>OX016540.1:46468970-51468970 GCA_943590905.1 Sphaerophoria taeniata
CAGGTTCAGAATCTCTCAAGAAATCCTGACAGACTAGGGAAAGAAATTTGAATCCTCTCTTTTCAATGAGTCTAAAGCCACGGAATAGAAGATTTATGTTGCCAACATCAAGCAACTTTGAGCAAAAGTTTAAAAATTCCTACAGAACCTCAAATAGCAAAGTAGGTTCTGTTGGCTTTAAGCAACATCCCAACTTGCTTGTAGACTACTTCGACTCTCTCTTCTAGCTTAATTGAGCGTTTTTCTCCTGCCAACGTTGTGTGCAGAGTGAGCCATCATGTACTTGGTTTTTCCCTCTTTTGTATGTAGCCCAAGATTTTTGGCGCTTGATTACAGCTGTACGGCTGCCCTCCATAGATGTCAATGTCGTCTGCATAAGCAAATAATTGGGTGGATGTTCCGAAGTCACGGATTGCTCTCTCCATCGACAGGTTGTAGAGAAGAAAATGAGTCCATCCCCATGTAGGAGTCAATTGACGCGTCTGGAAAGTTGGTAATCTAAAAGATATGTGCTCCACCTGAGTCGCGGTCTTTCACTTCTGCGACGTGCACGTTGGACCTGAACTTTTCTGGTTCTTGGTTGAATCTTCGTCTCCGTTTTCCATTTTTTGCAGACGGTACCAACAATCACTCGGAGAATTGTTTTCTCGTTTTCATCCGATTTTGTCACAAGGTCAATTTCTTTGCACCTGACATGAATACCAGGATGATAAGGGTCTTGTACTCAATTGCCTTCTTAGTCCAAAGAAGTAGCTTTTGGCAAGATTTCAGCGCTGGTGTCGCTTGCTAAATTTAAATTCAAATCAAATCAAACGTCGAGTTGCCTGGTTACTGTTTCCGCTTATGACTCTATTTATGCTAAAACTCAAAAACGCATAAATCGTTTGCCCGAGACCAAGAGTGACATTTTCTCGTGATGTGTTTTAGTACAAAGTTGAAAGAAATACTAGACATATTCCGTTTAGCTAAACCGATTTCCTGTCTCTTAGCTGTTGAAACATTTAAAACCAGAAAAAGAAAAACATCATTGATTTATCTGGCTAAAAATCTTCTTGGCATCCTTTAAACAAACAATAAATTACTTTTCTAAATATAAAAACGATTTGAGTGTTTCATTCATAAAAGTGTTGATCATCAAAATACAATGTACGAGTACATGCACAAAAGAAAGTGTTTCGTAATGTTTTGCATTCTGTGTTGACCAGGCTAAGAGGACAGACACACACACAAACCACTTGTTTTTCACGTTTGATCATTTTAAAATTAATTTCTTGAAACATTTCTTGTTTCATAAAAAAAAATAGAAACAAAAAATAGTTCCAACCACTTTTTTAGTTTTTCCTTTGAAATGTTTTTGAAATTTGTTTTCATCGCTCAAAAATCTTAATTTTTTCAAATTTCAGACACTCGGTTTCACACATGTGCATTAAAATTTTGAACAACACATTTTATTTGTTTAGAAAGTCTTATCGTCGTGTCGGTGTCGGTGTCTATTTACGATTTGTTTGTTTTTACGGGAGATGAGATTTTGTTTTGCGTGAGAACTAGTAAAAATTGGCTTTTGTTTATTTTAGGTACTTGATTGTTTTTGAAATTCTTTTAAGTTTTATATGTAGAATCCCAAATGTTTTATGCCACTTTCTGGATAAAGTTCAAAAAGCAAAAGCAAAATATTAAAGTCGAGAACGTAACTGAAAAACACTTAAAGAATGACGAAACGATGACGACTAAAACAGTTTACAGTCTACCAAATTGGCGCACGTGAAAAATTCTTTGAAACATTTCCTCGTAAACAATTAACAAGGGTACATAAGGGAAGGTACCTATATAGAGCACTGTAAAATACCGAAAATTATTGCTTAGCCATAAGAGCGCAAACGTCGAACTTCGGCTTAAACTTCCAGGTTGAAAAAGGAGCTGAAAGAAGATGACCGACGACCGACGAGACGATGAAGCTCTCCCGCCTCGTGTCGCATTAATGCGGCCAGCAAAAAGTCTGTTCGATTTATTTTCTGGTCAGTCCGCTGATCGCGTGGCTATTTTTATCGCACTGCCACACTCAAAGCAGATCGGCTCGATTTGCACATTTTTATCTTTTTTTTTTTATCTTGTTGTGTTTTTTTTTTACAGCCGTCATCGTCTTACTCGTCGTCATCGCCATCCTTATAATAACAGTCAACGGTGAGATGGAGACCAACAATAATTTCAGATTGAGAATTCGTACGAAAGCCACAACTGGCACAACTGCATTTCCTTCCATATTCCATTCCATGTCGATTCCATGTTGCACTTGTTGCACATGCTAAACAGGTATTATGAACTTCTTCTTTTTTTTCCAAAAAAAAAAAAAATATCTGAATCTGGCCAGCAAAAAAACAAAAAAAAACTCCCCGCCAGAAAAGAAATGAAAGCAAATCGTCGATAAAACACGTTGTTGTTTTTTGTTGTTTATTTTTTACTGCCTGCACAATATGTCCTCCGCCATGGAATGGTGGTTTTAGTGGCAAGGCTGAGGACGAGGACGGTGACGCTTGAATTGCATTTTCTGATGCGCGCGGTGCATTCCAGCTTGGCACAGTCGATTCGATCGTCTTCGTCGCGTCCTCTTCTGTCCTGCTCTGAAAAATAACAGCAATAGTGCTCTCGAATGAAAAATGCAACGTGCAACGAATGGAACACAAACAAATGCAAAGAAAAAAAAGAAAAAGTAAACCCAAAACGCAGACCATGTGACCGACTGTGTTACGTTTGCCCTCTCCGATTCATAAGTTAAGGATAATTTCACCAATCTTTCAAAAAGGTGTGAGAATATAGCACATTATACTGCTAAGATCAACTTATTTATTAAAGAGGGTCACTACGGCGTATAGGTGTTATCGCTCCCAAAATGACATAAAGTTCTTTTAGCAAAATAGGGAATATTTCCAAAATCTTGAGTGCTGTTTGCATGTTTATTTCATGATTTCAAAGGTAATGACAATGTAATGAGTTTGCTGAAATTCTCCTGACTCATAAATGCCTTAGAGAAACCCATTAATTCCAAAGTAAGTTCTTGGCGGAAGTTTGTCTTGTGCCATTGCCATATCTGGCCCTGGTCTTAAACCAAGACACGAGGATATGAATTGTACGTTTCAAGAGTGTGTGAGAGTGTTTGGGGCACGATGGTTAAGCGTCTCCACCAGAAATTGTTCGCCTGCTAGGAAAGATGTCTCGAAAGACTTAGACATTCGTGAATTTTTGAGAATCTTTTTTCACTTAACTATTTTTACTTGCGACATGCAGAATATATGGCAAGTATTGAATCCGTAAAAAAAGTTGAGATTTTGATCAAATATGACATTACGATGATATTGAAGTCGAAAAAAGTGGGTCCGGCGATTCCGTCGGTCTGTCTGTAAACGCACCTACAGCCTTAATCACTGGTCCGATTGACTTCAGACTTGAAAATTTGGTTTAGCGAATTCACGTGGATGGTTTTTTTTTAATTTTTTTTTAAAGATCAAAAGTTTTAATTTCCTAAAAACCGACTCCTAAGACTTTTTTAAACATCCTCGTACATTTTTTTCGGAACATAGGTGCTTTTAATGTAAAAAAGTAATTTTGTATTGCTCCAAAACGGTACCTCTGATAGAATCGTTTTTTGTTTTACGATTTTCTTGAAAAACAGTAGTCCGATCAGCGTATTTATATTTTGGGAGTACGCTTATATTTTTAATTACATGTTTTTATATTTTAATGCTTTTTTTTTTGTGAGTTCAGTTTTGGAATAAAGGAGCAAGTTCGTACGACCCAGTCGTGCACATTTTTTTGTTATGGTTTATTTATCAAACTAACAACTTTTTTTGTTGATACTATTTATTTTTCTAGCCTCTCCAGCCAGCCAGAAGTAACCTCTAGTATTTATGTAGGTTTTCCTGTTGTTGCAAGTCAAGAGAGAGAGAACTATACAGAAAATATAATCAACCATCCTCTGAGATTTCTGTGCTTCTGGCTCAACAAGTGTTGCGGGTTATGTTTGGGTTTATATGCATGTAGCATGCAGTATGCACGTTGCACAACAATGTGCAGTGATTGGGTTTGGAGTTTTTTGTTTTTTAATTCGTGTGATGTGATGAACGTCTGTGACTCCTTTGGGGTATTACGACCTTTGGAATATGTTAGCACTCAGCTTAAGTTAACCTCACACACAGACGGCGGATTCGCCTCCGCATTCCTTGACTATACTATGGGCTTAGATTATAATAAAATGTAAAACTTGAAAGGTAAGCATTTTCTTTTCAATTGAGCGTTTTTGAAATTGGAAAAACACACACTGATGGCACTGGTAATATAATGTAAGAAAGAAATAAAAGAAATAAGACATTTGTTAAAAGTTATATTTAAATTAAATTTTTGGGTACATTTTATGTGTACGAGAAAACTGAAAGAAATAAAAATTTTGAAAAGCAAAAAAACTGAACAAAAAATTTAGCAATAGGCACTTGTGCCGATAGAGATTATTAGATTATGTTTCAAAAGTCTCAATTTTAATGATCAGTTTTTTTTTCAATGTGCTTTTTTTTAGTTCAAAAAAGGAAAATATTTGGACTGCAGTGAACATTTAACCGAAAAAATACACATTTAATTTTTGAAATGCAGGAATTCAATTTTTCGCGAGAGAATTGACTGCAAAACAACCGCAGCGATATTGCCCTAGTCACAATGGACTGCAAGGAAGCTACCATTTTTCATAGCAGCTGTAAATTAGGCCACAACCTGTTTTTCAAAACACACATTTTACAATACTCGAAATCATGAGAATCATGGAGAACGAAGAAAATACACAGGTGTATTTAATGTAACAAACACAATTCAATTTGTAAGTTCTTTTAAATTCTTTTTCTTAAATTTTACATATATAAAAGAGTGACATAACGTATTACGTTGACATATCAAGAACGCCTTTGCCGGTTTCAATACAGCCTGAAAAATCCTCCAAAAGAATTATTAATTTTGTATAACTTTTTGTATGAAGCCAATTAACTAAGCCATTTTCATGACAGAAGACGTTAGAGTTTACCTTACAATGTGACAGGTTTTTTTAACAATTTTTTCGATTGTGGTTTTTGTTCTTGCAACAAATTTGTGTGACATTTTGTAGCAATTTTCTTTAACACATATTAAAAACGAGCAAAGGCTTGGCTGTTCGTTTCCTAAAGATTTGTGTATGTAGTTTTTGTCAGTTTAAAATTTTTTTTTGGGATATCTGTCAAAATAGAAAAATACATTCAATGTTGTGGCCGTTTTAGAAATTGTGTGAATATGTGCGATTTTGCTGTCAAAGCCATCGTATACTTCTTTAGGCGAATTACAAGATTTCATACCCACTTCTCGACTGTTTTATCAGAAGACCCCAATGGTAAAAATATGGACAGGGATAAGAGGGAGATAGGAAACCAAGCTCTCAAAATGGATTTGTACGCTTGTTTTTTTACAAATATATTTTTATCATTCGTCTATTCAGCAACTCACATTTATTCGGTGCAGGGAACTAACTTCACTGGGAATTAACTTCACATGGGAATTAACTTCACCTCAAGTGGGAAATACCTTCACTTTTTTCTGGTGAAGTTATATCCCAACTATGATGGGAAATTACTTTATCAGAAATTTGTGTGAAGTTATTTTCACACCCCAAATTGTTTCTCTGTTTGGCAAACAAAATTTCGGTTCGTTTCGCTCGCCTTACAGTGCTATAGTACAAATTAATTACTCTGGCACAATTTGCACTAACATATTTTTTTTGTACGATGATAATTAAAAAAAATATTTGACAACATTTTCAAACAAAATTGATTACCTATTTGTATTTGAATTGATCAGCTTAGTTCATATTTTGTTGTATCATGTTGCATCATTTTTTAACATTTGCACCATTTATGATTTGAAAAGTATACATTTTGCTTATCCTAAACCTTCAACATTATTCCTCTATAGTTAAAAAAAAAAAAATAGGAAAATCGGTCAACCGGTTTGGCTGGTAAGCGAACGTACAGAAAAAAAAGCTAAAGAATAAGGTATTCTTAAAAAATCATGACCAACTTCCAATGGTAAGCAGATTTTTCAATGCAAACATCAAAACAGAAAAGCATCATGAACCCCACGAATCTTTCTTTCTCCACACTACTGGAAATAAATGTGTCATTGATTTTGACGCGAAAGTAAACTACAAAACATGATAATAATGTGTAATTCTTATAAAAATAAGTGAAATTAATTCCCACCTACTGTGGGAAATAGCTTCTCATCAAAGTGAAGTTATTACCCACAGAAAAGTGAAGTAATATCCCACCATAGTTGGGATATAACTTCACCAGAAAAAAGTGAAGGTATTTCCCACTTGAGGTGAAGATAATTCCCACGTGAAGTTAATTCCCAGTGAAATTAGTTCCCTGCACCATTTATTCATGTATTCGAAAAAGAAAAAAAAAGAAAATTATAAAAGTTGCGGTATTAAGGGGGTAAAACGGAAGCCAGCTTCTGATCCCCTTCTTTCTTAAATCTCTGTTTGCTGGCTTAGATTAAAAATAAACAGGTGGTTGCAATGTGCCAAAAAAAAAGCAGATGGAAAATGGAATCGTTCCACTGATTTGTATTTCAATACCGACAATTATAATAATAGATTCCTGCCACGAACAAAATTTTGGTTGCACCATAAATATTTGGAAATGTTGGGTGAAATTTCAACATTTCTGATTTCCCACCCATCATATCTTTATATTGTTTTTAGTGAAATCAAGTGAAAACAAATTGACTAAGTTACTTTTGTAAGATTTAAATTTCACAACTTTTTTACAAAATTTTTTTAAATACATAAATGGAAAAAAAACTTTAAGAATGATTTTGGGAAACCTATTACTATAACAAAATTTCTGATTATTAGAACAATTTTGTTGCTCTGGTAACATGAGGACATGGAAAATTATCACTATCACGATATGAAACGAAAGCATTTTTTTTTTGCAGATGTTCACTGACTATTGTATCATTTAAATATAATGTACTGAAATTGTTGAAAACAATTAAGTAAAATCAAAATAAAAGTGAGGTTATTATCTACATCTACATCTACACTAATATATAAAGCTGAAGAGTTTGTTTGTTTGAACGCGGTAATCTCAGGAACTACTGGTTCGAATGGTATAATTCTTTTTGTGTTGGATGGTGCCTTAATCGACTTAGACGTTAGGCTACTTAACATTGAGCTGTGACCAATAGCAGCGAAGAATCTGTTTAAAATGGGGAAAAAAACGGCAAAAAATATACATTTTTCTGCGTTTTAACGCACTTATCTCAAAATTCCCACGCGCGCATGATGCATAAGTCGAGATGATACTCTGGCCGGTGGACGAAAGAGAGGCGGACGAAGTCGCGGGCAACTGCTAGTATAAAATAAATGTAAAATCACAGTGGTGTAGAACAGCTGTTGTGTGAAGAGTGTGTTCGCGAAGGAATTTCAGAAACGTGAGAAATGTCATTAAGAATTAGAGCGGCTCTACATTACACAGCTCCGCTAGCACAAGTTGATAAACATGTTGTTGGATGTGAATTGTGAACCCTGTAAAATTAAGAGTTGACGCACTCAAACTTCGAGAGCTTGGTCGACTATTCTTAGTAAAAGAAAGAAAGATGTTAATATTCCAAACTTTCTAAAGAGAAAACCTGCCAAGTTAAAAAAAATTAACTAATTTACATTAGTTTACCAACAAGTTTCTTTCAAAACTAATAGTTGATTCGATGTAAGTCCACTTAAAACATTTGCAATGCACATACGAGTACTTGCTGAATCTTAGAACTTGGCGTTCTCTTAGATCTCATTACTTTTCGTGGCTGATTTGTTAGGCAGAATTTTTGTACGGGAGAACTTGGCTCTTTTTTTACATTTATGTTTTTGGTGTGATATCATTACTTTTTGCAAAGATTTTTTTTTTTGATAATCTACGATGATCAAAGGTGCCCCATATATTTTATAAAATTTATAAATGGGTGGGTACCACGCCCCTCCAGTTGAAAATCATAAATTTCATATTTTATTTGTTCTATTGCACGTTGTACTTGTATGCCAAATTTCATGATTCTACTGTACTCCAAAGGGCTGCATATAATTTATACTAATAATATTAATGTAGGCGGCTACCACGCCCCCTGATTGAATACGATTTTTTCGTTTGTATGTACCACACTGTCACTGTGCCAAATTTCAAGTTTCAAGGGCAACGGGAAGTGCTTCATAATTTTGATGATCTGTCAGTGAATGAGTGAATCAGTGAATCAGTCAGTGAGTCAGTTACGGTTTTCGTGATTTTTGGAACATTGTATCTTAGAAACTACTTATGCTTAATATCTGAAATTTACTGAGGTGCTTCTTCTTAACTAGCACAACAAATAGTGTGAGTTTGAAACTTTTGGCTTCTTTGGTATAGAAGTCAGAGGCGTGTGGAAAATTCCCTGAGTTGTTTCCTGTAAATAAGGTTGTAGTACCAAAGTTGCTAGAGAATTTGGCTGGGCACTACCGTGCCCCTTGATTGAGAGACTAGAATCAGTTTCAGTTCAACGCAATTTGACACGTTTCGCCTTTAAAGAGCTCCAAAGGATTGACCCCAATAATATCCCTTCTTATGAGGATCGAATTGCATTTTCCAGATGGAAAAGCTTTATCAAAGGAGAACAAATTATGATACTGTTTTCCGTCATCAAATTATTACTGGTATCACTGATGCTACAGATATTTTGAGATTTATCTTCTTTAAATTACCGAGGTGGAGAATGAGATTATATTTTGCATTCCCATAGTTTGATTAAAGTCCCCCAACACAACATAGAACAAACTACGGAATGCATGAGCCACTGGCAAGAATGAGTAAGCTTTTGAATAGGTACGTATGAAGATTTATTTGACTTTAATATAAATAAAAACAAGATAAAACTAATTCTTAAAACCAGTGTTCCACGTTTTTAAATGTTTTTTGTATTTTTTTGTGTTATTGTAATTTTATTGTTTATTATTGTGTAAGTGTTTGTTTGTTTTAGATTAGTCTACTAACAACTAACACTGCACTAAGTGATGAGATATTTGTCGGCAGATTTAACTTGCTATGAGCTCTCTTCGGATTTATCTGATAGTGTGAACAAAATCTGGTAACTACCACAACGCAAAACATTAATGACTAGAGAATGGCAAGACTGATTGGATTGGACGGCAAATTTTAAAATGCTGTCGGATCCGTGAGTGAAAAACATGCTTGCAATGCATTGTGCCCCATTATTTTAAATATAAGACACCATGCGCTGTTCAAATTTTACAATAATCGAAATGATGAGAATCATGGAGAACGAAGGAAATTAATTCATCGTTCAAGTTTAATGATGGAAGTGAACTCAAAAAAGTTTTTCGATTAATATGAAAAATAACTAGGCAGCACCACTAACAAAGGAGTCTGATGATCGGCTTGGCACCCGTGAAATAGCTATAACTCCAGCCAAACAAAGAAATTGACGGAAAAAGCCATTGGTGGAAGCACCTCTAAGTTGCTATCGTTGTTCAAACAACATTAATGAGATTCAGTTGTTCCAGATTTTTTGAGAATTTGGTTGTAAATACTTTTTTTTAGCAATGGCAATTTTGTGCATTCATATACACAATATATTTTTTCAATTTTTTTCTAAATTATTTTATTTTAATACATGCATTACCTAAAATTTAAAAATGAGTGACGGCAGTTTGTTGTTCGTTTACGATTCTTAAATAAGGTGTTTCATTAAATGTTATAATATTTTGCCTTAAACTATTAAAAAGTTTCATTCTTTAAAACTGTAAAAAATGTCTGTTTTTATGTCGATTAATTTACCTTATGAATACACAAACTTTCCTATTCACCTTAAAATTACTACTACTGTTTCCAAAAGGAAGTACGTCGTAATTTTAGCTTGCATTCACTTGTTTAATGCTGCCACGAGAAGAGCATATTTTCGTTCAATAAAAAGGTTAAAAAAAAAATCAGAGTGGCTCCATCAGCCGCCATCACATCGCATCGCCAGGAAGTAATCTATTCGAGTGTATAGATTGTAGAACCAAAGACTCGTTCGTGGATTTTTTGTGTGTGTTGTTGTTGTTGTTGTTAGTCGTGCAATCTTGATGGCAAATCTTTACAAACACTCGAACTTGACTAAGAACCTAAGAACTTTAAGAAAGAAGACACTCTTCTTGCTCTTCTGAGTCATCTTCTTGCCATTGCTACAAAGTGTTTCCCTTCCTTAATGGCCATGCAATGACTTTGGATTGGGTTGAGGGGCTTGCTTCCAGAGACAAACTCTTAACAACAACCACAAATCTCCTTACTTTGCTATATGTGTAAGGCCCAGACCCAGACTGAGACCATCAAGGTCTCTTGTTGTTCCTCATATCGTGGTTGTATTTTCGGTTTTCGTTTTTTGTCTTCCATTTGAAGTGATAATAGTCGCTGATGCACTTGGTTGTGGAGAAGGAAGGGAAGTATCATCTTCGCGGATGCAAACGGTCAAGCCCATGGCGGCAACAAAGTCATGCAGGAGGTTCCATCTGGATCGGGTTTATTATATCGTTTTATTTTTAGTGTTCTAAAGTTTCTTCTGCTACCTTGACGCCAGACATAGACAACCTTCGCTTCGCATTAATGGACGACAAACAATAAAATAATAATAAGGCATCCACGAGAACAAAAAAAAAAAAAGACGATGACTACGGGAGTCTGGAATCAACATCGGCTTAGAATGACATAATCAAGTCCTCCTCTTCGGTGTTGTCGTTGGTTTTTGGCTCGACTCTAGCACGGTCCATCGTTCATCGTCGTCTCGCGTCGTCATTCCCCAAAAACATAAAAAAAAACAAGAAGAAGTTTCGACGTAGAGTTCGTCTTTCTGTTTCGGTTTGGTTCTTTTTCTACAAAAATTGTCTGCTTGTTTAGAAGTGCGGTTAGGTAACACCAAGATCGACCCAGCCAGAGCATGAGCCAGCATCTGGAAGATGAAAGATTCCTCACTTTGGTGTTCACTTCCTGCTTTGGTATGATTCAAAGTAGGTGTTTTGGATTTTTTGTTTTCTTGTTTGCTCCTTTTCGTTCGGGTTCTGTTTATCATCTTTTGTGGCTAGCCACGTTAGTAATCGTTTTCGTGCAAGGCAACGTCTCACGGTATTAGCAAACCCAATCATTCGGAACAAAAGATTTTCGTTCCTGCTACCGAAATTCCGAAAAAAACATTTTTTTGTTTGTGGTTTTTAATTTCATACTGATTCAGAATTGTTTCTCGTCTAGGAAGTTGTGTGGAAATTTTTCATAGTGAGTCATGGATTGAATTTTTGTGAATGAAATTTTTGGCGAGGATTGATTTTATATTGGAGATGTCGGCGGCTACGACTTAGTGACGAATATCGGAATGCGGGTTCAGAATTACTTGCAAGGGAATCTGCGGCGCTAAGTGAATTTTGTGCCTTTATTTTTTTAAACCTGCAGAAGCGCAGACTGTTACTTGACCTTTTTTAACAGGTCAGGAAGGCAGGTACGAGTTTCTGCGTCTTTATTTGTTTAATTGTATTTCTTTTTTATTGATTCGTAGAATCATCGAAGTTTTTTAAGGATGTGATTCAAATTCACTGACTGCGTAAAGAAATATTCACCCCTGTTCTGATTTTCGTTACGAATTCAATTCGTTTTCGAAATTGATTTTCGCAAAGCTAAAAAAACTGTGTTCCTAAATTCGTACGAATTTGCCTTCAATTTTTGACAAATATTTCTCTGAAATTACTTAAATTCTTTAATTTACGATTTCAAATTCGGTCAGCAAAATCAAAACGAAATCAAAACCTCAGCTTTAAAAACGAAAGTATTGTTTTCGTAAACGAAAACCAGAACAGGGGTGATTGTCAGATTTGAAACTTTATTTATTGAAAGTGACATTTTTTGATGATGATTATAGCGCTATAATTTTTTTTGTTTGATAATTTAATAACAAGTAACCTCGATTCTCAGAAAACGTAAACGGAAATGGCAAACAAAATATTCCTTCTCAAAAAATAAAAATCTTGTTTTGAGATAAGCTTAACAATGTATGTATAGGTTCATTAATAATTTTAAAAATTTATTCTTGGAAATATAATAAGAGGATTTTCTGATTTATTTCGTAGAAAAGTTGATTGAAGGCCTAAAGCAGTAAATATTTTGCGTACAAACGGAGTTTTGCCTTTTAGCTCCGAGATCACAGAAGTGTCAAAGAAAAAAAATCAGTGTTTATCGAGCAAATCGAGCCAAGACAATTTCACTTTTTTTCTGATTTTACAGTGAAAAACAAACAGAAAATTAAAAATGGATTCCCAAGAAATTCGCTCGTCTACTTGAGGTACCTAAACAGAAATTATTTAACAAAATTGGTAAACAATGACATTTCAATGCTCGGGCTTATTTTCTTCATTAAATCAGAGAAGTTATGATCTGTTCAGAACTTCAGAGCTGCTCAGAAATAGAAAAGAAAAACGCCAAAAGTTTTTCTCAAGTCAGATTTATCAGTAATTTTTTTCATATTTTGAAGCAATAAGCTATGTTCTTAGAATTTAAATGCAGTTGTTCCTGGGCTATCAACCATGGATCATGTTATATACCATTAGAGTCGTTTCACAAAAGTACAAAATTGCAAAAATATAAAAAAGGGTGTTGACGATTTGATAATGGAACAAGTAGACAAACCTTTCTGATTAGCGTTACTCTAATCATCTGCCGGCATGAAATAATAATTGCTTAATCTATTTGCATACCTATCAAATATGAATAAAGCAAAGTAGAAGTGATCGAGTCGCTGCTGTGGAGAAGGAAACATAAGACAGTGATACGAGAAACGAGATTTATTGTTTACATGAATGCAGACAAAATCCAATGCATGATCAGTTTGGCCTAGGCTTTGCCTTGTATTCTTCTCTTTATTCGTGGAATTCACACTTAGTTTTTACTGTTAATAATATATGAGAGAGTGGAACTACCGATTACAGCATTGAAATTTAGTTCATATCTCTTTAAATTTTCTCTTGGTGGGACCTTTTGCACTCTGGTGCATTGTGTGTTCCAATTTAATTCTTTTAACGTCTGATCTGCAAACTGGATTGCTGATTTCGCCTTTTGTGCAAAGGAGGACATGACATGCTTTGCAATTTTGATGATGACGTTGTGTGCAACACAGTTTTTAAGTTTTAACTAATTAAGTAGGTATAGATATTATATGTTGAAAAGTCCCCTGCCTGCGTTGGGATTATATCTTTTCGGATTTTTGCTTGTATCACCGAAGTTTGTGTTGTGTCACTTTACAAAAAAAAAAGTTCGTTTATAAAAGAAACATAGCTAAACTAACTGCAAGCAAAAAGATTAAGATTATGTGTATTACTTTTTGTTTGTGGTGTAATTTAACAGATGTATATGGAAATTAAGACAAATCGCATATACATGGTTTTAGGGAAAAATGTTTAGAATTTTATGACTAACAAAAAATAAATCATTTAGACCGAGAGCTAGCGACATAATCACCAGTGTTACCACTTTACTCCCTTCGAAATAGATCTACTTCGATTCTTGAAAATTATTGTAAATCTTCTTACTATACTTAATCAACTTCACTCATAAAAAAATAACTTCGATGGTTGCAGAGACAAAAGGAGATCAGAAACTGACTTACGTATTACCCTCCTTATACCGCTACTTATACTGTTACTTCGTGTCTGTGAATGAATTAGAAAAAATACCTCAATAAAAATGGGGTGGTAGGACCATATTTACTGTGATAGTATTGGTAAAAACACGCATACTATCGAAGTTACTATGGTCCATAGCTTGTAGGCGTTGTCATTTTGACAGCTCGGTTTCCCATATCCCTTTTAAACTCATCTGTGATGGTTGTATCTTTGTTTGTATGTATGCGTTTGTATGTCCGGTATAGAGTCCTAAGCGGCCCAACAGAAATGTTAGAAAAGTTTTTTTATTTATTTATTTATTTATGAAGATAAATTCTAACATGCAGTTAAAAAAAACAATCAGTCAAAACAATTAAAGGAACACTTGAAAATTGAGTGGCTTATAATAAGGCTGTATCTCAGTAGAAAAAAGTCGGATTGAAGTGAAATAAATTTTTTTTCTAAAGATTACCATTCTTTCTTTTCAAATTATTTTGAGTTAAGAAAATACCTTTAGTCGTTTTCGCTTTAGCGTAAAAAATGTTCACTCAATTCCAAAATCGAAAAAAAATAAGTTTGATTTGTCATAAAGTGAGCTGAAATTTTTTTTTTCAATCCAACCGATCTAAAATTAAATTTGAGAATTTTGTTGGCATTAATTCACTGTTTGGTTTAGATCGCTACGATTTTTTTCGAATAAAAAAATGGGTTTAAATGCAAAAACACAATTTTGACTTTGGACCCCAATATCTCTGCTTAAAATTAATTTACGAAAAAAAAGGCCGATTTGAAAAATTTATTATTTTCTACACAAAAATATTTTGAAAAAAATAAAATTATTCCTTTCTTCCTTTCTATCAATTTAAAAAAAAAGGTCCGAAATATGCATTTTTCAACTTTTTCATAAAAACTGCCGTTATTTTGTGGCTTTTAGTGATACAACTAATCTGAAGCTTAACTATTAAAGCTCATAAAATTTCCTTGATTTTAGTAAAACAATTGCATCAATACAGTTAACCGTTTCTCGGTTTCTGTTGGTATTCCATATTTGTTGGGGCTTGGGGAGCACGTTGGACCGATGGCAATTTTCGTAAATCTGGGTACTCTCGTCTTCCTTCCTTCTTTCTACGATGTCCCAATGTGTGGGACATCGTAAAAATAAAATATGAAATACCATCCCCAATGTGATACTGTCAGGTGGATTAACATGCGAAAAAAATGTTAGGTAAGTTTGATTGATAAGTATTGATGCGAAATTTTTACTGAAATCAAGGAAATTTTATGAGCTCTGTTTTTTTAATTTTTTTTCCTTAGCTTGTTGTAATCCCATAGAAAAAAAATCTTCTGATGTAAATATGTACTCAACCAGAGCTCGGAATTGAATTTGGCTTTCAGCAATAAATTCAGGATAATGATGTAATGAACTATGAAATATGTTAAATTTAGCGAAATCGATTGATATATCAAAAAAAGGTCTGGTTGAACTCTTTTCATCAAAATGGGTTACAAGTTTCTTTTAGGCCTCACAATTTTAATCGACAAATTTAACTTCAAATAAAAGGCTTATGCGAATCTTTTTTTTCAGCACTCTGTTTTAAAGTTATGGTCAAAAAATAATTTCTTTCAATTTCTGCCTTCAGAGCAACTATCAAAAACTTTCTGTAAGCTCTGGTTACCGAGTTGAGATCCCAATAATGTTTGATTAAAAAACGTTTTTCGGGTCGGCTAGTTTCCTAATACATTAACGACTTGTTTTAAATAACGTGGGGTATGTGGTATGTCCCTCTTTGCGTTAATGTTGATTTCGAGAACCAATATAAAATATACTAGTTTAAGATCGACTTCCCTTTTTCTCAACCTTTACTTCT
The DNA here is from genome assembly GCA_943590905.1 of Sphaerophoria taeniata. Classification (NCBI taxonomy): domain Eukaryota; kingdom Metazoa; phylum Arthropoda; class Insecta; order Diptera; family Syrphidae; genus Sphaerophoria; species Sphaerophoria taeniata. Next base: position 46,484,565 of record OX016540.1, read on the forward strand.
ATTTCTCCTAAAACCTACTTCGATTCATTCTTTTTTCGAATGGTAACGCTGTCATATCAAAACATGTAAATAATGTTTTGTGCAATTTAATGGTTATCAAATTACTTGAACCCTGAAAACAGATAAAAAAACAAATGGATGGCGTAGGCCGCCAAAAACTGACGTGAGGTCATTTGGATTTTAACGGATAGAAGAAGAAAAATGGTTTCGGGTAACCGGTGACCAGACTTTGCAAATCGTGTGACAGAGATCTGAAATGCGCTGTATCAGCATGTATTTTTATTTAAAATTTCACTGAATTACCAGCAGTTAAATTGCTTAGAACAATTTAGCAGAAAAATGTTTTTTAAACCATTTCTACGAAGAGGGTCTAATATTTTTCATATTTTTTTGGTTGTTAATTGACCCATCACGTCAAAAATAATTTCTTGGATTAAATACAACACGATGGACTAAGCTAGTATTGTCATGTTCAAAGAAGAAACCCTAAGAACCAGTGTTGCCAGAAGTGTAGATTTGTTTGAATTTTGCAGATTTTCCACTTGTCCCCAGACTTTCAAAAACCCGTGATGCTACACTGCAGATTTTTCTGTACTCATGACTTAAGAAAAAATTAAATTTTTATATTACTTTTTTGTTCATCTATAAGGATTTTTCAAAAAAATCAAAAGCACCCTATTGCATTTAGTTCAATTTTCACCAACAAATATTTGAACTGAGTGAATGCTGTCATGTCATGGAACAATTCAAGACCGGGACGCTTGCCGACGTTTCCAGAGGTCAACCTGGCGAATCCTAGATCATGACTGTCGTCGAAAATGGAGAAGAAAAGAAAAAGGATATTTATACCCTTCAAACACTTATAGTTATGATGTACTCCGTATAAATGCATTCCGGTTAAATTCTAATATTTTTACAAAACGATGATTTCTTGCCTTCACTTCTTCTTCGGTGTCGCCTTCGTCAATACAACTTTACTACGCTACCCCACCACCCACTATCTACTTTCTCGCTTCCAAGTTCATATCTCGAAAGCAAGAAATCTAAAAAAAGGAAAAATATCGACAACAAAAAATTGTCAAGTGTACTTTTTTTTCGATGAAAAACAAATTTTTGACAAATATTTTCTTCACTGACATTTTTGAAAATAAAAATATTTGACGAAATTTTGAACGAAATTGAGTAATCGTAGGTATATTGATATATTTTATTGTAGTGAGAGAAGCATTATTTTTTAACATTTGTACCGTTTGTGATTTGAAAAGTATTAGTTTTGTTTGTCATAAACCTTCTACCCTTATTCCTCTTTAGTTTAAAACAAAAATTAAGAAAATCGGTCAACCGGTTGGCAACTGAAACGATAACAGGAATTTAACCAATTAGTCTTTTATATATATAGATGAAAAATCAAAAGCGAGAGTGTGGAATGTTTTGGACAGACATTTTGGACATTGTTTATCCGCCTGTTGAACACATGGAACACCAATCAACTTTCGTAGACATTCAATTGAATGAGTATACCTATTACAAAAGACACTGTCTTACTATAAACAACTATTAATAACAATTTTAGGCCTTATCTCTCTTTGATTTAGTTTTGTCGTAAAGAGCGCGTTTCTTTTACCAGAAGAGAAGACACAGCGTTTTAAACAATTAAATATATTTGTATTTTATTTGAAAAAAACACAAAAGCAATCGACCGACGTGTATTTTCTGTAGACCGAATAATTTGGAACTGGCTGGTTTCACAAGGAAGCAATTTCTTCGTTCTCCATGATTCTCATCATTTGGTATCTCATAAAATTTCTGTTTTTGAAGAAGAATGTGGCCTAATTCAGGGCTGTTAGAAAAATCGAAAAAATCGACCCAAAACCAAGCTTAACTAGGCTAACAATAAATACAAGTTTATAGAAATGAAATTTTTATTTTATGTCCACTATAGTAAGCAACAAAGTTCCAGCACATAAATTTGTTCAAACATTGCATTCTCCCTGTCCCTTCCATCTTTTAATTTTTTAACATATTCAATTATGAACCAATATCATGAGTGTTAATTGAGTTATATTCTTCAGTTAAAAAAAATGTTTGATCACATTGAAAAAGTATAGAGGCATCCAGAAAAACTGATCAAATAATTTTGTTTTGATGTCCATAATATCAAAAGTCACAATCTACAAGAATTCCAAAACAGCAACCAATGATTATTTAAAAAAGGAACAAGTTCTGATTTTCTACAGGAAAACGGAATCCCAGAAAAGAAAAAAAAATATACCATAAAAAATTAACCAGGAATAACGGAATTATAGAAATATACAAAAATAAGTTTTGAGCAATGCTGACATGCAACTGTTGATTTTTTTTTTTTTTAAAGTAAGCAAACCATTCTTTTAAGTTATTCGTACTAAAATTGATTTAGTTTTGATAAATTATTGATTTTAATTAAAATTTTATGTTCCCACTATAATTTGCTTATCAAGAAATTGTTGTGTGTAGTTTCTTATAGTTTCTTATCTTTCTTTTTATTTTTATCTACTAACCGAATGTACTTGTACCAAATCAATATTTACTTGCGATAAAATATTTAAGTTTTCTGCCAGGTATTTTTTTTTTAATGGTTAGAGAAAACTATAAAAGTGATTGGTTGTTTAAAACAAACCAGAATTAAAAGAAAAGGATGGATTCGATTGTACTGGACTTGTAAATTACCTAAAACCATGTAAGTTAAAAAATGTATGTATTTTAAATGTGTTTTTTGGTTTAAATACTTTAAAAACACAAAATCTTTAAGCTCAGTTATCCTATGCAATCATTTTTAATTTTACTTTTTATTACCTACAATTTTGTTTTATTTTTTTTTTAAACCGATTTTTCAATCGTCAGATAAATAAGCAAATAGTGATTATTCGACATATAACAATTTATTGGATTTTTCAATCGTCAGATAGACTTTATCTGACGAATAACGCTCTTATTTATTCGACCGGTTAATACTCAGATAAGCTTATTTGCCACTTTGCTATTTGAAGTGTTTTTCGATGAATCAAAAATCGGCTATTAGTCAATATTTTTTACTGAATCTAGAATATTATTTCTTTGAAAACAATTTTAACTGAGAGTGTAAAAAATAGAATTAACATAAAAAAAATCGAATTTGCACGAATTGGCAATAGCCACATTCCAAGTGAATCCATGCAGAAAAAAAGGCCTACCTCTCACAGCAAATATATTATACCTACCTACAAAATATTAAATATGATTTTCAAGACTATGAAAAATTCAATAAATCATCAAACAATTTCTGCATTTCAACAGGAACCAAACGTCCTTGAAATAAACTGTCAACTCAATCCATCTTATTACCAAACACCATGCAATTTATCACTCTGTGTCTAGTGTCTCAGATTATTTTCCCATAAACCATTTCAAATAAATTGTATTACTTTTTTTCCATTCTATACACAAATTTATGAAAAAAAAGATCACCTCTTTTATAGAGCGATATAAATCTAAGGTGCCTAGCTGGTTGATCTACATCGTGTCTTCAGGCAGACGACACGAACATCAACTCAATAATTATTCATCTAAATCACGATTTTGTGTTATTTTTTTCTTTATTTTGGCTAAGTATAGAAGCAACATAAAAATATCATATAAATTTTATTTACCTTTATAGATGTCGAATTGCAGCTGAATAACATAAGCCATGCAAATAAATTTCCAAAAACTCGTAACCATTTAAAAATGTGCAGCACGATTTACAAATCAATCAACATTTGTTGTTTATTTTTTGTTGAGTCCCGATCCCGACTGAAAACCACAAAAGGAAGAAAACAGCGAAACACACACGATTCCCGACAAATTTCAGTTGAAAAGGTTTTTTTTTTCCTCAAAAATGTCACTTTGAAATTTTGTTTATGTAAAAAAAAACTCAAAAATTATTTTGCTGACCAACGACGAAATTTTATTTTTCTCGCTTCACTTTTATTGCCGCCAAAACGTCACAAGAGAGTGCGTGCCTTTTTTTCTCAAAAAAACTGCACGTAATCGTCACTGCTGTCCCAAGACACTATACGCCGCACCGGCAAGTTCAACTTTATCAAGTGCGTTTCTCCACATACGCATACACATCACCTCACGCCAGACGGAAATAATGATGAATGGACGGTATGAGAGGGATATAAGATATCGATAAAAAGTATCTGAATATCGTTTTTTTTTTCTCAAACCTCACGGTGCACGAGAAATAAAAAAATATTCAATGAAAAATTCAAAAATATTTGATATGAGCGATTACGATCACTCTTCAATCTCTAAGATCGTTTTTCAATTTTATGGCCGAATTAAAAGAAATGCATTAGCACAACAATTTTCAGTTGGAAAATTCAACAAAACGACAAAATTTCACGCGTTTAATTTTTGTTAACCGTAAATGCAGGTGCAATGCAAGTTAACCGAGCGCACGATTCGCACCGAAATTTATGCAGACACTTGAATTTTCTTTGTCATAATGTTTGTAAAGATTAAGGCAAACACAATGAAAGAGTGTCTGCTAAAAATGCAATAGATACAAACTAATAAATAAGTTTATTTATTTTATTTTTAGTTTCAATATTTATTTTGCGCCACAATAATTATTGTTTTTTTCTTTTTCTTGACTTTTTGTCGAAAACAAAAATTTGAGGAGCAACTAACGTTCACCACATTTGATGATCGAAAACGGACTGAATCCAAACTCGACGACACGGGCAGTCAAATAAAAATTTCATTTCATCGCACGGGTATGATACTTTTTTTTCAAGCAGCACACCACTGGCACTGGCAATAGCGATGATGGCGTATGGCGACTGGTTCCATCCATGAGCCCCAGATACATTATACAAATTCTCGGAATGTATATAAACAATAAAGTGCATTTTACGATTGTATCCGAGAATCTTTGGGGTGTGTGGCTGTTTGAAATGTGCATATTTTGTTTGGAAACATGTATCTAACCAATGAGCAGTTAATTTTGAATGTTTCAGATGCATTTAAACATCCATCCCCAATGTTGATAGGGTTGCAACATGTTTACAAGGTTAATTTGTGTAGCCTGCAGCTCACGATTATGGTATGTTGCAAGAATGGCAATGTTGTGCAGTGTGCAACGTTACTACGGATTGCTGTCAAGTGAACATACCACTGTATAGCTACATGGGAAATAATTGTATTTACATCTTGGGGAAGGTCTAAGTGGGTGTTTGGTCGATGTGGATGGCGATGATGGCATGACACATTGTAATGGAATGGGGCAGGCTAGTTGTGCAGTAGGTGTGTGTGTATTTTAGGGTTGGTTGGGCGCTATGAAGAAGAAATGTCAGATGTTAAGTGCAGAAGTAGTTTTTAGATGACGATGATGATGATGATGATGATGATGGAGGAGGAGAAGGTGGAATATTTATTTTTAATTGGAATGTTAGTCTTTCAGGATGTTTTTTTTTTACTTGTTTTTGAATGACATTTAGATCAACGGAAATGAGGTCAGCTAGCACTTGTAGTAATGGGACATGAAACTAAGGTAAAATGATGAATGAATTATTCGTAAGAAAAAATTATATAGAGTATGCTAAAGTGCACAGGATATCCGTTTTTCTTTTTTTTTTCGTGGGCAGAAAATGCAATATCACATGATTAAATCAGAATAGTGTTTGTCGTCTTGTGCCTTTTTTTGTGGTGATTAAATTGAGATTTAATGTTTCTTTAAAATAATTGAGGAGTAAAAAGTGAAACTTGTTTTGAGGGAAGGTTATTTTGTTGATTTAATTTTGCATGGATATCTATGTTAGTGTAATTTAGACAATATATCTCTTAATTATTTCTTGCCAAAAACGGTGTCCCTCAGGGTAGTCATATAGGGCCCCTACGTTTTATACTGGCTGTTTACGATGGTACGCTTTGTGTTCAAAACAGTAGATGATGAAAGATGATTTGAAAATGTTCGAAAACATATATTCAGTGAATGATAAAAATCTTTCGGGCGTTAGACAAAGCTTGCTTTAACTTCTCATTGACCAGAAAAAACAAGGAAATCTATTTTTTCCTATTCCTATTAAAGAGCTCCTTATAGTGAATCAATCAATCAAATTCATTCTCATAGACTTTCTTTAATCAACAAGTTCGTTATATTAACGCAACCTCTTGGGAATTTCTTTTTACCCAAAATTGATTTCTAATTTATTTCATATATTTTTGAGCAGCATACCAAATGTAAATAAAAAACCAAATTTATTTCTTTGAGCAATTTTGCTTTGTCAAGATAATTTCCATGAATTTATCTTCTTAACATTTTGAACACAAATTACCCCCAAACGCAAACAGGAAATCATTTTTAACTATAATTCGTCTGACTAGAGTAAAATCAAATGTGCATTTGAATCAGTCATCATCGATTTGTCAGATCTGACCTTTGATTTGATTATATGTCAAAACATGCTCACCGCCCTTGTAAGCTTGCCTTTATGCAAGCTTAAGAAACCAACACAAACATAACAAACATGGCTCTCGTTGCCTATATACAATTCAACCAAATGCATTTCGATCAAAATCACAAACGTAAATCACAAAGTCTTACTATAACAAACGACTGAATACAGCTTACACGCAAATAAGTAAAATCATAGAATTTGCTACTAGACCAAAAGCAAAGCCCAGTGTACTGCACCGCTTTGAACAGAAGCCTATACAAATCCAATTATACCAGCAAGCCAAGTACAATAACTCGCATACAATGTCGACCATCGTCGCAGTGTCAAAGAACACTCTGCTTTTGCCATAATGCGTTGCGTATGTGATAATATTATTCGAGAAGAGAACAGCAAGAAGTTATGTGTTATGCGGGACTTATAAGCTCTTAAGACAGCAACGCACAGACAGATTAGATCGGTTCGAGGTTTGTTTGAACTGAAATCTATGCTGATTGTCAAAGACATAATGGTCAATAATATCCCATCATCATAATAACACCATAACGAGCCTGATATTCACTGTTCAGGGTGACAAACCCCGTTGTAGGTTAAAATGACATAAAAGAATTTAAAAAAACTAACGCTCGTCTGCTGCAAAGACAAAAAAAAAGAAAAATAAGCGCGAAAACTATATCGCGCCGTATCACCTTAGTGTCTTGACGATGGCCAAGCTGATATGTGCTGTACTGGGCGCAATTCGAAAGAGAAGCCGTATTTCCTTGAAGTATGTATGTTCATTCACAGAAATTCCAAAGGCAACAACTTCAAACAAATACATTTACACACAATGCATGGATGAACTTCCCTGTTGTAAGCGCTTTTTAGCCATTGTGTCTACGATTGCAAATTTGCAATGTGTCGAGGTGAATTTCACAAGCAAGATGGAAAGAATTCCATATAATAATAATAATCTGTCAATTTGTTTTGCAGTAATAACTTTTAAAATTTTTGTTTCGTATTAAAAAAATAATTATAAACTTCAAGGACAATTCTAGCAAAATGTACTGTAGTATCACACGAGCAGAAGAAGAAAAGTCTTGAGAGAAATTCAATCCCTAATTTGAGGCAAGTCGACAGGCATCATATTCCTTATCAGAGAATAGCGTAATGTCTCTTAACTGACGTTTATTAATTTATTCCACGATGTAGGGTCAATTAGCGAAGGAATAAAAAAATGTAAAATACTGCTCCGCTGTCAGTTCATTATTACAATCGATTGTCGTATATCTAGCAAAGCCAAGAACAAATCGGTTGACATAGTGTCAACAACAAAAAAGTTTCCAAAAGGGAGTTATCATCAGTTATTCGTCACCTTACTATTCCGGGAACAAATTTTTTTTATTAATGAGAAATGTTAACCTTTGGTTTAACTCTTATTCTATTTTTTTTTATTAATATAGCTGTAAGAGAATTTGCATTTTGTATGCTTACAACGAAGTTAAATTCTTTTTATTAAAACTTGAAAATAATTATTTTACAATAAAACAGATAGAAAATGAAACTAAAAATTGGAGATTCACAAAATCGGCCCCATTACAATAACTTCCTCTGGGAAGTTAAAAAAGGATTAGTTAAGTACATGAAAGTTGAAATTTTCTTGCTTTACTTACTTACTTACTTAAGGTGGCGCTACAGTCCGTTGTGGACTTGGGCCTTAATCAACAGTCTCCGCCAGCCAGCTCAGTCCTAGAGACAGCTAGCTCCAGTTTTGCACTCCAAGTTGATTGAGGTCCTCTACCACTGTGTCCGCCACCTGAGTTGCGTTCTTCCTCTCCTTCTACGTCCCTCGGGAATAGTGTCGAAGGCTTTCCGGGCCGGAGCATTGGTGTCCATCCGCTCCAAATGACCGAGCCATCTGAGTCTCTGGACCTTCACTCTTCTGGCTAGGTCCATGTCGTCGTACAACCCGTATAGTTCGCTTTTGTATCTTCTTCTCCATTCCCCATCAATGCATACTGGGCCAAAGATGACCCGAAGAAATTTCCTCTCGAGACAGCCTAAGGCACATTCATCCGATTTTGTCAAGATCCATGCTGATGCTTCTGCACCATATAGCAGAACTGGGATGATGGGGGTGTTATACAGTTTTGCCGTAGCTGTTCGAGAGAAGGCTTTTTCACTCAATTGCTTTCTTAGCCCAAAAAAACAGCGATTAGCAAGAGTCTGATCTCGGCGCTGGTGTTATTGCACGTGTTAATAGCGGAGCCTAATACTCTACTACCTCGAAGTTGTATGATGCGTCTATTGTGACGTTCTGCCCGAGCCGTCGGTGTTGGGTTTCCTTCCTCGAAGACAGCATACACTTCGTTGCCGCTTCTGTCTCAGTTCTCACAAGACGCTGTATTTTTCCCATTTTATCAATATCATAGGCGTACGTGAGAAGTTGAACAGACTTTTGGAAGATAGAGCCTCTGGTATCTTCTCAAGAACGATATTAAAGAAATCGCATGACAGTGCATCGCTTTACAATTTGTCAATTCCTTACATAAAATTTGTGACTATGTCTAACTATAAGCTCTTCCTGACGTGTTAGACTTAAGAAATTACAAAATTGTAACTGCCTCACTTTTAAATCTCAACGGCTTTGCCGAGATCCGAACTAAATCTGAAACCAAAGCGAAAAGATTAGTAGTTTGAAAATAAAAAAGCAAACGGCCAAAGGTGTATTTTGAGCTTGTTAAATGACAGATTATAAAGTAGGTTCGCTCCAGATTTCCCCAAAAATCGTAGGGTAAACTGGGGTGCTTTTGACATCGGGCACATATTTTGATCTATTATGGAAATATTTGGAAAGAAAATAACGATTTTCGGTGTCGCAAAATTAACCAACCTTCCATTTCAAATGGCTTTCTCTTCAACACATGTATTGAAAGGCTTTCAAGCAACTGACATAATTCCCTAAAACCCCCCGATTTTCTTTGATGATGAATTTTGAGTTGATATTTTGCCAGGTGAAGAGATTTTGGTTGAATCTGTGACATCCACACAAAGCACTACAAACATGTCCTTAAACATAGGTTCCTACAACTGTAAAATCTCCAATTCCATCTCTAATACCTGAGACTGTAAGACCCATAGCACGATTAAGTATACACCCAACAGCACGGCTAGTGGATGTTCACAAATTCTTAGTTCTTAACACCTCCATGGAGAAGCATCGAATACAACAAAATGAGGAATACAAAACCGCTTAACTTAAAGACAGAGGTTAGGAAATACCGAAAAATTAATTCTTAATGACAGCCGAATCAAATAAACCAATGGCTTATTTCTGATCAAGAAAATTTCGAAATGGAAAGAACAGAGCTTCTTGAATATAGGATAACAGATGATAAGAGATTTGAGGAATTTGGCGAACAGTCTAAGAAGCTTAAGAAGACTTTTAAGCATACGTTATTATCATTGTCTAGGTTTTGTCCCTAAGTTATGATTTCCGCAAATCAAACTCTACTTAATTTGACAACTTATTTTGTTTTTTGTGAAACATTGCGGTTAAAGACTAGCAAAAAAGCGTTTGCTGGGTCAGCTAGTTAAAAAGTACAGCCTTTATTACTCCTGATTTTTTTGTATCAGGATTAGTATATCCGAAGATTAACATTTATATGGCAAAGCAACGTTTGCTGGGTCAGCTAGTAAGGTCGTACCAACGCAAAAACTATTGTGGGCTCATGGCACATGGTCAAATGCAATGTTTAGGTACTATTCGGCTTGGCCGATTTTGTACAAACTACTTTATTAAACCTATCTACACCACTACATTCCCTTAAAATATGAAGCCAAACAGTCCAACAAAACGAATTTGCATAAGATTTTATATAATAGATTCAAAATAATATTTAATTGAATCTGATCCTTCGCTTTTCGAGCTAGAATCTTAATAATTTGAATAAACTCTTCTGGTGAAATTATGAGTAGTTCTCTCTCTTCTGACTGCACGAAAGAAGTAAATGAAACAAACAGAAATATGTTCATCAAATAGCCGTCATGTGCGAATTGTGAGATTGTGACCGACTGAATTTCGAAGACGCCTATGCCATCGTATATTGCATGAGGAGCACTAAGTCGATTATAGGAACATGCAAGCCTACCGCAACATACCATGCCAAAGCCATGATGCAGGTTGTCTTCTCAGATCAAAGGTGCAACGTCTTTGACTTTATTACAAAAGTAAACGGCCATACCGATACTAAACTGACGACCGTGTCGTCGTCGGCGTTTTCGCTCGAAAACGATGGAGAACACTGCACTGACATATTTCTTGTGTCGGTAAAGTTCTCATTAAAAGTGAATTTAATACACTCTGGCTGAACACTGACTTGGCTATGATGATTACAGCAACGACTACGACGACAACAACTAGGGAGGCTCGTACAAAGAATTGAATCAATAGACCGAGCGAGCTCAGGTGACGGCCCGAACTTGACGGCTCCGGAGGAAGATTGCAAAGCGGCTCAGCCGGCAATGATTTCGGATGACATCATTCAATGGCAAACGAATGGGCCAGTTTGCCGTTGGCACATGCGATATTTTCACCGAGACTTTGAGATAAATGGTTTTCTTTGTAAAATTTGAAAATCTCATTATATTAAAGAGAAAAACGGAAGGTTATTCCAAACTCCACGACCAATAGGCGAGCATTCTCAACAAGCAACCGTCACGCAAACGGCCAATAAAACTCTATTTACAACAACTGCAACTTGGAGTTTTGGAAATTATTACATCGGCTCAGACCCACTGTACAAACTCAAGGAATCAGCAATGTTGCGGTGCCTATAGCATTTCATGGATGCCAAAGTTTATATACCTTTTTGAATCAGGTAATTAGATCTGAATTATGAGTCAGTTAGGTCAGAGAAGCGCGCACACTTGAAAAGTGAGTATACATCAGGGAATCAATATAATATAATACCAATGAGTAACTTAACTAAGTAACTATGGCATAATGTCAGCTGCGGTTTCGTTCTGGTTAGGCATTTCTAAGCGTTTCGACAAGCTTCACCACGAATTGTTTGTGTCGGAATTGGAATTCACTTCACTTCGTGAGATAGATGAATAAACGAAGCAAAAATAAAGTAACACAAAAGTGCCAGTTCCAGTAGTGAGCAATGCATTTTGAAGTTGCAGTGACTTTTGTTCAGATGCTGCAAAATTTAAATTATGGCATCGAATGAGCCACTGAAGAACAAAAGGTAATTGAATTAAATTTATGTGGCAGTAAACATACTTTGTTGTGCTGGGCATCGTTAAATAGTTTAAATGTTGCACGACATGAGGATGTCACGAAGAGTGTATTCGATTGAATGCATCTAACTAAATGGAAGATTTCTTCAAGAGTAGATTCTTTTCGAAGGGAAACTGACTTAGCCGAAAGTTCGAAATTGTAGAATTTTTTTATGTGATTGATTGAAAGCCAATTATTATCCGGTGCACAATGAGGTTAAATGTTAAAAGACTGGAAGAAAACTTAGTTGTCGTTATCTCAACATTCTTTTCGTAATTAATAATAATTAAAGTACAAAATACACTGTGGCGTATACGTACTTTTTTTACCTTACTTCCCAAGCAAGAGTTGTGGAATGAACGCATAATGATACAAATTAAATCTATAACTATCTGCTTCCAGCCAAAATGCATCAATCAAACTAACCGACCGACATCGACACCCTAATATGCATTTAACGCTCATTCCTAGGCGATATGCAAATGATTCATTTAATTTATTTTATCATCGCATCAATCCAAAATCTATAAGTGATTCTGATTGATTGTTTCTGCTGCGGCGATAAGTTTTATATTAATTGCATCGCACAATCATACGAACAACAAGTTATTCACATAACCCATCTGTCGAATCTTGAAGCAGTGTCTGGCTGGCGGGGGTCGATGGTGATGGCAGTGTTGTCACGCTTTCGGCTCTGTGTGAACTCAACCCGATCGACCGGACGTCATTTTCGAGCTGTTGTCGATGTGCGAGCCAGCAAATTAATTCGAATGGTCAAAGCGTACAACTTAATAACAATTAGCAATCGCGTATCTCATAGAGCTGCGAAATGGACGACCGACAACCGCGACGCATGTTTCGATGGTTGGAATATTCAGCATGCATTAAGCCGCTATCCCAGTTAGTTGCATAGAGTGGTTGAGTGGTTTAATATCATAAAGCTTTTGGTGTGTTTTTTTTTCAGCAGCAGCAAGTTTGACTGCAATGATTTATGTGCCCCTGCTACAGAAGCAATATGTGAAGAAGTCTGCCATGTGCGATGTCTGAGTCGAGACTAGACTATGAATTTATAATCAACTCGCCATAAAGTAAGCAGTGCTGCGCCGCCGCTGGTCAAGTAGTCGTCAGAAATTCAAGCTCTGGTATCGGCAGACAGTGGAGAGTTCTAAAGCGGCGGCGGCGGCATGCACTAGGCCAGAATGGTTTTGGTGTTTCTCGCATGATATATTGGCGAATTATACATCAAGTTGTCTGCCTAAGTGAGATATTATGTGAGTCTTTTATGAAACAGTAGACTTAATGTCGTCATTAATTTATCATGCAACAATGTTGCATTGTTTTGATGCAGACAGACTAAGGTCTCCCCATAATGGGTGGGTTCAATCATTTATTTTAAAGGCTATCTAGGATACCCGTATCTGGGAGACAGATACCTGTATTCAGATAGCTGTTAAAACAGCTTTGTATTAAAAACAACGTATCAAAAGCCTAAAAACAAATAAAATACTGCGTAGAGTTTAATGCTTCGAAAACTCAATGCTGTCTTGTATCGTTGAAGCAAGATATATAGGTTGCCACTGTTCATGAGTGACACTTGCATAAGTGAAACTGAAACTCTCGAAATTCTCGGTATCTGAATCACCGACCACCTCTTGTGGAACGATCACATACATATGTGATGTCGCCAAGAATGCAAGATTTTTAGGTTTTTTGAGACTATGCAAGATATTTTTTTCTTTTCTGATCTGGCTGCCACCAATAAAACATATATTTTTCTAAGCTTGAGTACAACCTCCTCGTTTGGACTGGCATGGCGCACAGAAAAGAGCATTCAAGATGATTGCTGATTATACCATCGTAGATTCATATACGTCACTTAAACATCCAAGTAATATCTTATGCCTCAACCTGTTTTATCAATATTAAACGGTATATGCTCTAGTGAAATAGCAAGTTGCATTCCTCCCCTTCAACCGTAATCACCACGCGTCCTGGATGCCAACCCTTGATGTCATGTACAATTATTGTTCTTTACATCAAAATTAGGGCTTGCTAGCATTTTATCAGCCATCGAAAGCCTCACATGTTCTCAGCAAGCAGTTATAAAATTATAGTAAAAAAATAATTTTTTTCTGGCTCCAAAAAATTTCCAGTGATTTCAAATCGCCAGATCTTCCAATTTTCCCAAGACGCCTATGTCATATGATGAACGAGAACAAAGGTCTGTTTGGATTCTATCATATCGAACGAGTATATTGCGTAGAGAAAATGTTACCCTTCACTTTTTTTACATTTGATTTTACTCATATATTTTTCATAGCGTGCGCGAGTCTAAAGGAATATAAACTCCTGAAAACACTATACTAGTTACATCATGCTACCATTCCCGTCCATGTTATGTTGATCCGAAGTTTATTATGTCATACGGTTTTTTTCTTGTAAAAAAATTATTAGCTGAAGAAATAAAACTGTGGCAACGCCAGTCTAAGAGCGACATATCATAATGTCATCTCTGAAAACTGAGATTTTTCTCAAAATGCTACTAGAAATGTCACTTTTGACAGGCAGAAACTTAACCTCACATGTGACATTTCATACACCATACTTAATAGGTCCGTTCCTTTACTTTTTCAAGTAACTTCAAGCTGCCGAAAGTTACTAAAAACTGCAAAATCCTGTTCCCTAACACTGCTAGGGAACAGGATTTAGCAGTTTTTAGTAACTTTCGGCAGCTTGAAGTTACTTGAAAAAGTAAAGGAACGGACCTAATGAATGAAAAACAAACGCAAGATCGAGAAAGAGTGAAAACGTCAAATTTAAAAACTAAATCTAATATGAGCTTGCATAGACGTGTGTAACGAAATATGTTTGTGAATGACGTGACGCTAACAATCATTAGCTTCAACGCACGCAAAGTATAAAGTGTTTCATTTCACTACATTTCCAGATCAATTACTTATTCAGCAACTAATAACCGCACAGTGACTCGATTACCCCTGAATGACATAAGTATTCTTTCACTCAGTTAGACATTATTTACTTTATGCACATGTCACCACTCACCACCGAAAGTCTGAAACAGAGGAGCACCTATATCCTTCCCATGTATCAATAAATACAATATATTCATGAGATGGCTGATGGATGGATTTTCGTTTTGGGAAATCCCCCTTCACTTCTCTCCCCTTTTGATTCTATATACAAAATCAAAGATCTGCTTTTAATTTCTGGTTTGATTGAACTTTCTATTTTTGCATTCAGAGTGCATTTGGAAAAGTGATTTAATGAATTCAATGCTGCACAGTAGGTACTCACACAACACCCACTCGTATCGCCACACAATCAGCAAAAGTCATTGCTTCACTGAAATATAGCCTCATCAGTCATCACTCACTTGAAATCGGAAACGGAATATAATTAAATCATCTCAATTCTAATTTCCGGTGATTTGGTTTGGTTAGAGTATTTCCCACAGTACGATCTGTTGTTAGCTGGCTAGCCGGAAGGTGGAGAATGTCCCTTGCTCCCCTGTTACTCGTGTATTCATATCGAACAGAAATTTGTAAGCTTATCGAAAATTGCTGGGAATTCATGCGAAATGGTTGTTGAATCAAAAGGAAGGAGCTCTATTTTGGGTGAAATTCAACAGAAACCCAAAGGAGGGACATCATGGTCGAAATTTCTGCTAATTGAGCTCGAAAGAGGATTACAGCGTCAGAGGGAGTTGGATAAAAATCTATAAAATTATTTAACCTAGTTACAACGGCAGCATTACATAGTATGAAAATTCGATTAAGAGAACAGACTGATTTACAGGGTGTTTTTTTTTTAATGAAATCCAGCTAACCGTAAATCATGGACATGAAATCATGGACCTGAAAATTAAGATTTTTAAATCAAAAATTCAGTGTCCCGCGCGGGACAGGCTCAGTCCCGCTTTTCGGGGAAAACTCGACCTAAATCTTCAGACCATGCTGAACACGCTTTGAACAAAATTAGCTTTGAAAATTTTCTGAACTCTGATTTAATTTTGAAATGCAATTGAGCACTTAGTATTCAGGAATTTGATATTTGTATATTTGTTTTAATTTACTTGACTATTTCTTACTAGAAAATAAAATTCTCTGCCATATCAACTTGCTTCTTTCGCTTTGAAGCTACTTTGATAAGCGCGAACCATCTGCGAAAGCCATTCAAAAAATTGTTTGCTCTGAAGCAGAAAAAACTTAAACTTTAGCCTACTTGCATTTCGTGCATTAAACAAAAAGTCTCAGGTCAACGATGGTGCAATAACAGAAATGCATGACGCATGAGTCATTCTGCCTTTTCCGCTCAAAGTTGACTCAAAGGCTTAAGGATGGGTTTTCCGACTACCAGGCCAAACAGATTTTAAATAAATTGGTTGAATCTGAGCGGACCAAAGTCATCAAAATTTTCTTACGAATTGACAACTATTTTTAGACAAACGTTATGATTTTTCGGGAGCGTATCGGATTCCCGCTTTTTAAAATCCCGTTTTTCAAGAATCCCGAAAAAAAAGTTTTAAAATCCCGTCTTCTAAAATACCGCTTTTGTTATATCCCGAGATTTAAAATCCCGTTTAGTCAAAATCCCGACCTGTTATAATACTGCTTTTTAAAATCCCGGTAATCCCGTTTAATCCCGCCAACCGGTATTCAAAATATTTAAAATAAGACTAAAAAAATGCATGAAATTGTTCTCTTGGATTAAATTAAAACTGCTATTAATTACTTTTACAAAATCTAGCGTTAACAGACGCTGCTTATGGATTTCCTGTTATAATTGTTGTATATGTTGCAGCAACAAATGGTTGAGCATCACCACATGCATTACCTATGTACCTAGAGTTATCTTAATATTTAGTATTGTGCAAGTTTTGTTATATTATATCTTTGATTCTTGGAATTCATACAGTACTTTCTTTAATGTTTTCTTTGTTATAATAATCTATGCTATTAAAAAAACTCATGTGTTTTAACTTCATTTATTTTGCTGTTTTCACAATCAAAAGCAGTTGCTTTGTTTTGAAAAATCGCGCGATTTCTTATCCCGTTTTTACAATCAAAAGCAGTTGCATTGTTTTGAAAAATCGCGCGATTTTTCAAAACGAAGCAACTGCTTTTGATTGTAAAAACGGGATAATAAAAAACGGGATTTTGAAAAGCGGGATAATAAGAAACGGCATTATATAATACGGAATTACAAGAAATCGAGATTATAAAAATCGATATTTTAACAAGCGGGATTATAAAATAGGGATTTTGAAAATCAGGATTATAAAAATCGGGATATCGTACCCAACCCTGATTTTTCACATGAAAATATTTATTGTAGACTTAAATTTTTAAACCTGGAAAATGAAGCTAGTTTTGACATGATAGAAACGCTATATTTTTAGTAAAATTGAAGACCGATATTTCGGTAGATACTAGATAACTTGTATGAAGAATTTAACTTGTTCAAATTATCTTTGGACGTACTAGTGAGAAACTGCAAAGACACCACTGCTACTACCGCACAGATATGGCACCAGCTTTTTCAACAGTATCCAAAAAAAGATACCAGGCATAATGTTTAGACTATTGTCTTTCATATTAAGTATCCCAACATCGAACTGCTTTCCTAAACGCGTTTTTTCCCAGATGAATTTAAAATGGTCGGGTGCCAGAAATAAATGCTCCGTAGATTAAATGAAGTCAGAATTTTAAATTTTAAAAGAAGTAAGATCTTCGCTGAAATATAACGAATAAGTTACTCTCTTGTAAATAAATTATTTGCAATTTGTAAAATTCACTATTATGAAAAAGACTTTTTTTGATTTTGATTTGTATTTTTTTTCTGAAGACGAATAAGGCTCAACTATTTATATGATTTTAATTATTTTACTTTAATTAAAATACATTTTCTATGGCTATTTTTGCTATGTTTTTCACGAAAACCTAATTTTAATTATGTACGTTGGTTTTAATATGTCCCGCTTTCGACGAAAGAATCCCGCCGTTTTCACTCAAAAAGATCCAAAATCCCGACTTGGTACAAAAAAAATCTGGCAACGCTGCTCTGAGAGGTTCTTGTGAATGGCATGAACCTGCGGGCGTAGGCAGCTTTAGTCTACTAGAATTGACGAATTGAAACAGGACGTATGATGACGAACTATGCGATCCAGTAAAGATACTTTATCCTCGGATATAGTAAAAGCTGAAAATAACGATTAACGAGTACGGGTTGTGCATGTGCATATTCGTTTTGGACAAATTTTTGGGTTGATTGGCTAGTTCGTACCTTCGATCAATGTGGATATATCTGACAGAGGGTGAGGAGTTTCCCTCATCTGCCAGCTGGATAAAGCTTCGAAAAGTTAATAAAAAGCATAATATTATAAAGTATGCATAAATATATAAATTAACTCTGCATAATATCACAGAAAGTATAACATAAGAGTATACAAAAGTGATACCCTCACCCAGTTTGTTTGGTACCGCGGGTAGTGAGGTTTAGCCACCTCACTAGTGAGATGGACCATCGCGGGGGCAGTGGTTGTCTGAGGTTGATATCAGCTGCTATTGATGTGTATCCCGGTTAACAGCTCTTCTTTCGGTGACTGAAAGTTGAGTGCAGTTTCCGTGAAAGAATAACGGCTGTTCTTTCGGTGACTACAAGTTGAGTGCGGTTTTCTGCAGATATTAGGTCTGTTTGTTTACCGCAACAAACTGCAACGAAGTACAACAAAGTAAAACGTTTTTACATTTTCTGTTTGTTTACTCGACTTAGTTGAAAAGAAAAGAGAAATCGAGAGAGCAAAACATTTCCCCTCCAGAGAAAATGTTTCAACTTTTTGCAACGGAAATTTCTTGTTGCAATTCGTTTTTAAATGAATCTTGTTCTTCGGATTTGAATTTTAATTGAAACGGTTTGCCGAAATTCGGAAGGAACATGCTTTGTGCTCAGCAATATATACATAATCATTTATGTTACAAATGAAGTTTTTAAGGACTTGATAAGCAAACCAAAGAAAAAGCGTTAATGCTTGGTTCCAATAATTCTTTTGTCCTGATGGAAGATAATTATACTTTCCCGAATTCCTGATTTTTTTCACAAAGCTGATCGAAGAAAATCTTAAAGGTCTGAATGTGAATTTTTAATTCCAAATCGGTATACTGACGAACCACTTATTCAAAGTAGTCGGCCCGATCGGAGAAAAATTCTCTCCGATTCGTACAATTTCTAAGAATTTTCTACCACCGTATGCTTTCGGACAGGTTAATCGTAGTCATCTACGAAAAAATTTGAAATCTGCGTCGGAATTTCAAATTGAGAGCGACGTTTCGCGATTTCATGCGATGCATCGCGATTTGTTACTTACTGTTTTCGTCCGATTGTCTCCGAAACAAAAAAGTGTCGGAACTAAAAACATTTTTTAACTCACAAAACAACAAAGAAGTGCGTCGGTACGCATCACTTATTTATGTACGAATCGGGTACGGTGAAGGAAATAAAACTTCCGATCGGACATATACTCCGATCGGAGAATTCTCCGATCGGGTACGGTAGTAAGGCTGACATTCTACACAGTTTCGCCTATTTCGTTTTCCTCTTTCCATAACGAAATTGAAGAGCTCGTCATCGCTTTCCTCAGGAATGTTAAACAGTTACGTGCCAAAACTTCACCTTAGAATTCTTCTTCGCTGAACGGAGAATCATATTTCATCAACTCCACTCCAGCTCCAGAAGCAAAATCAAAAAATCATTATTTTTCGATATGTGTACAAATTTACAATACAATCATCATAAAAGTATGTACACGATTGTTAATCGTTTTGAAAAAAATGAAAACAAACTGCAACAAATTACTTCAACGTGTTTGTTTATTCTGTAGCAAGTTTCTCTCTTGCGGAGAGAATTGGACTCTCTTTTGTGAATTTGACAGATAACAAACAAACTGCTACAAAATGTTCCCAAACAGACCTATTGCATGAGTAGTAGTCTAGCTAGAATCGAACCAAGATGGATAAGAGCTGGCAGTAATTCGATTGGTACTGGTGTGAATCTTGATGCAGAGTACACTTGATTCTTTCTTCTTAGAAAGATGAGGTGTTCATTTTGTATTCTTGAATATCATCAGGAAGTGGTTAAGTGTCCTCTCAAATATAACATAGTGACCTAGCTGACTTCGGGCGGAATTTGTCGCGCCGACAGTGTGGATATGATCACGTCAGGTAAACCGTACCAAGTAGGCATATACTGAAGTTAAATCACTTTAATTCTGTCCGTAAATCATATCCACATCGACCATATGAACGATGTTATATTTACACATGCTGCCTTTGACAAAGATAACACCTTATTGATTTCTTGAAAATGAAACTTCCATCAAAAATTAAACTAAAGTCTGGAAAAGATGCAAAATGATATCACCAATGTGTTTCTTCTTCACGTGAAACACCCTGTCCATTGAAAATGTTTAAATATCCAAATCTTTTTTTTTTCAACCGATTGAAAAAAAGCCCGTCTACTTTATATTTTAATACGTTCCTACATAGTTATTATAATTTGCTTGGTCGTGTTTTATTTTCTAACACAACAACCGCAATGAAACACGAATCAACCGTCAACTTCAATCACTATATAACATCAACGTCAGTTGTAGACATGGACGTGGCAGACGAACCAGGGAGTGGACGAAGGTAAGCCAAAAAGCCAGAGTACCTATAATGTGTTGTTCGAATGGCTTTCCAAATACAAGACCGTATATGTAGTCATGCAGTTTGAGAGGTGAAAATCCTATAATTTCAAATTCAATTCCTCAGTTTTTTTTATTAGTTTAGGGGTACATAACCACCGCACTTCCCCTCCCTTCCTATACAGCCTTGATGGGATTTTTTCAGATACATTCATTTCTATGGCGTGCATTGCTCCTGCTGGTCACCGCTACCGCGCCGCAATCATCGAAATATAAATCCAATTTCAGATTGGTAATTAGTGAACGTGCACCAGTAGCGTGGCATACACATTGTTGTTGTTGCTAGCTGTTTTTGCCTAGCCGCCGTTATTTGTATAGGTCTTTTATAAGTACTCAGGCTCTTTCTCTGAGCCTGATTCATTTTTAATCAAACTGCAATAATCATTTTCAGTGCAACGTGCAATTACAGCTGATGGCGAGGTATAAGGCCGCATACAAACACATAAATATAATCGTATAAGTAGGTTTCACTATGAATTGCATTGTAGACAGCCTGACTGCAATATTCAGCAACAACAGATGGAGTTGAACGGCACACTTTTTTGGCTTTCGGCTAATCGGCTTTGATAGATTGAAATATGCTTTGGTTACAACTGTTTAATGGTATGGTATAGTGTATAGGGCTAGGACCATATTTTTTATTAGAAATCTCCCATGGGCTTGTCCTGAAGAAAGAGAAAGTTGAAATCGCTTCTTTTTTTTTAAGGGGAACTAGGTCTCCCTATTGAGCATATTAGTCCTAAGTTCGAGTTGCTTTGGACCTCGGCCAAACGTTGCCCATTCGAGTGAAAGAAATGGTCTTGTTATCAATCCACAGATAAAAAAATCAATCACCCTAAGAACAGCGCAAACAAAATTTGCATTGAGGTAGGTCCGGAAAGAGAACAAAAGCAATCGTCCAGTAGTCAACCTATGCACATCAACATACACTTTGTCATCCTTTCCGTCTTCGGGGAGGAATAACCCTAAACAAACTGATTCCCACAAATCCAATTGATCCTTTAGCAAAGGTACGAAAGACTCCCTCTACTTCCGCAGCTTTTGTGTCTGAGCGACCTTCTACCGTTTTTGTTGCTTTTTGGGACTTAGTCTTTCCCCTATACGACCGTCATTGTCAGTCAGGAAAGTTTCGAATTTCGATGTCAACAGACGGGAAAGTGTCATTAGATAAGTTGACACACGGCCGGTAGAAGCAACGGGAAGGCACACAGTGTAATTGAGTTGAAGCAAGACTGAGTGAGAAATAATATAGTGGTAGGGATTTTCCCTTGAGGGATGCCGCCACAAAGTTGACAATTGTCTGATGGGTCGTTGACAACAGCAAAAAAGCAAAAAAAGACAAAACAAAACAAATATTATTATTTGCAATGGGTTATTGTTTCTTTATGGGCTTTCAGCTTTTCTTTCAGTTACACGGATGACTTGAGGGTTGACTGCTGACTGGTCTGGTCGGGGCAATAGGCATAACATGCATGCAGATATAAGTTGAAGAGCCCTTTGAAGTCAATAAGAAATGGATTTGTTTGGTCATCTGTTTTATTTGATACCCGATCGAATTACACCGTTAATCTCTTTGTTGATTCAGAATTAATACGCCCGTTTTTCCAGCTGTGTAATGTTTGCTTTGCTTACCAACCATCATGTGGGCATCTTTAGATGACATATCGGGTATAAAGTGGAAAGCACAGGAAGTATGGGGGAGAAGAGGCAATGGTTAAATGGTATTAAATAATGAAACAAGCAAAATAAAAAAGGAGACCAAAAAGGGATTGTCTGCGAATATGATTAGGCATTTCGCATTTATACAGGTACTCGGCGGGTTTTTGTGTCTTATGTCTGGGGTTTGCAGACCATGAGATTAGGTATATAATTGCATTGTTCAAGGGATATTGCTTACAAAAAAGTTTCCTTTGATGGTTTAGATGGGGAGTGAGAACCCTGATTTGACCACGACTCCCCAATTGGAGCGCCATCAGCTTTATAAATTGTAACATTTTGCTGGTTTTATATGGGAGATTGGTCTTAGTTGTGTAGATTTTGAAAGCGTATGAAAAATATTAATTTTAAGTGTCACCAAAGAATAGTGTGCATTAAATTTCCATTAAGTTAAGTGTTGATATTAAAATTTAAGGGCCAGCTTGTAAATCCCAAATTGATTTTTTATGTTTACGCAGAATGGTACAACTTTTGTTTTTCAATTTTATTTTTCCTGCAAATATGTATATTAAATGGAAATTAATTTTGGATTATCGACATTTTAACTTTTACGATTATTGGGTATTAATAACAATATTTTTATTACATTATATCATAACTTAAGTGAGCGGTTTCTTATCAGTTTTATAGTTTAAAGTTTGTTATTTGAGAGGACCCAAGTTAATTCACTCATAGAGCTCTCGATCCACTTGGTCCCAACTCTCTTTGTATCTTTACAGCCTATTACATATTTTTAAAAAGCAGTCAAGCCGTTTTGTCACACATAGAGAAGGCATACAGGATACAGATGAGAAGGATGGACGAAACCTTACCGCCACCGATTCATCTACCCAGCAAACACCGAATATAGGAAAAAAAGAATACAGAGAAAACCCAAAACCAACAAACAGCAAGAACAACACCGAGCGGTTGCTGCCAGCACCATCAGTAAGTAACGTTTGCCTCTCTCGATTCACACCGTCTATTGGTGCCAAAATCAGCAAGTAGAGGTGAGAATCAAGATTAAGTATAGCTACACAAACTCATTTGCCAGTCATTCACAGGGAACCAAAACTATCTATCAGGTCTGGTTGTCTCGGCAATCAGGGCTCGAAAGTCGTTAGTGAGTTTGGCTTTCAAAAATAAGCTCAGGAATCCGGATAATGGAATATGTTGATTTTAGCAAAATTGATTTCTTCATGATTTTTGAAAAAATACCTATCATGGGCCCTTGCCAAAATTTTGGCAACCGACGACAACCGTTATATGATTGGACATCATAATAAGGGCCTACAACTACAAGTATTCTATAAGCCATTGGATGGAAGCGAATATTTTTAGTAACACTCGGCTATAGAGTTTAAATCCAAAAAAATAATTTCTTTCGATTTCTGCTTTCAGAAAATTTCCAGCGATTTCTAATCGCCAAATCTCTCAATTTTTGAATTTTCCCAGGACCTATATCAAATGACTAGCAGTTGCCCGCGACTTCGTCCGCCTCTCCCTCGGCCACCGGCCAGAGTATCATCTCGACTTGTACATCATGCGCGCGTGGGAATTTTGTTCGGAAGTTATTGTAAAATTGCATTGCAGTCAACTGTCCCTAGGTCGTAATTCTTTTGAACTTGAAAAATTTGAGCATTTTTTATGATTCCCTTCAGTTGTTCATACTTAAAGCATTCCCTTGGGTGAACTCTCCCTAATTCTAATATCTCTCTTACTTCTGCATCGTTTTTTTCGTTAAGTAAATTTTTTTTTCTTTAAACTGAGCATATTTTTTAGTTAAGAAGTACATAAAATGATATTGTTTAAACACAATAATCTGCACAAATAGTGCAATCAATCACATTCACAAATCAATTGAACTCTCAAAATTCTAATTTGAGCAGTTATTAGGCCAGTTCCACCTAACAACATCTCACTGAGATCTCAATGTCACCTTGACTGAGGCAAAATCATTTGGTGCCTTGGTGGAACATAATTCTCTGTTATCATTGAGATTTAATGGTTACGTTACTAATTGTTGCTGCACATATGTCAGCCACGTCAAATAGCTGAGTGAGAAATCGAATCCAAAATAATTTCATCTCTCTTCTCACATTTCCACAGATTCTTCGCTGCTATTGGTCGCAGCTTAATTTTAAGTAGAATAAAGCCTAAAGCAGTTGCCCGTAGCTTAGTTGGTAAGTGCGTTGGCTGCTAAGCAGAACGTCGTTGGTTCGAGTCCTACTCAGGCCAAGTTTTTATTTCATCTTTCACGGGTACTGCCTCTTGCGAAGACCTGACAAATCTTCCAAGAGTATCAATCTGTAATGAAAAAATTCTTCTCAACTTTGCCGTTCGGAATCGGCGTTAAATTGTAGGTCCCCTCAATTCTTCACACGCACTCAGAGAATTGTTGATTAGAG
Organism: Sphaerophoria taeniata; assembly: GCA_943590905.1. Taxonomy (NCBI): domain Eukaryota; kingdom Metazoa; phylum Arthropoda; class Insecta; order Diptera; family Syrphidae; genus Sphaerophoria; species Sphaerophoria taeniata. The sequence goes on from OX016540.1 coordinate 46,509,150, forward strand.
TAAGCCGTTTAGGCGTTGGCTCTTCAAGAGCTGTCGCGCCACTCTATTTATTTATTTTATTTTAAAGCCTTCATCGATTAATGGACTATCCAACACAAAAAGAATTTTACAATTCGAAATAGTAGTTCCTGAGATAACCACGTTCAAACGAACAAACTCTTCAGCTTTATATTGTACTAGCTGACCCCGCGAACTTCGTTTCGCCGCCCTTCACAGCAACTCCAGAATAAGTATGTATGATTAACACAGATATTGGCTGAGTTCGTAATTGCAGGCTTTGTTGCCCATGCCCTGTGATTTGCTTGAATCGAATGGAAATAGAGATCTACATATCTGAATTTTTCCAAGCTTTACAACTGACTTTCTACTTTCATTAAAGCAGGCAGTAGAATGAAAATTTCGTTGTGAAATTTAACAAATTTTCATTCTTCCGGTTTTTGACTATTTCACAAAAACCAGATTTCCAAAAAGCTTACGATTGTCCTCTTTATTTGCTGAATTTCCCGTAAGATTGTCCCAAAAATTTGATTTTACTCAGGCCATACCTACAATGAAAATTTTATAAAAATGCGTTTAGGATTGAGCGGATTAAGGGTCCCTACCGGACATACAAACAAACCAATGCACCTTAAATTCCATGCAAAAACTTGATTTAAGGTCTTGAAGTTCTTGGCGTTCTCGCAGAGTTTGCCGAATTCCCAATAAAAAAAATCCATTTTGCCATTTGAAAATCAGTGCACCTACAATAACAATTTCCGCTTTAATAACCAATGAGTTTTCCGAGTTTTTCATCAAGAACTTTCTGTTTTCCATTCGAAAACCCATTTTGAAATTTTTCATTTGAAAACCAATGCACCTGCATTAATATTCAGTTTTCCATATGAAAACCAATGAGTTTTAGGAGGTTTTCATCAAGAACTTGCATGTTTCCATTTGAAAACCCATTTTAAAACAAAAAATTCCAAGCAAGAAAATCTTATTCCCGACATTATTTTGATTTTTCCAGTTTTCCGACTCTTCCATGACGTTTTTCCTCCATGAGAGTTGTACCCGCTCTTAAGAAATTGTTAGTGTTATATTTAAGGTTGAGTTTGCAGTTTTCACGTAACTTAACAGAGTTGCCACAGTTTTGGACGAAGCAACGTGTAGTAAAATTTTACCAGATTCTCCTACTTTTGCCAATATAATAATATAATATATATGTGGAGAAACCCAAATGAAGTCTTAAATTCAAAATGTACAATTAAGACCGTCAAGCATGGCGGTGGGGGTGATATGGTATGGGGATATATGGCGGCATCCGGGGTAAGAATATTAGAAATAATTGAAGGGGTAATGAATTAATATGTTTAAATTGCTATTATTAAAAAAAATTTAAGATGCGGTACATCTGGGCATTGCTAACGTTTTTTTTCCAACAGGATATGTACCTAATGATCCTTACTATACCGAACATAACACTGGTATTGTGGCTCTTATATAAGACACCTCACCTCCTTAAAACTCCACCACAAAGCCCAGGCATCAACCCCATTGAGCATGCCTGGGATGCACTTGAAAAAAAAAAATTAGAAACCATGATATCCACAGTGAAAAGCAATTAAAAGACGCCTTATTACGCGAATGGAATAATATTAGCGTTGAATATACCGAAAATCTTGTTATGTTTGCCTGGAAGGATAGCGTACACCACGATGACGCTCAAAGCCTGTGGGTGCGAAACTGGATCTGGCCGGAATACATAGAAGAATTTGCTGATCACGGTTGTGGCGACAATGATTATCCAAGTTTTTTGTATTCCTTCTCTTCTTTGACCATGTGTGTACCTACATATGTGTATGTACTCATAAGTTTGTATAGCAAATACTAAATGTTCATTTAAAATTTTTTCGATTTGACAATTTTCGAAAATTGAAATCGATCAGATTTGTTTTTTTTTTTTTTTTTTTGAAGTGAAAAAAATATATTTTTTTAACATTGGCACCGTTTTTCATTTCATTGCATTTGAAAAATATACATTTTATTTTTGCTAAACCTTCTACCCTAAAACCTCTTGCATTTAGAGAAAAAATTAGGAAAATCGGTCAACCAGTGTGCCCGGTTAGCGAACGAACACAAAAATTAAGCTGTTCTTTTATATATATAGATTAAATTGTATTGTTTGCCGTTTTTTCCACATTTTACACAAATTCTTCGCTCCTATTGGTCGCAGCTAAATTTTATATAGCTTCAAGCCTTCCTTGATAAATGGACCATTCAACATTTAAAAAATTGTTCAATTTCATTAAGCAGTTCTTGAGATAAGCGCGTTAAAACGCAGAAAAATGTATATTTTTTGCCGTTTTTTCCATATTTTCCACAGATTCTTCGCTGCTATTGGTCACAGCTTAATGTTAAATAGCCTCAAGTCTTCCTCAATTAATGGACCATCCAACACAAAAAGAATTATACCATTCGAACCAGTACTTCCTGAGATAAGTGCGTTAAAACGCAGAAAAATGTATATTTTTTGCCGTTTTTCCCCATTTTAAACAGATTCTTCGCTGCTATTGGTCACAGCTTAATGTTAAGTAGCCTAATGTCTAAGTTGATTGGCACCATCCAACACAAAAAGAATTATACCATTCGAACCAGTAGTTCCTGAGATTACCGCGTTCAAACAAACAAACTCTTCAGCTTTATATATTAGTGTAGATGGACAAGAACAAAACTATTTTTGAGGTCTGGTTACAGAGTTATGATCACAAAACCATAATAAGTAAATTATGTTATTGTATAAAATTTGTACTCGATGAACTTTCTCTCCTAGTTTTGATGTTTCTTTCTTCGGACTATCATAGACGCCCTGACTTCTACCTCAGCTGGAAAGAAAATAGCATCACAGTTTATAAAGTTGCATTTGTTTTTTCCAACATTTTTCATACGAATTATAATCTATAGATAAGAAATGGGAAAAAATTATTAAAAGAGAATTGTTTAGTTTATTGTTGGGTAATGCTTTGTCTTCGACGAAATGGATACGTTTCTAAATTTGATGTAAATACTAATCCGGATCAGCTCGCTCTATATTATGTACCTACAAAATGCTGTTAAATGTTTCAAATTGATAAAAAAAGGAATTTCTCCTTCGCACGTGAAATTAATCAATTTTAAATTGAGTGTCCCAGCAACAGATTGTTTTGACCAACTTATAATGATGCTTCACTTTGGCCGTGTGGAGTTAAGGTTAAACAATTTACAAACCATCCAAAAAACGTCAAACGTCAACAACCTGCCGATCTAACATAACATCGCACGACTCTCTTGAAGCTGCAAGTGTTCGAGCCGTTTTAAAAGGATTGTCAACAACGCCATCATTTATTGTAGAAAATGTATCTTTATATTATCAAAATGTTGGAGGATTAAGGACAAGGTTAGAACACTTATTTCTTTCTTTTTCTTCTTATAAATATGTTATTATTATTTTAACTGAAAATTGGTAAACTGAACATCATTTAAGTACTTTATGTTTTCCTAGTTATTATAATGTTTTCAGAAAAGATAGATGTAAATTAATAACGGGGATGGAAAGGGGTATTGATTGCAATTCGAGCCTCACTTGTCATCAGGTCGATTTGGAATCAAACTCTACTCACTCAGATGTCAGATCATCAAATTATTGTTTCTGTAAAACAAGATGAATTAGATTTATTTATTTCTGTGAGTTATATTCCTCCAACAAGTTATATAAATTTATACAACGATCATTTGAACAATCTGAATCAACTTTCCAAATCTTTCTTGTGGCTGGCGATTTTAATTTTAGTACTATCACGTGGAAATTGGATTTAGATGACAATTATTTAGTTTTCTTTAATATAACTTCTGAAATTGAATCTCTTTTAATTGACTTTTTGAGTCAATTTAATTTAGTTCAAATCAATAATGTAAGTAACGACTTAAACCGAATACTTGACTTGGTTTTTGTAGACACAGACTTTCTGTTAACTCTTGATAAATCAGATTTCCCTATTATTAAAAATTCTATGCATCATATTGCAATTATTGAAGGCACCATTTGTTTTTATCACTATCTAGAGAATCATTTAATCAAAGAGAAATTTATTTACGACTTTCGAAATGTAAATTTTGATGCTTTACTTTTACTGATTACTTATTATCTCATTCATTTCATGGCAAGATATACTTTCTTCTTCTGACTTAGAAGAATCTTGTTCTGCTTTCAAAACAATATTTAAGGGAGCTATAGATTTGCACATACCTAAGAAACGACATAAAGTCAATTCCAGTCCACCGTGGTACAACAAAAGATTGAATATCTAATCTTTAAAACCGAAAAAATATAAAACAAATAGTCAGAATCTTCAGCTCCAGATAAATTACTATCAAATACAACGCGAATTTGATTTCCTTAATAATTGTTTGTATAAAAACTATCTACTATCGATTGGAAGTGATCTCAAATCAAACAGTAAACACTTTTGGAAATTTATTAGTACCAAACGTAATTCTAACGAAATTCCTAGAGATATTCCGGAAATCTGCAATTTATTTGCTAAATATTTTCAAACAGTATTTTCTATAGAAACTTCTCCAATAAAGTCGATAAAATTGTTGATATCGTCACTTTTACTTGACTCTTAAGAAGGTACAGGAAGCTTTATCCGAACTTGATGATTTTCTTAGATGAATGTAAAATTTCTTATTTGTCTCCCATTTTTAAATCAGGTTCCAGACAAGAAATACAAAATTACAGGCCAATTTGTAAGCTCCCTATGATTCCGAACATTTTTGAAAAAATAGTTTGTAAAAAACAATTTTTTTCCGAAATCACATTTCCGTATATCAACACGATTTTGTATCAGTAACTAATACTTTAATTACGAATATGGAGAATAGATTACAAACGGACATTATATTTACAGATTTCGCAAATGCATTTGACAGAATTAATCATAAAGTCTTAATTCATAAGTTGGAATCTCTTCGCATAATTTTTAGTTTTAAACACTTGGTAAGCAACTCTAGATACTAGGAAAAGATGTTAGTCTTATTGTCTAAAGTAAAAATTGTATCAAATACAAATATAAATACAAATATAATGCATACAATCTTCGCTATTGAACTAGCTTAAATCTTATCTGTATAACAGAATTCAAATCGTTAAAATCGAAAGCTCGTTCTCTGATAACATTTCGGGCGTTCCGCAAGGTAGCCATTTAGGACCGATATAATTTCTTCTTTTTGTGAATGATATACCTAACATATTTATTGATTCGTCTTGCCTGATTTTCGCTGATGATCTTAAGCTTTATCGTAAGATTAATTGATTTATCAAGACTAGATGAGTGGTGCCCACGTAATTTACTTTTCCTAAATGTTTCCAAATGTCAAATTTTGTCGAGTGTCAGAAATCAAAATCCGATTATTTATAATTATAAAGTCGATAATACAGTTTTTTTTACTTCAAATTCCCCCTTTTACAAATCAAATTCACCCTTTTACAAATGTAATTCAGCCTTTTACAAATCAAATTCACCCTTTTACAAATCAAATTCACCTTTATACAAATCAAATTCACCCTTTTACAAATCAAATTCACCCAGTACTTATCTACACTAATATATAAAGCTGAAGAGTTTGTTTGTTTGAACGCGGTAAGCTCAGGAACTACTGGTTCGAATGGTATAATTCTTTTTGTGTTGGATGGTGCCTTAATCGACTTAGACTTTAGGCTACTTAACATTAAGCTGTGACCAATAGCAGCGAAGAATCTGTTTAAAATGGGGAAAAAAACGGCAAAAAATATACATTTTTCTGCGTTTTAACGCACTTATCTCAGGAAGTACAGGTTCGAATGGTATAATTCTTTTTGTGTTGGATGGTCCATTAATTGAGGAAGACTTGAGGCTATTTAACATTAAGCTGTGACCAATAGCAGCGAAGAATCTGTTTAAAATGGGGAAAAAACGGCAAAAAATATACATTTTTCTGCGTTTTAACGCAGTTATCTCAGGAAGTACTGGTTCGAATGGTATAATTCTTTTTGTGTTGGATGGTCCATTAATTGAGGAAGACTTGAGGCTGTTTAACATTAAGCTGTGACCAATTGCAGCCAAGAATCTGTGGAAAATATGGAAAAAAACGGCAAAAAATATACATTTTTCTGCGTTTTAACGCGCTTATCTCAAGAACTGCTTTATGAAATTGAACAATTTTTCAAATGTTGAATGGTCCATTTATCAAGGAAGGCTTGAAGCTATATAAAATTTAGCTGCGACCAATAGGAGCGAAGAATTTGTGTAAAATGTGGAAAAAACGGCAAACAATACAATACAATACAATATAAAGTTCGTTTGAACGCGGTAATCTCAGGAACTACTATTTCGAATTGTAAAATTCTTTTTGTGTTGGATAGTCCATTAATCGAGGAAGGCTTTATTCTACTTAAAATTAAGCTGCGACCAATAGCAGCGAAGAATCTGTGGAAATGTGAGAACTGAGATTTTTTTCTGAGATCTCTGAGATGAAATTATTTTGGATTCGATTTCTCACTCAGCTATTTGACGTGGCTGACATATGTGCAGCAACAAATAGTAAGGTAACCATTAAATCTCAATGATAACTGAGAATTATGTTCCACCAAATGATTTTGCCTCAGTCAAGGTGACATTGAGATCTCAGTGAGATGTTGTTAGGTGGAACTGGCCTAATAACTGCTCAAATTAGAATTTTGAGAGTTCAATTGATTTGTGAATGTGATTGATTGCACTATTTGTGCAGATTATTGTGTTTAAACAATATCATTTTATGTACTTCTTAACTAAAAAATATGCTCAGTTTAAAGAAAAAAAAATTTACTTAACGAAAAAAAACGATGCAGAAGTAAGAGAGATATTAGAATTAGGGAGAGTTCACCCAAGGGAATGCTTTAAGTATGAACAACTGAAGGGAATCATAAAAAATGCTCAAATTTTTCAAGTTCAAGAGAATTACGACCTAGGGAGAGTTGACTGCAATGCAATTTTACAATAACTTTCGAACAAAATTCCCATGCGCGCATGATGCACAAGTCGAGACGATACTCTGGCCGGTGCGGTGGACGAGGGAGAGGCGGACGAAGTCGCGGGCAACTGCTAGTAATAAATAAGGCCAATCAAATGCTTGGTTTAATTAAAAGAAATACATCAGAATTCTCAGATCTGTCTTAGAATATAATTGCATAGTTTGGAATCCGTGTTACAATAACACCTTTGATAGATTTGAGAGAGTTCAGAAGTGATCCTGCTAGAATGACACGTTTTCGATTCTTAATCTATGAACAGTTCATAGATAATCTAATTTGATTTGTAATAGACTTAATTTTCATTTGGTTTGTTCTTGATATATCTTTAAACAATCTGTTTTAAATACAGTCTGCACAAATAGTAATAATAATAATAATAATTAGAATGTACATTCATATTTATATTAATCTTCGTCTAAACGAATTTATATTCAAATTGACGAAATAAATAAATAATTATAATAGCCGTGTTTTATTGGGAACTTAGCTTAGCTCACTTTTTCGACTTCAGAATAACAACCCAGATTCGTCCACCATTTGTATTGTTTTGGTTATTTTATTAAGATTTGTTTTTGTTTTGTACTGTCAGTCATAACAAAAAATTAATTTAACCCCCCTATTAGCGCTGGCGAGTCAAACGTGAAAACATGTGAGTGTAAGATTTTCGTATTACGATTGGCGAATCGAGAACCTAAATTCGACTTTATGTCACACGTTTTTCGAAGTTGGATCTCACTGTATTGTGAGAATCGAATGCGTTTATTTGAACGTCGTTTGTGTTTTAATTTGTCGAACGATACACATTGAGTGAGAAAAGATCGAAACTTGAATAAAAGTAATATTTTTGTCCGATATTGCTAGTTATTCCAGCTGTTGGCATCTTATGGCTTTCTTTTTCTTTGCAATCTCAGGATCTGCAATTCGGTATTTTATGCAAAAGTTGTTCAAGGTACAGCACGCGTTTACAATTTGTTTTAAGAGACAGCGCAAACGAGTTTTAATTGCACCAACAGTCCTTTCTATTATATTTCTGGCTTAAGCGTATTAAATAGAGTGGCACGACAGCTCTTGAAGAGCCAAGGCCTAAGTGGCAGGTGGCACATCAACAATTCTCTGAGTGCTTGTGAAGAAAAAGAATTGAGGGGACCTAAAATTTAACGCCGATTCCGAACGGCAGAGTTGAGAAGCACTTTTTCATTGATACTCTTGGAAGTTTTGTCAATTCTTCGCAAGAGGCAGTGCCCGGGAAAGATGAAATAAAAACTTTATGTGCACGAGTAGGACTCGAACCCACGATGTTCTGCTTAGCAGCCAACGCACCTTACCACTAATCTACGGGCAACTGCGGCTTAAGCGTATTGCTTATTGAATAAATTGTCTTGAACCAGAACTTACGTTTCTGAAAGGAGCAATCAACAAACAAAAATTAACATGAAACGTTCAGCGTTTTCCTTTTTGATTTCAAGACAATAGAAAACACCTTTTTAAATAGTTTTGTTCTGAACATTTGCAATTTGACGTTTTATTTATTTGTTTTTTTGTTTTTTTTCGCCAGTTCGCCAACCGTATTAGGTCGACTGTGTGAGTTCGCCAATGAAAACTTCTCACTCGAACGTTCGACTCGCCAGCGGTAATAGGGGGGTGTTAGCGGTCGCTCTCACCTTTCACCTCTTCACCCGATCGATGGTGGTGGGACATTTACATTGAAAATGATGAGAAATAAATCGTGCTACTCAATCTTAATAGTTGTTCTTCTGTCAACTTTTTCTCTAGAAACAGCCACATGCATATTATACTTGGTATTCCCCTCATTTATACAACCCCAGGTTTTCGCTCTGCCGGCGATCTGAATAAATGAGGTTTGCATGTGAGTTAATTTGATCCGTCTTGTAGGTGTGGATTGTGGAATCACGGATTGCTTTCTCCTACGCCAAGTTGAAGAAACGGCCAACCAATTGTCGGTTTCCATTGAAAATGTGGACGGGGCTGGATAGGAATCCGGAGACATTAATTTAGCTTGAAATGTAGGTCAAGGTCAGCCTACATTGTCTTATCAGTTTATTTGGGATGATGGAGTCTCTCATGGTTTTCTACAGGTCTACCATGAATATAATGCTGTCAAGTGTCAGCGCTGCTATTCAAAAACAAAAAACACCCACCCACCAGTTCCTTCGCACATGCCATGCTTGCGCTAGTACTAGACGAAGAAATACAATGATTATTAAGTACATCAAAATAATAATTTTAATATTTCAAATTATGTAGTTCCACTTAAATTTCAAACAAAAATTCAAAAAATGCTGTATGGGAAGTCTACACTCCTCACCTTTAAAAGCTTATAAGTGAGTAGAAACACAAACCTGGACTAAATATCGTAGTTACGATATTAGCTCATGCTTAAACCAAACTGAGAACTTCTCGAAGGGTTCGAGTATTCAATGTTTTTCAAAATGGTAATAGAAAAAATGTTTAAACTGTGCAAAACAGTTCTTTTGTTTGAATTTATTGCTCGTGAAAATACTACAAAAATGTATAATTATTTAATGAGTAAGTGCAGGAAATGTAAAAAGCCTAGGTAATGTGACTCAAAGTGGTTTAATTTGAAAACTAATTATTATTTATCTATCCATCTTCTCTTGAATTCAAATGTGATCAAGCGTAGTATGTATCTGCAGTTGTTGGTACTAATGTCTATACTAAAGTCAAAACATCTGTTTACAGACTTTCGCTAGATTTTGGACTTGGTCTTCTCAGCATCGTTTTTCAAAAGAACTTAATTTGCTTTTTTTCTTTTTTTTCGCATAAGCAATAAGCTTGGTTGCAGAAGAAACATGAAATATAAAAATATGCAGCAAACTGTAAAGGCGTACACTCTCAGTGAAAAATGTGAAAAACGCTAAACAATTAACTTTTTATCGTACCCTACGAATATGCCTTCAAGAATCACAAGAGTTATCAATTGTACCCACATTTAATTTCGAAACTAAGCAAACGTCAAAATTCTATCCGCATTTGGATCCTACTTCTCCGTTTATGCACTGCGAAGGTAGTTTGTATTTGTAATACGCCTAAAATCATACTTCACTACGGATAGGTTTGCCAAACAAACCTATTTCCTCCCTTATAGATTAATTAAAAAATTTCTTTACAATCAATATCTACAAAAACCACAAGACCCAAATAGCCGTAATGTAAACCACAAACCGCAATCTACCACAACAAAACAACATCAACACATCAAATCACTAAATGACGTCTATGACCTTGATGCTATAAGGTTGACTGACATTCTCATATTATTTACTTTAATCTACCATTTGCTTCATGTCGACAAGGGAAGCTATAAGAACTGACCTATCATAATCCAACAAACAGAACTCGGCTTTTTGCTTAATGTCGCACTTTCATACATATAAAATGATAATAATTAAAAATGTTGTATTCATCCACAAAAAAAATCAACTTCACAATCCCTTGCACGATTCAAATTGACAGACCGTTAATAATAATAATTGAGAATGATTGTAACTGAATGTGCAGCCATTTGATCCCATTGATCATGACGATCGTAGGGGAGACCGGGGCTAGTAGAATCAAAATATACTCGTACTTATCTTCTTTTTTTTTAAATAACTAAAGAAGATATCAACACGAATTAAATGCCTTTTAACTAAACATTTTTTTGTGCCTTATACAAAAATATGTCTTCTGAAATTGGTGAATTTTAAGACCTTTTTTCCTTAATTTATAAAACGATCTCAGGTGGGTCAACTTACCCCAAACTCGGGGTAAGTAGACTATGACTATGGGGTTAGTTGACTATATCCTTTTTCCACCTTTCTGATATCAAAACTATAAGAAAATAGCACTTAAATTAATTTTATTTGAAACAAAAATTAATGTTCAAAAGACAGCACGACAATAAGGATAGAAGGATGCCCCAACTTCTTCTGCTTAAATTTTTGCCGTTTTGGGCATATCTTTGCATCGTTTTGAAGGGAACCGATGCTCATGTCATGACTCATGATCAACGGAACGTATGGTTTTTCCATTTTCAAGAATAATTTTTGGACATAAGCTCCAAAACTGATTTTCTGTCACCTAATTGTTGTGTTTCATACTGGAAATTACCAAAAACCAGTGAGTCAATTTACCCCGAACAAAAAAAGTCAACTTACCCCGAGCGGTCTCTCAGCACTTAATGATTATTTTTCGGTACTCAGAAATCAAATAAATATATAACTGCTGGGTGTTGTTAATACAAACACTCACTTGCTCTTATTCTTTTAAAAAAAAAAACTGACGCAAACACCTTTACGAAAGAAAAAAAATAAAAGGAAGCAAAAAAATTACTCATGAAAGCAAAAAAGTGTTTTTTTTTTCGCGATAACTCTTGAACGGCTCTAGACTTTATCAAAAGACAACATGGAACTAACCGTGCTGCTGTGCTCAATGTAATAACAAGGACAAACTTGAAAGAAATTGTTTTGTTTTGAAGTTATTGGCAGTTAGTCTACTTACCCCTGAGGCCAACTATCCCCGGTTACCCCTACTTGTGCCCGAAGAAAAGGCACACAACAATGCCGGGATAGTAGCAATAGCAACCAGCAGGTTCACTGATTACATTTATGGTTTAATTGAATTGAATATAATTCCCGGTTTATGGAGCGTGGAGAGAATTTATATAAATTTTGCTTAATGAATTCATCTGAATTTGGTCAACCCACGTTTGAAAAAAAAGATGATACGACAGCAACGCTAGACACCTGCGTCTAAATATATTCTACTTTTAACACTTTCAGATAATGAGTAATAGTAATGTCAAACAATACAAATTAATGTGCCAAAAACATCTATACAAAAAAAGATTATAGAAAAGAGAAATTGGCAACTTCCGTCAACTTTTACTTTTTTGAGATTCAAGCGAAAAGTTAGGTGAACGATTCTTCTATGTAAGAACAGTGGAATAGAATTACTTCAAAAAGAGAAAAATATCGGACAAATTTACTTGAAAGAAATGCATCTATATTTTTCTAATCAAATTGATTTAAAATGAAATTGTTCGATAAAAAAGTACACATATTCACTTCTCCATCTCCCTTTAAACAGTTTTGAGATAAGATGACTCAGCCACCGAAAGTGTAGTGTTATTTTGTATGTGCCTTCATTTTAAAAGGTTTTTTTTTCATAAGATATTCATCCAACCCGCTGTTATTTTCAATTGAAATAAACAAAAAAAAAAAAAAATCTCTTTAACGACAACAAAAGGTGAGCTGATCTTGTCTATTTTTTACTATATGTTTTTATATTTCTTAAGATTTATTTCTTTTTTGTGTGTAAAGATATTAATTCAATTCAAGTCCAAGCCAACCCACATCTTGGCAACATTAAAGAGAATTCAGGTCACTCGAAGTTTCCAAAACCTTTTTTATTGCATCATGGCAAAATTAAAAACTGTAAAAAAAAAATTACGAATTGCTCTTAAAATTTATGATTATGTGCGAGACAAATTTTGAAAAAAAGAAGAAAAAAGTGTTATCCTGCCTCCCGTTGAAATGAATACTCCAAATGATAAAACAGCAGAGAAAGAATAAACTATTCACTGATTATGGTCGATTCTGGGAAAAAATAAAAAAACGACACTTTAGTTTTGACATTGTAAGATTTGGACTAAAATTTGTTTTGCTTTCGATAATATTAGCTATGCACTAGATAATTGCATGATAAATAAATATAATGGTAACGTCTTCCGAGTTTTTTATTTTGATTAAGAAATTTATTCATTTGTATGCTATAAAAATGGCATCAATTCACGGAAAACAATTGGGCATAGCACAATTCTTAGAGAAAATTCATCAAAAACAAATGCATTACTTTATTTAAGTCTACGTATTCGGGTTTTTGAATTCTATGCTATTTTTATATCGTCTTGAATATGAATAGACAACATTTTTAGTTTTTAGGTGTAGGTACAAAAATGCGAATTCGTGAGTTTATTGTGTTGGCATAGAGAACAGCTTATTTGTCATTTTTGAGTCACTCAAATGCATGAGAATTAAGAAGAACGAAGTTTGATTTCATTGTTTTGAAATCGACTTTCCTATCGATTTTGTTTGTCTTTTTGTTTTTTTGTATGTCCCGTAAACAGAGAACTATGTAAGTAAAAAAAAAGAAAATAGTTAAATAGGAACTTTTGAGTACAAAAATTATTGTCTTCCTTAATGTTCTTCATTTCGAGTATAAATCATGTTCAGAAAAGGTAAGAAACTTCCTTCTTCTTAATTCTAATAAAATAAAGCAAGAAAAACAGACTAATTCAAGGTATAATATTTTGAAGACGAAATGATATACAAAGAAAGAGAAAGAAAAAAATGTGTACGTGTCAGCTCTGACGCGCGACTGGAGTTCACTCAATAAGAATGATTATTATCTTAAGGCCGTGTGCGAGTTCAGTTAATAAGGGGTTAAAACTTGACGTTTGGTTTAATTTTGACACTTCGCATTTAATAAAATTGTGTTAAAATTAGACCAGCTGTGGAGCAGGCTAAAATATGACAGTAGTGGTTCAAAATTCATCAATTTTTAATTACAATTCATCCAATTCGCACACGGCCTAAAATATATACATATATATCGCAAAGGATTGAATTCATATACTCATACATCTATTCATAATAATTTTGATCATCCATTGTTGCAGCAAGAACACATTGAATTGACATTGAATGGACCTAAACAAATTAAAAAATTCTGAATTTGGTTTGCTGGAAGTTTATTTAAATTTATTTATTTATTTTTATCAAAAAACATATTGTGTCCGTCTTCTTATCAAAAATGTGGCTGATTTGTCACTCAATAATCGTTTGTTTAATTTAAACGACACCACTATATAAGTATAATAATTCACAAGATCCACACATTAAGTAATGTTGAGAGATGGTCCAAAGAATTTTCCAAACATTATGTAATCCGATTGCTTAAAATTACTTTTTAACCCTTCTCTTGAACCCTTCACGAAATACTTCTATTTTCAATTAAAGGTCTTCCCTAGGAAAACAATTTTATATTGTCCCTTATCAAGACGGTTTACCAACTGGAGTAAACCAGAAAACGCCGCAATAACGGTGCCGACTTCATTTTCGTCTATCGACTTCTTTTTTGATTGCTTTGGTTGACTGTTCCTCTCTTTATAACTCAATTGTTTTCACTCCCATCACTCCTTATATGAAAAATCCTCACATACCTTATCTTCCAGTAGAGCTCACCGCTTATAATACCTCCATGCACCTCTTAAACGTATGCTTGATCAATATGAACGTAAATTCATATAAGTCATACTTGTTACTTGTACTTAACTGAATTAATGTAGGTTTAGCCCCACCAAACATTTAGATAAAATCCACACATTCTTTCAATACAAGTTACTCGAAGTGATGAGAATCATGGAGAACGAAGGAAAATAACACTTGATTTTGTGTAAATGATTTCTTTTAAACAAAACTTAGAAATTTGTTGTGACCAAGGAGAAAATAAATAAAATTTTCTATCTCGAATTCTTTAAAGTTCCTTGGATGACAAGGGACAGACAGAGATAATTCCAAAACCAACTGCTTTCGACAATCGTAAGGACATGAGTACCAATTCAAAATCTCAAAAACACGATACGACCTTCGATAATAAACATATATCTTCCATACGCTAATACTTTTGCCACATGTTTCAAACTCGAAAATTACAATCCTGACATGTTTCCCTTATTTACCTGCTATTATACTAAAAATGATTAGGTTTTGAATTTTAGAACTTCCTCATTCGTCAACAGGAACCCCTTTTATAAATTGTGTGTAAGCCCTTCTCGAGTACCAATGCAATGCACACTTATTCCCCTCAACCAAAATTAACAACTCAATATCACAATAAACATGACACAAAACTCATATGACAAACATTACCAGGCCGCTCGGTGACTGACTTGCTTACCACAAATTAGTCCCATATATCCGTAATTGAAAAACATCATCCACTTGTGCGTGCTGCCTTGCTACGTTGCATTGCAATCAAACATACATAAGTGCATTTCCAACGACAAAACCACTAATTTCCGATGGCGCTGGTGGCGCGACAGCCTACATGCACTATTTGCCCCCTGCAGCTCTACGTCTTTTCGCCCACAACAGTCAGTGAGGTCTCATTTTGACTTGAAAAAAAAGTTCAAGTGCTTAAGGACATGACCTGCTATCAACATTAGCTCTATAGCCGATAAAAATGAACAAAACAATGAGACAGATTACCAAACCGAAACCGGAGGCCCACAAGCGATAACAACAAACTGAGGCTTTGTAGACATGGGTACAAGTAGCCCGTATAAGTGGCGCAGCACGCACAGCTAAACTTTGATTTTTTGTTGGTTTTTAATTCTAATCTGGAATAAATTACACACTACAACACAATTTCACTGCCGCTTCGTATACAATTACCCATCTCACAATCACTATATGGAACTGAATGATGGATGCATTGGGCATTGCAGCTTGGGAGGGTATTTGACGTCGGCCGGCGCGGCGGCGCATATTTATTTTATTTCGTTTAATTTTTATTTTGTCATTTATTTCATTATGGGTAACCAACAGCAATAATTCCCCGGACAATGACATATTGCTTGATACTGTATCTTTTGTAATGTAATGAGATACGAGTATCTCTAGAGCAACTATCAACAACAAAATGCGTGTTCGTATTCATTTATATATTTGTATTTACCTGCCCGACAGCTAGTATGAAATCGAAGTCTTTGTTCGAGCTTTACACTCATTACTTTGGAATGCGCGATGTAAGCCGATTCCGAAGTGTTTCCCAAACCTTATGGCCTCCACCCCACCAAGTTGAAGGTTTATTTTTAAAGTAACGAAATGTCTTCGCTCCAGTGAGACTACACTGATAAAAAAATTAAGCAGAACCAATGATGTTAAACTGCGGAACGAGAACAGCATTTCTTTTCGGAAGCTTGGCATGCGATAACTCATTTCGCAGTTTGTGTTATCGCAATTGAATTTCCAAAAAATGCTAAATTTATTTTAGTTTTTGCACTTATGTCATTTGTTGAAACGGACTGACTTAGCCTCAATATGGACTCTAAGGTCTTTTTTAAGAATAAAAATAAGTAAAGTCTTGAAAAAAATCGAAGAATCAAACTTTTGATTCTCAATACAAAATTTTGTTCCATGTAATATTGAATCGATTACGATGCATCCTCTGAAGATGCACACCAGAGCTCGTTGCAATAAAGCCCAATGATTCATTCAATCCAAAACACAGCCCCTTGACATAAAGACTGACAAAAAATTCGAGAGAACCGCATCAGCCTCACTTAGTTCCGAGAGGCTGAGAGAACTGTTTCAGTAACTTGCAAAGCAACATCATCATGCGTTTTTACTCAAGATTCAACAATTTCAAATTAAATTCGTCGAATTTCGGCATTGCGCACTCGGCAGGCTTACTGAATACCGTGTGCCAAGCCCTTCTTTATTTGTATTTTATTACGATATTGGAACTCCTTATCGTACGTTCTTGGGTTTCCCACTTTATGTTAAGGCAAGGCAAAGCTAAGCTATGCTGAAAATGTATCTGCTTCTGTTGAGTTTGTGGACTGTTGAGTTGAATGCAAGAAGCAAAGATACATTCCTTGTTAGTATGAAATACTTAGTCAGTCTACGAGAGAGTTTCAACGCGAGCACAACAATTCATCGACAAATTAGAAAATCGTTCGCCGGCAATCAAGAGCGTGTAGTCTCTGTGTTCGAATAAGATGTGCATACGGTTTTGCTGACAATTTTTATCCGTTTTTTTCTTTTCCACTACCTATTTATTGTTATTAATTTAAATTTAAGTGCTTAAGTGGTTTTTCGAAGAATGAAAGAAGTGAGCAAAAGGAATATGTTTGTGTCATGATTATTTTTATTTTTAAAAATTGTCTTCAATAATTCCGTACCTGTACCTGTGATTTTAGAGAATTTAAAAACTTAACTTAATACAAATTAATAATAATAAAAACCAAAAATGGTGCAGAATAAGTGTTTTTTGAAAATAATCATTCTG
This sequence comes from Sphaerophoria taeniata, assembly GCA_943590905.1. Lineage (NCBI taxonomy): Eukaryota > Metazoa > Arthropoda > Insecta > Diptera > Syrphidae > Sphaerophoria > Sphaerophoria taeniata. The sequence continues at coordinate 46,526,311 of OX016540.1, forward strand.
GCATTTGTGTTCTACTCATCAAATGGATTTAACTTCTCACCGAAACCCATTTTAAGATTCAAGGAACCAAATTTGCGATTTTTCCAGCCAAATTATCGAAGTTCATATTTCGGATTCACAATCAATCTGAGAAGCTCAAGGTAAGCAAGCTGCACACTATCAAATCGGATGACTCAGTTGTCACTTTCACTATGATCTATGGGGGATATCGATATGTGAAGCTGTCGATTTTATGACCTCACCTAACAATTGAGCCAGTGGTTTTTGCTATAAATATTAACGAGATATTGGATCAAGTGATTGGACTTTGAAGTTTGACATTGGATATTATGTACTAAAGCTGTGTCAATACGACGAAACAAATGTTCAATCATGAGGATTTTTTAACTTTGTCTTGTCAATTTTCGTAGACACAATACAACATTTTTGTACGTAGATATAGATGAAATTGAATCACTTCAGAAAAATTTATCTGATTGACAAATTATGTCAATTTGTTTAACCCGTAAATTTTAGTGCAACTTGAATCATTTCTTAGGAAAAGGGTTTGTTTATCATCAACAGAATCACAGAAGAATTTCGAAGAAAAAAATCTTCGTGCATCAGTAAAATTTTAGTCAGAAAAATCAGTTTGACAGTATCAACTTTTGAATTGAAAAATATCAAGCCGCCTTGGCCTTGCAGTTTTCGGAAACATTTGAACTCATGCTCGAAGTACAGAAAATTTGGAAATAAGGTGGAAAAAAATGCTCAAATTTTGTGAAACATTTCTCGTCCTTCGGCTGCAGATTCAAATAACTATTGTCCATTCGCTGCATAGAACCAAACCTTCTTTTGGCCTAAGTTCTTTTGAATTGGAAGATGTCGCTGTCAAGCTCGTACAGATCTTGCGTATATCGTATATATAATCTGTAAACGTCGTACCACGGTTGTCGTATCGAACTTTGAAAGATGTTGACTCTCGGATTTTTTTTCGATTATTTCAAGAATGATGTTGCAGAAGTCGCATGACAGAGCATTTGAAATACCAAATGCATGTGAAAGTCTAATTGCTGTTGTGCCAAAACTACAGATTCATCTTCTCTTAAGACGTGGTCATATGCAGCCTTCAAATTGATTTTAAAGTCCTTAGTTTTTCTATGGTCTTGTCCAGCTTCTCTTATAGATATTTTTATTCTTTTTGCATGTCTTAAAATATCAGTGGAATTATTAGACACTTAGATGCATGTGCCGACATCAGAAGTAACAACAAATAACAAATATTATAATCAGTGGAAAAAGTTGTTTTTTTTTACAAAATAATCAGTACGACTTGGACTTTTTTAGTTCCAAATAAAAACAAAACCATGAATTTTTGTTTTATGATACGTGTCTCAAAAGCATAAATTAAGCGATATCTACCTACTGTACGAAATTATGTAGAATAAAGAAATAATATTCACAAGACGCAATTATAATTTTCTCCCAACACAATTAATCGGAATGTTCAGTGATAAAAATATCAACCCAAAGAAAAAAAATTTTAAAAGTCGAAAATACTTCTTTTGCGATTTTTTGCAAATTAAATTAAATGTATAAATTTTTATCTCATATCACACGTTTTCCTAAAATTCGTATGTTTTTATTTATGGAACTACCTAAATTTGTTTTAACGACAAAACATTCAAAATCGGTTCCTCCCCAGAAGCCTTTGAAGAATGTATAATGTCTTTTCTAAAATTGCATGAAACCTTCAATAAATCAAAGCAATAATATCAGGCAGACAACGTCATTGAACCTCCTCACTAAAATGTTGTGAACGATATGAACTTAACCTGAAATTTGCATTGCAAAAATATAGACAAAGTGATCGATCGTTAATAATTGAGTGATAGCTGATAAGGGAACGTTAAATGACAGTTGGAGCACGAACTGCCATGCCATAGACTTCTATGTTATTTTTAATTGTGAGCGCTCGTATTTGCAATCCAGCGAAATCAATTGATAAAAGCAAATTCAAACAAAAGTATTCAATAGTTTTAGTATTCTGAAGGCATGTCCACTTTGAATTTAGCGAAATGACGGTATTATTTATAGAAATTGTCAGTCATTCACTTAGTTTTGCGTTTATGCATTTAATGGATTCTTAGTCTTCTACTTAATAGTTAGGCTTTACAATAGTTGAGTGATTGCAATGTTTGTTCCTTTAATGTGCATTCAAAAGTTGTTTTCATTTGAAATTGAATACTTTTTTCTAAGCAAATCTGATAAACATTTGTTTAACATCCTTCTTAAATTTAAACGTTGAATTGCAAAGCAAAATAAAAATCTCTTACTTTTTTGAGCGAACAAAAGGAAGAGCTTGACACACACTTTTGTTCATCTGTTTATGTGTATATCACCAGTTAGTCTTTTATACCCACAACGATTATAAGTTGACATAAAACCACGAAAAACTAGTTACTGGCCTTTGTTTTGGTCGTTTTCGTCGAAGGGTCAACGGAATTTACTTGTTCAGTTTTAATCTCGATTGTGGGTGAGCGGGGAATAATGTGAGTTAAGTCATTGACGTCAAGTTTCTGGAATCTTAAGAAGTTTCTTTACTCATGAAATTTCCAATAGGCTGCACTGTTTAACAATATTTCCTGGTGTAGAAGATTTTTTTTTTCAAGTATTTAAATAAAATACAGTGAAAAAAAAACAATAAAATTAAGGAAAAATATGAATTAGTGTTTATAAATTAGAAGTATAAGCTTATAAATATTTTTATTTTAAAAAGCATTAATCGAGACGCGTTTCGGAATTAATGTTCTATCCTAGGGCGCAAAGTGGGTTATTGTTAAGTTCTTCTGTTTGTGGTGATGTTTAAAATGTATGAAAAGTAAAAATTAAGATTTTGCTAAAATGAACTAAGGCTGAAAATAACTGAGCTTAGATTTTCGTTTCTAAAGTTATTAAAACCCTTAACATAGGTATTTCTTCACGGTGTTCCTGTATTCACATATGATTTTAAAATCATAAAAAAGCCATAGCGAAACAAAGTATAACGACAAATGAAGTGGAACGAAGCAACAACTTGAGTGGAAAATACTATCAAATACTGGAAAATCCATGAATTCTAATTATATATAAAAAAAAAAAATAGAGTGGCGCGACAGCTCTTGAAGAGCCAAGGCCTAAGTGACTTACTCCCATCAACAATTCTCTGGGTGCGTGAGAAGAATTGAGGGGACCTACAATTTAACGCCGATTCCGAACGGCAGAGTTGAGAAGCACTTTTTCATGACAGATTGATACTCTTGGAAGTTTTGTCAATTCTTCGCAAGAGGCAGTACCCGTGAAATAATTGAGTGGCGCGACAGCTCTTGAAGAGCCAAGGCCTAAGTAGCTTACTTTTATTAACAATTCTCTGGTTGCGTGTGAAGAATTGAGGGGACCTACAATTTAACGCCGATTCCGAACGGCAGAGTCGAGAAGCACTTTTTCATGACAGATTGATATTCTTGGAAGATTTGTCAATTCTTCGCAAGAGGCAGTACCCGTGAAAGATGAAACAAAAACTTTATAGGCGCGAGTAGGACTCGAACCCACGACCGACGTTCTGCTTAGCAGCCAACGCACCTAGCCACTTAGCCACCGGGCGGCTGCATGAATTCTAATTACGCGTTTTAATTCAACAAGAGTGAAGAAATACCTTCATTATTTCATCTATACTAATATATACATATCTATATCTATAGGTACTGATATACCTAGTCAAAACAATTAAAGGAACACTTGAAAAAACTCAAAAATGAAGTGGTTTTTTATAAGGCTGTATCTCAGTATAAAAAGTCGGATTGAAATGAAATAAAAAGTTTTTCAAAGGTTATCATTTTTTCTTTTCAAAACATTTTGAGTTAAAAAAGTACCGTTAGTCGTTTTTTCTTGAGCGTAAAAAATGTTCACTCAATTTCAAAATCGAAAAAAAATAAACTTTGAGTAGTCATAAAATGAGCGGAATTTTTTTTTTCAATCCAATCAATCTAAGATTCAATTTGAGAATTTTGCTGGCTATAATTTACTGTTTGGTTCAGATCGCTAGAATTTTTTTTCTAATCAAAAAATGGGTTTACATGCAAAAACAGAATTTTGACTTTGGACCCTAATAACTCTGCTAAATATTGACTTACAAAAAAACTAAAGACAGATTTGAAAAATTCATTAAATTTTCTACACAAAAACATTTAAAAAAAATAAAAATATTGTTTTTTTCAATCTTTTCTATCACTTTAAAAAAAGGTCCAAAATACGCATTTTTCAACTTTTTCATAAAAACTACCGTTATTTTGTGCTTTTCAGTGATGCAACTAATCTGAGGCTTAATTATTAAAGCTCATAAAATTTCCTAAATTTTGATGAAAATTTCACATCAATACGATTAACCGTTTCTGTGTTTCGATCAATCAAACTTACAAAACACTTTTTTTTAATTTTAAGGAAAGTTTTTTTTTTGTCTTATTTTTCTGTTCTTTTGAACTTGTTCATTTTTTAATTTTTTTTTATTTTTTTCATTATCATTATGACTTTGTGAAATTCGGATAAATTTCCTTGATTTTGATGAAAATTCGTCCGAATTTCACAAAGTCATAATGATAATGAAAAAAATAAAAAAAATTTAAAAAATGAACAAGTTCAAAAGAACAGAAAAATAAGACAAAAAAAAACTTTCCTTAAAATTAAAAAAAAAGTGTTTTGTAAGTTTGATTGATCGAAACACAGAAACGGTTAATCGTATTGATGTGAAATTTTCACCATAATCAAGGAAATTTTATGAGCTTTTAAATGTTTTTGTGTAGAAAATTTAATGAATTTTTTAAATCTGTCTTTAGTTTTTTTGTAAGTCAATATTTAGCAGAGTTATTAGGGTCCAAAGTCAAAATTGTGTTTTTGCATGTAAACCCATTTTTTGATTAGAAAAAAAATTCTAGCGATCTGAACCAAACAGTAAATTATAGCCAGCAAAATTTTCAAATTGAATCTTAGATTGATTGGATTGAAAAAAAATTTCCGCTCATTTTATGACTACTCAAAGTTTATTTTTTTTTTCGATTTTGAAATTGAGTGAACATTTTTTACGCTCAAGAAAAAACGACTAACGGTACTTTTTTAACTCAAAATATTTTGAAAAGAAAAAATGATAACCTTTGAAAAACTTTTTATTTCACTTCAATCCGACTTTTTTCTACTGAGATACAGCCTTATAAAAAACCACTCCATTTTTGAGTTTTTTCAAGTGTTCCTTTAATTGTTTTGACTAGTGTATAAAGCTTAAGAGTTTGTTTGTTTGAACGTGCTGATCTCAAGAACTACTCATTCGAATTGTAAATTTTTTTTGTGTTGGATAGTCCTTTAATCGGGGAAGGCTTTAGGCTACATAACTTAAGGAAAATGTGGAAAAAAACGGCAAAAAGTTATACATTTTTTGTTTGTTTCAACGCGCTTAGGAACTTACAAACTGCTAAATCAAATTGAAAAAATCTTTTTGTATTGCATAGTCCATTTATCAATTAAAGTTTTAAGCTATACGAAGTAACGGTGAATAAAAAGAGCAAGGCATCAGTGAAAAGTGTTGCTAAAACGGGGAAAATTATACATATTTGAAGACATCGAGTTAAGAAGAATTTCTACTCAGGGAGAGTCGACTGTTATACAATTTTAAAATAAATTTGCAACAAAATTTGAGCGCATGATGCACAAGTCAAGACGCAACCTCTGTCCGGAGGACGAGGGAGAGGCGGATGAAACCCCGGGCAACTGCTAGTTATATTTTGCTTAAAATACCTTTAAAACATAAAATTAAGTAAACACTTATTTGTACTTTTTAGTACATACATTCTTACTTTTTATTGCTAAATAAAAGATTTTTTTTTATATATTTTGTAAAGTAAATATAGGTATTATTTTTTCCACTTTTTGGTATTTTTAAATTCTTAGAATAAATATGAAAATGCCAAACCATTGATCGCTAGGCAGTGTTTGCTATAAGCAGTCTTCGAGCAATTCTGATCGAACTCGAGGGCCCCTGACCCTGAGACTGAACGATAGCATATCATCTTTTAAATCCCTCATACCATTCAGCAATTAGAACGTACTCACCTGGGTGTTTGCATTTGACACGTTTCATTAATGACTCCTAAGTCAAGAATTGAAATTTGAAGATCATTAACCGCTATTATGCACTGTCTAACTTATTAAATTTTGAATGAGCTCTTTCATTATTTGATGCACATAAGTATTATAGCCATAGGAGTTAGTTATAAACATTATAAATCAACATTTTGCAACGTCCTTTAACAGAGTTATTGCTTACGCGGATGATGTTGCTATCGCCATCCAAGAAAACATCCTAAGTACCTTTTTTTAATTTTGTATGGTGGTGACCTTTAGCCCATTTCATTGAACACAAAGCATCCTAAGTACCCTTAGGGACCTCCTCCAAAATGCACTAAAGATGCTTACAACATGATGGGCTGATTACTGTGAACTTAGAATTTAGCCTAAAAAAGAAAACAACAGATCTCGTCCTCTTCACACGGAAATGCAAAATTCCAGAAATTGTATCTCCTTCAATAAAAGCTAACTAATTTTTAGTAGATTTTTAGTAGCAGTACGGTGGACTGTACTCGATAAAACCATTTACTGTGGAAAACTAAGGAGAGTCCAACGCACTGCCTGTCTTTGCATAATTAGGGCCTTGAGATTGAGAACCACCCCAACCACCCATTTAGTGGCACCAGACACTCTCTTCCATCTTACATCCCTCGATATTTTTAGCAAACAATTGGCTGATCATTGATCAACAATAATGTTTTATTTATTATTCTCAACTCTTTCAGTACTATGCCAAAGTATTCAAAGAATACATCAATCCAAAACCCCAATTTGCCAAACACTTCGCGTCGTAACTATCTCACTTGAAAAGGAAAAGAGAGGTATACCGATCGCTACATGTTAACTGATACTAAAAGAAACTGCCTTAACGATAACAAGCTCTATGTTTAAAACTTACCAACTTGCGCTGCAGCCACCAAACTTATATGGCCGTCCCTTGACTTAAAGCGAATTGATTCAATTTGTTACTCTTTTTTTATTCAATTTTATTTTTTCTGATTTGCAAATAGGCTTACAGAATCTTGAGTTGGTAATTTCGAGGCCTATAACGTTATTCTATACAGAAAGAAAAATTAAATTTACAAAATCATAACTGCATATAATATTTTTCATAAGCGCTTCCAAATGTTATTTCATGATTGAAGCATTTAAAAATCACGTCATTCTTTGTTTAATTAATCAAATATTTTGAAAAAAAAACATTTCCTACATCAAACACCAAAAAGAATTCGATTGAAAATTGAAATTCATACCGACAACGTCATCAGTCGCCGATGCAAACAAACCAACAATAAAATATAATCAAAACACATTCCTTATTCTTTCAAATGTTTAATTTTTTAGATGAAGCCTTAATGTCTTGAGAATTTTATGAAATCACTTGAATCAATATCTACACATATATGTACATACATGTTCATACAGATGTACCTACATTTCTAAACTCAATTAAAAACAATTTGTGACTTAATTCAGATTTTGATTGTCGTCGTAGTGCAAACACTCAAAATACTCTACTTTAATGACAATTTAATTCACCACGAAAACTTGAATTAAATTGGTCTTAAATTACAATACATACAAGCGAATCCATGAAAATTGAAATATAATTTCATTTTGAATTTGCGTACAAAAAAAAAAACAATGGAAAACCATTAAAATCAGCTTGAGGCGTTATTAAAACATCAAATTGAAATAAGATTTTCTTGCCCACACACACTTGAGTCCACGATATTAGATCTTAAGTAACATTTAATGACAGAAAATCTGGATGTAATTTGAAGTCTTGAATAATTCCAATTAGAACATAATATGAGAATCTTTTCACATGAGACATGACACATCATGTAATTTGTAGGAATTCTAATTTGCATTTCGTAAATCAAGGGCGAGCAGCAGCCGGTTAGACGGCTGGGTTCGAATTAATGACTAATAGGAAATTGCAATGCAAACAACATTCGTTTTCAAGAAAGATGTTATGACTCAAAGCTTGGAATTTTTTTTTTTACATGGGATAGTCAGCCTGTCAGGTGAATTGAGTTGACTGTTTGATAATGGCCTTGTGCAAATGTCGTCTTATGAAAAATGTTTTCACTTGTAATAACGTGAAGAAAACTCAGACTGCAAATACAATAATTATAATCAATTACCTACATATATCCAAATATGGTGATTCCTTGCTTGTCCATCAGTGGCTGTGAGAAATATTATAATCACGATTAATGGTTTGTTGCGTGACGTAATACTTACTCCAAATTGAATTAATAAATCTATTAAGCTAGACAAAAAAAAAATTCACATAATATATTTATGTAAACTGCTGCATCCTCGCTTAAAACAATAATAGAAATGAATAGCAAAACAAAAATGAATGTGCCTACTCAACTATTTGATTGAACGAAGAATTATTTTCCTTCGTTCTCCTTGATTCTCATTATTTCGAGTCTCTTGTATTGAAGGAACTAAAAGTGATGCCTTGCAAAATGATTAATTTTTACAGCTTCAATGAAGATTAAGTCAAGTTATTAGTCATCAATCAAGATAAATATAAAAAGATTTCACGACACTTCTATAAACTTAAACTCTTTATATTCTATGTATTGATTAACTATTCAGTATTTCTATGGTAAATCTCTTTTTACAGATGACCAAGTTGTTGAAATGATTCATATTTTATTCAGATACAAATCTAAACCAAGGCAGAACGTGATTCATGCCCAAACCAGCTGCTTCACTCATTGTCCCGTTGTTTCCGATTGTATAAGCATAAGTATAACATCGTTCAAACTCTTGAACTTCCGCATTATGTTAACTTTCCATAAAAGGAATCTAACTTATCATTCGTTGCACATAAATCTAAAAGCACGTCCACTACACCACAAAATCACCATGTCAATGTGATTTATGTGATATTGCCAATGCAAACATAAAAAAGTAAACAATAAAAGTGAGAAGCCAAGAATTATACCCACAATAGACTTACCTTACCGATCGATGTGACCATAACAACTGTAATTATGACTCACGAACTCATGATCGAAACTCGAAAGTATACGCAACTCAAACCTAATCAATGGACGGTTTGTCTCACCATTTAAAACTCGCCCAAAAGAACTCACAATGCAACGTCACCGTCAATTTTACTCAACTCTTAACTCTCTTTTTTCTTTAAAGAAAATATAAAATTTGTTAATTTTTCTCTTGAATAAACATAAACTTGAAATCGAAACAGGTAAGCTTAACTGGTTGTCACTGGCCATATTCTACACACCTCAATTCTCAGTTAGTTGCTCTATACCAGACAGGTGAGACGTACAATTCTCTCTCGATCACGATCCTAAAGTATAACCATCTATTTTGTCTGCCTTTTCGCCACGCACTGCATCGATCGCACTGTGTCGCGTAAACGAAACAATCAAAAATGTTTAATTACCGGAATTCGGTCGTAATTAGTGTGACCTTAATTTTAATAATTGTAACCAGTGTTTTCGGTTACAATTTTTCACCAAAACCGAATAAGGTTATACGAGAACCAAAACAATTTACATTCATGCCAAGAGTTGAGTCATCTTACTTTGGATTTACTTTAAACTTAAGACCGTCTGGGTAAGCTAACTTTGAGGCAAAAAAAAAAACTTTAAAATTTCAATGGAATTACTGTGATTTTATAATGAAAAAAATCGTAATTTTAGGCGATGAAGTCATGAAGTTAGGGTTTTTTTTTTAACTCACAAAACGATAAATATTGGAGTCGAATCGTTTTAAAACAATATTGTGTTGAGGGAATTTTAACTCAATAAGATAAGATTGGATTTAAAATTAGAACGAAAAGAGAATGAGAAAACAGAACAAATATAAATGAATGAAGTCACTGTTGAGTTGGAGAAAATACTTTACTCTGATAACAAAATATGAACTTGATCGATAACATTATATGTATCTAAATGTTGATGAATCGTTATTTTGCTGGTGCCGGTTGGTGACGGAATTGTCAATTCAACCAAAAAAATATGTATTAAAATTTTTCATCGGCCTAAATAAACAAGTAAAAGAGTTAGACCGGCCAGATTTGCTTGTAATAATCAAAAACGTACGTGCATATGAACACTTTACAATATTATGCAAAAAGAAACCACTACACAAATGGCCTTCTTAAAACAATATAGGTACTTAAAATTCTGCATTCATCAAAAAAGTGTTTAAAGAGACACCCACTTTGTGTTCTTTAAGTGTGAAGAACATTGTCTTATACTCTTTTCGGAAACCTACTGAGAGATTGTTTACATTTTTTTTTTTTTTTATTGAGAAACATTTTTGGGCAGTTGCTGTTCATGCATATTTACATAGGACCTAAATAAGTCTAAGTGTAAATCGAGGTCTATTCTCAATTTGCTTGTTTATTTTTGTTATAATTTCATGCGATGTAATAACTCTTGTCAACAAGCCAACTTATTTACTTTTTTACTTTTTAACGTACCTGGAAAAACTTCAGTGGCCACCACATATTATTTTGATAAAAACGGATTATAATTTTCCTTTCGTCCTGCAGCTAGAGCTGGTGTTTGAAGTCTGTCAAATTCAACTGTCATTTGAAGTGTTCTGGCTCATTTAAGTGTTTTAATTTCCTTGTAAAAACAACCATCAAAACTATTTTAAGCATCTATGTTTCATTCATTAAAAATTGCACATTTATGTTTTGTCGAAATTTGAGAAAAATTGTTTGAGCCGTTTTTGAGAAATCTAGAAAAAAAATTAATAAACTTAAAAGGTACTAAAAAATCGATTTCCTTTTCGATTTCTTGTGATTCGAGAATATATTTTTAATAATATCTTGTAATGCAATATTACCAAGGATAATTTGTTGTATGTTTGTAAAAAAGAACAAAATCGATCAAGCCGTAAGGGAGATACATAATATGGAATTATTCCAAAAATCAGATGCAAAGTCCAAATACAAAATTTTTTATTTAATGCAGAGCGAGTAAGGGGTTTATATAAAAATATAATAAAATTGGAGGTTTTTGGACAGAAAAACAAGGTTTGGTAAACTCTTTTCTTCGAAATGAGTTTCAAATACGCCAAGTCGAGCCCGAAGCAAACACTGTCGTACCATTCTTTACAGGAACCATTTCGACGCATTTTCAGGCCTCTATTTGAGAACCTTTGGATAAGACCAGAACCCTAAAATTTTCTCCATTCAGTAAGCTAACTTAAAATACTAAAAATCTATTTCAAGTCTGTATGTCAATTATTTCCGAAGGTAAGCGAAAGCAATTTTAGACACTCACTAATGATCATCAAAATAGAACTAGTAGTACTTCCCGTAAACTCAGAGAGCTGAAATTTGGAACAGAGTTAGGGTTTAATGGCCAAATAAAGGGAAAACTATAAACACCAGGATAATCAAATATCTGGAGTACCTACCTGGTCTTATGACACTCTATCACTCACTCACTCATGATCATCAGAATAGAACAAGTACTAGAGCTATATTTTGTTGACGTCAAGAATATAAAAGCTCAAGCTTCAGCGATCACCGAATACAACCGGCTTAGGCGTAAATACCGCCCGATCTTTTAGAAACTAAATCGTCTAAAGTCTAAACCGTCTAAAATATCAAATAATAAAATCTAATCAAATAAATCAATATGCCCACGTTTCTACAAAAAGAAGTGAAATCCCACCAAAAACATTGCGTAAAAAACTAGCCAAGTTTCGATAGAGCTGCTTGTTTATCTCTAAAAAGTAATGAAATCAAGACAAAGTCGAGACAAGTTTAAGGTTCCTTACTGCGATTTCTTTATTATTATAGTTAACGTTGTGTGACTTTGTCGTTGAAGGGTACACAAGGGGGTACAAAACCAGGTGCTCCATCCATGACACCATTGCACCAATCTGTCACCAGAACCGCTACCCATTGAGATGAAAAACTGCTTGCAGGCTTGATAAAGCTGCGTATTTCAATAATACTTATGTATAGGAGAGCCTCAAATAAACAGTTTAAAAAACTATTTCCAATACAGACGGACTTATATAATCGGCCAAGTCACACAACGTTAGCTATAATATCTAATAAAGAAATCGCAGTAAGGAACCTTAAACTTGGCTCGACTTTTCTTGATTTCTTTACTTTTTAGAGATAAACAAGCAGCTCCATCGAGACTTGGCTAGTTTTTAACAGAATGTTTTTGGTGGTTTAAATTTTCCCAATAAGCCTGTATTAAGTGATATACGTGAACTAAGGTCTTTTTGCCCTCTATCAGTCACAGAAAGCCAAACCTACATGCGAGGTCTGGTCACCGAGTTATGATCAAACAAATTTTGTTATTTTGGTTTTTGTCCTCACGGTATTGTAATCCCATAGAGAAAGACTATCTTCTGATGCAAATATCTCGGCACCGAGAGCTTGCGATTGAGTTTGGCTTTTAGTGGTAGGCTCAGGATGATGAGAACTAACAAATATATGTATATAGAATTTAGCGAAAACGATTTTCTCATGAGTTTTGAATAATTTGCGAATGATACATCAATTGAAGCTCTCTTCGAACTCTATTCACCAAAATTGGTTACAAGTTTCCTGAAGTCCTGGTAGGCGAGATATTGGCAAAAATATAATTTTTTCCAAACATTTTCGCAAACTCAAATAGATCTCACAATTCTTCTCGACAAAAGTAATACACTAATATTGTAGGTACATCAAAATAAGGATTTACAATAATTATTCTATCAGCCATTGCTATCCATCTTGCTATCAAAAGCTGTAAGGTGTAAGCTCTAGACACTGAGTTGTGATCCCAGCAAAATAACGGTAGATGAAAAAACCTCCAACCGTCTTGTTTCCTTTAATATAGTTACGTTGGGTATTTGTCTATGTCCCTCTATGCCTCAATGTATCGAGGCTCTATATAAAATACGCTATTTTAGATTTTCAAATGCATACATACTTCCTTTTTTCTCAACCTACTTCAGTTACTTTTTTTCAAGTGGTAATGCTGATGATCAAAATTGTTCGCTTAGGGTGAGGTCTCCTTAAAAATTCGAGTCATAGTTAATTTTTCACTTATCTATAAGTTATAAATAGGTATATACGGTGATTTATCCGAACGTTTATTTTCGAATATTTCGTCTCGTCCAGGATTAGTCTTTTTTTATGCAGAACAAAAGCTTTCTTTGATAATAAAAAATAACATCGTCATCGATACCAAACAAAAGTATTATTGAGTCACCTCAACGTTTAACGAAACAACAAACAACAAAACATTAACCCTTCACTAAAAATTTGATTGACATTAAAAAGTATATTTGTCGTGTTACCTTAGAATACGTATCATGGCTGCGGTGCGGTAGCGGTGTCCGCGAAAAAAAAAATTCGACTAGAATTGGCAGTGGCTAGACTGTTTTAATCATGCATGCAACCTTGCATTTAGGATTTTCAAATCAAAATATCCTTTTTTGTCTGGTTTCCTTAGCTGGAGTAACGTCGTCGTCTAGTCGTTTGTTGGAGTCGTTTGACATGTTGATGTATTTGACTGTCACGAGAAGTGTTTAAATAAGCGTTATTTGTATATTGTCAACAATGAGGTAATAGACTTAGATAAAATCTTGGACAAAAATATAGCTAGGGTCGGTGTAAGCTCCCCTTAAGTTTTTAAAGTGAAATGAAACATTACAACTTTTTTTTTATTAAATCTGCTGTAGCAAACCCTCTTCCTCCTTCCATTCTCAGTTTAAGGATCTTTTTGTGATTTTCGGTTTTCTGTTTTGCATTTTGGTTGTATGATAAATGTTACTTCCGTCCGATATGATCACAGCCACACTCTATTGCACTTAGGTAGTCTTATGTCATGATTATTCAACAATATTGAATTGAGTTTGTATTTTTTGTTTTAGTGTTATCATTGGTGCTCCACGTGCTCAGTCCACACTCGAATCCCAACGAAAAATCAACGAAACTGGTGCTATCTACAAGTGTTCCTTTCAAACAGGCAATTGTTCACCATTCATATTCGACGACAAGGGCAACATCAATGCCGAAACCAACGATTACACATATAATTCGGAGAAAAAAGACCATCAATGGTTCGGTGCTTCCATGGACGGCGGTACAAAGGATACAGACAAATTAGTTGTTTGTGCTCCAAGACTTATTGCGAATCTAGCAAGTGACTACCTTATACATGGCATTTGCTATTGGACTCCAGACACTTTGAGTGATAGTCCAATGAAGGTTACATCGATTGCTCCATTGCGATTAAAAAGTAAGAATACAATTTTTTTTGCTTTGAAATCTCCGAACCCATGTCTTTAAATCATTTCAGGCGACCAGATTAAGGTGTCCTTCAATACGAAATATTTCTATCATATGTTCGGCGAACAGGGTGTGAGTGCTCATGTCACAAGCAATAACGAAGAGATCATTATTGGTGCGCCTGGTATATTTACGTGGAAGGGTTCGGTGATTCGTTATCATCCTAAGGTTGAAGACGACAGCATTGGCATGAGTCGCAGGGACTTAAATTCCCAACGCTCAATCCGAGAAACTCCAGAAATCAAATACACCAGTGACGTTCCCAATCCAAGCCAATGGAATCAGGACAATGATTCATATTTTGGCTATTCCGTTGGCTCGGGCTATTTCGATAGTGACATGCCAAACAAGGTTATTTATGTAGCGTCGGCTCCCCAAGCTGACCATCAATCTGGAGAGGTTTATATTTTCGATATTGTGAGGACTGCGAATGGCGAATATTTTACCATCAAGAAATTCCATACATTCCGGGGGACACAGTTTGGAGAATATTTTGGATATGCCGTTTTGGCAGAAGACGTAAACGGTGACGGTTTGACAGATCTGATAATCACTGCTCCTCAATACAGTACTGAGGACTACGTCGAACAGGGGGCTATTTATGTTTTCATCAACAAGAAAAAAGTAAGACAGTTCGGAAGTTGTGTCAATTTGCATTTTGTCATGCTTTTTTTGTTTTAGTTTGTGTTTCAGCTTCAAATACTTATCGTATCACCAGCAGAGAAGGGAGGTCGCTTTGGAACGACAGTTTCAAAGCTTGGCGATATAAATCAAGATGGATATAACGGTAAAGTCATATTTCTATCCTTTTTTTTCAACGCACTAAATGTACATTGTACATTCGTTCAACAATAGATATCGCTGTCGGAGCTCCATTCAACGACAACGGCACCGTCTTTATCTATTTGGGGGGTCCAAAGGGTCTCCGTGAATTTCATAGTCAACAATTGTCAGCAGTACCAATCGCATCGCCTTGGGGTCATCAAATGTTTGGCCATGGTCTATCGAAAGGTGCCGATATCGATAAGAATGGTTTCAACGATTTGGCAATTGGTGCACCCAATGCTGATGCTGTTTTTGTATATCTCGCTTATCCGGTTGTCAAAATTCATGCGACTATCAATTCTTTGAGTCGGGAAATCAAACGGGATCAAACGAAACTGCAACTTAAGGTTTGCTATAGCATTTCGACGACCTCACCAAAAATCCAAAGCCAAGATATTGCTGTACATGTGAGTGTTGATCCTAAAGCTAAGCGGCTCACATTGGTGGACTCGAATTCAGGGGAGTTTAGTTTCAATACAACGGCAGGAATTTCCGTTCAGTGTCGGACGCTTGATGCAAACGTCAAATACAAGGATGCTGATATATTTAAGCGAATCGAGTTGAATGTGCATTATGATCTTATTAAAGGAGTTCCAGATTCAGAAGGTATGTTTTTACTCCGATTCATCAAAACGCTGAGTTTAGCTTTCAACACGAGACAGATTGATTTATCTTTAGTTGCTAGATACAGAGATATTCGAGCTATTTTGTCCGCCCAATGTATTATCTTCTCATATTTACACCAATTTACCATTTTCAGTTTTTTGTGATACCTGTGCTGCCATCGATCCAGCAGAGCCAAAAGTATCAACTGAAAGTATCACATTCATAAGTGATTGTAAGACTGACATTTGCGTTGCTGATTTAAAAGTTACTAGTTCCGGAATAAGGTGAGTCAAATCTCGTAGTTTTATTTTCAATTTTCGCTAAACCAATATTTTCCGAACCCTAGTCAAACGTACATCCTCGGAAGTAGTAAAACGATTTCCGTTACCTATGACATTGTCAATTCCGGCGAACCTGCCTATCTACCTCAAATCAACATAACCTCATCAAATCGCATGCCCTTCAACAAAATACCAACATCCTGTAATCAATACAACGAAGTGCTTTTGTGTGATATCAACCCAGGACAACCAATGTCAGCTAGAAAGAAGAGTTTAACCATTGTTTTCGATTCTACTCAAATTGATGGCACATCGTTCACTGTAACTGCCTCCGTCTTCAGCACGGGAAAGGAACAAAATCCATCTGATAATATTATCACAGATTACGTAGCTGTTCGGGAATTTTCAGAAATCGAAGCTGTTGGGTAAGAGTTTTGAGTTTTTAATTTTAATATCTTGAGTTTGAGATTATTTTTTTCGTCTGAACAGAAAAACATTAACATCACACATCAACCTGGAGAAAGTCTTCAATTCTGCAGAAATTATCAACAGCTACGAAGTCAAAAGCAGCGGTCCAAGTAAAATTCAAGAACTTGACATTGCTTTTGAAATACCTATTGCTCACAAGTTTTATGGGTCGCTCGAACCGGTTCCAGTTGTTAATCTAAACAACATCACAATACAGGGTGTCTACAATGGCCAATTGCTGTTTGTGGACTTGTATCAAAACAATACTCTGTTGCTAGTTAATCCAACAGAAATATCAATGTCATCGACGAAAACAATTGTCACACAAAATGGAAATCAAATAACTTATGAGTCGTCGAAAACTCATGCGTTTGAACTGGGAAAAGATTCCGACAGTAAGTTTATTCTTTGTTATTAAAAAAAGTACTTTTGCCTCTCGGTTAATCTATAATAATGATACAATGTGCGACATCCCTGTTTACTCCTCTCGCTCAGTGGTGGTTTTGGCATTTACTGACGGTGATGCATACGCTTAGTAGTGACAAGAACCAAATAATGATCTACGTTACCGACACATACCTTTTGTATCTTCTGCACAAACTATTTACATGATCGAGGAAAAGCCTGGTTCTTTTTTATTTAAACATTTGTGTTTGTTTTACAGAAATTTATTTGGGAGGAGCTCATAGAAGACGCCGCAGTACGGACCAGCTGATACCCAATAATGAGCACATTCGATCAGTCCAAAAGAAATCACACGAGTTGCTGAGTGAGGAACTTAAGGGAACCCTGCCAATCAACCGAACCATCGTCTTTAGTTGTATTGATCCCGAGACGACAACATGTGTCAGGGCTGTCATGCGAGTTAATAATTTCATTCCCGATACTCCCGTCACTGTAACACTCAAATATCACGTCGATTTGAATGAAGTTAACAAGATTTTGATTGAACCCTGGGAATTCTTTGTGATAGTCACAAAACTAGACATAATCAAAGTTGGAGATTTAGATGGGTAAGCCACTTTTAACAAATGAGTTTAGAAGAATTTTTGAAAGTTCTAATGTTGTAACATATTAGTAAATCGACAAATATTAAACGGAAGATTGAATACAATGTGATATCCAAACATCAATTGTACGGTACTCCATGGTGGGTGATATTTTTGGCAATATTGGGCGGACTTTTGGTTCTCGCAGCAATTGCTTATGGCATGCACAAGGTTGGTATACTATAAAACATTTGTTTGTTTAATCAAATCTCATGTTCTGTATTTCTTCAGGCTGGTTTCTTCCGAAGAAAAACGAAAGAAGAAATGGACAAACTTGTTCAAGAACGAAGGGATGCCGCCGATGAAACAGAAGACGAAGGTCAATAAGTAGTCAAAACAAACAAAAAATTGGTCTCTGTTCCCTAAAAAAATACCAAATGTTGAAAATACTTTAAGATAGGATTTTTTTTTAAATTGGATAAGTTTGTAAGTTAAAGCTGCCATGTAAATTATTAAATTTATATTTTATTGAAAATCATTCATCCATGAAAATGGAATTAAAATTATGCTATAAGAAATAAAAAGTAAGCGTGATAATTTTATTTGCAAATAGAGTTTTAGGTTTAGTGTGCTTGTATTTTTAATTATACTGAACAATGGTTGTTTTGTAAAAAGTAAGAAAATGTAAAATTGTATTTTATTAGCAAAGAACTGAGTTCTATCAAAAAAATGTCTTGTAGAAAGTCATGAAGTAGTATTTTTATTTTAATAAATAATAAATTGTTATTTTTATAAATTATTTTAATAAAATTATTTTTTTTCTTTAGTAAACACATGGGCTTATTAATGAAAGCCCAACTCAATTCCGAGCTCTGTCTGCGGAGACATTTGCATCAGAAGATAGTCTTTCTATGGGATAACAAGGACATGAACAAAAAAAAAGTAGTTTTCAGAAAG
The DNA here is from genome assembly GCA_943590905.1 of Sphaerophoria taeniata. Taxonomy (NCBI): domain Eukaryota; kingdom Metazoa; phylum Arthropoda; class Insecta; order Diptera; family Syrphidae; genus Sphaerophoria; species Sphaerophoria taeniata. The sequence continues at coordinate 46,544,877 of OX016540.1, forward strand.
TTTTATCTCAATAAAATCAAATTCCATTGGAGTTGATCAATTAAATCCAACATTTGTTAAAGCGACATTGCCACTTATTTTGACCTTATTTGACTTTTGCCATTAATTCGATGTTGACTAAGTGCCCATTCCCATCTTCATGGACATCTTCGAAAATTATACCGATACCTAAGAATTGCAATGGAACAGAATATATCCCAATTTCAACTCTCCCATTTTTGTTCAAAGTTGCTGAGACATTAGGCGTTTTTTTTTTTTGGCATCGCTATCTGCAGCCAAATTCGATTTCCCAAAAAAACGTATCCGCAGTTGCCCATCCGTAGCTGTTGTATTTTATTTTTAAGTTGGTATTGGTATTTGGTTTCGCTTTCGGATAAGTTTTTGACATTTTGGGGGTATGCTCGTAGATTGGCTCCGTCGTCGTTCAATAAAAAAATAAATAAAACAATAATAAATGTTCAGACAAATGTCAAACAGAGAAGTGTGTTTGAAAGTGCGTGTGCTTGTACCTACCTATGTGTGAATTTTGATAAAAATCGAGATTCAGATTTTTGAATCTCGAATCCATTTTTTTGAATCTCAAGTCTCAAATAGATCAGGAATTCTGAGATTTTTCCACTTTTTCCTCACTTAACCAACTCTTTAAGCTTAAAGTGCACTGCACTCTGCGAACACAACCTTCAAGACTTTTTGAGTTATCCGATTATCCGAGTTACCAACCTAAGAAATTCAATTTTTCTTCGATCGAGTATCGATACTCGAAAAAATGAAAATTTTTTATCCGCAGCCAGATTTAAATTTAAGTTTAAGTTTTATCCGCAGCTGCGTGTTGTATTTGTAATACATGGAAGCTCCCACTACAGATACGGATAGCTATGCCAAAAAAACACGCCTATTAATGCATAACTAAATCAATCGCTTCTTCAAAACTCACAGTCTCATGTAGTCTGGATTTCGATCTCAACATAGTAGTACAACATCCACGCTCTTGGATGTTGTAGAAAAGGTAAGGAAGGCTATGGACGATGATAAAGTCACGTTCTTGGTTCTTCTTGATTATTCCAAAGAATTCGATACAATTAACATTCGCATCGTTTTAAATTCGCTCCCGAAGCAGTTAACCTAATTTGTTCATATAAAATTGAAAGGAATCAAGCCGTTGTATCTGATAGGTACTAAAGTTTACAACTTTCTTTCGATACTGCGCGGTAAAGGATCCATTCTTGGTCCGCTTTTATTTTTTGCTTTTATTTTCAGCGTATGTGAACGATATACGATAGATACGGAGATGTGCGTATGTTCGCAGACGATGTCCAAATTGCGTGAGCAACATCAACGAGAATCTGAATGTTATTTTGAAGTGGTCGAATGAATGCGGTCTTGGTTTAAATCCACTTAAAACAAAATGCCTTGTCTTATCAAAGAAAACATTTGACTTGAAATATTTTTCCCCTGTGATATTAAATAGTACTCCTGTGGAGTTTGTCGATACGGCTAGGAACTTAGGAGTTATTTTTAATCGGACCTTGAACTGGAACAACCACATTAACGCTGCAGCCGGTGAGGCATATGGAGGCTTACGAACTTTATCCATCGCTAAGAAATTAACGTTAATAAAAACTAGAAAAATGCTTGCCAAAACATTAGTAGTTCCAATTTTAACATTTTTCGCAAAATCAACGTCGTCTTCAACAATATTGCTCGATATGTTTTTGGACTTCATAGATATGAACATATTTCCAATTACTCTACAAGCTTATATGGTGTGACCTTTAACATTCTTTTAAAATTTAAAACAGTGACCACGTTTTTCAAAATCGTTAAACACGAACAACCAATCAGCTCTAAGAGTCGACAAAAGTCATTCTTGAACAATTAGATCCACAATCCTATACACAAAATTAATTTTCGACCAGCTTTTTATTTTTCCCGTGGCGATTTTGCTTAAATTTGTTTTAACAGTAAATTTGGGAAAAATACTTGAAATTCCTCGTGCACCTCCAGAGTTTTCAAGTTTTCCATCACTAATTTTCTATTTTTCAATTTCAAAACCAATGCATATACAATTCTATGTACCTAATTTTTCCATTTGAAAACCAATGAGTTTTCCGTGTTTTAATTCAAGAGCTTTCTATTTTTACCATTCAGTAAACCATTTTCCCTTCAAAAATTCAAGTTTTCGATCTGTGTGGGGTTTTTCCAGTTTTCCCACTCTTCCGTATTATTTTTCTATTTTCTTACGACAGTAGGTATACCATGAAAATATTACAAATAACTTTCGCGCCATTTAGAAGTCCATACCGGAACAAATAAACAAACAAACATACATCCATTTTTATATTTAAGATTAAACTAAACTCAACTCTGGATCAAAATTAAAATTAAAATTAAAAATGCCTATCTATCTATGTAAACGTTTGTCAATTGTGCATGCACAAAAGAAGAATCAAGACGCGGTTACTAAATGGCTGTATCTTGGGTAAAGAAGTTAATTTCTACTTTTCTATTAATTCTTATAAGGATCATATTCCCGTTGATTCCACAGCTAAAAATAACAAATCGATTATATAAACATAATAGTCGAGGAAGATTAAAGCGTAATAAGACTCTTTTCTTGGCTATTACACATTTCGAAACTCTTGCCATTGTTGTCATTGTTTCATTTTTCACTATTAAAAATATTTACCTTCAAAAAAAAATATAATAATAAAAAAATAAAAATTGGTGAACATAGCAAAATAATTTTCATTTAAGGGCAAATAGTTCCCATGCAATTTCCGACGCACACACTGAAAAAAATAAATGCTTAGGTAATCGAAAATTTCTATAAGAAATCAATTTCATTCGTTAATTGTATTTTATAAGGTTCGTTTATTTTTTGAAGCAATTATATTATTTACCTCAATTAATAATATCTCAACCAGTGAGATTGAGTATGTTGATACATTTTGCACTTCTGGCACATATGTACTTAGATATTTATGTAGATATACTATTTTAGCAGTCAAATGAGAAATTGGTCTCCAAGCTTACAATTCATATGATGTTATTTTGTTTTAACAAATAATTCAATAATTGTTATTCAACATTAAAAGCTGTTTAGAGAATTGCCCTAAGGAGCGATGCGATTACGACGAAAAACAATGAATTTCTCCATCCGTGAGTTGTTTCCGATCCACTGCATGGATATTCATCCAGGTCCGATCTAAACAAATATAATAAAACAATAAAAATACAAAATACAAATTTATTTTATTGTTACACATTGAGACCCCAAAGAATATTTTTTATTAGTGCCCGAGAAATAATAACAATTACGAATGAAAAGCCATATTTATGCTCTTGTTGTCAAGGAATTAGGTATAAGCCGGGAAATGCCTTTCCTCAGGATCAATTTTAAATATGAATTGCAATACATGACAGGACAAATTCACATTACCCATACAAAAATGCAAAGACAAAGACTTAAACATAAACACCAAAGAGTTATAATGACAAGGACATTAAACATTAATAATAATAAGAAGTACACAGATGAAGGAGGTAGCGTTTTGTTTACTTGAGTCCGATAACACCGCAGCCAGCACGGCCGCCAGCGTTTCCGGTTTTCTTCGAATCTGGATGCTGAGTCTTGCCCAAATCATCGACTCCCTCATGGATAACTAGACCGCGGCCAATAATTGATCGTTTGCCGGTCAATGTGATAACGCGATCTGTGAGAGTGGTATCGACTGTGCCTGTTTCATCGGCGATGACATTTCCCAAATCTCCAACATGACGAATTTCATCTTCGGGGGCACCATGGTTCACCTATATAAAAAAAACAAGAAATTTTATATTTTGCACTAAGGAAGATGAGTTTCTGATAACAATGAACGTCTTTATAAACAGAAAAATTGCAAATTCTAGTCAGTATAAAACAGAATTATTTCTCTTGCCCAGAGGTTAAACATTGGGTTACAACATGAAAACAATCGATTCTACTCAATTACAGGAGGAATCGATCCCTTTATACATTTTTAATCGATGGCTTTTTGCTGAGCGAATCGTCATTATTGCATGCTCTTTGAATTTCCTAAAAAGATAAGAAGAAAACACTAAACAAGCAAAGTAACATCGGCCCTGTTTGATAGGCAAACACGCTTTAAATAATTTCTTGCAGAATTTGTTTTAGCTTCAATTTCCTTCTTCAAATTGTGTCTTATCTTGCTTACACTGCAAATCACATTCAAGCAGTAACTTTTAATTCCTCAAGGCTCTTTGAAATAATATGTTGAATACAAGCACTCAACGAGTGATACTCGTGCCCATAGTTTTTATTTCATCTTTCACTGGCACTGCATCTTGCGAAGAACCGACAAAACTTCCAAGAGTATCAATCTGTCATGAAAAATTGCTTCTCAATTTTGCCGTTCCGAATCGGCGATAAATTGTAGGTCCCCTCAATTCTTCACACGCGACCAGAGAACTGTTGTTGGCTGTTCAAGAGCTGTCGCGCCACTCTTTTTATTTTTTACAAGCACTGAGCCTGAGCTCTGAAAAAAGCTAAATATACACTTTCAAATCCTTACTTCATCACTCCAGTAGAACAATTGTGAAACTAAGAAAAAAGCTCACTTGTAAATGCAATTCATTTTCTTCGTTGGTCGCTCAAATGTATGAGAATCATGGAGAACGAAGGTGTTAAAAATTCGTTTGTGAACTTTTCTTATTATTATTGATGAAGCGAAAAGGTAGGATTGGATCTAAATGTATTTGTCTTTCGATAACATGTTTCTCAGCAAATTATTTTCGAGGTATCGACGTTTATAGTTACATTCACAAGAAATCCAATATTCCAGTCATTCGTTTTCTTGGGAATGTCACTATAATTATAACTTTTTAGAATTCTGCTTACCTTGTCGGGATTGTAATGTCCACCAGTACTAGCACATCCATTTGTCAAATCTCCCTTCTCATGAACGTGGAATCCATGATGTTTACTCGGTTCCAAACCAGTTATGTAAACTCGAACGTAAACATTTTCGCCGCATGCATTTTGTGTAAAGGTAACATTGCCTCTCACTCTGCCTTCGCTTCCTTGAATACTTGCAATCGCCACAATTGGAATTTGCTTCTAATAAATTAAATCGAATTAAAAACATGCTGAATGTTTATGGAGACATATTCAGTAATCACGTAATATGTGCTTACCTCAGCTAAGGCTGCTACGACACCAACGGCAAAAACTGCCAACACCAATTGTACAGACACCATGTTATCTAATGAAGAAATATCGAAAATGGTTTTTTCTTTTTAACAAAATATCTCGATTTTAAAAAGTTTAGAGATAAATATAAACGATCGCTATATCACAGCAGCCACTCGGAGATTCAATGAAATCGAGTCTCATTTTTAAAATAAACAATCTCGTTTAAATTGGAGATCGTGTCGGTGTCGGCATCATAAGTTGTTAAGCACCAACGTCATCAAAGATCATCAGATGCAAAGGGGAGTGGAGACATTCAGTCTATTCCATTACAATTGAAAGCCTCACTTTGCTTGATTTAAAAGGTGAGATTTTTGATTAGTGTTACCACTTTTAATTTTTCTAAACATGTTAATGAAGGATATTTATAATATTCTATATATTTTGTACCAGAACAATTATCCGTATTTCCCCCTCTAATTCAATTAATGGTCAAAATATGTATTTTCGCTCATTTATATTTTCTGCCCATAAGTCCTTACCAAAATATTAAAACATCGTAGTGGCAATAGTGTTCGCGATTTATCTCACATGTGATTTTTTATTGGACGGACAGATATCATTGAGATATATATCTGCCACTTTTCATGTGTGCGACAGTAGAGCAGGCTTAGAGCTTAGATGATAGGTTAGGTAGGCAATTGAATTGAATCATAACTAAAAAAATGAGTTACATAAATTGGGTCATGGTGGACATGATGCCCCTGGATCGACTGTGAAAGATATCGATTAAGTACTAAAGCACTTGAAACCAGCAAAATCAAGCAAAATGCTATTGATTGTTAAGTGCAGACAAAAATTTAAAATTTAAATCTTTTGTTACACATTTCCTAATTTAAATAAAGACTTTTAGAAAAAAAAATAAAAGTCGCGTGTGCATTTTGGTCATTCCATTTTTTTATTGAGATAAATGGTTTATATTTACTATCGTCGTGTCGGTCGTCAAGCTCAAGATAATAATTTTGCACCATGTTAAAGTGAACCTATTACCTATATGGAGATAGATGAATGTCACTAGACAAATGTGTCAAGTTGCGAACTCAGACTGTGTCAACAACCGGCGGCGATGATGACGTTCTTGCAGAACGTATTAGACTTTTGTTTATTCGAATTTACAATCTCTAGCAGTCAAAAATTAAACTTAATTATTAAGTTAAATTCTGTTGCTGGTTATCATGTGAGATAAAAGTGAACGAGTGCTAGAAAAAGAAGGTTAGAAAGGATTTAAAAAATGAGCTTGTTAAATATGGATATTTTCAAAGTCGATTTATGCTGTCGATTATGCTCCCATTTATTTAATATACTCCCCAAAGGATTAAAGTTGAATTTTATTAAGAAAGAAGTTCATTTACATACATAAAGAAAGAACGGGACCTTAAATTGATTCTTGAGGTACTCCTTAAGTATTCAGAAGGAAGCTTAAAATTTTAGGTATTACCGACTTTGAACTTTGTTTGTAATTTTGGAGATACGAATACATAAGCTGAACTGCAATTGATGAAGTCATGTACAACATCGAAAGCCTTTCGAAAAGTCAAGTAGAACCATGGCTCGTTTAACATCTTCAACAATGCTAATGACTTCAGAAGTGCAAATATGTTTTTGACGAAAACTAAATTACTTTTCAAAAAATAAATTATTGTATGTTTGTAAAATGGTATTGATTTGTTTATGGACGGTTCTTTCGAAGACCTAAACAAAAAGGAAGCACAGAGATACTTTTTCCAGCTTTTGGGATATGATTTAGATTTCTGAGACCTTCCACTGATCAGTGAACTAGTTATAATAATTGTATAAGAAATGCGCCACTTGCCATCATGTTGGCGAACCAAAAGTATGAAGGGAACTCGTTAACTTATTACACATTTTTAGCTATTTTTTCTGGAGGAGAGGAACGTCCAACCTCTGATCTATGCTGAAGAAATAGAAAGTATTGATCAGTGAAAAATCAACATTCAATTCACTATTGCTATAATAAATCGGTGGAAAACTGGAGACTATGCAGAGTTTATTTGTAAGCTTATAAAGAGTTTGGTTCGCCAATAACTCCAAAATATTGAAAGTACTATGCAATTTGAAAGAAAACTCTAGGTTCCCTCTTTTTTTTAACAAATAAATGGAAATCCTTCATCCGTTACAAGATTTTATAAACCAACTTTTCTATTGTTAATTTGTGGTTTTGTGTACGTTTATATTTACACTTATTTTCATTCTACATGCTTTTTTTGCAGAATAGAATATAAAACTTGTAATTTTTCGGACGTGGCAACAATAATATCCGGTACGCTCATTCACTTCTGTACGTCCTTAATAATAAGAAATGACACGGCCAAGACCAAATATTGTGTAGGTTTTTATTGACACGTTTTATCATTAAATAAAATTCCAACAAAGTTATCGATCAAGTTGTAAAACGAAGATATATAAGGAGAGTTCATCAATTTTGAAAAGCAATAAGTGTACATACGGAAATATATTATATAATACTTCGGCCGAAAGCGGGTGCATGCAGTGAAAAAAAAACATTTGTTTACTTAACTTTCACTTCATTTGATAGTAGAATCATCAGTTTTATTGCGAACAAAAATTCACACTCTCAGACTATATTGAACCAAATGTTTGCTTAAGAAACTGGGGGATTTACTGTAAGAAGACATGTTTTGGCTTCGGATAATGTTACGTTTTGATTTTGAGTGTGAAAGATAAGATAAAATTTCAGCCTAAAGGTGAATAAGAGAATAAGTTCTTTCATTTCAAAATATCCGTCAGTCGCCTATAGACAGAATATAGAATATAGGTATGTAGATAAAAGGCTATTCAAGTTTTTGATGATAAGTATTACGTGTTAAGATAAGATCATCTTTATTTTGGAATGATCGGCAAAAATTTTGTGTATGTTTTTAATAGAGTTGTTATATTCTTATCTTTAACGATTAATAAGAATATTTTCTTTTTCCTCTGAGATGGTGAAAAATATTTCAGTTGCTACGTAATGACAAAAATTGCAAATTAAATCTGGCCCTAAGGAATTTGAGAGAAAAAAGTAAATTGCTGACTTTCGTAAAAGGTGTTTACTATCGCAAATATCACTCGGCAGCCACAAAAAGAAATCGATGACTTAATAACTGATAGTCTACGCTATTTTTACTCTTGTTACTGATAGCATCATGTTTAATAATATTGCAGTGTCAGTTTTGAGAACTAGTAGGTACATGAAATATGACCCTAGCTCCAAGAAAACTTAAGTGATTATTTTGGACAACTCTTGTTGTTGAGGTTTAAAATTAAGCAATGTTGTGAAATTCGAAAGAAAACAATGGTTTTAATTTTGTATCTATTCATAGCTCATTGTTGATATTGAACTTGTTTAACGTGTCCAACAGGGCATCATCAATTTTTTATTTTCTTAAAGAGCCATCACTTCCCTCGACTTCAGATTTTTTATTTTTAACAAGTTTATCCAAGACGGCTTTTTACCGTATCCTAAAGTACCTTCAATGATCATGTTTGTTGTTAAAAATGAACGTGAGAAATCCATTGAACATTGCGAAACAATCAAGCCGCTCATTGTTCATGTTCATGTCAATTCAATACAACCTAGGTAGGTATCTGTAGTCTTCAAAGATATAAGTAAACACAAAATGAGAAGGTACAAAACTATAGATTGAATGTTTGCATTTATAATAACAAAATCACGACCAATTACTTAAATTCAAACAGAAAGTCACGCCGCCGCGCCGCGCCGCTACAGATACCGATTCAGTCAATAACAACAACAAGAACAACAAATTTTTCGATCTTCGTTAAAATAATAACAATTATTCAAGATGATTCTACAAGCTTGCAGCAGTTTTCTCATGACAGACTCTACGGAGTGAATGTAAATTAATTTAACAAGGCCATTTAACGTAAGATTTTAAACAAAACACACTTAAGAATGCAATGGAAAAATGAAGGTAATCTTAAAGAGAACTTTTAAGTGTGAATCTGATCTCGATTAAGACGAAAACTTTGCTGGTTGTTCTGTATGTTATAATTGAATAAGTAATTTTTTATTTTTATATATTTTCCTTGCTTTTCAAGATACAAACTTAAAACCTGTCCTGCACTTTAATAATAAATTACGTCTCAAAAATTGTATAAATAGAGGGATAGGGTAAATTATCCTTTATTGGTTTTGTTATTGAATTCTTTCTTTCTTTCAAAGTTTTTAAAAATTTTCAATAAATACAATTTAACAAGAAAAAATAAATTAAAAAATCGTAAAAACAAATTAAAACATCGTAAGACTTTTGACAAATATTTGGGTATGGGTATGGTCTTTGCAGACTATCGACAAAGTCAGCAGCCTCAACTTCGAATTCCACTGCAGCTTCAACCATCACAATAAACAAATTTTAACCGAAAAAAAGTTAGGAAAAAATATTATCAATTTTAAATATTTTTATGCAAATTTTATATCAGCTTATTGCTCGTGTTAGTATTTAATTTCTTATTTTATCTGCAAAAATATCAAACACTGTTATTTCTTACTGTTTAAAATCCTTTAATGAAAAAAACCGGAAGAGGTACCGCTACAAGATGTGATTAGAGCTTATTTAAGTTTCAAAAAACAAAAAAACAAAAAACAGGAAAATAAGATAAGACTAAAAAAAAGACCACGAACTTAACATTCACACAAGATATTTATTTTGTTCATAATTAAAAACAAACTAAATTGTTAGAAAACAAAAATTAAAAATAATAAAACTCACTTCGATCGATTTTGGTTAACTCTTAATGTCTTGATAAATACTAAACAACGAACTTATCAAGTCGAGAAATAAAGTCAGACTGACTTTGAGAAAAATAAATTATTTGAATTTTAGTATAGTATCACGCTTAACTCCACTTTTGTATCAAAGTACTTTTTAAGGATCGGGTCGGTTTGATTCGTTTAACAAATAAAAACTATTTATTTTATCCCAATAGTAGGATAAATTTATATTTAAAAATTTAATCATTGTTGAATAGATTAGACCTTTTGTAACTGTTAACATTGGTTTTGGTCGATGGAAAACAAACAAATTGAAAGCATTCATTTATTTATTGTTCAGATTAAAAACTGACTTCTGATTGCTTCAACCCAAGATCCGAGCCCTACATTGATCATTGACTGTTTTTGTGCTCTTGCTGAATTTGTAAAAATTTTGATAGAGCAAGAGCGACAATGACGTAACTGATCGTGGGGAATCTGATTGAAAGTGAATTCTGCGTGTACCTTCAGTCTGTGGTCTTATTGAGTTTTTTTTTTTTTAAGTTGAAGTAAGGCTTTTTGAACAACATGGCTTGGATAGTCATGTTACATGTTGGTTGGTGTTATTTTTGTTTCAGTTCTAGTATCTAGCGCTGCCACTTAAACCAAAAGGTAAGCAGAAAACATATATATCATGGTGATGCAAAGAAGTCTGAATGCGGTTAAGTAGACATATTTTATTTTCATGAAAAGGCTAAGGAAGGTAAAACTATTTGAGAATTGTTAAATGCCTTGTTACAGAACCAGCTGGCCCCAATTACTTTGCTCTACACTAAAAAAAAAAAAAATGCTTTCTAAATAACATTGAAATCTCCTTATTTTGGCTGATTATAACAAATTAGAAAAAGATATTTACAACAATCAAACTTAAATTTGTAAGAACTAGAACAATCGTTTCTCAATTTTTTTTTATACACACACAAATCAGAATTGGTCGTATGGGCTTATAGCAAGCACCGTAATGTTCTTAGTATACATAATAAAGATTGCTCAAACAAACATTTATTTGATTCATGATTAGATGTCTTGAAAAAAAAGTAGGAACCAATAGAAAAGAATAAAACATTTCGATTTATAAATTTTAGAAATTTAAAAATTTTCTCAAAAATCATTCAAACGAATCTAACAAGATCATTTGTAGGACATAAATCTTAATAACTCCCAAGGATTTTATATGTCATACTTTTCACATCAAAGATCTATGCGTAAATGAAATTTATAACGGCATTTTAACAAATTCACAAATTTTAATAGTAATATAGATAATATCCATATTAAACTTTATTTTTAGTAAGTCATTGTGTACCAATGCAATTCCAAACATTGCGCTGTATGTGTGTTTTGATAGAAAAAGCGCTCCCAATTTCGCGGACGGATGCACAAATCGCCAAATCGAAGGTTATGATTATTTTACGAGTAAACGACCTGAAAACAGAATAAAAAAAGAATTCAAACCGTATCAAATTCCTTATTGTGAGCTATTTGAAGTCTAATTGCCGCAAAGTTTTTTACTGGAACAAATTTGACAACCCGATTCCTGATATCTATATATCAGTGATCACTTATACCAAGATTGGAAACCTTGCTGTCAAAGTGACATTTGCCTACAAGCTGAGGGGCCAGGTTAGCTGAAACAGTATGCGTGTAATACAAACTTAAGGGGCCAGGTTAGCTGTAAGAGTATGCGTGTTTTTGTAATAAAGATACAGTTGCCTACATAATAAAGCAAGTGAGCTGCAAGAGTATGTGTGCATGAAAAAAATAACTTTTGCGGTATTTGGAGGGTAAAACGTAGGTAGGTTTCCAATCTTGTTATAGGTAAAGTGATCACTGCTATATATATAAAAGAACAGCTTAATTTTTGTGTTCGTTCGGGCACACTGGTTGACCGATTTTCCTAATTTTTTCTCTAAATGCAAGAGGTTTTAGGGTAGAAGGTTTAGAAAAAATAAAATGTGTATTTTTCAAATGCAATCAAGTTACAAACGGTGCTAATGTTAAAAAAAAATATTTTTTTCACTACAAAAAAAAAAACAAATCTGATCGATTTCAATTTTCGAAAATTGTCAAATCGAAAAAATTTAAAATTTTATATTTGCTATATGTATATATGTATGTATGTATAGGTACATATGTACACACATATACATATGTATATGGACAAAGAAGAGATAATGAATTTTCCCCCTTCATCTGAGCCACAACCGGGATCAGCAAGTTCTTCCATATATCCCGGGGAAATCTGTCCTTAATTGCAAGAAGACCTGCTATTCTTTCTATTCTACACAAATAATGGTGATGTTATGCAATTGATGGCCGCTGCAGAATTACATAATCGAGAATGTCGGTATCACATAGAAGATAAAATTTGGATAACTCGAATTCCAGGTCTTAATCAATATGAAAAGAACGGTACAAAAGAACGAGGAACCTTTTGTTACTTCGATGCACAGACTTGGAGACGAATGTCCAAGGTTTTCCAAATCGATGCTAAGAAATTAGATAAATGTCCTAATATAAGTAAGTTTATGAACTTAAATGGACAATCTGTATAAAACAAAATCGAAATCCAGTTTCGCACCCTCAGGCTGTGAGCGTCGTGGTGTACATTCATACATATGTATACTATCCCAGCACAAATTTGGTTTGCAACGCTGTGTTCTACCATGAATTGTACCTCAAAAGACTTCCCGACCCGTTCCTCTTCGGTCATACAACTTGGTGCCCACTAGAGTCTACCACGCTAAATTTTTTTTTTTTTAATTTCATATACATACATAGCTCAAGGTTATATCGTCTCCAGAATCGTCCTTCCTCACAAACAGGGAGAAATAAGATATCAGAGTGCCATTGGCTAAGCACCCAGGTCTCAGATCCGTAGATGAGTACTGGTAAGACTATCGTCTTAAAGCAGCAGTTTAGAAGTAATGCAATGGTAACCTTTAAGGATACAAATAGCCTTGAAAGACTTAAGTAGGTTCTGTGGGCTTTGAGCAGCCGGCCGCCTGCGTATTTCTTCTTTCATATTCTTATCGGCTGCTACTACATATCCAAGCTAATTGAACGATAGCACCACTTCGAATTCGTGCACCTCCACCTTAATAGTTGTTCTTCTACTATTGCTAACGTTTTCAGCAGACGGGGCCACCATGTACTTAGTTAAGTGGGTTACTTCCAATGTCGTCTGCGTATGCCAATAATTGGGTGGATTTGGTGACGATAGTCCCGCTGATAGATGTGCCAGAACCACGGATTGCTTTCTCCAACGATAGGTTGTCAATATTTTTTTGTTCAGAACAATTGTTTTTTTTTTTTTTATTCGAAGGATATGAGAAAGGACGGTTGGACAAAGCTTAAGTTATTGATTGAATACTTATTGCAAAACACCAATGAAAATTAAAAAAATATGTGGACGACTGGGTCGTACGAACTTGCTCTTGTATTACAAATTATCTTCTACTTCTTATATAAATGAATGTACATATGTATGTATATATCCAATGGAATCCGAAATGGCCCCTCAAATATTTGTGAAATTGTCATGGTTAATACTGTTGTATTCAGTGGTATGGTTTCTGTGAAAAAAAAATGTAAGAACTTCATGGAAGAGTGGGAAAACTGAAAAAACTGGAAAATCCAAACAAAGGGCAGATATTTGATTTTTTGCTTGGAATTTTTTGTTTCAAAATGTGGTTTCAAAATGTGGTTTCGAATGGAAAATAGAAAGTTTTTGATGAAAAACTCGGAAGACTCACTGGTTTTCAATGGGAAAATCCCATGTAATTGTAGGTGCAAACGGAAAAATGGAAAATTTTGGATTGGAACTCGGAAAACTCTGCGAGAGCACGAATTTAGCATAGAGAGCATAGAATTTAAGGTTGCAACTTGCAAAGCTAGGAAAAATTCAGATATGTAAATAGTGCTCTAATCAAGAAAAGCTGTGCTTCTCCCATGGACAGCTATATGCGATGCATTTTCACGGGTGTTCAATGCCTTGAATCTTTTCATTGTTTCACCTTACATCCTGTACAACACCATATTAAAATAATAAATTAACTTGAACTTAACGCGGGCAAAGCCGCGGGTACCAGCTAGTATGTATATAAACAGCTTTATTAATAGCATTCCAAATGCTGCCAGAAAAATTGACTGTTTAAGAATATGAAAAAATATGTTAGATATCAAGATTATGAGGAGTTGCCCCCAATTTTTTTTTTTCATTTATTTCTTACCCCGCTAGAACTTTCTTTTGATCTTCATACATTTTTCTGACAATAATAATCCGACCAAAAACATTCTGTAAAAAAACTAGCCAAGTCTCGATGGAGCTGCTTGTTTATCTCTAAAAAAAAATCTAGACAAAGTCGTGCAAGGTTTAAGGTTCCTTACTGCGATTTCCTTATTATAGTTATTCTTGTGTAAGATTTTACACCTTGTGAATTGTTTCGGCATACGCCATACAGATAGGGGTTGTCGATCTCAAATAGTTTGGCTGGGCTCTTATGTTTTTTAATCAGAGACACCAGGTACTCCAGATCTTCGAATATTCTACTTTTTTTAGTTTTCCCTTTATGTGGCCATTCAACCCTAGCTCTGTACAGCTCTCTGAGTTTATAGGAAGTACTAGTTCTATTTTGATGATCAATAGTGAGTGAGTGTCTAAAATGCGAAATTTTGCTTTCGCTTAACTTTGCAAATAAATTACCTACAGACTTGAAATTTTTAAGTATTTTAAGATAGCTTACAGGATGGCACAAATTTCAGCGTTCTGGTCTTATCCAAAGGTTCTCAAATAGGGGCCTGTAAATGCGGCGAATTGGTTCCAGTAAAGGATGGTACGGCAGTGTTTGCTTCACGCTCTACTTGGCGGGTGCACTGCCGTGCCCCCAGATTGTCTTGCGAATATGGATTATGGTGGAGCAGGGACATTGGTCCAAAAATTAAATGTCCCAATTATGTATAGTATCTTTTTTTTATGTAATAAAAAGAACAAAGTGGTTGACTCAGCTGGCTTAGTAGAGTTTTCTGTGATTCCAATTTTAAAAAAACTGTTGATGGTTTCAGCTTTCAGGCTCATAATGTAGATTGCTTGGATAATTGGGAAATGATTTTAAATGAGTTTTCAATGTTTGTTATCATTCTTTAAACGTAAAGAAAATTATTACGATCGTATTGAAGGTTTACTGACTTTAACCAAGATTTCGTGCGGGAAACCGCTGCTCGTCGAAATAATCTTATTTAGAGTGAAGTTATAGGTAGCATTGAATAAATCTTATATTTTCGACACATTTTATGTACCAATCAATTGTAAATTAGGCTAAGAAATATGTTGAACTTTAAATTTTTATTACACAAAGTATGTATTTTCCTGAAGAGCTAATTCTAATAGTTTATGTTTCTATTTCATTAATTCTAACGAGAGAACTCAGTCAGGAAAACGTTTTGATTGCTATAACTGACCAGCGTTAATACTTTACTATTTTCGATTTTTGTAATTTTTTGAAAATCTACTTCATATTTCGCACCATCCCTAAAATCTTGAAATCTACTTCAGTAAGAAAAATATTACTTCGATTTCTCTAAATGTATCTCTGAATATGAAAATGGAGGTGTTATATTTGCTTGTATGATTTTATGATGTCCGGTATGGACTCCTAAAAGACCCAACATATATGTATTTTCAAATCACCAGGGGCCGAATTACCGCTTCCGTGATCGAGTGAGTGAGTCTCATCAGTTATCAAACGAACGAGTAACCCCATTGGGATTATGGCACTCGTTAGGTCACGTATCGTTTGAGAATAAAAAATTGTAGTAGTTTTTATCGAGTCTCGATTATTTTGAAGGAATTTTGAAAGGTTTGACAAATAAAAAAACAAAACTTGAGCGACATAGCGAAGGCAGAAATATTATTTTTTTTTTTAATGAAAAAAACACAGTTTGATTGTTTACAGAAAACGAGATTGGTGGAGCCTTGGAGAAGAAAATCTTGACCTTAACAAATTATTAGCTAAGAATTTCACAATAAAATGACTCAAAGAAAAAATTTAAATTTTTTCTTATAAAGTTCCTCCCATCAGTGAGCTGTATATGTATCGAATGAAATTCAGGGGCCGAATTACGGCATCCGTTATCGAATAATACGTTACTGAATTGTGTGTGTTTGTGTGCTTTCGGCATTACCTCTCACGTTATCGAGTTCAGTATCGAGCTTCTAGTACAAAAATTTTCAATTCTCTCCTCAGATATCGAGCTTAATTTCATTCGACACACAAACAGCTCACTGATGGGAGGATATTTATAAGAAAAAAATTAAATGTTACTTATTTTGAGAACTTGAATTATTTTATTATAAAATTCTTTGCCAATAATCTATTTAGGTCAAGTTATTCTGCTCCAAACCTTCATAAATCTCGTCTTCTTTAACAGTCCAACTATATTTTTTTCATAAAATAAAAAAAAAAATAATATTTCTGCCTTCAATACTTCACTCAAGTTTTGTTTTTTATTTGTCAAACCTCTCAAAATTCCTTCAAAATAATCGAGACTCGATAAAAACTACTACAATTTTTTATTCTCAAACGATACGTGACCTAACGAGTGCCATAATCCCAATGGGGTTACTCGTTCGTTCGATAACGGATGAGACTCACTCACTCGATAGCGGAAGCGGTAATTCGGCCCCAGTTCGATAACTGAGGAGAAAATTTAAATTTTTTGTACTAGAAGCTCGATACAGAACTCGATAACGTGAAAGGTAATGCCAAACACGCAAAAACACACACAATTCAGTAACGTATTATTCGATAACGGATGCGGTGATTCGGCCCCTGGTTACCGAGTTAATGATCAAAAAAACATATTTTTTGGGTTTTTTCCTTAGCTATTTGCAATCCCACAGAAATAATAATAATCTCGACAACCAGGGGCCGAATTACGGCATCCGATATCGAATAATACGATACTGAATTGTGTGTGTTTGGCATTACCTCTCACGATATCGAGCTATGTATCGAGCTTCTAGTACAATAATTTGAAATTCTCTGCTCAGCTATCGAGCGTAATTTCATTCGACACACAAACACCTCACTGATAGAGCACGATAGCCGAATTCCTGTCATAAAAATGTAAGACATTTTTTATTTATTCTTTTTTAAATTTATTTTTCAAAATTTATCCGTTTTAGGTCAAATTTAAATAAAATGAATGCCCAGCAAAAGAATTTAATGGCTGATTTTATGGCAAGCCACCAAGATTTGGCCAAAAACTTATTGCCAAATTGCCATCAAGGCAAGGCAACTTCGATAAGGCTTTGGCAGCAGTTAAGCGAAAACTTAAATTCCATTGGGCCACCCATTAAAGACGTCAAAGGCTGGAGAAAGGTATGTATATACAAACATATACATATATATATACAATGTGTCCACACTTCATTTTTTCCTTTATTTTTTTTTAGACATTTACGGATCAGAAATATCAAATAAAAAACAAGCTATCCTTTAACAAACATTCTAAGATGAAGACTGGTGGTGGTAAGTTTGAAGAAAAGGTGCTTACAGCCACTGAAGAGCTAATTTTGTCGGCAACCGGTCTTGATGTTGCCGTGGAAGGCATTGCTGTAAGAAATTTTGGGGTATTGGCTGAAGACATTACATTTCCAACCGCACCTGGCCCATCAAATACGCAATTGCCTTCCACAGCTTCATCGAGTCCGTCCACTGAACCTTTTTTCGAATTCTCGGAGGTAGAACCACCAGTGAATCCAATTGAAAATCAACCCACGAAATATTCCAAAAAAGTGGATGTTAAACTGTCTTTGTTAAAAGACAAAATTAAAATGGAAAGTTCCCATAATGAGGCCATCGCCAATAAACTGGACAGGCTCTTGGAGGTTGAAGAGAGGAAAATAGAAATCAAAGAGAGACTCCTTCAAATAAAAGAGGAGAAGCATAAAGCGTATATGGAACTAAATGCAATAGAATTGCAAATAAAAACTGCACACTTGAAGAGATTAAAACAAGACTACTAGTGAATAGTTCGTATATGTGGTCTATTCTTTTCTTATTATCTCACTTAATTAATGTACATATGTTTGTTATTTTTGTTTATATTATGTGATGCATTTGAATTAATTTGTGTTTATGTTTGTTGAATCCTTGTTTCCTTGAATTAACATGCATGCATCTGGTGTTTTTTTGTTATAGTTTAAATAAAACTTTCTTTTTGAATTGTCTGTATTTGGTGTTTCTTGGTACCTATGACATTTTTATTTCATCTTCCACGGGTACTTAAACTCTGGTACACTTGCTATGAGCTGACAAAACTTTCAAGAGTATCAATCTGTAATAAAAAAAAATTTCTCTAAACTTTGCCGTTTGGAATAATAAAATAGAAATTCCGGTTCACTTGGGCGTATACTTACCATTTTCAAGCAAACTAATTGAGGCACAAGCATTGAATAATTGTAAATGGTACAAAAACAAAAGCATTGTATGTTATCCTCCAATTCCCGGGATATTTAGTCAACACAATAACAGGCAAATCACAATCAACACCCACCACGGCAACAACAACATCAAAACATAACAGTAATTACACCAAAAAATAAAGATTGAGTTTTTTGTAACTGTTATTTTTATTGATACATATATGAATGTATGTAATGTTAATACAATCGCAACGCAAACTGTCTTTTTAATTACTTATTTTAATATGGATGATGATCTCATTTTCTTGCAGCAACAGTTCCGAGTATTTTGTATTCCGTCTTCAAATAATGCATATTCTTTAATTACAAATACCAATAGGATTCTGGAAAACCATTAACATTTACAGTTATGTATTTAAGCAGGGACGTTGCAAAAGTAGTAAGTATGTTCTTACCTACTTTATATAAGAGAATTTTTAATGTAGTTCCTTATTCTTTCGGCTATTCTGTTTGAGTTGCCAGTGCCAGTTTCAATTACTTCATCAGGAGTATTGGCTTGTTCCGAATAAACATCACCAAATGGAACTTTGAAATCGATACATATGCTATGCAGCGCACAACTTACGTTTCCAAATCTGGCATGATTTTCAGGGCTATATCTACCTCTGTTATTATAATTTAGTATTCTCCATCGCCCCTTTAACACTCCTATTGCTCTTTCAATAGTGCTCCGCGCTTTGGAGTGAATAGCATTAAAAATTGCCTCTCTGGAGCCATCCTCAGGAGACCTATATGGTGTGATGCACCAAGGTTCTAAGGGATATCCAGAATCACCTGCAATATTAAGTAACACAGAAAAAATAAAAAATATAAATATATATAAGTACAAATGTATTTACCAAGGAGCCAAAAGTTTTCATTGTTGGTGGGATCAAACTTATTTTCCAAAAATTGTCTTTCCCTGGAATGTCTCCAAACAAAGGAATCGTGGGCAGCTCCACCATAACGCGAATCCACGGCCAGGATTCTGTACTCATGATCGCAAATCTGAAAAGATTATCACATTTCTACTCTGGTATGCTTTGTGTTTTCTTAAAGTACAATTCAACTTACTATCATTGAGTTTAGACTATGAAATCCCTTCCTATTATAAAACATATGCTCGTTCTGACTAGGTTTTTGTAAGCCGAAGTGCGTTCCATCAACACAACCTACGACTGCATAAAACAAAACAAAAAACAAATATGTTAAAGATGAAACTTTGAAAACACATAGATGAACTTACCCCCTGGAATTTTGTATTTTTGGAAAAACCACCGCTTACAGGTACTCCAACTTTCTTCTGTAAATTTTATGTGGTTTCCGCACAGTTTCATTTCCATTTCATTGACTACATGTCCAATGATCTTGGAAACAGTTGGTTGACTCATTCCAATTAGGTAATCGTTGCCTTTTTTGATAGAAATATTCAAGTTATTAATAGATCTCATGAAAGTGGAAGCAAATCTTAATTTTAAAGATACTTGCCTACGGTGCACTTATACCCCGCACTTGCCAAAAGGGATAAAGTGGCAGCTAACTGCAACGGCGCTGGTACTGCTGTTGACATATGTCCCTTCAAGTTTAAGGCAGACATTACATACATAAAGGCCTCTTTGTTCAGCCTGAACCTTTTAATGAAACTGTAAAGGATGTTAATTGTGTGCATACGTGTTTTTCTTTATACTTACGCAGAATTTGGCAACGACAGCGGATTGCTTTTGTCCCTCAAGAGTCTTCGCTCAACACTTTGGTCCATCTCACCTTTCGATAACAATAATTGTTGATTATTTTCTTTACATAGGTACACACAAACATTATTTTTTATATTCTTACCTTCTGAATCGCTTGATAAAAAGAAATAATCCATTTTTTTAAATTCTGTTTGAATAAAAATTCAAACTATCAAACAATAAATTCAATTTTTGTTTTTTTTTTATTTGTCAAACCTCTCAAAATTCCTTCAAAATAATCGAGACTCGATAAAAACTACTACAATTTTATATTCTCAAACGATACGAGACCTATCGAGTGCCATAATCCCAATGGGGTTACTCGTTCGTTCGATAACGGATGAGACTCACTCACTCGATAGCGGAAGCGGTAATTCGGCCCCTGAGCTCGGAATGGAGTTTGCCTTTCAGTATTAAGCTAAAGATAATGAGAACTAAAAAAAAGTGTTTAAATAAGCGAAATCAATTTTTGCCAAAATTTTGGACAGAAAAAAAGTCCAGGAACCTATCGAATGATACATCATCAAGGTCTGGTCGAACTCTTTTCACCAAAATGAGTGACAAGTTTCTTGAAAGCCTGGTAGCCGAAAAATTTGCAAAAATGTTTGTCATTCCTAAAAATGTTAGCGTGATTTCAAAACGATATTAGCCGCGTTTTATTATCCTCACTAACCCATATGGGTTACCCCGTGATAATAAAACAATCTGGGTTAAAAAGGTAGAAGTTTAAGCTATGTTTTTATCCGAGACGCAACCCTCAGCTAAATTTTATTTTGCTTTTCCGCAAACAACTTGTTTTTATTAATTAATTGGATTGATTCTTATCCTATGGCTTTATAAAACTGTGGCTAAGAGTGGAATAAACGTTATTTGTTATGAATATGGCTGATATTAATAAATATTTCTACAATAACTTCTTTTTTGTCTCACACTCGCCATCTATCCGCCATATTTAGAACATAGTTTTTGAGTTACAAAATAAACCCCGATAGCTATCGGGGTTCCAGGTTGTTATTGTTTTGTGTACAAAAAATTAACCCATATGGGTTAGTGAGGATAATAAAACGCGGCTATTATAAGTTCCCTCGACAACGATTTACTCAAGATAAAATTACCTACTCTCGCTTGTTTTTTTTTTTATAAATTTCACAGGAATGATAGTCCAAGTGTGTTTCATATATTATAGCTCTAGACGTTCTGAATAAAAACTATCCAGAGCTTTGGTCTAATCATTCAATTATCTCTTTAAAGCCAAAAATTAAAAACGCCAAATTGTTTTTAATGCTGGAACTAAATGATAGCTATAGCCCCAAAATGAAAGCACTACACGCACTTACAAACAGAAATTGTATGAGACACGAAAAGATGAGAATCATGGAGAACGAAGCAAATTAATTCTTCGTTCAAATTATTTAATATAAGAAATTGTGAAATCAGTTAGTTCCTGATTGTTTTACATGTCGAAATTCACGCTTATTTTTAACTGTAAATTTTTATTTTTATTAATTGTTAATATACAAAACGATTTTTTACTTCAAACTTTAATTTATTTTGTTTATAAGCAATTTAATGAAATACAAAGTAATATATGGTCTTGTTTGTAAACACCCTCTTCCTTTAAAATAAAACGTCCTTTTCAAAAATACATCAGACAGAGATATGACCTTAAATTGTTTTTAAAAATTGTGCAGAGATAATGTCTTCTATGATACTCATCCAATTGAATGTCAATAAAAGTTGATTGTTGTTCCAATGTGTTCAAAGTGAGAAAATTCAAAAACATGTAAAATAAAACAACATTCCGTCTTGACTTTGTACAAAAATATTGATTTAATTCTAATAAACAATTACCAACAATAATATTGGATTATTTTGGTACAATTTGTCAATAAAAACATAATTTTTGTTCACCCTTAAACATTCTTATTAATTGTATCTATTTAATTATATATTAATTATTAATTAATTATTTCAATTATTCATTTAATTATTGCTCGATATTACGAAGTTCCAAAAATTTTGCGCATTTCCTCCTGTAAATAATACTCATATGTACATTGATATTACCACTAAAATCTAAAATCTAAAATCTAAAATTATAATTCTTTTTATAAAAATTAATGGTTTGGTATAGATATTGCAAACCTTTAGACGTTATATGTAAGAACTAAGAAAAATGTACATTAATAAATCTACTGTTTTTTTTTTATGCTATCCTTTGTCCTTCTCATTACAAACAATTCAATTTGTCATCGTTCTTCTTGAAAAGAACATTCAGTAATTTTCAAATGTTATGCTTTTGTCGTCCTAGCGATGAAGTCTGCAAGGGACTGCAATTCTCGATAAGAATTGCTTCCTGAGATTTTTCGGTGAAATGAGCCCGTTTGAGAGGTCGTTTCTTGTCGGCATCACTATTTGGATTTAATTCGACTGTTTGCAGACTCTGCGCTCGCTGGAGCGAGAGTCTCAGAGGTTTTTTCGGTGGTGTCGGTCGGATTCGGATGTCAGTAGAGCTGTCGGCCTTGTGGGATTTCTTAATATCATTTTCGCCATCGAAGTCGAGGCTTTTAACGCTTCTCGAATCAGTGGAGTGTTTGCGAGCACTCTCAGATTTATGCACATCTCGTCGTCTGTCGTGCCTAAATTGAAAAAAGGAAAGATTAGTTTTCTGTACTATATTCATATTCACTCTTTTTGAGACATACCCATTATAATGATTTAAATGTTCGACGCTCCTCGCATGCATGTTGCTGCGATGCTGTTCACTCAGTCTACTTGACCGCTGCAAAGACCTGTCTCCCGTGTAACGATCTCGGCGTTCTTTTTCTTTCTTTTGCATCGCATAAGCATGAGAATCGCTATTTATTGATATTTTCGATGCAGACATTGATTTCGAGGGTAAATAACCAACACTACTGCCACGTTCCCTCTCATGTTTAGACTCCTTTATCATGGTCTTCGTAACATGGGAGTTATGCTGCGGAGTCCCTATGATTTCGATGGGCTTGCCCCCAACTAATGTCGTGATATAATTGCCCCTTTGGAAAACCAATGGTTTCTCAGGAGGTGTCGATGGTGGCGAAGATATACTTATACTGGTAACATGCCCCGAAGTTGTTCCATTCGTGGAGTGTTCTTTTGATTGTTGCAGTTCCTTCACCTGCTCTTCGAGGTATGAGATTCTGTGTTGCAGGCGTAGATTATCTTCTTTCTGTTGATCGATCTGCTTTTGTGGAATTGTCGTAGCTTTTTTCCGAAGCACAACCAATTGGCATTCTCCAGAAATTCCAATGAGTTTTTGCAGTTCTTCTTTGGTTCGACATGTGACTAGTTTGCCATTGACTTCGAGAAGCCGATCGCCTTTGTAGAGACCTTCGCCTTCGAGGGCCCAGTCAACGTAGAGTCCCGGAGCTTCGGGCTTAACTTGGGCGTCCCAACGACCAACTGTTGCTTGGACTGCATGCAAGCAAAGATTTACCCCTCCCGTTACAAGGCTTAAATGAAAAATATAGTTTGCGTTAAAAATTTGAATTGAGGAAAAACGTGAAAATGCTAGCCCACCTATACAATGAGTTCAACTCAGGCTTGGATTTGTCAAGCCGCGTTTGTAAGGCCCTTGCTTCTTCAACTAACGACAATAATTGCAACTCTTCTCTTCCTAAAGCGTATTCAAGTTCAGCTTGTCTGATTCGAATATCAATATTACTGGAAGACGTTAAAATTGTAACAATTTCTAAGACATAAAGAAGTTTTCAGAACTTACTCTGTTATGTCTAGTTTATCGAGTGCTGTTTTCAAATTACGAATTGCGATTCTTTTATTTTCAGCATCAGCTTTGAGACGCAATAGTTTCTGTTCCGCTGCTGGTTTTTCGGAATCTTCTAATGGCGGTCCGGATGGGCGTGGTAGCTTGCCTAAGCACAGTTGGATTCGGAGATTTTGGATGACAGCCTCGCGATCTTGCAAAGCAGAGCGCAGCTCTTTTGCTTCCGTGCGAGCCGATCGAGAGGAAAGTGTTCCGCCAAGTGATGTTCCTTTTCTTCGGCGACTGTTTGACTGGTTCGAAGAACTCAGCGATAATTCAAGATTGGACATCTAAATGAAGGAATAAGAGGAAAAAACGAATTAATTTGCTTATCATTAAATAGGACAATACAAAACAAAAATCCTGCTGACCGAGAACTTAGTTGTTAATTTTTAGATCTAGCAAACTTAAAATTTCCACAAGCTATGTCCGAAAGCTTTTCTTCTACAGAAATAACGTTTGTATACAAATGTTTAAAGAAGAGGATGTACAAACATTAAAATTCAATGAAAAAGGCCATAGAGATTTTAGATACCTGCTCGACTTGTACTGTAAATATTATCGGACTAAGCGAAAAGAGTTTGCAAACTGAGCTATTTTGGGAACTTACAATGCGTAATGGCCTATCTACCCTACGCAAAATAACTTTGGTTCCACCCAGATTATAACATATACTAGCAGTTGCCCGCGACTTCGTCCGCCTCTCCCTCGTCCACCGGCCAGAGTATCATCTCGACTTGTGCATCATGCGCGCGTGGGAATTTTGTTCGGAAGTTATTGTAAAATTGCATTGCAGTCAACTCTCCCTAGGTCGTAATTCTCTTGAACTTGAAAAATTTGAGCATTTTTTATGATTCCCTTCAGTTGTTCATACTTAAAGCATTCCCTTGGGTGAACTCTCCCTAATTCTAATATCTCTCTTACTTCTGCATCGTTTTTTTCGTTAAGTAAATTTTTTTTGCTTTAAACTGAGCATATTTTTTAGTTAAGAAGTACATAAAATGATATGGTTTAAACACAATAATCTGCACAAATAGTGCAATCAATCACATTCACAAATCAAT
The DNA here is from genome assembly GCA_943590905.1 of Sphaerophoria taeniata. Classification (NCBI taxonomy): domain Eukaryota; kingdom Metazoa; phylum Arthropoda; class Insecta; order Diptera; family Syrphidae; genus Sphaerophoria; species Sphaerophoria taeniata. Next base: position 46,569,989 of record OX016540.1, read on the forward strand.
TGAACTCTCAAAATTCTAATTTGAGCAGTTATTAGGCCAGTTCCACCTAACAACATCTCACTGAGATCTCAATGTCACCTTGACTGAGGCAAAATCATTTGGTGCCTTGGTGGAACATAATTCTCAGTTATCATTGAGATTTAATGGTTACCTTACTAATTGTTGCTGCACATATGTCACCCACGTCAAATAGCTGAGTGAGAAATCGAATCCAAAATAATTTCATCTCAGAGATCTCAGAAAAAAATCTCAGTTCTCACATTTCCACAGATTCTTCGCTGCTATTGGTCGCAGCTTAATTTTAAGTAGAATAAAGCCTAAAGCAGTTGCCCGTAGCTTAGTTGGTAAGTGCGTAAGTGCAGCCAGCTAAGCAGAACGTCCGTCGTTGGTTCGAGTCCTACTCAGGCCAAGTTTTTATTTCATCTTTCACGGGTACTGCCTCTTGCGAAGACCTGAAAAATCTTCCAAGAGTATCAATCTGTAATGAAAAAATGCTTCTCAACTTTGCCGTTCGGAATCGGCGTTAAATTGTAGGTCCCCTCAATTCTTCACACACACTCAGAGAATTGTTGATTAGAGTAAGCCACTTAGGCGTTGGCTCTTCAAGAGCTGTCGCGCCACTCTATTTATTTATTTTATTTTAAAGCCTTCATCGATTAATGGACTATCCAACACAAAAAGAATTTTACAATTCGAAATAGTAGTTCCTGAGATTACCGCGTTCAAACGAACAAACTCTTTAGCTTTATATTGTATTAAATTGTATTGTTTGCCGTTTTTTCCACATTTTACACAAATTCTTCGCTCCTATTGGTCGCAGCTAAATTTTATATAGCTTCAAGCCTTCCTTGATAAATGGACCATTCAACATTTAAAAAATTGTTCAATTTCATAAAGCAGTTCTTGAGATAAGCGCGTTAAAACGCAGAAAAATGTATATTTTTTGCCGTTTTTTCCATATTTTCCACAGATTCTTCGCTGCTATTGGTCACAGCTTAATGTTAAGTAGCCTAATGTCTAAGTCGATTAAGGCACCATCCAACACAAAAAGAATTATACCATTCGAACCAGTAGTTCCTGAGATTACCGCGTTCAAACAAACAAACTGTTCAGCTTTATATATTAGTGTAGAAGTGTAGATGTAGATTAAATTGTATTGTTTGCCGTTTTTTCCACATTTTACACAAATTCTTCGCTCCTATTGGTCGCAGCTAAATTTTATTTAGCTTCAAGCCTTCTTTGATAAATGGACCATTCAACATTTAAAAATTGTTCAATTTCATAAAGCAGTTCTTGAGATAAGCGCGTTAAAACGCAGAAAAATGTATATTTTTTGCCGTTTTTTCCATATTTTCCACAGATTCTTCGCTGCTATTGGTCACAGCTTAATGTTAAATAGCCTCAAGTCTTCCTCAATTAATGGACCATCCAACACAAAAAGAATTATACCATTCGAACCGGTACTTCCTGAGATAAGTGCGTTAAAACGCAGAAAAATGTATATTTTTTGCCGTTTTTTTCCCCATTTTAAACAGATTCTTCGCTGCTATTGGTCACAGCTTAATGTTAAGTAGCCTAAAGTCTAAGTCGATTAAGGCACCATCCAACACAAAAAGAATTATACCATTCGAACCAGTAGTTCCTGAGATTACCGCGTTCAAACAAACAAACTCTTCAGCTTTATATATTAGTGTAGATGTAGATGTAGATTATTTAATTGATTAAAACTGCCACTGTCTGCAGAGAAGTAGTGTGCACGGTAAACCATAATTCCTTATAGGGTTAATATCCCTATTAATGACTTGAAGGACAAATACCAACTTAACGGAGAAAAAAATCAAACAGTCTTTCCGCTCCTGCCCAGAAATGATGAAAGCAAGCAAGAAGAATTTTGTGAAAACTGTCAAATTCTGAGGAATGGGGATGAAGATTAGTGATACTCCTTTGACGATGTTCACATTGGACTATTTCCGCCGACTTATTTTGAAGTGAGGCCAATCTGTCGTGTTCAAACACAAAAGTAGTGTGAACGCTCCAGACTCACTTTGACGTCTTATAGTTGTCATAAATTGACAATAGGCCAGTTCCACCTAGCAACATCTCACTGATGTGGCTTTTCTTAGAACCAAGAAGAATTGCTACTGAAATCCAATGTTTTTTGGCGTGTTAGATATGTCCAAAAACGAATCAATCCCTTTTTTGAATGTCTTTGTTGTCTGGTCAGCTGTTAAATCGTTTTGTACAGAATGCTCAGAAATATCAAATCAAACACGTAGTATATATATGTAAAATCCGTGTACAATTATGTGTAAATCCGTCTCCAAAAAGAGATTCAAGAGAAATCAATCCTTCGAGAAAAAAATTAAATTTCTTTGTGAAAGAAATGCGTTTAAGGAAAAAAAAAAATACCACTTTTACGTCACGGATCAATTCTTGGGTTGTAAGAAAAGCCACATGGGATTTCAATGTCATTTTGACTGAGGCAAAATCATTTGGTGGAACATAATTTTCAATTCTCATTGAGATAAAATGGTTACCTTACAGATTGTTGTTGTACATTGTCACTCACGTCGAAATAGCTGAATGAGAAATCGAATGCAAAATATTTTCATCTCAGAGATCTCAGAAAAAAATCTCATTTCACATTTTTGTTGCACTTAAAAAATCTCTGAGATCTCAGTGAGATGTTGTTAGGTGGAACTGGCCTATTTAATTTGACGGCATATGCCAAATGTCAAAAAAAAATCTATAAATTTTTAGTTTGGTTTGAAAATCCTGCCTCACTTTGCTGTCTTTTTCTAACCAGCAAGTGCGAAAGAGAAAAAACATATAGACGTCAAGATAAGTCGGAGGAAAGAATCCAATGTGAACATCGTCTTTAAAGTAAAAGAACTTTTGACAGCAAAATCACACAATTTCTCACAATTTTTTTGAAACGTCAACAAAATTCAATTGAAAGAATCTCTCGCACGAAAAGTTTTGGTGTAAAATTTTGAGATAAAGGAATAATTTTTATCCATCAAAACTTACAGATTTTACAAAAAACTTGAGTAAAACAACAGAAAAGTGTGCAATCATATGAGTTTAAGGGAGTTTACGAAAGGGCCTAATATTTGACTCTGAGAAGATTAGAGCTAGTTTATTAACCTATTTGGTTTTTGTGAATACCAATGTTATAATAAATTTATTTATTTATTTATTTACGCATCAATTTATTTATCAACGATATGAAAAATATCAACAGATTTGAAAAATGTAATAAATTACCTTAGCTTCTAGACTGTCTTTCTCTTGTACTGCATGTTTGGAGTAATTATTGTAGTTCTTTTGCGAAAGAATTGTCTGGAAATAAAACAAAAGTTATTATTAACATGATAACATCAATACAATAAATTTTAATTTTTTCGCATTGTGTTTTTTTTTTTTTGATCTTTTATTCAACAAACACTTCAATAAGAGGTAAGGTAAGGGAAGCAATAAACAAGCTTTGCAAATTCATTCAAGAAGTGCAAAGAATTTACCCCCGGAACAAATGTTTTAAGTGTGTGAATATCAGGATTTTCCAATTTAACTCAAAAACTGATTTTAGAACCAAAACAAAGACTGTCTTTTTAATTTTTTTAATTTAAAATTTAATTAATAAAAATTGTATATTCGACAATATCGGTCCAAAGAACATACTTTATCTGAATGTACCGCCCGGCACCTTGCCGATGACTTTTGTCTATTGGTTTTTGACCAACGCATCCAACTGCAACCTTGTGCGTTCATTTGCTTCTTTTGGTAGCTGTCAAATTTCGAAGAGTTGAGATAAAATTAAGTGAATCTACTAAATAGTAAAAAGTACTAAAAACTAAATCACAGAATCAATGAACTACTTTTATAATATTTCACTTTTAAATTAAAAATATTAATTATTTATTCCGACCCATAGAATCCGTCAACCCGTCATCGTCAATGCATACGTTGCTGCCAACGTATTTGCCGGATGGAACCGTTCCATAGAACACGTTGTATACTTTGACAGTCTCATTTGCTTGGTGTAGAAATAATTCACAAAACCGCAAATCTGAACAAAAATTTTAAATTAAAATATCAAAATCGTGTCAAAATTATTTTTTTTGCACAAAATTTGATCATCCATTGCTTTGTGAACATATTGAATTGACTGCTCGTCATATTCGGTTGTCAACGGAACAACGGACGCAAAAAGTAGAAAGTTAACCAACTCTATCCGTCGTATCCGCGTTGCTTGTGGGACGAGTTTCATAAGAACATGTGTATTCTATTGTGATGTCAGTTGAAAACGTCACACTGACGTACTGTCGGATTCTATCTTCTATGGGTTGGCCCCTTTCCTTCCTTTCTTTAAAAAAAAAACAACAACAAAAAACAAGTATACGCCCGAGTGAACGTTCTCTTAAAGTCCAGTATCTGGATAAATGTTTATAAATTAACACCGTAAATAATTTTAAGAAATAAAATGAATGTGTTTAGAAAATGTTGAAAGACTTTAAAATGAAATATTACTTTAGTAATAATACTTCAAACATTTTTCTTGCAGGTGTCCATGGCTCAGAGGAATGAGTAGTTGACTGCTAAGCCAAACGCTGCTGATTCCGTAGCTTTCTTTTTCTACGCAAATCGCCAGTTGTTTGTTGCTGTCCAAGTTGTAGCAACAATTTGTTTCTCACTTTGATATCGTTTTATTGCGCCTAAAGAAGGCCTAGTCCAAAAATGAGGAAAAAACACCAACGATTTTGAGAAATAAAATGAAATGAATGTAAACAAGTAATAGCAATAAATTCTCCCTAAACTTAATCCACAAAACCTCAACCACACCCCATTCCCCTACATTTTGTTTGCGCTTCAAACTTCAAACCATTTCGTTAAGTTTTTCTTTCCAAAAAGCTCGCAAAAGCTTTATGTTTAAATGTCAAAAACTGTCGTGTTTTGTTTTATTTTTTATTTTTTTGACAAAAATAAAAACTTAGAAAAAACAAACCAATTTCAGGTATTTGAATCGTACAAGAATCGTCATCACCTGTTGATGACAATACTTTTAATCCAATTGCCAATATTGCAATGATTCTATGAGCACTGTTCAATCATTCTTCTTATACGTGCCTTCGACTTTGGGATTTCTTTTTCATTATTTATTACCTCTCTCACCTCGACTTAATCTAATACCAAAGCTCAATACCTTCGTAAATCCAGCTTGTTTAATTGAAAGAGAAGGAAGTCAAGAAACATCAATTCAGCTAACGCAACCAAGTAAAGGAACGAATTCCAAATGAAATCTCGTGTGTCTTCCATGTTGTAAGCAAAAATTTAAACCGAGAGCAACCGATAAAAGAGAAATTTATAGCACGTTTTAGATCTCTGAATCCGAGTGGAAAACAACAAAACAAAAGCATAAGCCACTGATTTTACATGCGCAAGCGATCCGGCTTATCAATATGAAAATTATCCGACAATTTGTTATTTTTCATTCAACACTGAGAGCGTTTGGGAGTCTCACGATTTTGTCGATTGCATTAAAGTTCCATAAAGGGAGCCATGGCTATGCCCCTAAGAATCCCTTATACATCGGATTTCTTCTTCCGTCAAGTTGTTCTCATTTTCTGTGTTTTTTAATAAATATTTGAATTATTTTTGCGATTGTTTTTAGTTATTCGATCCTGTAAGCAGTACCTACACATACTTGTTGCCGATTTAAACGCACGCTCAGCTGTGATAATCGATCCAGTATTAGAGCATGCAAAGCGGGATGCACAACTCATTGAAGAACTCGGTTTTTGTCTGAAAACTGCCAGTAAGCAAGTTTTTACTGTGTTTTTCTTTTGAGACTCTCAATGTGCAACACGATAATTGCCTACTTTCCCGTTGAGGAATTTCTTAAAAGATAGGAAATATTCGTTACTTGAAATTTTGAAAACCAACTGAAGCTCATTTAAATTAAACATTCACTTACAGTGAACAACCACATGCATGCCGACCACATAACTGGCACCGGTTATCTAAAAGCTCTCATTCCCACTGTTAAAAGTGTAATATCCTTAAAAAGTGGTGCCAAGGCTGATATGTACCTCGAAGATGGCCAAAAAGATAAATTCGGAAGACATGAAATCGAAGCAATATCCACTCCTGGCCACACAAACGGCTGTATGTGCTTTAATATTCATGAACAAGGAATTATCTTCACGGGGGACACGGTTCTCATTCGAGGATGTGGCCGGACCCATTTCCAGGAAGGTTCTGCAAGTAATTTGTATGAGAGTGTCCACACGAAGATTTTCACTCTACCTGAAAACTTTCGCATATTTCCCAGCCATGATTATAAGTAAGTAGAAGACGTTTTTCGAAAATTTTGATAAATCTCCTTGTTGGGGGCAGATGGAAAGTTCGGTATACGAAGAAAAGCTATTCAATCCACGGCTGACGAAAAGTCGTGAAGAATTCTTTAAAATCATGGGCAATTTGAATTTACCGAAACCAAAACAAATTGGTAAAGTTGTAAAAGTATCGATTTGAGTTTTTATAAACTTCTTATTGTGTACTGTTTTATTTAAAGATAAAGCCCTGCCCGGAAATCTTGTATGTGGTATTCATGACATTTCAAATCCAAACTAAGTTAATTGGCAATAAAATTGCTACAGTTTTGTATTGAGTGATATAGTCTAGTGCTTTGAGTTCAAATGATTGTTTAAACGTCTATTAAATTAAATTACAATGGTTAGTTAAATAAATTGTGCATAGGTTATCTTAAAAAAACTAAACAATGAGTCTTGAAAATATTGAAAAAAGAAAGATCAAATTCTAGTTCTAACAGAAGAAAAAAAGAAGCGTCTCCACTGGAACGCACAGGACACTTTTCAACAATCTTTTATCTATAAAAAAAAGGGGTACAACCTTAATTAAATTCCACAAAACAATAAAAATACGAAATAAAAGTTTCTTGCATCATAAGGTTTTCATGTATTGTTTAGTTTTTTTCCACAAAATGTTTTCCACAATTCGTTCTTACTTCTGTTGACTTTGTAGTCATTTTTGACTGAGGGCAGGGGCGATTCCTCATAGTAACCAAGTATATCGGCGGTAAACCAAGAATTTCAAAAAATAAATGTATTTTCAGATATTTAATATTCTTCCGCAAATCAACAGTTCAAAAATTTATAGTTTCAAACACTTTAATAAATGCCTGAACACAAAAAAAAAAGTTTAGCGCAAAAAAAAGCGATTCCCTTTGAACCAGAACGTGGCATACACAAGAAATAACTTGTGCAGAAAATCTATTTGATACACCGCTTTGCTACCGTAAACAATTGCGGTTACTATTTTCATACAATCTTCAAAAACAGTAGACACAAACATTCCAATAAACGTCTGTAAAAATAAAGAGAAGGTTAAGCGCAAAAAAAAGCGATTCCCTTCCCTTTGATGAGAATTTGGCATACACAAAAAATCTCTGATACCGTAAAAATTTGCGGTCACTATTTGCATACAATCTTCAGAGAGAGATAGACGCATACATTCCACTAAACGCCTGTAAAAATAAAGAGAAGGTTGAGCGCAAAAAAAAGCGATTCCCTTCGACTGAGAACGAGAAGGCACACAGATACACATTTTTAACTCTTAAGCAACTTTCGTGGTCGTAGTTGTAGTGTTTCTAATGTTTCTATATCAATTAGCACGACGACGTACGATGACGCACGTGTTCGCCAACACGAAACGATTATGCTCATAGTCGCTGTTTTGATTTAGGTACATAAATTTCTTCATTTTGAGTATTTAGTACATAATTCCTCTTATTTATGTACCTATACTCAAATCTTAAATAATATATTAAAGCCGATTGTTTACGGCTTTATATAGATGACAAATTTTATGTCGACGTTTTTATGTTTAAGATTCTTAAGACCTTGAAATATGTATTTTAAGTAAACTTAAGAATAGTCATAAAATGAAAACTTACCGTCAAAACAAAGCGGTAAACAAACCAAATATTAAAGATACCTTTAAGATTTGATAATAAATAAGGCGGATTATGTACATTCTAATTAGATATTCTTATTCGGGTCGCACGTACTTGCCCATGTCTTCAACAGCGGGGTATTAATATAAAATATTAAGAAACTCAAAAAAGGTTTTGTTCTTAAACTGAAAATTTCAATTGAAAAAGAGTTTTCTAGTACAAAATTTAATTTTATGAAAAATTTTTGTTTTGAAAATCGTTAGAGCGATTTTGTTTTTTTTTTTTTTAATAATTTTGTATTAATCAAATTTTTTGAAAATTCTTGAAAAATAAATTTGGTATGTCAGTTTTTAGGTTTTATAAAGATACATGTGAAATCTGGAATTTTGAAAAAAAAGCAAACAAAAATTTTTAATATTGTGAAATAAAAAAAAATATTTTTTTCGTTGATCAATCAAGACGAACATAGAGAACAAAAAACAAACATTGTCGATTTTTGCTCAACAAAATTGAATGGCTACTAAGGTTAATTTTGACTTAAAAAAAAATAATAAAAAAAAAACATCCGTCACGAATTCGCTAAAAACACTAACTTCTTCTTTTAAGAATTTTTTAAACATTTTATTTAGAAGAAGAAAAAAATTCTTTACGAAAAAATAGCTCTAAGGATTTTACAAATCTTTTTCTTTTTATAACTTCAATTTAATATTTAAAACTGAATATAAATTGTTGTTCAATAATTGTAAAAGCAAAAAGCAGTTTTTACTTTACCTATATTTAAATTTTCACTAAAAATATTTTTCGAGTTTCTTAATTATTTTGATTTTTGTATTTTAATATTTGTTTTAATTCATAACTGTCGGACATTATGTGATGTTATTTTATTTTATTTTTTTTGAAATATATAAAATTAACATTTTTCCTTACTAAAAATTTTATCATAAATTCAAAAAAAAAACTTTTGAACAACAACAGTTTTGAGTTTTTTTTTGTATTATTGTCTTAACTTTCCCGAGGGTCGTAGGTAAACCAAGGATGAGGACCAGGAATCGCCACTGACTGAGGGATGCCATTCTCTAGTGCGGCTAACCTCTTTTTCGAAACAAATGCTCTTGACTTCCCGGTTTAAACACCTTTCCTCTTGTTGAATATCAAACAAAAAAATCCAATACTTGCAAGATAAGTAAATAAAAAATGTTCACACATTGTTTAGTTTCACTGCGTATATTTACATTTTATCTTACATTAGTCATTACAATTTTAATTAATTTTTTTACCAAACATTTAATTTAAAAAAAGCACAATTAAAAATATATGTGCCACTCACAATGAAAGTGGGAGAAATATATACACTGCTGAATGATTTCACTTTACTGGTTTTCACAAAAACTTGTTGTTTCGCAAAATATTCAGTTCTGTAAAGGAATAATTGTTATACTTGAAATTTGATAAATTTGCTTTGCATCATTTTGAGAAATGTTTGTTTTCTGGAAGCCCATTTGCATGGAATGGAAACTTTTATTCTGGGAGACACATATTTTTCTATATAAATATATATTTTATCCCTTTTTGTCACTTAACACAAAATTGTGGCTCATCTGTTGCCAATAACCTTATTTCGGAATGTCATAAATACCACATTCCTTATTAGCTGGAACAGCTTTGTCTAAAAATTAAATAATACAAAATTAGAAATTTTTAGAAACTTAAATTGCTACTTATGCAACTTTACCAATTAGTTTCGGTTTCGGCAAATTCAAATTGTCCATTATTTTAACGAATTCTTCACGACTTTTCGTAAGCCGTGGATTGAATTGCTTTTCCTCGTAAACCGTACTCTCCATCTGGCCCCTTAAAGGAAATTTATGAAAACTTCGTACACCGTCAATGTTCTTCTACTTACTTATAATCATGGGCTGGTAATATCCGAAAATTTTCAGGTAGAGTGAAAATCTTCGTGTGGACACTTTCATACAAATTATTTGGAGAACCTTCTTGGAAATCGGTCCGGCCACATCCTCGAATGAGAACCGTGTCCCCCGTGAAGATAATGCCTTGTTCAGGAACAATAAAGCACATACAGCCGTTTGTGTGGCCAGGAGTGGATATTGCTTCGATTTCATGCCTTCCGAATTGAATTTTTTGGCCATCTTCGAGGTACATATCAGCCTTGGCACCACTCTTTAAGGATATGACACTTTTAACATTGGGAATGAGAGCTTTTAGATAACCGGTGCCAGTTATATGGTCGGCATGCATGTGGGTGTTCACTGTAAAGTGAATATTTGAGTTTGTTATCAAAATTTCAAGTATGAAAACACATTTGGTCCAACCAATATTTCCCGTCTATTGTGAAATTCCTCAACGGGAAAGTAGGCAAGTATCGTGTTGCAAATTGAGAGTGTTAATATAAAAACACAGTAAAAGCTTACTTACTGGCATATTTCAGACAGAAACCGAGTTCTTCAATGAGTTGTGCATCCCGCTTTGCATGCTCTAATACTGGATCGATTATCACAGCTGAGCGTTCGTTTAAATCGGCCAACAAGTATGTGTAGGTACTGCTAACAGTATCGAATAACTATAAGAAAATTCACGAATTTAATTCAAATAATTGTCAATAAAACAAAAAATGAGAATAACCTGACGGAAGAAGAAATCCGATGTAAACGGAATTCTTAGGGGCATAGACATGGCTCCCTCTTTGCCACAACCACTATGATGCAACCGACAAAAATTTACTTTAAGTGCAATAGCTGCGTGTTTGACGAAATTATTATTGTCACTCGTTCGTGAGAGACTCCCAAACGCTCTCAGTGCTGAATGTAAACTAACAACTTGTCGCATCATTCCCATTGTGATGAACCTGATGTAGAATCACTGGTTTATACTTTTGCTTTGTTGTTTTGTACTCGGATTCAGAGATTTAAAACGTACGTAAGCCAAAGTGCTGGGTATTTCTCTTTGATCGTCGGCTGTCTCTCTGTTTGAATTTGTAATACACAATAGATTTCATTTGGGTATTAAATAATAAAATTTGTTATTTACTTAGTCGCGCTAGTTAAATCGATGTTTTTTCACTTCAATTTTTACAATAAAACTAACTGCATCACCTTTGTAAATAGAGTTGGTATTAGTTTGAGGTGATAAGCAAAAGATAATACAAAATATTTTCCGGTGTGGATAGTACGGGAAACATTAAAGATTGATTAGATTATGCCTATAAGAGTATAAATAGAATCGTTGCAATATTAGTCATTAGACGAAAACTATTACCGTTTCTTGTAATTTTTCACATTTGCAAGTGTTTTGGCTTTCTAAAATGTTTTATTTTTTTTAGGAATTAAAATTTAAATAATAGGCTCTGTCAGCTTGTTGTGCGACATTAGAAAAGAAATCATTTTGATTAAGCTTTTTGGAAAGAAAAATTAACGAAAAAGCTCAAATTCAGAATGTATAGGGGAAAAGAGAATAATCGAGATTTTGTGTGTTAAGTTAAGAACAAGTTCAATTGGTTATTTCATGCATTTTTTGGAGTAGGGTTTTTTTGCATAGTAACGAAAAAAATCAAATTTTTGCAAAATTCTTTAATTATCAGAAAAAAGAGAAGCGACATCTACATTACGAGGCTTCTTTCTCTACATATCTCTTTTGAAAATGCGTTAAGCAGAGCCCACAAGAACACAATACTAGGTGATACTCGATATAGCCACGCTTTGTTATCAGATCACATTGATCCAGTCCAAATCATATCAGGAAAAAAACAGCTCGGATCATCAATTCCAAATTTGATATAGCGGTTTTAGATTTGTCCTTTCTTGACATTTTAAAATAAAAATAAGCACGCAGGTGGCCATGGCTCAGACGATAAAATATAGTTGATAGTTGGTAGTGGCACATATATTGACAAAGACAATAAATCTACACTAATATATAAAGCTGAAGAGTTTGTTTGTTTGAACGCGGTAATCTCAGGAACTACTGGTTCGAATGGTATAATTCTTTTTGTGTTGGATGGTGCCTTAATCGACTTAAACTTTAGGCTACTTAACATTAAGCTGTGACCAATAGCAGCGAAGAATCTGTGGAAAATGTGGAAAAAACGGCAAAAAATATACATTTTTCTGCGTTTTAACGCACTTATCTCAGGAACTGCTTTATGAAATTGAACAATTTTTTTAATGTTGAATGGTCCATTTATCAAGGAAGACTTGAAGCTATAAAAAATTTAGCGGCGACCAATAGGAGCGAAGAATTTGTGTGAAATGTGAAAAAACGGCAAACAATACAATACAATACAATACAATATAAAGTTCGTTTGAACGCGGTAATCTCAGGAACTACTATTTCGAATTGTAAAATTCGTTTTGTGTTGGATAGTCCATTAATCGAGAAAGGCTTTATTCTACTTAAAATTAAGCTGCGACCAATAGCAGCGAAGAATCTGTGGAAATGTGAGAACTGAGATTTTTTTGAGATATCTGAGATGAAATTATTTTGGATTCGATTTCTCACTCAGCTATTTGACGTGGCTGACATATGTGCAGCAACAATTAGTAAGGTAACCATTAAATCTCAATGATAACTGAGAATTATGTTCCACCAAGGCACCAAATGATTTTGCCTCAGTCAAGGTGACATTGAGATCTCAGTGAGATGTTGTTAGGTGGAACTGGCCTAATAACTGCTCAAATTAGAATTTTGAGAGTTCAATTGATTTGTGAATGTGATTGATTGCACTATTTGTGCAGATTATTGTGTTTAAACCATATCATTTTATGTACTTCTTAACTAAAAAATATGCTCAGTTTAAAGCAAAAAAAATTTACTTAACGAAAAAAACGATGCAGAAGTAAGAGAGATATTAGAATTAGGGAGGGTTCACCCAAGGGAATGCTTTAAGTATGAACAACTGAAGGGAATCATAAAAAATGCTCAAATTTTTCAAGTTCAAGAGAATTACGACCTAGGGAGAGTTGACTGCAATGCAATTTTACAATAACTTCTGAACAAAATTCCCACGCGCGCATGATGCACAAGTCGAGACAATACTCTGGCCGGTAGACGAGGGAGAGGCGGACGAAGTCGCGGGCAACTGCTAGTATAAAATAAAAAGAATATAACAAAAAAATTATACATATACAAAAAAGTAAAATGAAAAAAAAAAAAGATAGAGATTTGCTGCTGTGGTTGTTCTAGTTTGTAAGTAGTTGTTAGGTAGTTTTAGTTAATTTTAAGTTTTATTTTTAAGGACCTAATTTTAAGAAGCATTTAAGGAAAAATTAAAATGATATTTTGTGTTAGTTTTTTTAATTTTTCTAACAAATTTAAAATATTTTTAAAAACAAAAAATTGTTCGTAGGCCGAAGGGCATTAATTTTAAGAAAACCTTGAATTCCTTAGAGCGCCCAGTTGGAGCCAGTAAGTTTAATATAAGATTTAAGATAATAAGCTAGTTTGAATTCTTTGTCTAGTAATACGTAGTTATAAGTGAATATGAATAAAAATGAAATTAGAAAAAAAAATTTGCTGTTTGCTAAGCCGAATGCTACGGGTTCAAGCCCCAGCTTCGGCATTTTTTTTAAAGAAAAATCGCCAGCTTATCTGAGGTCACCTGTGCGATAACATGAGAAAATATAATATCTATGTCTCCTCCTCTGAGCCACGTAGGTTTCTGTTATGTGTTTTCCTTCTATGTATCTATCTGTCTCTCTCTGTTATTTTAATGTCTTGTTCTGTCCCAGCTAAATTTATTATTTTTATGGCGAAGAATCAAACATATAATATTTGTCTGCATTAACTGATAACTCAAGTTCATCAAAATTTCAAAATTTCTTTTTATTTGACAATTAAATCGGATTTTCCATAAGATTATCTTGTTGTTATTTTAGGTAAACGATAGCCATGCAAATAAATAAAATAAATATTTTTGCACTTATTCATTTTAATTTCGAGGATTTTCATTTGTTTTGTTAAGAACTTGATCTCAAAATTGCAGTCTTGATAATACCAGTCAAAGAAATATACAAATGATCGAGTTCCAAATCTATGACGATCACGTCGACGGTAAAAAATAATTTTTTTATTAAAAATAATAACTGTACGAACACAAGAGTACCTATTAATTATTCAAGCAACTATCTTATCGTTGTGTTTTTCAAGGAAATTTAAGAATAAAATATTTTATAATTTTTCTGATATAAATAAATAATACAGATCTTCAAAAGTTTCTAAAATAAACTTTTGGAAGTAGGGTTGGAAAAAAAGCATGTGTTTAAACCAATTTTATGCGCTGTTTTAAAAACTTTGTTTTAAACATTTTTTAACATGTTTAATATGTTTTAAAACCGTTTACAAATAATTCTAACTAAAATTCGACTGTTAATGAACTGTCTGCAGTGTTCCCAGATGTGCAGATTTGTCTGCATTTTGCAGATTTATCACCCACAGACTTTCGAAACCCACAAATCTGCACTGTCCTAAGAAAAAATTCTACTTTTATATTCTTTTGTTGATTTTTTGTTTCTCTTTAAAAATTTGTGAATAATTGGAAAGCACTGCATACAGCCAGTTACATTGCGTTCAGTTCAATCAACAAATAAAGGGTCCGCCAATTTTTTTTTTTTTTTTGAAAATGCTATAAAAAAAATTATTGAATATTTTCTCAAATTTCTCAAATGGCTGCCTCGGCTGGCCATGCAGTAGCCTACACGATCGGTTCAATTTTTAAGCACATTTTCGAATGTGTGCAGCTGTATTTCACCAATGGCTTCACGAATATTGTCCTTTAAAGCGTCAATTGTACAGTGTAACACCCGCGGGGGTTAATTCCTTTTTTTGGTGGGCTTTAATTCCAATTTTAATTGGAAATAAAACCCACACGTGAAACAAATGGTGACGTGAAATAACGTCCGACGAAATAGAGCTTTATTTCAATTTCTTATGCAAATTAGACCATTACAAGGGTTGCAGTCTTATGTCCATTGCAACCTAGAAATAATGCCCGTGGGGCCTTATTTTGTTTTTTCTGTTTTGATTAGAAACTTGGCGCAGGGAAACTCGTCTCGAAGTCAAAAGTCCCAAAAATGGTTTTCGGAACTTCTGAGCCACTCTGGAGACTCAAAAGTACCGAAATAGTTTTAGGGATTATTAACCCACTATGGCCAGTCAGAAGTCTCAATTAAATTTTACTTTTTATGGGACAAAAGTCCCAAATGAAAAAAAAAAGTGAAACAACGAACGTTCATGCTAAACAAATAAACAAAAAACTTAAATTCTTGTATGTATGTATTGTATAAATACACATTGAAATAAATAGGACCACGTTTCTTTATTAGCTGTCGACAAAATTGTCAGAGCTGTTTAGGTTTCCTTTTATTTGGAAAAGTAGTGGTTCTACATTTTTGCAAGCATTTGTCAAGTATAGTGTGCTTGTAGAATGCCGTATCCTCACCGAACTTTGACATCCCAAAGATTTATTCGGTTTTTGAATAAAAAAAA
The DNA here is from genome assembly GCA_943590905.1 of Sphaerophoria taeniata. NCBI lineage: Eukaryota > Metazoa > Arthropoda > Insecta > Diptera > Syrphidae > Sphaerophoria > Sphaerophoria taeniata. The sequence continues at coordinate 46,585,464 of OX016540.1, forward strand.
AAAAATTAATTCACAAACCGAATAAGTCTTGAATGACCAAAAGTATACCCCCCTATTAGCGCTGGCGAATCGAACGTAAAAACATGTGAGTGTAAGATTTTCGTATTACGGTTGGCGAATCGAGAACCTAAATTCGACTCTATGTCACACGTTTTTCGAAGTTGGATCTCACTGTATTGTGAGAATCGAATGTTCGTTAATTTGAACGTCGTTTGTGTTTTAATTTGTCGAACGTTATACATTGTGTGAGAAAAGGTCGAAAGTTGAATAAAAGTAATATTTTTGTCCGATATTGCTAGATTTTTGAGAAAAAGCTATGAAATTCAGAAAGAGAACCTTCTTGCTGTATAAAAGGCAGCAGAAAAAAGAAAAGAAAATGAAAATCTTGACAAAAACCGTCGATAAAGAGAATACCCAGGGATGGAAAAGAAAAATCCTTAAATTTGAAAAATCAAATTTGACTTATTGATTTTATAGAGTCAAGACTTAATTGTCCATAGAATGGACTTGACTTGAATTGCACTCCAATGTTTGCTTTTATAATCTGCACAGATCCCATTTTTTTTCGTTTTTTTCTACGTTGGGCTTTTATATTGCTTGGAGTGTTGTAGTTGTAGGTATTCCAGCTGTTGGCATGTTATGGCTTTCTTTACAGTTTCAGGATCTGCAATTCAGGTACAGCACGCTTTTACAATTTATTTTGTCTTGAAGGAGCGTACCTAATGCATTTTCCTTTTATTTAAGAGACAGTGCAAACGAGTTTTAATAACGCCAATAGTCCTTTGTATTATATTTCTGGCTTTAGCGTGTTGCTTATGGAATAAATTGTCTTCAACCAGAACTAACGCTTCTGAAAGGAGTGAGCAAACAACAAACAAAATAAACATGGAACGTTGAGCGTTCTCCTTTTTGATACCATTTTTCAAGGCAATAGAAAACACTTTTTTAAATAGTTTTGTTCTGAACATTTATGATTTGATGTTTTCATTTATTTTATTTTCTTTTTTTTTTTTAATTTCGAACTCTGTTCGAACTCGAATTGTTTAGTTCGCCGACCGTAATACGTCGAATGTGTTAATTCGCCAACGAGAACATCTCACATCGAACGTTCGACTCGCCAGCGGTAATAGGGGGGATAATCGTACGAAGTAAGAAATGTAAAATTTGTAAACTTCATTTGTGATGTTTAATTTGCTTCTACTCACGTGGCCAAGGTGTCTAGGATGCCAGCGAAAGTGTTCACATCCGAGGTTGAAAAGATCTCTTCCAAAAGAAAATAACACTCGCGGGTGGTGTTAGTGCCAATTTCAAATGACATTAACACCCGCGGGCGTTAGTTCTTTTTTATGGTGGGCCTTATTGCCAATTCAAAAAGGATTTAACACTCGCGGGGGTAAATTCCTTTTGTTTTTGGAATTAACACCCGCGGGCGTTAATTCCATGGGCGTTAATGCACTGCACCATCTTTTACGGCACCCCACAAATAATAGTCCAACGGTGTCAAATCGCAGCTCCAATCGCAGGTGGCCAATCTGAAAAGATGATTTTTTTTGGCAAAATCGGCATCTTCTCTAAGTAAATCGCAGGCCCACTTAGCAAAGCGAAAACGCATTGGATGGTCAGTTGGCTTCAACTCCTGAACCAATTGGACTTTGTATGGCGTCATACCAAAGTTTTTATGCAAAATTCGTCTCTATGATGTCTCCGAATTGTTCAATTGTTGAGAACGACGACGGTGAATTGATGTTGATGGCGCTTCACTCACACTTTCTGCCATAGCAGCAATATTCTCGGGTGTAGGTACGCACTGTTTTTGGCTTTTCACGCTTTGGTTTATCGATGAAGATGCCAGTTTCTTTCACTTTTTTCACAAGATAACGAAAATACGGAGCTGACGGTGCTTCTCTTCTTCCTAAATCCGTACACAATTTTCGCACACATTCTGCTAAATTACCATGATTTTCAAAGTAATGTCGCAATATTTCCCAGCGTTGTTCAAGCGTATACACAACCATATTCGTTCAACGGAAAGATAAAACTAATAATCTATCAAATCAGACATGAGCTAAGTGTTACCATTCACGAATGCGTTCAATTGGGCAAAACTGACAGTTCTGATTCTGAAAAGAAGAGAATACCCTTCTGATTTTAAAACTAGAATGCTTTATTTTAGATTTCAGATTGCCAGTTAAAAACGCCAACAGTCTCTGTTCACTTAGCAAGGGCTTTTATTCCTCAAACCTATGTATATGCATGTCATTTGTTGTTGGTTTTAAACTAAGTCATCGTCGTCGTCGGTCGCAGTACCGCTATTTGGGAGCGACATCGGTGATGGTATAATACGACGATACGGCATTCGAGCCGAGGGCTATACAATCGATGGTATTGATGTTGTATTTTTGGTTCGCAAGTACCGCCATTTGGGACCGAGATTGACTCGGACCATATTTAATTGTCATTGTCGTACAAAAGAAGGCAAAATCAAAGTTAGTTGATGTGTAATGTGTTTTTCAAACGTCCAATGAGCAATTAAATCACTTGTTTTTGTATGTGTTTTAAACAGTTTAAAACAGACTGGATTGTTTTTAATTGTTTTAAATTTTGTGTTTTTTATGTTTTGTTTTACACAGTGTTTTAAACATTTGTATAAAAGAAATGTTTAAAACATTGTCAACCCTGCTTGGAAGTCATTTTCAATCTTTTGGTATATGTTAACTTTTCACAAAATTGCCATCACAGTTATGCAGAAGCTAAGTATTGCATTAAAATTTGACTCAGAGAATTTAAGTGAATTAAAAATTAAATGAAAAGAAATGTATGTATTTTTAAATTAAAATCATTTCATAAGACAAAAAAAATGAAAGTGTTTGAGGCTTTCGTTCGCGATATCTTGTGCTAACAAAACTATAAATGAATACAAAAATGTAATGAAAATGGAGTTAACGCGTCTGTGATTTGAGCAGTTGTGCTTATAAGAATTACCACAAACAAAAATAAAATTACCTTTTTATTTATGAGTTAGTGTACTACAGAAATACTTTCTTTAAACATGTAAATTAATGTTTATTCATAAGTTCAGTCATCTGCTACTTTTCTTGTTTTCAATAAAATAATGTAATGTGGTATTAAACAAACACGAAAATGATATCAATGTTTTACAAGACTTTCACTTTTTTAATGGAAAATATAAAATATTCGAAGAAATGCACTTTCCTGTTTTTGCAAAGTTAGCATTTTCTCTTATCAATTAAGTTTTTTCGCCATCATGACTCTATATCTGACAATAACCACGTCTACAAAAGGAAAACAAAAATTTTGAAGTGGCGATTTATTATTCAATAATAAAAAAATAAAAAATAGTGGCGCCACAGCTCTTGAAGAGCTAAGCCCTAAGTGACTCAGCAACTCTCTGAGCACGTGAGAAGAATTGAGCGGACCTAAAATTTAACGCCGATTCCGAACGACAAAGTTGAGAAACACTTTTTCCATGACAGATTGAAACTCTTGGAAATGTTGGCAGTACCCGTGAAAGACGAAATAAAAACACTAAGGGCAAGAGCAGGATTCGAACCCGCACGTTATGCGTAGCAGCCAACGCACATACTACTACGCTACGAGCACGATAATAGTAAAAATAGTTATAAATATTATCATAGTGATTTTCTTTTCAACTCTAGCACTTAAACCATCGATGCTCGAACTTCTTTCTTCTGAAAAATACGTTTTCTGGAGGACTGCAACGAAGGCCCCCTAGAGACCCAGCGAGTAACTTTTTTCAAGTTTGGAAACAAAAAGAAGTCGCAAAAAGAAGGCAGAATTTCATAGTTCAATTCGACTCTCACGAAACGAGTGAATATTAAAAACACGGCGTTAAGTGGAAAATGGAAATTTTTAAGCAATTCAAAAAATATATTCCAAATCATTCAAAAACAAACAAAAAAAAAACAATTTTTAAATTGCCCTTATATTTAAATTATTAAATAAAAGGGTTTAAAATAATAAGACTGTTGGTAAAGATTACATCTGAATTTTTGAACCGAAAAATAATTTAAGACTTCCTGATAAAATTATTTACCTACTAAAACTGAATGTGCGACACAAAAAAAACGATATTTCAGATTTGCTATTATCCCATTTTCTTAAAGACATTGACGCTAAAGGCGACCCTTTACTATCGGACTTTTGTCTGAGTTCTTAATCTTTGACCTTTATCTTTTCTTTGGCATCTTTATACCTGTGTCTGTTTTGTTTTCTATTATCTTAAAAAGAAAAACTATCAAGCAACTGAAAAGGTCCAATTAGAAATGCATTCGGAATCACATAAGCACATGGCGCCCTGATGTGTCTTTGTTGTCATTTAATGGTTTATCCTTTTAATTGCATAAAGGAGATCCCTTATTAGAGTCAAAGGTGAAAAATCAATTTATTCTTGATTCTTGAAGTAACATTTAAGAGCATATGTTTTATTTCATCGTTTGAAAATGCTTTTGTGATATTGGACACAAAAGTGACAGAATGCGTCGCCGCCGCCTTAGAAGCAAGTAGAAGGACAATGCAGCAGGGTGAGCCAAGATTACTTTACTGTATAGTCGTTACCTATTTGAAAAGATGTTGGGTTTTAACAGATTAAAATATGTCTATCACATGTTCTGTGAAAGGCCCCCACTTTTCAATTTTGTTTATTACCTAACATCAAGTTCTTTGGGTAATTTCGAATTCTAAAATAAAATTGGTTGATGTGATCCTTCCTTGTTAGGATTGATACTTAAGAACAAAAACAAAACTCACCATTGATGCTGATTTTTGCTTGCTGTAAGATCGATGGTGATTCGTTATGGGTTCACTCATAACACTGCCTGAATCCATTTCAATTCATTTGTATTCCTAGAAAGAAAAGAAAATAATAAATGTAACTTAATTATGTTTAGAAAATTAGTTTTCAATACAATTCGTAAATGGAACAGCACCCTTTGCAAGTCTGATGTACTGCGAATCTCGTTATTAGTTCAACTGAACTTAATAATTCACTTTTGGTTTATGGATAGATGTGTAAGAATGCGCCACATTGTGCCACACCGAAACCGAATGTGATGAATTCACCAACAGCGCCTCTTCAAACAATATTTACTTTTATGGAAAAACAACAGCTGAGTTAGGTGTAGACTCGTTAATTGGATAAAATCACGTGAAAATCAACTGTACACACTCATCTGAGCGCATCACATTCACCACGCATTTCTTCCTCAAAGCTATCATACCTCCAAGCACCAACCCATACAAAAATCGGTTAATTTGCATAAAGGGGCGGAAGCGTGTAGTTTCCGTAATTTACACACCTTCTGCTTAGCGCTTCTAAGTCGACGAAACAATTAAATCCCAAGGCACCGCCGCATCAGTCACAGCCACAGCGCACACAGCGCCCTCTGTAATCTAATCCATCGTGGTAAGGAAGAGTTAACGGCCATAAGCGAAATTCAGTTCCCCATTGTTGCTTGGAGGTTTTTAACCTCATTCCTGTTGTGGTTTTTTTTTTACATTTTGAGAAATAATTATAACTATTTATGCTCATCAAGTGCTCCGGTGGGGGATCAAAATAATCGGATATGAGCGAAGCCCCCATATGACCTATACCTACACAACGACGACAAATGACGTTTCTCCTACACAATTTACTACCGATGCACCATTGTGATTTTCTCTGCAGTCAGTGGCAACTGTTCTAGGAAACTGGAGTCTAAAAAGAACCAAAACGCTCATATGTTCAGCTTTTCATGGTCTGATGACTTAGAACAATAATTTCGATTTTTGAATGCTCGTGTACCAAAGTTGAAAAGAAAAACTATTGTATTATGGTGTTGTCGTGCTCAGCGATGGCTTTTGTGAATCAACTGAGCAGACACAAAAACCGTGTAGCGCGCTACTTTTGATGTTATACCATATTTGCATATATACTTACTTGTTTCGTATCCAACTGATGTTTGCTATCTTTCCAGGCAATTACAGAAATTAATTCACTTTAATGCACATTTTTCCATTTTTTCCTCCGCCCGTATAGTCTCTTACTTGCATCAAGTTTTAAGCGAAGACGACAGCACTGTCACTGTCAAGTAGCGAAGTCAGTCGGTCTACTTTAGTTTTTGCATTCAAGTTGCTTATGTGGAAAAAATGGTGGATAGTGGCAAAAGTAATTGCCAGGAAATAGGAAATGCTTCAGTAATTATTTTCATTCGCCCTGAATACGAAGAAAAAGGGATTTGTCTTGTCATTGCGTTAGTTTGCGTATGAACTGTAAACGAATGCGAATGAATAATGGGCTAATGAAGTTTTGTTGAGAATGTCAAAATTTAGAAATTGCAGAGACGATTTTTCTTCAATGAAATCTTTGGCAAGCCCTATTTCCACAACAACATTTACATATATTTTGCTTAAATATTTTCTTGACAGTTTTACATGCCCCCTGAGCTCTGAGGCTCATTATAATGTCCATCTGTCTCCTATGTCCTATGTCTTCTGGTGATGGTATCTCGAAAAGAAAGAAAAACGCATTTTTAAAAGTGTTTCCGCCTTGCTGTCATTTTAACTGTCACTTCATTCACTCCCCCTGGTGTCAATTCTTCAAAAACGAACATGTCAAAGTAGAATATTTTCTATTTGATGCAAATTTCTCTTCGGATTATCATGAATCCTTTTTACACCTTTTCACTTTCTAACCCATGGAAGTCCATTATTATCAGCACGGATGAAGTTCAGAATAGACTGCACTTCGATGAACGAAAGTATATCATTACAAGACCCGGGGTGCCTTTTTCCTAATTTACATAAAAATAAACTCCCAATCCCAATGAATGTCGGGTATATGTACAGTGTACACTTACCTTTCTTGAAAACTCATCTTTTGAATGCAACGAAACTCAACCAGAAAAGGTAAGTGCATTCAACCCTCGTTTTATTTTTGAATCATTTGCATTTGCTTGTGATTCGTAAAAAAAAGGAATAACACGACAAGGGAATAATAATAATCCTGCTTAGTTGGATCTAAAATGTAAAATTTTTGTGTTGGACCTCAATTTGTCAGCTCGGTCCGCCTCCTAGAAAGGAAAAGTATTAAATTACTAAACCAAACAATGGGTTTGAATTTTTTCCTCTGACATTTGATTTTCTTTAATTTTCTCCGAAAAACTTGACCGGATTAGGGTCTTGAAATGTTCAAAATTTCGTTTGGGGGTATATTTTATTATGTTTCATCGACTACGATACTGGTTTAAGGGAAAAAATTTCGAATCTTTACAAGATATGAGAATAAATTGTAATTGAAAAGAAATGAAAATATTCCTTATTTATGAGACAAATGCTCTTTGATTATTTCTTAAGTAATTTTGTTGACCCTAGAAATGATTCGTAGGCCAGATTTGTTCCCATCAAACAACTTTAGGTCTTATGGTCACACTGTGGTCCATAATTTGGGTAGTTTAGCTTGGTGTAACTGAATCAAGATCTGACAGACAAATTGATACGGTGACCAAACGAGTTTTAAGAATCTCAGAATCTTACGTAAAAAGATCCAATGTTAAAACACGAATTCAAAGTACTTTCGACCGGATGAAATCCTACTTGTTTTTATGAGAATCTACACCTTTTCGTCACTCAAACTCGATGAAATCGAAATCAGGGGCCGAATTACGCCATCCGTTATCGAATAATACGTTACTGAATTGTGAGTGTTTGTGTGCTTTTGGCATTACCTCTCACGTTATCGAGTTCAGTATCAAGCTTCTAGTACAAACATTTTAAATTCTCTGCTCAGCTATCGAGCTTAATTTCATTCGACACACAAACAGCTCACTGATGGGAGGCAATTTCTAAGAAGAAAATTAAATTTTACTTATTTTGAGAACTTGAGTTATTTTATTATAAAATTCTTTGCCAATAATCTATTTAGGTCAAGATATTCCGCTCCAAAACTACATCAATCTCGTCTTCTTTAACACTCAAACTATGTTTTTTTCATAAAATTGAAAAAAAAATATTTCTGCCTTCACTGTTTCACTCAAGTTTTGTTTTTTTATTTGTCAAACCTCTCAAAATTCCTTCAAAATATTTCGAGACTCGATAAAACTAGTAAAATTTTTAAATCCCAAACGATACGTGACCTATCGAATGTCATAATCCCAATGAGGTTACTCGTTCGCTCGATCACGGATGAGACGCACTCACTCGATAACGGATGCCGTAATTCGGCCCCTGAATTAGGCCACACCTTTTTTACGAACAGAATTTTTATGAGACACCAAATGCTGAGAATCATGGAGAACGAAACGTTAAAATTCTTCGTTCAAATGATTCTATATAATGTAGGTATGTGAAATACGACTCATGTTGAAATCGAAAGTCCGGAAAATCCTTGTGAGACTTACTATACCTACTCTCTGGAAAAAGAAATAGTACCTAAAAATTTTTTACGGGACTTAGCAATATTTTGGAATTTTATTTATGTCGTTATGGAATGAAGGTATCATAATGCAAAATATTTGTTTTTTAATTTGTTTGTTTTTTTTTTTTTTCTTTCATTTTAAGGTTGAGATGAATAATTGTTTTGAGGTATATTTTTTTGCAGAAAAATATTTGGGGTTTTAAAAACTACATTGAACAGCTAAACAACAATTGAGGGTCATAAATACCGCCAAGTAAACATTTTATACGTTTTAACTATACTTCTAGAATGCACGCATTTTTTTTTTGTTTGGAGTCTGAAAATATTCTTTGTGATTCAAGCGTTTCGTCGATATACATATAAAACATAAAGATTCTAAACTCAGTTTTCGAACAAATTTACATATTTTACAATTTTCTTGTCTAAAATTTTTAAAATGGTATGACAAATTACAAGACATAGATGGAACAGGTCGGAAAAATTCGTATAGCCGCCTTTTTCAACACATTGGAATATCAATCATTTTCTGTAGACATTCAATTGAATGAGTATGAGTATAATGCATAACGAAAGACACTGTCTCACTATCGACAACTATGGCTAACAATTAAAGGGCCTATCTCCTTTTGAATTATTTTTCGAATTGAAAAGGGCTTTTCTTTTACCGGAAGAGAAGACACAGCGTTTATAAAAATTTAAATATAGAACAATGTATTTGTATTTCATAAAAAAAAAAAACAACGCAATTGACCTGTCTTCCCTGTAGCATGACCAATCTGTCATGTCTGACTCGTTTGGGTTTCACAAAAAAGGAATTGCCTGTATGGGATTATTTGAACGAAGAATCATTTTTCTTCGTTCTCCATGATTCTCTGGATTGGTGTCTCCTTAAATATCAGTTTTTCAAAATTCAGGGCTGTTAGAATAAACCGTAAAAGATACAAGATTTCGATATCCTTAATTCTCATAACTTTGAGTGAAGAAAAAACGAAAAAACGCAGGATTTCTTGCAGTCAAATGATGTGCTGGCAAAAGTACTGCGGGATTTCTTTATGCGGTTTTTCGACCCTAATCTCTAACCCGTTCAACATTCGACTTCAAGAAGACAGTTCTAGGCCCTTTCAAATAATATGCAATTCGAAGGACTACGAAATTACGATTGTTTTGAGAATAAATTGATTCAGATAAGAACCTAGATAAATTTTAAAAGAAATTTTAACGGCGAACCTTTTGCACTTAGGTGTATTTTCTTTCAAAAGATGTCTCTCAAAGGTACAATTCTTTCAAGTAAAGAGAGTACCCGATGATCGTCCAAAACGCGTCGGTCGATCACTTAAATTAAAAACAATGATGGACGTCTTGGAGACGTCAGACCGTCATACGTAAACACCACTTTACCGTTAAAGGTCCCAAGAAATTGAGTATGCAGGAGCTCTTTGAATAAATGTATAGCTGGTGGGCCCAATGATGCTATTTAATTGAACTTATAAAACAATTGACTAGCATTTTTTCTGTAAACGAAAACTGCTGTCAATGACCAAAGTTCGTCATGTATTTGAAAAAAAAAACAAACAAACAAAGAATACCTACTGAACAATTAAAAATACCTGGCTCATTAATAAAAATCCTATTTTATCAGTTTAGCTAACATAATACCTCAAGAAAAAGGTACCCACGATTTGAATACCTCTAAACAAGACATTTTATTTTAAAGGGTCATCCGTTACAAAAAATTAAACATCATTAATTTTCATTAAAGTAGTGTGTTCGCACTTAAATATATCTGGACACATATTATACTAGACCGGTATATTTTTGTTTATAAAAATAAAAGCGGACCACAAAACAGAAGAAGCCTCAACAAAAGCAAATTAAGATCGTTGATCTGGCCATTCTTTCTGTCGTCCGACCGCAAATCCAAGAAATATATCAATCAAATATGTTAATTTAATTCGAATATCTCGTGTCGGACTGTGTGACTGTGACTTGATGTTTGTTTTTTCTTATCCCTTAAGTACAATCTTTTGGGAAATTAATCTGGTTTTTCGGTATTTTTTATAAATAGTCTCATACTTAATTGCCTGAGCGTCCAAATTAGCTTATAACTATATTTATTATTTAAATTTTTTTGTAGAATCAACATTCAAGATGTTGTTCACCTCATAAATAAATTATGTATAATTTTAATGCTATTGACCTTATAGTAGACATGCATCATAACTTCAAAACGTTGAGTAATATTAATATAAAACAAAAAGCGAAGGTAATTCGCACTCAATTGTGTGCATAGCGCAGTAGCTTAGTTATTTATTTCGGTTCAAAGTCCATTTTACTAATATTGCATTTTTATTTGACACAAAATGCCAGAAACATAAAATCTGGACTTAAACTATTGTTTATGATGCCCAAAGTTACTGACTGAAACTAATGCCTCATTTTTAACCTAGATTGGCAAACTGACTAACACCTGACACTCAATTTGATAAATTAAAAGATTTGATTTTTAAAATTTTAGTGAACAAACAGTAAGAAAAACTCCACACTGTTTTAATTATTTCAATTTTAAATAATTCCATGTTGAGGAGAATTCGTTTGATGGTTATCAAATTAATACAAGCACCTGTTAAGCAGTTCAGCACACAAAATGCTTTCACTCTTTTGTTGTATTTTCTTTTGTTCGTGCCCTGATTTTTTAGACGAATGAGTATCTCTCAATGTATTTAAGCTTTAAACAATCTTTTGTTATTGTTGATTGCATGTAACGTTATTGCTTGAATATCTTATGACAGCTTTGAACATATATTGTTCTTCGTTCTATCGTTCTATTGGTCAGTTTTCTCAGTGTTAAGAAATAATTTGTTATCAAATCCAGTCGACCCAACTCCTGAATTTCAATGAATTTACGTTTAACCTTAATTTATTTTGTTCCTTAAAAAATTAAATTAAGCGTAAAATAATAGTTTAAAATTCTGGTGTATTTTCTTAAAAACAATTAATGTGCCTTCCCTGCAGCATGAACAATCTGGGAGCTATTAGTAATTGCTTGCATAGGTATATAGAATTATTTGAACAAAGAATTTTAATGATTCATTCTCCATGATTCTCAGCGTTTGGTGTCTTATAAAATGTCTATTTTTGAAAAAGAGTGTGGCCTTATTCACGGCTATTAGTAAAATCGAAAAACGTGCCAGATCTCGATCTCATTACTTCTCACAACTTTGGGTGACGAGAAGGAGTAGATTTTAATGAAAAAGGTCGGATCATTTCCGGGAAAATTATACGCGGGAAAGTATTTTCCGGGATTTTGTTATGCGGATTTTCAAATCAATATCTTCTTACTTTCTTTTATTTGTTCTCAGAACAATTGGGATTCTCTGAAATTAATTTCAAACCTTTAAGGCTTAAGACAATTTGTTCCCCGAAATTGTTGAAGAAATGTCTTCAATAGAATTAAATAGTGATGGACAGCGATAGATATGCGAATTGAGGGGTGTCTCAATGCTTTTTTTCATCGCTACATAACCTCCGCATATTATCGGTGATGAGCCGCTATTTCTTTCTACGTTAACCCAATAGATTGGAACCTGTTACATTTCTTATTATAGGTGTACCTAATCGTATGCAATCGCCCGTTCAATCTCTTATTGGTTATTTGGAGTATTTTGTTGTCAAATGATCTGCTTTATTTCGCAGGATGGGGCCTTTTCAGTAAAATAAATTGATGAATGGTCCAGTGTTGTACCTGCCTAACGACCTCATCAACATTGTGGTGTGGTAATAAGTAGAGTCTATTGAGGTTTGCCAAAAGCGTCCATTAGTTTTTGGCGGTGTTAATGCTGCCTAGCTTTCAATGAACATGGTGATATCAGCCCGTGATAACGATTTGGGACAGTCAGAAATTTAAGAAAAAAGTGTTACCTCCACCAGACCCTTAACAACTAAGGTTATTTCCGTGTTTTCTGAAAAAAAAAACAATTCAATTTTGTTAAGCTCGTGTCTCGTGGCAAATCAGAGTCTTTGGTGTTGGGAGTCATTACCTGATATGGTTAAGAAGTAGGAATTATTAGGATTTCCAATAGTGCAAACAGAGGTTAACGGAGATAATCGCATAAAACAAGAAACAGAAGAAACCTTTTAAAAGTATTGAATGTAAGCAATTTTAGCATTTTTTCAATTCATTTTAGTTTCGCTACTCAATCAAATATCAATCATTGTTATGGGCGGTAGACTTACCGAACCTTTTATCGGCAACAGCGTATTGTTTTTTTTTCTATACTAATACGTTGCTTCTTTTGATACCGATGAAGAAAATGATCCCCTCCAAATGGTTTTCAGTGCATGAAGCTTATTATGGCAAATGTTGCTTTGATATGGTATTTTTTCGACTTTTCTATCATCTTTATGCCACGTTTCATCAAAATCTAAACATCAATTTTTTTATTAATACAAAACTTGCCATGTCAGACCGAGAACATAATATGTATAGTTCGTCACTTGGCAAGAGCCGGCCCGGTACATCACTTGATATAATTTCCTATAGTAATACTAATCATTTCTTGACATTTACTAATTAAAACCGTTAACATTTCTATTAAAATAAAATTCAAATAAATGATACTAGTGTAACCCACTTAATGGAAATCATTTTCTTGCAGGAATGTCACATTAACCATTTGCGTCATAATAAATCCCACATTTAAATAGCACAACGCACAGCAGTGGTTATATTTCTGGTGTCCCACTTAAGCACTAGCTTTCAGTGATGATGATCCACGCATGATCATTGAAGAAACATGAAATACTAGTTTCCAGATCACAAACAAAAATAGTACTAAGATCATTAACATACCTGCATAAAAAAAAAACGCATAACATTTGAGAACATGTCCCAAATTTGCAATCAAATGTATTGCCATGGAATGTCTTCCAATTTTTACAGTGTACAGAGTCTTAAATTATAAATAAGGTCCTCACAATTTCTTTCTAATTATCGAGCACAATTTTGATATACGCCAAGACCAACGATGGAAATTTACATCCAATTTAAAAACGTATCTTCCTTATGCTTACACAATAGTCAAATGTACTTTTTAGACCATTGATAGCCAGCTTAACAGCCAAATACAAACCTCATATGGAGGTCTCAGTGGCCGGCAAAGTCACGGAAGCCTTAGATGGAATTATATCGTTCCACCAGATGATCCAGTGATTAGCATGGATCCCATGGTCATCATTTGGCATTGCCGCCATCCGACTGTCGCTGCACCGAACGGTCCGAATCGAATAGCATTTGATCAAGTTCCCAGATGCGTGTGTGGTTTGAGAACTGCACTTTAAACGTGTTTTAAGCTTGATCAAATTCAATTCCGCTGCGTTTGCCCACCTAGTGTTCTAGTTTAATGTCTTTTCCTTTCTCCCGAACACTGTCCCGACTCCCGATAGAAATAAACAACAATCATAGAATTTCTTTAACTGTCGCCAAGATATGAGCGTAACCGCTGGTTTTCATTGCCTGCAAGACTGGCTATAGCTTATCGACTTCGAGTTTGGCATGACAACACCTTGCATTGAATTAATTGGCAAAATGCAGGAATTTCTCAGGGAAATTTTATTTCAGTTATAAAAAGTGGTCGCTTGTCGTGTAATTTCTTATGATGGCTGGTGTGTAAGGTGGTGCACCTGTGGAACAAACAGAACGGTTTCCTGGATGATGTTCCTTCATTTATTTTATTTTATGTCTTCTGTGGGAACTTCTTTTATAGATAAATAAAGGTGTGGTAAACTAGAGCTCTCAAGCTAGAGGAGAGCATGTTTTGCAGATTATTATGTATGCAATTCCCAATTTGACGTTAACAGAAATAAAAAAAAATGAGGAATGAAATTAAAGTAGAGTAATAATAATAAATTCAAGTGCAACATGTTGTTGGGAATTAAAGTCACTCAAGCAAAACGAAGGGTGGATAGCTATTAAACAGAGGTGAAGGTAGACTTTTTGCGCTGTTTCTTATCTTTGGTTCTAATTTAAAGAAATATATGTCTTTTAATATTCTAATGGAGTGAGCAGAATGCGTGAAATTAAATTTTGTAAAAACATAAGAAAGAAATAAATGAATCGTTTGGTCGTTAACAGTTGGCTATATTAAAGCAAATTTTAACAACAGTTGAGAAATATTGCGTCAGAACTTGTTGACTATATTTCGTAGAGATTTAAGATACACGCATATGAGAAACCAATACCTTTGCATTTGTTAACAAAAATTAAAATCGATATTTCATCATAACCTAGCAAAATATTTTAAATGCCAAGTTGTTGTTGCCATGTTTCAGATTCTGTATTAGCCTTAACTTACGTACCCTTGTATGTATGATGCCAACATTCTTTTAAGGTAACCTTTCAATCATTTCAATTATTGACTTTTTGCTTATTTATAAACCAGAAATAGGGTCTTTTCAAATTTAACGATGTTTTGTTTGATGTTTGACTTACCGAATATTCAATTTCAGATAAACATGCGGAATGCATTTAATCTCTTACCCCTAACCCCTCCAATAAGTCACTTTGATATAAGCGATTCAAGAGCGAACCGTTAAACTCGTTTCACATATCCCAGAATGATTCGCGGAATGGCGGCTGAGGTGGTTATAATTGAACTTTATAGCTCAGGAACAGTCACGAAGCCAATTTTGAAGAAAGGCAACATGTTTATTTTACCATAGATAGTACATAGTACTCTGAAAATTATGGTCTGCTATCGAATTTACTAAGTGAAGCAACATTATTTTGGTTCTAAGCTTCGGTGCTTCAATTTGTTTCTAGTTAATCTTTTTTCACCCACAAACAAGTTGCCATCAATGATTAAATTAAATTAAATCAGTTTCATTAGTTACATTCTATAAAAGTGACTAGCTCTATCCGAGTTGCCCTAGTGTTCGTTTCTTGTTTGCATTTACTAGTCACTTAGTAATAAAAAACATGAGCGACAATTTTAATAGTGACGAGCTTAATCCTCCAACCTGGTTGGACGAACAATTCTTTGAAGAAGTCCTTCGGAAGTGTGAAAATACAAATGAAATATCAGTTCGTTGAATTTAAACCTTTTTTTTCAAATTCATTGTAATTGTTAACAAATTTTTAAATCATATATCAGGTGCAAGATGTGAAAATATCACCAGCAACAGCTAAAGGAGACCATTTTGCAAGTATTATGTTCCGGGCCGCGTTGACTTATTCCAGTCGAACAGAAATGTTAACGAAATCAATGATTATCAAAATATTGCCAGAGGAGGAAGGATTCAAACAAGATATACTGAAGGATTCTTTCATTTTCGAAACTGAAATCGGAATGTATTCGAAAACAATACCCCAGTTTGAAGAAGAGTTAAGAAAAATTGGCGATAATACAAAATTAGGAGTGAAGTAACTAAATAAAGTGTTTTAAATTCATACAAAACTGTAGTGTTTATAATAATTGATTTCCCTTAGACCGCTTTATTGGTCATTGAATCCTCGTAAAATCATTATTTTGGAAGATTTATCTCCAAAAGGCTATACAGTCTTGAAAGCAAGATTGGCTAATATGGAAGAATCAAAAGCAGCCTTCTTAAAACTCGCCAAGTGGCATGCTGTCAGCTATAAGCTAAGTAAAGAGGAAAGTTAATTTTAATTTCAACATTAGAACTGTGAATAATATATGAAAATTACAGGGTGACAAAGATGTTTGCTCCTATAGTGAAACCTTTTACAACAGGAAAGACATTGACACAATTCCATTTATGACAACCGCGGAATAACAAATTTCATTGAAAAACTTGAAACAGTAGGTGAATTGAAAGAATTCGTTCCTCATCTCAAAAAGATTGAAAAAGACCTTCTAAGAAAATGTGTTGATTCTTTTAATTCATATCGACAAAAATCGCCACAGGGCATATTTGTGCTAGGTCATGGAGACTTTTATTCAAAAAACATCATGCTCAAAAGGAATGAAAACGACGAACTCGAAGATGTTATGTTGGTAAGTAGGTTTTTCATCAGCAGTTTCATTGGATTGCTTTCTAAAAGTCTAACTTTTCAGCTTGATTTTCAAATATGTTCTTTCACTCCAGCCGTATTGGATCTATTTTATGGCATTAATTTGCTGTGCGAGCCTGAAGTGCGTCATAATCATTACGAAGAGCTTGTGTATTTCTATTGTTCGAATTTCATTGAAACTCTCAAAAAGTTGAAATTCGAAGGGGATATTCCGAAAATTTCGGACTTTTATATTGACATGTTTCGCCATCGGCATTATGGTGTGTTTACATGAAATTAAAAAATTTTACTTTTTAATGTTTTCCTGTTTTTAGATTTGTTTTTACTGTCAAGCTTTCTTCCAATGATGTACGCGATTATTGAAGATACTTTCGAAAATCCAGATAAGATTCTTGAGGCTGACGAAGATTAGAAACTATTGTATAACATTCCGAGTTATTTGGAGGATGTTAAAAAGATGTTACCAATCATGTTTTACAGAGGATATTTGGAATCAATTGTTTGACAATTATGATTTATGAATCATTAGCATTTGATGGTGTTGTAAGCAAATAATTCAATTTGTTTTTTTTTTAATTAAAAATATAAGCTTTTATCTACAAATTATTTTAAATTTTGTTTTATTTAAGAGCTGAAATGATTCAAAATATCCTCTGCTTTTGATGACCTGTTCGAAGGTAAAATGAGACACAACAGAAGTTGTGAACATGTTAAATTAGCGGGGGTTCGTATAAATGAAGAAACAACGCTCTCTAATTTTGACAGCTGGATCGACTAGTTTACGAAATGGAGTTGTGCGTTCCAAGAATGAAAAGTTTTTAAATCTTGGACGAGTATGAAGTGGAGGGAAAATTCTGCAATATTTTCTGACCGAAAAATGCCATCTAAGTTGAAAAGAAGGCCGGTCTAGAAGTTGTACTTGTTGCACATCCAAACAGTTCACAATGTTGGACAACTTACAGGTGCATTGTATGAAAGCAGAAATAACAACGGTTGATCGAATCAGAATTATGAACATTCGAGGATCTCACTTTCTCAAAGGTGAGAATTTAGCGAAATCGATTTTCAAAAAATATCATGGAAATATCCCCTTGTCAAAATTTTGAACAGAAAATAAAATTCTTCCAAAACCCATTGAATGATACATCAATTGAATTCGAATTCTATTCATCAAGTTTCTTGAAAGCCTGGTAGCCGAGATATTGATAAAAATGTTGATTTTTCTCAAACATTTTCCCGCAATTTCAAATCGATATTAATCACAGTTTTCCTCGACAAAAGTTATAAAATTGTTAATCAAAATAAAGGCTTACATGTATTCTTTCAGCCATGGAGAGCGAATATTTGTTATAGCACTCGGATATAGAGTTATAAACAAAAAAATAACTTCTCTACATATATGCCTTCAGAAAAACTATCGGAAAGTTCTGGTTACCGAGCTGTGATCCAATATCTAGCGTTAGATGAAAAAAAACGATTATCGGCTCTGCTAGGTTCCTTATATTTTTTAATTATTTTATTTATTTATTTTTTAATTACGTAGGGTTTTTGTCTATGTCCCTCTATGTGTCAATGTATCGAGGGTAAAATACGTTAATTTAAAATCCACTTCCTTTTTTCGCAATCTACTTTGCTTTTCTACTAAATCTTTTTCGGTTCCTTTTTTTCAAGTAGTAACGCTGGGTGGGACCCTGAGAACAAAAAAAAGGCATACCATTCAACCTTCCAATACGGCCGCAAACAAAACAAAACTAGGAGGCTTGCCGTGTGTCGATTTCCGAGATCAATAAGGTGAGCCCCACATGTTATTATGAAGCAGATAAGAGCCCCGAATGACAAAATTAGACGAGTGTTAAAATGTGTTCCTTTTTTTTGCATATCATATCCTTTTTAAGGTTATCATTTATCATCAGAAAGAAACCAATTTCGTGAGAAAGACTAGCAAATAACTGGTTATCTACTTTCAATAAATAAACATAATTTTCACAATTCATCTGGGGTGGAATCGTGTAAGGTGATTTGTGATCGGTGATAATCACAAATCACAAATTTTGTCTGCGTAAGATGATAGTCACAAGTGATAATCACCAATTTGCTACTTTTCCTTGTGACAACTATTTTGCTATCACATTGAATAAAAATTTTTGTTGATTGATACTTGAAAAGTCAAATAGAATAAATATATTCGAACTTCAAATTTCAATTTCAATTTCAAAAAAGAAACTTTTTCGTTTCCTAGTTTTCTGTTTTCCTAATTCTCTGCCCCGCCGTTTCTTTTTCAATATCAACTCATGTAATAAAATGCTTGCAAATAGTGGCGCTACAATCGGTTGCCAGAGTGATTGTACTAGTCATAATATGTCATTTGTTTTTTTGGGAAATGATGCCAAGCTTCGAAATATTTTTGGTGATCACCTTACACAGAAGGAAAATAAAATGTGATCACATTTTATAGTCACAAAGGTGATAATCACAAATCACCTTACACGATTCCACCCGCATTTTATCTTTTAAATTCAAATGATTTTTTTTTATTATTATGTATTTGATTTTTTTTGTTTTTATTAATATACTAGCAGTACCCTGCCACGCTTCGCAGTGCCTTCACTTTTTTACGCTGCTACCACACTATCCGCTACCCTCCTACCCTCCAGAGCTACCTGCTACCCGCTAAACCTCTACCCCACTACCCGCTTCCCGCTACCTACTACTTCAACACACTAACCGCTACCCGCTACTCACTGCCGTTACCCATCACCACGCTATGCGCTACCCGCTACCTACTTCCCCGCTACTCCACTACCCGCTTCCCACGCCCATTATATCTCAAAAACAACAAATCTAAAAAAGAAAATATATCGACTGCAAAAAATGTCAAGTGTACGTTTTTTTGTCGATGGAAAACATAAAAATGGAAGACATAAAATAATACATTTTCAATTTACATGAATAATTTCAGATCTGACATCTGACAAACATAATTTTCAATATTTGAAATTAATCATATTTTTTTTTTTACTTTGATGGTGTGGAAAAAGTATGTTTTTTTAACATTGGCAAGGATCCCTAATTTTTTTGAAAATGAAACATAGCCTATGTCACTTGGGAATAGTGTAGCTTGCCAACGGTGAAAGAATTTTTTAAATCGGTCCAGTAGTTTTGGAGCCTATTCATTTCAAACAAACAAACAAACAAACAAACAAACAAACAAACAAACAAACAAACAAACAAACAAACAAACAAACAAAAAATCAAACCTTTCCTCTTTATAATATTAGTATAGATAATGCTAATGGTAGCGATGGATCTTATCTCTTTAATATCAATTAAGTCTTAATTCTTGTTGTCTTGTATTCAAATTTAATCTTTGTTTATAAAATGTGTGTTTTCTTACAAAGAATCTTATTAATGCATATTTATTTATCTCTGTTGCTACCTGTCTGCAAACATAATATTGACTGCTGTTGGACGTTGGTTGTCACCGTGCCCCCTGTCGCGCGTCATAGTGGAAACTGGAAAAAACGAAGCACTGTGATTTTGTTCAACTCTAAAGGCAAGTATCCCAGTTCTGAGATAAACACCTCAATTTCACCCAACATTAGTCAAATTTACTTGTTGGTACTTAGGAACATCGGAAACCATGAGCCTCTTTAGCTCAGTGGCAGAGCACTGGTCTTGTAAACCAGGGGTCGTGAGTTCAATCCTCACAGGAGGCAATGTAACTTCTTTTTTTTTAACACAATAGGTTTATTTTGCACCATGATTGAAACTTTACTTTCCTTCTCATATGTTTAAAATAAAACAAATATTTCATGAATCATAATTCGTTGCCTCCGCCTCAAGGTAGATGGTGGAATCGGTAATGTTTGATTTTTGAGGAGTGCCATTTAATAATAATTATTATTGTAATCTTTGAAATTTTAATAACAGACATTCCTCAAGATGTGAGATCAAGATCGTAAACCACACGAGAGAGCCAGTGACTTTCGTAAGTTTTAAAACTTCAGAACATTTATTAAACGAGTAGGTAGGTAGGTATAAGTTAATTGAAATCGATGTGCATAAATTCTCTAAGTATTGACAAGAGATTATGTTGCTGTGGAATGCTGAGAAAGATGTTTCGTATTGATTGCAACTTGTGTTTAATTTGAAGTATTCTGTGCTTTTGTATTTCATCAATTTCAAAATGTAAAACTCTGAATTCATTTCATAACAACGTTTAAATGGAATAGAATAAGCATTAAAAATATGTATATTTTTTGCTGAAATCAATGTCAATAAACACATAAAAGAAGTGAACAAAACCCGATTGCGATAAGCAATTGAACTAGGTAGCTACTCCAATTACAAAAACGTTGCATTATTTTTGTTTGCAATCGGATTGAACCCGTCACCGAGGATGTCAGCGATTTATTGTTATTGCAAATAAATGATCAATTAAACAGAAATGAATTGCAAGCATAACAAGCGAACAGACTTTTCGAGGAACATTCGGTTAGCACGCAAAGAAATAAACTGCGCAAAATAAAAGTGAAAACTTTTAATCTTATTCAATTAAATTAAGCATTCATACTAAACAATTAAATGAAAGTCAAGCAAATTAATTCAATTTGAAATAATATTATGGATTTGAAGAAAATTGATCTCTAGTAAGTGTATGGCTAAACAACGTTACGCACCACAATTTTCTGTTTTAATCGGTGTTTATTCAAACATTAGGAAGATGGAAAAAGTGGACATGGCATTTTGTTTGTTGCGCTTGTATATAAACGCAATCTAAGTTTTTCTTCGAACTTGGAAAAAATGTAGAATATGATGGTTATGCTACTTGCTCTGCAATCCCGTTGCATTGCTCCGAACGTAATCGTAATTTTTCATTTGCCATATCTCAAAAATACCATTGAAGGTTTTTGTACTTGAGACCAGGAAATAATGGTTTTGATTGAAATTGTGAAAGAAAAAAGTTTAAATACAATGGAAATAGACTTCCAATTTCCAAATTTAAATTCAATTTTTTCACTTTTTAAGGAGCGAAGTTCCTTTACGTAGCTTGTTTGTTTCATAAAAATCGTCACGTAACGATTCAAAATCAGTTTATATTTATACGTTAGTGTATACGTACAAGAATAGAACTAAATCCAACAAGCAAGCTAGGGTGGGGTTTATGTTCGTACTTTCGTAGAAGTATTACCAGTAAAAATACACAGACTTTATGGCTGAAACATAAACACGCTTCAGCTTCGTCTTCATCTACGTTACGTACGATGTACCCACTTCGAGTTTGCTTTGAATGACATTCTTCCCTCCTTCATCATCATCCCTTCAAAAACAAATGAGTTTTGTTTGTTGACTTTTGTTTTTAAATGTGTTTAAAAACTTGACGTTCGATTTAATTTTGACACTAGATGGTGGATAAAATGTGTTAAAAATTAACTAGCCTGCTAAAATATGAAACTAGTGGTTTAATTTAACCAACATTTTAACGCAAGTCGCACACGGCCTAAGATATTAAACACTTCAATACAAGCAAGTAACTCATATTTTGCGTATTTGTATGGGTTTTTATATTAAACTAGCCGACCCTGCGAACTTCGTCTCGCCACCCTTCAGAGCAACTCATAAATAATTGTTACTAACACAGGTATTGTAAAAATGCAATTTACTTGAATCCAATTAACATAGAAAATTACATATCTGAGTTTTTCCAAGCTTTAAAACTAACTTTCTATTCTCATTTAAGTATGCATAAATATCAAATTTCGTTGAAAAATTTAACAAATTCTCGTGATTTCCAGTAAGTTTGTCCCAAAAATTTGTTTTTACCAAGCCTATACCTACAGCGAAAATTTACATAAATGCATTGAGGATTGAGTGGATTAAGAGTCTCTACCCGACATACAAACACACCAACGCACTTTAAATTCTATGCAAATGCTTGATATTAGGTGTTGAAGTTCTTTGTGCTCTGGTAGAGTTTTCCGACTTACCTATCCAAGATTTTCCAGTTTTCCATTTAAAACCAATGGACCTGCAATTACATGCAATTTTCCCTTTTAATACCAATGAAGTTTCTAAGATTTCCATTCGAAATCCCATTTTGAAATTTTCCATTTGAAATCAAATGCACCTACAATTACGTGAAATTTTCGGTTCGAAAACCAATGAGTTTTCCGAGTTTTTCATCAATAAACTTTCTGCTTTCCATTCGAAAAACCCATTTTGAAATTTTCCAGTTTTTCATTTGAAAACCAATGCACCTTCAATTACGTGCAATTTTCTAAAAATGAGTTTTCCGAGTTTTTCATCAAGAATTTTCTGTTTTCCATTCGAAAACCCATTTTGAAATTTTCTAGTTTTTTATTTGAAAACCAATGCACCTACAGTTACATGTAATTTTCCCTTTGGAAACCAATATGTTTTCGAGTTTTTGATCAAGAACGGTCTATTTGCCATTCGAAAAGTTTTCCAGTTTTCATTTGAAAACCAATGCACCTACAATTACATACAATTTTCCCTTTGGAAACCAATAAGTTTTCCGAGTTTGTCATCAAGAACTTTCTGTTTTCCATTCGAAAACCCGTTTTGAAATTTTCCAGTTTTCCATTTGAAAACCAATGCACCTACAACTACATGCAATTTTCTCTTTGAAAACCAATATTAATAATGCGAAATTTTCATGCACAGGGATTGGAAACTAAAATCCATGCTTTTTTTTGAATATCGATGTTAAAATTTTCTTTTGTATAAAATGTCGTGCCAAGAATTTGCGTGTAAACATTGCTTTGTGCAAAAGCTAAAGTAGAAGTTCAGCCTTAAATATACAATAGAAGAATGAATGAAATGAAACGAAATGAAATGAAATTAAGAATAGAGAGACGTTTCAAAAAATTGATGTCGGCTGTCAGTTTTTTGAAATTCAAAACAAAATTTTCGAGTAAGTAACGAAATACATTAAAAATTAATCCCAATAACACTTCTCTTGTATGCATCTTAAGGAATGTAGATTTGTTTGTTCCCTTAACCGGACATCTTCCATAACCGGACAAATTTCTCGGTACCGTCAGTGTCCGGTTATGAGAGAGTTCACTGTACTTACCTATGTATAAATCCCCGTTAGCATTGCAAAGCGAACCTGTCATGTACAATTGAATGACAAAAAAATGTCAAGTATAAATTTTTTGTTTGTACAATTGAATAACAAAAATGTCAATCATAATTTTTTTTTTCGATAAAAAAAAAATATTTGAAATAATTTTCATAAAAATGAGTATTCGTAAATTGATATATTTTACTGAAGTGAGAAAAGCATTATTTCTTAACATTTGAACCATTGAACCATTGATTTGAACAACATAGTTTTTTTTTTGTTATAAACCTTCTTCAGTTATTTCTCTTTAGTTTAATCCAAAAATTTAGAAAATCGGTCAACCGGTTGTCAATTTGAAAAGATAACATAAATTTAACGAATTTGTCTTTTATATATATAGATGAAGGTTTTTTTTATAGTTTTCCTTCGAGAGAAATTAAAATATCTATTATTCAAATTATTAAAACAAAAAATCAATTTTTTCAGTTGTAAGATATTAATGAAATATCATATCTCTGAGCTAGCTACGTTAAAAATTGTAAAAGCCTCTATCTATGAAAATAAAAAATTATCTATCTACATATCTATTTGTATGGGTTGACATTTCGTGTCAAAACTGTAGGCATAAATGAGTTAATCGAAGCGGATTTTGAAAATATCAAGTAAAATCGAAGTAAGTTTTTTCTGAGTGAAGTAGATTTCAAGAAATTCTGCTGAACTCGTTAACTTCAGGCAAAGCCAAGGCTAGAGCGTGTTTGTGTTACAACCATTATTTCGAATGTAAAGAACTTCGTTTTTGACAATAGTCCCCGTATCGCTCCATATCTGACGTTGTTAACTACAAAGACGTTTATTGCCCATTATTAATGCAAGTTAAACGTTTGACAGTTGTGGCTTTCAATTCTTGAAATATTGAATTTGTACAAATGTGCTTGCCAAAAATACAAGTATGTACAGTTTGATTTGTCTCAACAGCAATCGAAACCGGAATTAAATTGCCTTGTTCTTGCTTTATGGTTAATAAATCTACGATCTCAAAAGTTGGAGTACAGCTAATGATGCGCTTCGTGAGTCATTTCATGAGTTAAGTTTGATACTTAAATTATATAGAAAAATAAATAACAAACAAACAATATCGAATGATTCCACTCATAAACAAATGTCATCACTGTCAGACACTGTGATATCATTTGTTTTGATTTTATAATTAAATAGGTACCCCACTCAATTTTAATTTTAATTAACTGATTTTACCTTTAGTTGTCGAAATTTCTTTTCATTAAAGGCCGACTAGTATTAAATCCCAAAAATGCCAAACTTGTGACCTTGATATTTATTTGTTTCTTCGAATTAAAGTAAAAGTATTATAGTCGGTTTATTATAATAATATTGTTTACCTGCTTGATAAGAAATTCAGAGCGTCTACGAAATATTCGAATATTTTGTCATATTAATTGCTGATAATTTTTTAAAACTTGCGTGAAGCCGTTCCTTTTCAACTGTTAAAGGTGATAGGATTAATTTGAATTAACAAGTTCAGATCACTGTCAAAAATTGGGGCAATTATTGCTGTGAAATTTTAATATGGATATTATGCAGAAAGCTCATTTTTTATATTTGAATTATGTGTTTTAATTGTTTTTTTGACCTAGAGACTTGTCTGACAAGTGTTTGATAAAAAGGTGTTTGCTTTAAGACGTTCAAAAGGTATGCATGCATCACGCAAGATGACCTTAAGAAGCTTGAATAGGATATTATTAACTGTAACACATTTTTGGGAAATATATACAGAAAGAAATTGTAACATCCCAACAGTTGGATTGTATTTTAATTCCTTAAATATGTCACAAAGAATTTAAAATAAGAAAAAATTGTTAAGGCGCTGCTGTTTCCTCGTCAAAATGACAAAATCAAGATTCTTGCAAATTTTTTTGTTTAATTCTTTGTATAACCACAATATCGTGTCTAAATTGAACCACTCTTCTCCACACTTTTACTTTTTCTTCAGATTGTAAAGAAAAAAACTCGCTACTCATTGTTCCATTTGTGATCCGATCATTATCAAATTAAGTGATCTTCATTCAACACGTTCTCAAGCTTCGTTGAAGAGTGTACATCTTTTGGTTTAAAGCTTCTTATAGAGTTTTAAAAGCATTCTAAAAGCAAATTATGCTCACATTCCAAGTAGAACAAAAGTGATTGCTTATCGCTTATGTACGAAATTTGCCGAAAATTGCTTTCGAGTGTAATTTGGTCGTCACGCTTAATGACGTTCAACAATAAAATTAGCTGACGAAGACGATAAAATGTTGAAACAAAACAAACTTGTCAACGCATGAATTAAAGAGGGTTCATTCTACCATTAAGGTCAAGTTGTCTATTTTATTCTTTCTGACTCTGACTTTATGAAAAAGATAGAATACCTTAATTATCCGAAATACCTGTTTATCTGCGTTTCATGTTGACAGAACAAGTTTGTGTGGCGTTAGGTCAGCAAAAGTTGACTTATCAGTGGATTGCATTTGAATAGGTTAATTTTGATCACGTTGTCGCGTCCGAGTTTAATCTTGAGGTTTAAAGGTTGTGGATTGTGGTTCTGAAAATTGTTTATAAACACTTCGTTCTATTTTTTTTTGATAAGCGGTTAAAAGGTATAAAGCAATAAAACGACTAAAAATTGGTAGGTAACACCTGATCTATAGAGAATCGTTATCTAAAATGAATTATTATGTAATAAAAAAGTAAAGTAAGTATAGGGTGTCCCAATAAGAGTGCACTTTTTAATTTGCAACTAAAACCAAGTATTTTATGACAGAGGTGTGATATTTTTATTGTATTGTGAAGAAGACATGTTCCGATTAAGTATGGAATAAAATATCCGGCAAATGACCCCCCCGGCTCCGATGACAGGCCATTACTCTCTTCATGAAATTTTCAATGACTTTTTCATAGAGATGTGGCTGTATCTCACCGACAACACGTTGGATTTCCGATTTGAGCTCAGGAATTGTTTCGGGCTTATTCGCATAAAGCCAATATTTCACAAAACTCCAAAGAAAAAAATCGTATGGCGTTAAATCGCACGATCTTGGTAGACAGTTCACATCAGAATTTCGTGAAATAATGTGTTCTGAAAATCGTTGCTGCAATAAGTCGATTGTTTCATGTGCAGTATGGGTAGTTGCGCCGTCCTGCTGAAACCACATGTTGTCCAGATTTATGCCGTCCAGTTGAGGCCACAAGAAGTCCGTTATCACATTCCTATAACGAATGCCGTTCACAGTCACTGTCGAATTGATGTTTTCGGGTTTTCGGCAACACTCTCGTTTACAGCAGCAATGTTTTCGAGAGACCGACCAGTACGTTGACGCAAAGGATTCTTATCATCCATAATTGACCCAGTTTCTTCAAATTTTTTGACCACTCTTCGAATGGTTGACATATTAGGTACACTCTCTCGACTGAAAATTTGGTGAAACTTGCGAAGCACAACTTTCCCCATTTTTGTAATGAGTTTTTACCATTATAACGTGTTGTTTTTTTTTCAAAAAGCGCTCCATTTTTAGTAATCGGAACAAACAGAGGTGACTTCTGCCAAATTTCAGAGTTTCTACTTGCATGACAAGGAAATTATTCCAATTTTAAAAAGTGCGCTCTTATTGGGACACCCTATATAAAGTACGGTAATGGATGTTGGAAGAATTACGAAAATCGATCTGTGTCCAATCCATATTATTATATTCATTCCATCAAGAACCGTGTTTGTATTATTTAATTTTCTCAGCAGCTAATAGACTAATTTTAAACAGTGCGATGTGCTGAACCGTCAACTTTGTAAACCGAGTTAGATCGAATTGGTTTTTTTAAGTAAACAGACCGAGTTGCAACTCGGTTCGACAACTCAGATTACTCCGAAAATCGATCTTAAAAACACTTAATATAAAAAGGGGAAAAATGAGATTTTTAATCCGACAAAATATTTGCCATTTGACAATTCATGGCACAATAGAGAGATACGATACGTATCTAGGTCGCAAATGGGATATTTCGTTCTAAAATTCCCGGATTGCCCCAAAAACAATAATGAGATTTTTAATCCGTCAAAATCTTTGCCATCCGCTGATGAAATTTGACAGTTCATGGCTCAATAGAGAGATAAGATACGTATCTAGGTCGCAAATGGGATATTTCGTTCTAAATTTCCCGAATTGCCCCAAACAACCAAAATGAGATTTTTAATCCGTCAAAATCTTTACCATCCGCTGATGAAATTTGACAGTTCATGGCTCAATTGAGAGAAAAGAAAAGTATCTAGGTCGCCAATATAATATTTCGTTCAAAATGTTACCGGATGGTCCTGAAAATCGAACTAGAAAACATTCAAAACACGGACAGAAATAAAGTTTTGCTATCCGCAATATATGTAGATACTTACATATATTTGAAGAAATAAATTGCTTTAATCTTTTAATTTTACGAATGATACCTATCTATATGAATCCATGTTGATGCAAATCTATTTGCTTTCAAGTTCAGGCCAAGATTTTCAAGATCTCAAGTACCACAACTTGATATCGATATCAATCGCACGACATTGACGTTCGCAATTACTTATTATCTTTAGAAGTCGGAAGAGAAATCTTTGTCTTTTGCAATCTAAACAATATTTCTTTTGTTTTGTGAAACCAATAAATTCGAAGAAGAGCAAAAACAATAATAATTGAAAAAGAACAACATTTATCTTTCTATTCTTTCAATTGAATGCAATCCAAGTTAAAGATCAAGTTAATGAAAGAAAAACAAACTTCCATTGCCAACTTGCAATCGATCGTGAGCGACAATGTGCGTGGTATCGGATGTCAGGGCCAACATTTCCGTTTAAAATTGCTATTTCGCTCCAATACGCCTATATATTTATATTCAATGTTTGTAATACGATGTCTTTATGGCATGTTGCCCGAAATTCCAGTCAAGATTTTGAGACCAAGCCTATTACTATTAGGAGCTTGCAGATTGAATTTTAAAGAGATGTAAATGTGATATCGGAATCAAACCTATACTACTGAATTTCGGGCTATTTATTGAATTCGATGTGTGAACATTTTTACGAACATTTAACGGACTTTATGTTTGCTTCTTAGTGGATCATTAATAACACAAAACAAAAATATATTAGGTACTGCTCCGTAACTGACTTCAAACAGCTGTTAAATTCCAAAACCCAGACATCTTTTAAGGTCTGGTGCAATGATTCCCTTCAGTGAGTTTAATACTTTCTTTGTAAACTTTACGATTTCAAAATTTTAGAACAGTCATAAAAAATATAATCTAGACGTCATGTCAATCACCAAGTCAACTTCAGTAACCAGAAATGATATTCCATAACGTGTAGAGAGTAGAATCATAAAATAATTTGGTAACCCAAATTAGTCATAAACTCATACCGCACTTAGTAAGTAGCTACTAAGCAAAGCGTAACGGTCGAGGTTGAAGTAAGTTGGTTTTCCTTACATTTGTAACTGCATTACGAAATACGTTTGTAATTACTAAAATCAAAATATCACCACAAACGTACGTACGTAACGTAAACATAGCTGTGGTTAAGTGTTGTTGAACGTATATTTTGTATTCGCATTTAAATAATTTGTTTAAACAAGTAGTATTCCGTTTGTGCAGACTTTGATTACCCTGATTATTGTTGTTTTTCTTGCACTCGCACTAAAAAAACTGTGTAGCAATTTATGTCATCCTTGAACTGTTTTATTTGGTCTAATGACTTGGACTTTTGATATTCATTTTTAATGAGTAATTTTGGTTTTGCGTTAGTGCAACATAATGACGATTTTGATCAGAGTCATTTGCTCTATCATATGGTTTCGAAAAATTCATATCTCAATAATTATTGTTCATCAAAACCTTTGAGCAGGCATAGAAATGGACAAAATTGGTAAGTACTGAGAGTTTCTTCCAAATATTAATCCAATAAAGCATGTACCCAAGTATACCTCACATGCATAATTGTATGTTTTTCATTCTTTCAAGGAAGTTATACGTCAATTAAATGACGCATTTTTATATCATTTTTGACTTACGTTCGTATGAAGTTTGACCAATTCATTCACATTGACTCACTTCGCATCATTTTCAATTTGAACACTCATTGAATCCAAAACAAACTCTTTTTTTAATGTTAAAATGCCGCCTTCATTTAAATTCTCAAGACATCATAATGTTTTCCTAACCAAATGTAGTTCGTTCGCAACGGTTGAAAAGAATAAATTAAAATAAGATAATGTCGTTATAATGTTTTCTTTCAAGATTAACATAGAATACAGCAAGCAACTGTCACAAATCGATGTTAGAACTTCATGATGAACGGGATCAGAAATCTTACATAACGTTCAGGTGCTTCAATAAACTTGTTACCATAAGTCCATAAGTGTAATCGGTTTCGGTACTTTACATAAAATATTGTGCGTTCTATGCTAGGGTTCCCAATGCTCATTTGAGTTCATTGGGTTGTCATTGTCATGTCCCACTCGTTAACACATTCAAATATCGAAAATGAATTAACAAAAACTCACCACAATAATCAAAAGAAAATCAGCTCTGTAGTAAATCCTTTTTAAATCTATTTTTGTGTCAATTCTTAAAATGCACACTTAAATCCTTTTTCTGTTTTGTTGTTTTTGTATCCACTTGAATTGGTATTTCTTTTACTCTTCAAAATGTAATCCGATAGCGTGAAGAATACTGATCACTCCCGCAATGCCTTTAGGTTAAAGGACTCCAACATACAATTTTTCACTATTCCAGTAATTCGACACTCTTAACATCTGTATTGTGACACTGATAAAACACGATTTCTTCGACCTGATTCCACAGGATGTTTTTTTTTTTTGTGTACTCTTCCCAACCGCGAAAAGGATATTTATCTAACACACAAACAGGATATGAGCACTCAACAAGAAAACCAAAATTTATGAAAGCCCAAACTATGGGAATTCCCTATCCCAATTTAACATTTAAAAGAAGAGGAAAATAAACATCCACTTTTATTTGTTCGAAATTCGATAGAATCGTTCGTAAACTATCTTTCTTTCTTCTAACAAGAGCTAACACTCAAACTCGACTCGACGATACAGAAGTTCGAATGGAACTGAATTTTGTGCAGTATAACATATTGAATCCAAGCCAAGAGTTGGTTCAGTTTGGTTGATTTTGATTGTGAAATTTGAATTTTGTGCAGTACATCGTAACCTGGAAGAAGAAGTAAGCAATCGAACATCGAAGAGCAGAAAAGAAAGTCGAAGAATTGAAATAGCGACAAACAATAATTCAAAACACAACTAGAAAATGTTATCTGCGCACCGTGTTAAACATAGATTCGGTGCTTAGTGAGTCTACCGGCTTTTCCAGTTTTAATTTAGGAAATGCTTTTGATGAAGAGACTATCTCAATTTTTTCAACCCGCCAGAACATTTTACGGTATGAAGGAATCGTGGAATTGAAACAAAACAAAAAATGTTGGTTGCATTCAAACATAACAAAACATGGCTTGGTTGGTTTGGTTCCTTGTTCATTTAATCTTAATAAATTTCCTTTCATACGCAGGTAAATTTAAAGCGGTAAAGTAAAGGTAATATATAAATTTTGAAGCAGGTACAAAATTCGTTTATGGAATAGTAAGAGTTTGAATGCACCCTAAAAATCATAAAGGAAACGTGGATCTTCCTTGAGAACAGTTAAAAATCTGTTGGATATGGACCTGAATTGTTTTGTTTGTTTTCTTTGTATGGATGTACTGGATGGCGGTTGTTTTATGAAACTGCATATATATAGATGTTCATTTTGGACTGGAATTTTTCCTTAGTTTTTTCTCAACTTTGTACTCGAGATCTACTTTTTAATTAAAAATATGTTTTATTTTTAGTCACTTAAATACATGAGAATTAAGGAGAACGAAGTTTTATAAACCGATATCCGTAGTTCCGTAACGTCTAAAATATAGCACCAAAAATTATTATTTTTGATCTTAAAAATAAAATCAAAAGGTGGCTAAACCTTAACATTTTTTCGGCCAAAATAACCAAAAGTTTCAATTTTCTCAAAAACGGCTCCTACTTTTTTTTAACCACTGATTTAAACAAATTATTTTTGTATTTCTCCAAAACAGGTACCTCTCATAGAGCCTTTTTTTTGTAAACATTTTCATCAAAGTTCATTTTTTGTTCCATAAGAAGGTACATATTGTAATATTATGATAATTAATATGATATTTGACTCATGTAGAACACGAGATGTAGAAGTCAATAAGTAAAGTTCGTTGTTACATTAGCTCTGATAAATTTTAATTTAGTATATGCCATTGTGTATTTTTTAAGAAAAATAAAGAGACCCTTATGTTTGAAAATTTTAAAAGTGCATTAAAATATATTTTTCTCAAATAATATTTTGTTTTCAAAAACATTTTTAAAATTTTTTTGGATTTTTAAAAAATATTGTAAAATTTATTTTTTTAAATTTAAAAATATATTCTGATGTATTTTTTGTAAAAAGAACGGTTATATCATAGTCCGCTAATGAACAATTTAAAGAGAATTTTGTGTGATACTATAGCTTAAAATGACGTTTGAGTCATGTCTGAAACGTCATTTTAAGCTAGTGTCACACTAAACTTGTTCATTAGCGGACTATAATTTTGCGCCATTGAATTTTATCTATCAACATAATGGCCTCAGAACTCATTCTTAACTTTACTGAATAAAACACCATATCAACAAAATACTTGCTCTTATTTATATTTCTTAAAGCGTGCTTTACACGATATGGATTTTCCATATGGACTGTCACTTTTCATTTCCAAATGTATTTTCATATGTATGTCAAATTGGATTGTGATTGTAAAATCAGAAAAGCATTTAGACGATTTGGATTTTGAGTTTGTAGTTTCAAAACATTTTTTTCGTCCAAAACACCTAAAACGTGTTATATTATTATTTTTAATGAAAAAACACAAAATAACATAACAACTCACTTTTTTCGCGCTCTCCATGTTTAAATATAAGGGGTATTCATGCAACGTCGTATATCCCTCGCAAACCTCGTAAAAGGCGTAAGTTTACAACCTCGTATTTCAAATGTCAAAATTTGTATGGAAATTTTTTTACACAGGGCTGATAAATTTGCGCGACTATTTTGTCTCGTAAACGGGGTCGTAAACTTACACAAATTTCAGATTTCAAATTTCAAATCTAGTTGTCATTTTATTTTATATTATTTTGCTGTGTCAGAACAAAATTCAAATTTTAAATCAAGTTCTCATTTTATTTTATGTTATTTTACTGACATTTTGAAGTTTCGTTTTAAGATTTAAGTAGTTTACACAGCTTGCTTTATGAGTGCGTTCATGCAAAGCGGAGCGTAAATTTACGCAAATACGTAATCGACAATTTTATCTTATTGCATGAATACCCCTATAAACTTTTTTTGTCGTTTAAAAAATCCGATTTCGTCTGTATACAGATGAAATTTAGAAACAGTTCTAAATGAAAAAATTCCATATGGAATTTTCATCTGTATTTCGATATGGATTCTTAATACGTTTACACGATTTGTATAATTTTCCATATGGAAAAAGTGACAGTCCATATGAAAAATCCATATCGTGTAAAGCACGCTTAAATAGTAAATGCTGACACTGCTGTTATTCAAAGCGACATAAAATTTAAAAGAAGATCGACATCATCCTGCATGGAAAATTTCCTTTATCTTATGTCGTTTTCCATTGGTCTTTTTTTGACGTTTCTTCTTCTATCTTCAATGGAACGGGTTATGATGTATCTGTCATTCTTCGGACGATTCTGTTTTCAAAACAGAAAAGTTCTTCTCTTCTCAGAAGCATTCCGTCTGTCAAAGTCAGTCCAATGGAATGGTTTCAGAAGACTTCTGGACTCTTCCGAATGCTTCTGTACGACCAATGGAAAACGACATTAAATGTAATCTTGATGCTGACTTTGATTTGAAATAGAATTTGATAGCAAAATATGTGATTTCACTCAACTTTTCACCAATTTAAATGATTTGGACTGGGATATTGTTTTTTTTTTTTAAGAAAATACCTCTTAACCCAAAGAAAACAATCCGCCGTGGTTTAATCGGCATCTCAAAAAAATAAAAGGAATAAGGCTTGGGTAAAATGAAGCCAGTCACGTGCTGACGTTGATTATGGTTTCTACCTTAACTACCTAACTATTCTAATTGCGTTTATGACGAGTCTGGTGCAAATACTGTAGGTACGTGAACTTAAGATGAATCCACCAAAATTTGGATGTAGCTGTTTTGACTGTAAACGAAAACTTGATGGGTATCCTCCAAACATGACATTATTGGTTAAGAAGAAACAAGTTACAAACCTAAACTGCTGTCCAATATGTTTGCTGATTTTTTAAAAATTGCAAATTAAAGCATGACATATGATACACTTGGAAGTGTTGTCAGTTCTTTGCAAGAGGCAATACCCGTGAAAGATGATATTAAAACTTTCTGGGCACGAACAGGATTCGAACCACCCATGCGTTCTGCGTACCAGCCAACGCACAAACCACTGCGCCATGGGTACTACTAATTCAAATCTTTTATTATTTAAATTCTTTACTTTGTGTTTCATATTTTCATCCCTAATATTTAAATGTATTACATAAATTACAAAGTATTATTTTACCTTCGTTCTCCATGATTCTCATCATTTCGAGTATTACCATTTCTTGCCTTCTAAATAGAGTGGCGCGACAGCTCTTGAAGAGCCAAGGCCTAAGTGGCTTACTCTCATCAACAATTCTCCGAGTGCGTGTCAAGAATTGAGTGGACCTACAATTTAACGCCGATTCCGAACGGCAGAGTTGAGAAGCACCTTTTCATGACAGATTGATACTCTTGGAAGATTTGTCAGGTCTTCGCAAGAGGCAGTGCCCGTGAAAGATGAAAGAAAAACTTGGCCTGAGTAGGACTCGAACCAACGACGTTCGGCTTAGCAGTCAACGCACTTACCAACTAAGCTACGGGCTTCTTGCCTTCATACAACAAAAAGTGAAATGTTTTAATGCAACATTATCATAGTACTTTCTTTACACATAATTTGTCAGATTTTGTTCACATATTTGTACATAGTTGATTCTGGGAGTTAATAGTTAATAATTTCAGTTTAATTTGTTTTACTAACAAGTATTTAATGCAAACAAAAATTAGCACTCGTAAAACTTGGAAAAAAAACTCGAATCGTTATGTTAAACAGAAAATACTTGAGTCTGTATTTATCCCAATTCCAAAAACCCCATCTACGTAAAAAAATTGAACAGCTTTTTACAATTAAATTTTATACGTCAGAGGCGTGCCTTAATTCCTCCAGTCAAGTCATACTAATCTTGACAGCATATAACTATGCCTGACATTCCATTTCTTGTCACTAGTCAGAAACACTGTTACTAGTGTGTGACAATTTGTCAGTCAGATCTCACAAAGCGCGTTGGCGTCAAACTTCATCCTCCAGCAGCAGTCAAGACGCCAGATAGAAATACATTTAATTTGCGGCTTGGAACACAACCACCAACTCCAGTACAAATTTGTGAAAATCCATTAGATTTTAGATATCGGGCCTTGTGTCATTCCTTCAGATCTTGCGGCACGATATAGCGAATCCCATTCGACGACAACAGTTTCGTATAGTTACATATATAGTGAGCTGCTATTATAATATTTGATTGACTTTCCACGACACATTACGACATTCTGCTTGTTTTTTTTTTTTTGAAGCCACTGCACGGTTTTCTTACTCAAAACTCTTCTCATTTCCATATTGCATGGAATGAATGCAGTCACAGTGTAGGCGATTAAATAATTGAAACGATATTTGTTTTGAATCATCGCCACATATCGCCCGTTTTGTTCCCAGCCCACTATAGAAATTCTCATAATTTACTGACACACTG
This sequence comes from Sphaerophoria taeniata, assembly GCA_943590905.1. Taxonomy (NCBI): domain Eukaryota; kingdom Metazoa; phylum Arthropoda; class Insecta; order Diptera; family Syrphidae; genus Sphaerophoria; species Sphaerophoria taeniata. The sequence goes on from OX016540.1 coordinate 46,620,998, forward strand.
ACATCCATCGGGACAATAGGAGTGATGAATCCACTTTGCTCTTATCGAAAATTAAAAGATGTTAATTTTTTAACCAACTCCTGGAACTGTAACGCAGTTTGATGTCATCTGTCAATGGCACGCTTGTCCCGTATAAAAAAATACTCAATAGAATAAAAGTGTAACAAGTAACAACATAAATTGCAATTGAATTACTTTGATGAATGGACTCATCATCAGCCCATAATGTGCACCGAGGGTTGAAGTGGTTCTGGATGCAGGGTATGCGAGATGCATCTGAAATCATTGTCTGGATGTTTTTATCGGTTCATTGATTTTCGGAAGCAAATTCTTTCCCCCTTTTGCAAATAAAAAAAAAAAAACCTTTTGTACACTTTTTGATGTTGAAAATATAATGACAATAAATTGAGTAATTCTGTTCAATGCTAGGAGTATTTTTTTTTTTTTGGTTATGTGTCCGGAGGCTGTATGAGGATAAGGAATGTCGATGCAAGATCTTTTTGTCAAGCACTTCAGATAAATGCCGTCAATTTTTCTGGCTGGTGCTTGTGGTGATGATCAGAAGGACCAATTAATGAGGTGCACGTTCCTTGATGCAAATCAGGTATAGGTTGTGCAAAATGACCATTACACTGATTATGTAGAATGCATCTGCTTTGAATGTTGAGTTCCATTAGAATTGTTTTCTGGATTGAGTTTTATAGGAATTATAACACAAGAATGGACCTTTATTTTATACGAGAAATCGGACGACGCAGCCAAATTAAGGTTAATGTTTCGGCATTTGTTTTTACTTCCAACTTTCAGCTGTCTGTACTCGTCAACCGTCATTCATCGTGCATTGCAATAGATCAGTGCACTATACTGGACCGATTTCTCTATCTGTCCAAATTTTCCGTCTTAGCTAAGCTTGTGATGTGCTTTTTGTTTTCCAGTCAAGGTTTCGCTCATTGTTCTTACCAAAGTCTATTGAAGAAAACACGAAACTTCAATGATAGACATTCAAGGGCCCTAGTGGCCTCCTTACAATAATGTAATTTTGAGTTCTACTTCTGAGATCTGCGATGCATTTGCCAATAATTTCAGCCTTTCTTTCATAGACACTCCCGTTGATGTATATACGTTAATTTTTTCAATTATTTGAGAAATAACAAAGAAGTCACGTTTAATAATGTCCCGGTTGAGATTCATCAAGTCCTAAGTTTTTTGTCCCTTCTGAAAGAAGACTATTCTTCTGGTCCTGACGGTATTCCTCCCATATTATTGAAAAAATGCAACACAGTTTTAGCTAAACCTCTTAGCACAGATAATAAATTTATACAGATGTCTCACCCCTGCAGGAAAAAATGAAACATTTTTTTCCCTTAACAGACAAGCCTTAACAGACAGGGAGCTTTTAAAAATAAAGCTGAGAAAGCTCTTTTTGCCTTGCGTATTTTTTTTCTCTTTTTAGAAACTTTTTCCTCTTCTCTTTTGTCATTTTGTTTACCAATGAATACAAAAACAAAGTTTGATACATTGCAAAAAAATGTAAACAACCCTATTTTTTACAATGAACAATGAAGTATATGGGAGTTGGTGTAGGTTATGTATCTTGTTTTTTGTGCGGGTTTTGGTGCGTAAAAGAAGAAAGGGGTGATAATGATGGATCTTTTTTTGTTTATTTTTTTGTGAATGTTAGATTGCTGGGTGTCCGGTAGGAGAATAGAAAATGTTGCTTGTGTATTGATATGTGAGATTTGTGTGGGCAAGTAGAGCAAGTGAATGTGCAGATGAATTGGTTTCTGTGTTTTCTATTTTTTCTTTGGCATTTGATTTGATTGTATTTCGCGCCTCTTTCAGGAATTCAAGGAATTTTTCAGATCGGAATTTCAGTTGTAAAGTGAATTCATTAAGATCAAGAGCTAGTTAAATATTAAATCTGTGATTTGTGGTTTATGTTTTAATCGTGATTAGTGAGTGCTTAAGAAAGTTAAAAGTTTTTTTCAAAACTAACTTTAAAACAACTGAAGGAAACAAGTGGTATAAGATTGTGGGCGCTGAGCATCCTTTTTATTTAATTACTTAAATTTTTGTATTAAATTTTTTTTTATACATACTTACATTTCATCCTACCTATTTATAATTGGAGTTTTTTTATTAATTGAATTGTTTTATAATTAATTTCCTTATTTTCACGTTTTCATATATTTTTGTTTCCAATTTAATTTATTACATTTAATATATGTATGTATACGTTTATATTACTAATTACTTTTTAACTTTACACTTATTTATTTATTAAAAATAATTTATATGTACATTTATCTACAAAATCTAGTATTTTGACTGATTATTGTATAATTCCTCCTATTGCTTACTACTGCTTATTTATCTATACTCAAAAACAAAAATTGTCATACAAAATATATTATTATTAAAAAAATATATATCAAGAAAACGTTAAAATTGCATCTTGGAAAAGAACAAATTGTTCAATTATTCATTGTGAAGCAACAAAAACTCAACGTTCAGATATTAAATTATTTGATTTTCCAAAAAAAGATACTACAAAGTATACGCAATGGTTAGCGTTAGTAGGAGAGTCAAAAGAACACGTAGAAAGCCTTAAACGACCCTATATATGTAGCAAACACTTTGAGAAAGCATTAATCGGAAAAAAATATTTAAGACAGAATGCATATCCCTCACTCTATTTGACGAGATCTGAAGAGGAGTGTTTTTCAGATAGTGAATCAGTTAATTTTGATCCGAGCAAAGCCAAAATAACTTATGAAAAACGGAATGAAGCCGATATGAGTTATAATGAAATTGATGCTGAAGAATTGAATCGTGCCTCAAAAAGATTATCAGCAAAAAAATCAAACGAAGAAATAGAATTCACCTGTACAAACTGTGAAGCTCATTTAAAAAGGCAATTATATTACATAAAAAGGATTGAAAAGCTAAAGAAAGAAAATCGTGTCTTGAAAATAAAAATACAGACAAATCGAAAATCCAAAATAAATATGATACAGAAAATTAGTCGACTTAATAAGACTAAAAAAAAGCTTCGGTCTGATGAAAAGAATTCTCTCGAAAGAGAAATCGATTTAATGGAAGGTATAAATCAAAACACCAAGACTTTTGCGAAACTTATTTTATCGCAAACCTTAAGAGAATATACCAATGATGAAAAGTGGATTACACAGTGCATTTTTTTCCGTTCATCCTGCGGTTACAACTTTCTTAGAGATCAACTTGGATTACACTTGCCCAATCCATCTTCCTTACATAGATGGATAAATATAAAAAGTCTTTCTCCTGGGGCAAATATTAAAGTTTTAGAAGAAATAAGGAACGTTACATCAAATTTATCAGAAAAAGATAGGGAGGTTAGCCTTATTTTTGACGAAATGAGCTTGCAAACTAATCTGAATTACAATAAATTCAAAGACGAAATTGAAGGTTATGTTGACTATGGTAAGAACCGAAGGTCACGTATTTTGGCTAAATCTGCCTGCGTATTCATGATTCGCAGTGTCTGTGGCAATTTTCAACAGGTCTTATATCATGTTGTCTGTCCAAGCAATATTCCCATGAAGGAACTTGAGATAGAAATATATAATTGTCTTGACATATGCACAGGCCTAAATCTAAATGTAAGAGCTATATGCTGCGATCAGGGCCCTACAAATCGTAGTTTATTTAATAAATTAAATCTTGATGAAAGTAAATTCAGTTTTACATACAAGGAAAAAGAAATATATGGAATGTATGATATTCCACACCTTATCAAAAGTATAAGGAACAATTTATTAAAATACAATTTTTCAACTTCTGATGGAATTGTCAGTTGGAAGGTAATTGAATACCTTTATAACAGTGAAAAATGTAATACGACTAAAATATGTCCGAGACTGACTTCAGCACATATAGACCCAACTGAATTTCAAAAAATGAGTGTAAAGTTGGCTGCTCAAGTTCTAAGTAGATCTGTCGCCTGTGGAATTGAAGCATTAAATAAACTGGGAAAGTTTCCGGCCGAAATAAATCAGTTTTCAAAATCAACAGCAGAATTTATTAAGAAAATTAATCGTCTATTTGATCTATTAAATGGAAAACCAGCACTCAAAAGAAATGACCAAAACATATTGTTTATAAAAGAAATGAAGATTTATTTACTTAATATAGAACTAATAAATGCAAGAAATAGAGCGTTTTGTTTTAAGGGATTAGCATTAACAATTGAAAGCATTCTTTGCATAAGAGAATCATTATTTACAGAGTATAACGATTTATATTATATATATGTAAATAAGTTTAACCAAGATCCATTGGAAAACTTATTTGGAAAGATAAGAGCTCGAAACGTTAACAAAAGTAATCCAAGTGTATCAGAATTTGGTGCCCTGTTAGCCAAAGTTATATCTCTCAAATTCTTATTTAACTCAAAATTTTCTAATTGTGAAGAAGATGATACGGAGTATCTTCAGGTAGACTGGAAAGCCATTTTGCAGAGCGATATAGAAGATAAATTGTTATCAAAGGAGCAACCTCAAATCGAGGAAATTTTTGATGTGACCGAATGCATTGAAAATGACATTAATGCTAGCAATGTAGAAGAAAATCAAGCTAAAGATGCAACTAGTGTAAAGATGCCTGAGATTAACGACCTTGGTATTTTGCAGGATATTGCTTTTTCAAAACGATGAAAAAAATGAAAAAGATCTGTGACGATTGTGTTAGAGAAATGTCCAAGGACAAACACAGTTTCAGTTTTACAGAAATATTAATAAGCTTAAAAGAGTACGAAAATTCAAAAGAAAAGACACTTCTCTTATGGCCCACCGAGACCTATTTTCAAGTATGCCGTCTTCATGTGAAAATATTTTCTTCTTATTTTGAAAAATATCCTATTGTATCTAACATAAGAGAAAACATAATCAAAGAATGTATAAAGGCGACAAACATACAATTTCCAGACTGGTTTAATGTGAATAATAATTGCTATGAGCATAAAATTGATTTAATAAACTTTCTAATGGAAGTTATACTTTATAAAAATTGTAAATGGCTTCTTGACCAAACCGTTAGCAAAGAAAAAAAACCTAAAAATAAAATACGAAAATTGACAAATGTTATGAATGCTTAAAAAATGTATGCCAAAATTTCATTGTAAAAATATTTAATGAAAAAAGTGTGGAGGTGGGAGGGTGGGGGTCGATTTACTGCCACGTCCTCGATCGTGACCCCTGGTAACTAGTTAAGCTCAGGTGATTAATTCAGGATGATAAATTTGAATTTACATGAGGCCGTGAGACCCATACCGGCCTAGCTGATTTTAATAAATAGAATTTCAAATATCCATACAAAAGTTGCATACATCAGTTAGGTCTCTATGGCTCTTACGAGCAGATATATACTAAACTTGTATATCGCATTTGAGATTTGTGTTACTCACCTTTACTTGATTAGGCTAAGAGCAGTGACACAATGTTGCTTAAACATACACAATTAATACCTACTTTTTTATGTTTAAACATTTCAATGAATTGATTTTTATCAAGACTTTTTAGACAAAAGTTTTTGTCCCTTAGATGCATTTCTTATATTGTTAAAATCATCGAAAATATGTGGTAAACCAAATCCATTGATGTAATGTCAATCTGTAAAATTTATGTATTTTGAAATTGTATAAATTTTTTTGTTCCGTTACGTAACATTATTCTTTCCCATGAATTGAATTTTTCAAGAAAATTTATTTGTAAAACATTTATGATAACGATAAGTTCTATCACCCCTGTGATTTTACTTAACTATTTCATACAAATTTGAGAATCAATTTTTTTAAATTAAAGGTAGGTATTGTAAAACTGTTGTGAATTAACTTTGCATTTAAGATATTGTTGAAATAAAGATTAAGAACAAAAAAAATAATTTTAAATATAGCACTTCAATTGGTTTAAGCCGAAAAAGAAGTAGGTAGATGTTCAGCAGGAATTTCTCCTTGTTTTCGCTGTTTTAAGAAAGAATAAAAAAATAAATAGCTCAAAAGGCGCGTTTTCTTTATACAGTTATGTCAAAGAAACATAAAAATCATTGGCAATACAAATCTACAGGAAGACCCTCATTTGAACAGAAAACAGTAGATATCTACATATTTTATCTTTTGCTGAACAAAATGTACTTGTCCATTTTTGAGGAAGTTATCTTTTTAAATAAAACAAAACATTATTTTAGTTGTTGACACATTATGTACAGTGAGATACATGTGCATTCGCATTGTACATACCTCATCATCCAATTGACACCAGTCAACAAAACCTTCATTACGTGTAAAAAGATATGAAACAGAAAAATGTATTCGTGGAGATTTTAGGAAATTGAAGAAAAATATGAATTTATAAAAAAAAAAGTCCACATGAATGCACGCAGCTAGCATTTACGTATCCTTTATCTCGAAGTTCCGATTATAAGAACTCGAGCTATAAAAACAACCATGCCCTTGCTTTGTTTCTATTTCCATTTTTCCAACAACAACTGAATTTTTTTTTCTCGCCGTGTCGACAAGCGATCAACTCTCCTGCACCTGTTTTCAACGCATCACCACCAACCACACCACAAAAAATCATAATAAAACGAGTTTTTTTTTTCATTTGTGATGAATGATCATGGTGTGTGTGTTTGAGCAGTGGGATTGTGAGAGGAAAGGAAAATAAAAAAATGATTTCAGTTTTTTCTTTGCCTTAGTTTTCAATCTTTTCATTCATAGGAAGAAGAGGAGTAAAATAGATTTCGTGTACATTTAGTGAATGTGTTAGAGCTTTTTAAAAAAGCTTTTTTTTTCGGTTGATTTCAGTTTCATATATCATTTCTCGCCATAAGGGTGAGACATCTGTATAAATTTATTATCTGTGCTCTTAGTGAAATATTCCCCCAGTCTTTTCGCCTTGGAAAATTTCCTTGCGTCTGGAAGATTGCTTAAAAAGGGAGATAAGTCGCATATTATTAAGTATAGGCCATTTCCTAAGCTTTCTTGTATTCCTAAACTGTTTGAACAAATAGTATGTGACAGTTTATCCTTTTGCTGCAAAAACATATATGCAGAGCAACATGGCTTAATGCAAAGGAGATCAACTGTCACAAACCTTCATGCCTTTACGCATAAGGCCCGGTGCACACACGCGATTTTTACCGCGGCGATATCGCTGCGATATCGCTTTTACGACATAAAGTACTCACAATCAAATGGAGTGGTGCACACACACTTGCGATATCGCAGCGACACTTCTGCGACACTTCTGCGACATTTCTGCGGTAAAATGTCGCAAAAGTTTCTGCGATATCGCAGCGATATCGCGGCGACAAAAATCGCATTTGTGTCTTGTTTTACATTGTTTTCTATTGTGCAGTGCACACATGCGATTTTTACCGCGAGTTTTGATCAAATTGAAATATGGATGAATTTTGATGCTGGTTTCTTTTTATTTGATTTTTATTTTGATTTTTGGTGAAACTTTGACCGCCAACTCATCAAAAGATCTTACACTCATTGGAAATTGTTAAAAAAATGTTCAGGATTTTGTCTTTTATTTTGAAACGATGAATAAAATAGTCATTTTGTTAGCCATTAACGTCAGTGACGTCGTTTCTTTTTATTAAGAACATAATTTTTATGCACGAGGTACGCGAAAACATTTTTTTTTCCTGTAAACCTCCATTTGTTTAAATACAAACTCGAAGTAAAGATTGAAACCTGCGGTAAATGTCGCAAGTGTGCACTGAAAAGTTGCGATATCGCGGCGATATCGCAGCGATATCGCTGCGACAAAAATCGCGTGTGTGCACCGGGCCTAAGGTGTTTGAACAGTTTAGAACATGGACTGGAAACTGACTGTGTAGGTAGGTATACACTGACTTTTCAAAAGCTTTTGATCAACTGTCTCATTGAAATCTCGTTGAAAGTATAGTCATCAGGCTTTCCTCCTGGGTTTGTTTCATGGATTTCTTCTTACCTTGCGAACAGATCTTATCAATTTAAGTTCAGAGACATGTTTTCGAAGACTTTAACTGCTATATCTGGTGTTCCACAAGGTAGTCATTTAGGACCTCTTCTATTTATTTTATAAATAAATGATGCACCGTTATGTGTTTGTAACAGTTAAATTCTTATTTTTGCAGATGATTTGAACATCTTTAAGAAAATTGCATCTAAAAATGATCGCATTCTTCTGCAAAATGATATAAATAAATTTTCTGTATGGTGTAAAAGTTTAAATTTAAACCCGTCGAAATGTTTTTTTTTTTTATAATTTGCACCCACTCAAGGGATTTTTTATACCCTTTTTATGCCAGAGACACAGTGAGTGCATTAGGAAAAAGTGAAGGGGTTGGAAAGGAGGTGTCGATGTACATTGGTCTTGAATTCTTGTACATTGCAATGATCGGGAAAGACAGAGTGTGGAAGAGAGTTCCACATTCGCGTAGTACGGCTAAAGAATGATTCTCTATACTTGAGAGTACGTCCGAAGTTGGGCTCGAGGGTAAACTGATGGGCATTCCTAGAAGCGCGAGTATTACGGGCGAATTGTTTGAGGGGAGGAACGCAACTGGCTATTTCACTAGAGCAATTACCATAGAAGTAACGGTAAAACAAGGAGAGACACGCAACGTTGCGACGGTGGTCTAAAGGGGTGAATGAGTCAGTGATCTCTCTATCACCAATCATTCTTACAGCTCTTTTTTGTATTCCATCCAAGAGGCTTAAGTAAGTAGCTGGAGCACCAGCCCAGAGATGGGAATTGTACTCAAGCTTTGGACGGATATATGTTTTATAGATAATAGCCAGATCAGAAGGGGAGAAAAATTTCTTGCACCTTCTTAAGAAACCCAAACATCTTGCGGCATTTTTGGCGACATCGCATATGTGCTCGCTCCACAAAAGGTGGTCTGTAATGCACATACCGAGAATCTCGAGATGTTCGGTCTCATTGATGCAAGTGCCACTCATGGACAGTGGCAAGGGGGGTACATCTCGCTTCGACGATACAAGACAGCATTGAGTTTTCGAAGCATTAAACTCGACGCGGTTTTTAATTCCCCATTGTACAATGCTGTTTAAGTCAGAGTTTAATGAGCTTATCATATTTTGCCGTTGCAGGTCCACATCCGAAGTGGAGGGATGTGAGTCTGGGAACGAATATGAAAAGCTAAGGGTACTATCGTCGGCGAAACAATGAATTGGATTAGAAGTTACAGACAAGAGATCATTTATGAAAATGAGAAAGAGGGTCGGAGACAAAACGGAGCCCTGGGGCACACCAGCATTTATGTTATGGGTTTCAGACTTGAATCCGTCCAATACAACTTGTATTGAACGGTTCGAAAGAAAGTTTCTAATCCATCGAAGAAGGGATTCATCGATACCGAAAGCACGCATTTTCGATAAAAGAGCAAGATGCCAGACTTTATCAAATGCCTTTGAAATATCAAGTGCAACAATCTTACTTTCTCCAAAACGATGTAAAGATTTGTTCCACTGTTCGGTGAGATAAACCATCAGATCACCAGTGGACCTGTTGCTGCGAAAGCCGTACTGCCGGTCATTAAGAAGCTTTCGGTCTTCGAGATATTTCTTGAGCTGATAGTTTATCAGCGTTTCCATGACCTTAGAAAGAAGGGACGTAAGTGCAATCGGACGATAGTTGGAGGGAGAAGAAGATACGCCTTTTTTTGGGATTGGCTGGACAAATGCTGTTTTCCAACTGCTCGGAACGAGCCCAGAAGAATAGGATAGATGGAAAATCTTACGCAAGGGTTTTGCCAGCGTGGAAGAACACCTCTTCAGAACAATAGCGGGGATACCATCCGGACCAGCGGATTTATGTATGTTGAGATCTTTAAGGACTCTTGCCACAGCACGAGTGCGAAAGAAGATTTGCCCCATGGAATCATTGACGCGCTCTAGAGATGGGGGAGTCATGACACTATCTGGCAGCGAAGAGTTGGAGGCGAACTGCCTAGCAAAAAGGTTAGCTTTCGCGAGAGAGCTAACAACTGGAGTGTCATTGTCAACGAGCGTAGGGACCGAGGAAGAAGAAGAATTCTTCATATTTTTCACAAAAGACCAAAAATTCTTACTGCCTTTGGGACATTGCAGTATTTTTTGCCTTAATTTTTGGTCATGCAAAAACTTAGTCCTACGAATATGGGCATTGCAGGCCTTCCTGGCTTGTTTAAACTTGTTCCGGTTTTCCTCAGTTGGGTTGGCTCTATAACACCGGAACTTTACTTCTTTTTCCCTGATAACCTCTTTACAGCTTGAATCAAACCATGATTTTTCCTTAGGTTTGATGCTTTTAACTCTATTCGGGATAAAAGTTTTCATTCCCAAGATAATCATATTAGTGATCATATCTGCGCTGGCGTCTACGTCACTATCGAGGAAGCATAGTGACCAGTTAAAGATCCGGAAGAAGTTATTGAGACCGTCCCAGTTGGCTTTCTCGTATTGCCATACGGTTCTCTTCGGAGCTCTTTCTTTAACTGGATTAGTTTGGCACGAGAAATTTGCAGATATTACACTATGGTCTGATCTGCCTAGAGGCGTTAATACACTGATAGTGTATTTATCAGGGTCGGACGTAAGGAACAAGTCAAGAGTATTTTCCGCTTGGCCATCAATATCCGATATTCGAGTGGGCTCAGTGACCAGCTGAGTAAGGTGGTTAAACTCAGCAAAAATTTCAGCACACATTCCTTCGGGTGTTGTCTGGCCCGAATGGAGAAGCCACGAAGAATTGTGTACATTGAAATCGCCCGTAATAACGATTTCAGTGTGAGGGTACAGGGAAACAATTCTTTGGATGGAGTCAGACAGAGAATCAAATTCGCGAGAAGTTGAAGCTCTGTCCAAATTTGGGCTTCGATAGAGGAAACAATAGTGGATGATGTGCTTATTTATGGTGAACTTGAACCACATAAGATTAAAAAAAGGGTCGGAGCAATGTCCGTATTGTGGAAGGAATTGATAAGCGACATCATCCCTAATGTAGACGGCGAGACCATGGTGGGAGAGGAATAAAGGCACTAAGCAATACCCATGAATAAGAAATTCAGTAGGGTCGGTATTCTCACCTACTTGGGTTTCACTCAGTGCCAAAACAGCTGGCCTGTTTGTAACAGTGTGAATGTACACAGCAAGAAAATTAATTCTCAGCCCACGAATATTGCAATAATCGACTCTGAAATTGTCGATCATTGCAAGTTAAAAAAAAAAAAATAAAAGACCAAAACAGACAAGATCTAAAAGAGTTACTGAATTGAATAACAGAAATCTTTACGATTCAGCGCCACTGTCAGTGTTATGCCTTAACGGCAGCGTGAATCGATCCGACCCTGGAATTCAAACAGTTAATCTCTATTCATCTGTTATTGACAACACACCATATGCACACATTGAATGAGTAAAAAAAAAAGCTCAATGCAATGTAATGCATATGATAAGCTGTCAATTGTACGACGGGGAAACGAGGAGAACGGGATGGGTATGTACTTACTGTGCTCTTGTGGCTAGCGGGTATTTTTAAGTCTTTTTTTGTGGGTGCAGTTTTTGGTGTTGTTTGCAATTTTATTGTTGTTGGTTGATTGCGATGGTTTTTTGTTGGTTTTCTTTTTTGCTCGTTTTAGAATATTTTTATGTTGGGTTTGAGTGTTTTATTTAATGTTTATTATTGTTCTTTTTTGTTGGTGGCGTTTATTAATTTAATTTTATTTTTTTTGTTTTTTGTTAACGGACGCGAGGGACGACGACGGGACATAAAAATAAACACTAGAACAAGAGACAAAGCACTGCACAACCGAGGTGCGTTTTTGCGCTGACGATAGTTGACTATAGTTTTTGTGTCACACTTTGACACACCAACCACTTTCAACTCACCTCCTGAGATGGATTGGAAATAGTTAGAGATAGTTACGATTTGACACATCAACACAGACCGCAAAAACGACAATTGTGATTACGAATCGTAACTATTGGCGTGCAAAAACGAGAAATAGTCAACCATTGTTATTATAGTTGATTATAGTCAGCGCAAAAACGCACCTCCGGACTCTTCGAACACTTGACGAACAGTCAAAGACATTCTCAAAGAAACGATCTTTGGGTTCTTTTTACACGGAATCTAGATTTTATTGAGCATATTAATAACATTGTTAATAAAGCTACTTCTAAGTTGGGGTTCGTTAAACGTTTTTCAAAAGAATTTATTGATCCTTGTTCGTCCCCACCTTGAATATACTTAACAGATTTGGAATCCTTATTATGACGTTCATATTGACAGGTAATAATCGGTGCAACGTAATTTCACTCGTTTCGCATTAAAAGTTATTCAACGGCATGATCCTCAAAATATTCCTTCTTATGAGGATCGAGTATCACTTCTTCAAATACAAAGGTCCCAAGACATAGGACCAATTACATAGGACCAATTACAGAATGCATGAGCCCTTGACAAAGATGAGTAGGCTTTTGAATTATAACACAGATCTTATTGACTTTCATATTAATAAGATTTTTTTTTTTTGTATTTGTATAATTTTGTCATTGCTTGTGTAAGTGTTCGTTTGTTTTAGATTGCCTACCAACAACTAACGCTGCACTAAGTGATGAGCCGGTCTCTGTTAACACAGTTTTCTTGATTAAAGACTAGGAACTAGGTATTGGTCATTAGATGTTGCTTGCTATAAGCTCTATTCGACTTTGTCCGATAGTTTGTAAAGAAATGACAACTAAAAGTAGCAGAGAAAGGTAGTGGTCGTGAGGGGTCTAATACTGATCGTCATACAAATTTTTCAGCGAACACATAGTGTGAATTATACGAATGAGAATGTTAATTTTTCCTATTTATTTGTTTAAATTTGCCTGCTGATATACTTTTTATTTTTTTAATGAAACGTGAAAGGTAAACTGCAAAAAAATAACCCATTCATGTTTCGTTCAATAGAAATTCAGTATTTTTGCAGGCTTCAAATGAAAGCATATAACGCAACGCTTCGTTACAAGATTTCTTCGTCTGCAGGGCCAAGCAAAACTTTTCTTTCAAAACAGTTCCAATTCCAGACCACTTAAATAAGGACAAGATGAGGCCTGTACATGTACAGTACCTACATAGAAAGCCGATTGCTGATAGAAACTGCTTTGCTGCTTACTTGCATTTTGAACGATGTTTGATTTTATTTACAAAAACTCTAGCTAAAGCCTTAAGCTTGAGAACAATAATAATTATGAGTTTGCTCTGACAGCTCCTTTGTAACACAAAATTTATTTGACTGATAAATAAAACCCTTCTGATTTGAAAAAAAAGAAGAAAAAACTGGCCATTCATTTGTGCTGCCACTTCACTCTTTGACTTGATTCCGCTATCTACGTCTAATGTCACCGAATCTTATGATTTATCTAAAACTCATCTTTACTCTGTTGAAATGCACACCAACAATTTATTCGAGTGCATTAACGCCCATTAAACGCATTTTAAAGGGTTGCGGATGCTATCGCTTTGTTCAAAGTTAAAAACAGAATAAACCCTCTTATTTATCGAAAAGCAAAACCCTTAAAAAAATCTCTTGTCCATCGACAAAATTTAAAGGGGTTGACATTTTGTTGTTTTTTTCTCGATTGTTTTTAATGAACACTTTGAATATTGACTGCATGGTGAAAAGGGATAAAATATTTTGTCCAATCAGTTACACGCTAAATATTTTTGTTTTCATTTTGGTGCATGGCACGGGTAGCCGGTGCATGAAGGGGAAGAAAAACATGCATTTTGATTTTCCATTTCCGAGCAGTGCAATAATTATGTTACGTTGCGATGCACTTACCTTCAACAAGAGAAATAAATGCAAGTACCTACCTTAGGGGTTGCAACAGCACTTTCTCAAAATTGTCGAATTTCTATTTTATGACGATGTTGATGTTGTTTTTTTTTCTAACGGTTTACGAACACAAGAGGCAGATGTTTTGTTGCATTATATTTTTTATAGCTTGTTTGTATGTGTTGTATAAAGTGAATGCTTGTTTCTATGTCAAAAGATGTCATTGAGAAATTGTGTGCTTCATCTTTCAAATTTGATTGATGAATGATCATTGCATTGCTTTCAGCTACAGTGAGAAGGGAAGGGTGAGTTTTTTTCATATAAAAGGGTAAAAATAAAAAACCTTTGAAATAATAATCTGCAATCAGTGAGTGCTCAGTCTTCGTGTATGAAAAATGTGATTTTTTAAGTCGCTTGGTCGCCTAATACGGTATCTGATTGATTGGCATTTTCCACTGAATTAACGAGTATAATCCTTAATTTTTTGAAATTTTTTGCGTCAATTTGGGAGTGATGATTCTTCACGGCAATAATGAGGATTTTGGGATGTTTTCTGCTTTTTTTCTGTGGGTTTGATTATTGAATTATCACTTAAGATCTACCTATCAATTCGAGTCCTTCCCTTTTTTTGTGGTTCCTAAAAGAATTGCACTAACTATATCAAATGGTTGATTAGAAATGAATTCTCCGTTTCGTTATAATCTCTAAAAGGAAGTCTATAGGAACGCCATGTGTAGTTAGGGCTGTGTTTAAGGTTATGAAACTTAAGAATATTTTTTTTTTCAAAAATAATATGAACTCTACAGTCAATACCGTTGCTTATAGTATTGAAGCCTACAAAGACAAAGCCCAAAATAAAACAACTGAAGTTCGGTCTGTCCATGCTCATCATAAGTCGGGTTACTGGGTTTTTGAGTTTTTGAGTTTTACCTTTTAAGTTTTTTGAGCTTTTAGAGTTTTGATTTTTTTTATGTACAGGCTTTGGATTTGTGAATTTTTTGGGTTTTTGAAATGTTGGGTGTTCGGGTTTTTGGCTTTTAGAGTTATCGGATTTTTTAATTTTTGGATTTTCGGATTTTAGGGTTCTTGGTGACTTCTGAGGATTTCTTACTTACTGACTTAAGGTGGAGCTAAAGCCCGGGGTGGACTTGGGCCTCAACCAACAAACCTCTCCAGCCAGCTCGGTCCCTAGCTAGCTGTCTCCAGTTACGCACGCCGAGTTGGTTGAGGTCATCTTCAACTTGCGCGCACCACCTGAGCCTTGGTCTTCCTCTGCTGCGTGTCGTCCCTCTGGGGCCAGAGTATTGGTGTCCATCCTTTCCATGTGACCAAGCCATCTGAGTCTTTGGACCTTTACTCTTTTAGCTAGGTCATTGTCCCTGTACAGCCCGTTCAGTTCGTGGTTAAATCTTCTCCTCCATTCACCGTTTACGCAGACAGGACCATAGATCTTCCGTAGAACTTTTTTCTCGGACCGGCCTAGTGTGCTCTCAGCCGTTTTTGACAGGGTCCATACTTCTGCACCATATAGCTGGACGGGGATGATGAGGGTCTTATAGAGTGTCAACTTAGTTGTTCGGGACAGGGCTTTACTACTCAATTGCTTTCTTAGCCCGAAGAAATAGCGATTAGAAAGAGTTATTCTCCTTCTGATCTCGGCGCTTATGTCATTGTCCGTGTTGATAGCGGAGCCAAGGTATACAAATCAAATCCCCTAACTACCTCGAAATTATAAGAGTCTATCGTGACGTTTTGTTCAAGACGTCGGTGTATTGTTTGTCCTTTCTTGATGACAGCATATACTTTGTTTTGCCCTCATAGACCGCTAAACCCATTTCAGCCTCTGTCTGTATATACTCGCAAAAGCACTGTTGACATCACGCTACATTCTCCAAATGATATCAATGTCATCAGCGTACGCGAGTAGTTGCACAGACTTCTGGAAGATGGTGCCTCTTGTATTGACGCGGGATTTCTGCATTATCCGTTTCAGTATGACAGTGCACCTTGTCTAAAGCCTTTTTTGACATCGAAAGCGTCGCGTAGGCGAGGTCGTTTCCGACTTTAAGGGAGCACCGTGAGTTCTCCATTGTCATCCTGCTAAGACGAATGATCAGTTTTGTAGAAATGCCAAAACTGGACATGAATATACAGGGTGATTCACGAGCGTTGTGCCAAAAAGCTAGAGCGTGTAGGTTGAGTTGAGACAAGAAACAAATCGTATGGGAGAGGGGGGTCTATTCCCCCCCGTTTAGCCGGGAGGGGCAATTTTCTGAAAAACTGACTTATTTTGTAAACAAAAATATTAAAAATCAACGGCTTAGTTTACAACACCGTGCTATACCTTTCTGAAAAGCTAAAAACTTCTTCTTTCACTTTGTTTTTAAAATAAATTGTTTTAACGAATAGTTTAAAAAAAATAAATTTTCAAACTCAAAATTTTCAAAAAAAAGCCAAAAAAATTTTTTTGAACTAATTTTTTTCAAAATTTTATGTAATTAAGTACTAATTTTGTTTTAATATTTCAATGTCTTTGTTAATTTTTAGTCGAAAACAGAAAACCAGATGCAAAAATGTCTTTTCGTTTTTGAGAAATAAAAAAAAAAACCAAAACCACTTTTTTCTAAGAAAATCTTTGTTTTTATTTTTACCTATCTGGACTTTTAGTTTAATTTATTAGTTTAATTTACAAATTTAATTTTTTGTAATTAGAGTTTTATGACGACTCAATGAAGTAGAAAAGTATTGGATTTTCAATGGATTAACCATTTTATTCATTGATAACGTCTGAAAACTGACCTGCAATTTTTTCTTACTATACCAGCGGCCGCGGCCACTCGCCGGCGAAGGGTTCTACCTGCTGGGGGCTTGAGATAATTAAACCGCAATTTTTCTTGAATGAAAAAACAATTAACAACCTAAAGGTTAATAAAAGGCATCGCATATTTACTTAACAACCATTTACAATTAAAATATTAATTCATCAACACATAACAATAACAAACTCATACGCTCGAGAAGAGTTAGCGGACAGGAACTTCTGCTACGGTTTAACTTGTTGTCGAGATCGGGAAGCCGAAAGACTCTACGCTGAAAGATATCCCAATAGATGGCGCCCAAGTCGTAGCATGTTTTCAAGAATCCGCCGACGAGAGCACGGAGAGCTAGAAGTGAAAGGTCAATGGCAGACGTTTTCAATGAACAAAATGATTAATCCAGGGAAAATCCAATATTTTTCTACTTTATTGAGTCCTCATAAAACTCCAATTACAAAAAATTAAATTTATAAATTAAACTAGTAAATTATACTAAAAGTCCAGATAGGTAAAAATAAAAACAAAGATTTTCTTAGAAAAAAGTGGTTTTGGTTTTTTTTTAATTTCTCTAAAACGAAAAGACATTTTTGCATCTGGTTTTCTGTTTTCGACTAAAAATTAACAAAGACATTGAAATATTAAAACAAAATTAGTACTTAATTACATAAAATTTTGAAAAAAATTAGTTCAAAAAAATTTTTTTGGCTTTTTTTTGAAAATTTTGAGTTTGAAAATTTATTTTTTTTTAAACTATTCGTTAAAACAATTTATTTTAAAAACAAAGTGAAAGAAGAAGTTTTTAGCTTTTCAGAAAGGTATAGCACGGTGTTGTAAACTAAGCCGTTGATTTTTAATATTTTTGTTTACAAAATAAGTCAGTTTTTCAGAAAATTGCCCCTCCCGGCTAAACGGGGGGGAATAGACCCCCCCTCCCATACGATTTTTTTCTTGTCTCAACTCAACCTACACGCTCTAGCTTTTTGGCACAACGCTCGTGAATCACCCTGTAGATGCTGTCATACGCGGCCTTAAAATTGATAAAAAGATGGTTGGTGATGCCTCTGTAGTTAGTGTAGTTTAGAGGGTCTCCTTTCTTCAGGATCGTGCAAACAATGCTGAGGTTCCATTCATCGTCGGGCATGTTCTCTTCCGACCATATTCTGCAGATGAGTTGGTGCATGCTCCTTACCAAGTCATTGCCAGCTGCTTTGAAGAGATCGGTAGTGATGCCGTCAGCTAAAGTGACCAGATCCATTGACTTAAAATGTGGGACAAATCAACAATTTTTATCCGAAATGGACTGTATACACAATTTTTGTTTGCAAATGCGGGACATTTTATTTTCATTAAAATAGTTCACAAAATATTGAGGAAAAACAAAAATCTATAGGAAAACTTAACAAAAAACAAAATTAATAAAACCAATTCATAAAAAAAAAACAACTCTAAGAAAAACAACTTAAAATCAGGCAATCATTTAAGATCATTCGATTATTGAAATCATTCGAATGATTTCTCAAACCCTGCTACAACTGCTACTCTTCAAAGTTCAAATCTCAAATGAAAAAACAAAAAAAACGAATGACGATTATTAGTATTCGAATTACTATTATTATCATTATTATCATTCGAATGCAAATAATCGATTATTAGCATTCGAATGAAAAATCATTCGAATGAAAATAGTACTCGAATGAAAAGAATCGATTATTAGTATTCGAATACAAGAAAATCGAATGATGATTATTTAAAATATTAATTCGAACGTCGATTTTATTTCTAGTTGAATTTGCAAATCTTTGGAATGGATTTTTGTTTATGAATTTTGGTTACATTTTTTATAGGCGAACAAAAATTTTTATTTTGAGTTATTCTTTTTTTCATATTTTTTTTTTTAAGTAGTTTTGGTCTGAAAACTTTCAATATGTATGTTGGAAGCTGCACAAGAACTCCTTACCAGAGCTCTATGAACTTCATTTGGGAGAATATTGCCATACCTGCTACGTCGGTACCGTCTGAGAGAGGGTATTTTCTAAGACAGGTCTATTGACGAATGACCATCGTCGCCGCCTTTCTGAGAAAAATTTGGACAGTATAATTTTCTTAAATAGTTATTTCTCTCATGGCGAACTCTTTTATTTTAATGTAATAATTTTAAGATTTTGTACACTTTGATTTTTTTTAACTTTTTTTGTATTTATTTTTATTTATATAGGTATTTTTTTTTTAATTTGAACTAACAAATATTAATTAATATTGGCATTCATTATTATAACTGTAAAATAGCTCATTGTGCACTGTAAACTTTAAATTTTTCACCATTTTCATTCGATTTCGTAATTCGAATGATCATTCGATTATTCAAATCACTGGAATACTATTTTCTGGATTATTGAAATCATTCGATTATGCCAATCACTAATAGTAGCTCCGAAAAGCCGAATTCTGTGTTTGTTCCAGTATACCGCAGAATTGGCGTTTTCAGTTTTTATATACTTTGTCCTTGATAAATCTGTTTCTGCCAATGTGATTACAGATGACGCCAGTCTCAAATGGCCTCGTGAATGTACTATAGTTTTCTTATACTATGGTTTTGTATTCTTTTGAGTTTTGACAATCAGACATGTCCGCCCATGTTCTGCATTTCACTTATTGTGAATACACGTTGCGAAAGTGAATTTGGGTGTTCCACAATTCGTTATTGTGAATTGGATTTTCGAACATGAAAATGGATGTTCTGTATTTCGGTTTGTTCCATTTTTTGAACGCATTCAAATCACATTTTTTATTTCTGTGAATTGCATGTCATCGTGTTTTTTTTTTTATTAATTTATCGTTCAAAACATCTTCCAGGTATGGTCCGACTGGAAATCTAATAGGTATACGCAAAAAACTCGCACACAACAAAAGGGAAGCTAAAGCAACAGGTGGAGGAGAAAATAATGCTCTTCCAATTTCTGCCATAGAAATGGAATTGCAAAACTTAGGTACGGGTATGATGGCATCAAAGCGACTTCCACTTTTGGTACATCTTTTAGCGATTCAACTCCAAAATGGAACAACACACAAAAAAACACAATTTATTTATCACACAAAAAACACACTTTATTTATTCGAACAATTGTACATAATTTTCACACACTCACATTGTGTCAGGTAAATCCAATATATTTGATTTGTCTCGCAAAATTCGTCTTCTTATTTTTCTCTTCAATTCTGCTTCATTGCCAATAATATTGCATCCATCTTCAAAACAGCAAAAAAATGTACTTCAGAAACAAAATAAAAATGGATGATACTTCAGTTCTGACAGTTCGAAACAATTTCGAAGTTTTCGAAATCGATCGAATTGAAGAACATGCAATTTCATTTCACGTGAAATTGAAAAGTGATTTCAACTCACTTTCGATCGAAATTCAGAACATGGGCGGAAGATAACTATGGGTCTGTTCATTGGTCATACATTTGATTTTTAAAGAGCTTGTAGCATTCAGTGAAACCAAAACAAAAAAAAAAAAAAAAAAGAGAGAAAAGTGAGTGTTCATTTTTAGAAAACCTTTTTGGACATCTTTTGTTTTGTGGGTTATGCGTTTGACATTTTTGGTTTTGTGGGACAATTGTGGGACAATTTTCAGTGTGGGACAGACGACGTAAATGTGGGACTGTCCCACGTAATGTGGGACGAATGGTCACTTTACCGTCAGCTCCCACTGTTTTTTTTGTTTTTAAGCTTAGATATTGCTATCTTCACTTCTTCAAGGTCGGGTAGACGGAAATCTTGGCTTGCGTCGTCTTTATTGAATGGTTTATTCTGCCTGACAGCAGAATTTGATTCATTATCGCCGTTGTACAGTCTGCAGAAGTGGTCCTTCCATATCCTCAGCATTGACAGTGACTCTACTACGATATTTCCCTGTTGTGCTCGTGCTCGGTAACCTTGAGTCATTCGTACTACCTCCTGGTAAAACTTCCAAACCTCATTCCTGTTTGTTAGTCTCTCAACATCCTCGATTGATCGCTTTTCATGCTTCTGTTCGTATAGAGCTTCCGAGTTGATCTCGTCCTCCTGTGCAGCGCTGCTTTATATGCTTCTTGTTTGGCTGCATGTACCTGCCTGCATTCTTCATCAAACCAGGGGTTTGAAACCCAGCACATCAGAACCAGCATCCCTGGACTTCCTTCGATGCTGGCTGTAGCGGAGTTCTCATGAGGTTACTTGACATGGCCACGGATTAATACGGTTGGGTAGGTTATGGCCATGCTGCACTTACATCATCGGGGCCCTGACGTGACAATAATCCGTCGGCTGCTCTTATGCGACCCTTGATTTTGTTTTCTCGTTTTGTTTTTCTGACCTGATTTACGTTTTTGTCTGCAGGTGAGGTAAGATTTCGAGGATAAGATTTTCCCTAGGTTAGCAGGCCAAGTCCTCGGAACTTAGCATTCCAACCTTTCCTTTGTTAACTTTTCCTATTCTTACTTTTTTCTTACTCCCACTTTTCCGAAATACATAATATTCACCTCCTCTTGCCACGCAATAAGCTTTTGCTGGTATGGTTTGTTTCGCCTCAAATATCTCGTTTTTTTATTATTTCGTCAAAGTCGCTTCGCCTTTTACTTGTTTCGTATTTTTCTTGTTTTGTTTTTTTATTTGTTTCGTTTTCGTTAATTTCGCCCAATATATACATCGCTTCATCATATTGTCGTTTTTGGTTTACTTATTTTGTTTTTGTTCACTCCGTACTTCGTATTTATATTATTTTGCCTTTCTATTATTTGGTCTTGAGTTCACTTGGAATTTTATTATTTCGTTTTTTTTTTCACTTCGATTTTAATTATTTCGCCGATCGTTTATTTAGTTCTTTTTTTTTGTGGATGTTAAGAGCCCAAGGGCGTTAAAATTCGCGCGAATTTTTACGCCCTTGGACTCTTAACATCCACAAAAAAAAGAACGAAATGATCGATCGGCGAAATAATTAAAAAAATTATGCACCAGGACCAGATATTTTGGAGTGGATTGCTTACCTTTTGGCCAAATTTCTCTAAAAATTCTTATCAATTAGACCTGCAAAACAACCTTGAATCAAATTAAACAAAAGGCGAAACAACCGTTATCGAGATAAACTAAAACCAAATAACTCAGTGCACTTGTAACGGAAATGCAAAACAACTAAAATACAAAAGAAACAAATGCGAAGTTATAGTGGGGCGAAGTGATCGAAAAACTAAGTGAAAAAAACAAACAAAAAATAGTTTGGCGAATTAAACAAAAGTTGTAGTGTGAAAAACGAAGTGACTGGTGCCAAGTAAAAAAAGCGAAACAATAGGCACCCAGGTTTTGCATTTTTGGTACAGGTTTTTCTGTTTTAGGGTTTTCCGTTATTGTGGTATTTAGGTTTTGGGTTTATTGGGTTTTCAAGTTTTCAGATTTTTTGGTTTATGACTCGTGGGGTTTTTGGGGTTTCGGGTTTATGAGATTTCGGATTTCTGAGTTTTTGATTTCCGGGTATTTGACTTATTGGGTTTTGGAAAAAAAAATAAAGAAATAAAATGTCAAATACCCCAGCCATATAGCCTGAAGTCCAAGAAGGCAAATATCCTTAAAACGCCAAAAAGCCATTTAGCAAAAAATCAAAATAGCTTTTTAACGATTGTGGATTTTCAAATTCAGTTAGCATGAAAATTTCGCTCAATCCAATTTAACAAGTTGAAAACAATGTACCTTATTTTTTTCTGAGTAGTGTGCAATGTGACATAACATAAAACGTAACATAACGCATCTTAAAGTCACCACCCAATACCCAAACCCAACAACCAATTTCTCTGAAACAAACTGTCAAAACGTAAGCCCCGAATGCTATTTCTTCTATTTGGCAGCAGAGTGCGCAGACTCTTTATCACGTGAATTTTCTCACTAAATTGAAAAAAAAAAGATTTTTTTGTGTTGGAAGAAGGCTGTATGGTGATTGATTTTGAGCAGAAAAAAAGTTAAAATTCTTTAAAAAAAACGTAATTTCCCTTCGTTTATCTAAATTTTGCACAACACAAACGGTGGAAATCGGAAATTAACTTCAAAACTACATTCAATCCAGTACTGAAAACTTTAACCGTAAGTGTTTTTTTGTGAAAAGAAAAATCAAAAAATGATGCAAATGAAAATATAATGAACTGCGTGCGTTCTGTGTTCCCTCAAGTGAATTTCTTCTTCTTTTTTTTGTCGAATTGGACTTCTCTGCCAAAAATGAGAAAACCGTAAGAATAAGGTTTTTGTTTCACAATTATTGTCGTGATGCTGTTATTTGGAACTCATTGCTAATGTTTTGATTGAATTACTTTTTCCTGGGTGTAGTTCTAAGGTTGTTAAAATAAAATTAATGCCTATTGAGCGAAACGCTAATCGCCCATTAAACTGCAAGGTAACATGGGTGAGGTACTCTTCAAACCCCACAAATCTTGTTTTCTCGTCGAATATTCGGAACTGAAAAGTAAACAATCTCAAATCCTGCATTTTGAACAAAAATTCTGAAGAGTTTCGGGACCTCAAAAGGCCCAATTTACAGTTTCTGGGAAAATTTTCACGAACCCGTGAGCAGAATTTTATCGATCGAAGCTGTCATGTGACTGTCATCAAACAGCTGACTCTCTAGCTCTACTCTCGCACAGTAGACAGAAGAACACAGTCTTGCTGCTCTTGCTTTGCTTTGCGCTGTGTGAATAGGGGTTCCCAGAGCTCTTCAGTCATACAGGGCAGGGATTAGGGATTTGACAAAGATAGTGCTACTGTCAAAATTTCGGTGGCGCTGGGAGGTTGGAGCCAACGCATTATTTTCCTATTTTGTTTTTGTGTGTGACGTGCTCCCCAATTTTCTGCCTTCGGTTGATGGGTTTGAGTTTATTTGATTTCACTCGTTCGCCGCTGTTCGCTCATTGAAGAACTATCTTGTTCTGGTTTCTCGTTTGTTTGCATTTCCCAAAAAAATAAATAATTATAATTGATGTGTAATAAGTTCTAATTCAAATTCGAAATACTACGAGAGAGATGAGTGTGATGTAGAGTGCCTTCAGGGTTTTTTGATTTTCAATATTTTTGTTGGTTTTTTTCTTCGCGAAATGTTGATAGTGCTGTCGAGATATGGAACTTGGTCATTTTCGTCGTCGTCGTCGATAGATTTATTGAGAACGCGTATAGGTGCTGACTGCTGATGGATTAATTATTGATATAATCGTTTATCGAGTACAAGGGCGACCGACCGACCGACGCACGGCGCGGATGTTTTTAGCTTCTGTTTAGAAAATAGACCGTGTGTTATCTAGTTGTGTTGTTGTTTTTTTCTTTTGCTTCCAATTTTCATTCTGAATAGTGTGGCGCCGACAAGACCGACCGACGACGACACAAAGCCTGGGTACACAAAAAACCTTTTTTCCGAAGACGTCATCATCGCCATCATCATCAGCAATTTATCATTTCAAATATGTTCCCACATAAATCTGGTAAATATGGAAGAATTTTCTTTCTCTCAAATTCTGTTAAAATTTTCAATAAGAAATTTGGCTAGTTTGTAAGATTTGGATAGTGTCCAGATGGAAAGGCTGTTTGCATTTAATTTTTGTTTTATGTAACAATTCGCTGATTAAGGGGTTAAATTAACAGCTATGACGTTCATTGTGAGTAAGTGGCTGTAGCTACAACTATATCAACAAATAAACAAAAAATGATAAACTTTAATTATGCAACGTTCCCTATCGAACTTTTTTGTTACTAAAGTTGGAAGTCACTTTGGTATTTAAA
This sequence comes from Sphaerophoria taeniata, assembly GCA_943590905.1. NCBI lineage: Eukaryota > Metazoa > Arthropoda > Insecta > Diptera > Syrphidae > Sphaerophoria > Sphaerophoria taeniata. The sequence goes on from OX016540.1 coordinate 46,645,457, forward strand.
AGGATTTTAGACGGATACACTTAACTGCCTGTCAAGAGTCTTCGAATAACCGTTGATACAAATAACTACGAATAATATTCAATCGAAGCATACTTAAACCAACCAATACCGTCTGCCGTTCTCACACTTAGCTTTTTCTTTAGAAGCACTAAAGTTGGGTTTCCAGTTAACAGCGTTTCGAATGAAGACTCAATTTAGGTATCAAACGTTTATGAAGCAAAAGCTAAAAAACGTCACGTTAGAAATGTATCTAAATAGTTTACAATTTCGTTCACTGTGGCGAATACGTGCTTTTTTATAACTAACCCTCTACCAACAAAATATTTTGTACACACTACGCACTATATGTGATTTAGGTTCGGCTGCAGTCGTTACATAAGTCATCACTCATCACATTCACGATTAAGTTTTCAAATATTCGAAGACGTAGTAGAACGTATTAACTTTTGTTTAAGGTTTTATTCCGAAAACACTTGTACTTGTGGTGCTTGTAAGGTGGTGCTACAGTCCGTTGTGGACTTGGGCCTCAATCAACCGTCTCCGCCAGCTCGGTCCCTAGCTAGCTGTCTCCAGTTTTGCACTCCAAGTTGATTGAGGTCCTCTTACACTTTGTGCGCCACCTGAGTCGCGGTCTTCCTCTCCTACTGCGTCCCTCGGGAATATTGTCGAAGGCTTTCCGAGCCGGGGCATTGGTGTCCATCCGCTCTAAATGACCGAGCCCTCTGATTCTCTGGACCTTGACTTAGCTAGGCTAGGTCCATGTCGTTGTACAAACCCTTTAAGTTCACTGTTGTATCTTCTTCTCCATTCCCCATCAATGCACACGGGGCCAAAGATGACCCAAAGAACTTTCCCCTCGAAACAGCCTAAGGCAAATTCATCCGATTTTGTCAAGGTCCATGCTTTTGCACCATACAGCAGGACTGGGATGATGAGAGATGTCCTCGAGAAAGGGCTTTTCCACTCAATTGCTTTCTTAGCCCAAAGAAACAGCGATTACCAAGAGTTATTCTTCGTCTGATCTCGGCGCTGGTGTTACTGCCCGTGTTAATAGCGGAGCCTAGGTACACTCCTCTACTACCTCGAATTTGTATGCGTCTATTGTGACGTTCTGGCCGAGCTGTCGGTGTTGGGTGTCCTTCCACGAAGACAGCATATACTTCGTTTTTCCTTCATTTACCGCTAAACCTATTTTTGCCGCTTCTGTCTCAATTCTCACAAAGGCGCCATTGACATCACGCTGTGTTCTTTCCATTATATCAATATCATCGGCGTACGCGAGAAGTTGAACAGACTTTTGGTAGAAAGTGGCTCTGGTTTTGCACTTCTTCTTAAGAACGATGTTAAAGAAATCGAACGACAGTGCATCGCCTTGTCTGAATCCTTTTTTGACATCAAAATATTCCGTAAGCTCGTTGCCAACCTTGATGGCGCGGTGTGAGTTCTCCATCGTAATTTTGCACAAGCGAACGAGCATGGTAGCGATGCCAAAACTAGACATAGTTTTCTACAGTTCGTCTCTGTAGATGCTGTCATACGCGGCCTTAAAATCGATGAAAAGGTGGTGGGTATCGATTTGGAGTTCATAGGTCTTTCCCAGGAACTGCCGCAAAGTGAAAATTTGGTCGATGCTTGACTTTCCTGGTCTGTAGCCACATTGATAAGGACCAATCAGATTGTTGACGAAAGGCTTCAGTTCACATATTACGGCAGAGAGGATCTTGTAGGCGATGTTAAGCAGGTTGACTCCTCTGTAGTTGGGGCAGTTTAGAGGATCTTCCTTCTTCAGGATCGGGCAAACAATGCTGAGGTTCCATTAATCGGGCATGCATTCTTACAAATCTTACAAATGAGTTGGTGCATGCTCCTATCTAGATCGTCGCCTGATGCTTTGAACAGCTCGGCAGCTAGACCATCTGCTTCAGCTGTGAATTGTTGACTATCATCGTGTCCGATGGAAGGCACCTACCTGACGGCGGGATGTTGTTCGTCGTTGCCGTTATACAGTCTAAAAAAGTCTGCTTTCCAAATTCCCAGCATTGACTGCGAATCTACTATGATGTTCCCTTGTTTATCTCTGCAGGCATCGGTTCTTGCTCGATGAACTTGAGCCAGCTGTTTACCTTCCAATAAAACCTTCGATCTTCATTCTTGATGTTGGCTCTCTCAAAATCCTCTAATTGACGCTTCTCATGTTCCCTCAAAAAACACCTGTACAACTGTCAAAAACTCCTTGCGACATACTTATTAGTGCATCAGGCAACAATTATGGCAATAAGCAAGTATGGCTCTAAGGTTTAAAGAAAACTGATGTCGCATTCTCTCCAACTGCGAAGGCGTTCTGTTGCCTCTTACTTACATACTTAAGGTACACCACCTGTGTGCTCCACCTGAATCGCGGTCTTCCTGTTCTGCGACGTCGTTCCAGGTTGGATTCGAAGACTCTGTAGCGCATTCTGTCACTCCAATTTTCTAAGGCCTTGTCGATGATTTTGGGCTATAGCTCACGAATTGCTTGGTTGATATTGGCCTGCAGTGCATGAATCGTTTCTGAATTGTTGCATAACATTGGTTCATTTCGGTTCCCAAAAAAAAGTGCAAAGGGGTGAAATCGCAGCTCCGAGGCGGCCAATTGGCATCGCCGAGACGGCTGATAAGACGATTTGGGAATTTAGTGTAAAAGATCGATTGTGGCATGTGGCTGTGTGGCATCCTGCATAAACCAGAGATCGTCCAAATTTCAGTAATCAAAAAGTCGGATAACATGGCTCTGAAACGCCCACACTTGACCGAAACGTTGTTCACATTGCAGCAGCCACATTCTCTTCTGTGCACACTGTAAGACGACCGGGACCATGCTAGTCTCACGAATTTTTTGAGCCAAACTGTCTACTGCAGGCGCGGTCGGTGCTTCATAGCAGCCAAAACTTATTTTCAAAGAACGCATTAATGTGTGTTGGGCTACGCAGCATTCACTTTGGAAATAAGTTTTCAATATCTCCCCAGTCCCAACTTTGTTCAAGCCTTAAGCGATTCATTTCGTTGCGCGGAGATTCGTATCAAGATTTCGAGCGGGAGGCAGCTGAGAGTGCAAAAATAACCTATGATTTTAAAAGGAACTACTTAATGGCCCACCCTTCCTATGACCCAATTATCTAAGTCGTTGGACCTTAACTTTTCTGGCTAGGTCAGTGTCGCTGGCCATTCTCTATTTATGCAGATGGGCCCAAAATTGACTCGAAGAATGTTAACCGGGATGATAATAGTCTTGTATAGTGAGGCTTTAGTTTCTCGAGAGAGGACTTTACCACTGCATTACCTTTTAAGTCGAAAGAAGCAGCGATTGGCAAGAGTGATTCTTCGTTTGATTTCAGCGCTGGTGTCGTTGTCTGAGTTTATAGCGGTTCCTAGGTAGACAAAATCTATACTGGCGTTGGCTCCAAGACGTCGGTGTTGGGTGTTCATGGTCTTGCCCTCGTTAACCGCTAGACACGGCTCAAGGCTCACAAACGCTCAACTGACATCACGCTGTGTTCTTCCAATTATGTCAATGTTGTCTGCGTATCCTATTAGCTGGGTTTTGCATAATCTTTTCAAGAATGATGTTGAAGAAATCGCATGACAGTGCATCGCATTGTTTAAAACCTTTTTTGACATCAAATGCGTCCGTTAGGTTTTTTCCGACCATGATGGACCAGCTTGAGTTTTCCATTGTCCTCTTTCACAGATGGACAGAAGATGCCAAAACTAGACATTGTTCTATAGAGTGGTCTCTACATACGCTGTCATGCGCGGCCTTGAAATCGATGAAAAGGTGGTAGGTATCGATTTGAAGTTCCAGGGTCTCCTCCAGATCTGCCTTAGAGTGAATATTTGATCGATGGTGGACTTTCCGGGTCTGAAGACCAATCAAGTTGTTGACGAAAGGCTTCAAACTTTAACACAGCATGGCGATCTTGTAGGCGATGCTTAGGAGACTTGGAGCCTCTGTCTAAACAAATTTAATAACAGCTATTGTTAATGAATAATACCCTTAAACCAGTTAAGAACAGTATATTATGACATTTTTGTGTCTAAGCAGTTTGGCTCGGATAACGTAAAAAACAGATTATTGATAGAGGTACTGCATATCTGACAATTAGAACAACATGGCCTTAAGAGAGTTTGTTGTTTTGAAACAGCCTGCGTACACATGAACTGTCCAATTAGTACAATAACAGCACCTTTTCTTAAAGCCAGGCTTTCAACTACGCTTCTTAAACGATCTCTGTATAAGTTTTATGAACAAAGAGAAAGAAGAAGAAAATCGGCTGCTACGCCCATGCGCTGTAGCAGACACTCATACACCAGAAATGGCTGTAAACAATGATTTTTTGTTGATATTCACGACTGACTCTAAAAACTGACATCAATGAAATGCACATTCATTGAACAGTGAGTGTCATGAAGAATGTTTCATGGGAACATTAGAATTATAATAACTAAAAGCCTTTTCAGAACCTAGCATGTTAACACAACACCCAAATTTTTCAAATCAACTGATTCATAAGCATCAAAACGTCGTTCGCTAAAAATAGTTGACAAATTTCGAACATTAAAATCCAACAATACACTTATTTCCCTTGCATGTAAGTCATCGGTCGAAGACAACCGGTGTGGCGGTGCCGGTGCGGCTTTTTTCGTTAGGACCTCGCCTTATTTCGACCTTGAAAAAGCAGCCCGTTACGTCATTAGTCCATCTATCAAACTATGTATTTTTTTTTCTGATGTGCAGCCACGCCTAAGCCAAACCTAAAAACTACTAAAAACAAAAAAGAGTCATTACCACATTGACTATACACTACGTCCTGATGTCCTTCCTTTGTGTGTGACCCAATATCCCTTTTCGGAAATTTTCATTTTAATTTTCATATTCAATGTCAAATGTGTAATAATATTTCCTCATCACAGTCACAAAACCTTCCATCAATCGATATCTCTACATTAAGTGTAGAGATTTTCATTTGATGATAAACCAAATGCGTGTTCTTGAAAACTACTCTCGCTATGAGTACTGAATTCTCTTTTTTTCGGAACTTTAAGCCATGCAAATGAAATCAATCAGCTGTAGTAGTGTTTGGCTCTGGCGGAGTCCTTCCTAAATACCACTTTCGGCTAGAAACTACTTCTCGACATGCAAGTTATTCTTCCGGTGGCGGCGGCGTCTGTCCATCAAATTGTGTAAGCCATGAGAATTGTCATCTCTCGTAAGTCGTTACTCGCAGTGTAGGCGTTTTGCTAATATTCCGAGACTAATGTGATCACTTCAATGACTGATGGTTAATTCTCCGTCCGACCATTAAGCCAACCAAACACCCACCAAATTGTCCTTGAAATTGTGTTTCTCTTTTCAATGTTATCCAGCCGTTAGCCTTTCAATGCTTCCCAAATCAAATATTATTAATTAATTAGGCTACCACAATACTAATACGAGTGACTAGAACTATACTTAGGTTGGATAGAGTTCTCGGTCAGGGGCTAGGGCTACCATATGCTCTTCCTTACTCGAAATCGAAGGCCAAAACGAAGAAAGGGTTGGCAAACAACAGCACAACGTTGTTCTAATTGTTGTTGTTTGACTTGGTCGTATGTTAAAAATAGACAAACAAAATATATGCTTTTGTTCTCTTTTCTGTGAAACAAACGAACTGAAAAAAAAAACATAAACTCCATGCTTCCGGTCAATTGTGGTAGTTTCAGCTTTCATCAGTTTTGTGCCATTTGTTCGATGCGAAAGAGTTTTCCTGTGTCTTTTTGTGGGAGTCGGATATTTTGATCAAAAATGTTAAATTGCCATTTTTTTCGGTAGAAATTAAGGTGATGTTTTGTTTACGTTAATTTGTATAACGTGGAACGTGGACCTGTGTTTATGTTTGAAACAAAAAGAAATTACGAAAACCCATTGCCGTGCATAGAATTCAAATCGATAATAATTTGGGAATGGTATGGCCTAGAATTGAATCATTAATGAGTATAAAACTTTAAATAATTTAATATGAGTAACATTGTACAAATGAAGTGGGTGGTTGGTTATATTTTTGTAAGTGTGTAAGACCAAATAGGAATTTGTAAACGACCAAGACAAACACTAATTTAATGTTTCACAGTGCTTCAAAATAGAGCAATTTTTGAATAAACAAAAGGTTAATGTTTCGAATTCAATGGAAGTGGAAGTTTTAGATTCGACACAAAAATGTGAATGTTGTGTTCACTAAACCACAAAATAAACGATCAAATTGAGCCACAAGATGAGTTACTAGTCTTAGGAGATTTCAATCTTGCAAACTTGATCTGGACTAAACAGACGGATGAGAACTATCTATCTCCTATTAACATGTTCTCTACCAAAGAATTCTTGACAAATGACGGTCTTTCCTCATGTGGACTAAGCCAATTTAATGGGATTGTCAACAACTTCAACAAAATATTGGACCTTATTTTCTTCTCAGACACACTCAATGCTGATATTGCTGTAAATCCAGCCAATACCCGACCCGAAGACCCACATCACCCAGCATTAGACCTATCTTTTAATTTAAATTTAAGTAATGTTCCTTGCTCCAAAGAAAATCTTGAGTTTAACTTTAAAAAATGCAGACTTAATGAACTTTTCAATCTCTTATGTAATGTTAACTGGAATCATTTGTTTGAGAACTGTGACATTAATGCTATGTTTCTCTAAATTCTACTGTGTTCTCTTTAACTTTTTTTTATGAGACCACACCATTGAGAAAACCGCGCAATATTTTTAAATCTCCTCCATGGTTTGACTCTTGCCTAAAAAACTTAAAAAATAAAAGAAACAAGGCCTGGATTAAATATAATAAAACAAAAGCTGATAATGACTTGGTAATATACAATGATCTAAGAAATATGTTTATTGACCGCAGGTGGCCATGGTTCAGAGGATAGAGTAGTGGATTGCTAAGCCGAATGCTACGGGTTCAAGCACCAGCTTCAGCAGCATTCTTTTTCTACAAAAATCGCCAGCTTATCTGAGGCCACCTGTGCGATAACATGAGACATTACAAATCTAAGTCTCCTCCTCTGAGCCACGTAGGTTTCTGTTATGTGTGCTTTCTTTCTATGTGTCGTATCTGTCTCTCTCTGTTGTATGTCTTGTTCTGTCCCAGCCGATGGTCTCAGTCACCAGTGCTGCTATGTGTCTGTAGTTCGTTACATTTATGTGCGAAGTACTGTGAAATGTAATGTAATATGTTTATTGACTATTCAGATATTCTTTATAATGACTTTATTTTAAATACTGAAACCGACATAAAAAACAACCCAAAAAACTTTTGGAACTATGTTAATAGTAAGAGAAGTACTAACGGGTATCCAAACTGCATGTCTTTCAACAACGAACTTAGCCATGACTCTGAAAAAATTTCAAATGTGTTTGCAATTTTTTCAAAGATGCTTTCGAAGTAGCGAACTCCCGTCAAACGCCTGAGCTATTGGCGCTCTCACAAAATTTCCCTCATTTGAATTCAATTAGTCTTTGGATATCTGAAGATGAAATCGTTCGCAAAGCTTCAGAACTTGACGTTTGTTATAGCCCTGGTCCAGATGGTGTACCTTCTTATATTTCCTATTTATCCTATCCTCTTCATTTATTCTTTTCAATGAATCGCTCAGATCTTCAATTTTTCCTGAAATTTGGAAGAGTTCTTACATAACACCGGTACATAAAAAGGGTAGTAAAACTGAATTAAAAAATTATCGTTCCATTGCAAGTCAATTATTTGTAAAGTCATATCGTTTAATTGTAAGTCTATAATTTGTGACAGTCAACATGGTTTTGTTCAAAATAAGTCAACAGTTACTAACCTCTTTCATTTCAGTTCTTTTTGTTTAGATTCGTTTGAAAAACGGAAACAAGTTGACTGTGTCTTCACAGACTTCAGTAAGGCCTTTGATAAATTGTGCCATAAAACATTAACTTCCAAACTTAAATCCCAAGGCTTTAACGATAAAGGAGAATGGGCAAATTGGTCCACCGAGCGTCCACGAATGAGATATACATCGTTGGAAAGCTTAGTTTTAGTACATCATTTTATTATATGGGCAAAAATCTGTAAACCATGGGGTTCCAGCAGTACAAGGCAACGAAGATTGCAATTAATGAAAAAAATAATTTAAATATTTTTCCGTTAAAATTATCAAACAGATTACTTTTGGTGACTTTTATGCAGTCATACTGAGATCAAATATACAGTCCCGGCATAGTAGATCTAAGCAATACTATGCATATATTCTTGTTTATCCGGAAGCGGAAGGAAGAAATGCTTTCAAACACTATTATTGCACTTGTTTAACAGGGCGTCGCACTATCGGTACTTGTGCACATGTAATATCGATTTTATGGTATCTCTCTTGGGCCCGACATCAAGCCGTGTTCATACCACCAGCTTTCAACATGAATAACGTTATTCTTGATGATACTATCATGTAATATAATAAAATTCTACTTTGTTTATTCGATTTCACAAAGTGTTTTTCATATTTTTTGGTCGCTTATTTTACCCATCTCCCATTGTTCTCGACAAAAAAAATATTCAAATGTTGATATACTCCATAGTATTAAGTTGTTATCATAGGTGGGGTTTCTGTTCACTAGGTGGACCAGCTCCCATATATTTTTGCCCATTCTCCTTTGTTAGTTGGATTTCGTCGTACTTATATAATAGATCGTACAGCGTAATTTTTAGGACTGTGCGGTCATCATATTTTTATACCAACTCTGGCGTACCACAAGGTAGCCACTTAGGACCTTTACTGTTTATTTAGTACGTTAACGACTTACCTTCTATTATAAAACACTCATCTGTTTTAATTTACGCTGATGACATTAAAATTTTCAAACGTATTGACTCACTTGACGACTCGACTGTTTACTCCTACAAGATGATCTAAATAGTTTTCGCAAATGGTGTTTTATAAAAATAAGCTTTTACTTAACATAGACAAATGTAAATCAATGTGTTTTACACGCAAACAAAATGTTTTGACTTTCAGTTATCAATTAGGCTCTTCTTATTTGACTAAACTCTCTACTTTCTCTGACCTAGGTACCTATTATTCTTGACTCAAAACTAACTTTTACAAATCATTATGACTATATTATTAAAAAAGCAAATAAGACACTCGGATTTATAAAACGGTTTTCACATGACTTTCGCGACCCTTATATCCTTAAACTTCTTTACATATCATTTGTAAAACCAATATTGGAATATGGCTGCATAATATGGGCCCCCTATTATTCAGTCCATATAAACAGAATAGAAAGAGTACAAAGAAGATTCATGCGTTTCTGCCTCCGTTTCTTCCCATGGTCCAATAGGCTCGAACTTCCACCGTACAATCATAGGCTCACGCTCACAAATCTTCCATCGCTTTCTAAACACAGACAGTACATTCAGCTGTGCTTTATTATAAAACTTATCAATGGGTCAGTCATATCACCATCAATTTTGGAACAATTAAACTTTATTTATAGCCGTACAAGTATTAGAAGACAAGTTCAATTACGTCCTATATCAAGCAGATCGAACTATGGCAAAAACAGACCCCTCAACCAATTGATTTCAGTTTACAACGAGTATTACTTTTTGGTATATTCCTTAAGCGATGATTTTAAAAGTAAAACATTTAAGTAATTTTTTTCAATACTTCAGTTTAGCTTTTAAATTCACATTTGCAAATTGTTCTAATAAGTATTGTAAGTCTATAGATCTAAAAATAAATGTAATATGAGTCTTAAGTTCTAACGTTAGTTTGTTTAACGAATTCAATAAATTAAAATTGAGTCGGGAATTCGGGGAATAGGGATTTGGGAACTCAAATTGAATGCAACACTATAAGTCCTACACTTAGGTTTGGAGCTTCAAAACAAAATTGTTTTTATCATCCCTTCTGTCGGTGTGCAGACTAACGTCTCCATGGGCATGCTAGCCCACTCAACAAGAGCTTAAAAGGCTTAAGAGATTAACTTGTAAATTTTTGTATAACAATGCTATGACCTTTATGTCGATTCCGAAACCTCTTTTCCACCTCTTTCTTATTCTTATAATTTTGTTGGCTAAATCCTCTCAAGTCTATACGAGCAGATGCCACAACAACCTTGGACATGTAAGTAAGTTAATTTTCGGCAAGTAGTATTTTGTTTTGAAATTTTACAAAGCAAATACACACATTTTCTATACCCTCACACCGATGATTTCTAAAAAAAAGGAGAACCTCGCCAAGCGATTCTTAAGGGCACTAGGCACTACTTCCTTCTTTTTTTTAAATGCTTTGGTCTGTCTTGTTTGTTTTACCATCATAACTTCAGTTTGGTTTATGCCCGATGAACGGAACCTCAGCATCGTATGCATGCCCGATCCTCAAGAAAGAAGACCCCCTTAACTGCACCAACTTTAGAGGTATAAGTCCCCTAAGCATTGACTACAAGATCTTGTCTGCCGTGCTTTGAGAACGTAGTCAAAGGTCTGCCACTATGTATTTTGAAGGTTTTAGGTAACATCTGTGAACGGAAAATCTGCCGATTTAAGGACGCCTAAGGGGAACTTATAGGACATTCTGGTAAAAACGATTTACCTACTAATACAGGCTTAGCTTCCTCCTCAGGTGGCGTGTCCAATTTTGGCTGGAAAATATTAAAACTAAACAAAAAAATCCATTGTCCAACTCCCTAATTGTAGAAAACGCTTATCGGCAATAAAAAAAAAGTGATTAGCCCCCAATCCTACAACCACAATCACAAACAATTTTTAGCTTAAACCATAATTTTCACTCTTGCCTGTATGTATGTTCTTTATTTTTTTTTACTGAAAAGGATACTTAAGGTCCAACTATAATTGCTTAAGTGAACTTAAGCTAATGTCAAAAAATCGGACGAGAATTTCCTAAAGTAAGTAAGTATTATTCAAATGAGTGTTCGTTAACGCAAACGTTGCGCGCATTGCGCCCATTTTACGCGTGGTGGCCCTTCACAGTCGACTCTTCAACGTTTGGTGGCCAAATTTGATACGACCGGTTCAGTAAACAAACACCCGTACGTTCAAGGAATGCAAGATCTGCCAAGAACATCGCCGCGGTCCGTGAAAGTGTACAGCAGAACCCGGGTAACTCTTTTCCTCGACGTACACAAGAACTCGGCCTTTCGCAGACCTCAACTTGGCGGCGAATTTTGCGTCGGGACTTGGGCCTACACCCGTACAAGATCCAACTGACCCAGGAGCTGACTGGTCTTCGAATCACATCTACCCGCCCTTATTCAAAAACCCTTTTTTATAGTTCAGCCTTTAAATTCTTTTTATCCCTCCCTTGGCAGGATAGAAGACCGCAGTCTTTCACTTCACTTTCCAGGGTAGAATAAGTTTTTGAAGTAATATTATAAATCTCTGTTGGCACTGAGTTACTTTTTATCATTTCCTGTGTGTTTTGTCTATTACGAGGAAATAGATCTCAAATGCAGTTTATGAACAATCAAGGCTAAAACCGATGGCCCAAATAAATAAAACTGTTTTTTCTTCTCAAGTTCCTCTTTGTAAAGAAACTCCTTGCTTAGCTAAAGAAATTAATCTCAATTGAAGTTTTCGTTTTTATTTTCTTGCATAAGGAATTTAAGATTTGTAGACTGAGACCCGGAGTCGCCTATTGATTTTCCATAAAAGAAAAAAAAAACAAGAGATAGGATATGAAATCAGAATTTGCTCTACTTTGTTTTTGGGTGTAAATATTACGTCCTCTTGTGGACGATAAAAAGTCAGGCAATTGGTGGCATTAGAAAAAGTTTGAATCTGTCCTGAAGATGATGTCAGAAGGTTATTGCAACATGTTTCGATTCATTTAAATCAGGTTAAGATGATGAGTGTTGAGACTTTATCTGTTTAAGAGATTAATAAGTTTCAATAAGTTCATAACTCACTTCAGGCCAGTTGAAATTATTAATATTATTATTATTATTCATGCTTTATTTACTCTTAGATGTATACAATTTTGTTTTGTTTTGTGTTTTTTGTTTGTTTTTTTTATCATTTTTATTCAATAAGTTTGATGAGCATAAGCCTCCCCCTTCGTCTTCCACAATTGTCGGTCTAAGCTTCTCTCCAATAGTTTGGGCAAAAATGTTGTATTTCGTCTCTCCACCTTCATTTCTTTTCTTGTCTCGCGGGGTCCACTCTGTTGTTATTTTGGTCCATCGATCATCTGAGGTTCGGAATATATGTCCAGCCCAATCCCATTTAAGTCTTCTTGTTCTTTGAAGAGCATCTTCAAATTTCGTTCGTTGGGATAACCTCACTTTAAGGATCGATCTTTCCATCGCTCTTTGGCAGGATTGGAGCTTATTTTCGAGGGCTCTCGTAGATAGCCATGTTTGTGCAACCATATGTCACGATTGGAAGAACCGTCGAGTCGAAAACACATTTTCTTGTTTGGGTTGAGATATTAAGATCCAACAGATTCTTCACATTCTAAAACTGTATCTAAGCGCTTACTATTCTCTGGTTTACATTTTTAACATCTTTATCGATGAATGATATAGTTTGAGTCAAATAATTGTAGTCTTCTACGTAGTCTAAAGCGTTATCATCAATTTTTATTATGGAATGGATGCCATTTGACATTATTTTGGTTTTTTGTCGATTAGTGGATAAACCGACTTTTTTGCATTCTATACAAAGCTCGTTTAGCATAGTTTGTAATCCATGTTTTGACGTGGCGATTAAAACAATATCATCTGCAAATCTAAGATTTGATAGAAATCTACCGTTTATATTCAATCCCTTGTTTTCCCATTCCAAGTTACGAAAAATCTCTTCCAAAGTTGCAGAAAAAAGTGCCGTACTCCACGTTTCGTCTGAAATATTGGCCCAACAAATTGCGCGCAACATTATCCTTGTACATGTTTTGAAGAATACGAACAATTTACGGTTCCACACCTTGTTTAATCCAGATAAATACTTGCTCAACTGTATCGAACGCTTTGGCGAAATCAATAAATGCAATATATAGCGTTATATTATATTCCATGGTCCATTGTTGAGAATCCACACCTGAACCCAGCTTGCTCAAAAGGTTGATTGAATTCTAGGCTTGTTTTCATTCTATTAAAAAGGCATTTCGCAAATATTATCCTAATGGGCCTATAGTTGTTTATGTCGTACGTCTTGCCTTTTTTGTGGATGAGGATTATTTCGGATTTCTTCCATTGTTCTGGGATTTCCTCGGTGAACAAAACCGGATTGAAAATATCTTTAAACCAGTTGGCCAATGAACATTTTGCGTATTTTAAATACTCTGCAGCAATTCCATAACTTCCATTGCACTTCTCGTTTTTTAAGCTTTGAATCGCATTCTCGACTTCGCTTTTAAGTAAAATTGGAAACTGTTGCTCTTCTTGCCAATCAGTGCTTGTGTCAGCATTTAAAAGGGAATGAGAGTCAGAACTGTTTTAGTTGAGTTTTGTATAAATTGCTGTAGAAGTTTGTTGCTATGTTGTTGATATCTTTTCTATTATGAGTCTTGCTAGCATTTTTGGATAAGGCAACGATCCATTCTTTATGAGTTTTTAATGGAGCATTTGCTTTTTTGATTGATTTTGGTTTTTCAATTAAATTTTGTAAAAAGTTGTCGTTAAAAGTTTGGATGTCTTCTTGTGATTTTTTCTTAATTTTTTTCCTAAGAATTGTAAGATTGTGCTTTTCGGATGGATTAAGACTGACCTTTAAGCGTAGTCTCTCACGTTCTTTGAGTTCCTGTCAGGCGATATCCAAGTCCACTGGTTTTGTGGTTTCTTTTTAAATAAAGAGCCGCCAACCACTAGCTTGTTCTGCCAAACATGCTGGATCAGGTGGCTTCCTCTTGCGTTTCTTTCTCCATATCCAAATTCACCCATGATTTGTTCTTCTCCTCTCTCTCTTAATCCAATTTTTGCATTAAAGTCGCCAATTGTTAAGAGAATTTCAGATTTGAAATGGATTGTTGCTCTCTCAAGTGTATCATAAAAAGTATCTATTTCCTCCTCTGTTGCCTTTTTAGTTGGTGCATATACTTGAATAATGGATATATTACATTATTTGTCAATTTTGAACCTTACCCCTATCACTCTGTCGCTAAATCCTTTAATTTCTAGAATATTCATTTTTAGTTTTTTGTTTATCATGATTCCAACGCCAAAGGATCCTTTAAGAGGGCATATTCGAGTTCTATAAATTTTTCTTCGGATAGTGTTCTAGTGTTTAACGTTGCAATATGTAACTGCTTGATTCTGTTTCAGTTTAAATTATTGTTAATATTATTTTTGATATAATGTGCTTGATTTTCGTATTCATTAGAAGGGGGGTTTTGGCCATGTACCTCCACGGTGGCCAACCGGGTTGGAGGCAAGTTGAAATAGCTATTGTAAATAATTGCTTATGAAAACTAAATCTGACATTGAATTCCTCAAAATAACTTGCTGAATCATTTACTGGAAATAAAATAATAATTACTTTCGGTTCCTGCGAACCTTATCTGATGAACCGTGCAACACATGAACTTCCCATTCCTTAGTCGTCGTGTGAGTCGATCCTTAAACAAATTATTCCTACTTAATTGATGATTCAAACCTTCTTTCCTAATTAAATTTCCAAGCAATAAAGCAACTAACGATTATTAAGTCGCGTGTGTCAACTGTTGACTGTCAACTGGTCTATTAAAAGAATTATTTCTAAATGAATATTCTCGGATGCATATATAAAATTAATTTGTTTCTTTTATTTTAATAGAAAACGCCAACATGTCTGAATACTGGCTCATTTCGGCTCCAGGGGATAAAACCTGTCAGCAAACCTACGAAACAATGAATAATCTCACCCACAAACAGAACAATCTGTGTGTCAATTTTAAATTTCATATTCCCGACTTGAAGGTAAGGCTCTTCCTTAGAAAAAAGAACTCAACTCAGACTAACTGTCTGTGATTTAAGGTTGGAACATTGGATCAATTGGTTGGTCTTTCGGATGATTTGGGTAAATTGGACGTCTATGTGGAGCAAATTACCCGAAAAGTCGCCACCTACTTGGGTGAGGTGCTCGAGGATCAGAGAGATAAATTGCACGAGAATCTCCTCGCCAATAATAGTGAGTTGATTTTATTATAATACACACTTGAAAATATTGTTTTTTATCTAAATTTATGTATTTCCAAACCGAATCCGCATAAATATTTAAAAGCAGGCAGTCCATTTTTTCCTATATAAATTCAGAATATATGCTTTCAAATACTAAGACATTCATGACTACAATATTATATTTACATAAAAACTAATAACTTCCCATCAATAGTGGATTTGTTTGGAGACATCATATAGAATGACACAATGACAGTGAAACGCTCTGTTTGCAACGTTTGAAAAGTATTTTTCCCGTATGCATACTTCAATACGAACTATACTTTTTGGATTTCGAAAATGTATTTTGTTGTCATTGCGAGTGATTGTTGTTATGTTTTCATTTTGATTTCCTAGCTGTGATGCTTCCAAACAACGCCTCAACTCTTACAAGACATTATTACTCCTACCAATACATTTAAAAACGTAGTTTCTTTTTTTTTATTGGGAATGCTAACATAACATATTACATACTTCCTTAGAACTACATAAATTTATTTAAATCAAAGTGCGACTTTGCAAATTTGTGAATGGAAGACTAAAAGTGTAATGAAATCGCTTTAAAAAAAATTATTACACTTTTAGAAAATGGATTTAAAAACTAATCGATTTTCTGTATTACCTTTCTTTTGAAATAAAATTAAATTTAATATTATCTTTCCCCCCTTTTTTTTTGTTTCTTTTTTTTATTTCATTTTTGTTAATTTATTGAAATTATTTTTTTTTTATTTAGTTTTTGTTTTATTAACGTTTAATTTGTCACAGCAAATTCATGTCTCTTTGGTTAGAGAAAGCTTTTTATATTAATGTTTTTGATTTGAAACAAACATTTTGCGTTTTGAGCTGACACACTAAAAACATGTTAAGAAGCAGAATTTGTTTGTAGTACGTTCATTTCAAATGTGAATTTATTGACAGCCTTTGTACAGTCTAGCAATAAGAAGCGTTCGATAAAGGTGTTATACTATCAGTTTTCTGTCATATTCATAAATATATTTATTTTGAATCGCTTAGGAAAATTTAAAAAAACAACTAGCTCTAGAATTAAATAAAAAGGATTTTAAAAGGCCTGCTGCCTGCCATAGAATGCGACTTGGAGATAGGTTTTATTTTGACAATTAACAGCCCGATTCTCCCCATCATCACTGATACCTCACAAGTCATAAGAAGAGGTGAAATTGATTTTGTGACTTTTCGTATTCTCCCCCAAAGTCACAACTTGTGAGAGTCACAAAAACAATCGAAATTGTGATCTCCTTCAGAGCAGGTCATAACAAGCAAATTATTTGAGATTTGACATTTTGATTTTTGAGTAGTGAAAAAAATGGAAGTTGAAATGATTATGGCGCATATTATTGACGAAGTTTTCTCCGTAGATGAAAAGTAAGAATTTTACAACAGGACATCATTTGAAACAAACTAATAAAATTGATAAGATTGCAGCGAAGACGGCTTTACGAACCCTGAGAGACACCAATGACCTAATGGCTATAGAAAATAGCACGTTTGTTTTTTTTTTTACCCTTTCCGGATCGGTTTGGTCATTTTTGTTGGCCATGAGCTGCGGGTGGTCGATCATGAATGACACGAAGTATTCTAGTTGCTCCACCGAAGTCCTCTTGCCATCGCGATTTTCTTCTGAAAATATATTAATTTATTTATTTATAACGTCAATTACAAACATTTCTATAAAATTTATCATACCTATTGCTGAGTTGTTGATTGGCAAATTTGAAAACTTTTAAATTTTTTCAATGAGAAGCTGATGACATTTCCATATTCACATATTGGCTGTGGTGAGTTTCGTTGTGACTTTTCTTATGAGGATTATGGGAGAATCCGACAAATTTCATCGAATCACAACAATCCTCACAAGAAATAGTCACAAGGGCTTATGACTTGTGATTCTTCACAAGGGGGAGAATACATCTCTCAGTCTTATGCTAAACTAAATTTGTGTTATGATTTTGTTAACGTTGAGATAGCACAACTGAACGAATGTCTTTACCACTCCTGCACAAATGAATATGATTTCCCCACGCCATGGCTCTGTAATATTAATATTTTTCAAGTCTATTTTCTAATCATAAAGGACAAACAACGAACGGAAGTTGTTTTCATGCCCATAAATACGGGAAAAAGTTAAAAAAAAAGTTTTAGAAAAAGCTTTAAATGAATTATTCCCAGGCGCAGGTCGTAGCTCATATGAATTGACCTTAATAACCTCAGACCTATAAGTCTAACATATTTCTTTCCAAGACCCTAGAAAGACTGATTGATGTGCATACATCTAAGACCAAGCATTGATGCACGCCTTACATATGCCTCAACATGCCTACTGTTCGGGCAAATCGGTGGAAAAAACTTTACAAACTTTAGTATGCACATTCGAATACTCCTTCCTTGATATAGAAGGAGCTGGTGCTGCATTATATTGTCATCTTTGCACTGAACGTAGAAAGTTTGCTTGGTGAGTTAATGCATGAAATGCTGAATAACAGAATAATTTACTCAACAATAGTCGGCTCTTCTTCTAGAAGATTTTTTAGCACAGGTACGCTGCAAATCAGAACATGGTAGAAATTAAATTCTAACAAGTCTGGATGCGGAGGTTTTTAGAGTGCTTGCCTAAGGAGCTGACGTTGCTATAACGGTTTCCTAACAGTAAAACTTTGGGCAGATCGGTGTTGACTAGGTGGGTGTCAACCCACATTAATTTCGTTGAGCTTAGTGGAAAACTTCTAGATTCATGTAGTATAACAATGTGCCAAAAATTGTTCTAAGTGTGTCTTACTCCATCCCTGAAAACTGGCTGTTACTTGAACCTTACGTAACCTTACTAGTAGGAATTCTATTGGTACACAAAATGTTGCGAAAACATCTATTAACGAGTTATATCGTTTGTCCAAGCTGACTCTGTGCTTGCTGAAGTAATTCCGTTATTTATATCCAGCCCTATCGTCGTATCCAATCGTAACAAAATCCTAACCGATTTGTACGAAATATACGAATTTCGTATCGTCCTAAGGGTTCCGATTGTTAAATCGTACATACCTCAGAAAAAAATTCAATTTTGCTTTGAAATGTCAAACTCAGAGTAATGCATCACGATTTCATGCGGCGAAAAGCAAAATTCAACTAACGCTATGCGATGCATAGCGATTATTTTGTTTTATGTTCCGACAGCTAAATTGTGTCTGAACATTTGCGGAACAGCTTGCGTTATTACGCGTCAATATTTCCTTTACGAAACGGATTCCATGAACAAAATAAATGTTACTCGGAACTTTTCTACGATCGTTAGTTTCTCCGAACGACCAAAGGGCTGATCATTTCTTTTATGGTGCGGTACAGAATCGATGTCTTTGGTTTTGGGACCCTAATTTTTATTTATTATTTCTCTTGGATTTCAAAACTTAGCCTACAACTCTCCTGTCTTGTCAGTTTTTCAATTTTTGTTTTCTAAAATTTTAAATACGACGAAAACTGAATCGAAGTAATAAAAACAAAAAAAGTTTATCGAAATCGGTTCCTCCTTCTGTTAAAACGTTGCCTAGAGACACGTTTATGGTTTCAATATTTTTGTTAAAAAAATTGTAAATATAAAATTTCCGAATCAAGTAATTTTAAATTTTGTTTGCGAGTCTATTATTTAAACAATACATTTCTTATTTTTTTTATGTAGCTTTTTTTTCAGATGCATAGACGCTTATGGTCGTTGTGCTAGTTGTCTTAAACCTTAGACAAAGTTCTTATTTTTTGCCTTGAAGCATAACTATGTGCGTATAGTATTACTAAAGTCGGTTAATAAAAAACATCTATTCCCTAATAAACTTTAAAAAACGAAAAGTTATAAATCAGTAAAACCCAAAAACCATTATGACTTGGTTTTTATCCTTGAATCGCTCTCATGAGCGAAACTGCGTTTCATAATCAAACCAACAACCACCTTAACCCATTAAGAGCCGAATCTTTTTATTTTGCCGAAAATCACATAATAACAGCCATATTATGACTAACAACTATCGTCTTGATAGTTGATATACAGGGTGATTCACGAGCGTTGTGCCAAAAAGCTAGAGCGTGTAGGTTGAGTTGAGACAAGAATAAAATCGTATGGGAGGGCGGGGGGGTCTATTCCCCCCCGTTTAGCCGGGAGGGGCAATTTTCTGAAAAATTGACTTATTTTGTAAAAAAAAAATATTTAAAATCAACGGCTTCGTTTACAACACCGTGCTATACCTTTCTGAAAAGCCAAAAACTTCTTCTTTCACTTTGTTTTTAAATTAAATTGTTTTAACGATTAGTTTAAAAAAAAATAAATTTTCAAACTTAAAATTTTCAAAAAAAAAGTAAAAACAATATTTTTGAACTAATTTTTTTTTTAATTTCTCAAAAACGAAAAGACATTTTTCATCCGGTTTTCTGTTTTTAACTAAAAATTAACAAAGACATTGAACTTTGAAAACAAAATTAGTACTTAATTACATAAAATTTTGAAAAAAATTAGTTCAAAAATATTTTTTTTACTTTTTTTTTGAAAATTTTAAGTTTGAAAATTTATTTTTTTTAAACTAATCGTTAAAACAATTTAATTTAAAAACAAAGTGAAAGAAGAAGTTTTTGGCTTTTCAGAAAGGTATAGCACGGTGTTTTAAACGAAGCCGTTGATTTTAAATATTTTTTTAAACAAAATAAGTCAATTTTTCAGAAAATTGCCCCTCCCGGCTAAACGGGGGGGAATAGACCCCCCACCTCAACTCAACCTACACGCTCTAGCTTTTTGGCACAACGCTCGTGAATCACCCTGCATATCAACAAGTTTAATGAATTCGTATTATGACTATCAACTGTCAACATTTTTTATCGACTTTTGAGTTTTATTAGATAATATCAAAAAATTTGATACATATCAACTTTTCTATCAACTAAAAATTCCTGATTGTAACGCAAACAAACAAATTGATTTGGCATTTTTAAATAATAAAAATTTTGGCATTTTTAAAGAATAAAGATTTCGAGTTCCACTCATAACTATTTTTATTGTACTTCAAGTCTGCAGTACTAT
Organism: Sphaerophoria taeniata; assembly: GCA_943590905.1. Classification (NCBI taxonomy): domain Eukaryota; kingdom Metazoa; phylum Arthropoda; class Insecta; order Diptera; family Syrphidae; genus Sphaerophoria; species Sphaerophoria taeniata. Next base: position 46,665,724 of record OX016540.1, read on the forward strand.
TTTTGAAATAGCTTAAATGGTTTCCGAATTATTTAAGAAAAAAGTCCTTTTTGGAAATTTTTTTATTTCAAATTTGAAAAGTCAAACATTAAAATGCACTACTTTTCTCCAAGGAAATTTTGATGAATATTCACAATCGGTCAAAAATAACAAGTTGATACTCATAATACGAAACTATCAACTATTTGATAGAAACTATCGACTATCAAATTGATACTCATAATAGGGTTGTAAAACTAAAAAATATTCAAAACAGAAAAAAAATATGTGGAGCAGGTTTTTGGGGCTGTACCCAATGGCACAATGCATGTTCACTTTTTGGAATGAAAAGTTTTGAAGCATTCGTTTTCTAAGCAAAGTGCTACGTCGACGTCGCGTCGTCGCATTGCTCACAAATCCATCTAATTCGATTATGGCATTGTCGACAGCGTAGTTGATTCTTTATGCGCTTCGGGAAATGGTTTCCACCTTTAGTTGCTGCAGAAGAAACTATTGATCGCTTGGATGTTGACGTTGAAGGTTGTGTATAGTTTCGCAAGCAATGACGAACAATAGTAAGTTGAAACTGCAGTAAGTCTATGTTGCTGTTGTACACTGTTTTATACAACTTCCTTGCATTGACCATCAAAGAATTCATCATAACGTTGAAAAGTCCACCACCACTTTTTGCTGTGAAATTTTATTCGGTAGTTGTTGATTGCTTGATCATGAAGATCAACGCCTCCCATCCCTGATTTGTACTCAGCTATCATTTCGGGGAAAAAAAAGTGCTTCTCAACTTTGCCGTTCGGAATCGGCGTTAAATTGTAGGTCCCCTCAATTCTTCACACGCACTCAGAGAATTGTTGATGAGAGTAAGTCGCTTAGGCCTTGGCTCTTCAAGAGCTGTCGCGCCACTCTATTTATTTATTTATCATTTCGGGGTGTTTTACACTGATTTTCACTTTTTCCATCGAGCACCATCGGTAGACGGAATGCATCGGCTCAATACCCTCAAAGTTTGAGCCAACACTCACAGAACTGTTATCATTCCATTTTACGAAGAGTATTTTATTGGCAGTATCGTATATGTGGTCATAGAATCCTTATTTTGTTTTTCTTTTTTGAACTCTGCATTCTATTTTAGTGGACATTTTTTTTCTTGACTCGCGTACAGTCAGCAAAACAAGGAGATCATGTGACGTAAAAAAATTATCGAAAAAAACTACTTGCATGATCTGAAGGATGGGGAACTTTTTCCAAGAAATCAATAACAGCTCTGGATTCAAGCGGCATTTGCTGTTTTTTCATAGTGACGTTTTTGGCTCCACAGCAGGTGTCGAGTTGCAAGAGATCGTATTTTTGCAATTTTGTCAGTATGAACCAAATTGTTGTTATCCGCAAGGTGGAGATATTTTTTTTTATTTCCTTGAATCTGGTTCGGGAAATATTATTCGCAGTTGCTAAAAGCTTCTTGTTTTTTTATAAGATTGTTAAAAACGTGGAATTCTAGATCTAGATCTAAACAACCCACAGGTGATAACATTGAATACTGAAAAGAACGATCACTAAGTAGTCACTTTACTAGTGCAAGAATTTTACCCACTATTATCACATAAAAGTATTATTGAAAAATCTTAAACACGATACACTAAACATAACAAATTTACTAACAAAAAAAAAATATAATAAACCTTTTTACTTAAATTAAATCTTTTGTGTTGATTCTTTTTTTCGTTAACTAATTTCATTGCATGATCCATCCACCATAATTATTATATATATAAAAAAAAATAATCAATAAATTAAAACTAAAGAATATAAAATTATGATATGATTACAACAATATCCTTTTAGATGGAGAGAAAACCAATTAGTTTTTAAATCTTTTTACGAAATTCTGCAATTTCAAAGTGCGACCTTTTAAACGCTTCTAGTCGTAAAATAATGTACTTTAGGCTTGCAGATCTACAGATGTTTAACACGTCTTCAAATTTAATTTGCATCCATACAATTTTTTTTTCTTTCTTCTTATTTTTGTGTATACGCTTTTGTGGCATTTGTCTAGTGTTTTTTTTCCTTTAATTTGTAAATATCTTTGTACAAAAATGTGTAATTGTGCCGCTTAGTAATTTTATTTAAGTTTTTTAACGCTTTCAACTCATCATTATTATACTTTTGAGTTTTTTTTTTGTAAGTTTTTTTTTTTTTGAAATTATATTTGAGTTTGTCTTTTAAGTTACTTTTTTTTTAATTATAAATTTATTAACTTAAAGCAGAACTTAAACAGGATATGTTGAATGCCAAGAATACCATAAATAATGTTTTTTTTTTTTTCTTTAATGTTTCCTTCTCCAAAACAAAATAAAAATTTAAAATCAAAAATGTAAAATTGTAAACATACAAAAACAAAATCAATATTATCGAAATTTTGCAAAAAATTGTGTTTAAATAAATGCCCCAGAAGGTCCTGGTCCGCCCGATGAAAATACTCATTCGGATTTAACGGGTAAATCATCAAATTTATCAAATAGTCGTGACACAACAACAACCACTTGTTCAGCATGCCACGGCGGGAGCCTTAACAATTCTTCAGAGTCCTCCGAACGTGAATTTGACACTACTTCGTGCAATTGTGATTGTGATTGTTCAACAACGAATAATTGCGCTTTAAAAAATAACACTAGTTTTAGTGATACATTCGATTGGTGGTTTCATAGGCATAGAAGTTCGAATAAGAGCAGGTACTAAAAATCAAAAACAAAAAAAATATTTTTTTTTATTAATTTTTTGTTCACAAAAAAACTTAATTAATAAAAAGAGTAAAGAAGAAAAACGACTTTTAAAAATTAAAATTAATTTATTTTTGAAAAAGATTTCAAAAATTGAAAGAAATGAAATGAAATTGGTAAAGTGTTAGTATTTGGTGTTTTAAGTCGGATTTTGTGTTTAGTTTACTACTGGGGCATTTCATGTATCTGAAAGGTAGCGTTGTCTAGCTTTTGGAAGCTTTCGATTTGTTCATTTTTACTTGCGACACATTGAATGTACAGTACAGGTATGATAATTGAATATGTGCACAGTAAATTCTACAGGTAGATCGATTGACTCCAAATTTGGAAATTAGTGCCTCAAGAGATATTTCCGTTAGAATTATGTTTTTTTTGTTTTAATACATAAGGTCCAAATAGTTTGTTTGTCAAAACTTCGACATTAAAATGAAAAAAATCTAAAAAACATTAATTTACAATAAAATGCATTGGGTTGCTGTCGTCGACTGTTTTGTTGTCCCTTCGTGTAGTTCTTGTGCTGAGCTTGCATTTAACTTCTTTACCAGATTTGAGTTACTCTCCACATCACACATAAAGTAGTTTGACTTGAAGTTTAGATTCATATTGCCTATAAACGCTCAAGACCTATGCGAATCTCTGAAAACTACCTGAGACCTATTGAATAGCTGCGGTAAAAATAATAGCACCAAAAACATATTTTCTTAGTCCACGACTGTCGATCATCTCTGAATGAGATGACGGAACATTTTTACATTCATCTCATTTGGGTGCCGGGCCACAGAGACATCCCGGGAAATTACAAAGCCGATGAGCTCGCCAAAAACGGAACACTTCTGCCTACTGTTAGACAAAGACATATAAGATAGGAACACCACTTGCTACATGCAAATATCTTCTCAAACAATATGCTCTAGAATCAACAAATGCTAGATGGTCACAGGCTGCCTAGCAGTCAAACAAATAGGTATGGCCAAATTTGACAAACGGTCAAAAGGGTTGATCTCCCTGAGCAAAATATACACCCCTATCACAGAGTTCCTCGTAGCAAAATTACGAACGTAAAGCTCCGCTACGAATACGAAGAAATTACAATCATAAGGCCCGAGCGAAATAATAAAGGCATTGCCACACACAAATCAATATTCCGAATTTCGGAATCAGTTGACGTACTTCAAAAAAATGAAATTCAAAACATAAATTAAATTTCTACGTTGTGAATGAGAAATATATTTAAAGTTGTCATTTTTGTTAGAGATGGATGCAACAGCAATTGCTATTTTCAAAAGAAATATTGGACTAAATGAAGCTGCTATTCTGCTGTTACAGCTCGTGGAAAAAGTGGACATTCATGAGACCGTGTATGTGTTGCTAGTGGTCAAGAGATAAAAAATCTTTATCCTTGAGGTCGTTCATACGACAAAGTGATGGGGATGGGTGGAGTGGAATTTGAGACTGACATTGGTGTTTAGTCAGTGTCAGTGTTTCAGCTTCGAAGCCGCCTTGACGAAAACGCCACATAGATAATAACTTTTCTCCGTTTTTGAGGTTGAACGGTTAGGCTTCTTACATAGGTGGTGTTTTTTCGAATTAAGCCTTAGTTTATCAATTTCTTCGTAGGGTACTGCCTCTTGAGAACAACTGATAAAGCTTGGAATATCGACTCTGAGGTATCCTCCATTCTTCACATGTGCTTTAGGCATGGTCGGAGAGTATAACCTTAACATAAGCATGTCAACGGATCTGTCAAGCAGACCGAATGTTGTTATTGTGCATAAAATTTTCCACGAACCAGATAAAATGATAAAAATTAAGCTTAATAGGGACCAGAATGTCGGACACTTAACTTGCTATTTCTCGAAAAGATATCGGGAACGTAAAAGACACACTGGGATTCTATGTTGTATTTGCTAAAAAAAACATTGCATTATTGATGATGCCGGATACCTCTATTAACCTTCCGTATTGGCTCTTGTAAGTTATAACTTATAAGTTATAACTCTATTTGACCTATTAAAAAGAAAAACTCAATGTTTTCACGATAACCTTCGATTTAAATTGATTCGAAAAGTTGAATTTTTATGTCCATTTGAATTTGAATGTATGTAGCTCCGAAGAAAAAACTATCAAATTTCCTATACGTTCGGGGCTAGTGATGTCAATTTCCCGAACTCCGAATTTCGTAGCAAATACTTTTATTACGACGGGAGCTATGATACTTATTTTCGGGATTCGTAGTACGAATCTACTACGTCGGGGCCTGTGATAAGGATAAGCTCTACAATTGGAGTCATTACAGGACACTGCCTCATATGTAGATATGCTTTGAGACTAGTTGCTTGAGTTTTTCGTTGTGTTTTTTTGTATAGGTCTTGGCCAGTATTATCAAATGTCAAAACCTTGTTCAGTAAATATAATGTGGCGCCATCTTGAGACCTATCTGAAAGCAATTTTTTTTACATAAGGTTTTGATATTTGATTCCAGTGAACGAAACGCAATGTAATACTGAGTACAGCGTTTTATTGGAATTTCAATTACTGAGCAAACCTAAGTTCCCAATAAAACACAGCTAATATTATGCCACATCAGATGACAGTTAAGTTTGACACGTATCAAATGCCAGCGCTACCAAGACCACGAAATGAATGACCCTGTATAAAGAACATTGTCCAAAGTAGTTTTACTAATTCTTTTTTTTTCGTTCGGGTCACGGGTCACCTGGGCCATATTTCTATGTCCGTCCGTCTGCCACCAGGAGTTAATTTGATGAACCGTGATAGTTGCCGCCTTAAGAGAATATTTAAAAAGAGTCCCTTACAATAGACATGATTTGTTGATGCTTTTATACTTGACACAGCGATACTCCGACTACTTTAACCCGTCAGCAAGGCCTCCGTCTCTCTTCCTTCGATTGAAATTTCTGCCCGGCGCGCCGAGTGAATTTTTCAAGTTTAGAAATAAAAGAAGAAAGAAGCAGAAGCCCAATGGTTGATCGCAGAAATTCCTTCAGATTGCGCTTTAACAGCGTCAAATACTAATTTGAAGTGGCCTCACGGATGCACTTGTTTTCCAGGGACAGCTTTCGCATGCCCAAATAAACTCGAGTTGGTGTGTCCAACTCGAGTTGAACGAGTCAACTCGGAACGCCCCGATAATCAATATAGTAAACACTTAAAAAACGGAAAAAAGGTTGGATTCCGCTCATGAAATTTTACAGTTATGACTCAATAGAATATAAGATACGAATCTAGGTCGCCAGAGTAATATTTCATTGTAAATTTTACCGGACTGCCCCAAAATCCGTCTAGAGAACACTTGTGAAATTTGAAATTTGGCAATTAGATAACTGCCTTTATACATTGTAAAATCAAAAACACTTAAAAAAGCGAGTTGACTCATCAGCTATCCCGACCACCTTCAATCAGCTCGTGCTTTTTGTTACGTTTTCCTATGTGATAACTTTTACTAGAAAACCTGGGCGTGTCTCATCAAAAATTGACGTGTGACCATTGACCAAGTCGAAACCCGCTAAACCAATTTTTGTCGATTCGCCATCCCTTTGATTTCGCTGCTGGATTTTCCTACCGATAATGCACTTTTAACATATTTCTAAAAAAATTCGGAAACGTCTGTTAGCACTTTTAGCAATTTTGTATGAAAAAAGTTGACAATCTTTTTAAAGGAGAACATCTTCTGGCATCCCTAGGGATTTACGATTTATAGTGTTAAACAAAAATATTCTCTATGAACAGAATTCAGGGGCCAAATTCTGTAATAAACGAAGCGAAAGCAAACGTTCGTTTTTCAAAAACGAAAGAAATTGTGCGAAAACGATGATTTGAATTCTGTATCGCATTTCGTTTTTTTGCTTGTTGTATTCGTTTTTGCTTCAAATCAGAAAAAGTTTGTTGCCTACTTTTAGGATGTTGACAGTTGTAAAAATATTGTGAGAGATGAGAAAGAAATTTTAATCGATACTAAAAACTTAAGAAAATCGATAATATTGTAATGTGTATACACTTTATTTATCTCATACGCTCTGTATCTCCTTCTATTGTAATGTCTAATACTAATGTGTATACTTTATTATCTCTTACTCTCTGTATCTCTTTCTATATTTAATGTACACACTTTTCTTACTCTCTTTACTTACTCTGTATCTCTTTCTATATTTAATGTACACACTTTTCATTACTCTCTTTACTTACTCTGTATCTCTTGTTTATTTAATGTACATACTCTCTTTACTTAATATCGTTTAATTGTAGTAGTAAACACTCGTGAGGGGCAATAATTAATTAAGATTAAGAGAAACTTTTAGCATTAAGAACGTTAGCCCCTACAAAAATCCCAGTATTTTCTCTCGAACTTTCAGCTTCCCCAAGAACTAATAGGAACCAATAGTAGTTTCTAGAACCCATCATTTTTGATATAAATAGCCGTTTGGTGGCGAGGCGAGTTAGTTGATTGTGAACTGCGATAAGTAAAGTACACTGTGTTTGAAAAGTTATAATTGAAAGTGTTGAATAAATAAGTTTGTGAGTGATTTGAATAAAGTGAATTTGTGTTTTATTTAAAAAGTGAATAAGTTTTAATTGTCGGACCAAGCCGAATATTACATTGGTGTCAGAAGTGGGATTAAAACTTATTGAGAATAAAACAGTGAACAGTGATTAAACTATTTTGTGTGAAATAGTGAAGTTAAAAAAAAATGATAAGTAAAGTTTTGAAAGACTTAACTGTCGCTGAGCTAAAGGCCGAATTAAGCAAACGTGGCTTAAGTGCGGCAGGATATAAAATCGAACTCGTAAAACGGCTACAGGAATATCTGGAAGAACAAAATGAAGACCCAGATGCGTTTGCTTTCGAAGTGGAAGCAAAATCGGAAGAGGTAAATGCAACTGCCGACTTATCTACCATGATGACACTTCTTCTAGCCAAATTTGAAGAGAATCAAAAGAAGCAAGAAACTCAAAACAAGAATGTTCTGGAGCAACTAGAAACTCAAAGAAACGAGCAGAAGACCGAGCAAGAGAATGTCCTCAAACAACTGGAAGGAAATGTCCTCAAGCAACTAGAAACTCAAAAGAATGATGTTCTGGAACAACTACAAGCTCAAAGGGATGACGTTCGAGATCGGTTTGATGAACAGAAAAATCTGCTAGAAGGCAGGTTTGCGGACTTCGAAGACAAAATCAATACTCTCGATGAGCGTGTCGAAAAACAAAATTCAACGACTAATGCACGTTTCAAGAAAATAGACGACCAGATCGAAACCATTACAAGCGAACTAGAAAAAGTGCGAAAGATGAAAGCTCGAGAACCTTCTGGTGAGTGCTCAAGAAAGAGAGAAGTGAATCCCCCAAGCTTTGATGGTCAGATACCGTGGTCAATCTACAAGAAACAGTTTGAAGCAGCAGCGTTAACAAACGGCTGGGACGATGACGAAAAATACATTGCTCTTACGCTTGCCTTGAGAGGAGCAGCTGCTGAACTGCTACAAACCATCCCAGCAGAGAAGAACGGTGACTTCAAAGTTCTGGTAAACGCAATCGAACAGCGGTTTGGGGATAGCCACATGACAGAAGTCTTCCGAGTACAACTAAACAACAGGGCACAGAAAAGAGGTGAAACTCTGCAGCAGCTTCAGGCAGATATCGAGCGATTAGTCCACCTGGCATACCCAACAGCTGGCAACGAGATAATAAATCAACTTGCTGTTGAAGCCTTTGTGAGAGCTGTGGGCGATATAAATCTCCAAAGGGCTATTCGCACTGCCGGAAAGCAAACACTACCAGAAGCATTGGCTTTCGCTCTAACAATGGAAGCCGCAGAACAAGCATCCCAAAACGTGCATCGCGTGAGAGAATTGGAAGTCCAACAATGCTCTTGTCAGAAGGCTACTCTGGAAAGGAGTCAGCGAGACGGACCAGCACGATGCTGGAACTGCAACAAGACTGGGCATCTTCAACGACAGTGCAGATTACCGCGAAGACGAACCTCATGCCAACACTGTGGAAACAGAACTTACTCAACAAGTCAAAGTAACTCCAACAACGTTGCTTCCCAAGTTGTTTCCCATCCCACCAACTTCGAGGGACAGAAGCTGGCTTCTAGTACCGATAGCTACAGAAACACCATCCAGGTTTCTCAAACGAAACGTGACAACAAGAGCCTGACCGTGGAAGCAAGTATAAACGGCAACAAATGTGTGGCTACCATCGACACCGGTGCCACGGCGTCCATTGTACGGCAGGACCTCGTTAAGAAGACATGGCTCCACAACACCAACAGCTATCGTCTAAGGACTGCAACTGGAGAAGCCGCAAAAGTCTATGGTGAGGTACGTCTTAAGATCCGGATGGCAGAGCTGGAATTCTCTCACCTGTTCCTGGTAGCAGATATATGCGACGAGTGCATTGTCGGTGTCGATTTCATGAAAGATCACGGAGTGATATTGGACATCGGGAACCAAGTCCTGAAATATCGAAACATCGAGATTCCGATGATCTATGGGATCCACTCGTATGAGACCTCGTTATCTGTGAAAACCGTCATCAAAGAAGATCTGACTTTGCCTGCTTCTTCAGAAGTATTCGTGTGGACGAAATTGAAAGGTAAGCCTGGCAGCCATCGATACCTCATGGTCGAACCAGCATCTGTAAAGTCCTCCCAAAACGTCACCATTGGGAAGACTCTTGTTAGACCTGTAAAGAACATGGTTCCCGTACGAATACTCAACATCAAGCCGTACGAAGTTAAGCTTAGAAAAGGTGAGATTGTCGGACAATGCGAATCTGTATCAGCTATAACAAGGATCAGCGAAGAAGAGACAAGGCAAACATTGAAGTCCAAAGAGCTGAACTCCATAAAGACGAACATTCTCGAGTCCTCTAATCTTGGCCAACAACAACGAAGAACTGCAGAAGGTCTCCTCGAAGAATTTGCAGACATCTTTTCATCATCGCAAGGGAAATATGGCAGAACACAACTGGTTCAACATCGAATCAACACCGGGGATGCAAAGCCGATTCGTCAACCTGCAAGACGCCTTCCACTAGCCAAACAAGGTGAGGTTGAAGAACTGATAACCACCATGAAAGAAGAGGGTCTTATCGAAAACTCAAAAAGCCCTTGGGCGTCTCCAGTGGTCCTGGTAAAGAAGAAAGACGGATCAACCCGCTTTTGCGTGGACTATCGAAGGTTGAACGATGTGACCAAGAAAGATAGCTACCCTCTGCCTAGGATCAGCGATACTCTGGACGCAATGGAAGGAGCACAATGGTTCTCAACGTTGGACCTGAAAAGTGGGTACTGGCAAGTAGAAATCCATCCTGAAGACAAAGAGAAGACAGCGTTCTCGACAGGAAACGGATTGTGGCAGTTCAAAGTGATGCCTTTTGGACTGTGCAATGCTCCAGCGACTTTTGAGCGCCTTATGGAATGCGTCCTGCAAGGACTCACTTGGAAATCTTGCCTGGTCTATTTGGATGACGTCATCGTATACGGGAAAACATTTGACGAACATTGTACAAATCTGAGAGCCGTGTTTCAAAGACTTCGAGAAGCCCACCTCAAGCTCAATCCAGAAAAGTGTTCACTCTTCAAAACCGAAGTGAAATACCTGGGACATATCATCTCATCCCAAGGAGTTAAGACGGATCCTGATAAGGTTGACACCGTGAAGAATTGGCCAACACCACAGGACAAACATCAACTCCGAAGCTTTCTGGGTCTAGCCACCTACTATAGGCGCTTCGTCAAGAATTTTGCTGAGATCGCCAAGAGTCTACATCAGCTAACGGAAAAGGGAAAGCAGTTTAAATGGTCAGGTGAGTGCGAGCGCAGCTTTCAAGAGCTCAAGCAACGCTTGTGTAATGCACCAGTGCTGACCTACCCGACTCCAGGAAAACCGTTCATCATTGATGCTGATGCCAGCAATGTCGGGATTGGTGCTGTATTGTCACAGGTACATGATGGCGAAGAAAAGGTGGTTGCCTATTACAGCAAGGTACTCTCAAAGTCGGAAAGAAACTATTGTGTGACCAGAAGAGAACTTCTTGCACTGATTTTGGCAACAAAGCACTTCCATAAGTATCTCTATGGACAGAAGTTTCTTCTCCGAACCGACCATGGAGCACTAAACTGGCTTTTGAATTTCAAGAATCCAGAGGGTCAAGTGGCGAGATGGATTGAGAGGCTGCAGACGTACGATTATGAAATTCAACATCGGAAGGGGAAGCTTCACTCAAACGCTGATGCACTGTCTCGGAGACCATGTAAGCAAGACTGTAAGCATTGCAGACGCCAAGAAGAAAAAGAAGTGGTTACTGTTCAACGAACCAGAACCGATCCCATTTATGGCTGGAGCAACGACGAGTTGAGGAAGGCTCAACAAGAGGACCCAGATATTGAACCAATCCTCGCATGCAAGGAACACCAGGAAAAACCAGAATGGGCCGATATCTCCGACAGAAGTCCGGCTCTAAAGGCCTATTGGGCACAGTGGGACTCATTGCATGCCCAAGAGGGTGTCCTTCGACGTAAATGGGAATCAGCAGATGGAAAGTCCTATGTAATGCAGCTAGTCTTACCGAGATCGAAGATTGTGGACGTTCTGCGAGAGATGCATGATGGAGTTTCGGGAGGCCATCTAGGAGTAAACAAGACGCTAGAAAAGGTTCGACAACGATTCTATTGGCTACATGCAAGGGAAGATGTCGAGAAGTGGTGCCGAAAATGTGATACCTGTGCTGCCACCAAAGGCCCGAACAAAAAGAATCACAGCCAAATGCAGCAGTATAATGTCGGATCACCCTTTGAAAGGATTGCAATAGACGTGGCGGGTCCATTTCCGGAAACAAATAATGGAAATCGTTATATTCTGGTCGTCATGGATTACTTCAGCAAGTGGCCTGAAGCATACGCCATACCGAATCAAGAAGCCAAAACAGTCGCAGACCAAATTGTGTTCAACTGGGTGAGCAGATTCGGTGTTCCATTAGAACTGCATTCCGACCAGGGAAGGAACTTTGAATCAAACATATTCCAGGAAGTTTGTGGGCTTCTTCACATTAAGAAGACAAGAACAACACCACTCCACCCACAATCTGATGGCATGGTCGAACGGTTCAACCGAACCCTGAAGGAACATCTTTGCAAAGTTGTGGACGACAACCAGCGAGATTGGGATCGACACATTCCACTGTTTTTGATGGCGTATCGAAGTGCAAGACATAGCTCAACTGGCCATACACCGTCTGAGATTTTAATGGGAAGGAACATCAGACTGCCGAGCGAAATCAAATTTGGATGTCCCACGTCGGAACCGCAAGCCGAGGATGTTTACTTGGATGACCTCAGGGAGAGACTCCTTCAGATCCACGACGATACCAGGTCAAAAATTAAGATGTTCAGTGACCGAATGAAGACACGCTACGATATACGAGCGACAACAACAGAGTTCCAAGCAGGAGATCGAGTGTGGCTTTACAATCCCCATCGACAAAAGGGGTTGTCACCGAAACTTCAACGGGACTGGGAAGGCCCATATACAGTGATTAGCAAAATCAACGACGTCGTGTACCGGATACAAAAAGGAGTCAGAGGTAAACTTAAAGTCGTACATCGCGACCGACTACATCGCTACAGTGGTGATGAAGATGATGGATTTGTTCGGGACGATCAATCCTAAGGAGGGGGCAATGTAATGTGTATACACTTTATTTATCTCATACGCTCTGTATCTCCTTCTATTGTAATGTCTAATACTAATGTGTATACTTTATTATCTCTTACTCTCTGTATCTCTTTCTATATTTAATGTACACACTTTTCTTACTCTCTTTACTTACTCTGTATCTCTTTCTATATTTAATGTACACACTTTTCATTACTCTCTTTACTTACTCTGTATCTCTTGTTTATTTAATGTACATACTCTCTTTACTTAATATCGTTTAATTGTAGTAGTAAACACTCGTGAGGGGCAATAATTAATTAAGATTAAGAGAAACTTTTAGCATTAAGAACGTTAGCCCCTACAAAAATCCCAGTATTTTCTCTCGAACTTTCAGCTTCCCCAAGAACTAATAGGAACCAATAGTAGTTTCTAGAACCCATCATTTTTGATATAAATAGCCGTTTGGTGGCGAGGCGAGTTAGTTGATTGTGAACTGCGATAAGTAAAGTACACTGTGTTTGAAAAGTTATAATTGAAAGTGTTGAATAAATAAGTTTGTGAGTGATTTGAATAAAGTGAATTTGTGTTTTATTTAAAAAGTGAATAAGTTTTAATTGTCGGACCAAGCCGAATATTACAATATATACATGATTTGAGATATTAAATGTGACAAAACAAAGAAGAAAGCAAATGTATTTTCTTTTTTAAAGTTTTCAAGTTCAATTTTGACCGTTATTAAGTGAAAAACACATTTAACGATGAGAAAACAACAAATGAAAAAATATCGATAGAAGTAAAATTTAAATAAACAAAACGAAATTGAGAAGACTCATCACTATTATTGTGGCAGATTGTGTGACTGTTAATTTTTTTTCAAATTAAATGTGGCGTGTGGGCAAGGAACTGTCCAGATTTATGAATAGGAATTATAAAAGAAATTTTCCAATCAAGCTTTAAGAAGTTTATAGGAAAATTTAATCGACTGATGCAAAAAAGATGACAAGTTAGGACCGACCAACGAATTAAGCTGCTTCGGTGATATGGAAATTTCGGAAGATTTCCTCCTTTTTGATATTCCTGCCACAAGCAATGTTTGTCAAAGCACCGTATATTGCTAAATGATTACCTACCTCAGATTATACAGCTGAGGACATAAATAGCATTTTGAGCATCGATTGTTTATTGCCTAGATTTAGCATGACGCTAGCTGACCCCGCGAACTTTGTCTCGCCACCCTTCAGAGCACCTCCAATAACAATTTTCCTTTATAAAACCAATGAGTTTTCCAAGTTTTTCATCAACAAATTTTTGTTTTCCATTCGAAAACCCATTTTAAAATTTTCCAGTTTTTCATTTGAAAACCAATGCACCTGCAATAAAATGCAATTTTTCCTTTGAAAACCAATATGATTCTTCCGAGTTTTTCATCAAGTACTTTCTATTTTCCATTCGAAAACCCATTTTGCTCTGCGCAACAGGGCAAGCAATATCATTCCCGACAAGATATTGGTAGGATCTTCCACCTAAGCGCTTTTAAGAATAGCAGAGCCTCAGAATTGGAGGAATATATGTAGCGCGTGTTTTTGTTTTAAGGCGTAAGTTGTCCAACACATATTTGAAGGGAATGGTCCCTAAGATTCCTTCTCAAATTTTTTAAGTTGAGAGTTTCAGAACCATTATTGCTATCACTCAAAAACAACGTTAAATATTCTTGCAACATTTTAAAAATAGTTAATGGTGATGGTTTTTATTAAAATTTTGATAGCAAACAACACAAAAGAAGAAAAACGACAAAGAATTTGCTTTCGTTTATTTTTTTTCGCACGCACGAAAAAAGTTTTCGTTTTTCAAGTTATATGAAGCAAATCTTTCGCACAAACGAAAATGTTCGTTCGCTTTCGCCATACAGAATCTGGCCCCAGGTTTTAGAAAACTTAGCTGTAAACTCGGTTTTGTGTCTGGTGTGAAAAGTTTATGTAGAGACTTTTTTTTTTAATTTTGTGGATAGGTACAATTTTTAGTTTTTTTTTTTTTTTTGTTTTTTTTTTATTAATTAATTTATTTGATGAGATATCGCAAAAAATGATAAATTCTGGGCATGCATACTTACACCACAGAATTGAAGAATTTTTATTCTTAGATTAATATTTTAATTATTCGTTGATCGTTGCACATGACAGTTATCTCAATCCCAAAAATTAAATGGTGACGTGGAGCCAGAAAGGCAAACACGTAGATAACATGGCATTCGGAATATCAAAAATGACATTGAAAATAAGAATATGTACTATAGATGATGCTATTAAAACGCATAGCAATAGCTGTAAAAAGGGTCTTAGAAAGTTCTGCTACAAAATTTAGTACTCAAGCGATGTTGTATTCAAAGTCAAGGTAAAACTTAGGCAACGCACCTTTAATGTAACTAGATATTGTAATAAATTAACTCTAGAAAGCACATATTTTTTTCTTATTGATCAAAGAAAGATTTACAAATTTTGTTTGGTATTGAAGTAGATACAAACTAAGCAACTAATCAAATACAGTGATTGTGTGAATTGTTTTCAACTAATCAATATTTTGATTGCCCTATAAGACGGTCGCTTAAACAAAAAACCTATGCCCCGTAAACGTTGAGCTTCTTTGCTGCCCGTTTCTTTTACACACCTTTTTTCGCAGCTCATTTAATAAATTCATACTTTTGTTCCCTTAAAAAAAAAAAAAAAAACAATTATTCTTGAATTTCTCATTTATTTTTCCTTCTTGTTTGCCTTGCAAATCGAACTTTAAAGAAAACAAAGCATTGCCGCCAAAAGTAATAGCGGGTAAGTTAAAAATCAATTACTTTCATTTTTACTTCCGCCTTTACTGCTATTTTTTTTTACCAAAATCTAACCGTAACTACCTTCAGATCAGACGTTACAAAATTAGAATAAACAAAAGTAATGTTCGCCAATTTTTTGCTTCCTTTCACAAAAAAAAAAAATAAGTAAAAACAAAAATGTCGATAACATTGGAATTTTGATTTGTGAGATATGCTTTAAATAAAAAGAATTTTCTTCTTTATTTTGTGAGCTCTTTAATTTATTAAAATGTGAATTGCTTAACGTTTGGCATCTAATGCTTTCACTGGACCGCAGTGTGTTTCTTTAAAAAAAAATAAAAAAGAAGCCATTACATACTTCAAAAAAAGATAAAACTACGGAAAATCGAGTGGAAAATATACTGTTAGAAAAAGTTGTTTCAGTCCGACGAAAGGAGTCTTGTCACTTCGATTGAGTGTTTTTTATTTGGTCTTCCTCTATTATTATTTTGTTTCATTATTCGAAAATAATAATAAAAAAAAATATTCTAAAAGGATTTAAATTGCAATGCAAATGCACATAAAATGTTTATTTAATAAATTTAAGTACATACGTAATACGTATATTAAAACAAGACATTTTCTTACGATGACATTGTCTTCAACAGTGGTATTTTATCTTTTGTGGTCTTAGAACATTGCCATAGTTTTTTTGTCACACATATTTTTTTCCGCCAAATAAGAAAGTCAAAAAAAAAATTTTAGCGCCAAAATTTTTCTTTTGTGGCTAGATTAAAGGAAAAGTTAACAACAATAATAGTCGTGTTTTTTGCACTACTCAGTAGCCAGAACAGTAATCTAATCAAGTGCGAATAAAACGCTCCAATTGCCTTTATCTGTCAAATTCAATTTGTTTGGAAATTGCTACACAAAACGTCGCAAAATATACCTGAGGGTTGCGTCTCGAAGTAAAAAAAAAAAATTAGCCAATTGTACTTCAACCTAAGTGAGTTCATATCTCAGATCATTAGATTTGCATAGCAAAATAATTCTTCTTAACGCCATCAGCGCTATCTTCATTTCAATAATTGAAAGTTCTATCGCCGACACAACTGTCATTTTTTTTACTGGCCTTTTTATCGACTGCAATCCAAATTGTTGTTGTTTGTCAAGGGAAATTTTGCTGTGCTGGCTACTGACTGAGTAATGAGAAAAACACAGCTAATAGTAATGGGAATGAGATTTTCCTGAAAATATTTCCCACGTACGGAAAATTCGTGAACGATGTTCGAAATTCCTCTAGAAATGTATTGCTATCATGAACACTTTTCCCATGGGAAATTTCTCGTTATTTCTCTGGAGTTTTTTTCCCATTTTGATAAAGAAATTGATAGCAAAATCCTTTTTGCAGTGGTTAATAGACTTTAAAGGAGAATTTTGCTTTATTTTGGGAGTAGAACGTTTGTACTATTACATTGCTTGAATAGACCATAAACCTTTGGAAGCAATATTTAAGCCTACAAAAAAAAAATGTGGTAGAATCGAAAGATGGGTTCTTCGGCTCCATTCCTTAAAATTTAACATCGATGAGGCTGAAATGTAATATAGCAGAGTCTTTGTCCGGATTTTGCGATATTCAAAAAGCGAACAATCATTGTGGTCATTATACGTTTGTTCACTAATAGAGAATTTGGTTCGCCGTGTGTTTACGAAGAGTGAGGTGGTGGAAAAAAAATACCACTGATCAAGAGATTATGGAAGCTATAGAAAAAATCAAGAAAGATGATTGGACAGCTAGTACTAAAAATTAGTTTCAAGGCCGAACCCACCAGTGCCTATGTTCTTCGGTCCCTGGCAAAGCGTTGCTATAGATTTTTTGCCTTATTGTGTCCGTTACCAAACCACGATTTCCTTAAATAGCGTCATCAAAATTTTTTGGCATTTTAGAAGATATCACTTCTGAAGATTGGGATATCCTGAATATATATTTAAAAGTAGATAATGCTCCGAAGTTTGCGAGTGTTGAATTTAAAGGCTATTGTGATAGTAACTGAACTGATAACATCATCACCTTGCTAGCCACAGGCCAATGGTGAAGTTGAGAATATCAATCAATCAATTGTAAAGTGACTACATATAGCCCATAGAAATAGGGCCGACTATAAGAAAGTGTAGTAATATTTCCAGAGTTCCAGAAGTTCAAGAAAAAGTCTTTTTAATATGTGAACAGCTTAGGGAATTTAATTAGAGTGAAAATAAAAAGTTTTCTACAAACAATATAATATACAAAAGTAACTTAGATATGAATTGATTAGAATAAGAAAGTATTTAAGAACAAAGTATTTCAACAGCCCCACTTAGTCGATACATATCATTAATAAAATACTAAATCAAACAGTAATTATAAATTAAACAATCAAAAAACAAAGTTACATAATTCAAAACAAGAATACCTAATAGATTTAAAATGTATCTAGGCTATACCCATACTTTTTGTACAAAATAGGTGTTTCTCGTTGCCAACGGGCTTCGTCAGATTATCTGCAATCATTTTGTTGGTGTTTAAATAATTTACTTTGATGTCTCCTTTGTCTAGTCGCTCACGAATAAAATGATGACGAATGTCAATATGTTTGGTTCTTGGACTATACATTTGATTCTTCGCCATATTGATAGCACTCTGATTATCACAGTGAATTTGGATTGGATCTTCATAGTTTTCCAGTAATTCTCTCAAAAGCTGTTGAATCCAAACTGCCTCTTGGGTGGCCGCCGAAAGAGCCATATATTCAGCTTCTGCACTAGAGAGTGCAACGGTTGGCTGCTTCTTGCTTGCCCATGAGACCGCACAGTTGTCAAATTTGAAGATGTATCCTGTGATGGATTTGCGATCATCTGCATCTGAGGCCCAATCAGCATCGCAAAAACCATGAAGCTTCAAAGTATCTTCATCAGATTTCTTAAACGTTAGCTTGTAATCTTTCGTCTTCTTCAGATAGCGAAAAATTCTTTTCACACCATTCCAATGTGGACGTCCAGGGTTATCATTGAATCTGCTAAGATTTCCAATGGAGTATGTTAAGTCAGGTGGTGTACATTGAGATAAATATAGGATGCATCCGATAGCCTCTTGATAAGGGACATTGCTCATATCATCTTCTTCATCCTTAGTTTTCGCTAACATATTTTTTGTATATTTCGTATTCGGATCAATAGGTGAATCAACGGGATGGCAATCTGTCATTCCAAATCGGTCAAGAATTTGTTCAATATACTTTGTTTGGTCCAAGGAAATCTTTCCAGTTTTCTGATCTCTGGTAATTCGCATTCCAATGCAGCTTCCAGACTTACCAAGATCTTTCATACTAAAGTTTTTTTTGAAGATTTGCTTTCAGTTGATTTGTCCATGCATTATTATTTGAAAAAATCAGTAAGTCATCGACATAGACAGCTACGTAGACCATACTCTTCTTTTCGCGTCTAAAATATATGCATGCATCTGCTTTCGAGCGAGTGTATCCAGAATCGATCAAAGCATTGTTCAATTTTACATTCCATTGACGACTTGCTTGCTTCAGTCCATAAATGGCCTTTCTAAGTAAACACACTTTTCCGCTCCCATCATCGTAACCTTCTGGCTGTCGCATATAAACGCTTTCTTTGACATCACCTTGCAGAAAAGCTGTAATTGCATCCATTTGGTCGATAACAAGATTGAATTTTGAAGCAAGGGCCATCAAAAGTCGTATAGAGGAATGAATACCTGACTACTGGTGAAAAGGTTTCTTCATAGTCAAATCCAGGACGTTGACTACAACCTTTGGCTACCAGTCTTGCCTTGTAACGAGCAATATTTCCATTTGAATCTGTTTTTACCTTATAAACCCATTTACAATTTATAGCCTTCCTGTCATTTGGTAATTCTACCAAATCCCAAGTTCGGTTATCCATTAAAGATCGATATTCATCGTCCATAGCATTTCCCCATTGAATAGAACTTGAACCACCTAACGCTTCTTTAACAGTCGATGGCTCATCAAAGCTACTTCGTGCCAGACACGATTTGCAATCAGAAAATTGTTTCTTTTCTCGTAGTCTAGATGATCTTCTCAATTGGGGTTCTTCGTATTCTTCATCAGTGTATGATTGAGTATCAACAAAGGTTGTATCACAATCAGAACTATTTTCATGCGAACTAACTTCAGGCTTACACACTAGATCATCGTTGATAGAAGTCTCTTTCCCATCCTCAATGTTTTGATCATCAGTAGCGATAGTATAACTTCCTTTTTCTTCATCGATATCATAGCTAACAGGTAGAACGTTTGTATTATTACTTGACTGAGAAGAATTACCTTTTTCAATAAAAATGACATCTCGACTAATAATAACTCTGTTGCGTGATGAATCATAGACACGATATCCTTTGGTACCTTCACAGTATCCAATAAAAATTAGCTCTTCAGATTTTGCATCAAATTTTTTTTCGCTTGACATCCGGAATATGCACCATGACACGGGATCCAAAGATACGTAAATGACTCAAATTTGGTTTTGACCCGGTCCATACTTCAACAGGAGATTTATTGTTTAAGACCCTAGACACAGAATGATTCTTCAAATATGCTGCCGTTACCATAGCTTCAGCCCACAATTTCTTAGGCAAATCTGCATCTTGTAACATGCATCTTGAACGTTCAGTCAAAGTCCTAATTGTTCGCTCTGAGAGCCCATTTTGTTGCGGCGTATATGGTGTTGATGTCTGTCTTGCAATGCCACATGCTCTAAACAACTTGTCGAAATGTTGATTACAAAATTCGGTACCGTTGTCTGATCTAAACTTCTTTATTTGTTTTCCAGTTTGGTTCTCAACGAACGCTTTAAACTCACAGAACTTTGAAAACGTTTCATCTTTTGACTTGAGAATATAAACGAATGTCTTTCGACTAAAATCATCAACTAGCACGAGTGCATATCTAGCTCCACCAATAGAAATATTTTCCATCGGTCCTGCTAAGTCTGCATGGGTAGTTTCCAAAAGTTCAGAAGCTCTTGAATCAGATTTCTTGAAAGGAAATCTTGACTGCTTTCCTTTTAAACAGATGACACAGACATCTTCGCCCTTATCTTCAATGAACGACATACCATCAACAGCACCAGACATCATTTTCCTCAAATCTTGATAATTCAAATGTCCTAACCGACGATGCCAGGTTCCAAAACTTTCAGAACAAGCAGTTGCAATACACCCAAACTGTTTAAAATTCTTCAATTTATACAAACCGTCAGTCAACAAAGCTATTGCCAATATATTATCTTGATGGTCTTTAATTTCACAACGGTCTGGAAAAAATTCAACCTGGTGTCCTCGTTTAGTAATTTGACTTACGGACAAAAGATTTGCAGCTAAGTCCGAAATGCACAGAACATTCTCGACATCAATCATCCTTGGTTGACCATGAACATCAGAAACTAATTTTACAGTACCACATGCTTCAACCTTCATTTTTGTATTACTTGCTGCGGTAAGTTCAGATATTATTGGCTTTCTTGCATTGCAAATCCAACTCTGATTCATAGTCAAATGTTGCGTTGCACCAGAATCAATATACCACTCTTCACGGTTGAAATTTCCCGTTAAAAATACAGAACTAAAATACGCACCTGAATTTTTCTTAGCACTATTATGCTTCGATTTCTTCAAAGGACATTCAGGAGATTTGTGACCAATTTTGTTACAGCTATAGCATCGTATTTCCTTCTTTTTAAAATTCGTTTTCTTATTTCCACTGAAGAATGCACCATTGTCACTTGTAGAAGGGATCTCTTGTAACAATTTTGTTTTCACTGCATCGCTGGAGAGCTTCGTGTCAACATTATCTAAAGCCATCACCATTGGTGTGAACTTTTCTGATAACCCACACAGCAAAAAAATAGCAAGCCATTCATCATCGACTTTAAAACCTATTGCATTCAATCTCTGAGCCGATTTGATTATTGTAGAAACATAATTTTCCATTGAG
Source organism: Sphaerophoria taeniata (assembly GCA_943590905.1). Lineage (NCBI taxonomy): Eukaryota > Metazoa > Arthropoda > Insecta > Diptera > Syrphidae > Sphaerophoria > Sphaerophoria taeniata. The sequence goes on from OX016540.1 coordinate 46,686,998, forward strand.
GTGCAGTTTTCAAGTTTGGTTCCGGATAACTGTTGAACCAATGTTATGCGGCGCGCACGACCTTTGTCTTCAAACGCGGACTCCAACTTTCCCCAAACTTCCTGAGCTGTTGATCCATCTTCAATGTGTACATAGTTGCTTGGATCAACACTTAAAATTATTGCTGCTCTTGCTTTCGTTGATTTTGCTTCATTTTCTTCTGTCCCAAGAACTGATTTCCATAAATCGTTAAACTCCAAATAAGTCTTCATGGCAAATTTCCATGTAACGTAATTTTCTCGTCCTTGAAGACGCTGAATCGATCCAAAAAATTGTGTTTCGGACATTTCTAAATTTTTTCTTGAAACCAGACAGAAAAAAATCGTTTAAAATTATTCTAGAAAATTTTCTGGGCCCATAACCTGTAGTAATATTTCCAGAGTTCCAGAAGTTCAAGAAAAAGACTTTTTAATATGTGAACAGCTTAGGGAATTTAATTAGAGTGAAAATAAAAAGTTTTCTACAAACAATATAATATACAAAAGTAACTTAGATATGAATTGATTAGAATAGGAAAGTATTTAAGAACAAAGTATTTCAACAGAAAGACAAAGAACTACATAAATTCACTTTGATGTACAACGTGGACAATGTTTTTGACTCCGAGGCAAGAGACTTCAACAGGATTAACAAAAAGGCGGGTGTTTGTTGTTGCGATAAGGACTAACTTCGTTATTTGACTCTCCACAACTAAAATCAGTCGAAGAACTTTTCCTCTAGAAGCATCCCAAAGAGTTTTCATCCGATATTGTCAAGGTCATGTCATGTCTCTGCACCATACAAGTGGACCCTAATGATAAGGGTCTTGTGGAGTCACACGTAAATTGCTCGAGAGATGACTTAATTCGATTGCCTTCCATAATTGTTTCTGATGGGCTCAATATCATTAATCAAAAAATATGATAGCTTCAAATTTGCAAAAGCTTAATACTCAGAGTTACAGAGTTACGATTTTTTGGGCGGCCATTTATATCGTATTCCATATTCGTTAAACAGCAATTTTAAATTTTATTGTGTTTGTCCTTACGTTTGTTTGTGCGGCTCAGAAATCAAAATTATTCTTTCTTTCGGTATTTTTAGGACTTTCTGTTCTTAAAACAAATTGTTTTTCTCTAAAGTGATCTAATTTCTGAAAAGAAAAAAAAATCTATTTTTGTTTTGCAAAAAAATAAGAAAGGTTCGCCTTATAAAATAATTGATGTCATCATCATTATAATAAAACGGCTACTACTATTCTAGTGGTACAATTTACGCGGCTTACAAAAACCGAAGGGGAAGTATTTTTTGTGCAGATGTGCAGTGACTGTATATTATTTAAATATTCTGTACCGAAATTGTAAAAACAATAAATTATAATAAAGAAAAATAGGTTATTAAAAGAAAAATAAATAGGAAATTTCAAATTACAAGTGTGTCAAACAGCTGTTGTGTGCAGGGTGTGTTCGCAAAGAAATTTATTAAGAAGTTGATAAATACGTTGTGGAATTCGAAACGCCTTGAATGAAGGATCAACAAACTCGAATTTCGGAAGCTGGATCGACTAGTTATGTCAAAAATGTCTTCTTCGCATTTACAGGTGACAATAGCTCAAAGCAATTAGTAATAGACTGCTAAGTCAAACTTTTCTACAAAAATCAGCATCATATCTGAGACAACAAAAATCTATGTTTCCGACTCTGTGCCACGTAGCTTTCAGTTATTTGTGCTTTCTTTCTAAGTATCTATGTGTCTATGTGTAGTACGTGTAGATTCAAGATGGCAAACGATGGCGGCGCCATCTTGATACCTTTTACAGAAGCAGTTTTTTTTACAAAACACCAATGTTGATATCGATATCGATATACAAAGCTATAAAAACTTGTTCTGCCCCAGTCGATAAAATCAGTTTGTTGTTCGAAACATTCATGCGCGAAGTACTGCAACATCAATGTCAATGCTAAGGACCTGCTTTAATTTAATATTGAATAAGTTATTTTCACATTGAGTACTTCGTATAAAGAAACAAATGCTGAAATAAAGTAAGAATCTATTTTCTTCCATATTCGATTGTTGAAATGTTAGTTTAAGGGCAGTTCCGAAGAGAGTTCCCTTAAACAATTTTTATATATTTTAGTTGGGCACTTGGGATATTGGTGTTTGAAAAAAATCGCAAAAGTATGAAATAATACACATACGATTACATTCTAGATGTTAATACAGTTATTAAACTTTATTTTAGTAAATGACTTAAAATCTTAAAAACTCATTGTATGAAAAGTTAATAAACTATTTTGTTGAACAAAATAATTAAACTCACTTCCAGCACGTTTTAGAAAGTAACATTAACTCACATCATTACAATAAAAATAACTAAAGCAATCACTTGACACCATAGTCCTTACTGCACAGTCTCTAGAGATCTTCCATTTTAATAAGCTTCTCCCGAAACTCTATACCAATTTCATTATCATTGATAGAAACAAAATAGTAAAATCTTTAGATTATCGTATCGAACGTATCACGAAATTTAATATTTTTTTTTCTTGAAATTTATAATCCCATTAACACATAAATATAATAATCAACAAAGCATAATACAAAAGAAAATAATAAACCAAAAAAAAAAAATACAAAAAAAAAACGACTAATTTAACACGTAAATTTTACATTGTATCAAAAAAATAAACTAGAAGTCGTTCATCGAGTCAATTAAATATAACAAATGGATTTAATTCATCAACTCATAGATCGTCTCCAGTGAGTAGTTGTTGTGGTAGTAGCCAAGGCCGATCAAGTCCGGACACTGACATTAACGGCGACGGATTGGGGGCTGAACCGCCAGCAATGCCACTAAGTCCAGGTTAGGCCCTGGTTGTTATAACACTCTATACTCTAGACTTCTATTCTGTTTTTCTTTATATATAAATATTATATAATTATTATATAAATATTCTATATACATAAATATTAACTATGATGTGTTTTTAATTTTTTGTTTTAATTTTCATAAAAAAAAATGTTTTTTTTTATTTAAATTATATTTTAATCATAATGATTTTATTTTATTTTATTAAAGAATTCAACTTGCTATCAGAAAAAAAGCTGCCGATCACGATTTAATTTTTAATTTTTATTTTTCTTACTATGATAATTATTATTATATATACCTTTTATTTTTTAGTTGATTTTAAACTTTCTAAAAAAAAAAAAAAGCAAAATAAAAAAAATTAAATAATAGAATTTGTATCAGTGTCCTTTTTTTACACCAATTTATTTTTTGTATTTAATTGTTAACAATACAAAAGGTGCTCAATGTGTGCAAAAGAATTGATCATAATAAATGTGTCCCAGAGCGATTTTAAAAAAATTAAAAAATAAACATACAGGTACTGTTGTCTGCGTAAATATTATGCTTTCTGAATAGTGTATTCTTTCCTCACACAACAACAACAACAAAAAATAAATAAATATAAAAATGAAACAACAACAACAAAAACAATGAAAACGATCTTCTATTTTATTTTTAGAAAAATGTTTAATGTGTAATGATTTCTTTTTGTGTATGTTTGTATGTATTGATTTGTATATATGTTTTCTTTTTTAGAAACTAGTTTTAATCTCTAATGATTTATTTGTCTTACACCAAAACTAATACACTACATTATTGTTCCTGCTTGCGTACGCTTAGCTAGCAAAAAATTTATGTTTAAAATAGCTTTTTTACACACTGATACATACATGTTGCATCAAATACTGCCTTATTGCTTACGATTTTTATTTTTATTTAATACGAAATTAAAAATTATTAAATTCTTAGATTTAACTAAAGGGAGAAGTGTTTGAAAAAACCTTGAGCTGCATATGAATACCATAAAGTTGAACAGTCAGCTAAATTAGCGCCATCTGGATGTTTAAAATTGAATAATAACTACACTAGATGGAAACCATGTTGTCGAAAAAATAATAATGGGGTCTGTTGGGTTGTCAAAAGTTTATCGATCGAAGAGACCAAGAATTAGGTAATGGCAGAGGAATAAGTGCGAGCCATTAGGCCAGTTCCACCTAACAACATCTCGCTGAGATCTCAGAGATTTTTTAAGTGGAACAAAAAATCTCAGCTAAGAATTGAGATTTTTTTCTGAGATCTCTAAGATGAAAATATTTTGGATTCGATTTCTCACTCAGCTATTTTGACGTGACTTACATATGTACAAGAACAATTTGTAAGGTAACCATTTTATCTCAATATGAACCGAGAATTATGTTCCACCAAATGATTTTGCCTCAGTCAAAGTGACATTGAGATCTCAGTGAGATGTTGTTAGGTGGAACTGGGCTATTGACTTGTAAAGGGTGTTTTTTTTAGAGGTATAGAACTTTAAATTGCAATAAAGCAACGATGGAATATTCTATTGACATGATTCGAAAGATAATCTTGTGGCATTACATTTTAAATATGATTTCTGGCATATGACTGGCACGGCTGGCTCGGATGTAGTCCAATCTGAACGTCCAATTTTCGATGACTTTTTCCAACATTTGTGGCCGTATATCGGCAATAACACGGCGAATGTTGTCTTCCAAATGATCAAGCGTTTGCGGCTTATCCGCATAGACCATTGACTTTACATAACCCCACAGAAAATAGTCTAGCGGTGTTAAATCACAAGATCTTGGAGGCCAATTCACAGGTCCAAAACGTGAAATAAGGCGGTCACCAAACGTATCTTTCAATAAATCGATTGTGGCACGAGCTGTGTGACATGTTACACCGTCTTGTTAGAACCACAGCTCCTGGACATCATGATTGTTCAATTCAGGAATGAAAAAGTTGCCGATCACCATTGACTGTAACGTTGTGGCCATCATCGTTTTTGAAGAAGTACGGACCAATGATTCCACCAGCCATAAAGCGCACCAGTCAGTTTTTCTGGATGTAACGGTATTTCGACATACACTTGAGGATTAGCTTCACTCCACATGCGGCAGTTTTGTTTGTTGACGTAGCCATTCAACCAGAAGTGCGCTTCATCGCTAAACAAAATTCGCTTATGAAAATCGGGAACAACGGCCATCTCGTTTTGGGCCCATACGACGAATCTACGTCTTGCTTGATGATCGTTTGGCTTCAATTCTTGCACGAGTTGGATTTTGTAAGCACGCAAACCAAGATCCTTCCGCAAAATCTTCCATAAAGTGGATGGACACAGATCCAATTTAACAGCTATGCTCGATGGCGGATGGGCTCATTTGGGTCTTCTTCAATGCTACGCTCTACAGTAGCAATAGCTTCTTCTGTACGCATCGTACGGTGTCTCTGGAGATGCGAGTTATCAATTAGAGTAAACGTGGTGCGAAAACGTTCCATGGTTATTGGAATTAACTGCTCTGATGAACGATTTGTCGACGATAAAATGGACGTAGTGCGCGATACGTATTCCGCACAGAACCATTATTTTCGAAATAAAATTGCACAATTTGCAAGCGTTGTTCAGGCGTGAGTCTATTCATGATGAATTGCCAAACCAAACTAAGAATAAATCACTTGACAGCTGTTAAATCGGTCGCCGTCCTGAAAAGTAATGCCAACTTAAAGTTCTATACCTCGAAAAAAAACACCCGTTAGCCGTTACATCAGTTTGCAGAGCATACAAATGTCAATGTCAATGTACACTAATAGCCTTTTTTTGTCGTCCGGAATCGTTTGGAACGATTCTGGATGGTGATGAATTCTTTCACTGCATAAGATGACGGTTCTTCTGAAAAGAAGAGAAAATCGATTACGGACTTAAAGTCGAAATCACAATCGGAATCACGCATACATGCACGTACTTGCACATACATTTTCGCCGCCATATTTACAAAAATAATAGGCCAGTTCCACCCAACAACATCTCACTGAGATCTCAATGTCACTTTGACTGATGTCGTTTTCCATTGGTCTTTTTTTTGACGTTTCTTCTTTGACCTCCAATAGAACGGGTTATGATGTATGTATGTGTCATTCTCGGACGATTCTGTTTTCAAAACGGAAGACTTCTGCTCTTCTCAGAAGCATTCCGTCTGCCAAAGTCAGTCCAATGGAATGGTTTCAGAAGACTACTGGACTCTTCCGAATGCTTCTGGACATTCAATGGAAAACGATATGAGGCAAAATCATTTCGTGGAACATAATTCTCAGTCCCATTGAGATATCTACGGTTTTCTAACAAATTATTGTTATTCATATGTCAGTAACGTCAAATCGTTATCGTTAACAAACTTAATGTGCTTCATGTAGAAAGGACGAAAATTTGAAGTTTGCCACGTTGTTACGTCACAATGGTTTATTTTTAAAATGTCGATCGAATCAAGTCCAATTTCATTGACCAACTCGCCTAGACTGCCACTAAAATGGTCGAATGTTGATGGTCTAAAAGACCCTGTACGAACTGTGAGACCTAAATGTCTTAACTAAATCAAATTCAAACAAAATTTCTATGCAGCTTAGGATTTTTAGAGCATCAATCCTCTAACAATAAATTTTGTTTTTATCAAAAACTCTACTCAAAAATAATTTCCTATACATTAACAGCCGATCTTCCATCGTACATTACCCGATTTCAATGGGATATGGCCAAGTATCCAATTAAGCAATCGCTTAGAAATATCGCTGATATTATTTCTAAACAAGTTGGTCAAATCGATGCCGATTTAAAAACGAAATCCGCCGCTTACAACAGTCTTAAAGGAAATCTACAAAATTTGGAGAAAAAGCAAACGTAAATATAAAATGTTTTTCGAGATTAAATTTTAATATTTCTTTTTTTTTTTAATCAAGTGGAAGTTTGATGACCCGTAACCTGGCCGATTTAGTGAAGAAGGAACACTTTATTCTGGACTCTGAGTATTTGACCACACTTTTGGTCATTGTGCCTAAGTAACAAACAAAAAATATACATAATTCCTTTTGCAAATATTTACACTGTGACCTTTTTTGTTTATATATAGAGCCCTTTCCAATGATTGGATTGTTGGTTATGAAAAGATCACAGACATGATTGTTCCACGTTCCTCGCAAATGATAACCCAAGATCAAGATTATTGTTTATTCAATGTTACTTTATTCAAGAAGGTTGTTGAAGAGTTTAAATTGCATGCTCGTGAGAAGAAATTCGTCGTAAGGGATTTTGTGTACAACGAAGAAGAGTTGGCTGCTGGCAAAAACGAAATCACTAAGTTGGTTACCGATAAGAAGAAGCAATTTGTGAGTTATTTCTTATATTTTTTGGAATAACGAAATGGTAAACATGAAAATTTAATTCTAATAGGGTCCTCTCGTTAGATGGTTGAAGGTTAATTTCAGCGAATCCTTCTGCGCTTTGGTACATGTAAAGGCACTCCGTGTCTTTGTGGAATCCGTGTTGAGGTAAATGTTAACTAACTAACTTAATTAATACCAAAATTTTAATGTTCCTTTTTTTTCTTAGATACGGACTTCCAGTTAATTTCCAAGCTATTCTTATCCAGCCAAACAAGAAAAGTATTAAACGTCTTAGAGATTGCCTAAACCAACTTTATGGCCATTTGGATGGTTCTGCTGCGAACCAAGGTGGTGGAAGTGTTGATGTGAGTAAATTTATTGAGAAACTAGATTGTTATGATATAAAATACATGTTTCCAAAGTCGCCGAGTTCTAGGCAATAAGTTCAATGACCGAAAACAAAACAACAAACCTTATTTTGGAGTGAAATTGTAGCATTTCAGATTTCGAAGGGATTTTGCATCTTGCTTTCTTTTCAAAAATACTTATATGACCAAAAATTGAGGGAAAAATACTGCACGTTGATGGTGATACTCCATTTGTTAGTTCTCAAAAGAAAGCTATTCTCTTTGCTAGGCAGTTCGTCTCTAAATCTACGCTGCCAGTGAGTGTCACGACTCTCCCAGTTCTCCATGGGACAAATCGTACTCGTGCTGTAGTGCAAGTCCTAAGAGATCTCAAAGAGGTGTTCTTCAACGCTGGCACAACACTTGTGATGTGCTTTTTAGTTTCTCGCCGGTCTCGCCAAGGTCTTATTTAAGAAACACGAAACTTCAATCTTAGGTCTTCTGACCCCTTTGACAAACTTTATTAAGAATACACCTTACACAATCAAAGCTTAAATATAAATATAATATGAATAAGTCGTTGCGGTCTGGTCTGAGCTATCTCTATAGGACGGCCGTTGATGCCCTTGGTGGCACGGATCTGCAGGTATAATGCCTCTGGTGGTACGAATCGACAGATATGATGCCCCTGGTGGCACGGATCAGCAGGTACAATGCCCCTAGTGACACGGATCTGCAGGTATTATGCCCCTGGTGGCACGGATCGGCAGGTATAAAGTCCCTGGTGGCACGGATCGAAGCGCTAACCGTGGATCAGCAGGTACTAAAGCCCCTGGTGGCAGTTTATACGGACGGCCGCAGCACTAACCGTGGATCAGCAGTTACCAAAGCCCCTGGTGGCAATCAAAAACGAACTATAGCTTCAATATTGAAACCCCTTACTGCTGGTGCAGGGAAGTTCCAATTATGAAATGGTCGGACCTTTTCAGACTTAATCTTTGGCCTATATTACTAGTTGATACGATAGTATCATTCGTTAGTAGTAGTAGAGGCGATTTTAGCACTATCGTACTAGTCTACTTATACTCCCGGATTGAGTGTGAATAACGAATTTCAACTGTGTAAAGAAAAATATTTTATATGAAAAAAGCATGTGATTTCGTTACACACATGCAGAAGCTTTTCCATCAAGCCTGGGCTAGTTCCGAGTAGTTGAAAAACACCATTTGCCCAGCCTGTACCCAAAACAGACGATGCAAGAAAATTTGTATCCTTTTCTAGTCTGGCTACTATGTTATGCAGGACGTGTGGGTTCGAATCTAACTAGTCACTAGTGCCCATAAGAATTTTATTTCATCTTTCACGAGCACTGCCTTTTGCAAAGATCTGACATAACTTCCAAGAGTGTCAATATGTCATGAAAAAAGTGCTTCTCAACACAGCCGTTCGAAATCGGCGTTAAATTGAAGGTCCCCTCAATTCTTCTCACGCACTGTGAGCAGTGTTCCCAGGTTGAGGGGAAAATCACCATTCTTGCCGATTTTTTTCAGCTAAAGGGGAAAAAAGGGGACGGGGAGAAGTAGGGGGAAAAATCCAAAAAAGGGGAAAACAGCTTGAAAATTTAGGTCCGTTCTTTTACTTTTTGAGCAGTTTGTGTAAAAACTGTCAAAAATCATCCCCACTCCTCGAAATTTTGTGATTCGCCAAAAAAGTAAACGAACGCTTCACACCATAAATCTACCGAATGCACAAAATTATGTCAAACGTCAACAAAATTCAATGTACTTCTTATGGTTTGACAGAACTTACACAAACTGCCACAAGAAATTCTTGTGGCTAAATTCGGCAGATAGGGGAAATATTTTTCTTCTTCAAAAGTGACAGATTTTAATTTAAGTGGCAGTAAACGAACGAAAAAGTGGGAGAATATGGCAGTTTTGGGCAGTTTTGGTCAGTTTTATGGGGTAAACGAACGGACCTTTTAATGAAAACAAAATATTTTTTTTTAAATGCACAATATGTATTCCATTTGAAAAAAATTTAGTAGCATTTGTTCGGACGTGCCAGTGTTATGGTGGGAAAACAAAATTCTGTCTCGAAACTTTTCAAAGTTGTCATTCCAAATTTGTTCATCATGCGGTGTGTGTGCCATTCGTACCATCTCGTCGCAAACAACGCCTTGAAATTCCTGCTTGACGAAATAGAAATTTGTTGTCGCGAAATCTTCTCGCATTTCAATTGCAGTGCCAAAAGACAACATGGTTTAAAGGAATTTCAAGCCTTTTGCAACGTTAAGCCATATCGCAAACACAATGGTTGTCCCTGCATATGGTTATCAAAAGACTTATTTAGTAATACCAAGCTTTAGTATTGTATTCTTTGGAAAGTTATCTGGAAGATTCTATTAACAAAATTCAATGTGAAAAAATATACGGGGTTCTTGGAAAACCAACAACGGTTTTATGTCTAGAATTTTTAGATTTCTTCTTACCGTTTTTTTTACGAAACTGAACCTTGAAATGCAATTGGAAGACGTTAAAATTCATATTTTATTTGACCGAGTTGAACTGACACTTAAGACACTTGCTGATTATTTTTTTAAAAGCGAATATTTAAATAGTATTCCAAATATTTTTGAAATTGATTTTGTATTTCTTTAAGTTATTATCTATTCAACTCTATTGTGATGGAACTCATAAAAAATGATGTTTTTTTTCGTACTGAAGTCCCCTTTTTGAATTTTTTTTCTTTTTGTATGAATATGTATGAAAAACTAAACAATAAAATTATATAAAAATTACATGAAAATCCTAATAACTTTTTTCGGGGAAAATTAGGGATTTTCTTTTTCGTTCAAGGGGAAAAATAAGTGTTTTGGTGTCAGAAAAGGGGGATTTTGTTTTTGAAAACCTGGGAACACTGACTGTGAGAGTTGTTGATGAGTTTAAGCCACTTAGGCCTTGGCTCTCCTAGAGCTGTCGCGCCACCCTATTTATTTTTATATACTCTTTCGAAAAAGCCAGTTTTATTTCTCCCCTTAAGATATTCAAACGTAATTCCCGCACTTCCAAGAATGCCCATCAGTTCACCCTCGATCCCAACCTCGGTCGTACTGTCGAGCTTAGAGATTCGTTTTTTAGCCGTACTACACGATTGTGGGACTGGTTACCTCACTCTGTCTTTCCCGGTTATTGCATTGTTCGGAAATTCAAGACCAATGTTAACCGACACGACAGGGTCGATTCTTCTGCACCATAAAGCAGGACGGGGATGATGAGGGTCTTATAGAGCGTCACCTTAGTTGTTCGGGAGAGGGCTTTACTACTCAATTGCTTTCTAAGCCCGAAGAAAGAGCGATTAGCAAGAGGTATTCTCCTTCTGATGTCGGCTCTATCAGTTTGTTGACGAACGGCTTCAGGCGATCACATAGTATTGCACCTCTGTAGTTGGTGCAGTTTAAAGGGGTTTCTTTCTTCAGGATCGGGCAAACAATGCTGAGGTTCCATTTATCGGGAATGTTCTCTTCCGACCATATTCTTTAGATGAGTTGGTGCATGCTCCATACCAAGTCATTGCCAGCTGCTTTGAAGAGTTCGGTAGTGATGCCGTCAGCTCCCACGGCTTTGTTGTTTTTAAGCTTAGATATTGCTATCTTTTCTTCATCAATGTCAGGTAGACGGAAATCTTGGCTTGCGTCGTGTTCATTGAATGGTTTATTCTGCCCAACAGCGGAAATTGATTCATCATCGCCGTTGTACAGTCTGCAGAAGTGGACCTTCCATATCCTCAGCATTTACTGTGACTCTACTACGATATTTCCCTGTTGGTCGTGCTCGGTAACCTTGAGTCATTCGTTTTACCTCTTGGTAAAACTTCCGAACCTCATTCGGTCGCTTTTCATGCTCTCTCTAAAACTAAATACCCATCATTTAATTGAAACTAACATTTATTTTTCTTTGATTTTTTTTTGCAGAACGTTGATATCCCCGGATTAGGATTCGGCCAAGCTGAATACTATCCATATGTGTTCTATAAACTGAACATCGACATGGTGGAAACATCAAAAATCTAAAAGGAATCAGCACACCGACATCTCTCCTTTTCCCACCACAAGCGAGTTATTTGTGTGCGCGTTCTCCAAAATAATTGTTATAGTAGTGGTATTTTAATTTAAAATAACAACAAAACACAAGCAGCAAAAAACAAAACAACTAAAAAAAAAAGCAAAAAAACAGAATATCCCTCTACAAAAAATAAGTAATAGTGTGTGTGCGTTTCATAGTTCCCCGTTTCAAGCAAGTTGGAGTAACTAAATTTGATTTGTTTAACAATGCCAAAACCAACTAAAATCCGTTCGTAAAATCCAAAAATTCCAATCCAACAACAATAAAAACGAAATTTTCTTTAAAATAAAATTTATTTGTTAAATGTTTTCGTCACCCTGTTGACCAGGTGAACGAAACAAATCATAAAAAGAATATATCCTAACAATCCAACGCTTTGTTATTGATATTTCTATATAAAACCAAGTTGTTATACAGTATTTTATCGTTTTACAATATTTTTTTTTCTTTGTCTTTTTTCGAGAATAAACAACTTTACAGTTAAGATTAAACAAAAAACATACAATAATTTAACCGCTACAACAGTAAACTCAGTAATGCTCCAGGTTATGTTACAAATCTATCAACAACAATGACCAGTGTATATAAATGTTGGTTAGTTAATTCTAGCTTATTTACGCGAAACCAAGTTTCCCTCAATAAACAATTCAGTGAGTAAAATTATTTAAAACTAAAAAAGATGTTTATAGCGTTTCTATTGATGTTGTTCGCTGTTACAATGAAATTTATTATATATTTATATACAAATACATACATATATGATGAAATGCAATGAACCGGAAGTTAACTTTTGAAAAGAATAACAATACGACTCAAAAAGTAATGTAGATTATCTTGATGTTAAAAACACAAAAAAAAGTATTTTCTCTGTAAGTTTCTTTGTTTCGTTTGATTTTTGTTTTTCTTGCTAACCCCATTTTGTTAAAAATTTATTGTGTTGTCTTATTGTTTCGCCCAAAGCACAAACTTAGTTTGATTTACGTATCGAGTTTAATTTGTTTGTTTTATTTAATTTTTTAAAGAAATCAATGTTTAGATTTAATTGCAATATTTAATGTTTAATCAGAGAAGATATTTTATTATTTTATCGAAACAAAAGATACATTTGCATATGCTTCAATAATTTTGTAAAAGTGAGGATAAAATTCGAAACAAAAAACACAAAATTCTACACGTGAATACAAAAACAAAACAAAAAATGAAAATATGAAAAAAATTAATGCAAAGGATAAATTGAATATATACTATGTAAAAATCCATCCTTGTAAATAATTATATGAAAAAAGACATTCCACATTTTGTTGTTTTTTATATGAATAGCTGGAAATAAGTGATTTGGAAGGTTGGTGTTAGTGAATTTTCACCCGACAATGGGGTTTGTTTGTAGCGAGTGGGGGGCGGACCGCCCCGGGTGTCACCCATTTGGGGGTGACACCCAAAATCTACCAAGGAGTATATTATATACTACGGCGTTATAGATCGCAGAGTATTAAAAATAAAAATTGCGACATTGTACCTAACCTAACTGCCTACCAGTTTCTATTTGCACAAAATTTATATTATCGGCTGCCTAGGTTTTGGCCGAAAATTTTGATGAAATCTTAGCTGCAGCTGAAGAGGTGTGTGATGCAAGAGAAAATGTAGCCACCAGAGGTGCTGCACAGAACCTAAAATCTGCAATGTTCGATTTTGCGGTTCTTTCTTTTCTCTTCTTTTGGAATAAAGTCCATTTTACCCAGATTACACTACAAGCTAAGGGATTAAGTGTTAATCACTTGGCTAAAAAAATAGAAGCCCTTCGCATTTACGTTGAAGAAAATCGGGCGAAGATCGTAGAAGACGCAATTCACCTTGGTATAAGAACATCGGAGAAATCAGCATTCCAACAGAAAGAAAAATTCAAAATTTGCTAGTGCTTATGATGAGGTGTCAGTGTCAGAATTTCTCTCAGAGATACCAAGGTTGAGAAGTTATTTGAAAGCGGCTAAAGTGACAACATCTAATTGGTTATCTTTAGACTTTATGAAATTCATCGTTGAATGGGACTTTGCAGAATCTCTTCCGAATCTCATTGTCGCATTAAAAATGTTTATGACAGTTGCGTCATGTGAAACGAGTTTTAGTAAGCTTACATTAATTAAAAACTACTTGCGGGCAACAATGACGGAAAAGAGGCTCAACAATCTAGGAATTTTAACAATTGAGCATGAGGCGACCCAGCGAATAAATTTTGATGACGCTATCAGCGAATTTTCTGCTTTAAAAGCTAGGAAGAAGACGTTTTATTAATTTTTTTTCTGTTTTTTTTTTATACAATGTGAATATGTAGATATATTGATTTTTGTTCTCCTTTTTTTAAATTTTTTATTTGAATTTAAATAAAGAAATCGCAATAAATGGAATAGCAGAATTTCATTTATTTTACTATTTTTCATTCTGGGAGTGACACCATAATTGCCGCCCCAGGCCCAGGTGCCACCCATGTTAGCTACGCTACTGGATGAGAGTGTTATACAGTTTTACCTTAGTTGCTCGAGAAAGGGCTTTCCACTCGACAATTATTGCTTTCTTAGCCCAAAGAAATAGCGATTAGCAAGAGTTATTCTTCGACTGATCTTGGCGCTGGTGTTATTGCCAGTGTTACCTTACCGGTGTTAAGCGGAGCTAAGATAGACAAACTCCTCTACTACCTCGAAGTTGTATGCGTCTATTGTGACGTTCTGTCCGAGCCGTCGGTGTTTGGTGTCCTTCCTTGAAGACAGCATATACTTCGTTTACCGCTAAATCCATTTTTGCCGCTTCTGCTCAGTTAAAGCGCCATTGACATCACGCTGCGTTCTTCCCATTATATCAATATCATCGGCATACGCGAGAAGTTGAAAAGACTTTTCGAAAAAAGAGCCTCTGGTGTTGACGGTGTTGTTTTGCAGTCTTCTCAAGAAGGATGTTAAAGAAATCGCATGACAGTTTTTCGCCTTGTCTGAATCCTTTTTTGACATCGAAAGATTCTGTAAGCTCGTTGCCAACCTTGATGGCGCGGTGTGAGTTCTCCATCGTCATTTTGCAAAAGCGAACGAGCTTGACAGGGATGCCAAAACTATACTTCGTTCAAAACAAATCTGCAGTACAGGCCTTATGGGGGAGCTATTTTACTCCAAAGGGTGCCTGTTCAGGAAAAAAACATATAAAATCCCCTTAAAAAAATATATACTACACCACTGTTTCCGCAAACAATTTGCTTTGATTTATTTTGAAAAGCAAGGTACAGCCCCCTATGACCTAACTATTCGCACTGCTGAAGCCATACTGATCGTAGGCTCGTTTTTGCAAAGCTCTTTCTGTTTGACAAAACAAACATATAAATCAGCGTTGCCAGGAAATAATAATGCTTACTTTCATTTCGATTCTGTAAGGGAGCTTTCAAGAATAGTAGCTTTTTCTTAGGTAATCGTAACCACTGTAAGCGAACAATTAGAAAACGCATTAACTACGGTCAGTAACTGGACCAAGAAATGCGGTCTTAAAGTAAACCCCCTAAAAACAGAACTGGTACTTTTCACCAATAGAAGGAAAATCCCTTCTTTCGAACTGCCAAAAATTGACAATACCCCACTAAAACTCTCAGAAAAAGCGAGATATCTTGGAGTTATCTTGGATAAGAAACTCAATTGGGGTCCAAACATACAAGAAAGATACAAGAAGGCCATGATTGCACTCTACTCGTGTAATAGGATTCTGGGAAGAAATTGGGGACCTAATCCTAAGATAATCATGTGGATGTACACGGCCATAGTTAGACCCATTCTAACTTATGGTAGTTTGTTTTGGTGACAAGCTCTGGAGAAATCCACGAACTTAAAAACCCGTACCAAAGTACAAAGAATGGCATGCATTAGCACTACGGGGGTGATGAGGACTACACCAACTGCGGGTCTCGAAACGATCCTAATAGCGTTTTTTTTTTTTTGGTAATCCGGAATTGTACACAGAACTGTCCGATTCCGGATTCCAAACGAACAGGCAAACACATTTTTTTGCTTCTGAGGGTTGAATGGTTGTGTATTTGTGAAACCTCATATGAAGAATTGCAGATGACATGACATTGTTTTTAATTTCTTTATTTGTAAACATGGCAGCGAGTACGTATATGCGAGTGTGTGCATGTATGCGTGATTCTGTTTTTGATTCTAACTTTAAATTCGGAATCGTTTTTCTGTTCTATTCAGAACAAGAACTGTCATCCTGTGCGAAGTGAACGAGTACAGAACTGTTCGGAACAGTTCCAGACGACCAAAGAAAAACGCTATAAATCTCACCCCCTTAGACTTATTTGCACAAGAATCAGCAGCAAACAGTGCTCTTCGACTTAGTCAGACCAATATATGGAGATCTAGTCAACACGGCCATACCACGATCCTTACAAAATACGTTGGCAATAACGTTTGTACTGATTATATGACCCCTTATCTAGACTTCAATAAAAACTACTACAAGCTTCCCTAATAGAGAAGATTTGGAAAACAGTGTACCCTACACTAACAACTTGAACATTACCGTCTTTTCAGATGGCTCGAAAATGATTACTGGAGTAGGGGCAGGTTTCTACACAGAAAATCTTAGCCTTGCCAGTTCATTCAGACTTCCCGACCATAGCAGTGTCTTCCAAGCTGAGATCTTGGCAGTGAAAAACGCTGCTAATCAAATATCCATGATGGCGATACCACACGCTGATATCACCTTTTTCATTGATAGCCAAGCAGCAATAAAAGCGATCTCTGCAACGCAAATCAAGTCAAAGCTTGTTTCTTGCTGTCGCGAAGAGCTAAGGGTTCTTGGTATGCAGCACAACGTAAGACTCTGCTGGGTTCCCGGTCACAGTGGTGTGCCAGGAAATGAAAAAGCGGATGAGCTTGCAAGAGAAGGCTCGGTACTTGATCCCTCTCTCATAGACCATAACATCAGAATCCCTCAATGCGAATTAAAAAGAAACATTTGTAATAATATCATTCAAAAAGCAAATGACAGATGGAACCTACTAGAAACCTGCGGTAACACCAGGAAACTCTGGCCTCGTTATGACAAGAAAAAATCTAATCAGATTTTACTTCTCAAAAAACCATCCCTAAGATCCCTCATTAGTGTGATAACGGGACATAACCTACTCGGCTACCACAAAAAGAAGATGGGGCTTAGTACGGACGACATATGCAGAGGCTGCGGCGATGAGGAAGAGCACGAAAACACAGCTAACTTCCTATGCCACTGTCCAGCACTCTGCCGTACTGGATTGAAATTCTTAGGCAACTATTTGTTTAATGAACTAGAAGAATTATCTGAACTCCCAGGCAATCGCCTACTGAACTTTATCAAGTCCACCAAATGGCTCGATCAACCATAGAATTCATAGGTTAATGGTGGATTTACATGTAATCTTCGATGTCTGCATCTGCAAATTCGCAGAAAAGTAAAGCGGGGGAGCTATACGACATTACACGAAAGAGTGAAAGAGTACACATATACCTACCCATTTTTACTTGCTTTAATTTTTAAAGCTCGGTGACAACCAACAACAACAGCCAACAACAAAAAATTATGGTGCAGATGAAAACGCTATAAAAAAAATGAACATGTTCGTCTTCACCATAATCTTCTTCTGCATGAGTTGAACTTCCTATAATCTTCATCCGTGCAGACGTCTGCATTTTGGTCTTACCTCTCTATTACACTAGTATGAGTTTTGTATCTTGTATCCTCTATTTTTGCAGACGATGGCATGCAGATCAATGTAAATCCACCATAAATCACTTTTTCAGAAGTTACAACACTTCAGGGTATCACAATGGATCTACATTGATCTAAGTGTGACGGTCACAACATCAACCGTCAGCCCATATAACCTAACCTAACCTAACCTAGGTAATCGTTGCCATCCCATTTTTTGTTCATGGCATGCAATAAAAAATTAAAATGCGTTAAAAAAAGAGTAGGCTTATTCAAGGCAGAGATATAGGTATTGATTAATTTTAACAGATTTTTGGGTGCATACATTTGTACAAGTTTAGTGCGGTTATAATTTTTCGTTGGTGCTGTGTGAAATATAAATTATAAAAACAGTTATTTTAATTAAAATGGCTTCAAGTTCTTCGAAGGATTTAAGCGCTGAGAAAAAAAAAGATATAGTTGATGCAACAAATAAATTTAATGAACATTTAAAAAACAAAACCCAAGCTATAAGACAAGTGCGCGACAATTTTTCGGTTTCAGAACGAACTGACCAAAGGCCATATCTCCTCACCAAAAAAAAAAAAAAACTGGAATGCAAATAAAGTAGACAACTTTGACAAAAGCACTATAAGGCAGGTATTGCATTCGTTTTTCTCAAGAAATGAGCTCCCTACATTGGATAAGGTCTTAAGTTTTATTAAGCTGAACAAAAAACATCACTCAAAACAAAAATTTTATGTTCGTATTAAATAATTTTTCTAAATGAAGATCTTTGTTTAAGACAATACTAATAAAATATAGAAGGCAACTCTTTCGACTTTTCGGAGAGCTTTTTACAGTTTTAGTATATAACCTACGGTAACCCTTGCCAATTGTTTCTTTCACACAACGTAATGAAATTCCTCTGCAGATAGAGTGAGATATGAATGTCCTATCTTCCCTGTACTGCAGATTTGTTTTGGACGAAGTATAGATATAGATTCATACAGTTCGTCTCTGTAGATGCTGTGATACGCGGCCTTAATGTCGATGAAAAGGTGGTGGAGTTCATAGGTTATTTCCAGGATCTGCCGCAATGTAAAAATTTGGTCGATGGTTGACTTTCCTGGTCTGAAACCACATTGATAAGGAGAAGGACCAATCAGATTGTTGACGAAAGGTTGTCTGTAGTTGTATCGTTTAAATCGATCGATACTGTTACTGAGCCTCTATTAAAGGCCTTACCCAGAAGTTAGGGACAACTTACTGAAAATCCTTGAATAAATTAAACATTTATCCAAGCCAAATATAGAATATGAAATTCACAAACTCGACACCAATGATAAAAAAAATAAACAAGAAAAAGTACTCATACGCCACAGTGTGTCATCATAATCATCAATTGGATTCATATAAATCAAATTGCATTTTGACAAAATTTGTGTTACATTGTTATTCTGGGAGTTGATCTGAAGTTACTTATAAAATTAAGACAGTAAATTACAATGTAAGCTTTTCGAATATGCTTTACAAAATTTATTCCAAGTGCTATTGGTTTAAGTTTTATCTTTTTACACAAAATTAATATCAGATAGAGGACAACTACACTAGTCAAAAAAATTAAAGGAACACTTAAAAATACTCAAAAATTCAGTGGTTTTTCATAAGGCTGTTTCTCATAGTCCAGACAAAATAAACATTCGACCCAGAAAAAATTCGCATAGAGCTGAAAATTGGTACAGAGCATTAGAACACCGATTAAACTAAAATGTCAAAAGTCCCCAAAAGTCCCATGTGTGCATAAAAAATTATTCAAGGTCAAATGTCGAAAATGTTGGTTTTTCATACATATCTTTGAAACGGGGGAAGCTATTAAAAAAATGAAAGGCTTGTACGCCTTGTAATTCTCTCTCTATTCAAGATGTCAAAATTCGACATTTAACCTGGAATAGTTTTTTTTTGCACCAGTGGGATTTTTGGGGAATTTTGACATCTTGAATAGAGAGATGTCCTTATGCTCTGTACCAATTTTCAGCTCTATGCGAATTCTGTACAGGGCTTAGGAGCTAATTATAAAAATTCGAAATTTTGAGTGCACATCATATAAATGATCGCTCAAACGAAAAAAAGGATAAAGCCAAG
The DNA here is from genome assembly GCA_943590905.1 of Sphaerophoria taeniata. NCBI lineage: Eukaryota > Metazoa > Arthropoda > Insecta > Diptera > Syrphidae > Sphaerophoria > Sphaerophoria taeniata. The sequence continues at coordinate 46,706,575 of OX016540.1, forward strand.
GACTCTACCTCATGGGCGGTGTGGATAAAAGTGTGGGCAAGAGACAACTTTTGGATAGGAATCAAAGTTTGAAAACTTTACTTTCGGTTTTTGCAGGGATTAACAAAATCTACAGAGTTAAATATGAAAAAACAACATATTCGACATTTAACCTTGAAATTTTTTTTTGCACCCATGGGATTTTTGGGGAATTTTGACATCTTATATAGAGAGATGTCCTTATGCTCTGTACCAATTTTCAGCTCTATGCGAATTATTTCTGGGTTTGGGCTTTTTTATGTCTAAATTGTCTGGACTATCAGTAGAAAAAAGTCGGCTTGAAATGAAATAAAAAGTTTTTCAAAGGTTATAATTTTTTCTTTTCAAATTATTTTGAGTTAAGAAAATACCGTTAGTCGTTTTCCATTGATCGTAAAAAATGTTCACTCAGTTTCAAAAGTAAGAAAAAAAACATTAAGTTTGGTTTGTCATAAAGTGTGCGGAAATTTTTGTTCAATCCAACCGATCTAAGATTCAATTTGAGAATTTTGTTGGCATTAATTCCCTGTTTGTTTAGATCGGTACGATTTTTTTTTTCTAATAAAAAAATGGGTATACATGAAAAAAGGCAGATTGAAAAATTTATTAAATTTCCTACACAAAAAAAAATAAAAATATTGCTTTTTTCAATCTTTTCCATCAATAAATATAAAAAGGTCCAAAATATGCAATTTTCAACTTTTTCATAAAAACTTCCGTCAATTTGTGGCTTTAAGTGATACAACCAATCTGAGGCTTAATTATTAAAGCTCTTAAAATTTCCTTGATTTTTATAAAAATTTTGCATCAATACAATTAACCGTTTCTCTGTTTCGATCAATCAAACTTACTAAACATTTTTTTCGCATATTAATCCACCTGACAATACCACGTTGGGGATGGTAATTAATTAATTTTTATTAAAATAAAGGAAATTTTATGAGTTTTAATAATTTAAGAATAAATTTTTCAAATCTGCCTTTATTTTTTTTTAAGTTAATTTTTAGCAGAGATATTAAAGGGTGTCAAAATTGTGTGTTTGCATGTAAACCCATTTTATGATTAGAAAAAAATCGTAGCGATCTAAAACATACAGGGAATTAATGCCAACAAAATTCTCAAATTAAATCTTAGATCGGTTGAATTGAAAAAAAATTCCGCTCACTTTATGACACACCAAAATTTATTTTTTTTACAGCCCGATTCTCCCCATCATCACTGATACCTCACAAGTCATAAGAAGAGGTGAAATTGATTTTGTGACTTTTTCGTATTCTCCCCCAAAGTCACAACTTGTGAGATTCACAAAAACAATCGAAATTGTGATCTCCTTCAGAGTAGGTCATAACTAGAAAATTATTTGAGATTTGACATTTTGATTTATGAGTATAAATGAATATAGTGAAAAAAAGGAAGGAAAGAGAAAAGACAAACGCTCTTTTCTCTTTTTTCTTTATTCTTTTTCTTTGTTCACAACCGATAACGATCATTTCTCATCGCCTTTGAAATTACTCTACAATCTTTGTATATGGAATTTATAGTAGTTGCAGCCTAGTGATTCTTTGGTTTGAAAATCGTCCCGTCTTGGCGCTGACAGTTATTCTATATACAAAGATTTTAGTTCTGTATCGCGTTCCAGACGTCGGTCGCTGTCGTCGATTGCCGGTGCTGCAACTGCTATAAATTCCATTATACAAAGCTGCAATAATAAATCAACCCCCATACACAATCTCTGTTTGCGTTGCAAATATTGATGAAATCGCATCATTATGTTGCGTTGAAACACATATTGCAGTTAAAAAAGAATCCATTCTGGCAACGCATTTCCATTTTCACATTGGCTGTGGTGAGTTTCGTTGTGACTTTTCTTGTGAGGATTATGGGAGAATCCGACAAATCTTATCGAATCAAATAGTCACAAGGGCTTATGACTTGTGATTCCTCACAAGGGGGAGAATCACGGCATTTTCTTAACTCAAAATAATTTGAAAACAAAAAATTATAACCTTTGGAAAACTTTCTATTTCACTTCAATCCGACTTTTTTCTACTGAGATACAGCCTTATGAAAAACCACTAAATTTTTGAGTTTTTTCAAGTGTTCCTTTAATTTTTTTGACTAGTATATAAACAATTGTTTACCAAACAACTTTCTGTATTTCCACTTAATCTTAAAAAACTTTGTCAGATCTCTTCTTTAAGTTATTCCTCAATCGAATGGTCACAAAGTAAAGTAATTCCACTACACTCAAGAGGGAAAATCCTATAAAAAGACTCAAAACTCCTCCATAGTTGGCAATAAGGGTTGTGATAGCGTATAATTCACTCCGTTTCATAGCCGTAAACTGTTTCTCCTTAAAATGTATCGTTAGTCGAGACCACATAAAACTAAATGAAGAGAAGAAAAAGGATAAACAAAATACATGTTGAATGGATTTAAAACAGACATACTCAGGATGCTCATCATATGAATCGTTTGCGGCCTGAATTGTTCCAATGCCTTCCATGCGGGCCTGTGATAAATCGAAATTATAACTCAATGATGTACAACCTGGCAAGCAGTTACACCCAAGTTTTGCTTTCGGAGATTTGCCAAGTGATTTTTTAACTTCCATCAGGTGCAATTGTAAAATGTCATCCTCGGCTTGGTGATAGCATGCAATGTCTGAATGGTTGCACATTCTAACTCCATCCGGTTCTAATTAAAACAAGGAATTTTATTTGTCAAAGAAAACAAAAATATAGCTATAAAGCGAAAATTTACGTGGCATTGAAAATTTCACACATCCACATTTGGCGATTGTCAGGTTGGTCAAACATTCAAACTGGCAGTTGCCCTCCGAATAGTATTTAAAAAACCTTAAGTACCGTTCGTCATTATAAAAACACTGTCGCCTTGTCATAAATAAAACGTGAAAAATTAAAATGAAATCCTTAAAGCACTTAGAGCACTTACGACTCGGGATCCAGTTTACGAACACCTGTTGTTGTTGTAGTGTAAACGGGGTAAATTTGAACAATCAATTCCTGCTTATGGCGAACTAGAAAATAGTTGCTTGTGGAAAAAACAACATTTTCGGGAGAGTTTAGATACACCTAAGCAAATGTTCTTTAAAAATCTGAAATCGATTTTTGAAGGACAATATGTAACTGACCTTGTAACCTTGTCTTAAGCTTCGACATTTATAATCCAAATTATGTCCGAATCCTTGAAGCAATGCGACGAAAGCAGTTCTTGCCGATGCAATAATCGTCCTGACTGGATAAGCTTCCTCGGTTTGGTTAATGTAACCCTCTTCTAATGACCACGACCCATAGTACTCAAATTGGGGATCAGAAGGCTTGCGATCTATGTATTGATTGAAATCCATTTCGACGTCATCAGGGATGTTGGTAGCGAAGCTGCAATAAATCATTCAAAAATATCCATTTAGGTTATATCCCTGCCATAAGCGCATATTTTAAATCTTAATTGGAAGCAGGTGGGCCATTTATCATGTCGGTATTAAAAAACTGAGTAACTGTCAATTTACCAACCAATTGACGTAAAAAGACACGTCAGCTCTTTACCATCACACCAACAAAGCTCCAATCGCTTCTATTAGTCCCTAATACCTTTCAAATAGGCGCGTATATGCTAAATCACGAGTAAAATCACCAATATACCTTTTATTTCTGTAAATATCTTCGGCTTGCATCCCATTGAACTGATAGCAAATCCCATCATCCGTTGCAACCAGAGAGAAAATCCTCTCGCAGTAATAAAATCGATTATTCCATTTGCAGAAAGGAGCAGTATGGTTCTTCGAAATGGAAATTTCACCCAAAACGTCACCAATAATTGGCGCATAGTCTTTCGGTAAATATTCAGCAATCATTTTAGCAATTTTCCTATCACAAATATGAAGGGCCGCAGAAAGTCTTTCCATTCTTGAACACAGTAGAAAACAATGCAGCAATATTTTAGTATTCCTGAGCTTATTAGAGAAACAAAACTTACTCACTCTTCAAAGGTAATATTTTCGAAACTATCGTTCTGCTTAGTGAATCTATCGTAAACGTTAGTAAAATTAAACACTTCTGTTTCCATTTTTGATTCCGGACAAATTGTGACAGTGGGAAAAGGAATTCTATGAATGGGTATCAAAGTTTCGTCAAAGCTCACTATAACCGGAGCCGAACTCCACTTCCTGTGTATTTGTCTGATGACCACAAAACTAGCAATCACTGATGCCGCAAACACAATTGCCCAAAGGAGTCTTAAAAAAAAATAAAAAACCTTGACTTCATGGAACAATTCGGTCGGCACTATTTATAAGAAACCTTTCGACAATGGGTCGTTTTCGTTGGAAAATGTAACGCACTCCATGCAGTGAGGACTTTCTGGCGTATTCCATCATGAGACCCTCGAAAACTTGCCAATTGGTTCCATATCGTATGCGTGACTCAATAATTATATCACTTGGAACGTCACTCAAAATATCCGATGGAATGCTCGACTCGAAATCCGAATTAACAGATTCTGTGCTTTTTGAAATACTCGAATCACTTACTCTCGATTTCATTTTTTTTTTTTTTAACTTTCGATTTTAAGAGGGACTTCTGTTAGCTTCAAATATTCGCTCAGGAATGAATTGTCCTGGAAAACAATTTGCACTCTGAACTGTTTTGAGTAGCAAATGCTTATTTATATAAAATTTCAGACAAGTCCTGGGAGACTTATTCTAATTAGCGTAAGGCGAGCGACCGACACGTTGGCGTATTCTCTTGGAAAATAACAACAAAAACCACGTAATCAATTTTTAGAATACAACTTCCAAACCTAGATCATATTGCACATCGTGTCGTGAACATCGCGGTTGTGTAGTGTTGTGTTCTACAAATTATACATTAGACCTTTGAGATACCCCATTTGTTAGTTAACGTTATCAGTGACATTTTCCTGGGACTTTTTAAGAAATTATGTTTATTAAATAAAGCGAAAGGGATTAGAGTTTTATTATGTCTATTCAAGGTTGTATAATTATATCAATAAAACACTCCCGTATTTGGATAATTAATTGCCATGTGAAATCCTTTTTGTGTTGTTGATTTCAATTTTTAATGGCAATAATTAATTACGCTGAAGAAGGAAAGGTAAAAAGGAGGTTCTGTTAAATTGATGACTAAAATGAGAATACTCCTTGTTGCTGTTTTTATTACGAGTATACCTACATTATATTTGATTGACAAATGAAGCCATAAACCGGCGTAGACTTTTTGAAGTGCCCAGCAATCTTTTTCTTCCTCCAATTATCGTCGGATTGCACTTACGTCCCTTGTTTCTAAGGACATGGAAACAAAAACCCGGCAGTACAGCTTTCGCAGCAACAGGTCCACTGGTGATCTGATGATTTATCTCAGCAAACACTGGAACAAAGCTTTATACATCATTTTGGAGAAAGTAAGATTGCTGCTCTTGATATTTCAAAGCTCAAAGGTATTTGATAAAGTCTGGCATCTTGCTCTTTTATCGAAAATGTGTGCTTTCGGAATTGATTCATCCCTCCTTCGTTGGATTAGAAACTCTCTTTTGTTCAATACAAGTCCTTTATCAGTAACTGAAAACCAAAAATATCTGCTAGGTCTGGTTACCGAGATATGTTCAAAAAACCGTTTTTTTTTTTAGTTCTTAGCTTGTTATAATCCCAATAAAGGAATATCTATATCTATATCTCATCTATATCTATATCTATATCTATATCTATACATATTATAAAAATCTAGCGCCGTCCGTTTGCGGCATATAGGTATAAAAACCGGTTGGCCGATTTTCTTAATTTTTGTCTTAAACTAAAGAGGATTAAGGTTAGATGGTTTAAGACAAACAAAATTAGTACTTTTTAAATCACAAACGGTTCAAATGTTAAAAATAATGCTTTTCACACTGCAACAAAATATATCAATATACCTACGATTAATCAATTTCATTTAAAATTTCGTCAAATATTGGGCCCATTCACTAACGTAGTCACTACCTAGTCAACTCATTCTGATTGGTCAAATACAACTAAGAAATGAGTTGAGATTTCCCCTCCGACGTAGTGTAAAAATTTTGACTTCAAAGCTAGTTGACAGATTTTGACATTTCATAATCAGCTTTTGAATAAGAAACAAAAATTCAATTTCCAATTTTAACAAAATTTAAAATGAAATCAATCGTACAATTCGACAATATTAATTATCTGATAGGGTCTGAAGACGAAATTTATGTAATCAGATCTTATCAGGTAGTGTTTTTTTCATAGTACAAAAAGCAAAACAAGACAACACTTTTGATTAAAGTTCTCTAACCTCAAATCACAAATTCACAAACGTTTCTTACTCCATATGTTCATAGTCCAGGCATTATAAACATTTTAAAAAACAATCTGGGAAAAATTTCCTAGCTAGCTGAATTTTCGAATACACTTTTATTACGGTGTTGTCATGAAGATATTAAAAATTGACGTCGTCGATATCGTGACAACTAAAAAAGTTATAAGGGTCAAAAAGTCACGAAATTAACTTTTTCGCAAATATCTCGCGACCTTTTATAAAAATTGGTCGTGAAATTATCTACAACGCTGACCGTAATAAATAAATAAATAATAATACATCTCATTAGGAATTTTTCGGCAGATAAAACCTTAAGTTCCTGAACTATCATTATTTGACAGTTTCGTTTCGACTAGCTTTGTAGTGCAATTTTGCATTCACAAAGCTAGTTGAAAATCGACTACGTAGTGACTAGGTTAGTGAATGCGCCCATTTTTATTTTCATCACACAAAAAAAAATGTCAGTGAAGAAAATATTTGTCAAAAATTGTTTTTCATCGAAAGAAAAACTTTACTTAACATTTTTTTGTTGTCGATAATTTTCCTTTTTTAGATTTGTTTCTTTTGAGATATGGCCTTGGAAGGGGGAAGTGGAGTAGCGGGGTAGTGGGGTAGTGGGCTAGCGAGGAGCGGGTAAGGGGGTAGCAGGTAGCAGGTAGAAGTAGCGGGTAGTGGGTAGCAGGTAGCTATGGAGGGTAGTGGGCAGTGTACTAGCAGGGTACAGAATTTAAGGTCTTTTTTTATCAGATTTTTTTTGATGAAAAACTCGGAAAACTTATTGTTTTCAAGGGGAGAATTGCATGTAATTGTAGTAAAGTGGTTCTCAAATGGAAAACTGAAAAATTTAAAAATGGGTTTCCGAAAGAATCTCGGAAAACTCATTGGTTTTAAAATGGAAAATTGCATATTATTGCAGGTGCATTGGTTTTCAAATGGAAAATTTCAAACTGGGTTTTCGAATAGAAAATAGAAATTTCTTGATGAAAAACTCGGAAAATTCATTGGTTTGCAAAGGGAAAATTGCATGTTATTGCGGGTGCAGTGGTTTTCAAATAGAAAACTGGAACATTTGTGATGGGGAACTAGAATGCAAGAAAAAGTAAAACAAAATCTCAAAAACTCTCTTTCAAATGAAATGCATTACTTTTGAAATGGTAAAATGGAAAGTTCGTAAAATGGAAAGTTCGTGCCGTTTGTCATCAAATTTTGACAAAATATTCGATTATTATTTCGAGTATTATTACAGAAGGGTTTTTAAGAAAATTGTACAAAATCGGAATCGGTGGAAACACAATTTTCCCTATAGAACGTTACCTATGCATTTGACTATATCCTTATCAAAGTTGTTGTGTAAAAATCTCATTCAAATTCGCTGAGGACTCACTGATTTTATACCAGTGGAGTGTTTAGGAGCAAATGTTGAGGGAATGTTCGGTTAGTGGCGTAGATGGGTTCTTAGTATTTTGTACAAAATCGACCAAGCCGTTTTCATGAGAAATGGCCAGGGTAGTGGTTAATGGGGTAGCGGGGTAATGGGAAGCAGGTAGCGGGTTGACGGATAGTGAGTAGTTAGAAGCAGGGTAAGAGGAAGCGGGATAACAGGTAACGGCGTAGAAATACTGGGTAGCCGGCAGTGTTTAGTGGGGTGACGGGTAGTGGGGTAACTGGGTAACAGAGTAGTGGGGTAGAAGGGTAGCAGGGTAGCGGGGTAACTGGTTAACAGAGTAGTGGGGTAGCAGGTTAGCGGGTTGTGTAGTGGGCTACAAAAATTTAGATCTTTTATTTATCGATTTAGGCAGTGCGAAGTCCGCCGGGTCAGCTAGTCTTCAAATATATCGGCAACGGGAGATCGGAATTGAGTTTAGTATTCAGAGGAAGGCTCAGGATAATGAGAACTATCAAATATGTAGAATTTAGCGAAATTCATTTTCTCATGATTTTCGAAAAAAAATTTGGACTGACATTTTTTTTTCCAAAACCCACCGAATGATAGGTACTATACAGGGTGCTTCACGAGCGTTGTGCCAAAAAGCTAGAGCGTGTAGGTTGAGTTGAGACAAGAAAAAAATCGTATGACACTCGATCGCAAAAGGATGTGGCAATCTCTTGCAATTGTAGCCGTCCGACGTCATACTTTCTTCTAGCACTTCCTGATTTTGGTTTTGGTCGAGATATCCTCTGCACTACATTGGCTACAACGAGGTGGTCCGAGTCAATGTTGGCCGTTGGAACGTTCGGACATCAATAATGATTGTCGATCCCAATATGATCAATCTGGTTGACAGTTGATTTTTCTGGAGACCTTCAGGTCCTCTTGTGGATGTTGAGCTGTGGAAACGCGTTGGTACTTGCTACTACTATGTTTTGCCCCGCTGCAAAATCGATAAGCATGAATCCGTTATCGGAAGTTTTTTCGTGCAGGCTGTGTTTTCCTACTGTTTCCGCCAAAGATGTCCTCTCTTCCTAGTCTGGCGTTAAAATCTCCTAAGACGATTTTAACGTCGAGGAACTTGTCTTTGGTGTCGACATCTTTCTCTTCTGTGGGGGAGTGAGCCCATATTAGCATTATGTTGCCGAATTTAGCCTTGATGCGGATCGTCGTGACGCGCTCTTTAACAGCTCTGGAGCTTAGGACATGCTGCCTAATGGGTCATGAATCATGATAATAGCCAATATAAAAACAAGTCCTAAATGGCAGCGTTGGGGGACACATGATTTCCAAGCGTATTGTCTGATTTTCATTTGATAAAATGTGTTTTCAAGATTTATGTGCAATGTTAGACGTAGTAGGGTTTCATTATCTTTCTCGATTAAATTATTGAAAACAAATACATGAGCCGTGTTTTTTTCACTACGCAGTAGCCAGCACAGCTGAATTTCCCTTGCCAAACAACAACAGTTTGAATTACAGTCGTTAAATAAAGGCCAGTAAAAAAATAGCAATTGTGCCGGCGGCGATTGAATTTTCAATTATTGAAATGAAGACAGCGCTGATGGCGTTAAGAAGAATTATTTTTGCTACGCGACTCTTATCATCTGAGTTATGAACTCCTTAGGTTGAAGTATTTGCTAATTTTTTTTTAATCCGGGGCGCGACCCTCAGGTCCATTTAGCGACGTTTTATGTAACAATTGCCATACAAATTGAATTGGACAAAAAGTGATTTGGAGCATTTTATTCGCACTTGATTTCTGTGCTGGCTACTGAGTAAGTGAAAAAACACAACTATGATGTGTAGAATTATAAAAAATATGATTTAATCAAATTTTTGGTAAATTGTACATTATATTCACTTTCTCATCTTAAGAAAACTAGTAAAACAAAACTACTCAGTGGTGTCGTAGCCTAGTTGTTGTAATTCGGACTTCACTTTGTCATTTGTTCTCAAACCATTCGTCCACAGATTCAGTGGAAATGAGGATTCCTCAAGATTTCCGCCGTACCTAAGAAATAAGACATTTATAATGACCTAGAAAATGAGTAAATCTTCTTTATAAAAAATACTTTTTTGGTAAGAAATCAGGGCCAATATGTTTATGAAGTGATTTCATGTCACTGCCGTGTACGTATAATTTGTCTTTCATCCTTGCGTTGAGGAATGGCATGAATACTTTTATGATTGCTCCAAACATCCAGCTTTGATTGACTATGTGGACAGCTGCAGTTCTCAGCGGACTGGAAGTCTTTAGCAAATATGTATATACATAACAGGCATCGAATGAGAATTCAAAAAAACAAAATGTTTATGCTTACCACAATGAGTGCAATCATTTTTTGGGCAACACTTGGGGTCAGATAACGAACGTGATTCAGGGTAAGGCCATTCAGATCAAAAATGCCAATTCCACCAGATACTTGAGATATGGGTTCCATTGCACCTAATTCAAGAATAATCAGTGCTAATTTGAGGATGTCATCTAATGGCATTTTGCTAGGATCCCATATTCCCAAGCGCATTATCATTATACGTCTGCCATTTTGTTCTCTGTAAGGAGTGACCGTTATTATTTCTTGTTCGGCAACGTTCATAATTTGAACACAACGAACGTTTTGGTACAGCGTTGAGTTTGCAGTCCGGAAAGAATAGTAATTACTGAGCTGCAATAAGTAAGACACATTGTTACAAAAAAATTAGTATCCAAATGTTGTGTTCTTATTAATTTTCCTGTAAGAGATGTGTTTGTTTATGTGAAATGGTAGTTTAAAGTATACGAATTCTTGAAAGACTTCTAGGTTTCCATATCAAACCAACCCTTTCTATATTTTTCATTTTTAGTTTGAGGGCAGAGCCACAAAAAGTATGGCTTGGAAACGTTTGGAAAAATTAACTGTGGCGAAAACGTACTATATTTTCTATTTAAGAATTTAAATCATTCACTAACTTCCCAAAGGAAGATATTGTCGATATAGACAAGTGACTGAACTGAGCTCATTCAACGCGAAATCGTTTGATTCAGAACTGCAAAAGTTTTCAGCAAAATAGGTTAAGCAATGAAAGAACTAAAGAGAAAACCTAAGAAACAAAGTCTGAAAGTGGGTAAAATTCGGCTTTTACTACTGTAAAAAATTGCGTATGTTGGTCGTCCGCAATCGTTCGGAACTATTTCGCACATATGACAGCTCTTTTTCTGAAAAGAAGAGAAACCCAATTCCGAAGTCGGAATCAATGGAATTGAATATGTCGGAATATGGGTTACCCCATGTTAAAAAACGATTTGGGTTATGAACTTTTACAGGTTAAAGTTTTCACTAATTTTTTATCCGAGACGCAACCTTAGAAGACCTTTGCTGCCAGCACAAAATGTAGTTAACCAGTGGCAACACTGCCAAGCAGCCATCAGAGATGCCGCAGTTGAAGTGCTAGGGTTTGCACGGACACCACAACGAAACCATTGATATGACGATGTGTATTGGCGAGCACATGCAGCTAAACAAGAGGCATACAAAGCGACGATAGAGGGATGTCATAATAGGAACAAAGTTCGAAAGTTTAACAATAAGCCCACTAGGGCTTATACACCTCGAACCAAATCCTGTAGAGAAGATCATGGGAACATCGTAGTGAAACCAAGCAGTATAATGGCGATGACGAGCAAAATTCCGACAGAAATACAGAACCATTCAATAGGCCAACAATTTCACCCACCCGACATTAACAAAGTGAAGATAGCGATATCTATCTATCTTAAGTCGAACCAAGTCGCTGGAGCAGCCGAACTATACAAAACAGCTGGAGATGATGGTAAGGAGCATGCACCAGCTCATCTGCAAAATTAAGTAGAGGAAAGCATGCCCGACGAATAGAACCTCAGCATCGTATACCCGATGCTCAAGAAACGAGATCCAATGAATTGTACCAACTACAGAGGTATAAGTCTCCTTAACATCGCCTACAAGATCTTGTCCGCCGTCCAGCTACTAGGATACGCTAACGACATTGACATAATTGGAAGAACATAGTGTGGTGTCAGTGGAGCGTTCGTGAGTCTTGAGACGGAGGTCAGGAAGAAGATGGGTCTAACGGTTAACGAGGCAAGACCAAGTTAATGCTGTCAACAAGAAAGGAAAACCAACATCGATATCTTGGAGCCAACGTCAGTATAGACAGATTTAACTTCGAGGTAATTAAGGACTTCTTCCACCTGGGGTCCCCTATAAACTCAGACAACAACACCAGCACTGAAATCAAACGAAGAATCACTCTTTCCAATCGCTGCTTCTTTGGACTTAGAAGGCAATTGAGTAAAAAAGTCCTCTCCAGAACAACTAAAGTGACACACTACAAAACAGTCATCATCCCGGTCCTAATGTATTTGAAAACGGTTTGAACTGCTTTGAGAGAAAAATTCTTCGAGTGAGTTTTGGTTCTGTCTGCATAAATGGAGAACGGAGACGAAGATTCAATCAAGAACTGTGTGAGCTGTTCAGCGACGCTGACCAGAAGGACGTCACAGAAAAGGAAGACCGCAACTTAGGTGGAGCACACAGGTGGTAGAGGAACTGAATCAACTTGGCGTGCAAAACTGGAGACAGCTAGCTAGGGACCGAGCTTGCCGGAGACGCTTGTTGGTTGAGGCCTTGGTCCGTCCTGGACTGTAGCGCCCTCATAAGTATGTAAATAAGTAATTGGATTGACTCTTATTTATTTTTTTTTTTTTTATAATGAGCACGCACTCAAGGGGTTTGTTTTCCCTTTTTATGCCAAAGCACAGTGCGAGCGTTAGGGAAAATGAGATAGAGGGTTAAGGATGAGGTGTCGGTTAGCATTGTTTTTGAATTCTTGAACATTGCAATGACCGGGGCAGACAGAGTGTGGAAGAGAGTTTTACATTCGCGTAGTACGGCTAAAGAACGATTCTCTGAACATGACCGTACGACCGAAGTTGGGCTCGAGGTCGAACTGATGGGCATTCCTGGAGGCGCGGGTATTACGGTTGAATATCTTAAGGGGAAAAATGCAACTGGCTATTTCTCTAGAGCATATACCGTTAAAATACCGGTAGAAGAGGGTGAGGCATGAGACATTACGTCGATGTTCAAGTGACGTAAATGTCTCAACGATGGTATGGTCACTAATCATCTTAAATGCTCTGCTCTGGATACTGTCCAAAATACTTAAGTACGTTACTGGGGCACCAGCCCAAACGTGGGAATTGTACTCAAGTTTTGGACGTATATATTTTTTATAGATGGTAGCCAGATCAGAAGACGAAAAAAAATTCTTGCATCGTCTTAAAAAACCTAAACACCTTGCGGCATTGGTGGTCGGTGATGCACATTCCGAGGATCTCGAGATGTTCGGTTTCACTGATGCAAGTGCCACTCATGGACAGTGGCAAGGGTGGTATATCTCGCTTCAACGATACAAGACAGCGTTGAGTTTTCGAAGCATTAAACTCTTCTCGGTTTTTTATTCCCCATTGCACAATGCTGTTTAAGTCAGAGTTTAATGAGCTTATCATATTTAGTCGTTGCAGTTCCACATCCGAAGAGGAAGGATGTGAGTTTGGGAACGAATATGAAAAGCTAAGGGTACTATCGTCAGCGAAACAATGAATTGGATTAGAAGTAACAGACAAGAGATCATTAATGAAAATGAGGAAGAGGGTCGGTGACAAAACGGAGCCCTGGGGCACACCAGCATTTATATTGTGGGTTTCAGACTTGAACCCGTCCAATACAACTTGTATAGAACGGTTCGAGAGAAAGTTTCTAATCCAACGAAGGAGGGACTCATCAATACCGAATGCACGCATTTTCGATAAAAGAGCCTGGTGCCAAACTCTATCAAATGCCTTTGAAATATCAAGTGCAACAATCTTACTTTCTCCAAAACGATGTAAAGATTTGTTCCACTGTTCGGTGAGATAAACCATCAGATCACCAGATATCCTATGGCTTTATAAAACTGTGGCTTAGAGTTGAATATGCGTTATTTTTATTAACAAGGCTGATATTAATAAATTTTTCTACAACAACTTCTTTTTTGTCTCAAGCTCCTATCCGCCATAATAAGAATTAATTTTTGGTAACGATAGCTATATCAGGGTCTTAGGTTGTTGTTTTTTATGTACAAACAAATTAACCCTAACCCCGATAAATGTATAATAAAGCACGTCTAATAGAAGCAACAAAGTTTGTGTTCTATTTACCAATTCCGGATAACCTAAAAAAAAAACGCTGAAAGAGTGAAATGGTTTCCCAGCTTTTGTGGGCAAAAGCTTCTCACATTACTTGAAATTCTAACCCGCAACAAAGTGTAGCTTATTCCCACTTTAATTGGGAAGTTATGTCCCATTTCAGCATTAATTGCAACAATAGTACGAAAATCACTGTTTTCAAGGTTTCTGTTTTCTGATGTGTCATAAAACCCTAAAGGCTTTGGCGTGAATTTGCATACAAAAACACAATAAAATAAAGTGCTGATTTTATTCTCTACCTTCCAATCCATACTAATTCTTCCATGCAAGGCAGGATTTCTTTAACAAAAGAACTGTTCACTGTGGCGTATACGTATTATTTTTTTTATTTTACGACTTTAATACTACCCACCCAGTTCTAATTGTTAACTGACCATTCCTCTACAAACATACATCACAAATAGAAATAATCTCAGATTATCGTGAGCATAGTACAGTTCAAGTTGTTTTTAAAATTCTTCTTATCGTAATCTTCAATGCCAGTCCAAAATATTAATTTTAAACATGATTAGATGCATTTGTGTAGATTAATCAGACATTGTTATGCGTCAAAGAGAACGGTGCAAAAATTTGTTTTGCAATCTTATTACCAGTAATTAATAATAATTAACTTAGTTATTCAAATCAAATTTTGCATATTGTTTATGTATGGTACGCGTGTATATTAATTGTTTAGAATGTTATTAAGAACAACTTTTCTCTAAATTTCAATAGACTGCGACTAAACACCAAATAAAACTAATGATTAAATACCCAATTGCCTGAAGCTCATGCTACCTTGAAAATGTATAGTGATCTTGAAAATGTTTACATCTGGTTTTTGTCACCTAACTTGCACTGTTTCTAAACACAACTCTAACAAACAACAAATAATCGCGATGAACAACTTTAAATTCTCATAGAACTCACCAGTTTGAAAGCCATTTCTACATTCCAGTACCTGGCCCGAAGAAATTTTGTGAGGAATTCATCATCGGTTCGATGTGCAGTAAATTCACCCTTCTCTGTAAACTCAAATTCGTTGAAGATCAAAAAGGCGCTAACTTTTATTTAAATTGAATCAAAACCAACCAAATATTAAATTTCGAAACTGTTCAACTAGTTCACATTTGATATCATCGTTTTCACCCTGTTCAACGGCTACATCTTTAACATCCGCCGGCAACTCGTCATTCAAATTTAGTTCATGTAAAATTTCCGTTGACATTGCAGTTGTTTATCTTATATTTCACAATTTTTTGTTAAAAGAAAAGAAAAAAAAATACTTTTGCGATTTATCCGTACGCACAACAATTTGTATTGTTTTTAACTCTTTCTCTGGGTGGCTTTTCTTCTCGCACTGATATAGAAAAATAGTATTTATTTAATCGCTTGTTATTTGATGCGATTAGGTATCTTAACAGTGTAGGTACTGGATTTTGTTGTTATTATTGCTTTTTTTGCAAACTCAATATCAAACTTAAATGAACTTCTAATCGATGCAGTTAGCCTTGAATGACTAAGAACAGCATTCACGTTTTGATAAAATACATTTTTGTTGGGATAATTTATTATTGATGAGTTAGTTTCAGTAGAACATAAACAACAGCTGTGATTAATAAGAACACTTCTACATTTATTTAATTTATGAAAATTTTATTGTTAGTTTTTTTTTTTTTTACTACAAATTTGAGTTGTGGTTTCGGGTAAGTGAAAAAGTTGACTGAACTAAGATTATTTTGAATTCACTTGCACTGGTCGTTCTTTGCAAACTGATTGTCGTTTTTTTCTACTTGTGATAACCTTTGGTCCCGAATAGAGTTAATTATGGATTCTAACAGAAGAAATTTGGAACAAAAAATGTTTATTTCAATTCGTGACAGTGTCATAGAAAAATAATTAAAAATCGAAAAAAAAAATACTTTTATGTATCATTTTTGGATTGAATTCTCCTTATTATATCAATTATTTGGGAAATGCGATCAAGGGAAAACATGTTTATGTTGCAAGGACACTTTTGAAAAAAAAAATTTAATTTGAGTGGTGCACACATGTGATTTGTTGACGCTGCGCTCATGAAAGTATTCGTGAGCGGGTCATAATTCTGGTTTCAAAATTCCTGACTTTTCACTTTGCAATTTTTTATGTTTTTTTGCAAAGTGAAAAGTGTGGGCGTTTCACCAAGTTAAAATTTAGCTTTTCATTTTCAGTCGTAATTTGAAAAGTTGCAAAGTGAAACATTTATAATGATTATTTGACTTGGCTTCTTGTCGTTGTTATTATAAATTAAAAAAAAAGGAAACAACGCTGCTCGTTAGTGATGAAATAAAAACAAAAGTGAAAATGTCAAAAACAAAAGTTGATGACACAATTCTACCTGCGACACATAGAATATATGGCAAGTATTGAATTCGTAAAAATAAAGTTGAGATTTTGATGAGAGATGACAGAGAAGTCGAAAAAAATGAGTCCAGCGATTCCGTCCGTCCGTCTGTCTGTCTGTCTGTACAGCCTTAACCACTGGTCCGATTGACTTCAACCTTGGAAATAAGAAGTTTGAACATATACGCGTGGGCCGTTTTTTTTATTCTTTTTTTTTAAGATCAACATTTAGGGAACACTGATGTATTTTATGTAAAAAAAATATTTTTGTATTGCTTCAAAACGGTACCTTTCATAGAACCGTTTTTTTTATAATTTTTTATCGAAAAATAATAGTTCGATCAGCGTATTTTTTTTCTGAAAGTATATATATATTGCCCAAATAATATTTTGTTTTCAAAAAAATTTCAAAGAATTTTGTGTAATTAAAAAAAATATTTTTTAACTTTTTTTCAAAGTTCTCTATATCGAAAGCGGATCAATAATATCGAATTCCATTATGAAATGTATATTTACTCATATTCTTGAATACTGCATACCAACATTTTTGAAAAATTTTATACATAAAAAATTTATTTAAAAAAACCGCTCCAAGGATTTTTTTTAAATTAAGAAAATCAAATAAGTAAGTAAGTATAAGTAAGTAAGTCAGTATTCATTTTATTAGTCATATTATGATCTATACATATTGTTTGATAAATAATGAATTTTATAGCTATGGCTTTGCCGTCAGCCAGATTGACAAAAATATACTTCAGTACTTTAAGTTAACTTTAAATCAATTTAAAAGAATTCAGTCATTAACAAGTTTCTATATTTAGAAATTGAATTCAAAGAACAGTAAAGTGATTTCCAATTAGATTCATTTAAAATTTGTATAGTTTCTTGCATAGTTAAACTTTTCTTTCCTAAATATATCGTTCTTTGGTAATTAAAAATGGGACAAACACTTATGAAATGGAAACAGTCTTCTTTAGCTTTTATATTGCAGAGCGAACAGAATTGATCAAATTTACCGTTGTACGGACTACCATTTAAAGATAAGAGTTCGCATCTTGATTTGAAGATAAGTGATATCTCCTTATAGTTCAGTGAGTTTTGAAAGTAGTTGTTATTTAATAAATTGTAATTGAGCTGAGAGTAACTTATTCTACTAGTTGACTGTTGTGCTTCTGTCGCAAATGTTCCCCTCACATAATCTTCGTATTTTTGAATTAGCTTATAGAAGATTTCTTTAAGTTGAACTGGGTTGAGGTGATTGAACTCAAGAACTTCTCCACAAGAACTACCGACAGTTTGCCACTTCATGAACCACCAGTCTTTGTTTCTTAGTTCATACAAAAGCATCTGTTTGGTCAAGCGTGTATCAGGATGCAAAAGAACTTTTATAATATAGTCTGCCTGTAGTTTTAGGGTGTTGGTGAAGAGTTTTGGTAAGCCTGTTTCTAAATACAGCGCATAGTTTGTGGTTCTTTTTGGTAGGTTGAAAAGCTTTTTTACAAAATTTCTCTGAAGTTTTTCTACTTCATCATACTCATCTATTCCCCAAACTTGAGCAGCATACAAGAGTGATGTTTTTACAACACACTCGAATATTTTGTACTTTGCAGACATTAACACATTCTGGTTTGAAAAAATATTCTTCCAAGTCATGTTGATCAAACTTGGGATGAATTTGCCTTATCTGATAAATGATTTTTGAAGTCCAATTTTGGGTTTAGTACCTATTATTCTTAAATATTTATACTCTCTAGTAGTTTCAATGTGACTTCCATTAAAAGACCAGCTATGTCTATTTTGACTATGTGAAGACCGTGCAAAAACCATAGTTTTGGATTTTTCAACATTTATTGTAAGTCCCCATGTCAGGCAATACTTTGACAACCGGTTCATCATGAGTTGTAAGTTTTCTGGTGATTCTGATAGAATGACAAGATCATCTGCGTAGAGAAGAACATTGACAATAGAGTTGGCGATTCGAATACCTCCGGGTAAATGTTGTTCAATATCATTGATAAATAATGCAAAAAGTAAAGCACTAAGAGGGCAACCTTGTTTAACACCAGAATTCGTATCAAACCATTGTGAAATACATGTTCCGTCCCAAACAGCAGCCATCGAACCAGAGTACATAGTTTTAATAACATTTAGGAATTTCGAAGAGACACCAAGTTGCGATAGTTTGTAAATAAGTGCGTTTCTATTCACAAGATCAAAAGCCGCCTTGAAGTCAACAAAAAACGCGTAAGTCTTCTTGTTTCTGGCCTGGAAGGCTTTTACTATTGAAGTCAAGACGAAAATCTGGTCTACAGTTGAGTAGTTCTTCCTGAATCCTGCTTGGGATTCAGTTAAAATATTGTTCTCGTCCACCCATTTTTCTAGTCTATTTACTAGGATACCACAAAATATTTTGGCCATCACGTTCATGAAGGATATTCCTCGATAAGAAAATCAAATATTTCTTAAGAAATCATATGACATCAATTTTTTCAGATAAAATGTATTTTTGAGGTAAATATTTGAATTTAAATTTTTATACATATATGAATTTTAGTTACACGTTTTTTTTATGTTTTTTATGAGTTATTATTTAAAATCGAGGAGCAGATTCGTATGAAGTCGTGTACATATTTGTTTTTGAAAACCAGTGAGGTTTTCGAGTCTTCCATCAAGGGATTTTTATTTTTCCTTTCGATATAGGTAAGCGATTCTCGAACAAAAATTTTCACGCAAAAAAGTTGTCCGACTCCTTGAATGAAACTTTACCATGAAAATTTCATAAATATTGGTTTGGCTATTTCGGAGTCCATACCGGACTTAATACACACAAACATAGAAACATGGATGTATGTTTATATATTCTGTATATTAATTTTTCAAAATAATAATAATAAATTGAATAAAAAACAAAAATAACCGAACTTATCACGACAAATGACCAACTGCAAATGAAATTTTTGCTTTGCAAATTATTGAAAAGCTTTTCAGTATTTGAAATGCAGTGCAAAGTTTTTACGTTTGGTGAAACGAAATCGAAGAATTCTTTGCAAATTGACAAAACTTTTCACTTTTCAGAAAAGTACTTTTCACTTTGCAAATTTGCGGTTGGTGAAACAAAATTTGCAAAGAAGGATTTTTTTGTTTACATTTCAAAAAATTAATTTCCTCTTTGCAAATTAGCGTGTGGTGAAACAGAATTTGCAAAGTTAAAGTCAAAAGTTGCAAAGTGAAAAGTGAAAAGTAGTTGGTGCAATAGGGCCCTGGTCACCAAAACTCTGTTTTTTTTTTTAATTCTGGCTATTTTAAATAAAAACATTCTGTTTTTTTTTATTCGTAAGCCCAAACAAATTTCGGGTTGGGGTCAAAATTCAATTTAGTCACTATTCGGCCCTTGCACTTGTCTTTAATTGGATTAGCGAAGGCCCAAATATAAGTTTTAAATTTGTATAACTTTTCAATATAAAACATATAGACACCAATACAAAGTTTATCTTTTCCCTTATCGGATTTTGAACACTTTGATTTGAACACTAACTCGAAGGCATAACAAATTAGACTAACCTTACAGCTTAGAGCCGATTTTTCAATCATCGAACAAATACCTTAACTTATCAGAGTATTCATCGGTCGAATCATCAGATAAAGTCTATCTGACGATTGAAAAATCCAATATTTTGTTATTTGTCGAATAAACATTATCTGCTTGTTTATCTGACGATTGAAAAATAGGCTCTTACAGAAAAAAAACTACATACATATATATGCAAACAAAAAATAATCTTCTGCTAATCTCTAATGAGAGAAGGTTATTCTGCGAATAATATAGAAAAGAAAGTTCAAAATTATTTTGTCAAAATTCTGCTTACCAAATTCTGCTTTTCAAAATTCTGCTTATAAAATTCTGCTGCTCAAAATTCTGAAAAGAAAAGCAGAATTTAAGAAATCAATTTTGAGCAGCAGAAATTCGAAAAGCAGAATTTTAGAAGCAGAATTTTGAAAAGCAGAATTTTGAAAGCAGAATTTTGACAAAATAATTTTGACCCCAAACCCATCTGTATAAATCGCATCTATCTGATACTTATCTTCTATGGAATTTATCAAAGGGCACGGTAGTGCCCAGCCAAGTTCTAGCACTACTCCCTTTTTCATGATCGAACTCGAGCACATTTTTAACCCCCTATAACTTTTGAACCAATAGAGTTAGAAGCTTCAAATTTGAATTACGTATTAACTTCATGGGCACAAAGGCCTTGTGAAAAACATGATTCTGTAGAACCACTACTTCCTGAGATATTGAACAGTAAAAATTTCAAAAACCGTAATTGACTCACTGACTCACTGACTCACTGATCAACATTAAATTATGAAGCACTTCTAACAATAACAGAATCTTGAAATTTGGTACAATGGTATGTTTTCGGGTGTATACAAAGGAAAAAATCGAAAATTTCAATTTGCTCATTCAGGGGGCGTGGTATCCGCCCACATTCTTAAACTGGTCGTAGGATCTTGAAATTCGGAATTCTAATAGAGTTTTGGTTGAATATAAGGAAAAATATAATTAAAATATTTTGGTTTCTTTTAGGGGCGTGGTTTCCGCCCACTTTCTTAAAACGGAGATAGGATGTTGAAATTTGGAATTCTTGTAAGGTTTTGGTTGAATAACATGAAAAAAATGAGAAAAAAATCTATTTCCTAGGGGCGTGGTATCCACCCAATTTGTTAAAATGCTCGAAAACGTTTAAATTCGAAATTTTGATAGGGTTTCGGTTGAGTATAAGAGAAAATATAAGTATAAAATTGCAGTTTCATTAAAGGGGCTTGGCTGCCACCCACTTTCTTAAAATGGTCATAGCAAGTTGAAATTAAGAATTCTGCTTTGTTTCACTTCATAAAACTCCATGAGTAACTCTCTTTTGTGGTTTCACAATGGACCGTTAGGGTCTAAATGTGACATCTAGACAGCCAGTCTAACCTAACCTACCTATTATTTATTTATAAATTGGCAGAGCAATTATATTGTTAAAGTTTGCAAATTGCTGGCTTATTGAGTTAGTTCGAGGTTCATGCTTCCATAAAAAAAAAATTGCAAAAAGATGTGAAATCAGAAGATTTAAAATATTCAATATAACACTTTTAATTGTAAGAACTTGGCGTTCTTTTAGATCTCATTGTCATAACTTTTGGTGGCTGATTTTTTACACAGTTTTGTTCGCACATGAGAACTTTTGGCTCTTTTTTTACATTTTATGTTTTTTTTTTCTGATAATATGTATATCTTGAAAAAAGTGCCATATTGGTGGTAGTGGATCGCCCAGATATATAATTCAGATATAGATTCTTTAGTTAAAAATTCAATTTTGTTTTTACAACACTTTCAAACAATTAAGGTATTGCTGAGAGCTTAGAGATACCTCTATAATTTTCTACCATATTCTTAGATCCAGATTTATGAATTGGAACTAGGTAAGAAATTTTCCATGTATTGAGAAAGACTCCTTCAGATAGAGACTTATTAGAAATACAAACGAGAGGAATGCAAAGGGCTGAAGCACAAAGTTTGATAAATATAGTAGATATGCCATCAGCTCCAGAATTAAATGTTGGTTTAAGTCCTGATAGCACTTCAGAACTACTTAGCCTTAAATAACTAATATCAACCTTACTTGGTATACTGGGAAAACAAGAATGGTTGATAATATCGGGAGTTGAGTATACCGATTGGAAGAAGTTTGCAAATAATTCAAGAATAGAAGCAATATTTGACCCTTCGGTATCCTTATAGAACATATTTTTGGGAGATCCATTTGATTTTCTTTTCGTATTGACAAACGACCAGAATGAGTTACAATCGTTCTTAATATTACTCTCTATATTCATGACTAGCAGTTGCCCGCGACTTCGTCCGCCTCTCCCTCGTCCACCGGCCAGAGTATCATCTCGACTTGTGCATCATGCGCGCGTGGGAATTTTGTTCGGAAGTTATTGTAAAATTGCATTGCAGTCAATTCTCTTGAACTTGAAAAATTTGAGCATTTTTTATGATTCCCTTCAGTTGTTCATACTTAAAGCATTCCCTTGGGTGAACTCTCCCTAATTCTAATATCTCTCTTACTTCTGCATCGTTTTTTTCGTTAAGTAAATTTTTTTTTCCTTAAACTGAGCATATTTTTTAGTTAAGAAGTACATAAAATGATATTGCTTAAACACAATAATCTGCACAAATAGTGCAATCAATCACATTCACAAATCAATTGAACTCTCAAAATTCTAATTTGAGCAGTTATTAGGCCAGTTCCACCTAACAACATCTCACTGAGATCTCAATGTCACCTTGACTGAGGCAAAATCATTTGGTGCCTTGGTGAAACATAATTCTCAGTTATCATTGAGATTTAATGGTTACCTTACTAATTGTTGCTGCACATATGTCAGCCACGTCAAATAGCTGAGTGAGAAATCGAATCCAAAATAATTTCATCTCAGAGATCTCAGAAAAAAATCTCAGTTCTCACATTTCCACAGATTCTTCGCTGCTATTGGTCGCAGCTTAATTTTAAGTAGAATAAAGCCTAAAGCAGTTGCCCGTAGCTTAGTTGGTAAGTGCGTTGGCTGCTAAGTAGAACGTCGTTGGTTCGAGTCCTACTCAGGCCAAGTTTTTATTTCATCTTTCACGGGTACTGCCTCTTGCGAAGACCTGACAAATCTTCCAAGAGTATCAATCTGTAATGAAAAAATGCTTCTCAACTTTGCCGTTCGGAATCGGCGTTAAATTGTAGGTCCCCTCAATTCTTCACACGCACTCAGAGAATTGTTGATTAGAGTAAGCCACTTAGGCGTTGGCTCTTCAAGAGCTGTCGCGCCACTCTATTTATTTATTTTATTTTAAAGCCTTCATCGATTAATGGACTATCCAACACAAAAAGAATTTTACAATTCGAAATAGTGGTTCCTGAGATTACCGCGTTCAAACGAACAAACTCTTCAGCTTTATATTGTATTAAATTGTATTGTTTGCCGTTTTTTCCACATTTTACACAAATTCTTCGCTCCTATTGGTCGCAGCTAAATTTTATATAGCTTCAAGCCTTCCTTGATAAATGGACCATTCAACATTTAAAAAATTGTTCAATTTCATAAAGCAGTTCTTGAAATAAGCGCGTTTTAACGCAGAAAAATGTATATTTTTTGCCGTTTTTTCCATATTTTCCACAGATTCTTCGCTGCTATTGGGCACAGCTTAATGTTAAATAGCCTCAAGTCTTCCTCAATTAATGGACCATCCAACACAAAAAGAATTATACCATTCGAACCAGTACTTCCTGAGATAAGTGCGTTAAAACGCAGAAAAATGTATATTTTTT
Source organism: Sphaerophoria taeniata (assembly GCA_943590905.1). Lineage (NCBI taxonomy): Eukaryota > Metazoa > Arthropoda > Insecta > Diptera > Syrphidae > Sphaerophoria > Sphaerophoria taeniata. Next base: position 46,730,374 of record OX016540.1, read on the forward strand.
GCAGTTTTTCCCAAATTTTAAACAGATTCTTCGCTGCTATTGGTCACAGCTTAATGTTAAGTAGCCTAAAGTCTAAGTCGATTAAGGCACCATCCAACACAAAAAGAATTATACCATTCGAACCAGTAGTTCCTGAGATTACCGCGTTCAAACAATAAACTCTTCAGCTTTATATATTAGTGTAGATGTAACTCTTGTAAAGGAACTCATATTGAGTGTGAAAAAATCTTTATGTAGTTTACTAAAATAAGTATAATTTAACTCACTTTTTGATTGCTTTATTATTTATTAAAAGCTTAATTTTTCGAGTTATTTAGGTTAGATAAATGCTTATTGTACCACAGAAGCTTTGGTTGAGTATTTAATTTTGATTTACGAGCACCAGGTATAAATTTAGAAAAACCTTCAAATATTATAGAAGAAAAACGGAGATACATTTTTTCAAGATTTAAATTTAGGAATTCATTGGACCTTTTTGAAGTTAAAACATGTTGAATGATAATTAGAATCTGGACTAGAAAAAATATACATTTCAATTTCAATAAATAATTCTTCATGATGTACCTATAGATTCATTTAAGAGAGAAAAAGGAACATTTGAAACTCTAGAATTAAAGAAATCATTGCAAATACAGACCAAGTCTAATATTTTATTTAAAGAATTATGAATTCCATTGATTTGAATAAGATTTAATGCATAGAAATTCAACAAAAATAAATTCATAATCTTTTATCAAATTACTAGCTATTAACATTTTATCACTATCAGACCAATTCCATTCTATATTTGTTATTATTAATATATTCTATATTCATAACATTTTTTTCATATATTTCTTCTTGGAGCAATATAACTAACTATAATGAAAAAAGAAATATTTTGAGTGGTATATAAATTAATTGAAATACAAATTTGCTCCAAATTAGAGTGACTTCTTTACAAGTAAATGTAGAACGGACAGCAACATTCCACCTCCACGCTCTGTTACAGACTTACATCTGTCAAGTCTGTAGACGTTGAATAGACGAGAATGAAACAGCTCAGATGAAGATATATCGGAATGTAACCACGTTTCAACAATAATAAATATATAATAATCCATGTGACTGGAGTTATGATTTGATACTTTTGTACGAATGCCACTAGCATTATGATAGTGTACATTAAGTGATAAAACATTAAGTTTTGTGGGTTGAGAATGATGGATGAAGTTAAAGGCTTGAGGACTTCAGTGAGTCCTCAGATCTTGCTAGTTTTTTGGCTTGAACGAGAAAGGGCGAATCTTGACTCCATTTGGCCAAAAAGTGTCGACATAGACTTTCTTAGAACTTACATTATTTGGATGAATTTTTTATTGGTTTACATTATAAGATCGTCAAAAAAAAGATTTGTATAAAAAATAAGTTTTAGTTATAGTCACTATATGTGCACTTCTTTGTAAGAAGTTTACTCAGCAAACTAGGAAAGAGACAGATATTCTCTATGACGAAGAATCAATACAATACAATTGTGTTATTTGGTAACTAGCGAGCAATAAACTGACGAAATAGACTTTATGTATCTTGTTTCCCTCTCATGGTGTTTTTGTTGTTTAAGATGTGAAGTGTTTCCTAAGTGTACCTTTTTGAGATATGTTTTTCCGTTTGGAGAATTTTTGCGTTTTCAAAGCGCTGGCAAGCGCTGTCCGATTTGTGGTTATACATTAGTTATTTAGTAATTGTTTTGCTGTTCCAATATAGCAAAGTCCGCAGTTTTCAGAGTCATTTCCTGAGCACTCAATTTTATAAACAACATCCGTGCACAGATCTTTGTCATTTTTCTTTGTGAGTTTCGTGAAAAGCGTATTAAGTGTTTTGTTTGATATGTATGCTATGTTAAGATCTTTCGTTTGTATGTAAGTACTAGCCGACCCCGCGAACTTCGTCTCGCCGCCTTTCAGAGCAACTCCAATAACAGTTTTTCCTTTGAAAACCAATGAGTTTTCCAATTTTTTATCAACAACTTTCTGTTTTCCATTCGATAACCCATTTTGGGATTTTCCAGTTTTCCATTTGAAAACCAATGCACATGCAATAATATGCTATTTTACCTTTGAAAACCGATGAGTTTTCCGAGTTTTTCATCAAGAAATTTCATTTTTCCATTTGAAAACCCATTTTGAAAAAAACAAATTTTCCAAGCAAAAAAAATCTTATTCCCGACCTTTGTTTGGTTTTTCCAGTTTTCCCACTCTTCCATGAGGTTTTTCCCTTTTTTTTACAGCAATCATCACTGAATACAACAGTATTAACCATGAACATTTCATTTACAGAACAATGTCTGTGCAGCGAAGCGTACCGGGTCCGCTGGTAATTTAAAAAAAAATTCCCTAAGTTTCATCTACAGACTAACACGAAATAAATAAAAAGCCAAATCCGTCCAGCCTTTTGTGAGTTATTAGGTCACACGCGAACAGGATTTCATTTTTATATATATAGATTTGACTAGTTCGTTGTTTTTGTTCTGAAGAGAAGAAATCGGATTATTTCTAATACCTCTATAGGTAAAGCGGTCTGATAAGAGTTCGCGCATTTTATCTTCGTACTCGTTTCTGTTCATTGCAACTTTGACATTGCCTTTATCATCGGCGACTTCCCTGTCAAACAAAGGAAACGCTAGTTCCGACAAATCAAGACGCGGACGGAATCAATACCAAAGATGACCCACGCAAATGATGTAAAGACAACGAATTGCGGTTTTGCACGTATAAAGTATGTTTTTGATAGACCACGAGCCCATAAACAATCAACGGAAGCCCTGTACTGTAACAAGGCGAATATAACCGTCATCCAAGATGAGCCTACTAAAACTAAATAACCGAGACAACAACTACGGCGATTGCTTACTTACTTATGGTGGCGCTACTGACCAGGTCGGACCAGGGCCTCATCTAACAAACGTCTCCAGCCAGCTCGGTCCCTAGCTAGCTGTCTGCACTTTCACACGCCAAGTTGGTTCAGGTCCTCTACGACCTGTGTGCTCCACCTGAGTCGCGGTCTTCCTCTACGGTAAGGCTCTACGAGCCGTAGCATTATTTTCCATTCGCTCTACATGACCCAACCATCTAAGTCGTTAAACCTTAATTTTTCACGCCAGGTCAGTGTCGCTGAACAGCTCGTACAGTTCTTGATTGAATCCGTCTCCATTCTCCATTTATGCACAGGACCAAAAATCACTCGAAGAATTTTTCTCTCGAAGCAGCCCAAAGCGTTTTAATTGGATGTTGTCATGGTCCATGTTTCTGCACCATACATTAAGACCGGGATGATGATGGTTCTGTAGAGTGTCACTTTAGTTGCTCGAGAGAGGACTTTACTACTCAATTGCCTTCTAAAGAAGCAGCGATTGGCAAGTAATTCTTCGCTTGATTTCAGCGCTGGTGGTGCTGTCTGAGTTGATAGCGGATCCTAGGTAGACGAAGTCCTTAACTACCTCGAAGTTAAATCTGTCTATGCTGATGTTTGCTCCAAGACGTCGATGTTGGTTGTTCTTTCTTGTTTTCTTGTTGACAGCATTAACTTGGTCTTGCCGGCGATTGCTACCGATAACAAAATGAGTGTATTTGGATGTGGATCGACTCAGGATGAAGATCTTGAATTCGCCAACATTTAACAAAGAAGAACTCGAGTAGCTGGCGAGCAGTTTAGAAAAAACCAGGGACCATGAGAGGAATGCAACCATAGGAATGAGGTTCAGAAGATATACGATTAATAAACAAACAAATAAAAAATACTTGTATTCAAAAACAATTAAACAAAGAATAATCAAAAATTAAGTGGAATATTTGAAGCATCAAATGTTTGATCGCCCAAAGTTGCTCTTCTCCTTTTAACTTGATTGGCATCGTCACGCATGTCTTCCAAATCCCGAGCATGTTCCGCTTTTAAGGCTGCAATCTGTAAGTGAGAATTGCTTTAAAAATAAGATCATGAATTTAATAGAATAAGGTTTAGCCCACCTTATTTTCATATCGTTGTTTGACCATTTCAAGTTCGGTTGCGAGGCGGTCTTCCCAGGCACGATTTCGATCTTCTATTGATTTCTGGAAATTGTTCACCAGCTGATTCCTCAAATCGTATTCCTGCTGGCTCAGGGCTTTCTCCAAACGCGACACGGTAGCTATCAGTCTTTCGTTCTCATTTCGCAGTCTGATAAAAAGAAAAAAAAAAGTTAAAAAGATATCAAACTTTGAAGTCCTAAGCTTACGTAAAGTTCTCCTCGGCCAGAAGATCCAATTGGGTCGTATCCTCGACCGCTGTCGAGCGCTTATCTGTTACCGAGTGCGCCACAAACCACGAATACCTTGCACTGCGGTCGGTCTTAGAAATCGGCTGCTTAAAAACAATGTTCTTCGCAATAGATGCAAAGCTCAGAACATTCATGTTCTCTTCAAAGTATTTATCTGAGGGCGTTATGTTGACCACCATGCTCAGCTTTTCCTTTCCCAGCAGAGCTGATTGCAGCAACATGGTGAGTTTTGACTCACGGAATGGAATGACATCTGCGTTCTTCTTCTTTTGATTATTGTTGGCGGCATCTAAACACCGCCCAAGCACCATGAGCGATGTATTTATACGCTGAGCTTCCTTGAGACGACTTCCAACATTGCCAGTCTTTCCGAGGCGCTCAGATCCAGCCAAGTCGCAAAATTTATAGGTATTCAATGTGAACGTGCCAGGCGGAGAAAACTTAATCACATCGAGGAAGAATATACAATGTGAGCGACTGGAATTCGAGTTGACTGCTGTCGAAGCATATTTAACTTTTTGTAAGCCAAATGTAAGGAGCTTGTAAGCGTCTGATGCCATTTTTGCGTGCACCGATGTGAGGTCCTTGATGAAGACCTTGCCATCGTTTGAGACAATTTTGTGAGTTTGTCTCTTCGTTGAAGCTGTGGCAGCAACTGGACTCAGGAGATCGTACACGCATTCGTTGTAGATTTCGACGAATGACACCCAAATCATAATAGAGCTGCTCTCAAGAACGGTGGTGGCGAATTCGTGTTCAGAGCTGATCTTCTGTTGAACTCGATTGTACACCGACTGCATATCATTGCATGCAGCTATAATCGTCTGTCGGAGGAGCATTTCCTTACGCATGGATTCGTCGTCAACGATGGACACAATTGCATTCACAACCTTGGCAGCAGGTTGAGGATAGAGATTGCTGGCGTACATGGCATAAACATTCTCAATGGCTCGAGGGATTATGCCAGGCTTCTCAAGATCTCCGAGAAGAGTGTGTGTTTTGCCAGAACCTGACGTGCCGTACGTGAGAATAGTAAAACTTTCTTCGGACTCAATTTTACTGCGAATGCATTTTTCATAAATGGAATACTGGTCAATGGCATTATCGAAAATTTCGGTAAAAACAAAATGTTTTTCCATTTGATTTTTCATAGTATTGCCACTAGTGTCCAGTTGTGAGGTAACTAAAGTGTTGCCTGAGATTCGATAAGTTGCACACGGTGTGCCATTGGGCAGTGGACGCATTCGAAGGTAGATCAGGGCACCTTCTTGTTCTGAATTGGTGTTTGAGCTGGCAGCGGATATGCTCTCGTCGTCCGCGGATTCTTCATTTTCCTCTTCTTCTTCTTCTTCTACATTTTGGAACAAAGCCACTTGACGCTCGGGACAAGGTCGAAAGCGACGATCAATACTCGGATCTCGCGAAACAAGAAACGATCGCACTTCTCTTTTTTCTGGATCCACAGGATTAGGCATAGTTGTGTTTATTCTAATAAATAAATATTTTTTTAGTTTCGGTATAAATTAAAGACGAACAAGAATTTCAGATAAAGACAATAATAAATTATTGATTCTACTATTTCTTTTAACACGCAACACAGAACACAATACACAACGGAAATTCGATTTTCGAATCAAATAAAAACCGAAGAAATATTTTGACATTTCAAAAAAAAATCTCAAGGTGAACCGGTTATGGTTTTCATAACATTTGAGGTGAGCATAATGATGAAAAAACATAAAGCTGAGCTCACACCTACAGAATGATTTGATAAGGGACATAATTGCACAGTCGAGTTAACTCTAAGCCACACCGATCAAGGAAGGAAAAAATAATGAAAACGTACAGCCCTATTAATAAAAACTGCAGATATGTCTTCTAATTCACCAATTAACAAAAACATTGATTAAAAGATAATACATGAATTAACATTTCCTAATAATAAAAAAATAAGCACCCTGCGATAGCTAATTGACGTTTAGATAAAAATTATTACCGAAATCTACTACAATTAACAAGAACCCTGTAGTGACCATAGATTATAAATTGGTTTGCACATATACTTTCTCATCTAATCTTAACTTTTACACACACACTTTCTCATTGAATTGCATTTAAGCGTGTGCATAGCTGAAATGAAAATAAACTTACATATATGTTTCTTTAATGATAATCTGTGTTTGCAAATCCTGCCATTCCAATATATCCATTCGACGCAAAAATTCAAATTACCGATATGCCATTTTTATTTTATAAAAATTTTCAAAAATTCTTAAGTGATAGTGATATAAGTGATAGGTAAATTATTTGTGACAAAAAAAAAACAAATATAAATTATTTTGACGTTTAGAACTTCAATTAACTCGTTAATCCACCTACTTTGGTGTATTAGTTAATTGACAAGTTAAGGAACGTCAATTAACTCAATTTTTGTTTTATTGATAAGATTTTGCACTTAAGTCAATGATTAAAAATAATTCAGGTTTGATTTTCGTGTATTATTAGGGGTGGTAGTCTTTTTCTACAAGCAGAATCGAGAGGTCTAGTTAGATAAGGGTTGAATTTTTGACCCAGGTTTTTCGTCATTTGAATTGAGTACTCCAGATGGAGTTTAAGGGCTAACTATAATAAGTGTAAGCTAGTGTCAGAACCGAACGAAACGCTTCCTTCCAAACTGCCATGTGAACACTACCCATAATGAACGGATGTGTACGGAAGAATCTTTCAAAATAAAATATATATGGTTTTTATTTTCAATAATTTTTAATTACGCGATGAAGCTGGTTGCATGCAACACTTCAAACACCATAAGTGCAAAAGAGAAACAAAATTCGAAAACATGAGACAGAAGAAAATCGACTTGTTTTGCATGAGTAAAATTTTCTGTGCAACAATTTGACGTCTTTCTTTGATCTTTTCTGTTTCTTGCTGTTCTTTTTGATTTAATTTCTTGAATTTCATGAATATCATGGATGGGGGTAGATGGATTACTCCGAAGTTCACAGTCCGAACAGATACAAGCATTCATTTTTTTTGATTTCTTGAGATTTTTCCAAAAAAACACAAAAGGCCACTTGCAGACTTTTGATTTTGATTTTCTTTTTTTCTTGATTTGCGGTTCAGAATTAAAGCGTGCTTTACACGATATGGATTTTCCATATGGACTGTCACTTTTCATTTCCAAATGTATTTTCCTATGTATGTCAAATTGGATTTTGATAGTAAAATCAGAAAAGCATTTAGACGATTTGGATTTTTCGTTTGTAGTTTCAAAACAATTTTTTTGTCCAAAACACCTTAAATGTGTTAAATTATTATTATTTTTTATGAAAAACACAAAATAACATAACAAATCACCTTTTTCGCGCTCTCCATGTTTAAATGTAAACTTTTTTTGCCGTTTAAAAAATCCGATTTCGTCTGTATACAGATGAAATTTAGAAACAGTTCTAAATGAAAAAATTCCATATGGAATTTTCATCTGTATTTCGATATGGATTCTTAATACGTTTACACGATTTGTACAATTTTCCAAATGGAAAAAGTGACAGTCCATATGAAAAATCCATATCGTGTAAAGCACGCTTAACCCTCATTAACAAAATTTCACAATTATCGTATAGAACGGTAAAAATGGAGAGAAACCAAGGCGCTTCATTGAACTCGCATAATAAATTTTGATTGGGCGCGTTCACTTTGACTTGGATAGGCTATCCGGATCTTTGTATACTAACTACTACTAACATTCTTGATAGTACTAGGTAAATCCATATACAAAGATCCGGATAGCTTTTTGTTTTTGTTTTCCATGTAAAACAAAATAGCAGAGAGCTATCCAACAATTTCTGGTATAGGTGGCTATCTGACAGAACAGCCATTGAAATTCGTAAACAGCTGATTTTTTTACACGTGTTTTCACAGCTATCCAAATTTAGCTATCGAACTCGTTCATGAAAAACGAGTTGGATAGGCTATCTAAGATAGGCTATCCAAAGCCAAACTGAACGTGCCCATTTTCAAATGACAGTTGCAGTTTGACATTTGACAAACATTGCAGTTCGCGCTAAATTCAATTTTGTTGTTTTATGTATTTTTCTTCAAACACCTTTTTAATTTATTTTCTGAATTAAACAAATATGACTACCCGCACGAAATCAAAAACAAATTCCGAAGAATCAACTTCTGCAAAAAAGGTAACAAAACTGGCAGCAAATCAAAAAGTTTTCTTCTTCGACAAAAAACTCCTCGAAAAGCCTCAAGATATAAAATTTGAATTTTTCCATCATCCTGGAAAAGGATGTCGAGCCCTCTTCATAGTCGACGTTAACACAAAAAATCTCTTCGAAGTTCAAGAATTCTCAGAACCACACCGAAGCTGGTTGATTGAATCTCGAGTTTGTTCTAATGGCAAAACGTACCTGACCGTTCCAATCGACAGCACGTTCTTAGCATTGTTTTATTTAAAGAAATTCTGTTCCCAGCGAGCCATGTCGTTACATGATATTTTGGATGATGATGATCCTTCGGTGCAGAAGTTTCTATCTCAGTATGTTTGCGTGGGAAGTCTGGAAATCGTAGCCGACGTTAAGACAGCCGGCGGAACTAAATACTTCAAATACAATCCACAACGGACTATAGCATGGATGGCGGTTAAAGCTAAGAATCTTGCCGAGCGAATGAAAAGAGAATCAATCTACTGTGGCTATAGTTCGCTGTCACAGAACTACAAAAAGAGTGAAGTCACGCAAACTGTTGAAGAAATCGACTATTTGAGAAATGCTTGTGATATTGTGGGCTCATATGTGGATCACAGTGTGTACGAGGAACTTACAGAATACCTGGGTATCAAAGAGATGGAGACCACAGCTGCTAATAATAAGAGAAAGTCTTTAAAGTCTGAAAACGGTTTGGCAAAAAAGATTAAATTGGAGGAGCTGTGTTCAGATGACAACTCGGAAGAGTCACCTAAACCCGTTGTCCCAGTTAAGGAGAAAAAGGTCACAGCTAAAGAAAAAGCCCTTGCAAAGGGTGCCAAAGGAACAAAGAGTATATCGTCTTTCTTTAAAAAATAGAAACAAATAAAAATTATTTTTTAAGTTAAAAGATTGTCTTGTTTGTAGGTTAGTTGGTTTTTAATTCCCTCCAACTTTATCTAAAAGTCCAGGGCAAGATTCAACAGATCCCTATTCTATCATTTTACCAAGGTTCCGTTAGGTATTTAATTGGTCTGGACAATGAAGGGATGTTACGGAAAGCCTGACTTGTTTGTTGCTGGTAGAGTTATTCCCGTCTGCACTGCGACTCGAATGTTTAAGGTCTTCGGCAGTTCCGGTAGGGTTCTAGGAATTATTTTGTTTTATTGAAGTAAAAGTTTCTTTAGGCGCGTTCGCTTCGCCGACATGAGCAATTGAGCATGTCAGGACTAAGTATGTAAAGTAACTACATTTAGTTGTCATTCATTTGAAATTTGGTTAACCCAATAAAAGGGATTGCAGGTTGAAAAAAAGCGTCAGTTTCTATGGAGATTACGTAATTTTTAATAAGCTTCTAGACTATGCGGACGACATAGACATCATCGGTCGCTCCTAGAGAGCTGTGCTTGAGGCCATCACAGCGATTGAAGAACAGACGCACCCTGCTACTTCCGTTCGGCCAAGTAACTGGGTTCAAAACTCCTCACTCGAAAGACAAAATGCCTACTATATGTACAAGACTTTGATTTTACTAGTCCTACTCTACGGCGCCGAGTACTGGACGATAAGTAAAAAAGAGGAAATGATACTGGGCACTTGTAATGATGGGACGCCAAGAAAAGAAACTACATTCGCTCGGCCAGATCGAGCGAATGGATGGCAACGCTCCAGCCAAGAAAGTCTTCTCTCCGCAGCCCCCAGGTTCGTGACGCTTGGTTTTGGTGCCTGGAGAGTGCATGCGATCCTACATGGATTGGGAGCCGGATAAGTAGAAGCTTGAAACTTATGTTCATAGCTTTTGATAAAAAAAAATATAAAACGTCCAATACACGACACCTCGATGGCAATTTCTCATAAAATTTTATTAGTTCCCTTTTTCCCAGTAGATGGCGCTACGATCGTTGGCTGAAAATCGCCCCCAAAAACGCGTTTTGCCGATCAAAGACTTTGACCCTTCTGGCCAGGTTCATGTCGTTGTAAAACTCTTAAAGTTCGCTGTTGTGTCTTCTTCTCCATTCCCCACCAATGCACACGGGGCCAAAGATGACCCGAAGAACATTCCTCTCGAAACAGCCTAAGGCACATTCATCCAATTTTGTCAAAGTCCATGCTTCTGCACCATACTGCAGGACTGGGATGATGAGGGTCTTATACAGTTTTATCTTAGTTGCTCGAGAGAGGGCTTTTCCATTCAAGTGCTTTCTAAGCCCAAAGAAACAGCGATTAGCAAGAGTTATTCTTCGTCTGATCTCGGCGCTGGTGTTATTGCGCGTGTTAATAGCGGAGCCTAGGTAGACTACCTCGAACTTGTATGCATCTATTGTGACGTTCTGTCCGAGCCGTCGTGTCGGTGTGGGTGTCCTTTCTTCGAAGACAGCATATACTTCGTTTTTCCCTCATTTACCGCTAAACCCATTTTTGCCGCTTCTGTCTTAATTCTCACAAAGGCGCCATTGACATCACGCTGCGTTCTCCCAATGATATCAATGTCATCAGCGTACGCGAGTAGTTGCACAGACTTCTGGAAGATAGTGCCTCTAATGTTGACGTGGGAGTTCTGCACTTTTCGTTCGAATATGATGTTAAAGAAGTCGCATGACAGTGCATCACCTTGTCTAAAGCCTTTTTGGACATCGAAGGCGTCGTTGAGGTCGTTTCCGACTTTAATGGAGCAGCGCGAGTTCTCCATTGTCATCCTGCTCAGGCGAATGAGTTTTTTAGGAATGCTAAACTGGACATGGTTTTATACAGTTCTTCTCTATAGATGCTGTCATACGCGGCCTTAAAATCGATAAAAAGATGGTAGGTGTCCATTTGGAATTTTTGAGTTTTTTCTAGGATCTGCCGTAATGTGAATATTTGATAGATTAATTACTGTGCTGCCCCAGAGAGAATGCCTTGCGTTGGCGTCGCACCCAATCAAGAGACCTATCTTTTGATGTCCGTTTTTTTTTACATTCAGCCTTATTACCGTACCCGATCGGAGAATTCTCCGATCTGAGAAAATGTCCGATCGGAAGTTTTATTTCCTTCACCGTACCCGATTCGTACATAAATAAGTGATGCGTACTGACGCACTTCTTTGTTGTTTTGTGATATTTTTAGTTCCGACACTTTTTTGTTTCGGAGACAATCGGACGAAAACAGTAAGTAACAAATCGCGATGCATCGCTTGAAATCGCGAAACGTCGCTCTCAATTTGAAATTCCGACGCAGATTTCAATGGTTGACCTGTCCGAAAGCATACGGTGTTAGAAAATTCGAAGAAATTGTACGAATCGGAGAGAATAATTTTTCTCCGATCCTGTATGGTAATAAGGCCGATTAGCTCGTTCACTTAATCAACTAAAGTTGAATTAGTTCTAATAGGTGGCGCTACGGCAGTATCAAATGCATTTTGTTAAGACAATTGTTGAAGTAATGAGAACTTTCATCATTCGACAACTAGATGGCCAACCAACTTTGTATTTCAGTTGGCTAGACCTGATTTTTAGAAAATTCTAAATATCTAATTTCCGTTTTTCACTTCTTCACTTTCTGTAATCTGCTCGAACACGAAACATCTTTGCTCTGTACTTTAATTAATTAAATAAATCTTTTTTTTCTATTTGTAATTGTTGGGTCATACTTTCACTTCTTTGTATGTCACTCGCATACATAACAACAATAAAAACTAAAAACATTCAATAAGGATATAAGCATTATTTTATTCGGTTTTCCTTTTCCTCTTCAATTTCTTCAATCAAATATTAACAAATTATAATGTAGTGTCCTTATTTCATTTTCATTTTTTCGAGATTTTGTTGCCAAATAAAACATGGTAAATGTAAAATTTGTTTCTTGCATGTGTATAAGGTAAAAAATAATAAAATAAAACAAATAAATTCATATATGTATGGTTTCCTTAACATAAACGCTATTTAATAAAAATATAATTCTAAAATTGGATATTTTCCTATTTTGTTTTCATGTTTTGTTTTGTTTTGTTTTGCTCACCATACTTATTGTGTGTAGGCTGTAGGGGGTTGGGGTTTCTCTTCCCAATTTAATTATTAATCGCGATTGAACGATTTAACTTAACATTTTCTTGCACATTTCATTTTTGTATATTTTCTTTGTTTTGTTTTCGCGTGTTTGCTCTTTCAAATTATAAACATTAACTACAAGTAAATTTAATATTTTTTCTTTTTCATTTGTTCATATCGTTTTTTTTTCTGTGTTTTTGTTTTTGCCTTAAATTACGATTTATATTTTTTTTTTCTTTTTTTTAATATAGTGTATTTTTTTAAACGTTAATTTTGAGTTGAATTTAATATTCTCTCTGTGTTTTTTGTTTGTAAAGTTCATTGCTTGGATAATAATAAATTTGATGAACTAAAATTTTGTTTTCTTTTCAATGTTACAATAATACTTGATTTGTTTTTGTTTGTTTGCTTTTCATAATAATTGTTTACAATAATCAATGATAATAGCAATAATAATAATGAACCAGGATCAACAAAAGGTTGTCTTTATTTATTTTGCTTCTCTTATTTGTTGCAGTATCAAATTTTTTTTTTTTTTTTAAAGATTTTTCTATGTTCAAATATTTAGTAAAATAAAATTTGTTTGTAAATACTCCTAGTACTTTGCTGCAATATGTGTTTTTTTTGTGTTTGTTCTTGTTGTTGTTTAAAATGCTTAATATTTTGTTTAAAGTGTTTTTTCTCTATTCAATAATAATTTTTCTTTTTTTGAATACGTTTATGTGTTTTTTTTTTACTACAAGATACAGAAGAAGGAAATAGTAGAAATCCCCTTTTTCGTTTTAATAGTAGAAAACGTGAGCTTGTTTTTGACGTTTTCTCTCTTCGAATTTTCGTTGGATCTCTTGCTGGCGCTCAGCTTTGTTGAGAGCTCGTGCAACGTACAAAACTTTGTTTTCGGCAAGTTGTTTTCCGTTGAGAGCAATTACGGCTGCCAGAGCTGATTGGGAATTTTCAAAGGCAACAAAGCCGAATCGCCTGGAGCGTCCTTCTTCATCGAGCATAACCTGTAATTTAAGGCAAATTATATAACGTATTGAAAAGGATTTTTAGGGCGCGGAATGAACAAAAATTTGAATACAATATAAGGGCCTCCTCGACGGGTCTCCACCTTGACGTTGGTGAAGAGGCTTACACTCAAACCTCAAGCAGGCCAGTCACAGTCTCTAGCTTTCGAGCAGTTTCTCAACTACCAGCTAGGGTTTGGGCAAACTAGGAGAGGCCCACCCTATGAAATATGAAAGAAATAAAAATAATGAACAAAATCATAGCGGGGTAGTCACGACTGACGGCTTTGGTTTTGCCTCGCGGTCTCAATATCGAGAGGAGAAGTCGCCAGTGACCATTTTATTATTTTATATTATTATTTTTCATGACAATCCTACTTATTTTTTCGAAACTTTTTCTCTTTTTCTTTTTCCTTTCATTTTTTTCAACAGTTTCAAAATATAAGCATAGAATAGAAAGCAATATGAGTACTTCATCGAAACATGTCCCATTGTCTGAGGAGGAAGAAAATCTTCTCCTCAATCCATTTTCGAACCTCGAACGGCAGCGAGGTCTCCTCAGTCGCTAACTCTAACGTCTCCAACTTATCGAACACTTTCTGGCGGAGTAGAATCTCCAACTGCAAGCGCACAATAAAGAGGTTGTGGAAACTAGACTGTGATTAGATGTCGGAAGTAGAACGAATGAGGCTGCACAACGCTCTTTCTTTTTCTGGACAGGGAGGTCTTGCTTAAGGATAACCTGACATCAAGTTATCCCCCTCCAGAAAACTTGAGCTGTAAAACACAGATGGGACCACCTGCTCCTTACACTAATTCCAAGCGCGCGTGTGCCCCATCAACTTCTGGTGCTAATGTCTCAAAACACAACGCGAACAAAGAACAAGTAACGAACAAAGAACACGCAACAAGCAAAGAACACGTAACGGACAAAGAACACGTAACGAACAAAGAACAAGTAGAGAACAATAACAATACGGAACAAATCGTGTGGACACACATCGGGGAGTCAACCTCATCCGCCGAACTAATCCCGGAACCTAGGGGTCCGATTAGCCAGGCGAATGTGGAAGGCACCCCTGATGAGGGCAAAGATACAAGGGAGTGCGAGGGTAACCTAGTAGGTCATTGCTCACAAGGCAACCTCAACACAACCTCCGTATCTGAGGCCGAAAACAACGATAAACACTACAAACGACAGCTTAGCTACGGTAATACGCAACAAGACAAAACAACGCAAAACCGGCACACTCAACGAAAACGATAAACAAAGACGACAGCAACGCAGCGCTGAGAGGATTGTTCGACGGTTTGTCAAAAGGACTCCCGAGTCTCTTACGGCCAAGGAAAGGGCAGCGTTCAAAAAATCCAAGCAGCGTTTACATACAGCGACGGAAATGACAAAACAGGACGAACGGTCGACAACTGCTTGCAAGACTGTTTCCCATCATCCAGTCACATCCTCCCCGCAAGAAGCGCCATGCTCCTCGAAAAGGGCAAGGAATGCCAGCAGCTCACCAACCACCTCTTCACCGCACATAGCAACAAAGAGGATAAAGATATCTCGGGCTATCGTTAAGGGTCACCAAGTCGCTATAGCTGACTATGGTAAACCCACACGTAGGCAAGGCGCCGATCGAGGTGAAAGAGATTAAGGAGTTGTGCAGACCGGAAGGCAAACTAGTGGTCAAAGGCCCAACCATCCCCAGCGAACGGCTAGAGAGATACATCCTATCTCTGAATAGTGATCTGCTAAGCCAAGACTGGGAGATTGTAAAAACAGTAAAAACCAACCTAACCTAACCTAAGGAAGGCACCGAGGTGGAAGTCAGGTTGACACAAAAAAAAGTAGACTTCAAAGTGCGTGTCAGGATAACTCGATGCAAGCTGAGGTTGATTGCCAACAAAGCGTTGAACAAATACTTTATTATATGATAGAATTGAGAATTTTACAAATCAATCTCCAACATAGTAAAGCCGCCAGCGCTAACCTAGTCTTCCTCATGGAGAGTAGACCGTACGAATGTACGATGTAGCCCTTATAAAGGAACCTTGGGTATCAGGTGGCAAAATAAAGGGACTACACTCAAGAGAACTTCTGCTGTACAAGCCCAACCCTGACAGACGAAACAGTAATCCCAGAACTTGCATAGTAGCCAGGAAACAGTCTAATCTTTTTCTTCTGACTACTTACAGCAATATTGACCAAACAGCGGTAAAACTGGAGCGAGCAGGGCTCCCATCGCTCATTCTCTCATCCACGTACCTGCCGCACGACGCGTCGTGCAGGACACCCAGCTCGTGATTGCGCATGTTATTGTAATCGTTAACGAGTTGAACATTTTCTTTCCAGATGACGGCACTGTGACTGATAGCAGATCAGATCAGCGTGTGAAAGTGAAAGCTCAACTTTTGACTGCCAAGATCAACCCCACAGACCTTCCGAAGCAGAGGCTAATGCTTACTTTTCCCAAATTTGTTAGGCTATTCCTTAATAGTACGATAAATACAAATACAAAATAATATAGAGCCCTTAAGTTGACTTTACAAGTATTGAAAACAGTTAGATCTCTTATGCAAAACTAAATGAAAAATCATGTTTCTATTCGTCTATTCATCGGAATCAAATCTTACCTTGTGGCTAGTTATCCTTCCATAGGGCTCGAACATCTCGCGCAAGTTATTATCATTAAAATCATCATTGAGATTCTTAACATAGAGATTCTTAAAGTGCGTAGCCTTCTCCTGCTCCCGATCCCGTCGTGGTATGAACTTGACCACATGCACTTTCTGATTATTACACAACATACCATTGACCCGTTCAATAGCCATTTTCGCCGCTCCCTCAGTTTCGAAATGGACGAATCCATAGCCACGTGAATTGCCCTCCTCATCCTTGGCCACGTTGCAATTCAAGATTTTACCAAAAATCGAGAACGTGTCACACAAGGCTTCATTATCAATCGAACGTTCCAAATTCTTGATATAAATTTTGCCAGCATCCGATGATTTCTGATGGCTACTTGCACTATGATGATTATTGCTATGATGGTTGTTATTGTTATGACCACTTGCGTGCTGCTGATGATGGTGATGGCTGTTAACATGATGGTGCAATTGTTGCAAATGATGATGATGGTTGGATGGGTTTCCACGAAACGTCATTGAAT
This sequence comes from Sphaerophoria taeniata, assembly GCA_943590905.1. Taxonomy (NCBI): domain Eukaryota; kingdom Metazoa; phylum Arthropoda; class Insecta; order Diptera; family Syrphidae; genus Sphaerophoria; species Sphaerophoria taeniata. Next base: position 46,747,057 of record OX016540.1, read on the forward strand.
TTACGAACATTTTCTTGCTGCAGCGGGGATCTTGCTCTTGGTTCTTCTAGTTTATTTTTTTTTCTTTTCGCAATATTCACTCGTCGTACGATTTTTGTACTTGCTTGCTTTGCTCGCTGCTGCTGTTCGGGGAGTTGGAAAATGGTGTGCAGACTTTTTCTGAGGCTTTATCGAATGGTATTTGTGGATGTTGATCGATTAATTTGATCTTTATTTATATTGCTTGAGTTTTTTTTATGTTTTTTTAGTGGTTTAACATCATTGAAAAGTGTAAAATTTGATTTGGAAAATTTTCTGCACAAATTTTCCACCTCTCCAACACAAAAAAATTGGTTTTAGTATTTTGCTTTGCGGTCGATGTTCTTTGGTTTCGGTTTTCTTTTTGTAATATTGTTCGTTGGGTGAGTTCATAAATAATTCGGATGTGTTCAGAAGGAATTAAAAATGTTCATGCCTGTGTTTACACGTAGCGACTGTGAACTAATTTTTATAGCAGAGTGGGAATGTTGGCTTCGATTTCTATTAGGGGGGTTCACATCGCCGAACATGCTCGACAACATTGGCTCGATGAAAAACAAACCGAACATCCGACATTGCGTTCACATGAATGCTGATGTTGTCGAACATCATTATTTCGAAGCAAACGCAGTATGTTGAAAAAAATGGGCCTTTAAAATTCTCGAAGAAGAGGAAGAAAAGAAGAAAACAAATCTTTGAGAATAAAGAAATAGTTGTAGGACAGAGGGGTGGAGGTGTTTTTGCTATTCCATTTTCCCGCGTGATGTGAAAAAACTGAGACATTTACGAAATGAAAAATTAAACCGAAGTTGTCGAGCATCTGTTCACATAATACTATGTTTCCACCTACACCTAAATCCACTTTATCGAGATTTAGAGCTAAAACCACTTCTAAATCTTCGGATTTACCATACAAATATAAATCTTCTCAAAAGTGGTTTTAAAATAAAACTACCCTAAAACACCTTGTCTGAATGATTTCATGGACTGAAAATGAACCAAACATACCTAATTTTGTGAACGCTTTCATTGAAATTTCATAATTTGTTTTTCTTGGCCTTGTTCACACGTGAAGAAAATCGAAAATTTTCTTTGATTAGTGTTGGCAAGCGGGGTTGCTTGCAGAAGACGTAAGGGGAAGGAAAAAATCAAAAAATTTAAAAAGATTGAGTGTAGAAATTTGACGTTTTTCCTTGTGTTCTTCCCTTAACCCCTTTTTTTCTTTCTTTCTCTTCAAAACTTAATGAAAATAATAATAATAAAATAATGATCACTGTTCAAAACTTAATGAAAATACAAATACAAACACAAAATTTTGTTTTCCGACAATAAAGAACATAAAGGAATAAGCAAAATCTACAGAAGAAAAATACTCACGTATGAACACAATCGTTCTTCACATGTGAACAAGGCCCTTGAAATTTGGATTGAATTTAAAAATGGAAACAAATTCGAATAATTCTGAATGTAAGTGCTGATAATTTAATTTATTGTATTTTAGAATTTGTACAATATAATTTTTAAATTGCAGATGTCGAAAAAGGTAAAGATTTCTAGAAATTCTTGGCGAGTAGAAGAGGAGGAGCTGTTGGTGGAAAAACTGGTCGCCGTTTTTGGGTACGTCTTCTTCCCAAAATTTACTTGTCCGTGTCTGTAAAACTTTTGATTTAATAAATATGTTTACCATGGTGTAGAATATTTTACTTACTTTAGTCCAGATACTCCTTTTTCTTTTGAACAATGCTTGTTTTTTTCTATAGGCTCGCAGAATGTTCAGCAAGCACTGTCGACGTTGTTTTCTGTATGAATGAATTCGTCTATCAAGAGCATTGCTTATCAATACAGCATTGCTTTGTAAAGTAAACAAATTCAATAATAATCGCTCCAAAGTCATTCTTTAAACAAATTAAGAATCTATTAACCAATCTTTTAATCTTTTCTTGTGAATTCTTTTTCTCCTTTTGAAAGATGAAATGTCAAAGATGCATTGTCAAAATAAATCTAGGAAACGTCAAAATAAAACCGATTATGGCCAGTGGAAACACTTCAGGATTTATGCTAAATCATCTTAGCTAAAACTCAGTTTTATTGTAGGTGGAAACGTAGTATAAGTTGTTTGGCTGGACGAGCCACGCAAGTTTTCAAAAAAATTTGAAATTCGTTCAACACGTTAGTTAGCGGTTGTTTTTGTGTTCACATGATCCAGCATGGATGGTCAACGAGCCATGTTGTCGACCATTTTTGTCCATGTGAATCCCCTGAATAAATCAGAACAGTTTCGAACAGAAATATTTTCAATTCAAAAAGCTGTAGTTTTCTGTTCCGAAGTTTGCAGAACAGTGTGAATAAACACACCTTGCGATGTTCCCGTAATGTATTGAAGGATTGGCATCACTGAATTATTTATTGACATTTTTTTGACAAAAAACAAAAATATTCTGAGTTCTCCGTTCGCTACTTCTTCAAAAAGTCTGTGTTTATTTATTAAAACAAAATTTAAAGTCCCAAGCTAAGTTCGTAAACTATGAATGACGATAGTATCTCTTGCAGTCCAGGCACAAGCAAACAAAAATCACGTTCCCGAAGCTTCCACAAAACTGTTAAAAGAAAATATTCCAAGAAGAGAGAAGAGCCACCAATAGAAAATGACACCATCAATTTATCGAAGAACCTGTCCACTCTGGAAGTCCTTTACGAGGAGTCTGTGAATACGAATGCGCACGATATCACTCAAAACAAATTGGAATACTTCAACCCATTTGAAAACGAACACATCCTTGCCGCCGCCGATCGAGCCCAATCTTCGACGTCTCGAAGTTATTTACAAGGTTTCAGACCTACGGGATTTGTGCGTCTCGAGAGTGCTCAATTCGGCGAATTAAATACAACCTTTTCTATGAAGCCTCCTAGGAGTCCACAACATGAACTTGGCACAGAAACTCAATTCGGAATCACCGAGTCTGAATTTGTAAGATTTTGTGATGATGCCGAGTCAAATGTCCTTATAAACCAAACGCCTCCACTTGATAAACAATGTGAAGACAACACCATCCAGAAAACAAAGTCAGTTGTAGAACAAATTCTCAACGACTTTTGCGGCTCTCCGACGGAAAGTGAAATCGACCAGAAGACCCCTAAATTAGTCAAACAATCTAAATCCATCGTTGATGAAATTCTGGAAGACTTCTGCGGGTCTCCATTCGACGATGGCTCTCCGCCGGAGGTCAACAGCGAATCACAAGATTCTACTCCGATCTTTCGCTTTAAATCTCAACCTATCCGCACTTACAGTGGTGTTAGGAGAAAAAAACCAGTCAGGCGAAATATTGCTGATGTCTACCCTTCCAAAGATGATGGAAACTCAAGTGACTCATCGTCCGGATTGTCGGTGCAAGAAGATTTTAGTCAGACTGTCGAACCCCAACTGGACACGGTTGACTTGAATAACTCGGTGAGGCTCTGTGAGAATTTGCTCAATCTGAGTTCTTATTTCTCACAATTGCCTGAGCCATCGATAAAAGTCGAAAACACACATCATGCGGAAGTTGTGAATGATGCAACGTCGTCTCTTCGATTAGGTGCAATAGTTGACGAGATTATCGCCTTGAAATCCAAGTCCCTGCGAGTTAAATGGTTTACTTACGGCGAGCCGGACTTTTGTGGTTTCTCGGATTATGAAAGCGATAATTCGCCGGAGTCTACTTTGCAGGAGTTATTAGAGGATGGAGACGATGTCCTTCGGGAGATTAACTGTGATTCGCTTTGTTATGAAAAATTTGAGCTTAAGTCTTCCTTGGCTTATGAAGAAAACGATTTGGAGCAAACACTCAAGAACGCCACTGCTGTGATTGACCAAGCGAAAGCATTGATGTCTCTAGAAGCTGGTAAGTGTCGATACTTAGGTGTGTTCTCTTTTAATTATCTTCTTTGCTTTGTTAGATGTTGATGAGATCAAATCAAGGACTGTGAACTGTGATAATATTAACGAAGACCACAAAGACGAAAACCTTTTCGAAGACAATGATATTTGGAATGATAACGAGTGCCTTCTCAATTATAAAACACAACAACCTAAGCAGTCGCCTCGTAAAACCGATCCATGCTGCTCGACTTCCTTGAAGCTAATGAAAAGTCAAAGTCAAATGAACAACAACATTGATCTTCCTAAATGCCAGGAAAACCAAAACGCCTGTCTTTCTGAAGACACATCAAACTATCCCAATTTCGTTGGGTTCACCACCGCCTCTAAGAAACCAATCTCGATATCCGAAACAGCTCGGGAAAAAGCCAATCAGTTTCTGCAACAATTCGCACAAGAATTGGAACAGTCAAATGAAGTTAGCCAAAGTGAGTATTCAAACAAAAATCATGAGGACACATCTTCGGCACTCCCAACAATTTCGGAGAATTCGGAATCGTCTCCCATTTGTACCGTAGGATTCTCAACTGCATCCAAAAAGCCGATCGCCATATCGAATAAAGCAAAAAAGAAAGCTGATGAGATGTTAAAGAAATTCGAACAGGAAGAACAAGAAAAACGATTGTCTGCGACAAGCAGTGAAAAAGTTGACCCTCAGAATCAAGACAACAAATGTAAAGCCAGTGGTTTCGTAGGTTTTTCAACAGCTTCTGAAAAACCTATTGCAATATCGCTCCAAGCAAAGTGTAAAGCTGACGAAATTCTTAAGAAATTCGATCCAGTTGAAACGGAAACAAATGCCATTGCGTCAGAGAGATTAACTCAACGCCATCCGGACGAGGTATCCGAAGAGGTACGGCGGAAAGCACAAGAATTGCTGCTAGACATTGAATTCTTCGAAGAGGCTTTTGAAGATGAATTAAAAGAAATTGATGCTGCACCGGTGTCTCAAGTCCATGAAGTGCAAAAATATAGTCAAACAAATATTGAAAGGGTTTCGGAAGCGTTTGAACCTTCAAAGGAAAACCCTTTCACAGGCTTCCAAACAGCCTCTAGAAAACCTATTAAAATTTCCGATGAAGCCAGACGACGAGCCGAGGCGCTATTAAAGTCAGTTCAAGAAGAAGAAATTCCACAAGAATTCCTAAAGTGCATTGAAAATGAAGTTAACGATTCTGTTGTTCAAAATTCTATGGAAAAAGTCGAACAGGTTGATGGAGCTTTGACAGCTCCTATAAAACAACAAACAACAAAGATCACGCATGACACAAACCTTCTTGAGACATCTTTTCATATTCCTAAAATATCTCCAGAAAAAGCCTCAGAACACCTTTTTGGTGGCTTTCAAACAGCTTCCAAGAAAACAATTAAAATTTCCGACGAAGCGAAGCGACGTGCTGATGCTCTTTTGAAGACTATACAAGAAGAAGAATTACCTGAAGAATTCCTAAAATGCATTGCAAGTGAAGAAAAACAATCGGTTGTTAGCAAACAAGACGTTTTCCCTGACGGACAGTTACAGCAAGAAAATAACTCATTCCGAAACGTTCGTTCTCTCAAGAGAAAGCACAGTGAGGACCTCGAAATAGAAAAACAGTTTGCGATAACAACTCCGCGAAGGTCAAGCTGTTGTGAACGAACACCGCTCAATGGTATAGAAAATGGTCTACTAAGTAAAAGTCCTTCATTGCCACTTCCTAAAACCACTCTGATATCTCGAAAGAACCTTTTGTCGTTAAGCAAACGCAAGAAAACAAATTCATCGTGTCCAAAACTCGAATCTGTTAAAACCCCGGAAAAGAACTTATCAAGCGGCAACAACAACACATATTCGACGCCAAATCTGAAGGGCTTCTTTGACTCAGTATCAACAAGTACGCCGCGATTGATTCGTCAAGATTCAACGCCAAATAGAATAAATGAAAGAATTTCAAAAGAAAAAAATGATTCTGATTGTCGGCAGCTAAAGTCTGAAGAGACAAAAACTAATCCATCGAATAGAGTAAATAGAACGGGTGTTGTTGATGAAGAAAATGTTACATTCTCACAGATAAGTCCATCACCACAACAGCGAATAGACAGGCTGAAGATGTACGGTGAGCCTCCACCTATTTCGCCAATTTTGATGTTGAATAAATGTCGAACATCGGGTTTGAGGAGAGGACGCAGTTTGATGAAACCGTAGTTAAAAGGTTTTGATCATTTTTTTTTTGCCTTGTTATATGTAAATAAGATAAAAACAAATAAATTAAATATTTTTGTTAAAAAGTATAGATTCGAATTTTGGTTTGCATTACCAAACGGAGAATATTTAAACGCTTAAATAATGAAGTCGCTGACTCGGTAATTTAAATGGTAAATCAGGGACCCGGAAAAAAAGGAACGGAAGTGTACGATGGACGGCTTGGGATGTCTTGAATGTTTTATTCAACAGCCTGAGTTGATGGACAAGTTAGACGTTGAAGTATAAACAAAATCTTAAATAAGGTTATGTATGTAATAGAACCACAGAATTTTCCATCGGGGATGTAGCTCAGTGGTAGAGCGTTCGCTTTGCATGTGAAAGGCCCCGGGTTCGATCCCCGGCATCTCCAAGTTCTTTTTTCTTCTTGAACAACAATTTTTTCCAAAACATTTTTTTTGTGTTCAACAGAAGCGTAATTCCTTCCACCAAGTTTGGGTCGCTGCTAGAATAAATGCTCTTGGGTTTTGGTTATTGTTATTTCAATATGGAGCGAATTCCTTATTTGTTATATTTTTTCACCAGTACCATAGATATAATATAATAGTAGCACTTCGTACAAGTGGAGTCGTCACGTCAAATTTTGAGAAAGAAGATCTAAAAGGGTGCCCTTTCTCTGTCTGAGCTCCTTTGTAAGACAACAACAATTTTGATTTTGACGTTTCGTTTATTTTTTTTTTTACTCTGTCCAATCAGCGAGAAGCTCAGGGAGAGAAAGGGCACCCTTTTAGATCTTCTTTCTCCACATTTGATGTAACACGTTTTGGGCTAGCTTCCGTGCTTTATTATATCTATGTACCCGTACGATTTGTGGTTTTAAAACTGTCAAATTGAAGTTTATTTGCAAATTTGTGTAAAAATGTGTAAATCCATTTCGAAAGAGACATGAGATATTTTCGTGTTATCTGGTTAACATACTCAAAAAAGAAATCATTACTTATTTAATTTCCGTAATACCAACAATTTAGAAGCGACTGCATTTAACGGCAAATGGTTTAAAAGCATTCGACATAAGTAGGGATTCATTAACGATCCACTTTTGGGGAAAGAAGTCGGAATTGCACTCATTACAATTCTGAATGTAATTCCTGATTCTGCCTTTCCAAATCATTGAACACAACTTATTTTGCGTTTTCTTTCTGCTCTCTTTTCTCCAACTGTCAACGACAAGGAGGGCAATGGCACTATGACAGTTTTTTTTGCACGTGTACGCACATCAACATACTTGACATTTCGATGTTCGAATTTTCGATTTACCTGTCAAGTTGAGGTTGTTGTCAACCTGGCTGCGGGTTTCAGCTGGGATTGAGAATTAAAAGTTTGTTTCTAATTTATGTAATTATAAGATCTCTTTAAAGTTTTAAAACATATCGCACTAAACTAAAAGTAGTAAAATAAATCAATTCAAAATGTATTGCCTTATAAACGCAAACCCGTGCAAGTTGCGCCTTTTGGGAAAAATTCGCATAGCGGTGATAAAACCGCCAGATTGCCTGCATACTCAGGGATTGAAAACAAAAACTAAAATTGCTTTTAAGCCAATCGTAAGTAGCTTATGAATTAAAATATGTTTTGTCAAAATTGATGAATGCAATGAAAATTATGTGCGTTACTTTTGTGTATTCATTGAAAATGTCCATTAATTTTCTAGTGCTAATTTTGAACATAAATAAATCGAAACGAAAAAAAACTACTCGTACCTCGTACGTACTACGTAACCCTTCATATGAATTTACGAATGTGTGTGTGTGAAAAAATCCATGTACGAACTTAAGGATGGCATATTGGCATTACAAAAATTAAAAAAAAAATAACGCATTAGTAGGGAGCAGTCTTTTTAATGGTTCGTAAAGGTGGTGCCTTAGTCCGTTGTGGACATTGGCCTCAATCAACAGTCTAGGCCAGCCAGCTCGGTTCCTAGCTAGCTGTCTCCAGTTTTTCACTCCAAGTTGAGTGAGGTCCTCTTCCACTTGTGTGCGGCACCTGTGTCGCGACCTTCCTCTCCTTCTACGTCTTTCGGGAATAGTGTCGAAGCCTTTCCGGGCCGGAGCATTGGTGTCCATCCGCTCTAAATGACCGAGCCATCTGAGTCTCTGGACCTTGACCTGACTGGCTAGGTCCACGTCGTTGTACAAACCCTTAAAGTTCGCTGTTGTATCTTCTTCTCCATTCCCAACCAATACATACAGGGCCAAAGATGGCCCGAAGAACTTTCCTCTCAAAACAGCTCAAGGCACATTCATCCGATTTTGTCAAGATCCATGCTTCTGTACCATACAGCAGGACTGGGATGATGAGGGTGTTGTACAGTTTTACCTTAGTTGCTGGAGAAAGGGCTTTTCCACTCAATTGCTTTCTAAGCCCAAAGAAACAGCGATTAGCTATAGTTATTCTTCGTCTGATCTCGGCGATGGTGTTATTGCCCGTGTTAATAGCGGAGCCTAGGTAGACAAACTTCTCTACTACCTCGAAGTTGTGTGCGTCTATTGTGAAGACAGCATATACTTCGTTTTTCCCTCATTTACCGCTAAACCCATTTTTGCCGCTTCGGTCTCAATTCTCACAAAGGCGCCATTGACATCACCATCACGCTGTGTTCTTCCCATTATATCATATCATCGGCGAACGCGAGAAGTTGAACAGATTTTTGGAAGATAGTGCCTCTGGTGTTGACGGTGGAGTTTTGCACTACCTTCTCAAGAACGATGCTAAAGAAATCGCATGACAGTGCATCGCCTTGTCTGAATCCTTTTTTGACATCGAAAGATTCCGTAAGCTCGGTGCCAACCTTGATGGCGCAGCGTGAGTTCTCCGTCGACATTTTGGACAAGCGAACGAGCTTGGCAGGGATGCCAAAACTAAACATAGCTTTATACTGTTCGTCTCTGTAGATGCTGTCATATGGCCTTAAAATCGATGAAAGGAGTTCATAGGTTCATAGGATCTGCCGCAAAGTAAAAATTTGGTCAATGGGTGACTTTCCTGGTCCGAAGCCACATTGATAAGAACCAATCAGATTGGTGACGAAAGGCTTCAGACGTTCACATATTACCGCAGAGAGGATCTTGCAGACGATGTTAAGTAGGCTGATTCTTCTGTAGTTGGCGTAGTTTAGAGGTTTTGGTGGGCCTTTTGTTCACAGAGTAAAGAAATTTACATGTAAATTCAATTACGAATATTCCTTTGCGAACATTCCTTGAAACGAACAGTCCTGCAATACCGAAGTGAACTCGCAAGCATGAACAGTGGACTCAGCGTCAGTCTTATTTGGCTTCCGGGTGACAGTGGCTTTGATAGTAATGAATGGGCTGACGACCTGGCCAGGCTAGGATCAGCCCTTCTTAGCTACTCGCGGAAAGAGTCAACATTCCTCTTGGTGCTATGAAGGGCAACATAATCAACAAATAAAACCCCCAGGCAAACAAAGCCAGTGTCGTTGCAACATGCACCAGACAGTGGTTTGTAGGGGAACAGCTGGCCATTCCTTATAATACATTCTCCATCGTTGTGGGTACCAGCGAGAAAAGGAAATTGTTTTTACTTCCTCTGTAAGTGCTCTGTGCTGGACAGACTGAGAGCCAAATCATTGAAAAATACTTTCTCCAATGACCTTAACTAACTCTCTGAACTGAAGATTAAAAATTTGATATCTTTTCTAAACGCTACAAAGTGGCTATGAGGCGTATCTCAAACGACTTCTGTAAAAGTTTACCTTCGACTTTTCGATCACAAGCAAGCGAACTTTAGACGGGGCAAGCTCAAAAACCTCATAAAATTCTTCTTAAATTACAGGTAAAACGATTTTATAGGATCGAAACGGCGCAATCCAGCACTAATTGGGCAACCGAGCTTAATTGCTCGCGGGCAGCCATTTCTACCTACCTTGAAACCAAAAACAACATTTATAAACCTACTAATTAATTAATGATTTAAAAAAAACTGAAAATCAGTAGGGTAACTGCACCAGTCCCCGGCAGATGACTTTTTTTTCTGACTTTCAATGTAAATATCTTTATTTCTATTAGTGTTTTATTCAAATCTTAATACTTTGCTAAGACAATAGATATTTTGCAGTAGTTTGGTGTACGAATGAATTGAAAGTAACTTTAAACGTTGATTTAAAAGGATGAATTCTAAAACAGTGCGATTTTCTGGAGTCTCCGGACAATTGTTCTAGTCTCCGGACGATCTTAAATGCAGTTTCCGGACAGTTCCACTTAAAAACTCAATTTTTTTTCTTAAGTGTTGAGTATATAGCAATTCATTTTTTGCATTGATAATTATTTCCTAATTATTTGGCATCTAATTAATTTAAAAATGTTTGCCTAGTTATGTTTATTTTAGACGAAATATCAAGAAACCAAAATCGGTACCAGTCTTCCGACGATCAAAACAGAGTCTCCGGACGACTTTGAACCTATTTTCGTCATACTTTATTGCTGCTTGACTGACACCTAATTTCTTCGATCTAATGTCGTGTTAGGCTTACTTTAAAGTAGTTTGCATTCATCTTCAATCAAAAAAAAATTTAAGACTATTCACATCCTCTCTATCTACCCTACACAACTAAACCATGGCAATTTAATGCATCTGAAATACCTACTTACTTGTTTCAAGGTTAACTAGTTGTTGTTTCAGATTTTCGCTATTTTTTGTACCAAAATCCTTTCGATTGCAAGATCTGTCAAGATCAACTATTCCCAGTATATTTTTCCAATGTCTGCCACTATTTTTTTGCTAAGAAAACTGCAGAACAGCAGCGGCTGCTGCTTAAACCACCCATAACTTTTCCGTTATACATTCGATCGGCTTGAAACTTCGAATATATATGTGGAAAATGTTTTGTGGATCTGTGTTTTGTTGTTTTTGCAAATTCTGTGTTTACTTACTCTTTTATTCCCCATAAAGGCAAAATCGTCCGGACACTGGGGCCTGTCCGGAGACTTGTGCAGTTACCCTATTAAATTTTAGTTAATTGCAAGGTGAACAATTTCCTGTTCCTGAAACTATGAATTTAATGAAAGATGAAGATGATTTTAACGTCAAAAACGTGCTCTAGATTCTTTTTTCTTCCGCTCATGAACTAGAATGAAGTATGCAAGTTTGTGGAACGACTTGAAAACAAATTGTTCTTAACACTTTGAGACAAAGCGCATTTGTACGACCCCTAACGCATTCATTATATCGTTCCCTTTTTTAATCGAAACCTCACATTGAGGAAAGAATTATCAGCAATTTTTCATACTCTCATTATAATCGCCATTGTCAGCTGTATCTCACATACTTCTTCCGAGCAAATAATAATTATGATATGCTCAAAAATTGTCTCATTCTTGCACAATGCCCTTTATTTTGAAGTTGGCCTCTAGAACTCAAAATTCAGATTCACATGGGGAAGTCGAATGTCGACGTCGAGTCGAAGTCAAAGTAGAAGCTATATTTGCTGTTTCTTCGTCTCTATTTTATGTGCTCGTCACTGGTTGTCTTCTCAGTCTTTGTTATGTGTTAGCGAGTGACGGCAGCGTTCGAAATTCAGGTGATAATCCATGTGCCCCATAGCCATGCGTGCGTCGTCTCGTCGGTCGGCCGTTCTCTGTGTTGTTCAAGTATCTCTACATGCTTGAGAGCTAAATCTGCGAAAATTGAAAATTTATTTTTAAACTAAAGAAACTTTCCTCTCAGTGATTGTGAATGTGAAACAAGATTTGCAATTAATTTTCCTCCGATTATTTCATAAAATTTTTTGTTCGATTCGATTCGACATTGAAAAAAAGAAGATAATAGCTCGCGAATATCCAGATGCTCATCAAAACCGGTGGTGGAAACCTATTTTGCTTTGTGAACCCTACGAACCTGTTTTGTCTCAGTGCAAACAGCAAGGTCATAAACGTGCATCAATTTTCGACAAAGTGTTTTGTACAAAAGAGATAATGTTACTCATTTTTTTGTAACAAAGAATTTTAATTTTTGTTCATTTTTTTTTTTTTTTGTATGACACGTTACGAATTTCTGATATCTTCAGACAGACACAGACGTGCTCTATTTGTATTCACAATGTGGTTTTTAATTAGTTTTTCAGATTGTTTTTATTCGATGATCAAAATTTTAGTTTAGATCTAAACTACGAGGCTGAAAGACTTATGTAGTTAACGTTTCCTTCCACCAACGCATCGCTTATCTTTTGTTTTTATTTGATTTTCTTTTGTTTCGTTTTTGTTTATTTTTGGGCCTGCTGTTTTTGAGTGAAATCATTAAATCATCAGAAATCCATTGAGTGATTTGAAATAAAGAAGAACTCCCTTAAATATAGGTGCATATCCCTAGGGGCAAACAAATTGTTATCTCAAAAATCCAATCCAAACTGAATATTTTTGATCGATTTTTTGAAATAAATTCAAGTATTAATCTTTTTTTTTGAAGATCAATCTGGGTCGGCCAAATATGTCCCACTATTATTGACTTAAAATTTGATTTAAAATTGGACTTTATTACCAAAAATTCAATAACATGGTTGAAGATTTAAAGCGAGACGTTATCTGTTATGATGACAAACTATTTGAACGAGTAAGTGACATTTTCTGCTTAAATTTTGTTGCTCAAATTAGTTTTTTTTTTATTAACGTTAATTTGTGTGAATGGATTTGTTGACTTTTGTTCGATTTCGTTGATTCTAACTAGTTTTGTTCCTATGAACCGTCTAATGAGATATAAAGACGGAAGTTTAAACTTGTTTCCATTTTCTGAATTATTTTATTCAGACAGTAGACATAAAGGGAACAAGTCTGAAGTTTACTACTTATCATAAGAAACCTTGAAAAAACCAGATAAATTCAATGTTGTTCTGATAAAGAAGATACATATACATAATGTATGTTTGTTTTTATGCGTTCTTCCTAGAACATTATGATAAACAATTTCAAAGTGTATTTTAAACACTGAAGTCGTCGATTATAAATCTAAATCAAATGATTAAAGAAACTTACAGTTTACAGACCATCTATCAATTTTGTTTTGGCACAATGAAATATTAAAAAAAAAAAAATAGTAATAATCAGATCGACCTTCCGTGCCTTAAACTCTGGGGAAAGACAGAAATCAGAGAAGAACTCTTGACAGCAAAAATAAGTCCATAGGAAGTCGTTTTGGATGGACTTCTTTATGATCAAAGATCTAAAGGAGAAAGTGAAAGCTGTTCTGAAAAGCAGAACCGAGCAAGAACCGATGCCTGGAAACATCATAGTAGAATCGCAGTCAATGCTGGGGATTTGGAAAGACCACTTCTGTAGACTGTATAACGGCACAAGTTGCTAAATAAAATTTAACAAACAAACAAAATCCCGCCGTCAGGCAGGAGCCTTTCACCTGACACGATGATAGCCAACAATTCCGTGAACCCGACCTAGAACCAGTGAAAACGGCAATATCACGGCTGAAATCCAAATAAGCCGCTGGAGCAGATGGTCTAACTGCCGAGCTGTTCAAAGCAGCAGGCGACGATCTAGATAGGAGCATGCATCAAATCATCTGTAAGATATGGTCGGAAGAATGCATGCCCGATGAATGGAACCTCAGCATTTTTTGCCCGATCCTGAAGAAGGGAGATCCTCTAAACTGCGCCAACTACAGAGGAATCTGTCTTCTTAACATCGCCTACAAGATCCTCTGTGCCCTAATATGTGAACGTCTGAAGCCTTTCGTCACCGATTTGATTAGTCAATGTGGCTTCGGTCCAGGAAAGTCAATCATCGACCAAATTTTCACTTTGCATCAGATCCTGGAAAAAAACTATGGACTCCAAATCGATACCCACCACCGTTTCATCAATTTTAAGGCCGCGTTTGACAGCATCTACAGAGACGAACTGTATAAAGCTAAGTGACATCCTTGCTAAGCTCGTTCGCTTGTGCAAAATGACGATGGAGAACTCGCGCTGCGCAATCAAGATTGGCAACTAGATCTTTCGACGTCAACAAAGGATTCAGACAAGGCGATGCACTGTCGTGCGATTTCTTTAACATCGTTCTTGAGAAGATAGTGCAAAACTCCACCGCCAACAACAGAAGCACTACTTTCCAAAAATCTGTTCAACTTCTCGCGTACGCCGATGATATTGATGTAATGGAATTGAGACCGAAGCGGCAAAAATGAGGGAAAAACGAAGTATATACTGTCTTCGAGGAAGGACACCCACACCGACGCCGACGGCTCGGAGAGAACGTCACAATAGACGCACACAACTTCGAGGTGGTAGAGAGGTTTGTCTAACAAAGCTCCGCTATTAACACAGCAATAAACCAGCGGCGCCGAGAATAGACGAAAAATACTCTTGCTAATCGCTGTTTCTTTGGGTTTTGAAAGCAATTGTCGAGTAGAAAAGCCCTTTTTCGAGCAACTAAGGTAACACTCTCATCATCTCAGTCCTGCTATATGGTGCAGAAGCATGGACCTTGACTAAATGGGATAAATGTGCCTTAGGCTGTTTCGAGATGAAAGTTCTTTGGGTCATCTTAGGCCCCGGGTACATTTATGGTGAATGGAGAAGATACAACAGCGAACTTTACGGGTTGTACAACGACGTGGACTTAGCCAGAAGGGTCAAGGTCCAGAGACTCAGATGGCTCGGTCATTTAGAGCAGATGGACACCAGTGCTCCGGTCCGGAAAGCCTTGAAACTATTCCCGATTGACGTAGAAGGAGGGGAAGACCGCAACTCAGGTGGCGCACACAAGTGGAAGAGGAACTCAATCAACTTGGAGTGCAAAACTGGAGACAGCTAGCTAGGGACCGAGCTGGCTTGCGGAGACTGTTGATTGAGGCTCAAGTCCAACCAGACTGTAGCGCCACCTCAAGTTTGCGCCACCAAAGTTTGCTTTTACTCAAGAACGATATTTCGAAATGTACGTTAGCATATTTGTACTGCAAACAATCTAAAAAAAGGGTTTGCCGCTAACCAACCAAAAATCTAGTAAAAAGACTTCCATGTTCTTATTCATTGTTTTTTTTTTTTGCAAATACTTAAGTGTAGTTTTTGTTCCTCTCAAGGCTTAAAATATCCAAACAAAAGCATGACACTGTTCTTGACACAAAATCCTCAATAAAATGCTAACCCAATTTCAAAAGCTCAATTTTGAGCGTTGTAAAACTTCAAGTTCTTGTAACTTTAACGCTTTTGAGAAAAACCAAAATTTAACCGGCAAAATAGTAGATACACGTTCAACCTAACCTCAAATCAGTGGCCCTTTTCCTCTAACCCAAAAAAAAAATACCGGCCGGTGCTTAGTTCTTAAAATATTCGACCCTTAAATTTTATTTCCCCATAAAATGATTAATTTCTTAGAATTAATATGCAGTTTTTTTTAATGAACAAAAAAAACAGGTCAACCACCCCTGTTCCACGAAAAATAAACGTGCGCTCAACCAAAAGATAAAACGCGCTACAATTATTCTATCAACAAGGGGTTCATATTCAACGTGTTGTTGGTGCAGTCAGTTCCCTCTTGCAAAAAAAAAAAAAAAACTCAGTGCTGCATTAGAAATTGAAATAAAGCTCACCTCACAACTCAGGGCACAGGCGCAACAAAACCATGTCATATCATTTCTCTTCTGATTGTGTTTCCTCATTTGAAATGACAAGTCACAAGGGCGTTTACAGTATCTTCCGACTGGTGCCAAAAGCTTGACAACGCTTGTCTGCGTTGCTCTCTCAAAACGCCAACTATCCTCTATCCGTCTGGACTGTGCATCATCATCATTTCTCTTTCTGCCCACAGATGTGAACTTAAAATAAACAAATATTCACACATTTTTTCGTTTTATTTTCCTGTTAAAACAAAAATATACAATTCTAAATTCTAATCAGTGTTGAATGAAACAAAAATAATCATAATTTCAAATAAAATCTACAAAGGACATGTTGGTGCTTTTTTAAAAGAAGAGAATATCCTTTCAACCTAAACAAAAGAAGAAGAAAAATCCACCCTTCTGTCCTTATTTCATTGAATGCAACGATTTTTGTGCACTCTCCAACTCCAACTCCATCTTGTTGGTTGGCTTTTAAGACTCTAGTAAAATGTGCTGAATTTGTACTCGAATTTATTTTTTCTAAAACATTTTTTTTTTGTATTGAAAAAAAGACGTTATTCTAGGCAATTTTTGACATATTTCGTATTTCAATGAAAAACCAAAAAAGCAAATTGTGTGACGTGTATGTGTGTGAATGAATAGTTTTTTTATGTGCTCTCCTTGTTGCTCTTAAAAATCTTTTAGTTAAATAATTAATTTTGTTTTGTTTCCTCGCAACCGTACAAAAATTCCTGAATCCCGATAATCTGAACTCGAATTAAAACAACAACAAACGTAATAACAACAGTGCGACGACGTCCAGCAAACTCATCAGACTAAAACCGAAAAGGATATTATAATGGGCTACAATATCGATTGGGTATTCCCACGCTTAATGCATCCGTCGAAATTTTGGTACTTTGCGAGTACGATTGCCATAGCTGCCGTTGGATTATTTAGTAAAATACTTTTAGGTATGTAAAAAATATTAGAAACAAATCCATTAATTTATCTCATCCGCATCTTCATCACATCACTCTACCAGCATCGCTCGCAATCACTTTTGTCACGACATCAACTTAATATTATTTTTATTCATAACAAAATAATTAATATCTTTGCAAAGGCTATTTTGGTCTTTTTTTGATTGTTTGAAGAAGCTTTTGAATGCCCACGAATTTGTCTGCAAGACGAACAAAAACAAAAAAAAAGATCAACCACCTTGAGAGTGTGGTGCCTTTGTGTGTGGGATGACGAAATGGGACATGTCACTTGTGGCACCATAGCCTTCGAGGTTCGAGTGTGTTTTTGAATAATTTTTATTGAATGCTCGTCTGTGCCTAGTGACTTGTTCTAAATTTTACTTGCTCGCTTGAGCTTCAAAATAAATCGGTGCGATTAATTCAAGAGCTTTTGTTTAGACATAACTATTTTATAACATGTCAACGTCTGATGCCAAGACGACATGTTTATTTTGTGACAAAGCTTATGTTTCTTTTCGTCACATACCTACTTACTTACTTAAGGTGGCGCTACAGTCCGGTGTGGACTTGGGCCTCAATCAACAGTCTCCGCCAGCGAGCTCGGTCCCTAGCTAGCTGTCTCCAGTTTTGCACACTTGTGTGCGCCACCTGAGTCGCGGTCGTCCTCTCTTTCTACGTCCCTCGGGAATAGTGTCGAAGGCTTTCCGGGCCGGAGAATTGGTGTCCATCCGCTCTAAATGACCAAGCCATCTGAGTCTGTGGACTCATGGACAAGGTCCATGCTTCTGCCCCATACAGCAGGACTGGGGTGATGAGGTTGTTGTACAGTTTTACCTTAGTTGCTCGAGAGAGGGCTTTTCAACTCAATTGCTTTCTTAACCCAAAGAAACAGCGATAAGCAAGAGTATGATCTCAGCGCTTGTGTTATTGCCCATGTTAATAGCGGAGCCTAGGAAGACAAACTCCTCTATTATCTCGAACTTGTATGCGTCTATTGTGACGTTCTGTCCAAGCCGTCGGTGTTGGGTGTCCTTCCACGAAGACAGCTTATACTTCGTTTTTCCCTCATTTACCGCTTAACCGCTTACCGAAGAGCGTGGGGGGGGCTGTTTTTGACTATGACCCCATTAACTTCTTCCAAAATTCTTAGCTCCAGAAGTTGCCACTCATCCTCATTCAGCTTCCGTGACGGTTTACCGAAATCGGCAATGGCAACTTGTTGCCCCTTCACGGTTGCCCGGGAGATCTTAAATCTCTTCGTTGCCTTATTAGGCGAAGAGTCGGTCGGGTAAAGTTCGTTCCTTGTCCTTTTAGAGGAGCAAGGTCCATCAAGAGGTGTTTTTGCATCCCAATCTGTCCATGTTTTTAGTGTGTTTTGTTCTTGTCCCGTAGCGTTCGTCTGTAAGCGCTGTTTGGATTTTGCAGTCAAGGACTCTGGTGTCCTATTAGCAAGTCGGCGAACAATCCTCTCAGCGTTACGTCTTTGTCGTCGTCTGATTTCCTTGTCATCTAAAACTTTTGCCTTACGTGTTGACGTTCTTCTGTCTATTACCGTGGCAAACTGTCGTTCGTTGTGTTAATCGTACAGTTTTCGGGTCCAGATTCGATGGTCATGTTTAGGTCAACGCTGAGGCTGTGGCCAGTAGCATTGCCTACGCTTTCCCTTTCAGGCTCTTCCTCTCGTGCGTGCTTATAATTTTCCGAAACTGAAAAGAGAAAAGAAAAAGAAAAAAGAAGAAGTTTCGAAATTATAAGTTGAATCACAATAAAATAAATTTTTTATGAAAGGAAAAATTGTCACTGGCGACTTCTCCACTCAGTATTGGGACCGCGAGAGGAATGCGAGGCACGATAGCCGTGACTTTTACCGACCTTATAGCGTATATCCCCGCTATGGTTTTGTTCTGTTTAAGTAATTCTTCCATATTCATAGGGGTGGGCCTCTCTTAGTTTGTTTAAACCTAAGTTGGTGGCTGAGAGTCTGCTCAAGAGCTTGAATCTGCAACTTAACCCACTTGAAGTTCTCGCATAAACCTCCTCACTACCGGCAAGGTGGAGACAGATTGATACTCTTGGAAGTTTTGTCAGTTTTTCGCAAGAGGCAGTGCCCGTGAAAGATGAAATAAAAACTATTTGCACGAGTAGGACTCGAACCAACGACGACGTTCTGCTTAACAGCCAACGCACCTAACAACTAAGTCACGGATAGTTCTATAATGTGTAGTAATAATTAGGACTGTTTAATGAAGAAAAACCAGATCAGAACAGCACAGAACAGCACAAGTAAATGAAAACTGTCAGAACAAGTAAGAACAGAAAAGATCAGCTCCCTATGCAATCTTTTTGACAGAATAAAATCAGCTGTTAAATAAATTTTCCAAGTCAAATTAAATTGAAGCAAATTTTCATTTGTTGGAAATAAGATTCTGAATAGTTTATTATTTTTTTGAGAGAAATTTTTACTTGGGAGTGTAGTAGTAATATTTTTACTTCCTCGGAAAACCCTTCAATCGAGATAATTTCAAAAAATTGTTTGATTGGAAAAAAATAAAAATTATTTGGCATTTGAAATTTTGACATTTGATAGTTTTCACAAAGCTACACCAGCAAAAAAGTAGGGACAGAAAAATGTGTTCTTAACTGAGATAGAAAACTTCATGGAACACAAAATGACAGATTGTAGAACAGTTTGGGGCAAGGTTTTTACTCATGGAACACACAAACGTGTACTTTTTGGATCTTTTCTGTACTTTTCTGTGCGGAACAGATTCATTAAACAGACCTATTGTAAGCTGAACATAATAGATGTAAACGCAATCAAATGGATAGTAAAAGGTTTTCCAATATATGGACTTGATTCGACAGCTTGGCTACATATTTCGGCCGAAAAGGCAGCTATTTCGCGATCAATGTTAGATATGAAATTCCGTTCATTTACAAAAATCGGATTAAGGCCCATTTGCTGATTCGGCACATAAATTTATGTTCTACATAAAGTTCACATTTAGTATGGGGTTTTTAAGTAGAACTTACAACATCCAAGCAGCTCCTACTGACTTCTTCATTTGTATCAGTCCGTGAATTTCAGATCTCAAACAAAATTTGTTCATTCAATAAAATAAGGCAAAATCTATTTTTGGAATAATACTTTTGCACTTACCGTTCCTAATTGAAAAATTCATACACACAATACAGTACACAAACAGTAAAGAGCTGAACTTAAATAGAATGGCGACCTAATTGAAGAAAATTGCCCAAGAGTACAAACTAACTACGAAATTGCGCCTTTTCATTCATGCCAAATCCTTGCAAGTGATTTAATTTTGAATCATAGATAGTATCATGCTTTTGAATTTGAAAGACTAAGGAGCTGATCTCCACTATTATTCAGCACCGTATGGAGGTTATGCGCTTAATTTGTTCGTATTTACATTGACACACATACATACACCTGCCCCTCATATTTCATTTTAATAAAAATAAACAAAACAAAACATCTTAAATGAATTAAAAATTGTATTCTGCATACTTTCAGTTTTCTGTAGTAAGACAACAGTTCACAACCGAGAAAGACTGATTGACGCGGTAACAAAACGACCGCCAGGTAAACCCTTACTAACAATATCAAACCATCATTCGTGTTTTGATGATCCCGGACTATGGGGTAAGTTACATCAAAATTTGGCAATTTGTTGACCCTCCTAGTAACATCAATCGTTTCAGGAGTTCTTCCATTACAACATTGTTGTTCCACAGCGACAGCGCGCTGGTCACTAGCTGCTCATGATATTTGTTTTACAAACAAATATCATTCCTTATTTTTTATGGCTGGTAAACTAAAATAATTTAAAGGCATAAAAATAAAAATACAATAATCGTTCTATTTCAATAGGAAAATGTATTCCAGTTGTGCGAGGGGCTGGTGTCTATCAGAGCGCCGTTGACGTTTGCATTCAGAAACTATCCATAGGTGATTGGGTGCATTTGTTCCCTGAAGGCAAAGTCAACATGACACGAGAATTTATGCGACTGAAATGGGGTGTCGGTCGAATGATCTACGAAGCACCTAGAATACCAGTCATTCTTCCCGTCTGGCACGAGGGAATGCACGAAGTATTGCCCAATTGCGAGCCATACATACCAAGGCTGGGCAAAAAAGTGACTATGAATATAGGACGGCCGATTGATTTGGCCAAATTTGTTCAAGACATGAAAGATCGAGATGTTCCCGAGCCTGATGCAAGGAAAATAATTACCGACCGGATACAGGACGAATTACAGGTACTTTTCATTTTAATATCAACATAACAAAATTTTTGCATGACTAAAAATCAAGGCAAAAAATACTGCAATGTCCCAAAGACAGTAAGAATTTTTGGTCATTTGTGAAAATTCCTCGGTCCCTACACTCGTTGACAGTGACACTCCAGTTGTTAGCTCTCTCGCGAAAGCTAACCTTTTTGCTAGGCAGTTCGCCTCCAACTCTTCGCTGCCAGAGAGTGTCATGACTCCTCCAGCTTTTGAGCGCGTCAATGATTCCATGGGACAAATCTTCTTCCGCACTCGTGCTGTGGCGAGAGTCCTAAAAGATCTCAACATACATAAATCCGCTGGTCCGGATGGTATCCCCGCCATTGTTCTGAAGAGGTGTTCTTCCACGCTGGCAAAACCCTTGCGTAAGCTTTTCCATCTATCCTATTCTTCTGGGCTCGTTCCGAGCAGTTGGAAAACAGCATTTGTCCAGCCAATTCCAAAAAAGGCGAATCTTCTTCTCCCTCCAATTATCGACCGATTGCACTTACGTCCCTTCTTTCTAAGGTCACGGAAACGCTGATAAACTATCAGCTCAAGAAATATCTCGAAGACCGAAAGCTTCTTAATAACCGGCAGTACGGCTTTCGCAGCAACAGGTCCACTGGTGATCTGATGGTTTATCTCACCGAACAGTGGAACAAATCTTTACATCGTTTTGGAGAAAGTAAGATTGTTGCACTTGATATTTCAAAGGCATTTGATGAAAATGCGTGCCTTCGGTATCGACGAATCCCTCCTTCGTTGGATTAGAAATTTTCTTTCGAACCGTTCAATACAAGTTGTATTGGACGGATTCAAGTCTGAAACCTACAACATAAATTCTGGTGTGCCCCAGGGCTCCGTTTTGTTTCCGACCTTCTTTCTCATTTTTATAAATGGTCTCCTGTCTGTGACTTCTAATCCAATAAATTGTTTCGCTGACGATAGTACCCTTAGCTTTTCTTATTCGTCCCCTCCTCTTCGGATGTGGAACTGCAACTGCAACATGCAACATGCAACTGCAATATGATAAGCTCATTAAACTCTGATTTGAACAGCATTGTACAATGGGGAATAAAAAACCGCGTAGATTTTAATGCTTCGAAAACCCAATGCTGTCTTGTATCGTTAAAGCGAGATATACCCCCTTTGCCACTGTCTATGAGTGGCACTTGCATCAATGAGACCGAACATCTCGAGATTCTCGGTATGTGCATCACTGACCACCTTTTGTGGAACGAGCACATTTGCGATGTCGCACAAAAATGCCGCAAGATATTTGAAGGTTCAAGAAATTTTTCTCCCCGTCTGATCTGGCTATTATCTATAAGACTTATATTGGTCCAAAGCTTGAGTATAATTCCCATCTCTGGGCTGGTGCTCCAGCTACATACTTAAGCCTCTTGGATGGTATTCAAAAAAGAGCCCTACGAATGATCGGTGACCGAGACATCACTGCGTCATTCCAATCATTAGATCACAGTCGTAACGTTTCATGTCTCTCTTTATTCTACCGTTACTTCTACGGTAAGTGCTCTAGAGAAATAGCCAGTTGCATTCCTCCCGTAATATTCGCGCTTCTAGGAATGCCCATCAGTTCACCTTGAGACCAACTTCGGACGTACGCTCAAGTATAGAGGATCATTCTTTAGCCGTACTACGCGAATGTGGAACTCTCTTCCACACTCTGTCTTTCCCGATCATTGCAATGTTCAAGAATTCAAGACCAATGTACGCCGCCACCTCCTTTCTCACCCTTTCCTTTCTTCCTAATGCACTCACTGTGTCTCTGGCATAATAAGGGTATAAAAAATCCCTTGAGTGGGTGCAAATTATATATATAAAAAAAAATATCAATATAACCAAACTAATGTTGACTTACCTTTCTTTCAGGCACTTCGAGTAGAGACCGAACGGCTACACAAGCTATAGTCAAACCTCTGGAGACTTCTAAAACTAGCCTTAGGATTGTTAAATGAAAGTGACTGAAAACTAAAGATTAGGCTCGTCACTAGTAGAGTGTTATTGGCAACACTGAAAAAAGTCTAGGCGTATTATCTAAAACCCGAAAACATACATAATCAGTTTAAATGATTTTTTTTATTTATTAATTATTTTTATAAAAGAACCACCTGATAAATTGTTTTCAATTTACGTTCCACAAAAACGAATCGAATCGATATTTCTTCCCTTTTGATATCAACAGCTAAGCTCATACAACAAAAATGCTATTTTAAGGTCACACACCATTTCAAATCCCTTGCTATTTTATTTGTATGGATTTTTGTATTCAAACATTTTTGTTTGCTTCTCTGACTTAACAACAATCTAAAGAAATGATGTAAAATTCAAATTAAAAATACAATAATATTGAAGAAAAAGTATTACGTACTATCTTTTTGAGCTTGGAACATAGAACTTAAGTTTAAAAATAAACGAATAACAAGAATAGTAATGAAAGATGTGTAAAGTTAGCTTTTGAAATTGTTAGAATAATATTTATAACAAAATTGTATTTTAGCATAAAATGCATTCAGGAATGAATCAGTGTGTTTTTAAGTGTTTTAATTTTATCAATTGCTATTTAAATGATAACGAAACATTAAAAACAAAAATATTGTGATGTAAGACTTAGTGGTTTTTTTTCCTAATAAAGTAAATATCTTTAAGATGCTGAATGACATGAGTTTATTTTACTATACAAAAAATGGAAACGTCAATATTCGAGACAGTACGAGAAAAAAGAAACTAGGTTGTGACGCAATTTGGACTTTCAGTTCCAATGGAAGGCTTGGCAGCAGCGTTGCCGCGAAGAAAAAAATTTTAAGGGCCATTTCCAAAATGTGCGGCCACTAGTCCACTACCCTAGAGATAATTTGTTCAAAAAAAAATAAAAATAACAATTTGTATTTTCATAAATAAACTAAATAATAGATTCACAACTGTGTCACACCGACAGAGCTCTGGGTCGGCCAAAAAGAGGTCTTCGAAGGTACAGGCGATCGAGATCAGCGTAATGCTACGCGAATTCTGGCCGCAGTCGGTATCTTAGCGGTGGCGGCGGTGCGGTGTGGCGGCGGAAAGAACCCCGGAAAAAATGCGGAAACTCCAGTGGGCCAGTGGCTTCTTTAGCAGAACCACCGAACCGACCTGCAGCGACTCAACGTTAAAGCGTTATATTATTGGTCTTTTGAGGGCGACAAGCCTGAAGCGAAAAGGCAGAAGGTGCATTCCAGCAGCACAACAGCCTTCAATAAAGATCTCTCATTTAGCGACGCGCTCAAGGGCAAGATCATAGCCGCGGTCATTGACAGGGGTCATGTGGATCGTGGATGGTAACATCTCTCATGATAAATGGGCAGACGTCAAGGCTCATCTCGGTTTCAGATTTTTATCTGTCATCGAGGCGAATCCGGGACCTCTCCCAGACACAGCCCATTCAGGATGGTACCAAAATCGTATCAAACTCATCGACTGTGAAGATAAGAGATCTTACGATCTGTACAGGACTGCTGTCAATGGCTTGCCAAAAGTCTGGCCGGTTGCCAAGTTCGAGGTTGTTACAAGGGAGAATATTCCTTTAAGACCAAGAGCACGCATAATGGTCCCGGCTCCACACAACTGCCCAAATATGATCATGAAACTGATTAAAATGAGTAATCTAAACCTGCCTACTCACGACTGGAAAGTCCCAAAGGTTGAGGAGAAGGAGACAGTGGGTCGCTATAGATCAGTTCTCTTGGTGATCGATAGGGAATCACTGGCTCCACTGGCCGCGACCGAAGGCGTGATTAAGTACGGTTTCGACGAAATCATGGTCCGTATTTACAAGAAAGACGAAGACTCGCTAAATGCAACCCCTCCAGAGGCCCCTTAAGCGAAAGAAAATGCTTGAAAGAACACCAATATGGAGATCGATGTAACACCACACGTGGAACCATCGACTTCCTCAGCCTATAACAAGCCATCAAACGTGGAAACTGATCTCGCAGACGACAGTAATTCCGACATGGAAACTGAAGACTCTACTCAAGGCATCACTCTAAGCGAGGAAAACGCCGATAAGACAGTGGTGGAGGTTGATCTGGCTAAAAGTAGCAGTGCTGCGATTAGTTCAGATATCTTCATCACGCCATCATGGCCTCTACAAACCTTTTGCTCCGGCTCCATAAAACCAGAATTGTCCTCAAACAGGAGCCTTGGGTCTCAAAATCCTCCATCAACGGGCTCAGGACAATAACAGTAAACGTATGACAATGACCAAACAAACAGACGAGATACGTACTAGGTAGAGAAAAAAAAATTAAGCGGCGATTGGCGAAAACAAATGAAAACCAAACATCAGTCTGAATGAATTGATAATTTTGTTGATGGAATAAAAAGATTTTGTTCTGTAGAATATTTTGTTTTAGAAAAAAGAAAAAAATATGATATGCGGGCCATTTGATGTTGGCCCCGGGCCACGGGCCAAAATAAAAAAACTAAGCGCCAAATGGCCCGATCGGGAACATTTTGGCAACGCTGCTGGCAGATCTGAAACAAGAGGGTGGAAAAGCTTGTTCTTAAATGTATCCCGATCATTGGCCGATTTCTCACACTGAGCTTTCAGGCATCCTTATCTAGGCCATCATTTCAACACAAATTTGTTCTGCCGCGTTATCTCCTACCATGAATTGTACCGGTTTTTCAGGACCGGTTCCTCTTTGTAGTGAAGGAGGTGATAGTCATTGCTTTAAATTAGTAAAATTAAAAATAGCCTTGAGATCTGTTCGATAGGCAAGCTATCATGGTCATAGTAGTAGTAGTTGAAATGGTGGCCACGAGCAGTCTAGCTCGGTGACACAATTAGCGCTGCGTTGCGCCGTTTTGATTCCATAAAATACTCGCTTGACCTATAAAGTTAAAAGAGGGATTATATTATATAGTACTGAGTTTTGAGTGCGCCTCAAATCCACTTTGTTGCGTTTAGAAAGGAGATCAAATCTTTGACCTCCAGTTCTGAGAGCTCATTGAGGTCGTTGAAGAAGGACTTTCCCAATGTTTTGGCTCTCGTTTTGGCTACGGCAGGACACTTGCATAAGAAGTGAAGAACAGTTTCCTTTTCTCGCTGGTCCTTACAACTACGACAGAAAGTATTGTGGGGGATGCCCAGCTTAGCTTAGATGCGTGTTCTCCAACAGGCCAGTGTCCCGTGCATGTAGCAACGACCCTGGCTATGTCTTGCCTGGGTCTGCAAATAAGATTATTAGTACGGGATTTGTTGTAGGTGGGCCATATCCTTCTAGATATGATACAGTTGGTTAGGCTGTTCCACCTGTGGTTTGATTCAGCGAGGAAAATTGAGAAGATCTTGCCCTTCATAGCACTAAGAGGAATGTTGACTCTTTCCGCGAGTGAGCTATGAAGGGCTGATCCTTGCCTAGCCAGCTCGTCAGCACGTTCATTGCCCTCATAGCCTCTATGACCCGGAATCCAGATGAGAGTGACCCTGAGTCCAATGTTCATGCCCGCCAACTCACTTCGGCATTGTTGAACTAATTTGGAGGATGAAGTGGACGAGCCAATCGCTTGAATAGCCGCCTGACTGTCCGAAAAAATAGCTGTATTGCGGTTTTGATTTGGATCTAGTTTTAGTAACTTGCATGCTTCCTTGATCGCGAGTAGTTCAGCTTGAAAAACACTAACAAAGTCAGGAAGTCGCAAAGACCTGGAGACATTTAAAGACTCGGAGAAAATTCCTGCACCGACCCCACACTCCATCTTCGAGCCGTCAGTGTGTCGAAGCCTCTCGTCACTAAGTCATCATCCCATTCATCTCGAGATGGAATGATTACTTTAAAATCCGCACTGAGGTCCACAGTAGGGGTGCAGTAGTCGGTTTCTGTCGAAAAGATGTCCGCTGGGATGAGGTTAGTAATATTACTATGACCATAGGGCCTAGAATACCAACTATTCGATTCGCTAAGTCTCAACGCGCTGCAAGATACTAAGTATTTGATATGCAGGTCTATTGGTAAGAGGTAGAGAAAAACGTTTAGGGCGTCCGATGGACACGAGCGCAAAGCTCCAGTGGAGCCAACACTAGCTGTTCTCTGAACCTTTTTTAGTTTAGTTATATTGTAGGCAGGTTTCTTGCCATACGGGAAGGAACTTCACAGATTAAATATAGTGCAGCGGGAGATCCAAAATTGGGCAAATTGTTTCCGATCTATGTTTGATATTTCCAGTTTTTCGAGTCTTGCGTATGGTTTTATATTTTTTTTTCACAGGAACCATCCCTGCATACATGTTTTTGCCACGAAAATTTCATAAATATCTGTTGGGCCGTTAAGTAGTCCATACCGGATATAAAAACGAACAAACATACATCAATTTTTATATATACAGGGTGATTCACGAGCGTTGTGCCAAAAAGCTAGAGCGTGTAGGTTGAGTTGAGACAAGAAAAAAATCGTATGGGGGGGGGGTCTATTCCCCCCGTTTAGCCGGGAGGGGCAATTTTCTGAAAAATTGACTTATTTTGTTTAAAAAAATATTAAAAATCAACGGCTTCGTTTACAACACCGTGCTATACCTTTCTGAAAAGCCAAAAACTTCTTCTTTCACTTTGTTTTTAAATTAAATTGTTTCAACGAATAGTTTAAAAATTTTTTTTTTCAAACTCAAAATTTAAAAAAAAAAGCAAAAAAAAAACATTTTTGAACTAATTTTTTTCAAAATTTTATGTAATTAAGTACTATTTTTGTTTTTAAAATTCAATGTGTTTGTTAATTTTTAGTCGAAAACAGAAAACCAGATGCAAAAATGTCTTTTCGTTTTTGAGAAATTAAGAAAAAACCTAAACCGATTTTTCTAAAAAAATCTTTGTTTTTATTTTTACCTATCTGGACTTTTAGTTTAATTTATTAGTTTAATTTATAAATTTAATTTTTTGTAATTGGAGTTTTATGAGAACTCAATAAAGTAGAAAAGTATTACATTATCCCTGGATTAACCATTTTGTTCATTGATAACGTCTGAAAACTGACCTGTATTTTTTTCTTACTATACCTGGGGCCGCGGCCACTCACTGGCGAAGAGTTCTACCTGCTAGGGGCTTAAGATAATTAAACCGCATTTTTTCTTGAATGAAAAAACAATTAACAACCTATAAGTAAATAAAAGGCATCGCATATTTACTAAACAACCATTTACAATTAAAATATTAACTCATCAACACATGACAATAACAAACTCATGCGCTCGAGAAGAGTTAGCCGACAGGAACTTCTGCTACGGTTTAACTTATTGTCGAGATCGGGAAGCTGAAAGACTCTACGCTGAAAGATATCCCAATAGATGGCGCCCAAGTCGTAGCATGTTTTCAAGAATCCGCCGACGAGAGCACTGCGAGCTAGAAGTGAAAGGTCAATGGCAGACGTTATCAATGAAAAAAATGATTAATCCAGGGAAAATCCAATACTTTTCTACTTTATTGAGTCCTCATAAAACTCCAATCACAAAAAATTAAATTTATAAATTAAACTAATAAGTTAAACTAAAAGTCCAGATAGGTAAAAATAAAAACAAAGATTTTTTTAGAAAAAAGTGGTTTTGATTTTTTCTTAACTCTTCAGTGCACACCTAAAAAAAAATCACACCATTGCACACGTGGGGCCTGAGAGGCCCGTAAACACAATTTTATGAGCAAATGTAGAAATAATTGAGGAAACTGAAATTTTATACATTCGTTTATAATATTTATTCAAAATCAATCTTAAAACTAATCAAAACACAGAATAAAACTTAAATATTTTGTACAGTAATATCAAATAGAGCAAGTTGGGCAACAATAGTGCGCATGTTGGAGGCAAATGCATTTGCCGCATTTGTCGCAGAAGTATCGACTCTTCCTTCGTTTTGTACAGAATGCACAATCTTTTCTGGTACTTACATTATTGGAAAATGCTATTTCTTCAACAGGCAGCAATCCAGCAAATTTTCTAGCATTTGAATGTGAATGTATACCTTGGGCCTATTAGGCCCGAAGCTCTATTTAGTGAAAATCATTCTACTGAACTTATTACAGTTATTTTTGTGTTCGAGGATACATATCGACGTTGTAGGAAGGTAGATGAAAGATTATTTTATTTCCAAAGACGGTTCCAATTTTATACGTATTTTGATTTTCACTTGGGTCTGTCAGGCCCCACGTGTGCACTGCAGGGTTAATTTCTCAAAAACGAAAAGACATTTTTGCATCCGGTTTTCTGTTTTTGACTAAAAATTAACAAACACACTGAATTTTTAAAACAAAATTAGTACTTAATTACATAAAATTTTGAATAAAATTAGTTCAAATATGTTTTTTTTGCTTTTTTTTGAAAATTTTGAGTTTGAAAATTTATTTTTTTAAACTATTCGTTAAAACAATTTAATTTAAAAACAAAGGGAAAGAAGAAGTTTTTGGCTTTTCAGAAAGGTATAGCACGGTGTTGTAAACGAAGCCTGATTTTTAATATTTTTTTTAAACAAAATAAGTCAATTTTTCAGAAAATTGCCCCTCCCGGCTAAACGGGGGGGAATAGACCCCCCCTCCCATACGATTTTTTTCTTGTCTCAACTCAACCTACACGCTCTAGCTTTTTGGCACAACGCTCGTGAATCACCCTGTATAGAGATTTCGTATTTTACTACGAATGCAATAAAAATGTACACTCGGGCGTATACTTATTTTTTTTTTAAATAGATTTTTTATATTAGGTATACGCTTTTTTACTTTTTGTTTGTGAACCCTTTAGTTTTTTGTATAAATTGTTATCTTGTTATTCTTAACAACATCAACAACAGTAGAGTTCTTATTTGTGTCAAATCAACAATACGAAAATGTTTGTCAGTCAATATTTGGACATCAAGCCCCCACAAAAGCGTCTGGTTAATTTCACTGACATTTCTCAAATAATTGCTGTAGTTGACAAATTTAAAGGTATGGGGTCTTAATGTTCCAATTTTTCAAATAATGATTTTCCCATTATTTTCCTATAGGGGAGAGTGGGTATGTTTAGGACACAGAAGGAATGGGACACAGGCATTTTCTTAATTCCTAAAATTTTTTTTCTCTTTCCTTGTATAACAGATTCTGTCTTCAGTCTGTCCCCACCTCTCAACAAAATAAGTTGTGTCTAGGAAAAAAAATCACGGAGTGGAGATTAAAAAAAGGTAATTTGTGCATAAAAAGTAAAATATCTGCGTAAACTTTGAGTGAATTTTTTTTTTAAATGTGTGAACTTACTGTGCAAAAGAGTGTAATAATTAGATAGCGACACCATTTTTGAATTGAATTAATCGTTGTTTTGTTTAATTAGTGCCACACGAAAAGTGATATTATAAATTATTTATGCAAAGTGCCATGCAGGATGATTGGGACATCACTATTCCATCCCATAGTTGCTCGCAGGAATGGGATACGGACAATGTGAGTTGGTTCATGAAATGATGTTTTGCTTTAATTCTGTCGTACTTTTCGTCTTCTTTTTAACTGAAAATAGGTTGCCAAAATGTTATTTTATCTTTAGAAATCAATTTTGCTCAGATACGATCTATAAGATCTCGGAAAATTTAATGTATTCGAAAAGTGTCCCAAACATACCCACTCTCCCCTACCTACCCTAAGGTCTAACCAAATATGCAATCACACTGAGATGTGATGTGAGATCAATATGAAATTTTCTCAAAATAATGCTACTGGTGCATTCTTGATATACATTTTTTATTTATAACACAAGAAATAAGATAAGATAGAAATTCATTTTTAATTGTAGACGTAAAAGCAGGCGTTTGCAATCATTTGGTTAGTCTGTCATTACTTATTACCAAACATCAATTTTATTTTCCATTAGAATCGTCAACATATTATAAAGACCAGTCATATGTCACAAGATCTGATATTGCAGTTGTTTGTTTAGTTTATGACTACCAACGTATATAATCTCGGATCATATTGTAGGCTTGAAATGGAAAACTGGTTCTTAAATAAAAATCTGTTTTTTAGTAACGATAGCCGGGGATCATAGTTTTGATTATTTAAATATCAAATTAACGTTTTTAAGTAAGTATTGGAATAAAAGCAAGCCTTATTAGTCATTACTTTGCTTCACAATAACAAAGTAAGAGGAAATGAATTTGAATTTGATTCAATACGTGTGTGTTTGAGAATTCGAAAATTTCTCGCCTTTTAAGCCTTCCCGGCAATTCTTCAAGTTACTCATAATCAAAATAAGCCAAATCAGTCCAGCTCATTAGCAAGCTCCATCTGCGACCAATGGCTTGCCAACACAAAAACTGCGTTAAACCACCACGCACCGGCTTAAAACTTAGTGTGGTGTTATTGGTAGGCAAATTTTTATACCAATTACAGAAGATTACTAGAAGCTTAGCTTAGAAAGTAAGAAAAATAGTTTTGAGGTCATAACTCGGTAACCATACTTCGGCGAGCGGACCTTTGCGACCAGTCCTCTGTTTTCGTGTATCATTTGATGGTTACCTGAGATTATTGAGAGATCTGATGATTTTTGAAATCTGAGGAAATTTTCTGAAAACTTTAATAACGAGTGCTGCAAAAAATATTGGCGCAAAATTATAGTCCGCTAATGAACAGTTTTAGTGTGATACTAGCTTAAAATGACGTTTAAGTCATGACTCAAACGTCATTTTAAGCTAGTATCACACTAATTTTTCTTAAAATCGGTCTATAATTTTGCGCCATTCACTTTCAATGGCTTATAAAACACTTTTAGGCCGTAATTTTGATCATTAAAAGGAAATTGTGGGGAAAATTTCTCAAATAATTTACTGTTTTGTTACCTTGTCGATATTCCCTTAATATTACGTTTCCACTGAACGATAATCCAGATTATCTTCCAGTTTGATTAAAAATAATCTAGTAGTGTTTCCACTGGATTTTGTTAGATTAATTTTTATTTTTTACATTGAAAATCTTGGTTACAAGAACTGTCACAATTGCAAGTTCTTTTTACACAAAAATACAAGGATGATATCCAATAAAATTAAAATTCTGGTTTTAAATTATTTAGATGAAGAAAAAAAAAGTTCTTGAAGGCGGCCTCTTAGACAGACTCAGACTTAGAATAGAAGCCTCCACAAAGACCGCCCTCTTTTTAGTTTTTCTTATCTTTTCCTTCAATTTTTTTTGAATTACCATATTTTATTTGAAATAAAATATAATTGTCCTAACCATTATTCCTAGCCAAAAGTTTTTGCGGCAACAAGTATCTTAAAGTTGTTTATTGTTTTTGTGTTTTTTTCTTTTTTGTTCAGTCTGACTCCACAGATGAGTTTAAAAGGGAGATGGGAAAACGAGCTGCCAAATTACAATGCCTACAAGCTATGGACCATAGTTACTGCGTTAGTATGCGTGTTTTTACCAATACTTTCACAGTAAATATGGTCCTACCACCTCATTTTTGTTGCTGTTTTTTTCCCATTTATTCACAGACACGAAGTTACAGTAAAATAAAATTTACGGTATCCGGAGGGTAAAACGTAAGTCAATTTCCGATCTCCTTTTGTCTCTGACTCTGAAAAGAAACAGTTTTTCTTCTCTCCTTCTTCCACCGATTCTTTGGAAATTGGAAAGTGAGTCTGTTCAGCACGGTCCAAATCAAGTAGATTAATTTGAAATCTTGAATCGAGATGATTAACTTTTGTATGGTAAATCTAGTGATTTCGATTTCGAATAGATTTCATGTAGATTTGAGTTAATCTCAGATTATCGTTCAGTGGAAACAGCTCACAAAGGAATTAAATTATTTTTCGCATGAACATAAACTCAGCGTTGTTATATCGTTGTCTATCGTACGTTTATTATAAAAGCGGTTTAGAGCAAATCGTCACTAACACAGGCACAAAAGATGTTCATATGCGCAAAGAAAGTAGTGACATTTGAAATACTTTTTTTTCAACTACAAAAATATAAACAAATATGTAATTCTGTTGTTTTCCATGTTTCCATTCAACAACGTATCAGCTAGCTCAAAACAATGTCCGTTGGCCACATGAGCTTTCGAGTTGTATATCAGTGTCATCCTCCAATTTTTGTATTACTGTCACGCCTTTATCTAGTTCTCTTTAACAATTTTCACGTCTGTTATGTCCGCAAAGAAGCTCAATTGTGAGTCTCGAATCCACTGGAACACACCCACCAAATTCATCAAAACAAGGAGTTTAATCACATAGAAGAATTACATGTATTCATAAAAATAGAGATCCAAATGTACATAGCTTAAACAATTTAATAAAATATTTATGTAACAATAAATCAGACCAAAAACTTATTTGTATTATTGAACAAATTTTCAAGCTTCCATTTTACTTCTATTGTACTTGGCCGTTTGTCCGGCTCGGTTGCCCAACACAATTTAAACAACTCTTCATATAAATGCTCAGCCCTTGGTAATACAGAATCCAACTTGACTGAGAACATTTTCTGCAATGGAAAATCAAAACCAACTTGGTCTTCCAATATATCACAAGACCCATCGTCGATCAATAAATTTTCCTTTAAGTCACCGAAGGTCTTCTGAAACTTGCCAATTAGATTTCTCGAAATATGAGTTTTCAACTTGCCCGGACTTCTTCGGTTGAGAACGATGAAATTATTGTTTTTTGGTGCAAACGGCGACAATGTTTTGGTTTTTTGAAGAACCGAACGAATATGATCGAGAGTTCGGTGCGAAATTTCGGATGAAAATTGATCACAAAGACAATTTTTATGGGGAAAATTTTTCTCCACGGTTAAAATGTTGGATTCCGATGTGCGACGATTTGGCCTCAAGTGTGTTTTGACAACTTGATATGCTACACTTTCATTGCATTCGATCCACGAATATGGAAGTTGACGAGTCTTTAACTGCCACATCGTCACACCCAAGGAGTATACATCAGCCGCTGAGGATAGGGTTTCCTCTCGAATTGCTTCTGGAGCCATGTATCGTACAGTTCCCTTTTGAAAAAAATTATTTACCAAATGTGAAGAAAACGGTGAATGGTTTACATACTTGAGCTCTTTTAGGGGTCTTCTCCTCTTCGATTTCATTTAATGCAACTGATGAACCAAAATCACAGATTTTGCATACGTATTCACGACCAGGGAACCTCCTTATTTGTGAACCTACCTTCTTCGAAAAGTCTACCAAAACATTCTGAGGTTTTACATCCAAATGTAAAATTTGGCGATTGTGGCAGTACTTAAGAGCATTGACAATATCAAGAACCACACTTTAATGAGAGTTATTTATATTTGTGAAAACAAAAAAACCACTAAAGCTTACTGAATTCGATGTTCGAGTGGAATAGTTATGGAATTCAAAATGCCTTGAAGACATTGTCCGGGAAACCTCTCCATTATAACGATTCCGTAGTTTTCTGTTGACTCAATCTAAATGCGGAATGAATGATTTGAAGACCTTTAAGTTGCCTACGGAAACATACTCACACACTTTGATTAACTGGACAATATTCCGATGGCGCCAGCGAAGAATGTTTGCCTCATTACGAATTGCGTCTTTCCGTACATTTTTGATAATTTTCACAGCTACTTGTTGGCCTACATGCAGAAAAATTCAATTGTCAATAGCACAATATTTTTCTACATTCAATGTTTTTTGTTCAGCTTTCTAACCTGCATATACTGCCTTGAACACAACACCATACGAACCACGACCCAGAATATTGCATTTGGAAT
Source organism: Sphaerophoria taeniata (assembly GCA_943590905.1). Classification (NCBI taxonomy): domain Eukaryota; kingdom Metazoa; phylum Arthropoda; class Insecta; order Diptera; family Syrphidae; genus Sphaerophoria; species Sphaerophoria taeniata. The sequence continues at coordinate 46,781,814 of OX016540.1, forward strand.
AGTTTTCTGGTGGACCAGAATTGAGTATTTCATCGCGGTTCGGAGTGTCGAGAATTAATTCGTTTTCGATGTTTGTGATTTGCAAGCAATTCATTTTTAAATAATTTATTTGTATAATTTTTTAACTAACAAGGTGACATTTGATATAAATACATAAATAAACGGAATTGTTCAAGACTCGCTAAACTATTAATTTAAAGGAAAGTTCTCACTCTTGTTGAGTGAGCTTTTATGTTAAGCAAAATGATGTGTGTGCTATTATGAAGCTTTCATGGTTACCTATCATGAAAAATTCCATATTTTAAACTGCATGTCGAATATTGTTATGTTAATTAATGTTACAATATTATAAAGAGGTAATAAGCTTTCTAACTTTGTTTAATTGATCCAATTATAAAAAACTCTTTCACTAAAAGAAGTCAACAATATTCAGGAGTGAATAGGTATCTTATTATAATCTGACCCAACAACCGTTGTTTTGCCATATTTATTTATTATTTTTAGGGAACTTCTGGGGTAGAAATTAATAACTAAGTTTAATTGGAAATTGAAAACGTTTAAAATAATAATACCTACATAATAATGTAATTCAACCTTGGGCATTAAAAAAGTATGGTAATTTGTCAATTAAAAAATATACACGACTGAACTCACATAAAAGATAAAATATTTAAAAACAAAAACATGTAATTAAAACATAAACAAAAATGTAAATTGAAATATGCACCTCAAAAACACATTTTATCTGAAAAAAATTAATGCCATAAAATTTCTGTTATTATAATATTATTCTGTGGAGCGGTTTTTTTTAAAGTAATTTTTTAAATACAAAATTACGCTGATCGGACTTTTATTTTTCGAGAAAATCTGATAACAAAAAAACGGTTCTATGGGAACTACCGTTTTGGTGCAATACAAAAATATTTTTTGTACATAAAATAAATAAGTGTTAAAAAAAAAAATTCGAGGAAGTTTAAAATAATCGTACCAGCCGTTTTTGAGACAATAGGAACTTTTGGTTTTTGGCCAAAAATATTGTATATTGGCTACCCTAAAAAATCCTCTAATCTTCAAGTTTGAAATCAATGGGACCAGTGGTTAAGGCTGTAGGTGCATTTACAGACAGACAGACAGACGGACGGAATCACCGGACCAACTTCTTTCGACTTTTCTATCATCGTCATGTCATATCTCATCAAAATGTCAACTTTTTTTTTACGAATTCAATACTTGACATATTTTTTCCTAGACGACCCTGCGAACCTCGTCTCGCCAACATTTAGAGGAACTTTAGAATAATTATACCTTAAGTTTAAATATGAAAAAAGTGAATTTAGATCAGCGTTACAAAATCAAACCAGTAGTGTATTGATTAATAGAAATCTCCATGATGTTGATCTGCACGCATTGACGAAGCAACTAAAAGAAAGTTTAGACAACAGTGTTCAGGCCCTAACCGTAACGAAAAGATTGTATTCCCAAAAAAATGAATGGTTCACAGAAGAATTAAAAAGTCTTAAATGTAAAAAAATTCAGTGTTATCAAGGAGCCACTATCTATAATCTACCAGAATACTAGACTGAATATAGAAGAGTAAGAAATTTATACAAAAACTAGCTGACCCGACAGACTTCATACTGCCTCAATCGATATAAAAAACACCTAGACTTTTGTAGCCCGCTACCCTCTACCCGCTTCTCCACTACCGTCTATCCGCTACCCCGTTATACCCATTTCCCCTTTTACCCGCTACCCAATACTTACACACGCTTAACCGGTAATCGCTACCTACTACCCTCTACACGCTATCCCGTTATACCCAGCTAACCTGTTACCCGCTACCTCACTTCCCGTTACCCAATACTTCTAAACGCTACCCGCTGCACCGGTTATTGCTACCCACTACCCGCTACCGACTACACCGCTTCTAAGTCATGACAAAATAAAAATAAAAATCTTGCCAACAAAATTAAAATTAATCATAGAGGGGTGAAAATTAAGGGGTTGTATGTTTTTTAGTATGATGTATCATAAAAAAATAAAAACAAAAATTTTGTATAAAAAAATTAAGGGTGGACCACCCTTAACATTTAGGGGAATGAAAAATAGATGTTGTCCGATTCTCCACCCTAGCCGATATCCTCTCAAAGATTCACGACAATGGGTCGAGCCGTTTCGGAGGAGTTCAATTACGCACCCCGTGACACGAGAATTTTATAGGTATATTAGATAAACTCCAAGTTACAAAACGTTCGTATACGTGCAATAAAATCGAAAGTTGTTCAAACCAAAAGGATAGGTATGTGGAGAGCAATCAAAACATTTGTTTAAAAAAAAGAAAACACTGTGATAAAAGAAGTGCAATTCGAAGACTGTAAAGAAAGTGATAACTCTGTGATAGCAAATAGACATAATAAATATTTTATAGGTAGCATAAGTGATATAAGTGATTCAATACCAAAACGTGCTATAGACCTCAGCTCTTTACCTGACTCTTGTGCAATATTCGTGTTCAAAGCAATAAATCTAAAGCAATTTATGTAAAAGTCTGAACAAGAAAAGAGATATCTCAAAACTCAACATTGAAGTGATATTATATGTATATAGCTCCGATATAATTGGTCCCTAACTGTTACGTGTTATAAATCTGTCCTTTCAACAAGGTGTGTTTCCTAAAAACTTAAAGAAATCGATTATAATTCCTATACCTAAGGAACAAAACAACATTAACTGTGATAAATTTAGAAAAAATAATAGAAAACATTGCGTATGATTAGTTATTTAAATATGTGTCGGATAGTAATATTCTAATTCAAAAACACAGAGACATGACAAAAATAAAATAATAAAAGTTTTCCTCGACTTTCAAAGAGCTTTTGAAACAATTGACCGTTCTCTGCTACTCATGAAATTAAAAAAATATGGCATTAAAAATATAGAACTTGAATGGTTCCAGTCATACCTAAGTGATAGAACTGTAAAAACGAAAATCAACGGTTTCTTTTCAAGTAGTGAACATAATTCATTTGGTGTACCACAGGGAACTATACTAGGTCCACTCCTTTTTCTTTTATATATAAACGACATTAATAAAATGATCAAACATTGCACGATTTCGCTGTTCGACGATGATGCTCTTTTGTTTATAAGTGGAAAAGATTTCAATCAGATTTCCGACAAATTAAACTTTGACCTGAATCTGTGCCAGTAATGAATAAACTTAAAATTAACTCAAGTAAAACAAAGTGTATGGTGTTAAATTCTGAAGACTTTTCAAATCTACAAATTCGTTACACTCAAATCGAACAAGTTCAATTTATAAAATATCTTGGAGTTTTTATAGATAAAGATTTAAATTTTAAAAATCATTTCGAATATGTCATTAAGAAGATATACAAAAAAAAAAAATTGGATTTCTTAGAAGAATAAGAAAAAATATAACAAGTATCAACGATATGTGCTGTTAATATTTATAATACAATTATAAAGCCTCATTTTGAATTTTGTTCAACAATTCTAGACATGGGAAACGAGTTAGAAATAAGTCGTCTTCAAAAATTGCAAAACTAAGCGATGAGGATAATCCTGAGATGCAGTTTCTACACACCCATCAATATAATGTTGTCCTGCTTGAAATGGCTCAACATCAAACAGCGAATAAAATTTAATACGGCAAGTATTTAAAATAAAAAAACAAACTAGTTCCTAATTATCTTTCAATTAACTTAAATTTAATACAAGATGTTCAACCATATAATTTGAGAAATAATAATGATCTTAGACTACCTTTTTACAGAGATAATAGAACACAAAATATGATAATGTATAAAGGCGTTGAGTTTTTTAACGAACTTCCATATGAAATAAGAAATGAAACAAACTTCAATATTTTTAAAAGATTGTTAATTAATTATACCAAATCAAATGTAAATTAATTCATGTAAACTAACTTTAACTTTATTGATTAAGTTGTTGTTGTTAATAGTTAAATAATACTAAATAGATAAACTAAAAAAAATTTACACAGATATTAGCCGCGTTTTATTATCCACACTAACCCATATGGGTTACCCCTTGATAATAAAACGATGTGGGTTTAAAAGGTAAAAGTTTAAGCTATTTTTTTTATCCGAGACGCAACCCCCAGTTAAATTTTATTTTGCTTTTCCACAAACAACTTGTTTTTATTAATTTATTGGATTGACTCTTATCCTTTGGCATTATAAAACTGTGGCTAAGATTGGAATACGCGTAATTTGTTATGAATATGGCTGATATTAATAAATCTTTCTACAATAACTTCTTTTTTGTCTCACACTCGCCATCTATCCGCCATATTTAGAACATAGTTTTTGAGTTACAAAATAAACCCCGATAGCTATCGGGGTTTCAGATTGTTTTTGTTTTGTGTACAAAAAATAAACCCATATGGGTTAGTGAGGATAATAAAACGCGGCTATTGTTAAAATGCAATGTGATATGCTTGAATCCTATTGAAATAGAGAGCTAGAGATCAGAATTTTTCCAAGCTTTACAACGAACTTTCTACTCTCATTAAAGCATGCAGTAAAATGCAAATTTGGTTGAAAAATTCAACAAATTTTAGTTCTTCCGATGTGTTTTGACTATTTCACAAAAAACAGAACTCCATACATCTTTCGATTGTCCCCTTTAATTGCTGATTTTCCCCTAAGATTGTTCAAAAAATTGGTTTTGCTAAGGCTATACCAACTACTAAAGCTATACAAAAGTCTTATTTTATATAAATAGTATAGATGATAATATGTCGTAAGTAAAATAGGCTCGATTTTCGAAAAAAATCGACTAATTTCTAACAGTTATGCAAGTTACAGTACCACTCAATATAATTTGCATCGCGCATATCAAGCATACTTCAAAATCGGTTAATCATTCGATCGTTGGAAGTTTGCGGCAATAATCTCGAATTTTCTTTATTTGAACAGCCATCTTTTTCTTATCTTTGATTTGTTGGTAAACCATCAACAATAAACAATAAAATCATATAGAAATTTCAACTTTTTGTTTCTGGAGTTTAAACAAGGGAGAAACGAAGTTCGCTAGGTTTGCTAGTGTTTTTTATAAAAAATAATTGCCTAGCAGGGTTTGCATGAAAAACATGAAAATATTGTAAGGCACACTACGAGGGCGGGAAATTTTCTGAAGGCAGAAATCGGAAGAAATAATTTTTTGACTATATATGTAACTTTATAACCGACTAACTGCTGAAATATTCGCTTTCAATGGCTGATAGAATGCTTGTACTTGTAAGCCCTTATTTTGATGTACAATTTTATAACTGTTGTCGAGTGATTAACAATTTTAAAACCGAGGCTGAAATATTCGCTTTCAATGGCTGAAAGAATGCTTGCACTTGTAAGCCCTTATTTTGATGTACAATTGATTTTAAAACCGATGACGCTGAAATTCACGGGGTCAATTTATTTAAGTGGAAAATGAAATGTTTAAAAATTCGTGTTGTAGAACTTTTCGAATTTTGTTTTCATAGCCAGCAAAATATTGAAACTTTTTTCTGAATTCCTTCTATATGGACACGTCCTTTTTTGTAAAAGTTAAATCTTTCAATGTTTGATAACGCTTTTATCAGTGATAATGTTTCACCCGAATGTTTATGAAACAGCTTTCAAATTTATTTGGAAATAGTTTTTTTCATCGTTCATATTTTATTGCAAATAAATCCAAAACTAAGCTGGAAAAAGGACATTTTTCGGGTTATTCGATTTTTTCCCATAATAGGGTGTTTTTATATTTCATAATGGGAAAAAGGACTTCATTTTCCCATTCTGTTCATAGTTTTCAATTGATAAACCTTGCGATGTTCCCTGTATTTTTGAGAATTCTACGTTTGACCTTCCCAATAAGTTCCCAATGTTCGAAAATTTTGTAAGTCTTCCAAGCACTTTGTGAGACATCTTGCGGGAAAAACATTCTCAAAACGTGTCTCTGCTGCAGTTGGAAACCAGCATAAATGTGGATTTTAATGAGGAAAACACTTTTACTACCCCGTCGCGGCGGTTTTTGCTATAAAACTCATTCATTTCTCCTTCATTTCAGATGGAGAAGAAGGGTGGTTTCGTTATTCAACCTCAACCTTCTCTAAGTAAATTACAGTATTTATTCCTTTCGCTTGAGGCTGTTGTTTTATTTCTTCTTCTTCTTCTGTTATGCATAACTAATGTTTCTTGACAAAGGGACGATGATGAAGTGGCCTCATTGGGGAAGATTCTTCGTTATGTTTGTAGTGCGGGTAGCTTTTGGAAGATAATAGATACATCGACATACGGTTGCAATTTGTAAAATACAATTCCGCGTTAATCTTTATTTATTTTTATTTTTGATTGAGCTTTTCATAGACATTTTTTTTTTTTTCATTTTTAAAACATGAAATGCTCATTAATCCTAAACTACATTCATTTTCTTATTTCTTATTTTCGGGGTATTAGACTTTTTCTTGCTTGTAGGTACTTCCTTTTGTTTGTGAATTTGATTCCTCCAGATATGGGAAACCGATTTGAAATTTAGGTTTAACATAAAACCATTGGAATCAAAGTAGAATCGCAGCGGTTCATAATGAATGATTGATAAATTTTTCTAGATTTGTTTATGTTTTGAGGTACAGTTTCTTGAATATTGTCTCAATATGGACAAATATTTTTAATAACAATTTTTAATTTCAATCTCTTTTTGAACATTTTTTCTTTCTAAAAAGGACGTTTTTTTCTTTTACAGGAAGAAATATTACAGCGTCTATTAAGTTATAGTTTAAAATTCGCACGAATTTTTATATTTTTTTGTTTGAATAAAAAGAAAGCAATCGACGTGTCCTCCCCCTAGTACGAACAATCTGGAGATTACTTATTATTCAAAAAAGCAACTCATATGGAAATATTTAAACGAAGAATTTTAATGCTTCGTTCTCCATGATTCTCATGTTTTAATGTATCAACAAATTTCTGTTTTTGAAAAAGGTTACAGACTAATTCTGGAGTGTTATAGAAAACGGAAAAACGTACTAGATCTCGATCTCTTTAACCTCATAACTTTGATGGACGAAAAGGAGTAGATTCTCATAAAAAGGTAGGATTCTCATAAAAAAGGTAGGCAAACGTTACACGGACCGGACCGTAACCAGGGCCGTAATTGAGTTTGGCTTTCAGTGGTAGGCTCAGGATAATGCGAACTATCAAATATGTATATCATGATCTTCGAAAAATATCATGGGCTCACCCCCTTGCCAGAATATTGAACAAAAGAAACAATTTTTCCTAAACACATCGGATGATACAGAAAGGTCTCTTCGAAGTCTATTCATCAAAATGGGTAACAAGTTACTTGAAAGCCGGGTAGCCGAGACATTGAGAAAAATGTTGATTTTTCCCAAATATTTTCCCGCAATTTCAAATCGATTTTAAGATTTTAAGGTATTATTTTAACGTATTATAAAATCCTGCAAAGTCCTTTCTACTACAGTTTTCTAATAGCCCTGAATTAGATCACACACTGTTTCAAAAACAGAAATTTTATGAGACACCAAATGCTGAAAATCATAAAGAACGTAGCATTAAAATTCTTCGTTCAAATAATTCTATATGAGCAATTGCTTTTTGATGAAATCAGTCAGTTCCTGATTGTTCATGCTATGAGGTGGGCAATACATGGCGATTGCTTAATTTTTTTTTTTTTTTGATAAAAGACATAGTTATAGATTGAAATTCGCGCGAATCAAATTGTTGTGTAAAAAAAAACAAAGAAAAATATATCTACTGACGGTAACCAAGGTCCGAGTTAAAAACCATCCAATCAGTAGGATTCATCATCCCTTTTTCTAATATAAGGTACTAGGCAATGGTGCTTCGACCTATATTGGCATGTTCCTCTGAAATAGCCAACATACATGAACAACAAAAGCTTCAAAGCATGATTATACCCTACAAGATTTATTCTGATAAAAAGAAATTTAATTTCCACCCAACGGAAACATTAATTAAACAAAAATACAATACACTTCCTGATATCCCAAAACAAAGAAAACAAAAAAACATGTCTTCATGTCACTGATGACATTCACGTCATCTTGCCTTCTTCACATCGTAACCAAAGTCATAGTCTATACCCGAAAATTTGATTAATACCATCCGAAGAAAACAATGGGATAAGACAAGACTCAATCTTCAAAAAAAAGGAGACGAAAATATGAAGACGTGTGTATGTGTCTGTACATATATTCGCTCCAAGCAAGGACAATCTCAGAAAAATATTGTCACAAAGAAGAATGAGTAAATGATATAAAATGCCAACGCATGTAAGCTACCATGAAATTGTGCTACAATCACAATTACTTTGGTAATTATCAACTAAGATCAACGGAATTTCGGTGGTGAAGGCCAAGTGTCATTCCTTTATCCAGGATTCATTTATGCTTAATTCTCAATCATTTATCATCATATTCTTTTTTTTTTTGGTTTCGCTTTCGCACTTTTGTCTTTTTCTTAATTAAAGAAGACTAAGACTTTCTAAGGGACATGTTATGTTGTTATTGGAAGGAAGCTTTTATGAATATTTCATCCGGAAAAAACCATTTCGTTTATGATCAATTCATAAACAAAAGTGTTTTGTGTGTCACGCCCTAAAGCTACGATTATCTCTTCGGTTTGTAAATTAATTTCTTAATTAAAAGAAGTGTGATGATTGTTAAGCAACCGTTTTTTTTTTTTTTGAAAGATTTCTTGAAGAGTAAATGCTTGTTGCAGGGATCTTGAGAAACAAAACTTCATCATTACAACAAAAACGAATCGTTTTCAAAGATCAGAAAATAAACATGAGTTGACAAGACTTTAATGATGGACTTTTATCAGTAGCCCGTAAAATTGTTAACCTGTTGTATAATACGACATAATAGTAACCGAAAACCAAAATCTCACAAACCAAAAGACCGCAGTTCCTGTAGTTTCTTTGCCCACATATCATATGACCGCAAAAAATCTTCTTCTATCTTTGGCATGACAATTTACTCCTTTTCGTCATTCAAAGTAATGAGAGTTAAGAAGATTGTAACAGCGCTGAATTGGGCCACACCCTTTTTGAAAACAGAAATTTAAGGAGACACCAAATGCTGAGAATCATGGAGAACGAAGCAAAATAATTCTTCGTTCAAATAATTCCATGTAATCAATTATTATTCCTTTCTTGCGTCGGCGTCCGCAGTCAGTTCCAGATTGTTCATGCCACAGGAAGGACCCTCGATTGGTTTTTTTTTTGTTTTCGTAATAAAATACAATACATATAGGTACAAATTTTATTCTCTTGTATTTTTCATACCATTTTGAAATTTTGAAATTGTGAACCAAGAAAATTTTCAAATGTGTTCATTTGTTCGAAAACTGAATGTAGGCACTTCATCTTTCCTTACTTTATCGAAGAAAAGCTTGAATCACACAAACAAATCTATGCATGCATTCGAGAATAAAGAATTAGAGTGGCGCGACAGCTCTAGAAGAACCAAGGCCTAAGTTGATTGCACCCATACACAGTTCTCTGAGTGCATAAGTGCGATGTGAAAAATTGTATTGAGGGGACCTACAATTTAATGCCGACTCCGAACGGCAAAGTTGAGAACCACTTTTTTCATGACAGATTGATAATCTTGGAAGTGTTGCCAGTTTTTCGCAAGAGGCAGTACCCGTTAAAGATGAAATAAAAACTTTATGGGGACGAGTAGTATTCAAAACCACGCATATCCTAATTTACAAAACGGAATTATTATTTCGACAAAATTCTAAATCCCGCAAATATTTCTTTTACCAAAGGTAGTAAATTTCACAAGCAAGAAATGTACGGTCTTTTTCGCTTGCCCCACAAAGAACACGTTGGACATCAACATCAATTTTTGGGCCGATGGAATAGTCTTCTCTTTCTTCGAAGTTCGTCGGCTGAACTCCACTGTTTCGACTGATCTTTGGTCTCTTGTACCTAAGTATAGTGGAATCCATGTTTCGTCAACTGTCACGAACGACCCAAAACTGCTTCAGCGTCAAACAATGTTCTGAAGCATATCACACGGTTGCACTGGTTTTTCTTTAACTGCTGGCGGCGGCAATCTGCCAATACAAGTTAGTGAGTTTTTGTCATCTAATCCTCAGTGGTAGCATAAATAACCGTTGAAACTCACCATTGAAACTATTCTAACCAATTTTTCATGGTCGTCATTCAAGGAGAAGAGTCAGCGTTACACAGCAGACGCTTCCGCTTCTAAACGAAATACACAAAAGAGATTCCTTGATGACGAGTCATTTGTGTTACATCGTAAACAGAACTTTGGTAGACAGTCAATGCATTACTTTCCTGATGCTTAGCGCTTAGTGTAAGGTATTGCGATGACCTACAGAAAAGTTCGGATCGCCTTTGGCTATTCACCCACGTCTCGGATCCGGAAATAAGTACTGGCATTACTACCGGCTTATACAGAAGCAATTTCGAAGTAATTGTAAGGTTTTTAATTTAAGAGCCTTGAAAGACTACTGTAGGTTCCAAATATAACATTTTAGCAGCCTTCCGGCCTATAACTTCTTCCATATTGCTGTTGGTTGCTACCACTGTCCCAAGTTAATTAAAGAACGCAGGTTTTGGTCACCTGCTTGATCTGAATAAATGAGGTTTGTACAGCTTGTAATTACTTTTTTTTGCAAAATCAATTTCGTCTTGATATGACAAACATTGGCTATATTTGGAATTTTTTCAATATATGGGACAGGCTTTGAATTCTTTAAAACTGTTGATCGCCTCCTTTTTCTCTCAAGTTTAAGAGCTGTATCAAGAGATTGTCTTCTTGGAATGGGGAAGCTTTCATTGCCCCTACCATGACTCCAGAAATGTTTTGGGGTCAGTGATCTAATGTATCCTTCCGCCTTTACAGTAGGAGCACTGTAGTGTTTATTGCCCCATGTTTCAGATTCCATTTTTTAGCGAACTCCATCAACGTTTCCATAATTAATAATAAACGACAGTCTTTTGTCCTGTAAGCTGATAATTGCATATAAAATTCTATCCGGCGTTATTTGTGAGAGTCTAAGACACAGCAGCACTTTCATCGCCAAATAACAGTCTAGCCCTAGGCCATAAGACTAACGACAGATCAAATTATATAGCACTTGAGCAAATTCTGGAGAAAAATAACTGATAACTAGATACTTCGGATTCATGTTTTATTATCTTTAAGACCACAGAACGCTTATCGATGAAGAGTGTCAGCGGATTACTTCTCAGGGCCTATTTCAGCCCCAGATTAGGGTCCGAAGCGATCAGGATCGTTCCCTTACATTTATTACACGATATCAGCCGGATCAGCAGGATCCGTTTTCAACTCATGAAAGCTTTTGTGACACTTCCACTACTCCAAGTTAGACCCAATCGAGTTCGGACTTAGGAGAACTTTAACTTTACAGAACTCTCAATACCTACACGTAAGATGTTCTGTTTGACTAAAAAAAAAAAACGACTCCCAAGGAAAAGTCAATTTCGTAAAAACCAAAAAAGTAATTCATCTGTCCACCGTAGCAGGTTTTCCATTAAATATTCACGCTCCAACTAATGCCCGCCCAAAGTGTTTCATTTTCAAACAACAAAAAGGACAAAACAACACAAAGAACATAATTAATGCGAATTCCGAAACACTTAAAACTGAAAATTCCAATTAAATTCAATTTACAAAACCTGAAATATGCACCTACTAGCACATACTTGCCAGATATCATTCAAGGGTCATTCGCTCCCCAAATCGGCAATTCCAAAATGCCAAGTCCCTTTTGTAGAGCAACGCAATTTAGTAGGTAGTCGCTTCAATGATGACACGCTCGCCACAACAGTCTCTTGTTCGTTTGTGTAGCAACATTATCCATCTATACAATATGCTTTTATGCATGTATGTATATTCGAAAAAGATACCCACGCCAGCTACAGAGACACTTACATATCCAATTTCGATGTGGTTTCCTGTTTAATTAAACGCTATAATTAAGCTGCTCGCTACGATGTGTCACCTCACCGGCTAATGCCAATTGCTTTGTAATGTCCTTGTGCCGTAGCGAGGTCAGGAACGAGCATAAGAGTGTACATTTAGCGGATGCTAGCATATCCCATACTAAATATCAAATTTGGTATGTGAATGTACAAAAAAAGAGGTCCTTCGTGGTAATAGGGAGTTCTTTCGGCTGATGGACATGTTCTCGTAATTTATGGTGAGAAAAGTTGTTGATTGTGTGGCCAGAACGATACCTTTCATATGGGAAATAGAAATGAGCGTTAAGGGTGTATGTGGATTGAGGGTTGTTGGGCCATGTAAAAGGTTTTAATTGGAAAATTCCATGGGGTTGAATAATTTGGACCTTTGCTGTATTTACCGACAAAATTTGGGTTTAAGTGAAAAATTAAATTTTTACAAGAAACGTTTAAGTGATTGGCTCAAGCAAATTTTAATTCAGTAATCGTTGGGCTTAGCAAATTATGGCTTCCAAGAGACACATGGAAAGTATGACCCGTGGCGTAATGCCTATGGGCGTTGACCCGTAATGTAACATATAAGGCTTGGGTTTAAATCCCTCTCGTGTCTAAAATGGGTACTGCTTCATGCGAAGCTTCGAAGAGTTTAACTTTTCACGGAATTGTGCTTCTCAGCTAAAAGTATAGGTCTCCTCAACTCCTTACACGCACGCAAGCAATTGGTGAAGAGTGAAAGCCACTTAAGGGTAGGTTCTACGGAGCTGTTGTTCCCCTTTTATCATTTTTTTTTTTTCAGGTGACCAAAAAGTATTTAAATCACCTTACGTACATTTTGAAATATGAATATTCTTTATGTTCACTTTTCACTCAGAATTAAAGCGATACTACACTCAAATGCATGTATATCCCTTTGGTTCGCATTTCAACTCGTCAACCGTAAGTTATATCAACAAGAGAAGCTCTTTATTTGCGTTTGTTTCCCATCAAGAATGGCGAGGTTTCATTACTCTTTTTGACATCCTCGCTTTGGAGAATTAAACCAAGGGAAACGGTCAATTTTACTGTTTAATTTACTGTGGCCTGGTCCTCAAGGGACTGGCTGGAACGACGGTTTTCGAAAACGAAATAAAAATATTTTCACAAAAGAATTTATTTTCTTTTAAATTTGTATAGTCACCGAAAGAGCCAAACAATTCAGTGTTTACTTGTGCATTCGATTGGGAATTCAATGAACCTACTTAATGAAATGTATTCGTTAACATTCGTATCGTAACTTTAAGAGATACCTACATGTAAATAGGTATATAACACAACATACAAAATGCAGCTTTCGAAGCAAGACACTCAAATGTTTCTTCAGTTGAAATAAAAGTGTTAAAAATATGCAGGTAAGCATTTGTTATTTAAAATAAGGGATCCAATATAGGGCAACTCTTTCGATCCTAGCGGCTAGTATCTGAGATATGTTAAAAACCGTATAGCTGGTTTATTCCTGAAAAGCTGAGACTTTAACTATCCCCCGAGAAAAAAAGTCCAATGGTATGGTATCGCACGACCTATGTGGACTAATAACCGTAGCCAAACATTAAATTTAGAGCTCATCACAATGATTTCTCAACAAGTCTATTGTTTCATGGGCTATAAGGTTCTTAGCATCATGTTTTGAAACCAGAGTCTATAGACTTGAATATCAGGACCATTTACCGTTGATGGTTACATTCTTACCTGCCTAGGGTATGAATAACTACTAGATAGAGAATGGAATAGTTCGGAAAAGATTGTTTATCCGCCTTTTGAACACATTGGAACTTGAATCAACTTTTATAGACATTGAATTGAAGTATGTATTACAATGGACAATTATTAATAACAATTTAAGGCCATAAGTACCTATATCCTTTTGCATTTTTTTTTCTGTTAAAGGAAGAAAGGAAGAGAATATACAGCTTTTATAAACGTGCGAACCATCCACCTCAAACCTTAATTTATTTTGTTTATAAACAATTAAATAAAATACAAAGTTAAAGTTTGAAATTCGCTTAATTTTTAAGCGAGCGACTTCAATACAGTATTAACAATCTGGAACTGTTTTATTTCCTAAAAAAGCAATCAGTAAAGGTTATATAGAATTATTTTATAGACGAACTTTAATGCTTCGTTCTCCATGATTCTCAGCATTTAGTGTCTCATAAAATTTCTGTTTTTGCAAAAGGGTGCGGCCTTATTCAGGACTGTTAGAAAAAATCAAGAAATTGTACCAGACTTCGATCTCATTAATTCTCATAACTTTCAGTGACGAAAAGGAGTAGATTTTCAAAGAGTCAATTCTCATATTAGGTCTTGCTACATCAGCCCAAACATTGAAATTTCATCTATGAATTTATCCATTGAGACAAAAATGAAATGAAATCGGATTTTCATGGAATATTTCCAGAGTCACCAGCCTTCAACGCCGAGATCATCATGCTTAATACGCCAAGTTGAATAGAACAAGCCTAGCCGTGGAGATCGACGACGAATTCGAACCGTCACGATCTTCGCACACCCTCTCAGCTACATCAGCTAGAGTCTCCCATTGCATTCTGGATGTGGTATAATCGGTTGTTGCTGCTCGCAATATAATAAATTTGGTGGTTTTCTTGTCAAACGTTGTGTTTTAAACACATCACATATTACTTTACTTTGATTTGGTCCTCTTCTTCTTCTGCCCACACCGACAAAAATAAAGAAGACTTTATCATTGACTTAGTGGTTATGTGCGTTGGCTGCTAAGCAGAACGCATGGGTGCTTCTCAACTTTGCTGATCGGAATCGGCGTTAAATTGTAGGTCCGCTCAGTTTTTCACACGCACTCAGAGAATTTTTAATTAGAGTAAGCCACTTAGGCTTTGGCTTTTTAAGAGCTGTCGCACCACTACTCTATTTAATTTTTTTGTATCATTGACTCGTTCCCAAACAGTGGTACTTGCGAACGAAATCTATGAAGGAGTCAACTTCACTATCGTTCACTCGCTTTAAAATAGAATTCATAATCCAAAATTCTAAACCATAAACATCGGTTTGTTGCGCGTCCGAGAAATATCTAGACAAAGCACATCAACAATCACGCCGTCATTGCTTTGGTCTATTCAAGATCAATATCACCAGCATCGATTGAATAGCCCTTGATTCGTATCGTCGCTCTCAAATAGCGATAGTTGCGACCGACAACGAAGAATTAGTTTAAGCAAGAGCAACCAAAAGTGATACGCATATTCACAGATAAACACAATAAGCACTAAATTGTCCCTCTTCGTTTACAAACAAACTTTTCAAATCATCTGCAAGACAATTTTTCTAACAAAAGGATTAAAATATTCAAACCGAACTATTCGACTGATTAAAAGAAAAATCAATTCTTAATTTGAAAGGCTGCAATCCTTAGAGAATTCATAGAAAAATCCACCTTCTCCCCGCTGACCGACTAATCACGCCTGCTTGTCCCACTTGCACTCCATCAACTGTTTAAAGATTTATTTGTTGCTTTTTCACATTTTATTTACAATCCCTGGCAAAGTAGTTAGGCACCTACATAAGTATAACAGCTTTAGCACTGACTATTTCCCATTGTGGACATTTTGTATCCTGTTTGTTTATTGTCTCTAGAAATTGCCTGACATTTTGATTACAATCTGATACACTTGCCACATGATGTTGCTTGCCTTTGCTGAGGCTAGAAAACTTAAACTAGAGCTTCTGTGTTGTAATTGTAGTTGAGCACCCTAGATTACCCAGATCGATAGATACAATTTGCAATACGATATACCCAAACTCGTTTAGCTATACAGCTACATATATTGTTAACCTTTATAAGTGACGGGCTGGACGATGACGCTTAAAGAGGGGAGTACAGGGGGGAAAGGATTGCGAGATGCCAGCATTTGCACGAGATGATGATGGTGGCAGATGCTGCGGCGAGCGGCCTATAGCGACAACCGATGGTGGTAAGAGGCAAAGCATAATGAAGGAAAGAATAAAGTTCAAAGAGCAAAATGCTACACCTAAAACATCCTCTCACACGGCACAGATTCGTGGTCACAATAGGAAAAATTCGATTAGTTTTGTGTCACACAAATTGATTGTAGGGATTTAAATGAATATGTTGTTGCCTCTTGTGCTGCAGTTAAGGTGATTTGTTTGGCTCTCTGTTATTATTACAGATGTATGTGTTGTGTGCCTTTTCATTCTCGATTCTGTTTAGAGACAAAAAGGATAGTCGATAGACATAGATTTTATTATAAGCAAAGGTGTGATATACGAGTTGTGTTATCGATTGAGGTCAATGAAGGATGTAGGTTCAGATTCCAGAAATGAATTTCTTTTATCACCTCAGGAGGGAAGACAAAAAGCAGCAGAATCAAACCTCTCGAAATGACTTTTTACCTTAAAGTGAAAAATAGGTTGTATCGAGCATAGAACTTAGGTCATTTAAAAATAACACCTTTTTGGTTATATTGTGTAGCATCTGTGTAAAAGGTCTTGTTATTTTTTTTTTTTTGCTTTTGAGATATCAGAAACTGAAAGATACCGACCATTTTACTGGCATGTTGTGCAGGTCCATATATTTCAAAAAGCATAATGGCCATTTCCAAAGGTTGGCTTTTGGCTTGGCTATGAAAAATTTGTTACAAATTTGGGTGCCTGGAACATAAACGTTATTGCTTCTATTGGAACATGAAAATAACCATTTTGAGATTTTGGGGTCAGAGAGGCTGAGAGAGGTTAAGAATGTGTAACCAGGAAAGGGATATAAATAACAAAAATGTTTAATCAATCTGATTGATTTTCTGTTTCTTAGCTAGAATTTGATATTTTGTGAACTGGTTTGCAGAATGGATAACATGAATACTCGTTGAGATTAAATCATTTGCAGGAATTTTGTAATTTTGTTTTCATTGTAGATTTTGAGTTAAGATTTTTGAACAAGTTTTGTTCATGGACATGGTATTTAAATTGCCAGATGAGAAAAGGGGGCCCTGTTTAATGAATAGCCAGTTTTAAATGAAAGTTTGAAATGGAGATCCGTATGTGTAGTAGTTTCATTGAAACAACGTTCACCTTTTGCTATTGTGTCTTCCTCTTCTTGAGAACATTTTCATGGCATAGAATAGGAAGTTGTGTTTCATTGAATTATTTTATTTTGTTCGGTAAGTCGAAAAAACGTGTAGGTACCCAAATTTTCCGCTTGATTTTTAAGAAAATATAAAAAAAGGCCTGCACTTTCATAAAAATTCTTTTTCAAAATCTCTTAAATTGAAACACGACTGCCTTTTTTTTATATATAATCCCACGCCTCTTTCCCCCCCAGATACCGCACGCGCTGGGGTCCATTTTCACCGAGTACGACGGCAATTACGGTTGCTATACGTATCGGCACTTAATTAGAAATTATTTAAAATTACTAAAATAAAAAAGCGATGGCGACACGAACATAAGGAGGACAAGAGATTGGGACTGCTTAATGCAAGCAGGGTCAAAAAGGAAAAATAAATAAATAAAATAAAAAATAAAAAAAGAAAAAAAGTACAAAATTTTTAAACAAAAATTTTAAAGTCAAAAATTTAAGAAATCAAAGTTAAAAGTAAATAAGCGTGTGGAAGACACTTTTTTTTTTTTTACATTCACGTAGATGAACAAAAACAAGACAGTTAACAAAACAAGATTAATACATAAATATTTAACTAATAACATACATTTATATTAAACAAAAAACATTTAAGAATG
The DNA here is from genome assembly GCA_943590905.1 of Sphaerophoria taeniata. Taxonomy (NCBI): domain Eukaryota; kingdom Metazoa; phylum Arthropoda; class Insecta; order Diptera; family Syrphidae; genus Sphaerophoria; species Sphaerophoria taeniata. Next base: position 46,799,610 of record OX016540.1, read on the forward strand.
TAGAACACTGGTCTTGAGCAAATTTTTTATTTTATTTTTGCTTAGATTTAAATCGAATAGGTCTGAATTGCAGTTTGAAAGCCTATACATTCGTGTCAAGGGCTCATTAAAACCATAGTTGGTACGATGTTTAGGTTCTTGTACCATGTCTTTCCTGCGAAGATTATAACCGCCACCTCGATGGCTGAAAGATATAGCGCCAAGGAGTTCCGGTGCATCTGTTACACCAGTAATAAGTTGATGGAAGAATATCATGTCATTGTTTTTTCGTCTATTTGACAATGTTTCCATCTGGAGAGTTAATAAACGGTTTTCATAAGAGGGGACATTTAAGGGATCAATCCATAGGATACCTTTGAGGGCAAAACGGGTAAAATTTCGTTGGACAGATTCTATCCTCTCAATATGAATATCGTAATGAGGTGACCAAACCTGGGAAGCGTATTCTAAGTGAGGACGAGCCTTCCGCAATTATTACAAAAGCAACACCAATAGTTATGCGGTAGGAGTCGTACTTGAAGAGATTGATGAAGAGGAAAGAGTTAATCTTGAAAAACCTAGTGCAGGTCTCGAAGGAGAAGTTGACACGCCTTAAAAACAGGGTTTGGGTCAAAAGATCGAAAACCAAATAAAGACCGCAAGGCTTTCGATCGCAAACTACTTTCCCGGAATACTATTGCCCGAATACCATTTGCAAAATATGCTACCTTTTTTCCTAGCAATCTAATCCTATTCTCATTTCCGTAAATGAAAGTTATGACAATTAAGGAGATCGACACCGAATACCTTCTTTTTCGATTTTTGTTAGAGCCCTGAATTAGGCCACACCATTTTTGAAGAACAGACATTTTAGGAGACACCAAAATGATGAGAATGATGGAGTACAAAGCATTAAAATTCTTCGTTCAAATAATTCTATATATAACAAATTGAAAATCAGTCAGTTTTTGATACTTCAGCAATAAGCGGCTCTACGAGGAAGCCCGGATCAAGCCACTGGAATATTTCTAGTTGACGCAGCTAGAAAGATGATGGAAAACGTTACCAACCATCCCAATCCGCTGATGAGAAGGATGACCAACGAGGAACGACATCCCGAACCAAGGTACCTGAGTGCCATGGATATCCCCGAGAAATTGACAACGGACAACGCTGAAGCAATTTCCTTTTATGCTGACCTAGAGTCAGCATATCAACGCGGCTAGATGCGGCAACCCAATCCAAAGCAAACAACAATAGGACAACCAGGACTGAACACCCTGAGATGAACCACGCCATGGAATACATATTAAGCCAGTTATAATTAAGTATATTAATATTTTAAATTAAGTCATTGTAGATTTTTAGGCCGATTTTGTGCCAAATTATCTGTATTATTAAGTGTATAATTTTAGGAATAAGCAACATTGTATATATATTTTTGGTTCAATAAAACAATAAAAAAAAATAATCAGTTTTTGATTGCTACGAGGAGGAGATGATTATTGCTTTTTTTTACGGTTTACAATTCGATGAGCTCATATGAGTGAATAGTAACAGGAAATCAGTGGCGTAACTATACCAGATGGGGCCCTATCAGTAAAAATCGTCACGTTGTACTCAGTTTAATTTTAATTAACTTTAACACGTTGTATATGTCCCACTAATGGCGATAGGCCTCCTCTCTAAGGCGAGATGGAATGGTGGTCTGTAGTCCCCATGCACGCTAACACAACGCGTTTTGGAAACTTCACATTAATTACTATCCATAGAACATAATATAAAGGGTCCGCGATCTAATGTGCTTATTTCGTGAATGGTAACACTTAGCTCATGTCTGATTTGACAGATAATTAGTTTTATCCTTCCGATGAACGAATATGGTTGTGTATATGCTTGAACAACTCATGGTAATATTACAGAATCTGTGCGAAAATTGCGTACGGATTTTGGAAGAAGAGAAGCACCGTCAGCTCCGTAGGTTCGTTATCTTGTGAAAAAGTGAAAGAAACTGGCGTCCTCATCGATAAACCGAAACGTGAAAAGCCAAAAACAGTGCGTGCACCCGAAAATATTGCTGCTGTAGCAGAAAGTGTGCGTGAAGCGCCATCTCAACATCAATTCACCGTCGTTCTCAACAATTGAGCATTTCGGAAACATGGTATAACGCCATTCAAAGTCCAATCGGTTCAGGTGTTGAAGCCAACTGATCATCCAATGCGTTTTCGCTTCGCTAAGTGGGCCTGTGATCGACTTAGAGAAGATGCCGATTTTGCCAAAAAAATCATCTTTTCAGTTGAAGCTCATTTTGATCTTGGCGGGTATGTAAACAAACAAAATTGTCGCATTTGGGGCACAGAAAACCCGCACGCATACATTGAAAAGCCGATACACCCAAAACGAGTCGATGTTTGGTGCGGATTTTGGTCCAGAGGCATATTTCTTCGAAAATGAACAAAGAGTGGCCGTTACAGTCATTGGCAATCGTTATCGGGACATGTTGAACGAATTTTTGTTCACAAAAATTGAAGAGGAGGATATTGGCAACATTTGGTTTCAACAGGACGGCGGCGCTACGTGCCACACGGCCGAAGCTACACTCGATGTTTTGCGCCCTGTTTTTGAAGATCGCATTATCAGCCGCAGAACTGATGTCGTTTGGCCACCTCGGAGCTGCGATTTGACACTGTTGGACTATTATTTGTGGGGTGCCGTAAAAGAAAAGTGTTACGCTGACAAGCCAGAAACAATTGACGCTTTAAATGAAAATATTCGTGAAGCCATTGGTGAAATACAGCTGCACACAGTCGATAATGTGCTTAAAAATCGGACCGATCGTGTAAGCTACTACGTGGCCAGCCGAGGCAGCCATTTTTATGAAATGATTTTCCATTATTAACCGGGAAAAAAGTATTTTGGTTGACCATCAATGCATTAATCATCTGTTCGCTTGCTTTCGGCTCCAGTATTGGTTGAGATATATAAAAAGGACATATCGGAATTATTTGACAGAGAAATTCTCAATTTTCGATCCAGAATAGTCAAGTTACATAACCTGCCTTGCCCCATAGAGTTTCTTAAATAGGTTATCAATTTTAGTTTTGAAAATGATCGTTCAGCACTGGCTGTAGTCACATTATTAATATTAATACATTATCAGCCTTATTTATAAACCGAACATAGACTTATTATAAGACTTATACTCCCTGTAGAAGGAAAATCCTTATTTATAAAGTTTAGCTACACTACATAGGGATTGAATAAGCTATACAAACGTTTAGGGTTGTATAAAGCTTATTATAAGGTACTATAATACGTATGTGTCAGACATCACACGTCAATGAAACAAAAATTTGACCCAATGAGCATTTTTTTTTATTTTTTATTTTCGAATTTGTATTCAAAAACAACAGCCTGTTGTTTCCCATCGACAGGAAATAATACTTTTATTTTATTCAAATGTCTGTCGAATGTAGTAGATCATCGTTTTGGTACTTTTTTTTTTGACAGAGATCTAATATAACTATGCTATGTTGAACAAATTTTTATAAATAAGAATTTATTCAACGTAACATAGAGGCCTATTCATAGCATAGCTATAATACTGTATAGAGGTGTATAAGGAGAATCTAATAAATAAGGCTGTATTAGTATTAATAAATCAGCAAGGTCCTCTATACACGAAGATTTTTCTATTTCGTCTCTAAAAGTGGATCGAAAACTGAGAATTTCTCTAGCGAATGATTCCGATATGTCCTTTTTATATATCTCAACAAACTCAAAAGCGTTTTTTTAATAGATAAGTGTCATTTAAAACTTTTAAAGTGGAGGGCTGCAAATACTGAAATTTGAAACTTTCATCCATTGGAAGGAAACGCGATTTCAGTTGGTTTATAATGATGTCTTTCTTCGCCAAGCTCATCAAAATGGCGTTTTACATTCCCCTGACGATTTTTACAAAATTCAAGGGTGATAGACCAGTTTTCTGCTTCATTATTTGCTTCCATTTTTAAATTCATGTCGATACCTTTCCACTTCTTCTAGACAAATTTTCAAACATATGAAAGATCGGTGGCTTTAGACTGAAGTGCTTAAGTCGCTGCATCGATAGTAAGTAGGATCTTGAAATGGAAAACCAATAACATAATAAAATTGTAGTTTTCGATCTTCTTTTTGAGTGAAACTGCTTCATTTCTTTCATCTGATTTGCAATTTAACAGAATATTTTGTTAGCGCATTTTGGACGATAGAGATGTACAATTGCCGGTATTTTGACTGGCGGTCATAAGTACGTAAAAATACGGGTCACGGGTAACGTGTATACATCTCTAAAAATGAATCAACATATTTCTGTTTAGGTTGGTTGAAATGCTTAACGATTAACTTGAAATTTTATTATGATCTTTAGTTGTCTCACTTTGGATTTTAAGCAGAACTTATAAAAAAAAAAACGTTTGAGCTCGCGGCCTCTTGGGCCGGGCCCTTTGGGTCGGGGGCCCGTGGCATTTTGCCATGCCTGCCTCCCTGTTGCCAATGCAGGAAATAACTTTGTGGTACATATCGTGATAGGAGACTGTCCTACTTTCTTTCTTTCAGATCTGCAAATGCCCATTTAAGTCCTGATTTTCAAACTGTTGAAAAAGTGACTTATGCAATTACAATAGAAATTTCAAAACGATAATTCAATAAAAAAAAATGTGTTTTTATTGCAATCCTTTCGTTCTATAAACATACAATATATCCCTCTAAGAGGAAATATCCAAGAAAATATTTTTGAAATATTTAATGAAAAATAAATCGAGTTGAGAATTTCCTTGACTAGGTGAAGGATTTCATCAGTAGGAATTTCAATTTGATAGAAGTTCAAGGGTAAGAAAACAATTTAACTGAAATTGCAGAAGAGGCGGGTTTGCTTAGAAGTTGGTATACTTATGTACCAAGAAATCCTTGATAAATGAAACACTTCAATAAAGGATGATTTTGCTTTATAATCTCCGGAGATCTATTAAGAATAGTCTGTGAGAATTGATTTTGAATATTAAGAAAAACATCAAAGAGAAAAGAAATTTGAATTTTTAATTTTCCAAGCCTATTGGCAATATTTAACTCCGATTTTCTTAAATTTCAACTTTTATTATCTGATTTACTAATTTATCTCCCAAAACCTGAAAAAGGCAAAGAATTCAGCCATCGGTAAATAATTTGAGAAACTTTGTTTTTAAGTATTCTTCACCAAATTTGCTTAAAACAATAAATTGAAAATTAAAAAAAGTCAGGTTATTAAAAGAAATCAATTGGAAAAGCCAAATCACATTACACAAATCCGTTGATAAACATGTTGTTGAATATAATTCCCAATAAATGAGGAATCAATGCACTCGAATTTCGAAAGCTCGGTAGACTGACTAGTTTAAGGAAATATGGCTTTCTGAAAAATGTTAATGTTCTCACTTTTGTTTAACAAATTTATATATTTAGGCCGTGTGTGAATTGCGTTAAAATGTGTATTAAAACTTGACGTTTGGTTAAAACTTGACACTAGCGTGGTGAATAAAATGGGTTAAAATTTATCCTGCTGTGGAGCAGGTTAAATGGGTTAAAATTTTGACGTGTCTTTTTTTCAAATGAATGATAGAGAAGTTTTCTTCTGTTTTGTTGATTTGTTCCATTTTTCTCCGTTTTATTTAGTTCTATGTAATAAAGAATTAATAATTGCATTGATATTTCGAGAGATTGAAATGAAATACTTTTGTTTCATCATATTTTAAAGCCAAAAAACGAAATAATTTTTCTTTCTTTTGAGAATGATTACAGATGTCAGCTGGTAGAACATGTTTTGCAGTGTTACCACACGGAAAAAAACAATCATCCAAAAAGGGAAATTTTTGTTTGAAGATTTTCTTACTATTGCTTCAAAATATCATATTACCACTGTAAAATCTAGAAAAATAAATAAAACAAAGTTTGTTTGTTATTTTTAGTGACTTTTCATGAAATTCGTTGCTTAAAGTTTGGTTTTGAAGACAAATTTATTTTACATAGAAGAACAAAAACATCTTTCGTTGAGGGGAATTTCATAAATCATGAGGGAAATTTCTTAGTACTACGCAGAAATGTTGGTTAAAAAAATCCCTTTTAACGCAATTCACACAGCAAATGGCTAAATTTGTTCCCTTTTTTCACTAAACGTCAAATTTTAACCAAACGTCAAGTTTTAATACACATTTTAACGCAATTCACACACGGCCTTAGAAAGAAGAGAACCGGGTTAGAAATTAAACTAAAATTTGAATTGTTTAGAAATTAAACTAAAATTTGAATTTATTTGAGATTTTGCACTTCGGCCGACCCGGCGGCGCGCGGTTTTAAGGATAAACCGAGGTCAAGACGTCCTGAATTATGATGAAAACTGAAGATTTACGTATTGATTTACGTAGCTCAAGCAAGCGTTCTAGAAAAAAAAATTAGCATCAGAAATACGCACCGAGATAAATGGAGCCGGACAAAACCACTATCTGTTTCAACGATACATCGGAGAATAAGAGATGCTGGACGTTTTGGGCGCGTTTCAGTGCGGAAACAACTTTTACAAGCGCAAAATAGGACTAAATGGTTTCACCAGAGTCTTATGGAGCAATGATTCAAAGTTTGAGGTGTTTGGCAGAGGGTACGTTAGACACAGCGCTGAGCATAAGTTGCTGCTTAACTGTATGGTCCCAACTGTGAAGCATGAGGCAGTTCGGTAATGGTCTGGGGATGTTTCTCTTTCAATGGAGTGCGACTCCTGACAGTGGGAAATCTGGCAGGAGTAATCGGTAGACTGGATCCGGATGTCTATAAAACAATATCAGAGGACCACGTTTTGGTACCTGCGCTCATAATCATTTATAATTGTTAAGTACAAAACTATTACACATTTGTACCAACTTATTTTTTTTTTCAATAAAACTACACTCTTTATTTTATTTCTCTAAAATTTCAGAGGTGCGGCCCCAAAATTTTGACCGGTTGTGTATTTTGAGAATATTGTGGACGGGGAAACAGCTCATAGGCCAAAGCTCAATTTGACTTTAAGCGGAGGTGTGAGCCAGTGCATTATCACGGTGGTAAAGAACTTTTGTCTCCAACAATGGCGACAGTTTTTTCTTTAACTCGACGCTTAATCGGACAAATAATTTGGCATACCTAGTGCAGCCTCTTGAACCCAAAAATTTGTTTCCGAAGATTGGACAGTTTTCACTGTTTCGACTGCTCCAAAGTAGCCGATTGCACTTGTTGCCCGAAATAAGCAAACGTGGTACCCATCGCGCTGACAGCTTTCTCATGCCCAAAATTTCATGCAGGATATGACCCAAAGAATTTTTCGAAATGCCTACTGTTTAAGCTATCTCAAGCACCTTCAATTGAAGTTGGCGCGGTGGTCGGTCTGCCAATACGAGATCGTGAACGTGTCTCATCAAAAACCGACTTGTAACCACGTTGAAGCTCGACTTGACGGTCGCCAGCAAAATAGAGGTGCTAACGTACACAGCATTCAAACGCTCTTCGATTTCGCTGATCGATTTCCTTTCCAATTGAATCACCGACCGATATTGCTCTTTTTCCAATTTTTATTAAATCCACGGAAAGTCATTTTTTAAGTTAATAGAAAAGTAGTCCCATCCGGCTGAAATCTCGACATTACCCGTCTATGGGAATGTCCTACACTGTATTAAATCGCCATTACGATCAACCAATGAGCCTATTTAGGTACTTATCGGATCACTTCAACTGCAACATAAATCATAATAACAACTATATGGTTCTTCCACAGAATTAACACATTACCGAAACAAAAGCTTTATTTAAGAGCATAGCCATAGTTATTTTAATATTTGACTTTAAAAAAACGTGAGTCTATGCAAGCTAAAAGCTTGCGTTTAATCGACCCACAATGAAATTCCTCGATGAAATAAAGAAATTAAAATACCAACTTTCGCTAAAAAGTACAAAAAACTGAGAGAATAACGAGCGCGGAAAGAAATATACAATATTAAATTTTTCTGTCACCCTCAAGTCGTGTCCTTGCTCAACGAATTCCCACCCTTTGACATCAAGAAAACAATTTTCACTGTACCATCGTCCAGGCATTTACGCTCAATTTCCCTTTTATATTATACGAGGAAAAGGAAGAAAAAAATTAAATAAATAAAATTCCTACGTCTCAGGGCGTATAAATCCCAGTAAAAACAAGAAAACGAGAATTCCACAGGAGCATAAACGGATCGATTTTTATTCATCGTTCATATACACAAATACCCCATACCACATCCACATAGAGTCACAGACAAAAAAAAAATCAACTTCATTGGCACTGGGACGACCTTTATTTCAACTGCAGGCATATATGCACTGAGGGTGAAAATCAACTCTTCCTGGTGCCTAGGTCCCAATCTCTGTCCCAGTTTCTGATGCTTCAACGTAATCTATTCCCAGCATATAGATTTTTTTTGTACTCAAGATATGCCATATGAAGATGAACGTTTCTTTCTATCGTGTACATATAACACACCGACGCACGACGACGACACGATGGACGAGCATCAAGGCTCCACATCTACTTTTTGCAATTTTCAAAAAGTCGACCGACTCACGATGACGACGCGACGATGTTAATTAAACATGACTTTGGCGTTTTACTTATCATCGTTTCGTTTCAGGCGGTTCGGTGTTTTGACGGTACGGATGGTTCACTTAAAATCTGTTTTACAAGGCTTCCGAGCTTCCGGCCATGGCAAAATGTGCTTAAACGAAAGAGCCTCATGTTGTCATGAGTGTCATATGTGTAGGTGTATAAGTACTTTCGCTTTACGCGTCTAAATTGATGCTTGCGTGAGCACTGTTGAAATTGATACAGCCACATTTAATAAAGATTTTCAGCCTTTGATGAATTTGAGTAAAATTTCAATACTTGAATTTTAATTTATCAACACGGCATGTGTTCTCTTGATTATGTTTCACAGGAACCTTTGAAGACATTAGAAATAGCAATTCTTTGAGGAGAAAGTTTTAACCACAGAATATACTTTGTGTCTTCATTATGACTATGAGCAATGTCTTGCATAACATGCACCAACCAAAGTTCCAAAGCTGTTCATTCACAAAACCTCATCCCTGCCAGTTCGTTCAGAATAGCTGATCACAACAGCGTCATTCAACTTTCGAATGATGATAGCTCAAGCAGATATTACATTTTTATCGATAGCCAGGCAACAATAAAAAGAAAGTTTTGTCTAGAAAGACATTATTTACCGAACGACGTGGAAACATATATTATTTAAACGAAAAAGTGAAATTAAACACTTTATTTTAAAAAAAACACCTTATTGTTTCGCACAGAAAAACACGAAGTCAAATTACGATAAAAAAATTTATAATAAGACTTACATTAAACGTGAATGCATTTCAAACGCTTCCTTGGCGTTCATCATCAGCACTAACTCGATTGTAATCTGCATCAACAGATTTTGTCAACATCAAACAGTGGATAAGCAAATTAACGGTCATGAGTTAAACTAGAGAGAACAGCGGTGTTCTAATCTCTCCTTCTTCTGCATTCAAGTTATTAATTTCTTTTTCAATGTAATAACTTTCATACGCGTCTAATCTGTTGCATTTGTTTACATGTTTGATTAAGCTAATGGTATGCTCATTTTCACTAATTCCATGACCTTCTGTTACAATGTGATCTGCAAAGGCCGATTGTTTCAATTTGTTCTTTTTTGCACAATAACAATGCTCTTTGTATCTCACTTGTATACTTCTTTTAGTTTGGCCTATATAGCGTCGTTTACATACACCACATTCAATCGCATATATTCCCGATTTTTGTTCATCCACAACTTTGTCTTTAGTGGATGCAAAAATATTTTTAAGTTTTCTGTTGTTTGAAAAAACCGGCAATATATTATGCTGTTTTAAACGGTTTTTTAATTTGTCCATTATTCCTGGGACATAATTAAACACTTCTCTTTTCATTTCACTCGCGGCTTCTAAATTATTTTGTCTAAATAAATTAATAGTTTGCTAATGAAAGTGGGAGATTAACAAGGCGGTGCACCATAGAATGAAACGATGCATGTTTGTGTTGAATGGGACAAAAGGAATCACTAGTTATCACTCGTTTTGCACTAGTTGGTTTGTGGTACACTGCGATTTCTATTTTTACAGGGTTTCTTGTCAATTCTAAATCTAAAAACGCAAACTTTTTGTCTTTTTCCTTTCAATAGTGAATTTGATGGATTCACATTGACTATTCAACGTCCTCAAAAAACTCTCACTTTCAGATTCTTTTAACACTGTTAAAATATCATCAACATAACGATGAAACACTTTCGGTAATTTACCCTCCGACTTTAATTTCATTTCCAATTTGGCCATGTAAATTTCGGCAATAAACGGACTTAGCGGATTCCCGATGCTAGTACCTTTTGTTGATTTATAGAATTCACCACGAAATTGGAAAAAACTATGACTCATACACAACCTAGCCGCTTTTGTGTAAACTAATCTTTTTTCATTTGTCACACTATTTTTAACCAAATATTCATCAAATGCTTCGATTGCATCATCTACAGGCACACTTGGGAACAGGGATACAACATCAAATGAAAACATTTTTTCCTCCGGTTCAAAAACTAAATCTTGAATTTTTTTAACAAAATCAAATGAATTTTTAACCGAAGTGCTACAGATTGGATTTATGCTATTCATTTCGCGAACTAACCACTTAGACACTTTGTTTCCCGCCGTATCTACGCTTGGAATTATTGGCCTTAACGAATTTCCAGGTTTATGGATTTTAGGTAAACCGTGAATACGAGCAACTTTTGGATTCGGCACTATTAACGAAAATTGCAGTTTTTTACCAAAAACGTCACCAATTTCCTTTCTAAGGCTATTGACTTCATCAATCATTTTTGGCAAAGGATTTTTAGCGACTTTTTCATAGTTTCCGTCTTGAATTAATTTTGACATCCTACTATCGTAATCTTCTTTGTCTAAAATCACTAGTTTATTTCCTTTATCAGCCTTTACGAAAAAGCAATCCTTATTTTTTATTGATTTGATTGCATCATTGAAAACGTTTTTTATATTTTTCCGCTCATTAACATTGTAAGAGTATATTAAACTTACAGCAGCCGATCTTATACTTTTTTGTACATCTAACGGTTTGTATTTAAGCATAGTCTCAATATCGATCACCAAATCAATTAAAGGTTCTTTTTTAGGCACCGGGGCAAAATTAAAACCTTTGTTTAAAAGTTCCATTTCCACATCCGAGAAAACAACACTCGATTGGTTCACAACATAATCCTCAATGATTGCCGGCTTACACACTTTTTCACTGATATGTTTTTTATTCTTTTCAAAGAGCAAAAACTCAAACTTTTTCATGTGAACTGATCTTTTCTTTTCTAATTTAATGTTCAGTTTGCTCTCACAATCACTTACGAATTGAGACCAAATCTCATAATATTTTTTATTATTTTCATATGTAATTCGTATAGTGATAATTCCACCTCGTTAAGTTTACGAAATAAATGCTTTATCTCACACTTTAGATATTTAATCTTCGCATATTTTACCGCTTCTTCTGCTCTACTGTTTTTTACCGTACAAAAAATCGATACAAATCGCGGTGTCACTTTGTTTTTTACACACGACTTCGTGTTTTTCTGTGTGAAACAATAAGGTGTTTTTTAAAAATAAAGTGTTTAATTTCACTTTTTCGTTTAAATAATAAAAAGAATTTCTGCCCTCCTAGTCAAGTCGTAGCTTGCCAAGCCATTCCATAGCGAATTACTTTCTCGCACTGCTATTGCTCAAATGCCATTTGCCCGCAAAAAATATTACATTTTTTCATGAGAATCTACTCCTTTTCGTCACTCAAAGTTATGAAAATTAAGTAGATTGACATGATTTTTATTAGGCTCCCTTTTTCAAAAATAGAAATTTTATAAGACCCGAAATGATGAGAATCATGGAGAACGAAGTAAATAAATCCTTCATTCAAATTATTCAGGGTGTCCTAAGATAATTCGACTTACATACCTTGGGATGTGATTCTTGGCCATTTTCTACGAAAAAAAATTGATCAACATTAAAGTCTGATTTTCAACTTTTTGCATCCCTTTTTGACGTTTTAAGAAAAAGATTAACTTTGGTGTTCCTTGATCATGTAAAGATCAATTTCTCTGACAGTACTAATGTTTGGGACCTCATTTTGGACATTATTTTTAGTAGAAATTTTAAATTGAGTAGATATGTTTAAAGGGTTGCCAGATATTCAATTTTAAATGGTGTTCAATTTTTCTTGCCCGAGCAAAATTTTGTCTTTGATGTAATTTTTTTTTCTTTTCAAAAAATGCCCATTTTTGCCTATCCCTCGATCACCATATTTTTCAACCTTAACTTTGTGGCCATAATAATGGTAATAAGTGCAGTCAAAAATGTACCAAGAGCTTGAAATGACTCATTACAAATTCCCTGCCAGCCCTTGCTTCAACAACATCACCGCGGCAAGAGTGGAGGTAAAGTATACCTTGTTTCGTTTTGTGTTGTCCTTTCTTTTTTGTCCTTTTCTTATGGCACGATTTATGTTTTTGTGTGCCGGTTCCTGTCCGTCTGGTACCAAGATCCTCCCCGATTCCGACGAGCTTAGCCACGTGTCGCGAGCGTGCCATGGTACTAGGGTTATTCCCCGATGACATTTGTGTCATCAGGAACCGAGCCGGCAACAAAATGTTGAAGCCGAAAATTCGAAGCGAGCAGACGTGTGCTCCTGCAGTGGTAAGTATAAATCCGAAATAACCAGACATAGACTTCCCCCCACCAGTGATAAGGGGTCTTGTCATCTATACTAATCCAATAAGAGATTCGTCTGCGATTTACCGGATCCGTCCGGGCTTTACCAGATTCGTCTGTGATTTACCGGATTCGTTCGTCATTCACCCGATTTGTCCGTGATTTACCGGAATCGTCCGTGATTTACCAGATTCGTCTACGATTTACCGGATTTGTCCGTTGATTTACCAGATTCGTCTTCGATTTACCGGATTTGTCCGTTATTTTCCGGATTCGTCCTTCATTTACCGGATTCGTCCGTGATTTTATATTAACCAAGCATAGATTTACCCCACACCAGTGTTAATCCTGCACCAAGCCGTTAGTTAACCACGTTCGCACCGCACGACCCTAATCCTTCAGGAAAGGAAACCTCCCATAGGCGGAGCATCATTCTTATACCGAAAGGAGCTTCAGACGCTTCAACTAGTTTTACGTATAAAATAAACGATTATAATTGATTAAAGATATAAATTAAGAATTGAAGAATTAAGAAAGAATTCTCGTACACTTTAATCCAAACCCTGGGAAGACCGACGAGCTTACCTCAGCTTTAGACAAAAGAACCTCACAATCTGCTATTGATGACATTGAAAACACGTGAAATAATGGATTTGTTGAGTAATCATTTTAATTTCACGTTTTTTTTTGGCCGAGTGTCAAGTAACCTCATGAGAAGTCCGCTTCGAGTATTGAGAACCAGTGGCAGAATTGCCAGGAAGCCATTAGGGATGCTGCCTCAGTGAATCTGATATGCTGGGTTACATTCGGCCACCAAAACGAAATCTCTGGTTTGATGAAAAATACAGGTGGGTATATGCAGTCAAAAAAGAGACATGATAACGCAGCGCGCGCCGCACAGGACAAGAACAGCTCGGGAGCTCAACGAGCGGAAGATGAGAGAAGAACACAAGCTTTTCAAAAAGACACAGCATGAAATACTACCGATCGAGAATGTTGAGGGATTAAAAAGCAGGAATAAGGTTCGGAAGAGGTTAATAGAACGACTCAAGCTTACCGTGCGCAAACTGAAAGCCTGTAAAGTGATGAGGATTTGGAAGGACCACTTCTGTAGACTGCAGTGCAACGAAGATGACGAATCAAATTTCGCTGTGAGGCAGAATGAACCATTCAATGAAGACGCCGCAGGTCAACATTTCCCCACCTTGAAGAAGTGAAAATAGTAATAATAAGAAGAATGAAATCGAGGTTCAGTGGTCTCCAATGATCTCATGAGTCGTGAATACAACCTTGTTGTTCGCAAGGTCGCTTGCATAATGGTCTAAAAAAAATGCCCCCAAATGATTTCCTGAATGTTAGAAAACATCGTCTGTAGCGCGATTAATGTGTGAACCATAAAACGGTTTATCCTGTGTTGATTATTGTTTTTCTTTCTGCTTTATGTGTTTTTCTTTCTCAAGTAATTTAATTTTATTGAAATTGTAGATTTTTTTCAATTCAATTGCTATTCTCCTGGAGCTTACAACACAGATTACTGTGGTATTTGGTGTGAGAGATTGTTATAATGTGTAAGAAAAAACTTCCGTGTTTTCTACAATGACTTCTTTGTGTATCTAACTGGACCAAAATGGGTTTCATAAAAAAAAGAAAGACCTTTGCTCCACCCATAACTCGAAGAGATTTTAAAACCCAGATAAACACAACAAAGCTATAAAAAACAGTGAAATATTGAATGAAGGATCATTTTCAAAAGAAAAATAATAAAAGTCCTAACGAAAAAAAAAATTAACAGGATTAAACAGACCAAGGCATTTGCTATCCGTTTCCGACTCCTATCCAGCCAATTGTCCTTTGCTGGGGTGACTGGTTGGCTACACACACTCTTAGTCTCTGTACAGTTGATAGACACTGTTTACCTCTAGATATGGTGTGTTGTCGGCTTCCGATGGTTTACCTTTAATAAAGTGTACTTTGCAGGAGTCTGGTCGTTCGCTTGGAATATCTTTCCGAGTTACGAACTCATAAATACTCTCTTGTATTAAACTTTGGCGGCTGATCTTTTGTTGTGTGCTCATGGAAAATGTGTGTGCGTTGTTGTTGTTTTCGATGCGACAGAATCTGTGATGATGGTGATGGTGCTGACGGTATAGGGCAGCATTTGTTTGATCTAAATGATGGTCCATCTATTTGGATGGAAAAAAACGAAGCAAAATAATGGTCATCGTTCGGTCTGCAGACCTCTAGAAATGTTATGTTTTTAAGTTGTTTTCGTTGTAACTCACTTTATAAAACGATTTGTTAAACTTGTTGTTTATGGGGCACCATTGTTGGGAAATGTTATTGTTCTGTGTGTACAAACTCATCCTTCGTTTATTCTACACAAAGGGACAAAATTTGTGTTTTCTTTTTGCTAAAATGATTCACCCCGGATGACGCGCTATTGAACAACGATTCCATTTTGACACTTCAAAATTGTCGTTTTTTTGTTTGTCCTTTATTTTCAAAAAAAAAAAAAAAACGACCGATTAACACCTTGCCCTACAGAAAGAGTGACGGCTCAGACAGATCAACTTTCTGTTTGCATAAATTTGACTACTGTGTTCTCAACATCTCAACCATTGGCAATCAACATAGACTGCAAGAAATGAAGCAATTTTAATTAAATCCCTTACCATTGAAAATTTAACTTTTAAACGGGAACGTGTCCAAAGTGTTTGTACGGAACTCAAACGGCACAGTTGTTGGTAGTCTGTTGAACTTGATTAAACATCAAATGTTAATTTTATTCCAGAGCATTAGCTTGGGCACATTGAGATGAGGGTGAATCTTTAAAATTGAGTGACAGAAATGACAGAAGAAAAAAATCTGTCTTTGATGATTGTCAAATGGGAGGGAAATAACAGGCTTAATTATGTAATTTTAGTTGTGAACAGAAATGACGTGCCAAAATGAGATTCGGAAAGAAGTAAACGATTTGACAAAAGGAAGTTGGTATACACTAACTTGTTAAAGAAATGGAAAGACTGGGATAGTAAAAATGACATCAAAATTATGTAAAATTGTTTTGTGAAACTATGAAATTAATTTTCACGTTATTAAAACAATTCCTACTGGAAATGAAAAGCATGTTGTCGTTAAGTCCTTTCTATCTTCTATACTCTATGAAATTCAAGTTTTGTTAGTTACATACCTACTTACTTAAGGTGACGCTATAGCCAAGGTCAGACCATGGACTCATCCAATAAGCGTCTGCAGCCAAGTGCGTCGGCCACCAGCAAGCTGTCTGTCTTTCACGGGTACTGCCAAACTTTGCCGTTCGGAATCGGCGTTAAATTGTAGGTCCCCTTAATTCTTCACACGCACTCAGAGAATTATTGATGAGAGCAAGCCACTTAGGCCTTGGCTCTTCAAGAGCTGTCGAGCCACTCTATTTATTTTTATTTAAAAATAAATTCACTAAAAGCAGCAGGTTAGGTTGAACGGGCTAATAGTTGATGTTGTTACCATCACACTTAGATCAATGTTGATCCATTGTGGTACCCCGAAGTGTTGTAACTTCCTGAAAAGATATAATAACCTATGAATCATGTGGTTCGTTTAACCATTTAGAGGTCTTGTCAAAGTTTAAAAAACTTTTGCCTTTCAGTTCTGATAGTTCCTCTAGTTCATTGAAGAAGAAGTTGCCTAGAGTTTTCTTCCTAGCAAGACAGAGCGAAGGACAGTGGCAGAAAAAATGAGCAGTGTCTTCGTGCTCGTTTTCATCACCACAGCCTCTACAAAGGTCATCAGTACTGAGCTCCATCTTCTTCTTATGGTAGCCGAGTAGGTTGTGTCCTGTAATAATGCCGATAAGGGATCTTAGGGAGGGTTTATTAAGAGTTAAGATCCAATCGGATCTTTTCTTATCGTATCTAGGCCATAGCTTCCTGGTGTTAACACAGGTTTCTAGGAGATTCCATCTGTCGTTGGATTTTTGAGTGATGGTTTTACTGACGTTAAGTTTCAGTTCACATAACGGTACCCCTATATGATGGTCTATCAGAGAGGGTTCCAGTGTGGAGCCCTCCCTGGCAAGTTCATCCGCCTTTTCGTTGCCTGGTACATCACTGTGACCAGGAACCCAGCAGAGTCTTACGTTATGCTGTGTGCCAAGAACCTTTAGCTCTTCGCGACAGCAAGAGACAAGCTTCGACTTGATTTGGGCGGCAGAGATAGCTTTTATAGCTGCTTGGCTATCAATGAAAAAAGTGATGTCCACGTGTGATATCTCCATCATGGATATATGTTTAGCAGCGTTTTTCACTGCCAAGATCTCAGCTTGGAAGACGCTGCAATGGTCGGGGAGCCTGAATGGTTTGGCAAGGTTGAAGCTTTCAGAGTAGAAGCCTGCACCTACTCTAGTATCCATTTTAGAGCCATCGGTGTAGATGGTAATGGTTGAGTCGTTAGTGTAGGGCACACTATTTTCCCAATCTAGTCTATTGGGGAACCTAGTACTAAAAGATTTGTTGAAATCTAAATAAGGGGTCATATAATCTATGCAGATATTGTTGTCTACGTATTTCGTAAGAATAGCTGCGTGGCCACTCCGGCTAGTTTTCCAGATGTTAGTTTGGCTGAGCCTGAGGGCGCTGTTTGCTGCTGATTCTTGGACGAATAGATCTATTGGGGGGTTTGAGGATCGTTTCTAAACCCACAGTTGGGGTAGTCCTCATCACACCACTAGTACAGATACAAGCCATTCTCTGTACTTTGGTAAGTGTTTTTAAATTCGTGGATTTCTCCAGCGCTTTCCACCAAACCAAGCTGACATAAGTTAGAATCGGTCTGACAATGGCAGTGTACATCCACTTGACTATTTTGGGGTTTGGTCCCCAATTAACAAAAAGCAGCATACATACATATTTGATAGAAAAACAAAACATCAACACGCTTTCTGACATTATGGTAGAAGTTTTACATTTCATACCGTCGAGCCGTCGACATTGAAGCCTTTCTCTAGCAGAGAATCAACACTGATTCTGTTGTTACAAGGATATCTATGAAGGAGAAATTACGTTCACCTTTACATAGTTTCTCTTTCTATGCAATAATTTTCCAGACAAGAAATTTCGTAGGTACGAAAAAAAAAAAACAGAAGTGCCAGCAATCTACAATATTGCTTACAAGCATTTCCACCTTGCAAAACATCATTCCGCCCAACATTTATGCTTAAAGTAAGAGTATCTCTGAATATTTATAACCCAAGAAAAAAAAAAGAAAACAAGTTCAGAGCAATTAAATTTAATGTGCCCAGTATACATTCAGGATTCAGACAACAGCCATACATTGCATTCAACTTAATTCAACTGCACGCCAAACAGAAAGAGATTCCGCAATAATTCTGCTAGCATTTTTGGAATATTACCAATAAACGCCCTCAAAACCCCACCAGACATCGTAAACGGTACAATTCTTCAGAGACAATTATTTCTGAATATTCGTATAAATGCATGTGCAGTCTATTATACTTACTTACACACTCACTTGGACACGATTCAATTGCATCCACAGTTTAACTTACAAAAAAATAACAGAAAAAGAGAAATATATGCCCATGCCCATTGACTAGCTGCAACTGCTAGCTGAATGATGCCAAAAAATCGAAAGATGGCCACTCACTCGCACAAAAAAATTAAAACCTTCAAACGAAAATTGCAAGGACGATAGTCGACTTTGTTTAAAAGCACCCAGTCTGTCAGTTGCATTCCTGCTGGTTATGGTGAATTTAGTACTCCTCGAGCGAACATTTCACAGTCACTTGGCTGCACGCGGGCGCCCTGTTTTTGACTGCTGCGTCAAGTTGAAGCTCTCCACTCTCCAGTGGATAAGATAATAAATAGCGGAAAGCAGTTTCATCTCCATCTCATAGAGTAAATAGTTACACAGAGTGGCATTGAATACGAATGACAGATTTAAGGCTCCCATACACCTTAAGCGGAGGTTTTCGCTCTAGTTTATTTTTTGTTCTCTTTTCACTGACCTTCTTGCGTGTTCTTACAGTGATGTCATGCGATAGTGGATTGTTCGATTCTACTTTTTGGAGAAACGAGTAAATTCAAAAGGATATGTCTGTGTCCATTGGTCTTGAATTAATGAATTTTGAAAAAAAAGCCAACGGAAGGAAAAGAGAGTGTAGAATAAGATTCCACATTCGACTAGTACGGCTACGTAACGAATCTGTAAAGAAATTATGAAAGCAGTTGGGCTTAAGTATCTTTTAATTCTTATAGTTCACATCCAGTCGCATTATAAATGCGGATCCTTAATGGCCACCACTATTGTTATGTCTTCTGATTCACTTGAGTTTTGGCAAGTTTTGGGATGGATCTTGGACCTGCTGATCTTCTACAGCTTGGCTGCTAATATATCACTGTTTCGACAAGCTCTGTATGCAATGCAGCAAGTGTTTTTTACTTGTGAAGGTTGACCTTGTATTCTTATGAGATCTGCCATTAAGTGCGGCTTTAAAATTTTGGGAGATAATGCAAACTTTAAGGAGACGTAGATATGCATTTTCCAGGAAAAATAAGCAGTCTCTGTTGAGGAAAGCGAGCAAGAAAATGTAGTATCATGCCTATCCCTCTTTTCTATAAGACTTTTTTTTCCCTTACCTTCCCGAATTTTGTGATTATTCTGATATCTAGCTTTTTTTTGTCGTTTCAATGCCACGAAATTGATACTCGCACCTCCTTCAAAAAAAATCTCATTTTGGTATTACAACAAGAAAAGAAACCAATCAAATAGTAGTTCATCTTCTTTCAAATCCAAAGACTTTTCAAGTTTTCTTCAGCGATAAAGTGGATTCCGGAAGAATCGAAAAATATATCTATCGAAAGCAAATGACAAAAACACTCTGGTAATGGATCATTGGCGGTAACTATTTCCACCATTTCGCATCCGGTATCTTGAAATGCAACCAAGAACACGATAGATGGGATCGATGTCGTTGCCATTCATACATTTTTGTTCGTAAGCCCACAAATTGAAGGGAAATTTCCTCGTCGTTCTTAGTTTAATTTTCGTTATCCTTATCCAACATTGGTCCCTTTGTTGGAGTAGACGACTCGTTGAAATAATTAGAATTCTTGACATCCAGTGTAGTTTGCAACGGAAATGTGGAAATGTGAAGGAACAACAACAAAAAACACAAACTACTCATTTTTCTATTTTTTTTTTAATTTATGCTTAAAATATGTAACGACGGCGGAGCAATTCCAGAGGACATTATTTATAATCCACGAGAGTAGGAAAGACAACAACGGTTGTTGCATTTCAAATTGAACGCTTTTAAAATATTGAAAATTAAGTGCAGCTGCGTCACTTGTTTTTTTTTTCAGTTGAGAGTTACTACTAGAAATCTATATCTGTCATTTGAAAAGTACTGCAGGAGGGAAGAACGTGAAAAATTGCTAACAAAATAGGGTTTCTTGCGCTTTCTTGGGTCTCGTGTGCATACCGAGATCCTGGAGCAGTTGATGTTACTCAATGTAAAAATATGGTAATGAGCAAAAATATAGTCATTCTGGCATTGGAAAAATAGCTGAAGTGAAAGAATTTGTTAATTTAACATTTCATACTAAATTACTAACGCAAATTGCTGTGAAATTATTAATTTGGACTTAAAGTCATAGTATTGCACAGCTCCCTAAATTGACTCGGTCTTCATTTCTGAAAGCGAACTTGGCTTTATTTCACGTTGTGAGGAAATATTAAGGAAAAGGCCCATGGTGATACCACATGAATCTAGAGAATTACTTCTTACTAGTTGAACCATTTTGAGCTTTTTATAAAGCGAAGAACATAATATGATATCCTTGTTAGCTAGTTCACTGGGATTATCATAAAAATTTTCTCCCAGATGAAGTTTGCGTCTTATGGAAAGAGCAGGGCATGTGCAGGGAAGGTGAGAGATTGTTTCCTCTTCTTCTCATACAGCTCCTGCAGAAGTCATTTGAGGCTACACCAAGTCGTATTGCGTGCCTATATAAGACAGTGTCTTGTGGGGACACCTATTAGGGAGCTAATATGAAATCTGCTTTGAGATAACAAGTCCCTAGAGCGCTTAAAGTCAAGTGACGGCCAAATGCGTTGGTAAATTATCGTTAAGGCTGTTTCTTTTAGCATGAGCTATCGGTAAGCCTATCTTTTCCCTTTCAGGTGAGATAGGTATAGGTTCCATTTTTAGCAAGTTCATCGGCTCTACAATTTCCTGTGATGTCTCTGTAGCCCGGCACCCAACAGAGGTGAATATTAAATTGCTGCTCCATCTCCATAAGAGATGATCGACAATCGACGGCCGTTTGAGAGTTGGTTGAGACACCGTCGAGAGATTTTATAACAGCCTGACTGTCAGAGAAGATGCGGATATCAGAAGTTGATATCACGTTTGCTCTTAGCCAGGATAGAACCCATTTGATCGCCAAAATTTCCGCTTGGAAGACGCTACAATAATTTGTAAGGTGGAATGAGAGGCTTAGATTAAGCTTATCTGAGTACACACCACTACCAACAGCATCATTTGCCTTGGATCCATCTGTATAAAATTGAATGACCCCTGTCTTCCAGCTGAGTTTGTCGCAGTTATTGACTTTCTCCAGTGAAATCCACCATACTGCAACCCCGTACATGAGAATTGGTCGGATGACCGATGTGGCAATATATAAAGCAAATAAGTTATGTGAGGTTGAAAACCCCATTGTTTCCTATGTCTTTTTTGCAGGAGAAAAGAGCTACTGCAGCTTTCTTAACTCTTTCTTGAATGTTAGGTTTCCAACTTAATATTTTGTCTAATATCAGACCAAGATAATTGGCTTCATTGGTAAAAATTAGTGGTAGGTACACCTTATATTTTAGGTCCACAGTGATCAGCCCATCTAGTGAGCATATTAAGTGCGTTTTGGAGGAGGTCTCTCAGGGTATTAGGATATTTTCCTGGGACGGCGATAGCAACATCATCGGCATACGCAATCACTCTGTGGCCTATATTCTCTAGGGATATTAGCAATTCCACAGGAGAGGAGACAGAACACCACCTTGGGGAGTGCCTCTGCTGACAGACCTTTTCTCACAAAAATCTCCCATCATAGAGTTGATGATGATGATCCTGCTTTTTAGCATTGGATTAATCAACTCACAGAGGAGTATTCGACGTTCAGGGTCGTCATAGCATAGCAGAAGTGATAGCAGATGTGTCAACGTTGTTGAAAGCGCGCTCAATGTACAGGAAAGCAACCATAGTGTATTCTCTTCATATAAAAGGGTGTAATTTTGTATGTATGTCTGGCATAAACTCCATACCATGGCTCAACATATATTTTCAATTCGCCAGATCTCTCAGTTTTCCCAGGTAGCCTATATCAAACCATGCACGAGAACAAAGGTCTGTTTGCCCTCTTTCACTCAGTGAAATCCGAATCAATCTGCGAGGTCTGGTTGACGAATAATGATCAAAAAACCTTTTTTTTGTTTTTCCTTAGCTAATTGTTATTCCGTAGAAATAATATATTCGGATGCAAATATATCGGCAACTAGAGCTCGGAATAGGGCTTGTATGGCTTTCAATAGTAAGCTCAAGGTAATGAGAATCATAAAATATGTTGAATTTTGCGAAATCGATGCCTTCATGATTTTCGAAAAATTGTGAACCGACAAAAACAAATTTTTCCAAAACCCATCCAAAAAGAACTGTTTAAGGTACGCTAAATTTGGTTAACATTGCTTTTCAATGCCCGCAGTTTTTAATTCAAAAAAATAATTTAACCAACTGTCAGCAAATAACGTTCTCCTTTTAGTGCAATGAAATGCTTTAAAGCCTCCAGAAACGAAGACAACAAAGCTCAACATTTTAAAACCAAGCATAAAAAGAGTGAAACTGCCTACTTCCTGAAACATTTTATGGCTCGTTCGCTGTGTTTTTTTTTTCAGAGACTTTTTCAACACCAAGCAATTTATCAAGGTGTTAACTTCACACAATTACCCAAAACTGCAGTTAAATATTTCATTAAAATTTTATTAAATTCATTTCGTTTAATGGATATCTCTCTTTTGAGGTATGTTGAACTTGGCTAATTTACTTAGCATTATGTATGGAGTGTGGACAAATTTTTATTTTATCGTTAAAATAAATAATCTACCCAAGCCCGCACATATGAGTTTGAAAGGTGTTGAGGATTATAGGATATGTTAAATAACAATAATTACGGATAAACGAATTTAAACGGCAATTAATTTTGATAAATGAGTGTATTAATACCAAAGGGGATGTTCTAAATTAATAAACGAGTACATTAAGGTTTTTTGTGTATTTTTAAGCACGAATCATTGAAATTCTGGAAGTAAAAAGGTTATGCAAAAAACTTTAAGCAAGTTGTCAAATTTTGTGAGATCATAATCTGGTCTGTCAGTGGTTTTGCTTTGAACCTTGTTTAACCAGGTATATGAAAAATTTATAAGCTATTAAAAGGCTTGGTTTATACTTAAGAAACTGCCACTTTTTAAGTAATAATAAAAATATCTGAAATCCAAATTCAAATAAACTAGAGGAAAAATACTGTTTCAAAAGATATCATTCCATTAAGTGCATTTTTTCAACGCATAGTTTTAATTGAGAAAAATTAATGCTCAATTGTTTTCCTCTCAGCTATACTGGTTGTGCAAAATTTCTGAATATATTTTTTTGAATTATCATTCATTGTCACGGTAGGACTGTACACAATCCGGGTTCCCATTTAAAAGTATTCCCTAAGGGACACGAACAAAGGTATTAATTCCCTCTTTTACTCACGAGCCATCACTTCGATTTATTTATAAATATAAACCCATGAAGCAATGTAAACATGATGATCGAAAATAAAAGAAAAAGATATATGTATATATGTACACAATAAATCATTTCACACGCAAGTCATATCTTGTCGGTTGCAAGTGCATTTTCATTTTGTCGGGTATGACAATGAGACTCGTTACTTGTTTTGTCTTTTGTCCAACTTAAATGGAATTCATATTTCAGAGAAAACGACAGACTCTTAAATGTATTCTCTTTAATTAAATTTGGAATGGAAAGTGGCTGCAGGGATCACTGGACATTTTTTGTTTACATTTTTTTTTTGAATAAATTGGAAATACTGTGCATGAAAATTAGAGTATTGTTTTTGTCCTTTCATGCAAAAATGTACTCATAATACTTGACTGATACAAGTATCAATAAGTATGTACAAAAATTTGCACAATAGGTAGGCAGTTTTAATTTAAAATTTTTGAAAATTATAATTTAACCTTACTTGGTTCACTCTGGCGTATACGTAACAAATACGTTATATGTTAGGTATAGTTTTTTTTTGTATAGGAAATTAAGAAGGAAGAACAGACGATGGAAAAACCTTGCTACTTTTTATTCGGAACAGAAAGAGAAATTTGCGTTGAGTGTCGTTGTGGCTGAAAAGTTAAATCCTAAATGTAGTTTTCTTGAAAAATTATTTTGTTCCTTATTCATTATATTCATATAATAATGCCTATTTGAAAATTTGGTGGTATCCTGGCAATGTTTCTCAACATTCTGTACTTGCGGCAAATGCCTTTCAAAAAGATCATAGAGACACGATCGAAAAAGTATTGAGCGATCTTTTGCGAGGATTGCCGTTCTACATCGAGTTTCCTCCAAGCATTTTCTTGTGCTTTTCTAAATCTCTATCTAGAAATCCGCCTTTGTACCTTGGGTACAATGACATTGTTATCCAAATTTTTGATGTTCCGATACCACTTTCACTTTTGGAGTAAAAAGAGTCTTTCAAACTTATCCACTTTTAATCCATAAATAATAGGAGACCGAGTTCTCTTTCAATAATAGATCAAAATATATTAATTCAATAAGAAAAAAAATTGGGCCATATTCAATATTCATATAGAGAAATGTTTAAGTTTCCTGGTCCACAGTTTAAGCTTAATAGTTTAGGAAATCACAGCTTTTATTCCTAGAAGATTTTCTTGTTGTGTTTAACTAAACTAGAGTTTACTGAATAAATCTTCTACTTCTTTCCTTCAAAAAAACACATGCAGCAGCATAGATGTAAACAAAATTTAAATATTCAAAAATCAAATGTGAATTTGAAATCGAAAAACTTATTTGTTACTATACACGTTTGTTCTACCTTTACATATTGCATGCCCTGGGCCCCAAAAAAAGACGTTTTACCGCCGTCCAGTGGCGCATCGTAAATTAACAACAGCTTGGCGCTTCCTTTTTTTCCTTTTTCTTATACTTTTTATGTATTTATTTAATATTGCATGTTTAGTTTGTTAGTTTTCTGATATTTATATATATGTACATTTTGATTTCTTTCGTTAGACATTTAAATTGTTAGTTTTCCTTGTGTTATCGATATAACGGTTTGTTTTGAGACTAGAAAAAAAACGAAAGGAAGGACTCTTGGTTAGGAAATCCTTTACCCCAACTCGGCACGAGGAAAAGTTTCCCTCACGCCCCTCGGTATCACCTTTGCTTACTTGGAATTTTGTTGTTTGTTCAGCCAGCACAGAGCTCTCTGCAGGTAGGGACAGACGCGGTAAAGTCGGCGTTCGTTTTAAGGCGGCGGCAAAGAGACCCCGCAGTTGGAAGTGTTTCGGGGCATAAGGGGAGCCACTCCGGGTCCTTGGAATTTTGAGAGAGTGAGGTAAAGGGATTTCATCTCAAGGATCGTCCGTTTCAAAGGACTTCAAACCATAGTTTTTTTGTCAAGGTTAAAGTCACGTTATTTGTCATTCATACATTTCGGAAACTTAATGCATAGGCTAAGCTCTAGGGCAAAGTCCTGTTTATTTTTAGTTAGTTTAGTTTGTTTAATGTCTTGCTTGTATTCTCGTATAAGGTTTAGATAAGTCAATAAAAGATTGTAAATGCGCCATAGCATCGAAGATCTTGGTTTTTATTTTCATTCAAAAGTCTAAATGAGCAGTGAATCATTATGAGTTGCTAAGCGCATTTCTTGGGGAAAGCGGAAGGTAAGCTGGTTCTTCGTTAAGATTAAGTAGGTTCCACAGCACCCACGAACTTTGGGGAACCCGACAATCAGGCCAATTGGGTTTCATGGTTGGGAGGGCAGAGGCCAAGCCGCGTCGTCACCAGCGGTCTCCGAGATTGGCGAGCAAGAGTGGAGGTGTAAACAAGTTTGTTATTAGGCATGTTTTGTGTTTTTTTTGGAATAGGCGAGGTCCATCTGTGGTGGCAAGATCCCCACCCAATCCGACGAGCTAGGTCGTGTGCTGCAAGCATGCCGTGGCCGCCGCAGTGGACATTCTTTAACCAACCCATACCCTACCCCTTCCCTTTCCTAGACTTGTCCTACCCTTCCAAACCCCCCCATCCTTTCCAGTTGCTTATTTAAAATGGCTTTTTGGTTTTAATGCAATTGTTGTTTCCTCAAGTTCGTGAAGTGTAATTTTGTTGCTGTTTCCTCTCTTCCAATTGGAGGTTGCCGATGATGATAACACTGACGATGTGTATTATCATGACAAATTCATTCCACATGTTGTAAGATGTCTTGGATTAAATGAATAAGAACCTGTTGCTCTGACACAAGCTGCCTGACAATAGATGCCCTTACAAAACCCTTTTATCCGAGTACCTCTTTGTTTATCCTTTATCCTTTCCTAGCTTGTCCCTTAAGGATAAAACTGTTATAATTTTGCTTCCATTCTTGTGTATAATCATCAATCGGTATCGAAGCAATCAATCCACCAGGTTTTTGGTTTCAGAATCAAATTCATCGCGTGTCAAGTTTAGGGAACCACATGTATTTTAGTCCCTGCCCAGGAACAATAAAGCCCCTTTTAGACGGTCAGTTATCAGTTCAGTTCAGTTTAGTTTTCACTTCAGTTAAAAATATTTTGTATTTTGACGTCAGTTCGACGTTCAGTTGAGCTTTCATTTTACTTGTGAGGAAAACTGATAAAAATTTAATCATTTACACATCATTTTTTGACTGAAAGCTTTACTGATTGTGCAACTGAAAATGAAACTGAAATGTTCGTCTAAATGGGCCTTTATAATTTGTTGAAAGCAGTGAATGATAGTTTGATATTTAATAGAAAAGTAGCAACTTAAACATAGCATCACTACTGTTTAACTCTTAATTCTAGGACTAATTGTAATTTAAACTCCATTTTTAGTTAGTCCCAGCTTTTTTGACCCTCAATTATTATTTTCAAAGTTCGTTGGAGCCCGTCATTCGGCCGAAGAGTAATCGGAGTTACTTCTTGGTCTATCTGAATTTTGATAAAAGAGAAGAATCCTTCATGTGGTCTTATACCAAAATTTGATAATCGCGAATTTTAATTTTTTGTTGCATTACTTTTGAAATCACGGAAAGTACTACGATTAATACGAGATGTTTGCAGACCTTAGAAGTTGCGCGATTTTCTTTCACCGAAGATGGGACTACAAATCTAGTTCTGTGGTCACGTTTTGCGATTCTGAAGAGTTACCTGCAACACCCTTGAATTTATGGTTAGGTAAAAAAGTGTTGTCACGTTTATGACGTACAAAAGGTACGACTTACCTCGTTCGACTTGATTTTTCGACGTAAGGCACAAAGGATCGCTCCTTACTCAAAATTTGACATTCCCAAAAAGTTTACCTTCGAGATTTGGAGACTATTTTGGTTTAAGTTGGTGATCAAAAAGAGGAATGTTTGTCTATGCTTAATAATTAAAACTATTTGACTAGTTGACGTTGCAAATAATTTTCTCCATAGTTGTTTTGGAAAGAATGAATAGGTACTTACAATTTGTGCCTAGAGGATTGCTCTCGAGTGTCCTCCTAGGAAAATTAATTTGGTATAACCCAGTAGCAGCCACTGACCCAAACAATTTTTTTTTTCTGGAAAGTAATCTAAATCGACCCACTGAAACTTTTATGCTGCACACACAATATCGCAGTGAAATGACCGCTTTACGTCAGTGATTTTTGTTATTTTTCTTTTTTTAATGTTATGTTTTCGACTGCAATAAAATTTATGACTTTGATAGTAATTATTATTATTTGAACAAAAGAGATACCTAAGACTTTTTATTATGAGCATTTTTTTATGAAGATAAAATAGTAAAGTGTACGCCAAAGTTGACACTGACAAAATTGTTTTTATCCAAGCGATTGTATCGTTGTTTTCGTTTGCATATTTTTGCTTTTGTGTCGCTAATGTTGAAATTAAATGACAAACCTATAACCGATGACTACAATTGATTCCACTATCACCGTGCGTCGGAAACGATGTGGTCAATCTGTTTTGTGATTGATTTCTATGTCCCCTTGTGGATATTGAAATGCGGGAAATACGAAGTCCATCGCCCTGAAGCCGTTATCGTTGGTGCATATAAATTAGGTCGAACAACTTGTCCTTCGTGTCTTAATTTTTGTTTGGTGTTAGCTTGATTGACGCGGATTAAATTGTCCTGAGGCACTGATCAAGAGCTTTCATACCGTGGATTACTATTATATCTTGCTTGTATCAGGACTTTCTTTAATTGTACAAACTATACAAGTTACAAACACAAAAAGAATGCTTAGAATAATAATTATAATCCTCTATAAAATATAAGCTTTACCCTATAGGGAACAAAGTATGTATATCAAAAACTTTAATAAACAACTCAATTGTTAAAAATAACCTTCCTTTAATGTATTATTTTTCTATCTTTAACATGACCCTGACCTTAACATTTAATATTTTCTTTATTAAAAAAACAAAATAAATAACCCACAGGTTGTTTATTTCAATGTAAAAAATATTGCCCTCAACCAACCCTATTTCAACTTTCTAGCCACAAATATAATTAGAAAAGTTTTCAAATAAAAAACAGAGAAAAACAAACTTTGACTATTTCTAAAAAAAAAAAAAAAAACGAAAATCATAATGAGCAAGCTTTATGCAAGGACCATCATTGAGGACCGAACGAACGAACTATAGGTATGAAAAGCAATCATTACTTTCTTACACCTAATTAAGCTTTAAATATGTAACTTTTGATCAATTTTCAGAAATCAGAACTTATGTTCCCTTTAATTGAAAATCTATCAAATGTTTGATCTACTAGAAAAAAAGTCCTTTACAAACGGAATACAAACAAAAGTTTTTGACAAATTATGAATAAATTTATATTCAGCTCAAGCCAAAAAAAAATGAAAGCAAGCAACTTCCAACACACATCAACGCAAGTATAAAAAGGAGAAAAAAAAAACTAATTGAAGCCTATTCATTCAAAGAAAATAATAAAATTCCCAAGTACCTACATCGTGTCCCTATGAATATAGTCAACTTATTCTCGACAAGGTCTATACTCTATACCACTGCCACGCACACAAAATTTTTCTCATTTAATTACAAAAGAAAGAAAAATGAATAAACTCACCAAAAAGGAAGTAGGAAAAAGAAGGAATATAGAAAAAAAAAACTTAAGCTGATTGTGTCAATAATCATGGAATGCTCCACCCAAAATCAACACAAAAAAGGTCCTTGTTTGCCATAAACATGTGTAAGGCGGAAAATCATCTACCTTAAGGACATCTATAAGAAAACAAAAACTACATTGTAAATATATTTGTGCTAAGACTTCCGCCACAAACCAAAAATAAATTAAATCTCAAAATCCACCCACGATTGATATCGCCACAAATAGACGCAGACATATGCACATTTATTAGAATATTCAAAAGATATCCATAAGGACTCGCGTATCCTTTCATATATCTGTATGTATGTTTGCTTGAAGAAATAGTTCAGCTCCCATAAGTGAATGGGAGTTGAGTCTATGAGAGTGAGATTGAAGGTAAAGTGTGATTTTATTATGCCACGATTGCAATATCAATTAAGAGCATTGTGCCATGAATTTAATTTTCTTTTTTTTCTATCCTGTTGTGTAGTCTCCTTAATTTAGGTGAGCGGGGAAACTGCAAAATGAACTCCCTCAAAAAGCTTGATTTTCAATGACATCGAACAGCTGATACGATTACGATATTCCAGTGGCAGAACAGCTGACTGGTATGCCATAAGAACTGCGCTGTTTCATCTGACAGTGATTTTCCCATAAAATCGCTCTCGCTCTTCTCACTTGATGTTCTCTCAAAGGATACAAAGGAATAAGGAACATCCGTGTAACCTTCATTTGAACCATGTTGATCTATTTGAGTAAAGCATGATTTTACAGGACGCTGCTATTACGATTGAGCTTGGAGATGACGATGAGGGGGTTGGTTGTTAGATTTTGTGGGTCTTTAATAACCATTTTAGCCGTACACACCCCAAAATTTGTTGAGGCAATATAAAAGCCAGAGAGTTGAGAGATTTGTTTGTTAAATTTTGTTTGTTTTATGTTTTGTTAGACGTGAGAATAAGTCAAAACTTCTGAGAGAAAGAGAGAAAATATTTTCCAGAGAGCTATAATCATTCCTAACGCACATCTACAACATTGGTTTGTATCCTATTTTCCTATCCTAACGCAAAAGCAAAAGCTGTTAAAAAAAATACTACAGCTACCAAAACAACAACAAAAAATAGGATGCCTTCTGAAAAAGAGATGAGCAAAGAAAAAAAAAACGCTGGATGCTGGAAATGAAAACTGTATCAGCCGAAATGCTGTTTGCCATCATAATATGCTCAGTTTCAATTGGACCATGTAAGATACCGGGATAGTGACGACGACGCGCGGTTACTCAAATTCGTTGTGCCATTTTTGCACCAGTGCTTTTTTTATTTTGACATCGAAAAATTGTAAAACGCAATTCTGCAAAATTAAGGATTTACATATGCGGTTCGCTGAATATTTGCCTCACAAAAATAACAAAACAAAGAAAAAGGACAAAATGAATCCCTGAATACCACGTTTTTGTGACTTCGATTATATGAAACAATGTCTACATAAAAATAATCAACCTTTTTTACTCTCCTTGGCTTATATCTTCGTTAAAAAAAAGGATTTAAATTGAAAACTTCCAAGGATACAACGGGAGCCAAATCTGTGTTTTTTTTTTCTCGGTCCAGTTGGTCGTTGGTCTAAATGCAAAAACTCCGTCAAACCCTGCCGACTCGAAGAAAAAGAAAAAATGATTTCATCCGGTTACCGGGCTAGTCGTCATGAATATTTAACAAAAGTGACGACATAGTGTGCGAGCGAAAGAGTGAGGGAATATCACTGTACCATAAATAAGGCAAACACAAAAAAATAATAATAGAAAATACAAAAATTTGAAGATGAAAGTTTTACCAAACAAGCCAAGTGACGGTCTCTATTATCCTTGCCAAATAACAGGAAGACCATGTATGAAAACATGACATTTTGATTGATTGTTACACCGCCACCCCATGCAAAACGCTAACGTGTCTCCTTTGCATGTCCTGTCTCTATGCCGTGTGTGGGTTTTGTGTTGAATATCCTTTGTACCTTTTTGCCCTATTGAAAAGTTAACTTTTCGTGATCCTTTACACTATCTATTATATCAGTTGGAAGACACATGAGAACATATAGTGTCGGCATTATTCACTTTTATCAAAAAAACATTATAAATCGTCCTTGACTCGTGTGCGTGCAAATTATACCCCAAAGCGGAAACGGATGAAGGTGTATTAATTACAAGATTTGCTGTGTGAAATTGTTTCACGTATCTGTTGAAATTGTGCGAATACTGTATGTATATTGTATCCGAAGCACCTTTTAACACTTATTCATCGGGTGTATCCTTTTCTTCCTTACATAATTTGTTGTGTTTTCATAAATAATGAAGAGAAATGTGTCCTTAGAGCGACCATACCCATAGTTAGAAGCAGGTGAAGAAAATTTAAGTACCTATTAATTTAGTGTTGTTTTGTTTTTTTACTATCACACAAAAACACGGCAAGGATTATCATCCCAGCTACAACGATTTATAAGAAGAAACGAAAGGAAGGAAGAAAATTATCCTTGAAAAGTGAATTCATATCTCAAAGTGTACCATATGTTTGTTTGTTTTTATTTATCCCCATTTTGTGTTTCTTCTCTCTAAAAAAAAGTCCTTGAAAGTCCGGTAAATGAGAATTCGTGTATAGTGTGTGTTTATCTGGTGTTTGACCGGTCGGTTGTGTCAAGTTTCAGTATCAGAGTCTGACAACGACGATTGTGCAACTTAATTTTTCGTTTGTTTATTTTTTAAAACACATTAATCACTGTCATTTTGGTGCATGCAACATTACCAAGGATATTAAAAGAGAGTTGTGGTCCTTCTTTAAAAAAAAGGATCATTTGCGGTGGGCGTTGAGGAAGACCGAAACAACGAGCATACTGTGGATTGAATTTCTCGTTAAAAATGTGTGGCTGCGAGGGGAGACTTCGTTTCTCCAGGATATACAACAGCTTATTAAGGACATTAATGCTGATTGTTTTCGGATTGGCTAATATGAATAGTGGTAAGTTGTCTTTGGGTACCTATCTATATTATCAAACTGCGTATACAAGAGGCAACAAAAGTCTCATTATGCCTAAAGGTTTTATCATGTTTGTTATTCTTGTGACCTAAATTTGGGATAAACTGGACATTTGTTGGGGAATGATACATTATTGTGTGTGTGTTATTTTTACATCTGTCGCCAATGATAATGATGAAAATGATGACAATAACAATGATGATGAGTTTCCTTTTTTGTTGTTGTTGTTGTTTTTTTTCCTTCCCGCAAAAGAGAAAAGATGATGTCCTTTGGGTGTGACACTTTTGTTTTTATTATTTGTTGTGTGCAGAAGAGATACGTTACCATATCTACCGAAACCAAGAATCGTTATAGGGTTTTTTTGGTCTTCTATTTATGGAATTCGATTAAGTTTTTTTTTTTTGCAAATTATTATTGATTTCTTTTTTGTGTTGGTTTTCAGTTTTGGATTGAAACCATCATGTGTGTCGTAAAAAATAATACTATGTGTGTGTGTGTTCCTCTTTAACTTTTTTTTTTAAATAAATTTGTGTGTTGTTTTTGTATCTTTGGATGTCCTTGAAAGCCCGTCCAGAGAGTCCACAGAGAGATTGCAATGGGATCTAATTGGCTTGTAAAGGAAATACAACAAATTGATAAGGGTTCAAGTTTTGCTTGGGGGAGTTGTCAGAATAAAAAAAATAACGAAAAAGTGTGTTTGCTATATTTTCACAATGAAAATTGAAAATTTTAAGTTTTCCTTTTTGATTTCTGAAAGGATTTTTTGTCATTTTGTTTGTTCGCTTGTTTAAGAAGAATTCCTTAGGTTAATGTTTCCGAATGGAAGCAAAGTCGCCAGGAGGGCTTGAAAAAGGTAAAATAATAATATTAGCATTCAGTAGTTATGAAAATTTTCTGTTTTGTTTGTTATTGAAGTAACGCACAGTGGACGCAGAATTATCCGTCAATAATATACAAGTGCTATACTAAGTTGAATTAAAAACGCTTAAAATGCAAGATTCGAAGTCCTGAAAATTAGTGTAATTTTTACTTGTGATTTAAGTAAGGCTTAGATTAAGTGCGGCAAATTATGGCCTACCCTTAACATTTTTTAAGATAAAACCAAACATTTCAGTGGAATTCATATGTATGTATTTTTAACAGTCTTAAAATGCAATTGGAAATCGATCTGTTAAAACATTTTTTTAAAAACACGTAAATAAAAAAAAGCAAAAAACAAAAATGTAAAAGAACTCTAAATTACAGTTTTTAAAAAAGTGCGGTGTTAAATATGGCCCAGGGTAGGCAAACCTTATGTGAAACAAAATACACAAATATAGCATTCTTTTTCATATCCCGCACACACCTCATGGGCTATGTCGTGGTTTTGGGCTTTGTTTCGGCATTGTAACTTTTAAAATAAAAATTTAAAACTATCAAAATTCATAAAAAAAACCTGTGAAATATGGCATACTGGGCCATAGTACCCACATTTGGGGTAGGCCATATTAAACACTGTGATTTTGCACTAGTTTATATTTTTCGTAATTTTTTTGTTTTTAATATGATGTCACACAAATTAAGAAAACACTTTAAGGAATTCAATTTAATAAACAGTTACCATTTTAACACAATATTCAAGGTAAAAACACTTAAGCAAACTTACCAAAAAATTTGATCGAAAGCATACAAACCGAAAAACCCCCTGTTACTTCCAAGACTATCGCGCAACACGTACCACGAAAGGCTGAAAATTAACCTGTTTTCGCATGTTTGAAATGCTGTTTTTTAGTTTGCTATTGGTCTTGGTTTAGGAAATAAAGGAGTGGGCCATATTACCCACGTAGGCCACATTTGCCGCACTTACTCTATATTTCGTCGCCCTAAAATTGGGTTGCCGTAAACGCCAAAACTCGTTTTTTGAGTTTGAAATGCAGTCTTATGTTTTCGAGGGTGCTCTTTCCAAATCTTTCATCCTCTTGGATCTATCTCTTTCCATTGCTGAGATATTCGGAATGGTTTTGACGTATATACACCTAATTCATAAATTTCAGGTATTATTTTGACGTAAACGCCCAATTTTGGCACATACGTCAAAATTTCCATACAATTTTCCAAAATTTTATTGCAAGAATTGATTTGACGTACGTTCTTTATCTTCCAACGTACGCCGTAAAAGGAACAAATATTTTTGAGTATTGTTTTGACTAATGTGTATACAAAACGATAACTTAGACATGCACGTACGTCACTAATTAAAAAAAAATGTTTTCTTAATTGGCTGTACGTGCATACGATTTTACTTGAACTGGAAAAAGTATAAATAGAGTTCCTTCGAGAAAATTTTTCATTTGTTTCCCAGCTTCCATCAAGAGGACACTTAGAATCATATAATTAATTCATAATTCTTGCAGATTCATCTTCCACTAAAAAATAAGAAACGGTGTAAATTTTTATTCATTTTTAATTTTTTCGATTGAAAAAATAACTTATCAGTTATCAGTTCATATAGCCCAGGAGCCCCCATACAAGAAACTCCCGTCATCGCACCCACTAAAATTTGTAATGAGGAATAAAAGATAAAGCCAAGATGAATAAGATTCGCTTGGTCTGCGTGAATTGAGTTAGCCAGAAAGGCTTCGCATACCTGGGGGGCGGGGGGCTCCCCGCCTAATAGCTTACACGCCTGGAGTATATTATATCCTAGTAACCAGTACAATTTTTATGCCACTTAAACAATTTATGTACCGAATATCGGTTCAAGTTTTGTGCAATCGGTGTTCTCTATGTCAGAGAACATGGGTATAATTTACACTAAATGTCCAAAAACTGCACTGAAATGTAGTGTATTTTTTATATTGAAAATGTATATCACTGCAAAAAATACACCAAATATTTTGGTGTATTTTAGACTTTTGTGCTACTTGAGACCGAGCTATTCTGAGAAATCTGTAAGTTAAGTTTTTGTATTGGAATGCCGTATGTGCCACATTTTTTGACGCACGTGCACGAGGTAAGAATTTTTTTTGATTTTGTGGCGTATACGGCAATCATGATTTTTGAATTAATTGTAAATATTTTATAATCTAAAAGAATTCATGAATATCTGCTTGCACTTTTAGAAAGAAGACACTCATAAAAGTATCTTGTAAAAAAATCAAAAAATCTCAGCGGTTGGTTTTTCTGAAACTGGATGTCAAACATTCAAATGCGATTTCCCAAAAACGTACAAATGGCGTTTACGGCAACCCAATTTTAGGGCGACGATTTATGCAATTTTCGATATTCATTGTCTTTATTTTAGACTTTGGAAGGGATTGTTTCTGAAATTAATGATTTAACCAAAAAACGTTTTGACAAACATCAAAGTAATTTTTATAAACTAATTTAAAAACATTTATTTTAATGTTTTTCATACAATACAATTATTTAGAGACACACCTTCTGTGAAATATTTGTCAATATTAGTACTACAGTTTACGAGTTAAGACTTGTGACATTTGACGAAACCATTTGTTTTATTTCTCGGGACTTTAGGACCATGGAATTCTGCTGTTGGACCAAAATAAAATAGTCAAAAACAAGCTTAAATTGGACAAAACTTCTGTAAACATTTTTCAATTCCTACAACTTTGTTTATTTTTTCCTTGTGTACACTACGCCGCCGTGGGCACTACTACTAACAAATCAATGCTTCAATCAAACGATCAGGGGATAGTTATTGATCACTGTACTGTTATCTTCATCATATAATAAAACAGCTACCACTATTTTTGTGGTACACCTAACGCGGCCTGAAAAAAAACCGATGGGGCAAAAATTACAATATAATCGAACGAAAGCATATTGTGCGCAAATGTGCTGTGACTGGGGTATTACCTAAATATTCTGTACTGAAATCGTTTGAAACAAGAAAAAGAGTGAGGTAGTTTTATTAAAATAAAAACTATTTGAAATGTCAAATCACAACGGTGTGTTCGCACAGAGATGTCAATAAGAATCAACCCAAAACATTAAGATGGGTTCATAGTGGTGTTCACATTATTGTTAATTTCGAGAGCTGGGTTGACTAGTACCAATATAAATTTGTTCGAAATACAAAAACAAATTAAATCTTCTCTCTTACGCATGTTTACATCTATATTGTTGTCGTTTGTTCGTTTGCTTCAAAGTATATAGCATTTAAGTTTTAAGGTCATTTTTCTAAACGAAAATACGTTTTCATATTTACTTTTATTTTTGCATGTTTCAGTTTGTCAGGAATGCTTATAATAAAGAAATGAAATAGATACTGACAATTTAACAAAAAATGATTTTCCAATTTTTTCCTTAATCTTCGTTTTTTATTTTGTCTTATTATAATGACAAAATATAAAGGGAGTAGTACGAAATCCCCAAAAGACAAAATCACCATGGGGACAAAATCTCCAAAAAAAAAAAAAATCCCCACGGAAAAAATCCCCAAAGAAAAAATACTTTTTGCCAAAATCTCCTTGAAATCTCCAAAACTCCAATATTCAGGTACGTCTACTTACACCGTTCCTCTCACGACATGTTTTGTTTTATATTATTATTATTATAATTTATTTACATATAATTGAAATTATAAATAAATATACATAGAAAAAAAAGAGCCTAGCTGCTAAGGCTTTCAGCTCTGTGTTTTGTTTTATATTCATTCTTTATTTGTTTAAACATTAAACAAAGTTCTTTTGAATTGATTTTTTTATTTATTTTGAACGAAATGAATTACATTTAAAATGAATTAAACATTTATTTCTTAAACAACCTTAACTGAATACAATAATATCTCCAAAACAAATATGTTCAAGTAGTGAATCATGCGATTAAATCGCGCGATTTAATCGCATGATTCACTACTTGAACATATTTGTTTTGGAGATTTTGGCATGGAGATTTTGTCCATGAGGATTCTCTCTTTGGAGATTTCACTGCTGGAGATTTCAGTTTGGGGATTTTGGGTTTGGGGATTTTCGTTTGGGGATTTTGGCTTGGGGAAAACGTCACCAACCCAATATAAAAAATAACAAAAAAGAAATAAATGTTTCCAACACCGATATCTTGTTTTATTAGATGATTTTTTTTGTCTGCTCAATGCATGTTCAGAGAAACTTGTATTCAAAGACAATATTTTAAAACATGTCAACGTTTTTTGGGGAACTATGAAGAGGAATAATATGAGAATTAAAAAGAGGATAATCTTCTCAGTAATCTCAGAAAATAAACCTTTTAAGGCGATTTCTTGGGAAGATGTAATTTTAATCTAGCTTTTATCTTTGAAAGTATAAAACATCTATATGTATGTATATTTCGTATGGAGCTCAATATTTGTAGTCGACTTAAATCAATTGAATTATTTGCATTATATTATGGATATTTACCTTGCTTATTTAATAATGATAAATTTTGCAATAGAGTTTTTCGTTTGAATTTATAACTTGAATATTTTTGTATTGCAAAATGTTTGGTTAGTGTCTTGCCAAAAAACAAACATCGTTTTTTGTAGAGATCTATTAAAAAAAAAACTTATATTAATGTAAAAAAAACTGCACAAGTGCGAGATAAACTCGCTCGAGGAGAGTTCCGTACTCGATTATCCGGCCCTATTTTTTATTTAGTTTTGAAGGAAATTTTATTCAAGGATTTAGATATGAAACCAAACATTTTCTTGGCCAATAATTTGTATAGTCCTTCTGCCTATTTCTGTTTATCTTACAAATATGGAAGCAACATTTTCGGATCACTTGTACTCTAGAAAATGTGTATCAAATTTTATTGCGATCAGCTTAACGGATTCTAAGAAATCGCTTGTGAAAGATGAATGAACAGAAAACGAAGTGATGTTATCAGGGTTTCCTTTACACTCGGTGTACGGAACCATAAAAATTTAAAAATCATGTGTAAGATAAGAAGAAATTGCCAATTTCTTCAAGTCATGATATTATAGCTAACATTTCCTGAAAGAAATAAACGTTTAGTGACATTTCACAGTGGCGTATACTTACTTTTCTATTAAGTTTTTTTTGCTTGAATTTCAATTTCATGCGATTTCTTTCTTTCTTGATCTTAATTCACTAGTTAATGCTCTGTTTTAAATCAACACAAATTTAGTTATTAACATTTTGATTAATTGAATCAAATCAATGCAAACTAAGGAAAATAATATACATAATATTATTAAAAACCGCACTATTCAATTCAGTTGTATGAAACATTGATTCCTTTAAAATTAACAGTAACACAGTTGGCCATCGGCAAAAAAATAAAGAAACACCACATCAACAAGTATAATATGAAAGCAGCTGCCCGTGGCTTAGTGGTTAGGTGAGTTGGCTGCTAAGCAGAACGTGCGTCGGCGTCGTGGGTTCGGGTCCTACGAGCCCATAAATTTTTTAATTCATGAAATTCTGAAAAAACCAAAAAAAATGTATGCCTTGCCTTTTTTGTTAAAATCGTTTAACAAAGACTATTCCTTGTAGTTTTTTGTTTTTTTTTTTGTCATTGAATTCAATTTTGAATTAACATTGAAATAAACCAATTTCTTGTTTCGTAAAAACTGGATTAGATGCCTTCATTCATCTCAGGATCTATAATTCAAACGTTAAAAGGGTTGCCAGTACTCCATCTATTCAGTAAACCTTCCCAAGCAATTATGTTCAGTTTAACCTTCTAACAACAATTTTCGACTACTTAAAACGAAGTTTTTTCACGATATGATAATAACAATGGATAAGAAAAATATTAATTAGACGTTTAAAATAATTTTCATTGTAAGTTCAAAATTAAGGATGGGGATACCCTGTCAAATGTTTTAAAAAACATTGGTGTTATTTTTAAGAACTATTGATTGATGTGTAAAATTTTGATATTGAGCAAGCACCTTTTTCCTACATCCTTCTCTAATATTATAAAATGGGAAAGTCGGTTTGCTTGTTTTGACTCTTTCACTTCGAAACGGAGCAATATTATGACATGACATTTTGTGTGGAGGTTGGAGGCCGTTAGGAGGCTGGAGAGTTTTTTAAGCTAATTATTACTTCGGTAAAATAACTCGTTCCCAGGTCATTCAAGCAGAGGACACTCCTTTGAATTGATTTATTGGCTGCCCCTAATGATAGGCAACACATCAATAATAATTATATCAAAGGAAGGGTGAGAGGGAAGGGGAAGATGTCCTGACAAAAGCTGCAATTGAAATTGGGCTTCACAGTAATGCGTATGCGATCTTAAGATGCTCCTCGATTACAAAACGGTACAAGACACAATTTGGGCCAAACATTATTACCAACTGCTACAATCTGAACTGACGTAGGAATGCGTGAAAATGTAATGATTCCAAGAATCGCCATATGTTATTGCTAGTGAAACTCAGATTTCAATATCTATTTAATTAGCTTTATACTTCTGACATTCGGACATTCGAAAACTATACATGTATTCTCAAATATTCCTAAAACTACAAAATACCAAAAATATACATGTAAAGTTAAAAAAAAAATTGCTTATAGACACGCATAAATTCACTTCGGGAGACTTCCCGAAGAAGGATATCAACAGACAAATTTTAATGTTCCTTGAATGAAGCAGTATTTCCAATACTCAAGCACCGACTTATTACTTTAGTAACAATTTAAATATGTAGCTATTTGGTTTTTTTTCTCATAACTTTTTCCATTAATATCTGATTTCCTTAAACAGCCAAGCCACAAGATTCGCTGCAAAACACGCGTAATAAATATTTCATCAAAATGTTCTCATTTTTACAAAAATTACAAAGCTTTCGAATACTTTCCCAAAAATAACTTATTTCAAACTCGTACAAAAAACCTCAAAACTCGAAGAAAATACAGGGTGATTCACGAGCGTTGTGCCAAAAAGCTAGAGCGTGTAGGTTGAGTTGAGACAAGAAAAAAATCGTATGGGAGGGGGGGGGGGTCTATTCCCCCCGTTTAGCCGGGAGGGGCAATTTTCTGAAAAATTGACTTATTTTGTAAAAAAAAATATTAAAAATCAACGGCTTAGTTTACAACACCTATACCTCTCTGAAAAGCTAAAAAAAAAATTCTTTCACTTTGTTTCTAAAATAAATTGTTTTAACGAATAGTTTTAAAAAAATAAATTTTCAAACTCAAAATTTTCAAAAAAAAAGCCAAAAAAAATTGTTTGAACTAATTTTTTTCAAAATTTTATGTATTTAAGTACTAATTTTGTTTTAAAATTTCAATGTCTTTGTTAATTTTTAGTCGAAAACAGAAAACCGGATGCAAAAATGTCTTTTCGTTTTTGAGAAATAAAAAAAAAAACCAAAGCCACTTTTTTCTAAGAAAATCTTTGTTTTTATTTTTACCTATCTGGACTTTTAGTTTAATTTATTAGTTTAATTTACAAATTTAATTATTTTGTAATTGGAGTTTTATGAGGACTCAATAAAGTAGAAAAGTATTGGATTTTCAATGGATTAACCATTTTATTCATTGATAACGTCTGAAAACTGACCTGCAATTTTTTCTTACTATACCTGGGGCCGCGGCCACTCGCCGGCGAAGTGTTTTACCTGCTAGGGGCTTAAGATAATCAAACCGAAATTTTTCTTGAATGAAAAAACAATTAACAACCTAAAGGTAAATAAAAAGCATCGCATATTTACTTAACAACCATTTACAATTAAAATATTAATTCATCAACACATAACAATAACAAACTCATACGCTCGACAAGAGTTAGTGGACAGGAACTTTTGCTACGGTTTAACTTGTTGTCGAGATTGGGAAGCCAAAAGACTCTACGCTGAAAGATATCCCAATAGATGGCGCCCAAGTCGTAGCATGTTTTCAAGAATCCGCCGACGAGAGCACGGAGAGCTAGAAGTGAAAGGTCAATGGCAAACGTTTTCAATGAACAAAATGATTAATCCAGGGAAAATCCAATGCTTTTCTACTTTATTGAGTCCTTATAAAACTCCAATGACAAAAAATTAAATTTATAAATTAAACTAGTAAATTATACTAAAAGTCCAGATAGGTAAAAATAAAAACAAAGATTTTCTTAGAAAAAAGTGGTTTTGGTTTTTTTTTTATTTCTCAAAAACGAAAAGACATTTTTGCATCCGGTTTTCTGTTTTCGACTAAAAATTAACAAAGACATTGAAATTTTAAAACAAAATTAGTACTTAAATACATAAAATTTTGAAAAAAATTAGTTCAAACAATTTTTTTTTGGCTTTTTTTTTGAAAATTTTGAGTTTGAAAATTTATTTTTTTAAAACTATTCGTTAAAACAATTTATTTTAAAAACAAAGTGAAAGAAGAAATTTTTAGCTTTTCAGAAAGGTATAGCACAGTGTTGTAGACTAAGCCGTTGATTTTTAATATTTTTTTTTACAAAATAAGTCAATTTTTCAGAAAATTGCCCCTCCCGGCTAAACGGGGGGGAATAGACCCCCCCTCCCATACGATTTTTTTCTTGTCTCAACTCAACCTACACGCTCTAGCTTTTTGGCACAACGCTCGTGAATCACCCTGTATATTGAAAAAAGTTCAAAATTTTCGTTCGGTGTAAAGTGGTTTCATTAATTGGAATTGTATTTTTAACCTTTTGCATAGGTATCAGCAAAAAATGCTGATATGCAAAAAGTTAAAAAAGTTTGTATTATGTTCATGTTTTTTCTCTTGTTTTTCGCAAAATTTTATAATTATTACATGGAAACAAGAGATTAAACATTGTGGTATTCTTTCAATTTTAATTTTTTTCGGAATAAATTTAAAATTTAACATAAATTAGTGGCGATTGCTATAGATACAAAAATTAAACGAAGCCAGTGCCGATGCTTCAATAAATTGTTGATGCTAAGCGCATAATGTGTCTGTATAGGGATGTACGCCGGAGGGTAGAAATAAATAATTGTTCCGTAAGCCCTACACTACAATTCACTTTTTTTTTATTTTATGTGAATCTAAGAAAGGAACCTCTTTTCAATTTGTTTCGATTTTGCTGGTCGAA
Source organism: Sphaerophoria taeniata (assembly GCA_943590905.1). NCBI lineage: Eukaryota > Metazoa > Arthropoda > Insecta > Diptera > Syrphidae > Sphaerophoria > Sphaerophoria taeniata. The sequence goes on from OX016540.1 coordinate 46,841,921, forward strand.
TTTGAAATCGTAAAATTAAAAACGAAAGTAATTTCAGAGAAAAATTTGTCAAAATTGAATGGCAAATTCTTACGAAATTTAGAACACATTTTTTTTTAGCTGTGCGAAAATCAATTTCGATAACGAATTCAATTAGGAGCGAAAATCAGAACAGGGGTGTATAACTGTATACTGAATATGTACCTACATTTACAAAATTGTTACAAAATAAATTTTTGTTTTTTTTTGTATAAGGATACTACGCACTTGCGTCTGTTAACAGTGGCTTTACGAACAACATCCTGCATTTGACATTGAAATAAATTAATTGAATATTATTCTTGAGATATGAGAATATTTTGTATGGGTGTTAAAAAAAAATGAATAAGACAACAAACAAATTTTCGTATTCATTATCATTGCTCGTCTCCTGAGAGTTAAGAAAAAAACACAAATATAATGTTAAAATCGAGAATTCTCCAAAGCTTATTTTTTGGTGTAAGATTTTCCTTCTCATCAAAAGAAAACAACTAATTTCCCATGAATGGCAAAGCAAACACCATCGTTTCCTGGGATATGCTTGAATTGTTTGTAAAACTTGTATGCATCATGCATACATTTATTAAGGGGTTTATATCATTTTGTTCTCCGTTTTCTACTCCGTTTTCATATTCTTCAAACAATGTCGGTGATGATACTGGCAGAAAAAGTTGGATAAAAGTGGTAAGTCAGAAACTGGATGTTAGCAAATTCCTGGAAATTGTTGCTATTTTGATTTTGTTCGTTTTCGGAATTTGTATTAAAATGTATAGAAGATATAAACGGATACAACTTGTGGACACAGTTCACGTATAGAAGAAGACCGAATGCAATACTGGCCTTAGCGATCTAGGTGCTTCGGATGAATCATTGATGAGCGATCTTTTTTGTATAAGAACTGCAACATTATACTCGATGAAGAGTTACGGCCCAACTTGCTATAATTATACTTAAGTGAACATAAGCTAATGTCAAAAATCGAACGTAAGGCCGTGTGCGAATTGGATGAATTGTGGTTAAAAAATAAAAATGGATGAATTTTTAACCACTACTGTCATATTTTAACCTGCTCAGCAGCTAGTCAAATAACGCAAAGTGTCAAAATTTAACCAAACGTCAAGTTTTAACCCATTTTTAACTGAATTCGCACACGGCCTAAATTTCCTATGTAATTTCGCGTACGTTGCTATCTGTCAAACAAATATTGGCTGCTGTGAATTTTGATTTGTTTGTTTTAATGTTGAGATTAAAAGAAATTTTTATTTTTTCGTAATTTTGTTTGTTTGTTTTTTTTTTTTTTTGTTAAAAGTAAGTACATGTTGTTAGTATGAAAAACTGATAGACATAGGTATCTACATCATGTTTTGGGTTTTGTGGAACTTTATGGTTAGCTTATTAATTTGCAGCTAAAACACCAAATTAGAGGACGTATGTCGCCTAAACTCAAGGAAGGTCATTTGGGTTTTTGACGTTTTAGGAAACCTACCCCTACGAACAAATGAACATAATTTACAAATTTTTTTGTCTCATGGAATAGTTTGGAAAAATTGTTTTAACCGCCTTTTGAACACATTGGAACATCAATCAACTTCTGTAGACATTCAAAGACATAAAAGAAGACACTGTCTCACTATGGACAATAATAATTAATTATTAACAATTTAAGACCATATCTCTTTCTGAATTATTTTTCGTCCTGAAAAGGGCTTTAATTGGAAGACAGCCAGGCGGGCGGCGCGATGACAGCCAGCGCTACTGAATTCCACCCTTGTACCTGCGTATTGTTTTTTTTTGTTGAAATTCTGGTTTTTAAATTATAAAATCAGTTGGTGCTGAGCAGTGCACAATAATTTGTTCAACCAATACCTTAAAGTCGTGGCTGGACGAATGAATAACACATAAACTTTTACAGAATATGAGAACGAAAATTAAAAACTTATCTTACGTTAGATTTACTTACGAAATTCCGGTTAATTGGAGAAATTAAAAAGGGAATCAGAAAAAATCTGAGTTTGACACTCCCCGCAACACTCTTTCCTCAATATGGTGTTTTACCAAATCAAGGGGCACGGTAGTGCCCAGCCAAGTTCTCTAGCAACTTTGGCACTACACCCTTATTTACAGGAAACAACTCAGGGCATTTTCCACACCCCTCTAACTTCTATACCAAAGAAGCCAAAAGTTTCAAACTCACATCATTTGTTCAGCTTGTCAAGAAGAAGCACCTCAATAAATTTCAGATATTTAGCATAAGTAGTTTCTAAGATACAATGTTCCAAAAATCACGAAAACCGTAACTGACTGACTCACTCACTCACTGACTCACTCACTGACAGATCATCAAAATTATGAAGCACTTCCCGTTGCCCTAGAAACTTGAAATTTGGCACAGTGGTAGGCCATGTGGTACATACAAAGGAAAAAATCGAAAATTTGAAAATTTTCAATCAGGGGGCGTGGTAGCCGCCTACTTTTACATTATTAATTTAAATTATATGAAGCACTTTCCGTTGCCCTAGAAACTTGAAATTTGGCACAGTGGTAGGTCATGTGGTACATACAAAGGAAAAAATCGAAAATTTGAAAATTTTCAATCAGGGGGCGTGGTAGCCGCCTACTTTTACATTATTAATTTAAATTATATGGAGCACTTTGGAGTGCAGTAGAATCAAGAAATTTTGCACAGTGATAGGTCATGAAGTACATACAAAGGAAAAAATCGAAAATTTGAAATTTTTCAGTCAGGGGGCGTGGTAGCCGCCTACTTTTAAATTATTAATTTAAATTATATGGAACACTTTGGAGTGCAGTAGAATCAAGAAATTTAGCACAATGATAGGTAATGAAGTACATACAAAGAAAAAAATCGAAAATTTGAAATTTTTTAGTCAGGGGGCGTGGTAGCCGCCTACTTTTACATTATTAATTTAAATTATATGAAGCACTTCCCGTCGCCCTAGAAACTTGAAATTTGGCACAGTGGTAGGTCATGTGGTACATACAAAGGAAATAATCGAAAATTTGAAAATTTTCAATCAGGGGGCGTGGTAGCCGCCTACTTTTACATTATTAATTTAAATTATATGGAGCACTTTGGAGTGCAGTAGAATCAAGAAATTTGGCATACAAGTACATCGTGCAATAAAACAAATAAAATATGAAATTTATGATTTTCAACTGAGGGGGCGTGGTACCCACCCATTTAAAAATAAATTTTATAAAATATATGGGGCACCTCTGATCATCGTAGAATATTGTAATTTGGCAAACTAGCAATTCTGCCAGTCAATATAAAGAAATAAAATTAATTTTTAGATTTTTCTGCTTATCAAAAAAAAAAAAAATCTTTGCAAAAAGTAATGATATCACACCAAAAACATAAATGTAAAAAAAGAGCCAAGTTCTCCCGTACAAAAATTCTGCCTAACAAATCAGCCACGAAAAGTAATGAGATCTAAAAGAACGCCAAGTTCTAAGATTCAGCAAGTACTCGTAGGTGCATTGCAAATGTTTTAAGTGGACTTACACCGAATGAACTATTAGTTTTGAAAGTAACTTGTAAACTAATGTAAATTAGTTAATTTTTTTTACTTGGCGGGTTTTCTCTTAGTAACCTACTATTAAAAAAGTTTGGAAAACTTGCTAAGTAAAAAAATTAACTAATTCACATTAGTTTACAAGTTACTTTCAAAACTAATAGTTGATTCGGTGTAAGTCCACTTAAAACATTTGCAATGCACCTACGAGTACTTGCTGAATCTTAGAACTTGGCGTTCTTTTAGATCTCATTACTTTTCGTGGCTGATTTGTTAGGCAGAATTTTTGTACGGGAGAACTTGGCTCTTTTTTTACATTTATGTTTTTGGTGTGATAAATATTTAAAAAAAGGAAACAAAAACTCGCGCCTTATAACTCGAAATTTTTTCACAACTCTCTCTAACTCGAACAATTTCTAATTCGACTTAGGGAGAGTCGACTGTATCTGCAAAGATGTTAATTGAAATTAAGTGATGTCAAAGACAATTTTGTTCACAATTTAATACTCTTAATCAAAAACACATTTATTTGGTAAGGATTAATATCATGTTGATAAAACTTTTTGGCAATAATGCATTAATTTAGACCAAATCTGATTACTATTTAAAAAGTTATAGTGAATCAATCTTAAAAGATAGTCATATATTGCCGCGATCATTTTTTAAGGTCATTTAAATATTTGTAGGGTAACATTAACCGTTTTGCACCCACGCAATGGTAGCCTACAAATATGTACCTATAATTTTCCCCGTTTCCCAACGTTTTTCACTAATACTTTACCCTTATTATTCGCAGCGTATTTTTTATAGCTTAAGGCCTTCCTTGATTAAATTAATAAATAATGAATAATTAGGGTTGGGGTCGAAATTCTGTATGGGCCAAAATTCGGATTTCAAAATTCTGTATTCCAAAATTCTGTATTTTAAAATTCTGTAAATTCAAAATTCTGTATTTTAAAATTCTGTAAATTCAAAATTCTGTATTCTAAAATTCTGTAAATACAAAATTCTGGATTTCAAAATTCTGTATTCCGAAATTCTGTACTCCTAAATTCTGTAAATGATAAAAGAAAAATTGTTTTGATAATGAAAAAAAGTGCGCACTTTTTTTCATTATCAAAACAATTTTTCTTTTATCATTTACAGAATTTAGGAGTACAGATTTTTGATGTTTTCTATGCAGAACCTTGAAGCATAGATTATAATTCTAACGTAACGGATCTCTCTCCAACTAATTTCCATATTATAATGTAACGGACCTATCTCCAACTAATTTGCATATGGTTTACATGAATCACATACCTTGATAACACATTTTGCGTTCGACAGATTAAGTTAAGTGTTCTAAGTTAATCGTGATAAATTGAATTCAGAAAAAATGGCAAATATTAAATTATTAAAATCTAATAAAGGAAAGGATAAATTGTTTGTCGATGCTTTTATGTTCTACAACGAAAGAACAACGAAAAAAAAAAACATTTAATTGGGCGTGCGCTAAGCGAATACAAAATAAATGTAAAGCTCAAGTTGTAACAAAATTGATTGATAATGTGCACACTATAACTAAACAATCGGGCAAACATTCGCATGAGCCATGTGCAAACGAGTGTGATACTGTAGCCGCAAACAATTCCGTCAAGTCCTCAGCTCAAAATATTGCTTTTAATTCAAGCCAGATTATCCAAAAATCTGTATCTGAAACACCTCATTTTAGTAGAGACTATCTTCCTTCAAAAAGTGCCCAAAAATCCAAAATTAAGCGAGTGCGAAAAAGTGATAGAGATTTGGAATTACAGAATTTCTAAAAGCAGAATAATGGATTTGCAGAATTTTGAAAAACAGAATTTTGGATTTACAGAATTTTGAAATACAGAATAATAGAAAAGCAGAATAATGGAATACAGAATTATGTTCATACAGAATTTTTTCTTCAGATACAGAATTTTGTTCATACAGAATTTTGGAATACAGAATAACGACCCGTTCCCGAATAATTATTTGCCGTTTTTTCCACATTTTCCACATTTTCCATTGATTCTTCGCTCCTATTGGTTGCCTTAAGCCTTCCTCTATTAAAGAACTGTCCAACACAAAAAGAACGTTCAAACAAACAAACAAACTCTTCAGCTTAGTACAGAGACAAAGTTATACCTTTAAACTTTAACTTTGTATTTATAATAAACGCAATCGAGTGTCACATGAACAATTTGGAACTGACTGATCTCGTAAGAACGCAATTGCTTACATAGAATTATTTGAAGGAAGAATACATTTGTTTCGTTTTCCATGATTCTCAGCATTTGGTGTCTTCTAACATTTCTGTTTTTGAAAAAAAAGTGTGGCTTAATTCAGAGATGTTAGAAAATATATTTCTCATAGGTTGATTTATTGTGAAAAACAATAGGATATTTTGCGGTAAAATGACATTCGAGTAAAAGTACTGCGGGGAAGTAGTTTGCGGTCTCTTGGTATAAGAAATTTTGGTTTTTTGACCCCAATCCCCTTTTCAAAATGTTGTCAGATACATGATCAAATCATGCCGTAGCATGTAAAATTTTCCAAGATTTTTATGAAAATTTAACGGACGTAGGCTATCTACGTTTTGGTTTGTATGTAATCGCTAAGTAACTTATGCGAGTATAATTGAACTAAATTGAATAATTGTTGGGCCTTAACAAGATTCATTTTCACCCATCTTGTTAATTAACATGGGTAATTCTGAATCGTGAGGGTTTCGATAGCAGTGAAAAAGTAAAGATTAAAACAATAACATTAACTATTTATTTAAAAAAATTTAGTAAATTACATTAATGAAAATGAAACGATACGACCGCACAGATCACAACAAATTTAAACAAAAAACAAACAAAATCCAAATTGTCTAGATTTTTTCTTGGCTTGGTGTTCAATCTTGTTTGAGTTATTGTGGATCGGAAATACGTCTTTATTAATTTATAGGATCGATAATAAAAAAGAATAACTTTATTTCAATAAAAATAATCCTTTTTACTTACATTTAAGAATACTGCGTTATTTTATTGCACGAAATTTTAAAATTACAGCGATAAGATCAGGGCCGGCCCAAGCCAAAATTGCGCCCTGTGCAAGATTTTCAAAAAGCGCCCTTTATACATATATTTACGTAAATACATATATACATACATTCACAATGATACACTTATAAAAATCCCTTTTCACATTACCCAGAGGGTGTTGTTGTTTTCAGAATGTAAATTTCGGTGTGCAAGGTGAAAAGTTCGCACTGATGAGGTATTGAGGTGGAGTGGATGTTTTCTGTGTTGAGATTTGTTACTATTTTTTTTTCTCTTACGATTACGATTTATGAACTTGCAAATGCCTGATAGGATATTTTATTATAAGCAATAATGGAAATTATATAAATAGGTGTGTAAGAACATCGCGCAGCTGCGATGCCGCCTTCAGAATTCTGCAACCTGTGCATTTGCACATCCTGCACATATGGTTGGTCCGGCCCTGGATAAAATATGTGAACCAACCGACTATCTGCTGCCTACAGTTCTGTGATTTTATTCGATTTTAATGTGCATGCTTCGATCATGTTTTTTTTTTGTAACGTCCAATTTTACAATTGACAAGGTAGAAATACGTTTCATGAAAAACAAACATTTTTACCCCATTCGTTGGAGCATATTTCAGCATATTTTGTTATAAATGCATATTTTGCATATTTTATTTTAATATATTTATATTTTCGCAATTTAGTATTATTATTTGCAATTTTTGTTTCAAATATTGGAATAGTCTTGCAATTTATTTTTTATTTTTTTTTGGTAAAAGTCACGATGCTATTCAAGTATTTAATACAAAAGTAAATTATGTCACTTGTTTAGCACACGGGCTCCATAGAGTTTGTGAAACTCTTCGAGGCCAATGTCAAGTGGTTGATCTTTTCATCGCAAACGTGAAAAGGGTTTTTTAAATGTTCCATCAAGAATAAGGACATTCAAGGTAGTGCACCGGAAATACCACTTTTTTCGCAACCGATTACGACTCGTTGGGTATGGATGGAAGCAGTTTTCTATTTTGCAGGCAATTTTGAAAAAATGGGAAGCGTTTTCGAAGCACTGCACGAAGAGGAATCAGCTGCAATTAAAGCTATTAAAAACATGTTTCAATGAAGTGGCATTAAAAGTGACTTGAAATTTCATCCAACTATACTTACATATTTATCGAAATGTATTACACAACAACTGGAAACAAGCGATCTTTGGCTTTCGGATAACATAAAAATAGTGATCGATGCCAAGTAAAAATTAATGCAACATCGAAAAAATAATATGAAAAAATTGATCGATATTTTGGAAACAAAAAAATTAGCGAGCAAAAGGTATTCAAACAATTTTCAAATTGTTTATCAGGATAGAATGTACATATTTTTAGAAAAATACACTGCATCTGACGTTGAAAGAAGTTTTTCAATGAACAAAAATGTTTTCAGTGAAGAAAATTTAAGTACCTATAGCATAAAGAACTTTAAAAAATGGAAATCCTTCAAACTAAACCGTTGTTTGAAATTCCAATCTCTTATGGGCAATCTGAATGGCGGATAAACGAGAAAATAATAATTTTTTTTCCAGTTCTATGGCAATATTATTGTTGATTGAAATTTTTATTTGATCCTTCTCAAAAGTGCAGATAGAGCGTTTTATAAATGATGTCATAGAGTGTTTCGTTGGTAATTTTACTCCTACGTTTTAACTTTTTGAACATATTTCTTTGAACTCACCTTTTCGTCACAAAAACGACAACATTTCAAATTCATCGGTTACCTCACAGGGGATCGTTCTGTAACAAAGAGGTTATGAACCCAGATTCTGGATATTTCCGATTCTGTATACTGTCACTGTATGTGTGAAAAAATGAAATCAACTGTCAAAAATTTTTCACAACGCAATATTTTTATCACAGTCAAATTGATAACTGAAAAGATGGTACAGGACGACAAAAGATAATCTAAAGCGACCCACAGTCTTCCGGGATAAAGAAGGTAATGAATCCTGAACAACACCACCTTAAAACCCGTTGCATTTTTTTTTTTGTTTTTCAAATTAAATAAAAAAATTCTTAATGATATACAAATTATAGGTGTAGCTTATGACGACAACAAATTTTTCATGACCTTATTTGTGTAGGCTTACAGAGACGTTTGTTGACTTAAGCTATCACTTCCTCTTTGAAGCAATAAGGGCTAAAATCATGACATATGGTCAACTTGGGCTCAAATAGACATAAATTGTTATGCAATAAATTATTTTACCATTTTTAAATATGAGCTTTGATATTTTTGAAACTAACCGACTATTGTTGTCGTAGAGTAACAGGGAGCCCAGACAAATACAAAATAACGAAATGGAAAACATTTGCAATCAGAAATTGATGTTCGTTTATGTCGACTTAAGCTCTTCTAACTTACTGGCGCAGTTATAATTCTTAAAATTATTATTTCTGTTAAAGAAAAACATTACTTCACTGTTTAGAAAGTGTTGATTTTTATTGTTCAATGTTGAAACATTAAACAAAAAAAGAAAAGAACTGTTTTCGTACTTGAAACTCTTTTTTAATAATTTAACAAGCAATTTAGTCCAAGTCCAAGAAACCAAGAAAGTCACGTAAAATTTTAAAGTTTTTTGTTTGATTTTGAACACAGCCAAAAACCCAAGCTGGGTCATCATTTTGGAGGTTCAATGTAGAACCAGAGAGAAAAAAAGAGAAAACGTAGTAGTTTTTTTTCCCCAAAACATTGTCTTCCTCCTGACTACCCTGAAATTAGAAGAATTTTTGCTTTAGCATACCTACACTAGTTTATTATTCAAAAACTTCTTGGTCATTGCTATCACCATTATGAACTACGATACGGCAGCGCATATCCTTGTACCGTAAAAAAGCCATAAAACTCAGTGTGATGATAAAATTATGACTCTGTTCCAGGGCCATTATGGTTTTGCACAGAGGACATATAGCCAGAGCGCGTCTGAGTGGTTGGAGTTGAACGAAAAGGAACACAAACAGGATCAAAATCATTTCGGTGAAAATCTTGATTTTTTTTTTACATTCAACGTAGCGTGTGTTAATGGCAGCCATATAGAATGAAATATTCATTTTTTTTTCTTGTGACGAGAATGTAATGTGTTTTTCAGTTGGAGCATTTTTTCTGGTTAGGTCACAGACCGTGACATTGAATATAACTATTTTTTTATGCTAAACTTGGAAGGATAAGCAGGTACCGTTGATGGTGCTTTATTTTCTTTTTTTTCTGTTGATAACGAAATACAAAGGAGAGTGAATATGTTAATACTATGTTGTGTTTTATATATTTCGAGATTATATGAATTTATTTTGAATGCAGAAGGTTCGAAATGTTTGGTTGTAGACTTATGAGAGGTACAAGGGTCCTTTTCGAACAGTTATTTTTCTTTTTTGGTTTAAATGTGATTTAAAAAAAAAAAAAATGTCTGATCTATCTCCAAAACGATCTTATTTCTTTTTTTTCAAACCTTAATTTATTTTGTTTTTAAACAGTAAAATAAAAAAAACTAGTTATAGTTAAACATACGAGCGAAATTCATACGTTTCCTCCGCCTGGAACTGACTGATTTGAATTTCGATTACTTAGTTTTAGAAAAAAATGTTTAGAACCCTAAACTCTAACCAGAACTCCTTGATCTGGAGGCACGGCATGGCAGTGCCCCGCCAAGTCGAGCGCGAAGCAAACACTGCCGTACCATCCTTTACAGGAACCATTTCGCCGCATTTTCAGGCCCCTATTTGAGAACCTTTGGATAAGACCAGAGCGCTGAAATTTCGCCATCCAGTAACACAACATTAACTATAATAATAATGAAAACGCAGTAAGGAACCTTAAACTTTGCAAGACTTTGTCTAAATTTCATTACTTTTTAGAGATAGACAAGCAGCTCCATCGAGACTTGGATAGTTTTTTACAGAATGTTTTTGGTGGGATTTTGTTTCATTTTTGATTTTTCAAAATGTTGCTCCAAGTCAATGGGAACCTAAGGTAACCGTATCTTTTCCAATTTTGCAGAAATTTTTCTAAACGTCATCTTGATTGATCATCAGAACTCATTTTCTAAAAAAAGTCCTTGCTGCGTGAGGTGACGTGAAATAACGCCCGACGAAATAAGGGCCCATAGGGCTTTATTTCCATTTCTCCCCTACAAGGGTTGCGGTCTTATTTCCATTGCAACTTAGGCCCGTGGGGCCTTATTTCGGTTTTTCTGTTTTAAAAGGAAAATTGGCGCAGGGAAACTCGTCCCGAGATCAGAATTCCCGAAAATTAGTTTCGGAACTTCTGATTAACTATGGAGGGTCACAAGTGCCGACTTCGATTTAGGGATTATTAATCCACTATGGTGGGTCAAAAGTCCCAATTAGGTTTTACATTCAATGGCACAAAAGTCAAAATAAAAAAAAGTGAAACAACGAATGTTCATGCTAAAAAAATAAATAAAATCCGCAAATTCCTGTATGTATACTAAGTACACTACAAAAAAATCTTACAAATAACTATGACCACGTTTCTATATTAGCCGTCGACAAAATGGTCAGAGCAATTCATTTTTCAAAGCTGTTGAGGTTTCCTTTTATTTGGAACTACACATCCTGTAATGCAAAGAAAGATTTTTGCAAGAATGTCAATTATTCATGTTCAGCATCTGTCTATGAATTTTGTAAAATTTGTGGAGTTGGTTGAATAAAACAATAAGACAAATATTCAATCAATCAATATTACATTCTTTAATTCTGTTTCTTACGTATGTGAACTGTCCTGGTTGCCGATCGAATCCAAAAAGAACGATTTGCACCAAGTTCACTGTTATGCATGTTAGAAATTCATAATACAAAAAAGAACTCGAAGAGAGTACAATAATTAGGAGTTAACTGTATGATCTTTGATATAGATAAGAGAGTAAAATTATATGTATAACTGTGTAATGTTAAATTTAAATGAACATTCTTAAATTGAGTAGTTGAGTGAGTTTTTTACGATATTACAATATAGGGTAAATAGTGACTATTAGGCAGTTATCAACACTATAATATGTTTGAATTTAAGATTCCAAAACATCCCGCCCCCCCTGGAACGAGTTTTCAGTACTTTGGTAATGGTGCCAGCTTTGTTATTGAACGAAGGTAAGTTCCGGTTGAGGTTCTCACTGTTGCTACCCGAATGACCGTATCAGGGCCTGGATGAGTAGCTTCCACTCTTCCCAGTTTCCAATTTGTAGGCGGTTGATTAGGCTCTTTGATGATGACTAGATCTCCAACTCGCAGCGGTTCTTCCCTTCTTTGCCATTTGGGTCTTTCTTGGAGCGACGTGATGTATTCGGACTGCCATCGTTTCCAGAAGCCTTGTACCATGGCTTGAAGATGTTGCCAGTGAGACAGCCGATTTAGAGGTACGTGACTGTAACTAGGCTCCGGAACAGCAGTTAGGGGCTCACCAATGAGGAAATGTCCGGGTGTTAATGGATTTAGATCATCATCTGAAATGTCACAAATAGGGCGAGAGTTCAAAATAGATTCTATTTGAGTTAAAACTGTATAAAGTTCTTCAAATGTTAATGTAGACGATCCAACAACTCTTCGTAGATGCAGCTTTACTGACTTAACACCTGCCTCCCACAACCCACCAAAGTGAGGGGCTGAAGGAGGGATGAAATGCCAGGCAGTCCCATCCATAGCTAGTTTAGTGGCGATTTCGTCGTTGTAGGCTTGTGAAATAACTAGTTTTTGCATTTCGTTCAGGCAGCGGCGCGCGCCTTGAAAATTTGTTCCGTTGTCGCTGTAAACATTTGAACATTTTCCTCGGCGAGCAACAAAACGCTTAAAGGCGGCTAAAAATGCATCGGTTGTAAGTTCACTTACCAACTCCAAATGGAAAGCTTTAGTTGACATGCACACAAAAATCGCAAAATATGCCTTTGAGAGTTTTGGTTTCCGACCTTTAGATAGTTTAATTAAAAACGGACCAGCATAATCACAACCAGTATTAGCGAATGCCCGGGCAGGATGAACACGATGCGCTGGTAGATCACCCATAAACTGGCTAGAGGTGGTTTTTCGTTGTTTGAAACAAATTTTACATCTTGAGACTATGTTTCGAATGAGGATACGGCTACCAAGTATCCAATACCTTTGACGCACTATAGCAAATGTTTGTGATAATCCAGGATGAAGGTGATTGTCATGAATGTCTCGGGCTATAAGGAAGGAAACTTTATTATTAGGCAAAATAATTGGGTGTTTTAAATTAAATGAGACATCAGCATGGGCTAAACGTCCTCCCACCCGCAAAAGGCCTTCACTGTCAATAAAGGGAGAGAATCTTAGCAATTTTGATTTCGAGGGGAGTTCACGATTTTTTGATAAGTAGCGCATTTCACTGCCGAAGAATTCATTTTGGACATTTTTTAGAACACATATTCGGGCACATTGAATTTCATTAAACGAAAGGCTGTCGAATCTCCGTACGAATTTTTTAGGTTGTAGATTTCTTGTATATCGAATTAAGGTCGCAACAACTCGGATCAGGCGATTCCACGATGATACTCGTTCGGCCAGCAAGATGAAACGTTGAAATATGTTAGAGCTTATGCTAGATGAAAAAGCCAAAATCTTCGATGAAGGTTTCTCCTCAGCAGAGATATCTTTGGTTGGCAGCTGATCACGGCATTCTGATGTGGGCCAATGTTCCTGTGGCAGCGGTAACCAATATAATTCCAAGAATGACGCGGGATTGTGTCAAGTATTGTAGCTGTCCGATTCGCAACGAATGTAGTCCACCGACGCGGCGGAGAGGAAAGCCAATGGAGGACAATCTGCGAGTCACACCAGGCAAACATTTTACACTCAGTGGAAATAGAGGATTGTATCATTTTCATCAACCGCGAAAGAAGAAGCGCGGCGCAGAGTTCGAGTCGAGGGATGGAGACGGGTTTGAGGGGTGCTACTTTGGTTTTAGACGCAACTAGAACAGGTTGAAATTCATTTTCAGAAACCTTACAGCACGCGTACACAACAGCAGAATATGCTACCGATGATGCATCAGAAAATCCATGATATTCTACGTCTTCAAATGATGGGAAGATGTTTCTCGGAATACGTAGATCTGCGAAGAAATGAAGTTCGTTTCGGTAGGTTATCCATTTGTTGGCCAAGGTGGCTGGGAGGGGATCATCCCACTGTAGCTTAAGTTCAGATGACCATAATTCCTGGAATAATATTTTGAATAAAATAACCGATGGAGCTAGGAATCCTAAAGGGTCAAAAATGCTTGAGATTGCAGATAACAGGGACCGTCTTGTCGGAGGGTAATCGATTTGAGGTTTAGAAAACTGAAACGAAAATTCATCTGATGTAGGGCTCCAATGCAATCCCAAAACCTTGATCATCGTTTTCGAGCGATCCGCATCAAACCATGAGAACTCGCAATCATCCTTCGGTAACCTAGCAAGAAGTGGCCAGCAATTCGAATTCCATTTCCTTAATTTAAGCTGAGCGTTGGATAGCAGAGACACCAGTTCCGACTGCAAATCTATCAGCTCCTCAATTGAATTAGCCCCAGTCATGATGTCATCTACGTAGACGTCTCTTGTAAGAATACGAGCTGCATTTGGATAAACCGATTGATAATCATTAGCTATCTGCTTTAAAACGCGAACGGAGAGAAAAGGAGCCGATGCCGTGCCATACGTCACTGTTCGAAGTCGAAAATGTCCTATCTCTTCATTAGGATTACTCCTCCAAACGATGCGTTGGAAATCCGTGTGCTCGTCGTCTACCCAGATCTGACGAAACATCTTAACGACGTCCGCCGTAAAAACGAATTTGTGCTTCCGAAAACGTAGACACACTCCAAACAAATCCCTCTGAATAGGAGGACCAATAAGCAATTGGCTGTTTAGCGAAACTCCGAACGAATCCCGAGCTGACCCATCGAACACGACTCTTAATTTGGTTGTGGAGCTATCAGGTTTAAGAACCGCGTGGTGAGGTAGATAAAAATGATTTCCTTGAGCTTGGGAAATCTCATCTGGACTAATACGGGTCATATGACCAAGATCGAGATATTCTTGCATAAAGTTGCAATATGACTTATGCAGAGCATTGTCTCGTTGAAATCTTCTTTCCATAGAATATAACCGATTTAACGCGAGCTTTAACGACTCACCGAACACGGGAAAGGGAGATTTAAACGGGAGCTGTACGGAATATTTTCCGTCGATTGATCTGGAGAACGTTTTACGAAAATGTATTTCAGCTTCATCTTCATCACAGTAGTCATTTTTGGTAAGGTTAACTTCATCAAGTTCCCAAAATCGTTGCAAAAGTATATCGACATCGAGTGAAGCGTGGAGAGATGAGATATGAGACTGAGTAACTGGTGGCGACGAATCGAATAACTCCCCTGTAACAACCCAACCAAACGATGTATGCTGGGCTATGGGAACACCTTCTGGCCCTTGAACTTGACCCCCTTTAAGAATTAACCATAGCTTGTCTGCTCCAAGAAGTATGTCAATGGAACTGGGTACATTGAACGATGGATCCGCTAGTTCTAAGCCATGAATATATCAAACGCGATGGATCGAACACTTGAGAAGGTAGCTTAGACGTTAATTTAGGCATGATATATGCATCAATAACTAAGGGATTTTTATCAAATCGAGAAACTATTTTAATTGATACACAGCCCTTTGTATACCCGGCATCTGTAGAAGACACCCCAGTTATGGGAATCCGAGCATGTTTGCGAGGAAGTCCTAATCTCCGAACGAAAGAGTCAAGCACGAACGAAACTTGAGATCCCGAATCTAGTAAAATCCGACAACTCTGCATATTTCCTTGAGAATCCTCTACCTGTGCCAATATTGTTGGAAGAATGGTTTGCCTACTGAGTCCTACATCGAGCGAGTGATTGTTAATAATTGGTGTGACCGACGATGGCAATGAAGATGACCCACGAGATTGATTAGACGAAGACGTTGGTGGCTGCGATGAAACGGGAGTGTTAGTTTGTGATGATGATGACAAATGAACAAGTGAATGGTGACGCGACCGACATTCACGACAACGAAATGAGGAGTTGCAGCGAGATACTCCATGTCCAGGTCGAAGGCAGTTAAAGCACAAGGAGTTCGATTTTACAAATGACCGACGGGATTCAACATCAAGAGCCACGAACTGCGGACATTGTTGCAATTTATGTTCTTCTTTGCACTTAGGGCACTTGATTAAAGGTTTGGGCTGTGACGATTCTACAAAATGTGAACGTACTTGGGTTTGTTGTTTGTTTCGCGAAACACTTGGTCGTGATACCACCGATTGGCATGATTCTAGGGCATTACATCGCGATTCTAAAAATGTCAAAAGTTCGCCAATGCTAGCATCGTCACGTGTACCGATTTTCTCTGCCCAACTTCGTTTCGTTTCAATGTCTAATTTGTTCAAAAGTATGTGAATTAACCATGGGTCGCGATTGTAAGAGTTCATAGCATTAAGGCCACGTATAACTTCATCAGCCGTATCTGTAACTTGCCTAAGTGCCTTAACGTTACCCACAATTACATTAGGAAGAGAAAGATATGTTTCGATAAACGATTGAATAATTAGCTGCGACCGATCATATCTGTTTTCTAAACGCTCCCATGCCTCGAAATAATTTGCTTCTGTTAATGGTATGTGTTTTATAAGATCAAGAGCACGATCACGGAGAAAAGATTTCAAATAATGAAACTTTTGGATAGGCGAAAGATTTTCTTGTTGATCTACCGATCCCGTAAACGAGTCCCGAAACGATGGCCAATCCTTGTAATCTCCCGAAAACGGAGGAACAATTAACTTTGGAAGCTGAACTGAGCAGCGTTCTAATGACGTGTTAAGTTTCTCGAGCAGCGTGGTTTGCTGTTTAGCAAGCTTCTCAACAACTGTGTCATCATCGTGAGATTTTGAACTACTTTGTTTTTGACGAATGGCTGCCAATAAAATAGCATGGGCTTCGAAAAACCGCGTTTCATAACTCGAATACTCAGCTTCAAACGATTCTAATTCATCGCTTTCCGAAGTTTCAAGGAGAGCATTATAAAATTCTCCAAATTCCGACCACGCTTGGTTAAGACTTTTGAACCGAATTTCTAACATTTCAAGAGACATGGAAACTGTGATGGTGTTCACAAATTCACGTGCACGAGTTACACGTCCCTTAGCGTTCCCGTACTTTTGCTTAGTAGAACTCATCGTAAGAAAAACAAAGAACCGAGATAATTGTCTTTTATATGATGCAAATCAGTTAATGCAACGTTGATTTATTAAGTCTTTGAATTAAATTAATTCAATGTAATATTCGACCACGTGATTCTAAAACCGAGTGTGTGTCTACGACTTAGGCATCCATAGAAATCTAGCAGCACACACAGAATCACTTTATTGAATTTAATTTAATTGAACTAATTTTGTTCTTTATCTTTCAGCGGACTGTATTTTATATTTTTTAATCAAAATTGCTCAGAAATATCCGGCTCGAAGGACCATTAACTATGTCTATGAATTTTGTAAAATTTGTGGAGTTGGTTGAATAAAACAATAAGACAAATATTCAATCAATATATATTAGATTCTTTAATTCTGTTTCTTACGTATGTGAACTGTCCTGGTTGCCGATCGAATCCGAAAAGAACGATTTGCACCAAGTTCACTGTTATGCATGTTAGAAATTCATAATACAAAAAAGAACTCGAAGAGAATACAATAATTAGGAGTTAACTGTATGATCTTTGATATAGATAAGAGAGTAAAATTATATGTATAACTGTGTAATGTTAAATTTAAATGAACATTCTTAAATTGAGTAGTTGAGTGAGTTTTTTACGATATTACAATATAGGGTAAATAGTGACTATTAGGCAGTTATCAACACTATAATATGTTTGAATTTAAGATTCCAAAACAGCATCTTTTTGAATTTCGACTGAGGATGAGGCCGATACGAAAAATTGAAGTTCGATTTGATTTAATTGCGAGCGAAGCGAGCGGAAAAAAATTTTGCCCAAAAGAGTCAATCAATCAATCAATTTGGGGTGTGAAAATAAAAAAAAATTGATTCTCTTTTGGGCAACATTTTTTCCGCTTGTGTCCATCCATCTTTCTGATGCAGCTTTTAATGTAATTGAAACAGCTTGGTTATTTTAGGTTATAGATAGTTGCAATAAGATGAAATTGGCTTCAAGTATAGTGTACTTGTAGAATGCCGTACCCTCACAGAACTTTGACATCCCAGAGTGCAGAAGAACGTTTGCATTGGATAATGTTTTCTTAACGTCATATAGACTTAAAGCATGCGGTATGTTTCAGCTTTATGCACAGAAAAAACCTTGAAAATGTAATAAACTTATTTTATCGTTTTACAAAATGTTAAAATTAATCGCATTAATCGCGAAGGTCGGAAACCCTGAATTAGATTTCTGGACAAATGAACCAGCATAGTGGGTCAGTAGTCGCAAAATAAAATTCGGCACTTATCGCCCACAATAGTGGGCCATTATTTTTATCTTCTGGGAATGCGGCCTTATTTTCATGTAAAATGTGGCCTTATTTCCACAATTCAATTGAAGTAAACCTGTCGGGTGTTATTTCGATTTCTTCATGGAAATAACGCCGCATTTAAGGGGGGGCCTTATTTCGTAGGGCGTTATTTCACGTCATCGCTGCATGACGTTAACAAAAAAAAAACTTTTTTTTCGAATTTTAGCTCTAAGTATGTGGAAATCTAGAACTCTTGGTTCGCTACAGAGAACTCTAATTGTTTATTAAATTTTCAACAATCATGTTGCTAACTTCACAGGACTAACATAATTGAACAAGGAAACATGATAACTGCATTTATTTAGACTGTTAAGAATGCACTCAGATGCACCTTCATGAAGAATTACTACACAATAAATTCTCAGTTAAGTTTAAAATTTATAAGGGCAAACAAAGGTATACGATCCTCATCGTCACTATAGAACTGGCTCCGTTTAAAAGTTTTAACTTACTTATAAATCCCCAAAAATCGTTACGCGTGGCAACAGCCATAGTCCTATAATCATTCATTTTATTTTATAACGCCAAAACTTACCAAGAAGTATGAAAAAAGAGAGAAGTGAAAAAAAAATTGCTTATGATAAAAGAGTCTTCATTGGATTTTCTCTAAGTCCACAAAATTCCTTAACAACAAGATTCCACAAGATAAAATTTTTTTTTCAATTTTTTCAAAGAAAAAAAAAACAAAAAAAAAGCAAAAATTGAAATTTGTCTTGCCCTGGTTTTTACAAGGTGAAGGGAATATTTCACTTATCCTTTACGCAGCTAAGATCGAGGCTTTCCACAATTCACCCACGTGCAAGACTTAATATCTATATATTTTTTGTTTATTGTGTTGCTTTGCTTCTTCTTCCTTGAGCATTTCCTCAGCTTTGACATTTTGTTTCTTCAGCTTTGACTTTTCCTAATACAATTTTTTCTATTTCCTTCTTCTGTCCTCGGATTGGTGTCGCTGTCGATTCATTTTATTTTTCTTGTTTGTTGTTTGAGGTTGTGTTTGTGAAGAGATATAATATTTTTTTTGTTATCCTTCTTCGTCAAAAAGAATATGATTGTTGAAGCTAGAGAATGAGTTTTCTTTTTTATAATTTATTATTAATGTTAGTCCTTTATCACGACAAAGTGTACAGTATAGCGTGAAAGAATAAGGAGCAGGCAGGCCCCTGGCCTATTCCTTTTGACTGGAAGTAGGAAAGGGCGACAAAAATTATTATAGAAATGGATTTTTTTTGCCTTTTCATTTTGTGTATTTCGGTTTTGCACGTACTATGGATTTAATGGGACATGGCGGGTGGGAATGGTATCTTATATCATCTCTGTTAGCCAGCCTAGCGTAAAGCTGCAAAGAACATATAAATAGATTAAGGACGTGGGTTCAAAAATGGCTGCGTGTTTTGAATCATACTTTTTTTGTGTTGGAATAGGTATGCTCTTGGAATGTTATTGTCTACGTGAGGTTGGAATATTCACGCATGTCTTGTCTTATTGAAAGGAGAACGAAACTATAGATGGAACGATGAAGGATGAATGTAAAGGTTAAAAAATATGAGGGTTCCTTCTTAAAAAGTTTTGCCGAAATCTGAGACACATTTATAAGAAAAACGAGAGATAGGTAGATAAGTGTTTTGAACTGGTATGATGGGGGGCTCGGGCTTGAAAATGGTAGAGTCATCGTCTCTTGATAGCGATTTATTTTCTTAGCAGCATTTTTGTTTTTTGTTGTTTTTTCAAGACATGTCGTGATTTGTAAGAGTTCAGTAAGAAGAAAACAACTTAATTAATTTTTCTTCTTTAAAATGAGATCGTTTGGGTAACACGTATCGGCAGAGAAGTATTATTCGCAAAATAATGAGGTAGATATACCTACTTCTTGGTAATTGCAAACTGCGTTCAAGTTTTGAGGCTTAAAATTCTAAGAATGAAAATAACAAGTCCCCTTTGCCAGTTGTTGTCATCTTCTTCTTTAGATAAAGGGTACGGTAGCTTGAATCATAATAGAGAAGCAGAAAATGTACGTGTTAATGAAAAAATATGTTTCAAGCGAAGGCACCGCAATTAAAACTTTAAGAAATAAACAATTTTGATGATTTTTGTGGAAATGTTAGTAAAATTGAAGCTTTTGCGTTCCCTGTTGGAATAAATCGGTTTTTATTAAACTTGAAAGCCATAAACCAACGTATGTACTTAAGTATTGCAGTATTGTACAAATTCAAACTAGAAGCAGTCAGTCTGTCTACTTTTCTATCTTCTGAACTAAAAATCGCCATCTCGGCTAACAAGAAACTTGTAACCCATTTTGATGAATAGAGTTCGAACTGAATTTTCTCTTGATGTATCATTTGATGGGTTTTGGAAGAATTTTATTTTCTTCCAAAAATGTTTTAGCAAAGCAGGTGGCCATAGTTCAGAGGATAGAGTAGTGGATTGCTAAGCTGAATGCTACGGGTTCAAACCCCAGCTTCAGCAGCATTCTTTTTCTACAAAAATCACCAGCTTATCTGAGGCCACCTGTGCGATAACATGAGACAATACAAATCTAAGTCTCCTCCTCTGAGCCACGTAGGTTTCTGTTATGTGTGCTTTCTTTCTATGTGTCTATCTGTCTCTCTCTCTCTGTTGTATTAATGTATTGTTCTGTCCCAGCCGATGGTCTCAGTCACCAGTGCTGCTATGTGTCTGTAGTTCGTTACATTTATGTGCGAAGTATACTGTGAAATGTAATGTAATGTAATGTTTTAGCAAAGGGTTGTTAGTCCATCATATTTTAAGAAAATCATGAGAAAATCGATTTCGCTAAATTTTGCATATTTGATAGTTCCTACTCTGTTGAGCCAACCACTAGAAGATATTCTTCCTATGAGGTTACAATAAGCTGAGGTTTTATGGTTTTTGATCATGACTCGGTAACCAGAACGCGCAGATAGTTTTGGCTTTTAATGACTGATAGACGGCAAACAGACCTTTTTCTCGTGCATCATTTGATAGAGGCTAACTGGGAAAGTTGAGGAATAGGGTGTTTAGAAATCGCGGGAAATTTTCTGAAGGCAGAAATCGAAAGAAATTATTTTTTGACTATAACTTTTTAACCGAGTGTTGAAATTAATATTCGCTTTCAATGGCTGATGGTATACCCGTTAGCTTTTTTATGTCCAATTGCATAACATGTTGTCGAGGAAAATGATGGCTATTAGGCCATCATTCAAATGGCCATCCAGCTAAATTGCGGTGCCCATTTGAACTATGTTATATTTCACACATAATCTCATTGATAGGGCTATCTAATGTAGTTGAAACCTTGTTAATATGTCGTATACAACTATTTTTATTCACTTTTAAAAACGATCCACCCTTAATGGAAAACTCTTTTTTTTTCTTGGAAGCTTTGTGGGTTCATTTTGAGGCAATACCATTGAAAAATGTAATATTAACATTTAAAACACGAGTTGGATTCGAACCCACACCTTCTCTGTTACTGGTCAACGTATTTAACCATTTTGTCACGGGTACTGCTTCTGATAGGTATTTGACCTATGAGTCAGTTGTTTGGCAAAGGCCAGAATGTCGGCAATATT
This sequence comes from Sphaerophoria taeniata, assembly GCA_943590905.1. Lineage (NCBI taxonomy): Eukaryota > Metazoa > Arthropoda > Insecta > Diptera > Syrphidae > Sphaerophoria > Sphaerophoria taeniata. The sequence goes on from OX016540.1 coordinate 46,863,690, forward strand.
TAAAGCAGTTATTCTTTGTATGTCATCCAAAGTTTTCATATAATGCTTCTTTTTTTTTGTTGTATATATAAAGACACATCTCGGCTACATTTCTGAGAACACTTCACTTCAAAATGGGTAGTTCTGATCGACTGCTCTGGAATAGTTGTTCATTTAGTTATGTTAAATTAGTTTCATAACTTAGAAGGAGTAATAAAAATCCCTTTTGAAAACAGATTTGAAGATAAATCTGTCAATTTGCATTGATTTGCCTAACAATACGTTCCTGTTGTTGTGTGGGGTACGAATCGACCAAATGTTCATTTGTTCCTACTAAATGCAGCTATTGATTTTATTGCTTCAGTAAAAAAATAGGGGAGTTTAAAAACTGTTTTTGCACTTCTTCATAACAAAACAACATTTCTTTTAGTGGCTTTCTTTTTGAACCATAATTTTTTTAAGTCAATTTGTATATTTCTTTACCCAGGTTCTACGTAAACTTTATGTCTTTGACTTAATTTGATTGTAACACTTATAAGCACTTGTTCAATTAAATCCTTAAGAATTTTCTTAACGAATAAATTCAATCAAAAGACCAATTGAAATCCTTCTCAAAAAGCTCTCAACACCTACCAACTATTAAATTGAATTTGCTTAAAACCAATATTCTTTAAGTTTTGTTAAGCCTAATGGCCTTTCATTATTTTCAATTAAATTTGCAATTTGCTTGCACCACTCACTCAACACACTTTCAACATTAATCCTTTTTTCCTCACTTTTTATAACAAAAGGCTAGGTGAAGGAACTTAATCCGACATTCTGTAAATATCATTATGTAATCTGAATTTGCCCTCTCTTACAAACTTCTAAAGAAACTTTAATCTTTGAAAGCTCCAAGAAGACGGTAAGATTTATAAACCTTACCCTGTCATTTGGTTATGTATAAAACATTACCGAAGAAAGACTCTTCCACTTTCAATCCACTGGAATGAGAATGATATCTTTCTGAATATAGAACTTCATAGAAACTTTTATAAATATGAGACCAATGGAATATTACTCGAGATATGGTTTGTGCGAAATTTGTTTAACCGAACCACCCTTGCAGCATGTTATACTGTTAGACAAAATGAAAACCAAAAAAGTTTTTTTTGTTCACATTTTTGGTTGAAAACTTTATCCTCCAGAAACTAAACAGCACAAAAACTTCTCACAAGGCCAAGCCAACACATCCATATTCACTGTGTCCTACAATTGCATTCGTCTGGAAATGAAATTTCGTTTTATTTTCTTGTTTCCTGTTGTTGCATGGATTTAACTAGGCACCAGCTTTAAGCTCTGTACCAGAAATGTCGACGCAGTTGCATTACTTTATGGATTTCAGTTTGAATATTTAAGAGAAAAAGAAGAATGAAATGTATGCTTTAAGAATTTTGTCTACCAGTAAAGCGAAATGAGGGCAAATTATGAAAGCAAAAAAGGTCGCAAATATTTGTCTTTGATGGGGCGTTGCCGGAATAATCTGATGGTTTTGGTGAAAGCAGAATTGCGGAATAATATTTAACAGCAAAAACTGCTTTGATACTATTAATTTATTTTGCGAATGCAAAACTTGTCAGCATGCGATATGGTTTTTTTTTTAAGTAAGGCTTTTTAAGGATCTTGATTTTGATATAATAGTAAATAAACTCTTTTTTCGGACGGAAGTAACATTCATTCATATTTATATAAAGCATTTCTGCATGTGGGTAACTGGAAATTGGAAAAAAAGCAGCTGAATATCGGGTACTGATATACTGATACTTATAATTTAAACTCATGGGCTCTAGGGGTTTTTATAACAACTGCTATAAGCTCACAACTGTTCCACATCACATTAAATTGTTTGTTTACAATTTCTGGGTTTGTTGTTACATTCCTTCTTTTGGGAATAAAGCAAGTATACGCCGTAGTGTAATTTTTATAGCATTAGCATTTAATAGATTAATTTTTCGAAAAGTTCTATAAGAAACAATTCTTTTTCAAAGAAATTTTGATTGCTTTTTCTATCACCATCACTATGAACCTGGACAATGGATCTACATTGATCTAAGATGTGACGGTAACAAAATCAACTGTCAGCCCATACAACCTAACCTAACCTATGAACCTGGCCGATGTTTAGGTTTTTGTCTTAATTTGGTCCTAGCTGCCTTCAACAAGCTCTTTCTGCTACCTTTACCGATTGTTTGCCGACGACGTCATCCATCCGCAAAGGATTTCCGGCGTCCTTTTATCTTTGCTCATAATAAGTTCCAGCCCATTGGAATCTACCAACCTTAATATTTAAACATGAATGTTATCTTTTTTGTCCTGACAAACTGGGCAAATGCTATTCTCCGTAGGAATTTGCCCTACGTTTGCGGTAAAGTGTTTAGCTAAGATTCGTATATGTAAGCGAGCAGGAATAGTCTTACAAAGCAGAAGTTTTGGAAGGTTAGATTCCTCGATTTAAAACAACTCATAACAACAACTAGTTCTTCTCAACTTTAGTTGTTCTTCTTTGTTGCCTCCTTTTATTTAAGTGAAACAAAATCTTAGATGAATCCCTGAATAATTTGCTTTATTTCTACGAACCTGGAAAAATGTCACTCCCATTAAACTTTGTAGAAATGACAAGATGAAATTTTTCCTTGAAATTCAATTTAAAGCTATTTCCTTAAGAATTCCTTCAATTTTCAGAAAAATAGTATTGTCTTCAACATATACAAGGTATTTCTCGAAATGCTTCTCCAAAAATAATCTACTAAAACCGTAAAATCCATCCTTATAGACAAGAAAATAATTTCACAAAACTCAATTTAATACCTTCTTTTTCCTTAATCATGTTGTAATCCCCATGTACAACTTTTAGCCTCAAGAAAATGTAATAATTATTTCTTGAGCACACAAAGTTCTTTTTGCGTTATGCCCATGAGTATTATATTAAATAGAATTTGAGGTGTGAGTAATTACAAGCTGAAGCTATCATATACTCCTATACAATATCTCATTCTACGCAAACACTAGATTTTGCTTGTTTGAAATTAATGAATTCATTAAATATGGCCAAGCTTGAGGGTTTTTTTTTTTTTTGTTGTTGTCTTATTTTAAGTATGGATGGATAAGGATAAGAAAAAAGGAAGACGCGTTAGCATTAAATTGGATATCTTCAAAAAGAATTCTTGGAAGGAAGAAATAAATCATATTATGTAATGGTCTATTAGACTCGATTATGGTAACGCATAGTCAATGTCAAGGCAAAAAAAAGGAAATATGTAGTTTAGGTAAAGAATTTAAATCAAAGGCATCTACATTATTAATTCTGTTGAAATTTTGAGAAAAGAGAAACAATCTGTCACTGTTGATGAATTTGAACACTTGAAATCTTGCGAGTCTATACATTTTAAAAGACTGGCATGTAAATTAAGTTTCCATGACAACGAGTTGTTTTCATATCTCTATTCCTTAAAAAAAGGATTCATTGATTTTTTAACTTAAAAGCTTACAAAGTTCAAAAAGCGCCAAGCCACGGAGTCATTAGACCTTGACTCTTCTGGCTAGCTCCGTGTCGTTGTACAACCCGTCAAGCTCGCTGTAAAATCTTCTTCTATTTTCTCCATCGATGCGGATGTAGCCTTTCATAATCCGAAGAACTTTTTCTTGAAACAGCGTAAGGCACTTTCATCATATTTTGTCAGTGTCCATTGATCTGTACAGTACGCCAGAACTGGGTTGATGAGGGTCTTGCATAGTTCTATCTTGTTGATCGAGAGAGGGCTTTACCACACAATTGTTTTCTTAGCCCAAAATAACACGGTTAGCAAGAGTTATTCTTCGTCTCATCTCGGCGCTGCTGTTATTGCCCATTTTAATAGCGGAACCTATGAAGGTAGTCAAACTCTTCTTCAACCTCGAATTTATATGCCTCTATTGTGACGTTCCATCCGAGTTATCGGTGTTGGGTATTTCTCTTCGAAAACAACATGTACTCCGTTTTGCCACCGTAAGACACCGCTAAGTCCATTTTTGTATGTCTAATTCTCATAAAGGCGCCATTGATATCACGCTGTGTTCCTCCCATTATGTCAATATCATCGGCGTACGCAAGAAGTTGAACAGACTTTTAAAAGATAGTGCCTATTATTAAATTTTAATTGTTTATCAAATAATGTTCACTAATTGTTTCTTCCTTGAACTCTTTACACGAACTCAGTACTGCGCCCGACACGAACTACTCGATTGAACTGCATCCAAACGAATGATCGCCACAGTACCGAGCTGTGCTCTCACAGACCATTTCATCCCCTAAAAAGGATCTTCTTCTTCTATGAGACTAGACGGGTTTTCTCTCATTCTCTTTGGTTCCACACAATCCTCTCCACATTAGTATGGAGTGGAATCTATTTACTTCACAGAGAATTTATTCGTTTTACACTATGGTGTTGACGGTGGAGTTTTGCACATCCTCAAGAACGATGTTAATGAATTCATATGACACCGCATTGCTTAGCCTGAATCCTTTTTCGACATCGAAAGATTCCGTAAGCTCGTTGCCAACCTTGATGGAGCAGCGTGAGCCTTAAAACCGATGAATGCATAGAATTGTCAATGTGGAGGATCCCCATATTGGATTGACAGACGTAGTATTCATCCTTTTCTCCTGACCAGGAATGAGCCTAATTTCATCACTCGATTTTATGAAAATTACGGAGAACAAAGTCTTTCCCCGTTTCGAGGCATCACTGTCCTTATTATATTTCATACATGCTTTCAAGTCAAGACACTTGAAATGAAGGAAATTAAAACGGATCACGATAAATTATTCATTGACCAATTGGTTTTCTTGAAACGATGTTAATTTAAAATGTTCAGTATTACCTACCTTAAGTCGATTTAAGTGCAAAATTGTCAAATCTCTCCTTTTCAATGCAAAAACACTCAAATCGAAGTTTTTAAAGGATGAAAGCAATCAGAAACTAAGTACGGCTTTTGTCAATAAAATTTAAAGAAAACTTCGTTCTCCATGATTCTCATGCATTTGAGTGACCCTAGAAAAGTTTATTACATTGAAAAATACTCTTGTACTATAGAACTAAGTCTTAAGGCTGAACTATAATGCAATTTTGCTCACGCAAGCACGCTTAAGTGGACCAGCGAATATACACATACACACAAACCCTATAAGCTAACCATAATGCACTTTAGCAACGTTTGTTTTTCGTTCAAATTTTCTGGTTTCATTCGCTCATTGCGTAAATGAATTTGGCAAACTGAAGAAAAGAAGGGCAAGCCTACTGTTTTTGCTTAATTAAGGAAATTTTCGTCCGGTTTTTTGACATCAGCTTAAGTTCACTTTAGCAATTATAGTTGGGCTTCTAATCATTGTTATAGGAATTTCTATTTAAAATATTTGTTTTTAGCAGTTCTTAAACTTGTAAACCAGTGATTGACCATGTAAATAACAAACAGTTTAAGTTGTTCGTCCGAATATTTAGCAGCAGACTCAGTTATTGATTTATTCATTTAGTTAAGTGCTTCCTCTTAAGAAAAAATCTTTTCCTTTTAAAAAATGTATAAATCAATACTCCAGTCACAATATCGAATACATTAATTTCTTTTGTTTTTCTCTCTCCTTACAAGAATAAACAACAAATCTTAGCTTGACCACTTTTATACTTTTGTGTCCATTGTCGTCGGTCGTCGGTCGTTTGTCGTCTGGCGTGTATTTTTTGAGTAATATAATACCATTAATATGTCAGTCAACAATAAATAACTCATAACATTTCTGACATTCTGCACGTTCACTAAGGTACACATAAATAAGACTCTCTCGAAAACCAAAGCAAACTGAACAAATGGATCCAATCATTCGAGTATTCAGGTTTCAAGGATTAAGTTTGTCTGCCGTTTTTTCTTTTCACAGAAAATTCAGAGCCTTTATTTTTTATATAATGTATGTTTGTGTTTTGTATGTTTGCGAGGCCAAAATAGGCAACCATTTACTCGTTCCTTGTGCTTTATTTTTTGCAATAAATTATATCAAATAGGGAGAAGAGAGAGAGAACAACAAAAAAAAAAGTAAGAAAAAGTAATATTCCAGGAGTTTATCCGTCATTTTGTGTTGGAACTTGGGAGCACATAAATTAAGCTGTTGTTATTAAAAGAGGAGACATATGTTTCGTTATTACGATGATATATTTTCCGTATTTCTTTCATTTCCTTTTTATTTTGGATGAGGTGATTTTGTTTAAAAGTATAAATTTATAATATGTATTTGCAATGTAAATGATTTGTGTACTAGAGAAGAGAAAAGAATGATAAATCTACTACCTCTGCAGACATCAGTTGATATTTTGAACCTCGGGTATTTATTTAAGGTAAGCCACCAATATAAATTATCCTTGGGAAAAACAATTTGAGCAAAAGAGGTGATAAAGAATAAATATTTAAACATCAGAGGGGGCAATTTTTTAAGATTTTCAAATCTCTTGTTTATTTTTGATGATAACAAGATTCCATAGGTTTTGGTTTTGAGTAATAAATTCATGTCATCATGCTTGAAAAATATACATTGATTAATCACACTTTCTTTATGGAGGGGTGGAAAGTATGTAACATAGAGTATCCAACAACTTAGGACTGTAAAGAAATGGTACACTATGTAACACATATTTTCTGTATTCAATGAAATTGCTTTAGCCTTACCAGGAAAATTTATAATGTACATATCTGTAGCTTCTTACATAATTAAACAATTTACCACAAAAGAGTTTCAACTGAATTTTTATACGTATACCAACGAGATTTATCCTTAAGTCCTGTGGTCTTGAGGGCCGTCAAAATAACCACAATCGTTGTACAGACACACAAGCTAATATTTGACACGTTTACCAAAAATATTTGGAAAATTAAAAAAATATATGTACCTACCTACATACCTATATGATTTCAAGTAAAAAAAAGTTAAGATGGTTCTTCGTTCGGGATCTCGCTTTGATTAATGCAATGTCCTACACATACATGTACATGCAATGTACATTCACAACATAACCTCTATTCAATTCTATTGTTCTATTAATACAACCAATTGGGCGTAGAATAATTTAGCGTGATCCGTTTTAATTCCCTTCATTTCGAGTGTCCTGATTTGAAAGCATGTATGAAAATATAATACAATGACGCCACGAAACGAGAAAGAGTAAGGCCTAAGGCCCTGGCCACGTCACTAAAGGTGACATGCAAATAATTTTTTTTCATGGAATATAAGGTGGAATTGTTCCATAATGGGTTTTAAAAATTAGTAAGTAGAAAATATTTGGCAGAAATCTCGATAAATTTAGGCGACAAAAAAGGGCGACATATAGAGTCTTGAGATCATGTTGATCCTTGAAATCCCGTGAAATTCGCTTCATAAAAAAGAACACCTGCTGAAATCGGTTAAGCAGCTTTTTATTGTAGAAAGTCCGGTATTACACAGCGCATGACTTTAATGCGCAAGTCTATTTATTTTCTTTTCAGCAGATATTCCGTCACGCGCACGTTATTACACGAAGACTTTTTCTCATTTTAGTACTGCGCATGTATTTGACATTTCTTTTCATTTCATCTTCTTTGCCGAAGTGCTAAGATCTTACAAAAAATAATTTCGCTGGCAAAAATGGAAGACAAAGGTCTTAAACATTTTTTTACTAATGAGAACAGTCAGTATTTCATAATTTTAAATGAGCACAGAAGTTAATTCATTGCTCCATTTGAATTCATCAGTCATTTTGATTCATATAAACAACATTCAATTGAATGTATTTAGATAAAAAAAAAAATAATTTCATCCGTACGTTCCTAAACGTTCAACATACAAACATGAAATAAAGCAAATAAAAAAAAAGAAAAAGTAAAAAGACGAACGTCAAATACATGCTAGGAAATTTCAACCCGTGCATGTTCAGAAAGATTTATTTCCTTTTCATCTGTTTGTTCTTCCTTTCTCTTTCGCACTTCATTCATGCGATAACAAACATGCGCCGTGTAATACCGGACAAATATGAATATGAATATCAAAATTAATTAAATTGATCCTTGTCAATTGAGACTGAATGTGTTTTTTTTTTAAATATTTAAACATCAAAGATGAATAAAATTGACGCAGAAATTTTAATATCCGCTGTCCAAAGCCGTCCTATTTGGCCGGACACTCATTGTGTGCTGGAAATCTGCGCAATCGTTCATATATATGTAGGATAAAATTCACCATAATTTTCTCTTTCTTAAATTATTGGGTGAACACCAAACCTGCTATAGCTCTATAAATATAAACCCGACTTTCAATTTAGAGCATATGACGAACCGCACTTGAAAAAGGCTTTTTGCTACTAACAAATGGCCCCCCGCTGCTTAGACTCACCGCTAAGAGTCGCCGCTCAGAGTCACCGCTCAGTAAATGGGCACCCACCGCTCAGATTCGCCGCTCACTACTTGCCCAGGGCCTAAGAAACTTCGTTATCCGTTGTTCCCATGAAATCAAGTGATCAAATCAGGCTTTGTTCCTGGTCAGAAGATCAACGTGAGTAAGAAAACATGTATCCTGAATAGAGCCCCCAGTTCTTGAGAGCGTCAATGATTCCATGGCAAAAATCTTCTTTCACACTCATCCTGAAAGACCTCAACAATGTGCCTACATAGATCTGGCGGTCTGGATGATATTCTCGCTATTTCTAAATATTTCGAACACCTAAAGTTGTTTTAGGTGGGTTCGGGTCTGAAACCCCCAACATAAATACTCGTGAGCCCCAAGACTTGGCTAAGTCCCCGATTTTCTTTGTTTCGCCCTCAGCTTTTCATATTCGTTCCAAAACTCCAAATACAGAATATGATGAGCTCATTAAACTCTGAGCTCTGAGCATTCTACAGTGTGGCACAATGCTGTCTTATTTCGTTCATTGGAAGCTCGTCGTAATGTTTCGTGTTTCTTTCTGTTTTTATCGTTACTTATGCAGTAGGTACTCTTATGAAATAGCCAGTTGTTCCTCTCCTGGAACAATCCACCCATAATACATGCGCTTCTAGAAATGCACATCACTTTACCCTTCCTTCAAAGTTCTGTCAAAGACAAAGATTCGTTCTTCAAGTGAACAACGGACGTGACGCGAATGTAGTATGATTTATCTATGCCTCTCATAGCAGAATTTGGGAATTCAAAACCAATGTGCAGGCATAGCCGTAGCTAGGATTTTGTTTCAGGGGGGGTTAAGATAAATGATAATTTTTTCACATTCTTGAAGTACGACTAAAGAACGATTCTCTATACTTGAGAGTACGTCCAAAGTTGGGCTCGAGGCTAAACTGATGGCCATTCCTAGAAGCGCGAGTATTAGGTACGGGCGAATTGTTTTAGGAGAGGAATGCAACTAGCTATTTGACTTAACCACTTACCGTAAAAGTAACGATAGAACCGAAAGAGACACGACACGTTATGACGGTGGTCTAACGAGGTGAATGAGTTGGTTATGTCTCTGTCACCAATCAGTCTTAGGGCTCTTTTTTGTATACCGTCCAAGAGGCTTAAGTATGTAACTGGGGCACCTGCCCAAAGATGGAATGGGAAAGATAAGGGCCAGATCAGACGGGGAGAAAAATTGCTTGCACTGTCTTCAGAAACCCAAACATTTTGCGGCATTTTTGGTGACATCGTATATGTGATCGTTCCACCAAAGGTGGTCAGTGACACGAGAATCTCGAGATGTTCGGTATCATTGATGCAAGTGCCACTCATGGACAGTAGCAGGGGAGGTATATCCCGCTTTAACGATACAAGACAGCATTGAGTTTTCGAAGCATTAAATTCTACGTGATTTTGTATTCTCCATTGTTCAATGCTGTTGAAGTCGATGTTTAAAAAGTTTATCATATTTTGCCGTTGCAGTTCAACATCCGAAGAGGAGGGATGTGAGTCTGGAAATGAATAAGAAAAGCTAAGGGTACTATCGTCAGCGAAACAATTCATTGGATTAGAAGTTACAGACAAGAGATCATTTATAAAAATGAGCCCTGAGGTATACCAGCATTTATATTGTGGGTTTCAGACTTGAATCCATCCAAAATAACTTGTAGTGAACGGTTCAAAAGAAAGTTTGTAATCCAACGAAAAAGGGATTCACCGATATCGAAAGATTTGTTCCACTGCTTGGTGAGATAAACCAACAGATCACCAGTGGACCTGTTACTGTACTGCCGGTCATTAAGAAGCTTTCGGTCTTCGAGATTTTTCTTGAGTTGATAGTTTATCAGCGTTTTCATGACCTTACAAGGAAGGGATTAAGTGCAATCGGACGATAATTGGAGGGAGAAGAAGATTCGCCTGTTTTTGGGATTGGCCGGACAAATGCTGTTTTCCAACTGCTTGGAACGAGACCATAGGAAGGATAGGTGGAAAAGCTTACGCAAGGGTTTTGTCAGCGTGGAAAAACACCTCTTTAGATTAATAGCAGGGATACCATCCGGACCAGCAGATTAATGTATGTTGAGAACTTCTAGGACTCTCGCCACAGCACGAGTGCGGAAGAAGATTTTTCCCATAGAATCATTGACGCGCTCAGGAACTGGGGGAATCATGACACGCTCTAGCAGCTTTCGCAAGATAGCTAACAACTGGAGTTTTTTTATTGTCAACGAGCGTAGGGACCGAAGAAGAAGAAAAATTCTTCAATTTTCTTACAAAAGACCAAAAATTCTTACTGCCTTTGGGACATTGCAGTATTTTATGCCTTAATTTTTGGCCATGTAACGACTTATGTAAAAGAAATATGGTTATCTCTGTTTGTAGGTAACTAGATGGCGAGAGTAGTAAATTATATCTTGATTAGGTATACCAAACCAAATAAATATACAAAGGTTTCTGGAAGAAAATAGAAAAATACCCTCAAGCTTCAATGGAAAAGTTATAAATTCAGTGTTAGCAAGACAAAATAAAAATCAATAATTATTTGATTTTGCTTTACAAAATTATTTCGGGGAGGGTTAAACCCCGTAACCCTCCCCCTAAATACGGCTATGTGTGCAGGAGCAGGTATATCGACTCCTGCCCTTTTTTTCCTATATTTGTCCAAAGAGTAGTCATTAATCAAATTTGTAATTGGATTTTTAACTTCTTTATACAGAAAATTAATTATCTACAAAATTTTGATCGTTTTAATTTTTATGAATATCAATTTTTCTAAAATTCTGTTCTACTTTCATTCATCCAGCCAGACATGTCTTAGAATTGCATGGTCCAGAGTTCAACGTCCAGGACCTTTGTAATCATAACGTCCTAAATGATTTGCATTGCAAATATGTAAATTTTTCGAATTTGCTAGTTAGATCCTTCTGTAGATTATCTTGAATCATTTCCAACTTTAAATGACACGTCTCACAAACAAAGTAAATTTATATCCATCTCATAAAACAAAATAAGTGTCATAACAAATTCTTAAAATTCATGAAATAAAGACTCATTCATTCACTGTATCTCGAGTTCATCAAAGAACTAAAAAGTACCCAAATATCCTTTTGTTCTTTTTTTTCTGTGCTTTTGTGTAAGCACGTATGTATATGTGTATTTGTATTAACAATTGTAGTTCCAACTCATCCGTCTTTTCATTCATTTGAAAATACAATAAAATCCAAGCAGAATTTATCTTCAGAAAAATAAATCTCTCGCTCGATAACAGTAAAGGGAATAGCAAACGACTGTGATTTGAACATTCATTGAGGGATGGTGTCCGCACATCAATAAAGATGAAAGTTATATTTCCGTTCTTATATTCCCTAAATGGATTTTATGTTTTTATTCCCAAGGATAGTGTCTTAAATTTTTGTGTGATCTCATGCCACACACCCAATACACACACATTATACCCGTATATACCTTGGCCTATGAGGATTTAGCTATTTTTCTTGCTGGTTCACCTCATTCTTTCAAACAAGATGATAAAGGAGCAATTCCCATTCACATCAGTTTTAATAACTTGCAGGTCCGCATTTCGAATTCTCAAATTCTTTTGATCTCAAGGCCGTTCGTTCTTACTCCAGTGAAGTAAAGGAAAGGCCTATTTAAGCTCCACTTTAGCCCCTGTTACCTAACTAGTTATCTTTTTAGCTAGTATAAAAAACTTTCACACATAAATGTTAACCTAGCAATTCAACCCACCATATAAATATTTCACCCATACACTGGATGTTTCTAGAGAAGTGGATAAAATGAAGCTGTAAATCATATCTACTCCCATTTTGGCGAAAATGATTCATTTAAGGAATGAACGTTAAAATTTTAGGGAAGAATTTGACAATCGTTAAGATAATTCGGTAGGTAGGAAATTGAAGTAGTCAAAAGGAAAATTGCGGTTAGCTCACACTTTGTTGTGTGAGCGTGTAGGAGATTAACAAACATGCCTCACGGTCACATTGCTTTCGACAGGGGTTGAAATGAGACCCAAAAGCTTAAGGCATGTGGAAAGACTTTGGAAATTAGTTTTTGTTTTCCTCACTTTATAACTTGATTAAATAATGTCAGTATAGTTTGAGTAGTTTGGCGGTGAGTGGATACAGGATAGGATTTTCGAATGAATTTTTTTTTCACATTTGACATTTATAGGTTATTTTCAGAACAACTGGAAGTTTTCGTTGGAAACACAGAAAGTATCTTCCTGCATTTGACTTGCTGTTTTCAGACTAAATATTTGAGGATGTTCCACCGAATTCATTATTATGACATTTCCAAGTAATGCAAGCTACAACTCAACTGCTCTTCTAGTACGTGTGGATTTTGAACATTGAGAAGCATTTATTCACTAGAAATTGATACTCAAGGAAGTTCATCGTTTATCCTAACCTAAAGTCCCCATTACAATGCGATTCAACATTCACTTATATATGTGTCTTGAGTTGCGTCTATAGGTTATCCCGATCCCTATGTGCTAGTGGACTTGACTTTTAACGCGTTTTAATGTTCTGCCAAATTTATGGGGCTCTTATAGTTACACTATACACTTGCAGTTAGATGACGATGCGATCATTGGTGGAAAAAATCGCAATTTTTACTTTTCACTTTCTATTTTGTCACTTATCGAAATGTCGAAATGTACTCACAGCATATCACTATGATTAAATTCATGCACATCGGACGATGCGCATATCACGATGATTAAATTCTTGCACATCGGACGACGACGTACATAGCAGAGCTAAGATAGACGAAGACCTGAAACTTAAAGTCAGAAATGTTATTGGTAGGATTTAAGGAAAGCTTTGTACGACTTTTTCTTGATGATATTCTCGGTAACTTGCCTAGCATTCAACTATTTCTGAGAAATTTTGTAAGAAAACAGATTATGACGTTTAACATTTAAGTACAACAACACGTTTTCGTAGAAGTCAGTCATTTTCAAAATTCTTTTGAGATTGAGCAAGTTTTTCCTTTACGTGCATTGGAGATGCTTTATTGAAACGCTTAATATGGTTGCTGTCTGCTACCGACCAAAATAATCTTTCTCGTCCCCTTCGTGTGTAAACCCAAATGAATTATAACTCAAATCATGCCCTGTTAACGATGTATAATTTGGCTCATAAATTTCAGTAAACATTTATAAAGTAAAGCAAGTACAATGCCCTTCGATGTATTTCCACAATAACAAAACATATTTTTCATGTTCATAAGGCAAAAGCACACACCCGAGAGAGGCGTCACTGGGATTGTGGCCAAAAAACATACAAAAACACAATGCAGTATTGATCTATGCGCTTGTGCTTGGCTTCAATACAAGTGTTCCATTAAGTCGAGCCACTGATCTGAATTGAATTCGTCTGGGCAAGCTTTTTCAGAGTCCTTTGCTCCTAACATTTATACAAGAACCAAAAGTTGAATGAAACTGTCCATCATTCCCCCAGCTTCGTATACACAACTTTGCAGCCTATATATGAATTCAACACTTCATACTCAATCTTGTGGTATTTAGCAATGTATTCGTTGAACCAAAAACTGCAGCTAGAGAGAGCACAAGAAATAAATTAGTAATGGGTTTAGTGTTTTGAGTTCTGCTTCGAAAATGCATTATCGTCAGAAATTCAATTTATTATTCGAACATGTTGGTTGGATTTTGTAAGGATTCATTGAATGGGAAAGAAAATTTTCCAAGAATTTTGATATTGCTGTCGATAAGGAATAAAAGGGTATTTTTGTTATTCTCTTCAGTTTTTGTGCATACATTCAAGTAGAAGCAAAACAAAAGTTTTGATTAAAACCTTAAATTTTAAATGAAAAATATATTTTCAATAGTTATTATTGCCATCTCGTCACGTCACGTGTCCCAAAAATAAGTCAAAGGTTTTAAATCACAAGATTTGGTATACGGTTGTTATCACCTCTTCCGCAGAAAAACAATTCTATCTTTTTTCATGACAATCTAATTATTTTAGTCACGCAAAGTTATGAGAATAAAGAAGATCAGCCATGAACTAGGCCACACCCTTTTTGAAAAACAAAAATTTTAGGAGACACCAAATGGTGAGAATCATGGAGAACGAATCAAAATAATTCTTCGTTCAAATAATACCATATAAGCACGGTTGCCGTTTTGGTAGAATTCTACCAAATTTGGTAGATTTTAATTGCTCTGGTAGGTTGGTAGATTCATGTTTAATTTGGTAGATTTCAATCCTTTCGAATGCAAATTTTTATGAAAATATTAACAAACCTGCCCTAAATTTACTTTTCAAATTAACTTATTTTAAACAGTCAAATGTAAACGTGGTCTTACACTTTCAATTGAATCTACTGTTGTGTACCCATTATGCTAAGTTTGTTACTGAATGCACTTATTTGCATCTTCTGTTAAAAATTAAATTCTGGTTGTCAAGTATAATAATAAAATTTTCAAAAAGTTGAATATAATATACAGGGTGATTCACGAGCGTTGTGCCAAAAAGCTAGAGCGTGTAGGTTGAGTTGAGACAAGAAAAAAATCGTACGGGAGTTGGGGGTCTATTCCCCCCCCCCCGTTTAGCCGGGAGGGCAATTTTCTGAAAAATTGACTTATTTTGTTTAAAAAAATATTAAAAATCAACGGCTTTGTTTACAACACCGTGCTATATCTTTCTGAAAAGCCAAAACCTTCTTCTTTCACTTTGTTTTTAAATTAAATTAATTTAACGAATAGTTTAAAAAAATAAATTTTCAAACGCAAAATTAAAAAAAAAAAATCAAAAAAAACATTTTTGAACTAATTTTTTTCAAAATTTTATGTAATTAAGTACTAATTTTGTTTTAAAAATTCAATGTGTTTGTTAATTTTTAGTCGAAAACAGAAAACCGGATGCAAAAATGTCTTTTCGTTTTTGAGAAAGTAAGAAAAAACCAAAACCACTTTTTTCTTAGAAAATCTTTGTTTTAATTTTTACCTATCTGGACTTTTAGTTTAATTTATTAGATTAATTTATAAATTTAATTTTTTTGTAATTGGAGTTTTATGAGGACTCAATAAATTAGAAAAGTATTGGATTTTCCCTGGATTAACCATTTTGTTCACTGATAACGTCTGAAAACTGACCTGCAATTGTTTCTTACTATACCGTTGGCCGCGGCCACTCGCCGGCAAAGGGTTCTACCTGCTAGGGGCTTAAGATAATTAAAACGCAATTTTTCTTAAATGAAAAAAACAACTAACAACCTAAAGGTAAGTAAAAGGCATAGCATATTTACTAAACAACCATTTACAATTAAAATATTAACTCATCAACACATAACAATAACAAACTCATATGTTCGAGAAGAGTTAGCGGACAGGAACTTCTGCTACGGTTTAACTTGTTGTCGAGATCGGGAAGCCGAAAGACTCTACGCTGAAAGATATCCCAATAGATGGCGCCCAAGTCGTAGCATGTTTTCAAGAATCCACCGACGAGAGCACTGAGAGCTAGAAGTGAAAGGTCAATGAAAGACGTTATCAATGAAAAAAATGATTAATCCAGGGAAAATCCAATACTTTTCTACTTTATTGAGTCCTCATAAAACTCCAATCACAAAAAATTAAATTTATAAATTAAACTAATAAATTAAACTAAAAGTGCAGATAGGTAAAAATAAAAACAAATTTTTTTAGAAAAAAGTGGTTTTGATTTTTTCTTAATTTCTCAAAAACGAAAAGACATTTTTGCATCCGGTTTTCTGTTTTTGACTAAAAATTAACAAACACACTGAATTTTTAAAACAAAATTAGTACTTAATTACATAAAATTTTGAAAAAAATTAGTTCAAAAATGTTTTTTTTTGCTTTTTTTTTGAAAATTTTGAGTTTGAATTTTTTTTTTTAAACTATTCGTTAAAACAATTTAATTCAAAATTAAGGTGAAAGAAGAAGTTTTTGGCTTTTCAGAAAGGTATAGCACGGTGTTGTAAACGAAGCCGTTGATTTTTAATATTTTTTTAAACAAAATAAGTCAATTTTTCAGAAAATTGCCCCTCCTGGCTAAACGGGGGGGGGAATAGACCCCCCCTCCCATACGATTTTTTTCTTGTCTCAACTCAATCTACACGCTCTAGCTTTTTGGCACAACGCTCGTGAATCACCCTGTATAACGAATAAATCATGGATAAGTAAGTATTTAATGGAAATATTATGTGTCATAAATTAAAAAGAGAATTTTCTTCAAAGATATTAAGTTGGGTTAGGTTAGGTTATATGGGCTGACCGTTGTTACCGTCACACTTATGTGGCTTTTCTTACAACCCAAGAATCGATCCGTGACGTAAAAGTGGCGATTTTTCCCCTTAAACGCATTTCTTTCACAAAGAAATCGAATTTTTTGATCGAAGGATTGAATTCTCTCAAATCTCTTTTTGGAGACGGATTAACACATACTTGTACACGGATTTTACACATATACCTACTACGAGTTTGACATTTGAGTTTTCTATTGTTGTAATTATCATGCACAAAACGATTTAACAGCTGACCAGGCAACACAGACATTCAAAAAAGGGAATGATTCGTTTTTGCACATTTCTTACACGCCAGAAAACATTGATTTTAGTAGCGATTCTTCTTGGTTGTAAGAAAAGCCACATTAGATCAATGTAGATCCCTTGTGATACCTTGAAGTATTGTAACTTCTGAAAAAGTAATTTAACCTATGAATTCTATGGTTGGTCGAGCCATTTGGTGGACTTGACAAAGTTCAGTAGGCGATTGCCCGGGAGTTCAGATAGTTCTTCTAGTTCATTGAAGAAATATTTAACTAAAAATTTAAATCTAGTACGGCAGAGTGCTGGACAGTGGCATAGGAAGTGAGCCGTGTTCTCGTGCTCTTCCTCATCGTCGCATCCTCTACATATGTATGTCGTCTGTACTAAGCCCAATCTTCTTTTTGTGGTAGCCAAGTAGGTTATATCCCGTTATCACACTTATGAGGGATCTTAGGGACGGTTTTTTGAGAAGTAACATCTTCTCGGATTTTTTCTTATCGTAATCAGGCCAGAGTTTCCTGGTGTTACCGCAACCGCAGGTTTCTAGTAGGTTCCATCTATCATTTGCTTTTTGAATGATATTCTGTTATAAAATTTTGGAGCGAATTCGAAAAAAGAAGTGGAGCAAATCCAAAATTTTCGGAGTAGATTTGAAACATTGAAGAAATTTCTTAAATAAAATATTTATTTAGCTATATTCCTCTTTATGACTTCTCTTGTAGAATGCTAGTTGCTGAAACGAACAATACTCACGACCCTGGTCACATCATAGTTCGCAGTGCTGTCACAAGTGCTTCGTATTTTTGAAATTTTTCCCAAAGCTTCAGACTTCTTTCTTATTAGAAAAATAACTGCAAAGTAGCTGATATTTTTGACGTAGTCCAAATAGTCGTAAGATAAGCAACTTACCATAAATTTTGTTTTATTATTATTTTTTTTTTTCATTGTATTGTTGTATAATAGAAGCGTCTTCACTTTCTAGAGCTGAAATTTTCACAGTTTCCAACACATCGACCGAGTCCAAAACATTTCGACTCTAAAACTCCAGTTCTCGTAGATCTATCCTAGTTCTATCAGGAATCTCATGTCGTTGGTTGGTTGTTATTTTTTAGGGTAAATATTAGTAGAACAAAACGTTAAATCTACCCAAATCTACCCAAAATCGGAGAAATTATTTTTTTCTGAATCTACTTTGCTAAATCTCGTGATTAATACAGCGGAAACAAGCACATAAGATTAGTTAAAGATACACAATTTTATTTAATTAAATTTTCTTCAAAGAAACGCAACGGAAAGCTATACAGCTATACATTATATACAGGGTGATTCACGAGCGTTGTGCCAAAAAGCTAGAGCGTGTAGGTTGAGTTGAGACAAGAAAAAAATCGTATGGGAGGGGGGGGTCTATTCCCCCCCGTTTAGCCGGGAGGGGCGATTTTCTGAAAAATTTACTTATTTTGTAAAAATAAATATTAAAAATCAACGGCTTAGTTTACAACACCGTGCTATACCTTTCTGAAAAGCTAAAAACTTTTTCTTTCACTTTGTTTTTAAAATAAATTGTTTTAACGAATAGTTTTAAAAAAATAAATTTTCAAACTCAACATTTTCAAAAAAAAAGCCAAAAAAATTTTTTTGAACTAATTTTTTTCAAAATTTTATGTAATTAAGTACTAATTTTGTTTTAAAATTTCAATGTATTTGTTAATTTTTAGTCGAAAACAGAAAACCGGATGCAAAAATGTCTTTTCGTTTTTGAGAAATTAAAAAAAAACCAAAACCACTTTTTTCTAAGAAAATCTCTGTTTTTATTTTTACCTATCTGGACTTTTAGTTTAATTTATTAGTTTAATTTACAAATTTAATTTTTTGTAAGTGGAAATTTAAGACGACTTAATAAAGTAGAAAAGTATTGGATTTTCAATGGATTAACCATTTTATTCATTGATAACGTCTGAAAACTGACCTGCAATTTTTTCTTACTATACCTGGGGCCGCGGCCACTCGCCGGCGAAGGGTTCTACCTGCTCGGGGGCTTAAGATAATTAAACCGCAATTTTTCTTGAATGAAAAAACAATTAACAACCTAAAGGTTAATAAAAGGCATCGCATATTTACTTAACAACCATTTACAATTAAAATATTAATTCATCAACACATAACAATAACAAACTCATATGTTCGAGAAGAGTTAGCGGACAGGAACTTCTGCTACGGTTTAACTTGTTGTCGAGATCGGGAAGCCGAAAGACTCTACGCTGAAAGATATCCCAATAGATGGCGCCCAAGTCGTAGCATGTTTTCAAGAATCCGCCGACGAGAGCACGGAGAGCTAGAAGTGAAAGGTCAGTGGCAAACGTTTTCAATGAACAAAATGATTAATCCATTGAAAATCCAATACTTTTCTACTTTATTGAGTCCTCATAAAACTCCAATTACAAAAAATTAAATTTATAAATTAAACTAGTAAATTATACTAAAAGTCCAGATAGGTAAAAATAAAAACAGAGATTTTCTTAGAAAAAAGTGGTTTTGGTTTTTTTTAATTTCTCAAAAACGAAAAGACATTTTTGCATCCGGTTTTCTGTTTTCGACTAAAAATTAACAAAGACATTGAAATTTTAAAACAAAATTAGTACTTAATTACATAAAATTTTGAAAAAAATTAGTTCAAAAAAATTTTTTTGGCTTTTTTTTTGAAAATGTTGAGTTTGAAAATTTATTTTTTTAAAACTATTCGTTAAAACAATTTATTTTAAAAACAAAGTGAAAGAAAAAGTTTTTAGCTTTTCAGAAAGGTATAGCACGGTGTTGTAAACTAAGCCGTTGATTTTTAATATTTATTTTTACAAAATAAGTAAATTTTTCAGAAAATCGCCCCTCCCGGCTAAACGGGGGGGGGAATAGACCCCCCCCCTCCCATACGATTTTTTTCTTGTCTCAACTCAACCTACACGCTCTAGCTTTTTGGCACAACGCTCGTGAATCACCCTGTATAACAGGTAGTATAGGTAAACTAAATTGTCCTTGTGGAAAAAGTGGAGTAGATCTCGAAAAATCGGAGAGTCAGAGCTCTTCGCGACAGCAAAAGAGGCAGAAAAGAAAAGCCGATGACGAAACTGATTTGGACGTTGATGGAGAAGTCGGCAGAAGCATCAACAACCAAGGCAACATCATCGAGAGAACCACTTTTGTCCAGCCGCTACGACCTTTAAAAAGTCTGTAGTATTATCTACACATACTTCAAAAGTACAAAAAAAGGATTGAAAATTATATTTTATCTAAAATAAATGTGATGTTTTATAAAATTGAACTTTGGTAGATTTTTCTTTGAATTGGTAGATTTTATAAAATTTTGTGGTAGACATTTTTTTCGGAGAACGGCAACCGTGCATATAAGTATTTTCTTTTTTTTGTAGTTTCAGATTGTTCAAACTACAGGGAGGACACATTAGCCGATTGCTTATTGCTTATTTTTTTTTTTTAAATATATAATTATTGTATCGAATTCGCGTGAAGTCAACAAAATCAACGGAAGTAGACGAAAGGACATACATTTACAAAAAGTTGCACCAATTTGCAAGGAATATATTTTTTCTCACTTTTCTACCATCGTTCGATCAGAGCATCAAGTTGGAGGATGCAATAGTTGCCTTTCCGGCGTTTATTATTTCTGTTTTCCACAACTAGCGATATTCAAAATGAAGGACACAAATTGCAAACTCCTACAAAACATCTTCACCAAAGTCAGACCCACAGAAAAACGAACATTTTTCATTTATTTCATTGGAAACGGAACTAATAATTTAAGAACCAACATTAATCCAAAACACAAAATGGAAAAGAGCTCAGGAAATAAAACTGAGTTTTAATACACCAAAAGTCGAATTGGAAATCTTCATTTTGACCTTCGTGCTTCAACCGAATGGGACCCTCAATGATCCATCTGATTTATGCGTTTGTCTGTTCCTCTTGTAAGACATTATCATGACCCTTGCTCCCAAAATTTACTTCCACTTTCCACATAGATTAGCTTTTGAATAATAGCCCGTATATTCTTCAACGAACAAAAATGAACAAAAGGAATAACATTCTTGCGATCTTATCGAACAGAAATTCAAAATTTATTCGTTTCATTTTATTCAAACGCTTTCATTCAGTCATTCTTTTAATCTCAAATGGCTTTCAATTACTTTACACAAATATTTCACACACAAAAAGAGATCCCAATTTCGGCTTCAAAACTATATTTTATGCAAAAAAAGAATATATATACGAATCCATTTTCCGTAATAAAATGTTGGTATCCTTGTCAATATATCCTATCCCGACAGCACACATCGGTTATAATATAATCAAAACCGACTAGAATTCTGAACACACACACACTCCGAAAAAAAACCTTCTTTTTATTCTCATCCAAATTCAATACTACTTAAACCCCTTGAATGAAAAATTGCTTTTAGCAAGGATACACTTTTCGGTATACCTCAATGCTGTCCCCTCTTCCTCACAGTCGTACTAAATTCTATGGTGATGTCTAGGGATTTCTCGACATGCGGAATTTTTCTTGTGATATTTTTCAAAAACCGACCTTCGTTACTTTTCTATGAGTCGTCCAAACATGGTAATCTATTAATCAGTCATCGAAATCTGTGCCATTATCGAATGCAAGAAAATGGTAATGCTCGCATGTTTGTATGAATGGAAATCGAGAGGCAAGAAGAGAATAGAAAGGGAAGAAACTCTGGAGGCATGATGGGAAATCGGAAGGATGCTGTTGTAAAGTGGGTGCGTGGGGTTGGGCGGAAGAATTATGATGCTTCGGTTCACTTGGTTGGGCTATGAAAACTTTACCTATTTCAACAGCGCTAGCAGCAAAATTCTGCAGAGTTGTGTGTAACCGTTATATAAATTGCCAGCCCGCATTACGGATGCTGTGGATGATTTACAAAATTTGCATTTTATTCGAACAAGAATGCCCTAGATTCATATTTATGGGATAAGCAGATTGAAATATTTTTTTCTCAGGGAGATTTTAAATAAGTATGCATGCTTTGGTTATCAGATGTATTCCTTGGAGTTTTTGAAGTGCAGGAGAAATATCAAAGCCGTATGTGCACTTGCACTTGAAGAATTTATTTTGAAAGCTATGTATGTGATATTTAAAACAAAAATCATTCAGGGATTTAAAAAAGTTTGTGCAAAGTCTAAGATATGAAATATGTTTCTTTAGTGAGCAGAAAAATGAGAGCCCTTAACATGGGTGGTGAGCAAAGGACTTATATCTAAAGTTTTGATGAACAAGTTCAATTGGACTTTATTTTTAAAGTTCGTTCAATCTAATTTTTAAAAAGGTAAAAAGAACAAGCTTACCCTAGATTAGTAAAATGCCATGTAATACCTGAAATAAATGTCAAGTCATGCTTTTTTAATTATCCTTCTTTTAAAAACATGTCAAGGTTTCCTTTGGAAGGAAAAAAAAAATAATTTAATTTTTTTCGAAAATTATCCACTGCAAGAGGATGGTAGCTAATGAGCTTACTTCAAAATGCAAATTGTCAAGAACTGAAATTTCTTGCAAATATTAAAGTACGATTTAATACGTATTACAAATACAAACTTTTCACTGTCGATAAAAGTAGAAGTAGGATTCAACTGCGGATAGAATTTTAATGTTTGTTCGAGTACAACTCTTATGTATCGAGAAGGCATGTTCGTAGACTTCGATAAGTAGTTCTTGAATTTTTGGCTGAGAGTTTACGACTTTTAAAATTTGGTGCATTTATTGAGATATCAACTTTTATCAGTAACCGAACTAACCCGAAACAAATACGTGTGTTGCTGTCATAGAAAGATCTGTTGTTGTAGCAGCAAATAAAGGTCTTATGAGAAACGTTGTGCGCTTTTGAGAAATCCAAAATCTATCGTGTAATGTATCATTGTATAGCAAATTACCATTACTTACTAAATTTACTATATCACTAACCGCATACTATCTTATGTACTTATATCGTACTAATTGTATCATTTATTCTTACCTTTCCTGATATGTAGTGTAGGTACTTAACATTGGGCTTAAATCACCAACTTCATTTAATCACGAAAGGTTACTTACTTACTTACTTAAGGTGGCGCTATAGTCCGGGGTGGACTTGGGCCTCAACCAACAAACCGTATTTAATTAGACAAGTGACTAATTTAGGAAATTAACCTTCCTGTTTTTACAATAAAACAAAAAAATATGAGTTATAAAATCAAAATTGAAAACAAATATTTTGTTCTCGTACAATAATTGTAATGATTTGAAATAGCGGGAAAATGTCTGCGAATAATTAGAATTTTTGTCAATATCTCGGCCGCCAGGCTTTCAAGAAACCTGTTACCCATATTCAATAGAGTGTGAAGAGATCTTTCTATTGATATATCATTGGATGCGTTTTGGAAGATTTCTTTTTTCTGTCCAAAAATTTGCCGAGGGGTTATGATATTTTTCGAAAATCATGAGAAAATCGATTCGCTAAATTCTACATATTTCATAGTTTTTATTATCCTCAGCCTCCTACCACAGAAAGCTAAACTCAATTCCGAGCTCCCGTTGCCGAGATATTTGCATCAGAAACTAATCCTTCTATGGGATTACAACAAGCTGAGGACTTATACCAAATAAAATAGTTTTTTTGATGATAACTCGGTAAACATACCTCGCAGATAGATTTGGATTTTAGTTTCCGATAGAGGAAAAGAGGCCTTTAATCTCGTGCATTATTTTATATAGACTTCCTGGGAAAATTGAAAGATCTGGCGATTTGAAATCGCTGGACATTTTCTGAAGGCAGATATCAGGAGAAATTATTTTTTGATTATAACTTTAAGACCAACCAGCTGTTCCGTGGAACAATGGCACTAGAAACTCCATGCAAAAAATTATTTTAATTTTTCTATTTGAAATCCGTTTTTCGTTTTTTAAATCAAGAGCTTTTTGTACATTCAATCAGCCATTTCCCCTTCAAAATTTAAGTTTTGCTATCTTAATTCGGGTTTTCCAGTTTCTCCACTCTTCCGAAAGGTTTTCCATTTTTATTTTATCACAGAAACCATCCCCGGATGCAAGAGTACCATGAAAAATTCGCAAATATCTGTCGGGCCATCTGGAGTTCATACCGGACATACAAACAAACAAACAAACGTACATACAAAAATTGTTTTTTTTTTATTTAAATTAAATATTTGAAAACAAGTAAGTAGTCCCAATCTTAAACAGCTTATTTACCTTTACCGTCAATTTATGTAACCAGAAATGAATTTTAACACTAAATACCGTAAAATAAATAGGTACATTTTTTTAAAAATGAATTTCTGAATAAAAACAAAAAAAAATGGAAAAACATCATTGTAATGTATTGACAAAAATTCGATTCGTGTAATTTTACTTTCAATTATTGTATGGGGCCTTCCCTTAGTTTTGGTTTTAAAATCAAAAATTAACAAATCCTGGCACGAACGTTCCTAATCAAACTTAATGTCTATCGACCTATTTTCTCAGCCTATTGACTCGAGGACAGACAGACCGAGTATTAAACCTTCAAGTTTTAGCTCAGTTTCGTGACTATAAAATAGTAAGTATACGCCATAGTGTCCATTTTGACTATCATTAAAGAATATATAGGTGGTCGAATATGTAGGTGATGTGAAGGAAGAATAATTGAAAGCTAAGCAAGATATTGTTGTAAGATTTTCTTATAAAGAGGAATATAAGTCATTTTTCATTAAATTTGTGTTGCCTTGACTTGAAGTCAGTCAAAAAAATGGAGATAGATATTTATGTCAATGCCGAAAACAGGTATGTATTTCAATTTTTTTTCTTCAACTTGGAAGTATCAAATTTAAAAAAAAAAAAACCACTTTCGGTAGCGCCAGAGCATTGAACAGGAAGAAGACCTTAATTTTTTCCTGAAAATTTAATATTTTTTTTTTTTTTGGATTGAATTATAAGTACTATTGTACCGAAATTAATTTTCATATGAAAAAAATTTAATTTTTTACGGGAAAATTCGATAAGTTTTGGAAAACAAAGAACGAAAATAAAACTTGGAGTGAAATTTTTGCATTTTATTGCATAACGAAATGATTTTAGTTAACGTTTGAGTTTAAATTTAATCATGAACATTGTAAAATATCATGTCGCTGTCTATATTGATTGAATGCAAGTTAGGAACATTGACTAATTCTCTTTTATCTGAACTCATTCATTTTTTCTAACGTTTTGCCTCAAATGGGGACTTACTAATTACAAGGTCCTGAAACAAGCATTTAATCTATCCAGAAATGTTTGCATTCCCTTTCCGTCTGCCATAAAAAAATAACATTACAATAATTAAAAAAATTATTGAAAGCAAAGAGCTGGCGTCCATTTTGTTGTTCAATGCAATTTAAGAATATAAAAAACAATTAACTTCCAAAAGGCGTGTCCACCAACGCATTTTGATTTCCGATGCTTAATTTATTCCAAACGACTTCCACTTTTTATTTTGTACATAATTTAATTATAGTCCCGTATGTGCAAACAATAAGTAGGTATGTCATTGTTGTTGCAAATGTGACAAACCATTATTGCCTTAATTTTAATTTAATCGATCGATGTACCTATTAATGCTTAAATAAAATAAAATAAAATGCACGGCTGAGCCAAGCGTATTTCTCTATGCTAAAGGCTTCTTGTTTCTTTACGATTATGATTCCGCAATCCATTCGAATAACTATGACCATCATTAATTTAATGCTCGATTTTTTTTTTACAAATCTCATTTTTGCCTCTCCATGCGTAGAAAAATGCGAATCCACTTAAAACCTATTTAAACGTGGTAAGGCAATTGCTTATTAAAATGTCATTGTTTGTTAATTTTAACAATAAATTTCAATGTCGGATTCAGGTTAAAATGCTACGTTGGCGTATGTGCATTGAATAAAATCTGATCAGGAAGTACGGCCTTTAAATTGAAATAAAAATACATTTTTATTATTTTAAACTTTAAATGTTAAGCTTCATGAACATAAAGAAACAATAACAATCACCATATTTTCCCATTTATTATTATTATCTACTTTCTGTTATTCAGTTATAATCCGTCCTGAATGTAGGTAGGAGATTGAATATTATTTAACTAAAAATAAAACACAAAGATGTAGATCGTCTAGAATCTACCGAAACGTACTAAAGACGTAAAACTCGTTTCAGCAATTTTTGACGGTCGTCATCATAGGAGAAGGTTCCCATATACAGCATCCAAAGACCTCTTTTATTTTGCTGCCCTTACAAAAACACAATCGAAATACCGACCGATATTAATCTTTTTTCAATTTTTCTAAAACCCGTTGACACTCCTGCTTCCACATGCGATAAAAAAAAACGAAATAACAAAACTACGAGTCCAATTCGGCTGAAGCCTTCTACTGAAATGTCACATGAGCGTAAATTGCCCTAGCACAATTATGACGCCATCAGAAGGTGGGGCTCAGTTCCTAGTGGACCACCCTCGTATTTGTTACCTTTCATCAGGTTCTCAATCTGCACTTAACATTTTCCCTTAAACTATTTCAAGCTCATGTTTCATCGTTTCACAGTAAAAAAAACCTCACTGTTTCTCCGGAAATAATATTTCCTCTATAATATGCAAAACATCAACGAAAAAAACCGAATTCTTGTCCATGATTCTTTTCTAATTGAATAAAAAAGAGACTCATTTTGAATACAAATGAACGGCCTGATGCAGAGTGTAAATGGTTGATTTGAGCTTTATTCATGGATTGTTTTATTTTTATTTTTATTTTTATTTTTATTTCAACAGAAAATTGCATATACACTGGAGGAATACTTAATATAGAAAGCAGTTTTGAGCACAAAATTTTATAACGCCAGCAATGACTCTGATTTACTCTGTCTGTGGCATTCAGAAGTAGAAATAGAACGTTCGTTGTTCTGGCTTTGACCTTGACCCAATCGTCGCATTAACCTGGCTGCGTTAAACTCTTATTGTGTTTCATTTTTGCAGTTGCTTTGTTATTTTCTTTTTCTCCGAAAACAAAGAAGAAGACTTTATCATTTTTTTTAAGATTGTTTGTATGGTTGCGGAAAAGAGAATTTTTTATTTTCCCTTTTTGATTCAATGTAAATGGAAACAGCCCTACTGCTGTTGGCTTTTGTTTTTTCACCGTTCAGTAGGTATGTCCTTTTGTGGTGTCCTTTACAAAATTGAAGAACGCTTAAGGAGGTAACAATGCTTTTTGAAAAGCTTCTGCAAAACTGGTGGTAGGAGGAGGTTATTTATAATCAAGATCTGCTGCCGAAGAAATAAGTTGTTGCTGATTACGTATGATAAGCTTCTATCAGTTATAATTTCTGAGTTCCAGCTAAAATAGTTTAAAATAGAATAAAAAATATGTATTTACTTAAAAAAACTCTAATAATCCTTGAGTTCGTTAGAAAGCCCTTCTCTGATGTGTTGACTTTAAGAAAAGATGTATCAGAGACCCACAGTAGTCAGAAATCATATTCTGACGCTCGGAAATTAAATATCTGTATCGAATGGGCACAAGGTCACAGCTTCTATTGGAACACGGGAAACTTATGTTATTGTATAGGTACGAGGGTTGACGCGTTTGCATAACGTCATAGAGCAATGTTTTCGTTCTTTGTTTTAGGATATTGTCAAATGTTAGGCCATATATTGATTTGGCCAGAGTAGAAATTTGATCAAACCTTCTTCGTCCAAAGACATATCTAGCTGTTGTAAGCTACATTTAAGATTCGTTTATGCTCAAAATCACAATTTGAAAAACCATTTAATAAAATTGGCATGAGTAGTCTTTGCAAGAATTTGTCTTGTGATTAAAGGCGTTATTCTTTGCGTTGACCAAAGCATACGAAGGCAACCATACATTTTACCCACAGTAGAAATTATGTGGTCATTCCAGGTAAGTGTCTTATTGAAAATCAGTCCTAGATTCTTCACTGAGTCAACATAGATATATAGATATAACAATACATTTGGATTTACATAATCGGAAAAATAAACCATTCGATCGAGACCAGCAAGCAATTCTTTCGAGATCCTCGTTCACTTCACATGCCCCATTTACCACTGATCCCAACAAAAAATTTTCGAAGCTGAACATAATCAGCATACATATCGATCGCACAGTTTATTGAGCATTGAGGAAGGTCATTTATATACATTGTGAAGAATATCGGGCCCAAAATAGATCCCTGTGGAACACCTCTGCAAAAGGGAATCAGAATCAGATACTGTATTATTACATACAACTGCTTGAAATCTATCGCTTAGGTAAGAAGAGACCAGTTTAGTAGAGGAAGATGAAAATTTGAACTGAAGTTTGCTACATAGGATTTCATGATTCACTGCGTCGAAGGCTTTTGAAAAGTCTAATAATGTTAATAACGTCATTTCATTATTATCAACCGACTGTCTTATTTCTTTATTTTATTTATTTTATGCAGTAGTACAGCTGTGTTTAGCATGAAAACCTGACTGATTATTGCAAAGCAAGCAATTCATCTGATTATTCATTATTCTTTCAAGGACTTTTGAAAGATACGGCAGAATGGCGATAGGTCTATATTCCTTATTGCTTTTTATAATAGGTATAATTTTTGCTCGTTTCCAGACATTGGGACTGCTACAAAAAATATTCGTTTTCGATGGCTGATAAAATGCTTTCGAGCCCTTAATAACATCCCATAGGAAGTTATTGTAATGAGTCCGATTTTGTGAATCTTCATGTTTTGAGGTCACTAGAATCCGAATCAACCCTTTTTATCTTGATGTATGTCAGTATGTGGTATGTTATATACTTTCCTATGTTCGCATGTGTACGTTAGTTTTTTTCTCATCGTATTGTCATGAAATTTGTCTCATTCGCTACCATTTTAACATGATTGAGAACTGATAGATAAAACTTTCTGCGAAAGCCGTTCAGCGGTTTTTATAAGGAATTAAAGAACTTAAAAAAAATGTATGAAAACCTAAAAGTATTTATCATTTATCCATGAAAGTTATGATCATTTCAACAAACGTTGTATTATTTGTTAATAATTTGTTATAAGCAATTGAAAATGAGTTTAAGAGGATATACAGGGTGCACCATCTGGTGCGCAAACTGTGTTGCAACAACTAAACGATAACATTTAATGAACATTATAACTATTTTCACGCATTGTGTGGGCGCATTCCTGAGCATACCACTGAAAGCCAACATGAAATCGAAATAAACTATTTTCTTTGGCCTTGCTTGCTGCTTTTGCACAGGATGAGACTCAATTTCTGGCCGCAAAAAAGCATCGACAACACACGCTCTAAAATTCAGTTGTGGATTTCGACTTTCCAGTCCATTCAAATTTAAGGGTAGGTATACCCTTCCCCAGGTTGCAAGTTAAAAAATGCTATCATTATATTCTGTTCTTCGTTCAAAAACCTTTATTTATTTTAAAATTTTTAATTTATGGAAATAGGATTTATAGATAGATTAATAAAGTGAAAAACCCTTTTAACTCTGATTGTCAACGTAACCCATGCAAATGTTTGCCAAATTTTTCAATTAACTTCACCATGACCTAAAAAATAACAATCACTGCAGTTTAACATACAGAAAAAAGGGGGAAAAAAACAACAGAAAAAATATCCCAGCGATTCCACATTCTGGCCATAATAATCTCATTCATTAGTGAAGCCCATCCAAGTGGGACACACCTTCTGTTGCTGACACAGTATGGTGTGATTCTGTCCCACAACAATTACCACAATTATTAAGAGAGCGAGAGTGAAAAAAATCACTTTACCAGTGCCATTAAAACACCATCATAAATTTTGCGACACAAAAGTGTATAAAAACCGAGCTGGCTAGTATGGGTTTTTACATCTCTTTCTACTTTAGGCAACGACTCAAAAAAGGCCAAAAAATTAAGTAAAGCAAAAATTGTCTCCCTCGTCGTTTTGCGGTATACATGCTCCAGTTCGGACGGCTAGGGGCAAACTGCACGAGCATCAAATGTATTATTCAAGACCAACAGCACTCGCTCAGGATTATTTAATAATTCAATTATTATTCTTTGTTTTCGGGGCAGCATAAGACCGGAGCAGAGATTTTGAGATTAAATTATGATTCGCCAACACCAAAAATTCCTAGAAAAATGTGAGAAAAAATAAAACAAAATATGTATAGCACAAAGGGAACACACATACCTAACAAAAAAAGAAAAATGAAAAAAAAATTCTAGAATAAATTCAATTCCATGCGACACCATGAAGCCATTTAAAAGAATGATGCAGACCGTTATTCATGGACGGATCCAGATCCCTATACTTATGATGGCATTGGCTTCATAGCATCAGTAAAACGCCATGTTGTGTCTTGCCAGCTATTTAAGAAAAACGAAAGAAAAAATATGCTAATTTTGTTAAATTGTATTCAAAGTCATTTAGTTTCGGATAGACTCCTTGCTTCGGGGCATTGTCTTCATTACTAATACAAACATAATATTCAACACCATTGCTGCCCTGGAAATCTTATACTTACACCATCATATCTGCGCAACCGGATGATATGGTATAAAAGCAGGAAAGTTATTTTATATTCAAGTTGCTAGGCGAGTGTAAAGCTGTCGAGTCCTTATACGCAAAATGGGGTTTGTCATGGCAACCATCCGCCGCCCGCTGTCCGCTGCCCGCCGCCACCATTGCTAAAGCCTATATTATAGACCACTATTGTTGTATGAATTTCAAGGGCTTTGTAGGCAGTCGAAACACGTCTTCTCTCATAAGACTGTGGGGCATAGTGTTTAAGACGGTTTTCCTCTATTCATGGACCACCTACTTTTCGAAAATATTATGTACATACAGAACCTACGTACATTTGATATTGTGGTCTGGTGTTGTAGTCGTCATGATGTTTCAAAAGAACTACAAACAAAACAGAGGAAGTAAAAGTAAAATTGTACTCAGCACAAACTTAACTCCTTGGGCTTAGTGGATTTTCTTGTTGTTGTTGTTTGCATCACCACAGCCAGCGCTCCTATCCCCGCTAAACTAAAAATGTAAAAATAGATACAGAACCGCATCATTCTGGCTGTGTATGGTGACAGACACAAGATGGGAAGGAAGCTCAAGAGTGTTCTTAAAGATTCAATTCCTTGAGGGTAAATTATATTTTATTCCCTTCCTTTCAGATTTTCTGCTGGTTTCTTGGCGTTGCGTTTCTGACAGTTTAAGGGGCATCTCGCTTCTAAGACTGCCTCTTTGAGAGTCAAGTGATTGTTGGTATTTGGTGTGTCTTCTATTTTCTGTATACGATAATAATTAACTAGAGCCACTCGAACGGAAATTAGGATTATTCTTGTTTTTTTTCTTGGAAGATATATATTTTTATATTCACTTAATACGCAAGACGCACTGTTGCGGGCAAGTGAACTTGTATATTCTGAACAAGGGATTACAAAAATATTTAAGGAAAATTAATGGGCCATTTTTGGCGCTTCCGTTGTGTCGTGGAGGAATTTTATCGCTTAAAATTGTCACTTTGTTGTTGGTATAACGGCCTTGGTGTAGTGAACTTGACTTGTGCTGTCGGAGATGAAAATGCAATAAAGAGAAATTAGAACTATCACTAGGGACAATAGGGTGTAAATTATAAATAAGATACAATTTCACGCTTGTGTGCGTTTGAATTTTATAAAAAAAACTTAAGTAGTTGAGTCAGGCAGTTACACCATAATGAGCGGATGGTGATAGTAATTAACACGTTC
This sequence comes from Sphaerophoria taeniata, assembly GCA_943590905.1. NCBI lineage: Eukaryota > Metazoa > Arthropoda > Insecta > Diptera > Syrphidae > Sphaerophoria > Sphaerophoria taeniata. Next base: position 46,895,501 of record OX016540.1, read on the forward strand.
GTAATTACGTTATGTTTCGAAAATGATTAGATCTTCATTAGATCAGATGTTTTCAAACTTTTGCTGTTCTTTGTTTCGACGTTATAATACTCGAATAAACGCAGGAGTTGTAAAAATTGTTTCATCTGTGTGGGGGTAGTAAGATTTCCACTATTCTAATTGTGTCCAAAAAGATCATTAACATAATGTTTCGTATACAGTACAGCCTTACAACTAGCGTTACTACTTGAAAAGAGGGAACCGAAGTAGATTTAGAAGAAAAGCGGAGTAAAGAGAGAAGTAGATTTTAAACTATTGTATTTTATATCCACCCTCGATACATAAACGCATAGAAGACCGAAGACAAATACTTGGCTACCAGGCATTCAAGAAACTTGAAACCCATTTTGATCTTTCGTTTGATGTAAAATTCGATGGATTTCCGAAGAACTTTTTTGTCTGTCCAAAATGTTGTCAATTTTTTATGTTTTTCGAAAATCAACAGAAAATCTATTTCGCTAAATTCTATATATTTCATTGATCTTATTATACTGAGTCTACTGTTAAGGCCAAACTCAATGCCGAGCCGTGCCTGCCGAGATATTCGCATCAGAAGATCTGTTTCAAGTTCATGCTGCAACGACCAACGAATGAACTATGAGAAATGTCTTGGATATTTCGAAAGGGTTGATCCAAGAGATAACAAGTTGCTTGGAAATTAATACAGTCCCTTAATATTTTTTACACAGTTAAAAAAAAGCATACTACGCTATTATCTATTTTTCTGATGTTAGTAAATGTGAACTAAGAGGACAGAAAAGTGAAATACCATACGAAGTTAACATTGGTTGTGGTGGTTGTACCTAGTACAGTTTACAGTTTCACCATTTATGTTACCTAATTTTGTAATAATTGGCAAAAATCGGTATCAGATTGCTATGATTCAGGAGCACCGAAAGCTAGTGAAACGGAAACGATGTTCCAGTCTGAAAAAATGAAATAGTTATAGAGATTATAGATACTATACTATCATCATTCATTCTTAAAACTTTGGAACGTTTGAAAGATATCCATTTACGTAAAAGCGTTGAAAAAGGACTATCTATTTCTAAATATGCTTACTGCCTTCCTAGACAGTGAAGGGGCTATTAACAATGTTGACTAATCTGCTATCACTTCTGCTTTTACGAATCTAAATGTTTAAAATTCACTCTGCGGATTGATTAATCTGCTCTTCTGTGGAACATAATAGTTGACAAACTGCTAACATCCCTGGAGAAAGTATACTACAGATGCTACAGGATGGTATAGCTATTTCCATTAATGGTAACGTGCCGGTCTTGATCATCAACGAAGAAGTACAGTCCAATGACGCCGCCGCGCAATCGGCCTGCTGGACGGCCCATAAACTACCCAAGCAGTATTTTTGTATGCATATGCAATGGTGACTCATGGAATACGTGTGGATTACTGCCTGACCAATAACGCACGAAGCCATTGAGCAAAAATTAGCTTCATTGCTGAAAATGATTTTTCGATGAATATCCGAATCATTTTCAAGTTGATGTTCAGCCCAATTCACGAACGTACGACGCTTATGATGCGGCTTCAGCTATTGCGTCAATTTGGTCTTGTAAGGATGTAAGCCCAGATCCATTTGCAAAGTGCGCCACAATGAAGTCACAGAAATGCCTAATTCCTGAGAAAGACGAGTAATCGACTGATTTGGGTCATTTTCAACATGGCAGCAATATTCGATTCACTACGGGCACTTCTTTGTCTCACAGTGCCACTGGCATAACATGTATTTTGCCTGTGGATTAAAATTTTTCACTAAACGTTCAAGTGTTGATCTGGTTGAACAATTATGTCGACGATAACGAATTTCGGTAGTAAATTTTAATAATTTGTATTCGTTGTTTGCTCGTATATATTTTCATCACGAAATGGCAAACCTTACTGAGAAGAAACGTCAATATAACGAGAAAAAATATGGCATCGTTTGCTTGCTATCCTTATACTTTTGTAGCACTCCTATTGAAAAACCAGTTAGTAGCACCACCAATTCTGCAAACGTAAAGTTCTCGCTCGTACTATAGAAGTGATATAGAATGTTGAGGATTTGCCATCAACGATAATTGAATATTGAAATGACAGTATTTTGCACATGAATGTGACAAACTACAGACACAGAACAGCACTGGCGACTGAGACCATCGGCTGCATCAACGATAATGGATCTTTTGGCGGTGCCGTGTAATAACGCCAAGCGAAATAAGGCCGACTTATAGAAATTGGCCTTATTTCACTTTCTCAAGGTGAAATAAGACCAACTTTTTAAAGTTGGCCCTATTTTGCTTTCAGTAAGTGAAATAAGGCCATCTTTTGTTGAGAAATAAAACCAAATCGGTCTTATTTCACTTTACGAAAGTTTTAGTCAAAAATGTTCTTTCAAGACTTCTAACAAACAGTTGACTTGCTCAAAACAACAAAACCTTACTATACACCGTACACATTGCCTTGCTGATGTCTAAGTTTTAACGTCCAGGTACGATGGTCAATCGTTATATCGTTTAGCGATCTTGGAAGTTGATTTTTCGTAAACAAATTTTAGTCCTCCAAAATAACTTCTTTAGTAAATCAATTATCCGACAATGCCCCATCTAAGTTTTTGATTGACGGGATTTTAAGCGTAATTCCCGCATGTTACTTCAAGCAATTCCTGATAATTCTTTCTTTTTCCATGAACATGTTAATAAAATTGGTTCAATGCATGTACCAACAAATCTTTTTTTTTGCAAAATTATAGGTTGGAAACAATACTGCAAGCTTTTTTTTCGGAGAAAGATAGTGAAAAGTAAAAACATTCGCGCGTAATTCCCGCTCCCTTTAATTTGGAAAAGCAACAACTATACATTATGTATTAAAGGGTTTTTAAAGCAGATGCTGCATTTCAATTATTCATTTTGAAAACTTTTTTTCACTCTCGTCTAAGGATGATGCCGATTCGGAACATTCAAGTTGGTCAATTTGGTTTGATTGGGAGCGAAGCGAGCGGAAAAAATTTTGCCCAAAAGAGAATCAATTTTGGGTGTGAAAATAAAAAAGAATTTTCCGCTCGCTTCGCTCGCTAGCAATGGCACCTACTATATTTTTCGCGCTTTTTAACTTTTCATTATCTTTCTCCGAAAGAAAAGTTTGGAGTATCATTTCAGGGCTTTTTTTTTATTTTCTTCAAACATATATTCGGAATGTGGGATAAGCTTCTTACAAAATACTTCCAAATGACCAAAAATACAAATAAAACTTTTATTGACGAAATTTCATTTTAAGAGAATAGAATAAGAAATATTTAAGCAATGTGTTTTAAATGTTCAAAATGTTTTACCCAAAGTAAACAATTTGCAGTCAAATTGTGAACAACAGCACTAGGATCTTTTCTTAAACACTTGTTAATTACTTTGTAAATTTGTTTTACATTTTTCTTAAATTATTTTATTTACTTTCTGAACAATACCAATTAAAAAATAACAAGTATTGTAAAAAAAACGTTTTCTTATCAAAAAGTGTTCTTTGAAATGCAAACATATCTACATAAACACATCTGCTGAAAGTGAAATAAGGCCAACTTGGCCTTATTTCACTTTCTGATAGCGAAATAGGGCCAACTTCAAACTTTCTTCAAGTTGGTCTTATTTCGCTTGGCGTTATAACACGGCACCTCTTTTGGCAACAAAGAACGCGATAAAAATTTTAACGTTCTATAAAAGTGGTAACATAAATGAAAGATGATTATGGTTGGCAATTGGTGGAACTGTTTCTTTTTCATCAAATTTTTAATAACAGTTTGCTTGCAGTTGCCCGTAGCTTAATGGTTAGGTGCGTTGGCTGCTAAGCAGAACGTCGACGTGGGTTTGAGTTCTACTCGTGCCCATAAAAGTTTTTATTTCATCTTTCACGGGTACCTACTGCCTCTTGCGATGAATTGACAAAACTTCTAAGAGTATCAATCTGTCATAAAAAAGTGCTTCTCAACTTTGCCGTTCGGAATCGGCGTTAAATTGTAGGTCCCCGCAATTCTTCACACGCACTCAGAGAATTGTTGTTGAGAGTGAGAGTAAGCCACTTAGGCGTTGGCTCTTCAAGAGCTGTCGCGCCACTCTATTTATTTATTTTTATTTGAGCTTGCATAAAAATCTCTTATTTTGCTTACATTTCAATTAAATGATTTAAAAACTGCTCAAGATGAAATCACAGAGTAAAATTTCTGTTTTGAACAGAAAACAAATTAAACCACAAACCAAATGTTCAACCAAAATATTTTACTCAAAATAATAATTAGAAAACCACCAACCAACAAAATTCAAGCTAACCATGTAATATTTAACCATTCAACTCACTGCAAAGGAAAATATCTCATTTTCCAGAAAAATACGTTGCATGTTTTTTCATGAAATGTTTATTCACTTTATGCATCATGAATATGTATTTATTAATTGGTTCATTTTCGCTGTTGCCATTTGAGAGAAAATAGTTTTTTGTATTTATTCAATTTTAAAAGAGAAAATTTCTAGAAACTGGTTTATTTAGAGCTATAATATGAATATGATTATTGTAAGCCATGCGTTCATTTGTGGAAAATTGACAAATAAGAAACTAACCGAAAAACCCGTTTTTTTCTTTTTTATTATTATTTTATGTTTACTTAAACACTGTTTTTGACATTTACGAAGAAAAGTTTCTGTTCCTTTGGCAATTATATCTAAAGCAAAATGTATTTCAAACAATACCAAATTTCCAAACGCAAAATAAGAAAAATTAAATTTTCTGATTGCTCTCAAAAGTAAGTTCAATTAAAACAAAGCAACTTTGTGTTCAAATTCAAAGAAGAGAGAGTTTTGGCGACCAAGCCAAACCAAAACACTTTCCTTAAATGTTTCACATAATCAACCACAGTCAAAATACAAAATACTCGTCTTTGATGTTAACCCAAAAAAAAGAAAAGCCTTTTAGTGCCTGCCAGCTTTTCAGAAATAATTCTTAAACAACTCAACTCAAAACACTAATTGAAAGGCTTTCAAGTCACCTTTACCTCACATACATACGAGTATATGCATTTTCGTTCAGCTCCTCATAAACTATGAGCAACTTTAATTAAAAGAAAAACTTTTGCTTTTCAGCAATGCACACGCAAAGTTAATTTATATTATATTTCCCTTACCTTTGCATTAAGAAAAGGAAAAGCTGTTGAGAATTCTATTTGCAAAGTTTTCCCCCTTAATACTTTGTTAATTTCTACCAAAACAAGACGACCGGAAATATGTTAACTGGAACTTTGTTGTTCAAGTATGATCTTATGTGTTGGCGGATTTGAACGACTTATATGAAAGCTTCGATATCGTCTTTTAAATTAATTTTGTTTTAGTTCTGCAATTTTCCAATGAGTTTGTGTAGGTTGATAATTATTTGCGTGCTTTTATGTTCAAGTGGCACTGTGTCGATTTTAATCATTCAGTGATGTTTAGTTGTCAAAAACAAGACGTACGTTTGTCAATTTCTTTGCAAAAAGCCGTTTTCCAAATAGTTCATACTTAGGCATTCAGACCCAAATCTCTTGGTGACAGGTATAGATTCCGTGTTATACAGCTAAGGTTCTAAATTAGACTTGGTCGTTGGCCTCGGCCAGGGCATGCCATTTCAAGATATTTATGGAAATTATTTGTCATGAAAAAGTGTTTTTCGATCTTCCTTAAAGCTCATCATATTTTGAAGCGAAATCCCACAAAAGTTATCAAATTTTCCAATTTTTTTTTTTCATTCAAGTAGAAGTGCGTACAGTTCCCTTTTCTTTCGAAGAATTATAAATTGACAGCTGACACGAACGATTTTGTTGATATAGTGGGTGAAGTTGTTAACTCCCACGTTAACTACACGAATAGCTCATAAGAAGCTTTGAATACCTGTGCCTGGGGGATGCTCTCGAAGTTGAAAGACTCAATATCAATACACACTTTGTTGACGAATACTCCCACGTCCTCTCGTTTTCAATGTTATTACACTTTTTATATATTTCCCAAGCACTTGCATTTTTTAAATATTTATTTGTACATTACTCTTGAAGTAAGAAATACATTTTTCCAAGAAACTCATTCAACTGAGCTTAGATGATGGCAATGTTACAATAGATGCCAATATTTATCAACGTGGGTGGCAATTCAACAAAAATGTTGCACAACAATGAGTATTCTGAGAACTTGGATTCAACTTTCACAGAATTATTCTTATGAATGAAATTTTTATGATGATAAAGTCTCGTTGTTGTCAAGTTGACTTTAAGCGTTTTAGTGAGAAATGTAGGACAAAAATAATCCAACGTTTTTAGGTGTTTCATAGATTGGATTCATACTTATGACGTTCTAAAATAAAATTGGTGCCTTGGTGGGGAATATTTAACACATATTACAGTGCGTAAGTTTGAAACAAATTAGTGCGTGAGAGATTGAAGTAGTTTTGCATTAAGGGCGGGTTGATTTCAAAATAGAATAAAACAAGTTTTGTATGAGATCTCAATTAGGTTTTGTCTTCATTTGAGAGCCTTATCAATGACAATATGAGTGAAATATTATGTTGGTTCAATCGGTGCCACCGCCGCCGTCCGCCCGTGGCTTCGCTGGGTCCTGGGTGACGCGCATTCAAAAGGTCCAGTTTTCGATGACTTTGGTGTACAAATCCGGCTGAGTTTGACCGATGGCATCGATGCGATTACTTTGTCTTTGAGGGCCGTGATGGTTTGCGGTATATTCGCATAGGCGATAGGCCTCCGACTTAAGAAAACCCCACAAGAAAAAGTCTAAATGGTTCAAATCACACGATCTTGGTGGACAAATCAAGTGTTGGCTCAGCGCGTGTTAACCATGCCGCTCGTGCAGAATATTGATTGGTTCTTGAGCTTGTGGCGCGTAGCAACAGCCTGTTACAGCCATATGTCTTCGGTGTCTATATCATGGAATTCAGGTCACAAGAAGTTGGTGATATCGACCCATAGCGCTCGCTGTTGACGGTGATGGTCTGGCCAGTATCATTTTCGAAGTATTATGTAACGACGACACCTCTAGCCCAAAATTCACACAAAACATTTACTTTATCTGGATGCATTGGCACTTTGGCAGCTTGTGAACCTTGCGTCGATTGATATCGTCATGTACGTTCAAAAATTGGGATAAATTTCCACTTGCTCCACAAAACCCAATTAACAAACACACGCCCTCTACGCTAGGTCGTTTGGTTTTAGTTCCTGGGTGCAGTCCTAAATCATAACGCTAAACCCACCTGGTCTGCGACAGGCCAAGTACGTGTGAGTGACTGCATCGGATTCTGTTGCATACTTTCACGAACAGCGGCATATTTCCGGCAGATCTTGCGTTTTTTGACGTACGGGTAGTGGCTGATTTTTCACTTTACTCAAATTTGGCCACCAAACATTGAATTTTCGACTTGAAAGGAAGACCACGTATCCCATTAAAAGGGCGCTACGTGCACATCGTGGCTATACTAGACACTAGAGATCACCCAATTTGTGGTATGTATGTGTATGAACATGTGATTCGACACTGTAACTCGCCATAATGATTTGTATTAAAAATGTGATAAAAAATTTAACAGAAAGCAAAAGAAACAAATTTCCACCACGAGGTGTCAAAATCAACCTGTCTCTATTGGAAGACCCTTTGTAACTCATTCTTTATGTCTAAAGAAACTAGAAAGCAAAATTTATTTCTCGTCTTCCGAATAGTAGTGAATTTTGGAACAAACAAAATTTTAAAATTTTGGGATTTCACTTTTTGCGCAAGCAACCCGCTTCACAAATTTCCTTTTTTGAATTTTTGAATTCGAATTAAACAAAAAAAAAAAAACAACCCCAAAAAAATCAAAATCCCCAATATCACATCTGACGAAGTTGTACTTCTGAGACTTTTTCGTTTGCGTCTTGCTACTTGCATTCAGATTTTACTGACAAATCAATTGTAGCGGCAACACTGACGAAGAATGTTAATTCTTGCCTGACCAACAACCTACCCATGTTTCAAATGCCTTTGGTTTCATTTATAAATATTTGTTTTTCAGCTTGTTTTTTTGTTTTGTTCAAAGAAGGAACGGAGTTTGTTTTCATCCAGTGCACCTGTTTTACCCTTGTTTGTTTCGCATAGAAATTTTGAACAAATGTTAAGAACTTTCTTCAAAGAAGTCTCATGAATGAAAATCGATCTCTATTCCAAGATACCTTTACAACCTGCAAACCATGAAAATTGTGTCTAGAATGTACTGCTTTTCAGTTTGCCAATTTTAAAATTCATTTTTTTCTTCAGTGACTGGAAAACAGTCATGCGATTGCAATACGAATATTTGTTTGTTTATTCATCTGCTTTGGAATTGCACACAGCAAAGAATATGATTAGAAATCCTTGCAATTTATTTTCAAACAGAAAACTGAAAACGAAAATACACGAATACGTATTATGTACATAATATAAGGTAAAAATTGTCGTTTTTGAAGACTAAATTTGTTGAAGGAAAGCTTACCAGTGCCATAAAATACTTTAATTCAAAACTAACCCAGCATTTCTTTTATTAATGAATTGGTGAACAAACATAAAAAGGTCCTTCAACACAGTTCAGCGATTTCCTGGTCCGAAAATAATTTGACGGACATGCCAACAAATCTTAATAGTCCTAACAGCTTAAGTTATTAAACGAAAAAAAACACGGTTTCCTGGCACTTAGCCAAGCCAATTTTTGCGGTATACCACCCCATCCCACAAACACTTTTAAATTAAAAAACAATTCTCCGTCCAAAGCCAAAGAGAACATTGTTTTGCTTCTAAAGTGTTTATTTTTGTTATTAGAAAACATTAACTTTCTACACTGTTTGTTAATTAAAAACTTTTTCGGGCATCCAAAAGGCCATTTGCAATCGCTTCTGTATATCCTGCAACTCAGAAAAAAAAGAAACGTTCGATTCCGGAAAAATATTATTAAAATCAATAAAGTCCATTAGGAAGAAATAAATGAAAATCTTCAACCAAATGGAAAATAAGAGAACGAAAGAAAAACAAGAAAAATACAGCTAAAACGGAAAGCATAACGAAAGAATATCGCATTTGGAGCATCTTAATTGCCATACTTTTCCAAATCAAAAGGCCAACTTGTAATTAAAATTTCATTGGAATTTGCTTGCCATTGCTGTTGGTGTTTGTTTCGTCGGTTGTTATTGTGTTGTATTCTCTTGCTCTTTTTTTGTGAGATTTTATAATAATTTCTTTGAAAACAAAGGGAGAGCAAGAGATTTGGCGTTTGTGTGGCTGGCAGGCGTACCGGAAGTGTTCCTAATTTCAATCCCATAAGGTTCAAATGTGGAAAGAATTTCTTTTTTTTTTTATAAAAATGTGCGAACCTCAAAATTTGCCTATTTTCCGTTTATAGAAAAAAAAATCAGCAAAGACGAATTTTCAAAAGTCATTCGGGCTCCAAAAATGTTATTGCCAATGTGTTACTGCCTTACTTAATCCAAGGTAAGGATGAAAAAAAAAACTCTAAAAATTCAATTTCAAACTTGTAAATACAAGCATTTTTCCTCTTGCTCCTCTTGTTATTTATTAATATAAAAATTGTATGTTGGCCTTGGCAGTAAATCTTTTTTTTATTGATCAATTGGATTATTTGATAAAATAAGAATATAAATCTGTACTTTTCATTTCGCAAAATTACCTGGAAAATGTTCCTTCCATCGAAACATTAAGATGCTCAACATGAATTTATATTCCAATTTTGATAGCGCACAATGACGGAAATTAACTGAATTAAATATGAAATATGAACTTGATTGAGAGCAATTTATTTTCGTGAGAGTGGTTCATTTTATTTATAGGAATAATGAAAGTTAAATCTTGGAAATGCGTTTCATTATAACTTGGATTTGAGTGATGAGGTATGAGGAATTGTGTTTAGGTCATTAACACCAAAAGAAGGATTCGATGGCAAAATAAAGAAGCTGCAGTTGAACCAATCGAATTCATTAGAAACAAAATATAAAACATTGTTTGCATCTGTTTTGAAGATCGCAAGAAAGATGGAATTCAAGAAAATGTTAACTAAACCAAAGAATCGGCAATCGGAATAAGGGATACTACTTTATAAATTTTTTAATTATTAAAATTGGGGAGCTACCGGCCAAATCAATTCCAGACACGCTTCACCACCCAATTTCCCACTTACTCAAAAAATATGCTGGCAGATGAGTGACTTGTATATTCCAGGTTAGATGAAGCACTTTAGAACCGTAGAATCGCCCTACCTTCCTTTTACTGTTTTTGTGCACAGGTACAGCTAGCGATTATCCATATCCTTTTTGACAAAGTAGGTAGTCATTGTTAATTTTAGATTTTCTATCAATAAAAAAGAAACACTAGCGATTCTCTAAAGCCTAACTCAAGATGGTTAGAGGAGATGAGAAACAAACCAAACAAAATTGCTTCGTTCTCCTTAATTCTCATGCATTTGAGCGACCATAAACATTTACATTTGAATGTTTGTGCGCCTACAAAAAGACTTTAGTCAGCAACAATGTTCTAGACTCTAGTCAAACAGGAAATAAATTCCAAAAATTCAAGAAGAATATCGGACTTTATTTGAAAAACCGAATTCGTATTCCGTTAAAAAAAAATCATGTTGAATAAAAAGATACTGCTCGCGTCGCATGTTATATCTCACAAAAGTCTTTTAAGTCACAAACACAGGTAAAATAATACAAAACTCACGTAAACCAGACATTTTAAAGCTACTTCATAAAAACAAGCAGAATACATTCATTTTTGAACTTTACCTTAAGTATACAAATGCCTCTGTCAGTCGAATTCAAAATAAAAAATGTAATTTATTTGCGAAAACATGACAAATTCTAAGACCTTTTGTCTTACATGTACAAAACCTACGTACATATTCCCGAATATGTCAGCTCAGGCATTTCAAAACCACTTACATATTATGTATGAATTATGAAAACTCCTTTTTGCTTGTTGTCTTTTATACCAAACAAGACACAACCAACCACAAAGTAATTGTGCCAGGCGAAAAGATTGCTATCTGCAATTTGTGTTCCTTTTTCACTTATTTTTTCACCTGATTTCATTGTTTTGTGTATTTTGACAAAAATAATCTCAATGCTTTCTGATTCACAATGTCAAGAACAGACATGAACACATGAACAATGAACACACCATCCAATTCAGAAATTTTTGAATGAGCCCTTTTTCTAAAACATTCAAAAAGCAAATCATTACCATTTGTATAGGTATTTTGTTGGGGTACACGATATACCGGTTCACCTAACCCATTTCACCCTTCACCCGCATCAAATCACAAAAAACTGTTCAATGTTCATATCAAAGGAAAGTTGACATACACAACAAAAAGAATTACATTTTACACGTGTCTTGTCAAATTCGCACGTAAATGTGGCTAAAAAATTTGATTTTCCTTTACCAACAAAAAATTTATGCGGCGTGGGTGGATAGGGGAAAATGATAAGCCCTTACTGACAGTTTGTATGAGCCTATAGAAGTGGTGGTTAAGGAGCTACCGTGGAACACTTGTGTTGAATATTCATGTGGTTGTGATGTGACACGTTACGCATGTAACCAATTTTGAAGAGATAAATTTTGGAGTATTTTTTTAAGGTAGCTAATGCATAATCATAAGGCAAGACTGGTATGACTATCTTTCAAAACGAAGATGTGTGTTTTTCGTTTTCCTGTACCTAAAGAACGTGATTCCAAAATGAATGCAAATCAAGAAGAGAAAAAGACAAGAAAATAAAAAAATATTGACTTTGAAATAATGGTTTTCTAGATCTAGGTAAAGCAACTTTGTCCTCTTCTGTTCAACGTTTTCTTCAGGACCTGGATTCCGTGTGGTTTCAGACTAAGGAATAACACAACTGGTGATTTATGCCTTGTTTTTGCAAAACTAGCAAACTTACTTTTATTTGTAACTGAAACCTAAACCTTAGTATAACTTTTATGTTTGATACAAGTCAAACAAAAACGGATTTAATTTGCAATTTTGCAAATTTCTTTGGAAGTCCTTACTTAAAATCGATGTTCGGATTAAAAACCAAAATGATAACAAGTTTTCTTTTAAAAATATTTTCTCAAACAAACACACAAATAAAATAACTCCAAAAATATTGGTAACAAAAATTCCAAACCCTTTACGTCCATAAACATTCTTTTAACATAATAATTTTTTGAAAGGATTCGATTTTGTCTGGAACCGTCGTGCGTCGTTGCCGCCGTCATGCACTAGTTCCTAGACAAAAGTGTTAGTTTTATTTATTTCCGAAATGTTTAATTATGTTTTATGTTTTTTATTGTTTTACATTTTTGGTGTGGATTCTATAGTTTTTGCTTGCACGTCGAAATTATATGGATTAAATCATGCTTTTACGAGGTATGCAGCCAGAGTAAAACACAAATCTGATATTTAGTGTTTATCTCCAACGAAAACATCTTCTTCAATTTTATTTTTTTTTTTGGCTTTAAACCTTGATGTGTATCCACACATTTTAAAGCAAATAAGTTGACTACTTTAGTCAAGAGCTTATTTGCTAATATTATCAGCTATTTTTGGTGATTCAATTGAAGATGAGAATCAAGGAGAATGATGTTTTAATATTATTTCTAATATGAATATTGTCATATGATCAGCAGTTTTTAGTCGTGTTTCCTTGGATTTGTAATCTTAGTGTAAAAATTGGATCCAACTCTTCCCAAGTACCAACTTAGTTTAGGAACAAAATTTGGTCTGTCTACAGAGTGCAGTCGTGCGTAGTCAAAATATGAAAAATTGAAAAGGCAGTTCGTATTTCGATACAGTTGATAGTTATCGACCAAAACCGTTGCTGTTTTAGAACGTTTCAAACTATATTCTGTACATTTTGTCTGCTTTAACCTGATATGCCTTTTTTAAAACAGAATGAAAAGTTTGATGGTTTGATAGCCTTTTAATTCAACAACTTGCCTAATTGATTTAATTTTCTGGTCGAAAAAATGAATAGGTAAACCGATATTATTTTGAAGAAGAAAAATTTTCAAATAGTTTTTGAACAAGAAAAGGCATTTTAACAATCTCAAGGTTTTATTCATTGCCCGATTTTCTGTATTGAGCCGAAACCATTCGATGTTATTCCAAACCGATGCTGCAAGCTTCACTTTCATGATAGATGATACCAGCAAATCCCTACCTCTAACCCATCCTTTCTTTTCAAGTTGCCAAAAGCTAACTTTCTGCGCCAGTAATATTGATTCTTGTAAAAACAATCATAAAACAGAAAATAGAAAACCCCTCCAGGGTATAGCAACACTCCAAAACATTTTGTTTTGAGGTTATGAACACACAACATTTCTCCATAACGTAAAAGACTCGGCACCATGTATCGCGTGATGCCCTTTCGGCACACCAAAACCAAACACACACCTATGGTTACTCTACCTACTTACTGCAATGCACTTTTCCTCAAGAGAGAAAAGTGGAAAGGATATTTCAACAGTTTGCCATTAGGTGTCCTTCCTCATTCTGAAAGCATTGCTTTACCACTTTGGTCGGTTGTGTTTTAGCCTTCAGGCTTTGGGGCAAAACAGAAACACAAAAATTATATTGCGGAGGTTGTCGCTCCTTTCTTTTCCCTAGATTCAGCATAATGGCTCATAGATACAAATACCTACATACAATTATATTTTTATGTAGGTACAAGGTGAAATGACACACACACATCCTCAAATAAACAAGTTGGGAAATAACAAGAAACAAGAACGAGTTGGTGCAAAAAGGGCGTACTTGACCCGAAAATAAATGAGATGGTGTTGCTGGCGTTGAAATGGTGAAATGGTTTTTTGCTCCATCTCTTGAATCGTATACAATCTACTCCAGGAAAAAAGTAGTTGCTAGCAACGCAAAGCATAGATATGAAATATGCTAGCAGAGCGGTGCGAGTACAAGCACGTGTGAAAATGGGACGTTGTACGATATGATGCGGGTGCTTGTGGCTGATGTTGATTCTCTAAAGAAAAGCAAAAGTAGGTGTAGGTGCTCTCCGAAAAACCATGTCATTCAACAAGAAATTCCACAACGAACACCAACTGCTGGGTCTTGCCAAGACGACGACAGGCAGAAATGTAAGGCTTTTTTGTTTACCCGGAATACTGGTACGGTGCGAATTATAAGGAAATGTGTACGTACGGTGATGATAGCAAGTATTTTTTTTTGTTTTATTTCTGGGAGCTAGCTATACTTCGTGTGATTAGAGTGATTGCCTTGGGAGTTTTCAGACGTATGAGTGGTTGTGTTCAAAATATAATCTACACGGACGCAGACAGATGGATCCTCATAACCCAATGAAGTGAGAGGAAGGGATCCATTCAATCTGATGAGTTTTTTATTCGATAATTTTGAGCTACGAAGTTATTAGGAAGTATAAAATTATATTGAACAGGAAAAATGAACCGATTAAGAACAGAGTTTTAGTCTGTGTGTTTGAAGGTCTATAAACTGGAACTAGGAATTTAGTAAGTAATTGAGGGAAAAACTATTGAGGTACGGACAGTTGAAGTAATTGAGGTATAAGTTCAAATGCAAGACATTATGCATCCTTGATGCCTTGTTAAATCCCTGCTTTGAATTGAATTACACTTCCGTCTGGAAAAAGGCGAAGATACAAACTGTAGACTTTCATAAAAAATAAAAATTAAATTTTTTTGAATTTAAAGAGCCCTGAAAGACTGAATTATTTATGTTCGCTTTTGGAGCTGACCAGCCGCCCTCGTATTTTTTCTTCTTTATTACCATCGTTGCTGCTAAGTTACTACTCACCCAAGGTAATTGAAGAATGGCATTTCCTCTCTAGAGTTCTTGTTCTATTCCTGCCAACCATCAACGATTAAAATTTCATATGTATATCTGTTGAATATGAAAAAGAAAAAATAATGTCTGAGAGATGTATTCGTTCGTTACTATTCGAATTAAAACAAATCTTTTCTTGGTCCTCATCAACGAAAGGGTATGTTAAAACAATTTTCAACCCTGTTTTGAATTGACAACTTTTAGTTATAAATCAAAAAAATACACCGCATGTCATAAGCCGTTCTTAAATTTTTGCACAAAATAATACGTATACGCCCTAGTGAACAGCATTGGATATCTATCTTAGTATCCCTTTGACATTTTGAACAAAAATGTAAAAAAAAAACTTTCGTCAATTCAAAATTAAAATAAGACTTCAACCAATCACTCAAAGAAAAAGGTTTAATTGAGCGAACATTATTTTTCTTTTGTTGTAGAAAACTCACTAAGCAAAGCGTAAGTAAAAAGTCAAAACGTCAGTAAATTCAATTCCAAGAGACCACATATTTATTTTATAACTAAAAGGACTACAATTATTGAGAATAAAGCAAACAACTTGTTTATTCCGAACAAGTTTTCAAATCAAGAACTCTCTCCTTTCTTTGTGGAACCTGCAGGTTCAAATACTGTTTACTTATCTATCATGCAGAAGGTATGTGCTTATGCAGTAATGCAGTTCAGGTCAATTGCAATACATTTTGAAGGTTTTAGTTTTTGTTCGAATTTTTGAAAAAAAAAACAAACATTGGGTTTTGCGATATGAATTTTAATGTTTATAGCTAGGTTAGGTTAGGTTAGGTTTGAGTGGCTGTCCAGATGTTGTTGACTCACTTAGACCTCAAGGGTCCGTTGTGATACCATAAAATACTCATGGGAGAGTAATGAGCTTAAACAAACCAATTCGTGCTTCTAATGAAGTTAGAGAGACATTTTGTGTCGATTGTTGCCAGTTCACTGGTGTTATGGAAGAAGTGATTACCTAGAAAGCTGTTCCTTCTAATGGAGAGTGCTGGACATGTACATAGAAGGTGTTGGACTGTCTCCTCTTCCTCCTCGTCCATGCAGCTTCTACAGAAGTCATTTGTGTAGACCCCTAGCCTCAGAGCATGTCTGCCTATGAGGCAGTGTCCTGTTATTACTCCAATTGTAGAGCTTATATTTTGTCTGCTCAGGGATATCAAGCCTTTTGACCGTTTTAAGTCTATGCTTGGCCATATTTGCTTTGTTGCTAGGCAGGTGGTACCCTGCGACCATCTAGCATTGGTTGATTCTAGAGCATATTGTTTGAGAAGATATTTGCATGTAGCGAGTGGTATTCCTATGTTGTGTTTTTGTCTAACATTGGGCAGAAGTGTTCCGTTTTTGGCGAGCTCGTCGGCTTTGCAATTTCCCGGAATGTCTCTGTGGCCCGGCACCCAAATGAGGTGAATATTAAACTGTTCCGTCATCTCATTCAGAGATGATCGACAATCGTGGACTATTTGAGAGTTTATGGAGACAGACGCGAGAGATTTGAGAGCGGCTTGGCTGTCCGAGAAGATTCGTATATCCTTGCAAGATATAACGTTTTCTTTGAGCCAGGATAGTGCCTCTTTAATCGCCATTACTTCTGCCTGGAATACACTACATTGATCGGGAAGTCTGTATGATAGACTGAGATTCAGTTGTTCTGAATAGATACCACTTCCAACTCCGCAGTCGGTCTTTGAACCGTCTGTATAGAAGTGTATCGCGTTGTCTTCCAGGGGTCTTTCTTCTTCCCAGGAGGATCTTGAAGGGATAGAGACATGGAAGCTTTTACCGAACACCATTTTTGGGGTGGTATAATCTAAGCGATCTGGGATAGATCTGAAATTGTCTAGAATAGTAGTATGACCAGTATTGTTACTGTTCCATTGAGAGGTGGCTCTAAGCCTCACACATGTGTTGGCTGCCACCGTTTTGGAGAAGATGTCGAGAGGTGTTAGGTTTAAAAGCACTTCCAGGGCTGCGGTTGGTGTTGAGCGAAGTGCTCCTGTGATGCACATACCTGCTGACCGTTGAACTTTGATGAGCTTGTTTAGATTTACCATCTTGTCCAGTGCGGTCCACCATACGACAACTCCATAAATGAGTATCGGTCTGATTACCGAAGTGTATAGCCAGTGGGTTATCTTTGGGGAGAAGCCCCATTTTGATCCTATGGCCTTTTTACAAGTAAAAAGCGCTACGGTAGCCTTTTTTACTCTTTCATCAATATTTGCCTTCCAATTTAGTTTTTTGTCTAAAATGAGGCCTAAATATTTAGCTTGGTCGGAAAAGCTTAATGGTATTCCTTTAATCTTGGGTGGGCTAAACTGAGGAATTTTGTACCTTCTCGTAAAGAGTACTAGTTCTGTTTTATGTGGATTGACGTCCAAGCCACATTGATTAGCCCATTTTGTTAGCCTATTTAAGGCATTTTGTAGGAGTTCCGAGAGAACTTGGGGATGTTTTCCAGATACAGATATTGCAACATCGTCAGCATAGGCAATCACCCTGAAACCCTCTGCTTCCAATGATGTTAGTAGGTCGTTTACTACCATGTTCCATAAGAGAGGCGAGAGGACCCCACCTTGGGGGGTACCCCGATTCACCGATCTGGTGGTAGTAAAACTTCTCATGCTAGAAGTTATTGTTCTGCTTTTGAGCATGAGACTTATAAAATCTATGAGTGGTTTCTCTAATTTAAGCTTTTCCATTGCTGTTGTGATCGCCTGATAACTGACGTTGTTGAAGGCTCCTTCAATATCTAGGAAAGCTACTAGGTTATATTCTTTGTATTTGAGGGAATGTTCAATACTACGTACCAGCGAATGAAGTGCTGTTTCTACTGATTTTCCCTTAGAGTACGCATGTTGAGCTGTGGAAATGAGACATGGTTTTAATTTATGTCTGACGTGAATTTCAATCAATCTTTCCAAGGTTTTAAGAAGGAAAGATGATAGGCTGATTGGTCGTAGATCTTTAGGGTTGACGTGGGAGGGTTTCCCTGCTTTAGGAATGAAGACTACTTTTGCCATTCTCCAGGCTTTTGGAATATATCTCAACCTTAAACAGCTTGTCAGAATGATTTCCAATGGTGGAATGATCATATCTGAGCATTTTTGTAATTCGGCCGGAATGATTCCGTCTGGTCCTGGAGATTTATATGGATCAAAGCTATCTACGGCCCATTGCAATTTTTCCAGCGTTATTAGATCCACTAAATCGCTTGTAGAAGCTTGAGACTCTGATGTTAAGTCGCTAAGTATATTAGAGCTACCTGGAAAGTGGGTGTCTAATAACAGATTAAGAGATTCTTCATCTGTGGTAGTCCACGTACCTGCATTTGTCTTTAAAGCACTGGGTATTGTTGGACTTTTTGAGAGAATTTTCCTGAGTCTTGAGGCTTCTGAAGTATTTTCTACTTTTCCACAGAAGTTTCTCCAAGAAGACCTCTTACTCTTTCTTAATTCTTTCTTATATTGCTTTAGAGCTTGTTTGTATGAGTCCCAGTCAGAAGGAGATCTAGTGTACTTAGATCTATTGAAGAGCTTGCGACAGCTCTTCCTGAATGGTTCTAGTTCTTTGTGCCACCAATGAGGTTTCTTTTTACCCTTTGGAATGGTTGTAGGGCAAGCAGTTCTCATTGATTCGTTGAAGGCGTCGGTGAGATGATTCACAGAAAGGTCTAGTTCATCTTTAGTGGAGGGACTTTTAAGAAGGTTGTGATCAAGCAGTTGTGCTAGTACCTCCCTATATCGTTCCCAGTTAGTATTACGGTGATTGCGGAAACCCGTAGATATATTTGCCACATCATTGAGCTCAAACTGAATATATCTATGGTCAGAGAAGGAATTCTCCTTTGAGACATGCCAGTTTGAAATCATGTTGTGGATAAAGTCGGAGGTTAGTGTAATATCGAGTACCTCTTTCCTATTCTTGGTAACAAAAGTGGGTTCATTACCAATATTACTTATGAGTAGGTTAGTGCTTAAAAGGTAATCAAATAAGGACTCACCTCTCTCATTAATATCAGAGCTACCCCATACCGTGTGATGGGCGTTAGCGTCCGATCCAATTACTAGGCCAACTTTCCTCGTTTGCGCGTCTGCAACTGCCTTCCTCAAGGTGTCTCCCGGAGCAGGGCTGTCGTGGCCAAGATACGAGGATATAAGCCAATAGGTGGCTATATCCGTTGTTAGAACAGCTGTTGTGGTGTCTTTGTCGCTGTAATTGGGGAGTAAAAATACATTTAAGTTATTTTTTACTAACATGCATGACCTTGATTCACCTTTCTCCGATGCATACAATAGTTTATATCCAGGAGTCTCGAGGCCTCTGATGATGGAGTTAGAGACCCACGGCTCCTGTATCAAGACGATGTCTTCCTTTTTACTATGCAGTCGGAGTAACAGGTTGTCTGCGGCCATGATGGCGTGATGGAGATTAATCTGAAGTACTCGCAGCATTGCTACTTTTACTCAGATTGACCTCCACCACTGTTTTGTCGGCATTATCATCGTCTGAGGAGGAATGAAGTAGGTCTTCCTCGCTCAGAGTGCTGCCTAAGATGGCGTCTTCAGTTTCCATGTCGGAAATACTGTCGACTATCGGATGAGCCTCCACGTCGGATGGCTTGTTTGGGGGTGCTGAGGTCGATGGTTCCACTTGTGGATCGACTTCCATTTCTGGGGGTGGTGAAGCGTTTCCTTCCGCTGAAGGGGCTTCTATGGGGGGTGCGTTGAACGAGTCTTCATCTTTTTTATAGATTCGGACAGTGATTTCATCGAAACCATACCTAATCACGCCCTCGGTCGCGGCCAGTGGAGCCAGTGATTCTCTATTGATCACCAAGAGAGCTGATCTATAGCGACCCACTGTCTCCTTCTCAACCTTTGGGACTTTCCAGTCGTGAGTAGGCAGGTTTGGATTGCTCGCTTTGATTAATTTCATAATCATGTCTGGGCAGTTGTGTAGAGCTGGGACCATTATACGTGCTCTCGGTCGGCAAGGGATATTCTCCCTTGTAACAACTTCGAGCTTGGCACCCGGCCAGACTTCTGGCAAGCCATTAACAGCAGTCCTGTACAGATCGAAAGATCTCTGATCACCACAGGCGATGAGTTTGATACGATTTTGGTACCATCCTGCATCGGCTGTGTCTGGGAGAGGCCCCGGATTCTCCTCGATGACAGATAAAAATCTGAAACCGAGGTGAGCCTTGACGTCTGCCCATTGATCATGAGAGATGTTACCATCTGCATGACTTCTGTCAATGACCGCGGCTATGATCTTGCCTTTGAGCGCGTCGCTGAAAGACAGATCTTTATTGAAGGCTGCTGTGCTACTGGAAAGTTTATAGCTAAGTAATGAATGATTCACAACAAAAATTGCTTTGGTATTTATTTTTTTTCACATTGATGCTTTCCATAGGAACATGCTTTATTCAATATTCAAAACCTAAAAGTCTAGTTTATTGGTTAAAGAATCAGTTTATTTTCATCGGGAAGTGTTTGTTTTGGAGCAATCGATGGGTTGGGTGTTTTGCTGATGCTTTGGATGTTTTTAAGCTTAATTGAATTGGAAAATTGGTTTGCTTTTGTTTATTCAAAGAGCCACAATATTTTAGTAGTGTTTTTCTATATCAGTGCTTGTGTGCTTTGTAGTTTATTGACGAAAAATATAAATCCATAGAAAAAAAATTTAAAATAGTCTGGAGTTGCAATCATTTCGGTGCTTTAGTTAAGTGACGAATAAGACTTTTTTGTTTTTAGTTTTTTAACTTATAAAAGTAGGCTGTGTTCGTTATTGCAGGCTTTGTTGCCCATGCCCTGCCTTAAATATGCTCAAAGGCTTTTATGAACTCAATTACAACTGCATGTGTGCGGTCATCATACTTTATTCAAAATGAGTTCATAAAAGCAAACGTTGACAAAACAAGAAACAAAGTTTATTTGTTTTTGATTTGATTTGTAGTTCATTTAAAAAATGGCTTTCAACATAAATATTTTAAAACGCATTGTTCTAAGCTTTGTGGAAGAAACCGTTTTCGAAAACATGATACAAAACTTGCGGAAATAAGAAAACAGAAAAGTTAAGAAATAGGAAAACCCTTTGACTTTTCGTACGATATACATATGTATGATATTCATCGTATGTTTTCAAAATTTGAATGTTGTATTTTGTTTATCAAGACTGACGCAACTTCCATATCTACAAACTCTGGCCAACTATTTCAACCACTTGCAAACTTTTTATCCCTTTTAATTGCACTCAAAATTCCTATAGGTATGTCCTTTCTTAAGCTCAATACTCTCTCTGTAGTCTTTGTCATTTTCTGACACCTTAACCACCACACCACTACAGAAAATTATGTCCATCACATATGCTCTTTTGTAACTTAAAACACATGTTTCCCACGGGCCCATAGATTTTACCGGGGTATAAAGTAGCCTATGTGATATTCTAGACTATAATCTGTCTGTATGCCAAATTTCATCCAGATCCGTTAAGTACTTCTGGAGTTATTGAGCAACAAACATCACATTTGCTCCCTGCCATTTTCCTGCAAATTCAGCAACAAAATAAAAACAAATGCCGACTTGACCGCAAAACTACAGTCGTCTTTCTTTTATGAACACAATTGTTGCCATGCTCATGCAGAACTATTGCTGTTTGTTTACATTTACGAACACTATTTTGGCAGTACTGCGGAAGTTTTACAATTACGAACTCAGCCGTACTTTCACTGGAAAGGAGCAGTCACTAGTCAGTACTTTATTTTTATCTTGCAGTCAATTGAATAAAGTTATTAAAGTGCAGTACTTTTAAACTTGCTTTAGTCGGTTCAGTAGTAAAAAGTCATATAACTTAAGCACTTAACTTGACTCTTAGTCAATTGACTTTTCTTAAGTCTTTTTCAAAACCTCTTTTTTTTTATTAATCATAGTATTGAGCCAATACTATTGACTGACTTTTATTTCAGTACACAGGGTTTTTTCGTATGAATGCACCCTGTGCAAAATCCTGTGGGGGATTTTTCCAACAATTTACTCAGTGTGGGAAATGAACGTACGCACCTACTGTTCAAATTTTAGGGTGCGGGGACGTATATTTTAGCAGCTACAGAGGGTCAAGGGGGTACCATGATGGTATTTCCGTGTGAATTCACTCTGTGCAAATTCACTTGAGGGAATTTGTCCAATGATTTACCCCAGCGAGCAAATTGGATTATTAAATTAAAAAATTGTTTTCAATACTTAATTAAAATGTTTTATTTCACAATATGCATCAAAATTAAAAAGAAATCGGAATTGATAAATGGAAAATGCTTCCACCTATTAGACTTGAAAAATGGGATTACCGCGAATCCGAACTTTGGA
This sequence comes from Sphaerophoria taeniata, assembly GCA_943590905.1. Taxonomy (NCBI): domain Eukaryota; kingdom Metazoa; phylum Arthropoda; class Insecta; order Diptera; family Syrphidae; genus Sphaerophoria; species Sphaerophoria taeniata. The sequence goes on from OX016540.1 coordinate 46,917,817, forward strand.
AATGCAATCTGCGAATCGATTAATCTAATGGTAAAAACAAGAAAATGAACTCAAAATTGAGTACCTACCTAATTATCTTTTGATAAGGTCTGTCTCCTCTTCTGTACAGCTCAGTAGTTAACTAACTGCTAACGTCCTTGTACAAAGGAGGCTACATACACAAAGAGATCGCTTTTGCTGATGATTTTGCTATCGCCGTCACAGAAAAACATCCTAGTACCTAGTTAATATGCTCACAAGATGGGCTGGTTACTGCGGACTTAATATTAACCCTCAAAAACATATCTCGTCCAGTGCACATGGAAATACAAAATCCCAGAAATTGTACCTCCGTCAATAAAAGGTGTACCACATATTTTTTACAAATGAAGCTAAATATCTAGGTTTGATACTATACAAAAAATTAAGCTGGAAACCTGATATTCAAGAAAGAGTTAGGAAAGCTACAGTAGCTCTTTTCTCATGCAAAAAAGTCATAGTCAAGTTATTTGGCTATATACATTGGGCATCTAACCAAAACTCACGGTTGGGGCTACAGTATGGTGGACTGCACTTGACCAGATCATTAACTATGACAAACTTCGCAAAGTCCAGCGCACTGCCTGTCTTTGGATAACCTCGAGAACCACCCTTTCAGGAGTGCTAGACACTACTTCTTATGTCCATCGATATCTTTTGTAAAAAAGTGGCTGAGAACAGCTGGCATCCTCATACAAAACGCCTTCTTCAGATGCTGTATATGGACGAGGGAAAGGAGAAAACAATTTCTCAGCTTCTGTGCAAATGCCTGCTCATTCCTTTTAAAAATGTACACCCCATGAAAAATTAAACAAAAAAGACACTATTCAAACTCCAATTCACCACAATGAACATGACCACTACGCCACAGGCACTGCCTCCTACTCCTTCTCCTTGCTCTAAATAAAAATTTTAAAAATTTTCCATTGCTAGTGTTGGTAATAATTTTCTGTTTGTTGTCATTTTTTTTAAACTCCGTAACCAAGTCCTTTTTGATTTTTAAATGAAAATCGAATAAAAACTTCAAAGAGAATCAGATCCTCCCGTTAAAAAGTCTTCGTCTATTCCTTTCATCGATTTGTCATAACATCGAGCTTATCGGCTCTAAAAATCGCATTAAGATGTCAACTTTTTGACAAACCCACCAGACTGTACCTAGAAGATGAATAATTATATTTCCAATTCCATAATAAAGCCAATCTTGTGCCAAAAAAAAGATGATTTATTGTGTTCGCAAGAATATTGATTTATGAAGAATTCTCCAAATATCTTGGAAGTTAGCAGAAAAACATACTCGCGAAAAAATTTCTTCAACTACCTCATTTGAAAAGTTATTTCTTTTTTTTGTTTTGAAACTAAGAAACCGTCCATTCTTCAAGGTGGATAAAAGTCGATTCGTCGATTGACAACTCCCTTCCCATTTTTTCGAAGGAGGAAAAACTTTATCCTGTTACAATTACTCTTTGAGGAATATTTTTATACCTTCCTCATCGTTATCAAATCTCAAAAAGATGGCCTCAAACCATATTGAATTTATTTTTTTGCAAATGGCGCAGTTTATCCTTATGCCAATTCATTCTGCGGCATAGGTAATGTGGCCGGATGGCACTGGGGCTGTTGCTAATGATGGCTTGCTTCTCTTAAAGTCAACGCAAAATAATGGACAACATTTACAAGAAAAAAAGGTTAGGGGATCAATTGCGATGACAGCCAGATGAGCATCAAGAGTACTATACTACATTTCGTTTTCATCGTTACCCTCATTGTTGTTTGAAAGGAACCATTATAAAGTTGTTGCGACTCGGTTCTTATAACGTACTTTAAAAAGTAAATAAAAAAGTCCTGTGAGTCTTCTCCACCACCTCTATACCAGTCGCGTCAGGTATAAACGAGGTTAACAAAGGCAATTCAAGAAGGAAGTCCCTACTTAGGGCCGAAGAATATACATCAGAAAACGAACATTTATGCGATAAGTTTAAGTTAAACAAAACGGACACAAAAGTCGATGTTATCGCTCTGGCAAATGAAATGACTGATGCCCTCGGGATAACTGTTTAGGTACGAGTCTTTATGCCTATGGTTACGGAGGGTAAAACATAATATGCTATGCAGAAAGCAAGCAAACTTACAAGAAGTAATGTACACGCGATCCTTAATCAGTGAAACGTAAATTTCAAGTCGTAAAAATCCCGACCCTAACATTTTAACGAATCCTACATTCCGCCATTCCTACCGGCCTAAAAGGTATTTACTTATTACGTCCTTAAACATTTCGACTGGCAATTGCATTACTTTCTTGTGGGAGCAATTTACTACATCTTTTACGTTAAAATAAAAAAGTAAACTATGAGGCCTTGAGCTCAGAGAAAAAGAGCTTGTTTTTTTTTAGTACACCATCTTATATCACAGTTAAAGTTTTAGCAAAGGTCGAAAACGGTTTTACGCGTGTTTCGAAAGAGAAAAAAAAATTTAATCAAAATTATTCGTTTTGTTTTTATATTCCATATTCCTTTTAGGCAGGCAAAAGTAAACGCTTAAACGGCACTGGCTCCTCTATCTACCTATAAATAAATTCGATTTTGGTCCTTTTCCTAGTCCTTTTGCTTTGAATCCTGACCACCCTTATTTTGGTGTGTTTTTACTGTTAAACGTTGAAGGAAAGGAAACGATAAAGTTTAAGTAGCAAAGCGAAATGGCCTCTTTCCGTACACGCACATCCGGTAAGCGCGTTAACAGACTTAAATGCGAAAGTTCGAATGTCTTATTTTTATCCCTAGGGTGGTCTCGTCTTGTACAAGTTTACCCATTGGCGATGCTAGAAATTGCAGAAATACTTCAAATTAAATACACAATTTAACGAGAGCAGTTTTGCGCGAGTTTCCTTATAGCTCCTTGACTCGTGTTTCGTTTTTGTTTTTATTTATTTAAATTAAAGTGGAAATTCGATTTTATAGGGAAAAATGTTTTTTTCTCTTCCCGATGACGACGAAAGCACTGTAGTTAGGTTAAAGCTTAAACAAGATTTGGCACAGGACTACGACGCACGAGAACGATGACGACAACAACGTTGTGTATATTTTAATTAATAATCACTTCGATATCAAGAGCCTGTTTCTTCACTTTCCTTCTTCACCTTCTATTAGCCGTTACACGATGTTAATTGAAAAGTTCTATGAAGGTTTGTTTGAACGTTTCGTAGGCGACAGGGTAAAGCAAAGGCCGGCGGCCGTAGCAACAATATCGAGAGCCCTCGGAGCTCTCAGACTGGATGAAAATTAGATCGAGTTAATTGAGTTTGAAGGTTATTTTTAGGTGGAATATTGGAGGCTTAGGATATGAAAAATAGGGCTCGACACTCGACGAGCTTTTCAAAAACAAATGTTGTATTAATAAAGAGGAAAAATGTACTCTTAATGTAAGAGGACATAATTATTGGGAGACAATAAATCAATTTTGACTGTATTATGGACAGAGGTGGACATGGTTTATTGACACTTAAATTATTAGTCTTAATTATATTCGAGAGAAGTTATTTTCGGAAACACACAAAGTTTTTGGATGCTAAGTTATTCCATCCTTCGATGATTATAATGAAAATGAATATACCATGTGTTTGTGTTTGTGTATAGAGCTAGTTGGTATAGTTACTTAATTACTTAATTTGCAGACTTTAAGGTGGCAAAATGTGTGTTTAAGTAGGGTAATTTTGCTATCGTTACTGTCCATTCTCCTCAGTTGAGTGAGAGATGTGGGTGTGTATTTGGGGAGGACTTTCGAAAACTTTTGTTGAGGGATGGTCACTAATGGCTTTTGAGAGCAAGGACTGTGGTCTTAATAGCATGGACTTGTTAAATGTTGTGATGGATTGAAATCTGTGCTCAAGAATCAAAGAAGCCTTAATTGAGGAAATTATGGGTTTAAACAATTTATTTTATAAAAAAAATAACTTGGCAAACAATTCTTTAGTGCTACCACGTCCAAACAATTTGCTTAAATAAAAATATAAATGTGAAGACACAAGAATATAACATTGACAAACACCATCTTTTCATCGGTTTCAAAGCAGTCTGTGGAAGTGTAAACAAGAACTAACTATGGTGGTGATATAACTTATCAGGATGCCGTTGGAGAATGCTCGCTGCTGCCTCAAAATTGGAAGAGACTTAACCAAAACCTTTAAAACCACCAGAGGGCTTAGACAAGGCAATGCGCTCTCATGTTACTGCTTCAATATTATTCTTGAAAGAGCTATGCGGAACACCAACGCCAACGCAACATCTTTCAACAATCCACACAATATCTTGGATTTGCTAAGATGTGTGATGACTTCAACATTATTATGAAGAACCAAACGAGCAGTGACCTTTCCCAGTATCGACTCTGGATGAAAAATATGTCTTGTCATTAACGAGGACAAAACGCAGTATATACTGTCATCAAATAGACTTGGTCAAAATAATTGATAGGTACAACTTCGATAAACTTAAACATCGAAACTTCAGTCCGTATTAAACGCTATGCCTTAGGGAACATTTATTTGGGCCAAGAAACTCGAACACAAAAAATTGTTGGACGCATGGCATTTCTCTAAATCATTAGATGGCCTTTCATTACAATATTTGTAGAGTTTAGTATGCAGTTTGCTCAGAGTCAGCGTACACTTAATTTGGTTGTCAGACGTATACATTACGAGCCATTTTTGTTTTCCGTAGGGAAAATTATAGCTTAATTTTTAATCGAGTGTTGTGTAGCCCAATAAAAAATCGGTTTTTGTATAGACGCTTTGATCAAAACTATCAACAAGGTATTGAAAAACTGGAGTGACAGAATTTACTTCTGCCAAGCGAAAAAAAATCAATTTTTACGGACGTTCTAAGTTCTAATTCATAATTCATGAGAATTTGACATTCTCGCGTACGACATTGTTAACAGAAAATTTATCTAGCTTGCTTTTCGCTAGAGGGGCATCCCAGATAAATTGATTGATATGATCAAGGCTACATATGATGGACTTAGCAGTTGCCCGCGACTTCGTCCGCCTGTCCTTCTTCCACCATGTGCGCGTGGGATTTAGCAGTTCCTTAGATGAGCGCGTTCAAACAAACAAAAAATGAATACTTTCTTGCCTTTTATTCCACATTTTCTACTCATTCTTCGGTCCTATTGGTTGTAGCCTAAAGCTTTCCTCGATTAATTGGCAATCCAACACAAAAAGAATTTTATAATTCCAACCAGTAGTTCCTGAGATTAGCGCGTTTAAACAAACAAACTCTTCTGTTTCCTATGTAATAAAAGTTTAAATAATAGATATATTATAGATTCAAATGTCACGTATTGCATAACAGAAGCACAGATAATAAATTTATACAGATGTCTCATCCCTGCAGAAAAAAATGAAACATTTCAGGATATCTGGACTACGCGGACGACGTGACGTATGCTTATTCTCGCATAGGTTCATGGATGTCCATGAAATGCCAAGAAAGTTGAGAATAGAAGCAGAAGTCGTGGAGCGTAAGATCATAGAGAATTTCCAATATCTTGGGAGAAAGAAAGCTTAAGACTCTCATTAATAGAAACATCTTGAGGATTTTCTTGCCCAACTATAGACTCTATTTTACGATGATGAAAGTGGCAGTCTATTGGCCACATGCTTCGAAAAGGCGATGGGTGCAAACTATGCAGTGTTGGAGATATTTACAAACGAACTTCTACTGTATTTTTACTTTCTTGTGTTTTTTACTTTCAAGAAAATACGTTTTGATTTTTGTTTTCATCAGTCGCTCTTTGTAATTTTCTTATTTTCTGTTTCAATTTTTTCCTATGTAATAAAAGTTAATATAATAATTATTAACAGTAGAAGTCCTTTTGAATTATCGTTCGCATCTCTGGGAATCTGAAGAATCTGAAGAACTCTACAACAGGTTATGGGCCCAGATCCCATTTAAATTTAAATTAAATTTGCGAATGTAAAGAAAATAAGGTAAGATGGCGGAGACATGATTCTCGATAAAGAAAATGGGAAGCGATAACTATTTTGTCTGGAAGTACAAAATGGAGATGCTTTTGATTAAGGAAGGCTTATGGCTTTGTGTATCTGGTGTCAAGCCGGATGAAGCGACTCCGGGATGGAGTGCTAAGGATGATGAAGCCCGAGCCACTATCGCTTTGTCAGTAGAAGACAATCAATTGCAACATACACTACCTGTTTACGCTATGCAGTGGGCCGGTTAAGAAGTACTTGGCGAAAAACAATCGGACAGAAAACAGCTCGACTCGACTGTGGAAGAGTTGGAGAGAGCTGAATTACATCTCCAGAAATCGTACACAATACGGCACGTAAGAAAGTGCCATAAGGGAAACACCATGGACGTAATAGTAATTTATGGTATATTTTCATTTGCCGAAGAAATTGACGACACATAACAATAATCAATAAAGGTAACAAAAATCTAAGAAAAGGTCTCAAAAATGCATAAAACCATAAATCATATTTGAAGTCCAAATTAAAACTCGTTCAAGTGTAAAACCATATTCAGTACCTCAATACATTATTCAAAAGAACCGATAAATCTACCAACATTCCACTTAAACTAAAACCTCTCATATACCACTGAAGAGCCAAGTGAAGGTTATATCGACTCCAGTATCAATTTATTTAATGAAATCCACTCAAACGGATCATTAAGCCAAACTCTCTCAATTAAGCAAAAATGTGTTTGCCTTCCTTTCATCGACCCCGTGTCACTGTCATAAATACGGGTCATTGTTTGTTTCTGACTTTTGTATAGATTTCGACTTACCTGGTTAGATTTACTTCTCAGGACAAATCCTATATCTTCTCAAAGACCTCCTGGCAGCGTGTGTTAAAACCAATATTCCCTTTTACGTGAATGCGTACGAGATGTTTTATGAGCCAAAAGGTCCTTTTCGAATACAAATTCCAACAGATTTACAAGGAAAAAATAAACAAACTACTTTATACAAAACACACGAGTTTAACAGTGCGTACAACTTATAAAGCATAATACTCATATCCAAACACACAAACTCGGCAACAAAACCAAAATCCTACTAGCTGCCACTGGTACAACTGGAAAACATGAATACATAAAAATAAACTGATATAATTTTCGGTCCATTGGCTCCGATGGGTTATATGCTGTTTCGAAGTTTCGTTTACATTCACATATCATATGGCTGTTGTTAGGAACTGGTTCAGGAGGGGAAGTCAAAGTTAATCCATTGAAAGGAAAATGCGGCATACGAAGAAGTGAAATTTATTATTATGCGGCTCATTGGTCTCTGGTATCCATTAGATACCGATAAGAAATATTTAGAAGAGACTACCAGACCAGACCACAGGAGCAGACATTCACCAGGACAACGCACGGCGACCACAAGTGAGCAAGTGACGACGAGACGTCTCCTCGGCCGTTGCTGCCATGGAGCAACGTCAGCCTCAAGAAAAGATCTTATATCGATATAAATCCACAGGGTTTCAATTTCTGGAATTTTATGTGTGTATTCGTAAATTTGAGTTTTCATTTGATGCGATTTGACTTCCTTGATATTCCTCGGTTGGAGGCTTTTATAATCATTGAATATTCCGTTTGAGGTACCGGTATCTACCTCAAAGTGCAAGGTGAATTTCATGATGTCAAATGATTTTGACACAGGAAGGCAAAGAAGAATTAGGGTTGTTTTGCAAAATGTTGACATGTAATGTAATGTTCACATAATTTATTGTAAAATTATTTTTTCAACATTTATTTTGTTTGCATTTAAATGGACGTTAAGTGGAGTCCGAAATAAAAACTAGACAAAGGGCTATGAGACTTAGGTACTTGCGTTATGCAAGACGATGTTACGCAACTAGTTCTCCTGCGTGTGATTAAAACAGACTTCTTCAAAAAACTACTATGTATCTTTAGACCTTGTGAATAATCAAATTTCAATGGATTATGTGGGTCTCCATCTCTCAATGAATGTACTTGATTTTGCTTTCATTTTCTCAATAGTTTTAATCTAAAAAGTCGACAATTTTCAGTTCGAAAATTGACACAAACATAATTTTGTGAGTCAGGAAGTCACTTGAGCACATAGCGTCTTGAATGGCCGATGTCATGTCCAGTTTGTCTCTTGTATTGCTGTTATACTTGTTTTATGATTGGCCTTGCCAATGGCTCTGATGAATAGTGTTCACTCTGTAAAGCGATATGACGTTCCATGTAAGAAGTCATAAATTGTTCAGATATTGTCATTGCTAAGGTCATCTCGTCTCTGGTTTTGACAGCGCACGCACGTTTCGTGTTTTGTGTCTTTTTACCATGAAATGTCTTTAAAAAAAAAACAATGTTTTCAAATTTTTGAATTTTATTATCAAATGCGTGCTCTGTTAATAAAGTTCATCGCGCTGCCCGCCTCTTCCAATTTATGGTTAGTGTAAGCGGCATACTAAGGGCTGCTGCTTCTTGTTAATTTCACAGCGATTTTACTTTGCTGGGCATTAAACTACCAAGACGCTTACGTAGATTGCGAACTAAGGAATATATTGGAGCTATATCGGCCGGTGTTTTTAAAATATCGATTCAGCGTCGTTCGCAGTAATTGAGCTTCTGTTACTCCACTAGGTGGAACATTTTGCGGAAGTATTTAGGAGAGAACCCTTTTAAAATACAGCTCTCCACTTTTTATCGAAAAATTGCGTTATTTGAACATGGACATGCAAAACTACAGTATTTCGAGTGAAGAGGAGTCAGAAAAATTGAAAGAGCTACCTAGCAATGCATCCAAAAAAGATCACTGTTTGGTGCGATGTTAACAAACTTTTTTCGCAAAATGGAAAAGCTTAACTCACATGACATGTGGTTTTGACGAGACGGTGGCACAAACCACACAGCACTCGCACCAATGAACCAAATGAGAACCGAGTTCAGTGAACAGTTTATTTCATGTTTTGGGCTGGTCAATTGGCCGCCTAAATCTTTTGAATTAACGGCTCTTGTTGGGCTTTGTTAAGGTTCGTGTCTGGTGTCTATAGCGACAAGCGCGCCTGGATTGACCAACTGGAAACAAACATTGAAGCATTTATTCGTGAGGTACCTGACGAAATGTAAAAAGAAGTATGCCAAAATTCGACTAAGCGGAGCGGATGGAGCAAATGAATATTTGAGGAGCAGCCGCGACCAACAATTGCATTTATGTGCTTTTTTTCTATATCCGATAGCTCTTACAAAAATCACCCGTTATTTCATTCACATTCTGACCGTTGAATAGAAGGCTCTTATTCTGCTTTCCAAACTAAAATATGTAATCAACCACATTCAGAATCATGTATGTGTAGCTCTCAGAGAAAAAACTTTCACTTTCAATAGGCAGTAAGGTAACTCTTTTTATTTAGTTCCATTTGACTTAAGCAAATATTCCACTTATTTCTTCCTTTATGTAAAATTTATTTCTTTTCGATTCATGATTAAAGTGTATGCAGAATTTCATATGGACAATGTTTGTTGCGTGGTGGTTAAATTTGTTAGTTGAATTCTATTTTCAACTAGCAATATTATAGGTTTGCAGAATAGTACGTATACGCCACGGTGGACGATTGTTTATCTTTGATTTAACTTACATAACACAAATTTTAAGAGTTTTTCATTACACGAGGATGCTTAATTTCAATGTTTGATGCTCTATAAATGAACTTCTTTATGAGCCAGGTAAGGGATAAGTTGCGTTCAAGAAAGATTTGTTGAGAGATTTTCAATACAATGAACAGTGATTTGTTAGTTTGTCAGAGTTTCTGTTTGTTTCCGTTCTGAATAAACCGATGCAAGCGTCTTACTGAATGTTCCTGATATCAATAATTTTGTAAGCAATTAATATTTTTAGCTTAAAGTGAAATTATAAAAATAAAGGCTTAAAAGTATATCAAATTCAACAATTTAACAAAATAAAATAACAATTTTCTGTCCATGAATGTGTGTGCTGTGTCTTTCTTAAATGCGCTGTTTAGCCATCATTTCATATTAGCAGCTGTCATGCCTTCTTGCTATTTGTGAGAAAAAGCTGTTGCTTAATTAACGGCTCAGTCAAAAATATATAATTTTAAGTTTGTTAAGATGTTAATTTCATCATCCCTGTTGCGAAGAAATGACAAGGCTTCCAAAAGTATAATTTGTTGTGTAAAAATGATTCTCATCTCAGCCGTTCAATGCATTGTTGAAGAGTGAAGGTCACCTAGGACTTGGTTCTTTGAGGCTGTTACTTCACCGGCTACCATTACTTTAAAGTGCACCAAACATGCTCCCTTAATGCAAATATGAAAAAAGCTTACTTTGAGCCTTGTATAGAAGCCAAATTGTAACTCGCGATATGGTGAAATTCGTTTTCAGTTGATATATTCAATATTGAAATTCCTCTCTGTTCGAATTTAGCCGTCTGATGGCTTGGCTATGCTTACCATATTCCCTACTGAATTCATTAATATCCCTGTCCAGGGCAAAATATACAATAACAATAATAATAATGACAGCAAGTAGAGCCTGACCAGCTTTTGGTATATTGTAAATCGTGGTGTGTGTAAAATGGCAACGGACAAACATCGCTTCGGTACACACGATTAGCTTAATAGAAATTTGTAGGCGGTATGGTTAGGTAGTGATGTTCGAGCTTATTGATGTGGAGCAAGCAATGGAGATTCATAAAAAAAACATAAAAGGACAATTGAAAAGTGGCACGGGAATCTGTGTTTTTTCTTTTGCAATTTGTTTTTTTTTTCTGTCCGCTGATAAATTTTACCTATCATAATGCTACACGTAAACAGCAACACAATAACATGAGCGAACATAAGCGTACATTGAAAAGAAAAGTCTTTTTTATAGATTGAATTTGTATCAGTGCGTGTGTGTGCTTCTGCTTTTATTTGTTATAAATATTGTTCTTTTAAGTTGGACAGTTTTTTTTATAAGCTGGTCCCTTCTGCTGACGTACGTCGGTCTTCGGCAACAATGGTGAACGACTTTTTGTTTGATAGAAACAGGACGAAGGAATAATGATGCAGAATGATTTATGAGGTTTTATGACTCTTAAACAATGCAGATGAATTTTTCAATAGATATTTACTACCTCCATCAACGAAGGATCAGTTATATGCTATGTAAATAATGTTCATTTATTTTTCGATTTTTTCTTTGTTCAACATAAATTGCGATAAAAGGATTTTGATGCAGTTTTAAAAAAATGAGTTCTTGTGGATTACGATGGATTGGATATAGATCTAAGTTAAGACGTAGTTTAAGAGCATACGCGATTCTAATCATTATCCATTGTTTTTTTTGTTTTGAAAAAATGACTTCTGCTAGTCAGTATAATTTGATTAATGGTTAAGACCAAATTTGATATAGATGGTCTTATCTGCTGCCGCTTCCAAGGCAAAATCATAACTTATCATTTGTCCTTGTAAGTGCAAGAAGGGCATAATATAGAAAAGTCTCCAAATTCTTATGTTTGGTCAGCTGATCCACCATCTCTGTCTTGGGCCGGTGGGAGTGTCACAAAAGTCTTTTGGAGACGGCCACTCCATTCTAGTAAACAGACTTATATGACGAAACACGGTTTATATGTGGTGAAGTCTGTGAGTTAATGTCAATTTTAGAACATTAGTCTCACATACGTTTACGATCTTAGCAAAGAAAAAATGAGAGTCAGAATTCAGGCAAAACATTGGATCCCATATCTTGCACTAATGATAATGATGGAGACATTCGTAACCTTATAGATGATCGCCGCTCTTTAAATTTGAACCTCATCGTGATTCGCTTGTATTGAGCTACCAACATTGACTTTGATCACTATTGTGGAAACTATACCCATCCGTCCGAAGTATGTAGTTGCATGGATCACGCTGCAGGCTGTAAGAACAATAAAAACGCACTTTAACGAATAGCTTAGTGATCAACTTACCGGAAAATAAAAGCTTTACCATTTCATGGTGAGTAACTCGTGTTGCAGTCACAAGGTTTTGAGGTAAAATTCTTGGTAGGAGACAGCGGAGCAACCCATAGGTAGGTAGAAATGGCTGTCCTGCTTCGCGCAGGACACAATTAGCGCTGAGTGCGCCGTTTTGATACCATACCTCGTGAGATTCTAAATGGCTTTGAAAATGGGTTATGGATTATGTATGTTCCGCACATACAATCCTATATAATAGTGTTGTATTATTTTCCTACCCTACAGCCTATTATCTCATAGTGCCATTTAATGAGGGAGAAATAAAGGGGGGGGGGCGTTAAAGCCACTTTGTGCTATTGAGGTATGAGATCAAATCTTTGATCTTGAAATCTGCGAGTTCCTCAATACCGTTGAAGAATTCTTTACCTAAATGGAGTGCTCTTTTCCTAGCCAGGGCCGGACAATGGCATAGAAAGTGTGGGACCGTTTCTTTTTCTTCCTGGTTCTCACAGTTACGGCAGAAAGAGTTATGTGGTATACCCAATTTTGCCGCATGCTCCCCTACAGGCCAATGCCCTGTGCAGGTAGCGACAATCCTGGCTATGTCATGCCTTGGTTTGGAAATTAAATTGGTTGATTTTGGTTTGTTATAGGCGGGCCAGATTTTCCTAGATATAACGCAACTCGTTAAACTACTCCACCTATGATTTGCTTCTGATGTGTATTTGGTCAGGATATTGCCCTTCACAACTCCAAGAGGAGCATATACTCTCACTGCCAATGAGTTGTGAAGGGCTGATCCTTGCCTAGCTAGCTCATCTGCCTTCTCATTTCCCTCATAGCCCCTATGGCCCGGTATCCAGATTAGAGTGACGCTCAAATCAAGTTCCTTGAGAGCCTCTTTGCATTGCTGGACCAGTTTAGAGGATGATAAAGCAGAATCTATGGCTTTAATAGCTGCCTGACTGTCTGTTAGTATAGCTACATTTTGGTTCTGACGGATATTTTTAAGGGCTTTACAAGCTTCCCTTATCGCTAACAATTCTGCCTGGAATACGCTGGCAAAATCGGGAAGTCTATAGGATTTTGAAATCTCAAGAGATTCACAGAAGACACCTGCACCAACACCGCATTCCATCTTTGAACCATCCGTGAAGATAGTTGTGTCGAAGTCTTTCGTCACATCACCTTCCTCCCAGTCGATTCTTGACGGGAGCAAGACTCTAAACTTCTTTGAGGTGTCTAGGGTGGGGATGCAGTAATCGGTGGTAGTGGATAGGATGTCTGATGGTATAAGGCTTGTTTGATTGCAGTGCCCATAGGATCTAGATTTCCAGCAGCCTATTTCTTTGAGTCTCAAGATACTGCAGGACACCTGATATTTAATAAACAGGTCGATCGGAAGAAGGTCCAGGATGACGTTAAGTGCATCTGTTGGGCAGGACCTGATTGCCCCTGATATCCCTACGCAAGCATTTCTCTGCACCTTTGTTAGGTTGTTTACTATGTAAGCTTTGCTGAGAGCAGGCCACCATACAACGGAACCATAAACAAGTATCGGTCTTACAACCGCTGTGTATGTCCATTTTATCATTTTTGACTGGAGGCCCCACTTTTTGCCGAATGTTTTGTTGCAGGCGTAGAAGGCAACACACGCCTTCTTCACCCGTTCTTCAATGTTAAGCTTCCAGTTCAATTTGGTGTCTAGTATTACGCCCAGATATTTAGCACTGGAGGACAATGATAGTGTTTGTCCGTTTAAACGAGGTAGAGTGAAGGGTGGTACCTTGGTTTTGGTGGTGAAAAGCATCAACTCGGTTTTGTTACTGTTAACACCTAGTCCGCAGCTCGCAGCCCAGGTGCTTACTTTCTTCAAAGCCATATTAGTGATTTCACTGATCACGCTTGGAAATTTTCCTGAAACTAGAATGACCAAATCATCGGCGTACGCAACCGCTTTCACTCCACTACTCTCGAATTTCACAAGAATGCTGTTCATGACCAAGAGCCATAAAAGAGGAGACAGTACCCCTCCTTGGGGTGTTCCTCTGCTGGCATATTTGGTGCACGTTGAATATCCTAACTTTGATTGAATCCTCCTATTACTTAGCATGGATATTATCCACCTTCTGATGTAGTTCTCTACACCGAAGTCTGCAAGTGATTCTGCGATGGATTCAGTTAGGACATTGTTGAAAGCTCCTTCTACGTCTAAGAAGGTAGCTAGGGTATATTCCTTGAAATGAATCGTGTTTTCTATCGTTCTCACTACCTCATGAAGAGCAGTCTCTGTAGATCTACCCCTCATGTAGGCATGTTGCGAGTTAGATAGGGGACAACTACTCAGAATACTCCTTATGTGAGATTCTACGATTCTCTCCAGGGTTTTAAGAAGAAAGGAAGTAAGGCTTATAGGTCGGTAATCTTTGGCAGATTCATGCCCTCTTTTACCAATTTTTGGCAAGAAAACCACTCTTACCTGTCTCCAAGACAAAGGGACATGGTTAAGCAAGAGGCAACCTTTAAAGATACTCTCAAGCCGTGGAACCACTAATTCAAGCTGATTTTGCAGCATTATAGGCAGTATTCCATCAGGGCCTGGAGATTTGTATGGCGAGAAAGTTTTAATAGCCCAGACTATATTTTCTCTAGTTATAAGGGCGTTGACATGCTCTATGGAGGTTGGCATGTCGAGAGTCAGATTAGATTCGGGTGGTTCTTCTGCACAACCTGGGAAGTGTACATTCATTAGTAGCTCTAATGTCTCCATTGGAGATGCTGTCCAGCTTCCATCTGTTTTTTTAAGAAATGAGGGGTTCGAATGTTCTTTCGATAAAACCCTACTAAGCCTAGCCGAATCTTTGATATCTTCGATGGACTGACAGTACTCTTGCCATCCTTGTTTTTTGGCTTGAGCTATAGAACGCTTGTATATTCTCAAGCAGTCCTTATAAGGCTGATAAAAATTATGCTTATAGCAGATGTTAAAAATGGTTCTTGTAATTTTCCTCAGATTAGATAAGTCATCATTCCACCAAGGTGGAAAGGTTTTCTTACTATATCTTATCGGGCAAGAGACCTTGAAGGCAGTGTTTATAGAGTCCTCGAAGTTTGAAATCTCTAACTCAAGATCTGTAACCGACTCGTAACTCGTGTTCGTTATATTACGTAGCTTTGAGCTAAAGGTTTGACTAAATTTCTTCCAGTCAATTCTTCTGGGATTTCTATAATGGGAAGGAGTTTCCATTTCAAATTTAAGATCAAATAAAATATATCTATGGTCAGAAAAGGAATTAAGAAGAGATACTCTCCAATTTTCGATGGAGAGTTTACCGTGATTATTGACAAAAGTAACATCTAAAACATCTTCCCACCCTTCTGTGTTATCCGTACTCGGAAAGACAAAAGTAGGAGTGTTACCCCTGTTACAAATAGTCATGTTGCTTTCAATAATGTAATTAAAGAGAGACTCACCTCGGTCATTAATTTCAGAACTGCTCCAGATTGAGTGCCTGGCATTGGCATCGCTTCCTACGAGCAGGCTTACTTTCCTAGCTTTTGCCTCTGCCGCTAGCAATCGCACTTCCTCAGGCGGCGACTCCCTGTCATGCGCCATGTACGAAGAGGCTAGAATCAAGCCCTCCGCTTGCCTACCCTCTAACCTAACCACTGTTAAATCAGGGGTGCTAAAATTTGGACACAGAAAAGCTTTTAAGTGTTTTTTAGCTAAAATACAAGTTCTAGGCTTACCTTGATTCTGGTTATCGGGCTTGTAAAAAAGGTCGTATTGGTTAACCTTGAGGCCTCTTACCGCGAGGCCGTTAACCCATGGCTCTTGGATCAGCGCAACATCTATGTTTTCCTCTCTGAGAAAAACCTTCAGGTTATCCGTGGCACATTTTGAGTGCTTCAGGTTAACCTGGATGGCGCATAGCGGATCGTTTTTAATTCGGCGGAACTGCAGGGCCAGGATCCAGCGCCTCGCTGGGGGCTCCAACCCGCATGGTGACGTCGTCTACCTCGACGATGTCATCACTCAGGGTGGGGCCAACTTCCTGACTCTGCAGAATCTTGATAGAGACACTTTTGATGCCGAATCTCAGCTTATATTGTGCCTCTTCCAGGGCTTTGCGGCTTGCCTCGCAGATCCTAAGAAGGTAGACCGCGCTATTCTTGCGCGGTTCCTCCGTTTTGATGACCACCCAGTCATTCATCGGAATCTGCGGATTCAGTCGTTGAAGGCTCCTAATTAGCTCCACTCCTGTTGGCTTAACACTCATGAGCGGCAACAAGATGCGAGCCAATGGTTTCCTAGGAACATCCCTGGCTGGAATAAGCTTGAGCTTCAAGCCCTTCCAGTCGTTGCTAATCTTAGCAACTCCTTTGCCAAGGAAATCCCTCGAAAAATCGTCAGCGCACCTTATCACCTTGTAACCCCTGAGCATTTTGCCGGAGTCAAAGCTCGGATAGGGACCTTCTTTTGCTGATATGGTGTATTGGAATACTATTTCCGAAAGTTTAGCCTCGATTGAGTTCCACGCTGACATCAGAGCTCTGTTGTCTGTGGAGAGCTCATCTACAATCGCCACCTGGAGGTTGTCTCTGACGACCTCGCTCAAGGCGCGCGGTTGCGCTATCACCCTCGGAGTCTCTTTTTTGGCATTGCCACCAAGTTTGGTTCTCTTTTGAGGTGGCTTCTCCTCCTCCAGAGACCTGTTCCTCTTGGTGGACTTTTCTTTTTTGCTGGGTGGCGCACTCTTCTCCCGACTGTTGAATTCTTCAACAATTTTTTGATATTTGATTTTGTCGGCAGCATCACGCTCATGTACCTTTCCGGCTTTTTCGTTCTCGGCAATCTTGCCAAGAATGAAAGTAGCCTTCCTGTACTTGATCCTGAGCTGATCCGCAGGAGAGTGCTTGTTGGGCTTGGTAGCGTTGCTCTGGCGAGCCTTGCTACTTGAAGTTACGGGCGTTTTTTGAGAGGGATGCTGAAGCACAGGGGTACTAGTACCTCCCGTGTTACCTCTAAGTGTAGCCTGCTCTGAGGTGCTAGCGTCTCTAGCTTCCCCTGAGCTACCTACAATAGTATCCTGACTGGAAGCCAGGAGTTCATCCTCGGACTCGATGGATGGGATTTTAACACATAAATTGGACGAAGACATGGTTGTGAAATTCGATTTGATTCCCACGAGTAAGACGGAAAAGAAGGTCACCCTCGGCAGAGCCGCATACCGAGGGAAGGTATAAACAACAAAAACCGTTACCCACCACAGGCCTCCGGCTGAGCTCGTTCATGGTTGATTTATCCCTCAACCTTTAATTCTTGGGCACGGATTTACTAGCTCACACCACCACTGAAACTAGGAACCTTGGATCTATGGTGAGAGAGGATTTCTGTGAGTTGTGCTATAAAAGAAGTCAGAACCACACAGCGATCCAATCTAACCTTAGCTATCACCGTCTGACACCTACAGACCA
The DNA here is from genome assembly GCA_943590905.1 of Sphaerophoria taeniata. Lineage (NCBI taxonomy): Eukaryota > Metazoa > Arthropoda > Insecta > Diptera > Syrphidae > Sphaerophoria > Sphaerophoria taeniata. The sequence continues at coordinate 46,935,262 of OX016540.1, forward strand.
AAACTGTGGTGACATTGTCCGCCCGGCACCCACTAGGAGGGTTCGATCAAGGATTTTTGCCGAGCTGAGCAACCCATATTCACGCTGTAAGTATGGCGTAGTTCAAGAAGCCCAAAGCCTTGGGATCTGAAATTTTCCTGCGACCAGCAATTATAGGAAAATTTGGAGAAAGCTTGTTTCAGTAGATCCTTATTATCGCGCAGACAAAGTTAATACTTCAAAGTTGACGATGAAAATCATAAAGGTAGTCATGGTGATGACGATGAAGATTAAAGCTCAACTCAACTTTTCTCTTACAGGAAAAAAAAAACGGTTTTAACCAATGATGATATACGTATTGCTGACGTCAAGCTACATTCGGGTTTTCTCTATCATTCTTACAACAAAAGAATAATAATTGATTACGACATTGTGCTGTTTTCATATTGTTCATGGGTTCATTTGCAAATTACTTTAATGGACACATCCGGCATGTGCAGCTCGGAAAAAAAAATATGAATCAACAAAGATATATTTAAAGAGCCATTGAAATATAAAAAACAAAAATATGTTCTCTTCATTACATAATTCAACATGGCATTATTACTGAAATAATTTTTAATATAATGCGTATGTCGGGATAGTTTGTACTCTATTGTATTCAGAGTTCGAGGAGGAGTATAATCAGTCATAGCATTTTTTTTTTTTCGTTTTTTAATCTTTATGCCAGCATGCAAAATGGAAGATTGATGTTTTAGTAATGTACGTTAATGTAGAGTTTTTCAATGCAGCTTATTATAATACTAGCAGTTGCCCGCGACTTCGTTCGCCTCTCCCTCGTCCACCGGCCAGAGTATCGTCTCGACTTGTGCATCATGCGCGAGTTATGGAGCTAAGGAAGACTTTTCGTCACTGCGTGGGAATTTTGTTCGGAAGTTATTGTAAAATTGCATTGCAGTCAACTCTCCCTAGGTCGTAATTCTCTTGAACTTGAAAAATTTGAGCATTTTTTATGATTCCCTTCAGTTGTTCATACTTAAAGCATTCCCTTGGGTGAACTCTCCCTAATTCTAATATCTCTCTTACTTCTGCATCGTTTTTTTCGTTAAGTAAATTTTTTTTTTCTTTAAACTGAGCATATTTTTTAGTTAAGAATTACATAAAATAATATTGTTTAAACACAATAATCTGCACAAATAGTGCAATCAATCACATTCACAAATCAATTGAACTCTCAAAATTCTAATTTGAGCAGTTATTAGGCCAGTTCCACCTAACAACATCTCACTGAGATCTCAATGTCACCTTGACTGAGGCAAAATCATTTGGTGGAACATAATTCTCAGTTATCATTGAGATTTAATGGTTACCTTACTAATTGTTGCTGCTCATATGTCAGCCACGTCAAATAGCTGAGTGAGAAATCGAATCCAAAATAATTTCATCTCAGAGATCTCAGAAAAAAATCTCAGTTCTCACATTTCCACAGATTCTTCGCTGCTCTTGGTCGCAGCTTAATTTTAAGAAGAATAAAGCCTTCCTCGATTAATGGACTATCCAAAACAAAAAGAATTTTACAATTCGAAATAGTAGTTCCTGAGATAACCGCGTTCAAACGAACTTTATATATTGTATTGTATTGTTTGCCGTTTTTTCCACATTTTACACAAATTCTTCGCTCCTATTGGTCGCAGCTAAATTTTTTATAGCTTCAAGCCTTCCTTGATAAATGGACCATTCAACATTTAAAAAATTGTTCAATTTCATAAAGCAGTTCTTGAGATAAGCGCGTTAAAACGCAGAAAATGTATATTTTTTGCCGTTTTTTCCATATTTTCCACAGATTCTTCGCTGCTATTGGTCACAGCTTAATGTTAAATAGCCTCAAGTCTTCCTCAATTAATGGACCATCCAACACAAAAAGAATTATACCATTCGAACCAGTACTTCCTGAGATAAGTGCGTTAAAACGCAGAAAAATGTATATTTTTCGCCGTTTTTTCCCCATGTTAAACAGATTCTTCTCTGCTATTGGTCACAGCTTAATGTTAAGTAGCCTAAAGTCTAAGTCGATTAAGGCACCATCCAACACAAAAAGAATTATACCATTCGAACCAGTAGTTCCTGAGATTACCGCGTTCAAACAAACAAACTCTTCAGCTTTATATATTAGTTTATAGATGTATTAAAGGAAGACATCGATCCTCTTCTTTTTTGTTATGCTTGCGTAATGCTAATGAACTATGATAGTAATTATTTACACTCATAATATTATGGTGGGTTGATTTCCTTCTTGTTGACATGATGCTTAAAGTTCTACGAAGCTTAATAGATCGGACTGCAGCTGTTCTTCTTCAGTATGAAAAAGAAAAAAACATAAACAAATAAAATGTTAAATTTCAAGGAAGCTATCTACAAAGCCAACTGGAAGTTTTCCATGAAAATGGTTTGATTTCGGGTTTTCTGTTAAAATAAACAAAAAAACGAGATTCTACGAAACGACCATCAGGCTGGTGTGAAAAATTGTTTCCCATCACAGCTTTTTAACAGAAAATTCAAAATTCAAAAAAGGATAGAACCGTTTCGTAAAATGAATTGTTTTGAATAGAAAAGATTAAGGAAAATTAATGTTAATGATTGATTCTTAGAAATCTTGTTATAGGGTTTGTTATAAATGTTCCAAGTCCACGTGCCAAATCATCATGACAGCTGTGAGTTTATGGCTTTATTACATTCTAAATATTGGCTCTGTTATCTCGTTTGTGCTGAAGAATCTGGGTAGAAATAAAAGTTTCATAAAATGCTAGAATTTCCGAAGATACGGTGATGTCGCAAATAGTCATTCGGCCGAATACCGAATATTCGGCAGCCGAACATTCGGCCAACGAAAAGATGTGTTTCTCTATCTCCTACGTGACTGTTGACATTTTAGATTTTACTACCTGTGTTATTGGATTGCATTGCATTCGTCAACAATTTGTGTGTAGTTGTAGAAATAAAGAAAGGAAATTGCCAAAAACAACATGAAAATTGACGAAGATTTTGAAAAAACTTCTGTTGAAAGCAAAAGCGAACTTTATTTCAGATCTATTCGTCAAGATTGGATGGTAGAACAATATTTGTGGTCAGCAAACACAAACAGTATCCCCATTTGACATCAGTTGCCAAAATCTACCTCTCGGGGCTAGTGTACACTGCAAATAGTGAAAGACTTTTTTCAGAAGCTGGAATTGCTTACGAAAAAGGAATATCTATTCACTACAATTTACCATTGGTAGAATTTCAATACTACTATTTTTTTCATAAAAAGAAGATATTTTTTATAAATAAATCAATCTTTTTTTCTCCATTTTTGATATTCAACCGGATATTCGGCCGGCCGAATATTTGGTGTTCTATTCGGCCGAATACCGAATATCAAAAAAATTGGCCGAATAGGCATCTCTACAAAAGCTGACGTCAAGGAATTCAACTAGTCTTTCGGCTTCTCTTGATGGTGCGGGGCTGGGGTCGAAAGACTGAAAATCTAAATCCTGGGTAACGGAATTACGGAAAGTACTTTGCAACTGTATCATTTGCCCGGAAAAAATCCTACCTTTTTTCATGACAACCTACCTTTCGTTACTCAAAAGTGTGAGAATTACTTGCTTACTTAATTATGGTGGCGCTACAGTCCAGGTCGGACCAGGGCCTCATCCAACAAATATCAGTGTGAGAATTAAGGAGAAGGAAACCTAGTACCTTTTTCTTGTTTTATAACAGCCCTGGATTAGCTCGTAAACTTTTTCAAAAATAGAAATTTTATGAGCCACCAAATGCTGAGAATCATGGAGAACGAAGCAAAATAATTCTTCGTCCAAATAATTTTGCGAAACTAGTTAGTTCCAGATTGTTCATGCTACGTGTAGGACACGTCGATTGCTTTTTTTTTAATTAAGTACAAAGTGACAACTTTGGTGACGTCCTTCAATTTTTGGTTAACAATCTTCTACTTCTTTGTGAAGTTTAAAATCAAAAAAAATTTCCCAAACATCATGTACGTCTATTTTCAACCCCTTTCCCCTTAACAATTCTCTGACTTATTTATCAAACGATGAATGTACGTAACGTACATTTCTTAGACTTAAACCGAACCTTTTTCATACATCCCATCATTAGGAGCATTATTATAACATTATCGTTTTTGTATTGGCTTTCCCGTAAAAAAACCTAAACGAAAAAAACCATCATCATTTACTGTTTCTTAATCGAAATTCAATTATATTTTATTTCAGTGTTGTGACTTTTTATTGCTTTTTATTAATATTTTTTGTTCTCCTCCGTCCACCCATGGGGATAATGGAATCAAATAGAAAATAATTGTTTATGCCCAAAAATGCCACAAAAAATAACGTCCATTTGGACATTTCAAAAGATTACCGCCTATTGATTTTGTTTTTGTTCTGCTTCTCCATTTTCAGGATTAACGCCACACGTTAACAAGGATAGCAGTACTCATGAATTGAATAGGGATATAAATCAAAATTTAATTATGTCAGGCTCACATCAAGCAACAGACATTGCGTCATCCAGTCATATTGTTGCCAAAAATCATCAGTTAACAAAAGAGGCAACGAGAATCCTTTTAAATAATGCCAATGACCGTCTACACCAACACAGTAGCAGTAGTAGCGCCAGCAGCGGGACTAGAAGCATAAGTGGCAATAATATCATCGACACAAATACAGAGGATACAATAAATAATAGCAACAACAATGGTGGGACGTCGTCTGTTGTTGCAGTGGATGGTAGTGGCGAGGATATTTTCAAGACCCCAATGTTCTTTGGCACCCAGAACTCAACCATTGTGACAACGCAAATTGGTGCCACAGCGCACATTCCATGTACCATTCATCACATTGGCGACGGCGTGGTGAGTATAAATATCTCGATAGTTATCATAACCCCATAGGATATTGTAGCTAGTAATTAAAAACAGGGTTCTGCAAAGGACAATGCTGGGATAAAGAGTGTGTGTTGGGCTATTCCATTCAATACATTAGTTTTTATCCCTTTTGGCTGTCCAGTTGGCTTTGTGGGGCGCCCAGTCGGGCTTATAAACGTTGGCACGGTTTTCTACATTCTCTTTTATTTTTTTAACTCGATGGCTTACAATAATGATAGACGTGGACTGTTGTGTGAATCAGGATGGGTAAAAAGCTCCTCTGGCTTTTTGCTGAAGAGGTTTCCTGCATGTCCTTCTATCAAATAATATTTTTTACTCCAAGGGTGAACTTTTTTACTGAATTAAAATAATATCCTGGAGCTGACAGCGTGTAGAGATTTATGCGAGGCGTGCTTAAGGCGTTAAGAGTCCTGGGCGTTCTATATTTATAAAAGCTTAAAACGGAAATGAAATAAATTCAGAGTCCCAACACAAATAGATTCCTAGTTAATTAAATTGGATATAAGTGAACAGGGGCCTAACTATGTAATTCGATTCTACAATAAAATTATTCGAATTCGCAAATTTCGTACTCTGTAATTCTTTAAGAACGTTTATATATGCGATAATAGAATAGTTCTAATAGTGCCAAGTATAATTTTATGTGCTTTAGCAAAAAAATAGGAACTTCGAAAGTAGAATTCAAAACAAGGCAAAATCGCAAATAGTCACTCTACATCAAATGTGTTTGCGAGCAGTTCGACTTTAGAAGTTTATTTTGTCAAAATGTAAGTAAAAAAATGTGATAATTCTATTATTGAAGCAATATTTTCAAACAAAATTTGCAGATAGATGCCATAATATTCACATATCTAATACATATCTAATTCAATTTTATAATCGACCCGGCTTAATCTAAAGTCCTTTATCTTACAGTTTACACAGTTATTTCAACAGCAAATATTGTTAATTTTTTTGAATATAATGTCAAAAAATTCGAGTCTCGTTCGAAAATCGCAAATTTTCTAGCAAATAGCTTGGCATTACTGGCATTCTATTCTAATTTCATATACATAGTACGATTTGAAAGTAGAATCGCAAATGAGTTTCGAGTAGAATCAAAAGTAGAATCGAATTACATAGTAGGGCCCCAGGACTTCATCTGTGCTTCCACAACAATAATTAAATTAAAAATCTTTATTCAGACCAGCTGCTGAAATAGCTTGATGCTAGACAATTCGTGTGGTCTTATCATTATGGAGGCTCGTGTGCCACTTATAGTTGTCCAGTTTGACGAAATGTTTTATCACAGCAACAATTTCCATTGCTACAAGAGTCAGAGGACAAAAGGACAATGCCATGTTAGATTGATACGCTGTCATTTATTGGAAGTATGTCGTAAACGTTTTGACATGGAAGCTAATTTTCCGCTATAAAAGCTATGCTGATGTAGTGCAGGGTGGTTTTGTTTGAAGACTACGTTATTCCGGTTTTTTTTTTTTAAAGTAAAACGATGACAATTGCATTTCTATATGTCAACTAAAGATAGTGCCGTAGAAAGTCTAGTGTATAGAAGGTAGAAGAAAACTATGGCTGCCAAAAGGTCACCGTAGAACATAATCGAGTTAAATTTCAGTTAAAAGTTCTTTCTCACAACTTCTCAAATCCTTTTCGAAACAACCTGTTTTGATTACAAATGGTAAATAGCAGTCAAGGATAGTTCTCAGGAAGATTATGTCCTTTCTGTAATAACCGTTAGTTAGCAAATATCATTCTAGAACCTCTCTCTATTTGACATTCTGTGAAGTAGATTTAGGTAAGCCTTGCCATTTGTTTTGTGTTTGTCCTGTTATCAACAGCATTTGGACTTTCTACGTTTTGATTTATGTGGTTAATGATTTGTTAATTTGAATTGAAATTAACTCAAATGCGAAAGACCATTTGAACAAGAACATTATACCTGCCTACCTTTGTAGTCTTAATGATGTGGCATGGGTTTATGTATTTTCTTAGTAATTTTCTTATTTGTTTCCTTGTTTTCGCTTGTTTTAGATGATTGACTTAATTATGTTCGAGGAGATGGATTATTCTTTGTTTGCATAATTAATTTGGAATTTGAGTAAAATATTCGTGTATTAAATTTTGTGTGTGATATTTAAACGCACTTTGAAGCTCCCAGTTTAATTTTCCTTTTTTTTTATTAGGTGACACAATATATTACTCAACAAAGGCACTTTTTCATTAATTTTAATTGAAATTCTCTTTCTTCATTTAAATGACATTTCTTTTATAAATTTTGCTGGGAATAAACGTATTCTCCAAATATGCTCAAACAAAAACTTAACATAGAAGATGAAAAAATTTAATCAAATGTCCTTGAGTGTCTGTTGATATTGTCGATGAACTTCAAACAGACAGTAGACTTTTTGCTTTGTGCGAAATGTTTTTATCAATTTTATATGTTCTTTGTTCACAATGATTAGTACAATTTCATACTAAGAAAATAAAGAAATGCCATTTGGAAATGAGAGACGAAAGCTAACATGCACGGCATTTCCCAAGATCTCAAAAATGTAAGATGCAAATGAAGGAACAAAAGAATACGAATTAAAGTTTAATTAATTTTAACGCATAAGAAAAATAAAAAAACGCAAATTAAGATAGACGTAATTTGAAAATATATTCTTCCTCTTGGTAAAAATTTTCTGAGCTGTGGCACTATGCAAATAGCTTTTCAACAGTCTTTTTCTTTTATTTTTGTTCTTCTTAACATCATTCTGTTCTTTGTTTTCTTTTTTTTAACGAAGATTTTTGAATAATGAATATGTTAAAGCAGTTAGTAGGAAAACATGTGTGAGAATATACATATTTAAAAGCATTACATTGCAGAATGTTAAGATAATATGGAATTCATATTGAAGAAGATACTACAGCTGAATGTCATGTTTTTTCTGTAAGAAATAAAAACCTGTTCACTATGGCGTATACTTACTATTTTTAGTTATGACGCTGAGGGAGCGGTAATGCTCATCGTTGAATTTGGAAAATAAATGGTCAAAAAATACGTCTCACTGCTACATAGCTGACTACATTGCACCTTGATGGCAGTTGTTAAGAAGAAAAAGGTAATGGCATTTCTACTAAACTATTCATATTTGTTCAGTTGTGTCATTCCTTCGGTAACAACAGCACCTCCAACAACTGAGTTAATTTATTTTCCTCATTTTCCCACTCACAAAGAAATTCTAAAATGCTAAAAAAGGATGATTTGTTGGAAGATCATTTTTTTCATCATGAAGGATGAAGCTCTATCCAAAACCGTGTCGAAAAGACTTTCACTTTAAAAACCTCATACAATTACGGCCTCTACACATAAACAAAAAAATAAAAGATCAAAAAAACAAAAACAAATTCCGCGAAAAGCTTTATAAATTTTATCAAAGAAGTTATCTTGCGTTACGTAGGAGAAGTAAAAAACAAAAATAAAATTACACATATATCATAGTGTACATCACACACACACACTCATCTGAAGCAAAAGCAAGAAAAAACAGATAAAAGAAAAGCAAACACAGCAGTAAACATGTCCTTTAAATTCATGAAGGCTTTCTTGTTGTCGCCATGACATAACACATAAGAACAAGCAAGCGCGGGCATAAGCTATGGCAATATACATATGAAATGAAACAAACAGCCAGCTAGCTACTTTCAGTCTTATGGCATCATAAGGCATACCAGATAGCTACTGCAAACAAGCCACACAACAATATAATAATACAATCAGTAAAAGGATCAGTCAGCAACTTTGGGTGGATGCCTGGAAGGAGGCAGTGGAGCTACGCTATGCTGTTTACTTGCTTTCATGCTCTGTGTCCTTTATTTTTTTGTTGCAAACATACATATGCATAAATGTGTGTCTATTTACATTTCCCGAGGTAGCCCTTCCATATTCTATTCCGTGTTATGCCAAGCTGTGCCAACTGTTAGGGCTGGCGGCCGACCCAAGCGGGTAACGGAAAGATGAAATCTAATTTCCAGATTTGAATTCGTTTGAGGGCTTGAGGTTCCCTTTTATCTCAAATGTGTCATAGTCGTCGTCATCGTCATTCCGTTGTGATGTGTAAGCGTGTAAGTGTTGCATGAAATTGTATACATAATTTTGGACCCTAGATCTCAGAATTCTTGGTTGTTTGAATAATTCTTGGCAGGAGAATTTCTTTCAAATTTAATATTGTTAATGACTTGGTAGAACGAGGTGTAGCCACTTTGCTATGCCAGCAAGCTGGCCGACTATACTTTTGTGTATTGTTAACCGGATGCATGCAGTAGACAAGTCATGCATGATACACAAAAGGATGTTTAGCTGCTGGACCATTATGTTGCATAAGTAGAGCGTAAACATATGCTCGCGAAGACAACAACCCAGGAACATAAACAGTTGAAAGGACATCCACATCTTCTGTCTATAAAAATGTGCACTTCTCTAGCTTGTGTTGATATTTGTAAAGAGAGTGGGGGTGAATGTGCAAACAATAATTTTGAGAAGGATGCAAACGAGCAGCAAAGTGCTTGAGGTAATTATCCAAGTGACTGCAGTATGTGATGTTAGAAACAATGAGGATGATGATCATCATCGTAATCGGTCAACGAGAATACTCTGTTCCACTCAAAATAATAATCGCATAAACATGTTCGGCGGACAAACAATGAACGTTCCTTTAAATTTTTGTTTAGCTCTCCCTCTTTTGCTTATATGTATGTGTATTTACTGTCTGTCCTCCTTCTAACTGTAAACATGAAGATATCTTCCTGGTTTGGCTTAAGAGAAAATCCAGAAGTAAGGAGCTTTTAGAAAGACCAGAATAATCTGAGCACTTGAGGAAAATCTGTTGCTCTTGGCAATTTTTTTGAAAAATTCCTTCTGTTAAGATAAATATACTCTTGATTGTAAATGTCGTTAGCGTGGAAAACTTGAGGAATTTTAATTGAAAAAAAAAATGTAACTGAGACAGCAGTCATTTTTCTGTTGGTTTTGAAACATTCCTAAAAAGCAATTAATTTTGTATTGAAATTTAAAATTTGCTTAAAAACAAAGCCATTAAATTTTTAGCTAAAAATTTTGATTTATATCTAGCCAGCGACTTGAATATTTTTACACTGAAAAATATTTGAATAGAGTTGAAACAGGCTGAAATTGAATGTTCTGTTAAACGTGTACTATTTCAAAACAAACCGTTTAAATAAAATTTAGTAATTTATCCTCCGTATCCTGTTATCTCATTTAATGCATAATAAGGTATGCACAGTATAATTTTGAGAGCACATAGATACTCATTTGTGCCCATGGCTTTTAATAAATTGTCCTTGATGGCTGAATTGCTTACTCGACTTTTCACATTCAATGATCAGAAACACCGAATTCTGTACATTCAAACGCTTCCGAAACACATAACATTACTGTTTATCTGAAATATCCATCAGTGAAAATTTGATTGCTTTCCGATAGTGTTGCAGTTAAACAAAAGTGTCATGTTTTGTTCCTGTGAAATTTTATTATTTTAGTGCCAATTCATTTGAAAATTCCACAAACCGAACATGGTCGGTGTGTTTTTGGTTTTGCTTTTGAGTTCTCAAGCCATCATCATAAACATAAAATACAAATGCATTTTGGGATAAAGGAGTTTGTTCAGTGGGCAACCGTGATATTAAGTATTGAATAGCTAGCTGCTTATATGGCTTGGCTTAATGGAAATCTATATTAATAGATGTGTGAATCGGAATTAGATGTATTTCGGGCCATCAAAATTTACCATCAATGTTTTGAGCCGTCGGCATCGGTTGGTCGGCTTGAACACAAATAAATGGTTATGATAAATTAATGAACAATAATGATTTTATGAGTGGAAATAAAATTCACGGGTGCATCGAATATATTTGCTTAAAACATGAACATTTGTTTGCCCTTAAACCTCGCTTAAAAATGAAATATAAGTTAAGCTTATGCCGTTTATTGTGATAGCTTATATAATATGTATATTCCCCTTACAACATGTGTTGCGAAACTTCCAGAATTAATGAAAGAAATGAAAGAATTAAAATGTAAGATAAAAAAAGAGAGACTACCGAATGGCGGTTAAATAAGATAGTGAGAGAAGAAAGATAATAAAGCAAAAGCATTCATTCGATTGTACAATTCAGAACAGATCTTACGTCTTTTGGTTCCTGTGATTTATTTTTGAAAGAAGCACACTTTTTTTTAAGTTCTTAAATGTAAGTTTTTATTTTATAAATAAATAAAAGTGGACAAGTGCGAGATAAACTCGCTCGAGGAGGGTTCCGTACTTGATTATCCGACCCTACTTTCTTTCAGTTTTGAAGGATTTTTTATACAAGGATTAAGATTTGAAACCAAACATTTTCTTGGAAAATAATTTGAATGGTCTTTCTGCCTATTTCCTTCAATGACTTCGAAACTGTGTATCTTAAAAATCTGCTAGCAGCATTTTCGGATCACTTCTATCTACTCTAGAAAATATGAACCAAATTTAATTGCAATCAGCTTAGCAGATTCTAAGAAATCGCTTGTGAAAGACAAATAAAAGGAAACCGAACTGATCTTATAGGTTTTCGTTTTCACCTGTGTAAGTACCCTAAAACGAAACAAAAATTTTGGCCATCGGCAAACAAAACGAAACACCACAGTAAGAAAGGAATAAGGAACTTTATTTTTTCTTACATAAAATACACATAAAAAAAAAAACAATCCCCCGACAAGATTCGAACCAGGCACATCAAGAGGGCAAATTTTTTTGTATTTTTTTATCTTTTCTCTTTAATAACTTCGAAACTATTTATCTTAAAAACATGAGAAACAACATTTTTAGATTACTACTGAATACTAAAATATGTGTACCAAATTTCATTGGAATCGGCCTAACAGATCCGAAGAAATCGCTTGTGAAAGACGAATGAACAGAAAACGAAAGTAGCGAAGTGATGTTATAAGGGTTTCGTTTACACTCTGTGTACGGAACCCTAATGCATATTCGGATTTATGCTTATTTACATCATCACTGTAATGTTTTTTGTATTTTCTGTAACCTACACGTTTTAACTACATTTTGAAATTATTTTAGAAATTCCTGGCCAAGCCCTTTCGGATATGAGGGGGGTGAAATTGAGTGTTTTTCATAGTCCTTTTTTGTTGGTTTTTTTTTTGAATAACTTCTAAACCATTTGCCTTGAAAATATATCGTTATTTACATTATAACTGCAATGTTTGTTGTTGTTCTGTAATCTATACGTATGGAACTATTTTTTTGAAATTTTTTAGGAAATTCCAGGCCCACCCTTTTTGGTGATGAGGAGGGGGTAAAGTTTGGTTATTTGCATTTTCGGGCTTTTTTGTTGTGTTTTCTTGAATAATTTCAAAACTATTTGTCTTAAAAATACAAAAAAATATGTTTGTCATCGCAGATAATTAATGAATGTTTGTACTTAATTTGAAGTCAATAGGGTTACCACCTGTTCAAAAAAATGGTTTTAAAATTTAATGAAATTGGAAATTAGTATATTGAAAAATTTTGCATGTTACATAAATAACTGTGACTTCTTATCACTTTTCCGGTAATATTCATGCTATAGACCTATATTTCAGTTTTCTTAAAGAATTTTAGTTCCAGTAGTTTCGGAGATTAGGGGGGGGGGGGGAATGGCCTGTTTTTGACATTTTTGCATATTTTTCCATATTTTCTTATATAACTACAAAACTATTTCTCTTAAAAATATAAAAAAATATGATTATATTTCTACTTAACACGTTGATATAGTGGCCAACTTTTAACTCAATCGGTATAACGGTTTTGGAGGAAATAAATTGTAAAGTTGAGTCAAAAATTAAAAATTTACTCCAAATATTGAGTCATATCTGTGTTATATGTAACAGTACAGTCTTCTTATTTGCTTTTTTGTAATCTACAGGTTAAGATCTATTCTCAGTATCTTTTTCATAATCTTAGGCCCAGTAGTATCGGAGATCAGGGGGAGAATGGTCATTTTTGTATTTTTTTATCTTTTCTCTTTAATAACTTCGAAACTATTTATCTTAAAAACATGAAAACAACATTTTTAGATTACTACTGAATACTAAAATATGTGTACCAAATTTCATTGGAATCGGCCTGACAGATCCGAAGAAATCGCTTGTGAAAGACGAATGAACAGAAAACGAAAGTAGCGAAGTGATGTTATAAGGGTTTCGTTTACACTCTGTGTACGGAACCCTAAAAAGAAAAAATTTATACTTGAAACAAACATTGAACAACAAACCTTTTTGATCTTTCTATTTTTATGTATTCTGGAAAATTCACTTCAAATGTAATCCCGTGCCAATTCTATATTCGAAGTAAAAACTTTTCTCGACAATGAATATACTCAGGAATTGTCATTCATGCATATTTTCATCTGAAAAATATAGTGAAATAGTGTACTCGTACGTGAGCAATTCACAAACTGTAGGAGTTTAGAAGTTATTTTTAGAAGAATGAGGTTAATTGAAGAAGAGTATCAGGAGTATAATGAGGTATAGGAAGGTTTATTTGTTTTTATTATATTTTTACGAGGCGATATTTAAACAAAAATGACAAATTTGCTGGTATCATAGCATTTGCTCGCGGTTTCGAAAAAAAATAGAAGAAATGCGCATTTATGTAGTAACGAAACCGAATAACTGGGATTGTAAATTGTCTCTCAATTTTTCCAGGTTTCCTTTATCAAATAATGCAGAAGGTCTGTTCACCGTCTATCATTCACTGAAAACCAAAACTACATTCGCGGTCCGGTTACCGAGTTATGATCAAAAATCCTTTTTTTAGATTTAGTTCTTAGCTTATTGTAAACCAATAGAAAGAATATCTTTTGATGCAGATATCTCGGCAACCAGAGCTCGAAATTGAGTTTGGCTTCAGTAGGGCTCAGGGCAATAAGACTATCAAATCGCTTTTCTCATGATTTTTGAAAAAAAATTTCAAAATTTTGGACAGAAAAAAATCTATTCATCAAAATGGGTAAGGTTCATTCCTAAAATGTAGATCGTGTCTTTTTTTCAAGTGGTAAGACTGGTTTGTACTGTTTATGCTTAATGCGAAGGGGTTTCTGGGCCGTTCGTAACAGTCAACGCAACAGGGATCCACTGCAAACTACACACCAGTGGGCACTTCAGCCATGCCAGAGCATGTTTCGAAGTAGGCAAGACTGTCAAATTGCGCAGAAAGATGATGGCCACCGTTTGGAGGAGGGCAAAATGGTCACAGGGCTGTAATAAAAAATCAAAATATAATTTGCCGTGCAGAAGTAGGCCTCCCAGTTCCTTAAGCACACTCCAGAAAGAGTGTTGAAGCAAAGACCATATAACAAGCTTGTTATTATGGCCTTTGGTTGAAGAGTGTAAACTACTAAGGGCTTGATTTATTGGAGAAGTAATGTAGTACCAACCTTGATATTATTAAAAATCTAAAGTGTATCGTTTTTTGTTCCAAATATTGAATCCTATATAACTACTCAATTTTTTAAATCTTCCCACAACTTTTGGACACATTTTTTATAAATGTTTATAATTATTGTTTACATTATTATCTCAAAATTGAAAAACACTCCTACAGTGCAACAAAAAATTATGGACACACTAAAATACATGATCAAAAATACAAAAAAGAAAAAAAACAGTTTAATTGAAATTTTCCACCATATCAGATTTAATTAAAAGTGTTTGACCATTGAAATATTATGTATTTGCTTTGCCCTGCTTTCCAAATCATAGAATCAGCTCTTCCAATAAAAAAAATCAACAGAACTACGAGTATGTACTGTTCTCCTCTCTTTTATAATAATCCTCTTTCATATGAAAAGCTCCACCAAAAATAAACATTCTTTCGCTTTCATACAGTCTTTAGATTATTATTCAAGGTCTAATTAGCTTCATCTGATTTCAAAGGTCACACTTCATTGAGTTCCAGAAATCATTTCGAGTTTCGACGTAATTTTTCATCAAAGACCTCCTATATTATCCTGATTGTAATTCTCGGTAGCATTCATAATAATTTTCTCTTTGATTCAATACGAGAAACACTTCGCGTACTAAATACGCGGAACTTATATGAAACACACACAATGAAAGAATTTCTAGTTTGAGAATGATGGGATTTCACTGTACCTAATACTAAATACTGTACAAAAACGGCATCGAATCAAACTTAATCAAAACCATAGAAAAAACAACATTTATATATAAGGAATGCTCTGTCCTCATCTGGAACATCCTTAGAGTATCTTATTAAAGGGCTCCATCGACTCGTAACCACTTAAAGCTTAATCTCCTTCAACATGGCATTTCCATTCATTTCGTACATTCAGTTTGCTTTTTTCCAAATCATCCGGACTGCCTATAAATCCTTGTTGACCTGTATCAAAAGTGGCCTCTTCTGTGAAGCCCTAAGCAGTTTTTTTTTCTCATATTAATTTCTATTGCTCAGTTTCGACCCAACCAATAAACACTAACCATAATAAATCGTCAGGTTATGGTCAAAGTAATTTAGCTAAATGTTTTGGGTTAAAGGATATAAATAATAATAATAACATCCTCCAAAACTCCGACTCGATTGCCCCTTTGCTTAATTTCCTATTATTTATATCTCTCGCATCTTTTTTCATTAAGATGGTTCGAGGTCATCGGGATGGCTTTTATTCATAGCTAGATTGTAATTGGTTTACTCCAAGCCCGCTTGCCTCGCCTAGACAATTATTATGAATTTACTTTCGAAATTAAGCATTTCATTTTGAATTACAACAATAAAGGAACTTTTCTATTTTTTGCGTCTTTGTCTGTCAAGCTAGGTTCTGCGGTTTCCTTACCTGCAACCATCCGAATCTATGTAAACAGTTTCGCATCACTGATTACCCTCAACAAGAGTGAGTACTCAGGAGGTTCGGTTTTAGTAATTTATGCTAACTAGACCAAAGCCAACAAAGTTGCGAACCGACCTAAAGCAACATTAGTGTGCCTTTAAAAAGTCGTAAATAACAGCAATCGGATAAATTCATTATGACCCATCCGCTGCGTTCGTCGCTTTGCCACTGCCACCCTGTGCATAGTTTCTATATCAAATGGTTGAGGCAATGAATGTGACAACGAACATTTATTTGTTCAATGATTTTTTGGCTCCTCTTTGTGATATATATTTATCTCTTTCCTGCTGTTACTTTATATGGGTTTTCATTTTAGGCCTGAAGACAAAAAAAAATAACATCGATTTATAGCTTCAAAGTCGTTAAGCTTATAAGCCATTTCCAATCTCACAAATCGAAAATAATTTATTTTCCATTTCGATTAGTTGGGTGATGGTATTGGTTTTCAGGGGAAGAGAAGGGCTGTGGAGAAAATCCAAAAGCACAAAGTGAAGTCAAAAGAAAAAATAAAACGAGGTCTATGTATACCTACCTACAGAAACAGAAACCGTAATGATTTTCAATTGGGAACTGAGTGGATTTCACTATTATTTTAAGCCCGGAAAAAGGCAGCAGCTATATCAGTCAGCACATTAGACTCGCAAAATAAGGAAAAATAAACACTCTTCTTTTGTGTATGGCAATGGAGATTGTAGGGATTGGTTAAAAATTCACTGATTTTGGGTGTTTTCTTTTTTGTTTCCTTCGATATTCATCAGAAAGTTGAAAGCAATATTGGACCACTTAGAAAAAATCACAATGTATACTTACTTACCTTTTCTTTGCGTTGAACTTTTTTAAGTAATTTTGCTTTTTTTTTTGTTTAAGCAAGCAATCATGTTAAATTGTTGAAACAAAACAATATAAATATTTAAATAAAAATAATACCAAAGCGCCCTATCCATTGCCAATTGCCATAGGGCTGGGTAGCTCTTACTTGCCGTAAAGAATATATTATTTGAAATTCAGGAGTTTTACTATAATGAGATTGAATTTGTACTTAGAAGAAAAAGAATAAGAAGATTTTTTTTTTCAATATTTAAATGAATTTACGGATTTGTTTTTTGTTTTTGTCAGTTATCGAAGTGGGTTCCCGTGGCGGCGCGGCCGGCGGCGCGGTGACCACTTCAATTGAATGAAAGTTCTGCTAGTGACGTTTTCAAGTTAATGAACAAAACAAAGTCGCACTCTGAAGATTACGGTGCATGAATCACCAGTTTGCAGCCCTACCGATCAGTTTGGCCGTGCTGATTTTTTGTGGAGGAAATCAAAAGCAATGATCGCAAAACAGCCGAAACAAAAAAAGTAGAATCGATACGTTCTTCATACGTTCAAGTGAATTTAATATAATCTTCTGGAGATATTCCAATTAGCTTTTATAGTTATACAAGGTGAAATTCATTTGCTATATGCTTTTGGATGTAATTCTTGTAAAAATTGTTCTACAGTAAAGTGTGTAATTGAACTTTGTCTTCACTTTTTGACAATTTGAAAAAAGGCCAAGTCTATTCCGACTTCACATTCGATTTTTTTTTGTAAAAATGCTATCTTGCCTTAAAAAAATTAAAGGAACACTTGAAAAAACTCAAAAATTTACTGGTTTTTTATAGAGCTGTATCTCAGTACAAAAAAGTCGGATTGAAATGAAATAAAAAGTTTTTCAAGGGTTTTAATTTTTTCTTTTAAAATTATTTTGAGTTAAGAAAATACCGTTAGTCGTTTGAGCGTAAAAAATGTTCACTCAATTCCAAAATTAAAGAAAAAAAAATAAAGTTTGGTTATTTTTTATTTAAAGTGAGCGGACATTTCTTTCAATCCAACCGATCTAACATTCAATATGAGAAATTTGTTGGCATTAATTCCCTGTTTGTTTTAGATCGCTACGATTTTTTTTCTAATCAAAAAATATGTTTACATGCAAAAACACAATTTTGACTTTGGACCCTAATCTATCTATACAGGGTGATTCACGAGCGTTGTGCCAAAAAGCTAGAGCGTGTAGGTTGAGTTGAGACAAGAAAAAAATCGTATGGGAGGGGGGGTCTATTCCCCCCCCGTTTAGCCGGGAGGGGAAATTTTCTGAAAAATTGACTTATTTTGTTTAAAAAAATATTAAAAATTAACGGCTACGTTTACAACACCGTGCTATACCTTTTTGAAAAGCCAAAAACTTCTTCTTTCACTTTGTTTTTAAATTAAATTGCTTTAACGAATGGTTTAAAAAAAATAAATTTTCAAACTCAAAATTTTCAAAAAAAAAGCAAAAAAAACATTTTTGAACTAATTTTTTTCAAAATTTTATGTAATTAAGTACTAATTTTGTTTTAAAAACTCAATTTCTTTGTTAATTTTTAGTCGAAAACAGAAAACCGAATGCAAATATGTCTTTTCGTTTTTGAGAAATTAAGAAAAAACCAAAACCAGTTTTTTCTAAAAAAATCTTTGTTTTTATTTTTACCTATCTGGACTTTTAGTTTAATTTATTAGTTTAATTTATAAATTTAATTTTTTGTGATTGGAGTTTTATGAGGACTCAATAAAGTAGAAAAGTATTAGATTTTCCCTGGATTAATCATTTTTTTCATTGATAACGTTTGCCATTGACCTTTCACTTCTAGCTCTCAGTGCTCTCTTCGGCGGATTCTTGAAATCATGCTACGACTTGGGCGCCATCTAATGGGATATCTTTCAGCGTAGAGTCTTTCAGCTTCCCGATCTCGACAATAAGTTAAACCGTAGCAGAAGTTCCTGTCCGCTAACTCTTCTCGAGCGTATGAGTTTGTTTTTGTTATGTGTTGATGAGTTAATATTTTAATTGTAAATGGTTGTTTAGTAAATATGCGATGCATTTTATTTACCTTTAGGTTGTTAATTGTTTTTTCATTCAAGAAAAAATGCGGTTTAATTATCTTAAGCCCCTAGCATCTAGAACTCTTCGCCGGCGAGTGGCCGCGGCCCCAGGTATAGTAAGAAAAAATTACAGGTCAGTTTTCAGACGTTATCAATGAACAAAATGGTTAATCCAGGGATAATGTAATACTTTTCTACTTTATTGAGTCCTCATAAAACTCCAATCACAAAAAATTAAATTTATAAATTAAACTAATAAATTAAACTAAAAGTCCAGATAGGTAAAAATAAAAACAAAGATTTTTTTAGAACAAAGTGGTTTCGGTTTTTTCTTAATTTCTCAAAAACGAAAAGACATTTTTGCATCCGGTTTTCTGTTTTCGACTAAAAATTAACAAACACATTGAATTTTTAAAACAAAATTAGTACTTAATTACATAAAATTTTGAAAAAAATTAGTTCAAAAATGTTTTTTTTGCTTTTTTTTGAAAATTTTGAGTTTGAAAATTTATTTTTTTAAACCATTCGTTAAAGCAATTTAATTTAAAAACAAAGTGAAAGAAGACGTTTTTGGCTTTTCAAAAAGGTATAGCACGGTGTTGTAAACGTAGCCGTTAATTTTTAATATTTTTTTAAACAAAATAAGTCAATTTTTCAGAAAATTGCCCCTCCCGGCTAAACGGGGGGGAATAGACCCCCCCCCCCCCCCCCTCCCATACGATTTTTTTCTTGTCTCAACTCAACCTACACGCTCTAGCTTTTTGGCACAACGCTCGTGAATCACCCTGTATATATAAAAGAACAGCCTAATTTTTGTGTTCGTTCGCTAACCGGACACACTGGTTGACCGATTTTCCTAATTTTTTCTCTAAATGCAAGAGGTATTAGGGTAGAAGGTTTAGCAAAAATAAAATGTATATTTTTCAAATGCAATGAAATGACAAACGGTTCCAATGTTAAAAAAACATATTTTTTCACTACAAAAAAAAAAAAAAAAACAATCTGATCGATTTCAAATATTGAAATTATTATTTGTCAAATCGAAAAATATTTTAATAGAAAATTAATTATACATGTACATACATACATATGTATGCTATACCAGGACGAGGGCGATACAGAAACTATTTCAAAAAGCTTGCAACAATATTTGAAAATGTACCCGCATTCATATTTTGTTTGTTCGATGGACTTAGAAATCATGATTGGTAATAGTAGCATGATGTGCCATTTTTGTCTTTAAAAGGAAGTGCAAAAGGTGTATATGACTGGTCTGTGAGTGCCCTCCAATGTTTTTCAGTTCCTGAGCTCAGACAACAAGTTTAAGAAAATGGGTTGAAAAAAAATCATAGATAATCTCGGCTGGACTATTTGTGGCCATTGACGTGTTCTTAGTCATGTTCCCTAGCCTAGAAGTCCTAAACAGAAAACAGTATTTACATTGGAGGCGAAGTTCCCTGCACCCATCAGGTCCGTTCTTTTACTTTTTCGTCAGTTTTTGTAAAAACTGTCAAAAATCGAGGCTTGGTGATTAAAATTTGTGATTCTCCCAAAAAGTAAAATAACGCTTCGCAGCAAAAATCTGCCAAATGCACAAAATTATATCAAACGTCAACAAAATTCAATGTGCTTCTTATGGTTTGGCAGAACTTACAAAAACTGCCACAAGAAATTTTTTGGGCTAAAATCGGCAGAGAGGGGAAAAATTGTGACAGATCTTACTAAAAATGGGAGTAAAAAAACGAAAAAGTGGGAGAATATGGCAGTTTTCGGCAGTTTTAGGAAGTAAAAGAACAGACCTAAAAAAACAAAAAAAAAACAAAAAAAATTTAACACTCACACAATCTGCCACGATAAAAGTGGCCTTCTCAAACTTTGAATGTATGTATTTTAAATTATACTTCTATCGATATTTCTACATTTGTTGTTTTCTTATTGTTTAAAGTGTTTTTTACTTAATAACGGTCGAAATTGAAGTTGAAATCCTTAAAAAAGAAAATACGCATGTTTTTTTCTTTGTTTTGTTTCATTCTTCATCATAAATCCTGTACATAGTTATCGATTTTCTCGAGTTTTAGGTATCGGTTAAAATTTATTTCTCTTAAAATATTTTACAACTGTCAACATCCTAAAAAATGCTGGTTGATGTGAAGTATAAACGAATACAAAACTAAAAATAAAATGCGATACAGATACAGAATGCCAATAATCGTTTTCGCTCAATTTCTTTCGTTTTTGAAAAACACACTTTTCAGCTTCGTTTATTACAGAATCTGGTCCCTGACCTTCTGGCTGACCCTGTTAACGTTTTTTTGCTATATTGTTTTTAATCTTCGCAAATAGGTACTTATCCGATTTTAAAAATTCTTTCACTATTTACTATAACAGAAAATACAATAAATAGGAATCGAGTAATTTAAGCTGTATTTTACTTCTAGCTAACCCAGAAAACGCTGATTTGCCATAGTACCTAAGGTATTTTATGAAAAACAACAAATAACCATAATTTTATTCTTGAATTCTGCAAACAAATAAGGAACACACCTAGGTAGCTCTGCACACTTTGAAAAAAAAAATATTGACAATTACATTTTTTACAACGATCAAATATACAATGACGGTTTATTGCAAAGAGAAAATAAACTAATAGAATTAAAGAAAAATGCATATTCGTTTTTGGATCGTATTACAATGCATTCGATGCAATACTGATACGATCGTATATTCGTTGTTAATAGTTAGTATTTTTTAATGAAAATTTACCGACGTTTACCAAGATAAAAAAAACGCTTACGATAAACTAATCGACAGTGTGGTTCATAATAAAGATGTTCTCTTTGGATACTCCAGCAGTAAATGGGAAAACCTTCTTCGCAAACTTGATATTGACAAATGTAAGAAAATCTGGGAAAACTGTACTACCCGTGGCTTCTTCCAGAATTGTGACAATTCTGTTAAGTGCGAAAACTGCACACTCAACCTTTAAGTTCCCACTAACAATTTCTTAAGAGCGGGAACAACGTCCCGCAGGTCAGCTAGTCTATATATATAAAAATGAAATCCTGTTCGTGTATGACCGCATAACTTACAAACGGCTGGACGGATTTGGCTATTTTTTTTTTTTATTATTTTGTTCGTGTTAGTCTGTAGATGGTTCTTAGGGAAATTTTGTTTTTAATTATTTGCCGTAAGGTGTGCGAACCAGAAGCATGCATATATAAGATTTTTTTTGTTTCAAAATGGGTTTTCAAATGGAAAAATGAAAGTTCTTGATGAAAAACTCGGAAAACGCATTGGTTTTCAAAGGGAAAATTGTTATGCTCTGATGGGCGGTGAGACGAAGTTCGCGGGGTCAGCTAGTATAGCTCATATATTAAAGCTCATAAGATTTGTTGATTTAAGTAAAAATTTCGCATCAATACAATTAACCGTTTCTCTGTTTCGATCACTCAAACTTACAAAAGATTTTGTTCGCATGTTAATCCACCTGAAAATATCACGTTGGGGATGGTATTCGCAACGTAACACGAAATCACTGATTTTCGTTTTATCTACACTAATATATAAAGCTGAAGAGTTTGTTTGTTTGAACGCGGTAATCTCAGGAACTACTGGTTCGAATGGTATATTTTTTTTTTGTGTTGGATGGTGCCTTAATCGACTTAGACTTTAGGCTACTTAACATTAAGCTGTGACCAATAGCAGCGAAGAATCTGTTTGAAATGGGGAAAAAACGGCAAAAAATATACATTTTTCTGCGTTTTAACGCACTTATCTCAGGAAGTACTGGTTCGAATGGTATAATTCTTTTTGTGTTGGATGGTCCATTAATTGAGGAAGACTTGAGGCTATTTAACATTAAGCTGTGACCAATAGCAGCGAAGAATCTGTGGAAAATATGGAAAAAACGGCAAAAAATATACATTTTTCTGCGTTTTAACGCGCTTATCTCAGGAACTGATTTATGAAATTGAACAATTTTTTTAATGTTGAATGGTCCATTTATCAGGGAAGGCTTGAAGCTATATAAAATGTAGCTGCGACCAATAGGAGCGAAGAATTTGTGTAAAATGTGGAAAAAAACGGCAAACAATACAATTTAATCTACACTAATATATAAAGCTGAAGAGTTTGTTTGTTTGAACGCGGTAATCTAAGGAACTACTGGTTCGAATGGTATAATTCTTTTTGTGTTGGATGGTGCCTTAATCGACTTAGACATTAGGCTACTTAACATTAAGCTGTGACCAATAGCAGCGAAGAATCTGTGGAAAATATGGAAAAAAACGGCAAAAAATATACATTTTTCTGCGTTTTAACGCGCTTATCTCAAGAACTGCTTTATGAAATTGAACAATTTTTTAAATGTTGAATGGTCCATTTATCAAGGAAGGCTTGAAGCTATATAAAATTTAGCTGCGACCAATAGGAGCGAAGAATTTGTGTAAAATGTGGAAAAAAAACGGCAAACAATACAATTTAATCTACATCTACATCTACACTAATATATAAAGCTGAAGAGTTTGTTTGTTTGAACGCGGTAATCTCAGGAAGTACTGGTTCGAATGGTATAATTCTTTTTGTGTTGGATGGTCCATTAATTGAGGAAGACTTGAGGCTATTTAACATTAAGCTGTGGCCAATAGCAGCGAAGAATCTGTGGAAAATATGGAAAAAACGGCAAAAAATATACATTTTTCTGCGTTTTAACGCGCTTATCTCAAGAACTGCTTTATGAAATTGAACAATTTTTTAAATGTTGAATGGTCCATTTATCAAGGAAGGCTTGAAGCTAAATAAAATTTAGCTGCGACCAATAGGAGCGAAGAATTTGTGTAAAATGTGGAAAAAACGGCAAACAATACAATTTAATCTACACTAATATATAAAGCTGAAGAGTTTGTTCGTTTGAACGCGGTAATCTTAGGAACTACTATTTCGAATTGTAAAATTCTTTTTGTGTTGGATAGTCCATTAATCGATGAAGGCTTTAAAATAAAATAAATAAATAGAGTGGCGCGACAGCTCTTGAAGAGCCAACGCCTAAGTGGCTTTCTCTAATCAACAATTCTCTGAGTGCGTGTGAAGAATTGAGGGGACCTACAATTTAACGCCGATTCCGAACGGCAAAGTTGAGAAGCATTTTTTCATTACAGATTGATACTCTTGGAAGATTTGTCAGGTCTTCGCAAGAGGCAGTACCCGTGAAAGATGAAATAAAAACTTGGCCTGAGTAGGACTCGAACCAACGACGTTCTGCTTAGCAGCCAACGCACTTACCAACTAAGCTACGGGCAACTGCTTTAGGCTTTATTCTACTTAAAATTAAGCTGCGACCAATAGCAGCGAAGAATCTGTGGAAATGTGAGAACTGAGATTTTTTTCTGAGATCTCTGAGATGAAATTATTTTGGATTCGATTTCTCACTCAGCTATTGGACGTGGCTGACATATGTGCAGCAACAATTAGTAAGGTAACCATTAAATCTCAATGATAACTGAGAATTATGTTCCACCAAGGCACCAAATGATTTTGCCTCAGTCAAGGTGACATTGAGATCTCAGTGAGATGTGGTGGAACTGGCCTAATAACTGCTCAAATTAGAATTTTGAGAGTTCAATTGATTTGTGAATGTGATTGATTGCACTATTTGTGCAGATTATTGTGTTTAAACCATATTATTTTATGTACTTCTTAACTAAAAAATATGCTCAGTTTAAAGAAAAAAAAATTTACTTAACGAAAAAAACGATGCAGAAGTAAGAGAGATATTAGAATTAGGGAGAGTTCACCCAAGGGAATGCTTTAAGTATGAACAACTGAAGGGAATCATAAAAAATGCTCAAATTTTTCAAGTTCAAGAGAATTACGACCTAGGGAGAGTTTACTGCAATGCAATTTTACAATAACTTCCGAACAAAATTCCCACGCGCGCATGATGCACAAGTCGAGATGATACTCTGGCTGGTGGACGAGGGAGAGGCGGACGAAGTCGCGGGCAACTGCTAGTTATATAATAACTGCGGGTACAGATACTGCCACCAAGTGCGTTGGAAGGAAGGGCAAGCAGAAACTTGGCAATGGACTTGTGCAGAATATTATTCGAAAATGTATGTACCGCCCTTATTTCTTAAGCACATCTTTTACAACTTTGGATTCGGACAAAATAGACCAGAAGTGAATTGCTATCAATCGCAAATTAAGTCATTAACTAGTGGAAAACTGTAACACTTCTTCAGTTTCGCAAAAGTCGAAGTTCAAAATGAATACCGAAATATTACCACTATTGTATTTATTTGACCGGGTAAAAACTTTCTAGACGTTTAAGTGGATCTTAGATTTGATTAAATTTAGGCGTAAATTGTGCGGTGGAAAGCCAGGCACATCTGGATAGTTGATGGGTTCATCTTCATCATTTGTCAATAGATTTGAATGAATGCATTGTTCCAATGATCTTATTCTGAATAATGTAGTTAAGGTTAAAGTTAAGTTAAAGTTAACGTTAAAGTTAAGTTAATTGGTCCACTCACCATTCATTATTTTTGTAGTTAGAAACGATGTTTGGGAAATGGGAATACTTTGTTGATAAGTTCGTCTTTTTCGATGAGACAAAGTTACAGAAATTTCGAGGAAATGAAATCTTAATCCGCTCGAATCGTCGACAGGAACTTGACCGAGAGTCAACAATTGTAGATGCAGATCATGAAAAAAAAGTTTCCTTTATCTGTTTCCTGGTTCTTAGCTACCTCCCAACCTAGCCGTTCTAAGTTAATGTTTATATAGCAAAGCAACTAGCTGACCCAGTAGAATAAAAAGTATCCTTTAGCCAATTCCTGGTTTTAAGCTACTTCTCCACCAACTTTCAGCCAAATCGGATCAGCCGTGCTTGAGTTATAAATAGTGTTACTCTAACTAACACAGACTTTCTTTTATAAAAATATAGATATTCATGTTGGTAAGTTGAAAGTATATTGAAATAGGACGCCCAAAGGAAACCTATTTACCTACAAGATTGCAAGATAATAATGAGCGTCATGGTGTGAATGCACCCAACTCGCCCTCATTTATTTCGTGCCCACCTGAATGCAAAACTTCGTTGTTAAAGTCTACAATCAGGTTTTGTGTCAGAAATAACTTCTGTGCAATTGAAAATAATGCAAACCTTAAGCTCTACAAATGGGTTAACAAATAAAAGGTCATCTAAACCAAAGAAATTTTACTCCTGCAATAAAATTCGTATAACGCGATTACTTTCCATCTATTTTCTAAAGTAAACACAGCTTGATTCTGAATGAAAAATACTTTCGAGTTGCCAAACAATAGCAATGGAATTCATTAATTCAGGCCATTCCAATGTGCCCTTTTGCAACGCCAGAGCCAAAAACGCATCCTACGGCGGCATGCAACCGCCCAAAGGCGAACGGAGAGCGGTAATCGGCAGAGTAACAGACCAGAGCCAACTTGAGACGAGTAATTACTAACATCTGAGGCCAAATGCGCGCACATTCATTTGCCTAAAATTGATTGTTAGCCGAACACATTCAGTTTGAATAGGTCACATTGTTCGTTTGAAGAACAATAGCTGCTAATGTTGGAATAAGCAGATGCCTTTGTGAACAACACCATTCCCTTGAGCAAATAATTAACCTAATACCTTTGCAGCTTCCATTGTTTCAGAGCTATTGCCGGCCCAATTTAAGCTGGCACATCTGTTAACGCCTGTTGGATATGCATTGAATACCAAAACAGGTTTGCAATTTCCAAATTGCATTTCATTGGAGTTCGTCTTGATGCCGCACATTCCAGGTAACACTATATTCAAAGTGAAAATAAAAGTTATCCCGGTAAATAAGTCGAATGCTGATGCAATTATGTTGAAATGAAGAACTTGCCAGTACAAACTTAAAAAAAAAAAATTCTATTTGATGTAATGAGAGCAGATAGGAGTTTAGTGTAACATTTTAGAATTTGCGTTTTGTTGGAAGTTTGTTTAATTCAATTCGAAACCGTGAAAGTATTTTGTATTTAATTAACGAAATGTTTTAGTTTATTGTTAAGCGCTTGAGCCAACATTGTTCTTTCTTTACCTGATTTACGTATGTATGTGTAGATGTGCATATGTATGTATGAATGGGAAAATAATCCAACTTCTAATTAGAGCGGGATTAGGAAAATGAATTGCATTACTATCATTTCTGTATTCTGTTAGCTGGTTTTTGTATGTTTCTATGTTTCTTGATTAAGGACAATTCATTGGAAGTTGAAAATTCCACGAAAGAAATTAAAACAAAATATTAAATAAATGATATACTACACTCTAGTACTACGTTACTCGATGAACGATTTTGCTGCACAAACTTGGTATGGTTTGTAACGAAAATTGAATTTTAGCTTTCGAAAACATCTTTTTTCTTTTTCCTTACTTAGGGTTAAAGGGGATCTATGAATTGACACAAAAACTACCACCGACAGGGGATACCATGATTTAGAAAAAAGTTTAAATAAATCAATAATGCATATTTTGTGCATGTGCTGTTTAACCAAAATAAGCTAAAATGTTTCCCTTTTTAATTTGCAAACTATGAAAGATCATAAACCATTCGGGTGCGAGACAACTTTAAGGAAATCAGTAAATCAAAACGTTGGCGGAACTACTGAGAAGTCCGCAGATGACGAATAGAAAGGACCCTGCCTTACCAAGGTTTTGACGTTTACGTCATATCCTTTGTGATTTCATCGTAACAACAGTATAGGGAGCCGGCATTCAGCCAAAACAATGGATCCCATAGTTTGCATGAAAAAACTTAGTACAAAGTACCTATCTATGTTGTTTGAACAACGATAGCAACTTAGAGGTGCTTCCACCAATGGCTTTTTCCGTCAATTCCTTTGTTTGGCTGGAGTTATAGCTATTTCACGGGTGCCAAGCCGATCATCAGACTCCTTTACTAGTGGTGCTGCCTAGTTATTTTTCATATTAATCGTGTGATCTTGCTATGGTTGTAATAAAAAATTATTAGAGTTTTCGTTCACCTTTCGTAACATTCTCGTTATTGGTTCGTTACTGCCATAATCAGTTCTGTGGTGAGCTTGAAACGAACATTTTCATTTGCAAACAACATTCAAGGCGATCGGTTCAATATTCTTGTCAAATGACCGCGTTTTTTCACATTAATACTGGACAAGTTTACAAGGAACGAAGATCTCCAGCAACAAATTATTTCAAAATGATTTTCCGCTTTGAAAAAGAAAATGTTGATTGGCTTTCTAAATACAGCATTCCTTTTTGTATTGGAGCCTTGGATTGCACACATGTGGAGATTAAAAAAACTCACTTGCATTCTGAGAATATAATAAATCGAAAGGGATATGCATCCATCAACATTCCAGCCACCTGTGATGCAAAAGAATGTTTTACAAGTTTTGTTTGTAAATGGCCAGGTTCAGTTCATGACTCCAGGATTTGGAAAAACAGTTTTCTTGAACCAATTTGAAGAACTTCAGTTGACACAGTTCTTTTGGCAAATGAGGGATATGGAATCGCCAGTTGGTTATTTACACCATTTATAGAATAGAAACCCAATCACGTACAAGGAGAAATCTTACGACAAATTACATACAAAAGATAGGGTCATCATAGAACAATGTTTTGGTCAGCTTAAAAGTCGATTCCCAATATGACAAAACTGTTTACGGGTGCAATTAAAAATCGTGGCAACTCTAATAATGGCATGTTTTGTTTTGCATAGTGTTGCAAAGTATTTAAATGAAACCTGACGACTTTGAAGAAGAGGACAGAGGAAAGAGAAAGCAAAACTACCAACGACCACGGACGCAGTTCTGGTGCACCTGAAATCAGGAGATTGGGACAGCTGCAGAGAAATTAAATAGACTTGATCAAAAGAACCGAATGCACCTCAAGCATTTTGACAAAATTTAACGTAGGTACGATTTTTTTTTTTTTCAAGATTATGAAACAACTACGCGTATGAAAATTTATAATTAAAAAATCAACAACAAATCTAAATACCTAATTAAAGCAAAGTTAAGGTTTTTCTTGTTAATTTTTAAGTCTAGTATTCCATTTTACTTTATTTTTCAATTGCTGTAAGTAAATGCCTGAGTCATCCGATGAATATGTGGTTTTTACTTGGATGAATCTAGTCTTTACTACTAGTAAATGCTGGCTAGCATTTACTTTCGCATACCAAATGAAGTAAATACTACGAATCTGAGCTTTTACTTGTTGATGTAGTATTTACTTGAAGTATTTACTACTAGTAATTACTTGATTTTTATGCATGCCCTCACGTGTTGATGTATAGTCGCCACTGCCCGAGCTTGATAGCGATACTCTTAATAGCAATGCGTCCTTTTTCCAGACTTAAACCATGAGTTTGAGCTCGCCTTCGAAGCGCTCGATGAAGAAAAAAGAGATAGTCCTAATATCAAAGTGCTCGGCGTCGTCGATAAAATTAGACACGCCTCAAAAATAATGTCAACTCCATCTAAGCCAGTAGTTGCTGAGACTGGAGTGATTGACTGCCGGCTAAACGACTTAGGTTATATTTAACCAACACCACAGGGTCTATCCAAAATATCGCCGTTGTCCGTGAAGGAGTGTAAGAAAATCGTCGCAGTCGACTTCGGACTGCTCACCACTTGGTGACTTTAACGTCTTCACTAAGGCTACACCGGTACAATATTCTACTGACAGGTAAACTACGTGTGTTCGCTGGATGGGCCCTTGGGCAGTTGGTACATATTCTTACTTTTAATAGGTGTAATAGAACTTTTGGCATTTTGGACATTATACAAAGCTATTTCTAGCAAGGTTTTCTTGAGTCGTAGGTTAAAAAAAAATAGGCCACATAATCACAGAGGCCTTCAAAGACAATATTATAACGGTCATTCATAGCGATGAATGCGGACACTTCGGATGCGTGCCACCAAGAGAAGCAACGTACATCGCTTATCAAATTTAAAATGACAAAGTGCTTGAAGACAAAAATATTGTTTAATATTTTCTTTTCAAACCAAGCACAATTCTTTAGGTGTAAGCTTGGTATGACTCATCTCCTTTTGTACCCCGCAATTGCGTATTATTACTTGTCACCATAAAAGGTATATTCTTGATGTACAATAAAACTTCGTGTTTCCTTTTTTGTATTTATCAAATGTCGTCTTCGAATCAAGAGGCATTGTGTTCCCAGTAAAAATTATGTAGATACCTGGAAGCAATAAAATTTATTTAAACATTTTTTTGACAGGCGCCCATCTCCCGCTACACATACAATTTTCTTTCGGTTGTGGAAGTACTTAATTCGTTTTGACACTTTGACAGTGTTGTAATTTATAGACCCAAATTCGTGCTCTGCTCTAGTCAGATCCTACCATCATATACCATATTGCTGTTTGCCGTTGCTGTATTCGTTAAATATCTTTTCAGAATAAATTATTATGAAGTATGTATTGTATGTAGGGACGCGTATATCCTTTTGTGGTAAATAAATGTATGACTTTGCTCTCTTTTCATTTACGAAATAAAATTAATGATCATAAAAAGACGACAAAGTGGTGGAAGACAGAATCTCACGGATAAGCATATACTAGCGCCCAGATAATACACATCTACACGAAAATAATAATTTATATAGACAGACGATATAATGTTTAATTCAAAAGCATTTTTATTTAATGCCAAAATGTGTATATGCGGATTGTCAACGATTTATCGTTGAACAAATGGGCCATTGGATTTGTTGCGAGAGCATCATGGGGCATGGTAAAACAAAATAACATGTGAAGCTTGAAAATAGACAATATCCTACATGACAATGACAGTGTGTGATCCTTAAAATGTCTGAATTTCGGAAAATATGAGATTCGTCGGAGACCCGAGTGTCTTGCTTTTCGCGCTGGGTCCCACAAACATGGCGAATTATATTTCTCAGTCGTATGATGTCGCAAAGTAAAGACACCGTCATCTTCCTATGGATATTTTGGAGAACAAAAATCAGAGGAAAGCGAATCCTTGTGATAGCTTATAGGTGTACATGAAACACAAAAATGCTTTGTTTTATTCATTCGAGTCTTGCTCAAAAACAGAGACAATCTTTTGAGATTCTCAAGTGGTTACGGTTACGGTGTTGTTTTTTTTATCTTAAAAATGGCAAGCAATTTCCCTTGAAATAGGCAAATTTTATTGCTGCGGAAAAAGTTTTTTTGTTTTATTTGAAGGACTTGTAGCTTGTAGTCAGTAAATAGCTTTTTTCAACTCACGTGTCTTTGGTGACAGCCATAATTTTTTTTTTTTTTTGTGACTAATCGTTTTGTGAAATGAGGTAAGACGCACGGGAAAGTCCAAGTTCATGTCGGTTGTGTTGCTCTGCGTCTGCATGCATTGTTATCTATTTTTTATGTGAATTGCAAAATCTTCGAGTAGCCAGATATACGATATCTTATATTTGTCTTCCGCGATATCTCCTATACTGTTAATTGTACATGAAATGACTTTTCAGCCCTCCTTGCTCTTATAAACTAGATATCCAACAGGGTTTCCCCATACTATTTCTTGTCATCGTATCTACTTCTTGGTAAAAATATCCTTGGTGATTGCAGCACTCGATTGTCATTTTGAAACTGTGCAGTCCTCATATAGGTTTCGTTTAACTTACCATTTTGCAATTCATGAAGATGCAGCACGGTGTATATACTGTTGAATTATTCGGACAAATTAATTTCCACGCCTCGCTTCCTATTTCTTTCCATTTCACAGACTGACGTATTTCCAGGCTACTTTCTTACGTCTGTGTGGATTTTTCTCGTCTTTAATGAACCTCTTGCATACCTCATTGCGTGTCTGAGTTCCATTAGAACTCACGTGTTGTCACGAAAACTATCTATGGAATTTTTGAATGGTTTGAATACTAGCTCCAGACTTATTTTTGCGTTGCAATCACCGAGAATTTAACTTTTAACTAAGAATTGTGGCAGACATGGATCTTTACTAGGAGCTTACATCATCGCAGACTCCTCACTATAGGTCCGTGAACGTTTATGAAGCTCATATACGTAAATGTTTAAAAGAAGAGTCTTTTACTTATGGTTGTGCGTGCAGCCTTTGATGGCACGTTTTACTTCTTTTCTCACTAGAAAACCTTCTAATTTTTTTAATCATTCCTGGTGATGCTCCTATTTCAGCGATTCTACTTTTAGTATTGGAATTTCCAAGGCAATGAGGTTTATTTAATCAAACTTGGAAGGTGCTTGAAATAAGAACCTCATTTTATTATTCATTCTTTATTGGCTTCTGAAAATTAAAATCCCTTATTCTCAAGAAATTAATTGACATAATTTTTAGGCCTTAGGCTTAAATAACCACTCATGTAGAATTGTGTGTGCCTTAAGATATGACCTTGTCTACGTTCTTCAACCATGATTCGAGGCTCGGTAAATATTTTCACTTCTCGAGGGTCGTATGACTCCTATCAAATAATAAATAATTAAATTGATTGCATCTTCAATTTCTTTGATTCAGACGCACCCTGAGGAACACCCTTTTCTCTTCTTTCTTATCAAGAAAACACAAGAAAAAGCACAAATGTAAGAGTTTAAATATTTCAATAATGTTAATAATTAGTAAACGATATTAAACATAAAAAACACATCTGCTAACACTGATTTTACGATATAGCTAATGCACTTATGTTGAAGAGAAAATCTTTCTTTTAAATTGAGCAATCGCTCTTATCATGAATGTTTAATGTAATCTATTGCATACATAGATCAGAGATGCTCTCAATTGATAACAGCATTATCGTATGATCGCAAGACACTGTTTTTTCGATGTTTCACAGTTTTATTATATACTTTGTACTTTGTTATTTAGTTTTAAGCTGTTACCCATTTGTTAGAATTTAAATGAAGTTCAGTTCGAATAAAGCATCCAAACGAGTAACTTGTCTTTTTGATTTCTTGCATGTGCATGATTATTTTTTGATTTATGTTCATTTGAGTTTTTTTTTATGAATAAGTTTTGCATGTTTTTTTTGAACAAATTCAAATAAGAAAATTAAGAAAAGCCCTACAATCTATCAGAAGTGGGATAGTGTACCGAAATTTAATCGTATATTTCTGCATGCATAAAGATTTCTTTTAACTTGAATTAAAATTCATTTTTGTCGAACTCGATTGGTTTATGAATATGGATGCTAAGACACGTGCATTGAGTTTTGTTGAAAATGCTAATGTACAAAAACTCAAAAGTAAATTAGCTGAAATGGGCTTGAGTACACAAGGCATAAAAAGTACACTTAAGTCTCGTTTACACGACGCCATTACATCTTTTGAGCCTGAGCGTATTGAGGAATTTTTTCCTGAAGACGACGACGTTGAGGAAGGGGACGAACGCAGCATTGACGATAATGATGATGATTTGGAAGAGGAATCTGCTAGTGTTACCTTGCGCCTAGAGAAACTTCGCGAAATTCTTAAAAAGAAACAGGAGATTTCTGACCTGGAGAGGTGTATAGCTGAGCTCAACAGTCCTGTGCGTGATGTCCGTTCTAGTAGTATGTATTCAGCACGTGACATTGAGGACTCGCTTCCGACATTTTGTGGTGACGATGACTACCCTATCAAAAAATGGGTTGAGGTTTTCGACGATGCGATAATAACCTACCGTCTGAGTGAATCGGAATCCTTCATTCACTCCAAGCGATTACTGAAAGGTACGGCAAGGTTATTTCTAAGGTCAAGGGCATTTAGGTCATGGGGCGATCTAAGATCCGCCTTGCTTAAGGAATTTAACAGCCATACAACTGCAACTGACGTACACAATGCGTTGCGTAACCGGAAAAAACGGAAGGATGAAAATTCCTTGCAGTATGTCCTTGCTATGCAGGAAATTGCGTCGTCAGCGGAGGTCGAAGAGCAAGACGTTATAATGTACATAATAAAAGGCATTCCGGATTCTTTACTCAACAAGCAGTTAATGCTTACCGCCAACACCATAGCTGAGCTCAAAGTTATCCTCAGAAGGTATGACAAAATGAAGGCCGAGTCGCAACCAACAACTTCAAGTAATACCAACAAACCTATGCAGCAAGCTAAACCTTTTCTTCGACCTGAGCCCAAGGTAAAATGCTTCAATTGTAACGAAGCGGGCCACATTTCCACTAAATGCCCAAGACCGAAAAGGGAAAGAGGTTCCTGTTTTCGCTGCGGTAAAAAGGGACACGTTGTCAGTGAGTGCCATGAACGATCCTCGGTCCTAGTTGTTGATAACAAGGATCCACTAAAAGAGTCTACGTTGTTAGCCGATTTCCAAGGAATTCTTGAGTTTGAGATGAGGAGTTCTGAAGCTGGAGCTATTCAAGTCAACATGCATCTCCCTACTATAATTGACACAGGCAGCCCGATCAGCTTCATCCAGCAACAGTATGTACCACCTTTCATCATGACGACAGCTACAGATGTTTGCACGTATAATTTCGTTGGAATCAACAACTCAAAGCTAAATGTATTAGGTAAATTTTTATGTTCTGTTAAGTTTAAACTAATTAATGTTACTTTATGTGTTTATATTGTGAGCGATAAGACAATGGAAAATCCAGTCGTATTAGGTAGAGATTTTTTGCATAAGGCAAATATAAAATTGACGGTTGAAGAACGAAAAACGATTACAACTAGAAGTAATGACAATGACGAACATTGCATGGAAGAAATTTTTGAAGACGACTCAAATAGAGGTAATGATTATGATGAAAATTTTAATTTTGAAATTCTTAAAATTGATACATGTGATACGCGTGATGAAAAAAATTGTTTAAATATTAATGAAAATTTGAGCTTTGCGGAAAAACTTAATTTGAAAACTATTGTTTTTGAGAGCATTAAAGATAATAAATATTTTGCGGATGATTTCGAAATGAAAATTACTTTGACGGATTCTAAAAGCTCTTTTAGTTGTGCACCTAGGCGTCTACCATACGTTCATAAAGTAGAATTACAGATAATTTTAGATAGTTTGCTTAAAGAAAACATCATTCGCGAGAGCAATTCTCCGTATGCATCGCCGATTGTTTTAACACGTAAGAAAAATGGTGAAATGCGTCTGTGTGTGGACTATCGCGAGTTAAATAAGATAACAGTTAAGGACAACTTTCCATTGCCCTTGATAGAAGATCACCTTGATAGGCTTCGGAATAAAAAATACTTTTCACTTCTCGACCTCAAGAGTGGTTTTCACCATGTAAAAATGTCTGAAGAATCAATAAAACTTACTTCCTTTGTAACTCCTGTTGGGCAGTTTGAATATCTGCGGATGCCGTTTGGGCTGAAAAACGCCCCCTCAGTTTTCCAACGCTATATAAACAAAATCTTTAAAGAACTTATTAATTCGGGAAAACTTTTAGTCTACATTGATGACTTATTAGTGTCAACTGAAACAAAAGATGAACATTTTTTGGTCTTGAAAGAAGTCTTAGACGTTGTTTCCGAGCACAGCCTACAGTTACGCCTTGATAAGTGCGTTTTCATGCATGAGAAGATTAAGTATTTGGGATATGAAGTGTCTGCGAATGGGATAGGTCCTAACAGTGATGGCTTGAAAGCTGTAGCAGATTTCCCACTCCCAACTAATCCTAAAAAGTTGCACTCATTCTTAGGCTTGTGCTCCTATTTCAGGAAATTTATAAAGGATTTCTCTCTTCTTGCGAAACCACTTAACGACCTTTTAAAAAAAGATAACAAGTTTGTTTTAGGCGGGGAACAGTTAAACAGTTTCAATACACTAAAAGAAAAGCTTTCGAATGCACCACTCTTAAGCATTTACAACCCAATGGCAGAAACAGAACTCCACTGTGACGCTAGCAGCTTGGGCTTCGGAGCTGTGTTGCTGCAACGTCAACTAGATAAGAAACTTCATCCCATCTTCTTCTTCTCGAAACGTTCAACCGATCCTGAATCTAGATATCATTCGTATGAGTTAGAGACCCTAGCGATTATTTATGCGCTAAGAAGGTTTCGTGTCTATCTAACAGGTATTCGCTTTAAGATCGTTACCGATTGCAGGTCACTAACTCAAACGTTGAACAAAAAGATTTTAAACCCTAGAATCTCGCGTTGGGCCTTAGAGCTTCAGGACTACGATTATGTTCTTGAACATAGAGATAGTAAGAGGATGAACCACGTTGACGCTCTAAGTAGGTGTCAAAATATCTTGATAGTTGAACCTGAGACATTCGAGCACGCACTTGCGGCAGCGCAGCAAAAAGACCCAACAATTAAAAGGTTAGTTGAGATGTTGGAAACAAGGGACAGCTCTAGCTATGAGCTGATAAATGGGTTGGTTTATCGGAAGATAAACAAAAAGTCTTTTTTTTATGTTCCATTAGCAATGGAAACCAACGTCATTCGTACCCATCATGAAGACTTATGCCATCTTGGTGTGGAAAAATGCCATAATTACTTAAAGAAAACGTACTGGTTTCCCAGTATGAAGGAAAAAATTAAAAAGTTTATTAGCACTTGTTTAAAGTGTTTATATTTTTCTCCTACAAGTGGCAAGAAGGAAGGCGAACTGCACAACATTCCGAAGGGCGATAAACCTTTTGAAACGCTGCACATAGACCACTATGGACCATTGCCAACATCTATTCATAATAGTAAGAAGCACATATTTGTAATTGTTGACGGCTTTTCCAAATACACAAAACTTTATGCCGTTAAAAGCACGACAACAAAGGAAGTGATCCACTGTCTTGAATCCTATTTCTCATTTTATAGTAAGCCAACACGGATAGTCTCTGATAGGGGGAGTTGCTTCACTTCGGACGATTTTGCTAGTTTTTGCAAAACATACGACATTAAGCATGTCAAAATTGCAACGAGTTCACCCCAATCTAATGGACAAGTTGAACGAATTAATAGGTGTCTTACTCCCATGCTTTCAAAAGAGTGCGAGATGGATTCAGGATGTTGGGTCAAATGTTTGCAAAAAGTTGAGTTTTCATTAAATAACACTGAAAACAAGAGTACGGGTAAAAGCCCCAGCATGTTGCTTTTTGGAGTTGCTCAAAAAGGCATTATTAGCGACAATGTTAAGGAGTTTTTAGATGAAAACACAATTGAACAGGTACCTAGAGACTTAGAGCAGATTAGAAAAGAAGCAATAGTTAAGACTGTAGAAAGTCAAAATCAAAATAAAATTTACTTCGATAAACACCATAAAAAACCGCTTAAGTATAAGATTGGTGATTTTGTTCTTATAAAAAATGTTGTGAATACTCCCGGTTTAAATAAGAAGTTTCTGGCAAAGTACAAAGGTCCGTTTGAAGTTGTAAAGATTTTGCCAAATGATCGATACTTGATTAAAGACCTAGAAAATTTGCAAATATCCCGAGTTCCATATGAAGGTGTATGCTGTCCGGAGAATATGAAACCGTATATTCAAAAGTAAATGTTTTTTTTGTTTTTCATCTTGCATGTACCTACTTTTAGAGTTTTTCTTAAAGCCAAATAAATATGATCTGTGATATATTTAATGTTCGTATATTTTAAAACAAAATTTGCATGTATCAGTTTTATCGTCGCTATAAAGTCATGATTTTTATTATTTATTTATTAATTTATTTAATTATTTTGTTCGAAATAATGAATATTGATTATATATGTATCTACAATTTTTGTGAAGTATTTTTCACTTTCGTAAGCGTTTGGATCCATTGACTTATCGTATAAATGTTTATAATACGAACAATTTAAAACTTTGATTGTATTCTGAATAAAAGAGAAAAAAACAACATATTAATAAGAAATACAAAATAAATAAACTGTATATATAATATGCAACTTCTTGAATGTATCGTTTGTATCGAGTGAAAATATTAAAACATTTTAAAATTATTAAGTTATTATATTATTATTTATACTTAAATTTAATGTATTACAATTTCAACATATGTGCATTGCATCGAAAATCGAGGACGATTTCCAGTCAGGATGAACGAGTTGTAAGAGTTTAAATATTTCAATAATGTTAATAATTAGTAAACGATATTAAACATAAAAAACACATCTGCTAACACTGATTTTACGATATAGCTAATGCACTTATGTTGAAGAGAAAATCTTTCTTTTAAATTGAGCAATCGCTCTTATCATGAATGTTTAATGTAATCTATTGCATACATAGATCAGAGATGCTCTCAATTGATAACAGCATTATCGTATGATCGCAAGACACTGTTTTTTCGATGTTTCACAGTTTTATTATATACTTTGTACTTTGTTATTTAGTTTTAAGCTGTTACCCATTTGTTAGAATTTAAATGAAGTTCAGTTCGAATAAAGCATCCAAACGAGTAACTTGTCTTTTTGATTTCTTGCATGTGCATGATTATTTTTTGATTTATGTTCATTTGAGTTTTTTTTTATGAATAAGTTTTGCATGTTTTTTTTGAACAAATTCAAATAAGAAAATTAAGAAAAGCCCTACACAAAGTTAAACACATAAATCAATAAATTACCTTTGACAATATAACCTTGCCAAAAATCAAATAAAAAAAGGAAACCCAAAGAGAGAATGAAAAAAACAACGAAACGAGAAATAAGAGAAATGTAATGTAATTAACATTTAAGTGAATTATTCAATTCACATTCCAGAACAAAGATTAATAAAACCCAACCTGCCATAGACATTGCATGAGCCGTGACTTTGGGCAATTTGTTGGACGTCTTTACTTTTTATTATTTAACCATATAATTAGTCCATCCAACCATTAATAATCCTTAAATCCAGAATCCGAAACAGAGGCAACAAGAAAAAATGGAAGAAAACAAACTCGACCTTAACCCCCAACATTTTGTTTAGTTAAAATAATGACAAAGGTCTGATTTCCGTTATTGCCTGCCATGACAATTTGTCCACAACTAAGTTTAAAGTATACCCCAAGGAGGTTCTTTTTTTTCCTTCCTGCTTCCTCCTTATAGAATTTATAATTCAATCCGAATCCGAATCAAATTCAAGGTCTGAATTGGAATAGGCTCGATGGAAAAGAGATGCTTTTAAATCGTTTTACTTCGAGATCACGTAATTCTCAAGGACAGATTCAATTAAAAATGCAGAAGGACATTAGGAACAAAAAAAATATGAAAAAAACATTGAGGGAATTGAAAAATATAAAAATCAATAAAATGTTGTTCACTCTGGGACAATTGACTGTGGTGTTGTTTGTGTGTGCAATTGATATTTTGAAATATAAAAAAAAAACAGAATTGATTTTTAAGAACAAATTGCGGTTCGTGGTTGAAATACAAGAGGGCAGAAATAACTTATTTGAGAGGGTGAGCAAAAAATTCACGAATGAATTCATTCCATACCAATTCTAGAGGACAAGGACATCGCTTCGAGTTGAAAATTGGACGTCAGAAAAGATTCTTAGTGCTGACATTAACTAACTTATGGTAAAGGTGACTGCAGAAGAAGAGCACCAGCAATTAAGCCTTATCCCACGGTGGATCTATCCACACTGTCGGCGCGGCGTGACAAATTCCAACCGAAGTCAGCTGAGTCACTGTTTTATTTAAGAGAACACTAAACCTCTTCTTGATGATCCACCAGCTTACAAAAGCACACCTCTAAAAAGAAAGAAGCAAGAGTACCCTGTATCTAGATTCACACCAATACCAATCGAATTAGTGCCATTTCTTATTCATCTTGGTTTGATTCTAGACTAACTACTCATGTAACACCACGGAAAACCGCACCCAACTTTCAGTCACCGAAAGAAGAACCGTTGTCCGGTCACGGAAACTGCACTCAACTTTCAGACGCCGAAAGAAGAGCCGTTAACCGTGATTTACGAATAGCAGCTGAGGTCAAACTCAGATAACCACAACCCCCGCGAAGGTCCATCCCACTAGTGAGGTGGCTAAACCTCACTACCCGCAGTACCCAGCTTGGGTGAGGTTATCACTTTTGTATACTTCTACGTTATACTTTCTGTGATATTATGCAACGCTAATTTATTGCATATTATGCTTTTATTAGCTTTTCGCAGCATCTCCAGCTTGCGGAAGAGAGACACCGCTCACCCTCTGTCAGGTATATCCATATTGATCGAAGGGATGAACCAGCCAATCAAGGGACATACCCAATAATTTGTCTAATTTCCTTAATGTTTATCCACAGTCGATACTCGTTAATCGTAATTTCCTCCTTTACTATATCCTTGGATATAGTATCTTTTTAGGATTGCATTGATCTTCATCATACGTCCTGCTTCAATCCGTTAATTCCATTACACTAAAGCTGCCTACGTCCGCAGGTTCATGCCAATAAATTGACAAGAACCTCTCAGAGGCACCGCTAGAAGGTGTAGGTCAGCACGTTCACTTACTGGTGAATATGTACCTACTCGGAAACATGTTTCCTTTCTAAATTGCCAAGTCCATGATTTCACCTCCGGTAACTATAGGTAACTATCAAACAAACGTCTACAGCTTGCAAGAGGTTGGTAACCAATGTCTCCAGTTTCACACGCCACATGATTGCTCTAACATAGTCGCCGCCGTCTTCCTCTACTGCGAGGCCAGGACTGGCTACCAGATTTCCGACCGTCATGATGATGGTGCTTGTTCAAAGTTAATAAATCGATGTATGAAACACCCTGTACAAACTGGAATATCAAAAATTGCAGTGAGCATTGCTGATAATGCCTTTTTTTTTTAGAGAACAATGAAATGAAGTCACTAAGAAGACGTTTTTTTTTTTTGCACAAAAGAAATTCAATACGTTTACTCTGCTGACAAAAAGATTATCTCTACAGCGCAGCGAGTATTGATTGAAAATTAAGACATACCAGTCCTATTTGCTCAACAGGATTGATTGTAAAGCAAAATATTTTTATCAAAACACTTTAAAATTGTAATCGAAATATACATACTGAAAATACACAGATACACACAGAAAAGCGATACTTGTATAAAATTCATCAACGGCTCTTTGTAAGGGCTTTAGAAAACATTTTCCTCCAAATCCTCTTAATTTGGGAATTTCTATTTTCAAGGCCCTTTGCTGCTTCTTAAATTCCTGTGCCATTTTGAATAATTGTCAAATATTCTCAGCAAACGAATTTACTTCTATCTTCTATTAAATATGTGAATACCAACTGACAAAGCATGAGGATGTGTCATACGATTTAGAAGTGTAAATAAAAACATATATCTGTGAATGTCACTGTCACATCCATGCCTCCATCCTCAAGCATCACCGTTCTATATTTTCAAACATACCTAGCCCTACAAATGTTTGTACCTATACATATAGCAGAGATTTGCATTTGTATATTCGAATAAGCACAAATTTCAAATTCAAAGGCAAACAACACAAAAAAGCCTCGACGACGACGTATACAAAAATTGTGCTTTAAAATAGTTCCATTTGTATCCGGTTTTTAAATGTCAAAATGTCCTTCGCCAGCTCTATTTTGCATATATAAAAAGTATTCAACACAAAAATTCAATTGTTTTATCATGCAAATTGTAACAAAACACATAAAAAGTTGTTGGAATGCGTGAATTATTAACTTTGTTATTATTTTAGAGGCTTACGTAATTTAAACTTTTTCCATGCGAAGACATTTTTGTATGGTTTTAAATAGAAAATACTGTTGAAATATGTAAATAACGTTAAACCGAGAGGATGATCAGATTATGGCGGTGTGTAAAGTGTCTATGTGCTATGTAACGGCAAAAAAAAATGTTAATTTGAAACGAAGTACGATTTTTGCACCTCTCATCTTTGGTAAATCAAAGTCAATCATCTGTGATTTGCTTTAAATAGAAGACAAGAAAAATTCAAACCTATTTTTAAATGTATGATAATGTCTTTAAAATATCCGTAGATCAAAGAAACAAATGACTCTAAATTGTGAGAATCATGGAGAACTAATGTTAAATAATGTAGCTAAGATCAAAGAATGAAATTTAAAGAAAACTCTAATTCAAGAGGTCAAAATAAGATATAAATTTCATCTTAAGTCAACGGTGCGTGGTTACAGATTGTTATATCTAGGATCTACCGAAGCAAACATAATAGGTACATAATTGGAATGGGTGGTATGTAATTTAAAAAATCGAAAAATTGCAGCAATATGAAAACATCTCCTTGGTCCTCATTTAAATGAGTGACCAACAACGTTGAAAATTGTTTCACTTCACGTTGAGGGGAACACTCGGTTTCTACATATTCATAAGGAAACCGTACCAGTTTTTCGAGTTTAAAAAATGCCCAAACACGTGCAATTTCTACTCATGAAAAATGATTCCCTTTTACAATGGTAACAATTTAAGGAAAATATTCAAAGTAGGAAGCAGTTCATTTTTATTTAAAACAAAAGTTCATAAGAAAAACTTGGACACAAGTTAGAAAAAAAATATGGTTTCCTGAGCAACCAAGCCTTAACAAATAACACGCTCCGTTTTTTCGAATTTAGATGTACTGATGGCTTTCACAAGAATTTGTTCTTCCTAATAATATTTACATTCTTTAAATAATTCGTCTGTCATTCGACTGTTCACTTGCCTGACCAGTTTGACTCACCGGTCTAGAAATTTCTCGAATTTTGTTTTGAAGCGCATGAACTTTTATTGAAAAGCGATAGCATACATTACTACGAAAAATTAAATGAAATGCAAATGGAAGATAGCTTCGATACGAGTAAGACAAAAAAGAATCCTATTCGTTTTAAGGACAAACAATTTGCGAAGAAAAAGATGGGTATTTAATTTATTCGGAAAACCCTTACACGAACCATTTCGGCTCTAGTTGACCTTAATGCTATTTTTCAATTCTTAAATGGAGAAAATGAAATTCTCGAAAACAACAGCACAACTCGTACGCAGATATTAATAATATAAATTATAACCCTTTCATATATTCAATGTTTGCTGTTTTCGTGTTTTCTTTTTTTTATTTTTTGAATTCTGGATTGAGGGGGAGTTACTCCTTGACCCGTGAATCGTTTATTTTATTTGCAGATGAATATTTTTCCCTTAAGCACAACAAGCTCTCCCTATTTATTTGTAAGTCCTTGCTTTAGGTGAACCCAGTTATAAAGGGAGATCTGCCTGTGTGTAGGGGATACACCCTATTCACGTCTTATTAAAGGTTGCAACCAAGTTAGAAATCAAAAACAAATAAAATATTTTCAAAGAAAGATTTTTTCTATTTGTTCATCTAACAAGACAAACAGAACAAAAAGTGCGGACTAAATCTTTATTTTAAATGATGTTGACTTGAAAGTAGGGGAAAATAATATGAAGGGTGTTATTTTGTGAAAGAGAATTTATGCTTTGACAATTTATAAAAATTGCACTTAGATTTTAAAATAATGAATTTGTTTTAACTTTTGTCACTTTTTTTTATTTTAAGGTGTCATGGATTAGAAAAAAGGATTACCATTTGCTGACTGTTGGCCTGACGACATACAGTAGTGACGAACGATTTAGTGCAACACATCTAAAACACTCAGAGGTAAGTTTTCAATAATAATTTTGAATTCCTTGACAGTTGCAGTCGAGTTTTAAATGTGGCGAGTGAATATTCATTGCTCAAGAAGAAGTCGTTTTTAACTCCAACCACTTAAAGTTCGGTCGAACCAGGGCCTTTCAATAAACGTTTCCGGCGATTGGTTGATTTTCTTTACCAACTGTTTTTTTCAACCTCAGATGCCTTAAACTTCTACTGCGTATTTGTCCGTTGTCGAAATTAGATTTGAAGATTTTTCACGATGGGGCACTGTGGTCGTATTGCTATTTAAGTTGCTAAGCCTTGACTGGCTAGACGCTCGAGCTGTGTCGGAGTGTTACCCTTAATTTGCTTAACCATCGCTACCTTTTTTTGCATTTACATAAGCAGATGGAAACAAAAGTCTCACGAAAAGTGTAAGTAGCGTTCCTTACTCTTGTCTCAAATCTGTTTTGACATCGGCACAATCCTCAAGGACCACTCAGGTTGTTGCTGAATGTTGAGGGTCCATTCATCCAATCATGATTTGGATGACTAAATCATCCTGAGTATCATTTTTCATTTTAAAGTGCTTCTTAACTTAAAAAGGAATCGGCATAAAATTATGAGACCCCTCTATTCCTCCTTAAAGAGTGAAAGCCAGTTTAGGCCTTGATTCTTCGGAGCTGTTTTGTCACAGCTTTTACAAAGCAGCTTTCAGAATTCCATAAGACTGATTTTAGAATCTCCATCCTTTTTAATCTGTTTTCATGACTTACAAATGACGCAAATTGCTTTGACGAACTCATTTAGAGTCAAAACTCGAACAGAGGGCCAGGTCTTAAGTTTAACACAAATAATGGGAAGCAAGGACACCCGCTCCTTATTTTCATTATGTAATTGTACATATAGCCTTATAATTATAACCAACCATCATTCTTTAAGTTAATTTCGACAGCGAATCACTGAATCTTAACAAACAAATCAATCGCTTGAGTAGAAAATATTTAAGGATGAATTTTAATTCGTTCTCCTTGATTCTCATTACTTCGTTTCGCTTCTACTGAAGCAAAGTTTGATTCTCCTTGATTTGAATATCGTTCCTCTTTAGATTGATCAGGCTTATTCTGCATTACCCTTAACAATGACTTATGTAAAAGCTTAGTTATTGATCTTGATTCTTTGACATCCAATTTATATAATTAAGTCAAATGCGAACTCGTATAATAGTTCGTGTATCAAAATGTACAAAGCAAAATCCCAATAAGAAGAAAAGCTAGCATAAAAATTGTTCATCATTCTATTTTCTTAACAATAGGTATCCACGGCGACAACAACAGCAGTTGTTAAAAGTTCGAGTTATTGAATCACTCGAATGTCTGTTCGTCCCCTTCTTCAAAATGGGAACAAAAGAAAAATAAAGCTTGCTTCTACTTGACATATGACTGCACAATAATAATTTATCTTGAGACTAGACTCTACCTCTTTTGTTGCAATGTTCTGTTATGGGAATAAAAATACTTAACGGTGGAAC
Source organism: Sphaerophoria taeniata (assembly GCA_943590905.1). NCBI lineage: Eukaryota > Metazoa > Arthropoda > Insecta > Diptera > Syrphidae > Sphaerophoria > Sphaerophoria taeniata. The sequence goes on from OX016540.1 coordinate 46,980,064, forward strand.
TGTTTTTGGTACCTACCCAGCATTGTCTCGAATGTAACAATGAAACTCTTTGTTGAAACTTTGATTTCAGCCAGGCATAGTTTTGCTGAAAAGAAACCATTTGAAGGGTTAAATTTACCTTGGCTTTTTTAAGGACCACATGAGAGCAGCATCCTATGAGTTTAATGTGAATAGAATGTCTATCATAGGCATAGCTTTTATAACCAGCTTACGAGACAAAACATGTACATATATGTATGTCAAAACTTTTGAAACTCGACATGTCTACTTATAGAAACTAGTTATCCCTAATCCTGTAATTCAAAATAATTCTAACATATTTCAATCTCTCCTCATTTTTATGTTCGCCATAAATCGCATCTGGAAATCCTTGACATTCATTACATAAAACTGCTTATTGCTCAATGGTAAAACCTTGATAAAAATATTCCTCGCTCATGGTTAAACCTGACATCGACATGGATATAAAACGCAACAACAAAATCGCTTGTAAAAAAAAACAACATAAATCCGCACAATATGGTGTACGGGTATACCTATGCTTTCGGGGGCCATGTTTGAATGAACACACGTGCTTTTGGTGCTGTGACCTGATAAACGTTTAATCCCCACCTTATCCTGGCTGCTGTACGGCTCATGGCATATTCTCCCATCGATGGATATTATTTCATCATGTCATCATCATGGCATTGGCACGGTGAATGAAATTGCATCGCATGATGCTACTATGCGTCTTCAATACACGATGATATGGGACAAATACGATGAAATACTTCTCTATAATATTTTCAAATTGAAAATGAAAACAGGATTGGACGTTGCAAATAAAATTCGTGCAACTGCGTGACGCTGGCGTCTATGAATGCCAGGTATCAACTCATCCGCCCACATCGATATTTCTCCACTTGGATGTAGTCGGTAAGTTTATTCTTTCGAAGAAATGTTTGCCATATTGTATTTTGATTGTTTCTTTTCTTTTTTGTTGGTTATTGAAGAGAACAAAAATACTGTTTTGGAAATCATTTATTATCAGAATAATAAGTTCATCAAAACATGCGATATCAATTGAATTTTCAAATAAACAAAAAAATTTTAAACAACATCGAAAACATATCAATCCAACAGTTTGTTAGTTCCAGGATCAAATTCTTCGTTAGGTACGTTGAAGGAACCACCCAACTACCGATTCAAGACAGGCGCACCCATGTATTTTAGTCCCTACAAAAGACGAATTTTATTATTAAAGCTGTTTTGTCAAAATAAATATTCAAGAACAATAATAATTCGTTGAAAGCAGTGAATGATATTTTTACATTTAATAGAAAAGTAGCAACTTAAATATATCATCACCCATGTTTAAAGTTAGGCTCCAGTTTAACTCTTAATCCTAGGACTAAATGTGTTTATGAATAGCTTAAACTCCAGTTTTAGTTAGTCCCAGATTAACAGCAGTTTTAAAATGTCCATGAACCCCATAAGGTACAACATTTCTTAACTTCTAAAGAGTTCTGAAGATTTTTCGTTTTGAATTCACATCTACATTCTCATGAAGTGTAGTTGAGTTTCAGAATGATTTGGAGACCTTTAATTTATCAATTATTGCTGAACAACATTTTTTGACAAGTGGCTCATTTAGGACAGTATTTTAAGTCAATATACTCTAAGTGAAAAGATTTTACAGAATTTGTAAAAGCGGATAGTTGTTTCAGTTCTACTGTGTGATACGTTGGCATTTAATTGTAAAAATGTTATCTGATGCAATCAACACGGTTTCATGTAGAAATGTTCTAAAGTCACAAACCTTCTTATCTTTGTGAATAAATTATCAAACTCTTTAGGATGTTGTCGGGAAGTAGATTTCGTCTAAACTGACTTTTCGAAAGCCTTGGACCAGTTGTCCACACAATTATAACGTTTAAATTGAAGACGTGTGGGTTTCCCGTTTTTTAATTAATTGAATATCTACATATCAATCAGGTGAAATTCAGATACATCCCAGCAAATATTTTCAATCAGAAATTAATCATAATAAAATCAAAAAACTGAACAACTCGACCGAAAAAGAATTCACAAAATAATCATTTTGAATTCTTTTACCTGGGCTCTTGGACACCGATATGAATCATTTTAGTGAATTATTTATGATTTTAAAAGCCTTCATTTAAATGAACGTATATAAAGATCTATATATTCATTTAAATGATTACTTCATGAATCTTGTCTGAATCATTTAAATGAATATAATATGATTCGTTTAAGTGAAGGTTTTCAGTTCAATTCCACTCAACCATATCATAACTTTAATTTTTTTTTCCAAGTTTCTTCGCCTTTTTGCTTCTGCAAAAGAAAAGGAATAATAATGAATAATGTACGTATGTATTTGTTTTCTGAAAATAATTGAACATTTTATATTATTTATAAATATTAGTATGTACTTACTTAAACGCGTCAGCTCTTAACAAAATCTTTGATGAAGTAACGAATGTTAACATTAACAATATGTTTCACTCTTTTCGAGACGAGGTGCCGTTATCATTACCCCTTTGCAAAAAGAAATAAGGAAAACAAAGAGTACCTACGCAAGTTCATTCTTCTTTATTTATATACCAGGATCCTTTTTTGAGATTTGCCTGTGTACATTCATATTTAGCTCACATACATGAATGAAAACAAAATGTCAACATACTCGTTTTGTCTTACAAGTAAAAGATTGTAGATTTTTTGTCTATCGTCAGAATTCAATCAAATAAATGAAAGTTTTTGGAACAAATATTCTTCACATTGTGTGAAGGAAATTTGAACCTTCACCAAAATGTTTGCTGGGATGTCTGAAAATCATTTTTTGCTTAATCCCGTAGCTATTTAGGACCCCCTCTTGTTTTAGATAAGCAGTTTTTGCGGTATGAGAAAAATAGGATGAAATGTCCAACAATGACTTTTTCAAAGACGAGAATAAAGACTACATTACTCGTCCTTTCACTGAAAAGCATCTTCGAGTTATACTTATCTACATACAATTATGAATTTTCAAAGAATTTTAACAGCATCTTCAATAAAGCCAATTGAATGATTTGATTTATAAGGCCTTATTAGAATTCCGTGATCCAGATATCACTCGTTCTCCATTGTTTAATGCGTCCTCAACTTGAATACGCTTTCCAGGTTTGGACACCCACTTACGATATTCATATCGAGAAGATAGAATTCGTTCAAAGGAATTTTACTAGGTTTGCTTTCAAAAGCATTCAATATAGTGATCCCTTGTTTAAACTTTCATACTCATTAATACCGTTTGTCAACTCTTCAGATTGAAACACTGTCACAAAGGAGAACGAATAACATGGTATTTTTCCATCAGTGCGGGTGTTTATAGGCCTTTTTCCATTTATTATTGGGGAGAAGGTTAAAATTTTGGTAGAATGGGCACATGATTAAAGAACCTAGGCATCGAACGAACAATGGAATGCATGAGTCCTTGACACTAATGAGCAGACTTTCAAACTGTAACTCAAACCTTTCTTAGTAAAAGCCATGTTGCGAATGTTTTAGATCACTGCTCGTACAGGACCGCACTTGGCATGCTTGCGTTGAGCGACGGCTGGGAACGTCGGCGTGGCGTGGTTCTTAATCCTTGAGCAGTCAAAGCAACTTAAGATTTATTGAATGCATGCCAAGATTTCTGAAGGATTATTGGACGGACGGCTCTACTGGGTTAGGTCTTAACGTTTCGGCGTAAGATGGGATGTGCCCTGAGTACTCGGCTTTATATTTCCCTCCCTCTGACATAACGTGTCCACCATGCGTCGGCAACTAGTACTCCTAATGTTATTCAAACCCAGTTGCCCCACAACTAATAATTTGAATTTAACAGCATCTTTCATTAAAATTGCGTTTGACCACATAACTTAGTAAACAAACGGCTTAAATTAATTTGGTTTTCAGCGACTTTAAGAAGAATTTCTCAATTGCACGAGAGAAGTGGTGTACTAAAAATCTCATAGAGAATTGAAAAACTTAATGAAAAGTTCTTTAACAATTGTAAAGATTCAGAAATGTCCTTATAACGAACTTGCAAATGTCATAAATGTTTCATTATTATTTATTTATATATCTATTCATTTATTTATGTATATATTTTTATTTATTAATTATTTATTAAATTTGTTATTTATTTATTAATTTGTTGTTTATTTATTAAATGTAATTTATCATTTACTTAATTATTTACTTATTTATTTACTTTGTATAAATATATAAATTTATTTATGTTTGATTATTTATTTATACCTTTATGTTAAACCATGTAAAACGTAAAGTTTATTTATTTATTTATTAATTTATTTATTATTTGTTTATCATCCTAATGGAACTAGCTTTAAGTTATCAGGTTTCTCAAATAAAGAAATCCTTAGTTTAAGATATAATTCTTTCACTTTTTCACTTAGTTTTCCTTCAATAGTTTTTCATTCTATCAATTAATCAGTATACCGAAAGATATTTTTTCCTCAGTTGTAAGATATAAACTAAATATCATATCTCTGTGCAAGCTGTGAGCATTCACTAAGATTCATGTAATTTGAAACGCTATCTATATCTATCTATCTATCTACCTATCTATCTAGAAGGATTTCAAGCCTTTTTTTTTGATATGTCATTTCATATGGGTCTCAGGGAAAATTGAAAATAATAGCAATTAAAAATTCCTAAGGGTGAAATCGTGAAAAATGTCATCATTGCCATGGCATGCACACAAATTGAAAATGGAGGCGTAAAACTTAAAACTAAAATTGGCTTTCATAAGTGCAAATTGCTGTTTTTCTAAAATTCCCCAGCAATAGTATTATATATCAAAATAAAGGTCTAAAACTCCTCCTTGCACTACTGAAAGCCAATTTCAGTTTTAAGCCTCTATTATCAATTTGTGTGCATGCATGGCACATTTTTTGTGATTTCGCCATTAGGAATTTTCACACATTTTTAAATTGCTATTATTCTCAATTTTCCCTGGAAGCCCATATGAAATGACATATGAAACAAAAGGCTTGAAATCCTTCTTAAAGTTGCTGAAAACCAAATTAATTTAAACTGCTTGGTTACTGAGTTATGTGGTCAAACGTAATTTTAATGAAAGATACCGTTAAATCAAAATTATCATTTAATCATATTTATCTTTATATAGGTTTTGACATTTTTTTAATTTTTTACATACGTAAGACTTTCTACTCCTATATAAAACACAAAAATTGATAAAAAAAATAATCGAGTTATGAATGTTTTAGTCAAAACTTGTATCGTGAATTTTTTTCATTGTAGTAGGGTTGCCGACCGCTTCGCCCCGGTTTGAACTAGGCAACCCATAATATTCTCTTTCGTCTCGTCGAGCTCTATAGTTGAACACTAATTTTATCCATTTCCCTGATGAGTTAATTTTTGGTCAAAAACGCACCATCATGTCCCGTTTTACCCCCTTTGCCCCGGACTTTGACAGGCAAACTGATGCGCTGTCTTTGTCTGCAAAAACTCTATCTAAAAATGGGTACACAATCCATATCCAGATGAGTTAAGTAATTTGACGGTCGCCTCTTGGACTAGTTGTAAAATGCTGCAAAAAGATTTTAATTTATAAAAAGTACCGCAACCACCTTCCGATCTTCGCTCACTCTTATTTATAACAGGTTATTCTTCTTCTTTTTCTTGATTCTTTTTTTTCCTTTATAACTTGGATTTTTCCTTTTTTCAATTTTCTTTTTTGTATTCTATTCTTACTTTTTTTTTCTTTTTTCAACACTGCCAATACATCCACCTTTTAAACCGTCACTGAGTTAGAATATGAGCAGAACGACACATGACTATTCAAGCTTGTGATTCTTGCCACGTACAAAACCCGAACACTTTACTTCTCTAGCGGGCTTTTCCTGAGGGTTCTTTATCACCCACCCACTTACACACACGTCCCCACTTCCTGGAGCAACGTACTGCCCGCTTCTATACCTCCCGAAGCACGACGAAGGCGGCAACTATCTAAGACGGATCAGCGATTTGCTCGTCACGAGCTCCCGAACAAAACTGATCTTTGCTTCGTACTTGACTTAGGCTTGCACAAGGCGCAGGGAGCTTCCAACAGCAACACTAGCAATTGAGCTGATTCCACCTCCGAGAGTCTATGTGCTTTACTGTCGTAGATATGTGTGTATGTGTCTATGAGCCGTGAGCACGTGGCTCAACAGCTTCAAATATTCTGGAAAGAGGCTCAATTTGAGTATGGTGGGATCACTCTTGCTCAACTATGGAGGAAAAATGCGGATTTAATCAGAGATGAATTATGAAAATTACCAGCTAGATATCTTTCGGACAGCAATTTTTTTCTTCACTGGAAGCCTTTGATGCACTCAAATTATTAAAGCGGATTTCAATTAGATTTCAGCACTAGCTTATCTTTTTCCTTCTTTTCTAAGATCGGCGAGAAAGGAATTCACAGGAAAATTTTGCTGAACACATACATAAATGAAAAATAACTATGAAACTCCCGGTCAATCACATTCGATCATGCTTAAGAACTACCTGGATGAAGTTGTCCGTACGGAGCAAAGGCCTAAAACAGAAAGATCGATGCGACGACACGAACCTAAGTGCGAGAAATTTGTTAACCAATGAGCTTCCGGTCGTGCAGCTGACTTTGACATTAGAATCAACAATTTGCCTTTTTCTTTTTTTTCGGAATTATAGGGTGACTCGCATGGTTCATGAGATAATCGCTTGAGAATTAAAATGGGGCTCGTATCGCCTCTCGAAGATCGATAATTTTTGATTTTTTTTTTCTTATACAACCCACTTTTGAAAATATTTGCATCGGTCACTGAGGCGTATACGTACTTTCTCTTTCAATGTATTCTAATATAAAAAGGGATTCACACAGAATTCGTAACAACCATTTAAAAACATGATATGGTCGGAGGATAGCAGATAGCACTGAGTTTAAAACGCGTATAAAACTGAAATGGTACCTTAATTTCTCATTTGATGATACTGTCAATATCAGATTTTGATGAACTGGTGGTCTAGTGCGAATCCAGGAACGCATAAGTTAAGGGTTGCATTGTCTATAAATAACAGTTCACTGGATTATAAGTTTTCGACAGGAGATTATTGAGAAAAATAAGGACGAGAGTTAGGTCTCAGATTTCAATCCATCTAATACAACTTATTTTAAAACCAACGAAGGAGGATTTCCCCTAGAGATGTTTGATAATTTCTGGAAAAAACGCATGTGTGTATGTAAAGATCTTATAGGATTTGTCTAATGGAAATTTTTTGCATAAGAAATTGGCTCCATACAATCAATGGCTTTCAAATATCGCCGGTGAAGTCATTACATATGCTGGCAAGGACGAATTGGAGGCGAACTGCCTAGACAAAAAGGTTATTCTAAAGAACCGAAAACATTAGAAGAGCTTAAGGGTTCGAGCCGAGATCACTGTGATATTACCCGCGATGCTGGCAAATGTCATAATATGCCAACAAAAAGAGCTGAATCTTGTATCCGCAATGAAGGGAAAACAGAATGGAAAAGGTTGCAATCCTTCAAATTCGATTACAAGAAATAGTTTCTTTAAATCTATTGAGAATCGTTCAAGTTATTCAGTATTTCCATCGACCACATTAAGATGGTACACCCGTTATTTTCATGGTTTCAAGAAAAAACAGTCTTCATGAATATGAATAGGAGATTTATGATTTTGAACCGGTAAAAACTCAGTATGTAGTTTAGTTTATAATAGCTTGATTTGTTATAAACAATTGAAATTATTTTTATTAATTTTCTCCTTTGGGAAGTTAGTCGTGCGTGGACCACAGGGATTGCACTCATACTTTTTTGCGTCAATTTAATCGCTGCCCAAGAGGTCCTACGGTCCACTTTCTGAAGACTATTCTTCTTAACCTTTACTAATCGGCCCGTTTATATGAAAATTGAAAATATGTGAATCGGTCCTTCTACAAAAAATAAACCGATTTGCTTTTAAAGAGTGAACAAATTTCGTTAAAATTCAATAAATTCCTACAAAAACTAATATGCTTGAATATACCCTAGCATAACAGAGAGAATTGTGTTTAACCGTTTTGTTATTTCTCACAATCGAGATGTACCGCTTGAGGAGAATTTGATGCAGAAAATCACAAGTTTAACTCATGTTTGTTTTTGTATGCTGTATTTGAAATTATTTTTTTTCGAGTTAGAAATCTATGCATGACAATTTCAGTTAAAAAAAAAAAATCGTCAATAATTTTATTAAACCTCTCTAAATATAAATTATTGTTTTCCAAAATCTAATCCGATACTAAAAATTGTTATGCAGGTTAACAACCGACAAATGAAAAAAAAGATACACAAACAATTTGTATTATTGCTTTTTTGAGCAAAGCAATTCAAACTGATTTCAATTTTTTTTCAATCCAGAAAGCTCCCATCAACCTACGTGATGTTATGTTTTGTATTTGTCATCTATTCTATTCAATGCAAATATTTTTAATACTCACGATAAATAAAGAATCTACAAATTGGCACTATGTAGGTCATATAAAAAAAATCAAAACAAAAAAAATGAAATGAAAATGAAATATTTTATTAGAGTCTAACTCACTAACTGGTGCAGTTGAGCAAAATAGCATCAAACACAGTCATCACAAAATTCCTTAAAAAATGCAATTTCTCTCTTTTTCAAAGTATTTTGTTGTTGTTACAATTCATATATCGACGGATCAATCCCAATAAAAATTTGCAAAAGACAAAAAAAATCCATCTGATGCAGTAAACATGTGAGTAAAACTTTGTCCTTTTTTATGTTCATTTCCAAATAGCTTCCTGCAAGCTATGCAGCAATCCAGCAAGTTTTAATATAGTTAGTTTTGGGTTAGCAAATAAAATTGACAGAAATAAAAAAGAAACTGTATACAGTTTAGAAATTCTCCTGTCGACATAGAATGACCATAGAAAACATTTGTTTGGAATAGCCTTCCCCTGAGGGCGGTCGGTATTGCGACTACGACGATGATCGAAAATTGCAAATTCCTATAATGTCCTTTTTCACATATCGAAATAGAATTATTACCCTGCACTTGTCGAGTCTCGGACTCAATGTCTATGGGGTCTTGTGCTGATATTAGGCGCGCAAACTGTCTATGGCAATGACAATCTGTATTGTCCGCATATAGGGCTGTAGGGACCCATAAGAGTGCAGAGTTTAGTTTTTTGTCATCTTTTTTGTGTTCGTTTTTATTTGAGGATAAAAATTGACTGTGCGACAAATTCCATTATTGTGTTTTGCATAAAACTATCATTCTATGGAGGCGGTCGGCGTGCGGTTGGGTGTCATCGATTTTAGTGAGACGATAATAGGTGGTCAAAAGCCTGGTTTGGTCAGTCCATGTGGAACTGTGATATGCTGTCTATAAGGTTCAGGATCGAACGTTGCATCACATAACTCCTGGGAGGATGTTTATTGTCACGAAGAGACACTGTAGAGTGTACACGTCCATCAGCCCATTATGACGTAAATAGTTTGACAAGGTTTCTTCCTTTTTTTTTGTAATGGTTTATTTTTTAATGGCTTCAAAGCCGCCCCTACAGAAAGTTTTTGGGTTTGGAATTAAATTGTTGTCATCAACGCAGATGGGACGCATATGTATACCACACATCGTATACAGGTCACTTATTTATGCATTTGGTACAAAATTTTGCTCTTAGCGTTGTTACATTTTAAGATATGTGTTTATGAGTAATAATGACAATGGCGTCAAGCCGTCAAAAAATAATGTTTTTTGAGAGCAGTAAATCTTTGGTCGATTCCAAAAATAAATTCAATAGAAGCTTTTCTAGTGTTGTTGGCCTCGGGAAAAGCTATCCAAGGGTACTACAGCTTTCAAAAAAAGAAAAAAACAATATTTATTATCTATTTTGCACGTATATATAAAATATGAGTGAACATTTTCTTGCGCTGATGATATCCATATAAGTTTGTATTCGTTCACATTTACAGTTCACTCGTTCTATAAAGTTTTTCAATAATTGGTTTCCATAACCAGATGGAATATTCGCCACTACCAGCCAATGGAATTGTTATGATATTTCAACTCCGTAATAAATTAATTTCTTCACCACGTTCTCCCGTCATTAAACAACATATAGTTTGAAGGGTGTATCGATTACTTGAAGAAATGTATCGTGATTTTCCAATGTTTATCTGGATTTATGATGCCCCGTGTTACAAGATAAACAGCAAATGAATTAATTTTATTTGCTTAGTTTTCAGAGTGACGCACATATCAGGCGTATCACCATCCTCTTGATGATTCCAATTCAATCCTATGCACACATAAAAACACCCACGCCCTTTGTCCTATTCCCCCTCTTCTGAAACTTACTCGTAACTTGTAGATACATAAACAAAGCAGTGTCATGCTAAATATTTGCATTTAAATAAATCACGAACTAGATATACATTCAGATGATTGTTCGCATCCGCAATGAAATTAAATTTTAAACAAACCCTGAACTCTCTCTTACAGGTCCTGGATGTACCAGGACATGAAAGTATCAACAAAACTGTATTCCATGAATGTTATCATTCGTCGTACCTGTGTTGTTTTCAATTTAGCCCAGCTTCATGGACCAAAGTTTTGTTCTGCAAATTGTAGTGAATGCGAGTGGGTTGTGCATTGCGTACAGAAATGCAAATTGTTATCCGGTGAATCTCTAACCTTTTGCTTCTCCCATAATAAAGTAACAAACAAAAAAAATGCAAATAAATAAAACAGCATCCTTCGTTGGTATTGTAAGTGGTCTGGACTGAATTGGTTGCTAAATGAGGACGGAGTTTTCGTGATGCGGTCATAAGTTCGTGGCTGTCGAAAAAAATCTTCTGACACACAGAAAATTGAAATAAATTTAGGCTGGTGTGCAGGCGGTCTTGCGACGAGTGTAGTTAGTAGAAAAGTTTGCCTTTGGGAAAACTTGGATTTGCATTATCTACTCTTTGGCAAGTCTTAGTCTTTACCCTTAGTAACTGAAAAATTTGAACAGATTTTTCGTTGAAAAAACGCTTATGACATAAACACTGTGGTGGTGTAACGCAATCAAAGAATAATTTAAACTCGTGGTTGAGACAAAAAGAAAGCAATCACCAGTAATTTTATTGGTGAAACAAATGTTTTTAGAAGTAAGAATGTTTCGGTGTTTTTTCCCTTGCCTATTCAAATTGAATACCTATATGATTTTCGATCCAACGTCAGTTAATTCGCTAAGGTGCGTGGGGGAAAACCTCCACTATTATGTTTTATTTTTTTGCCATTTCCTCTTCCTTCGTACAAAATATTATGAACATTTTCGTCATACGAACCTCGTCCTTATCGCTTAGAAAGCATTACAACCAACAAAACCCTGAATATTAAATGAAAATGTTTCGAAAAAAAAGTGACAAATCTGCCTCCTTTTCCGATGACAAATGAATTTTTTATTGAGAACGATTGAATAAAAGAACGCCCAACACCAACCATCGGCTATGGCAAAACCAATTATTATTGTAAAGCGAGATCCATTTTCGATTTTATCGCTTCTAATATAATTTTCTGTGGAGAGTGGTTTACCAGGGCTTTCCTTTAGACATGATTTAATGTGGTTAAGTGTCTTGATGTAAGAGATAACATAAATTTAGAAACGTTTGAATAGTTTGATTGTGTTCTCTTTTTCTACTTGATGGATACTGAATATTGAGTCTTAGAAATTAAATAAAAATAAGTTGGACATTGTCTACGAAGGCTTTGACATGGATTATGTTGGTGCGGGTGCATAACTTCACAGGTCATAACATCACATGGGTCATAATTTCACCTCTAGTGGGTTATAATTTCACTTTTTTCGGGCGAAATTTTTTCCCGCCTTAAGTGAGCAATAATTTCACCTGAAATTTGGGTTTTCCGCTCGCTTCACTCTCAATCAAAACAAATCGAATTTGAATGTTACAGATCGTCATCATGCTCCAAATGAATCATTGCACTTCAGCACCTGCTTGCCAGACACTAGTATGCAATGCCCACAAAAAAGTGAAGCTAATTCCCAGCTTAGATGGGACACAACTTTACCCGAAGAAAGTGAAATTATGACCCATATGAAGTTATGACCCGTGAAGTTATGCACCCGCACCATTATGTTTCAGCTTCTTTCGAGGCATTAAAAAATTGTATTGACGTATTATTCGATGGATTTTAGAAAAAAAAATTTGTGTTCTGTTCAAAAATCATGAGAAAATCATTATCCCTAAATTCTACATATTTGATGGTTCTCATTATCCAAAGCGTCCCACTGAGAGCCATACTCAATTTCGAGCTCTGGTCGCCGAGATATTTGCATCAAAAGATATTCTTTCTGTGGCCTTACAATAATTGTGAGTAATATCGATTTGAAACTGCACTATACATTTTACTTCAATAAAAAGCAGCTTATTACAGACATTTTATCAAACCGTGCTAAATTTCATCCCTATCCGTCCAGCGGTTCTGGCGTGATTAAACAAACTTCATTCATCTAACTTTCATATTTGTAAAATTAGCGTGATTTATAGTACCGTGTTTTATTTTATAAGAATATTGTCAAACAACATTTTTATTGAACCAAAGAAATACACACATTATTCCTTGTCACCCCATGAATTCCAACACAGTTTTTTTGTTTAATTTTGTCTATAAAGAAGGTTTTAAATTTTAATACCAATGTGTCATAACTCAAATATTTGCTTTTAATTTTTGAACAAACCAACATAAATCTCGCCATGTTTATTTTTCATACTAACTTTCTGAATATATTTTTTTCTTTCTCTTTACTCTTTTTTCCTTTATTTCGTTTCCTTTTTTTTTGGAAATAAAACATTCAATTCCTGCCATAGAAGCACGTGCCGAAATATCGGGACCACCAATCCGATACTTAACACCCGGATCAACGTTGCGCCTGCAATGTCGCGTTGTGCAAAATACTGTAGCATCAGAATATATATTTTGGTATCACGACAACCGTATGATAAATTATGACATCGACAGAGGAATAAACGTTTCAACGGAAGCAGGTAAATTCAACAAAAACACAAATTGTTTACATTCAATTTTTTTTTTTAATAAAATACAAATGTTATTCGAGTTTACACAAATTGAAAAAAATAAATCAATTATTGTCATTTTCATTCCCAAAGCCTTTAGATCAATGGTCTAAGGTGTTTCATTTATCCTTAATACATTCATAAAATTGTCACGCTTGGTGTTTGAGTCGATAGTAAATTTCAATAACATTTGAATAAAAACATTTTTTTCATTTATTTTAAGACTTTCAATCTTCGGAGCTTACAATCCTCAAAACCAGGCGGGAGCATTCCGGGAACTTCACCTGCGTAGCTAGCAATACCCAGCCTGCCAGTGTGCTGGTTCACATTTTCAAAGGTATGTTCATCTTAAAACTTAATTGAAAGTATTCATTTTCTTCTCCTTATTCAATTTTCCGAATCAAAAACCGGAAACCATATGAAGTTGAATTCTTGTATCGCTGATAAACTTATTAAAGACAAAACCGCTACAGTTACCATCTCAAAAATATTTTTTTGCCGTGATATTGCAAACTTTTATCGTGGTGGTGCAAAAATAAAAAAATATGAGTGCGACCCATGGAGTCCACACGACTAACTTCCCATAGTAGAAAAATACGTAAAAACATTAGTTGTCTTGCAAAATATTCAGCCGATGCATCCTGTTGTAGTTGTACACGCACGTTGGTTCAAAGTCAAATTCCATAAAACTGATGATTTTATGAAAAACATTAAGTTTATTGAATAACAGTGGCGCCATCTGCCACTGCCGAGTTGATCGTACCATTTCGTGGACTCATTTACAACTACTTTGCACAGTAAAATACAGCCTACATTAATATATTGCTCCTGAATATTGTAGTTTTCTATTATTGAAGCAATTTTTCTAATCGGATTAGTATTTCTGAAAATTAATATTTATACGGCAAAGCAGCGTTTGGTGGGTCAGCTAGTAATCAAATATAGCATATGATACTCCTGAATATTGTGTTTTTTTCCCCACTAACTATAAGATTTTTTGCACTATTATTGAAATTATTGCAGAAATTATCATAATTTCCATTATATTAGGGTTGTCTTAGATTTTTGATTGCCATTAAAAAACCGCTAAGCCGATTTCGCTCAAAACCTAATCAGCTCTTAACAACACAATGCCGCGTCGAATGAGATCAATTCGATGAGTGGTTCGCGAGATAATTGAGCTGAAAAACGTAACGCGTAACGAACACACATACACACACACAGACATCATCATAAAAACGCTTGATTCGGATTCTAGTGACGTCGAAACATCAAGAAATGCGAAAATTGGAGATTCACAAAATCGGCCCCATTACAATAACTTCCTCTGGGAAGTTAAAATCATTAATCATCTCTCGATAGCGCAATCCATTGACCGTAACTGTTGCTCCAGCCTCATTTTCGAAAAAGTAAGGTCCAATGACCCCGCGGGACCATAAACCGCACCAAACAGTCACGCGTTGAGGATGGAGAGGCTTTTCAACAATAACTCCTGGGTTTTCCGAGCCCCAGATGCGACAGTTTTGCTTGTTGACGTAGCCTCCGAGGTGGAAATGGGCCTCATCAGTCAAGATGATTTTTCGATGAAATTCCGGATCATTTTCATGCATTTCAAGGACCCAACCAGCAAAGACACGACGTTATTGATGATCAGCCGGCTTGAGTTCTTGTGTTAACTGAATTTTATAAGCCTTAAGACTCAAGTCTTTATGCAAAATACGGTGTAATGACGTTTGTGGAATGCCTTATTCCAAAGAACGACGAGGAATGGACAAACCTGGGTTTTCTTCAACACTTTGGGCTACAACAGCAATATTCTCAGTTGTTCTTGAGCGACGTGCACGGGTTTTATTCTTCACATCACTAACTTGTCCCAACAGCTCGAATTTGTCCACCAATTTCTGTATTGCGGTCCGACAAGGTGCTTCACGACGACCCAAAAATGTTTTAGTTGTGCGAACCGTCTCTGCCAAATTTTCACCATTTTTATAGTGAATTTTAATAATTTCAATGCGTTGTTGAAGCGTGTATCGTTCCATTTTTATTAATGGCGTGGTTTCTACTTGTCAAATGCCAAAAAATGACAGCTTCAAAAGTGACAACTACCGAAATAGCGGGCTATTCAAAATAACACCTCATATTGGAAAACCCTTTTTTATAATAAAAATAACTCATTTTTTATAAGGTTGTCTTAGATTTTTGATTGCCATTTAAAAACCGTTAAGCGGATTTCGCTCAAAATCTAATCAACTCTTAAAAACACAATACCGCGTCGAATGAGATCAATTTTATGACAATACGATGAGTGGTTCGCGAGATAATCGAGCTGAAAAAACGTAACGCACATACGAACACACATACACACACACACCGATGTCATCTTAAAAACGCTTGATTCGGACTCTAGTGACCTCAAAACATCGAGAAATGCGAAAATTGGAGATTCACAAAATCGGACCCATTACAATAACTTCCTATGGGAAGTTAAAAATAAAAAAGGTTGTTCCCTTTTTTTCTTCGGTCACAACATTTGTCCAATAAAAAAGCAAAAGCAACGGTGGAAAAAAATGTTTAACCAGAAATAATTATGCCCCATCTGTTGAGAGTAATTTATGAAAGCTACAAGACTGTGCCTTGTTCAACACCCATCCAGGGCAATTTTATCGTAGCAAAAGTCTACCACTCTTGCCACTATGCTGTGCCACAATGCCCACACATGAGCTGTTGGACATTATATGACCTATTGAAATATATTTCTTTTCTCTTCTTACTCCTTGTGACGTAAAGTTGTTTATATTTTCAATGAGATCCTTCTTTATTGAAGAAACCGCACGTCATGTTATCATGGGCTCGAGGCTTTAACTTTTAATTGAGAGGATATAAAGGCATTTTCGTGTTTTCCTTTTTAATTTTCCTCTCACATGATTAATTGGAAAAAAACATCCTTGAACAAAATTTTAAAAATAGCCTTGATGAAGATAGCATAATTTTTGCTGTTCTTCATTAACTTAACTCGGCAGGCTATTGCTTGCCGGAAATTGCTGACATCCTTTTATGTATTTTTGGTTTTTGATGAATATGTGTGGGCGCTTTTAAAATATATACCAATTCTTTTGATCTGCGAACAGGTCAATTGCAAAGGTATAAAACTCGAAAAATGGATAAGTTGATCGCTTAGGTGTTTTTGATAGAATAATTAGAAACAGCCAAACATCTTAATATTTTCAATTTTTTAATTTTTATAAGCCATCCAACATACAACCTATGAAACGTGTTTATAATTGATACTTTGGAACCTTTGAACTTTTACCACTTTCTTGCAACGAAGATTATAACCGTTAATGATAGAAGAGTATAGAGCCAAGTTGCAAAGGTGCGTCAGTTCCCCCGGTTATAAACATGATGCCGAAACAATGTCATTGAGTGTTTAATCATAGGAAGATAGTGTTTGCTTTATCGATAAGGCCAATGTTCCTCATTTTGTACGTCTATTACGCTAGTAGAACCATTTCATAAGCCGGCACCGAAAAGTATTCAGTATTTGCTTTTTGTTGCTAATTTGTGCCGCAAGAATTGATTTTGTTGCTCAAATAGCTTACGGACAAAAGCGCGGTTACGTTTCTTCTTCACTCTTCTAAAAAATAATAAGTATACGCCCGATTGAACTTTCCCATAAAACGTTAATTTCAATATCTTTAAGGGTATTTTCAAAGAGACAACAACATTTACCGGGTCAGCTAGTAAAATAAACAGTTGTTTACTTCTTGTAAAACTCAAATACATTTTATTGGGGTTCATTTATGTATCAAACTGCATCCATAAGTTATTTGCTCTTCTGTACACTATAGCCATATAATTTCCACTTACGGCAGCATGATTGTCCTCCATAAAGACGATTATTCCGTGTACCAACATTTTTTTACCCTGGTTTTTGGGATGTAGTATGTGTTTTGTATAATTGTCCAATGCAATTGGATTTTCTTTCACTTCAGCATTGAAAATTTCGAGAAGAATCGCATCACCTAGAATATACAATTACAATCATTAACTTCCCAGAGGAAGTTAATGTAATGGGCCGATTTTGTGAATCAATAACATTACATTACATTACATTTTACAGTACTTCGCACATAAATGTAACGAACTACAGACACATAGCAGCACTGGTGACTGAGACCATCGGCTGGGACAGAACAATACATTAATACAACAGAGAGAGACAGATAGACACATAGAAAGAAAGCACACATAACAGAAACCTACGTGGCTCAGAGGAGGAGACTTAGATTTGTATTGTCTCATGTTATCGCACAGGTGGCCTCAGATAAGCTGGTGATTTTTGTAGAAAAAGAAGAATGCTGCTGAAGCTGGGATTTGAACCCGTAGCGTTCGGCTTAGCAGTCCACTACTCTATCCTCTGAACCATGGCCACCTGCTGTGAATCAATAATTCCTGCATATCTCCATGGTTCGAGGTCACTAGAATCCATCGATCAATCGATTATCTCGCGAACCACTCATCGCATTGTCATGAAATTAGTCTAATTCGGCGCGGTATTGTGTTGTGAAGAGCTGATTAGGTTTTGAGCGAAATCCGCTTTGCGGTTTTTTAATGGCAATTAAAAATCTAAGACAACCCTAATATAATGAAAATTATGATAATTTCTGCAATAATTTCAACAATAGTGCAAAAAATTTTATAGTTAGTGTGAAAAAAAAAACAAAATTCAGGAGTATCATATCATATTTGATTACTAGCTGACCCACCAAACGCTGTTTTGCCATATAAATATTAATCTTCGGAAATACTAATCCGATTAGAAAAATGCTTTCACTAATAGAGAACTACAATATTCAGGAGTAATGTAGGCTCCACTGTTATTCAAATGAACTTATGGAATTTAACTTTGAAAACAACGTGCGCGTACAACTACAACGGAACGCATCGGCTGGAATATTTCGCTCTGGGAAGTTAGTCGTGTGGACAACATGGGTCGCACTCATATTTTTTAAGTTTTTACATAGACTTTTATTTATTCAAGGAATAACACCATTGTCAAGGCTTAAAGATATTTTATGGAATTATAAAAATAAAAAAAAAATCAGTTCAATTGTGCGAAATTTGATTCGCATTCGAAAAAGAATCAAATTCGCGACCTTAGGACAACGGGCATGTTTTCCAAAACATAAAAAAACATGACTAAAGACTAAAGACACCAAGCAGTTAAAAAAGGAAATTAAGTAAAAAACAGAACGAAATAAAATTGTTTGACTGCCTTAGTTTATGCAAAAAACAGTGCAATAAATGAAATAAATGCTTGTGTTATATTTTTTGTTTTACAATTGACGATAAAAAAGGAGGTTTGATCACGTTTTCGCTTTGAATAAATCTTTATGAGGTTTTATAGATATATTGGAATTAACGACCTATGAAAAAGTTCACTCGGGCGTATACTTATTATTATTCGAAGAGAGAAGAAGGAACGTAACCTCGCTTTTTTCCAAAAACTAGAAACTTAATTCTTGGGGCAAAAATTAGCAACAAAATATGCCGTTAGTTTCATATCGCTAGCTGCATTGGTTCTTTTTTGGTTCTGCTAGCGTTATATTACGCTTAAATATGATGTGCTAATCATGCCAAAAGGTAATACACAACTTGTTTAGGAATGCAGGAAAGCTATGATTTTTGTTTTAAATTGGCTTCAACTTTCTTTTTAGACATTGTATAATAACAAAAGAAATAGAATCTATCCCCTATTGCATGAAATAAACCGTTTAATTCGATTGGCCAACAATTATTCTCTTAACAAAACCTATAATATGGCAGAAGTTCGACCATCTATGTTAATGGGTTATCATAAACATCAATAATGAAACTTTTCCCAGAAGAAACTGTCTACTGACTATGCGATGGCTCATTATTTTGGACGTTACTCTGCTAAGCTGTTTATCCGTGAAAACCAGTTTGTTTTGAATATAAGGAATGAATGCTTTGAAGTAGCGATAATTAAATGCTTTCACTTTTGTCCAAACAAAATCTTAGCTACCCTCTTTTATTACTCCCGAAGGAGATTTATTTCAATAAATGTATGGTTATCTGCAGTCGCGTTTAAATTAAACTAGAACTTCCGAGCAGAAAAGCACTTACAAGTTACATCCAAAAATGACAACATCATTGAGAATTGGAAATCTACAATAATCTAATCTTAATTTCAAATAATATTGGTTTCATTCGAACAGATACACACTCAGGTTTCCATCAATTAAACCTTTATATTGAATTTAATCAAAATTTTCCTTGAAAGTTTTTAACTGCAAAGCAATCGTTTATATATTTCTGATCTTTTTCTTTTTATAGGTGATAACCCAGCGGCGATGTACCATGGTCATGTCGGATCGTCGACAAAATCATATCAAACCCATCTTCATAGTATAATGGCAATCATTTCGATTAGCTACAGTATATTCCTGGCATACATGCATTTGGAGGTTGTGTAATTGTACAAATCATTCCACGCAGGCACACACAGACACTAACACGTGAACAAAATATACTATTTTAGCTTCACACACCATCGTAATGAGTAGAAAAAAACAGCAACAAAAAATATGAAACATTCTTTTGTAAAATAAAAAAATTTAAAAAAAAAACACAACATTAGAAACGAACCATAGTTTAAATCATAATAACTGTTAGGGTATTATTAATTTTAATAATAAAAAAAAAAATCAACTTTGTTTCATAGATTTCTTCTTTCTTATCCTTTAACTATAAGTGGAGTTCTAGTTGTTAAATAAGACAAAAATGAATATCTGACATAGCTAATAAAATATTGAATAATCAAAAATATAAATTTGAATACAATTAAGTACAGTTCAGGGTGAGTGTATTTTACAACGTTTTACAAAATCAAAAGCTTGTTAAAAATTTTATATTTACGACTTGTTTCCTTTTCCATTAGTAACTAATCGAAATCAAACGAAATAATAAAATCAAAATTTTCAGTTCTGAATTCATTATTGTTTATTTACATAATTCTGTTAATTAATTAAAATGTTTACTAAATTAAATGTAAATATACTTCTAAAAACAAATTTAAACGAAATGTCGTCAGTTAAATGATAATAACTTTACTGCAGATGTAAGTTGTTTAAAACAAAAAAAAATAAAACGCATTTAATAAAAATTTAAATACTGTAAATTTGTTTCATTGTACATAGAAAATATTAATTAGTGTTATCCATCATAATAATAGGTAATTTTTTAATTAAGAAAAAATGATTTTAGTTTTTTATTCCTCAATAGAAAATCTAAAAATAAAAACAATTTGTACGAATTAAATTTATTTCCAATTTGTATTGTTCAGTTTTTTGTGTACTAAACCGACGAGAATTTTACATCGTTTGCCAAATTAGAAAAAAAAATAGCATCTGATAAAGACAACAATCACGCATAACAATATTTAAAAAATAAATATTTTTTGTATTGTTACAAGAACAATACCAAAAATTTAAATGAAATTGTAAATTTATAAAAAAAAATCAATAAATAAAAATTTCTTAAAATTAAAAACGTAACATAAATACACAAATCAAGGCAGACATAAATAGTAAGGTTTTAATTTAAATTTAAAATTTTGTTGTTAATTATGTTTGTTAAAATATTTTATGTAAATATTTTTATACAATAATGAAATGAAATAAATAATAATGATAAAAAAGTTTATTATATGAATCATAATTTTAAGAAAGGACAAAATAAAATTATGAGAATGAAATCAAAACATAAATTTGAGTTTTCTTTTCCTGCAGTGACTCTTAGCCCTTAAGAAAAGAAGTAACGTTGCTAAAGCCAATGTAGGCAGAACCATTGCATGTAAATTCAGAGATTTTATGAACTTTGTGTTTCTTCCTAGGATTCAAATGGAATTCTCATAATGGGAGATTTATAAGCGACCAAAACTCAACTGGAAGCAGCGATATTAGAAATGCACAGAGAATAACAAATGTACTTTCTGTAGGAGTGATTTAAGGTCATTGTGATTTGAACTAACCACGGTGTGTAATCCGACCCCATAAGACTTTTTGGTGTGGGATTTTCGAATTTAGGAATTCGGAGTACTCTACCAAGAGGCCACATACCATATATCGGCCCTTAAAGACAACCCAATCAATTTGGTCAAAATCATCGTGTTTTACTTGCTATAGAGTCGGCACTTCCGATTGCCCGCTGCCACCAAAAACCACGGTTGGCATTTAGACGATCTTATATTCCACACACAATGTCAAAGATAGGCCTCTCAAAGGAATAATAAATATAGATGATTTCGCATGCTCAAAATCTATGAAGTGCTTTGAAAGACCCTGAACTATGCATGCACTCAGCAATTATTGAAGAGTGCAATGCACTATGGGTCTGAGTTTATAATATTATAACTACATAGTATCTCAAAAAAACTCAATTTTGATGAAGGTCGCTGCAATAAGATTGTTCAGGCATGCTTGTCAAGCTTGCTGTTGTGTGTGTAGCGACCTTGAATAAATGTAGAAGCAGCTCATCGTTTTTATGGGTGGCGTTTCTTTGGTTCAAAGTACGCCATACACCTTTCTAAATTTTATACGTCCACAAATTTCTAACTTTTCTCAAAATTCTGCTTAATATAACGAATCTTACAATTTTTAGTATAATTATATACTTGAAGCTCTCGAACAGGGTTCCCAATGTGACGTGGTGTACACCGATTTCGAGAAAGCGTTCGACAGAGTTGATCACTCAATTTTGATATCCAAACTGCATAACATCGGTTTTCATTCCAATTTATTGACATGGTTTAAATCCTACCTTACTGACAGAATTCAATATGTTCGTATTAACAATGTTACTTCCAACCCTGTTTTCGTTACTTCCGGTGTCCCACAGGGAAGTCATTTGGGTCCTCTTCTCTTTCTCCTGTTTATCAAAGATATTCCCCGTTGTCTTAAAAATTGTTTATGATTGATATATGCTGACGACCTTAAACTATTCCTACGTATTAAATCTATTTCTGATTGTATAAAGTTGCAGACTGGTCTTGATAATCTGTCCGTTTGGTGTTCTAACAACGATCTACAATTAAATGTTTCTAAATGTCATAGTATGTTATTCCTCTCCATTCTCCAATTATGTTCTCTTACAGTTTAGTTGGGTCGACCTTAACACAAGTCTCTGAGAAAAAATATTTGGGTGTAATCTTTGATTTAAAATTCCAATTTGCTAGTCACATCGACTATATTGTTTCTAAGGACAGTTCCATGCTTGAATTGATTTCCAGGAACGCTAAAGACTTTTCTGATCCATATGCTCTAAGAGCCTTATATTTTTCTTATGTTCGTTCAATTTTAGAATACTGCTCATCTATTTGGAATCCAATACATACAATTTATTCGGAGAAATTCAGAAGCGCTTCACTAGAATTACAATTCGGATATTGCGTTGGGACCCTACGGATATGCCGTCATATAATACCAGGTGTTTGTTGTTGGGCATTCAATCTTTGGAATCACGACGTATTTGTTTTCATGTAATGTTTGTCAGTGATTTAATAAATTATAAAATCAATTGGGGTTGGGATCAAAATTCTGCCGGGGTCAAAATTCTTTTGTCAAAATTCTGCTTTCAAAATTCTGCTTTTCAAAATTCTGCTTTCAAAATTCTGCTTTTCAGAATTCTGTTTTTCAAAATTCTGCTTTTCAAAATTCTGTTTTTCAAAATTCTGTTTTACAAAATTCTGGAAATAATAAAAATAAGGTTTGGAAAATGTTAAAAAGCGCGCGCTTTTTAACATTTTCCAAACCTTATTTTTATTATTTCCAGAATTTTGTAAAATTATCCTCTCGCTTGAATAAGCGAGATGTTTAGACGCAATTAATTTTTTCACTCTTAACTTAGTCAGGGTCTTAGCCATGTAGGTTATCTAAAGCGTTTTGCTAAGAATATTAATCTCTCCACTTTAACGTAATTTGCTTTTCGGTTTTTAATTGTTGTTATTATTTTTTGTTTACATTTTGTTTTTGTTGTTGTTATTTTTGCTCTTTTTTCAGTTATTGTTTCTAATTATTAAAAGACAAAATTTTGATTTTTTTTTTTTGTTAAAATTGAAACAAAAACCATGTTAAATTGACTTTTCCGTTAATAAATATACTATTAAAAAAAAAGCAGAAGTAGAAGATTTTTTTTTAATATAAATTTCCAGAATTTTTAAAAGCAGAATTTTGTAAACCAGACAAAAAAAGCAGAATTTTGAAAAGCAAAATTTTCGTTAAAAAAGCAGAATTCTGAAAAGCAGAATTTTGAAGCCAGAATTTTGACCCGATCCCAATCAATTGTCCTCACTTGCTTTCGTTGATTGGCTTTCATGCTCCTAGTCGTGAATTACGTAGTAATCGTTTATTTTGTGTAACTTTTCATAGGGTTAGTTATAGAATCAATGAACCCTTGACGTTGTTTAAAACAAGCTAATTCTGTTTGTAATGCTATTGATCTTAATTTATATTTAAGTAAGGAATGTTTTAAACAAAAATTGCTATTAATAATTAACTTCGGTGGATAGTGATAATTGTACACTTTATTTTTGTTTATAAATTTACTATTGTTCTAATAATATATAACAGCTGTGTCTCTGCTTGATAAATAAATAATATTTTTCATTCATAACACCCAATTCCACAAACAATCATACAATCTTTTTTTTTACTCAATTTATTTTTCAACATTTTAACGTCAATTCATCCCCTAACCAACATTTTTTCAAACTCCTTCCCTTAAAATAAAATTATGACAGACATAAAATAAATTGCATTATGTGTTGATTTATGGAACATCAAATACTTTTGGTAAGCCTCTTTGGTATTATAAACAATATGATTGCATTTATTTGACAATATCCAGCAGTTTCTAATTTATGACATGCGGATTATGCTTCCTAATGATGTTACACAAACAGCAAGCAAAACCTTCACCTACGTAATGCGTTTTGCTTAAGAGCTTGAACGTAAACCAAATCGTACATTTGTTCATTTGCCACATGCGAAAAAGATTAAAATTGGCTCATAGCGGCAGCCCAATGCATGTGGTGGCATAACGTCAAAACAAACGTTTATAAAAAAAATGAAAATAATAATAATAAAAATACAAATTCCATTCTCTTCAATGCATTCTAATTCTAGTGTGCATGATTAGAGGCCATAAGCTGGTCCTAACCCAATTGGCCAAAACATTGGAATTAATTTGACCTTAACATATATATGGCCTCTGGACAATGTTATTTTAATAATAGTAGGCAGATTTCGCAGAATTCCTTGTATTCAATATTATTTTATTTTAGTGTGAATTGAATTTTTCTTTTTTTTATTGTTTTTTTTTTAACATGAATGTTTATTGTTTAAATCCATGGGATTTATAAATTACATAGTTTTAGTCACTTAAATGTAATAAAATTTGTCGTCATGCTAAAAAATATTTTAGGAGGATAATTTTGTAAAAACATATTTAAATGAAGAAAAAAATATTTCAATGATGCTGAACATGATGATAAAGTAAGGTTTCAGAGATGTCACTGAAGTAGATGGAAGGCAGTGTTTTTACTTGCGACATATAGAATATATATGGCAAGTATTGTATTCGTAAAACAAACAACTACAACAACAACAACAAATATGACATTGCGAGGTAGAGAAGTTGAGCTAAGTGGGTCTGGCGATTCTGTCCGTCTATCTGTCTCGATTGCCTTCGAAAATTACTCGTTTGAGCGACCAAAATTTAGGGTAGCCACCATACCATTTTTTCTTCCAAAAGCAAAGGGTTTCCATTTTCTCCAAAACGGCTCCTACGATTTTTTTGTGTTTTAACTCTTTTTAATGTAAAAAAAATATTTGTGTATTGCTCCAAAACCGTACCTCTCATAGAACCGGTTTATGAAATTTCCTAGAAAAACAGTATTTCGATCAACGTACTTTGTTTTGGGTGTACGTTTATATTGCCCAAATAATCAATATTAAAAATTGAAATTCCAATACAAATCGTATATAAACATGTTCTTGAATACACAAATCTAAGTCTCCTCCTCTGAGCCACGTAGGTTTCTGTTATGTGTGCTTTCTTTCTATGTATCTATCTGTCTCTCTCTGTTGTATGTCTTGTTCTGTCCCAGCCGATGGTCTCAGTTACCAGTGCTGCTATGTGTCTGTAGTTCGTTACATTTATGTGCGAAGTACTGTGAAATGTAATGTAATGTAATGTTCTTGAATACTGCATACCCAGAATAATTTCATGCCATTTTAAAAAAAAATTATATTATGTAAAAATTAATTAAAAAAAAAACCGATCCAAGGAATTTGTTTAAGAACATTAAAAAAATCTACAATTTTTTTAAGAAATTTGTTGGCATCAATTTTTGTTTAGATAAAATGTGTTTTTGAGGTAGGTACATGTATTTAAATTTTATTTTTGTTATTAATTTCAATCCACTATACATTTTTTTATTTATTAATGTTATTTTTTTTGTTAAGTTTTAGAATACAGGAGCAAGTTCACGTGGACCAGTTGTGCACATTTTTTTATATAGGAAAACAGTGTTTGCTTGGTCAGCTTTTATAGCCTTTAACCTTCCTCGATATATGGACTCTCCAACACAAAAACAATTTTTCCATTCCAACCCAACGGTTTCTGATATTAGCTCGTTCAAACAAACAAACAAACACTTCGTTTATTATGGTCCAAGAAGCCACCGTCAGATCTCTAAGCTCATCCTGTTTATGGATTTTAATCTCATCATTCGGTAGCTTTTTTCTAGACAAAGACAACGCACGCAGGTTGCCTATCAATTTCCGTGCAAAAGGATCTAAAATGGGTTACCTCTGGTGCGGTTTTTCTACAATGACTTAGCCCATCTAGTGAAAAGCCATGTTTGGTACCAAGTTCTAAGTCTGAACATGCAGGAATCAAAATTTTTCAGCTTTTTATGAAACCGTTCCATTTGGCGTAAATTCGGTTATCGTGTTTGAATTGTCGTTAAATTTCGAAAGCAGGTGTGGCTACGTCGCGTCGCGTCAGCGTATATCGTATGTTTTATTTCGACGATGTTGTCATTGAAGGCTATTCTTCAAAACAACACTGAAAATTAGGGAGCCTTTGTTAAGGTTGTATACGTGTTTGAGCAAAAATGTTTTACTGAGGTTCTGAATTAACGATGAGCTAATTTACTTCAAATGATATGATTGTAGGGTGACCACCTTTTACAAATCCGGAACACAAAAATACAATATAAAAAGACGCATACTTGTATTAACTGGTTCATTATCTTAAAATTGTATGGATATTTAGTTTTAGTCATAAATATTTGTCGGGTATCTTGAATGCAAACTTTCCATCGGACTCTATTTCCTCAAGCGTTTTTGGTTGGACTTTCATGAACTCGACGATGGCATGACATTTTTATATTGTACTTGGTGTATAGATTATCCTTTAACGTCGCAATGTGCATTCGGTTTTTATCTATAGTCCATATTTCTTTTTTACTGGAGTGCCTGGCAAACAAAGAGTGTACCCCAAAAGTTCACCAAATAATTGTAGGCATTATTGCTTTTACCGAAGTGCTTACAATTTTCTAACCACCGCTGGTCATTCTCATTACCAACGTTATTTTCTCCCAACGACTGAATCTTTTCAACGGTTATTATTTAGCCAGAAATGTTTAATGGTCGAAGAGTTCAATATCACACGATTCGATGTCAAAGCGATACAATGAACTTTCCGGAAACATCAACATATTTCCACTTTTGCGGTTGATCGAGTGCGAATCAAACAATGATTAAATAAAGATGTTAGAAATGAATCGTCCATTTCCAACGCATTTACGAATGGAAACATTAAATTACAATAATTAAAAAAGAGGAGAATCCCCTGACTTCTTTCAGATAAGATTTGAAAATAGATATGTGTTTAAAATGTAAATAATATCGGAGTTATGTACATCAATGATATGGTGCATTAAGTGACGAAGACAAGGAAAAGTAAAATTTTATTATAAGCCTACGCTTTTACTCCTCTGGATAAGCAAATATTCGCAGAGAAAATTTCTTACCATTGATTTCGGTACATTTATGTATGTGAACCGAAACTTTTCTTCGGTACCTACATATCGGTATTCAGCATTAAATTTCGCTACAGTACCAGTCATTCCGGTACAGGTGATCACCTTATGTTTGTATACCTGTTCTGGAAAGTTTGTTTTCTTATCTTAAAACACAATTAACTGACTGTATGTCAAATCAATTCAGCATATAAAATGAGGCAACCGAACGTGACAAATGCACTCAATTTCGAAAGTATAAAAACGGCAGAGTCAAAATTGTAAAATTAGTTATCAGCCAACGTAAACATTGCCGATTCAACAGCAATGCGTCCAAGAACAAATCTGATGTGCATTCTTAAGTGCCTGTTCAATTAATATTGAATACCCGCATTAACCCTAGTTTACAAATTGGGGTTCGCGCGAACCCCAGAGCATGTTTGAGAGCTCATAACTTTTGTTCAAATCATATTTTCGACCTAGGACAAAAACTCAGTTATCAAAATTCATTTTTCTTTACGTTTTTTGTCTTTTTTCCATCACAGCGGTTTTTGAAATTTTTTTGGAATTTTTTTCTGAAAAAAAGTCACAAACCAAACTTGGGGTTCGTGTGAACCCCAATGCTTAAAATGGTGCACAAAAAAAAATTACTAAACACGTATTTTATTTGAAATCAATATAGACAACAAAATTATGTCATCAAGTCATCAAATTCAAGTTCCATAAGCTCCCTTAGACACTGAAAAATTAAAACAACGTGAAAACAAAAACTTGAAATTATAGTGTTAAAATTTAATTTTTGTTAATCATCAGACTTTATTTTCACGAATTTACACAACATTTTTATAAATTTTTATGAAAACCAAACATGTTCTATAGTTGGAACACACCTCAACTCTCAACTCAATGCAGAACGAAAAGAAAAATGCATCGCCTAGCAAGTAATAAGCAATTAGAAATGATTAATAACTGTGGGGTTCGCGCGAACCCCAAGTTTTTTTATTCACGTATTTTGCGTGTCGTAAACTAGGGTTAAAGATGATATATCAGATTTGTTCTTGGAGGCATTATTTGTGAATTTTTACGTTGTTTGATATCAGACATTTCCTGAAGGTTGAATTACACAGTCCAAAGTCTACCGTCGCGATAGCCCTAATTACTGGCAGGCGCCCTAGACGGTACAATATTTTCTTAAATAAATTAGTTTATAGGCGACTTACGTGCGCTCTATTTGTCTCAAATCAAGCCAGCGAATAATATGAATAAAATCCATTAGCAGGATGACTTTAGTGATCTGATGGTCGAGTCTTACTCAAGATTTATGTAAATTCATTTTTTCAAAAAATTATTCCTAAATTTTTGGCAAAAATAAAAATCAAGACAAATATCAATACCAAAGTCCGACATATTTTAGTGCCTTTTACTCCAAAATCCAAAATCTTCGCGATCACCTTGTCTATATCAGTGAATACAAACACTTACTCCGAACTCTTTTTACAAGAGCTTCGACGTGCATGATTTGATATAATCTTCTCCATAAAATGTTAAAAAGTGCTTCTATACAGATGATACCAAAATAGACTTTTGCAACCAATTTCCACTCGTTAATAAACAAATTGTTTCGCATCTACTGAAAACCACACATAAGTCAACTATTCGTTGGTATTGATAGAGTAAAATCACCACCGCATTGCAGCGGTAGAAATTCCCACACAATAGCGAAACCGAAACGAATTCTGACCACAAAGTGAACTCAAACTCCTCAAAATTTGTTATTCCAAATAAAATACTTCAAACACACAATCGCACCTTTGCGAAATTTAAATTAAATTTAACCCCATTATCTCGCTTTCTGCTATTTCCACTTCAATACCACCGAACTCTCCGAGCATAAGCTAAACAATCTAAAATGCATTACATAACTCAAGAAAACCACTCCATGCGTTTCTGCTGCTCTGTTGCAATGTCCACAAAACTTTGCAAGTTATATAAACATTTAATCCACGTATTTAAGTATTTAAATCTTCCCACAGCTCTAGTGGCACTGGCAATAGGTATATAGTAGCCGCTGTGTTAGTTTCACAAAGTTAATGGCTAGCAATTGTTTGCCGAAAGGGGTCAAGGGTGATGGTTGCTCTCGTGTTTTTGGGATTAAAGGTCGTTTTCTCAAGCCAAATACGCTCAAATGCACCGTAATCCAGAACAAACCAGCACAGTAGAGCACAACAAATGCCACAGTGAAGTCAGCCTTTCAAAATTATAACAAACAAGAGCCAAAGAAAAGGTCTTACACAACTAAAAAAAATACACAACACGAAAAGCAACAAGGACGAAGGACGACAGACACTGACTTTTGAATTGCATCGAAACCCAGTGGGGATTTTTAAATGAAGAGCAAAGCAAAAATAAAAAATAAAAAGCAAATGCACACCATTCGGGTTTAAGAACATGCAGAATGTTATAGCTCGAGCAGATCCTGACCTGATGGTTGTTTCTGTTGCCAGCTTAATCATTTCTTCACTATTTAGCTCACTAAGTTGAACCATGTCAAAGGATTCTTCCTCCGTGGAGATCAGTCTCTGTAGCTTGTAGCTACACAAAGAAATAATAAAAAACAGAATGGACATGAAAACGGCATGGGAACCGGACCACTACCAAGGACAACCCACCAATTATACTACTTGGATGCGCCGCCGAGCCCTTGCGTCTCATTAATGTGACACAGACACTGCAACGGTTTATCGCATTTGCCTTCAAAGACTGCAATTAAAAACGAAGATTGGGGTTTCTAATTCCAACTGAATACGGAAGCGATTTCTTCGGGCAAATTGTCAAAGTGTTCATTTTTTTTTGTGACTAAGCACAATAATTCGAAAAAGGACAAAGGGTGAACTCGCACTGAAATATCTTCTTGAGCTAAGAATCAAACGGACATTTGTTTGAGTTTCGGTTTTTGGAACTTTAACTGTATGTGTTTCATTTTTCTTTTGCATTAGAAAAGCTAAATAGAAGCACCATAGTCTCTGGTGAAGCCAGTTGCATTCCGTAGCAAAGGTTTCTTTTACTTTCGTACTTAAGGTGGCACTAAAGTCTTGGTCAAACCAGAAACTCAACCAATAATAGTTTCCAGCCAGCTCGGTCTCTACCTAGCGTTAGGTCATAAGTATCAAATGCCAAGTGTGTATACTCCAGTTGCAGTTTTCCTCTTTCGCGACGTCCTTGAGGAATACTCTTCGAACAGGTACACTATTTTCCATTCGCTCAATATAACCCAGCTGTTGTCCTTTTTTTACCATTTGGTCATATTTTTGGAGCTCAAAATTTATTTTAAGAGTCTATGAATAATAAAACTATTTATTTAATGCTGTGAAAGTGTTTCTCACTTCAAAAATACCTATACATACTTCGCATGCCAGCCATCCTGACCCTCTCAAACTTCTTCTTAAATGCAAAACCAGCACAGTCTTTAGTTAGCTGTTAATGAACACTTTAATTGTAACTCATTAAAATAAACAACCCCGTAACAAGATGGATAATGGGATAAGCTTGAAAAAAGAAATTTACATAACGCAACGCACACGCACATCTCATTTGAAAGAGCTGACGAAATGGCCACCCACATAACCATATCGCCACGGCGGCATCACGTCTGCTCATAACCCCAAGCGAATAAAAAGCAAATAAGCAGAAAACGAAAAATAAACGTCTTGAAGGGCATATCTCGAAGGAGTGGCAAGTAGAAAATGAGTCGCACTAGGTGTTTGGTTTTTAAAAGACGTCTAACCGTTACAATAGAACACGATAGGGGAATGAATACATAGCTAAGCAATAAACACGTCGCATTGCGGTTTGTATTGCTATCTTCTCCCTCCCATCCAAGCCTTCTATGAAGTAGGCTCAAAGAGAAATTCTAAGAAATAAAAACAATAAAATGACGGGAAATAAAAACAATGGCAACAGCAGTTGAGATAAGAAAATGGGACCAGCAATGTTTCGAAGTGAAATTTTCAATTTTCCTAGGGTGATTTGTACAGACACAAATGCAATATACTGAAATAATTCCCGCCAATGGGAAGTACAACAATCAAAATATTTCTCTTTACCTTTGGCAAAAGCTTGAGGAACTCTTTCTTGTTATCGTAAGACTCCATCATAAAATCAACCAGGAACATTGCCATTTAAGCTATAGAAGCAGAAAACTGTAGACGCATGAGTATGATGTAGGAAACGAACAATGCTCATCGTTTGAACAATAATCCTAAATTTGCTGGAAGTCACATTGACAAGCAGTGACATATTCAATATGCAAAGTTAAACATTATAACAATGACCACTCAGCTTATAACATTCAATTTTCAACATTACATTCGAAATTCAATATTCAACATTCACCATTGAAAATCATTGAAGATTCAATATTCGAAATTCAACATTCAACATTACAGATTCAACATTGAACAGTTAGAAATAAACATTAAGCATTCAACATTCAACATTCAACCTGCAGCATTTAACATCACTAAACATTCATCATTCAACATTCGACATTCAATATTCAACATTCACCATAATTTATATAACATTAACCATTCAAAATTCCACGTTCAACATTCAACATTCAATGTTCAACAATCAACATTGAACATTTACCATTCAACATTCACCATTCAATATTGATCATTCGACATTCAATATTCAACATTCACCATTGACAAATATTCAACATTAGAAATTCAACATTCAACATTCGAGATTCAATATTGAATAGTCAGAGTTTAACATTTAGCATTCAACATTCACCATTCAATATTCGACATTCAATACTGAACATTCACAATTCAATATTCGGCATTCAACATTCAGCATTCAACATCACCAAACATTTAACATTCGAAATTCACCATTCAATGTTCAACATTTAACATTCAACATTCAACATCGTTAAACATTCAACATTTAACATTCGACATTCAAAATTCAATGTTCAACATTGAACATGAAGATTCTAGTATTATTCTGCAGCAGAGCCCATAG
Organism: Sphaerophoria taeniata; assembly: GCA_943590905.1. NCBI lineage: Eukaryota > Metazoa > Arthropoda > Insecta > Diptera > Syrphidae > Sphaerophoria > Sphaerophoria taeniata. Next base: position 47,012,347 of record OX016540.1, read on the forward strand.
TCACTTTACACGTTCATTTCGAGGAATTGCTGTGCAAACCAAACGATACAAAACTCTACTTACTATGCAGCACCAAGGTTTAAGCTTCTCTTCTATCTGGCGGTATGAGGCATTCTTATCACATTCCGTGTGGTGGCTTTTACACTCCTAAATTCACAGATAAATTCACAGATATTGTCCCTGGAATAGCTCTGAAATATTTCTTGGTCCTTACGCTTGGATGTCCCTATAGTCACTCCCCAAAATATGTATATCTTATGAACGAACCTTCACTGACGGCAACCGTCATGGTTCTTTATATAGGAACTAGAAGGTTTAAAATTGCGAGTATTAACGCCGGCTGTCGCCATTGTCTTTTCGTTTCATGGTCTAGCTCATCGACACGACACCACACATTCCATTCCGTTTTAAGCAGCAGAGATGACGCTAGCTATATGACACGAGAGATGAGGTACAATAACTTGAAGGGAGTCTTAAATATCGATGTCTTGCCTTTACTGCAATGTGCTTTTAACCATAAACAGCTACGTGACTAGTCCCACATGCCAATTACCCAGGCACTGTCATGAGAATTATTACCAACAATATCTGCACAAGTTGGGATGCGACAGGAATTTAAGCAAACCTTTAACTTTGGGTTGATTAAGAGATGAGATCCCCTTCAAGCGCTGTAAAGTTGCACTAATTCTTCAATTTCCCTTAAACCGTTTAAACGTCCTGCCAACTTCAATTATTATAACTTACACACTTTATGTAGGTGCAGCAGTTAATTTATAAAATGAACAAAAGTTATGTGAACATTTAAAAATGTGCTGGCATTCCACCAGCATAATGAGAGCTTGACTGTTTGTGTTTCAGATTTTGCATAGTGTCAGTAGTTGATTGTCTGGGGTTTATACAGGAAATTGGCCATTTCAACGTCTGTCAGAGCGATTTTCAAGAAACACGATAAATAATGAAATCGGATATTGCGTTGTAAAACCGACCAACCGACCGACCGACCCAATGGCGCTGTGAATAATTCTACTTTCTGAACTGAAAATTAAATCGTTCAACTTTTAGCTGCCTTTCAGACAGATGAAGTTATTTATTCAGAGTTAATTTGCAATTAATTATTCATAGTCAAAGGAATCATTATTTTTAAGTAATTGGAAGGATTTAAAAGTAATCTGGTGCTTTTGGAAAATCCTTCAAAAATCGATAGAGCATACATTTGACCAATTAAAAATGGTTCAAAGGGCAAGAGTATCGAATGAACCGATTTTTGTATTTGCTGGAAATCTGCAAACAAAATATTAAATGTTCTACTTGAACAAAAAGTAAGGGATTGAGGTTGAGCGTGATGAGGTTGGTGATCAGCTGATGTAAAAAATTAAATAAAAAATAGAATTTAAGATCGCAATTATCTTGTCTAATTATTGGCATATGACTTGTTTTAAATTTCTGCAGTACACTGTTGGATGGTGTGTAGGCATGATAAATTTCTTATATAATGAAACATAAAAAATTCCAATATTTTTAGTTTAATCCTCGGCCATACACTGTTGTAGTAGTACCAGTAGATCAGTAAAATAGAAAGCGTGATTTTAAATCGTACTTGGGGACAAAATATTTTTAGTTCAACTTTCATGGGTAGGGTCTCTTGCGAAGTTCAGCGAATTCAGTCATTAGGTCCACTCAAACTCAATTCCTTTCATACACTTAACGTTGTAATGATGCATTACAATTCAGTCGCCACATAATTCAAATCACAAACTCAAAAAAAAAATGCAATATTGTAATACAATGTGATAGAATTCACACTCAACAAAACGAGCCCAAAACAAATGCAAATCATATAGAGATAAAAGAAAACATAACCGTTACGTTATTTTAAACTTCGCCCTACATATAGTTCACATTTGGTGTTTACCAAAAGGTTGGCTTGTAGAGGCTAAAGAAGAAGGGAAAAGTGAGTTTTTTGGAAAAAATGAAAAATCCTGAAACACGTGTCTTTTATTTTTGCAAAATCTATCCAATATTTTTTTTCATAAAAAAAAAAAATCATGCAGTAAGGGGTTAATCGTTAATCGAACACAAATACGAAGGATTTTGGGAATCTTCAACTTTTGCATATCTCCATGTTTCGAGTTCACTAGAATCCGAATCAAGAGTTTTTATGATGATGTCTGTGAGTGTGTATGTGTGTTCGTATGTGCGTATGTGCGTTAAGTTTTTTTCGGCTCGATTATCTCGCGTTTCATTCGACGCGGTATTGTGTTGTTAAGAGCTGATTAGGTTTTGAGCAAAATCCGCTAAGCGGTTTTTTAATGACAATCAAATATCTAAGATAACACTAAAATAATGAAAATTATGACAGTTTCTGCAATAATTTCAACAATAGTTCAAAGAATCTTATAGTTAGTGTGAAAAAAAAACAAATTCAGGAGTATCATGGACTATATTTGATTACTAGCTGACCCACCAAACGCTGCTTTGCCGTATAAATATTAATTTTCGGAAATACTTATCCGATTAGAAAAATTGCTTCATAAATAGAAAACTACAATATTCAGACGCAATATAGGCGGTATTTTACTGTGCAAAGTAGTTGTGAATGAGTCCACGAGTTGGTATGATCAACTTTTGACAGATGGCGCCACTGTTATTCAATAAACTTAATGTTTTTCATTCAATTATCAGTTTTATGGAATTTAGCTTTGAAACAACGTGCGTGTACAACTACAACGGGATGCATCGGCTGAATATTTTGCAAAACAATTAGTGTTTTTACGTATTTTTCTACTCTGGGAAGTCGTGTGGACTACATGGGTCGCACTCATAAATATTTTCTATTTCGCTGCCAGTCTGTGTTAATTTTTTTGGTGCTATAGGTATACGGAATATAATATCGCAAATTCAATTCATTGCCGAGCGTTTTTTACTGGCTTCTTTATTCCCAGCAAAAAAAACTGTTGTTATTTTTATCAGCCTTATAAGGACTGCTTGAGAATATACAAGCGTTCTATAGCTCAAGCCAAAAAACAAGGATGGCAAGAGTACTGTCAGTCCATCGAAGATATCAAAGATTCGGCTAGGCTTAGTAGGGTTTTATCGAAAGAACATTCGAACCCCTCATTTCTTAAAAAAACAGATGGAAGCTGGACAGCATCTCCAATGGAGACATTAGAGCTACTAATGAATGTACACTTCCCAGGTTGTGCAGAAGAACCACCCGAATCTAATCTGACTCTCGACATGCCAACCTCCATAGAGCATGTCAACGCCCTTATAACTAGAGAAAATATAGTCTGGGCTATTAAAACTTTCTCGCCATACAAATCTCCAGGCCCTGATGGAATACTGCCTATAATGCTGCAAAATCAGCTTGAATTAGTGGTTCCACGGCTTGAGAGTATCTTTAAAGGTTGCCTCTTGCTTAACCATGTCCCTTTGTCTTGGAGACAGGTAAGAGTGGTTTTCTTGCCAAAAATTGGTAAAAGAGGGCATGAATCTGCCAAAGATTACCGACCTATAAGCCTTACTTCCTTTCTTCTTAAAACCCTGGAGAGAATCGTAGAATCTCACATAAGGAGTATTCTGAGTAGTTGTCCCCTATCTAACTCGCAACATGCCTACATGAGGGGTAGATCTACAGAGACTGCTCTTCATGAGGTAGTGAGAACGATAGAAAACACGATTCATTTCAAGGAATATACCCTAGCTACCTTCTTAGACGTAGAAGGAGCTTTCAACAATGTCCTAACTGAATCCATCGCAGAATAACTTGCAGACTTCGGTGTAGAGAACTACATCAGAAGGTAGATAATATCCATGCTAAGTAATAGGAGGATTCAATCAAAGTTAGGATATTCAACGTGCACCAAATATGCCAGCAGAGGAACACCCCAAGGAGGGGTACTGTCTCCTCTTTTATGGCTCTTGGTCATGAACAGCATTCTTGTGAAATTCGAGAGTAGTGGAGTGAAAGCGGTTGCGTACGCCGATGATTTGGTCATTCTAGTTTCAGGAAAATTTCCAAGCGTGATCAGTGAAATCACTAATATGGCTTTGAAGAAAGTAAGCACCTGGGCTGCGAGCTGCGGACTAGGTGTTAACAGTAACAAAACCGAGTTGATGCTTTTCACCACCAAAACCAAGGTACCACCCTTCACTCTACCTCGTTTAAACGGACAAACACTATCATTGTCCTCCAGTGCTAAATATCTGGGCGTAATACTAGACACCAAATTGAACTGGAAGCTTAACATTGAAGAACGGGTGAAGAAGGCGTGTGTTGCCTTCTACGCCTGCAACAAAACATTCGGCAAAAAGTGGGGCCTCCAGTCAAAAATGATAAAATGGACATACACAGCGGTTGTAAGACCGATACTTGTTTATGGTTCCGTTGTATGGTGGCCTGCTCTCAGCAAAGCTTACATAGTAAACAACCTAACAAAGGTGCAGAGAAATGCTTGCGTAGGGATATCAGGGGCAATCAGGTCCTGCCCAACAGATGCACTTAACGTCATCCTGGACCTTCTTCCGATCGACCTGTTTATTAAATATCAGGTGTCCTGCAGTATCTTGAGACTCAAAGAAATAGGCTGCTGGAAATCTAGATCCTATGGGCACTGCAATCAAACAAGCCTTATACCATCAGACATCCTATCCACTACCACCGATTACTGCATCCCCACCCTAGACACCTCAAAGAAGTTTAGAGTCTTGCTCCCGTCAAGAATCGACTGGGAGGAAGGTGATGTGACGAAAGACTTCGACACAACTATCTTCACGGATGGTTCAAAGATGGAATGCGGTGTCGGTGCAGGTGTCTTCTGTGAATCTCTTGAGATTTCAAAATCCTATAGACTTCCCGATTTTGCCAGCGTATTCCAGGCAGAATTGTTAGCGATAAGGGAAGCTTGTAAAGCCCTTAAAAATATCCGTCAGAACCAAAATGTAGCTATACTAACAGACAGTCAGGCAGCTATTAAAGCCATAGATTCTGCTTTATCATCCTCTAAACTGGTCCAGCAATGCAAAGAGGCTCTCAAGGAACTTGATTTGAGCGTCACTCTAATCTGGATACCGGGCCATAGGGGCTATGAGGGAAATGAGAAGGCAGATGAGCTAGCTAGGCAAGGATCAGCCCTTCACAACTCATTGGCAGTGAGAGTATATGCTCCTCTTGGAGTTGTGAAGGGCAATATCCTGACCAAATACACATCAGAAGCAAATCATAGGTGGAGTAGTTTAACGAGTTGCGTTATATCTAGGAAAATCTGGCCCGCCTATAACAAACCAAAATCAACCAATTTAATTTCCAAACCAAGGCATGACATAGCCAGGATTGTCGCTACCTGCACAGGGCATTGGCCTGTAGGGGAGCATGCGGCAAAATTGGGTATACCACATAACTCTTTCTGCCGTAGCTGTGAGAACCAGGAAGAAAAAGAAACGGTCCCACACTTTCTATGCCATTGTCCGGCCCTGGCTAGGAAAAGAGCACTCCATTTAGGTAAAGAATTCTTCAACGGTATTGAGGAACTCGCAGATTTCAAGATCAAAGATTTGATCTCATACCTCAATAGCACAAAGTGGCTTTAACGCCCCCCCCCCCCCTTTATTTCTCCCTCATTAAATGGCACTATGAGATAATAGGCTGTAGGGTAGGAAAATAATACAACACTATTATATAGGATTGTATGTGCGGAACATACATAATCCATAACCCATTTTCAAAGCCATTTAGAATCTCACGAGGTATGGTATCAAAACGGCGCACTCAGCGCTAATTGTGTCCTGCGCGAAGCAGGACAGCCATTTCTACCTACCTACCTTTATACGAATCATGAGCTAGTCGAAATGTGAGGCGCCGTGCCGGCAAGGTGTGGTCCCTAGTAAAATTTGAATGCCACTATTATTCCGATTCCAATTTTTATTAGAAAATAAAACTTTTTTGGCGTGTTAACGGATTAAAGATTAACGTTTACTTGCGTTAATTTGTCTAAAATTTAACGTTTTAACTGTTAACGAAGTTAAATTTTTAATTAACGGATTAGCGATTAACGAAGTTAACGTTTTGATTAACGGTGCCCAGATATGCCTGGAGCATTAGTTCATGGAAAATCTATTGAAAACGTATTCGTGGTGTTGACCTTAAAAATGCATATCATCAACTAGAGCTGACTGAAGAAAGTCGGGAAATAACAACGTTCATTACTCATAAGGGATTCTCATAAGAAGGAACAAGAAGTTTTTTGGGGCTTGTCACATTTTTTGGGAAAATTTATTCCAGATTTAGCCGATACAACTGAACCATTATGGAAACTTATAAAAAAGAATGTTCCGTTCACCTGGCGTGAAAAAGAAGAAAATGCGTTCAAGCGATTAAAAGCGTCTCTTGCAAAAATACCGACTCGAGCTTATTTTGACCCAAAGAAACGAACACGTTTTGTTGCTGATGCAAGTCCTGTTGCATTAGGAGCTGTTCTTTTACAATTTTATGATGGATGTCCTGAAATAATATCCTTTGTCAGTAAAAGCCTCTCTGCTGTGGAAAGGAGATATTCCCAGACTGAAAAAGAGAGTTCGGCGTTGGTTTGGGAATAGAACGCTTTTATTATTACCTTGCAGGAATAGAGTTTGAGCTTGTGACGGATCACAAACCTTTGGAGGCTATTTTCAAATCTACCTCCAAACCTCCTGCTAGAATCGAAAGATGGGTGCTTAGGTTGCAATCTTTTATATTTAAAGTAATTTATCAGGCCGGGAAAACTAATATATCAGATTCATTGTCAAGGTTGTGTAAGATTGAATATACAGATTCTTTCGACAAAAATTGCGAGTACAATTTGTGTGCAATAGTAGAAAACGCAGTTCCATGTGCTCTCACAATAAGTGAAATGGTTCGAGAAAACGTCAAGGATCACGAAATTATGGAAGCAGTGGAAAATATTAAAAAGGACGATTGGACATCCAGCAACAAAAATTAAGCTTTTTCCATTCCGATTTGAACTTTGTACTTTGGGAAACATTTTACTTCTTGGATCTAGACTTGTCATACCAAAACTACTTCGATCCAGAGTACTTGAACTAGGACATGAAGGTCTCCAGGAGAGACAGCAATGAAGCGAAGGTTGAGGCTGAAATTGCCTCATAGTTTCAAGGCCAAACCCACCGGTACCTATGCAGCGACATGTTTTTCCGGATAGGCCGTGGCAATGTCTTGCTATGGATTTATTGAGTCCACTGCCAAATCATGATTTTGCGTTTGTTATTATTGATTACTATTCAAGATATCATGAAACTAAGTTTGTGAAAAGGATAACATCCTCCAAAATAATTGCAATTTTGGAGGAAGTTTTTTTGAAGATTGGGGTATCCAAAATCAATTAAGGCAGATAATGGTCGACAGTTTGTTAGCAGCGAATTTAAGAGCTATTGTGTGAGGAACAACATTGACTTGATAACTTCACCTCCCTATTGGCCAAAAGCCAATGCTGGAGTTGAAAATATGAATAAATCAATTTTGAAGCGACTACAAATAGCTCATGGAAAAGGGATTGACTATAAAAAAGAAGTACAGAAATTTACTCTTATGTATAATGTGGCACCACATGGCACGACGGGAAAATCTCCTTCAGAGCTTCTTTTTAATAGGACTATTAGAGATAAAATTCCCTCAGTACAAAATGTAAGTGAAACCATTTTGGACTCAGAGGAGAGAGATTTAGACAAGATTAACAAGCAAAGTGGAAAAGAGAGGGGAGATAGAGATCGTGGTGCAGAGAATGGAGATATTTCCATTGGCGATAAGGTCTTACTTCGTAAACTGATTCCTCAAAACAAATTGTCAACAACTTTCGATCCAATTGAATTCATGGTAATTGAAACAACAAGAAATGAAGCTGTGGTACAAGGAGATGACGGGAGAACGTTTAGGAGAAATTTGAGCCACCTTAAGAAAATACCAATCCTGGTTCAAACGGAAATTGAAAACACTAATAATGATAAAATTTTTGATCCTTCACTTAAAGAATGTAACGACGATGTTGAAGAAACCACCAAACCAAGAAATTTACCATTGAAGCTTAAACTTAAAAATATAGGAGGGATGTGGCGACCTAGTCCGTAACAGATACACTGTATCCTATTTACTTAAGAACTACTTAGAACATTAATGGAGTAGTCATAATAAATTATGTTGTTGAAAAATATTTAATAAAGATTATTATAATTTCGTCAACTGAGAAGTCCAGTTCGAGTTCACTTTAATTTACTAATTTCAGGTTATTACAGTGGTGTTTTTATTACACAAAGAAGCCGTTCACCCCTGAAAAGGAGATGCATATATTCTTAAAGAAAAAGATAGTGATTAGAGACGATGTTGGCACCTCAGTACCTTCATTTATCACGATCAGGCTCAACAACGAGAAGTAGAGTGTATTAACACAAAATGGTATATTTGGTAACGGGTGACTGCATATGGTGATATCCAGGTGATTTTGTGGATATCCTTAAGCGGAAACCTGGTTCTCTCAACGACCTTGTTTTTTGCAGCAGCCATTTGTATGTCTCTCTGATCCAATTTATATACAGAATAATGGTTCTCGACTAAGTTTTGAGGTGAATTCACCAAACTTAGCTGCTATTGTTGAAAATTTGTATTTATTTGTTTGTTTGTTTTTTTTCTCAAGGTAATTCTACTTCAAAGAATAACCTAAGCGGTCTCACAAGAACCTAAAATTACTGCGCTGAAAGTTGTTCACAATAACTTTAGCGGTTTTCCCATTGATCGCAGTAATAAAAACTTTTATCAGTCCTCGCTTTTTAAGTTCCACCATTCAACTGAACTCTGATTATGAAATTTTTAATCTTGAAGCCTGTATATAAATTGATGGATGTACTTTAAACATTTTCGACTTCATGCATAAAATTGGATTTGAAATGCTTCATTATTATCAGATGTTTCGTAGAAATGAAAAATCACAATTTCTGTTTGACAATGACATAAGTCTTTTATTTTTCTAGTAAATATATATATTTTTTTTAATCTGTCCATATATTTACGAATAGCAGAATTATGGAAAAGAGAAAAAAAAATGAAATCAAATTCAATGGAATACCAATTTCTTTGTTTTTAGAATTATCGTTATTGCCAATATCAATCTAAAAAATAACACCTTAAAGCTTGTAAGTAGGAACTAGAAAATAATTTATTTACGACGGTACAGATGCAGATGTTTGTGTATAAAAACAAATTAAAAAAAAGAAGTTAATAATCATCACAGAGGTAATATTACAGCAAAATAAAATGGATAAGTTTTTATTTGTTTATTTTTTTCAGTTGGGGCAGTAAGGCAGAAAGTTTGATGAGACAAACAATTTAATTAAATTTATGCATGAGTTTGTTTTTGTTATTCCTTCCCATGAGTGATGAAGAGTCTGTTAAACTTTTTTTTCCGACAACATTATTAATATAACAATTATTCAATATTTCCCATATAATTTTTAAAGGTATAATCGAGCTACTCAAAACAACGGAAGTGAGGCGCAATTTTTCGAAAAAGGCATGTTTTAAAATCACTCCATGGTGATTATCTATCGACATCGGTATTGTGTGTTCTTTTTTGTCGTTCCACTTCTACTAATTGTAAATATTGTGTACCTTTATGACTAGTAGGGTTGTTGTGAGCAAAAAGCTAAGGCCTTTTTGATTATTTCAACAATTCATGAAAGTGCACTTCAACAGAGTGTTAAAAATTGCGGTTACATACGATAACATAATGACAATTTTTCAGGCTTAGGTAGGTGAAGAGCACTTTTTCCCTTAGAAATTGATACTTACTGATGTATTCATATTTACCGGCACTTTTTTCAATCAGACTCCAAAGAATTCTGCAAAACGATCTCCAGTTATTCACTTACAAGGTTTAACCCACTCAGCAATTGAAAGCCCTCGAAATTTTCATCTTTTTCTGACAAGAGGGTTGAGGTTGAGGGTTACGCAGTAAAAAAAAAAAACGGCCTTATATATCGTCACTTTTCTGGCAGAGTGGCATAAGTCGAATTTTGTCGTTTTAGAGTAAGGAACATAGAACTGTTAAAAAAAAGTTTTTCTGTGTAATCGGCATTAACATACTCCTTGTAGTTTCCGCGTTGTGAAAAAGTGCCGCTGTCAATTTTCACAAACAGTCCTTTCTTTTTGTATGCAGTAATGACATTTTTTAAGTTCTGCCGATAGGATCGGTTTTGTTTGTTCCAATAAACCGGCACAACTAAGACAATGCCAAATAATAAACAAGCAACCTAGTAAGAATTTTTCATCAGTTGGGTATTTTTTTTTATTGGTACATTTACAATTACGTGGAAAATTACACTTATTACAAATATTGTGGAAAATAGGAATATTTGTTTTTCGCAAAACGGCATAATTTTTTACTTTTTTTTAATATTGAGTTTTCTATAAATCTGAGTATACCATCTCTTTAAAAAAAAAATTGATTTTTTTTCATGCATTCAACAGTTTTATTTTTTATTAACAACAATTCTTTTGTTTTTTAATATGCAGGGGGCCATGGCTCAGAGGATAGAGTAGTTGATTGCTGAGCCGAATGCTACGGGTTCAAGCCCCAGCTTCAGTAGCATTCTTTTTCTACAAAAATCGCAAGCTTATCTGAGGCCACCTGTGCAACGATATGAGACAGTTAAAATCTGTGTCTCCTCCTCTGTGCCACGTAGGTTTATGTTATGTTCTTCCCTTCTATATGTATCTATCTGCCTCTCTCTGTTGTATTGATGTCTTGTTCTGTCCCAGCCGATGGCCTCAGTCGCCAGTGCTGCTATGTGTCTGTAGTTTGTTACATTATGTGCGAAGTACTGTGAAGTCAATGTCAATCAATGTTTTTAATATGACAAAAACCTTAAATGGATGTCCTGAAAATTTGCGAATTTCGACTTGTGCCACTCTGCCGGCAAAGCGCCGATATTTGGCTCAGTATTTTCTTTGTTACATCGTCATCGTCAACGGCAACGACAACACAGTTTTACCAAAACCGACCGGCATCACAAAAGGGATTCGTTCCGAGCCTCTTGGGGTGTCCCTTCTTCCTTTTTGCTCATGTGAGGTGTGAAATCTACTAAGCTTAGTTGTTGTCATCACATTTACGTTGGATTTGATATATATCATGTTAACTTCTTCTTCGAAATTAGCCTTCCTCACAAAAGGGGCCAACAATTCTCTCATCGAACACGGCTTCAGTGTCTTTAGCTAAGCACCCAAGTTCCGTCAGTGAAAGTAAATACTGGTATTTACAGAGCAAGATTTCTGAATTTAAAGAGCTTTGTCTTTTGTTGTCTTTAAGCTATTAGGAAATCATTTCCTGACCTGGCGGTTTTTGAAAATCCACAGTGTATCTTATAATGAAAAGGTGTGAGGTCAGTAATGAGTCTGATAAGTTACATTGTTCCTTTTTGGCTACTCAAATGCATGAGAATCAAGGAGAACGAAGTTTTTAACCGTGCAAATCGATATAAATAGACGTCCAAGCAATAAAAGAGGGAAATAAAATATTTACGTATTATTATTTATTCATGACTTTCTTGCCATTGAAAAACATTCCCGGCCATTTTAGTATTCTTTTTGTGATTCGGCTGACCTCAGGTTTATGTAGAGTGGCACACAATGCCATACAGTCCATGTCTTCATCGATTTTTTCCACATCAAACTCCGCCATCGGTTTATTGGCCGTCTTGGCGATGTCCTAGATGATTTTTGTGCTTTAATACATAACAACAGCAAAAGATAGTCTTAACTGCCTTAAGCTCTGCTTATAAATAGGACTTATATGAGTGAGGCAGATACCATTTTCGAACATTTTTTGATTTTTTAATTACCTACACCCACGGCCAGAAGCAAACAAATAAAATGCAGATCCTTTATTCAACCCAAGAGACTATTGCAAAAACCTTCAAACAAAAAACTCACCTCCACCGTTGTCTGTTCAAAACAAACGAAATGACATTCAAAAGCAAAACAAATACTAATAAAAACGGCAGCGACTGGACTTTATTTCCTTGTAGTTTTATCGCACGACTTCATACGACCTTTTATTTTCAACTCAATTCCATAAGTCTGTCGTACTTATCTAAATAGTTCACCTCCATGTAGGCATTTATCTGAGATTTTGTCCTTCGTGTGGCACACAGCGCCGCGACAGGCAGCCGTTTCAAGCTCCCAAAACGCAAATAATATCATTGTTCGCTATCTCTCTCTCTCTCTAATAATGAAATTCGCCTAGCGATATGATATTAAGAGCTTTTTATTTTATTCTAGAGCAAACAATATGCATCCTGAGTCATCAAGGATTTGTCTTCTAGCCGTTTTGTCTCTGGCCAAACAAAGGCAAAATCTCATTCAAATAAAATACCTTTTGCGCGCCAAAGGCGATTAATTGAAAAAAAAGAGAGAAAGCAGAGTACACAAACTGAAGAAGAAACAATTCGAAAAAAAAACTCAGAAATAGAAAAAATCAAAAACAAAACCTACGTTTCAGGTTATGGCCCGTTTGTTGGAGTACGACTAACATAACTAAAACAGATTGCCCCTAGGACTTGGGTGTAAGGCTGTTGCCAACTGTCGGTATCATCGCCAGGCAATTTGATTCTCAAACGACACACACAACCGAGGTTAGAGGTTCGTAAAGAATTATTTCCCCCATGGATATATGAGGTCGCACAGCCCAATGCTATTAACCGACCGACCGACCGCCCGCCGACGCCCATTGTTATGTTCTTGTTTCAATTTCATTTCATTTTCTTAAGAAGTTTATCTCTTTAGCATGAAATGTCAGAAAGGATAAAAAAAATTGCTAGAACAACGACGATAGAAAATATAAACTACTGCACAATATACCGTTTTTCTTGTCATTATTACGACCATTGTCTGGCTGAATGTTGGAACTGGGTTTCAAATATCTACTTGCTGCTTCGTTTATGAAGCTACCAGCTGTTTTTGCTTCTTCGAGTCGAGCTTCTGGTGGGTGAGGTTGTTGTGTTGTTAAGCGATGACGGCGGCTGCGGTTAGAAAAATAAAATATAACTACATTTTCATTATAAGGAAAGTTCCACCAGTGTCATAACTACATGAGTCATATAAACCACATACACTATTATGGGAGCACATTCCACCCATACTTCGTGCAGGACCTCATATTCACAGTCTGATGTCTGCGTCGTCGGCTACGCATGGAATGTTATATAAGAACATGTCCAGGTCCGGATTTTGATGGCACTGGAACCTCAAACGGCTGCAAGGACATCCTGGAGGAATTGTATTTCTATCTACCAAAACAACTTAAGAGGTTGAGAAACAGGGGCTTACATTATATCAAAAATAAGCACGGCTGTGTTCAAAAGTGTGGTCTGATAGCCCCATGTGAAAAACATTGTCCGAAATTCTCTGAAACTCACAAAAATAAAGGTGGACCTGGATTCCGAGCTTGTAAGCTTTTTGTTTAGACTCAAACGATAATATTTTCTTTGGAAGATAAAAACGATCTAGAAAGAGTTGCAGTTGATGCCAAATGCGGAAGAAGAAGATGACACACAAACTGTAATAAAATACCAAAATTTAATGTAAATAAATTTGGAAGCAAAGAGCAAAAGTCGGAAGAAATAAGAGCACATTTTTAATAACAACGATTTTGGTGAAGGATAAAGCGTTTGAGAGAGAATGAGAACAGAAGCATAAAATTTTTAAAAAGAAGCCAAGTTCTCTTATTTACGAATGTTACTGCTTAAAAAGTCAGAAACCAAAAGTAATGAGATCTAAAAGAACGCCAAATTCTTAACATGTGAAAGTTCCAAGTTTGATGCATGTGTAAGCGTAAATAATAGCAGATAGTAAAATAATTTAAATGCATTTAAATTCTGTTTTTCATGATATTTTACAAAGTAAAGAAAAATGGGTCCACTGTGGCGTATACTTACTATTTGCATAATGATTTGATTTACGTTTTTGATGCTCAAATAATAATTAAATCTATGGTGAGGTTTGGCTTTCAATAGGCTTTTTTGACAAATAAGACTTTACTCTCTTTAAATTGCAACACTTTTGTTCAGTATCGTCTGGTAAGTCATCATAGAGAGGCTAAAACCACAATAGCGTCTCCATATCGTTCAGCTGTATAACGAAAATTATTTTTAATGTTATTGGAAAAACTTACGGTGCGCAAAATCAACCTCCTGAAACCCATATTAATTTGTGGATGATACTCGAACGGTTAGTGTACTGCAACACGTGGTGGTGAGACTATAGCAGCTATAGCAGTGACCGCGATAATTCGAGTCCTCGTGCGTCGTTCCTTTTTCATTTATTTTATAAGAGGCTCTCGGCCCAAAACTTGTGCAAGAATTGAAGTCAGAGCACTTCCAATTTTCAGCATTTTCAATGTTTTCTTCTCTGTAAAAACTCAATGAAATCCGGTATTTCATCTTGAAATTTTGTTTAATTCTGAAGCCCAATTTTAGCTAAGAAAAATTTAGCTTACAAGTAAGAAAAAACTTCATTTTCCTTTGCTAAGATAACACCGCGCCGGTATGAAATGTGCTTTGTGATAGCGTAGTCACATTTAAATGCTGTTCTCTTCCTTGAGAAGCCCATTTACTTATTAAGGTGGCAGGTTGAACCATGGCCTCATCCAACAAGCTTCTCCAGCCAGCTTTATAATAGTCTGTCCCAAGCTGACTGTCTCCCAGTTGGTTGAGTTCGTCTATCTCTTGTGTGCTCCACGTGCAGAATCATAATTCGTTTTCTCTTAATCGTTTGCGTGGGTCCTGAATTCGTCTCTTGTGAACGGCTCTAGTCCTTCTTTACAGCTTCGCTTTGTATTCCTCTTGTTCAGCTGCATGTGTTCGCAAGCACTCTCATTGTTTCGTTGTGGTGGCCGTTAAAAGTTTAGCACTTCAGAGGGTCTTTGATGGTTCCTTGCCAATTTCGCAACTGACTTCAATACACTACTGTGCTGGCGACAAAGTATTTCTTAGGATATAATTGAAGACACAATTGGGAAAGGATCAAACGATGTCTTGCGTTTGACGCCAAACTTTCTCTATCCATTTTTTATAATGGTCTCGATCGGGATATCTGCATTCGTAACCTGGCTTTAACAAGATAGAAACCCGAGTCAGTGCTGACACATTAAAATGTACCTACATCTTGCGTTCTAGAGCAGTGCCATGCTTCGTTCGCAATGTGATCAATTTAGTTGATGGTTGATTAATCAGAAGATTTCCATAATTTCTTGATGTGGCTATCGATATGTGGGAATCGTCGTGGGACCGGGCAATCCCATCCCATTTTTTGGATGGTGATCTTATCTGCTATATATAGCGTTCCAGGGCTTCCACTAGTTGTTTGGTTGCACTTGGTCTGTCAAAGGAAGTTATTCCATGTGCAGAATCATAATTCGTTTTCTCGTTTGCGTGGGTCCTGAATTCATCTTTATCCGTAAATCGTTATCATGCGGTTGAGGATGGTGTTTGACCTGATTTGATTCTCGTCTATTTTTAGTACAATAATAAAATTTTAATTAAATAAAAACATCCTGGGGAAATAATTGCATACGTCCAATGTAGTGAACTTAAGCGCAACAAACCAAACATCAGAAGTCCGTTCAGCGGTTTCTTCTTAAATACAAACAAAACGAATTTTTCAAAAATTAATTAAAGTTCTTAAACCTTTTCACGCAGCAAAAAGTCCATAGTCTCACAACAAGGTTTCTTCTTGAATCTAATTATAGTTAGATTCAACACATGACACCTGACTTAAAAAATTTCCATTCTATTCAACCATCATGTCATTCGCAATTTGATTGACTTAATTACTCCAGGTATATTGGTTACCCAATTGTCAAATTATTGACATTAACCTACATATGTCATCAACCACTTTTGACATGGTGCTCATAGCTTTGTTCATTATTGTCATTTACATTAAGAAACAAATCAATCAATATGAGTCAAGAACAACAAACAAAATTCTTCAAATATGTAAATATTAACCGTAGAGTAAACTGAATTTATTTGCAAATGTTCTAACAGTTTCTCCCGAGGTAAGCTTACAAAATTGAAAACATGAGTGAGATGCATCAAAATGTAGATTGAATGAGAAACAAACACAATACACGTTGCAAAATATCTCAACAGACACAACTCGTCCTTAAGGTTTAATTCCTCAAAATAGATACATACATGTTTAATCCAGGATCAATAAGAATTTGTACCATTTTTGATTAACAACATATTCATTTACTTTTCCCTCGAAATTTGATCCTCAACGATAAATTTCAAAGTCAATCATAACCTCTTCCACTGAAAATTGTATTTCATCGCAAGTTATGTGTTTAAGGAACTATTGAAATATCTATCTCCACCCTCCAAGGAGCAATATTTCACATAGACACACAAAACAGTAATTGTATAAAATATCAATTTATCTTACAATTTTAAAACCATACCCATCCTCCCTGCATTTGAACTGCGGATGTTTCAAAAGCGAAACATTTATTGCATCGCTGTGTGCGTATGTGTTGGGTCTTACTCCTATATCATAGATAGTTTGCCACAAGGCTCCTTATGTTCTGCCAAAAGAATCTTTCACTTTATACTATTGTTTGCAACACCAAGTTATTCAAACGGTTCTGTTGTGTATATGTTTGTTTTCACGAAAATATCCTCAGGATGACTCGTCCTCTTCTTTAACGTCGTCGTCGTCGACGTTGTTGTTTGAAATTGTTTCCTTTTTATTAAAAAACGAGAAAAAAAAAACAAAAAAAAATAAAATAGATGAACAAGTAGGTAGCAAATTTAAAGTGAAGTGCAATTTTCGTGCAGAAAATTGAACCGCATTTTCTTCACTCTTCGACTCTTTGTGAAATATATAACGTTGACGTCAACGAAGACGTCGCTCGTCGAGACAAATGATAGCGTCCCTTGCAGCAGTAAATAATAATAATATATTCAATTGTGCATGTGTTTGTGTATGTCCTTGAGCTGCTGAAAGCCATGAAACCAAACAACCTGCAAACAATTTTGCAATAAAATGAAACATCGCAAAAACTATGACATATTATTATTATGACGATGACTTCTGGGTTCTAGTCCTTTGCTTACAATTTCAGGATTATATTTTTGGATTCTGACATTTTTGACGTGCAACGTATTCCAATTTGTATTTTTTTTTTCTAAATGTAGTTAAGGATGACACTGACAATGATAGCTGTGGCATTGTACTTGCCAGGGGTAGTTGGTATTTTTGCTTACATCTGCCATTGGAGATGATATCATAGAAAATTGAAAATTTATTTCCCATTGAAGTGTTAGGTACTTGTGTTTTTGGAAAATAAGACAAATACCATGTTTTTGGGCTCTTGTGTAAGCTTAAAAACAACCGAATTTGGAAATTTCGTTTTTGGACAATTTTATGTAATACGTCAATACAATGATAAAGATGTCTAAAGATGATCTTTTCTTAACAAAACCACTTTTCAAACTACCCGACTAAACCCGACAAACTACAGTTTTTCCAAGAAATTTCTTCAGGGTAAGTTTGATTGTGTCAACAAAAAAAAAACTTTTGTCAAATTTAAAGACAACACATTTTCTTCGAAACTGTTGAGGATAATACTATTTTTGCGTTTGTTAGAACCAGAGAAAAAAGGTATATTTTGAGATAGAATAGACGAGGTTTTCTGGAAAAGATTCAAGCCCAAGAAAAAACCCACGCAATTTCGTTTAAACTTGGTTGAAGACTAAATTGAATTGTGGGTGAATCTCATCAGAATTTCTTCTTAAATGTCCGTGCATTTCTCCTTAACCATGTCTATCATAATGAGTTACTTTCCGAGAGTGGGTGCATTGACAGATTATGGGATTCTAAACAATTTCACCCCTTCTGTATTTTCTTAAGATATGCGAAGAAAACTTTTCCAAACCATATAACCGCGATGACAAACCACGTTCCACTAGAAACATGGAATCATTTCATTATGATGGCGGAGAAGAATAATTCCACTAACCCGACATTGAAGAAGCGAAGGTAGCAACTTATACTGAGCAGCTTAAGATATTTTGGTTAGGATAATGGACCAGCTTATCTACAAAATTTGGTCGAAAGGAAACTTGCAACTTCGGTACAGTTTGTCCGATCTTCGCAAAAAGAAATCCTTTGAACTACAGAGGCATAATTTTCCTAAACATAGCCTTAAAGATTTTATTTGCAGTTCATTTTAAACGTCTGAAGCCCTTCGTCAACTAGCCTGAAAACTCCTTTTCAGAGTAGCTTCAAATCCGATCCAATTTGTACTGTGCGGCTGAAGGTCTTTGAATCATTGTTTTTTGGCGCTTAGTATTTTGCCACCTCATCGGTCTTGACTAACAATAATGAGTCTGTGGAAGAGCTCAGCCGCTATTTAGTCTAGACTTTATTGTTTATTCAACTTAAGAGTGTCCTTGTGAAATCTAAATTGCTAGCTGCGAATGTTAGCCCCAAGAAGTATGACAGTGATAGTGAACTATACAATAATGAAAGATTTGCCATAAATAAACCATTCCTTGGTCTGGGGCAACATTCCTTGAATTTCTGAAAATCCACGATGTATCTTATAATGTAAAAACTTGACGTCAGTAGGTCTGCCAAGTAACAAGCTTGTCAGTCAATGTATATCATTATTCTTTGGCTACTCAAATGCATGAGAATCAAGGAGGACGAAGTTTTGTTATATCGCAAACTGATGATAGACGTGCAGGCAATGTTTGGAAGGAAGGAAAATACCTGTGTGTACATTATTATCCACCGTCCGTCAGGTGCCTATATAAAATGAACTCTTGTCCCACGAGTGCAAAGCCTTGTATCAATAAATGTATCAGCTATCAAGAAGTTGATAATTTGGAAGTCATATATGATAACCGTTTTTACATTATGACAAACAAAGAAAGAAAAAAATGAATAAATAAGTTTAACAATATTCCAGAAAAGAAACAATTTTACCGGACTCACTGCAAAGCGTTGCAGTTTGATTTAAAAAAAGTTAAACCACTGAGCTGAGACTTTTCTTTAATCTATCGTCTCTCAGAGACCAATCTCGGCCTGCTGACTATAATGCAACTTTATTTTAATCCTTTGGCTTTTGCCTAGGAATTTTATTATCTTCCATCATTTTTTTCTTCCCATTTTTGAAATTTAATCCTCCTCTCTGTGTGCATGCAGGCACCAGAAGAATTTTATTTCTCCTATTATTGCTTTTTTTTGCAACTCTTCCCTAAGCTATTGACTCAGCTATATAAAGCGAATTTCTATATAGCAAGAGCAAAGTCTTAGATGAATAGCATAGAAGAAAGATACACATCATGAAATAAATGACTGAAAAGCTTAAAATTGTCTACACAAACAGTTAAGGACTAAAAATGGGATATTAAATAGCCGTCTGAAGCATAGGTTTTTTGTTTTATTTTGTTTAACCTCGTCTTGCCTAAGAGGCGATATTTTGATGGAAGCAGAGTTGTTCTTGTTGCATTCCTGTGTGTTTTCATTGAAAATTACTTTTCTTGTTTGTTGAACGCTTTGGGGAATGGCTTTTTATGCCACCAACGCCGCCACTGCCACCACAAGTATGCTCTTTTGCTTATGTTTGGCTATGAAGGCATAATTTATCTTATGGTGGAGCAGAGCAAAGAGACTGAGGAAGAATTTTTCATTGCAACGATTTGTTTATTGTCGATTTTTTTTTTGTATTTTTGTGTATGCACCTAAGTTTTGAATGAACTTTTTCTTTTTTAACCAAAGACACGAACTTGGGTTGAAGAAATAGACAAGGACAAACGCTGCACGAGATAATGTAGTTAAGCAATAAGAAGTCCTAATGCTCTTGGCATTCTCCATAGAATTGGAATCAGATCATTGTTTCCTGTTTAAAGTTACTTTTTATTTTGCTTCTGTTTCTATCGAAGACAATGCATTCCAACTTCAGCTAAAGATGCTGTCAAACACAGCACAGTACGGTCTCCGTTTATCTTCAATCGGTAAAGTTGAAAAATTTCGTTCTCATTGATTCTCATGCATTTGAGTAGCCAAGAAATAATGATGAACATTGACTGACAAGTTTGTTACTTAGCAGACCTACTAACATCACACCTTTTCAATATAAGACACACACTAAATTTTCAAAAATTCAGGGATTGGAAATCAGGGAATGGTTTAGTATGGCGAATCTTTCACTAATAAATAGTTCACTCTCATTCTTCTCGCGGCTTACATCCGTAACTAGCGAAGAAGGTTTCAAACGGACACTATTTTAAGCTGAATATGGTTGACGAATTTTAGTCCAAGTATCGAAAATATCCCTGCTGTTCAGGCGTCCAAGGCAGTCAATTCAAGGGTGTTTTCAAGAATAGAACATGGATTTCACAGATCACACTATGGCTTTAATTTGCTTAAGTATCTTCATGACGTACGCATAGAAAAACAAAATTGACTCACGAATTGAAGCCGATGAACCATTTAAAGCGACGTCCGTTCGCCCTGGTCCTGGAAAAGATGCGCTAAGATGATAAATTTCATCGCACAGTGAAGAAACTAAATTTTGGTGGTTTTTCCTTTATTTACATGCAGCCCCAGGTAGATGTTCTAAAGTCATGCCAGGTATGTAATGCTCGTTAGCGCCGATTTCAAGAGAACTATAACGTGGTGGAAATTTCGAGAAAATTATTCTAATTGGTATTTGATGTTAGCACTTCAACGGAATCTTGTCAATAACTATATCAAGGTATCTTGTTAATTGTTAATTCTTCAAGTAAACCCTAGTTCCGCATTAACTATTATCAGCAATGAAATTGCAAACGTAAAATTTATTTTATTGCATTCAATCGGATTCAAGGAATATTGTGCAATTAGATTTGATTACGCAATAATATTCACTTTCTTCCATGTCTGATAGGCAGAAAATCGCACAGAGACTTGCTTTATAATTAGCCACACAAGAGCTTACAGATGAATTGATTAAACTCGTTCCTTGTTCTAATTAATTGGAATTCATAAATACGAACAGCGAAAACAAATCAAACAGCCCACACTATGAATACCCAACTATGGCGTATCCTTTTGCAACATTTCCATTCAATTCAACGCAATAGATAAAGTTCAGCATCATCTACGCCAGCTTTCCAAGAATGCTCCGCGTGTTGTTGAGTAAACAAAAACATAGAAGTCAAGCAAGTGCGAAATGTGATCAAAGAACAGCCCTGGGAGTAATTCTTCCAACCAAATTTGTATTTCCATAGATTAAATTTGGGTGTTGTAAAAAAACAACAACACACAAACAAACTAACTTAAAGTGTTTCGGAATTCAATCAAGGAATAAACAAGAGATAAACTCCTTCAAGGCTACGCACAACATCCCGAGACGATAACAAACCAAACGACCAACTTTAGTTCCTATTAGCCAGAAAGCTTAATTAGTGTTTATTGAACGAACGTGACTCTTTCCATATGCCCTGTCTTGGGTTTATATTATCTACTTTTACAGAGCTGTATCCTCTCTGAGTGGAGTTGGTTTGTTTTATTTGAGATACACGCAGTCAATGTGGTGGGGCTTAAAAAATTAAGGAGAATATTGTATTTTGTTAGTCTGCTGCGGGGCAAAAATAATATTCCATAATCTAATGAATGACCTTATGATGTTTAGCTTTTATTCTTCTGTTTCGATGCTTAATTTTCAACAAATTTTTAGTCTGAAGAACAAAACTGTGCTTACAATTTAATGGATATTGAAAAAGAAATCATAAACGACTTGCCCTCCTTGTACCTTAAACACTATGGAATGATTTGAACGAAGAATTATTTTGCTTCGTTCTCCATGTTTCTCAGCATTTGGTTTCTCTGAACTCAGTTTTTGAATATGGGTGTGACCTTATTCAGGGCTGTTAGAAAAATTGGAAAAGGTATCAGATTCAATCACCTTAATTCTCATAACTTTGAATGACGAAAAAAGTAGATTGTGATGAATAAAGGTATGGTATTTTGCTGACAAATGATATGCGGATAAAAGTACTGCGGGAGAGTACTTTGCGTCCATCGACTGCAAACCAAAAAGGTGCTTGTAATCTATAATTTGTAAGTTGGTGTACTCACTTACTGGGTCATGGCATAGGCATTCTAAATTCTCATTGGAATCTCACATACGAAAGAAAAGTATTACGGACAAAAGTTGTTCTCGTTTTTGAGGAAGAAGGATTTCGAAGACAATATTATCATTAGGTGTGTTTTTTTTTCGCAAATATATCCGCAGTGCAGTAGGATTTACCAAAAAAACGCATCCGGAATTGTAAAATTTTTGTGTTTAGAAGTTGGTCCCTGCTATCATTTTAAAGACGAGTATTGAATTTTCTAAATTCTATCCGCAGTATAATTCTACTTCTACTTTTATCGGCAGTATCGTGTTGTATTTGTAATACATGTAGTCAAATACTGCGGATACGGATAGCTTTCCAAAAAAAACACACCTATTATCTACTATAGGTAATGAGATTTTATATCAAATCTTTCGTGAAGCAGGATATGTGATGATAACAAAGATTGATAAGTTATAAGTTAAATTGAATAAAAACTGAATTTCACAAACAAAAACTATTTGGCATGAAAGATGAGTACCCTGTTCGAAAAGTCCTTGGCTTTGCGAGATCGATTTCTGCCTTCAGAAAATTTGCAGCGTTTTCAAATCACCAGATCTCTCAATTTTCCCAAGATGCTTATGTCAAATGATGCACGAGTACAAAGGTTTGTTTGCACTCTATCAAAACAAAAACAATCTGTGAGTTCTGCTTACGGAGTTTTAATTGACTGTGAGGCCAAACGCAACGGGTTCAAACTTCAGCTTCGGCAGCATTCTTTTTCTACGAAAATCACCAGCTTATCTGAGGCCATATGTGCGATAATATGAGACAGACAATAGCCGCGTTTTATTATCCTCACTAACCCGTATGGGTTTATTTTTTGTACACAAAATAACAACAACCTGGGACCCCGATAGCTATCGGGGTTTATTTTGTAACTCAAAAGCTATGTTCTAAATATGGCGGATAGATGGTGAGTGTGAGACAAAAACGAAGTTATTGTAGAAAGATTTAGTAATATCAGACGTATTATTAAAAAATAACGCGTATTCCACTCTTTGCCACAGTTTTATAAAGCCATAGGATAAGAGTCAATCCAATTAATTAATAAAAACAAGTTTTTTGCGGAAAAGCAAAATAAAATTTAGCTGAGGGTTGCGTCTCGGATAAAAACATAGCTTAAACTTCTACCTTTATAACCCAGATAGTTTTATTATCACGGGGTAACCCATATGGGTTAGTGAGGATAATTAAAAGCGGCTTATGTCTCCTCCTCTGAGCCACGTAGATTTCTGTTATGTGTGTTTCTCTTATGTCTCTCTCGTTGTTGTATTAATGTCTTGTTCTGCCCCAGTGGATGGCCTCAGTAGCCAGTTCTGCTATGTGTGTCTGTAGTTCGTCACATTCATGTGCCAAGTAGATACTGTAAATTAAATGTTCAATTCTATTTTTTCTTTCGATCTCCGCCTTCAGAAAATCTGTCTGTAAAGTTTGGATAACGAGTAAGATTAAAACGATTATCGGGTCGGCTATTTTCCTTACAACTATTTTTTTAAATAACGTAGTGTAATTGGCCATGACGCAGACCCGGTGTCAGTATATTGAGGGTCAGTGTAAAAATTAAAATACATTATATAAAAATCTTCTGTCCTCCTTCTCAATCTACTGCGCTTTTCTTCCAAATCTACTTCGGTTCCTTTTCCTTGTTTTCAAGTTGTAGCGCTTCTTGCTGCTCCCCGTCCCGAATGAAATTCATTTTATCTAATATATAAAATTCTTCTGTCACAGTTTTAATGGTCATACTCCTCCGAAACGGCTTGACCGATGTTGATGAAATTTTAAATGTGTATTCAGTAGGTATGAGAATACGTTCATATCATAACTAATTTTTATACCGCTAATTGTTAATGATGGCTCACCCACAATTTTTGTTTTTGCATTTCTTGGGCCATTTTTTTTTTAATAATTTTTTATGGTTTGGCATTAAGAAATACATTCAGTCCTTAATTATCAACTTCCTACCACTTACCCCTACGTTTTAAGAGCCATTTCTTACTCAATTTTCATGAAAATTTCGTCGATTATTATTATTGTTTGTACATTGATCGCAGTAGTGATAGTGAGATTAATGCTTATTAATTGTGAAAGGTAGGATAAATAATAAAAGATAAATAAACATGTTCGTACTATACTGTTTGTCATCATTAAAACAGCAAACAATGCCATATCACTGCCTTTATTAACATACTTGCAAATATATTTGATGCTCTTCACTGAACTACAAATCTATACATTAACATGAGCTTGGAATGTTTTGCTCAGTAGAGGTGAATAAGGCACCACCCAACGATTAAAAATGTCAATATCGATGTTTTTGATGAAAAAAATAAATAGAGTGGCGCGACAGCTCTTGAAGAGCTAAGGCCTAAATGGCTTACTCTCATCAATAATTCGTGCGTGTGAAGAATTGAGGGGACCTACAATTTAACGCCGATTCCAAACGGCAAAGTTGAGAAGCACTTTTTCATGACAAATTGATACTCTTGGAAGATTTGTCAGGTCTTCGCAAGAGGCAGTACCCGCGAAAGATGAAATAAAAACTTGGCCTGAGTAGGACTCGAACCAACGACGTTCTGCTTAGCAGACTACGCACTAACCAACTAAGCTACGGGCAACTGATGTTTTTGATACTTTTTGTAAATGATTGTCCGACATTATCGGAATTCCTTCGACGATATATTGGATATCTGTCAACATTTGTGATCGTATCGTTGGTAAAATCTTAAGGAAATCTTTTGGTACATTTTCCATCTGCCGTACACGGCGATAAATGATAGAAATTACCGCATGGGCCATGAATCATGTTAGTTGTAATCGACCCCTACGTTTTGATAGCATTTTACATTTTTCAACCCTATGCAAATCCGTTGAGGACTCACTACTTTTGTACCAGTGGCACCAAATGCTTAGGACCAGGGTACCGGCTACTGGGGAAGCGGGTTAGTCGGTAGCGGGTAGTGGATAGCAATTACTGGTGTAGCGGGTAGCGTTTAGAAGTATTGGGTAGCGGGCTACAAAAGTCTAGGTTCTTTTTTATATCGATTGAGGCAGTACGAAGTCTGTCGGGTCAGCTAGTCAATATGTAAAATATTCTGCAAAATTTCTACTCGTACTGTGTTTAACTGGCATATTCGTATTATTTACTTCAGTAAAAGTAGGTACATTGATAACGTTGTTCTTATTTTTGTAATTGGGTCTTATGATCGAATGATCCAAGCGTAACCTAAAATCTAAGATTTCCTTACAAATGTATTAAGACAATCAATAAAGATCCTTCAAACCATCCAAGTCGGTGCATTATTAGTATTATTGATCAGTCTCCCTACTACTATGACATGGTACTATAGTATCAGGTTAAGTATTGTTGGTCATTTTCCTCTTGAAAGCCTTGCGATCATTTCATTATCGAAGCATCCCGCAACTGGCGGTTAATGGTTCCGGTTTTAGAGAGCAATATATTGTCAACATACCTGCTAATCCAGTGCCACGAGGGCAATAAACCTGCTGACTCGCAGTCACTGAGGGCATTGAACTTACTTTAATATTTTTTTTTTTTAATCGTTCTATCCCTTATCTGCAGCTGCCCGTGGCGTAGTGGTATGTACGTTGTTCCTGAGCAGTATGCGTGGGTTTCGATTCCTGCTAGTGCCCATAAAGTTTTTTTTTTGTCTTCCACGGGTACTGCCTCTTCCGAAGAACTGACATCATCTGTCATGAAAAAAGTGCTTCTCAACTTTGGCGTTCGGAATCGGCGTTAAATTGTAGGTCCCCTCAATTCTTCATACGCACTCAGAGAATTGTTGATAAGTGTAAACCACTTAGGCCTTGGCTCTTCAAGAGCTGTCGCGCCTCCTATTTATTTATTTATTATTATTTATTTTATCCCTTATCTACTTCTTGATGAAAGTGCAATGAACCTGCAAACAAACAAAAGTTTCTTTAAAACTGGGTCTTTCTTGTCCTCACAATCTTAATGTCATCTTTTTATTTTCTTATTTAACTTTGAGTTTATATTTAAGGCTGTTTATAAATCTTCCATATCTCATGCCCACATGACTAAACTTCCTAAAACCAAATTTGAATGAAACAAAATTTATAATTATCATACAACGCTTTTACGCCTTTGTCCATAATGACATGCGCAAATTTTAAATTCACGTTCCAATTATTTATGTACTAATCCTGTTAACATTTTTCCACAAAACAAATCTCATTAATGTTTTTGTTTAATGAATTGTTTTCCCCCCTTTTTTCCAAAGCAGGAAGAAGTTAGCCTAAAAACAAAATTTATTTTTGTTTGAATAAATTTAGAAGAAGAGGTCTAAATTAACATTAACATTGCCTTCCCCGAATATATTAAAAAAGCTCTGTACACTGAATATCTGATTATCTCCTCCGGGCCATAGTCAAAGGGAACAAAAATTCAGTGTCAAGGAAAAGTTTCTGTCAAGTAACAAGAATTTCCATTTTTTTTTTTATTCACTCTTTTCGGTACTCGTAAATCAATTAACAATAAAGTTATTTAATTTGCATAAAGGCTTCAATAGACATCCCACCCACGACTTGAATGAACCTTTTAAAGATGTTTAGGAAAAAGCAATCTTGGCTTGCCATCAATTTTGTGCAAGATTGAAGGCAAAATTCTACCGAATTTTGCGACAACGGAGGTTTTTCTTTTGAAAGTGAAAATAATAATAATACCTAGGAGAAAAAATTGTTTATCTTGAATGAAAAGGTCACAACTGCCTGGAGGTGTTCAAAATGAACCTCTTGAAAAATATCGATATTGAGTTGTTTTTGTGTGAACATAATGACAACGAAGACGTCCAAAAGTGATGGGAGCACATCCTTAAGGAGGCGCACGTCTTCTATCCACAAACTCTTCAAAAATCATCGAGATACACAAGCAAAGCATATCGGGTTGAGAGCTCTTATCTGTCACTTTTTTTTTGTTGCTTTTTTTTCTATAGATCCTTCTTTTTATTGAGAAGTTGTCGAATTTAAAAGCCAGAACTTCTGTGCTTAAGTTTTGTATAGAAATTTCAAAGTGGGTTTT
Organism: Sphaerophoria taeniata; assembly: GCA_943590905.1. NCBI lineage: Eukaryota > Metazoa > Arthropoda > Insecta > Diptera > Syrphidae > Sphaerophoria > Sphaerophoria taeniata. The sequence continues at coordinate 47,039,615 of OX016540.1, forward strand.
TGGTTAGCCGCGATTCCGGTTTTCCTTAGGAATGAGAGAGAAAACAGATTTTGCAAAAGGTGTTCATAAAAATGGTCTTTAAGCGATGGTGAAGTAGAATTGAGTGCGATTTTGTGGTTACTTGCAATTTGTATGAAGCTTAAGCACTATTTGCGTTGGAATTACTTGTTTAATTTGTTAAGGTTGATGGATTTTCACTGCAATTTTGTGTGTAAGGAGTTAAGAAGCTTGCAAATTGTATTATTTTTATTTCTATTCTCCCCTTTTTTATTGCATTATTTAGAAGAAGCGACTTCATATACGATTTACTTTCAACTTCAATCCGTTCATATAAATATCAAAGACATTAAACATGGTTCACTCATTTGCTTTAAAAACCGAACACTACACACTCAGAACTTAACCCGAGCAATTAATTCACATTCAAGTAAATATTCCAACTACTTTCAAACTCAAAAGGTTAAACTCCTCGTAACATTCTTTGCAAACACCAAAGGAATGCAATACCATTGTTTCTTGAAAAGGATGTCATGGAAGTTCTACCTACACTCAACTAGCGTGTACATGCATAAATTCAAAAGTTTAAATTAAATCAATGGAATTTGGCACGGTGAATAAAATTATAGTTCTGTTCAGAAGCGAAAGTTTTTGATGAGAACTTGGGAATTAAATTTTTTTACTGCACTACTTTTTATTGTAGTAATTTTTGTTTTCTCTCGCGTTCATAGTCAAACACCGATAGGCGGAAATGTTTGGCAAATTATTCAAATTCACATCACTACTAATTCGAAGTACTTGACAGGAACGTGTTTGGAAAAAAATATTTGGAATCGAAAAAAAGCCGATTTGATCAGTGGGGTGCAGTTTTACTTTTTCAAATTACTATTTAAAAATCTTAAGATAACGTAACATTTTTCAGAATAAAATGAACAGCTACGAAGATTTTGGCAACAAAATAGAAAGTAAATATAAGCCATACATTTTTTTTAAATCAATGTTTGAAAACCCCGGATAACAAAATCACGGAATATTTTTCATGCAAAAGTACAATTGTTACTTGCGACATCGGGAATATAAATGGCAAGTACCAAGATTTTGATCAAATATGACATAATGATGATAGAGAAGTGGAAAAAAGTGGGTCCAATTTGTTGCTCCAAAACGATACCTCTCATAGAACCGTTTTTTGTTATAAGATTTTCTCGAAAAATAGAAGTGCGATCAGCGTACTCTTTTTTGAAAAATACATACGTATATATTTCCCAAAAAACATTCAGCCTTATCACGAATAAAATTTCCCTGGAGTTTTTTCCCAATTTGGGAATAATAATGAATAATTTTCGAGTATGGGAAAAAACCTTAATTTCGAAAAATTCGTATCGCCAATAATTTTTTCCAGGGAACTATTTCCTTATTTGGAAAAGAATTTTCTCCAAGTAAGTGTTAAGGGAAAAACTTGCTGTGCATTACCATGAAGTGAATTGGAAGATTGTTTCTTTCTTTTGGTTGAGAAAAGGGCAGCAGTCGTAGGGCTAAAGATCAACTAGGAAAAACTTCAAAGGATCAGCCTTGGAACTTAACCATCGATGCAAATAAATATTTCTGGACAACTTAGCTTAACAACCAAGCCTCGATTGTTCCACTCCAATTTTGAATCTATTCTGCTTTATGGGTGCAGCACTTGGAAAGTCACATCCACATCACAAGAAAGTTTCAAGCTTCGATAGTAGATATCTTAGAAACAGAATTTTCTGGCACAACCGTATTTCAAATCGTGAACTTCATTCTAAAACTGGTTGGGTTCCAGTAGACTCACTCTACTTTACGAAGACGAAAGTAGCAGTGAATTGTCCACGCGCTTCGAAAAGGCGACAAGGCAGCTGCTATGCAGTGGAACCCATTCACATAAGAAAGCAGACAAGTTGGGACGACAGACAATTAGCTCTGCGATGAACAGTCGAACAGGAATCAGCACGACGATGGAGCGTAGTAGAAGCGGTCGTATGTCCCGTTAGGAAAACACCACGGAAGTAATAGATCAACAGATCTTGTTTTAACAACAAGAGGCAGTTTAACTTCGGACTGTATGTTTAATAAGGGTTCAAAAATAAATGAGATTAACTAAACTATTGCCCTTAAAAATCACGAGTTTCGCAGGTAGGCGAAATGATAACGAAAACAAAGATCAATAAGCCCTCTAAAAGTCACTGAAAAACAAAACTGTCTGCGAGGTCTGGTTACCGAGTTCTGATCAGAAAACCTTTTTTCCTGGTTTCAGTCCTTAGCTCCTTCTTTCCATATAAGTATGTACATATGTATGTAGATATTTTCTGATGCAAATAACTCGTCAACCAGGGCTAGGAATCGGGCTTGGCTTTATGCAATAGGCTCTGGATAGTAAGATCAATCAATTACATTGTTAATCATTTCGTTTTAGATGAAGTTTGTTCATTTCCGGACCAAATATTTACAAATGCCATAAAAAATCACAAAAACTGATATCAAAAGCCATTATTTCATTTACTTTTATTTATTGTTGACACAAAAAAATGTTTTATTCAAATTTGAAAGCTTTCAAAATAACTTCGAAAATCATTAAAATATTTCAAGGTTGGTATAATTTCTTTCCGGGGAAATAAAAGTTCTTGGGAGATTATCGATGGGAAACTTCTGTTCAGGGGTAATTTTTGTTTCCTTGGGACAAAAAGTTCCCATAAAATTGGCGATAGGGGTGATTTTGTTGCCAAACAAATTTCAAAAAATTTGTTGGACTTAAAAAATATATTTTTAAACTTTTGATTCAAAATTCTGAATCTCAAAAACGGATCAATAATAAAAATTAGAATTCAAATGTAAATACCGCTCCAAGAATTTTTTTTTAAATTTGAAAAATCAAAAAAAATTTTAAGAAATTTTATGGCATCAATTTTTCCAGATAAAATGTATAACACATGTGATTCAAATATTTTAATTTAAATTTTTAGTTATAATTTTAAAATTTTTGTTGTGAGATAAGTTTTCCAATACAGGGGCAAGTGCGTACGCGTGCGACCCAGTCGAGCACATTTTTTTTTGCGGTATTTAGATCAATTTGGAATTTTATTCAAAAATTATTATTCCGTATCGGAAAACATTTGTTTTTTCGACATTTGTTCTCTAATTTATTTGTTAAAATTATAATTTTAGTAAGAATTTTTTTAAGAAAAAAATAAATTTTGGAAAAAAGTTTGGGATTTTGTGGTTAACAAATCACAAAAACACTAAATTCAGCTAAGACAAGAATTGGAGGACATACGTCGCCAGAACTGACATATGGTCATTTGGATTTTTGACGTTTCAACTATAATACCTCTAGAATGCATGCATAGATTTTCTTATTGGGGTCTTAAAAATCGACATGTCCTCGATTTGACATGAACAATCTGATACTAACTGATTTTACAAAAAAGCAATCGCTTATAGGAAGAATTATTTGAACGAAGAATTATTTTGCTTCGTTCTCCACGATTCTCAGCATATGGTGTCTCCTCTAATTTCTGTTTTTGAAAAAGGCGGGGTGATTGAAAAATCGAAAAAGGTGACGGGTTTCAATTTACTTAATTCTCATAATTGTGAGTTGCGAAAAGAATAAGATTCTCATAAAAAAGAAAGGATTTTTTTCCGGGCAAATGATATACCTACATATGTGGGAAAATGTAGTGGGTGAAAGTTTTTTCCAGGATTTTATTATCCGGGATTTCGTTATCAATTCGCCTCAAATGGTAGATCTGTTTAGTCCAAATTGTTCATACTCTTTCCAACATTTCCACGTTGTAGAATAACAGAGGTCCAATTTCTGCGATCGACGTCGTCTAATCGATTATTCACAGTCATCTCCAGTTCGCTCCCTACGAAAGCGTGTTGTTGGTTTAATGTCCAACAATTCAGTTAATTAAGTGCAAAATTAAGTCACAACAGCCCGAATGACTGCCTCGGTGTTCGGCTAAACTAAGAATAAAATGGAAGAAGACGACTTATAGAGCAAACTGAAGATGTTTGACAGTGACACAAAACACGAAACATGCGTGAACTGTCAAACACGTGTTGTCACACAGATAAAGGTAACAAAATCACCCATTATTTAAGTGATGAATCCTCATCATGAATATCAAACATTGATTAATAATGAAAAAATCTGCTTTTTAAATTTGTTGTAGAATATGCTGTCAACAAAACTATACCTGTAGGTGAACTTATTTTTATACTTCAGTTTTTATAAACATGAACCATTGAATTTTATGATACCACTGTAATTGGTTTTCAATTTCCAATTTAAAAGGAAGATGATTTTGCCGCACATAAAAACAACAACTGGGGCGACAGCACCCATCGACCCTCTTACTTCTCTGGTTGGTACAATTATTAATTTGAAAAAAAATATATATATATATATATCCACACAAAGAAAGTGTGCCATGGACACAAAATAATTAAAATTTCATTTGTATCAGGTGACTCTTCCCTATTAATACCAGATTGCTTATTCCAACAGCCTGTTGTGTATAGATTCGAAAGTCCTCCAATTAGTTTCTTACTTGTCATCTACAGGTGTTTGATTGGATACAAACAAGAAGCTCCTTCACAACTTCAGTAACCATTCGTTGTTGAATGAAAAATGTGTAAGTTCTTATTTTGCATTTTATTCGCGGCGAGATAAGGGGAAATACTAACAATATTCTCACAATAAAACAAACCAATTTGCAAAAAAAATATCTACGTATGACATACAAAGATTTAATATTGTATATTGAATCCTTCGAGTCCTTTCGACTTCATTGCATCTTCCTTATTGCACCAACATATTGCCTGAAACCACACCTCACCGCACTCCAATGTATCTCTGTTTACTCGTTATATATGACATCATAACAGTAACAGAGAAGCAACAAGGCGAGAGAAACCTCAGCGGAGTGATATTTCTTTGGTGTTTCAATAAGGCATGAGTCCTTTCACACTCTTGATCAATTGAATTCAATTAAGGTACAAATTGGAAAAGCTATTGAGAAGGAATTCCTTCTATTCAATTGAATGCACCTATGTGCGGCTGGCCTATACACCTACACAATCAATTCTACAGCCATATATAGTCACCTACACTCCGGGAAGGTCTTGAACTGTTCTCTCTAGTTGACGCGACGTAGAGAAAATGAGGTGGCAAAATTGTGACAGAGGTTTTGTATTGATTGCATGTTGGACACTCGATAGAATTACTTTTTTTTCCCGGGTGGGGTGTCATGAATGTGATAGTTTTTCCTTTTTTTTAATAAATGAAAATGATTTGATTGAATATCAACGTATGTATTATGTCATTGAATACACGAAGAGCAGACAAAACAGGAAAGTTTTTTTTTTTTTATCTCGGAAAGAATGTGTTGATTAAGTGAAGTCTTGTTATGTATATGTATACTGAAAAGTATTCTCTTATGAACAACTTGTGGATTTTACTTTAAAAAAAAAAGCTTTGCATTCGTAATTAAATTGGATATAGAGATTTCGGTCAAATATGCAAAACGGAAAAAAACAAAAGACCAAAGACGGAAAGACCTCAAGTACCATAAAGGATAGTACCTGTACAGTGTACATACACATAATAAATTTACAATCCAAATTACAACATTTTGTAATCACAATCACACATATTTTGATTGCTTAACATAATGATTATAGATTTTTTTACAATTTAAAATAAATTTAAGAATCACTGATTCAACAAAAAACTTATTTCGCCCAAGCCAATTATAATGTAATATCTGTTAACGATTTTGGATCAAAAACTAAAACAGAAAAAAATTCCAAAACAAACAAAATCAACCTGTGAACCAATTTTATGGTCTAACGGTTAAATCAATTGAAAAAAAGAAATCAATTTTGTTCGTGTTTCTAAAAAAAATAAAATTGAAGCCCATACATAGATAGGCAACAACAAGTTCATCGGAATCGTTCTGGTTGCCTTTTTTTTATATTGTTAATCAATTGAAATTGGATTTTGAATTCAACGAGTAAGTAAGGTTGTCGGCTAAATTTATTTCAATTAAACGCTTTTTAACTTCCTTTTGGACTGCGGAGGCACAAGGGCGTACTGGACAAGTTCTGTGATTGAAATTGATATTTTAATGAATCATGACAAATCTTCTAAATCTGATTTGTAGATTTTGTAGATTTTTGTCAACAGTTCTGGGGTAGAATCGGCTAAGCTGATAGTCGATACTTGATAGTCAAAATAATTGCTTTTGCTTCATGTAAGGTGATTATCAAAACGATAATCACTTTTTTCCATACAATTGAAAGCGACAGCTATTTTGGTGTCGTTTTCATATAGTTTTGTAACGCCCAATTTCTTCACAAAGTTCTAAAGTTCCCTTAAAACTCGATCTAGTAAATCTCGGTTTAACGTTAGAACTTAGTTTTTAGAAAATTTGGAACTCGGGCATTTCTTCACTTCTCTAGAACTCGATCTAAAATCATAACTGAGTTCTAAGCGCTTAGAACTTGTCATTTTTAGAACCTAGTTCTAGCATGTTTTTAAAATTTTTGAGTCACCCGGCAGTAATTTTTGACACATATTTCCTTCATTTCAAAACAAAATAAATATAATTTTTGAAGTTGCGCTAATTTTTTGTTTGTGTTTGTACATATGTGTGTACGGTGTAGCTCTTTGTATGTTTATTTTGTTGATGTCCGTGGCGTGTTATGGCGTTTTTAATTGTTAATCTGTAAGTGAAAAAAAGCATTCTGAATGCGCTCAATTTGCAAAAGTGACAGTTGTGATTTTAAAACCAGAATGCTTTTTTCAGATTCAAGATTGCCAATTGAAAACGCCATTAGTTTGTGTGTTGGCTGTTAGCTGTTACGCAAAATCGAATCCTACTCGTGCCCATATCCCATAAACTGTCAAGAAAAAAGTGCTTCGCCGTTCAGGATCGGCCTTTAGGTTAGATTAGGTTAGGTGATAGGGGGTGTTCACAGCATGAAGCTGTTGCGTACACGGGGGCCTACTGGTCCATTGTTATCCCCTATAAAAGAAATAAAAGTTAACATCGATGCTCCTCAATTCCGCCGATTAACGTAGACTGGCTCGTTAACGAACTAGCCTGTGCTATCTATAAATTTCCTCATGTTTGCCATTGAGACCTGTGCTAGATCATGCAGTTCTCCAACAAACCTGTTTCCGAAATGACGGAGTCGGCTAGTTTGAAGGTTCGGACAGTCACAGAGCAGGTGTTTAATGGTTTCTATTTCCTTCTCATCCTGACAGCTCCTGCAGAAATCAGGTGCAAATGCCCCTATCTTGTTGGCCATTGTGCAAATGGATTGCGTAATGACCCGTTAGTACACCTATCAGGATTTTAATGTTCCTTTTACTCAGCGATAGAAAATACCGAGTTTCCTTTTCATTTGTGTTAGGCCATAAACTTCTAGAGATTGCCCAATCGACCCTGGATTTCCACGAGTTATTGATTTTCTCTTTTAATTTAAGGTCTATCTTCCTCTTGAGTACCCCAATCGGGACGAGTGGTCCCCTAACTGAATATAGGATCGGCCTTTAATTGTGCATCACATGCACTCAGAGAATTGTTAATGATAAGTGGCTTACACTTAGGCTTTGGCTTTCGTTAAGCTTCGGCGATGGCGAAGTATACTTCACTGACCATTTGCCAGCAAGATTAGCATCATTTGATTCTGATGCAATGCCACCAGATTTCGACGTCTTAAATATGACTGCTGCAGACGATTCCCATATCCCATGCTCTCTGGTTGAAAAAAAAGCTACAACCCTAATGACGCCATCTCAAACCGTCAATTTTCCACCGACAGCTCAGGTGTCTACAGCTTTGTCCACCGAAACAACGGTGCCGCGGTCGTCTGACAACACCAACAATAATTCGGTCGGTCGCCAACAAATGCTACAAAGTAAATACCAATTTTTCCCAACGAACGCTCGACGCCGTTGTCCAATATGAAATCAGCAAATTCGTTGAAAAAACGAAATTCTAATAAATTTAAGTTCTAAGGCACTAAACCCCCGAATTCGAGGGTCTAATTTTATCGAAGTTCTAACTATAACAAAGTTCTAAATCGAAGTTCTAACGCACTAGAACTTGGTGAAGAAATGACTTAGAACTCAAATGAGTTCTAAAATTTCACTAAACCGAGTTTTAAGGGCTAGAACTTTGTCAAGAAATCGGGCGTAAGCAAAACAAAAATGAAAAAGAAGAAAAAATATATGAAAACGACATGGAAATAGCTGTCACTTCCAAATTTATGGAAAAAAGTGATTATCGTTTTGATAATCACCTTACGTTGAGCAAAACGGCATAGCTTACTGTAGGTGTTGCCAGAAATTCAAATTGTTTTATTGATCATTTTACACAGAGCAAAATAAAGTTGATAATCAAAAACGACTATCAACAAAGTGATAGTCAACAATCGCCTTAGCCGATTCCACCCCTGGTTATTTCATTTAACCAAGTCAACAAGAATTTGAACTTAGTTGATGAGTTTTACACTTAAAAGCAAATCAGTGTGTGAGTGTGACTGATGTGGATGTCTGATGACATTTTAATATCAGCTTCATTATTTTTACTCGTCAAGTGCCTCACCGATTAGCTCGAACTTTAGCTTGCTAATTCCAGTTGCACTTTCAAAGTTTCTCTAAGGCCTCTTGTAAAGGGCTTTATAATACGTACGTCAAGGAAACGCAAGATCTGCAGAAAACATCGCAACGAAAGTTTGCAGCAGAATCCGATGTAGTCAATTTTGCGTCGCGGTCGCTCATATCAACTTGGCTTGTCGAAGACCACAACATTGCGAATTTTGCTTTGGGCCTTCACTTATACAAAATCCAAATCACACAGGAGCTAAAACCAAACGACCATTATATGCACGTGTTCGCTAATTGGCTTTTGGAGCAGTTGCAACTTGATCTCAATTTTAGTCGAAAAATCGAATGAGTCAGATTTATACAAATGGATACGTGAATAAGCGAAATTTCCGGGTTTGGGATGAGACCAATCTACGCGAGATTCACCCAAAAAAAAGTTACTGTTTGGGGTGGATTTTGGGCTGAAAGCATCATCGGTACGTACTTTTTTGAAAATAATACTGGCCAGACCATCACCGTCAACGGCAGCGGTCGCTTAAGGTCGATCTTGTGGACTGAATTTGATGATGTCGAAGCCAAAGAAAAATGGTTTCAAAAGATGGCGCTATGTGCTACACAGCTCACGGTGTGATTTGAACTTTTAGCCTAAGTATTTCTTGTAGGGCTTTCTTAAGTCGTAGGTCTTTGCAAACAAGCCGCAAACCACGGCCATCAAAGACAACATAATCGATGCCATCGGCCAAATTCAGCTTGATTTATGTGCCAAAGTCTGCGAAAACTTGATCTTTGGAATGCGTGTAAACTAGTAAAGCCAAATGAACAACCCTTATTGTCATTGATGGACTCAAGTAAAGATAAAACCTTTTAAAATCGACCCACCCTTTATAAGAAAAACCTTTACTTATGCACGTTATGTGCCCCGACGTTCGGATCTTACGAGCTCGAGCATTGTGTTGCATTCGCTCAACGTGACCCAGTCTTCTCAATCGTTTAATTTTAACTTTTCTCTTATAAAGTCCGTTGTTTTTGAACTTTTCATTAGCCGTTCAAACATCGCCCCACGATCTTTTTTGAAGTATTGGAAAGCATCTTCATCTCCAGCTATCACAAGGAGCTTTTCTTAAATTGATTTCGGTAGGTACTGGTGTTTTTGGCTGTAATGACATGGGTTCAAATTTTTACCTTTGCCGTGAATCGGTTTTGATTTTGACAGGTAGTCAGTAAAACAAGTACTGGAGGATTGTGTTTCCCCTTGACGGTACTTCTACCACTGACTTTTGTACCAGTATCAGTAGATAAAAGTCCTTTGTGACTACCAACAAAATAAGTCAAAACTCTTTTACAATAGGAACTAAAATCTCGGTCCAACCAAAATGGTCAAATGACAAAAACTACGAAATTATGCAACTAAAATTGATAGCTGTAGGCTGAGAACAAAGGAGTTTTAGATGGATGTAAGGCCACACTTCAAAAAAAAAAAATGTATATTTGGTATGTGTGAGGGGAAATGCTGCAACTGCAACCACTTGGACGTAGTCTACGAAATCCGAATTCCTCGTAGAAAGGATAAACCCTACTGAAACTGTGTGATACCCACTAGCATCAGTCTCTGATATCAGAATCACGACATCATAAAAGAGATTTCCGAAATCACTTCTTACCAAGCATCCTCGATGAAGGTTCAAAAGGTTCGAGGTTTCTAGTGCTTACAAAAATTTAACTCACGTTCAAGAACTGGAACAGCAGTTCCTCGAAAGAGTGACAAAAGTCTCGGAAGCTCACTTATAGAAGCTTGAATAAGGCACTTTCAAGACCGTCTATTAAGAAACATATCCATAACTAGGTACGGAAAAGATGGAAGACCCATCCCATAGGTAAAAATTTACAAATCTGCTGGATCGAATGGTAGACCCCTTTGAATTTGCATGAAATGTTCTGAAAGATCGTATGTACCAGCTCGAAACCTGTATCCGCGGTATATCCCTGCATAATGTTCCGGCCACCCACAAAACGACGCGACGATGTTAAATGTGAGTCACACCTGTCACACCTTAACGTCAAGTTTTTATCCAGCTTAATTTGACATTTCTTTATTACAGTGGTTGACGAATTCAACCATATAGGAGGACATGAATTTTCGTTCTGCAACACGAACAAAATTTTCACCAATGTGGGATTCATTTAAAAGCAGAGCCACCATTTTTGGATAAGTGAGCAACCACGAGTATTTGTTAAAGAGCAGATGCACCCAACTTTTTGGTCCGATTTATGCACTGGCGGTGTCATCGGTCAAGATCGGTCAAGCAATAACATACCTTGAATGGTGTTCGATATCGCATGATCATGTCAAATTATATGGAGCTGGACGACATGTGGTTCCCACAGGATAGTGCCAATCCAATATAAATATTTTCTTATAGTCAGCCATCAGTGTTGCAGGCTGCAGTCCCGAACTTAAGTTCAACTATAGATATTATTACTCCTTGTGGTAATAGTTAAGATTTCATTTTTTGTGTGGTCTACTCTGTAAAATATTACGGACTGGGTTGATACAATCTTGCGTACGCCCATGTCCTTCACCCTAAATTAAAATTTAAACAAAAATCGAAACCTAAATATCAACAAAACTATTTCAAAGCTAAACTTGCATTAGCAAATTTCAGCAATTCAAAGCTTTTCTCGGAATAAGTATTATTCACGTTCCAATACATAAAATCAAACTTGCCAGAATATTCAAGAAGTTCTCGAAGAGAAAATTCATTTTGCAAAAGCAAAGTTACTTTTGATAAATTTGCAAGCATACGTAACGTAAACGAATGTATATTCCATATTAACGCAGAGGGCCTACGGGGAAGAACTACATACTTCTGAAAATGTTGTTCAAAACTTCGCATCCTGTTTATCTTAGAAGACACATGGCAAGTTTGCTGATGATGATGGCCTCTAGGTTTGTCTTGAAGGAGATTTTTTCTGTACGGTTGAGTGAGGAAGGGTGTATAATGTTTGTGTTCATCAACCTCATTTATTGAAACAGCAACTTTCACTTAAGCTAACAGAACTTCACACGGAGTGAGAAATATTTGGGTCCGCCAATGTTGGAGTTTTTTGTGGACTCGAAGCCAATAATGTTCGCCAGCCCATGTTGGTTCTAAATATAGGTACCATATTATGTGAGAGCTCTTCGAGTAAGGAACTCTGAAAATTAAATTTTGCCACTAAATTAATGGCACCCATTTAGTTTATTCGTCGGCTGCTCGACGCGACTCGGCGTTGTTGTGTTGTCGCATTCACTGGCTGTGAAGTAATGTAGTGTTTTGTGTCTTGTGTGGCGTGACAATGGGCGTTGTTGGCGTGGCACCAAATTAAGGAATGGCAAAACATAACGAAAATTAATTTTTGTTCAGCATTTTTGCGCCTAAAATTTATTGTCAAGCTAAAAATTTTGGGAGCATAACCAACAACAAATGAAAAGTTGGCACTGTCATGTGGTCCGTTTTGGTTTTCTATCGCGAAGAATGATGAGTCTGGGGAGGAAATAATATCAACATTTTTTACACATAATGGCTTCTTGGAATGATGAAGTTATTTGTTTGACTTTTGGTTGTATCAGATGGAATTTTCGGTCTTGAATTGTATGGAACTGGAACGACTTATTTCAGAGACATTATGAACATTTTGCGTGCAGGAAAAGTTAAGTGCGAGGAGTAATTGATTTGAATAAAGAGGAACCATTGAGATAGCTTTAGTGAACTTTGTTGCTATAAATTCGACAAATTATACAACTTTGGGATGTCATATCTAATGTTAGAAGTTGGTTTTCGCTGTTGGTAGTTCGAATATTTGTTGGCTAAGGGCGTATTTAGTGATGACATCTATCCACATTGATTTAGAGCAGTCGCTGTTTTTGTACTGAGTTAAAACCAATATGATCCCGTGCGTCGCATCGTCCTGATGGAACTTCCTTCTGACTAGTAGTAAGGTGAGTCAACACTTTCGTCTTCAGTTGTTGAGCTACTGAAAATCTGAAAAACCAACAACAACGTATTCGCAGTGACTACCCGGCCTCAAAATGAAAGGTTCAATTCCAATAAAGAATGAGGACCCACGTAAAGAATGCAAGGATGTAGATAACGCGTTTTAGATCGTTACGTTGAGAAAGGAAATTAACCAGAGTGCCACCAGTTGATCCATTTAAAAAGAAGTCATTGTTGTCCATATTCCATATAATAATATTAAAGTCCAACAGAAGTTGATAATTCATCGCACTTGCGGTTGACGTGACTAACATTGTTCTCCAAGATATTAACTGAAAACGCATGTAAGCGTTTGACCATAACTGTGTCGGTTTTCTCACAAATATGACAATTTATTTTGTTAACGTAACTATTCATCTAAAAATGAGTAGTCTAGAGTTGTTTACCTTCATCTCCTGGGACTCGCCTGCTCTAACGCATGGACGGTGGCTATTGTTCTCGGCAGATCAACGATGAACAGCGATAGTATAAGTACTCTCGATATGATTTGTGAAATTTTACGATGGGTGATAACTGCGGAACGTTGCCCGAACAGATCACTCATTCATTTTGGTAATACAATTTTATTATTTACACCTTTTATTGAATGTTTAACTTGTTCTTATTATTTTGACAAAACAGAAAGAATAGATAGATAGATAGATAGATAGATAGATGATTTTTATTACTTAAAATACAATAGTTTCGGTTACATCTGATTGGAATATAAAGTTGGAAATAAAAGTGCTTTGGCGGTGGCAATGCCGTCTGCCAGATTGATTATGTGTTTTCAATTTATGTTCAAAGAAAATGTTTACTATTTAACAAAATGTAAATGAATTATTGCAAAAATTATATAAAGATGCAAATAAGGCTTTCAGTTTAGCTAAAACAAAAATAAATTACTTAATAGATAATACATAATTTTTTTGACAAAAGAATTAACAGCTTTAAGTTTGGCAAAAACAAAATTAAAGTTGAGTAAAACTTGGATTCAAAATACAAAAGTGAAGAGCTTTTAGTTTGGCTACAACAAAAATAAAGGGTATTTAAACCCATTAAAAATTAAGCGAAATGTAAAGACTTTTGGTTTAGTCGCAGTCGCCCGTAGCTTAGTTGGTAAGTGCGTTGACTGCTAAGCCGAACGTCGTTGGTTCGAGTCCCACTCAGGCCAAGTTTTTATTTCATCTTTCACGGGTACTGCCTCTTGCGAAGACCTGACAAATCTTCCAAGAGTATCAATATGTAATGAAAAAATGCTTCTCAACTTTGCCGTTCGGAATCGGCGTTAAATTGTAGGTCCCCTCAATTCTTCACACGCACTCAGAGAATTGTTGATGAGAGTAAGTCGCTTAGGCCTTGGCTCTTCAAGAGCTGTCGCGCCACTCTATTTTATTTATTTTTTATTTTTTGGTTTAGTTAGAACAAAATTTCAGTTATTAAAAATAATAATATAATAATAAATAATATACAACAATAATATATAATAGTAATTAGAAAACATGATATATAATTGTTTTTAATTTAAGTATTAAAAAAAATCTGTTATGATCATTTCTCTATAACAGATTGATTTTCAAGATAATTGGATAAATTTTTTCAAATTTTCACCATTTAAAATTGTCAAAGTTTGCTCCATAGTAGTTAGAGTAGGTTTTCCAAAGTAGAAGACTCTAAGTTCTGTATAAACTGGACATATTGATAAAAAATGAGAAGTATTTTCTTTTGAATTCAAATTGCAAAGGGGCAATTTGTAGTGGATGAACCCTTATATGGTGAGCCGTTTAAATTAAGTTGCTCACTTCTTGCTTTACAGATTAACGTAATTTCTCTTGTACTGTATTTCTGTATTCCATCACTAAAATAGTTATTTATGAGATCATGTTTCAAATCGGGGTAAATGACTCTATTGATTGAAGATGACATTTTTTGTAGATTTTCATTCCGCTAATAGATATCGACAGCCTGTAATAACCCGTAGAGTTGTTCTCTTAATGAGATTAAGTTAGTAATTGTAGCAGGGAATTTAAATGTTAATTGGAACAGTAAAGAAAATAACCAAACACGTTTATTTTATTTAAAGATTTTTATTAAGCCGTTTTCACAACACGTCCACTTCGTTCGGATGATGCGTATAGAATGAATCTCTTTCTTTCTTATTTTCGTTCTTAAAACTAGTTACACACTAATACATACAAAATGGCAAGAGATACAAAGCGGAATAAAAGAAACTGACGCATGTGTAGATGGCTATCGGTTGTTTTAAATATAAAGGTATTCGGTTTGGGTTTGACTCAACATGTGTATAACAATGTCTTACGGGAAGAGTAACAATAACTAATACATGTGTAGATGACTATCGGTTGTTTGAATATAAAAGCGTTCAATTAGGTTTGACTCAATATGTGTACAATAATGTCTTAAGGGGAAGAGTAACGATAATCATTATAGCAATACGGTAGCATGCAATACCTTAACATAAATATGTGCTTACTACTACAATTCGGCCATCCTGACCTTTGAGATCACCTGATCTCTACTTTGTTTTACATTTTTCACTTAACCAAGGTTTCATATTGCCGACCGCCCACACCCCTTGATATGGTAACCATGACTGTTGAAAATTGTCTACATCTTCGAGCAGATATCTGTCATTTCGTAGGACTTTAGCGACCCGATACGGTCCTCTAAATTTCGGGATCAACTTCTTAGATGCGCCGGGATGTGAGTCAAAATTTTTTATCATTACATAGTCTCCTGTTTCGTAGGATGTAGGATTACACCTTTTCTTGTCCACGTAATTTTTGTTGTAAGTCTGAGACTTTTCTTGTTCTATCACCGCTTTCTGTCTTATCTCAGTTAAATCCCGTTTTCCTATCCCGTTTTCAACTTCGCTTAAACTTTCAACGATTCTGTCTATTGGCTTACCTTTCTGACTTACCCCAAACAACATCACGCTCGGATGTTCTTTTATCGTTCGATTTACTGTATTATTTAGTGAATACTCTACCTTTTCCAATATGTGATCCCAGTGTATACCCTCTTCTGGTTTGACAAGTTTTGCTATCATTGGCCCTAAACTCCTATTGACTCTCTCTACCTGTCCGTTTGCTTGAGGCGATCCTGTTGCAATTTTCACATGCTGAATATCCCTTTCAGATAGAAACTCTTTAAATTCATTTGCTGTGAAGCAACTTCCTCTGTCTGACACTACGCATTTTGGCTTACTATATGCCCTAAAGTAATCAACCAATGCTTGCATTACTTCTTTAGTGTTTGTTGTCTTAGTAGGGTACAGTCTCACGAACTTTGTAAAAGCATCTATCACTACCAGTATATATTTCTTTACCTGTCTCGAATTATCCACCGGTCCATAGTGATCTATGTGTATTACTTCGAACGGAACTTTTCCTTTCGGTATAATATGGAGAAAGCCTTCTTCTCGACCTTGTTTAGCGGAAAAAGAAATACACTTAAGACAGTTTTGTATATGCGTACCTATCTTTTCTCTCATTTTAGGGAACCAATAACTTTTTGATATTAACTCAATTACTTTGTCTGTTCCTACATGACCGACTTCATCATGGTATCTATACATCACGTGATCTTCCATTTGTTCTGGCACTAGAAATACTACATTACCATCATTTTTCTTTTTATATATCACTCCGTTTCTCATTTCATATAACCCATGTTCTGCATTTTCTAACATTTTTTTCAACTTAACTATTTTTTCATCTTTCCCTTGGCATATTATTAAATTTTCTTCAAAAGTATTAGTTTCCAACGTTAAAATATTCGTCGTCCTACTTAATGCATCAACATGTTGCATGCGAGTGCCCGCCCGGTGCTCTAACGTATAATCGTAATTTTGTAATTCCAATGCCCAACGAGCAATTCTTGGGTTGAGTTCTTTCTTGTTTAAAGTAAGGGTTAGAGAATTGCAATCTGTAACTATCTTAAATTTTTTGCCTTGAAGATAAATTCTAAACCTACTTAGGGCATTTATAATTGCGAGCGTCTCCAACTCGAAGCTATGAAATTTTGATTCAGCATCTGTCGTTCTTTTGGAATAATAGAAGACTGGATGCAACTTTTTGTCTTCTTTTCTCTGTAATAGAATTGCTCCAAACCCTAGGGCACTGGCGTCGCAATGCAACTCTGTCTCATCTTTTGGGTTATAAATTGCCAGTACTGGCATTTCTATCAATTTAGTTTTTAGTAACTCAAAAGCTTCCAATTGCTCTGGACCGAAATTAAATTTTCTATCTTTTCTAATCAAATCGTATAAAGGTTTTGCAATAGTCGAGAAATCCTTAACGAACCTACGGAAGTATGAGCATAAGCCCAAGAAACTCTGTACTGTGTGAGCACTTTGTGGAACCGGAAAGTTTTGTATCGCTTCGATACCCCTATCATCAGCCTGAATACCTTCACCAGTAATTGTAAAACCCAAATATTTAATTTTACTTTGAAGAAACTTACATTTGTCTATTCTAAGCTCCAGTTTATTTTCTACCATTCTCTTAAAAACTTCCTCAAGAATCAAAAAATGTTCGTCATAGGAATTCGTAGCTATCATTAAATCATCCAAATAGACTATCACCTTATCGTTTCTTATCATGTCTGCAAATATTTTGTTTATATGTCTTTGAAACGTGAATGGCGCGTTTTTGAGTCCAAAAGGCATTCTTAAAAATTCGTATTGGCCTAACGGTGTAATAAACGAAGTAAACTTAACCGAATCTTCGTGCATATATACGTGGAAGAACCCATTCTTCAAATCCAACTTTGAAAAAATAGTTTTACCCGCCATTCTGTCTAACAAATCGTCAATTATCGGTATGGGGTAGCTATCTTTTGACGTTACCTTATTTAAAGTTCTAAAATCTACACACATTCTGAGCTCTCCAGTTTTCTTCTTTACTAAGACTATAGGTGAAACGTACTCGGACTCGCTTTCCCTAATATAGCCTTTGTCTAAATATTCATCTAGCAACGAACTGAGTTCTCCTTTCTCAGCATAAGATAACCTTCTTGGACGACAATGAAAAGGTTTCACATCATTTAATGATAATTTCATTTTGGTTTTTACCAAAGGTTCGGCGGGGCGTTCGGCATACATATAACTTTTCAAATATAACTCGTTTAATTGTTTTTTATACCGACAATCATTTAGCTCATCCACTTCTAAATTTAAATTTTCGCTATCAGTTTCTTCAATATTAATAGACATTAATTCTCTTTCAAAATTCGATCTGTTGTCAATTAACATACTTTCATTTTTGCAATTTTCTAATTCAGAAAAAAATTTGAACCTTCCATTATTTAAAAAATCTCGTCCCAAGATTACCTCATATCCAGTCGTGCCGTCATCTACCACTAGCAAATTTACATTTATCTCAATATCTTTATAAATAACAACACCAGACAACATTCCGTAAATTTTTAGTTTACTTTTATTGATTCCAAAATAATTTTGTTTTTTTACACTGTTAAGTTCGATCAGTTTAATATGTTGTGGTGTCATTGACTTTTTAATAAGGCTGACAGGACTACCGGAATCTATGAGGCAATCTAGAGAAATTTTTTCATAATTTTTTGAAAAAACAAAACATAACTTTCTTACATAATCATCATCTTCGGTCTTGTCTGTGAGCTGATGGACAAGTGATTTCCGTTCTGGGCAGGTTGCTACTATGTGCCCCATCTTTTCGCAAGCATAACACGCTCCATACTCTCGCTTCGGTTTCTTACACTCGTTTGCCATGTGTCCAATCGAATTGCAGTTATAGCATCTCATCGTTGTCTTACTCGATCCTGTTGTTACCCTCGACGTCCTTCTTGCCGATCCTGTTGTCGCTTCAGTTGCCGATCCCGTCTCGTTCCGATTTGGTCGTTGTAGTACTTTATTGTAGGCTTTGTACAAGGCCGCTTTGGTAGTAAATGCGCCGACGTATGCGTATAGCCTCATGTCTTCATCGGTGAAACCATCAATAACGTACTCTACCAGCTCTTCTTCTTCCATCTCCAGACCCGCAGCCAGTCTCAACTTGTCGCTATAGTACTCTCCAAACGTCTCCGACAACGCCCACTTTCTTGCTTCGAACCTTTTTCTTGTCGCCATTCTATTTTCTTTCACCCCGAAAATTTCCCTCAACGACTGGGAAAGGGTTTCGACACTCTCGCACAAGAAATTCGGCTGTGCGTGCAACCACTCCTCCGCTTTCCCTTTTAATTTCGACACGAAAAGTGTGCGCAGCATGTCTTCGCCTACATTGTACATTTGTTGCACATTTTTTAACTGTGTCAACCAATCGTCAATATTAGCACCACCGTTGTAGTCTGGGACGAGGTCTTTGTATGCAGTGTACGGTTGAATGTTGCTTGTTGTCATTTCTGTCGTTACTCCCATCGGTCCCGTTTCCATCGCTGCTGTCGATCCTGTTGCTGTTGCTGTTGTCGCTCCTGTTGTCAGTTCTATAGCACCATCCGTTGTCTCTCCCGTTTCCACTCTAGCTGTAGTCATCTCCGTTGCCACTCCCGTTGTCAAGCTCATCATCTTTCTTAACAGCTCGTTTTCCCTTCTTGCTACATCTCTTTCTCTTTTCAAAATAGCCACCTCTCGTTGTAGTAACTCGTGGTCAATCTGTTTTTGACGATCCGTTAACGTATGCTCAGTTTCTTCATGTGTTTCTTTCTCGGGAGCATTTTTCTTCGGCGCTTCTCCACGTTGTTGCAATGGGATTTCGCTGAGACGAACAGCCAACGTCGCCTTCTTTCCACTGCTCTGTTTTCCTAACCGTTGTAGCCACTCGCGCAGCTGGGCAGCTGTGTAGTCTGATGCATGGACTATATCTTCCATTTTACCGAAAAGCGAAAAGTGTGCAAACAGAAAACAACCACCGAAAAAAAAAATTTCACAGCAAGGGGAAAGAGAGAAAAAAAAAATATACGACGCGTTACTTGACAAGAAAATGTGCGACGCGTTATTAGGCGAGAATGAATTCTAGAACTTTCACAGCAGAGGCAGAGATAGAGAAAAAAAAAATTTAACAATCTGTTTTTTGTGTTTCGTTTTTTTTTTTTAATTCTATTGGATCTTGGATCCCACTTCTGATATTTGTAGCAGGGAATTTAAATGTTAATTGGAACAGTAAAGAAAATAACCAAACACGTTTATTTTATTTAAAGATTTTTATTAAGCCGTTTTCAAAACACGTCCACTTCGTTCGGATGATGCGTATAGAATGAATCTCTTTCTTTCTTATTTTCGTTCTTAAAACTAGTTACACACTAATACATACAAAATGGCAAGAGATACAAAGCGGAATAAAAGAAACTGACGCATGTGTAGATGGCTATCGGTTGTTTTAAATATAAAGGTATTCGGTTTGGGTTTGACTCAACATGTGTATAACAATGTCTTACGGGAAGAGTAACAATAACTAATACATGTGTAGATGACTATCGGTTGTTTGAATATAAAAGCGTTCAATTAGGTTTGACTCAATATGTGTACAATAATGTCTTAAGGGGAAGAGTAACGATAATCATTATAGCAATACGGTAGCATGCAATACCTTAACATAAATATGTGCTTACTACTACATAATTTAGCTCAATTCCACACTTCGTTGCCCATTGTCTCCATTTTCCTATCCACTCCACTTTGTTATCTATGATGTACTTTGCTATTGACAATTGAATTCTATTTGGTCTATATGCCAGTACTTTCAAGATGTAGTCAAAGTGGAGTTTTAGAGTATGAATAAAAAGAGTAGGAAGGCCGGTTTCGAGTAATAGAACATAGTTTGGAATATTGGATGGTAAGTAGTAAAGCCGTTTGAGAAAGTAACGTTGAAGTTTTTTTACTTCTTCGTTTGACTGATATCCCCATGTTTGACAGCCGTAGCACATAACAGAGCGCAATACAGCGTCAAATACCTTGTACTTAGCTGAGGTTGGTACATCTTTGCTGTTCATAACATCTTTCCATGACGCGTTAATCATACTTTTTGATGCAATCAGTTTTCTTTCGAGATGTGGGGTTAACTTCATATTAGGTTTTAAAAGTAGTCCAAGGTATTTGTATTCTGTCACTATTTCAATGGCCTCACCATTAAAGAACCACTTTTCATTCGATCTAAGTTTTGATTGTGTATTTCTTACTATCATTACTTTAGATTTTTCTAGATTAACCGTTAATTTCCAGACTCTACAAAAATCAAATAGCTTATTTATCATGAGTTGTAGACTTTGGGGCGATTCTGCTTAAAGCACAATGTCATCTGCGTACATGAGTACCTTAACGTTTAGACCTGCAAAACTTATTAAAGCGGGTAGATACATTGAAATATCATAAATGTATACAGCAAATAGAACTGCACTTAAAAGACAACCTTGTTTAACACCAGATGTGGTCTCAAACCATTCAGACATATCTATCCCATCCCAAACCGCTGAGCGAGTGTTTTTGTACATATTTTTCAGGACCAAAAGAAGTTTCGTCGACAGTCCCTTTTGCGCCAGTTTGTAAAACAATGCTTGTCGGTCTATCGAATCGGAAGCAGCATTGAAGTCAACGAAAAATATGTACAAACTTCTTTTTTGCCGAAGGAAATACTGCGAAATTGAGTTTAAAGTTATCAACTGTGGAGTAGCCTCTACGAAAACCAGATTGGTATTCACTAAGCACTTCATTATTTGCTAACCAAATGTTGATGCGACTAAGGAGTACAGATGCAAATAGCTTCATAAACGATATCCCTCTATAATTAAGACCAG
Organism: Sphaerophoria taeniata; assembly: GCA_943590905.1. Lineage (NCBI taxonomy): Eukaryota > Metazoa > Arthropoda > Insecta > Diptera > Syrphidae > Sphaerophoria > Sphaerophoria taeniata. The sequence goes on from OX016540.1 coordinate 47,061,056, forward strand.
AGAATCTTGAAAAGCTTGTGGAACCTTTCCGGTATTGAAATAATTATTAAAAAGGTGAAGAATTTCATACAAAAATCCAATAGGCGTGTTTTTGTAAAACTCATTGCTTATTCTATCCGGGCCAGGCGCCTTGTTATTCGCTGTGAATGCAACTGATGTATAATATTCCTGACGTTTTGATCTGCACATATCCTTGTAAGCTTTATTTGCTGAAATATATTGGTTAGTGGCTGTTTCATTTAAATTTTTTTGTTTTCTGGTTTCCTTTAAAAGTTCGAAGGACTTATTTCTTGCGTTCAAACAGTCTTTATCAAACCATTTTTGCTTGAAGTTGACAATTTTTTTGTTGTTTCTTTTATTAGTGGCAGCTTTTATACATTTACAAAGAGAGTCTAGTCTTGAACTTTGTATCGGAAAACAAAAAAGTATCAGTTAGATTCTGAAGTTCATTCAAAACTTTTATTTGGTAGTTTTCTTTTTGACTTTCTTTCCAAATATAAATAACAGACAGAATATATGACAGCCAATTCCAATGATGTCCGCTTTCAACCATCTTAGCTCAAAGTCCCTCTGCTTTTGGGATCTTTAATAATTTGATTGCAAGAAAATCAAAACGTTTGTATTTCTTTTGTTCTTTAAATGAAATGAAAGTTAAAAACGAACAAAATGTAATATTTAACAAAATTTCAAGTGAGGACAAAATAGAAAAAAAAACAAATCTTTTGTTTTTTGTTCAGGTACAAATTTCGGTCGAACGACCTGACCTTCCATTGGCTCATCGTCACATTAAACTTTTAAAACTCTGCACTTTGTTTTCACTTTTGAAGAACAAGTTTTAAGGAAATATGTACCTAGATATATTTATGTATGGGAATACGTAACTAACTTAAAGAAAAAAGTAAACCAAAATTGAAAGAAAGACGATAAAAATCTAATTTTCCTTCCCTTTGATCCAGTCCGTCATTACATTACTAAAACTTTATCATCGTGACAGCGTTGTCCTTTTTGACAAAAACCCATCTTTTTTCCATTCTCACTTGAGAAGTCAATATATCAAGCTAGTCGGTTGTGCGTCGGTCGTCGCTTCGCGTTGTGTCAGTCTTTTGCTCCTTCTGCATCTGATTTATTTCATGAAGAGAGACAGAACAAAATTCCGCAATGAAAAACAGACAAAAAAACAAGGAAGTCATCATAGTGCAAAAGGCTATTTACACCTAAATGCGTTTTATTTTTTTCATGACAGAATTTCAAGTTGGATGGATGCTCTTTTACAAGGTTGTCCTCAAGGGCTTTAACACTGCACTGGAAGGTGCACAGGCACAAGAACCGAAATGTATCATGGATGTGCATCACTGGAAAAGTTTGTAAAGTTTGTACACAAAATATTTTTCTACTATTATATTGTCGTTGCCGTCATCATCGTCGCCGGCATCGCGCGTTGTCGTCATCCGGATCACTATCGTCCTTTTCTCAAACCTGACAACATTGACTTAAGGGTGTTGACACAGCTCTATAACCTCATCATAGTGGAACAACCCTCTTTATCCTGTTGTGTCTGCGTACAATGTTTTGTGTGTTGATGGCATATTGCCAACTTTATGATGCAGAGGGTTTACGTACTCTTCAGAACAAGCTGACTGACATGGGATTGACAATTTCTTTCAGCGTGCATAGTATCGCAAACATTTACTCAAATTACTTCATCACTCAGTTCCAATTTTCTGTGTGTAAGAAGATGACTCTGGAGATAAATCCGGGAATAAATATGCTCTTCCTATCGTTCGTCGTCATACTCAGACTACAACGAATGGATCCCCTATGGTATTGTCAAGAAAAAGCAAATAAATCAGTTTTTTTCTTATTCTTGTTGTGAGATAGGTGAGACCCGGTTTACCTTTACAGTCCCAATGGATATTAAAGGAGAACAAGATAGATAGACAAAATAAAAATAAGGAAACGGAAGAACAGAACACATTGACACTCCCTTAAGCTGTTCAAGTTATCCTTGTTTTGCTGCGTGACACCAAACTATATACCCATATACCATCTGTCAAAAGAGGCAAACGTGGTTTACACTTTACACTGAATTTTAAGCCGACAAACAGACAGACGGACGGATAGACGAAACAAGAAAGCGCACAATTAAAATTTACAGCAAAATGCCAAGTGTCTCTTGTCTCGTTGGAATCCTGATGCCGATCCAAATTCAATGGTCTAGGAGTGTAAATCCCTTTGGTAGTTGCACACATTGCTTATAGTTTTGATCCTTGCGGAGAATATTGAACCAAACGATGCTCAGATGTGCTCAGCTGAGGGAGACATACTCTACGCATGCATGCGAATCATCGTCTGGAAAATAAAACGATTTTCTCTAAAGAAATACTTCTTTTATTTAATGAAAGTGGAGAGGTGAATTTCTGAAGAACACAACTGGCCGTAGTTTTCTTAAAATTTAAGTACTGAATTCTTGGCACTTGACATTAAAAAGAACTTTTACTGCAGCAGCTATCCAATGCACCATTTGTTCAGGTTAGGTTTTCTAGTCAGCAAGTAATCGGTTAAAAAGGGCTGCAAGAACGGAGAAGCAAATCTGATCACCGATTAAGAGGTATAGGTACCGGAGCATTGGGAAGTGAATTTAATGAATTGCTCAACGATCAGCTTTCCGAACAAGAGACATCCCCATTCAAGATCAGTGTAGCGTGCAATGAGAGTGGTTGTGTCCGTGCTGTGCTATTGTTCGCGTCATCTGTTTTTTCTATGTCCCGCCCCTGTCCCTCGACCCCACCGTGCGCGTGAATTTAGAACCGCAACATAAAAAACAAAAAATAAATAAATAAAAATAAATCCACGATCAGCTTCTACATTAATAAATAAATAACACCCAAAAACAAAAATAAAACAACATCAACCAAACATCAGAAACCAATAAAAAAATAAAATACAAAATTGATTGCAATAGCAAAAAAAAAAAAAAAAGCACACACAAAAAAAGGCTTAGAAAATACCCACTGGCCGCAAGAGCACAGTAAGTTAGCATCCCATTCTCTTGTTTATCGTTTTACAGTTGCATGGTTTACCATATGCAATACATTGCATTGAGTTTTTTTGTTTTTTGCTCAAACAGTGTATGCATATGATATGCCGTCAACAACAGACGAATAGAGATTACTGTTTAAATTCCAGGGTCGGATCGATTCACGCTGCTGTTAAGGCATAACACTAACAGTAGCGCTGAAATCGTAAAGAATTCCTTCAATTTAATTCAGTGACTCTTAGATCTCGTCTGTTTTGGTTTTTTATTTTTTTTTACTTGCAATGATTGGCAATTTCAGAGAAGACTACTGTAATGTTCGTGGGCTACGTACGAATTTTCTTGCCTTGTACATCCACACTGTTTCAAACAGGCCAGCTGTTTTGGCGCTAAGTGAAACCCAAGTAGGTGAGAATTCCGATCCTACTGAATTCCTCATTCATGGGTATAGCTTAGTGCCACAATTCCTCCTCCACCATGGTCTCGCCGTTTACATTAGAAATGATGTCGCTTATCAATTTCTTCCACAATATGGTAACTGCTCCGACCCTTTTTTCAATTCAATGTGGTTCAAGTTCACCGTAAATAAGCACATCATTCACTATTGTTTCCTTTATCGAAGCCCAAATTTGGACAGAGCTTCAACTTCTCGCGAATTTGACGCTCTGTCTGACTCCATCCAAAGAATTGTATCCGTATATCCTCACACTGAAATCGTTATTACGGGCGATTTCAATGTACACAATTCTTCTTGGCTTCTCCATTCGGGCCCGACAACACCCGAAGGAATGTGTGCTGAGATCTTTGCTGAGTTTAACCACCTTACTCAGCTTGTTACCGAGCCCACTCGAATATCGGATATTGATGGCCAAGCGGAAAACACTCTTGACTTGTTCCTTACGTCTGACCCTGATAAATACACTATCAATGTATTAACGCCTCTAGGCAGATCAGACAAATTTCTCGTGCCAAACTAATCCAGTTAAAGAAAGAGTTCCGAAGAGAACCGTATGGCAATACGAGAAAGCCAACTGGGACGGTCTCAATAACTTCTTCCGGATCTTTAACTGGTCGCTATGCTTCCTCGATAGTGACGTAGACTCCAGCGCAGATATGATTACTAATATGATTATCTTGGGAATGAAAACTTTTATCCCGAATAGGGTTATAAGCATCAAACCTAAGGAAAAGTCATGGTTTGATTCAAGCTGTAAAGAGGTTATCAGGGAAAAAGACGTAAAGTTCCGTTGTTTTAGAGCCAACCCAACTGAGGAAAACCGGAACATGTTAAAACAAGCCAGGAAGGCCTGCAATGCCCATATTCGACGGACAAAGTTTTTGAATGACCAAAAATTAAGGCAAAAAATACTGCAATGTCCCAAAGGCAGTAAGAATTTTTGGTCATTTGTTAAAAATATGAAGAATTCTTCTTCCTCCTCGGTCCCAACGCTCGTTGACAATGACACTCCAGTTGTTAGCTCTCTCGCGAAAGCTAACCTTTTTGCTAGGCAGTTCGCCGCCAACTCTTCGCTGCCAGAGAGTGCCATGACTCCACCTGTTCTTGAGCGCGTCAATGATTCCATGGGACAAATCTTCTTCCGCACTCGTGCTGTGGCGAGAGTCCTTAAGGATCTCAACATACATAAATCCGCTGGCCCGGATTTTATCCCCGCTATTATTCTGAAGAGGTGTTCTTCCACGCTGGCAAAACCCTTGCGTAAGCTTTTCCATCTATCCTATTCTTCTGGGCTCGTTCCGAGCAGTTGGAAAACAGCATTTGTCCAGCCAATCCCAAAAAAAGGCGAATCTTCTTCTCCCTGCAATTATCGCCCGATTGCACTTACGTCCCTTCTTTCTAAGGTCATGGAAACGCTGATAAACTATCAGCTCAAGAAATATCTCGAAGACCGAAAGCTTCTTAATGACCGGCAGTACGGCTTTCGCAGCAACAGGTCCACTGGTGATCTGATGGTTTATCTCACCGAACAGTGGAACAAATCTTTACATCGTTTTGGAGAAAGTAAGATTGTTGCACTTGATATTTCAAAGGCATTTGATAAAGTCTGGCATCTTGCTCTTTTATCGAAAATGCGTGCTTTCGGTATCGATGAATCCCTTCTTCGTTGGATTAGAAACTTTCTTTCGAATCGTTCAATACAAGTTGTATTGGACGGATTCAAGTCTGAAACCCACAATATAAATGCTGGTGTGCCCCAGGGCTCCGTTTTGTCTCCGACCCTCTTTCTCATTTTCATAAATGATCTCCTGTCTGTAACTTCTTATCCAATTCATTGTTTCGCTGACGATAGTACCCTTAGCTTTTCATATTCGTTCCCAGACTCACATCCCTCCTCTTCGGATGTGGAACTGCAACGGCAAAATATGATAAGCTCATTAAACTCTGACTTAAACAGCATTGTACAATGGGGAATAAAAAATCGCGTAGAGTTTAATGCTTCGAAAACTCAATGCTGTCTTGTATCGTCGAAGCGAGATATATCCCCCTTGCCACTATCCATGAGTGGCACTTGCATCAATGAGACCGAAAATCTCGAGATTCTCGGTATGTGCATCACAGACCACCTTTTGTGGAACGAGCACATATGCGATGTCGCCAAAAATGCCGCAAGATGTTTGGGTTTCTTAAGAAGGTGCAAGAAATTTTTCTCCCCGTCTGATCTGGCTATTATCTACAAGACTTATATTCGTCCAAAGCTTGAGTATAATTCCCATCTCTGGGCTGGTGCTCCAGTTACATACTTAAGCCTCTTAGATGGTATACAAAAAAGAGCTATAAGAATGATTGGTGAGAGAGACATCACTAATTCATTCACTTCATTGGAACACCGTCGTAACGTCTCATGTCTCTCCTTGTTCTACCGTTACTTCTACGGTAATTGCTCTAGTGAAATAGCCAGTTGCATTCCTCCCCTTAAACAATTCAACCGTAATACCCGCGCTTCCAGGAATGCCCATCAGTTTACCCTCGAGCCCAACTTCGGACGTACTGTTAAGTACAGAGAATCGTTCTTTATCCGTACTACGCGAATGTGGAACTCCCTTCCACACTCTGTCTTTCCCAGTCATTGCAATGTTGATGAATTCAAAACCAATGTACACCGACACTTACTTTCAAACCCTTTTCTTGATTCTTAATGCACTCACTGTGTCTCTGGCATAATAAGGGTATAACAAGCCCCTTTAGTGTGTGCGAATTATAAAAAAAAAAAGATGGCAATTTCGTGCGGTTAAGCCACCAATCATTGATTAAGTCAAATATGCTTTTAACTGGAAAAAAGCCGCGGAATCCGACAGGACACCAACGCATCCGATCAAACGAAGTGGACCAACTATTTGATAAAGAAATAGTGCACGTATACATACTGGAAGAAGAATTGAGGAATAAGTGCCAGAAGACTGGCGAAAAGGCACAAAGGGTGTAACGGAATTGGTGTCCTCTCTCTCTCCAAATGGAAAATTTCATAGGACCCTAAGAACGATCCTGCCAGTAAGCAGAGAAGAGTGTCCATTCCATACTTGCTTGAACCAAGGCTCAGTTCGTCGCAGTTCTCAATTGACCAGATATTCACCCAAAGTATTCGAATGATTTGAATAATAATCATAATAGCCGTGTTTTATTGGGAACTTAACTCAGCTCAGCAATGAGAATTAGATTGCTTTCAGATAGGTGTAAAGATGGCGTTTGGAATGTTTCAATATTTGACATTCTGGTGAATGAAACTCTGTTCAAAACTGACTATAGCGTTTTATTCGAATTCCTTTTGCTGAGCTAAGCTAAGTTCCCAATAAAACACGGCTATTAATGGTCATTCGAATAACGAAATTGTATGAAATCGAGCTCTTTTTATTCGAGTTTTCGTCATCATGCGTCGTTCAACTTCTCGTCATCGCCATTCGAGTTCTTTTCATTCGAATTCTTGTAATCATGATTCGAGTTATTTTTCACACGAGTTCTCGTAATCGTCATTTGAATTCTCGTAATCGTCACTTGAATTCTTTTTATTCAAGTTCTCGTCATCGTCATTCGAAATCTCGTAATTGTCATTCGAGCTCTCGTCATCCTTATTCAAACTCTTGCGATCCTCATTCAATATCTTCTCATTCCAGTTCTCGTCATCGTCATTCGAGTTCTCGTAATCGTCATTCAAGCTATTTCTATTCGAGTTGCTTTCATTCGAGTTCTTGTCATCGTCATTAAAACTTGTCTTCGTCAATCCAGTTCTCGTCATCGTCATTCGAATTCTTTTCATTGGAATTCAATCAATCGTCATTCGAATCCTCCTCATTAGAGTTTTCGTCAGCGTTATTCGTATTGTTTTGAAGTTTGAAGAGCAGCAATAAGTAGAAGAAGTAGGTTTGAGATTTCATTCGAGTGATTTCACAGTGCGTAATCGAGTGAACTCGAATAGTTGCCTGAATTGATTATAATTGATCAAATCATTCGAATTCACCTTTCACTAGTCAGTAGTAGCATTATGGAAGTAGAAATATGCGGAAGGCTGCTATAAGCCGAGACTTGGGTTCTTAACAAAGGACACTCTTGTTTCGGGATCATGACGAAATCTAGAATGCCAAAAATCTCGAATGCCGAAAATCTCGAAAATAAAAAAAAATTATCTAGAACGCAAAAATCTCGAATCCACAAAAATCCAGAATTAACAAAAATCTCGAAAGACTCTATCTAGAAAAAAATCTCGAAAAAAAATAAAAATTCGAGATTTTTTTTTTTTTATTTTTAACAGTTAAATCTCAATAAAACACAAATATATCAGTTTACCCAATATTTTGTTTTCTGAGCAAGAAAAATAGTTGCAAACAATAAGAAAATCAAAACAATAAACAAAAAAAGAAAACAAAAACAAATTAAATATGTATTTAAAAAAAAAAAAAAAAACAAATACTTAATACAAGTTTTATAAATGTTAGCCGCAAGACTTCTTAGGAACCCAACATAACTTTTCTCTTCCTTTTCGTCGAGGACTTTCAAGATACGTTTTTCTTTTTGTAAGTACTCTCGTCTAACTCTAGTCTCCTCTCCCATCTGAAGTTTTTTTCAACAAGTCAGCTAACATGAACAGATTCATTCGACAAAATTTCAATGAATCTGTACAGGCCAATGTGAGGCCTTCCAACTAAAACCTTAATTTTAATATTTCCTTTATTTGTGACAATTTCATTTACTTTCATCTTTATAGAGGTAATTTCAAGCTCACGTTAGACTAATTTTAATAATACTGAATTTACTGTGGATGTTCTTGCAGTTTCATTGACAATGTGTTTAGATGGGTAACTGTTCTCACAGGTGCATGAGTAGCAATGTGCAATTGTATGATTGATAACTTTACTTGTCAACTTTAAGTTTGTTAAGGAGAAGTAAGTTATCCAGAATGTATGTTTGAATTTTTGAGACAATGTTTAAAATTCGCGGCGAATTTTAAACATTGTCTCAAAAATTCAAACATACATTCTAGATTTTTGCATTCGAGATTATTTTTTTCTAGATTTTGGCATTTCGAGATTTTATTTTCTAGATTTTTGTTTTCGAGATTTTTTCCATTCTAGATTTTTGTTTTCGAGATTTTCATATTCGAGATTTTTACTTTCTAGATAATTGATTTCTAGATATCGTGGTAGACCCTCTTGTTTCTTAGCAAAGTTCGAGAACAAAGTGAATAGTTCGGCCCCGATGATGATGAGCGACGAGACAATAATAATATCAAGAGCTATAAAAAATCTACCACAGAGCAGAAGTGATGATGAAAATGAAGCTTGAAAGACTCTGGTGGGCTGCACATCAAGATGGTATGAGCTAAGTCCCTGAGATCGAAGAATATCCTTCCTGGCTATGAATTTCATTCCTGTCATCTTCGAAAAAAAAACTACTTCCATATTTTTAATGAGATTATCATGTTGAAAAAAGGTTCAACAAACAAACCCGGTGAAATAACCCACAGTCATTATCCCATCTACAACACGATGGGCAATTGGTATTCTTTGCTCCATTTCAGTCAATTTCGCATTTCATGTACTTTTATTTCTCCATTTTTCACAGAGGCAATCTGAGAATTGTCGTTCTTTTAAAATAAACCAAAACACAGAAAAAGAAGATGGTGCTTGTACTACACCTACTGTGAAAAAAACAAAATATCAGCCCCTGAAAAATGAGCATTCTAATTTTTTAACCCTTAAAACTCGAGCCAATTTAGCTTAGTAGGGTTTTTATATCGCTTTCTACCGCATTTTTTCCTTCTAATTTTATTTTGTGTGTTTTTGTTTTCAGACGAAAGTAGCTATCTGTGTTGTACACAATTTCAAAAAAATAACCCAAAAACTAAAGCACTCAAGTTCGAGTCCCAAAAGTTCTGGCGACTTCAAGGAAAAACGAGTATGTGTGTGAGTCTGAGTGTTGTTTAGAGTATAGCCAACTTTTGGATGTAAAGGAGTTTCATTTAAGTGTTTTTTGCTGTGTTGAAGCACATTTTACCTACTTAAGAATGTAAGTGCAAATTGTTTTCATTAAAATCCTAGAAATGGTCAAAACCATGAGAAGAGGCTCTTTACAATGATGGGACATCTTAAGTTTGTGTCTTTTCTCCTTCTTCTTCTGATGGCACTGAGAAAAGGTGCAATCTGTTGGGTCTGTGGATTTTATGATCACTTGATTCCTTGAAATTGAGAAAGAGAAGTAGAAATATAATGATGTCAAAAAAAAGTAATACTATTTTAGAAAACTAGAAGAAGGAAGCTCGTTCAAGAATATTGTCGTACAATGGTTCTTTTCATCCTGGTACTTATTTCTTTTTTTTCTTGTACTTCCTTAGAAACCGGACTCGGCATGTAGCAGGAAAACATTGCGCTTGTCGGATACCTACTGGTTGTTGTAGTACATTGGCATATTGGTTTTAATTGCTTTTGAACACTTAATTGGTAATAAAAAGAGAAGGAAACAGGACCTGTTTATAGGATCATTGAAGGCTATTACTGTTGAGGAAATCTTTGACGTACAAAAAGGGAAGCGGAAAAGTAGCAAATTTGTTTGTTTCTTGTGCTCTTTGGCGTTCAAAATAATTCAAAGTTTAATAACTGCACAAAAAGGATCCAAACGAAGTATAATGAAATTAATTATTTAATTATTATGAGTTTTGTTTATTATTGTACTTGTGAAAATTCTATTTTGAAGCACAATTTTTTGAACAAGGGCCCAAGTAATATAGGTACATTAAAATTTAATCTGTGGTTAGTTTGGGTTTGAATCAATTTTGGTTCGTTTTGATGTGCTTGCATATCAAACGGCTTAAGCTGGCTGGTTGGGTAGAAATTAGAAAATTAAGTCGCTCAAGACAAAGTGATTGATCTTAAAGCTTCCATTCTAAAAATAATTATTAAATTAGTTTATAAATTATTTCAGCTTCACGTTGGACCAAAAGTGGGTTCGTCCCTGAACGAACCATTCGAAATTATTTCATAACATTTTTATAGTTCGATCAAGGATCACAAAAAAAAAGGTTTTTTGATCATAACTCGATAACCTGACCTCGCATATTGTTTTGGTTTGCAGTGATTGATAGAGGGCAAACAGACCTTTGTCACTTGATATATAGCATAGGCTACCTGAGAAAATTGAGATATCTGGCGATTTGAAATCGCTGGAAATTTTTCGAAAGCAGAAATCAAATCGTTGTTATTTTATAGCTCAAGAACGGGCTTACCTGTGCAATTATTTTTTTTTTCCAAACTAAAGAGGAATAAGATTAGAAGGTTTAAAAAAATAAAATTTATACTTTTCAAATCACAAACGGTGGCAATGTTAAAAAATCATGCTTTGCCCATTGCCCACTAATATCAAATCGAAAATTATTTTAATTGAAAGTTTATTACACAGAAGAAAGTGTTTCTCGTGAAGTTGCTACCTTTCCTTTCTCACAAAGGGATCGTAAGACCTTTCTCTCGAACCCGGCTAAGAGCTTACAGTGGCTTTGGCTAAGCACCTAGATTTCGGATCCGTGGTAAGACAATCGTCTTATACGCAGAAGCAGTTTCGAAGTAATGGTAAGATTCTTGGATTTAAAGAGCCTTGAAAGACAAAAAATTGGCTTTGGGCAATTTCTCCACCTTAAGAATGTTCCGGAGTGAAACAGAAAATTCGAATTGCTTGAAGCGCCACCCAACTGCAGAGGAAAATTTTTAAACTAAATGCATCTTGCAAAGAGAGACAGAGAGAGAATGACCTTCCTATGAGAAACGTGACTTCCGCCAAACTAATAAAGCCGTTACTGATTTGAATTTTCAAATTTAGGTAGATTTGGATATCTTTTAATTTAAAAATAAAATAAGTTTGATCAAAGTTATTTTCAAAATATTTTGATTCAGATGTGTTGAGACCAAGTATATGTGTTTAATAAATGAAGAGATTTAAATAAAAAAAAAATTCGCTTCAAAAGAAAAATTGCTTATCAATAATAAGAATTGTAATAATTGTTTTTTAATTTGTTTCTTAACAAGTTAATTTTTCCTCCAATAGTGTTACAGTTTAAATGTCAAATTTTATGCATATTAAGAAATGTTAGCGTAAAATGTTTTTATTTTGATGGAATTCTCTTTGAAAAAGCCTTTACTACTAACAGCCCTATTATGACTAGCAACTATCGACTTGATAGTTGATATATATATATCAACAAATTTAATGAATTCGTATTATGACTATCAACTGTCAACATTTTTTATCGACTTTTGAGTTTTATTGGATTTAATAGCTATTGTGAATGATTTTTTTTATAGAAACGGTATTACGAATATCACAAAATTTGAAACACATCAATTTTTCTATCAACTAAAAATTCCTGATTGAAACACAAACATACAAATTGTTTGGGTTGGGGTCGAAATCCCGAAAATCAAAATCCCGAAAGCCCAAAATCCCGAAAACCCAAAATCCCGAAACCCACAATCCCGAAAACCCAAAATCCCGAAAACCCAAAATCCCGAAAACTCAAAATCCCGAAATACCGAAATCGAAATCCCGAAAAATTATATAAAATGAAAAATTTGCGCAAATTTTTCATTTTATATAATTTTTCGGGATTTCGATTTCGAAATGCTTTGCAAAAGCATAACAGCATCAAATCAAACTGTTTTATATATAAGATCGGGAATTGCAAAGACAACTTACAATTTTTTTTTGGAGTTTACTCCTTTAGAATCGATTCATATATAGACCCCGGTATGGAAAAAATATGGATAGGAAAATCAATCATTGAAAAAAGCGTTATAAAAAATTGTCTACTAACGCTTTTTTTAACTCTTAATAACTTTAAACCTACTGGATCGATTTAGATGAAATTTGGTAGTAAGACAGACTAGAATCTGAAGAAGGGCACACGGTGTTTTTTAACGCAATTAAAGGGGTCGAAAAGGTCACAAGGGGTTGAAATGTTAGGTCAAAGTTTGTATGGAGGTTGTTCTGGAATGTGCTGCAGAGAAGCTGGAAAGCCAAACATCAACAACTCACCCTAGATCTATTATGTATTGCATTTTTATTTCTCATTAAATCGTATGCTCTAATCTCTTTGTAACGGCCAATGCAGATATTGCTCTTATATTGTTTGCCTTATGTTTAAATTAGTCACATACTTAAATTGATTACTCAATGCTTTTTTCGAGGCTTTTGCTGCTTGACCATCATCGCGTTAAATACAAAAAATTGTTTAGCTCCGCAAATTCTCTAATCAAATTTCTTTGGCATACTTTACTTATTCATTAGAACAATTTTGCATTTTTTTAAAATTATTATAATAAAACCACCATTTAAAAATAAATTGTTGCCAATTAATTTCGACTCATTTTATGGTCCTTCGTGGTCGGATCTCTTAAACAATTTTTTCGTTTTTTTTTTTGGACATTTGTGACACGTGATCGTGGTAAGACTTTAACCGAGCTGCAATTGATTTAAAAAGCTGCACTTAATCGTTGCATATGGCAATTGATGGTGATGTGAAGGAATGATTTTTTTTATTAGTGCATGCTAGAAATCGTATAATTTATGTTTTTTTGTTAATTATATATGTATACATATGTATAAACTGTGAGACAATTGATTGAGTGATATCAAGCGCGCATAGAAAAAGGACATAGACTTAAACACGTGAATAACTCTTATACTTTTGCCATTTCTATATTCTACATAAATTAATTAAAAAATTATGAATGCGATCAAAGTTAAACGTGGTTCCGCTAAAGGTACCCTAACACGTGCAGCACAGTATGCAGAGTCGCTGCCACTAGACATTACTCTTGCTGAACTTGAGATTCGATTGGAAAGGCTTAACCAAGCTTGGTCAGATTTTTCGTCTTTAAATGATGCGTTATGTGAGTTTTGCGATGATGAAAACTTCGTGGACCCGGGTCCTGAATTGGAAATATACGAAGAAAAATATTTAAAAACGCATTCAATCTTCACAAATAAAATTCGTCAATTGAAATCTCAAAATAACAGTGCTGATGATTCAATAATAGAAAAATTAGCAGATCAACAGACTTCTTTTTTAAGAACTTTAAATTCCGCGACACAAAAATCATCGGTTAAGCTTCCTACAGCTAATATTCCTATTTTTGATGGAAAGTATGAAGACTGGCCTGAGTTTAAAGATCTTTTTTTGAGTTCGGTTGACCGTAACACAAACTTGAGCGGTGCTCAAAAGTTTCAGTACCTTAAGTCGTTTCTGCGCGGTGGTGCTTCGGGTTTATTAAAGCACATGCGGTGTTCGGAAGAAAATTATGTTGAGGCATGGGATAGATTAGAAGCGAGATATGAAAAAAAGAATCTTATTGTTCAGGCCTTTGTTGAATCTTTTCTTTCGTTACCATCGTCTAATTCTGAAAACATTCAGGTACTCCGTAAGCTTACAGATGGAGCAGATGAGGTCATCCGAGGGTTAAATGCATTACAATCTAATAATCGCGATCCGTGGCTAATATATTTGCTGTTGCAAAAGGTCGATCCAGACACACGACAGGCGTGGGCTGATAACTTGGGAGCACAAGAAGACGCCACAATAGATCAGTTTATGACTTTCTTACAGACAAGGTGTAGTAATTTAGAGGCGTGTACTTCACTCACCACAACACGAAAGAAAACCATTACACCAGTTCGGTCACACTTAGTGGAATCAACGCAAAATTGTCCTAAATGTCATGGTGGTCACATTTTACCTCAATGTACAGATTTTATTAGTCTCGATGTCGTTTCTCGTCGCGATTTTGTCAAAAAACATTCAATTTGTTTTAATTGTCTCCGTCAAGGTCATGGTGCGTATAAATGTCGGTCAAACTTTCGGTGTAAAACATGCAAGGCGCGTCATCACTCATTGGTTCATCCTACACACAATTCAGTAACTGAGCATTCTTCTTCGAATGACATTCAACGTAATAATGTACCATCGATTCCAAATCCTCCGATTGTTTCCAATCATTCGCTTGAATCTTCTCGTCCATCTCAAACAATTCTACCCACAGCAATTGTTAAGATTCAAGATAGCCAGGGATGTTTTCAAACTATACGCATTTTGCTCGATACAGGTTCTCAGGTCTCGTTTATAACCGAACATGCTGTTCAACGCCTGGGCCTTAAACGCAAGCGATCTCGAATTCCAATTACTGGAATTGCTTCAACGTCAGCTGGTGTAACTAATGGATTAGTTACCGCCAATCTTCACTCTCGATTCAACTCTAAATTCGTTGAAGTTGACTGTTTCATAATTTCAAAACTTACTTCAGTATTACCTTCCTGTTCCATAGTTAACATTGATCCAAGTCGTCTATCATTCGATCTAGCAGATCCAACTTTCACTAAGCCTGGTGAAATTGATATTTTGATTGGAGCAGATAAGGTGTTCAGCATCATAACTGGCTCTGCAACCCCAGCAGAGCATCAATTACCGGAAAGGATTCCTACTATTTTTGGTTGGGTTGTAGCTGGTCAATTTAATCAGAATACTTCTGGACTCGTCACATTCTGTACACAGTTAGATACCAGCCAAGACTTTGACCTCGAGAGGTTTTGGAGATTGGAGGAAGTTTCTACTGTACCTGTTCTTTCTTTAGAAGAACAACAAGCCGAAGATAGTTTTGTGAATACTCATATTCGTCATTCTGATGGGAAATTTATGGTGGAATTGCCTTTCAAGCCCAATCAAAGAACTTTTTTTGGAAACTCTTTTTCAATTGCCTACAATCGTCTCCAGTCAATTGAAAGAAAGTTCGCATCGAATCCTGATTTAAAAGGTCAATATTCAAGGTTTATGAACGAATATTTGGAATTAGGACACATGAAAGAGGTGCCGTCGAATGAGATTGCAGTTGATAACAACAGGTGTTACTACTTACCCCATCATGCTGTATTTAAGAGCGATAGTAGCACGACTAAAATAAGAGTAGTCTTTGACGGCTCCGCCAAAAGTTACAGTAGTATGTCGTTAAACGAATGTCTTCTCGTAGGCCCTACAATTCAGCGTGATATATTCTCGATATGCCTTAGATTTCGACGACACAAATACACAATATCGGGAGATATAGAGAAAATGTATCGTCAGATATGGGTGTCTCCTAAGCATGCCGATTTTCAAAGAATAGTATGGCGGGAAACACCTGAAAGCCCAGTCAGACATTATCGCCTTCTTACGGTCACCTATGGCACTGCGTCAGCACCTTTCTTAGCGGTTCGCTCCCTCCGACAAGTCGCTCTTGACTCCGCTCGTTCACATCCTCTTGCTTCGTCGATTATCCTCAACGATTTTTATGTAGACGACGTAATGACCGGGGCAGATTCTATCGATGAGGTGATCAAGCTGCGAACGGATCTAGTCGAATTACTAAAATCTGCTGGCTTCCATCTCAGAAAATGGACAACCAACTGCTGGCCTTTGCTTTTGTCTATACCAGAGGAACAGAGAGAGCTGTCTCCGGTGGATTTTGAGGAATCAAGTTCAGTGAAATTATTAGGATTGCAATGGTGTCCATCGAGAGACTGTTTTTCTTATCAGGTTCGCTTAGATACATCCAAAACTGTCACTAAACGTCGAATACTTTCGGAAGCATCTAGAATTTTCGACCCAATCGGATTTTTGGCCCCAGTTGTCGTTGGTGTGAAGATAATTATGCAGAACCTCTGGAGAGAAAAATTATCTTGGGACGAAGTAGTTCCAGAGCATTTGATCGATCGTTGGACATTAATTCATCAAGATCTTCATCAACTTGAAAATTTAAGTATCCCTAGAATAATGTGGTCAGACAAAAACAATTATGAACTACATGGCTTCTGCGATGCTTCCTTAGACGCCTATGCAGCCGTCGTTTATTGCAGGAGTGTGAACCCAGATGGAAGTTTTATGGTTTCTTTGGTAGCAGCTAAAACTAAAGTAGCACCCATAAAAATACTTTCGCTTCCCAGACTTGAACTCTGTGGAGCTCTTCTTTTAACCCGTCTATTAAATAAAATTCAGATGTCTTTACAGGAGAAAGAATCTAGAATCTTTGCTTGGACGGATTCATCTATAGTTCTCCATTGGTTGTCTGCAATCCCAAAAAGATGGTCCGTATTCATTGGCAATCGAACCTCGGAAATTTTGTCTTTATTGCCTCGTAAGATGTGGAATCACGTACGTTCGGCCAGCAACCCGGCAGATATTGCTTCTCGTGGTGTTTCACCATCGCATTTGTGTGCAAATGAGATGTGGTGGAAGGGACCTCATTGGTTGAGCTTGGATAGACATTTTTGGCCTGCATCATCCCCCGTTCCTGAAGAATTTTCAAAAGAAGAGCTAGAAGAGAGAAAATTACCTGAAGGCAAGACAAAGGTATTTTTATCTAATTTAGAAACAGACAACATCATGGATCCACTTATTGTCGACACATTGATTAAAAATGTATCTAACTGGAATAAAATTATTCGTGTAGTTGCATATGTGCGCCGGTTCTTACGTAATTACTATGTTCGAGACAATAAATATCGAATTGTTGGACCCTTGTCTACAAAAGAACTTGTACAAGCTAAAATTGTTATTATAAAAAAGGTGCAGTATTCGTTGTTTTCGTTTGAAATCGGTCTGTTGAAAAAAAATAAGCCTTTATCAAAAAGAAATAAACTTCTTTCGTTAAGCCCTTTTCTCGATGCTTTTGGCGTGCTTCGCGTTGGAGGTCGTATTCAAGAATCAACGTTAAGCTATGACCAAAAACACCCTGTAATTTTGTGCAAATCCCATCCCATTTCAACACTTATAATAACTTATAAACATATCCAATATTTGCATTCGGGAGTAACATTGACTTTTTCTTTAATAAAAGCAAACTTTTATATTCTTGGGTGTAGAAATCTGATTCGTAAAATTGTCCATAAATGTGTCACTTGTTTCCGTCAACGCGTTACAACTTCGCAGCAACTGATGGGCAATCTCCCAATTGATCGCGTTACTTATTCACGACCATTTAGTAAAGTGGGCTGTGACTACGCCGGTCCAATTACGTTGCGTTCATCTCGACTACGAAATGCTAAATTGGTTAAATCGTACATAGCGTTATTCGTTTGTTTCGTTACAAAAGGAATTCACCTCGAACTGGTAGGAGACCTCTCGACAAATGCATTTCTATTAGCATTAGACCGATTTGTCGCACGTCGCGGTAAACCAAGCGAGATTTGGAGCGATAATGGTACGAACTTCCACGGCGCGAAACGTACTCTGGATGAAATGTATAATCAACTTCGAACTCAACACCATAACACCATTGTAGCTGATCACCTATCAAAAGATGGCATAAGCTGGAAATTTATCCCTCCTGCAGCCCCTCATTTTGGAGGCTTATGGGAGGCAGGTGTTAAATCTGTCAAGACCCACATCAAACGTGTTATTGGTGAGAACAAGTTGACATACGAAGAGATGTACACGTTACTAGCAAAAATCGAAGCTCTGCTGAATTCGCGACCCATGTGGCATGTCTCAGATAGTGAACCAACTGCATTGAGTCCATCCCATTTTATGATTGGGGAACAATATGTTGCAATTCCTCAATCAAATATTTCAAACACTTGCATAAAAACTAATTGGTTTACTTTACAGACTTTACTCCAAGGCTTCTGGAAGAGATGGCATCAGGAGTATTTAACATCCCTTCAACATAGACCAAAGTGGCAAAAACTTAAATTCAATCTTCAAGTTAACGATGTCGTTCTTCTCAAAGAGCCAAACCTGCCACCCTCCAAATGGATTATTGGTCGTATCTCACAAATACATCCTGGAAATGACGGTAAAGTCAGGGTCGTCACTATTCACACGAATTTTGGAAACTACACTCGTCCAATATCTAAAGTAGCTCCACTGCCTCTCGCTGAAAGACTGGAGTCTTCCAGGGGGGGCTGAATGTTCTGGAATGTGCTGCAGAGAAGCTGGAAAGCCAAACATCAACAACTCACCCTAGATCTATTATGTATTGCATTTTTATTTCTCATTAAATCGTATGCTCTAATCTCTTTGTAACGGCCAATGCAGATATTGCTCTTATATTGTTTGCCTTATGTTTAAATTAGTCACATACTTAAATTGATTACTCAATGCTTTTTTCGAGGCTTTTGCTGCTTGACCATCATCGCGTTAAATACAAAAAATTGTTTAGCTCCGCAAATTCTCTAATCAAATTTCTTTGGCATACTTTACTTATTCATTAGAACAATTTTGCATTTTTTTAAAATTATTATAATAAAACCACCATTTAAAAATAAATTGTTGCCAATTAATTTCGACTCAGAGGTCGATTAGGTTAGAAGTTTAAAACTCATTTTTATGGCTTTTGACTAAACATAAATAAGTATGACATTCAAAGTTTAAAAAAAATAACCGAGGGGGGGGGGGGTGAAATAGGGGGTGAAAGTTTTAGTGCCACGTCGAATCTATTTTATTGAACAGAGATTTCAACGTAGAACGGTGAAATTTTCACACATGATACAGAATTTCATGCTCTTCAATTTATTATAGGTACTTTAATTATACCGGTAACTCATTAATATGGCCAGTTAAGACATTTTCACATAAATTGGTATATAAGTTTTAATCCTATAGACTGGTTGTTGAAATTTCTATATGTCTAATCTACATGAAATAACGGTGATTTTGATACCTCATTTGTAAGGATACGTTTCGTACAAGCCTCACAATCTCGATTTTAAAATAAATATAATTGCACACAAACGACCTGCTTGGTTCGTACGAAATCACACATCACCTGTGGGAGAATCCCGCTATGGCCAAAATTCGATCGTTGTTTTTGGATTAAAAACATCCTAGCGTGCGTTCTAATAATCGGATCTTCAAGATTAAGATCTCTTAAGAAGCACAAGGCTTCAGGCTTTAATTCAATGTACAATTCAATGATATTCAATTCCATTTTATATGCAACTAGCAGTTGCCCGCGACTTCGTCCGCCTCTCCCTCGTCCACCGCACCGGCCAGAGTATCGTCTCGACTTGTGCATCATGCGCGCATGGGAATTTTGTTCGAAAGTTATTGTAAAATTGCATTGCAGTCAACTCTCCCTAGGTCGTAATTCTCTTGAACTTGAAAAATTTGAGCATTTTTTATGATTCCCTTCAGTTGTTCATACTTAAAGCATTCCCTTGGGTGAACTCTCCCTAATTCTAATATCTCTCTTACTTCTGCATCGTTTTTTTTTCGTTAAGTAAATTTTTTTTTTCTTTAAACTGAGCATATTTTTTAGTTAAGAAGTACATAAAATGATATTGTTTAAACACAATAATCTGCACAAATAGTGCAATCAATCACATTCACAAATCAATTGAACTCTCAAAATTCTAATTTGAGCAGTTATTAGGCCAGTTCCACCTAACAACATCTCACTGAGATCTCAATGTCACCTTGACTGAGGCAAAATCATTTGGTGGAACATAATTCTCAGTTATCATTGAGATTTAATGGTTACCTTACTAATTGTTGCTGCACATATGTCAGCCACGTCAAATAGCTGAGTGAGAAATCGAATCCAAAATAATTTCATCTCAGTTCTCACATTTCCACAGATTCTTCGCTGCTATTGGTCGCAGCTTAATTTTAAGTAGAATAAAGCCTTCCTCGATTAATGGACTATCAAACACAAAAAGAATTTTACAATTCGAAATAGTAGTTCCTGAGATTACCGCGTTCAAACGAACTTTATATTGTATTGTATTGTATTGTTTGCCGTTTTTTCCACATTTTACACAAATTTTTCTCTCCTATTGGTCGCAGCTAAATTTTATATAGCTTCAAGCCTTCCTTGATAAATGGACCATTCAACATTTAAAAAGTTGTTCAATTTCATAAAGCAGTTCTTGAGATAAGCGCGTTAAAACGCAGAAAAATGTATATTTTTTGCCGTTTTTTTCCATATTTTCCACAGATTCTTCGCTGCTATTGGTCACAGCTTAATGTTAAATAGCCTCAAGTCTTCCTCAATTAATGGACCATCCAACACAAAAAGAATTATACCATTCGAACCAGTACTTCCTGAGATAACTGCGTTAAACGCAGAAAAATGTATATTTTTTGCCGTTTTTTCCCCATTTTAAACAGATTCTTCGCTGCTATTGGTCACAGCTTAATGTTAAGTAGCCTAATGTCTAAGTCGATTAAGGCACCATCCAACACAAAAAGAATTATACCATTCGAACCAGTAGTTCCTGAGATTACCGCGTTCAAACAAACAAACTCTTCAGCTTTATATATTAGTGTAGATAATGCACGATAAATGTGGACCCATTTGAATTTTCATCATTAATTAATGAAAAGTTGATAAGAAATGTAACTGTTCTGAAAATGTAATGATGCAGTTTTGTAGATTTTTTCATTATTTACAAAAATGTTTGTAGAAGTATGTAACTACATTGATTCATTAAAAAATACGTAAGAACGTTTTAAACAAAGTTGTTGACATTCATATTGCTTACCATAAGTATTAAAGTATAATATACATATTTTATCAAATTATTATGAATAGATGTAAGAATATAATATGAATTCAATCCTTTGCGTACTATGTATATATTTTATGGTAATCAAATCATTCTTATTGAGTGAACTCCAGTCGCGCGTCGGAGCCGACACGTACAATTTTTTTTTTTGAAGGTCACCAATAAAAAAAAACTTAGAAAAAAAGTCCGTTAGATTCTCTTCTTATGTTAAGAAGAATGTTTATGTTATACTTAAGATTTTTTCTTAAATTGTGCGATTATACTTTTGAAATGCAGAAAAAAAACTGGTTTTCATTTCTAAACATTAGAAGGGAAAGTAACGGAATATATTTTTTATCTCAATTTTCTTATACTCGTATAATGATGCTCTTAAAGAAAATGTTGAGTTCTTTATTCTTTCTTATTTTGAAATAAATTTCAGAAATTTGAGAAAATTTCTGGATTTTGGCCAGTCGGGATTTTGGGTTTTCGGGATTTTGGGTTTTCGGGATTGTGGGTTTTCGGGATTGTGGGTTTTCGGGATTTTGGGTTTTCGGGATTGTGGGTTTACGGGATTGTGGGTTTTCGGGATTTTGGGTTTTCGGGATTGTGGGATTTCGGGATTTTGATTTTCGGGATTATGTCCGTCTCCCAAATTGTTTTGATATTTTTAAAGGCGAAATAGTCAAAAAGAAACAAGATTTTGAGTTCCACACATAACTGTTTTTATTGCACTTCAAATCTGCAAAACAATTTTTGTAATATCTTAAATAGTTTCCGTCTTACAGCCCTATTATGACTAGCAACTATCGACTTGATAGTCGATATACATATATCAACAAATCTAATGAATTCGTATTATGACTATCAACTGTCAACATTTTTTATCGACTTTGAATTTTATTGGATTTAATAGCAATTGTGAATGATTTTTTTTTGATAGACACGGTATTACGGATATCAAAAAATTTGAAACATATCAACTTTTCTATCAACTAAAAATTTCTGATTGAAAGGCAAACAAACAATTTGATTTGGCATTTTTAAAGGCAAAAAAGTCAAAAAGAATAAAGATTTCGAGTTCCACTCATAACTATTTTTATTGTACTCCAAGTCTGCAATACTATTTTTGAAATAGCTTAAATGGTTTCCGCGTTATTTTAGAAAAAAGTTTGCAAGTCGTTTTTGGAAAAATTTGTATTTCAAATTTGATAAGTCAAACATTAAAATACACTACTGGTCTCCAAGGAAATTTTGATAAATATTCACAATCGGTCAAAAATTACAAGTTGATACTAATAATACGAAACTATCAACTATTTGATAAAAGCTATCGACTATCAAATTGATACTCATTATAGGGCTGTTATTTAAGAAAAAAGTTTCCAAGTTCTTTTTGAAAAAAATTGTATTTCAATTTTGAAAAGTCAAACATTGAAATAAACAACTCGTATACAAGGAAATTTTGATAAATATTCACAATCGTTCAAAAATATCAAGTTGATACTCATAATACGAAACTATCAACTATTTGATAGAAGCTATCGACTATCAAATTGATACTCATAAAAGGGCTGTAAGAGTAATGAAGTACTTAATTTAAACTGTGCTCCAATAGTGCTCTAGAAACTGTTTTTGTCTACAAAAGGACACCTTTAGCATTTCGATACGACATCCAA
This sequence comes from Sphaerophoria taeniata, assembly GCA_943590905.1. NCBI lineage: Eukaryota > Metazoa > Arthropoda > Insecta > Diptera > Syrphidae > Sphaerophoria > Sphaerophoria taeniata. The sequence goes on from OX016540.1 coordinate 47,083,776, forward strand.
TACCAATTGAAAAATTGCAATTTTGGTCCGGAAAACTCTTAATAGTTGTTCTTCTAATATTGCCAACGTTTTCTACAGACGGGGCCACTATGAACTTATAGTTTTTCCCTCATTTGGATTGGACAGTTTGTGATTTCCCTCCAAAGACGTTAATATCGTCTGCGTAAGCAGACAAGAAACAAGTTGAAAAAATTTCGAAGATTCGACGAAGCTTAATTTAAATTGATTAATTAAGAATATTGCGAAACATGAATGAAAATTTAAAAAAATAGTAATTCGTATTGGCAGATTTGTTGGTTTTTTTGAATTTCAATTTCAATGAACTTGTTGGTGAATTTTAACTATAAACCTATCGACAAACAGATAAGAAAAAACAAAGCAATTTTTTTTTTCGATTAATACAAATAATATAGATACATAAGAGACTTTTGAAGGTGGCTATTAGGACATTCTGGTGGCTGCTGATATATATAATACTATTCACACTTTTTTCAACAACTGTAAATGAAAAAATTGGCTAAATACCATTCATTAAGGGAGAGCATATATAAAGGAATTTTAAATTTTGTGGGAAGGACAAGGCAGAAAATATAATTTTGCCAAATGATATCAAGTCACTCAGATGGTTGAGAAAAAAAAATTATAAAGTAAGGCCCTCTTTGTCGAAATGGCTTAGAAACAGTTTTGGGTTGTTTCAAGCAATTTAACGTCTGGTATTTTAGTGAAATTTTAAACAAAAATACGCGCTGATGCAGCGCATTTAAGTCCCCCTATCATTCTATCAGTCACATCATTTGTGAGGTGTGGTAAGATATTGGTTTTAGTGCCAAAACTATTTTCTTGGTTTTTGTTATTCGATTCCTGTCTTCTGGGAACGGGCAGCTGCCCGTGGCGTAGTGGTATGTGCGTTGGCTGCTACGCAGGACGAATGGGTTTGAATCCTGCTCGTGCCCATAAAGTTTTTATTTCATCTTTCACTGCCTCTTGCCAGCTCTGCGAAGAGTGGGTGAGGGTTTGGAAAGGATTGCTTGCAATTCCAAGTACAGATTTCTTGCCGCTCATGTGCGGAAGGTTCAACCTCCAAGTGGTGCAGAGCGTCAACTTGACTTCGGTCAGGGCGAATGAACCTACGTTTTATTGTACATGTATCATAATCACTTTCTTTTGATACCGTGATTTATGAGACTGTACTTGATATCATTGTGATAGAATAAGGCACTAATGAGTGTTCTTAAGAAAGTTGGTGGTGCATGGCAATATGTCATGCAGTCTTCCAGTTTGGTCGACCCGACTCCACTCTGGTAAAATGGACTGCATGACAATGTACACCAGTGTTCCTGTGAGCCGTTAAGTCACGAAGCTGGAAAACTATCCTTTTGGTTTGTACGGATGTGTGATAATTTCACACATCCGATAGAATGTATGATGATAATGTCATACATTCACAGAGTACAAAATAACAAAAGAGACTACCATGTCTTCTGAAAAAACTGGTGCTCTGGGGTAGTTGTGCCCGGATTCTAATTGAATCTCAACTACAGTTGCGGTCGGCCCCCTTGTGGGAGTTTCAGAGTGGCTGTGGTTAACGAGAAATGCGTTCTCGGTAACTGAGTGATGGTGTTCCTTAAGCTCAGTTACATAGATAAAAACACATCTACCAGTATGGCTTTTTTTAACGGGAAAAGCAAACTGGTACTTGAGAAAAATGGAAATGACGGAAGGTAAAGTCTACGGCAATAGGACAGATGCAGAAGATTAATCTTGCCTTTTTTTCATATTCTACAAGGCAACATACACCATAAATATGCATGTAATTCATGCATATAAAAATGGAGTGGATTGGAATTCAATCCACCACGAAATTAGGGCCTTGAGCCAGGTGTTCGTGTGTATTTGTTTTCCTAATCTGCCTCTTGCCAACAACTGACAACACTTTCAAGAATATCATCTGTCATGAAAAAAGTGCTTCTCAACTTTGCCATTCGGAATCGGCGTTGAATTGTAGGTCCCCTCAATTTTTCACAAGCACTCAGGGAATTGTTGATGAGTGTAAGCCACTAAGGCATTGGCTCTTCAAGATCTGTCGCACCACTATTTAATTTTTCTTATTTACTAACAGAAATCACAATACTATAGTGAGCAGATATTTTTTAAGACAATGCGGGACACAATTTTTTTAATTGATTAAACTATTTTATTTTATTTTTAAGAACTACAATAAATAAATAATAAAAAATACATCAACATGTACAGCATATTTCATAGGTTGATATAACTAATCAGTCTTTAAGATACAAAAAATCACAAGTTTTAAACAAATTTCTTCTTTATAAAATAAAATAAAAACATAAACATAAATATACTTAATATTCTGTAAAAAAATATTCTTTGCCCAGGTCGTTAGTTATATTTTTCACTGGTGAGAATTTTTTTTAAAACTTCACCATTATTTTTAATCTATCTACACTAATATATAAAGCTGAAGAGTTTGTTTGTTTGAACGCGGTAATCTCAGAAACTACTGGTTCGAATGGTATAATTCTTTTTGTGTTGGATGGTGCCTTAATCGACTTAGACTTTAGGCTACATAACATTAAGCTGTGACCAATAGCAGCGAAGAATCTGTGGAAAATATGGAAAAAACGGCAAAAAATATACATTTTTCTGCGTTTTAACGCGCTTATCTCAGGAACTGCTTTATGAAATTGAACAATTTTTTAAATGTTGAATGGTCCATTTATCAAGGAAGGCTTGAAGCTATATAAAATTTAGCTGCGACCAATAGGAGAGAAAAATTTGTGTAAAATGTGGAAAAAACGGCAAACAATACAATACAATACAATATAAAGTTCGTTTGAACGCGGTAATCTCAGGAACTACTATTTCGAATTGTAAAATTCTTTTTGTGTTGGATAGTCCATTAATCGATGAAGGCTTTAAAATAAAATTAATAAATAGAGTGGCGCGACAGCTCTTGAAGAGCCAACGCCTAAGTGGCTTACTCTAATCAACAATTCTCTGAGTGCGTGTGAAGAATTGAGGGGACCTACAATTTAACGCCGATTCCGAACGGCAAAGTTGAGAAGCATTTTTTCATTACAGATTGATACTCTTGGAAGATTTGTCAGGTCTTCGCAAGAGGCAGTACCCGTGAAAGATGAAATAAAAACTTGGCCTGAGTAGGACTCGAACCAACGACGTTCTGCTTAGCAGCCAACGCACTTACCAACTAAGCTACGGGCAACTGCTTTAGGCTTTATTCTACTTAAAATTAAGCTGCGACCAATAGCAGCGAAGAATCTGTGGAAATGTGAGAACTGAGATTTTTTTCTGAGATCTCTGAGATGAAATTATTTTGGATTCGATTTCTCACTCAGCTATTTGACGTGGCTGACATATGTGCAGCAACAATTAGTAAGGTAACCATTAAATCTCAATGATAACTGAGAATTATGTTCCACCAAGGCACCAAATGATTTTGCCTCAGTCAAGGTGACATTGAGATCTCAGTGAGATGTTGTTAGGTGGAACTGGCCTAATAACTGCTCAAATTAGAATTTTGAGAGTTCAATTGATTTGTGAATGTGATTGATTGCACTATTTGTGCAGATTTTTGTGTTTAAACCATATCATTTTATGTACTTCTTAACTAAAAAATATGCTCAGTTTAAAGAAAAAAAAAATTTACTTAACGAAAAAAACGATGCAGAAGTAAGAGAGATATTAGAATTAGGGAGAGTTCACCCAAGGGAATGCTTTAAGTATGAACAACTGAAGGAAATCATAAAAAATGCTCAAATTTTTCAAGTTCAAGAGAATTACGACCTAGGGAGAGTTTACTGCAATGCAATTTTACAATAACTTCCGAACAAAATTCCCACGCGCGCATGATGCACAAGTCGAGATGATACTCTGGCTGGTGGACGAGGGAGAGGCGGACGAAGTCGCGGGCAACTGCTAGTTTTGTAATAAATTCAGAGCTTGACACGCAGCGCGGAAAGTGGCATTTGTGACGCCGTCAGTCAACTATTTTTAATTGCTAGAACCAGGCACTGCGAAGTGAGGCAGGGTACAGCTAGTAGAATCTGAATCATAAAAAAACTACAGTCACTTTCGTAAAATAATTTAAGCAAAACAATAGCGACTTAACTGTTTCAACTCTCATTCGGGTTTTTTCTTGCGTCCACAAATGATTTATTTAATTAATTACTTACTTGCACAGTTCCAAACCACCATAAACACTTCAAATTCAGAGTCAGAAAGATTTGAGAAAATTCCAGACAAAAATGACATTTATCTATTATTTTTAACGCAATGTTTACATGTGCACGGTTACAAAAGTATCTATTTGTAACGAAGAGTTGAGATGTGCAGATGTGCATATGAGCAACTTTTTCATTAGATATTCTTGAATATTTTGGCTTTGCGGGACTTTGCGGGACAAATTAATCAATGCAGGACATTTTGCGGGACAATTTATGGTGCGGGACAACTATGTGAAATGCGGGACAGTCCCGCACAATCCGGGGCGTATGGTCACTATAATAGTAGTAATTTAAGCTGCATTTTATTACTAACGGACCCAGAAAACACTGCTTTTGTCATAAAAATCATAAAATAATCTTCGCAAATATGTAGTTACCGGATAAGTCTTACATAATGCTTATACTTTGAGCCTTTCCTTTTAAGGACAAGAAAAAAACAAACGATTTAAAAAAGTGCATAAGTCATAACACTTAAATAAATTTTACTTAGAACGACCGAAGTGCACAGAAATGATTTGATAGCTTTCTTTTCCTCAAGTTTTGATCTTCTTTTAAGTTTTGATGACTTTAAAAGTCTAAAAGCCTTGAACATTTGTTTTTCTCGCAGATAGAAAAAGGGGTTGCCAACACAACTTTGAAGCAAAAACAAAAAAGTACATATTTTTCTTCATTTGGCCTATACTTTCGTTCGACTATTACATTTCTGACAATGAAGACATCAACACTGACGGCTTATTGCAAATAATTAGAAGTAATTGAAAGATTTGATGTTGGCAAAAGTAAGAGAATCTGGTAAAATTGTACTGCTCGTTGCTTCTTCCAACTTCTATAGCAACTGTGTTAGGTTACGGGAAAACTGCATACTCAACCTTTAATAACAACAATTTCCTAAGAGCGGGTACAACGAACAGCGGGTCGGCTAAGCTTTATAACCGAGTGCTGAAAAAAATACTAGCTTTCAATGGCTTATAGAATACTAACTTGTTAGCCCTTATTTGATGTACAAATTTATAACTGTTGTCGAGGAAAATTTTGATTAAAATATGAAATTGCGGGAAAATGTTTGCGAATTATCAACATTTTTGCCATTATCTCGGCTACCGGCCTTCTAAAAACTTATTACTTGTTGTTGTTTGATGTATAGAGTTAAAAGAGCAAGAGACCTTTCCATTGATGAATCATTCGATGGCCTTTAGAAGAACTTTTTTTTCTGTCCAAAATTTTGCCCATGACATTTTCCGATGTCGATAAGTTCTAAATATTTGATAGTTCTCATTATCCTGAGCCTATCACTCAAAGCCAAACTCAATTCCTGCCACTGGTTGCCGAGATATTTGCATCAGAAGATATTCTTTCTATGGAACTGCTACAGTGACTTTTTTATTCAAAATTTCAACCAATGAAATCCTGTCAGAATTTCAAGCAGAATACTGTTGGAAAAAATCATAGGTATGATTTAAGAATAAACCAATCGATAAGCCATACTTCACATTTAATTTATTGTTTCTTATCCTGGTACACACCATTTTGTTTACCTAATAAGGTTTTGATATCTCAGGAAGCTTCATCGGCTTATCTTTTTAATCTTTAAAGTTTGGTAATAGTATGCATTAACCGACATATTAAACTAAATAAGTCACTCCACATTGTTGCAGAACAGCTGAAGAAAACATCTCAGTATTTTTAAGAACTAAAACTCAAAATTGATATGTATAGGGTGTCTCAGTAAGAGTGCACTTTTACATTTTAATATTAAAACAAGTATTTTATAACAGAGGTGTGATGTTTTAATTGTATTGTAAAGAAGACATGTTCCGATAAAGTATGGAATCAAATTCTCGCAAACGATCCCCTCGGCTCCGATGACAGGCCATTACTCTTTTCATGAAATTTTCCATGACTTTTTCACAGAGATGTGGCTGTATCTCACCAATGACACGTTGGATATCCAATTTGAGCTCAGGAATTGTTTCGGGTTTATTCACATAAGCCCCAAAGAAAAAAATCGCACGGCGTTAAATCGCACGATCTTGGTGGCCAGTTGACATCAGAATTTCTTAAGATATTGTGTTCTGGATATCGTTGCTGCAATAAGTCGATTGTTTCAATCGCGGTGTGGCAGGTTGCGCCGCCGCCGTCCTGCTGAAACCACATGTTGTCCAGATTGATGCCGTGCAGTTGAGGCCACAAGAAGTCCGTTATCACATTCCTGCAGTTCACAGTCACTGTCGAATTGATGTTTTCGGGTTTTCGACAGCACTCTCGTTTACAGCAGCAATGTTTTCAAGAGACCAACCAGTACGTTGATGCAATGGATTCCTTACATAATTGACCCAGTTTCTTCAAACTTTTTGACCATTCTTCGAATGGTTGACATATCAGGTATACTCTCTCGACTGAAAATTTGGTGAAGTTTGCGAAGCGTAACTCTCCCCATTTTTGTAATGAGTTTTTACCATTATAACGTATTGTTCTTTCAAAAAGCGCTCCATTTTTAGTAATCGGAACAAACAGAGGTGACATCTGTCAAATTTCAGAGTTGCCACTTGCATGACAAAAAAAATATTCCAATTTTAAAAAGTGCGCTCTTACTGAGACACCCTATATTAAGAACACATCTCTTTGTAGAAGTGAGATTCTTTAAAAAATTGACACTCTTTTGCTTTAAAGTTTCTTAAATTCTCTTAATCATTTTTGTCAGCAGAACATTATACATATTTGTCTCCTCAAAATGTTGATTTTCTATGGACATCCAAAGTGCCAAAAAAAAACACAATGTTAGCACATTAGTAAACTTTGTCAACCATAAAACATAAAAAACCAGGGACACAAGCAAAAAATATTAAATTTGTTCGCCTGGATGTTTAGTAGTTTATGTATAATGTTTAAAGTCGCTTATCAAAACAAGGGTTCTCTTTGACATCCGACGACACAAGGAGTGGCAAACAAAATATAAATAGTTACACACACACACACACCAGAACAAAAAATATATATAAATCGAAAGCAATATGTTTTATTAGGGTCAAAGGGTTCGTTCATTCATGGCATATGTCATATTGTCAACAGCCGACAAAACTAACTGCCCATGAAGGCCGAGCGTTTTCAGCCGTGTACGCAGCATACATCAGCAGTGCCCGCTGCTGCCTTTGCTCTGTTGAAGATTTTAATTTAATAAATTTTCGGTTGAAGTAGGCGTTTTCAGATGGATACGATGTTTTGAGCGAATAAATAAACTTCACTCACTCACTCTCACTCCATATCCATAGTCCATACACCCAAACCGAAGAGCCAACATATTGCATTGAAGGATTTCAAATTTTATAGTTTTTTGTTATAAGTTTTGAGGTTTATTCTGCAGCTGAGCACTTTTTTATGAATAAATTCAAATTTAGTTCAGTACGAGAAGTGTTGGACTATTCACAAATTTAAAGGACGAATACAGCAATAATTTAAGTAAGCCTTAATGTTATAAAAGAAAATACTCTGAAAATTAAGTGAGGACTCTGTTTAATTTAACAAAATTTCTTATCTCCTTTATTGGCTTTTATGTTGACCGTTGCCATCGCAGCGTCTGGAACGAAACATTTCTGTACATCAAAGATGTAGACTGTGTACATTAGCTGTGTCAACTTGGCATTAATCTCACTCAATTAAGTTCTACAAATACATTGTGACAGTTGTAGTGTGTCTCTGGTAGAGGTGATGTTTGTTCTTAAGACGAGTTTGAGTTCGAGCAGAATATTGTTGTCGTGAGTCGTGACACTTGACACAAATAATAAGAAATCTTACATTAAAAGTCAAAGCCAAAAGTCTTAAAATCTTCATAAAGAGACTTGCGTTATTTAAAGAATTAAAAGAAATGTTTGGAAAACAGTGAGGAAATGGCAAGTATACGCCGTAGTGACGGTACAAAATGTACCTTATTGTAAGTTTAGAAGAAAGTTGTCCGGATAGTTCTGATGTAAGAAAACTGCTATCGAGTACTTTCGTTTTTGGACTGACGTTTGACGTTTGTAAAAAGTGGTAGCAAAAAAAACAAGAGCTCAATAAAAATAAAGTTAAAAATATACTGAACAAACTATAAATTTCTTAAGTTATCTTATTTTGTTTATCTAAAGCAACTTAATACGAAATTGAACAAAAATCAAGTAAGTCCTAGTCATATCACCTTTAAAACTGGGAAATAGGCCATGAAACATAGATAACCTCAATAAATGAATAAACGAGGATTAGGAGAAACATCCCCTAAACATCCACAAAGTGAAAAGCGCTACTCTTACTTGGCAAACACTTCAATTGTTGATAACAACATGACTCAATCTGGAATAATCGTCGAAGAGATAATGAAGAAGTTACTGAAAGAAAACAATGATGAGCTTTACAAGAATTTGGCAACTAAGTCCGACTCGAAATGCCTACACGAAGATCTTGCCAGTCTTAAAGTTCATCATGAAGAACTGACACAACGAGTAATCCAATTAGAATCCAAAAATACTTTTTTGGAAGCTCAGATCGACAGAATTATGCAAAAATCCACCGAAACAAACCTTGTCGTGCGGCTACAAAAAAACCATCCCGAAGCCTGTGAAAATGCTAAAGCTATCTGTGCTGGCCTTCTAAATGAACCCAACGCTGAAGCATTAGTTGATTCAGCTTACAGCGTTCGCACTCGTAACTCATAATCTGCAATGATTATTGTAAAAATGAAGTCGCGGGAATCAGCATTCAATGTTCTAAAGAAAGCTGGTACTCTGAAAGGAAAAGATATAAGCATCCAAAAGGATCTACCACGCAATGTACGACAAAAGCGAGCTAAACTCTTGCGCATTAGAAAAGTGCTCCTTGAAAGAGCCCCGCATGCAAAAATTGCTGTTCGAGACGACAAAATGGTTATCCAAGACAGAACTTTTACCTGGGACTCCTCGCTGGGGCGGCTGAAGTGTGGGGAATATGATGGCCTTAACATTTTAAAATCTATTTTTGGAGACATTTCTTTTCTAAATTTATTAATGAATGATCTACTAAAACAAAACAATGTGTACCAAATGTCAAACATCCCTAAAAACAATGAAACTGTCAAAAATTTCGAATCAAGTGTCAGGCAAAACGTTAAGATGGGAACGCAAGACCGATCTTTAACTTCGAATGCAAGTACAAGCAGCGGCTGTGTTCACGAAGCATGAGAACTCGCTGTCTACCAGAACAAAACAAAATGTAACGAAATTAGTATTTTAAGTTATAACGTGGCAGGTTTAAAAAATAAGTTATTGTTTGTAAATTTTTTCAACTATATACGAAAATTTGATATATTTTTCTTGTCTGAAACACATTTATTAGAAAATCAGGAAGTACAATTTAAGAACATTTTTAATAACTACGAATTGAAATATATACCGGCAGTAAAATCAGCAATATATGGTCGAGGAAGTGGAGGTTTATTATTTGGCTATCGTAAAAATCTAACTGATATAATAAGATTTAAAAGAGTGTCCGAATCATACCTATTTGATACAAGACTTGGTAAAGATATGTTGTGCTTGGTTCCTGTTTACATAAATTGTAGCAACTGGCAGTCTGACTTTAGTAAATTAAGCGAAACGCTGCAGGAAGTAGATTCATCAAACTTAATGCTTATTGGAGACTTCAATGGAAGGGTTGGCGTATCCCAAAACAACTTGTTTAACTACCAGTTGCCCTTCTTTAATACTGTTCGCAAATCAAAAGATGCTGTATGTGACAAGAAAGGTGAACAAATTTTGGATCTTGCCGATGCATACAACTGCCACATACTGAATGGCAGCTGCACAGGGGATTCTGAGGGTGAATTTACGTTCATAAGAGGTACAGCTATCTCAACAATAGACCTTTGTTTTATATCTGGTCTGTGGAACAATGCCGTGAAAGATTTTAGAGTAGGTACTGAAACATTTTCAGACCATATGCCGCTAGAAGTTATGTTTGAATCTTCCCAAAATCTAACTCCAGCCGGAACTAAACGTCTTAACCTCATTCCAAAATTATTCTGGAACGAAAGAAATAAACAACAGTTCCAAACCAGCTTAAATAACGAAATACGTAAGCTTCATGAACTTAATGTAAGCTTTGAGTCTAAGGTTCTTATAACAATTATAAAAGATTCTTACCCTCAAATTCAACAAACGGAAAAGAAAATCATTTTTAAACAGAAGTGGTTCGACTCGGAGTGCGCAAAAGCTAGGGAGACGTCTTTCAGTTTCCTGAAGCTCTTCCGATCTCACAACCTACCGATCTTCAGAAAACTCTATGCTGATGCAAACACCCAATACAAAAGAATTTGTCTCGCCAAAAAATCATCTTTTGAACAAAAGACAGTAATGGCTATAAATAAAGCTAGTAACCCTGTTCAGTTCTGGAAAGCTGTTAAAACATTAAATGAATCAACGAATATCATCTCTCTTAATTTGGATGCACAAAGTCTTCAGGATCACTGTAAGTCCCTCCTTAACACAACATTATTTTCACCTCTGTTCCTGCACGCGGCCCCACTTGTGATGGACGACTTCCTTGATGCACCTTTTTCGATAGCTGAAGTTAAAAATATCATTGAAAACTGCAAATCAAACAAAGCACCAGGAGATGACCGAATTCCGTATGAATTCTACAAAAATGCCACTGATGAGTACATCGCCCTACTAACAAATGAATTTAACCGAATCTTCCAAAACTCAATAATTCCTGATGAATTTAAGAAGTCCATTATTTTCCCACTCTTCAAGAAAGGAAACGCTGAAGATCCAGCTAATTATAGAGGAATTGCTTTCTTAAACACCATCGCAAAACTGTTTGCTGGGATTATTGAAAATAGATTGTCGGATTGGGTTCGAAGAAAAAGAATTTTGTCAGAGTTCCAGGCCGGCTTCAGGAAGAGCTACTCAACGATCGACCATATTTTTTCACTATACAACATAGTTGACTATTATCTTCAGAAAAAGAAAAAAACTGTATGTGTTTTTCGTTGATTTCCGTGCAGCCTTTGAATCCGTCACCCGTGATCACCTCTTCTATAAGTTATCCACGATTGGTTTGTCAAGCAAAATAATAAATACGCTAAGAGCACTGTACACCAACAACACAGCTTATGTTTGGGACCGAAAATCTATCTCCGATGAATTTAGAACAGAAATGGGACTCAAACAAGGATGTATCCTAAGTGCTTTGCTATTTGTCTTATATATAAACGACATAACAGATGCTGTTGGCGGTGGTATCACGTTTGGAGGAATCAAAATACCAGCCCTAATGTATGCAACTTATGATGAACAAATTGAAGGACTATTGCAAATGTTGGAACCTACAAGTCAACTTATCGAAATCGAAGGTAATGATATTCAGAGGTGGTGGTGGCAGAAATGCTAGACATGAAAACTGGTCTTATAATGGAGAAACGGTAGAAATAGTGCGAGAATATAAATATCTCGGGGTTTTATTTACTTCGAATCTTAACATGAAAAAACATCTAGAAGGAAAGTTGAAAGAAGCAAAGCGTGGAATTTCAGCAGTTTGGGAACGCTGTTTCAAAAATAGATGTATTGAGCATAGTGCTAAGCAAAAACTGTTTCGATCTACAGCGTCAGCTATCCTTCTATATGGCTCCCAGGTATGGGGATACAACTCTTTCGAACTAGTTGAAAAATGCCTCCGATACTTCATCAAAAGAATATTTTGTCTTCCAAATAATACACCAAACTACATGCTGTATCTTGAGACAGGAGTCGCCCCAGTGTTTATGGAAACATTATATCTACATTTTAACTACATCGTTAAAATTTTCGAAATGTCAGATGAGAGATTGCCAAAAATCATACTGAAAAACACCATTAGAACATCAGGAAGTATGCCAACAGAGTGGAGAAATCATGCGGCTTTCTGTAAATCAACGCTAATGCTATGACAGATACTTATCTGAGGGACGAGAGTCAACCTTTAGAAGCTACTACAGTCGGTTGATTTTTGACAATAGACTCAATACATATTTCCTCAACTCGAACCAATTACATAAGATTAGTATTATATTCAAAACGCGAGGAGAACTTCTCCCTCTCAATTTTATTCCCCACCGTCCTGACCTGCCAATACTCTGCAGTCTGTGCAATCGCAACGAACGTGAAGACATAAAGCATTTCATCGCAATTTGTCCAATTTTAAATGAGTTTAGGAGCAGACACTTTGGTAAACAAAGTCTGAATGATACTGAGCTGCTTGACATACTAAACGGATCCGTTGGATGGGATGCACTTTACTCGTATGTTGTTGCTGCGCTTCGATATAGAAATTGTATAGTAAACGAAGATTTCTAGATCCTTAAAAGTGTTATTTGCTATAATTTTGTTTTAACCATTGCCACTATAAATATTATTTGTATATTTCAAAATGTCAGTCTGGTAGACGGCCATAGGCCAAACCATGATGACTTAAGATAAGATTTTGTTGAATATATAACAAATTGTTACTTTGTACTTAAAATGAAATAAAGAGTCAATTAAAAACTAAAACTAAAAACTACTTTCGTTTTTAATTGTAGGTTTCTGTATCTTTATTATCAGCATCAGCTTTTGCCTTCAGAAAATTTCCAGCGTTTTCACATCGCAATATCTCTCAATTTTTCCCAGAGGCCTATGTCGAATGATGCACGAGAACAAAGGTGTTATTGCTCTCTATCATTCACTGGAAACTAGAACTATCTACAAGGTCTGGTAATCCTATAGAAAGACTGCTTTCTGATGCAAATATCTCGGCAACCAGAGCTCGGAATTGAGTTTGGCTTTTAGGAATGAGCTCAGAATTATGAAAAAACTGAAATATGTTGAATTTAGCGAAGTCAATTTTCTCGTGGTTTTAGAAAAATATCATGGGCAAACCCTATCCATCAAAATGGGTTACAAGTAATTCAAATTTTGTGTCATATTCATTGAATAATTCAAAAGTAATGTCAAGATTGTCGTAAATGTCAAACTTAATTAAGTAAAAAGTTCAGTGGGAACGCCTTTCTTGATTTATAAATCATATGAGCTAAATCAAGTCGGTGGGAACAGGCTATAAAATTCAAAACTCCTAACTCGAAGAACTTCAATTTAACTAGTTCTGTTTTTTTGGCGCTGAGTACTGTGCGACAAGTAAAAGAGAAGAAATGGTACTAGGCACTTTCGAAAAAAAAATTATCGACGGATATTTGATCCTGCATGGTAGCGAATTGAGAAGGTGGTTCAACCACGAAGCTGTAACAAGATGTGGACGTAGACTAGGTAGCCAAGAAGAGACGATAAAATTAGCTCGGGCACATCGAGCGAATCGACAGTACCACTCCAGCCACAGAGATCTTCTCTTCACAGCCTCCAGGTTCGAAACCTTCTTAGCTTTGACGACTGCAGAATGCCTTCGAGTGACCGTCCGCGATGGAAAACTGCTGTGCCTCAGAATATTATCCTACATTTATTCGGAGCCGGTTATATAAGTTAGTTATCTATGGACCAAAAATGTGTCAGCTTAATTTCATGTTACTTTAAAAACTTCATTAAGTTATCAACACTTTCTAATTCCTACCCAGTCAATTTATGCTTATTCACAAAACCTGACATTGTTTTGCCTATCCCAGTCCACTACATGTCATTGCATTTATTTATCACCCAACAACATCAGCAATCCGAGACTCAAATTAGCATATTTTGCCTCTGACATCATAATAAATTACAAACTGTCCTTCTCCATTTTGCCTATCAGTAATAGATACCTTTTCTTTAAAACAAAAATAATCTGTTCCTTTTTTACAAGAGAGGGATGAGTCTGTAATAATTTTCTTGACAATGAGAACACAGCAGCGGCGTCCTTGTCGTCATCAGGGGTTGGGTAGAGTGCCCCATTTCACGACCCAATAATCAAGAAAAATGTCGAAGCTCGCCCCTAGATCTTAATACCAAAAATGTTTATAAATTACCATCGAACCCTAGCTCAAACCATAAATAATAACACATACCAGTGTTGCTTAAAAATTAAGAGGCGTCTCGACTATCATACTGTAGTAGTATATAGTGTTGAAGATGATGATGCTGCTGTAGCTTGGAGGGCTTATGAAATATTACCAAACATCAGTTATTGGGACCAACATTTTATTGGTCTTACTATGGGACCATTATAATACGAGAAGATGTCACAATGTCTGGTGAAATGGACCAGTAATTGAGGCCAACATCAGAAGCAACAGCAAAATAGCCACACGACAACAACACATCAGCATCAACAAAAACAGAGACACCACCAACATCAACATCCTTTTGCGGTGATTCATCAATTCCTCAAAGTGATATCCATAAATTTGTGAAGTGTCATCATTCTAAGAGAGTTGATGATTATTTTGTTTTGAGGGATTCACACCAAGAAGGGTTTTGGTTTTTCTCAAGTTGGAACGATGTTAAATACTCGATGAGTGTTTGGGTGTTTAAGTTTAGACATTTTTGATGAGTAGACAACAAGAGAGCTTGGACTGGACAGAATAGACAGACAGTGGACATTGGACGTAGGAGTGTTTGTGGTTAAGAGGGTTCAAGAATGCCACTCGAGTGTCAAGTATAGAATAAAAATGAATAATGCATTTAGGTGGAAACATTGTTGATGATTTATAAAGCTGGAAGGAAACCTTTTCGGGTAGCTTTGAGGGCGATAAGGACATCTTTTCTTGCTGGTGGGTTCATTTAAAGCTTAATAAAATTCGTGTAAACGTGCTCTGAACAATGACAGCGTGACAGCTTAAGTTAAACGAATAAAATTCATTTTCTCTTGATAAATAATTACTCCTGTGATCTATGCATTCAGAACATTAAAAATCATTTCGCCTTTAATGCTTGATTAATCTGAAAATTTAATTTAGAATACCGAATACGTTATTATAACACCGGACAGTTGTCAGCGTTAATAATTTAATTGCGTTGTCTGACAACTGCGTTCGCACTTTATGTCTGACCTTTCTGTTCAAATGCACCACACATGACAGTTTATACATTTTTTATCACAATTATTCAGGGTGTAATTGAATTGGACAGGGTGCATATTTATAAAAGAGAAGAAAATCTTATAAGATTCAATGCAAAAATATATAAGTAAGTCGGGAAAACTGTCACTCTTTTAGCATAAATTTTGTTATCAATGCTCCAGTTAACATACAGTTGCATTCCTCCCCTTAAACAACTCAGCTGTAATACTCACGTTTCCAGTTTATCAGATAACATTTTTGCCAACGTCGGACGTGCTGTTAGGTATAGAGATAAGTTTCTTAGCCGTACTATGAGAATTTTATACATTCTTTCTTTTCTAATATTTGCAATGTTCGTGAATTCAAGACTAGTGGAGCATTAGACCTCCAAATGTTGAAATTGCTGCTTTGATGTGCTTTTTGCTTTTGTCCGTGGGCTTCGTCACGGTTTTTTCCTGAAAAAAAAAACACTAAGTGATGTTTAATCTTTTGACAACATCCTTGTGAGGAATCAACTTAAAAACTTAACAATAGTGTAAGATCGGCTTGTTTTTTATCAAAAGCTAAGAAAGAACTCAGATAAAATTAAATCTAAAAAAAGTGAGGTTATTCAAAGATATGTTAAATCACTGTGGTATTGAACAGCTGTTGTGTGCAGTATGTGTTCGCAAAGAAATGTCACCATTAACACAAATCCGTCAACAAGAAGAGTTATGAACAGAATTATATAAGTATTATGTAGAATAAAACTTTGTCTTATTGAGGTATGAGATCAAGTCTTTGATCTTGAATTTTGAGAGTTCCTCAATACCGTTAAAGAATTCTTTGCCTAAGTAGAGTGCTCTTTTCCTAGCCAGGGCAGGATAATGGCATAGAAAGTGTGGGACTGTTTCTTTTTCATCCTGGTTCTCACAGCTACCGGCAGAAAGAGTTATGTGGTATGCCCAATTTTGCCGCATGCTCCCCTTACAGGCCATTGCCCTATGCAGGTAGCGACAATCCTGGCTATGTCATGCCTTCGTTTGGAAATTAAATTAATTGATTTTGGTTTGTTATAGGCGGGCCAGATTTTCTTAGATATAACGCAACTCGTTAAACTATTCCACCTATGATTTGTTTCTGATGTGTATTTGGTAGGGATATAGCCCTTCACAACTCCAAGAGGAGCATATACTCTCACTGCCAGGGAGTTGTGAAGGGCCGATCCTTGCCTAGCTAGCTCATCTGCCTTCTCATTTCCCTCATAGCCCCTATGGCCTTGTATCCAGATTAGAGTGACGCTCATATCAAGTTCCTATGGCTACCCTAAGTTTTAATCTTAAAAAAAATCAAAAAGACGACCCACGCGAATTCGTTCAGTCTCTAAATAATTTTCAAGTGGTTAAGGCTGCAAATGCATTTACAGACAGACAGACGGACGGAATCGCCGGACCCACTTTTTTCGGCTTCTCTATTAACCTAATGTCATATTTGATCAAAAACTCAAGTTTTTTTTTACAAGTTCAATACTTGCCATTCTATTGTGTTATAGAGCGGAATGTGTACCTCAAGCTTCCGGAACAATAGGCTGGCAGAATTTCTTCTGATAAAGTGATGAAAATGCGTATTACTATGGTCATGTTTTTGGTTTTTAAATGTAAGCTGTGCTTTTGGACGGTGCGACTCCGTATCTTTCAAAGCAAAGATTTTAAGACCACCTATGAGGCTATTTGATGAATTTGATGAAAACAAACAGGTTATATACGCTAGAATTAAGCTTGGTAACGTGTGACATTGTCATCGTGTTCTTAATATACTTCGCAATCCTCTGTGTCATTTTCAAACGCATTGTCATTTTAATACATTCTGACCTGACAGCATCTCTGGTTATCACATACTCGTTGATATTGTGATGATTTTTGCATTATTTATGGTACTAACATCGAGAGTTTCAAAAATTTAAATAAATTATTAACCCCTCCCAAAACTATCATATGACACTTTAGATTCAATAAAACTTATCAAGGCCTTCATTGCGTAACAAGAAGATTGTTGAATATGACACAAATTAATTCCGAAACACCCTGTTAATAACAATAAAGGAATTAAATCCATCCCTCCTGTGCACAAACACTTAACCAAGGTCGGGTCTACTTTACATTATAAGTCTTATCCAATACTAAAACAATATTGTATGACAGCCTTATCCCTAAAACAACCAAAACTATCTTTAATCCCCTTCACATGATATTATTATTATGTCCGTTCTGTGTCGTCTTCCCTTCTTATTGGTCAGGTCAGTCCCGGATTATGTGTGTAACAGCTAGGAAGGTCATTTGAATTTGATTAAGTGTTTATGGCTACATTTAAGACGCATGTTGTACCATCGACAGCCGATCCCCATTCCAGCTCAAACAAATGCAAAATATTCAACGTTCAGCTTCAATTCTCAACAGAAACCACAGAAAGCATCAGTGAGTGGTTTGCCACCCAATTTCGCAATGGAATTTGAAATCATTTAATCCTTGCAATCCAAAAGGAGGAGTGTTTTTTGTCGCAACTTAAAGTGTTTGAGTTCGTGTCTTGCCAAGAAAGCACAATACTCGTTCGATATACAGCAAGCGGCAGCTGTTGGAGTATCCAGAGTAGCAGCATGATTATTGTATCACATTTACGTGTAAATTAAATGCCCAAAAACAGATGTCCTGAGAAAATCCTTCGAGTATTTGTTCCCATAAACACAGTTGGTGTGATGTAGTTTGAAAAGCACTAAGCTTGCAGTAGGATGCGCGAATAAGATGGGGAGGAGATTGTTATTATTTTGTTTCTTGGCACAAGTTTTGTGTCAGTCGTGAAGACTGTATTGTGAGTGTTTTTGGCTTCTTGTCCCCGAAGGGAGTCAAATTGTTATTCGTGCATTTTGCTCAAACGTTTGTAAGTCCTTGCAATACAAACTCGAGTATGAATGAAATCCTTAAATGATGTTTAATTCATGATGTCGTTTTTAATGTGACTGTAGATGTGTTTAACACAAAGAAGTGTCGATGTGATTGTGTTTTTTTTTGTGTATTGCAGCAAGCTTCATTGGATTTTCTCGAGTAGTGTTTATGGTAAGAGAAAATTTATCGAAATGGGTGAATATAGTATGAAAATATAGAACCCTGGGCTTATAATGCAGACAGACTTCTTTCGTTTCTATATTTCTTTTTGCTATAGCCATTTCTACATATTATATCCGTATACTTATTGGGTTAAAATATGCTTTGAGGCACATAAATTTATGCATAGGATAAAATTACTGATCGAAGTTGTTGTTTTGGGTCTGTTGTGTTCGCTTTGGAAAGGAGGAAATTGCAAGGATTATTGCACATTGAATTTAGATACAGTTGGATGAGAAAACTATGAGGGCACTCAGGATATTCGTCTGTTTGAAATTCATATCAAGTTTTCAGTAGACCGGATATGGGTCAAAGCCATTGAAATTAAATTAGCTGATGTTTAGCATCGACACGACGATGAGTGCTTTCGATTTATTGAATAGTTTTAATAGCATTCAATTACAATTATTATAGATAATTAATTATCGCATCCAATACCACATAACCCTCTTTAAACTCTAACAGGAGTTTAAATAAAGTTATGGCTTCGGGTGCGATATTTCAACTCAGAATCAGTTTTCTGATTTCGATTTGATTCAGATATCGAATATACTTTAACTGTATTAATCTGGGTTTTTGGTCTATCCAGTCTATAACGATTGCCAAACTGTAAAAAAGGTAATCCGTTTAATTTTGTGTTAATGAACGTATTACTAGATTGTTTTGTAGCTAAGGGCTCAGTTATAGCTATCAGTAAAATCCATCAGTAAAAATTTTGTTTTGCTATTTTGAAAACTTTAATCTTTTATTTTGAGGAAAATTTTGATGAAACAAGTTGAAAATACATTTCGTCTAATTTTTCCAAGAAAAAAAATGCATTTAGTGTTAAATATTATTAACAAATCCATTTTATAAATTTTACTGATGAAATTTCATTTTACTGAACTGACTGCCAAAATGTCAAAAAAAATTCCATTTCGTTTTACTGATGGCGTTTCATTTTTTTACTGTTCCGGTGCCATCATTACAAAAATTACTGATGAGATGAACAGTAAAAATGAAAATGGTTTGGGGCGCGAAGGTGCAAATTTACTGATAGTTATAAACGCTCATCAGTAAAAAATTTCAGATTCCAGATATTTCAATTTTTACTGATGGATTTTACTGATAGCTATAACTGCGGCCTCAGGTACGAATGCGGATATCCAGGTCGAGTTGAGTAACAGTCGCTGTAACTAAGCTGTAAACGTGCAATAATACACAACATCGGGCTACCAGTGCAGTTGCCCGTAGTTTAGTTGGTAAGTGCGTTGGCTGCTAAGCAGAACGTCGTTGGTTCGAGTCCTACTCAGGCCAAGTATTTATTTCATCTTTCACGGACACTGCCTCTTGCGAAGATCTGACAAATCTTCCAAGAGTATCAATCTGTCATGAAAAGTGCTTTTCTCAACTCTGCCGTTCGGAATCGGCGTTAAATTGTAGGTCCCCTCAATTCTTCACACGCACTCAGAGAATTGTTGATGAGAGTAAGCCACTTAGGCCTTGGCTCTTCAAGAGCTTTCGCGCCACTCTATTTTTTTTTTTTATCGGGGTATCAATACCTAGAGGAATCAGCCCAACTAGGCAAGATTTAGGAGGGGTTTTGAGGACATTGAAAGACTACTTCTACAAGCTTTATAACGGCGATGACGAACAAAATTCCTCTAATTTTACAGTACCATTCAACATAAGTGAGGCAAACCACCACCCATCCGATATTGACGACGTGAAGACTGAAAATAGCAAAGTCCTATAAAGCCGCTGGAGCAGACGGCCTACAGCTGCTAAACTTTACAAAGCAGCTGGATACGTTCGGTATTGAATATGTCAGCTCATCGGAAAGATCAGCATCTTGATCGGGGTCCCTGAACTTCACCAACTACAGACGCATAAGTCTTCTAAAAATCGCCTTCAAGGTCTTGTCTGTAGTATACTGTGTGAACGTTATATTCGACAATATCCAGATAGGTCCTGTTTAGTATGGCTTCATACCCGTAAAGTCACCATCGAACAAATATTCACTCTACGAAAGATCTTGAAAAAGTCTTAAGAACTTCAATTCAATAACTTCCAACTTTGTATCGATTTAAAGGTGCAGGGAACTAACTTCACTGGGAACTAACTTCACATGGGAATTAACTTCACCTCAAGTGGGAACTATCTTCACTTTTTTCTGGTGAAGTTATATCCCAACTATGGTGGGAAATAACTTCACTTTTCTGTGGGTAATAACTTCACTTTTGATGTGAAGCTATTTCCCACAGAAGGTGGGAATTAATTTCACTACTAAAATAGTAACACATTATATTCATGTTTTGTAATTTATTTTCGCATCAAAATCAATAACAAATTTGTTTCCAGTGGTGGGGTAAAAGAAAGTTTCGTGAGACCCCTGGTGCTCTTCGCGCGAATTTTTTTAATTTCACATCCCAAATTAATTCTCTGTTTGGCAAAAAAAATTTGGCTCGCTTCGCTCGCTTTGCAGTGCTGCAGAATAATATAATTTCTCTTGCAAAATGTTCACTACTTTATTACAATACACTTAAACTAAAGATATTATCTTGTAAATGTTTTGTACACGCTACACACAATTGAAGCAATTTTTTCATATAGATGTGTGTATCTTTTTTTGACAACAAACATTCGGTGCCTATAATGATGTATATTTTCCCTAGGTTTATCCATTTTTATATGTATTGGCTACACATAAAACCGAAGAACTATACGTACATTTATTCCAATTTGTAAACAAAAACTTGTTTGAGTTTCGTCCATTTTCCTTCATGACTGACTTTGAAGCTGCATTGCGGAATGGACTTCGTATTGTTTTTCCCGAAGTAGAGCTTAAAGGATGTTGGTTCCATTATACGCGCGCAATCCGCAGAAGGGCGTGCAAAATCCACGATTTCATACCAAAACTGAATTCTAATCCTAATCTATCGAAATGGTACAAAAAGCTCCTCGTTTTACCATTATTAAGTCCAGATAACATAAAAATAGCGTTCGATTTATTAAAAGCTGAAGCTCAGACTATGAACCTAAGCTCTTTGAGTACTCTGGTTGCTTATTATCAAAAGCAATGGATTATTCGGGTGAATAAAATTGAACTCTAACTTTAACTGCAAATTTTTAATTGTTTTTTTTCTTTTCTTTCAGGAAACTCCAAAAAAATTTTCGGTTTTTGATGAAAACATGCGAACTACCAGCGCTTTGGAGGGTTATAATAGCCGGTTAGGGAAAAAAATCTTTAAACATGGTAATTTTCTGAAATTTTTGGATTGTCTGGTTGACGAAGAGTTCACCACGACAAGAGATTTTATTGCAGCTCTAGATGGAAAAACTTGTATGTTATTTGAGAGTCCGAAGAGAATATTTAAAAATCGGGATGATTTAATTATAAAATTGAATTCAAAACTAAAAAGAAAAAAAATTACTTTGTCCGAATTTTTACCTCAAATCATACAAATTTTTTCAAGCAAAAAAGATTTACTGCCAAATTTGGAAGATATTTCATCCGATGACGACGACGACGATTCTATCAACTCTAATTTGCCTGAGGACAGTAGCTTATGCATTATTTGTTTCGACAAAAAAAGAGACATTTTGCTACAGCCATGCAATCACCTCAAAGTATGCAGGGATTGTTATGGCAACTTAGTTAAAAATTGTCAGTCTTCAATATTATGCCCTTATTGCAGGACTATTGTTCAAAACTCTGTTCATGTTTTTCTTTGAACAAATTTCAATATGTATCTTTGTTTCA
Source organism: Sphaerophoria taeniata (assembly GCA_943590905.1). NCBI lineage: Eukaryota > Metazoa > Arthropoda > Insecta > Diptera > Syrphidae > Sphaerophoria > Sphaerophoria taeniata. Next base: position 47,105,925 of record OX016540.1, read on the forward strand.
AAGCACTGTTGTTTTGAAAATTTAATTTGATATAAGAAGGCAGTTTTGAATTCATATATTTTTGTTTAAATATACACGAATTATTATATAAATAAAATGATTATCTTTGTTTATTAACTCTTTTTTTTCAATAAATTGATAAAAACTCATAAATTTTGTTTTCATTCGGTTAAAATCTTTGAATAATGAGTGGGAATTAACTTCACACAAATTTCTGATGAAGTTATTTCCCACCATAGTTGGGATATAACTTCACCAGAAAAAAGTGAAGATAGTTCCCACTTGAGGTGAAGTTAATTCCCATGTGAAGTTAATTCCCAGTGAAGTTAGTTCCCTGCACCGATTTAAAGGCCACGTTAATCCTTCAAAAACTCGTCCGTTTTTTTAAATGATGACGGAAAACCCACGGCGGCGGCGGCATGGTCAACGAAAACCTGACGACAACAGTGAACATCATTCTCAAAAAAGATTGTACAAAACTAAGACGCCAGCAATTATCATATAATTGGAAGAAAACATGGCGATATCAGTGGAATGCGTGTGAGGGTGAGCCTTGATACGGAAGCCAAGGATTTTTTTTTTTTTATTAGGATAAACATTTTTTCTATCTTCAGGAATGATGCTTTACAAAACAATTTCAATATATTTGAGGAACTAAAAGAAAGAAAAGGTGTCATTCAATAGCCTTATAAAGACTAGTGGTGAATGACCCAAGTTAACATTTTCTATTCAATTTGTGTGGGGTTTATTTATTTATTTATTATTTATTAATTTTTTTTTTTTTTTTGATTTGTTAATAAAAAGTAAGAAGCTAAAAATAATGAACAAAATAATTTAAACTATACTCAAAAACAGATTTTTGACTTGCGAAATATCCATTGTTAATATCCAAACTTTGACTTTTTTTAAAAACGAACTGAGAGTACTTAGTGTTCTTATCTCATATGGTAATCGATTAAATAATGTAGGTGCCGAAACAGTGTAGAAATTAGAAAAATGTGTTCTATTTGAATCCGGTATTCTAACAAGTTGTTGGGAGTTTACTCTTAAATTATATGCATTTGAATTTCTTAACAATGTGTTATTACCACTTCGCATGAAAAAAACCTTAAGAACTTTATAGACATATAGATGTTTTATTGGTAAGATCCTTAGGTCAAGAAATAAAGGCCAGCTACTTGTTAACCTTTTTTTCTTCGAAATAATTCTGACAACGTGCTTTTGAGCTATTTGCAATGGTTCAATCACATTATTGTACGCTCCACCCCAACTAGTTAAGCCATATTGTAGCTTTGAATTTACAATACCATAATATATTACCGTAAGAAGTTTCTTAGGACAATGTGGTTGCAACAAGAACATTTTTCGAGTAGCGCATCTCATATAAGCTTTTAACTCAGATGTATGTGGTTTCCAATTTAGATTCCTATCTAACATTACTCCTAGATACTTAAAACATTCAACCGATTCAATACATGAGGACAAGCTCAAGTTCATAACAATCGAATGATAGACATGCTTAAATTCCAGGTAGTTATAGAACTGTCTTCCTAGGATCCACTATAGACATTCAAACAGTGACACTCAGCCAGTTTTTTTTTTAACTCAGAAGTAACGTCCTCATGTATGGTACCGAGAAATAAGACTTAGCAACATCCGATGAAAACGTTTGGGGTTCCTGTGTAAGTAAAACTTTTTGCGTGATTTTTTGTATTAATGGGGAAAAGTTACGGTCCAATATAGTGCTTCTACCTGTACGGGCCAAAGTCCTTGCATACTACCCCGAAAGATGTCGCTGTTAAGACTTAAAAACGAGCACACAGGTGAAAGAGGAACTGTATCAACTTGGCAGGTACAGATACAGCTAGCTAGACACCGAGCTGGCCGTCCTGCAAATGTATGGACTTGATGACGATAGTCCTTCTTTTAGATGTTCTATAGTAAAGGACTGTTTTCTTGAGGCCAATAACTAAAACTGTTTTTGTCAAGAACCTGCTCTTCCATCTGTACCTATATAAGGTAAAAGTTGTATTTCTAAATTTAATTTTGGACGATCAACAACTTCCTAAGTGAGCCCGCCTTCAAACAGGTTTGAAGGTTGGCGCACTTTTTGTGCTTGAATGTGATAAAAATGTAAGACCTTTTGTTTTGAATTAATACCCCAGAACAAGATGGATGCAAAGGGAATTCTTACAGCCATTAAGGAGAAAGTCAAATCTGACAATTGATTGCCTAAATCGTGATCCCTTCCTCAGAAAAAAGATTAAATTCTTCCAAAAATATTATGGTCGTACAATCTCGTATCACATTCCATGAAGCATTCAAAAATATTCAAAAAGAAGGAAGGAAATTCCGAAAAAGGGCAAAATCAACCATTAAAGGAAGTTCTTGATGGCCTGAAGCATATATTTAGAGAATACAATTTATACCGGAAGTAACAAGCATATCAGAAATCAATTTCATCGAATTACAGCAATCAACAGATATTTTCTATCAAAACATTTTCCAAACTCACTTCCTTTTTTGGAGGCCATCAAAGCGTTTCTATAAAACTAACAAAAAATATATTAAACGCAACACAAATGCTTCCATAAATCCCTTAAGGTTACCGACCGAATTCTTCCCAACTATAAGAAGAGTAGCAGAAGGATGTTGACAGAGAGCGAGAGAGAGAGAGAAAGAGACGAATAAACGGTTGTTTGTTGCTAAAACATCCTTGTACCGGAAAGGGTGAATGCTTTCTAAATTGCTAAACTAATTTAATTGACAGTATTTGCTTGAGTTAACCCAAATGAAATATTCATGATTCATTAAGAACGACTATTTGATTTATTATCCTTAGCTATTCCTATTGTGCTGTGCGTTGTGGCTTTTTCCAATCGGCAGGCGACGACGACGGACGACGATGCGACAACTCGACGCACGGTTGTAAAACGTTGGGTGTTTCAAGAAATCAAGAAAATCCTTAAATGTATTCTTTTCCTTCTCGGAAAGAAACTCACTGATGTATAAAAAAAAGGATCGATCGAGATTTTTGACCTTTTATAACGTGTCTGTAAAAAGCAAAGTGTCTGCAAAGTTCCTTCCAATGCACCTTTTTCTCAAGCGAATTCTATCAAAAGATTGTCCAAGGCACTTATGCTAAATGGACATCAGTTGAACAGTGTTACCTTTTGAGGCTGTTTCCCACTTAAGATTTGATTGGAAAGGTCCTTCAGATGAGAGCCATTTGATTTGTGCTCTAGAGAACACCATTTAAGTTACACTCACTCCTATTATTCAAATTACGTTAGCCAAATAACGAAGGACGACGACGTATAAGTGTTGTAATAATGAACCTTGAACGGTGTTATAATGCTATTATAGTTCATAGTCGTCGTAGTAAAGGATGGAGGAATGATTTCAATTGAAGCAAAATGCTATTCAACTTTAATGCCAGAAATTAGTGTGTCTGCAATTTTGCACTGAATTTGGAGAGATGGTGAAATGCAATTAAGCTGACTAATGAACCGAAAAGGTACTCGAATTAATGCACAATCAGCTTGCCACGAAATGGGAGTGATTTTTTTCTTTCCTTTTTTTTCTTTTTTTTTTTTTTGTTGGGTTCCTTAAAATGTGGAAGCGATGAAAATAGAAATAAAAAAAAATGAATATTGAATTTCGAATGCAAGGTTTTTTTTGTAATGAGAAAGTTTGATTTCGCTTCGTAGAATTTTTTTAGTCTTTAATGAGATGATTTTTTATTGCATGTGAATTTCGATGTTGGCTGGTTAGGTATTTATTTTATATTAAAATCAATTTTGGGGAATATCCGCACAACAGAGTTTAAAGAGTTTAATTTTATGATATTTTATAGGGTTGCTGGTCTGGCAGGTACTACTTTTAGATACTTAATCAATTCAGGAATGGGGTGGGTCTTGAAGACGAAGTTCGGCGGAAAATGCTTGAGAACTACCTAAAGTTTTATGAAAACGTTCATATTTGTTTCACAAGTGTGTATTTCTCATATTTGAAATTAAAATTGATAGAATAAAGATCATAGCATCACGTCATTGCCTCAAACTTGACTTATCTTGATGCCGTTGGTTGGTGTCAAAAATAAATAGCCAGGGATGTAATAGACACAGACGCAGGGTTTTCTTTGTCATTATCTTTTATAAACAAAAGTCATAATGCAAATAAAGAGAGGTCCAATCTCCCTTCCGGGGTTGACCTTGAATATACCAATTTCTAGCACGGTCAGCCTCGTGTTACCTATTCCTGTGTTTAGGTATAACCTTTCTCCGCTGTATATATTTACAAAAAAATATTTATAACGTGTTTTTTAATAGGGGTGGTACAAAAGTATACCGAAAATGACAGCAATCGCCGCCATATTTTTCCTCGTTCTCATTACGTTTCTCACCACTAATATTTGCCATTTTATCATAGAAAGATAAGCAATCGAACAACAAATACAAATTATTGAAAATTACTACCAAAATTCGGATTCAGTAGCCACAATCACGCTCAGAAATCATGGTTTTGGAACTTTCTCTCTCTTCTTCATCGAGCTGTTCGGTGACTTGTTCAACCACATAACTGTACCATGGAATCTTTACAGAAGACGAACGCAACTGTACCTATGTGTTTTGTCTCCAAAAGATTTGTTAGTTCTTTGCCGTTTTCTCTACCGTTGCTTAAGACCACAAAAGCCTACTACAATTTCACATTTAAATTTAATAAGCATTTAACAGCTTCCGCAACTGTTCAGCTTCATTTCTCATTTTCATTACTCAAAATGCAAACTCAATTAAAAATGGACATGCCAGGATGTAGGAATGTTGAATGTTGTACATGAAGCTTCACTGTCTGCCTGCAAATACATTTTCAAGACCATTTCTCATTCAAATAAACACTCAACACCTTCACCCTACAATCCCGATCATTGAACGCTTCGCACACATACAAATACTATAACTTCTAAGCATGACATCCGGTTTATGGTTACGATTATGACATCCAACATTTTCTCTCACATTATACGATATGAAAGCATTGATAGAGCAAAATTAAAATACAAATATCCTAACCAAAACTTGTATAATATTCACATAAAGAATTCCAATTATTATCCTGAAATGTACATTTGGCTTTGGCTTAACTTGACTAACAGCACTCTAGCATCATAATCGTCTGCCATAAAATTCGGTCAAATATTATATTATAAATCTCCCCTAGCCGTTTTGATAACAACCATCACTCCAAACACCGCCCTACATATAAGTATTTATATGAAGCTCCATCCCACCCACAGCTATACTGACGTCAACGAGCATTATGATGGCAGTTACATACAAAAAGTTAAAAAAATAAACCTATATGAAGCAAAAACAAAAAGCTAAGGCAATCAAAGAAAATCCTTGGAAAAGGCCACGAACGAGTATATCAAAATTAAGTGTGACATAAAAGTGTCAGCATTACCGAAGAGGAAATGACTAGGCCGGCCGGCCGCCTGGCCGTGTGTCCTAGTGTTTCGTGTCGTCAATTTTAACCGATACCGGATAGCGACCATCAAGATGTCCTTCTGCCAATTCAGAATCGTTTTACCGGATGTATGGAATGGCCCCATAAACCAACTCACGCAAGACCAATTGAAAATCCTTTTTCGAAAAAAAAACAAAAAAAAAAAATAAATAAATAAAATAAATGAGAATTGATCTAATGCCTGTTTTAGCCATCATCAGCTGCCGTCTCTGTTACCACAACTACATAAAAAGCAGTCCATTTAGTAGGTACGAGGCTTAACGAATTAAATTGAAGCATGGCACTTTTTTCAAAGCCTTGGATTACCTTCGAAAAGTCCCAGTGACACATTGGGAGGATTTTCGTCGTCGCAATGTATATTTTGAGTTTTTTTTTTTTTTTTTAATTCGGCACAAGCAAACTTACAAAGCATTAAAGTTTTGTTCTATAAAGATATGAAGAAGGAAGGAGACGCCGCGCCGCCACCGCCACCACCGAAGCCGTTAAAGACTAAAAGATAAAAAAAGAAGCGACTGGCTGTTGACTTTGGTCAGGATCCTTTACGCAGCAGTTACGAACTCATTTTGAGTGCTATAAAATATAATAAGATCGGCCTTCAAGGATAATAACCAAAGGGAATGAAAACACGAACACCACTACCGAAAACTTGAAGTAGAGATATTTGAGTGGTTTGACGTTAAAGTGATAATGATGGGCTATAACGGTGCGTTTGTATATAAATCAAATCACTTTAAGTCGTTCAAAGGACCTCAAAGCGTGTGGTAATGTGTTCGTGTCCTTTTTTTGTCATGGCAGACAAAAAAACCATAGCAAAAAAGCCCACAGAGTCGGGAAGGGAACCTACTTTCAAAGTTGGTTCTAATGCTTATACCTACTCAGAATTTATTTTGTCGACAAAAAAAGGTGCATTAATAATTTTTCTTTTTCGTTTTTTATCCGAACACTCAAATTTATATCGAAATAAAATTTCTTTAAAAAAAACCTTTTCTTGTGGTAAGGATGTCAATGGAGGGGGGTTGAGTGACTTACAAAAACTAACCACATCCTATTTTGATTTAGAAAAAGATGAAAGAATCTCTGATGTAATCCAGTTGGTGTTTTTTTTTTTTTAAGGAAGTATCCTGTAAGTTTTCTTTGAATTTTCTTATGATGGATGTTTGGGTCTACCTTTATGGTATGATTAAATCGTTTTTCGGGATCAAAAAGTCCTTTTTACCTTTTTGGAAAAAGGATTCAAATGGTTCTTTGATGTTATCTCCATGTGAAGCTTTTGAATAGCTTTTTCTTTGGCTGTTTTTTTCTTTTCTTCTTTAACTGAGAAATGCTGATATTCTATTATCTTGTGTAGAAACATTTTTTGTTTGTTTAAATGACAATTGCTATTCACCTTTGTTGGAATTAAATAGCAGCAGGAATGATTTAAATATTTAATAACAATTTGAAACACGAGACTTTCATCGAAGCAAATGAAAACGGACGATGATGATCCGGTGGTATACCTATAGATGGAGAAGCTTGATTCTAAGTAATGGAAGATGTGAGAAACACCAGAACCGAAGAACAAATCTTGGAGAAAACCCAATACATTTCCAAGAAAAAATCTCTATTGTCGAGGAAACCACCCCTGTTGATAAAGAAACCACCCCTAATATCGTAGATCCTATCGTCCAAGAAACCGTGGCTACGCAGCCAAACGTTACTCTTCAACCCAAAGTTTTAACATCCGTCCCCAAACCTAAAACTATTTTTGTTTCACGTTTGTCTCCGGAAACCGAACCTGAGGATATAATGGCTCATTTGTTTGCTTCTCAAACTATTCCGAATTGCTCTAATATTAAGTGTTCTAAAATTAGCAAACCCGGTAGTTTTATTTCTTCCTTTAAAATAATTGCCCCTAATTCACTATTCGAACCAATATGTAACAGTTCCTGGCCACCAAACACCTTGGTTAAGGAATTTACTGTTCCCCTAAAACGTAAATCTCAACCAAACAACATTCCAAGGCTCCATTCAAAAAACGACAAAGGTTCTCCCTCTACTACCAAAATGTAAGAGGACTTCGTAGTAAAACTACTACAATTTTTAAAAATTCACAAATATATCCACATGACGTGTTTGCTTTCTCCGAGACTTGGCTCAATGCCACAATATTGGACACAGAACTCTTTGATCAAGAGTTCGTAGTTTTCCGAAGAGGCCGTCATGTGGGTGTAGGGAATTCAGTTGGTGGGGGAGTCCTTATTGCCGTTAGAAGTAATTTCTTTGCAGTTCAAGTTGTTTTCCCTTTCAACATATCAATTGAGCTCTTATGCATAAAAATAATCTTACAAGAGAAATCTATCTTTGTATTAAATGTTTACATTCCACCTTAAAGTCCAATAGCCGTGTTCATGGAACTTTCCGAGGCACTGGACTTTATTCTTGGTATCACCAACATTGATAGTTGTGTCCTCCTTTTAGGCGATTTCAACCTTCCTAACATCGATTGGGTTAATTCTGACGACGAATCCTATTTCGAAGCTTCCACTTGCTCACCACAACTGGAACTTCAATCACTGGATAATATTATTTCAGCTGATTTACAACAAGTTAGCTGTATTAAAAATCATATGAATCGAGTGCTTGACCTAGTTTTTACATCTGACCCTGTTAATACAGTAGTGGTAGAATCTTCCTCTGCTATATCTAACATAGATAAATTTCACCCTCCCCTTGACATTTTTCTTGACTTGAGCGATCACTTACTAGCCCATAGTAATTATCATGATAGCTCATACTCGTTTGACTTTCGGAAAGCCAATTTTCAACAGCTTTCTGAATTTTTGAGTAATTCCGGTATTGAACAAGTACCGGTACTATCTGATACTGAAGCAGTTGTTGAAAGGTTTTATGGTATCTTAATGAAATGCATATATCAAAGTGTTCCCATAAAAAGATCCATACAATCTAATGGTTCATGCCATCCTTGGTACTCGAAAGAGCTTAAAGCTCTTCGCAATAAAAGAAATAAGGCTTGGAAAAAGTATATCAAATCCATGACCTTGGAAGACCAAGTGGTATACATTTCTCTTTTTGAAGAGTTCAAGAAAATTTCTTATGAACTTTATAGCGAATACATGCTCACTGTAGGAAGCTCTCTGAAATCTGACCCAAAAAGTTTCTGGAAATACGTTAATTCGAAAAAGAAATGTGATGGTTATCCAGTTAATTTTATTCATAATAATGTTACCCTTACCACAAGCCCTGAAATCTGCGAAGGTTTTGCAGATTATTTCAGTAAATCTTTTGCTGATTCTCCAAATGCAGTTGACAAACTCTACTTTCAATATTTAAATAACTGTCCTCAAGTTTTGTTTAGTAGCATTTCAATAGAGAGTAATAGAATATTTGAATTTCTTTCACTTCTTAAAGATGATTATTCATGTGGTCCAGATGGCATTCCACCTATTGTTTTAAAAAAATGCAAATCTGTTTTAGCTCTTCTTTAAGGAATATATTTGAGTTTTCCCTGAAAACAGGAATATTTCCTTCAATTTGGAAGAATGCATTTTTAACTCCAGTATTTAAGAAGGGAGATAAAACTAATATTACAAATTATAGACCTATATCAAAACTGTCATGCATCCCTAAGCTGTTTGAACAAGTTGTATGTGATACGTTAGCATTTAATTGTAAAAATATTATCTGTAGCCAACAACACGGATTCATGCAGAAACGTTCTACAGTCACAAACCTTCTTGTCTTTGTGAACAAATGCTTGAACTATATGGAGTGTGGTCAGGAAATAGATTGTGTCTATACTGACTTCTCGAAAGCTTTCGACCAGTTATCCCACGCGATTATAACGTTGAAGTTGAACGCATATGGGTTTCCCCCTTTTTTCATAAAATGGATATCTACATATCTTGAAGAAAGGTCCTATCAGGTAAAATTCAGACATCATGTCTCTAAATCATTTATTGCTAAATCCGGCGTCCCTCAAGGTAGTCACTTAGGACCCCTACTTTTTATATTGGCTATTAACGATGCTCCGCTGTGTGTTCAGAATAGCGATATTCTTATCTTTGCAGATGATATGAAGTTGTTCAAAAACATATCTTCTGCGAATGATAGAATTCTTTTGCAAAATGACCTTGACAGGTTTTCTCTGTGGTGTGAGAAAAATAGTTTAAAATTGAATCCCATTAAATGCCAAACAATGACTTTTTCTAGGAAGCGAGTACCGACTTCTTATGACTACACAATCTCACAGCACATTTTGACTCGTCCTGTCACTGTAAAAGATCTCGGTGTTTTATTCACATCTAGTTTAGACTTTTCTGAGCATATTAACAGCATTGTTAATAAAGCCAATTCAATGTTAGGATTTATAAAGCGTTGGTCAAAGGAATTCCGTGATCCGGCTGTCACTCGTTCTCTATGTAACTGTTTTGTTCGTCCTCATCTTGAATATGCTTCTCAGGTTTGGACACCTTTTTATGATACTCATATTGAGAGGTTAGAATCCGTTCAACGGAATTTTACTAGGTTTGCCATAGGTATTCAATGGAGCGATTCTTTACACATTCTTCCTTATGAATATCGTTTGTCAACTCTCCAGATGGAAACATTGTCACAAAGGAGAACCAACAATGAGATTGTATTTTTTCATCAGATAATTATGGGTATAACTGACGCTCCGGACTTGTTAGGCCTTATTTCATTTAACCATAGAGGAGGAGGTTACAACTTTCGTGGTAGGGACATGATTAAAGAACCTAGGCATCGGACAAATTACGGTATGCATGAGCCCTTGACACGAATGAGCAGACTTTCTAACTGCAACTCAAACTTATTTGATTTTAACTTAAGTAAAAATCATTTAAAATCGTTATTAAAAGCCAGTGTTCCACGCGCTTAAGTGTTTTGTTTGTGTTATGTATTTTAGTTGTTATGTTACTTTTATTTTGTTGTTTTGCTTGTTTAAGTGTTCGTTTGTCCTATTGTTAATTCATCTTCACACTAAGTGATGAGCCGGTGGTATAACACAGTTCCTGTGTTGGCAAACCATTGGTCGTAAAATGTGCTTGTTATAAGCCCATACGACCAATTATGATAGTGTGTAAAAAAAAAAAAAAAAAAAAAAAAAAAAAAAAAAAAAAAAAAAAAAAAAAAAAAAAAAAAAAAAAAAAAAAAAAAAAAAAAATGCCTAAAAGATTTAAGAGTTCCGACTTGGAACGTTAGATAGATCTACAGAACTAAACTGGTGTCAAAACAACGTTACAAGTTAAGAATACAAGATGAAAAAGTGTCTTGAAAAAAAAAGAGAATGTGACATCTGCACAAGTCTTCCAAGACACCATTGTGTTCGGAGAAGGTTTTCTAGACAACTAAAAAGTTATCCTACCACCATAATCGGCTTGAACACAAAGCAAAGGAGTTGAATTTATAAGAACATCAGCCTACTAAACGTTTACGGACCTACTCACTTATACAGGGTGCGCCAGAGAAACTTACTTATTTGAAAAAATTCCCGCGCGGTGAGTTGGGCGGGTAGAGGGGCAAGAGGGGGCGCATCTGGAGGGGGAAGTTCCCAAGTTTGTTTCTCCCTCCAGTCAGTTGCCATCATGCTCTGGTCTAGGGAGCAGCGGGCCTTCGCAGTTGAGAGCTTCTTTTCTAACGGTCGCTCACTTGTTTTTGAAGAAAACGAACGCGCAGTTAGTCTGCTATTACACGGTGACTCATGAGTCAGACTTTTTTTCGAACTACGTTGGTGTAAAAGGGATACAAAATTCGAAAAGCTGAAAAGGAAAATAATTTGCCCGGTGAGTCGCTGGCAAATTTTCGTACGACTCATTTCTTAATTTTGTTTTGTTCCCATTCAATATTTTTGATTCTGTTTTATTTAAATTCGTCTTGCTTCCAGTTCACATCTATACATTGCTATTTGAAAAAGTGAGAAAGAATGTTTTTCATTTCATTTCAAGGAATGTGAATGAAAGCGTGTTGCAAAAATTTGAGTCCTGACTTAAAAGTCATAGTGTAATAGTGTTCGACTCAGAGGATAAAATTTCAAAAGAGAATTCGAAGAAGAATCTTGAAACATGAGTCACCGTGTAATAGCAGACATACCGTGAATGGAGCTCGTTACAGGAACATGATCGAGGAATTTTTTCTTCCAAGACTCGAAGATATGAACGTTAGGAACGTGTGATTTCAGCAAGATGGAGCCACAGCACACACAGCACGAGACTCAATGAATTTGTTGCGACAACATTTCCCCGACCGCCTCATCTCTCTCAGAGGCGATCTCCAATGGCCGGCACGCTCTCCAGATTTGACTCCATGCGATTTCTTTTCATGGGGTTATTTGAAATCCCTGGTTTATGTCGATCGACCACGGACCATAGCACACCTCAAGAACAACATTCGCGACGCCATTGCCAACATACCGATTGATATGCTGCGTAGAGTGCATACGAATTTCAAAAATCGACTTCATCAGTGTATGCGCAATGGGGGTCGCCATTTATCCGATGTCATTTTTAAGACTGCATAAAAAAAATGGGATATTGTATTCTCAAATAAAAAAAAATTTAAAACAATAACTGAAGTACTTTTTTTTTTATTGACCTTTCAAATAAGTAAGTTTCTCTGGCGCACCCTGTACAATACAAACACTTATACAAAAAAGCTGCGCGTTACGATATCGTACAACTCACCCTTGATGTTTTTGAAGTGCGGTCGAAGTGTCGAAAACATCGCTGCCGTTCAGGCCCCCGAAGTAAACGATCAAAATCGTTCAATTCCAAAGCATTCTCTAGAATTGGGCTCAGGCCACATTATGAAGTATTTTGCGTAAAGATCTTGACATCCATACAAAATAAAGCTGACTCTAGAATTCAAGTGGATGGACAATTAAAAGCGACGCACGACTGGATGAGTCTCTCTGGAGAAGGTGCGAAGAGGTGTCTGGTGAAAATCTAAATACATTTGCTTCATAAAGAAAAAAAAAAGAAGTAGGGAGTGGTTTGCATGCCAAGAGCGTTATTGGCATAGCTGGGCACCGTTAATCAAAAAGTTAACTTCGTTAATCGCTCATCCGTTAATTAAAAATTTAACTTCGTTAACAGTTAAAACGTTAAATTCTAGAAAAATTAACGCAAGTTAACGTTAATCGTTAATCCGTTAACACGCCATAAAAATTGTATTTTCTAATAAATATTGGAAGTTGGAAACAAGAATAGACAAGTATTTTTTTTAATATAGTAAATTATATTTCATAAGAGTTTAAGTGTTAAAACAACAATTTATTCAGTCATGTATATGAATGTGATTGTTCCCCTTCATGAACATCAGCATGTTGAAATTCTCGTCGGAAAGCGAGGCTCTTTTCGGCTGAAGTATATCCTTGCCCGTGTAGAAGAGATGTTCAACAGCAGCGCTCGAGGTAATGGCAGTATTTTATTGGATAAACAGATTTGCCAATACTACTTGTTCGCCGAAGAATGCCGATAAAACAAACATTGTCGTATCGTCGTATTATATACGATTATAGTATGGCAGTTTTCCCACTCACACCCGCTAGAAAAAAGTGGTATTTTAATAACGGCAATAATAACGGCACCCGGAATAATAGTGGCATTTCAAATTTTATAAGGGACCGAACCTCGCCGGCACGGCCGGCGCTGCACATTTCGACTAGCTCATGATTCGTAAAAGAATTGTTGTTTTCTCGCGAAGCCGCGGCGGCGGCGGTGCGCACGGTGAACCTCTTCAAGAGCGCGACAGCTCTTGAAGAGCCAAGGCCTAAGTGGCTTACCCTCATCAACAATTCTCTGAGTGCGTATGAAGAATTGAGGGGACCTACAATTTAACGCCGATTCCGAACGGCAAAGTTGAGAAGCACTTTTTCATGACAGATTGATACTCTTGGAAGATTTGTCAGGTCTTCGCAAGAGGCAGTGCCCGTGAAAGATGAAATAAGAACTTGGCCTGAGTAGGACTCGAACCAGCGACGTTCTGCTTAGCAGCCAACGCACTTACCTACTAAGCTACGGGCAACTGCCCAAAAAAAAAAAAAATCTCACCCTGCATAGGTTAGGTAGCGCAAAAAAAAAAATTCCATTGGCAACCAACAACAGTTTTTTTTGCTGGCAATAAAGAAGCTAGTAAAAAACGCTCGGCAATCAATTGAATTTGCGATAGTTCTGTATACCTATAGCACCAAAAAAAAAAAAAAAAGACAGACAGGCAGCGAAATAGACAAGTCGCATGCCGTTGTGTTTCCTGAAGAGTTTTGACTAATTTTAATAATTTATAAAAATAATTACCATTAATCTAATTTGAATGTGTATCTGTACGGTATTTGTGTTCGATTAACGATTAACGGACTTTGGAAAATTTAACGATCGTTAACATTTTTTTGAAGTTAACGAAAAGTTAATCCGTTAATGGGAATGTTAACTTCGTTAATTAACGATTAACGGATTAACGAAAAAATGCCCGTTAATGCCCAGCTATGGTTATTGGACCATATTTTGTCGTCGCCCAACGATCTTAACGTTGCTGTAAATAGCAGGCGTTATCAAGCCATGATTTCCGATTATTTTTGGCCCGAATTGGAAGAAAGGACTCGGACGACATGTGATTTTAGCACGATGGTGTCACAAGCCACACAGCACACCATACAATGAGATAACACGAGAAATGCGCCAGTCAATTTTTTGCCTCGTTCGTGCGATTTAACTCCTCTAAACTATTTTCTTTGAGGCTACGATTAGTCTTCATGGTTTATTTCAACAAGCCGACAAGGTTGGCAGAGCTTAAGAGCCAATATTGCACTCGAAAATGTGGCTGTTTCGGCCGAAATGTTTGTCCGAGTCATTGAAAACGTGGGCAAACGGATTGACCGCTGCAAACATTTCTGCGTTTTATACAAAAAATATAGTTGACAAGTCATTATAAGAAAACCCATTGCCTCTTAAAATCGATAAATGGAGAAAGAACAAGACAAAAACTTTATTTTGCGGTCGAATTGGATTACGTTGATGAAGAACGCCCGTTATGTACTGGATGGTTCTTTCACGTACTATTCTAAGAACCAAGAACTGTTCATCTGCGTGAACAAAATATTCCAAAAATATTTTTATGTTTAAATCACAATCACAAACGCAATATTCTATTCACGAATCAAACAAACTCTCAAGTTTAGAAAATGTAGATGTTAAAATGACAACAAGCATTTTGACATCCTCATCATATATGAATTCAGATACCACCCAACGTTTACATTGACGTTAATCAGGATTTAATACGTGACCCATTTTTCAATCACATCATTTCGAGAATGCAAACATTGCGAAATAATCATTCAATGGCAGCCATGATCCGGTAAAAAAAGAAAACATCCATTTTGAAGGTTAAAAGATGAACGTACGTACCTTAACACCATTACAATGTATATCCAATATCCCGTATGTAGGATGTTTATCCTGCAGGATGTGTTATTTTTTTCTTTCACAATATCTTGACACGTCGCTGTCGATGTCAATACTCTTCCAAATTTCCAATTTACATGGGAAATCTCGTCTATCTCGATTCTCCGCCAATAATTTGGAAATTCTATCAAAACAGAGATCCTCTTTACGCACTTGTTGCTGATTGTATTTCTGCGAATAGGAAACATACTTTGCAATTCGTCCTGAATCTAATTTGCAGTGAAATTGATTGAGGGGCTTCGGTTTCAATCTATTCTATCCTTACAATTCATGGTCCAATACGTCCTGTGAGAAGGCGGAAGGATTATTCATTCCTTGTGTCATCATCATCATCATTATTCTCATTGTTTTCCTTCAGAGAGATATGACACGATATTAACCTTGGGGCGGGTGGCCACTCATCAATGACAAACAAAATGGAAATGTTCCTAAAGAGAAAAACAAAAAAACACGACTTTGACACAAGACTGTCAACAAAACCGTTCATTGATCCACAAACAAGTAATGCCATTCATCGACACCTACTCCATTGGCCAGACCAATTTCCATTTCCCAATTGAATATTGAAAGTGGAACCATTATTCACTCTCACTGAAACTCCCAAACTATTATTTTTTATCGTCAATTCGAGACGACTCTATCCAGACGACTCCTTTGCGCGGGAATTTCACAGTTGACACACATAATAAAAATATTATTTGTGTTTGAAGAAGACGAAAAAATGAGCAACGTGTGGATGTCGTTCGGGAGTCTCGCATCCAATTTGGAATATTGGTGGAATCAATAAAATTGATTTATGTTATTGTTTTCGATTGTCGTTCGCAGTTTCATTCATCCGTCATATCATAATGCTGCGCAAGGTTTAGTTTTGTTCGTTGGCAATATGTCAATTTTTGCATTGATGTAGGTATGTTAAGCGAATATTGATATCATTACAGCGCGTGGATCTATCAAATGTAGTGTATTTTATAGATGAAGTCATCGTTGTTATT
This sequence comes from Sphaerophoria taeniata, assembly GCA_943590905.1. Classification (NCBI taxonomy): domain Eukaryota; kingdom Metazoa; phylum Arthropoda; class Insecta; order Diptera; family Syrphidae; genus Sphaerophoria; species Sphaerophoria taeniata. The sequence goes on from OX016540.1 coordinate 47,121,922, forward strand.
CAAACAGTCTGATTGATTTTCAATTTATTTAAGCATCTTGCTCATTTTGTTGAAGCTTCTTAACGTTTTTGATAATGTTTTCGAAGCCAAGTTTTCACTCTATGTATGGAATCAGTTCTGCTTTATATCTGTAGGGAGAGGACATACACAGGGTTGTCTTTTCGCCTTGTTTAACTTGGTCTTTTTGCAGGTCAAATATGGTGCAAAGTTTGTTTTGCATCTGGACATTCTTCCACCAATCACGATCGTTGGCCGAAACCAGCTTACCTATAGGTTTCGGGCGTCCTGTTCTATGCTTTCCACACACGGTCTGCCACACTGCCTTTTATGGTAAATTGAACCCTTTGCGGACTAGGATGGTTTCTCTCCGCTAATATGAGCTAGGTGTCCAACCAACCAGAGTCTAGTAGTAGTAAACCCTTAATCTACTTGGCCCTTCGAATACCGAAATGCAGTTTAAATTCAGCCTTCTCGAAAGCCCTAAGCTCTCCTCTTTAATCTTCAGAAGATAAAAAGCGCTGTTCTTCTGCGGCTCTTCACGTCCATTCAAGCATTAGCACCAGTCAGTCTTGCCTCTCGTCATCGTATTTAAATACTCTGTGTGCCCTTAGCACCTCTCCAGATTGGAAAGCGGGTATGGACCTTCATCTGCCTAGGTTGTGTAAGAAAACACCATGCCTGAGAGCTTGGCCTCGATGGATTACCACATAGCCAGCAACCACTGCTATTTGTGGAGAGTTCATCCCCAACCGGTACTTGTATGACATCCTGATGATTCCTTCTCTTCTTTTTTAGCAATTATATTGTGTTTCGGTTTTTAAGCAGGTTTGGCGGTCTCTTCACGAGAACTATTCCTTATGTCGACCTTCTTTTGAGTAGCCAAAAGACTGTTGTTGGTACTCCTCAACGATCTTTTGGTACTTTATTTGTATTCACGATCCTTCTCCTGTACAGTTCTAACCTTCTCATTTTCAGCAATCTGGCTTTTAAAGTGAATGCCAGGTGATTACTTATTTTTTCCTCTAGCAGCATTGCTATTGCTTGCATTGCAGGTTAGCTGGTTGGGATTTGGGGATTTCGGTCAAGGTACAGGAGTACAATATGGCTGGTATTCTCTGTGCTTAGGAAGTTGGTAGGTTGTCCTCCTATCATCTCCTGACTAGAGGCCAAAAGTTCATGCTCAAAGTCAGCGGATGTTCCTAAGTTCGTCATGTCTTGATCGTCCTGAAAATATTTCAAGAATTAAATGTTGGTCTCACGAGTAGTACAGAAAGGGAAAGGTCAGCCCCGCAGAGCTGATATACCAGGGTAAGACAAGAAATAAGACGAACCCTTGCAAGGCGCATGGATTATGAAAATCATTTTTACCCTCACTGAAAATAAGGGAACCTCAAACTATGGTCAACTTGCATTGCTAAAGGTTTGAATTATTGAAGAATTTCGAAACGCTTCGACGATTCAACCTGACCCTAATTGATTTTTGTTAGGCAACTCATCAGAATCCGAGGAAGGCTCTGAAATCATCCTTCTTCACATACAGAACCTACTTTTCTCTCTGAAAAGTTTTGAAGTAATAGTGAGGTTATTAGATTTAAGGAACCTTTAAGGACTAAATTATGTTCTGTTGGATTTCTTTCTATATATTTTTGTCATCTGCTACTTACTGGCCAAAGGAAAAAAGTGAAGTGTACATTAAATTGACTTCAAAAGTTAGTCAGCCTTAATGGTTTTGTAAAGTTATATCTTGTATAAAGCATATCTTCTAGCTATTTTTCCCTTGCCTGCCTCAAAGTAGACATCTGATCAATTTTCGATTTAACTGGGCAGAGTTCCTTATATAGAATGATCTCAAAAATGCTATACTCTGAGATTGTCATCTTGAAATGGTGTATCCGTAATTTCTGTAATAAGCTGAACACAAATGCCTTTGCACCAATACATCAAAAGTAAAAGATAAACTTTTTTTTTTAAAGGTCCGGATGCAAATTTGTGATGCCATTATTTGTTGCGGAGCCAACCATTTAATAAAATCTGACGCCCGTATTTTAATTAAAACAATAGCTTATACGATTCTGCGTTTTACTTTTTACAAGCTCAAACATTAAACTGGGTCATTGTTCCATATTATCTCTCACTTAGATAAATCTGGATAGTCCCTAAACGGATATAGAATACCACATTCCACTCCAAAAACCTATTCACAACCCACTCATCGTCGACCTGAAGCTAAACCATAACAAAAATATTTAATAGCGAGAGGCTTTGCTTGAATCCATTCATTTTCAAAATCCTGTTGAATTCTATTTTCGAACGATATCGGCAGTCGACAGCTCTATTGGGACAGGACGACAGGAAATTTGTTCAGCTTCCAGTAACATTTTAATGTTTTTCAAATTGCATGTAATAAAATTTTACGCACGTTTTATTAATATTATCCTTTGGTGTCGAAAAAAAAACTCCTATTACCTTTTTTGTGTAAAGGGCTACAATTTTTTTGTTGTGTATTCATAATCGTAAAAAAATGTCAACCCGAACGTATAATTGGCATTACAAGGCTATATTGGGAGTTCTAAAAGGACACATTAATCACTCTTTAGTCGCTATTCGCGGTGAAGCGTTTATTTGACGTTGGAAAAATTAAAGTTCATACAAAAAATGGGTAGATAAGACTGCCGGCCGTCGCACAGTGTGACAATTCACTAATCTAGCGGAATTTAATTACAAAAATCACTTTCAAGAATCAATGCAAAAACCGGTTTTATGTGCAGCTAATATCTTCTACTAAATAATTATATATAAATTTTTGGGTTATGGTTAAGCAAAAAAACAAAAATTGATCTTAAAGTCAGATTTTGTGATCATTTTAAATAAAATCGAGGTTTAAAGGCGCTTTGGTTAATATGAATTTATACGGGTTTTTTGATTTGTTATTGGGGACTTTGTTTTATTTTTCTTAAATATAATATAAGAGAATGTAAAAACAAGTAAAACCTTATTTCATATTGTAGCAGGGAATTTAAATGTTATTTGGAACAATAAAGAAAATAACCAAACACGTTTATTTTATTTAAAGATTTTTATTAAGCCGTTTTCACAACACGTCCACTTCGTTCGGATGATGCGTATAGAATGAATCTCTTTCTTTCTTATTTTCGTTCTTAAAACTAGTTACACACTAATACATACAAAATGGCAAGAGATACAAAGCGGAATAAAAGAAACTGACGCATGTGTAGATGGCTATCGGTTGTTTTAAATATAAAGGTATTCGGTTTGGGTTTGACTCAACATGTGTATAACAATGTCTTACGGGAAGAGTAACAATAACTAATACATGTGTAGATGACTATCGGTTGTTTGAATATAAAAGCGTTCAATTAGGTTTGACTCAATATGTGTACAATAATGTCTTAAGGGGAAAAGTAACGATAATCATTATAGCAATACGGTAGCGTGCAATACCTTAACATAAATATGTGCTTACTACTACAATTCGGCCATCCTGACCTTTGAGATCACCTGATCTCTACTTTGTTTTACATTTTTCACCTAACCAAGGTTTCATATTGCCGACCGCCCACACCCCTTGATATGGTAATCGTGACTGTTGAAAATTGTCTACATCTTCGAGCAGATATCTGTCATTTCGTAGGACTTTAGCAACCCGATACGGTCCTCTAAATTTCGGGATCAATTTCTTGGATGCGCCGGGATGTGAGTCAAAATTTTTTATCATCACGTAGTCTCCTGTTTCGTAGGATGTAGGATTACACCTTTTCTTGTCCACATAATTTTTGTTGTACGTCTGAGACTTTTCTTGTTCTATCACCGCTTTCTGTCTTATCTCAGTTAAATCCCGTTTTCCTATCCCGTCTTCAACTTCGCTTAAACTTTCAACGATTCTGTCTATTGGCTTACCTCTCTGACTTACCCCAAACAACATCACGCTCGGATGTTCTTTTATCGTTCGATTTACTGTATTATTTAGTGAATACTCTACCTTTTCTAATATGTGATCCCAATACATACCCTCTTCTGGTTTGACAAGTTTTGCTATCATTGGCCCTAAACTCCTATTGACTCTCTCTACCTGTCCGTTTGCTTGAGGCGATCCTGTTGCAATTTTTACATGCTGAATATCCCTTTCAGATAGAAACTCTTTAAATTCATTTGCTGTGAAGCAACTTCCTCTGTCTGACACTACGCATTTTGGCTTACTATATGCCCTAAAGTAATCAACCAACGCTTGCATTACTTCTTTAGTGTTTGTTGTCTTAGTAGGGTACAGTCTCACGAACTTTGTAAAAGCATCTATTACTACCAGTATATATTTCTTTACCTGTCTTGAATTATCCACCGGTCCATAGTGATCTATGTGTATTACTTCGAACGGAACTTTTCCTTTCGGTATAATATGGAGAAAGCCTTCTTCTCGACCTTGTTTAGCGGAAAAAGAAATACACTTAAGACAGTTTTGTATATGCGTACCTATCTTTTCTCTCATTTTAGGGAACCAATAACTTTTTGATATTAACTCGATTACTTTGTCTGTTCCTACATGACCGACTTCATCATGGTATCTATACATCACGTGATCTTCCATTTGTTCTGGCACTAGAAATACTACATTACCATCATTTTTCTTTTTATATATCACTCCGTTTCTCATTTCATATAAACCATGTTCTGCATTCTCTAACATTCTTTTCAACTTAACTATTTTTTCATCTTTTCCTTGACATATAATTAAATTTTCTTCAAAAGTATTAGTTTCCAACGTTAAAATATTCGTCGTCCTACTTAATGCATCAACATGTTGCATGCGAGTGCCCGCCCTGTGCTCCAACGTATAATCGTAATTTTGTAATTCCAATGCCCAACGAGCAATTCTTGGGTTGAGTTCTTTCTTGTTTAAAGTAAGGGTTAGAGAATTGCAATCTGTAACTATTTTAAACTTTCTGCCTTGAAGATAAATTCTAAACCTACTCAGGGCATTTATAATTGCGAGCGTCTCCAACTCGAAGCTATGAAATTTTGATTCAGCGTCTGTCGTTCTTTTGGAATAATAGAAGACTGGATGCAACTTTTTGTCTTCTTTTCTCTGTAATAGAATTGCTCCAAACCCTAGGGCACTGGCGTCGCAATGCAACTCTGTCTCGTCTTTTGGGTTATAGATTGCCAGTACTGGCATTTCTATCAATTTAGTTTTTAGTAACTCAAAAGCTTCCAATTGCTCTGGACCGAAATTAAATTTTCTATCTTTTCTAATCAAATCGTATAAAGGTTTTGCAATAGTCGAGAAATCCTTAACGAACCTGCGGAAGTATGAGCATAAGCCCAAGAAACTCTGTACTGTGTGAGCACTTTGTGGAACCGGAAAGTTTTGTATCGCTTCGATACCCCTATCATCAGCCTGAATACCTTCACCAGTAATTGTAAAACCCAAATATTTAATTTTACTTTGAAGAAACTTACATTTGTCTATTCTAAGCTCCAGTTTATTTTCTACCATTCTCTTAAAAACTTCCTCAAGAATCAAAAAATGTTCGTCATAGGAATTCGTAGCTATCATTAAATCATCCAAATAGACTATCACCTTATCGTTTCTTATCATGTCTGCAAATATTTTGTTTATATGTCTTTGAAACGTTGATGGCGCGTTTTTGAGTCCAAAAGGCATTCTTAAAAATTCGTATTGGCCTAACGGTGTAATAAACGAAGTAAACTTAACCGAATCTTCGTGCATATATACGTGGAAGAACCCATTCTTCAAATCCAACTTTGAAAAAATAGTTTTACCCGCCATTCTGTCTAACAAATCGTCAATTATCGGTATGGGGTAGCTATCTTTTGACGTTACCTTATTTAAAGTTCTAAAATCTACACACATTCTGAGCTCTCCAGTTTTCTTCTTTACTAAGACTATAGGTGAAACGTACTCGGACTCGCTTTCCCTAATATAGCCTTTGTCTAAATATTCATCTAGCAACGAACTGAGTTCTCCTTTCTCAGCATAAGATAACCTTCTTGGACGACAATGAAAAGGTTTCACATCATTTAATGATAATTTCATTTTAGTTTTTACCAAAGGTTCGGCGGGGCGTTCGGCATACATATAACTATTCAAATATAACTCGTTTAATTGTTTTTTATACCGACAATCATTTAGCTCATCCACTTCTAAATTTAAATTTTCGCTATCAGTTTCTTCAATATTAATAGACATTAATTCTCTTTCAAAATTCGATCTGTTGTCAATTAACATACTTTCATTTTTGCAATTTTCTAATTCAGAAAAAAATTTGAACCTTCCATTATTTAAAAAATCTCGTCCCAAGATTACCTCATATCCAGTCGTGCCGTCATCTACCACTAACAAATCTATAATTATCTCAATATCTTTATAAATAACTACACCAGACAACATTCCATAAATTTTCAGTTTACTTTTATTAATTCCAAAATAATTTTGTTCTTTTATACTTTTAAGTTCGATCAGTTTAATGTGTTGTGGTGTTATTGACTTTCTAATAAGGCTGACAGGACTACCGGAATCTATGAGGCAATCTAGAGAAAAATTTTCACTATTTTTTGAAAAAACAAAACATAATCTTCTTACATAATCATCATCTTCTGTCTTTACTGTGAGCTGATGGACAAGTGATTTCCGTTCTAGACAGGCTGCTACTATATGTCCCATCGAATTACAGTTATAGCATCTCATCGTTGTCTTACTCGATCCTGTTGTTACCCTCGACGTCCTTCTTGCCGATCCTGTTGTCGCTTCAGTTGCCGATCCCGTCTCGTTCCGTTTTGGTCGTTGTAGTACTTTATTGTAGGCTTTGTACAAGGCCGCTTTGGTAGTAAATGCGCCGACGTATGCGTATAGCCTCATGTCTTCATCGGTGAAACCATCAATAATGTACTCTACCAGCTCTTCTTCTTCCATCTCCAGACCCGCAGCCAGTCTCAACTTGTCGCTATAGTACTCTCCAAACGTCTCCGACAACGCCCACTTTCTTGCTTCGAACCTTTTTCTTGTCGCCATTCTATTTTCTTTCACCCCAAAAATTTCCCTCAACGACTGGGAAAGGGTTTCGACACTCTCGCACAAGAAATTCGGCTGTGCGTGCAACCACTCCTCCGCTTTCCCTTCTAGCTTCGACACGAAAAGTGTGCGCAGCATGTCTTCGCCTACATTGTACATTTGTTGCACATTTTTTAACTGTGTCAACCAAACGTCAATATTAGCACCACCGTTGTAGTCTGGGACGAGGTCTTTGTATGCAGTGTATGGTTGAATGTTGCTTGTTGTCATTTCTGTCGTTGTTTCTGTTGTTGCTCTTGTCATCGGTCCCGTTTCCATCGCTGCTGTCGCTGTTGTCGCTCCTGTTGTCAGTTCTATAGCACCATCCGTTGTCTCTCCCGTTTCCACTCTAGCTGTAGTCATCTCCGTTGCCACTCCCATTGTCAAGCTCATCATCTTTCTTAACAGCTCGTTTTCCCTTCTTGCTACATCTCTTTCTCTTTTCAAAATAGCCACCTCTCGTTGTAGTAACTCGTGGTCAATCTGTTTTTGACGATCCGTTAATGTATGCTCAGTTTCTTCATGTGTTTCGTTTTCATTAGGAACACGTTCCTCCTCGTCGCCGTCGTCGTCGTCGTCGTCATCATGTGATTCTTTCTCGGGAGCATTTTTCTTCGGCGCTTCTCCACGTTGTTGCAATGGGATTTCGCTGAGACGAACAGCCAACGTCGCCTTCTTTCCACTGCTCTGTTTTCCTAACCGTTGTAGCCACTCGCGCAGCTGGGCAGCTGTGTAGTCTGATGCATGGACTATATCTTCCATTTTACCGAAAAGCGAAAAGTGTGCAAACAGAAAACAACCACGAAAAAAAAAATTTCACAGCAAGGGAAAAGAGAGAAAAAAAAATATACGACGCGTTACTTGACAAGAAAATGTGCGACGCGTTATTAGGCGAGAATGGATTCTAGAACTTTTCACAGCAGAGGCAGAGATAGAGAAAAAAAAATTTAACAATCTGTTTTTTGAGTTTCGTTTTTTTTAAACTTTATTGGATCTTGGATCCCACTTCTGATATTTGTAGCAGGGAATTTAAATGTTATTTGGAACAATAAAGAAAATAACCAAACACGTTTATTTTATTTAAAGATTTTTATTAAGCCGTTTTCACAACACGTCCACTTCGTTCGGATGATGCGTATAGAATGAATCTCTTTCTTTCTTATTTTCGTTCTTAAAACTAGTTACACACTAATACATACAAAATGGCAAGAGATACAAACAGTGCTGTCGTTTCAAAAATGTAATGGGGAGTATTTTTGAATTATTTAGAGGAGTATTTTCTATATTTGGGTAGTATAATATTTTAACTATAGGAACTTAGCCCGATAAATCGCCTCCGGAAAAAAGTATCACTTATAATGGGTTTTGCAGATCGTTTTGAAGTTTCAAAAATGATGTGGTTGAAGTTTATTAGCAAACGATAGTTTCTTATTAATTTTTGGGAGTTCTTAAACCCAAATTGTGTGTTTGTCGGATAAGAGGAGCCTTTTATACAATCGAAGTTGATATCAACTTGAGGATTTTATCCTTAAATTTTGATTTAAGTTGTCTTCATTAGAGGCTGTCACTGTCAAAAAACTAAATTAGATCATCAAACATACGTACAATTTTCTGTCAGATATTGCGTGTTTACTGCATTTAGTAAAACACTTTTTTAACTAAACAAATATTAAAGTTATCATCATAAAGCGAAGAGAAAATTACGAAGACTTTAGCTTTGAAAGTATGAGTAGAGTAGGGAAAAAAAGTTTAAAAATCTAACTGACTAAGTGACTATGCACTATCTGTATGCACACAATTCTGTATTGCGTTTACTTTTAAGGGTTTATACTCTTTCCCAAGAGATTTCTTTGATTGGCGGGTCTTCGAACACAAAAGTAGTTTCCTGTATGGTCATTTTGGCCTGGTACTTCCTAGAGAACATTTTTGCCGTAGGAGGCTATTATGTCATTATGAAGATCTGTCGTCTTTTTTCTTCTTGATTCAGAATTTCATCGCGCAGCTCCTTTCACCGTCTCCAAAAGCAAAAAATCATGTTTCTAACATAACTACTCCAAATTGTTACGAATTTCCCAGTGGCTACTACTTTGAAATTCAAAACTCTGAACTAAAAGTTACGTAAGTAAAGAAAAACAATCTTCAGCTTGACTTTAAAATTCAACTCTTGAGTCTGTCAACTGCAAAGGTTTACAAGTTGAAATAAGTGAAGAAAACGGCTCCAAATCAAATGTTTTTGCCTATAATTCTTTTTCGCTAGTTTCCCACTTTTCTGTAGAATTGATATTTAAAGGTTCCCCAAGTTGTGCTTAATTATAAATTTAACCACGGAACTGCACAGAAAATATCACTTCAGATTTGAAAAAGTTGAATTCATGCGACAGAGGTCTTGTGATTAAAAAGGTAAGGTTTTCTTACAGTTCTATTTATAGTAATTCCACCAGTTGAATTTTATTTATTTCATTACAAAATGTTTAATCTAGTTTTCAACTTTTACCTTTCTATTAATGCTTATCAAAAAAATGTAAAACACTGGAAAACCAACGTTATTGAGAAAAACTCTCAGTTTTCTTCTATACAAAATTAAAAACAAACAATCTAAACCGGCAACATTTCATTAAAAACAAGAACTGTCATAAGTCAAAGCTTGTGCAACAGCTGTCAAAAAAGAAACCTTCTAACGACACTTAACCCGTGGCCATCTAGTGGTGAATAGAAGTAACAACATCCTACCAGGGCTGTGTTCCGAAATAATGGCTATCACACTGGAAACTTTGAAACTATTGTTAGAAGAACAAAAAAAACTACATTTTTAAAAATATTAACGAAGCTACAGACAAAGTCATAAAAAACACAGACGAAAAGGTGGGAATCCTCTCCGAGAAAGTTGAAAAGCTCGAAAAAATCGTTGAGACGCAAGGAGCAATAATCGAGCAACAAGAAGCTACTTGTGCCAGACATGAAAAACAAATTTCTCAATTAGAATTGACAGTGAGAAAAAATAATTTGATCATTTTCAAGGTAGAAGAGAGTGAACGGACCTCAGAAGAACTTCTATTAATGATACTTGACCATATAAACAAATCGAATGACCAGTTCAAAGTTGAAGAAAAGGACATTGCAAGCTGTTTTCGCCTAGGCAAAAAAAAACGAAGAAAAAATTAGACCAATTAGAATAGTTTTTAAAAACTTTGAGAAAAAACAAAAAGTTTTACTGGGGAAAAAGTTTGGGGCGAATTTCACTATGACGGAAGATCTTCCAAAATCAATGGTTGAAGCTCGGAAACCTCTTATCCCGAAACTGCTTGAATTTAAAAAAGAAGGAAAGAGGGCTTATTTTAAATTTAACGAACTCGTTGTCGATGGAAAAGTTTGGACAGAAAACGAACAAGAAAATCCAAGAAAAAGAACACGATCGAATGAAAGCTCACCACCAGAACAACCAAAGAACAAAGAAATTAATTTAAATAAGACAAAATCTATTATAATAGGATCAACCGAAATGAACCCTAAGAAACAACCGACAAATCCAATAAGAAAATATCTTGCTACAAAAACCGCTAACGAATTTTTAGAAAAATACAATGACCCACAAACTTCGAAACAACAAAACAAAACAAATAATAACAAATAGCAATTTCTGCTTAACAATAACCAGACGAAATATGCATGACCATGCATTAACATTAAATATCGGACATAACCAAAACCCACATTCAACTATAATACAACAAAAATCCTTCCCAATCCGGTTGATCACCGTGGGAAGAGTAGATCCACACCCCTCATATAAAAACAACCAAACAGAATACTGTACCCACAAGAACCAACACAGAACACTAAAGATCTGTACTTTCAATGTCAGGACACTTTCCTCAGATGAGAAACAGGAAGAATTGAGACAAGCGCTGGAGAAAATTAAATGGGACATTATAGGACTATCCGAAACAAGATTACTAGGACAAAAAATAATAAACAATGAGCATGATATCTTTTGCTACGTAGGAGAAACAAAAGGCCTCTACGGTGTTGGTTTCCTTATTAAAAAAAAACTAAAAGAAAAAATCACTGACATCAAGCTATATAATGAAAGAATGTGCAGCATACAACTGAATATAAAAAACACGAAAGTGACAATAATTCAAGTATATGCACCAACAGAAAAAGCTGATGACGAAGAGATGCTAAGGTTCTACAACAACTTAGAGGAAATATATACAAATAACAAAACAGAAGTAATGTATGTGATTGGAGACTTTAACGCTAAACTTGGAAAGAGACAAAACGAAGAAGAAAAGAAAACAATAGGACCCTACGGATATGGGGATAGAAACGAAAGAGGAGAAAGAGTAATACGATGGATCGAAGAGATGAATTTGAAATTTGGTAACTCGTTTTTCAAGAAAAAAGACAACAGAAAATGGACGTGGATATCACCGAATGGAAAAATAAAAAACGAAATAGACCTGATTCTGACGAACAAAATTGAGACAGTCAAAGACATATCCGTGCTCAACAACGTAAAATTCGATAGTGACCACAGATTAGTAAGAACAGAAATCATTATAAACCACAAGACACTGAAAAGAAACCGACAAGTCCATTTCATCCCAAAAATAATTCCCGACCAAAAAATACAAGATTATAACCAGACACTGACAGCAAAGATAAATCAATTATCAATTTCAAATCGAGACATACAAAACATATATGACGAATTAGAAATGATCATCAAAAACTCTGCAAAACTAACAATCATGGACACCAAAACATCAAAAGATAAATAATTATCCAACGAAACAAAAATCTTAATCTCAAGAAGAGATACTCTACGAACCAAGCAACAATTACTTGACCAAGAAAAAACTGAACTAAAAGAATTAAGGAAAACTATCAAACTAGAAATAAGGAAAGATATCCACAAGTTCAACGAAACAATAGCTAAAGATACGATTAGACAAACAAAATCAATAAGGAAAACAAAATCATTACTTAACAATCAACAGGAATGGATAATTAGCTTAAAAAGCCAAAATGCAAGCAACATAACAAATAGAAAAGAGTTAAACGAAAATGCTACTAAGTTCTTTGAAAAACTATTTTCCTCGACCAAGCATACAATTGAAGAAGAAAATATTGACATCATAGATATCAATCTCCTTACAACGCAAACTCCCATGTTTAGCAAAGAAAATATTGAAAGGACCATAGACGATTTGAAAAAGGACAAATGCACTGGAAATGATGGAATCTCTGCAGAAATGATAATATACGGGAAAGAATCGCTCTCCGAAATCTTAACCTTTATGTTTAACGAAATCATAAGAACTCAGCAAATCCCTAAGCAATGGAGAGAAACAACCATTACACTTATACATAAAAAAGGAAAAAAAGACGATTTGAACAACTATAGACCTATAAGTAACATTTCGACAATTTATAAGCTGTTTTCAAAAACAATCTACAGGAACATCAAACAAGATTTTAACAATAAACAACCTAGGGAACAAGCTGGATTCAGAGAAGGCTTCTCAACAACAGACCACTTACAGACGATGAATCAACTAATAGAAAAGTGCAATGAATTTCAACAACCAATATACTTTTTATTCATAGACTTCAGTAAAGCATTTGACAGCGTTGAACACGAAACAATATGGACATCCCTAGAAAATCAAAATATGGACCCAAACGTTATAAGGACTATCAAAAATATATACAAAAATAATGTAGCACAAATAAAAACAGAGAGTACAGGACGTAAATTTAAAATAACAAGAGGCGTCAGACAAGGAGACCCGCTTTCACCACCACTATTTAGTGCAATTTTAGAGGATATTTTTCAAAAGATGAACTGGACGACAAAATATGGTATAAGGATATGTGGACAACTTCTAAACAACCTACGATTTGCGGACGATATAGTACTCATATCTACAAAAGCTAAACATATACAAGAAATGACAACAGAACTTACTAGCGTGTGCAAGAACTATGGACTACAAATCAACAAGTCAAAAACAAAAGTGATGACAAACCACATCAGAGAGGATATAGTTCTGGACCATGAAAAAATAGAATACATAGAAGACTACATATACTTGGGACAACTAAAATCTTTTAAGGACCAAGAGAAAAAAGAAATCAATAGACGCATCACAAACAGCTGGAAACAGTTCTGGAGCCTCAAACAGATTTTAGAACTGGACCAAAGCCTAGAAACACGAAAATATCTCTTCGATTCCGCTATATTACCGGTGCTTACTTATGGACTACAAACCCTGAGCTTGACTGCGAAATCTATTGACCAGCTAAGGATCTGTCAATCCAAAATGGAAAGAAAAATCCTCAGAATAAGACCCAGCGAAAGGATAAGAAATGAAGACATCAGAAACAATACTCGAATAATTGACGTGATAGATAGAACCAAAAGACATAAATGGAGTTGGGCAGGACATATTTCAAGACTACAGGATCAAAGATGGACAAAGCTGGCTACAAAATGGAGACCGGAAAGCAAGAGACCAACAGGCCGACCGAACAAGAGATGGAGCGACGATCTTTGCCAAATAAACACAAATTGGTACAGTGAGGCGAAAAATCGAGACATATGGGCCGCCTTGGGGGAGGCTTACGCCAAAAACTAATAATACAAATTGAAAAAATAAATAATCAAACTATTATATATCAATTATCTTACTTTTCTCATATTTATTAATAATTTTGTATTTGTAATTTGTTTTAACCTATTAAATAATTTGTACAAATTTTAATTAAAAATCTAAAAATTGTAAACTTTAAATGATAAGGCAATAAAAAGCTTATAATAATAATAATTAATGCTTATAATTTCGTTTCTGGATCTTCAGTGTAGGATGTAGTGATCCAAAATCATTAACGTACCTACAAATACAGACTTAAGTGATCCATAAAAGTGATCTTGATCCATAAAAGCGTGTTTAAAAAATGCAGGCTCATTTTTTCAACATTTTCGAGTAATTAAGGTGTGGAATTAGGTGTGTAGTTTAAGGAACCTTAAAATGTACGTTAAAATGTTTGGAAATTTTCGTAAACTGGTTACTTTGACTTTAATTTAGACCAACTATCTCACTGATTGAACATAAATGAGCTAAGAAATGTGAGAATTTTGATTTTCAATTCTTGTTTTATCTCATACTACATAGAATATAGGTAGATTTTGTTTACTAAGATTGGGGAGTATATTTCGTCTAAGGGTAGTAGAGTAGCATTTGACTCTCGAAAGGAGTAAAATACTACTATAGTAGCAAAAACGACAGCAGTGGATACAAAGCGGAATAAAAGAAACTGACGCATGTGTAGATGGCTATCGGTTGTTTTAAATATAAAGGTATTCGGTTTGGGTTTGACTCAACATGTGTATAACAATGTCTTACGGGAAGAGTAACAATAACTAATACATGTGTAGATGACTATCGGTTGTTTGAATATAAAAGCGTTCAATTAGGTTTGACTCAATATGTGTACAATAATGTCTTAAGGGGAAAAGTAACGATAATCATTATAGCAATACGGTAGCGTGCAATACCTTAACATAAATATGTGCTTACTACTACAATATGATGCTCAATATTTTGTTATTGTGCTCAAAAGTTGAAAAATTGAGTTTTTTGTGTCAATTTTTACATTAAGTGGAGAAAATTTAGTAATATTCCGCATTATTCCGATGGGAAACTATATGTTTTTTAAAGCTCAATATATAAGCTTTCATTCTACGTTTTAAGTTGCTGCGCATAGGTGCGACACCCATACATTTTTTTTAAATTTTCGAAGTTGCTTCCAAAATAATTTCTTACAAAATGATAAAGATATTATATTTAAAAATAAAACCAAGACCACAAAACAAGAAAAACTATAAAATAAATGCATAAACATATTTAATTACATAAATAAATGCATTAATACACATATATATGCTTCTATATAAATACAAATCTGAGAAATTATGTGTTTTAAGCAATATATATGTGTCGTTGCTGTCCTAGCAAAACTCAAATCGATTCAAAAGGAATTTTATGTTTTAAGTTTATATATATATAATGCAACAACAAAAAGATGAAAAACTTACTGTTTGGTATTTAAATAACATTTTTTTCATAGGGTAAATAAGCAATGTTTTTCAAAATTTTACCAAAAAAAAATGATTTTGCCAAAATATGAATTAAATTGAATTTGAACTATTTTTATAAAATTTTTGGTTAATTTATCTAATAATCAATAATTTTTAGGAGTGAATAACAGATTTTCAATTGCATCAGATCCATTTTTAGTAAGTAAAAGTTATGTTCTTGTCCTGGAACTTTTAAATGTAACAATATAAGAAATCTAAGCTGTTTGAGGAATTCGGAGTAAATTTTTGTTAAAAATGTTATAAAGTGTTGTCTATTATTATGTTTTTATATGTTATTATTTTTTACAAATCTAAACAAAAAAGAAACAGCAGGATTTTTGGTCAAAATTTTTTTATCTGTACAGAATGGGCCTTTGTATGTGCACTAAACAGGCACTTTCACAGGGCCGTTTGTTCCAAAATTTGGTAACTATACAAATCTTTGTAATTCAGTTACATTTTAATACATATTCATTATGAAAACTAAAGAAAAAACTGTTTGGGGAGAAAAATTTAATTTTTAGTAAAGGTCTGCCAAAGTGCAAAAAACACGAGAGTTTAAAGCTCTTTAAGTCAAAAACGTGTGTGGATATGTACAAAAATTGCAGTTTAACTTATTTTTGTACACATTTGTTATGAATCTGATACATAAAATTTAAAAGAAGCAACAAAATTACAACATTAATTCACTCTTTAGTATGGGTCTAACAAAGGCAAAAAACATGTACATTCCGATCTCTGCAAATTAAAAATTTGGCTATTTTAATAAATAGTTCTAGTTAAATGTCATTCTCTGAATATATTTGTTGACTCTTGCGAAGGAATCACTAAAAAAATAATTAATTTGTAAGCGCTATTAATTTTATTCCGCTAGATGAGCGAAATGTCACACTGTGCGTCGTGTCGTCAATGTCACCGAATTCGTAATGCAAATTTTCTTTACTAGAAGGAACTGCACTTTGCCTTGCTTCAAGATGAAAAAAAAAGATAAGTGTCTCTATATGTACCTATTGTTAGTGTACGCTTGATAAGAAAAAGTGCATAAAATCGTAGTTTTTGTGCATCGTGTTTAAGGAAAAAAAAAGTAATGTGTGCGACCGTATCCGAAAAAGAACAAATACACTTTGACATAATCATTAAAAGGAGTAACGATGGTGTGGATATGAAAATAATATAATGGTCGTATGCTACTAAAAACGACAGCTATAAAAACATCAACGCACCGATAAAGTGTCGGGTGTGTCGCTTTCACTTGAGTTCGAAAGTGAGAGCAGTTTTTTTTTTTTGACGAGTTTTGGGTAATGGTTCATATCACTGCCAAAATGTATCCCACATAATAGCATATTAAGCTTTTTAAGAGTCGGTATAATAAGGTTTTTAATATCTCTCAACAAAGTGTTGCATTCTGCGGTCTGCCTTTGCCGAATTAAAATTAGTTTTTTGGGTATGAGGATATGTAGCAATTGCATAATTTGTGAGCATTACTTTCATTTTTTTAATCGGAACGTGTTGTTTTACGTAAGGCCGATCAAGATAGACCAAGAATTCAGATTGATGCAAATACTGGAAAAGATCACCGAATTTTAAGTCATATCATAACATAGCAACTTGGCATCGGCTTCAAAGCCGGATACGAAAATATAATTTATCACCAAGAGTCCAGGGCTTATACCTTGTGTGTGATTTCAAGGAATTGTTGAACAGAATATTGGCATTGATCCTTGTTGAGTTCGATTTGCCAATATTATACAAAATTTGTTTGGTTTCTCGAATGCATGAGAATCAAGGAGAACGATGTATTTTATATTGCTTTGCGGAAAGTTTGAAATAGAATATTTGCAATGTCAATCAACGTAAACTTTGTCTGTTTCAGTGTTATTTAACTGGTGACTTCGCTACTATACCGATTTAAATAAAATTCCAACACTTCTTGTATTGAAGGGTTTCTTTTCCAACGAATCAGGGAGTTGTTGATTTGTCAGAAGCATGCATTTTTGATAGAAGAGTAAAATATAGGAATTTATCAACTGCCTTTGAAATAAAGAGGGCAATAATCTAACTCTCACAAAAACGATGTAAAAATTTGTTCGTAAGTTTGGTGAGAAGAACCATCACAAGGACCTCTATTGCTTCGAAAGCCGACTGTCGGTCGTGCAATCGGTAGATTGGAATTGATTGGACATTTTTTTTTTTTTCAACTATTCGGAACGGGCTCATAAGAGGAGAGGCTTACACAGAAGTTTTGCAGGTTGGATGCCTAGCAGGGAAAAGTGGGCGAATCATGACACTCTTTTGCAGCATAGAATTTGTGACGAACTGCCAGAACTTTCTTACTGCCTTATTGCCTTCGTGACTTTGCCCCCGGCTTGTTCAAACTTATTCCAGTTTTCCTCAGTTGAATCGGCTCTAAAACACAGGAACCTGTATAACTGCGAGGTCATGTAAAACCATTCGTTCTCTTTGTATTTGATGCCTTTTAGCCCTGCTTGGGACTAAGCTTTTGATTCAAAAAATAACTTAACTTGAGACCCTCATCTGCACTGAAGTCTTCGTTACTATCGAGGAAGCTAGTTAAAGATAAATTATTACGACCCTCATTTAACATACACTCGTTCCAAACAGTTGGATCTTCTTTATATAACTGAAAATCTTGGGCACGGAGAATTAGGAAGCACACTAATAGCGTACTCAGAAAATAGTTGTCAAAGTTAAGAAATGTCTGATATTTGAGTGGGCTCGATGATTAGCTAATGATGATTAAACTCAGAAAAAATTTCAACACACACATTCTTGGCTGTTGCTTTGCCTAATTGGAGAAGCAAGGGAAAATGAAGAAAATTAATAAAAAAAGGACTTTTTATGAGGAAGAAATAACATTTTAAATAGCCGTTGCAATTCCAACTAAACTAATCAAAATAAAACGACACATTTGCAGGACAAAAGTGTCTCTTAATACCTACAGAGTTTGTCCTGCCTACCATTTTCAAAAGCTTCACCTACAGACTTGTATGAGTTTTCTGACCCAGTGGTCCAAGAAAAAAGGTTTCCATACACAAGATGGCTATTTTTTTCTTAAAAATATAAGCGAATTAAAGGTAGAGAACCCGTTGAAATGATGAAAGCTACTCCATACCAAAAAAATAAACTCCCAATTTCGAGTAAGTCATCCAGAAAACGACCATTTAATGATAAGTGGAAAAAAAACAACAAAGTCCATCCCGTTCCTTTTCTCTATAAGATTTTGATTCGGTCTATGGACCATCTATGAACCACCTATGAATGACCCTCAAGCTGATCCGACAATTCTTTTTAAAATATTTTGCTATGTTCATGGGTTTAACTGGGATATGTTTTCTAGTTGACTTGTTTTAATGGATCTCGAAATCCTAGTGTATACAATATTTTCTGTATTATAGTGGAACAATCAGATAATGTAGCTCGGTAGAGTGTACGTAGTGTACAATAGGTACAATTTGTTGTACAACAAGTATCCCGTTAGTAGTTACCATTGACATTCTTCTAAAAGCATCAGCACTTTGAGTGCATCAGTTTTCTTGTTTTGTTGTGACTTGAGTCAATTGAATTCGAGGTGAATTTCACCAGTAAATGTAAAATGTAGGAAGGAGCCAAATGTTATTTATCAAAAACTAATTGTTGGACAACTATAAATGCTTCAAAGATTTCAACATAGATGACTCTCATGTTCAATTTTAATTTGACTGACTTTTATTTGCGTAACTGAAACCATATAAGAATTAGGGCAGATGTTAATAAAAAACCAGTATTTAATTTCAACTATTTAACAATTCCATTGAAATTAACATGAGGGTAGACGTAACTTGCTTGCTTCCAACAGGGAGTCGAACGACCGACGTCACGAACCAAACAGCATGTTCATCTTGCTTGTAAGTCATGTTCACTGGCTACCAATATCGTTTGATTTGATCGCATTACACTTTTTCTTGTGGGGTTGCTTATGTACCGAAAGGTTTTGGTAGTAAGTGTGCTCTGATGTCTGATGTAACTGCTGGACTTCAAGAACAGCGATCAACGAGCAACAGAGACGTGATTTACCTCAGTATCTTATTGGATCACCAATTATATTTGCTAGAAGTTATAGGTGGTGATGTGCTATGGATCAAAAGACCCATAGGTCTCACAAAACTTTTTTTTTTACCAACAGTTGGCATGGTTATAGAGTGAAGAATATAAATGATACATGGTTCTCATGATCGCTTTAATGGACTAAAGATGACATTTTATTCTGAGGTGCCAACATTGACCCTGACTACAGACATTTTTCAAGTGAGGTAATACAGCGGGTATCCTGAATGAGGGGAATATGGAGAGCTAAGAGTAAGCTCACCTTCAAACGGCTACAATCAAAAGAGGTCGCTACATTAAACTCTAAGAAATTCCTTGCATCAAGTGTATAAAACCAGTGGAATCGTCCAAAAGCTCTCAGAAATGGCGTTTCCGAAGTGATAACTGTCACACGGTAACAAGAACGAAACCTTTGTTTTGACGAAGTTCGCCAATGAGTAGGTACATACAGCAAAAAAGTCATACAACAGGCGCATCAAAGAAGGATTCGACCCGTTCCCAAGCTCTACCAGCAGATAAAAAGAGACTAGCAGCGATTTATCAGAACGAAGAAGTTCTCAGAAAAAATAGAAATGCTGCTCGAAAGTCTTACGAAGAGGTCAGTCTTTGCTGTTTAGAAAACCACCAACCTGGATCGAGTGATACAATTGGCTGCAACAACTTAGGACCTGGCTCCGTTCTTAACACAGAAAAATACACCAGTGCTAAGATCAAGAAAAGACCCAAGTGGCACAGATTTGCCTTTTGTTATAATAATGTAACTAAAATAGTAACATTAAGGTGACAAACAAGTTTTTCAATACCAATTCGGTTGCATGAAGGTAACTAAGAGGTTTTGAAAATATCAGGAAAAAAAGTGTGTAACAAAAAGGTAACACATAAGTTTTTCAAAACCAACTTAGTTGCATATAGATAACTAACAGCTTTTGAAAAACCAGGAAATTATGTCAATAACAAAGGGGTAACCCATAAGTTTGTCAAAACCATCTTAGTAGCATGCAGATTACTTACAGGTTTTGAAAAACAAGTAAATTATGTGAATAGCAATAGAGTAGCATATACATTTTTGAAAACCAACTTAGTTGCAAATAGATAACTAACAAGTTTTGAAAAACCAGTAAAATATGTGTGTAGCAAAAAGATAACACATAAGTTTCTGAAAACAAACTCAGTTGCATTTAGATAACTAACAGGTTTTAAAGACCTAAAACAAATATGAAACAATTTTTTCCATATTCAGGAGGACATCCATGCATTTATTAATTGAATTGTTTAAAATAATTTGCTGATTTTGCAAGCAATTGAATTTGACGTCGATTTTGGTGTCCAAATTTTCAATTGACTGCATCACCGCTGCAGCATCAAAGGAGCTTGTTCCTTGATTATTATCTTCATATATGCAAAAACAGGTGAAGTTGGCGGAATTGAATTTTCATACTCTTGGGTCAATATTTTTGGAGAGCTACTGCAACATTCTTCAAAAAGATTTGTCTCGCTCTGAGATGGCATACTCGGATGGACAACTGAAACCTTTAATAAAATTACTATTATTTATAATTTTTTTTGTATGCATTAATGTAGACATGCCTGTTGTTTTTGTGTTTTGTTGCTTGTGGCGGTGGAGGGTAAAGGGTTGAGTTTAAATGATGTAAACTCAAGTTTTTTTTTTTTTGTTCCCGGTGTCTTTCTCGTTGACCGGGGCATGTTTTCTTCGGAATCCGATACATGTTTAAGATTGGCGGCATACTTTTCTGCTTGTTCATAGGACAAGTCTTCCTTAATTATCTTGCATGATATAGGCTTCCATTTGGCGACATCTGGGACAGATTCACCATCCTTGGATAAAGTGACCCAGTGATTTGGAGGCCAAAACACGTAGGAACCCAAAATCTATTTCTTTGGGACCACTTCAATTATTGATTTTTTACTAATAGATTTTTTAAGTTTCACCACACTAAACGACATTCTATTTTTATGCTTTGAAAAAACCACGACTTAAATTCACGACGCAACACTAAAAATGCAATCAAAATAACGGAATTGTGAAACAAGCACAGTTACACTACTTCTTTCTCTTTAGGCACGTATAGATAACAAAACGGTTTTAAGAAATTATGCACAAACAAATAAGAGGGAAACATGAAACAACAAATAGTTTCAAATCAGTACCAATTCAATTTGCACATGTTTTCTTTACAAGAGAGTAGAAGTGCTAGTGCTAGAAGAAGAAAGAAGGTTACAAAAACAGAAAGAGAAAAAGGATTTATAAAGGATTTATAATACTAATTCTTTATGTATGCAGTGGGTAAAGTTAATCAAGGTTGGAAAAACAGTGCTGTCGAAATTTAAATTTAATTAAACTTTCAAATATTTTTGTGGGTGAGGTTTTAAAAGTGGTATGTTTGGCAAACAATTAAAAATATTAACAAGTTAAAATATTTATGCATTCCGTCTGGAAGTAATTGCATTTCACTACTGTCTACGCCTGTTTGAAATTTTCTTGGCATTTAGTTTCCATCTTTTAGCTGAGCGAACCCAATGTCCAAGAAACAAATTATTTTAACTTTAAGAAAACGCATAATTATCAATAAAGATTTTATTTTTTATTGCAATTATGTAAATAATTCACGTTAGTATACATTCTTAATAAATTTCAGACCTTCAACGGCAAACTCAAAGGGAAAAAGGAATTTGCTTTTTAATTATAAAGAGGAAAGATTTGGAGTTTTGTCATTAAAATAAAGCTTCATTCTAGCTGAGTAACATGTTAATTGCAAAAATTGCAAAAAACTTATGTTCTTCTATGTCATTTATAAAGAGCCATACGAATGTTAATCAAATGTTAATAGTAGATGTAATTAGTCAAAATATGATTTCTTAAGTTTTGGTGCCGATCGTACCAGGAAAGAGGTATTGGGTGAACGAAACACCCTAACAAATTTAATCAGTCAGTATGGAAATGCAAGTTATCTAAGCGTTCTGCGCTTAGGTAAAAAAAAACTCGATTGGTTTGGTTGTTGGAAGAAGACTGACTATTTTATTTTTTTGTAGTAATATTTATAAAAACGTTTTGCTTACTCGCTAAATACATTTGTCTTACTTACTAAGATTGTTCACCTTTGATTTACAGAATTCCCAGAAGGGGAATTCTTTTTTATTTGTTTTACAAAGCTTGCGTTTTAAGTAGGTTAATGGGAAAGTATAGTGGGAGAAGGAGAAAATGTTTAGGTAAGCAAGTGGGTAAAGGAAAGGTTACTGCCTAACGTTGGCATTGGAAGGTGTCGTGTTAACTCCCCCCTTCTTAAGTATCTGCGTCCCGCAGATTATGTTTTAGATGCTATAGGTTCAGTTTTGGGAATCTGGATAGTGCTAGGTTCAAATGAAGCAATATTGAGTTTTATAGATTCTAAAGACGGAACAAAATGTTTTTTTATTTTTTGATTGTTGTTTTATAAAAAAGAACAGGATTAAATTGATTCCTAAGCCTATGAACAGAATGGTGAAGTCTGATCCTAAAAAGAACTCAGTATTTAATGACATATTCGAAAGTTTTTCCACATTTTCTAGATGCAGCTTATGTAGATATTGAAGATCAAGTTTTATTTCACCTTCAGTGAGGTTATTTTGGAGTATTGGAGGCAATATGTGATAGGTTCTACTTTCCCAATTTGTATACTTGGTGTTTCCTACTTCTATGGATTCGTTGGAGAAATGAATCAAGAATGTTCCGTTAAGGAATTGGAATTGACTTCCGTAAGTAATATTACCAGCATAATTGGTAAGAAATAGTGTTCCCTGGTTGATTAATTCTATTACCGGCCTACTTTCAAAATTGAAGTCACATTGAACCTGTTCTCCGTTTAAGAGTTTGGGAACACAGTCCGTTGGGCTAAGCCTTTGAAGTTGTGATATTTTGCATAACAGAGTCTCTTCGATTTCTATGCATTTGCCTATAATTCCATATTTTGAGTACTGGGAAATGAATAAGTTTGAGAAGTTTAAGTGCACTCTTTTATTGTTCTTAACTGTAGATCTAACAATGATGTTATTGAACGCTGTGTCTTCGGTTTGAGGTAAGCAAATAACATAAAGAAGGATTGAATTTTTTACGAGCATCATTGGCTCAGCGTATTCAATAGCTTGAATTTCATTTCTAAACGGAAGTGTTTCTACCTTTGAGAGGATATCTGCGATTTCTATTTTGTCCAACAAATTAGAATTCACAATTCCTTTTTTTGCAAGTTGACCTGCAAGAACTATTCCTCCTAATTCTTCTTTCAACATACTGAGTTTGTTAAATATGATTTGTTCATATGTCCCTTTATCGTTAATTTCTTCTATTATTGTGTTATACTTATCGATGAGAGAATCAGTTATTTTATTGAAATATTGGTTTATATGATACTGTTTGTTATTATTTTTTGACAGTTTGTAGTTTTGGCTTAAAATGTTGTCCCAGTCCGTTGCATCCGGATTACCTGCTATCCACTTCCAGGTGGATCCGATCCAGTTGACTGACCGTTTTTCCTTTTTTGGTTTACTATCTTGGAGTTGTTCTAAGAGGTTTTTAATTTTCGATGTTTGGAGGTCTATCTGTGGTAGATAAGCGCTTGTTTTTGGTATGTTACGTTTAATGTCTGCTTCGATTTTTCCTAGTGCAGTTTCGTATTCCGTTAGATTTATAGAATGGATGATTTTATAATTTCCGTTAATAATCCTTCCATTGCCTTGTTTGATTGTAATGAGGGGACTCTGATACTCGTAAATGTTGATAGTTGCGTAGGCGCAAAAGAAGGCGTTTAATCTGTAATAGAGGATATGTTTTTAAGGTGTGATTTGTGGATTCTTTTACCATTTGTGGTTGTTATGGTAACTTTATTATCTAATCCTACAGTTTCTTTTTGAAAAATAGGTTTGTCTTTTCCTTTAATCTGTTTGTCTTTCTTGAATACAGTATCACCCGGATTGTAATTTTTGGGCGATGTTCTTTTTTTGTTATGACTGCTCAATCGTTTCTTTTGGTTACGTATTATTTCGTTTTTTAAGTTTGTATTGACAATATCCCTGAAGTTTGTTAAGTTTTGATAGTTAATTCTTTGCGTTCTCCCAAAGAAGATGTCCGCAGGTTTTTTCTTGGTTACTGAATGAATTGTGTTGTTATACCTATCAGTTGCAATGTTAATAATTTCTTTTATTGTTAGGTCTGGATGCTCTTGTTGAAGGCATCTTAATATTTCGATAATGGTTGAATGGACTCTTTCAATTGTGCCATTAACCTCGCTTTTTTGTGGTGGAGCAAGATATACATTAATCCCTAGTCCTTCGATATAGTTAAGGACTATAGGGCTCATAAAACTACTTTCATTGTCTGTTACCAATATCTTAGGAACAGTGAAGAAATGGAGAAGTTTAATTATCTTGTCGCGAATATGTAAGGCGGATTTATTTTTTATGTGAAAGAATTTCGTAAATTTAGAGAATTTGTCAACACATGTTATGAACTTTTCTTTTTTTACTTCTATTATGTCCATATGCAATATCTCAGTTGGGTACGTCGGAATAGGGGTAGGTTGTAGATTTGGTTTATGAGGGTGTCGATCATATTTATTTGAACGACAAACGTCACAAGAATCTGCAAATTTTTTCACTAAGTTTGTCATTTTGGGGAAATAGTATTTTTCCAAAATCTGGTTTTTGTTTTCAATATAGTTTCTGTGGGCACGTTTGTGTTCATCTTGTATTATCTTAAATTTGTTTTCTTCATTATTTATATCTGTAACTACTCTTTGGGTTAATCTTATTCTGTATTGGCTAAACGTGGTTTTGTAAACTTCTTGTAACAACGAAATATATTTTTCGGGAATTTTAATACCGTTTAAAATGTTCGGATTTAGTTTTTCTTTTAAAATTTGTGTTAACGTGCTTTCGTCATAATTGGGGATTTTAATGTAATGCCTTTGATATTTCGGATGCGGCTCTTCATGACAAGTCATGTCGCTGCCTTCCGAGAAGATAAGTTGGTTTCTAAAGACGTTAAGGGGTGCTTCGCAGTGTGGAATAAGATCACTGCTATCTTCTTCAGCACTGTGTTGGGTTCCAGAGGATGACGTGAGCATGTTGACTGCGGGAAGTCGCGAAAGAGCATCTGCGACAGTGTTCGACCTTCCTGGTTTGTAGACGAGAGTATAATTGAATTCTTCCATTCTTGCCTTCCATCTTTTTAATTTTGCATTATTGTTTTGGTTGCTCAAAGCATACGTTAAAGGTTGGTGATCTGTGAAGATTTTGATATTTTTTGCACCGTAAAGGTACGTTCTCAACTTATCGAGGGACCATACAATAGCCAACATTTCCTTCTCGATCGTTGAAAAATTTTCTTCAGTTTTTTTTTAATGATCTAGATATGTAAGTGATTGGCCTATCCTTACCTATATCACCTTGTGATAGAACGGCTCCAATAGCGAAATTAGAGGCGTCTGTCGTGAGGATGAAAGGTTTTTCGAAGTCGGGGAATATAAGGATGTCAGAAGATATAAGCATTTCTTTGAGGTTTTTGAATGCTTTCAAAGCTTGGTCATCGAAATTAATCGCGACCTTTTTAGATTGATTAGCTTTTACTTGTGCATTTGGACCTCTCGTTAGGTTTGTCAAAGGTTTTGCTATTTTTGCAAAATCTTTGATGAACTTCCGATAATAGGATGCGAGTCCTAGGAAGCTCTTGAGTTCTTTTAAGTTTTTAGAAGGTGGGATTTTTTGAATGGCCGCTATTTTTCATGGATCTGTACGAATCCCTTCTTGGGTGATGATGTACCCCAAGAAATCTACTTGCGTTCTTAAGAACTTAGATTTCTCTAAGTTTACTTTGAGCTTAGCTTTTTCTAAATATGAAAGAACTTCCTCAAGATTTTTCAAATGATCGGGTTCGCTTTTTCCAAAGACGATTATGTCGTCTATGTAGACGTAACACGTTTTTCCTATAAGAGGTTTAAGAACGTCGTTGATCATGCGCTGAAATATAGCAGGTGCATTTTTTAGGCCAAATGGTAATCGAGTAAACTCATATTTACCATTTGCTGTTGAAAAGGCGGTTTTAGGAATATCGCTTTCCTTCATTTTTATCTGATGGAAGCCGGACGTTAGGTCCAAGGTCGTGAAAAATTTGCATTCTCCTAAACTCGCTAAGGTATTCGTTATATCTGGAATAGGATAAGCGTCAGGAATAGTTATAGCATTGATTCGTTTAAAATCAATGACTAGCCTATATTGTCGTTCGCCTGCTGCGTTTGCTTTCTTTGGGACTATCCAAATTGGAGAGTTGTATGGACTTTTGGATGGTCGTATGATGCCATCGGCAAGCATTTTGCTGATTTGAGATTCGACTTCTGATCGTAGATTAGCAGGATATGGGTACGATTTCGTATAAATAGGTTCTGCAGATGTGGTTTTTATTTCTGCGCGAACACTTGTTTCTACGGTACCGCTGTCCGATATTGATCCAAATAAAGAGTTATATTTTTTTAAGAGATCCTGAATTTTATCTGATTCATCAGAATTGGATTGAATATTATTTACCTGTCTAGATTCTTTTTCTTTAAGTTTGATTTTAATGTTCGGGGATATTATGAGGATATTGTTTTTCCTGTCTATTACAGCTTCCAATTCCTTAAGGGTATCGTCACCTATAATACCATCAAATGACGTTAAACCGGGTAGGACAAAGAAATCAATAAGAGTGTCGTTTTTGACTGGCTTAAAAAATGGGACACTTATTTTTTTGTTATTTGTATTTGGCCAGCAGCAGATTGTATTTTGAATGGAAAGGTAACTGGTTTGCTATTAAGGGCTATTTTCTCAGATATAAAATTTTTGTTAGCCCCGGTATCGATCAAAAATTTTAAAGCTTCGCCATCTTTTGTAGTGTACTCTAAGTATGGTACGCTAGAGAGGCTTGCGTTGTAAAATTTAGCTCTGGAGAATCTTCTTCAATGCTTTCTGTTGTATCTTCGTACGGTCCTTCTTCGCAAGCATGAAAGTATGCTTGGTCTAGCTCTGGATCTTCTTCTGGTTCTTCTACAACATCTGTAGCAAAAAGTCGTTGTTGTTTTCTTGGTAAATTTTCAGATCCACTTGGTCTTTTAGTGTTATCGTCGTTGTTTACGGGTCGGTTCATATAATTGACTCTCCTAGTTTGAATTGATTGATCGACCTCCATGGGTTGAGGAGGTTTCGGATTGGATGGCCTAGGAGGTGGTGATGTTGATCGCGTCACTTTTTGATTGTATGAATGATTTTTCTCCATAGGTTTTGTTTGATATTTAGTAGAGAACATTTGGTTTATCGGGGAAGTAATGGTGTTATAGGAATTTCTCTGATGAATTTGAAAATTCCGAAAGTTGAGATTTTGGAATTCCAAACACGAAGTATAAGCTTCTGGTAGTGTTTGCGGTTTTTGAATAACCAACATCTTAGAAACGTCCCCATTGAGACCTCTTATAAAAATGTCAAGTGCTCTATTTCGGTAATTTTCTGTTAAAACATTGACTGTCTCCTGGGAGTAGTCTTCTGTTTTAATTTTGTTCATAAGTAGGGATAACTGATGGTTAACCCTAGCGTAAAACTCGTCTATTGACTTACGACCTTGAGTCAGTAGATTGAGTTGATGTTCCAATGTTCGAACATCTCGTTTACCGGCGTAGTGTAATGACAAACATCGTTTAATAATTGGCCATTCTTCGTCAAAAATGTTATACGAAATGAGGGCAGCATCGGCTGGACCTCTGATTTTTTGACGTATATGTTGTAATATGGCTCTATAAATGGGTTTGTTTTTGACTATTTCATAGTCACTGAGAATGGATTCCACGTTGTGGACCCATGAAATATATTGGATTGCGCTTCCATCAAATATTTGAATGTCTTTAACACAATCAGGAAGCTTTTTAATTTCGTTTAGATCTTGCTCCGTTTTAGGAGTAATTAAAGTAGTTGTTTGGTTTTGGGGTGGGATAACTCTACTTTCGACTTGCATTAGTCTGTTATTTATAACCTTTATTTGTTCTATTTGGGCATTTACTGCTCCCGTTAATTGCTTCACTAATTCAGTCAAATTTTCCATACTTATTTGGGATAGGAATTTGGTAATAGGAGAGAGAGAAGAAGAAAAAAAAATAAAAGGTATTTTGGGTCTGTTTTTATCTCTTGTGAAAAGGAATAATTTTTGTTTTTTAATAATCTCTTTTAATAATTAATTTGCTTTTTTCTTGAAATCAGAATGAGCTATTATCAATTAATTTTTGTTTTTGTCACTATGTTTTCTTACAATATGTTTGTTTTAATCAAAAAAGATGTGTATATCTTAAAAATAATTTTGTTTATATGTTTGTTTGAATAAAAAAATAAATAAATAAATAAGATTTATTTTTCTGGTCTTACAGAAAGATAGCCTGCATCGCTGGGGGTCCGTGTAAATCTCGTTTACTGTAACAGCTACTAGAGGACGGATGGGTCCACTGTTTGATTCACTTCCTGTCCAATTAACCGCACTTGAGAGTCTTGGTTTAACACCACGCCAGGGGTGGTTCTTATGTTTTAACACCTTCTTTTCGGGCTTATGTTCCAACACGCACAGGAAGTTATTCCTATGGTTTACACTCTCTATTTTCGGGTTTTTTTGCAATACCGCACAAGAAGTGGTTCTTATGTTTTACACTTTCTATTTTCGGATTGTTTCTCAATACCGCGCTAGAAGTGGTTCTTATGTTTTACACTTTCTATTTTCGGATTGTTTTTCAGTACCGCGCTAGAAGTGGTTCTTATGTTTTACACTTTCTATTTTCGGATTTCAATACCGCACTAAGGTGGTTCTTACGTTGACACCTTTCTTATTTTTTCAGAGAAAAAAAAAATTTACGGTCTTAAGTTGCTCGGGTTTATAACGCACTTTGGTGGTTCTTACGTTGACACCTTTGAGGTTACCGGTTGCTCGGGCGCCAGTTATCTAAGCGTTCTGCGCTTAGGTAAAAAAAACTCGATTGGTTTGGTTGTTGGAAGAAGACTGACTATTTTATTTATAAAAACGTTTTGCTTACTCGCTAAATACATTTGTCTTACTTACTAAGATTGTTCACCTTTGATTTACAGAATTCCCAGAAGGGGAATTCTTTTTTATTTGTTTTACAGAGTTTGGATTTTTAAATTTGTTATTTTGATTATTTTGCAATTATTAATTATTATTACCGGAATACAGATTGTTCACCTTTGATTTACAGAATTCCCAGAAGGGGAATTCTTTTTTATTTGTTTTACAAAGCTTGCGTTTTAAGTAGGTTAATGGGAAAGTATAGTGGGAGAAGGAGAAAATGTTTAGGTAAGCAAGTGGGTAAAGGAAAGGTTATTGCCTAACGTTGGCATTGGAAGGTGTCGTGTTAACTTGCATGCTGATACACAACTCAGTCATTCCCTTAAATCATAGAAATTAGCGAAAGGTAATGATTTATCGTCCCTTAATAGTTTAGTTTTTGTAAAAATTGTTTTAAATGCTTTTATAAATGTTATTTTGTGTTATTACATATTTAATTTCTATATTTTGTCAATAAAGTTCATTTTTAATACGTTACAATATATAAATAGACGACAGCTCTGAATATCGTATACGCAATTGAAGTATCGAAAAAGTACCAATTGTGTAACATACAAGCAATTTGACTTCGGCCATGTTTTTTATAAAATTTTTAGATTATATTAATAATTCAACATTTAATGAAAAGAATAAGGTCACATTATGCATTTATAAAGTAGTTATATCGATTTTAAAAGCTATTTAATGGTTAAAACTACAGATATTTAGTTAGTTTTAGGGCGAAATTTCATTTTTTATTCTTTGAATAAGATATAAAGATTTATAATTTTCACTTATTTTGAAGGCGCGTTAATTTTAAAGGGGGTAGAAGGTAACATTTCATGATTCACCTGCGAGCGTTTTGAAAAATACTTTCCCAATTATACTCAATTGTAAATAAAAATAATTTTCATCCCAAACTACCATCAAAAAATATTCATTTTATCTAACGAGACAAATCTTTAAACATTTGAGGAGTGAAACTGACATTAGTTTTTCGCAACCTTTAATTTGTATTAATTTGTTACAAAAAATATTAAAACCTTTGATGGTTTTAGTTTCTTTTAAATAGAAAAAAAAAATTTGACAGATTGTTGGTAGCAATTGCGTATCTATGTTATTTAGCCTTCTACTTGATTTGTTGGAGAATGTACCTTACGTTCAATACATATTACACACTTTACTTAAATTTAATCTTTTCATTTTCTACTTCTAATTTTCTTTTTGACTTAATATGAAATATTGTTTTTCACTTCAAAATTAATTTTCATCAAATAAAGATTGTTGTTTTCTGTTGTTATAAAACTTATTTATTTCTCAATTGGACTGCGGAACTAAAATGAACTTTCAGGAAATCTAACAGATTATGAGACTTAATTGTCCATTGAATTAAATAAGAAAGAAAATTAAGGAAAACATTTAAAGGGAAATATGGCCGAAGCAACAAAATTTGTTAAGCTAAACAACAC
Organism: Sphaerophoria taeniata; assembly: GCA_943590905.1. Classification (NCBI taxonomy): domain Eukaryota; kingdom Metazoa; phylum Arthropoda; class Insecta; order Diptera; family Syrphidae; genus Sphaerophoria; species Sphaerophoria taeniata. Next base: position 47,152,845 of record OX016540.1, read on the forward strand.
AAATTATGCAACATGGAAATTCAGAATGGAACTATTGCTTCGTAAAGAAAAACTATGGAAGAAGACGATCATAGAAGAAAAACCGGAACCAATTATTAATTCAGGGGTAGTTACGAACCAAAAAGCAATTGACGAGTGGGAAAGTCTTGATGATGAAGCCCGAGGAACAATAGGTTTATCTATTGATGACGATCAACTCGCTCATATACGGAACTGTGTTACAGCTAAAGCAACTTGGAAAGCTTTAAGAACATATCACGAAGAGAATTCATTTTCAAATAAGGTATTTTTAATGAGATCCATTTGTTCTCTTAGATTGGGAGAAGGATGTGATGCAAGGGAACATATTAATAAGATGCAAGAATACTTTTCAAAATTACGTGATCTCGGCGAAGATGTTTTATCAGATACATGGAGTGCAGCGATGCTAATGAGTAGTCTACCACCGAGTTACAATGCTCTTATTACTTCCATTGAGTCCAGAAAACAAGAAGAAATTACATTCACCTTAGTGCAACAACGGAATATGAACGAAATGAACGAAATTCCAACGGACATGCTATTTTGAAAACAGTTTCGAACGTTATTTGCTACTTCTTTAAGAAGCAGGGTCATTTAAAGCATTCATGCATGAAATATAAGGAATGGTTACTGAAACAAGAAAACAGAGGTCAAGATTAACTGATACAGTCAATACAGTTGAAGAATCGCAAGAAGTTGAGATCAAGTCGAATGTCAACAGCAACGATTTCCTTTTTGGTTTCAACCAAGGACAAGGAGTAAGGTCAGGATGGATCATCGATTCTGGGGCAACGCGACATGTGGCTAATCATGAAAGTTTTTTCTCCAACATTGACAAGAGCTACAAGACTTCAGTCACTCTAGCGAATGGGGATTCAACAGAAGTTCAAGGCATTGGAACAGGTATGTTAGTTTTTATTAATGAAAAAGGAAATATTTATCAAGAAAGAGCCAATGAAGTTTTGTTTGCACCTGATCTGACGACCAATTTACTTCCGGTCAGTCACTTAACAAAAGGAGGTATGCGTGTTGAGTTTGATAACAACATTTGTGAAATCAAACTCGCTGATAAGATCATTGGTGTGGCAGATTTGATAGGTTCCTTATATTTCTTGAGAAAGCAAAGAATGTGCACCGTCCTTGATCATAATGAGAATTGCATTCATCAATTAATTACACAGAAGAATGGGACATAGAGATCCAAATGCGATTCGTCAGATGTCTGGTAAGAAATTGATCAAGGGTTTGCACATTGTTGACTGTGGTATTAAGGAAGTGTGTGAGGTTTGCATGAAAGGGAAAATTACCAGACTTCCATTTCCAAAGGAATCATTTTCTAAATCGACATCACGATTAGACTTGATCCACACAGATGTATGTGGCCCCATGCAAACTCCCACTCACGCTGGAAAGCGATATATCGTGACGTTTATAGATGATTATTCAGCCTTCACTATAATTCGCTTGATAAAGAATAAAGATGAAGTTGAAGATACAATAAGGCAATTTGTAGAATTCTGCAAAACTAGATTTTCTCAAAAACCAAAAATGTTCAGATCTGATCGTGGTGGTGAATACACCAGTGCAAGTCTTTCAAGATTTTTAAAGATTGAGGGAATTTAACAACAGCTTACAGCAGCCTATAGTCCTCAAAAAAATGGTAAGGCTGAAAGAAAGAACAGAACATTAGTTGAAATAGGACGTTGTATGTTGATAGATGCAGAATTACCTAACAATTTTTAGGGTGAAGCAACTGCAAATTTCATTCAAAACAGAGTAATTACAAGAACATCGGATGTGACACCTTTTGAACTATGGAACGGATCTAAACCAGAAATTGAACAGTTTCAAGTATTTGGCTCAAAATGTTTTGTCCATGTTCCTGATTCAAAACGAAGAAAGCTCGACAACAAAGGAGTTGAAGCAATTTTTTTGGGATATGATGAAAGTTCTAAAGCATACAGATGCTTCGATAAAAATGCTCAAAAGGTGATCATAAGCCGAGATGTACACTTTTGCTTAAAGCCCAATATTAAAAATGATGTTGTAGTTGAATTTTCAAAATCAAGACAAGAAAATAATCAAGATTTAGAAAATGAATATTCACTTCAGGAGGAGATATTGGACGAATGTCACAACAGAAGAAGTGAATCTAAAGAAGATAAGACATATTTCAAGTCGATCAACAAAAGGTGTCCCCCCTAAACGTCTAGGTGAAGAAATAAACGCTACAAAAGAAATTGTCGAACCAACTAACTATATTGAAGCACTTGAATCTGATGAAAAGCAAGAGTGGATGTCTGCAATGCAAGAAGAAATTAACTCACATGAAGAAAACGGAACTTGGGATTTTGTTGATTTGTCTCGCGGGAAAAAGGCAATTGGTGGAAAGTGGATTTTCAAACTTAAACTTGGACTTGACGGTAAAGTACAAAGATATAAAGCAAGATACGTTGCCCAAGGCTTTTCACAGAAATACGGAACAGACTATGATGAAGTTTTTGCACCAGTTGTAATGCAAACAACATTCAGAACTTTATTATCAGTTGCAGCCAAAAGAAAAATGATTGTACATGGATGCAAAGACTGCATTTCTTAATGGAAAGCTTGAAGAAACCATTTATATGACACCACCTCCTGGCTATGAAAACGGTTCTAAGGTATGTTTACTAAGAAAGCATTTATGGCTTGAAACAAGCGGCTAGATCCTGGAATCATACTTTACATAAGGCACTTGAAGATTACAAGTTTCAACAAAGTTATAACGATCCATGCCTCTATATTAAGAAAATCGACGGAAATCTTTGTTACCTGATTGTTTATGTTGACGATATAATTGTAGCATGTAATTCGAACAGCCAAATGGAGAAGATTGAAGAAATGTTACAACTTAATTTCAAGATACAAAACTTAGGACCAATTAAGCAATATCTAGGAATAGAAGTAACAAAAGACATGAATGGTAACTTCTCACTTTGTCAGTCAACTAATATAGAAAGAATAGCATCAGACTTTGGATTGACAAATGCAAAACCAGTAAAGACACCAATGGATACAAATTATTTCAAGATCGAAGCCTCCGCTTGAGGACAATACCCAGTATAGACATTTGATTGGACGATTATTATACATATCGATTAATACCAGACCAGACATATCCGCAAGTTTTTGCATTTTGGCACAAAAAGTTTCATGCCCTACAGCTCACGATTGGAATCAACTGAAGCGCGTTGTCAGATACTTATATACCACAAAAAGAATGAAGTTAATGGTTAGTAGATTAGAAGCAGAAAATCAAACGCTTTATGGCTATGCTGATGCGACTTGGGCAGAAGACAAAACTGATCGAAAATCAAATAACGGACGAATATTTTTCTTGAACGGAGGGACTATTAGTTGGTCATGCAACAAGCAAACTTTAGTTGCATCTTCGACGTGTGAAGCGGAGTTTATTTCAATATCCGAAGCTGCAAAAGCAGTAAAGTGGATTCGTCAATTACTTGAAGAAATGGAAGAATTTATTCAATCTCCGAGTCTTATCTACGAAGACAATCAAAGCTGTATCGAACTAGTACGCGACCATAAATTTTCTTATCGTTCGAAACACATTGATACTAAATTCAAAACTATACGTGATCTGATTAGAAGAGAGATTATTGAATGTCAATATTGTTCAACAGAAGAAATGATCGCAGATCTCTTGGCAAAACTACTACCGGAAATAAAACATAATTATCTAAGAAACAAATGTAATATTAATTGAACGAGGAGGAGTGTTGGAGAATGTACCTTACGTTCAATACATATTACACACTTTACTTAAATTTTTCTACTTCTAATTTTCTTTTTGACTTAAAATATGAAATATTGTTTTTCACTTCAAAATTAATTTTCATCAAATAAAGATTGTTGTTTTCTGTTGTTATAAAACTTATTTATTTCTCAATTGGACTGCGGAACTAAAATGAACTTTCAGGAAATCTAACATGATTTAGTTACAATTGAATTACAATATACTTCATAATTACTTAAAAATAGCAATTAAATCACAAATTTACTATATTGCTACTTAAAAAATAACATATGAGTAGTTGATTGCACTTCCTTGTAACAAGAATTTAGTATCAGAACTGGATGTTTTTTCGCTGTTTGGGTAGCAAAGCAGTCATCACGACCCATTTGCTATAATTTTGTTATAATCAGTCAGTCACATAAGAGTCGCGATGACTTAACTGCGACTAAATGTGCCACTTGGGGAATTTCTCTTACCAAACGCTAAGTCTTCACGCAACTAAGCAACCAGGCCATCTCTTAAGCCACCAAAATGACTCCTCATAAAACTTAAGTCTACCCTTATTATCCCTGCCCTGCTTTTCTCCCAAAAGAATGTATTCTGCAAAAAGATGATCGCTTTGGAATACATCGGTTCTAGTCCTTCCAATGTGGCCTTGAGAAGAAGATTTATCAGCAAAACTTTTGAAGAACATGCGTACCTTGCCGGAAAAGTTAAACTTGCTCATCCTAAACTGAAGAAATTCCCATAAAGGCTTAACATATCTTCCGCAAGAGTGATACTCCAAAGGAAAGGATTAGAAAATCCATTCACCATAGATTGTCGTTGCTGCCTGCTTCGCCGCCGACGCAACATCAACTTGACATTCTCAAGATGGACGACATGGTCGACATGTGACATTAATAAATGAACTTAAACTCAACAATAAGATACGATCAATTCAATCTCACAAGAAATGTAATATTGTGCGCTTAAATTTATTTATTGCAAGTAATTTGTTTAGTCGCAGTCACTCAACTTGCACTAAGTAGTGTCTATCCTCTAAATTTCCACTATTCATCGTTTAAGCTCATCAGCTGGAGCTGTTACACACACTCCTTCTCTCTGTGTCATATCCTTGAGGAAGTTCCCTTCAAATCTTCAATTAAATTTCTACTGTTTCGTAGGCACTATCATGACATCCTGTAGGAAGGAGAATAGGATGACAGAATAAAAACAAAAAAATCGTCTTTGACATTCCTCTGACATTATCTGAAAGGAACATTATGAAGAGCCTGAGCATAAAACGGAAATGCAGAACAAGGGCTGATATAATGAAACTTACACACATTTCCTGTGCGAGTTGTTGTTTATGAAGAGGATTTGCGAACGAAAAAGGGTTTTCCCCATTCGCCTATCATGCCTTGACGGAGGAGTCTTGGTAGTGCGGTGGCAGATTCGTTTTATTCAATTTGTTAAATGCGAACATTAGTGTATCGCATGAGCTCCCGATAAGAGTCTTGAATAATGGATATATATTCCGACCGACGACAACGCCTGCCATGCCATTTACCGGGGGATTACCGGCGGCGAAGCGACGCGGATTTTGGTTTGGGTTGGGCTTTTTACTGCCGCTACCCGCCCCTTCATTTTTTTCAGTGGAAAATTTAAGCATTCAACTTTAATTGGATTCGATTTGAGGTGTTCTGGCACTAAGGACTAATAAACATTACGCACGAGAAATGTTCACATTCACCTACATTTTAAACACATGCATACATACATACATGGATTACGGCAGTATGTTCTGGGATTTCGGTTTTGCTGTAACGGGGATTATGAATTTATCGTGGTTTATGGAAAATAAGTTATTTCATTTGCACGGTTCTGCTGCTTAAGTGTGACGATGATTGGGTTTGACAGCTTTGTTGGCGTTTATTTCAGAAGGCAGAGGACTAGGGCTGTTAATTTATACTGATATTTTGGTTTTAATTATAATATTTTGAAGACGAGAATAATTGGTTGCTGGGATTTAGTGTTTAATTTTAAACTGAAAAATAAATAAGGTATTAAGTAAGGTGGTGTTTTTTGTGGTTTCTTTTTTTTTTGCGCGACGGAAGATGAGAGATTATAATATTCAGTGATTAAAATGTTTGCCAGTCTTTATGCCTGAAATGAGGCAGATTTCTAACGAATAGCTGTTCGAGGTTTGTTGATTAAGTGTCAGTGCAGAAATTCATAAACGGGAAATGTTAAATGGTTTTATCGCCGAAAATTGTAAACAGTGACAGATTTGGGAGTCATAACTGTCACCTTTAAGGATATACCATGTTGAAAGATGTCAATATAAATGGTATAAGCACAATGAAATAAGAAAATCTTTTTTAATTTCCTAGAAAGCAGTAACAGGCGTGATATGGAGAGCGATGTAGATTCTTCCAGACGGAAATAACATTCATATCTATCTACAATTGGAGTTCTTCAGTAGCTCTTCTTATATTTTTTATCACCTTGTTGTACAGTTTCATTGCTTACTAAACAGATAGTATTCAACAAAGTCGGAAACGTGAACATGACATAGTCTTATTCTTATGATAATTTTGAAACTCGCCAAATACCGCATCGGATTTATGGCGTTTTTGAAAGTGATATAACAATTAGAATAAGCTCTGTATAGTTTTCAGTGAGTTTTGTTTTAAAATCAATATTTAAATGCACACACAAACTGTGAGCCGAAAACTCTGCAATAAAGCAAATCAAATACGTTAGCGTTCTTGTTGTTGGTTCAACTAGTTCAGGGTTACACATTATTTTCTCTATCTTTACTTTTTTTAGTTCAAAATCGTCTATACATTTATCATAGCGCGTTTGAAAAAAAAATCCCACTCTCGATTTTATTAACCAATTCGAACCTATCGCCCTACGAACAAATTTTTATTTCGATTAACCTTTCAATCAATTTAACGCAACGCAGCCAAACGATAAAAATGTAATTGCTTCTCCTGCCCATTACATCCAATGTAAAGTCACTCCATGATTTTTTTTTCACAGACTCATCCATCTTCTTGAAAAATAAAAATAAAATCCACTGTCATGATATATTTCAGCGCACGATTACAAAATGAAAAAAAAAAAGAAACGAAAGCACCCGACCTACATCTAAATTTCTGTCAAAGTATGACTTTCCGTTTTCCTGATTCTTATGGCAAACAACAAAATCAGCGGAACTTTTATTACCATAATTTCGATTATCTTCTAATATTGTGTTGCCATTAATCCATATTTCATTGCTGTTTATTCAGATATGAAAAATTGGAAATTTGAAAATAAAAAAATGTAAAAAAATGCAAACAAAAATGCCCATAAAATTTCAAACTCCTACACTTAAAGTAACTCAATTGGATAATAAATTATTTATTTCAATCCCTTTGGATTTGGGATTTTTTTTTGTTAATGTGTCTTTGTTTTCTTGTAAAAAAAAAAAGAAAGAAAGTCTGCCAACATTCGATAATAAATCATTCCGCGAAGCGGACAAGCGGTTCTGAGCTACACCAAGAACAATTTGTACAAAATAAGACACTAATTTACATTCACAGACAAATCACCGGTCAACAACATTTTTGCTGCAAGGATGAGACACATCATTTCTAGTAAATTTTATGATGCTGAAACTAAATCCGGACACAGAAATGTTCTAGCACGTCAGGTTTTCGAGATATGTTTATCTCAATGTGCTCAAAACACGGTTTTTGACGATGTTTGAAGTAATTTTTTGAGGACAAAATTTGTTTATAGACATTTGTAACTACTGCATTCTTTAGAAGGACTCTATATCTTTCAAACCCATTTTAGTTTGTTTCGTTACGATTTTTTTTTCTCAAGATATACGATTTTGTTTTCATAACACCGTTGGCTAGTACAAAATTGCAAAATATAACATAGGTAAAATCGAAGTACCGTAGCTAAAATTTAATTTCTTGAGGAAAAAGACTCGTAGCGTAACAAACTAAAATGGGTTTCAAAGATAAAGAGTAGTTCTAAAGAATGAAGTAGTTACAAATTTCTATAAAAAAAATTTGTACTCAAAAAATTACTTCAACCATCGCCAAAAACAGTGTTTTGAGCACATTGAGATAAGCATATCTCGAAAACCTGACGTGCTTGAACATTTCCGTGTCCGGATTTAGTTTCAGCATCCAAAAATCTACTAGAAATGATGTGTCTCATCCTTGCCGCAATCAGAAAATGAAATTTTGTTAACCAGTGTTATGATTGCGCAACCAGAAAACACGATGTATTTTTCAATAGTGTGCGAAATCACACCAATAATGGTTAAATGCTTATTACGACTTTTCAATTGAAATTTCTACAGTAACTTTAATCACAGAACTGTCAAAATTTAACCAAAGGTCAAGTTTTAACCACTTTTTAACGTAATTCGCACACGATCTAAATCCTAGCAATTATGTTGTAGATGAAAGATGATTGTTGTCACAAAGTAATGGTCTGTGTATTCATAACACACGGGAGCGGGATACTACCACGTTGAAAATGTATTGGTCCATCCATAGAGCGTTGCCTACCGCTTTGGCCTAAAAAATGCCTACATTTGGAAAAAATAACGAACATACGGACCTGACGGTGCTTCTCTTCTTCCAAAATCTGTACGCAATTTTCGCACATACCATGATTTTCAAAGTAATGTCACAATATTTCCCAGCGTTGTTCAAGCCATATTCGTTCAGCGGAAGGATAAAACTAATTATCTGTCAATTCAGACATGAGCTTAGTGTTATCATTCACGAAATAAGCACTAGCTGAAAAAGAAAACGTTAGATGGCGGACCCTTTATTTTGCTAAGAACTTAGAACTTAAAACTAAAAGCTTGAATTCGATTGAGAATTATTGAAAATCGTATAAACAAATAATAAAAGTGGATTTACTTACTTTTCTTCAGTTAAAAACGGCGAGGTCGAGTGCATATGTAAGTAAATTAACAAACCGCAATTCGCAATGAATTCAAAAACAGTTTACTTTCAGTTTAACATGACTAGAAGTGGAAAAAGAAAACAATAGAGAAAGCCTAACATCAGAGCTTCCCTGGGTTAGACTTAGACAGTGAAAGACAGTGAGATAGATGAGCACCAGAAGAAACTGTTCGGAAAATTCGAACAATTTGAAGGTGGTGGAAACTCATTTCTAAAGGCAAATTACATATTACAATATGTATAGGTTTACTTTTTTAAGAATGCTTTAATAAAATAAAAAAAGTCAGTAGTTTGAAACTCAAAATGAAAAAAATGATACCTTTTTGCAAAAAAATAAGCCTTAGAGCCTAAGCTGGTAAAATAATGCCTTAAAGGCATGAAAATGCCTAGGTTGGCATCGCTGCATCCATAGCACTCTATGCCTGGAGTAGGAACAGGAAGACATAGACATAGACAATGCAACATTGCAAAATGCAAGATACAATCCAATTTTTTATGTACGTTTCGTACAGTGATCTCTTATACAAAGATTGGAAAGCTTGCTGTCAAAGTGACATTTGCCTACAAGCTAAGGGAGCAGGTTAGCTGAAAGAGTATGCGTGTAATACAAACTAAAGGAGCAGGTTAGCTGTAAGAGTATGCGCGTTTTTGTAATAAAGATACAGTTGGCTACATAATAGAAAGCAAGTTAGCTGCAAGAGTATGTGTGCATGAAAAAAATAACTTTTGCGGTATTTGGAGGGTAAAACGTAGATAGGTTTCCAATCTTGTTATAAAATGATCACTGGTTTCGTACCTCTCTCCTTTGTATATAAATTTAACAGGTATAATTGACCTGAAATCTATCGCCACCTAGTTACAAGCCGAGATAGCCATTTTTTTTTTTCAAAAAAAAAAAAAGTTTTTTGATGAAGCCGAAAAAATTGAAAAACGTCAACCTTGATAATACTAGAAGGTTTCATATACAAAATTACAAAGCCTCGCTCTCTCTCTCTCTCTCTCTCTCTCTCTCTCTCCAGAGCTCTTTTCTTCATTTTCTTCTTGGTTTGACAGTTCTTTGACACGAGCAAGCAGAGAACACACATTACAAACTTATGTAAAAAAATGGCTTTTTCGGCTTGTAACCAGTTGGCGCTACAGTCAAATACCATTTCGATCATACGTGTTAAATTGATATACAAAGATTTTGACTCACTACATTTGAAGGAAATATCAAATTGAGTAGTGATGTCAAATTGATAAAACAGAAAATTGGTCGTTTTTTGTACTGTTCATTTTAAGCGTACACACACGTGCAAGATAACGACCAAATTTTTGTTTTATTGAGTAGTTATCAATTTGACAATTCCGTCAAATGTGTGAAGCAAACATAGAGCACGGAAGCTAGCTTAAAACGTGTTTCCTCAAATTATGAGAAAGAAGACATTAGAGAGTTCCTGTCTCTCTCTGAGCTTGTCGCTGATTGGCTGTAAGGTGGAATGGACAGAGTAAAAAAAAGTAAAAGAAACGCCAGAATTAAAATTGTTGTTGTCTTACATAGAAGCTCAGAGAGAGAAAGCAACTCCCTAGTAGCTTTTTTCTCGCAATTTTCGGGGTCAACTGCAACTCTACTAGTACGAAGTGCTACCGCTCCCGTGCTCTATTATAATTATTATCTCTATGGAAGCAAACCAAGAGAATGAAGATAAGAGAGAAAGAGAGTTATGAAGATGTCGAAGATACAAAAGTGGATTGCGTTCAGCGTTTTTTTTTTCAAAATTCATTTTTTATTCAATTCACTTATAACTACTTATTCTAGACAAAGGAATTCAAAACAAGCTTATCATCTAAAATCTTATATTTAACTTACTGGCCCTAACCGGGCGCTCTAAGGAATTCATGATTTACTTAAAATTAATGCCTTTCGGCTTATGAACTATTTTGCTTTATTATTTATTTATATTTTGAATTTGTTAGAAAATTGCAAAAAACTAACTCAATATCATTTTTATTTTTGCGTTCAGCGTTGGCAACCACTTCAAACACACTTAAAGCAGAAACACAATGGCGCTTTAGGCAGACGCGTCGTTGCGTTACGATGCACCCGCTTCACGTGTGCTTTGAATGACAGTTCTCCCTCCATCATCATCAAACAGATTTGCCACTTTACTCCTTTCGAAGTAGTCTACTTCGATTTTTGAAAAACTTTGAATATCTATTCCAACTTCGCACCATCAAGAATGTTTTGAAATCTACTTCACTCGATTTTACTTGATATTTCCAAAATCTGCTTCGATTAACTCATTGAGTAATTTTATGCCTACAGTTCTCTTATTTTCATCAGGAAAATATATAATCGATAAGTTTCTATCCTTATACACGAACAATAAGCGGACACACTTTACAAACACGAAATGTCAACCCATACATATACGCAAAGTATGAGTTACGTGATTGTATTAAAGTGTTTAATATTTTACGCCGTGCGCAACTTGGGTTGGAATGTTGGTTAAATTTAAGCACTAGTGTCATATTTTAGCTTGCTAGTTAAATTTTAACACATCATATCCGCCATGTAGTGTCAAAATTAAATCGAAAGTCAAGTTTGTATACACATTTTAACACAATTCACACACGGCTCTAATTGTAGATCTGTCTATGTATTCATGGTCAATATAAAATACACTATTTTAAAATCTTTTTCGCTTTTTCTCAATCTACTTCGCTTTATTCCCAAATTTACTTCGCTTCCATTTTTTTTTAAAGTGGTAACGCTGCTCCAAACAACAAATGAACAAACAGCTGTTGAGCTGTCAGACAAAGCAAAAGTTCAACCAAGTTGAACTTTTTTTTGACAGATGGTGGCTTCTTTACGTTTTCTTACGTTTGTCAAAAAAAGCGTACGTAGGAAAAGCGTCATTGTGTGAGGGTACACAGATTTCCTATAGCTGAACTTTTCGCAGTTGTCAAAATCGACGGCAAAGCGTCATTGTGTTTCTGCTTTTAAAATTGCCTTTCCTTGAGTTTATATCACTAAAACGTGAAAAACACAAAACAAAATAACATAATTCAACATATTAAAAGTTTTTGAATTTTTTTAAATTGACTATAGAAGAGAACAAAGTCTGACATCGGAGCTTCCCTGGTCAGACAGTGACAGACAATAATGCAGATAAACACCGGATTTACATTTTATGATATTTTTTGTTTAATTTTTTAAGAATGCTTTAATAAAATAAAAAAGTCAGTACGTTTGAAACTCGAATGAAAAACGAAGCCTTTTTACAAAAAAAGCCTTAAAGAATAAGCTGGCATTTGCCTAAAAGGCATAAAAAAACCTAAGATTGCATCGCTGATTCCGTTATCTTCCCAGAAATCGAGTGCTATGGATCATGGATTGACCAAGAAATGCTCAACGTGATGGTGTCCCGTGTGTTGAAAATTGAACACACAGACCATTACGTTGTGATTGTGACAAACCGACAAAACTCATCTACAGCATATTGCTAGGATTAAGGAATGAATTTGAAATGATTTTTTCTTTTAATTTGTTGAAACTTCGTCGCAACAGTGGAAGCACTGTTTTTATATCTGTTAAGCTCAAAAGCGTCCTTGCCCCTAACTAAGTGCCATCCAGCGGATATAGAAATCTATTGTTGTTGATTTTTGTATGAAATTATCTTTTTAAGCGTATAAAGTACGCTTGCAAAAAAAAAACACTACTAATGTAAGATATCCACTTCGTGTGACGTTTGATAGTTTTTCAACTTATTAAGCCATTTTTTCTGATTGATGGATCGTCCGGAAATGATCTATAATCGTGCACAAAATGCACTATGTAGATGTAGATCATCGTCTTTAAATTTCAATGATGACGTTACAGTGGTTGGTTAAAGAAGCGAAGTCAGTGATTCCGATTAGGCAATTTCTAATAATCTACTTCCTGTATCCTGTCCCTAAGAATCAATGGGACGGATCTCAGGAGAGGGAGGTATACTTTGAAGAAGAATAGGGGGAAGTGGGGCACCTTGATACGATTTTCACTTAAACGACAAAAAGTCGAAAAAAAGCTTAATAAGGAGGTACAATTTTTATACTGATCAGTATCATTTTTGTAAACTTATTCAAAACGATATTTCTCACAGCTTCATGTACAAAAAAAGTTTAAAGCTTTTTTTTATAAAATTCGAAATCTGTATCAACTGCCCCAGACGTGGGGCACATAGATACATACCATGGGGCACTTTGATTCATGGCAAACGAAAATGTACTTATGGCACCAGAAACAGTCACTTCATTAATATTGTATATTTCTTTTTTTTGCTTGTATGTTTACACCATTTTCGTATACCTACAAGAAAAAACAACATTAGAGGGGCACATTGATACGCATCAAACTACCCCATAGGGGCACATTGATACGGATCAAACTACCTTGTGGTTTTGTGTATCAATGTGCCCCAAGTGTCCTCACTGAATTAAAAAATAAAAATCATGGAAACTGTAGTTAAACAATGAATTTTAATATACAAAACACATCAACGATAACATTATCTTACAATCTAAGTTGAAATGGAATGTGTGACACGAAATATTCAAGGCGAAAAATCACTCAAAAATAATATAAAAAAATTTACTTATGCACTTAAAAAACACGTTTGCTTTTGCTGAGGTATAACGGATGACCGAAGAGGAAGGACAGTTAAGGGTGTATCTGGTTTTATAAAAATGGTGTGTTGTGCACCTGTTTGAGTGGCCTACTGTGATTAGTTTTCAAACAATATCGAATGTATCTATGTGCCCCGTGTATCGATGGAAGTGGGGTCCCCCCTACCCACGAAATTAACTTTTGGAAGCGATCCGCCAATCAACAACAAAGGTCAAGTGCATTTCAGACCTGCAAAATTACAAGGGCTAGCCCAAAAACGTTCTGAAGCTACTAGCTCGTAAAATAAGTACGGCACTTTGTCTTCCGGCGGGCGCCGATCGTTTCTTTCTTCTAGTACATCTAGATCGATGGAAAAGTTAAAACTGGTTTTACCTAGAAATTTTACTTCCCCATATGATATTTTGCGTAGTGACATAATGTGAATTGAAAGGAAGCAAACGAATTGGAATTTGCCAACTATCGGTCGGTTGGTATTATAGCATATAGGGATATAGGTAAGAATCCGTTGTTAAATAAAAAAACCGTTTGGATGATGGAAATAATACGGGTTGCGGCAAAACGAGGAGGAAAATGTGTAACACTCATGAGATGTATCACAGAAAAATGGTGCAATGATTTACAACAAATTGTCATTTTCTATTTCTAAAAAACCTCTTGCACATAAATATTGTAGTGTATGCGTAACGTAACGTAACGTAACGTATGTAACGTAAGTCTATCTTAACGTACGGCTTATTCAGGTACCCTCACTACACCGGCTTAGAGAGGTATACCTGTCACTGTCTCGAGCGCATGTTGCACACACAGAGTCAGTCGGTGATTGATCCTCGTGCAGTGCGGATGCATACGTTGGCGAGCCTGTGAACATTGCAAACATTACAAGTGGCGACGAGTGTAAAATAGATAATTAATAAACAAGAGTAAATTATTGATATTATTTGTTTATGTGAGTGATAAAAAAAAATAAAAAATGTGAGTTATAATATTTTACAAAATATGCATGTGTTATAATATAAATAAAAATTTCTAAAAGAAAAAAAAAGCGCGGTTTGAAATGTTTGTGCATGTTTTGTCTTGTTGTCAGCTTAATTGGTGTGTTTTGTGCATGTGAATGGTTATAATAATAATAATTATAAGTGGAAAATATTTCCACCATTAAATTGGACTATTTTACAGAAGGTAGAAAAATAAAATAAAATAAACACCTTAATGCATTAAATTGTACAAGGGATTTGATAATTCCCTCCATTTAATTGGAAAATATTTGGTTTCTTTTATTCCCTCCATTAAATTAGAAAATTGTCGGTAAATATGCCTACATTAAATTGTAAATGAAAGAAGAAATGGAATTTGATAAATTCCTGCATTTAATTGCAAAAGCGCGGCTTAAATTCCCGCCAAAACTGAAATACGTGGAATTTGATAAATTCCTGCATTTAATTGCAAAAGCGCGGCTTAAATTCCCGCCAAAACTGAAATACGTGGAATTTGATAAATTCCTGCATTTAATTGCAAAAGCGCGGCTTAAATTCCCGCCAAAACTAAAATACGAAATTCATAGTCAAGAAAGAGAAAACTATGTCTGTATTTGGAATGCAGTAGATCAGATCTTGGTTAAAAAACCTACATTAGATTGTAAAAAAAAAAATTATAGAAATAATAAGCATGTTTTTGTGTAAATGCGCACATTCATTAAATTGAAAATTGACTTGAGTTGAATGACAAATAATAATAATATTAAAAAGAAGAGCGTGTTTGAATCGCTCCTGGTCAGGAACAACAAATTTATATCTGTTTACTAATTTACATGCAGCATGAGCATCAGCTAAAGAGATAGAATGATAGGAAACGTATGTATGATGGATTTGAGAAGCAAAAAAATTGTTTTTTTTTACAGAACAACTCTCACTATACAACTGTTATTAATTTGACATGGCAAACACCTTGCCAACATTGGAAGGCTTCTCTTTGGATGGGGATAGCACATCAGTTGGGTTGAGATGGGAGAAGTGGAAGAGAGCTTTCGATATTTATTTGGAAGCGGCATCAATTGAATCTGCTGTGAAAAAAAGAGCAACCCTCTTACACTTTGGTGGTCTGGGTCTGCAAGAGGTTTTTTACAATCTCCCAGGTGCTAACATTGACAGCACTGCTGATAACGATGTGTTCTCGGTTGCTATACAGAAGCTAGACGAGTATTTCTCTCCAAAGCAAAGCAAGGTGTATGAGAGGCACGTTTTTAGACTTCTCAGGCAAGAAGAAGGGGAGAAGTTTGAGAAATTCTTGCTTCGATTAAGAAATCAGGTTAACAAATGTGGGTTTCAAAATTTAGATGATAACTTAATCGATCAAATTACTGAAAAATGTACCTCAGACGATCTAAGGAAAAAAATATTGACAACTGGCGATAGTATGACGATAGACAGAATTCTAATAGAAGCAAATACGCAGGAGGCTGTAAGCCACCAATTAGAAGGTTATGGGAACAAAACTAAATCAGAATTGATAAACGCAATCACAAATAAGAGAAACGACACGAAGGCAAAAGAAAAATACGAATACAAAATGCAAAGAGATAACGAAAAATCATGTGGGAGGTGTGGTAATAAGAGACATTCTTCCCAAGATCCTAAATGTCCTGCTAGGGACAAAAAGTGTCACACTTGTGGTCGCATTGGACATTTTCGCCAATATTGCAAATCTCAGGTTGGGCAAAAACGAAAATTTCAGGGTTCTCGCAGGCATGGTGACGGTCCAAGTTTTAAAAGAACGAGAGATAACACGGATAAAATGAACTATGTCGAAGATGATAAAACTGAGGTGGATTACGTTTTCCATATCGACGATGATGCTTCCATTGAATGTTTTGTAGGTGGAATAAGAACAAAAATGTTAGTTGATTCGGGATGTAAGCTTAATTTATTGACAGACAAAACCTGGGAATGTTTAAAAGCTAAAAAGATTCAAGTATACAACCAAGTCAAAAATCCAAACAAAATATTTCTTGCGTATGGTAGCCACACCCCATTAGACGTTAAAGGGTCATTTGAAGCCAACATTAAAGTCCATGATAAAGAACAACAAGCTACATTTTACGTTATTACGGATGGAACAAAGGACCTACTAGGAAAAAATACCGCAGTTTCATTAGGAGTCTTGAAAATAGGGGTCGAAATAAATCACATTGCGAGCAACATAAATCCTTTTCCGAAGTTTAAAAATGTATTAGTGACAATTCCCATTGACAAGTCCGTTCACGCTGTTTCACAGCCATGCAGGAGAATACCCATTCCTTTAGAAACCCTAGTAGAAAAAAAGTTAAAAGAGCTATTAGATTATGATATCATCGAAGAGGTACACGAACCATCAAAGTGGGTATCTCCTATAGTTCCAATCCTCAAAAAAAACGGCGAGCTGCGTCTTTGTGTAGATATGAGAAGAGCAAATGCTGCTATTATGCGAGAAAATCATCCCTTGCCAACAATGACCCAAATGCTGCCTAAATTCCGAGAAGCTTGTTTGTTTAGCAAACTTGACATCAAAAATGCGTTTCACCAATTTGAACTCCACCCCCACTCGAGACACATAACGACATTCATTACAATGAAAGGACTTTTTCGCTACAAACGATTAATGTTTGGTATTAATTGCGCCCCAGAAATTTTCCAAAAAATACTTGAGAAACTGTTGATAGGGTGTGAAGGTGTCATTATTTTTATAGACGACATTTTGATTTTCGCAAAAAATGACGGTGAACACGATATAAGACTTAAAAACGTCTTAAGAATCTTAAATGAAAACAACGTTCTCTTAAACGAAGACAAATGCATTTATAAAGTTAAAGCCATTCAATTTTTGGGCCACGAACTTACACCGGAAGGTATCAAGCCTTTACAGAAATATGTTGAAAGCATTTCAAAGTTTAGAGTTCCGAAAACACTCGAAGAACTACAGAGTTTCCTAGGACTGGTAAACTTTATTGGCAAATGGATACCAAATCTTGCGACTACAACCGAGCCTCTCAAACAACTTTTAAGAAAGAAATTGGGAAAAAATGCCAACTTAGATAGGTTTTGGTTAAAGGAACAAGATTTGGCCTTTTCGGAATTAAAAACAACTCTCACAAAAATCCAGTCTTTGGGATATTATGACGTTAACGATAAAACACAGGTCGTTGCCGATGCTAGCCCAGTTGGATTGGGAGCTGTCTTAACGCAAATAAACTCCAAAGGTCCCAAAATCATCGCATACGGAAATAGAACATTGACAGATTGTGAACGCAGGTACAGTCAAACTGAAAAGGAAGCCCTTGCTCTCGTGTGGGCAGTAGAACATTTCGACATCTACCTTTTCGGAAAAGAGTTTGACCTTATCACTGACCACAAGCCCCTAGAAATAATTTTCGGTCCTAAATCAAAACCCTGCGCTCGCATCGAGAGATGGGTATTAAGACTCCAAGCGTACAATTTCAAAGCTATTTATAAACCCGGAAAGATGAACATTGCCGATCCGTTATCGCGCTTATGCGTTTATTCTGATCCAACACCACTTGGAGCAGATACACATGTCTACCAAATAGTCGAGCATTCGCGACCGCTCGCAATTTCCTTGGACGAGATAATGATGTGCTCCGAAAATGATCCTGATACGAAATTCGTTCGAAAGGGCATTTATGATAAAGAATGGGACCAATCTGTGAAGGGATACAAAATTTTTGAAAACGAATTATGCTTTTACGATAATATATTGTTGAGAGGAAATAAGATAGTTATTCCGAAAAAACTAAGAAATGACGTGCTTAAAGCAGCCCATGAAGGTCACCCAGGTATAGTCGCAATGAAAGGACGTTTGAGAGCAAAAGTCTGGTGGCCTCGTATGGACAAGGATGTCGAAAACCTGGTGAAATCGTGCAAAGGTTGCACTTTGGTTAGCATGCCAAACCCCCCGTTTCCCTTAAAAAGACGAGATTTACCTACAGCTCCTTGGGTTGACATCGCAATGGACCTTTTAGGCCCCCTTCCTAGTGGTGAATACTTATTTGTCGTAATAGATTACTATAGCCGGTACAAAGAAATCAAAATAACAAAAGTAATAACCAGTTTCGAAATAATAAAGATGCTTAAAGAGATGTTTAGTAGATTAGGGTTCCCAGTTTCCATCACGGCTGATAATGGAAAGCAATTTGTCAGCGAAGAATTTAAATCCTTTTGCAAGGAATGCAACATCAGACTTTTTAGCACGATTCCATACTGGCCCCAACAGAATGGAGAGGTCGAAAGACAGAATCGGGACATTCTAAAACGGCTAAGAATTTGTAAAATTGAAAAAAAAGACATGAAAGAAAGCTTATGGGAATACCTCATGATGTTTAATAGCACACCGAATTCCACGACTGGTAAGACACCATCAGAGCTCTTCTTCAACGGAC
Organism: Sphaerophoria taeniata; assembly: GCA_943590905.1. Taxonomy (NCBI): domain Eukaryota; kingdom Metazoa; phylum Arthropoda; class Insecta; order Diptera; family Syrphidae; genus Sphaerophoria; species Sphaerophoria taeniata. Next base: position 47,171,702 of record OX016540.1, read on the forward strand.
TGAATAGGGACAAAATTCCTTCTCTAGAATCAATAGGTTATCACGTTAAAGATTCAGAAATAAGAGACAGAGACAGAGAACAAAAAGAGAAAGGAAAGGAATACGCCGATAAAAAAAGAAGGGCTTTTGAAAATACTATATCACAAGGTGATAAAGTCTACATTAAAGTAATGGAGAAACAGAATAAACTGAGTACAAATTTTGATCCAACGACTCACACTGTTGAAAGCTCGAAAGATGGAGATACTATTGTGAGAAATGACGAAACTGGACAAAAATATAGGAGAAACATAGTTCATTTAAAAAAAGTAGAAGGAGTTTGGAAAGCTCTTCCAGAGAACGAAGATAATGTAGATTCTGAATCGGAATAACTATTTGCGAGTCTTGTTTGTTTTTCTTCTATGTATCTTGAATTCCATTAATTTTGCTAAAATTATTTTGTAAAAAAAAAATGAAAGTTGAATTTTGTTCCAAATCAAAGCTCTTATTCTTCAGCTAAAAAAAAAAAAAAAATTGTAAAGATTAAAGGTAGCTTTTATTCAGTAAAAGCTATTGCATTTAATAGATTTAATAATAAATGTTGAATTTCCTGAAATCCGGATAAACTTTTTTTTCTTTCAAAAAATAAAAAAACAAAAATAGATTGTGGCGATTAAAGGTAAGATGTTAACAAGACTAAATATAAAATATTTTTACAAGATACAGATGTAGTGTATGCGTAACGTAACGTAACGTAACGTATGTAACGTAAGTCTATCTTAACGTACGGCTTATTCAGGTACCCTCACTACACCGGCTTAGAGAGGTATACCTGTCACTGTCTCGAGCGCATGTTGCACACACAGAGTCAGTCGGTGATTGATCCTCGTGCAGTGCGGATGCATACGTTGGCGAGCCTGTGAACATTGCAAACATTACAAATATGAAACTCACTTTTATTAAGATTTTGAGTGTGAAAAACTTTTAGTAGGTATAAAAATCACATAATATGATAAAAAAAAAACCGCCACATAGCCCACCCATCATGTTCAAATCAAAAACTCAAATTCGTTACCCATCTCAAAATGATAAAAAGCAAAACAAACAAAAAAATGGGATTGATTTCACACCCTTGTACTCGTCAAACCGTGAGCCGAAAAATAAACTCATCAAAACTGTATCAAAAACAGCTTCTATAAAGAGGAAAATTGTATCCTAGCGAGGTGTGTATTTTTTTTCCTCCCACGTAAAAAAAGAAATCTCCACATGCGGCGAAATACTCTTCAAACCGTAGGATACCGAAAAATTCGTGTTTCATCGTTGATACATTTTTTCTTGCCAATCTGTCGGTGTGGGTGATGACGGTGATTATTTTTCACCGCCTAACTTTTCGCTTGCTTCAATGACTTCTAATCGAAGTGTAACATTGTTTCTAATTCTCTCTTTTTTATATAAATTTTAGAATGGAAAGGTGCCTCCTGGCCTTTTTTGTTTGTTTAATAATAAAATTGTCGGTATACTAAATAATTTGTTTAATTTGTACTGTAGGAAAATTTTATTTCTAATTGATTTGATTTTAAAACTATCACGAACATAATAAGTATACGCCCGAGGGAATTGTATTCTGGTCTGGGCATATACCATTAACTAGATCACCAACGTAGGATATTGACAAACCATATCAAACTATCAATAACTTCGCATAGACCACAGCAATTATAATCAAAAAAGTGATTAATTTTATGGTTTTTTTCAAATCCCCAGAAACTCTTGACATCAAATAATTTTGCACCCACTTACAATACAAACCTGCCTTCCTCCGGAATCTATAATGTATGCAATGAGTTGCGAAAAAATCTTTTTCAGTTTATCACGTTGTTTCGCGAACATCGTCATGTAAACGGAAAGTTCCCATTATGCGGTCTTGCATGCGGGAGGTATTATTCACACGTTCCAGTTATCAAGTTTCAAAGGACCTCGACAAAGCCGAATTTACAAAAATAAAAGTTAAAAAAAAAAACAAATGAGCACGGGAAATGAACGGTGTAAATTACGACAGGCGCAGGGAGCTGTAGAATTAATTTTCCTGAGGGTAATTGCAACAAAAAGTAATTTATCAATTAAAAATCTCATCAATGGCATCAGGAATCATTTGCCAAAGTTGGATAGCTCTCCTGGGCCCTGGGCTTATGATTACACATTAAACAAACATATGCGCACGCAGTAGCAGATATAACTTTGTAGGTACAATGAATTTACGGTCCCCAGGCCGCTGGCTGCTGCCGTGAACAACCCAAACACCGTCATCATTTCTCTCACCAGCCAGCACCCCAACGAGCGTGAAAATTATGTGACGCCTTGTGATTTTGCACACAACGAACGCAACGAATGATACTAATGATTGGTAATAAGTCGATGTATATCCCAGAAGAGCATAGGTGGGTAACGCTGGCGCTAATGTCAATATGGCTGGAACACAAGCGAATGTGAATCTTTTGAAAGAACGGTGTGCTGCAAATGGAAAAAAATTGAGAAAGCTCATCATCGCCCATATTCAACATCGTCACCATATTGGGGGAGGAAGTAAGGATTTGGCTTTTAGAGCATGATTTGAAATAATGAGCAGGAATGTAATGAGATGCATCACGATGACACAGTTTGGTGCTTGCTGTTGAGTAGGTTTTGGGCGCGAGCAGATCGGTTGGAAAGGGGAATTATTATATCCTTAGAGAGGGGGAGAGGAAAAACGAGCGAAGAAGCGTTGCTAAGTGTGATTTTTAATGAATTCAAGGTACGTTAGAGAATTTCTAATGAAAACTTTCGTGTCTAATGTAGCGTATTAGTGCTTAAGGGATTAAGATATATTAAGATGGGTTAGGAATGCGAAGCGTGGTTTTTATGGGAAATTTTGATTATCTTTTTTTATAACGTGACGGAGCGACAATGGAGACTTGGAATTTTTATTATTTTGAAAGGATTAAGTTTGACATGTGGTTAGGGTTTAATAATGAATTTTGTATTAAGCTGTTGAAAATTTTGACTCCTCGATAAGGTGAACAATTTAATATTATGAACATTTGACATGGTAAAGTCAAATATTATGTTGGAATGAGATTGATTGATTGAAGAATTTCAATTAGTGACTGACCGTTCCTACTTTCTATTGGCATTGTCATTGACCACGTCGATGAATACTTAGAGAAAAGTGTTTGAGATCACAAAGTACGCTAGAAATGATTGGACTTAGAATCGGATTTTTTGATGCTACATAATGAAGCTGAAAGACAACAGATAGCTATGCTATCTGAAGCGTTAATTTATTGTTTCTTTACCTTTTGAAGGGCCCCTTCCACCTTTTCTGTACTGGATGTTTTCAATCTTTGCCTTCAATTCAGAGTTATTATAGGTACTCTTAATCACATTAGGTTTACACGCGACCCAATCATGCATTTGTTTTTCTTGAAAACATGGTTATTAAATTCATCAATATCATTTTCTCTTGAATTTATATCAACAGAGCAAACGATTATTACAAGAAAAAATATACAAAACATCAAATACATCCTAATGAAAACACGAATAAACAACACCCTAGGGTGAGATTCATAAAAATGAAAGCAAACAAAATCAAGACAAAAGCAAGAAGAGAATATGAAACAAACGTCAGGGTTCTCGTTCTCGGACGATGAAAGTCATTTTTGTCTCTACTTCTAAGAAAAATACAAAACTGAATCTTGGGTCAGAAGATTTTGTCTTTATTTATTGCATGAAATAAAGAGAACATCCATAATATTTGTGTTTTACAATAAGAAACGACATTGAAGATAAATTTCTCCTACCAATTGCCCTTACGAAAATTAAGCCACAGATATAAAAAGAAATTCTGTACAACTTTTGTTTTGGTGAAACAAATACATAATTTCAAAACATGATTTAAGTACCATACCATGTCGAAATTAGAAACTGATTCATTTTTTTGTACAATATTTAGTTTTGGCATTTTGAAAATCTGGTCACTAGCGGTCACAAGCGGTCAATTGGTGGCATATTTTAAACTACTGTACGGCAAGTTTTGCATTCGTAAACGAAACCGACCACGAGATTTTGGCCAAATATGATAGTACATAGTAAGGAAATTGAGAAAAATGGGCTCGACAATTATTTCCGTCTGCCTGTCTCTGTCTTTGTGCATTCGCACCTAGCGGCGTTACGACTTTTCTCCTTTCGAAGTAGATCTACTTCGATTTTTGAAATTTTTTGAAAACCTACTTCCTACTTTACACAATCCCTAATTTGTTGCAAACTAGCTACTTCACTCAGAAAAAAACTTACTTCGATTTTCCTATACATATACTTAAATATTACTGGCCAACCCGCACTACATTTATGTTTGTTCGAAGGAAGGAAGAAGTGATAATTTGGAATAGGAGCATGATGTATCTGGTCAAATGTTTTCTTTTTGGAGTTTCTAATCCTTAAGTATTGTGCATGGTATGAAAGACGTTAACAAAAAGTGAAGGGTAATATTTTCTGTAGGGAAAAGGTGTCAACAGTGAATCAGGGTACACAATGAATCACAAGCTCTCACGCTGTATATTTTTATTTTATAAAACATCTGAAAAAGAGAAAAGAACACCCCTGTACACTTCCTCCTTTCAAACCATCAATCTGCGCGATCCCTTGATCGAAGTAGATTTTTTTCATGTTTTTGTGTTTTCTGCATTGCTAAGTACTTTTTTGTTTTCTATTTGCTTCTCTTATTATTAAATAACAGTGCATCGTAACTTCATTTGAGTATAATATTTGTATTTCTGCTTACATAGACTTAATAATTTGTGTCAACTTGTTTAATTATGTGAAATATTATACATAATTTTAATGTGTTTTTGTTAAAATGGCAACATGGTACACAGTGGATCAATTGAAAAAGGTACACAGTGAATCACTGAATCAAGACTCAAAAATTCAAATTTTTTATTTTCTGTTGATTTTTCTAACATGAATGTTCGCACCAGAAAGCTATCCATTGTAATCAACTGAATTGCTTTTTTCTTTAATTTTTTTCTTTATTTTAAGCTAATAACGTTTTGTGATTTTTGTTGTACACATGAAGAGTTTTATTTAATTTTTTTTTGTTATAAATGGAGAGTATTTATTTTTGTTTAGTTTCTTATCTTTAAATAAAACATGAATAATAAATATAAAAATAAATATTAATAAATTAATACTTAATTAATAAATTAAAGACTGTTTTTAAATCCCTGATTCACTGTGTACCAATCACTGATTCACTGTGTACACCTGTACACCCAGAGTACACAGTGAATCATGTGGTAAGATATTTTAAAAACATTTTTTTTATTTTTTTCCAAATTAAAAGGTTTTGAAATTTTGTGCTCAAACTAAAGAAAATATATTGAAAAAGCTGTGGAAAAAAATTTTCATGGCTACTATGATAAATGCGAGCTTAACAGCCCAAGAAGTAAAAAGTGATCCACTGTTGACACCTTTACCCTACGCAATATACTCGCTCATACTGATAGGCAAGAGATCTGGTCACTTAAAAACGCTGGAAATTTTTTGAAGGCAGAAATCGAAACAAATTTCGTTTGACTATAACTTCATAACTGAATGCTGAAAAAAAGATTAGCTTTCAGTGACAAATTATTATTTTAGCCCTTTTCTCGGCTACCAGGCTTTCAAAAAACTTGACACCTATCTTGGTGGATAGAGTTTGATGTATCATTCGATTTGGTTTTTTCTGTCCAAGTTTTTGGCGACGGCTTAGCCCATGATATTTTTCAAAAATCATGAAGAAATCAATTTCGCATGATTGTACATACATATTTGGTAATTCTCACTATCCTGAGCCTATACCACTGAAAGCCAAACTCAATTCCGAGTGCTAGCTGCCATCTTCTGATGCAAATATCTCGGTAACCTGGGCTCGGAATTGAGTTTGGTTTTCAGTGATAAACTGATGTACCGGATTTACTTGGCTCTATTTCTTCCAATCATCAGGCTGCTGGTTTCATCTGCCAAGCAACCCTTGACAAGTACCTACGAGTAGGCCGACGAAGTGCAACTCAACCTTAACCGATTTTAAGGAGCAATATATTAAAAACATACACATATTAAAGCCAGTGTTCTTAACTGTTGTTCAATATAGGTAGTACTTTTGTACTACTACTGCTTAGTGGCCACCTACTAATTTCACACCCGCAGTCTGGTTCCTAAATTATTTTTAAATGTAGGTACATATAATTTCTTAAGCTTCTCAGAGTCAAAAATGAACCTCTGCTAAGAAACGACCACACTAAATTAGGCAATGCGGAACATTTCACTTATCTAATCGTCTGAAAATGTCACTATTAAAATTATGACATTGTGTTCCATTCCATTTATCCGTTTGTCTCTAAATTCCAGACTAGGTCTTCCGTTTTCATTGCTTCCCAACACACCCTCTTTGACAACCAGCAGTTCGCGATTCCCAGACGTCAGCAACTTTCAAATGCTGCAAAACTCTCCTGAACTTTAATTAAAATAATGCACCCACGAATCCAAAACTGTGGTCCCTAAAGCGAATTGAAATATAAATCCTTGCAATCAACGAAAAGGAACCCATGCACCAGTACCTACCTATATTACCCAAACTTACACACATCTCCAGAGTTTTCACAGAATAAAAAAGGAGTGTTGAAAATAACGCCAACTTCGTACACAAAAGAAAATATTTCCGCACAATTCTGTAAATGAGTTTCAAAATTATTTTTTGCTCTTTTAATTCCCTTTTTTTGTTTTGTGCTGTTTGGGTGGCGACGCGGCACAGTCAGTGCGGCGAAACAAAGTTAGACTCTGTTTGGACGTAGGTAAGATGCCATTATTTTAAGGACTCCCAGAACTTTGCTAGATCCGACATACACTCGTTTTTTCTCCGAATCTCGCAGAGAAGTATGATGGCAAGCAGATAAATTTGCTTAGCGGGTCGCGGAAGAAACCGTGCGCCAGCAATGCAATAAAAACTTTTCAAGCGGAATTTATTTTTGCCAATGAAAAGCACATTATTTGAATCCTGTGCAGGATATTTTTTTACCCCAGTTTTCCCTCCCCATTTGCCGTCAGCTTTACGATTAAAGCGAATCTATCATTGCTTGGCTGCATACAGACGTAGAGCAAAAATAAATCTATTTCCAGTTTCAGATTTGTGTGGGTGGAGCGGCGGCTACGGATATGGCGACGAACGGCGGAAAAATAGGAGTGGCAGTGATGCCAAACATAACAACACAAACAGTGGAATTTACTGTGTTAGTATAATTTTTTGGTTGCTCACAACTCGCTGGCTAATTGTTTGCAGCTAAGCAGTGGAGAAACGAGGAGCAATAAATTTTGTTAGTGTTTCGGATTATTGTAGAGTTAATTCAAGGATTCCTTGGATGGAACGATGGTGCTTTTTTTTAATTTTTGTACAAAATTAAAGCTCCCGTAAATTTTTACTATTGTCGAAGCTATTTAAGTGTTTGTTCAGACTCACACTCAGCCCTCGTTAACCTTTTTCATGCTTCCGGGTAAAATGAATACATACCAATACATACCTACCATTTGTTCATAGTCTTTTTTAAGCCGCCTTCGATAACATAGCCAGATTAGAACTTTCCAAAGCCATGACAAAATTCGACATTTCAACTTAACTGATCAGACTTTGTAACCTAACTATGACCAACTATCCAAGTCAAATTAAGGTATCCGGACTGCTATTCAGACCCGAAAACATTTTCAATGCACTCCGACAAAAGTTCGCCAAATTATTGGCTGCAGATAACATCGACATCTGTGGAGGATCCCCCAAGCTGAAAAAACATCGACATCTGTGGAGGATCCCCCAAGCTAAAAAAACATAATTTGCCCAGATCAAGCAGGTAGGTAAAAATCTGAGGCTAAAAATTAAATGAAATGAAAGGAAAACCAAGTACATTGTGGCTCCATCTGCAGAAAGCTTTGGCAGACGCACAACTATTAAGGAGGAACACCTGATATATGAAGCGTGATCCTTCAATTACCTTGAGTAAGAAATAGCAGCCGATAGCAATATGGAAGAAGAAATACTAGGGCTGCTCAAATAATACAATAGAACCCACTTTCGTCCTTAGAATCACTTAAAATTGAAAAATCTTACCATTTCTTCCTGTATGGTGAGATAGTCATACCAGTGCTCACACACGTATTCAAGGCTTGGGTGGTTAGTAAAACGCACACTGAACTCCTAGCAGCGTACGAGAAAAAAGTGTTGGTAAGAGACAGGGCGCGCATACCAGGGTGCCAGAGTCATTGTGCCTTAGATAGCGAATTTGGATATTATCGATCAGGGTCGGTTGAAGAACTTCCTGAAGGACGTATTCTACGGGCCGGAGCATTGTTTTCTCTTTGCTCTACATGATTCAATGATCTAATTCGTTTGACCTTGACTTTTCTGGCTAGGTCTCCATTCTCTATTTATGCAAATCACTCTCGAAGAATTTTTCGCTCAAAGCAGACCAAAGTTGTTGTCAAGGTCCATGCCTCTGCACCATACATGAGGACGGGATGAAGAGGGCTTTTCATTGTGGCACTTTAGTTGCTCGAAAGAGGACTTAACTACGCAATTGTCTTCTTAGTCCAATAAGAAGCACCGATTGGCAATTGGTAAGAGTCTTCGTTTAATTTCAGTGCTGGTGTCGTTGTCTGAATTTATAGCAGATCATAGGTAGACAAAGCCCTTAACTACTTCGAAGTTAATCCTGTCTATACTGACGTTGGTTATAAGATGTCGATATTGGTTGTTCTTGCTTGTTGACAGACTATGAAAACAATTACACACGAACACCTGGCCATGAGGCCTCTATTTCGTGGTGGATTGATTTCCAATCCACTCCATTTTATATGCATGAATTACATGCATATTTTGGTGTATGTTGCCTTGTAGATATGGGAAAAGGCACAAAATTAGTCATTTACATATGTCCCATTTGCTATTGACTTTGTCTTCCACCATTTCCATTTTTCTCAAGTACCAGTTTGCTTTTCCCGATAAAAAAAAGCCATACTGGTAAATGTGTTTTTATCTATGTAACTGAGCTTAGAGACTAACCACTCAGTTACCGAGAACGGATTTCTCGTCAACCACAGCCACTCTGAACTCCCACAAGGGGGCCAACCGCATCTGTAGTTGAAGATTCAATTAGAATCCGGGCATCAACTACCCCAGAGTACCATTTTTTTCAGAAGACATGGTCTGTCTCTTTTGTTATTTTGTACTCCGTGAATGTATGACATTATCATCATACATTCTATCGGATGTGTGAAATTATCACACATCCGTACAAACCAAAAGGATAATTTCACAGCTTCGTGACTTATCGGCTCACAGGAACACTGGTGTCCATTGTCATGCAGTCTTTTATCCAGAAAAGAGATGGGTGACCAATATGGAAGACTGCATGACATATTGCCATGCAACAACAACTTTTTATAAACACTCATTAGTGCCTTATTCTATCACAATGATAATCAAGTACAGTCTCATTAATCACGGCGTTTGGGTAAAAAGTGATTTGATACATGTACAATAAAAACGTAGGTTCATTCGCCCTGACCGAAGTCAGGTTGACGCTCTGCACCACTTGGAGGTTGAACCTTCCGCACATGAGCGGCAAGAAATCTGTACTTGGAATTGCAAGCAATCCTTTCCAAACCCTTACCCACTCTTCGCAGAGCTTGCTTGTTGACAGTATGAACTTGGTCTTGCCTTCATTAACCGCTAGACTCATCTTCTCGGCCTCCGTCTTAAGGCTCTCAAATGCTCTACTGACCACGCTGTGTTCTTCCAATTATGTCAATGTCTGCGTTTCTTAGTACCTAGATGGACGGACGTTTTTAAGGTTGTACCTTTGGTGCACAAAAATGTATAAATGAAACGCTGTAATTCCATACTCTACTTTTGAAATAATAAAAATAATAATTTACGTAATATACAATTTTTCTCATCATAGGGGACAATATTTTTGTTTTATTATTTATGGCTTAGGCAAACTATAATCCAAATCTAACAATCGCTGCCCCTAGCGAACAAGAACAAGAATAAATTAAACTTCAAGACTACAACTACTACTAATAGCTATATAGGTACACAGAAACACGTTCTTGTTTTTCTGTCTAGAAAAAAGGGATAATTTGCCGTGTACCTTATATCTACCAACCTACATTTTTATAATCCTATTTAATTAAAAAAAAAAATTAGAGGCTTGATAAAAGGAGGTACAGTCTAAATAAGAAAGGAAAAACAAAGTTGTGAAGCATTAACTTGCGGCTTGCTAAATATTTTAATAGAATTATTTTATCTTTGCTAGAACCAAAACAAGCCAGGATAATTCAGCCATTGGTTATTATTATTTTTTTATTTTAAGAGAAAAGTAAACTAAAATTGTGGACACTTTGTTGCAGAGTAACCATCTAATTTATTTAAATGACCGAAATGAGTTTTTTTTACCAGACACACTTTCGTTCCAAGGTAGCCAAAGGAAAATAAATAAAATTACATTTAGCAGACAATGTTTAAGCTGAGGTTAAGGAGACTTATCCTTGAAATATGGCGAGTGTGTGGGTTTGGATATGGTTAAAGTAACCGTATCTATAATTTTGTCAAACACTATGTGACCAGTCATGCAATTATGCTTCTTGTAAGCGGTTACTTGTCTTCTAATTCAAAAGCACCGAAATTTGTAATGTGGTTAAGGATCTTTGTGGCTGTATTAACTCTTTCTCTAGATAATTGTTGGTTTGTGATTGGGTGAAGTTGTTGGATGTTGTGCTGAACGTGGTTCTTTTTAAATTCGTAGTTGATTATTTTTAATGAGGAACTGAAAGCCAACAGTAAATTTATGCTGAACTGCTAAATAATTACTGTTTGACTGCAATTTTCAAATTTCACACTAATTTGTGTTGATAAACTGTTTTTAATAAAAACCATTAAGGTGTGTGGCGAACTGGCTTTAATTTGTTGCACTTTGAAAATCTGGTAATACGTACCAAGGGCTCAAGCATTCCATAATTTGTTCGATGCACAGATATACTTTGATCGTATCACCCCTGTCCCCTGTGGCATTTAATTATAGCATTATTCGCAATAGTTTAAGAAAAAATCTGCACAACTGGGTCGGACCAGCTTGCTCCTGTAATACAAAACTTTATTCCCGAAAAACATCAAGATATAAAAACGTATACTTAAGATTCATAAAAAAAATTAAAATTGAAATATCTCCCTCAAAAACACATTTTATGTGGGGCCGAATTACCGCTTCCGTGATCGAGTGAGTGAGTCTCATTCTCATCAGTTATCGAACGAACGAGTAACCCGAACCCCGTTTGAGAATAAAATTTTTTAGTAGTTTTTATCGAGTCTCGATTATTTTGAAGGAATTTTGAAAGGTTTGACAAATAAAAAAACAAAACTTGAGCGAAATAGCGAAGGCAGAAATATTAATGTTTTTTTAAATAGAATAAAAACACAGTTTGACTGTTAACAGAAAACGAGATTGGTGGAGCCTTCGAGAAGAAAATTTTGACCTTAATTAATTATTAGCTTAGAATTTCACAATAAAATGACTCAAAGAAAAAATTTGAATTTTTTATTATAAAGTTCCTCCCATCAGTGAGCTGTTTGTGTGTCGAATGAAATTAAGCTCGATAGCTGAGCAGAAAATTTAAAATTTTTGTACTAAAAGCTCGATACTGAACTCGATAACGTGAGAGGTAACGCCAAAAGCACACAAACACTCACAATTCAGTAACGTATTATTCGATAACGGATGCCGTTATTCGGACCCTGGGGCCGAATGACGACGTAACCTCATTGGGATTATGACATTTGATAGGTCACGTATCGTTTGGGATTTAAAAATTGTACTATGTAGTTTTATCGAGTCTCGAATTATTTTGAAGGAATTTTGAGAGGTTTGACAAATAAAAAAATAAAACTTGAGTGAAATAGTGAAGGCAGAAATATTTTTTTTTTATTTTATGAAAAAAACATAGTTCGACTGTTAAAGAAGACGAGATTGATGTAGGTTTGGAGCGGCATATTTTGACCTAAATAGATTATTGGCAAAGAATTTGATAATAAAATAACTCAAGTTCTCAAAATAAGCAAAATTTAATTTTCTTCTTAGAAATTTCCTCCCATCAGTGAGCTGTTTTTGTGTCGAATGAAATTAAGCTCGATAGCTGAGCAGAAAATTTAAATTTTTGTACTAGAAGCTCGACACTGAACTCGATAACGTGAGAGGTAATGCCAAAAGCACACAAACACTCACAATTCAGTAACGTATTATTCGATAACGGATGCCGTTTATTCGGACTCTGGGGCCGAATTACGGCATCCGTTATCGAGTGAGTGAGTCTCATCTGTGATCGAGCAAACGAGTAACCTCATTGGGATTATGACATTCGATAGGTCACGTATCGTTTGGGATTTAAAAATTGTACTACACTAGTCAAATCAATTAAAGGAACACTTGAAAAAAACTCAAAAATGGAGTGGTTTTTTATAAGGCTGTACCTCAGTAGAAAAAAGTTGGATTGAAGTGAAATAAAATTTTTTTCAAAGGTTATCATTTTTTCTTTTCAAAATATTTTGAGTTTAAAAAGTACCGTTAGTCGTTTTTGCTTGAGAGTAAAAAATGTTCACTCAATTTCAAAATCGAAAAAAAAATAAACTTTGATTTGTCATCAAATGAGCGGAAATTTTTTTTCAATCCAACCAATCAAAGATTCAATTTGAGAATTTTGCTGGCTATAATTCACTGCTTAATTCAGATTGGTTGGATTGAAAAAAAATTTCCGCTCATTTTATGACAACTCAAAGTTTATTTTTTTTTCGATTTTGAAATTGATTTGAAAAAATGATAACCTTTGAAAAACTTTTTATTTCACTTCAATCCAACTTTTTTCTACTGAGATACAGCCTTATAAAAATCCACTTCATTTGTGAGTTTTTTCAAGTGTTCCTTTAATTGTTTTGACTAGTGTAGTTTTATCGAGTCTCGAATTATTTTGAAGGAATTTTGAGAGGTTTGACAAATAAAAAAATAAAACTTGAGTGAAATAGTGAAGGCAGAAATATTTTTTTTTTATTTTAAGCCTAGTATACCTACAGTTCCTCAAGAAAAAAAAATCGAATGTATTTCTTATGGGAGAGATTTTTGCCGAAAAAAATATTTTTCATTTCACCACTGTGTCATCCGAGCTGTAAACCAAAATCGAAAAAAAAAATTATACTCACCTCGATTTTTTTTCACACAAAACAATGTGTAGCTCATTGTTTTGGCAGAAAAAAATGTAAATATTCGACATAAGTTTCACAGTGACAGCTAATTTATTTCTCAGAAATTTTTTCATGAACAAAAATTTTTGTTTCACCTCTTATTTTTTATTTTTTTCGCAAAGAACTGTATACTAGGCTTTATGAAAAAAAACATAGTTCGACTGTTAAAGAAGACGAGATTGATGTAGGTTTGGAGCGGCATATCTTGACCTAAATAGATTATTGGCAAAGAATTTGATGATAAAATAACTCAAGTTCTCAAAATAAGCAAAATTTAATTTTCTTCTTAGAAATTTCCTCCCATCAGTGAGCTGTTTTTGTGTCGAATGAAATTAAGCTCGATAGCTGAGCAGAAAATTTAAATTTTTGTACTAGAAGCTCGACACTGAACTCGATAACGTGAGAGGTAATGCCAAAAGCACACAAACACTCACAATTCAGTAACGTATTATTCGATAACGGATGCCGTTTATTCGGACTCTGGGGCCGAATTACGGCATCCGTTATCGAGTGAGTGAGTCTCATCTGTGATTGAGCAAACGAGTAACCTCATTGGGATTATGACATTCGATAGGTCACGTAGGTGCGGGTGCATAACTTCACAGGTCATAATTTCACATGGGTCATAATTTCACCTCTAGTGGGTTATAATTTCACTTTTTTCGGGTGAAATTGTTTCCCACCTAAGGTGAGCAATAATTTCACCTGAAATTTGGGTGAAATTATTTGCCACCTATTTAGTCATTCCACGGCGGCACAGAGAATCTGGTCCCGAAGTCAGAAGTCCTGAAAATGGTTTTCAGGACTAATGACCCACTTTGGTGGGTCATAAGTGCCGAATTTTATTTGGGACTACTAACCAACTATGATGGGTCATATGTCCAGACATTAAATTGGGGCTTCTGATCTTGGCGTTGAGTTTTAAACATTTTCTAAAACAATAAATTGAGTGGACAGTTTTTACATATTTTCAATGTTTTTTCAGTGCATAACGTTTGAAATTACCGCATGCTCTAAGTCTATGTGACGTAAAGGAAACTTTTTCCAATGCAAACGATTTTCTGAACTTTGGTATTCAGTAAAGTGAGAGTAAGGCAAGCAAACTGTACTTGAATCCAGTTTCATCTTATTGCACCTTTTTGTTATCTAAACTAACTGAACTGATATTGATGTGATGTTCAGTGTCCTTGCATCATGATGTGAATGCAGACGGAAGCACTATTTTTCAATGCTATCAGTCTTGATAGCAAATCAAGAAAACGTATTTATTATTGAATTTTTCAATACTAAACCTTAACTCTACAATCAGTCTTAAAAGTTTTAGAAAACTGTATTATGGATCTGGACCTTGAACCAACAAATTTAGCAGGTACAATTGCTAGCGAGCGAAGCGAGCGGAAAAAATTTTGCCCAAAAGAGAATCAATTTGGGGTGTGAAAATAAAAAAAATCGCGCGAATTTTTTTATTTTCACACCCCAAATTGATTCTCTTTTGGGCAAAAATTTTTCCGCTTGCTTCACTCCCAATCAAAACAAATAGAATTTGAATGTTACAGATCGTCATCATGCTCGAAATGAATCATTGCACTGCAGCACCTGGTTGTCAGACACTAGTATGGATTACAAGATGTGTGGTGGTTCCTTTCCAAATTAAAGAAAACGGCAACAGCTTTGAAAAATGAATTGCCCTCTCCATTTTGTCGATAAAAAGTAAAAAAAAATAAAATAAAACTTTTTTGTAGTTGTAGTTAGTTAGTAGTTCGGAAATTCAGTTTTCGAGACTCTGAAAATAATAAAAAATCACGCTAGAGTAATGCAGTTTTTGGTAGACAAATTATGTATAAGTAAATAGTACAAAATGATAATTTCTTGCAACTGTAGTAAAAAGTGAAATTATATCCCAATTTGAGTGGGACATAACTTCACACAGAAGTGAAATTCTGGCCCACAAAAAAGTGAAGCTAATTCCCACTTTAGATGGGACAAAACTTCACCCGAAGAAAGTGAAATTATAACTCACTAGATGTGAAATTATGACCCATGTGAAGTTATGACCCGTGAAGTTATGCACCCGCACCGTCACGTATCGTTTGGGATTTAAAAATTGTACTACACTAGTCAAAACAATTAAAGGAACACTTGAAAAAACTCAAAAATGGAGTGGTTTTTTATAAGGCTGTACCTCAGTAGAAAAAAGTTGGATTGAAGTGAAATAAAATTTTTTTCAAAGGTTATCATTTTTTCTTTTCAAAATATTTTGAGTTTAAAATGTACCGTTAGTCGTTTTTGCTTGAGCGTAAAAAATGTTCACTCAATTTCAAAATCGAAAAAAAAATAAACTTTGATTTGTCATCAAATGAGCGGAAATTTTTTTTCAATCCAACCAATCAAAGATTCAATTTGAGAATTTTGCTGGCTATAATTCACTGCTTAATTCAGATTGGTTGGATTGAAAAAAAAATTCCGCTCATTTTATGACAACTCAAAGTTTATTTTTTTTTCGATTTTGAAATTGATTTGAAAAAATGATAACCTTTGAAAAACTTTTTATTTCACTTCAATCCAACTTTTTTCTACTGAGATACAGCCTTATAAAAATCCACTTCATTTGTGAGTTTTTTCAAGTGTTCCTTTAATTGTTTTGACTAGTGTAGTTTTATCGAGTCTCGAATTATTTTGAAGGAATTTTGAGAGGTTTGACAAATAAAAAAATAAAACTTGAGTGAAATAGTGAAGGCAGAAATATTTTTTTTGTTATTTTAAGCCTAGTATACAGTTCCTCAAGAAAAAAAAATCGAATGTATTTCTTATGGGAGAGATTTTTGCCGAAAAAAATATTTTTCATTTCACCACTGTGTCATCCGAGCTGTAAACCAAAATCGAAAAAAAAATTATACTCAGCTCGATTTTTTTTCACACAAAACAATGTGTAGCTCATTGTTTTGGCAGAAAAAAATTTAAATATTCGACATAAGTTTCACAGTGACAGCTAATTTATTTCTCAGAAATTTTTTCATGAACAAAAATTTTTGTTTCACCTCTTATTTTTTATTTTTTTCGCAAAGAACTGTATACTAGGCTTTATGAAAAAAAACATAGTTCGACTGTTAAAGAAGACGAGATTGATGTAGGTTTGGAGCGGCATATCTTGACCTAAATAGATTATTGGCAAAGAATTTGATGATAAAATAACTCAAGTTCTCAAAATAAGCAAAATTTAATTTTCTTCTTAGAAATTTCCTCCCATCAGTGAGCTGTTTGTGTGTCGAATGAAATTAAGCTCGAGCTGAGCGGAGAATTTAAAATTTTGTACTAGAAGCTCGAAACTGAACTCGATAATGTGAGAGGTAATGCCAAAAGCACTCAAACACTCACAATTCAGTAACGTATTATTCGATAATTTTTAATTTTTTTTTTTATATCTTGGAGCGTTTTTTTTTTTAGATTAATTTATTTATATAAAACTAGCTAGCCCGGCAAACGTTGTTTTGCCATATGAATTATTTCTAGAGTATGAAAATATATATTATTAATCTTGAGCGTGTGCGTATGAGGTGAGTAAGAAGTGGCTCTTAAGCTAGGCATACACGGTGAACATGTTGGTGTGATTTGTTGGGGTTGGGCTGAAAATTATTCGTGTATGGGCATGTTGGCCAACAAATCCACGGTTTATGAAATATTTTGTAAACCGTGAACTTACGGCTAACATGTTGGCTGTGTATGGGCAAGTTTACAACAAATTTTGAAGTTTATCAACATGTTCGTCGTGTATGGCGTTGTGTGACAACAATTCGTCATTTGTGTAGTTATTTTCATGGAGTTAACATGTCGCAAAACAAAGCAAAACGCACTTGTATCGCACATCTTGCCTTCACGACAGTCACACAAATAATGAAGTTTATAAACATGTTGGGCCGTGTATGGCGAACCGCTGCCCAACAAATCACACCAACATGTTCACCGTGTATGCCTAGCTTTAAAAAGTAGGGGTAGGTGGTAAGAAGTTGAAAATTAAGGACTGAATGTATTTCTAATGCCACACCATAAAAAATTATTAAAAAAAAAAAAGTGGAGAAGTATGACCACTAAAACTGTGACAGAAGAATTTTATATATTAGATTTTTCAAAATTGTTCTTAAATTAATGTCGGTGATTCGAATCATGCAAGAAGTATCGAGTTCACTCACTCTGTATAGACCAATCGCAACCGGGAGACCTCTTCAGAGCAGTGCTTGACGCTGCTGTCTAAGCGCTATCGAAAGGAGTTTCTGCATTGTTTTGCAACATTCAAAAAACGAGCACCACTTTGCATACCTAAAGAATAATAATGATCATGAGCATCACCGAGGCAAGTGTTGATACACTTAAAAGGAGTACCTATATTGAAAAATAAACTGACAAATTAACTTTCTATAAGCGAAGACCATCTTCATATAACTACTTTCCCTGAGATACACAGCGCCCTATAACCCATTTTATCTCATTAAGAAATTAACTATCTTGCTACCCTTAGTTCTTTGACGCTGAATAAGCGAAAACTGGCATATTGACTTGGGTACAGACAAAAGCATTTCATCATGCCATATTTGGTCAAAAAAATGTCGAGCACTCTGTGATGTACTTTTTAGTTCCCAGCCAAGGTTTTGCTTGCCGCGCGCGCCATAAATTTCTGTCTCGCCAAGGTCTTATTGAAGAAACACATTTCCAGTTCTAGCTTCTAGGTCTTCTGAACTTTTTGACAAAACTTTTATTAGAAATACACGTACACGATATATTACCCTGTAGATAAATAGTACAACCTCTAGTGTATGATCTGGTCTGGGCTATATCCCTATAGGACGGTCTAAACAGCTGCGTATTGGTAGGTTCAATGCCCCGGGTGGTTCGGATCAGCAGGTAGAATGCCCCTGGTGCCCCTGGTGGCACGGATCACCAGGAAGAATGTTCCTGGTGGTACGAATCAACATGTATGCCAAAGCCACTGGTGTGGTGGCAATCAAAAATGGACGAAGTGTAACGAAGCGTTACAAATTATAGTTTCCATCCAACTGACCGTTGAGAAAATTAAATTTGAATTTTCAAATTCAAATTTCAAATTATCACCCGACCCGCCCATGCATTTCTAAACAAGAATCTCACGTCAACGCTTATACGTAGATTCGATATGTACTTGCTATATGTACCTACATACACAAACCATGCATGCATTTCATTGTTCGAATTCGAAGACATATCCCATACAAACCGACCGATCATTGAAGAATGCATGCATTTATAAGGGGGAGTAAAATTGCAAAGCAAACTCAAGTTTTTTTCTTTTTGTTTTTTGTACCAATCTCGTGTACAGAGAAATGAAAGACGCCAGGAAGCAAGCAACCTACACTTCGTGTATGACCGCTTCGCCTTCTTAACAGGAACCTTTTTTTCTAAATTGTATTTCTTTTGCCAGTTGAAAATCCACTTCTTCCAAGTGTATCTCCGACTAGGGAAGGCTTCTCCTGACCTGTTATTTTTTTTTATTTTGCCGGACCGAATCCATCCGTTTATTCTGTGGTTGCCCTTCGTCTAAGCGCACCACAGACAGGACACAGGAGCCGTCAGTCGCAAACCACCCAACAAAGACACCCTGAACCGAGATATCTCTGCGCGCTGGACGTACTAAGAGAGGAGCTCGAACAAACCACCGACGAAGGAGAACTTCAATTTTCATTAAACCGCGGCTAAGAGCCTCACCAATGGACGGACAACCAGGACTGAACATCCCGAGAATTTTTATTTCATGCATTCTTTATCTTTTATCCATTAATATTTTTGTAAATCTTAAATTTAGAAAACAAATATTGTATATAGTTAGGCCCCTTCTGTGTCAACAAATTAATAATCAATACAATCAATACATTATATATATTAGTTCAAATAAAGATAAAAAAAAACAAAAAAAAAGAGCCTTCAGTCGTGGACCGCTCAGCCGATTATTCTCTAGTTTGCTACTAGAAACAGAAGCAGCATTTTGAGATCTGCTTGTTTATTCTTCTATCCACTTCCTCTAAGTGTATCGGGGACAGAAAATCCGCTTTCCTTGCCTGTTTATACTGTGGCTGCCCTTCTTCTAAGCGCACCACAGACAGGAGCTGTCACTCGGGGACCGCTCGACCGTTTATTCTCTAGTTTGGTACTAGAGACAGAAGCAGCATTTTGGGACCTGCTTATTTATTATAAGACTGTATATAACTTTTATTGTAAGAACTTATTCGAAGTTAAGAATACGTATGTGAAATACCGTTATTTTAAGAATTATTATTGTACATAGATCGTGAGCCTTATATGAAATAATCTGTTATTTTCGATCATAAGAAACACTTTAATAAAATTTCGTTAAACTTTGGAAAGGTTGGTCGTTATTCGAAGTCTGGAACTTTTTTGACCCAAGTTTATTTGCTTTCTTTGGGATCGATCCTGGACACCCTGAGCTTACCTCAGCATTAAATAAAAAAGCATCACAGAAGTAACTTCAATATCGAAATCCTTTCCCGCTGGTGCGGTAATAAAATGGTCGGACTATTTCAGGCTCTTTCTTTTAGCAATATTATCTGTAAGCGGTGAATAATTATGCGCTCAACAACATAAATTGTAGTTTGTAGATATTAACAATAATTGTCGGCAATTTGTTGCCTTGGCCTTACCTTATATAGCGGACACAACAAATACTTTTAATGGTGCTTATTCGCAAATTTATTTTTCCTTCCCTCAAGTTTGTTTACAAAAATGTTGTTCCACTTTCCACAACACCAAAATGCTTGAATGAGTTGTTCTTTACACCTTACATACAAAATTACATCTCGTTTCTTGCAATCACAAATTCCTTTGTATTTTCTTCTGCATACATGAACAGGAACATCCTGCTAGCACGGGGTACCGGAATTTCAAAAGAAAAACAACAGAATTTTCCCCAACAAGCTATAAACCTATGTTCGTTTGGGTGCAAGATATTTTCATAAATCCGTCTCCGCTGGGGTGCCAAGAAAAAATAACATAATCGTTGTTTTTTTCGGTTGATTTGCGTCTTGTGTGCTTCTGAGGTTTAGCAGAGCAATGAGCATATAAAATCATACATCAACGTGCTTATTTGTTTGTTTTTCTTTTTATTTGCACTTTTTTACTTCGACAAAAGAAAACAAAATTAACCAAAGATTCAACGTGCTTTGCTTTGTTTTGTTTTACTTCCAAGAGCCGTGAGATGGAATGCTATGCAATAAAGAAGAAAAAAGTGTAAAAGCAGCATTGTTTCTTTTAAATTTTTTTCCTGTGAAATAACATAACCAAGAGGAAGGAATATCCTTGTGGTTTGTGGTATTACTGTACAATCCGCTTGAGATGGTTATAGGAGAACCGTTTGGATTGCACGATGTCTGCAAAGTGAATTATTTTTTAACTTTGTTGATTATGTACTTTTGAACGAGTTGTTTTCATCTATAAAAATTAGATTAAATAATAGTAGTAATCAAACTCAACTATTTCGGGTAAAAACAACTGCCTTTTTCATTAAACTTATACAGACCCTAACAGGACAATGCACATGTATTTTGTTTCGTTGCATGCTGTTTTGTTGCGTACGCATGCAGATTTGAATCGTTCACGTTTAATTTAATAGCTAACGCATGCATCTTTCAAGCATAAATGTATCTAAATTTCGTTGATGCAATGTTGAATCTCTTCCTTGTGTGGTTGTGGACTTGTTGACACCAGTGTGTTTGGGGTCTCAAACGGATCCTGTGTCGTGAAATTTTTAACTTCCCAGAGTAAGTTATTGTAATGGGGCCGATTTTGTGAATATCCAGTTTTTGCATATCTCCATGTTTCGAGGTCACTAGAATCCGACCGAATCAACCCTTTTCATAATGATGTCTGTGTGTGTATGAATGTTCGTATGTACGTTTTTTCGGCTCAATTATCTCGCGAACCACACTCATCGTATTGTCATGAAATTGATCGGGTGCGGGTGCATAACTTCACAGGTCATAACTTCACATGGGTCATAATTTCACCTCTAGTGGGTTATAATTTCACTTCTTTCGGGTGAAATTGTTTCCCACCCTAGGTGAGCAATAATTTCACCTGAAATTTGGGTGAAATTATTTCCCACCTATTTAGTCATTCCATGGCGCAGGAAATCCTGTCCCGAAGTCAGAGTCGCGATAATGGTTTTTGGGACTAATGACCAACTATGGTGGGTCATATGTGCCGAATTTTATTTTGGGACTACTAACCCATTATGATGGGTCATAAGACCAGAAATTAAATTCGGGGTTTCTGACCTTCGCGATTAGGTTTAAACATTTTGTAAAAAAATAAATTGAATGGACAGTTTTTACATATTTTCAATGTTTTTTCAGTGCATAACGGTTGAAATATACTTTAAGTCTATGTGACGTAAAGGAAACTTTTTCCAATGCAAACGTTCTTCTGAACTTTGGTGTTCGGTTAGGTGAGAGTAAAGCAAGCAAACTGTACTTGAACTCAGTTTCATCTTATTGCACCTTTTTGTCATCTTAACTACCTAAGCTGTTTCAATGACATTAACAGTCGGCAATTCCTATCAAGAAAACGTATTCATCATTTTGCAATACTAAAGCTTAACTCTACAATCAGTCTTTAATGCTGTAGAAAATTGTATTACGAATTTGGAGCTTGAACCAACAAATGTAGCAGGTACAATTGCTAGCGAGCGAAGCGAGCGTAAAAAATTTTGCCCGAAAGAGAATCGATTTGGGGTGTGAAAATAAAAAAATTCGCGCGAATTTTTTTATTTTCACACCCCAAATCGATTCTCTTTTGGGCAAAATTTTTTCCGCTCGCTTCACTCCCAATCAAACCAAATCGAATTCGAATGTTACAGATCGTCATCATGCTCGAAATGAATCATTGCACTGCAGCAATTGCTTGTCAGACAGTAGCATGCATTACAAGATGTGTTTGAAATTTCATTCATTGAAAAATGAATTGCTTTCTCCATTTTGTCGATAAAAAATTGTCCCAATTATTAATTAGACTTTTTTGTAGTTGTACGAAATTAAGTTTTTTGGTTTTATTTTTACGACCAACATTTTTGTTTCCACATAATATTGACGATATTAAATTGGTTTAGTGATTCTCATAAAACAAACTTCACGCAGAAGTGAAATTCTGGCCCACAAATAAATGAAGCTAATTCCCACCTAAGCTGGGACACAAATTCACCCGAAATAAGTGAAATTATAACTCACTAGAGGTGAAATTATGACCCATGTGAAGTTATGACCTGTGAAGTTATGCACCCGCACCAATTGATCTCATTCGACGCGGTATTGCCTTGTTATGAGCTGAATAGGTTTAAGCGGTTTTTAATGGAAATAAAAAAATTAAGACAACCTTAATATAATGAAAATTATGATAATTTCTGCAAACATTTCAACAATGTAATTTTCAATGTAATAAAATATATTATTTGTTAATAATTTGTTATAAACAATTGAAAATTAGTTTACGCGGATTTATTTTCGTGGTTATAAGGAAAAACTGTCCATATGAGTGGAGGAATAGATTATTTATGACTTCTAATCGGTAAAAACTCATTAGTATATGATTGATAACAATTTGATTTGTTATGAACAGTTGAAAATATAAGTCTTGTGAGTTTAAATCTTTCTATATACAAAAATGGATTCATGTTTGTGTGCTTGGATGTCCGGTATGGACTCCTAAATGGCCCAACAGATATTAATAAAATTTTCATGGTAAATGCAGTTGTATTTAAGGATAGTTAGTGTAAAAAAAATACAATGCTCAGAAGTATCATAGACTATATTTAATTACTAGCTGACCCACCAAAAGCTCTTTTGCCATATATATATTAATCTTCAGGAGTAATATAGGTTGTGTTTTACTATGCAACGTGCGTGTACAACCACAACGGAATGCATCGGCTTTAAATTTCGCTCTGGGAAGTTAGTCGTGTGGACAACATGGATCGCACTCATATTTTTTAATTATTGTCTTCGCAGTTGACAAAGTTAAATTTAGTTTTAGTATTTATTTTATTAATTGATCGCTGTACAGTAAGAACAAAATTCTTTTAGATAGTACAGGTTCAGTTTTTAAATAGTGAAATGTACCTACATACATTAATATTATAATTTTAAACATAGATAGTTATTTACAATGAAAAACAAAAAACGTAAGGATTGGAACTGCAAAATAAAGATATCGGACTATGTATTAATGAGAAGATTCCAGTAATAAATGAGAGAAGATTAAAGAAAGAAACTGTTTTCGTTGTATATTTTTTTTAAGACTTAGAGGAAGATTATTCCAATAAGCAACGGCAAAAATGTAATACTGACGACGCGAGGTAACGCAACTATAAAACATCGGTTTTATAGATAACTAGCAAATCCCCGCCCGCTTCGCAGGGCATAAAATACATATTTAAAAAAAATTGTTTTAACTATATGTATGTCCTTTATTGAAAATTCTTTATTGCTGTTGATTGGATGATGAAGTCAGCAAGAACGAAGCAGTTTAGCATATTTTTAATTTCAAAAAATGAAAGGTATCCAGCAGTGCATTTGGAGAATATATAACTTGTATATTTTACACCTGAAAATGTTGTTTCCAATACGATTTGAAGAAAAATCATGCCCATCAAGTAAGCACTACAACTTTGGAAATTAAAAAAATGTGAGTATGCAATTAACTGTTGTGAATTTGTCGTAAATTTGTCGTGAAACAAACAAATTTGTCGCGTACTTATTTTAAAAGTTAGCCCCTTGTATTGCTAATTTGATGCGAAAGTTAGCACTACCACCCCAGATTAGCTAAACTGGACATCCAAACCGCAAACTAAGTATGCAGATTATTGTCGTGAATTTGTCGCTGGTAAGTAGCGAAACAAAAAAAATCCAATTTTTTTTTTTTACTGCTGGTAGTGCTTACTTGATGCGTAGTTAGCACTACCACTCCGGAACTGGACATCCAAACCGAAAACTGAGTATGCAGATAATTGTCATGATTTTGTCGTAGACAAATGTGCGCATTAAAAATTTGGTCGAACTTTTTATTCGATATTTTTCGAAATTTCTATAAAAAAGTTGGAAATTTTCGCAAATCAACCCCTATTCATAAACTAAGGGCGCGACAAATTATTTTAATCTTTATTTTGATAGATCTTATCGATATTAATTTATTGCAATAAAACAACATTTGTTAGAGTTTTATGCAAAAAATTGAAAAAAGTGAAACTTTTTTGGATTTTTTTTTGTTTCGCTACTTACCAGCGACAAAATCACGACAATTATCTGCATACTTAGTTTTCGGTTTGGATGTCCAGTTTAGCTACTCTGGGGTGGAAGTGCTAACTTTCGCATCAAG
Organism: Sphaerophoria taeniata; assembly: GCA_943590905.1. Lineage (NCBI taxonomy): Eukaryota > Metazoa > Arthropoda > Insecta > Diptera > Syrphidae > Sphaerophoria > Sphaerophoria taeniata. The sequence continues at coordinate 47,196,441 of OX016540.1, forward strand.
TAAGCACTACCAGGGGCTAACTTTTAAAATAAGTACGCGACAAATTTGTTTGTTTCACGACAAATTTACGACAAATTCACGACAATTAATTGCATACTTACATTTTTTAATATCCAAAATTGTAGTGCTAACTTGATGGGCATAGAAAAATCTGTATCTTTCTGCTCACGCTTTGGCTGGTTTTTACTGTCCAAACAACGCTGTTTTTTCTTAACATTTTCTGATACATCTGTTTCGTCTTCGTCACATCAAATACGGATATTGCTCTCAGTAATAGTAACCACATGTAGTCCTTTAAATCCACTCTAATTTTGACCAAAATTTGTGTATTTAACTCGTTCAAAATTGCAACAATTTCAGAAACACTTTTATGTGTTAAATCTATTATTGCACCTTCATTAAACTAAGAGTGATTTTTGTAATTTCTCCTTAGGAAGGCATCTTGAATCAATTGGTTGGAAGAATAATTTGGTTTTCAGAATCAAGTGGAATTATTCCATTTCCAATGTCCAAAAACTGCTTTCAAAATTATGCCGCAGATATTATGGTTTCGTTTGTGCACACGAACATAATCTGACCAGTGTAAGTGTAAGGCTTCAAATGACTTTTTGTGTATAATTGTGCTCTCATTCCACACAACAACTTGATACTGTTCCACTTTAGCCATTGCCGACATTTTTTTTGAATATAAGGTGTAGGTCTTTCCCCTAACCTGCATAAGTATTCAAAGGCCATTTAAGAGCGCTTTAGGCCATATTTTATAACGTAGCTTTAGCTACATTTCCAGGCCAGAGCCAATGCTGTTTTTTTTTTTGCAGATCGTACCTATAGATCAACACCGGTACATCTAAAAACTATAAACCACCACTCAAACCTTGCATAACAGTGTCATACACATAATTTTGTTGAATAAAAACTGGAGATTCACAAAATGGCCTATTAATTATATCCTCCGAGAAGTTGAAAATTCGAAAAGAATTATTGGTAAAGAATATCGAGAATCTGGGAAATGAAAAAAGAAGAATGTTGGTGAATAGAAGCTTTGGTTTTATTGTTGATAAATAATTTTATCAAGACACAGAAGAAACCGATAGGCAATATTATATACATGACCATAAAGATGATGTACTAATACGACATCTTGCAAAGGTCCTGGCTGACGCTATAATTATATTTGAAATGTTTCTTTTAATTTGTTGACACCTTTTCGTGTCTGCTCCAGTGCTGTCGTTTTCGATAAGTCCAAAGCAGTACATTCCAAAAAATTTTGCATAATTTTTGGACAAAAGCAATACGCATATATTTTTTTTTAAATTCAAAATTATTTTTATTTTTATTTTTAACAAAAAATAAACTTAGAGCCGATTTTTCAATCGTCAGATAAACAAGCAGATAGTGTTTATTCGACAAATAACAAAATATTGGATTTTTCAATCGTTAGATAAACTTTATCTGAAGAAAAACGCTCTTATTTATTCGACCGATGAATACTCAGATAAGTTTATTTTTATTTTTGTTCGATGATTGAAAAATCGGCTCTTTAGATCAATAACTACAGCCCGTTGTGGACTTGGGCCTCCATCAACAGTCTCCACCAGCCAGTTCGGTCCCTAGCTAGCTGTCTCCAATTTTGCACTCCAAGTTGTGTGCGCCACCTGAGACGCGGTCTTCCTCTCCTTCTGCGTCCCTCGGGAATAGTGTCGATGGCTTTCCGGGCAGGAGCATTGGTATCCATCTGCTCTAAATGACCAAGCCATCTGAATCTCTGGACCTTGACCCTTCTGGCTAAGTTCATGTCGTTGTACAACCCGTAAGGCTGTTGTTGAGAAGTTGAACAGATTTTTGGATGATAGTGCCTCTGGTTTTTGACGGTAGAGTTTTGCACTATCCGTTCAAGAACGGTGTTAAAGAAATCGCACGACAGTGCATCGCCTTGTCTGAATCCTTTTTTGACGTGGAAAGGTTCCGTAAGCTCATTGCCAACCTTGATGGAGCAGCGTAAGTTCTCCATCGTCATTTTGCACAAGCGAACGAGCTTGGCTCGTATGTTTATTGATCAGTTAAGATTATATTTTGTTATAGTGCGAAATACAAAATTTTTAACATTTTTTAACAATTGAACCATTCGTGATTTGAAAAGTATACATTTTATTTTTGCTAAACCTTCTACCCTAATACCTCTTGCATTTAGAGAAAAAATTAGGAATATCGGTTAACCAGTGTGCCCAGTTAGCGAACGAACACACAAATTAGGCTGTTCTTTTATATATATAGATTAAACTTCTGGACGACATAGACGAACAGATATTAGAAGAAAGATAGTGCAGTGAATTATTTTTTATCACATTGACGAGTAAGGACAAAGATTTGAATTTGAGAAAGCATCGGAGGTCGCAACCTAAAATTTGGTTAAGAAAACTAGAGATATGATCAAATTTTCGAAGATTAAAAACAAACCTGGTGGCAGCATTGAGTGCCAAATTCAGCTTGCGAAAAGATTCACAATCCAAATCAGCAAAGATTTCACAGGCAAATGTTGTCACAGGTAGAAAGTCTTCACCAGTTTCAATTTAAGCAGCGTACATTTTTGATACTGTTTGGTCAATGAGTTATTGAATATTATAACACCTAAATTTCTTGCTTTAGAAACAAATTCAACCACGTGTTCATTTAAGATGATGTGTGGAAAATCTTCATAGCATAAAGGCTGAGTGCTGATTGGAATATATTTGGTCTTCGATGGATTGAGTAGCAGTTGATTTTGAGTTGATCAATCATGGACCAAAGATAGATCTTCATTTATTTTGACAATGGCGTCTTCTATAAGTCCTCTTTTAAAACTGTTATAAAGCTGAACGTCGTCCGCGTATTCATGATGTTGACAATGTTTAAGTAGGTACATTAGGGAGATCAGTTATAAAAAGAGAGAATAGCAAAGGACCTAGTATTGAACATTGTGGCACTCCTCTTTTAAAGTCAAGAAACTTAGAAAATTTCTTTTTATGGAAGACAGTCTGCACTCTGAGATAAGTGAAAATAAGCTCGGTCGCGTTTGTGGAAAAGTTGAATTGCGAACTTAGTTTGTTACATAAGCTTGTGGGTTCCACGCAGTCAAATGCTTTTGAGAAGTTCAAGAGAGTCAAAAGTGTGATTTTAGATTCTTCAGCAGCTGCACGAACATCTTCAGTGACTTTTATAAGGGTAGTAGTGCAGCTGTGATTTTTCCTAAAACCAGATTGAAAAGGGTTAAGTAGTTGTAAACATTCAAGATAACATTTCATTTGGTCATTGGCAATAACTTCGAAAACCTTCGAGAGATAGGCTAGAATAGCAATGGGTCTATATTCAAAGTTTTTACCAGAATTTTTTAGTTCTGGAATTATTTTGACGCGTTTCCATTCTATCGGGTATTCATTGCTTTTGATAATTGAGTTAGATATAAATGAAATAGTTGGAAGTATTTTTGGTTAAAGAATCTTCAAGAAATCGAAAGAATATCATCTAGACCGACACATTTTGAGATGACGGAAAATATTGCGTTCCCAACAGTAAATGAATCAACTTTGGAAAATCTAAATGCACTAGCATCTAGATGGTCCATCAAAGTAACACGACCTGTGCCCTGAGTGTTGTTAATTGGATTTATAATTCATTCAAGACATCAATATCAAGCTCCTCTGAGTCTTCGTTTGAATTTTTTTTTTAATAATGCCAATGTCTTTAATATGCTTCCAGAAAAGTTTAGATGAGGTGGCATTGTTAAACTTATGAATATAATAATGTTCTCTTAGCTTGACGTATCATACAGGTCACTTTATTTCTAGCTTTCTTGAAATCGTTCAACATAACAGCACAGTTGAAAGTTTTCCACCTATGAAAAAGCCTGTCACCAAATCACTGTCCGACATGAGATTTTCGAACCGCAGCAACAAAGCTTTCAGTAATTTTGATATAGGTACCTATGTATATGTATGTATATTGTTCAACTAGCAGTTGCCCGCGACTTCGTCCGCCTCTCCCTCGTCCACCGGCCAGAGTATCGTCTCGACTTGTGCATCATGCGCGCGTGGGAATTTTGTTCGGAAGTTATTGTAAAATTGCATTGCAGTCAACTCTCCCTAGGTCGTAATTCTCTTGAACTTGAAAAATTTGAGCATTTTTTATGATTCCCTTCAGTTGTTCATACTTAAAGCATTCCCTTGGGTGAACTCTCCCTAATTCTAATATCTCTCTTACTTCTGCATCGTTTTTTTTTCGTTAAGTAGGTAAATTTTTTTTTTCTTTAAACTGAGCATATTTTTTAGTTAAGAAGTACATAAAATGATATGGTTTAAACACAATAATCTGCACAAATAGTGCAATCAATCACATTCACAAATCAATTGAACTCTCAAAATTCTAATTTGAGCAGTTATTAGGCCAGTTCCACCTAACAACATCTCACTGAGATCTCAATGTCACCTTGACTGAGGCAAAATCATTTGGTGGAACATAATTCTCAGTTAACATTGAGATTTAATGGTTACCTTACTAATTGTTGCTGCACATATGTCAGCCACGTCAAATAGTTGAGTGAGAAATCGAATCCAAAATAATTTCATCTCAGAGATCTCAGAAAAAAATCTCAGTTCTCACATTTCCACAGATTCTTCGCTGCTATTGGTCGCAGCTTAATTTTAGGTAGAATAAAGCCTTTCTCGATTAATGGACTATCCAACACAAAAAGAATTTTACAATTCGAAATAGTAGTTCCTGAGATTACCGCGTTCAAACGAACTTTATATTGTACTAGCAAAACCCCCGCCCGCTTCGCAGGGCTTATAAAAATTGTTTTTATTTTAAATTTGATTTATAGTAAATGTGCTTTATTTAATACTTTTTATTAGGATGCGTTTTTAATACACAATATGTTTGTTTGTATAAGGTCGAATGGTTTATCAACACGTGATAAGGGTTAGCGTTGCAGTAGGAACCGTTGGCGTATTTACGGTACCTTTCATAGAACCGTTTTTTTTTTTTTTGTAATAAGATTTTCTCGAAAAATTAAAGTTCAATCAGCGTACTTTTTTTTCTGAAAGTACGTAGGTATATATTGTCCAAATAATACTTTGTTTTCAAAAAAATGTTTTTGTATTTAAAAAAAAAATGTTTTTTTAACTTTTTTTTCAAAATTCAGTATCTCAAAAACGGATCAATATTAAAAATCGAAATTTACTTATAAAATGTTCTTGATTACTGCATAACCAAATTAATTTGAAGACGTTTTCGAAAAATTTTAAATGTAAAAAATTAATTTAAAAAAAAAACCGCTCAAAAGATTTAAACAAAAATTTAAAAATCAAAAATTTGTTAAGAATCTTATGACATCAAAAAATCTTCCATTTTTATACATAGATATATGTAGATACTTTATTATATAGAGACTTATGTATATAGAGACTTTGTTCTTTACAACTCAGAATTAACCAATTGTTCTTAATTTTTGCTATTTATTGCATAACCTTTTCATCTGACAGTTTGTTAAAATTGTGCGTCTCTGAGGGCACTGAGGTCTTTAAAACAGTTGAAAATGGAATGAGCCCAATCCAATGCTGGTGCTGGACACCTCACAATATTCTTATCAACGCATTTTTCCAAGCTTTCTCGCGAAAATTGTTCATTGATACGCATTGGCTTTTTCGGAAACTTCTTTTTAAGCGAACATCATGCGATCAACTAAAAAACTGTATCCCTCCAAACTTCAACACCATGCAAAACACAACACAGGTTCGAACATTTATTTGGGGATACTTATATTTCCCATGTCTGGCCTTTTGCATCATTTCTCTTTGAACAATATAATGTTCATTGCCTTTTTTATGGATTTATAAGTCAATTAGACAATTAGACCAAAATATGACTGTTCTCGTGAACAATAAGTGGCTACTCACCAATGCAACAATTTCATTGCTAATTTTAGCTATGTATGTAATGGGTGATTCCAGTAGAGGATTTTTTCAATAGCATTTTTTTTGACAGATCACGTGTGAGTCGTGTCATTGTCATGTTATTTTTGTTTAATATTGTTCGGCATTTTATAATGGAAAGACTGAACAACGTTTACAAATCGTTAAACTTTCTTACAAAAATTCACGTTTTGTAAGGAATGTGTTTCGTGTACTCCGCTCAACTTATAGCCAAGATAATCGGCCTACTGAGCGGTCTATTTGCAACACCATCACCCACTTTGGGACCCACCATTCATTATTGGATAATATTCAACCGAATAGACTACGTTCAGCACGCTGTAAAGAAAATATAGCGGCCGTAGCGTCGTATATTAAGGGTCGTGCCATGATAACCGACTACTTGATGCCTAAAATTGAAGCTCGTAATCCCGGAGACACTTGGTTTCAGCAAGACATTTGGTTTCAGGCGCCACTTCACACACATCGCATCAATCAATGGATTTATTGAAAGAACACTTCGGTGAGCATACAATTTCCCGTTTTGGGTCGGTTGATTAGCCACCAAGATCGTGTATCACACCGTTAGACTTTTTCCTGTGGGGATATGTAAAGTTTAAAGTTTATGCAAACCAGCTTAATTTCAGGCCTTGGAGGAAAACATCACGCGGGTCATTCGCCAGTTACCAGTCGAAATGCTCGAACGAGTCATCGAAAATTGGACTCATCGGATGGACCATCAGCGACGTAAAAACAGCCAAAACTTGATAGCCATAAAAATAAGTAATCTTCAAAAAATAAATGCCAAAGAATGTTCTTTCAAACGATAATAAACATTCTCCATTAAATTTGAATTTTCTGTGTTTTTTCTTTAAAAAATTAGGGAAACTCGAAATGGATCACGTTTTATTTTGTTCTTTATGAAAAACTTTGAAACTTTGACTTTTTCAAATATTATAGATTTTTAAATATTAAAAACTTGGCAAAAATATCAATCGAATCGATCGGCTTGTACTACAGTGAGAAAATCATTATTTTTTAACATTGGTACCGTTTTTCAGTTCATTGCATTTGAAAAACATACATTTTATTTTTCCTAAACCTTCTACCCTAATACCTCTTGCATTTAGAGAAAAAATTAGGAAAATCGGTCAATCAGTGTGCCCGGTTAGCGAACGAACACAAAAATTAGGCTGTTCTTTTATATATATAGATTGTATTGTATTGTTTGCCGTTTTTTCACATTTCACACAAATTCTTCGCTCCTATTGGTCGCCGCTAAATTTTTTATAGCTTCAAGTCTTCCTTGATAAATGGACCATTCAACATTAAAAAAATGGTTCAATTTCATAAAGCAGTTCCTGAGATAAGCGCGTTAAAACGCAGAAAAATTTATATTTTTTGCCGTTTTTTCCATATTTTCCACAGATTCTTCACTGCTATTGGTCACAGCTTAATGTTAAATAGCTTCAAATTTTCCTAAATTAATGGACCATCCAACACAAAAAGAATTATACCATTCCAACCAGTAGTTCCTGAGATAAGTGCGTTAAAACGCAGAAAAATGTATATTTTTTGCCGTTTTTTTCCACATTTTCCACAGATTCTTCGCTGCTATTGGTCACAGCTTAATGTTAAGTAGCCTAAAGTTTAAGTCGATTAAGGCACCATCCAACACAAAAAGAATTATACCATTCGAACCAGTAGTTCCTGAGATTACCGTGTTCAAACAAACAAACTCTTCAGCTTTATATATTAGTGTAGAAGTGTAGATAATGAAAAAACCTTGTGGAATTGGGTAACACTTCAACCTTTTTAACGCTAAGTTATCATTTGTCGATTTGTTTTTGTTGGGGTTGTCAACACTGCACTGAAACAATAACAGTTGAAACGACAAATTGAAACAGATTATTGAATACCCTGCTTCCTTCTCAGTATCAGTTCTTGACGGATCCCTCCTCCTCCTTATATTTTTTTTCCAGGACTTATTATAACACCTTCATTTTATCCTCCATTCCATTCTGTAGATTTCGAGTCACCTGCCATTATTTGTTTTGCCTCCCAATTGAATGAATAAATTTTGTTTGCTTTTAATCAAAATGCTCAGGTTTATGCCGTGGCAGACAAATTTTCAATGCAAAGCCGCACTACCACCAATTTTGATTTCACTTTGGGATCGTATGAATGAAGATTAATATTTCTTTTTTTTCTTTTCTTATATTCTTAAGGACACGTATTGGCGTTGTCAATTTTTCATTTCGCTATTGCAGCTACGATTTAAAATTTAACATTTTCAAAAGGTATTTCACGAATACGGTAACCATGGACAACCCAGCCAAACAAAGTCTTCCAAAAAAGTGTTAAAATTCACAACAGAGAATTGATCCATAAAATAAAAGAGCCTAATCGAATAAATAAGCGCCGCCACCTCCGCGCCGTTGTGTTTACTTTAGCAATCCCTTATAAAAGATAAACAACATAATACCGATAAAATTGGTGAAAACGGGTGCTCTGGGATCGCTGATTATAAAGGTGTTAAACAAAACCCCTACACTTCCCGTCCCGCATACCCTCTTCCAATTCAATTATTCTATGGGAACATCCGCAGCGGGACTGAACTGGACTCATAACATAAACGAAATTGCCTCCATAAAAAAACCTTCACATGCGATGTAGCAAGGAGACGAATACACAAAACAAAAGTTCAGAAACTCATTCAATTAACATCAGCACCGCACCGCTAGTACAACCCGCACATCGCATCGCACCGCGCCTCACTCAATGCAAACGAAAATTTATATTTGAATGGACTATGGACGCATCTACAGAATTTACTGAACACCAACCAGATCCACACTTTACTCAAACTTTTGCCAATCATTATTGTTCTACTACCGCTGAATACTGCTTTGCACCTATACATACCTCACCACCTTATACTGAAACTGAAAGCATCAATGGAACAATTTCGTGGGAGTTTTGCTTGCCACGAACTGTCGCTTAAAATATTCAAGAGATTGCATAATTTTGGCCGCCCGCCGCCATTGCCATACTTTCCAGGATTGAAACCATCAGCATAGCGTACCCAAAGGATTTCCAAGTGTGGCCCCACAGCCACGGTGAATTTATACTCGATTTTTCTTTAGGGTTTTGTTTTTGGCGTCCGTGTTCGTTTGGGTTTGAGGAATCAAGCGAAAACAAAAACCGGTAGCGAACAAAATTACGGCCTGTGAGTTTTTTGAAAGCGCTTGTTGGGGTTTGTGTTTTGGGGAATTGAATTTGTAATGGCTTTTTGAAAAGTTCATCGGTCCTGAAACAAAATTTAATTAAGAAATATTCAGCGTGAGCCAAACAAACCTGTATGTCTGTTGCGAGGGTTGATTCAAAAAGACACAGAAGTGTGAATGCAAAATAATCAAACGAAATATTGTATTTTGTATATACGAAATTTCATGGAATTCTTGAAGTGCTGAAGCAATTGACAAGTACAAAAAATCTACCTTTACAGACACAAGTCAGCAGTGAAAAGCCATTTCAAAGTTGATAACGATAAGATTAGGTTTACGATTTGACATTCGGATACATTTTGCTAAAACAAAATTGTGCTCGTGTTGATGACTTGGACATTTCTTAGTATATTTCATGTTTGAGAGGATATAGTACTTAAAGGTCTCCACAATCCAATTTCCTTTTTTGCTTCAAATAGAGATTGAGGTGTGGCAGCGAAACTTGACAACTCTCAAGATATTTATGTTTCCTGACAGTAGACAGTTCCGTACACTCACACAAGACAGTTCCGTACACTCACGCAAGGAATTGTTGACAAGTTAGTATAAGTCACTCAGGCCTTGGTTCCTCTTAAAACAGGCACGCAGGAAGTTTTTACCCCCATTGCTTGTGCTTGGTCAAATCGTAGTTACAACGGTTTACCGGGCGCTTGGGTATTTCTTCATGAGATCTCCACTAAGGTATCATTCATTTGATTCATGTTGGTCCTGTAGGTGAACTCTTTAACTCCCTCGAAATTGCTGCTACTTACAATTACATTTTGTTCTAGTCGGTAGACAGATGTTTTTTTATTGTTGTTTTTATTCACTTCAAGACGACCGATAATGTCTGTCTATGTCGGCTGCATAGCCTAAGAGCTGGGTGGATTTAATGAAGATAGTGTTTTCCGTGCTCACACCTGCCTTGCCTGCTGCAAGACTATATTGAAGAAGTAACATGTCCTTGTCTAAGCTCTGCACATGTTTGAAACAATTCAGATGAGCTGTAGCCCACTTACACACAGCACTGCGTATTATTTAGCGTCATGCGACACATCCTGAATGCAGAGATTGCCATGATAAGCTGTAAGCGATAGATGCCGCTTAAGTCGATGAACAGGTGGGGGTGTCGACTTGAAACTCGATGGTTTTTTCCAGGAATGTATAAAATGTGGTCTATCGTTGTTCTACCTGGTATAACGCCTTACTGGTTCGTGCCGATCATAGTGTTGCAAATAGGCTTAAGACGCTCACACAGTGCGGATAGTATTTCGTATGCAACATTAAGCAGGGTAAATTTTGCAGACTAGAACCGCCTTTTTTGAAGATGGGGCAATTGGAGCTTATAAACTAGTCAGGGGGCATGAATTATTCCTCCCACAGTTTGTTAGTGACTTGGTGCATGTGGTTCCTCAAAATCCGTCCTCCATATTTGTAGAGTTCCACAGGTATGGCATTCGACCTGGAATTACTACCTTTAGCTTATGGATGGGGCTAGGACCAGATTTTCATTGACTGGTCGCTCGAAATTATGCGCATTCAGCAGCAGCTGGAAGTGCTGTTTGAATACACGATTACCTGATGTGCTCCGGTGACTACGTTTCTTTAACAGTTTAGAAGAGCCTGTATCCTGGTCTAAGAACCAGAATCTGATCGCTTTGGCGATATCGGAAGGAAAAATTGGAATCCAGTAAGACGGTTTTACATTGTCATCGTAATCATGTCGGAAGACGGCTTTATGTAGGAAGTGTTTCCAGAAATATCTATGGCAGAGTGGACATGGCCATTGACAAAATTGATCCTGTCTCTTTCGGCTAAATTGGTGTTAAGTTTTTTAAATTCTTTTCTCAGGATCTTTTCATCAATTTAGCTTCCATCTCACTGTTTTTGAATTGCATTTGAATTCCCCTGCCTTCTGCGTTTCAAGTTAAGCTCGTATAAAAACAGGATTCCTTGTTTTAAATTTCTGAGAAGAGGAAAAGGATAAAAAATCGTGTAGAATAAATCAAGCAACCGTCAGAAACTCAAGCGCCATAAAACACCGTTTCTGCTTGAGGGATGTGGACAGCTTTCAAAAGAGGTATTTCCGCATCACTTCAAGTGGTAACAAATCTACACTATGAACCCAGAGCCGAGCCAACGTAACGCCTCCTGAAAGTACTCAAATAACTCATATCCAGTATTTTGACGTTTGTACAGGAAATTGCCCTTAGGTCCATCCAACTCTGACAGCATGTTCCAAAAATAAAAAAGAAAAGGGTTTATTAACTGCTTTGGACTATTCATTCATTTCATACCTTCTACTAAAAATTTGTTTGAAATTTATCTTTTTTCCACTTTTGAAGTTATACCTCCATTCCGCGGAATTACTGCAAGCGATTTTTTTTTTTTTATTTTGAGTTTGCAATTTAAAATGTGCTAGCCAAAGGGTATGCGCTGCTCGTCAACATAGCGCTATGAACGAGTGTTTTTTCAAATGTGTTACACATGGTTGAATTAAAATGTTAGACCGAGAAACCTTGGTGGCTGGTTACACAACTAATTTTTTTTGTATTTTTTTTTCGCTATAGTGCAATAAAATATTCCTCGGATTTTGACGTTTAAATTTTGACTATGACTATGACAATGGCAGTAATTTAGTTTATCATGGAATGTGTTTATAATATTTGCTTGATAGCCTTTGTATTTTCTGAGTTTAGTTTGTATGTTTGCTTACATTGTATGCGGCAGTACCCATGGAATGGGTCATGGGTGGGATGGTCAACGCACCTAGCATTTGCCATTTTGGGCTGAGCATAGCTGCTCTTCGACGATGGTAAAAGTACTTGACGATATCAGATTCCACTTTGATCACGCTACTTTGTTTGCTTGACTTTACTAAGGCATTTGACCGAGTCAATCACAGTACCTATTCTCTGTAAAAAACACAATTTGTATTTCGGTTTCATTAGAAGGTCTGTCCGCCTAATTGGAGACTACTTGACACACCGTTCTCAAAGAAATAAAGTTGGTGACATTTCCTCTGACTTAACTGAATTGGTTGCTGGCGTTCCTCGGGGTTCAATTTTAGGTCCTATTTTGTTATGTCTCTTTATCAATGACGTTCCACGCTTAGCGCAGCAAAATCTCAAATCATTTCTATTTCTAAACTGAAATTTGATACTAGCAATCTTCCACCTGTGTTCGTATCCTATCCCGATTCCGTTTTGAGTTGAACAATGTTGTTACTTGCCTTGAATTTAAAATAAATCGTTCCCTTTCAGCCAACGATCATATTAATAACTCTATAGGTCGCATCTACGTTGATATCCGAAAGTTGAATATGTTATCCTACCTAAGACCTACTGAAACCTACTGATTCTCGCTCACTTCATAAATTGCTTGTTCACTGAAAAATTTTATAAGTAAAATTGCTACGAATACCATTCGTACCAGAAAAATTCGTACATTGAACGAATATTCGTAGATTGTACGAAGCTTTTCTGTAGTAAGAAAATTACGAATATATAGAAAATTTTGATTAAATTTTTGGTAAAATACACGAATTTTTTCGTTCTATCTACATCTACACTAATACATATATATATAATATATAATACGTATATAAAGCTGAAGAGTTTGTTTGTTTGAACGCGGTAATCTCAGGAACTACTATTTCGAATTGTAAAATTCTTTTTGTGTTGGATAGTCCATTAATCGAGGAAGGCTTTATTCTACTTAAAATTAAGCTGCGACCAATAGCAGCGAAGAATCTGTGGAAATGTGAGAACTGAGATTTTTTTTCTGAGATCTCTGAGATGAAATTATTTTGGATTCGATTTCTCACTCAGCTATTTGACGTGGCTGACATATGTGCAGCAACAATTAGTAAGGTAACCATTAAATCTCAATGATAACTGAGAATTATGTTCCACCAAGGCACCAAATGATTTTGCCTCAGTCAAGGTGACATTGAGATCTCAGTGAGATGTTGTTAGGTGGAACTGGCCCAATAACTGCTCAAATTAGAATTTTGAGAGTTCAATTGATTTGTGATTGTGATTGATTGCACTATTTGTGCAGATTATTGTGTTTAAACAATTTCATTTTATGTACTTCTTAACTAAAAAATATGCTCAGTTTAAGGAAAAAAAAAATTAACTTAACGAAAAAAAACGATGCAGAAGTAAGAGAGATATTAGAATTAGGGAGAGTTCACCCAAGGGAATGCTTTAAGTATGAACAACTGAAGGGAATCATAAAAAATGCTCAAATTTTTCAAGTCCAAGAGAATTACGACCTAGGGAGAGTTGACTGCAATGCAATTTTACAATAACTTCCGAACAAAATTCCCACGCGCGCATGATGCACAAGTCGAGACGATACTCTGGCCGGTGGACGAGGGAGAGGCGGACGAAGTCGCGGGCAACTGCTAGTGTACTAATATTATTCGTAAAACAAAATTATGAGTACATTGTACGAATTTATTCGTGTATTGAACTAAATCATTCGTAAATAATCGTGTTCGAATTGTTTCGTAATTTTTCCAAATTCATTCGTAAGATTTACTCATGCATTTGTTAAATGTACGAAGCAAAACTAATATTCGTAAAAAATTTAGTCTCGAAAATTGACCTTACAAATTATTCGTAGGATTTACTCATTATAAGTAGAATGCAACTTCTTTATCTGTACATTCTACTAATACTTCGTATATCATAACCTCCGTTCGTATATTTACCAAATGCATTAGTAGATTTTACTAATACATCGTACTATTTTTTCTCTATTCTAACACTAAGCGAAACATTAGTACATTTTACTAATGACTTCGTAATATTTTTCCTTCATTCGTATATTAACCGAGAGTATTAGTACATTGTACTAATACGTCGTATTATTTACACTCCATACGTATGTTTATCAAGAGCATTAGTAAATTGTACTAAGTAATATTTACATTCCATTCGTACATTCACCAATAGCTTTTGCAGATTCTACTAATACTTCGTACTTTCGGTATGTATGTATGTATGTGCTGTCTGCGAATCTTCGCCGCTACTCGGATCGGATTGCGTCATTATTTTTAAATCATGACAGGCAATGGCTCATTTCGGTTGTTATTTTGATCGTGTGTAGTTTGGTTTGAGTTTTTTTTTAAATAAAATTAAAAATTAAAAATAAGAATAATTACTAAATATCACCTAACGAGAATGAACACATTCAAATTTTAAAAGAAAATTTTTACATCATGTCTCATGAAGAAAAAATGATTCATTGGGTTGCTTGCTCCGCAACACGAATGAACGATATTGCTGAAATGAAAAAAAACAATATTTTCTATTTGGCTGCATTACAAATCCTCTGACGGTTTTCGTTTGGTGAGTTATCAACTTTTTATTTATGTTCATACAGAAAAACATCATATTATATGCATATCAATTTTTCAGGTTAATGCCGATTTTAACTTTTTGTTTGGCCCTTCCAAGGGCTAATCCCTCGAAAACCTAAGTGATTTTTGTAAGGTCATGGTTGATGTCATATACCCTAAAAACATCGAAAAAATTAAAAATTCTGATGACATTCAATTACTCAAGGCACTTTCCGAAGAAAAAAACAATTTCACAGAAGGTAGTATAACTTTACATACTTCAAAATAGCTAGACTGCATTTAGAAGGCGACGATCCTATTCAAGCCGAAGCATTTATCAATCGAGCAAATCTTCTTCAAGCTACTCTTAATTTAAACCCTACAACATTATTATATTAATTATATAATTATTTATATAATTTTTTATATAATTTTTATATAATAAATTTATATATTTATCTGTTTATTTATTCCTTATGTTATGTTCCTTATATGTTTTGTTAATAATTATATTTTTCAAAGAATATGAATGTTATTTTCGTTTTTGTTTAAATGGTTGTATTATAATTCGTAAGAAGTGTAGCAGAATATGGAAGTACTATTCGTATACGAAGTATTAGTAGAATGAACTAATGCTTTTGGTAAATTTACGAATGGCAAGTAAATAGTACGAAGTATTAGTATAATGAACTAATGCTTTTGGTAAACTTACGAATGGCAGGTTAATAGTATGGAGTATTAGTAAAATGAACTAATGCTTTTGGTAAATCTACGAATCGAGAGTAAATAGTTCAAAGTATATGTAGAATGAACTAATACTTTTGCTGATTTAACGAATAGGGAGTAAATAGAACAAAGTATTAGTGAAATGAACGAATGGTTTTGGTAAATTTACGAATGGAGAGTAAATAGTATGAAGTATTGGTAGAGAATATACTAATGCTTATGCTGGTTTTACGAATAGGGAGTAAATAGTACGAAGTATTAGTAGAATGAACTAATGCTTTTCGTAAACTTACGAATGGCAAGTAAATAGTACGAAGTATTAGTAGAATGAACTAATGCTTTTAGTAAATTTACTAATGTAGAGTGAATAGTACGATGTATTAGTAGAATGAACTAATGCTTCTGGTAAACTTACGAATGGCAAGTAAATAGTACAAAGTATTAGTATAATGAACTAATGCTTTTGGTAAACTTACGAATGGCAGGTTAATAGTATGGAGTATTAGTAAAATGAACTAATGCTTTTGGTAAATCTACGAATCGAGAGTAAATAGTTCAAAGTATATGTAGAATGAACTAATACTTTTGCTGATTTAACGAATAGGGAGTAAATAGAACAAAGTATTAGTAAAATGAACGAATGGTTTTGGTAAATTTACGAATGGAGAGTAAATAGTACGAAGTATTGGTAGAATATACTAATGCTATGCTTGGTTTTACGAATAGGGAGTAAATAGTACGAAGTTTTAGTAAAATGAACTAAAGCTTTTGGTTAATCTACGAATCGAGAGTAAATAGTACGAAGTATTAGTAGGATGAACTAATGCTCTTTTTAAATTTACAAATGGGAATAAATAGTGCGAAGTATTAATAGAATGTACTAATGCTCTCTGTTAATTTACTAATTGAGGGTAAATAGTACGAAATATTAGTAGAATGTACTAACGCTCTTTGTAAATGTACGAAAGGAAACGTAAATATTGTCATTCCATTCGTACAATGTACAAAGCTCTTTTTAAATATACGAATATGAGTTTATTGTACGAATTTATTCGTGGCTGAAAACTACGAAAAAAATTCGTACGATGCACTCATATTTTCGTACTATTTATGCATGAACAATTTTCAGTGTTGCTTTCAATGGTATAATTCAGAGATTTTTAGTCTTAGTAGGTTTGACCATGTCTCTCAATACTATCATATCAATTAGTCCTTGGTACTTGGTACTTCTGAACAATTTCTGGATGCGAGATGTTACTAGATCCGCTACATCTATTTGAAAAGCTGCAGTTTTTACAATCCACCTGAACTCTAAATCTTATTATACTTTTATGTACCTATTTGAATTCGTCTAGATCTAGACTATTTTGTGTTTAACTCATTGCAACCCTCTCAAACCCTTTTACTGCGTTAAAAAATAACCTTTCTAAGCCTCCACACTATCTTTTTAAAAATTAAAAATTATATTATAAAGAGTTGAAATATGCCTAACCCCTCACTTTTTTGGTAACGCTTTTTCTCAGCATTTTATTTTACTCCCATAGGTTTACTTTTCATACCGGGCTCCAAACTCCAAAAATACATTGTTTTTTCTACGTTTTCAATTTGCTTATTTTTCGTCCTGGGTTTTGCTCCCAGAAATATGGTCACCGTTCATATGTGTGAGATATGAACATACGCACCTTTTGTCCATCTCTCAGAGTTCAGAGAGCAAAGCTGAAGGTAGAAATCGAAAGAAATTATTTTTGATAATTATAACCGAGTGCTGAAAAAAGTATTCCCTTTCAATGGCTGATAATACTTGTAAAATTGTGATTCATATCGATTTGAAATTGCGGAAAAATGTTTGCGAACAATAATAATAATAATTAATAAACATTTTTGACACTTATATTCCACTTCGCTTTGCGTGTCTTTGTTCTGTGTTTCTGTTGCATTGCCCAGTAGAATTCTTACCCTAAGTCGCTATCTTGCATTCAATATCCAACCAGTTACATTCCAATAATTCACATATAGAGTAAACACTCTCAAGGGGTCCGTTTTAGACCCGTTGTCTGATACACGCGGCTAACTGAGGAGTACTGGTATGTGCGTTGGCTGCTACGCAGAACGCATGGGTCCATAGCGTTTTTATTTCATCTTTCACGGGTACTACTCTTGTGAAGAACTGACAACATTTCCAAGAGTACCATCTGTCATGAAAAAAGTGCTTATCAGCTTTGCCGTTCGGAATCGGCGTTAAATTGTAGGTTCCCTGAATTCTTCACACGCACTCAGAGAATTGTTGATGAGTGTAAGTCACTTAGGCCTTGGCTTTTCAAGAGCTGCCGCGACACTATTTATTTTTATTTAGTTTGATGCAAGAGTAAATCGGCAGCTGATCCAACCGTTCGTTCAGTATTGACATTTTATTCTCTCAACATTCCTCCAAATCTACTATGTATCCAAAACCTACTTTGCATCACATTGCTAAACCTGCTTACATTTTCTATTTCGTGCATGTGTTAAGTTTGCTCCATATTCCAAATTTCCTGTAAATTTAATGTAAGGCGAGGGTTGAGAGTTTGCTGCAAATGATTTCCTCAATTTTAAAGGGTGAAAAAAAAAATATAATACAAAAAAAATTCGTCCTCATCAAGGCCGCTTGCTATAGATGAAACCCAATACCGCGCCCGCATTCTCCATCAACAACAACACTTTAAAAAGCAAGCTGTGTGTTGTAAGCCTTGTACCTAATGTTTTATTTTTTCATTTTGTATTTTTTTTTTTTTTTTATTGTAGAAGGTTGTCTCGCAGTTTCCCCCATTTTCGAATATTTTCCCGAATCACTTGGCATGAAAAACGAATTTTCCCATGTTCCTACGAACCCTACTCTTATAGTTAACGAGAAGATGTGCTAAAAAAAGCAAATATGGATACCGTCGAAAAGCTATTCAAGGACGAGTTATGGAAGGAAAAGGTGGTAAGTACCAACCAAGCCGTTTCGAAAGGAATACATTTTATTTTTTCATGTTAAATTTCCATAAGCAAGTAACGACGTGTTGAAAAATTTGTTTCCACCTTCTCCGCAGATTGCTCGAAAATATAAAACTGATTAAAATGTTCTTCAATATGTTTCGAAGGATAACGTACCTAGTTTCCCTTACATAAATTCGATTGTTTTTTTTTTCGTCTTGTTTACTGTGGTTTCTGGAATATGTGATGTGCGCTCTGTTGAAAGATGGCGCATCAGAATCTCAAAGCTTGCAAAACGATTTGATTCCTCAGACAATAGACGAAAACACGCGTTATCGTTTGAAGCAAAGTTGCTAAACTCTTGAAATTTCCTAGAACATGTTGTTTTATCATTTTGGCTGCTTTGACGACGCGACGACAAAGTTTGATTCATTTGAGATTTTTTTTTTGTCTTTTTGTCGAACCCCTAAAACTGATGTTAGAAAATAGATTCAAGAAAGATATTGAAGAGAATATAAAATTTAAGGCTCGATAGGGGCTTGGAAAGCTAACTGTCTCTGGCGGCAGTGCGACGCGTTTGATGCTTCATTAGATAGGGGAATCGATGGGATGGAGCCGCACCGCGACGTATTGGAGATACATAAGATGTTTTGTTTTTATTTATTTACAACACATTGCGTGGCGTTGATGTGACATACCTACATTATTTTCTTTTTTTCTTGTTTTTTTGTTGGCAAAATTTACTTATGCTAATTGAGTTCTGTTGTTTTGTGAGAATTTGTTTCGTTATTCGCTGTTTATTTTTTGACTGAGTGACAGTAGGCTCTGAACAAAAAACAATTCGATGATTGAGGCAAAGGAAGTGAAACAAAATTTCATTTTATTTCCAATTCATATAAAAATTAGCCTAACAACTCAGGCGTAGCAATAAGTTCTTAAATCTTATGGCAAAGCTTCTCTTAGCTTAAAAGAATTAGGATTGGGCCGGGTTCTTATAATATTTTTATAAAACTTGTTGAACTATAAATTCAAAATTTCGACAGCAATTTTTTTTCAAGCAACGTACATAATGTCAAAATCGACGAATTTTCGTTCCTTCGTTGGTCGTTGTTCGTGCTCATGTGAATAGTGCTTTAAATAAACTGGCCGAAAACAACAACAAATTTCTAACGCCGCGATTGTATTTTAACACACATATAAAATTGTATATATAAAAAAATTAATTTAAAAATAAATCACGTTTATAATAGAATTCAATTTATTATGAAAATGACACACAACAAAATTGTATTATCAACTTGGAATTTGTAATTTAACGTTGCTTAGTTCTTAGTTTGAAATTCTGAGGATGTCCTACTGTTTGTGCTGGCCCAATCTTGACTCGATAACTTCGGTGTCGGTTACAACGCTTTGTACTATAATAATATCATCCGGGCCAGATTCAATTTCTCAATCGATTTCTTCATCTTCAACACAATTCGAAACATCATCATCAAGTAACTATTCACTTACTTCTTCTTCGGTGTAATGCTTTTTGATTAAGGTCAAGAAAAGTAACCTGATTTTTATCTAATTGTTCAAGCAAATGTATATCAATGATGTTTCTTCCCGAGCAATCAAGTTTTCTCTCCAGCGTTCTCTGAGAGTAGACAATGGCACATCACCTTTGCAGTGGCGTAGCGTGGGTTTTTGCCGCCCGGGGCAGATCAAATTTTGCCGCCCCAAATTTTTTTTGTCAAAGTTGGTGAACACTACCATTTCTTCCATAATGAACCATACTTACAGAGTATCCATTTATTTGTAGGTGATGTATATCGATTATAACCATATTGAAAGTAACCACATTTTAAGGAACATAACATTCAAATTTGGTTAGTGTTTTAAATTGCATACTCACTATAAAATAAAGCTCAAAAAATAAATTAAGATTAAGAAATTATATTTAATTTTTTAAATCACTTCATTTTGGTTATTACTAGTACATATAAAGCAAAAATTTAATTTTTGTATTCATTTTAATAAGGAAAGTTTTGTATATACTTATATATATTTTTTTTTTAATCCCACGCCTCTTTCCCCCAGATACCGCACGGGCTGGGGTCCATTTTCACCGAGTACGATTAACAGTTATGGTTGTTAGTCGTATCGGCACTTAATTAGAAATTCTTTGGAATAAATGAAATAAAAAAAAAGTTATGGCGATACGAATATTATAAGAAGATAAGAGTTTGGGACTGCTTAATGCAAGCAGGTATAAAGGAAAAACAAAATAAATTAGAATTTTAAATTAAAATGTTACAAAAAGTAAAAATAAAAGAAAAAAATGCAAAATTTAAAATCAAAAATTTTAAAATTTTAAAGTCAACAAATTTGTAAAACATGAAAAAAAAAACAAAGAAAAAAGCAAATACGCGTGTAGAAGACACTTGTCAAGTTAGTAAAAAAGAAATAAAATAAAAAAAATATCAAAATAGATAAGTCAGTTTCTTTTTTTTTAAACAAATGAAAAAAAAACATGAAAAGACAACATACAAATTTACAAAATACAAAAAAAAAAAATATTTAAGAATGTGGTACACGGTCTTAAGAATTTGTTTATTTTTTTAAAGAACATTTGTTTCGATTTTTAAATTAAGCAAATATTTTTTTTAATTACATTGTGGCAAGCAACTCAACTGACATTGACTTATGTACAATTTATAAAATGTTTAAATTATTTGTCTTCTTTGTTTTTTACACACAAATTCTTTGATTATAGTTTCGGTGTCAATCAGTTTTTTGCATTTCTATGGCTAGAATTCCTAGGTTTCTTAACCTTAGAGTACTCATTGTTGACCTGAGATAGTTTTTTATTAGTTTTAGTTTTGAAAAACTCCTCTCACATCCGGCATTGCTTATTGCTATTGTTAAAAAAATACACAGCATAATGATAATGTTTGGCAAACTTGTTTCTAACTTCGACTGTACTATGAAATTTAATATTTCAAGCGGGTTTGTTGTTTCAAGATCGTTAAGTCTTTCTCAGGAAGATGCAAAGGCTCTTAATAGACCACGTTCTATTTTGAAATCATCGGGAGATACATCAAGTTCCGAATCGTAATCAAAATTTTCAGCCAGTAGCTTGGAAGCTGAAAGAAAGTAGAATTTTTTGGCCAAACTTTGCAATTGGTTAAATCTCTCCTTGATTTCGACGATGATTTTATCTAAGGAAGAAAACAATTTTCTTCTCAACTCTTCGTCATGAGACAGACAAACATCTGTGCTTCCATCATCAAAGATGTGCTTCCTTTTTTTCCTTCTGGGAGGATCCAAGGGAACGCCTAAGCTCTCACACAAATTCCTTGCGTAAACAAGATCATCATTGACTAATTTTTCTCTTTTATCTTCAAGAAAAGTCAGTAGAGCACTGATTTTAGCTGCACACTGATAAAGGGCAAGAAGACCTTCGGTTTGTAAGTAAATTTGACAATCATTTATTTCATGAAGAACAGGCTTTCAAAAGCCCAAAAAGCAGAGAAAAGAAAAGGATTGCATTGCTATAAGCAAAGTTCCTGCATCTGTTCTCGTATTTAAGCTTTCTATAGAATTTAAATTATCCTCATAGTAAGAGTATGTGGTCTCCACAGAATCCGCTCTTGCACTCCATCTTGTTTCTTGAATCCTTGTCAACGATTTACCAGTAGTCGCAATCAGGACGTCCCAACGATGAGTTGACATTGCAAAAAAAAAACACATAGCATCGTTCCAATGTTCTGAAAAAAGTAACTGAGTCGGACTCAGTTGCAGCAGCGTGCAGGCAAACAAGATTAAAAGAGTGAGTGGAACGAACTGGGCTTCGGGTTTATGTCTTGAATTCTTTTTTGGACTCCTGTGTTTTTTCCGGCCATAACAGCGGCATTGTCGTAAGCTTGACCCCTGCAATCCATTATATCGAGGCCGTCGTCGGTTTTTAGTTTACAAAGGATCATCTCGGCAATGCCCTAGCAGTTTTATCTTTCGTTTCAATGAAATCAACAAAGGATTCCACCACTTTTATATGATGATCTTCAATTTTTATATAACGCAACACTTGACTGGTCTGGTCTTTGTGGGAAATATCAGGAGTGCTATCAAAAATTATTTAATAGTATTTCGCTTTTTTCACCTCAGAAATAATTTGATGTCGTACTTCTTCTCCAAAAATGTTTATAAATTCATTTTGAATTTGTGGCGACATATAACTTGTTGATATTTTTCATTCATTTTTATTCTTACAAGATGCTCACGAAGGACTGGGTCATACTTTGAGATGAGATGTACTAGCTCTCTGTTAGAGCTTGTAGGGTCTTCTCTATGGCCACGAAAAGCTAAAGTTTGTTTTGCTAGGAATTTAATTATGTCAACCATTCTAACAAGAATTTCTTGCCATTTTTTTTATTTATCAGCCAAGAGTTTTTCCTCAGTTTGATCGATGGTTTGATCTTTCTGAAGTCTTACTTCCAATTCTTTCCATTTGCAAACATTTATGTTATGTTTTGGACCTGACTCATGGTTCTGTACTTTGGGATTAAGTTTTTTCCAGTTATTGAATCCATTGGTCCCACCCGTCCCAAAAGATATGTGTTCTGCTTGTCAAAGAATAATTTAATGAGGGATTGTTTTGCTGCGTTGCTTATTCAGAAATTTTCTTTGAGATTTTCGGCCGCAACAACCGCTAATCGTGAAGCAATTGTTATTTAAGATTTTGTTGTTTATCTGAATGTGTGATGGGGGGATCGTAATTCGCAAAAGATTTACCATCGTAGATTTTCGGTCTAATGCTTATGTTAAATTTGTGGTTAAATGATGTTTGTGGTGGTACAGGTACAGGTCGATTGGGGTGCGGGGAAATAACTCCACGGGAACTAACTCCACTGAGGGATTTACTTCCCACCAAGTGAGAACTTACTCCACTTTTGTAAAGTGGAGTTAGTTCCCATGTACAGTGGGAATTAAATTTCTCAAAAAATTAGTGGATCTAGTTCCCTTCGAATTTGAAATAATTTGCCACTTTAATTGAGAAAAAATCAAAATAAGAATTCAAGTATACTGAGCAATTTTGTTTGTGAAATTAAAATAATAATGTCTTTTAGAAACGAAGTCATTCCGAAATTCAGTTTTTAAGACTGAAAATAATTTTAAAAAATCGCATGTACAAAAATATTGAGGAACTTAGTCATTCGGAAACCCGTTTTTAAGAATCTAACCCACTATATGTTGGTTCATTAGTCCAGAAATCAAATTGGGGGTTTCTGACCTTTGCTATTAATTTTAAACATTTTCTAAAACGGTATATAAGGATTGAAATATACCGCATGCTGTAAGTTTTTGTGACATAAGGAAAACTTTTTCCAATGCAAACATTCTTCTGAAGTTTGGTGTTCGGTGAGAGTAGGGCATTCTACAAGCACACTGTACTTGAACCTAGTTTCATCTTGTTGCATCTTTTTGTCCCCTTAAATAAGTGAGCTATTTCAATAACATTAAAAGTTCCATCAGAAAGACATTTTTTTATTGATTCTAATAACTCTACAATCCCTCTCAAATGGTTAACAAAATTGTATTATTAAGAATTTGGAGCTTGAAAAAAAAATTGCAAGCGAGCGAAGCGAGCGGAAAAAAATTTGCCCAAAAGAGAATCAATTTGGGGTGTGAAAATAAAAAAATTCGCGCGAATTTTTTTATTTTCACACCCCAAATTGATTCTCTTTTGGGCAAAATTTTTTCCGCTCGCTTCGCTCCCAATTAAACCAAATTGATTATGAGTGTTACAGATAGTCATCATCCTCAGACCGATGTGAAAAAAGATGCTCAAAATGAATCATTGCAGTGCAGCACCTGCTTTCCAAACACTAGCATGCTATTCCAAATTAGAGGAAACGGCAACAGCTTTGAAAATGAATTGCTCTATCCATTTTGTCGACAAATAGGTAGTAAATAAAAATGATCTTATTAATTTATAAGACATTTTGGGGTTGTATGTATACACGAATGACCCACCATAGTGGGTCATTAGCCCCGAAACCCATTTTCGGGACTTTTGACTTCCGGACCAGTTTCCCTGCGCCATGTATAAATGTGTGAACTTAGTTCCCATTAGAAAGTGAACTAAGTTCTCACCGTACATGGGAACTAACTACACTTTACAAAAGTGGAGTAAGTTCTCACTTGGTGGGAGGTAAATCCCTCAGTGGAGTTAGTTCCCGTGGAGTTATTTCCCCGCACCGTCGATTGGATGCCACCCCATACGAAATTCTGTTTACCGAAAATTATTTCAGGGTTCTTTTGTTTTGGTTACCTTTATTTTTTGCCGCCCCTCAAACAAGTGCAGGGTTTTTT
Organism: Sphaerophoria taeniata; assembly: GCA_943590905.1. Classification (NCBI taxonomy): domain Eukaryota; kingdom Metazoa; phylum Arthropoda; class Insecta; order Diptera; family Syrphidae; genus Sphaerophoria; species Sphaerophoria taeniata. Next base: position 47,221,040 of record OX016540.1, read on the forward strand.
GTTTTGGTAACCTTTTTTTTTTTTGCCGCCGCCCCTCAAACAAGTGCCGCCCGGGGCACGAATTTTTTTATTTTCACACCCCAAATTGATTCTCTTTTGGGCAAAATTTTTTCCGCTCGCTTCGCTCCCAATTAAACCAAATTGATTATGAGTGTTACAGATAGTCATCATCCTCAGACCGATGTGAAAAAAGATGCTCAAAATGAATCATTGCAGTGCAGCACCTGCTTTCCAAACACTAGCATGCTATTCCAAATTAGAGGAAACGGCAACAGCTTTGAAAATGAATTGCTCTATCCATTTTGTCGACAAATAGGTAGTAAATAAAAATGATCTTATTAATTTATAAGACATTTTGGGGTTGTATGTATACACGAATGACCCACCATAGTGGGTCATTAGCCCCGAAACCCATTTTCGGGACTTCTGACTTCCGGACCAGTTTCCCTGCGCCATGTATAAATGTGTGAACTTAGTTCCCATTAGAAAGTGAACTAAGTTCTCACCGTACATGGGAACTAACTACACTTTACAAAAGTGGAGTAAGTTCTCACTTGGTGGGAGGTAAATCCCTCAGTGGAGTTAGTTCCCGTGGAGTTATTTCCCCGCACCGTCGATTGGATGCCACCCCATACGAAATTCTGTTTACCGAAAATTATTTCAGGGTTCTTTTGTTTTGGTTACCTTTATTTTTTGCCGCCCCTCAAACAAGTGCAGGGTTTTTTGTTTTGGTAACCTTTTTTTTTTTGCCGCCGCCCCTCAAACAAGTGCCGCCCGGGGCATTGCCCCCCCCCCCCCCGCCCCCACCACGCTACGCTACTGCACCTTCGTCGTTAAAAAATATATTCTCGACATCTTTTAACAACGGTTTCCAGCATTTTTCTACAATTCGAGAAGTTACCTGATCCCAGGATGTTGAAATCAATGCAATAATATGACGCAAATTCAAGTTCTTCAGTGCAGAAAAGATGTCTTCATTTTTGTTGGCAATGACCAACGAGAACAAGTTTGATTAAGATCCTTTACTTGTTGTTCTGATGGGTGGCATCTGGTATGGAGCATTATCTATGATCAGAAGTGCCTTAAATGGGAGATTCTGTTGTTAACCAGGCTCTTAATAGACCACGTTCTATTTTGAAATCATCGGGAGATACATCAAGTTCCGAATCGTAATCAAAATTTTCAGCCAGTAGCTTGGAAGCTGAAAGAAAGTAGAATTTTTTGGCCAAACTTTGCAATTGGTTAAATCTCTCCTTGATTTCGACGATGATTTTATCTAAGGAAGAAAACAATTTTCTTCTCAACTCTTCGTCATGAGACAGACAAACATCTGTGCTTCCATCATCAAAGATGTGCTTCCTTTTTTTCCTTCTGGGAGGATCCAAGGGAACGCCTAAGCTCTCACACAAATTCCTTGCGTAAACAAGATCATCATTGACTAATTTTTCTCTTTTATCTTCAAGAAAAGTCAGTAGAGCACTGATTTTAGCTGCACACTGATAAAGGGCAAGAAGACCTTCGGTTTGTAAGTAAATTTGACAATCATTTATTTCATGAAGAACAGGCTTTCAAAAGCCCAAAAAGCAGAGAAAAGAAAAGGATTGCATTGCTATAAGCAAAGTTCCTGCATCTGTTCTCGTATTTAAGCTTTCTATAGAATTTAAATTATCCTCATAGTAAGAGTATGTGGTCTCCACAGAATCCGCTCTTGCACTCCATCTTGTTTCTTGAATCCTTGTCAACGATTTACCAGTAGTCGCAATCAGGACGTCCCAACGATGAGTTGACATTGCAAAAAAAAAACACATAGCATCGTTCCAATGTTCTGAAAAAAGTAACTGAGTCGGACTCAGTTGCAGCAGCGTGCAGGCAAACAAGATTAAAAGAGTGAGTGGAACGAACTGGGCTTCGGGTTTATGTCTTGAATTCTTTTTTGGACTCCTGTGTTTTTTCCGGCCATAACAGCGGCATTGTCGTAAGCTTGACCCCTGCAATCCATTATATCGAGGCCGTCGTCGGTTTTTAGTTTACAAAGGATCATCTCGGCAATGCCCTAGCAGTTTTATCTTTCGTTTCAATGAAATCAACAAAGGATTCCACCACTTTTATATGATGATCTTCAATTTTTATATAACGCAACACTTGACTGGTCTGGTCTTTGTGGGAAATATCAGGAGTGCTATCAAAAATTATTTAATAGTATTTCGCTTTTTTCACCTCAGAAATAATTTGATGTCGTACTTCTTCTCCAAAAATGTTTATAAATTCATTTTGAATTTGTGGCGACATATAACTTGTTGATATTTTTCATTCATTTTTATTCTTACAAGATGCTCACGAAGGACTGGGTCATACTTTGAGATGAGATGTACTAGCTCTCTGTTAGAGCTTGTAGGGTCTTCTCTATGGCCACGAAAAGCTAAAGTTTGTTTTGCTAGGAATTTAATTATGTCAACCATTCTAACAAGAATTTCTTGCCATTTTTTTTATTTATCAGCCAAGAGTTTTTCCTCAGTTTGATCGATGGTTTGATCTTTCTGAAGTCTTACTTCCAATTCTTTCCATTTGCAAACATTTATGTTATGTTTTGGACCTGACTCATGGTTCTGTACTTTGGGATTAAGTTTTTTCCAGTTATTGAATCCATTGGTCCCACCCGTCCCAAAAGATATGTGTTCTGCTTGTCAAAGAATAATTTAATGAGGGATTGTTTTGCTGCGTTGCTTATTCAGAAATTTTCTTTGAGATTTTCGGCCGCAACAACCGCTAATCGTGAAGCAATTGTTATTTAAGATTTTGTTGTTTATCTGAATGTGTGATGGGGGGATCGTAATTCGCAAAAGATTTACCATCGTAGATTTTCGGTCTAATGCTTATGTTAAATTTGTGGTTAAATGATGTTTGTGGTGGTACAGGTACAGGTCGATTGGGGTGCGGGGAAATAACTCCACGGGAACTAACTCCACTGAGGGATTTACTTCCCACCAAGTGAGAACTTACTCCACTTTTGTAAAGTGGAGTTAGTTCCCATGTACAGTGGGAATTAAATTTCTCAAAAAATTAGTGGATCTAGTTCCCTTCGAATTTGAAATAATTTGCCACTTTAATTGAGAAAAAATCAAAATAAGAATTCAAGTATACTGAGCAATTTTGTTTGTGAAATTAAAATAATAATGTCTTTTAGAAACGAAGTCATTCCGAAATTCAGTTTTTAAGACTGAAAATAATTTTAAAAAATCGCATGTACAAAAATATTGAGGAACTTAGTCATTCGGAAACCCGTTTTTAAGAATCTAACCCACTATATGTTGGTTCATTAGTCCAGAAATCAAATTGGGGGTTTCTGACCTTTGCTATTAATTTTAAACATTTTCTAAAACGGTATATAAGGATTGAAATATACCGCATGCTGTAAGTTTTTGTGACATAAGGAAAACTTTTTCCAATGCAAACATTCTTCTGAAGTTTGGTGTTCGGTGAGAGTAGGGCATTCTACAAGCACACTGTACTTGAACCTAGTTTCATCTTGTTGCATCTTTTTGTCCCCTTAAATAAGTGAGCTATTTCAATAACATTAAAAGTTCCATCAGAAAGACATTTTTTTATTGATTCTAATAACTCTACAATCCCTCTCAAATGGTTAACAAAATTGTATTATTAAGAATTTGGAGCTTGAAAAAAAAATTGCAAGCGAGCGAAGCGAGCGGAAAAAAATTTGCCCAAAAGAGAATCAATTTGGGGTGTGAAAATAAAAAAATTCGCGCGAATTTTTTTATTTTCACACCCCAAATTGATTCTCTTTTGGGCAAAATTTTTTCCGCTCGCTTCGCTCCCAATTAAACCAAATTGATTATGAGTGTTACAGATAGTCATCATCCTCAGACCGATGTGAAAAAAGATGCTCAAAATGAATCATTGCAGTGCAGCACCTGCTTTCCAAACACTAGCATGCTATTCCAAATTAGAGGAAACGGCAACAGCTTTGAAAATGAATTGCTCTATCCATTTTGTCGACAAATAGGTAGTAAATAAAAATGATCTTATTAATTTATAAGACATTTTGGGGTTGTATGTATACACGAATGACCCACCATAGTGGGTCATTAGCCCCGAAACCCATTTTCGGGACTTCTGACTTCCGGACCAGTTTCCCTGCGCCATGTATAAATGTGTGAACTTAGTTCCCATTAGAAAGTGAACTAAGTTCTCACCGTACATGGGAACTAACTACACTTTACAAAAGTGGAGTAAGTTCTCACTTGGTGGGAGGTAAATCCCTCAGTGGAGTTAGTTCCCGTGGAGTTATTTCCCCGCACCGTCGATTGGATGCCACCCCATACGAAATTCTGTTTACCGAAAATTATTTCAGGGTTCTTTTGTTTTGGTTACCTTTATTTTTTGCCGCCCCTCAAACAAGTGCAGGGTTTTTTGTTTTGGTAACCTTTTTTTTTTTTGCCGCCGCCCCTCAAACAAGTGCCGCCCGGGGCACGAATTTTTTTATTTTCACACCCCAAATTGATTCTCTTTTGGGCAAAATTTTTTCCGCTCGCTTCGCTCCCAATTAAACCAAATTGATTATGAGTGTTACAGATAGTCATCATCCTCAGACCGATGTGAAAAAAGATGCTCAAAATGAATCATTGCAGTGCAGCACCTGCTTTCCAAACACTAGCATGCTATTCCAAATTAGAGGAAACGGCAACAGCTTTGAAAATGAATTGCTCTATCCATTTTGTCGACAAATAGGTAGTAAATAAAAATGATCTTATTAATTTATAAGACATTTTGGGGTTGTATGTATACACGAATGACCCACCATAGTGGGTCATTAGCCCCGAAACCCATTTTCGGGACTTCTGACTTCCGGACCAGTTTCCCTGCGCCATGTATAAATGTGTGAACTTAGTTCCCATTAGAAAGTGAACTAAGTTCTCACCGTACATGGGAACTAACTACACTTTACAAAAGTGGAGTAAGTTCTCACTTGGTGGGAGGTAAATCCCTCAGTGGAGTTAGTTCCCGTGGAGTTATTTCCCCGCACCGTCGATTGGATGCCACCCCATACGAAATTCTGTTTACCGAAAATTATTTCAGGGTTCTTTTGTTTTGGTTACCTTTATTTTTTGCCGCCCCTCAAACAAGTGCAGGGTTTTTTGTTTTGGTAACCTTTTTTTTTTGCCGCCGCCCCTCAAACAAGTGCCGCCCGGGGCATTGCCCCCCCCCCCCCCGCCCCCACCACGCTACGCTACTGCACCTTCGTCGTTAAAAAATATATTCTCGACATCTTTTAACAACGGTTTCCAGCATTTTTCTACAATTCGAGAAGTTACCTGATCCCAGGATGTTGAAATCAATGCAATAATATGACGCAAATTCAAGTTCTTCAGTGCAGAAAAGATGTCTTCATTTTTGTTGGCAATGACCAACGAGAACAAGTTTGATTAAGATCCTTTACTTGTTGTTCTGATGGGTGGCATCTGGTATGGAGCATTATCTATGATCAGAAGTGCCTTAAATGGGAGATTCTGTTGTTAACCATGTTTCTTAACTTAAACTACAAAACTTTTTAAAAATCATTCCTTGAAAATGTCACCCATGCATTCAAAGAACTTTTGTATTCATTTCAAAGTTTTTAAGACATCGCCGATTTTCTGACTTTCAATTAACAACAAAGGAACGAATTTATGTGTTCCTGTGGCATTACAACCCAGCAGTAAAGTCACTCTTTGCATAGGAATTTTTTCCACCAAAAGCACTTGTATCGCTAAACGCTATACATAGGTTTTTTTTTTGGACAACAACTTCCGAAACAGTGCAGTTTCATCTAAAATTTGTTGATTTGTAAGTAGAAGGGCGGCGATTTTATCTTCGAGTCTTCTTTTTTTTAATGACTCCATAGGTCCTGGATCAGCAGCTAATTTTTCTCGATTTTTTAACTTAAAACAAGCACCTTCCAACACTTTTACGGAAGATATATTTATTAACATGTTGCTACGCACAAAATTCACTTGATAATAAATAAAACATCAGGCGCATACAATACACACTAACAAATCCTTCGAATTCCCCTCGAATAAAAATCAGTTAAAAAACATAGTCACCTACAGGAAGGAATTCAAACTTCTTTTTATCTAAAATATATTTGTTCAAGTTATAGAGTTCTAAATATCTTTAATGTTCAAACAATAGAGTTAGCAATGAAAATGTTCAAGGTATTGAGTCTAAGAAAATGTCTGTTCAAGCTACAGAATACACAATCGCGTAATGTGTATACCTACACTTTATATATCTCTATCACTATCTTTATCTCTCTGTATCTTTGCCTTTATGTAATGTACATACACACACCCTTTATATATGTCACTCTAATATCATTTTATAGTGAAATAAGTATGTAGCAATAAGTTTATTTGTAGTAGTAAACACTTGTGTAGAGCAGTTAAAATGAGGGGCAACATCTAGTGTTTAAGAGGAGAACTTTTCGTTAAGCATCAAGAACATCCAGCTCCTCCAAGAACCAATAGTAAATTCTCGAACCTATTCAGTTGTATAAATACCCCATTTGGCAGCCCCGCTTCGCTGTTAAGTTAATTGTGAACTGCGATAAAGTAAAGACACTGTGTTTACAAAGTTATAATTGAAAGTGTTGAATAAATAAGTTTGTGAGTGATTTGAATAAAGTGAATTTGTGTTTTATTTGAAAAGTGAATAAGTTTTAATTGTCGCACCAAGCCGAATATTACAATAGGAAAAAAAGCGTATTCAAGTTACTGGATGTTCAAGTAATCTTATGTTCAAGTTAGTGAGAGTCCACTGTAAATCGTCGTTAAAATACATGTTGCTGCTCTTTTTTAGACGACAGTCATTTAGAAATAGCGAAGGTATTTTCATTTTTCTTTAAACTGAGTTTCTAGAAAGCTGCAATGGCTGCAAAGCCAATGAGATAATTAGCCATCTTTGATGTTTTCAGAGGCCAAGATCACAGAGTCAAGGAAAAATAATGAATATACTTTCTAAGGAGCATGTTATTTAATCAGTGGCAAAGCAATTCCTGTTACTTATACTCACTGATTATCCCAGAAAAGAATAAGTAATAAGAGCAAAATAATTCCTCCCACGACACTTTTTCTATATCAAACAACGGAAAAGCCTCTTTTACTTTTCCGCTGGAAAGGTTTCTTTAAAAAACGAAAAAAAAATCATTTCTGGTTGCCTTATTCCTTCTGGTTGATTTATAACCTGAAATAAATCTCTTGGTAATCATCCAACCATTAACTTAATTTATAAATGAATTTTCGTCGAATAATGGAATTTAAGAAAAGAGAAACAAAATTTTTGGCTAACTGAAAATTTACGATTTTGAAATCTCCGTATACCGAGCGTCGCAGTGTCCCTATATATCCGAATGTGCAGTAAACGGGAGAGATATAAAGTTTTCCCTAAAAAAGCAGAAAAAAAATCCATCCATAACAAGACAAAGGCAATGTATCTCATCTCGGAACAAAGAACGAATCTTGCTAATCCAACCCGTTTTTTGAAACAAAGGGTGACACTGAGATTAGCCAGAGTTTGCCCTGCCATTGTGTGCGACGGCGAATGTGTTCGTACATGTGTCGTTTTGTTCAATCTATACACATAGCTTCATCCTTTTGTGATATTAAATGTCCTTCATAAAGGATGCCCCATCTACGCGCGCTCTCTCGTTTTTTGTGCTTTGTACCATTATTCAACAAACTTTTTTTGTGTGTGTTCTTTGTTGTTGTCTTTATCCTGTCGACTATTGTATATGTCCTTTTTCGGTATGCTGTGCGTTCAACCTCGATGCTGCGGCAACGATAATGAAGTGACCAACAAAGTCAACCATTTATAGACCCACTTCAGAGAGCAGAGTGTGAGGAAGTGGGTGAGAGTGGAGTCGTTTCGTTGTAATAAATTTTCAACGAGCGGAAACAGATTTCCGCAACGAATTCAGAATAACAATTGAAATTGTCCTGCATGCCGCGCGCAGAACACACACACACCTACACAGAGGTCAAAAGCGTTTGAACAGTTAGCAAGAGCGTCACACCTTGAACAACCAGTTTTATTTAATTTTCATGCAAATTACCCGCGCACCAGATCCATTTTTGTTTTATGTTCCCCCAACTCCATCACATCTCCCGGTGGCATAGTCAGGACAATGTTTTCATTCAGCCTCTTTTCTCGTCCTATTCCCATCACTATTCGAACTCAATGAACTCAAACCAACCAGATTTGAAAGGATCTACTCAATGTTCGTTTATTGTAGAGTGGGCTGAAACGAATATAGTAAAGCTGAAATTACGCGGTCACAGTTGCAGTTTCACAGCGCCAACGACAATTTATGCTTTGTGTTTTGTTTTATTGCAACACAGCGTGTTTTTTTCTTGTCCTGCTGCAACATTTAAGATTAGGGCCAACATTTTGCCAGCAATTGAACTGCAATTGTTGTGGTGATTTAGAGAGAAATTTAAACAAATGCGGTAATTAATTTAGTGAAATGGATCCGCTGATGGAATTCATTCCGACGGAACATAATATTTCCATTTGAATTTATGAAAATCAAAAGGCGTGCGAGGCCCTTGCAAACACAAATTCAATAAATAAGCAAGTGCAGCTGTGGACCGCTCATAAATTTAATGTTAAATAACTGAAAAAGTTACATTTAAGCTGGGAAAAAATTTATCAACTCTTAAATTCAGGGCCGAGAAACGCGCTTTCGTTAAAAAAAAAGCACTTAATGGCGTACCAGAGTGCCTGTAGAGAAGAAAACATTAGGTGTAGTAAAAAAATCAACTCCAGTAACCCGGAAATTGGTCACGTTTGGTCACTCGAGAATTAACCAAGATTTAGAATGCCCAACATTTGATGGAGCAAACGGAAAATATATAAGAAACCCTTTGACACAAATCACATTTAAATGGTTTCCTGTAAGCTCGAATTCAACTCCTTGTAACTTTGACCTAATTAATTACCCAAGCGAGTTCGAACTATGCAATAATTTGTTTGCATTTCTTTAACATTCTGTTAAGTCACTGACCCATTCATTAATATTTTCTGCACTCTCATACTCCTGGCTGTGTTGTTGTGCTCATGAAAAAGGAAGAAATAAAACTTAAGAAAAGAAATTTAAAATGAGTCCCGAAACCAGTCTGCATAGTTTCAAAACAAATACACAAACCAGAACCACAAGAAAAAGTTGTTAAAAACTTAAAACAACCACCATAACTTGGCAGGAGTCCTGAAATAACATAGGCAAGCAGAGAAAAACATCGGAGCTTGACTTTGCAAGAGATATTGTTGTGTGTCGGTTTTGTTGAAAACTTGGGCAACAAAGTCTAATTTGTCTCCGTATTAAACTTGTCATTATCATTATCATTAATGCCAGACATCAGAGCAAAAAAGGAAAAAATTGTATAGGCGAGCTGATTTGACAGGAGCATTAAGGTCTTATTATAATTAGGCCAATCGAATAACGCAAAAAGGTCTTTGGACGTCCAAGTTTGACAGTGACAGGAAGAGACTTGAAACAAAATTATTAAAGTTTAAAGTAATACGCAAATTCTATTTGATATATATTTATTTGTCTTTCGGTTCCCTGGCATTGCGTCCCTTCTTAACAGTCCTCCAAACAAAGTTCGTTTTTTTTGACAGATTCTCATGGTGGAAATGTTCAGAACAAAACAGTCACAGGGCTTTCTGAATCATCCTTTACAAATATTCAGTTCAAGAAAAAATGTTTACTCTTGGAGTTTCCTTTCGAACCGTTTACACCGCTTAGAGTAACGTTGCTCAAACAAGTCTGTAGGTTGATTTCGGCAATACTCGTATCTATCCTGCTGTTGATCATTACCTGCTGCGCGCACATCTTAGTTTCAACTTCAACGGCGTATTCGTATTCGTTAATTGATTTTCCAACCAGCAATGCTTGACTCGTTAGATTTTTCAACATATTGACATTTTGGTTGAACTGTCAAAAAAAAGTATACAAATTGAGATTATCATAATGCAAGCCTTAAGGTAGCATAGTTTATCAAATTACCGAATCGAGGTAGCAAACAAGAATTTCAGCATTTGATTTCAAGGCCGAACAGTTTTGGAGTGAAGATTGAAGCTTCTTTGACAAAGCGTTTACATCCACAACGGTCGAATTTAAGACCTGATTATCGAATTCCTTAAATGCCCCCTCGGCTCTGTCGTAACACTGCTTTGTACTATTGACAGTGAGATTGTTGATTCTGTCCATGTTTCTGCTGAAGTTGTTGATGCAACTGTCTTGAGAATTGTTCACGGCCAGAGGTTTGCTGACGGTAGCAGCAACTCGCAGTTTCAATACTTCATCTTCAATATTTGTCATCGAGGGCAGGGCATATGCCTGTAGAGCAAGCAGTTAACATATATTTCATATTAAAAACAAATACAAAACCCACGGTAAAAACACATAGCGCCATTAAGAGTACACGTCCAAATAAATTCATGGTTGAAATTATATTTCAGCTATTCAAAGACTTAAGGAACTTATAACTAACCTATTCGAACTGACAGCAAACCCACAGTTGGTAAGTTATTTATACCTAAAATCGACAAGAGCTAGCCACTCGGGTACCTAATCATATCTTATTTCCTGAAAAATTAGTAATTCGTCTTGCTTATCGAGCATGATTTGACCAAAAATGATATCAGATAATAAACTCCCGGTTTCTAGTGAAATGAATAGTCAAAGTAATTTGGAACACCTTATCGATGCTTTGCGAACAGTTAACTTTTTAGAATAAACATTTTCTTACATTAATAAAAATAGTTACATAAATGGGATTTTGAGACATTTTTCTCTTTCACTTTTGTTTCAGATCGTTTTGGAAACTAATTTTTTTAAATTAATTGATTTTAAAGAAATCGACAGACTACTACCTAATTGAAAACAAAAACCATCGGCTTCGACACAATATAGAGAAAAGTGTCCCTTTGTAATAATAATTCACAAAAAAAATAGAGATTTTTTGATGAGTGTTTACCACGAAAACGGTTGCATTCTCTCTAAAAAAAAATCAAATTTAAATTGTTTCAGCGTAAACAATTAAAAAAAAAAATATATTTAAAACTAGCCGACCCCGTGAAATTCGTCTCGCCCGCCTTCAGATGAACTCCAGAATAGCAATTAAACACAGACTTTGTCAAATAAAATTTTAAATAGAGTAGGTACGATATCTATACATTTTTCCAAACTTCACAACTTTTCCACTTTACGGTAGTCTTGTTCCATTTGAAACCCAATCGAGTTTTCCGTATTTAAAACCAAGAACTTTCATCTTCTCAAGTCAATAAGCCGTTCTGAACCAAAAAATTCCAAGCGAAAAAATTCATGTCATCTGTGGTCGGTTTTTCTAGTTTTCTCACACTTCCGTAAGCTTTTTCCAATTTTTTTTTTCAGAGGAACCATCTTTGAATTGAATACAACAGTAGGTATTAACCAAGAAAGGGTGCTTTCATGAATGCATGGTTGCACTTCATAAATGCAAATGACAAATGTCAGATGTTCATAAAAGCAAAAAGCAAATATTTGCAGCGCAAATTTCTTTCTCAATGAAACAGACAGGTATATAGTAAAACGGATTTCCTAGGGTGTCTTTTGACACATCACACAAATCATAAAAAAGTGTTCATAAATTAATGCAGCGTAAAACACATGCGCAAGTATTTTGTGTGATTGCAATTGATCGCATGTAAACAAAGCAACCATGCATTTATGAAAGCACCCAAAATTTCACAAATATGTACATTATAATATCTGTTGAGTCATTTAGGAGTCCATAACAATACATACAAACAAACAAACATACATATACATACATCCATTTTTATATTTAAAGAGATAAGATACCGGGTTATTCATCCAGAGCTATACTTTTTCATTGGATCTGCGTTAACAAACTGAATAAATGATTCAATTTTCGAAAGATCTTATAAAATAAAATGTTTGTTTTTAGGACTAATCGAAAACATTTGTCTATTTTTTGTTGCCATGCATTGCAAAACTCCATAAAAAAAAAAAATATTATAAAACTCATTAGTGGGGAGGAAGTCCGAAATGCCCATTCACTTTTGAATCTGCAAAAATTTAAGACATAATATTATGGAAAACGGGTTGAGCATTCATCGAGTTAAGACGCCATTTTTATCACTCTGAAAAATCTAGAAATCGAGAATTTTATTTCAACTTTAACAGTACTGATTTTATTAAAATAAAATATCCTAAATAAAGAAAACATTTCAATAAAGTGTTTTTTCGACGATTTACGGTGGATGGTGTTTCCCCGACACGGATGTTGGTGGATTTCAGCCACACGTGTTTCGGCTGCTCACATTCCTGTTCGTAGAACCTGCCTTGCTTTCCCACGCACGGATTAATTGTGTTTCTTACTGCCATGAAGCAACAATCTGATTTTTTCAAATCAAAAAAAAAAAACTGCACCGTACAACAAAATTATGGACGCTGCCCAGCAACTCATCGCCCTCAGTGGTCAAACCGGTCAAACATCAAGCACCAGCGTGCAACGAAACCCTGACAAGACAATTCCTCTCCAAGCGGAGACTCAACCACCATATATTGTAACCTCAAACGAAGATATGACTGCAACAAATATGCATTTATTGCCAATCTCTGAGGATTTTGAAATTGACTCGAGTGACTGGAAAAACCCGCCAAAAAAACACACTGCAGCTGCTGCTAACGTGAACTCCACATCACAAAAAATGGACATCCTACCAGACAAAAATAAATTCTCTTCACTGGCCAACATGAAACTACAAACCTCGTTAAACATCAACCACAATAGCTCCGTGACTAAACGACTGCAACAAAGAACCATCAACGACGATGAAGAAAAGAACAGCGAGGGAGCCTCTCCAGCAACATCTAGCAATTAGCAGAATCAAACGTCCACTGTAGATGATAAAATGTATTCAGGTAAGTTCTGTCCACCAATAATATTGAAAAATGTAGATGTTAGAAAATTAATTTCGGAATTCCAAGAGAACGCGGTAGAGTTTAGGTACAAAATAGTGAACAGAGGTAGTAGTTGCAAACTGTATATCGATGATAGCGATGCTCATAGGGAGTTGATGAGTATGCTGAGGAACACAGGTGTAGCAGAAGCATACTCTTTCACTTTAAGGGAAGATAAAACAACAAATGTTGTCCTTCGTGGACTTTCATCCGATTATCCACCAGAGGAAATCCTTAATGAATTAAAAAACCGAATCCCCAACATCTCTAATATTTCACTCTTCGAGACATTATGGTCAAAGCAGGAGAAAATAAAATATAATCTGTTTCTTGTTCGTCTGCTTCCTGGTACCGATGCGTCAGAATTAACAAAAATTAAATACTTATTCCACACCAGGGTCTACTGGGAGAAGCCTAAGGGAAATCGAGGCCCCCTACAGTGCAGGAGATGCCAACAATTTGGGCACTTGGCCAAGAACTGCGCCTTCGCGTACAAATGTGTGAAATATGTGAAGCAACACGAACCCGGCACCTGCACTGTAGTGAGGGATGAGGGTAGCAAAGCGGTGTGCGTGAACTGTGGAGAGAACCACCCGGCTAATTTCCGAGGATGCAAATACTTTAAACAGTATGATTCAAGGAGAAAGCAGCTTTTGCAAGAGGCAATAAACAAAAAAGAAAAAACTAGAAACTTATCGCTCGCCCTTTCCAATGGGGCCTCGATCATCCCTGGGGTTGACTTTGCGAGTCACTTCAAGACTCATCCCAGTAACTCTCAAGTCGAATCTGGCCCTCATGGTCCACAACAGGAACGGACAACGGGAAACATCCTAAATCAATTCATGGCACTTTCCAACGACCTCTTTGGTTATGATATGAGATCCTTGTTGGGCAAAATTGAAAAATTTATGTCCAACCTAGAAAACTTTAACTCATTAACCGAAAAAAGAATGGCCTACCTAGGTCTGGTCAATGAACTTCTTTTCTGTTCCAAATGATGTTGCTAAGTGTAAAACAATATAACATTTCGCCGTTAGTTGTACATTCTGGGAGAATTGAGCTTTGAAAAATTCTCCTAGAAAATAAATGTCACTTTTCGCATTTACAATGTCACTAAAATCATTCCGTCAATGATTTATAACCTAACTCTCATGAAAAAAAAATCCAATTAGAACTCTCAGAAAATGACCTTATTAGTCACGTCATTCTTTCACAGATAGGGTCCACTTGGGACAACTCCAGTTATTTATCTCCCCTCGGAATTACATCTTTTGACCTGGATTCCTCACTAACATCCACTCCCTCGTTTTACTCCACGGCCACTTCGGGCCAAAAACGTGGCTGAATGCTCCTAACCTAATCTATTTTTCAGATGCTTTTAACTGCACACATATCTCTGTTCACTATTTTTTACGGGGACTGTGTCGACCGCTGAATCTAAATTTTTGTGAATAAAGTTATTATCTTTCTTGTGTTGGTGGACAGGACCTACCTGATAATCTTAATTAATCTAAATAATGTATAGAATTAGTTTATATTCGTTATTCTTGCTGTATTATTCACTAATTCGATTGAAAATAATAAGACTGATTGTAACAAAAATGACTTAAAAGAAAGATAAAAACAATCTCAAATTGCTCAACCAATTCGATGTATATTTTTGTATCCATGTTTTATGTGTAATCATAAGTACAATGTACCCTCAAGATTGAATTTTCATAGATTCAATTTCAAACATTTATCTCGTTACAAGAGAAAAAGAGACAATATTATAACTTTTAACTATTACTTATCTCTCATTCTCAATATCTTACTCAAAATTGCTGTGAATTTTAATGAAAAGAAAATCTTATAGAGCGCTCTCGCTCTATCACATAATAACTGGTTGATTGTTGACCATTCGTTATTTAGTTTTAAGTAGTATTAGTGTTTTGTATATATGTATATTCATGTGACATGTCGTCAAAGAAAAATTATATGTAAATTTCTCTCCTGAGCAAGAGCAGTCAGACTATATTCAAATAAAGCCACGAGTCGTTCCATTTTACTGTCAAAGCAGGCAATACATTATAGCCGCAGTCCCGCAGTTATACTTAAGTCATCGATAAGTAAACACCACATTGTAAAATTTTTATAAAGACTCAATAAAGAATATTCTATTCTATTCTACATAATATTATTATGTAGGCAAATGTAAAACGGCGGCTGTTTCTGACAATCTTTCACATGGCTCTTTTCTGGTTTTGCCTAGCTCTGAACTGAAGAAGTAGGTATGTCGTTATATCCCTAATCAAAATTATAGCTCAAGCGTTTTTATTGTCATAATAATAAAAGGGCAAACAGTTTGCTACGCAAAACGTATCTTTCTATCTACCGCGGGAAACTCACTTGGTATGCTTGCGTGAGCCGGGCTATAGGTGCGTTGGAACGGGGTGGTTTTGGTTCCCTGATGGATGATCGTAACACAGATACCAAGATTTTTAACTGTACATGTGGACTGCGGACGGACATCTTTTCTTATCATCAATGTTGTTGGAGTGACAGATGGATGGCAACTCGGAGTGCTGATTCCCTCCCCAATTGTCGTCAAAGAAGCCTTGACGGCTCGGGCATTCTGATGGTTGATGAGCTGTCCCTGATTTGAAATCTGACTACATTATACCACTTCACTTACATCCGCGACACAATCTTCCCCACTCACTTCCATTTGGTCCAATCTAAACATGTTGTAAATTTGTGTATAGGTACCTACCTTTATTTTTATTCAAACTATTATTTCTATACTTCATCTTTTTTTTATAGAAATGCTGTCATTTAGTTAATTCTTATCTATACTCTATACTAATATATAAAGTAAGACTTTTGTTTGTTTGTCGGTTGTATGTTTGTAGTCGATAAACTAACAAACAAACAAAAGTCCTACTTTATAAATGATGCAAATTGGTTATTCCATGCACTAAATGTGCACTAGGAGGTTCTGAAATTAAAAGAAATAATTATTAAGACCAAAAAACATTGATTTTAAATTTACTTACTCGAAATTTTGTATTTAAATTCAGCAAACTGACAGCCGACATCAATTTTTTGAAACGTCTGTCTGTTTTTCATTTCATTTCGTTTCATTTCCTTTTCATTCTTCCTTATTATATTTAAGGCTGAACCAGAGACAAAAGGAGATCGGAAACTGACTTACGTTTTACCCTCCGGATACCGCAAATTTTATTTTACCGTTACTCGTGTATGTGAATAAATGAGAAAAAACAGCAACAAAACTCAGGTGGTATGTCGAAGTTTACTGAGATAGTATTAGTAAAAACAAGCATACTCTTGCAGCAAACTTTGACCGCAGCTTGTAGACATTGTCATTTTGACAGCTTGGTTTCCCATCTCCCTTTTAACTCATCTGTGGGCTGAACTCCTACTTAAGCGTTTGGACCAAAACAATGTTTACATGCGAATTCTTGGGCACGATTTTCTGTACTTACATAAGAAAATTTTGACAGCGATATTCAAAAAAAGCATGGATTTTAGTTTCCAATCTCTGTGCATGAATATTTCGCATAATGAATATTAGGTACACTTCGGTCTCGGTCAAAATTGGGCCTGTGTGGTAAGCTCATTGGTTTTCAAATGGAAAATTGCATGTAATTGTAGGTGCATTGGTTCTCAAATGGAAAACTGGAAAATTTCAAAACGGGTTTTCCAATGGAAAACAGAAAGTTCTTGATAAAAATCTCAGAAAACTCATTGGTTCTTAAAGGGAAAATTGCGTGTTATTGTAGGTGCACATGGAAAAATGGAAAATTTTGAATAGGGAACTCGGCAAAATCTGCGAGAGCACGAAGAACTTCAACACCTAACATCAAGCTTTTGCATAGAATTTAAAGTGATTGGTGTGTCTGTATGTCTGGTAGGGACACTAAATCCACTCAATCCTGAATGCATTTATATAAATTTTCACTGTAGGTAGGTATAGGCTTAGTAAAAACGAATTTTTTTGACAAATTTACTGGAAAGTCACTTAATAAGGCGGACAATCGAAACACGCATTTAATTTTGATTTTTGTGAAATAGTCAAAACACACCGGAAAATTTGTTGAATTTTTCAACGAAAATTGATTTTACTGCATACTTAAATGAGAGTAGAAAGTTAGTTTTCAAGCTTGGAAAAACTCAGATATGTAATTTTCTATTTTAATTGGGTTCAAGCAAATCACATTGCATTTTAACAATACATATCTGTATTAATAACAACTAACTTTGAGTTCTTCTGAAGGGTGGCGAAACGAAGTTCGCAGGGTCGGCTAGTTATGTATATAAGCTCTGCTCTGCTTTATTTAATTACGAAATTCAAATGGAAGAAGTGTCTTTATTTAAATATAATTTAATTTTAAACATTTACAATATTTAAAAAAATAACTAAAAATTGCCGCTACAATGAATTCAATAAATAGAAAATGATTTAGGAAGTTCATTTGCATTAAAAATTTTAAGGACAAAATGGGTTGGGGTCAAAATTCTGCCGGGGTCAAAATTATTTTGTCAAAATTCTGCTTTCAAAATTCTGCTTTCAAAATTCTGCTTTTCAAAATTCTGCTTCTAAGATTCTGCTTTTCGAATTTCTGCTGCTCAAAATTCTAAATTCTTAAATTCTGCTTTTCAAAATTCTGCTTAGCAAAATTCTGCGAATAATATAGAAAATTGAAAATATTAAAAAGCGCGCGCTTTTTAATATTTTCAAACCTTTCTTTTCTATATTATTCGCAGATCGCAGAATACCTTCTCTCATTAGAGATTAGCAGAAGATTATTTTGTGTTTGCATAGGTAGGTACATAGTTATATCAGTATGTATAATATGTACCTCCTTTATCTCCTGTAAGCTGTAAGGTTAGTCTTATTTGTTACGCCTTCGAGTTAGTGTTCAAATTTTACCATGAATATTTCGATTGTAAAATCCAATAAGGGTGATAAACTTTGTGTTGATGGCTATATGTTTTATCTTGAAAAGTAACACAAATGTAAAACTTGCTAATCGACTTAGAGACAAGTGCAAGGGACGAATAGTGACTAAATTGAATTTTGACCCCAACCCGAAATTTGTTTGTGTTTATGAATAAACAGTCATAAAAAAGCAGAATGTTTTTATTTAAAACAGCTAGAATTTTGAAAAGCATAATTTGAAAATACAGAATTTTGGTGACCAGAATGCAAAAAAAAGCAGAATTTTGAAAATCAGAATTTTTCGATTAAAAAGCAAAATTTTGAAAAGCAGAATTTTGAAACCAGAATTATGACCCGCTCCCGGCAGGTGGCCATGGTTCAGAGGATAGTGTAGTTGACTTTCAAACGAGGTTCTATACAGCGGGGCTCGAATCAATAGAATTGACAATTTCGTGATAAAACTTGTTCGGGGCCATATTGCGAGAGCTATGACCTCGACCAACAATTTGATATTCGGGCCGTTCTATCCGAACGACAACTACTTTGACAATGCACGCTTGAGCGGCTTCATCCCACCAGAGGCATTCCTCTATTTAGACCAGTGCGGCGTGATACAGGATAGATTGGCAGTACCGCTTATCTACCACGTCAGGCGGAGAACAGTAGACCGGCAGCTCCTGTATGAACGAGGCATCCTCGCTCGTGATGGAGCGGAGCTACTTCGGTTCAGTAGGGCTGTGTCCGAAAAGGACCGCAGTGATGGGGTGAAGCAGGAAAACCAGTTTTGGTGGCTTCAAACTGTATCTGACAATGGGTAATCCGGGGTGGGGTATTTTTGCCTTGGCCGGCTTACATGCTTGTTTTAGTCTTAGGTTTTAGGTTTAAGTAGAGTACGTGGTATGGTGGCACTTAAGAATATTATTGACATTGACATTGACATTACAGTACTTCGCACATGAATGATACGAACTACAGACACATAGCAGCACTGGCGACTGAGGCCATCAGCTGGGACTGAAACAAGACAAACGACAGAGAGAGACAGATAGACACATAGAATTAAAGAACACCATAAAATAAACCTACGTGGCACAGAGGAGGAGACATAGATTTATATTGTCTCATATTATCGCACAGGTGGCCTCAGATAAGTTGGCGATTATTGTAGAAAAAGACTGCTGCCGAAGCTGGGGCTTGAACCCGAAACGTTTGGCTTAGCAGTCAACTACACCTTTTTTTTACCAATTCATTTTTTTATTCATTTAAACTTAAATCCCAGAATTATTCAACAAAGTTCATTGCTATCAACTCATAAATCTTTATTTGAGGAATCTGCACATTGTTTTTACGACAGTAAAAGTTAACCACGCAAAATTTAGTAAAAGATAAATTTTTCGCAAAGTTCAGTGAGAACCAAAAAGGTTTATTGTCCCAATAAACTTTTTAATTGAAACTCATCCAACTCCTGTTTATTGAATTATTTTTCCCCTTAAAATTCAATAAACTGTTAGTTGATTCCTATAAACAGTTAGTTGAAATACATTTTTGGAACAATAAACGATTTATTATTAAAATAAACGATTAATTGAGACAATAAACGGTTAGTTGAAATAAAAGGCAAAACTAAAAATTGAGTTGTTTGGCACAATAAACTTGTTTATTGGTGCAATAAACCACTTTATTGGCCCAATAAACTTGTTAATTGGCGCAACTAAAACGTTTATTGGCGCAATAAACTCGTTTATTGGCTCAATTAATTCAGTTTATTGGCTCAATTGACCGTTTATTGGCACAATAAACGATTAATTGAGACAATAAACGGTTAATTGAAATTAAAGGCAAAACTAAAAATTGAGTTAATTGGCACAATAAACTGTTTTATTGGCGCAATAAACTCGTTTATTGGCCCAATAAGAAAATTTATTGGCTCAATCAACTCAGTTTATTGACTCAATAAAAGAGTTTATTGACTCAATAAACGAGTTAATTGGCTCAATAAACTTATTTATTGGCACAATTAACTCCGTTTATTGGTCCGATGAATGAGTTTATTGGCGCAATGAACTCTATTTATTGGCGCAATGAACTCGTTTATTGTTCCAATTAACGAGTTAATTGGCGCAATTAACTCAGTTTAATGGCGCAATTAACTCAATTTATTGCCACCAATAACATATTGCTAGAAATTTTAGTAAAATATTAAAATTTTATTTGTTTATTTATATAAATAAATTAAATTTTCAATATATTTATGCAATTTCTGTAAATATTTTATGGTGGCAATACATGTACAAGTTAAAAATACTTACGTTTTATTTTTTCTATTTGCAACCATTTCTGAAATTTGTAAGAGTTTTAAGTACAAAAATTAAACATTTTAGTTAGGTAAACATTGTGAGATATTTTATTGATTTGTTATTCATACAGTGTATTTTTTAAAGGATTTTTAAAAATTTCAGAAGTAGACAATTTTAAAAGAGAAAATACTACACAAATTACTACTTAAATTTGACTTACAAATCGAAATCCAGTAGGAAGTTTATACTGGGGCCATTTCTTTAAAATATCCGATGTTGCTCTATAGTTCTTTATATCAGTGAGTCTAGATTTTGAACACGCCGTCCAGCATTTATCGAACTCCTCGGAACTGAGGTTGTCAAATTTAAGTGCTTGATAGCAATTATCGGCATTTTCTTCTGGAACTGAAAGACATAGGTACATTTAAGTATACACTCGGTCACAGGAGAAAGCATAAACTGAACCCAATAAAGTAAACAAGATAATCAATCCTGTTTCTCATCAACGATTTCAAAAAGCAATAATCTCGCTCCATTGACATTTTACAATACTTCGTACAGTTTAATAATATTGTTAAAAGTCGTTGATTCAATTAACATAGTTGATGAGAAACAGGCCCCAGGTTAAAAAAGATATGTACACAGAATCCAAAAAGTCTCGGTACAGTGATATTAAATCAGATGGACTTCGAAATGTAAGAGAAAATTTGACCCAAATTTTGAAAAAATAAAAGTTGAAACTATACGGAGACTTTTTGGATTCAGTAATTGTTGACATGTGTTATTTAAGATAAAAATTACCCATTTTGATTTCGTTGGCCATTTCTACGTCTCCTTCACGTTTTGTTTTACTTGACTTTGGTGTATTCATTGCCTTTAAGTAGAATTTTAAATTGCAATATGTATTGTAGATCTTCCCCCTCTTTCCAGACCTGTGGTATTCCTGTAAAAGTATAATTTGTTAATAAGAATATCTATAATTGAATTCTTTTAAAAAGTTCAAGATGGGTTACAGAGCAAGTATGAGAACGCGGTGATGAAGGTAGTGATGCTGGTCTGGAAATACTTCTTCATCTAGGACAAAAAAAAAAAAAAATTTGTTTAGTTAGTAGCTTTGATTGCAAAAATGTGAAAGGAGAATAGGCGGTTTCGTCCCATCGTTGTTACACATAACACATAGTGACCTATATCACTGGAAATGGAAAGGTCTCAGTAAATGTAGAAATTAAATAAACTTCTTTCCAGTGATATAGGTCATCATGTTTAACACCGATATGGGACGAAACCCATACAAAACTGCCCATTCTCCTTTGTATGAGCTGTTTTTGTCAGCATACGACGAATGTACACATCTGTGGTGTTTGGCATAAACATAATAACTCCTATAATATTTATTAAAATATTGTAAATACCTTTTTGATGCAATTAACTAAAAAATTAGTCACTTCTGAACGTACGTTCGTCGCAATAAGGATTGTAATCCTTAAATGATTTTTTCTTGTGATGGAGTTACCATGACAACAGCTCCACGCTGAAGATATTTCCTCCTTCCGTGTTGACTGGGATCATCTCCTCGCTGTTGTCAAAACATGGTGATGGAGATCCATCCATGCTTTCACTTTCGTTAGCCACTGTTGTATTGACAGTGATGGCTTCATTTTTGTAGTCCATTGGTCCATTTGTCAATTTTTGAAATTCGAAAGCATGCAAGTGGGACATTAGACGCTTGTATATATAATTAGTATATTTTATTACTAATGAACTCACCTTGCTTTTTCAAAATTATGATTTTAATGAGTTTTATTAATAGTCTTGCAGCTTGATTTTTAATTCATTACATTTGTTGGCACAACATGAAAAAAGAATAAAATAACAAATAGTAAACAGAAAATTAAATACAAGGGCCGACTTTTCTTACCTCTGATAAAAATGTCTGGTTAAACAAACAACCATTGGTAGGTAAAAACGTATCGAAACAAAAATATTTTATATTAAAAGGTAGAAATTGTTGTTTCACAGATATGTTTACTCAGCACAGCACAGCCCAGCACAGCACAGCACAGCACAGCACAAGAACAAGGAATAGACTGAATCGTTTATTCAGACAATTCTTCTTGTGCGCTTGGGTAAACTATGCAAGCAAATAGTTGTTTGCGACAATAAACAGTTTTTTGGGACAATAAATGGTTTATTGAAAGTTAACTGTTTTGTGAAATTTAGGTTTGGAAACTCAATTAATAGTTTATTGCGACAATAAACGGTTTGTTAGGACAATAAATGGTTTATTGAAAGTTTTTTGAAATTTAGGTTTGGAAACTCAATTAATAGTTTATTGCGACAATAAACTGTTTATTGCGACAGTAAACAGATTATTGACTTTCGGATTTCAAAAGTCAATAAACTCAGATTGTTTGTCCCAATAAAAAGTTAGTTGATTACGGAAATCTGAAATCAATTAAAGTTTATTGGGACGATGAAAAGTGAGTCAATAAACGGTTTTTATAATTTTTATGAACAGTATTATTTTCAATTAATAATTGATCGATAAGGTGTTCCAAATTACTTTGATTATTCATTTCACTACAATTTTTGGTCAAATCACGCTCGATAAGAATGACGAATTACTAATTTTTCAGGAAATAAGATATGATTAGGTACCCGAGTGGCTAGCTCTTGTCGATTTTAGGTATAAATAGCTTACCAACTGTGTTTGCTGTCAGTTCCAATAGGTTAGTTATAAGTTCCTTTAGTCTTTGAATAGCTGAAATATAATTTCAACCATGAATTTATTTGGACGTGTACTCTTAATGGCGCTATGTGTTTTTACCGTGGGTTTTGTATTTGTTTTTAATATGAAATATATGTTAACTGCTTGCTCTACAGGCATATGCCCTGCCCTCGATGACAAATATTGAAGATGAAGTATTGAAACTGCGAGTTGCTGCTGCCGTCGGAAAACCTCTGGCCGTGAACAATTCTCAAGACAGTTGCATTAGCAACTTCAGCAGAAACATGGACAGAATCAACAATCTCACTGTCAATAGTACAAAGCAGTGTTACGACAGAGCCGAAGGGGCATTTAAGGAATTCGATAATCAGGTCTTAAATTCGACCGTTGTGGATGTAAACGCTTTGTCAAAGAAGCTTCAATCGTCACTCCAAAACTGTTCGGCCTTGAAATCAAATGCTGAAATTCTTGTTTGCTACCTCGATTCGGTAATTTGATAAACTATGCCATCTTTAGCCTTGCTATATGTAAAGCTCAATTTATATATTTTCTTTTTGACAGTTCAACCAAAATGTCAATTTGTTGAAAAATATAACGAGTCAAGCATTGCTGGTAGGAAAATCAATTCACGAATACGAATACGCCGTAGGAGTGGATACTAAGATGTGCGCACAGGACGTTATGATCAACAGCAGGGTTAATACGAGTAAAGCCGAAATTGACCTACAGACTTGTTTAAGCAACGTCACTCTAAGCGGCGTAAACGGTTCGAAAGGAAACTCCCAAAGTAAACAACTTTTCTTGAACTAAATATTTGTTATAGGGTGATTCAGAAAGCCCTGTGACTGTTTTTCAATTTTAAATAAAATCATAAAATGAATTTATGGATTGTTAAACTTTTTTTTGGAACGTCTAACATATCCTTGTCTTGTTTCGATACCCTTCTATACTTTCTATCTTTCAGCTTATAGTGATTGGTATTGGCAGCGTTCTGATTAAGAATTGCTGGACCGAAAACACCATTTTGTTACTTCTCATATTGATCGAGTTCTCTACTGACCAAATTCTCGCTAGAAAAATATCGCACTGGATAAGTTATAATATTTGTTGGACCAAAGCTCACTTAAATATTTTAAATTAATTTTGAATATAACAAAACTTTCGAACAGCTCCAAAATATTTCCCTTCTAAAAAAGGACTTTGATATTCATTTTTCTTCCTTAATCATAATTGGAAAAGAAAACAAATGTTATAAAAATGTTGCGAGGTATTTTCGTAACAAAATAATGAACAGAAAAAGTTGATATTTCCCTAATCCAGTCTAGCTGTGTCGGTGCCTTGATGCTATGAAACTCTATTCCATATTCACACCTCTTCAATGGTCCTCTAGGAACCTAAAGGCAAGCTGCCAATATC
This sequence comes from Sphaerophoria taeniata, assembly GCA_943590905.1. NCBI lineage: Eukaryota > Metazoa > Arthropoda > Insecta > Diptera > Syrphidae > Sphaerophoria > Sphaerophoria taeniata. Next base: position 47,245,447 of record OX016540.1, read on the forward strand.
CTGCTTGAAAAATCTTCTTTCATTAAGTTTGCAGATACCTTACCTGTGTGCCTTTCGACAAGCCCTCTTGTTCCATCAACGAACAATGAACGGCAATGTCGATGTCGTCCTCCGCATCGTTGAGGATAAAAGTAAGAAAGAGGATTTTATTTTTCTATCAGTAGTGGTTGGTTCTTTAAGCTTAAAATCAGTGGAAAATCATTTAAGGAACTGCTGAAAGCAATTTTCACTTAGTTTTATTTAATTTTAGCAATTTCAGTTTTTTTGGTAAAGTGTCTTTAAGCTGAGGCATCTGTGTGCTGCCAACTTCTATAATAATATTCGAAAGCTTTTTGGCTGTGCTATCAAGTATATACACCCACTCAACCCACTCACTCTATATTACAACTTTTTTGTCCTTGCGTCACTGTTGCCGTCTTCCTTAACGTCCATTGCCGTCGCCGCCCCGCGCGCCTGCCGCCTGTCTTTACTTTATTATTCTTTTTTTTTTTTGAAAGGAAATTGGAAATCCAGGTTGAACATGATTGATCTCTGATGTGAATGAAATAATTAATTATTTGAGTATTATATGCTTAGCTAAGGGAAAAAAGAAGCTGCTCTTGAATTTCTTGCAGGAAGTTGATTGATTGATTAATGGTTCACTTATTGCAATATAAAAGGAAAAAGGATATTTGTGTATATGGTTGTATGATAAGGAGCCTAAGGAGGCATTTTGCATTACAAAGGGTTTTCTTTCTTCAATCAAACACAAACGGTGTGATTCGCTTGATTAAACGCTTCGTTAAAGCAATTAGAGAGGTTGTAACCCTAAAAATAGAAAGCATTTAATGTATGGCATGGGAGTGTGAATTAATAAACAATAAAGCAGATGTTTGGGTTTGTTTGAAGGTGAAGGAACTTCTTGGGATTTTTGTTAAGATTGACGGAATGAATTGTTTAACTGACTTGACCTTGTAGATTAATGTCAATCATACGGTATTGTGATTGCTCGACAATGTTTCCAAAAAGTTAAATAAGAAGTAGTTTTACTTTGAGGTTTTCGGCATAGGTTTATTACGTTTCTTTTTATCATGAACAGTTTTGTACAAATTCTAAAAGCATGATTGAAGATTTCTATAAAAGAAAAAAACAAAAACATCGAAATAACCCGCAATTTGATTTAATTTGAGTGAGTCAAGATCAGAAATTTCCAAATAAACTAAAAATAAAAAAGTGCACTAAATCTGTCTACCTACAAATCCTATTCCAAGGTTCGTAAAATATCGATCGCAATCCGAAAAATACCGATACTTCTCCCTTTTTTCCGATCTTCTCACGATCCGAAAAAAATAAAATTCTCATACAGATACTTTTCTCGGGATCCGAAAATTTCGATCTCTCTCGGCACGAATTGAAAATTATTTTTCTCTTTTTATCATTCGTGAGAAATCGGAAAAATAAAATTCCCCTCAAATTTTGTTCTCTCACGAAGAGAAATTAAAAAGGATCTGAAAAGATCGAAAAAAAAATATTCTTTGAATGTGTTTTGCGGTTTATGGTTGTTTCTTGTTTATTGTTTTGTTTGATCTCGGTTGTTTAAAATGGGACGAAAAAAAGAATTCGAAGTGAATAATTATGTTTTTTATGAACAAGAAAATAATATGGCATCATGTTTAAGATGTGATAAGAAATTAAAAGGACTAGTGACTGGCAATATAAAAAGACATTTTACAAAAGTTCATTGTGTTTGTTTTAATGATGATGCAAATGAGGAAACGTCGGGAAGTAGAAGTGTTGCCATTTCCAGTGCTGGAGTTCCTAAAGAAAAAAAATTATCAATTTGCGTTGACATGGACAAAAGTCAATTTATTAAATGTTGCATTGGACTTGTTACGCTATTGTATTGTGTATTGAATGTTAATTATGTTAATTTGAGTATATTTCAATTAAATACATATGCATTTTGCACACAAACAACAACCGACATTTTTTTATATTTTATTTAACGATCGGTTCGTGAATGGATCTTTTTTGCATCTTCTGTGATAAATTCGTAATCGAATTTAATTTTTCAGTTCCCGAAAAATTTAATTCGATCGTGAACACAAATTTTATTCTCAAAGAACCGAAAAATAAAATTCGCGATCGAATTTAAAATTAAATTCCCGGTTGAATTTATCGATCGCGATCGAATTAAATTTTATCGTTCTACGAACCCTGTCCTATTCACAATTATCAGAATTCGCTCCAACGAACGCGAGAGAACCTAAACTGACATTGCTCGCAGACACAAAAAAATTGTTGTTTTTGAGATTTCATCGACACTTTTTATTCCTTTGAAAAGCCTAGGCATCGAATAATGTGTGATTTGTTAAACAATTTAAATTTTTCCCCATTCCATCATGTATTCCAAATGTGTTCCTTGTGTTAAGAGTGAGACGTCTGCTAAGCTACATAATCGCAACTGCTGATCAATAATTAAACCACTCAACATCTCTGCAACCACAAAATACACTTGCATCCCCTATCAATCCTTCCACACTCTTAACCCATTTCGTGTTAAAAGTAAATACACTAAATTAGTCATCATAATCAAATACTATCATCCAAACCAATCTTATCTCTCAAGCAGTTACACAAATATTTACCCACTGAAGTCCTAAGCACCCATCTCCACACCAGGAAATTGATGCAAATTACCCATCTAAAAATCATAGATCAAGAATAGGTAATCCCTTGCATAAATAATTGTTGAAAATTCAGTAATTTCCTTCTCGTCATTTTTGCTATTTCATTCCTTTTTGAAATGAATTCATCATCACTTTCCAAACGATATGGCAAAATCATAGAATGGGTGTCCGTTTTGAGAATTTGAGACCATGTCAACATATTTGATTGGGAAAAGGTAAAAATCAAAATCGAATTGAGATAAAAGACGTTCGTGTTGCTTACATACTTGTCGTCCTGTTCTGTGTTACTCAGAGTTCCATAGTTATAGGAGAAACCACATGAGAACCTTCTGGAGTTCTGGCACATAAATGAAAGAGAGCTGATATTTCGAGGATAATATTTGGAATTGAGTGGAATACAAAGTAGTTTGCTCAGTTCTTGAATAATCTTGTCCATTGAATAGAACCATTAAAAGATTATCATAAGTGCAGACGATATCGATTATTTAAGCTATAAACTTAATCGATAAATAGATAGTAGGTATTTTATTTATGTCTCTTACTCTTGGCTACGAAAGAGAGGAGCATGTTTATAATATGGATGAGGTTAAGATTTTGTTCTAGTGCTAATGGGACCGGACTCTATCCCTTATACACGGAATTGGACTTATGAAGATTATAAAAATAGAAAAAAGGTAGAGACAAATACAAGAAGCAACGGTGACTGAAGCCAACCGCTGTACTCCACAGAAATAAGGAAACGAAATAAATAGACAGATAGCAACAAAAAAGAAATCTACATGGCGCAGTTGATGGTACTTACTAACTTGATCTTTTAATACTTTCTGTTTTCAATAAAATATAAAAATTACATGCGAAGGACTTTTTTCATAATCATCAGTTTTTGCCTTCATCTTCGCTACAACCAGGATCCAGTTCGGGGCTCTTTCAGCAAGTTCTTCCACATTTATTATTATTTTTAACAAAAAGCACGGAGTCAAGGGGTTTATGATGCCCTATTTTTGTCAGCATTAGAAAAGACAGAAAGGACGGAGAGGAGATATCAGTCAAAACATTGCCCTCGAATTCCCGAACATTGCAAGGAAACGTTAGCAGTTCCACATTAGTGCAGTACTGCTAAAAAAAGAATCACTAAACTTGACAGTGCAATCGAAGTTGGACTCGAATGTGAACTGATGAATCATTTTTAACGCTTTGTGTTGAACAAATGGCTTGAGAACGTCACAGTAGCCCAGCCAGAGGTAAGAGTTATACTCAAGCTTAGGACGTGTATACGTTTCATCAGTCATCAAATCAGAAGAGGAGAAAAATGTCAAGCTTAAAAGTAATGGTAATATAAAGAGCTTAGACAAAGTATGCTAGGTTGTGTTGGATTTAAGCAGCCGCTCGGTTATTTCTTTTTCCATATTGTGTTTAGCTTCCGTTAGTAAATTATGGCACTACTTCGAACCCGTCCCTTTGAATTTTGACAGTTGCGCTGTTCTCCTTCGCCCTACGTTTTCTGTAGACGGAGTTACGGAGTAATACACCGATTTAAAATTCCGCACATTTTTGCCAATATCTCGGCTACCAGGCCCTCAAATACTTGACACCCATCTTGATGGATAGAGTTTAACTAAACCATTCTTTTGATGTATTATTCGATTGGCTTAGGAAGAATTTTTTTTCTGTCCAAAATTTTGGCAAGGTCACGTGATATTTTTCGAAAATAATGAGAAAATTGATTTCACTAAATTCTAAATATTTTAAAGCTCTCATTATCTTGACCTCACTACTGTAAACCAAACTCTATTTCGAGCTTTGGTTGCCGAGATATTTGTATCCGAAAATCTTCTTTCTATGGGATTACAACTAGCTATGGAGGAAAACCAAAAAAATATGGTTTCTTGATCGATAACTCGGTTACCAGACCTCGTAGGTAGTTTTGATTTGACCAGTGGCAGATAGAGGGCAAACATACCTTTGTTCTCGTGCATCATTTCATATAGGCTAGCTGGAAAGATTCAGAGATCTGGCGACTTTAAATTATGGAAAATTTCATGAAGGCAGAAATCGAAAGAAATTATTTTTTTATTATAACTGATACAGGTATTGGCTTCTAATGGCTGATAAAATACTTGTAAGCCCTTATATCAACGCGGAATTGCGTAGCTGTTGTCCAGGAAAATTGTGGGTACACTATTACACTTGCTATCGAACTAGGGTCTCAGGGATGGAATCAGCAGTATTAATTCTTATGCCAAAATGAAAAAAAGTCGTACTTGTTATAGTAAATTGTTATTATTGTCAGCCATTTTGATATTTTTTACAAAGGTATAAACATTTCGCAAATTTCCAAACTTTAACATAATTAAAAAAAACTTGTCCTTCTCTCAGGTACCTACATTTTTGTTTTCTGAGGTAAACATCAAATTCTTAATGTCGATCCCAACACCAACCCTGAATGCTGTAAAGACAACTTTTCAACTTACAAAAAAAAGTCGTAAAAAAACTTTGTCTGTTTATTATGACGAGCCAAGTGATTAACTGAAATCATTAAGAGCGTCAGTCGATTTGCTTCATTCTCAAACTTCTTCGAGGTATTTCTTTTTTTTTTCTTAATAAAAACAGTCGTTTACAAGAATAAATTAAAAACGAACACAAAATTTATTCGTGCTTCTGTTTTTGCCGCGCTTCGTTGGTCCTTAATTTGCAGCACAAAAAAAAAAAACCAAAACACCAGCAAAAGAAGTGATGACATATTGTTAAATGTATCTAAGCAACGTCGTTGTTGTCATCGTCATCGTCGTCGTTGTCGTTGCCACCTTCTCCATCACCATTCGACATTATTCGGCCACGCTTGGAAAATCCTCTAAACTGGTGATTATCGGTTTAATGTATTCGCAGATGTGTTAAGGGGCTCCCAGGACTTAATTTCGTATTCAAGTTTTTGTTTTGAATTGCTGTTTCGAGTTTTGTTTGAAATTGTTTTGTTCTTTTTTTTTCTTTTTTCCTCTGTTTTTGTAAACGTGCAGATTTATTATGCTTTGGCTCTAAGAAAGTAATTAATTTTAATCGTTTGAACATGACACGGTTTATGGATTTGATTTTTTTTATTCAAATCAATTTTGAAACACAAATTTATTAACCTCAACTCTTCTCTGTCGACTTTGATTCTGTCATGAAAAGCATGCAATTAATTCAATTATAAGTCAGCGACAACTTGACTTAATGGCCATACCAACATACATAATTGAATTTCCAATTTTATCCCATATTGATGTAGTTCAACAAAAAAAAAAAACTACCCTTCACTGTGCAAGCTGCCATCATCGCTCAATCGATTAAAAACGTGTCAGGAAAGGAAAATAAAAGCATTAAATTAAAAAGTCAAGAGAGACGACCAACAACAGACGACGACGATGTGCCCGCCGCTGCCCCGACCGCCGCGCGGCCGCAGAGCAATGAAATTGAACTTTATGTGGTTTGAGTTTCCTTTCCAGAATGAGACCGACAAGTTTTTACTGTCCATGCTTTTATCCAGGTGCAAAACGATATTTTTTCATTAAAGTGGCGCCAAGTCGCTACCACGTCATTGACAACCATTACAACGACCGACGACTAACCAAATGTTCGCACGATGCTATAGGGTGGTCGAACAGAAGACTTGGGTGCGGGGCTAAGAATCGGTCACCCGTTCATTGCCGCAAATGCAAATCCGGTCTGTCCAAACGGAATTAACACCATACCATAGTGTGCAATTCATTAAAAATCGGAAGTCAGATGTAAGGAACGATAATGGAATAACGACGTCGGGAAAATTTTAACAAATAATGGCAATAGCCTTCCAATGAAGCTATTAGTGCCATACAACTTCAAGGTTCAAGTCGCCAGAACCGACAGGAATAAAAAGGGAGCAGAAAGAAAGATGAGAACATTGAATTCAATTCAATCGATTAGAGCTGATAATTTCTTTTGAAAGATTTGTGTTCAGTGGAAAAAAAAATCCAATAATTAAGTATGACTGTGCTTTTTTCAGGGGTTAGGAAGTAATTAAGAATGTTGATATTGGTCAGGGGCTTTGGTTTGCTTTATGGAGGTCGGAGAACTAGAACAAAATGTTAGCATAGCAAGGAAGAAAAGGAAATGGCAAAATATAAATATGGTATTATGAACAACAATGAGTAGAAAATTTTCATATATCCAAATAAGATCTAATCATTTGGACGAAAGTTGGTCACTATGGCGAATACGTAATATTTTTTTCTCATATGAGAGACTTAGGATAAAAACTGAATTTGGGTTTTATACTGCAAGAAACTAATGAAAGATGGAAAAGCCTTGAAACATGTGCCACGGCCTGGTAACTATAGCTCAAATTTGATGAGATAATGTGCCAAACGATTATATGCACTCAGACAAAAAAAATTCTTACGATTACTTCTGAGCATATTATCGAGCTATTGGGTAACCACAAATGGAAAATGAGTCTCAATACTGCTGACATTTCCATAGGTTGTAGCGATAAGAAAAGAGCTCAAAGACACTGCCGTCTTCACTTTTTGCGGAAATCTGCACCCTTCAGGAAAAAGTGTCTTTCTTCAAAGCATCAAAGTTACAACCAAAAATGAAATAATAATTGCGGGATACATCAGAAAAATATTGACTTATATACCCAAAAAAGTATTTTCCTATATTAACAACCAAGGATGTACATGATTCCAATAAATTTGTATGGATATCCTAATTTTTTTTATCACTTTATGATGGGGTCTCTTTTTTATAACAAAAAAGTATTACTATGGTGGTTTCGTATTTGCGAATATTTTTCGATAATTATTTCTACGAATATAAATTTCAATAAGAATAAAAATTTGTTTAATTAGGTCACTCTTATCGTTTTAAAGGAAAAACGATGCACGCCTCTTTATGTGTACCAAACTAAAAAAAACTTAAACAAATCAGGTAAAAAAAAATGTTGGTGGACGATATAAAGATATCATATTCAGCGAACGTTGCGCTGTACTTTCAATTTACGTCATAAGCAATGGAATTATACGAATGCTGTAAAATAAATTTTACAATATTGTTTTAACCTTTGTTTTTTTTTTTTGAAAAATTATGATTTTTAATAAAAAAGTTAAAAGCTCAAAAATCACTTCGAATTTTTCTAAATTCCCGTTTTTCATTGACATTGACATTGGCATTACAGTACTTCGCACATGAATGATACGAACCACAGACACATAAGGCGTTTTTCTTTTCTTCATCTGAACAGAGCTTGAACTGTCAAACCGAAAATTGTGTTTCTTTTTTAGTTCAGAGTGTTTAGAGCATCAAAGTTGTGTTACTTTTATCGTTCAGAGCACTGATTCTGAGTGTTCAGTGTTCGACCGACGCGCTCAGAAAAAAGAGACCGAGCATAATGAACGATATGCTGAGTTGCGTGTTTTTCTCAAAACAATTGAAATGAAGGAGGAAAAAAGAAAAACGCCTATAGTAGCACTGGCGACTGACGCCATCGGCTGGGACTGAAACAAGAAATACGAAAGAGAGAGACAAATAGACACATAGAAGGAAAGAACTATGAATTGACTTTCATATTAATAAGAATAAATTAAAGATTATGCTTAAAACCAGTGTGACACGCTCTTAAATGTTTTTTGTTGTCTATTCATGTATTTTTTTTATTATTTGTTTAAAAAAGAAAAAATAAGAAACTGACTCTTTTTTATTTTTTTTATTGTATTTTTTACGAACTTGACAAGTGCCTTCTACACGCGTGTTTACTTTTTTCTTTGTTTTTTTTTATATATATTTTTAAAATTTTTGACTCAAAAATTTTTAAATTTTTGATTTTAAAATTTTGCATTTTTTCTTGTTTTTTACTTTTTGTAATATTTTAATTTATTTTGTTTTTCCTGTTCTACCTGCTTGTATTAAGCAGCCCCAATCTCTTGTCTTCCTAGTACCTATTCGTGTCGCCATCACTTTTATTTATTTTATTTATTTCTAATAATTTCAAATTAAGTGCCGATACGACTAGCAACCGTAATTGTAATCGTACTCGGTGAAAATGGACCCCAGCGCGTGCGGTATCTGGGGGGGAAAGATTTATATTGTCTCATATTATCGCACAGGTGGCCTCAGATAAGTTGGCGATTATTGTAGAAAAAGACTGCTGCCGAAGCTGGGGCTTGAACCCTCAACGTTTGGCTTAGGAGTCAACTACACTATCCTCTGAACCCTGGCCACCTGCCATCCCGTTTTTCAAGATAGTAAAAACGTAATTTTGGAAAAAAAATACAAAAACAGGTCGATTACATAATCATTCTTTCTGCTAGAATCAATCATTAGTTTGCCCCAGACGCGAAAATCTACGACGTTGCGTTTTCGCAACGCTCGCCGGAAATGGTTTAAGGACAGAGTCAAACATTTTGTCATTTCCTAACTTCTTTAAATCCTATATGAAACAAGTTTATGCAGGGCTCACACTTAAATTTATGTTTTTTTTTAAAATCGAAAAAAAAATGTAGGAAAAAAAGGCAGACCATTTCTTCTACTTTTTGTCAAAAAAAAAAAAAACATTCTATATCTATGTATTTTGTCCTTAAAAATTTTAATGCAAATGAACTTCCTAAATCATTTTCTATTTATTGAATTCATTGTAGCGGCAATTTTTAGTTATTTTTTTTAATATTGTAAATGTTTAAAATTAAATTAAATTAAAATATAGACACTTCTTCCATTTGAATTTCGTAATTAAATAAAGCAGAGCAGAGCTTATATACATAACTAGCCGACCCTGCGAACTTCGTTTCGCCACCCTTCAGAAGAACTCAAAGTTAGTTGTTATTAATACAGATAGGTATTGTTAAAATGCAATGTGATTTGCTTGAACCCAATTAAAATAGAAAATTACATATCTGAGTTTTTCCAAGCTTTAAAACTAACTTTCTTCTCTCATTTAAGTATGCAGTAAAATCAAATTTCGTTGAAAAATTCAACAAATTTTCCGGTGTGTTTTGACTATTTCACAAAAATCAAAATTAAATGCGGGTTTCGATTGTCCGCCTTATTAAGTGACTTTCCTGTAAATTTGTCCAAAAAATTCGTTTTTACTTAGCCTATACCTATCTACAGTGAAAATTTATATAAATGCATTGAGGATTTAGCGGATTAAGTGTCCCTACCGGACATACAAACATACCAATTACTTTATATTCTATGCTCTCGCATATTTTGCCGAGTTCCGTATCCAAAATTTTCTATTTTTCCATGTGCACCTACAATTACACGCAATTTTCCCTTTGGAAACCAATGAGTTTTCCGAGATTTTTATCAAGAACTTTCTGTTTTCCATTGGAAAACCCGTTTTGAAATTTTCCAGTTTTCCATTTGAGAACCAATGCACCTAAAATTACATGCAATTTTCCCTTTGAAAAGCAATGAAGTTTCTTGTTTTTCATCAAGAACTTTCTATTTTCCATGCGAAACCCCATTTGGAAATTTTCCGGTTTTCCATTTGAAAACCAATGCACCTTCAATTGCATGCAATTTTCCCTTTGAAAACCAATGAATTTTCCGAGATTTTTATCAAGAACTTTCTATTTTCCATTCGAAAACCCGTTTTGGAATTTTCCAGTTTTCCATTTGAAAACCAATGCACCTACAATTACATGCAATTTTCCATTTGAAAACCAATGAGCTTACGACACAGGCGACAGGCCTAATTTTGACCGAGACCGAAATATATCTAATATTCATAATGCGAAATTACATGCACAGAGATTGGAAACTAAAATCCAGGTTTTTTTTTTAATATCGCTGTTAAAATTTTCTTATGTACAGAAAATCGTGTCCAAGAATTCGCATGTAAACATTGTTTTGGTCCAAACGCTTAAGTAGGAGTTCAGCCTTAAATGTAATAAGGAAGAATGAAAAGGAAATGAAACAAAATGAAATGAAAAACAGAGAGACGTTTCAAAAAAATGATGTCGGCTGTCAGTTTGCTGAATTTAAATACAAAATTTCGGGTAAATAAATTTAAAATCAATGGCGCAAATTTTAAGTCAGCCCTCGTTTAAGAAATAAAGTCTACTCTACTTAAAGCACTTCTAACTTTTCTTATTTTTAAACACTTTAAACGAGTCTTCTAACTAGATTGGACTTTAAACATAACGTTGTGTGAACTCGCCTAAATGTGACACATCAATAAATTGAATAAGTGAACCGTCATTTTACGCTTGCAGTTTTTATCGGTTTTTACTACATTTATCTCCCCAAAACAGGAAAAAATGTGATTATTTAGTGTTTGTATATTTAGTTCTAATAAATGTTATGTTTTTCTTTGTGAAAATTTGTTTCAATAAATATCCAAATGATGTTCCAAATTGTTTTGTTTTTATTTGTCATAGTGAAGGTGGAATAGTGTGCTCTGAAATGGGTATAAAATATTCCTTTAGAACAGGAATAAATTTCCCTACAAGTGTAAGTTGTTTATTAGAACTCTCAAAAAAGGCAAATAGGTAATAAAATTAAAATCAAACAACGTACACACACAACTGCAAGAAGTGTCAAAAAACAAGCAGCAAATCCAGCTTGGTAGTCCCATGGTTAATATATTTTTTTTTTTTACAAAAATGATAAATGAATATTTGAATTTAAATTAGAGGATGCACGAATTTGACAAACTCTTAGCTATCTTTTAACTTCAAAATCTTCGAAAATCTCAAAATCTTCTCGTTCAAAACTATACTTTAAAGAGTTAAACGAACGCTTTCTCCGTTTTTAAGTTAGACGACCACTTTAACGATAAAGTATACTTTAAGTCGTTCAAAAATGAGATAAAGTCGACCCTGAATCTAAAATTTGTTTTTAGAGTCGACTCCTATTTTAAAGTGGATTTAAAGTATAGTTTAAATGTTTCAAAATTTGCGCCAATGTTTTTTGGTCTTAATAATTATTTCTTTTAATTTCAGCATGCAGTAGGAGACTGCACATTCAGTGCATGGAATAACCAATTTGCATCATTTATAAAGTAGGACTTTTGTTTGTTTGTTAGTTTATCGACTACAAACATACAACCGACAAACAAACAAAAGTCTTACTTTATATAATATTAGTATTAGTACTAGCAGTTGCCCGCGACTTCGTCCGCCTCTCCCTCGTCCACCGGCCAGAGTATCATCTCGACTTGTGCATCATGCGCGCGTGGGAATTTTGTTCGGAAGTTATTGTAAAATTGCATTGCAGTCAACTCTCCCTAGGTCGTAATTCTCTTGAACTTGAAAAATTTGAGCATTTTTTATGATTCCCTTCAGTTGTTCATACTTAAAGCATTCCCTTGGGTGAACTCTCCCTAATTCTAATATCTCTCTTACTTCTGCATCGTTTTTTTCGTTAAGTAAATTTTTTTTTCTTTAAACTGAGCATATTTTTTAGTTAAGAAGTACATAAAATGATATGATTTAAACACAATAATCTGCACAAATAGTGCAATCAATCACATTCACAAATCAATTGAACTCTCAAAATTCTAATTTGAGCAGTTATTAGGCCAGTTCCACCTAACAACATCTCACTGAGATCTCAATGTCACCTTGACTGAGGCAAAATCATTTGGTGGAACATAATTCTCAGTTATCATTGAGATTTAATGGTTACCTTACTAATTGTTGCTGCACATATGTCAGCCACGTCAAATAGCTGAGTGAGAAATCGAATCCAAAATAATTTCATCTCAGAGATCTCAGAATAAAATCTCAGTTCTCACATTTCCACAGATTCTTCGCTGCTATTGGTTGCAGCTTAATTTTAAGTAGAATAAAGCCTTCCTCGATTAATGGACTATCCAACACAAAAAGAATTTTACAATTCGAAATAGTAGTTCCTGAGATTACCGCGTTCAAACGAACTTTATATTGTATTGTATTGTATTGTTTGCCGTTTTTTCCACATTTTACACAAATTCTTCGCTCCTATTGGTCGCAGCTAAATTTTATTTAGCTTCAAGCCTTCCTTGATAAATGGACCATTCAACATTTAAAAATTGTTCAATTTCATAAAGCAGTTCTTGAGATAAGCGCGTTAAAACGCAGAAAAATGTATATTTTTTGCCCTTTTTTCCATATTTTCCACAGATTCTTCGCTGCTATTGGTCACAGCTTAATGTTAAATAGCCTCAAGACTTCCTCAATTAATGGACCATCCAACACAAAAAGAATTATACCATTCGAACCAGTAGTTCCTGAGATTACCGCGTTCAAACAAACAAACTCTTCAGCTTTATATATTAGTGTAGATAGATATAGATTAAAAAAAAAGATTTAAGATCATGAATTCAAGCACTTTTTTTTTAACATAGGAAAAATGTAAATAAGGCAATAGGTATTATTATTGTTAATTTTTATATTAGTTTCTTAGAAAACTTAAAACAAGAAATAGGTTCTGTTGAAAACCGTTTCGAAAAATTGCGAAAAATTACATTGAAAAATATTTTTTTTTTGTCTCATAATTCGAACAAAAAAATATATGATTTTTTTCAAAAATCGCCTTTGAGCTCGGGGCATATTTACTCGTCCTTACGCTTTTGAAATTTGGACTTCCAAAAAACCCCTTCTTGGTTAAATAAGTTATTAAACTTTATACATATATAAAAAAAAACAACTCAATTTTTGACTAAACCAAAAAGTGTGAACAGATTTTATTTAATGCGGACTTTTGGAACCTCAAGAATAGGATGAGGTAATGTGGTGTGTGTCTCCAAAGACCAACATACGCTCTATTTATCTTCTCTTCCATCATAACATAGAAATGTTGTGATAGCTAGCATTAAAAAAAAGCAATATACTGTGATAGATTCTTATCTCAATATATTGCCATGAAAAATCCATTTTTAATCCTATCGACCGACCTTAGCGACCAACCGTTCGACACATAAAAATGATTTTGTTGATACATTTCAAGGACAACACTCTAAATTGACTATCTATCTTCTTTTCAGTCCTAAATGCCATTAAATAATGAAGTCACAACATACTCTTCCTCTTATTGTTTCGCCAAAGTACTGCTATTGTCCATATCCCGCATGGACTCGGCGAGACCTCAATAGAGATTGTATAGCGCAGAGTAAATACCTATCTATAGGTATAGAGCTATAAAATCTGAAGAAAATGATGAATGGATGCAATATTTTCAGTTTCCTGTGATATTTATGGCAAAATTTCCTGCATTGGTGGTGCTCGAATTTAGGGTAAGCCATTCTGAATACAAAATTTTGATGAAGAACCTATATTGTGAGTGAGTCTATGGGAGAGCTTAAGCAAGCATTGAATATGAAGTGATAAAGAGGAGTCCATTAAGATCAAGGACTTTACTTCATCCAGCTAAGCTTTGAGTAGGAACATTGAGAGGGAAAGAGATAGGTATAGGTAGATTATTCATTTCCGATAAAGTCTAGGAGGAATGGGTACTGTATGCAGAAGCCATTATTTATTTAAGGTAAAATGTATTTAATCCAGTGCTGGTCAATATCTTAGTGGAAATAAGAATAACCGAGATAGGTATTAAATGAGATGTCTGCAAGTGGGCTTGGATGTACACAAATGACAAAGAAGAATTTTATTTGGGACAAAGACAAGAATTATTTTGAAAACAGATGTCCTGTTTTGGTTTGTTGAAAGGTCAGGGGAAAACATTAAACTTGTTCAAGTTTCTCAAAAGAAAGCAGAGAAACTCCAGTATAAAAGTCCAGGAGAAGAATGTTTTCACTTAAGAAGTCTCAACGACCGATGACCAACATCATAAGCGACATCGCTCTATAGTCACTTTCAAGAAAACTAAACCAATAGTACTTGCTTTGAGTTCAACTTAAATAACGTCTGGGGTGGTCTGAGATAAAAAAGTCCAATGGTGTCAGTTGTTTAGATTTTCAATTGCCCTCGTTTCTAATCGAATGACTCTTTCTATGTAGTTTGATTACAAAAAAATGGCCTTACTGTCTTCATTCCTCTCGTCTTCCAATCTTGATAAGGTGAACCTCGAATATGGCTACCAATTGAATTTTATTTTCTTATATTCAAAGTGCAAACAAAATGGTCCTGAAAACATAGCAATACAAAACAAAAAAAAAAGAGGAAAAATCCAGAACCGGAACATTTTTGCACCTCTTCAAATCTCCCTCTTTGTTAAAGTATCAAACAAGCGAAAACCAATCAACGAACGTATACAACACAAGAGTGTTAACCTTCCTTTGCAACCATGTTCCATAGTGCTTTGTGAGGACCGAGGCGAGGACCAGCAGAACCAAAAAGTCGTTGGCTTTTATTTTATGCAAAATAAGTTGCGAAAAGTTATCTTAATTAAATCTGTCTACTAAATAACCAGCCCAGAACCATCTTGATGGTGAAGTTGGTGCACTCACTCCCTTTCTCTCTCTCACTCTCCTATTATGGGCATGTCTTTGGGTGTATGAACAAACGTTTCCAACCAGTATACAAACAAAGGCGAAGCACACTACTTTACAGCCGAGAAGCTCGGGCCCTTAGGTAAATATGTGTCCATCTGTCTACTAAATGCGGCTGGCATGACTGTCTATAACAGTATTCGAATACAAAGCCCCAAATAAATTGCTTGTGTATTTAACTTAGTCTCAAGTGTAATCATCATAACAGCCATTAACATGCCTCACTCGTATTTTGCAGCACCAAAATAACGGTTCGTTAGGAGGTCAGGACTCAGGAATCAGGATTCAGATAGGACTACCTTACCTATACCCCTGTTTCTCGTTACCCTCTACTCTCTACCGAAACAACCCGACCAAAAAGCAAAGCAAAATAAACAGTTATTGTTGGGTGCGTGTAGGTAGTCCATTGCGGTTAAACGTTGTTCCAACATACAATAACTTTTAGGATTGACTTTTGCCGGTTGTATGCTGTTTAGTGGGGTGACTCTGATACCATAGTCTATAGTGGTAGGTCTAGGTATAAAACCCTAACTCAATTAGTCAAAATAAACGAGCCCTTAGGTGAGATCATAAATGGTTGTCATACGCACGATTGTTCGCCTTCTGTTGATATAACTTTAGTGGCTGAACAAGATTTTAGCCCGCCAGCAGTCAGCCTAGCCAGTCAACGTTTGACTTGACTTTGGCTGTTGGCTGGCGTGAAATTATTGCAATCTGGTGCTGAAGTTCGTCGAGATATCAAAAAGGTTTCCAAAGGCGTTTTCGAAAATTTATTAGATTTTGTTTTGGTTCATCATCATGCTGGCTGGAATGGGCGGAAACGCTCAGTTATCGGGGAGTTGTGATGTTTGCTTAAGTCATGTTTGTTTGTTTAGTTGATGAAGGGCCCCCAAGATAAATAATTATTATTGCTTACTTTTGTACTTTCGCACATATTATCGCGACTTATGTAAGGCATACACTTACACATGTTTAAGAATCGATGGAACTATGAGATTGTGAGCAAAGGTGAGATTTATAAGATGTTTTTGGAACAAAATAAATAACGGTGATTCAAAGTATTTTCATGAATGGAATTTTAATAAGACTGTTTGTTATCTTTGTTTCATCTACAAATGAAAAGAGATTAAAGTTGAGGTTAGTTTTATTGCCTCTGGAGTCCAATTTGTTGAAAGTTTAACAATAAATTGAACACAAAGCGAAATAATTTTTATTTTGTGTTTGAAAAATGTTGTTTTTGTTTCCGACTTTTCGAACCGATCGATCGTCAAAAAAAAAATCAGAATGAATTATGAGCTTAGGTACATTTTTCTTACACAACTTTTTAGCCCCAATAAAAAAGTAAGCTCTCCAGCTTGAGGAACCCCTTGCGGTATACAGGACTTCTGCGTATCGAAGTTAGGTTAGATCTAATACAGGACCCGCACACTTTGGCCAAAAGAATGCCCTTTGTGACACCACATATATCATGGGGATTACTTCCTACTAGTCGAACCATTTACAGCTTTTATAAAGCATTTTACGTCTTTGTTATCCGGCTTACTGGGATTTTAGTAAAAATATTTACCCAGGTTGCGTTTTAGGGAAAGACAAGGGCATGTATATAGAGAAGGTGAGAAATTGACTGTTCCTCCTCCTGCTGAAGCCGTTTGAGGCTACCCCAAGTCAAGTTGCGTGTCTGCCGATAAGACAGTGTTTTGCGAGGAAACCCCTTTGTGATATGGTTTGAGATTGCAAATTTTTGGGGCGCTTTTAGTCAAGTGATGGCCATAAAAGTTTGGTGACTTGAGCTCGGTTAGTAATATAACCTAGAGCTTGCTGTCGTTGAGGCAGTTTCTTTTAGAATAAGTTTACATATAGCCATCATTTAAACTATCATTTCTCTGGGTTAGACAGGTATTATGTTTCCATTTCTAGAGAGTTCAAAAGATATACGATTTCCTGTGATGTTTCTATAGGCCGGCTTCCAACAAAGGTGAATATCAAATTGCTACGCCATCTCCATAAGTAATGAGACAATCGAGGGCCCTTTGAGCGTTAGTCTCTTCTCCGTCTTTCGGAGAAGTTGGGGATATCAGAAGTTGATATCACGTTTTCTCTTAGCCAAGAGAAAACTTCTTTAATCGCTTAAATTTCCGCTTAGAAGACGATGGAATTCGGAATGAGAGGCTTAAATTAAGCTTTTCTGAGTACACACCACTACCAACACCATTATTTGTTTTACACCCGTCGTCGCCGTCTATATAAAAATGAATACCTACTCTGGTTTTTCAGGAAGTTCTTCTCTTCCCCTTTGGCTCTGGAGGGAATTTAGTCCTTTTAATGACTCACACATTTGCTCAATATGATTTTTTTTAAACTTCTTACGATATAATTCACATGCAGTGCTACCCGTTATTGGTAATAGACCCTCAAAATCGCAATGATCATCAGTCTCTGTCTAGTCACCGATCAGTACACATCTTAAAAACAGATACTAGCTACCAGCCGCACCGTACCAGTAACAAACCATTTGCTAACCGAATCGAACCAGAACTAAACTGGTTGCTAACTAGGCTCCAGCAAACATAAGGCAGTTGCCAACCTACCGCCGACTAGCTAGCGTCACAGTTGGACAGCCAATGAATAGCCAGCTACCAGCCCTAGTAAAGTCAGGAGAACAAAGTGAGCAGACGTGCCCCCAGAGTAGCAAAGTACAAAACAAGACTAACCGAAAATAGACTTCCCCCACCACACCAGCGGTAAAGGAGTCTTGTCAGACATTCTAAGTTTTAAATATATTGATTCCGTGAGTACGTTTGTCGGAATACCTAAATGACTCCCAAGTGTCAAGCATAATGTGTCACCCTCTCAATATTGGAATGAACCATTTAACCTGATTTCCATTGTAAATCTGAATAAATTTCGTTAAACGAATGAAAAATCTTCGACTTCTACCCAAACAAAAGATTCCTTACATTTTGCGATCGAAATATAACTTTTCAAAGCAATAATCCTTTAACGCCCTTATTGATTGGCCCCATATTGACTTCGCTCTGTAAAGAGCAAAAAAGTAAATAAAAGGAGACACAAACTCAAAAACTGCAATGAATAAAGCTTTGAATTGAAAAATGTCTAAATAAAGATTAATCTTCTGGAATATTGGCTGGCTGAAGATGTCAAACTAAAGTATCAATTGCTGACATAGCGTCGCAATGAATCGTTGTAATTGAAACGCTATGGCAGCACAGTGCAGTGCAGTACAGGAATGTTAGAAGCCAATAGTCCATAGTCCATAAAACTGCAACCATGACGACACCGGACGCGGACGTTGCATTTCTTTGAGTTGTTTAACTTCGCTCCATTGTATATATTGTCTATTGACGATGAAGCAAGGTTACCAGATGGGTTTGCAAACACAAAAAAAAAGTCTAAGTGAAGACAAAACGAAGGGGCGTTGAATGCAATTAAGTCCAAACTGTTCAATCCTCTTTTTCGTTTCAAAGGATCCTTTCCGCAATTGTTCGTTCGCCGTCGTATTCTTTTATATTGTATTGACTCAATTGAGTTTTCTCATCAATTTCGTTCGAATTGTTCTTTAAGCTTACTTCTGCTTATTTTCCCTTTTGATGGAACTCCGTTTGGCTGACTCTCAAGTATAAGACATCATTTACATAAACTAAAGCGTATTGTTTTTGCAGATGGCTTCGCATTGGAATTCTTAGTTCAATTTCGAATTCGTTATAAATAGATGGGGCTAAGCTGAAGTGGGCGACATTATTCACTTGAATGAGCTGTCAAGAAAAAGTATCTTTTGTAGATGCTCTTGATGAATTTTATTTTCGGTGTGCTGCGAAATGCAGGGGTATTGTTCGTTTTGCTTTTTCGTCTTTTTGGGCGAAATTCAATGATAATATCAATCGAAATGATTAATTCGATGAGATTTCATTCGAGTGCAGTTTGACGAGTGAAGTAAATGGAAATTTTTCGAGAAAATTTAAATAAATACAACTTGGAAGAAATTGCATCAGAGTAAGGAACATCTGTAGTTGCGATCTAATATACTATCCAATCGGAGCAGTATAATTTGGACAAGGTCGTTTCCCTTCGATATTAGCTTTAAGGATTACAATTGTGCAGATTCAAGAACTCAAGGAAAATGCAATAATTTAAAGCAAATTTTCTCTCCAAATGAAACTCTCGTTTTATAAGGCTTTCATAAAAATCATCTGCACTTAAATTAAACATGAAAACAAGTGTGTGACGCTAGGACTATACAATCGTTTTTTAGTGTTCCATTGATCAAGATTCCACTTAATAGATCAGGATGAATTTGACCTTTGAAAGGAGATGTATTTTATGGCTTACGCACTAGATTCTCCGACATAAGTTTAACGGTGTCAAATCAAACGATCTAGATGTTTAGAAAAATCACCTCTACTTGAGATGACCGTGTCCTCAAATCACTTGAACAAATTGCAATATGTGTGAGCTGTTTTGTTGAAATCAGGCGTCGCGTCGGTGGTTGGAGTTCATATCATCTAATCTAACGCCAAGGAAGTTGATAAACATCCACCTTTAGCGACCAATGACACCGCCTGCCAAAAATCCAAATCAATGCGTGATACTAGGCCGGTCGTGGATTGATATCGTCGCAAAAATTGCCAATCGCTGAATAGATGAAAATAAAGGCCAATTATCAACGGCTCCACACCCCATTCAGCGAACTATATGGCTTTGTCTATGGTCGTTTTCTTCTAATTAATGGGTAGGGTACGTTGAATTTTGTGCGGGTACGCGCCTAAGTCAAGATAACAAATTCAGTTTGTTGTTTTTCGATCTTATTTTTATATCTCATGCATTTGTAGCTACTATTGTATACGGTCCTACCCTCTTAGCATGTGCGGACAAATTTCCCCATAGAATTTTGCACCGGAAGAAACCAAAAAAACAATCATGGTAGGTACTTCTTTGAACATCTGAAGCTACTAAAGTATATGGCGCTCTCGAAATTTATGCTGCCAATAGAAGTGATGGTCTGCGCTGCAGGTGTAATTGCACATGCTGTTTATGTTATGTTGGTGAAATACCGATATTATTTCACCATCTTTTTCTTTTACAAATTTAGCAGGTCTTCTCAAAATTCACTAAAACATAAAACATAAAAAGTTGGAACACAAAAATCGAACATTCAACACTTTTACGTAAGCGCTTTGAAAATATTGAAGATTTTACAACGACGTGACGCAGTAAACTGAAACAACGTGACGCGACATAATGACAGTATTCACAATCTAGGGATAATCTTGTAAACGTTGTAAAACGGCCGTGCAAAAGGCTTTGGTACACATCAAGTCGGAAAATAATTGACGTCCAGTTCATCGATACACCACGAAAATACACAGACACGCAGTTACCGGTTGAACAACAAAAAAAAGGAAAACAGAAACAACATTAAATGGACACGAGAGGTCCAACACACATATTTCATCATCGACGTCCGTTGTTCGTGTCCATCACGGACATCCACAATCCACATGAGTCAGGCTCACTCGTCATCACATTCGATAAAATGATCCAATCGATTTACAGCGCAAATGGTTGAACGACAAGGAACTCGAGGAATGGTGGGTGGGAAGAAACGGTTGGAAATTTGGACAGAATTAACATGAACGAGGACGCTCATTCGAAACTGGGACACTGATGGTGGCTGGTTGAAAGGATATGCGGCTCATGTTGAGGATGACAGATCCAACAGCTTCATGTCAACGATGCTTCTCGGTTTATACGCCAGTGCTTGTCGTTCTTTGTGTTTGTCTGCGGTTCAGTGGAACACTTCGTTGCAAACTCAAATGAGCGTTGACCCATTGCAACCAGATCCATTGAGATTTAAACGACCGTTCGTTGCTTCCGTCGTTATTATAGTTTGTCCTCGTTGGCGATGTTGTAGTGCTGTATGAGTCCCTCGGACGATGTACATAAACCAAAGCAAATTTACAAGTGATTTGGGACAGTTGCAAAAGAGTTTTCAAGTTTCGTTTTTTCCTTCTTAATTTTCAACAGATGAAGGAAAGCTCTTATTTGCAGTTATTTAACAGACACTTAAGTTTTATTCGAAAGAGGGGTATTTCGATTCTTTTTTTGATTAAATTTTGTTATTTTTGATGAGAAACTTGTTTTTATTGAAAACTTTTAATAAAAGTCGTACATAACCCCATGTCATTAGTTTCCATAAGTAAGTAGAAGTGGCTCTCCGCGCCATCGCCAGTTCACCAGCGCACTTATGATAGCTAGGTTTCCGTCATACTGGAGCTTACCAAGCTTATCAAACGCACGCCAGATTTTAGAAGACGCAGGCCAAATATTTGTGATAATTTGTGAATTCAAAATTTGTGAAGCATTGTCAGTGCCTTTTGTTTAGGTAAGCTATACCTTAATAAATCCGACTCATTGTCAACTGCTTCGAATGCTTCTCTATTTTTCTCTCTCTTATGAGAAATCGCATGAATGAACCACTCCTTTTCAATAGGTATAAAATATTCACTTCATTATCAGCGGAAGTAAGTGATCGTCATCCTCTCAAATTTTAATCAATCGCGCCATATCTGAAGTATTGTCTTAAACTGAGTCATACCTCTTCTGACGAAACAAATATTTGTTTTCGTTTTAATAATTAACAAAATTATACTTTACTGCACCCAAACAATTGAAGATAAGAAAACACTCAACTGCTGATTCGTATAAAAGACATTCTATACCAGAAGTGAGTCGCATAACGAAAACATGTTTCCCTACCGAGGTCTTGCAATTCTGATCGCGCTTTGTGCTTTTGGTGTAAGTATCAAAATATTGTGTTTGAATTTTCGTAATTGGCCTCTTATTTTTGTAGGCAATCCAAGCATCATTCGAAGCTGAGTATAATTTGGAGACGTTTAAACATCATGGACACCACAATTCATCAAACTCAACTGGTCATGGGCCGTCTGGAAACCATAGCCATCCCCATCGCCCTGGACACAATAATACACACCCTGGTGGCAATGTAACCCACCCACACCATCCAGGCCACAACAGCTCACACCCCGTCGGTAACAACACCCACCCTCACCATCCTGGACATGGAAATAGCTCACATCCTCACCACCCTGGCGGTAATTTCACCCACCCACAACATCCTGGACACGGCAATAGCTCTCATCCTCACCATCCCGGCGGCAATTTCACCCACCCTCAACATCCTGGACACGGCAATAGCTCTCATCCTCACCATCCTGGCGGCAATTCCACCCACCCACAACATCCTGGACACGGCAATAGCTCATATCCTCTCTACCCTACTGGTAATCAAAGCCACCCACACCATCCTCAACATCCCCGCCGGCCTCCACACACATTCAGACCACACACTGAATTCAGACCTCGCCCCATCCATGTAGTCCCACCTAAAATAGAGGAACCCAGAGGATTCTTCAACAGATTCTTCAATTTTTCTCGGCCAGTCTTTCATCATCGCCCAGCGGTAATGCATAACTCGTCGTATTACCGTCCAGGAAACAAAACGTTTTCATTTTTGGGTTGATTTTGCAAGTCAAGGCGGTTAGGGAAATGTTTCCTTCTCTAATCTGTCCTTGCTTTAATAAAGAAAATATAAATTTTGCAAAATTTTAAATTGGACTTTTTATTGACAAACGTTGTGATCTTCATCTAATCCTATTTTTCTACAATCCATGAACTGTTGCTCGCATTATAAGTTGACTTAGCAACGATTTTAAAGATGAAAAGTTGCACTTCCTTAGCATAAGTGTGGACAAAGTTTGTAATTCAGTTTTCGAAAATCCCTCCACTGACACTTCTATTTTTTTTCAAGCCCAATGACTGAAAGCACAAAATTGCATGGCGAAGCAACAAAAAATAAGTATACGCCCGAGTGCTTGACTTAGCATTTTCTTATGAATCCCCGAAAATGGTGCCTATCACTTTTCAGCTAACTTCGACCACAATTTTATCTTTTCATAGATTCATAGGTCTCTAGTGTGAAACAGTAGATAATTTTTTCGTCGACTGTCACAAAAACGACGAAGACACTTCTATGCATTGCGCCTTAACAGCGTCAAGCACTGCTCTGAAGTGGTATCATTGCACGTGTCGGTCGTTCGGATACAGGAAACCCACCAAGCCATGTAAAGTTTTTAGATGCTTTCTGCTCTACTCAGCTATCGCACGAACATTCAATTAGCGACCGCAACACGGTCAAGATCATGGATTTTTGTCGAGACTCTCTCTGTTGCATTCGTTTCCAGAATACAAGTTTTGGCTCACCAATAACTAACTTGCGATAACAGCGAATTCATGACTGGAACAATCTTCAACAGTTCAGGCAACAACATATTGAAGGCTGAATTTTGTCGAGCATTACACTGAAAAAAAAGCCGTCATCATATTGGTGAATGGCATGAAGAAATGCGAATGAACCATTCTTACATACAAATGTCGGAACATGAAAATTGATCAGTCTATCAAAACTTTGTATGTATATGATGAACACATAGTCTCATGTTTTTCAACATAGTGATGAATGTAATCAATTATTTCTTCAAATTTTATGACTTACATTAACTCCATCATCATCATCATCATATTAAAGAACGCATGCCTCATGCATACGAATGATTTTCTAACAATTAGTTAATCGTTTCAATGAGTACATTAATCATATTGATGCAAGACTTCTTCTTGTTACGATCGTCATATTGACGAACGTTTTCATCATATTTATCATCATAATTCATAACATTTAGTTCATCGTATAGGCAAATTCGTTCATCGTGTCTTGTCTTATTTCATTACATAAATTGACGAATATGCTATTGGATGAAAGTTATCATCGTAATTATGAATAATTATCATCACATCGACGAACGAATTCATCATTAAAGTTATATTGTATTTAAAGAGATGCCCTCAGTGGCTGTATATTGGTTTGGTTTTGATTTTTTCTATAAATTGCAATGACTGAAGATTTCAGAGTCGATTATTGTAATGTTCACGGGCTTTTTACGAATTTTATGGCGGCGTACATCCACATCGTGTATAACAGGCCAGCTGTTTTGGCGCTAAGTGGAACCCAAGTAGGTGAGAATTCCGATCCGACTGAATTTCTGATTCATATAGCACTATAGCTTAGTACCATTATTCGTTTCCCACCATGGTCTCGCCATTTACATTAAGAATGATGTTGCTTATCAGGTCTTGCCCCAATATGGACGTTGCTTCAACTCTTTTTTTGAATTTTATGTGGTTCAAATTCTTCGTCAATAAGCACATCATTCTCTAATATTTTCTCTATCGAAGCCCAAACCTGGACAGAGCTTCAACTTCTCGTGAATTTGACGCTCCCTCTGACTCCTTACAAAGAATTGTATCTTTGAATCCTCACACTGAATCCGTTATTACGGGCAAGTTCAATGTACACAATTCTTCGTGGCTTCTCCATTCGGGCCCGCCAACACCCGAAGGAATGTGTGCAGAGATCTTTGCTGAGTTTAACCAACTTACTCAGCTTGTCACTGAGGACATTAATGGCCATGTCGAAAATAGTCTTGACTTGTTCCTTACGTCTGACCCTGATTTATACACTATCTGTGTTTTAACGCCTCTAGGCAGATCAGACCATATAGTATTACATCAACCTCGATAGTGTCTTAGACTCCAGCGCAGATATGATTACTAATATGATTACCTTGGGAATGAAAACTTTTATCCCGAATAGGGTTGAAAGCATCAAACCCAAGGAAAAGTCATGGTTTGATTCAAGATGTAAAGAGGTTATCAGGAAAAAAGAAATAAAGTTCCGGTGTCTTAGAGCTAACCCAACTGAGGAAAACCGGAACATGTTTAAAAAGCAAGGAAGGCCTGCAATGCCCATATTCGTCTGACCAAATTTTTGCATGACCAAAAATTGAGGCAAAAATTATTGCAATGTAACAAGGGCAGCAAGAATTTTTGGTCATATGTAAAAAATATGGAGAATTCTTCATCTTCCTCGATCCCTACGCCTGTTGACAATGACGCTAAGCTTTTCGCCTCCTCCAGTCCTTGAGCGCGTCAATGATTCCATGTGGCAATTCTTCCTTCGTACTCGTGCTGCGGCGAAAGACCTAAAAGATCTCAACAACAAAATCGCGTAGAGTTTATTGGTTCCAAAGCTCAATGCTGTCTTGTATCGTTAAAGCGAGATATACCTCCCCTGCCACTGTCCATGAGTGGCACTTGCATCAATGAGACCGAACATCTGCAGATTCTCGTTATGTGCATAACTGAACCTGTGTTGGGCAAAATTTAATTGCAAGGTACAATTTAAAAAAAACAATTAATTAATTGTTAATTGTGATATAACAATTAACAATTAATTAATTGTTAATTGTGACTTTTCAATTAACAATTAATTAATTGTTAATTGTAAGTTTTTCAATTAACAATTAATCAATTGTTAATTGTTCTTGCAAATAAACTTTATAATAATAAAGGGTCCGCCAAATAACTTTTTTTTTTTTTTTTTGAAAATGCTAACAAAAATAAACTACTGAATATTTTCTCAAATTTTTTATTTGAAAGTACAATTCTTCCGGTTAATAACGAATAATAATTTTATTCAAATGGCTGCCTCGGCTGGCCATGCAGTAGCCTACACGATCGGTCCATTTTTTAAGCACATTATCGATTGTGTGCAGCTGTACATCACCAATGGCTTCACGAATATTGTCCTTTAAAGCGTCAATTGTGTCTGGCTTGTCGGCGTAACACTTGTCTTTTACGGCACCCCACAAATAATAGTCCAACGGTGTCAAATCGCAGCTCCGAGGTGGCCAAAAGACATCAGCTCTGCGGCTGATAATGCGATCTTAAAAAACAGGGCGCAAAACATCAAGTGTAGCTTCGGCTGTGTGGCACGTAGCGCCGTCCTGTTGTAATCAAATGTTGCCAATATCCTCCTCTTCAATTTTTGTGAGCAACATGGCCCGATAACGATCGCCATTGACTGTAACGTCCACTCCTTGCTCATTTTCGAAGAAAAATGGCCCAATTATGCATCTGGACCAAAATCCGGCAAAAAACGGCATCTTCTCTAAGTCGATCGCAGGCCCACTTAGCGAAGCGAAAACGTATTGGATGGTCACGAAATAAGCACTAGTTGAAAAAAAAATACGTTAAATGGCGGACCCTTTATAAGGAGGAAGGAGGAGTAGCTCCAAGCTGTGCTAAATTAATCTTTTAGGTGCGATGTGATACGAGAAAGACAGAGACAGAAGTAACGTACGTGGCTTTAAGTTTGAGCGAGAGCGTGACAAGTGGCAACAAAAGGGAACATAATATGAGAGTGTACAGTGAAATATGATAATTAATTGTTAGTTTTAATTGCTTCTTACAACAATTAAAAATATTAATTGCAATATTTTAATTGTGTCTCGCAATTGACATGCGTTAATTTAAATATATTAATTGTAATACGCAATTAACAGATTAATTGCAATTAAAATTAATTGCAATTAAATTAATTGCAATTAAATTTTCAATCAATTACTGAGATAATTAAAATATTAATTAATTAATGCCCAACACTGAACTGAACCCCTCTTGTAGAACGAGCACATATGCGATGTCGCAAAAAATTCCGCAAGATGTTTAGGTTTCTTAAGACGTTGCAAGAAATTTATTTCCCTTCTGAACAGGCTATCATCTATCAAGCTTACAAACCTCCTGATTTCGTACAACTTTCACGTTTGGTCTGGTGCTCCAGTGACAATACCATCGTTGAGTAATTTACATCTGTAAAATCTTAAATTTATTCAACAAAAGAAAAATTACTTTAAACAACACATGAACAATTTTATTCTTTTTATTAAATTATATGTTGACTCGATGTTGACTCGTCGGTGGTTCGTTAACAATTAATTTAAAAAGAGATAAAGCAAAATCGATCAGGTCAATATCGTAACATTTAAGAAAAGATAATTGAGAGTCTACAGTACTTTTAGAGAGACAAATATTGGTAGTTAGAATTAATAATGCAAATAGGGTAAAGTATGTTTGTTTGGCAGAAGGCCGGACATGTAACAATTTTAATATTAATAAGATTAAATTAACAATAAACAGTACGGAACATCGGCGTAATGTTTCATGCCCCACCCTATTTTACCCATACTTCAACGGTATATGCTGTAGTGATATAGCCAGTTACATTCCTCTCTTTAAGATATTCAACCGTAATACCCGCGCCTCCAGGAATACCCATCTGTTCACCCTTGAGCCCAACTTCGGACGTACTGTCATGTACAGAGAATCGTTTTTTAGCCGTACTACGCGAATGTGGAACCCTCTTCCACACTCTGTCTTCTCCTATTATTGTAATATTCAAGAATTCAAAACCAATATTCACCGACACCTCATTTTATATTTTCTATCCTTTCTCTAATGCTCGCACTGTGCTCTTGGAATATAAAGGGTAACGAAAAAAGTCCTTTGTTGATTATATAAAAAAAAAAATAGTTTAGCAGAGACGCAGTTGGTGGCAAAATGGGAGCGACTAGACACCAGTTCCTATACTTTTTTTTTGTCTTGACTTAACCTTGACGGCCGTTTAATCGCACCCTATGCAATATCTTCATCAGTTTTCACTAAATACACCTTCGACTAAATTGCACCGCAAATCAGTTTTTGAAATTTTTATTTCAAATTATTGGAAGTTTTTTGATACTTAAGTTTCAAATGTGTTATTGTCTTCTTTTTTGTTTGTACTTTTAAAAGGTCAGTGTACTGATACCTTCACCTATTATAAAGAAAAATCAATGAGCATTGAAGTAGGAGCACGTGAAAATTGTTTACATACTTCAGAAAAGTAAAAAATTAATATCTTTATTAAAATTTTCCGAGAGATATACGTAAATGCCTACTTTACCACTTTCTTTTATAATAAATGAATCATACGTACTGACAGTATTGATATCTCATGAGTCAGTAAAGTGCACTGATATAAGTGTTTCCGGCAAGAAACAATTAAAAAGCGTTCAAGATGTTTATAAAAGAAAACAAATTCAAACACTTTGCTACTTTAATAAAATAAATTGCTTAAATTGTTACTTCTCACAACCAATGTTAACTAAAAGCTAATTAGAAATGTGTTTACCTGGCTGAGTTAATGCTTGAACGATTCTATTACCTGAAAAGGAAAAGATAAAAGGAATTATTCGAATCACTTTACCCTTTCATTAATCAATGACTTCAAACAAAATTACTAGACAAACAAGCAATCATCACATTTTATGCAAAAAATAAAATCAGAAAAAATCCTTCTTTTCACTTTAACAGAGACAAAGACAGAGACTTGGATGTTGGTAAGATACCTACATCTTGATTTATTTTTTCTATCAAAAAACAAAAAGAGAATTCGTATATGTCAGAAACGGTCGAAGCTGTTGAATGACGAACATTTTACTCGAATATCTATTTGAATGCATTTGCAACCGTTCAGATTTCCATTATGTTCAAAAAGCCAGGACTCACAGTCTCAATCCGGAACTGAATCCTTTAAGTTTCCCTTTTTTTATATTCTTCAAACTTTAAATGATGTGTAATTCCTCATTCGCATCTTATATGTCTGCATTGTGCTGGTACGTATTGATATCAAGGAACCACTGGAATGCTGCTCTAGCATTTAAAATGAAAATAAAAGTGAAGATGATGGTGGTGAAGGCAATTGCAGTAAAATGCATATTTCAGATGGAAATAAATTCCACGATAGGGTCGCAAGTGTTTGCTGTTCAAAACCGCTTGAAGTTACCATTTTTCAAAATTATTAAAAAGTAAGATAATGATCCAAATTTGCTACCGAATTAAACTAATTATGTTGTTCTCAACTTATGACCTTTACTTTGTCTATGGCTCTTTCATCAGTCGTTAAAGAGATACACTGTTAACACAAATCAAAGGTCAACCACTTTGAAAAAAGTTCAATTTTAAATTTAAAGACTCCAAAACGTGTTATTGATCAGAATTTTTAATCTGTCTGACTAACGGTATTCAACATTTCTTTACTGTCGTAAAACAAAAACCAATATGAAAATCGACTTTTTTGATCTTCAATTTCGAAATGGCATGAAAAACCTCAACATAGAATATACAGTGGATCTGACAAAATTTAGGCCCAATTATTGTTTTTGAAAAAATAGATGGAATTTTGCTTAGACCTGAATGCAGGCATTTTATCTTAAAACCATGTTTAATTTTTAATGCAATACTCTTTTTTTGGTCACTCAAATGTTTGAGAATCAAGGAGAACGATGTTTCCTTATTATTATTTACTTGGCATGCGGTTGTTTCTTCTTTGACGAAATATGGACGTGCGTTGCGTCGTCCAGATCAGAAATTTTGACAAAATAGGTAGTTAATTTGATCGTTTTCATTCTGATGTATTTAAGAAACTAGGACGAAGACTTGACTGTTTCTTTTGAATGAAATCTTACTTTGCGGAAAACTCATATTTCAAAAACAAATATCATAGTTCATAGACATAGTACCAGCCCACAATAGTTTTAAAAAGAAATTTCCAAATCAAGAATTTCATAAGAAAAATTCAAAACCGAATAATTGCGTTTACGAAGTGTTGAAATTTTAAGTATTTAAACACGTTGGGTGTTTTTTCCATGAAACGGCTTCGGGGAACTAGGGGTTTCGATGAATATTGAAAATTATATTTTCAAGAATTATTTCGGTGAATATTATTCAAACCAATGTTGCAACAAATTTGTTTTAAAAACTGAATTTTAATTTTCAAAATCGATTTAATTTAATTAGACCGTTTTTGGAATGTTAGAAAATAAATGCAACCATGTATCTACCATGTGTTTTATTTCTACTTTTGCATTTTTTGCATATAATGTATGGCGGAATTTGTGACACTCGAATTCTTAACTAATTCAAAATTTGCCATGCCTAAAGGTATGTATGCATGTAGGATGTAATTGCTTTTATGTCGCACGTTAGAGGGGGTGAAATCATGGATCTTGACGATTTAGAAAGGAAACACGGTTTCCAAGTAAATATTGTGAGAATTTGAAGTGAACGTGCTGATCTACACCTTCTCGTGGGGCCTCCGAGAGGTTCTTGTCAATTTATTGGCTTGAACTTGCGAACGTAGACAGCTTTAGTCTAATGGAATTGGTGAATTGAAGCAGGAAGTATAATGAAAATGAATGCGATCCTTAACAGATACTATGTTAACACACGTAGTAAAGGAAGAAAATGCGATTATGAATACCGAATGTGCATAAACGCCAAGGAAGTTAGACAAAATGTTGGGTGTGTCCCTTGATTGGCTGGTCCATTCCTCCGATCAATGTGGATATACTTGACAGAGGGTGAGCAGTGCCCCTCGTCCCCAGCAGCCAGGACAAAAGCAGCAAAAACAAAAAAGATGTCACGAAAACAAAATATGTATAACTAATTGTTATACAAAAATATATGTGACCACCCTCCACCCAGGGGCAATTGGGTACCGCGGGTAGTGAGCTTTAGCAACTCACTAGTGGGATGGACCTTCGCGGGGGTTGTGGTTGTCTGAGTTTGGCCTCAGCTACTATTCGCAAAGCACGGTTAACGGCTCTTCCTGTAACGGAGGGTTGAGCAGTTTTCCGTGTCCGGACAACGGCTCTTCTTTCGCGTGACTGAAGGTTGAGTGCAGTTCCGTGTGTTGCATGAATGGTAGTCTAGAGTCAAACCAAGACGAATAAGAGCTGGCATTAATTCAATTGGTACTGGTGTGGATCTAGATGCAGGGTACCCGCTTCTTTCTTTTGAAAGTTGAGGTGTTCTTTTGTATTCTGGTGGATCATCAGGAAGAGGTTTAGTGCCCTCTTAAAAGAAGCATAGTGACAATGCCAATTTCGGTTGGAAATTGCACGGCGATAGTGTGGAGAGTTTTCCACCGTCAGGTAAGACTTAGTTGTCAGATACTGACGTTAAGCTCATTCATACTTCTGTCGCACGTTAGAAATTTTTCCACGGATCAATACTTTCCCTTAAAAAGAAACCCTATCACACTTCACAAACAGCAAAACTTCCAGTTGCAAGCATTTGGATTTATTGCTTGAAAAAAAAACTCTGATGAATCTTAAATCCAGTCATTTATCATGTTCAAGGTTTGCGTTTATATGTTAAGCAATGGTGATACATAATCGCATGAATTTTCGGACTGCACATGAAATATTCTAATGATTTCTATGCTCTTATGGGAATTTTATCGATTTGCCAAGCATAACAAATAAATCGTATGTTACAATAGATATGACAAGGAGAGAAGAAGAAAATTCCTGTTCCATGAACCATGACCAATTGACCTCTCTGGTGCATCGAGGCTCTCACTCCTTCCTCTGGACAACGGCTTCCACTTTGGGCGCAAACAATAGTTTATAGAGTAGCGAAGGAAGAATGCTTACGATGTGCAATTTTTCATCTATGAGTTTTGACTTGCATATAAATAAGTTGAACGAGTTTTCGTGATTTATTACATGAACGAAATCATAAAATTTCATGTTTGTTGGAAAGGTTATTTTACGGGAGAAAGTATTTAAGTAAAGGTGGATAATTAATTTTCTATGTAGGGATGATCCAGAGGTTAATATCCATTTGGTGATTCATTGATAATCTTAGAACAGGGTGTCCAACAAGGACTTCTAAGCTTCCCAAGCGGCTTATGCTTCATTGGACATTATGCATAGATCGTCTATTGTATCTCATACATACTTTGAATTATTTTTATTTAAAACTATTACTCACTTGATGAAAGACGTTATGATAGGGGGAAGTGGGGTACATTGATACAAGGGGCACATAGAAACATTCGATATTGTCGGAAAACTAATCATAGTAGGCCACTCAAACAGGTGCACAACACACCATTTCTATAAGACCATATACACCCTCAACTGTCTTTCCTCTTCGGTCATCCGTTTTATCTCAGCAGAAGCAAACGTGTTTTTTAAGTGCATAAGTAAAATTGTTTATATTTATTTTGACTGATTTTCCGCCTTGAATATTTCGTGTCATACATTTCATTTCAACTTAGATTGTAAGATAATGTTATTGTTACTGTGTTTTGTATCTTAAAATACATTGTTGAACTTCAGTTTCCGTGATTTTTAATTTTTAATTCAGTGAGGATACTTGGGGCACATTGATACACAAAACCACAAGGTAGTTTGATCTGTATCAATGTGCCCCTACGGGGTAGTTTGATGCGTATCAATGTGCCCCTCTAATGTTGTTTTTTCTTGTAGGTATACGAAAATGGTGTGAAAATACAAGCAAAAAATAGAAAGATACAATATTAATGAAGTGACTGTTTCTGCTGTCGTAAGCACATTTTTTTTTGCCATGAATCAAAGTGCCCCATGGTATGTATCAATGTGCCCCACGTCTGGGGCAGTTTGATACAGATTTCGACTTTTATAAAAAAGCTTTAAACTTTTTTTTGTAAATGAAATTGTGAGAAATATCGTTTAGAATAAGATTACAAAAATGATACTGATCAGTATAAAAATTGTACCTTCTTATTAAGCTTAATATTTTTCGAATTTTAGTCGTTTAAGTGAAAATCGTATCAAGGTGCCCCACTTCCCCCTATTATGTTTATAGTTTTTAAGCAACCGGTTGAGCTACAATCTGCATTGGAACAAGGCTTACAGGCCCATCGGACGATCGTCGATGTGAAACTACCAATGCCCATCTCCTTTTTTGCCCGTTGAATTGTGGTCATCTAGCAGTTCTGAGTTCCGTAGAAATTGGTGTCTTCCTGTATGACGAGGTTCCTTCGAGTTGAATTCGTAAACTTTCCGGGCAGTAGTACTGTCACCTAAGCTTTTGGACTTTTCTTACTAGGCTGGTGTTGCTGCACATGCAGTCCTTACAGTTTGCAATCCTTGTATCCCACGCTTCTAATAATCCTTTTTTTCCCTTCAAAATTTGCTAGTATTTCCACTACAGATTTGTAATACAGATTCACATGCCTCTTTCTTTGAAGCATGTTGAGCGTTTTCTAAAGGGACTTGTCGGGTTGCTCCTATAACCTCTCTCTGTACTTGGCAAAATAAGCTGCTATCAAAATTGACATCCAGAGTGTTTATGAACTGTTCCCGCTGGCCAAGTCATTTCATCGCATTTCGTGCTTTATTTTGTGATGCACATGGGATTGTTGTCAGGATAACGTTATCCTTACGAAACACTTCTCGTATCTCAACAAAAACTAAATTGCAAAGAAATTACTAACCTTTCCATGGCAAAGTTCAGAATCCTACAACGCTATCAATTTGTACGAGTCACACTATCTTTGTTGTTGCGTGTTGTGTGCTCTCAACCTCCACTGAATCGGCTTAAGACCATAAAATTGAAAACATGCTAAATTTTCGATGCAATTCCGCCTCGAAAAATCTGCGTCCACCAAGCTATTGCGTACTGAGTTTAGAAAACACTCACAGTATTCTCCTCTATTCATACACATGACTTCACTAGAATTTCTGCTATACTCGGTAACATTTCCTAGTGTCCGTAAAGCCCACAATGTAGGTGGCAAATCCAAACATTGACTTTCTATCTGTGTTCACTCTTCAATCTGGAAAAACTAAAAAAAGTAAAACAATAACAAATCACAAGCAAAACAACAAACAACGGTTGTAATCTTCCATTATCATGGACGTGCGGGACATGTTTCCTCACATACGACAAAAATAACAAAAATGTAACTGAGTGTGTGGGGAGTGTGGACACTTTTCGACTCAAAGTTGTATACAAATCCCTTGTCCGGCAAAACTCTAAGCGCACGCATTGTTTTCAATGCCAAAGTTTTTGGCCGCATATCACCAGAATAACATTCTCTTCCCTAACCATCCATTATAGGGGGACATGGATACCACCCCATCCTATAAAAAAATAGTTGGGTTAGACTAAAGCCGATATGTTACGGACAGTGAATGTCGGTGGTTGCAATGGTGCTGAAAATATTATACCAAGCCAAGCTTCGCACACTTTACCGACAAACTCAGAGCACACTGTCACCGCTAGAGACATTCATTATCCATCAATGTACCGAATGCGGCTTTGAGTTTGCAGTGAAGCAGCACCGGCAGTAGATTCTGCAAAACAGCAATCAACGGAAAATTCACAGGGGGCAGCATAAATCAATGTGAAGGGTGCGAAAAACGAGGGACAAGCGTCCACAAGCAGGACATACCCTACCCACTCACTATACATTACACACAGCCAGTGCACTAGAGCGACCGACACGAAAAAGATTTATGGAGAAAGAACCATTGAGAGGACATAGTCCTGGACAAAAGCTGTTGAATTTGTCCGGATTTTCCTGGTAAGCGTTGTTTGGTTTGATTTTTTAGATGATCTTAAGAGCAAACACACACAAACAAGCTCACAAATCAAAACTGAACGCAGTAGGAGTCTGAATTTATCTTAAATCCATTTTTGCTGCCCACCTTTAAATGACGAAGAGTACTGGCTGTTGGGAATTAAGGTCTTCCATGTAGAATCCCATCTTAAATCGATAACCGAACCTACTCCCTGCTATATGTTTCATCGGAAGTATGATACATATGTAAGGGACTTTTTATTTTTTTTACTGGACTACACACACTGGCACAACAGCCACGTTAGTTTTTATGCATACTTTTGATATTCTCATATTCATTCAGGTTGGAAAAGAGTACCCAGAATCAAGCTCATGGTTTAAATGTGGTTGAAGTGCAATGATATGCTTTACTCATTTTGTATGCATCAAGTGAAACTTGCTCGCACAAGCCGTTATCAAACATGGCCAGCCTTATAAATTGTGTAAAGTTGGTTAGCTCCTCATAAGGTTCACAAAAAAATATAGTCTGTAGATGAAGTATTTTTCTGAAATCGAAACCGAGATTTCAAACCAAAATGTCTATTATTTCAACAGTAAAAAATGTGTGGGTCTTCCTTAGAATTTTGTGCAAACGAGCTTGAAAAACAACTATGTTCTCCTTGATTCTCATGAATTTGAGTGACGAAAAAAGCAAATTAACTTTGCAAAAAAAATTAGCTTAAACAATTCTAAACAATTCATAACAACAACATTGGAATATATAGAAATTAAAAGAATTTAAAAAAAAAAATCTATAAACAGTGTTTTTTTAGAGGTCAGCTGTGATTTCTTTTTGTATAGTTTGACATTTCAACGTGAATGAATTGACTGACGCTTGAACATTGAACAACGCTTCCAAATTGTTTATTCATATGTATTTATTTTTAAAATCACGATGCTGGCCAGGATGTTACTGTCAGTGTCAATAGTGACTATAGCGCGATGAATGCTGACTTTATCGTTCATTAATTGTCACAAACAAGAAATCGTTTAGTTTATTTCCCGTTACGGACCCAAGATCATGCGATTTAAAGGCGCTTGACTATTTTCTGTTGGGAGACATTATGAAGTCGCTAGTCTACATACACTGGCAAAAAAAAAACAATTGAGCACAATCGCCTCGTTATTGTCGATGTACGGCCACAAATATTGGAAAAAGTAATCGAAATTATTTGAATAACGAATTATACAACGATATCAATGTAAGTCTGAAATAGTCCGACAATTTCATTATTGGATCTTCCTCCGCAGTGCAGCAGTAAGGGGTTTCGATCTTGAAGACATTTTGTTCGTTTTGACTGCCACCAACCAAGCGCTTTGGTACCTCCTCCTGATCTTCGGAGACGCAATTGCAATTTGCGTCGTATTTTCATTGCATGTGCCGAAGATATTCGTGTTCCTTTGTGGATAGCGAGATTTAAGAATCACATCTTGCAATCATAACAACTTGCCCCGCAGTGAAATCAAGTGTCGTAGGTGGTGTCGTATAGTCTGTCTCGTCTGAATATTCGAACAAAAATGTGAGTTCTCTAATCAAGTCTAACCATTTTATCTCCATTCAAACTATGCTATATGCTCCTACGACCAAGTCGTGACCATTAAGAGAAACTTACATGACTTTACAAAATGGTCAAGAGTGGTCATCTTCGCCTCCTATAGTTTATGTTTGACACTCCGAATCGCTCCACTCTGAATCTAACATCTCGGGAGTCCTTCGGGTGGAGTGGCCTACCAGAACAAATACACGCGAAGCGAGAAAGCATACCACCTACAAAGTACTTCATTGTTATGCACGTGCGGTAACGTGTGCACCAGGTGTTGTACATTTTAATTAAGATTAATATGCTCGGATGCCGGTTATAACTTTTCATAAAGCTATGCCAAACGCGCGCCATGTCAACGGGTTAATGGATTATCACCAGTAGCGCCCACCGCTCCTACTTCCATCAGCATACACACAAATTCATTCCAGAGGCAGGATGTTGCGCAAACAAGTCGAAACGTCTCAAAAGAACGTCCCCACTTACATTCTTCCGCAGGAAATGCTGTAAATAGCACCTTCACGATATTGCTTGTGCTTTGTCTAAGGTAACGAACACCATGAACCTTCATCCCACGGTAGAAAGGGTTGACTTTCTCAGCAAACAAGTTCGAGCAAAGAACTTCAATTAAAATTCCAGTAGCCATGGCTGAGGTTTGGCAACCAACGCACATTACTGCGGAGCACCATCATTACTCTAACATTATTCTTAGGATTTCATCGGAGAGTGAAATTGAGTAAAAAGTGTTCACAAAAAGAGCCTCGTAAGGTTTCTTAGCTTTTTTTCTTTGATTTTTCTTTCACTTCGTACCTTGTTATGAAAATTGTGTAAAAAATTGTTTTATGTCCAAACATTTTCAAAGTGATGAAAGTTCTCAGTCCCCAGCTAGTTGCAGTTGTTATTACTTGTGGTAAACAAGGTGTTCCTACGCAGCTTGAATTTTTCATTAGCTAATGGATAGGATAGGGAGCTTCGAGAAATATTAAACTTATTCAGGCAGCTGAAGTCTAAAGTTTAGTTATTGGTTGCTAGGTTAATCCATCTTCTTGGAAATTTTATTTCATCGCAAAAGTTATGTTTTAAACTAATTGCTTTGTAACTTTCATGATTTTCGCAACATTCTGCTTTGAATATTAGTCATGATTTCTATTTTGTTTACATCTGTTGAGGAATCGGAATACTATTGTTAAAATAGTTTTCTACCTCGAGAGTGATAAACATTAAGAAAAAAAATACAAATTCTAAATTTCAACTGCTACCAATTGTATAACAATTTCGTATGAAACTAGTGTTAAGTATCTTTTTTTTATATTTTTGAAAGCCAAGAGAAGACTCACTTGCGCAAACAGGGTAAGACGGTTGATAGCAATACTTGGGAATGTGGTGCATGGACTCTGTGGCATGGCGTATCTTTTTACTGCTACTTCATTTTCTTTGTTCAAATACAAAAAATATTATATTTTAAAAATTTGTAGGCGAAGACTTCAAACAGGAGCCGGTTTATTCTCAATAATACTCGTTAAATGCTCTTTGGAAGCCTCAAATTGCTCTTGAAATTCAAGTCAGCATAGCACGTACTCAATGAACTTTTTCACTTGTGTGCTCACATCAAAAATGTTTGAAGTTCAAGGACTTAATTTTATTAATAAAGTTATTGCTCATATGACCTTTTCTTTGGAATTTTGTATGGGTAATATGAGAGAAGAATATTATGTCATGAGAATTTTTTAGTCCTATATTATTTTTGATATTACGTCGTCACACTAAAATTGCTTATGTTTTGTATGAGTATTGTAAAAAAATAATTGTGTATGATCATTCTTCTCAAGCTTCAGAATTTTGTCATAAGTCTCACGCATTTTGGTTTAAACAAAGCTTGAGTTGGAGTTTGAAAGTGTGCTTATTTGATTTTTATCATTTAATAGAATTCAAGTTTTAGCTTTTTTTTTCTCACTGCTTTTGGACATCTTCATATCATCCACGCAGACGACAATTTAACGGTTTTGAACGCATAGTGGAACATCGTTAAAAGCCAATATAATAAGAAGAGGTCCTAAATGACTACCTTGAGGGACACCAACGGTTTCAAAAGTAAATGACAAAGAGACGTGATGAGCCCTGTTTTCAAGAAAGATTTCACGATTTGAAAATTTGATATCGTTACTGCAGGGTTGAATTAGAGACCGTCTACAACCGAAGTCTAGACACATGCTCAGATACCGCCAGAAATATGGCAAAAAGTGGTTAAAAGAACCTCAATGTTTTTCCAGCTTTGTAAAAATGAATCGCAGTTTGTCTTTTCCTTAGCTTTTTATCTAAGTTTCAAAAATACATAATGATGATTGGTAATTTTTCAAAGGTAGGTATAGTAGAGTGTCCGTACTTGATGTGACCGCTGACTACTCTTTATAAATAATTCAATAAACACTTCACTCAATTTATTTTCAACGTGCTTATCAGTGGACGAGGTTTAACCTTTTGCAATGATGGATCAAAACTGAAAATTCGATATGATGTTGTTAAATATATCAATAAAATTTAATCAATTCGATAAATACTAACGTGAAATAATGCTTATAAATAAATCCTAAAAACTAATTTACATTGAAATTTAATTTTATTTTGGTTTAGTTTAGTTTATTTATTCATCAAATAAAGTTACAATACGTATTTTAGTGATTACTTGATAATTACATATTAATATACATTTTTAATTTTAAACATTACCACTAGCATATTTATTTAAAATTAACAATAAATTTGATTTAAATAAATATCTACTAAAATTGAAATCAATCATGTGGCAAACAGTATTTGCTTCTCTTAAACATCTGGATAATGGTTCATTGGCAGCATACACAGTTCTGTGATATGAAACATTAAAAAACGTTTTGTTTCTAAGCAATCTCGCAGGAACATTAATCCCAATTAGAGCTAAGATTTGTGAACAATCAATATGGTCTGTTAATAATATGTCACGAATGAACATAACCTCGCTGAATTTCCTACGAATGTTAAGGGGCTAGATACCAAGTATGTATGTACATCTCGTTTCATAGGAAGGAAGATTTATACCCCATTGAAGTCTTTTTACTACAATTCTCGTAAATCGTTTTTGGATTTTCTCGATTCTGAACGAAATGAATAAAATATGAAAGATTCCAGATTACGCTGCAGTATTCAAGGTTTGACCTCACAATATAAACACTTGAAGGTGCGAGGATCGGAAAACTCTTTTGAGTTACGTAATATGAAACTTAACATTGAACTGCCTTTAGCAACTAAAAAATCTATATGCTTTACAAAGTCAAGTTTTTTTGTCAAAAATCACCCTAAGATCTTTTTTAAAGGTTATAACGGACAATGGCATATGATTTATTTTATAGTTATAATTAATTGAAGAACGGTTCCGACAGAACGTTAAGCTTTGGCATTTGGAGATGTTTAAGTGTAAACAGTTAGTTATACACCAGTTCGATAAAAAATCAAGATCTTGTTGCAGAAAAAAACAATCATGTTCAGATTTTATACAACGAAATAAGTACTTTTAGATCATCCGCGTTCATCAAGCAGTTTTAATTTAAAAAAATATCAGGAATATCGCTTATAAATAACAAAAAAAGAAGAGGGCCCAGATGGCTTCCTTGCGGGACACCCGACTTAACGTATACCCGGACAAAAGCAACATTATTTATACGAACTGAAAACGATCCCTTAAAAAGTTTGAATGAAAGCCTACTTTATTTATCTTCATAAGTAAAGCATCATGATTGACTCTATCAAATGCTTTAGAAAAGTCAGTATAGACAACATCATACTGATAACCTTTCTCAAGTGCATTCAAAACTAAATTACTAAAAGTAGCAAGGTTAGTTGCAGTGGATCTTCCAGCTACAAAACCATATGTTGGTATGGGGAAATTAATTTTATTAGTCTTATGCAGGGTTACCTTTGGGACTCTTTGAGTCCTTTTGACTCTTTTTTAAGGTCTGGACTCCAGGACGCCATTATCTTAAAAATCATCGAAATCGGACTCCTTTTAAAAATTCTGGACTCTTTTAGAACCGAAATATTTTTTTCAATACAAATTTTTCATCAATGAAATGATTCATTCATCATTTTTCTACTTTTGTTCTAATTCTATTCTGAATTCATTCATTTAAATTAATGTCAATGTAGGTTAGTGTATCTGTATATGAGAATCATACAATCTACATTATTTTTATTGAGCATACAGGGTCAACAATCAGGATTTTCTGTGACTGTGTGAGTGTGGTTCGTCTTCTTTGAGAGTTAGTTACATTTTTTTCAAAAACGAACTGAATTTGCTTAAGTTTTTGTTTACCTACTAAAACCTGCCTTACACTACGGAATGTCACTTTTTTCATTAAGGCCGTGTGCGAATTGGATGAATTGTGGCTAAAAAATAAAAATGGATGAATTTTTAACCACTACTGTCATATTTTAACCTGCTCCGCAGCTAGTCTAATAATTTTATTCAATGCGAAGTGTCAAAATTTAACCAAACGTCAAGTTTTAACCCATTTTTAACTGAATTCGCACACGGCCTAAGAACTGTTTCTAAATTTCTTAAGAAATACACCCCTGTTCTGATTTTCGCTCCGAATTTAATTCGTTATCGAAATTGATTTTCGCACAATTATAAAAATGTACCTATTCTAAATTTAGTAAGAATTTTCCTTTCAATTTTTGAAAAATATTTCTCTGAAATTAATTACATTTTTCAATTTACGATTTCAAAATCGGAACGAATTAAAAACAAAATGAAATTTAAGACACCTCTGCTTTAGAAACAAAAGTTTTGCTTTTGTTTAACGTTATGTGAATGGGAATCTTTTTTTCAGCCAGGACTCTTTTTTTGGACTCCTTCAAAAAAATTTCAGAGGTAACCCTGGTCTTATGTAAATTAGGACAGCTGTCTGAGTAAACTGACTGAAGATGTAATGCCATGGCGCATTCTATTAGGAATGCCATTTGATTGTTTTTTATAATTTATAAATTTCCAAAAACTTTTTAGTTTTATTTTAAACTGTTATAAAACACTGTTTTGAATTTAAGATATTAAAAATGGTTTTTTTTTATTACACATTTAAACTAATTTTTTAAAGGGCTATGCGCACCATAACTCCATCTTCTAAAACATTTATTAAGTGATCTGTGAAGTCGTATATTTGATCGAAATCAATTTCTTCATGATTTTCGAAAAATATCATATCACTATATTTTCAACAGAATACAAAAAATCTTGCAAACCCATCGAATGATCTGGTCGAACTTGAAGGCCTGGGGCCTATTTCACTAACTTAAAAAATTGTAATTACAAGCATTTTTTCACAAAATTTCACAAGTTTCTTGTGAGTTTCTGTTTCACCAAAGAAAACAAAATTACAAGTTTCCTTTTATTTGTAAAAAAAATTCTACGAGAGTACGTTATTTTTGCTACAAGTTTTATTTAAAGTGTTAAAAATGGCATTTTTGTATTTAAAATGGTATTACGTCGAAGGCATAATAGTAGCGAAAGGGATGATAATGAAGCCGGGTTAATTTTAATATTTTCAAATATTTTTCTTTTGTAGAGCGTTTTCATTTAAGTTTCTGCAAGGTAGAGGAAAAATTTTTGCTCATTGGATTATTACTACAAAGGACGAAATTGTGCATTCCAAGGCAGCAATTACTTACTGTGTTGTACTGGGAAACGGTGGGCAGTATCATGGTATTTCCGATATGCATAACATTACAAAATCCACATTACTTTAAAATGGAGGTGAAATCATGGATATTGGCAATTTAGAAAGGAAACATGTTTCCTAGTACATAGGTAGAAACTTGAAGTGAACGTGCTGACCTACACCTTCTCGTCGTGCCTCCGAGAGGTTCTTGTCAATTTATTGACATAAACTTGCGGACGTAGGCAGCTTTAGTCTAATGGAATTAACGGATTGAAGCAGGACGTACGATGAAGTTCAATGCGATCCTTAACAGATACTATAGCCTATGATATAGTAAAGGAGGAAATTACGATTTACGAGTACCTAATGCGGATAAACGTTAAGGAAATTATAAAAAATGTTGGGTGAGCCCCTTGATTGGCTGGTTCATCCCTTCGATCAATGTTGATATACTTGACAGAGGGTGAGCGGTGTCCCTCATCCGCCAGCTGGAGAAGCTGAAAAACAAAAATATCACAAAAACGGAGTATAACAAATAGTTATACAAAACGTGATACCACACCTCACCCAGGGGCAATGGGTACCGCGGGTAGTGAGATTTAGCACCTCACTAGTGGGATGGACCTTCGCGGGGGTTGTGGTTATCTGAGTTTGGCCTCAGCTGCTATTCGCAAATCATGGTTAGAGGCTCTTCTTTCGGTGACGAAAGTTGAGTACTTTCCGTGACCGGACAACGGCTCCTCTTTCGGTGACTGAAGGTTGAGTGCAGTTCCGTGGTGTTGCATGAGTGAGTAGTAGTCTAGAATCAAACCAAGATGAATAAGAGCTGGCACTAATTCGATTGATACTGGTGTGAATTTAGATACGGGTTACCCGCTTCTTTCATTTTGAAAGTTGAGGTGTGCTTTTGTATGATGGTGGAGGAAGAGGTTTAGTGTCCTCTTAAATAAAACATAGTGACATTGCTAACTTCGGTTGAAAATTGTCACGCCGACAGTGTGGATAGGTCCACCGTCAGATTGGGCTTAATTGATAGGTGCCGACGTTAAATCTTTCTTAATTACTTTAGAATGCCTTCAGAAGCTAATTAATGAAGAATATTTTTCCATTCGATAGTTTTGCTTTGCTGAGTGGCCACTTCATCAAACTTTCCGAACAATATGTCTTTTTTATCATACACTAAAGAAGCTAAGAATAATTTGCTTTGCTTGTCCATTGCACTCATCATCACTCTTAAGAGCCTTACAAGTTAATTTAAAAAAATTTGAGTTAAGTAGAAGGAAAAAATAATGGTGAAACGGTAATTTCACAAACTTGTTGCTTTGAAAACACAGTTGTAATTTTGTTTTCCAATAATCACAAATTTGTCAAAAAGTAACTTTTAAATAGTGGAACGGAATTCAGTTTTTCAAATTTGTTCTTGTGAATTGTTGTTAGTGAAATAGGGCCCTGGTAGCCAAGATAATGGCTAAAATGTTAATTATTAAATATTTTCCCGCTATTTCAGTCAATATTTTCCTGGACAAAAGCTAGTTAAGTTTACATCAAATGAAGGGCTTACAGGTATCCTATCTGTCACTGAAAGCGAATTTTTTTTTCAGCACTTGGTTATAATTATTGTAATAATCAAAAAATAATTTCTTTTAATTTCTGCTTTCAGAAAATCTCAAACGATTCCAAATCGCCAGATCCTTCAATTTTCTAGGGTAGTACCTATACAGGGTGATTCACGAGCGTTGTGCCAAAAAGCTA
Source organism: Sphaerophoria taeniata (assembly GCA_943590905.1). Lineage (NCBI taxonomy): Eukaryota > Metazoa > Arthropoda > Insecta > Diptera > Syrphidae > Sphaerophoria > Sphaerophoria taeniata. The sequence goes on from OX016540.1 coordinate 47,288,970, forward strand.
GAGCGTGTAGGTTGAGTTGAGACAAGAAAAAAATCGTATGGGAGGGGGGGGGTCTATTCCCCCCCGTTTAGCCGGGAGGGGCAATTTTCTGAAAAATTGACTTATTTTGTTAAAAAAAATATTAAAAATCAACAGCTTCGTTTACAACACCGTGCTTTACCTTTCTGAAAAGCCAAAAAACTTCTTCTTTCATTTTGTTTTTAAATTAAATTGTTTTAATGAATAGTTTAAAAAAAAAAAAATTTCAAACTCAAAATTTTCAAAAAAAAAAGCAAAAAAAAACATTTTTGAACTAATTTTTTTCAAAATTTTATGTAATTAAGTACTAATTTTGTTTTAAAAATTCAATGTGTTTGTTAATTATTAGTCAAAAACAGAAAACCAGATGCAAAAATGTCTTTTCGTTTTTGAGAAATTAAGAAAAAACCAAAACCACTTTTTTCTAAGAAAATCTTTATTAATTTATTATTACCTATCTGGACATTTTGTTAAATTAATTTATGAAACATTAACCTTTCTTTTACTATTTGTTTTGTAATTTGAGTTTTATCAGGACTTAATAAAGTAGAAAAGTATTGGATTTTCAATGGATTAACCATTTTGTTCATTGATAACGGTTTAACTTATTGTCGAGATCGGGAAGCTGAAAGACTCTACGCTGAAAGATATCCCAATAGATGGCGCCCAAGTTATAGCATGTTTTCAAGAATCCGCCGACGAGAGCACTGAGAGCTAGAAGTGAAAGGTCAATGGCAGACGTTATCAATGAAAAAAATGATTAATTCAGGGAAAATCCAAACACTTTTCTACTTTATTGAGTCCTCATAAAACTCCAATCATAAAAAATTAAATTTATAAATTAAACTAATAAATTAAACTAAAAGTCCAGATAGGTAAAAATAAAAACAAAGATTTTTTTAGAAAAAAGTGGTTTTGGTTTTTTCTTAAGTTCTCAAAAACGAAAAGACATTTTTGCATCCGGTTTTCTGTTTTCGACTAATAATTAACAAACACATTGAATTTTTAAAACAAAATTAGTACTTAATTACATAAAATTTTGAAAAAAATTAGTTCAAAAATGTTTTTTTTTGCTTTTTTTTTGAAAATTTTGAGTTTGAAAATTTATTTTTTTAAACTATTCGTTAAAACAATTTAATTTAAAAACAAAGTGAAAGAAGAAGTTTTTGGCTTTTCAGAAAGGTATAGCACGGTGTTGTAAACGAAGCCGTTGATTTTTAATATTTTTTTAAACAAAATAAGTAAATTTTTCAGAAAATTGCCCCTCCTGGCTAAACGGGGGGGAATAGACCCCCCCACCCATACGATTTTTTTCTTGTCTCAACTCAACCTACACGCTCTAGCTTTTTGGCACAACGCTCGTGAATCACCCTGTATAAAATGATGCACGAAAACAAGGGCCTGCTTGCCCTCTATCAGTAACTGATAACCAAAACTACAGGGTGCGGCACGAAAACTTGCTGATTTGCGCCAAGCGAGGGGGATTGGTCGGTCGGGACTTCCCCTAAAAAATGAGACACATCCGACCACTCCCCCCCGCTTGGTGCCAAAAACAAATCAGCAAGTTTTCGTGCGCACCCTGTATCTGCGAGATCTTGTTACCCAACTATGATCAAAAGCTTTTTTTTTGACAAAATCCTTAGGTTATTGTAATTCCATAGAAAGACTATCTTCTGATGCAAATATCTCGGCGACCAGAGCTCGGAATTGGCTTTCAATTGTTGGCTCAGAATTATGAGAACTAGATGATAGTCTAGTCGTGGGTTACCTATTACTTGCCAAAATTTGGGACAGAAAAAAAATCTTCCAAAACCAATCGATTGATACATCAATGGAAAGGTCTGTTTGAACTCTATTCATCAAAAAAGGTTTCAATTTTCTTGATGGCTTGGTAGCCGAGATATTGGAAAAAATGTTATTCGCAAACATTTTCCCGAAATTTAAAATCGATATTAATCCTTGACAACAGTACATTAAAATAAGGACTTGCAAGTATTCTATCAGCCATTGAAAGCAAATATTTTTTTTCATTTTATCGCTGAAACTGTTAAGTTACAGACGGACGAGTTTGAAAAAGTACGGTCCTTTAAACAATTTCAGTCAATTTTAACAGCCGGAAACAAAATATGGAAGAAGAAATACACTGGCGGTTATACTCAAAACCAACAAGTCTGATTATATCAATAAACCTTGCTTCTACTTAGCTACTGCATATACATCAAACGGTAGTCTTGGCAGTACTCACTTATGGATCCGAGTCTTGGGTGCTTAGCCACAACCACGTTTGAGAGGAAAATCGTACAGAGCACAGTTGACCCTGTTTGTGAGGAAGAATGGAAGGAACCAGCGTGGTAAATGCTCTGAAAGGATGGAAAAGACCAAGACATTCGAAGCCTTGAAAGAATAAGTTGAAAGAGGCCTGCACTGGAAGCCCGATTCGTGATGAAATTTGGCATATCATATCGTATTTACGCAACCGCAGTAGGTTAAATGACCATCGGAGGGGATTTTTTTACCCCTTAGATAGAAACTATCAAAAAAGTCATCTCTATTACCTTGGAAGATTCAGACAATCAAGCATTGGTTGTTTCGCAAATAAACCAGTTGATTTAAACCATCAGCATAGGAGCATCTCTGCAATATTTTTATAAGGGGATCACAGCATCTATACCTATAATATGCACGCCGCCGCTCACAGCCTTCCAGAAGACCACATCCAAGGATTAGAATATTCACTACCAAGTTCTTGCGTTCTTTTTCTTATCTCTTTATTATTTCTAAACGACTTCATTCTAACTGACCTTTTGTTCATTGAATAATGTTCGCAGATAGCGCCTTAACCCGTTAACTTCGAAAAATCACGAGTCCCTAAAACAATTAAGTAAGTGCTTCCACTCGTAGATTTCGACCCTTCAATAAAAAAATATCAGGACCCAAATATAGAAAAAGTTCGACGGAAAGAGCATCTCCAATTTAAAATTCCTTGTCCAAAGCAATTTATTAAAGGATGGATAGGACGCGTACACCGATGTCGCCATTCGTCGTCGCATCGTATGTTCAACTTTGTTCTAAAATAGCCCATAAATTCTAAAGCGATAACAGCCAAAATCTGTTTTTTGGGCATGTGGCGGGAACCATTAGAAAACTAAAGGTAAATCCAAGAACCAACAAAAAATATGTCTTATTCGATTTTGCAAAAATAAGATTATAAGACAAACGAGGGTATGCCAACTCGATTTACAAGCACACCCGCTTTAATAATTTCCATCTGTCCATTTTAAACAATTCCCAAACCATTTGGAGCGGCAAACGTAATGGATTTAAGTACATTCACGCTCCCATACATAAAAGGCCTTTTTATTCATATGCTCAAACTGAAATTTATTCGTTTCGAGATTTTTCACGCAGATAAGAAATACTTATTTTCTGTTCTATATTCGTTCGCCTGTAACGAACGAATTTATCTAGTATCTGGTGGATGTGTAAGATCCTAGGCCAAAACCTTTTATAACCACAACATAAGTATATTCGAATGTATGTGCACACTCTGTGGTTAAAATTTATGCCACTTAGATTTAGTGGTCGTTTATGCTTTCTCTTATAGTCTTGAGGTTGGGTTTTCTAAGCGAAGATGCCATAAATAAGGGAGTTGTTGTCGTCCTCGTCCTCCCGTTTTTTGTCTTTATTGTCCTTGCAAAACTCGTCTATGTGGTTGCATGGACTGTCTGGCGGGACGGCTTTTTCTTCATTGTCAGTGGTGCTGGTGGTGAATGCTTTATGACCGGACTTTCACCATTTATCTACGTGCACAATGAAATTTTGAGACAGTTAAAGCTTGGCTATTATATGAGAACAATCACAAATTTGGATATTATGCGGATCAGGGATACACGTTTTTTGATTTAAAATTAAGTACGACAATGTTTATTATGTAGTGTACCTTACCTACCTTACACTTACTTGTGTACCTTCACGTTAACCTGAGAGAAGACGAGAATGGTGGAATATGATATTATAACTTTTTTTCATAAATAAATCAAATTGCATGTTGTTCTATTATGAAGTCAGAATATTATGTTTACTCGATGTGCCATTTATTTGGGAAGTTTATTCAATTTATCAATTACTATATACAAGGACAGGAAAGTGTCAGCCTTTGTTTACTGCACACAATTCTAAATGTCAAATGTGTTACATCCTAACTTCCGGCCGGGTTCATTTATTCACTTAACAATTTGGAATGCTAACGGACTCATTACTAAGCGCAGTGTAAGGTTTTAGAAGGCAAAGCTAAGCAAACAAACAAAAATCATTGCTTTCACTTGCCAGCCGAGTGGAATAATCACCCTCTCTACCACGAACTGTTGAAACCATAATCTTCACGATACACTGCAGCTGAGATCACCCTTTAGTTTTTAAATTACAAGATTATTCATCTGCCGATCCTGTTACAATCTCAAACCATTTCGCTGGATTTTTTAGTCAATCTCTTTCTTCCAACAATGTCGAAATCGATGAAAATTATTTTAATTACATGAACACATGCAATCAAACATCTTAATGATCAATTAATATCGATATCTCTATCGTGATACAAAAAAATAATTTACTCAAAGACGATTACGCTTCTGGTCCTGTGTTGATATTTTAGCAGTACCTACCCTTAACAGTCTTATTGATTGACAATTTCCACAGGGATATTTCCTAAGGTTTGAAAAGAAGCTTTTATTATTCATGTTCACAAAAAGGGGCCCAAGAATGAAATAACTAATTACACTGGGCAACAAAATTTAATTTTTTGATTGCAACAAGGATGAGGCACATCATTTCTAGTAGATTTTTTGTTGCAGAACCTAAATCCGGACACAGAATTGTTCTAGTAGGTCAGGATTTTGAGATATGCTTATCTTAAAGTGCTCAAAAACACGGTTTTTGGCGATGTTTGAATTAATTTTTTGAGGACAGAAAATTTGTGTAGACATTTGTAAAAACAACGCAGTTGGCTAGTACAAAATTGCAATATAGGGGTAACCGGGGATAGTTGGCCTCAGGGGTAAGTAGACTAACTGCAAATAACTTCAAAACAAAACAATTTCTTTCAAGTTTGTCCTTGTTTTTACATTGAGCACAGCAGCCCGGTTAGATACATGTTGTCTTTTGATAAAGTCTAGAGCAGGCACGTAGCCAGAGGGGGGGCTAGAGGGGCTCAAGCCCCTCCCGAAATGATTTTAAAAAAAATATTTGAACAAATGTTTGTATATATCCTTATTAGTTCCTCACTACTTATGTAACCACATCGTAACCAGTTCAAAAAATGCAACCTATATAAGCCCAGATATCCAAAACAAAATCTTGGATATATGCTCTGATATTGTCACCAGAAAAATATCTAACCGGGTTATAAGATCGAGTTGTTTTAGCAATCTGGCTGATGAAACAATGGATGTTTCTGGCACTGAGCAACTTTCAATGTGTGTCCGATATGTTGACTGCTGTACAGAGCCCACGAAAAGTATGCTTCGGGAAAATTTTGTAGGTTTTATTCCGACGTTTTGGACAAAACGTCACGATAGACGCATATAATTTCGAGGTAGTTAGGGACTTTGTATACCTTGGCTCCGCTATCAATACGGACAACGACATCAGCGCCGAGATCAGACGAAGAATAACTCTTGCTAATCGCTGTTTCTTCGGGCTAAGAAAGCAATTGAGTAGTAAAGCCCTCTCCCGAAAAACTAAGGTGACGCTCTATAAGACCCTCATCATCCCCGTCCTGCTATATGGTGCATGGACCTTGTCAAAAACGGATGAGAACGCACTTGGCCGTTTTGAGAGAAAGATTCTACGTAAGATCTATGGTCCTGTCTGCATAAAGGGTGAATGGAGGAGAAGATTTAACGAAGAACTGTACGGGCTGTACAGCGAAACTGACTTAGCTAAAAGAGTGAAGGTCCAAAGACTCAGATGGCTCGGTCACGTGGAGAGGATGGAAACCAATACTCCGGCCCGTAAAGTCTTCGAATCCACCCCAGAGGGAAGACGCAGTAGAGGAAGACCAAGGCTCAGGTGGCGCGCGCAAGCTGAACACGACCTCAACCAACTCGGCGTGCGAAACTGGAGACAGCTAGCTAGGGACCGAGCTGGCTGGAGAGGTTTGTTGGTTGAGGCCCAACCCAAGTAACAATTTAACTTCTATAAGGCTTAAGCGAAGCTATTTCATGATTTGTATCTTGCTTGTATGAAACCTTATACAAATACGTTTGGCGCAAGTTATGCAAGCTATTGATTCTTTAAATCAATTATGACAAGGCCTTATATCAATTGATTTAAAGAAGTAATAGCTTCTCGGAAGAAATCTCTATAAGGTCTTATAACAGTTAATTTAAAGAAGCAATAGCTTCTTTCAAGAATTGCGAATAAGACCTTACAACAGCTCGATACAGAAAGCAATAGTTTCTTTGAAACGGTAAAGATAAGGCCTTATGCAAGTTATTGCAAAAGTAGAGAAAAATTTATTTTCAACATGAAATTGTTTTTCTTTTGCGATCCTCTGTTGTTTGCTGCTTTTATTTCTGATGTGACATGGGCATTCGGTTATTTTTATCATTAATTATATTTGTTTGTACAATGAGAATAAATATTAGAGTTTACCTATGGGATTTGAACTCGAGACCTTCCGCTTATCAGTCGAGCATTCATCCACTGCGCTATTGCGACTTTTATGTTTTGAGTAGCAAACTTGAAAATAGTTGTTGCAACTCATTTCTCTCAAACTTTATGGCACAAAATGTATAATGTTACTAAATTCGTGAAGAGTGAAACATTAAAATTGAATAAAAAGAACGTTGTGGATTAAAGGGTGTCCATCCAACCAGATTAGATACAGATAGCTTTATTGGAAACTGACTTGAACACATAAAATGCATAAAATATCTACTCTTCTTTAAAGTTGATTCAGAAAATAGTAAAATTATATATAGAATTTATTTTTAAGAAAACAAAATTGATTAATTACCATCAATTCAGGTGATAACCTTACTACGATACCACATTTTTTGCTTGAGACATCATGAGAATAATAGCCTTTCCATTCAATAACAAAAAAAAACAAAGAACATGCCATGAGATTTGAACTCGGATAACTTGACATTCCTAAGAGTGTCCGCTTTCTTAAGTGAGCAATAATTATCATAAGGAAACCAGAGTACGCATGTATTGAAATGAACAATCAAAAAACAATCACACATACATACGCGAAGTGACAAGATTGACATTTCGTTTGTTATAATTTGCACAAGGAGGCCTTATCTGTGTTATCAATTGCAGATTGTTATTAGGAAACAAATAAAAGGCCTTATACAAGCTATTTCAAATGTGCTTTCACGAGGAAGCAAAGCGAGGCCTTATGTGATTTCGGTAAATCAATCTCGTGCAAGCAGTTTGTTATAATTTGCACAAGGAGGCCTTATCTTTGTTATCAAATTGCAGACTGTTATAAGTAAATTGCAAAAGGTCTTATTTAAGCAAAATAAAAACAATCATCCTTAAATAAGTCTTAAAATAACTCTATGGAAGCTATTGCTTCTAAATATTCAGGAATCGGACCTTATACAAGATAAATTGTTACTTGGGAAGTCCACCCCGGACTGTAGCGCCACCTTAAGTAAGTAAGTAAAGTAAGTAAGAATCCCTCTTCCGATGTTCTGAAACTGCTAGATATATGTGACAAGACCTACTTCAGGAGCATAAGCTACTTGCTTACAATTTTGGCCACACTACCAGTTACAACAGCTATCGTTGAAAAAACCTTTTCAACGATGAAAAGGATCAAAACAGTATCCCAAAGCGTTATGGGCCATCCAAGACTAAGCGCACTTGCAATGCTGTCTGTTCACTCAGGTATTGATGTGGATCCAGATGAAGTGATCGACATTATGTCTAAAAAAAAGACAAGGCGTTTATTGCTGTAAAAATCCAAACTATTTATTTAATTAAATAAAAAAAAAATACAAACAAAAATAAAACATTTACATTATGTAGTTTTTTTAAAAATTTTGTATAAAGACTTACTTCTTCGAAATTGAACAAGCCCCCCCCCCGAACCGAAATCCTGGCTACGGGCCTGGTCTAGAGCCGTTCAAGAGTTATCGCGAAAAAACACTTTTTTGCTTTCGTGAGTAATTTTTTTTGCTTTCTTTTATTTTTTTTTCTTTCGTAAAGGTGTTTGATTTTAACGTCAGTTTTTTTTTAAGCATAAGAACAAGTAAGTGTTTGTATTAACAACACCCAGCAGTTATATATTTATTTGATTTCTGAGTACCGAAAAATAATCATTAAGTGCTGAGAGACCGCTAGGGGTAAGTTGACTTTTTTTGTTGGGGGTAAATTGACTCACTTGTTATTGGTAATTTCCAGTATGAAACACAACAAGGAGGTGACTGAAAATCAGTTTTGGAGCTTATGTCCACAAATTATTCTTGAAAACGGAAAAACCATACGTTCTGTTGCTCATGAGTATCGGTTCCCTTCAAAACGATGCAAAGATATGTCCAAAACGGAAAAAATTTAAGCAGAAGAAGTTGGGGCATCCTTCTATCCTTATTGTCGTGCTGTCTTTTGTACATTAATATTTGTTTCAAATAAAATTAATTTAAGTGCTATTTTCTTATAGTTTTGATATCAGAAAGGTGGAAAAAGGATATTGTCAACTAACCCCATAGTCATAGTCTACTTACCCCGGTTTGGGGTAATTTGACCCACCTGAGATCGTTTTATAAATTTAGGAAAAAAAAGGTCTTAAAATTCACCAATTTCAGAAGACATATTTTTTTATAAAGCACAAAAAAATGGTTAGTTAAAAGGCATTTAATTCGTGTTGATATCTTCTTTAGTTATTTAAAAAAAAAAATAAGTAAATTTTGAGTCTACTAGCCGCGGTCTCCCCAACATATATAACATAGGTAATATTGAAGAACTGTAGCTAAAATTTAATTTCTTGAGAAAAAAGACTCGTAGCAAAACAAACTAAAAAGGGTTTGAAAGATAAAAAGTAGTTCTAAAGAATGCTGTATTAACAAATGTCTACACAAATTTTTTGTCCCCAAAAAATTACTTCAAAAACATCGCCAAAAACATCGCCAAAAACCGTGTTTTGAGCACATTGAGGTAAGAATATCTCGAAATCCTGACCTGCTAGAACAATTCTGTGTCCGGATTTAGGTTCTGCATCAAAAAATTTACTAGAAATGATGTGTCTCATCCTTGTTGCAAAAATGTTGTTCCCTTGTGTTATCGATCCATAGAAAAAATTTCTTGCATTCCCAAACTTTTTTAAAGTATAATCTATGACAATATGTTTTTCCCCTGCAAACCTATCTTTTTGCCCAATCAACACGGATTTTTTAGAGGAAGATCAACCACCACAAATCTTATTGAATTTGTTTCTTTTAACTTGAGCGCTCTATGAAGTGGAAAGGAGGTCGATTCAATAGCCACAGCTTTAGTAAGGCTTTTGACAAAATCTACACTAATATATAAAGCTGAAGAGTTTGTTTGTTTGAACGCGGTAATCTCAGGAACTACTGGTTCGAATGGTATAATTCTTTTTGTGTTGGATGGTGCCTTAATTGACTTAGAGATTAGGCTACTTAACATTAAGCTGTGACCAATAGCAGCGAAGAATCTGTTTAAAATGGGGAAAAAACGGCAAAAAATATACATTTTTCTGCGTTTTAACGCACTTATCTCAGGAAGTACTGGTTCGAATTGTATAATTCTTTTTGTGTTGGATGGTCCATTAATTGAGGAAGACTTGAGGCTATTTAACATTAAGCTGCGACCAAAAGCAGCGAAGAATCTGTGGAAAATATGGAAAAAACGGCAAAAATATACATTTTTCTGCGTTTTAACGCGCTTATCTCAAGAACTGCTTTATGAAATTGAACAATTTTTAAATGTTGAATGGTCCATTTATCAAAGAAGGCTTGAAGCTAAATAAAATTTAGCTGCGACCAATAGGAGCGAAGAATTTGTGTAAAATGTGGAAAAAACGGCAAACAATACAATTTAATAATAACAAAAATAATTAAATAAAGCTGAAGAGTTTGTTCGTTTGAACGCGGTAACCTCAGGAACTACTATTTCGAATTGTAAAATTCTTTTTGTGTTGGATAGTCCATTAATCGATGAAGGCTTTAAAATCAAATAAATAAATAGAGCGGCGCGACAGCTCTTGAAGAGCCAACGCCTAAGTGGCTTACTCTAATCAACAATTCCCTGAGTGCGTGTGAAGAATTGAGGGGACCTACAATTTAACGCCGGCCGATTCCGAACGGCAAAGTTGAGAAGCATTTTTTCATTACAGATTGATACTCTTGGAAGATTTGTCAGGTCTTCGCAAAAGGCAGTACCCGTGAAAGATGAAATAAAAACTTGGCCTGAGTAGGACTCGAACAAACGACGTTCTGCTTAGCAGCCAACGCACTTACCAACTAAGCTACGGGCAACTGCTTTAGGCTTTATTCTACTTAAAATTAAGCTGCGACCAATAGCAGCAAAGAATCTGTGGAAATGTGAGAACTGAGATGAAATTATTTTGGATTCGATTTCTCATTCAGCTATTTGACGTGGCTGACATATGTGCAGCAACAATTAGTAAGGTAACCATTAAATCTCAATGATAACTGAGAATTATGTTCCACCAAATGATTTTGCCTCAGTCATGGTGACATTGAGATCTCAGTGAGATGTTGTTAGGTGGAACTGGCCTAATAACTGCTCAAATTAGAATTTTGAGAGTTCAATTGATTTGTGAATGTGATTGATTGCACTATTTGTGCAGATTATTGTGTTTAAACCATATCATTTTATGTACTTCTTAACTAAAAAATATGCTCAGTTTAAAGAAAAAAAAATTTACTTAACGAAGAGATATTAGAATTATTAGGGAGAGTTCACCCAAGGGAATGCTTTAAGTATGAACAACTGAAGGGAATCATAAAAAATGCTCAAATTTTTCAAGTTCAAGAGAATTACGACCTAGGGACAGTTGACTGCAATGCAATTTTACATAACTTCCGAACAAAATTCCCACGCGCGCATGATGCACAAGTCGAGACGATACTCTGGCCGGTGGACGAGGGAGAGGCGGACGAAGTCGCAGGCAACTGCTAGTATCTCATAAATATGGGAAATTCACAAACAGGACCTTAAAAGTTTTTGGAATTTTGTCAATTCTACAAGGAAATGTGATGTTAATCCGTTAAACTTCAAATACAACAATATTGTTTTGAATAGTAATTCTGAAATCTGTGATTCTTTTGCAAGTAATTTTAGTCAGTCTTTCATCGATACTCCCATATCGGTGGATACTGATTTCTTTGATTATCTGCGAAACCGTCCCAAGTAACTTTCAACAATGTTCTTATCGACTTCTATAAACTTGTTGATTGTATGTGCCTTCTTAAAGTAGACTATTCTTTTGGCCCCGATTGATGGTATTCCACCCATTGTTGTAAAAAAATGTAGGATGGTTTTGGCCTTGCCTCTGCGAAATATTTTTGAATAATTATCGTTAAAACTAGGAAAATTCCCTAGCACGTGGAAAACTGCTTACATAACACCTGTTTTCAAGAAAGGAGACAAGTCTGATATTACAAATTTAATAAAAGGCCTATATCTAAACTGTCTTGCATTCCAAAGCTTTTTGAGCAAGTTGTTTGTTATAATTTAGTCTTCTACACCAAAAATATCATATGCTTTGAACAACATGGCTTTATGAAGAAACGTTCAACGGTGACAAACCTTCTTGAATTTTTGCATACATGTTTAAATTCTGTAGAAAGTGGAAAGGAAGTTGATTGCGTTTACACTGATTTTTCCAAAGCGTTTGATCAAATTTCTAATACTATTATTAAGTTTAAATTGAATTCATATGGCTTTCCTCCAGGATTCGACAAATGGATTTCTTCCTATCTTGATAACAGATCTTACCAAGTAAAGTTCAGAAACTCTTACTCAAAACCATTCATCACTAAGTCGGGTGTACCACAAGGTAGTCATCTAGGGTCCCTTTTATTTATTTAAACTATTAACGATGCAGTCGCCCGTAGCTTAGTTGGTAAGTGCGTTGGCTGCTAAGCAGAACGTCGTTGGTTCGATTCCTACTCAGGCCAAGTTTTTATTTCATCTTTCACGGGTAGCTACTGCCTCCTGCGAAGACCTGACAAATCTTCCAAGAGTTTCAATCTGTCATGAAAAAGTGCTTCTCAACTTTGCTGTTCGGAATCGGCGTTAAATTGTAGGTCCCCTCAATTCTTCACACGCACTCAGGGAATTGTTGATGTGAGTAAGCTACTTAGGCCTTGGCTCTTCAAGATGCACCGTTTAGTGTTCAAAATAGTAAAATTATTATCTTTGCAGATGATGTGTAGATCTTCAAAAATATTTCATGCAATGAAGATCGCGTTCAACTGCAAGATGATATTAATAAGTTTGTTGTATGATGTGAAAAGAATAATTTAAATCTTAACCCAGGAAAATGTCAGACAATGACAATTTCAAAAAAGCGCAATCCTACATCATATGATTATGTTATCTCCCAACACATCTTATCCCGTGTCTTTAAGGTTAAGGAGTGTTTTTCACATACAATTAAGATTTTTCAGAACACATTAACAACATCGTCAACAAAGCTTACTCAATGGTAGGATTTATAATTTATTAAGCGTTGGTCCAAGGAATTTCTTGACCCTAACGTTACCTTAAGCTTGTACAACAGTTTAGTTCGACCCCATCTCGAATATGCATCACAAGTTTGGTCTCCTCATTATGAGATATATATTCAGAGACTAGAATCAGTTCAACGCAATTTTACACGTTTCGCCTTTAAAGGGTTTCAATGGACTGACCCCAGTAATATCCCTTCTTATGATGATCGACTTGCATTTTTCCAGATGCAAAAACTTTGTCATAGGAGAACGAATATTGATATTGTTTTCCTCTATCAAATTATTACTGATGTCACTGATGCTCCAGTTATTCTAAATTCTATTATCGAGGTGGAGATTATATTTTGCGTTCTCATAGTTTGATTGAAGTTCCTAAATATAGAACAAACTACGGAATGCATGAGCCACTAACAAGAATGAGTAAGCTTTTGAATACGTATGAAGATTTATTTGTCTTTAATATCAATAAAAACAAAAAAAAAACTTATTCTTAAAACCAGTGTTCCACGTTCTTAAGTATTTTTTTTTTGTTTTTTTTTTGTATTTTTTGTCTCATTGTAATTTTATTTTTGTTTATGTTTGTTATTGTGTACGTGTTTGTTTGTTTTAGATTAATCTACTAACAACTAACACTTCACTAAGTGATGAGACATTTGTCGTAAGAAATAGCTTGCTATAAGCTCTCTTCGACAGCAAACAGGGTTTTGTTTAGGAATTGCAATTCAACTAAAATAAATGCAACATCTGGTGTTCCCCAAGGTAGCCACCTCGGACAATGAAATATGTTGTTCCGTTGACGTTGACCTACTCCAAACTGATATTAATTAATAACTTTAGTACTTGGTGCCAAAAAATATAAAAATTAATAAGTGTCAATCGATAGGTATAAGGGTTTCTCGTAAGTGTTCTACAGTTTCTTGTAGAACTTATACTATCAATGGTGAATCTATTCCAAGAGTAACATCGATCTCTGAATTAGGCATATTATTTGACTCCAAATTGAATTTTAAATCGCATATCGACAATATTATTAATAAGGCTAACTCCACTTAAGGATTTATAAAACGCTGGTATAAAGAGTTCTGTGATCCATTTGTCACTAAATCCCTTTATATAACGTTCGTTAGACCTGTACTTGAATATGCATGTTGACAACGTTTTTATACATCAGCTGTTGGCCGGAAAATACCAACCCACGTAGCTTGAGGTCAGTTTAATTTTTTTCATCTTTATTTTCACCGGACTATATATGGCCAAAATGGGCATATGACTAGAATGCTACGTAAAGCAAATAATTTACACTTTTTTTTTCCCTGCCTTTCCAAATCCTCATATAAAAATTCTTTTCTTAGTTTACCAAACCTAAGATTTTCAAATCCACCCCAGAGAGACGACACAGTACATAAAGACCAAGGCTGGAGAGATTTGTTGGTTGAGGCGGAGGCCGAAGTCCACCCCGGACTGTGAGCTGAGTCCAAGGAACTCTCAACTCTTTAGTCGCGTTCAAGGAGAAAGTCCTACGTTGAATAAATTGATCCTTTGTGAAGAAGGATGATTCTGGAAACGATGTGATGACAATAATTAAGTTCAATAGACTTCGTTAGGCACCTAGCTTAGAATCGCAGATGAAGGCAGAAATTTAATCAGCCAAGCCGTCGATGATGATGAAGAGTTGTGTCGATCGATCTCCACGGAGTAGACTAGAGAAGACTTCTGCACAAAAAACGTTAAACAAGGTCCAATTGAATCAGCAACTGGCACACGACCCTTCGCTTTGTTTTAGCTTCACCGCAGCCTTAGAGCCCTTTAAATTGGCCAATATGGCTTTCTGACATCTCTTCTGACTTAAAGCAACTTGTGAGCCTCAATCCGAAAACATAAACAAGATGCTAGAACATTGGAGTGATAGAAACACTGAAGGTTTAGGAGTGTTTGAATATTTAAAACATAGAAAAAACACCAAAATTTAATTTGCATAAAGTTTTTAATTGATTGTTTGTTTATAATTATTGTGATTACATGGAATAAATGGATTTTAAGTATCGATCAAGGTTCCTCATCTCTTGCGCGTCAATTTATATCTCAATTCTTGATTCTATTGATGTGCTTGTTTGAATAAACAATTTTCAATGGTGTTACTGCCATATTCGTGTATTGATCTGTAAACGCCGCCAGAGTTGTGCTGCTGATTGGCCTATCGAACGGATAGCCCATTCCACGCTTATCTGGGTACAATTTATCCTTAAGACCACAGAACGATTCAGCATCTCCACAAGGACTCGGCCTAAGTGAAATAGAATTAACAATAAAATTATTGACAAAGAGACAAAAAGACAAACAAAACTAACGAGTCATTCGCTTGTTTAACTTCATCGCCAGTATAATCCGAAACCATCACGAACAAATCGAACTCCATTCCCTCGGCTGTTCCTTTTGGCAACAGCATATGCTCTGGCCAGCCACAACCACAGAAACGGAACTCAGCCAAAGCGTCAGCGTTCTCGGGCAATGTCTTTGTGTCGATGCGTCGGAATGAGCGTTCGAATGGAATTGTCACAGATGATTCATTCGATCGGCGTCTGAATGTGTTTTGACCGGGTTTAACTTAAGAAACAAGAACGACAAATTAGAAGCAGAGAGAAAAAAATCATAGAAAACGCACTGTTGACAGTGAATTTGTCCAATTCGATGGCCAGATTCTTGACATCGGTCATTTTAAGAGCGGTGCCACGTTCGTCAGCCTTAGGGCAAAGGAAAATCCTGCAGGTTCCCTTCCTCGCTGCCCCGGTATTGGTCACTTTGATATTGTACTCGAACGGAGCATGTTGCAAATGGCTGTATCTAGCGAAAATGGCTCCATTCGGTCCGAAATCTAGACCAGCTCCAATATCAATGTCGGAGTTTTGCCAGAATGTTGCCAAGATATTTGGTGTTGTTCCTTTGGATGTGATTTGGACATTTGCAGAGTCAACATTGATGCCATTGAAACCAAGCTGTGTAATTTGTCAAATAATCGTTAATAGGAAGTGTCGAAGTGCTGATCTGAAGCTTACCTGATTTTCGTCATAAGCTGGAAGAAGTCCTTTGAATTTGAGGAAGATCTGATCAATAAACGAGTGCCAACGATAGAAAATGGGGTCCCTCATGGCCGTAGTCACATCGCCCATCACACCGATATCTTCCAAATGCCTTGCATCGGGATCATGAGCCAAGGAGATCAAATTGTGTCCCATGTTGTGCAGATTGCCATACAACTGTCTGTTCGGGGTCAGTGAAGAAGCTTCAAGCATGTCTCCCAAGATATCGATTCCTTTAACTTCGTCCAATGGAATTTGTCTGTTGTTTCGCTACAAGAAGATTTAAAGAACCATTAAACCGACATTATTATCCTGCAATCGGTTGATTCTCTTACATCGACGACATATCCTTGATCGATGGCTTGATGGATTCTATCAGCCCAGCGCTCAACCTCAGAAATTTCAATTTGGTTGTCTTCACGTTCGACATTGCGCAGAGATTGGCCACTTATTCGAGCCGGGTATGTACGATTGTTCAGACTGCTAATAATCTTGGGGAAATATCCTTCGGGAATGGCTTCGCGCAAGCTGCTTAGTACTCGGGCTCGTCCCAAACCATTGCAGAAACGTTCTACATTGTAGCGTGCCAATAATTGATGATGCATGTAGTAGAAGAGCTCTCCACGACGATCCTTGCGAACAACTTCGTCGGGTCCCTCGCCGGGATACACCAAATGCCAATGCCAATGGTGCATATTCACACCGATGTCCTCACGGAAGTAGGCTAATCGTTGTTCCTCCTCGCGATCAGAAGCAGTAAAGTTTCGCGACATGTCAATTGTCATCTGAAAGAAATTGACAAGTCAAACTTAAGGTTTGGAATTCTTAAAATCGCTCTCACTCTGTCGCCAGGATTAGTAATCAATGATCCTTCAGCACGAGCGTCCTTGAACACTGAAGGTTCGATGAAATTCGATGGAAATTGTTCAGCAACTGGGGGAATTGGTACCATAGCGGTATCCTTTCGATGTTGTACGGCAACGGTGTAGGCATATTGGAAGAGCATTGGATTTACTCGATCCCTTAAAGGTTCAACTACATTAGTCCCTTAGTTACTTCATATTATGACGAACACATACTTAACATAAGCCGCCAGGGAGACGAAGTTCGATCGCTCCTTTACGTCGAGGAACATCTTAATCAATTGTCCTGCGATGCGCTTGTGCTTGTCACTGAAGAGATCGAAAGTCTGCTTCCTGCTGATTGCCTGAGCGAAGTCCAAATTCGGCTTGGTTATGTCACGAAGGGGGATCTAGCAAATAATACAATTTCGTTTTTTTTTTCAAATAAGAAAATAAATGAAGAAAAACTCACCTTAACATCAACATCGTCACCAAATCGACTTTGAAGCTCAATTCCGGCGCCACTGTACCTTTCGGTGTAAAAACTGTCAGGAATATCAAACGCAGCCTTGCCATTGTCCCTGGAAGTGAAAACGGGTTCCAAGGGCCTCTGGAACAGCAGTTCCATTGCTTTGATATCGTTGTCCATGGTCAGAGTTGGTTTTTATTTATTGAAATTGTCTTCAAAGTCAAATTACTGTATGCACGCTGCAGAGGAAGCACAGTGAACTGATACCTTGGTGACCGACGGAGTTTCCTTTTATAGTAATATTTTTTCTGAGAGAAGGAAACCACATCATATGCTAGTTTTTTCTCGAACCACAAAAGGCTTTAGATAAGAACATAAATCGGTGCAGAGAAACGTGTATGCACATCCGACCACAAATTTATGATAAGACAATTTACGTTTGTAAGTGTTAAGTGGTTTAGGGTTTTTTGTTTTCGTTGAATTTTCTGTTGTTTTTGTCTTTCTGATGATAATAATGGCTTGAGGTTAGATGCAGTGGACAAGAACAAGAAGGTCGTATTTTCTCAATGACTCGTAAGAACATTTGCTTATTTTTTAAGTGATTTCACTTTTTCGAAAACGAGCTATATAATCCGATTAAAATTCTAGGACACCCTGTGATTCTATAAGATTTTACCTATGGATCGATACGGCTGTTATGCTCCACTTATGAAGCAAGTATGTGCTACCCGTCACAACCAAACCAATTCAAGCTTTCAATAAAGCAGTAAAGACGAGGCATTTAAATATATATTTCTTCAAGATAACTTGGATCTGCTGAATTTCTCTGCGCTGCGCTGTCTGTATAGTTATCTACTTAAAAATAGGAGGAGCGAGGTCTTTTCTTCTACTTTTACATTTCTTTTCCATGCACAAGGTCAACGGGTTAGAGAAAACTTAATGTCTCGAAAGACATTGTTACGAATTGACTGAAAAGAATTTATGAGATATAGTACGTATACGCCATGGTGACCCATTTGGTAGTTGTTTCTAAATCTAAGCCTTCAAAATCCTTAATAAGACAATTAACCATGAAGACAAAGCAATAAAAGTAATAAACACGTTATAGCATTTTCATGCGAATGGAAATTCGAAATTTTTGCTTGGAATTCTCAAGTTCGTTTTCGTTCAAATTGTTTTCCATCAGGAAGCAGGGATGACAACATTGGCTTAACACAAAGTTTTCTGTATCGGTCTTTTCCTTTTGGATCACCAACCTTATCAAAAGAAGATTTAAGGCGCAATCAGATCTTAAATTTGAGTAAGTTTCCTTAGAGATCTTTAAATTCTTACTTTATTATGGAGTTGGACACAATTGCGCAGTATGCTAAGAATGTTGAAGCTTTTAATGAGAATGTGCATTAAAAGTAAAATACATTCAATGCATATGATTTTTTTGGTCAGAATAATTGGCCAAATGTTCCCACAATCGGGAGGATTGGGCGCAAATTTCAGCAATCCGGGTAAGAAATATGAAAACATCTTTGCACGTTCGCCCAGTTAGTTGTGCGGAAAACACTAGGTACTCTTTTCCCACTTTGCTGGATTCTATACATATATTTGATAGTCCTCTTTGTCTTGAGCCTAAGGCTGGAAGTCAAACTCAATTCCGAGCCCTGATTGCTGAGATTGATAGATGGCAAACAGACCTTTATTTTCTTGCATCACTTGATATATAGGCTACCTGGGAAGATTGAGATCTCTGGCGGTTTGGAATCGCTGGAAATTTTCTGAAGGCAGAAATCGATAGAAATTATATTTTGACTACAACTTAATAACCGAATGCGGAAAAATGATTCACTTTCAGTGGCAGAAGGACCTGATGGACCTTTTGTAAAATTTTATAAATGGTGTAGAGGAAAATTGTGAGTAATATCGATTTGATATTGCGGAAACATTTTGACGGATAGAGATCGCAAGGACACGTACGTCATCGTACCCAAGAATTTAACATTTCACAAACACCTTTAATGTGAATATGAATAAAGATTTGAATTTACACGCCTAGAAGGTTCAATATACTCAAGAGCTGAAGCCTACTAACCATTTCAAGCGTCATCGTGCGTCGTCAATACGCGGAATGGTTGCTAGCAGGGACAAAAATGAAGGAATGAAAAAGCAAAGGCATGAACCATTTCAAAATACTCCAGTCCTTTGTATATCTACTACTGGTAGATTGTCGTTTTCAATTTTCTGTGCTTCCTCAAAAATGTTTGCTCAATACAAACTTATGCAAAAAAAATGGCTATCTCTGCTTGTAAGTAGGTGGCGCTAGAGTCGAATGCCAGGGCGATTATACCTGTCAAATATATATACAAAGCTCCAATCTATATGGACTGTCAGAAGCCAACTTCACGATGATTCCACTTGTAACGGCAAAAACACTAGCCCTTGAAAATCTCAAGTTCCAAACTGGTGAAAAAAAAATTTTCTATTATGTTCTCTGCGCTTATTGGGTCACCAAGCTGGACTTCTCGTGGCCACCATTTCTACTATTATATGCCCTCGTTTAAATTCTTACTGGTCTCTTTTAATTTCAGAATTCAGATTGAAGTAAGTGTCTTGAATAGGTAAATCAATATTTTTGCATTTTCTGCTCCTAAAACCAAGCGACTAGAACTATGTAGATGTTAATGTCTCAAATTGTTGCATCACTGGCTTTCTCTGAAAAGCCCACGAGTGATATTGGAAAAGCTGATTTTCGCTTCGGTTAATGGGCTATCAGAGTCATTCCGCTGTACTTCTTCAGCATCGAAAGAAAATATGTAACCCTTTTTTTGTGGTCCATCATCAGACATCGGAGGTATTCTATCGAAGACGTGGCTGGCATTTGGCTGATGTTTTGTTTGACACTTAATAATTGTAACAGAGCGTTCTTCGGACAAAACTTCACTGAATGTTTCAAAACAAAAATCACATAAATCTGCAATCGTTATTATTTATTACTTGTTTATTAATTTCAAATTGGCTAGATAATCATGTTCTCTCATTTTCAAAATATTATTCTCAATTTTTTGGTCTATTAACATGTTTCTCAGTGAAAATAATTCTAACAGACGTCATTGCCATATTAGTGTATTGACCTGCAAAGTCCTCCAAACTGGCCGCAGTGATACGCCTATCGAATGGAAATCCCATTGCCCGTTTGTCCGGATAAAATTTATCCTTAAGACCGCAAAACGAATCTGCATCCCCACAAACAGTTGGTCTGAAAGAAATGAAATCAGTTCTATTCTTATAAAACAACCAAATCTTACTCGTCATTTATCTGCCTCACTTCATCGCCAGTAAAATCCGATATCATAACAAACAAATCGAATTCCATTCCGTTTCCTTTTATTCCCTTTGGCAAGAGCATATGATCTGGCCAACCGCATCCACAAAAACGGAACTGGGCTAGTGCCTCGACATTCTTGGGAGCATATTTTTCGCCAACTCTACGGAATGTTCGCTCAAACGGAATCGTGACGGAAGAGTTTTTTGATCGACGTTTTATTGTATTTGCTCCTGGGTTTACTATAACAAAAAAAAATTATACTAATTCCGAACCCTTGTAAAGTAGTCAAACTTCTTACAAGTGATGGTAAATTTGTCCAACTCAATGGCCAAATTCTTGACATCAGTCATGTTAAGTACCGCCCCACGTTCGTCCGTTTTGGGACAGAGGAAAATCCTGCATGTGCCTCTTCGAGCAGCTCCTGTATTGCTGACACTGATATTGTATGAGAACGGAGCATATTGCAAATGGGTATATCTGGCATAAACTGCACCATTGGGTCCGAAATCGAGCGCAGCACCAATGTCAATATCAGAATGTTGCCAGTAGGTAGCAAGGATGTTTGGTGTTGTTCCTTTGGCTCTGATTTGCGCGTTAATCGAGTCTACACTTATTCCATTGAAACCCAGCTGAGGAAAACAAATTGAGCCTGTTTCTCCAATACTTAAGCCAATCGATATTTACCTGGTTATTATCATAGATTGGAAGAAGATCCTTGAATTTATTAAAAATCTGATCGATAAATGTATGCCAGCGGTAGAAAATGGGGTCCCTCATTGCTGTAGTCACATCGCCCATCACACCGATGTCCTCCTTGAACCTCGCATCAGGATCATGAGCCAGAGATATCAAATTATGTCCCATGTTGTGCAAGTTGCCATACAGCTGCCTATTGACTGTCAGCGAAGAAGCTTCGATCATGTCTCCGAGAATATCAATACCCTTGACTTCGTCCAATGGGATTTTTCGATTAGTACGCTAGAATGGACATATTAAAAGAAAAGTTTGTACTGGCAATTCTGTCTTCTTACATCGACAACATATCCCTTATCGATGGCTTCATGGATGCGATCAGCCCATCGTTCCACTTCGCTTATCTCGATTGTATTGTTCTCCCGCTCTAAATTCCGAAGCTTCTGACCAGTAATGCGAGCTGGGTATGTTCGATTGTTCAAACTGCTTAAGATTTTCGGGAAATATCCTTCAGGGATAGCTTCTCGAAGGTTACTGAGTGTTCTGGCTCTCGGAAGTCCATTACAAAAACGTTCAACATTGTAACGAGCTATCATTTGATGATGCATGTAGTAGAAGAGCTCACCGCGACGATCTTTGCGGACAACTGATACAGGTCCCTCGCCAGGATACACCAAATGCCAATGCCAATGGTGCATATTCACGCCGATGTCCTCACGGAAGTAGGCCAATCGTTGCTCTTGTTCCTTTTCGGAGGCAGTGAAGTTTTGGGACATGTCGATTGTCATCTGGAATGGAATGGAATGGAATATGGTCAAATAAATGGTTAAGAAACTTTTCAAATCAATACAAACCCTGTCTCCCGGATTCGTAAACAATGTTCCTTCAGCCCTGCCGTCCCTAAGTAAGGATGGTTCGATAAAATTTGCCGGAAAGAGTTCAGCAATTGGTGGAACATTGACCATCGAAGTGTCTTTTCGATGTTGAACCGCAATGGAGTAGACATATTGGAACAGCATTGGGTTGATCTGATCTCTAGAGTGGGTCGGTTACAGAGTAAACTATTTAGCTACGTTAAAATCTTACTTGACATAGGCAGCCAAAGAGATAAATGAAGAAAGATCCGGAGCGTCCATGAATAGCTCAAGCAATTTCCCAGCAACTTCCCTATGCAAATCAAGGAAGATATAGAAACATTCCTTTTTGCCTATTTGCAAAGCAAAATCTATATTCGGTTGGTCGAAGTTTTGAAGTGAGATCTAGAAGTTATGTTTTGACTATAAGAAAAACATATTAACGATCGGTTTATTCTTACTTTTGTGCGCATGTTATCACCAAATCTACTCTCAAGTTTGACTTCGGTGCTTGGAAATGGGCTTCTGCTCAAAGGGTCATTAGGTAAAGGGTAATTACGTACAGGGTAATAAGCTACAGGATTATTAGGTAAATTGCTAGGGTTTTGGGAAGTCAGCACTGGTTCCAATGGTCGCTGGAAGAGCAATTCTAAAGCCTTGATTTCGTGGTCTGCCATTTTGAAAAAGTATATTGAGTTTTGTTTCAGTAGAAAGTTGTTTTAGTGAACAGAAAAGTGCAGTGGAGTGATTTGCTATGCAATACCTTTTATAGTTGTTCATTTTGAAACAAAATGTAGTTTTTCTATTAATTGTGCTATTTGACCACAATAATGCATTTGTTGAATATTTTTTAGTGGTAAAGAAGTTTATTTATTACAATGCACATTTAGTTTCCCATGGAAATTAGCAACTAACTGTTATAAAAACTAAGCACGACTGCCAAACACCACACATTTGCGGTTGGACGAAGGCATATTCGATAATGTTGTTCTTTTTTATCTTTGGATGATAAGAAATCATAAGTACACTCTACGTCGAATGTTGATGGACATAAGAAAAATTAATGAAATAATTAAATGTTTTTTTTGGCTGAGGGCTTGTTTTCTTTAAAAAGTTTTGGTTTGTCGAGTCTATACAAATTGTTTCCTGTTTTCCTGTTTTTTGAATGATTTTATTGCACTTTCCCAGTTTATATTTACTTATTTGGGTCACATCTAGTAATTAAACTTAGACCCATTTTCCCTTCATCTGATTGATCTGACCCTTAGTTCTGACGTCATTATAACTTAGTAGGTACGTCATTTAGTGTCATTGTCAATCCAAGATGGCCGCCATATCAGAATGTCTTATTGTTTTTTTGTATTCTACTAGGACCTCCTTAAAATGGTTATCAAATGAAAGGACTGGACTTGTAACTAAAAATAAAAATAAATAGAGTGAAGAGTCCAGTTCTAAGTGGCTTACTCTCATCAACAATTCTCTGGGTGCGAGTGAAGAACCGAGAGGACCTACAATTTAACGACGGTTCCGAACGGCAAAGTTGAGAAGCACTTTTTCATGATAGATTGATACTCTTGGAAGTTTTGTCAGTTTTTCGCAAGAGGTAGTGCCCATGAAAGATGAAATAAAAACTATTGGTACGAGTAGGACCCGAACCCACGACACGCACCGATCCACTTAGCCACGGACATTACTTTGTGATTCCAAAAAAAAAAATGTTCATAAAACGACACTTCTTGTCCGTTTTTTTGATCTTCTTTTTTTAAGCTGATATATTTGTGTGGGTGTCGAAAGACCACTATTACCGATATCCCCAAAGTATCTACTCTTAAGCACTACTTTTGCTCGCATATCAATTGCACCCAAGAAATCCTGAGTGCTGTATGAGGCCACACCCTTTTTCGAAAACAGCAATTTTATAAGACACCAAATGCTGAGAATCATGGAGAACGAAGCAAAATAATTCTTCGTTCAAATAATTCCATATTAGCAAATGTTTTTTTGTGAAAACAGCAATATTATTGTAATATCTTAGGATTTTAAAATTATCATTTTGCGGTTAAGATTTTAAAAAGTTTTGCAGATAAAATTCTGCAAATAAATATTTGTTGCTTTAAAAAATGTGTCCACTGAAGGCACAGCAATAGTGGCCATTTCTCAGAGGAATGCTTAGTTGACGGCTAACCCAAACGCTGATGGTTCTAGCCCCAGAGTCAGCAGCTTTCTTTTTCTACAAAATTCGCCAACTTATATAAGCCAACTGTGCGTAATATATGAGACAAGATAAATCTCTATCTCCTCCTTTGTTCTTACAAATATTTCGCTATTTATGTGTTTTCTTTCTATTGGTCTATCTGTCTCTCTCTCTCTCTGTTGTGTTAATGTCTTGTTATGTGCCAGCCGATTGCCTCAGTCAATGTTTTTTTCGAAGTCGTCCGTCAGAGTATTTCAATATTTTGCAGAAATTAACTCAACTAATAACTAAAGGCTGAACTATGATGCAATTTGGCTCACGCAAGCATGCGAATGCACATAAACCCTATTTGCGTACCATAATGTAAACTTAAGCTACGTTCGTTAAATTTTCGGTAAACTTTTACTAGTGCGGTTTCATTTGCTCATTGCTTAAGTAAATTTGACAATTTGAAGAAGAGAAGGCCAAGCACCTTAAATTTTGGTTAATAATAACAGTGCCAAAACACATAATCAAGCTACACGGAATGTAGGTACATTGGGATACTCAAAAACTCAACATTTAAAATATCTAGCTGTTGCAATAAATAAATAATTTCTGAAGAAAAAAGTGTTCCACATAGATAAGAAGACATATATATCGCCAAGCCATACAAAAACTGAAAAGCCTATCAACTTTGTCAGATTGTTTGATTTTTCTTTTGCTTCCCAAAATAAAAAAAAGCAAAATCGATTACCTCCCATTCAAACGCATCTATATTGACTTGAACGAGTTTTTATATTTATAAATATACTTTTGGGGTAGGTATGTAAGACCATTGTTTGTAGACATGGGTATAACGCAACCAAACATATCAACAAAAAACAACAAAACAACAACAAATGAACCTAATGGAGTTCGAGTCAATAAAATTAAATGAAGTGAATGTGCGATTAAAATCACAGATTCAGTTGGCTGTAAATTAATGTTTATAAGCTTCATTATGGTGCGTACATATACAATTATACATATGTATGCATGGCTTATATGTTGTTTATGCGGTGGGTTGGAGGCTCGTTATGATAAGGCAGTTTAATTTAAAACTCAATTAAATCAAAGACTGATTATAAAACCGCTTATGGAAGTATCTGAGGTTGTTAAGTTCTCACACGTTGATATACATACATGTTACAGTGGGAATTTTAAAGAAAGCGGCAAAATCGTTATGAATTTGATTTCAATCAAAAAGAATAAGTGTTTTCACATATTATTTTTCGTGCTTTTTCAACAATTTTTTCTTTGCATTACTTGGTGCATCTTCCAATTTCATTTAAGTATGTGAAGAATAACAACTTTTTCTAGAAGTGCTTCCACCAATGGCTTTTTTCCGTCAATTCAGTTTTTAGTTAGAATTATAGCTATTTCACGGTTGCCAAGCCGATCATCATTATAGTGTTGCTGTTTTTTTTTTCGTTTGAAAGTGGAACAATTGTTAAGTTCTCATCTTTAGATTTTGAACCTTAGACCAGCTAAGCACCTCTAGAAAAAGTTGTTATTATTCACATATCTACTTAAATGAAATTGGCAGATGCACCAAGTAATGCAATGGAAAAAGTTTTGACATGCGTAATCCAATATTAAAAAAAAGTGCACGACTGGGCCGAGCGAACATGCTCCTGGTATTCCAAAACTTAAAGAGCTGAACAGAATGCATCGCCAGTCCCCGGCGACTAAAACCACAGCTGTCAAAAATGTGAACTTTGTATGTTGTATCATGTTGTTGATAACAGTTGTTTTAAAGTAGTTATTTTTTTATTCAAGTGAAGTAATTTTTATCTTTACAAGTTTTTTTGTGGCTATTAGATAATTTCAACTTCATTATGGAAAAGATGGAATTTTTATTGAACTTAGAAAAATGAATTGTTATGGAATAGGTATATATCCGATAGACAATACAAAAATGTGAGGGAGAAGTCAAAGAGGTGGCGGCAGCTTATTTCAAGTGAAGTTAATCCGTCGGGTAAGTAAAGCAATTTATTTTTCTGGTGTCTTTTAATTTTTGCTAACACCTGTTAGGATAAGGGATAAGCATTTCACAAAAACAAAATACATGGCAAGGCAGAACTACCTGCCAAAATCAGTTGCAGTCCCCGGATTATCAATCATCAGATGATGACGATCCATACTATATAAATTTAGTTTTTTTTAGTAGTGTTTCTTCCAGAAGAGAAAAAGAAACCGAACAAAATCATGTTGGAAGTAAAATTAAATGGGGTATACAAAAGTCTAGAGCTAGACACGGGAGCAGCGGTTTCATCAATTTCACATGAGGATTTTCTAAGTTCGTGGCCTAAAAAACTAATAAATGAATCCTTTATTCCTTTTCAGACTTACACAGGCGAACTGATCACTCTTTTGGGCTACGCCACCATGCAAGTTCAATACGGTGCACAGATATCCATTGCGAACATTTACATAATGCCCGGGAAGGTTGACGCAATTTTTGGCAGAGAGTGGCTCAAGCTTTTCAATGTAGTACTGCCAAAAATACACCAAATAAAAGACGAGGTGACACCTGAGGTAAAGAAAGGAACTATGCATGTTTTACAGTCAAAGTTCACGGAAGTTTTTCAATCTGGGGTTGGAAAAATTAACAACTACGAAGCCAAGTTGTACCTTCAAGAGAACACTCGACCTGTTTACATCCCTGCACGTAAGGTCCCGTACGCTATGCGAGCTAAAATGGAGCAAGAGATCTATCGTTTGGAGAAAGCAGGAATACGAAGATACAGTTTAGTGAATGGGGGACGCCCGTGGTGCCAATTCTGAAGAAGGATGGATCAATCAGGTTGTGCGCGGACTTCAAAATCACCCTCAACAAGGTTCTTAAAAGTGACAACTTTCCGATCCCACCAATAGAAGACATTTTCGCTACGTCGATGGAAGGTGGGAAAATTTTTACAACACTGGACATCAGCGAGGCTTATCTACACATGCCGATGGATCAGCAAAGCGCACAAATGCAAGCGATCTCTACCATCCAAGGAGATTACCAGGTAAATAGACTGATTTTCGGGACGAAGGTGGTACCGGCTTTTTGGCAGAGGTACATCCAGCAGACGTTGAAAGGCGTAAATGGAGTATGTGTTTTCCTTGATGACATCAAAATCCAGGGGAGAAATTTTCAAGAACACTTAGCTCGTGTAGAGGAGGTGCTTAGCCGACTAAACAAAGTTGGCTTGCGGGTAAATTTTAACAAATGTAAATTTTTCGAAAAGTCTATTACTTACCTAGGCCATGTGATTTCGTCGAGAGGACTAGAGAAGACCGAGGACAAAGTTCAGGCAATCATGGATGCGCCTGCCCCTAAGAATATCACGGAGGTCCGAAGTTGGCTAGGGTTGGTCAATTATTATGGAAGGTTTCTAAAAAATCTTTCAGCCAAGCTGCACCCGCTCCACCGCCTGTTGCAAAAAGAAGTTGTGTTCAACTGGGACAAGGAATGCGAGAACGCGTTTAATCTCATCAAATACGAAGTTACTTTGACGTTGGCCACCGATGCAAGTCCATATGGATTGGGTGCCGTGCTGTCGCACCTGTTTCCTAATGGACACGAATATCCGATTGCTTATGCTTCCCGATCGTTGTCAGCGTCCGAAAGGAACTATAGCCAAATTGACAAGGAGGCCACCGCAATTTTTTGGGCTCTAAAACGGGTTTTCCAGTACTGCTATGGACGTAAGTTCACCTTAATTATTGACCATAAACCTTTGGTAGCTATTTTCTGCCCAGACAAAAATCTACCAAGCATGGTGGCAACACGTATGCTGCATTATGCTCAATTCCTGATGCAAGGTTTTACCTACGACATTGTATACCGATCGACAGATGAGCATTCCAATGCAGCTGCTCTTTCGCGTTTACCACTGGAAGATAAAAGTCATAAGGAGATGGATGAAATCAAATCATACCAATTGCAGCAATTTGATACTTTTCCGGTTACACAAAAGAACATTGCAAAGGAGACAACAAAAGATGAAGTGCTGAAGGAGGTTTATTTTTCCTTGTTGGCAGGGAAAAAGCTCCTGCATCCGGATTTTATAGGTAAGGATGAGCAGTTCTCGTTATCTGATGGAGTTATTTTAAGAAATAGCAGAGTAGTGATACCCACAAGTTTGAGGAAACTCATTTTGAATGAATTGCACGTGGCACACCTAGGAATAGTTAAGATGAAAGCTCTAGCAAGAAGCTATGTCTGGTGGCCGCGCATCCATTTGGATATTGAGAAACTGACTAACGAATGCTTTGCATGCAGACGTACCTTGAAGCAGTCTACAAAAAAGATACAGCATCCATGGGAGTATCCAATTAGTTCCTGGCAGAGAGTCCACATTGATTTCGCTGGACCATTTATGGACAAATATTTTCTGATCGTGGTCGATGCGCATTCGAAGTGGCCGGAGATAATTCCGATTACGTGTATGACTGCATCGAAAACAATAGCAGTGCTACGAGAGATTTTTGCTCGTTTTGGTTTACCTGTTTCATTAGTTAGCGATAACGGGTCGACTTTTACGTCGGGGGAGTTCAAGGAATTTATCAGAGCAAACGGGATTTTTCACAAGTTCTCAGCACCATATCATCCGGCTACTAATGGACAGGCGGAAAGATTCGTACAGAACATGAAAGTGGCACTTCGCAAGATGGTTATGGACTCTGGAGATTTGAATCTTAAGCTCTCCAACTACCTGATGCAATACCGAAAAACTCCAAATTCTACAACTGGGATAGCTCCATTTGTTTTGTTCCTGCAGAGAGAGATCCGAGTACGTCTGGATCTAGTCCGTTCCGGAACAAAGGAAACTGTTCAGCAGAAACTAGAGCGCCCGCCATACTTAAGCGGAATACAGTACTACCCTGGCGATTTGGTACAGGTGACAAATTATACATCCAAGGACAAGAAGTATGGGAATTCGGTAAGATAATTCGCAGAGATGGTATGCCTCACTACTTTATAAACGTAAATGGGAAACTTTGGCGAAGACATGTGGACCAAATAAGAAGTTGCAACATAGGTTAGGTTAGGTTAAGGGACTGACAGTTGATGTCGTTACTGTCACACTTAGATCAATACAGATCCATTGTGATACCCGCGAGTATTGCTACTCAAGCTAATCAGAAAAACCTATGTGTTCAGTCAGTCAAACCATTTAGAGGCTTTGACGAAGTTCAGAATGCTAGTACCTGACGTACTAGAAAGTTCTTCTAGATCCCCGAAGAAATAGTTGCCAAGCAGTTTCTTCCTTTGATGGGAGAGTGTGGGACAGTGACACAGGAAGTGCGAAGTGTCCTCATGCACCTCCTCGTCACCGCAACCCCTGCATAGATCATCTGGGCTGATTTTCATCTTTTTCATATGATAGCCTAACAGATTGTGTCCGGTGATTATGCCTACAAGAGATCGAAGTGATCCCTTGTGTAGCTGCATAATTCTTTCCGTTCTCTGTTTGTTAAAACAGGGCCAGATCTTTCTTGTAGTGCCGCAGGTGTCAAGAAGGTTCCACCTTTCATCGGCCTTGACAGTTATTACCTTTGAGATTTCCTGTTTTAAATAACATGTAGGGGTGCTAACTAGCTGAGCTTGGCTTACGTCAAGCATTGACCCTAATCTTGCTAATTCATCGGCTTTCTCGTTACCTAGTATATCGCTGTGGCCTGGGACCCAGCAGAGTCTAATGTTGTGCTGTGCGCCAAGAACCTTAAGCTCTTCGCGGCAGCATGAGACAAGCTTTGATTTTACCTCAGTTGCAGTAATCGCTTTTATTGCCGCTTGGCTAACAATGTAGAAGGTGATATCAGCTCGTGGTATCACCATCATTGATACCTTTTTAGCAGCTGTTGTCACTGCCAGGACCTCCGCTTGGAAGACGCTACTGTGGTCTGGAAGCCTAAGCGAGGCGGTTAACTTGAGAGATTCAGAATAGAAGCCTGCCCCTACACCAGTGTTCATCTTGGAGCCATCAGTGTAGATAGCTATTGACGACTCACTGGAATATGGAATATTATCTATCCATTCCTCTCTGCTTGGGATGGCAGCCTGGAATGGTTTGTGAAAATCAAGTTCGGGTATTTTATAGTCTGTTGTAGTACTATGACCCATAACTTTATGAAGGATCTGGGCATGTCCTATGGAGCTATTTATCCAGACATTAGTCTGACTAAGTCTCAGGGCACTTTTTGCTGCAGATTCTTGAACAAAGAGGTCTAGGGGAGTTAGGTTGAGTATAACTTCCAGTCCTGCAGTTGGAGTGGATCTCATTGCCCCGTAATGCCAGTGCACGCAAGTCTTTGAACTTTTGTCAAAGTCTTCAGGTTCGTGCTTTATTCTAAAGCTTTCCACCATACCAAATTACCATAGGTTAGTATTGGTCTAATTATTGCCGAATACATCCATCTGATAATTTTAGGGCTTGGTCCCCAGGTTTTTTCGAAAATTCTATTGCAGGAGTAGAAGGCAATCGATGCCTTTTTGAATCTTTCTTTGGTGTTCAGGCCCCAGTTTAGTTTTCTATCCAAGATCACACCGAGATACTTTGCGTGATCAGAGATTTTAAGAGGGCAGCCTTCAATTGAAGGTAATTTAAAATCAGGTATTTTGCGTTTGTTAGTAAAAAGCACTAGCTCTGTTTTAGCTGGATTAACTTTCAGCCCAGAGTTCTTAGCCCATTTACTTACTAACGAGAGGGCGTATTCAGTTTGGTTACTGATAGTGGGAAGGTACTTGCTAGTCGCTAGTAATGCAAGATCATCAGCGTAGGCTATTATCCTTACTCCACTTGATTTCAATTTGGAGAGTATGCCGTTCATGACAAGAACCCAAAGTAGCGGTGAGAGAATTCCACCCTGAGGGGTTTTGAATCCCCTGTCCTACTTCCCTACAGAATACATTCCAGTTTGTTTTCCTGAAATTCCTGAAGGGTTTTGGAGTTACTACTTCATTTTGTATCAAGAAACCTATCAGTTAATGGTCTGAGAATGATTCTTCTTTAAGGACATTCCATTGATCTATTACTATTGTGCTTGAGTTATTGGTTAAGGTAACGTCAAGCACTTCTTTTCTATCTTTTGTTACAAACGTGGGTTCTTTGCCCCTGTTTGCTATTAGAAGATTTTGGTCTAGTATGAATTCAAAAAGGGACTCACCTCTGTTGTTGATGTCGGTACTACCCCATTGGGTATGATGTGAGTTAGCATCACAACCTAGTACCACGTCCCATCTCTCAGAGGCAGCTTTCTCCACAAGTTGGCTTGTGATGTTAGCGGGAGGTCCTTCTGTTCCGTCATATGGCATATAGCACGATGTCAGGATCAGTGGTGGGAGTCCCTCCCTTTCAAGCTTGACAGCACACTGGTCTGGATCGCTGTAATTTGCTAAAAGAAAGAGATTAAACTTCTTCCTGGCTAAAATACAGGATCTAATATTACTATTTGCCACTTGTGTGGCTTTGTATAGGATGAAGTCTGCTGCATTTAGTCCTCTGATTCTGCCACCTGAGGTCCAGGGTTCTTGAATCAGGGCAATGTCTATTTGTCTACTTCCCAAGATGTAGACAAGATTGGAGCTGGCGGCTTTACTATGATGAAGATTAATTTGTATCAATTTCATATTCATATTTTATTAAAAACCCGCCCTGCCTTACTTACTTGGGTTGTCTTGTTGGTTATAAGCCGCAGTTTGCACCGGTTTATGCCGATGCGTACTTTGTAACCAATTTTCCGCAAAAGGGGTATAGATTTGTGGCTAGGTTGCACCACCACCTCTGTACCCTCCTCCGTTCTTTCTCCCATCTCTATTACTTTCCAGCTTTGGCTTAGCTGTTCAGTGTTTAGAGACTGAAGATACCTTTCTACGCGATCTCGGGGTATCGCAGGACCTTTTATAGTCATTCTGGCCTTGGGTTTGACGATGTCGCTGATTTCACTCGTACCGATTAAACGGAGATCAGCGTTGGGCCAGGGAACTATCGTCCTTTTGACGAAGTCTTGCAGGAAAGCGAGAGTATGGTCGTCCTCGCACGTCAAAACTTTGAACCCATGGATGGTTCTGAGGTTCCCGAAGAGTGGTGGTGGCCTGCTATTAACGATAGCATCGTTAACCTCATCCAGGATTCTCATTTCCAATAATTGCCATTGGTCTTCAGAGAGTTTTCTTGAGGGGTTCCCGAAATCCGCAATGGCGAATTTGCGCGCCTCTAACATCTCTTCTGCCAATGTTCTTTTTCTTTTTTGCAGGGGTGATCTTTTCGTGGGCGAAAGTGTGTCATCCTGCCGAGTTCTCTTGGACGTTTTTGCCACTGAATTAGGGTCCATGGGAGGCACATGGCCCACCATCTCCTTCTCCTTCATCAGGTTCTTAGTCCCTATATTTTTGTTTTTATTTGTTGCTGTCAGAGTCAGCGTCTTGAGGTTACGTGTAGCGTTTTCGAGCACTATCTTATCCCTTGCCGTTAAGGAGTCCGGATCTTTGTTGGATAGGCGTCGAATTGTCCGTTCGGTGTTACGTATTCTCCTCTGAATTAATCTATCTTCGGTGAGAGTTTTGGAAGCCTTTTTCTCGATCACCGTTCTGGTACTAACTTTGGTGACGTCCATGACACCGCTGCTTGACGAAGGTGAAGGGGTTATGCTAGAGCTGCATTGGGGCACATGGCCCCTTGTGCTGCTTTCACAAGCACCCTCTAAATTCGCCTCCTTCGAGACCGCCTTACCATCCTCCAAGCCCGATGTTGCACATGGCCCCGTACTAGATTTGGTGGATGTAGACGGCTTCGAATTTTGCAACGGCGTCTTTTCCCTAACCAGGGGTGCACCTGAAGGGATCGCTCCTTTCTTGGATTGAGTTATATCAATCGGCAGATTGGGCGGTCCCATCAGCGCACCTACGCTAGTGTTTCCTTTGGAATCCACCTCCCCTGATGTTTGGGCACATGGCCCCCCCATCATGAGAGGTTCGTTCTTTAGGAAAGCACGAGCGTTGAAGAGTCTAATTTGTTCGTTAGCTGTCAATTCTTCCCATTTCCTTTTCCCAAGTCGTTTGATCGTCTTCTTACAGTTGGAGATTCTACTCCGAACCGAAGTGGTCGACGATCGTGAGAGAGTAGAGCTAGCAACTGAACACGTGTCGTCATCGCTCACTAGTGTTCCGGTGCTAGCTCCATCCTCCACACCGAGGTTGGAAAAAGGAGTGAGAAGAAGGTCCTTTTCCTCCTGTGTGATGGTCGTTGCTGTTTTCCCTGTATTGTCCTTATGTTCGTTTTTGTCTGTCACTGGCGACTTCTCCCCTCCTACTGTTGGAGAGGCAAAGCCCGCGCCGGCAGCCGTGACTTCTGCCGACGTTTCAGCGTATATCCCCGCTGGTTTTTCATTCATTTGTTGTACTCTGTCCATGGTTTTTCGTGTTTGGGTTCCTCTTAGTTTGCTTAAAAATCTCAGCTGATCAGCTGAGGACTTAAGAAATAAAAGTCTACAGCTGTTCAGCTGAAAATTTAAGCGTAAGCCTTCCCACCACTACAAGGTGGAAACCCCAGGGGAGGAAGTTGCAACATAGATCCATCAAATACAACGAACGACTCTAATTTCGAGATAACATCTTTGTTTCCTCTAACTAAAACTCCATCTTCTTTCACAGATAATAACCCTGAAGCAACTCTTAAGAACTCAGAAAGAGATAAGCCGACTATAGAACCATCCAGACAATTTAAATGCAGATGTTGAAGTAAGAAGGAGTGAACATAACCCGAGTTTGGATAGTCAGCCAACACTTAGACGGAGCACCCGGACCAGGAGACTTGTGGAACGTCTAGAATATACTCAATTTTAGTGGTGAGGATTGTTACGTATTTCCAAACGCGCCCCACTGTTTGAAGAGAAGTTAGCTGCGAGCCTGTCGGAAATAATGCGAGACGTCGAAATCTTAACTTGTGTCAAATAG
The DNA here is from genome assembly GCA_943590905.1 of Sphaerophoria taeniata. NCBI lineage: Eukaryota > Metazoa > Arthropoda > Insecta > Diptera > Syrphidae > Sphaerophoria > Sphaerophoria taeniata. The sequence goes on from OX016540.1 coordinate 47,323,131, forward strand.
CCAACGAGGTTTTATCTTTCTTCTGCTGCTGAGTTCCAACCCATCTGGTCATAAACTTATCAGTTTCCTAACACTTAATAAAACCTGAATTCTTTTATATTGAATTGAGTATTTCTTTATTTCATTGGAAGAAAGTGTAAGTACCCACGCAATATACACAACAACACCCTTTTAGCGGACGATTGTAAAACGAAATGGAAAAATCTTCGAGACACCTACACCAGAATGAGGCTCAAAACGAAGAAAGTGTCAGGGCAAGGTGCAGACGCACCTGATGTGGCTTGGAAATTTTTCCAAAACATGGATTTTCTTGCTGAGCAATTTCAATCTTGAAAGTGAGTACATCTTAAATGTTTTTCATTGTTTTGCTTTACTCATTTTACTTCTTATAAACAGATCTACCGGCAACTATACCGCTCATGAAAGTTCGGCAGAGCCAACATCGCCGACGTTTGTTGAAAGCGACAACGTCTTTGACAGACTCTTTAGCAGAGACTAAGTGACGCCTACCACTCCTGACTCGGAAGCACCTGGCACTTCAAGGTCATTTTCGAAGAAGCACATGGCTTAAAGAATCGCTTGAGGACAACATCAAGTATTCTATCGGAAGCCTGGTCCAGCTTGTTAAGGAGAAAAGGGCACCACAAGAAGTCGATGAGGATGACTTGTTCTGCCAAAAAATGGCTGCAAAAATAAAAAAAGTTTCCACTTGCTTACAAGAATATCTAACGTCAAGTTGAGTATAATGACGTATCTTAACAATAACGAATTAGTAATTTTGTCTCTCGAGAAAAACCAAAATCAAAATCATAATCAAATGTAAAAAGTGTTCAAGTGTTCCAAAATCAAAATCCAAATCAAATGTAAAATTAGATAAAAATAAAAGTGTGATTTCAGTACAAAAAATTTAATCGTTTTATTTGAAATATTTTACTGGTCTGGTTGAAAACTTGAAATGAGTTGCAGCCATTTTGGAAAAAAAAACTTCAAGCTTCAGCAATCCAATCCGAAAAAAATATTGAAAATAAAAATAAATAAAAGAATAAAAGTGTTCGTGTTTTTGCTGGCCCAAACAATGCCTGAACAATACAATATAATCATCTACCAATCTGAGAAATTTTCTCTTTTCCTTGCCTTTTAATTTTCTTTTTTAACAAAACTATCAAAAACCCATCACTCAATGATAAAGTTTTCAGAACTCTTTAACTGAGTTAAGCAAAAAGAAAAAAAAAGTTTAAACAAGTACTGAAACTGAAAAATGACGCCAAATCCCATATAGTGCAGATAAAAAAGGACAATTGCTGGACATTTCACTGAATAGAGTCCCCAACAACAACAAAAAAAATTCTGGTCTTATGCGTTGTCATATTATAAAGCGAAGGCATGTCCTTGTAAATGCCCAAGCGTAAGAGAAGCGATTAGGAATTGGAATTTCAACAAAAAATAGCCATTTTAGGCTATCATTGTGCCCAATTGTATGATGACGAGGCCATTTATGTGGGAGTACCTTGTATTCAATATGGACTCCATGGTAGATTGGTGTGGTGTGTACGCAAAACAGCTACCATTTCTTATATATTTTTTGGTTTGCGAATTTTAATGAAAATCTTTTGTATTGAATGCGAATTGTTCAAATTTTGAAAGCACATAAAATCTCCTCCCCCTCACTAAGGACAAACAGAAAAAAAAGAAAAACAAAAGACAAAAAAAAAAAAAGGAACAGCCGGAAAAGCGACGTTGAAGAGAGAAAACAGCTTTTTGCGTTGCCGACACTATGTCGGTCGTGTCAAATGTTGTGGCGCCTCCTTTTGTGTTCAGGAATTCAATTGTGTGCATGTTTACGATAAGATTAACATTTTTTTTTCTGTTCGTTCCTCCTCATTCTTTAGCTCTCTTTGCGCTATGAACAAAAGAGCATGGTCTGGGGCTGGTCGTGGGAATGAACGTACATAGAATACTGTAACCGGGCCCTTTTCTGACTTTGGTTTGAATTTGACGAGGGCTTCAAATAAATACACCCAAGGGTATGGAAATGGAGAAGTTGATTGACAGGAAAATTAGAAAACAAGGAATTTCGTATAGACGTTTGTGCGAATATATTCAAAAAGAGGTTCTTTTTTTCGTAGGAATGGCCATGTCAGCAGCTAAGCTAGGCACATGGCACATCGGATAGTAATTCGAAAATTGCCAAACCATCGAGTGTGAGCAACGATTTTGCCTTTGGAAGTTAAAAAAAAAAATATATATAAAGACCGTCATGGATAAGGACATGAAATTGCAAAAAATGGAAAGAAAATCAGCAGCGCACAAAAAAAATTAGAAAATAGGTTATAAAATTTTAGAAGATATACCTACCTACTACTGTGATAATAGGTTTTTGGTTGAGGGCGCAGATTCAAACAAATAAAAAGGCCATGGCAGTAGGTGGCTAGGCTATAAGAAAGTAAATCGATTTTTAAAAATAGCAAAACTTAATGTTCAAAAGCAGATGCAAGTTTTTCTTTTTAGGGTTCCGTACACAGAGTGTAAACGAAACCCTTATAACATCACTTCGCTACTTTCGTTTTCTGTTCATTCGTCTTTCACAAGCGATTTCTTCGGATCTGTTAGGCCGATTCCAATGAAATTTGGTACACATATTTTAGTATTCAGTAGTAATCTAAAAATGTTGTTTTCATGTTTTTAAAATAAATATTTTCGAAGTTATTAAAGAGAAAAGATAAAAAAATACAAAAATGACCATTCTCCCCCTGATCTCCGAAACTACTGGGCCTAAGATTATGAAAAAGATACTGACAATAAATCTTAACCTGTAGATTACAAAAAAGCAAATAAGAAGACTGTACTGTTACATATAACACAGATATGACTCAATATTTGGAGTAAATTTTTAAATTTTGACTCAACTTTACAATTTATTTCCTCCAAAACCGTTATACCGATTGAGTTAAAAGTTGGCCAATATATCAACGTGTTAAGTAGAAATACAATCATATTTTTTTTATATTTTTAAGAGAAATAGTTTTGTAGTTATATAAGAAAATATGAAAAAATAGGCAAAAATGTCAAAAACAGGCCATTCCCCCCCCCCTAATCTCCGAAACTACTGGACCTAAAATTCTTTAAGAAAACTGAAATATAGGTCTATGACATGAATATTACCGGAAAAGTGATAAGAAGTCACAGTTATTTATGTAACATGCAAAATTTTTCAATATACCTACTAATTTCCAATTTCATTAAATTTTAAAACCATTTTTTTGAACAGGTGGTAACCCTATTGACTTCAAATTAAGTACAAACATTCATTAATTGCCTACAATGACAAACATATTTTTTTTGTATTTTTAAGATAAATAGTTTTGAAATTATTCAAGAAAACACAACAAAAAAGCCCGAAAATGCAAATAACCAAACTTTACCCCCTCCTCATCACCAAAAAGGGTGGGCCTGGAATTTCCTAAAAAATTTCAAATAATAGTTCCATACGTATAGATTACAGAACAACAAAAAAAAATTGCGCTAATAATGTAAATAACGATATATTTTCAAGGCAAATGGTTTTGAAGTTATTAAAAAAAAAAACCAACAAAAAAGTACTATGAAAAACACTCAATTTCACCCCCTCCTCATATCCGAAAGGGCTTGGCCAGGCATTTCCAAAATAATTTCAAAATGTTAAAACGTGTAGGTTACAGAAAATACAAAAAACATTACAGTGATGATGTAAATAAGCATAAATCCGAATATGTATTAGGGTTCCGTACACAGAGTGTAAACGAAACCCTTATAACATCACTTCGCTACTTTCGTTTTCTGTTCATTCGTCTTTCACAAGTGATTTCTTCGAATCTGGTAGGCCGATTGCAATGAAATTTGGTATTGGTACACATAATTTAGTATTCAGTAGTAATCTAAAAATGTTGTTTTCATGTTTTTTAAGATAAATAGTTTCGATGTTATTAAAGAGAAAAGAGAAAAAATACGAAAAACATTTTCTAGAGTAGATAGAAGTGATCCGAAAATGCTGCTAGCAGATTTTTAAGATACACAGTTTCGAAGTCATTGAAGGAAATAGGCAGAAAACCCATTCAAATTATTTTCCAAGAAAATGTTTGGTTTCAAATCTTAATCCTTGTATAAAAAATCCTTCAAAACTGAAAGAAAGTAGGGTCGGATAATCAAGTACGGAACCCTCCTCGAGCGAGTTTATCTCGCACTTGTCCACTTTTTTTTTAATTTAAAATTGACTCCGTATTTAAAATTTTACACTATTGTCAATCGCTCTGTAAGATCCAGTTTTAGCTTTTCTTTCTGGCTAGTTCTGTGTCGCTGTATAGCCTTGTACCTTGTAGAATAACTATCAAGGCCGATGAAAGGTGGAATCTTCTTGAAACCTGCGGCACAACAAGAAAGATCTGGCCCTGTTTTAAGAAACAAAGAACGGAAAAAAGTATGCAGCTACACAAGGGATCACTTCGATCTCTTGTAAGCATAATCACCGGACATAATATGTTAGGTTATCATATGAAAAAGATGAGAATCAGTTCAGATGATCTATGCAGAGGATGCGGTAACGAGGAGGTGCATGAAGACACTTCGCACTTTCTGTGTCACTGTCCGCACTTTCCCATCAAAGGAAGAAACTGCTTGGCAACTTTTTCTTCGGGGATTTAGAAGAACTCTCTAGTACTCCAGGTACTAACATCCTGAACTTTGTCAAAGCCTCTAAATGGCTTGACTAACTGAAAACATAGGTTTTTCTTATTAGCTTGAGTAGCCAGTATGGCTATTGGCGGGTATCACAATGGATCTGTATTGATCTATATGTGACCCTGCTACCCCACTACTCTGTTACCCAGTAACCCCGCTACTCGTCACCCCACTAAACACTGCCGGCGACCTAGTATTTCTACACGCTACACGCTACCCCGTTACCTGTTATCCTGCTTCCCCTTACCCTGCTTCTTACTACTCACTATCCGTCAACCCGATACCCGCTTCCCATTACCCCGCTACCCCATCAACCACTTCCCTGGCCATTTCTCATGAAAACGGCTTGGTCGATTTTGTACAAAATACTAAGAACCCATCTACGCCACTAAGCGAACATTCCCTCAACATTTGGTTCTAAACACTCCACTGGTATAAAATCAGTGAGTCCTCAGCGAATTTGTATGAGATTTTTATTTTTATATAGGTATCTAAGAAAACAACGTTTACTTTGTCAGCTAGTAAGGTCGTGACAACTCAGAAATCTTCGTTGCCTTATGCACAACAACATTGTTAAGGATATGGTCAAATGCATAGTTAACGTTCTATAGAGAAAATTGTGTTTCCAAATTTTTTGCTATATCTTATGAACGGCTTGGCCGATTTTGTACAATTTTCTTAAAAATCCTACTGTAATAATACTCGAACATTTTGTCAAAATTTAATGACGGCACGAACTTTCCATTTTACCATTTCAAAAGTAATGCATTTCATTTGAAAGAGTGTTTTTGAGGTTTTGTTTGCATTTCAAATTTTCCATTTTTTTTACTTTTTCTTGCATTCTAGTTCCCCATCACAAATCTTCCAGTTTTCCATTTGAAAACCACTGCACCTGCAATAACATGCAATTTTCCCTTTGCTATCCAATGAATTTTCCGAGTTTTTCATCAAGAAATTTCTATTTTCTATTCGAAAACCCACTTTGAAATTTTCCATTTGAAAACCAATGCACCTGCAAAAATATGCAATTTTCAATTTTTAAACCAATGAGTTTTCCAAGTTCCTTTCGAAAACACATTTTGAAATTTTCCAGTTTTCCATTTGAGAACCACTTTACTACAATTACGTGCAATTCTCCCCTTGAAAACCAATGAGTTTTCCGAATTTTTCATCAAAAAAAATCTGATAAAAAAAAGACCTTAACTTTTGTTCCCTCCTAGTACCCTTCCCACTACCCTCCTACCCTCCTACCCTCCATAGCTACCCGCTACCCCCTTACCCGCTCCTCGCTACCCCACTACCCCGCTTCTTCACTTCCCGCTTCCAAGGCCGCAATCTCAAAAGAAACAAATCTAAAAAAGGAAAAATATCGACAACAAAAAAATTTCAAGTAAAGTTTTTTTTCGATGAAAAACAATTTTTGACAAAAATTTTCTTCACTGACATTTTTTTTTTGTGATGGAAATACAAATTATTGACGAAATTTTAAATGAAATTGATTAATCGTATATTGATATATTTTATTGTAGTGTGAAAAGCATTTTTTTAACATTTGAACCGTTTGTGATTTAAAAAGTACTAATTTTGTTTATCTTAAACCATCTACCCTAAATCCTCTTTAGTTTAAGACAAAAATTAAGAAAATCGGACTACCGGTTTTTATGCCTATATGCCGCAAGCGAACGGCGCTAGATTTTTATAATATGTATAGATTATCAATCCCATGCATCCGCATCATTCATGAGGACCGGGAGCCCGAGAATATGAAGGTCTTACAGTTCAAAAAAGCAGCTGAAAAAATCTCAGCATACACCTTCGGGTGTTGTCTTGTCCAAATGGAGAAGCGAAAAAGTATTGTCTACGTTAAAATCTCCCTTAATAACGACTTCAATGTTAGGAAACAAGGGTGAGAAAGTTGTCAGCGCTATGGGTACCTACCGCGTTTGCTCACTTCGTACAACGACCACAACCGTGAGACCATTGTTTGATGCTGTTTAAACGCAATCCGAATGAGTTTCTGCGTCTTTAAGTGACAGTCACTGGCAGAGTATATCTAATAATGAGTAGGGACACTCTCCACGTGGTTCATTTTTGTTTACATTTTTTGATCCCGTTAGGCCTCACGTACACGAGAAATAGACGGCAATGTAAGGTGTTACAGTAAGAAGGAGATAAAACAAAAGGAGCATTATTTTGGCAGTTGTCATTGTCATAAAGTTTGTTCAATAAGAAAAAGTGTAGGTTAGAACAGTACAGAAAAGTGTAGAAGAGAACAGATCAGCACAGAAATGTCAGACAAGTTAGAACAGTCATTGAAACGTCATCTGTGAAAAATAAAATCAGAAAAAAAAACTTCCTGCATTGTTTTCTTAAACACATGTCTGAAAATGTAATTTATTTAAAGAATTAGATCTTTAAAAAAATCAAACAAATAAATCCTTACTATTTTATGAGCAAAAACGAAAAATCTTTCATTAATGCCTTAAGTGAATTAATTTACTTAACCTCAAAACACAAAACAATAACAAAGACAAAAAACAACACGTTGACAGTTGTCATGATTCTGTTCTAGGTTACTCTTCCTCAAAAGCAAGTACAGAAAATCCTGTTCTTTTTTACGCTAACCTACGCTAAACTGTTCTAGAAAAAGTCATTGAACAGCAAACTAGAACAGTCTAGCACAGAAAAATAGTCATTGAACAGGAAAACCTTGTACTTTTCTGTCCAATACAGTCCAGCACAGACTCATTGAACAGACTTATAGAAAACTTGTTCATTTCAACCCTCTAGAACTAGAACACTAATACATACACAGACCATTGGCCGCTCCATTAAAAAAGCTTTATGGATTTTATATGTATCGTACACAAGAAAACGAATGTGTTAGGGCTCGTATTGTTTGTTGTGAACTCATTCTTTCTTTCGAATTTTTCTAAACCTAATACTTTTGAACTCTTCTCTCCTACTGGAAGCACTAATACATACACAGACCATTGGCCGCCGGAAATGAACCACGTGGAGGGTGTCCCTACTCATTATTAGATATACTCTGGTCACTGCTCACTGGTACATACCAGAGACCAAAGAGTAGTCGAAACAGTGACAGTGAATTCAGCTGGCGAACGAGCTCTGAAGAAGACAAAGAATGTTTTATCCATCAGAAAGATGATGACTTCCGTAGGCTGTAGCTTAAAGTAAAGAGAGCTACCGTACCATAAGTCGGTAATCATCATCACGTGAGCACTTTGCTCAACACTGACTGCTGCTCTAGAAGAACTTCTTAACCTTACTCCTCTCAACATCTTCTTCAAAACGGTTGCAGCCAACTTATATGTGTACAGGCCAGAGCCACCTCTCAATGTATCAGTTACTAAATTGGCCATACTACTATTTTAGACAATTTAAGATCTATCCCAGATCACTTGGATTACAAGACCTCTAAATTGGTATTTGGTAACTATTTCCATTCATTTTAATTCCCCCAGATCCTGTTGGGAAGAAGTTGGACTTCTGGCAGAAAACTCGGAACACTTCTATACTGATGGTCAAAGATCGACAATGGCGTTGGAAATATTAGTTACTAAGTGAGTAGATACTATACTAAGAGCTAATATACCCAGTCAATGAAGCGTGTTCCAAGCCAAATGTCTGATCACCTCTGTCTCCACAAACTCAAAAAGGGCCCACAACTGTCAATCAGCATAATAACAGAACAGTTCAATTCACCTGGGCCACAGAGACATTTCGGAAAATTGTAAGGCTGATGATCTTGCAAAAACGGAAAACTTGCAACATGCAAACTTTTACTCAAAATCAACAAATAATGCTGTCTAGCAACGAGACTTGCACATTCGAAATGCTGGATTTTCCTTAGTAGAAAACAGGACACATGCCATGTAAAATTGAATGGACGAGGAGGAAGAAAACACAATACAAAACCTCCTTTGTACCTATGCAGCACTCCCCGGACATATATTTAGGTAACTTCTTCATCGACAGTATCAGTGAACTGGCTAAATGGTTTCTCTGATGTTTCAACTCTTCAAGGAGTCAAGGAGTAAAAGAGTCAAAAACATCCAGATAGCAATTTTTAACTTAACCCTACAAAGTCACTCGCTGTTCAGAAATTTCAGTCGAATGAGGAGGTAATCCTCGCCACACCACCGCACCGCCCGCCCTTGTCGCCACGGATGCCACCTCTGCCGACCTTTATAAAACGTATTTGACAGAGGAGTTAAGGAAGTTGATGAATCACTGGTTCAAGTGTATCAAAACTATGTATTGAAATAAATCGATTGTTTTCTTTTTTAAGGTTAAAAGCTTATGGGACCACCCTTGTAAAACAATTAATGAGACTTGTCCGACCAATTATTTCTCTATGTTACGAAATTGAATTAACAAATAGCCGAAATTCTAAAAAACTCTAAATATTCTCAACTCCATGGTGTTTGGCAATTTTTATTAATCTTCCATTGAAAATTCTAATTACCGGCAATAATTATAATCTCATCAAGAAGTTTCGTCATCAAAATCAAGGAAGTAATGTAAAAGTCCTGCTGTTGCTTGTCGCTGTTGATAATATGACAACGATGACGACGGACTATGACGATTACTCTCCATTATAACACCCAACATCCATTAAAAGTCATTTACACTTCTGATTAATTAATGTTATCGCCTGCCCCAGCAGCAGTTATATTCGCTTCGCCTCTCCTCTGTGCTCTCGAATTGCGGACAGTTCTTTGACGAATAATTAAATCTCAGAACTCGGACGCGAAGCGGCTTTTAAACATCAGCCTCAACAGCGACAATTACTTTTAATTTGCATAAAATTTAATTTTTGTTTTTATTTTTTGTCAAAGGCACCAAAAATAAGGTATCATTTATTTTGGCGTTTTTATTTTGTTAAGTGCTAATTCCTTGCAAAAGCAACAATATTGTTTCTTGGAAATTGCTTTTGTCAATTCTATAAAGACAGACATTTGTGGTCGACTGACGGTGGGTGGGTGGTCTGGGTTTTGTGGCATATTGTGTCGTCTCGACGCGGGTTCGCGTTTTAAGCCGATTACAAAAGTATCACAATTCCTTTTGAATATTTCATATATTTCCACTTTGGAGATTTGGGAATTACACTTTGCAGTCATTTAATATCTCCTTAATATCTTATGAACATGGTTGCTTTGTTTTGCTTTGAATTCTTCTTTTGCGCATTGTTAGCTTTCGAGACTTGGAAGGGTATGATACTTTGTTGGAAGTCTTGGGTAAGGGTGGTTCATGGGATTCTTAAAATGAAAGTAATTTCAAATTGTCCCCAAACCGGTTATATTGTTTGCTATTAGCGAAATACGCGTATCAGTAAGACCCTTAAAAATTATATTAGGTATTAATGTTGGGCAACAAAACTCATGCGAACATAACATTGGATGCATGTCTGCAAAAATATACTTTCGAATTGATTTTTCTTAGATAACAATTACTACTTTCTTGAGTCATTTTTTTTTGGAGTTTACTCCTTTAGAATCGATTCATATATAGACCCCGGTATGGAAAAAATATGGATAGGAAAATCAATCATTGAAAAAAGCGTTATAAAAAATTGGGTACTAACGCTTTTTTTAACTCTTAATAACTTTAAACCTACTGGATCGATTTAGATGAAATTTGGTAGTAAGACAGACTAGAATCTGGAGAAGGGCACACGGTGTTTTTTAACGCAATAAAAGGGGTCGAAAAGGTCACAAGGGGTTGAAATGTTAGGTCAAAGTTTGTATGGAGGTCGATTAGGTTAGAAGTTTAAAACTCATTTTTATGGCTTTTGACTAAACATAAATAAGTATGACATTCAAAGTTTAAAAAAAAATAACCGAGGGGGGGTGAAAATAGGGGGTGAAAGTTTTAGTGCCACGTCGAATCTATTTTATTGAACAGAGATTTCAACGTGAACGGTGAAATTTTCACACATGATACAGAATTTCATGCTCTTCAATTTATTATAGGTACTTTAATTATACCGGTAACTCATTAATATGGCCAGTTAAGACATTTTCACATAAATTGGTATATAAGTTTTAATCCTATAGACTGGTTGTTGAAATTTCTATATGTCTAATCTACATGAAATAACGGTGATTTTGATACCTCATTTGTAAGGATACGTTTCGTACAAGCCTCACAATCTCGATTTTAAAATAAATATAATTGCACACAAACGACCTGCTTGGTTCGTACAAAATGACACATCACCTGTTGTTGATCGTTGTTTTTCGATTAAAAGCATCCTAGCGTGCGTTCTAATAATCGGATCTTCAAAGCACAAGGCTTCAGGCTTTAATTCAATGTAGAATTTATCAACATTCAATTCCATTTTGTATGCAATAATGCACGATAAATGTGGACCCATTTGAATTTTCATCATTAATTAATGAAAAGTTGATAAGAAATGCAGTGGCGATTCCTGGTCCCCATCCTTGGTTTACCTACGACCCTCGGAAAAGTTAAGACAATAATAAAAAAAACTCAAAACTGTTGTTGTTCAAAAGTTATTTTTTTAATTTATGATAAAATTTTTAGTAAGGAAAAATGTTAATTTTATATATTTCAAAAAAAATTAAATAAAATAACAACACATAATGTCCGACAGTTATGATTTAAAACAAATATTAAAATACAAAAATCAAAATAATTAAGAAACTCGAAAAATATATTTAGTGAAAATTTAAATATAGGTAAAGTAAAAACTGCTTTCACAATTATTGAAATTACAATTTATATTCAGTTTTGAATATTAAATTGAAGTTATAAAAAGAAAAAGATTTGTAAAATCCTTAGAGCTATTTTTTCGTAAAGAATTTTTTTCTTCTTCTAAATAAAATGTTTAAAAAATTCTTAAAAGAAGAAGTTAGTGTTTTTAGCGAATTCATGACGGATGTTTTTTTATTATTTTTTTTTTAAGTCAAAATTAACCTTAGTAGCCATTCAATTTTGTTGAGCAAAAATCGACAATGTTTGTTTTTTGTTCTCTATGTTCTTTTTGATTGATCAACGAAAAAAAATTTTTTTTTCATTTCACAATATTAAAAATTTTTGTTTGCTTTTTTTTCAAAATTCCAGATTTCACATGTATCTTTATAAAACCTAAAAACTGACATGCCAAATTTATTTTTCAAGAATTTTCAAAAAATTTGATTAATACAAAATTATTAAAAAAAAAACAAAATCGCTCTAACGATTTTCAAAACAAAAATTTTTCATAAATTTAAATTTTATACTAGAAAACTCTTTTTCAATTGAAATTTTCAGTTTAAGAACAAAACCTTTTTTGAGTTTCTTAATATTTTATATTAATACCCCGCTGTTGAAGACATGGGCAAGTACGTGCGACCCGAATAAGAATATCTAATTAGAATGTACATAATCCGCCTTATTTATTATCAAATCTTAAAGGTATCTTTAATATTTGGTTTGTTTACCGCTTTGTTTTGACGGTAAGTTTTCATTTTATGACTATTCTTAAGTATACTTAATATACATATTTCAAGGTCTTAAAAATCTTAAACATAAAAAACGTCAAAAACTGAAAATTTGTCAACTTAATAAAGCCGTAAACAATCGGCTTTAATATATTATTTAAAATTTGAGTATAGGTACATAAATAAGAGGAATTATGTACTAAATACTCAAAATGAAGAAATTGATTTACCTAAATCAAAACAGCGACTATGAGCATAATCGTTTCGTGTTGGCGAACACGTGCGTCATCGTACGTCGTCGTGCTAATTAATATACAAACATTAGAAACACTACAACTACGACCACGAAAGTTGCTTAAGAGTTAAAAATGTGTATCTGTGTGCCTTCTCAGTCGAAGGGAATCGCTTTTTTTTTGCGCTCAACCTTCTCTTTATTTTTACAGGCGTTTAGTAGAATGTATGCGTCTATCTCTCTCTGAAGATTGTATGCAAATAGTGACCGCAAATTTTTACGGTATCAGAAATTTTTTGTGTATGCCAAATTCTCATCAAAGGGAAGGGAATCGCTTTTTTTTGCGCTTAACCTTCTCTTTATTTTTACATGCGTTTATTGGAATGTTTGTGTCTACTGTTTTTGAAGATTGTATGAAAATAGTAACCGCAATTGTTTACGGTAGCAAAGCGGTGTATCAAATAGATTTTCTGCACAAGTTATTTCTTGTGTATGCCACGTTCTGGTTCAAAGGGAATCGCTTTTTTTTGCGCTAAACTTTTTTTTTTTGTGTTCAGGCATTTATTAAAGTGTTTGAAACTATAAATTTTTGAACTGTTGATTTGCGGAAGAATATTAAATATCTGAAAATACATTTATTTTTTGAAATTCTTGGTTTACCGCCGATATACTTGGTTACTATGAGAAATCGCCCCTGAAGAAATGTAACTGATCTGAAAATGTAATGATGCAGTTTTGTAGATTTTTTCATTATTTACAAAAATGTTTGTAGATGAAACTACATTGATTCATTTAAAAATACGTAAGAACGTTTTAAACAAAGTTGTTGACATTCATATTGCTTACCATAAGTATTTAAGTATAAAATATTTTATCAAATTATTATGAATAGATGTATGGATATATGAATTCAATCCTTTGCGTATTATATATTTTAAGGTAATCAAATCATTCTTATTGAGTGAACTCCAGTCGCGCGTCGGAGCTGACACGTACCATTTTTTTTTCATTACCCAAATACTTACTTTGTCTCTTTTATGACTCTACGAAGCTTCTAAGAATTGAAGAAGGCTAATTTAGAAGCTAAAGGACAACAAACAAAGTAGCAAAAGTCGAAATATATGGCATTTTTCTTTTTTAGCTCTGAGCAGATTAGATCAGATCACGGATGTGTCAAAGCGAAGCTCTGAGCAGATCATATTCAATGTCCTCCGATTTAATAAAGAAACAAACCTGAGCACTGAAATGTAATTTTCTACTTATTATTTTAACAATTTTTTGTTTACCTACAATAGACGCGCGACTGTCTTAGGAATCCATTTTTAATTTTATGTTTGTTTTTGTCTGTAAAATCCAAAAAAAAACAAGTGAAGTTGTCTTCGCACAGCCATCTGCTCTATTTGCTCGGTCGATTTATCCTGAGCAAATAGATTTAGCTCAGAGCATGAAAATTCTTAGCTCCGATATATCGGTATCGGTAAAAAGAAACACAGATTTTTTTTTGACACATCCGTGATCTGTTCTAATCTGCTCGGAGGTAAAAAAAGAAAAACGCCAATAGTAGAGCCAACCAAACGTGGAGGACCATCACTCCACCAACTTATCCATGAAGTTATAGTGCTCGTATAGGAAGCCAGGAAAGGAGATATCACAATGTGTAACAATTTTAGAGGAATAACATTGTTAAGTGAACCCTTTAAGATATTCTTATCTTCAAGATTGGATAACCCGTGGTGGAAGTCTGTAAACGAAAAATGTTCCTTGCGGTATTTAGCACTATTTCGGAAATTTGGTGCGAATTTAAACTATAACTTTGTATTTTATTTAAAAAGAAAAAAAAAGAACGCGATCGAGTGTCCTCCCTGAAGCATGAATGAGTGATCACTAATTTTGATTTGCCAGAAGAGCAACTGCTAAGTGCTTATGTAGAATTATTTGAACGAAGAATTATTTTGCTTAGTTCTCCATAATTCTCATCGTTTGGTGTCTCATAAGATTTCTGTTTTTCAGAAAGGATTGGGCCAAATTCAAAAGGAAGCAGATAGCGATCTCCTTCATTCTCATAACTCTAAGTGACGAAAAAGAGTAGGTTGTCATAAGAAAACATGAACTTTGGAGGTGGCGTGTTATTACGTTTCTTGATATAGATTTGTATAAAATTGAGCTGTTTCCATATTTTTTTGAGTATACCTATTCTGTCTAGGTATTTGTTATTTCGACTCCTTACGCTGTATTGGTGTAAGTTACTTCTTGTAGTCAGCTGGGTGTTTGTATGTATGTACCTTCGTAAGCACTATCTTGTGAATGTTAGTCACCATATTTATTTTGATTTCATCTTTGACCATTAAAATCTGAAGCTGTTTATAAATCCATCGGGTGTTTGTAAGCCAATCAAATCCGATTAAGTTTTTTAATGCTTTATTCCGCACTACTTGCAAGGCTTGTAGAAGGCCATGCACTGCTGTACCCCAAATGTTGAATCCATAGGTCAAATGGCTATGAAAAAGAACAAAGTACATTGTTTGTTTTAAGTTTTCAGGAACGGTGTATCGGATTCGAACAAAAACTCTATCAAGCGAAGACAGTTTTTTCAATAGTTTCGAAATGTGGAAAGTCCAATCTAAGGCCAGAGGCCAAGATATTTGAATTCACTGACTCGTTCAACTACATCTTCTTGGTATACAATTCGTAGTGATTTGATTTGGTGCATACGATTTACTTCGTTTTGCGGGCGCTTACATATAGTTTTTGCGCGTTCAACCAAGTCTCAATTTTTTAAAGATCAGTATTCATTTGCTGCTCGATCTCTGCAGATGAGTTTGTGGAATACAACAAGCTTATGTAATCTGCAAATAGAACTGGGTGTTCATTCAGTGGGAAGTTTGCAAAGTCCTGTGCGTATACGCAAAATAGAGTTGGTCCAAGAACACTTCCTTGTGGTACTTACGTCGTAACCGGTTGTCTTTCACTCGTGCAATCTTCTATTTTGATGCAGTAAAAACGCATCCAATTAAAAGAGGAACCTCTTACTCCTAGGGCAAAGAGCTTTTTCAGAAAAATTGTATGGTCGAAAGCTTTTGACAGGTATATGAAAAGTGCACTAACATTACTGCGGTTGTCTTTATTTTTTTGAAGGTGGGATACCATATTTTTCAGCGCTGTACTCGTGCCTGATTTCTTCCAAAAGCCATTTTGTTTAGAGGTTAAGAGATTATTTCGCTTGATATACTCCACTAATTGCAGGTTTACAACTTTTTCCATAATTTTCGATACTGTAGGTAAAATTGACAAGGGCGATAATTATTAAAGTCATCATCTTTGGAATATATCCCTCCCTTAATGATTTATTGACTAGTATGGAGATTAGTTTACAAAGCTCTGTACTGCATTCCTTTAGTAGTGAAGAAAAAACATTGTCTACATCCTTAGTCTTTTCTATTATAAAACTTTTCAATTGTAGTTTGGTGGGATAGACGATATTTTGATTTGGACATTCAGTTACGTACGCCAACCGTAGCGAGAAATTCGTTAAGATCATTTATTTCTTATAATTTTTCATTTCGTGAACAGATATTGAGCAAAGGACAATCCATATTCTTTTTTGATTTATTGTACAACAGGCTGTTGATATTCTCCCATGTTTTCCTATTGTCATTAAGACTTCTTTCAAAAAGTTTCCTGTAATGATCTGCTTTCTGCTTTCATATTAAAAGACTTTCCAATTTCAATGGGTAAATCACCTCCTTATTTAAAAGCAAGTTCATGCGCCTCATATTTATTAACAATGTGAATTCTTCTTATTGTTCCTTAAATACATGTGAAACACCTCCATGAGTATGTAGAACACCAAGCGCAAAACGAAAAGAAGACAAGAGTATATGGGTAAGGGCAGCGGTTGAATAATTTAAAAGCTAGAAGATGAATAGCACGTTTTGCAATAAAAATAATTCATGATTCTAATATTGCTACAATTATTTTTCAATACAAAAACGTACTTGCCATGGCTGGCATACTTTTCATCATGAGGCAAATTCTGCATTTAAGTTTAGGGGTCTGGAGCGTTGGATTCCGTCTGGGTTTGGTGGTTCTTCGTCCTTTTCGACCAAATTTGTACCTGATAACGAGATTTTAGAGACAGCATTCCGAAATAGATATTGTTTGACAAGGGTTGTCTATACACATTGGCCATGAATTCCTTAGCATAGTAATGATAATGATGCATCATTTTTTTTTTAATTGTAATTATTCAAACAAGAAATGAAAGCCAGTTTTCATGTTATTTCCGCGCCGCCGCGCCGTCATCGGGAAATATAAACATACAATTATGCACGTGTTTTCTTCTTTCCCTCTATCACTTTTTGTCCTTGCTTAAATGTGTCATGTTCTGCCTTCTGTCAAAGCTTAGTTATTCAAATCCTAACCGTCTCCAAACAATAACTCAATTCCATTTACTATTACGTGCAAAAATCATAAAAAATAAAATCCAAACCGAAAAATTTATCACATCCATCAAGTTTATGGTAATAAGCTCCAAAGGTAACCTTAAAACAAACATTGTCGTCAGCCTTCATCCTTCTTAGGAACTGTTCTCAGCCCGTTCATCTATAACATGAATAATATGTGTGAAGACTGAAAAGCAACCAGTTTCATGAAAAGCACACATTGATCCATAAATGGAAAATCACCGCTGACATACTGTTAGTTATAGATCCATTCTCTGAGCAAAATGAAAATCTTCGACGACGACGTGCGTCGTCCTTGTCACCCAGATATCAGTGGGAAATGTTTCCTTGGCTTTTCTAGCAAATGACACTGAAAAGGTATTAAAAAAGTTTTTTTTATTTTTTTTTGTTTTAACTTTCTGCTAGTTGTCTGGTTTTTGGCAACGATAATCTGCAATTTTGACAGAAATTTACGATCCTACTCTGGCTTGTCAATGTGTGGCATATGGATGGGCTATGCTGATGGAGTGACTCGTATGGATTCATAAAAATGGAATTTCTAAGGAACTTGTATGAGAAAAGTTATTTAAGATGGGTGATATGTTCTCAGCATATATATTTAAGAAAAGGATGAACAAGACTGATTGAATTTTTCGGTTAAAAATGTGAGACAGTAGTTTCGTAGGAAAAATAATTCCAAAACGTAATTATTAGTGCGAATGTAGGAGACTGAAAGGAATTTCGTTAGTATTAATACTTGGAAAAAGGTGACATCACGGCTTGAAAGACGACGACGGCGCTTCTGTGAGCGAAAGAAATTGTTTTTTTACGTCACCACTATTCACATCGTCTGAAGCCGGATTTCTCGGAAGAAGTATTATTCAAATTTTGCAAGCTGAAATGATTCAACGTAAGATCCACTTATGAAGCTCTCGATCTTCAACGAGGATACCACAACTTACTGAAAAATTGCAATAACGTAGGTCAAGACTGTACGTTGTTTATTACTTAAGTCAGAAAGTAAATAACAACTCATCTTGTTCGTGTAATGTTTCATTAACTGCATACATTACACATTTAAGAAAAAAAAATACACAAATTACACCTACAAATAATTACATTACAAACACAGAACTTATGGCAAAGAGTATTTGTGTTGTGTATGTTGTGTGGGTACTTACACTTACTTCCAAAGAAATAAAAGAAATGCTCAATTCAATGTAAAAGAATTCAGGTTTTATTGAGTGTTAGGAAACTGATAAGTTTTATAACCAGATGGGTTGGAAGTCAGCAGCAGAAGAAAGATAAAACCTCGTTGGCTCTTTGACACAAGTTAAGATTTTGACGTCTCGCATTATTTCCGACAGGCTCGCAGCTAACTTCTCTTCAAACAGTGGGGCGCGTTTGGAAATACGTAACAATTTGTATTAATTTTTACAAAACAATTTTTCGTAGAAAATGTTCATACCTAATAGAGGGAACCATCGACGACAAAAAAGGTTGCAAAGTGATCGATCATTAATTCAAAGTATACACCCTGACCTTACAGTTGAATTACCAGTTAATGACCATTAAAAGCCGGAGGGAGCTTCGTAGAACAAACTTTATAAAGACGTTCATGACCCAAGGGAAATTTTGTTGAGGATAAAACGAAAGGACCGTTGAAAGGTCCGTTAATTCCGAAGGTAAGCCTTGTTGATCACCAGTTACCAAACCTTTGAAAGTCGGAGAAAGCTTCGCTGTACCCATTCTAAGCCGTGTATAGAATCGGTTACCAAACTAACAAAAGCCAACCAAAAGGAAGCCTTGTTGAGAACTGGTTACCAAACTATTGAAAGCCAGAGAAAACGTCGTTGATACCCAAGGGAAGTCTTGTTAAGAACCGGTTACCAAACCATTGAAAGACGGAGAAAGCGTCGTTGATACCCAAGCGAAGCCTTGCTGATATCCGGTTGAACGCCGGAGGAACCTCCGTTGATAAACAAGGCAAGGACCGAAATAAGGTTTCTACATAAGTAGATAGACTCTGGATCCCCTTAGAAAAACCCAGCCTTTGATAACAAGGAACATCACAATCCTTGAACCAGCAACAGTTCGCGATTTTAAGTATGATTCCTTCTCGAATGCTCTGCTCATTGTGTATCTCGATCACCTAGTTCTTTTCCGTTTTGTATGTGATCCCTGGTGTGAGCAGGTCCCCCTGCATTGATTGACGTTTAATTTTCGAAGCAGTTTTCCAATTAACTGCCACTTGTTACGATAGGTTCCTTACCTTCGCTCTTATGAACATTTTTTTTTAAATGTTTTTTTTGAACAGATGGCCTATTAGGATTAGGAGACATTTATACATTGCCGCTAATCAGTTCAATATATTTGCCTGGTCTAAGACCACATTGATATTTTCCGATTATACAAATTTTTCATACCCGGGGCTATTCTACCTAGGGTGAACGTGCAACATTATACGCAACTGTCTTGACTGAGGCATATAATGCCTTTCCACAGTCTTTCGGCAATTATTCCCGCCTTGAAACGTGCTTCGCGTTTAGTCAGCTATTGGCTGGCATTTCATCGACTCTAGTGAATTTATTATACTTTAGCCCGTTAAGAACCTTTTTGACTTCTTAATACTTTAATGCTTGGTATCTGCAGCACAAGATTGTCGTCTTGAAATGGTGGAACCGTCATTTTTTCGGTGTTGAGCAATTCACTTAACTGAATAGCATGGCTCGGTATGCGGCATTCGTACATTCGCAGACGATAGCCTGGTAGGTGCCCAGCCCAACGGAGTCTACGAAACTTATTTGTCGACTTCACATACGCTTCGCCAAATATTTGATACAGCTCATGATTATTATCGTCTCCGAGTTAGGCAAGAAAAAATTGCTTCTTTAACATCATCAAATCAATAAAGAGCAATCAACTGTCGGTTATGTTTAATGACTCTTAGTTCAATTAATTGCAAACTCATCATCAACCGTCCCAAGCAATATATTCCCCTTTCCCCATCATATCGCTTCCGCCTGTTGGTATAGTTTCACTCAGCGCGGGTGCACAACACCCAGTTCACTGTCCCATATAACAACTAGATGAAAAGTTATTGGATGGATGATTCGAAGTCACGTTTCAACTGCAAATCATCAGATACATTCCACTGCAATTGAGAACGTGAGTCCAACTCTTTTAATAGCTTTTGCAAAAAGGGGATCTCTCTAGGAGCCATGCAACGCGTTCATACATGAGAATTGTGAAGATAAAAACCATAAGGAAACCCTTTTTTTGCTTTTCTGCACTAAGCAGAGTGTTAAATGCGAATTCCATGCTGGTGGCGATGATGAGGCAAGTCATTAATTCCGAACATGGGAATGGAAAAATTTCAGCCCTTATATGGTGTTCGTGTGGAACCATCATAAAGTCCATTGCCCGAGAAGTCGTCATTTGGCCTATTTCCGCCCCCTCTTTGGGAACATTAATGGCGCTTCGGAAACCATACATACCTACACCGAGTGAGCCATCATCCGATGTTTCACATGGAACTTTAGATCGTATAACATGTTGCAAACACTCACATTATAAATTGTGAGAAATTGCTTTGAGTAGAAGTTGCCAAGTATAAATTCTTCAGAATACCAGATCTTGTGGAGCTGAAATCAGCTTCTTGTCTGTATATAGTAGCTAAAGGTAGCTATAACCGGAGCCGCCCGCCCTTTAACACATATAGCAATTTTAGTCATCAGATCTACTGAAGTAGAAGTCTGAGGAAAGTTATAGGCTGGATGGGTGCTTTCGGAATGTTTAAGGAAGTTATTATAACTGTACAATTGCTCACACTTCCGCTGCCTCTGTGTGACTGTAATACACCATATCTAAGTTTTCGTCTGCCATCAATTTGTAATGCCGTATATACATTAAGGATAAAATGTGTTAAGAAAAACAGTCAAAGGTATGGGCTGATGTGAAATTCATTTTAAATGATCTCTCGCTTGAAATCATATAGAGCGCTTGAAGGAATCTCAACTGCGCCGCAATCAGAGGAACTTACAAGTAGGTGCTGATTAAGGATGTGCCGTGCCACACAACATGTGGTATTGAGAGTGGGTTTGGAGGCGTCAAAACGTAAGGGATAGAACATGGAGGTTAAGTTGTTTTGAAAGTAACAAAACTTATTTAGATTGTGTAAGCGAACGGCTGTGAAGGAAAATTTTTGGAAGTGAAATGAGGCTTTTAACCTTTTATGAGGTACTTTTGAGATATATACTTCAAAGGCAAGAGGCGCACAGAATTTATGGCGTTGCTTAATTTTTCTTTTTCTTTTTTTAATGGATGAATTGAGTTGAGAACTTTTCGCACTTAGATTTTTAGTTAATAGGAAAGTTTACAGTGTAGAGATTTTGTGAACATATTTGCCTTACAAATGTGAATCTATTAAAGAGGAATGTCTACTCTTTTTGAGTAGCTTGGGTACAGGAAGATGGTGTCGTTTAACTTGAGAAGTTGTCATTTTGCGTGCTTAGCGTAGTATGGAAAAAAGTATGCAAGCAGTAAATTATAATTAGAAGGTTTTTTTTTAGAAAAACACACGTGGAGAATCCCAAAATTAACTTCGGTTTTTATGTTTTTTGATTTAAGTGAAGTGATCATTGGTTGGATAATGGATATGTTCTCCAAAATTTAACAAGTTCTTCTTCGATTTTGGGTTAACATGTTCATTAATTATGATTTTGGATGATTACGGAGAAATACCTTTACATTTATCACTTCAGTGTGCGATCTTAAGCTTAAAGTTACACAAACCACCGCCAGACACTGTTTCTGGTTTATATCACAGGATACACATGCCGTGGTGTTTATATAGTGTAGCCTGGGACGATACAGAGTTTTATTTTTTGTTGAGCCAAGAACCCTCAATTTTTCGCGACAGAAATTTATAAGCTTCTTTTTCAGTTTAATTTCAGAAATTGATTGTAAAAAGCTGGCTTATCTTAAAAGAAATGGCTTGAAAGACACTACTTTGATCGGGAAGTCTGAATGAGCTGCCAAGGTTTAGTCCTCTGAGAAGAAATTGGCACCTGCACCAACGTCCTTTTCAAGCTGTAATTTTATTAGCTATTGTCAACTACTTAGTGTGATATTCATTGTGCAGTGTTCACCCAGGGTGTCATGTAGGCTCTGATTAAATTGTTCTGTATGCATTTCTGCAAAACTAGCGCATGTTTTGATTTTGAAACACCCTTAAAATTATCGCTTTATTTGTACTTGGCACCTACATTGATTACCCCACCACTGTGCCACGTAGGTTTATGTTATGTCTTCTTTCCTAGTATGTGTTTATCTGCCTCTCTTTGTCGTAAGTATGTCTTGTCTCAGTCCCAGCCGATGGCCTCAGTCGCCAGTGCTACTCTGTGTCTGTATAGTTCATTATATTCATGTACGAAGCACTGTAATGTCAATTTCAATGTTTCAAATTTAGAACCTGTTTTTTGACTTGCGTAATATAAATATTAATAGCCGGGGAGCCCCCACACAAGAAATTCCCGTCATCGCGCCCACTTAATTTTTTAATGAGGAATAAAAGTTAAAGCCAAGATGAATAAGATTTGCTTGGTCAGCGTGAATTTAGCTAGCCGGAAAGGCTACGCATTGCATACCTGTTGCAATTTGGTGCATGACGGTGAAATGTCTCCATCATCACGGATTCTATTTCTGTTTCTTTCATTACACGCGTCCTTATGTTAGATGTAGGTGCTTGCTTTCAAGCTGCCGAAAGTATCGCGCAAACCAGGTTTTATTATGACCTAAAGTACTGTATTTTTATTAAAAACTACAGTAGTTTCATTTATACTAAATCTGCTTTGCGCAATACTTTCGGCAGGTTGAAAGCAAGCAAACCAAGGTATTTATTTATTTATTTATTTATTTATTTATTCATCAAACAGAGTTAAATCTCTTACAGACTACTTAGATAAATAACTATAATATAATTTTTTAAATATACAAAAGCTTAACGATTCAACGAATTCAGTACAGATAACAATTTTTGTTTAAAACACTCTCTACTTAAAAACATATTGAATTCCAGGATGCTACAAACTGAGTTTGCCTGTTTTAAGCAGCGTGTTATTGGCTCATTATTACCATAATTGACCCTGTGAAAAGGAACATAAAAAAGATTGCGAGACCGAAATTCACGCACAGGTACATTAAATGTTACTAGGGACAACAAAAAGGGACAATTGATCTTGTAACTAATTATATCTCTAACAAACATTATTTCAAAATATGACCGACGAACTTCTAAATGTTGAATTCCTAGGAGCAAACATCTCGTATTATATGAAGGCATTTCGACATTCCAGTTCAAGGCTTTTATCGCTATTCTGGTAAATCGTTTTTGCACACGTTCAATTCTAAGCGAATGAACCTCATAGTAAGGATTCCAAATGATACAACAGTATTCAAGAATAGATCTAACATAACTAAAAAATAGACTTCGAAAAGTAAACGGATCAGTAAAATTTTTGGAATTTCTATAAATAAACCCTAACATTGAGTTAGATTTTGATACAACGAAATCTATGTGACTATTAAAAGTTAGTTTGTAGTCAAAAATTACCCCAAGGTCCTTTTTTTCTACTACTCTGTTCAAAATAATCTCATTTATGCTATATTCGAATAACACTGGAGAAACCTTTCTATTAAAAGATAAGCTATGGCATTTAGCAACGTTAAGATGAAGATCGTTTTGAGTACACCAATCAGATAAACTATTTAAATCGTTCTGAAGAAGAGAACAATCAGTTTGTATTTTAATGCTCAGATAAAGTTTAAGATCGTCAAGCATTTACAATGTTTAAGATAATTGGGAATATCATTAATGAATAAAAGAAATAGCAAAGGCCCCAAATGACTTCCTTGAGGAACACCTGATGTTACCATCACTGGTTCCGATACAATATTGTTAATTTTGACAAATTGTACTCTACCAGTGAGATATGAGCTTAACCAATTAAGCAAGTTTGAATGAAAACCAAGATTTCGTAGCTTCGCTAAAAGAATTAAATGATTAACCCTGTCGAACGCTTTTGCAAAATCAGTATAAATAACATCGCACTGCAGGTTTTTTTCCAGGGCTCCAACCACATATTTACTGAAGATAGCAAGGTTCGTGGTTGTAGACCTCCCACTAATAAAACCATGTTGATGTGGAGAAATTATCTCTCTCAACAAAAACACTAATTTGTTATATACTATTTTTTCAAACAACTTCGGAATTGTAGAGATCTTACAAATTGGACGATAATTAGTTACCTCGTTTTTCGCGCCTGACTTGAAAATTGGGGTCAGATACGAGTATTTCCAGGAGTCTACAAAAACTCCTTCGCGAAGTGAGCGATTAAAGATATATTCAAGTGGAATCGCAACTGAATTTGAGCATCGCTTGAGAACAAAAGGCGCAAGACCATCAAAACCTTGGTTCTTATCATCATTCAATTTTCCCAATTCAATTACAATTTCAGATATACTAACCTGCAAGTCACCAATACTAATTAAATCATTGGAAAAATTGGACATAGAAATGTTATCAAAGCAAGAAGGTTTATAAACTGAGCGAAAAAAACAAGCAAAAAGATTACATATTTTAAGCGGGTCACTAGTCGATTCTCCTAAATAATTAATAGAGTTGGGAATACCAGTAGTTTTTTTCTTATCGTTTAGGTATTTCCAGAAATATTTACTATTTTTTTGTAACTTCGATTCTGTATTGAAAATGTATTGTCTGTAAAGAAATTTATTTAAAAAATCAAACTCCTTCTGTAAACGACAATATTTTTCATAGAGAACATTATTGTTGTCAGATTTTTGAAATAATTTAAAAGCTTTATTTTTCTTATTTTTAATATTAGTCAGTCTTTTATTAAACCAAATTGATTTAGATGACTTTTTACGAATAAATTTTGGACAATATAAATCAACAGCCCCTTTAAGCAATCCAGCAAACATCAAAAACGCATCATTTATGTTAACTATGCTTAAAACAGACAGCCAATCAGTTGAATTCATTGCATTAGAAACGTCATTAAAATTGCAGTTTTCAAAATCATAAACATACTCATTTATAGAAGATTGTTTCAGGTAATTATAAAATTGCATACATATGCAAAGAGCTACATGATTATATGAATTTGCAAGTTGTGGAGGAGTAGGGCTGTCAATACTCACACTAAACTCTTTATCGACAAAAACCAAGTCAAGAGCTCTATTTAACTTATTAAAAAAGCTATTTATCTGGATGAGATCAAATTCAGCTAAAGAATCGACAACCACACTCTCACACTCACTTTTTACATTAAAAGGAATTAAACAACATTCTTCCGCGTCAAATGTCCAATTAATAAAAGGCAAATTGAAATCACCTAAAATAATTATATTTTGGTTATCATTTAGATTTTTCAGAATTTCAGAACAATTAAACATATGTAAGCTATACAATTCAAAACAACTATTTGGAGGGATATAACTTAAAACAATAAATACATTATGCGAATCATTAACTCTGACGCGTATAATCAGCTGGTCAACATCGAGTTGAGAATTTGGTTCATTTGATGACGGCAATTCAATTTGTGTACACACAAAAGACGAACTAACAGCTAGCAGCACTCCACCTCCGCGGCTTTTATTTGTTAGATGACGACATCGATCTTTGCGAAATACATTGAACAAATCGTTATCAAACATTTCGGCATTGTAATGATCGTCACAGAGCCAGGTTTCAGTCAGAGCAATAATGTCATATTGTTGTGAAGAGGAAAAAAGAAGAATAGATTCCATCTTTGTTCTTAAGACTCCGACATTGTGATAGAACAAGACAAATTGAGATTCTTTAGATCGGCGACAATATGTAGGTAGAGTTGCAGTTTCATTGTTGATGTTTATGTTATTGTTATTGGCAACGACTGACTTTGGCTTGAATCGTTTTTTGGAAGTGATTTGAAGAATTTCACGTTCACAAACTTAGGCCAGGCAGCAGGGTGCATCACAACACTTAACTTATCAACAGGAACACTGAGTTTAAAATTCACGAATGAAACATCAGACGGTGCAGTGTCTTTTTTAATAAGTTTATAACATTGAAATGTTTCAGAGGGAAGATTAACTTTGTTTGATAAATACGAGATTATTGATTCAGGAGATGTATCTCTATTAAATTTCGATATATGTAGCCACTGAATTTTGGGAATAACACTCAAATTATCCGATTGTGCAGAGCCATAAAAGTTAGAGGGAAAATCTAAGGAAATGTCTTCATTCTTGTTTTTTGTTTGGTTTTTGTTATTCTTTCTTGTTTTCTTTTTTGATTTAGTATTAGCGTTTGGGTTAGAAAGAGAGGGCAATTGATCATTTATTGGTATATTGTCAGTTACTGAATTTACAGGTTGGGTTGATTCGGAGACTTCGCTTGCAGTGACTGAATTTGGAGGTTGGAGAATATCAGAGTTTTTGTTTGCAGCGGTAGAATTTTGAGATTGGGGAAAATCGGAATCTTCACAGGCAGTAAAAACAGAATCCACACAGGTTTTTTTTTGATTATTAAGAGATGGAGATTGATTAACCGCACTGGAGTCGAGAGTAATGAGATTAGATTTATCCAAGAGAACATTGTCTGGAGCAGTCAATTTTGAAATAATTGTTTGCAAAGTACATATTTCTCTTTTAAGATCGTCAACACTCTGAGACAATTCCGTAATTCGATTAACAATATTTGAGAACTTTAATTGAGAACAACTGTTACACTTCCAGAATAATTTATCAGAATTTTTAACAATATTAAGTTCTTCATTTGTAATGTTTGCACACTGTTTATGAAAACTTTGTCCACAATATGAACCACATAAAATACAGTCTGATCTAGTAACTTTTTCATTACACTTGGCACAAGTCCTAGACATTTTGTAGTTAATAAAAGGCAAACAAAAAATAATTGAGAATATAATGAGAGAATAGAAAAAGAGATGCGTGTCGCTCGACAGTTGCAGCTCGAATTTATAGGTACATCTAACACTAGGACGTGTGCAATGAAAGAAACAAAAGTAGAATCCGTGATGATGGAGACAATTCAACACATTGCAACAAATATGCGCAGCCTTTTCGTCTTGGCTTTATCTTTTATTCCTCATTAAAACCTTTAGTAGACGCGATGACGGGAATTTCTTGTATGTGGGCTCCTGGGCTATAAGAGGAAACTTGTATGATCCTCGTTTTATTTGATATTTTTCAGTATACAATCAGAGCAACTAGAATAATGTGAAGAAAATGACCATTTAAACGCAATCTGCGATTAAGACTCTTATCGGAGAAGGCTATTTGCCGAGAGAGATCACCACATAATTGAAGATATCCATCAAGGAATCTTGTTCATAGGAATATCCAGCGATACGCAAGTAATGGCGGTTTTAAGGATAAACATTAAACAGCTGTCAGAACGACCTAGACTACGGTGAAAACCGAAGATTTGTGTTTTATTACCACAAGCAAACTTTCTAGGAAAACAAATTATCATCAGAAATACGCGCCGAGATCAATGAGAGCCGGACAAAACAGGAGCACTACGTTTGACCGCAGACCTAAATCACGTTTAACGAAATCTCGCAAATTTGAATAAATCTCGCATTACAAAATCACGCATTCTTAAAATATCTTCTTTTTAAATCACGCATTTTCAAAATCCCGAAACACGAAATCACTCATTTTATGAGAAAATCCCGCTTGTGTTAGAAAAATCTTTCAGTATCGAAATCTCGCATTTCAAAATCCCGCATCTACAAAATCTCGCACTTTAAAAAAGTAAACCATTAAATATTTAAAGCAGTGCATTTGTTAATAAGAAATTTTTTTCATTACAAACAACCAATGCATTTCAATCAAATTTAACAAAATATTAACTATACAGTACAGTTCAAATAGCAAAATATGTATATTTTTAAACCTAGGAAAGAGATAGATTTCAAGCTATGCTCTTAAAATATTCAACTCTGGACAATTTTTTTATTTTTTAAAAGATGGATCTTTAGACCTTACTGCGAATAACTGTTGGACTGCATTGCTTCATAGTTCTGATGCTTTTCGACGGTCCCAGTTTATGCCTTTCCCTTATTAGTCAATACCGTTTTCGATTTGGTTCATGGTGAAATATATAAAAGTCTGAGAAACAAAAATACTAAAACTTGAAATATCGCATTTAAAATAAAATATTTATTTATTCGCGCGCGCCAATAAATAAATATTTTATTTTAAATGCGAGATTTCATATTTCAGGATTTTAGTCTGCGAGGTTTTAAAATTGCGGAATTTTTATAAGCGAGATTTTGTGATTGCGAGATTCTAAAAAACAAGATTTTAGTCTGCGAGATTTTAGTTTGCGAGATTTTGTGAACAAGATTTTAATCTGCGGTCTTTCGTAGCCAACCCGGACAAAACTACTATCTTTTTTGATGATACAACGGAGATTAAGATATGCTGGACTATTTGGGAGCGTTGCAGTGCGGAAACCACTTCTAAGAACCCAAAACAAATTTAAATAGTTAGAATTGACCAATACCCGTCAGAATTGGAGAGAAGAAGATGTATTGCGGAGCGCATGAGTTAAAGATTGAGGTGGCTGGCTGCTGGCTCATACGACAGAGTGTACGTAAGATACAGCGTTGAATATAAGATGTCTGCAGACTGTATATGGTCCCAGCTGTGAAGCATGAAGCATGGATAGAAAAGATGCTCAGCCAACTACCATACGGCTGAGAATTTTTCTCTTTCAATGGAGTTGGGGTCTGAGACGAGTGATCGGTTAAATGGAAAAGGACAATGGACACATAAAAAAGAGTTTTTTTGGGAAGAGCTTGACATATGTAGGTAATTGTCCGGAATAATGATGGCGAGACGGTTGAAATTGTTTCAAGAATCTCAATTTGATGAGCTGCTACCACGTATTGGCAATCGTCAATAGAAGCTATTTCGAAAAATTGTGTGAAATTTTGGGCATGTTAAAGCTGTCGACTCATTTGCTTACTTCGGACTACACGCGCAATCGTTTGATCAATTCAGAGCGGTGTTTGACGATGTTTATGTGCAATTCCTCAGAATTTTTGCTCCGTTAAGTGACATTAGAAGAAGTGAAACGATGGATCTACACACCAGGGACCACGAAACAGTAGACTTCAGCCGTCGAACGTTCTTCGAAGAAATGAAGACTGCTATATCGCATTGGCGGGAAAGATGATAGCCACCGTTATTTGGTATTCAAAAGGGAATGATCCACATTCAGATGTACTATGCAGAAATATTGACCTAATTCCACGTGGAATTCATAAAAAAACAGCCCCACTTGCTGAGGCAAAAAACATACTATTCCGCTATGACAACGCACCGGCTTACACCTAGACCACCGCGATGCATCGCAACGCCTAAATTAGGTTAAAAATATTCTCCTCATCCACCCACTTCTCACTCGTTGTCGGGCAGAATTGCAGTAGCAGTGTGTAGTTAAGTTAAATAACTGTATTAAAATAAAATATATCGAGCTGTTGGTTATAAGTAGAAAATAAAAACAACAAATAATAATTAAACCATTAATAAGAATTCAATGAAGAAGAAAACAGAAACAACTGTTTTTATTTATATTTTTCTGTTACAGTAGACTGTGTTGTTGTAGGCAGTGTTCAAGGTCATTTCTATTTAATTCTCTCAATATGTCTTTTTTCCATTCCATATTCGTTCAGCGGAAGGATAAAACTAATTATCTGTCAATTCAGGCATGAGCTTAGTGTTATTATTCACGAAATAAGCACTAGGTGAAAAAGAAAACATTAGATGGTGGACCCTTTATTTTGCTAATAACTTAGAACTTAAAACTAAAACCTTAAATTCGATTGCGAATTATTGAAAATCGTATAAACAAATAATAAAAGTTAAAGTTCAGTTAAAAACGGCGAGGTCCAGTGCATATGTAAGTAAATTAACAAACCGCAATCCGCAATGAATACAAAAACAGTTTACTTTCAGTTTAACATGACTAGAAGTGGAAAAAAGAAAACAATAGAGAAAGCCTAACATCAGAGCTTCTCTGGGTTAGACAGCGAAAGACAGTGAGATAGATGAGCACCAGAAGAAACTGTTCGGAAAATTCGAACAATTTGAAGGTGGAAACTCATTTCTAAGGGCGAATTTACATATTACAAATGTATAGGTTTACTATTTTAAGAATGCTTTAATAAAATAAAAAAAGTCAGTAGTTTAAAACTGAAATGAAAAAAAGATGCCTTTTTGCAAAAAAATAAGCCTTAGAGCCTTAGCTGGTAAAATAATGCCTAAAAGGCATGAAAATGTCTAGTTTGGCATCGCTGTAAGGCTCTTTTTGGCCCCCACTTCGCTTTGTATAATGAGTGAGAATGTGGGCTTTTTCCTGGAAATGGGCAAATTAAAAAGGAATTTACTCCCATTTTTTCCAAGTCTGTCAGAGCTGTCAATTGACGAGCTTGATGGTTTGTTTCTTTGCTATATACCTACATTTTACATGTAAATTTAATACAAGAAGTAATTTTCTTGTTGTTGTTGCCACCGAAACCATAATTGAGTACTAAATGAGCCATGCTTTGAATATTTTGAAAAATTCCAAAAAATGAACAAATCGATTTTCTCCCGAAATGGATTGAATTTAATGTTTCGTCAACAGATTCGGTATGACCTTGCTTGAAAATAACTTCTGACTAAAAAGCTCCGCAACAAATATGAATTCCTTCGAAGGAGATATCTTCCCACAAAGACACACATATACTTGTATTGTTCATCCCAAAATGGTTGTAGAATATAATAACCAATTTATTTTCACGGTAATGTCATGCGAGTAATTTGGCAAAAGTCGTTGATTTGTTGGAAGCCTACGGCAGTGGATGTTTCTGCCTAAAGTCGGATACCAATCTGTCTATTGAATGTCGCCTGTGCTCTCAAAAGGCGGTTCATAAGTAAGAGGCTCAAGGAACTCATAAATTGGGTAATTTTCGTTGGAACATATATTTTGGAATTCGGATTATAAACCACCTCTGATTGGGTTGAAAGAGACACTATACTACGTCGTCGTATAGTCTTCGTGCTTGTGGCTGAGGTTTTGGAAATGTTGGCCTTGCTGAGGTAATAGGATTTGCAGAACATATTGATGCGGCTTTTCAAATTAATTGGGTTTTCCTTCTTAATTGTCTGTTGAGCAAGACATGCGATTTCAAATTTTAATAAGAATGTTGTTGAATGCCAAAATGTTGTTTGGAAATTGGAAAAATCCCATCCTAGAAGAAAGCTATTTTATTATATTTTGTAAACAATTTTTACATTAAGCGGTAGAAAAGCAATATCAAACTCAAAAGGAATGCTCTTCCAGCAGTAAAAGGTGAAAGTGCTCAAAGAGGACTTCCTTCAAGTAGTCTCATACTTATGCATATGTGAGCACTGCAATTTCAAATCATACCTACATACCCTGAAAAAAAAACTTTACTTAAACGTTTTTTCAAGGAATGACATCGTCCGGACTCCTCTTTACAGAAACTTAAAAAACAATGAAAACGGTAACTAAACCTCTTCTCTGATGTTTCCAGTTAACGATGCACAAATATTTGCACTATCAAAGGAAAGAACCTTAATATATTTCTTCTCCCAACGTTGACTTTTCGATTATGTTCCAACTCCGGCTTTACCCACAAAGGATAAAGAGAAAACTTAAACTTCAACAGTATCGTGTTTAGAAAGAAACTAAGTTTAGAGACGGTTGAGTAGCACGAATATTTGTGTAGTTTTTCTGTCTCCTGCGAAACTGCCAAATCAAAGGGGCGTATCTGAAGATCATATGGAGCAAAGATATAAAGATAAAGTCGTCGCGTCCTATAGGTACCTAAGAAACGTCTATGTAAAGACTGTTGAGAAGATGCTTTCTGTGTTCTCGGAGCATGTAACAACCACGAAGCATATTTGGTGGTTTAAAGTTTTGACATCACCAAATTCAATCACAATTTCTTATTCCACTTTACTGTATACCTTCTTTTGCTACATAATATGTTGGCTTGAAGAATATTCAAACGTGGAGAAATTGTTTCAAACTATGTTCAAGGTACATGTAAAGAATGTTTTTTTTTTTTTTGTAAAATTGTTTGCAATTCTTTTAGGGACACCGCATTAGAATGAACAGGGTGGTCTGATGTTAAAGAATATAATAAAGTGCGCTTTTGAGGAGGTCCCTAAGGGTACTTAGATGTTTTCCTGTGACGGCGAAATTATAACCGTCGAACAGTTTGATAAGTCTTTCACTCCCAAGACCATGTACCCTGTACGACTAATTATAAGTCGCATTTGCCTTGAAAAAGTTTAAATCTCTTCACTAATACTAAACTACAGAAATAAAAAGAACAAACTCGAATGTCAATTAACCTAAATTCCTGCGAGGCATACTACGTTTGCCGTCTCAAGAAAAACTCAAACTCAGCTAAAAGACAAAAGACGACACAAACATAAAAACTCACATTTAACTCTATCTACCTAACGTCGTTCGTCACAGAACGCTATCACGACGACATTATCCCTTTGGTCTTGGTTCATTTCATAGCAATGCACTTCTAAGCCTGGTGCCAGGGTATAACGTAAAACCAAGAAAAAATTTAAAATAAGTTGTAAAAAAGTACCGAAATCCTGTCAGATGAAAAAAAAGAACCATCTCGTATGGGAAAAGGGAAATACAAGAGGAAGAAGATAAAATCTTCTTCTTCTCAAGAAGTGACAACCAGATAATCTTAACTGGAATGATATAAAACTTGCATCTATACGAATATATGCAAGAGCCAAAAGTAGTGTAACAGACGGGGGAATACCCCCGCAAGCAGAGTAGACTACTTCCTGGTAACCGAATTTGATGTTAGAACGTATACCTTGCTATAGGTAGAATACTGTAGTGCAGGAGGTATTCCTCATTGCGGTACTGCAATATCCCTGAATTATGCAAGAGTTTTAGTTTTAGTGTTAACTTTTTACATACCGACCTAAATGAAGGAGAGATGAGTTAATGCCAGCAACGTTGCGGAACATGTTGCTATATTTGAAACTTCAGCGACAAACCTGGAGTGTATCTTATGGTTCTTTTTTTTAATACTTAATGTAAGTTTTATTCCGTTGAGGACTTTCAACATAGGTAGGTACTCATGTGTTTGTTGCTTAGTGGTGCAGCAAATGGATCCACATCCGGTAATTAGAAAATTAAAATGGCTTCAAATGGCATTAGATTCTAAATTTTACATTAAAAAGACAAGAGTCTGGTGATGATTTGATGTTACAACGACCGAATGAAGCAGTTGTTGTCATGACATTCCAAAGCTAGACTTTGAAAGATTCAGTTTGCTATCTGTTATTTCAAATTCAGATTTAAAATCTAAAGTTTTGAAGTTTTGGACAGAATACCTTGAGGGATACTATTATCCTAATGCAATAAATGTTTATCATAAAATACGTGTCACAAGGGTAACAAACATAAACACAATAATAATAAAGAAAAATGTACACGAATACCTTTTGCCTACCCCACTGTAAGAAATATGATAAAGTGTCAATATAGCAAAGTGCACAATTGCGACTAAGCACAAAAGAATGTTCGCCTGTCCTGTCCCTAGCCTTGTGGAAGTTCATTACGAGAAAAACAAACAGGATGCTCCACTCGTTGCAGTCATAGAGAGCAATTTTTGTATGAATACTTCGCCTTCCCCTCGAATTTAATCCAAAAAATATCTAAACAATAAAACGAAAAGGAAGATGGCGACTACAAAAGAAAATAACTTTAGGACTTGCAAGGATTATTCCCAACGACCAACAACGTCAGTCGGCGATCTCCAATAGCAAAGTCATTTTCGCTCATTTTTATGCATGAAACAGAAACCAACAGAAAAAAAATCTAATTTTCTACTGCAGTGATTTCGAATGAACTCAGGGAGCAGATCTATTTTTCCTGCTGTTCTATTTAGTCGAACTGATGCCGTGGTGTTGGACCAGCCATGATTCACTTTGAGCAGCAAACGATGAAGACGAAGTCCGCGGATTCAAGCGAAGGAGCCCTAACTTGACGACAAAAAATACAACTGAGACAAATTCCCTGTTCCATTTCATTTTGCAGACCCAATCCCGACCGATACTCGTCATAAGCTCCTCGTTCCATCCCCCTTCGCCCAACTACCCGCACCCCATCCAAACAAGAAGTGTCTCTGTCTATATGGCGGATGCTTTTTTGCTGCTCTTAATCTTATATTTTTTTATTTGATTGCTTTTATCCTTTGGTTTGTTTTCGATTTTTGTCTTATCCGCGTTGCGCCCCTCAAAATAGGATAAAACTGCAAACAAAAATATAACTTGAACAAGGAGCAGGAAAAATCTGACGAAAAAAATCTTTCGAACGTAAAACGTGGTCATGCTTATCGACTGGGAAAGGAATTGCTTTCTCGTTATCTGCTTTTTTTGTATTTCAAAAACGAACGTTCCAGTTTTGAGTATACATGTATTTAGAAGGAAATCGGATGAGGTAAATTATATCTAATCCTTCAGCAAAGAATGTGGGAGTCGAATTCGGTATTATACTACGAGACAGTCCCCTTCGATTTGTTTCGTGCAGTCAAAATGTATTTTCGGTTAACTCAGTGCGGCGATTGTGGAGTATTATGTCCTTAATTTATGATCTAAATAACCGCAGAGGGAATTGAACCAGTTCGACGATTTCATAAGCTCCTGCACAGTCATGGTTATGTGGTTTTGGCAGATGTTCCGTTCTCTAGATTGTTCTGTCTTTTTTTTTTGTTTTGTTCCGTTTACCAAGCTACTGATAAAATTCAAGATTTATTATCAAAATCAATGAATTGGCTCGACTAATCCTTTTCCAGTGAAGCTTAAAATGTTTTACTATACACAACATAAAATATCTGGTTTAATGTTATGGACTTTGCTTTACTTAATGAGGCAAACAACAGACTTGAATCATTTCCTTAGGTACACAGAACTTTTAATTCATGATCATACAATTGGTCTTCGTTTCATTTTAGAACAAAAAAAAAAAAATAGCAGTGGTTAAAAAATATATTGTTTTCATGCAAAAGCGTCGAAATTATTCTGCAGGACTTTTTGATTCGTTGTCCGGTCGCAGAGTTATGCGAGGTTTTGATAGAAGAACCTCTCAATCGAAACATGAACTGATGGCCATGTGAATAATCCAAACTGGGAATATTACTTATTTACTTAATTATACGTACCTAAGTTCAGTTCAGACCAAGGCTTCATCCAACAATCGTCTCCAGCCAACTGGACAAGATGGTTGAGGTCCTCTACCACCTGTGTGCTCCACCTGGTGTTGGGTGTCCTTTCTTGTTGACAGCATTTGCTTGGTCTTGTCCTCGTTAACCGCTTGATCCATATTCTTGGCTTTCGTCACAAGGTTCCCAACGCTCCACTGACATCACGCTGTGTTCTTCAATATTCTTCACGCTGGGCCTGCACACAAGAGTAATTCATCCGGACTAAAATCAGTTTAGTGGGCAAGGGAAGCGAAGTGTGCAGTATGAAACGGACTGAAATTTTCAACCCGAAATTTGGTGGATGAACGAAGACTAAAACTAACACATATACAAAAGCCGACAGTTTTGGTACGAAATAAATACTCATACATTTAAAAGAGGTACATATATACATTTTTCCCCCAGTCTGAAATCATCTGGTATGTGCTTGGACTAAAGACTAAAACCTATTTCAGTCCAAAAATTATTCATCCCGTGTGTGCAGGCCCGCTGTGTATGTCAATGTCGTCTGCTGGATGGATTTTTGAAAGATTGTCCTTATGGTGTTGGCGTTGGAGATTTGCACAATCTTTTCAAGATTCGAGGAATATGTTAAAGAAATCGCATGACAGCGCATCGCTTTGTCTGAAGTCTTTTATCACATCAAATGCATCCGTGAGGATGGATCAGTGTGAGTGAATGCATCGTGTCTTCTATTCGCTATCAAGATACATAGATATAGATAGGCCCAACCTTCGAATATAAATACAACTTTTCTACGGGAAACTAACTCCCTGTGGTTAAAAATTACCTACTTGAGGAAACTGGAAGAATTTATTTTTATTTTATTCAGGTAAATCCAAGCTTTAACCTTTGACTTAACTAAAACCCTACACCTGTGTGGGCAAAATTTAATTTAATTATATCACAATAACAATAAATTTATTGTTAATTCTGACTTTTCAATTAATTTATTGTAAGTTTTCGAATTAACAATTAATAAATTGTTAATTGTTCTTGCAAATAAACTTTATAATAATATAAGAAGGAGGAGTAGCTCCAGGCTGCTCTAAATCAATCTTTTAGGTGCGAGGTGAAAGATAGACAGAGACAGAAGTAATGTTCATGGCTTTAAGTGTGAGCGAGAGCGTTGCAAGTGGCAACAAAAGGGAACATATATGAGAGTGTACAGTGAAATATGATAAATAATTGTTAGTTTTGATCGTTTCTTACAACAATTAAAAATATTAATTGCAATATTTTAATTGTTTCTCGCAATTGACGTGAGTTAATTTAAATGAATTAATTGCAATATGCAATTAACAGATTAATTGCAATTAAAATTATTTGCAATTAAATTAATTGCAATTAATTTTTCAATCAATTAATAAGATAGTTAAAATATTAATTAATTAATGCCCACCACTGTATAGCATTAATGTCGTCATTATATTCTATGAGATGAGCTTACGTTTAAGTCAAGGAAGGTATGCAAGCACCAAGCAAAGAAAATATTGAAATCGTTTTGTTAAAGGGAGGAATTTGTTGGAGTTGAGACAATTTTAAAAATTTTATTGTCATCCGCGAACAGGATATCCGATTTTTTAAAAATTGGACAGACATTGTTAACAGATGAGTAAAAGAGCATGGGGGATGGGGCCAAGGTGACTACGCTGTTGAACCCCAGAAGTGGAATGTATTGGATTGGCAATTGGGATACGGAAAAGGACTCCTTAAGTTCTATTATCAATGTATGATCTTATCAAATTTATATAAATTGATGGAAAACCAAGATCTCTGATATTTTATCAAAGGCTTTGCTGTAATCAGTGTACACTGCATAGAACATTAACTTTGCTGCCCTTTTCGGGGGCTGACAAAACTCTTGAAACAAATTAAGTTAAGTTAGTGGCAATGGATCTTTCATTAAGAAAACCATGTTGAGCAAAAAAAAATATGGGCTTGAAATGTTATAAAGACATTCGCTTAGTTTGGAGAAAAAATTATGAACAAGATTATTACGTTCATTTTTTAAGGTACCGAGTTCTCTGTAGGATAGAGTCGGCACCCTTCGACAGTCTCTATTATATTATCTCTGTGTGTATACCTTTAAAAATTCTGTAAAAAATTGTGGATGTGCCCTTAATCATGCCAAACATATGTCAAAAATTTCAGCAGTCTGGCTTCAAATCGCGCCAACATAGGATATAAAACATTTATTTGGACCACGTGATATAATTTTCAGGGTAAGTTCTTAAGATTTTCGTAGTCGTGTTTCAGCCTTATTTATAAACCGAACATAGACTTATTATAAGTCTTATAATGCCTGTATAAAGAAAATCCTTATTTTAAAGTTTAGCTACACTACAAAGGGATTGAATAAGCTATACAAACGTTTAGGGTTGTATAAAGCTTATTATAAGGTACTATAATACGTATGTGTCAGACATCTCACGTCAATAAAACAAAAATTTGACCCAATGGGCATTTTTTTTATTTTTATTTTGGAATTTGTATTCAAAAACAACAACCTGTTGTTTCCCATCGACAGGAAATAACAACCTGTTGTTTCCTGTTGACAGGAAATAATACTTTTTTTATTCAAATGAGTGTCGAATGTAGAGATCATCGTTTTGGTACTTTTTTTGACAGAGATCTAATATAACTATGCTATGTTGAACAAATTTTTATAAATAAGAATTTATTCAACGTAACATAAGAGCCTTTTCATAGCATAGCTATAATACTGTATAGAGGTGTATAAGGAGAATCTAATAAATAAGGCTGTATGTGTTTATTTATGTTTTTAAAGCTAATTTGATTTATCTTACTTTGGGAAATAATAAAACAAAAAAGTAAAAATACTTCAAGTGGATCACCTTCGACATTTTTATCTGGGGCACCTCGGACAGACTGTTGAAGCAACCCCTCCTATGTTTATCCATCATAAAAATTAGTTAATCCTCAAAATATTTTTCGATTGTTAAAGAAAATGGTTCGAGTTTATAAAAAAAAATACAAAAACCTCCTGTGAATGAAGAGGCTATGAAAAAGGCACTTAACAGATGTCATCAATAAGGTGGAATCACACATTTCAGCAGCGGCAAAATATGGCGTAAAAAGGACTACCCTTATATCTCGCCTTAGGAAGGGAAACGCAAGACTCTCAATTCCGGCTGATGACTTCGGCCAAGAAGAATGTGAGGACGATATATTTATATATCCTTATCAGAGTAAATATACGTCTCGTCAAGTGTTTACGACAGAACAAGAACAAGATTTAGCAATGATCTTAATAAGCGATATTTATGCTAAAATGCCAAAACCGACGCATCCTCCGGGCACATCAAGGTCCCAAAGGAAGAATATCTTTAATATCGATTTAAAAAATCTTAACGTTCGTTAGAGACATTATTTATGATTTATTTATTAGTGGATTCAATGAAGCTTTTTTTCAGAAAGTCCTCAGAAACAGCTCGGATTTTGAATTTGTTTTTTCCAATTTTTTTGTTTTTTATATTCTTTAAAGTCTGAAACAATTCATTTGGGGGAAATAATTGCTTACATTGTTTAAACAATTTTTATATTGTTTAGAAAGAGAGATCAAAAAA
The DNA here is from genome assembly GCA_943590905.1 of Sphaerophoria taeniata. Classification (NCBI taxonomy): domain Eukaryota; kingdom Metazoa; phylum Arthropoda; class Insecta; order Diptera; family Syrphidae; genus Sphaerophoria; species Sphaerophoria taeniata. The sequence continues at coordinate 47,361,933 of OX016540.1, forward strand.
CAACGTTTTTGATAATTGGAGTGTTTGGTTGCTTTAAGACAAGAAAAAAATCATATGTAAGGGGGGGTCTATTGTCCCCCGTTTAACCGGGAGGGGCGATCTATAACAAAAAAAGCCTATTTTTCAAAAAAATATTAAAAATCAATGGCTTTGGCAATAATGCCGTGTTACACCTTCCCGCAAAGCTAAGGAATGCTTCTTTTATTTTGCATTTAAATAAACCTGTTTTGCAGGTGGCCATTCAGAGGATAGAGTAGTCGATTGCTAAGCCGAACGCTACGGGTTCAAGCCCCAGCTTCGGCAGCATTCTTTTTCTACAAAAATCGCCAGCTTATCTGAGGCCACCTGTGCGATGATATGAGACAATGAAAATCTGTGTCTCCTCCTCTGTGCCACGTAGGTTTATGTTATGTGTTCTTCCATTCTATGTGTCTATCTGTCTCTCTCTGTTGTATTTGTCTTGTTCTGTCCCAGCCGATGGTCTCAGTCACCAGTGCTGCTATGTGTCTGTAGTTCGTCACATTTATGTGCGAAGTACTGTGAAGTCAATGTCAATGTCAATAAACCTGTTTTTAGGAATTGTTTTCAAAAAATTCATCTTCAAAGTGAAAATATTGAAATTTTGAACTTTTTTCTTTTCAACTTCGAACTTATTTTTTTCGAAATTTTGTGTAACTAAGTACTAACTTCTTTCACAATTAAATGCGGTTACAAGTTTTTAGTGGGATCCAGAAAACCGCATGCCTTAATGTCTTCTTGTTTTCGAGAAATTAAGAAAAAACTAAAAACACTCAGAAAAAAATTCACAAATTTAGTTGTAAGTATTATTTTTTCGAATAAATAGAACAAAATATCACCCAAATTTTTTGAGATTTTTTTGGTTTTGCTTAATTTCTCGGAAACAAAAAGACATTAAGGCATGCTGTTTCTTGATCGCACTGAGAACTTGTAACCGCATTTAATTGTGGAAAAAAATAGTACTTAACTACATACAATTTCGAAAAAAATTAGTTCTGTAACGCTGCTATTTATTATATTTTCCTTGTCATCAATTTTGCCTTGTATTTATTATTTCAAACAAAACAACAATTTGTAAGCAATCTAGTTTTCTAATTTCAAATTCATATTTCTTTTATTATGTTTGTTTGTATTTGTTTTTTTTCTTGACCTCAATTCAGCTTTGTAAGATTATTTATTATTTCAAACAAATGAGAATTTACAAACAAGCTTGTTTTCTCAATTTATAAAATTCACATTCTGTAGCTTCAATTAATTTAATAACTAGAGGATCAAATTATGTATTCTTCACTCTTGGTTTTCACATTCAATCAATTACATTGCGATATTGATACACAAAGTCCTTTGTAATCTGAATATAAACACCAATCGAGCTTGCTTAGATTTTGCCATTTTGTCAAATTTGATTTTCTTTGATATTTTTGATTCTTTGATTGTTAATAATTTCTTTTCATCTTTCATATTTAACTTTTTCCAACTTTATTCTGGTATCTTACCTTATTACTTTTAATATTCATTTCTTATTCACTTTTCATTCGTTTATTTATAATTACCACTTACTTACGTTTAAATAAATTTTACTTTTAAAGCTAATTGCTAAAATTTTATAAATAATTCTTTTATTTCCGCTGGACAATATTTGTTGGCATTTTCTTTCCATCTTTTATTTTCTCCATTTACTGGATTGCCAATTCAACGTTTGCTGTAATCTTCGGATAGCACGAACGCGGTTGAGAATACAGTAAAGCTGCGATTCCTACCCTGTGTGGTTTGACTGATTGTCCCACAAACAAACCCCCTGAGATATCCTCACGCTTCATTGGCGCCCAACATATTGGCCAGTTCCACACTGCAACCGCAACATTTTTGCCAGTTCCCAACTATAAGCCCAACTTATTGGCCAGTTCCACACTACAAGCCCAAAATAGTGGCCATTCCATACTAAGCCCAACATATTGGCCAGTAACACACTGTAAGCAACCGCAAAGTAGCCAGCTACATTCAAGAATCCGAAATTCCGCATTCCACAACGGACGAAATAAGGAGAAGCGCTAGATTAGCCGCAAGCGCAACACAAAATAAAATGGCGCAGTTTTCGGAAGCCCAATTGAAAGAATTCATCGCAGCTATCAAGAACCAAGCTGTCATACAAGGCAGTTTTAGTCACTGCACGGCACGGTTCAAAGGTGAGCGAGAAAGCGCAGTCGTCGAAAGCTTCATCACAACAATTAATGTGTACAAGGAAGTTGAGAGGATTAGCGATGCCGATGCAATTAAAGGCTTTCCGTTGCTTCTCGAGGATAATGCGAGCAACTGGTGGCAAGGCGTAAAAACTGAAGCAAAAGCATGGAAAGACGTAATCACTCTTCTCCGAAACGCTTACTCCCCTGAAGTTCCTGCTTATCGTGTATTCATGGAACTATTTGACACCAAACAAAAACATATAGATACAACTGACGATTTCTTATGCGAGAAGCGAGCCCTGCTAGCGAAACTACCCGATCCCAAACCATCTGAAACTATGATGCTTGACATGGTATATGGTCTTCTTCACATCCGAATCAGAGATGGTGTTCCACGGGATAGCCTTACATCCTTCCAGGCACTTCTCAGCAAAGCCAGAGCCGTTGAATTATCAATGTTTGAACGGCAAACACAAACCGAACCTAAACCTGATACAATACCAATTAAGAAGCGCTGCAACTTCTGCCGGCATTTAGGCCACACGATAGAAGAATGTAGGAAGAAAGAAAGACTCGAAAAACCAGTTCTGTCCTCACAGCCCGAAGCAAAAATTCATTGCTACAAATGCAAGACTCCAGGGTACATAAGATCAAATTGTCCAACGTGCAAGGATTTGCCAAAAAGACCATCAACGGTTTCCTTCAACTGCCTGAAGATAGCTCTTGGCAACGATTTACCAACCATAAACATAGCTTCACATGGAGAACGAGGTATCGCTTACCTTGATACAGCTGCACGTACCAGCGTTGCCGGAAGAGAGTTGTTCATTCACCTCCTAAAAAACGGAACAAAATTTACAAAAGCTGACATCAATATGACTCTTGCAGATGGTCAATCGAAGGATCATGAAGTCTACATTGGTGACACAAATATTATCATTGGAAACAGACTGAGACCCATAAAATTTATCGCGCTTCCACAAGCAACCGATAACCGCACACTAATTGGAGTTGATTTTCTCGAGCAGAATGGAGCTGTCATCGATATGGGTCAACGAATTTGGCATTTCGCTGATCAACCAAATCGGAAATTTGAATTTTACGATACTTCGCATACCAAAGTAACGAAATCCAAATTAGATGATACGTTTGAGAGGCTGTTTGGAAAAACACCTCCTACAGACACCACATCCCCGGAACCATCTTCTACGACAAAATACCACAATCCGACAAATGCAACATCAAGTGTTTTCCTCACAAAATTCAAGACAGTCAACACCATTTCACCACTTACCGCAGAACCATCAACGAATCTACAACACCCAACATACACCTCGAATTCAGATGATACTAGCTCCAAACCCACAGCCACAAAAAGACGAAAGCTTAAGCAATCCAGCACCGCACATAAGGACACTTACTCCCCACACTCAATCCAGAGAATCTTCAGTGATGCCCTAAGAAACGAAGTGACGCCTGAACGTAAACGGGAAAGTGAAAGCTTGTTCCCTGCGCTGATTCGAAGTGAAGAGGTAGTAGCAGAATCTTGGTTCACAGAGATATTGATGGACATAGAACTTCGAGAAAATGAAGGAAGTGATCTAAGTGCAAACAACCGTAGACAGCTAAATGAGCTTTTAGTACGAGAAGCAGAGATATTTGACGCACCCGCCGAACCAACGCCATTTATAATGCATAAGATCAACACAGGAGATCATGAACCTGTTGCTTCAACTCCTTATAGAATGTCTCCAGTAATTACGCTCTGGGAGCAGCTTTGGTCCAGGGGGAGAAAGAAACTGAACACCCTATTGAATATGCGTCGAGATTGCTTTCAACTGCAGAACGTAACTATTCAACCATACGAAAGTACAAACAACAATGAGCCAATACGCACTATCCGAAGACGAGGTAGACCAAGAAAAACAAGTAAACCAACTTCTTGTCCTGTCGCATCATCGGGACGATCTCTGCGCCAGAGGGGGAGAATGTAACGCTGCTATTTATTATATTTTCCTTGTCATCAATTTTGCCTTGTATTTATTATTTCAAACAAAACAACAATTTGTAAGCAATCTAGTTTTCTAATTTCAAATTCATATTTCTTTTATTATGTTTGTTTGTATTTGTTTTTTTTCTTGACCTCAATTCAGCTTTGTAAGATTATTTATTATTTCAAACAAATGAGAATTTACAAACAAGCTTGTTTTCTCAATTTATAAAATTCACATTCTGTAGCTTCAATTAATTTAATAACTAGAGGATCAAATTATGTATTCTTCACTCTTGGTTTTCACATTCAATCGATTACATTGCGATATTGATACACAAAGTCCTTTGTAATCTGAATATAAACACCAATCGAGCTTGCTTAGATTTTGCCATTTTGTCAAATTTGATTTTCTTTGATATTTTTGATTCTTTGATTGTTAATAATTTCTTTTCATCTTTCATATTTAAATTTTTCCAACTTTATTCTGGTATCTTACCTTATTACTTTTAATATTCATTTCTTATTCACTTTTCATTCGTTTATTTATAATTACCACTTACTTACGTTTAAATAAATTTTACTTTTAAAGCTAATTGCTAAATTTTATAAATAATTCTTTTATTTCCGCTGGACAATATTTGTTGGCATTTTCTTTCCATCTTTTATTTTCTCCATTTACTGGATTGCCAATTCAACGTTTGCTGTAATCTTCGGATAGCACGAACGCGGTTGAGAATACAGTAAAGCTGCGATTCCTACCCTGTGTGGTTTGACTGATTGTCCCACAAACAAACCCCCTGAGATATCCTCACGCTTCAGTTCGAAGTTAAAAAAAAAAGTTGAAAATTTCGATATTTTGACTTTGAAGATGATTTTTTCGAAAACTATTCCTAAAAACAGTTTTATTTAAATGCAAAATGAAAGAAGCATTGTTTAGCTTTGCAAGAAGGTATAACACGGCATTGGGGAAAAAGCTGTTGGTTTTTAATATTTTTTTGAAAAATAGGCTCTTTTTGTTATAAAATCGCCCCTCTTGGCTAAATGGGGGACAATAGACCCCCCTTTCCCTATGATTTTTTCTTGTCTTAATGCAACCTTAACACTCCAATTATCAAAAGCGTTGTTTTTGGATCTCTCCTTATAAACAATATAAAAATTGTTTAAACAATATAAGCAATTATTTCCCCCAAATGAATTGTTTCAGACTTTAAAGAATATAAAAAAAGAATATTCAAAATCCGAGCTGTTTCTGAGGACTTTCTGAAAACGCCCTTTTTTGAGCTTCATTGACTCCACTATATGTGATCTTATGATATTTCTTATGAATCTATTTTTTTTTTTACTGTTTTTGATACCAATGTACTTATTTATTTTTTGTTAAAACTATTTTTTTAAATAAAAATAATTTAAAAATGAATAGAATGCCTACAGCAAACTATGTCATGACTTTTATTTAAAAAAAAACTAACATTACCTAAGATTTAAAAAAGAAATGTTTACTTTTTTTTCGACAGCAATGCACATTCGACAATTTTCTACTTTTTTTAAATAAAAAAAAAACTAGTAAACATTTTTTTTAAATCTAAGGTTCCGCCAATATGTTGATAAATCATAAATTTAATAAAAAAAATTAGTTTTTGAAAAAATAAAAAAAAAACTATGATTTTTTTTATTTTCTGTTAAGGTGTCGAAGGGTGCCGACTCTACCCAACTCCGTTGTACCAAGGAGGAAAAGAGGTGAAATTTTTCTGCGTGAGAACGGCTCTGATTCTTCAATACAGTATGGGAAAATGAAATTTACAAATTTTTCCGCTTTTGGTGGTGGTGGAGTGGCAGACACTTAAACCGACATTAAAATGCAGGTATTATTCAGGCATCTACATACATACATAGACTTTGCGTCAGTAGCATTTTGAGGATGTAGCACAGAAGTATGTGAATCAACATTTTCAACTTTAACTGCCACCAATAGGCCTCAGAGGATATCAATAGGACATCAAACAATGGCGGGCCTTGTATTTCTGGCAATCGCAAAATTTAATTATTTTAAGGAATATTAACACTATTTTATCACTACTCGGGGAAACCTATTTTGTGCTTTGTAAATAAAATTTATTGGACAAAACAATAAAACATTTAAACCCGGATAGGTAGATTAATGTTTGGCACTTAACCTTTTTGAACCTTTCCGACTGTTGCACTACCTTTAGTTCAAATCTGGCTATGGGTCCGCCACGACCTCTCAACACGTGGTCTATTTGGCTAAGAGTGACTCCATCAGGTCAACCTTGACTTTATGGATATCCTTCCACGTGAATATGGTACTTGGGCTCACAACAACCATCTTCTTTTGTGCTGCTATTTTTATGACTCGCTGTTCATTCTCTTAGTGTTTTCATGTGTCATGAAAAACAATTCGGTCAAATGTTGTTAGTTAAATTTGCGTCCGTCGCCCATGTAGGTACCCTCTCTCTTTTGCATTGAAACTGATAATATCAGATTTTACTCTTTGCTAACTAAAACAAAATCTAACCCGATCACATGGTGTCTTGGATGACCGTTGCAATAAATGTCATACCTATTCAATTTATTGCAAGATACCTTTACTTTGCCACTTTATCTTTATCTCTTGTTATGTAAGATTGATATACATAAATGTTCAAAGCATCGGAGAGCTTCAGCGCCTTTCTGGCTCTTTAGAACTATCTTTGTAATGAGGTTTGTTGTGATTTGTTTATCGAAGACAGGTAAAGTTGGCCGCATATTTTACCTTACTTGGATCCTTCCCAAGCCTCAATATATGTGCCAGATTTTCAGGATCAGTTGCCAGCAGCCGCTTTGTTGAGTCTTTAGTTAGTATTCCATGACCGATCGCTGTCGGTAATAGAGGCGTAGACTTCATCTTAATAGCAGCTGGCTGACCACGAAAAAGCGTATAGTCATATCAGAGAAGTCAATTCTCTGTATGTATAAAAATGGCCTTGACAGTGAAATCATCATTTAAATTCGTAAATTAAATTGAAACCTCAAGATCAATAAAACAATTAGTATAACCTGTTCAATTCCGCCGAAAATTTCCACCCAATAAATAAGATTTGATAAAATCGAATTCCAAATTATAAACCATTGGAACAATGTCATCGATTGCGTTTCTAAATTCAGTCACCGATAATATTAACCGACCCAAAACCGCAATTTCTTCTAAAAATTGTTTATTCGCGGAATTACCGTATTTATTTTATTGACCAATAACATGACACGGTGAATCCCCACTCATTGAGTTATTAGGCAAAAAGAGGCTTTTTGTGTCAAAAATACAATTGCAGCCGTTAAATCTGCATCACCGACTGTATTTCAATCAAACCAATTTATCTCTGACGTTTATGACCGTTTATCGATTAAAACCAAAACCAAAACTGACCCACATCATGCGATACAACATTGAATGCGATTCACAAGCTTTACGCTTATCAGAAGTGGATAACATCGTTATCACTTCAAATTGTGGTATACATTGGAATGAGCTGCAAGTGATTCCCCGTGTCCCATTTTTAGGAATTTGTGTGTTCGCATGGGGACTTTTTCTAAAGGTTCTTGTTCTTAAACACAATAAATCTGAGATAGGAGATAACAAAACCCAATTCACTTAAAGTGGTTCATAAGTTGGCAGGTGCACAAATCTCGTACTCTTCTTTTTTGTTCATCCTTTTGGTTTTCCTGTGCATCTCCCGAGTCCCGACTATGTTCGTGTGCAGCGCGCTGCAGCCATGGCCGGATTTAGGGGAGGGCAAACGGGGCTACTGCCTGGGGCCTCCACAAAAGAGGGGCCCCCACAATTAGACTTATACTATCAAATATAGCTTTTGCTCAATAGGTGACCATAAAAAAAACAAAACAAAATGAATTGCAGCGCCCAATTCTATGAAAACGCTGCAAACATGAGTGGCAAATAGAGCAAGTACAGAATGATACGGAATTCTGATCGGAAAATTGTCGAAGAAAAAAAGCTGACAGTTTTACGTTTTGTCGAGCTGAAACTACGAAAGCCATAGTCGACGGATATTCGGAAATCGTTGAAGCTCTAACCAGCATTATCTTCCGATAAAGAGCAAAAAGACATCACGAAGCAGCGCACCTTCTGAAGAAGATGAGTAGTCTCGAAACTGCTTTATTCGCAATCTTTTGAAACAGTATCTTGGAGCGATTCAACGCTACAACTAAGATGTTGCAATACCCGAAAATGATTCTTGAATCGGCAATGCGTGCACTCGAATCATTGAAATCATTCGTGAAAGCGAAAAGTAATGATGTCGATAAATACGAGGAAGCTGCCAAGAAAATATCTCAGACTGACGAATACGTACAATCACGCAACAGTACCAGAAGGAGAAACGTGAGGTTGAATCTGCTCGATTATGGAAAAGCGCAAGACGCAAATCTGTTACCGAAAGAGTAATACAAAGTATCCGTCTTTATTCCTGCAGTGATCGACTAGCTATGCGTTTCTCTTACAGAAAGATTGCTTTATAAGAAAAGCTGGACGTTCGAGGTTTGGATTTCTCAACCAGATTGAGAAGATGGGTGCTGAAAATTTGCAAGCTGCAGCAGAGGCATTGGTGAAAGCTTATGAGGATGAGCTTAGTCCGAGTAGGTTCAATTAGTGTCTTTGATCGATTCTAACAAGAAGGACTATGGAACAAACCAGCCTCTGGAACTATTTTATTACCGAATCCTCGAATATCAAAATATCAGAGCTACATTCCCAAATCATGAATCTACGTTCTCAAAGTTGGTTTTGATGGAATCAAATTACACTGGAGAGCGCTCATTTTTAAAAATGAAAATTATAAAAAAAAAACTTCGGACCAAGATGGGACAAAACCGTCTAATCTTTCTCTCCTGAGTATGTGATCAACTTCGGGAACTGAATTTCATCGAAATAATCAACGATTTCTCGAAGGAAAAAGCTCAGACGGTTCCGTTCGTAAACACTAAAATTTAGTCATTCTTGTTTCCAATTATATTTCTTATTATGTTCGTTAAATAATAAAATAATAATACCTATATCATTGGTTTCACAAAAAAGAAGTAGGTATTTATTGAAAAACTCAACTGTAAAAGACTGTCCAGTTTACATTTTTGGAAAATAATTTGGGGCCTCCACTCCCTTGCTGCCCCGGGCCTCTGGATTTCTTAATCCGGCCCTGGCTGCAGCGGAGCGTTTCTTCCATTCTTGGAAATTTGCACGGTTGCATATACTTCTGTTAAGTTATCCAAACAGAATGCATTAAGTAAGTATCTTTTCTAATACGCGCTTGCCTCCTGCCTGACCTGGTTTATACCTAGCTTACAGCAAAAAAATGAAATTCAAAAATAGGACTACGTTAAGGTCGGTCTAAGAGCTCTGCTTTGTCTCATAAATTGAGGAGGATACTTGTTTTTTTTCGTGACGATTATGCGAGGTCGTTTCAAGCCGTTGCCGTTGAAAGGAGGGAAAAAAATGTAAAAAATAGGTTAAAATTTTGATGGCAAAAATGTTCTACAAACAGAATCTATGGAAGAAACAAAAACAGTTATTGAGAGAGATGGACAAATCATGTTTAAATATTGTTAGAAAAAAAATTCGACCAATAGGAATGAAAAACTGGCTTTTTTGTGTCCTGTTCTTTAAGGTCGAGTCAGTTGAACTGCTTCCACTATCAATTTCTATTCGGCGCTATTGTAATCTCGATGTCGAAAGTATCATAACTCTCCGATGTATCTGCTTCATAGTCTTCACACTTATAAACCGCCTTTGGAGTTCACTGGCTCGACATCAGAAATCAGCGGTAAACCTCCTGGTTTGGTATTGTTCCATTTTTGAGGCAAATTGCATGCCAGTTCTAAGGATTCCTTTTATCTAAGTCTGAGGTCGTATCTCAATGTTCTGTATTGCCTTTCTAGTGAGGTTCTCAGGGTCCTTTCTATGAGCATGGTAATAAAAGCTGAGTACTTTCTGAATGTTATCGAGTTTGTCCAGCATAATACGGTCGCCACCTGTGAAGAATTTCTTCGTCTCTCCTTTGAAGTTGGTCTATTGAGTATAATGAATTTTGGAGATTAAACACCCTAAGAATTTCTTCTTCCTTGAGCGGATGTTTTGGATTTTTGGCGTTGGAATTGAATAACTCCAGCAGGAATGTCTCTTTAAACTTATTGATGAATCTAGGAAAATAGTTCAATACCTCAATAATTCGCTTTCTTCAAAAGCTTATGTCATCATCAACATTATTTTTAGATAATCATTTTCTAAAATTAACCCGATAAAACGGCATAACTACAGTATTTCAAAGTCTTAATACCCAAAAACTGTGATAAGTGATAAGAAAACCACACTTGACTACTTAACGATCTTGAGTGCTATTCCTCCTCTAACGATAACGATACATATAATTAGGAATGCCTTAATCAACAAATGACTGCATCATTGCTCCTGTACAACCTGAAGATACATATTTTCATTATTAAATCAGAATCAACTGATATAAAGAACAGAAACCTCTGTGCTTAACCTAGTTTGTAGTAGCTTTGTGGGAGTGCGATATTGAATAAACACAAGTTAAATCTGATGATAGACTTATGGTTGTACGAGTGCTTATGCGAACACTTGATTTGGGCTTGGGTTTTTGGAATAATTTTTAAAACCGTAAGAACAAACATATTGTTTGGTTTCTTGAGACATGAATATACACTTTATCTTATTTTAAACAGAGAAATTGTGTTCACAACATTTATTGACAGCGAATTTAAGTTCAGCAGTCATCTGAAAATCTTGAAATTCATCTTTGCACACAATGAATGCTCAATTTTGTCACATTAATGTAAAAAGGTAATTGAATAAATTTTGCAGAATATCGAGTTCGGGCCTTTCTTGTTGAAAAGAAAAAGTTTAGCCACTCGTACCCTTGTACCTTGTTGAGTGGAAATCCATATTTTCTTTCAATATCTGGCTTGATTTATTGCACTGCTATAGTACTCGTGTACCAAAGCGTAAAACACACAAAAATTGATGTTTTTACGTCGCTTACTTTGACTCAAGCCTTGAAGGCGTTTTTAAAATTCAAATATAACAAAATCAATTTTTTACTTTGTAGTCATTTTTGTTTTCCATTGTTTTAAGTTTTTTTTGTTACATTTCTTAATGTAGGTAGTATTCAAAACATGTTCTTTGAAGCATGACAAGTTCAGTGACTGATGGAGGACAAACAGAACTTTGATCTCGTGCATCATTTGACATAGGTAAGCTTCTTGTGAAAATTGAAATTTGTAAGCCCTTAATTTGATGTGAAATTGTGAGTAATACCGATTTGAAATTGCTTGACAATATTTGCGAATAATTAACATTTAAGCCCTTTTCTCGGCTACCAAGCCTTCAAAAAACTTGACACCCATCTTGATGTATAGAGTTTGACCAGACCTTTCTTTTGATGTATCATTCAATGGGTTTGGGAAGAATTTTTTGTCAGTCCAATCGGTTTCGCTAAATCTAACATATTTTTTAGTTCGTATTATCGTAAGCCAAACTCAATTCCGAACTCTGGTCGCCGATATATTTGCATCAGAACCAGATGAAAGTCGTTGTATGGGATTACAATAGGTTATCTAAGGACAGAAACAAAAACAAAAAAAAAGCTTCTTGATCGTAACTCGGTAACCAGACCTCGCACGTCGTTTTGGTTTACAGCGAGTGATAGAGGGCCAACAGACCTTTTTTGCTGTGCATCATTTGATAAAGGCTTCTTGGAAAAATTGAGAGATCTTTCGATTTAAATGGGTTAAAATTTCGGAAGCAGAAATCGAAAAAAAAACATTTTTTATATGTATCTTTATAACCGATTGCTGAAGGAAAAAAATTAGCAATAGTAGGTTAGGTTAGGTTAGGTTACAGTGGCTGCGGATTCAGAATCCACACACTTAGGCCAAAAGGAAAGGCCCATTGTGATACTATGAATCTAGAGAATTACTTCTTACTAGTCGAACCATTTTGAGCTTTTTATAAAGCGTAGAAGATATTTGATATCCTTATTAGCTAGTTCACTGGGGTTATCATAAAAGTACTCTCCCAGATGAAGTTTGCGTCTTAGTGAAAGAGCAGGGCAAGTGCAGAGAAGGTGAGAGATTGTTTCCTCTTCTTCCTCATCCATACAGCTCCTGCAGAAGTCATTTGAGGCTACACCAAGTCGTATTGCGTGTCTGCCTATAAGACAGTGTCCCGTAAGGACACCTATCAGGGAGCTAATATGAAGTCTGCTTTGAGATAACAAGTCTTTAGAGCGCTTTAAGTCCAGTGAAGGCCATATGAGTTTCGTAGCTGCGCACGTTGGTAAATTGTGCCACCTATAGTTTGTTCTCGTTAAAGCTGCTTCTTTTAGCAAAAGTTTACATGTAGCTATCGGTATACCTATCTTCTCCCTTTCAGGTGAAATAGGTATGACGGTTCCATTTTTAGCGAGTTCATCGGCTCTACAATTTCCTTCGATGTCTCTGTGACCCGGCACCCAACAGAGGTGAATGTTAAATTGCTGCGCCATCTCCATCAGAGACGATCGGCAATCGAGAGCCGTTTGAGATTTGGTTGAGACACCATCGAGAGATTTAATAGCAGCCTGACTGTCAGAGAAGATGCGGATATCAGAAGTTGATATCACGTTTTCTCTTAGCCAGGAGAGAACCTCTTTGATCGCTAAGATTTCCGCTTGGAAGACGCTACAATGATTGGGAAGGCGGAATGAGATGCTTAGATTAAGCTTTTCTGAGTACACACCACTACCAACTCCATCACTTGTCTTGGATCCATCTGTATAAAAATGAATGTCTTTGTCATCCAGAAGTTTTTTGTCTTCCCATTCTTCTCTGGATGGAATGGATATCTGGAAGTTTTTACCAAATTGTGGTTTTGGAATGGTGTAGTCTATGTACTTTGGTATAGAACCGAAAGAGTTCAAAATGATGGAGTGTCCCACGTTATTGTTGGTCCATTGAGATGAGGCGTTGAGTCTTATAGCTGTACTCGCTGCCACTTGTTTGCTAAAAATGTCGAGGGGTGCCAGATGGAGGAGAATGTCTAACGCTGCTGAGGGTGTGGTTCTCAAAGCCCCGCTTATGCAGAGACAAGCAGTGCGTTGGACTCTGCTGAGTTTGTCGCAGTAAGTGACTTTCTCCAGTGCAGTCCACCATACTGCAACCCCGTACATGAGAATTGGTCGAATGACCGATGTGTATAGCCAATAGGTTATGCGAGGTTGAAAACCCCATTTGCTTCCTATGGCTTTCTTGCAAGAGAAAAGAGCTACTGTGGCTTTCTTAACTCTTTCCTGAATATTAGGTTTCCAACTTAATTTTTTGTCTAATATCAGGCCAAGATATTTGGCTTCATTGGTAAAAATTAGTGGTACACCTTTTATTGAAGGGGGTACAATTACTGGGATCTTGTATTTCCGTGTAAAAAGGACAAGGTCCGTTTTTTGAGGATTAATACTGAGTCCACAGCGATCAGCCCATCCAGTGAGCATATTAAGTGCGTTTTGGAGGAGGTCTCTAAGTGTATTAGGATGTTTTCCTGTGACGGCGATAGCAACATCATCGGCATACGCAATCACTCTGTAGCCTTCCCTCTCGAGGGATATTAGCAATTCGTTAACTACTATGTTCCACAGGAGAGGGGACAGAACACCACCTTGCGGAGTGCCTCTACTGACAGACCTTTTCGTACAAAAATCCCCCATCTCAGAGTTGATGATCCTGCTTTTAAGCATTAGATTGATCAACTCACAGAGTGAGTATTCGACGTTTTGGGTCGTCATAGCAGAAGTGATAGCAGATGTGTCAACGTTGTTGAAAGCACCTTCGATATCTAGGAAGGCAACCATAGTATACTCCTTTTGCTCTAGGGAGTATTCGATAGTTCTTACCAGAGTATGCAAGGCTGTTTCTACCGATTTCCCTTTGCAGTAAGCATGCTGAGACATCGATAGTCCCTTATCAATGCTATTACGTATATGGATATCAATCAATCGTTCCAGCGTTTTGAGAATGAAAGATGATAGACTAATAGGTCTTAGATCTTTAGGGTTGACATGCGAGCATTTGCCCGCCTTGGGAATGAATACTACTTTTACCTCTCTCCATCGCTGAGGTATATAGGCCAGATCTAGACAACTTTTGAACATCATCTCAATGATGGGCAGAGTTATGTCGATGGTGTGTTGTAGCTCAGCTGGTATGATTTGATCTGGACCTGGAGATTTATAAGGTTTGAAGCTATTCAGAGCCCATGTCAATTTTTCTTTTGTAACAAGACCTTGAGGAAAAGTTAAGTTAATACCCGATCCAGGACGGTTTATTGTATTAACGGATTTGGAGCTATCTGGGAAGTGGGTATAGCAGGTTTAGCGTTTCTTCGCAAGAGTTAGTCCATGTACCATCTGAGTTTTTGAGACAACTAGGCATGGTTGGATTTGTCGAGAGAATCTTCCTTAGCCGCGATGCCTCCGAGGACTCTTCTATTGAGCTACAGAAGGATCTCCATGAGGATCTTTTGGCTATTCTCAATTCTTGTTTATACTTTTTGAGGGATTCCTTATATGACTCCCAATCTTGGAGGTGTCTAGACTTTTTTGCACGATTAAAAAGCCTTCTACAACCTTTCCTGAGTATTTCTAGTTCAGCAGTCCACCAATGTGGTTTTCTCTTTCCTCGCACTGTAGTGAGGGGACAGGCAGTTTCCATAGCTTTATTGAGGGCTGCTGTAAGCTCATCAACTTTTTTATCGAGTTCAAGAGCGCATAAGGGAGGATCATTAAGTTCTGGTTTAATCAGACTTTTCAGAGTTGTCCTATATTTTGGCCAATCTGTTTTCCTATAGTTCCGGAAAGGGATCGGTTTTGGGGACTCTTCACTAAGAGTGAATTGGATGTACCTATGATCGGAGAACGAGTGCTCCTTTGATACTCTCCAATTCAATACTTTATTCGAGAGATGCAACGAGACAAGAGTGATATCTAAAACTTCTTGTCGATTTTTAGTAACAAAGGTTGGTTCATTACCAACGTTACTTACTACCAGATTAGTTGTTAAGATGTAATCAAAAAGAGACTCACTTCTGTCATTTATATCGGTACTACCCCACGTAGTATGGTGCGCATTGGCGTCACAACCGATAATTATGCTGGTTTTGAGTCTTGTTGATTCAGCGACCGTCTTCTCCAGAGTGGTACCAGGCAGTGGGCCCTGGTGGTCGTGGCCCAAATACGCTGATACCAGCCAGTAGGTATGGTTGTCTATTACCATACTGGCTGTGGTGACGTCTTTATCACTGAAATTAGGGAGTAAAAATACATTTAGACTACGTTTTACTAGTATACAGGACCTTGGGTTACCTTTTCCCGTTACATATAAGACGCAGTAGCCAGGAGTTCTCAATCCTCGAACCAGGGATCTCACAATCCAGGGCTCTTGGATGAGAACGACATCTTCCCCAGTTTTTGACAGGCGGAGAAGAAGGGAGGCCGAAGCCTTAATAGAGTGTTGGAGATTAATCTGTACTATTTGCAGCATTTTGGCTACAACTAGGCAGATCAACCTCCACCACTGTTAAATCCAGTTCATCCAGATCGGAAGAAGAGGAACCTAGCAGTTCATCTACATCCTCACTGGGGAGAACTTTGTTGGATGAGTCATCAGTCTCCATTAGGGATAAACTTTTGACGGTTTCGGAAGAAGACTGTGCCGCGACAGAAGAGGGCCCTGGTACAACATCATCCCCATCCAAGGATGGGAAAGTGATGATAGCACTGGGACCCCCCACGTCTGGCGACACAGCTTCTGAGTGTGAGGAAGAAGATTGTGCCGCGACAGAAGAGGACCCAGGTACACCATCGTCCACATCCATGGATGGGAAGGTGATAGTAGCACCAGGACCCCCTACGTCTTGCGACACAGCTTCTGAAGTGGGTTGTGGAGGCTCGCATAAAGCGTCTACCTCATCTTTTTTGTATATTCGGAGAGTAATCGTCTCGAACCCGTATCTTATCACTCCCTTGTCTCGCACCAGAGAGGCCGCAGAGTCCTTATTGATAACGATAATCGCACTTCGATAAAGACCCTTCGGCTCCTCCAGTTTCGCGATCTTCCAGTCGTGACAGGAGAGGTCCGGGTTGCTAAGCCTGACCATCTCATGGATGTCTTCAGGACATGCAGGCTCAATCGGGATCCAAGCACGAGCTCTCGGCCTGCAAGGAACAAAGCCTGGCCAAACTTCACCCAGCATGCCGACAGCAAGCGTATATAAATCGCGCGACCTCTGATCGTTACAAACGATGAGTTTGACATGACCTTGATGCCAACCCCCATCGCTTGTTACAGGTGGTGGACCCGGATGCTCTCGCATGACTTTGAGAAAGCCAGCCGAGAGCTTCAGTTTCACCATCTGCCAACGGTCAGAGGTAATCGCGCCATCAATATTGCTTCTATCAATGACCGCAACCACGATTTTGTTGTGTTCCTTAAGCACATCACTAAAAGGCTTAGTGAGAGGTACTTTAGGAATTTTGGGAGTGCTGATGTTCTGCACTTTGGGTTTCTTAGGGATGGGAGTGGACTCCTCCAGAGACCTTTGTCGCTTTGACGTGGAGTCGCAGCTGGTCTTAGATTTGGCTAAAATGGATTTAGCCCACTCAATCTTCTTGCTATGGATGGGATTACTACCATCCCCCAATGTTGCACCAGGAGATTTTAGCAATCTCATCGCATAGCGGCGCTGCTTATATAGGACCCTAGGTTGGATGGTTGGACCATCCTGGAGAGGTTTACTCTCTTTGGTAGTGGAACTACCGACATGAGGAGGCGCTTTCGCCAGGGATACCTCCTGTACCTCACTAGAAGCTGGGCAATGACTTGGCACAGACCCCTCTCCTATGTTTGGCACAGGATTTACGACAGCCGACATTATCGCCGAACTGCCGCCCGGTGTAGATACAACCTGTACCACACTCGAAGTTGGGCAGTGACATGTCACAATCCCTTCTCCTGTGTACGGCACAGGTGTAACGACAGCCAACGTTGCCGCCGAACTGCCGCCCGGTGTAGATGGAATACCGGCACCGGTTTGAATTTTTGTTTTTTGTTTTTGTTTTTGTTTTGGTTTTTGTTTTGGCATTAAGGTCCCACGAGTAAGCGAAGTAAAGGGGGGGTCCATCTGCGCAGAGATTCGCATACACAGATAAGGCTAGTTAATCCGGAGGTCGCCTGGTATCCGGATACTCCGTTAGTGACTGAGCTATTTTTAGAAATTGGGCCCTCAGCCTGGCTGATCATCGGCACGGGTCGTATAACACCTTGAATCCAGCCCAATTGGGAAGTTGAAGGGGAGGATATGATTTGGAAAAGGAGAGACGAACAGCAATTGAGCCATAAGCGTCCCAGGAAGGAAACGAGGTACTGACAGAAGTGATACACTATACAGTCAGGGGATAAGGAGACATCAGCCAGTGTAATGCACAAAGCCGATGGAGGAGGGGATAGGGATCGGGAAGGGGAGGGGCGAGCGACCTTTGGTTTCAGGACTCTTCTGGAGAAATAATTCCCGAGAATCATTGACCTTACTCAGCTTCTACAACTCGACAAGTTCGACGCTCAGGTAGAAGAATAGTAGAATAGTAATAAATAACTATTGTTTTGCATGAATGGAGTCAGTTAAAATAATATTTCTTGGTGTCAGCATCAAGTCATCATGTTCGTCCCCATGACCATGACCAATTCTTTTTATGTTGTTTCGAACGCTTTTTATGGTTAATTGATAAGAAGAAATAACTTTTCCTTTCCACATACAAGTAGTACGGCTGAAGAAGATATCTCTGTACTTGACAGAATGACTGAAGTAAAGCTTCGATCATCCCTGGAAGCAGAAGTTGTATTGTCACTCTATTTTTTATCAATTTAATAGCTCAGAAAAAGGAGTATAATGTTTATATTTAACAGCTTTATTCTTTACACCGTCGGAAGATTAGGATTTAAAAATTGTTCTTGTACAATGTCTAACAAAAAACAAGTATGTGCACGACTGGGTCGTACAAATTTGCTCTTGTATTCCAAATTAAAAATCACAAAAAAAATAACTGAAATTCACAAACAAAAATATAAATATAAATATGAAACTCAAAAATAAATTTTATCTGAAAAAATTGATGTCGTAAGTTCCTTCATATTTTTAATTTCTTTTTAAAAAAAATTCTTGGAGGGGTTTATTTGTTAATTAATTGTTTGCGAATGCAAAAATCTCAAAAAAATCAATAATTTTTCAGATAATGGTTCCATTCGTGCCCGCGAATCGAACCATTATCTGAAAAATTATTGATTTTTTCGAGATTAGTTAGTTTGTTAAGATAAAAATAAAGGTTGTCTTTTTTTGTTCATTCGGGATAAATTATTCATGGAAAAATAGAAAAGGAAAGTTTTGTTAAACCGTAAAATGAAAACTTTAGTCTACAAATGCGAATGCTGAAATGCTAAGCTTTTTTACTAAAATGCTTAGCTTTTTTACCTCAGTGAAATTCGTAAATATTATTATGCATCAATTTTCCGAAAGTACAAAGCAAATCGGGAAGTAGTTTGACAGAAACTAGATAAGTACAAGAAATCAGAAATCTATGTATTTTCAGTCTTTGGTGTTGTGCAGACCAAACAAGAAAGATCTTATCAAGAGTTCAAAACAAAGTTGAGTCTTAGCATAGAAGACTTAAGGTTTTAGTTGGTAAGCCGCACGTTGGCCTGTACAAGCTGATTCATGTTTAAGTGCAGGAGTCGGTTGAGGTTGAATGAAAGGTAGAAAAACTTGAAATGACGGAAGAATTTTATATGAGACGGGAGTATGCAACGAATTTTGACTATAAGGGAAGAAAAATAAGAAAAGCCATATCGGTTTCTTAAGATGCTAAGCTCAAAACCCATTTTGTTAATTGAATCACACCAAAAACATAAATGTAAAAAAAGAGCCAAGTTCTCCCGTACAAAAATTCTGCCTAACAAATCAGCCACGAAAAGTAATGAGATCTAAAAGAACGCCAAGTTCTAAGATTCAGCAAGTACTCGTAGGTGCATTGCAAATGTTTTAAGTGGACTTACATCGAATCAACTATTAGTTTTGAAAGTTACTTGTAAACTAATGTAAATTAGTTAATTTTTTTACTTAGCAAGTTTTCCAAACTTTTTTAATAGTAGGTTACTAAGAGAAAACCCGCCAAGTAAAAAAAAATAACTAATTTACATTAGTTTACAAGTAACTTTCAAAACTAATAGTTGATTCGATGTAAGTCCACTTAAAACATTTGCAATGCACCTACGAGTACTTGCTGAATCTTAGAACTTGGCGTTCTTTTAGATCTCATTACTTTTCGTGGCTGATTTGTTAGGCAGAATTTTTGTACGGGAGAACTTGGCTCTTTTTTTACATTTATATTTTTGGTTTGATATCATTACTTTTTGCAAAGATTTTTTTTTTGTTTTGATAAGCAGAAAAATCTAAAAATTAATTTTATTTCTTTATATTGACTGGCAGAATTGCTAGTTTGCCAAATTACAATATTCTACGATGATCAGAGGTGCCCCATATATTTTATAAAATTTATTTTTAAATGGGTGGGTACCACGCCCCCTCAGTTGAAAATCATAAATTTCATATTTTATTTGTTCTATTGCACGATGTACTTGTATGCCAAATTTCTTGATTCTACTGCACTCCAAAGTGCTCCATATAATTTAAATTAATAATTTAAAAGTAGGCAGCTACCACGCCCCCTGACTAAAAAATTTCAAATTTTCAATTTTTCCCTTTCTATGTACTTCATTACCTATCACTGTGCTAAATTTCTTGATTCTACTGCACTCCAAAGTGTTCCATATAATTTAAATTAATAATTTAAAAGTAGGCGGCTACCACGCCCCTTGACTGAAAAATTTCAAATTTTCGATTTTTTCCTTTGTATGTATTACATGACCTACCACTGTGCCAAATTTCAAGTTTCTAGGGCAACGGGAAGTGCTTCATATAATTTAAATTAATAATGTAAAAGTAGGCGGCTACCACGCCTCCTGATTGAAAATTTTCAAATTTTCGATTTTTTCCTTTGTATTTACCACATGACCTACCACTGTGCTAAATTTCAAGTTTCTAGGGCAACGGGAAGTGCTTCATAATTTTGATGATCTGTCAGTGAGTGAGTCAGTGAGTCAGTCAGTCAGTCAGTTACGGTTTTCGTGATTTTTGGAACATTGTATCTTAGAAACTGCTTATGCTAAATATCTGAAATTTACTGAGGTGCTTCCTCTTGACTAGCTTAACAAATGATGTGAGTTTGAAACTTTTGGCTTCTTTGGTATAGAAGTTAGAGGGGTGTGGAAAATGCCCTGAGTTGTTTCCTGTAAATAAGGGTGTAGTGCCAAATTTGCTAGAGAACTTGGCTGGGCACTACCGTGCCCCTTGATATGTTTTTGAATTTTCTAAAAATTTGTTAAATTTAGTCAAATTTTGTTGTTATGTTAAAAGTGAGAATAAATCAAATCTTGAATTAAATTACAAAAACATGTTTTCTTTCAGAAATATAATTAAAAAATAAATCTCGAAAAATCTCGAATTACCATTTTTTTTCGAGATTTTTTCGAGATATTGTCCTTCGAGATTCTTGAACATTCCAGTTTCGAGATATTTGTACGAGATTTTTGTATTCGAGATTTTTGTATTCGAGATAACGTCATGAACCCGACAGGTACCGTTTTGGAACAATAAAAATATTTTTTTTACATAACATAGCTACATCTGTGTTTAAAAAGAAAAAAATTTCGATGAATTTAAAAAAAAAATCGTAGGAGCCGTTTTTTAGGAAATTGAAGCTTTTGGTTTTTGGCCAAAAAACACTTTTTTTTTATTTTTCTATCATCGTAATGTCATATTTGTTCAAAATCTCAATTTCTTTTTACGAATTCAAAACTTGCCAAATATTCCATATTTATATCGCAAGTAAGAATTTAAAGCGCCAAGTATCATAATAATCAAAAATGGACGTATTAAAGCAAATCCAAGTTAATGACAGCATTCCGAAATGATTTACAAAAGCAACACGACGAGTTCGAGGCACGTGTAGTGGACTATTAGTCTTATCTTTCTTGAAGCAATTTTTCCTGAGGCACTTTTAACTAAATCAAAACAAAATACCGATGCTATCAAAAACTTAATCATTCGCTTTGAAACTTAAAAGTAAAAAAAAATCAAAAATAACAAGCAGTTAAAAGATAAAAAAGATGATCCAAACGATAAGAAAAAATGATGCGCATGCAGTTCCCCTTCCTTTCTTGATGGTTTTCTATTAAGAACCCTCTTGAACATTTTCAGGGATCCCTTGATGAGAGAACTTAAAAGAGTTCTCTATGCACATGCAGCCATTTCAAAACTTGTTGTTGAACGTTTTCATTTAATTTTAAGGATGAGAAAGGCAATGATTGTGGAAGTTGCAATCAGTTTTATTAAAAGTTCTTTCCTGATAATCCACTTCAGATAGTTGAGTACTTTATGGATTAAATGAAACATCAAATATATATTTTTTTTTCAATAAAAAAGATTAGGTATCTTACCTAATAAAGTATTGCTGAGATAATCTATCTATTTAAACATAATAAACTGAAGAGGCTAGTGTGACGATACGACCTGTGGCAATAATTAAGGAGCTTAAGGCAAGTGGATTAATAAATGTTTCTTATCATAATAATAAGCTAGTGTTTGTGGCTATTTTGATATTGATTGTAATCATCATAGTTTTGATTTCTTGAAAAGTAATGAATGAAAACGTAGAATGAAACTATAATACGTTGTTCAGATAAATGTTAAACCGACTAAGAATAAAATTTATGATAAAATGGTCTATGACACGATTTTAGATTGTTTAAAAAAGTAAATAACAACGTAGAAACGTGAAATTGTGACGTCCGTCTTAGCAATATGTATGGAAAGCTTTTACTTCCAATAGTTTTTTTTTTGCACTGCTTTTCCTGAAAGCCCAACAGGCACGCTATGCGTCCAGGGTTTACCGAAGGAAAAAATCGAATGCAGTATTTACAGTTTGGAAGAGAAACCCGATAACTACACACAGAAAAATAATCCAATGTAAAATCAACACGACAAATTATTGTTTTTACAATGGTGCACAGTTTTTAAATCAACTTTTTTTTCATTTAGATTTGAAATGGTTTCGTTTTAAATTGATATTTTTTGTGATTATTTTAACATGAATGCTTTTTGAACTGTCATTATTATTAATTAAGTGTTGATTTTAAAGTATTTCGTTTAAAATTAACTTGAAATCAGATTAAAAAAAGTAAATCGTGTTGAAATAAAAGGGGATCGTGTTAATAATCGGATTAAAACATAAAACAAACCCAATGTAAAATCAACACGAAAGATTATTGTTTCTTTAGTATTCAATCAACATGAAATCGTTAAAAAAAAAGTAAATCGTGTTGAAATAAAACGGAGTCGAGTTGAAATACGCTGAAATTTGCCGACAGACGAAAAAGATCCGTTATCATTTCAGCAACCCCTTCTCTGGTTGCATTAGCATTTTTGTTTTTCTTTGAGTTTATTTGATTGCGCGTCTCAGCTCAAAAACTGTTTAGTAGCCAATCTACATTAAATCGTTTTAAAACAAAATGGAATCGTGTTGAAGTAAGAGGGAGTCGTGTACATACTGCATCAAATCGTGTTGATTTTTGATTAAGATTTGCCAAACGAGACAAAAAGGTCCGTTATCTTTTCAACCACACCTTGCATGTGTGGTGGCAGTGGCATTCGCATTTTAGCTTTCGGTCGGAAGAGTTCGTTTCAATAAAGTGCAGTGAAGTGTTTAAAAGATTATTTGTAATGGATGTACAAAGTAATGATTTTGTTTTCGGGGATGAGCGGCACACTATCTTAAGTGAGCCAGTAACGTATGAACAGGACGACCAAGGAAATATTATTGTCCATTTGCCATCAGTACCAGTGTTGGACCAAAGTCAAACAAAGTTAGACGAGCTGCTGGATAAATTTGACTTGCCAGAGGCAAAATATTATTTAATAAGTAAGTACCAGAGCTGTAAAAGAATGCAATCTTTTGGTATTGCATCGTCAAAAGTCCCATTCATTTAACTAAATTTTGGGAATGCATTCACATTCTTTATTGTAATACTTTGACTTCGATAAAAAATTCGCAGTTAATTTTGAAGTCTTTTGAATAAAAATCATTTAGAGCAGTTAAAAGACTTGAAGTCAAAAGAATGCATTACTTTTAACTGCTTGCATTCTTTGAAGTCTTTTGCATTCCTTGCATTCTTTTGCATTCTTTTGCATTCTTTGCATTCTTTGCATTCTTTTGCATTCTTTGCATTCTTTTGCATTCTTTGCATTCTTTTGCATTCTTTGCATTCTTTTGCATTCTTTGTATTCTTTTGCATTCTTTTGCATGCAAGAATGCAAAGAATGCAAAAGAATGCAAAGAATGCAAAAGAATGCAAAAGAATGCAAAGAATGCAAAAGAATGCAAAGAATGCAAAAGAATGCAAAGAATGCAAAAGAATGCAAGGAATGCAAAAGACTTCAAAGAATGCAAGCAGTTAAAAGTAATGCATTCTTTTGACTTCAAGTCTTTTAACTGCTCTAAATGATTTTTATTCAATAGACTTCAAAATTAACTGCGAATTTTCCTTTAAAGTTAAGTACTGACATGAAGTTAAAATACTCAAAAAATAAGTCTTTTTATTCATTTAACTGCAATACCAAAATGATTGCATTCTTTTACAGCTCTGGTAAGTACATATCTACATATGCTATACCTATATATACATAAAGCTATACCAAATTCTCTATTTCAATAGAATTGGCCCTAAAATGTATGTTTTATGTCATGAAATAGAACTAAACTTTTTTGACAGTCATTTTCAATCATATGAAGTGGGAAAACTGAAAGAAGAAATGTTGTTGAAAGAATTTCAGGAATTCACAAGCCCGCCTTTGAATATATTTCCTATTAATAATGGAAAACATATTTAAGAAATAAATGTATTTAAATAAGTTCATGTTTAGCTTAAGAAATCAAATAAAAATTAATAAATTGAAAAATATATTTTTGAAATTAATGTATTTTTATATATTTTTAAAGAATAAAATAAAGAATGAATTGATTTATGACATAAAAAAATTGCATTATGTATTTCTGTATGTATGTTTGTTCACAGGATCACCAACTCATCTTTAAAATGAAAACATATTGATTTTTCGAGGAAAATTCAAGTTGTTTTAATACGATAAGGAATTATTTTGAAAGGAAATATCATGTTATTTTGACATGCGAGCCATTTTGATTCAATTCGAATTTTTATTCGTTTTAAGATGAATATTATTTTGGTTTAACAGGGATCCTCGTGTTATTTCAATTATAAAATCAATTTGATTCAAG
The DNA here is from genome assembly GCA_943590905.1 of Sphaerophoria taeniata. Taxonomy (NCBI): domain Eukaryota; kingdom Metazoa; phylum Arthropoda; class Insecta; order Diptera; family Syrphidae; genus Sphaerophoria; species Sphaerophoria taeniata. The sequence continues at coordinate 47,386,643 of OX016540.1, forward strand.
AGGATATGTGTATTATTTTAAAAGGGTAGTCATTTTGATTCAACATGAATCAACGAGTTATATCAATACGATAATCTTTTCAAATTAAGCTGATATGACGTTATTTCAAAACGAAACGAATTTACGTTTGGTTTACAAGAAAATCATTTTAAATCAACACGAAACGCCATTAGAGCAAAATCATAGCAAAAACATGTTGAATCATTATTGTTATTTTTGATTTTACACGATTTTTTTTCAGTGTGTAAAGCCAGCAACCAAACATGCCAGTGGTCAGAGAAACTTTGACAGAGAAGACAATAGCTGTGATTGAAGGAACCAGAGGGACAATGGAAAACCCAGAAATAAAGAGGTGTCGATGGTCCAACATTGTTCTAAGACAGTAACATAATATAGAAATCTGCACGAGTGTGTATTTTTGAACGTTGACTAAAGCCTCTGAAAAATATAAATAGATTTGCGAGTCAGCTTTTGCAGAGCCAAGACTCATCAAAAGTTCTCTGAATGAGTGTGAAGAATTAAGGGGACCTACAATTTTACTCCGATTCCAAATGGCAAAGTTAAGAAGCACTTTTTTCGTAACAGATGATACTCTTGGAAGTGTTGTCAGTTCCTCGCAAAAGACAGTATCCATTAAAGATGAAATAAACACTTTACGAGTAGGATTCGTTCCCACACGTTCTGTGTAGCAGCCAACGCACACACAACCACGCCATGGGCTACAAAAGCCTCTGACTTCGACAAATAATCAGCTGATCTTTGATGCGTTCTATCCCAACAAAGAATATTCTGCGTGTGTTGCCAACCTCGATCACTACAGTGCCCGCTGGATGTGGCGCTTCTACTAGTACTTATCCACCACGTTAGGCGAAGAACGGTGAATCGGCACCTTCCTTACAGTAAAGACGTCCCCACATAAGACCACCCGGAGACAGTAAGAAAATCTTTTTTTACGCAGGTACCTATGCGACGAAGAAAAAGATTCTAACAGGAGCCGAGAGCCAAGCACGACAAGACTGTATTGGTTCGGCCGCTTAATCCTTGGAAAAACATTCAACGATATTTGGATACGTTTTATTTTATTAAAGCTTTTCTATCGAATGGGACATAAAAGAGTTTAAGCTCTTTACAATTTCGAAGTTCATGACTGAAAATTTTTCACGGAAAAATGTTCACACATCATAATTATTGTCAACAAATACAAATATTTAAAGCTTCTTATCATATCAAACAAAATTATTGCTTTATGATGACAATAAAGATGAGTGCTTGTCAGCTGAATGCTTGAAATGACAATATCCCACATATGACAGTTAAATAAATATTTGTTCGATTGTTACAACAAAACAGTGCTTTTTAAAGTGTCGGACCAAACGGAACGTAACGAACTTCAAAAAATGAATTTAAAATCATTTCTGCTGTTTTTTATTTGCCTGCAATATTCCAAAGTTCGTATGGTTTTAAATGTAAAATTATAAATTTTTCTAACTCATTCAATACGAAATTCCAAGGTGAATGCAACTGTAAGTGTGCCTTCATTACTAACCCAAAAATATGTCGAAGAAACTCTTCAGAGGGTTCCAAAAACAGGTAAATGTTACTCTGAGTACTTAGAGGTAACAAAGGAAATAGTTGACACCTATCAACAAGATTTACAAAACTGTCAAAAAAATGAAAAGGGACAACTTGAGGCACTCTCGGATGAAGGACAACAAATTCGGGACACTACAACCGAATCAATCGACGAAATTTGTGATATTCTCAACAAGTGCAAGGAGAAAGAAGGAAATGTGAACTTTTTTGACTGTGTCGATAATTCGGTATGATGATTTTTTGTATATTCCATCGGCATTAATTTTTTTTTGACTCTACAGGGAGATGCAAATGTTCGAGCTATGTGGAAAGCTTCCAAGGATTCATCGGAAACCGCAGCTCACATAAGAAACCAGTTGCAAGTTATCAAGGCTGAGGCAGAACAATGCAGTAGTAAGGCTGAGCGAGTTTATATTGTTGGAATAGAGAAAGCTACGAGTGATTTAATAGCTTGCAACGCTCGAGGTGGCAATAGCAGTGGCGTAAATGTTTAGTTATTTAAACAAACGTTATACTTTTTTTTTTAAGTTTGAATAAATGGAGATAACCTTTAGGTTATAAGGTAGCAATTTGTAAAAAAAAACATTTGGTAGGTTTCGGAAAATTGGAAACATGAGCGATTACCTTTTTTTGAAAAAGAAAGAGTTTAACAAAAAACAAACAATTTTATTTCGGTCAATCATCCTTGTAAATATAAAGAAAAAAAAACATAAATAGAGGGGCGGGACAGCTTTTGAAGAGCCAAGGCCTAAGTGGCTTACTCTCATCAACAATTCTCTGAGTGCGTGTGAAGAATTGAGGGGACCTACAATTTAACTCCGATTCCGAACGGCAGAGTTGAGAAGCACTTTTTCATGACAGATTGATACTCTTGGAAGATTTGTCAGGTCTTCGCAAGAGACAGTATCCGGTAAAGATGAAATAAACACTTTACGAGTAGGATTCGAACCAACGACGTTCTGCTTAGCAGCCAACGCACTTACACTTACCAACTAAGCTACGGGAAACTGCAAAATATAATCAACAGAAAACTATAGGGTGTCTCAATAAGAGTGCACTTTTTAATTTTAATATAAAAACATGTAGGTATTTTATAACAGAGTTGTGATATTATAATTGTATTGTAAAGAAGACATGTTCCGATTAAGTATGGAATCAAATTTCCGGCAAACGACCCCCCAGCGCCGATGACAGGCAGGCCATTACTCTCTTCATGAAATTTTCCATATCTTTTTCACAGAGATGTCGCTATATCTCACCAATGACACGTTGGATATCCAATTTAAGCTCAGGAATTGTTTCGGGTTTATTCGGATAAACCCGAGATTTCATAGAACCCCAAAGAAAAAAATCGCACGGCATTAAATCGCACGATCTTGGTGACCAGTTGACATCAGAATTTCTTGAGATAATGTGTTCCGGAAATTGTTGCTGCAATAAGTCGATTGTTTCATGCGTGGTGTGGCAGGTTGTGCCGTCCTGCTGAAACCACCTATTGTCCAGATTGATGCCGTGCAGTTGAGGCCACAAGAAGTCCGTTATCACATTCCTGTAACGCATTCCGTTCACAGTCACTGTCGAATTGATGTTTAAGGGTTTTCGACAACACTCTCGTTTGCAGCAGCAATTTTTTCAAGAGACCGACCAGTACGTTGACGCAAAGGATTCTTATCATCTATAATTGACCCAGTTTCTTCAAATTTTTTGACCACTCTTCGAATGGTTGACATATTAGGATATTAGGTACACTCTCTCGACTGAAAATGTGGCGAAGTTTGCGAAGCGTTACTTTTCCCATTTTTGTAATGAGTTTTTACCATTAAAACGTGTTGTTCTTCCAAAGAGCGCTCCCATTTTAGTAATCGGAACAAACAGAGGTGACATCTGTCAAATTTCAGTGTTGCCACTTGCATGACAAAAAAAAATATTCCAATTTTAAAAAGTGCGCTCTTACTGAGACACCAGTAGTGTTGTAGTGAAAACAACAAACAAACTCTATTACACAAGAAAAACGCTGCTCGAGACCGAAGGTTAAAATATTTCTTCGTTCAATGTTCTGCATCTCACCAAATAGCGAGTGATAGGTTTTTTTTATTGTTAAATTTCAGTAACTACGGCTTGTCGAAAAATATTTTTGTTGTGCTTAAACTATTTTCTACTTGAAGAAGGCGAGGAAAAAGCTTGTAGATCCAAGGGATCTGACACTCGGATCTACACAAATAGTCATTTCGTTTTTTTTATTTTTATTATTATTTATTTGAGGGTTTACTCTTTCCCAAGAGTGTTCTTTACTTTTACTGTAAAGCTTTTGGACTCGAATCGAACTCGAGCATGTAAGGTTTTCATCTTTCATGGATACTGCCTCCTGCAAAGAATTGGCAAAACTTTCAAGGGCATCAAACTGTTAAAAGCAGAAGTGAAAATACAAAATTCAAAGACAAAAACGATTGACCTGATTTTGACAAAATCAACAACTCTTGTCATGTTGATCGTTGAGAAACTGAACATCGGCATGTATTATAATATTTAGATTATTATGGCTTTGTTCACACAGCAAAAGTATGCTCATATGCGAAAATATCCCCACTCCTCAAATAAAGAATTTTGTAGTTAATAACCAGCAATTGAGTTATTTTTTTTTCTTTTTTCTCTTTTTTTTTTCTTTAACAGTACTTCGCAAATAAATGTAACGAACTACAGACACATAGCAGCACTGGTGACTGAGACGAGACCATCGGCTGGGACAGAACAAGACATACAACAGAGAGAGACAGATAGACACATAGAAAGAAAGCACACATCAGACACTTACGTGGCTCAGAGGAGGAGACTTAGATTTGTATTGTCTCATGTTATCGCCCAGGTGACCTCAGATAAGCTGGCGATTTTTGTAGAAAAAGACTGCTGCTGAAGCTGGGGTTTGAACCCATAGCGTTCGGCTTAGCAATCCACTACTCTATCCTCTGAACCATGGCCATCTGCTGATTGAGTTATTTATCAAATAATTCGTAGGTACAAATTTTTTCCATACTCAAAATTTAGTACTAGAAATATCGTTTCACATACGCAAGGTATTTGGGCTACGAAAAAAAAGTCGTGTCCCGTTCATATGTCATCCCATCGTAAATCGCTGTAAACGAAAACTAATCATCTAATGTCTAATCGGTGCAGGGAAATTACTCCACGGGAATCTGCTCCACACGGGAATTTACTCCACTCAAAGCGAGAATTTGCTCCACTTTTTAAAGTGGAATAAAGTCCCCCTGCCAGTGGGAAATAACTGCACAATTTTTTTGGTGGAATTATTTCCCAGCTATACCGGTTTTGACGAGGAATATTAGTTATTATAATGCAATCAATATATGTGATAAATATAAGACTTTTTTTTATAGTTAACAGTTTTTTTACTTCAAATTCACCCTTTTACAAATCAAATTCACCCTTTTACAAATCAAATTCGCCCTTTTACAAATCAAATTCACCCTTTTACAAATCAAATTCACCTTTATACAAATCAAATTCACCCTTCTACAAATACAAACCATCTTCTTTATAAGTACAGGGTGAATTTGATTTGTAAAAGGGTGAATTTGATTTGTAAAAGGGTGAATTTGACTTGCAAAAGGGTGAATTTGATTTGTAAAAGGGTGAATTTGATTTTTAAAAGGGTGAATTTGAAGTAAAAAAAAAACTGTATAAGAAAAAACTCAAATTCTGATTCCATGTTAAAAAAAAATATTAAAAAATAAGAAGTGCAATTATTGTTTCTCACACTTTTTACTTTTAGTGGACTACTTTCTCACACTATTATGCAGTTATTTCCCACTCTTAGTGGGAATCTATTCCATTTTAAAAAGTGGAGCAAATTCCCACTTTGAGTGGAGTAAATTCCCATGTGGAGCAGATTCCCGTGGAGTAATTTCCCTGTACCGTCTAATCATCTCCGCCACACACACGCCAGTTAGAATTAACTTGTTCAAAATTAGTAAAGGCTCGCAAGAAATTTGACAAATAATAATAATCCATGATAACTAAATTCGTTTCCATAAACTAATCCACAAAGATTTGACATATCTAAATCACTTAAAACTAAAATTAGATGCAAATTTGACTGAGACGTCAAATCGGACCATTCATTAGAAAAGCCTTAAAATGTTAAGTATTTCTGGCAGCGTAAACGGGTGCGGGGAAATAACTCCACGGGAACTAACTCCACTGAGGGATTTACTTCCCACCAAGTGAGAACTTACTCCACTTTAGTAAAGTGTAGTTAGTTCCCATGTACGGTGAGAACTTAGTTCACTTTCTAATGGAAACTAAGTTCACACATTTATACATGGTGCAGGAAAACTGGTCCGGAAATCAGAAGTCCCGAAAATGGGTTTCAGGACTAATGACCCACTATGGTGGGTCATAACAACAACCCCAAAATGTCCTATAAATAAATAAGATCATTTTTATTTACTACCTATTTGTCGACAAAATGGATAGAGCAATTCATTTTAAAAGCTGTTGCTGTTTCCTTTAATTTGGAAAAGCATGCTAGTGTCTGGATAGCAGGTACTGCACTGCAATGATTCATTTTGAGCATCTTTGTTCACCTTGGTGGATGATGACTATCTGTAACACTCAAAATCAATTTGGTTTGATTGGGAGTGAAGCGAGCGGAAAAAATTTTGCCCAAAAGAGAATCAATTTGGGGTGTGAAAATAAAAAAATTCGCGCGAATTTTTTTTATTTTCACACCCCAAATTGATTCTCTTTTGGGCAAAATTTTTTCCGCTCGCTTCGCTCGCTTGCAATTTTTCTTTCAAGCTCCAAACCCTTAATAATAGAATTTTAGAGTTAATAGAGTCAATAAAAAAATGTCTTTCTGATGGAACTTTAAATGTTATTTAAATAGCTCAGTTATTTGAAGGGACAAAAAGATGCAACAAGATGAAACTGGGTTCAAGTACAGTGTGCTTGTAGAATGCCCTACTCTCACCGAACACCAAACTTCAGAAGAAGGTTTGCATAGGAAAAAGTTTTCTTTATGTCACATAAACTTATAGCATGCGGTATATTTCAATTGTTATATACCGTTTTAGAAAATGTTTAAAATTGATAGAAAAGGTCAGAAACCCCGAATTTTATTTCTGGACTAATGATAATGAACCACCATAATAGGGGGTCAGATTCTTAAAAATGGGTTTCCTCTAAGTTTCTCAATATTTTTGTGCATGCTATTTTTTAAAATTATTTTCAGTCTTAAAAACTGAATTTCGGAATGACTTCGTTTCTAAAAGAAAATTATTTTAATTTCACAAACAAAATTGCTCAGTACCTATACTTGAATTCTTATTTTAATTTTTTCTCAATGGCAAATTATTTCAAATTCAAAGGGAACTAGATCCACTAATTATTTGAGGAATTTAATTCCCACTGTACATGGGAACTAACTACACTTTACAAAAGTGGAGTAAGTTCTCCCTTGGTGGGAAGTAAATCCCTCAGTGGAGTAAGTTCCCGTGGAGTTATTTCCCCGCACCGCGTAAACGCTGTAATATAACATTTGACAGCTCATTTCAAACAATTCATTTTCAAATGATTCATCATTTCTTCGATTTTTGTCATCGGATTGTACTTGGCTCCGGTCAATCATCGATCGCCTCGATACGTTTGAAATCAAGCAAAGCGTTTTTTTTTTTTTTTTAAGCAAAACATCAACTTTGAATATCGAAATCTTTGACTCAAAACGATATTTTAAGCAGCATCTTGTTTCAAATTGTTTCTTACTATATAACAAAATCTTTCGTTTTGTGCAAGAAGGACGTTCTCGAAAATTGTGCATTTGTGTCTATCTTTGTCCCCTGTTAAAAGAGTATCTACCTAACCACAGCCTTTCATTACGGAGGTTTCTATGCGTTATTTTTAAAACTTATCACGTGTATCCAAGTTTCTTTGTACATGGCTAGTATAGTAGAGTGTGATATTTGAGAACAGCAAAATTTATAATTTTCATTTCTAAAATTTATGATGGGTTGTGTTCATTAGATTGATAGACATTTCCTACTTAAAATTCACATAAATCTCTTTGATTGAATAGATAAAAAAAAGTATTTATCTAGCTATACCCCAAAATAGATATTTACACTTTTTCTTCGCGGTAGCACCTGCGATAAGCTTAAGACTCCTAAAAAAAAAGAACACAAGCTGTAAATTAGGTCTAATCAAACGAAAAAGAAAGAAAAAAATCACACCAGTGCGAAACTATCTAGAAGTCATTCACTTTGCAATTTATATAAAAGGCCATTATGCCATCAAGCGTTCAGTGTCAAGTATCCCCTGTAAACAGCACAGTTATACAACATCAACTCGTATCACCATGAAATTCGTCGGGTCTCTTCTATTCCTTGCTGGAATCATCATTTTCAATGTGGGTATCAAAAAAGTACTTGAAAAGGACTAAATTTTATAAATTTATAAATTCCAAACAGGACGCCCTCCCCTCTATCGACAGTCACATGGATCTTCTAAACGAAGAGCAAAAATTACTTTTGACCAAATTGAGGCAAAAGGCACAAGGCAGACGCAGTATTCAGACTAGAGACATCGCTATTCTTGACTGCAACGACAAATATATGGAAGAAACACAAGATATGTTGACCAAATATAACAGCGCTATGGACACTTGTAATAGCAACAAGAAGCTGAGCATACAAAAACTCAATGAAATCGCTGAAAAAACAATCAAAGAATTCAAAGACCAAATCAAACCAACTTGCGAAGACAAATGTCTAAATGAAACAGCAAGTACAGACAAATATTCGTGTTTGCAAAAAATGGTAAGGAAAATTTTGCAAATTGCAAGAAAAAGAAAATATTTGTTTTCTTATTTTCAGGCTTCGAACAACACGCAATTGTATTCGGCAATGGGAATCGCCGTAGCAGCCGAAAAAGTCCAATATGACAAAAATATGGAAGACACGAAAGGCATTGCCAAGTTGTGTAACTCGAAGGCCAAAACAGAATTCCAAACAAAACAAATGGATTTGTTGACAAAATACGAAGATTGTGACACTTATTAATTATTAAATTTGTGAGCAAGATCAATCACCTGATCAGCTTTTTAAATGGTTTTGCCCAACAATGAAAAAACTATTTTATTTGGAATAAAAAACCACAAACATTTTCATGCATTCAATTAAGTTTTTTTTTTTGGATCGTTTATATTGTGTGAAGCTTGTTTTCAAAGGCTGAGGTATGCTCCTAGGTGTTAAGCACCTAACGTCAAGTTGAAAATCCAAACCAAATAAGAGCTGTTTTCTTCACAATTGCTCAATTTGTAGCATACTCTCAAATTGGTCAACTCTAGAGTTGAGAAAAACTTGAGAATTGAGGGACAAGTTGAAAATCGATTTTCGTCACTACTTTAAATCTCAACTTGAGAGTTGAAATTCAAAAGTTGGATTCTCTCATTTTTTCAAAATTTCCCTGGGATATTTTTGACAACTACGTTTCTACTTCAAGGGTGGAATCGTGTAAGCTGCTTTTTGATAGTTGACAGTCAAATTCAAGAAAATTCGTCTGTGTAAGCTGATAGTCAAAAGTGACAGTCATCTATTTTTGATTTTTTCAGCTGACACCTATTTAGGTGTCAATTTGATACAACTAGACATTTTTTTCTTGGTGTTTTTTTCTCTTATGGGAAAAAATTAATATTTTTGGGCTGGTGCAAATGTTGTTGCAATTGCAAAACAACGAAAATAAAAACCAAGATGAAATTAAATTCACACCCTTATTTTATTGGGCACAAGAAAGGAAAATTATTTTTCAAGAAACAAGAAACAAACTTTATTTATACTCTGAAAAACATTCACTTCACATTACACTCATTCATTGGCCTCTCCATTATTTCCACAAAAGACAGAAATAAAGTTTTTATTTTGTGTTATTGACTTCAACAAATTTTTTATCGCTCCCTGTTAAGGAAAATCACACCAAAATAAATGTAAACAAAGAGCCAAGTTCTCCCGTAAAAAAATTCTGCCTAAAAAATCAGCCACGAAAAGTAATGAGATCTAAAAGAATGCCAAGTTCTAAGATTCAGCAAGTACTCGTAGGTGCATTGCAAATTTTTTAAGTGGACTTACATCGAATCAACTATTAGTTTTGAAAGTAACTTGTAAACTAATGTAAATTAGTTAATTTTATTTACTTAGCAGGTTTTCCAAACTTTTTTAATAGTAGGTTACTAAGAGAAAACCCGCCAAGTAAAAAAAATTAACTCTTTGTATATGGATTTACCAAGTACTATCAAGAATGGTTTTCTGCTTGGTGTGACAGTAGCAAGTAGAGAACAAACATTAGAAACTTATGTAAAAAAACTGTCAAAAACTGTCAAACCAAGCAGAAAACCATTCTTGATAGTACCTGGTAAATCCATATACAAGGGCTGACTGGATAAGAATCAAAGAAGGACACATAGATACAATACTCATATTTCCGTCTCTTTTTTTATTTCCTTGTTTGTGTCTCTAAAAATTTGAAAGCATGTAAAACAACAATAACAATTGGGTTTAAACATGAACTAAACAGAGTGATGCCAAGAATCCAAGAAAAAAATTTGATATCAGAATGATCACCTTACACAGATAGAAAGTTGTTGACTATCACATTTGATAGTCAAGAATTTGATAGTCAACTATCACGTTAAACGATTCCACCCCAGATTTGAATTTACATTATGTCACATAAATTTGTACATTCCTGTAGTAATTATCATTATTAAAATTTATTTGTTCGAGTGCATGGAAGACGCAACTTTTTTGTGAATTTATTCAACACCTCAACAACTACTGAATGCCGGACACAGCTGCAGAACTCTATATGAGTTTCATTGAACTTCAACCAAACTGCTCATAAGCTAACAAATGACGTGTATACCTTAATTTTAAAAGATAATGTATTGACCAATAAATATTTTCGTCTGTGTTTTGGAAAAATTAAGCTTTCCTCCGGCTATTTCGGACCGAAGTACGTATTGGCGAGATAGACATAACCCAACAACAACACTACAAAACCGAAACAATGAGTTGGTTTCCACTAAACTTAATAACAATAAACACATAGATGACAAGCAAAAGAACAAAATGACAAAATACACCGCGCAGCTTCCCTCAGCATGCCTATGCGGCATATAGTATCATCACTTAATTTACCTTGCTATGAGCTTTCCATATTTGTTGGTAGAATTTTACAATCTATGACAAACGAAACAAAATACACTGTAAGAAATTCTTACAAATTTGTTGGCAAAGCGAAAAAAGTTAAATTACAAAGTAATGGATGTATTGGTCTCGTTTGATGTTATTTCACTATTTACTAACATCCCGGTACAATTGGCGATTATTTTAGTTAAAAGAAAAGGGATACAATTAGTAGACATACCAAAATCCACCAAACTAAATTTGTTGAAGTCTTGGATTTTTGTTTGAAAGACAACAGTTATTTGCAGTTCAAAGATACCATCTACAAGCAAATCTTTGTAATGCCAATGGACAACCCTTTTTCGCCCACTATTGCTGATTTGGTAAAAGGACCATTTACTTGACGAATGTTTAAGAACTGGATGCAATACAAAGCCAAATTCTATAGTGAAATATGTTGATGACATCTTTGCAGGACAAAATCGCAGATTTATTTTTGATCCTCAACGGATTCATTCAAAACTACAGTTCACCGTCGAAAACGAAAATAAAAGTTCTCTATCTTTTCTTGACGTTAAAATTCACCGTATGGACACTCAACTGTCGTTTGATTGGTTACAAAAACTAACAGCATCAGGACGTCTGATTAACTTCCGGTCCAACCAAGCCAAACATATAATCTTTAAGCAGGTGGCCATGGTTCAGAGGATAGAGTAGTGGATTGCTAAGCCGAACGCTACGGGTTTAAACCCCAGCTTCAGCAGCCAAAAAATCGCCAGCTTATCTGAGGCCACCTGTGCGATAACATGAGACAATACAAATCTAAGTCTCCTCCTCTGAGCCACGTAGGTTTCTGTTATGTGTGCTTTCTTTCTATGTGTCTATCTGTCTCTCTCTGTTGTATTAATGTATTGTTCTGTCCCAGCCGATGGTCTCAGTCACCAGTGCTGCTATGTGTCTGTAGTTCGTTACATTTATGTGCGAAGTACTGTGAAATGTAATGTAATGTAATATAATCTTTAACACAGCATGCAATTTAATTAACAAAGTTTTCACGTTGAGTGACGAAAGATTCCATCATTCAAATACTATCAAAATAACAAAAATTTTAAGCGATAACGGTTTTCCCATATCAATCACTCGAGGCTTGATATTACAACAACAATGCAGATGCGCTAAACAACAAAGTGAGGATAACAACAAAGGATTCTTCAAAAGCATTGTTTAAGTTCCAAAGCTGGCTGAGTTTTAAGCAAATTGTCACAAGAACATTAATGGCTTTCAAATCTAACCAAACACTTAGACACCTTTCCACCAAACTTAAGACCAAAATAGACAAAGATAAACGCACTGACGTCATTTACAAAATAAACTGCAAAGGTAAAACTGACGATCCATGTAACCTTTGTTACAACGAATTTGGTGGTTTCTTGCGCCAAAGATTATCCAACCACAAATCGGACATCAATAGGTACCTACTAATAACGCGGCTAAAACCGCATTGGCGGCCCATCCAATAGAAAAGAGTCATTCTCCGGAGCGATATACGCTCGAAACGCTTCACATCCTAAACAATAAAAATAATATGCATCGCAAGCAAGACACACAGAGTATATCATCTATATACTCCTCCCTTGTTGCCGCAAAATAGTTTACTCTTTCTGTTTCTTATTCTTGTTGTCCAAGGAAGGCAGCAACCCCTGCCGAAACGTCGGGAAAAGTTAATGTAACAACCTTTTGTTTCATTGCAACGATTAAACTGACCAAAAATAGGAAAGCTTAATTTTTCCAAAAGACACGCGTACCTTAATTTTGTGTGGGAGTTATTAATGGAATTTTGCAAGATAACAATCACCCTTATAACAGGCCCCGACGGCGACGTAGTAGATTCGTACTTCGAATCTCGAAAAAAGTATCATAGGTCCCGTCGATCGTAATAAATATATTTGCTACTAGCTGACGCGTCAGACAGCGTACTGCATCAATCGATAAATGACAGACCTAAAAATTTGTACCACGCTACCACACTAATCCTACCCATAGCCGTAGCTAGAATTTTGTTTCAGGGGGGTTAAGATAACTTCTTCAAATTTTTTGCATGCATATTGAAAAAAAAATGTAAGTACACAACTAGGTCACGAAAAAACATTGAAAATAAAAACATGTACTTGATTCATAACTAAACATTTTTTTAAATTTCTTGGAGCGGTTTTTTCACTTATTCATCTTCTATAGGTATATATAAAAGAACAGCTTAATTTTTGTGTTCGTTCGCTAACCGGGCACACTGGTTGACCGATTTTCCTAATTTTTTCTCTAAATGCAAGAGATTTTAGGGTAGAAGGCTTAGAAAAAATAAAATGTGTATTTTTCAAATGCAATCAAGTGACAAATGGTGCTAATGTTAAAAAAAATATTTTTTCACTACAAAAAAAAAACAAATCTGATTGATTTCAATTTTCGAAAATTGTCAAATCGAAAAAATTTAAAATTTTATATTTGCTATATGTATGTATGTATGCATGTATAGGTACATATGTACACACATATACATATGTATATGGACAAAGAAGAGATAATGAATTTTCCCCCTTTCATCTGAGCCACAACCGGGATCAGCAAGTTCTTCCATATATCCCGGGGAAATCTGTCCTTAATTGCAAGAAGACCTGCTATTCTTTCTATTCTACACAAATAATGGTGATGTTACGCAATTGATGGCCGCTGCAGAATTACATAATCGAGAATGTCGGTATCACATAGAAGATAAAATTTGGATAACTCGAATTCCAGGTCTTAATCAATATGAAAAGAACGGTACAAAAGAACGAGGAACCTTTTGTTACTTCGATGCACAGACTTGGAGACGAATGTCCAAGGTTTTCCAAATCGATGCTAAGAAATTAGATAAGTTCTCTTTCGTGAATTGATGGGGTCACATCGTTTGAGAATCAATAAATTTAACTTTTTTAATTATGAAGTGCGTTTTGTGTAATTTGACTATAGATCGTAGAGATCCAAAGATTCTTTGTCATCTGTGTAACAATTATAGTCATGCTAAATGTGCAAACTTAAAGAGTATTGAAATTGATTACATGCTTAAAAATAAAATAAATCACAAATGTGAAAACTGCTTAAAACAAAGGAGAAATTCTCTTGTGAGTGATCAATTGCCTATCAGTGTACAACTTAATTCCTCATCGAACAATGGAGTTGCTGCGGCTGCTAATGTTAAAGACAAAGTTCTGGTCCCTGCCGATGTTGCTGCTGTTGTTGGTGCTTTCGCTGCTTCTACCACTCCTCCCAACTTGGTTGATCCCACATCGAATTCTGATGCATTAAATGAAAACATCACTCTTGGTATGTTGTTAACTGAAATTAAGAAACTTCAACACCTCAACACCCAAGCTATTTGCCAAATTCAACATTTGCGAGATAAAAATGAACAACTTGAAGCTAAGATTGACGTCTTACAATCTAAACTTAATGTTCTTGAGCAAAAAGATAAAATATCATCAGTTGACATTGTTGGGATACCTAACGTAAACAATGCAAATGCCAAAAATAAGGTTATTGATCTTCTTGCTAATGCAGTTGGTGTCGATATAGATGAGAGTAATATAGAAACCTGTTTTGTAAAAACGAGAGCTAATAATAATGAAATTGGTTCTTCACATGCTGCTACGTCCAAGATCAATGTTGTTTGTGTAAAGTTCAACTCTCTGCGCTCCAAATCAATTGTAATGCATAAGATGAGAGAAGGAAAAATTAAATTATTTGCCAAGTTCTATGGTGATGATGTCAACAACAAAAATCGCATATACATAAATGATAGTCTTACTCCTTACAACAAATCTCTTTTGAGAGATGCTAATCTTCTGAAAAAACAACAAAAATGCAAATATGTTTGGATAAGAGACTCAACTATTCTCATCAGAAAGAAAGACGGCGACGGTGTTATTAGAATTAGAAGTCATGAGGATTTCACAAAGAATGATTTATACCTCAACTCTTAATTTTACCTAAACTCTTAAAAATGGCTCAATTAAATAATTCTTTTAATAATTCTTTATCAGATCCTCATGACTTTAGCTTTAATGATAGTTTTAATGATAGTATTTTTTCCTTGAATAATTGTTCTAAAATGAATTGTTTATGTATTGATCACTCTAAAATTAATTTAAATTCAAATTTATCGGTTGTTCATCAAAACATTAGAAGCTTGAGAAAAAATTTTGATACATTTGTTACTAATCTCACGTCTTTAGATCATTTGCCGGATTTCATATTCCTCTCAGAAATTTGGATTTACGAGGCTGAAAAAAATAAATATTTCATTCCTGGTTTCAATTTTGCTGCTTCTTGTAATGAGTCATATGCAGCAGGTGGGGTTGCGGTATTTTATAGAGATGATTTAAATTGTGAAGTTTTTAACCCAACTCTAAAAAGTGCAGATATCATTAGTTTGAATGTTTTGATTTCGGATTTTAGTTTTACTTTTTTGTGTTTGTATAGACTACACTCATTTTCAATTAAAGATTTTCTGGACGAATTTTCGGGGTTTTTAAATAATCAGAGTGCTAGTAATATGATTATTTTGGGTGACTTTAACATTGATATTTTGAATGTCTCTCCTGATTCGGATAACTTACTAACCATATTGTCTTCTTTTGGATTTTGCTCATTGATTAATAAACCTACTAGAGGTTCTTCTTGTCTAGACCATATTTATCAACGATCTCATAGAAACAATAATATTGATTATATAGCTGATACTTTTGATCTAGGTGTTACTGACCACAGTTTAACTAGTGTGCAATTTGGTTGTAGCATTAAAAAAATATCAAAAACTCAATGCAATACCTCTATTAGAATCGACTACGAAGCTTTAAAGACTGCTCTAATTTATGAATTTTGGGATGACGTATATAGCGAAAGTAACCCTTCAAAGGCCTTTGACTTATTTAGAAAAAAACTTGACATGTATATATGTAATAATAGTCAAATAACTAACACAATCAAGAAATGTTGTTTTATCAAACAGTGGATGACTGCGGGTCTACTAAGGAAAATAAAATTAAAAAACAAACTCTATGTTAAAACTAAAAAGCATCCTCAAAACACTAGATTGAAAAAACAATTTGATAGTCTTTGCAAAAAAGTAAAATACGAAATAGAATTCTGTAGAGATAATTATTACAAAAACAAACTTATTACTAATGCTGGTAACTCCAAAAAAGAATGGGAAGTGGTAAATGAGATTTTGAAAGGTCCAAAAAATCCAACTGACATTTTTCTAGATGATGGGGGTACAATGACAAATGAGCCATCTGTTGTAGCAGGTTTATTTAATGAGTTTTTTTGTAATTTAAATCAATCAGTCAACGCTTGTGATTTTCGTAATGTCTGTGATTGTTCCAGCCCTATTGTATCTGATACCTCGTGTCCTGAATCGTTTTGCTTTCAAAAGTTTTCAGCAATTGAAATCCACAAAATTATAATGTCGCTTAAAATGTCAAACTCAACAACAGATGATTTAGTGTCTGCGAAAGTTTTAAAAAATATTTCTTATCTTGTTTGTGATATACTTAGCTATATAATCAATCTTTGTGTTTCTCAAGGTCTATTTCCTGATTGTTTGAAATTAGCTATTGTTATTCCTTTGCATAAGAAAGGTTCAACTAAGAGCCCTAACAATTATAGACCTATTTCACTTCTATCAGTTTTTTCTAAAGTTTTTGAAAAGGGAATGAAGTCTAGAATTGTCTCGTTCTTAGATAGAACATCTTTCTTTAATAACTCTCAATTTGGTTTTCGTAGAGGTAGAAGTACAGAAGATGCAGTTCTAAAAGTATGTGATGAAATTTACTCAAGCTTAAATGAATCAATGTCTACTGGCTCTTTATTTATAGACATAACAAAAGCTTTTGACATGGTAGATCATGACATTTTGCTTGATAAATTGTATAAGGCTGGTTTTCGGGGTTTTATTTTCAATTGGTTCAATTCGTATCTTAAAGATCGTAGACAAAAAGTAAGAATTAAAAATATTTTAAGTGAGGAAAAAAATTAGTAATGGGTGTTCCACAAGGGTCAGTGCTAGGACCTATTTTATTCTTGATTTATGTCGATTCGCTTTTGAAGCAAAATTTCAATGGAAAAATTACGGCTTTTGCAGATGACACTGCACTCACTTATTCTAATAGAACTCTTTTTGATTTAAAAGTCGCTGTCACTCATGATCTGGAAATTCTTCGTCATTGGTTTTGTCAACACAAGTTTTTAATAAGCGAAAAAACTAAGTTTATGCTATACAGCTTAAGTGCAGCCACTTATGTAGATCTGGAGCTTCGGTTTCATTCTGCAAGCTGTCCAAAATTTCCATTATTAAAACTCTGTCGTCATTTCGAAAATACCAACTCTTTTGTTTTTAATTCTAACTGTTGTAATAGCTGTTTTAATATAGAACATGTAGACCATCTTAAATATCTTGGTGTTTTACTGGATTGTAGAATGAATTGGAAAAAACATACTTCTAATTTGACTGCATATTTTAATTCAGTTTTGAGAAATTTGTATCATTTAAGTCTTTATTGCAATCAAACTGTATTAAAACTTGTTTATGATGGTCTTTTTAAATCCAGGCTGCAATATGGCTTAACATGTTGGGGTGGAACTCATCGTTCTTTAATTGATCCTTTACTTATTAAACAAAAGCATGCCATAAGAATTCTATGCAAAGTAAACCGAAGAGCAAGTAGCTTTGTGTTATTTAAAAACTTAAATATTTTGCCTCTGAAACATCTTTATTTCTACAAAGTTCTAAAAACATTTTTCGAAAATTCTGGTTTTTTACTTTCAAGACTTTACGGCCTTCATAACTTACGTGTCAATAACCGCTGTTTGGTTCAGATTCCAAATATTAAAAAATCACACTTTACTCATTTCTATAAAATTACTTCAGCCCGTCTTTTCAATAACCTCCCTGAAAATCTGAGACGTGAGAGGAATAAGTCGGTATTTCTTAAAAGCATAAAAAAATGGCTTTTTACTTTCAATCATGATTCAGTCTATTTCTTAATCAATGTAACAACGTAATTTTGTAAACACTCACTGTAAATTTTTCAATCAATCTGTCATAGATATCTAAATGTAAAAAAAAAAAAAATGTCAATTTAAGCGATCAAAATTGATCCCCATCAATTCTTATTAATTATTTTTCTAGCTATTTAATGGTACATTCACCGCAACCATTTAGGTTATTGAATGTTCCTAACTATTTTGTTTATTAATATTAGAGACTATATTTTATGTTGTATTTTTATTTATATTATATTGTTACATTAATTTCTCTAGTTTTGGTAAATAAAATAAAGCAATTAAAAAAAAAAAATGTCCTAATATAAGTAAGTTTATGAACTTAAATGGACAATCTGTATAATAAACAAAATCGAAATCCAGTTTCGCACCCTCAGGCTGTGAGCGTCGTCGTGGTGTACATTCATACATATATGTATACTATCCCAGCACAAATTTGGTTTGCAACGCTGTGTTCTACCATGAATTGTACCTCAAAAGACTTCCCGACCCGTTCCTCTTCGGTCATACAACTTGGTGCCCACTAGAGTCTACCACGCTATTTTTTTTTTTAATTTCATATACATACATAGCTCAAGGTTATATCGTCTCCAGAATCGTCCTTCCTCACAAACAGGGATAAATAAGATATCAGAGTGTCATTGGCTAAGCACCCAAGTCTCAGATCCGTAGATGAGTACTGGTAAGACTATCGTCTTAAAGCAGCAGTTTAGAAGTAATGCAATGGTAACCTTTAAGGATACAAATAGCCTTGAAAGACTTAAGTAGGTTCTGTGGGCTTTGAGCAGCCGGCTGCCTGCGTATTTCTTCTTTCATATTCTTATCGGCTGCTACTACATATCCAAGCTAATTGAACGATAGCACCACTTCGAATTCGTGCACCTCCACCTTAATAGTTGTTCTTCTACTATTGCTAACGTTTTCAGCAGACGGGGCCACCATGTACTTAGTTAAGTGGGTTACTTCCAATGTCGTCTGCGTATGCCAATAATTGGGTGGATTTGGTGACGATAGTCCCGCTGATAGATGTGCCAGAACCACGGATTGCCCTCTCCAACGATAGGTTGTCAAAATTTTTTTGTTCAGAACATTCGTTTTTCTTTTTTATTCGAACGATATGAGAAAGGACGGTTGGACGAAGCTTAAGTTATTGACATAGCTGGGCACCGTTAATCAAAAAGTTAACTTCGTTAATCGCTAATCCGTTAATTAAAAATTTAACTTCGTTAACAGTTAAAACGTTAAATTTAAGAAAAATTAACGCAAGTCAACGTTAATCGTTAATCCGTTAACACGCCATAAAAATTTTATTTTCTAATTGGAAGTTGGAAACAAGAAAAGACAAGTAAATTTTTGTTTTTAATATAGTAAATTAAATTTTACTAGCTGACCCCGCGAACTTCGTTTCGCCGCCCTTCAGAGCAACTCCATTTTGAAATTTTCCAGTTTTCCATTTGGAAACCAATGAACCTGCAATAATATGCAATTTTCCCTTTGCAAACCAATGAGTTTTCCCAGTTTTTCATCAGAACTTTCTATTTTCCATTCGAAAACTCATTTTGAATTTTTCCAGTTTTCCATTGGAATACCAATGCAACTGCAATAATATGCATTTTTAACTTTGAAAACCAATTAGTTTTCCCAGTTTTCCATCAGAACTTTCTATTTTCCATTCGAAAACTCATTTTGAAATTTTTCAGTTTTCCATTTGAAAACCAATGCACCTGCAATAATTTCAAAAAAATTTCCCTAAGAACCATCTACGGACTAACACGAACAAAATAAAGAAAAAATTAGCCAAATCCGTCCAACCGTTTGTGAGTCATTCGATTATAAACGAACAGGATTTCATTTTTATATATATAGATAAGAGTTTAAGTGTTAAAACAACAATTTATTCAGTCATGTATATGAATGTGATTGTTCCCCTTCATGAACAATAGCATGTTGAAATTCTCGTCGGAAAGCGAGGCTCTTTTCGGCTGAAGTATATCTTTGCCCGTGGAGAGGAGACGTTCAACAGCAGCGCTTAAGGGTATGGCAGTATTGTATTGGAGAAACAGATTTGTCAGTTCCCCGAATGCCGCTTCATTTAACGAGTCTTTTGACTTCAAATCTAGCCACGTTTTTACGAGACTTTGAGCTTTGCTTCTTAATGATTTGTTGTTCTTAGGTTTTTCTGAAGATTGAGTAACAGAGTTGAAAAAGTCATCCTCATTGTCGTTGTTACTCGCGTTGCTGCCTCCGCCACTTACACTCTCTACGTCCTTTGACTGACGACCAGTAGATTCTTAATGTAGACATTCTAAGCTTTCATTTGATACCCCATTTGCCCACTCACCCGATGAGGTAGGACGACACCAAAAATACCGTTTTCAAGATGGGCGGACAAAGGGAAAGGCCCGGGTTATTTCTGTCCGACGATATGATTTGGTATCTTCGACAAAATGTCTATTGACTTCTACTAACTTTTTCCAATTTCCCCATGGTATAAGCTGACACCAAAAAACGCAACCGGAAGTGCAATTTAGCCACCAAAAGACCCAGGAAAAGTCTGTCCGACCACTGGTTTTGAAAATTTAATGTCATTTACCATTAGATCGTGGCTAGATTTTCCACTCTGCTGATGAGGTAGGTAATCTTACGGTCGCATCCCCGACTACAATAATCTAATTTGAATGTGTATCTGTATGGTACTTGTGTTCGATTAACGATTAACGGACTTTGGAAAATGTAACGATCGTTAACATTTTTTTGAAGTTAACTGAAAAGTTAATCCGTTAATGGGAATGTTAACTTCGTTAATTAACGATTAACGGATTAACGAAAAAATGCCCGTTAATGCCCAGCTATGGTTATTGATTCAATACTTATTGCAAAACACCAATGAAAATTTAAAAAAATATGTGGACTTGCTCCTGTATTACAAATTATCTTCTACTTCTTATAAAAATGAATGTACATATGTATGTATATACCTATCCAATGGAATCCGAAATGGCCCCTCAAATATTTATGAAATTGTCATGGTTAATACTGTTGTATTCAGGGTATGGTTTCTGTGAAAAAAAAATGTAAGAACTTCATGGAAGAGTGGGAAAACTGAAAAAACTGGAAAATCCAAACAAAGGGCAGATATTTGATTTTTTGCTTCGAATGTTTTGTTTCAATGTGGTTTCAAAATGTGGTTTCGAATGGAAAATAGAAAGTTCTTGAAGAAAAACTCGGAAGACTCACTGGTTTTCAATGGGAAAATCCCATGTAATTGTAGGTGCAAACGGAAAAATGGAAAATTTTGGATTGGAATTCGGAAAACTCTGCGAGAGCACGAATTTAGCATAGAGAGCATAGAATTTAAGGTTGCAACTTGCAAAGCTAGGAAAAATTCAGATATGTAAATAGTGCTCTAATCAAGAAAAGCTGTGCTTCTCCCATGGACAGCTATATGCGATGCATTTTCACGGGTGTTCAATGCCCTGAATCTTTTCATTGTTTCACCTTACATCCTGTACAACACCATATTAAAATAATAAGTTAACTTGAACTTAACGCGGGCAAAGCCGCGGGTACCAGCTAGTTTTATATAATTTTTTTCAAAAGTTTCCTTAAATTAATATAAGTCTGCAGTTTTAGAGAACATGACTATAAACGTCTTACATTTAAGTTTCAGTTTTTGAAATTGATCCGTTTTTAAGATACAGAATTTTGAAAAAAAAGTTTAAAAATATTTTGTTTATATCCGAATAAAATTAAAAATATATACGTACTCCCCAAAAAATTAGTAGTTACGTTGATCGGACTACTATTTTTTGAGAAAATCTTATATCAAAAAATCGGTTCTATGAGAGGTACCGTTTTGGAGTAAAACAAAAATAATTTGAGAGAATGTCCAAAAAAGGTTGCGATGAGAAGACCTTCTTGGCTATAGAGTTGTCTTCCATTCACTCAATGCAGTCGTCTTTTCTTGGCTCTCTGGACTACATCCACATATTGGTGCAGCTCGTACAGTTCGCGGTTAAACCTTCTTCTCCATTCCCCATCGTCGCACACGGGATCGAAAATCCGTTAGTAGTAGTAGTACAGAATAGCTAAGGATTATTTCTTATTCTGTGGACTTAGTGGAAAATATTGTTAAGAGAAAAATGTATCTTAACTGGCGGGCCGGGCGTTTAAAAGCTAATAATACCGTGAAGGTTGTTTTAGCGAAGCAATACAAAAATATAAGAAAAGAGTTCATTAGATGGTGCCACAATCGATTGCTATTATATAGCAAAGAGAACAAACAAACAAGTAAAATAACCGGTTAAGAAGTATGCCCTTTCGAGTAGCTGGCGCATTGCACATTCCACAAGATCAAGTGACGTCGAAACTTTCCTGGTCTTTAAGACCGTGCGTCACCGTTTATGTAGGTAAACTTATCAAGGATTGTCTTATACCGAAAGAGATTTTACGGTGCCGTGAACGAAGGCCATATGAACTAACGCCATAATGGCCTTAGTTCTCAATCAAATGTGAACTAACGCCATAATCCGATTATGGCCTTAATTCACAGTCGAATAAGAACTAAAGCCATCACTTGAATGAGAACTTACGCCATATGGGGTAAATTCACATTCAAATTGAGAACTGATGCCATAACATGCTTTGAGCTTTGAAGCAAAGTTAGCATAGCAAGTAATTACCTAACAAAATCTCATCGAGATCTCAGGGACCTCAGATATTTCTAAAATGGAACAAGAGATCTCACTCTCAGCGAGTGCTGATATTTTCTTTTAAAATTTCTGAAAGAAAAAAATTTGTTGATCCGTTTTCTTGGTCAGCCATTTGAACGTAATCATGAGTTAACAATATTAATTTCAAGGAATCTCACTGAAATTTGAAAATTGTGCTTCACCTAATAATTAGGTGATCGTAGGTGCTTCGTTCGGAAAACTAGTTTTCTAAACTCTGAAGTAATAAAAAAAATCGCGTTCTAAGAGCCGAATTTTTTTTTGGCAAACAGAGAAACAATTTGGGGTGTGAAAATAAAAAAATTCGCGCGAGTTTTTTTATTTTCACACCCCAAATTGTTTCTCTGTTTGCCAAAAAAATTTCGGCTCGCTCCGCTCGCTTTCTAGTAGTACTGCAGTACGCGATTTTTTGATTACTTTCAAATTCTGGAAAACTAATTTTTCGAATGAAGCATCTACGAAAATATTGAGAAACTTAGGTACTCATTCTGAAATTCAATACAAATATGAAAAATCATTATTTTTGTATTGATTTTTTTATTCGTTTAGAAAGCAACTTCATTCGATCACTTTGCAAAACATTATCAACAATTAAACGATTTCATTTGTTTTCCATCCTCGTAAATTTGTGCATGACTCCGCCGAAAAAACGAAGATTTAAAAAATATCATCGAAAACGGATTATTTTCGATTCTGGAGCCAAAAACTGAGGGGACCGCGAAAGTATAAATAACAAAGAAATTTTTCCAAAATTTTTAAGTTATGAGCGTGACGAAAAAAGTTAAGAATAAGGCAAATGTGGGACTATTGGATCTTATATTTGATTTATAGTAACCCGTATTTAAAATATTTGTGTTTACGCCCCCCTTAACTAATAGAGCGTTGATCCTTTTTTCGTTAAACCATATATTTACCTATCTACATTATGTTCCAATTAGTGATGGGCATAATCGAATGATTTCAATAATCGAGAAAATAGTATTCGAATGATTTGAATAATTGAATGATCATTCGAATGATCATTCGAATTACGAAATCCAATGAAAATGGTGAAAAATTTAAGGTTTACAGTGCACAATGAGCTATTTTACAGGTATAATAATATTGACGGTCATTCGTCAATAGACCTGCCTTAGAAAATACCCTCTCAGAAGGTAGGTGCTGACCTGGGTTTATTGTTCAATTTCATTTTAGAAACATTTTCAAAAATAGCATGTTATTCTTCTTAGCTATAAACAATGTTCCGTATTCTAATAATTTTTTAAACACTAATTCGCAAAAATTTCTACCAATCATGTACATACATTATCAAAAAAAAAAAATAAAATAAAAGCAAAGAATATCCAAATACAAATTTTTGTTTGCCTCTAAAAAAGTGACCAAAAATCATTAACAAAATTCCATTGCAAAGATTTGCAAATTCAACTAGAAATAAAATCGTCATTCGAATTAAAACATAAAATAATCATCATTCGATTTGTTTTTATGCGAATACTAATAATCGATTCTTTTCATTCGAGTACTATTTTCATTCTATTACTATTTTCATTCAATTACTATTTTCATTCGAGTACTATTTTCATTCTATTACTATTTTCATTCAATTACTATTTTCATCCGAGTACTATTTTCATTCGATTACTATTTTCATTCGAATGATTTTTCATTCGAATACTAATGATCGATTATTTGCATTCGAATGATAATAATGGTCATTCGAATACTAAAAATCGTCATTGGTTTTTTTTTCATTTGAGAATTTAATTTTGAAGAGTAGTAGTTGTAGCAGGGTTTGAAAATCATTCGAATGATTTCAATAATCGAATGATCTCGAATGATTGCCATAATCGATTATAATCGATTATATCATTCGAATGATCCCATCACTAGTTCCAATATCATATTAAAATTATTTTGATTGCTGCGAGTGGCCTTAATTCACCTTGAAATGAGTACTTGAGCCACTTCTTAAAATGAACTAACGCCATATTACTTTAGTTCTCATTCCAATGTATATTTAGGCCATAATCGGATTATGGCGTTAATTCACATTTGAATGAGAATTAAAGCCATTATAGCGTTAGTTCATATGGCCTTCGTTCACGGATTTTACATGTAGATGGTGGACCTTGGCCCTTGTTCATTGGGATTTTCAAGAACTGGCCAGTGCTATGAGTAGGGATGGAAATGATAAAGGAAAACCAAGTACATTATTTTCAAAAATTGAAACAATATGTTTGTCTTGAACACGAAGTACCATATTGCGGCAGGTGTTTCAATAAAGAAATTTAGTTTTTTGAGATGTAGTTTTTTTTTTAGTTTTTTTTTGGAATGATATTAATTTTTCTTTATTTTACTAAAGTTCATAATGTCGAGAGACCCAAAAACCTAATTTTCATTAATAAATATGTGATTTTTTTATTTTTTACCTTATTAAAAAAATGTAATTCTCTAAAAAAAACAATTTTGTGAATTTGTGTATTGTTGACTTAATATCTTTGTTTTATTGTCAAGGAGAAGAAATTTAAAAAAAGCACGAAATATTAGTTACACATTTCGAAAAGTCTTCAGTTGAAAAACCCGGTCCGTGAGACCGGCGCGGCGTCACCGTTGATCAAAGTCAAATTTGCGTCACCAATGGCGGGATAAAAGACGAATATCAATTGGATATCAAATGTGTTTCGAAAAAAAATCAGTCCTCAGAACATGTTCAGTTAAAAGTGTGTTCAGAGCTTTGTGCATACATTTATTTGTCTGGCACTATGAACAGGCATTTTTGACTGTAACCATCTATGTAACGACGATGAATAAAAGAAATATAGTTATCTCTGCTTGTAGGTAACTAGATGGCGAGAGTAGTTTATGATATCGCGATTATAGCAATTCAAATAAATACACAAAGGTTTAGAGAACGTTCCACAAGGTCGAACAGAACTTTATTCTGAAAGAAAACAGAAAAATGCCTTTAAGCTTCATTGGAAACTTATAAATTCAGTTTCAACAACACAAAATAGATCATAAAGTTATTAATCAATTTTATTATTTGATTCTGCTTTCCAAAATAATTTCGGGGAGGGTTAAACCCTGTAACCCAGGCGTTGTTGAGTTATGCGCTTACTTACACATTTTGCGATTCATTTATATATATAAGAGATATAGATGAATATGGAATAAGCAAATAAAGAAGGACACCAGTAGAACTAGTGTAATATATGAGATTCATGTCACCTTCTTTTTAATCTAATTTAAACTTATATTCGTCAAAAACTAGATTGTAACTGGCCTGGCGCTCCTAAAATGCACTTGCAATTTTTGGAGGGAATTCAGATGAGAGCGTTTTAAAAGTCTAAAGATGGAGAAATTATTGAGAAGTTTACTTTTTTAGAAAATCGATGAAACGTTTCTTGCCTTGGCATTTTCTACCGTTTTTTCTATATACAAATACATGTAAAGCTTGCAACGATTTGATCCACCACCATACCACTCGTTTTTTCCATCACATCAAAATGTATACATACATCAGTTACTCCTTGGAATCTCATTTTCCTGAGCCCGCACTATGCGTTCATGGGATATACCCCAACGTACTCCCTTAAGAGCTATGGCAATGGCATGATTATTATTGAAAACAAAACACAATTTTTTTAGAAAGAGTTTTAAAATTTATTTAAAAAAATTCAGTCTCTCGAAAACTTCTCTAGCTTTCAGACACTAAAACAATTAAAAAATGTATTGATATTTTGATACTTTAACTAAGTGAACGATGATGAAATGCGCCACAGAAAGGAGTAGATATTTGCCACGCCTTCTGTATGATCCTTTTTCTCGTCGCTCTATTGCTAACTCCTATGCAGGTCAAACAGCTACACCGATGTAATTAAAGGATTTTTTCTAACTTAAATGCGATTTTCCCTTTAACAGGCCTTAAAACTTAAAATATTTCGTTGGCGAACCTATAATGAATTCGTAACGAGTTTTAAATTTTGCAGCACGACACCGTTTTGAAAAACTGCGACCAACTCTCTGCTTATGCAAGCACGAAATAAAATATCAATTGAAATTTTATAATCTTCTTTTGTTAATATTTTATTTGCCTTTCGATTTCCTAGAAAAGCTCCCATTTCTTTATTGTTCAAATTTAAAAGCTAACTAGCAAGCACCTTGACAATCTTTCTTATTATTTTCTTCAAACGATCCAATCATTTATCAGATCAGAAACAATGTTCAAGTAAACAAATTGTTTGCGATAAGA
This sequence comes from Sphaerophoria taeniata, assembly GCA_943590905.1. Classification (NCBI taxonomy): domain Eukaryota; kingdom Metazoa; phylum Arthropoda; class Insecta; order Diptera; family Syrphidae; genus Sphaerophoria; species Sphaerophoria taeniata. The sequence goes on from OX016540.1 coordinate 47,413,507, forward strand.
AAAATCGCTTGCGTGGGTAATACCTTTTACACCCGACAATTCTCTCAAGTACCAAGAAATTCGAGTCAACCAATACCAACTTGGTTTTGCAAGGTTCTGTTTAAATTTAGAAAACAAAGATTGTTCAACTGCCTGATTGTGGATATATAAAGTCAGTTACGCTTTGAGCAAATCGTTCAATTTCAAACAATCACTGTTAACGAAAACAACGAAAAACGATAAGTCGACACCATGAAACTTATTTGCTCAATTTTGATCCTTGCTGGAGTCTTTGCTTTGAATGTAAGTATTTTAAAAATAATTCATCAATTTATTGTGATCGTACGAATTTAATGTATTCAAAGGATGCATCCGATTCATTTATTGAACAAAGAATGCGTGTGGCTAGTGAGGAGTTTATGCTGGCAGCTCTAAATGACATCGATACGCGTGATCAACAAACTATGACTTGTACAAGTAATTATTTAGAGACGTCGCAGAAAAACTCAGATGTATTCAACAATGCTGTGAATGGATGTCTCAATGCAACGACAACCGCATTGCAAGAAGCAGATGAAAAGGCAAAGCAAAGAGCTGCAGAACTAAGTGATAAAACCTCAGGATCCTGCTCTACATTGGGGGAATGTCAAAGTAATGAAGACGCAAACGCTGCCTTAGCTTGTCTGAATTCAGGGGTAACATAACAATCATTTTGAATCTTCTTTTAAAATTTAAATTGAATAATGATATTTCAGGGTGTGGCTGCTTCCAGTATCCTGTCAGGTGTCGCTACTGATGCTCAAACGGCAAAATTGCAATTGGAAAATGAAAAAGTAGCTGCAGACCGTAAACAAGTCCTGTGCGACGGTGACGCCCGTGCCGTGTACGAGAAGGCAACTACGGAAGCCCAAACTACATTGATGAATTGTTTGAATAGCAAGGAACCAGCCCCAACTCCAGCCCCAACGCCAGCGCCAACTCCAGCTCCAGAGCCAGAACAAACTCCAGCTCCAGAGCCAGCACCAACTCCAGCTCCAGAGCCAGAACCAACTCCAGCTCCAGAGCCAGCACCGGAATCCCGCATGAGGGCAAACAAATTCCAAAGGTTTTGAAATATTAAGCTCAAAAAAGCTAAAGTGATAGGTCTCATTGACGACATTGCAGATCTTTTAAATTGAAAGAAAATATAATCTTCAATCATTTTATTAATCAAACATGATTTTGTCTTATTATTTTTATCTTGAGGGCGGTACCTTACCTTGCTTAAATGCATCGATAGAAAGAAAGACAGAGAGAGAGGGTGTGGGAGGGTATGCGTAAACGGAGGTATGGCTAAATTCTTACGACAAGTTCAGAATACAAGTCTATAAGGAGCGGCTTGGTTGGCTCCCTATTTTTGGTGTTAAATTAACGATCTGGTTCTTCAGGCTCGTGCGTCGGCGTGACTGCCCAGCCACACAAAAAAAATTGTTCGGAACCACCGACAAGCCTTGGATATGGTCGGAATACCACGAAAACTGTTACCAAGAACATAATTAGCGTCTATTTCGATGTGGATTTCTAGTTGGGACTCGACTCAGGATGAAGGTCTTGAATTTCAACTCTGTGAACGGGCGTATTACGGTTCATAAGGTTCATTTGGGTTCACGCCCCCACTCAGAAAAAGGATGAAGACACTAGAGACAAGATCTACGAACTTCACTGCAAGACCTATAAGCGATGCCCAAAGTATGAAATTATAATTGCCCTTGGAGGCAAGAAGAAATATTTGGTGGAAAAATCGAACAACACAGCCTACACCATCTTCAGGATTAAGGCTGATTAACTTCGCTGCGGGTTGACGCAGCGAAGCACAAGATTTCCATCTATTGATGTCCACCAATATCCACAAACGGATATAGAAATCTCCTGATAAATCACCGTCAACCCGATTGATCACATTTAAATCAACCATTTTAAGAAAGTGGGTGGCAGCCACGCCCCTGTAATGAAACTGCAATTTTGTACTTATATTTTCTCTTATACTCAACCGAAACCCTATCAGAATTTCGAATTTAAACGTTTTCGACCATTTTAACAAAGTGGTCGGATATCACGACCCTAAATGGCAAGAGATATTTTTTCTCATTTTTCTCATGTTATTCAACCAAAACCTTACAAGAATTCTAAATTTCAATATCCTGCCTTCCTAGATATCGAAGGTGCTTTCAACAACGTTGACACATCTGCTATCACTTCTGCTATGACGACCCTAAACGTCGAATACTCACTCTGTGAGTTGATCAATCTAATGTTTAAAAGCAGGATCATCAACTCTGAGAAGGGGGATTTTTGTACGAAAAGGTCTGTCAGTAGAGGCACTCCGCAAGGTGGTGTTCTGTCCCCTCTCCTGTGGAACATAGTAGTTAACGAATTGCTAATATCCCTCGAGAGGGAAGGCTACAGAGTGATTGCGTATGCCGATGATGTTGCTATCGCCGTCACAGGAAAACATCCTAATACACTTAGAGACCTCCTCCAAAACGCACTTAATATGCTCACTAGATGGGCTGATCGCTGTGAACTTAGTATTAATCCTCAAAAAACGGACCTTGTCCTTTTTACACGGAAATACAAGATCCCAGTAATTGTGCCCCCTTCAATAAAAGGTGTACCACTAATTTTTACCAATGAAGCCAAATATCTTGGTCTGATATTAGACAAAAAATTAAGTTGGAAACCTAATATTCAGGAAAGAGTTAAGAAAGCCACAGTAGCTCTTTTCTCTTGCAAGAAAGCCATAGGAAGCAAATGGGGTTTTCAACCTCGCATAACCTATTGGCTATACACATCGGTCATTTGACCAATTCTCATGTACGGGGTTGCAGTATGGTGGACTGCACTGGAGAAAGTCACTTACTGCGACAAACTCGGCAGAGTCCAACGCACTGCTTGTCTCTGCATAAGCGGGGCTTTGAGAACCACACCCTCAGCAGCGTTAGACATTCTCCTCCATCTGGCACCCCTCGACATTTTTAGCAAACAAGTGGCAGCGAGTACAGCTATAAGACTCAACGCCTCATCTCAATGGACCAACAATAACGTGGGACACTCCATCATTTTGAACTCTTTCGGTTCTATACCAAAGTACATAGACTACACCATTCCAAAACCACAATTTGGTAAAAACTTCCAGATATCCATTCCATCCAGAGAAGAATGGGAAGACAAAAAACTTCTGGATGACAAAGACATTCATTTTTATACAGATGGATCCAAGACAAGTGATGGAGTTGGTAGTGGTGTGTACTCAGAAAAGCTTAATCTAAGCATCTCATTCCGCCTTCCCAATCATTGTAGCGTCTTCCAAGCGGAAATCTTAGCGATCAAAGAGGTTCTCTCCTGGCTAAGAGAAAACGTGATATCAACTTCTGATATCCGCATCTTCTCTGACAGTCAGGCTGCTATTAAATCTCTCGATGGTGTCTCAACCAAATCTCAAACGGCTCTCGATTGCCGATCGTCTCTGATGGAGATGGCGCAGCAATTTAACATTCACCTCTGTTGGGTGCCGGGTCACAGAGACATCGAAGGAAATTGTAGAGCCGATGAACTCGCTAAAAATGGAACCGTCATACCTATTTCACCTGAAAGGGAGAAGATAGGTATACCGATAGCTACATGTAAACTTTTGCTAAAAGAAGCAGCTTTAACGAGAACAAACTATAGGTGGCACAATTTACCAACGTGCGCAGCTACGAAACTCATATGGCCTTCACTGGACTTAAAGCGCTCTAAAGACTTGTTATCTCAAAGCAGACTTCATATTAGCTCCCTGATAGGTGTCCTTACGGGACACTGTCTTATAGGCAGACACGCAATACGACTTGGTGTAGCCTCAAATGACTTCTGCAGGAGCTGTATGGATGAGGAAGAAGAGGAAACAATCTCTCACCTTCTCTGCACTTGCCCTGCTCTTTCACTAAGACGCAAACTTCATCTGGGAGAGTACTTTTATGATAACCCCAGTGAACTAGCTAATAAGGATATCAAATATCTTCTACGCTTTATAAAAAGCTCAAAATGGTTCGACTACTAAGAAGTAATTCTCTAGATTCATGGTATCACAATGGGCCTTTCCTTTTGGCCTAAGTGTGTGGATTCTGAATCCGCAGCCACTGTAACCTAACCTAACCTAACCTAATATCCTACGACCGTTTTAAGATAGTGGGCGGGAACCACGCCCCTAAATGAAACCAAAATATTTTACTTATTTTTTTCCTTATATTCGACCAAAACCCTATTAGAATTCCGAATTTCAAGATCCTACGACCAGTTTTAGAAAGTGGGCGGATACCACGCCCCCTGAATGAGCAAATTGAAATTTTTTGATTTTTTCCTTTGAAAACAGCCTACCATTGTACCAAATTTCAAGATTCTGCTATTGTTAGAAGTGCTTCATAATTTTGATGATCAGTCAGTGAGTGAGTGAGTCAGTCAATTACGGTTTTTGAAATTTTTACTGTTCAATATCTCAGGAAGTAGTGGTTCTACAAAATTATTTTTCTTACAGGACCTTTGTGTCCAAATTTCAAGCTTATAACTCTATGGGTTCAAAAGTTATGGAGGGTTAAAAATGTGCTTGACTTATTCGATCCTGTAAAAAGGGTGTAGTGCTAGAACTTGGCTGGGCACTACCATGCCCTTTGATATGAGGGCATTCCTCATTAAAAATGTGCTTGAGTTCGATCCTTTAAAAAGGGTGTAGTGCTAGACCTTGGCTGGGCACTACCATGCCCTTTGATATGAGGTCATTCCTCATATCAAAGGGTATGGTAGTGCCCAGCCAAGTTCTAGCACTACACCCTTTTTACAGGATCGAACTCAAGCACATTCTTAAGCTTTTCCTTCCCCAACTAGAAAAAACATGACTATGTCAGATATAAAGCATAAACCGTCGTTGTCACGTCCGTCGCGTCGGCCGTAAAAGGTATTTCTTGTCTGCAACAAGTCTCCAACTTAAGTATGTTGACTGCAAGATACAGTCCAAGGTTCAAAATATTAATAGCTACTTGAATTCAAAAATTCAAACAATTTATATTCCCGGAATATCCCAAACACTTAAAAGAAATTTGCCATTGAATCGTTTTCCGCAAACAATTAACAATCATCATCAGTTTCGAGAATTTTAATTGACTCGATAACAGCCATTAAAATGCAAGTCAAACATCGCATTAAGTACCTATCTACTTGAATATAAATGCACGGAACTAAATTCGTTTAATATAACTTTCTGAAGAAGTCGTTAAATTTAATTGATTATGAAAATTTATATTTTCCTTGGAATTGAATCAATTCGATTGCGAATATAGAGGGATAATTCCATTCGCAAAATAACCTTTGAACAATTTATTGAATGTAACCAAAACAGAATCGGAATTTTCATTATGCGTAGTATGTAACGTCATCAACGAAGGGCCTTACGGTCCTGTCTTCGTGATCTGCCTTCGTCAGGCTTAATTTCAATTTAAACCAAGAAGGCGTAACCGCTTAAGGCTTTAATCAATTACTGATTCTCATGTAGCTACGTAATAATAATTAGAAAATTCAACATTTTTATTAAAACAATTTTCCCTTCCAGGTTTCATTCATATAACTTAGTGATTTGTCATATTAATACAGGTTGCGTACCAGGAACGCTTGCTTTGTTCTATGCATAAGACTTTAATATCAAAGACAAATTTGTATTTAGTGAGGGTCTTCCAAGTTTCAAACTAACCTAGTGTAAAGTGTAGGTCTTTGGTTTTTCATAGTTCCTAGGTATCAGCACTTCTAACAAATGTATATGCAAATACTTAAGCTCATAAATATCCCTCTAATTTCAAAACATAGATTTAACCTTCAGCTTTGCTTGATTATCAAATAAACATAAAAACAAATCGCCATCCCCCTCATGTCCCGCCAGCTTAACTCATAGCCGAACTGACATAAAAAGACGGACAATTATTTATGGTAAATTTTAATATCACTTCTAATGCCGTGCGCCGAAGAGACTTTCGTTGTAGCTGTAGACTCCGAACAATTGCAAAAAAGAGCTCTCATGCCTCGACGAAATGCATGTAGTCATTTCGATTTGAAGATTTAAAAAAAAAAAACAGATAGACGACTTTATTGAATCACATTAAATTATTTACTAACAGAAATTAATTTAAAGATGGTTACTTTCCGCAAAATTGTATGGCTAGTTTTCGTCCTAAAAAAAAAATTATTAAAGAACTGCCAAAAGACAAGCCGTAGTTACTGAAATTTATCAATAAAAAGCAGGTGAAATAAGAACATTGAACGAAAAATTATTAAAGGGTCCGCCAAATAACTTTTTTTTTTAAATGCTATAAAAAAAACTGCTGAATATTTTCTCAAATTTCTTTTTTTATTTGAAAGTACAATTCTTCCGGTTAATAATGGAAAATAATTTCATTCAAATGGCTGGCCAATGCAGTAGCCTACACGATCGGTCCAATTTTTAAGCACAGCTTAATTTCAATGGCTTCACGAATATTGTCCTTTAAAGCGTCAATTGTCTCTGGCTTGTCGGCGTAACATTTATCTGTTACGGCACCCCACAAACGCTGTAAAATCGCAGATCCGAGGTAGTCCAACGACATCAGCTCTGTGGCTGATAATGCGATCTTCAAAAAGAGGGCGCAAAACATCGAGTGAAGCTTCGTCTGTGTGGCACGTGGCGCGCGCGCGCCGTCCTGTTGCCAATATCCTCCTCTTCAATTTTTGTGAACAAAATTTCGTTCAACATGGATTGACTCTAACAGACATTGACTGTAAAAGCCACTCCTCGCTCATTTTCGAAGAAAAATGGCCCACATATGCCTCTGGACCAAAATCCACACCAAACAGTGACTCGTTTTGGATGTATCGGCTTTTCAATGTATGCTTGGGGGTTTTCTGTGCCCCAAACGCTACAGTTTTTCTTGTTTAAATACCCGGCAAGATCAAAATGAGCTTCATATGACGGTGCTTCTCTTCTTCCAAAATCCGTACGCAATTTTCGCACACATTCTGCAACATTACCATGATTTTCAAAGTAATTTCGCAATATTTCCCAGCGTTGTCCAAGCGTATACACAAACATATTCGTTCAGCGGAAGGATAAAACTAATAACATATCTGTCAAATCAGACATGAGCTAAGTGTAACCATTCACGAAATAAGCACTAGTTGGAAAAAAAACGTTAGATGGCGGACCCTTTATTAAAACCTTCGTTCTCCTTAATTCTCATTATTTCGTGTACTGTGGTTTTTCATGTAATAGAGTTTGACATCCGTTCAACGAAATCTTACTCGTTTTGCTCTTCAATGCCCCGTGTATCAACCTTCAACCCAGCTGATTGCATTGTTTCACGGACGGCTTTTAGCGTGCACATGATTTCCACCAAGTTAACAAACAAATTTTTGTTTTACCTCGAACTCACAGTTTTTTTTTTTTATTATTATTATTTTTATTTCAAGGCCAACAAAATTTCCAAGAACTCACATTCAATATTTCTTTGTTACTCCTTTGTCTTAATTTATCAGCGCGAACCTACCTTACATTTTATTTGAAACAAAAGCATTTGAATTTAATCTGAAACAAAGGGGTTCCTTTTAAAATTTAATTATAAAGCTGTGCAGCGATTTCTGTATTATTGTTTCTGCGAAGGTAAGTCAATTGATAACACAATGCACACGTAAATGGAAAACCCAAACAGTCTTTTATGAGCACAAAATGGAAATCAGAAATCCTCTGTGCGAAAGTTAAAGAACAAGTCTCGAGGCAAACAAAAACTATGTTTGACAATCATTTTCAATCATCGAAATATGATTGCAATAAGTTTGAGGAAATATAGATTTTGGCGGTTTCGCACGTTTCGAACTCATACAAATTTCGATAACGATTTTGTAGAGTTAACTACTACACGCACTATCTGAGCCGTTTGAGATTATTTTTCATTCAAAATTTCGTGTAGTTTTATACCTAAAGGATTCAGATAAGAGATGAATATCGCATCTGACGTAGGTTTTTAACATTTTTTGCTTCTATTTTTATTATTTAATTAAATAAAAATTTGATATCAATGAAATCATTCGTTTTTAATTACAATTGATAAGAAGGTTCCCTTATTTGGCGTTGTTTGTTTTCGTTTTCTTATTCAATACTTGCTTTCATTGAATTGTATACTTGCCGATATTAATAATATAAAGCAAAAGTAGACCTTGCAATTTCTTATGATAATAAAACTTGTTGGTATGGCTCTTCGCAAACTTTGGAATGCAACACAGACACAAACACTAGCATAGTCAAATTTATTTATTTATTTATTTATTTATTTATTTATTTATTTATTTATTTATTTATTTATTTATTTATTTATTTATTTATTTATTTATTTATTTATTTATTTGGACAAGAGAATAGAAGTTCAGAATTTTAACTGTCATCATCTGATGGTATTTTATGGATTCATCATACAGCTTTGACAGCATATGTTGAAAACAGCCTAGTAAGGAGACAAAATGGACAAGCGGGGTAAGTTTTTTTTTTTTTTTAATTTAAAGTTATTAAAATGTTCAATTGTATAGGTTGTCGTATTGTGGTTTGCAAGTTAGGCTTCCTTATTCAAAGTAACTTCTTCAAGTTTGTAAACATAAAGAAGTCACACGGGACCAAACATGGAGAATTCGGTGGATTCGGCAGCAGTTCGTAGCCCAATCAACATATTGATGTGGTGAGCCAGTGCGTAACTCGTATCGTGTGCACGCGCATATTATTCTTCGACAAGTTGGGTCGTTTTTTCTTCAAATCCGAATCGCCTCAGCCCAATCATTCGGCTGGGTACCTACAGCCCTGTCACCATTTTGCCATTCTCCAAGTAGTCGATCTGGATCTAGAAGCCGGTGGTCACCACCTAGCCAGCCCATGGGACAGTGTTAGTTGACGACGTGCGTCCGTCGTCACGTCGATTCAGAAACTCTTTCGGATTGGGCGCCAAACACTGCTCTGAAGACGTCTTACGATAACGTTTGTTGTCCGTAGTAAGCAATCGTGGCACCCATCGCACAAACAAAACAAGGCGTTAGGTGATTTTTTTGTGTGACTAATTCTTTTGGTGATAATTCGTACTTTCGCATATTGATGAAATGATGAAAAAAAAATATATTTGTGCTACCTACGCCGACAAATGGAAAAAATTTTATTCATATAAGACACTCTTTTAAAGACTAAGAAGTTGCTTCCAAAAGAATGGCTTAGTTCGGGAAATATCAGTTGTTAGTGTCTCCTAGGAGCTCGGGAGCTCTTCGAGCAGAAAAGCGAGAGCATGCAAAAGATCGATCCAGGATGTTGAGAGACTAAAAAACAGGAAAATATAGTAATAGAGTCCAAGTCCAATGTTGAGGATATGGAAAGACAACTTCTGTAGCCTGTACACGGCGATGACAAATCATTGACATTGACATTGACATTACAGTACTTCGCACATGAATGTAAAGAACTATAGACACATAGCAGCACTGGCGACTGAGGCCATCGGCTGGGACAGAAACAAGACATTAATACAACAGAGAGAGACAGATAGACATATAGAAAGAAAGCACACATAACATAAACCTACGTGGCTCAGAGGAGGAGACTTAGATTTGTATTGTCTCATGTTATCGCACAGGTGGCCTCAGATAAGCTGGCGATTTTTGTAGAAAAAGAATGCTTACTGCCGAAGCTGGGGCTTGAACCCGTAGCGTTCGGCTTAGCAATCAACTACTCTACCCTCTGAGCCATGGCCACCTGCAAGATGACAAATCAAATTCCGCTGTCAGTAAGAATTTACCATTCAATCTACATCTACACTTTATACTAATATATAAAGCTGAAGATTTTGTTTGTTTGAACGCGCTTATCTCAGGAACTACTGGTTCGAACTGTAAAATTCTTCTTGTGTTGGATAGTTCATTAATTGAAGAAAGCTACATAACATTAAGCTGCAACAAATAGGAGCGAAGCATCAGTGGAAAACGTGGAAAAAACGGCAAGAAACTATTCATTTTTTGTTTGCTTGAACGCGCTGATCAAATTGAACAATTCTTTTTGTGTTGAATATAACGTTACGGTAAAAATAATAAGAGCAAAGCAGGAGTTAAAAGTGTTGCTAAAACGGGGAACATTATACCTTTGTAGGCTTCGAGTTCAGAAGAATTTCGACTTACGGAGAGACGACTGTTATACAATAATTTTAAAATAACTTTGCAACGAAATTCCCACGCGTGCATGATGCACCTCTGGCCGGTGGACGAGGGACAGGCGGACGAAGTCGCGGGCAACTGCTAGTGAAGCTGTGAATGTCTGAAGCTGTTTGTTAACAAACTGATAGGTCCATATCAGTGTGGCCTTAACCTGGAAAGCCTACCATCGACCGTCACACTTTCTCAGATCCTGGAAAAAACGCATGAGCTCGACACTTACCATCTTTTCATCGATTTTAAGGCCGCGTATGAAAGCATCTATAGAGAAGAACTGTATAAACTCATATGTGCTTGCAGGATAAAAATGGAGATCTCGCGCTGCTCCATCAGAGTCGATAACGACCTCACCGACAACTTCGATGTTTAAAAAGGCCTTAGAAAAGGTAATGCACTGTCATGTTACTTCTTTTACATCATACCTACTGGAAAGAATAAGGCAGATCTCCCGCGTCAACACTAAGCACTATATGCACTATAAGCAGTATATGCTGTCATCAAGAACGGACACCCAACCCGACAGCGCCGAGATTAGAAGGAGAAATATCATTTTTAGCCTGGCTAAGAAAGCAATTGAGTATAGTAAAGCTCGCTCCCGGACAACTAAAGCGACCGACGCTTTATAAGAACCTTATCATTTGCGTCCTGTTATATGGTGCAGAAGCACCAAAAAATGAATGAGAGCGCCTTAGGTTGTTTCGAGAGAAAAGTTCTACTAAAAGAGTAAAGGTCTAACGATTCAGATGGCTTGGTCACGTGGAGAGGATAGATACCAATGCTGCGGCTGGTATAAAGTCTCTCGATCCACGCCATGTAGTAGAGGAAGACAAAGACTCAGGTGGTACTCGCAAGTTGAAGATGTCCTCAACCAATTCTCCTGGAGACAGCTAGCTAGGGCCGCTAGGGACTGAGCTAGCTTGAGAGGTTTATTTTTTGAGGCCCAAGTGCAGCCTGATCTATAGCATCGCCTTAAGCAAGAAGTGTCTCCTCTCTTAACTAGAGTAGATCTTATCCTAGTTTTAAATCTTAAATCGAAGATTGTTGATCGGGAAACGTATGATTTTGAAGCTATCAGAAGGATGACATTCGTGAAACTCTCTTTGCACTCATTGTTATTTACAGCCGATTAAGCTATCTGCTCAAGTAGCTTTTAAATGAATTCTGTGACGCACATTGAAACTCCATTCAATAATATCCACCTGGTCACTTCCAGTATCTAATATTATTCTGATGCCATATACTGAGCCAATCAAACAACAACTTCCCTTTATTCAAGCTATTAAAAACCAATTACGATTTCATTCACATCCAAATAAATAACGTCGCCATAAAGATTAGCGAAACTCCAGAAATGTATTTACAACCCAAAAATTTACTTTTTTCTCTCTTTTGTCTGTTCAACCAATGAATTCGCTAACATCATTGAATAGTGTTTCAGTTAATTGTTTTTGAATTGTGTTATTAAAAGTTACATCACCATTGTCTAATAAAATTCAAAGTGGTTATCAAGATAGTAGAAAACAAAGGACTGGTCACTTAAGAAAATAGCTTTTCTTTTGACCGTCACCGCCAGTCGATAGATATAAGCTGATAATATAGACCGATATTAACCATTCAATCGATCGAAGGCTTTGAAAGCTTGGTTTACAAATCCAGTCCGCAAAGATGTTTGAAAAACCATTTCTATGTATTGCCTTACTGTTTGTCAGTCTCTCACTGGTTGTAGCTGGCTCAAATATAGAGCAGTCTCTTGTATCAAGAAAAAAACTTGTCAAGTCTTCAGAATGCTTTCCGGAATTTTCTGAAAAACAAGGAGAAACTGTCCAGAAACTCGGAGATACCAGAGATGCCTGTGTCTCATCTGAAGCATCGGCAAAGGCCAACCTACAGATCGACTTGTCAAACTTTAGTTATGAAATGGCGAAACTAGCCGATGGTTTTTGTGTGCGAATCGACAACGATTGCAGGGATAAATATGCCCAAGATGACAATGTTACAGCGGCACTGGAATGCTATTCAAGAATGGTAAGGTTTACAATTTGTTTTCTCATGAAATTATATTTTTTTATATTGTAGGCATTCGAGGGGCGCTTGACTATGCAAAATTTGCAGCAACAGACAAGCAGGAAACTGATAACAGCTGACATTGAGGAACTTACAATAGTAGCAACGAGAAAAAATTGCACAACTCAAGCAAACTTTGAGTATTTAAGGACTTCGGACTCTCTGTTTGAACAGTTTGTTTTGTGTGAGGATGGAGATGGTCACTCATCATCTACTTCAACTCCAGAAGAATCAACTACGCAGCCTGATACGACGACTTCGGAATTAGGAGAAAATGAACCACCATCAGCAAGGAAACTGTTGTTGAACCTTTAAAATGCATTAAATTATGCTAGAAATTTTGATTGTCCTTGAAAAAATGTGTTTCAGAATAAACTAAAAAATGTTGCTTAAAAATTCAAAGAAAGTAAGTTTTTCGAATTTACATCGGAAAATAGATGGGTGTTTTGGCATTGCCTTCATCAACAGGAAAGAAATTGTTTTTCTGTTCCGTTGTGTTGCGTTACGTTCCGTTCTATTCCACTCTATTTTGTTGAGTTCTATTCTGTTCTCTTCGCTTCTGTATCGTTCTATTGCATTCTGTCATGATCCATTGTGTCGCGTTCTGTTCCGTTGATATTGGAATTTTTCTAAAATGTCGGTTATAGCAATCATTGAAAATTTCTGTCAGGAATTTTTTCCTGCCGTAATTCTATCATTTGAACTGTGAGAAGTTGAAACACAGATCATTGGAATTGTACAAAATTGAAACGCAAATCATTCTGTTCTGTTCTGTTCTGTTCTGTTCTGTTCTGTTCTGTTCTGTTCTGTTCTGTTCTGTTCTGTTCTGTTCTGTTCTGTTCTGTTCTGTTCTGTTCTGTTCTGTTCTGTTCTGTTCTGTTCTGTTCTGTTCTGTTCTGTTCTGTTCTGTTCTGTTCTGTTCTGTTCTGTTCTGTTCTGTTCTGTTCTGTTCTGTTCTGTTATGTTATGTTATGTTATGTTATGTTATGTTATGTTATGTTATGTTATGTTATGTTATGTTCTGTTCTGTTCTGTTCTGTTCTGTTCTGTTCTGTTCTGTTCTGTTCTGTTCTGTTCTGTTCTGTTCTGTTCTGTTCTGTTCTGTTCTGTTCTGTTCTGTTCTGTTCTGTTCTGTTCTGTTCTGTTCTGTTCTGTTCTGTTCTGTTCTGTTCTGTTCTGTTCTGTTCTGTTCTGTTCTGTTCTGTTCTGTTCTGTTCTGTTCTGTTCTGTTCTGTTCTGTTCTGTTCTGTTCTGTTCTGTTCTGTTCTGTTCTGTTCTGTTCTGTTCTGTTCTGTTCTGTTCTGTTCTGTTCTGTTCTGTTCTGTTCTGTTCTGTTCTGTTCTGTTCTGTTCTGTTCTGTTCTGTTCTGTTCTGTTCTGTTCTGTTCTGTTCTGTTCTGTTCTGTTCTGTTCTGTTCTGTTCTGTTCTGTTCTGTTCTGTTCTGTTCTGTTCTGTTCTGTTCTGTTCTGTTCTGTTCTGTTCTGTTCTGTTCTGTTCTGTTCTGTTCTGTTCTGTTCTGTTCTGTTCTGTTCTGTTCCGTTCTGTGGGAGAATGCGGGAAAATTTTAGCAAGAAGTTTAAGCTCACAATCCATAATTATTAACTGTGAAGCATACGTTAACAGTTTTGATAAAACGAAATGGAATTATTGTTGTAGGGAGAATAAAAGAGATTTAAAACGTAAAGAAAGAAATGATCAGCACAAAAGTATGCAACAAATATATAAAAAAAATGCCGAAGTATGCAACGAAATGCTAGTGAAGTTGTTTTGTAAAATGTAGGTAGAGTAATGCATGGTATTAACAGCATTGGTGTAAACGAATTAAAAAATTATACTAACTGTTTTAATATTAGATCACTACGTTTGCATTGGGATACTTTTTGCTTAATAAAATCACTTATTGAGAAAACTGTAGATATCGATTCTTCCAGTAGTAGAAAAGTGTAGAAGGAGTTATTGAAAAACATTCGCTGATTAACAGGAACCAAAAAAAAGCAAACAAGAATACTGAGCGAATACTCAGTGAATCGGCCAATTGTGTTAATGAGGGCTTGTTTAGAAAGCACCATGGGTTTGTACTTTTCATGGATTCAGCAAGGCTTTCGACACACTGCACCATTTCAATCTATGTAATAGATTAGAACCTTTTGCACAAAATTAAGGATGTGATAAGTGAAACAATGAAGTATGGAGTTCCGCAAGGATCAAAATTGGGACGAGATTTTGCGTGTCATCAAAAAGAGTATACCTTTTGCATTTGCATGCAATACGGCAAGGTACTGTTGTCCGCCATCGATCCTTGGATACTGCCTGAAGAGTGATACAAGAAGAATTCAAGAAACTTGTAAGATGGTGTCATGATAATGGCTTAGTTATAAGTTCTGTTCTGTTGTGTTATGCTCTGTTGTGTTCTGTTCTGTTCTGTTCTGTAGTGTCGAGTTGTGAACCATTTTTGGCATGCTGTCGGCCTTAAGATTAAGATTAAGCTGTTTAGAGCTGAAGCATTGTTATCTATTTCATCGACTTGGCCCATACATCTCAGTCTTTTGGTCGCTCGTCGATGCCTCAATTTGGCAGACACAAAAAAGATGTTTTTATATATTTAGTGGATTCGCAGAGTAGTTGAAATTACACTTTCACCTTAGTGGATTCGTTAGCAAACAGAATTTTCACCTTTGGGCAAATACGAGTGATTATTGAAAAGCCGACACATCCACAAAGTGTCAGCCAATGCTTTTCCCTATCGTGGGATGATAACGGACTTTTCGTGGTCAGAAATTGTGGTTATGGACTTGGACTATATGTGATCCCATTTTTGTATTTGATGGAGATCCAAGTGAAAGTGCTAAAAGAACAAAAACAAAATGAGATGTGATTCCGACAAGATAGTATCACTTGTCACACAACCAGCTAGACTTCTTTCTTTGACCAAAGGTACTGCAACGGCAAAGTTGAAAAGCATATTTTTCATAAAATCTTTTATTGGCACGAGCAGAATTCGAACCCTCCATGTTCTACTTAGCAGCCAACGAACATAAGGACTAAGCCACGGACACTACTTAATACCATTGTATTTCTGTTAGCTAGTACCCGCGAGATGAAAATCGATCCTAGTGCCATCTTGAGATCTGGCGCAAGAGCTATTTTTTTACATAGTTTGATATTGGGAAAAAAATAGCTTTTGCGCCAGATCTCAAGATGGCACCACAATCGATTGTCATTTCGCGGGTACTAGCCAATAGAAATACAATGCTTAATACCTATCAACGAACTGTAAAGTACGAATTATTGTTTCTTTTTTTTCTTTGATTACTTCCACCACACAGTGGCCTGTTGCACCTTACAATTTTGTAAACTACACACGTTCTTACCACAATTTTGTAAAAAAAAATTTGTTTGTGTTTTGTAAAATTCTGTAGTCTACAAAATTGTAATTGTGATTCACAAAATATATAATTTTTAAAAAAATATGATTTTCGGTTGCACGAAAATAAGTTTGAAATTGTAAATAACAACCAAAAAAGTTGTGAAAAATCTACATTATTGTGAGTTTCTGTTGCACAATATGAGTCAGAATCACAAATTTATTTCAGAAAGACCGTGTGCAATTTTGTCTACTAATTTATATTTTATATCAAATTGAGTGGCAGCAGTAATTCTGAAGCGGATTTCGTTGTAATAAAAAAATATATAGGTAGGTATATAATTCGCGTTAAAATTATAGTTTTGAAAATTATTTTATTTTCATATTCTGTTTTGTTAAAGACTATTCACATGAGAACAACCGACGAATGTCGGATGAATGAAACAAAAGTGATTGAAGATAGTTTCAAGTCCTATTTCCTGACAAATTCACAACAAAACCATGGAAATATTTGCGCAAAATTATAGTCCGCTAATGAACAATTTTAAGAGAATTTAGTGTGATACTAACTTAAATTGACATTTCAGTCAATTTTAGTGAGCAAAAGAACAGTTTTATCGCTAAATACTTGCATTTAAGATATAGTCACGAAACCCCTATTTATCTTTTTAATGCAGCGTTAGCTCCCATTTCCCAAATCGAAAAATATGATTTTTTTTCAATCAAACTCAGGGCCGGCTTTAGCTATCTTGGAGCCCCAGGCGAGTCAAATATTTGGCGCCCTTTTTTTTAATTACAAATTATATTACCTCCTGAAACTTGTATCTCACTTAAAAAATTGCAAGTTGATGAAGAAGTAGAATTTATGTTTTAAAGAATAACTGTGTATAATTCTCCTATACGCAAATATTATAAACATTTCATGTCAGTATGTTACCCGCTAGCTATTCATATTTACATGCATTTTTCATTAATTTTTCTTAATAATTTAGTAATAATAATTAATTTTATCCTGTTAATATTGATTTCTTTTGAATTTGAAAATGTCAAACACAAATACACTTACGCCTAGTTTCTTAACAAAGTTCTAGCCCTGTAAGGGCTCGTTTAAGTGAAATTTTAGAACTCATTTGAGTTCTAAGTCAATTCTTCACCAAGTTCTAATGCGTTAGAACTTCGATTTAGAACTTTTTATAGCTAGAACTTCGATAAAATTACGCCCAATTTCCTCACCAAATTCTAAATTAACTTTAAAACTCGACCTAGTGAATCTCGGTCTAACGGTAGAACTTAGTTTTTATAATATTTGGAACTCGACATTTCTTCACTTCTCAAGAACTCGATCTAAGATCATCATTGAGTTCTAAGCGCTTAGAACCTGTTATTTTTGAAACCTAGTTCAAGCATATTTTTGAAACCTTTAAGTCAACCGGCAGTATTTCTTGACAGACATTTCCTTCAATTCGAAACAAAATACAAATAATTTTTGACTATGCGCTCATTTTTGCTGTTACGTAGAATGTGGGATTCCAAAAACTGTCAAGAAAAAAAAGTGCATAGTAAATTCATTCCAATTTTTACGTAAATCATCGAAAATTTGATCCATTTTCTGTATCTCCCTCCACTTAATTATTCTCTGTTATTTTAAACGTTGAAAAAAAGAAATTATAAATAAACCGACTTTCAAGGCACTAGACCCCCGAATGCGAGGGTCTAATTTAATCGAAGTTCTAATTGTGACAAAGTTCTAAATCGAAGTTTTAAAGTGTAAGAACTTGGAGAAGAAGAAAAAAAAAGAAATAAAACTTGCAATCATATGCTAATACACCATTATACCGTGGTCCATAACATCTCAAAGATTTTGATCTACTTTGAGTAGGTTGTCCTTGGGGTGTGTTGCGACAGGCAAGCCAATTGGGCTTGCTCGTCGGAAGGGTGGGATTTTGCGGCTCCCCTCGGACTACCTTCGATATAACGTGCCTTGAGCCGAAAATCGCCATACCACAAAATAATCTTCTAAATATCGTTCCATAATTTCTAATTTATACCTCATGCTAACGGCAACATTAGCTTTTTCATCGGGGCTCATAGGTGTTCTTAGCCCTGGAGTCTTCGCTTAAGTCGCTACATATATAGTGACTCCGTGGTCACTGCGCGTCTCCTACTAGTTTTAGTATTACCATGTTGAATGTATTTCTAAAGATGTAATGATATTTGATTCTTCATCATTCCGCAAGAAAAAATGTTAAAATGCCAAGCACAGAGGAAAATTACAACAAAATTTGCTGTTTGACAGCAAAAACAATACTAAAAATATAGTTGTCAGTAATTGTAAAATACCTAATTTGCAATCTCTTCTGTAATGATAATATTTGAATAATGTGATATGCATATCCATTGTATTTCTAATCTCTATAAAAGTCCATGGGTTGATTTTGACTGGTGGTGCTTTGGGCTAAAAACACACCAAATCAGACAAGACGTCTTTTTGTCTTTCAAAATGTCTTGTCCTTGTCCGCTTCGGTGTGTGTTGCTCCTATACAACCTATACAAAACTGACACGTTTTTTTGTCGATTTTGTTTGTTTGTCTTGTTCACTTTGATGTGTGTTGCTTCATAAAACGGTGTGTAATTTAAGGAGTTGACATTTTGTCCCGGACTTTTTGTCTCCTTTGGTGTGGTTTGCTCCTATACAACCCTATGTATTTACTGCAACCGACGAGCGGACAAGATTTTTTATCGTGTCGTGTCTTTTTCAGTGTGTGTTGCCTCGTAAGAGCAATGAACTTGTGTCCACGATTTTTTGTCGAAAGACAAAAAAACAGACGTCTTGTCTGATTTGGTGTGTTTTTATTTTAGCCTTCAACGGAAAGAAACTTTACTAAAATAGATAACACAAACGCAATACGAAATTAACAGTGCAAACTGGTGAGAAGCTATAGCGATTAAAAATACAAGTTTTTTTTTTACTTAACACTACCTCAATTCACTCTTGTATTTTCTATGTGTAGTGTATGGTGAAAATAAAAACAAAATGACATTTGGAAATAGTCTGCTATAACAAAACAAGATGAAAGTCATGAAACTTTTCGATATATTTTTTTTTTTTTATAATTAACGCGCACTCAAGGGGTTTTTTCATTACCCTTTATATGCCAAGAGCACAGTGCGAGCATTAGGGAAAGGATAGGGGATGTAAAAGGAGGTGCCGGTGAACATTGGTTTTGAATTTTTGAACATTACAATGACTGGGGAACACAGAGTGTGGAAGAGAGTTCCACATTCGCGTAGTACGGCTAAAGAATGATTCTCTGTACTTCACAGTACGTCCGAAGTTGGGCTCAAGGGTGAACTGATGGGCATTCCTGGAGGCGCGGGTATTACGGTTGAATGTCTTAAGGGGAGGAATGCAACTGGCTATTTCACTAGAGCATATACCGTTTAAGTATCGGTAAAACAGGGTGAGACATGAGACATTACGACGATGTTCTAGAGATGTAAATGACTCAACGATGGTATTGTCACCAATCATTTTGAATGCTCTTTTTTGGATACTGTCCAGAAGACTTAAGTACGTCACTGGAGCACCAGCCCAGACGTGAGAATTATACTCAAGCTTAGGACGTATGTAGGTTTTATAGATAGTAGCCAGATCAGAAGGGGAAAAAAATTTCTTGCATCGCCTTAAGAAACCTAAACATTTTGCGGCATTTTTGGCGACATCGCATATGTGCTCGTTCCACAGAAGGTGGTCAGTGATGCACATACCGAGAATCTCGAGATGTTCTGTCTCATTGATGCAAGTGCCACTCATGGATAGTGGCAAGGAGGGTATATCTCGCTTCGACGATACAAGACAGCATTGAGTTTTCGAAGCATTAAACTCTACGCGATTTTGTATTCCCCATTGTACAATGCTGTTTAAGTCAGAGTTTAATGAGCTTATCATATTTTGCCGTTGCAGTTCCACATCCGAAGAGGAAGGATGTGAGTCTGGAAACGAATATGAAAAGCTAAGGGTACTATCGTCAGCGAAACAATTTATTGGATTAGAAGTAACAGACAAGAGATCATTAATGAAAATTAGGAAGAGGGTCGGAGACAAAACGGAACCCTGGGGCACACCAGCATTTATATTGTGGGTTTCAGACTTGAAACCGTCCAACACAACTTGTATTGAACGGTTCGAAAGAAAGTTTCTAATCCAACGAAGAAGGGATTCAACGATACCGAAAGCACGCATTTTCGATAAAAGAGCAAGATGCCAGACTTTATCAAATGCCTTTGAAATATCAACTGCAACAATCTTACTTTCTCCAAAACAATGTAAAGATTTGTTCCACTGTTCGGTGAGATAGACCATCAGATCACCAGTGGACCTGTTGCTGCGAAAGCCGTACTGCCGGTCATTAAGAAGCTTTCGGTCTTCGAGATATTTCTTGAGCTGATAGTTTATCAGCGTTTCCATGACCTTAGAAAGAAGGGACGTAAGTGCAATCGGTCGATAGTTGGAGGGAGAAGAAGATTCGCCTTTTTTTGGGATTGGCTGGACAAATGCTGTTTTCCAACTGCTCGGAACGAGCCCAGAAGAATAGGATAGATGGAAAAGCTTACGCAAGGGTTTTGCCAGCGTGGAAGAACACCTCTTCAGAATAATGGCGGGGATACCATCCGGACCCGCGGATTTATGTACGTTGAGATCCTTTAGGACTCTCGCCACAGCACGAGTGCGGAAGAAGATCTGCCCCATGGAATCATTGACGCGCTCAAAAGCTGGGGGAGTCATGACACTCTCTGGCAGTGAAGAGTTGGCGGCGAACTGCCTAGCAAAAAGGTTAGCTTTCGCGAGAGAGCTTACAACTGGAGTGTCATTGTCAACGAGTGTAGGGACCGAGGAAGAAGAAGAATTCTTCATATTTTTTACAAATGACCAAAAATTTTTACTGCCTTTGGGACATTGCAGAATTTTTTGCCTTAATTTTTGGTCATGCAAAAACTTGGTCCGTCGAATATGGGCATTGCAGGCCTTCCTGGCTTGTTTAAACTTGTTCCGGTTTTCCTCAGTTGGGTTGGCTCTAAAACACCGGAACTTTACTTCTTTTTCCCTGATAACCTCTTTACAGCTTGAATCGAACCATGATTTTTCTTTGGGTTTGATGCTTTTAACCCTGTTTGGGATAAAAGTTTTCATTCCCAGAATAATCATATTAGTAATCATATCAGCGCTGGAGTCTACGTCACTATCGAGGAAGCATAGTGACCAGTTAAAGATCCGGAAAAAATTATTGAGACCGTCCCAGTTGGCTTTCTCGTATTGCCATACGGTTCTCTTCGGAGCTCTTTCTCTAACTGGATTAGTTTGACACGAGAAATTTGCAGATATAATACTATGGTCTGATCTGCCTAGAGGCGTTAATAGACAGATAGTGTATTTATCAGGGTCGGACGTAAGGAACAAGTCAAGAGTATTTTCCGCTTGGCCATCAATGTCCGATATACGAGTAGGCTCAGTAACAAGCTGAGTAAGGTGGTTAAACTCAGCAAAGATCTCGGCACACATTCCTTCGGGTGTTGTCGGGCCCGAATGGAGAAGCCACGAAGAATTGTGTACATTGAAATCGCCCGTAATAACGATTTCAGTGTGAGGATACAAGGATACAATTCTTTGTATGGAGTCAGACAGAGCGTCAAATTCACGAGAAGTTGAAGCTCTGTCCAGGTTTGGGCTTCGATAGAGAAAACAGTAGTGAATGATGTGCTTATTGACGGAGAATTTAAACCATATAAAATTGAAAAAAGAGTTGGAACAACGTCCATATTGAGGCAAGAATTGATAAGCTACATCATCCCTAATGTAAACGGCGAGACCATGGTGGGGAAAGAATAATGGCACTAAGCTATACCCATGAATGAGAAATTCAGTAGGATCGGAATTCTCACCTACTTGGGTCTCGCTTAGCGCCAAAACAGCTGGCCTGTGGGATACAGTGTGGATGTATGCAGCCAGAAAATTGATTCGAAGCCCGCGAATATTACAATAATCGACTCTGAAGTCTTCAATCATTGCAATATAAAAAAAATAAAAACCAAAACAGACGGAATTCTAAGAAAAACTACACAATGAAACAAGGTATCTTTTCGAAGCAACGCCCCCGTTAGTGTTATGCCTTAACGGTGACGTGAATCGATTTGACCCTGGAATTCAAATTGTAATTTTTTCAGCAAGAGCTTGATAACTTCACAACTTGTTGATTTGTTTCTTGCCTATGTTGAAGTTATGCCAGCTGTCGCGGCGCCCCTGGATCGTGGTGCCAAAGGCGACCGCCTGGGTCGCCATACCCTAAAGCCGGCACTGATCAAACTCAAGACTTATTTTTGAAATATTGTTCGTTTTAATACACTTTCAGCCTTATTTATAAACGAGTATTAGAAGCAGAATAAAGTTATTCCGACCTTAGTACTCCTTTAATACTGAAAAGCTAATTTATAAAAAAAATAAACAAGTTTTAGAGTCGGAATAAGCTAAACTGATTTATAGTAGCTTTAAAGCTGGAATAAATCGGTATAAATATCAAAATGTGTCAAACAATTGTTTTGTCAAATTTGCTATTATGTTGCAAAAGAATTTGTGTCCAAAAAGGCTATTTAATTTAAATCTTCGGACCGTACATGGCTCTTAAAATTATTTGGAACCGTTCCTCTTCTTCATACTTACTTTTGCTGGTAATTTTGCAGTCTTGCTTTTGCTCTTCAATTAATTATTTTCTGAAAAAATGAAAGGCAGTGTCAGGTTTGTATATTTATTTGACGAATAAATATACAAAGGTGTCAAATTTGTTTAAAGGAGTTTTAGATTGGTCAATTTTTAATAGCAAAATTTGACATAAGCCAGGCATAACTAAAACGAGTAATAAAATATTTTATAAATAAGGAATAGGAATAGGAATAGGTTGATGTACGTGCTTAAACTCGTTATAACTATTCCGGGTATCAAACGAGTATTAGTGAAATCTAATAAATAAGGCTGTTTTTGTTTTAGATCGCTACGATTTTTTACTTATCACAAAATGGGTTCGAAAGCAAAAACACAGTTCTGAGTGCAAGGCTTAAAGCATTCGTAATATGTTTTGGTGGTTCATCGTGATCCACATTCCACAGTTCTATTTCTCCGCACCTAAATGATGTTTAGAGAAAAACTCGACAGGCAGGCATTTCCAAAACGTACTCTTCCATTAAAATGCATTTGTTTCCAATTTGCACACGTACGAAAAGAAAATTCAAAATAAAATCAAATGAAATGTTGACATTGTTTATTTCAAGTTTTATTTACAAGCTGACCCGTGGGACGTTGTACCGATTTATGTTGCGAAGCAATATGATCAGCGCACCTTTTTTTAATTCTGTCGGATAATTCAAAACTTTATCTAGATACTACGCTTTCTTCTAACTCGCGTTTTTCTGAAATCTTCTGCCAAAAGAGTTAAAGCACCACCAAACAATTGTTGATTTCAAAGTAGATCTTTCATTGTTCTATTAAATGCTTCCAATGATTTCTTGTTGACCAATAGACACTCTTCCCAAATAATGAATTTTTTACCATCTCATACGTTTTAAAGATATTGCATTGGATTTGAAGGGTAATAAAAATAACAATAAGTACTGAATAATAGATAAAGGGCAGGCGGGCCTATTAAATCTCTTTTTTTTTCAAAAAAAAAAATGCGCTGTATCAAATCAGTCCGTATGTTTGTTTAATATTTCACTGAAGGGTCAGTTTTCATTCTTTTCAGGAGAAAACTGTTTTTTTTTCAACTCTTTCGACATAGGAGATCTTATTTTTTCATTTTTGCATATGGAAAATATATTTTGTATGCCATGTCCTAGATACCACTTGCAACCACTACCCTGAATGGAGAAGGGGTCGTGGCTTAGTGGTTAGGTGCGTTGGCTGCTAGGCAGAACTTTGTGGGTTTGAATCCTACTCGTGCCCATAAAGTTTTTATTTCATCTTTCACAGGTACTACCTCTTGCGAAGAACTGACAAAATTTTCAAGAGCATCAATCTGTCATGAAAAAGTGCTTCTCAACTTTGCCGCTCGGAATCGGCGTTTAATTTAATTTCTTGACACGTACTCAGGAAATTGTTCAAAGTAAACCACTTATGACTTGGCTCTTCAAGAATTATTTGAATGGAGCTGTCAAAAAATTCTCTGGGTTTTGTTTCACCTTGAACGCATTAGTAGTTCTATTTCTTTGTTTGTTGCATAGAAACAGCTGATTCGAACAACTCCGAAATTTTCGCCCCGAAAAAACTCGAACACCGAATACACAACGAACATTGTGGAAAAGGAAATGCACCGGGGCCAAAAAAGAGATCCAACAGCTCAGTTCGTAATCAGAGCGCCACAGAGCGACCCAGGGCACACAATAAACACACCTAAGGTTATATAGAACACACCTGTTGATTTCTTATCCTTTTCTGTTTCATGTGTACATCTCCATTGTGCTGTCAGTTGAAAATGTTAACGCTGACGGATTGACGGATTCTATGGGTCGGCCCCTTTTTTCGAAACAGCTGATTCGAACAGCCCCGAAAAAAAACTCGACAACTGAAACTGAACACACATCGAACGAAGAAAATGTACCGGGACGAAAGAAGAATGAGATCGAACAACTCAAGGCGAAATCGCATCACAGAGCGACCCAGGGCGCACATTGAACATACATACCTGACATTGCCTGCATGAGAGACCCCCTCTTCTGTTTCATCCTCGTATAGAAAAAACTATTACATTTTCAATTAATTTTTTTTTTTCGATTTGACATAATTTTCGAGCAAATTTGAGTACGTTTATATTGATCAGCTTAGCTTATTTTTTTGTTGTAGTGAGAAAAGTATGATTTTTTAACAATGGCACCGCTTATTAGAGTTTTCTTTGTTTTTAAGATGTATTCTGCTATTCGGGGCGGTGACAAATCCAACGAATCAAAAACCATGAAAATTGGTCCAGCAGATCTCGAGTTATAAGTGTTGTAACAAACACGACTTTCTTTTATATATATCGATTTTTAGTCAACTCGTTAAGATTGGTTTAAAACAACTAATTGACCAATCAGAACGAATTGACTACGTAGTCACTAGGTTTCGGAATGCCCTCACTGTCAAATCGTCGCTTGGATAAATGTTTGTCGTATGTTACATTTGGCTACTTTTGGGAAAACGACATCAAAGTTCAGAATTTTTTTTCTCAAAAACCCTACGTCAGATATTCTTGAAAATTGTATGACTTATGTAAAAAAATGTTTTTAGTTCAATAACGTTAAAATAAAATCGAAATAGTTGTTAAGGAACAATTTAGAGCCAATTTTGCTCAGAATGCCCTTGTCGTATGTGACTATTTCACCAAGTCTGCTAGTGTCCCAAACACATACGACAAAATTTTTAAACATGCGACAAAAATTTATCAAATGTTTGAATGGAATAGTCTTGTACATACGACAAAACGACATTAATGGAGTTGAAAAAAGACGCTCTATCAGGTCTTTTTATGCCATTTTTTCCATTATAAGGAAGACCCTGCTTACGAAGACTCTTTCTTAAATTTTGTTTCCATAACGATGGGTTCCTCTTTCTTTTTCTGCAAATTGTTGGTGTTACACTGCATAGAATAAATAAATAGAGTGGCGCGACAGCTCTTGAAGAACCAAGGCCTATGTGGCTTACTCTCATCAACAATTCTCTAAGTGCGTGTGAAGAATTGAGGGGACCTACAATTTAACGCCGATTCCGAACGGTAAAGTTGAGAAGCACTTTTTCATGACAGATTGATACTCTTGGAAGATTTGTCAGGTCTTCGCAAGAGGCAGTACCCGTGAAAGATGAAATAATACACTGCATGCTGTTGAAATCAAATTGCTACCTTTGATTTGATACTAACGAAAATTCAGAAATTTACATGAACTGCTATAAACGGATAGCAGATTTCGAATTTGGATTTCATTCGAATCTGGAGTTGGCAAAATCAATTCATTTGCATGCTCATAAAATTTTTTTAAGGAATTCGTTTTGTCTGCTGTTGAAGGTTTGTACGGCGGATCATTGTCTTCATCGTCAATTGAAAAGTCCTCACCTAATATTTTGCCACTCATGCAAAAAAATTAAGAAACCAATAAAAGTTATTAAAACATAAATTTATTGCATGCAATATCATAGTCATTACGCACAAATTTCTTCCGACAAACTCGGAGCAAAAGACTCGGGCGTCCGACTCCTTTGACATCATGATTGCAACTGAGACCAAAAATAACACACGAATGTGTTAATTGTTATGGGACATACGACAAACGCACACGTAGACTTCAGTAAATTATTGTCGTATGTGTTCAAAGAAAAGGCACATACGACAATCATTTTCCGAATCGACGAAAAACCGGTTTTGTATGGGAAAAATTGTCGTATGTTTAAAACTTGTCGTATGTGTAGCTTTTTCTTACACATACGACAAAGAAATGACTCAAATCGTTAGTGACCTTGGAGGTACGACAAAAAGAACACTGAATATCTCGGGAACTAAGCCAGATATAAAAAAACGGATTTTACAGAATTGTAGGCAAAAAATCTATTACCAAAACTGCATTTAAACCTCAAAACCCCAATTTTTCACATACGACAAACATTTATCCAAGCGACGAAATGTTAGGTGTGTTGACTTTGGTCTTTCGAGAACTGTCAAGTTTTAGACGTGTTCACTTAACACTTTCTTGAAAAACAACACTAGCTTCACACTAGATAGCATCGCATTAAAAAGTGTCTGCCAAACTCTATTCGCGTTCCACATCATCCACTCTCCCAACAAACAAAGTGTTCGCGCGTATAACCTCAAAAATCATTCTTGCTTTGTGTTTTGGTTGTTCATACGCGACGAATTAAAAACTCTCATGTGAAAGAAATGTCAAAACCGACGAATTTTCGTTCATTCATTGGTCTTTGTATGTGCTCATATGAATAGTGCTTAACAGCCTGCCAAACTCTATTCGAGTTCCACAGAATCCACACTCCTAACCTCAGATATCATTCTATTTTTGGTTTTGGTTGTTCATTCGCGACGAATCAAAAACTGTCATGTCATGAGAAATAAATGTCAAAATCAACGACTATTCCTTCATTCGTTGGTTGTTGGGTCGTTTTCCTTTAGTTGTTTACGCAGCAACGCGAAAAAAAATTTTAATTTTGATTTGTAACTTACAAGTTTCAAACATACATGCGTCGGCTTAAAAACAAAACCTCGTAACTCCAAAATTGATTTTTTTTTTTTTTTTGCAGAAATAGGTAATTTAAGTAGGTAAGCATATCCTAAAACTGTAATTTCTTGGTAATTACGGTAAAAAACGGGTAAAAATTGGTTTTGAAAAAACATTTGCACATTGGTTTATCATGGGCACACACCACGTTTTTTCCTCCTCCTGTAAAATTTACCTTTTTGGAGTTACGAGGTTTTGTTTTTAAGCCGACGCATGGTGCAACAGTAGATTGTAAATTTATCTTACAATTAGTAATTCTCATCACAAATATGTGATCCCACTTATTTGTAGTTGGTGCAAAGCAAATTCATATATAAAACTGTGGTTGTGGATTACAAGCACAAAATTGTGGTTTTAATTTGTAAACTGGTGCAATGGGGCACAGGTCATCAAAACTTTATTTTTATTGCATGGTCAAATTAATTGAACTAACTACAATGGAACCGTTTTATGCTTTGTTTGTATTTCAGCGGAATATGAGATTGGAATACCTCTAGCTGGATCATCATGTTCATACACAATTACACCTAGTACTGGTACAAAATTAGTGAGTCCTCAACCGATTTGCTTAAAATGTTTATACATATATCTAAGAAAACAATGTTTGCTACTAAGGTCGTAACAGCTCAGAAACCATCAGCTTGGTTAACGACCATCACATGGTCAAATGCATAGTTAACGTTCTAATGTTAACGTTATGAAGAACGGCTTGGCCGATTTTGTACAAACTTCTGAGAACTGAGTTGAGTTGTTGTGAGTGGTGTACACAGTTTTTTGGTGCGCGGCTTCAAAAGACGAATAAACGATAAATAACCTTGGAAGAGGGTACGGAGTTGTGTAAATTTCAAAGAGGAAAGACACGACCGAAGAAAAAACCCGAAACATACACGAATTTTAAGGTATTTTTAGAAGAAATTAAAACTTAAATTATCTAATTTCGTACATAAAAAAGAAATAAAACGTTATTTTGAAACACTCAAGAGAGTAAAAAAGGGGTATCTGTTATATTTATTTACCAAACCTATTATTATTTAATACATAAAAGAAATAAATTCATCCCGACAAACAAACCACGATTATAAACGTCAAAGTAATCAGCTGTGAGCTTGCTCTTCCAACCGATTGCTAAAAAAGGCCACCTAGCGGCAAGCACGTGCAGCTTAAATACATCCAGGGTCGGCATCGAAAATCAAAAAGCAGTAAATAGTATTGATAGTGTAAAATGGCTGTTACAATAGAGGACTTGAAAGCACTATTAAAGGAGCAAAAAGAGGAAATCTTCGAGAATATTAACGAAGCTACCAATAGAGTCATCAAAAACACCGATGAAAAAGTAGGGATTATTTCTGAAAAGGTTGAGAAGCTAGAAAAAATGGTGGAAATGCAAGAAACGGTTATCCAAAAACAAGAAGCTATGTGCTTGAACCAAGAAAAAAAACTCAAAAAAACAAAACTCAAAGTCCACAAAAATTGCTTTAAAATTTATTTATTTATTATTTGCAAAAATTCATCAATTTAAAATCAAATTAATGTTTTAAAAATTAAAAATGAATTATACAGGGTGATTCACGAGCGTTGTGCCAAAAAGCTAGAGCGTGTAGGTTGAGTTGAGACAAGAAACAAATCGTATGGGAGGGGGGGGTCTATTCCCCCCGTTAAGCCGGGAGGGGCAATTTTCTGAAAAATTTACTTATTTTGTTAAAAAAAATATTAAAAATCAACGGCTTCGTTAATCCAGGGATAATGTAATACTTTTCTACTTTATTGAGTCCTCATAAAACTCCAATTACAAAAAATTAAATTTATAAATTAAACTAAAAAATTAAACTAAAAGTCCAAATAGGTAAAAATAAAAACAAAGATTTTTTTAGAAAAAAGTGGTTTCGGTTTTTTCTTAATTTCTCAAAAATGAAAAGAAATTTTTGCATCCGGTTTTCTGTTTTCGACTAAAAATTAACAAACACATTGAATTTTTAAAACAAAATTAGTACTTAATTACATAAAATTGTGAAAAAAATTAGTTCAAAAATGTTTTTTTCCTTTTTTTTTTGAAAATTTTGATATTGAAAATTTATTTTTTCTTAAACTATTCGTTAAAACAATTTAATTTAAAAACAAAGTAAAAGAAGAAGTTTTTGGCTTTTCAGAAAGGTATAGCACGGTGTTGTAAACGAAACCGTCGATTTTTAATATTTTTTTAAACAAAATAAGTCAATTTTTCAGAAAATTGCCCCTCCCGTCTAAACAGGGGGGGGGGGAATATTTTATATAATAAAGACGTGCGTTTCACATTATGTTAAGTTTGCTATGAGTCCAAAAACATGGAACCCCTGTTTCATAACTTGGTTTTGTTGAGAAAATCAGCTTCAAAGAAATCACTTCACTCAAATATTGAACTTGTCTAAACAAATGCTGATAAATAGTTTTATTTATAACGTAATACTTGTATCCAAAAATGTCAATATGCACTCTACTTCCGGAATTGTTTATCAATCATCTTCACAAATCTTTTTTTGTTTTTTCACTGAGTGCGAGAAAATTGAAAAATTCTTGTCTTTTGATGAACTTTTTTTGATGCAATCTTGCAAATCCAGGATGGTCAAGTAGTGCTTCTCAACATAAGCCCGTGTTGATGCATTTTGACATTTTTCAATTTCATAATCCAAACTAGACGCGATCTAAATGCAAACAAAAACAAAAATTACAACACTTTTATGTCAATTAAAAATGTAATACCTTTCCTTCTTCATCAAAAGAGATTTGAATATTCTTTCCAAGATGTCCATCTTTCTCAGAACCGCTGGAACATTGCATGTAACACTTCGAGTATTCAAAAGCGATCCCATTCAAAATTGGTGCAAATAATTTGAAGCATTCTTCCATTCTGTTATTTTCTGCAGAACCTACAATCAAAATAGTCTTGGTGTAATTAAATGTATTAAATGTATTCCTTTAGAAATGCTAAGTGGTATTTACAAGTTCGATTAAGATTCCCATCGCCAATATGAATCGAAAACTAAACATTGTTTACGTTTGGTTTGCTCTTGAAACAAAGCAGAAATAATAAATCAGCTATTATTTCCTTGTTATGCAGTTGAGGTTGAGACAGAAACCGCATTGGAAGTTGATATCTCACCAAGCGAAACTGGCAATATAACCGAATAAAAACACCCGATATGACTTAAGTTAAGAAACAAAATGAATGATAAGAGTTGTTGGGCTAAATTAATTGCAGTTATTTGAGTGCTTTGGTGATAATCACAGGGAGACTCAACTTTGTCAAGTTGTTCATAAAAACAATTCAATCGACACACCTTACGGTACCGGAACTGGATGGGGTTTTTTTTTTCGATAAGTTTCACAGTTGTTGCTGGTTGATAAAATACTTTTATAATTGTTATTACAATAAAAACGACATTTATATACGAGATAAAATTAACAGGAAATATTATCTAAAATACTTCTAATCTTTCATTCGCGCTTTGATTATACCTTTAACTAGATGGGTCCAAAAATTAATATGACTCTTCCGTTCAAGCCATTAAGAAAACTCATTAAGATCTGCTTTGCTTCATGTTTTGGGAGGAAGGGGGAAGGAAAAAAAAATTAGTGTTTTGCATGTCATCAACGGACATAAAATCAGAACCAGGTTTTCACATTTACAGCCGAAAATGTTATTGGCCTTCTACTCTGAAACCTTAAGTTCTACTGAAAAGTAACAGACAGGAATGAAGACCTTTTTATCAACATATTATCAACAAAAAAATGTGGACAATTTTTTTTTCTACAGTCACTCATTTACCAAATTGTTCAACTTTTAAATACCATCTTTTGTAAAACATTAAAAAATGTTGACATATAACTCTTAAATTGTTAGAATAATTATTAGTAAATAGGATTCTGATATGAAAAGTTAAATAAAACGTTGCATTTTTTTCAACAAATGTTGGCTACTTTGAAAATAAGTGGCATCACAGTTGCCTGAGTAAAAATTGGCTTCATCCTTCTTTTGATGACAATTTATTCTTTTTTTTGAAGATACACATCTGCTACCTTTTTTACTATTCTACAAATCCTAAACTAGGCTATATCCTTCATTATACCCAAAACAAATATTTAAAGGTACTCGAAATGATGAGAATCATGGAGAACGAAGTACATTAATTATTTTTTTCAAATCTTGGTTAATCAAATGCATTTGCTGTTATTTTTAATAGATAAAAAGCAAAAAATTACAAGGTTATACTTGAAAATCTCTAAGTGCAAAAATGCAAGTATATAAATATCATTTCAAAGTCCAGATGGAGCAGGCGGCGAATAACTTCTGACAGCATATAAATGGAGAAGGAAGAAATGCTTGTGCGGCTTCTCAAATCAAACAAAACCTACTTTAATCTTTCAAGGCTCTTTAAATCTTAAAATCTTATGTACCTACTTCGTAACTGCTGCAGTACAAGACAGAAGATATTGAGAAATAGTTAGTCCTTTTGAATGTAACCGAAAGAGTTTCTCATCAGTTTCTGTTAAGTGGGTGGGGTTGCACAAAATCTGTGATATAATATCGAAGCCGTTTTATATTCTTTACAAATTTAGATCTATTTTATATTTTAGGTTTTTCATTGTCACGATACAGCGTTCTCTACAATGTTAACACTTTCATTTTTCCATTATTATAAGCTCTTGAGAAACTCCATTTTATTGCAGAAGACAATATTTTAATTACAAATAACCCGTCAATGTAATCCAAAACTTCGAAAAAATTCTTCATGGCTATTTGCTCTGTCCCATCGTTTATGGATTCAATTGTGCTCTAACACGAATTCGAATTCGCACCTACTCGAAATTCAATCCTGAGTGTGACAGGGGGTCGAATTGCAGACATAGACTGCGTATACACCAGGCGCGTGGCGTCCATATAACACGATTCCTATCGTCTTACCTTTTAAAATTTGTCTCTTGTTCATAGAAAAAACCAGCAACATAAGTCTACAACTGAGCAGTCAACAGCCTATCTTTTCCCATACACACAATGTTCTTCAAGCCTTTTGAATTTGCGAGATACACACACAATACACAAAGCATACACGAATCGTGTATGACACGAAGCATTGAAAATCGCCTCGCAGAACATATTTTGTGTTTGTCCCTGTCTTTCCTACGATATACTTATATACTTCCACCCTGGTGCCTCCCTTTTCAATACACGTTCTCTTATTGAAAAAAGTAAGACGATCATTTTCGTCTTTCTGCAATGTCTGCTTGGAAAAAATAATACAGTTTTCGCCTTCGAGTAATGTACGGCGAATTCGGTTTTGTTTTACTGTTTTGTTTTGTTCTACTCATCATTGTTTTGGATTATTTGCAAGTTGAAAGTGAATTTTAAGTAACGTAAATTTGTGAAAATTGTGAAAAAAACTGAAAATTCTGAAAATTGTGAAAAGTAAACGTTGGAATTTTAACCTAAATGACTTAAAGCATAGAAAAATTGGTTCGATTAATCCACGTTTGGAATTTAAGGTACCTTCTATTTATTCCTTATTCATTTGTGTAGGTGATTCATTTTTCTCGACTTACCATTTGAAAATATCCACGCCACGCCACTGGTATACACCAAAAAAGTTTCTCTAATCAAGCTATCTTTTCCTCATAGTATGGACTTATGACCTAATTTCTTCAATTCGGCGTCGAATCCGCTAATCATTTTGGCATAGTAGGTACCTATGACCTTTTTGTACTTATTAAAGTAATCGATGTGAATCGCATGTAAATCCGAGAAAACTAGGAACATCATCTTTCCGTTGGATGAGACAGGCTTCGCCTTCTTCGGCGCACGCTTAATGGTGGATCCTTGTGTCGATCACTGCCAAAATCTCCTTCGGATTGCGCTTAAACAGCGTCAAACACTGAAGTGGTCCCAAGTCGTCCGGAGTGAGCAAACGTGGCACCTATCGTACTGACACAGTTTCTCATGCCAATTATGATGCAAGATATGTCCTACGCGATTTTTTTAAATGCCTACTGTCTCAGCTAATCAGTTATTCACAAAACTTCAAGGAAATTGGTGACGATTTGATTAACAGACGGACTTCACTTTTCTTCGATACTGACATTGTGATTTATTTCGCAAATGCAAAAGCTGCTATAATACCAACAGGAGCATTACCTTGCACGTAATACTTCCCAATCTAAGACTACCTATTCTCTACTTGTTTTTTTTCACACTTGTTTTCATTTCTATTTCCACAAGAAACCAAATCTTACCGTTGATACAAATATTTAAATCTACGAAGCAAACAAATTAACTGAACAAAATAACGTTTAATAAATTTCAATGAATACTGTTTTGCTTCTACTTCTCAAAAGAAATTGAGAGAAAGTAAACCAATTCTTTCCAAAAATGGTTGATTAATATTAAAAATAAGAAGCAGGCAAACAATTTTCTTATCAGTCAAATCAAGTTCACGATCTCCATTTTACGATGTGTGAAATCGAAAAGATAAATTTTTTGTTCCAATTATAGACCTATTGTAATTGATGACATTTGTGAGCAAGATAACCAATACAAAATTTAACTCGCATTTTGTATGAATATTTTGATAAAAGACACAAGGGTATTGTTAAGAAACGTTTTCCAGTTTATTTTTGTAAATTAAATTTAAATCATCTTACCTTTAAATAATTAATTTTCTATATTGTTAGTATTGCCTTGATTGTTTTGTCAAATAAACTTAATTATTATAACGTTTTGAAATTGAGTTTTTGTTATTTTGGACAATTCATAATCAAAGTTGGTCCTTCGTAGCCGTGGATATTTTGAGATTTTTGATTATATTGCTAGTTGGTGGTTGTGTAAATTGGATTCACTATACTGGAGATAAGTATAAGCATTTCTGATTGTCGTCTGTGTGCTGTTCATGGATGGTTTTTTCGTTTTGGACTCGATTTGCTGCTGCTAGTTTATCTCCCATTGATCGTTTTTGGTGAAATCTAAATCTAATTGCAATATTTATAAAATTTATAATTCTGTGAGACATTTTTTGTTGTTGTTGAGAAAATGGAAGCTTTGAAACACACACGTGGACATTACAAAGGTGCAATTACGAGAGTGTTTAATTACGCGCAGAGCATTCCCGAGCTTGCAAACGCGGTTGAGTTAGACATTCAATTAGAACGCTTAGAAAGGGCGTTTATGGACATCTGTGATAGCCAAAAAGT
Source organism: Sphaerophoria taeniata (assembly GCA_943590905.1). NCBI lineage: Eukaryota > Metazoa > Arthropoda > Insecta > Diptera > Syrphidae > Sphaerophoria > Sphaerophoria taeniata. Next base: position 47,447,696 of record OX016540.1, read on the forward strand.
ATATTTTGAGTTTCATAACCAGGAAGGATACGTGGATCCTGAACCTGAGTTTGAGGTCGTAGAATCCAAGTATATGGCGGCAAAGTGTGCTTTGGTTAGGCGTTTGAAATCTATTACGCCGCCGTCGCCGCCACCGCTCCTGCACGGTGATGAAAACAGAGACGTTTCCATTAGGGAATTGATTGCGACTCAGACGATTTTTTTTGAAAAATTAGGAAAGGTTTCTGCAAATAACCGTGACGATGATTCCGGTGTTAGACTGCAGCCCATGCATATTGCGCCATTTTCGGGCAGTTACCGTGAATGGCCCGGTTTTCGCGACGTGTTTTTGCAAACAGTAGATTCAAATAAAAAACTTTCTGAAGCTCAAAAATTCAGGTATTTAAAATCGGTGTTGCGCGATGATGCATTAAATCTCCTGAATGCTATCAGTGTTTCGGACTCGAATTATAAGCCTGCTTGGGAGAAGCTTGAACGTCGATACGATAAACCGCTGTATATTATCAACGAACTAATTGAACAATTTTTGAAATTGCCTAGTGTCGGTTCGGGTGACGGTTCGTAGTTGCGTAAATTGGTAGACAAAGCCGATGAAGTTATTCGTGGTCTTGAAGCTATTCGCGCAGAAGGTCGGGATCCTTGGCTGGTATATTTGCTTCTAAATAAGACTGATTCGGAAACTCGTAAAGTTTGGTCGTTGGAGAACAAAAATTCTGAAACTTCAACGATCGAAGATCTTTTAATGTTTTAAGAGGAACGCTCGTGCGCTATTGAAGCAAGTGATCCGAAAGTTAGTCGCTGTGGTCAAAACTCTCGTCCATCTACCTCGGGTAATGTCAAAAGTTTAACCGTCGTGAATTCGTCTTGTCCGAAATGTAAAGGTGAACATAACCTTCCTCAATGCTCAGAGTTTAAAGCAATGCCTGTTGTTTCGCGTCGTAATTTCGCTAGAGACCAACGTTTATGTTACAATGGTCTGGGCACTAAGCATTCTTCGATGCGATGTCGAGTTAAAGCCCGTTGTTCGCTTTGTAATTCTCGTCATCATAGCTTAGTGCACCAAGAAAATGGTAATCAGTCTCCTATTGCAACGAGCTCGTCGAATCTTTGTCATGATCCACAGAACTCTGAACCAATCGTGAGCAATCATATAAAAAATGAATCGCGTTCAACCGTAATACTACCAACAGCAGTTGTTAAGGTTTTCGATGCCGTTGGAAAGACTCATCTTGTGCGCGTTTTATTAGATAGCGGTTCCCAGGTGTCTTTCGTGACCGATAGCCTGGTTAAAAATCTCGGTCTTTCTCGTTCCCATGCTCGTCTTCCCATTTCTGGAATTTCGTCGGTTCAAGCGGGTGTTACGCAAGGTGCTGTTGATTTACAACTTAAGTCGCGGATTTCTGAACATTCCATGCATCTTAAAGCCTATATTTTAAATAAAATTACTTCGCAAACTCCATCACATTCCGTTGACGCTAGCAATTTGATTTTCTTGAACGAGCTTGTGTTGGCTGATGTAGGATTTAAGAACACTGGCCCGATTGATATCTTGTTAGGCGCCGACAAGTCTTGGAGTATTTTACTTGGTGGACATCGTTCTGATCCCGAAGGACGATTGGTTGCACATGAGACTCACTTTGGATGGGTAGTCACGGGTTGTTTGCCAGAAAGTTCTATTGTTTCGTTGCACGCAGGTATTGACCTTGATGTGATTTTGAGATCTTTCTTGGAGATTGAAGAGATTCCAAGTACTTCCATGTCAGCTGTAGGTGATGACGAGGTTGATGTTCGGTTTTCCAGGACCCTACAGCGAAGTTCTGATGGGAAATATAAAGTAGAACTTCCTTTTCGCCAACCGGATATTACGTTTTCGAATACGCTTTCTGGAGCTTTGTCACGGCTTTTTGCCATGGAGCGTCGTTTCGCACGAGATGAGGACCTTAAAGTAAAATACTGTGATTTTATGAAAACCTATCTAGATTTGGGTCATATGGAACGCATTCCGGATGACCAGATGGAACCAACGTCTGGAAAGGTTTTCTACTTGCCTCACCACGCTGTTATTACTAACAAAATTCGTGTCGTCTTCGATGGTTCCCATAAGGATAGTCGTCAATCCAGCCTCAACGAAATGCTGCATATAGGAACTCCTCTTCAGCGTAACTTAATAAATGTTTGCCTTCGGTTTCGTGTTCATCGTTTTGTTTTTTGTGCCGATGTTGTAAAAATAGTATATTATATAAGATTTCCTTATTGATTGCACTTTTTTTTAATTAATAAAAATAAAAATGTCTTTACTTCGGTTAATTACCTCTCGAACGCGTTTCAATAGAACTTGTCTATCATCATCGGCGAACACAAATTTGGGAGACACTTGTTATCATCAGTCGTGTTCGCCGATGATGATAGACAAGTTCTATTGAAACGCGTTCGAGAGGTAATTAACCGAAGTAAAGACATTTTTATTTTTATTAATTAAAAAAAAAGTGCAATCAATAAGGAAATCTTATATAATATATTATTAATTAAGATTGCACACTGTTTACTCTGAAACAATTTAGTTGTAAAAATGTTCCGCCAAATTTGGGTCCAGGAATATCATCGTGATTTTCAAAGGATTGTTTGGAGAGAATCCTCTGCAGATCCAATCTCACATTTTCGTTTGTGTACCGTTACATATGGCACTTCTCCTGCTCCATACCTTTCAATGAAAGTCCTGCGCCAAATAGCACTTGATTACAAGCAGCAATTTCCTATAGCGTCGCATTCGGTTTTGCATGATATGTATGTAGACGATCTCTTGACAGGGGCTGATTCGGTTGCTGATACTTTGGAATTAAAAAAACAAATTGTAGAAATGTTGTCTCTTGGGGGCTTGGAGCTCAGCAAGTGGAGTTCGAATTGCTGGAATATTTTGACTGAGGTACATTGCAAGGATTCTGTTTCGCTTGATTTGGATAATACATCGCAGTGCACTAAGGTTCTTGGTTTGATGTGGAACCCGTATAACGATATCTTTACGTACAAAATCAATGTATCGGATGAGTTGGTTGCAACCAAACGTAAATTACTTTCTGAAGTAGCCAAGATTTTTGACCCTTTGGGATTTCTAGCTCCGTCGACTATTTTGCTAAAAATACTCTTCCAGGAGCTCTGGATGTCAAGGACGAAAGTTGATTGGGATGATCCTTTACCCGCTGACATAGAAGAAAAATGGAGACTATGTAGGGATAATTTGACCTATTTTGAAAACTTTAGGATTTCTCGAAGGTTTACCCGAAATTCTAAAAGCTTTGAACTAATAGGTTTCTCGGATGCTTCCGAAAAGGCTTACTCAGGAGTGCTTTATTGTCGCAGTCATTCTGAAGATGGTGTTTTCGTTCATTTGGTCGTTGCAAAAACTCGTGTTGCTCCAGTTAAGCAGCTATCGATTCCTCGTTTAGAGCTTTGTGGAGCTCTCCTTTTGTGCCGCTTGATAGAGCTCATTACATCGTCGTTGGATGTGAAACCAGATCGAATATTTACGTTCACGGATTCACAAATTGTCTTGTCCTGGCTGTCGTCGTCTCCTCGTCGGTGGAGTACCTTTGTTGCCAATCGAACCTCCGAGATTTTGGCTACTTTGCCTCGTTCATTTTGGAGTCATGTGCGTTCTGCTGAAAACCCTGCTGATTGTGCTTCGCGGGGTCTTGGTCCCAAGGAACTGTTGGAAAACCAGATTTGGTGGAATGGCCCCAAATGGTTGAAGGAGGACGTGGCCAAGTGGCCAATCAGTGGTGATTTTGGAATCGAAGAGGTGCCTGAGGAATGAAGTAAGAACATTGTGACTCATGTTTCGGTGAAAGACGATCATTTTCTTGAAAATCTGGTGGCAAGGGTATCTGCTTGGAGGAAGCTGGTTAGAATCGTCGGTTTTGTTAAACGTTTTGAACGTGCTTGTCGTTTGCCAAGAGGGGATGTTCATTCTGGGTATCTTTCACTTTCGGAACTTCGTGTCGCTAAAGAGATCTGCATCCAATGGGCTCAGAAGGAATTTACGTCCGAAATAAAATCCCTTCAAACTGATCGTTTCGTTGGCAAGCAGTCCAAGTTGTGTTCGGTCGCGCCGTTTGTTGATGACGTTGGTCTGCTTCGAGTCGGTGGCAGGATCTCGAACGCCGAAAATATCCCTTTCGCTACAAAACACCCTATTATTCTGCCCAAAAATCATCGTGTGACTCAGCTGCTTCTGTTAGATGCTCATCGAAACTTCCTTCATATTGGGGTCTCTGGACTTTTTTCATTAATGCGTCAGCAGTATTGGATCATCGGTTGCAGAAATCTAATCCGGAAAATAGTTCATGAGTGCGTGACTTGTTTTAGTCAACGACAGATAACATCGACTCAGCTAATGGGAAATCTACCGTCGTCGCGTTTGAACCCATCGTTCGCGTTTGCTCATACCGGATGTGACTACGCTGGACCGATAACGATCCGTTCATCTAGAGTACGAAAACCAGTGCTGTACAAGGGATATATTTCTTTGTTCATTTGTATGACCACCAAAGCATTTCACATCGAGTTGGTCTCAGGCTTGACCACAGACGCATTTTTGGCAGCTCTACGAAGATTCATCGCCAGGCGCGGAAAATGCAGTATAATTTACTCCGATAATGGGACAAACTTCCAAGGTGCGGCTAATGTCCTGTCTGAAGTAAACAAATTTGTGCAATCTAGCAGCTTTAACAAAAATGTTGGCAAAATGTTGTCTGACGAAGGAATTGAATGGCAGTTTATCCCTCCGCACAGCCCTCACTTCGGCGGACTTTGGGAATCCGGGGTAAAACAAGTTAAACAACATCTCCGTCGTGTCGTTGGTGATAGTGTCCTTACCTTTGAAGAATTGACCACTTTGCTAGCCCAAATCGAAGCCCTCTTAAATTCTAGGCCCATTTGTCCCTCTTCTGATCTAGAACTTGATCCATTAACTCCTTCTCACTTTCTTATACGAAGACCGTATACGGCTATCCCTGAGCCAAGCTATGTGGAAACGCCTGTCAATCGACTAGGAAGGTGGGAATTGTTGCAAAATATGGTTCAAGGTTTCTGGCGAAGGTGGCAAACCGATTACCTCACATCGTTACAACAACGCCCAAAATGGAGAGAAGCAGTGAGAAATTTTAAGATCGATGACATTGTTGTACTCAAGGAGCCAAACTTGCCACCCTCACAATGGTCCTTGGGACGAGTCTTAAAAGTTCATCCCGGAGAAGATGGTCATGTTAGAGTGGTGACCTTACGCACCAAAATTGGGACATTCATGCGACCGATAACCAAAATCGCTCTCTTACCATATCCTGAAATTCCTTCAGCGGGGGCGGCATGTTAAGAAACGTTTTCCAGTTTATTTTTGTAAATTTAATTTAAATCATCTTACCTTTAAATAATTAATTTTCTATATTGTTAGTATTGCCTTGATTGTTTTGTCAAATAAACTTAATAATTATAACGTTTTGAAATTGAGTTTTTGTTATTTTGGACAATTCATAATCAGGTATTCTATAAACAAATTCAGAATAAAAATAAAAATATATTTTATTTTTGCAATATTTTGAGATAACACATCACAATCGGGCATAATTATTAATTGGGGCAATAATTTTCGGTCTCATGACTCAGATTTTTCTGACAATAGGTACATATTTATAATCAATTGTTGCCGAAATGACTTCATATATGGACCCGCGTTCGTCGAAAAAAAATTTAATTAAATGTTTAATAAGGTTTGGTTTGTAAACTGCCTGAATGAATTTTTCGCGTTATAGCTACTTTAATAAAGATTAGCCGCAAAAAATTCTCCTATTTTTTTAATGACAATTGATTTATTTGTTAGGAGATTAACATCTCCTGCCTTTTTGACTTTACTATCATTCATAAACTGCCCGTAGCTTAGTGGTTAGGTGCGTTGGCTGCTAAGCAGATCCTTCACGGGCACTGCCTCTTGCGAAGAACTGACAAAACTTCCAAGAGTATCAAGCTGTCATGAAAAAGTGCTTCTCAACTTTGCCTTTCGGAATCGGCGTTAAATTGTAGGTCCCCTCAATTCTTCACACACACTCAGAGAATTGTTGATGAGAGTAAGTCACTTAGGCCTTGGCTCTTCAAGAGCTGTCGTGCCACTATATTTATTTATCATTCATAAACAGATATTTAAGGGTACTCGAAATGATGAGAATCATGGAGAACAAAGTATATTTATCAAATCTTCCGCTAAGCAGATGTGATATGACAAAAATTAAGCGTGGTAGGCTTCGGTGGACTGGACATCTAGTTCGTATGTGCAATAAGGAACAGGTCCTTTGGTGTACATTTCATTGTAGGAGACAACGCTGATGACCAAATTTATTCTGGAAAGACGCCCCGTAGTCTTGGGGTGTAAAGTTGGATGGGTTCACCCAACAACGAATAGCATAATATGTGGAAGAACTTGTTAAAGGAAGCTCTGACACCCAAATGTGGCACACTTTTTAAGGAAAATAAAGTGGGTAGGTATACAGTACCTACACGTATAGATCAGGTGTATGCTTGAAGCAAAGTCAAAACGTTTTTGATTTTGCTTCAAGCATATATGTGATTTTTTTCAAAAAAAAAAAACAATTGCACGTGCTTGACAAGCATTTGATCGGTGTTGTGTATATCCCGCTTTATAGATGAGCAAGAGCTTAAAAGTGATCAAATTATCTCTAACTCAAGTCAATTTAGAAGCTATTAATTGAGAATCTAAACGACTTGGCTGATTTGTGTAAAACTCTTAATATATGCGACATTTATGGTGACGTGAAATAACGCCCGACGAAACAAGGCCCCACCTTAAATGCACCTTTATTTCCATGAAGAAATCTAAATAACACCCGACAGGCCTTATTTCAATTGAATTGTGGAAATAAGGCCACACTTTACATGGAAATAAGGCCGCATTTCCAGAAGAAAAAACATTGACCCACTATTGTGGGTGATAATGATAAGTATCGAATTTTAGGGTTTCCGACCTTAGCGATTAATTTTATACCATTTTGTAAAACAATAAATTGAGTGCACATTTTCAAGGTTTTTTCTGTGCATAACGGCTGAAACATACCGCATGCTTTAAGTCTATGTGACGAAAGGAAACATTTTCCAATGCAAACGTTCTCCTGCACTCTGGAATGTCAAAGTTCGGTGAGGGTACGGCATTCTTCAAGCACACTATACTTGAAGCTAATTTCATCTAATTGCATCTATCTGTCAACTAAAATAACCAAACTGTTTCAATTACATTAAAAGCTGCATCAGAAAGATGGTTGGACACAAGCGGAAAACATTTTGCCTAAAAAAGAATCAATTTGGGGTGTGAAAATAAAAAAATTCGCTCGCAGTCAAACCAAATCGATCTTGAATTTTTCGTATCGGCCGCCTCATCCTTAGTCAAAATTCCAAAAGATGCTGAAAATGAATCATCGAAATGCTTGCAAAAATCCTTCTTTTTATTACAGGATGTGTATATAGTGGTTGCTTTTCCAAATGAAAGGAAATCTCAACACCTTTAAAAAATTTATTGCTCTGACCATTTTGTCGACGGTTAATAAGGAAACGTGGTCCTAATTATGTATTTATAAAAAAATTTGCAGTGTAGTATACATATAAGAATTTACGTTTTTTGTTTATTTTTTACCATGAACATTCGTCGTTTCACTTTTTTTTTTATTTGGACTTTTGTCCCATAAAATGTAAAATCTAATTGGGACTATTGACCCGCCATAGTGGGTTATAATAATCCCTAAATCGAAGTCAGCACTTATGACCCTCCATAGTAGGTCAGAAGTTCCGAAAACCTTTTTCGGAACTTCTGACTTCGGGACGAGTTTCCCTGCCCTAAGTTTCTAATCAAAACAGAAACACCGAAATAAGGTTCCACGGGCATTATTTCTAAGTTGCAATGGAAATAAAACCCTATGCGGCCTTATTTCGGCGGGCGTTATTTCACGTCACCGCGACTTATCATATTCAAGACAACTTTTCATTTATAAGACAAGTTCGTACTCGAGCTTTTGACGAAATAATATGACATTACGAGTAATTGTCAAAAAAAAAATCGGTGAGGCGGTTCTGTGCGCCTTTACTTTTTTCCCTATTTGCACCTAGGGACTTTTACTTTCAGCAGAATTTGAATGCCCAACACTTTTCGTGCAACAATAAAACTTCTCTTTTCACTCTGCCAAAAAAGTCAATACGTGATAATTAGGCCTGTTTTTACAAGGTACCAAGTACCAACCCACTTTCAGAGATAGCCCTTTGTTACGTTAAAAAAATTATATTTTAATTTAATTCAGTGAATTTTGTTTCTTACTTTCAAATCCAGATATTTACTTTTAGAATCCACTGTTTTTGTTTTTCCTATTTTTATATACCTAGCCCAAGGTTCTGACCAGTGTGATGGGACACTGTGACTTTTTACCTTTTGCATCCACATCAAGACGGTATCTTACTCAAGGAGGAAAAATGCAAATATCTTTCGATCCCTAATGTCCTTTTAATGGCATGTAAAGGATGAGATAACAGACATCGACTAACTAACCCTACGGGTACTCGTTTTTTTTTTTACTTTTGCATTTTTCTTCGTGTTCACTCCTTATCTATCCTTATCCTTTTTTTGTGTATGCTCATTTTCTGTTCGCCTTAGATATGGAAACTTAATTGAAAGAACTCGCTTTTCGTTCTCATTGTGCAAGAGGGGGCATTAATGTCGTAACGGAACTGGAAAAAAAGTAATTAAGATATGCAAATGAGGAAGTGGCTATTGTTATCGTCATAGTTGTAGGTTCGCATTCGTAGCTAGCAAAAGCAGGAGCTAGAGATGCAAAGTGAGCGTAATGTAGGTCTGGGTAGAGATATATTGTGTCTCACTTGCGTGCATCCGCGATGAAGGCGGTGATGATGATGATGACGATGACGACGAACTACGGTGCCGTGAGGTGCGGGTAACTAACTGCATCCTGGTGTCTATAGTCTCCTTCGCCATAGGGAAACAGGAATTATGAAAACACAGGACTATTATTCAGAGCAAGATAATGCAGTGATTGTTGAAATATTATCTTTGTTTGCTTTTACGAACCCAGAGGACAAACCCTGCAGTTGTATAAAGGTTGGTTTAGTACATAATACTTTTCTGCAAAATCGAACGACTACTGCGCTGAATGGAACTGGCGTATACAAAGGTTTTTATTTTCACTTTTAAGGCTTTTCCATGCTGCTTTAATTAATCTTGTTCAAGGCTTTTTAAAGGATGATTAATTTGTCAATAGAAAAAGAACACTAATGGGACTCTTTCATCCATATCGCAGGTGCTTCGTTTGTGGGTGAGGATATTTTATATTTCAAGCTAATGATTTGATGGACTGCGACAATAGCTTTAATTTTTTATTTTCATCGAATATCAAAATACAGAGTGCGCCAGAGAAACTTACTTATTTGAAAGGTCAATAAAAAAAAAGTACTTCAGTTATTGTTTTAAATTTTTTTTTATTTGAGAATACAATATCCCAATTTTTTTTTTGTATGCAGTCTTAAAAATGACATCGGATAAATGGCGACCCCCATTGCGCATACACTGATGAAGTCGATTTTTTAAATTCGAATCCACTCATCGGTATGTTGGCAATGGCGTCGCGAATGTTGTTCTTGAGGTGTGCTATGGTCCGTGGTCGATCGACATAAACCAGGGATTTCAAATAACCCCATAAAAAGAAATCGCATGGAGTCAAATCTGGAGAGCGTGCCGGCCATTGGAGATCGCCTCTGAGAGAGATGAGGAGGTCGGGGAAATGTTGTCGCAACAAATTCATTGAGTCTCGTGCTGTGTGTGCTGTGGCTCCATCTTGCTGAAACCACACGTTCCCAACGTTCATTTCTTCGAGTCTTGGAAGAAAAAATTCCTCGATCATGTTCCTGTAACGAGCTCCATGAGCGACCGTTAGAAAAGAAGCTCTCAACTGCGAAGGCCCGCTGCTCCCTAGACCAGAGCATGATGGCAACTTCCTGGAGGGAGAAACAAACTTGGGAACTTCCCCCTCCAGATGCGCCCCCTCTTGCCTCTCTACCCACCCAACTCACCGCGCGGGAATTTTTTCAAATAAGTAAGTTTCTCTGGCACACCCTGTACAAAATAAGGTTTTAATCAGACAAAGAATTGTCTTCATTATCATCATCGTTGGTTGGCCGTTAAGGTTTCTGACTTCAACTGCATCCCAAGCCTTCGCACGTCCACGTCGAACGATTTTTGAAGCCTTAAAATGTCTTTTGTTTCAGTCTTCCGACAGTTCTTTCTGTTCCCATACGAGTCTGTGAAGTAAGTGTGTTGCCTTTTATGTTAGAAATCCACCCTCGAACCACCTTACCAACAAGCGCTGATAATGAATATTTTTGGTTATTGTTTTTCAACCTTTACCACTTCTTTCCTGAATTTCTTTCGGCGCCAGACCAGTGAAGGATATAATAGCTTTGTTGTTAGCTTGACACCTTATGTTCTTTCTTATAGGATCCAGATAACCCCACACTTTTCGCTAGAGACCAATATCATGTTAACTGAATCACGCATCTGACGTCAGGCTTTTTTTTATGAATAGTCATTATCATTAGTAAGTCTACTTTTTCATCCACTCACTTTGCATGTTTCCAAACATGCTGCTAACCCTGACGTAAGTCTCTTCATTTAGCCTCCCTGTTTAGATGATAGCACTCTCATAAAAAATTTCCCAGAATCCTCCATTTTGATTTCCTAGAAAAGTATACAGCGGCGTTTACTGTAAGTTATAGCAATAAAACTAGAGGCAAAAAAAAAACAATTAAGAATCTGGATGATAAAACTCTAGAGGCAAATAAAGTTTTATTTCCTATTTCATAATCAGTTTATCTAATATACAATCTTATTAAGTAAAGCATTAGTGTATGGTGACACCAGGGCCGTAGACACACTTATTTCTGGTTGTTGGCTGTGAAACGGTGTGGATGTCAAACTTTCCAACAGAAAGGAACGAACGAAAAATAACAAAGTGGCCAAAATGTCAATACAAGTTTCAACTTTAAACTTTCGAAAGTTTATAATTCTTAACATTGAACATTTGTTAAAGTGTACTTAACCGTACCAACTATTTGAACTCCCTATTGAACATATCCGTACCTGGATTGCAAACTGTTATATGTGTTCCAGTGCAAGTCATAAACAAAGCTTTTAATAGCTTTAGGGAAACACTACGATCCTTTCATAACGTTAAATTCTCCATAATGACAGCAATAAGCAATCCTTTGGGTATTAATTAATTAATTTGTCATTCACAATATTGTTAACAGTATATTGATAGCAATCAATGACAGTTTGGAAATTTATTCAAATGCCATATTTATTATTATTAAATTGGAATTGAAATGCTCTGATTATTATTATTCAAATTATGGGGTTTATTGATAGTTTCACAAAATTTGCAGTCGATATGACATGATGAAATGTTGAGGCGCTGTTTGAAATGTATGATAACTAGCCTTATCGTGTATAAAAATAGCCACGCTTCGTCCCGCTCTTTCAACTATAAACGTTAAAATACGTTGTGAGCTTCACCGAAAGAAAAAAGCTTGGTTGATTCAAATATGTTTCATTGTTGGTTGACAATACAGACAAAATTGTGAAAATCACTACGTTTGTAGTCGAATCAACTAAGGCGTCGTGATCGAATCAACTAATCGAGCATTGTTGATTTTTATTCTTGCTAAGTATCATAAAAATAGTGATATCAATTACATTCATAGCTGATTCAAACATGATTTAAATGTAAAACGATAATTCAATTGTTGATTTCATTGTTGCTTAACTATGCACGTCGTAAGCAACAAAAATCTTCAAAAATTGTGAAATTGAGTACGTCTGTGATGATTCAACCAAGGCTTTTCATGTTTAAATCAACAAACTAGACGTTGTTGATATTTTTTTGCCTTTAGATACCATAAACATTAGTTCATCGATCACTCTTATAGTTAATTTTGAATACTATTTCAATAAATGAAAACTCAATCACAAACGTATTTGAAGAAGCAAGGTTTAATAATAAATCAACAAAGCAGCGTGGTTGATATTTGCGCTTTTTAAGTATCGTAAAAATAATTAATCAATCACATTCATAGTTCATTTAAAATAAGAAAAAGTAAAATTGAAATAGTACGTTTCTGTTGCAACAACCAAGGTTTCATTTTTAGATTAACCAAGCAGACTTGGTATCGTTTTATATTTTTAAGTACTACATATACAAAAAAATATAAAATATATACATTAGTTATAAACGGTCAGAACTCTTTTACTTGTTTCTTGTTTGTAAATCACAGAAACAACCGAACAAGCGAAGGAAATCACTTTGAAGGAAATCTTTCTGATTATCAAAATAGTGAATCAACTATCGTCTTACACGATTTCACTCCTGAATTTTACATCAACGAAGAGTACAAACAAGCCCATGTTATACTAAAAGAATTACTGATGGTTTATATTGATACAGCAATGCGAACATCAGTTGCTAAAATTGAAATGGCATATCAAATGGAACGAAATCGCCAGAATCAGAGCAATTAGTTGTACTTACATAGCAAAAACAAAATTAAATAAATAAAATCATTTTTGTCCTGGTTTTTTTTTTTATTAATTTGAGTTTAACTAATGCATCATAAGGGACTTTGAAATAAATGTTTATGAAGTTCGCAGCAAAAGACAAATGACATTGAGATCTCATGTGGCTTTTCTTACAACCCAAGAATTGGTCTGTGACGTAAGAGTGACAATTTTTTTCCCTCAAACGCATTTCTTTCACAAAGAAATTCAATTTTTTTCTCGATCGATTGATTTCTCTTGTTACTTGTGCACGGATTTTACACATATACTACGTAATTGACATTTCTGAGTTTTCTGTTGTTGTGATTATCATGTACAAAACGATTGAGCAGATAACAAACACATTCAAAAAAGGGATTGATTCGTTTTTGCACATTTCTTAGACGCCAAAAAACATTGAATTTTAGTAGCATTTCTTCTTGGTTGTAAGAAGAGCCACATTACACGCGAAAAACATTGAATTTTAGTAGCAATTCTTGGTTGTAAGAAAAGCCACATAATTTTTAGGTAGTATTCAGAAGGCAAATTTACATTACCCCCATTGACATGAAGATAATTTGAGCGCCACAGTGTACATGTTTCAATTAAAAAATATTCCTTAAAATAAAACATATAAAAGTTAAAAAATTGTTTTTGAAAACTTAATTTTCTCCGAATCGGCAGCCAGAGTTTCAATAAATTTTTTTTTATAGTATTTATCGGAAGCAATATTTTAATAAAGAACCATTATGGAAAAGCCTCTAAAAGGGGGCTGAAAATCAAACCCAAATTTAAGAATTTCTTGCACCTCGTTAAAATATTCATAATATTTTAATAAACCTTGTAATTCTCTCATATGTTTTCATCAAATCTTTTGTTGAAATGTAAGAGCAGCTTTATACTGTGGTGAACACGACCATATTATTTCAATCACGAACAGAGTTACAATTGAGAATGATTCCAGTATGTTCAACAACGTACGTGATCATTAGGACGCACTTCATCGATAACGGTACTAGTTTTTGTGTATTGCTCATTCCAGTGTGAGAGATCGGTAGTTTGTGTTTGGGGAACAATATTCGTTAGCGTTACCACTTCTCAAAAAAAGTCGAAGTAGATTCGAGAAAAAAGGCGAAGTAGATTGAGAAAAATAGAAGAAGATTCCTATAATTAACATTTTTTTTTCTATATTAATCTATGTATAGTGTAATACTTCAGCACCGCCTACCAGAAATTACAATAACAGACAAAAGAGAAGAAAAAATAGGTACCTACAGACGAAGGATTATCGCCCAACAAAAATTATATAATAAGTTTAATAGATTGGTAAAACTAGATTATTAATGTAAGAGGGAAGTTCTGCAAATGCACACACAAACCTCATAAAGTTCGTGTACATGTGTAATATAGCGAAAAACAAATAGATTTGGCCTCTTTTGTAGCATTGAAGTAGTTTTAGAAATAATGTAGATTTCAATGTTTTGGTAATGATTCGAAGTAGAAAGTGGATTTGAAATTTTTGAAAGAAAAGTGGTAACGCTGGTCGTTGGCAATATTATAGATTTTAAAATGTTCTTAGGGCCTGTATCAACTAAGTCAAAATATATCGAATATATAATTTCTTTTATAAAAAAAATTAATATATGTAATACTTTAGTGGCTGGTTTCATATACGTAAAAAAGAACTCGTTCTCAAAAGAGAAAAGATAATTTTAAGAAAATAGATTTTTTCTGTTCCTTTTTTTCCAAACATGCTGCTAACCCTGACGTAAGTCTCTTCATTTAGCCTCCCTGTTTAGATGATAGCACTCTCATAAAAAATTTCCCAGAATCCTCCATTTTGATTTCCTAGAAAAGTATACAGCGGCGTTTACTGTAAGTTATAGCAATAAAACTAGAGGCAAAAAAAAAACAATTAAGAATCTGGATGATAAAACTCTAGAGGCAAATAAAGTTTTATTTCCTATTTCATAATCAGTTTATCTAATATACAATCTTATTAAGTAAAGCATTAGTGTATGGTGACACCAGGGCCGTAGACACACTTATTTCTGGTTGTTGGCTGTGAAACGGTGTGGATGTCAAACTTTCCAACAGAAAGGAACGAACGAAAAATAACAAAGTGGCCAAAATGTCAATACAAGTTTCAACTTTAAACTTTCGAAAGTTTATAATTCTTAACATTGAACATTTGTTAAAGTGTACTTAACCGTACCAACTATTTGAACTCCCTATTGAACATATCCGTACCTGGATTGCAAACTGTTATATGTGTTCCAGTGCAAGTCATAAACAAAGCTTTTAATAGCTTTAGGGAAACACTACGATCCTTTCATAACGTTAAATTCTCCATAATGACAGCAATAAGCAATCCTTTGGGTATTAATTAATTAATTTGTCATTCACAATATTGTTAACAGTATATTGATAGCAATCAATGACAGTTTGGAAATTTATTCAAATGCCATATTTATTATTATTAAATTGGAATTGAAATGCTCTGATTATTATTATTCAAATTATGGGGTTTATTGATAGTTTCACAAAATTTGCAGTCGATATGACATGATGAAATGTTGAGGCGCTGTTTGAAATGTATGATAACTAGCCTTATCGTGTATAAAAATAGCCACGCTTCGTCCCGCTCTTTCAACTATAAACGTTAAAATACGTTGTGAGCTTCACCGAAAGAAAAAAGCTTGGTTGATTCAAATATGTTTCATTGTTGGTTGACAATACAGACAAAATTGTGAAAATCACTACGTTTGTAGTCGAATCAACTAAGGCGTCGTGATCGAATCAACTAATCGAGCATTGTTGATTTTTATTCTTGCTAAGTATCATAAAAATAGTGATATCAATTACATTCATAGCTGATTCAAACATGATTTAAATGTAAAACGATAATTCAATTGTTGATTTCATTGTTGCTTAACTATGCACGTCGTAAGCAACAAAAATCTTCAAAAATTGTGAAATTGAGTACGTCTGTGATGATTCAACCAAGGCTTTTCATGTTTAAATCAACAAACTAGACGTTGTTGATATTTTTTTGCCTTTAGATACCATAAACATTAGTTCATCGATCACTCTTATAGTTAATTTTGAATACTATTTCAATAAATGAAAACTCAATCACAAACGTATTTGAAGAAGCAAGGTTTAATAATAAATCAACAAAGCAGCGTGGTTGATATTTGCGCTTTTTAAGTATCGTAAAAATAATTAATCAATCACATTCATAGTTCATTTAAAATAAGAAAAAGTAAAATTGAAATAGTACGTTTCTGTTGCAACAACCAAGGTTTCATTTTTAGATTAACCAAGCAGACTTGGTATCGTTTTATATTTTTAAGTACTACATATACAAAAAAATATAAAATATATACATTAGTTATAAACGGTCAGAACTCTTTTACTTGTTTCTTGTTTGTAAATCACAGAAACAACCGAACAAGCGAAGGAAATCACTTTGAAGGAAATCTTTCTGATTATCAAAATAGTGAATCAACTATCGTCTTACACGATTTCACTCCTGAATTTTACATCAACGAAGAGTACAAACAAGCCCATGTTATACTAAAAGAATTACTGATGGTTTATATTGATACAGCAATGCGAACATCAGTTGCTAAAATTGAAATGGCATATCAAATGGAACGAAATCGCCAGAATCAGAGCAATTAGTTGTACTTACATAGCAAAAACAAAATTAAATAAATAAAATCATTTTTGTCCTGGTTTTTTTTTTTATTAATTTGAGTTTAACTAATGCATCATAAGGGACTTTGAAATAAATGTTTATGAAGTTCGCAGCAAAAGACAAATGACATTGAGATCTCATGTGGCTTTTCTTACAACCCAAGAATTGGTCTGTGACGTAAGAGTGACAATTTTTTTCCCTCAAACGCATTTCTTTCACAAAGAAATTCAATTTTTTTCTCGATCGATTGATTTCTCTTGTTACTTGTGCACGGATTTTACACATATACTACGTAATTGACATTTCTGAGTTTTCTGTTGTTGTGATTATCATGTACAAAACGATTGAGCAGATAACAAACACATTCAAAAAAGGGATTGATTCGTTTTTGCACATTTCTTAGACGCCAAAAAACATTGAATTTTAGTAGCATTTCTTCTTGGTTGTAAGAAGAGCCACATTACACGCGAAAAACATTGAATTTTAGTAGCAATTCTTGGTTGTAAGAAAAGCCACATAATTTTTAGGTAGTATTCAGAAGGCAAATTTACATTACCCCCATTGACATGAAGATAATTTGAGCGCCACAGTGTACATGTTTCAATTAAAAAATATTCCTTAAAATAAAACATATAAAAGTTAAAAAATTGTTTTTGAAAACTTAATTTTCTCCGAATCGGCAGCCAGAGTTTCAATAAATTTTTTTTTATAGTATTTATCGGAAGCAATATTTTAATAAAGAACCATTATGGAAAAGCCTCTAAAAGGGGGCTGAAAATCAAACCCAAATTTAAGAATTTCTTGCACCTCGTTAAAATATTCATAATATTTTAATAAACCTTGTAATTCTCTCATATGTTTTCATCAAATCTTTTGTTGAAATGTAAGAGCAGCTTTATACTGTGGTGAACACGACCATATTATTTCAATCACGAACAGAGTTACAATTGAGAATGATTCCAGTATGTTCAACAACGTACGTGATCATTAGGACGCACTTCATCGATAACGGTACTAGTTTTTGTGTATTGCTCATTCCAGTGTGAGAGATCGGTAGTTTGTGTTTGGGGAACAATATTCGTTAGCGTTACCACTTCTCAAAAAAAGTCGAAGTAGATTCGAGAAAAAAGGCGAAGTAGATTGAGAAAAATAGAAGAAGATTCCTATAATTAACATTTTTTTTTCTATATTAATCTATGTATAGTGTAATACTTCAGCACCGCCTACCAGAAATTACAATAACAGACAAAAGAGAAGAAAAAATAGGTACCTACAGACGAAGGATTATCGCCCAACAAAAATTATATAATAAGTTTAATAGATTGGTAAAACTAGATTATTAATGTAAGAGGGAAGTTCTGCAAATGCACACACAAACCTCATAAAGTTCGTGTACATGTGTAATATAGCGAAAAACAAATAGATTTGGCCTCTTTTGTAGCATTGAAGTAGTTTTAGAAATAATGTAGATTTCAATGTTTTGGTAATGATTCGAAGTAGAAAGTGGATTTGAAATTTTTGAAAGAAAAGTGGTAACGCTGGTCGTTGGCAATATTATAGATTTTAAAATGTTCTTAGGGCCTGTATCAACTAAGTCAAAATATATCGAATATATAATTTCTTTTATAAAAAAAATTAATATATGTAATACTTTAGTGGCTGGTTTCATATACGTAAAAAAGAACTCGTTCTCAAAAGAGAAAAGATAATTTTAAGAAAATAGATTTTTTCTGTTCCTTTTTTTCATTCCAGAAATCATTCGCTTTCTTTTGAAAATTAATTCTTTTTTAATCATTGTAACCAGACACTAACAGTGCATTAAAATGTCATAATTCGCTTAAAATATGTGATTATTTTTAAACTAATTCGTGCTATCCTTCATATTTCAAAACGGACATTAGGTACCTATGAAATTGTAACCATGATCAGTGTCATACTCATGCACTGATATTACCTACATTATATACTTTGTTTAATTCACAAGCTAAAAATTGAATCCTGTGCCAAAATTTTTAAATTTAATTGGGTTTATATTAAAAGATAGGTATATATTAAAGCAGAAATCTTGTTTATAAGTTTAACATATTTTATGACAGTTTTTTTTTAGTTTTTTTTAAAACATTTTCTTTATTTTCCTTTGAATGAAGTAGCTTGTGTGACTGTGTGGTGTGTTAGCAAAAATTTTTAAATAATCTAAAATAATTTTCTGGGCCATTATTTTTTGTCTTAATGTTGTACACACAAATTGAGTAAGGAATATCTAAAGATTTGTAAATGCCATTAAACACCGCATTGTTTAAACCCGTCTACAACCAAAAAGAGAGAAGAGTACTCACTTTAAAAACTGATGTGGCCTAAAAGCAATCATACAATATTTGTATATTTGGAAATTGAAAAAAACCATTGCATTATATATATGAAAAAACACAGTAAATCGCATTAATTCCCTTTTCCTCCAACCTTGTAAGAAATCTTGACAATATTTTAATAAACTTTGTAATTCTCATTTTCCAAATGAGAATCTGATTTGTTGTCATTAAATTATTTGTTGAAGTGTAAGAGTAGCTTAATACTTTCAAAATAGTGCAGTGAACACGACCATATTATTTCAATCACGAACATAGTTACGATTGAGAATGATTCCAGTATGGTCAACAACGTACGTGATCATTAGGACGCGCTTCATAGATAACGGAATTACATTACATTACATTACATTACATTACATTACATTACATTACATTACACAGTACTTCGCACATAAATGTAACGAACTACAGACACAAAGCAGCACTGGTGACTGAGACCATCGGCTGGGACAGAACAATACATTAATACAACAGAGAGAGAGAGACAGATAGACACATAGAAAGAAAGCACACATAACAGAAACCTACGTGGCTCAGAGGAAGAGACTTAGATTTGTATTGTCTCATGTTATCGCACAGGTGGCCTCAGATAAGCTGGCGATTTTTGTAGAAAAAGAATGCTGCTGAAGCTGGGGTTTGAACCCGTAGCGTTCGGCTTAGCAATCCACTACTCTATCCTCTGAACCATGGCCACCTGCGTAACGGAATTATTTTTCCAGTGTTAAAATTTCAGCATCTGCTCGTCGTCGTCGTCAGTTTCAGTTTTCAGTACAGTTGGATTTTGGACATTGAATTGAAGTGAACAAATATACGAGCAACAATAAAAACAAAAAAAGTGTAAGTGCGCAGCATTTTTAATAATATTTCTAGTGATTGGTGATTGGACATATTGGATATATTTAAAAAAAGTGGAAAAAGGGTAAGTCAGAAATTTTAATCATCAATTTGTAGATTAATTTCCTTGATAACACCTCCCTTCTTAAAAAATGAAAATTATTTTTTTCTTGACAAACCCATAGTGGGCTGCCTCATCAATATCTTTTAAGCTAATTTTCTCATTGTCTAAGATTTGTCCTACCGTAAGTGGAAATGTATATTTCTAGTTATCTTGGTTATACAATTAAACTTCTTTCCTAACGATTCCTTATTTGGCTTTTCTTACAACCCAAGAATTGATCTGCGACGTAAAAGTGGCAATTTTTTTTCCCTCAAACGCATTTCTTTCGCAAAGAAATTCAATTTTTTTCTCGATCGATTGATTTCTCTGGAATCTCTTTTTGGAGAGGGATTAATACATACTTGTACACATATACTACGTATGAGTTTTCTGTTGTTGTGATTATCATATACAAAATGTTATCAAGCCATCAACTGCCAATATAATTTTTGTTTTGTCGCGTGTCAGAATCGATTTCACCTGGCCCCATATTAGGATGAAATCATACCCTTAATACTTTTGACATTCGAACACACTCTTTGACTTGTCACTCTGCAAACGTAAAAATATATCAAAACACGCTAACAAAAGCAGCTGGTTTGGTTTTGCTTCTACAAAATTTCTGTTTTGCTAGCTATTCTACTTCTTGTAAAAAAATTGAAAACATCTTAACTCAACCAACTCTGTGCCTTAAAAAAAATAATAATGCTTTAAATAATGCATGAGTTAATAAATGAAAAAAAGCTAATTTATAATATCCTATTGATAAAATTATTATTATTAATCTTAAAATCCTCAAACAAAATTCAAAATCCACACAAAATGGAAACAGAAAAAACAAAAAAATCCCCTCGCAAACCAAACGAAAACAAACCAACAACCTCCCAAGAAACTCGACCAAATATCAAAACAAAGAAGCCACCGCCACTGCCAGTCGCATTGTTCGTCTGATCTCGGCGCTGATGTCGTTGTCCGTGTTGATAGAGGACCCAAGGTATACAAAGTCCCTAACTACCTCGAAATTATATGCGTCTATCGTGACGTTTTGTCCAAAACGTCGGTGTTGGGTGTCCTTTCTAGATGACAGCATATACTTTGTTTTGCCCTCATTTACCGCTAAACCCATTTTTTCAGCCTCTGTCTGTATACTCGCAAAAGCACTGTTGACATCACGCTGTGTGCTCCCAATGATATCAATGTCATCAGCGTACGCGAGTAGTTGCACAGACTTCTGGAAGATAGTGCCTCTAGTGTTGACGTGGGAGTTCTGCACTATTCGTTCCAATATGATGTTGAAGAAATCGCATGACAGTGCATCACCTTGTCTAAAGCGTTTTTGGACATCGAAGGCGTCGGTGAGGTCGTTACTCGTTACCGACTTTGATGGAGCAGCGCGAGTTCTCCATTGTCATCCTGCTCAGGCGAATGAGTTTTGTAGGGATGGCAAAACTCGACATGGCTTTATACAGTTCTTCTCTATAGATGCTGTCATACGCGGCCTTGAAATCGATAAAAAGATGGTAGGTGTCGATTTGGAGTTCTTGAGTTTTTTCCAGGATCTGCCGTAATGTGAAAATTTGATCGATGGTGGACTTTCCTGGTCTAAAGCCACACTGATATGGATCTATCAGATTGTTGACAAACGGCTTCAGACGTTCACATAGTACTGCAGAAAAGATTTTATAGACGATGTTTAGGAGGCTGATGCCTCTGTAGTTGGTGCAGTTTAGAGGGTCTCCTTTCTTCAGGATCGGGAAAACAATGCTGAGGTTCCATTCATCGGGCATGCTTTCTTCCGACCATATTCTGCAGATGAGTTGGTGCATGCGCCGGCTGCTTTGAAGAGTTCGGCAGTGATGCCGTCAGCTCCCGCGGCTTTGTTGTTCTTATGCCCGTAATGCCAGTGCACTCGAGTCTTTGAACTTTTGTCAAAGTTTTCAGCTTCGTGCTATTTTCTAAAGCTTTCCACCATACCAAATTACCGTAGGTTAGTTTTGGTCTAATTAATGCCGAATACATCCATCTGATAATTTTAGGGATTGGTCCCCAGGTTTTCCCGAAAATTCTATTGCAGGAGTAAAAGACAGTCGATGCCTTTTTGAATCTATCTTTGGTGTTCAGGCCCCAGTTTAGTTTTTTATCTAAGATCACACCGAGATACTTTGCGTGATCAGAGATTTTAAGAGGGCAGCCTTCAATTGAAGGTATTTTAAAATCAGGTATTTTGCGTTTGTTAGTAAATATCACTAGTTCCGTTTTAGCTTAATTGATTGTCAGCCCACAGTTCCTAGTCCGTTTGCTTACCAACGAGAGGGCGTATTCTTTTTGTTCACTGATAGTGGGCAGGAACCTGCTAGTCGCTAGTAATGCAAGATCATCAGCGTAGGCTACTATCCTTACTCCACTTGATTTCATTTAGAGAGTATGCCGTTCATGACAAGAACCCAAAGTAGCGGTGAGAGAACTCCACCCTGGGGGGATGCCCCTGGATGTGGTTACTCTCACCCTTTCTTCCGCTAGCTCAGAGTTAGCTCAGAGTTAATTTGTCTCATTTTGAGCATACACATTATCCACTGCGATATTGCCTTTCCGACTTTCTGGTCGTCCAAATCGGAAATTAAGCTTCGTAGAGTAACGCTGATTACACCGAAATCTAAGTCTTAACATTTTTGCAAAAAAAAAAAAAACTTGAAACATCAAAAAATATCACTTAACCCTTTCTTCTTCTCACTTCTCAGCGCTTTAATTTTAGAATGTTCTTTAAAATTTACATACCATTAATACATTTTTTTATTTCAATTCTCTTTTCCTAATGTAATAAGGAACTGAAAATGGAGGATGTAAGAAAAATACTGAGTGAATGCTACACTCTTCCAGAACAGTCAGAGTATGATACAGATTCTGAAATAGAAAAATCGGATTACCAGCCCACCTATACTACTCTTCCTAACAGATCTGCTAATTTTTCAGTTCCAGTAGAATATCGATAACAATCTTGAAGTCAATTCAGTTGATTGCGAATTGTAGCTTGGGAATCTCTCTGGAAATTTCCAGTATACCAAAAAGTGGCACTTTACTAAAAGATCATTTATGTTTTTCAAAGTTACAAAACGCTTCTTCTTACAAAATGTATTTAAATGACGAGATAAGTTACAATTCTCTTACATATCGCGAAATTTCTTATAAAAATAATGATTATATTAGTATTTTTAATGATGTTTATAAAATTAATTGTATTATTTTGTTAAAAAATGTTCCATATATAATATGTGAAAAAATAATAATATCCAGTTACATTGATCATTTTAACGCTTTTGAAATTTTAAAAGATTCTCAAAATTATTATATTTATATTATTAATGAATTTGATGGGCCTCCTGTGTCT
Source organism: Sphaerophoria taeniata (assembly GCA_943590905.1). NCBI lineage: Eukaryota > Metazoa > Arthropoda > Insecta > Diptera > Syrphidae > Sphaerophoria > Sphaerophoria taeniata. Next base: position 47,470,736 of record OX016540.1, read on the forward strand.
TTACTTTCAAACCCTAGCGGTAAAAATTTTATTTATTATTGTTTAAAATTCAACTCAAAAAAAAATACAATAAAAAAATAAATTAAATGAAAATCAACTTTTTATTTTACCTTTTTAGAGTTCACAGATTTTAAAGTAAGTATAAAACCAAAAAACTACTGAAGATAAAGCGTTGTCAAGCAATCACAGTTGTAGTGGAACGTAGGTAAAGAATAATGGAAACGTTATAGTTTAAGCCTGAACATTGTCGTTTGACAATGAAATAAGCATTGTTAAGCAATCACAGTTGTAGTAGGTGTACAATAAACGTAGTTAAGGAATAACGGAAACATTATAGTTTAAGCCTGAACATTGTCATTTGACTATGAACGTGTTTCTAAATAAACATATTCATTCAACAACGTACACGGTTAAACTATCACAAGAGTTGTTTATTCATCACGTTCATACTCAAAAATAATTTTTCAGAAGTACAACAGCCGTGATCGTTTGAGTACGAAAATACTCAGTGTAACACAAATATTGTCAAAAAACTATTAGGGGTGATACATCGAATACGAAATCAACACCGTTCATTGTAAAGTTTTGATAAAAGAACTAATCACGCGATCATAGTGAAATCAAGAATGATTCTTGGTTGACGCCAAATTAACCAAGGATATTGATTGATATCACCAACGTTTTTTTTTCGGTGTTTAACAAAACAAAATTTAAACATGAATTCATTGGCGCAAAATTATAGTCTGCTAATGAAATTTTTTTAGAGAATTTAGTGTGATACTAGCTTAAAATGACGCTTGAGTCATGATTGAAACGTCATTGACTCATATTTTCACAAAATGTGATCAAACAAAAAAATAAAACACCAAAACTATACGACTCGGTAGCACGAACTTGCTCATATACATAAGTACTTAGAAACAATGAAAAAAAGTTATTTGGGTTAAGGTTTTCAGGTTTACCTAAAGTTTTGGGTTTTGGGGTTTTCGAATTTTTAGGTTTTCTTAGTTTAAGGTTTATTGGGTTATCGGGTTTTGGGATTTTGAGTTTTCAGATTTTTGAGTGTTTGGTTTTTTGTATTTTTGGGTTTTCGTGTTTTTTTTTGGTTTTCAGGTTTTTGAGTTTTTGGGTAAACGGGTTCTTGGGTTTTTCGGTTTTTGGGTTATGGGTCTTCTGGATTTCAGGTTTTTAGGTTATTAGGTTTGCGGGTTCTCATGTTTTCGGGATTTTGGGTCATCTGGGTTTGGGTATTTTGATTTATGCTTTTTTTTGTATTTTAACCTTTTAAGGTATTTCGGGTTATTGCTTTTTCAAATGCTCTGGTTATTCACGTATTCTCAATTTTTGGGTTTCTAGGGTTTTCGGGTTTTTTCTTTTTAAAGTGTTTGGGGTTTTGGTTTTTTTGAATCAAGGTTATCCGGTATTTTGATTTTGGGTTTTCGGGTTTTTGGGTGTTTTGGATTTTCGCGCTTTTGAGTTTTGTGTAATGTATTTTGGTGTTTTTTTTTTATCTCGGGTTTTTGGCTTTTTGGGTTGATTAGAAGCAATCTGCGAGTTCTTGTTACCGAGTCATCACCAAAAAAGCTTTTTTTTTTTTAGATTTCGTCCTTAGATTATTGTAATCCCATAGAAAGACATTCTTCTGATGAATATCTCGGCTACCAGAGTTTGAAATTGAGTTTGGCTTTCATTGGTAGGCTTAAGATAATAAGAACTATTAAAAATATGTAGAATTTAGCGAAATCGATTTTCTCATGTTATTTTGAAAAAGATTATGGGCTACCCTTGCCAAAATTTTGGACTGAAAAGAAATCTTCCAAAACCCATCGAATGTTACATCGACACATAATGTTTAAAGAAATCGAAGCAAGTTTTCTTCTCAATGAAGTAGATTTCAAGACATTAGGGATGGTGCGAAGATTTTTTTTTCAAAAATCGAAGTAGATCTACTTCAAAAAAGTAAATTGGTAACGCTGAGGCCGACCATGAGTAATTTCTCCGATAATGGGATCCAATAGGGCCTTCTCTTCAAACTGAAGTGATCCTGGAAGCTATATAAGGAAGACCTTAATAACTCAGTATTGGCTTTTGCAGACGATATCGATATCGATACCTTTGAAATTAATTGAAAAAAAAATGTTTAAAAAAATCTACACTAGCAGGGTACCTAGTACCTACCTCTTTTTATATTTTCATGCAATAAATGAAATGAAATTGCCCGTGGCTTAGTGATTAAGTGCGTTGGCTGCTAAGCAGAATGTCGTGGGTTCAAGTCTTACTCGTTCCCATCAATTTTTTATTTCACGGATACTGCCTCTTGCGAAGAACTGACAAAACTTGCGAGGTATCAATCTGTCATGAAAAAGTGCTTCTCAACTTTGCCGTTAAATTGTAGATCCCTTCATTTCTTCACACGCACTCAGAGAGTTTGTTGATGAGAGTAAGCCACTTAGGCCTTGGCTTTTCAAGAGCTGTCACGCCACTCTACATGAGAATTAGTGTAACAAAAATGTTACTCAACAAGGAATGCGTTTGAGGTATATAACTTTAAAATATTGTCCGACCTTGAAGGAGATTAACGCCCAAATGAATTTTTCACTAACAATCAAATTCAAATAAGAAATACTGAAATGTGTGCTTAATGTTGCGCACTTCTGTACCAACCCAACAACTTGCACACTTGAGTGCGTGCGCGTTTATTTGGAACTGATAACAAGTTCATTATCTCGTCTAAGAATAATTTGATGAAGTTCTAGAAAAAGAATCATCAAGCAATTTTTCCTATTTCTACTACTTATTTTTGATAACTGCAGAGATTTTATTTATTTATTCAACACAAGATTTGACTACACAAATAATATTTTTCATTTCAATAGTTTACCTTGACAATGTCACTTCTGTTCACAATACTCTGCGGAGTCGCTTCATTTTGCGCGTTTTTGTTTTTACTTATTCAATATCGTTTGCGTCATTGGAAACATCGCCAAATACCTCACGATGAACCGAGAATATTTTATGGCAACATCAGGCCGAAAACTCATCTTGCTCAACCCATGAATGAACTCTACAAAAAATACAAAGGAACTGGACCATTTTGTGGATTTTATTACTTCATGGCACCGTCAGTATTGCTGCTCGATCAAGATCTAGTGAAAAAAGTGCTAATCAAAGATTTCAATAATTTCAATGCTCGCGGATTCTATTGCAATGAAGCAAACGATCCCTTGAGCGCACATCTTTTCAGCTTGGATGGACCGAACTGGCGTAAATTGAGAATTAAATTCACACCAACTTTCACTTCGAACAAAATGAAGTTTATGTTTAAGGCTGTCACCGATATAAGCCAGCGTCTGGTCAATGTTTTAAGTGAGTTGATAGGTGATAAGTCATGCGAGATTGCAGACATTGGGGAACTGTGTGGGAGATATACCACCGATGTTATTGGAACATGTGCATTCGGTCTCGAATGCAACAGTTTGCGAGATCCAAACGCTGAGTTTCGAAATTACGGCCGCAAGGTATTAGAGGAGTCGAATCATCATCCACTGATAATGGGGTTCATGCAAAGTTGTCCGGAACTGGCCCGAAAATTAGGATTGCGATTGACACGTCGTGATGTTGAAAAGTTTTTCATTGGCGCAGTCCGAAGTACTGTGGAGTATCGGGAGAAAAATAATATTGAAATGAACGACTTCATGAGCCTTCTGATTGATTTGAAGAACAATAAGCCTATTCACACGGCCGATGGGCAATTGGTGCAGACGGGACTGACAATGGAAGAAGTTGCTGCTCAGGCGTTCTTATTTTGGGTGGCGGGCTTTGAGACGTCTTCAGCGACCATGACCTTTGCAATGTACGAACTTGCGAAAAACCTCGATATTCAAGAAAATTTGAGAAAGTCCATTGAGGAAGCTTTGCAGAAACACAATGGTGAACTGAACTACGAGAGTCTCAAGGATATGCATTACTTGGACCAAGTTTTTGATGGTAAAAGTTTTCCTATTTGTTATTAAACTGTTTGTTAAAGCTTTGTCTCTTTTAGAAACCTTGAGACTTTACCCAGTTGTTGCCTTTCTTCAACGAGTTGCAGCTGAAAACTACACTTCAAGCACTGATCCAAACTATAAAATCGAAAAAGGATCTTTGATTATAATTCCAGTTGAAGCGATCCATCACGATCCGGAAATCTATCCAAATCCCAGTGAATTTGATCCGGAACGTTTTACTGCCGAGGAAAGTCTCAAACGTGACAGTGTTTCTTACTTGCCATTTGGTGAAGGACCTCGAAATTGTATTGGAATGCGATTTGGCAAAATGCAAGTTAAACTCGGTTTGGTCCTTTTGATTAGGAATTTCAAATTTAGTTTTTGTGGGGAAACTCCGAAAAAAATGAAGTTTGACCCCGAACAATTTTCTTTGGCGAATTTTGATAAAGTTCTTTTAAACGTGGAGAAGGTTTAACATTGTGGTTTGATCTACACTAATATATAAAGCTGAAGAGTTTGTTTGTTTGAACGCGGTAATCTCAGGAACTACTGGTTCGAATGGTATAATTCTTTTTGTGTTGGATGGTGCCTTAATCGACTTAGACTATAGGCTACTTAACATTAAGCTGTGACCAATAGCAGCGAAGAATCTGTTTAAAATTTGGGAAAAACTGCAAAAAATATACATTTTTCTGCGTTTTAACGCACTTATCTCAGGAAGTACTGGTTCGAATGGTATAATTCTTTTTGTGTTGGATGGTCCATTAATTGAGGAAGACTTGAGGCTATTTAACATTAAGCTGTGCCCAATAGCAGCGAAGAATCTGTGGAAAATATGGAAAAAACGGCAAAAAATATACATTTTTCTGCGTTAAAACGCGCTTATCTCAAGAACTGCTTTATGAAATTGAACAATTTTTTAAATGTTGAATGGTCCATTTATCAAGGAAGGCTTGAAGCTATATAAAATTTAGCTGCGACCAATAGGAGCGAAGAATTTGTGTAAAATGTGGAAAAAACGGCAAACAATACAATTTAATACAATATAAAGCTGAAGAGTTTGTTCGTTTGAACGCGGTAATCTCAGGAACCACTATTTCGAATTGTAAAATTCTTTTTGTGTTGGATAGTCCATTAATCGATGAAGGCTTTAAAATAAAATAAATAAATAGAGTGGCGCGACAGCTCTTGAAGAGCCAACGCCTAAGTGGCTTACTCTAATCAACAATTCTCTGAGTGCGTGTGAAGAATTGAGGGGACCTACAATTTAACGCCGATTCCGAACGGCAAAGTTGAGAAGCATTTTTTCATTACAGATTGATACTCTTGGAAGATTTGTCAGGTCTTCGCAAGAGGCAGTACCCGTGAAAGATGAAATAAAAACTTGGCCTGAGTAGGACTCGAACCAACGACGTTCTGCTTAGCAGCCAACGCACTTACCAACTAAGCTACGGGCAACTGCTTTAGGCTTTATTCTACTTAAAATTAAGATGCGACCAATAGCAGCGAAGAATCTGTGGAAATGTGAGAACTGAGATTTTTTTTCTGAGATCTCTGAGATGAAATCATTTTGGATTCGATTTCTCACTCAGCTATTTGACGTGGCTGACATATGTGCAGCAACAATTAGTAAGGTAACCATTAAATCTCAATGATAACTGAGAATTATGTTGCACCAAGGCACCAAATGATTTTGCCTCAGTCAAGGTGACATTGAGATCTCAGTGAGATGTTGTTAGGTGGAACTGGCCTAATAACTGCTCAAATTAGAATTTTGAGAGTTCAATTGATTTGTGAATGTGATTGATTGCACTATTTGTGCAGATTATTGTGTTTAAACCATATCATTTTATGTACTTCTTAACTAAAAAATATGCTCAGTTTAAAGAAAAAAAAATTACTTAACGAAAAAAACGATGCAGAAGTAAGAGAGATATTAGAATTAGGGAGAGTTCACCCAAGGGAATGCTTTAAGTATGAACAACTGAAGGGAATCATAAAAAATGCTCAAATTTTTCAAGTTCAAGAGAATTGACTGCAATGCAATTTTACAATAACTTCCGAACAAAATTCCCACGCGCGCATGATGCACAAGTCGAGATGATACTCTGGCCGGTGGACGAGGGAGAGGCGGACGAAGTCGCGGGCAACTGCTAGTATTTAATAAAAAAATTAAATAATTCTTATAGCAAATATAGGGTGTTATACTTCAATGTCGCTATCCCCCCAGAAAATTGTCCAACAGTGGCAAATCAGTTGGTCGAGATCGTCGATTTTTATCTCCTCCTACTCCTGGACATGACTAGTTAAACAACTAGCTAAACCAGGGAGTAACACCGAACACCACATCCAAACTTTCTTTGGTTGCGCTTTTTATATTGTAAAACAAAAACGGAATCACCGCTTGATATTGATCTTCCATTTCTTCTAAAATCCACGGACACCCCCGTTTCACAACGTGGTCATAAAAGATCTACGAGTCCGACCCAACACTTACCGTCTTATGGGAAAGTACTACACGCCAGTAAATTTCTTTTGTGCAACTAGCGCCATCAGACGGTGAGGCTGAATACATCATACATCTTCTAATATAGTTAGGTGGTAGGTTTTCAAACTTCAAACTGCACTAAGAGCGTATAAAATCAATTTCACTAAATGCTGTACAGTGTGCTGTGCATATTGAGTGAAACATGAGTTGATTGAGTTTAACCTTACACATTGTGCCCAATGGTGCAATTATTCACAGAAACAAGAAACCTTTCTTAAGGAATGAGGAGGCAGCTACAAACAAAAAGGAAAAAAATGTCTGTAAAAATAAATTGCGTTCATTCACTTCTTAATCGAGGTCGAGACATCCCAATCCGTTCCGTCTTTTGGATCACAAAGAAAAAAGGTACCGTTTCGCTGACAAAAAAAAAAGAAGAGAACAAAAAAATTAATCAGATCAATATTCCTAAAGTCGTTGCAGGGATAATGCTTCTTAAAGGTTCCATTTTCTTTCTTCTTGCGTTCAACTTCTTTGCCTTCAATCTTAATTAAATCTATGTAAATCCAAGAAGCGAGGAAAGACCGGAGCTTTCTTTATACCGAAACATTTCTATCTGCACCTGCTGTCTAAGCCAGGGCGATTTAATCAGGTGAAAGGGATGATGTGCTTGCTCTCTGTGCGTGCAATGACGAGCAAGGTCCTCATTGTAATACGGTTCAATTTTCGTATCATGAATATCATCACATCAAAAGAGGTATCTGTTTTCTTTTTTTTTCGTTTACAACATTGTGTTAGTGTATCAGCATCAGAAAATCAGAAGATAAACAAATTGCCTGGTGGGCTAGTTGAGTGGAACATTTAATTATGGGAACGGCAGTGTGCGGTCCCGGATTTGCGGTTTTTTTCGACTTGGGTTGAAAGTTTCTTTCTTTTCTTTTTTGTTATGCTTGGTGGTTATTATCGATCCGTTATAGGGAAACTTTGACATCAAGTTCAAGAAACACCTCAATCCCTAAATTAAAGAAAAACCGAGGTCGATAAGTCTTACTTACTATGAAAATACTAATTTATTGTTATTACTCTCAAAAGAGATTAAAACGGTTCGAAAAGAGGGGAAGATAAAAGATCAGTAATAGAAAATGAGCAGCATTTTTTCGAAAACATAAAAGAGTGTAGCATTTTCCAATTCCATTTAAATTTTTAAATGATACCAAATATTTAAAATTCAATAAATAAATTGCATTGTTTTCATTTCATTCTTCATGTTCCTTTTGAATAATTGACAAAAATTGCAAGAGAATCTATGTGTCAAGGAATAAAATGCTTCTTAACTTAGCCATTCAGAAAAAGCATTGAAATATTGGCAACCTAAATTCTTCAGGTGCACTCACTGTACACAGCTTGTAAGCTACTTAAAGCATGACAAGAACTCTCCTACTCTTACCACCCTTTTTTAATTTTTATGAAACATTTTCAGAATCCAAACTGAATTGAAAAAATTAATGCAATAAATTCTCAAATAATAAAAAAATATTACGTATTCGCCACAGTGAACTTAAGAGGTAGTTTTTCAACCTTTTCTAGGTAATTGTGTTAGGAACGTTTATTTAACTTTCATCAGGCTTATACCTATTAACTAAAAAAAAAACAACAAGACCAAGGTTTTTGATCAAACAAAGACTCGAACTCGGACTCGGACTCGGACTAACTCGAATTTAGACTCGGTCACGGATTGGGACTAGGTTTGAGAAATTGAGAAGTAAACTTGGACTTGGGCAAGGACTCGCGCATCGCACTCGGGTGCATTTGTTCCGGGTCGTATGCAAAAAGATGAGATCCAAACTGTTTACTGTGGTTTGCAAAAAAAAATTACTAACCGAGTTAGATCTCAATTTGTAAGTTCAATCTCAGAGGGATGAGATCGATCTCACAATGAAAGCTTGCCATGAGATTGAGCTCGTTTTCATATGCAAAAAGAATGAGAAAACACTTGGTTACATGAGATCGATCTCACAAATTGTTAAGCATGGCCTCTCTCGGCCGAATTTATTGTTAATTATGTTGGACAAAGAATTCATAAGGAAAGAAGGTGTCCAACTGGTGAAGATTTTCGTCGGTTTTATCGGTTTAGTGAAGAAGGTGTGCGATTGTTAATGGAAGAATTTTTGGTGCCGCGCTCAGAAAAACGTGGTGATGCTCTCACAAACCAAGAAAAATAAGAATCTTTTTGCGATACGTAGGAGACCCTAGGTTTCAAATTTGAGTTGGTGAAGACTTTGTAGTTCATCAATCAACAGTGTCTAGAGTGGTGTAAAAAGTTTCTGCAGAAATAGCAAGCCATGCACAGAATTGGATTATATTCCCACATACTATGGAAGAAATACAATATACTTTTAATCATAACTAGGCTACGAAAAGAGCTTTGAGAACTTTCTCAATTTCAACGAGTATTAACTGTTGAGCTTGAACTCGTTTTTTTGCATGCAAAACTGAGTCTGAGTTCCGCCCTGCTCGATCTATCTCACAGGTGAGTTCAAGCTCGTTAGCTCAGATTCTGAGCTCTTGCTCATCTTTTATAATATGACCAGCGTAAGGGGTACAATGGTTGGCACCCCTAAGCATTTTTTCACTTTTAATTGCGAATAACTCTCGATATAAAAGAGTGTGCAATATGCTTTATATGTCAAATTAAAATTTAAGAAATTTTAAATTTGAATATTATGAGAATAAAAGTTTTCTAAAAAAAAAAGAATTTTATAAAAACACCAAATTAGGAAAAGACTGCGAAAAGGTACAATCATTGGCATGCAGGTACAATTGTTGGCACCCTCCGGTACAATTATTGGCACCCTTAAATTATAAAGAAAAACAATGTCTTTTCCTGATATTTTTATCAAATATAGTTACATAAAAAACAAAAAGTAAATAAAAAAAATTCATTTGAAGATCTGTTACATATACATGTAGGTAGGTACATTTTTAAAATCACATTTTTCTTAATTTATTGTTTAAATTGCTTAAAACAGTTCAATTTTCATTGAATTTTAAATAATATAAATTAGAAGTAGGTTCATAAATATAAATTTGTAACGGATGAGGGGTATAAATATTGCCAGTCTTGAAAGTACAATTATTGGCAGTGCCAATAATTGTAGTCCCAGTGCATGAATTATTGGCACCCCCCTGCCAATAATGAAAACACTTCTTAATATGGGACCAATTATTGGCACCCCTTTTTTAATAATTTAAACAACTTTTTTTACGAAAGAACTTATAAAAATATTTAATTATATTTTAAAATTTAAAAAGAAAATTTTTCTTCTAAAAACTCAAAAAATTATCAAAAACGGACACTTACCAAATCCAGTCTTCTTAGCAGGAACACTGTATTTTTAACACTTTTTTCACCAATTGGAAACGACCTCACTCTTTCACTGACAAAAAGGAACTTAGAATCAGATTAACCTTAATTAAAAATGTAGAATTTTGGAGAATTGATAAAGATTATGAAAAAAAACAATTTTTAATTCCTGGACAACGTAGTTTTTGAGAAATCCCTTATTGCATGAAGGGTGCCAATGATTAGTACAATAATTGGGGGTGCCAACCATGTACCCGTTACGCCATTTCGTCGCTTGGATAAATGTTTGTCGTATGTTACATTTGGCTACTTTTGGGAAAACGACATCAAAGTTCAGAATTTTTATTCTCAAAAACCCTACGTCAGATATTTTTGAAAATTGTATGACTTATGTAAAAAAAAAGTTGTTAGTTCAATAACGTTAAAATAAAATCGAAATAGTTGTTAAGGAACAATTTAAAGCCAATTTTGCTCAGAATGCCCTTGTCGTGTGTGACTATTTCACCAAGTCTGCTTGTTTCCCAAACACATACGACAAATATTTTAAACATGCGACAAAAATTTATCAAATGTTTGAATGGAATAGTCTTGTACATACGACAAAACGACATCAATGAAGTTGAAAAAAGAAATAAACGCTTCTTTTATGCATTTATTTTTATTAAGAAAAAACTTAGTTATCAACAATAACAATAATAAAGCAGGAAACCCCTGCTTACGAAGACTCTTTCTTAAATTTTGTTTCCATAACGATGGGTTCCTCTTTCTTTTTCTGGAAATTGTTGGTGTTTCACTGCATGGTATTGAAATTAAATTGCTACCTTTGATTTGATACTAAGAGGTGGGGAGCCCCCATACAAGAAATTCCCGTCATGGCGCCCACTAAAATTTTAAATGAGGAATTAAAGATAAAGCCAAGACGAATAAGATTCGCTTGGTCGGCGTGAATTGAGTTAGCCGGAAAGGCCGCGCATACCTGTTGCAATTTTGTGAATGACTGTGAAATGTCTCCTTCATCACGGATTCCATTTCTGTTTCTTTCATTACACGCATCCTTATGTTATATGTAGAAATATCTTGGTTTGCTTGCTTTAAAGCTGCCGAAAGTACTGCGCAAACAAGGTTTTATTATGACCTTAAGAGTGTTCCGGACTGAAACTGAAAATTCTTACTTCTTCTTACTGCTTGAAGCGCCACCTCATTGCTGAGGACAAATTTTGAACTAAATGCATCTTACTAAGAGAGAGAGAATCGAATTTCTATGAGAATCGTGACTTCCGCCAGCTGTTACTGATTTGAATTTTCAAATTTAGGCAGACTTGGCTATCCTTAATTTTTAAATAAAATGTGTTTGATCAAAGTTTTTTTCAAAATATTTTGATTGCTATGTGTTGAGAACAAGTACGTGCTAAATAAATGAAGAGATTTATAAAAAAAGTAAATATCGCATCATAAGAAAAATTGCTTATCAATAATACAAATCTTATTCATAATTTTTTAATTCTTTTTTGTTCAAAAAGTTAATTTTTTCTCCAATAGCTATACAATTTAAATGTCGAATTTTATGCTCATTAAGAAATGTTAGCGAAAAATGTTTTTATTTTGATGGAATACTCTTTGAAAAAGTACGATTTTTGGCCATTTTGGCGTTTTGGCCTTTACTACTAAGTAATGAAGTACTTAATTGAAATTGTGCTCCAACAGTTTTTTAGAAACAGTTTTTGTCTACACAATGACACCTTAATCATTTCGATACGACATCTCATCGCTTCACAATACCATTTGAATCTTATTCGTCTTGGCTTTAACTTTAATTCCTCATTAAAAATTTTAGTGGGCGCCATGACGGGAATTTCTTGTATGGGGGCTCCTGGGCTATAACGAAAATTCAGAAATTTACATGAACTACTATATAATCGGATGGCAGATTTCGCATTTGGATTTCATTTGAATCTGGAGTTAACAAAATCAATTCATTTGCATGCTCATAATTTTTTTTAAGGATTTCGTTTTATCTGCTGTTGAAGGTCGGTACGACGTACGACGGATCATTGTCTTCATCGTCAGCTGAAAAATCCTCACCTAATATTTCGGCACTCTTGCTTAAAAACTAAGCAACCAAATAAAAATTATTAAAACATAAATTTATTGCATGCATAAATTTCTTCCAACAAACTCGAAGCAGAAGACTCGGCGTCCGACTCCTTTGACATCATGATTGCAACTGAGACCAAAAATAAAACGACAGTGTTAATTGCTATGGGACATACAACAAACGCATACTAAGACTTCAGTCAATTATTGTCGTATGTGTTCAAAGAAAAGGCACATACGGATACGACAATTATTTTCCGAATCGACGAAAAACCGGTTTTGCATGGGAAAAATTGTCGTATGTTTAAAATGTGTCTTACACTTACGACAAAAAAATGACTCAAATCGTTAGTGACCTTGGAGTTGGAGATACGACAAAAAGAACACTGAATATCTCGGGAACTAAAACAGATATAAAAAAACGGATTTCACAGAATTGTAGGCAAAAAATCTATTACCAAAACTGCATTTAAACCTCAAAACCCCAATTTTTCACATACGACAAACATTTATCCAAGCGACGATTTGTTTGTGTTTGCGCAATAACAAAATGTATCACTTAGAAATTACACCTTAGAATTTCGAAAAACTAACAATATACAAAAATAGTTTGTTTTCAGATTTTTTTTATCTTTTAACTTATTTTTCATCTATTCTTCCATACCTATTAAAAAAAGCAACTTGTCGCTTGGAAGAATTTGTGGCGACCCCTTAATACACCTCAAAGTCGTTATTTGCTTACAATTTTCAAAAAAAAAAAAACACAATAATTTCATAATCTGTGGTTTAATGCTTCCAAAATGGATGTCATAATTAAAGTCCATATACATAACATTCGATGAACAATTAAAATATCACGGCTATACCAAAACAAAACACAATTCTGATTTACGGAATTGATATGATGCATTAATTTGAACGGCATCAGTAGCAAGCATCACAGACTGCTGATGCTGATTCCAGATAGACAACACAGGACTTCTCAGTCAATCCGACTGCAATCGCATGCATGTACATGTACACATTTTATGGCTTCGTGTCTGTAGTTGTTTTCTGAGTCGGAACAAGCCAAATACTGCATAGGTGCACGAACAATCTATAGCCACGCTAACAAGACTACCTGACAATGCAGCCAAATGACAATGACAATGCCTTCACCATTAAATCGTGAAATCGCAATTTCCTTTTCTTCAGGAAATGAGTCGCCGCCGTCATTGTCGTTTTCATATAGTTCTCTTGTTGGTTGGATACATGGCCAGAGATGAGCTTGGGTGGGATGGGAGTTGATAATGTTTTAAAAATAAAAAATATAAACGTTAGATACATTTTTTGTATTGACTTGAAGAGCATGCTATAGCTATAATACTTATCGGCTTTCCACGAGATTTTGGTCAAAAGAAAAAATTGAGGTTATGACATATATTCATCCATACACTAAGTTTCTATAGTTCTTGTAACAGATCAAAAAGAGGACATGCCTAAGTAACCCAGAATGCATCCCTTAAACATGCCTACAATAGACCGTTTCGCGACTAAAAAATAATCATTCGGACTTGCACTTTCTACAAACACTCGCTACTGTTGGTTGAAGAGTTAAATCCATTCAATTGAAATGGAGTTCTCTTTATTGCTCAACAAAGAACACAGTTCATCCTGTTTTGGGGATCGGAGTGCCGCTGCCGATGTGGGTCGCCGATTGTTTCAGTTAAAGTGTTGCAGTGTTGTTTCATCCATTGTAGCCCCCTGGAAACCATTTGCAACGAAGATAAGGTACGAGAAGAACAACAACAAACTGTGTACACTAATTCTTGCAGACACATCAACGGAAAATGTAAAATGTAAAGGAAAATGGAGAATGAGACGGAAACTACTTTCCATTCCAATTCCGATAAACATTAGGATAAAGAAATCACCGCTTTGGCTTGTTGTTCCAGTTAACTCTTTGTTAGAAAGCCATCCAACAGAGTAGGGGATAATTTCCTAGCTCACTTACCACCAGTACAATCTATTTGTGTCACGATTTATTTCAATGGGAATTTGCTGACTCCATTTTGGAAAAGGGAAACTAAAATAAATAGCAAAAAACACAATTTTGTTGCAGTGCTTGTGATTATTGTGGAAAGTGTTTTTGAAAAACAAAAACAAATAGATTGCAGTAAAAAATCAAAAAGGGGAAGTTAGATGACGGTCGGCATCGTATATCTTCTCTAACCATAGCCCTTGTCCATCCTACCTAAGTGATGTTTCCTACTTTTTTTATTTATTTTGTAAGCGTTTGGAATTATAGGTAGCACAAAGCTTTGAATACTAGTGATAACTTACGTTTTCGAAGGATCTGAGCAATCGAAGCACTGGATTCTGACTTTTCAACGCTAACTACTGCAAAGAAAAGAAAAGATTTTGAATTAAATGACAAGTTTGTCGTTAGAGATTTCAAGAGATCAATTAGTCAGTCCGATTGACCATTTGGAACCAGTTGAAAGAAAGTGAAAAACAAGCCCACACAAACAATTTGGCCAAGAAACAATGTGAAAAACTGGAGATTAATGTTTGAAAAATTCACTTAAAAGCTCATCTGCTTGTTGAATCATAAAAATATTGTCGAGAAGTCTAAACCGCATAAAGACCCAGTATATGTCGTCATCGTCATATTCCCATCAATTGTCTTCTCAAAAAAAAAAAGAGAGAGAGGAGAGGAGAAAAAAAGCTGATGGAGCTTCTTTCTGCCCCATGAATGATTGTTAAATGTATTGTGAAATTCGTTTGTTTACTCCTTTGTGCAAAAAAACCATTCGTCAAGTTATATCTTGACACCATATTGTATCCGCGTCGCTTCGCTCATATGCTCCTGCTATACCCCTATAAGCATAAAATCGAAAGTTCCTTCACCGCTCCTAAAGAACCAACTGTCACCGATGACAATCCCAATGCTACGCCCGCTCGTCCACCCATTCCCTTCCCTTCCTTCGCCGTTCATATAAACGCCCGTCATTCACACAACTTAAGCTCATTCTAGCGGAAGTAAGTAAGCCGCTTATTTACGCAGCTTTTCAGCGTTTCGGTATCCCAGCCAAAAAAAAAATGACAAGATGAAAAAAAAACTGTCTTGAGTCATGTGTCTTCAGCTTAAGGGCAATTTATTGCAAGGCATTAAGTGCTATGTACTAATGGTGGCATTTCTTCCTTTTGTAACACACTTACGTCGTTTTCGTCGTTTCCTCGCCTCCCTTGAAAAAAAAAAAACATTTTCCTTCGTTTTGTGTCCTCAATTTTAAGAAGAAAATAGAAGCACTAAGTAGAACATAGGGTAGTACACACAAAAAAAAAGCAGAAAAACGAGTCCAAGCTATAAATAGGGAGGGTGTCGAAAAAAATAGGATCATTTCAAGTGTAAGATTTATCTTTATGAACCTGCCTTGTGTCGGCACTCAAGAAGAATCAATGAACACTCCAACCCATACCAGGACGCGCAATTCACTACAGGCACAAACACTCGCCATATTATGCCTACAAACCTGCACGAAAACCATAGGACCAGCTATTACCAGGACAACAATTTAATGGACCCATGTAAGGTTGAGCAAATGTGAGCTTGTTATAGACAAAGCTTATATTTCGCAATTCTTCGTGAGTCCGTGAGCACTTTCATTTTTAAATTGCGCAATAAAAACAAGAATCCTTTTGGCAGTGAAAATGCTGCTGTATCCCATTTCAAAATGATCCCCGAGGCCCTGAGCTGCGGCCGTCGAAATATTGCTGCCAAAACGCAACCATTTATTGTGGTGTTTGAACTTATCCTTATTTACATATAAACGTCTAGTTGCAGATGACTTGAGGGCGACATGAAAAGAGGGATCGAGTGCGCGGGTGTGAGTGACGTTTTTATATGTATACCATGTGCTGCTTTTGCATTGGAATGGGAAGAGAATGCGTGGCAAGGATTAGATTATATGTCAGTTGTAGTGAATAATGCGATGATTGTCGCCCAAAAAAAAATACATCTCGTTTGAAACGTGATGCTGCCAACGACGAGGACGACGGCAACGAAGACGCCATTCTGGGCGCTATTTCCATATTTGAAATGTGTCCTTGCCACTCTGTACCCCTCTGAACGTTACTAAAAACAATCTACGGAACGGAATGGTGTCTAAAAATTAATGCGAGCTGTTTTTTGCCTGACAGCTTATTACAATCATTTTCACTGCTCAGATATATACCGACTATGTGTAACTGAACCTAAATATATTTTCTTATATCTGTGCCTGTCTGACAGTTTCCTCTATGTGTATGGCTGTGTGTGCCTGTGTAGGGCCCGGATATGGTGTTGTGGCGAACGTGTGGCATGAATTTTTGCATAAAATTATACCCATTTTATGTACCTTTCTTTTCTGTTTTTTTTAAATTTGATTTTATTTTCATATTTTTTTTTTTTGTGGTGTGTGTTGGTCCAAATGTCACTTAATATTTATAACTAATTTTTGGCAAGACAACTTTGAGAAGGGTAAAATGGGGATGGATACCTTTGCATAATTTTGTAAAATGCAAACAAAAATATTTCAGCTTTGAGAAACCGGACAGGACGAGTCAGAGAGAACATTTTGGGTTGATACTGATTTTTTGTCAGCCTTTTGTTAATTTAAAACAAAGGGTACGATTACATACTTGCAAAGTATTACAAGACAAAAAGTTCTTCCCGTCAATAATGCTAATTGGATGAATATGATTTTGTTAAATTATGCCCTTGCCGTCCAACTTCCGTTACATTCATATTTCTTTATGAGAATAACTGAAAACATTGAGGGCATTCCGAAACCTAGTGACTACGTAGTCAATTCGTTCTAATTGGTCAATTAGTTGTTTTGAACCAATCATAACGAGCATAGCTGGGCATTAACGGGAATTTTTTCGTTAATCCGTTAATCGTTAATTAACGAAGTTAACATTTCCATTAACGGATTAACTTTTCAGTTAACTTCAAAAAAATGTTAACGATCGTTAAATTTTCCAAAGTCCGTTAATCGTTAATCGAACATACAGATACACATTCAAATTAGATTATTGGGAATTATTTTTATAACTTATAAAAAATTTGTCAACAGCCTTCAGGAAACACAACGGCACGCGACTTGTCTATTTCGCTGCCTGTCTGTGTGTTTTTTTTTTTGGTCCTATAGGTAGGTATACAGAATATAATATCGCAAATTCAATTCACTGCCAAGCGTTTTTTACTGGCTTCTTCATTGCCAGCAAAAAACACTGTTGTTGGTTGCCAATGGAAATTTTTTTTTGCACTAGCTTCTAAGCTATGCAGGGCGAATTTTTTTTTTGTTTGGTTGTTGGTGAAAAGGTTTACTGTGCGCAACGCACACAACAAAATGATTGTTGCAAATTAATTTAATAATAAGTTTTACAAAATTTCCGATTTTTATTTACGCCCCCTGCCACGCTCATTTTAGAATATCATTAATATCTTGAGAATGACTTGAAGGAATTGAATGAAATTTAAGGAGTTTAATTTTCTAGATAAAGTTATAAATACAAAAAAGTATGGACTTAATCCGCCCATTTCCACGCTTATAAAATTATTTATTTCTTATGAACCGCTTGGATGTTAATATGAATATTTTGGAAAGGGAAGTGGAAATGGACATTTATTTACATTTAAATAAGCTATAATAAAAATTAAGACATCCTAAATTATCGATTTTTTATCGAAAGAAACCCATTTCTCACAAATTTAATAAATTTTTAATTATTTGACCCTTTCCACAAAAAATCGAATATTTTGAAGGTTAGCAAGAAGTAGCAAGAAAAGTTTACTTTTTCTTAAAGCACAACAACAAAAAAACACAATGGCGTACACAATATAGCTGTCATTTTGCTAATATTTTTTTAAAAGCTTAAGTTTATATAATTTTTAAGCCGTAAAAAAGGTATTTTCTCAAAAAATCACCAAAATTCACGTGAACAAGGAAAAAATAAAACAACAACTCATACCACTTCTTAATATATCCATTTTCAAAATTTAATCAAAAAAAATTGTAAATCAAAAATATTTTCGCCACACGAGATAAACTTATTCGCCTTAAATTTCAACCTATAGCTTAAATTATCTCAATTGGCAACAAAAGTCCCGCTGTTCCATGAAAAAGTGATAAACAAAAAACAAAACAAAAACAAATTTAAATACTTGACGATGTTTTTGAACAGATTTAGAGCTTAAAACATAGAAATTACATTTTTCATTTTTTTATTTTTGTCCACTAGTCGACGCACTGTGCGCCGTGGCTTCGCGAAAAAACAACAATTCTTATACGTATCATGAGCTAGTCGACATGTCCGACGCCGTGCCGGCGAGGTTTGGTCCCTAGTAAAATTTGAAATGCCACTTTTATCCCGGGTGCCGTTATTGAAATACCACTTTTTTCCAGCGGCTGTTAGTGGGAAAACTGCCATACTAATCGTTTATAATACGACGATACGACAATGTTTGATTTATTCCTTAGCGCGTGCTTAGAGAGTGACGAGTTTTTTTTTTTTTTTTTTTATTCTGTGAACTGTACTAAATATAATCGTAAAATTATCATGGAATCGAACTCGTGTTCTGCAACAGACCAAAATCCGTGGCCAGTGAAAAAACGCATGGAAAAAAAGGTAGAAGAAGCGCTACAAGAAGAAGCTATCGAAATATCAAAGAACGTAGACAGTGAAAGTGGCGGAGGCAGCAACGCGAGTAACAACGACGATGATGAAGATGACTTTTGCAACTCTGTTACTCAATCTTCAGAAAAACCTAAGAACAACAAATCATTAAGAAGTAATGCTCAAAGTCTCGTAAAAACGTGGCTAGATTTGGAGTCAAAAGACTTGTTAAATGAAGCGGCATTCCTCGGGGAACAAGAGTATTGGCAAATTTGTTTATCCAATACAATACTATCATACCCTAGAGCGCTGCTGTTGAACGTCTCTTCTCCACGGACAAGGATATACTTCAGCCGAAAAGAGCCTCGCTTTCCGATGAGAATTTCAACATGCTGATGTTCATGAAGGGGAACAATCACATTTATATACATGACTGAATAAATTGTTGTTATAACACTTAAACTGTTATAAAATATAATTTACTATATTAAAAAAAAATTACTTGTCTTTTCTTGTTTCCAACTTCCAATTTGTATTAGAAAATAAAATGTTTATTGCGTGTTAACGGATTAACGATTAACGTTAACTTGCGTTAATTTTTCTAAAATTTAACGTTTTAACTGTTAACGAAGTTAATTTTTTAGTTAACGGATTAGCGATTAACGAAGTTAACTTTTTGATTAACGGTGCCCAGCTATGATAACGAGTTGACTACGTAGTCACTAGGTTTCGGAATGCGCTCATTCTTTTTCTCCGGCTTAATCTTGATTGTTTCCATTTTTTGTGCCCAGCAATTTCTCGGGACAAGAGCACTTCAGTCATTTAAATGCGAGGGAATGTGTGTTTTTCTGGCCAATAGGCGATGCACTAGATCCTATCCGGCCCAATTGATTGTTGGTCAACTTAATGTTCTTCGAAATGCTTTCGGCTCACATTTGGTAAGCGATTCTCTCTTCTTCCGTTACTTGTGCCACAAAGTACTTTCCCGCACATTTCCACTTTGTTCATGTGAACTCCCTGAAGTCTACCAAGTTTATTTTTTATCAGTTGATACGCTCTCCGGAATTAACCTTCCTCACAAACATAGACATTTCTTTCATTATACCCGAACGCAGCTAAGGGTTCGGACTTGGTGACGAATGACGATAGTCCCTCTTGTCGATGTTCAAGAATCATGAACGTTTGTACCTATTCTTTTTAATACTTTTCCAGGTTTTCGTAAGTTGACACTGAAATGTTTATAAAGTGAATTTCTGGGATGAATATTTTATTTTTTAGTTGACCTACTCGTGCAATTATACGGGTTTAGTTTAATTGAACAGATACGTCAATTAAGCGGGGTTTCGTTAATTGAACCACCCGGATAATTGACCGAAAAATTTGACAAAATGGTCAGTGCAATTAAGCGGGGAATACTGTAGTATTTTATGTAGCTAAGCGGGATAGAGCCCAAGCCGTTAAAATCTTTTTTGTTACGTTTCTTAACTTTTAAAAGTTATCTAACTGGAAAAGAGAAGTCACCAGTTAGCACTTTATTTTCAACTTGCAGTCAATTGTGTAAAGTCAGCTGATTAAAAGTTAAGAGCTATAATTTACCCCAGTGTGAAAAATGAACGTATGCACCTGCTGTTTTCATAAGGCAAGGCCGTTTAAATTTACCCTGTGGCCTGTGCATGATGGTACCACAAGAGATGGTCCCACCTTTCGTTAGTTCAACTATCACTCGAGATCTGTTTGATGTTCCTGAAATTGAACATTCTTTTTCGTTTAATTGCATAAGTGCTAATGAGTTACTTAAATCAATCTTCTCAGTCAAATCTAATTCTATCGGCCCTGACGAAATTTCTCCTAAGTTTTTAAAATTGATTTTGCCTTTAGTGATGAATTATCTTCTTCACATTTTTAACTTTTGCCTTTATAGCAATAAGTTTCCTGATGTATGGAAAAGTGCAAGTATCATACCTGTACCTAAAAAATCTAACCCCTCAAACCTCTCTGATTATAGGCCTATATATATAGTATTCTTTTTTTCTTGTGCAAAGTGATTCATGATCAAATACAAGGATTCTTAAATGCTAATAATTAATTTGCTGACAAAATTTCAATCGGGTTTTCGTAGCCAACATAGCTGCGAGTCTGCTGTAATTAAAGTGACATCTGACTTACGTTTTGCCTTAGATTCTGATAATTTTGGCGTTATGGTTTTGCTTGATTTTTCTAAAGCGTTTGACTGCATCTATCAATCAATCCTGCTCTGCAAGCTCAAAAGAATTTATAAATTCTCAAACACATCGTTGAAACTTTTGTCCAACTTTTTGCTTAATAGAGTGCAATATATAAAAACTGAGTCGGGTTCCTCCAATCCAATTTCAGTCAAAACTGGTATACCTCGGGGGCTGTTCTGGGGCCGCTTTTGTTATGTTATGTTATTTATAACTGCCAAATTCATCTATATGCGGATGATGTTGTTCTATACATTTGCCGCCCAATTGGCCTGATGGTTAAATGACGACTTAAACGAGATTCGAATGTGGTCAAACGACAATTGCATGAAACTTAACCCTACTAAATCGGTTGCCCTTTTATGTTCTAGGAATGAACTTAATTATGAACAATTTCCCTCGGTGGTAATAGGAAATGAATGTATTCCTTTTGTGAATGACTTTAACTGTTTGTAGTGCAATATCTAATTCTAGGCGTGTTTTTTCTATTACTTAGTAGCTACTCATTTTTTATTTTCATCGAAAAACAAAAACAAACGAAACTGTGTAATATTTTTTCAGTAAACGAATACTTAGGATAAAATATTTATATTGAAATCCAGGCAGCGCTCGAATCAATGAAATATTATCAAATTGAATTTCTTCAATGACAGTTTAAATAAAATATTTTAAAATGTGTATAAAGTGAGCATTACCTACAGTTTTTTCTATTTTTAAAGTGAGTTGATAAAATGAGTAGTAGAAAAAACACGCCTTCTATTAGACTAATTTATGCTAGACTGCGATCCTTGAGATGTTCTTCAAGCTTGTTCCCGCCTTCTATGAAAAAGTACCTTATAAAGACTTTAGTTATGCCGTACTTTTCTTTTAACTGTACAGTGTTCCCAGTCCTTGACTGTGAGTGCAGACGTAAGCTCAATGTTGCTTTTAATGACTGCATTCGATTTATCCATAACATTCCTCGATTAACTAGTGTATCACATCTCCAAAATACTCTAGTTGGGATGAATCTCAACTCGTATCTTAGGTATAGACTTCTCATTAGATTCCATGATGTTGTTCACAATAGATACCCTGCCTACTGAAGTGAAAAGCTACAAATTTCCCAATCCCAAAGAGGATTAATGTTTATCCTTCCACGTTTTTCACACACCAGATCTGAACATTCCTTTTATATATCTGCAGTTCGCTTGTGGAAACTATTTCCTTACGAACTGCAAAGAACAGCCTCACCTATAACCTTCAAGAGAAAATTGTTTTTACACTTCACTAATAATTAATTTTTATTAATTTTTTTTGCTAAATTGAAATTATTAGCGCAAAATTTAAGTCCGCCTTCTATTAAGGATTTAATGCGATACTAGTTAGCATCGCGTTAACCTTAGCATTGTGCTAAAAATTTTTCCAGTATATTAAACATTTTAAAGTAAACTGATAACTATAGTATCATACTAAAACCATTTTATTAAGAAATATTAAATGAACGCAGCTAAAAACTGACAGTTCGTTCAAAAATACTAAACAAACACACATGAAAACATTCTAGCTTATCAAACCTCAAATTTAAGATTTTGATTTGTTTATATTGTTCTACCGACCGGCCAAAGTGCTAAGTTTTTTTTTTTATTCTGAAACCAAATTGAAAATAATAATAAAAAAAAGTGAAATAAAGAATGGGTGTAAGTCGTTGCTAGATAAATTTTATTACAAAACCAAAAAACATGTTTTATTGAGAAGTGTTTTAAGGGCAATTATTTCAGGTTACAATGAAAAACGCTAAAAGCTTTCAAGAAATAAAATATAATTTTCAATTTTCAAATCTCACATTGAGAATAAATTTAAGGAAGAAAATGTTTGTATTCAAGCAGTTAGAATGTGAATATCGCTAATAATCGGCGCGACGATACGAAAAAGTAAACAAATTTTGAACTTACAACTTTTAAGGTTTTCGCGGTTGCTTACATTATGACATGATTTGTTTTCGGAAAACCGTTAAGAAAACCGTACTGTTGTTGTTGGTTCGCAAGTTGAGAGAAATCCGAGCTCACTACATCGTTAATGATGCGGTCCCTTTAATCGTGTAGCAATATTCCTCTGGTTCTGTCCAACGCTGAAAGGTACTGCATAGTATAAATGTACTTCTGGTGTCTATAGCGGGAACTTCTCTTTTGGAGACTGGAAGTAGTTAATTACCTTTTAAGGTATTAGAAATATGGATTTTAAACCATATCTTTTTAAAACTTTCCCTACTCTATCTGTTTCACCTGTCAAATATGGAAAGAAAGCTTTTTTGTCTAATACGCCATCTTCAATTTTTCTCAACAAAGTTGGTATTCCAACATTGCCTCTTGGAATAACCATTAGCCTTTCATCATTAACCTTTACGGTCGGTCCAATAATTACCGCTTAATACCCACAACGATGTAGTGAGCTCGGTTTGCTCTCAACTTGCGAACCAACAACAACAGCAAGAGACGGGACCAGCTACGCACCGCTACAACCTGCGCAGAAAAATTACATAATAACTAAATCCCAAAGACTAGTATGACACTAAAAATTTAAAACCGCAATTTCATAATTTTAACTTTAGCATCATACTAAATGCCTAATCTGATACTAAAACGCTTTAAAATTTACAGAAACGTCACTTTAGCCTAGTATCATGCTAAATTTATTTTAGTATCGTACTAAAACGTTTAAAATTTTGCGTTATTGTTATTAAAAAATTTTAATTTTGATTGTTCTATATATTAACTAATCTCTGTCTATTTTCTTTTTTGTTTATTTTGCATTATTGTTATTATAATTGTTCATTAATTTCGTTTTCTTGATACTATAAAAGACTTATATCTTAACCCCTTACTGCATGGTGGCTCATATATGAGCCAAACCAGTTTTTTGTTCATAATTTTTAAATTTGTTTAAAAATATTTATGTTTCGTATTGTGTTTTAAAGAATATAAACCTGTTTACTGAATTTTACAAAAAATAATGAATTTATGAATGAGTTTAGCTATTTTTTTGATCATCTAAAACAGAAAAGACAGAAAAGTCGAAAATGAGTACCAAAGTGCAATTCAAAATTTCATAAAAAATATAAAAAATGGGTATTTCCTTGAAACCAAAATACATATATGTATATATATTTATAAAACCTCTTTTTTTGCATTTCTCCATGGTATGGCATATCGATTCCAAACCGTAAAACTCGTATTTCCCGAGTTTTTTCGAAAAAAATGAAAAATCCTGAAACACGTGTCTTTTATTTTTACAAAATCTATCCAATATTTTTTTTTTCATCAAAAAAAAAAAAAATCATGCAGTAAGGGGTTTTAATGTATCGTTGTCAATATAAAGATGTTTTTGGAATAAATAAAAAAAAGAGACTCTATACTATGACTTATTAAAAAAGAAAGACAAAAAAACGTGTCAGTTGCAACACAAGACATTTTGTCTTTGTCGGCCTCGGTGTGGGTTGGAATCCGACACGATTTTTTGTCGAAAGACGTCTCGTCTTGTCGGTTTGTTTTCAGCCTTAGTCCTTATAAACCAGGTAATAGCCTTTTGGACTTCTTTAAACTTCAACGTGTGGTGTGTGAAGCACACGATTGTCGTTTTAAAATGGTGGAACCGATAAGCTGATCGTTTAGCAATGCATTTAAGTATGCACTTCCAATCGCTCCAGAATGCCTTTGGGTTCCGTGATCAGATTACACTTCATCGTCAAACCATTCTCTCCGATATCTGCGATTCTGACTAAGGTAGAGTTAACAGTACATATGATATAGTTTTTGAGACGTGTCCACTTCTGTTCAAGAGCATGACGTTATGTTATGACGGAGCTCGGAACACCATTCCAACAATAAAGTGATCCGAATCGATGTTGGCATTTTAATACAAATATCATATTCATTGCAGGACACCAATTCTTTAAGTGCTCTCATGTGAGCTTTATGTGTGGTCAAAAGACACCCGGGTATCTACTGCTTAGTTAGGCTCTGTAGAGCCGTTGTTTTTGCTGGTGTCATCGTATGTTTAATAGATTGCTGTCGTCTTAAGGGACAGGTAATTAGTCTCTTGGAAGGGACTAGACTCACCATAATAGCCGGATCAACAGGGTACGTTTCAAGTTATCGTTTCGGTGAGGCTATGGTGACGCTTTTGACAGTCCGAGATAGACAAGGTGTTGATTTGACTCGACTGGCAACTGAGTCCCATGCGATTTCTTAAACGAAGTAAAAAACAAGCAGTTTTGTACAAACCCTCTTTGTACCATTCATTGGCTGGCCTTAATTCCCTTTTCAGGAGTGAAGCTTTTTTTTCAGTTTTGAGTTAGTTCAAAGGTGTTTGAGCATACTTTGTAACTTGTTTTCAGAAATAGCTTATGTAATGTAAATGAACTCAAGAACTATTCTCATTATTTCAAAGTAGTTTCACCTCTTATTTGAGAAACCAAACTACAAAGAAGCGCGTGTCTACCATTCTTTTTATTTATTCGTGGATTTTTGTTTTTATTAAAGTTAATTACAACTTTCATTTAAAATATGCAAGCTCCCGTGGAGTTCATTAGCATTTTCTTAGTTCAAAAGAAAAGAATTACCATAAAACTACACTCTGCAAATTGGTTTGCTTCTATTTGAAACTCATAAGTGGTGCCTCTTTCATTTCCTCAAACTTGTTTTTCAAAAGATAACTTTTTGCCACCCGTCTATTCCCCTGACACCAAACTCCTGTCATATCACACCACAGCTACAATCTCCCCACAGAACAGATAGAAGAGAAAAATTACAATCCTTCACTCAGTTTTCTACAAACTAACGAAAGTTAACTTTTGTGTTACTTTAAAGTTTGGCCACAGCCGTCATTGCTTGGCTTGACTTAGTTTTCTACTTTCAAAAAAGAATACAATGAAAAAACAGCATTTCGATCATACACACACAAAAATAAAAGGACACAAGGAAAAATATCATCAGATGACTTTACCGCAGGGGAAGGTTTCCTTTTTTTTTTTTTTGGTATTTTTAGAAAAAATTTATTTATGTAAAGTTGGAATTAAAAAAGTTTATTTTGAATTTGAATTTCAAGTAGGGTTATTATTGAGGGCGCTCCCATCAACACGTAAATTTGCAAAAATCTAAGCTTCAAACAAAAAAATCCTTCGACCGACCGACACAGACCAAACGACCGAACGAAAGACAACCTATTGTGTGTTCGTTGTTGCGTTAGACAAATGTTCAACAGACGGGTTTTGAATTATTCAAGGGAGTTACTTTGTTGCAAAGTTTTAAGTAAGTAGTAACACTTTGTGTAGGTATATAAAAAGAAGTCCGGTGAGAACGAAATATTAGGCACTAGGTGCTCACGGCTGATGTCGAGGACGGTGGGGAGTGGGCTTTTGATGGGAGAAGGGTTAGGGTTTTCTGTTTAACTTTGTTAACAAGAAGAATAGAAAGAGCGTGAGCAAAATGCAGTTATGTTGGGTCAAAACTGGGAGAGAGTTCTCGGGAAATGTTTCCTTTATTTTATTGTATTTTTCTTTTCAATCTGAAAGACGAAAAAGGATTTAATAGGTTTTACCTTTAGTTTTGGGTTATTTCAAGTTTATTTGCTGATTTTTCTGAGAAGAAGGGAAAGCAGGGACAAAGTTTTTGATTTAATGACAGAAGAGAGAAGATATTTACGAATAAACTGGTGTCCTTGAGAAAGTTTGAATGCATAATTAAATTTGCTTTTGTTGTAAGACAGTTAATTAGGATTATTGTACCGCAGTGAGGCCGTGATTGTCTGTTTCAGAAAGTAAAAAAACAAAAAATTTGAGTTAAATGTGAATGCTAGAACAAATAGAGAGTGTGCTCCTGTGGACAAAATTTCCATGACAATGCATAAAGTAAGCAGAACTGATTCAATTTTTACTCGGCCCTGCCTGAAGCCACCACGATAAAATTCAAACTAATTTTGAAGATATTGGCTTTTTGGCTACGACAACTGTTTCTATGTTCAATTCCGTTGCCTATTTTACAATATAAGGCTTAGAGTAAGAGAATTAATCATCAAAAAACAACGAGTTGGAACTTTTGGGAGTCAGAGTGACGAAAAATTATTGATGACAGAATCATTGTTCTAGCGACATATCATGTATATGAACTAAGAATAAATAACCCTATTCATTATTATATTTCAACCTTAAAATTAACCAGTATTTAACCATTATATAAAATAACCCATATTCAATCATAGACTCACTGTATAACTAAAAATTGAAATAAATGTCATTCCATATTCTGAAGTTGAAAAACGTGGTTAACCTTCTTTTACTCAGCAAATATTTAATAGTGGCGACGAGAATCGGATAATTTTTTTTTAATTTTCTGGAAGAGACCAATTAATTTTTTTTTCTAATGAACGCCGAAGAATTAATAACAGCATTTACAAATGCACTACAAAATTTACAAGTTCAACCAACAACTTCTTCAAACCTACAATTTGAGTCATACAATGAGAGTGATGAACCATTCCCAAATTACATTAAACGCCTGGAGAATTATCTTGCTCTACGTAACATTACTGATGCCACAAAAAAGAGACAAGTATTGATAAATTGTATAGGAGCCAAATATTATCAGCTTTTATCAAATTTGACAGCTCCCGACGACCCTAATGAGAAACCCTATGAAAGCCTCATTGAGATCTTAAAGAAGCACCTCAGTCCTACACCCAACGAAATCGCAGAACAACACAAATTCTTATTGAGACTACAACACGAAGGCGAATTAGTAGCCAGTTACTTAGCAGAGCTAAGTAATTGAGTTTTTATTGTAATTTTGCGTGTGGAGCATGCAAAAAATCCACACTTACGACTCACTTACTTTCTCAGTTTATCAGAGGCCTTAGAGATTCTGATATAAAAGAGAGACTTCTTCAAGAAGAAAAACTTACAATGGAAAAAGCTCTCACAATTGCAATTGGTATTGAATCATCAAAGACTGAAAGCCGAACAATGAACAATATTCATCAGGTGCAAGTCAAGGCAAGTACATCGAGATCGGTATATGGAAAAAAAAACTATAGCTCATGCGAATGCTCCAAAGAATTCCAATTCACCGACTGAAAGAGTAATAACCTGTTTTCGATGTGGGAAACCAGACCACATGGCAAACAAATGCAGAGCAACAAATTTATATTGCAGAAAGTGTCGAAAACCCGGCCACACTACGTCCGCCTGCATTAGGTGGCGAACAACTCCGAGAGAAGCAAATGCCCTCCAAGCCGTGACAGATGACGAAGAAGAAAATTACACAGAAGAGACTTTTCGGCCCCACGAGTTAAATACGTTGAACTTGTCAAGTGACGAATATGAAGGAAAAGGTTACATACCTTAAAGGTACAAAAACGCTGTGTTAGTTATCATGGCGGTAAGTATCTAGTTAACCTCAAAATTAATGGAGTCCCTTTCAATATGGAATTAGACACTGGAGCGGCCATATCAGTGATGAATTTAAATATATTTAAAAAAACATTGGCCAAATGCAAAAATAAGGTCTACAAAAGTCATGCTTAAGACATATAATAATGAGATCTTTCCAGCTCTAGGGAAATCCGATGTTGAAGTTGAGTGCGAAGGGAAACGAATTTGTTCCCAGTTATACCTAGTACAAGCTCGTTTGCTTCGTTGATTGGCCGAGAATGGATAAGCGAACTTAACTTACTTGGAATTAACGTTATTAATACCTTGGCAGAAAACGAAGAGGTGACCCGGATGAAGGAGAAGATTTTTGATGAATACAGCGACGTATTTAAGCAAGAAGTCGGAACTATTCCAGGTTTTGAAGGTGTATTAAAACTACGCGAAGGAACATCACACATATGCGTTAAAGCTAGAGAAGCACCTTATGCTATTCGTCCCCTGATTGAGGAAGAAATACAACGATTGGAAAAACAAGGTATTTTGGAGAAGGTGGAACATTCCGATTGGGGAACTGCTGTTGTGCCGGTCATAAAGGCAGATAAATCGATCCGTTTGGTGCCGATTATAAGGTAACATTGAATAAATGTATTGTGAATGATAATTACCCAATTGCAAAAATACAAGAATTTTATGACAAGCTAAGAGGCGGTGAGTACTTTTGCACTTTTGACATATTTAAGGCTTATTTACATCTTTGCATGTCTGAGGAAAGTGCGCTTATGCAAACCATCACTACTACGCTGGGATTCTATAAGGTTAAAAGGCTAATGTTTGGAGTCAAAACAGCACCTAATATTTGGACTCGGGTAATGGATAATATGCTTCGGAATATTCATGGAGTCGCATGGTTTTTTGATAACATCTTTGTTTCGGCCAAAACACTTCAAGAACTTTTCGAAAAATGTGTAAATTTGTTGAACGTACTTCGGAAGTACAATATTCATTTGAACTTATCAAAAAGCAAATTATTTCAGAAGAGTGTAGTTTACTTGGGTCATAAGATCGACAAAGACGGCTTACATAAGACCGACGATAAAATTGAAGCGATTACAGGGGTTCAACCACCGACTCAATTAACGGAGCTTCGTCAATTTCTTGGCATGGTAAATTATTACCATAGATTTATACCAAATTTAGCAACAAAGCTACACCCAATTTATCAATTACTAAAGAAGGAACAACCATTCAAGTGGACAGTAGAGTGTCAACATGGTTTTGAGGGTCTAAAGAAAGAAATGATGAGTGATAATGTATTGGTTCCATTTGATGAAAAACTCCCTCTCTTTTTGGCTACAGATGCTTCACCCTTCGGGTTGTCCCTGATATTGTCCCATTCAACTGATCTGGGTGAAAGACCAATTGCCTACGCGTCGAGAAGTTTGAGCAATTCAGACGAGAATTACAGTCAGCTGGACAAGGAGGCCACTGCAATCTTCTGGGGCCTTCCCAAATTTTTCAATTACTGTTATGGAAGGGAATTTACTCTCATAACCGATAACAAACCTCTTGTTTCGATTCTTCATCCATCAAAAAACTTACCATTACTTACGGCACAACGCCTTTTACATTATCCGCAATTCCTGAGCGGATTCAAATATACAATCAGATATAAAAATACAAAAGAACATGCTAATGCTGATTTTCTTTCCAGGAATCCATTACAAACTTCCAATGTGAATTCTATTATTCTTCATGAAATATATCAAATCTCGGACGAATACTTGCAAATTACACACAAAACTGTTTTGGATGAGACGAAAAGAGATAAGGAATTGTGTTCGCTGATCATCAATCTTCAAAACGGAACAAATTTGAAAGGCACAGTATATGAGAATATGAGAAGTGAACTGATGTTGCAAAATGGGTGTGTGTATCGCGGAATACGTATAATTATCCCTACCTCCTTACGTGCAACAATATTAAAGGAGCTACATGAAGCGCACATAGGCATTGTCAAAATGAAGGCATTAGCTAGGAGCTATTGTTACTGGCCGGGAATCGATCGAGATATAGAGGAGTTAGTCAAGGCTTGTCGCAGTTGTGCAAACGTTTTAAAAGAACCAATTAAGGTAAGCACGCACCCATGGGAAGTTCCAACTCATCCAATGCAGCGCTTACATATTGATTTTGCCGGTCCATTTATGGAACGGTACTTTTTTATCATTGTTGATGCTAAAACAAAATGGTTAGAAGTAATTCCGATGGGCAGAATCACGAGCTATCATACCATATGTGCATTAAGAGAAGTGTTAGCGCGATTTGGAATTCCAAGGGTAATTGTTTCTGACAACGGCAGTAATTTTACGTCGAAGGAGTTCCAGGAATTTTTAAGACTCAACAACTCAACGTTCTTCAAACGGACAGGCTGAGCGTTTCGTTCAAGTTTTGAAAAATGGTCTACGCTCATCCAAGGACGACTCTGGAGATTTACATACGAGACTACATCGTCTACTCGCGCAGTACAGAAATACAATAAGCACAACGACAGGTGAAAGTCCAGCGAAGATGATGCTAAAATTTACTTACCGAACCAAGCTAGATTTATTACGACCGCCTATCGTCGAAGGCGAACTAACACCTGAGTGTAAACGAGAATTCAAGGAAGGCGATCAAGTCCAGGCCCGTTTTTATCAAAATAAAGAGTACAGATGGAAGTTTGGTAAGGTACTTCAACGAGATGGACACCTTCATTACATTATCGATGTTGATGGTACATCGCATCGACGACATACAGATCAAATGCGATCTTCATTAGTTGAAGGTAACTTTGGAAATCCTGTTTAAATATCTC
This sequence comes from Sphaerophoria taeniata, assembly GCA_943590905.1. NCBI lineage: Eukaryota > Metazoa > Arthropoda > Insecta > Diptera > Syrphidae > Sphaerophoria > Sphaerophoria taeniata. Next base: position 47,501,785 of record OX016540.1, read on the forward strand.
TCCCAACAGGGCAACCACCTACACTGGGGGACACTGACGTTAAATGTAATAACATGGAAAATGGTGGATCCAAGGAAGTGGAGCCCAGCCCATCACATAAGGTTCCAGATGTTGCAAGTTCATCACTAACCGAGAAGGAGCCCAGCAAACAGTCTGAAGCCATGACTAATGGAAGTGTTCATCCTAGTGGTAACCAACAACCATCGGTAGATCCAAGAAGATCGAACAGAGTAAAGAAACAACCAGAACGCTACCAAGCTATGTAATATAAAGTGGGGAAGACTATCATGTATTTGAACTAAGAATAAATAACCCTATTCATTATTATATTTCAACCTTAAAATTAACCAGTATTTAACCATTATATAAAATAACCCATATTCAATCATAGACTCACTGTATAACTAAAAATTGAAATAAATGTCATTCCATATTCTGAAGTTGAAAAACGTGGTTAACCTTCTTTTACTCAGCAAATATTCAATACGACATTATATTTTTTCCATTCACCGTTACTATTTTATGAAAAGAAATTATCAAACGTGCAGTGCCGTTGTCGCATTGGTTATTTTTGTTGGTTGCAACGCAGAACGTGTGACGGATAGTTTTTCTGAAGCAGAAGTCGAAAGAAGTAATTACATATAACCGAATGCTACAAAATTATTTGCTTTCAATTGCTTATAGAATGCTTTGTAATGTATATGTTTTCATATTCAACTTTTACACTAAATATTTTCCCTTAGAACAGTGTATTAGGTGTTCATACATTCCCGATAAACTATTGCTCCTCTTACCCTTCTACTCCCATTAAACGAAGGTTTACAGACCCATCACTTAACAACGGCAGTGGTCGGAAAAGCGTCGATAACCATTTAGGCCTATTCGATACCATGCATAGCTCGTCGAGAGTGGGGGGGATCTTGTTATCCGCTAGTGGACATATTACGTCTATTTTTTAAGGCCTAGGTCTGAGATTGTATTTGACTGTATATGTACCTATATATTTTCCTCTTTAAAGCAAGTGGAACCCGAATCTTTATTCCCGATTTTGGTACGCGCAAATAAAAGAGGACATAGATGGTCCCCAGAGCATTTTCATTACCCTCCCTATCAAACATTCCCAAAACAAACTTCATAGAAACGTTCCTATACTATTACAGCATGCTCCAAAAAAAAAAAAAAAAAACAATAATCATAATCATAATAGCCCTTGTTTTTTATAGGTACTCATTGTCTTGGTTTTCATTCGTTACTTTTTTTTTGTTCTTTTTGATTACTTGCATTCATTCTTTTCTTATTTAAATTTCTTTTTTTTGTTTAAGTTAATGCAGACTTAATATAATAGAAGTAATTTACAAAAACAAATCATGCACTTACCCGAGCTCCAATATGTTGTGCACAGCATCTTGTAGCGCCGGTAGTTGCTAAACGTTTATTGATGGGTAAAATTAAATTAAATATTTTTTGCGTTAATTCCGTTTGTTTATATTAGACAATTAGACTAAGTACTAATTTCTTACCTTCTTTTTTTCGAAAACCAAAACCTTGAAGTGATGAGAAGGGAAATCGTATTGGGATAATAGAATGATTTCCCGAATTAGCTGTGAATGGCTGATGGGGTACCGAATATTTTCGTTATCTTTATCTTTTTGTCAGATTTTCGTTTGCTTCTCAGGCTTTTTGGTCGCAACACTAGGTTATGGTGCGTTCCAGAGCTGAACTTAACAATTGAGGGCTATTTTCTAGAAAAGGTCACGGATCGTGAATCACTTGAAGCTTTTGCAAGTTCCTTCAGATTCTGGACCAATTTGAACTTCTAGTTGAGTCTACGTCCGCCGGTAAAAGTTCTCGAAGTTCTCGGATTTTTTTGTTTTAACCTCTGCTTGCTTCTGAGAAAAAAAAATGATCTCTTGAGTTGGCCAAATAAGACCCATCATGAAAGATAAAAAAGAAATTTAGCAAATTTAGCCAATTTGTTGCGAGGCAAAAGGAGGGGAGCCTTGGGAAAATCTGACAAGTCAGATTTGGGAGAGGAAGGAAACTAGGAATGGGAAATTAGGTTCGGAAAAGGAAAGAGTGCTAAGTTCCGGGGACGCGGCCTGCTTGCTATGCCTTTACCTTTTGTTTTATTTAATTTTTCTTATCCAAGAATTAATGTCTTCTTTATTTTTTGTTGGAAAAAAATTTAGCATAGTCAAGCTGACTTGCTCGATCAACGACTCAGATTGAAAAGAATGAGAATTAAGAATTAACTCGCATGGAACGCATGAAATGGAGAAAAAAAAAACGGAAATATGAACCTTTGAAACGTGGCAATTTAAAACTTGGTAAGGTGAGACTTTCGGGTTTTGGGTAATTTTAATTCATACCATGAAGAAAATTTCAAGTACCTATTCAACCCTTATCTAAGGATGTTTTTGAGAATCGTTTCCTACAGCTCGTTTTCCTTTATTTTAATTTACAATTGTATAGCTGTTGTCGAGGAAAATTGTGAGAAGTACAGCTCTTGAAGAGCCAAGGCCTAAGTGGCTTACTCCTACAAGGGGGACCTACAATTTAACACTGATTCCGAACGGCAAAGTTGAGCAGCACTTTTTCATGACAGATTGATACTCTTGGAAGTTTTATCAATTCTTCGCAAGAGGCAGTGTCCGTGAAAGATGAAATAAAAACTATAGGCACGAGTAGAGCTCGAACCCACGACGTTCTGCATAGCAGCCAATGCACCTCAGCAGTCAGCACTAAACCACGGACACTACTTTCAAAAAATTGTGAGAAGTATCGATTTGAAATTGTGGGAAAATATTTGAGAATAATAAACATTTTAACGAATACCTCGGCTATCAGGCCTTTAATGAACTTGAAACCCATTGTGTTAAATAGTGTTCGACGAGACCTTTCTTTTCTTTTGATGTATGATTCGGTGAGTTTGGAAGGAGTTTTTTTTTCTGTCCAAAATTTTGATATTTGATATTTTTTCGAAAATCATGAGAAAATCAATTTCGCTAAATTTTACATGTTTTTAAGCTTGCATTATCTTGAGCTTATCCCTCGAAGTCAAATTCAATACCGAGCTCTGGTCGCCGAGATATTTGCATCAGAAATAGTCCTTCTATCTTCTATGGAAGTACAATAACCTAAGGACAAACACCAACAAAAATAGTTTTCTGATCATAACTCGGTAACCAGACCTCGCATGAAGTTTTGGTTTCCAGTGACTGAAAGAAGGCGAATAGGCTTTTGTTCTCAAACATTATTTGATATAGGCTTCCTGGGTTAATTGAGAGAATTGCCGATTTGAATGGGGGAAATTTGTTGAACGCAGAAATCGACCGCGTGACTCTATTTCTATTCAAAATTCTTATAATGATTTCTTTATATATAATAATATTCATATACCTACATTTACCTAAGATTTGCTGAAAATATTACTTTACGCATTCCAGAAATGAAGCTTCCTCATTAATCCACCTGAATCTCCTTATTTATTCCCACCAAATCGCCCAGAAGAATTTCAGATTAAAATAAACAAAATACTCCTTCACATATTGACTGCATAAATATGTAAGAAAATGGACTTAATATTTTAATTAAAATAATCGTATTTGTATTTATTGAGCTGCATAAATTCTGGAAATTTTCAAATTTGATTTTTGTATTCCCTCTGCGTACATCGAAGCTGTTGATTCCATTCGAATGAAACAACAGATGTTCTAACGCTTCGAGACTTAATATATGTAATCAGAATGACACTTGCCGCGCGTTGCAATTTGCGAAAAATCATTCATGTGTGCAAGATTCAATTTCAAAGTAGGCCAATTATTCAAGCTCAGTAATCTGTCATCTCTATGCCAGGCATGCTCCCTCTCGTACTCGTATGCAAATCACGATTATTTTAGACTGCCATATTGGTAGTAATAATAAATGATAATTCAATCTCTTCAATCATCAAACTGGTATGAAGTCTACTGCCTCGAACTAATTTAAGATCTTAATAATATTATTAGTTGCTTAATAACACAGTAGATAAACTTAAATATCAGCAGCCGTATTTATTAGATTCTGCATATACACCTCTACACAGTATTATAGCTATGCTATGAATAAGGCACTTATGTTACGTTGAATAACTTCTTATTTATAAAAAAAATGTTCAACATAGCATAGTTATATTAGATATCTGTCAAAAAAAAAGTACCAAAACGATGATCTACTACATTCGGCAGACATTTGAATAAAAAAAAAGAATTATTTCCTGTCAACACGAATACAAATTCGAAAATAAAAATAAAAAAATGCTCATTGGGTCAAACCATTTTTTGTTGCTGACCAGACTCAAATGAATTCCAAATTTCTTTGACAGATTATGATAAAAATTAATAATTTTTGTTTTATTGACGTGTGATGTCTGACACATACGTATCAGGGGCGATTCCTCATAGTTGGCTAGTTTAGCGGCGCTAAACCAATAATTTCAGAATACATATTAATTTTTTTTCTAATATACATATATAAACATTATTCTTATGTAATAGTCAATAAACGACAACGAATACGTTACAATATTGTAGGTACTTAATAGCAACTTAAACGCAACAAAACCAATACGTATTTTTCATTGCATGCAAACAAAACTCTCATGCAAAAATCTATCATGAAACTATATTTAGCTCAAAAGTTAGCGCTAACAGATTTCATACAATCTTCATAAACAGAAAATGAACACATTTGAATAAATGCCTTAAAAAATGAACAGGAGAACAAAACAACGAAACGACAGGCAAGAGCCAACACATACAGTTACAGATCTCGTTATCGTTACTCGTGTAATCGAATCGTGTTTGTGTATCGTGTACGAATCGACTCGCATCCACGGTTGCCGTTTTGGTAGAATTCTACCAAATTTGGTAGATTTCAATTGCTCTGGTAGGTTGGTAGATTCATGTTTAATTTGGTAGATTTTAATCCTTTTGAATGCAAATGTTTATGAAAATATTAACAAACCTGCCCTAAATTTACTTTTCAAATTAGATTATTTTAAACAATCAAATGTAAACGTGGTCTTACATTTTCAATTGTATCTACTGTTGTGTTTAAACCCATTATGCTAAGTTTGTTAGACAGAATCATTGAATGATTGAATAAGAAGTACAGGAAGCGGTCTTATGAAAAAGAAGTGAAGCATTTTTCTAAGTGATGTGAGTTTCACAAACACAAACGCATTACAACAGGGCTGGTCTGCAGTTGAATAGTTAATCTCAGGGGCACCAAGCGAAATGTGATTGAATCAAGATTATATCGATTGTGCATCAATTTTATTTTTCAATTTCAATTCTTTTTTTGGACTAGGTACATGGTGTTTTAACGTTCAAGGTGTACATGCACGATTTTTATTTTTATTTTTCTTATTTTTCGTTACATTTTCTTCATTTTCCATCTTTAATTCATCATATTTATTGTCCTTTTTCGGGTCGTATTCGAAAGCGTATTCTATGAACAACTTGATCAAGTGTTTAAAATCACAAGAAATTGTGTAGCGCCTAACAATTACCAACAAAAATAAATGCGCCCCGGAACTCGAGTTTTTGTTTTTTTGACAGATGAAACTACAAAACAACATTTGACCAATTACAGCTCAGCAAAATGACAGCACAGGCCCAGTTTGACAGCAGAGGCCCAAAAATTTGACAGCAGAGGCCCCAACATTTTATATCATCAGAAATTATTGTTGCTTCACTCACGTACACTGTACGACTGTACGTGTAGCTTACAACGCTTCCTGTACTTCTTATTCAATGGACAGAAGGCACTCATTTGCATCTTCTGTCAAAAATTAAATTCTGAGTGTCAAGAAAAATAATAAAATTTTCGAAAAGTTGAATATAACAGGTGCGTTCCTTTGGGACTTTTAAACTACTTTTTAGTACTTCGCAGTAGACGTTGAATGGAACGCGTTAATTTTTCAAAAAGGAAAATCTAACCTCCAAAATTATACGTCATTGCGGTTGTTTGTTTTTGAATGTCAGTTGTGATTTATTTCAAATCAAACAACAACAATTTCTATTTCTTTTTACTGACGCCATCTGGCGTAGACTAGTATCGTAACTACTTCGAAGAACTACTTTGACCACAGGGGAAAAGTAGCTCAAAGCAGCCAGAAGTACTAAGCAGTAGATAAATGTTCCCAAAGGAACGCAGCTACCGAATAAAGCAGGAATAAGTAATGTCGTTTTCCATTGGTCGTCCAGAAGCATTCGGAAGAGTCCAGAAGTCTTCTGAAACCATTCCATTGGATTGAGTTTGACAGACGGAATGCTTCTGAGACGAGCTGAACTTTTCTGTTTTGAAAACAGAATCGTCCGAAGAATGACACATACCTACATCATAACCCGTTCCATTGGAGGTAGAAGAAGAAACGTCAAAAAAAAGACCAATGGAAAACGACATAAGTATCATGATTGAAAATTATATTCTGCATAGAATAAATGTGATGTTTTTTATAAAATTGAACTTTGGTAGATTTTTCTTTGAATTGGTAGATTTTGGAAAATTTTGTGGTAGAATTTTTTTTCGGAGAACGGCAACCGTGCTCGCATCTCTTGCCTGTCGTTGTTGTGTTCTCGTTTCATAGTTAGCTGTGATTTTTGCGCTAACCCTCCTGTTCATTTTTGAAGGCATTTGCATTTATTCAAATGTGTTCATTTTCTGTTTATGAAGATTGTATGAAATCTGTTAGCGCTAACTTTTGAGCTAAACATAGTTTTATGATAGATCTTTGCATGAGAGTTTTGTTTCGTGTACGAAACGACTCGTAAGTCGTAACTGTATTAAGGGTATGAAGAACAATGAAGGTTTAGCGAAAAATTTGCGCTTCAGCCAGCAGCTTATTGATTTTTTGTATTTTGTGGGGTAAGAGGTTTGTTGTTATTAATGTTAATTTTTATCTTATTGTTATGAAATTTTATAAAATTTATTAAATAAATATTTATTTTGAAATTTTTTACAGATGTATTTAAATTGAGATTCCAATAAAAAATAAACGATGATAGAAGAGACGAAAAAACTGCTCCGACGATTCCGTCCGTCCTGCTGTCTGTCAATAATTGCATCAATAGATTTAACCACTGCTTCCGTTGACTTGAAATTAATCTACACTAATATATAAAGCTGAAGAGTTTGTTTGTTTGAACGCGGTAATCTCAGGAACTACTGGTTCGAATGGTATAATTCTTTTTGTGTTGGATGGTCCATTAATTGAGGAAGACTTGAAGCTATTTAACACTAAGCTGTGACCAATAGCAGCGAAGAATCTGTGGAAAATATGGAAAAAACGGCAAAAAATATACATTTTTCTGCGTTTTAACGCGCTTATCTCAGGAACTACTTTATGAAATTTAACAATTTTTTTAATGTTGAATGTTTCATTTATCAAGGAAGGCTTGAAGCTATATAAAATTTAGCTGCGACCAATAGGAGCGAAGAATTTGTGTAAAATGTGGAAAAAACGGCAAACAATACAATACAATACAATATAAAGTTCGTTTGAACGCGTTAATCTCAGGAACTACTATTTCGAATTGTAAAATTCTTTTTGTGTTGGATAGTCCATTAATCGAGGAAGGCTTTATTCTACTTAAAATTAAGCTGCGACCAATAGCAGCGAAGAATCTGTGGAAATGTGAGAACTGGGATTTTTTTCTGAGATCTCTGAGATGAAATTATTTTGGATTCGATTTCTCACTCAGCTATTTGACGTGGCTGACATATGTGCAGCAACAATTAGTAAGGTAACCATTAAATCTCAATGATAACTGAGAATTATGTTCCACCAAATGTTTTTGCCTCAGTCAAGGTGACATTGAGATCTCAGTGAGATGTTGTTAGGTGAAACTGGCCTAATAACTGCTCAAATTAGAATTTTGAGAGTTCATTTGATTTGTGAATGTGATTGATTGCACTATTTGTGCAGATTATTGTGTTTAAACCATATCATTTTATGAACTTCTTAACTAAAAAATATGCTCAGTTTAAAGAAAAAAAAATTACTTAACGAAAAAAACGATGCAGAAGTAAGAGAGATATTAGAATTAGGGAGAGTTCACCCAAGGGTATAGTATGAACAACTGAAGGGAATCATAAAAAATGCTCAAATTTTTCAAGTTCAAGAGAATTACGACCTAGGGAGAGTTGACTGCAATGCAATTTTACAATAACTTCCGAACAAAATTCCCACGCGCGCATGATGCACAAGTCGAGACGATACTCTGGCCGGTGGACGAGGGAGAGGCGGACGAAGTCGCGGGCAACTGCTAGTTTTAAATATAGTAGTTTGAGCGAATTTGGATGGGTCGTTTTTATTTTATTTTATTTTTTATCAAAATTTAGGGTAGCCACCGTACAATTTTTTCGGCCAAAGCTTCAATTTTCTGAAAAACAGCTACTCCGATTTTTCTTAAACATCCTCGTAAATTTTTTTTCGGAACACTGATGTTTTTAATGTAAACATTTATTTTTGTATTGCTCCAAAACGGTACCTCTCATAGAACCGTTTTTTTTTTTGTCAAAAAATTTCCTCTAAAAATAATAGTCCGATTAAAAATATAAAAATAACAAAGAGTAGCACGACAGCTTTTTAAAGCCAAGGCCTTAGTGACTTACTCTCATCAAAAATTCTCTGGGTGCATGAGAAGAACTGAGGGGACCTACAATTTAACGCCGATTCCGAACGGCAAAGTTGAGAAGCACTTTTTCATGACAAATTGATACTCTTGGAAGATTTGTCAGGTCTTCGCAAGAGGCAGTACCCGTGAAAGATAAACTAAAAACTTTATGGACACGTGTAGGACTCGAACCCACGACGTGACGTTTTGCTTAGCAGCCAACGCATCTAACCGCTAAGCCTCGGGCAGCTGCAGTCCGATTAACGTCTTTTTACTTGCGACATATAGAATATATTGCAAGTATTGAATTCGTAAAAAAAATTGAGGTAATGATGAGATATCACATTACGATGATAAAGAAGTCGAAAAAAGTGGGTCCGGTGATTCCGTCCGTCTGTCTGTCTGTCTGTCTGTAAATGCACAGCCTTAACCACTGATCCGATTGACTTCAAACTTGAAAATTAAAGGTTTGAGCAAATTCGCGTGGGTCGTTTTTTTTTCATTTTTTTTTAAGATCAAAATTTAGGGTAGCCACCATACGATTTTTTTGGCCAAAAACCAAAAGTTTCAATTTTCTCAAAAACGGTTCCTACAATTTTTTTCAAACTTCCTCAAAAATTTTTGTTTAAAACTCTGATATATTTTATGTAAAAAAAATATTTTTGTATTGCTCCAAAACGGTACCGCCTATAGAACGGTTTTTTTTGTTTTCTCGAAAACTAAAAGTCCGATCAGGGTAATTTTTTTTGAAAGTACGTTTATATTGTTTAAATAATATTTTGTATTCAAAAATTTTTGGATTTGTATAAAATATTTTTAAATTTTTTTTTTAATTCTGTATCTCAAAAACGGATCAAAATTTTAAATTGAAATTTACTTATAAAATGTATAGTTATACATTCTTGAATGCTGCATACCCAGTTTAAATTTAGGACATTCTAGAAAAATTGTATACATAAAAAAATAATTTAAGGAAAACCTCTCCATGTAAGTTAAAAAAAAAAATAAACAACTTTTAAAAAATCTTATGGAATAATTTTTTTCAAAAAAAAAATGTGTTTTTTATGTATCTATACATATTTCAATTTAAGTTTTTATTTATGAATTTAAAATACTTGTTTTTATTTTGAATTTTTTTTGTGTGTTAAGTTTGGAGTACTGGAGCAAAGTGCGTGCGACCCAGTCGTGCAAATTTTTTTAATTGTATTTTAAACTTTCCCGAAGAACGTTGATATAGCTAACCCACAAAACTTGACCAGGAATCGCTACTGATACGTATTATAATACCTTATAATAAGCTTTATACAACCCTAAACGTTTGTATAGCTTATTCAATCCCTATGTAGTGTAGCTAAAACTTTATACATAAAGATTTTCCTTATACAGGCATTATAAGTCTTATTATAAGTCTATGTTCGGTTTATAAATAAGGCTGCAGGTGTATATATTATCTACGTATATTGACAGATTTCCTCCAAAGGGAAATTGTTATAATTTTCTCACTGGAATTTTTTTTAAAAAGGGCTATAAGTTTTGTTTTTCAAAACTTGAAGTTCGGATTGAAATATGAACGCGAACAGCCTTAATTTCAGCCCTAGAATCAGGAATTCATTTTCCCGTGATTCCACCCTTTATATGATCCAAAAACCTGTGAATTGTGAAATGTTAATTGATTCTAGAGATGACTCATTTATTTCCAGATAATAATCAATTTTTATATTGGCTCCCTCCTACTCTTTTATTTCGGTAGTAAAACGAATGACAATTCTGGGCTTTTGTGTCCTTAAGATTTATTTGTGGTCATAAAATAATATTGAGTCAGCTTTAATTAAGTTTTTTTCTCTATTTACCTACTTCATTATATGAAATCACGAGAATTATCACTATTTGGTTTGCTATTTCTTATCACTGCAACATTGGCTAGCTCCTTACCTTTACAAATTGTTCTTTATGATAAATTAAAAGTGTGGGAGAAAACTTATCTAGTAAGTAAAAGATCTAAACGAATTATCAATGCAGTAAATGAAAGGCTATGTAATGTACCCATCCCGTGCGAAGAAAATTTGAGAACATTAACCTCGTTTTCGTTCAAGGACATATTGAGGAGTTCGCTGATGACTACAAATACTTAAAGTCGTGCTATTGGAACCGCCACCGAAGTACTCGATGAACAGAAAAGAGTAAGTCATGTAAGCAATATCATCAGTACCTACCTAGTGCTGTGCTACACCTACTGTAAGGACGGAGAGAGAAATATGATTACCGAATCCAAGGACATTCTGTGCGTTTTAATGTTCAGCGGTTAACAAACCGAAGAAATGATGGTGTCATCATTCCAAGATGACAATCTCGTGCTGCAGGTCCCAAGCATAAAGGAAGTCAAAAAGTCTAAATGGTCTTCCAAAACTTAAACAGACAGACATAACATCTGTCTGCATGTAGACTTTAAAGCCGCCTATGACAGCATAACCAAGGTAGAACTTACCATGCTAATGTTAGGCTGACCACAACAAACATTGCAGACTAGAAATATCTTACTTCCTGAGCACACACATACACACACAAACACACACACGTATACATACACACTCAAGAACAATCCTTTTCAAGTATACCAAATACTTGGTTTTTTCGGACGATATTGTCATTTTTAAATGGGCCAACCAAACACGGGCAAGAGCCCGTGGCTAAGTGGTTAGGTGCGTTGGCTGTTAAGCAGAACGTGTCGTGGGTTCGAGTCCTACTCGTGCAAACAATGTTTTTATTTCATCTTTCACGGGCATTGTCTTTTGTGAAGAACTGACAAGACTTCCAAGAGTATCAATCTGTCAGGAAAAAAGTGCTTCTCAACTTTGCCGTAAGGAATCGGCGTTAAATTGTAGGTCCCCTCAATTCTTCACACGCACCTAGAGAATTGTTGATGAGAGTAAGCCACTTAGGCCTTGGCTTTTCAAGAGCTGTCGCGTCACTTTTATTTTATTTTGAACCAAACAATATCATTTCGAACAATTCGAGCAGGTGGCGAAAAATCTAGGACCTGCAGGAACCCCATAAGTAAATGTGGGCTTCCGAGAAAGTAGGCAAGAAGTAACAGATGATAGAAAAAAAGAAAAAAGAAGAAATACACTGACTTATGCTCGAAGCTATTGCTTATAGGTCCAGGACTTTGGTGTTCAGTCAAATACGCCCATCATAGGAGGCATCACAGCCGAATCATATCGGAAACACAACATAATGACATGGATATAGCCAACGTTTTTCAGATTAACTTTTACCTATATGCATCACTAAACATAACTTTCCATCTTCTCCAATTGATTGAATGCTGCAAGCACATCTGTTTCCGCACTACCACCGATTAAGCGGAATTTGCGAATTAGTCTCTTCAGGATTAACTTTACCGAACATGTTGCCATTATTCCCATCACCAGTAATAACTCCCTCAGCTGTGATTTGAGCTTAAAATCAAAAACAAAACAAAAAATGTAGCACTTCGTTTCCATTAATATAAAATTTCCTATCAGCAATAATATGTAGGTCGCTGCCTACTCGCTACATGAATTTCATTCACAACAACCTTTACTGACCTGGAATTTCAGTCAAGCATAAAAATAGCATAAAAACCACAATATATGAATATTTTACATCAAATAAAATAGACAAAATTAGCTTATCACGAAACACCCTGTAGCCATTGAACCATTCAACAGACATTTGAATAAAAATCCAACCAAACTACAATTTTCATTGCTTTCCCATTAGGATCATTTTTATTTTATTATTATGCTATAGATAGGCCATGTGGGTCTGGGTATAGGGCTAGCGGCATACAGGATTCTCTGACCAATTGGACGCTTTTCGAATATATATTTGCAATCTCATCATTTTTAAACCCATTTCTGCCTCAAAAACAACGACCAGGGACACCTGTATACCTTTGCAAAGCCAACTTTCTGTGGCACGACAGTAGTGCATCGGTTCAATGGACGTTCGACCGCACCGCATATAAAATGAAAATCCAGAAAAAAAGGGAACACACACGTCCGAGAGGATCAGGTTATCGCCATATACAAAACCTGGTAGGTATTCCCCGAAAATGGAATTTAAATTTTTATACAAAACCCCATCGACCTCATCATCTACCTACTACAGTCAAGATGAGGATTTGAGAGTGGGTCAACAAAAACAACAACACCAACGTCTACTATCATTTAGAAAAAAAAATAAATAAATAAGTAAACTGGACCCAAAATGGTGGTTGCTAGCGATAACCTAAAATATCCACGTTTTATGAATTTCGTATTCCCTCTGAGTCGATAAAAAGTTCGCCCAACAAACCAATATCCAAAACACATTCCAGCATCTAACAGCCACAGCGTAGCGCAGGGAACAGCAATGAGCAAAACTATGCAGCACAGCCATTAAAGTCCCAAAAAAGATTAACCCTTTTCCGGCCAGCAAAAAGCATGAAAAAGAAGTATACCGTGGTTGGTGGAGATTTGTTCTAATAGGGGATTAGTGAGTTAAATGAACAAAGAGATTTAACGGGATGTTACATCTTCAAAACATTGTATAAGACTTGGACCTAACAGCTTCTGCTAAAAATGCAAGCGCAGACAGACAGACGAAAGAAAAAAGGGTACCCACTCTTATGACAACTCAAAGAAGTTCGGTTCCTGCATTAGACAACGAGCAAAAGAGGTGATTTGACCTATCAGCAGCTGAGGAAGCCTCATGTAAAGCTGCTTGAGGGCGTCTCACTGCTCGAAAATACAAGGTGAGATGGATAAGGCCCCCTGTAACGGAAGAAAAAATCTCCGTTGCATTACAAGGTAAAAGCCATTCCCTATACTCATGTTAAGTAACTAGCAGACGTCTACAATCACAAAGGATCACTAGATCCTTTTCCAATCGTGTCTCCAATATCCTCCTTAGAAGTCTCTTGCAAGTAGAGAACCAGAGTACCATTGGCAAGTAGCTATCACAGATGCCGCCTCTGAACATCTAGGGCTTACACGGCCACCACAACACAATCTCTGGTTTGATGATGAATATTGGCGAGCACATGCAACTAAACAAGAGGCATAAAAAGTGCGTTGCAAAGAAAGACTCGAGCCACAGAATAGGGGAGATGAGCACCGACTTCTCAGAGAGAAAAAAATGGAGCATGAGAATCGCGCGATCGTGGAGATAGAGGGATGTCACAACAGGAAGGCGATCCAATCCACCAAAGGGGGAAACCCAGTCTGTAGAAACCATCAAGGCAGTGGCGTAGATAGCTTTTCGCTATGGGGGGGGGGATAGATCTAGTTCCCTCATTTTTACTTCCGACATCTATACTAATATATAAAGCTGAAGAGTTTGTTTGTTTGAACACGCTTATCTCAGAATCTACTGGTTCGAATTGTAATTGAGTTGGATAGTCCATTAATTGAGGAAGGTTTAAGGCTACATAGCATTAAGCTACGACCAATAGGAGCGAAGAATCAGTGGAAACTGTGAAAAAACGGCAAGAAAGCATTAATTTTTTTTGTTTGTGTGAACGCGCTAATCTCAGGAACTGCTAGATCAAATTGAAAAATTCTTTTTGTGTTGATTAATCCATTTATCGAGGAAGGCTTTAAGTTATACAAAGTTACGGTGCGAATAATAAGAGCAGAGCTTCAGTGAAAAGTCTTACTAAAACGGGGAAAATAATACATATTTGAAGGCTTCGAGTTAAGAAGAATTTTGACTTAGGAGAGTCGACTAATATACAATTTTAAAATAACTTCGCAACCGAATTCACGCGCATGATGCACAAGTCAAGACGCACCTCTGGCCGGAGTACGAGGGAGAGACGGACGAATTCGCGGGCAACTGCTAGAGTGCTAGTATAGAATATGTGAAAAGTTTTGAGTGTTTGTCTGTCTTTCTGTAAACGCACCTGCAGCCTTAACCACTGGTCCGATTGACTTAAAACTTGAAAATTAAAGGTTTGAGCGAATTCGCGTTGGTGCTTTTTTTTATTTTTTTTTCTTTTAAGATCAGAATTTAGGGAAGCCACCATACAATTTGTTTTCGCCAAAAACTAAAAGTTTCAATTTTCTCAAAAACGATTTTTTTTAAACTTCCTCCAAAACGGTACCTCTCATAAAATCGTTTTTTTCTTATTAGATTTTTTCGAAAAACGAAACCCTGATTAGCTCCTTTTTTCCTGAAAGTACGTTTAAATTGCCCAAATAATATTTTATTTTCAAACAAATTTTAAAAATTTGTTTGTATTTTTTAAAAACATTTATAAACTTTTTTTAAAAATTCTATACCTCGAAATCGGATAAATATTTAAAATCGAAATTCACTAATTAAATGTTAATTTACATATTCTTGAATACTGCACACCCAAATTAATTTTAGGAAATTTTCGTAATATTTTATATATAAAAAAATAATTTTAAAAAAAGCCACTTCAAATAATTCGCACAAATAACTCGCAAAATTACGACGAATGATTGTCAATCTGCCGCTTGTGTAAGGCATGTTTTATGTAATGGGTAATAGCGCATTTTGCTTTCTGGTTAAAATGAATTAGTGTGAGTTATCGTTACCGTTAGGATTCGCATTAACTTCACCACAGTTGTGCGAACTTTTGTGTTCGTATGGATGAGTGTGTTGCGTGTTTGGGGCGGTTTCTTACACCAAATTAACAATGTGACACACGGTGAGAAGAAATTTAAATAACTTTCAATTTTTCTGTCGGTGTGGGCTTTTGTGGAAAGCTGGAGTTAAGCTCTTTTTCTTGCACGTTTATCTATTATTATCAATTGGTGAGAGACGTTAAAAATAAACTTTTCAAAGATCGATACAAGAAAGATATTCAAAATATTATGTGATTAAATAAAAAGAGTGGCGCGACAGCTCTTGAAGAGCCAAGACCTAAGTGGCTTACTCTCATCAACAATTCTCTGAGTGCGTGTGAAGAATTGAGAGGACCTACAATTTAACGCCGATTCCGAACGGCAGAGTTGAGAAGCACCTTTTCATGACAGATTGATACTCTTGGAAGATTTGTCAGGTCTTCGCAAGAGGCAGTGCCCGTGAAAGATGAAAGAAAAACTTGGCCTGAGTAGGACTCGAACCAACGACGTTCTGCTTAGCAGTCAACGCACTTACCAACTAACTACAGGCAACTATATTAGGTGATTAGCCGAAGTAATAATTTCTTTCAGATGAAGTTGACTTTGTGTTTTCCCCGTAGACTGTAGGTATATAATATACAATTTACAATGCCTCTAGGAATCCTGTGAGTACTAATAAGACTTAATTCACGTAGGAAGTAGGTACTAAAATTCAGAGTGCGTTTCTTTAACTTATTTGGCATGATTTGGTTATATTGAACAACTATGAATTCCAAATGGGGGGGGATATATCCCCCTGATCCCCCCCCCCCTATCTACGCCACTGCATGAAGGAAATATAGTAGTGGAACCAAAATCAGTGCTGAGGATATGGAAAGACCATTTTTCCAAGTTGTATAACGGCGATGAAAAACAAAATTACTGAACCATTCAATTTAGTTAGGTGACACAGAACACCAATTCCATCCATCTTATATTGACGAATTGAAGATAGCGATATTTAAAGTCAAGTCAAATAAAGCCGCTCAAATAAAGACGGCCAGGAGCAGAACTGTACAAAGCAGCTGGAGATGATTTGGTAAGGAGTATGCACCAGCTAATCATCAAAATTTGGCCGCAAAAATCATACCCCACGAATGGAACCTCAGTATTGTTTCCCCGATCCTCAAGAAAGGAGATCTCCTGTCTCATAAACATCGATCGCCTAAAACTACAAGAGCTTTTCTGCGGTACTGTGTGAACGTTTTTGTAAGCAACATGATAGGTTCTAATCACGGTGGCTTCAGATCCGGAGGTCTCAATCGATCAAAAGTTCTACCACAATTCAGGAACTTCAAATTGACACCTACCATTTTTTCAAGCCCCGAATGACAGCGTATGAAGAGACCAATTATAAGTCTAGTTTTGGTCTGTGTAAGATGACAAGTTTAAAATCCGTCCAACTACAAAGATAAGTCACCGATGAAATTGCCATCGTTGGAAGAACACAGTGTGACGTCAGTGAAACTTTTGTGAGCCTTGAGATACAAGAAAAAGATGAGCCCAGCGCAGCGGTTAATGTGGGCAAGACCAAGCTAATGCTGTTAAGAAGATTCAACATCGACCGACGTCTTGGACCTAGCGCCAGTAAGGACTTCGAGGTAGTTAAGAACTTTGTCTACCTGGGAGCCGCTATTAATTCAGACAGTGGTACCATTGCTGAAAACAAACGTAGAATTACTCTTGCCAATGGCTACTTCTTTGAATGCAATTGAGTATAATAAATTCCTCTCTCGACAGCTAAAGTGTCACTCTTGAAGACTTTCACTATCCTCGTGTTTAGTACAGAGACAAGGACCTGGACAACATCCGTCTGAATAAATGTAGAAAGAAGATTCCCCAACTGTGGAACTGTACAACGACCATACCTAGCCCGAAAAGCCAAGGTTTGGAACGATGCCAAAATACTACTCTGGCCCGTAAATTCGAAAGACTTCGGAGAAAAGAAAGTTCCCTAGGACCATGGTGAAATACCAAGCTAGCGGGAGACTGTCCCTGGTCGGACTGGGACAGAAGCGCCACCTAACGTAAGTAAGTAAATACCCTCTCACTCTCTCTCTTTGTAGTCTTTTGACGATTTTGGTCTGATGCCTTTGAGGAGAGTTGTTATCCGTGACTCTTCGTGTCCCTTAAATCGTAAGTCCTTGACATTGAACTGTGTTCACCATAACCACCTTAAAACAGATTTTACTTACATTTTTCACAGCACCATCTGCCCTCTTTCTCTCCTACTTAGCTCTAGTATAGACAAAATAATTTGAATTTCAATCGATAGATTCAATCTGCGGTCGATCTACCTGTTTGGATTCCTTCTTCTTTTATATTCAACTTTTCGTTTCGTTTGTTTTTCTTCTCTCTTTTTTCGTATTTTATTTTATGTATGCGAATGAGTTGCGTATAGAATTTTTATTAGACCCTGGTTGGTCGGCCTAACTTTAAGGTCAAATCCGGTTGCTCCATTGGATTATCCTAGAGCCCATAATACCATCCAAAGACATAAAATTAAACCTTTAACTAACACCTATATAAACACGGCTACACCGAGGCAAAATAAAAATTCACGAAAAGATGGTAAGATGGGTGCGGTATTAAAATCACCATGGATGATATATCCTCCAAGATTTCTTAACACAACAAAACTTTCGAAAACGCAAACAAACACAAAGTCGCATTCTTTGGCAATTTAAAGAGGATGATCTTCTTGTAACACAAAGTGGAGATACAACGAGTTTTAAATGAGACTTTTCAAAAAAGAGGATACATCACACTAACTCAAAAGGTATACTATGTTCGCTGTCCTGAAAGAAATAAGACGTTGAGTAGGAAAACTTCTTCAAAAAAAAACCTTGAGAAGATAATTTCTTGTGTAATTACTCAACTAACACGAGAGTTTATGTAATCTTCTTTGACGTAAATCTAACTCTATGGGTACGTTGCCATCACCGTCATTGTCGTCATCGTGGCTGTTTGTCTGTCGCTCTTTGCTTTCCCAAAGAAGGATGTCGCAATTGCAATCAGATTTCATGAAGAGCACACAGGACGAGTGGAGGAATTATGTCCGGGTACTTTTGAGTAATTTAACCACAAGCGCTTTGCCCGTTTGGCGTTGCCTTCACCACTGCACCACCACTGTGTGTGTGGTCCTTTTCGTGTTTATTCTGGTGATGAGGATAATCGCGGTAATAGACACTGGAATTGAGCAAAGGAGCAAGCAGCAGGAGGAGTAGATTAAATTGCCATTGGCAATTTAAACCGAGCAGAGTTTTTAAGGTTGGTTGATCAAGTTTTTTTTTGTAAACAGTTTGGGGATCCTGGAACGGATTTGTGGGTGTTTGTGTGGGAATGTATGAAGGAATTCGGTAAGTGTGTGTGTATGTGCTCGTAGTGTCAATAAATCATAGAAGGTCGTGTAGAATTTTGGGTGAATACCAAAAGAAGG
This sequence comes from Sphaerophoria taeniata, assembly GCA_943590905.1. Lineage (NCBI taxonomy): Eukaryota > Metazoa > Arthropoda > Insecta > Diptera > Syrphidae > Sphaerophoria > Sphaerophoria taeniata. Next base: position 47,520,540 of record OX016540.1, read on the forward strand.
GCAAACATTTGAAGATGAAGGCAAAGTGATTAGAATGCCCTTAAGAAATTCGTTGAAAGTAGCGCGTAACGAGCTGCACTTGATATTCTAACACATTCAACTTTGCTGTGGCTTGGTACTAACTGACGAAGGCTCAAATATATTTAAGATTTGACTTTGCTGAGATCTGACATGTAGTTCATCCATCCTTATAGAGCAGAACTGGCCTGGTCTGGTATGCTGTCTGCTCTCCAAAGAACTTTTTCCATGAGCCGCTAAGACTAAACTCTTACTATACAGCAGCAGTTTCGAAGTAGAATTTTTGGATTAAAAAACATGGAAAGACTATAGTACCGATTTAAGCAGCCGCCCGCATATCCTTCCTCCAAATTTTTATCGACTATTGTATACCGACCCAGCTCGGTTGACGGATCCCGCTCCTTTAAAGCCGTGCTGTTATTTTTTTGTTACCAACGTTTCTTGCAGACTGAGGCAACATGTTACTTGGTTTTTGAATCACTTATGTTTATCTTCAAGTTGTCGGCCTGGTCTACGACCTGGGTAAAGATGTCGTCTGCATAAGCGAGTTATTGAGCGGATACCAGCAAGATAGTAATCAGTAATCACTAATCAGAGTCGATTTTGACATTTCCATACGAGCGTTGTGTAGTGCTTTTTAGTTATTTTTGCTTACCGGTCTCACCAGAGTCTTAATAAAGAAACACGAAACTTCATTTCCAGGTTCTTCTGAACCTTTTGACAAATAAACCTTATTTAGAATACACTTCAGATTACAATACTAAAGCTTAATATACAGGTATGAATAAGTACTATCTATGTTGATACGGCTTGGTCTGAGCTACCTCTATAAGACGGCCGTTATTTGCTGTTCCGGTATGTTCTTACAGGTCTGTGGACAAAATCGTAATGGTGCGGTAAAAGAGGACCATACCCTAAACGGTTGCGGATCGGTAAGTACAATGCTCCTGGTGGTAACTAATACACTAACCGTGGATCAGCAAGTAATACCAAAGACCCTGATTGCAATAAAAAAAACGTATCGAAACCCCTTACCGTTGGTAATTTTTTTATTCTCATTATGAATGGCCGGACTATTTCAGGCCTAATTTGACCAATATTTAAGTACCATCGTGCAAGTCTCCTTATAATATTTTCTGAAAGGAGTGAGTGTGAATTGTATTAAGTTCAATTCCGTGAGGGAAAATATTATATTTAAGAAAAAGCATGTGACTTCGTTATAGCGTATAGCGATCAAGCTTGTGGCTCGGAGTGGCAGCAATCTATTAACACGTGGTCTTTTGTGTAACAAGTGACTTCATTATGTGAATTCATCGATATCTTCACGTTGTCCATTGTCATTTGTATTCTCATGCAAACAATGGAATCCAATGTATTGTCTGAAGCTCTGAATGCAGGATCTCGGCATTTGTTTTTAGAAAGATGAACTAAAAGTCATATCTTGGGCACGCATTTATCTAGCGTTTTAATATCCATCTATTTTACCATCTGTGGACTCCTCATAGTATATGTAGGTCCGTTACGGTTAATGAGGTTTTACATTTTTGCTGACACGGGTCTTGAACGACCAATGTAATAGAATTCATATTCTGTTCTTTGCAAGACTACTACGTTTCATGGGAGCTGTAATACCAGCTTTATATGTGGGCAAGACATCGGATATAGCTGGTGTGTTAACGGGAGTCATCGTTTGAAGTTATTTCTAACTTAGGCTCACTATCAATATTGTGTTTTACTTGAAAGAAATTAAATAAAAATAAATAGGGTGGCGCGACAGCTCTTGAAGAGCCAAGGCCTAAGTGGCTTACTCTCATCAACAATTCTCTGAGTGCGTGTGAAGAATTGAGGGGACCTACAATTTAACGCCGATTCCGAAGGGCAAAGTTGAGAAGCACTTTTTCATGACAGATTGATACTCTTGGAAGATTTGTCAGGTCTTCGCAAGTGGCCTTGATCGAAATTATACTCACCATATTAACCGGATTATCAGCATCTGCTTTCAGCTACCACCTCGTGGAGACCATGGATGGTGACACATCCACCAGTCCGAGTGGATTTCCTCATGTGTTAGATAATTCAACATTTCCGTTTTTGATAATATTCAGTCTTACATAGATGTCGTTAATAAAAATAATTAATTATATTATCAGTTATAGGAACCTTCATAGTCATAATTGTTTTTTTTTTTATAACTCTGTTATCTCCTCGAACCAATTATCCTTCGATATGCAGATATCAAAATGTCAAATTGATAACTAACTGCTCTTCACCTTTGATATCTATCAGTCAATTTGCATAACCGCAACTAACACGGCCATCAGATTAGCATATAAATACCAATACTATTCATTCCGCTCGATTCAGTTAAATCAATCCGTTAAGAAAAACATTCATACAGACCTGCTCATTCTTGCTTTTCCCACAAGATTTTGTTTTAAATTTTACCTCCGTTGTGCATATGTCCCAGTCTTTCAAAATTAAAGTAACATTTTGTCGTTGGACTACTTCCGAAAAGTCTGACATCCCAAAAGAATTGAAATTCAAAAAGTTCCCTCCCCTAAAGTTAGTCTTAGCTCTGCTTTACTAAAAACAAAATCTCAAAAGGTAAACTTTAAAAAAATTAATGAAATTTGTGAGAATTTGAGTCGAAAAAGTGCTATTAATTTTGATTAGAAAAAAAATCAAAAACAAATGAAATTGCAAAATAAATGTATGTATTAGGTAGCGCTCATGCACAATCGTTCAGCAACGAGTTGAAAAAAAGTTTTCTCTTTTCCCGAAAACTCCTAGCAAAAAAAAAGCGAATAAGAACATCATCCGAAGCTATCATCATTTTTCGCCTAGTAAAATTGGAAATGGAAAACGATTTTCAATAAGAGAAATTCTACGAAACAAAAACGAAAAACAAAACAAATTATATCGCACGAACCAAAAAAAAGTTTGCTTTCACTTGTTTTTGGCAGATGTTCCGAACCCGAAGTGTGCTTGTATTTTGTTTTTTGTTTATTCGTTATTCCTTTGTATGCTTCCATATACCGGAAATTGATGATATAAATTTTCGTATTGCATTTTCTCAAAAAAATGTTGTTTTTTTTCCAAAAAACAAAAAGAAGTAAAATAGTAAAATAAAAACATAAAAATCAAAAACAAAAAGAGGAAGCGACTGCATTTGTCTAGATTTATTGAGCGTACGTTGTGTTAAATACTGTTGGTGAGGATATGTTTTATTCCATAGCCAAACCGTTTTGTTTTGAGCAATTGAAAAATCTCTAGCATCTGGTGCATGTTCTTATTCCTGAGAAATTTCCCTTGTTTTGTAGAACTCGTAAAACACATACTTGAGTGAGTTACAGAACAAACTAGCTTCAAAAAGGATACATCTACAATTTCCGAATTTCCTGCTTCAAGGAACATAGAAAACAAACATTCACACACTAACACACTTAGAAAATGGCAGCAGGAGTTCTTAAACTTTACGATTCGCAGATGTCCTTTATAATGATTGCACAATTGCTGGTGAGTGTTTTTTTGTTTTTTTCTAAGTTTTATGTTGTTCGCGCCGACCCGACCGTGTAAAAGTAAGAGAGTTGCCGCTGAAGGTAAAGGAGCAAATCATAAATAATAATAAAAATTCTAAGCAGCACAAAATTTGACTTTAACCAACAGTTTGAGGAAAAAAAGGGTGGTTTATCGTGAGGATTAATATATAATTAAAACATAAAATGTAAAAAAAAAAGATCCATGTTCTCTTATGTGCGAACAACACTGTGTAAAAAGTCAGCCACCAATAGTAATGAGATCTAAAAGAACGCCAAGTTCTTATACATGTAAAAGTGTTATATTGAATATTTTAAATCATAGAAGATAATACAACAATATTAAAAGAAAATAGAAAATAGTTTGGATGAAAATTTACAAGTTCACTGTTCAAGTATTAAAATGTTAGTAATCATAGTCATCAAACGAAAACTTGCCGATTTTCTTAATTTTTTTTTTCCAAACTTAAGAGGAATACTGGTTTACATAAAACAGAATTTATACTTTTCAAATCACATCCAATGTTAAAAAATCACTTTTTTTCACTACAACTAAGCTGACAGTACTCAATTGCTTGACAAATATGCCTAATTGGAAATAATTATTTTAATTGAAAATGTTTTGTTTTTAAATCATCGTGTCAAGGCAAGGTTTGTCGAGCTCCATAAAGTAGCCATCACCTACATGCTCCATCTCTAGAATATCGATCATTTCAAATCATCATCAAATTACACATACACAACGTGGCATCCCAAGAAATTTACAGTATATGACCTTGCCTGTTGATAGAACTTTCTGCTAACTTTGGATCCAATTTTCCCCTTGCAGTCAACTGTGTTCATCGTTCTTTTCTTTCAGATGTGAAGTGATGAACCATCTTGGTTATGATTCGATACAAAACTCAAAGCCGAGTTTCTATTAAACTTTGCCAAACTTTTAAACACCCTTACGACGCTGTTTTTGTGTCATTGTCAGTTATCACGTTCTTAGTTATTTTCGGTTAGTGTACAGTGTCCACCACTTTTTGTCGGCGGCGGTAGCCGGCGGTCATCAAACGATGCCCAATTTTATTTATGTATGGAAAAACATCCACTTTTAATGAATGCCAATAATATTGTAAGCAACGCAGGATTGCCACACTTTTATTTAAAGGTGCAAATGGTTAGATCTTCTATTCCTACTAACTCAATATTTTAATCCAGCACGGCTAATTTAGAAAGCAGGGATAAATCAACCAAATAAATTTTGTAACGAGTTCAGAAATATTTCCGTGATTTCTCAATTTTTCCAAGAAGTCCATATCAATGATACAAGAAAATAAATTTCTGTGCGATGCTTATAGTTACTGCGATATGATCCCAAACAAATGTTTATGGGTTTTTGTCCTCAGCTAATCGTTATCTATCATATTAAATAGACACATCGTCGCTTGGATAAATGTTTGTCGTATGTGAAAAATTGGGGTTTTGAGGTTTAAATGCAGTTTTGGTAATAGATTTTTTGCCTACAATTCTGTAAAATCCTTTTTTTTTATATTTGGCTTAGTTCCCGAGATATTCAGTGTTCCTTTTTTCGTATCTCCAAGGTCACTAACGATTTGAGTCATTTTTTTATCGTATGTGCAAGAAAAAGCTACACATACGACAAATTTTAAACATACGACAATGAAATCCAAATTCGAAATCTGCCATCCGTTTATATCAGTTCATGTAAGTTTCTGAATTTTCGTTAGTATCAAATCAAAGGTAGCAATTTAATTTCAATAGCATGCAGTGTATTATTTCATCTTTCACGGGTACTGCCTCTTGCGAAAACCTGACAAATCTTCCAAGAGTATCAATCTGTCACGAAAAAATGCTTCTCAACTTTGCCGTTCGGAATCGGCGTTAAATTGTAGGTCCCCTTAATTCTTCACACGCACTTAGAGAATTGTTGATGAGAGTAAGCCACATAGGCTTTGGTTCTTCAAGAGCTGTCGCGCCACTCTATTTATTTATTCTATGCAGTGTAACACCAGCAACTTGCAGAAAAAGAAAGAGGAACCCATCGTTATGGAAACAAAATTTAAGAAAGAGTCTTCGTGAGCAGGGTCTTCCTTATAATGGCAAAAATGGCATAAAAAGACCTGCTAGAGCGTCTTTTTTCAACTTCATTATTGTCGTTTTGTCGTATGTACAAGACTATTCCATTCAAACATTTGATAAATTTTTGTCGCATGTTTAAAAATTTTGTCGTATGTGTTTGGGAAACTAGCAGACTTGGTGAAATAGTCACATACGACAAGAACATTCTGAGCAAAATTGGCTCTAAATTGTTCCTTAACAACTATTTCGATTTTATTTTAACGTAATTGAACTAAAAACTTTTTTTTTACATAAGTCATACAATTTTCAAGAACATCTGACGTAGGGTTTTTGAGAAAAAAAATTCTGAACTTTGATGTCGTTTTCCCAAAAGTAGCCAAATGTAACATACGACAAACATTTATCCAAGCGACGACATGTTTAGAGTTTAGCGAAATGTGTTTTCTCATAGAAAAATATCAAAATTTTAGAAGGAGAACAAATTTCTTCCCAAACCCATCGCTTCAAAAGAAAAGTCTACTTGAACTCTATACGTCGAAATGGGTTTCAAGTTTTTTTAAGGTCTTGCAAGCCGAGATAATTGCAAAACTGTTTTTTATTTGCAAACATTTTCCCCAAATTTTAAATCGATATCTATGACTAACAATTTTCCTCGACAACCGTTGTATGGTTCCATGTCCATGTACATCAATAAAGAGGTCTACAGATATTCTATCAGCCATTGAAAACGAATAATATATATTTATTACTAGCTGACCCGGCATACTTCGTACTGCCTACTTAAATGCAATAAAATCCTTTTAAAATGATTTGTAATGTGGCATTTTTTTGTTCCTACATGTTTTATAGTCGGGTCAAAAAATTCTGCTGAACAGAACCGTCGGGCGTTGTGAATTAGAAATATGATTAAAAAAAAGTGGACAAGTGCGAGATAAACTCGCTCGAGGAGGGTTCCGTACTTGGTTATCCGACCCTACTTTCTTTCAGTTTTGAAGGATTTTTTATACAAGGATTAAGATTTGAAACCAAACATTTTCTTGGAAAATAATTTGAATAGTCTTTCTGCCTATTTCCTTCAATGACTTCAAAACTGTGTATCTTAAAAATCTGGTAGCAGCATTTTCGGATCACTTCTATCTACTCTAGAAAATATTTTTCGTATTTTTTCTCTTTTCTCTTTTATAACTTCGAAACTATTTATCTTAAAAACATGAAAACAACATTTTTAGATTACTACTGAATACTAAATTATGTGTAGCAATACCAAATTTCATTGCAATCGGCCTAACAGATTCGAAGAAATCACTTGTGAAAGACGAATGAACAGAAAACGAAGTGATGTTATAAGGGTTTCGTTTACACTCTGTGTACGGAACCCTAATACATATTCGGATTTATGCTTATTTACATCATCACTGTAATGTTTTTTGTATTTTCTGTAACCTACACGTTTTAACTACATTTTGAAATTATTTTGGAAATGCCTGGCCAAGCCCTTTCGGATATGAGGAGGGGGTGAAATTGAGTGTTTTTCATAGTCCTTTTTTGTTGGGTTTTTTTTGAATAACTTCAAAACCATTTGCCTTGAAAATATATCGTTATTTACATTATAACTGCAATTTTTTTTTTGTTCTGTAATCTATACATATGGAACTATTTTTTGATTTTTTTTTGGAAATTCCAGGCCCACCCTTTTTGGTGATGAGGAGGGGGTAAAGTTTAGTTATTTGCATTTTCGGCCTTTTTGTTGTGTTTTCTTGAATAATTTCAAAACTATTTGTCTTAAAAATACAAAAAAAATATGTTTGTCATCGCAGGCAATTAATGAATGATTGTACTTAATTTGAAGTCAATAGGGTTACCACCTGTTCAAAATAAATGGTTTTAAAATTTAAAGAAATTGGAAATTAGTATATTGAAAAATGTTGCATGTTACATAAATAACTGTGTCTTCTTATCACTTTTCCGGTAATATTCATGTTATAGACCTATATCTCAATTTTTTTAAAGAATTTTAGGTCCAGTAGTTTCGGAGATTAGGGGAGGAGGAATGGCCTGTTTTTGACATTTTTGCCTATTTTTCCATATTTTCTTATATAACTACAAAACTATTTCTCTTAAAAATATAAAAAAAAATATGATTGTATTTCTTTTTAACACGTTGATATATTGGCCAACTTTTAACTCAATCGGTATAACGGTTTTGGAGGAAATAAATTGTAAAGTTGAGTCAAAAATTAAAAAGTTACTCCAAATATTGAGTCATATCTGTGTTATATGTAACAGTGCAGACTTCTTATTTACTTTTTTGTAATCTACAGGTTGAGACCTATTCTCAGTATCTTTTTCATAGTAGTTTCGGAGATCAGGGGGGAGAATGGTAATTTTTGTATTTTTTTGTCTTTTCTCTTTAATAACTTCGAAACTATTTATCTTAAAAACATGAAAACAACATTTTTAGATTACTACTGAATACTTAATTATGTGTATCAAATTTCATTGCAATCAGCCTACCAGATTCGAAGAAATCGCTTGTGAAAGACGAATGAACAGAAAACGAAGTGATGTTATAAGGGTTACGTTTACACTCTGTGTACGGAACCCTAAAAATAACATATTTAAGCATTTAAAAATAAGTAATCTCTTTATTGTAATCATAACTATTCACAAAAATCATTGTAGTGCTTTGTTATATATTTACGCTGTTTTTTGTTTGATTAGCTGGCGCATAGACAAACAAATTAGACGGTTTTCCAACACGAGAACAGGCAACATACAATTGACCATGTGAGAAACATGGGGTTTCTAGATTAATACTAAAACACTTAATGATTGCCCTTGGGACTTGGTTATGGTCATAGCAGAAGCAAGCCGAATTGGAAACTGTAGTCATTTAAAGTCAAACGACATATCATTCGAAATCATTGGAATGCGCGTTACGAGAACGTCTTCTCTTTTATACTTTCCTCTTAGTATAGTTGCTTCTATCAAGTTGTTTAGCAATTTTTTTATCGCTAACCGTGTGCCGTTGCTCACGACCGATCCAACCTTTAATTGAAGATTGTGAAGTGGCAAACCTGGCAAATCCAGCGAGTTTAAAAATTCTGGCGGATAGTTCACTACATCATCTTGGTTAGCAGCCAAATCAACTGACTTGTATATCCTCGATTCGCTTATAATTTGTTCTTGTATTTTAAGATTTAATTCATTTACGCATCTTATTTGATTTCGTCAATGCTTCATAAATAGTTGTAAATGCCTTGCGTTTTAAATTTTGCTGGATCTCACTCTGATTTTCTAAACTGTCCTCAAATTTTTTTATAATCTGCATTGTTTTTTTTTTTTTTGTTTAATTCGTATGGATCCATCTTTAAAGAAATAAGCGACATCAAAAAAAAAATGGTAAGTATACGCCCCGTCGCACTTATTTTTTGAAAGTAAAACTCACCTGAACACGTATGTCTATGATGCTCGAGAAAATTCGATTGCTTCTGGTTTTCAAATATTGTTTGATTTTTTGATTCCCAGTTGTTTTCTTATTTTGATTTATTTTATTATTAAAGCAAACACATTACTTGCTATGTTTTTACTGTTGAAAGTGCGAGCATAAGGAAAGGTGGAAAATACGTAAAGAGCTTAGGACGAGTTTTCGGTTTACATTTAGTATTTAATTCCTAAATATTGAAATGAAGGGGAAAAGCAGAGTGTGGTATTCAGATTCATATTCGTGTTGTTAGGCTTATAAACATATGTCTGTAACTTGACAGTACGACCGAAGTTGGGTTCGTAAGCATTCGTGGAACCGCGAGAGATAAGACTCTTAAGGAGATTTTCCCATCACGAATTCCCATTTTTTTAAATCCATATGCAAAATATGACTTGGGGTTTTCTTGCTCTTAAGGAGTTTGCCGTTGCGAATATGTTATGTTTTTGTTTTGTTTTTTTTAATTATACTTGCTTTCCAGGACTTCTCTCAGTTCCCCAGCATGAACTTTTCATTTTACCATTTCAAAAGTAATGCCTTTCATTTGAAAGAATGTTTTGAGATTTTTGTTTAGTCAATTTTTTTTTTTTTTGCATTTCAAATTTTCCATTTTTTACATTTATTTGATTTCTAGTTCCCCACCACAAATTTTCCAGTTTTCTATTTGAAAACCACTGCACCTCCAATAACATAAAATTTTTCCTTTGAAAACCAATGCACCTACCCTTTGAAAATCAATGAGTTTTCCGAGTTCCTTTCGAAAACCCACTTTGAAATTTTCGATTTGAAAACCATGCACCTGCAATAATATGCAATTTTATATTTTAAAAACAATGCACCTCCAGTAACATACAATTTTCCCTTTGAAAACCAATGAGTTTTCCGAGTTCCTTTCGAAAACCCATTTTGAAATTTTCCATTTGAAAACCAATGCACATGCGATGATATGCAATTTTCCATCTTAAAACCAATGCACCTACCTTTTGAAAACCAATGAGTTTTCTCAGTTAATTTCGTAAACCAATTTTGAAATTTTCCAGTTTCCAAATTTTCGCTGGTCCAATTCTGTATCGCCTTCGTCCATAAAATAATAAATTTTCAATTAACATAAATAATTTTAATTTAACAAACATAATTTTCAATATTTGAAATTGATCATATTTTTTTTTTATTTTGATGGGGTGGAAAAAGTATGTTTTTTAAACATTGGTAGAATTTGTGATTTAAAAAGCATAAATTTATCGCTGTAAAAACAATCTTTGAATCAACGAACATTTAAAAAGAAGAATTGGCCAAATTGGTCCAGGCGTTGTTGAGTTATGCGCTTACATACACATTTTGCGATTCATTTTTATATATAAGAATACGCATAGGAAGTAAAGAAATTCATATAGGTAAGCTGTATCACAGTACACAGAATACAAGGTTCCCGATTTTTTTCTTCTCAAGTGCGCGCATATTATGTCAAATTTCAGATCCAAAATGTCATAATAAAAGAAAAGTAAAAAGAAAAGAACAAAACTTTAGATTTCTGTCTCTGTCTGTCTCATTTACTAAAAATATCAGCCATTTTTTTCCCTTGACGAATTTGACATTGGATCTGAAATTTTTGGCATTTCGTTTTGTACCTTTTCTCACTTCTGTCATTTTCGTTTCTGACAGATGCGCAATATAATACCTTGTATTCTGTGTACTGTGAGCTGTATAAAGAAAAGAAAGAGAGGATAGAAAATGTGTACATACTTGGAACTGAGGAGTGGGAAGCAGTATAAGATGCGCGAGTACATAGTAGTTGAAATGGTGGCCACGAGCAGTCTAGCTCGGTGACCCAATTAGCGCTGAGTTGCGCCGTTTTGGTACCATAAAAAACTCGTTTGACCTATAGAGTTAAAAGAGGGATTATAAATAGTACTGAGATTTGAGTGCGCCTCAAATCCACTTTGTTGCGTTTAGAAAGGAGATCAAATCTTTGACCTCCAGTTCTGAGAGCTCACTGAGGTCATTGAAAAAGGATTTTCCCAATGTTTTGGCTCTCGTTTTGGCTAGGGCAGGACACTTGCATAAGAAGTGAAGAACAGTTTCCTTTTCTCGCTGGTCCTCACAACTACGACAGAAAGTATTGTGGGGGATGCCCAGCTTAGATGCGTGTTCTCCAACAGGCCAGTGTCCGGTGCATGTAGCAACGACCCTGGCTATGTCTTGCCTGGGTCTGCAAATAAGATTATTAGTACGGGATTTGTTGTAGGTGGGCCATATCCTTCTAGATATGACACAGTTGGTTAGGCTGTTCCACCTGTCGTTTGATTCAGCGAGGAAAATTGAGAAGATCTTGCCCTTCATAGCACCAAGAGGAATGTTGACTCTTTCCGCGAGTGAGCTATGAAGGGCTGATCCTTGCCTAGCCAGCTCGTCAGCACGTTCATTGCCCTCATGACCTCTATGACCCGGAATCCAGATAAGAGTGACCTTGAGTCCAATGTTCATGCCCGCTAACTCACTTCGGCATTGTTGAACTAATTTGGAGGATGAAGTGGACGAGCCAATCGCTTGAATAGCCGCCTGACTGTCCGAAAAAATAGCTGTATTGCGGTTTTGATTTGGATCTAGTTTTAGTAACTTGCATGCTTCCTTGATCGCGAGTAGTTCAGCTTGAAAAACACTTGCAAAGTCAGGAAGTCGCAAAGACCTGGAAACATTTAAAGACTCGGAGAAAATTCCTGCACCGACCCCACACTCCATCTTCGAGCCGTCAGTGAAAATAGTTGTGTCGAAGCCTCTCGTCACTAAGTCCTCATCCCATTCATCTCGAGATGGAGTGATTACTTTAAAATCCGCACTGAGGTCCACAGTAGGGGTGCAGTAGTCGGTTTCTGTCGAAAAAATGTCCGCTGGGATGAGGTTAGTAATATTACTATGACCATAGGGCCTAGAATACCAACTATTCGATTCCCTAAGTCTCAACGCGCTGCAAGATACTAAGTATTTGATATGCAGGTCTATTGGTAAGAGGTAGAGAAAAACGTTTAGGGCGTCCGATGGACACGAGCGCAAAGCTCCAGTGGAGCCAACACTAGCTGTTCTCTGAACCTTTTTTAGTTTAGTTATATTGTAGGCTTTACTAAGCGCGGGCCACCAAACAATCGAACCATAGGACAAGATTGGACGGACCACGGCTGTATACGTCCACAAGATTATCTTCGATTGCAAGCCCCACTTTTTGCCAAAGGTTTTACTGCAGGCATAGAAAGCTATGCTGGCCTTCTTGACCCTTTCTTCGATATTAAGTTTCCAGTTTAACTTTGGGTCAAGTATTACTCCCAAATATCTAGCGCTGGAGGACAAGGAAAGAGTTTCACCGTTGAGGCGGGGGAGGGTGAAGGGTGGTACTTTTGTTTTCGTAGTAAAGAGCATCAGTTCAGTTTTGCTTTTATTGACACCCAGGCCACAGCTTGTAGCCCAGCTGCTTACTTTTAGCAATGCCATCTCCGTGATCTCACTAATCACGGAAGTGAACTTTCCTGATACCAGTATCACCAAATCATCTGCGTAAGCAACGGCCTTCACACCACAACTTTCGAGTTTAATAAGAATTTTGTTCATGACCAGAAGCCAAAGAAGGGGGGACAGAACACCCCCCCGAGGTGTTCCCCTGTTTACGCGTCTGGTTAAGTAGGTGTTACCTAAGGTAGCTTGAATTCTTCTATCACTGAGCATGGATACAATCCAGTTTCTGATGTAGTCCTCTACACCCTGATCGACTAGTGATTCTTGAATAGATTCTGTTAAGACGTTGTTGAAAGCTCCTTCTATGTCTAAGAAGGTAGCAAGAGTAAATTCTTTGTAATGTATGGTTTTTTCAACTGTACGCACTACCTCATGTAGGGCTGTCTCCGTAGACTTGCCCTTAAGATAAGCGTGTTGAGAACTCTCAAGAGGACATACATCTAAAATGCCTCTGATATGGTAATCGAGAATGCGCTCCATTGTCTTAAGCGCGAAGGAAGTAAGGCTTATTGGTCTAAAATCCTTCGCGGATTCATGTCCTCGCCTGCCGACCTTCGGGATAAAAACTACTCTAACATGTCTCCAAGACTCGGGAACATGATTTAGACAGAGACATCCTTTAAAGATCATCTCCAGCCAAGGAATCGCCAGAAATTGCGTTTTCTGAAGCATGATCGGCATTATGCCGTCCAGGCCTGGAGACTTGTACGGGGAAAATGTGTTGATTGCCCAAGCAATATTTTCCTTGTTTATCAAGGTATCGATTTGTTCTATATCCGCCGTCGACGCGCCATTGGCATTAAGAGTTTGAGGGTTGTTATTCTCGCAACCCGGAAAATGCGCCGCCAACAGCAGTTCTAGGGATTCTGCAGGAGAGGCTGCCCAGGAATCGCCAGACTTTTTAAGAAAGGAAGGACAACAATGGTCTTTCGATAGGATCTTACTAAGCCTGGCGGATTCTTTTATGTTTTCTATTTTGTGGCAGTAATCTCTCCAGCTTTGCTGTTTAGAATTGGCAATGGCTCGCTTGTAAACTCTTAGACAGTCTTTGTACGGTTGGTAAAATTTGTGTTTGTGGCAAATATTAAAGATCACTCTAGTCTTTTTCCTGAGACTAGACAGTTCTTCATTCCACCACGTAGGGAGTGATTTGCGACTGTATTTAATAGGGCACGAGACTTTGTAAGCCGTGTCAAAAGCTGCCTCGAAGGTCTTTACTTTAGACTCGAGATCGCTTACCGACTCTGGACACCGACTTGGTGTATTACGCAGTTTCGTGCTGATTATTTGACTGAATTTCTTCCAGTCAGTTTTTTTGGGATTTCTGTGGGGGTGGGGAATTTCAGACTCAAAATTTATATTGAAGAGTATCCACCTATGATCAGAAAAAGAGTTCACAAGTGAGACTCTCCAATTTTCCACCATAGAATGAAGATTGTTATTTGATAGAGTAACGTCAAGTACATCTTCCCAACCTTCGAAGTTATCCGAGCTCGGAAAAATAAAGGTTGGGGTGTTACCTCTATTGCATACATTTAAATTATTGTTAATAATGAAATCAAAAAGTGACTCACCTCGTTCATTAATTACCGTGCTGCCCCAAAGAGAATGCCGTGCGTTGGCGTCGCACCCAATCAGGAGGCCTATCTTTTGTTGTTTGGAAGCGGTTACCAGGGTCTGCAACTCTTCCGGCGGTGACTGCCGGTCGTGGCCACAGTAAGCCGATGCCAGAAGTAAGCCCGCATTCCTTCCTTCAGTTCTGACAACTGTCAGATCGGGGGTGCTAAGGTTGGGACACAAAAAAGCTTTTAAGTGTTTCTTAGCTAGAATGCAGGTTCTAGGCTTACCTTGGTCGATATTGGGGATTTTATATAAAAGGTCGTATTTATGATCAAGAAGGCCTCGAACTCTAAGGCCATTCACCCAAGGTTCTTGAACAAACGCTACGTCCAAGTCTTCCTGACTCAGGAAGACCTTTAGATTATCTGAGGCACATTTCGAATGCTTCAGATTAATCTGTATGGAACGCAGCGCGTTTTTTAATTGCCTGAAGAAGGGCCTGCACCTTCAGGGCCCGGCGACTCGCCGGGGACTTCGGCAACAATGATGTCATCGTCGGTCGTGACTTTGCCATCATTATTGTCGCAGTCTGCTCCTTGACTATGCAGGACCTTAATCTTGGCATTTCTAATGCCGAACCGAAGCTTATATTCAGCCTTCTCAAGGGCCCCCAAGCTTTCCTCGCTAATCCTCAAAAGATAAGACGCGCTGTTCTTCTGCGGCTCTTCAGCCTTGATGACTGTCCAGTCACGCATTGGAACCAACGGGTTTAGCCTCTGAAGACCACGGATCAGCTCCTGTCCGCTTGGCTTGATACTCATGAGGGGCAACCAAATGCGAGCCTTCGGTTGTCTGGGGATGTCCTTAGCTGGGATAAGCTTAAGTCTCAAGCCTTCCCAGTCATTGCTTATCTTAGCAATGCATGAACTAAGGAAATCCCTGGAAAACACGTCATCGCACTTGATTACCCTGTGTCCCCTGAGCACCTCGCCAGAGTCAAAACTAGGGTAGGGACCCTCTATTGCCGAGATTGTGTAAGAAAACACCATCTCCGAGAGCTTGGCCTCGATAGAACTCCACACAGCCAACAGACCTCTGCTGTTTGTGGAGAGCTCATCCACAACCGCTACTTGGAGGTCGTCTCTGACAACCTCACTTAAAGTACGCTGTTGCGCCGCTCTGGAAGATGATGCCTTCTCATCTTTTTTTGAGTTTGGTGCATTTGGTTTTGGCTTTTTTGAGGGTTTTACGGTCTCTTCACGAGACCGGTTTCTTTTGTCGGCCTTCTTTTTTGTAGCCAAGAGACTGTTGTATTCATCAACAATCTTTTGGTACATGATCTTGTCCTCGCGATCCTTCTCCAGCACAATTCCAGCCTTCTCATTATCAGCGATCTTGCTAAGAATGAAAGAGGCCTTCTTGTACTGGTTCTTGATGCGGACACCAGACGACTTTTTATTCTTTCCTTTAGCAGCATTGCTATGGCTGGCATTGCTGTTAGAGGAATTTGGATTTTGGATTGGTTGAGGTCGAGGCACAGGAGTACTATGGCTGGTACTCGCTGCACCTCCAGTTTTTGCGGGTTGCCCCACAATGGTCTCCTGACTGGAGGCCAAAAGTTCATCCTCATAGTCGGCGGATGGTCCTAAGTTCGTCATGTCTGAAACGTCCTGGAAAAAATTATGAGAGTTAATGTTGGTCCCACGAGTAGTACGGAAAGGGAAAGGTCAGCCCCGGCAGAGCCGATATACCGGGGCAAGGCAAGATGTAAGACGGACCCTGCCAAGGCATCCGAATGAGCTCGTTTGCGACTGGTTTACCCCCCAGCCTTCCATTTCTTCGGCACGGATTATGAAATCGCTCACACCACCACTGAAAATTAGGGACCCCGTATCTATGGTCAAATTGCATTGCTGAGGGTTTAAACTATTGAAGAGCTTAGAAACGCTTCAACAATTCAACCTGACCTTAGCTGATCCCCTTCTTGACATCGCACAAGAAAACTGTGGTGATCATTACCGCCCGGCACCCACTAGGAGGGTTTGATACGAGGATTTTTGCCAGGCGCGCGAGTACATATTGCGTAGAGGAAATGTTACCCTTCACTTTTTGTTAACACTTGATTTTACTACCCATATATTTTACATACGCTACACAATTTGAGATTATGCTTAAGCAACACACTTAAAAAAAAGACAACAAGTTTCAGAATGCTACCATTCGCAACTCTAATTTCTGAGTCCTGGGAACAAACAAATATGGAATGCGGATTCAACGTTCCGCCGGTCCGCTAGTCTATATATATAAAAATGAAATGTTAGTGTGTAACCGAATAACTCACAAACGGACGGATTTGGCTTTTTTTTTTTTTTAAGTCTGTAGATGAAACTTAGGGACAAAATTTTAAAATTATTTGCATGTTATTCAAGGTGCATTGGTTTTCAAATGGAAACCTGGATAAATTCAAAATGGGTTTTCGAATGGAAAATAGAAAGTTCTTGATGAAAAAACTCGGACAACTCATTGGTTTTCCAAGGGAAAATTGTCATTGGAGTTGCTCTGAAGGGCGCCGCGACGAAGTTTGCAGGGTCAGCTAGTTGAATTATAAAGACGAACGTTTTGCTGTATATAATTATTACTTTAATAATAAATACTGAAATATTTCATTGGTAACGTTTTAGTATTAGGTATATGAGAAAATAAACAGTGTGGCGCGACAGCTCTTGAAGAGCCAAGGCCTAAGTGGCTTACTCTCATCAACAATTCTCTGGGTGCATGTGAAGAATTGAGGGGACCTACAATTTAACGCCGATTCCTTACGGCAAAGTTGAGAAGCACTTTTTCATGACGGATTGATACTCTTGGAAGGTTGGTCAGTTCTTCGCAAGAGGTAGTACCCGTGAAAGATGAAATAAGAACTATGGGCATCAGTAGGACTCGAACCTACGACGTTCTGCCTAGCAGCCAACGCACCTACCCACTAAGCCACGGACACTACGTTTTAGTATTACTATTGCAATAAATGATTTGTACTGAAAAAAAGGTAATATAATAAATAGACAAGTAGTATTTATCTCCTAAAACGGAGTTTTACATCTTATCTTTGGTTGACCCTGGAAACGCTGAACTACCTCATCTTTAGATAAAAAAGAACACTTGTACAGTGTTCATCATACGAATTTATTCGTAGCTGAAAACTACGAAAAAAAATCGTACGATGAACTCATATTTTCGTACTATTTATGCATGAGCATTTTTCAGTGTACATATGTACATATTTTGAGCCTTCTCGCTTCTCGTTGGAGCCAACAATTTTAAATTTTCTTAATGGAGTTCAGCGAATTTACTTAAAAGTAATTCGGTTAGATTCATATGCTGTTATAAACTTATAAGCCACCGATGTCAAACTCTCGTCCAAATAAGCTCTTGCGATATCGATTGGCTTAACTGCTCTGTAAATTCAAATGTTTTGAATGTATCAATGATAATAAGCATGCTTTATACATTTTCATTGAGTTTTTCATTCAAAAACTTACCTCTTGTTTTAAAACTCCTTTTAAAATAATTTGCACAAAATTCTTAACTTTAAAATAACTGGTATGTTTTTGAAATATACCTGCTTTTCAACTAGAAAGCTTGACATTGTGAACTGCAAGCAAGACTAATTTAAATAAAAGAGAAGAGAAGAAATGTTAAAAATGATTCGCATAAATCCAATTTAAAATTTAAAATATATCACATTTCTTGTTTTAAATCATCGCACAAGAGCTGAATCAATGATTTTGAAATTGAAGGCCTAGCCAATCATACGAAAATCTATTTTAAATTAGAGATTCAGACTCTATCTATAGAACGCAATGCACCCAACTATAACCGACATCCCATTTATGATCTAAAATCGATGCCCAATCTCAAGCACATACACCTAAAAAAAAAACACAATCATCTCATATGGGACTTTACGGATGTGCAAATGCTCTAAACATTCCAATTTTGGAAGCTCAAATATCCATTTATTACAGTGTTCGTCATTGCAGTGTCGGTCACACATGATGTCTTGGCATCATTCCAAAAATTATCATTCAAATGTATATGCCATCGTCCTTACCCTGTCATCTGAGTAAATGAGTTTTGTGAGCTGTGAGTGTGGTTCCAGAAATTTGTCGTCTATTCAAGTGCATATACAGTCTTTAATTTGTCCCCAATCTACCAACTTTTTCTTATGATCAATTCAAAGAGGCATCTAACGTGTATTGATTACAAAACGACCGAACCTGCAATCGTTAAAACTGGCCTTCCAGCTTGTGACCAAAACATCAAATGCACATCCATCAAACTCAAAAGCTGCCAAGCTGAAAAGTTAGCAGTAGCTTTTTAAAACAGCCATTTGGGCGAGACGGATTGGTCCGATGACACATCTCGATAAGTCAAAAACCCAACTAATGAGTAGTTCGATTGTACCTTGTTGGCTAAGGCCTGACCTGATTCATCACACTCTGAGCCGTTCGATTTCAAAGCAAACAACATTTACCTGCACACACACACACAGAATGCTTCAGAACTACTCCAGACTGGGCTATTGCATAAAAAGAAATAAATGAAAGTCGGATGATGCTGAGGCAGCCATTTAAGAGGTTAGCTTTGCCATCGGCCATTACCATACTCATAATGCATGTCGACGCCTTCGTTGGCAACGTTTCCGAACGATAGAGTTGCTTTTAAAGAAGAGTTTAAGTCGGCATCATGGAACATGAAAAGACCC
Source organism: Sphaerophoria taeniata (assembly GCA_943590905.1). NCBI lineage: Eukaryota > Metazoa > Arthropoda > Insecta > Diptera > Syrphidae > Sphaerophoria > Sphaerophoria taeniata. The sequence continues at coordinate 47,539,489 of OX016540.1, forward strand.
AATGACATCCCATTTGACTCTTTCGCCAGTCGATGTCCATGTGTGTGGCGAGTTATCTAACTCTTGGTATCCTCAGACGGTAGCAAAGAGATCAACTTGCCTTTCGCCAGCAATTAAAGCTGCAATTGTTGTTTTCTTCCGCTTTTTTGCAATCCATTGCAACACTAACAAACGAACAACACTACTTTTGCTGACGAGAAGCGGAAGCTGATGCAAAATTGCGATTAAATTGTGTAGGGGAGACCGGGGACAAAAGTAACATTTTTCACTTTTTGGGTTCCTACTTTTGTGAAAATTGGAAAGGAAAAAAAATATATATGCATTCTGAAAGATGGGTTATTTATCTGAAATATTATTTAGTCAAGTTTTAATACATTGAAGGATTCATGTAGCTGTGATAAGTTTTCTAAAAGTCTTCCCTTGTTACTTTCGTCCTCAATGTGAGGGACGAAAGTAACACATACCGGGGACAAAAGTAACACAATTATTAAAAAAAAATAATTTATTAAAATACTGAAAACGTTTTTTTATCAAGTTTATTAATGATAATCAATATTTATTTTAATTAAGGAACATAACGAACAGTTCATATTCAATGAATATTTCTGAATTCAAAGAAATAAATAAAAAACAAAACAATAAAACAGGTTAGAGGACCGAGTTATTAAACTTAAAAAAAAGTAAGGATTAAAAGATGTATCAAGTCTTTAAAGTAATAAGTTTTTCATTCCGAAACACAGTTGTGACACATATAAAATGGGTCACCTTTTGTGCAAGCTTCATGGGCCCAACCCTTACACTCTTGACACTGAACCCATTTTTCACCTCCACAACTTTTGTTGAACGACTCTAGGCATACCAAGCACAAACAATCGTTGCCATCACTTGAAGAAGCGTCACTGTCAGAAATCTTTCTGTTTCTTTTTTTCCCCTTTTTGTTGATCCGCCCCCTCGACGACGGTTTCGTTTCGAGAACCGTTTTTTTTGCTTTGTTTCGATTTTGATACTCAAGCTCGATTTCCAATTTTTCTGGTGTGTCCGTGAGAATAGCCGTTTTGCGCTTCTTTCTTCCCCGCCTTGTGTTCAGTCTTGGACCAGCTTTAGGAAAAGGAAGGACTTCTTCAGGTGAAAAAGGGATTGTTGCCGATGTACTTGGAGACTGCATCGGTGATGAAGGAGGGATAACCTAGAATGAAATTTACTAGTGATAACTTCATGCTAAGCAAACAAATAATAAGTTACATTGGCATGACCAGATGTTGATGGTACATTGGATGCAATTTCGAAACTGGACATTGAAGGTAAATTTGTTTCAATATCGAGCATGGAAGCAGTTTCACATGAAGGAATTATCTGTATGAGTAAAATATTTGTAATTTTAATTAAATTTTTGTTTTTAATTTACTTGCATCAATATTTTCGACTGTTGATGTTAAATTAAAGATTTGCTCGTCAGTAAAATTTTCGTTATTCTGGTTTTCCTTACTTTCACTGCTGTTATGTAGTGGGCGGTCGGTAACATTGGACGGTGCAAAATCTACAGGTGTGAAAATGCATCTGTTGAATGGACTTATTCCAGTGCATTTAAACCCAGCAGTTGCATTTGCATGTGTGATTGATAGCGGAAAAGCTTCTCTTACGATGCTGGGAATGTGATGGATGGTCATTGTCTTTCCGCTGCATCTGCAGCCGTGTTTATCATTTTTTTAAAAGGCCCATATACTGCCCGATCGAGGGGCTGTAATTTATGAGTGCAATGGGGCGGAAAAGACAACAACACAATTCCGTTGCTCTTACAGAAATCTAGGCATTTTATAGATAAATGTGACTCATGGTTGTCGAGCAAGAGTAAACATTTATTTTCCAGCGTTGGTTTTGCTTGTTTCTTAAAATGCTCAAGAAAAATCAAGAACTCACCCTCCTGCATCCATCCGCTGCCGTTGCCTGCTCCCACTGATCCCACCGGTCCATCTCTAACCATGTGGTCATGATATCGTTTCAGTGGGAACACAAAAAACGGTGGAGTATGACCTCCCTGAGCATTTATGGCTATGGTCACTGTAACCAATCTTCCTCGCTCAGCAGATGTAATGGCACCAACTTGTTTTGTTCCGCGTTTGGCTAATACATGATTTGGCTTCTGGACTGTCGTAACACCGGTCTCATCTACGTTCCAGATGTCCCTAGGCTCAAATTTGTATCGGTCCATTACTTCAGCCAACTTGTCAAAAAATGTATTGACATTTGTCTCGTTGAAACTCGTCGCACGCGCTAAACTTGTTGCTTGAGGAGAGCGGAGAGACAAGGTAGGATGTCGCTTTAAAAATCCGCTAAACCAATCCGTTCCAGCAATTTCATTTTCGTTCCACGAAGATGGGAACATCTTGTTATGTTTAACGGCCAATTGGTACGACAAGCGTCTTACCTCTTTCGGCGAAAGGCCGTAAAACATATTCGAGGATGAGACGATGTATTTTTCCAGTTCGTATTCTTCAGCATCAGAAAATACTCTTCTGACGCTTCTGTACCCAACAGTGGCAGAGGGATTACCATTTGTAACTTTTTTTATGTAACGAGAGAGGGTTACATGGCAGAGACCATATTCTTTTGCGGCGGCCCTCACGCTCTTGTTTTTTGTTGTTACATCCTCAGCTGCCTGTTTATAAATCGATGTGTCAACCGTTCCGCGATTTGTTTTTCTAATTCGAAAACGAGGCATTCTAAACATGAAAAACAAAAAAAAAGTTTTGAATCTTTTTGGGGATGAAAGTAACATGTTACGTTCGTCCACATGGTCTACTGTTACTTTTGTCCACATGCCCTCATTTTTTGGAAAAAACTTTTTTATTCACGCACACTTCAAAATTTACTCAAAACGGCGATTGAGATCGAAAAACAAAATATTAGATAATGATTGAGCAAAAACTTACCCAAAAATATAAAAATTTTCTTCTATATTTATTTAAAAAACTGGCACTTAAAAAAATTCCAACGAATGCACTTTTTTCTTTTTTCGGATATAGCACGTGCTAATCACTCGACAGCTGAACAAGAAGTGAGTAGTAAAGAGAAAAGCTGAATTATTTGCACAACTATTTACTAGGAATTTCTCTAACACGTTCGTTCACGCTGTAAATGGGCTTGTTACTTTCATGACGTGTTACTTTTGTCCCCAGTCTCCCCTACTTATCCTTTCGCAGCCACCAACGATGGGATAGTAAGAACGCAATGGCAACAGCGCTGTGGAGACGAACGGCAGCGATTTGAGGACATTAATTTGGCGTCATATTTGCATATTTGCAAGTTGCTGTTATCTTTTTGAAATTTCACAATTATTTCGTTGGTCTTTCTGACTGGCAACCGAAGATGGTGAGCCACAGGATGCTGGTCCTCAACTCTATCTGAGTGCCTTCACACTGAACCGGAAAATTTTGTTGGTGCCTTCGAAAGGGAATTGCTAAGTAGTTTTGTGCCTCTCTTACGTGGTGAAGAGGCGTTGAATTAATTAAATTACTTGACTCTTGGACTATTCCAATCTACCGCACTCTCCACCTCAATCTCAGAATTGAGATAGCAAGCTTGTTGTTGACATTTAAATGCATTTAATTTGCAATATTTTCACGACTTTTTGTCCGCTCCTCTTCAAAGTGTCGAAAGAAACGTCTTTTAGTTCAAACTACGAAGACTAGCATATTTTTCTCGTAAAAACAATTAAGATGGAGGCTGGCCGAATTGCGATTTCGGTGTGGGAAATAATTGGGTTCATTAGTTTTTGAAGATGAAATTAGTTTGGTTCATGGAGCGGCGGCGCAACACGAAAGACGGAATTATGGTCATTGGGGACATATTTTGCGTTCTAATCACCGGCGGTGGTGCTGGTGGGATTTGTTCGAAATGAAGTTTGAAAACATTTTTAAGTGCAAAGAAAATAGGAATTGTTGAATTTTGGCTGAGGGAAATTGTAATGGGATTATGGCAAACATGCTGATGGGCTTTCGAGAGAATGGTTTTTGAAATAATATTAAAATAGCCTTAGCTATGGCGAATTCTTAGGAGAATTGTGAAAATCCTTCTAACTGCTTTTTTCTTTTTTAATTTTTTTTCTCGGATTATATGAAAAGTTTCAAAATTTTAATTGGAACAATTAAGTTAATATTTCCACTGTAGGATTACTTGGAGACCTTAATGACCATCAGACGTTATGTTTAATGTTTTATTTTAACTGTCCCTGAATGGTTCGCAGCAATATTTTTTGATTGAGAATTTCCTTAGTCGCCGCCGTTCAAACATGCAATGTCGAAATCCTCATAGTTTAAATTATTATTTTTGTCGAAGACATAGCTGTAGCAAAGTTGAACAGTGAACATTGAAATTACAGTACTTCGCACATGAATGTGACGAACTACAGACACATAGCAGCACTGGCGACTGAGAACATCGGCTGGGACAGAGCAAGACATTAATACAACAAAGAGAGACAGATAGATACATAGAAGGAAAATACATAACAGAAACCTACGTGGCTTAGAAGAGGAGATATAGATGTGATATTGTCTCATGTTATCGCACAGGTGGCCTCAGATAAGCTGGCGATTTTCGTAGAAAAAGAATGCTGCCGAAGCTGGGGCTTGAACCCGCAGCATTTGGCTTAGCAGTCAAACTACTCATTCCTCTGAGCCATGGCCACCTGCCCCCCCCCCCCCCCCCCCCAAGTTTTATCACGAAATTGTTTATGCAACCCTCATTGCATTGGAGTTTTCGCACCATGCTATTCTTTTGAGTGAATTTTTAACCACTTTTTCGCACTTATCGTTCGGTGTCTCGGCTTGATTAATTTTGGTTCTTGAGTTCGAGGACTCTTCACGTCAACACGTTCTTTTGCGTAGCCCCACAGAAAAAGTCTAACGGTGTCGAATCCCATGATCCTGGTGGCCAATTGACGTGCGTCGCCAAAACGTGAAATTAAGCGACCAGAAAACTTCTCACGCAAAAAGCCATAAATGGTAGTGTTGTGTGGCTTGTTGCCCCGTCTTGTTGGAAACACATATCGTCCAAGTCATGGTCTTCAATCGCCGGCCAAAAAAAAATCGGTTTTCATTCGACCATATCGCTCCGAATTAAATGTAACCGACCATCTTTTGGCATCTTCGTAGAAATATGGACCAATGACACACCAAACAGTCACTTTTTCTGGATACAATGGCAACTTTTCGATGACTCGTGGGTTTTCTGAGATTATACCATATATGGCGATTTTTCGTGTTTACATACCCACCGAGTGAGAAATGCACCCCATCGTAGTAGTTCGAAAAATGGATGTTTATTGTCTGTTGTTCACCTAAGAAGCGTATTTACGGCATTGTGAATAGTCAGCAACACTTGTGCTTGCAGCAGCAATATTTTCGACTGGACGTGCCTTGCGACATAAGTTACGCTTCCCACTCTCTTGGAATTTAAATGTCGTTAATGTGTCGAATTATCTCAATTATTATGCTCCTGGCTTGATATTGTTCCTTTTGTTGTGTGGCCACTGACGATATATCCTGTCGGAAGCACTTATCATCTGGGTCCCTAACCTTAATTTCTGACAACGACATGTTCGTTATCATCCCGCAATATGGAACATCATTCACGGTAGCTGCTTGGCCAGCCTCATTTTCGAAGAAGTACGGCCGAAAGACGCCATCAGTACATAAACCGCACCAACAGTCACTCTTTGCTGATGCACAAGGTTCTCAACAATCATACTTGGATTCTCATTTGCCAAAATACGGCAATTCTGCTTGCTAACGAATCAACTGAGATGAAAGCGTACCTTGTTGCATTAGATGATTTTCACTGTAAAGTAATCATTATGGAGGATTGACGATGATCGAAATGGTCAGTATAGGCTTCAGCAAGTGCTAATTCCCTGGGCAGCAGCTGCCCAGAAGAGCCATTTCATTATGCTTCAAGTCATGAGTCAATTGAATCTGGTTAGGGTGTTAACTCAAATTTGTATTCAAAACTCGCATCAGTGATGTTCGTGAGATTTTCCATTGTTTGGCACGATGCAGGACGAGTTGAGGTTGACTGTTCTTTTCCTAAGAAATAAAAGTAATTTTTTCGACAGAACGAACTGGAAGAACATACACAGATGTTTTCACCTTACTTGCGGACCCTTTTTTTTAAACTTGCTCACAATTCTCCAGATTGTAGACACATTTCGTCGATGAAGCTGAATAAAAAATTCAGGAAGTGAAGGAAATGCATTCTGACTACGTTCAATTTCGTAAAAAGGCTTCAGAAATCTTTTGTAAAATTCCATGGTTGATTTCTTTAAACAATAAAATAAAGGATTAATCTGACATTCCTTTATTTTAATGTTTAAAAATTCAACTGGGCTGGGCAACAAATTTTACCGTAATGTCTGCCACACAGTTAAGGTCTTGTTTTATGGATGGGCCAACTTTATTTGAAAGTCCATTGAAACAGCAAATGGAGATTCAGCTGCTTTTTTATTCAATTTCATCACAAATGAAGAATGAGTTGCATGCAATCCTTCTTCGGCAGTAGAAACAACTTACGTCAAATGTAATAAATCTTTTATTACCAATGCAATCTTGTCTGGAAGGATACAAAAAACTGAGAGACATACCCATTCTGTATTTATGTGTTATTCAGATTTTTAATAAATATTTTGCTACATTGAAAAAAATGTAATTGATATCAATCAGTTTATATTCAACCATCCGTTTTCTCAACCCCACAACTTTATGTGCAGCAAAAAGCAGTCGTAAACAACAAACACTATTACTTAATTTTTCTATTGAAAAAAACCTAAGCAAATAATGATATCAATCAAAAACAGCCCTCTTTTGCATTTGTTATAAAATTACACATGCAAGAAACAAAATATTCTGTCTTGAATACATTCCCGAAACCTGACTTCGTTAGCTCACGTCTTGCAAAACGGACTTTTATTTGTATTTCTTGCTTGCAAAGTTATAGACCAATAAAACACAACCTCAATAACAACAACTGTCTCAACTACACATGTCTTCAAACAAACAACCATAAACCTTATCAACATTGAATTTCAATTCACTTTTAATAACCAACCGCCAAGTTGAAATTTATTTTAATACTTTTTCTTTCATTGACTTTTAAAACTCCCAACATTAACCTTAAACATGAAACTGATCCCGTAACAAACTTATTCTGCCACTCCATAAATTCGCAATATAAATAAAACGAGCCCAAGTCAACAAGCTGCGCTGAGCCGCTCATAGAGGCTTCGGGGAATTTTTATTCGAGGTGCTAAAAAAAATGTAATTTGCAGGCGATAAACTGATATCGTAATGTTTCTTTGTATAAGCCCAAAACTCACTTGTATTCTTTCGTTGCCCTTATAACAAACATGAAACAAGAAATGAGATGATTTTCCCACTCACAGTACTCATACTTGAAACAATAATAAAAATGAAAGAACAAAAAAATATTCCACATACGCCATACGACAACAACGACTGTCGACGAAGACGACGAACAAGAACAAGAACAAGTCTAAGTGCATAAAAATTTATCAGCAACGATTTGTTTTCGTTTTTATTTCGGTTTTGTTTTCTTTTACGTGGAAACTTCTTTTAACAATTTTTCCTCGCTGTATGCATACAGATTGGTCCGAAACGGAAAGGTACACATAAATGTAACATGTCCATTGCTTTTTGGGGAAAAGCTCAGAAATAAGGCAAACAAATGACATACAAACGCAATGGGAAAACAAAAAGAAAAAAATACAAGAAGTGAGGGAAAAGAATTTGAAATGGCCTGGTCTCGGAAAATGAAAAAAACATCATACGTGACTTGTTTGGATACAAATGGGATATTGCTTTTTTTTTCTTTTTTTGCAAATTCACACCACACGCAAAGAGCAATGTTACATTTTGTCAGCCGCAGCAGTATGACCAAATGCCTTTATAAAAAATGGTAGAAAGTTTTAAGTGAATTGCGATTCTTTTGTGTGTTACTGGAGGTGACACTTTAGATTTTGAAGTTTTGTGGTGACTTTTCTAAGGCTCTAACTTAGAGCCTCTAAGTCATCTTTGAGGCAGTGAAAACTGTCTTGGTAAAAAATGGCTGACTGCCTAAGAAGGTCTTAATCACCTGCTTAGTGCTACGTTAGTAGTATATTGAACGGTGCAGGGAAATTACTCCACGGGAATCTGCTCCACATGGGAATTTACTCCACTCAAAGTGGGAATTTGCTCCACTTTTAAAAGTGGAATAAATTCCCACTACGAGTGGGAAATAACTGCATAATTGTGTGAGAAAGTAGTCCACTAAAAGTAAAAAGTGTGAGAAACAATATTATTGCATTCTTTCAGAATGTGATTTTTTTCTTTTGAATTATAAAAGTCTTGACAATAGATAGGACCATTTTTTTTAACTACATATTTGTGGACAAAATTGACAAAACAATTCATTTTTCAAAACTAACTGCTGCCGTTTTCATTACTTTTTAAAAGAAACCACCACGCACCTTTGTAATGCACGCTTGTGTCTGGAAAGCAGGTGCTGCATTGAAATGATTCATTTTGAACATCTTTTTCACTTTCGTCTAGACTCTAGAGATTATGACGATCTGGAACATTCAAAATCGTTTTGGTTTGGTTGGGAGCGAAACGAGCGTAAAAAATTTTGCCCAAAAGAGAATGAATTTGGGGTTTGAAAATAAAAAAATTCGCGCGAATTCATTCTCTTTTGGGCAAAATTTTTTACGCTCGCTTCGCTCGCTTGCAATTATTGTACCTGCTTCATTTTTTGTTTCAAGCTCCAAATCCTTTATTGAAATAATATTTTAAAACATGTGACACTGAGTTAAGGTTAAGTATTGCAAAAATAGTACCTACTTACGTCTGCATCCACATGATGCAAGAAAACTGAACAGTGAAAATCATATCAGTACAAAAATGTCTTTCTAATGGAGCTGTTGATGTAATAGAAACAGCTCAGTTATTTTAGGTGACAAAAAGATGCAATAAGATAGAGCTGGGTTCAAGTACCGTGGTGCTTGTAGAATGCCCTACTCTCACCGAACACCAAAGTTCAGAAGAACGTTTTCATGGGGAAGAGTTTCCCAACGTCACATAGACTTAGAGCATGTGGTTTGTTAACCTGGAAAATATGTTCAAACTGTCTACTTTACAAAATGTTTAAAACTTATCACGAAGAAACCCCGAATTTAATTTCAGGACTAATGACCCACTATAGTGGGTTTGTAGTCCCAAAATAGAATTCGGCACTTATGTTCCACCATAGTTAGACTGTGCGGAAAAATAAATAATTGTTTAATTTGTAAAATTGTAAAATTGTGTTCATAGTCAATAAATTGGTTGAATTTATCACATAAATTGATTGCATTATAATTACTAACATTCCTCGTAAGAACCTGTAGAGCTCAGTTTCATGCTGGGAAATAATTCCACAAAAAAAATTGTGCAGTTATTTCCCACTTGCAGGGGGAATTTATTCCACTTTAAAAAGTGGAGAAAATTCCCACTTTGAGTGGAGTAAATTCCCATGTGGAGCAGATTCCCGTGGAGTAATTTCCCTGCACCATATTGAACTATCGAGCCATTAGGTTAGATTAGGTTAGGTTGAAGTAGCTGTCAGCGATGGAGTAAGACAAACTTAGGGCAATTATTGGCATCTTTCAAAACCTTGCTATGCTAGTATTAGCCAAGCGTGGTAGAATGGGTAATATTGTAAAATATTTGGCGAGTTTATCTGCCTTACATTCTAGGATGTCATTTTGTCCCTGCGACACGCATAGGTGATTGTTAAAATTTTGTATCATCTCTAGAGACGATAGATTATCATACAGTTTTTAGAGACCCAGTTCAGGGATATGACAGCTACCTGGATATCTGAGAAATAATTAGATATGCATCTAGGCGTGTAAAAATGGATTGCCCCGCCTTCCAGTAATGAAATATCCTCTCAGAAATATCTGGAAGGTATAGAAATTTGGAAGTTCCTATCAAACTGTAGTTGGAGGAAATTGCACATATCTCGGCTGCATTTTATTTAATGGCTTTTTTGCAAGAGAAAGGAGTTACAGTTAGGTGTTTGACACTTTCTTGCATGTTTCGTTAACAATTTAGTTTTCTGTCGTAAATCGCCCAGTTATTTTGCGTCATGAAATGAATCTTGCGTTTGTCATGGCTAGTAGATTATATTTTGTATGCGCTCTGATATTTTGGACTGTCACACTTTCTATTCTCTCTTCCATCAATTTTTTTCTGGAGTTGGATCTTCATTTCTAGCAGTCATTTCTGAGACAAAAAACCACAGTCTCTCTTAAGCTTTAAGGGTTAAAGTCAGTAATGCACATAATAAACCCATGGTCGGTAAGTTTGCGCTCCTGAATTCAATTGCATTAATGTAAGACTGAGAACAGTGTTGAAGTTATTTTATTTGATTCGGACTTCTATACCATTTTCTGTAAGAAGATAAAATGAGAATTCTGCCTATTACCCTGATTGGCAATATTCCCCTAAGCAAAAGCTTTCCTTAGAAAGAACAGCTTATTCTCTTTATCAGTCATTTCGCTCCTTATTTTATGCTAAAACAGAGCTTTACGACTCTCTTAGCGCTTGAGCACGTGGACGATTCTATCGGACAAATATTTTTTCGTACTCGTGCTGCAATGAGACTGATCTCAATATACATAAGTTCACTGGTCCGGATGGAACCTCTGCTGTGAGATAATCTCTCTTTTAATCCATCAAATAGTTTTTGAAGATATCTAGTAATCTTATAGCGTTTTTCATTGTAACCTGAAAGAATTGCCCTTGGAACACTTCTCAATAAAACATGTTTTTTGGTTTTGTAATATAATTTGTTTAGCAAGGATCTTTATTTCACTTTTTTTTCTTATTGTTTCCAATTTCTTTTCAAAATAAAAATAAAAAATTGCACTTTGGTCGGTCGGTAGAGCAATATAAACAAATTAAAATCTTTAATTTGAGGTTTGACAAGCTATAATGTTTTCTTGTGTGTTTTAAAAAGAGCAATTCTCTCAAATTTGGGAGATCAATTCTTTCCTTTTCAGAATTGATCTAGAAGTATTCTTTTTGACAATGAAACATAAAAAAATTGAAAAAGGGCAATTCTTTTGTACGCTATTAGCTTCGTTCGTTTTCAAAGTCACACCTCTCCTTTTTGGTTTAACTGTTAAGCACAGATAACCGTTCCTTAGCCGTGCTACACGAATGTGGAATTCGTTATTACACTCCATCTTGCCCTCTCAGGTTTTACTTTTAACTCCTACCCTTTTTGCCCATTGCCAGCTTATTGTTTCTGACATAATATTAAGGGAATATAGAAACAACTTGAGTGCAAAAAAGTCAATACCGACATTTTCGGACCCTATCTGCCGCCGGTGAATTTCATCTTCAATTCTGTTATTCTTAAAGGTTGGTCTTCTTCAGCAGAAAGAGTTCTGAGCTATATGGTTTTTCTCGTCCCAGGTTTTCGCCCTGGTCGATCTAGATAAATGAGGTTTGCTTTTAAGGTCGCATCCAAAGATATCGATTTCGTCTGCATAAGCCAATATGTTCAAGACTCTAGAGCCACTACATCCCTTTGTAGTAGTCCATTGAAAATATTCACCGATCTGGATACCAGAGACGTTGGTCACAGTGTAATTAGTTTTGTTGAGTTGCCTCGTAAAGTTTTAACATTGTCTCTTATCTTCAATTATTGTATACTCACAAAAAAAAGTATGAACGGTCACTCCAAGAAAAAGCTTACCTTGAAGAGTAGTATTCTTTGTGAAAGGAATTCCAAATGCCATTTGAAATTGAATACGCCATTAGAAGAGTCCGAATGGGGAACAGAATACTGAATTACTTCGAGATGGAGTTTTGTTGATTCCGAGTCTTACATATGCCAGTATGTCCTCGTAGATCTAAGGATCATCATTGCCATCATCACCATCATCATCAACAACTACATATACTCTTGTGTTTCTATGCCAGTATAGCAGTAGCAGCATGAAGCACAAGTAACATCATCTTTGGTTTGTAAACGTATGGTTGATTCCAAATTGGCAAATTTTCGTGCAATATAAGAAGGATAAGGTTTTTGTTTTCTTTTTATTATGAACGTTTTTATTTTTTATTTTTTTTTGCTCTTGGGTTATAATCTTTGGGTTTTAAGGTTGAGAGGTTTTTGGTGTGTTACGTTGATGCCTTAGTAGCACCAATAATAGAATGGTAGAGCCCTTAGCAGCATCATAACCATCATCATTATCAACATCCTGCCAGCTAACGACCTGTTAATTTTGTTGCAGTTCATAAGAGAGGCCAGGCTGGGACTGTTTGGCGTACAAGTGTATTAAAAGTTTGATTTAGAGAACTCCTTTGTGGGTACGGAAATAGATTTTGCTCTGGTAAGAGAAGTCTCAAGGTGATTTTGCTGTCTTTGAAGAGAACTGTCGGTGATTTCACATCCGGAAATTACTTTTGAAATCATGAGGAAGGATTTTTTCAGAAGTCTCAGAAGGATTGTGACCAACTTGTTCAACTTGATTCCACAGTGGCGAATGTCTTTCTTGGTTGTGTGAATTTTGCTTGCAGTTTTTCGATTTTACTTTGAAGTCTTTGTTTGTGAATAAGGATTCCGTAGTTTGCTAATTGTTTAAGGTATTCAATGTGAGCATCCATGTCTTCAATTTCAATAAACAAAAAGTTAACCGTTGACCGAAATGTCAAACGAATCGGCGCAAAACTGTCATTCTTTGTATTGATGTATTGACCTCTTGACAGAAACGTGAAGGTTCAAAAACGATTACGCTGTTCTCAAATTCGTTGTCCAATTTGAGTTGTTCTTTCAATTCAAGACATATTCCGAGATTTCCGCACATTCATTTATCGCTAGGGCAGAAAACTGTCACCTACTGCGCCTACTTTTTGTTATCGTTCTTTAGAAAAAAAATATCACATTTCAAAATGATGTTTTCCAACATCAAAACGCACAAAAATTCACGCTGAAGCTGTTTCACCAGCATTTTTACTATATAATGTAACGTTATGTTAAAATTAAATTCATTTAAATAACTTGTTGGACATTTAAGCCTATCTTAAGCCCGAAAATAAATTATTGCTTGCATATTTCAAAACAATTTTTCCTTGCCATCAATTTCCTCATGACAATAGAAAAATAGAATCTTACTTTAAGAGAAAGTAAATCAGTTTGCTTTCTTGCCATACACTCTTTGAACAAACACATTAACATTAAAATTTTACTGTAGGTTAGGCATAACAACAACGACATCCTTTCTTAACCAAATTAAATTCTCAGAAACTATTCAGTTAATTGTAGAAATGGTTCAACGCCAGAATTGTCTGTAACTGGACTGGTTTCATTTGAGATGTGGTTATATTACTTCTACACTCCTTGAGGTCCTTTGATGTAATAAATTAACTTTCTGTCAGCCAATATATCCTGCCGAATCTGGAAAACTATGTTTTCTAGTTTTATACGACTCCCGAGAAACCACTTGTCACTTAACACACAACACAACACAAACACAAAGGCCAACAGGACTCTGAGGAAAAATTTAAATTTTAATTCGTCGTCGTTGTCGTTGCTGTTCGCCTTGTTGTTGTTGCCACATCAAAACATAAAACGCAAACATTATTTTGCGGTGGCAAAAACAAAACGTTAACATTGGTAGACCATTCTCACAGGATTAATCTCAGAATTTCAATGCATATTTATGGAAGCAGCGAATTTGCTCGTTGGCAAGTTGCAAATTTAGTATTTTGTTGCTGACTGAATTTGGAGATTCGAAGATTAGCTATGCTCAGGGAAATGTCCTTCGAAATAATTGGATTCTAAGTCTAAGTTATGTTTCTTTAATTATTTGCGATCAAAAAGGTACATGCTGTTTTCATTTTTGGTTATTTGGTTTATTGAAAATAAGTGTTTGTAAGACATCCTCATAATTAATTGGGGGTTAGGCCTATTTGCTGAATCGAAACTTGAGTCTTAGCACTAAAGTTTTATTCAAAAATTGATTCGACTGAACAACGAAATAAGACAAACAAATGTTCAAGTGAAGAAATCAATTCTGTTTTCAAGGAAGTCGATTTATAGATCTTCTCTCTTGGTAATTCAAAAGAAAAGGATTCGACCTTGATTCCTTATTTTATATTATTTGTTGTTTTGTTGGTTTTGCACGTTCGTCGCTGGGAACGAGTAAGGCTGATTTCTTCAACGACTGAGGACTGTTCTATTTTATTTTGCAAATTTTGTTTGAAGGGGGTTATAGAACATGACAGTTTTGGAATGGGAAGGAGTTTGTTTTTGTGTTTAGAAGAGAATTATTAAAGTTGGCTGACTACATACAATTTTCAATATAAAGGTTCAATGTTTAACAAACAATACTGTTTACTGAGGGAAAATCATTAAATTCCTTAGCACGTACGCAGGCATTGATGATGATATGAACCAACCCCACTTACCCCTTTTAAGAAAGATTTGAAGGTCATAGAATATAGAAAATAGATATTGAGACTGATGATGACATTCGAAACATATTCCACTTCTCTGTTTTTATGGCTTGCAGAGTGAATTTATAGCAAAGGCCTGTGATGTCAAAATATTATATTGATGCTGGTTACATAAAGGGGTTTCCAATAAGGGCTTGTCAGCTTTATTATAACTTGAAATATTTCATAAACTTTGTTATGGGCTTGAAGAACAATCAAAATATTTATCAATGCAACTCACTTCGACTTCGTTCATATAAACACCGCTCGCTGGCACGTTTGCAGTAAGTCGATCCGTTGGAACCAATTTTCAATGAGTTAGTCTCCATTTCGTCCGCTTTTTCGCTTTCAATATTAGCTCTGAGCTATTACAACGTCGTCGCCGTGTTGGCATAAACCAATGACTTAACGAACCCCCAATGAAAATAGACTTGAGGTGTGGAATTGCACGAACGAGGCTCATGTTTTAACATAGCACGCTTATCAAACTGAATCTTCAATAAATCGATTGTTAAACTTATGGCACCATCCTGTTGAAACCACATGTCGTCCAAGTCCATGACTTCCAATTAGGGCCAGAAAATATTTGTAATCATGGCGTCATAACGCTAGCCATTATGTGAAAATCATTTTCGTCGATATTAAATATATGTAAAGTAATATAATTCCGGCGGGCCGCCATGCCATCCAAGTTATTAATTGTGGATGAAAAGGCGGTAAATGTGGATTCTCGACCGACCCATTGAGGCAAAAATGAGCATCGTCACTGGTGATGATATTGCAATAAAATTCATCATTCTGGCGCATCTTCTCCAGAGCTTTACTTCACTTGCAATGGTCCATGGACTTCAATTTTTGACTCAACTTAATCTTGCATAGGAGTGAACCAAGATCCTTACGAAAAAAACGTCATAATGCGGCCTGAGGCATGTCCAATTATTGAGCTACCCGTGGAATTTCCTGATTTGGGTGGTTTGCCACACCTGGACGGCAGCGATATTTTCAACACTTAAACCAACAAATGTACTTATTATTGCATCTACCAAGGCCAGTATTACGAGCGAGTTGACGCTCTTAAAGTAGTGGTAAACGACTCCGAATTTCGGTAGAATTTTTTTCATTATCAGTAAGGGTTGCTCTTTCGTGTACTTAACTATGATGATGGACATTGACGATTCAATAAAAAGTAAGATTCTGTGTTCAAAAATTACATTCACATTTGTCAAGTCCCTCATGGAAAACCCAATATTTGTGTTTGAAATTCAGTCTAGTCCCTTAACCTTTGGACAAAATCTATATTATAATTAAGTCGATGTTGCAAAATCAACGTGGTGCATCATATTGTTAGTATAGTGGATAGCACTTGGAATCGTAGAGCTCAATGATGGGGACAGAGTAAGTCGGAGTGTCAACTTTTTCTCAGGTAGAGATATCGAAGCGATTTGTTTGATGATTAAAGCAAAAGAGCGACTGAATGTAAGAAAACTGCATAACGAGCAATGCAGCAATTGTATATAACAAAGACACTTGACAGAGAAGAGTCTCAGAAAATGTGAAAGGAGCTTCGCAGGCAAAAGAATTTAGTCTAAAAAAAAAAACAGACCAGGCAAATTGGCGTTTGATCACACATTAACTGTAAGCTAGGCGCGACGTCGAGAAAGTACATAATTATATTTAACAATCCAATATATAATCTGCTAACAAATTGTTAGAGCTCATAACCAGGATAGAAGATAGGGAATTCCCTTATGGCTTTGTAAAGTTCTATCCTGGTTATGCTCTCGATAGCAATAAGTGCTGAACAAAGCCAACAGAACCTTACAGCACCTACTCTGTTAAAGCTTTTTTGAATCAGAAAACTTATTTCAAATCTATTGCTGTATAAGATGGTAGTTTTAGTATTAGTCAGTGAATGATCTTCTTGATTCTCCAATGAAGATTGTCGTCCGAAAATTTAATGGCTTCTAGTTATCCTTTCCTTTTTTGGGAGTCAAGGAACCACAATTGTCTTCCAACGCACTGGAAAACATGAATTATTCATCCCGCTGTTGAAAAGAATTTCTATCGCCTCAATCTGTCTGATTGTTAAATAACACATTTACAGTTGCTTATGCCTTGTGTTTTTATTGAATCGTGAATATCAAAGGACGTGTATCAGTTTGCTGGTTGATACTGGCGTTTGGCAAAAGAACCGTTTGAAACAGTAGCTTCCACATCGTCAATGCACAATGTCGTTCCTAAGGTAGAAAAAATGAAGTAAGAACTTATAAGATTTATTATGCAAAAGTGGTTCTGGTGTTTGATCACTCGGGCGTATACGTACTTTTTTGTATCAAAATGAATCAAAAACCATCTTCAAAACGAATGAAACCATTTGCAAACCATTTATGTTTACTTTTAAGAATTCTAAATCTAGAATCTAGAATTTCTAGAAGATATTTTTATAACATGAACATTTGGAGTTGAGCAAAAGATAACTGTTATCCTGTATTCATTCTTCAATCAATTCGTTTTTATCATTTATATATCTGCTTAGAAACAAAGACACAACAACACATTTCAATTCATTCGACACTTATAAATTCCCTTAGCACCTTGTAAACAGCATCCAATCACCACAACGATAGCTTATTCAATTTAATGACGCAATTTACTTTGTTGCTCGCCATTAAAGCAACCTGTCTCTCGCAATTCAAAAGCAACAACACGAAACACACAAAACTATCTCTTTGCTTTCAAAATTAACTTATAAATTCATTCATTCAACGTAGTCAACAACAAAACAAGATAAAGCAATTTTATTGAGACACGTACCTTAAAAGCCATTTCCCATCTATATGCATCACCAACATTTTAATGTGAATTCTTAGCCACCGTCTCCGGAGAGCTGTGGAAGCGGGGGGAAGCTAGTCAAAACCCCTTAAGAAAAAAGAACATTCTGCACAGATTAAATGTGTCACCCCACGGCAAAGCAATTTACTTTCAGTTGCGGTCGATGGTCCTGATGTCTTGTCTTGTCCTGTGGCAAAGTCAAACCAAACCAAAGGGGGTGAATCGACTGCTCTCTATAAGACAATAGTAAATTATGTTTTTCTAGCCACAGGATCACGCGCATTCCCCTGTCCACTTGGTTGGCCGGACTATTTTGTTGCTTTTGTATTTTTCCTCTTGAAGAAGAAGAACTTATATCCTCTTATCAGCGAAAGGAAAATTACCACAACAAGAATGTGAATATCCTGCCAAAGAAATGAGCAGCCAGTGCGAAGTTTTTCTTCGTGGAACTTTTTTTGCTTTCTATAGTTTCGCCATGGTCAGAGGAATCGACATGAGCAAGGACACCTTCGACAACTACTCTCTATAAACCTTTCGAAAGTTTGGTCTCTTCTTTTTTGTCTTGCCATTGGCCCTGCACGTCCGGTCCTTGGCACGTCACAGCAATGAGCTGTAATGAAATGAAAATAAGGATTTGGATTTGGACACTTAATCGTGTTTACCTCCGTGTGGCATGTTTGTCATGACAAAAGGTCGAACGGACGCGACCAACCGACCGACGCAACCGACCAAAGACGAAATACCACCGTGTTAACCGACTTAAGAGTCAAGTTTGAGGTAGCATCTTTGGGAAAGTGTTTTCAAAGAAATAAAAAGCTTTTAACGATCATTTTTCTCTTATTGTGAGTCTTTTATTAGTTTATGGAAAATTACTTTCTCCTCCTGGATTTTGCGTTGGTTACTTCGTCTTCGTTTTCTTATTTTGTTCCTGTTCGTAAATCTTCACTTATCACGAGTAATTCTATTAAGGAATTATAGTTGCTTAAGATGAAGTTTACGTAGTCCGTTGCTAAGAATTTAGTTTTGTGAGTCCTTGGGGCGTATACTTTGGGGAAGTGTTAAACTCCTGGCAGCAGCAACACAAAGACGTTGGCGTATAAATGCACAACGACAGACTCGACTCACTTTGCAGTTCGTGTATTTCTTGAAGAATATTTATGAGATAGAAATTCCTTTCTTCTTGAAGATTAATGCTGCTGGCAGCTCATTAGATTTATTTTTTATGCTTGGAATTTGTTCATGAATAGAAGATGATTGGGAGGGAAAAAAATTGGTCAGAAAGTCAGAACTGGAAAGTGAAATTCCGAAAAGTTTTGAGAATGTTTTGATCCAATCCAATTATTTTGTAATTGTAATCATTCAGAATCTGATATTTCTTGGAAACCATTTTGAAATTAAATGTTTTTGAAAATAATCCGCTGTTTTTTGTAAACGGAAATCTAAACAAACGAAAATCAGGTAGGTACTGCAAATAATTGCTTTAACTTCCAAGCAATGTCTTACGTCTCAAAACTGAAAACAAACATTTCCACTAGCTATGTAGACGGATGATGAGAGTTCTGAGTTCGAAAGTTGGAACTTTGACAAGTAGAAACTTCAAGCTGGAAGAGATGAAGAAAAGAAGGCAAGTGGACATTCCAATAAAAGAATCATCCAACATGGTCCCGTTTCGTACTAGGACAAAATATCGTTCTGGTAGGGAACGAAAAAGAGTAAACAACTTATGTTCAAGACGTTGACATTTTTCACAGGCAATACTTTCCAAAAGCTTCCCCTATCATCATCATCATCATTGTCGGCTTGGCGGATAAAGTTTCAGTTTTCATCTGCGCCAAGACCGTGATCCCACCGGACCTCTTTCAGAAAGTTCTTCCACCTATCACGATCGTTGGACATCCTATTATTCTGGTCCTGGTCTAGACTATTCTTCCAGCAAAGATTTAATCTCCCGCGCTGTGTCCTTCCATGAATTGTACCGCCAAGAAAATTCTTGACTAGTTCTTCTTCAGTCATAAGAGCTAAGTGTCCAGATAACTTAACTTATTCATGATTATATCGACTCTGGAATTGCCCGTCCTGATAAACGGGGCTGACTTTTCTCTCCAGATATTTTCTTCGAAAGCGTCCAAGTATCCAAGTCTCCATAATTGACAACTGCTAAGGCCCTCTTATTATAGAAGAAATTTCGAAGCAAAGGTGTAAGGTAAGCCTTGAGACTGAAGTAGTTTCTTTTGGTTTTGAGAAACTGGGTCCGTATACCTTCTCTTTATTTTTAACGGCTACGTCTGCTGACCCAATAAAATCGAAGGGTCGATCTACTCCGAACTCGTGTCCCAATAAATTAATAGCTTGTCTTCTTCAGCAGAAAGAACCATCTTGTTATTGGTTTTTCCTTAATTTATGTATGGCCCCAGAGGTTTCCATAGCTTGTAGGTTGGTGACGATAGTAGATGTTTCAAAGTCACGGATTTGTTTCTCCATTGCCCGCCAACTTGAAGAAGAGGCAGGATAGTTGGAGTCCATTAAAAATATTGTTGGGTTTGGATAACGGATGCCTGTAATTGGCTTGAAACTTTGGGCATGTTAAGCCCAAGCTGTTAAGGTTTCTCATTGGTGATCTGATGGTTTATCTCACCGAACAGTGGAACAAATCTTTACATCGTTCTGGAGAAAGTAAGATTATTACTGACCACCTCTTGTGGAACGAGCACACATGCAATGTCGCCAACATTGCCGCAAGATATTCTGGTTTGTTAGGACGGGGCAAGTCTTTTCTTCTCCAGTCTGGTCTGGCTACTATATTAAAAAAAATTTCATCTGTCGAAAGCTGGAGTACAACTCCAACTACTAAGTACTTAAGTCTCTTGAATGGTTTACAAAAAAGAGCTCTACGAATGATTGGTGATAGAAACATCAATGACTCATTCACTTCGCTAGAATACGTTTCGCGTCTCTCTCTGTTCTATCGTTACTTCTGAAAGTGCTCTAGTGAAATAGCCAGTTGCATTCCGGTGAATCTGAAAACATAGCAAGTGTACACCAGGGAAGTGTCTTAAGTCCTCTACTTTTTAATTGTCCTTGATTGCCTGCTCTAACTTAAAGTGATGGAACCCAAAAGTGTTTCAGTTATTCTTCTCTAACGATGGAGCCATCACTAGTAAAGATCCGATATTCCTGCAAAGAATACTTGACAGATTGGTAAAAGTTCTGCAAGGAAAGGGTATATTTGTGATGATGACATCAATTAGGTTGAAGTGAAGGGTGTATGAAGTGGAAAATTCTTCTGTGAACCAAAAATGCCCCTAAGCTGAAAGGAAGGCTCTAAACTGCGTATATGCGTCCAGTATAATGTTTCACAGTCCACATTAATATGAGAGTTAATAAATGGTTGCTGAAATGAAGACCCACTCAGCTGTTATTGTCGTGTTCGAAAGAAACCCACTTCATTTTAAACTCCAGCAAAGCTATTAGGACCAGCTAGTCCAATTTAATTTACTGTCAATAAAAACTTGTTTTTGCTCTTTTTCTTGTTTCTCTTTGTTTTAAAAACTTAATTTATATCATGCATTCAATCAAAACAAGAACTTTAAGACTTGTGGCCATAAACATTTTGAAATCTTTGAAGCAATGATGGAAGTTTTTTATTGACACTTTGTCCTTACAAAGTGCTTATAGAAAACCCAAGTTGAATTATTGCTCAAGCAGATGATGACAGTTCGGTTTATCTCAATTCAACGACAAACTTCAGTAGCCACAACCAAATGCTGTTTTTGAGGACATCAAATTAGATCTATCAAAAACTGCAATAAACTTTCAAGCTGTTCGTCCTTTATTTCATAAGCAGTCTCAGAGGAATCATGTTAATACTTTTCATGTGTGCTGCAAAGTATAGCTGGTCTTAATATTACACCATTCTCGTGCCGTTTTTCAGGACGTTTTCCTGTCATAAAGTAGCTATTGTTGCTCTGCAGTCTTTTACAATTTACACACATATTTCCGTTACCTACCACTACATCTTTAAATCGTCCCTACTCCCAATAGTATTGAATCAATAATAAATTCTGTAACAGGAAAAGCTTTTGAGATTTTTCTTTTTCCCGATGGATATTAAAAGCATAACTCGCGGTCGGTGTTGGAGGACGAAGAAAGGAAGCCCCTGAAAAGTCTCATCAAACGGTGCTATATATACTGTAGGCTCTTGAGGTCCTCTTCGGGGAAAATTTAATTAAGTCTACGACTGAGATTACAACCATTACATAATCGTGTATTGAATGCGAGTTCCGGCCTTCGGTCCCTATAGAAAACACTTCAGTGGCGTTCGCTGGGACTAAGGACTGAGGTCGGTAATGAGATATTGAAAATGAGATAAAACCCAGATTGATTGGCCTTTAATTCAATATATGGACCGGGAAAGAGCGGGAAAGGGACTATGAAGTTAATTTTGATGCTCCGACATGTGTGTTTTTTATGTAGCGGCAGACAGACAACTTGGTGATCGAATGGATGGGGCGTGCGGTATGTTTCATTTTTGCTTGACTTGGGAAGAAAATTACTCGTTTCTCATGTTTCATGGTACACTTGAAAGTACTCGGAAATCTTTGAGGGTGTATAATTTCAGTGAAAAAATATATGGATACACTTTTTTACACATCTAGTGTTTGTATTTTTCGTGTGTCAAGTGGAACATGGGAATGGGAATTAAGGATTATTGCCGAACTGAGATTGATTCAATGACATTTTGGAATTAATTTTTGATTGATTGTAAAGCAGGGCAGGGCGATAAGGACAGATATTGTCGATGAAGTGTGCCAGTCAGAAAATGTTATTGATAACTTTTAAATTCGATTAAACAAAATGATTACAAATTCAAGAGCGAAATGCTTTAAGTTTCTCAAAATGTTTTTGAGTAAAATAAGAAAATTTGTCAGAAAAGTAATAAAGATTTTGTTGCGATTAAAAACAAAAATATTTTCTTCGGCAAGCTTAAGCCCTTGATTGAGAAAAAATTAATAAGCTTTTCCTGGTATTTAGGGTTTCAAAAATTTATAAGAACCTGAAGGCTAGAAAAAGGACATTTTCTAGGTGGTCCCCGATATTGGTTCTTACGTATTTAGGTTAAGTTGAATTTGCTATTAGATTCGCCTTCTTCACAGGAACGAAAATTCGTCGAAGACTGCAGAACTTTTATTAACCATTTTGACTGGCCAGTAGCGTAGCGTGAGGGGGGCAAGGGGGGCAAGGGGGGAAATGCCCCGGGCGGCACTTATTTGAGGGGCGGCAAAAAAGGGGCGGCGGCAAAAAAAAGGTTACCAAAACAAAAAACCCTGCACTTGTTTGAGGGGCGGCAAAAAAAAAAAGGTAACCAAAACAAAAGAACCCTGAAATAATTTTCGGTAAACAGAATTTCGTATGGGGTGGCATCCAATCGACCTGTACCTATACCACCACAAACTTCATTTAATCAGAAATTTAATATAAGCATTAGACCGAAAATCTACGATGGTAAATCTTTTGCGAATTACGATCCACCCATCACACATTCAGATAAACGACAAAATTTTAAATAACAATTGCTTCACGATTAGCGGTTGTTGCGACCGAAAATCTCAAAGAAAATTTCTGAATAAGCAACGCTGCAAAACAAATCTCATTAAATTATTCTTTGACAAGCAGAACACATATCTTTTGGGACGGGTGGTGAGGCAAGAATTGGAAGTAAGACTTCAGAAAGATCAAACCATTGATCAAACTGAGGAAAAACTCTTGGCTAATAAATCAAAAAAATGGCAAGAAATTCTTGTTAGAATGGTTGACATCATTAAATTCCTAGCAAAACAAACTTTAGCTTTTCGTGGCCATAGAGAAGACCCTACAAGCTCTAACAGAGGCAACTTCTTAGAGCTAGTACATCTCATCTCAAAGTATGACCCAGTCCTTCGTGAGCATCTTGTAAGAATAAAAATGAATGAAAAAATATCAACAAGTTATATGTCGCCACAAATTCAAAATGAATTTATAAACATTTTAGGAGAAGAAGTGCGACATCAAATTGTTTCTGAGGTGAAAAAAGCGAAATACTATTCAATAATTTTTGATAGCACTCCTGATATTTCCCACAAAGACCAGACCAGTCAAGTGTTGCGGTATATAAAAATTGAAGATCATCATATAAAAGTGGTGGAATCCTCTGTTGATTTCATTGAAACGAAAGAAAAAACTGCTGAGGGCATTGCCGAGATGATCCTTTGTAAACTAAAAACCGACGGCCTCGATATAATGGATTGCAGGGGTCAAGCTTACGACAATGCCGCTGTTATGGCCGGAAAAAACACAGGAGTCCAAAAAATAATTCAAGACATAAACCCGAAAGCCCAGTTCGTTCCATGCTCAAATCACTCTTTAAATCTTGTTTGCCTGCACGCTGCTGCAACTGAGTCCGACTCAGTTACTTTTTTCGGAACATTGGAACGATGCTATGTGTTTTTTGCAATGTCAACTCATCGTTGGGACGTCCTGATTGCGACTACTGGTAAATCGTTGAAAAGGATTCAAGAAACAAGATGGAGTGCAAGAGAGGATTCTGTGGAGACCACATACTCTTACTATGAGGATATTTTAAGAGAAAAGCTTACTGAGACATGCGAAAGCTTAAATACGAGAACAGATGCAGGAATTTTGCTTATAGCAATGCAATCCTTTTCTTTTCTCTGCTTTTTGGCCTTTTGGAAACCTGTTCTTCATGAAATAAATGATTGTTAAATTTACTTACAAACTGAAGGTCTTGACCAGTGATGGGACTTGAAAAATTCAAAGTGGTGGTAAATAGCCCAAAAAAAAGGTGGTAGAAAGGTGGTAGAAAAAAACTTTCTTTCGTGTTAAGAATATCATTTACTGTGCTAATAGGTTAAAGGAGCTTAAGTCGACATAAGCGAAAATCGAGTTTTTAATTTCACATATTTACCAATTTGTTAATCTTTCATTTGGTCTGGGTCCCATTACTCTACGATAAGAAATAACCGTTAAATTCTAAAAAATAGCAAAATAGCTTAGGCTTAAATGGACATACAATGCATTTGCATAACAGCTTATGTCTACTTTGGAAACAAGATAATACATTTTTTTCAAATGGCGTTAGTCATGAGTTAAGCCCTTAGTGCTTGTTAAAATCAAAAGAAGTGATAACTCAAGTCGACATAAGTTACTTTAAAATCTCCCAAATTGAACCTTTTAGTAACTTATGTCGACATAAGCTTTTTGAAATGTAGCAAACATCATAAAGCACTTTCTTGAAACAGCTTATGTTTGGAAAACTTGTTTTTATTAGCTTTGTTGTTGCTTTCAACAAAAAAAAGATTTATAGGTAAATGAAGAGTATTACAAGCATGTGTCCTGAAAAAAAATCTCATGTCTACCACCACCAGTTTTCGCCAAAATAGTCTTTAAAATCTGGTAACAAAAACTTCATTTCATCATAGCGGAAAATGACTAAAAATGACTTAAGCTACTTTTACTTATTGCCACAGAATTATTAATAATGTATTAAAGAAAACAGAAACAAAACAAAATCAGTCCATTCAAATTAGTAGTAACATGTAAAATGACATGTTTTCGAACATTAAATCTCCCATAACGTCTGTCAAATTTTTAAGAAAAATCCACTGTTGGCGAAAAACACCCGATCCAGAACCATATACAATCGCAAAATAGAGGTCAGTCAATGAGATGGATTGGAAATTTGAATAGGTATTGGAATTTTTACATTTAATGAGAATGTGTGTTAAATGTGTATGGGTAAAATGTGATTTACAAAGCAATACAATGATAGAATAGAAAAATTATTTTTTTTAGCAGCGAATGGTAAAAGGTGGTAGATTTTGAGTTGGAGGTGGTAGAATTTTAGAAACAAAAAAAAGTGGTTGAAATACCACTTAAGTGGTAGAAGTCCCATCACTGGTCTTGACCTTTATCAGTGTGCAGCTAAAATCAGTGCTCTACTGACTTTTCTTGAAGATACAAGAGAAAAATTAGTCAATGATGCTCTTGTTTACGCAAGGAATTTGTGTGAGAGCTTAGGTATTTCCTTGGATCCTCCCAGAAGGAAAAAAAGGAAGCACATCTTTGGTGATGAAAGCACAGATGTTAGTCTGCCTCATGACGAAGAGTTGAGAAGAAAATTGTTTTCTTCCTTAGATAAAATCATCGTCAAAATCAAGGAGGGATTTAACCAATTGCAAAGTTTGGCCAAAAAATTCAATTTTCTTTCAGCTTCCAAGCTACTGGCTGAAAATTTTGATTACGATTCGGAATTTGCATTCAATGAACATGATGTATCTCCCGATGATTTCAAAATAGAACGTGGTCGATTGAGAGCCTTTGCATCTTCCTTGGAAAGACTTAACGATCTTGAAACAACAAACCCGTTTGAAATATTAAATTTCATAGTACAGTCGAGTTTAGAAACAAGTTTGCCAAACATTATCATTATGGTGCGTATTTTTTTAACAATAGCAATAAGCAATGTCGGATGTGAGAGGAGTTTTTCAAAACTAAAACTAATAAAAAACTATCTCAGGTCAACAATGAGTACTCTAAGGTTAAGTAACCTAGGAATTCTAGCCATAGAAATGCAAAAAACTGATGCGATTGACACCGAAACTATAATAAAAGAATTTGTGTGTATAAAACAAAGAAGACAAATAATTTAAACATTTTCTACCTTTTATAAATTATTGTTAAATATGGGTTGGGTAACGTACAAACGTACATAAGTCAATGTCAGTTGAGTTGCTTGCCACAATGTAATTAAAAAAATCAAATTTGCTTAATTTAAAAATCGAAACAAATGTTCATTAAAAATAAAAATATACGAAACTTTCCTTATTAAAATGAATACAAAAATTAAATTTTTGCTTTATATGTACTAGTAATAACCAAAATTAAGTGATTTAAAAAATTAAATATAATTTCTTAATCTTAATTTATTTTTTGAGCTTTATTTTACAGTGAGTATGCAATTTAAAACATTAACCAAATTTGAATGTTAGGTTCCTTAAAATGTGGTTACTTTCAATATGGTTATAATCGATATACACCACCTACTTACATACATACATACATACATACTTTGTAAGTATGGTTCATTATGGAAGAAATGGTAGTGTTCACCAACTTTGACAAAAAAAATTTGGGGCGGCAAAATTTGATCTGCCCCGGGCGGCAAAAACCCACGCTACGCCACTGTGACTGGCCAATCCAAAGTAGCAGCAGTTCCTTTGGGTAGTTCTTCACTGGATGCTCAATAAGTTGTAGCGTAACGGGTTTATATTTGTTTTGAAAAAGGACAATTTCCATAATGCCTTGAAATGCCTGTTGGTATCAGTACATTGCTTAGATGTCAGGTATTATGTTGTGTCCCCATCCATTTGAAGTCAAACGTGTTTCACCTATTCTTAAATCAGTATGAACGCCTTAAACTTAGCTCCTTGGGAGCAACTGTTAATGTCAATGTCACAAACATTGAACGGGCTTAAAACAACTGCGTATTTTTCTAGATCCTGAGGTCAGAATTTTGCAGGGCATATACTTACTTAAGGTGGCGCTATAGTCTTAGATGAAGTTGGGCCTCAACCAACAAACCTCACCAGCCAGCTCGGTCATTAGCTAGCTGTCTCCAGTTTCACGTGACGATTTCTTTTAAGTCTTCTATAACTTGCGTGGCTCCACCTGAGCCTTGGGTCTTCCTCAACTGCGTCGTCCCTCTGGGTTGGACTCGAACAGCTTACAGGCTGAAGCATTGGTGTTCACCCTCTTCACGTGACCAAGCAATGTGAGTCGTTTGACCTTTACTCTCTTAGTTAATATATTTAAAACAACCACGATGTTGAGTTCATGTTCTTTAAATCTTTAGCTTTATATC
The DNA here is from genome assembly GCA_943590905.1 of Sphaerophoria taeniata. Lineage (NCBI taxonomy): Eukaryota > Metazoa > Arthropoda > Insecta > Diptera > Syrphidae > Sphaerophoria > Sphaerophoria taeniata. Next base: position 47,566,777 of record OX016540.1, read on the forward strand.
ATTAGTTAGGTCAGTGTTACTGTACTACCCGTCCTGTCTGCACGAAGTCCACATCGAAGTTATACGTGTCTATCTTGACGTTTGTGTACTCATAAATGCATTATTGACACCAGGTTGTGTTCTCCCAAAGCTATCAATATCGCCGGCGGCGGCGTAAGCGAGTACATAGTTGCCCAAACTTTTGGAAGATTGAGGCTCTATTGATGACGAGACAGATCGGTGTCGGTGAGGTCGTTACCGACTCTGATGGAGCAGCGTGAGTTCAACATTGGCATCCTACTAGAGATGTCAAAACTGGGCATTACTATACTAATCTCTTCTCTATATATGTAGTGTCATACGCGGACTTAAAATTGATGAAAAGACGGTGGGTGTCAATTTGGACCTATCAGTTCGTTGAAAAAAGGCTTCAGGCACATTAGTACTGCAGAAAAGATATCATAGGTTAAGACGTTCTCCTTTCTTCAGGATCGGCCAAACAATTTTTACAGGGTATTTAGTGGTTTAAATGGGACATGTCCTGGACTAATCATGGTACAGGGACTCTCTTGGCTAGTTTCTCATTTCTATCTTCTCTTTGTCCCTTTGTAATGTTTGGTCTACAAAAGAGCGCGTTTTCTGCTCGAGATTTGACCACTTTGGAGCATCAGGTTGAGGCCGCTGGAGCGATTGAATGGAACTTCAAGAGTGTTTGTTCGAATTTTTGGTCATTATTCTCGGGCTCCCGGAAATTACGCCATAGGAAATTACGCCAGATTTTTTTTTTTTTTTGGAAAAAACGCCAGAATATTTCTTTTGGTTAAAATTGGAAAAAGCAGCAGAAAATAATTTGGAAAAAACAGCAGAAAAAATTGGAAATTGTGCCAGATAGCTATGGAAAAAAGTCGGAAAATGAAATGGAAATTAGGCCAGAAAATATTACATTCTGGCTTAATTTCCACATTTCATTTTGGAAAAAGAACCTGAAAATTAATAAATAATTTCTGGTCTAATTTCCTCATTTCATTTTGGAAAAAAGGCCAGAAAAGTTTTTTTCAGTTCTAACAAAAAAAAGTGGACAAGTGCGAGATATACTCGCTCGAGGAGGGTTCCGTACTTGATTATCCGACCCTACTTTCTTTCAGTTTTGAATGATTTTTTATACAAGGATTAAGATTTAAAACCAAAAATTTTCTTGGAAAATAATTTGAATAGTCTTTCTGCCTATTTCCTTCAATCACTTCGAAACTGTGTATCTTAAAAATCTGATAGCAGCATTTTCGGATCACTTCTATCTAGAAAATGTGAACCAAATTTAATTGCAATCAGCTTAGCAGATTCTAAGAAATCGTTTGTGAAACAAATAAAAGGAAACCGAACTGATCTTATAGGTTTTCGTTTTCACCTGTGTAAGAACCCTAAAAAGAAACAAAAATTTTGGCCATCGGCAAACAAAACGAAACACCACAGTAAGAAAGGAATAAGGAACTTATTTTTTCGTCAGCAAATAAACAATTGATTTTATTGCAATATTCAACAATAAAAAAAAATAATTATAACTCGAATAGGTTGTCTCTTCTTATATATAAAACAAGAGTTAAACTTATAATAAAAATTAAGTCTCATTGTAATACGAATACAAAAAAAAAGAAAAGCAATCCCCCGACAAGATTCGAACCAGGCATATCAAGAGCATCAGGCGAGTACTCTACTATCTAGCTAACACCACACATGTATTGTCTTGTGACAAATGTTTTATATTTATATGAGGGCATACAAATTTTCAAAAAATTATAATGGTATTCAAACTGTACTAGTTGAGTACATTAGGGCCCGTGGTCGAATGGGTAGCGAAGTCTGGCATTTGAGTGAAGTGATCCAGGTTCAAATCCGGTGGAACGGTACGAAAATTTTATTCACAACACTTAAAGTACAAAATCAATACAACAAAAGAAAATCCCATAAAAGAGTGTAAAGGGAGGAGGGCGGGAGGGGCAAAATTTTTCGTATTTTTTATCTTTTCTCTTTAATAACTTCGAAACTATTTATCTAAAAAAGATGAAAACAACATTTTTAGATTACTACTGAATACTAAAATATGTGTACCAAATTTCATTGCAATCGGCCTAACAGATTCGAAGAAATAGCTTGTGAAAGACGAATGAACAGAAAACGAAGTGATGTTATAAGGGTTTCGTTTACACTCTGTGTACGGAACCCTAATACATATTCGGATTTATGCTTATTTACATCATCACTGTAATGTTTTTTGTATTTTCTGTAACCTACACGTTTTAACTACATTTTGAAATTATTTTGGAAATGCCTGGCCAAGCCCTTTCGGATATGAGGAGGGGGTGAAATTAAGTGTTTTTCATAGTCCTTTTTTGTTGGTTTTTTTTTTGAATAACTTCAAAACCATTTGCCTTGAAAATATATCGTTATCTAAATTATTACTGCAATTTTTTTTGTTGTTCTGTAATCTATACGTATGAAACTATTTTTTGATTTTTTTGGAAATTCCAGGCCCACCCTTTTTGGTGATGAGGAGGGGGTAAAGTTTGGTTATTTGCATTTTCGGCCTTTTTTGTTGTGTTTTCTTGAATAATTTCAAAACTATTTGTCTTAAAAATACAAAAAAAATATGATTGTCATTGCAGGCAATTAATGAATGATTGTACTTAATTTGAAGTCAATAGGGTTACCACCTGTTCAAAAAAATGGTTTTAAAATTTAATGAAATTGGAAATTAGTATATTGAAAAATTTTGCATGTTACATAAATAACTGTGACTTCTTATCACTTTTCCGGTAATATTCATGTTATAGACCTATATTTCAATTTTTTTAAAGAATTTTAGGTCCAGTAGTTTCGGAGATTAGGGGGGGGGAATGGCCTGTTTTTGACATTTTTGCCTATTTTTCCATATTTTCTTATATAACTACAAAACTATTTCTCTTAAAAATATAAAAAAAATATGATTGTATTTCTACTTAACACGTTGATATATTGGCCAACTTTTAACTCAATCGGTATAACGGTTTTGGAGGAAATAAATTGTAAAGTTGAGTCAAAAATTAAAAAGTTACTCCAAATATTGAGTCATATCTGTGTTATATGTAACAGTACAGACTTTTTATTTGCTTTTTTGTAATCTACAGGTTGAGACCTATTCTCAGTATCTTTTTCATAATTTTAGGCCCAGTAGTTTCGGAGATCAGGGGGGAGAATGGTAATTTTTGTATTTTTTTATCTTTTCTCTTTAATAACTTCGAAACTATTTATCTAAAAAAGATGAAAACAACATTTTTAGATTACTATTGAATACTTAAATATGTGTACCAAATTTCATTGCAATCGGCCTAACAGATTCGAAGAAATCGCTTGTGAAAGACGAATGAACAGAAAACGAAGTGATGTTATAAGGGTTTCGTTTACACTCTGTGTACGGAACCCTAAAAATGAATAAAAGTAAGTAAAAATACAACTAGCTGTGATCTGGAATAAGCGATTGTGTACCTACTTACTAGGGGAGGGGAGGAGGTCAACAAATTAACGGCCGGGGGGGGGCGCGTGGCGGGGCGCGCTTGCGCCGAGGCCGGGCGTTGCACCGCGTCGCGAGTCCGGCTACCATCGGCGGCGCGCCGAGTGGCGGGGGGGGGGCGTCGCGATACGCGACGCAACCCACCGCAAACCGCCACACCCCGCTGCGCACCGCCGCACCCCGCACCGCGCGAACCCGCTACCCGGCGCACCGCCGATGGCAGCCGGACTCGCGACGCGTTGTAACGCCCGGCCCCGGCGCAAGCGCGCCCCCCCCCCGGCCGTTAATTTGTTGACCCCCTCCCCTCCCCTAGTAAGTAGGTACACAATCGCTTATTCCAGATCACAGCTAGTTGTATTTTTACTTACTTTTATTCATTTTTTTTGTTAGAATTGAAAAAAACTTTTCTGGCCAATTTGTTGCATCAAAAAAAAAAAAAGAAGTAAAAACAAATGTTTTTTATAATTTTGTCTTTTAATTTGTACCCTACCATACAAAAATTATCTTTTTTAAGAAAAACTTTAACAATAAAAAACGCCAGATTTTTTTTCTGGCTCTTTTTCCAAAGCAAAAAAAGGAAAAAACGCCAGAATTTTTTCTGGCTCTTTTTCCAAAACAAAAAAAGGAAAAAACGCCAGACACTTTCTGGCTTTTTTTTCCAAATTTTTTTTTTTTCTGCCTTTTTTTCCATTTTATAAAATGGAAAATGCACCAGAATTTTTTTTTGGAAAAAATGCCAGAATATCGGAAATATTCCCAGAAAAATTTTGCACTTTTTTCCTAGGAAAAAACGCCAGATTTTGTATGAAATTTTTTTTGGCTTTTTTTCCAAAAAAAAATCTGGCGTAATTTCCTATGGCGTAATTTCCGGGAGCCTATTCTCGGCCTAGTAGATAGGCAACAAGTTTAATGCAAAAATTTCCGTCTCCATAATCACGTTCCCGTGTCAGAGTATCAAAAATTCGTTGCCATTCAGGCATCCTTAGCAAACGATCCAAATCACTCAATTCCATCATTGCTGCGTTCTCAGTCGCTCAGACCACATAATAGCATAGGTAGTTTTCGTAAGGTCTTTGCCTTACACCCATACCAAATCAAGTTGTCTCAAGCATTGAAGATGATGGACCATTAGAAGCGACGTATGTTCTTCACGTGGGCTCTGGAGAATATAACGATGGTGTTGTGCAAAAAGGGCCAATCTGATATTTTCAATCGGGTTTCTAAGATTTATTAATTTCTTATTGTGCTAATTTAGTTGTTTAAGGCACCAATTTTGGATCATCTGATTGATAAACATATCCTGTGTAATATAAAAATTAAATTAAATAATTAAAAAAGCGTTTTGTCAGAATTAAATAATAAAAATAACAGCATAGTGTAGTTTGGCCCTTTTTGTATAAGATCAGTTTCTGTCAACAGAAACTAAAAAAGGCCAATCTGACAGATTGGCCCTTTTCGCTTCAATACTTCCATAGCTAAACCACAAGAATAGGACCAATCGGCTACTCTTTGAATCAAAATAGATAGGAGGATAGAAGTAACAATTTCATTTTTTATTAAAATAAATTTTAAATTTTGTTTTTTTAAATTTTTATAAAATTATTTTCATAACGAATTAAAAAAAATGTAAATTAGGTATCCTCCACAGCACTCAATTCGTCTTCGTCATACCATCATCATGTCTTATACCTACAGGTAAATCTGGCTGATCTATGAAACTTTCCCCTGCTGGTAAATCTGGCTGATCTACGAAACTTTCCCCTGCAGCAGTATTTTAGTTCGCCTCCAACTCTTCGGTGCCAGAGAGTGTCATGACTCCTCCAGTTCTTGAGCGCGTCAATGATTCCATGGGACAAATCTTCTTTCGCACTCGTGCTGTGGCGAGAGTCCTAAAAGATCTCAACATACATAAATCCGCTGGTCCGAATGGTATCCACGCTATTATTCTAAAGAGGTGTTCTTCCGCGCTGCAAAACCCTTGCGTAAGCTTTTCCATCTATCCTATTCTTCTGGGCTCGTTCCGAGCAGTTGGAAAACAGCACTTGTCCAGCCAATTCCAAAAAAAGGCGAATCTTCTTCTCCTTCCAATTATCGTCCGATTGCACTTACGTCCCTTCTTTCTATGGTCATGGAAACGCTGATAAATTATCAGCTCAAGAAATATCTCGAAGACCGAAAGCTTCTTAATGACCGGCAGTAAGGCTTTCGCAGCAACAGCTCCAATGGTGATTTGATGGTTTATCTCACCCAACAGTGGAACAAATCTTTACATCGTTTTGGAGAAAATAAGATTGTTGCACTTGATATTTCAAAGGCATTTGATAAGGTTTGGCATCTTGCTCTTTTATGGAAAATGTTTGCTTTCGGTATCGACGAATCCCTCATTCGTTGGATTAGAAATTTTCTTTCGAATCGTTCAATGCAAGTTGTACTAGACGGATTCAAGTCTGAAACCCACAACATAAATGCTGGTGTGCCCCAGGGCTCCGTTTTGTCTCCAACCCTCTTCCTCATTTTCATTAATGATCTCTTGTCTGTAACTTTTAATCCAATACATTGTTTCGCTGACGATAGTACCCTTAGCTTTTCTTATTCGTTCCCAGACTCACATCTCTCCTCTTGGGATGTGAAACTGCAACGGAAAAATATGATAAGCTCATTAAACTCTGATTTAAACAGCATTGTACAATGGGGAATAAGAAACCACGTAGAGTTTTATGCTTCGAAAACTCAATGCTGTCTTGTATCGTCGAAGCGAGATATACCCCCCTGCCACTGTCCATGAGTTGCACTTGCATCAAGGAGACTGAACATCTCGAGATTCTCGGTATGTGCATCACTGACCACCTCTTGTGGAACGGGCACATATGCGATGTCGCCAAAAATGGCGCAAGATGTTTAGGTTTCTTAAAGCGATGCAAGAAATTTTTCTCCCCGTCTGATCTGGCTATCATCTATAAGACATATATCCGTCCAAAGCTTGAGTACAATTCTCATCTGTGGGCTGGTACTCCAGTTAATACTTAAGCCTCTTGGATGGAATACAAAAGAGCTGTATGAATGACTGGTGACAGAGAGATCACTGACTCATTCACCCCTTTAGACCACCGTCGTAACGTTGCGTGTCTCTGGTTAACCGTTACTTCTACGGTAATTGCTCCAGTGAAATAGCCAGTTGCATTCCTTCCCTTAAACAATTCACCCGTAATACTCGCGCTTCTAGGAATGCCCATCAGTTTACCCTCGAGCCCAACTTCGGTCGTACGCTCAAGTATAGAGAATCGTTCTTAAGCCGAACTATACGAATGTGGAACTCCCTTCCACACTCTGTCTTTCCAAATCATTGCAATGTTCAGGAATTTAAGGCCTCCTTTCCAACCCCTTTCCTACTTCCTAAAGCACTCACTGTGTCTCTGGCATAATAAGGGTATGAAAAACCCCTTGAGTGTGTGCTAATTATAAAAAAAAAATTAAAAAAAACGTGCAAAAAACATTATTTAGAACAATATTTCAAAAGCTACTATGATTCCCATAGTTTGTACCCAGTGCACAGTGGTGCGAACTTTTAAGTTTTAGCAAAATACTATTCAAAATTTAGTTTTTGATAACCTTAAATAGTTTATAATGGTAAAAGTGGAACGCTTTCAAAGCAGATTGGCCCTTGATCTCCAAACATAACTACTCATCATACGAAATTTGCAGATTGGCCCTTGCAGATTGGCCCTTTTGATTTGTTGCTAGACGGTAAGCTCAAACAGATTGGCCCTCGTCATGAAATGCAGATTGGCCCTTTTTGCGCAACACCATCGATAATGTCAAAAGAATATGAATATCATCGTAAAATCTTCTGGAATTTAAGACTCAACCTTTATTTATGTTTCGTTTACGAAGTGAGCATATATTTCCATATGAACTACATATGCTGTTTTTCCTAACGAAGTTTATTTTAGTAATCGTCCTAAATATTGAACATCCCGCACAACAGCATGGTAGAAATAACACATTCCAGCCTTTTTAATCAAAATCTTAAAGCACTTGACTGGTATTGCCTTGCAAAACAAATTTAACACCTCTCAAATCCCAAGGATAAAACATTCTCGTTTCTTCATCAAATTCTTTGAATTTTGAACTAAATATTTATTCTTCGCATCGTTCTTACATTATACATACACACACGGATAGGTCTTTATTTATTTCAATTTTAATTATACCCACAAAGCTACCGAACAAAATGTTTGTATTTCGCCTCTACGTCACCTAGAGGCTATAAAATTATAATGCTACAATAAATGCTATCCTTAAACAATTCTCCGGATCAGATAAGCAGAGTACTTATATAATTGCTGGAGCTTTAAATTCTCTTGAAACAAATAAAAATGTCGACATGCCATTCAAAACACTTGCTGATAAAATTCTCAGAAGCTAAACAAGAAAAAAAAGAAAATCCTTCGTACACCATTTCTAGGCCATGGTGGCGGATAAGTTGCCGTAGGTATGTGTGAAAGATCAAGTTCTATCCTCGAATAACTACACAAGAGTATACAACGCAACGCAAAATAGTATGCTCATATAACTTTTTCTTAGATATATGCCCCCCAAACGGCCGGATCCCCAATTTCAAATCCCAAACTCTGATATGGAAAAACAGATTCCTGCTGGCAATTCAACATAGCCTGCAGCATTCATTCATTAAAAAGTTTTGCTTAGTTGCACCTGAATTCCACATGTGTTTCTGTTTTTTCTTTTCGTTTTTTTTTTTTTTATAGAATAACCTTTTTCTTATACCTAAGTGCTATAAACATTTATACAATACATACATATTATATTCTTAAGGATGTATGCCATCGATTTATTTCGTTATGGTTTTCGTTCTTGCAGTGTCGGATTGGGGGAATATTTTTTTAAGGCTATAGTTGAGCCAACCTCTGAGTAGAATATTTCAATATGTAATAGCATGAATTCCGTATGATGATATTGTTGTAATAAAATTTTTGTTTCGGAATCTTATTGTTATATGCAAACTTGGCCAGGCTAAGTATGTAATTGGTTTTTTTTTTCATATTTTCAAAATATTTCAATATTGATGCTTTGTTGTGTAACATGTTCAGGTGACATGCCTCTAGGAAGGCCGTTCAGGTCCTAGATCCGTTTGGATCAACAACGTGGAATTTTGGGATACCCTTGGCCTTAAAGCTCGCCAAGGTAAGTCAGATATCTAGGCGCTGGGCGCCGATTTGTAAATAAAAAAATTAGATAAATTAAAATAAACACTATTTACATTTTCAGTATTCCTGTTTAACGGTATGAATTATGCTTTACAATATGCTTTCTGTCGGCTTTTATCTGACTGGCTGTTCAATCAACAATTGATTGACTTTTGAATTCTTCTAAAATTACTTTACATTTTATAAAATTTGTACTTAGAATTTGCTCCTGTATACCAACACTTAACTCACAAAAAATTTAAAAAATAAAAACTTGTAGGTTATTATAACGGGCCCTATCGGGAATGAAATTTCCCAGGAGATATTTATTTATTTTATTTATTTATTTTATTTATTTTAATATCGCTTACAAAGTAGGACAAGAGTCTTATAAATTTTTGAAGCCTTTAGTTAAATTTAAGATTTTAAATTAATTTATACCTTAATCTATATTTTGTATATAAGAAAAAGAAACAAGATTAAAAAAAAAAAAAAAAAAAAAAAAAAAAAAAAAAAAAAAAAAAAAAAAAAAAAAAAAAAAAAAAAAAAAAAAAAAAAAAAAATGAAAACAAATAACAAACAGGAAATAAATTAATGGGTGCTATAAATTATCAATTATTTGCCAAATAGTTGAAGAGTAAGGATTTGAATTTTCTTGTGCTTCTTTCACTTCTCATACTTATGGGCAGGGTGTTCCAAAGGCGAATTACATGGACGAAAAATTGACGCTCAGTAACGAGAAAATTGTATCTAGGTAGAATTAGAGCAAAAGACCTTGTTGAATGAAGGAAGTTCAGCTTACCGTGTAAGTAGTCAGGTTGTTTTGTTTGAATGATTTCATGTAGATAGCTAAGTGAGCGAAACTTTAACAAATTATCTAGACTACAGCCAGAAACCCGAATAGCATAAGAGGAAACGTGATCATAGCGACGTAGATTAAAGACATAACGGGCAATGTTGTTATATGCGACATTTAGTTTGCGGTTAGAAGCAGAGTCCAAGTTGCAGAAAATTTCGCATCCATATAGCATAATCGGTAGTACGAGCGTTTTGGCAAGAAGGAGTTTGGTCTTTGTGGGGATGAAACTTTGAGTGACTTGGAGTACACGGAGGCTACCGTACACTTTACCAATAACTTTATTTAAGTGGTCATCCCAAGTGAGAAAACGATTGAAAACCATTCCCAGGTTTCTAGCACTGCTTACATATTCGATTGATTCGTTTTCAATTTTCAATGGACTTAAGGCTAAGAAATCAAAGTTTTTACGATAGATGGGGAGGGATGTTGATTTGACAGGGTTTAAGTACAGATGATTGCACTTAGACCAACGAGAAATGGATAAAAGGTCCTCATTCATTAATTCAACGGCATCATTCTTTTCCCTAAATGGTCGACTTATCAGAAGCTGTACATCATCTGCGTAGAGATGAATCGTACAGTTTTTGACAACTTTTGGGAGCTCGTTTATGTAAAGTGAGAAGAGGATTGGGCCAAGAATAGATCCCTGTGGCACTCCATTCAAAACTTTTAGAAATGTTGATGATTTACCATTTGCTTCCACGCGTTGTTGCCTTCCATTAAGGTATGAGAACATCAACTTACAGGATTCTATAGAGAAACCAAAGAAATTACGCAGTTTCTTACATAAAATTGAATGGTTCACAGTATCAAAGGCCTTTGAAAAGTCTAAGAGCGTTAAAAATGTAATATGATCACTGTCCATCGCGGTCCTTATTTCATCTGTAACAAAAAGTAGCGCGGATTTACAGCTGCGCTTTGGTCTGAAACCAGACTGACAGGTGGTTAACAGATTGTTAATCGATAGATATTTTTGTACCTGTTTCATAATAGTTTTTTCAAACACCTTTGAGAGGAACGGGAGGATAGCAATGGGTCGGAACTCCGCAACAATCCCTGTTTGCTTTTTAGGAACGGGAATAATTTTAGCCGTTTTCCATTCTGAAGGAAACTCCGATGAAGTCAAGATACTATTGAATATATAAGTTATGAAGCGCAGTATGTATGGAAGCAATAACTTAACGAACTTGGGTTCCATTAGGTCAAGGCCAGTAGCATTCGATTTAATAGATAACATTGCCTCAACTATGTCTTCTTCTTGTATTCTATTGAAGCTCAGCGAACAGTTGACAACTGTTGAATCGTCATTAATAGGGTAATTAGGAAGTGTAGCAACGTCAGATGATTGCAAAGTCGAGGTAAACTTATTGTTGAGATCATCGCAATCGATGTTATCAGAGAACTTCATCGATTGTTTCCCAATACCCAATTCTCGCAGGTTTTTCCATACATTTTTTCCAGAAATTAGTGGACCAACTTTGTTTTCGTAGTAAAGTCTTTTTGCTGTTCTGATCAATACGATGACTTGATTGCGAAGCCTGCAATAAGATTTGTGGAAATACTCTAATTTGAACCGCCTCCATTGACTGTAAGCGGCATCTCGTTTCGACATTAGAGCAGAGATGTCGCCATTCATCCAAGGAGGGGACTTATGCTTAATGAGACGGGTTTTCAAAGGAACGTGAGTATCAAAAAGTTGATTAACATTATGCCGTAGAAACCCGATTTGTTCATTCACATTTTGCATTTGGTATATAGAGTTCCAATCTATGCAATTAACATCGCGTACCAGTTCGGCTGTGTTTAAATTTTTATAGTCTCGATATTGGAAACTTTGTTGATCCACCCGACAAGCTGTATCCAAGCTTACAAAAATTAGGTCATGTTTTGAAAAACCAGGTGCCAAAAGCTGTGTGTAAAGCGTTACCCTATCAACATCGCTAGCAAGATAAAGGTCTAATAGAGAGCTAGACTCTTTAGTAAAGTGAGTAGGAGTGAGGAGGTTAACGGGAGTAAGATTGAGTGCCTTAAATATACCTACAAAGTTTTCAGCTAAGCGTTTATCCAAGAGATTACAGTTAAAGTCGCCACACAGTAGAGTGAATGGGTAACAACAGGAAATTGACTCCAAAGTTGTAACTAAGGGTAGCGTACTGATGTGATTATATGGTCTGTAGATTGATCCAACCAAGATATTTTCAAAGTTGCATTTGATACTCACAAAAACATATTCTAAAGCGCAATCGTCACCAGATTTACTAACCAATCTACAACTAATTCCCTCACGAACATAAAGTGCGGCGCCACCACCAGAAGTAAGCTTTCTATCGGCTCGAAAAAGCTTGAAACCATTCAACTTGTAGAAATCATCACATATGTCCGGCTTAAACCAGGTTTCAGACACAGAAACGATATCTATCTTGGACTCTACAAACAGATATCTAAACTCCCCTAATTTATTGGTCAGACTTTGCGCGTTTAAATGGCATATCTTTAATCCACTATTTTGAGCCTGTAAAATTCGAATCATAGTGTACAGATTCGTACTCATGTAACTGCCAGTGAACCCCCTGGTGTCGTTAGCTGCGCTTGCGCTGGAGAACAAGACAGTTGTGACCAAGACGGAAGTATGAAAAGTAACTCGGAGCGACGAAGAAAATCATAGAAAATAGAATATTTAAATAAAACATTTGGCAAAAAATTGTTACATTAAAGAGAAAAAATAAAGAAAATGAGACTTTTAAAAAATTCAAAAGGGCAAAAAAAGGCATATTAAAAATACTGTACAGTAAAAAAATTTCAAAATAAAATGTAGTGTTCATAATTGCTTACGGCAATATTAATTTGACGTCACTACGGCAGCTTCAAGGTCTTCAACGTTGTACACAGCGAAGCTTTCACCATCAGCTGTTAGTTTGATGAAAACAGAACCTTGTTTGGTGTACGCACCGAACAGTTGGTGGTCATTCCTCATTCGAATAGCATGGTGGAGAAGAGTGCGAGTTGTTTTTGATAAGCTTTCATTCAGGAAACAAGAATTATCGGACTCTATACCAAGATCACGTAGCGAGAGTTGGTGGTGTTGTTTTTGCTTTCGATAGGCAGTGATTCCCTTTAGTATGGAGTTTCTTTCTTGCATGCTATTAAATTTCAGTATTATAGGTGACGATACTGGACTCTTATTGTTTCGAGAGCGTGTTCGAAAAATATTTTTCAGAGTGGGAGGTTTGCATTTGGCTGTTAAGCAAAGACCATTAAACAGCGTTGTTAAATTTTCCTCAGGCAAGCAGGGAACTCCAAACAAAACAGCATCCGCTGCAAGATCTTTTCTCTCCGACTCATCAATTTGTTTTTGCAATGACAAAAGCTTTGAATTGAGTTCACGAACATCAGCTGGGTTTCTTTCAATGATATCTACTCTCCGTACAACGTCTGCAATTGCGGTGTTTGTAGAGAGCAGCTTGCTCTCAACGGCGGGATTATCAACAGAGTTGGTTTCGATGCATTGGACACGATTTATAATGTCTGTTATTGTTTTGTTTACTTCGTTAAACTTCTGAGACCAATTTTGTTCAGTTCGCTCTAGTCTATCGAGAAGTTCACATCGCATTTTGGAGAACTCGTTCGAAATGCGATCAATGATCATGTCAGCATGTTTATTTAAGCGCTCTTCAAATGCACTTAGCTTGAGATAAGATTCTCCATCTCCGTTTAATTGATTTGGTTTTAGAGCCGTTACTCCTGTACATGACGAAAGGGGTATTTGCTGTAGTGTTGTTTTTGAATTATTCCGTTTTGAGGCAGTTGTTGCTGGAGAATTGAAGTGTGATGGTGATGAAGCTGAGAGTGATACTTGTTGCTGTGTTTTGGAACGCGTTGACATTGTATTTGCAGAGGTGAGTTTCGCAATCGATTCGATTTTAATTATTTAGATTTTTATTTCTAAATTCTTAATAATGCAGTGATTATTGAGGCGGTATTTTTATATTTGTGGTTAGCTATAAACTTAATTAGTTCAAATTCACGCACTCAAGTGTTTTATGTTTCTCACGTTCGGAAAATTCGTATCGTGAATAATGTTGAGAAATTTCTCATGTTTTCTCAGTAGAAAGAAGATATTAAGCAATATTTAATATGCGTACTTCTTCGACAGACATTGTGAATACAACGACGTTTGTGCAACCCTAGTTTACAAATTGGGGTTCGCGCGAACCCCAAAGAATGTTTGGGAGCTCATAACTTTTGTTCAAATCATATTTTCGACCTAGGACAAAAACTCAGTTATCAAAATTCATTTTTCTTTACGTTTTTTCTCTTTTATCCATCACAGCAGTTTTTGAAATTTTTTTGGAATTTTTTTCTGAAAAAAAGTCACAAATCAAACTTATGGTTCGTGCGAACCCCAATGCTCAAAATGGTATACTAAAAAATTTACTAGACACGTATTTTATTTGAAATCAATATAGACAACAAAATTATGAAAAAGATGATTGAAATATGATAAGAACCTTATAGTAAACTGAGTCATTCTGGAATCATGGCAGTTCCGGGAGGCATTTTACGCAGTAGATGTTTTGGTGGCGAAGACAAATAAATTTTCCACAGACAACATTACATGTTGTTTTGTTGTTTCTTGTCTGAAATAAACAAATCTTTCAGAAAACAATTTTTTGCTTTCACATTATAAAGTATGTACGTAATGTACGAGGAAGTCTCTCGTCAACTTCTCGAATAATTGGCAAATTTCTTCCCATAATGCAAATGCAAAGGGCAAACTAGATTGAGGGATTTTTTTGCATTGAGGGCTGTGAGAAGTCATCAAATTCAAGTTCCATAAGCTCCCTTAGACACTGAAAAATTAAAACAACGTGAAAACAAAAACTTGAAATTATAATGTTAAAAGTTTCTTTTTGTGATCTTAAAACTTTACTTTCACGAATTAACACAACATTTTTATAAATTTTTGGGAAAACCAAACATGTTCTATAGTTGGAAGACACCTCAACTCTCAACTCAATGAAGAACGAAAAGAAAAATGCATCGCCTAGTAAGCAATAAGCAATTAAAAATGAACCCCAAGTTTTTTTATTCACGTCTTTTGCGTGTGGTAAGCTAGGGTTAAACCGTAAAATGAGATTTCTTGGTTTCACCAAGCCTTTTTAAGTAAACAGGCTTATAAACACCTTTTAAAACTAAATGCCCATTTTTGGCTCATTAAATTTTACAAGTGTCATTGAATATTTTAAAAACTGAATATAACGCTTTCTCATTTTTTCTCTCATAATTTTCATGAGGATGTTAATTTTGACAAAAGTTTCCCTGAAATTTCCGATTTTAAGTTGGTGAAACTCAAAAATTTTAAGGGTCTGATAAAATTTAAAAAGATTTTAGCTATAAGTGCTTTTAGTGTGTGTTTATGAAATTGGGCATACGAAATAAAAACTTGTAGGTATAATTATAATATGTAATTAAAAAAAGAGAAAATTGAAATACCTTCGTCAAATCACATTTTATCTGAAAAAACTTTATGCCATGAAATTTCTTAAAAATTAGGTATGTTGATTTCATAAATTTTCTTTAAGAAAATTCTTGTAACCGTTTTTTTTTTAAACTAATTTATTATATGTATGTATATAACATATTGCAAAAATATCCTGAAATTAATGTGGCTATGCAGTATTCAAGAACGTGTTAATATACTATTACACCTCAGTTACGATATTTTACATTAATCCGTTTTCGAAATATACCTATTGAATCAAAAAAAACTTTTAAATTTTTTTTTTAAATACAAAATAAATATTTTTGAATACAAATTCAGAAAAAAAAGGACGCTTATCAGACTATTATTTTTTGAGAAAATCTGATAACAAAAAAAAAACGGTTCTATGAAATGTACCGTTTTGGACCAAAAACAAATATAAGGAGCCGTTTTGGAGAAAAATGAAACCTTTGGTTTTGGCCAAAAAAATTCAAAGGTGGCTTCCCTAAATTCTGATATTTAAAAAAAAATGCCCGGGGGGGCCCCGCGAATTCGTTCAAACCTCTAATTTTCAAGTTTGTGGACAATCGGATCAGTGGTTAAGACTGTAGGTGTGTTTACAGGCATATAGACGGACGGAACTGGAGTCGGACCCACTTTTTTCGACTTCTCTATAATCGTAATGTCATATTTGAACATACCTATCTATACTTATATATAAAGTAAGACTTTTGTTTGTTTGTCGGTTGTACATTATGTTTGTAGTTGATAAACCAATACACAATCAAAAGTCTTACCTTATAAAGGTAGAAATTCAAAAAACTGACAGCCGACATCAATTTTTTGAAACGTCTCTCTATTTTCATTTCATTTCATTTCGTTTCATTTCATTCTTTCTTCTATATTATATTTCAGGCTGAACTCCTACCAGGCGCGTGGCGTCCATATAACACGATTCCTATCGTCTTACCTTTTAAAATTTGTCTCTTGTTCATAGAAAAAACCAGCAACATAAGTCTACAACTAAGCTGTCAACAGCTTATCTTTTCCCATACACACAATGTTCTTCAAGCCTTTTAAATTTGCGAGATACACACACAATACACAAAGCATACACGAAGCATTGAAAATCGCCGCGCAGAACTTATTTTGTGTTTGTCCCTGTCTTTCCTACGATATACTTCCACCCTGGTGCCTCCCTTTTCAATACACGTTCTCTTATTGAAAAAAGTAAGACGATAATTTTCGTCTTTCTGCAATGTCTGCTTGGAAAAAATAATACAGTTTTCGCCTTCGAGTAATGTACGGCGAATTCGGTTTCGTTTTACTGTTTTGTTTTGTTCTACTCATCATTGTTTTGGATTATTCGCAAGTTTAAAGTGAATTTTAAGTAACGTAAATTTGTGAAAATTGTGAAAAAACTGAAAATTCTGAAAATTGTGAAAAGTAAATGTTGGAACTGTTATGTTTTAATTATTTAAATGGCTTTGCTTAATTTTTTTCTATGCTTAAGGCTCATTGTGAATTTTAACCTAAATGACTTAAAGTATAGAAAAATTGGCTTCGATTAATCCACGTTTGGAATTTAAGGTACCTTCTATTTATTTCTTATTCATTTGTGTAGGTGATTCATTTTTCTCGACTTACCATTTGAAAATATCCACGCCACGCCACTGACTCCTACTTAAGCTTTTGGACCAAAACAATGTTTACATGCGAACTATCTTGGGCACGACTTTCTGTACAAAAGAAAATTTAAAATTCAAAAAAAGCATGAATTTTAGTTTCCAATCTCTGTGCATGAAATAATAGTTTATTATTATGTATTAATATTGGTTTTCAAAGGGAAAATTGCATGTAGTTGTAGGTGCATTGATTTTCAAATGGAAAACTGGAAAATCTCAAAATGGGTTTTCGAATGAAAAATCGAAAGTTTTTAGTGAAAAACTCGGAAAACTCATTGGTTTTCAAAGGGAAAATTGCATGTAATTGTAGGTGCATTGGTTTTCAAATGGAAAACTGGAAAAATTCAAAACGGGGTTTCAAATGGAAAATAGAAAGTTTTTCATGAGAAACTCGGAAAACTCATTGGTTTTCAAAGGGAAAATTGCATGTTATTGTAATTGCATTACTTTTCAAATGGAAAACTGTAAAACTTCAAAATGTGTTTTCGAATGGCAAATAGACCGTTCTTGATGAAAAACTCGGAAAACTTATCTGTTTCCAAAGGGAAAATTGCATGTAATTGTAGGTGCACTGATTTTTAAATGGAAAAATGAAAAATTTTGGATAGGGAACTCGGAAAACTCTGCGAGAGCACGAAGAACTTCAACACCTTATATCAAGCTTTTGTATAGAATTTAAAGTGCATTGGTGTGTTATGTGTTTGTATGTCCGGTAGGGACTCATAGATCCAGAAAATATACTAATATAATAATTTCTTAAAGATTTATTTTTTGTAAATAAAGATACATAAGAAATTAAATATCCACGAAAAATTAAATTTTAAAAATCATTATGACTATATAGTTTCTAAAGGTAATAAATTATTAGGTTTTCTGAAAAGGAACTCAAATGATTTTAAGGACCAGCTAACTCTAAAAACTCTGTATAATACTTTAGTGAGATCAAATCTTAAGTAAGCTTGTTGTATTTGGAATCCAACTTACGATGTCAGTATTAATAGAATTGAGGCGGTACAGCGTAAATTCACGAGGTATGCCCTAAGAAAGCTTAATTGGGTTGATGATGTTATGCCTTCTTATGATCAGAGATGCCTTCTATTAGATATGCAAACTCTAGAAACGCGGCGTAAACAATATCTTATAATGTTGGCGAGAGATGTTTTATGTTCTCATATAAATTGTTCTGCTTTACTTGCCCTTTATTCAATTTTCGCTCCTTTAAGGCCCTTAAGAGGGAAAAATATGTTTTTTTATGTGCCACGTTTTTATACAAACTACGGCAAAAATGATCCAGTTTCCAGTTTCAGTTTAATTCAATTTGTGACATAATCGACCTACATTTAAGTAGATTTTCGTTCAAAAAAGCGTTAATGCTAGTGATATTTTAATGAAAAAAAAACGGATATAATTTGTTGACAATGAATATTTTATTCTATCATTTTATTTTTGTAATGTATATATTTTTGTTATATTCGATAGAAATAAATAAATAAATAAATAGACTCTGAATCCGCTCAATCCTCAATGCATTTATATAAATTTTCACTGTAGGTATAGGCTTGGTAAAGACAAATTTTTGGGACAAACTTACTGGAAAGTCACTAAATAAGGGGGACAATCGAAAGGTGTATTTAGTGTTGATTTTTGTGTGAGTGTCAAAACATACCGGAAAAACGAGAATTTGTTGAATTTTTGAACGAAATTTGATTTTACTGCATGCTTAAATGAGACCAGAAAGTTAGTTGTAAAGCTTGGAAAAATTCAGATATGAAGTTCTCTTTTTCAATTGGATTCAAGCAAATTGCATTTTAACAATACCTGTGTTAATAACAATAATTATTTTTGAGTTGCTCTGAAGAATGGCGAGACGAAGTTCGCCTCTTTGTTTTTTTTTTTTTTAATGAAATGTCAAACTGTTCCAAAAATTATGATCAACTATTTTTTTTTCTCGTTTTTATGTCAGTAAGACTTGTTACCAGGGTAAAACATTCTGCGAGGATTCCCAATAGGGAACAGTAAAATTTCGTGGGTGGAATATTTGCCAAGGAATTGCCGATAGGTTTGGTGGTGGCTCGATTGTTAGCCTAGAGCACGTCACGCTCATAAGCTTTTGACTTTACAAAGCCCCCCCAAAAGTAGTCCAATGGTTTTATATCACTTGAGTTTAGTGACCAGTAGGGTCCATTTCAAGAAGTCAACAATTCACCAAACTGTTGACGCAATACGTCCATTGTGACGTTCTCCGTGTGGTAGGATAAGGTGCGCGCCCCGCATTTGGGGGAGTGAAAACGCACACCGAAAGCGCTCGTCATTGACAGTGACCGCACATAAGAAGAATCACTGTTTGGTGTGGGTTATGGTACGGTGGCATCCTTGGTCCGAACTTAATCAAATGTGACGACGACTGTGCTGTTACTGTCAATGGTGATTCATACATGAAAAACTTGAGGATTTGACTCAATCCAATAACGGCAATGACAAGGTCAGAAGGAGCACTATTACAACCATATTTTGCATGAAATGCTCTTTGTTTCCCTTAGTAGAAACAAACAAATCATTGCGATTCTGCGTAAAAAAAAATGGATAGTTTCAACGCGTTGAGGCTACGTGAATTTGTTCATGGTGAAATAGTAGACCTTTACTTAAAACAGCTGACAGTTTTATGTCATATGTTGGGCATTCAAAATGCCCGCCATTAATGTTTAAAATCCTTTCGTTCCTGTTGGTAAATAGAAAACCTGGTTTTAAAAAGAAAATATACCTCGTTATTGAAATGAAATTAAGAATTGCAGGTGAACAATGTTTCTAAATTTTTACTACTTCGAACTTAAATTTTTCTACTTTTATTTCCAAGACGTGCGTCGATGTTTAGTGTCCTTCCTTTGTAACAGCATAAACTTTACCTTGCCTTCACTAACAACTAGACCCACCTTATTCGCCTTTGGACTCTCCGGGTCTGAAACAACCCTGATCAGGACCAATCAGATTGTTGCCGAACGCCTTCTAATTTAAGCGTTCACAAAGTACCTACTGCTGACAAGATCTTGTAGACTATGTTCAGGAAACTCAATTGTTTTGATACAGAACAGAACACTGGTTTGGAAGGCAGAACTTTGGGTTGATCACGCACTTAGATCGTTTTATCAATCGATGAGTCGAAGTACCACGAAACTTACTTCGGTCTGCTCCTGTGTTCATAAATGGAAGATTTGAAAATCTGAAAAAATTCCTAGCTTCTTTTCTCAATGGTGGAGGGTGAAAGGGAGGAAATTTCATTGCAAAATATTTTCACATTCACATTCTTCAAACTATATGAAAAGGAAGAAGAAGAAAAAATAAACAAGAACATACAAACACTCTGCTGATGGT
The DNA here is from genome assembly GCA_943590905.1 of Sphaerophoria taeniata. Lineage (NCBI taxonomy): Eukaryota > Metazoa > Arthropoda > Insecta > Diptera > Syrphidae > Sphaerophoria > Sphaerophoria taeniata. The sequence continues at coordinate 47,586,899 of OX016540.1, forward strand.
ACTCAAAGGTTCGACATTCGGTTTGAGGTATGCATAAGTGGACCCGAAGGCCTTCAAAAAGGAAAACCCTCAACTAGTTGTGGCGCTGGTATGGGTGGGTGTGTGTTAAGCTCGATAGTAAATTCATGACGACGAAGTAAAAGTTTTTTTGTGTTGTGCCTTCCAAACAAAATCATTAGAAGAAAAAAATAAAGAAAAACCTGGTTCAAGGGAAGATCTTCAACATCATCTTAATCTTGAGTTTGTGTGTGAATTTTTTTTCTATCCTATGAACTAGCGACGACGAACGGGCGAAGACGTTCTGTGCTGTGCCTCTGCGAAGGCAAACCATGTCATCATCTTCGTTGTTTTTTTTTCTGTAGTCCTGATTGTTCAAGGAAACAAGCAGAAAGGATTACTTTATGCTGTGAGCCATAGAAAAGAAAGGACCTTCTGATTCTCTGCATTTTCACATTTCCACACTTGCACCGATGCCAAGAGCCAAGATTTGTTTACGTTGTTGCGCTCTCCGCCATTGAAATAATACGAGGCGAACAAAAAATCACACAAATATGTTTGTTTAAAAACTTTACTTACTGCTTGAAGGAATTTGTCCTACATGCATGTGGTTTTGTGTGTAGTGTGTAACATAAGATGTATGGGATTAAGTGCAATTAAATTATATCTTTTTATTGTTCGCATTAATTATACCGAATCCTTATGCACGGCTGCGAAAAAGTGGAAGTTTGAATAAGTTTTCAAGTTAAGGTTTTGTGAGGATAAGAGTGTAGATGACCTACCTAGAAGCTTTTGTTGGAAGAATCTTTTTTCTATAAAGGTCATGAGGTTGTATTGAATTTTTAAAATTCTCAAATGTATAATTATGAGTTCTATTTACATATTTTATGAAAGGAAATAGATTTTTGATTATATCAAAAAATGTCAAAGACATCAAAGCAAATATTAGAAGGTAAAGAATAATTTCAGTTCAGTGCATCCTCTATTACAAGTATCTTTTTAGTTTATAGAAATACGTTCTTTGGTTAGATCTATTCTTGCATAAAGGTTGCGCCAAACAAAAATGACGACCACTCGAACTCGAACTATATTAAAATCATCATTTCAATGCAAGAGTAGGTTGAGCGTCAGTGGTATTCAAGCAATTCTACAGTCTGCAATAATACACTACCGATAATGGACAACGAGTCATAGAAATGGCAGCCCCGAAGTACCGCGTAAGGATATTCAAAAAGTAACCTGGTTATCGTCTGATAAGGTCACTCGTAACCAAATAGACTCCGCCATTCCTCTAGTTTCGAATAGAAATGGCAACATCGACTTGGGGCACTATATAGTTCGCATGGGGTTCCGTGAGCGGATTGTTAACAAGACCAAGACACAATGCTTCCTTGGCTTGAATAAACACTGTTTTCTCGTGTAATAAAAACAAAAGAAAGAATAAGTAGCCTGTGAAATCAAAAATTGTCTGTGCGGTAAGAATATTTAGAAGCCAATCCGCCCGAAACATTACACAGAATACACCGGAACTCTGATACCCTATCCTTAAGGCTTTTTAGGGCGCCAAGAGGAACACTTAAATAAATTGCTAAGCGGTCCAGCTTAACGAAAAAATCACGGGTTCACAATTTCCAGATGAAAATCTCCTGCTGCAGAGTAGAGGCATTAAACAATGAAGAAATCAACCACCAACTAACCAATGAAGCTATAGAGCATGCACTGGAGCAAGAAGAAATTCCAAAAGGTTGTCGAAAAGGCATTAAATGCAATATGTCCCTTACATAGAAAAGAGTAATTACAGAGTGCATAGCATATATAGGGGAATAATAATGTTGAGTACTTCCTTTAAGATATTTTCATGTTCCTATAACGTCCAAGGTCGAATAGCTCCTAATCACAACATCCCATGCATAACCGGCTTATCGAGATTTGATCAGATATTCACTGTATACCTTACAGTTACGTTAAAAATGTCAAGAATCTAACAGGTGCAGGGAAATTACTCCACGGGAATCTGCTCCACATGGGAATTTACTCCACTCAAAGTGGGAATTTGCTCCACTTTTTAAAGTGGAATAAATTCCCACTGCGAGTGGGAAATAACTGCATAATTGTGTGAGAAAGTAGTCTACTAAAAGTAAAAAGTGTGAGAAACAATATTATTGCACTTCTTATTAAAAAAAATTTCAGAATGTGATTTTTTTCTTTGAATTATAAAAAAGTCTTACAATAGATAGGACCATTTTTTTTACTCTTTGTGGACAAAATTGACAAAGCAATTCATTTTTCAAAACTAACTGCTGCCGTTTTCTTTACTTTTTAAAAGAAACCACCACGCACCTTTGTAATGCACGCTTGTGTCTGGAAAGCAGGTGCTGCATTGAAATGATTCATTTTGAACATCTTTTTTCACTTTCATCTAGACTCTAGAGATTATGACGATCTGGAACATTCAAAATCGTTTTGGTTTGGTTGGGAGCGTAACGAGCGGAAAAAATTTTGCCCAAAAGAGAATGAATTTGGGGTGTGAAAATAAAAAAATTCGCGCGATTTTTTTATTTTCACACCCCAAATTCATTCTCTTTTGGGCAAAATTTTTTCCGCTCGCTTCGCTCGCTTGCAATTATTGTACCTACTTCATTTTTTGTTTCAAGCTCCAAATCCGTTATTGAAATAATATTTTAAAACATGTGAGACTGAGTTAAGGTTTAGTATTGCAAAAATAGTACCTACTTACGTCTGCATCCACATGATGCAAGAAAACTGAACAGTGAAAATCATATCAATACAAAAATGTCTTTCTAATGGAGCTGTTGATGTAATAGAAACAGCTCAGTTATTTTAGGTGACAAAAAGATGCAATAAGATGAAGCTCGGTTCAAGTACCGTGTGCTTGTAGAATGCCCTACTCTCACCGAACACCAAAGTTCAGAAGAACGTTTTCATGGGGAAGAGTTTCCTTAACGTTATACATAGACTTAGAGCATGTGGTATGTAAACCTTGAAAATATGTTCAAACTGTCCACTCAATTTATTGGTTTACAAAATGTTTAAAACTTATCACGAAGAAACCCCTAATTTAATTTCAGGACTAATGACCCACCATAGTGGGTTTGTAGTCCCAAAATAGAATTCGGCACTTGTGTTCCACCATAGTTAGACTGTGCGGAAAAATAAATAATGGTTTAATTTGTAAAATTATGTTCATATTCAATAAATTGGTTGAATTTATCACATAAATTGATTGCATTATAATTACTAACATTCCTCGTAAGAACTTGTAGAGCTCAGTTTCATGATGGGAATTAATTCCACCAAAAAAATTGTGCAGTTATTTCCCTCTTGCAAGGGGTATTTATTTCACTTTAAAAAGTGGAGCAAATTCCCACTTTGAGTGGAGTAAATTCCCATGTGGAGCAGATTCCCGTGGAGTAATTTCCCTGCACCAATCTAACATCCCAGTCAAACTAATGTACTCAGATTGGTATCTATAGGGCTTTAATTTAATTTAATTTATTGAATCCGTTAAACAAACTAACGTTAGGACTTAAGACTAATATTACATTTATTCTTAAATTTATAGATTTACAATGCTTTAAGCGATTTGCAAATGTGAATAAAAAATCTAAACTGAAGTATTGAAAAAATTTGCTTTAAATGTTTTACTTTTAAAATTATCGCTTACGGAATATACTAAAAAGTAATACTTGTTGTAAACTGAAATCAGTTGGTTGAGGGGACTGTTTGTGCCATAGTTCGATCTGCTTGATATAGGACGTAATGGAACTTGTCTTCTAATACTTGTACGGCTATAAATAAAGTTTAATTGTTCCAAAATTGATGGAGATATGATTGACCCATTGATTAATTTTATAATAAAGCACAGCTGAATGTACTCTCTGTGTTTAGAAAGCGATGGAAGATTTATGAGCGTAAGCCTATGATTGTATGGTGGAAGTTCTAGCCTATTGGACCATGGGAAGAAACGGAGGCAGAAGCGCATGAATCTTCTTTGTACTCCTTCTATTCTGTTTATATGGACTGAATAAAAGGGAGCCCATATTATGCAGCCATATTCCAATATTGGTCTTACAAATGATACATAAAGAAGTTTAAGGATATAAAGGTCGCGAAAGTCATGTGAAAACCGTTTTATAAATCCGAGTGTCTTATTTGCTTTTTTAATAATATAGTCATAATGATTTGTAAAAGTTAATTTAGAGTCAAGAATAATACCTAGGTCAGAGAAAGTATAGAGTTTAGTCAAATAAGAAGAGTCTAATTGATAATTGAAAGTCAAAACATTTTGTTTGCGTGTAAAACACATTGATTTACATTTGTCTATGTTAAGTAAAAGCTTATTTATAGAACACCATTCGCGAAAACTATTTAGATCGTCTTGTAGAAGTAGACAGTCGTCAAGTGAGTCAATACGTTTGAAAATTTTAATGTCATCAGCGTAAATTAACACAGATGAGTGTTTTATAATAGAGGGTAAGTCGTTAACGTACAAAATAAACAGTAAAGGTCCTAAGTGGCTACCTTGTGGTACGCCAGAGTTGGTATAAAAATATGATGACCGCACATTCCTAAAAATTACGCTGTATGATCTATTATATAAGTACGACGAAATCCAACTAACAAATTTATCGTTAAAGCCTTGGGATTTTAGTTTGAAAACTAATGTTTTATGGCACAATTTATCAAAGGCCTTACTGATAAGGCCTTTCCAATAAGAGCTGTTATTTTGAATAGCCCGCTATTTCGGTAGTGTCACTTTTGAAGCTGTCATTTTTTGACATTAATAAAAATGGAACGATACACGCTTCACGGACAACGTTTACTTTCAACAAGACGGCGCTACGTGCCACACAAGCAATGAAACCATCGATCTTTTACGGGAAAAGTTTCCGGACCGTGTTATCTCTCGAAGAGGTGCGTCGATTCAAGACCTCAAAGATGGAATTCGTGAGGCTATCGAGGACATAGGGCAGCCACTTTGCGATTTGGTTATGGAAAATTTCATGAAAAGGATATGATCCTGTAAGCTTGAGGTCGTAGCGGCCATTTGGCTGATGTTGATGTCCATTATGAACGGCATACTTTCCTCTTTATAATGAAATAAACATCCGATCATTTATCTCAAAAAATGCTATTTTTCTTTGAATATCAAAATAACACGCATCTTATTGGAAAACTCTTTAGATCTGTCATTATTTTCCATGGACTCCAACAAGAGAATGGTCTGTTGTCTGTTGGAGAAAGAAAGTCGGTTTTGTTCGTGATTTGCCGGGTTTGCCAGTTGATTTGCCAGGTTCCATCTGTTGATTGTTGGATTCGTCCGTGATTTACCGGGTTCGTCCGTTGATTTGTCAGGTCCGCCTGTTGATTGTTTCGTGATTTTCCGGGTTCACCTGTTGATTGACAGATGATTTGCCGAGTTCGCCCGTTGATTTACCATGTCCGCCTGGTGATTGACGGATTCGTCCGTGATTTTCCAAGTTCGCCCATTGATTTGCCAGATCCGCCTGTTGATTGCAGGATTGTTTTAGGATTTGCCGAGTTCGCCCATTGATTTGTCAGGTCCGCCTGTTGATTTCCGGATTCATCTGTGATGTGCCGAGCTCGCCCGTTGTTTTGCCAAGTTCGCCTGTTGATTGCAGGATTCTTTCGGGATTTGCCGGGTTCGCCTGTAGATTTGCTAGGTACGCTTGTTGAATTGCCGTAACTTTCTGTTGACGGCTTCGACCGTAAATTCCAAAACTAACTAAAGCTACTGGAGGAAAGACCATAATTTCCAACATAACGAGGAGCCCATCAAACTCATCGAAACCAATAAAGCAGAGGGTGTTACCGAGCAAGTACTCAAGTGGAAATAGTACCTACTTTGCAACTTCCACTAAACAAAAATATATTTGCGACCTTGTTTAAGATATTTTGAAGGAAAATTAATAAAAGACCTACAGCTAAAGTTTTCGTACTTTCTTTAGCGACATCCTGGATATACCTGCGTATATCATGTCTCAGTAGCCGGTGCTGTATCCTGTATGTGTCTGTAGTTCGTTGCATTTATGTGCGAAGTACTTTGATGTCAATAGTCAACGAAACATAAGCTCCTTTGATATTTTTAAAATGTAAATATGTAAAATTAAAAACATGATTTTTCGATTTTTATGTCGACTTAAGCTCTTTTAACTTATTGGCACAGCTCTAATAACCTTAGGATACAGGCGAGGCGGCTTTTCCAAGCAAATCTTTAAATTCAAAATCCTTACTTAAGAACTGCTGCTGTGTCTTGCGAGAACTCACTTACGGCAAAACCTTAATACAAGAACCTTCGCCCACAATTAAAGGTTTGAAATTCATTATCTGAATAGGAGGAAAAAAGTAATCGCAAAAGCAGTTAATATTTCCCACTTATCTTCTAATCATTGAAATAATTAACACTTCACGACGAAAAAAGAATAAACATCAACATCTTAATATTCGCCAACCGCATAAACATAAACCAAAGCTCGTATAAAATGTCGTTTACCTAGGCAACATCCCATCAATTGCTCACTTCCCCAAAGGTTCAAGAACATAACTCCCATAAAACAAGAGAATAAGAAGAACACACAAAAAATAAATCACAACTTACAAGGGCAAGCTCCAAGTAGCCTCTAGAAATTATGATTCTAATAATTTATCCCAAATGATGATGAAATGCTTCTTTGTTCTGGATTCAGTATAGCAGGCAGCAGCAAATCTTTGCACAGGTTAAGTATTAAAACATTTACGAAGCTCTCAACGTCATCGCTTATAATTCCAACGACTTTTGTGTAGAGCCATCACGGTCCGGTCCAACAACAACAACAACAGCAACAATAAAAGAAGACATTTTTTTCCTTATTTGGTGAAGAGCAAGGCTTTGCTTTTGGTAATCAAGGAATTCAGAGTAAAGGACGACAAATTGCCCAGGAGGGATGAGGAATGGGGCGGATTTGTGGAAAGAATTCGATTTTATTTTTCTGAGTTTGTGTATTTATTCAGTGCCATTCTGAGAGTTGTGGTGAAGAGGGTTTGACATCATTGAAATGAAGATGTATACGACAACGCACAGAGAAAGAAAAACAGTAAAAACGACCCGAGGCAACCTCTTGAACTGGACTTCAATATCTACCTACACAATACTCCTGGCATCAAAAATAGAAGGAAATAATCATTTTCCTTTTTTTTCCCTTTCAATTTAGTCTGTATTAAGTGTCCAGCCTTGAGGTTTGTTTTTGTTTGGTTTTTTTTTGCGGCACTTAAGTGCGTGTGTCCTATTGGACCGCAACCCTATGCGTTGCTTGACTGCGTGTCGGTTGGGAGGGAAAGTATAACAAAAGCCGAACTGCTAGCCGGCCGGCCTTTAACTTAATCCCTGGACAATAAAATATAATAACGTTTTTGACATTGTTGAAAATTTAAGGGCTATTATTTGAGCCCCGAAGCAAGTTGACAATCGACTCGGGCGACCGACGACGACCGACCGACAAACGATGGCTCAAACACATATACATACACGCACAGATTGTGTCGCCTGTTTTTTGTCTGTCGTAATTTGAAGTAATTTTTTCGGTAATTCTGTATCCTGATGACAGAGCTAATTAGACGACCTTTCAACGATACACCTTCCATCCTTCCACAGGACTCGGCTACACTATGTGTACCTACTTTGTTTTTATTGTTTTATGCTCTATTGACCTAGGACAACCGCTCCCCAAAAACCAGCCATGTTTTGGCTCAACCCAAATTGTTTTTTTTTTCGCAACGTTCGTCTGCTATTGAGGTGGTGGTGGGCGATGGGAGATGCTTCTGCTTTTGGTTTGTAAACAAAAAAACTGAATACTTAAAGGTTATTTGCGTAAAGAGGAAATGTTGTCGAAAGGACTTATGGCGCACAAAAAACACAAAAGCCTGGTGTTTCATCAAGGCTTTTTTCGAGATTTTTTTTTATTGAAAATTATTGTTGAGACAGCAGCAGCGGAGTGGCGAATGGCGGTTGATTTTGTTTGCTCTTAAAAAGGTTAATTTGTCTCTCTGGTTTATTGTGGGGAAATTTGATTACTGTTATTTTTGGTTCGAGTGACTAATGGAAGATTTTTTTTCTGTTTATTATTCAAAAAGTTGTTTGATGAGTAAGAGAGTTGGGGAGAAATGGGGTCGGGACAAAATATATTTGTATGTATTTAAGTCTTCTTCGAAGCTAAAGATAACAAATGGATAATTGGTAGGAACCTTGAAAACTAGCGTAAATATTGTTTCCGGGTATACACAATTCAATTCAAGGAATTAAAGTCACAATCAACAAGAACCCTAAGTGGGTATTTGCTTATGTTGAGAAGACCAATTACCAATTTTGGTGGGTAAAACATAAAAATGTTTTTTTTTTCGGTTCCTTATTGAGATATTTTCGGATCTTTTCTGAGAATTGAATAAATATTATGTTAACGCTCTAACGCGTTATTTTTTGACTTGCTTAAGGAATTAAGCATATATCGATACTGAAATGCATGTGAGAAGCACGAATCATTTTCTCGCCTTCTTTGGTCCTACACAGAACGAAAAAAGTCATCCTATTGACTATTTTGGTAGTCAATATGACTATTTGGTAGTCAATTTTCAGCCGATAACCGCGATAGTCAATAGAACAATTTTCGGTTGTCAATTTTGGGATCCGAAATTTTCTTACAATTTGGTAGTCAATATGAAAACTTTAGTAGTCAATATGACAACTTTGGTTGAAAGAAATTGAAACTACGGTTGTCGTATTGACTAATGCGGTATTCAATACGACAACTGCGGTAGTCAATATGACAACTGCAGTAGTCAATACGACAACTGCGGTAGTCAATATGACAACTACGATAGTCAATATGACAACTGCAGTAGTCAATATGACAACTGCGGTAGTCAATACGACAACTGCGGTAGTCAATATGACAACTGCGGTAGTCAATACGACAACTGCGGTAGTCAATATGACAACTACGATAGTCAATATGACAACTGCAGTAGTCAATATGACAACTGCGGTAGTCAATACGACAACTGGGGCAGTCAATATGACAACTGTGGTAGTCAATACTACAACTGCGGTAGTCAATATGACAACTACGATAGTCAATATGACAACTGCAGTAGTCAATATGACAACTGCGGTAGTCAATATGACAACCGCAGTAGTCAATATGAAAACTGCGGTAGTGAATATGACAACTACGGTTGTCAATATGACAACTACGGTTGTCAATATGACAACTACGGTTGTCAATATGACAACTACGGTTGTCAATATGACAACTTCCAATCTGTAAGATCTTCAAAATTAAAATTTCATTAAAAACAAAATTTGTTTCTTAGTTACATATAAATACATTTATTTTAATCGCTTATAGGTATTTTTAATTAAAGTATTAATACATATATCTTAAATATAAATGTGCTTACTATATTTTTACATATTTTATTTTATAACTATTCATTTTTTAAACATAAAGAAACTTTGCAACAAAAGAAATAATTCATCAAAAATTTAAATGAAAACAAATTCTTTTATTTTATTGAATAGCTACGATTAAATTAATTTTCTTATATGTAGCTCTTATTATTAAGAATGTAGTAAGCATAATTATTTAGTAATGCAAAGATGTTATAAAACATTGCAATACGAGAAATAATACACCAAAAATAAAAACAACAAATTAAGTTGCTTATGTTTATAATTAAATTAAATTATGTACTTAACGTATGCAGCATTGTTGACAGTTTTGGATTCATCCTTTTGGTTTTATTTGTGTTTGTTTTCATATAAAAAAAAGTTCTATGAAATCCCAGAAATTCTCTCACGTTGGTATTAGAGGTTGAATGGTTTTACCTCTGGATTTCAGGAATGTTATGTGGTCCTCTAATACTTGCGTCGTCTCTCCTTCAAAGATGAATGCCATCAGTGAATCTTTGATGGTGAACTTGCTTCTTGACTTGGCCCCGGTGTTAGATTTTCTTGAAACTGCTGCTGGCGGAAATAAGTAGAAGTGAATACTTTTAAGTATCTCCAGCACAAAATCATCTGAAAGGAATGAAAATAAAAAAAGGATAACATTAGTAAAGCATTGTTTCACATTTATGTATTTATTATTTTCATACAGATAATAAGGAAATTTATTTTACACCTCAATTACTATAATTGATTATGTAGACATAGTTAAGATATAGGTTAAAATTTAATTTTGTTTGTATGTTAACCATCATAAAAAATAACAAATTTATAACTGTGCATACCTTCTCCAAATTTGTATCTCCCAAGTCTTTCAATGTTTCTGTAACCTTTTTGTCCTTAATGTTTTCCATCAGGAAGTTTTTTAATGTTTTCCAATGGTCTTGCCATAAGGAAAGTATTGATGTGCTGGTTGGCTGCAGCGTTTGAAAGTCTTAATCGATCTGATAATGAAACAAAATGCATTTAAACATGGTTATCAATCAATATATGCTCACTTAAGAACTGTTACATTACATTACTGTTTTAAAATGCATTAATGACGCTAATTGAAAGTTAATTTTGATAACTCAAGAAAAACGAAGTCTTTTGGCAAGTAATTAAAAGCTAAATAGTCCACAGGATGATCGCGGTAGTCAATATGACAACCGAGGTATTCAATTTGATGCAAATAAATTTCACTAAATGTTTTTTTTTCTGGCTAAGCAAATTGATTTTAATCTATAGAATTGATACCCACGAATATTATTTTTAATAATTTAATAAATTTATCTTATACTTTCAATTAATTTTGTACGTATATATTTCAAAATGCGCTAATGATATTGTTAAACAATATAAGTTGGCTTGATATTTCGAATAAAATGACTTTGAAAATATTAAGTGAACAGAGGACGCCATTACTTTGTATCGCAGATTATTTTTCTTATTTATAAATTGGTTTACCTTGTAATTTTTTTTATTGAAGTCCTTGGGTGTATAAAAATGCACTAATGACACTAGTTATAACTAATATTTTTCTTAAAATTGAGAATCTACGAAATTTGAAAATATTAAATTTTAGAAGAGACATTTTTTTTTGCGACTCGAAGCCAGAGCTTAAGAAAGAATTATAATTTTTGGAAAACACTGGAAACTAAATAGAAAATTCTTAAGTTGTCATATTGACTACCGAGTTGTTACATTGACTATCGCAATAGTCAATAGGATGATTGCGGTAGTCAATAGGATGACATTCAGTATTCAATGTAACAACCGCGGTTGCCAATATGATGCACGTGGTTTTCACAATTTTTTTGTTGGCTTTTCAAATTAGCATTTGATTGTAATTATATGATTTGATTTATCTTACACTCCATTCAATAGATTTAAAATGCACCAATTGAATAATATAAGTTGACTTGATATTTTGAATTTAATGACTTTGAAAAATATTAAGTTAAAAGAGGACACCATAACCTTATATCTCAGAATATTTTTCTCATTAATATAATGTTTTACCTTGTAATTTTTTTTCAATTGAAGTTCTTAGGTGTTTTTAAAATGCACAAACGAAACTCGTTAAAACTTATAATTTCGAGGAATTTTAAATTAAGAATTTTAAAAAATACTTAATTTTAGTAGAGAAATTGTTCCGCGACCAGATGCCAGAGCTCAAGAAAGAATAATGATTTTGGGAAAAAACTAAAAACTTAATGAAAATTCTAAAGTTGTCATATTGACTACCGAGTTGTCACATTGACTACCGAGTTGTCACATTGACTACCGAGTTGTCACATTGACTATCGCAATAGTCAATATGACAACTTTAGTTTCAACGTAACTGTAATGTCGATTTAGCGTTTTTGTCTGATATAAGAGGGTTTGAATTTTGCACACTGAAAAAAATGAATTTTAAATATACATTTATTCTGGAAAAAATAGTTATGTGTTTAATAAATATAACGTTTTTTATATACATACCTTGTAATCATTTTCTAAATATTATGCTGATATAAGTACATGCACTCAAAACACTTTAAATTCGAGGTTGAATATAGAAAAACTTTCGACCGTATAGAAAAATAATTGAAAAACTTACTTACTTCAATTACGAGTACACTGAACGCAATCTAAATATTTTCAGATTTTTATTTGTTTATGTCATGTCTGGCAAAGAAAAGCTTGTGGGGTTTGGTGTTTGTTATCAGAGAAAACAGACAAATTAACAATATACTTTACTATTTTAAATTATTTTACTATTTTTAGCATAGGTATGCATTTGGAATTTTTAGAAATATATATCTTATTTCTCGAATATTTAATTCAAGTTTTTAGGCTTTGTCTATGTACTTGTACATTGCATTAAAAATGAAAAAGTGGAAAAGTAAACGATGGAAAACTTGCAAAAATGATACCGGAAGCTCAGAAACTACAATAAAAACACGCATTAGAAACTGATTTCGTTATGTAACATCTATACGATTACAGCGCCATACAAATGTTTAAAAATTATTTAAAGCTGTTACTTCTAACTCTTTAAAGTAAAAGTTATTAAATTTTATGAACTTATTTCAAACAGTAAGCTGATTCTTATTTATAAAACCTGTAAAATTAAAGCGCCGTCAATATATTTGAAAAGTATTTGCAAACGGATCACAGTACATGAAAACCATGAGAATTTGAATACGTTTGCTACGCTTTCACTAACGTTATTTGTCAAAAGCTAACGTTTATTGATAAGACAACTATTAAATATTTACTTTCGTTTTCTAATTAATTGTTATTAACTGAACATAGGAAGTTATTATAATAGGTAAATTTTTTTGAAAAAAAAAATCAAAAAACTGAAAAAAATAATGTTGGCCACGAATATTTTACGAACACAAAATTTGTTTACCTTTTAAAAACTATGGTTTTCAACATTCTGTCAAACTTTTAAAAAGATTTAGTTGAAAGTTAAAAAAAAAAAATTAAAAAATATGTATAAAAAATATTAGTAAAATTTGGTAAAAATTGATTATCAACTCAATTATCTTTCCGAAATTTAGTTTAATTTTTATAAAAATGCAACCATCAGTTTTTTCATAAAAATTAAAATTTACAAAAAATAGTATGTAAAATTAATAACATTTATATTCGATTCTCGATATCTCGTGAATATTTTAAAGGTATTGACTTAATGATTTTATTTTGTGCTAAATTTTAAAGTAAAATATTACTCTTCGAAAACTCAAATCTGTATTTGTTTACATAAGAAATAAAAATTTTCAAGAAATGCTCCTAAAATTTGTAAAAATTGGTTTTTGACTAAAGATCTCGTTGACAAAAACAGATTTTGAAATCAAACTATTTCATCACATTCAAAATATTGTTGTTCAAAAAATTTAACTAAAAACTTTTTTTACAAAACACGAAAACCTGCAAAAAAAACAAAAAAAAATAATAAGGAATGGTTTTCGAATCAAGTGTTAGGAGAACAAATAGGTATTGACTTCAAACTATTTATGTATTTAACAAATTATCTTAAAGAAAATATTGTTCTGAATATTTTATTAAGGTTTTAAGCAAGATAAATTGACAGAAGGGAATTGGGAAGTTATCAGTGTGGGTCGTAACCCAGAATCTTTTTTGGATTGCAGTTATACAACCACGGTAGTCAATATGACAACTGCGGTAGTCAATAGGACAATTGCGGTAGTCAATTTAACAATTTATTACTGAAACCGTAATCTAATTTGAATACCGGATAGTCAATATAACCATTCTCGATAGTCAATTTTTGTAGTCAATATGACAACCACAGTAGTCAATATGACAACTGCGGTAGTCAACAGGACAACTACGGTAGTCAATAGGACAATTTTTGTTGAAAACCGAAATTTAATTTGACTACTGGGTAGTCAATATAACAATTCTCGATAGTCAATTTTGGTAGTCAATATGACAACCACGGTAGTCAATACGACAACTGCGGTAGTCAATAGGACAATTGCGGTAGTCAATATGACAATTTTTTTTACTAAAACCGTAATCTAATTTGACTACCGAGTAGTCAATATAACAATTCTCGATAGTCAATTTTGGTAGTCATTATGACAACCACGGTAGTCAATATGACAAATGAGGTAGTCAATAGGACAACTGCGGTAGTAAATATGACAATTTTTGTTCAAAACCGAAATTTAAATTGACTACTAGGTAGTCAATATAACAATCCTCGATAGTCAATTTTGGTAGTCAATATGACAACCAAATTGTCATATTGACTACCGGAGTTGTTCTATTGACTACTTTTGTTGTCATATTGACTACCCAAAATTGACAATCGAAAATTGTTCTATTGACTATCCAGTAGTCAATTTTTTAAAATCACGTTGTTATATGGACTATTTTGGTAGTCAATGCAACAATTTGGCCAAATTTCAAGTTGACTATCGACGATTGTTAATATTACAACTTTTTTTTTTCTGTGTACAGACGTGTAAAAACTGTCAAATAGACAATGTGGTTTACATCATCTGGAATATGTCTTGGAAAACGCACGGTGTCAATTGAAGATGTGGTGTATTTTCTGGCATCACATTATCCGATGCAGCTGGCTAAAGTGGTAGTGGAAGTCCGTTAAAAAGCCAAGGTCTACTGTGACAAATACAACGTCGTAAAAAGTTAGTTCACACATGGGAGGGGTCATGAATACCAGGTTCCTGTTAATATGTTAATTTTAAAGATTTAAAAGGTTTTTTTTTAGTCTTGACATGGATGCAAGTCTCAGCAATTGTTAAGGATCACTATTTTTTGAAAAAAGAGATTTTTTAAAATTTAAGTAACTATAATTCTATCTATTGTCTATTGTATTCTTAACGAGTATTTTCTTGGACTTCTATGTCACGCGGGATAAAATTCTCTAAGCCGCGCTGTTCCCTAAAATGAACTGCACCGCAGCAGTCTTTCCGAATAATTTCTCTTCGCATAGACGAACTAGGTGTCTAGACCCCCGAAGTCTACTCAAATTTCGTTATAAAATCAGCTTAGCGGCAGCTTGCTGATGATCATATTGTCTTCTGAATAATCTCGCCTCTCAAACCGTTCAGAGTGGCTTTGACTAAGCACGCCAGTACATACTGCCTCATATTTCGAAACGATTAGGGAAATTTCACACCTGCTGCGGTCCTTGCTCTCCATTTTATTCTAGATTCACAGACATAGTTTTTTTTCAAAGGCTTCTTTCTTTTCAGCTTCATCTCTTCATCTTGATCCTTTTCTATTCCTCTAAACGTGCCCATGTTCAGGAAAATTACTGCATTGCTTAATTCTAACGAGCAGGCGCTAGCTTAAACTCGTTATCAAACCAGTCGCTTCGATCTCTGCGGCTTCTGCCTAAGATGGAGTTGCCAGCACTTTGTAACGGATGTGATTATGCCTAGTTCGTCAAAGCGCGGTCTTATAAAAAAGCTTCATTATCCCTTCGTCACAGGATCTTCAAGGATATTTATGACTACTGAACTAGGTTGTCCAGTCAGTTAAGTGCAGCAGGCACTAGCTCGTCGGAAAGGTGGGATCATGCAAACACCACTGGACCGCCGTGTACATATTGACGTGCCTATTTTAAATTTGCAGGAAAAAAAACAAGCTACTAATACAAAACAAAAATCAACATTAATCAACGCCAATAATCATGGTGTGGAACTTTAGGTGGAATCAGTTCCCGTATGTGGCCTTCCCACTGTAACCTACACAAAGCAGATACTCCTTGGTCATCGTACGAATTGTCAACTTTTCGATGACCCCTTAAGCAAAGTCAAAATCTTCTAACTTTGACTCTCCTCTTCGCCGGCTAAACTATCCTCCATAACCACACTCTCCCAAGCTCACTTTCCTAAAATTTATACTATAGACATACTGTATCTCATTGATATGAAGTTAGACATAAGCATTACTTATAACCAGCATGATAAAAACAAATCTATGCTTAGAAATTAACCAAAACTATGTGAATGTGATGGTATGCTTGTAACACAGAACGTACTTTGTTTTCACCTTATATGAGAGAAACTTCAATAGTTAAATTCTACTTAAAAATTACTGGCACCGAAACTTTCATATGATAACTCTTAAACAAAAAATCAAGAAAAAAATGAACTCACCGATCTTTTTCTCCTCCAGCGAAGTTGTGCGCACGACTTTGTAGAGGGAGTGAATGCTTCCAATTCTCGTGCTTGTTATTTCACCTTTTGTACTAACTCGTTATATAAAATAATGAAGAAGAATATTACCATATGCGAATTTTGGTGACTCTCAAGGTGAGTTGAAACAAAATACTTATCTTATGTAACTCGTTACAGTTTTATCTTAGGATATAGCCTCTGACTCTCATGTAGAGAAAAAAAAACTTAAGGCTAACTTAATACTAGGTTATGTATTCGGTTGGTCTTCCAAAACGACGCGACGTAGAAAATATCTTAATTTTTTATTGGTTATTAATGTATGAACTTCAATAATTCTTAATTTGTGGACGGGTTCGTATTGATTAGCTGTTGCACGTATTTCAGAGATTGTTTAGAGTCTTCGTTTGATTTTAAATGGACTTCTTATTTGAAGGTCTCTTCGATTTCCTTGCAAAATCTCGTTCGTTTCGCACTTCACAATACGAGTTCTAATTGCTCGCCGTCTAAGCAAAGAGCAATGAGGGCCGGCCTCGGTCGTAGGCACTCGCGGCTTCGGTAGACCGTTTTGCACAAATAGCAAATTTCCTGTCGAGGTTATCATTAAAATCAACTCATAACAATGTTAGATGAAATGCTAACAGGTGTTCCGTAAAAAAAAAAACAAAATCACACTCCAATTCTCAGGCTTTGGGTCGGTTATGGGTAGCAGGCTATTGTTTCGGAGCCCCAAGTTACACACAGAGGTTGGGACGCTTCGAGAAGCGTTTTGTAGTCCCGAGTGGTTCCAGACCTGAGGTAGAGAAAGGGTCTCCACTGCAGCCGTTCGATCGAAAATTTTAGTGCTAGTGCAGTCGCACAAGATTCCTAATATTTTTTTAATAGGCACAGTTATGATAAAATGTCTCAGACAACAAAAAAAAAAAATTTGTTTTAATAAAAGCACATACTCATACTTTTGCAAAAATATATTCTTAGATCTTACAGATTCCAATATCACGATCTTAATTTGTCGTTATTTCTTTAAAAGAAAAACTGATATTCTTTCAATCAGTTTGATGGTACAAAATCATTCGTACCCAGCCAATGGATGCTTCAATTATTTTCTATTTCGTAGATTTCATCTAGAATTGAAGTGGTCTTGACAGGTTGAAGGCTAGATCCAAAAAGAAAATATGGCTGCCATGTCGTCGAGGCATTGGTCAGCTGGTACGTGATGAAATTGGAACATTTATTCGATAACGCATCATCGATAAAGACTGAACGAAAGTGGCAGCGTTCATGGACATCATAAGGCAAAGTGTTAAGTAAGTAAGCAAGTGTACCGATAAAATTTATAAACCCTAATACATAAAGAGTTTAATCAGATATTAAAAAAAAAAAATTAAAATGAAGTACGGCGTTTGCCTAAGTTGAAAAAAATACGTATACGTCATAGTGACCCTATTTCAATATATGTAATTGTATAATTTTTGCAAATTATATGTGATGCAATTTCACACCAAAATAAGGACGCAAAAACGAAGGAACATTTAAGAAGCCCGTTCAACTTACTACACATTTTCTTTGAGGCGTGTTCACTTCTCTTCCACATTGGACTTTGGTTTCAGGAATTACGATTTTCTCTTCTTCGGGGCGTGCGCGCGTTGGTGAATCCATGCGATTGTGTTGCTGGTATTTTCAAAAAACCTACATACCTGCATAAAATTAGACCAATTCAAAATGGAAACATGAAATTAGAATAAAGCAAAGATATTTTTTTCGCTGCTCGGATTTTGATTTAACTTTGTTTTTTATTTTGCTATGATTACCTATGTTTTATCATGGCTGCCAAGTTTCGAATTTCTTAAACATTGGTGAGGTGTATGCTTCAGCTTAAGGCATTCGAACAAACTCGGAAATAGGGAAATATAATTGAATTTGTCTGATTTAAATACACCAGTTCTTCTCTAAATCATCCCATGCCAAAAATTTATTTTCTTCTTTTTAGGGGGTTCACATTCAACAACATATTTGTCAACTTCCGTCGCGTTGGCTAACAACTGAGATCCCACCAAGCACTATTCACATGAGCACGAGCAACGACCAACGAATGAACGAAAATTCGTCGATTTTGACATTTCGTTCACATGAGAACGATTTTTGAGGTTATACGCGCGCGATCATTTTGTTCGTTGGGAGTGTGGATGATGTGGAACGCGAATAGAGTTTGGCAATTCGTATCAACTAGAATTCTTTTCGCGACGAATAAATTTATTTATTTATCATAAATCAAATATAAACTATACTTCTATCGTTTCGTTGAGAATTTGTAAGGAAATACGGCTTCAAACGTATCTAAATTCACTTTTCTTCATTCATTCGTCGTTCGTTGGTCGTGCTCATGTGAATAGTGCCTTAATAGTTTGGGTTGATTCTTAATGACATTTCTTCGCGAACACACCCTGCACGCAGCAGTTTGCAACGTCTGTGATTTAACATTTCCAATTGTTTCTGTTTTGATAACCTCACTTTTTTTAATTTTTATTTATTGTTTAAAACAATTTCGGTACAAAATATTAAAATAGTAGGTATATACAGTCACTGCACGACACGTACCCTCTTGTGGTTTTTGTAGGCCGCGTAAATTGTATCTCCCACAAAAACAGTGTTAGATAGACGTTTAACTATATGATTTGATAAGTATTTGAGGATAATTTTAGTACTTAACAATTATTTATAACTAGCTGACCCTGCAGACTTCGTACTGCCTCAATCGATAATCGATAACCCTCTTCCTCTATCGTTTGCATTGTTTTTTTTGTTAATTCGTATGTATGGATCCGTCTTTAAACAAATAAGCGATATCAAAAAAACAAAACAAAATGGTAAGTATACGCCCCGTTGCCTGCGGTGCACGGATTTGTAAAACGCGAATCATTTCGGTTTCACTTCGCTCCTCATGTTGCTGTGTGTAAACATTTCGAGTTCTTCGACCCTAATTGTTGCGTATAAAACACATTGACCATGATATTGAATGAAAAAAGGATTTTTTATGATTGCCCTGAGAGTTACCGTTATGGAGCAATACAGCAAAATAATTTTTTTACATTAAAAATATCAGTGTTTCAAAAAAAAAAAAAATTACCAAAATCACGAATTCTCTTTTTTCCCATTGTTTAAAATCCATTCAAAATTTGACTTGGGATTTTCTTGCTCTTCTGGAGTTTTCCATTTTACCACTCATTTTACCACAACTAATGCATTTCATATGAAAGAGTGTTTTTGAGATTTTTGTTTAGCCAATTTTTTTTTGCATTTCAAATTTTCCATTTTTCCAATTTTTTGTTTACTTTTTCTTGCTTTCCAGTTCCCCATCACAAATTTTCCAGTTTCCCTTTTTAAACCAATGAGTTTTCCGAGTTCCTTTCGAAAACCCAATTTTGAAATTTTCCAGTTTTCCATTTTGAAATTTTCCAGTTTTCCACTTGAAAATCAATGCATCCACAATTTCATGCAATTTTCCATTTGAAAACCAATGAGTTTTCCGAGTTTTTCATCAAGAACTTTCTATTTTTCCATTCGAAAACCCATTTTGAACCAAACAATTCCAAGCAAAAAATATCGAATTTCTGACCTTCGTTTGGTTTTTCCAGTTTTCCCACTCTTCCATGAGGTTTTTCCAATTTTTTTTTCACAGAAATCATCACTGAATGTAACAGTATGAGCCATGAAAATTTCACAAATATCTGTTGGGCCATTTCGGAGTCTATAAGAGACATACAAACAAACAAACAAACAAACAAACAAACAAACAAACAAACAAACAAACAAACAAACAAACAAACAAACAAACAAACAAACAAACAAACAAACAAACAAACAAACAAACAAACAAACACACTTCCATTTTTATATATATAGAGATTAGAAATTTGAAATTATTTAACTTTATTGAGCTTTGACTTGAATTCTTATTATAAGTTAAATTATTAAATCAAAAAAGGACATCGTTTCTTTATGACTCTATTAAAATTTCACCTAACCCACCAATTGTTTATCTTCACAGTTTGCTTTCAAATCCCTTTTATGAGTTTCACCTATGAAAAAGGAATTTATTGAATTTAATAATGGGTGCAGGTCTCAGGTATCACAACCTCGAGCAAAATATTTAAAATTTAATATCATGTCTAGCCGTTATCAACGAAATAAGTGTCAATAAGAAGTTAATTGGATTTGCAGTAAATTACCCGAATATGGCCTACAAAAACCAGCATCAATATTTTTACTGGAATGTCATAATAACTTTTGAAAACCAACAAACAAATTGATTGCTTTTCATTACAACAAAAAAAAAACGAAAAATGTAAATATTTGGGGGCATTCGAAAACATTGTTAAAGAATAAGTAAAAAGCTCTATAAGAAAAAATACTTTTCATGGCATACTGTGTCAAATGCAGAAAACACATTGTTCTGAATACAATTTTAATTTGTTCTGAAAATTCAATTTAAGATATTTTTATGAAACAAAAATGAATGATAAAAAAGGATAAGACATTAATTGAAAAAGTTCTTCTGCGTCAACAAGAAAATGTTTGTTCTTATGAGTATGAATGTGTTCCTCTCATCAGTCATCACGTACTCAATTAATTATACATGCGAGAGTATAATGAAAATTTTAAAATATTGTCGTTTTGTCAAGCAAATGAGGTTGATTGTTTTTGATGTCTAGACGTTGTTGTTTATCAAAACGAGTGTCAAAGCTGTTTGTCTTTTCTTTTTCTTCATTTTGCTTTAGGTAATTCAAATACCTATTTTTCTATCATCTATTGAAAAGAAAATAAAGAGAGAAAATTAAAAGAACGTTATAAGTGTAAAGCTTTGAATCTTGGATGCAATTAATGTGAGGGAGTGCAAAGAACGTGTTAACGTCCTTTTTTTTATGTTTTATTGTCAAAGAACAAGGAATGTATGAGGTATTCCTATATGGCTGCTGTAGTTGTACATTTTCTTTGATTGGTCCGCGAATAATATTGAGGACCTACTCCTAATTTAATTAAGTAACCAACTATTCGATGAAATAAACTATTCCACTAACTCAATTTTAAGAAATTGAAATTTTGAAGCAAACGACTTACCCTGCACCCCCGAGTCACTGCAGAAATTTCAATCAAAACAAAGGAAAGAAGGTAAAGCACGCCAACGACAACACCAGGAATAAATAGGACTTTCCGATTAACCGCGACTTATCGAACAGGAATCCAGAAATAACTGTACCAAAAAGATTAAAGACTACAACTCGATTTTCTATTTTTTTTTTTTTTGATAACACATTGCACATTGTTTAAGAGGAATATTAAATTTAACAAACTAACAAATCAAAATGTTCATAAATCGGTTAAGAAAATATCGCACTGGCCAGGGCCACCGGAAATAGAACACCGCACAGGCACAACTTTTCTTATTTTTTTTTTATTTATCTATACGATTATTAATCTACAGATTTGGAGATACTTATGTTACATGTTTATCTTAATGATTATTAATTTAAAATATTACATTTATGTGTTAAAAATGCTACCAGTAAACTTTTAAAGACATTTCTGTTGAAGCTTATGTCTAAACAATAATATGCTTCATTAAATAAATTAACACAATGACATATCGGTTCACGAAAACCATAATTAATTCTGTGCGAAACTTCAAACAATAATGGCCTTGATCTTAATACTCTGGATGGAGCATATATATTTATTAGGCCCAGCAAATTTGGAGAATCTACAAAACTACACATCACATCTCTTACAAACATTATGCTATACATCTCCCTACGTGATTCAAGAGATTGTATTCCCAACAAAAGACATTTGGTCCGATATGAAGTATGAATATCTGAGTTAGCATTACTAAAAAAATTTCTTAATGCGAAGCGTAAGAAGTTCTTCTGTACTCTTTCAATCTTATTGTTATCAATTTGAGTAGTTGGATTCCATACAACACATGCATATTCCAATGAGGGCCTAACTATACTGCAGTACAATGATTTCAACGTATAAGGATCAGTAAACTCAAAGGAATTTCTTTTTAAGAACCCTAACATGGAGTTGGTTTTTGATATTATGTAGTTGATATGTGGTTGGAAAGTGAGTTTTTCATCAAACACAAGGTGCCGTGAACGAAGGCCATATGAACTAACGCCATAATGGCGTTAGTTCTCGATTGAGTGTGAATTAACGCCATAATCCGATTATGGCCTTAATTCACAGTCGAATGAGAACTAAAGCCATCACTTGAATGAGAACTAACGCCATATGGGGTAAGTTCACATTCAAATGAGAACTGATGCCATAAAATACTTTGAGCTTTGAAGCAAAGTTAGCAGCAAGTAATTACCTTACAAAATCTCATCGAGATCTCAGGGACCACAATTCTTGTAGATGTTTCGTTCGGAAAACTAGTTTTCTAGACTCTGAAGTAATTAAATAATCACGTACGAAGATCCGAAATTTTTTTTGGCAAACAGAAAAACAATTTGGGGTGTGAAAATAAAAAAATTCTCGAAAATAAAAAAAAATTATCTAGAACGCAAAAATCTCGAATCTACAAAAATCCAGAATTAACAAAAATCTCGAAAGACTCGCGCGAATTTTTTTATTTTCACACCCCAAATTGTTTCTCTGTTTGCCAAAAAAAATTTCGGCTCGCTTCGCTCGCTTTCCAGTACTGCAATACGCACGCGATTTTTTGATTACTTTTAAAGTCTGGAAAACTAAGCATCTACGAAAATATTGAGAAATTTACTCATTCTAGAATTCAATAGAAATATGAAAAATCAATATTTTTATACTGATTTTTTATTTATTTATAAAGCAACTTCATTCGATTCCTTTGTAAAACATTATCAACAATTACACGTTTTCATTTTTTTCCATCCTTGTAAATTTGTTCATAACTCCGCCGTAAAAACGAAGAGTTAAAAAAATATCATCGAAATCGGATGATTTTCGATTCTGGAGCCAAAAAAGAGGGGACCACGAAAGCATAAAATAACAAAGAAATTTTTCAAAAATTTGCAAGTTATAAGCGTGATGAATAAAGTTAAGAATAAGGGAAATGTGTGACTATTGTTTTTTTCAATTTGATTTATAGTAAATTGTGTTTAAAATATTTGTGTTCAACGCCCGCTTAACTAATAGGGCGTTCATCCTTTTTTCGTTAAACCATATATTTATTTACTTGCATTATGTTCCTTATATCATATAAAAATTATTTGGACTGCTGCGAGTGGCTTTAATTCACATTGAAATGAGTACTTGGGCCACTTCTTAAAATGAACTAACGCCATATTACCTTAGTTCTCATTCCAATGTGAATTTAAGCCATAATCGGATTATGGCGTTAATTCACATTTGAATGAGAATTAAGGCCATTATGGCGTTAGTTCATATGGCCTTCGTTCACGGCACCAAACACAACACCAAGATCTTTTACGTCATGAACAATTTTGATTTGAACATTGTTAAGTGAATAAGATGGAATAATAGGATATAAGCAACGGTTGTAGGACATAGAACAACATTTTTCAACATTGAGTTGTAGATCGTTTTGTTTACACCATATACAAAACGAATTAAGATCATTTTGCAATAGCAGTAGATCAAACACTTGAAATAACAGCAAAGAATTTAATATCAAATTTAATATCAAATTGAATATCTTATTGAAAGTATCAGCGTTAACAACATATTGTAAAATGTTTGCACCATTAATACGGAATAAAATAAATAGAATGGCGCGACAGCTCTTGAAGGCTTAAGTGACTTACTCTCATCAACATTTGAGAAGCACTTTTTCATGACAGATTGATAGTCTTAGAAGTTTTGTCAGTTCTTCGCAAGAAGCAGTACCTGTGAAAGATGAAATAAAAACTTTATGGGCACGAGTAGGACTCGAACCCACGACGACGACATTCTGCTTAGCAGCCAACGCACCTAACCACGAAGCCACGGCCAGCTGCACTATTAATACGAACGAATATCAAAATTGGAGCGCAATTACGAACTTGTTGAATGTTAACTGGGGGAGTTCATTCAATGGTGGATGTTGGGTTTTTCTTTTTCTTTCCATTGGCAGGTAAGAAAGTGGGAGTGCTTTGAAATATATTATATTAGGCATAACTATGCATACCTAATATGTATACTTTGAATAAAAAATAAAAAATGTCGTCTTGGAGTAATGCATGTGAAAAGCCATATCCGGTCAACTTTGTTAGTGGATTTTTGTTTAAAGGAAGTGAAAGTTGGTTATGGTGCTAACCTAATCACTTTTTGTGACAGATTATTTCGATCATTGAATAAATATGTCGTAATAGTATACAGGAACCGCTCTGCTAGTAGGTACATAGCCAAGTTCACAATGAATCCTAGTTTTACTAACGGATTAATAAATGCTGGGGACAAAGACTTTCTATACATAATACATGGACTGACAGTCATACAATAATTAAATTTACTTTCTGTTTTAATTTTGTAATTCATAAATAGGTAGGCTAATTCATAGCCGTATTTAGGGGGGGGGGGGGGGGGTTACAGGGTTTAACCCCCCCCCCCCGAAATTTTTTTTACATCCATTTTCCATTAAAGTACATAAGTCGTTACATAGATAACTATATTTAAAAGTGCCATCTTGATAGCACATCCGTATTTAGGGGGGGGGGGGGGGGGGTTACGGGGTTTACTGACCCCCTCCCCCCTCCCGAAATGCAAAATCAAAAAATTATTGATTAATAATTTAATGAATTGATTTTTTGGCTAACACTGAATTCATAAGTTTCTATTAAGGCTTAAAGGCATTTTTCTTTCAGAATAAAACTCTGTTAGAGCCATAGCCGTATTAAGGGGGGTTACGGGTTTTTCTTTTAAATAAGTTGTTATACAGGGTGATTCACGAGCGTTGTGCCAAAAAGCTAGAGCGTGTAGGTTGAGTTGAGACAAGAAAAAAACCGTATGGGAGGGGGGGGTCTATTCCCCCCGTTTAGCTGGGAGGGGCAATTTTCTGAAAAATTGACTTATTTTGTAAAAAAAATATTAAAAATCAACGGCTTCGTTTACAACACCGTGCTATACCTTTCTGAAAAGCCAAAAACTTCTTCTTTCACTCTGTTTTTAAATTAAATTGTTTTAACGAATAGTTTAAAAAAAATAAATTTTCAAACTCAAAATTTTCAAAAAAAAAGCAAAAAAATCATTTTTAAACTGATTTTTTTCAAAATTTTATGTAATTAAGTACTAATTTTTTTTAAGAAATTCAATGTCTTTGTTAATTTTTAGTCGAAAACAGAAAACCGGATGCAAAAATGTCTTTTCGTTTTTGAGAAATTAAAAAAAAACCAAAACCACTTTTTTCTAAAAAAAAATGTTTATTTTTATTTTTACCTATCTGGACTTTTAGTTTAATTTATTAGTTTAATTTATAAATTTAATTTTTTGTAATTGGAGTTTTATGAGGACTCAATAAAGTAGAAAAGTATTACATTATCCCTGGATTAACCATTTTGTTCATTGATAACGTCTTAAAACTGACCTGCAATTTTTTCTTACTATCCCTGGGGCCGCGGCCACTCGCCGGCGAAGAGTTCTACCTGCTAGGGGCTTAAGATAATTAAACCGCAATTTTTCTTGAATGAAAAAACAATTAACAACTTTAAGGTAATTAAAAGGTATCGCATATTTACTAAACAACCATTTACAATTAAAATATTAACTCATCAGCACATAACAATAACAAACTCATAAGCTCGAGAAGATTTAGCGGACAGGAACTTCTGCTACGGTTTAACTTGTTGTCGAGATCGGGAAGCCGAAAGACTCTACGCTGAAAGACATCCCAATAGATGGCGCCCAAGTCGTAGCATGTTTTCAAGAATCCGCCGACTAGAGCACGGAGAGCTAGAAGTGAAAGGTCAATGGCAGACGTTATCAATGAACAAAATGATTAATCCAGGGAAAATCCAATACTTTTCTACATTATTGAGTCCTCATAAAACTCCAATTACAAAAAATTAAATTTATAAATTAAACTAATAAATTAAACTAAAAGTCCAGATAGGTAAAAATAAAAATAAACATTTTTTTAGAAAAAAGTGGTTTTGGTTTTTTTTTAATTTCTCAAAAACGAAAAGACATTTTTGCATTCGGTTTTCTGTTTTCGACTAAAAATTAACAAAGACATTGAATTTCTTAAACAAAATCAGTACTTAATAAAATAAAATTTTGAAAAAAATTAGTTCAAAAATGTTTTTTTTTGCTTTTTTTTTGAAAATTTTGAGTTTGAAAATTTATTTTTTTTAAACTATTCGTTAAAACAATTGAATTTAAAAACAGAGTGAAAGAAGAAGTTTTTGGCTTTTCAGAAAGGTATAGCACGGTGTTGTAAACGAAGCCGTTGATTTTTAATATTTTTTTTTACAAAATAAGTCAATTTTTCAGAAAATTGCCCCTCCCGGCTAAACGGGGGGGAATAGACCCCCCCCTCCCATACGATTTTTTTCTTGTCTCAACTCAACCTACACGCTCTAGCTTTTTGGCACAACGCTCGTGAATCACCCTGTATAGATGGTTACAGTAAAAAACCCGATCTTGATAGTACACACTTTTAACTGAACGTGTTCTGAGCGCTCAAATTTTTTCGAGACGCATTTGATATCCAATTGACATTCGTCATTTAACAGCCGAAAATTCATGAGAATTTTTTGTATATATACATATAATATATATTTAAAATCCAATTAAACCCATTTTACTTTGACGCGATCGGACTAAAAATGTAATCCATTTTAACCAAACGTCAAAAAATTTCTCATTAATAAAAATAATTTGTTTCCGGAGTAGTAAAGTTAGTGACGTTAAGCTTAAATTCCCTTTGGGAAATTTGTTGTTGTTGATACTTATAAACCATCTAATGAACTTTTATCTTACATTTTTTTATTGCTTCGCTAAACCACCCTCCACGGTCGAATAAGTTTGTAAACGCCTGTTAAGATACATTTCTTTTATTAATAGCATTTTGCACTTAGTCCACAGAATAAGAAATAATCCTTCGTTATTCTGTAGGTACTATCAAAATGGCATTTTGACTGAATTTAATAATCTATATGATATTATAATATACAAAATAAACTTTTTTAACACAGATCATCACTCTTGTGAATAAATAACATGTATACAAATAAATTAAATGAAAAATATAAGATTTATATAATGTTATACTATATTTATGTATTTATTCTTCTTTTGTTTTTGTTTTTATTCGTTCGTTTAAATAAAAATGCAGTACTGTGTTATTTTTTGTTCAAAGCATTTATTTGTATCTATATAATTAATTCACAATTGTGATGATCTGTGTGAAAAAAGAATTATTTTATATAGTTAAATATTATATTTATGTATTTATTTTGTTTTTCTTCTGCTTTTGTTTTTATTCGTCCCTCAATAAACAATAATGCTTTTTATGAAAGATGTTCTCTCATACTTTTTCCAAAACAAAATAATACAAAAATGTTATTGACTTCCAATAAAGGTAAGTTAACTTAATTTTAGATTCATATATCTAATATACCATGCAAAAACATCTACTCTGAAGCTTTGAAGCCAATATCTTCAGTTAGACTTCAATTTTGTAGTAGAAATGATTTTTTTGCATATGCATTCAAATCTTTAATCTGTGATTTATAATATATTTAAAAATAATGCATAAATAACAATGATTAATATTAAAGATTAATATTAAAGCAAAAGATACACTCAAGAAATATTTTTAAACTTTCCATCAAAAGTTGTTTTGTGAACAAATGAATTGGCTTCGGGGAAGTGAAAGAATGTGATAAATTTGATGAATATGTTTCCTTTTTTATTAAAAACCGACCCCGCGAACCTCGTCTCGCCTGCCACCAGATCAAATCAAATCTAAAAATAATTTAAAAATTTCTCGTTTTGCGGAGTTTTCTGATTTTTTTTACTAATTTTTGAACAATTGCAGCTATGATCCCATACCATTGTATAATTTTCGACCACCATTTGATTGTTTCCATTTTTCAATTTTCCCGTAAAATGTTCCCAAAATTTGATTTCGCAGGAACCCTGGCTCGTGTAAGCTTTGCCTACAGTCAAAATTTTATAACAATGCGTTGGACTACAGTCAAAATCCTAAATGTGATAAACAAAATCAAACGTGTTGCTCTTTTCCCTAATTTTCCAAAATTGCACCTTAAATTCCATGCAATAGTTTGATATTGTGCTCTCCCAGAGTTTTTCAAGTTCCCCATCACCAATTTTTCAGTTTTCCGTTTGAAAACCAATGTACATAGATACAATATCATGCAGTTTTCCATTTAAAAACCAATGCGTTTTCCGAGTTTTTCATCAAAAACTTTTTATTTTTCCATTCGAAAACCCATTTTGAAAACTAAAAAAAATTCCAAGCAAAAAAAAATTAAATTTCCGACCTTTGTTTGGTTTTTCCAGTTTTCCTACTCTTCCATGAAGTTTTTCCATTTTTTTTTTTGTCACAGAAACCATCACTGAATATAACAGTATTAACCATTAAAATTTCAGAAATATCTAGTTTGCCATTTCGGAGTCCATAAAGGACATACAAACAAACAAACGTATGTATATACATCCATTTTTATATGTATAGAGATTTTGAAAAAAAATATTATTTACCTGAACTACTAACCAGAAATTAGAAGAAGAAGGAATTTGGAATCTGATTTACGTTTTACTACCTATAGTTTTTACTAGCGTCGCTCGTCTGGATTTTACCTGACGTAAGCTACTTTCACATATAATATTCCACACGATTTCAGCGCCAGGGATAACCTCTTACCATACATCAAAGGTGTTCTCTTGTTTGTGTTTGAATTGAATTGAAATTATGGTGTTTTCCAAGTTAATTTTTGAAATACATTCCCATTCTTTGCAGACTTGGTAAGTCACAATCTAAACAAAAATAAGTGTAGTATTAAAATGTTTGGAAACTATTCCAACCGAGGTTTTGCTCTCACAAAGCCAACACCAACAATGCCTCCCAAACCAATTTAATATCTAACAATCTTTCATGATACAAAATAAAACTGAAATCAAAGTCCTTATGACTGGACACACAGCAAATTTGTTTTCTTTTTTTCGAATTTCAACAGATTTTTATTTGCATTACTCTTTTAAGAAAATCCAATAAAAATAAATTTGAAGTTCTTATCATAAAGTCAAGAATATCATAAAAATCGATTCTTTCCTAAAATGTTTATATATTTTGTTGCTGTCGCTCATTCCCGTCCATATAGGCACAATAAAACCAAAGCCAAATGAGTGAATAAAACAAAGTTAATAAAATGAACAAAAAAAAAAAAACGGAATTGAACTCTTTTTTCTTTATTTTTTTGGACATTGGTCACTGATGGTTGTTTTTCATTTATTTATTTTTCGCTTGTCTTAAAATCTCATATATACGAACTTCTCGAATTCAACCCATTTAAGTGACCATCAATGATATGATTTTGGATAAAATTTCGGTTGCAAGGGAAGGAATAAACTGGATGGGGCCTTGAGAAAAGCTATCTCAGCGGTATCCGACGAAAGACGACGACGATATAAAAATGAATAAGTAATAGCGATGCCTAATTCTTTAGAACTGTGGAATTGAATGATTTGGATGATTTGCTACGGACTCCTGAACGGCATCGTTAATTTCGATACTTCGAGTTTTCGACCAACCCGTTGTCTGACACTGACACGGCAAAATCATACAATTAATATGTAGACTCAAATTTGCACTTGTTATTGCCAGTCTACTACACCAGGTCGAGAATTACGACCAAAAATTGTAGTTAACGCTCCTAAAATTACTGTCATCGACTTCCAATTTCGGTAAACAAAAAATACATAATTTGCAGACGTATGTCCTTTTCCAAAACTACTTTTGGGAGTGTACTCGCTGTCAACGAATTTTGGAATTCGTTTTGGGAAAGGGAGTGTTTTGACGTTTAGTTTCACGTATTCTTGATCACTCCTTCACTCCAAGAAAAAGTAGGGAGTGACGATTTCACTCCCTGAGGGAGTGAAAATAATGATGGGTAAGCACTAATTTTTTTATTTTGGAAAAGGCCAGTAGTTTGTTCGTGTACTTTATCATGATGAATATTTTGAGTTTACTGAATAAATTAACAATGACAGTTCGATGATTAGATAGTGAAAGGGGTGCGTTCACAAATAAAATTCAAAGTTGTCAATTCTCTATTGGAAAACGCGATACTTCATGATACTCGGGCCTTGATGCTACAAAACCGATCCCACCATGTTAATGGGTAAGCAGGAAGGAAAAACTTTCCTTTTGAATAGTTTTTTTTACGGTTGGTCCTTACCAGTTGTTATTTGCTTTCCCTTTGAGAAAAAAAAAACTAAGAAAAGACACACATCCGGTTTCTCTTGTCAACCGGAAACAATAAAATAAAACAAAAGCCTCTCCGCATCTGCATTCACAAAAAAAATAAGAAGATAGTAAAAGATTTGCCTCAAAGCAAAAGAAAAGAAATCTCCCGGGATGGTTAATTCATTCTCCTATAATTCAAAATCGAATCGCCTCTATGATTTTATCCTTCCGCTTGAATAGAGCTCGAGTGCCCTGCAGAATTCACCCGCTGGTTGTTTGTAGTATTCAATTACTTGAAATTGTCTTACAATCCCTTTTTCCTTGCCCAACGATGATCGCCTTTTCAAAGTATCTCTTCTACAAGATTTCTTTCAATCTCCTCTTTTGCGAATCATTCTTTTTTTTTCAAAAAATCAAAATCCAACAATGCAAATTAAACATTTATGCTCCAATATTTTCTGGAGAATACGAAGAAGTCGTCTTTCATGCCCCCCGAAAAATATTCAAAACTAAAAGTACGAATGGGTTCAAACACCACCAGTGTGAGTGAACGGATGTTTATGGAAGAGGAAGA
Source organism: Sphaerophoria taeniata (assembly GCA_943590905.1). Taxonomy (NCBI): domain Eukaryota; kingdom Metazoa; phylum Arthropoda; class Insecta; order Diptera; family Syrphidae; genus Sphaerophoria; species Sphaerophoria taeniata. The sequence continues at coordinate 47,618,041 of OX016540.1, forward strand.
AGAAAAAAAAAGGATTATTGGAAATAGAAATGGAATTGAGGTTCATTCGTTCTTCACAATGTTGGGCTACGATAGTATTGAAAAGTTTTTATTATAATTTTATAATGCGGAATTTTCAATGGAAATTGTTGGTCAATCTAAAGGAAATAAAAGAATTCCTTCACTCTGCATTCAAGTACGTACTTATTCTTTTGTATTTTTCAATTTATGGTTGAAAGGGAACAGAGGCGAAGGTCCGCATTCAGGCGATTGGACACGATTCCCTTGTCTTTTTATGGTTGACTAGATTTATGTTCAATCGTTGGGAACCGCTGGTTTTGACGCACCATAGTTTTCATGGGAGGTTCAGTGGTGTTGTTTTCATAAAAACAGTACTTTTTAAATAAAAGTAAATTCTAGCGTTTGATATTTTGAATGTCGACTTTATTTTTTCAAAGCTTATTGAATACCAAACAATACACAGGTTTTTTCAGGGAGTTTAGTTACATTCGGTATATATTTAACTAGAAACGACAGCACTGGCAAGTTCATCCATATGGACTTTCGATTTTCAAGCAATATTTTTCTTAACAAGAAAAATAAAATTTCACTGCATCTGTGTCACATTTATTGAGATACTTTCCTCAGAACTATATTCATTTAAGAAACATTTTACCTAAGTTTTTCGATAGAACTTTGTCAAGAGTCCGAGACACATAAAGATTGAACGAACATTTGAGATTTCAAGTGGAAATGAGTATTTTACTCATTGAATTCTTTTAAATGAAGTTTCTCTTTTTAATTCCTGGTAAGACACTCGAAAGTCGAATTAAAGGTATCACAGGTTTTATCAAACTACAAAAATCAATTGTGAACTTCTACAGGAGTATATAAGCTCATACAAGACCCCAGTTCAATGCATCTGACACAAAACAATAGGATCAGTTAACACTGGTCAATGAAACCCTAGATCTACGGAAATTATCGCCGCCGCGCGCCGTCTTGACAGGGGCGGCTGTGGGATTATGTAGCTAACGTCCAAATATACTAGGACGTGTGTAAATGGTTTTTACAGCAGTTTGCTCTTATCCTAATTTTAATCGAATATCCACATATATTGACGAATTTGGAACGAAACCAGTCTACATGAGATCAAAGAGCGTTTAATACTTATACTGACTTATGATGGCACTACAGTCAAGATCGGACCAATGCCGCATCCAACAAGCAAGCTTGGTCTCTAGTTAAGCAAGCTACGCCAAGTTGATTGGTGTCCTCTCCCACTTGAGTTGCAGCCTTCTGTAACGTCCTTCATGGTAAGATTGGAAGACACTATTATTTTCCATTTGCTCTGTTTGGGTCAGCCACCTTAGTCGTTACCTTAATTTTTTTTTGTTTTGGCTAGATCTGAGTTGTTGGCCTTAAAGTTTCGGGTTGAATCTAAGTTTTCATTTATGGTAACTGAATATTTGTTTTCTGGAAGCAACCCAAATCTCCCTTTTCAAAATTAATGCTGGTGTGCCCCAAGGCTCCGTTTTGTCTCAGGCATCCGACCCTTATTCTAATTTGTATAAACGATCTCTTGTCTGTAGCTTCTAATCCAACAAATTGTTTCGCTGACTATAGTATAGTACCCTTAGCTTTTCATATTCATTTTAAAACCCAATGCTGTCTTGTATCGTTAAAGCGAGATATATCCCCCTTGCCACTGTCCATGAGTGGCACTTGCACCAATGAGACAATGTCGCCTAAAATGCTGCTAAATTTTACTCCCTCTCTGATCTGGCTACTATCTATAAGACTTATATCCGTCCAAAGCTTTAATACAATTCCCACCTTTGCACCGGTGCTCCAGCAACATTCTAAAGACTCTTTGATGGTAAACAAAAAAGAGCTCTCATTTTCTTTGTTAGATCACCATTCGTTGTAACGTTTCGTGTCTGCCTCTATTGTGTTTAATCGTTATTTTTCTACGGTAAGTGCTCTAGTGAAATTCCAAGTTACTTTACTTTCCTTAAACAATTCGCCCGTAATACACGCGTTTCTAGAAGTGCCCATCAGTTTTTGCTCGAGTACAATTTCGAACTTAATCTCAAGTATACAGAATCGTTTTATACTCTGTCTTTCCCAATCATTGCAATGTTCAGGAATTTAAGACCAATGAACACCGGTAGACTTAGATAGCCTGAATAATTTAAAACCACTAATTTCAAGATTTGTAGTCTATCGCCCCATTGGTTAAGGCTGTGAACACCTGGACAGACAGACGAACAAATGGAATTGCCATTTCCACATTTTTTTTTCAACGCATAATGTCATGTCTGATCAAATGCAAACTTCATGAACCAATTGATAGTCAATAAATGTCATTTGGGTGACATAAGAAACCAACAAATTTGAGACTCCTGACACCTCTTCAACTGCGAGTTAAAAATTTGCCTTCACACAAATTTGTTTACTGAAATAACTTCGTCGGACGACAAATTTCCGTTTACGCTCCACGTCTATCAGCTTCACTTCACTTTTTCCGGCCAAATTACATTCAAAACAAACAATGTCGCATGAGCTTATGGTAAACCAGTGAAGACTCTATCGCCAAACATGAAAAAAAAACATTACCAGCGAGACAACCCAAATAATAACAAAAACTTTAAGCATCACATTCTAACCTCAATTGTGTTATGAAGATAAACATGGAGTACCTATAAACTCAGGAGCTTCCATCCACATCTTGTTGTACCTGCCTTTTTGTGAATATTTTTACACCCAGGGATAAGCCGCACCGTAGGCTCCCCTCTATCAAGAACTCTCTGGGATTCGACAAATGGATGACGAGAACTAGTAAGTGCACATAGGTACACAAATTTGCATGCGAAGAAAGGCATGTTTAATATTCTATGGACAAACTTATTCTAACCCATCATCAACAGAGCGTATAGAGACTGCGGCACGCTATTCACGACCGGATATGTCGCATTAAGATATTACAGCTCCAAGGATATTTGCGAGTGTGCCTTTTCTCGGCCTAAGTCTTATAGTCTAAGCCTTGAGCAATCATACACATGTTCAACCATAAAACACTTTAAATTGCAAATTTACCAACCACATCACACAAGCATGAGGTGAACAAAGAGGACATTACACCGAACACCAACCAAAACTATAGGACACCATTGCACAAAGCATTGTTTAGGTATACTGGCCGACACACTCTACCGCGCACCGCATCGCTTCTGACTAGCTATTTACGAATCGGTGTTCTTTTGTAATGCAGACGGTACGGAACTTGTACAGAAATTTTGCTGAACAGAATGAATTGGGATATGTTCGTGGATTAACCACAAGCCGCAAACACAAAAATGAAAAGGATAGAAGGACCGCTAACAAATGGCTAGCGAAATGCAAACAAAACGGAAAAACAGAAGAAAAGAACTCAACGGTCAACAAAAATGTCTAACATCTAACATCCAAGAACAACACAGAGAGTTGAAAAAAAGGACTCGACACGAGATGAATTTCATTTGGATTTGAATTTCCTTCAGAATGGGATGAAGACCAACGAGCTAGAACAGGACTCGACCAGAATTTATGTTCGAGCGTTTTTTTTTTCCTGCCAAATTGCTCGTTTCAGAATTTTAAGCCTACATGAAAGGTACCAACTGGGAATGTGTCTTACTCCGAAAAAGGTTAGTTATTGGCAGAACACATTTTTTTAAACATTGGAGATGTGACTGGCCGCTTTCCGTGACTACAATTGCAATACTACTCAGGAACTGTCACTATAAGCAAACGGAGAGCCAGCTAAGACAAAATCCGATCTATATGGATGTACGATGTAGGTGATCTGCCTGATGGCACCAGTATCGCAAAGCGACCAGCTTTGGGATCGATCATAAGTCATAACTAGCCAGTTGAAGTAAGTAATTCAGCCGTAAAACTCGCGTTTCTAGGAATGCTCATCAGTTTAACTTCCAGCCTAACTTCGATCCTACTTTTTAGTACAGAGATTCGTTTTTTAGCCGTACTTCACGAATGCAGAATCCTCTAATGCGCTCACAATATAATCTGGAATAAAAAATAATCCATGAGTATGTGCAATAAAAAAAAAAAAACTTCTGGAGAGCAGCAGCCATATTAATGAAAAACGCATATTCCACTCTTGTTCCAAAGGTTAGCTAACCCATTGAATAAGAGTTAATCCAAAGGTTAAAATATTCTTATTAATGAAAATAATTTATTCCCGGAATAGCATAGTGACGTTTATCAAAAATGCCCTTTGGGAATTTTGTGTTGTTGATTTGATTCTTGACAAGGTATTTGTTGTTGTATTTGTATTTGTTGATGCATTTTTTTTTAATTTTTGCTTATTCCTTCGCTAAACAAGGGTTAATCCTTCCCTATATTGTGTTTGTTAAATAAGCTTCAGGAGATTAGTCCGACCAGGTTGTTTACCTTAGCTTTTCCTCAATGGTATTCGTATCTATTTTGTCAATCTTTGTTCTTCTACAGATCCCTAACCGAAGTGTATTAAAAAAAGAAAATGCAACCAAACGGTCAGTTAAAATAAAAAGAAAAACCTAAAATTCTCGATATAAAGTCACATAGCTTCATATTGAGTCGTTCGAGATGAAAACTTTCTATCTTTTTCTAGTTTGAAATTTTTTGAAAAATTGGAAAAAAGTACGATAGCATGTTCGATGGTGTTTTCGTTTATTGCTCGTGAAAGTGGAGCAATTTTCATTGGGAATTTATGTGCCCGAAAGAAGAATCACAATCACACACCGATGTTAAAACTGACAGTAGACAAAAATAAAAAAAATAAGCAAACGAAAATCAGGGAAACCCGAAGCGAAGCCTGCTCGTAGAATGACTCTCCGATATGATGAAGAAATGAAAGCATACATTTATAGCTTATGCAATCTACAGTAGTTGTATATATATTAAGAAGTTTGCCGGAGTCCTTTCACTATGCGGACTGTCATTTTGCTTTATTTGCTTGTCCAACGTCCACTCAGCCTTGATGGGCATTTCTTTGTTCCTCATGGAGACTGTCGATGTGGAAGCTGAATCGATTCTGCTAACATAAACATCAAGTGGAGTGCGCTAGAAGTCATTTTGAGGTTGTTGTGTTCAACTGTGACATCAATAGTTTGAAAAACAATGTCTCTATCGGGATGCATTGGACGATCTTGAACCTCATATGCATTAGTTTCGTACCAACTTGAACGATTTTGATAGTTCAAAAAAATTTTAACCGCTGAAAATGTTGTAAGATGAAAAGAAGGGTTGGTTGCCAACTGCAATGCAGTGAACGCATGTCACGTTGTCGGTGTCGAGTATAATGAAAACCAGGAGGCATTGGAAACAAAAAGGTGGTGAATTCTTTAATGGTGTAAACGGTCAAATCTCTGTATTAACAGTATACGACCGAAGTAAGGTTCGAAAGTAAACTGAGGAGCATTTATTTAATTTATGAACACAGCCCTTCACTAACTGTCATTTATTTCAGTAAACTTAAAATTTTCATCGCAGTAAAGTAAACAAACTAGTGACGTCTGCAAAATACAAACATTTTCTACCGAAAGTCGTGTTGGTCGAAGTACTGAAAACATCGCTCCTGTTCAGGCGCCCGTAGCAAACGATACAAATCAGTTAATTCTCTATGACGTATTTTGCGTAAAGATCTAGGTCTACACCCTACAAGAATTGAAGCCGTACGCTCTCCGATTAGTCTCTGCATCAGATGCACCAATAAGATGATTTCATGCCAAAATCATATTCAAAGACGAAGCTCATTTTTAACTCTTAAAAAAATATTTACCTAGTCTGTCCCACATTATTGTTCTTTACTCATAACAATAGTGTAAGTGTAAGGCTTGCATATAACGGCGACAAAAAGACAAAAAACTGAATAACTATGTCATTGAAGAGTCTCAAAATCACACATCCAACCAAAAACTGATTTTTTTTTAATTTGCTGTTGTGTCGTACAAATTCTCTTCTTAGCTGCATACATACATAATTAAAGCGTGAAATCTTATTTAACTCAATGTCGAAAACTAAGAGCCACTTCTCTTATGAAAGCACAATTTCCATTTAACTTAATTGATGTATTTTTTTTCTTTTTTGAGATTTACTCTGCAAGTGAATACTTAATTCTTGCACTTAACTGTGTGCATTCTTTAATTTTGTTGGTTCCAACTAAAATCTCAAGGTTTACTTCCTTTCCGTCAATTAATCGTTCGAAAAAGCATCAAAATTAATAACATAAGGCTCACAACTTGGTTGCACCAACTTGAATTCTTTTGGCGCCATTTTTTTTCTTGTTCTTACAAAATATTTTGTGAGTAAGTACTTTTTCTGTCTAAAAGCAAAATTTGTCTTAGAACCTAGGTCAACATTATTCAATATTCATACTCGTACCAATCCAATACTTGCTCCATACGACAATTTGATCACTTCAATCCTTATTTGGCTGACATAAATGTAGGACAGGCCCTGAGCCCTGACGCATACTTAATTAATTTAAAGATAAAAAGAAATAAGCCTCAAGTGCTGTTCATCGGTCGATCCAGTTTTCAGCAGAAGTCCTCCAGTGAAAAGTCAACACTGATGTGCAGTGTACTTTATTTCCACTCTTTTTCATTTTCTTATTTTTCAGTGGCTCGTTAAAAAGTTTTCCCTCATTACAATCACCGAGGATAATGAGCGGAAAATGACCAACAAATAAAAATCGCATGAGAGAATGAAAAAAAAAAACAACATTGACAAAAACTTATCAACTGAAAAACAATACTCATGATGAAATTATTATTGGTTGAACTTTCGAGTTTCTTAAATTTTATTGTCTCTTGAAAAAATTCACATGATATCTCCTGCGAGCAAAACCCAACTATCCGGTTATTCACAAATTGAAATATTATTCAATGGTTCAGAGCTCAGCGCGGCCCTTCTTATGAATTCATTGCGATAAGCTCTAGGAGAGTCCAGGCTCCAGGATTTCACGCAATTATTTTTTTGCATTTTTAATCATGTCCACCACATTAAAAACAAAATGAATAAAAACGCAGGTTACAATGGGAAGATTTAAACTGTTAACGGAGTGCATTTTGGATATTTTAAAAATTGCTAAAACAGTGGAGGACGAAAACCTTAGAACATGTCATATTTTTCTTCTTTTGAATTTTGTGTGGTCCTCCTTACAGTCTGAAAAAAATAAATAAAAAAATACTGTGTCTATTTTGCCGGTTCTTATTGTGAGCTTCTGGCTCACAAGGCTTGATATAACACTATTTTCTACTTAATGGAAAGACAAAAAATAAACAGAGCCACAGGCGTTGTCCAGACAGACAAGAAGAAGAATAACGCTTCCTTCCTACCGAGAAATGACAAAGAAAAAAAAACCAGGCCCCATTGCACATGACGTTATGCATTTAATTGTTTTATTATCCCATTTCCAGGCGCTTCTTGTTTTCTGGTTCGACAAGTCTTCCTCTTTGGGAATTATTTTATGATTACGCCTCGTGGATGGGAGTTTCGGTCAATTCCGCTTCCATTGTTCTGCGTTTTCCTTGGATTTTCAACTCCTTATTTTTTGTTTTTTTTTTTTTACTTTTTCTGTTTAAAACTGATTTTGCTTGTATTTTTAAAATAACCAAATATTTGGGGAAGACTGCAAATGCATGTTTTTTAATCTTGAAAGGATGGGAGTTTTCAATGTTCCTGTAAACTCACAGACATTTATTTCCTCTGTTGGCATCATCATCATCAACGTCATCGGCCTGCCTGATGAAGTTTCTAACTTCGTCTGCGCCACAACCGGGAACCGATCCCGGGCCTCTTTCAGCAAGTTGCTTGAGGCTTCAGGGGTCCTGGTCTACTACCACACTTCCAGCACAAAATTTTGTCGTATCATGAGCTGTACGCCAAAGGATTTTTCCAAGGCAGTTCCTCTTCGCTCAGCGAATTTCTGTGCTTCCGGTCAAGGAAGTGGTTCAACAAATTGCAAAAAAAAGAAAATTTTTTATCATTGAACGCTCTCTAATCCATTTGTACCTTAGCCATACGTAGATAAAATTTAGCTATCGGGACCAATAGTTGAAGAACTCATCTACATATGTAGGAAGAGTTATACTTCGCTCCAAACGTCAATTGTTCAAAATCAAAATTAGTTCAAATTTCAAAGTTGAAAAAAATGGACATACAGAAAGGTTGATATTTTTTAAGCTCTCCCTTTCAGATCGTTTGAACAATTGCAATGATGATGTTTTGACTGCGATACATTATAATGTCACTTTTAAGTAAAAAATGATAAAGCCATGTCAATTAAACTCATTTCAACGTCAAATTTTACATCTTTATTGCCCTCCAATAATACTCCTGAACATACATAATTCTGCTAATTACTGCTCTTCCCAAAATGAAACCCATCAAACCAAAAACTTTCCACTTTACATTGAGGTCAATTGCAATGCTATTGTCTGATACGTTAAACCGCAAAACCCCTGCTAACGCACTTGAAACTAATTCATCCAACTGAATAACAAACAAAACCAAAAAACAAATTGCAACCAAATTCAAAATTTAATTTCTAACAATGATAAGTCCGAATTCTACCCGGTCGGCATAATGATCCATTTGCACCCTCTCACATCCAAGGGTTCGGATGTAAGGGCGAGCTAAAATGCTTTTAGAGACGAGAAACGCCATCAGACTTCTAATGTTTCCCGCAGAAGCTAACTAACTCCCACCCTCTCGCACACTGGACATTGTGCAAAATTTATGCTCTTTAATTAAATTTTTTCGCTATATTAAAAACGAATACAACTTGGTGCAAAGTTAACGTTTAATGATATGCAGTCAAAAATTTTTATTTGGAGGCACAGATTGTTTAAATAGGAATTCATTTTTCTGCTTTCAGTTGGACTTAAGTTTATTTCCCTAAAAAAACGAGAAGGAGAAAATAAAGACAGAATAGAGCTTTGGGCTTGGCAAGTATTACTTTTGATGAAGTGCAAGGATTCGTCATGTGCGTGGGGCCATGGTCCCATTCAGGATATAGCTCTAAAAGCAGCTATTAAATTTTGATTTCTGTCGCACATACTGAAACAAAGATGCTTAATATGATAAAATATGCTGATAGCCTGTCAGTTGAAAGCGCAAATCAAAAAGATGCAGACGTATAGGGGTTTTAAGTTTTGGATTTCTAACATGAATTCTCTAAGGCAGTAAAACTTATCGTCAATTGTATTTGTATTTAATATCATCATCATAGTTGACTTTGATGATTCGGGTCTCAAGCAACAAGTTAAAATAGTTATATCTAAAACACACCCGCAATCCAGTTTTCTACCTGAAGTTTGCGGGCTTCAATGAATAATCTGCTTTGTGGTAGATCTGATAATCTGATTTTAATATTATCCATGGAGTCATTCTTTTTTAAGAAAGACAAAAACTTTTCTCCTTCAGACTTTTCCTCGAACGTGCCTCAGAATTCTGAGAGTCCCAAGTACCAAAGTCTCGAATCCATAAGTAAGTATAGGAACTGGTTCTGGTAGTCTACTAACTGTTGGATTTTACAACATAATTGTCCAAGTGGCAATCAATTCATGCAAATTTCATCATTTTCATACTTATTTTACTCTTCTCGATTTTAAATCGTCAAGAATCCATAGAAATCCACTGTTTGATAAGATTTACACTTTGGCGGCCTTATTTCTTTAAAGAGAGACAAAACAATAGTCTCCTTACCATTGCTTGCAAGACCTTGCTTGTAGTGCTTTGTGAACTTTTTAAGCTGCTCGTCAAAAATCTGAGACCCTTGTAGGATTCTCATCCTACAAGGGTCTCCTTTACCACCATGTGGTCTTGATTAAAAAAAAAGCTTACCCAAAATTCAGTGTTTCCAAGCAACTAGAAAGCATTAGACATTCTTGTATTTTATGTCAAATCTATTATTAAAAATTTCCAAGAAGTTCCGAAGTCGTATAAACATGTCCTCTTTGACTTCCAATGATCTGATCTGACACGATACGTCAATACCATACCGAAACTTCATCGCTCAATTGAAACAGAAATCATTCCAACAAAACCATGTTTGTGTGAATGTCAATAATTTTGATTTTCTAACAAATAGAGAAGATTGTTTTCCCCTCTTCTTGAATATTAGATAACATACCCAAAAGCCAATATTAAATCAATTTGTGTATCTCAATGACGACTATTAGCAACAGTTAAAAGCAGGTACCATTTTGGGCATTTTTGAGCGCACAAAAGAACGAATAAACCCGGAAATTGTGTTTATTTCCCATCATAGCAACAACAAGAGTAACAAAAAAAAGAAGAAACTTTGCAATTATATTCCACAATGCCAACATAAATTTAAAGGTCAGAAAGTAAACATACGTTTCTTTTTTTGTCAATTTATTATTTCTATTTTTCTTGCTGAAAATGTGTGTCTGCTGGTAAAATGAGATTCCAATTCTCTTGGTAATTTTAAATTGGCTTCTCTTTTCGATGGCATAGCAACCAACTGAAAAAAAAAACACTTTTTCACTTAAATCCTTAAATATTGTCCTTATCGAACTTATACACATTGCTGCCATAAATGACCTCGACTTTCAATTAGGGCTTATCGGGCCTACATCGACAAGAGGAATCAAATATCATTGTGTGTTTAAGAACCGAAGACAGAGAAAATATTGCTCAAGAAAATACCAAACGGCAATAAATTATAATAAGAAAAATGGATCCTTTTACTATGCCCTTCCGATTTATTTCGTTCACGTTTATTAAGTTGGCCCTTTAAATGGCTTTCGGCAACAAAAACGAAAGAGAAAATGTGTATCAGTCTCTTTTTTTTTAAACTGGAATCTTCTGGTTGCTTAATTCTTCGAAGGACATTCGGCATCGCACATGTCGAAGGCAAACGAAAAAGTAGTTTAAAATGAGAATGTGAGCTGTACTAAGATTCGGATACCGATTCAGCCTTGAGACCCAAAACTTGTCGACTTCATTGTTGCGCCGAGCGTGTAGGCAAAAAAATGTTCAAGTTCGAAACGATCAAAAACCAAACTTCAGCTAAAAATATCAAGGAACTACTGTTTTCCAAGAGCTTGATTTCTACGACCCAACAACAAGGAGTGCACACAAAGTTCCGCGTCACATGAAAGACTGAATTCGTACCACGTCAATGTGTTTTTTGTTCACATTATTTTTAACTATCCTTATCAAAGACACAATAATTTTTCCTTAATTATTGTCAACAATAATAATAATTTATGTACAAATTTAAGTGGTAAAAAATTCGTTTCAAAACAACTGCCCGGTTCGAGCGTTAGAGTTTTGTAACCAAACTTAATGTTCGAACGTGGTTAGTTAGGTATTTTGTGACAAATTTAATTTAACGCCACATAAACCAATCAAGTCATGTTTACAACTTTTCATTGCCATTGGCACTCACTCACACACACACACACGGCAAAAAAGTGTCCTGCTGATTAAATTATTGTTTCTGTGGCCGATTTGATTAAATTTATGGATGTCGTCGGGTGTTCAGAATTGGGCACTTACATCCCAGCCGCTGCTATGTACATGACGAAATTATGTATACAATTTTCCATTTGATTATTTTTGTCAGAAAAACCAAATCGATTTTGAGACAAGTTCATGAACATTTCGGTTTTTCGTGGAATAGAGTGCAGACTGGCCTCCAGCACGTATAAATGGTTGGAAAAGTATTTTGGGACAATTTAATAAGTGGTACTAGCCAAATTGGTTTGCATTTTTCATCAATATCGTTTTTACATTATTTTTGTCAGCGGTCGACTCGTGGAGGCTATGGTGACACTTCCACCAGTGTGAGAGATGGAGAAAGTGTTGATTCTACTCTGCTGGCTGCCATATATGGTTCTTACAAGTCCAAAACAAACCAAGTCAGTTTAAATGCTCAACTCAACGCTGACTGATGAGATCTTATGGTGGTAAAACCAACTAAACGAACCTTGGAGGCAGGAACTCCACAACGGACAAAAACTTTCCACCTACATACAGACCATTTATTTTGTTGTCACGAGTTTTAGACAGCCTGTTATCTCAATGGGGTAGGCCTTGACGTGGTGGAGAGGCTTACGGTGACTACTACTATGAAACTTATAGAGCTATGCGATCGCGTTACTTATTTTCGCAGAAGGGTCTCCCATGGTCGACAGATCGAAGCAGAGTAGGCTGTAGGCAACGAAAAAGTGTTCCCACCAAGACACTTCCAACGAACAACGCGACGGCAGCGAAAGAATTTATTTTTTTTCAATCATAAGTGGCGTCTTCAGTTCCTGTTAGACCGAACTACATACTTGATAAACACCTTTACGGGCTACTTCGACATATTTGAAGCCCAGACCGTAAAAGGAGCGGTTCATCCGGCTATAGCACTTGGAGTCACATCAACTGCCTGGTACTCCAGGTTGGGGGTTGTACGTCGGGGTGACTTCCCGACTACGTAGAAAAGCATCCAGTTGTGAAGCAACAACAGGCCTTGGAAACGGACGGATATACTGATGGTGATGGAGATGGAAAAAAAGATACCACAGCGAACTTTACGGGTTGTACAACGACGCACACCAGAAGAGTCAATGTCCAGAGAGAAGAGGACCTCAATCAACTGGAGACAGCTAGTTAGGGACCGAGCTGGCTGGCGGAGACTGTTGATTGAGGCCCAAGTTCACAGCGGACTGTAGTGCCACCTTAAGTAAGTTGGAAACAAACATTTCTTATTCGTCAGCCTAAGTTATTAAACACTCTCCTTAGTACAACAGTTGCCCTTATAAGCCTGTTCCTATATCATTCAGCCAGAAATTCACACCAATATTTTCTATTTATCATACTTTTTCGTTACTTTGAATCTTATTACAATATGCTTAATGAAGCTCATGCTGTTCACTATGAACAAATAATGATAAACTTTTGAGAACATTTCACCCAAAGACCTTTTGTTTTCTAATGCATTGACCAATTACCGTAAAAACGCAATCAATGGCATACATGAGCAAATATCAGCTGTCACTCCATACACGATAGCATTTGATTGCCAAATAAACCGACCCAAAATCATATCTTCTTGATTGGATTTTGAATACCAAGAATTCCCTTCAGTCATCAATATCATCAAATTCACATGAATGTTTATCTTAAGTCAAATGTATATCGAATCGTATAAACAACGGTCATATCAGAACTTCCCAAGGCAGTCATTCTACGGGTGCATATGCATAGGTAAGTTTGTCAAATTGCCAATAGCAACGCCTTTGTTGTCTCGTCGTCATCGTCATTGTAATTAAATATTCTGCAAATAATTCCAATTAAAACAAAATTATTATAAGCCCTTGCAAGAGTAGGCATACTACTTGAAAGCCATATCCAATATTCAAATTCCGTTCATTCATTTAAAACAAAAATTGATGAAGTCATGCTAGGACAAACCGAACAAAATGCAGATAAGGAACTCGATAGGTACTAAAATGTTCTTGTACGAGGGCAGAAAACATCATCGTCGTCGCCCATAATGGGGGATAAAAGGATTTCATGTGGTGGTAGTTTGAATATTTTTTGTTGACTCAATGCTCGCTTTGTATATTGGATATTCGATTTTTCAACAATGTGAAAAGTTTGCATTTCAATTTGGAAAGATAGTAGTTGAGAACGACATTCAAAAAATGGCATTGCTAATTGGAAGGATCTGTGGGGATTAAAGTCGAAAATGGAAAGTTGGAGCAAGGCAATAGACACAGCAGAACTTAGAAACAAAAACTGATACGTTTACTTAATACAGAAATATATTGTTCAGAGTCTGCTGCACAGTGCAAAAGATTGGGTGGTGTAATTTGGTTTCATTAGAAGCGAAAATCTAAAGTTGAATAACCCCGGTAGTCTTTTTGAAAGTTTTTTTTTTAGAAATGCACTAAAATGAATACAATGAAAGTTATAATAAACATTAATGAACGTTCAGATTACGGAACACATACATAGGGTGCGTCTAACACTCCTCCTTATGGATGGAATCCACTGTTAGATGTGATTGAAACGGCACTTTGATTCACAGTTTATTGGCAATGGCTTGTGATGTTGAAGACAGAGTTGACTTTTTATTCCATTCCACCATATAGCTTCTTGTAAGGTTGCTGATAATGCAACATATTCAGCTTCGCAAGATGAGAGCGCAACTGTTTGTTGCCTCTTAGAACACCATGAGATTGCTCCTCCATGAGCTAAAAACAATTGTTGATTTTTTTGCATCGGCGTTTGCTGCCCAATCTGCGTCTCTCGTTATCATCCTTCTTAGATTGTAGTTTCTTTTTTTATGTTCCAAGGAGATATTGAAAAAGATAGTTTACAGCTGACCAACGACAAATTCCGGGGTTATTTTTATAATGACTAATGTTGTTCACGGCAAAAGAAATATCAGGTCTAGTGCATTGCGCTAGGTACAGCAGACATCCTATTGCTTCCTGGTACGGAATATTTCGCATTTGCTGAATGTTTTGATCTGTCTTTGCACAATCTTCCTTGCTGAGTTTCCCACTTGAATTCATTTGGCGTCCTTCATGACAAATATTTCAAGAAGGTTTTCATTATTTCATTACTAAATAAAAATAGGTCAACCACGTAGACCGCGATATATAAACACTTATTAAGTCCAAATGCTTCAAGAGCATAGCTTAGTTCCAAGTTCCAAATTCTGCTTGACTGCTTCAATCCGTATAATGCTTTATGCAGGCGGCATGCTTTGGATGGATAATTCTTTCATTTAGTTGGCCTTGAAGAAATGCAGCTATTTTATGATTGAGTTGTGAGTAAATTTTGCAGGTTCAGAAAAGCCTGCATGGCAATTTTCCAGTTTTTTTTTTTTTTTTTGACTTATCACTAGGGCAACCAAAAATATGCTCTATAAAAACCATTTATAGCGCTTTAAATATGCTCTAAAAAGCCAATTATATGCTCTAAAAATATGCTCTAAAAAATTTTGAAATAGTAAAAAATCTTAAATTTTTTTTTATAGTTTATTGACTTGTCAAAAAAAAAAAAAAAACAGAGGTCAAAATATCTTTAGAGACAAATAAAAGAACAAACAAGAAAAAAAAAACAAAAATATAAAAAGCTAAATAAATAATACCAAAAATCAAAAATGAAAATATAAACCAGAATAATTAAGAAAAAAAAAATTTGTTGCAATAAAGGAAAACAGTTTTACTTAAAATTTTTTCTCTGAAAACATTTTTGTAGGTACATCATCCGCCAGTTATACGTGCAAACTTTAATACCATTATTTCATATGCAGTTTTTTTTTTCTACGAATAAATGCTGCCATAACAAACAATTTGAGCCCTCTAATTTTTCCGAAATATCGATAATTTTTTTTTTCCTTAATGGAGTCGATGGTATCTATTAATATTAACTTGGGCATCGATCAATAATTTTATGTTAGCTGAAGGCCGATTGTTTCCAGTTGTGCAATATATTTCAATAAAAATGTATAATTGGATGATAGAAATATCAAGTCACGTTTAATGCCACTTCATTAAAACAATTTTTTAACAACTCGTATTGCAGCTGATTCCCCTTCATGTAGTGTTTCGAAAAGGCTTTCCACGTTTTTTAAAACATTTCTACACAGTAAACTGCTTCCCTCCAAGATACCCAATTAGTCGGAATCGTTTGCGAAGGAAGTGGTGTTTCCGGTACAATATCCTTGAATACCCTTATTCTTGACGGAGCTTTTAAACACTTTTTTCACGTTTGCGATGAAACTATCAACTTTTGGAAATTGACCTCGAAGTGTTTCACAAGTTCTATGGAGCCTGTGGGCCTCACAAGTGATATGCGTTACTTTTGGATAAAATACTTGAATAGCATCGCGAATTTTTTGAAAAAAAAGTTAAAAAAAAAATATTTACTCTAACATTTGCAACAAAAATTACAAATATTGATGAAATATGCCAAAATATGCATTTTAAAGCAAAATATGCAAAAATATGCATTTATAACAAAATATGCTAAAATATGCTCTAACGAATAGAGTCCAAAATGTTTGTTTTTTCATGAAACGTATTTCTATCTTGTCAATTGTCAAATTCGACGTTCCAAAAAAAACATGCTCGAGCATATTTTTGGTTGCCCTACTTATCACAGTCAGATGTGTCAGCAAAATCTAGACGGCCACTCTAATTTAACCTAACCTAATTTTCCGGTTGGAGTTCTCGCGTCCCAGCAGCTTTTCAAAAGAAAATCCATTGTCGAATTTCGCTATGTTTAGTTTTCAAAATTACCAAATTTCGATCTCCTTAATTCTCACAACTTTCAATGACAAAAAGGAGTAAATTATCAAAAAAATAGGTAGGATTCCTGCAGTCAAATGACATTCGGACAAAAGTACTGCGGGAAAGTAATTTTGCGGTGAAACGGCTTGCACTTCTATAAAAAGTTAAAAAAAAGTTGGCTTACATGTCTCTCCCATGCTCACCGTTGACCGCTATACAGGGTGATTCACGAGCGTTGTGCCAAAAAGCTAGAGCGTGTTGGTTGAGTTGAGACAAGAAAAAAATCGTACGGGAGGGGGGGGTCTATTCCCCCCGTTTAGCCGGGAGGGGCAATTTTCTGAAAAATTGACTTATTTTGTAAAAAAAAATATTAAAAATCAACGGTTTCGTTTACAACACCGTGCTATACCTTTCTGAAAAGCCAAAAACTTCTTCTTTCACTTTGTGTTTAAATTAAATTGTTTTAACGAATAGTTTAAAAAAAATAAATTTTCAAACTCAAAATTTTCAAAAAAAAAGCAAAAAAACATTTTTGAACTAATTTTTTTCAAAATTTTATGTACTTAAGTACTAATTTTGTTTCAAAAATTCAATGTCTTTGTTAATTTTTAGTCGAAAACAGAAAACCGGATGCAAAAATGTCTTTTCGTTTTTGAGAAATTAAAAAAAAACCAAAACCACTTTTTTCTAAGAAAATCTTTGTTTTTATTTTTACCTATCTGGACTTTTAGTTTAATTTATTAGTTTAATTTATAAATTTAATTCTTTGTAATTGGAGTTTTATGAGGACTCAATAAAGTAGAAAAGTATTGGATTTTCCCTGGATTAATCATTTTTTTCCTTGATAACGTCTGCCATTGACCTTTCACTTCTAGCTCTCAGTGCTCTCGTCGGCGGATTCTTGTAAACATGCTACGACTTGGGCGCCATCTATTGGGATATCTTTCAGCGTAGAGTCTTTCAGCTTCCCGATCTCGACAATAAGTTAAACCGTAGCAGAAGTTCCTGTCCGCTTACTCTTCTCGAACATATGAGTTTGTTATTGTTATGTGTTGATGAATTAATATTTTAATTGTAAATGGTTGTTTAGTAAATATGCGATGCCTTTTATTTACCTTTAGTTTTGTTAATTGTTTTTTCATTCAAGAAAAAATGCGGTTTAATTGTCTTAAGCCCCTAGCAGGTAGAACTCTTCGCCGGCGAGTGGCCGCGGCCCCAGGTATAGTAAGAAAAAATTTTAGGTCAGTTTTCAGACGTTATCAATGAACAAAATGGTTAATCCAGGGATAATGTAATATTTTTCTACTTTATTGAGTCCTCATAAGACTCCAGTTACAAAAAATTAAATTTATAAATTAAACTAATAAATTAAACTAAAAATCCAGATAGGTAAAAATAAAAAAAAAGATTTTTTTAGAAAAAAGTGGTTTTGGTTTTTTTTTAATTTCTCAAAAACGAAAAGACATTTTTGCATCCATTTTTCTGTTTTCGACTAAAAATTAACAAAGACATTGAATTTTTGAAACAAAATTAGTACTTAATTACATAAAATTTTGAAAAAAATTAGTTCAAAAATGATTTTTTTGCTTTTTTTTTGAAAATTTTGAGTTTGAAAATTTTTTTTTTAAACTATTAGTTAAAACAATTTAATTTAAACACAAAGTGAAAGAAGAAGTTTTTGGCTTTTCAGAAAGGTATAGCACGGTGTTGTAAACGAAGCCGTTGATTTTTAATATTTTTTTTTTACAAAATAAGTCAATTTTTCAGAAAATTGCCCCTCCCGGCTAAACGGGGGGGAATAGACCCCCCCCCCCCTCCCATACGATTTTTTTCTTGTCTCAACTCAACCAACACGCTCTAGCTTTTTGGCACAACGCTCGTGAATCACCCTGTATATTTCCCAATTTTACACTACTTTGCGGCTGCATTCAGCATTGATTTCAGCGTTACCAAATTGGATGGTTCATAAACCTTCAATTGCTGAGTTATTTTTGATCTTGTAAGCGAATAACAAGAGATCGATAACACATCATCAATACGCACAGTTGTTGCTACTTTAACTGGCGACAGCGAAACGAGAACCCAGTACAACCTGTGACTCACCTGCTCTGCATATCTTTTCAGTTTCAATCCAACAGTTTAATTTCCCAATAAAAAGTTATAACAGCATACAGTAGCGCGTTGCTTTGGGGAAATGTCATTGAAATAATGGGGACTTTCGAGCATTATAGTATATTCATAACAATAATCCGAAACGAATTTTTGCTACCAGGAAGTTCCAGCTTTCCGAACCATAAAATTTCTCTAAATTTAAACTAAGTTTGTTCTTCAACTTCAGGGCGAATAAACATCCATGTTCGTAAAAGTGCAATTTTGCATGATTGTACTCTGTTACAACATACTATTTTCCTGGCAAATAGCATTATTCGGTAAACAAAATTGTATAATGCTCCCAAGGCAAGTGTTTCTATTTATTTTGTTAAATTTCTTCACAGAGCAAAAAACTTCTTCGTCTATTGAGCAAATAATTACTCCGAAAATTAATTATTCCGCTGTTGGTCTTTGTAACAGCGCCACCAATTCTGCGGGCCGGGTGCAGAAACATATGATACTCCTCAAGAAGAATCTTCCACTAGAAGTTTTAAAACATAGCTTACTTTCAAAATTAAACTCTCCCTTGGTCTGTTATGCAGGCTGTTTTTATACAGAATTTCTTTCGTCGAAACTTTTCAAGAAGGTCCTCGTCTTTGATTCCTTGACATTTCCGTTCAACTCCAGATTACGATACTCAGCACCTTTTGTTTTGACAGATAGGGAAAACACTTAAATACAATGCTCAACGATCAGCTCAAATGACAGCAACTTTTTAAAGATGATAATTTAGCACTTACTGTAGCCACCATCCTCAGTCAGAAAGTCAGAAAGCCTATTAACCGACCAAGGGACAAAACAAAGGAGTAGGTGCCGATGATGGCATACCAGCAGAACTGATCAAATGTGAAAGGACCATCATTCTAATAACTAATTCATGAAATTATTGTGGACAGGAAGATATACTGGAAGACTGGTGAAAATGCATTGTACCATACGGGGAAGCCATATAGTCGGTAGTTACCAATACCGTTTCTGAATCGACAGTTGGTCAGATGGAAAAATGTCTAGAAAGCAACATACCATCGATTTACACACTTTAAAACCGACTGCGACAGCATACCATCTCCTAGCGCTTTGAATTTGAATAATTTTCAGTCAAATCGTGCACGGCTGAATAAACATTTTACAGAGCTTGCAGCAGTGCCAACAAGTTTTGTTGTACATATAGTTTTGTTTGTTTATTATTTTAAATTAACATTTATTTCAATCACATTTAAGGCTTAGGCTCAAAAAATACAAAACAAAAGAGTTCATGGATGTCAAATTCAAAACACTGCAGTGTCGGTTATTTAAATCCGGTCAAGTTTTTTTAAGAACGTTTCCCCCAATTCTTCAGGAAATTTTCAAGTTTTGCGCGGGTATTACTACGTTCAAGTTCCTCAACTTGATCATTTTCTTCCGATGGTGGTTCTGTTTCTGGAGCCGGTGTTGGAGCTTCTGTTTCGGGAGCTGGTGGAGCTTCTGTTTCGGGAGCTGGTGGAGCTTCTGTTTCGGGAGCTGGTGGAGCTTCTGTTTCAGGAGCTGGTGGAGCTTCTGTTTCGGGAGCTGGTGGAGCTTCTGTTTCGGGAGCTGGTGGAGCTTCTGTTTCGGGAGCTGGTGGTGCTTCTGTTTCGGGAGCTGGTGGAGCGTCTGTTGCCGGGGCTTCAGTTCCTGGTGTTGCATTGGGAACATCTTGATTGCCATTGAAACAAGCAATCATATCATTATTAACCTTGTCAGTCGCTTCCAAATAAGCTCGGTTTGTTGCATTAACAGATGATTCATTCTCGAAATTAATATTATGTATCTGTTGTCTTATACGCGATGCGCTATCTGAGGAGTTCCTTGATGCAGACCAAACGTCACGACTGCCTTTTTCTCCCTAAAAAGTATTTATCAAAATCAAACCATTCAAAAATTCTCATATTTCTGTAAAATTACATACAAATTCATTGACACAATCCATGAAGTCAAGATTCACCGGATTGTCCTTACAGATGGCAACTTTTCCACAAACTTCATCGAGAGTGCTTTCTGTTTGGTCTCGATCTGCCTGTCCTTGATTTGCGGTTGCTTGAAGCTGGGCGTTTTTCTTTTCTTCAATTCTTTGCAATTCACCCTCATAAAACTCCATTGTATCTTTCAATTGTTGGTAATAGTAATCATGACATTCAATGATGGTCGATCGAGGCATTACCCTGGTTCTCGATGCGACCAATTGCTGATGAAGTGCATCCTGTGCCCTCTGTCTAATTTGCAACGATGTTGGATGAAGTGAGTTCACCTTTTTTATAAAGAAAAGAAGAAAGATTTCAGTTTTACGTCGCTCCAAAAACTATTAAGCACTTGACTTACACTACAAACTGCAAACAGAACAAAAAGTGTGACAACACAAATCTTAAGATCCATTTTTTGAAATTAAAAAAAAAGAATGTTAGTAAGTTAAGGTTGTGCTCGAGTTAATGTCGTTTTAGGTTTACTAGCCCTCGTAACAAATAATCGGCTTTTATAGATTGCATGGTGAAAATCATGAAATCGATTTCCGTTGATAAGAAAAAGTGGGTAATGCGCTTAAGGTCTTATCTTGGTACTCTTCAAAAATTCTTTTTAAAAGTTACTTCTATGACTGTAAAGATAGGCACATTGTTGTGCTTTTATCAAATGATACCAGTTGGGTGTTTATTGTGTTTTGAGGGCCCTGATGTGAAAAACTGAATAATCATTAATGGAACTTGCTGATTCAATAGGAATTTGTTTTTAAACCTAAGACTTAGACTTAAACAGGTATGTGCATTAAGCCGGCTTAGGCTTAAAACGACCCCACGTGCTGCCCGAAACTACCTTAACTGTTACTCCTGTTTTACCAATTCGGTCACATTGGGACACAACCCTACTGAACCGAAGGAGCTCGGCTCCGTCTTATTTAATAGAGGAGCCGATCTGTTAACTCGAATAAACACATTTTTTATCAAATATTTTTCGTAAACAAGTGACTATAATAGCTTGCCTATCGAAAAGTGATCAAGGCTATTTTTAATTTAACTAATTTTAATCAGTGACTATCAATCTCTTCACTCATTTGATAATCGAATGACTTTCATCTCAAGAGATAGATTTTAACAGACAGAATATAATTAATAGGCTTGTTTACTTAATTTTGTTCAAGGCTAACAGGCAAGGGGATGTCAACAGGTAAGTTATTATAGATAACTAAACTGATACACGCACCCGTCTGTTAACCAATCGAAATTGATATATAGGTAAGTGTTTTAATTAAAAACTAGTCATATAGGCTTAGGCTTGCCTGCGAAAAACTCGGACACTCTTCTCTCTCTTAAATAAGTTAAAGTTTAAGGCTAATATTTTAGGCACGCATTCTCCATTCGAAATGGTTCAAAGTTGAACCGGTGCCATGCCATTTGGCCATATGCCATATGGCCATATTTCAAAATATGGCCACATGACACTTTTAAATTGTGTCTTATGGCCATATTTTAATATATGGTTATTTGTCGCTTTGGTAATGTGTCATTTGACCATTATGGCCAAATGGCACATTCAAACTTGTTCTTAAACTGCAAAAACAAGAACGAAAATATAATATGTTTATAAAAATATGGTAAGTTACTGAACACAATAACTTTATTGCAACGTTTTTATAAATATATAAAAAACATCAAACAGAAAGAAGCAGACAGAGCAATTCATTTTTCAAAGCTGTCACCGTTTAATTTAATTTGGAATAGGAACCAGAACGCACCTTTGTAATGCACGCTTGTCTGGAAAGCGGGTGCTGCATTGCAATGATTCATTTTGACCATCTTTTTTAACTTTCGTCTGAGGATGATGACGATCTGGAACATTCAAAATCGATTTGATTTGATTGGGAGCGAAACGAGCGGAAAAAATTTTGCCCAAAAGAGAATCAATTTGGGGTGTGAAAATAAAAAAATTCGCGCGATTTTGGGGCGAACCATAGGGGACAACCAGCAACGATCGTCAGAGCGAAGGCCTTTCTGGTCCTAGCCT
The DNA here is from genome assembly GCA_943590905.1 of Sphaerophoria taeniata. Classification (NCBI taxonomy): domain Eukaryota; kingdom Metazoa; phylum Arthropoda; class Insecta; order Diptera; family Syrphidae; genus Sphaerophoria; species Sphaerophoria taeniata. The sequence goes on from OX016540.1 coordinate 47,640,492, forward strand.
TGCACTTCTGCACGTTTATTTTCAGTTTCCGGTCATTGCAATATCGCTCGATCTTCTTTAGGTCACGTGGTAAGAGAATTGTAATGAGTTTGACCTTTGGGGCAGTTCTATAAGCAATAACATCGTCGCGACGGCATGCGTGATTGCCTGAGTAAGGTTACCTCTCAGATCGTTGCAGACGCGGCATGAATGGTATCATGTCCAGCCTTCAACTCGAACTGGTTTTCCGGAATTATTGTGTTTTCCGCACTACGCAGCCCACTTTGTCAGAGCACTATTTATGACTTATCAACCGAAGAGTTGACGGACTGGAGTTGTCCTTGCTCTTTTTTCAAACTGGAAAGTATTCATTTTTCATAAGCACTTTGTTGCATAGAGTGGTGTAAATGTCTATTGCCTCTGTCGGAAAGTGTCTAAGTGTCTAAAAGTTGGATAAACCAGTAACATCTGCTGGCTTCTTGAGTGGAAGATGAACTGGATATCCACTGTCGTTTTAAACAAAAGACATGGCCCGGTTGGCTCGGCGATTATAACTTTTTCTAAAATGCCGCCTGTGCATAGCTTAAAACCATGGTTCTAAAGGCCCAACTATATTTGCTAAGAGGGCTTACTACTTACTATAATGAATGGAATGGAGCGGACGGAGCCGTCCGTAATTAAGGAATACAAGGAATTCGTATATTGTACCCTAAATAGCGGATTGCTCCGTTTCGTCAATTTTCGTTCAGTTTTGCTTACGGATGTAAACCGCGCTCCCCTTCGCTTTTTGCGGACGAAAATTTGACAGCTGACTGGTTTCATTGATTTTTCTGAAGGGGAATTCGATTTGTTGTTGATTTCAGGTAATTAATTTCTTGAAGTTTCTTGTTAGTTGCATGGCAACCGAAATTCACAAATTATTGGAAATAAAAAACATATATGTATGTATTTTATTTTGAAAGATACTTTCGTACACATCCGTTCATTATGGGTAAAGTGTTCACATGGCAGTTCGGAAGGGAGCGTTTCGTTCGGTTCTGAGGTTCTGACACAAGCTTCCGCTTGCTTCCGCTCATTATAGCTAGTTAGCCCTTAAGTGAACTAAAATAATGTAAGGAAACCGGACGAAAATTTCCTTAAGTAGGTAAGCAAAAAAAATTAGACTCTCCTTCAAATTGTTAAATTCACTTAAGCAATGAAAGGATGAAGCCGTATTAGTAAAAATTTACTACGAAAATTCAACGAAGGTAGCTTAAGTATTTACATTATTGTTTGCTGATAGGGTTCGTGTGTATTCGCTGTTTTACTTAAGCCTACTTGCGTGAGCAAAATTGCATTATAGTTCAGCCTTAATATCGCCAATGCACAATGTCATTTCGAAGGTAGAAGTGACAAAGCAAAGGGTCTGTTTTCTTGTATGTCTTCGAAGCGCGTCTACAGTCGTGTTCCTGTAGACGTGCATCGTTTTGGTGAAGTTCCCTGTATTGGAATATTGTGCATTCTATTGTTCGTTTTATTGTTTCGTCCATCTGTTGTTGATATTGGTCGATTTCAGTGTTCAGCTTTGACACTCAAATGAAGTTCTCTTCTCGCATCCTACTTTAATTGTAACAATGCGTTGGAACTTATCCATCCAACACCACGACCTTGTTCATGCAGTCAATCCGCTGTGGTCAGCAGTTGTAATTAAATTCTGTCTATCCTAGCGTCTACAGCCCTCCAAAAAGTTTTTAGAGTTATAATAGTTTATTTTTAACCTAAAATTTTTAAAGAAACGCTATGCGAAATGTTGGAGGTAAGCGAAACCCAGTTGCAGGGCCATTCATTTCGTGATTTCAAGTTTGCAGCGCTGACACATTACATCTGTTGTGACGTGTCACAACATTAACACCCATTGTCGTGTTGTCCCACTCTGCGTTAAAACAGGGAAACGTTGCCAGTTTAGTCCCATTATGCGATTATTATGGTGTTTATAACGACTCTTGTTCAGACACAAGCAATCGGTAAAATTGCGAGTAAGTTGAAGGAAGTAGGAGCCATGTTGTTAGTGTAAGACCTCTGCATTGTAGTGAAAAAGTTGCTAACTAACCAAACTTATAAATTTTCCGAAAAAGCCATAGCCATTTTTTTTCTGACCAGAGATTGACTTTGACTAAAATGTGATTCCAGCAAGACGGAACATAACTCCACTTAAGTCAATAAACATTAAATACTAACCTTACTAAAGTTATGGCCGAGATGTGTGAATCTTATTGTTTTTAGCACTTCATGGTGAGGTTCTGAATAAAAATGTTCATCAAGAAAATCTTCGCTGCGTGCTTTACTTCCGAAACAGATGGACAGGAACTACTTGGCTCTATATCTTTCAACCATATCGGGGTAGCGGTTATAATCTTCGCAGGAAGGACATGGTACAAGAACCTAAACATCGTACCAACTATGGATTCAACGAGCCCTTGACACGTATGAGTAGGCTTTCAAACTGCAACTCAGACTTATTCGATTTAAATCTAAACAAGATTATTAAACAAATTTCTCAAGACCAGTGTTCTACATTTTTAAATGTTTTTTTTTTTTGTTTAATTAATGTTACTATTTATGTATTAATCTTGTTTTAGTAACTGTCTTGTTTTTGTTCATCTACGTGAGTGTTTGTTATGTTATGTTTGCTTACTAACAACTAACACTGCACTAAATGATGAGTCGGTGGTATAACATAGTCTACTATGTTGCCAAACCATTGGTCGTAACACTGTGCTGACTGTAGTGTAAAAAAAAAGAAAGAGAAAAATAAACGACCCTTTACTATGTCAGTGTAATGTAATTTAAGATTTAAGAACAAACATAATGTTAACAAAATTTCATGTTAATGTTAAGGAAAACAAAGATCCAAATCCATCCCTCGCCGAGTATTTATATTGATCTCAACATTTGAAGAAAAAAGAATTTTCAAGTGTGTAATAATTATCTGACTCATAATCATGTGTTTCTTTTTGCACAAAAGCGTTTCGAGTGCTAATAGTTATACTGTTTATGTAATTGATAACATTTCTTCATAAATTTCCCTTTAAACACTTATTCCTCTTGCATAGATTAGTCGTAGTACTTTATGAATGAAAAAAAAAAACACACAAATAAACAAACTTTGTGATGTTTAGGGATAAAGATTCGCTACAGAAAAGCTTTCGAAAATCTTCAAATCATTTAAGCCAAAAGAACAATCATTCGTTTTGTTCGTTTAGTCACATTTCTAAATCTAGAGAAGACGATGGATGGGTCATTAGATCGTAGCCCAGTTTGACCAAAACGTCAATGCCAATGGCGGAGGTGTAAGTCTCCATGATGGTAAAGCAATTTTTCTTCGCCAAATGGAGCCGTTTTTTTCATGAATTCGTCGTTGAGCTGGCCCAGTTACTCGCATAGTACAGCCCTTTGATTTACTCTCAGCCCTATTATAAGTATCAATTTGATAGTCGATAGCTTCTATCAAATAGTTGATAGGTAGTTTCGTATTATGAGTATCAACTATTGTTATTTTGACCGATTGTGAATATTTATCAAAATTTCCTTGAAGACGTGTTGTTTATTTTAATGTTTGACTTTTCAAATTTGAAATATAGATTTTTTCCAATAAGGACTTGGAAACCTTTTTCTTAAATAAAAGCTATTTCAAAAATTGTATTTCAGTCTTGAAGTACAATAAAAGCAGTTATGAGTGGAACTTAAAATCTTTATTCTTTTTTACTTTTTCCCCTTTAAAAATACCAAATCAATTTGTTTGTTTCCGTTTCAATAGTTGATAGAAAAGTTGATGTGTTTCAATTTTTTTATATTCGTAATAACGTGTCTAAAAAAATCATTCACAAAAGCTATTAAGGGCCAGTTGCTCAATCGAATTGATAGAAAATGTTGACAGTTGATAGTCATAATAAGAATTCATGAAATTTGTTGATATTTGTATATCAACTATCATGTCGATAGTTGCTAGTCATAATAGGGCCGTCTCTTTCAAGTAGTCGACCACCTTTCCGGCCGATAGGATAGCTTTCTTTGGAGCTCTTTGGCTGGCTGAAGTTCAGTGTTTCCATTATTGTTTGGGCACTGGGTACAGTGCCTCCATGTTTTGTCGGCTATCACGAAAGGACCCAGAAACTCACAGCGTTGCCCTTGTTGTCCGAAGTAAGCAAACATGCTCAAGTGGACCAGCGAATACATACGAACATTATGAGCAAACCATAATGTACTTAAGCAACGTTCGTTAACTTTTCGTTCCAATTTTATTAGTGCGGTTTCATTCGCTTATTGCTTAGGTGAAGTGAATTTGGCAGTGAAAAGAAGAGAATGTCAAGCCTACTACTTTTCTCAATCTAAAGCCAGAACTATGTACATATAATGAACGGAAGTGAGCGGACGGAGGCGTCCGTAACTGAACGAGAACAAGAAATTCATTATATTGTGCCCTAAATGGCTCCGTTTCGTCAGTTTCGTTAGTTTTGCTTACGGACATAAAATGCGCTCCCCTTCGCTGTTTACGGACAAAATGTGACAGCTGACTGAATTTATTTATTTTTCTGAAGAGAAAGTCAATTTATTGTCAATTTTAAGTAATTATTTCTTGTTTATTAGTATTTGTGTTTATTGAAAATGAAAAACAGATATTAAGCATTGAAAGATACTTCCATAATAATCCGTCTATTATAACTTGCTTAGTTGACAGTTAGGAAGGGAGCGTTTCGTTCGGTTCTGACACTAGCTTCCGTTTGCTTCCGCTCATTACAGTAAGCCCTTAAGGAAATGTTCATCCGGTTTTTTTGACATTAGCTTATGTTCACATAAACAATTATGGTTGGGCCATTAAGATTAAGCAACATGTTAAGATGATCATTTATGATTTTTTACAATATTTCATTCCCATTCCCACTTTTTGACTAGTCATGTTCCAAATTCAATCATTTGCATTAACTTTGGACGTCCTTCAAATTTTAGTCACATGATTGATTAATTTGAATTTTTCGTCAAACATTCAACTGAACTTCCATAAAATATTAATCTACTGGTACCTAATAATAGCTGCTTACTTTAAGTTTGCTATTGTTTATGTTTACTACCATACCTTTTGTTGTTTTTCTTACTGTTATCATAACTTTTTGAATACTTAGTAAGAATTGCATTGACACAATAAAAGTTATCAGACTTTGAATCGATTGGTGTTATCATTTCTTATAAATTAAAATCATGACAGTCATTCCAACAAATTCTTTTCCGTTGAACAGTGAAGAAAAAAAAAATACCCTTAAAATGACGCATTTTTATAAAAAAAAAAAATCATTTGAACTTTTATTGTAAAATTATAATCAGTGATTTTTGATGGATAAAGAAATGTTGACTTTGTCTTAAAATGTTATCTTAATTCTATTGTTTAATATTTTTTATTTATTTTTGTTTTAAATGGACGAATTTAGAGTACTTATCAATTGCATAAAACAGTAAATGACACCACAAAATTATTGATAACTAGCTGACCCGACAGACTTCGTACTGCCTAATTAAATTGCAGTCCTGTCAAAATGATTTGTAATGTGACATTTTTCAATTGAATTTTTCAATAGTATTTGATTCGCAGTTTTGATTTGATTTTCAAATTGTGACCTACCTATTTAAGAAACCACGAAAGTAAAACTCACCTGACCATGTATGCATATGATGCTCGAGAAAATCCGATTGCTTCTAGTTTTCGAATTCATTATTAAAGCATTACTTACTATGTTTTTACTGTTTAAAGTGCGAGCATAAGGAAAGGTGGAAAATACGGAAAGAGTTTAGGAGGAGGTTTTGGTTTACATTTAGTATTGAATTCCTTAATATTGAAATGAAGTGGAAAAGCAGAGTGTGGTATTCAGATTCATATTCGTGTTTTTAGGCTAATAAACATATATCTGTACTTAACAGTGCGACCGTAGTTGGGTTCGTAAGCATTCCTGGAGCCGCGAGTACTACGGTCTAATCTCTTAAAAAAAATTTCCCGTCACGAATTCTCTATTTTCCCATTTCTTAAAATCTATGCAAAAAAATATGACTTAGGGTTTTCTTGCTCTTCAGTAGTTTTTCATTGCGAATTTGTTATGTTTTTGCAATGCGTTTTTTTATTATACTTGATTTCCAGGACTTCTCCCAGTTCCCCAGCTCGAACTTTCCATTTTCATTTCAAATCTTCCATTCATTTTTACTTTTTCTTGCTTTCTCGTTCCCCATCACAAATTTTACAGTTTTCCATTTGAAAACCACTGCAATTTTCCCTTTGAAAACCAATAAGTTGTCCGAGTTCCTTTCGAAAACCCATTTTGAAAATTTTCAGTTATCCATAAGCTCGTTTTAGTTAGAAAACCTTTGTATGGGAAAAAGAAAAGGGCTGTTTTTAGGGTTTTTCCGGTAATTGTTCGATTTTTTCTCGCCATAAAAACCATCTTTGAACTTCAACGAACATTTAAAAAATCGAATTGGCCAAATTGGTCCAGGCGTTGTTGAGTTATGCGCTTACCAACACATTTTGCGACTCATTTTTATGTATAAGGTAATTCATATTGAACTTATCATCATCAACATCGTCGGTCTGGCCGATCTGTTTTGTTCTCCTACCATGACCTATACATACGGCAATGGACTTTGTTGAAGAGTATAAGATACTCAGACATTGGTTTTTCGGAGCTGTATAATGCCGGTCTTTTCTTATACTAAACAATCCTTGTGTACTTCCTTGTTAATTTTTTGTTTTTGTTTTTGTGAGTCCTTATGACAAACAATCTGTATCCTTTTCATTCTTACTCCATATCAATCATTGCGCTCTATGCATTTTTGACAAACTAACTTCCACATTTTGTTCGGTAACGTTTTGAAGTACCTACAGGCACATACAAACAACAGAGACAAACGACACAAAATCAACATAAAAGAGCTCATTTTCTTATGATAAATCATCAGTTCTGTCTAAAACTTTTATCGCTTATATTTGTCAGCGCAAATCCTCTCCAAAGCCCGTCGTGTGACACTTTGTCAAAAGACACAAAACAAAAAAATCAACAAATTGCCACACCACCACCAAATCAGTGCGACTTAATTTAAATGTCACTTCTTGAACGTGAGAGAGATGGCATCATTATTATGGTATCATAATGTTTCATCTGATAAAAGTCATCCAAGCTGGAGCGCTCCCCAATGTTATACTAATTTTCCTTATTTTTTTTTCGTTGGTTGCTGTCATTTTCTCGCCCGTGCTTTTTTGGGTCCCTAAAGGTTTGGGTGGTGTGAAACTTTGTTCCTTGTTCTTGTGTGTGAGCCTTGTGTTTTGTTGCAGCAAGAGCAAGTTTATTGATCTTTTTTTTCCAGCAATGCAAACTAAGTTTCTACACGGTAGAAAATTTCAGTTGTTTTTTGTCACTTTGTGATAAAAAATAAATCTAGGAAGTGTCTACATCCGTTTAATTAAACTTGGCGCATCAACACTAGACCACACAAAATTTAATGGTCAAAGGATCCACATGTCCAAAGGAAACTGAAAACTAAAAAACATTTCTCATCGTGCATAGGTCCTTTGTCATCCCAATATAGGACCTTTTGGGGAAATCAAAATTAAAATGTCCAACATGTTGAAGCACAAGTGGAAAATAAATTGTCCTCCACCCGGAAAGCCATCCTTAAGTCTGTGCTAGAGACTTCAGAGTTGATGTGGCACTCATGAAAGAGAGGAAACTGTGGAAAAAGATTCTCAAAGACATTTGCCACATCACGAAGCATTTTGAAGATCGTTTAGGGGCACATAAAGCTTTGAGGACGTTTTGCATATTATAATGTTAGAAAAGTTATAGAAAGGAATAAATGGAGATTGGCTGAAAGGTATAGTCAAAGGTAAGAATTTCTTGTGGCTAATAGAGAGTCCGCTAGAACTTTTGAACAGAGAACACCTTTGGATATAATATAAGACGACAAAGTGCCAAGGAGACGATAAGTTTTACAAAGTTGGGAAAGAAATAGGTTATGAGCAATAAATTGGGACTTTCAAAGGGAGAAATTGTTAGTTATAGAGTAGTGGAAAGTGGAAACTTTCATTTCATTTCCTGAATTTTTGTTTTGTTGGAGAATTCTTGTTGCGGATGGGACTTTCGTTTACTTTTGCATAATGATGTGACTTTTTGTTTATGAACATTATAGGATGCGTATTAGAAGTTTTTTCAAAATACATTTAGCATGAACGTTCATTATAAGGACGTTAGACTCAAAATGTAGAGTACCAGCAGTTCAGGATAGGCTCTACAATCTCAAGATGATAATTGTATGCTGGAGCTACCAAGCATTCAGAAAGTTGAAAATGTTTTAAACAGACAAAAGGAAAACAAAGCCGTAGGTAGATGCCAATGACATAACAGCCCAGCTGATCAAATGCGGAGCACTATCACTCAAGCAACTAATATATGCTGTTAAGAGATCATATTGGAACAGGAAAAAATGCCGGAAGATTGGCGGAGAGGCGTCTCATGTCTCAAAAGGAGATACATAGAATGCATCAGGGTGAATTGACAGTTGAACAGATATTAAATCTAATCCAGGCGATGGAAAAATATGCACAAGATTTCACCCCAACATACCATGTGTTAAAAGACTTTTAGGCCACTAACGAGGACATATCGGAATCCTCAATGAACTGATAAAACTAAGAAGGTTGACACCATTATTGACGATATAAAATGTTCCGGACCAAAACTGCGTTTTTTCAAATGGTATTGTGAAGCGATTGGATGTCATACCGATATGATTAAGATGTCATTGTGTAGACAAAAACTGTTTCTAGGGCACTATTGGAGCACAATTTCAATTAAGTTCTTTATTACTTAGTACTTAGTAAACGCCAAAATGGCCAAAAATCGTACTTTTTCAAAGAGAATTTCATAAAAAAAAAAAAAACATTTTTCGCTAACATTTCTTAATGAGCATAAAATTGATCATTTAAACTGCAACAGTATTGGAGAAAAAATTAACTTTTTGAACAGAAAAAAAAAGAATTAAAAAAAAATGAATAAAATTCGTATTATTGATTAGCAATTTTTCTTATGAAGCGATGGTTTTTTTTTAATCTCTTCATGTATTTAGCACGTACTTGGTCTCAACACAAAGCATTCAAAACATTTTGAAAAAAAACTTTGATCAAACACATTTTATTTCGAAATTAAAAGTTAGCCAAATCTGCCTAAATTTGAAAATTCAAATCATTAACGGCTTTATTAGTCTGGCGGAAGTCACGTTTCTCTCTCTCTTAGCCAGATGCATTTAGTTTAATATTTTTCCACTGCAGTCTGGTGGCGCTTCCCAGAGCGAAATTTCCAGCCGATGCGTTCCGTTGTAGTTGTACACGCACGTTGTTTTCATAGTTCAATTCCATAAGTTCATTTGAATAACAGTGGCGCCTATATTACTACTGAATTTTGTAGTTTTTTATTAGTGAAAGCATTTTTCTAATCGGATTAGTATTTCCGAAGATTAATATTTATATGGCAAAACAGCGTTTGGTGGGTCAGCTAGTAATCAAATATAGTCTATGATACTCCTGAATTTTGTTTTTTTTTTTCACTAACTATAAGATTTTTTGCACTATTGTTGAAATTATTGCAGAAATTATCATTTATATTAGGGTTGTCTTAGATATTTAATTGCTATTAAAAAACCGCTATGCGGATTTCGCTAAAAACCTAATCAGCTCTTAACAACACAATACCGCGTCGAATGAGACGATGAGTGGTTTGCGAGATAATCGAGCTGAAAAAACGTAACGCACATCCGCAATACGCACAAACGAACACACATACACACACAGACATCATCATAAAAACGCTTGATTCGGATTCTAGTGACCTCGAAACATGGAGATATGCAAAAATTGGAGATTCACAAAATCGTCCCCATTACAATAACTTCCTCTGGGAAGTTAATAACAATGAGACAAAAAATACAAAAAAAAACATTTAAGAACGTGGAACACTGGTTTTAAGAATTAGTTTTGAGCTTGTTTTTATTGATATTAAAGTCAAATAAGTCTTCATACGCATTCCAAAGCTTACTAATTCTTGTCAGTGGCTCATGCATTCCGTAGTTAGTTCTATGTTGTTTTGGCGAGGGAGACCGTTGTTTTTGGGAAGGATTTTGAAGATGGGTTGGCTCAATCGTCATTTTGGGAAGTCGTTTCGAATGTCTTGTGCTTTTTAAAGAACGAAATGTGCCCGAGATGGATTAAGATGCAATAGAAATGGTTTTTTCCATTAAAAAAATTATAATTATGTTCTATTTGTTTTGAATTTGAAGAATTAGACCTTAAAGAATCAATCATTTTAGTAAGTTTTTCTAGCTTTTTTTATTTTATTTTTCTAGAGATAACTTACATTGTTGATAACTTTTGGGATTTTCTTGCAAAACATTAACAGAATATTCCACGTGAAAGGGAAGAAAATATCCCATAAAAAAAAAATTGTTGACGATAGGTACGGTATTTTAATTAATTTATTAATTATTTATTTTTTATTTTTTTTATTTTTATTTTTATAATACATAAAGCTGAATTGTTGGTTCGCTCGAACGCGCTAATCTCAGAAACTGCTGCTTTGAATTGTAAAATTCTTTTTGTATTGAATAGTCCATTTGTCGAGGAAGGCTTTAAGCTATACAACGCTACGCTGCGAATAATAGCAAAGTATCTCTGAAAAGTGTTTCTAAAACGGGGTAAATTATTCATATTTGACGGCTTCGAGTTATGAAGAATTTCGACTTAGGGAGACTCGATTTTTATACAATTTTAAAATAACTTCGCAACAAAACTCCCACGCATGTGCATGATGCGCAAGTCAAGACGCACCTCTGGCTGGTGGAGGAGGGAGAGGTGGGCAACTGCGAGTATAGTATAATTATATTTATAAAATAAACTTTCATCGATAATAAGCAAAACAAACATAAAAATAATACAGATTCTTTCAGTGTCTAAGACCCATTTGCTCATTCGGAACATGAATTTATGTTCAACTTAAAGTTTTCATTTTTATATGAGACGTTCCGGAATTCTTAAGTTCCATATAAAACCTCCATACAAAAGGAGAACTTTAAGTAGAACATAAATTTATGTTCCGAAGGAGCAAATGTGCCTAACTTATTTACAAAAAAATAAACAAGACCTTAAACTCTTTTATATTATATTGGCAAGTCAAACAACTTTGACATCGAGTTACAATATTAATATTGTTTAAATAAGTACTTTTCGGAAGAATAAGTTTTTTTAATCAATCCTAGATTTCCTTTGGAATAATTCTTAAATTCGATGCAATTTAATTCATAATTGCATTTGCAAATTAAAATAAACGTAATTGTTTCAATTTTAATATTGTTTTTTTTTTCGTTACATTATTTAAAAATGAGAAAACTCTCTCTGTAGGGGCACTAGACCCAGGGAGGCATAAACAAAACCCTACAATTTTTGAAATGTTTACATATTGTATCTTTTTTTCATTGAAAAACTTGAAAACTTAAAACTTAAACCCATCTATCTCCACCACTCATTTGGCTCTCCTTTCATTCAACGATTTTTTCTGAAGAAACATAATTTTTTACACATAAAAACTCGTCGAATACATTAGTGTCATTAATTGAAACTCCACTTGGTCCCAGGAAGGGGTTGTTTGTAGAAGTACTCATTCTAAATCTTCAATATCTACATACGCTTTGTCCCACTGTCTGGTTTAAATAATCAAGACAACTTCTGTTGAATTCATAAGCATGGCTTTTATTTTATTTAGTACATCAGAATCTTCTTATTCAAAAGCTTTGATGATTTTTCTGAACAAAATTGGCAAAAAACCCTCAATTTTTCTTTGTTCAATTTTAGATTTAAGTTTTTTAATTACTAGAGACACTTCTATCATGGATATTTGCTGAGTTTCTATTTGTAGAATGAGAATGAACAAAAAAAAGAAAACAGATTTCCGAATAGGGCTTATTAAAAAGTTCCCTTAATATTGTTGGGCACTTTGGTTGAGATAAGAAATACATCTTTAAATTTTTGAACAATTTTAAAATCCTTTCTATTAATGGTTTAAGAGTAAGCCACCTAGTCTTACTAAAACCCATCAATTTTGTATATTCTGTGTCAACTTCATCGAATATTTCTTTTAAGTGTTCAACAACGATTGTATAAATATAAATAGGAATATATTTTTACTACAATTACTTCTATGTCTAACGGTAAACATTAAACAGCAGTTTGAATGCAATTATTTATGTTAGTACCTTATAATAATATAGTCTTCTGATTTTTGTAATTATGAGAGTAGGAAAGGAAGTATTCCGAAAAAGAAAGACTACGAATTATGATGTGAGTGTATGTTTTCATTGAGCATTTAATGGTGTTCATGCTTAGGCTTTCCTTAACGAAAAAAATTATAAAATAATGAACAAATAATGAGCAATTTCTAAAATAATGAACATTTTTATGTTTTCCGACACACAATAATTCATAATGAACATTTTCTTCAAATAATGAACTGTTCATTATAATAATGAACGGATGGTCACCGTAACGATAGGTAAATATTTCTAGAGGAATTTTCCCCTGATAAGGCTATTTGTCGAATCTTGGGAAAAGCGATTCACGATAGCCGTGCATAACTACCATTCCACCCGATATAATCAACCAGTCATCGAACATTTTTGTCCTCCTCAATGAGCGAGGGCGAAAAGAGCCACGGTGGCATTTAATTGATATTTTTTTTACTTGCGGCATATACATATATGTAGAATATAAATATGATGAAATATGACATTACGATGACAGAGAAGTAAACGCCTGCCTGTAAACGCACCTACAGCCTTAACCACTGGTCCGATTGACCACAAACTTGAAAATTAGAGGTTTGAGCGAATTCGCGGGGGGGGGGGGCGTTTTTTAATATATTTTTTTAACATCAAAATTTTGAGAAACCTTACAGTTTTTTTTGCCAAAAACCAAACGTTTCAATTTTCTCAAAAACGGCTCCTAATATTTTTTTTTTAAACTTCCTCAAATTAGTTTTTTGGTCCAAAAGGGTACATTTCATAGAACCGTTTTTTTTTGTTATCAGATTTTCTCAAAAAATAATAGTCTGATAAGCGTATTTTTTTCTGAATTTGTGTTCAAAAAAATTTATTTTGGATACAAAAAAAAAATGTAAAAGTTTTTTTTCGATTCTTTATGTTTATCTCGAAAACGGATTAATGTAAGATATCGAAACTGAGGTGTAATACGTATATTAACATGTTCTTGAATACTGCATAGCACCATTAATTTCAGGACATTTTTGCAATATGTTATATACCTATAGTAAATTAGTTTAAAAAAAACGAATCCAAAAATTTTCTTACAGAAATAAATTTATGAAATCAACAAATTTTTAAGAAATTTCATGGCATCGATTTTTTGTTCAGAAAAAATGTGATTTGGGAAAGGCATTTCAATTTTTTTTTTTTACTACATATATTATAATTACCCACAAGTTTAAATTTTTAAATTTTGTGAGTTAAGTATTGGAATACAGGAGCAAGTTCTAGTAAGTAAGCATACAAATTTTATAAAATGTAAAGTAATTTTAGACGAATTCAATAGTCATTCAATTGTTGATTGAACAGCCAGTCAGATAAAAGCTTACAGAAAGCATCTCAGCTGCGTTTTATTATTACAATGATCTGATCCGAATCAGATCATGAAAATAAAACAACTCGGATCATCAATTTACTTATTACGTTACATTTGGCAATTGTTTGAAATTTATTCATTCTGTCAATTACATCGGAGTTGCCCTACGATAATTTTGTTGAACGATTTTTCTGTTGTTTTTTAAGTGGAAAAAGCTTTTGCTATGTAATTGAAAAATATCTCATTCCCGGATAATAAATGTGTGAAAGTGGTAGCACAGTTTTTATTGAAAATATACGCCAACATTTCAACTTGTGTGCGAGCTTTAAGGCCAAGGGTATCCTAAAACTCCATGTTGTTGATCCAAATGGATCTAGGACCTAAACGGTCTTCCTAGAGGCATGTCACCTGAACATGTTACACAACAAAGCTGCAATTTTGAAATATTTTGAAAATATGAAAGAACAATTTACTAAGCAAGCAATTCGAATTTTCAGTTTCAGTCCGGAACACTCTTAAGGGCTAACAATACTGAGCGGACGGAGCCGTCCGTAACTGAGCGAATACAAGGAATTCGTATATTGTGCCTTAAATAGCGGATTGCTCCGTTTCGTCAATTTTTGTTCAATTTTGCTTACGGACGTAAACTACGCTTCACTTCGCTTGGTAAGGACGAAAATTTGACAGCTGACTGCTTTTATTGATTTTTCTGAAGAGGAATTCGATTTGTTTTCTGATTTCAGGTAAATTAATTTCTTGAAGTTGCTTTTTTGTTGCATGGCAACCGAAATTCATAAATTATTGGAAATAAAAAACATATATTTTGTTTAGAAAGATACTTCCGTACACATCCGTTCATTATGGGTAAAGTGTTCATATGGCAGTTCGGAAGAGAGCGGTTCGTTCGGTTCTGACAGTAGCTTCCGCTCACTATAGTAAGCCCTTTGCTCAGCGTGATATCTAACGGTTTTCGGTCTTATGAGAATTTCCTTGTTGAAATTGAAAAATTTTAATTTTCCCCATCACAAAAGACATTTTTAAAAAAATCCCAATGAATGTGCCGCATTAGAAGATTTGACTTAAAAAAAAAACAACAAAAATAACCAGCAAAGTTGAGAAGCACAAGTTTGAAGTTGTGCCGTCTTTGCAATATGGAAGAAGATAAACGCGAATGGCTGCTCAAATCCAACACAAACTTTCTTATGTGTTCTTACGCGGCTTGCTATTAAGATTTGGCATCAGTAACTGAACAATAAAACAGGGACATCAAAACATGCGCCCTTGCAATTGAACAACGGAACAATTAAACAATAAATTCAGACGCTAAATTGATCCTATGGCTGACTATTTCTATTATCTTCTAATATTATTTATCTTCTTTTGTGTATTTCCACGAATTTTTTACTTCAATAATTTCTTATGGCTGTCTGATCTTCTAAATAACGTTTAATCAACAGAACTCATGAATTACTATCGCAATTTTCAAGAGAACAATTTTATCATACTCGATAGATAGTAACACAAATAAAATAATGACAAGTTATAATTCTTTCGGTTTCGCCCATGTTTAGCACACCGCGCTTGGTTTGATACATCTGCTGGCCAAAATTAACTTCCATTCGGAGCTACTAAAACAACGATGCTCCAGAAGGCGCTTTTTGTAAGTTTGTTTATCTAAACGCCATTGCCTTAAATAAACAGACTCTATACACGTCCGAATTCAAAAATGTTAACCACTCTAGCTTTTATCAAAACCAATACACCACCCAAGCACCCCCAGCATGTTCCATGTGGTATGCCGCACCACACCCTCGCTTAATTTATTTACAAAGAACTGCCGAAAAATATATATATTTTGTGGAAAAAGAACAGATTTCGATACTATTGTTTATCTGGCGTCTATATAAGGACGTAAGCTTAGCTATTTATTTTCCGGAGCATGGGGATTAGAAATTGTTTTACAGACTTGTTTGTTTGCTAATTTAAATAACACGCTTAAATTTTTGTTTCCTGTTGTATGTGAATTGAAACTTGTGTTTGTGGGGCGATTGGTTATGATGGGAAGGACTAAAGCTGTGCGGTTACGTGTCTGATAGAAACCTTGAAGTAATTCTTTTTTGGAATTCACTTTGAATTACAAAATATTAACTTGGACGACGCACGTAGAGTTTCAAACAGTGTGCTGCCGCAAACCACATAGCATACCTTACAATAGATTTATTGAAAAGTAGGCTTGTTGAGTGTGCTTTCTCAAGAAATTGGCTAGTCAATTAAGTTTTAGAAATATGGTTGCGTGTTGAGCCCACCAGAGTCTGCCAAGCAATTAATTTCTGTCATCACTTCCGCTTCCAGTAGAACTCGTCTTTATATACTCCCTTCTGTGACTATAAGTTCACTTAAGTAGTCTCAGTCAACGCCTACCTTCTCAGATAGAAAC
This sequence comes from Sphaerophoria taeniata, assembly GCA_943590905.1. Taxonomy (NCBI): domain Eukaryota; kingdom Metazoa; phylum Arthropoda; class Insecta; order Diptera; family Syrphidae; genus Sphaerophoria; species Sphaerophoria taeniata. Next base: position 47,656,604 of record OX016540.1, read on the forward strand.
CGAATCTTAATGTCGTTAATGAGTTTTGGAAAGAGGTACACACTACACAGACTCAAGATATGTGTTTTTTTTTTTATAATTAACGCGCACTCAAGGGATTTTTTTTCATTACCCTTTATATGCCAAGAGCACAGTGCGAGCATTAGGGAAAGGATAGAGGATGTAAAAGGAGGTGTCGGTGAACATTGGTTTTGAATTCTTCAATATTACAATGACTGGGGAAGACAGAGTGTGGAAGAGAGTTCCACATTCGCGTAGTACGGCTAAAGAACGATTCTCTGTACTTGACAGTACGTCCGAAGTTGGGCTCAAGGGTGAACTGATGGGCATTCCTGGAGGCACGGGTATTACGGTTGAATGTCTTAAGGGGAGGAATGCAACTGGCTATTTCACTAGAGCAAAAACCGTTGAAGTATCGGTAAAACAGGGTGAGACATGAGACATTACGCCGATGTTCTAGAGATGTAAATGACTCAACGATGGTATTGTCACCAATCATTTTGAATGCTCTTTTTTGGATACTGTCCAGAAGATTTAAGTACGTCACTGGAGCACCAGCCCAGACGTGAGAATTGTACTCAAGCTTAGGACGTATGTAGGTTTTGTAGATGGTAGCCAGATCAGAAGGGGAAAAAAATTTCTTGCATCGCCTTAAGAAACCTAAACATTTTGCGGCATTTTTGGCGACATCGCATATGTGCTCGTTCCACAAGAGGTGGTCAGTGATGCACATACCGAGAATCTCGAGATGTTCGGTCTCATTGATGCAAGTGCCACTCATGGATAGTGGCAAGGGGGGTATATCTCGCTTCGACGATACAAGACAGCATTGAGTTTTCGAAGCATTAAACTCTACGCGATTTTGTATTCCCCATTGTACAATGCTGTTTAAGTCAGAGTTTAATGAGCTTATCATATTTTGCCGTTGCAGTTCCACATCCGAAGAGGAAGGATGTGAGTCTGGAAACGAATATGAAAAGCTAAGGGTACTATCATCAGCGAAACAATTTATTGGATTAGAAGTAACAGACAAGAGATCATTAATGAAAATGAGGAAGAGGGTCGGGGACAAAACGGAGCCCTGGGGCACACCAGCATTTATGTTGTGGGTTTCAGACTTGAATCCGTCCAGTACAACTTGTATTGAACGGTTCGAAAGAAAATTTCTAATCCAACGAAGGAGGGATTCATCGATACCGAATGCACGCATTTTCGATAAAAGAGCAAGATGCCAGACTTTATCAAATGCCTTTGAAATATCAAGTGCAACAATCTTACTTTCTCCAAAACGATGTAAAGATTTGTTCCACTGTTCGGTGAGATAAACCATCAGATCACCAGTGGACCTGTTGCTGCGAAAGCCGTACTGTCGGTCATTAAGAAGCTTTCGGTCTTCGAGATATTTCTTGAGCTGATAGTTTATCAGCGTTTCCATGACCTTAGAAAGAAGGGGCGTAAGTGCAATCGGACGATAATTGGAGGGAGAAAAAGATTCGCCTTTTTTTGGGATTGGCTGGACAAATGCTGTTTTCCAACTGCTCGGAACGAGCCCAGAAGAATAGGATAGATGGAAAAGCTTACGCAAGGGTTTTGCCAGCGTGGAAGAACACCTCTTCAGAATAATAGCGGGGATACCATCCGGACCAGCGGATTTATGTATGTTGAGATCTTTTAAAACTCTCGCCACAGCACGAGTGCGGAAGAAGATTTGTCCCATGGAATCATTGACGCGCTCAAGAGCTGGAGGAGTCATGACACTCTCTGGCAGCGTAGAATTGGAGGCGAACTGCCTAGCGAAAAGGTTAGCTTTCTCGAGAGAGCTAACAACAGGAGTGTCACTGTCAACGAGCGTAGGGACCGAGGAAGAAGAAGAATTCTTCATATTTTTTACAAATGACCAAAAAATTTTACTGCCTTTGGGACATTGCAGAATTTTTTGCCTTAATTTTTGGTCATGCAAAAACTTGGTCCGTCGAATATGGGCATTGCAGGCCTTCCTGGCTTGTTTAAACTTGTTCCGGTTTTCCTCAGTTGGGTTGGCTCTAAAACACCGGAACTTTACTTCTTTTTCCCTGATAACCTCTTTACAGCTTGAATCAAACCATGACTTTTCTTTGGGTTTGATGCTTTTAACCCTATTCGGGATAAAAGTTTTCATTCCCAAAATAATCATATTAGTAATCATATTAGCGCTGGAATCTATGTCACTATCGAGGAAGCATAGTGACCAGTTAAAGATCCGGAAAAAATTATTGAGACCGTCCCAGTTGGCTTTCTCATATTGCCATACGGTTCTCTTCGGAGCTCTTTCTCTAACTGGATTAGTTTGACACGAGAAATTTGCAGATATAATACTATGGTCTGATCTGCCTAGAGGCGTTAATACACAGATAGTGTATTTATCAGGGTCGGACGTAAGGAACAAGTCAAGAGTATTTTCCGCTTGGCCATCAATGTCCGATATTCGAGTAGGCTCAGTGACAAGCTGAGTAAGGTGGTTAAACTCAGCAAAGATCTCGGCACACATTCCTTCGGGTGTTGTCGGGCCCGAATGGAGAAGCCAAGAAGAATTGTGTACATTGAAATCGCCCGTAATAACGATTTCAGTGTGAGGATACAAGGATACAATTCTTTGTATGGAGTCAGACAGAGCGTCAAATTCACGAGAAGTTGGAGCTCTGTCCAGTCAGCTTAAAATATTACATTTAATTCATTAATCTTTGATATTGGGGTAGTTACACCAAAGGTTAACCCTATAAAATTCAGAAAAATTCGATAAATGACTTTAAGTGAATTCTTGGATAATGAGAGATTTTGTTCAATGTTCGGACCCAAAGAACAAACAATAATTCCATTTCTTTTGATATGATTTTTCTGTTGGTGTAAGGCAAATACAAACATTGAAATTATTTAACAGCAACAATATCTTCCCATTCTTTCCTTTTTTTTTATTTTTGTTGATGTCTAGAGTTGGTTATTCCTCCATGATATAGCAGCAACATGTTACGTAGCGCGCTGACAAATGTCTAACTCTGAACAATTCTTAAAAACCAATACAATGCCCTTGCATTTAAATAAAATTAAGTGTATGAAGATGTCTTTTCAATTTAAAACTGAACACCTCCAAGACTTGAGAGTGCTGGAGGTACACTGCTTATCACTAAGAATAACACCTAGCCACACATTTTCAATCGATATTTGGTTAATTCAACGGCTTGGATCAAATTTCACTCTAGCAGTGGCGATTAAAATAAGGGCTTAAAGCTGATTAACAGCTTCATGACTATAAAGGTGAGTGTTGATTAAAAGATTAAAGCAGCTTCGAATACTTTTTGCATGGCCAACTTTTTGGAATTTGTAGTGTAGAGGTTTTAATGAGCTTTTTGGTTGCCAACCGAGGTTTCGCTCGTCGGTCTCACCAAGATCTTACTGAACAAACACGAAACTTCTGAACATTTTGACAAAAAAGAATACACCTTTAATTTCAATGATAAAGCTTAATATAAATAAATGATACTGGCGATACGGTCTGGTCTGAGCTATCCCTAGAGGAAGGTTTATGGTTGCTTTTCCGATATGTTTTGAAAGGGATAAAACGCTAAGCTGGTTGCATTGATCGGCGGATATAATACCCCCTTGTGGTACGGATCGGCAGTTATAATAGGTGCATCGCGTGACACCCCGTTTTTAAGGAAATTTGAAAAAAAATATTGCTAATTATAGTGCTTTGTATGTGCTTTTTGTGTACCGAGAAATAAAATTTTGTGCTCCGTTGCAACATTTTTTTTTTTACAAAAAACCGGGGTGTAGCACGATATCGCTTCAAACCCCGCATGGTGAAGGCATTAAAAAAATTCATCAAGAATACTGTCAAAATGATGTGCTATTTATGTGCTTGCGATAACTGCAAAAATAAATCATGCACTACGTATATACATTTAAATAAATAATTTTTTTATTCTTAAGCGGGTGGGTGTGGCTCCAAAATGCTTAGAAATAAATAAGGACTCTCGGAAAATATAAAATTTTGGCACTAGAGTTGTGTGCTAATTATGTGCTGGCAATAATCGCAAAGAAAACCGACCGCTGACAATGTTCAATTTCAAATTTCAAAATTTATAAAAAACTTCAAACGTAGCTCACATTGATGAAAAAAAATGAGAGAGAAAAATAACGGGGAAGGGAGAAAATCTTACTTAAAAAGGTAAAAAATTTTGATTCCTGCATGTTACCACCATGTTGGAAATTATTAAAACAAAAAATTCTGAATACGATTAACGTCAATTCAATGTTTCTAAAAGTCACTGAAAACCAAATTAATTTTAAGCGTTTGGTTACTGAGTAATGTGGTCAAACCTTATTTTAATGAAAGATGCCACTAAATCCAAATGATCATTTTAAATATTCAAAATTACATTTTTATACTTGTTTTGATATTTTATTAATTTTTACATACTGTAATATTCGGCTTGGTCCGATAATTAAAACTTATTCACTTTTCAAATAAAACACAAATTTACTTTATTCAAACCACTCACAAACGTATTTTTTCAACACTTTCAATTACTTTTCAAACACAGTATCTTTACTTTATCGCAGTTCACAATCAATTAACTGCTTCGCCGCCAAACGGGCTATTTATATAACACAAATGACTGGTTCTAGAAACTACTATATTGGTTCTTGGAGAAGCTTGAATGTTCGAGAAGTTCTCTCCTTAACCACTAAACCACTTTCCTACACAAATGTTTACTACTACAATTAAACTTATTGCTACATACTTATTTCACTATGAAACGATATTAGAGTAAAAGAGATAAAGAGTAAGTAAAGAGAGTAAGAGTAGTATGTACATTAAATATAGAAAGAGATACAGAGCGTAAGAGATAAATAAAGTACATATATATAAGAAATATAAGATAAAAATATATATAAGAAAAAAATGATAAAAAAATAATCAAGTTATGAATGTTTAAGTGAAAACTTGTATCGTGCACTTTTTTCACTGTAGTAGGGTTGGCGAGTGGTTTGCTCCGGTATAGACAAGGCAACCCTATAATAAACTCGTTAAGAGTACATTCAGACCTTGAATCGGATCCAAATTTAGCCATTTCCCTGATGGGTTGGTTTATGGTTAAAAATCAGTGGCTTCTGGGGCGGTTGCCGACCGCTTCGCCACGGTTTGAACTATGCAACCCATTAATATTATGGGTTTCGTCTCGTCGAGGTCTATAATTGGACACTAATGTTATCCATATCTTTGATAGGTTAATTTTTGGCCAAAGAACGCACCATCAGTGTCCCGTTTTACCCCCTTTGCCCCGGACTTTGACTGGCAACCCTGGCACTGTCTTTGTCTCCAAAAACTCTATCTAATAATGGGTACAAATAATGAGTTAATGTTGAATGGCGTGAAGTTCGATAAATTAACAATTACAATTAAAACACCTTTTTAACTTCACTTGAGTCGATGCACTTTTGCTCACAAATTACATTTAACAAAAACAAAATTATTATTATTATTGTTAATGGGTACAAAATCCATATCCAGATTAAGTAATTTGACGGTCGCCTCTTGGACTATTATGCCACCAGGGATTGAAAACAATATTTTTCACCTGTGAGAATAACGTTGTAATACCATTAGGATTGTACGAGTTTGGTTGAAAAAAATTCAAATTCCAAATTCTCAACAGAAATCGCCAGTTAGTTCCAAAATTCAAATACGGACTTTACAACATAGACCTGGCGATCAGTTCCTTGCATGTCTCATTTTTTCATCAATGTGAGCTACGTATGAAGTTTTTTATTAATTTTCAAATTTGAAATTGAACATTGTCAGCGCTCGGTTTTCTTTGCGATTATTGCCAGCACATAATTAGCACACAACTCTAGTGCCAAAATTTTATGTATTCCGAGAGTCCTTATTTATTTCTAAGCATTTTGGAGCCCCACCCCACCGCTTAAGAATAAACAAATTATTTATTTAAATGTATATACGTAGTGCATGATTTATTTTTGCAGTTATCGCAAGCACATAAATAGCACATAATTTTGATAGTATTCTTGATGAATTTTTTCTATGCCTTCACCATGCGGGGTTTGAAGCGATATCGTGCTACACCCCGGTTTTTTGTAAAAAAAAAAAAAATGTTGCAATGGAGCACAAAATTTTATTTTTCGGTAGACAAAAAGCACATACAAAGCACTATAATTAGCAATATTTTTTTTCAAATTTCCTTAAAAACGGGGGTGTCGCGCGATGCACCTAGTTATAATACCCTTGGTGAATGACAATACGGTCGGGCGTGTTGGGGAGAAGTTTCGATTGGTGACGTGAAATAACGCCCGACGAAATAAGGCCCTTTAGGGCTTTATTTCCATTTCTTATGGAAATAAGACCCTTACAAGGGTTGCGGTCTTATATCCATTGCAACTTAGAAATAATGCCCGTGGGGCCTTATTTCGGTTTTTTTGTTTTAATTACAAAGTTGGCGCAGGGAAACTCGCCCCAGGGTCAGAAAATTGGTTTCGGAACTTCTGATCTACTATGGAGGGTCATAAGTGCCGACTTCGATTTAGGAATTATTAACCCACTATGGTGGGTCAATAGCCCCAATTAGATCTTACTTTTAATGGGACAAAAGTCCAAATTAAAAAAAAATAAACAACGAATGTTCATGCTAAAAAAATAAATAAAAACCGTAAATTCCTGTATGTATACTACACTACAAAACAATCTTATAAATAATTAGGACCACGTTTCTTTATTAGCCGTCGACAAAATGGTCAGAGCAATTCATTTTTCAAAGCTTTTGAGGTTTCCTTTTATTTGGAAAAGCAACCACTACGCGCGAATTTTTTATTTTCACGCCCCAAATTGATTCTCTTTTGGGCAAAATTTTTTCCGCTTGTGTCCATCCATCTTTCTGATGCAGCTTTTAATGTAATTGAAACAGCTTGGTTATTTTATGTGATAGATAGATGCAATAAGATGATATTGGCTTCAAGTATAGTGTACTTGTAGAATGCCGTACCTACACCGAACTTTGACATCCCAGAGTGCAGAAGCACGTTTGCATTGGATAATGTGTTCTTAACGTCACATAGACTTAAAGCATGCGGTATGTTTCAGCTTTATGCACAGTAAAAACCTTGAAAATGTAATAAACTTATTTTATTGCTTTACAAAATGTTAAAATCGCGAAGGTCGGAAACCCTGATTTCTTGACAAATGAACCAGCATAGTGGGTCAGTAGTCGCAAAATTAAATTTGGCACTTATCACCCACAATAGTGGGCCATTATTTGTATCTTCTGGAAATGCGGCCTTATTTCCATGTAAAATGTGGCCTTATTTCCACAATTAAATTGAAATAAGGCCTGTCGGGTGTTATTTCGATTTCTTCATGGAAATAAAGCCGCATTTAACGTGGGGCCTTATTTCGTAGGGCGTTATTTCACGTCACCGTTTCGATTATGTTATGGTCGGACTATTTCAGGCTAACTTTAACCAATATTACTAAATTAATACTACAGTATCATTAATCATTCGGTAGCAGTAATAGAGGCGATTTTTTTACGATCGTCATCGTACAAGACTATTTGCAATATTTTTGGAAAGGAGTGAGTGTTTCAATTCACACAATATTATGTAAGAAAAGCATGTTACTTCGTTACAATGTACGAGATAAAATCGTTCAATCTTTATTATTTTTTTTATTTTGCACCTTGAAATGAACAAAGAATCGAAAGCGTAAGTTCATGAAATTATCTAAATCAAAAAAAGAAAGTATACGCCACAGTATACTATTCTATTCTATTCTATTCTACGTTTACCTTCGGGATTGGGTAGAAAGACTTTTTGAGCCGGAAACTGAAGAATCGTTTAAGGAAGTGGCAGATATTCGTAGCAAGAACGATCATCTTAGATTAGCATTATTTTTTTTCACGATATTTCGCGGAATTCTCTTAGTATAACGTTTTTCAGGTTGAAACCTGTCATATTTGTTTGAAAAATAGTAGAAATATTCCAAAGTTCAGTTCAATCGAGAGGAGAAAGTAAGGAGAACAAAATCTGTTTGGCCCTATTCTAGCGGTTGGCACTGTCTCTCTTCAATATAAAAAAATATTTCAAACAACTCTAGGAGATGCAGGGTATCATCTCTTCTGTCACCTCGAAATCACATCATATCTGCTTGAGACACATTCCTCTTTCATTCATCCATCTCTGATGACAATGAATTCAAATGAGAGATATTAAGCTCTTTAATACCCTCACAAATCAAAGTCATGACTGCCATGATTTGGCTCAAAGAGTTTAACAGTCCTGAATTCTGATTTAAGCTCTCAACACATTCCTGAATCACTTTACCTCTGCCACAAATATTTTTGAGTGTCTTCACATCCGATCGTTTCGTTTAACTCGGAATTCTATTGTTTCGAAATATACTCCTCTTGTAGTTTCAATATGCAATCAACTCTTGTCGATTTTCAAGAGGCTAATAAACACTTTGGCAAATTCTACTTACTGAGAAAGTCCTTAAATCACCGCACACATTCTCAATTGCAGCTCAACCGACCACCCGTTGATGGGATTGCATTCCAGAAGACAACCGAACAACAGGAGATGCGATTGAATGACTCGATGTTCAAGCACATAAAACCTTACCAACAACCAAATAGATGCAGTCGAAATCACAAGGATCAACGCACACAGGTGTTGTGTTTTGGCTCTTTGGCTTTTTAAAATTCGAGCTTTTAACGGTCTATTGATAAGCTCCTGTATCTCGAAATTCTGGATTGATTTTACGTGAAACGCACACATTTACGTTTGAAATGTCGGAAGCGGGTTTTAAGCAGATTTGTTCTTACCTTATGGATAAAAGAAAGTCAAAATATACAGGGAATACAGGGGGGAATTGACTTCACCCAACCTTTTGATTGATGATTTATTAATGACTCCAATGTGCATGCAACATAAGTTTTGTACAAATAAACCGAAGAAATATTTCTCTAAGGAAATCAATGATGTCAAAAAGCAAATCGATGGGTGGTGGGTTCGATTATTTTAAATTGAATGAAGTCAAAAGAGATGTCCTTAAATTAATACTATTTCAATTTTCAATTGAAATTCAAATAACTCAACTGCAAGAAATTGCTTGTGAGCTGAGAAGCAAAATAATTTCAATAATTTCTGGTGTCTCCTGATCCTGGGTCCTTTATAGTCAAAGGTTTGTTATTATTTTTGCTCGACCCTTGCTTTGGCATAAATTGTAGTTCAAAATCTTTTTGCAAATTAAAGGAAGTTAGACTTAATTATGTTCAAATATTTTGTGACCAAGGCATATGAAATAACATAGTTTTGACATTTACGTGCTGGAAGATGGCTATTTGTTGATTTAATTGGTTTATATTCAAAGCAATATTAAATGTTTATTTGAATGTCTCAGTTTTGAATTTCAAATTAGTATTCTTATGTCCTGGCCTTGGCTTGGAGGAATTGTGTGCTTAGTTTAAGGCTGTCAGCAATCAAGAAATCACTGGGGGGCAGTTTTAAGAAAACGTAACTATAAGTAAATATTGAGCTGCATTGAATTAAAGATTTACATAATTCAAGATGATTATAGGTCCATCATGTCTTGCGAATAAACTCAAAGCAGTTAGGTCTTTCATTTGATTATTTTTAATTCTTAATTTACACTTACTTTTGTTGCTTATCTACACTAATATATAAAGCTGAAGAGTTTGTTTGTTTGAACGCGGTAATCTCAGGAACTACTGGTTCGAATGGTATAATTCTTTTTGTGTTGGATGGTGCCTTAATCGACTTAGACATTAGGCTACTTAACATTGAGCTGTGACCAATAGCAGCGAAGAATCTGTGGAAAATATGGAAAAAACGGCAAAAAATATACATTTTTCTGCGTTTTAACGCGCTTATCTCAAGAACTGCTTTATGAAATTGAACAATTTTTTAAATGTTGAATGGTCCATTAATCAAGGAAGGCTCTAAGCTATATAAATTTTAGCTGCGACCTATAGGAGCGAAGAATTTGTATAAAATGTGAAAAAACGGCAAACAATACAATTTAATACAATATAAAGCTGAAGAAATTGTTCGTTTGAACGCGGTAATCTCAGGAACTACTATTTCGAATTGTAAAAATCTTTTTGTGTTGGATAGTCCATTAATCGATGAAGGCTTTAAAATAAAATAAATAAATAGAGTGGCGCGACAGCTCTTGAAGAGCCAACGCCTAAGTGGCTTACTCTAATCAACAATTCTCTGAGTGCGTGAGAAGAATTGAGGGGACCTACAATTTAACGCCGATTCCGAACGGCAAAGTTGAGAAGCATTTTTTCATTACAGATTGATACTCTTGGAAGATTTGTCAGGTCTTCGCAAGAGGCAGTACCCGTGAAAGATGAAATAAAAACTTGGCCTGAGTAGGACTCGAACCAACGACGTTCTGCTTAGCAGCCAACGCACTTACCAACTAAGCTACGGGCAACTGCTTTAGGCTTTATTCTACTTAAAATTAAGCTGCGACCAAAAGCAGCGAAGAATCTGTGGAAATGTGAGAACTGAGATTTTTTTCTGACATCTCTGAGATGAAATTATTTTGGATTCGATTTCTCACTCAGCTATTTGACGTGGCTGACATATGTGCAGCAACAATTAGTAAGGTAACCATTAAATCTCAATGATAACTGAGAATTTTGTTCCACCAAGGCACCAAATGATGTTGCAAGGTGACATTGACATCACATTGAGATGTTGTTAGGTGGAACTGGCCTAATAACTGCTCAAATTAGAATTTTGAGAGTTCAATTGATTTGTGAATGTGATTGGTTGCACTATTTGTGCAGATTATTGTGTTTAAACCATATCATTTTATGTACTTCTTAACTAAAAAATATGCTAAGTTTAAAGAAAAAAAAATTTACTTAACGAAAAAAACGATGCAGAAGTAAGAGAGATATTAGAATTAGGGAGAGTTCACCCAAGGGAATGCTTTAAGTATGAACAACTGAAGGGAATCATAAAAAATGCTCTCATTTTTCAAGTTCAAGAGAATTACGACCTAGGGAGAGTTGACTGCAATGCAATTTTACAATAACTTCCGAACAAAATTCCCACGCGCGCATGATGCATAAGTCGAGATGATACTCTGGCCGGTGGACGAAAGAGAGGCGGACGAAGTCGCGGGCAACTGCTTGTGAAATTATATGAGTTATCTTCAAGTACTCAAGTGTAATAAATAAAATAAAATTAAATTAAAAGTGAATACATTGCCAACTGTAAGATTTATGACCCATTCAAAGCCGCGACGTCGTTGCAACTGCATCGCCTGTTGCGGAACACGCACAGTAGTTGTGGTGCGATCGAAAAGGAAAATGTTTTTCCTGTCCTGTGTTGACCAAAATGAGAGCCAAATCATTGAGAAAGACTTTCCTCAATGACCTTAACGAATTTCTGAACTGAAGATTAAAGATTTGATCCATTATCTTTCCTAAACGCGAAAAAAAGGATCTGAGGCGCATCTCAAACGACTTTGTAACGGTTTCTTTTCGACCATAAAATCACCACCAAGCTAACTTAAGAATAAGGGAGCTCAAAAAACCTTCATAAATAATCCTTCTTTAATTGCAAGACGCAGTTGCCCGTAGCTTAGTAGTAAGGGGCGTTGGCTGCTAAGTAAAACGTCGTGAGTTCGAGTCCTACTCGTGCCCATAAAAGTTTTTATTTCATCTTTCACGGGTACTGCCTCTTGCGAAGAATTGACAAAACTTCCAAGAGTATCAATCTGTCATGAAAAAGTGCTTCTCAACTTTGTACACTCGGGCGAATACGTGTTTTTTTATAAATATTTTTGTACGTTTTGCTTGTGAACCTTGTAGTCCAGTCAATGAACGAAAAAAATTGCCTTCACCTCAAAAAAAATCCAACAGTTTTGAAACTTGGCACACTTACTAAGGGATGTCTGGTGATGACCCAAAAAAAAGTCCCCAAGAATCCGACGTGAGCTCTAGCGGCAGTTAAGAGAAACATGGAGTTTGTTTCAGTTTTTCACGTTTATCTCAAAAACTATTTGTCGTATCAAAAAATGTTGTACTACAAAATTAAAGCTCATTAAATTTCATAAAAAAAAGCTTCCATTAACTTTTTCGTATCTCTTATAGTTTATAAAATAACTCTAGCGGCAGTGAAGAGAAACATACGGTTTTTTCGGTTTTTCGGGTTTATCTTGAAAACTATTTGTCGTATCAAAAAATAATCTTCTACAAAATTAAAGCTTATTAAATTTCCGAAAGAACAAAAAAATTAGGTTATAAATAACTCCACCCACATTGAAGGAAAACAAGTAATTTTTTCATGCTTATCTTGGAAATGGTTTCTCGTATTAGTCCAGACAATAAACAATAAACATTCGCATAGAGCTGAAAATTGGTACAGAGCATTAGAACACCGATTAAAGTAAAATGTCAAAAGTCCCCAAAAATCCCATGTGTGCATAAGAAATTATTCAAGGTCAAATGTCGAAAATGTTGGTTTTTCATGCATATCTTTGAAACGGGGGAAGCTATCAAAAAAAAGTATATCAAAGGCTTGTACGCCTTGTAATTCTCTAAAAAAAAATTATGTTACTTTTTTTCCTACGAGCAAGCGTTTAGAAAATATTGTATTAAATCTGCAGAGTTAAATATAAAAAAACAACATATTCGACATTTAACCTTGAATAATTTCTTATGCACACATGGGATTTTTGGGGACTTTTGACATCTTATATAGAGAGATGTCTTCATGCTCTGTACCAATTTTCAGCTCTATGCGAATTTTGTACAGGGCTTAGGAGCTAATTATAAAAAATTCGAAATTTTGAGTTTTGACCAAATTATTTTTTTTTCTGACAGCTTAAAAAAAAATGTTTTTATATAGAAAACCACATAATCTACAAGTTTTTCATAGAAATTTTTTCAATCGGACTCACCGTTTAAGAGTAATACGCAAAAAACCATTATTTTCGACATTTGACACAGTTTAAAATCGCAATATTTTCTAAACGCTTGCTCGTAGGAAAAAAAGTAACATAATTTTTTTTTAGAGAATTACAAGGCGTACAAGCCTTTGATATACATACTTTTTTTTGATAGCTTCCCCCGTTTCAAAGATATGCATGAAAAACCAACATTTTCGACATTTGACCTTGAATAATTTCTTATGCACACATGGGATTTTTGGGGACTTTTGATATTTTACTTTAATCGGTGTTCTAATGCTCTGTACCAATTTTCAGCTCTATGCGAATGTTTATTGTTTATTGTCTGGACTAATACGAGAAACCATTTCCAAGATAAGCATGAAAAAATTACTTGTTTTCCTTCAATGTGGGTGGAGTTATTTATAACCTAATTTTTTTTTCTTTCGGAAATTTAATAAGCTTTAATTTTGTAGAAGATTATTTTTTGATACGACAAATAGTTTTCAAGATAAACCCGAAAAACCGAAAAAAAACCGTATGTTTCTCTTCACTGCCGCTAGAGTTATTTTATAAACTATAAGAGATACGAAAAAGTTAATGGAAGCTTTTTTTGATAAAATTTAATGAGCTTTAATTTTGTAGTACAACATTTTTTGATACGACAAATAGTTTTTGAGATAAACGTGAAAAACTGAAACAAACTCCATGTTTCTCTTAACTGCCGCTAGAGCTCACGTCGGATTCTTGGGGACTTTTTTTTGGGTCATCACCAGACATCCCTTAGTAAGTGTGCCAAGTTTCAAAACTGTTGGATTTTTTTTGAGGTGAAAACCTTTATTGACTGGACTATTGCGATTTTTAGTATCAATTATTTTCTTGTTATTTTAAACAACCTTATGTTTAATAAATTTTAGAATTAGCTCATTTCATCTGCCTTACAAACAAAACTTCCCCAGGGACAAAATTAAGAGGTTTTTTGGACTTTTCAATCAATCGTTTTTTTTATGGGTTGAACAACAATTTTAACTAAATCTGCAAACTTGGATAAGGTAATCTAGAAAATGATTTCACAAATAGTCTTTGTTTGTTGAAATTGTTGATAAGGAAATGGTAACCTTGTAACAATTTCAATTATGTTTTTGTTTTGTGGTATGATAGGATCTTATTATTCGAGCATATTCAGTAAAAGTTGAATGGAAGCTTGCTAAAAGAGAGTTTCCATTCGAGCAATAATAAAACGAACACCGCAATGTAAGCAAGAAAAAAAAATATTTTGTAAAAAACCAAGACATATTTTTTCCAGGTAAAAAACGACATCGAGCACGACAAGGCACAAAGCACAAAAAAAATGAAGCACAACAGTGTGTTTCTCACACACGGTCATTTAATTACAGTCATACCCACACAAAATTTTGATCATATTTTAAGCAGAAATGATGTTAAGAAATGTGCACGCCTTCACTTTTCTCGATTTCTCTATCATCGTAATGTCATATTTGATCAAAATCACAGCTTTTTTTGTACGAATACAATACTTGCCATATATTCTTTAAGTCGCAAGTAAAAATGATAGTGTGTACTCCAGTTTAAGTTTGTATTTTTACAAAGCGAATTTTTGTTTCTAATGCCAAGTCGAATAAACACCTTCTCTATCTCGTACTGGTGGGAGCTTCAACATAGCTTCCACGAGGCGGTGGACACAGATGCAGATGTTCCGGCTAGTATGGTATGGCTAGTTTCTTCCAAATAAGGAAAGCAACAACAAGCCTCTGAACCGATGAAAATCGATATAACAGACGATGACAACCATAGCCACTACAGCATCTTAAAGAAAAAGAGCTGCACATCAGCAACAATAAAACAAAACAGTAAAAGAAAGTCTTTCAAAAAACAGAATATATGAAAGTTATAACAGCGGTCATCTCAGAGACAATGTGGTCGGAGTAGATTTTTTAGATAGCACAAAAGCATCGGCCTTAGCATAATTAATGAAAAACTATATACCTTTTTAGATGCAAATTTACGAACATCAGTCCCATGAATGATTGAACTTCTGTTCAATCCGCATATAACGAAATTGATGCCTTCTACGAATTCCTAGAAAGGACACTCAACTCCTTCCCAAATATGACTTTAAACTAGTCGATGGATCCCATAGTTTGCATGAGAATAATATTGACAATAGACAGCGAGTCATGGAAATGTTCCCTCGTAGGGATATCCAAAAGTCAACTGGGTACTGCCCGATAGCCGCGAGGAGTTCTTCGACTCGCTCTTAGAGGGCTTAATGAATAAAAAAGAGTAAGTCGTGAAACCAGGAAAAAAAGGACTCAAAAATAGTGTCATTAGTTGTGGCAACTTCATTTTAGGTAGAAGTAGCAGAGATGATGACACAAAGTGTGATGCTGCTAGCCTAGCCAGTTCCTTAAGCTTGAATTTCACTTGACAAAGAGATAAATTCAAACATATTGAACATAAACTTCCGACTGGCTTAATTTCCAAGCAGTTGCCATGCAAATCTTCACATTGACATAATCCGTATGTTCCCACAATCGCAATAATCGTAAAATCAATCAATTTCACAAAACCAAATGTCATGCTCGCATTAAGAACATCCTAAGCCACTTCCATACAAGCACCTTAGCTAGTCCTTCGTTTTTATGAACCCAACCAACCCCACGCAAACGATTATTATTATTATTATTATCATAGTCTGTTATAATCATATGTTTTCCACGACACCAAACGATTGGCTTCACTTAATCGTTTGTTGATTATATAGCAAAATTTGCAAATTTCAATAATCTTCCTTGCACACCAAACCATATCCCTCCAAACAGTTTCAGTTTATGTTTTGCTGTTAAATTCCAACTCTTATTGCCACTTGGCAATAATAAAGCTTCAAATTGAACAACGCACGAAGGTGCAATTAATCATTTATTAAGCGTCATGGTTCGGGATTAATAAAGGGAAACATTAAGCTTTTATGTGTCCTCCTACATATTTTACTGACAAACGTAGCAACGTGTATATAGAAGACCTTTAGTTTCACTTGAACTCGATGGGATCTTTCGCACCCTAATCTCAATTACTAAGTAATATTGATTGATATTCAACACGCAACCGTGTCTGCCATGCCAGTAAACCAATCGAGTCACACACACATGTTCAATAACAAATGCCATAATTTTCCATTTAAACTGCCATGTCACCCAGCTACAGATAAAGTGGTCCAACCCAACTCACGTAGTTTTGATTCTAGGCAAGGGCATATTAACGCAGTTGGAGTTTGTAAGATTGACATCAGAATAGACAACAGTTGCCTATCATTGAGGTTGAATAAGATGAACCTTAAGTTAAATTCTATTCAACAACAATTTAATGTTATGTGACTCAGACATGCCTACTTTTACATATTGGGAGCAAGTGAAGTACGCACTTGTCTTGACATAATGGTGTGTACTCAAAAAATATGAGTACAGTGACTAGGAATGTTCGATTGGTTAAATGGGCTGAAGGTTGATCTTATTTCCGCCCGGCTTAGATTCATGTTAGATCCAAAATGATATAGTAAGCGCGCCTTATTAAGGAGCCTTAAAACGCAGATATTACAACTCAGTTGATAGGAAGAACTTTTTAATTGAAATGCAATCAACAACAACTGGACATAACTTACAACAAATCAAAAAGCAATCACTATTTCCAAATTATATTATCCCTGGTCTATTTTTCGTCTTTGATTGCGAAGCAATTGAAACTTGTTCTTCCATCTTAATTCCGCAAGCAGCAATAAGACAAAATAAATCCATCATTAACCGACTGACCTCGAACAAATCAAAAAGCCAAATACTCGCCAAACTATCAAACATATTATATTCCCCACAAGAATCTGCAAACGAACGTCTTCAGAGTTCAGATTCAGACACATTATTACCGACAAAGAAAGAAGGACAGCGCGCAAAAACAAAAACTTCGTTTTGTTCATTTATTTCAAAACGGAAATGCCTTACCTAATCCCAGGAGTTAACTCGTCATTCAGCAAAAAAAAATACACAACCAGACTTCACTATCAACCTCTCCTTTGACACATTCAAAGCAGAAAAAAGCAAACTAAAAGAAAACAAAAGACAAAAATAATGATCCTTCCAAAACACAATCCACAACAAAAAAACGAAAAACAAACATTCATCAAAACAAAACCCTTCGACAAAAAAAATCCACCCAAAGCTTTTGTCCTTAAAAACAAGCAAGTGGTCAAATTCGTTTGGGAAAAAACTTTATCAACGAATTCATTAAAACACCCAACAAAAAGGATTACAAGCGTAATCCTTTCCTTTGTGATGTCATGGTGTTGATATGAGTGTTTATGTGTGTATAACTTTGTTTAGCAACATCTATGAACGAACCCTTATTGCGAGCCAGTTTGTCTTCCCCTCAATAAATCCCATTGAAATCAATAGGATCGTTTTTTCAGGAAGCGACAATGTAGACCAAAGACCGACACACATACAGTCGGCTGCCAGTGTTTATACAAAGTAACCAAAACACACGAACACGATACAGAAAGCTCTAACCGACTTACATAGATTTTGTTAAGGCTCGACCCATAATTGCAGAAAGATTTTCACAACAAGTTCAGATAGGACGAAACCAGCAGGAAAGGATAAATTCATAAAACACTGACCTTAAATGACTTGGAAATACTAATTGGTCACGCCTGCTGGTGGGCAATGCTTGACACGAGCAGTAGGTGGAGAGGGCAAGTCAATGTGTAATCGGATTTTATTACTTTGTCTACTAGATGTTGCAGATTCTTAGAATTAGAAGAGGAATTTAGAGGACTACAGAATTTATTTGAAAGGTTGTGTGTGAGAAATATATGGAAATTAGCAGGAACAGGATGTGTTGGCGAAGATTAATATCCAATAAACAGGAAATACATCTTCTAACAATTTTAGAAATAAAAAAATAGAATGTTGTAAGGAGAACAAAAAACAAAATGCTGTTTCTGTTGTTTTATGATTCAGTGCAACTAATTAATTTGCGTTAAGACTTTCGGCAGGGGATGAAACCTAAAGAATGATTATTTATCTGAAGATTTCTATCATACAGTGATGCTCAGTACAAGCTGTAGAAAAGCAAAAACTGCTGCAGTTTTTGGAAGTGAAAACTTTTTATCTTTTAAAAAAAAACTTATTTTGGAATGGGTATAAAAATGCAAGTTTGCGTCAGATCGAGAAGCGTAAGATTCTGACCGTAAGAAATCATGCTGTGGGCTGATCACAAAATCGTTAATCTGCAAACTATCAGAGTGTAAGATCCAACAAGCTCATTTTGGTTACTGGATGTCTTAAGTGTTGTCACTTTCTTCGGAGGCACAATGATGAATCATATGAAAATGAATTATTTGTTTGATCTGTAAAATTTTATATTACCCCGGTTTTGAAAACAGTGCTGCCAGATATACTTAGCTGTTTGACCGAGTTGATGCAAAAATGGTTTGATGTAACGTCAGTCAAATTTGCATTTTACTTTAATTTTAAGTGATTTGAGATAGTTCAAAGTTTTGTGGATAAATTTGCGGAAACGATTTTTTTTATGTTAATTTGAAAATTTGGAATGAAAGAAAAAATCAATGTAGCCTTTTGGTCAAAAGTCTACACCAGCCGTATCACTTGGCACTTCATTCCTCTCATAGTAGATCTACTTCGATTTTTGATATTTGTTTGAAAATCTGCTTCCTACTCCGCACTATCCCTAATTTCTTGAAATCTACTTCACTCCGAAAAAACTTCGATTTTCTGTGTATATAAAAATGGATGTATTTTTGTGTGTCCGGTATAAATTCCTAAATGGTCCAACAGATATTTATGAAATTTTCGTGGTAAATACTGTTGTATTCATAAACATATGTGCCTATGTACATTGTACAAGGTCTATTTGTCCTCTATCAGTCGCTGATACGGCTACAATGCACGAAGTTTATGGCCCTGTCCTCTGACATTTGGACAGCATGTGCGTAGGTTCATGTCCTCCACTGGGTAAATTATGAGACAGGATTGTGCACAGGTTAGATTCAAACGATAAAACCACTGTGTAAACAGTATTGACTCAATACTATGATTAATTAAAAAAAAAAGAGTTTTTGAAATAATTTAGTCACAAGGACTTAACTAATAGCTAATTGACTGTAGTCAAGAGACTTATTGACTAAAACCAAACTCGCTTAAGTTAAATGACTTTTTACTGACAATGACAAAAGCCAGTTAAAAAGTACTGCAAATAATTAACTTATAGTCAATTGACTGCAAGTTTAACAATAAATTCTAACTGGTGACTGCTCCTTTCCAGTAAAAGTACTTTGTTAAGTAGTTAATTAACTGCGACTATACTGACTACATTACCAAAGAACTGCAGTCATTTAAATCTCTGGCACGTTCCCGTGTTGCTTCAGGCCAGGCAGAACAACAATAGACCAAATATTCATACTAAGCAAATCTTGAAAAAGACCAACGAACAAACAATCCAGCAGTGCGGCATTACGCTAAGCAATACGCATTGCAGTGTGCAAATAGGTATCATCTCATCTGAGTTGTTTCAAATATCCGCAACATAGTCCTGGAGCAGCAAGGCAGGTGTGAGCATGGAAAACACTATCTTCAACAAATCCACCCAGCTCCTAGGCTATGCGGGCGACATAAACATCATCGGTCGATCCAAAAGAGCTATGCTTGACTTTGATTTTACCAGTCCTTCTCTACCACGCCGAGTGTAGGACAATAAGTAAAAAAGGGGAAACGATACTGAGCACTTTCGAGAGCAAAATTCTTCGACGGATTTTCGGTCCTCTTTGCCAAGATGGCGTGTGGAGAAGAAGGTTCAACTGCGAACTTTACGAGCTGTACCAAGATGTGGATGCATTCCAGAAAGCCAAGGAAATGCGACTACATTGGCTCGGCCACATTGAGCGAATGGACGACAACGATCCAGCCAAGAAAGTCGTCAAGGATGAAGTAACTGCGGATGCCAGAGCAATTGGTTTCGATGACTGACCGATCCCGATGCTGTGGCTCAGACTAAGATCCTTCATTAATTGTTAGCCGGATAAGTAAGTAGGTAAAGGCAGTTTTCAGAAACAAAATATTGTAAGTATTGTTTCTAATCCTTTTGTTTGCCGTTTAATGGTTAATGCAATTTTCTAATGTATCCCAACTTACCATGTAACAAGATGAGAGCACTGGCCTGATATTTGACTCCCAGTTTCTACCAAAGATCCTTTTACATTGGTTGATTCTTCATTTAAGGGGGTTCTCATTCAGCAACATGTTATAAACTCCTGTCGTGTTGGCGGATTTGTTTAATATGAACACCACCACATTTTAGGTTGATTCTTAGTGACAACTCGTCGCGAACTCACCCTGCATACCACGGTTATTTATTTTATTTTTATTTATTTCCTTTTATAATTTTGGGACAGATTATTTAAATAATACAAATTCACTGCACATGAAATGTAATTTATGCCCCTTTGGTTTTTGGAGGCCACCTAAATTGTACGACAAAAATAGTGTTAGACGTTTTATTATAATAATTTGTGATAAGCGCTGCATTAAGGCGGTTAACAGTTTCGGCTAGAAGCAGGTGCTACATAAGGCGTTGGTCAGTTGTTCACTGATAGTGATATGGAAGGCGAAGTCATCAGCGTAAGCAAATAATAAAATTGCAATTAAATTGACACTCTAGCTAAATCAACAATGGGACAGCTCTTAACTCGATCTACATATTCGTTCTATCCCACTTTTTTAAGGGGCCAGTAAAATCGAACCTGAACCTGGTTCAGCGTTAAAGCAAAACAAATAAAACGCGAGCTTTTTCTAATGAAATCGGCTCACAAGTTCAAAGCCTCGAATTGACAACAAAATCAATGAGTTCACAAGTGTCTAACTGTTTTTAAACCTGATTTAAACCTCAGCCAACCGTACTAGGCAGCCTACGTCTCATGTTTTAGAGCTTAGTTCTAATGTTTAAACCTTGGAAATTTTAAGTTCCCAAAAAATAAGGAAAAAGAGAATTCCATGTCATGCGATGTTTTTAATTAATTTTTTGAAAACTACCTCCAGAATGTCATAAAAGCAAAAATTAACAACAAACATTAAAACAAAACCTCCATCCACATACTCAGATTTCAAAATAAATTTCTCCAACAGTACTTAACATCTCGAAAGGTATTCACTTCTATTGTCAAAGTGCAAAGTGCAATGAAACTCAATGTTGCCAAAGTCATTTGTGTTTCCCCAATGCCGAAGAAAAAAAAAATCACATTCTCCAAAGTGAACCTAGTTTCGGCAACATAAAATGCAGAGATTTCCCAAACACCAATTCAACTCATCTCTGAGATAATCAAAAACCCCTGGGTTTCATTGACAATGAGGAAACTGGGAGTCATCAATGACATTGCCTTATTTTTCGTTTATAATCAAATCTAGAGGAAATGCGTCTAGAAAGCAGCTTCACTATGATTATCATCGTCATCGTCATTCCCATCCAATGCACCGTCAAAGAAGTTCCCTCTTTAAATCCAAGCAAAAAGGAAACACTCCCTCATTTATTTGAAAGCGTACATTCAATTTGCCTTGCAACGACACTACAGAATCAGCAACTTGCACTGCTTTCTTCACAAACGAAAAGAGGATATTGACAATTGGAAATAGTGTCGCTGTTGTGTCGTGTTGGGTCGTTTGTGTTACGCGGAAACTTTGTACAAAACGAAGTAAGATACTTATTAACACAATGGGACACTTTGGGCAGGGGTGGATCTTATAGGAAATGCACTAATGGGGAAAAAAAAGTTGTCTTTGAAATAAATTCTTTTCAATTAAATAAGACCAACAGAAGAACACCACTGACTTTTTCTAGCTGTCAAAACGTTTTGGAAACAAATATTAATCAATAAAATCAGAATTATCCAGAAATTTGAATTTCATCTTCAGGCCCTGTTCAGATGATTAGACAATCATCGAATTTCTGAGAACACAAAAAAGGCAGTTTGAAGACGCAGTCCGTCCCTGAATTAAAAAGACCTCCTGTCTGGCCCATCAAATACGATCAATAGACTTTGTGAATAAGCGATCTCATTCAAATGAGAGTTCAAACTCTTGAAAAGAAAACAACAAATAGATTTGGAATCGTCTTCTCAATTTTATGTTCGTAAAGCAATGATGCAAGTTGCATTTCACTTTTTAAAAGTTAAATACGAAAAGTTTCGCACATCCCCATCCAAAATCCACCTTACTTACGAACACAATTGAGAATAAACATTCGCCAAAGAACTTGTACATACCAAGACCTACAGATACAAAATAACTCGAAAGGACATGGCTTGAACTTTTTAACAGAACGAAACAGCATGCACTATAAAATATCCATTAGTATTCGCTTGGTGCTGAGAGATACAAAACGTTCGTTTCGAAAAAGGTGACAGAGATTGTTGGAAGTGTTGCTGTTGTATTGCCTGCGAAAGTATTGTGTTCGTGCTTGCACGCCATTGCCATCGCCATGGACAAAAAATATACCTTTAATAGAGCAACAAGAAAACAAGAAAAAGAAAAAAGAAGCAAAATCTTTTTCAAAGTTTTCTCTTTGACTTTGGAAGGGTCTCCGGATCTCGGGTCGTGGATTCGTTTCGATGAAGAAGAAAGCGTGTGTTTAGTCATCACGTGTAAAAAGTTTATCACTTCGTTTTCTAAAGATAAAGTGGGGTTAAAGAGGCATTAAGAGTTAGGACTCTCTTAAATTGAAAGCCCGGGTCTTAACGGTGTGTTGTGTTCTGTCCAAAGTTAAAAAAGTAATTTTTGTATACGTGTACCATGTTCCAAGAACAATAGGGGGATGAAAAGCTTTGAGTGAACAGCAAAATTTAAGTTAAGCACACATACAGAAGAATATAAATAAATTCATTGCATGAAATTTATGTTTTGCGAAGTTGTTTTTGAGGCGACGAATGTTTTTTCTCAAACAAAATGCTTTTAAAAACGGTTCTCTTCAGATCTTGAACAACATACATAAATTAGATTACTCTCAAGATTTGATTTCTTCCAACTACTAAGATGAGCCATGAAGTGAGAAGGGGCAACATTGCTCCGACCCTGAATCGAATACCTACCTAAATTGTCAATAAGTACCTGAAAACTTTGAAAATTACATTTTTGAACGCGTCCTTTCCCTAATCATCGAACTGTCATTGTCAGTTTATTTAGTAAGCTAAAAATGTTCATCATGATAAAGTACACGAACAAGCCACATTAGCAAATTTTCCACATTTTCTACCGAAGTTCAGAGTCGGTTACCGCAACTTTAAGAGCATTAAACCCGATTTCCAGTCGTGGTTCTCGCCCTAATACACAGGCAATAACGAGTTTGGTACAAACATTTAAGCATGATGTTGCCGTGTTCAGGAGTCCGTAAGAAACGATCCGAATCAGTCAAATCCACGGCATACTCAAGAATTGAGCATCTCTCGTATTTTGCTCCAAATTGGAAGATATGGACTTGGACGACATATGGTTTCAACAAGGTAATGCCACAAGCCACAAAATACACCTCAGGTAGGAAGGTAGGTAGAAATGGCTGTCTTACTTCCGTGTAGGTCACAATTAGCGCTGAGTGCGCCGTTTTGATACCATACCTCATGAGATTCTAAAAAGATTTAAGAATGGGTTAGGAAGGATGTATGTTTCCCACGTATAATCCTATACATAATGTAGTATTATTCTCCTACACTACAGCCAATTATCTCATAGTGTCATTTAGTTAAGGAGAAATAAGATAGAGGGGGGGGGGGGCACTTTGTGGTATTGAATTATGAGATTATGTGAAGGTAGTAGTTGTGTCGAAGTCTCTAAACTTATTTGAGGTGTTTAAGGTTAGGGATGAAGTAATCAGTGGTTGTAAAAAGGATGTCTGATTGCAGTGCCCGTAGGATTTGTTTTTCCAGCAGCCTATTTCCTTGAGTCTCAAGATAATGCAGGACACCTGATATTTAATAAAGAGGTCAATCGGAAGAAGGTCCAGAATTGTGCACTTAGCGCATTCGTTGGGTAGGACCTAATTGCCCATGATATCTCTGCACCTTTGTAAGCTTGTTTGCTATGTAAGATTTGCTGAGAGCGCCAGAGCGGGCCACCAAGCAATGAATCCGTATGCAAGTATCTGTCTTATAACCGCTGTGTATGTCTACTTGCTCGATTCGATTTATCAAAGAGCGAATTTGATGAAAGTGTTTTCTGAAGAAATACTATTTTCTTTGGGGCTACGTTAAGTCATTGGGTTATGCCAATATTGAACGTGAAATACCGTGACCGAGTCATCGAAAATTGGGTCCAACGAATCGATCTCTGCAAACTTGCGCGCTGTGGCCATATGAACGAAGTCGAGTTCCATTCATAAATGGTTTGATGTGGAAAAAAAGTTGTCAAGTCCTTTTTGAGAACCACCATGGTTCCTTAAACCTTTCTAATCCAAGACTCAGTCCAAAATAATTAATGGTATTTGAATCTAATCAATGCAGAAATAGAGAAAACATAGCAAACAAAATAAAAAAAGCAATTCCTTGCATATTGACCTCCTTGTGGTGCATTGCATCTGTTTGGAGCAATATCGCATGTGTTCAGATTCCAGAATGTCATGTCAAAACAAACCATACGCCAATGTCCATATTGTTTGTCTTTTTTTTATTGCCAGACATTTTGTTCGCGATTTTGCGAAATTCCCAATGTCGGTCATTAGATCGTAGACGTGACCAAATGACTATAAAGCAATGACAACGTCTATACCAAACACAGCGCCTCATCGTTCGAGAGGACGAACGTAAAGCTTTAGCAAACAATCTTCGCCGGATGTCTGGCATTAAGTGCTTCCGGTGCGGTGGTTGTGTACATTTTTTGCATGCGCTATAAAGTTATTTATGCTAGTGGGATATGAACCAAAGGAATAGCCAGCAGGACAAAATCCATTAATTAGTTTTTGTTCCTTGGGTCTTGTTTTTTTTTCATTTTGATTCTTCGCTTTTTTTCTGTGCCGTTGGGAATGGTCTTTTGGCTTTGGGTCCCTTTGGTCGAGTTCGACTGAACAAAATCCCTTTTCGCTTTTGTAAATTTGCTTTTTGGATTTTATTTTTGCACTCTTGTCCAATTTCGAATATACACTGATAAGCCTTTACTTGGATTAAATAATTGAGTGTTTTCTTTTTGGGTTTTTGTTTTTGGCACTTTTCTTCTTCTAGGGCAATCAGTGATTAATTGAAAGTCGTTGTTGATTGGTGATTTTTTTTTTGTCTTTTCTTTTTTTAATTTTGTTCTGGAAATAAAGAGGAAAGCTCCATTGCAGGATCTCGTGTTGTGTTACATTCCGTATTGTAATTAATGAAATTAGATTAAAAATAATTGCTTTAATCTGGAAATGGACAGCTTGTAGCTGGAATTTAATTCGAACATCTTCATCAAAAAGACGACGCAGCGGTCTGGAAAGAAAAATGCTGCAAAAAGAACTGTTTCCATGTACTTGTTTGGGATTAAAAAGCAGATATTTTTCTCTAAATAGAAGAATTTCAAAGAAAAAAGGGTGTTTTTAGTGAAACAAATATTTTGAAGCCCTTGGTCAGAGACATAAAAGCTTAAGATTGCGCAAGAAACGTTGCTCTTATTTCTCATCATCATCATCGGTATCAACTCGAATTCTGTCCGGAGTTCCGTCAGCATCAAACCATCCTGTACTGCACTCTAAAGCTTTTGAGCTGATCTATGCCCTTCTTCCAGCGCAAATTCGGTCTGCCACGCTTTCTCCTACAACAAATTAACTTTCTGACTTGCATAAATCCTGATACCTTTACCTTATACCAGCTTTTGGATTTGGACGCCGAGTCCAACCGGTTTTCTGCAGATATTCTTGGTGTTTTCATTGCGAAAGGCTGCAGTTTTTTCGGTTTTCAATTTTCACCCTCGGAATTGCTTAATGTAGCACTTCTATTGTCCCGTTCAGTGAGAATAAAATGAAAAGTTTTGACCGACTAAAAAAAGTTGATTAGTTCTTGACACGAAAAACCTGTTATTTAATAACTAAAGAATCATATGCCATAATGCACATTAACTGAGATTTTTTCATAACCTCACAAACCTTGAAATTACGGACAGTAATTATACGAAATAGCTGATACACGACTTTCAAACTTTTAATCGAAAAAATATTAAGTGTTCCTCCCAAAGACACCTCATATTATTAATGACCGCAAAATGATACATTTAACTTTGCCGCCTACCCCGCTTCCAAGGCCAAAATCAAAACAATACCTCCATCTTCTAAACGAACAATAAGGTGTTTAAACTTCGCAGGAAGCAATCAATCTCCAATCTACCACACAAAACACCTATTTTACTTTTAGGTATCAGGTGCCAAAATATCGTAAAGCTAAGCATCTCGTACGAAAGGCAATTTATTATCCCAACGATGACACTTCTGTAGTAAATTTTAATTTAACATCCTATAGCATGCTCGACGACCGACCGACACTTGAGATGGTTTATTTTTTTAACTTTTCTATTTTTTGTGCTCACCGAACGGCATACTGCTAATAGAAACGATACTTAAACCATAATCATCAACCATCATCATTATGGCCTACGGAAAATGGTTTTCGAAAATAAAATAAAATGAATTATGTCAGGAAACGCGTCGGAAATCAAAATCACAATGACTTGAACGCTCGGCGTCGTCGGTCGTCGTCAAAGGGACGCAATATTCTTTATCGTCCCACATGTTCCTATCATATATATTGCGTTTTGTTTGAAGCCCGTGCCCCTCTGTCATAGCAATAACCGACCATACTCGAAGATAAGATTCCTGCTCGTTTCAATGGGTCGGCGTCGTAGGTCGGTTGGTTCAAAGATACCACGTTTGGCAATAATTTTTCGGCCTCACACTTATCTCCATCAAGCGCCAAACATAAAATTTGAAAGATGGTTCTATGCTGCATCCTTCCGTTTACATTTTTCTTTTTTTCTGACTTCTTTTTCGGTTAAAAAGCTTGCATTTCCACTTATGACGCGAGTATTCTTTATACGTAAAAGCAATTCGTTATGTTCTACTTAGAGGAAGACAGACAACACAGAGAAAGAGAGATAGAAAGAGTTATGGAGGAATGCTTCCAGGAGGACGCGAAATCCTTTGGCAAAGGAGAGATATCCATCTCTGATAGACAAGAAATAATTCCATGCACGTTTCAGTGTTTATGAGGCATTCCTTGGGATCCAGGCGGCAAGGGTGATAAACCTCATCCTGCTGCTTTTGATTTTATTTTATTTTTTTGAAAATGTTCACACGTTTATGTCTAGAGGCTTTTTTTAATGGACAAAGACTAATGGCAAAAGAAGAAAACCTTAAATTGTTCTATCAAAAGGCTGAAAATGTAACCATGAATCTTAGCGTAAGGATTTCTATATTCTATTCTATTGTCTTGGGCTGGATTTTTGGGTTTGAAATTTGTCCTTAAAATTGTTAGACAGGAAATTCATGTTGTTTTGTTTTTTGATACTTATTTTTTGTACTTTTTTTGCTTCTATATGGAAAGATAGAAATCGAGAAATCGTTTATAGAAAACGCGACAGAAGAAGAACAAAAACTACTAAGAGGACCACGAGTTCGAAGTCGTATGGTCCTTTTATATAACCTTGTATCAGCAGTACTATCGGAAACAACATGAAAGAAGAAATTCGCGGACGGCTGCTCAAATCCAACAGAACATAATTTAGTCTTTCAAGGCTCTTCAAATCCAAAAATCTCACTGTTCTTACTGACTTGAGTGTTAACCGAAATGCACTCTGAACTTTTAGCCGCGTTCGAGAGAAGAGTCGTATGGGGAAGGAATTGATTCGAATCTATTTTAAACTAAAAACTACTCTTAGAAAAAAGACAAGTATACGCCCGAGTGTCCTAATAAGAAGTTTGAACTCCTTATGCCTAAAGTGTCGTGGTAAAAAAGATGTTTTTCCCATAAACTGTTTCATATAATTTTAATATTTTTCACGATGCAACTAGGCCAAGAAAAATCATGAAACAAAACTGAAAACGTGCATCTGAATTCCTTTCTCATCATCAAAAAGCGAAACAATTAAACTTTGTCAAAGTCCTCAAAACAACAGCATCAAAAAAGGACAAGCAAGAAACTGAATGCCTCTCTTTTACAGTCAGGCTGCATCACACATTTCGCGCAAAATATTTTTCTAAGCTCAAAGCCAATTCAATTGTGGGGGGTCCTTCTCTTTATCCTAGAATTTCTTGTGTAGCGTGTATATTGCATCCTCCAAGCTTCACTAAATCAAGCTCACTCTAGTTGGTATACAGAGAACAACTTCAAGTGTCCCATGAAGGAAGTGTATAAAAGTTGTTTTGTTATACAGAACACAAACACATACCTACACACAAAGGAAAAAAGGACGAAACACAAAACGTTAAAGAGACCTCGACAACGACGACCGATACGATGACAACGTTCCATCTAGAGGAAGTAGTATTGCAGAAGCAATTGGCTTTTTATACTTTTTTATGAATTTTTTGTGTCGTCTTTTATTTGTGGTTTTGAAATCACGTCAGGTTCTTGTCTCTGTGATCTTGAATAGTGTTTGTATTTTTTCTCGTACTTTATTTGTTGCCTCTACACTTTTTGCGGATTTTATATGAACTGCAAGGAGGATAAAGTCGTGATAAGTGCCCCAAAAAAACCAACGAACACCACTATCACGATCACGAATCGAAAAAATAAGGAAAAAAAAACAGAATGTCATTGAGAATTGGTGGAAATGCTACTTGAAAAGATTCACTGCTATAGAAGACTGTCCGCGCAGAATATACAAAGAGTCTGTCTGTCTCCTACTTGTTAGGATGGTTAGTTCAGATACTACAGCTTGGTGGTACTTTGGTTGTGGTTGTCGTCTCATCGTTCTCGCTGCTAAAGATTGTGTGGAAAGGATAATTTCCTGAGATATACACTCTTATTCTATTTCTTGAAGGAAAATAATATCCTTTGGTTGTGAAGGAATGAAAAATATATTTCTTTTTAATTTGGAAAAGTTCTTCCTTTGCTCTTTTTTTTGATGATGGCCAACAGCAGTAGCAGAAGTTTAAGGATGCTTATATTTTTTTGTTCGCTTGCTCCTCATATCCTCTATCCGAGTGTTTTTCCTTTTTTTATTTGTTTACTAAAGAAGGTTTACTGGTTTGATGCCCTTATATTGGAAATGGTATAAATCTGATCCAGTGAATTGTTTGGCCTGGTCATGACGATGATGATGGCCATCAGTAAAATTTGCATTTCAAAAGTAGGAGAAAAGAAAGTTTTGCATGAAGACGACCGCCACGCCGCCACTGCCGCTGTTCATGATAATTATTTGAGCGGAATTTATGAAGCCATTTAAGGAGTTTCGAAAGAATTAAAATGAGTAATCAAACAAATTGAGGTTAAGCACAATTGAGATGTGGAGTAAATTTGAAAAGTTTATTTTTTGAAAAGAAGAATGAAAGAAGCAGCACGGATGTTAAATTAATCTGGATTTGGGAATGGAGAGAAAAGTTTTTTTTTATTTGTTGGTTCATTATGGCTGGATTTAAATGGTACCTTCTCTCTCGGAGAGATTATTTTACTTGGAATATTAAAATATGATAACAATAATCCAGAGTAACAGGATTGTGGGAGGGAAATTTGAGACTTGTGTTCAAACTTTTACTTGAAAAGGAAGTTCAGAAAAAAAATGTATTTGTTTTGTAAATTTACGTTAACCCACAAAGCAAAGTGTTTATCTGCAGGTGGTTAAATACAGGAATTTTATTAAAGTTTACAAGTGATTTCTTATACTTTACTTGCTTGAACGGCTCCCAATCTATGTAGGATCTCAGCCTGAAACCCAGCAGTTTCTCATCGAGAACAGTTGCATTCGCCAATCGTCAAAACCAAGCACTCTGGTATCCGCAGTTATTTGGTCTTTGTACCTCAGAGTCAGTTTTCTTTGTCGTCTTGAACCTGGGGGCTGTGAAAAGAAGACTCTCTTGACTGAAGCGTTTTGTCCATTCTCTCGATGTGGCCGAGCCAATGTACTCGTCTTTTCTTGACTTTTTGATCTAAATTCACATCTTGGTACAGCTAGCAGACCTTACGTCACTTTGTCTTTCGAGGAGTTTTGAACCCAGTTGTTTAGCAATACCGAAGTAGCAGCGTTTCGCTATTAGGGTAATTCTTCGTCGGATATCCATTGAGGTTTCGTATGCGGGATTGATGTTTGTTCCAAAGAAGGCAAACATCTTAACTACATTGAAATTTCTGATACCAACAGTGACGTTCTGTCCTAGGCGGTAGAAATATGTTATTTTGTCTGTTGAAAACATGTACATACTTTGTTTTGTCCTCGTTAACTTCAAGAGACCAACGGGATTGCCTGATTTTCAATTGCTGTGAAGGCCTCAAGCAGAGCTCTCTGCGATCGACCGATGATGTCTATGTCGTCCGCATAGCCTAAGAGCTGGGTGAATTTGTGGAAAATTGTGTTTTCAGTGCTCACACTTGTCATGCGCACTGTCTGCTCCAAGACTATGTTGAAGAAATAAAATAACAGCGCATATCCTTGTCTTAACCCTGCGCACGTTTGTAATATTTCAGATGATCTGTTACCCATTTGCACACTGCACTGCGTATTGCTTAGAGTTATGCGGCACAGCTGGATCAGTTTGTTCTTTATCCCAACCTCAGAAATCGCCAATATAAGCTCTTGGTCTTGGCAATGGATGCAAAGCATAAGCAGAATTGAAGTCGATGAAAAATGGTGAATTTCGACTTGAATTTCGTTCGTCTTTTCCAGGATTTGCCTCAGTGTTCACACTTTTGGCCTATCATTGTTCTGCCTGGACTAAGGCCACCCTAGTACGTTCCGATTATAGTGTTGCAGAAAAGTCTTGCAGTATTTTTGACAAGTCATTATCAAAGACTGACATCATAGCAGCAGAGGCGTCTCCAAATTGTTGAAGTGAAGTACGAAAATCAACGTTGTGTGAGAACTGGTTTTTCGTTTGATTCAAAGAACGTAGGTACAATGCCAATAGCTAATGGATGATGTACTTAGATCACATCCAGCGCACTATAGCGTCTATAGCTGCGAGGGTAGGTACGCAAAACTGTAATGTATCAATTCGTAGTCATTCTGAGCAGCGGGCTTGTCCTATTCGACAACTTGACTTATTTTTTTTCGTCGTCTTTTTTGTGAATAGTAACTCGAAAAACTCAATGGAAATCAGGTGTCTTATCATGAAAATTTGTTCAGTTCTAACACCCATTCTTGGATTGGCATAGAAACAAGCACTTCTGATATATTGAACTATGTATTTTCTTAAGGAATGTGTAAAATCTCTCAGGTCTTGAGGAGTAAGATAGCCACGATCGACGCTTTAGAAGCCAAGATTACATGAGTATTTCACTAAATGCCAGTCGCTATAATCGAACGAGTCAGTAAAAATTTGATGTAATGATGCATTATGTGCATTCATTACAAATTACAAATATGAGTGCGACTAACTTCCCATAGTAGAAAAATACGTAAAAACATTAGTTGTTTTGCAAAATATTCAGCGGATGCATCCCGTTGTAGTTGTACACGCTCGTTGCTTCAAAGTCAAATTCCATAAAACTGATGATTTTATGAAAAACATTAAGTTTATTGAATAACAGTGGCGCCATCTGCCAAAAGTTGATCGTACCATTTCGTGGACTCATTCACAACTACTTTGCACAGTAAAATGCAGCCTACATATATTGCTCCTGAATATTGTAGTTTTCTATTATTGAAGCAATTTTTCTAATCGGATTAGTATTTCTGAAAATTAATATTTATACGGCAAAGCAGCGTTTGGTGGGTCAGCTAGTAATCAAATATAGTATATGATACTCCTGAATATTGTGTTTTTTTCCCCACTAACTATAAGATTTTTTGCATTGAAATTATTGCAGAAATAATCATAATTTTCATTAGGTATATTAGGGTTGTCTTAGATTTTTGATTGCCATTAAAAAACCGCTAAGCCGATTTCACTCAAAACCTAATCAGCTCTTAACAACACAATGCCGCGTCGAATGAGATCAATTCGATGAGTGGTTCGCGAGATAATTGAGCTGAAAAACGTAACGCGTAACGAACACACATACACACACACAGACATCATCATAAAAATGCTTGATTCGGATTCTAGTGACCTCGAAACATCGAGAAATGCGAAAATTGGAGATTCACAAAATCGGCCCCATTACAATAACTTCCTCTGGGAAGTTTAAATCATTAATCATCTCTCGATAGCGCAATCCATTGACCGTAACTGTTGCTCCAGCCTCATTTTCGAAAAAGTAAGGTCCAATGACCCCGCGGGACCATTAACCGCACCAAACAGTCACGCGTTGAGGATGGAGAGGCTTTTCAACAATAACTCCTGGGTTTTCCGAGCCCCAGATGCGACAGTTTTGCTTGTTGACGTAGCCTCCGAGGTGGAAATGGGCCTCATCAGTCAAGGATTTTTCGATGAAATTCCGGATCATTTTCATGCATTTCAAGGACCCAATCAGCAAAGACACGACGTTGTTGATGATCAGCCGGCTTGAGTTCTTGTGTTAACTGAATTTTATAAGCCTTAAGACCCAAGTCCTTATGCAAAATACGGTGTAATGACGTTTGTGGAATGCCTTATTCCAAAGAACGACGAGGAATGGACAAACCTGGGTTTTCTTCAACACTTTGGGCTACAACAGCAATATTCTCAGTTGTTCTTGAGCGACGTGCACGGGTTTTATTCTTCACATCACTAACTCGTCCCAACAGCTCGAATTTGTCCACCAATTTCTGTATTGCGGTCCGACAAGGTGCTTCACGACGACCCAAAAATGTTTTATTTGTGCGAACCGTCTCTGGCAAATTTTCACCATTTTTTATAGTGAATTTTAATAATTTCAATGCGTTGTTGAAGCGTGTATAGTTCCATTTTTATTAATGGCGTAGTTTCTACTTGTCAAATGTCAGAAAATGACAGCTTCAAAAGTGACAACTACCGAAATAGCGGGCTATTCAAAATAACACCTCTTAATGGAAAACCCTTTATAATAATAAATTAACTCATTTTTTATAAGGTTGTCTTAGATTTTTGATTGCCATTTAAAAACTGCTAAGCGGATTTTGCTCAAAATCTAAGCAGCTCTTAACAACACAATACCGCGTCGAATAAGACAATACAATGAGTGGTTCGCGAGATAATTGAGCTGAAAAAACGTAACGCACATACGAACACACATACACACACACGCGGACATCATCTTAAAAACGCTTGATTCGGACTCTAGTGACCTCAAAACATCGAGAAATGCGAAAATTGGAGATTCACAAAATCGGACCCATTACAATAACTTCCTATGTGAAGTTAAAAATAGCATAAATTATACCGGTCAACAAAATATAATTCATATCTACTACAAATACATAACTTATGAGAAACCATTCTTGTATGAATTTTATAATTAATCAATTAAATAAAGTTCACAACCAGTTTTCGTAGGAAATGTGCATAAGGGAGCTAACCGTCATCGATGACAAAATCAAGTTAAGAAGTGGTAACACTCCATGCCTCTTTAAATACGGGGACCGTTCATTCAAAACCGTTGATGATCTAAGGAATCCTTGTTGAAAACCGGTCGAAGGACCGTTGAAAGCCGGAGGGCGCTGTATTGATGTCTTGAGGGAAACTTTATCAAAACACCGGTTAATCGTCGTTGAAAACCGGAGGAAACTCCGTTGATAAACCAGTTCAAAGCTATTGATGACCCAAGGGAAACCTTGTTGAGAACCGGTTTCCAAGCCATAGAAAGCTTCCTTGATAGCCAAGGAAAGCCTTCTTGAGAACCCGTTGTCAAGTCGTTGAAAGCAGCACGAAACTCTGTCGATAAACTAAGGAAAGTTCTAATGGACGCACGCATACCCCGCCATCCTCATCTTTAATCATCACCAATTCGAGAAACACTCAAACTTCCGAGACGTGAAGAAAGGAAGTTGGCACTGGGAAGAACTCCAGCAAACTTAAGCCTGATAACCTTACTGAGTACATATACTGGAAATACTTTCAAGACCCAATATAGTACTAAGATAATGCACAAAGCTTTGAATTAAGAAACATTTACCTTTTCTTTCCATTGGTCCTCTGAACTAAGGTATACTATTCCTACCTTAGTGGACCCTGGAAAGCCTAAGGATTGCTGTCAAAATTTCACCCGGATCTGACTCGTAGTTCCGCACGTGAAAGTGGGATTGATCGTGGAATTTAGGAAAATGCAAAAAAAACAATATCGATCGATGATTTGATTTTGTTTTAGGAAAGGAAATTCAAAGAGCCTTTGGATGCTGTGTATTGTGTTGCTGTGTTGAACGAAATTCAATATGGTTGCCCGTCCGTTTTTGATGAGCCACGTCAAAGAATCTAAGGTGCTCCGAAAACGTTTACAGTTACAGCCAAAGCTAATGGGTTCACAAT
Source organism: Sphaerophoria taeniata (assembly GCA_943590905.1). Classification (NCBI taxonomy): domain Eukaryota; kingdom Metazoa; phylum Arthropoda; class Insecta; order Diptera; family Syrphidae; genus Sphaerophoria; species Sphaerophoria taeniata. Next base: position 47,691,183 of record OX016540.1, read on the forward strand.
TTGAAAATGAGAAGTTTTATTACCAATTTTTTTCCTACTTTAAAAATGAGCCAAGATTGAACGATACTACGAAAATAAATAGTAAAATATAGAGATGCCGCGAATATTCGGCAACTATTCGGTATTCGGCCTATTCGGCCAATATTTTTGATATTCGGTATTCGGCCGAATAGTACACCAAATATTCGGCCGGCCGAATATTCGGTTGAATACCAAAAATGGAGAAAAAAATAATTGATTTATTTATAAAAATGTTTTCTTTTTATTAAAAATAAATTAAGTGTTGAAAATTTACCAATGGTAAATTGTGGTCAATAGATATGACTTTTTCGTAAACAATGGGCCCAATCGCTTCGAGGTAGTTCTCCGACAAGCAAAATGTCTCAAATTCGAAGAAAATCGGAGAAAATTCCGATTGGGCCGAATTACACTATGTTACACTATATATAGTGTACACTAGTTCTAGTACCGAGAGGAAGATTCTGATGTCAAATGGGGATACTATTCTGTGTTTGCTGACCACCATTTGTTTTACCATCCAATCTTGGCGAACAGTTCTTAAACAAAGTTCGCTTTTGCTTACATCAGAAGTTTTTTCAACATCCTTGTCAATTTTCGTGTTGTATTTAGCAACTTCCTTTTTTCATTTCTACAACTATACACAATTCGTTGACGAATGCAATATGCAATGCAATCCAATAAGATAAAGGTAACAAAAGAGTCACGTAGGAGATAGAGAAACACATCGTTTCGTTGGCCGAATATTCGGCTGCCGAATATTCGGTATTCGGCCGATTAGTCTGGCCGAACATTCGGTATTCGGTATTCGGCCGAATCACTATTCGCGGCATCTCTAGTAAAATAGTTCTTCGCCTCTCTCATAGTGACGGCTTAGTTTTTTTTTAAGTATACATTCATTCGTTATCATTTCCGACCTGGTATTCCTTTTTCTTCCTGCAAAGTGGAAAAAATTCCTTTAAGTAAGCACCAAATCTCACAGGTCACACCAGTGTCTTGATGATTGAAGTCTTGAAGATGTTTTAGAACCAGTAGGCCAGGCAAAACAGGGCTCTCATTCAAATTTAACTGGAAAATAACTGTAACTACCAACAAAAAGTAGTTTTATCATTCAGCATTAAACGAAAATGGTACAGAAAACACTCTAATAGAAACTTTCCACCTTTAAACTTTTAAAGAAAAAATTACTTCGAGAAGCCCAACTATGATGATTTTTTGTGGCAACAGCAATTAAGACTCCAGCTATGACTATTATTATTATTGAGAACATTTCATTAGAAATTGTTGAAACAAAAATACTTTGTCAAAGGAAAAGTTTCCAACTTTTAATTAAAAAATATCATCATGTCGATTATGAGACTTCTTTAGCAAAATGGTTAAAAAACCACATTTATCCCTTTTCAAAACCTAGAATTCCTTTCAAACCTAAATTGTATGCAACTTTTACAAATTCAATAGAATGACAAACAGAAATGTAGAAAAGTTAGACCAGTAATCTCTTGAGATATGACGACGAAAGTACCAAGGCAACAGTAGCATTTGAACTCTCAATGTCTATCTAGAAAAATGTATTTTTACACCTAAATTGCATGGTTCCTAAGTTATGAAAGAATTTTGTCATTACTACCTTTGTTTGGAAGAAGCTTATGTACTGTCTAGGTGCAACTTACACGTTATTAATCTTCTTTCTATAAAATAACAATAAAAAAAAAAACACACAGTGGTTTGTGTCCTCTGAAACTGTGGAGAAGTATTTATTTCATTGTTATCATTCTCTTTGGTTTTACTTTATTTATTTTTTGTCTTTTCTGTCATCAAGTTCACGTGTACGAAATGAAAATACTTTCAACTCACGTTCTTCGGGTGTAAGCTGGTTGAAACATTTCCTCCTTGGACAACAACGATGACAGCAACGTGTACGGGCTTTTTTCAGTTTGTAATTTTCCTTTTTTTAAATCTTTTTTGTTCTACTTAACTAAAGGAGAGGAGTATACTTAAGCGGTCACTCTATAGTACACTAAGAAAAAGCAAACATTTTGTTCTTTAAGTAATTAACTTTATTAAACTGTACCACAGGAATACAGTACTGTTGGATCGATCGTCTTCAAAACAACACTATAGACGCTCAGAAATCTTACAAATTGTATCATATCTATTCAACTGTCACTCTTATGGTATTGAAATCGTTTTTTTTTTCAGTGTAGACTCTTATGAGACCATGCTACGTAGAACTTTCTTCATTTCGTAACAAAAAAAAAACATAAACGGAATAAAGTCTGCTTGACAGAGACATTCTCTACGTTGACCACGTTGCTAGGATAGAAGTAATTTAAAAAATTCTTTTCTAATTTCCTTAAACGGCATTTCTCTCTATTTCTTTTTAAAAGCTTAACGTTATGCTTACTAAAAGCGCAATCTAATGGAATATAAAGTTGTCCAAAGAATCCCCATTTAGAGCAAACAAAAATCTTTTTATTTTATTTAAGCTTTTTTCATTTTATTGTCTTTTGTTCTTTTACAGATTATTGGTGTTAGTGTTTGCATTTGTATGGGAAACGGTTTTGATGACAGCGATTATATAAATGAACCAAGAGACATGTCCTTGCAAATCCATCGTCATCACCAGGAACAAAAACGACAGCAGCAACAGCAGCCATTTAGTTTTGATAATTTGCAGCGTTTTCGTACAAAATTACAAGACGGTGCTCGTAATCAATATGGAAATATAAACAATAATAATAATGACAACGATAAAACTGAAAACTACAAGAATGAATACAGAAATTCCCACAGGATAGAAGATGATAAGGCGCTTGTGCTGAGGGATTCAGAAATTAGTGGGTGAGTATACCTATACATATATATTTCTTACTTGAATTTTTCTTTAACAGTGTAGACTCTAGACTATTTTTAAAGGACGGCTATCAATGGTTACAGTCATACACCCCGCTAGGTAGATTTAAGTCGAGCGATACGATTTTTTCCCTTCTTCCTTCTTTGCAATGTTATCGAAAGTTTGAGACTTGCTGACCCCTCGAACCTCATCTCTCCTCCTTTCAGATCAACTCGAGAATAGTAATGTACCACAGATTTTATCAATATGCAATGATATTATTTATTTCAGTCCAATTGATGATAATGATGATGATGACACACTGTGGCGTATGAATACTTTCTCTTTACTTGGTTGTTTATCATTTGTGTTGTGAGTTTTAAAATTCCATATACTGTATTCGGCTTGGATAAAAGTTTTATTAATTCAGTTGTCCTCAACTTCTGGGTTAAGGCCCTCAATATAAGCTTTACTTTCATTGTAAAAATGGCTTGGTAACAGTGTCGATCGATTAAAATAATATGTATCTCTTTGTAGGGCAATGACTGTTAAATTTTGAAGTTTATAGCGTCAACATCCATATTTTTTGCAGCTAAGATAGCTCGTAGAAACTATTTATATGGCAAAACACCGTTTACCGGGACGGCCAATGTGGCTGATCATTCTAAACCATATAGGGAACTATCCGAACCCATACGAATAAAATCATTTTAATCATTAAATTAAATCATTTTTGGATTAAACAAGAATAGGCAATTGAAGAAGTACTTATCGTGTCTAAACAAAATGTACTGTTGGCATAGCTGGGCATTAACGGGCATTTTTTCGTTAATCCGTTAATCGTTAATTAACGAAGTTAACATTCCCATTAACGGATTAACTTTTCAGTTAACTTCAAAAAAATGTTAACGATCGTTAAATTTTCCAAAGTCCGTTAATCGTTAATGGAACACAAATACCATACAGATACACATTCCAATTAGATTATTGGTAATTATTTTTATAAATTACGCCGTGTGCGAATTCAGTTAAAAATGGGTTAAAATTTGAAGTTTGGTTAAATTTTGACACTAGCATGGTGATTAAAATTTAACTAGCTGCGGAGCAGGTTAAAATTTGAAATTACTGGTTAAAATTTTGAAGTGTCTCAAAAGAGAAATTCATTTAAAATTATATTCAAGACAGCAAATTCAATTAAAAAGAATTCAAGGAGAAGCTCAAGCGTACCTTGGGTCACTGCTACCGACCATTGCAGCAACGGTCTTCAAATAATTAAAAAATATACAGTCTTAAAAGGCCTCGTAAATTGCACAGCTTTAGTCAATGCGTTATTAAACGGCATAGAGAGAAGGTTCGGACCACTTATGGACGATGAACAGTGCCAACTTGCTGCGGCTTTTCACCCTAAGTTTCGGTTGATATGGTTGCCGAAATATGATAACAGTCGTGTAGATGCAGTGAAAGAATGCATGCAAAAAAGGTAGAAAAAGCGCTACAAGAAGAAGCTATCGAAATATCAAAGGACGTAGAGAGTGTAAGTGGCGGAGGCAGCAACGCGAGTAACACCGACGATGATGAGGATGACTTTTTCAACTCTGTTACTCAATCTTCAGAAAAACCTAAGAACAACAAATCATTAAGAAGTAAAACTCAAACAGCCGTATTCATAACCAAAACTTAAAGGCTGCTTAAATTTAAGTGAGCTCTAAGCAGTACTTAAGCAGACAATCCTTATTCATAATCAATTTTTTGATTTAAGCAAGGTTGACTAAAGGTCGCTTAAGTTAAACGCAAATTTGTGCGTTTAAAGACTGATTAAATCCTACTTATGTATTGAAATTTCAATGAAATTGAAGCTTTTAGATTTAGATTTGTTACCGTTAGAATTTAACGAATTGAAATAAATAAAATACAATACAAGATCCGAATTAATCCAATGGAGCTGGACCCTGGACGACAAAATTTTTAAGAAGAGATACCGATTCTCAAAATTGGACCTGACAAAAATTATAGGCCTAGTTCGAGCCGATCTAGGGAGGTCATATACCTCCCTGTCATAGAGAGATAATATTGTTATATATTCTCTATGCTCCCGGTCTATGTATGTTATGGTTGCCTTATCTGGGGAGTCCCAGTTCTGTGACCAAACTGCACTGGGATGGGATGATTTTTTTTTTTTTTGTATTAACAACCAAAACGTAATAGCATCCGGTAATAGATTTTCAGTTTCTATTACATTTTTAACAGGGACGTTACTTAGTTAAGTAAAGGTCGCAAATCACTTATGAATAAGAATTTTTAGTACAGCTGCTTAAAGGTCGCCTAAATATTTAAGCCTGCTTAACTAAGTAACCTTTAAGAGCCTGATTAAGAAATCATTATGAATACGGCTGAAAGTCTCGTAAAAACGTGGCTAGATTTGAAGTCAAAAGACTCGTTAAATGAAGCGTCATTCCTCGGGGAACAAGTATTGGCAAATCTGTTTCTCCAATACAATACTGCCATACCCTCAAGCGCTGCTGTTGAACGTCTCTTCCCCACGGGCAAGGATATGCCGAAAAGAGCCTCGCTTTCCAACGAGAATTTCAACATGCTGGTGTTCATGAAGGGGAACAATCACATTCATATACATGACTGAATAAATTGTTGTTTTAACACTTAAACTCTTACAAAATATAATTTACTATATTAAAAAAAAATTTACTTGTCTTTTCTTGTTTCCAACTTCCAATTTTTATCAGAGAATACAATTTTTATGGCGTGTTAACGGATTAACGATTAACGTTAACTTGCGTTAATTTTTCTAAAATTTAACGTTTTAACTGTTAACGAAGTTAAATTTTTAATTAACGGATTAGCGATTAACGAAGTTAACTTTTTGATTAACGGTGCCCAGCTATGACTGTTGGTCACAATGAAGACTCTTCAGCTTATTTGTTTACTAAATGCGGTGCTACAGTCGAGTACCAGACCAGCACTTCATCGAACAAGCGATTTGAGGACTCGCTCTGAGATACCAATATCATGAATTGTGAGAATGCATGTAGACATTGTGTATCTTATCATCTACTTTCTGATCTGTGCCATGCTGACATTTTGTCATTTCTTATATATCTAGACGGGACTGTTTTTCAACACGTTTTTTCATAACTTTCAATACGGCAGGCCATCAACATCAACTGTCACATCTTGAGGTTAATAATCTTGCAGATAGTCAATCTTTTCTTACCTTACTGTTGCGCGAGCCGTGTGTGAGAGAAACATTTAGATTTTTCAACATGCTGACGGCTGGATACTTTCACTCATTGTATATTCTACACTAGTACCGGCGAACTTGCACCCGATTTTGGTGCCATCTTGAGACATGGCACCGAAGACTTTTTTTTACATAAGGTTGTATTTAGATATTCTTAACTTCTCAGAGTAAGTTATTGTAATGGGGCCGATTTTGTGAATCTCCAGTTTTTGCACATCTCCATTGTTATATATTCAAGACACAAACCATATATTTATAACTAGTGTGCATCTCACTTTAAACTATCACTTTAAACTATTTCAACTGTCATACGAATTGATCTAAGGAAATAAATCATTGTATATTTAATTATCGAAACACGAGGTTGTTCTTTCTTTTTATTGGTTAACTTTCCACATTCAATACATTCGTAATTACATATTTTATATTGGCGACGAGGATTTTTAGGATTAAGGAAAATCTTAACAATGCCCGAAACTACGCAAGAAATCCTACAACAATTAACTACAGCTTTACAAAGCTTACAAAACAATTCATCGGGTACACCCAACCTATATTTTGACCAGTTCAACGAGAACGAGGAAGCATTTCCCAACTATATCAAAAGATTAGAAAATTACCTGGCATTAAAGAACATTACAGATGACACAAAAAAGCGGCAAGTTTTAATCAATTGTATCGGAGCTAAGTACTATCAACTACTCTCGAATTTGACAGCACCAGAAGAGCCCGAGACGAAGACGCAGTGGCGAAGGCACCATATAAGTCTATTCCTATCGACTTACCTTTTGTAAATCTCAATATCAACAAACAAACTTCATGCAAAATGTATATAATTAAATCATACAACAGCAACGCTTGCGACATTACTTTACAATTCAATCAACATGTATTTTCTTCTAAAAGTAAGCCGGGTTATTATTTTTTCGCTGAATAGAACAAACTTGTTTTCTTTCCCGTTTTCGCTTCTACTTCTCGCTACGCGTGTGCCTCTTTATTCAACCAACGCTTTCTTAAGCATAGAAGTAACCCGATGTTCATCGACTTTCATCGATGAATTTGTATATATCTGAAAATTCACTTGCCTGTGCAAAAAACAAACAAGTGTGTTGCAACTTGCAAATGGAGAAATACGCATTGCGCATGTCAGGTCGACGTTGAGCCTAAGCAAAGCAGTACGTTGACGCACTACACTTTTTATTCATTTTGTAAACAAAAATTCATTCATTCTGTATAGGAAAAAAGACAAACGTAACCCGTGTCTATGGACTTATTGGACATTTTCCTTCATTCTCGGCGGATGAATGTTAAGAAGTAGGGGTTGCCACTTAAAGAAAATTGTGTAGTGGAATAATTTTGTGTCACAAAGTTACTGTAATTGCAGTTTAGTGGCACAACTAGCCAAAATGAACTAGGCAAATGAGATTTTCATTTAGTTCTAAGGCCGTGTGTGAATTGCGTTAAAATGTGTATTAAAACTTGACGTTTGGTTAAAATTTGACGTTTAGTTAAAAATGGGATCAAATTTAGCCATTTGCTGTGTGAATTGCGTTAAAAAGGATTTTTTTAACCAACATTTCTGCGTAGAACTAAGAAATTTCCTTCATGATTCAAGAAATTTTCCTCAACAAAAAATGTTTTTATTTTTGAAGGTTAAATAATTTCGCATGCAAAACCAATTTTTGAGACAACAAAGCTAATAATAAACCCATAAAAATAACAAATAAACTCTATCATATCTATTTCCCTCGATTTTAATATGGTAATTTGGTATTTTAAAACAACAGTTAGAAATATCCAAACGAAAATTCCCATTTTGGAACGTTAGTTTATTCCCTGTAGTAACACTGGAAAACTGGTCTTCACAGCTGATAGTTGTTATCATTCTCAAAAGAAAAAACAATAATTTCGTATTTCGATTTATTTATTCGAGCAATTTAAAGTAATTTATTTCAATATTTTGAAATCTCAACACATTGCAACAAGGAACTAAATAAAACAGAAAAAAGTAGAACAAAACAACAAAACAGAAGCAAAATTCTCTATCATTCATGAAAAAAAAGGAACGTCAAAATTTTAACCCATTTAACCTGCTCCACAGCAGGATAAATTTTAACCCATTTTATTCACCACGCTAGTGTCAAGTTTTAACCAAACGTCAAGTTTTAATACACATTTTAACGCAATTCACACACGGCCTAAAAAACAGTTTACAGGCAGATTGCAGTGCAAGGTGTATAAATAAAAGTGAACAAAAAAATTAATAATTGAAGATAAAAAGTGTTTTTATTCATTTTTATTTATTCAAAACATTGCATTTGCATCATTCAGAAAGGTTTCTTTCGAAGTTAAGGTCAGTGAAATTTAAATATGAAATGACTTGAGGTATAATTAAATGGGCTTGAATGTTCAAACTTCTAAGACGTTATTACCAAAATGCACTTTATCTTGTTTTTTTTTCTCTCAGCTTCTTGTAAAAAGAATATTACTTAAAGAAAACTAAAAGAAACTTTGTCCGTAAAAAAATAAGTAAATTTCTGAAAATCTTTTATTTATCTTATTCCAGTCAGTTAAGGTTTCATCTGCAAAATAGAAAAAAACAATAGAGCAAATATGAGTGCGTTCTAGTCCCTCTACTTCGAAAACGGTTAATTTTAGAGAAATATGACTGAGGCATTGTTTTTAGATAATCTCAAGACCAACAATTTGTCCTTGACTTTTATCGCCCTCCGGGCATTAGGTCGCGAAATATTCACGAAAAACTGAATTTCGCGACTTTTTGACCACCATAACGGCACGATATCAATGTCGATTTTTCACATCTTCATAATAGCGCCGTAATAAAGGTGTACACAAAAATCTAGCCCACTAGGAATTTTTCCACAGATTCGGGTTTTATATTACTAAAATGACTGGGTTTTTTCTAGTCGCTCATTTTTCTCCGACTTACCTTTAGAAATTAGTCACGCCTCGCCACTGCGAAGACGTATCACAATTTAATTAATGTACTCAAAGAGCACATCAGTCCCATGCCGAACGAAATTACAGAGCAGCATACATTTCTTCATAGGCTGCAACATGAAGGGGAGTCGATTGCCAATTATTTGGCTGATCTAAAAAAATTGAGTGTCTACTGTAAATTTGAATGCGAATCGTGCAAGAAATCTACTTTGAATACACACCTTAGGTCTCAGTTTATTCGCGGACTCAGAGACTCGGACATCAAGGAGAGACTTCTGCAAGAAACAAAGTTAACTCTAGAAAAGACCGTATACAAAATGCTTTGGCAATGGAGGCATCGAAACTGGAAAGCAGTGCGATGAACAACGTTCACCAGCTGCAATTCAAGGCGACGATTCCACATAAGAGGACTAGCCATACATCAAAAAAATCAAATACAAATTTCAATAAAGTAAATTCTAATTATTCACAAAAAAATAAAATAATTTGTTGCAGATGCGACAAACAAAATCACATGGCGAACAATTGCAAATCAAATAACCTACATTGCAGTACATGTCAGAGGAGAGGCCACGTTTCTTCAGTGTCAGGCACGTAGCCAGAGGGGGGGCTAGAGGGGCTCAAACCCCTCCCGAAATGATTTTGAAAAAAAATATTTGAACAAAAGTTTGTATATTCTCTTATTAGTTCCTCACTACTTATGTAACCACATCGTAACCAGTTCAAAAAATGCAACCTATATAAGCCCAGATATACAAAACGAAATCTTGGATATATGCTCTGATATTGTCACCAGAAAAATATCTAACCGGGTTATAAGATCGAGTTGTTTTAGCATTCTGGCTGATAAAACAATGGATGTTTCTGGCACTGAGCAACTTTCAATATGTGTCCGATATGTTGACTGCTGTACAGAGCCCACGAAAAGTATGCTTCGGGAAAATTTTGTAGGTTTTATTCCGACACCGCCGTCTTGGACAAAACGTCACGATAGACGCATATAATTTCGAGGTAGTTAGGGACTTTGTATACCTTGGCTCCGCTATCAATACGGACAACGACATCAGCGCCGAGATCAGACGAAGAATAACTCTTGCTAATCGCTGTTTCTTCGGGCTAAGAAAGCAATTGAGTAGTAAAGCCCTCTCCCGAAAAACTAAGGTGACGCTCTATAAGACCCTCATCATCCCCGCTATATGGTGCATGGACCTTGTCAAAAACGGATGAGAACGCACTTGGCCGTTTTGAGAGAAAGATTCTACGTAAGATCTATGGTCCTGTCTGCATAAACGGTGAATGGAGGAGAAGATTTAACGACGAACTGTACGGGCTGTACAGCGACACTGACTTAGCTAAAAGAGTGAAGGTCCAAAACTCAGATGGCTCGGTCACGTGGAGAGGATGGACACCAATACTCCGGCCCGTAAAGTCTTCGAATCCACCCCAGAGGGAAGACGCAGTAGAGGAAGACCAAGGCTCAGGTGGCGCGCGCAAGTTGAACACGACCTCAACCAACTCGGCGTGCGAAACTGGAGACAGCGAGCTAGGGACCGAGCTGGCTGGAGAGGTTTGTTGGTTGAGGCCCAAGTCCACCCCGGACTGTAGCGCCACCTTAAGTAAGTAAGTTAAGTAAGTAAGGATCCCTCTTCCGATGTTCTGAAACTGCTAGATATATATGACAAGACCTACTTCAGGAGCATAAGCTACTTGCTTACAATTTTGGCCACACTACCAGTTACAACAGCTATCGTTGAAAGAACCTTTTCAACGATGAAAAGGATCAAAACAGTATCCCGAAGCGTTATGGGCCATCCAAGACTAAGCGCACTTGCAATGTTGTCTGTTCACTCAGGTATTGATGTGGATCCAGATGAAGTGATCGACATTATGTCTAAAAAAAAGACAAGGCGTTTATTGCTGTAAAAATCCAAACTATTTATTTAATTAAATAAAAAAAAATACAAACAAAAATAAAACATTTACATTATGTAGTTTTTTTTTTTAATTTTTGTATAAAGAATTACTTCTTCGAAATTGAACAAGCCCCCCCCCCCCCCCGAACCGAAATCCTGGCTACGGGCCTGTTCAGAGATCGATGCGAGAGACGAATACTTCGAGATCACTAGAATCCCATTCTGGAATCGATTTCTACGTTCAGAAAATTTCCAGTGTTTTCAAATCGCCAGATCTTTCAATTTTCCCAAAAAACCTATGTCCATGTCAATAATGCACGAGAATTAAAATCTGCCCTTTATCATTCACTGACAATACTGACACTGCGAGGTCTGGTTCCCGAGTTATGAATAAAAAAAACTACATATTATTTTTGGTTTTTGACCTTAGGTTATTGTAATCCAATAGAAAGCCTATCTTCTGATGCAAATATCTCGGCAACCAAACCTCGGAATCGAGTTAAGCTTTCAGGTAACGGGTGTTTTTTTTTCGAGGTATAGAACTTTAAGTTGGCGTTACTTTTCAAGACGGCGACCGATTTAACAGCTGTCAAATGATTTATTCTCAGTTTGGTTTGGCAATTCATCATTCATCAAGAATTGAAGGCAAACGATCATCAAGCAAGGCGTAGATTCGTCGAATGGGCCCAAAACGAGATGGCCGTTGTTCCCGATTTTCATAAGCGAATTTTGTTTAGCGATGAAGCGCACTTCTGGTTGAATGGCTATGTCAACAAACAAAACTGCAGCATTTTGATTGAAGCCAATCCTCAAGTGTATGTCGAAATACCGTTACATCCTGAAAAACTGGCTGTTTGGTGCGCTTTATAGGCTGGTGGAATCATTGATCCGTACTTCCTCAAAAACGATGATGGCCACAATGTTACAGTCAATGGTGATCGGTATAGAGCCATGATTACTAACTTTTTCATTCCTGAATTGAACAAATCATGATGTCCAGGAGCTGTGGGTTCAACAAAACGGCGCAACATGTCACACAGCTCGTGCCACAATCGATTTATTGAAAGACACGTTTGGTGACCTGTGAATTGGCCTCTAAGATCTTGTGATTTAACACCGCGAGACTTTTTTCTGTGGGGTTATGTAAATACATTGGTCTAAGCCACAAACGCTTGACCATTTGGAAGACAACATTCGCCGTGTTATTGTCGATAAACGGCCACAAATGTTGGAAAAAGTCATCGAAAATTGGACGTCCAGATTGGACTACATCCAAGCCAGCCGTGGCAGTCATAGGTATGCCAGAAATCATATTTAAGATGTAATCCCACAAGATTTATCTTTCGAATAAATAAAAAATCATGTCAATCGAATATTTCATCGTTGTTTTATTGCAATTTAAAGTTCTATTTTCTATACCTCTAAAAAAACACCCTTTATAAGCTCAGGATAATGAAAACTATGAAATACTTTGAATTTAGCGAAATCTATTTCTTCATGATTTTCGAAAAATATCACATTCTAACCCCTTGCCAAAATTTTGGACAGAAAAACTTAATTCTTCCAAAACCCATCGAAATTATTAAATTAACACTTTTTCCAACTGTCAACATTTTTCTAAAAATCTAGAAAAACAGATTTGAACTTGAAACAGCTTCAAAACTCAAATTTAGAAACCTAAAAACTTTCAAATGAATGCGTAGGTACCTTACAGATACTGTACCACTTGCTTAAACACCTTTCAAAACAATTTCAATAATAAAATATCAATTTCAGGCTACAAAAATCCCACCCGAATGACAATAATCAACCGAAATTCAATGAAATGGAATTCTTCGACGAATTCGAATCTAATTTGCCTTATGGAATCCAGAATGTCCGACGAGATCTCAGTAGCCGATCTAGCCGCAGCCAACCGCGAATGCACAAGCCAAAGGTAAACCAAACCACAAACTACCTAACCCATAAACACACACAAACATTTCAAACAATTTTCCAATCCACCACCACCATCAATCCTCCCCCACGTGCACATATGAAATTCCATCAGACACCATTATGGCTTACATTTAACACGAGCAAAAGCAACCATATTGTGGTAACACAACAACTCTAACAGAATAACATGTTTCTTTTCATCTTCACGAACCAAAAAAAAAAACAGACCACCTTCCAGTCATTGTGTCCCTCGAAGCGTTTAGTCATCCCATTGGAGACCATCGAATACGTATACCGTCCGGATCACTATGAGGAAGTTACCTGTTACCACAGCTACGCACCGAACCGGGACTACCTTTCCGAAACCAATAAGGTGAGCAAATAAATTCAAACACACTCCCTGCGGTTGTTGCTACATACATAGTGCGTTTTCAATGCCTATGTGTCCATCCAAACTCTGTCTGTGGCTTGCAACAACACAGTCAAGCCGAATCAACGTGTCTTTGTTGTTGCATTTTGTTGTTTTGGAACTCCTTTATTCTGTTGTTGTTCTGCCTGACCAAACTAATTTGAAATTATTATTGCGTTTGCGGTAACGTTTTCATTTTCATTCTGATTCGAATTTGAATCTGCAGGTCTGCAGTGAAGCTGGCTTCACTTGTATCCAATTGAATCGAACTGTGTATCTGACGAGGCGTGCTAAGGGCTCTGATTGCTGGGAATCTGAGACTAGAATCGTTCCCTCGGGCTGTGAGTGCATGTGGCCGAAGCACACTTTCGGTGACATTATCACGTACCACTGAATATCTAAAGGACCACATCAATAACACCGAAAGCACGACTGGACCACAATAATGTAAAATCGTCGACCATTTAATCAAACAAGAAGAGGCGCATTTCCAATATTGGTTCGACATAATTTTTTAATGAAATAAAATAAATTTACATGATTTAATTATAAAATATTAATTATAATCTTATTTATATTTATATTAACTTAATTTAAAAAAAATGTGTTGTTCTCTCGTATGCTTGCAATATTAAGTGTCAAAATCGTTTTTGCAATTGCTGTTAATGAATATTGATTTATATTGTGAGCACGTTTCAATACTTTCAGCATATTATATTTATTTGATTAATTTATTCTGTTAAAGTATAACATTTTATTCAATATTTATTTGCTCTTATTTTTGTAAACAAAAATTAAGTGCATACACCAACTGTGAATGTGACATATCATACCGTTTAAAAGACAATATTTAAATTTTAAGACTAGACAAAAAGTATTTAATAAAAAATATTATCATGAAATGAAGAACTAAATAAATTTACACAGTTGAAGTTTCATTGAAATTTGAAAAACAAATATTGAGTCAGTGGTAAGTTATATCTAGAATCCAGGAAATTAGCACTTACTGCTTGCACTGCCAATTTTCCAATTTGTGCGGTAAACCTAAATTTTCAGGTAATCTATTAAACAATCACGGAGCATTTACATCAAAACAATGCGAAAAATGTGTTTTTTTTTAAACGTTGTTACAATTGCAAAATGTCTGGAGTTGATTCGAAAGCTGTAGTCGTCTTGCAATCTAGCTCTAAAATAGCCAGAATTGAGGAAAATAAAAATAAATATAGAGGTGGCGCTCTTGAAGAGCCAAGGCCTAAGTGGCTTACTCTCATAAGCAATTCTCTGTGTGCGTGTGAAGAATTGAGAATTGAGGGGACCTACAATTTAACTCCGATTCCGATTGATACTCTTGGAAGTTTTGGCAGTTCTTCGCAAGAGGCAGTGCCCGTGAAAGATTAAATAAAAACTATGGGCATGAAGAGTACTCGAACCCACAACGTTCTACTTAGCAGTCAATGCACCTAACCACAAAGCCACGGACACTACAGAATTGAGGAAACAAATCTTTAAAACCTTATAGCAGTAAAGATGCCTTAGAGGAAGAAATTTAAGAGATTTGTACAGCACAAGACTAGGTGCCCTGCGATTACCATCCAACAAGAAATTCCGTAATCTTACATTGATTAGACCAGTTTTAAAACATTAAGATTGCAGTACATACGAAGGTTGAATAATAATGTCTTACAACTGAGTTCATATATTTTTTAAAATAGTTATATTTAAAGCTGTTCGATCTAAAAACAATTTTCGTTGCAACTATTCTCATTGTTAAATACCCTATCACACAAAACAAATCTATAGCACTTTGGAGAATGATAATATAAGTTTATTTCTGGAGAAACGTTACCTCTTATATTAAATAACATGAACTTCGTTTTGTTGCTTATTATCAATTTATGAAAATCAAACCATCTTCTCATCAAATAAATTATTGTTTGAATAAAAAAGAGATGTGTCATCGACAAATGTTGTTATTTTACCTTTGAAAGGTTTTAAAAATAGAGAGTTAGAGTAAATAAGAAAAAGAATTAGACCCAAAACTGATCCTTGAGGAACACCCGTATTTAATAAATTCTCAGAACTATATGCATTTTAGTAGTTTTTACAACTACTTGTTTACGATTGGATAAATAGGAAGAAACCCATTTATAAATCAAGCCTCTAAAACTAGAAAAAACTGATAATATAGAAATGGGACGGTAATTATTTAATGAAATTCTATCTCCTTTCTTACATATGTAGAGGAAGAACTACAGCAGTTTTCAAACTTTCGGGAAAAACTCCATTTTCTACACACAAGTTGAAAACATAACAAACTAGCTGGTACCCGCGGCTTTGCCCGCATTGGGTCATATTCTAAAAGAGGAGTAAGAGCTCAGAGTCTGAGCTGAAGAGCTTGAACTCACCTGTGAGATCGATCGAGCAGGGTGGAACTCAGACTCAGTTTTGTATGCAAAAAAACGAGTTCAAGCTCAACAGCTATTACTCGTTGAAATTGAGATCGATCTCAAAGCTCTTTTCCTGGCTTAGTTATGATTATACTTTATGGGAAGCGCCTGCAAAATAAATGCCGTCTGAAAATGACAATGATGATTGTATAATTAGTGATACGGAAGTTATTATTATTGATGTGACTATATAGTAAAGAATTTTTCAAAATACGGGAGTCGTGTAAGGATACTGGCTAGCAAATTTCAACACTTGCAAACTTTTCTTCCGCATTGCACAAAGCTTGAACATTAATGGAGTATCATCCTTTACGATTAATGTACTCAATACAATAGCATAAGGAAACTCGTACTTCCTGCTCCATAACCTTTGCGCTTTTGGATTTCTTTCACAGTATGTGGGAATATAATCCAATTTTGTGCATGGCTTGATATTTCTGCAGAAACTTACTGTCCAACGATGAACACTGTTGATTGATCAACTCCAACGTCTTCACCAACACTAATTTGGAATCCGGGGTTTCCGATTTATATTGCAGAAAGATTTTTATTTTTTCTTGGTTTGTGAAAGTATCACCATGTGCTTCTGAGCTCGGCCCCAAAAATTCTTCCATCAACAATCACACACCTTCTTCACTAAACCGCTACAGGTTAGGTTAGGTTTGGTATAATGGGATGACAGTTGGTTTTGTTACCGTCACACTTAGATCAATGTTGATCCCTTGTGATACTTTGAAGTATTGTAACTTCTGAAGTGTTTTAATGGTTAGTCGAGCCATTTGGTGGACTTGATAAAGTTCAGTAGGCGATTGCCTGGGAGTTCAGATAGTTCTTCTAGTTCATTAAAGAAATAGTTGCCTAAAAATTTATATCTAGTACGGCAGAGTGCTAGACAGTGACATAGAAAGTGAGCCGTGTTCTCGTGCTCTTCTTCATTGCCGCAGCCTCTACATAATGTCGTCTTTACTAAGCCTCATCTTCTTTTTGTGGTAGGTTATGTCCCGTTATCACGCTTATAAGGGATCTGAGGGACGGTTTTTTAAGATGTAGAATCCTATCGAATTTTTTCTTGTCCTAATAAGGCCAGAGTTTCCTGGTATTACCGCAGGTTTCTATAGTAGGTTCCATCTATCATTTGCTTTTTGAATGATAGTTTTACTAATGTTTCTTTTTAATTTGCATTGAGGGATTCTAATGTTATGGACCATGAGAGAGGGATCAAGTACCGAGCCTTCTCTTGCAAGCTCATCCGCTTTTTCGTTTCCCGGCAGACCACTGTGACCGCGAACCCAGCAGAGTCTTACGTAATGCTGCATACCAAGAACCATTAGCTCTTCGCGACAGAAGGAAACAAGCTTTGACTTGATTTGCGTGGCAGAGATTGCTTTTATTGCTGCTTGGCTATCAATGAAAAAGGTGATATCAGCGTGTGATATTGCCATCATGGATATTTGATTAGCAGCGTTCTTCACTGCCAAGATGTCGGCTTGGAAGACACTGCTATGTTCGGGAGTCTGAATGAACTGGCAAGGTTAAGATTTTCCGAATAGAAACCTGCCCCTACTCCAGTAATCATTTTCGAACCATCAGCAAAGATGAAAAAGTTCAATTCATTAGTGTAAGGCACAGTTGCATGTTTGTGAGTTAAAAAATCATTAAGTCCTAAGCTAGTAATTGACTTATGAATTAAAAACCATTTAATTCATAAGCTAAAAATGAATTATGAATTAGAATTCATTTAATTCACCAGCTAAAAAGTGAATTATGAATTAAAGTTTCCTTAATTCACAAGCTAAAAATTGAATTATGAATTAAAGTTTCTTCAATTCACAAGCTAAAAAGTGAATTGTGAATTAAAAACAAGCTTAAAAGTGAATTATGAATTAAAAACAAGTGACTTATGATTTATGAATAAAAAAAGTCAATGCAGAAACAGGGTGGAATTAAAATTTCACAAATTTGAATTCATAAGGCGAATTAGCGAATTATCAGGTATCAGCAAAGCTGTAAATGAATAATATCATTTAAAAATGCACACTATCATTTTTTTCATTATTTAGGAAAAAATGAAGGAAAAAAGACAGTGTGTAGCTCTGTAAATGATAAATGATGAATAAATGATGAGGAAAAATGATGAATATCAAAAGTTTTTGTCTGTATGACCGAAATAATGAAATGAAATGATCGTGTGTGAGAAACATATCATTTTTGTGTGTAGTTTTTCGTCTGAAATAAGCATTTGGATGAAATACGCGCCTTGGTCAAGAGAAATAAACGAAAAAATCCAAAAATTCATTTTTAGCTTGTGAATTAAATGAATTCTAATTCACAATTCGCTTTTTAGCTTGTTAATTAAAGAAACTTTAATTCATAATTCACTTTTTGGCTTGTGAATTAAAAAAACTTTAATTCATAATTCACTTTTTAGCTTGTGAATTGAATGAATTCGAATTCATAAGTCAATTACTGACTTGGGAATTAAAGTGAGAGTTAAGCTAATAAATGATTTAAGCTTTTGCAACTCTGGTGTAAGGTACTCTGTTTTCCCAATCTTCTCTATTGGAGTAAACCAATACAACCGACGAAAATCTTCTCCAATTGGACACCTTCTTTCTTTATAAATTCTTTGTCCGACATAATTAACAATAAACTCGGGCATCCTTACGGTTTTATATGAACTGAGTTCAAGAAAGGCCATGCTTAACAATTTGTGAGATCGATCTCATGTAACCAAGTGTTTTCTCATCTTTTTGCATATGAAAACGAGCACAATCTCATGGCGAGCTTTCGTTTTGAGATCGATCTCATCCCTCTGAGATTGAACTCACCAAGTGAGATCTAACTCGGTCAGTAATTATTTTTTTGCATACAACCTTAAGAAAGTTCTCAAAAAAGTGAGTAAAGAGTTTGATCTCATCTTTTTGCATACGACCCATTAACTTAAAGTTAACTTAGTATTTTAATATGGTGTTGTACAGGATATTAGGTGAAACAATGAAAAGATTCTGACCATTGGACACTAACGAACATACATCGCATATAGCTGTCCATGGGTGAAGCACAGCTTTTCTAGATTAGAGAACTGCATATCTGAATTTTTATAAGCTCTGCAATTAACTTTCTACTTTCATTAAAGCATGCAGTAAAATGCAAATTTCGTTGAAAAATCCATTGAGGATTGAGCGGATAAAGAGTCCCTACCGGATATTCAAACATACCAATGCACCTTAAATTCTATGCAATAACTTGCTTTTAGGTCATGAAGTTCTTCGTGCTCTAACAGAGTTTTCTGAGTTCCCAATCCAAAATTTTCCATTTTTCCTTTTGAAAATCAGTGCGTCTACATTTTCATGTAATTGTCCCTTTGAAAACCAATGAGTTTTCCGAGTTTTTCATCAAGAACTCTCTATGTTTCCATTCGAACACCCATTTTGAAAAAAAAAAATTACAAGCAAAAAAATCAAATTTCCGACCTTTGTTTGGATTTTCCAGTTTTCCAAATTCCCATTCTTCCATGAAATTTATCAATTTTTTTTCACAGAAACCATCACTAAATACAACAGTATTAACCATGAAAATTTCACAAATATAGGGTGTCCCAATAAGAGTACACTTTTTAATTTGCAAATAAAACCAAGTATTTTGTGACAGAGGTGTGATACTTTTATTGTACCTATTGTAACTTCTTTACATGTTCCGATTAAGTATGGAATAAAGTATCCGGCAAATGACCCAGTTTCTTCAAATTTTTTGACCACTCTTCGAATTGTTGACATATTAGGTACACTCTCTCGACTGAAAATTTCCCCATTTTTGTAATGAGTTTTTACCATTATAACGTGTTGCTTCTTCGAAAAGCGCTCCATTTTTAATAATCGGAATAGATAGAGGTGACATTTGAAAAATTTCAGAGTTCCTACATGCATCACAAAGAAATTATTCGAATTTTAAAAAGTGCGCTCTTATTGGGATACCCTATATCTGTAGGGCCATTTCGGAGTCCATAAAGGACATACAAACATATATCCATTTTTATATATCTAGAGAAGAGACCTATAAAGTACCAAATAATCAAAATATAAAAAAACAATACAAAATTGCGATGATACAGAGTACAGCGTCTTTCAAGCATAGCCGTATTTAGGGGGGGGGGGTACAGGGTTAAACCCCCCCCCCCCCCCGAAATTTTTTTTACATCCATTTTTCATTAAAGTTAAAAGTACACAACATAAGTCGTTACATAGAGGACTATATTTAAAAGTGCCATCTTGATAGCACATCCGTATTTAGGGGAGGTTACGGGGTTTACTGACCCCCCCCCACCCCACCCCCAAAAAAAAAATCAAAATCTGAAAAATCAAATAATTATTGATTAATAACTTAATGAATTCATTTTTTGGCTAACACTGAATTTATAAGTTTCTATTAAGGCTTAAAGGCATTTTTCTTTCAGAATAAAAGTCTATTAGAGCCATAGCCGTATTTAGGGGGGGTTACGGGGTTTTCTTTTAAATAAGTCGTTATATAGATGGTTACAGTAAAAAACGCCATCTTGATAGCACCAGTCAAATAAATATACAAAGCTCTGAATACACTTTTAACTGAACGTGTTCTGAACGCTCAAATTTTTTCGAGACGCATTTGATATCCAATTGACATTCGTCATTTCACAGCCGAAAATTCATGAGAATTTTTTGTATATACATATATATATATTCTTGGGTAGTAGAAGCAAGATGGCAATCGATTTTAGTGACATCTTGAGAGGGAAGCAGTTTTTTTAAAAAATCCAATTAAACCCATCCTACTTTGACGCAGTTCGGACTAAAAATCTAATCCATTTTAACCAAACGTCAAAAAATTTCTGATTAATAAAAATAATTTGTTTCCGGAATAGTAAAGTTAGTGACGTTAAGCTTTAATTCCCTTTGGGAAGTTGTTGATACTTATAAACCATCTATTGAACTTTTATCTTACATTTTTTTATTGCTTCACTAAACCACCCTCCACGGTGGAATAAGTTTGCAAACGCCTGTTAAGATACATTTCTTTTATTAATAGCATTTTGCACTTAGTCCACAGAATAAGAAATAATCCTTCGTTATTCTGTAGGTACTATCAAAATGGCATTTTGACTAAATTTAATAATCTATATGATATTTTAATATATAAAATAAACTTTTTTAAAACAGATCATCAATTTTTTGAATAAATAACATATATACAAATAAATTCCTTAACATAAATTTATAAGATTCATATAATGTTATACTATATTTATATATTTATTCTTCTTTTGTTTTTGTTTTTATTCGTTCGTTTAAATAAATAATGCCATTCTGTGTTATTTTTTGTTCAAAGAATTTATTAGTATCTATATAATTAATTCACAATTGTGATGATCTGTCACACAGATGAAAAGAATTATTTTATATTGTTAAATATTATATTTATGTATTTATTTTGTTTTTCTCCTGCTTTTGTTTTTATTCGTCCCTCAATAAACAATAATGCTTTTTATGAAAGAAGTTCTCTCCTACTTTTTCCAAAACAAAATAATACAAAAATGTTATTGACTTCCAATTAAGGTAAGTTAACTTAATTTAAGATTCATATATCTAAAATACCATGCAAAAACATATACTCTGAAGCTTTGAAGCCAATATCTTCAGTTAGACTTCAATTTTGTAGTAGAAATGATTTTTTTCATATGCATTCAAATCTTTATTATGTGTTTTACAATATATTTAAAAATACTGCATAAATAACAATGATTAATATTAAAGATTAATATTAAAGTAAAATATACACTCAAGAAATATTTTTAAACTTTCCATCAAAAATTGTTTTCACTTCGGGGAAGTGAAAGAATGTGATAAATTTGATTAATATGTTTCTTTTTTATTAAAAACTAGCCGACCCCACGAATCTCGTCTCGCCTGCCACCAGATCAAATCAAATCTAAAAATAATTTAAAAAATTCTCCTTTTGCGGAGTTTTCTGATGTTTTTACTAATTTTTGAACAATTGCAGCTATGATCCCATACAAAAGTATAATTTTCGACCACCATTTGATTGTTTCCATTTTTCAACTTTCCCGTAAAATGTTCCCAAAATTTGTTTTCGCAGGAACCCTGGCTCGTGTTAGCATTGCCTACAGTCAAAATTTTATAACAATGCTTTGGACTTCTTAAGAGTCTTTACCGGTCACACAAACAAATCAACATGCATCCATTTTATTGTTTACATTAAAATTTAGCTAACCTCGTTTCACCACCATTGAGTGCCTTCAGAGATAAGCTCTAAAATGATTACAAGCCTATATTTCCTATTTCAAAGATATGACATTTTTTAGCTTGACAACGAACTTTCCAACACAGTCAAAATCCTAAATGTGATAAACAAAAATGTTGCTCTTTTCCTTAATTTTCCAAATTTTCCATGCAATAGTTTGATATTGTGCTCTCCAGATTTTTCCAAGTTACCCATCACCAATTTTTCAGTTTTCCGTTTGAAAACCAATGCACATAGATACAATTCCATGCAGTTTTCCATTTAAAAACCAATGCGTTCGTTTTCCGTTTTCATCAAAAACTTTCTATTTTTCCATTCGAAAACCCATTTTGAAAACTAAAAAAAATTCCAAGCAAAAAAAATCAATTTTCCGACCTTTGTTTGGATTTTCCAGTTTTCCTACTCTTCCATGAGGTTTTTCCATTTTTTTTTTTGTCACAGAAACCATCACTGAATACAATAGTATTAACCATTAAAATTTCAAAAATATCTAGTATGGGCCATTTCGGAGTCCATAAATGACATGTAAATAAACAAACGTATGTATAATGTATATACATACATTTTTATATATAGAGAGATTTTGAAAAAAATTATCATTTATCTTAACCCCCCCCCCCCCCCCGAAACCAAATCCTAGCTACGGCTATGCTTTCAAGAAAAGGTGAGACGTGAGACACTTGAAATGCAACTACAAAAAAGTCATATAAATAAATAGGACCACTTTTCTTAATTACCTGTCGACAGAATAGTCAGAGCAATTAATTTTTCAAAGCTGTTCTGTTCAGGTTTCCTTTTATTTGGAAAAGCAGCCACAACACATCCTGTAATGCAATCAAGGATTTTTGCAATCATTTCAATGATTCATGTCAATGTCGGGTATTATTTCTTCATGGAAATATACTATGACGAACTGCCGAGAGATGAACCGTGGACCCGAAAAATCAATTATTACGCTATGAATGAGAAAACAAGCTCCATAGGTTTCCGAATCTTTCGATTTCGACAAAATAAATAAAAACTTAATTATGTTTCAGGCCATTAGGATGAATATTACAATTTCTGTTGAAATTACTCAGGAAATGATTTTCAATAATTATGCAAATAAAGTCATATAAAAAGTATGCAATTATATTTTTCTTCTCAATTCAGAATTTCTCTTTAAACAGTGTTTGACCAGGTTTACACTTTTATGGAATAAAAGTCAATTATTATCGTGTGTTTGTGTGTGAGGCAAATATCATTTTTTTCATGTATGTAGGTACCTACATCTCGACCAATATTAATTAAGTGCAATAAGATTTGCTAGAAAAATGTGGATCTTTTGTTGACATTGCGGTTTAAAGTTGTGCTATCAATGTTTTCAAATAATCTACCAGTTAAAACCATATTAACTAAAAAAAAAAATTGAAGTTATTTTAATTGAGGGGTACATAAAACACCCTGATGGTTCATGGTCGAACTCGAGCCTAGAAACGCTTGAACTCTTCATGGAAACTCATTTCCCCGGTTGTAAAAACCCAGAAATTTCTGATTACTTGCAATCGAACACGCTGGATTTTACTCATACAGAATCAAATTTAGAACTAAAACAGGTTATTACTGGTGCAGAAGATTATCTGGGCAATAAACTCGTTCAAACCCTACAAATCAGCGGGACCAGACGAGATTTTTCCAGCTCTTCTTCAAAATGCTCTCAAAGTAATGACTCCGTGGCTTAGGGTAATCTTCATAAGTTGTATCAAACTAAGATACGTCCCTAATAGCTGGAAAAAGGTCAAGGTAATAGTCTTTATCCCAAAAGCAGGGAAACCGACTCACTCGACCGCTCAGGATTATAGACCAATAAGTCTCCCCTCGTTTTTCCTTAAGACAATGGAGAGGATAATTGATCTACATGTTAGAGAACTTCTCAACGAAAACAATTTGTGCAACTACCAACACGCTTACCTTAAAGGTAAATCAGTGGAGATTGCTCTGCATGAAGTGGTTTCACATATTGAGAAAAGTCTTGAACATAAAGAATATACCCTGGCAGCATTTCTTGATATCGAGGGTGCGTTTAATAACGTTAAAACGGAATCAATCAAAAATGCCTTAGTTGAAGTTGGAGTTGAATCTGTCATTGTCGATTGGATCTTCACCATGTTAAATGGCAGAATTATCAGCTCTCAAATAGGAGTAAGCACTATTGAGAAAACAGTTACTAGAGGCACACCACAGGGAGGAGTCATCTCACCCCTGCTCTGGATCCTCGTAGTCAACAAAATTCTCACAGTTTAAAAATCAGGGCATTAAAATCGTGGCATATGCAGATGACATAGTGGTTTTGGTATCAGGCAAGTTTCTTACCATCATCGAAAACATTATGGAAAACGCATTAAAGGATTTATCTTCTTCGGCAACTAAGAACGGTCTCGGGGTCAACCCCACGAAGACAGAGCTAGTTTTGTTCACGAAGAAATGGAAACTGGAGGGCTTAAACCCTCCCAAACTAAGTGGTATTCCTCTAAAACTTTCTAAGGAAGCTAAATTTCTAGGAGTAATCCTTGACTCCAAGCTTACATGGAAGCGTAATACTGAGGAAAGAATGAAAAAAGCACTATGCGCATTCTACACATGCAAAAGGACCTTCGGTGCACGTTGGGGCATGCGACCGCAAGTCATCCAATGGATGTACACAGCGATTGTCAGACCCATTCTTACCTATGGCTCTATTGTATGGTGGAAAGCGGTGGAAAAATCAAGCTATCTCAAGAACCTGAATAAGGTACAGAGACTAGCCTGTTAAGGAATAACAGGGGCTCAAAGATCCACACCACAAGCTGGGTTGGAAATGATCTTGGACCTTCCGGCTCTGGATGAGTTCATAAGGTGCACGGCAGCCAAAACCGCAATTCGTTTAAGAGAATTGAGTTTTTGGAGGCACAGCACTTATGGGCACGGGTCAATCCTAAAAAGATACGACACGATTCCATAACTGATGGAGACCACCGATTACATTCCCCCTTTACTAGATTTCGATAGGAAATTTTCTATTTTCATACCAGAAACACAGGGTTGGGATCCTAATGCACTTATAAGTAAACAGGGTATCCCTTTCAACACTGACGGTTCAAAAATGGAATCAGGAACAGGAGCTGGAGTGTTTTGCCAATCTCTCAACATCAGAGCATCGTATAAACTCCCAGCTGACTGTAGTGTCTTTCAGGCCGAGATCTTTGCCATTGAAAAAGCAGCTGAATTGGCACATCACGAAAAGCTAAGCTCTTCGGAGATAACTTTTTTCGTGGACAGCCAGGCTGCTATCAAAGCCTTAGCCAGTGAGACCATAAGATCAAAAGCAGTTTTAAACTGTAAGAAGGAATTAAATAAAATCTGCCACACTAACCAGGTAAAGCTCTGCTGGGTTCCTGGACATAGCAATATAGAAGGGAACGAAATAGTAGATGAACTAGCCAGGAAAGGGTCAGAAGCAGATACAAGTTGTAGCGACCATTCAGATAGGGGACCACTTGTCCCGATTGGGGTACTCAAGAGGAAGATAGACCTTAAATTAAAAGAGAAAATCAATAACTCCTGGAAATCCAGGGACGATTGCGTAATCTCGAGAAGTTTATGGCCTAACACAAATGAAAAGGAAACTCGGTATATTCTATCGCTGAGTAAAAAGAACATTAAGATCTTGATAGGTGTACTAACGGGTCACTGTGCCATTGGCACAATGGCCAAAAAGAGGTGCAGGGAACTAACTTCACTGGGAACTAACTTCACATGGGAATTAACTTCACCTCAAGTGGGAAATAACTTTTTAATTTTTTTCTGGTGAAGTTATATCCCAACTATGGTGGGATATTATTTCACTTTTCTGTGGGTAATAACTTCACTTTGATGTGAAGCTATTTCCCACAGGAGGTGGGAATTAATTTCACTTTGTATATTAGAGTAACGCAATCATGTTTTGTAGTTTACTTTCGCATCAAAATCAGTGACAAATTTATTTCCAATAGAAGGGAAAAAGAAACTTTCGTGAGATCAATGGTACTCTTCTGTTTTAATGTTTGCATTGAAAAGTCATTGGACTTAGTCATTATTTTTTAAGAGTACTGATATATCTTAGATCTCAATCAACTTACTTTATATTTTCCAATCACTTCTTGAATAAATTAATATAGTTATAGTAAGCGAGTCTCGTCTTT
This sequence comes from Sphaerophoria taeniata, assembly GCA_943590905.1. NCBI lineage: Eukaryota > Metazoa > Arthropoda > Insecta > Diptera > Syrphidae > Sphaerophoria > Sphaerophoria taeniata. The sequence goes on from OX016540.1 coordinate 47,717,451, forward strand.
TCATTTTGAAAATATTTTCATCAAAACTATAACATATTGGCGACGAGTAATTTGTTGTAAAACAAAGAACCCATGGACGAAGATTTAGTCAAAGAGTTGCTACACCAGCAAAGACAATGGATGGAAACACTACTCAAATCTAATACGGAACGTATGGAGATGATTCTGAAGTGTTCATCGTCATCCTCTTCCACGACGAAGATCTCCAATTCGATCCCACAATTTCGCACATTCTCCGCAGAGAAAGAAACTTGGGACTATTACTTATTCCAACTCAATCAACATTTTAAGGCAAACTCAGTCGAAGATGACAACCTCAAAAAAGCAAGTTTCTTGTCCACGTGTGGAAATTTTATCAACGAGTTACTTCAAAAACTTTTTGAGACAACTGATGTGAGTACTCACTCCTTTAAAGATTTAACATCAGAATTAACACATCACTTCCAAACGAAACTTCACATTCTCGCATCGAGATGCAAATTTTTGCAACTAAAAATGAATCCCGGTCAAGCTTACGCGGAATGGATCGCCGATTTAAGAGGACTTGCCAAAGACTGTTGTTTTACATGCGCAAAAGAAGGTTGTGGCACGTCATACGCCGACTACATGATCAGAGACATGATCGTCTACTATACCCCTCACGAACCCGTCCGTATGGCAGCAACACAGAAAAAGAACCCAACTCTAGATGAACTCGAAGAGTTAGTCACAGAGTTCGAGTCAACACAAGTAGCCGCCCAGATTTTAAAGGGAAATATAACCTCATCAGCACCTTCAACAACTGAAATCAACCAAATTACACAAAAACGTGAGCATCATTACCCAAGTAAGTCAAATGAAAATTTTTATGTTAGAAAATCTTGCCCTGGTTGTTCAATACACCACGAAAGAGAGCAGTGCAAACACATGAATTCGGTTTGTAATAACTGTCATCGAAGAGGGCACATTAGTACAGTGTGTTTGTCAGGCAACAAGTCGCAAACCAGTTTTCAAGGAAAGTCGAGGCAGAGATCAAAGACTCGCAGACGAAGATCATCGTCACAATCTTTTTCAAAGAATCATAACGTGAACGAAAATGATAACCGTGTTAGAACAAAGCCGCACTCCAAGTATATGGAATATAATCACTCTATAAACGAGATTATTGAAGATAATGTTGATCAATCAGAAGATCAGGTTTCGTCTGCACAGTTAGATGTTGAGAGAAATGGTCGTCAAATTTTTCTGTCGCTTCACGTTAATCAGCAACCAATGCGTTTCCAGTTAGACACTGGAGCAACCTGCTCACTGGTAGGTCTTGAAGGGTACCGAGCCTTAGGGGAGCCGCATTGTAAAACTACTAATCGTTCTTTGAAAGCTTACGGAGGGGCAAATGTCCCTATTAAAGGTGTTGTTGAGGCAACGATTCAAGCACTGCATTCGATTTTCACCCTAGAAGGACTACCTAAGACACTGGTATCTGACAACGGTACACAGTTCACGTCCAGTCAATTCCAGAATTTTTGTCGAAGCAACTCAATTCACCATGTGACATCAGCGCCTTTCAATCCTGAATCGAATGGGGCTGCTGAGAGAATGGTCCGCACATTTAAGACATAAAAAATATTTAAGTTGATACACCCAACTGGAACGAGGCTCTTCATGTTTTTCTCTCTACCTATCGATCTACACCAGATGACTCTGGATCATCACCTGCAGAAAAGCTGCATGGCAGACAGCATCGCACAGTTCTTTCGGCAATTGTCCCCGAAGCCAAGAAACTTAGCAACAAGGAGAAAACTAAGTTTATCATTGGTCAACCAGTTTTCATACGACAATATCAACGAAAAACAAAGTGGATTGCTGCTGTTGTAGTCAAGAACTTAGGCAGAAGAATGTATCTGGTTGAATCTAGCAAAGGTTTATCCCGACGCCATCAAAACCAGAAGACGTTTCGCTCTACAACTGAAAATGAAGACAATAATCGATTTGCCCAGTTTCCTACTATAGAAGTTCGCACAGAAGCAACTCAACCTGTTCCAGAAGATGACAAAAACAATGACTCTGATGTTTCGCTAAATCCTGATTCATCCCCAGCTACGATAAGTTTGGACTCGTCACCGAAGGAACCACAATTGATACTGTAATGTGTATACACTTTATTTATCTCATACGCTCTGTATCTCCTTCTATTGTACTGTCTAATACTAATGTGTATACTTTATTATCTCTTACTCTGTATCTCTTTCTATATTTATTGTACACACTTTTCATTACTCTCTTTACTTACTCTGTATCTCTTGTTTATTTAATGTACATACCAGAGTATATCTAATAATGAGTAGGGAAACTCTTTTGAAAATGTGTTCGACACTACTACAACCACAAATTTTCGAAAAAAAAACACAACAAAAATGCCATAAGTGAAAATAGTTTAATCAATTCCTTATGTAAAACTACCTAAGCAAGAACAAATGACTACACGTTCATCACTTGCTTCTTTCCCTTTTTCCCTAATAGATTTTCAAAGGCGGCGATTTGAGTTTATATTTTTTGTTTCTTTCAAATAAAAATCAATTCGTTGTGCCAAACTGCCTGAGCAAGAAGAAATGACTACACATTCATCACTAGTTTCTTTCCCTTTTTCCCTTATAGACTTTCAAAGGCGATCATATTTGATTGTCATAAGTAAAAATAAAAATTTATTCGATAAAAAAAACGTATGTTGTTTCCCTTTCCTTCCTACAAGTTTCTCATTTGGCATCTATTTCCAATATCTGTGTGAAAATATGTGTGAATCAACAGGTGAATTTTTCTGAGTTTCCCTACTCATTATTAGATATACTCTGGTACATACTCTCTTTACTTAATATCGTTTAATTGTAGTAGTAAACACTCTTGAGGGGCAATAATTAATTAAGATTAAGAGAAACTTTTTGTTTAGCATTAAGAACGTTAGCCCCTACAAAAATCCCAGTATTTTCTCTCGAACTTTCAGCTTCCCCAAGAACCAATAGGAACCAATAGTAGTTTCTAGAACCCATCATTTTTGATATAAATAGCCGTTTGGTGGCAAGGCGAAATAGTTGATTGTGAACTGCGATAAGTAAAGTACACTGTGTTTGAAAAGTTATAATTGAAAGTGTTGAATAAATAAGTTTGTGAGTGATTTGAATAAAGTGAATTTGTGTTTTATTTAAAAAGTGAATAAGTTTTAATTGTCGGACCAAGCCGAATATTACATTGGTGTCAGAAGTGGGATTAAAACTTATTGAGAATAAAACAGTGAACAGTGATTAAACTATTTTGTGTGAAATAGTGAAGTTAAAAATGATAAGTAAAGTTTTGAAAGACTTAACTGTCGCTGAGCTAAAGGCCGAATTAAGCAAACGTGGCTTAAGTGCGGCAGGATATAAAATCGAACTCGTAAAACGGCTACAGGAATATCTGGAAGAACAAAATGAAGACCCAGATACGTTTGCTTTCGAAGTGGAAGCAAAATCGGAAGAGGTAAATGCAACTGCCGACTTATCTACCATGATGACACTTCTTCTAGCCAAATTTGAAGAGAATCAAAAGAAGCAAGAAACTCAAAACAAGAATGTTCTGGAGCAACTAGAAACTCAAAGAAACGAGCAGAAGACCGAGCAAGAGAATGTCCTCAAACAACTGGAAACACAAAAGAATGATGTTCTGGAACAACTACAAGATCGGTTTGATAAACAGAAAAATCTGCTAGAAGGCAGGTTTGCGGACTTCGAAGACAGAATCAATGAGCGTGTCGAAAAACAAAATTCAACGACTAATGCACGTTTCAAGAAAATAGACGACCAGATCGAAACCATTACAAGCGAACTAGAAAAAGTGCGAAAGATGAAAGCTCGAGAAACTTCTGGTGAGTGCTCAAGAAAGAGAGAAGTGAATCCTCCAAGCTTTGATGGTCAGATACCGTGGTCAATCTACAAGAAACAGTTTGAAGCAGCAGCGTTAACAAACGGCTGGGACGATGACGAAAAATACATTGCTCTTACGCTTGCCTTGAGAGGAGCAGCTGCTGAACTGCTACAAACCATCCCAGCAGAGAAGAACGGTGACTACAAAGTTCTGGTAAACGCAATCGAACAGCGGTTTGGGGATAGTCACATGACAGAAGTCTTCCGAGTACAACTAAACAACAGGGCACAGAAAAGAGGTGAAACTCTGCAGCAGCTTCAGGCAGATATCGAGCGATTAGTCCACCTGGCATACCCAACAGCTGGCAACGAGATAATAAATCAACTTGCTGTTGAAGCCTTTGTGAGAGCTGTGGGCGATATAAATCTCCAAAGGGCTATTCGCACTGCCGGAAAGCAAACACTACCAGAAGCATTGGCTTTCGCTCTAACAATGGAAGCCGCAGAACAAGCATCCCAAAACGTGCATCGCGTGAGAGAATTGGAAGTCCAAGAATGCTCTTGTCAGAAGGCTACTCTGGAAAGGAGTCAGCGAGACGGACAAGCACGATGCTGGAACTGCAACAAGACTGGGCATCTTCAACGACAGTGCAGATTACCGCGAAGACGAACCTCATGCCAACACTGTGGAAACAGAACTTACTCAATAAGTCAAAGTAACTCCAACAACGTTGCTTCCGAAGCTGTTTCCCCCCCCCCCCGGGAAACGAATAAGAACCAACTTCGAGGGGCAGAAGCTGGTTTCTGGTATCGATGGCCCCAGAAACGACATCCAGGTTTCTCAAACGAAACGTGACAACAAGAGCCTGACCGTGGAAGCAAGTATAAACGGCAACAAATGTGTGGCTTCCATCGACACCGGTGCCACGGCGTCCATTGTACGGCAGGACCTCGTTAAGAAGACATGGCTCCACAACACCAACAGCTATCGTCTAAGGACTGCAACTGGAGAAGCCGCAAAAGTTTATGGTGAGGTACGTCTTAAGATCCGGATGGCAGAGCTGGAATTCTCTCACCTGTTCCTGGTAGCAGATATATGCGACGAGTGCATTGTCGGTGTCGATTTCATGAAAGATCACGGAGTGATATTGGACATCGGGAACCAAGTCCTGAAATATCGAAACATCGAGATTCCGATGATCTATGGGATCCACTCGTATGAGACCTCGTTATCTGTGAAAACCGTCATCAAAGAAGATCTGACTTTGCCTGCTTCTTCAGAAGTATTCGTGTGGACGAAATTGAAAGGTAAGCCTGGCAGCCATCGATACCTCATGGTCGAACCAGCATCTGTAAAGTCCTCCCAAAACGTCACCATTGGGAAGACTCTTGTTAGACCTGTAAAGAACATGGTTCCCGTACGAATACTCAACATCAAGCCGTACGAAGTTAAGCTTAGAAAAGGTGAGATTGTCGGACAATGCGAATCTGTATCAGCGATAACAAGGATCAGCGAAGAAGACCCAAGGCAAACATTGAAGTCCAAAGAGCTGAACTCCATAAAGACGAACATTCTCGAGTCCTCTAATCTTGGCCAACAACAACGAAGAACTGCAGAAGGTCTCCTCGAAGAATTTGCAGATATCTTTTCATCATCGCAAGGGAAATATGGCAGAACACAACTGGTTCAACATCGAATCAACACCGGGGATGCAAAGCCGATTCGTCAACCTGCAAGACGCCTTCCATTAGCCAAACAAGGTGAGGTTGAAGAACTGATAACCACCATGAAAGAAGAGGGTCTTATCGAAAACTCAAAAAGCCCTTGGGCGTCTCCAGTGGTCCTGGTAAAGAAGAAAGACGGATCAACCCGCTTTTGCGTGGACTATCGAAGGTTGAACGATGTGACCAAGAAAGATAGCTACCCTCTGCTTAGGATCAGCGATACTCTGGACGCAATGGAAGGAGCACAATGGTTCTCAACTTTGGACCTGAAAAGTGGATACTGGCAAGTAGAAATCCATCCTGAAGACAAAGAGAAGACAGCGTTCTCGACAGGAAACGGATTGTGGCAGTTCAAAGTGATGCCTTTTGGACTGTGCAATGCTCCAGCGACTTTTGAGCGCCTTATGGAATGCGTCCTGCAAGGACTCACTTGGAAATCTTGCCTGGTCTATTTGGATGACGTCATCGTATACGGGAAAACATTTGACGAACATTGTACAAATCTGAGAGCCGTGTTTCAAAGACTTCGAGAAGCCCACCTCAAGCTCAATCCAGAAAAGTGTTCACTCTTCAAAACCGAAGTGAAATACCTGGGACATATCATCTCATCCCAAGGAGTTAAGACGGATCCTGATAAGGTTGACATCGTGAAGAATTGGCCAACACCACAGGACAAACATCAACTCCGAAGCTTTCTGGGTCTAGCCACCTACTATAGGCGCTTCGTCAAGAATTTTGCTGAGATCGCCAAGAGTCTACATCAGCTAACGGAAAAGGGAAAGCAGTTTAAATGGTCAGGTGAGTGCGAGCGCAGCTTTCAAGAGCTCAAGCAACGCTTGTGTAATGCACCAGTGCTGACCTACCCGACTCCAGGAAAACCGTTCATCATTGATGCTGATGCCAGCAATGTCGGGATTGGTGCTGTATTGTCACAGGTACATGATGGCGAAGAAAAGGTGGTTGCCTATTATAGCAAGGTACTCTCAAAGTCGGAAAGAAACTATTGTGTGACCAGAAGAGAACTTCTTGCACTGATTTTGGCAACAAAGCACTTCCATAAGTATCTCTATGGACAGAAGTTTCTTCTCCGAACCGACCATGGAGCACTAAACTGGCTTTTGAATTTCAAGAATCCAGAGGGTCAAGTGGCGAGATGGATTGAGAGGCTGCAGACGTACGATTATGAAATTCAACATCGGAAGGGGAAGCTTCACTCAAATGTTGATGCACTGTCTCGGAGACCATGTAAGCAAGACTGTAAACATTGCAGACGCCAAGAAGAAAAGGAAGTGGTAACTGTCCTACGAACCAGAACCGATCCCATTTATGGCTGGAGCAACGACGAGTTGAGGAAGGCTCAACAAGAGGACCCAGATATTGAACCCATCCTCGCATGCAAGGAACACCAGGAAAAACCAGAATGGGCTGATATCTCCGACAGAAGTCCGGCTCTAAAGGCCTATTGGGCACAGTGGACTCATTGCATGTCCAAGAGGGTGTCCTTCGACGTAAATGGGAATCAGCAGATGGAAAGTCCTATGTAATGCAGCTAGTCTTACCGAGATCAAAGATTGTGGACGTTCTGCGAGAGATGCATGATGGAGTTTCGGGAGGCCATCTAGGAGTAAACAAGACGCTAGAAAAGGTTCGACAACGATTCTATTGGCTACATGCAAGGGAAGATGTCGAAAAGTGGTGCCGAAAATGTGATACCTGTGCTGCCACCAAAGGCCCGAACAAAAAGAATCACAGCCAAATGCAGCAGTATAATGTCGGATCACCCTTTGAAAGGATTGCAATAGACGTGGCGGGTCCATTTCCGGAAACAAATAATGGAAATCGTTATATTCTGGTCGTCATGGATTACTTCAGCAAGTGGCCTGAAGCATACGCCATACCGAACCAAGAAGCCAAAACAGTCGCAGACCAAATTGTGTTCAACTGGGTGAGCAGATTCGGTGTTCCATTAGAACTGCATTCCGACCAGGGAAGGAACTTTGAATCAAACATATTCCAGGAAGTTTGTGGGCTTCTTCACATTAAGAAGACAAGAACAACACCACTCCACCCACAATCTGATGGCATGGTCGAACGGTTCAACCGAACCCTGAAGGAACATCTTTGCAAAGTTGTGGACGACAACCAGCGAGATTGGGATCGACACATTCCACTGTTTTTGATGGCGTATCGAAGTGCAAGACATAGCTCAACTGGCCATACACCGTCTGAGATTTTAATGGGAAGGAACATCAGACTGCCGAGCGAAATCAAATTTGGATGTCCCACGTCGGAACCGCAAGCCGAGGATGTTTACTTGGATGACCTCAGGGAAAGACTCCTTCAGATCCACGACGATACCAGGTCAAAAATTAAGATGTTCAGTGACCGAATGAAGACACGCTACGATATACGAGCGACAACAACAGAGTTCCAAGCAGGAGATCGAGTGTGGCTTTACAATCCCCATCGACAAAAGGGGTTGTCACCGAAACTTCAACGGGACTGGGAAGGCCCATATACAGTGATTAGCAAAATCAACGACGTCGTGTACCGGATACAAAAAGGAGTCAGAGGTAAACTTAAAGTCGTACATCGCGACCGACTACATCGCTACAGTGGTGATGAAGATGATGGATTTGTTCGGGACGATCAATCCTAAGGAGGGGGCAATGTAATGTGTATACACTTTATTTATCTCATACGCTCTGTATCTCCTTCTATTGTACTGTCTAATACTAATGTGTATACTTTATTATCTCTTACTCTGTATCTCTTTCTATATTTATTGTACACACTTTTCATTACTCTCTTTACTTACTCTGTATCTCTTGTTTATTTAATGTACATACTCTCTTTACTTAATATCGTTTAATTGTAGTAGTAAACACTCTTGAGGGGCAATAATTAATTAAGATTAAGAGAAACTTTTTGTTTAGCATTAAGAACGTTAGCCCCTACAAAAATCCCAGTATTTTCTCTCGAACTTTCAGCTTCCCCAAGAACCAATAGGAACCAATAGTAGTTTCTAGAACCCATCATTTTTGATATAAATAGCCGTTTGGTGGCAAGGCGAAATAGTTGATTGTGAACTGCGATAAGTAAAGTACACTGTGTTTGAAAAGTTATAATTGAAAGTGTTGAATAAATAAGTTTGTGAGTGATTTGAATAAAGTGAATTTGTGTTTTATTTAAAAAGTGAATAAGTTTTAATTGTCGGACCAAGCCGAATATTACAATACCAATTGAAGATCCTACAAAGTATCATCCCACACCGAATAAAACATCGGAGCCAAGACGATCTGAACGGCCTCGTAAGCAGGTCATATTTTTCCCAAATTAAGTGCAAGGGAGTCTGATATATCTTAGAACTCAATCAACTTACTTTATATTTTCCAATCACTTCTTGAATAAATTAATATAGTTATAGTAAGCAAGTCTCGTCTTTTCATTTTGAAAATATTTTCATCAAAACTATAACAAGTACCTTATTCTTTGAATCTATATAAATGAATAGCTTTTTTGTCTGTACGTTAGATACCGAGCCAAACCGGTTGACCGATTTTCTTAATTGTTTTTTTTTTTTTTTTAAGAGGAATAATGCAGAAGGTTTAGGATAAACAAATTGTAAACTTTTCAAATCACAGATTTTAAAAAATGATACACTTCCTACTAAAACAAAGTATGAACTGAGTTAATCAATAAACAAATAAGTAGGTACCCAATTTCCTTTGAAAATTTGTTCAAATTCTTTTTTTTAAACTATCATCGTACAAAAAATAAATGTTAGTGCAAATTGTGTAAGAGAACTTAATTGTAGCACTGCAAAGCGAGCGAGTCGAAATTTTGTTTGCCAAACAGAGAAACAATTTGGGGTGTGAAAATAAAAAAATTCGCGCGAATTATATTTGTATTGTATATTGTATTTCCCGAAGAAGACCTCAAAGGATGTCTATTATACGCGGGCAATCCGCAGAAGGATTTGCAAACTCCATGATATTAAAGCAAACCTGACATCCAATCCCAATCTTTCTAACTGGTACAAAGAGCTCCTGGTTTTACCATTGTTTAATCTAAATAATATACAAAGAGCGTTCGATTTATTAAAAGCTGAAGCAAAAACTATGAATTTAAGCTATTTTTCTACTCTGGTAGCGTATTATCAAAAACATGGCTTTTTTGAATTCATAATTTTTTTTTCATTCGGCTGGTTGTTTTTCTTAAAATCTATTAATAACGAGTGGGAATTAACTTCACACAAATTTCTGAAGAAGTAGAATAGTTGGGAAATAACTTCACCAGAAAAAAATGAAGATATTTCCCATTTGAGGTGAAGTTAATTCCCATGTGAAGTTAGTTCCCAGTGAAGTTAGTTCCCTGCACCCAAAAAGGTAGGGGCATTTGCACCCGATTTTTGTAGGAGCTGTCAGGATGAGGAGGAAATAGAAACCATTAAACAACTGCTCTGTGACTGTCCGAACCTCCAAACTAGCCGACTCCGTCATTTCGGAAACAGGTTTGTTGGAGAACTGGATGATCTAGCACAGTTCTCAATGGCAAACATGAGGAAATTTATAGATAGCACAGGCTGGTTCGTTAACGAGCCAGTCTACGTTAACCGATTTTGAGAAGCATCGATGCTAACTTCTATTTTTATAGGGGATCACAATGGACCAATAGGCCCCCGTGTATACAACAGCTCACGCTGTGCACACCCCTCATAACCTAACCTAATTGAGAATCTTAACAAAATAATGTCGGTTGTTCTTTGTGAGGTTTGTTTTTTAATAGGTTTTTTTGACAGATAACGTACGACTCCAACCAAACTGGTTTGTAATTCACACATATCCAGCACGTTGTGGTTAGGCCATGGCAGTTGAAGCTGAGAGTTTAAGTCAGACCGTGAAGAATCGTTTCGTGGTCGTCCTCAGCACTTTAGCGTATTCGACAATTTGGGGCATTTAAGATAAATATGAGGCTTCAATACGGCCTATTTCAACTTGTGTATTTTCATTGAATGGACCTTGGAAAGACTTATTGAGCATCCGATTTTTTATCGTGAACTTTTTTTTAATCATGAAGCCCATTTCTAGCTCAAAATAATGAAAGAGTTGAGCTAGTGATCAACCTGAAGAGTACCAAGGGCTACCTATTTAAAACAACGTGTTATGGTTATGGGCTGATCATCGTATCGTATTTCATCAAAAATGAGGCGAATCAGAATGTTACCGTGAATGCTGCGGTCATCGCGCAATATTAACGGGCCTTGTGCTTTCTTTAGCGCGTTAAAAAATGGAATTGTTGAGAACTAATTTTGGTGAGCTCTAAATTTCACGTTTTGATAAGTTAAATGTGCCGCCTTGATCAGTGGCATATTATCCTAAAGGCAAACTAGACACGTGCCTAGGGGCGCGCCATCAAAGGGGCGCGCGGGCGCAGTGATTCTTACAAGTGGCAAATAATGCGACTTCATACGTGGTTGTTAAAGTAACAAACTCGTGAACTCGAATTGCACTTGCATCTTTTGTTAAAATAAAAATCGGTCCTGAGCAATTGCTCTTACAATACAGACTACAGAGTCACCTCGGTTTGCCAAGTCGGAAATCGACTTAGCTTTCTTCTAATTTTGGAAGCGTTTTTGAATAGGTATTGATTTTACTTGAGGGAACCTACAATTTAACGCCGATTCCGAACGGCAAAGTTGAGACGCACTTTTTCATGATTGATACTTTTGGAAGTTTTGTCAGTTCTTCGCAAGAGGCAGTACCTGTGAAAGATGAAATAAAAACTTTATGGGCACGAGTAGGACTCGAACCCACGACGTTCTGCTTAGCAGCCAACGCACCTAACCACTAAGCCACGGACAGCTGATCTATTCTTCACATGCACCCAGAGAATTGTTGATGAGAGTAAGTCACTTAGGCCTTGGCTCTTCAAGAGCTGTAGCGCCACTCTATTTATTTATTTTTATTTTATTGATTTTACTTATTGTAGGGACAAATAACCTAATGGTCGAAGTTCATCAGCGGATGGCAGAGATTTCGACGGATTTAAAACCTAATTTTTCTGCTTTTTAAGTTCTTTCTAGATTGATTTTCGGGGCAATCCGATTTGACCATCGAGTTGCCACTAGGTTTGCATAAGAAACAACTCGAGTTAACTTGGTTTACGTTTCGGTAGATCATTAACTAACCAAATTCGTAAGATCTTTCGGACAATACTAATAGATCTCATGTTAACTAAGTCTCTTTTTCCTTGGCCCCTATTTCAACGCCTTTTCTTTAGGCGCGGTGAAGGGATTTCGGTCAAACTATAGTACTAGATATTTCTATACAGGGGCGCCAGTGAGATGCTTGCCTATGGCGACTTCAACCTTTAATCCGCCACTGGCCTTGATCGTGAAAGGATATGAAGAGTCCCAGGTCTTTGAGAATAGGTAAGCCAGATGTAATATTGATGCTCGGACGAGGCGTTCAAAATTGGACCTACCGAATGGGTACTCCAGACGTAGTCTTGGCCAATTTTTTACTAACAGATGAGATCTTTATGTTGACTTTAAATTGGTAGCTCCCGTGGCGTAATAGTTATGTGATTTGACCCAGAGATATACCTAAATGGATTGGGTTAGAAAGCTTTTTTCTACTAAATAAAGTTCTGCTGGCTTCCAGGCTACAGTGGGTACCGTACAAAGGAAATATTTGGAAAGATGGAAATAGTTTGAAAGAAGATGAAGAAGAACATTAGTCTTGAATGCCAATTGAATTATTTACGTTACTTTGATATTGAGATCTCAGTGAGATGTTGTTAGGTGAACCATCCTTGTGTTGCAAGCTAAAGTTCTGACGACAAAGCGTTAAACCGGAAGGTCTTACAAATGGTTATGACATGAGGATCCTAAATTTTTTTTAAATGCATATTCGGAATATTTTGTTTCATAATGCAAATGTGTTTTGGTTTTCACGATCAATCTACAATCCGTTCTCTTAAGCCCTAAATCTAATATCTCCACTTTATACTACAAAACATTCAATCCACAAAGGGCTATTGCTTCTTGTGAAATGAGACATACCTACCTAAGGACAGCCCAGGAGTTTGCTGCCATTTTGAGTAATTACTTATTGGCACAGATAGAAAATACATTCATACAGGGATGGTTGTATTGCCCATAGAGACTCTATTTTGGACAATGCGATGCTTTCAGAAAGCAAAACGATTGAACAAAAATTCTTATGCAAAGGTCATACTCAAATGGAAAGGGAAGCTGACTCGATGCATTCCTGTATTGAACGATTCTTCGCCTAGTACGGCTAATGAATGATTCCCTGAACATGACTGTACGTCCGAAGTTGGGCTCGAGGGTGAACTGATGGGCATTCCTAGAGGCGCGGGTATAACGGTTGAATATCTTAAGGGGAGGAATGCTTTCACTAGAGCATAAACCGTTGAAATAACGGTTAAAGAGGGTGAGGCATGAGACACTACGTCGATGTTCAAGTGACGTAAATGTCTCAACGATGGTATGTTCACCAATCATCTTGAACGCTCTGTTTTGAATACTGTCCAAAAGTCTTAAGTACGTCGCTGGAGCACCAGCCTAAACGTGGGAGTTGTACTCAAGCTTTGGACGTATGTAAGCTTTGTATATGGTAGCCAGATCAGAAGGGGAAAAAAATTCTTGTCTTAAAAAACCTAAACATCTTGCGGCATTTTTGGCGACATCGCATATGTGATCATTCCACAAAAGATGGCCGGTGATACACATACCGAGAATCTGGAGATGTTCGGTTTCACTGATGAAAGTGCCACTCATGGACAGTGGCAAGGGGGTATATCTCGCTTCAACGATACGAGACAGCATTGAGTTTTCGAAGCATTAAACTATACTCGGTTTCTTATTCCCCACTGTACAGTGCTGTTTAAGTCAGAGTTGAATGAGCTTATCATATTTTGCCGTTGCAGTTCCACATCCGAAGTGGAGGGATGTGAGCCTGGAAACGAATATGAAAAGCTAAGGGTACTATCGTCACCGAAAGAATTAATTGGATTAGAAGATACAGACAGGAGATCATTTATGAAAATGAGAAAGAGGGTCGGAGACCTGAGGCACACCAGCATTTATTTTATGGGTTTCAGACTTGAATCCGTCCAATACAACTTGTATTGAACGGTTTGAAAGAAAGTTTCTAATTCAACGAAGTAGGGATTCATCAATACCGAAAGCACGCATTTTCGATAAAAGAGCAAGATGCCAAGACTTTATCAAATGCCTTTGAAATAATAAGTGCAACAATCTTACTTCCTCCAAAACGATGTAAAGATTTGTTCCACTGTTCGGTGAGATAAACCATCAGATCACCAGTGGACGTCCTGTTGCTGCGAAAGCTGTACTGCCGGTCATTAAGAAGCTTTCGGTCTTCGAGATATTTCTTGAGCTGAGCTTGAGCGTTTCCATGACCTTAGCAAGAAGGGACGTAAGTGCAATCGGACAATAATTGGAGGGAGAGGAGGATTCGCCTTTTTTGGGTATAGGCTGGACAAATGCTGTTTTCCAACTACTCCAAGAATAGGATAGATGGAAAAGCTTACGCAAGGGTTTTGTCAGCGATGAGTACTCTTCCTGAACTCTACCAAGAAAGAATAAAGGTCACTAAAAGAAAGTACAACGACTTACAAGACTTGAAAACCTCATTGCCAAGGGATTTTCATGATTTTTTTTTAACTACTATCGAAAATGTATAATTGGTGAAAATTTCGACTCCGTTCCACATACAAAAATAAGGAATATGCCCACCATTCAAATTCTTGTCCTTCCTCCAAAATTAAAGTTTATTTTTTATTAAGTTTCATTAGAAAAAAATTAAATTTAAAACAAAAACCAAGCAAACTCATCGTCCTTAGTTTGAGTTTAATCCTTTTCTGCAATCTTTGTTAAATGGTCTTCGATTTCCTTCTCATCTAAAGTTCTGAAGTTTGGGTTGTCTTTACTGACAATTCCAATTTCGATGCCATTCGGTTTGAAGTCAACAGCAAGAACAGTGGACAAACAAGTTATGGCCAACTGGATTGCTTTCTCTTCGGACAAATCCTTCTTGTATTTCTTCTCCAGGAAGCTATTGGCTTCGGTTTGCTTTACACCCACCGAAACAGCCCGGAAACCGCAGTAGTATCCAGCTGGGTCGGTCTTGTAAACACACGGTCCGATCTCGTCATCGTACGCAATCAGAATCATGCCTTTGGAAGGAACAAGGTTAGTTTTGAAGCGAAATAGTTGAAAGCATTAAGAAAATCTTACTGCAGCCAAGTGGTCTCATTTCAGCATTCTGAGTGTAAACTTGATTAATGTCGGCGATTCTGCGACAGAGGACATCAACAGGCATGTCGTAGCCATATTTGTAGCGCCAGGTGGTAGCTTCATAACGAGCTCTTTGAACTTGTGAGCGGCTATCGGCTGGTATGAATTCATGTTGTTGAAATAAATTGTAAATTGTTTGCATTTTTCTAGCTTACCAATTCTTCCAGTCATGACCACACCAATTTGCTTGGTTATTCTGAAGATGTGCGTCACAGTGCTGGGATCGATGAGCTTGTCTGTGACCTTTTTTTGTGTAGCAATGACTGCACAATCTCCAGTCTTGATTGCCACCGAGGTAATGCCCTCTTGGTTGATAGACTTAAATGCATATTCTTGTAATGAAGAAAAATGTTAATTTTGATACTTAAGAATGGTTTTCCATACTACTTACCAACTTGGTATAAGCGGCCTTCTGGCGAAAAGATGGTAATAACCCTGTCAAAGCCGGCTGAACTTCCACGCGACATTATGGAGTTTTTTTTATTATATTTGTTTTGAAACTAAATTGAAAAGAGTTGTTTGCAATGTGTTTTGTTGGAAAATAATATTTTAATCACCTTGAAACAAAGGAATTGTACAAAAATGCAGCACGATTCGAGCGGACGACGAAATTTAAACAATTATTTGCAAAATGACAGCAAAATCACAAAGTCATGATTTCAATTTGGTTGTCAAAAAATTAGGTCTGTTTGGTTTGCAATTTCTGGTGAGGAGAGATGGTGTACGTTCGCGAATACAACAAGTTTGTAAATTTGTTGGTACAGTTTTTTATAGAAATGTTTCTTCAAGTATTCGTATATTTTTTTCCAGAAGTTTGGAAACAAAATACATTTATACAGAAAAACTCATATTTAGTGAATGCTTTTTTATGATCGCATTCACATTATGTGAATAGTTTCTGAAAAAACAATATTATAAAGTTGGAAACACACAAAACGACTTTATTTAATATTTATGCCTACAAAAGCAACAACATTTGCTAGGCCTACTAATAAAATGGAGAAGAAATGCATTGCAGCTGAAGCGAGGTAGACATAAAAGTCGTCTAATGTAATTTTCTTGTATTTGTTCTTGAAAAAAATGTCTACAAAGAATACCAGACCTAATTGAACGCGTCTATTAAATTCACACAAGAAAGTCTACACTAGCTGTCAAACACTTGTGTCAAATTTGACATTTCTTGAGTTCTTTTTCCAACTCAAAAACAGAAAGGACCAAAAACAAGTCCGTGCTTCGTGGAGTAGTCGCACTCAAAACAAACCGAATCTTTCCTCATATTTTCTTTTGCATTTTCCATTTTCGTCTATCATCTATGGATTTTCCACCTGCGGCGGACCACTATCACATGAGCACCAAATTGTAAACACTTGCTTCTATCTCTGCCACTCTTGGACATGGTAGATACATGAATAAAGAGGTGAGCGCACGAACACTTTTTCTTCCTATCTTCTCGTTGTTTTTTTTTTTCTTTGGTTTGGTTCAGGTCTACAGGAAGAGGGGAATCTATTCAGACAGACCTGATTCCCCCTTCGAAACAAGCCAAAGAAGAGTTTTCCATTTTCCTTTGCATACAAAAACGAACAAGTATCGGAAAATTTTCAATTCCTCAGTTCGTGACAGTGAATAAATATTTGAGCAAAGAAAATAGTCCTTTTCCCCAAATTAAACGAGAAAAATAACTTGAAAAAAGCATAACAAAAACAAGGGACTCATTTATTCTTTTGTTTTAGCCAAAATCATAAACTTCCTATAAATTATTTTTCGTATTTAAAAAGAAAATTAAAAGTAAAAAGAACGGGGTGTTTGGTCGAACGCCGATGATTTTCCGACAGCCATTAAAATTGTTTTTCCTGTGTCATGTCTTTGGAGGATCCATTTTTTGTTGTTAAAGAGTGTGTTCTCATAATTTTTCCAATTTTACATATTTTTTAACAACCAAATCCAATAATGTGTTATTTTATTTCAACAGCGAAGTTTTTAAGGCTTTGAATAAAACTCGAGGATTGTATTTGCGTTGGCGTGAATTGGGTGAATCGAGTGCTGCTGAAGTCGAATGGACCACCACAGAACTACGTAATTCGTTGAGAAGCATTGAATGGGATCTGGAGGATTTGGAAGACACAATTAATATCCTTTTTCAAAACGCACAACTCAATATTCTTAGATTTTCCAACACCTAGCTGGTTAGGAAGGTAGGTGACTTCTTTGGTTTGCAAGTTTTCGTATTGCGAATAATCTTTAGTGGAAAAATCAATGATATTTTTTTCGTGTACGTACTTCCTCTTCTACACATTTATTACTTTTTTTCTAATCTCATTTCTCAACCCGTCTGCACAATTATCAAAAATAAGTAAATTTTCTGATGTGTGCAAAACGAATGTCTATTTTAATGGGATTAAGTAGTTTTTAGAGTTTGGCTTACTTTTAGTTCTTCCGAAAATATCGATCTCAATATTTTGTGTAAAACGAAAAATTTATGATCTCCATATTGAAATAAGTTGTTGCGCTTTAGGTTTGGAAAGAATTTGGTAGAGGTTGGACCGTGTCGGTCCATTCAAAAATGTAATTAACCTTAGTGAGCGCAATATTACTTTCCGGGTCCTGAGGGGTCTAAGGACTCCTTTTATTACGCTCTGGAGCTATTTAAAAGTTTCATATTTATCTGGTGATTAAGTTATCCTAGCAAGAGCGATCATAATGCAACAAAAACTTCTATGGCGTTCTTAGAAAATGTTCGGGCCTTCTAGACCTAAACTTTGTTTATATTCTAACTCTTCTCTGAATCCCTGGTGTTCCAGTCATTACTTATTTGCGTACTTATCCGGGTCCCAATCCATGAAGGATCTCAGCCTGAACCACAGCAGTTTTTCATCGTAATCGGTCCCTCGCGAGCGTTTTCCAGTCGTCGAAACCAAGCGTTCTAGCATCCGCAGTTACTTGGTCTTTGTATCGCAGGTTCAAAAATCCGTAGCAGAATTTTTCTTTCGAAAGTGCCCAGTATCGTTTCCCTTTTTTTACTTATCGTCAAGAACTCGGCGCCGTAGAGTAGGCCTGTTAAAATCAATGTCTTGTATAGCAGACACTTTGTCTTTCGAGTGAGGAGATTGGAAACCAGTTGTTTTGCCAAACCGAAGTACCAGCGCTAGGGTAATTCTTCGTCGGTTCTCCACTAAGGTGGCGTTTGTGAGATCGATGTTTGTTCCAAAGTAGGTGAACTCCTTAACTACATCGAAATTGCTGTTTCCAACAGTGACGTTTTGTCCTAGGCGATGGCAAATGTTCTTTTGTTTGTTGTTGATAGCATGAACTTTGTTTTGTCCTCGTCCTCTTTAAGACCGACAAGCTTCGCCTATTCTTCAATCGCTGCTTCACAGCTCTGAAAGCGACCGATTATGTTTATGTCGTCCGGATAACCTATCAGCTGGGTGGATTTGTTGAAGATAGTGTTTCCGTGTTCACACCAGCCCTTGGGCACTGTGTTGAAAAAATCACATGACATCTCCTTGTCAGACATCGCAATCATAAGCTCTTTGCGTTGGATGCTATCATTAGCAGCTTTGAAGTCGATGAAAAGATAGTGGGTTTCGACTTGAAATCCATTAGTCTTTTCCTGCCTGGCCTAAAACCACACTGGTACGTGCCGATTATTGTGTGCAGAACGGTTTAAGACGCTCACCAGTACGTTGGATAGGATTTTGTAGGCAACATTTAGCAGGGATATGCCTATGTAGATTTTGCATGACATAGGGTCGCCTTTTTTATAGATGAGGCATATGGAGCTTATCGACCAGTCAGTGGGCATACATTCTTCCTTCTACGCTTTATTGATGACCTGGTGCATGCGGTTCATCAAAACACCTCCTCCATATTCAGGAGTTCCGCAGGTATGCCATCCAACCCGGCGGACTTGTTATTTTTTAGCTTTTGGATGGCTATTTCTAACTCTTCTGTGCTGGGGCTGACTCTGGGTCTTCGTTTTCATAAGGTCATTAGGTACTTTTTATTTATTTAAATCGTTGGAACACCTCCGTTAACTTAACGTTAACTTTTTTATCGTTAAATTTGTTACTCTACAACACCAACGCCATTCGCGCGTTCAATAAAGAAATTGGTTATTGATCAGACTTAACGAATGTGCAATGCAAAACATAACACTGTACTTCACCTACAAATGGTATCACGGTGATTCTACAAAACACTGTTGTGCATTGGCTCTTTTCTACCCATCTCAATCGTTAGATCT
The DNA here is from genome assembly GCA_943590905.1 of Sphaerophoria taeniata. NCBI lineage: Eukaryota > Metazoa > Arthropoda > Insecta > Diptera > Syrphidae > Sphaerophoria > Sphaerophoria taeniata. Next base: position 47,736,640 of record OX016540.1, read on the forward strand.
TGACACTTTTGCCTTCATTTTCACTTAAAATTAGTTGGGGATAAGGTCGAATGCATCTGAATACACATAAGGTTACAAGACGATGATTGTCTCGTAAAATGTTAATGAAGTTGCTCGAAAGAGAACTTTTTCGACCCAATTCCTTTTACTCCAAACATGACAACAGCTCGTCTCCAACCAGTTCGGTCCCAAGCTAGCTGTCTCCAGTTTCACACGCCAAGTTGGTTCAGGTCCTCTACGACCTGTGTGCTCGCGGTCTTCCTCTTCTGCGACGTCCTTCCGAGTTGGATTCGAAGACTACGAGCCGGAGCATTATTTTCCATTCGCTCTACATGTCCCAACCATCTAAGTCGTTGGACCTTAACTTTTCTGGCTAGGTCAGTGTCGATGTACAGCTCGTATAGTTCTTGGTTGAGTCTTCGTCTCCATTCTCCATTTATGCAGACAGGACCAAAAATCACTCGAAGAATTTTTCTCTCAAAGCAGCCCATAGTCCATGTCTCTGCACCATACATGAGGACCGGGATGATCAGGGTTTTGTAGAGTGTCACTTTAGTTGCTCGGGAAAGGACTTTACTACTCAATTGCCTTCTTAGTCCAAAGAAGCAGGGATTGGCAAGAGTGATTCTTCGTTTGTTTCAGCGCTGGTGTTGTTGTCTGAGAATTTTTCTTCAGTGTCATCTTATTCAGGCTTTTTAAAAAATGGCTAACATCTTATTTACACATAAAATGGTATTAAATGGTGAAGACTAACAATCTTACGGTATAATTATTTGTTAATTTCCTTAATCTCTAAAAATGATTACCTCCGACCAAACACGTATTGTAGAAAAGAATCCAAATAAATTTCGAATCGATAATCGAGAATTATCCAGTCGACGTCACTTCATAGATGCGACTCGCGATGAAGTCAAATCGATGAAGGAGAAAATGAGCCTGAATCGAAATCGAGACAGAGATATTACAGCCCGTCAGCCCTTATTAGATGAACAACAAAACGAAAAGAACATCATCATTACAAATAATAATTCAACAGCAACATCTGTAGTCGGTGGAGTATTGGGGAATAGTGTTAGTGGCAATATAGCAAGTACAATTGCCGGTACAATGGCATCACGGCACAGTGGAACGAAATACTCCAAATTGGAGAATACTCTCGACAGCCCGGGACATTATGCTACACTCGATAGTCCGGGTCATAAGTTTGTTGGTGAAACTGTATCGATTCAGCAGCGTATGATGCAGGGACAGGATGAACAGTTGGATATGATAAGCGATTCGATTGGAACACTGAAGACTGTTTCGCGACAAATTGGTGTTGAATTGGATGAGCAGGCAGTGTAAGTTCTACAGATATTTAATTTGATTGTTAAAATTTGATTTTTTCTTTTCTTTTAAGAATGCTCGATGATTTTGGAAATGAGTTCGATACAACTGAATCGAAGCTAGATTCGACAATGAAAAAAGTTGCCAAAGTTCTCCACATGAATAATGGTAAGGCGAAATTTCTTTTTATGTTCTTATTGATTTGTTGTGATTAAATTTGATTAGTACACGTACGATGGCTCTTCGACTGCTGAGTTTGAAAAGCTATCACGTTTCAAGACAACAACTGAAGGCAAATTCTGTTTACTTCCTATACGAGTGGGCTTGAACCTATTAGTAAGACAAGTTTAAACAAAACAAGAAAATTATGCTGGTGGAGGAAAATTGTTGTCTTCCTACCATCCTTCGGCATGAGTCTGTTGTCCTGTTAGTCTGTTCATCTGGTTGGCCCTTGGCCGTACACTGTTCGAATCGAGTTTCTTCGTATTCTGATGACCAATTACTCACATGGAGCTTTGTTTGCCTGTAAAACGTGTTTAAATCAAACAAGCAGTTGTGCCGTGGCGCCCTGGTTATGTGTTTTGGCTGCTATGCAGAACATATTGGGTCGAATCCGGCTCGTACCTACCTACAGAGTAAAATTCCAAGAGTAAACATTTGTCATGAAAAACGCACTTCTCAATTCAGCCGTTTGGAATCGGCATAACCTGTACGTCGTCCCCTCAATTCTGAACACACAGCTAGGGAAATGTTGAAAACTGATTCGCCACCCTATTTAATTATTTGAAACTGCCTTAGGTCTGTCTTTACCTGGTCCGTGATCGTCTGCTCTAATGTCATGAGATCGTATGTATGTTCCTTGCTGTTGATTGAAAGTTTCAAAGCGAACAAAGTAGTGTTCCAACTTAATCTGCTATATGCCTTTCCATTTATTGATCAAGAGATAGCTTGCGTCATGAATAAACAGCAAACAAACACCAAACCAATTTTCATCTTAATCCATCAAGGCGTTTGGGCAGGAGGGGAGTGTACAACCAGACGGAAAGATAGTCATGCTTGCCTTACATTATTGTTGTAATGTTAAGAGCGTCCTGTTCTGACTCCTACCATGAATTGTACCGCAAAGGACTTTCTTGGCCAGTTCCTCTTCCCTGCTACGAGCTAGGTGTCCCACAAACCGGAGTCTACCATGTTTAATTTTTATCATCAAGTCTGCTGCGCGGTAGATTTGATATAGCTCGTGGTTATATCGTCTCCGAAACCGTCCTTCCTCTCAAACTAAGAGACTTTTCTCTCGAACGCAGCTAAGAGTTCACAGTGCCATTGGCTAAGCACCCAGGTCTCGGATCCGAGGGTGAGTATTGGTAAGGCTATCGTCTTATACAGCAGCAGTACCAACTAAAGTTCGATAGAAACTTCCAAATTTCTATACCTTCCAGATCCTTCTGGGAATATAGGACATTCCTGGAAGACAAGGTAATCCACTTCTATACAGATGGATCTAAAAATAGTGATGGGGTTGGTGGAGGTGTGCACTCTGAACGACTAAAACTAAGTCTCTCATGCAGCCTTCCAAATCGTTGTAGTGTGTTTCAGGCAGAACTACTGGCGATTAAGGAGGTCTTGTCCTGGCTCAGAGAAAACGTTGTATCCACATCTGATATCCGGATTTTCTCTACAAACTCAATTCCGGTCCAAAACTGTCGATCGTCTCTAATGGAGATGGCACAACAGTTTAACATTCACCTTCACTGGGTGCCTGGAGACATTCCAGGACACTACAAAGCAGATGAACTCGCCAAATATGATACAACATTACCCATTCAACCACGAATGGCTAATGCTAATTGCTACACCAAGAGGCTACAAAGAGAACCAACCACACATGGAATAACATAACTACCTGTCAGGCGACGAAAAATATTTGGCCTAAGCTAGACTTAAAGAGATCTAGGTGCCTGATAACCTAACTTTAACCTACTACCTATCCTTACCTAACCTATAGAGCAGCAGGTTCGAAATAATGGTAAGATTTTTGGATTTAAATAACCTTGAAAGACTAAAGTAGGTTCTGTTAGCTTTGAGCAGCCGCCCGCGTATTTCTTCTTTCCTATTGTCATCGGCTGCTACTACTGACCCAAGGTAATTGAAGGATAGCACTACCTCGAACTCGCGCTCCTCCACCTTGATAGTTATTCTTCTAAATGGTGTTTTTTTTTAGAGGTATAGAACCTTAAATTGCAATAAAACGACGATGGAATATTCGATTGACATGATTTTTTATTTATTCGAAAGATAATCTTGTGGCATTACATTTTAAATATGATTTCTGGCATATGAGTGCCACGGCTGGCTCGGATGTAGTCCAATCTGGACGTCTCGATGATTTTTTCCAACATTTGTGGCCGTATATCGGCAATAACACGGAATGTTGTCTTCCAAATGGTCAAGCGTTTGTGGCTTATCCGCATAGACCAATGACTTTACATAACCCCACAGAAAATAGTCTAGCGGTGTTAAATCACAAGATCTTGGAGGCCAATTCACAGGTTCAAAACGTGAAATTAGGTCACCAAACGTGTCTTTCAATTAAACGATTGTGGCACGAGCTGTGTGACATGTTGCGCCGTCTTGTTGGAACCACAGCTCCTGGACATCATGATTGTTCAATTCATTGACTATAACGTTGTGGACATCATCGTTTTTGAAGAAGTACGGACCAATGATTCCACCAGCCCATAAAGCGCACTAAACAGTCAGTTTTTCTGGATGTAACGGTGTTTCGACATACACTTGAGGATTAGCTTCACTACAAATGCGGCAGTTTTGTTTGTTAACGTAGCCATTCAACCAGAAGTGCGCTTCATCGCTAAAAAAAATTCGCTTATGAAAATCGGGAACAACGTCCATTTTGAGCCCATTCGACGAATCTAATTCGAAAGCACGCCTTGCTTGATGATCGTTTAGCTTCACTCTTGCACGAATTTGATTTTGTAAGCACGCAAACCAAGATCCTTCCGCAAAATCTTCCATAAAGTCGATGGACACAGATCCAATTCATGTGCTCGATGGCGGATGGACTCATTCGGGTCTTCCTCAATGCTGCTCTACAGTAGCAATAGCTTCTTCTGTACGCACCGTACGGCGTCTCTGCAGATGTGAGTTATCAATTAGAGTAAACGTGGTGCGAAAACGTTCCATGGTTAATCGAATTAACTGCTCTGATGGACGATTTTGTCGACGATAAAATGGACGTAGTGCGCGATACGTATTCCGCATAGAACCATTATTTTCGAAATAAAATTGCACAATTTGCAAGCGTTGTTCAGGAGTGAGTCTATTTATGATGAATTTCCAAACCAAACTGAGAATAAATCACTTGACAGCTTTTAAATCGGTCGCCGTCTTGAAAAGTAATGCCAACTTGAAGTTCTATACCTCGAAAATAAAACCCGTTAATATTGCCAACGTTTTCAAATGACAGGGCCACCATGTACCTATCTTTTCCCTCATTTCATCTCAATAGAGCAAACAAAACAGTTAGGTGGGAGACAATTTTTCAGTGATTCTCTGATAAGTCAGCTATCTTTTGTTCCGTAGAACTGACCTCAAATATCGAGTTTTGACTATCTGTGTGCTTGTTGCGTTTTATTTTCATTAATTCTATTTTCTTATTTTCCAGATAAACGACAGTGGGCTGCTATAATTTTTCTTTCATCACTCTTGCTTATTGTGATACTTTTGTTTATAATATTGTAAATCAACTTACGGTACTTGTACTTCTACTGTTGTTAGCCATTTTATTTAATTCATTAGTTTAAGGTGAGTTTTTATTTTGTTAATTGTTTAAATTTCTGTTTTACTAGAATATAAAATCCAATGTGTAGTGTGATCCTATATAAACCACAGCGTACAAGTTCTTATTCTATTGCATTGATTACAGCATTTCGGCATTCCTTTTTAAAATTTTAGTTTTCTTTTTGCAATTTCAAATCATTAAAACGAAAACAATGAGATTAAGTTAAAACAATTATAATTATATTCCCTGCAGACATCTGTACATATTTTACAATAAAATTATATAAAAAACCAAAAAAAAAAAACAATTTTATTTCTTTAACAAGTCAAAATTTCTTCTCAAAAAATTGTTTGGAAGTAGAAACGCATAGAGACCAGATTTGATTAATAAAAGAAAAATAAGGAACAACTCCATTCAGAAGAAATTAAATATTTGTATTTCTTATTCGGAAACTAAATTTAGTGTAAAAATATTAAACAAAATTCTGTATTGTTTAGAGAAAATCACATTCAATGAAAATATTATCAAATCAAGAAAAATTAAACAAATACGAAAACCCAATTATTATTAGACTATTTGAAATTATATACACGATAGGAGTATGTATTTAAAGAAATGGAAATATATATCTTATAACGTAAATCCAATGTTTTTTTTACTGTTCAAGTGTTCTGGAACCCTCGTCTTTTATTTTGACATCAGTACCAAAAACTGCGGATACGTGTTTTCTTCTGGAAATGCCTCTTCACTATGAATAGATTTGCCAAAAAAGAAAAAAAAACACACCTACTGTCAAGATGAACCGTGTGTAGACGCTCAAAGACATCGGAAGTTTGCATAAACAAACATCAACATCTAAAGGGTCTTCCAATGCAGACAGTTGATAGCGTCTTGTTGAAGCTACATCTGTGAAGGGATCGCACCAATGATCAATTATCGCTCTGTGCTTCGATAATTGCAACGCACGCCTGGAACCATATCTTCACATGTCATTTTTGCCTTGCAACGTCATATCAACCTGAACCATATTCCATATTAAGAAAATCAGATAAGCATTCATGAAATATTTTTAAATGCATTGCCGTCATATGATACCTCCCTCACATTTCAAGGAATATGTGATGCTGACTTAAGGTTCACAGATGTGTTTGTTGGTTCGCCCAGCAAAATTCACATTTTGGGAGATGCAGCCTATCCTTTGAGAAGTTATCTTCTGACTCCATATAGACATGTTGGAAATATGACCAACAAGAAAATTTTGTATAACAAAAAGCTAAGCCAAACGCGAGTCAAAATTGAAAAGTCTTTTGGTTTGTTAAAAACGCGTTTTCGTCAGCTTATGCATCATAGAGAATATATAAATTTATATAATTATATTCTCTATGTTATGCGTCTTGATTTCCACACAGTCGAAAGAATGTGTAAATTCATTTTGGCATGCTGTGTTCTTCACAATTTGTGCGTCGACGAAGAAGATGTTTGGAACACCCAAGACTTAAAAAACTCTAACGAAGAAGTTGTTGAAATTGTGGAAATGTCACCAGATTTTATAACTCAGCAAATGGGTGTTAACGCCATCTGTGAGCCAGGCACAACTGTAGCTCTGTTTGCAGTTTTGCCTCGTTCTACGAACATACCCCTTCTTTTCGTAATACTAAACGAACTGAACGAAACAATATAATTTTCCGGCTTCTTAATTTTTGCCATGCTTAATTTCCCTCTCTTCCAATTCTGTTCGCCATCCGAGTCACATTGTTAAGCAAAAAGGTTAAAAGTATTATACTTAAATTATAAAACTTATTGTATATATCTAAAACTTAGTCTAAAAACATTAAAAATAAAAACTAAAAGTTAAAACTAAGGAGATTTGTGATATTTAGTCGACCGTATAAACATTTGGTCCATACGAGACGGATTCTAATACATCCAGAAATACTGAAATCGATCACTTATTCGCAAAACCAGCTACGTGAGGTTGATATAGCGTGATAATCCTAGTGGAAAACACATATTTGTGCAACGTGAGGCTGATAATCTTCGTGGCTATACCGTCATCTATTTGGAGCAACATAAATTGCATTGTAGTCACGTCTGCGTCGTCATCGATCACACCAGCCTCGTACTTAACCTAAATTACATTGTACTAAGTTACATACATTGCATTCACGAGTGCCTGCGTCGTCATCGGTCACACCAGCCTCGTACTTAACCTAAATTACATTGTACTAAGTTACATACATTGCATTCACGAGTGCCTGCGTCATCATCGGTCACATCAGAACATCAGTACAAGCGACAACTTCGTCGTACCACCATTTACGCCATTCGTCGAAGCATCAGCCAGGTCATTGGTTATATATTACCAAACGCACCGTAAGCCACGTGCCACCATCCGTCCCATTATCTATCTCGCCGCTAGCCACATCATCGTCATACCATCACCAATAGCACCATAAGTCAAGGGCATCATCAATCACGTTTTCGCTGACATCAGAAGCATTAAAGCAAAAGAACAAAAAAAAAGACTCGATACTAGCCACCTCATCTTCATTCCCTCGGCCCTATCACCAAACTTGCCGTTAATCAATCAAATACCATCATCGTCATCACAAACATTCAACATTCATCGTCATCATCAGACCGAAGATCATCAGCAGCAGCCGTAGTAGTAGAACCAGGTAATCATAAATCCAGTGCATACCTTCTTGTAGATTATATTTTCTTTATAATATATTTTGTATATCATAAATAATATATTTTTTGTTCTTTGTATTTTCTTTTGATTAAGAAATTATATAAGCGATCATATATTTTGTTTCTTGATAAATTCTTCAATTGAGAATATATCCAAGTGATAATATAATCAACCATATTAAACATTAAGACATACATATATCTACTTAAGCGGTTCGGTCGTTGAATAATTACTCAGGTTATACTTTTTTTATATACTTTTTTTCCTATTCAGACTTATTGCTCTTGCCATTTCCTTCTGTTCCCCGGGTGTATAATTTTTGTGCACTTGTTATCTAAGTCGAAGTACCATACATAAACGACTGTACTTTTGTGTGTTTGATTAGCGAGAGAAGAGGGGCCAGTTTTAAATTCCATAAGTGACATTTCAAATATTCTTCTTACTTTTTTGCGTTCGTGAACTTTGATTTACTTGCATAATTATTTTGCGTTATAATCTGTTTCATTTTCTTACGTTTTTTGTAAGGTATTCGAACAAAAACAGATTGCCGTTTGAGCTTTGTGTACAACGAAAATATTTCCTTTAATTTTGTCCTAAATTTTCTGCAAATATTTGCATTTTCGCCTTTTTGTTGTTTGTGTTGTGCGTAAGGGTTGTCGCCTGTTAGTTCTTAACTTTGTAGTGTTATATTTGTTGAGTCATGAGTTTTATCACAGACTTTATACATTCAGCTGATCAGCTTGTAAAATATGCGGCGGCTTTTAGAGCACTTCCCGAAGCAAAGCATTCCTTGCAAGCCTTGAAGGCACGAAAAATGGAATTACGGGATGTATGGTCTGAAGTTAAGTCTAAGTATTTGGAATGTCTTCGGCTAGGATCAGAATCCGAAAATTTTGACGCGGCTACCATAGAAGAGAAGTATACTTATTCCAACGAAACTTATATCAGCTGTTTGGTGGCAATTTTAGAATGGGAAGAAAAGCTTACTAAGGTAACCAATCCAGATTCTAATGGAAAAAATATAGCAGATGATCACACTACTCATTTAAAATCATATGGTGTCAAATTACCAGTTTGTGATACCGAAACTTTCAACGGTGATTATCTTAAATGGCCAACTTTTCGAGATATGTTCGAAGCCATTTATATAAAACATCCTAGATTGGGGGAGGTAGAAAAGCTTTTCCATCTAAGATCAAAGACTACTGGAGATGCCTTCAGCATTGTAGAAAAATTTCCTCTGATCAACTCGAGTTTTCAGTTGGCTTGGGAGTCTTTACGTTCCACCTACGAAAACACGAGAATCATTGTCAATAATCAAGTAAAGACATTACTCAATCTACCTTCGTGTCCTACCGATACAGGAAAAACTATTAAGAACCTTCAGCGTCATATTAATGATTGTTTAGCGGCTCTCAAGGCCCACGGAATAAACATTTTTGGTTGGGATCCGATTCTTATTTACGCTTGCTCTAGTCGTTTGCCCCCGAATACTCTTTTCTTGTGGGAGCAATCTCTAACGGATCCTACTGTTTTACCTACGTGGAAACAAATGGATAAATTTCTTAGTAATCGGTTTCAAGTTCTTGAAACAATTGCCGATGTCACTTCACCTGCTGCTTCGACCTTTGACAAATCAGTTAAAACCCCAAAAATAGTTCCTCAACCAAAACAGCGAGTGAATGCTTTTTACTCCAATTCTCAAACTTCGGCGTGCAAACTCTGCTCGGAGAAGCATCTGATTAATAAATGTGCTCAATTTCTAGCAATGACTCCTTCAGCGAGATACGACACAGTCCGAAAAAATAATATGTGCGGGAATTGTCTTTCAACAAAGCATAGGTCAAGTGCTTGTCCAAGTAAATTCTCGTGTTCAACGTGTCACAAACGACATCATTCTTTGTTACATTTCCAAACTAGCACAGAATCGCCAGTTTCGAATGGTGTTCTACCGAGTTCATCAATACCAATTGTTAGAGCAACATCAGCTCCCCAAAGTCATCCACCGTCTCAATTACAGTCCACTTCAGCACCATTTGTACCATCCATAACCGGTAGAACTCATTTCGCTTCATCGCACAAAAATGTTTTGTTAGCAACGGCTCTGGTGAATATCATTGGACAAGAATCAAATCACTTGGTTCGTGCCTTAAAAGATCCTGGATCTGAGGTTTCATTTATGCTAGAATCTGTCCAACGACGTTTAAATTTACCAACTTACCCAACTAATATCTCCATTTCAAGTGTTAATGCAACACACGCTGCTTCTTCGAAAAAGCTTTGTACCTTTTCTTTTCTTAATGGAGAAACCCCTGATGTTCCTATTACAGCGAGCGCTATAGTTCTGAAGCAGTTAACAAATGATTTGCCAAGCACTTCCTTCTGGAATTTGGATACCACCGAACTGAATGGTCTCAGACTTGCTGATCCCACCTTTAGTCGTTCGGCCAAAATAGATTTGCTTATTGGTGCGGATTTATACCCAGACATTGTCAGGAATGGAGTGCGACGAATTTGTGAAACTCTTGTTGCTCAGAACACTGTGTTCGGATGGGTTCTTCTGGGCCCCCTTCCTAAAACCGTAAATACATTTGGAACTTTCGTGACTGAGCAACAAACAGCTTCGTTAGATGCGCTCCTAAAACGATGTTTTGAATTAGAAGAGTTGCAAGATGGCAAACCTATTTTGTCAGAAGATCAATATTGCGAAGATTTCTATGCAAAAACAACATTCCAAAAACCAAACGGACAATACGTTGTGCGTTTACCATTTAAGCCAAACTCAGCGTCTACATCGCTAGGTGGCTCTAGAGGAATTGCTCTTAAGCAATTTCTTCGCAATGAATCAAATCTTACGCGAAAACCTGACCTGCAAGTACAGTATTCCAAGGTTATGTCTGAATATTTGAACCTTGGACACATGCGTAAGGTGAACCCTGGTGAAGAGGTAGATAATGGAATTACTTCCTCCTTTTATCTCCCACACCATGCCGTATTAAAGCCTGAAAGCGCGTCAACCAAGGTTCGCGTGGTGTTCAACGCATCTAGTGCGTCTACTAGCGGCGTCAGTTTAAATGATCTTCTATACACAGGCCCAGTACTAAAACGGGATCTTACCTCTTTAATCATTCGTTGGAGATTTTTCAAATTTGTATTTAATGCTGATATTCAAAAAATGTACAGGCAAATTGCTGTACATCCACATTAGGGTGTATCATTACAAGGCATAATTTATATATTTTTTTAAATTTGAAATTTCAAGTTGATAAAAAGTTGTCATTTAGATTATATTTTAAGAAAAACAAACTTTTTTTGAAATGAAAGGTCGCTTAGGTGTCCCGGAATGAGCCTAAACTTTTAGTTTATTTTAGTAAAAACTAGTTTTTAATAATCGAATTATTAATATTATATGTAGACAAAACAACGAATTACTAAATGGAAATGCCTAAAAATATCAATAATTATAATTTGAAATCTTAAGTATCTTAAGTAATGCTGAAGTAACTTCCTTTACAATTCGCTCAACCGCTTGAGTGTGCACGGGAATCGTTAACTCATTTCTGTCACTGTATCCAGAACGAACTATCAACTTGATCTCCTCCTTGGTCAAGTTAGTGATGAGAGGTGGTTCTACTACTTTAGTAGAATTGCTGTGAACGAGATCAATGTAATTTTTTGCATCAAAGTTGACAAGTGGCAGCTTGAAAACTCGAAAACTCGGCCTTGGCATTGTTTGTCGAGCCTTTTCTTCCCGTTTGCTTGCCAGAACTCTCATATGTTCTCGAGGGCCAAACAATATTCCCAAAAGAATAAGCTCTGGATGTGCCATAAATACATTTCTCTGCAGTGTAGATTGAACTACAGCCTTCAAATCATTTTCTAAGTACTTGATGCATTGTACCAGTTTGAAAAAGTGTTTTTTTTTAAAAGCATTGATAATTTTAGAATGACATTTTATTGTGAACCATGACGTAGCTAAAGACTTTCATGGCGAACGCAGCTATTTTTTTCAATTGTGGGGTTGGATCAGTGGTTGAAATATATAAACGTAATATACGATTCGCCATTGTCAGCCACCTGCATGAGAGATACTCGCCAACTCTGGGGAGCATTCACCTTTTTTTATAGCATGACATATATCCCTCAGATACTCAAGTCTTTACTATCAACTTCTGGTAAGGTGCCATCTATTTTGTCATAATTAACAATTGGTAAGTCTTTGCAGTGAGTTAAAGTTTTACCTATAGGCCCACTGAAAGAAGTTGGTCCTGAAGTGGTAACAAACACTTTTTTAAGGGGTAATTCGTTCAAGTGTAGCATACAGATAACAACTTGAACAGGGTGCTTTAATGCACGTTCAAAGATCACAATCGCTCCGTTAGATACTCCAGTATTCGTTGCCGTACCATCACATCCAAGAGCTTTAGTAGTCTTTTTATCAATACAAGCTTCATTCATGTAGTCCAGTATTGACAATACTAGATATATATTTACCTGGACCACTTTCAGGAGTTACGTGATCAAAGAACGCTGATCCTGGTTCTTGAACCAAAGATATATGTTCTTCTCTAGAGGTTTTACGAACAGATTTACCTCGAACTATTTCTTTTGTTATAGTTTCATCTTTTCGACCAACAAAATAGAGAGCAATTACTTAAGTTGTTCGAGTTGAGGTTTTGCTTTGACGAAACTTTGAACTTTTACTCATGATGACAAAATAATACAATAACTCTAAATAGATAAGCAAGACACAAAACACCTTAATACAAATCAAACTTTACACTAAATAGCAAAATACTTGACCTGTAAAAGGAGAAGAATTAACGCGGGTTACTTAAGTTAAAAAAAACCGTTGGCTGAAATTATTTTTAAATTATGCATACATTTTGGGAGTACATTATATAAAAATTTGAATTCAGTTCCGGGAGAACTAGATGTTTGTTTTCAGGAGCTAAATATTTCTTTCATGATTTTGCATTTAGATACACGTTTTTGCACTTTAAAATTAAAAATATACTATGTGAATTTCGCCAAAAAAAAAAATTTAAAAAAAATTATTTTGAACGAAATTTAAAATTTTTAGGAGCATTCCGGGAGACCTAAATATATTTCAATCTTAAAAATATTTTTTTGTGTGAATATATGTTAGTAATCACAACTTTTTATCAACTTGAAACTTTACATTTCTCGAAAAAAAATTTGTGATACACCCTAATCCACATGATACCAAGTTTCAACGAATTCTCTATAGATTTCCTTCCTCGCATACTGTAGAAGACTATGAGTTATTGACTGTAACTTTCGGCGTAAATTGTGCGCCATACCTAGCCATTCGAACCCTCTTGCAGCTAGCTAAGGATAAATGCACGGATTACCCACTCGCTTCACAGATTATCTCATCAGAATGCTATGTCGATGATATTCTTACCGGTGCTCATGATCTCCCAACAGCTCAACGAGCCCAAAGAGAGTTGATCGACCTGCTAGATTGTGGTGGATTCCCTCTGCGTAAGTGGACATCCAATACGACTTCACTTTTGGACCATTTGCCTCCAACTCACGTTTTAAACGAGAACTTTGTCAAATTAGACAAGGAAAGCACCACAAAGACCCTTGGCATACAGTGGAATGCCAAGGAAGATTATTTTTATTTCGTAGCCCCATCATTACATCTTTCTGAAGCTCCTAGCAAAAGAGAAGTATTTTCTCAAATCTTACAACTGTTTGATCCTGCTGGGTGGTTGGCCCCCGTCATAGTAAAAGCAAAAATCCTAATGCAACGAATCTGGGTAGAAGGCACACAGTGGAATAATATTATTCAAAGGGAAAGTTATGGAATATGGGAAGCTTTTGTCGAAGCACTCTCCGACATCAAAGAAATTCGGATTCCACGCTGGTTGGAGTATTGTCCATTGTCTCAAATACAAATCCATGGTTTCTGCGACTCGTCGGAGAGGGCTTTTGCGGCAGCTTTGTATTTGCGCGTTGAGAAACCTGATGGATCTATCAGCTCACATTTGATTTGTGCCAAATCTAAGGTAGCCCCTATTAAGCCGGTGTCGTTGCCGCGACTTGAACTCTGCGGTGCCCATCTTCTTTCAAAATTGATTAAGGCTTATCTCCCAAATTTTCCAATAAATTCATACCAAACCCATCTTTGGACTGATTCCTCCATTGTGCTTGCATGGCTCAATAAGCACCCTAGCACTTGGAAAACCTTTGTGGCGAACCGAACAAGCAAAATAATCGATAATGTGGGAAATACGAATTGGAAGCATGTCAGATCAGGCGAAAATCCCGCCGATCTTGCGACTAGAGGACTCACACACAGTTCAACAATCTGTGGTGGTACGGACCTAATTGGTTGCGAGAACCTCAAACAGTTTGGCCAAGTACTGAGCCTGAACCGCCACTTGACGAACAATTAGAACACAAAACTGTTTCGTGTTTTGTAGGGCAAGTCAATTGCAATGAGGTTTTAGAGCGTTTCTCTTCTCTTTCACGTGCCTTGCGAGTCTTGACTTACGTTTTTCGCTTCCGTTACAATTCCGTCAAAAAGCCTAGGACCGACATATTCCGACACAAGACTAAAGCTGTAACACAACAAGAAATGAATTTTATAAAAACTCGTCTAATTATTCTGAGTCAGCAAACATATTATCCACGAGAGTATGAACGTTTATCTAATGGTAGGCCCTTGCCTGCTACGAGTAGTATTTTGTGTCCTAATCCTTGTTTGGATTCTAGTGGAATTCTGCGTGTAAATGGGAGACTTACTAATTCTGTTCTTACATATGGTGAAAAATATCCCATAATTATTCCCTATGAATCTCACTTCGCCAAAATTCTTATTAACTTCATCCACAATCTGACTCTACATGGTGGCAACGCACTTATGATTTCCGTCATAAGAAGAATGTATTGGATTCCAAAAATTAACAATCTAATTAAGTTTTGCATACGACAATGTATCACTTGCGTAATTCACAAAAAACAGCTTCGTACACAGTTAATGGCAGCTCTGCCAACAGAAAGGTGTACGTTTTCGCCACCTTTTACTTATACGGGTGTAGACTTCGCTGGGCCGTTTAACATTAAAAGCTTCTTAGGTCGAAGCTGTCGCATCACAAAAGGCTATGCCTGTTTATTCGTTTGCCTTTCCACGAAAGCGATTCATTTAGAGGCAGCTAGTGACTTCTCGTCTCAAGTGTTCCTGGCAGCATTTGCTAGATTTGTTGCGAGACGAGGGCTTCCTAAGGAAATGTTTTCCGATCATGGAACAAATTTCACAGGTGCGAATGTAATATTGCAACGCGAATTTAAAACCTTTTTAGAATCTTCGTCAAACGAAACTCGTCTAAAATACGGAGTTCAGGGTTTAGAGTGGAGTTTTATACCTCCCGGCGCTCCTCACATGGGTGGCCTTTGGGAGGCTGGGGTGAAGAGTCTTAAGACTCATCTTCGAAAACTTGGAGACACGAGCAAATTTACATTTGAAGAATTCTCGACTATCCTCGCTCGTATTGAGGCGTGTCTAAACTCACGCCCTATTTCTCCAATGTCCAATGATCCGTTAGACCCTCTGGCCCTGACTCCAGGACATTTTCTCCGCGGCAGTCCATTACTCACATTCCCTGAACCATATAGTAATGTAAATTCTCTTCCCCTAATCAATCGATGGGAAAACCTTAAGTGCCTCCAGCAGCAATTTTGTCAGCGCTGGAAAGAGGAATATTTGAAAGAGTTACAGCAACGTTACAAATGGCAATTCCCTCGAGAAAACATAAAGGTCAATGACATGGTTGTCGTCAAACAAGAAAATCTACCTAGTACCGAATGGAAAATCGGACGAGTAATCAGAGTGCACCCGGGAACAGATGGAATGGTAAGAGTTGCGACTGTAAGAACTCCCCAAGGTGAAATCACTCGACCTGTAGTGAAGTTATGTGTTTTGCCAATCACTTAAATTTAGGAAGGGTACCACCAGAGTAAATGCTTCTTTTTACCGCCTTTCAAAAAAATTTCATCTTTCTTTTTGTTTTGTTTTTACTCTGGAAGTAAAATATATGATTACATGCATATTAAATTTGTGTTATATTTATGTTCTTTTCTTAACAATATACTTGATTTTTTTTTATTCACGCACTGAATTTATGGTTCCTGTAGATATAAGTTATCTTAAGTATTTATAGTTCTTTTTTTTGTTGGCGCAATGCGTCAAGGGGGCGGTAATGTTAACGCCATCTGTGAGCCAGGCACAACTGTAGCTCTGTTTGCAGTTTTGCCTCGTTCTACGAACATACCCCTTCTTTTCGTAATACTAAACGAACTGAACGAAACAATATAATTTTCCGGCTTATTAATTTTTGCCATGCTTAATTTCCCTCTCTTCCAATTCTGTTCGCCATCCGAGTCACATTGTTAAGCAAAAAGGTTAAAAGTATTATACTTAAATTATAAAACTTATTGTATATATCTAAAACTTAGTCTAAAAACATTAAAAATAAAAACTAAAAGTTAAAACTAAGGAGATTTGTGATATTTAGTCGACCGTATAAACAAATGGGAGAAATTAAAAGAAGCAACATTGCTGATAGTTTTTAATTCCATTGTTTTAATTTTTCATTTTCATCAAATTTCATTTGTACTTAAATATAAAAATTCATAAAAATATGTAGGGGAGGAAGGGGTGGATGTGGACAGGGGTGGATGTGGACATCGGCATTTCAAGTCCACTCGTTGAAAATTTGAATATGGCAACGATGCCATCCATTGCCTTTTTCAATTGTGAATGAACCTTTAAATTTTCAAATCTGTCAGTCTTGTGTAAAAATTGTTACAGGTTCATTCGTGATTTTCACTCTAAAAGTAAAATTATTCTCTCTCAGAAATTCGCAGATATTTTTTAAAAACAAAGCAGAAATAAATGCAGGTAATTGTTTTTTATATTATCGAAGTGTCTTGATAACATTGGTGATCATTGTTTTTTTAAATAGAGGGTTTTTTTAAGAAATAAATGTATTACTTTACAAAAAAGTGCTTGCGGGGTGAATGTGGACACACTATATGGGACACACTTTTAAAAGGTTTTTTATACTTTTGTGAATTAAAATAAGAAATTTTTACTTTGGAATATTAAAAAAGTTCTTTTTTAAATATCTTGTGTTAGTTTTTAATTATTTATCGGTTATTTTTGTAGCTGTCCACTTCCGCCAGCGTTGCCAGACACCCAGATTTATCGTATTTCTCCAGATTTTTAGAGCTGTTTACGATTGCCAGATTTTGTGTTTCAAAATTGGTTTTTTTTTCCAGATTTTCAACTCAGCAAAGTATGTGCATACCTTTACCTTAACATCGTCACTTTTTTCATAGAAAAATTTAAAATTTTATTTACAAGCTGGCAGCACTTCACTTAAATTTCCCTTTTGAAATAACCCGTTGCACAAGAAAAATATCCAGGCCGAAAAAGTCGGTGAAAATTTATTAAGCAACAAGGATTCTGTTCCTTTAGAAACCACTCCCAAGGTTTGTATCTACATAAATATCTTTAAGCGATCTATCTATTTTACCATTTTTTTTATTAGATAAAGCATGTGCCAAAATATTCGAAGCTGTGGGAAGTGGAGCAGGAATTAAAAGGCTGGCTTAAACCTTCTGAAAACCCAGCGTACTTGGCCGTCTGCAAAGTATGCGGGGTTTTCTTGAAAGCTTCTGGAGGACGTAACGATCTGATAAAACACTCGTTAACAAGCGTACACATCAGAAATTGTGCTTCTGTGCATCTTCAGCCAGCAGCAGATAAATCGCTTGCTTTTACTTCCCAAAAAAAACAAACCATGACAGCAGAATTGCAAATAGCTGCTTTAGTTGTTGAACACAACCTGTCATTTTTGCTATCGGATCATTTAGTTAAAATGATTAAATTTGCCTACTCGGATTCCAGCACAGCAAAATCTATAACATACAATCGGACAAAAACAACATCGCTTGTAAAAAACGTAATCGGGGCTCAACAATTGGACGAACTGTCCGAACTGATGAAGACAAATAGTTTTTCGATTTGCATTGACGAATCCACGGATATAACATCAACTAAGATTCTGAGAATTGTCGTAAGAATTTGTATTAATTTTAAGATCCACGATTTTTGTTTTTCGTTGTGTAAAGTTGTAACTGCCGATGCAAAAACTTTGCATTCAACAATCGTTCAAAAATTTATCGACAAAGACATCGATTATAGAAAACACTTACTCGGGTTTGCGGCAGAAGGGGCAAATAATATGACATTCAATAAAAATTCCGTTGCATCATTATTAAAGAGCGAATGCCCGAATCTTGTAGTTTATTATTATAACTGAAACATTAATGATTTCAATAAAAATAATTTGAAATAATAAAGTTCTTTTTCTTAAATTAAAACTCAACCGCGTCGTGCGGTGCTTGATCAAAAAAATCATTTTTCGTTTCCAGTGTTCATTTTGTATGTCAGCTAAAATTTTGCGTGCTGGGCTTAACCATTATTTAAATTCACAGGACAACGATAGTTGGAAGTAAAAACTTACAAATGTTTGTTTTCACCATTTTATAACCTACTCTACAGCAGAATATATTTGAACCTACTTAATTCACCACGCAAGTCTCAAAATTTAAACGCAATTCAGACAAGGGGTTATGCTTCTTTTCCGAATTTATGTGAGTTTGAAGCTGGGAAGTATAACTTCAATCGCATGTACTGTTTACACACACACACGTTTTTTTCTTTTAACTGATTCCCAGATTTTTCCAGATTTTTTATGTGGAATTTCCAGATTTCAAAAAATATTTTATGGCAACACTGACTTCCGCCCCATTAATTTTGGTCCGTGTCCTTATCCACCCCTTGGTGGGGGGCATATGGACAGAAAAAGCTTGTTGATTGAATTATGGAAAACCTTAAAACTTGAAGTCTTATCAAGTTTATGTTTATACTACGTTTCCACCTACAATAAAACTGAGTTTTAGCTTAGATGATTTAGCATAAAACCTGAAGTGTTTCCACTGGCCATAATCGGTTTTATTTTGACGTTTCCTAGATTTATTTTGACAAAGCATCTTTGACATTTCATCTTTCAAAAGGAGAAAAAGAATTCACAAGAAAAGATTACTTGGTTAATAGATTCTTAATTTGTTTAAAGAATGACTTTGGAACGATTATTATTGAATTTGTTTACTTTACAAAGCAATGCTGTATTGATAAGCAATGCTCTTGATAGACGAATTCATTTATACAGAAAACAACGTCGACAGTGCTTGCTGAACATTCTGCGAGCCTATAGAAAAAAACAAGCATTGCTCAAAAGAAAAAGGAGTGTCTGGACTAAAGTAAGTAAAATATTCTACACCATGGTAAACATATTTATTAAATCAAAAGTCTTACAGACACGGACAAGTAAATTTTGGGAAGAAGACGTACCCAAAAACGGCGACCAGTTTTTCAAAGAGAACTTTAGAACCAACCGAGAAAATTTTGAGATTCTTTGTTTCCATCTTCGAAACTTAAAAAAGAATGACACTCAGTATAGAAAGTCGATACCACTGGACAAAAGAGTAGCGATAGCGTTATATACACTTGGTTCTTCCGCAGAGTACCGAAGCGTTGCAAATCTGTTTGGAGTTGGGAAGTGCACCGTCGGCAACATTTTGCATGAATTTTGTGAGGAGGTTTGGAAGGTGCTGCATCCAATCTATTTATCTGCATACCCACTCACTGAAGAGAGAATAAAAGAAAATGTTGTGGGTTTTTCAAAGTTAGGCTTCCCCCAATGCTTCGGAGCCATAGGTTCGTATTCGTATATTAATTATAAATATCAAGATTTTTGATTGCATACAAATCATTTTCAGATGGTTGTCACATAGAGATTCGCCCCACCGCTGAAAATGCAGTAGACTACTACAACTATAAAGGTTGGTATTCTACAGTATTACTAGCTGTTGTCGACTACAGGTAAAAAAATGTAACTTAAGACCTCTTTTATTAATTAATTATTTTATTGAAATTTAGGTATAGTTTTCTTTACATAAGTGTTGGCAGTCCCGGACGTTGTAACGACTCTTCAATTTTTGAAAGCTCTTCTTTGAAAGCGTACCACCAGGATCCAATATTAAAGGCAATGTCAAAGAACTTATGTGAAGTTAATGTGCCAGTCGTTCTTATCGGAGATTCGGCATTTAGGTTTTCCGACATTCTTATGAAACCATATCCATATAGTACTTCCCTGACACCAAAAGAGAAAAATTTTAATTTTCATCTTTCCAAGAGTAGAAGAGTTGTTGAAAATGCCTTCGGTCATCTAAAAGCCAGATTTCGAAGAATTGGAAAGGGGTTGGATAATCACATCGAGAACACAAATCTTATTATAAAATCCTGTTGTGTACTGCATAATTTTTTAAACACTCATAACGATGAAATCAATCATCAGTGGATACAAAGGTCGAGGGACACTATAATAAGGGAACAACCAGAGTTCAATTCCATTATAAATGATACAAACCCAACGGCAATAAACATCAGGAATGCGATAACTAACTACTTAGGTGAGTTTCCATACGCATGAAATAAAACCATGTTCGCGGTTAAAGGCACTTTTAATTTTATTCTTAAAATAGTAGATACAATAAAAAAACAAAATAGGAACTCATTAAAAAAAAGTAATATTTCATAATTTAAAGCAAACAAAAAAATATTTCATAATTTAACTTTAAAAATAGCACAGCTCAAAAAACTTAAATCAAAAAAGTAAAAAAAAAGTTAAGTTCTTGGTTGTAGAAGAGACACAATTTCCTTTTGGACGGCTTCGCATGCTTCGACCATTCTCTCCAGGATCTCATTCCTTTTTTTTTTCTACTTCAACCATATCCTCGTCAGTTTTTCTTATTTGCCTTAAATTTTCTGCAATAATGGCGTCTAACTTCTCGCACTCATTGTTTGCAACTTTTCTTTTTCTTATTGCAGGTCTCGATCTTGAAGTGGACGCACTAGGTGATGGCTCAGGATTGTCGGACGTTGATGATGGTGATGGCCCAGGATTCTCTGTGATTGATAGAAGAATTTCTTCTATGTCATCATCAGCCTCCGTCGCCGATGACTGAGAATAATGAGGTTCTAGAATGAGAAAACATGTATTTAAATGATTTTTAATACAATAAAACAATAATTATTTTGCCTACCTGCAACGCTTTCATCCACTAAGTTTTCCAGGTTGTGTATTGGAAGCGCCCCCAAAATACTATGCACTTTACTATACATTTTCCATTCCGATGGGGATCCCCCGGAAGGCCCAATCAATTTCTTCTCCTTACTACAAGCAAATAAATAAAAAGGAATTAA
This sequence comes from Sphaerophoria taeniata, assembly GCA_943590905.1. Classification (NCBI taxonomy): domain Eukaryota; kingdom Metazoa; phylum Arthropoda; class Insecta; order Diptera; family Syrphidae; genus Sphaerophoria; species Sphaerophoria taeniata. The sequence goes on from OX016540.1 coordinate 47,757,826, forward strand.
AATATGTGCATACATACGTATATTACAGAACCTAGATCAAACTTACTTGTAGCGGGTGGTGAGGTTGTGAATTTTCGTTTTCACTTCCTCTGGTGAATGCCCTTTTAATGCTAAAGCCATCTCCTTAAAAATATGTGAATTTTTTCGGGCCCCACGCAGCTGGCCAATTTTTTCACCCCAAAGCTCCACCAACAGCTCCTCCTCTTCTACTCGCCAAGAATTTCTAGATATCTTTACCTTTTTCGACATCTGCAATTTAAAAATTATATTGTACAAATTTTAAAATACAATAAATTAAATTATCAGCACTTACATTCACAATTATTCGAATTTGTTTTCATTTTTAAATTCATTTGAAATTTCAAGAAACACAAATTATGACATTTCAATGAAAGCGTTCACAAAATTAGGTATGTTTGGTTCATTTTCAGTCCATGAAATCATTCAGACAAGGTGTTTTAGGGTTGTTTTATTTTAAAACCACTTTTGAGAAGATTTATATTTGTATGGTAAATCCGAAGTTTTAGAAGTGGTTTTAGCTCTAAATCTCGATAAAGTGGTTTTAGGTGTAGGTGGAAACATAGTATTAGGGACAATTTAGGGGAAGCCTTAGTTTATAAGCTGGTAAAAAGTGTTGATTTAAAGTCTTTACTGTAGACAAATATTAAAGATTTAATAAAATTTGTCCACAACCGCCCCCTCCTCCCCTACAAAAATAAATTAAAATACAAAAATTCAAAAATTTTTTACAAAAATAAATATATTCATAAAAAAAATAATAATTATTAATTTCATCACAATTATTTATAAATATCACAAACAAGGCATGAATTACTTTTCGTCATGCTGTTTTTGCAGGATTTGCGCCAACGCATTTCCTAGTTCGGAAATTTTTTCCAATCTTTCCTTGTGGCGTCTTTCTTTGATTTGTTCTTTTTGAATATGTCTCCTCTCCTTATCCTCGATAAGTTTCAAAACCATCCTTTCAGCGAGACATTTTTGTTTATTTCGTTTTGGGGTTTCTATTTCTATTTCATCGTCCGAATCCTTCCGAACATTGGGACGGTTGGGAGAAATATTTTCTTGTGGTGTATCCCTGGGCATATTTTGATTTGATATCGACGGTGAAGCGATGAACATTTTGCGACTTAACGGAGATTCCTTTGAAGTCGAAGGGGGGACGGTGATTCCGCTCGTTGATTCCTTCGGTAAAGTTTGTGGGCATTTTTTGCGAACGATCTTATTCGGCCCAACAAAAACTTCCGGCACAATGTAATCATCACATACACCCTTATTATGATAGGCGTTTTTCTTAAACGACAATTCTCATTTTTTGAGTCGAGTCACTTTTAAGGCGGTATTACGATACTTAAACGCCACTCGTTGTCGATCAACTTGCGTTCCACAAAAACAAATAAAATTTGACAAATATAATTTTAAATTCAAATGTCATTTGTTTTCAAAATTATTTTCAATTTTGTAGGATTTCTTCTTCTCCTCGAAATTTTTCTCAGTTTCATGAGCTTTTCCACAACAATTCTGATTTGGGTTACCAAAATCCGCTTCCTGGCCTCGTAGCAGGGACAAAGACGTTCGTGCAAGAGCTGCAGCGCTCTGGTTTTTTGAAGGTCAGGGTTTTTCTGTATTCTGGACGTGGTATATTCTTCAGAAATGCGAACGGCCGGCGGGAGAGATCGTTCGTCTTCAAGGACTGAAACAGGCTGGTGGTGTTGTTGATTTATTGCTTCTCCTGTTTTTTTTCTCCAAAAAGCAATTCCTTCGGAACCGTGAGATGCTCTTCGACACGTTTGCCAAGTATCGAGGATATAGGGCAGGGGTTGTGTTTTTCCACGAAAGAGGAATCTCTGCCGATGTCCCCTTCCTTTGCAAGTCCATCAAGTGTAATTGCGAGTGTCCTTTTCTCTTTCAGCGTGAAAGGCCTCGATGTCAGTTGAGAGATGGCACTACGACGCACGGGCTGGTGGAACTGTGGCGTGTTCTAGCCAAACAAAAAATGTCGCGGTTTCGCGACATTTTTTGTTTTGGTTATTGAATTGGCATTGAACACGTAGCGGCCGTCCAGTCTTTGGCTCCCTACTCACGAGCTAAAAAGGGGCTTTAGTCTGGACACCCCTTTATCTCCTGCTGCCCGGACCAGCCTCATACGGCTGTAGGAATGAATTGTGAGTGTGGTTTACGAGGAGGGGGGGAACGTTTGCAAGACTCCTCTTTGAAAATTGGTCGCCAACGATGGACTCCGCTCCATCAGCTCGACGAGACGCTTCATCTGCTCTGAGTTAGTTATTTTCATGTTAAATTCCAATTTCACCAATGAGTCGTTTGAAAATTTGTGTTCGACAAAAAATAGCGTTTTGAGAGTCGTTGTAGGCGAGTAAAACGACAGTTATAATATAAATGAGCGCCATTACTCAATTTCTCATACAAAAACTTACGTTCCACTCAGAAAAGGCGTAACGACTCAATAAACGACTCTTAAACGCCACTCATAATACAAATTTTTGAAAATAAAATTTGTCGTTCAAGTGAAACGACTACTACAATAAGGGTGATTATTATTTTCTCCATCACCCTTCCATATAGCACTTCTTGGCTTGTGGACCCGCTTGTGTAGTTGTTTACTACCAACCGTCGCAGGTCGCACTTTCTGCAATACTGTTTTATATCTCCCTTCCACCTGATCTACAGTAATATACTGCCCAATTTGTTTGGACATTTGCAATGAAACCCCACATTGCTTTTTTATTGCGAAAAGGTTGCATTGGCCCAACGAGTTTACAGTTTTTATCATAAAACTCTAAAAGTATAAATGCGTTTGTTCTTCGGACCACTTAAAAATTTCTAAAAAAAAAAATATAATGGGTATCATTGAAAAATTGTATCCTGAGTTTCAAATAACGATATGCATACCTGTAACATTGGCTGGTTCTGCTCTCACTGCATGTGGAGTTTCAACGACACTCCTTTGCAAATTAAACTCCGAAGCAACGTCCTCAAACGCTGCCAAGAAAAACTAATGAATAATAATTTTTGCTATACCGATCCCTTAGATGTAAAAGCGAAAATCCTTACTGGACATACATATCTTGCAGCACAATTTTTCCCTCCTGCTGTGAAACTTCTCCATTTTCATCGAAAATAAGTTGAAAATTATTTGCCATTTTTGTTCTTCAAAACACGAACTAAACCACTCAACGATTAAAACAAGGGTGATTGCACTGACCGAGGTTGTTGCAATAACCGAGTAAAAAAAATTGTACGCTCAATTTGAGATCTAAAGCAAAAATCAGATGATGTATATGCCTACAACTTCATCATACCATCACTCGAAAGTAGCGGTAAAATAACTGCCTTGACAAAATATAACGCCAAAGACAAAAACAAACATAGTCAAGAATCTGAGAAAATAGAGATATGAGAATAAGAACAAAAGTTGCACTTATCGAGTCAATTTTGGAAGAAGAGTTGCGATTACTGCGTCAACAATGTTAAAAATACAGCTGTTGCGAAAATCGAGGAGTTGCGTGAATCGAGAGTTGCGTTAATCGAGAATGTACTGACAATAAACCGTAAACATGTGCCTATCGAAAATATTTTCACGCACACAAAAGCAATTGAAATTTTAACCCGTTCCATTGGAGGAAGAAAAAGACACATCAAAAAAAGACCTATGGAAAACAACATTTTTTGTACTTTGCTCTATGTAACCGCAATTTGGAAGGCTTGTTCTGGTGTTTAACGGTTCAAAATGAACGGCCAAATTTTACCAAACAGAGATGTAAACACTATTTGGCATTCTCAACCGTCAAACCATAGACAACAACCTTCAAAACCTTTCATGTAGCCTAACGCTTTGAACTCTCTGGTCATTTCCATTATTTCCCTCACGGTGAGATCAATAAGTGACAACCCGTAAAACCATAGAAAATTGTGTATACAGTCTTGTGTATTATTGAGGACAACATCAGCATCAGACCAATGCATGCATTAAGAGTCTTATTAATACTTTGTTTTATTTATAGAGCCAAATTAATTTGTACACTATGGCGTATGAGTGTTTTATTTTATTCTTTATTTTAAATTTTTTTTAACAAAACTTCTGCGATGCGGCCAATTACTGGATGAATTATGAGGGCAGCGCAAAGTGAAAGAAGACCCTTAAAGCATAGGTCCGAAGCTAAAATAATGTCATATGGATATACATACCTGATTTGTAGGTACTTGAAGTGAATGAAGACAAAATTAAGTGCATATAGTATAAACAAACAAATCATTATCTGTTCACCATCAAAGATAAAAACGAGCAATTTCGAAGTATTTGAGGTCACCTACCTCGGGACAAATATAAACCTTTTAAATGACCGACAAATGACACAATCCAACTGCTGATTTTTGGTTTGGCCACACAAGTATAACTTGTTACAAATTTATTAAATTCAACTTAATAACTGACACTTTAAAATAATAACACATTAAACAACAAATGCAGAAGAAAATTATTTCCCCTAAAATTAGCTCAATTTTGCTATTTTTTACCATAATCAATGGTGGACTGCTGAAAAGTATGAATTTAGGTAAACATAATTATGACAAACGAGTCTTGATACCATTTTAAAAAATTACGACTTTGAAATGATCCGAGAAACAATTATGTTCAAGCCAACAAGGTCGTTCGTCGTACCGAGGAATCTTTGTATTCCGGAAGAAATATTGTCTTCTCGTCAAATGAAATTGTTAGCTTGAATTGACGAACATTGTAATACCAAAATAACTCTTTGTTGAAGCTTGAAATCTGGGGAAAAAAACAATGACTATAGTGAAATACATATGTACCCATACCCATTTCTATTAAAGCTCAATTTTGCTTTTAAAATTGCGTCCAGAAGTTATTCTATTTACTGATTAATATTACTCGTATTACGCGTCTTGATTTAATTTTTTTAAGAACCCAGACAAGTACTAAAAAGCTTGATTTTATTTTTTCAAAACCCCATTTTTGGTCGACAAAACACTCTACAACATCACAATAAGCATTATTCAAAGCCTTGACTATACCTAAGGTGTTGCATACTAATTTCGAAATCGATGTATCATTATTGTGTTTCTAACAAAAAAGTTAAACACAAAATTTACGTTCGATAATGTGATGATAATTAAATGTTGTTTTAGAGATGAAGAATCACACGCTCATCTTTCTATTTAAGCTCTTTTGTTGCTTAATTCGTAATTAGTTTTTTTTTATGGACTCGTACAATAGTAGGTTTATGCTTAAGACTCATTAAATACTTAAAGCTAATTTAAGTACACCGTACACGAAGAGGTTGAAAGAAAGTAATTTGCTTGGTTTTTTCTTGGAACCTAAAAAGTAGGTGAAAATCAAAGACTAGATTGTTGTCATCAACCAAAAACTGAGTTTAATGACAGTAATGGATCCTCTTTGATTCTAATAGGTACTAAAGGGACAAGGAAACAAGTATTTTAAATAATTTTGAAATCTTGAGAGTTCTCGCAATAAGCTAAATATGTAGTTGTTCTATGAACATTTAGCGAAAAATTGAAGAATGACTTCTTCTTTAAACAATATAAATATATTTCATCGAAAATGGTATCGCGGCACCTCAAAAGATTGGCATTAAAACAGTAGACCCCACCGAGGAAAAGGATGAAGAGACTTAAGACAAGTTCTAGGAGCAATATCTTATCTATACATGGTATGCATTTTTTTTTATATTTTAATGCCAAGCTGGGCTGGACAAAGAAGAAATGATTGGACGACAAAACCTGCACGACATGATTTCCGAAAACGGATTCAGGTTGATCGACTTTACTGCGGGGCAAGACAAGCACGCAAGCACGCTATTTCCACACTTCGATATCCCCAAGGGACATGGAAATCTCCTCATCAATCAACTAGCAACCATAACATTAGACTGGGCTGCAGCTGTTTACCAGGCAATCAGAAAGCCGACGAATTTGAAAAAAAAAAGTTCAACGCTCGACGTAAGCCAATACCCAAGCAAAGCTACGTCCTGTTTTACCAAAAAACAAACAACAGAAAGGATTTTGCAATTACTCTTCTGATCATAATTACCGGACATACTCCCCTAGGATATCATAAGAAAAATATGAGATTCAGTTCAAATGATCCATGCCGAGAATGCGGTGACGAGGAGGCGCATGAAGACAGTTCACACTTTCTCTGTCACTTTGCCAAAGGAAGAATTCGCTTGGTAATATAATATGTTAGGGGGTTTGGCAGAACTCACTAGTACTCCAGGTACTAACCTTTTGAACTTCGTCAATGACTCGTCAATGAACTCATGGGTTTTTCATCAGTTTGAGTAGCAATACTCACGGCTATTACAATAGGTCTACATTAATCTAAGTGTGACGGTAAGGACAAAACTATCAATCCCTTAACCTTACCTAACCTAACCAGTTTGAATCCATCAATCAACGCACGACACTTCTGTAGCATAAAACATGTCCGCACCTTTGAAGGTGCCAAAATTAACTTGGATAACGACCTCGTTGTAGCCGTTCAATGGTTGTAATTACAAAAGATTGCTGGATCTTTTTCCGATTGCGTCTCCAAAAGTCTCCATATAGAAGTCCCTTGCCGCGAAGACATAATGTAACGAACCAGTAGCAACATTGTCAGATAGCCGTCAGAGATGTCTCCTCTGAATGCTAGGCTTTACACGATCATACCTTGTTTCGAAGATGAGTGCCGCGTGAACATGTAGATAAGCAAGAGGCATAAAAGCGGTGCTGGAAAAATGGTCGTGAGTCTCTCATCCGATTGGGGAGATAGAGGGATGTCACAACAGGAATTAGGATCGGAAGTTTTAAGAAAAGGTCAAACAATCCATCAACTTTAATACTTTTACACCTCCTACCTATGAGTCTAGACTCTAGAGGCTAACAAGGAAATTTTGTTGTAGAAGAACGTTCAGTGCATAATTAAAACAGCCATGACGGAAGAAATTTCGCTAGTTATATAGCCATTCAACTAAAGTGGCGCAGATTCCAACAATTTTGACCACCCAACATTGACAAAGTGAAGAAAGCCATATCTAGACAAGTGCAACAAAGCTGTTGGAGCAGACGGTCTAGCTGACACACTGTGCAAAACAGCTGATGTCGTTGATTTGGTGAAGAGTCATCTACAAATTTAAGTCACATTAGAGCATGCCTGAGATAACCTGAGCTGCACCAACTACATTAGACTCTTCTAAAAATCATCCACAAAATTTATCACAGTAATCAAGTGCGAAAGGTTCCAACTCTGTCAAATTCAATTTGTATGGCAATTGTTACCTACATAAAACTTCGTAAAATGGACCTGAGGGTTGCGTCTCGGATTAAATAAAATTAGCGAATACTTCAAGCTAAGAGAGTTCATAACTCAGATTATTAGATTCGCGTAGCAAAATAATTCTTCTTAACGCCATCAGCGTTGTCTTCATTTCAATAATTGAAAGTTCTATCGCCGGTACAACTGTCATTTTTTTATACTAACCTTTTTATCGACTGCAATCCAAATTGTTGTTGTTTGCCAAGGAAAATTTGGCTGTGCTGGCTACTGAGTAGTGACAAAAACATGGCTACTATGTCCTGCACTGTGTGGCTTCTGAGTTCTGACCCAATAAGTCCACCATCAATCAAAATAGTCTCTCTAGGGAAGACCTAGACTAAAAATTCCAATAGATTTCAACAAACCAACGATTGAAGGGTCAGATAGTTAAATGCACAATCTCCTGTTTACAAGTAAATAGATGTACGGAATCAGCACGTATTGTCATCTTTATTCGTAAATAAGTCTTGAGCTAAATACCTACATAATTTCTGTGGATAGTGTGTGGGTGTTTTTCTTAAAAATAAAAACAAATTCTTTCAGTGTATACCTACTCTTTAACGATGTGGTCAAAAATTTTATTTTCTTATTTATTGTACAAAATGCCATTGCAAGCTAACTAAAGTTGTTCAATTTAATTTAACTTCTTTATTTACACATTTTTTTAAAACCTTAACACTAACCTTGAGCCATGAGATCAAGTTTACAAAGCCAGTCGTGCATTTTGTTTGGTTAACTCGAAATCAAAACGCCAACGGCCGGTAGCGCGTCCATCAGTCGTCGTCATGTCATGTTTGATTTAAATCTCAAATTCGATAATAATAACAAAAATAATGGATTAATGACAGTGGAAGTGGTTTTTAACAAAAAAAAAAAAAACAAATAGCCCTAAATGTACTTTCACATCAGCTCATCGGCCAACAAAAGACCATCGTCACTTTGCATTTTTATGATAAATTGATTGATTAAAATTCGTTTCAGCTTAACATGCCAGAGGTCAAGTAATGTTTGAGTAATGCGGTATGCAGCCGCCCTGTGTTATCCGTAGAACTCGGCGACGAACGTCGACGACACGGCTTCACCGGCGGCGACGATTTGTTGTTCGTAGGGTTGTAGTGATACACACATGCCCGGTGTACCCTGTCCCATAGATCGTCCCAACTGAATGGCAGTTTAATTTCTTCAATCGGGTTAGTTTAGCTTGGACTTGGATATTATTGTATTTAGAGCTATTGAAGCGACTACACGTTCGTCCGTTGTAAAATCGTCGTACGTCGTCTCAATTCGTCATTTACTTGAGACTTCAAGCTGATTCACAAAGCTCTTGATTTAAGCTTCGTAACTGAAACATTGTGCGTGTTTAAGCCGCCTTTTAAATAATTCAAAACGTTTTTGCATATTAACCTCGCCAAATAAAACAAAAAAAACTAGTCTCCATTGAGGCTTGGTGCAGTTTTTATTGGAATTATTACAACAATCAATTGTTGGAGTCACCCCCTGTAAACTGTTTACTCGCTCGGTTTTTTTTCTCCTTCTTTTGAAACTTGTGTGCATTTTGTGATTGACGGACAGCTCCTATTAACGTCTTGTGGTGCATGCTAATATTAAGACAAAAACGTGCTTCTTTTTTGGGAATATAGTATCAACAAAAAGCTGGTGCAGTGTGTCGCATACTTGCATTGAATATTTTGTTTGTTTTTTTTTTCCTTTCATGAAGTTCGATTACTTAATCCAGATGACAAAGCAAACAAACCCTACGTTTTGTCGTCGCCACATCTTACGAATGTAATTACAATTTTTTTTACAATCAAACAAAGTGTTCAAAGTAATTAATAGCTATAGTGTAACGTAGCCATTATGTTGGACCTAGGAAGTGCAGCAAGAGAAACAAAGTTTTAGTTTGACTTGTTAATTGAGTTGTTAAACGTGTTAATTTTAAGGTTCAACCAAAAATTAACTGTCATTTGACCAGAGTTAGAAAAAGTGAGAGTGCCAATTTTAAAAACTAAAATTCAGATTTATCAACAAGAGTAAGAAATTGCCTATACGGACGCCGCTGGTTCAACAGACAAAGGTTTGTTCCATTATAGAATATTTATTTTTAAATTGCCGTACCATGTCAATAATGTATTAAGAAGCTTATACCTACTTGCTTTTTTTTTCTTTATTTCACATAAATAAATATTAAATGAGCTTAAGCGAGGATTTCGCTATTTGCTGTTCGTTGGAGTTGAGTATTTTTTATTTTTTATTTTTGCATTGCTTGATTAACCTTGAGTTGATAATTACACTTTTCTTACAAAAATAAAATAGACTTTTACTCGACGTAGTTGGAAAGTACTGAAAAACAATCCTGTATATGTTTATTCATTAAATTGTACAATAATAATTGCGTTTTATAGTAATTACTGGTAGGTATGCATAACGGTACAGAGGGTAGAGTTGAAAATTATAATCTATTTCTGAAAAAGTGCAGTCACTTTTGTAGACTTTTTATGACTTTAAGCATAACGTCAATATCCAAAAGTTAAATAATTCACATAAATCTGTAATTAGGGTTCAACTTACAAGTTGTTTTGGTTCAACACATTGAAAAAAAAAAAACATTTAATAGTCAAATTTGTTCATGAGAGAGCAGAAGGGTATAGGAGAAAAGTTAGTTATCAAAAAACATTGGATAATCACAAAAATGAGGAAAACTACCTTCGAGGCAAACGTAATGATGTCAAGTTTCATAATTTTGGTCTGGTCTTAAAAAAAACGAAATGAGTAATTTGATTAGTTTAGCCTTTTCAAATTTATGGATGAGGGATGGGTTCATGCTTGACGAATGACGAAACATTGAAGATTGAAGTAAATTTACACCTTTAGGTACCATTTGGCCAACATTTTGAATGTCACTCAAAGGGTTTTATTTGCGCGTGCTTTTTAATATTTTCAAACCTTTCTATTCTATATTATTCGCGGAATTCTGACAAGCAGAATTTTGAAAAGCAGAATTTTGAAAGCAGAAATTTGGCAAAATAATTTTGACCCCGGCAGAATTTTGACCCCAAACCCGTTGACACATCTGCTATCACATCACGTTAAATACTCACTCTGTGAGTTGATTAATCTAATGCTTTAAAGCAGGATCATCAACTCTAAGATGGGAAATTTTTGTACGAGAAGGTCTGTCAGCAGAGAGGCACTCCCAAAGGTGGTGTTCTGTCCCCTCCCTTGTGGAACATAGTTTTTAATAAACTGCTAATATCCCTTGAGAAGAATGGCCACACAGTGATTGCGTATGCGGATGATGTTGCTATCGCACCGTCATAGGAAAACATCCTAATACCCTGGGATACCCCCTCCAAAAAGCACGTAATATGGTCACTAGAGGGGCTGATCACTGTGGACTTATTGACCTCGTCCTTTTTATACGGAAATACAAAATCCCAGTAATTGTACCCCCTTCAATAAAAGGTGTACCACTAATTTTTACCAATGAAGCCAAATATCTTGGCCTGATATTATACAAAAAATTAAGTTTGAAACATAACATTCAAGAAAGAGTTAGGAGAGCTACAGTAGCTCTTTTATCCTGCAAAAAAAAACATAGGAAGCAAATGGGGTTTCCAACCTCACATAACCTATTGGCAATAGACATCGGTCATCCGACCAATACTCATGTACGAGGTTGCAGTATGGTGAACTGCATTGGAAAAATTTACTTACTGTGACAAACTCAGCAGAGCCAACGCACTGCATGTCTTTGCATAAGCGGGGCATTGAGAACCACACTCTCAGCGGCGCGGCACTAGACACTCTCCTCCATCTGACACCTCTCGACATATTCAGCAAACAAGTGGCGGCGAGTACAGCTATAAGATTCAATACCTCCTCTCCGTCATTTTTAACTTCTTCGGTTCCATACCAAAGTACACAGAAGAACGGGAAGACAATTCCTGAAAAACAGGAGCATCCACTTTTATACAGATAGATCAAAGACAAATTATGGTGTTGGTAGTGGTGTGTACTCCAGAAAAGCTTAATCTAAGCCTCTCATTCCGCCTCTCGAATCATTGTAGTGTCTTTTTTGGCGATCAAAGAGGTTCTATCCTGGCTAAGAGAAAACGTAATATCAACTTTTGATATCCGCATCTTCTCATGGCAGTCAGGCTCTCGACGGTGTCTCAACCAACTCTCAAACCTAGATTGTCAATCATCTCTTATGGAGATGGCGCAGCAATTTAATATTCACCTCTGCCGGGCAACAGAGACATCGCAGGAAATTGTAGAGCCGATGAAGCTAAAAATGGAACCGTCAAATCTATCTCACCTCAAAGGTTAAAGAAAGGTATACCGATAGCTGCATGTAAAAAACAGCCTTAACAATACCAAGCTCTAGGTGATACAATACTCATTTGGCCGTCACTTGATTTAAAGCGCTCTAAAGACTTGTTATCTCAAAGCAGATTTCATATTAGCTCCCTAAAAGGTGTCCTCACAGGACACTGTCTTATAGGCAGACGCAATACGCCTCAATTGTCTTCAGCAGGAGCTGTATGGACGAAGAAGAAGAGGAAACAATCTCTCACCTTCTCTGCACATGCCCTGCTCTTGCCCTAAGACGCACACTTCATCTGGGAGAATCTTTTTACGATAGCCCCAGTGAACTAGCTAACAAGGATATTAAATATCTTTTTCGCTTTATAAAAAGCTCAAAATGGTTCGACTAGTAAGTTCTCTTGATTCATGTGGTATCACAATGGGCCTTTTCCTTTGGCCTAAGTGTGTGGATCCTGTATCCGCAGCCACTTTAAACCTAACCTAATTGGAGGAAGAAGAACAAACGTCAAAAACACTAATGGAAAACGACATTACCAACATTTCATTCAGAGTATCAATACTCAAATAAATGTCAAATATTTCAATCTACGGTAGATTTTACCGATCCTTTAATCGGCAGCAACATCGTTTTTTCCTTAACAAATTTCTACTGTTTATAATAGCATTAAATAATAATATTAACAAAGATTCTGCTACGAAGAATCAAGGTCTAAGTGGCTTACACTCTTTCCGCCGCCCCGCTCCGCTGCCGATAAATACGAAAAAAAAACATTTCTATGTTTAAAACATACAACAGAGTATTTGAAGCAGCATCTAGGTTTCAATCCAATTTAACTATTTTAAGCATAAAAGTGAAGAGGGACTATCTTCCTAGTCTGGTATACTATTAAATACGACTGCCTGTCTATCTTTCCGGCCTGACATTAGATGTCTGTCCAATGGCATAGGAAGTAACAAATGGTTTTGCTAATGTCTCCACACTGTAACAAAAAAATCTCCTTAGTTGCATAACAATGCGCCTTAAAAGTCGTAGCGACGAAAACAATTGAAAATCTTGACGACATTAATGTTGCCTAAAATATATGTACATATTGTATGTAACAGATTGACCGATTATGATGACTTGTTGTTTGTTTTCAAAATTGGTCCGAGAATGGTTAAAATTCACAGTTCAGTCCACTTTAGACGACAAACGTTACCCCGGACACACATCTTCAAATACAAATTGGCAATTCCTTGTCAGCAAATAATTTTCAGCTTAGTGTTTTAAGTATTTGTTAACAATTTTCTTTACATTCGCAGAAATAAAAACTATTTGCAACAAACAATCTTGCCATTAAATCCAATACTGTATTTGCAAGAGAAAAAAATCCTTGCGAATTTACAAAATTTCTTGTGGTTTTCATTGGTGAGAAATAGTGCGCATACGCCCTGGTGAACACATGAGGTGCAACATCCAAAACATTCTAAAATATTCATTTTTTGGTAGCGTGTTCGTCACAAAACCAAAAGTGCGGAAAGAATTGAGGTTAATTTAAACAAACCATCATACTGATGCCTCATAAAATAATAAACTAACGTTAGATGGCGTATTTGAAGTGAACAAGTTAACAATGTCCATCCCTAGCGCTATGAGATCATTTTTTTGACCACTTCTTCTTCCTCTGAGTGAATTGTGAGAATCACACCGCAACCGTCTAACTGCCTTAGCAAAAATATATGTTGGTGCCTTAAAGATTTGTTTTCTTAGAGAAAGAGCGCCCAACCCAAACTCAACCCTCTATTAATTGCTTTTGGATTTTAATTGTGAACAACAAGAGGAGTTGCAAAATTTCACCCTCTATATATTTAGTATCCAAACAAATGTGCGAAATAGCAGTTGCAGTTCTCTTAGATATATTTCTGTTAATCGATAAATAATAATTGTCCCAATTAAAAAATAAAAAAAAAAAATAAAAAAGGAAACTTAGCTAAAACAAAACTACATCGGATCCTTGAGAAAAGATGTTGTACCTTGCAATAAACTTTAAACAATGGTTTGTTGAATACAATTCCTTTAGTTCTTTTATTTTAGTTTGTTAATTTATTTTGTAAATTTTCATTAGTTTTCAATGATTTTCAATTTTATTTTGTTTTCAGCAATCAAAATGCCTTCAAGAAATTTAAGTGAAGGCAAAGAAGCCGAGGTCTTCGGGGAGTTGCAGCATACAACAATTGAAATAACACCGGAAGTTAATGCAATTCAAAGTCACGTGATAGATGTCTTACCAGCATCAAATAATGAAAACGGTTGGCTTATGGCAATTCTGTATATAAGAGAAAATATTTAATCTCTTTTTCTGTATTTAATATTTCCAGGTAGAATCAAAAAGAAGTTATCCTTGACGGATAACATAGCGGTCATTGAAATTGGTGAGTTTTAACCAGTAATCTGTTGTAAGTTGGTGGAGCACTTGATTCTAGCAATGTTAAACTACCAATAATTTGGTCTATATATGCTTGAAAATGTCTTATGTTTGAAACATTGCTCTCTCGATATTTGTCGATGAAGCTATCAGAACTTAATTTTCTGTATCACCGTCACTGTTGGCTCGGACGTATTCTTATCTGAAGGTCAAATTTCGGTTATCCAACATTTGCATATTGGCAATAACGCGCTGAAGTAGTGTTCGTGGCTTAGGGGTTATTTGCGTTGGCTGCTAAGCAGAACGTTATTGTGGGTTCGAATCCTACTTAGGCCCATAAACGTTTTTATTTCATCCTTCAAGGGTACTACCTCTTGTGAAGAATTGCCAAAAATTCCAAGAGTATCAATATGTCATTAAAAAAGTGGTTCTCAACTTTGCCATTTGGAATCGGCGTTAAATTGTATATCCCCTCAATTCTTCACATGCACTCAGAGAATTGTTGATGAGAGTAAGCCACTTAGGCCTTGGCTCTTCAATGTGGTGAATGTTTTCCTCCAAGTAAGCTAATCGACGTAGCGACTTCACATAACCTCTCTCAGAAAGTAGTTAAATCTCGCGATCTTGGAAGCCAATTTACGGGCTTGTATAATGTGAAACTATGCGGTTACCAAACGTTCCCTTCAATAACCCAACTGTGGTATGAGCTGTATGACATGTTGCGACTTGTTGTTGAAACCGTTGACTCTAAAGTTCCGTCTGTACTACAAGTACGGCAGTTCTATTTTTCGACGTGAATTAAACGTCATTCACTTCTCAGTAGCAAGCACAGTAATCAAGTGCGAATAAAACGTTCCAACTCACTTTATCTGTCAAATTCAATTTGTATGTTACATAAAACGTCGTAAAATGGACCTGAGGGTTGCGTCTCGGATTAAATAAACCTAAGAGATTTCATAACTCAGATCATTAGATTCGCGTAGCAAATTAGTTCTTCTAAACGCAATCAGCGCTGTCTTCATTTCAATAATTGCAAGTTCTATCGCCGGCACAACTGTCATTTTTTTATACTGACCTTTTTATCGACTTCAATACAAATTGTTGGTGTTTGCCAAGGGAAATTTTGCTGTGCTGGCTACTGAGTAGCGAAAAAAAAAACGGCTACTGATTAGTGATTACATAGTTTGTGTAGTACATTCTTGTCAACGGCTACTGTCAAATTTTTAGGTATTAACAGCCAAATTAATAAACATAGACTACCGAAGGACTAACTCTTAGCCTGAGGACTAGTGGAAAATGCTTTTAATAAAATAAAATTTCTCTTAAGTGACGTTTACTAACTTACATGGTATGACAATAAAGTAATGAGACTGATTATATTGCCGCGATTGTAGTAACCCTGCGACCTTGAAATTTCCTTTCCCTTTTCCTGGCATCCTCCCCCTCTCCATTGATATATTTACCATCGCTCTAGCTTGTTTAGTTCGCCTGCTCTGTCGTGTTGAGTAAACGTGTGTTCGTGGTGCTCGTCACGAAAATGGAAAAACGAAATCAAGAGCAACGCGCCGCGAGAAAATTAGGCGTCAAATTGGGCGAAACAGCTTCAGAAACGTATGCTAAAATTGTAAAAGTGCATGGTGATAGTGCTCTTAGTAGTTTCGATGGCATAAAGAGTTTAAGGAGGGGCGTGAAAGCGTGGAAGACGAGGCGCGGAGCGGGAGACCAGTCGAGAGGTGCGGACTGACACGAATGCGCAGCGTGTGCGCGCCCTGATCCGTGAAGATCGGAGTTTAACAGTTCGAATGTTGGCGTCGGAACTAGGTATGAACCGTGAAACAATCAGACAAATTTTAACCGACGCTTTTGGGATGAGAAAGTTGTGCGCGAAGATGGTTCCAAGGAACCTTTCCGAGGAGCCCTCAACGTGTCCCAGTATTCGGCCTCTAAAGGGATCGCCGTGTTGCAACAACCACCTTATTCGCCCGATATGTCACCCTGTGACTTTATTTTGTTCCCTAGAACAAAATCGGTGGTCAAAGGAACCCATTTTGAGTCGATTGAGGACATCCAGGCGGCCGTGACGAGGGTACTCGCGGACATCCCAGTCGAAGCGTTCCAGAAATTTTACGAAGCATGGAAAACGCTCTGGAATCGTTGTATAGCTGCCCAAGTGGACTACTTTAAAGGGGATGGCAGAGTTGTAGAATAATTTTGAAATATACGGTTTTTATGGAATCAGTCTCATTACTTAATTGTCACACCTCGTAGTCAACCTTGAGAGCTGGATTAGCAAAGGACTAAGCAAGAAATATGTCAATCGTGAAAGAAACAAAAAAATAATAATAAATGTCTATGTATGTGAAAATAAATTGTTGATTTTTGTTTTTTTTAAATCTATAGGAATTTAATAAAAACCAGCCTACGATAATTAGAAAAGAAAAGAAAGAAAACAATGCAATGCAATCCAGCATTAAATGTTGAAAACAAAATTAGTACTTAATTACGTAAAATAAGTCCGAAATTAAAGAAAAAAATGTTTGTTTCAAAAGTTTGAGTTTGAAAAATATTTTTTCTAAAACTACACTCCGCTTCAACTGAATAAGCACACAATTTTCTCAAGTTTGTTGTACATTTTTTCCTAACTTTGAACGTTAATGCATCATTTGATGATGCTAACCGATAGCTTATGATGTTGAGAAAACAAATCAAAAAGAATAATTTAAAAAGGACCACTATTTTTTCCCTGGCTCTCATGCAAAGCTTTCCAGATTGAAAAACTCAGTTTTTTTTGCGTCAACTGAATAAGCACACGATCTTTCACTCTCATTATCTTCATTGGTTCTTAGAGTTTTAAAATAATTGGTATATCAAATCAAAAGTTGAAGTGTTCTAAGTGACATAAAACCGTTTATTTAAAATTTAAGAAAAAGATGGTTAGATCAGAAGCTTTAATAGTGTCGGACGAGTTAAGATTGATTCGTTAAAAGAATAAAGACTGACCGTGCGTGCTATAGCTACCAAGATTGATCGGAGTCTTAGTGTTGTCTATTCGTACCTCAGAAACAAAAGTTTGTACGAGAAAAACATGAAATGTGGTAAAAAAACGGCAACATTCGAAGTTGATCGACGAGCAATTTTAAGATGTGCTTCCAGTTCATGTGCCTCCGCGGTAAAAATTAAACAAAAAGTTGGTGTAACTGCAGGTTTTTCAACAGTCCACAGAGTACTAAACCGCGCAGATCATTTAAAACGATTGCAACTCCAAAAGAAACCACCACTAAACGAGCAACGAAAAGATATTCGTTTAAGATTTTCTAGACTCGATGTGAGTTGGAAAAATGTGTGGCACAACGCGGTTTTTTCGGATGAGAAGAGTTTCAATTTTGATGTCCCTGATGGTTTTAATTATTGCTTTCACGATTTGAGAAAAGAAGAACGATTTTTAGTGCGGCATCATAGTCGAGAAGGCGGAGTTATGATATGAGGAGCAGTTAGCTACTATGGGACTATTGAGCTTGAGTTTTAAACGTCAAAAAGGAGTGCAATTACCTGGAAAAGAATATTGAAAAGAAAGTTTCCTTCATTTTTGGATATTTGTGGACCCTATAAATGGATTTTCCAATAGGACAACGACCCTATCCAAACGTAGCGCACTGTCAAAAGTGGGAAACAGGACCAGAATGTTGAATTGCTTCAATGGTCGCCCTATTTACCTGACCTGAACGGTGTAGAAAATAAATGGGGATGGTTGGTATGTAAAGTTTATGAGTCAGGCCGTCAGTTTGAGGATAGAGAATCGCTTATTGCAGCCGTTAAGTTAGCATGGAGAGAAATTTCGCTGGACTACTTAAAGAGTTTATACGATTCCATGCCAGCCCGAATTTATAAAGGAATCAAGAATAAAGGTGGTAGTACCCAATACTAGAAATAACCAATAAAATAATATTTAAGGAAAATGTTGTTAATTTCTTTCCGTTTGATTTTATTTGCATTTTTAAAAGTTGTGCTTATTCAGTTGACGCAAAAAAAAACTGAGTTTTTCAATCTGGAAAACTTTGCATGAGAGCCAGGGAAAAAATAGTGGTCCTTTTTAAATTATTCTTTTTTATTTGTTTTCTCAACATCATAAGCTATCGGTTAGCATCATCAAATGATGCATTAACGTTCAAAGTTAGGAAAAAATGGACAAAAAACTTCAGAAAAATTGTGTGCTTATTCAGTTGAAGCGGAGTGTATTACTTAAAACAATTTAATTTAGAAACAGAATGAAAGAATAAGTTTTTGGCTTTGCACAGATGTATAGCTCGGTGTTGTAGATAAAGCCGTTGATTTATAATTTTGTTTTACAAAATAAGTCAATTTTTCGGAAAACTGCCCCTCCTGGCTAAGCGGGGGGAATAAGCCCCCCTCTCCCATACAATTTTTTTCTTGTCTCAAGCCTACCTACACGCTTAAGCTATTTGGCACAACGTTTTATTTTAACAGAAGGATGAAGGAGGAGTTAGTTATTGATTAAAATAAAGTTTAATTTAATATAGCCTAGCACACTTTTCAATAGGCAAGCTATCATATTCATATTTGTTTATAAGGCCACTCTTCTACGGCTCCCCTACTATAATCTTCAAATTTGTTGTAAAATATCAACAAAAACGGAAAAAAGGGAATTTTTGGATTCATTCTGGAATCAAATTATTTTTATTAACGCTTAGTCTATGGACCAGTTAGACTGTGGATTAAGAGTGGACTCGGCATTTTTTATGAATATGGCTGTAAGACTCTAAGTTGTTGTATAACCATCAGCGTGTTGAAACAGGCGTGATTTGCTTTCTGTTTATGGAAGAGAAGTGAAATTAAAGAGGATTTTTATTTGTATTTACGGTGATGCTTCTCCTTCGATGCCGACTGTCCAAAATGAGTTTTTCGTATTCGTACCTCACTATTTTATGAGCCATATAACTAGGTGCTCCAAAAACGGCTACCATCGAGGGTACTGAAGGTACCCATTACCCAAGTTATTATATAGTTGAGACAGAGCAGGCATTTCGAAACATTGCGTGGATCATATCTTGCATAAACATTTTTTCGTTTGCTCACTCCGGACACCAAGCGCAACCGTCTCGACGACGCACAGTGTGACATTTCGCTCATCTAGCGGAATAAAATTAATAGCGCTTACAAATTAATTTTTTTTTAGTGATTCCTTCGCAAGATTCAACAAATATATTCAGAGAACGACATTTAACTAGAACTATTTATTAAAATAGCCAAATTTTTAATTTGCAGAGATCGGAATGTACATGTTTTTTGCCTATGTTAGACCCATACTAAAGAGTGAATTAAGGTTGTATTTTTTTTGCTTCTTTTAAATTTTATGTAAAAGATTCATAACAAATATGTACAAAAATAAGTTAAACTGTAATTTTTGTACATATCGACACACGTTTTTGACTTAAAGAGCTTTTAACTCACGTGTTTTTTGCACTTTGGCAGACCTTTACTAAAAATTAAATTTTTCTCCCCAAACAGTTTTTTTCTTTAGTTTTCACAATGAATATGTATTAAAATGTAACTGAATTACAAAGATTTGTATAGTTACCAAATTTTGGAACAAACAGCCCTGTGAAAGCGCCTGTTTAGTGCACATACAAATGCCCATTCTGTACAGATAAAAAATTCTGACCAAAAATCCTGCTGTTTCTTTTTTGTTTAGATTTTTAAAAAATAATTACATATAAAAACATAATAATAGACAACACTTAATAACATTTTTAACAAAAATTTACTCCGAATTCCTCAAGCAGCTTAGATTTCTTATATTGTTACATTTAAAAGTTCCAGGACAAGAATATAACTTTTACTTACTAAAAATGGATCTGATGCAATTGAAAATCTGTTATTGACTCCTAAAAATTATTGATTATTAGATAAATTAACCAAAAATTTTATAAAATTAGTTCAAATTCAATTTAATTCATATTTTGGCAAAATCATTTTTTTTTGGTAAATTTTGAAAAACATTGCTTATTTACCCTATGAAAAAAATGTTATTTAAATACCAAACAGTAAGTTTTTCATCTCTTTGTTGTTGCATTATATATATATAAACTTATAACATAAAATTCCTTTTGAATCGATTTGAGTTTTGCTAGGACAGCAACGACACATATATATTGCATAAAACACATAATTTCTCAAATTTGTATTTATATAGAAGCATATATATGTGTATTAATGCATTTATTTATGTAATTAAATATGTTTATGCATTTATTTTATAGTTTTTCTTGTTTTGTGGTCTTGGTTTTATTTTTAAATATAATATCTTTATCATTTTGTAAGAAATTATTTTAGAAGCAACTTCGAAAATTTAAAAAAAATGTATGGGTGTCGCACCTATGCGCAGCAACTTAAAACTTAGAATGAAAGCTTATATATTGAGCTTTAAAAAACATATAGTTTCCCATCGGAATAATGCGGTATATTACTAAATATTCTCCACTTAATGTAAAAATTGACACAAAAAACTCAATTTTTCAACTTTTGAGCACAATAACAAAATATTGAGCATCATATGAAATAAGGTTTTACTTGTTTTTACATTCTCTTATATTATATTTAAGAAAAATAAAACAAAGTCCCCAATAACAAATCAAAAAACCCGTATAAATTCATATTAACCAAAGCGCCTTTAAACCTCGATTTTATTTAAAATGATCACAAAATCTGACTTTAAGATCAATTTTTGTTTTTTTGCTTAACCATAACCCAAAAATTTATATATAATTATTTTGTAGAAGATATTAGCTGCACATAAAACCGACTTTTGCATTGATTCTTGAAAGTGATTTTTGTAATTAAATTCCGCTAGATTAGTGAATTGTCACACTGTGCGACGACCGCGACGCGGCGGCGTCGGATCACCTGAGAGCATTTTTCTTTCCCTGTTTTGTATCCTGGTAAAAACCACCACTTGCAACTCATAAAGCGATATCGTTTGGGAAAAGTCTGTTCAATTTCTTCGAAGCAGCACTAAAGCAGAAATTTTCAAAGGAATAAAAATGAATAAAAAGGGGTTTCATACACGATTGGAAATGGAGGAAGCATCGATCAAAATGTTATAAATTCCACTCCACCGGTTGCGTAAGAAAGCTGCAAATTATAAAGTTAACTTCGATTTGTACTTGCATTTTATACTTTTCCAACATTTTGAGATTTCGATTGAAATCCGAGCTTCTTGGAATCTTGGGGATTGTTGGAGAATCCTACATTTTCCACCCGCCCGCCGCTCAGTTTGTTGCATTGGTTAAACTATAAAAGTAAAATAAAGAAATCATACCTTCTTCCCAAATTTTTGACTCAGAGATTCCACTTTGAAATCGTAATTCGTAAACAAGTATGAATTACTACCTTATCAGAGAATTACATTTTAAATATAAATATATTGGTTCATAGATTAGGACTATATTTTCAAGTTCTAAAGGACTTCTATTTGTTTTATGTAAAAAACAAATAATTAAAGAAAACTAGAAGTTTCCACTAAGAAAGCCTATACTGAAATTTGTGTCTTAAAATTATTGTAAACATCAATCTGAAGTATTTGAGTTGTTTTCCTTCGAAAGCAGATCGACCGATTTTGATTAAACTGTAAGCTTTCGGTACATATTGAAGTGTTTCAAATTTGCCTGTCAATATTAATTTTTTTTTATGTTCATAACGTTTTTGTACAAAAATAGGAACATACAACCTAGTAGCACGCTTTATTTTGAATCAATAAAATTTCTCCTGTGTATGTATGTAGGTATATAATCTTTGGCTTCTCCCCATAAAAAAGCCGGTTGAAATGGCGAATGTTTAAGTTTACAGTCGCTGATAAGAGATCCCCTCTGTCCGCCCCAACTATATTAATCATTTGGTCAGAGTTCAGTACAAAGCTATTTATCTATATTTCAAAACAGATTGTTCCCTTGCATGCAGGGAAGACAAAAAAATAACTTTAAAGATTAGTTCAGTTGTTTTTGAACTTTAAGTGCATTCAGACGTTACTTTTGTTTGCTAAGTGTAAATCCCTATATAACCACACTTTAATTGATTTTTTTAGTGATTGTTTAACATAAAGGTATTCCCACAACTCTACTACTACTGCTTAGTAAATAATAACAAGTTTTTATTTAATTTTTGGGGTGCGTTGTGATCAGTTCAATTTTGTTTATTTTAATCACATAAAAAGTGATATTTCTATTTGATTAAAAAATGTATTTTCCAACCCCATATTAAAACGAGACATCTTATTTGGTCATGAAATTTGCACTGCACACAAAATATCAAGTAAAACCTTTATCGTCTGGACAAGAATAATAAAGTAATGAGAATGACATAGAACTTGAAAAGCAAGTGATAATTAAAACCAGTATACGAGTTATTCTTGAGTGTCACGATTGAACTGCAATTAGTTGTTCTACTCCACTACCAATTATAAGCTTGCTAATTATAAAAAGCTACAAGCCACTGTAATAATTAATTTTTAATAATGTCGTAAATCTAACATCTATCTACTCCTTGGCCTATGGAACTTGTAAGCCTTGCTAAATAATAACGTTCAATAATTATAAATCGAATCAGTGAAAGGCTAGTTTTTCTTTTTTTTTAAGAATGAAAACAATTTTAAATGTCCAGTTTACATTTGGTTTTTTATGTTCTGGCAATGTTTGATGTTGGCGGGATCTCAAATCTTTGAGCAAAGAAGTGGTCTCACGGTTGTCCTTGTAACCGGAGTGATCAATCGCGGCACCCACGGCGCCGACAGCTTTCTCAAGGCCGATATATAACTCATGCGATCTTTTTTTTTTTTTTTGCTACGTGATTTCCCTTTCAAAAACCCTTAGGGGGAAGTGGGATACATTGATACACGGGGCACATAGATACATTCGATATTGTTTGAAAACTAATCACAGTAGGCCACTAAAAAAAAACAGGTGCACAACACACCATTTCTATACAACCATATACACCCTTAACTGTCCTCCCACTTCGATCATCCGTTATATCTCAGCAAAAGCAAACGTGTTTTTTAAGTGCATATGTAAATTTGTTTATATATTTTTGAGTGATTTTTCGCCTTGAATATATTTCGTGTCATACATTTCATTTCAAATATTAGGCGTGTTTTTTTGCACGCGTATATACGTTTAAAAAAATATTTACATGCAAAATGCAACAACAACAAATGTCAATATCCGCTTAGTAAGCCGATAATTATCCACGCTTAAGAAATAAGCGGATATAAAAACAGTGCTTCCATAATATCTTTTTCACTGTTTACGATGAATTTTCAACATATGTCAAAACTTCATTTCGAAATTCATTCGAAATTCATTCCATTTTACATACAAGGATACGAGGCTGGTCTGCAGTTGAATGGTTAATCTCAGGGGCGCCAAGCGAAATTTGATTGAATCAAGATTATATCGATTGTACATCAATTTTATTTTTCAATTTCAATTCTTTTTTTGGCCTACATGGTGTTTTAACGTTCAAGGTGTACATGCACGATTTTTATTGTTTTTTTTTATACTTCGTTACATTTTCTTCATTTTTCATCCTTAATTCATCATATTTATTGTGCTTTTTCGGGTCGTATTCGAAAGCGCATTCTATGAACAACTTGATCAAGTGTTAAAAAGTACAAGAAATTTTGTAGCGCCTAACGATCACCAAAAAAAATAAATGCGCCCCTGAACTCGAGTTTTTGTTTTTTTGACAGATGAAGCATTGGACCAATCACAGCTCATCACATGAGGGAAATTTCAAATTGGCATTTGACTAGTAATGCCAAAATACATTAGGCGTTTTTCTTTTTTAGCTCCGAGCAGGGTACGGAGCTGTCAAAAAAAAACCCGTATTTCTTTTTTAGCTCAGACATATCGGAGCGCTCAACTTTTGTTTATTTTTTAGATCAGACCGTGGTCAGAGCGCGATCTACGAGCTCGGTTAAAATTGATGGAGTAGATGGAGTAAAAAGTTGAGCGCGGCTAACTTCATGTATTTTGTTCATTTATCATGACTGAGATGATGCGAAAAAAAAATTTAAACGCTAGAAATGGCGGTCGGAGTAAGTTGTTCTCCGAATGAAGGAAAATAATTTTTTTTTCAATTTTTTTTGTATGTGTGACAGTTCCGTGTTCAGGTTTGTTTCTTTATCAACTCGGAAAGGTCTGAGCTAACTCTGCTCAGACCGAGCTCGATGAGCTCAGGCTCTACTCCGTACTCTGCTCAGAGCTAAAAAAGAAAAAGGCCTATTGTCGTTTTTTTGTGCACTGTTCATTTTAAGCGTATATACGCGTGCAAAAAAAACACACCTAATGTTTTTTGTATCTTAAAATACACTAGTCAAAATAATTAAAGGAACACTTGAAAAAACTCAAAAATTGAGTGGTTTTTTATAAGGCTGTATCTCAGTAGAAAAAAGTCGGATTGAAGTGAAACAAAAGTTTTTCAAAGGTTATCATTTTTTCTTTTCAAATTATTTTAAGTTAAGAAAGTACCGTTAGTCGTTTTCGCTTGAGCGTAAGAAATGTTCACTCAATTTCAAAATCGGACGAATTTTCATCAAAATCAAGGAAATTCGTCCGAATTTCACATAATCATAATGATAATTTAAAAAATAAAAAAAAATTAAAAAAATAAACAAATTCAAAAGAACAGAAAAATAAGAAAAAACAAAACTTTCCTTAAAATTAAAAAAAAAGTGTTTCGTAAGTTTGATTGATCGAAACAGAGAAACGGTTAATCGTATTGATGTGAAATTTTCACCAAAATCAAGGAAATTTTATGAGCTTTAATAATTAAGCCTCAGATTAATTGTATCACTGAAAACCACAAAATAACGGTAGTTTTTATGAAAAAGTTGAAAAATGCGTTTTTTGGACATTTTTTTAAATTGATAGAAAAAAAATGAAAAAAGCAATATTTTTATTTTTTCAAAATGTTTTTGTGTAGAAAATTTAATAAATTTTTCAAATCTGCCTTTATTTTTTTTGTAAGTCAATATTTAGCAGAGTTATTAGGGTCCAAAGTCAAAATTGTGTTTTTGCATGTAAACCCATTTTTTGAGTAGAAAAAAATCGTAGCGATATGAACTAAACAGTGAATTAAAGTCAACAAATCCTCAAATTGAATCTTAGATTGGTTGGATTGAAAAAAAATTTCCGCTCATTTTATGAACAATCAAAGTTTATTTTTTTCGATTTTGAAATTGAGTGAACAGTTTTTACGCTCAAGCGAAAACGACTAACGGTACTTTCTTAACTCAAAATAATTTGAAAAGAAAAAATGATAACCTTTGAAAAACTTTTTGTTTCACTTCAATCCGACTTTTTTCTACTGAGATACAGCCTTATAAAAAACCACTCAATTTTTGAGTTTTTTCAAGTGTTCCTTTAATTGTTTTGACTAGTGTACATTGTTTAACTTCAGTTTCCATGATTTTTATTTCTTAATTCAGTGAGGACACTTGGGGCACATTGATACACAAAACCACAAGGTAGTTTGATCTTTATCAATGTGCCCCTACGGGGTAGTTTGATACGTATCAATGTGCCCCTCTAATATTGTTTTTTCTTGTAGGTATACGAAAATGGTGTGAACATACAAGCAAAAAATAGAAATATACAATATTAATGAAGTGACTGTTTCTGGTGCCATAAGTACATTTTTGTTTACCATGAATCAAAGTGCCCCATGGTATGTATCAACGTGCCCCACGTCTGGGACAGTTTGATACAGATTTCTACTTTTATAAAAAAGCTTTAAACTTTTTTTTGTAAATGAAGTTGTGAGAAATATCGTTCTGAATAAGTTGACAAAAATGATACTGATCAATAAAAATTTTACTTAATATTTTACAACTTTTTGTCGTTTAAGTGAAAATCGTATCAAGGTGCCCCACTTCCCCCTACTTACCTACGCTGGCTGTCAGAACAAAGCTACAAGTCCTATCCTTCTGACTCGTAGACCCAGATTCCAGAGAAAACAGTACTTGTTCACGGAAATTATATTAAATTGCTCTTCCGATACTGGAGCCATTAGGCGGCAGTGATCACTTATACCAAGATTGGAAACCTTGCTGTCAAAGTGACATTTGCCTACAAGCTGAGGGTCCAGGTTAGCTGAAACAGTATGCGTGTAATACAAACTTAAGGGGCCAGGTTAGCTGTAAGAGTATGCGTGTTTTTGTAATAAAGATACAGTTGCCTACATAATAAAAAGCAAGTGAGCTGCAAGAGTATGTGTGCATGAAAAAAATAACTTTTGCGGTATTTGGAGGGTAAAACGTAGGTAGGTTTCCAATCTTGTTATAAAGTGATCACTGTTAGGCGGTGAGGTAACATTTTAAAATCGCGACAAAATAAAACATTTAAACTGTGAGCAAGAGACAGATAGAGCGCAATACACATTTAAGACATCTTCAAGAAGTCAGATTATAGTAAACGATCAGTGTGAACGTCTGTATCATAGCAAGTTTATTGTTGCCCTTGAAGAAACAAAATTACATAAATGTTGAATTTTTCTTTACCATTATTTCTCTACAACCAACGGTTTTGTTGCAAGGCCGTGTGTGAATTGTGTTAGGCCGTGTGCAAATTACGTTAGAAATACTGTTAAATTTAACCACTACTGTCATATTTTAGCCTACACCGCAGCTAGTGTAAATTTATCACATGTTATTCAACATGAAGTGTCAAAATTTAACCAAACGTCAAGTTTAAACACACTGCTTAACACAATTCGCACACGGCCTTAAAATGTGCATTAAAACTTAACGTTTGCTTAAAATTTGACGTTTGGTTGTGAATTGTTTTGTGTGAATTGCGTCAAAAACGATTTTTTTAACCAACATTTCTGTGTAGAACTTAGAAATTTCCCTCATGATTTTAGAAATTTCCCTCAACTATTTTTTTTTATTTTTAGGTAAAATAATTTTGTGTGCTTAACCAAATTTCGAGAAAACAAAGCTAATAACATATCAATAAAAATAACAAATGAACTCTTATTTTTATCGATTTTTCAGTGGCAATTTGGTATTTTAAAACAACAGTAGATATAAAATCTCCGAACAAAAAATCCCATTTTGGAAAGTTGGTTTATTCCGTGTGGTAAAACTGGAAATCTAGTTTTCACACCTGATATTTTCTATCAATCATTCTCAAAAGAAAAAAAAAACAATACCTTCGTATTTCGATTTATAGTCCAGACAAAATAAACATTTGACCCAGAAAAAATTCGCATAGAGCTGAAAATTGGTACATAGCATTAGAACATCGATTAAAGTAAAATGTCAAAAGTCCCCAAAAATCCCATGTGTGCGTTGAAAGTTATTCAAGGTCAAATGTCGAAAAGGTTGGTTTTCATACATATCTTTGAAACGGGGGAAGCTATCAAAAAAAAATGTATGGAAGACTTGTACGCCATGAAATTCCCTAAAAAACCATGTTAACATTTTTTTTCTACGAGCAAGCGTTTAGAAAATATCGCGGTATAAAAATGTGTCAAATGTCGAAAAAAATGGTTTTTTGCGTATTGCTCTCAAACGGTGAGTCCAATTGAAAAAATTTTTATGAAAAACTTGTAGATTATATAGTTTTACATATAAAAACATTTTTTTTTTTTAAAGCTGTCAGAAAAAAAAAACCTAATTTGGTAAAAACTCAAAATTTCGAAGTTTTTATAATTAGCTCCTAAACCTTGTACCAAATTCGCATAGAGCTGAAAATTGGTACAGAGCATAAGGACATCTCTCTATATAACATGTCAAATTTCCCCAAAAATCCCATTGGTGCAAAACAAAATATTCAAGGTTAAATGTCGAAAATGTTGTTTTTTCATATTTAACTCTGTAGATTTTGTTAATAAATGCAAAAACGAAAGTAACAGTTTTCAAACTTTGATTCCCACCCAAAAGTTGTCTGTTGTCCACACTTTTTTCCACACCACCCATGAGGTAGAGTCCTTGGCTTTGTCCTTTTTTTCGTTTTAGTGATCATTTATATGATGTGCACTCAAAATTTCGAAATTTTATAATTAGCTCCTAAGCCCTGTACAAAATTCGCATAGAGCTGAAAATTGGTACAGAGCATAAGGACATCTCTTTATATAAGATGTCTAAATTCCCCGAAAATCCCACTGGTGCAACAAAAAATATTCAAGGTTAAATGTCGAATATGTTGTTTTTTCATATTAAACTCTGTAGATTTTGTTAATCCCTGCAAAAACAAAAGTAACAGTTTTCAAACTTTGATTCCTATCCAAAAGCTGTCTCTTGTCCACACTCTTTTCCACACCACCCATGAGGTAGAGTCCTTGGCTTTATCCTTTTTTTTCGTTTGAGCGATCATTTATATGATGTGCACTCAAAATTTCAAATTTTTATAATTAGCTCCGAAGCCCTGTACAAAATTCGCATAGAGCTGAAAATTGGTACAGAGCATAAGGACATCTCTCTATACAAGATGTCAAAAATCCCCGAAAATCCCACTGGTGCAACAAAAAATATTCAAGGTTAAATGTCGAATATGTTGTTTTCTTATATTTTGGGGACTTTTGACATTTTACTTTAATCGATGTTCTAATGCTCTGTACCAATTTTCAGCTCTATGCGAATTATTTCTGGGTTTTGCCTTTTTTATGTTTAATTTGTCTGGACTATTATTAATTCGAGCAATTCAAAGTATTATTTTTTTTCAATCTTTACAATCGACGCATTGTAACAAGAAACTAAATAAAACGGTAAAGAACAGAACAAAACAACAAAACAGAAGAAAATTCTTTATCAATCATGAAAAAAAGAACGTCAAAATTTTAACCCATTTAACCTGCTTGCTCTGGATAAATTTAAACCCATTTTATTCATCACGATAGTGTCAAGTGGTAATCAAACGTCAAGTTTTAATACACATTTTATTGCAATCCACACATGGTTTAAGGCCGTTCTAACGCCGTGTGTGAATTGAACCATATAGAAGGTTGGAACCAAACCTGTATTATCTTCAGGGCTATCCCTGGATTTGAAATTAATAACCTCCGAGTTACAATCCGTTTTCGTATTCATGAGTTGTAAAATTGATTTGAAGCGTATCCCTTATCATTTCAACACGAAGGTTTAATTTTATTAGTTATAACACTTAGAAAACAATGAGTGCAATTAGGTCATAAAACTGTTATCACGCTTATATAGATGCAGTTACATCATTTCTAAAGAATGCACGTTGACGTTGATTATTGGCGTTTGGTAAACAAATATTCCATATTAAATAAAACTATAAGGTACACCCTGTAGCTATGAAAGCTCAATTTATGATTTCAAGACTCGAATTAAAAAGCTTTTCACTTGTCACATCTCCTAAGATTTCTCATCTCCTCTTCAGCAATAAGAATAAGTGAGAAAAATGTACTTTTTCCATCAAAATACAGCAACAACAACACCAAATGACATTTCTAGTCAAAAGCTCTTCCAGCTTCCAGTCAAATTTGACATCACTTTTTTCAACCAGCTGAGGCGATGAATGAAAAATGAATTTCATATCAAAAAAGTTCTTCCTGGAGTTCGGTTGTTGCTGTCGCGTATCATTTCGGTAAAAAATAATTATTTTTTTCCATTTCGCCAAAAAAAAATCAATAAATGACGAAATATCCACGAGTTCAACTGAGAAAACCTTAAAAGTGTAATTTGATAAAAAAAAAAAAAAAAAAACAAATGAATATCTGATAACTGTTTGATCTATTTCCATGTTTTGTGATTGATGAAAACGCCTTCTTGCTTAACCAACTCGACTTGTTTGTCGTCTTTTTTTTATTTGTGTGTTTTTGTCTTTGATCTCCAGCTCAAAATAGACAACCAAGTGCTCCACTGACCATTAAGTGAACCCGACCAGTCTCAAAATTAAAATCCAGTTTTCGTGTTTAATGTGCGTGTGTCTGATTGCAATTTGAAATTTTCTTAATTCAGTGATTGTCGCAACAATCCCCCGGTTATTATCAAAATTTTAACATAAAATTCCATTGCAGATAGCAATAATCTCTATCAACAGCAGACGAACATAATGGCCAACTACGACGATGTGAGTTGCATTCTATTTCGACATTTTTCTTATTGCTAAATTTATTTATTTATTTTTTGTTATTAATTTAAACTTTTGCTTTTCTTTCGGACGGATACAGGTTATGCAGAGAGCCAGAACGGCATTCGCAAGTGGAAAAACCAAAACTTATGAATTTCGGTAAGTAACGTTCAAGCTTGATTGTTTTTTTTATTATTTGAGTCAAACAGGTACGTTTGGTTCAATTTGGTAATACCGTTAATATGTAGGAAGAGGAATAGGAACCTCGAAGAACTGAAAACAATAAAACTTTCAAGAGAAATTTTCTAACCTTCGTTAAATTACACTTAATTATTACTATATGAAGAACAAACAACAGACTGACGGACTGCCAGTGACAGAAAGGCCGATGAACAGAAGATAATAAAGTTTACCTTTTAACTTTCTGTAAGATTCTTGTGTTGACTCAAATGTTGGGGTTTGGATTTTGGGATTTGGTTGGGTTGTTTTTTTACGTTGTTGCTTTGTGTGTTTTATTACGTTTAAGCTGTTTTTTAGACACTACCATATGGTTGGCATGGAACCGGCTTTGTTAGTCAAAACATGTGTACTAGAATATTAAAATTTGTAATTTGAATTCCTGTTTGGGTATATAGGTACGTTTGGATTTCCGTGAATCTTTTTCTGAAAATCTAGCAGTCAGGTGTGGTGTTTGACTGAATTAAAAGGTCACCAAGCGGGATTTGCAGATGCTATAAACTTTTTGAAGAATCATTCAAATTGAAATAGAGCAGTTTATTTAATTATTTAATATGGGAAGCTATCTATGACCATTTTATTAATTCAATAGTTAAGTAGTTTAAGAAATTCTAATTGAGAAGATTTTATTTTGAAACGAAAAGATAAAATACCCTAAAGTGGTTTTTATAAAAGCTTATTTTCAAATAATAACTCATTATTTTTAGTAATTAACTAAAATAATTATTATTTAATTACATCAGATAAAATAGGTCATTTTGATGTGTTCACATCTATTTGTGTCTCAAAATTCGTAGGTAGAATTCGGATTCTCGTGAATTGCGTCCTTATTCTAACTCATTTTTCACAGAACAGAGCGCATAAGGAATGAAGAGATGCGTTGGAAGGTAGGAAGACAGACTGTGGAAGAGGGTTCTACATTCGCGTAGTACGGCTAAAAATCGATTCTCTGTATTTGAGAGTACGTCCGAAGTTGAGCTCGAATCTAAACTGATAAGCATTCATGGAAGCGTGAGTATTATGGTTGAATTGTTTAAAGGGAGGAATGCAACTGGCTAGGCTATTTCACCAATCATTTTTAGAGCTATTGTTTGTATACCATCCAAGAGGCTTAAGAATTTACTTAGAGCACCTGCCCAGAGATGTAAGTTATACTCAAGCTCAAGCCTTGGACGGATATATGAAAATCTTATAGATACTTGCCAGATTAAACGGGGAAATCAATTTCTTTTCTTGCACGGCCTTTTAAGAAGCCCAAATTTCTTGCTGCAAATTTGGTGACATCGTGTATGTGCTCGTTCCGCAAGAGGTGGTCAGTGAGAATCTCCAGATATTCGGTCTTTTTGATGGAAGTGCCACTCATGGACAGTGCAAATGGGACAGATTAGGAAAACAATTACACACGAACACCTGGCTCAGGGCCTTAATTTCGTGGTGGATTGATTTCCAATCCAATATATTTTTATATGCATGAATTACATGCATATTTATAGTGTATTTGGCCTTGTAGATAATGAAAAAAGGCACAAGATTAATCTTCTGCATCTGTCCCGTTGCCGTAGACTTTACCTTCCGTCAATTTCCATTTTTCTCAAGTACCAGTTTGCTTTTACCGTTAATAAAAGCCATACTGGTAAATGTGTTTTTATCTATATAACTGAGCTTAGAGACTAACTAACGGATTTCTCGTTAACCACAGCCACTCTGAACTCACACAAGGGGGCCGACCGCAACTGTAGTTGAGATTCAATTAGAATCCGGGCACAACTACCCCAGAGTACCAGTTTTTTCAGAAGACGTGGTCGTCTCTTTTGTTATTTTGTACTCTGTGAATGTATGACATTATCATCATACATTCTATCGGATGTGTGAAATTATCACACATCCGTACAAACCAAAAGGATAGTTTTCCAGCTTCGTGACTTAACGGCTCACAGGAACACTGGTGTCCATTGTCATGCAGTCCATTTTACCAGAAAGGAGCTGGTCGGCCAAACTGGAAGACTGCATGACATATTGCCATGCACCACGCACTTTTCTTAAGAACACTCATTGGTGCCTTATTCTATCACAATGATAATCAAGTACAGTCTCATTAATCACGGTATCAAAAGAAAGTGATTATGATACATGTACAATAAAACGTAGGTTCATTCGCCCTGACCGAAGTCAAGTTGACGCTCTGCACCACTTGGAGGTTGAACCTTCCGCACATGAGCGGCAAGAAATCTGTACTTGGAATTGCAAGCAATCCTTTCCAAACCCTCACCCACTCTTCGCAGAGCAGTGCAAATGGGACAATACAGCATTGAGTTTTCGAAGCATTATACTCTGTGCGGTTATTTTTATTCCCTACTAGCTGAGCTCGCGAACTTCGTCTCGCCGCCCTTCAGAGCAATTCCAGAATAAGTATGTAGGGTAACTGCACCAGTCTCCGGACAGACCCCAGTGTCCGGACGATTTTGCCTTTATGGGGAATAAAAGAGTAACTAAACACAGAATTTGCAGAAAAAAAAAACAACAAAATGCAAAATCATTAGGCCAGTTCCACCTAACAACATCTCACTGAGATCTCAATGTCACTTTGACGGAGGCAAAATCATTTGGTGGAACATAATTCTCAGTTCTCATTGAGATAAAATGGTTACCTTACAAATTGTTGTTGTACATATGTCAGTCACGTCAAAATAGCTGAGTGAGAAATCGAATCCAAAATATTTTCATCTCAGAGATCTCAGAAAAAAATCTCAATTCTCAGCTGAGATTTTTTGTTCCACCTAAAAAATCTCTGAGATCTCTGAGATGAAAATATTTTGGATTCGATTTCTCACTCAGCTATTTTGACGCGAACATAAACCTACGTGGCACAGAGGAGGAGACACAGATTTTATTTTCCTCATATCATCGCACAGGTGGCCTCAGATAAGCTGGCGATTTTTGTAGAAAAAGAATGCTGCCGAAGCTGGGGCTTGAACCCGTAGCATTAAGCTTAGCAATCAACTAATCTATCCTGCTACAGTGAAAATTTTATAAAAATACATTGAGGATTGAGCGTATAAAGAGTCCCTACCGGACATACAAATAAAACAATGCACTTTAAATTCCATGCAAAAACTTGATTTTAGGTCTTGAAGTTATTCGTGGTCTCGCAGAGTTTTCCGAATTCCCAATAAAACATTTTCCATTTGAAAATCAGTGCACCTACAATAATAATTTTCCCTTTGAAAACCAATAAATTTTTCATCAAGAACTTTCATTTTTTCATTTGAAAACCTATTTTGAAACAAAAAAATTCCAAGCAAAAAAAATCTTATTCCCGACCTTTGTTTGGTTTTTCCAGTTATCCCACCCTTCCATGAGGTTTTTCCATTTTTTTTCTTTTTACAGAAATCATCGCTAAATACAACAGTATTAACCATGAAAATTTCACAAATATCTGTTGGTAAATTTCGGAGTCTATAAGAGACATACAAACAAACACACATCCGTTTTTATATATATAAATTTTTATACAATATATCATCTGTAGGGGGAAGTGGGGTACATTGATACACGGGGCACATAGATACATTCGATATATTTTGAAAACTAATCACAGTAGGCCACTCAAACAGGTGCACAACACACCATTTCTATAAAACCATATACACCCTTAACTGTCCTTCCTCTTCGGTCATCCGTTATATCTCAGCAAAAGCAAACGTGTTTTTTAAGTGCTTGAGTAAATTTGTTTATATATTTTTTGAGTGATTTTTCGCGTTGAATATTTCGTGTCACACATTTAATTTCAACTTAGATTGTAAGATCATGTTATTGGTAATGTGTTTTGTACCTTAAACTACATTGTTTAACTACAGTTTCCATAATTTTTATTTTTTAATTCAATGAGGACACTTGGGGCACATTGATACACAAAACCACAAGGTAGTTTGATCCGTATCAATGTGCCCCTATGGGGTAGTTTGATGCGTATCAATGTGCCCCTCTTATGTTGTTTTTTCTTGTAGGTATACGAAAATGGTGTGAACATACAATCCAAAAATAGCAATATACAATATTAATGAAGTGACTGTTTCTGGTACCATAAATACATTTTTGTTTACCATGAATCAAAGTGCCCCATGATATGTATCAATGTGCCCCACGTCTGGGGCAGTTTGATACAGATTTCGACTTTTATAAAAAAGCTTTAAGCTTTTTTTGTAAATGAAGTTGTGAGAAATATTGTTTTGAATAAGTTTACAAAAATGATACTGATCAGTATAAAAGTTTTACCTTTTTATTAAGCTTAATATTTTTCGACTTTTTGTCGTTTAAGTGAAAATCGTATCAAGGTGCCCCACTTCCCCCTACAAGCTTCGATTTCAAGACACACACACTTCCAGTAAAAAACGTGGAAAACAGATATGTTTAATCTTTCTCCTCTCCTAATTTCCATTTTGTTAGTAAACATTTTAAACCATAAACGAAAATACTGACCTCGAAATTGGAAACAAGTACGTGCGAAAAGTGGGTTGTTCTTATTCTTCTACAAGAAGAAATCACAAACTTGCAAAAAAGCCCTTCACGTAGTCTTTAATAAATTGGTAGACAACAATCTTTCCATTTGCGACGAAAGATTTCATTGTCAGATAAATTTCTTGATATTTGAAAATTTCATGGTAAGCAGAATCAAGCAATCGCAAACCTTCATAAAAGCTTCGAGTATCAAACATCTTGGAACTTGGAGTGTCTCTAACTTTTCGTGCTTCAATTACGTTAAGCCCGCTTCACTTGACGCTAGTTTTCCTGCTAGAAATGCTTGCTAGCTTTCCTGCTTGCTATCACTGCTATAAATTTCGAAGATAGAATAGGAGCTTTTTTTCTTGCTAGTTTTGCAGCTAGATTTTCAAAGACGTCAAATAAAAAAAAAAATGTTTAATGAAATGTCATTTTACCCCTGCAGTATTTATCAGTTTTTTTATATTTATCACTTCAAAACAGAAAAAAATGTGTGAATTTATTGTTTGTATATTTACTTCTTTGAAATTTTATGTTTTCTTGGTGAAAATTTGTTTCAATAAATATCCAATTGTTGTTCCAATTTGGTTTGTTTTAGTAGAGTCAATGAAGCTTTTTTTCAGAAAGTCCTCGGAAACAGCGCGGAATTGGATATTTTTTTTCAATTTTTTTGTTTTAAAATCAGAAACATTTCATTTGGGGGAAATAATTCTTTATATTGCTCAAACAATATTTAGGTGGAGTGTTTAAGTTTGATTAAGACAAGAAAAAAATCGTGAAGAATAGATACACAACAGGGCGTCTATTGCCCCCCGTTTTATTGAAATATAAATAAGTTTATTTATATTGAGCAGATTACCCAATTGGAATGAAACTCTTCGATTGCTGAATACAGAATGATTTTATTATTATAAAAATTTCTATTTATATACTAGAAATCTACACTAATATATAAAGCTGAAGAGTTTGTTTGTTTGAACGCGGTAATCTCAGGAACTACTGGTTCGAATTGTATAATTCTTTTTGTGTTGGATGGTGCCTTTATCGACTTAGGCTACTTAACATTAAGCTGTGACCAATAGTAGCGAAGAATCTGTGGAAAATATGGAAAAAACGGCAAAAAATATACATTTTTCTGCGTTTTAACGCGCTTATCTCAGGAACTGCTTTATGAAATTGAACAATTTTTTTAATGTTGAATGGTCCATTTATCAAGGAAGGCTTGAAGCTATATAAAATTTAGCTGCGACCAATAGCAGCGAAGAATCTGTGGAAATGTGAGAACTGAGATTTTTTTCTGAGATCTCTGAGATGAAATTATTTTGGATTCGATTTCTCACTCAGCTATTTGACGTGGCTGACATATGTGCAGCAACAATTAGTAAGGTAACCATTAAATCTCAATGATAACTGAGAATTATGTTCCCCCAAATGATTTTGCCTCAGTCAAGGTGACATTGAGATCTCAGTGAGATGTTGTTAGGTGGCACTGGTCTAATAACTGCTCAAATTAGAATTTTGAGAGTTCAATTGATTTGTGAATGTGATTGATTGCACTATTTGTGCAGATTATTGTGTTTAAACCATATCATTTTATGTACTTCTTAACTAAAAAATATGCTCAGTTTAAAGAAAAAAAAATTTTCTTAACGAAAAAAACGATGCAGAAGTAAGAGAGATATTAGAATTAGGGAGAGTTCACCCAAGGGAATGCTTTAAGTATGAACAACTGAAGGGAATCATAAAAAATGCTCAAATTTTTCAAGTTCAATAGAATTACGACCTAGGGAGAGTTGACTGCAATGCAATTTTACAATAACTTCCGAACAAAATTCCCACGCGCGCATGATGCACAAGTCGAGATGATACTCTGGCCGGTGGACGAGGGAGAGGCGGACGAAGTCGCGGGCAACTGCTAGTAAATACTATGCATACTATGATTACATACTAGTAGCTGAGTGAAACAGCTGAGTGAAACACTCAATATAAAAATTATTACTACACGTTTAGCCGGGAGGGGCGATTTTATAAGAAAAAATATTAGTACGACCCATGTGGTCCACACGACTAACTTCGAAGATTCAACAATTTGCATTTATCCATTTCCAGTATACATTAGTTGTACACGCACGTTGGTTTTCAAAGTCAAATTCCATAAAACTGATGATTTGAGACATACATTAAGTTCATTGGAATAACAGCCATCGGTCAAAAGTTGGTCGTACCAACTAGTGGACTCATGGACTACTACCTTGCACAGCATATATTACTCCTGAATATTTTAGTAGTTTTCTATAAGTCAAAGAATGTTTCTAATCGGATTAGTAGGTACCTATTTCCTATGATTAACATTCATATGGCAAAACAGCGTTTGGTGGGTCAGGTATCAATTCAATTCAATTCAAGTTTATTGGCTAAATACAGTAAGACAAAGTCTTTTATAGCAATTTCACATGTTGGGTAACGTATAATAAATTACATATATCTTAAAAACAAACTTAACGATACACTTTTTTTTTGTGCCTTTCCTTTTTTTTTTACAATTCATTTTTTTATTCATTTAAACTTAACTCTACTTACACGCTAGACAAAATGGGAAACTATCCTAATTAATTCTACTTATATATAACTTACTGGCCCCAATCGGGCGCTCTAATTAATTCATGATTCTTAAACTTAATGCCTTTCGGCCTACGAACTAATTTTTAATTTTATTTCAATTTATTTTTTTATTTATTAGAAAATTTGAAAAAACTAATTCCAGTAACTTTTTTTGTGTTTTAACTTACATACTAGGGTCCTAAAAAATAAAACTTAAAATTACCTAATCTACCTACAAACTACTTAAAACTAGAACAACCACAGCGGCAAAAACTATGTCCATTAACACAAGTTCGTGATTTTTGTAATTGTCTTTTTTATTGCTGTTTTTCACATTTTTTTCACTTTTTTTTTAGTAGTATTTTTCACTGTATTTTTTTTTTTAACTATATTCTATAGTGCCACCATACCTATTCTACTTAAACCTAAAACCTAAGACTAAAACAAGCATGTAAGCCGGCCAAGGCAAAAATACCCCACCCCGGATTACCCATTGTCAGATACAGTTTGAAGCCACCAAAACTGGTTCTCCTGCTTCACCCTATCAATGCGGTCCTTGTCGGACACAGCCCTACTGAACCGAAGCAGCTCCGCTCCATCACGAGCGAGGATGCCTCGTTCATACAGAAGCCGCCGGTCTACGGTTCTTCGCCTGACGTGGTAGATAAGCGGTACTGCCAATCTATCCTGTATCATGCCGCACTGGTCTAGATAGAGGAATGCCTCTGGTGGGATGAAGCCGCTCAAGCGTGCATTGTCGAAGTAGTTGTCGTTCGGATAGAACGGCCCGAAAATCAAATTGTTGGTCGAAGTCATAGCTCTCACAATATGGCCCCGAACAAGTTTTATCACGAAATTGTCAATTCTATTGATTCGAGCCCCGTTGTATAGAACCTCGTTTGAATAATAGTGCAGATAAGAAGATTCCGGTGTCCGATACCAACCGAGACAGCGCCGAAGACACTGCCTCTCGAACACCCGAAACTTCTCCATTTGGGATTTGTTCCTTTCCTCTATTCCCTAATCATTTCCCTTCACATTTCAAAACTTGGTGTTAAAAATTGTTCGAAAAGTGTTTAAAAACTCAGATTTGAATGCCGCTGCCTCTATAATTCTTTTGATTCCAATTGGCAGAGAATTCGAATTCTAATCGAGAAAACACATTGTGTTAAGAATTTCACTCTGTGTCATCTAGGATGTTCATGTTCATTTTTTTAACAAATCGAGGACTCATCTATAGATAGGTACATAGGTACAAACCAAATCACAAACCGATTTATTCATTTACAAACACCTGCACCAAATTATCAAAATCCTACCCTGCTGCTCAAGGAACCAGGAATCTTATACCATTTATCCAGTCTTGTCTTACAATTAGACAAGCTTGATTTACATAATATGCCTCCGTTTATAGAGGTCGAAATGTACCGTTAGTTAAAAGAGGTATTTAACAAGGGGCAGGTAGCCAGGTTTCATTATCACTATCCGAATGGACTATGGTCGAGAAGATAATGAAGCGCCCTTGCTTTATTAATAACAATATTTAAAAGGTGAGCATTACAATCTTTAGAATTGGAACTGCGTCGCAAATCGAATAAAAATCAATTCATTCAAGTTTTCGTCTCAAATAATGATCTGCCCGTTCCAACAGAAAATATGAAATTTCATCATTTTGCCCATATCCATAAACTAAACACAGAGTATCATTTAAGTCCAACCCTTCCTTTGTGTCACAAGTTATCCATCCAAATCCAGTATTTGAATAGAGAGGTATAGGAAATGGCAATAGCTTGTTTAACCAGAGCGCTTGTTGACGCTTTGAATATATTTCACGCTCAAGCTGTGCAATCGCTTTAAAAAGTCAACACAGATAATACATCACGACATCAAACAACAATAGCGAAAGTATGCAAATAACGAATCTTCATATTTAAACTGAAAGTATTCATGCCTGAATGTTAGATGATTCATTCAATCATTCGAATTGAATTCTCTGTAATGTTAGGTAGGTACTCTGGCTGCAACTCGGCGATATAAATGTTTCTCCATAATAAAAAATTAATTAAAACCAACTTACAATATGTTGCAAAATCACAAAATTTTCCATCCTCTTTTCTCACTTCTTCTTTTGCTGTAAAAAAAGAGAAAATAAACAATAAAAAAAACATTGGTAAAGGTCAATTTTGCCGGTATGAGGGCATCCAAAAGGTTTTTTTTTTCTCTTTTTGTCACAACAAAAGTGTTAATGAATTTCAAAGGTCAAACTATTTGTTGCTCATAGCAATTTTAAATACAATACTCTGTGTTTAATTTTAACGAATGCTCTTTCATTGTTTATTTCATGATTATTGTGTTGTATGAATAACTTGGAATTCATTTGTACAGTTATTTTATATATGTATGTAGATCACTCGAATGCATCTTGCACTAGTCATCTGAAATCAACAATTGACTGCTGATTTAGTGAAACACATTGCTCATCAGGCACGTGCTAGAAATGATGATGCCCTTGAAATTACGAACAGAATAATAATTTATTCATCTCACCTTCATTTCAAATCGTAGAATATTTTGTTTTTGTTTTGTTCTTCCTTTAATAAATGATATATGTTTACAAAATATGTTTATAAACATTAAGATCTGACGCCTACCTAGGTGCCGTGAACGAAGGCCATATGAACTAACGCGATAATGGCTTTAATTCTCATTCAAATGTGAATTAACGCCATAATCCGACTATGGCTTAAATTCACATTGCAATGAGAACTAAAGTAATATGGCT
Source organism: Sphaerophoria taeniata (assembly GCA_943590905.1). Lineage (NCBI taxonomy): Eukaryota > Metazoa > Arthropoda > Insecta > Diptera > Syrphidae > Sphaerophoria > Sphaerophoria taeniata. Next base: position 47,798,167 of record OX016540.1, read on the forward strand.
TTAGTTCATTTTAAGAAGTGGCCCAAGTACTCATTTCAATGTGAATGAAAGCCACTCGCAGCAATCCAAATAATTTTAATATGAAATATATGGTTTAACGAAAAAAGGATGAACGCTCTATTAGTTAAGCGGGCGTTAAAAACAATTATTGACATTGAAATTTCACAGTACCTACTTCGAATATGAATGTAACGAGCTACAGACACACAGCAGCACTGGCGACTGAGGCCATCGGCTGAAAAACAATTATTTTAAACACGATTTACTATAAATCAAATTGAAAACACGCTTATAAGTTAACTTATATTTATAACTAAAATTTCATTGTTGTTTTATACTTTCGCGGTCTCCTCTTATTTTGGTTCCAGAATCGAAAATTACCCGATTTCGATGATATTTTTTAAATCTTCGTTTTTACGGCGGAGTTATGAACAAATTTACGAGGATGGAAAAAAATGAAATCAGTTAATTGTTGATAATGTTTTGCAAAGTAATCGAATGAAGTTTCTTTATAAACAAATAAACAAATCAATACAAAAATGTTGGTTTTTCATGTTTCTAATGATTTCAGAATGAGTACGTTTCTCAATATTTTGCTAGATGCTTCAATCGGAAAATTAGTTTTCCAGACTTTGAAAGTAAAAAAAAATAGCGTACTGCAGTAGGTACTGGAAAGCGAGCGAAGCGAGCCGAAATTTTTTTTTGGCAAACAGAGAAACAATTTGGGGTGTGAAAATAAAAAAATTCGCGCGAATTTTTTTTATTTTCACACCCCAAATTGTTTCTCTGTTTGCCAAAAAAAAATTCGGCTCTTAGTACGCGATTTTCTTATACTTCAGAATCTACAAAACTATAGTTTTGAGAACGAAGCATCTACGAAAATTATTAGGTGGAACACAATTCTCAAATCTCGGTAAGAGTTTTTGAAATTAAAATTGTTAACACATGATCTCTGACCAAGAAAACGAAGAAATTTTAAAAGAAAATATCAGCGCTCGCTAAGAGTGAGATCTATCTGAGAAATATCTGAGGTCCCTGAGATCTCGATGAGATTTTGTTACGTAATTACTTGCTGCTAACTTTGCTTCAAAGCTCAAAGCATTTTATGGCGTCAGTTCTCATTTGAATGTGAACTTACCCCATATGGCGTAAGTTCTCATCCAAGTGATGGCTTTAGTTCTCATTCGACTGTGAATTAAGGCCATAATCGGATTATGGCGTTAGTTCACATTCAATTGAGAACTAAGGCCATTATGGCGTTAGTTCATATGGCCTTCGTTCACGGCACCAATCACCAATTTTTTTATTTTCACACCCCAAATTGTTTCTCTGTTTGCCAAAAAAAAATTGCCGCTCGCTTCGCTCGCTTTCCAGTACTGCAGTACGCGATTTTTTAATTACTTTCAAAGTCTGGAAAACTAATTTTCCGAAAAAAGCATCCACGAAAATATTGAGAAACTTACTCATTCTGAAATTCAATACAAATATGAAAAAACAATATTTTTATATTGCGTTTTTTATTTGTTTATAAAGCAACTTCATTCGATTACTTTGCAAAACATTATCAACAATTTAACGTTTTCAGTTTTTTTCCATCCTCGTAAATTTGTTCATAACTCCGCCGTAAGAAGTAAGATTTAAAAATATCATCGAAATCGGATAATTTTCGATTCTGGAAAAAAAGAGGGAACCGCAATAGTATAAAATAACAAAGAAATTTTTCAAAAATTTGCAAGTTATAAGCGTGATGAAAAAACTTAAGAATAAAGTGACTATTGGGTTTTTAATTTGATTTATAGTAAATCGTGTTTAAAATATTTAGTGCAAAATTATAGTGATTTTAGTGTGATACTAGCCTAAAATGACGTTTCAGACAGGACTCAAACGTCATTTTAAGCTAGTATCACACTAAAATTGTTCATTAGCGGACTATAATTTTGCGCCTTTGTGTTTTACTAATAGAGCGTTCATATTATTTTTGTTAAGCCATACCTATATTTACCTACAGAATGTACCTACCTAACCTATATCATATTAAGATTATTTGTATTGCTGCAACCTGCAAGTGGCTTTAATTCAAATTGAAATGAGTACTTGGGCCACTTCTTAAAATGAACTAACGCCATATTACTTTAGTTCTCATTCCAATGTGTATTTAGGCCATAATCGGATTATGGCGTTAATTCACATTTGAATGAGAATTAAAGCCATTATGGCGTTAGTTCATATGGCCTTCGTTCACGGCACCATTTTTAGTCATCCAATTAAAAATTGCCTATTTAAACAATTGGAAGACTTAAGAGAACAATAAAAATTGGTAGACTCATTGGAAGACAATTTTCTTGACAAATGATAGAAAATATGAAATGCAATTTGAAGGCAAGGATATGCAAGAAGAATTGAAATCATACTTTTTCGAAAATATGGTGATTTAAGTGGCAGATAAAAAAAAAAGATAAAAATAATATTTTAATAAATAATGAGGATAAAATATCTAAGTCCATACCTAATTAAACCCCTTGGTATTGCATTTAACTCGGATGCAACCTACTCTTCAATTTTATGTTTACGGTGCATATTTTCCGATATTTCTCTTATGCCATGTTTTTCCTCCAATGTAAATTAAGGTGTTCAAAATGCTTCTGGGCCGTTTTCTTTCTGTAGTCTTTGTTGGAAAACTTGTCCGCCTAATTCTTTAAGAAAAGACCGATCTTACACGACTTTAAACATTAATACAAAGCCAAACAAACAAACTTAACAGTTCTAAAGATGACGTTGATTCGGAGTGAAGAACTTAGCTTTTTTTATCCAAGAACAACATAGGCTTGGAAAACTTCCAAGAGATCAAGACATTGTCGATTGTTCCCTGGCCCATTTGGCCTTACATTCATTGACGGCCATCCAAATGACGTCCCCAACCAAACGTCAAGCCAAACTGTGGTTTTGAGCAGTTTATACTCTGCACAACCTGTGACGGCTATCACCCGGTCTAGGATTCCCGAAAAATGCTGTAAAATAACCTCATGCGTCCAATCCTTCTCAAATTCTTTCCTATTTTGAGCAACTCCGTACCCATTTCTTATATTCTCGCTGTTTAAAAAAATAAATACTTTTTCAATTCTTCTGAACTACAACTGAAAAATTGTCTTCCAATCAAAAATTGGACGATATTGTTGGCAAGCACTTCATCCAATAACCAATTTGTCGACAACCGTACAATGGTTTGAACATTAGAAAAATTGTGTGTTTAGACGCGTTCACACGATTGGAAGAAATCGGACAATTTTTTTTATAGAAAATTGGAATAAAATTAGCTGCCAATTTTTTTTCTGTCACTTTTGAGGAAACAAATTGGGTGTTTACATGATTGAAAGAAAATTGGAGAAAATTTGTATCGGAAAATTGACCAATATTGGAAGATCTTCCAATTGTGTATACTTAGCTTTAGTTTTTAGAAAATTTGGAGTTCGGGCATTTCTTCACTTCTCTAAAACTCATACTTGACTTCTAAGCGCTTAGAACTTGTTATTTTAAGAACCATAGTTCTAGCATGTTTTTATGGATGGGGGCATTGTCTTGTTGGAATTTTCCGATACAAATTTTCTCCAATTTTCTTTCAATCATGTAAACACCCAATTTGTTTCCTCAAAAGTGACAGAAAAAAAAATTAGCTGCCAATTTTTTTTCTGTCACTTTTGAGGAAACAAATTGGGTGTTTACATGATTGAAAGAAAATTGGAGAAAATTTGTATCGGAAAATTGACCAATATTGGAAGATCTTCCAATTGTGTATACTTAGCTTTAGTTTTTAGAAAATTTGGAGTTCGGGCATTTCTTCACTTCTCTAAAACTCATACTTGACTTCTAAGCGCTTAGAACTTGTTATTTTAAGAACCATAGTTCTAGCATGTTTTTAAAATTTTTGTATTACCCGGCAGTAATTTTTGACAGATATTTCTTTCAATTCAAAACAAAATACATATAATTTTTGAATTTGCGCTCAGGTACAATATTTAGAATACAATTTTGTTAATTGTTTTTTGTTATTTTTTGAAGTAATAATGTAGTAGTGGTGCTATTTTTTTCACCGGCTAGAGTTCAATTTGAAAAAAAAAAGCTTTCCAATTACAATAATAATAATAAATAATTTAACGAGTAAAATTTCTAATTTTTTTGGAAATGAGTTGCTTTCATATTATTTCAGATTTTTGCATATTTTAAATTTTTTCCCTAGCTATTGATTTATCTTTATTCTTCAAAGACAAGAAAAAATGTTTTTGGTGCTCTTATTTTTACCGCAGCTGTACCTATAGTCATTGTATTTCTATCTAGCTAGTACCCGCGACCTGGCAATCGATTGTAGTGCCATCTTGAGTTCTAGCGCAGTGCCAATTTTTTTTACGTAAGTTTGGTATTGGGATTTTTTTTGTTTTGGTTTTGATCTGGCACAAAAAATCGAAAACCCATTCTTGATTCTACTAGGTGATTTATATAAAATGCCTATAGTGTAATAGCTGCCACATTTTCATCTTTTTGAATGTTGATAAACTTGAAATACTTCCGCTTGAAGTTGGTAGCATTAGCACAGCGATATCAAATTTAGGTTTTAGACAACTAACACTGGAGCTAAGATCCCTTCGGATTTTTTTATTTTATTTATTTTTAAGGGATTCGTAGCGGAATTGCTAAGTTGTGAGCGAATTTTCCAAATGTTTGTGTATAATGCTCGTCAGGCTAATGAAGAACTGTAGAGCTGATCAAGCCATATGCTAGTTGATGTTCCCGAATTGTATCTCACATTTCGGTTACAACAACCACATTCTCGTTTGTGCCTTCCGTACAACGACAGTGATGTCAACTAGCATACACGAAATATTTTTAAAAAAAACCTACGTACGTAATGAATAAACATTTAAACATAATAAAATTCGTCAACAGCGAATTGAAAAAAAGGAAACAAACATAACGACTGAATTAATTTATTTTCAAGGTTATCGCTATTTGTTTTAAAATTCGCACAAAATGTATTCATTAACAATAAACATTTAACCATTGCCATATTATTATTAACATAAGCCGCCCAGAGATTCCAAAAAACACACAAAATTCGAAGAGAATAACAATGTGTTCTAATGCTAAGAGTATATCAGTTTTCGTTTTCTTTGCGGAACCTTCTTTTTATATTCCTTGGCAAATGATGAATGAATCAGCAGTTTACTGATTCAATCAGCTCTCAATTTTTGATTAAAATGAATTTTTATTGATCTTGTCAAATTTTTTTTTGTTGAAACAAAGTCACGTTTTTGTCTTTCTTGTATTGATTTGTAGATTAATTTACATTTTTGTATTAAATTTAAATTTTTTGTTTACAAATTAGTAAAAATGACTGAATAACGTAAACTAAAAGCGATACCCACGTTTCTCGAAATCGAGTTAGTGAATGATCAACAAATTTCATCACCTTTATTTGTTGCTCTCATAAGTGACGGTTTTATTCTTATTGTTTTAAAAACGAGAGTTCAGATGGAAGCATATCTGTTATGTAAATAAAATCTATATATATATATTTATGTAAACAAAACTATGCAAAGAAATGGCATTAAATTGCGGTCACACTTTCAAGTCCAAACTTCATTCTGGAAAACGAAATTTCTAGTTCCATTGAACTTCGACATTTTGCGAAATCTCTCAAAACATTCCGTCACATGAAAGCGTCACGGAACATTATACTCTTTAGCTATGTTTTGAAGAATTCATCAATTTATTCTTGCCATTTCCTGATCTAACATGTTCTGGCGTTGATTTGCTGATGACTTTATTAACAAGATACATATATTAAAATATTCTAAATGTACCGTCAGAACGGGTGACTTTGGCCAGGGCGGGTGACTTTGGCCACTGAATGGATACTTTTTAGAAAAATTGTTAAAATATGAAGGAGTGGTTCGATTTTTTCCTAACTTCTTTGTAAATTCGTATAATTGAATGGACTAAAAAATGATCATACTAGCCTTATTTAATTAACATTAGGAAACAAAATATACCAATTTTTATTTTTATTAAAAATGTTCACAAAAAAATCACCTGAAAATGTTGGATATTTTCAAAATGTTGCAGAAGCATGATTGGAAAATGACTTTGACTCCGATATATGTATTGTTTTTCAAATTGAATCCTCCAAATTTTACCCTCGTAACTATTTTATAAACAATAAATTTTATTTTTTTTATAATAAATGCCAAATGGGAGGGTGACTTTGGCCGGTATTTCGGGTGACTTTGGCCGGGTGGCCAAAGTCACCCTCTTAAATTTTGCACTAGGTTTTGTTTGATAAATTGTAAGCAATATAGTTTATTGCTCTGCCATATGTGTGTGTTGGTATATTAGATCACTACAGCTGCACTATGTGCATCCTAATTATCCTACCTGAGTGTGTGTGTTGGGATATTAGAAAAGTGCAGCCTTAACAGGGAGATCCTCTAAACTGTGCCAATTACAGAGGGATCAGTCTGCTTAACATCGCCTACAAGATCCTCTCTGCCGTAATATGTGAACGTCTGAAGCCTTTCGTCAACAATCTGATTGGTCCTTATCAATGTGGCTTCAGGCCAGGAAAGTCTACCATCGACCAAATTTTCACGTTGCAGCAGATCCTGGAAAAAACCTATGAATTCCAAATCGATACCCACCGTCTCTTCATCGATTTTAAGGCCGCGTTTGACAGCATCTACAGAGACGAAGCAATGTCTAGTTTTGGCATCCCTGCCAAGCTCGTTCGCTTGTGCAAAATGACGATGGAGAACTCACGCTGCTCTATCAAGGTTGGCAATGAGCTTACGTCTTTCGACGTCAAAAAAGGATTCAGACAAGGCGATGCACTGTCGTGCGATTTCGTTAACATCGTTCTTGAGAAGATACTCCAAAACTCCCAAACAAAGTATTTTTCTTTCATTTTTAGAAAACAACTAAGATGCCCCAAGTATATAAACAAACCGGGTACGAAAAGCCGTATAAAAACTATACCCCTGAGACATTAGAAGCCGCTTTATTGCAAGTTCGAGAAGGCAAGATGTCATTGAACAAGGCTTCAAAGGAGTTTCAAATATCAAGATCCACACTCCAAAACAAATTTAAAAACATGCACAAGAAATCTGTTGGTGGACCTGGACAAACTGCACTTTTGGAGGAAGAAGAAGCTTGCATAGTCAAAATGCTACAAGCAACGAGTAACTGGGGATTTCCGCTTTCCAAACTTGAACTTCGTCACATCACCAAGGCTTTTCTGAAAAAAAAACACAAATATGTCGCCAAGTTTACCAACAATTGGCCAGGGAAGGATTGGGCAAGTTCATTTTTAGAAAGGCACAAAGACCAAATAACATCGCGAGTTTGCCAAAATATAACAAAATATAATATCTGTTTCAACAATATCCGACTTTTTCAACAATTTGGAAATCAGTTTGGAAGGTATACGACCTGAAAACATCAGTAACTACGACGAAACCAATTTCTCAGACGATCCAGGAGCCAGAAAAGCCATTTTTTCTAGAGGTGTTAAATATCCAGAGCAAGTTATGGCTCATTCTAAAAGTTCAACTTCGATAATGTTTTGTGGCACAGCAACTGGAACATTGTTACCCTTATACGTTGTTTATAAAGCCAAAAATGTTTATAACAACTAGATGGAAGGTGGTCCACCTGGATGCCGATATAATGCTACGTCTCATGGTTGGTTTGACATCAAAGTGTTTTCCGATTGGTTCCAAACTGTCTATCTCCCTCACGCCCGGAAGTTAATTGGTCCAAAGGCAATCATTGGTGACAATCTTGCGAGCCATTTTTCAGAAGAAGTTATCAAACTAGCTAAAGAAAATGATGTTAAATTTATTTGTTTTCCCCCCAAATGTACTCATATAGCACAACCACTAGATGTAGCCTTCTTTCGAACTTTGAAGGCATTGTGGGAGAAAAACCTTACAAACTACAAGTTGGCAAACCCGAAAAACAAAACAGTGCCCAAAGAAGTGTTTCCTAGACTTTTGAAAAAAGTCTGGGAAAGCTTACATGAGGACAATAAGGCTAAGAAGAATTTAATATCTGGCTTCCGTGCAACTGGAATCTATCCATGTGATAGGCAAAAAATTATATAAAAATTGGAAAAAACCGATCTAAACACGCCTGAAGAAAATTAACAAAAGTGATCTGGAGAAAAAACTTCCTGTTCCAACAGTGGATCGCCGAGAAAGACTGTTTTTTTCAATATCTTTTCATGGATATCAAAACTTAAAATAAAATTAACATAAAAATGTTTTTTTTTAACTGTTAAAAATCGAAAATGCAGTGTAAACTACTATTAAAATACCTACATATAGTGAACAACTCTGCTCTTTCATTTTGGATTGGTGAAATTGACTTGCTGCTAGTAGTTTTTTAGAAAATTAAGAAAAAGTCCTCCCGGCCAAAGTCACCCGCTATGGAGGGTGACTTTGGCCACCCACATTTTAGCTTCTGTATTGGAAACTGTTCGATCAATTTGTTCAAGACTTAGCATATTTAAAGAGTGAGCGAAGTAGGTAAAAATGTTAAAGTTTTCATAAAAAACAAAAAATTGTTGCAAAAGTTATTCACATTTCAATCTGAAAAGTGGCCAAAGTCACCCGATCTGACGGTAGGTATTTTCACAAATTCTCAAGAACAACCACAACCGGTTTTAAGACTGCAGTTCTTTTTATTATTACTTTAATAAGTAAATTTATAGTGGTATTCAATCATAAAAAATTCAAATAAACTAGCAGACCCCGCAAACTTCGTCTAGCCCCAAATAAGCGCCTTCAGATAAATTCCATATTGCCAACAAAACACTGATTTTGTTCAAATTTCAATGTTATTTACTTGAATGAAATCAAAACCAGCAGAGGGTGATATGAAATATCTCGCGCTTCTCCAAAATTTTAATATTGGAAATATTCCTAAGAATTTGCATTTCGAAAACCAGTTGCGGAAGTAGGTATTTACACCCAAAGGCCCTATCGGGAATAAGATTTACCTGGAAATTCGTATCGTGAATAATGTTCGAAATTCCCCTAAAAACACTTCTCCCATGAGAAATTTCTCGTGATTTCTCTGGAGTTTTTTCCCATTTATTTTGATGGAGAGAGTTTGACTTCAGTTATGGGAGCAGGACGTCTTTATTGTTGCCTTGCAGGAATAGAATTCAAACTAGAAACGATCCACAAATCCTTGGAAGCAATCTTTAAGTCTACTTCAAAACCGCCTGCTAGAATCGAAAGATGGGTTCTTCGGCTTCATTCCTTTAAACTTGGAACTGTCTATCAGGTTCTTCTTTGCAAAATTAAGCAATATTCAATATGCGAAATATCAAGAAAGATGATTGGAAAGCTATTACTAAAAATAAGTTATTTCCGTTTTGATTTGCACTGTGTACCTTGAGAAACTTTCTACTTTGTGGTTACAGGCGAATGAGAGTATTGCAGTTAGGACCCAAGGGTTATCCAGGAAACAGAGCAATGAAACGAAGGCTGCGGTTAAAAGCATACTGGCCACTAATAGACAGAGAAGTCAAATAAAAAATAAAAAAACATGTTTTTCAAGACGACCAGCCCCTGACAATGCGCTGCAATTTTATTGAGTCATTTACCACATCACGATTTCAATTTTGTTATAATTGATTTATTATTTATTATTCACGACACGATACCAAGGTGTTTCGATTTGTCGTCAGTCGGAAGATTACGAGTGCTGAATTTAAGGGCTATTATTACAGTAACAACAATAATCTGATACTCGTAACATCACCTCATTACTGGCCATAGGCCGATGGTGAAGTTCAGAATATGCATTGATCAATTATAAAGAGACTATAAAAGCCCACGGATGTGGGGCGGACTATAAGAAAGAACTTCATTAGAATTAGGTTAGGTTAGGTTATATGGGCTGACAGTTGATCTTGTTACCGTCACACTTAGATCAATGTAGATCCCTTGTGATACCCTGAAGTATTGTAACTTCTGAAAAAATTTGGTTTAACCTATGAATTCTATGGTTGTTCGAGGCATTTAGTGGACTTGATAAAGTTCAGCACGTGATTGCCTGGGATATCAGATAGTTCTTCTAGTTCATTAAAGAAATAGTTGCCTAGAAGTTGATATCTAGTATGGCAGAGTGCTGGACAGTGGCATAGGTAGTGAGCCGTGTTCTCGTGCTCTTCTTCATTCTCGCAGCCTCTACATATGTCGTCTATACTATGCCCCATATTCTTTTTGTGGTAGCCAAGTAGGTTATGGCCCGTTATTACGCTTACGAGGGATCTGAGGGACGGTTTTTTAAGAAGTAGAATACTATCGGATTTTTTCTTGTCGTAATAAGGCCAGAGTTTCCTGGTGTTACCGCAGGTTTCTAGTAGGTTCCATCTATCATTTGCTTTTTGAATGATAGTTTTACTAATATTTCTTTTTAATTCGCATTGAGGGATTATGATGTACCGATTCTTCTCTTGCAAGCTCATCCTCTTTTTCGTTTCCCGGCACACCACTATAACCGGTAACCCAGCAGAGTCTTACGTTATGCTGCATACCAACAACACTTAGCTCTTCGCGACAGCAAGATTTGCCTGGCAGAGATAGCTTTTATTGCTGCTTGGCTATCAATGAAAAAGGTGATATCAGCGTGTCATATTGCCATCATCGATATTTGATTAGCAGCGTTTTTCACTGCCAAGATCTCCTTTTGGAAGACACTTCTATGGTCAGGGAGTCTGAATGAACTGGCAAGGCTAAGATTTTCCGAATAGAAACCTGCCCCTTCCCGGTAATAATTTTCGAACTATCAGTAAAGATGGTAAAGTTCGATTCATTTGTGTAAGGTACACTGTTTTCCCAATCTTCTCTATTGGGGAAGCTGGTAATAAAGTTTTTGTTGAAGTCTAAATAATGTTTTTCCTCATGGAACACACAAACGTGTAGGTAGGTCTACTGGATCTTTTTTGTTCTTCTCTGTTTGGAACAGCTTAATTTAACCGACCTTTATGACGTAAAACATTCGTATTTTTAATTAGACGATACAAATATTGATAGCGGCTATTGTTACTTGTAAAAAAATGCTGTTGATTTTTTATGCAATGACAGGAATGAATGATAAGCATCAAACATTTCTAATCTTATCCTACTATACAAAACCAAAGAGAAATTATTTCTTTATGTGTTTGGGTGTTGGATCATATGTTATTAATTTTATAAATGATGTTTGTTTAATTGGGCTTTTATTATTTCTATTTCACTGCATCCGAATATCTAAACTACATAAATGTTGAACGGTGTTAGAGTTCTATCGATAAATATGCCCACAGAACCATTATCAACAATTCCTCTTATTGGCCACTGAACACAAACTTCTTTGGTAAAATAAACGTTTAATTTACAAAAGCATATGTTGAAGCCAATGATAACTATCCTATATATCTTCTAGATAACAAAGTTTGATCAAAATCGGTGCAATAGTTTCAGCGTTTATCCCGAACAAACACCATGACACTAGGGTTTTATTAACCTAGGTATAGACATGTAGAAAAAATCTTTAAACAATGATTAGATTTGATTATGACTGTTCACTTTTTATATTAAGCGCAATTTCTTACTCCAAAATCAGACATTTGAAATATTTAAATTACGTCGCAATATTAAAATTTGTACAACCAGAAACCAGTCCTATTAATATTTTAATTAATACATTCCACACATTTTTATCTGCATGTTTCGTCTTTGAACAAAAAAATTCTGCAAAACTTGGAAGTGACAAATACAGTTAAATGAGTTATTTCAAGTCAGGTTCTAGGCCCGAGACAGATTAATTAAAAGATTAAATAAAGTTATCGGCCTTGAACTTTGTTGGTAGACACATAAAAGTTAGAATTTCGACAAAATAACAGTATAATGGATACAAAAAAAGAATTGATAATTGTTTTTTCTTTAACAAAAAACAAGGAATTGCTTAATTTCGGTTTCCTATATAGCAAAGCTGCATTAATTGCTTTGACATGCATTTTTGTTTATTTTAGTGGTTTATTACTTTGCTGCAAAAAAAAACTTGTGTTGATTTTAATTAGCGGAAGCAATTAACTGTATTTTAGCTGAAACTTGAAATCTTAACGATATGTCAATGTTAGCATGGCCGTATTTAGGGGGAGGGTTACGGGGTTTAACCCTCCCCGAAATAATTTTGTAAAGCAAAATCAAAACTATTGATTAGTAAGTTAAAAATGTTTTTTTTTTGTCTTGGGACACTGAACTTATAAGTTTCCATTGAATTTAAAAGGCATTTTTCTATTTTCTTTCAGAAATCTTTGTATATTTATTTGATTTGGTATAATCGAGATATCATTTACTATTAGCCATATTTCTTTTACATAAGTCGTTACATGACCAAAAATTAAGGCAAAAAGTACTGCAATGTCCCAAAGGCAGTAAGAATTTTGGTCTTTTGTAAAATATAATAATAAAAAAAATTCTTCGGTCCCTACGCTCGATGACAATAAAAAAAACTCCAGTTGTTAGCTCTCTCGCAAAAGTTGCTAGAGAGTGACATGATTCCCCCAATTTTTGAGCGCGTCAATGATTCCATGGGAAAAATCTTCTTCCGCACTCGTGCTGTTGCGTAAGCTTTTCCATCTATCATATTCTGATGGGCTCGTTCCGAACAGTTGGAAAACAGCATTTGTTCAGCCAATCCCAAAAAACGGCAAATCTTCTTCTCCTTCTTATTATCGTCCGATTGCACTTACGTCCCTTCTTTCTAAGGTCATGGAAACGCTGATAAACTATCAGCTCAAGAAATATCTCGAAGACCGAAAGCTTCTTAATGACCGCAATACGGCTTTCGCAGCAACAGGTCCACTAGTGATTTGATGGTTTATCTCACCGAACAGAGTTTAACAAATTGATTTAGGGAAATTAAAGACCCCAAACGCAATTAAATTAAATTCTCAAATTTTATTGTTTCAAATTCTTGACCAGTCACAACCGTAGCGTACAACTTCTAGGCAACGAATGTTCTCGTTACTACATGCTCAACCCCATCTCTCTTTTCTCTATTCTTCGTCCAGTGCTTTCAACTATGTAATAAGAGGAACAAATCTTTACATCGTTTTGGAGAAAGTAAGATTACTGCACTTGATATTTCAAAGGCATTTGATAAAGTCTGGCATTTTGCTCTTTTATCGAAAATGCGTGTTTTCGGTATTGATGAATCACTCCTTCCTTGGATAAGAAACTTGTTTTCGAATAATACAAGTTGTATTGGACGGATTCAAGTCTGAAACCCACAATATAAATAATGCTATGCCCGAGGGCTCCATTTTGTCTCCGACCGTCTTTCACATTTTTATTAATGATGTCTTGTCTGTAACTTCTAAACCAATCCATTGGTTTGCTGACGATAGTACCTACCCTTAGCTTTTCTTATTCATTTCCAGACTCACATCCCTCTTTGGATGTGGAACTGCAAGGGCAAAATATGATAAGCTCATTAAACTCTGACTAAAACAGCATTGTACAATGGGGCATACAAATTCGCATAGAGTTAAATCACAGATAATAGAGTTACATAGATATCGCACGCAGACGTGAAGACGGTGCAAGAATTTTTTTTTCCCGTCTGAACTGGACGTTTTCTAATAAAATAAATAAATAGAGTGGCGCGACAGCTCTTGAAGAGCCAAGGCCTAAGTGGCTTACTCTCATCAACAATTCTCTGAGTGCGCGTGAAGAATTGAGGGGACCTACAATTTAACGCCGATTCCGAACGGCAGAGTTGAGAAGCACTTTTTCATGACAGATTGATACTCTTGGAAGATTTGTCAGGTCTTCGCAAGAGGCAGTGCCCGTGAAAGATGAAATAAAAACTTGGCCTGAGTAGGACTCGAACCAACGACGTTGTGCTTAGCAGCCAACGCACTTACCAACTAAGCTACGGGCAATTACTTATCTATAAGACTTATATCCGTCCAAAGCTTCACCTAGTTAGACCACCGTGCGTCGAAACGTTTCGTGTCCCTCTCGGTTCTATCGTTACTTTTACGGTAAGTGCTCTTGTGAAATATCCAGTTGCAATCCTCCCCTAAAGGCCCAACTATAATAGACGGACGGGAACGGAAGCTAGCGTCAAATCTGAACGAACCGTTTCTTTCCGACTGTCAATTACATCCGCTTACCCACAATTGAACGGAAGGCTTTCTGTCATTATTCTGTGTTTTTAGAGAAATGTCAAATTTCCGTCCGTAAATTGAGAAAGAAAAGTGAGTTTACGTCCGAAAATAAAACTGAACGAAACCGAGCAATCCGCTATTATGGCTGTGACATCTGATTTGCATGTACTCGGGAATTTTCGTACGTCAACGTACGCACCCTTCCGACTATTATAGTTGGGCCTTTAAACAATTCGCCCGTAATACTCGCGCTTCTAGGAATGCCCATAAGTTTACCCTCAAGTCAAACTTCGGACGTACTCTCAAGTAAAGGTAATCGTTCTTTAGCCGTACTAGACGAGTGTGGAACTCCCTTCTACACTCTGACTTTCCAATTCATTGCATAATATTCAGGTATTTAAGACCAATGTACACCGGCACCTCCTTTCCAACCCCTTTCCAATTTCCTTGAGCACTGTGTCTCTGGCATAATAAGGGTATAAAAAAACCGCTTGAGTGTGTGATAATTATATAAAAAAAAAACAGTAAATAAGGGAATTGATACTTGGCACATTCGAAAGAAAAATTCTTCAAGGAATTTTCGGTCCCGTATGCGACGTATGAAGTCCAGAGAGCCAAGAAAAGACGACTACATAAATAAGACTTCGATTCATTTGATAAATATGTTTCCTTTTTTATTACAAAAATTTAAAAAAATTATCATTTATCTTAACCCCCCCTGAAACAAAATCCTAGCTACGGCTATGAATGTTAGCTTAGAATATTGGTTTAACCAACAATAACTCATATGAACTCTCGGCTCAGATCAATATTCGAACGCTTTTCAAGTCAAATACCTACATATATATATATACACTTTTTTATATTCGGGTGTTAATTTTATTAAGTACAATAGTAATGAAATAGCTGGGCTTAGAGAATTAAAGCAAAATAGTACCTAATTAAACTACATGAAACACCAAATCGAAAAACTACCTATGAGTTTTAACGTTTTAAGCCTTCTGTTATTATAAGACCGGCAACCACTGGTCAACGCACCCGCACCGCTCTGTACAAGTTTTATTAAACGGATTCAAGTCTGAAACCCACGAGATAACTGCTGGTGTGCCCCTTAGGTTAGGTAAGGTTAGGTTATATGGGCTGACAGTTGGTTTGGTAGATCCCTTGTGATACCCTGAAGTATTGTAACTTCTGAAAAAGTGTTTTAACCTATGAATTCTATTGTTGGTCGAGCCATTTGGTGGACTTGACAAAGTTCAGTAGGCGATATCCTGGGAGTTCTGATAGTTCATAAGAAAAAGTTGCCTTAAAAATGTATATCTAGTTTGACAGAGTGCTGGACAGTGTCATAGAAAGTGAGTCGTGTTTTCGTGCTCTTCTTCATTGCCGCAGCCTGTACATGTACAATGTACATACACTGCCAATCACTAGGATGAGGCCACATACTTTTCAACCGATTTTCGCTCTGTATAGCTGTTGGAATTTGTTTAACCCGGAAAATTTTACTACATGAGAGTATAGGTACATATTGTCTTCAAATAAAGTGATACAATTATAAGGTTAATTAGAAAAGATCGTTGGAGTTTCTTTCTACAAAAATGAACGGAAACAGCTATAAATGATTGTTGGAACGGTCATTTCCAAAGATGAAAAATATTTTTGGACCTCTGCCTTGGAGTTTCCAACAAGACAATGCCCCCATCCCTACTTGCAGGGTTGTAAAAAGCTGGATTTTATCAGAAGACGTAGAGCTTTTGCCATGGCCGCCCTATTCACCGGACTTGAACATTATCGAAAACGTATGGTCATGGCTATCTCAAAAAGTTTATGAAGGCGGTAGACAATTTGAAGACAAGGACACCTTAATTGAAGCTATCCTTGATGCCTGGGACGAAATTTCGCCTGACTTTTTAAAAAAAAACTTTATGATTCCATTCCAAACCGTCTAATAGAGGTCATATCGAAAAATGGGGGGCATACTCATTATTAATGGAGAAAACCTTAATAAATAAATGCTTGAAAACCAAAAACTGTAAACATTTCTTTCATTTTTTTGATATTTTATAAGATTTTTCATGTGGCCTCATCCAATTGACGCACTTTTTCATACTCTTTTTAAGTAGCTCTTTAATTGATGTAGGGAAATTCCAACAGTCTTTTCTAATTAACCCCTTAATTTAAAATTTTACTAAAACCAACGAACTTTTGATGGACCTTGGTGACTCTTTTGTGAAAAATATTGAGATTTGGTAAACAAGTCTCAAACACACAATTGTCCAAAATTGAATTAGTCTCCAATCAGACTCGGGACAAATCTAATGATTGTTTTGAAAGTCTAATTTCACTTCCCGATAAATTCAACAGTCAACTAAAAACCATCCATTCGTCCATCTTGACCTCGACTTCATCAAACATTAACGCAACTGGCGCGTTAAAACCAATCGAAGAGAACTTATTCAGTTTAGAACAAGCTATTAAAGCTCAATCTAAGGCTCTACAGTTGTCGACATGGATTTCACTGCAACGTATGGAAAACTCATAAAAGATTCCCTAATGCTTGCTAACGTGCTTGTGAAAGAATCTGTTGCTACCCGTATCGCAATCTCTGACATCTCTGAAGACGTACGAAGTTTACATAGCAAAAATAGAGATACTTCACCTGATTCAATTGTGGTTCATAACAACAAATCCTTACATCACGAGCTTCAGGATCATGACTCTTCATCAAACGGAAGCATTTTGGATATTCCCCCTAACACAACGTCTTCGCACATACCAACGCTACCAGCTCCACAAACTGGTACAACCAACTCACACAAGGATAACAACAATTTATCATCTCCTATACTGTCCACTAATTTCAAAGTTTCCAAGTTCTTTGTCAATGAAGCTCCTCGTCATGCTAACATTTCTTGGATTATGAACTTCTTCAAAAACAATTACTGCTTTCAACCCTCAAGATGTAGCCGAGTTGGTTACGGAATGTTTAAATTATCTATACCGGATATCTATGAATGGTTATTTGTAAATCATCTGTTTACTTTGAGAAATAGCGACATAAAGATTGTACGTTGGTGCGATCGTAAATCCATAATTAGTAATAGAAGTAATATTAATAATAATCTTAAGTTTAATTATAACCATTTTTCTTCCTTTACAGTACCTGTAGTTCATAGTCCTAACAATCCTTTACCCCACACTTCAAGTTTCAGTATCTCCCAATTACATGATCCTCATAGGCAGTTTAAAAATCATTTTTTTCGAAACTAACCAGTCATTACCTCTTGACCAAAATTGCATCCATTGCCTATCAATTTACTACCAGAATGTGAGAGGACTTCGCACAAAAACTTCCCAACTCTACCTTAATGCCCAAAAACTTCCATACAACCTCTTTGCTTTAACGGAAACCAATCTGACATGTGATATAAATAACAATGACCTTTTTACATCCGATTTCAGTGTTTTCCGAAAAGATGTTGTTGTTTCTAATTCTTCTAGCAAGGGCCGTGGTGTTCTAATAGCGATCCATTCTGACCTAAATACATCTTTGATAACAATACCTGATACTCTTGACTTAGAATTAATCTGTGTTAAGATTAATCTTCCTAATCGAAATATTTTTATCATTTTTTGTTATATCCATCCAACCCAACCTACATCAGTTTACAAATGTTTCATTGAAGCTATTGAATATATAGTTGATTTGTGTAACCCCAATGACGATCTCATTATTCTTGGAGATTTCAATCTTCCTTACTTGACATGGTCCCTCTCTGAAGATGGTACCTATTATACAGCTATAAATACAACGTCTGACAAAGAAATTCTTTTTACTGATCGCCTTCTTGCTTCAGGGTTTGTTCAAATGAGTGGCATCAAAAATAGTCTTGGCAGACAGCTTGACCTCATTTTTACATCTGATGTTGAGAACACAATTGTCACTGAAAGTAAGCATCTGTTGACTAAACTGGACACCCACCACCCACCCCTTTCAACAATTTTTGCTTTTGTTAGTCCCAACGTACGTCCGGAGTTTCAAACTAACACTAAATTCAACTTTCGTAAAGCTAACTTCAACTTATTAAACCAACTTATTAATGATATTAATTTTGACTTTTTGCTTGACCATAATATATGCATTGACCTCAAACTTCAGACGTTTTACTCTCTCTTACATAGTTGTTTTTCTCAATCTGTCCCAATTCTTATGCAAAAAAACGTTTATTCATCCCCCCCTTGGTATACAAAAGAACTTCGTAACAAACGTAACAAACTATGGAAAAAGTTTCTAATGAATCGATATAATCAACAATTCTCTGACTATATCGAAGTGTATAATGATTTTAATACTTTATGTGAATATCTTTATTTTAACTATATATCTCAGATGCAATTAAATATTTTATCCAACCCGAAAGAATTTTTTCAGTTTATAAACAGTAAAAGAAAGTCTGATGGTTACCCTTCGGTCTTTAAATTACATGATCAATCATCTTCCGATCCTGTTACAATCTCAAACCATTTTGCTGAATTTTTCAGTCAATCTTTTTCTTCCAACAATTTCGAAATCGATGAAAATTATTTTAATTACATGAACACATGCAATCAAACATCTTTATGCTCTATTAATATCGACATTTCTATCGTGATACAAAAAATTAATTTACTCAAGGACGATTACTCTTCTGGTCCTGATGCTATTTCTCCAATAGTGCTAAAGAAATGTGTTGACAGTTTAGCAATACCTTTAACAGTCTTATATCAACTGTCAATTTCAACAGGTATATTTCCTAAGGTTTGGAAAGAAGCTTTTTTTATTCCTGTTGAATGATATAAATAATTATCGACCCATAGCAAAACTTTCTTGCATTCCCAAACTTTTTGAAAGTATAATCTATGACAATATGTTTTTCCACTGCAAACCTATCTTTTCGTCCAATCAACATGGATTTCTTAAAGGAAGATCAACCACCACAAATCTTATTGAATTTGTTTCTTTTAGCTTGAGCGCTCTAGAAAGTGGAAAGGAGGTCGATTCCATAGCCACAGATTTTAGTAAGACTTTTGATAAAAACTCCCATAAGCTTATTCTGTTTAAACTTAATAAACTTGGCTTTCCACCTCTTATTGTCTCATGGATACAATCTTACCTATATAATCGCCAGTACAGGGTTTTGTTTAGGAATAGCATTTCAACGGAAATAAATGCAACATCTGGTGTTCCCCAAGGTAGCCACCTCGGACCTCTTCTTTTTATATTGACCACCAATGACGTTGAAAAAATTATTTCCAATGCTCAACTGCTTATATATGCAGACGATATGAAAATTTACAAAAAAATATGTTGTTCCGTGGATATTGACCTACTCCAAACTGATATTAATAACTTTAGTACTTGGTGCCAAATGAATGACCTTGAACTAAATATTAATAAGTGTCAATCTATAACGTTTTCTCGTAAGTGTTCTACAGTTTCTTGTAGAACTTATACTATCAATGACGAATCTATTCCAAGAGTAACATCGATCTCTGATTTAGGCATATTATTTGACTCCCAATTGAATTTTAAATCGCATATCGACAATATTATTAATAAGGCTAATTCCACTTTAGGATTTATTAAACGCTGGTCTAAAGAGTTCTGTGATCCATATGTCACTAAATCCCTTTATATAACGTTCGTTAGACCTGTACTTGAATATGCTTCCCAAGTTTGGTGTCCTCACTATCAAATTCATATTCAAAGGATTGAAGCTGTCCAGCGTAGATTTATTCGTTTTGCCCTTCGTGACCTTGGTTCTGGCTGGGAAGATCCCTTTAATTTACCACCTTATGAGTCTCGCCTTCTTCTGTTGAGCATGTATCCCTTATTTATTCGCCGTAACAATGCTGATATCGTTTTTATACATCAGCTGTTAACCGGAAACATTGACTGCCCATCTTTGCTTCAAAAGATTTCAATTAATACCAACCCACGTCGCTTGAGATCGGTTAATTTTTTTCATCTCCCTTTTCACCGGACTATATATGGCCAAAATGAGCCTATGACCAGAATGCTACGTAAAGCAAATAATTTAGACATTTTTGACCCCTGCCTTTCCAAATCCTCACTTAAAAATTATCTTCTTAGTTTACCAACCTAACTTATTTATAATTTTATGACTATGTACCTATACAATAATATAATGTTAATCATATTAAATTTTTAACCTTAGATTTAAGATATGCTTGTACTAAGTATTCAATAAAATTATAAATTATAAATTTTATGACTTACTTTTAAGAAAATATCTACCTACTCAAATGTAGTAAATTTTTATGTGTAAGAAATTTCCAGCAGGTATAAAGAGCGAAAATCGATTAAAAAATATGTGGCCTCATCCTAGTGATTGTGAGTGTATGTCGTCTTTACTAAGGTCCATCTTCTTTTTGTGGTATTCTGATGTTATGGTCTATGAGAGAGGGATCAAGTACTGGGCCTTCTACTGCAAGCTCATCCGCTTTTTCGTTTCCCGACACACCACTGTGACCGGAAACCCAGCAGAGTATTACGTTATGCATATGCTGCATACCAAGGACCCTTATCTCTTCGCAACATCAAGAAACAAGCTTTGACTTGATTTGAATGTCAGAGATCGCTTTTATTGCTACTTGGCTATCAATGAAAAAGATGATATCAGCGTGTGATATCGCCATCATGGATATTTGATTAGCAGCGTTTTTCACTGCCAAGATCACGGCTTGGAGGACACTGCTATGGTCAGGGAGTCTGAATGAACTGGCAAGGTTAAGTAATTTAAATACTTCACGGAGTTAAAAAGACTTCAAGCAGTTAAAAGACTCCAAGTCAAATGACTGCATTGCATTGAATACAATCAAAAGACTAAATGACTGCAAAGAATGTAAAAGACTCTTACAAGATTTCCAAGAATGCAAGCAGTAAAAAAGTAATGCATTCTTTTGACTTCAAGTGTTTTAACTGCTCTAAATGATTTTTAAACAAGAGACTTGAAACTTAACTGCGATTTTATTTTCGAAGTTAAAGTATTGCAATTAGGAATGTAAATGCATTCCCAAAATTCAGTTAAATGAATGGGACTTTTGAGTTTTGACGATGCAATACCAAAAGATTGCATTCTTTCACAGCTCTGGGTACGGTATGTGATGTTAAAGGTTTTTGAGACGATGCAAGATCTGGCTTCAATCTTCAAAACATATGCTTGAGTATAATTCCTATCCATGAGCTGGTGCTCCAGTTACATACTTTAGCCTCATGGATGGTATACAAAAATAGCTCCAAGCTTAATGGGTGGTAGAGACATGATTATTGTATCACTTAAATTCTTAGAACACCGTAGTATGTAACCTTTCTTGTCTTTTTCTGCTTTACCTTTGCTTCTACGGTCAGTGCTCCAAAAAAAATAAAAAGTGTTTAAGAAAAATCGGATTTATATAAGAATTCGATCTAGGAAACATGTATTTGCATTTTTATTTTTTTAAATGGGGTTAAACTTTTTTGCAATAAGTCAAGTGGTCGAAATAGTCGCTAGGTGTTAACAATTTTGCAGTGACACTCTATGGAAAAACTGCATCAAGCAATAAATCTGAGATAAGCATTAGTTAGCTCTAAAATCAACTTAGAGTTAACTCATTACCGAAAAAATGATAAACTGGGCCCAAGGTGTATTGATTTGTCTTATCAATCAGAGCGCTAGTTATCAATTTTAGCTCATTTGCTCATTTCCATTGCCGTTGAACGAAACATCTTCATCTTTGACACTTCATCTTGAAGCACACTTGATCGATCTAAAGAGGGATGTGAATTGCCTTCTTACAGCCAAGCCAAGAGTAAGTTTTCGTTTGATTTCATTTTCAGTTGTTGCCTGTGTTGGAAAGGAAGTCTTTTACTACCTCAAAGATGTGACGCTGTGACCAAGTCGCCCCCGTTCCGGTGTTGGTTGCCCTTTTCTTGATGACAGCCTTTATTTTATTTTCACCTTCTTGATTATGACTCACTGCTTGCGTCTGGGTGTTCTAAAAGTTGTTACTAACATATCACTGAATTCTTCCGATTTTGTCAATTTTGTTCGCGTGGGCGAGCAGTTGTGAGGTTTGCAAAGTACCTACAAGAGCGATATTTAAAAAAAATAATACCAGTGTGTCACCTTGTCTGGAATTTGACAGGGATGCTAAAACTGTGCATTGATCTAAATTTAACCCCTTCACGTACAATTTGTACAATTTTAGAAAGATGCTTCGTGGTTTACATTACATTCAAATGAAAGTTCTAAAGAACTGTACAGAATATAGCAACAAACGGACGAAAATTATATCAAAAAAAGAACGCATACGACATAGTGACCAATAACATGGGTTAGTTAAAAAGGAATTAACCTAATGATAATTTCTTTTTTTACAGCAAAAAACAACTTGAACAGCTCTTAAAAATGTACGAGGAACACGAATCCGATATGGTTAGTGCATTGGAAGCTGATTTGCGTCGTCACAAACAGGAGAGCATAATCGTCGAAACAGAACTGATGAAAAACGATGTCAATCACATATTGTTCAATCTAAAAGACTGGATGAAACCCGAAAAGGTTTACAAATCAATTCGATGTTTAAAACAAACGAACAAAACTATAAACTACCTCTTTTTCAATTAAAGCCTTCAAAATCATTTGTCAATCTTCTGGATGATGTCAGCATTTACAATGATCCCTTTGGCGTTGTTTTAGTAATTGGCGCTTGGAACTATCCACTGCAATTATTGCTTGTACCTGTAGCATCGGCGATAGCGGCGGGTAATTGTGTCGTCATCAAGCCCAGCGAGATCTCAGCCAATTGCGCTAAATTCCTCGTCGAAACATTACCCAAATATTTAGATAATGTGAGTTTAAACAAATTTATTTCGCAATAACAACATTTCCATGATGAATTGCTTTTGAAATAGGATTGCTATCCAGTTATTGCAGCCGGTCCAACAGAAACTGCAGAACTCTTGAAACAGCGTTTCGACTACATTTTCTACACTGGCTCAACGAGGGTTGGAAAAATCGTCCATGCAGCTGCCAATAAGTACCTTACTCCTGTCACACTTGAATTAGGCGGGAAGAGGTATGATATTCTAATCGGCTTGTGAGCAATGCTATCACAAGATTTTTATCGTTTCAGTCCCTGTTACATCGACCAAAGTGCAGATCTACGAATCACTACCAAACGCATCCTCTGGGGAAAGCTCATCAACGTCGGACAGACTTGCATTGCTCCCGATTATATTTTGTGCTCAAAGGAAGTTCAAGACAAATTTATTGCCGAAGCCAAAGAAGTATTAAAAGAGTGGTACGGAGAGAATCCCAAAGACAGTCCTGATCTTTGTCGAATAATCAATGCCAATAATTTTCAGTAAGCGCTTTGAAAGCGAGACTGTTACATTTCTATAACTGACTGATATTTTCTATGCAGACGCCTCCTTGGATTGATGAAATCGGGTAAGGTTGCAGTCGGTGGAAAGTATGATGTCGCTGAGCGATTCATCGAACCAACAATTCTGACTGACGTCAGTCCCGACGATGCAATCATGAAAGAGGAAATCTTTGGTCCCATCTTGCCCATTTATAATGTAGAAAACGCCTATGATGCAATTAATTTCATAAATGCCAGGTAACCACCACCCACCCCACAGTGAGCGTGTCTATGTGTTTGTCTAAAGATCACTCATTTGTGCCGTTCGTGCCGCATCATTTATCATATTTTTTGAACACAGCACAAATTTCAAATTTTAAATTTTTGTTTATTTCTTTTTTTTTTTTTTGTTCTTTAAAAATTCTATTCAAACCAAAAAATATTTATTTTGTATTGAATACATACGAATGGTAGAGAGGTTCCTCTTGTTTCGTACATATTCTCCACGGATAGTCAAGTTCAAGATCTATTCGTTCATGGAACACAATCGGGAGGAATATGTTTGAACGAAACAATCATGCATTACACTGGTAAGAATTCGGAATAACTACTCGTTTGTGGAACAATAGAACTTCTTTGTTATTCTCCCTTTTGACTCTTACAATTTATTATTCCAATAGCAAATTTACATTTTTCTTTCTTCCATAACAAAAAAGCATTTGCCTTTTATTCTGGTGATTTGGGCTCGAACTCGAATAAACATTTTGTAAATATTTCTAAAGAAAATATAATTAATTTGTTTTTAAGTTCAGTATTGGTTGTGGATTTGTATAATTTTGTACAGTAAATCATTTTTTGGAACTAGATCGTTGATATCGATGTGAAGCAGTTGTATTTAGCTATCCCAGGTAGAAGTTTGTCAAGTATACTTTGAAGTCAACGTATTTACCACAGAATTAATTAGTGCTAGATATTTAAAGTAACTTTTAACTTTAGCACTTTTCTATATAATAATATGTACAATCAGTTCAGCTTCAGGTGAAGAAAATGAGGTTTATAGCCGTTTTCTTCACTTTTTACAACTTGGTCCAAACTCCGTACTTGACCAAAGCTAGAGTTGATATAGCCGTGTTTTTGTCACTACTCAGTAGCCAGCACAGTATTCAAGTGCGAATATAAAATCCGTCAAATTCAATTGATATGGCAATAGTTATATAAAACGTCGAAAAATTGACCTGAGGTTTGCGTCTCGGATAAAGAAAATAACAAATACTTCAACCTAAGAGAGTTCATAACTCAGGCCGTGTGTGAATTGCGTTGAAAAGTGTGTTAAAGCTTGACGTTTGGTTAAATTTTGACACTGTGTTAAATAAAATGGCGCAAACTTATAGTGACCTCCTTTTAAGTAACTTAAGTAGATACTAATTAAAAACCATTTTAAATTTGAAACCAGCTACTAATTTTATATCAAATTATAGACATTTTGTAACCTGCCTGTAACTAGTGTAAGCCTTAAGTCATACCCACAATACATTTTAATCGAACAAACCCAAAATCAGAGACCAAAGGAGATCGAAAACTGACTTACGTTTTACCCTCCAGATACCTCAAATTTTATTTTACTGTTACCCGTGTATGTGAATAAATGAGAAAAACCAGCAATAAAAATGACGTGGTTGGTATGCTCAAGTTTACTGAGATAGTATTGGTAAAAACATGCATACTCTTGCAGTAAACTTTAACCATAGCTTGAAGGCATTGTCATTTTGACAGCTTGGTTTCCCATCTCCCTTTTAAACTCATCTGTGCCCAAAATATGACAGTTTGGGAAATCAAATACAGTTTAAGAGCTATTGTTTTAAACAGATAAATACAATTTTGTAGGAGAAAAAATAGTTTGAACCTTTGTATATACAGAAGATAGATATACAAAGGTTTGAACTTTGAAAAGAGATTTGAATAACGTATAATTTTTGTTATTAAAAGAAAAAATTAACGTGGAAAAGGTATTTATTAAAAATATATACAGGAAACATTTATTTATAGAAGAATTTTATTAAAGCGTGGTATTGAGTCCAATTGGAGCCATGACGAAAAGAAATGTTAAGGCAATTGGTCCAGGAGCACTGAATGCTCTTCCAGTTGATCCTAAATTTTCATTTATAATTTCACTAGCTGCCCCGCGAACTTCGTCTCGCCGCCCTTCAGAGCAACTCCAATAACAATTTTCCCTTTGAAAACCAAAGAGTTTTCCGAGTTTTTCATCAAGAACTTTAATTTTTCCATTTGAAAACCCATTTTGAAACAAAAAATTCCAAGCAAAAAAAATCTCATTCCCGACCTTTGTTTGGTTTTTCCAGTTTTCCCACTCTTTCATGAGGGTTTTCCAATTAAATTTTTTCCCTAAGAACCATCTACAGACCAACACGACCAAATAAAAAAAAAATTAGCCCAATCCGTCCAGCTGTGCCTTGCATAATTATAACCGCAGCTGATAAAATGCGTTTTATAGAAAACCTACAATAGGCGTGACTCCTTACTATTTTTTTTATTGAGTTGCATCACTAATCAACCAATTTGAGAAGAAAATAAAGTACCGTTATTTCCTCTCCTGGTGTTTAAAAATTAAAAACAGATTTTGATGCAAAAATATAACCGCACAATGGAAATCTCTTTGAATCTGCATTCAGTCAAGTGCTTTCAAATAAAAAAAACAACAATGCCACGTGGTACGCATTTAAGTGAAATTGAAAAAGGCAAAACCTTTGCTTTTCGGTCAAGCGGCCTAAATCTTAGGGCTATTGGAAGACTATTTTCACGATCGGATCGTGTCGTTCGAATTTTTTTAAAAGATCCAGAATCTTATGGGACAAAAATAAGACCCGGGCGTCCGCAGAAGGTGGTGACACAAGAGGCGTTTAACCAATGCTGCACCCAATTCGGTACATTCTTTGCCGGAATTTCGTGACGAATTGGGTTTAGGAGTTTCGGTTTCAACCGTTTCTCGTGCTTTAAAAAGCAGTGGAGTGATTGCTCGGGGCAAAATGGTGCCAGCTCCAAATCTAAAAGCAGCCCACAAACAAAAAAGATTGGAATTTGCCCGCCAAAACATGAATCGGAATTAAAATCTCGTTATTCCAAATAGCTATAGAATAACGGTAATAATAACGGTAATAACGGTACTTTATTTTCTTCTCAATTTGCTTAATCAGTGTTGCAACTCAATATTCAGTAGTTATTTTTTATAGCACTTAAAAAAAAAAGTTATTTGGCGGACCCTTTATAAAGTTGGTTTTATTATTCCACTATAATTTTCAAAAACTGTAGTATCAGCTTAGTATCGACTAAAATAATTTTAAAGTCTACTTTATCTGACTATAAATTTGCGCAAATGTGTTTAAATTACACAATCTGCGCAGCAGGCTAAAATATGACAGTAGTGGTCAAATTTAACTAGTTTTTTTTAACGCAATTCGACCAATTCGCAAACGGCCTCAGATCATTAAGGCCCAACTATAATTGCTTAAGTGAACTTAAGATAATGTAAAGAAGATTTTAATTCGCCGTATGGAGATCGACTAGGTTAAGTGAATACTGCGGTTCGAAAATTGAACAGTTTTCAAAATTTAATGTAAGATTTTACTTCTTTTTCAAATGGCCTTAAAGCTAAATAAAAAAAATTAAATTAGAGAAGTGAAGAAATGTTTTATAACTCGAAACTGACCTTTAACATTTTTTGATAATTATGTTAGAAAACTTTTCTTTCGTATATTAAAACTACAGCCTTGGCCAAAAGTATTGAGCACCCTTGAAATCTTCGTATATTTCTTAAACCACATGATTAAAACAACTTTTAGTATTTTGTTTGGAAGGATAATGGTTTTTATTAAATTGAGCTCAATATTTTGTTGGGCCATCTTTCGCCTTAATAACGGCAGAAATTCTTTTCGGTATTACATTCCTCTGCAGATAAAGCATTCCATTCGTTCCGTAGATGGTGCTTTAGGTTTTTTTTTGCTTGAAATTTTATGCTGCCTTATCTTGCGCTTTAATAAACCGCAAAGATGTTCTATAGGGTTTAAATCTGGGGATTGCGCAGGCCAATCAAGAAGCTCAACGCAATTTTCGCTTAACCAAGCCATTGATTTTGCAGCTTTGTGACAAGGCGCGTTATCTTGCTGGAATTTTACTCCGTCAAGATTTGTTACACCAAATGGTTTGGAAAATGAGGGAAGAAGTGCAGTTACCAGTACGTTTATGTACTTTGTAGAGTCCATGCGACCCTCACACAGGAACATTTCCCCCACTCCTAAGGAACTCATGCATCCCCAAATCATAACGCTGCCACCGCCATGCTTAACTGTGGAGACCACACACTTCGGACTAAATTCTTCACCGACTCGTCGATCGGCGAACAAAAGAGGTACCAAAAATCTGAACGTAGAACAAAAATTAGCGGTTATTAAAAGTGATTTTTTTTTGTGTTAGATTATCACCCAAACTAATTTACCACAAAGTTCGATTCGTCTGACCAAACAATATTTGACCAATCTTCCTCTATCCAATTTTGGTACTTTTTTGCGCATTCAAGTCTGGGTTTTTGGTTTTTTGGTGAAAGTAATGGGTTTTTCCTGGCCTTACAACCTTTTAAACCAGCTTCAAAAAGTCTTCGTCTGGTTGTTCGAGCAGAAATAGACTTCTTTAACGCCACTTTTTCCTTCCGATTTTTTTAATGAGTTTCGAATCAAATTTCTATCCTCGCGCTTTGTTGTCAATAGCTTTCGAGCCAATCTTGTCCTCTTCTTATGAGAACCAGTTTCAACAAAACGTCTGATACAATATTGCACTGACCGGCGCAGTTCAATGTTTTGGAAATCTCTACCTGATATTTACCTTGCTGATTTAAAATCTGTATTTGGGCACGTTTTTCAACACTAAGTTCGTTTTTTTAACCATTTCGCAAAGGTTTTATCAAAACTCAAAATTGACATAAAAAAAAAGAAAACTCCTGAAATTTTTAGTAAACACGTAATTTCATATTTGTCCAGATTTTTTTTTTTAGTTTGTCTGGACCTGTTAAGTAATTCTATGGACAATTTTTTTGTTATTCTTATATTCAGCACAATTCTAAATATTCCCCGGGAATAGTACTCCCTGGGAGATTTGTTCTCCCGGGGAGTTCTCTCCCTTATTCTGAATTCATCGGGAGATTATTTTTCCCTTCGAAAGCGGGAAAAAAAATTCTGAATGTTCGAAACAGCTTTTTGACAATATTTGTCATATGAAACGAGAGGAAAGAGCTGCCAGAAGCTATCAAAGGAGTGTATTTAATCCTTTGGAGTTGCCAGAATGGCTGTGTGTACATTTGTTTTTTTTTTACATTTTTAATAAATGTCGTGTTTTTAATATTTCGAAAATGTTAGAGTTTATGAAAAAGTTCTTGTTGGGTGTGTTATTACTCATTTCATTAGGTTCTCATTGTCATTAGAGACAATAAACCAGTTGAAAAGTGTTTTTCAGTTCTTTCAATTGAACGCTTGTTTGCGTTTTTTCGCTGAGAGACCATACCAAACGGCAGGCGTTGGAAAAGACTTTAATGTTGGCTCATCCACAAAATTTTTTGGACGGTGCTTTTTAAAAAAAGAGAACGAGTTGCGACTCTAGGTAATACCTCCTATATGCTCTGGAATCCGCAGGCGACATCTCCATTAAATTCTGCAACATTTGCAGCTGTGACTTATTAGGTGTTTTAAACCTATGAAATTATTAAAATTTAAATTAATTTTCGATGCAAAAAACAAAACCTTCCACTTTCATTTATAATTCTCCAACAAATTTCCGGGGAATGATTCGACGGGAGACGAGTAAAATTTTTCCCTATTTCTTACATTTAGAATGCCTCCTTTTTTTCCGGAGAATTTTTTGACTTAGTAAGTCAATGTTTTCCCTTTTTCGAAGATTGGGAAACTTAAAAAGGAAATAATTTTCCGCAGACTTTTTGTTTGTAATAAGAGAGTAGGGAGAAGGGAACAAACTCTCGGTGAATTGGTTTTTAGAATCGGGCTGATTAAATGCATAAAAACACGATTTTTATAGGGTGCTCAATACTTTTGGCCAAGGCTGTATTTCAATTAAACACAACACAAATACACAACAATTCTCATTTCATAAATTATTGTATTCATACAAACCTCATACATCATTTTTATTGTTCTCATTAGTTTAAAATTATTTTCTAAAAATGAATGTTTGTGTAAATTAAATATTTTTTAATATGAACTATAAAAAAAATAGGGAGAAGCCATTGGTTATTTATGTCTTTGATAATTCAAAGTCAAACGTTAAGAGTTTCCTTAAAAATACAACAAGTGGTGGATTTAGCATCAATGAAACCTTAATGCACTGTGCAGGTACTTACAATTTTGTTCAAATATTTTAATTGAAATTTTTTCTTGTGATTGTTGTGTGTGTTTTGCAATGATTGCACGTTTTTTAGTATTTTTTTTAGTGAAATTATTTGCATTTAAAAATTTGTTTTATCAGAACAAATTTATCTACAACTTTAGAAGGTTAGCTATAGCAGATTTGCAGATCTTTAGGTTTACATTTATCTCGAAAAGATAGAGAGAGAAGTTTAAAAATTGGTAAAATATAATTTGAAATTCTCCTTTGCATTTGCACTGTAAATATATCAATTTTTTTAACAAAACAACAAACCTGCATATAGTTTCATCATCGTATCCGGCCGAAACCTTTTTGACATTTCTTTAACAAAATTCTTACTTTAATTCAACGATGTGAAGGGTGTTTTTTTTTTTTTTTTGAGTATAGAACAACACTAATTGACGGCCATTTTGTCAGCTGTCAAATGGTTTTTTTTTTAAATTTGGTTGTGTAAGAGATAACAGATAAGAGAAAAATTATGCGAAATTGAAGGATTTCGGGTGTTAAACGTAAATAAACAAATCTGCCGTATTTGAAGTGATGATAATCCTCAAGTGCATGTTGAGACACGGTTACTTACTTACTTAAGATGGCGCTACAGCCCGGGTATAGACTTGGGCCTCAACCAACATCTGTCGCCAGTTACGCACGCCGAGTTGGTTGAGGTTCATCTTGCGCGCCACCTTAGCCTTGGTCTTCCTCTACTGCGCCGCGCCGTCCCTCTGGAGTGGATTCGAAGACTTTACGGGCCGGTGAATTGGTGTCCATCCTCTCCACGTGACCAAGCCATCTGAGTCTTTGGACCATCACTCTTTTAGCTAGGTCAGTGTCGCTATACTTACAGTGCGTAGTTAAAACGCATACAGGACCATTGATTTTTCGTAGAACTTTTCTCTCGAACCGGCCTGGGGTGCTCTCATCCGTTTTTGACGAGTCCATGTTTCTTCACCATATAGCATGACGGGTATGATGAGGGTCTTATAGTGTCACCTTAGTTGTTCGGGAGAGGGCTTTAGTACTCAATTGCTTTCTTAGCCCGAAGAAACAGCGATTAGCAAGAGTTATTCTTCTTCTGATCTCGGCGCCGCTGATGTCATTGTCCGTGTTGATAGCGGAGCCAAGGTATACAAAGTCCCTAACTACCTCGAAATTATAAATTATAATTATGACGTTTTGTCCAAAACGTCGCTGTTGGGTGTCCTTTCTTGATGACTGCATATACTTTGTTTTGCCCTAATTGACCCCTTAACCCATTTGTTCAGCCTATGTCTGCATACTCGCAAAAGCACTGTTGACATCACGCTGCGTTCTCACAATGATATCAATGTCATCAGCGTACGTGAGCAGTTGCACAGACTTCTGGAAGATAGTGCTTTATAAACTTCTTCTCTATAGATGCTGTCATACGCGGCCTTAAAATCGATAAAAAGATGGTAGTTGTCGATTTGGAGTTCTTGAGTTATTTCCAGGATCTGCCCAGTTTGTAGACAAACGGCTTCAGGCGTTCACATAGTACTGCAGAAAAGATCTTATAGGCGATGTTAAGGAGTCTATAGTTGGTGCAGTTTAGAAGGTCTCCTTTCTTCAGGATCGGGCAAACAATGCTGAGGTTCCATTCATCGGGTATGTTCTCTTCCGACCATATTCTGCAGATGAGTTGGTGCATGCTCCTTACCAAGTCATCGCCGGCTGCTTTGCAGAATTCGGCAGTGATGCCGTCAGCTCCCGCGGCTTTGTTGTTTTTAAGCTTAGATATAGCTATCTTCACTTCTTCAAGGTCGGGTTGGCTTCGTCTTCATTGAATAGTTCGTTTTGCCTGACAGATGAATTTGATTCGTCATAGCCGTTTTACAGTTTGCAGAAATGGTCCTTCCATATCCTCAGTATTGACTGTGACTACTATATATTCCTGTTGGTCTTTAAAGGCTTCAGTTCTGGCTCGGTAACCTTGAGTCACCTCTTGGTAAAACTTCCGAACCTCATTCCTGTTTTTTAGTCTCTCACCATCCTCAATCGATCGCTTTTCATTCTCTCTCTTTTTCTTTCTGAAAAGCTTGTGTTCTTCTCTCTTCTTCTGCTCGTAGAGCTCCCGAGCTGATCTCGTCCTCCTATGCAGCGCTGCTTTATATGATTCTTGCTTGGCTGACGTCGATAAGTCTTCAAAAATTTTACCTCCAAGCCAGCCGTGGCGTTCATAAGCCAGGAATCATATTTATTTCGAAAAAAGTGGATTTCATGGCAATTTAAGAAAAATCATCTTCGTTTTATTTCATTTCAAAGTTCTATAACTCTAAAAAAAAAAAAAACACTGTGTAGTATGCACAGGTAATGAGCCCACAATACTTTTTTTCACTACGGTCGGATATGATGTATGACAAAATATGAACAATTGGCTTTTTAATTATTTTTTTTAAACTGCCTGGAATGCAATTTTATTATTCTTAGTTAAAACGGTGGTGGTTATTTCAAATAAGTTTGCTTTTTATTTTAAACATTCAAATAGTATTGTTAATTCTATAAATCTTTGCCTTTTTCAATCGAGACCTAAAATACAAAATTAATATTAAACCTCGTTTGCTGCTCGTTTATGAGTTTTCACAAAATTCTATCTTGCTTTTCCGAATAAATTTTTACAATTACTTCACAAATACCTGGGGGCCTGATTATGGGATTCGCGGCAGATCGTTTTCAATTCGACCTTTCAAATGCGACTCACGTCGCATTTCCTTATTAACAAATTCGCGGCGAGGCGAAAAAATTTCTTCCAATATTGAAGTGATTTGACACTTACAGCCCGATTCTCCCCATCATCACTGATACCTCACAAGTCATAAGAAGAGGTGAAGTTGATTTTGTGACTTTTTCGTCTTCTCCCCCAAAGTCACAACTTGTGAAAGTCACAAAAACAATCGAAATTGTGATCTCCTTCAGAGCAGGTCATAACTAGAAAATTATTTGAGATTTGACAGTTTGATTTATGAATATGAATGAATAAAGTAAAAAAAAAGAAAGGAAAGAGAAAGACATACGCTCTTTTTCTTTTTTCTTTGTTCACAACTGATAACGATTATTGCTCATCGCCTTTGAAATTGCAATACAAAACTACAATAATAAAAGCAACCCCCATACGCCATACACAATCTCTGTTTGCGTTGCCAATATTGACGAAATCGCATCATATGTTGCGTTGAAATACATATTGCAGTTACAAAGAATCCATTCTGGCAACGCATTTCCATATTCACATTGGCTGTGGTGAGTTTCGTTGTGACTTTTCTTGTGAGGATTATGGGAGAATCCGACAAATGTTATCGAATCACAACAATCCTCACAAGAAACAGTCACAAGGGCTTATGACTTGTGATTCCTCACAAGGGGGAGAATAAGGCTGTAAATCTTACGACAAATGTCTCATCACTAAACTAAAACAAACAAACACTTACGCAATAACAAACATAAACAAAAATGAGTCCCTTTTGACTCAAATGAGTCCCAGTGGTTACTCTGAGTAAACACTCTTTCGCCTGTGAATCCGCTAATAAAAAGCTGGCGGATTTCAACTCGCCAGCAAATATTATGATTTATGACATTTCAAATACGCCTTCGAATTCGTCAATATTGTTCGAATTCAAAACGAAGAAGACGAAAGCGAACGCAATAATTGAAAAATGTCACACTCGCTAGCAAAACGATTCGCCGCGAATCCCATAATCAGGCCCCTGTGTACGTAGATAGTTTGCCAAGTTAAAAGAGTGGGTTTGACAATCCCGTCTGTCTGTTTGCTACCTTAACATTGACTTTAAATTTGGACTAGGTGGTTTGAAAAAATCAGAAGATTTCTTGTAATTGTACGGTGAGTCAAACAGTTCACCGTTAACGATTTCGTCGTTCAATTGTCAAGTTTCAATAAACAACACGTTTGTCAAGTTGTCAAAAGAATTCTGGTTTTAAAATCAGAAGGGAATACTCTTATTTTCAGAATCAGAATTGTCACTTATGTCCAATTGAACGCGTTCAGAATGCTTTCAGATGGCCACTTAAAAACGCCATTAAAGTACTACAAGGCCGACCGCATTTGCCCAAATGTCATATTTCTTAGGATCAAAAATTTGGTATTTTGGTTGATGGCTGTTTTTGTAGCAAATGCTTACATGCAAAGTTTCCCTAATTTTGAAGTTCCTAACTTTTATCAAGAATTAAGGGGGGGGGGGGGGGGGTTGCAAATGGCTAAAGATGTGTCCGTTTAATAGTAGCTAGATAATTTGGCTGGCCAAGTTATTGAAACTCTTTTCATCGACACAAAACTGAGAGCCTTTTTTTATTACGTGTTTTATATTTTTTTCCTTTAAGTGCTTCTCATATATTATTGCACTTAATTGATGTACAAACCTTTTAGCTTGCTTAATTTAAGGTCCGACGTTTGCATGAGCTTGTTAAAATGTTTAAGCTTCACACTTATTTTATTTCTTTTAAATTTGAAAAGTTTTGGTATTTTTATTGCATTTAATAAAAGACATCAAGTCATCATTTCGAAAAAACCTAATAACAATTGTCTAACAACCTTCTAGTTGACACACTTCCATTTGGAGGTGTCGGATTCAGTGGCATGGGATCTTATCACGGAAAATATGGATTCGATACCTTTACACACAAAAAGTCGTGTCTTGGAAAAAATTTCAATATGCTTGGAGAATTCTTGGCATCGTAAGCTTTCCTTTAAAATAAAATAGAAAAAGCATTTTTATTGTTGTCTTGAAATTGTTTAGTGGGCGTTATCCTCCCTACTCCGATCGTAAGGCCACAATTCTGTCAATGATCCTCAAAAAACGAAGGCCATTCCCCAACATTTACTTCTCACATCTAGTGGCGCTTGGTCTTGGAATCGGATTGACACTTTTAGCGAATAGTTATTTCCAGGTAAGTTGTCAAAATCTAACACATATTTGTTTTAACACATAACGGTTTTATAGCACAAATTTAAAATGTTTTTAAAGGGAAAATTATTGTCTCGCTAAGAATCCATTTTGGTGTATCTGCATCGGGCGTAAAAAGAATGTAGTTCTCGAATTGCATTTTTTAAATTGTATCCATCATCATTTGATTCACTGTACTGTTACAATTGAAATATTAATAAGTGAAATAACATAAAGTCATACATTGTATTCAAACAGTATAAATTTCAGTCGTATTTTGTAAAACTTTAGTATTTTTGTTATAATTTTGATTTTTTTCTTTAAACTTCAGTATTTTTTTGTTCGTCCAATTTAATGTTTAAACTTTAACTAACAGTAAACGGTGCCTCATTGTATAATGTAAATTTATCCTCAACTGAAATAAATAAACGGAAAACATTTTATTAATATTTCATGGATTGGAATATTGTCTAAAACCCAAAAAAACGATTTGTTTGATTTTGAATTTGAATTTATTTTTTTATTTTCAGGAAAGCGACAAAAATTAAAATTGTGATTTTATTGTTCATGTACGTCTTTAAGATGAAAGTAAAAAAAAAATCAATGTTGTTAAAATTAAATATGAAATTGTTATGTTTTGTAAAGTGGTGATTTTTTTTTATATATGGAGATTTTTTATAACTGTTAAATGTAGTGAATACATAAATAAAAATAATAAATAAATATTTTGTATAAAATTCTGTTGTTTGTTATGGATTTATTATTTTTGGAAATTATAAAAGCTTAAGTAAGTATTTTTAACTATACTCGCACAAGTCTCTTTATCACTATGTAATTCTTACTGATGAGGTGAAGGGATCCGTATTGCATTCACATTCAGCCTTATCATGAATTTCGCCCGAACAGCAAAAATCCCTTTTTACTTTTCCCTTATTGAGAAATCCGGGCGAAAAAAAACTATGTTCGAAAAATTCCCCTTATCGGCATCAACCATTCCGGGCGAAATCGAACGATATTTAAGCTTAAAATTTTCACTTTTGTTTTGGTGGCGAAAAGATAAACAATCTCAAAATTCGAGTTAAAACGTTAACAATTTGTAATCGTTTGAACTTAAAATGAATCTAGATGTATGAAATATCAGAAAACGGACATGAAATATGTTTCAATTACATGAGCGTACTACAAACTAGCGGACAGGTGAATCTGCCGAAATCACTTGGTCGAAATATCCGTTTGTTAGCGGTTTGATCAAATTCTCTATTTGAATTTTCTTAAGAATGCAATACTTTGTACTACCTTAAGACTGCATTTCAAAAGATAAACAACGAACTGCATTTGTTCAATATCAACTATCGTCGTTAGTTGAAATCTCAAATAAGAATTTTTATAAAATACCTTCTTAACTCAAAAATCAATTTATTTAAACTGAAAAATACTTCACATTGACATCGACGTTTTCAATAGAGTAATAGCAAACTGAGCAAAAAAATTTGCGGTTATTTGAAAGGGAAATGAGTGGGATATTTTTATTTTCCTAAAAACTGTGTTTTCTTCTACAAGTATGCTATCACTATTCTTTTTATTCGAAATGTCAATACAAATTCGAAGTGAAATCTTGTTCGGGCGAGATTGCCGATAGCTTTTGAAATTCCGGGCGTATAGAATTCGTTCGGGCGGAATTCTGTTCGGGCGGAATTGATGATAAGGCTGATTATACAGATTGTTTTGGTTTTCAGTGACTTATAGAGGGCGAACAGACCTTTGTTCTCGTACAATGATGTGACATAGGCTTCTTGGGAAAATTTAGGGATCTGGCGATTTGAAATCACAGGAAATGTTTGAAGGCAAAAATCGAAAGAAATTATTTTTTTTTATTTTAACTTTATAACCGAGTGCTGAAAAAAAAACCTATGAACTCCAAATCGATACCCACCCCCTTTTCATCGATTTTAAGGCACCGTATGACAGCATCTACAAAGACGAACTGTATAAACCTATGTCTAGAGTTAGAATCCCTGCCAAGCTCGTTCGCTTGTGCAAAATGACGATGAAGTAGTCACGCTGCGGCATCAAGGTTGACAACGAGCTTACGGAATCTTTCGATGTCAAAAAAGGATTTAGACAAGGCGATGCACTGTCGTGCGATTTCTTTAACATCGATCTTGAGAAGATAGTGCAAAACTCCACCGTCAACACCAGAGGCACTATTGTTGAAATATTACTTGTTGTTCAATATCTCCTATACTTGTTTGTTGTTATATTATAGTATGTTATAAATATTTTGTTATTCATAGGAAATATTTGTAACTCACTTCGACGTTAAACTTGGAATGAAATACATCGTTTATAAATATTTCTATAATCGTCTTGGTTTATATTTCCTGATACAATCTCAACAACTATCTTCCAAAAGTCTGTTCAACTTCTCTCATACGCCGAAAATATTGATATAGTGGGAAGAACACAGCGCGCAGCTTGATGTCAATGGCGCATTTGTGAGAATAGAGAGAAGCGGAAAATGGGTTAAGCTGTAAATGAGGGAAAAACGAAGTATATGCTCTCTTCGAGGATGGACACCCAACACCGACGGCTCGGACAGAACGTCGCAATAAGGCGTTTTTCTTTTTTAGTTCAGAGATCCGAACTCTGAGTGTTCAGAGCTTGCTGAACTCGCTCTGAACAAATGAAGCTCTGAACATTTTCTGAACGCTCGGATTTCATTTTGAAATGCAATGGAGCATTTTTAGTTCAGACATCGACACTTCGTATTTTTGAAAGCTGAAATAACATATTTTTTATTAATAAATAAAATATTTAATTAATTATTCAAAATAAAACTTTGCCTGAGCGACGTGTTTCCTCCGCCACACACACGGCAAAATGACTACTTTAGGAGGCCAAAAATCATAGACATGGAAAATTGTTTTTATTTCTGATTTTTATTGGGTTCCTGACCGATACATTATCAAAAATAATGAATGGACACACGGTACACTTAAAACAAATAGAATGGTTAACTTAATAAACAAAAAATATATGAATTCAGGAAAAGTAAAAAAAAAAAAAATAATCATATTTCACTAAACAATAATTTATTAGTGGTATTTATGAAAATAGAAATAGTTAATTAATATAGTAGAACGCTTCATCATCTTCATGTTGATGGTCATCATCTTCGTCATCCTTCTCATCATTTCTATTGATGTCGTTTTCTATTGAAGGATTTTGCAGCATTTCTAAAACCTCCTTAGCGTTTCCTTTTAGGTTTCCTTCTTTTATTGTGGCTCCTCCTCTTTGTCGCAATTAAAGGATCGGAAGCTATAAGCATCCAGTGGGCAATGTGTTGTTATGGATCCTGGAGGTCTTTCTGCCACGGAAAAGCCGTAAACTGAAATCAGATCAATTTTTGTAATATGTATATTAGGGTGGTCCTTAAGATTTAATGAAGATTTTAATGAAGACATCCGCTCAATCATCTCCAAATAAATAAAAAAAAATCATCTAATTTTTTTCAGATTTTTATCTATACCCCTTATTGGCCCTGTATCGAAGTGAAATTCTAATACTAGGGACTTTGCGGCTGATTTTTTAATTATTCCCGTATATCTCCATTTCGGCTTTACCGATTTTGTTAAAATTTTGCACAATTATACTAAACATTATCTTGAGTGATATTGCATTCCAATATTCTATTTAAAATATATTCTTCAATAACAAAAAAATCGGAAAAGAGATCCATTTTTGTAGTACCTTTTGGGTTTATAACACTCTTTTCTAGATTTCTCAAAAACGGCTCAACCAATTTTTTGGAAATTTCGTCAACACGTTTATATGCAATGTCTTAATAATGCTGCATACCAAAAAATGTGTGCTTTAATTTCCCTGATTTTTTATACAAGGAAATTAAAACACTTATGAAATTTGTGAAGTATTAGAATTTCACTTCGATACAGGGCCAGTAAGGGGTATAGATAAAAATCTGAAAAAATTAGATGATGTCTTCATTAATATTCGAAAAAATAAGCAAATAAGAACCACCCTAATGTATATATATATATTTCGAGTGACTTGGATCACTCCGACTACCTGTCAATAAAAGAAGATAGTATCACAATGAGTTGGTTTGAGTTCTCAAAATTCACAATAATAACGGTCAACAAACAACTTGATGCAAATATCAAGGACAGAAAGCGGTACCTAGCGGAACTTTTTTTGTGAGTCTAAGTAAACATGAATTTTAAAGAAAACTTTGTCTAGAACCGCAATATAATATTTTAATACTTACCATCACATTGTTTTTTTATCAAACGGTCTTTATTAAATGTACATACCCGTAGATTTCATATTCTTGATCACTGTTTGTATTTTAGCACGAGATTGAAATAAAAATGCGTGATGTTTCGTTGACGTTTCAGAGAGCAATTAACCGTACCATCACTTCGCTCATTTGCCGGACTCTCGCAGTCTTTTATTTTGAACATAACAGAGGCGACTTATGCTCTTTGTGATTCCTAGACCATCTGACTAAAAAAATACAAGTTTATTTAGACTCTATCTTTATTTTGATAAACCGCTTTTTGGCCTCTTAAAGCAGTAATTTTGCCGTGTGTGCGCCATTTCAATTGTTTTGAGAAAAACACGCTTGCGCTCAGCATTTCGTTCATTATGCTCGGTCTCTTTTTTCTGAGCGCGTCGCGTCGTCGAACTCTGAACACTCAGAATCAGTGCTCTGAACGAAAAAAGTAACACAACTTTGATGCTCTGAACACTCTGAACTAAAAAAGAAACACAATTTTTCGTTTGACAGTTCAAGCTCTGTTCAGATGTAAAAAAGAAAAACGCCTATAGACGCATACAACTTCGAGGTAGTAGAGGAGTTTGTCTACCTAGGGTCCGCTATTAACACGGGCAATAACACCAGCGCCGAGATCAGACGAAGAATAACTCTTGCTAATCGCTGTTTCTTTGGGCTAAGAAAGCAATTGAGTGGAGAAGCCCTCTCTCGAGTAACTTAAGTAAAACTGTATAACACCGTCATCATCCCAGTCCTGCTATATGGTGCAGAAGCATGGACCTTGACAAAATCGGATGAATGTGCCAATGCTCCGGTCCGAAAGGCTTTGACACTATTCCCGAGGGAAGTAGAGGAAGGAGAGGAAGACCGCGACTCAGGGTCAGGTGGCGAACACAAGTTTAAGAGGAACTCAATCAACTTGGAGTGCAAAACTGGAGACAGCTTGCTAAGGACCGAGCTGGCTGGCGGAGACTCTTGATTTAGGCCCAAGTCCAAAACGGACTGAAGCGCCACCTTAAGTAAGTAAGTAACCAAGAGCTGAAAAAAAACGCTTTCAATGGCAGATAGAATACTTGTAAGCCCTTATTTTACTGGTTGTCGAGGAAAATTGTAAGTAATATCGATTTAAAATTGGGTACCAGGCCGTCTTAAAATTTGACACCCATCTTGTGGAAAAGAGTTCTCCCAGACCTTCTCCATTCGAGCTCTGGACCCATGTTCTGTAACTTATCACTCGCAAGAAAAAAGGTGATAAACGCAAGGAATCGAAACAAATTTCAAGTTATCACGTTGTTGGGTTTCTGTAACTTTGACAATCGTTAATTTTATCACCCGGAACGAACTCAACAGAAACACTGGAAAATTATCGATAACTGGTGTTCTGTATCTTTAATCTTCGATAACTTTGACAGATAAAGTACAAATTTTTATCACTTGCTTTTCAGATGGTGATAAGAAAATATTCTAAGTTATTATTATTCTGAGCGTAAAAATGTAAGTCCAATTACAGAATTTTTTGATAAAAAGAAAATACACCTCTCATTTT
This sequence comes from Sphaerophoria taeniata, assembly GCA_943590905.1. Lineage (NCBI taxonomy): Eukaryota > Metazoa > Arthropoda > Insecta > Diptera > Syrphidae > Sphaerophoria > Sphaerophoria taeniata. Next base: position 47,838,990 of record OX016540.1, read on the forward strand.
TTGATTTTGTCAAGACAAGGGACAATATGTTGATGATGTACTGCACAAATGCTACCTTCAATTTGTGTCTGAAATCGGAGAGAATTTCAACCAAGAATCTTCCACTAACCAATGTTTAGTTACGCTCAAGAAGCTCATCAATCAGGTGCAGCAGAGAACGGTGTAAAGCATCAGCTCAAAGATTTAATCGAACGAATTAATTTTAGACCAACAGCCTGAAGAAACTTACGAAAGTGGCAAGGAGTATGAGGAAACCCTCATGAACAAAACATTTCATGGAGAAAGCGATGCAAATGCGCAAGAGGATGCGGAAGGAGAAGAAACGCTATTTAAGCCGTCTTTTTAATGTCTATTTTGATTGAATTTTGCACGTTTAATATCGTAGTTACGGTTTGTTTTGCAATTGAATTTCTAATGAAATTTGTCGGTTTTATATGAAATGTTGCACTTCAATTAACAGAGATAACAAAAAGGAAAACATTCATGTAGAAAAAGATATCTGACTCGACTTTCGGGCTTTCGGCTTGTAAAATAAAAGTAAATTTCAAACAAACGCAACAAATAAAAGAAATTCAAAACAAAGTTTGACAAAAGAGAAATTGGCTACTTAGATTTGTAAAATTTTAAGTTGCTTGAAATCATTAAAAAATGCTGAAAAATAAAGAAAATGATGAAGTAAACAAATTTCCAGTGTCAAATTTACCACATTCCACTGGACTTTCCATTGGAAGTTTTGAGTTATCACGCTCAGTTACAGAAACCCTATTTTAAGCAGACGTGATAAAAGTGGAATTTTCTGTTTCATTTTTATCACTGCGATAAGTTATCACCTAAGTTACAGAACATGGGTCCTGGTTGTCATTAGCAGATATTCTGAATATGGGACTAGCAGAACCCGCAAACCTTGTCTCGACAGTTTTCAGATCAACTACAGAATAATAATCATACACATCAAAAAGCAATTTATTTTACTTGAATCCAATGGAAATAGAGAACGATATGAATTTTTCCAAGTTAGTAGTCAGAAATCATTAATTCAAGCGTTAAAATGCAAAATTTCGTTTTAAAAAATTCAATAATTTCTCGTTTTACCGGAGTTCTCCGGTTTTTTCACTAAACATTTCGAAAAGTCATTTCTGAACAATTGTATCTAGAATTCAATGCAAACAAAAATTGTTCTTCCAGAATTTTCCGGGTTTTCCATGAAAATTGTTCCATGTTTCTAATTGAAAACCAATGCCACCTCAAATTCCATGAAAGTTATTGATTTCCGTTTATAAAATTTTTCTTAGTTCTCTAGAGTTTTCCATGAAGAATTTTCCATGTTTGCATTTGGAAACGAATGCACCTACAATTCCATACAACCATTGAATTTTCCGAGAACATTAAGAACTTTCTATGTTGCATTCGAACAAAAAAATTAAGTTTTCGATCTCACGGGAACCATCCCTGACAACAGTATTAAGGCCGTGTGCGAATTGTGCATTGAATAAGAAGTACTTCTTATTCAATGGAATTGCGTTAAAAATACTGGTTAAACTTAACCACTACTGTCGTATTTTAGCCTGCTCCGCAGTCTTCTCCGCAGCTAGTGTAATTTAACACATTTTATTCCACACGAAGTATCAAAATTTAACCAAACGTCAAGTTTTAACACACTAACGAAATTCGCACACGGACTTACCATGAAAATTTCATAAATATTACGATGGGCCGTTTAGGAGTTTACCTGTACCGGACGTAGAAAAATACAAACAAACATGCATCAATTTTTATATACAGCTATAGAGAATTCGAAATAAGATTTTTCTGAATGGAGAAGATTTCAAGAAATCAGGGATGGTGCGAAGTAGGAACTATGAAGAAGATTTTTAAAAATTTTCAAAAATCGAAGAACTTCGAAAGTAGTAAAGTGGTAACGCTGCTCAACATGGTCTGTTCCAGAGACAAAAGGAGATGGGAAGCTGACTTACGTTTTACCCTCCGGAAACCGCAAATTTTATTTTACTGTTACTCGTGTATGTGAATAAATGAGAAAAAGCAGCAACAAAAATCAGGCGGCATGTCGAAGTTTACTGAGATAGTATTGGTAAAAACACGCATACTCTTGCAGTAAACTTTGACCGCAGCTTGTAGACATTGTCATTTTGACTGCTTGGTTTCCCATCTCCCTTTTAACTCATCTGTGTCTGTTCTCTCTGTTCGGTTTCTCTCACCCACTCATGTTCATAAAGTAGCGTTAACCTTAAAACAATCGAGATGATTATATAGGTATGGGTGCTTTCATAAATGCATGGTTGATTTGCTTACATGCGATCATTTGCAATCATATTAACGTCAGACAAAAATACTTGCGCATGTGTTTTACACTGCATTTATGATACTATATACCTGTCTCTTTTATTCAGAAAGAAATTCAGTGTGCATGTGATTTTTTGTAGTTGCTTATTTGCGCTGCAAATATTTGCGTTTTGCTTTTATGAACATCTGACTTTTATCATATGCATTTATGAACAACATGCATGCGTCAGACTTTCGCAACCATGCATTTATGAAAGCACCCTATACTGCAAAGTAACGAATAGCCTAGTGCACATAACCCCTTACTCATTTGACAGCTGGCTTTCTTGCTGACATAAGTTTTTTTGAGTCAGTCGCCTCAAAAGCTGTTCGTAGAAATTTGTTTTCACAAAAAACAACAAAGAATAAAAGAGTTTTGCTAAGAAAATATACACAAAATTAATAACTTTTAAAATGTCCAACCACGACGAACTTATTGCACAATTTACCGAAATAACCGGTGCATCAGCCGAATCGGCTAAATTCTACTTGGAATGCAGTAATTGGGCATTACAGGTAAAAAAAAAGCTTCCTTTAGGTTATGTTTGGGTTTCTCTATGCATAAAAAAGTGCAATGTAATAAAAATGCAATGGTTTGTTAAATCTTTCAATCAGGATGCTTTGTCAAATTATTTGACCAATACAGCTGATGGTGATGATGGGCATGATATCGAACGCATTGACGACGATGATTCGATTCTGATGCCACCAATAAGTGCCAATCAAACCGGGCAGTCAACGCAAACCAGTGACGAAGCCAAAGCTACTGCTAAATCGAACAAAAAAACTGGAGGTTCTAGAACAACCAGGCCAAAGTATGAAAATTCGCTTTAATGTTTTCGATGTTAAGAAATGTTTTGTTGAATTCACAGAATTGCAACACTCCATAACATGTCTCAGAATTCGTCCAGCGATGAAGAAGGGCAGGCTTTCTATGCCGGCGGATCAGAGCGATCCGGCCAACAAGTTCTTGGACCACCTAAGCGCAAAAATTTCAGCGAAAAACTAACCGATATGTTTCGTCAGGCTCATGAACAGGCCCACGACCATCCTGCACCATCGACCTCATCGAGCGGGGGCGCCAGTTGGGGAGTCGGTCTGCGTTTAGGGCAAACTGAGGACGATCATTCCGTTGTTAATGCCGGCGCCAAGAATGACAGCCGCAAAGCACAATCGGTCGTTTTGAAACTTTGGAGTCAGGGATTCTCAATTAACGATGGCGAACTAAGGCTCTATGATGATCCTGACAACAAGGAGTTCTTGGAAACTGTGATGCGAGGGTTCGGAAAAATAAAACAAACAAAAATGAATGAATTATGTTAACTTTGGCTTTCTTGCAGAGAAATTCCATCTGAACTTATCGAAATGGGAAGCATGGTCAGTGTCGATGTTGAGGATCATCGACAGGAAGATTTCAAAAGAAAAGTTAAGAAAGTTCAGACATTCAAAGGATCCGGACAGACCTTAGGAAGGTATTATCAATCATATGATGCTCCTTCAAAACCACAAGCCTTATTGAATTCTTACTTTCTTGCAGTCCCGCTCCTAATATAGTGCAAACAAATACTGTTCAGACCGCCGAAGATGGCTGTTCAAATGCAGAAAACGAAGACAAAGCTAAGCAGCAACTCAAAGTTAAAACCAGTGAGCCTGTCACTCAGTTGCAAATTCGTTTAGCAGACGGTTCGAGGATAACTTCTCAATTTAATCTCACGCACACCGTCGGGGATATTCGTCAGTTCATCGAAACGTAATGAATACATCTATCTTTTCTTTCTACTTCAAGTAAATTTATTTAATGCTTTTAGTGCGCGTCCACAATTCGCCCATCGAACTTTTGTTCTGGTATCATCGTTCCCGACACGAGAAATCGACGATGACACCGTAACCATTGAGAAGGCTGGTCTTAAAAATGCTGCCATTATGCAGCGTTTTAAGTAAAACAAATTGGCTAACTAGTGTGCTGGTCGCCTCAATTATACTATCTCTTATTTAATAATGTCTTCACACATTTCTGATTATTTTTATTTATTTAAAATTTATCAATGTTAGTTATTCTCTATCAGTTTAGTTTTGTTTTAGTGCGATGTTTAAATCAGCCATGAACCTATAATTATGAAACATTTTATACAAATATGGTGGCATTAAGAAAATAACAATAAACTAAACTGTATTCAAAATAAATAAATTATGTGTGAAGGTTATGAAATACTCTCTTATTTTGAACAACAAAAACAAGCTGCTTCAGTCAAACCCATTAGACAGAGTACAGTGACACGGCTCGATCTTCCCCCTCAAAGAAAAAACTAAAATTCTTGGCCTCACCTGCACCAAAACTTGGAAATGGCACGCACATGCCAAAATAATAGCAAACAAGCTCAACAAATCATTAAATTTACTCAAAATCATTTGCCAAAAAAACAAAGGTCCACATCTAACACTTCTATAAACTGTAGCGGGGCGATAGGAAAGGGGGAAATAGGAAACGGGGATTGGGATTCCGGATCCCGGAAAGAACAACTCGCCGGAACCAGGGTCGAATATCCAGTGGACTGGGTCGTGGCATCTCCGGCTACGCTCGCTGCTGATCAGGGCTGGTTCGTACCCCTCCACCGGACCTCACCTCGCCACAAAACATGAAACTTACAATGCCACTTACTCCCTGCTATAAGTACCCATGCGACTTACTCACTCACTCCGCAGATGGTATGCGGTTCTACCGATCGGTCCGTAGATGGTGACACGGACCTCTACCCTCTCCACTCCTTTGGAATCCTCTCGGTAGTAGGAATAAGGATCCCCCATTTAAAATTGCCATGAGACAATTTTCTAAACCATAACTCGCTTACCCATTACTGCTCTCTCGAACTCCCTGAAAATCGGTCACTTAACGCACCATATTGCGTATTCAGAAAATGACTCAAACGATTTCGATTATGTGACTCATGTCGCTTACAAAAATTATATTTTACAAAATTCAATTCTATTAACAAAATAAAAAGAGATTAGGTACTGCAAAACAAAAAGGGACGAACGTTTGACGCTATGGAATGCTGGTTTTGACGCTAGGTGGTCTTTAAGCCACTTTTACTTAACACAATTGGAGAATTAGACTCCCAGCCAAACGACAGTGGACCAGTTTATGTCCAGCCTACCCCGAACTTGGATTTAAACTCTCGCTACAATCGTTCTTCCTTTAAATATACTTCTACCCTACCTTCAGAGCGCTCGAAAGGGCTGGTACTTGTACAAATAGGCTTAAGCGTTATTATATGAATGTAACGGGGGAAACCGGTTGCTATTCACTGGCTCAGCGCCGGGTTAATATACCTGATTGAAATAAGACTCGCGTTTAGCTTATCCCGTAACGTCCCGACGTCTCCCAACAACAATTAATCAGCAATAACAACAAAAATGTACTAAACAATAAATAAAAATGAATTGAAATGATAAAATTTGAAGGTTAAAATGAATAAAAGTAAGTTAAACTAAATAATAAATAAAACATGCAAGATTTAAAATTTCGTGAACAAAACAAAAAAAAACAATTTCGCTTCCACGTAACGGCTGGCAAAATACTTTTAAATTTCGTTTCAAATAACGGAGGTATACTTTACGGCGTTATTGCAGCCCGTAAAAGCTTCCTTCGTTTCGAGGTTCCGTTCTCCGCTTTATCGTAACTTAGGTTGCGGTCCTCAATTGAAAATATCATGCGATTTGAAAAAAAGTTTTACATAGGGGAGGTTTCGGTACTCGCTTTTAATGTTATCCGAGATGAACAGTATGGCCGTCGTAAAGTGGCCCTATTACATTAGGCCTCCAATCTCTTAAAGGTTCGTGTTTTGTTAGCTTTTTATGAAGTCCTTTACGATTTCTTATTTATATCTATCAAATCAAAAAAATGGTACTTATCAGATGTAGTTCCCTTTTTTTTCCAAAATGGCGTCACAATTTGCCCTTGACCAATGACCGCTCTCCGGCACCGAAACCTAAAGCAACAAATTCATCACTACCAGACAGTTAACGGTAAAAATTAAAATTTCCCACAAATCAACCCCGAACATTTTTCTTTAGCAAATTTTCATAAAAACTCACCTCCTACTGTCTCGCCGAACCACTTATCAAAAGGGCTATTCCTCCTCGAATTTTTCCTCGCACCACTACTTAAAACGTCTAAAAAAAATTGAATCTCTAACACTGTTAATCAAACACTTTTATTATGGGCTTACATTATGCCTTGATTTCAACCTTTTCACAAACCACAGCGACCACTTCCTATCGAAAACTGATCCCTCATGCAATTCGCTCTTCTTTCGAATCTACTTTTCTTTTGCCTAACTGAATCCAATCTTTTGTTTCTCATATACATAAGATCCGTTGCGCTCATTTTTCCGTTTGCTGAATTCGGAGAAACGTACTTTTCCCTCCGATCACCCTCTACGACGAGTCTCGATCAGATCGGCCATCTTTCGAACTTCTCAATTCGAAAGACGACTGACATCCACATGCTAAAATGTCAATATTGACTGTCACTGTTGTGACGTCACATTTTGAAGTAGAGATGTGAAAACATTAAAAACCATTCTTTTCTACCTCTGCTAAATTAGGATAACTTAAGTTTTCACCGGCTGACGTTAAAATTTGGCACTTTAACGAACACAATTGAGAGTTTCGGATACGTTTATGTTTATGAACTCACTGTTACGAAAAACATCGCATTATACTCTTGCAAATTGATAAGTAATTTCCTTCAAAACCTACGTGGAAAATATGTCTACTGAAACGAGAACTTATGCCATCCCTGCCCCACAACTGTCAAGTCGATTTAGAATTCGAGGTTGTCTTTTTGTTTGTCGGCGATCAGAAAGTAAACATTTTAAAATTTCCACCACTATTAATAATTACATCATTTTACAGAAACCAATTCAGCCAAAACCTAATGCAAACACCACTTGCATCAATGGTCACGTCTTTCTGGTGGCCCTCCACAGAAATAAACCAATGCGAATGTGGTCAACGGCTCGTTGTACCAACTTGGGAAGGAGCCGAACCAAGAATACCAGGACGTAAGTAAAGTCACATCTTTCATTGAAATCTTATAAAATTTATCTTGTCATAGCTCAAACCAGGGCCTTGTTCAATCAACGACACCACTTTGAGTGCATAGCTGGCAACATCGATAGGATCCGATTCAGTGGTGTACGGCCGAAGGCATCTCGAATTTCCCACACAGCTGCCGCTACAAAACATAGCACATACTTTGATAAGAGGAGCCACATTACAGGCATTTCCACATACTCACACTGGACCAAAAGCAACGGTAGAATAATTCAAACTAAAATCAACGCCTTATTACGAAAAGATACTGGAGCCTTACCTTCTACTCCCATTGATGCATTATTAGCTGAAACTAACTCTGCTTCTTTTGTAGACATGAAGGCAAAACTGCAAACAAACATCATCACAAAAAGCCTCATACAGCCTTATTACCGTACCCGATCGGAGAAAATGTCCGATCGGAAGTTTTATTTCCTTCACCGTACCCGATTCGTACATTAAATTGGTGATGCGCAGCGCTGCCACCCTTCGAACAATTGAGCGCAGTATATTCGACAAAAAAGCGCAGTAGATTGAAATAAAGCGCAGTAGATTTTAAAATATGCAATACCTATGGATACTACTATAAAACCTTGGCGTTGCAGACCTAGTTACAAATTTGTCCATTTCCAAAAAAAAAGCAACAAATCAAAAACAAGAAACAATTCGATAAAAACAAACACAATTGTACGACATCTAGTGTCAGCCAGCTTTCAGATTGATGTTTTTGAGCCGATAGCCAATAGCGAATGTAGTTTGAATTTTTCGAAGGATGCATTCAGAGTTAAGAGTTTATTTTGAACTAGCAGTTGCCACGACTTCGTCTGCCTGTCTTTCGTCCACCGGCCAGATGTGCGTCCGAGTTGTGCATCATGCGCCCGTCGGAATTTTGTTTTGAGGTTATTTTAAAATTGTATTACAGTCGACTTTTCCTAAGACGAAATTTTCCTTAACTCGAAGCCTACAAATGTATAATTTTCCACGTTTTAGCAACGCTTTTCACTCATCCTTTGCTTTTATTATTTGTCCCGTAATATTGTATACCAAAAAATTGATACCTTCCGTATATGTATATATTTAACACAAAAAGAATTTTTCAATTTGATTTAGCAGCTAAGAACAGCGCGTTAGGGCAAAGAATAGAAGCCTTCAAAAATGAATATTTTTTGCCGTTTTTGCAATACTTTGCTCTGACGCTTCGCTCCTATTGGTCGCAGCGTAATATTATATCGCTTCAAGCCTTCCTCGAAAAATGGACAATTCAACACAAAAAGAATTCTTCGATTTGACGAAGCACTTCCTGTGAAAAGAGCGTTAAAACGCAGAAAAATTAATATTTTTTGCCGTTTTTTCAACATTTTCAACAGATTCTTCGCTCCTATTGGTCACAGCCTATTGTAAAGTAGCCTAAAGCCTTCCTTAATGGACTATCCAACACAAAAAGAATTTTACAATTCTAACCAGTAGTTCCTGAGATTACCGCGTTCAAACGAACAAACTCTTCAGCTTTATATATTAGTATAGAATATATATTAGTATAGATTTATTTGGAATGAAAGATTCGTAAAGTTGTGTAGAAAATTCTAAAAAAGGAGTAGATTGGTTTTGCTGCGCAGTATATTTTCGTTTGGGCCAAAACGCAGTAGATCTACTGCTATAGGAGTAAAGTGGCAGCGCTGGTGATGCGTTGTTCGTGAGTTAAAAAATATTTTTAGTTCCGACACTTTTTTGTTTCGGAGACAATCGGACGAAAACAGTAAGTAACAAATCGCGATGCATCGCATGAAATCGCGAAATGACGCTCTCAATTTGAAATTCCGACGCAGATTTCAAATTTTTTCGTAGATGTCTACGATTGACCTGTCCGAAAGTATACGGTGGTAGAAAATTCGTAGAAATTGTACGAATCGGAGAGAATTTTTCTCCGATCGGGTACGGTAATAAGGCCGATAGACAGGAAACATCCTTTACACGAAATATGCAGATCTGGTTTGACAGCATCAAAAAAATCCAAGATTAAAAGCGCAATCTTCAACTCCATTCGGTACATAGCTGTTGTCAATATAGCAGTGCCCAACGCACCAACTTACAACATTGAAACAACTACTTGGACCTTCCCAAAGAGTATTATTAACACCTCCTTAAACCTAACAAATAAGGAAAACACACTTCCCGACATTTACAGGAAAAAAATTTGCCGAATTAATTGCCAAAAATAATTTTGATTGCATACACAGACGCCTCCACAGCTAATGAAATAACAAGTTTTAGCGTCTATAGACTCGATAATGATCAAAACAAGGTTATTAGGTACACAACAACTTACTACACCTAACCAGACCCCGTTTATTGGTGAAGTAATGGTTTTGATCGAAGCATTCAAATATGCCACCAATATAACCAACAACCGAGAGAACAGGTATCTGCAGTGAATCTTTGAGCGTAATTGCGCAATACGTAGTATACGCAACAATAAAAACAACACTCCAATTTTTATATTCCTGTGATCAATATTACGAAGTTACTTCCCAAGACTTCACTTAATATGGTCTCCAGGCCATGTGGGAATCCCAGGGAACGAAAAAGCAGATTCCACTGATCGAGAAACCATTAAAATACCACTAGTTTTCACCATTCCACCTTTCGAATCTTCAATATCCCATTCAATAACAAGACATATACGTAAAAAAGCCGAAACGCGCTGGAATAGCTCAAATACTTTCTTAAGACAACATAAAACAACTCTAGAAAAAGTAACATACAATGAATCACTCAACTTGCTTCAATCAGTGCAACTCTTCCGGACAAGACTGGGTCATTCACTTTTCAGACCTCAGACCACACAGGCTACTCAGATCACTCAGGCCACACAGGCCAATTAGATCACTAAGGCCACACAGGCTACTCAGATCACATAGATCACTCAACCCACACAGGCTACTCAGATCAAATAGATAACTCAAGCCAAACAGGCTACTCAGATCACATAGTTCACTCAAGCCACACAGGGTACTCAGATCACTCAAGCCACACAGGGTACTCAGATCACTCAAGCCACACATGCTACTCAGATCACTCAAGCCACACAGGCTACTCAGATCACTCAAGCCCCACAGGCTACTCAGATCACATAGATCCTTTCGTTACGTTAAAAAAAAAACAATGATTTATGACCCCTTGGACCGATTATAAAAAGGATCGAAAAAGGTAGCAGGTGAAAGAAATTATAAGTGTACATGATGTATAATGTATAGTTACCAATTACTTCCCTTTTCTTTTGTTTTCTGCTTCTGTGGTCACGTATCTATATGTCCACGAAAATAACATTCACATAGTTGGTCAAAAAAATTTATCTGCATATTGATCTTCGCGAACTCGGGAAGACGCCCTTCCTGGCCAGGTGCACAAAGAGAACTTAACTCTATATGCCTGTCACATCCACCGAGCTGCGATATGCAGTCCTGCACTACTACTAAGACAACTAACGAACAGGAGGGATTTCCCTGTCCATGAACATTTTATGGATGTTATTTTCGCCAGTTAACAAATAGGATAGATGGAAAAACTTACGCAAGGGTGCTGTAACTCGCAATTTCACCAACTAATCCATATTTAATTGTGCATCGAAGTAAAAGTCGCGCGTCAACGGCTTCTATTCCGTTCATCAACGCAATTTGATTAGAATTAAAGGAAAATTAATATTATTATGTTCCACGGCCTTGGAATGCAGTGTTGGACGTAACAAGCTATCCAACCCTACCTTATTCTTCCCTTGGTCGCGAAAAAGAATAAAACGCCAAATTAGACACATCATCTGGAGTGATTAAAAATGTTATAATAGTTTATTTTCACTTATATAAATATTAAACTTTAGTTAGGTATAAGAATTCGTTTGATAATAAATATTTGCATTTGAAAAAAAACAAAAACGCTCTTGTACATTAAAAATATAGTTAAGACGTCCACAAACATTTACAACTTAAAAATTAAAGAGGACAAAAAAATAAAGAAAATTCAAAAAAAGAAAAACAAATTAAAATATATACAATAGGATTTATTTCTTTAGTGTAGGAAAAAATATTGTTGAACAACGTTGATCATCAAAGAAGAATAAGTTTGAATAAATTTCGTTATCACATTTTAAAAGGCGATTCAATTTAATTTCATTCTTTTGATTTACATATATTTGCGTGTATATGTATGTATTCTTTAGAGCTGCCATACAATTTTGCAAAAAACTAATACACTTTTAACAGACGAAAGGAATATTGTTCTTATCCAATAATAGCACGAAACGAACTACTGAGAAATTATTAACGGTGTTGTTTTTTTTTTTTGACAGACGAAACATTTGCAAAAATTAAAGAGAACACTTTTCTTAAGCTTAAGCCTCAACACTGCCCTGAGAGCTGATATCAAAATCGGAAACACTATCCGAGCCATAATCCGGTATTGTGCCAGGCACATGTGGATGTACAGAGTCTGGCCTCAACACATCCGCAATGTACAGCGGAGCTGGTCCGGGAATTTCAACAATACTCGGTCGTTTGACAGCGGTGCAACGCTTTATCGGCGACATAAATGTAAACAAAACAACAGTTATGCAAAGTGTAAATATCAGAACAATACCGCGAGCCATTCCTTGGCCACGAAGCAGCGCTAACATTGCCATAATGAGCAGCAGAAGGATTACAGAAAACTTTGTCATTGTTACAGCTGTGGAATGTATTTTGCCGCCATTGCGACTTATCATGTTACTAGGACCGTATGCAAAGAACAGATTATACCGATCGCCAAAATGCTTGAAGCATATATAGACCATGGCGAAGGGCATAATCAGTGGACAAAAGATGCTGTAGACAATGCTAATGGTAAACACAACCACTGTCCAAGCGTAATGCGTTCCGAAAGGAAACTCAATCATAATCGATTTGCGAATGTGTGGCGTTTCAGCTTTGGACTTGGCCGTACACAACATCCAGATGTATTCGATAAGTTCTGGGAATCGCAGCAATTCCAAGGCTGTACCAATAAAAGCGGCAGTAATAACATAATTAACATAGAATGAACCACGATCGGGAAGGAAAATACACTGCCAGCGACTTGTTTCATTGCTTACTGTCCATTTGAGCAGTGCCTGGGCACTAGTCAAACCAAGAGACGGCAGAATCAAAATCATAAAAAGCAAATAACCGAAGCATTTCGTCATAATCGAGTAGTTCTGCAGCGAACGAGTAGTGTGCGAGAGCCATTTGTCTGAAAAAGCCACAATCACTGGCATCAGGGCGGACAGTGTCCACAACATGAGTGTAGGCAAGAAATCTGAAACCAGCGGACTCAATGATGTTATGTTACTGCCATTAGCCATAGCTACACTATCAAGCATATTCACGACAATAGCCGGTGTTGTCAAGAAGAAGAGGACAGTAAAGAGAATTATGTTTACAATGGCCCATTTGAGATACCATCGACTGGAGCTGACATTCAGATTCTCCCAATAGAGATCGACTGGTGATGGTGCGAAGGTCAGCTCCCATTGACGGTATGTGCCGGGTGAGAAATGACTAACAATATTTTGTGCTTCGTGTACAGATGAAACAGTCAGGAAAGCAATCCCTAGGGGTTCATTAAGAGAGGCAGCTCTCAGACGCGCAACATCTCCCGATAATTTTCTCTCCTCCTGTTGATAGTACTCGTAGGCGTTTTCCGATCTGCACGAGCAATAATCCGGTCTGACCTTTAATAAGTCCCGATCTCGATGGTTCTCACAGTAAATTCGAGCGTCTAGGACCTTCTCGTATTCCTGGTTCTTTTCGTACAATTTTGAAATATTGTAGGCGATTTGGACATCCTCAATGCTCACATCCGGAAATAGCTCCTGAATGTAGTTCCTTATGACTGTCTTGTTGCGATCGTTCGGTGATATGTTTGTAATCATAATAGTGCGTGTTGATGCCTTCTTGAAGGCATTCCTGCCCGATGCTCGGCGCATAATCAATACCACAAGTGGCACGTAAAGTATTGCTACAATAACATGCACCCAAAGCCATTCAGAATCGGGAGGCAAATTAGACATGGTTGTGTGGCCGAAAGCGTTCACAGCATATGTTCCATTTCGATCGGTGCCATTCAAAAAGTTAATCGGAAATATGACAATTAGTGAGATGGCCGTTACAATAGCCATGACAACCATCAAATGTTTTTGGAATGAAAGATAGTGTACAGCATCGGGGCCGGTGTGTAATAGAATCTGTTCCTTTTTCAATTGCCATGTTATTTTGACCCAAGCGAATAGACCATGATCTATTGGATGATTGTTGACCGTAAGGGAACCTTGATTATCGCTTGACGGTGTCTGTACCGAATCACTGCGCTGTGAGTAGAATACTTCGGTCCAACGTTTTTTACTGCCTCGATTATTGACTAAAGCCAGACGTCCAAAGTCGCCAGCTTGATGCCGGAGCGTTGTAAAGAGAATTATTAGCAGAAGCCATGCCACGACGTTTAGGATGAGTGTTTGTGGAATTCCGTTGTAGGCGTTGGCGAAGATTACACTACTTGTTCGGTTGGTTAAGTTTGAACAGTCAATGTCCTCGTCGCCCATACCGTTGTTGTTGAACATATCCATTTTTATTTTGTTATTTGTTTTGGTGTGCTTCGATTCTTATATCTACTTAAATACTGGAGAAGATAGTTATGCTGCTGTCTCGGTCTGAAAGTAAAGAAAAGAAACTCAAATTATGGCTATGTTAACTGTGTACATTTAACATTCTTATAAATTAAGTATAAATAAATCAGCTGAATTTATGGACAGAAGACATTGACAAAAAGCTTTTCCACTAAGCTCACCAAAATGAACACAGTCGTTGCATTGTTAAATTATCCTTGAAGAATATTTCGGCAACTAGAGACCCCAACTATATTGATGGTATTGACGACATAATTCTTTTTTTACATAATACGTTCACAATCTTGTTGTTAAAAGTGAAGAAAAAAAACTGCGCATATAAAGGGTGTTTTTTTTTAGAGGTATAGAACTTTAAATTGCAATAAAACAAGGATGTAATATTCGATTGACATGACTTTTTTTTATTTGAAAGATAATCTTGTGGCCTAACATTTTAAATATGATTTCTGGCATATGACTGTCACGGCTGGCTCGGATGTAGTCCAATCTGGACGTCCAATTTTCGATGACTTTTTCCAATATTTGTGGCCGTATATCGGCAATAACACGGCGAATGTTGTCTTCCAAATTGTCAAGCGTTTGTGGCTTATCCGCATAGACCAATGACTTTATATAACCCTACAGAAAATAGTCTAGCGGTGTTAAATCACAAGATCTTGGAGGCCAATTCACAAGTCCAAATCGTGAAATTAGGCGGTCACCAAACGTGTCTTTCAATAAATCGATTGTGGCACGAGCTGTGTGACATGTTGCGTCTTGTTGGAACCACAGCTCCTGGACATCATGATTGTTCAATTCAGGAATGAAAAAGGTAGTAATCATGGCTCTCTATACCCACCTATAAACACCATTTACTGTAACGTTGTGGCCATAATCGTTTTTGAAGAAGTACGGACGATTCCACCAGCCCATAAAGCGCACCAAACAGTCAGTTTTTCTGGATTTAACGGTGTTTCGACATACACTTGAGGATTAGCTTCACTCCAAATGCGGCAGTTTTGTTTGTTGACGTAGCCATTCAACCAAAAGTGCGCTTCATCGCTAAACAAAATTCGCTTATGAAAATCGGGAACAACGGCCATCTCGTTTTGGGTCCATTCGACGAATCTACGCCTTGCTTGATGATCGTTTGGCTTCAATTCTTGCACGAGTTGGATTTTGTAAGCACGCAAGCCAAGATCCTTCCGCAAAATCTTCCATAAAGTGGATGGACACAGATCCAATTTCTGTTCTCGATGGCGGATGGACTCATTCGGGTCTTCCTCAATGCTACGCTCTACAGTAGCAATAGCTTCTTCTGCACGCACCGTACGGCGTCTCTGGGGATGCGAGTTATCAATTAGAGTAAACGTGGTGCGAAAACGTTCCATGGTTAATCGATGGACGATTTTGTCGACGATAAAATGGGCGCAGTGCGCGATACGTAACGTATTCCGCACAGAAGCATTATTTTCGAAATAAAATTGCACAATTTGTAAGCGTTGCTCAGGCGTCAGTCTATTCATGATGAATTGCAAAACTAAACTGAGAATAAATCACTTGACAGCTGTTTAATCGGTCGCCGTCTTGAAAAGTAATTCAAACTTAAAGTTGTATTCCTCGAAAAAAAAACACCCGTTACCATACGTAGTGGTACTGTTTTGCTTATTTCAAAATGTTTTAACTATCTTATCTTGTAAGCAACTAGATTTAGAAGAATAACACCTGCACGAACAGAGATGAAATTTTTATAGATAAGGTTGTTTGCAAGCAAGTAATGGAATTGGCCAAAACTTTTTGATTGGTATATTTTGTGTTATTTTGTTAAATGTGACACTCCAGTTGTTAGCTCGCTCGCGAAAGCTAACCTTTTTGCTAGGCAGTTCGCCGCCAACTCTTCGCTGCCAGAGAGTGTCATGACTCCGCCTGTTCTTGAGCGCGTCAATGATTCCATGGGACAAATCTTCTTTCGCACTCGTGCTGTGACGAGAGTCCTAAAGGATCTCAACATACATAAATCCGCTGGTCCGGATGGTATCCCCGCTATTATTCTGAAGAGGTGTTCTTCCACGCTGGCAAAATCCTTGCGTAAGCTTTTCCATCTATCCTATTCTTCTGGGCTCGTTCCGAGCAGTTGGAAAACAGCGTTTGTCCAGCCAATTCCAAAAAAAGGCGAATCTTCTTCTCCCTCCAATTATCGTCCGATTGCACTTACGTCCCTTCTTTCTAAGGTCATGGAAACGCTGATAAACTATCAGCTTAAGAAATATCTCGAAGACCGAAAGCTTCTTAATGACCGGCAGTACGGCTTTCGCAGCAACAGGTCCACTGGTGATCTGATGGTTTATCTCACCGAACAGTGGAACAAATCTTTGCATCGTTTTGGAGAAAGTAAGATTGTTGCACTTGATATTTCAAAGGCATTTGATAAAGTCTGGCATCTTGCTCTTTTATCGAAAATGCGTGCTTTCGGTATCGATGAATCCCTTCTTCGTTGGATTAGAAACTTTCTTTCGAACCGTTCAATACAAGTTGTATTGGACGGTTTCAAGTCTGAAACCCACAATATAAACGCTGGTGTGCCCCAGGGCTCCGTTTTGTCTCCAACCCTCTTCCTCATTTTCATTAATGATCTCTTGTCTGTAACTTCTAATCCAATAAACTGTTTCGCTGACGATAGCACCCTTAGCTTTTCTTATTCGTTTCCGGACTCACATCCCTCCTCTTCGGATGTGGAACTGGAGCGGCAAAATATGATAAGCTCATTAAACTCTGACTTAAACAGCATTGTACAATGGGGAATTAAAAACCGCGTAGAGTTTAATGCTTCGAAAACTCAATTAGTCCAGTCACTTTAAGGTTTCACCTCGGAATTTGAGATAATAAGCTGGAAACTCGTATACAGCTTTATTTTGGTGTTCTAAAAGTTGTCTCAAAAGTCTCATATTATCTCGTGTCTGCGTCGTAAGTTATTCGAGGTCAAAGGTCATGAAAATCGGTTTTTCGCAATTATCTCTGTTTCTATGGTTCCAATCACTTCAGCACCTATTATGCAAATTAAAGATAAGAAAATTTGCCACAACTTTTGTCTTAACTTTTTTTCTGTACGCTCAACCCTTTTCGAGATAGAGGGCGGAGAGCACCCAGCGCTCAGGCATATATACTGTAATACAAGGTCAACCGTGAATCTCGGTGAATAATACCTTGTAAACAGTTACTAAATTATTAAAATATTATGAACAATAAATAATTTGTACTATTTATTAGTTAATACATTGTATTGAATGATGTTCTATATAATCTTTTTTTTTCGAGAAAGTCACTAAGATTCTTCAAAAGGCTAAAAATTGGCTCTATCACTGTTGAGGAAGCAATATAAAGTGAGCAATTTGTATTGCTGTTAATAAAGTGTGAGGTTTGACTCCATCCTGGATGAACAATCCAGGATCTCTTACGAGCAGCAGATATGCTCATAAACGTCATATAACAAACTAAGGGAGTCTAAATGCTCAACCCAACTCGTTTCCCAATATTTTAAAAGCCGTGATTGTTTTGCTTTTGGACAGGACACAGGAAGCGTGTATTTGGTCTTATGTAAAGAAAAAAGCTCCCGAAAGCTCCTTGTCTCTTAAGGCTTGTCCCTTAGCGGCCAAAAAGTTATTCATTTTTTCTGCAGGTATGAGACATCTGTATCTTGCCTTATAGGGCAAGAACACGCAACATGCTCGTTTGCATTATTCCCTACACGGCGAATACAGAATTGGCGAACATCATTTCGTAATTCGTACGTGTTGATTCCTTAAGGTGTGTGTGGGGATGTGTCAAAAAGAGAAGCAAGCCATTGCGCTAATGTTATTCCATAGAAAAAATGAGATTTGCTTGCGAACATCTCTCTACATGCGAACAATGAAACCGACGAATATGAGAAAATCGTAAATATTTGGCAACAGCGAACCGTCTACTTATTATGACGAATTTAAGTCGAGCACGAGCATGTTCGTCGTTTAGGGCTTCCTTTAAGTATGTGTGAGATGGTGTGGCGATGATGAAGGTTTTTTTTTTATTTTCGTAGATTTTTTTTGCAACCCCCGTTAGATTCGAAACGACCGATTCAATGAATTTGCAAGCAGATAATTGAATTTTTGTACATTTTCGTCTCAGCTCCCGTTATTTGGGACCCACCATTAGCAAATTTATTAAGATTTTTCGTTTAACATCGTTTGAGAATTTTTGCTGGAAAATTTTGTACCCATTTCTTTTTTTTTTCTTTTCAACAATAATGGATATTTGTTTACTGCACATATTCTCATATTTCGGGGGTGTTCTAACCCCCCCCCCTGCGTTCGCCCCTGACTGGCGTACATACTACATATAGAATATGTGGCAAGTATTGTATGTATTCGTTAGAAAAAACTGGAGATTTTGAACAAATATGACATTATAGGATGATAGAGAAGTCGAAAGTGGGTCCCGGGATTCCGTCCGTCTGCATGTCTGTAAACACACTAACAGCCTTAAATAATATATGTGTGGGTGCTCTCCGCCCTCTATCTCGAAAAGGGTTGAGCGTATAGAAAAAAAGCTTAGACAAAAGTTGTGGCAAATTTTCTTATCTTTAATTTTCATAATAGGTGTTGAAGTGATTGGAACCATAGAAACGGAGATAATTGCAAAAAACCGATTTTCATGACCTTTGACCTCGAATAACTTACGACGCAGACACGAGATAATATGAGACTTTTGAGACAACTTTTAGAACACCAAAATAAAGCTGTATACGAGTTTCCAGCTTATCTCAAATTCCGAGATTGACCCCTTTTTTTCTCTTAAGTGACTGGACTAAATGCTGTCTTGTATCGTCGAAGCGAGATATACCCCCCCTGCCACTGTCCATGAGTGGCACTTGCATCAACGAGACCGAACATCTCCAGATTCAGGGTATGTGCATCACTGACCACCTCTTGTGGAACGAGCACATATGCGATGTTGCCAAAAATGCCGCAAGATGTTTGGGTTTCTTAAGACGATGCAAGAAATTTTTCTCCCCGTCTGATCTGGCTATTATCTATAAAACCTATATCCGCCCAAAGCTTGAGTACAATTCCCATCTCTGGGCTGGTGCTCCAGCTACTTACTTAAGCCTCTTGGATGGAATACAAAAAAGAGCTGTAAGAATGATTGGTGATAGAGAGATCACTGACTCATTCACCCCTTTAGACCACCGTCGTAACGTTGCGTGTCTCTCCTTGTTCTACCGTTACTTCTACGGTAATTGCTCTAGTGAAATAGCCAGTTGCATTCCTCCCCTCAAACAATTCACCCGTAATACTCGCGCTTCTAGGAATGCCCATCAGTTTACCCTTGAGCCCAACTTCGGACGTACTGTCAAGTATAGAGAATCATTTTTTAGCCGTACTACGCGAATGTGGAACTCTCTTCCACACTCTGTCTTTCCCAATCGTTGCAATGTTCAAGAATTCAAGACCAATGTACACCGACACCTCCTTTCCAACCCCTTCCCTTCTTCCTAATGCACTCACTGTGTCTCTGGCATAAAAAGGGTAAAAAAATCCCTTGAGTGGGTGCAAATTATAAAAAAAAAAAAAATGTGTCGAGCCTTGTGAATTCAACAGAAAAGTCGATTTAACTTCGAGAAACTGAATTCCACTTCGACAAAGACAGTACACGAAGTGGGTTCCTCAATATTTTACCGTCTTTTCATATACGACAGAACAAACCATTTAAAATATCTCATTGACACCGGCGCTGATGTATCTGTTTTGCCATTTTCTTCTAACCGCTGCCCAAAGAATCCAGATTAGTACAAACTATTTGCTGAAAACGGAACCTATATCAAGACATTTGGTTCCAGTTTTGTCACTGTGAATTTAGGACTTCGAAGAAAGTTTCAACATAATAAAGTATTGAAGAGTTGAACAGAAACAAAGTTTAATTTTTTTTTTTATTATTTAACTCATGGTAACATGTCTACTAGCGGGTTACGGTGACCAGGACAAATTCCTTCAAATGCATTCAGTATTGCCATTTAGTGAGGGAGGAATAAGGAGGGGGGGGGGGGTGTAAAGCCACTTTGTGTTATTGAGGTATGAGATCATGTCTTTATGTCTTTGATCTTGAATTCTGAGAGTTCCTCGATACCGTTGAAGAGTTCTTTACCTAAGTAGAGTGCTCTTTTCCTAGCCAAGGCCGGACAATGGCATAGAAAGTGTGGGACTGTTTCTTTTTCATCCTGGTTCTCACAGCTACGGCAGAAAGAGTTAAAAGAGTTATGTGGTACACCCAATTTTGTCACATGCTCCCCTACAGTTCAATGCCCTGTACAGGTAGCGACAATCCTAGCTGTGTCATGCCTTGGTTTGGAAATTAAATTGATTGATTTTGGTTTGTTATAGGCGGGTCAGATTTTCCTAGATATAACGCAACTCGTTAAACTATTCCACCTATGATTTGCTTCTGATGTGTATTTGGTCAGGATATAGCCATTCACAACTCCAAGAGGAGCATATACTGTCACTGCCAATGAGTTGCCTAGCTAGCTCATATGCCTTCTCATTTCCCTCATAGCACCTATGGCCCGGTATCCAAATTAGTGTGACGCTCATATCAAGTTCCTTGAGGGCCTCTCTGCATTGCACAAAACCCGTTAATTTTTTATTTTAACTCAAACTTAAAAAAATAAATACTCATCTACTAAACTCGTTATTATTACATCTTGGAAAGTTTTCTAGAAAACATTAGTAAACAACTGCCAGATTTGTGATTCTTCATCGCACAATTCAATAACAGTTCTTATCATTGCTTCTTAGAAAAATATTCATGTTGGTTGGCGTCAATAAAATCAATCTTACTTGTTTACCAAAGTTACCATTTTAAAACAGAGAGACAAACCTATCAGTGAGTAATACACAATTCCTTTCGATGACCGATGATTCCACTTGTTATCTTTCAAAAAAAGAGAGTAGGACAATAGAACATAACATTTGTATGTATTGCCAATGCAGTGCCCGTGTTGTAATGGTTATGTGCGTTGGCTTGGCTGACATGCGACTCAAATTGTCTGATTAAAAGCACACACGACCCATCATTAAATAGGCGGCATTAAATTGTTATCATGTGAACTACATCATTACTTCTTGTTCTTATTAATCTTCTCTTTCAACTACTAATTTGATTGCGTTTCATGACCAAACGAAAATCGAATTAAAAACAAACTCTTCCTTAACTTGGTTTTGGTATGCCATATGCGTAAGGCGTGCAAGTTCAGATTTCAGAAGCTGGAAAATTGATATCAACAATATCACCCAAAACAATGAATGTTCGTGCATGTAGTTGTAGTATGTATATATGAAAGCTGAAACCCAACAATGTAGATATGTAGGTACAAAACGTAGTGTTTTTTCCTTTTGTTGCTTAAATTGTTCGTGTGATTAAATATTTATCTTTAAATAATGAAACCAGCTCCTAATGCAAATGACAAACTATTTGCTCAGTTCAAATTTAAAAACACATGGGTGCTTGGCCTGGTGAATGTTGTTTTTGTTTCCTTTTCTTCTATCTCGGATATAAACGGAGAAATTGTATTTATGAATGTGCACATGTATTTAGTTCTCTCTGACTGTAGCGTGATGTCAATGGCGCTTTTGTGAGAATTGAGACAGAAGCGGAAAAAATGGGTTTAGCGGTAAATGAGGGAAAAACGAAGTATATGCTGTCTTCGAGAAATGACACCCAACACCGAAGGCTCTGACAGGACATTACATTAGACTTCGAGGTAGTAGAGGAGTTTGTCTACCTAGGCACCGCTATTAACACGGGCAATAACACCGCGCCGAGATAAGACGAAGAATTACGGCGTTTGTAATTGGCAATCTGGAAGTAAAAAAAAGCATTCTGAAAGCGTTCAATTGGGCAAAAGTTACAGTTCTCATTCTGAAAAGAAGAGAATTTCCCTTCTGATTTCAAAAACAGAATGCTTCTTTTTAGATTCCAGATTGCCAATTAAAAACGCCATTACTCTTGTTAATCGCTGTTTCTTTGGGCTAAGAAAGCAATTGAGTGGAAAAGCCTTCTCTCGAGCAGGTTAGGTTAGGTAACAGTGGCTGCGGATACGGGATCCACACACTTAGGCCAAAAGAAAAGGCCCATTGTGATACCACATGAATCTAGAGAATTACTTCTTACTAGTCGAACCATTTTGAGCTTTTTATAAAGCGAAGAAGATATTTGATATCCTTATTAGCTAGTTCACTGGGATTATCATAAAAGTACTCTCCCAGATGAAGTTTGCGCCTTGATGAAAGAGCAGGGCAAGTGCAGAGAAGGTGAGAGACTGTTTCCTCTTCTTCGTTCTTCCTCGTCCATACAGCTCCTGCAGAAGTCATTTCACTACGCCAAGTCGTATTGCGTGTCTGCCTATAAGACAGTGTCCCGTAAGGACACCTACTAGGGAGCTAATATGAAGTCTGCTTTGAGATAACAAGTCTTTAGAGCGCTTTAGGTCCAGTGAGGGCCATATGAGTTTTGTAGCTGCGTACGTTGGTAAATTGTGCCACCTAGAGTTTGTTATCGTTAAGGCTGTTTCTTTTAGCAAAAGTTTACATGTAGCTATCGGTATACCTATCTTCTCCCTTTCAGTGAAATAGGCATGACGGTTCCATTTTTAGCGAGCTCATCGGCTCTACAATTTCCTTTGATGTCTCTGTGACCCGGCACCCAACAGAGGTGAATGTTAAATTACTGCGCCATCTCCATAAGAGACGATCGACAATCGAGGGCCGTTTGAGATTTGGTTGAGACACCGTCGAGAGATTTGATAGCAGCCTGACTGTCAGAGAAGATTCGGATATCAGAAGTTGATATCACGTTTTCTCTTAGCCAGGAGAGAACCTCTTTGATCGCTAAAATTTCCGCTTGGAAGACGCTACAATGATTAGGGAGGCGGAATGAGATGCTTAGATTAAGCTTTTCTCTCGAGCAACTAAGGTAAAACTGTACAACACCCTCATCATCCCTGTCTTGCTGTATGGTGCAGAAGCATGGACCTTGACAAAATCGGATGAATGTGCCTTATGCTGTTTCGAGAAGAAAGTTCTTCGGCCCCGTGTGCATTGATGGGGAATGGCGTAGAAGATACGACAGCGAACTTTACGGGTTGTACAACGATGTGGACCTAGCCAGAAGGGTCAAGGTCCAGAGACTCAGATGGCTCAGTCAATTAGAGCGCATGGACACCAATGCTCCGGCCCGGAAAGCCTTCGAAACTATTCCCGAGGGACGCAGAGAAAAAGGAAGACCGCGACTCAGATGGCGCACACAAGTGGAAGAGGACCTCAATCAACTTGGAGTGCAAAACTGGAGACAGCTAGCTAGGGACCGGGCTGGCTGGCGGACTGTTGATTGAGGCCCAAGTCCTCACCGGACTGTAGCGCCACCTTAAGTAAGTAAGTAAGTGTTAGCTTGATGTCGGACTGTCCGAGATGCTTTTCATCGGTGTCGCTTTTGCCATGATCGCCATCGCATTGGTGGAAGTGTTCCCTTGGCATGGTATTCTCTGGGTACGGACGGCGATGACGTGATTCGAAGGCGATGGTGAATTGGCAGAAACGGTGAGTCATTTTGGTATCTTTGGGGGAGTTTTCCACATTGGCCCCGAACTCCCAAGGTGGGTGGGATTAGGTCTTGCCTTGGCACCCTCTAGTGGCAACGTCCGTCTGATACTTTCATTGTCGCTTCTCTTTTTCTTTTTTTTGTAATTTAGGATCATCTATTGGCATGATAAAAAGTAGTAGGTTGGCAGACACGATCCGGCGACTCCGGCGAGCTCGAGCCGAGCAACAACCAGCTGTCAGTCCGCAGACCTAGCGATCAGTCAGTTCTGAACGCACAACAACAGCCAACCCAGCCACATCAAAAACAAAATATTTCAAATTCACATCAAACCAATTTATATACATAGTTGTGTAGCTTATGTCATTAAGTACATGGAAATCCAAGCACTCGCTGCGAATGCACATTCAAGCAAATCAAGCCAAACTTTCTTTTTTCCTTAATTATAATCGCCGAACTGAGTTACAATGATTTGAAAACATCGTTAATGAATTAATATTTCTTAGAAAAACCAAATAAAGAAGCAGTAAGTAATTAAAAAGCTATTAACCCCTTGTAACTGGAAATCACAAAACCGCAACAGACTTTGTGGAAGTTTTAAAACAGGCAATGAAGCTCTAAAGGTGTCAAGTTTGACGGTAAGCACAAGTTATCTTCTAGCAACAACGCCGTTGCTAGAATTTTCTTTGTATTTTGTTTTTGTAACAAGACTGCAGAAAAAAAGAAGAAGTTCTTTTTACTTCACCAACTTCTTACCTTTGAATTCTCTCTCCACAGTAGTCACTTAGCACAAGGCAGCGATATGAACTGGCAAAATACAAGTTTAAACAATGGACACATCTCTCTTTCAACGCCCTTTATTAAAGGAGAAACACACAAGAATAATTTCATTTCCGCGTCTTTTAATCTGATTAGCTATTATCTCCACTCGGGTTCTTTGATCTACTCAACTTCTTCACTTAATTTTGATACTGACACCGTTTCCAGCAAAATAAGGCCTCGTTTCAAAAGAAAATCATAGCAAATGAAAATAGTTTTCAATAAATCGACCACGAAAAAGATAACAGCAGCCACTACACACAACCGTTGTCGGTTCATTGAATCTTTTATGCTCCAAACCAACCAAGGCAAGAGTTTAATAGGTCAGAACGTCAGCGTCGCGTCCTCTGATAAATAGTAAAATGAAACGCCATGCTCAACTGAACTACAACCGAACCAAGTTGTGGAACATGAACTGATTATGTGCACAACAGAAATACAATATTTAAAATAATACAAACTCATGCAAACAATGAGACACAAAAAGATAAAAACCAGCAACTGGAATCAAGTGTTATTTACGTTCATTCTTATGGCATAATACATCACTCGGTAGGTGGAGAGCTGAGCACCTACCTACTCGAAAAATGATTCATCTTTGATTAACTCTTTTTCTTCGACTTTCTCGGCATTCGGCCTCGACTTTCAAGATCTTTTTCGATTTTGTTGTATTTCTTCTATTTAGATGATGTTTACAAAACTTTTTTCATTTGAATTTTTTATTTTATTTTCGTTTGGTAAAATAAAAAAATGCAAGATTGCAAGTGAATAATTAAACACAAGGCAGCCAACAAAACAAATAATGCAACCAACCAATCAATATTGGTTTTTGTTTTGTTTAACTACAAGATTGTGGTCGTATTATGCGATTATCCTAGTGGAAAGTTTAGTTTTCTATTTTTTAATAATATTTTATCGACTAGCACTTACCGTTTGTGCAAATAATAACACTTTATTCTTTTAATTAATTCGTCGTCATAACTTTTTTTGTCTTCAAGAGACGTAGGAAAAAACATATGCGGAATTTTATATTTCTGAAGATATCGATGACAGAAGAACAACGGTGATGCCAAGTTATATTTATGACTGTTATGTTTAGTCTACACTTTTTATAGGAAGTCATATCTAAGGCAACGCTAACACAATAGCGACAGATATAGAGTATTTGTTTTTAATCAGTAGCGATTGATCCTGAGCTTTCAAATGGATTGGATTTATGGTTAAATCAAGCAGTTTTTTCATAAAATTAATTTTCAAACAGAAACATCGATTCGTATATTATTTGATTAGGCTACCTTGGGAAAATTGAGAGATCAGGCGGGGAATTTTCTGAAGGCAGAGATCGAATAATAAAATGTTTGATTATAACTTTATAACCGA
Source organism: Sphaerophoria taeniata (assembly GCA_943590905.1). NCBI lineage: Eukaryota > Metazoa > Arthropoda > Insecta > Diptera > Syrphidae > Sphaerophoria > Sphaerophoria taeniata. The sequence continues at coordinate 47,864,920 of OX016540.1, forward strand.
GTGCTGAAAAAAAGATTCGCTTTCAATGGCAGATAGAATACTTGTAAGCCCTTTATTTGATATACAATTGCTTAACTGTTGTGGAGAAAAATTGTAATTTATATCGATTTGAAATAGCGGGAAAATGATTGCGTATAATTAAATGTTCTGCTAATATCTCGGCTACCAGGCCTTCAAGAAACTTGTAAATCATTTTGATGAACAGGGGCCAGGCTATGGGTTTCGCGGCTGATCGTTTTCAATTCGACCTTTCAAATTCAACTCGCTTCGTATTTTCTTATTAACGAATTCGCTGCGGAGCGAAAATATTCCTTCCAATATTCCATTTTATACTTTTGGTTTGACTATTTCTTCCAATATTCCAGTGATTTGAATAAACACTCTTTCGCCTGTGAGTCCGCCAAAAAAAAGGTGTCGGATCTCAACTCGCCAGCAAACATTATGACATTTCAAATTCGCCTTCGAATTCGTTAATTGGTCGAATTCAAAACGAAGAAGGCGAAAGCGAAAGAGTTCGACCGAACACAAAAGAAAAACCCAAAGCAGCAAACGTTCGTTTGGCCACTAGTTGGGTGGTATCATCATGCCGAATAACACCACTGGTCCACTGCACCTCTAACGGCAACGTCCGTCTGCTTTGCTTTGGTTTTTATTTTGTGTTCTTTTTTGCTTAGACAGGATCAATTTATGGCATGAAACAAATGTAATAGGTTGGTTTCCTAGGTTTGCGGACAAGATCCAACGACTCCGGCGAGCTCGAACCGAGCAACCGCAAGCATGCCAGTCCGCAGACCTAGCGAAAACAGTGCTTTACGCACCTTCTTAGCCAACACTAGCCTATTATACTGGTTGCCGAGATATGGTGATGCTTAATTTACTCAGGCTGGGGTATACTCGCCGGAGTCCAAGGTCTGTCTGAGGAAAGCACGAAAACTCAGAAAAAGAAAAACACCAAACTCTCTCCAATTAGACTTTAACTCTTCTTTATTGAAACAATTCAACTTAAACCAAAATGTACATATTAATTTATCCTTACGTATACTCTTAAAATTAGCCTTATAAATACGCTAGTGCCACGGCCTCGAAGGGAGGGGGACTCTCAGAAGGAGAAACAAAAATATAACCTGTCGCCACAGCCTCGAAGTGAGGGGGAATTCTCGGAAAGAGGTAATTTGCCACGGCCTCAGAAGAATGAGGGGGATTCTCGGAAGGAGGCAAAATCTGATCTATCGCCACGGCCTCGAAGTGAGGGGGATTCTCGGAAGGAGGGAAACTAAACTCAATATAATCTCAAACAATATTTAATACCAAAAAATAGGAACAATACGAACTGCCCTATGCACCATAACCTATTGCTAGCCAACTAGTAGCGGTGGGAGAACAACTAATATGCTTCTCGACTTACCTTCTACTTAATAACTATTAGGTAAAAACTAGTTGTGAATTGTAAAATTACAAGTGAACTTAAATTCTAAAAAAATACATAATACTCTATGGTGCTGTTTATGTTGAGGTAATTTATAGTCTGGGTGGTAAGGTTGCTTGTGGTTGTATAGTCCGGCCGGTACGGTTGATTATTCTCATAATAGTCCGGGTGTACAGAGTAGTATTTATTCTATTTTTATGGTTGGTTGGTCGGAGAGGTGTGAAGTTTGACGCTTCGTTACAATATTTCCACAGGCTCTCGTCTTCTCCCAATATTCTCCAAATCTTCTAACAGGGCCATAGCCATTTATCTCTGGCTCTGGACTGTTTTTTTTTTAAGATCTACAACGAGCGCTTTTACTTTATTTCCTTAGAATAGTTTTAATAGTTTCGGAGTACAAATAGTAGGATCTCTACGAACCGTCAAGAGAGGCGTTGCCATCAAACGTTGTCAGTATAAAATGTAGAGATTAAGAAATGATCGACCTGTCTGCTCAGACTAATTTAATTTTAATTAAATAAAAGGTAACTAAGTTCTAGTATTTGAAATTTCTAACAGACTTTTGACATGATTTTTGTTTTCTTAATCTCTTAATTAGAGAAAAGAATAAACTACAAATTACTATCACTCGATCAGTGAGTTTGAGTCGAATTTTTCAACTCTTTACTCATTATTTTTATCTTCTCATTGTTGACATCGATTTCGTGGATAAGACTCTGCGACAAGGCTTTCGGAGTAACATCCCTCTCCAAGAAATTAGCCACAAGCTGACGAGAGGGAATACCACCGCCATGGGCTAGCACTTCTCTTCTATACTTTTCTCCCGCTTCTCTGTTGAATGGATTTGCTTCAAAATAAGTTTGCCAAATCCACGATGCAATGGTTTTTGATATGAGGTAGGAATAGTATTTGGCGCCATAACCCACCAAATGAGAGAATCGGAGTTGCCAAGCCTGCAAACAATGTTGGAGATTTCAAAACAGATTTACATAAGTCGAATTTATTTGAAGAACTTACGGTATTTTCAACGTAAGGAAGACTATAGTATTTGGCTTGTACTTCTTTCAAAATTTCGGTGGTGTCTCGATCGTTAACTGGCTTTTTGGAGTGATATGCCTGATCCAAAGCTGAATAGAAAACCTACACCGAAATCCCATTAGTATTGACCAAAGTCATTAATTCAATTAATAAATCTCACTTGCAACTGCGTCTCACTGGCTGAGAAGAGATGTTTCGATGTACAAAGCCGTTGTAGCATTGCTTCTGACATCGGTTCATGGGTGCGATAGTGTTTAGCAAATGTCTTCAGGACCTTTGAATTGGAAAACATTGATTTTTATTCCATTCACATTGCCTGGGCTATGCAAAATCAGCTCACCCTTGGATCACTTGCAAAGTACTCCATCAGCACTGAGGGCACCTCAGCAAAGTCCGTGCTACAGCGTGTTCCAGTGATATGTTGATACTCTGTGCGACCCAGCATTGAATGCATGGCATGTCCCATTTCATGGAAAAGATTATCCACCCGTGAGGGCGACAAAAGCGTCGGTCCAGTCCATCGAGCTGGGCTCAAATTCAACATGACAACCACAATTGGTAGCTGATAGCTTCCGTCTTGCAATCGCTTGCCTCCTTGAATTGTAAAATGGCAGTCCTGATTTGGTTTTCCATTGCGTTCGAAAAAATCACAATAGATGTAACCCAGAAGCCCTTCAGTCTCATGGACAACCGAAAGCTTGTAAATGTCGTTGGTCCACACTTCACCCGGTTCAACTTCGGTGTTTTTTAAACTAATGCCGTACAGCGATTTCATGAGGTTATTCAAGCCTTCCATACACCCGCCTAAGCTAAAGTAGGGCATGAACTCGTTTGAGCTTGCCTTCAGCCATTCCTTTTTAATCTCCGTTGTGAAGTAGGGAGTGTCCCAGGCAGCGAGCTTAGATTTTGGATCGTTTGTTTCTTTTTTCTAAAATGTAACGTTTAATCGAAGTTCGGGAAACTCTGAACATAAATACCTTCTTCTTTTCCATAATTCTGAAGTCACTCATAGCTCTTGGTCTCAACTCCTCAGAGAGGTCGTCAATAAATTGCTTGACCATATTCGGATGTTCTACTGTGCTGGAGTTCAAAGCTCTGTGTGCGTAGGTTTCGAAACCACAAGTTTTGGCCAATTGATATCTGCACGCAATAAGATCGGAAAGAAGTTCCTCTTGGCTTTCGATGGGCCGAAGGAATAATCTGTAAGCGGCTTCTCTTGCTTGAGCACTGGACGAGTTTGTAAAGAGACCGGATATGAACACATTGTTCCCGTCTGAGGGAAATCTAAACGAAAACATGGAAGTTGTTCGAATTGTTTTCGAAATTTGTAAAGGACTCACAAATGTGCAATAGATTCTGAAACACTGCTTCTTGGAATCGTTGATGGATTCACTGCACCACTCATGAATCGCTGACCCAGCTGAAGAATTGCATCATTTAACCGAACGACTTTCTGTCTCTCGGATTCTGATAGATGAATGCCACACTGCTCAAAGTCGAATAGAAACAGCTTCGCTACATGCCGGTCGACTTCGGTGGTTGGCATTATGTCACCGTTTTCGACAACACTCTGGAGAGCCTTAAATATCGGCATATGTGTGTTTAGGCTAAAAATCTCATTATTTTTAAACTACTCTTATAAAAGATTTGTTTTACCTCTCGACAATTCCGCTTAGTGATATGCAAGCCTCCTCAGCTGCATGCGAATATTTACTTTGTGGATGAGCTATTCGAATGAATTCAGCGAGATCAGCCACTTTACATAGAGAATCAGAGAGCTCGTCAAAAATCTCTACCTTAAAAAGAAACACTTTCGAAATGATTTGCGGAAGAACTCCTTGAGATTGCTTACCATTTTTCTTGAACGGTTTTTGGAAATCGCTTCTTCGATTAGGCTATCCGTTTTATTTCCCACATTGTCCTTTAACAGATAGAATCCTTCAAAGGACTTTAATTCAGGTAGATTGAATAATCCCTAAAAGAAAAAGAGTGTTGTTGAGTTAGAAACCCAAAGCAAAACAATTGGTCATACCACATCGTTACGTGTTAAATTAAGTCGTTTATATGGTGGCGAATTGAATGCAGTTGCCAATGGTGACCATGTTGAGACGGAGTTTTTGGGATGGATATTTAAACTTAAATGTCTTATGAGGATGTCTTTTAACTTGTACATTTTGTTTTATTATTAAAAAATAAAGTTTTTCTTTTATTTTAACTATTCCGCACAGCTGTAACGTAACCTGTAAGATTTTTGACGTAAATATTTGACGATGACAGATGCCAATGTACAGCCATATTTAAGTTGCAAACGCAATTGGGAATTAAGGGTGTGATTTGATTAGACATATTGGATACACATTATTTTTTAACGTTTTCGAGAATTAAGTCGTTCTGATGTAATTCACATACGAAGCCACGCGAATTTTCAATTTCTATTCCCTTAATAAGGCTTAATAAGGTGGATTTATAAAGAACATTTGCAACTGCAAAAAAAACGGGTGCTCAACGCATTGGCTATGTCTGCTATTACACGGTGACTCATGAGTCAGACTTTTTTTAGAACTACGTTGGTGTAAAAGGGATACAAAATTCGAAAAGCTGAAAAGGAGTATAATTTACCCGGTGAGTCGCTGGCAAATTTTCGTACGACTCACTTTTTAATTTTGTTTTGTTCTCATTCTATATTTTTTGATTCTGTTTTATTTAAATTCATCTTGCTTCCAGTTTACATGTATACCTTGCTATTTGAAAAAGTGAGAAAGAATGTTTTTCATTCCATTTCAAGGAATGTGAATGAAAGAGTGTTGCCAAAATTTAAGTTCTGACTTAAAAGTCATATGTAATAGTGTTCGACTCAGAGGATAAATTTTCAAAAGAGAATTCGAAGAAGAATCTTGAAACATGAGTCACCGTGTAATAGCAGTCTATTGGCCTTTTCCAAAATAGAAAAGGAGTGCTTACCCACCACTCCAGGGAGTGAAATCGTCACTCCCTACTTTTTCTTGGAGTGAAGGAGTGATTAATGTCGATTTCCATTGAACCACATGAAAGTACGGCCCGTCGCTACTAAAAATCAATATTTTTTGGTTTCAATGGAAAGGAAAAACGTAGCAATATCTTTTTGTAAGTGGCACATCAATGTTTTGGTTCAATGGAAAACCACATAACACAATACATGAAACTAAACGTCAAAACACTCCCTTTCCCAAAATGAATTCCAAATTCGTTGACAGGGAGTACACTCCCAAAAGTAGTTTTGGAAAAGGACATATGGCATAACTCAAATTCCTTTAATTTTTGTCAGCTTTCTTGCACTAATACCTTTGTATTTGGAACTACCAGGTACTATCAAGATTGGTTTTCGGCTTGGTTTGACAGTTCTTTTACAGGAGCAAGCAGAGAACACACAGTACAAACTTATGTAAAAAAAAATGTCTTTCTCGGCTTGTAACCAGTTAGCGCTACAGTCAAATACCATTTCGATCATACCTGTTAAATTTATATACAAAGACTAATACTTACTTACTTAAGGTAGCGCTACAGTCCGGTGTGGACTTGGGCCTCAAACAACAGTGTCCGCCAGCCAGCTCGGTCCCTAGCTAGCTGTTTCCAGTTTTGCACTCCAAGTTGATTGAGGTCCTCTTCCACTTGTGTGAGTCACGGTCTTCCTCTTCTGCGTCCCTCGGGAATAGTGTCGAAGGCTTTCCGGGCCGGAGCATTGGTGTCCATCCGCTCGAAGAACTTTCCTCTCGAAACAGCCTGAGGCACATTCATCCGATTTTGTCAAGGTCCATTCTTCTGCACCATACAGAAGGACAGGGATGATGAAGGTGTTGTACAGTTTTACCTTAGTTGCTCGAGAGAGGGCTTTGCTACTCAATTTCTTTCTTAGCCCAAAGAAACGGCGATTAGCACGAGTAATTTTTCGTCTGATCTCGGCGCTGGTGTTATTGCCCGTGGTAATAGCGGAGCCTAGGTAGACAAACTCCTCCACTACCTCAAAGTTGTATGCGTCTATTGTGACGTTCTGTCCGAGCCGTCGTTGTTGGGTGTCCTTTCTTGAAGACAGCATATACTTCGTTTTACGCCATTTTTACTCCAATTCCCGTCGGCATCTCCAAGTTATCAAAAAAATTCTTGATGTTTTTTTGTTTTATATTTGCGCATCAGTTTATCCAACTTTGCAATAATGAACACTTGACATTTTAAATGATGCCAATTTTTGCGTTTATGAACGTGCTATAGAAATGATTCCAAATCATTTCTGCAGTGATGCGTTTGTGAATTTACCTACACTGCATGTTTTCACAAATACTTTCTTATGTGGTTTTCCATTGAACCAAAATATTGATGTGCCGTCGACGGGCCGGCAATATTTGTTATTCGTTTTTTTTTTGTCTGCACTCTACAGATACACGATACAGCCTACAATTGGTCGGAGGTAGTTCTCCGACAAGCAAAATGTCTCCGATTCGGAGAAAATTCCGCTCCGACGGTTGCGTTGCCTCGATAGGGCCGATTGTAATTTTTGTATGATTACTCGTTTAACAAAACCCACCTTTTTTGGGATAACAATTGAATCAAACGATATTTTTTTTTTCATAAACGAAATAGCAAAACTGTCAACAATCTGTCAAAATAAGTTCTGCCAGATAGAAATTATTGTTTTTTTTTTCAATTACAGCTGCAATAAAATTAGGCAGCAAATTTAGAAATCGAGACATTACCTAGCGCTATTCTGCATGCAGTATTTCATAAATCGGGCTATATTCTACTGTTCTTGATAGTGGAAAAAAAGTTTGTTTATTTTATAGTAAAAAAAATGTATGTAGCTCTTCAAATCCCCGATCCTTGATGCGATCGTGCAAAAAATAGATTTGTTGACATTTCCATACACTCATTGTCGTTGTTCATAATCGTTTTATGTGGCGGCTATCGATTTAATGGCCATCATTCATTTTTATATTCGCTCGATTGTTATTCGTTAGAGCTGTCAAAGTAACGTTTAAATGGGTACCCGTATGTATTCGTTACTTTTGGTATGAATACTCGTTACTAAAATAGCCGTAGCTAGGATTCGCTTTCGGGGGGGGGGGGGGGGGTTAAGATAAATTAGATTTTTTTTCAAAATCTCAATATATATAAAAATGGATGTACATATATACATACATACGTTTGTTTCTTTATATGTCCTTTATGGACTCCGAAATGGCCCACTATAGATATTTGTGAAATTTTAATGGTTAATACTGTTGTATTCAGTGATGGTTTCTGTGACGAAAAAGAAAATGGAAAAACCTCATGGAAGAGTAGGAAAACTGGAAAAACCAAACAAAGGTCGGAAATTTGATTTTTTTTTTTTGCTTGGAATTTTTTTTAGGTTTCAAAATGGGTTTTCGAATGGAAAAACAGAAAGTTTTTGATGAAAAACTCGGAAAACAAATTGGTTTTTAAATGGAAAACTGCATGGAATTGTATCTATGTGCATTGGTTTTCAAACGGAAAACTGAAAAATTTGTGCAATTGCGGAAAATTAAGGAAAAGAGCAACACGTTTGGTTTTGTTTATCACATTTAGGATTTTGACTGTGTTGGTAAGTTCGTGGTCAAGCTAAAAAAATCTCATATCTTTGAAATTGGAAATATAGGTCTTATAATCATTTTAGAGCTTATCTCTGAAGGCGCTTAATGGTGGTGAAACGAGGTTAGCTAAAGATTAATGTAAACAATAAAATGGATGCATGTTGATTTGTTTGTGTGACCGGTAAAGACTCTTAAGTAGTCCAATGCATTGTTATAAAATTTTGACTGTAGGCAAAGCTAACACGAGCCAGGGTTCCTGCGAAAACAAATTTTGGGAACATTTTACGGGAAAATTGAAAAATGGAAACAATCAAATGGTGGTCGAAAATTATACTTTTGTATGGGATCATAGCTGCAATTGTTCAAAAATTAGTAAACAAATCAGAAAACTCCGCAAAACGAGAATTTTTTAAATTATTTTTAGATTTGATTTGATCTGGTGGCAGGCGAGACGAGGTTCGCGGGGTCGGCTAGTTTTTAATAAAAAAGGAAATACATTTATCAAATTTATCACATTCTTTCACTTCCCCGAACCCTATTCAATAAATTGTTCACGAAACAATTTTTGATGGAGGGAGAGTTTAAAAATATTTCTTGAGTGTATCTTTTACTTTAATATTAATCTTTAATATTAATCATTGTTATTTATGCAGTATTTTTAAATATATCGTAAAACACATAGTAAAGATTTGAATCCATATGAAAAAATCATTTCTACTACAAAATTGAAGTCTAACTGAAGATATTGGCTTCAAAGCTTCAGAGTAGATGTTTTTGCATGTTATATTAGATATATATGAATCTTAAATTAAGTTGACTTACCTTTATTGGAAGTCAATAACATTTTTGTATTATTTTGTTTTGGAAAAAGTAGGAGAGAACTTCTTTCATAAAAAGCATTATTGTTTATTGAGGGACGAATAAAAACAAAAGCAGAAGAAAAACAAAATAAATACATAAATATAATATTTAACTATATAAAATAATTCTTTTTTCACACATATCATCACAATTGTGAATTAATTAAATACAAATAAATTCTTTGAACAAAAAATAACACAGTATGTCATTATTTATTTAAACGAACGAATAAAAACAAAAACAAAAGAAGAATAATAAATACATAAATATAGTATAACATTATATAAATCTTATAAATTTATGTTAAGGAATTTATTTGTATACTGTTGTATTGTATGATATGCACTTTATTCAAGGTGTTTCTTATTTGACAATTCTGATACAACTGACTCGCTATCTTAATTCTATGCTTATAAAGAGTTAGACAGAAGATCAGCAGCATGAGAGAGTGACAGTGTTACCAGCCTATTCATACATCATATACATGTTAATTATTCACAAGAGTGATGATCTGTGTTAAAGTTTATTTTATACATTATAATATCATATAGATTATTAAATTCAGTCAAAATACCATTTTGATAGTACCTACAGAATAACGAAGGATCATTTCTTGTTCTGTGGACTAAGTGCAAAATGCTCTTAATAAAAGAAATGTATCATAACAGGCGCTTACAAACTTATTCCACAGTGGAGGGTGGTTTAGCGAAGCAATAAAAAAATGTAAGATAAGAGTTCATTAGATTAAAGTGACCAGATCCATTGACTTAAAATGTGGGACAAATCAACAATTTTTATCCGAAATGGACTGTATACACAATTTTGGTTTGCAAATGCGGGACATTTTATTTTCATTAAAATAGTTCACAAAATATTGAGGAAAAACAAAAATCTATAGCAAAACTTAACAAAAAACAAAATTAATAAAATCAATTCATAAAAAAAACAACTCTAACGCCCAATTTCTTCACAAAGTTCTAAAGTTCCCTTAAATCTCGATCTAGTAAATCTCGGTTTAACGTTAGAACTTAGTTTTTAGAAAATTTGGAACTCGGGCATTTCTTCACTTCTCTAGAACTCGATCTAAAATCATAACTGAGTTCTAAGCGCTTAGAACTTGTCATTTTTAGAACCGAGTTCTAGCATGTTTTTAAAATTTTTGAGTCACCCGGCAGTAATTTTTCAAAACAAAATAAATATAATTTTTGAAGTTGCGCTAATTTTTTGTTTGTGTTTGTACATATGTGTGTACGGTGTAGCTATATGTATGTTTATTTTGGTGATGTCCGTGGCGTGTTATGGCGTTTTTAATTGTTAATCTGGAAGTGAAAGCAGAAAAAAAGTGAAAGCATTCTGAATGCGCTCAATTTGGCAAAAGTGACAGTTGTGATTTTAAAACCAGAATGCTTTTTTCAGATTCCAGATTGCCAATTGAAAACGCCATTGGTTTGTGTGTTGGCTGTTACGCAAAATCGAATCCTACTCGTGCCCATATCCCATAAACTGTCAAGAAAAAAGTACTTCGCCGTTCAGGATCGGCCTTTAGGTTAGATTAGGTTAGGTGATAAGGGGTATGCACAGCGTGAAGCTGTTGCGTACACGGGGGCCTACTGGTCCATTGTTATCCCCTATAAAAGAAATAAAAGTTAGCATCGATGCTCCTCAATTCTGCCGATTAACGTAGACTGGCTCGTTAACGAACTAGCCTGTGCTATCTATAAATTTCCTCATGTTTGCCATTGAGACCTGTGCTAGATCATCCAGTTCTCCAACAAACCTGTTTCCGAAATGACGGAGTCGGCTAGTTTGAAGGTTCGGACAGTCACAGAGCAGGTGTTTAATGGTTTCCTCCTCATCCTGACAGCTCCTGCAGAAATCAGGTGCAAATGCACCTATCTTGTTGGCCATTGTGCCAATGGATTGCGCAATGACCCGTTAGTACACCTATCAGGATTTTAATGTTCCTTTTACTCAGCGATAGAATATACCGAGTTTCCTTTTCATTTGTGTTAGGCCATAAACTTCTAGAGATTGCGCAATCGTCCCTGGATTTCCAGGAGTTATTGATTTTCTCTTTTAATTTAAGGTCTATCTTCCTCTTGAGTACCCCAATCGGGACGAGTGGTCCCCTAACATCACATGCACTCAGAGAATTGTTAATGATAAGTGGCTTACACTTAGGCTTTGGCTTTCGTTAAGCTGTCGCCATCGCCGAAGTATACTTCACTGACCATTTGCCAACAAGATTAGCATCATTTGATTCTGATGCAATGCCACCAGATTTCGACGTCTTAAATATGACTCCTGCAGACGATTCCCATATCCCATGCTCTCTGGTTGAAAAAAAAGCTACAGCCCTAATGACGCCATCTCCACCGAAACAACGGTGCCGCGGTCGTCTGACAACACCAACAATAATTCATTACCCACAAATGCTACAAAGTAAATACCAATTTTTCCCAACGAAGCAAATTCGTTGAAAAAACGAAATTCTAATAAATCGAAGTTCTAAGGCACTAAACCCCCGAATTCGAGGGTCTAATTTTATCGAAGTTCTAACTATAACAAAGTTCTAAATCGAAGTTCTAACGCGTTAGAACTTGGTGAAGAAATGACTTAGAACTCAAATGAGTTCTAAAATTTCACTAACCCGAGTTTTAAGGGCTAGAACTTTGTCAAGAAATCGGGCGTAAGAAAAACAACTTAAAATCAGGCAATCATTTAAGATCATTCCATTATTGAAATCATTCGAATGATTTCTCAAACCCTGCTACAACTGCTACTCTTCAAAGTTCAAATCTCAAATGAAAAAAAAAACGAATGACGATTATTAGTATTCGAATTACTATTATTATCATTCGAATGCAAATAATCGATTATTAGCATTCGAATGAAAAATCATTCGAATGAAAATAGTACTCGAATGAAAAGAATCGATTATTAGTATTCAAATACAAGAAAATCGAATGATGATTATTTAAAATTTTAATTCGAACGTCGATTTTATTTCTAGTTGAATTTGCAAATCTTTGGAATGGATTTTTGTTTATGAATTTTGGTTACATTTTTTAAAGGCGAACAAAAAATTTTTATTTTGAGTTATTCTTTTTTTCATATTTTTTTTTTAAAGTAGAGTAAAGTCGCATAATGTGGTATAGTTCTTTAATGTGGTACAGGCAGTTTTTTTTAAACTAAGCATGCTGCGAGAACGTCTTTTGAACAAGTAGGCGACGACATTAATGTATTGAGAAATGTGTAATCATAAACTTCAAAATATGCAGTGCTCTCTTGAAAATTGTCGAAACATAACCGCGTGTGCAGTTGACTTTTTTTGTGATTATTGTTCAAAGCGTTACCACTCGTTCAAAAAAGTGTTTCTTAACAAATATATCTTTTGTATAAAACCGTTTGTTGTTAATTTACGTGGATTAAATGTAAGTTTGCTTCAAATATACCTTTTTATCGTATTTTTATTTTGTTCTCTAAAATATCTCAATTCCCTCTAATGTGGTATACCCACCAGTTCCTATTGTGTATAGTATACCACATTATATACTTTTAAAGTTTTTACTCAAATTGAGATTTGTGTTGTTCCTAACTTAGATTTTTGCCTTATAATGCCTAAAAAAGGTGAAATTCGTAAATGGGACCCTGAAAACATGAAAAAAGCTATAAATGCCAGTATATAATAGTATACCACATTAGAAGGACAATGTGTACCACATTACCACCCACTTTTCAAAAGTGGCATTTTCGAGGTCACCGCAAATTTTTGATCAAAACTTTTTTAATTTTCAACACAATTTGGTAAAACACTCCATACACGAAGATTATATGCTAATGTACAACTCTGCGAATTAGGGGCTAATTTGATGCAGTATTTTTCAAGTTACGTGCAAAAAAGAAACATGTATACCACATTATCCGACTTTACTCTAGCTTTGGTCTGAAAACTTTCAATATGTATGTTGGAAGCTGCACAAGAACTCCTTACCAGAGCTCAATGAACTTCATTTGGGAGAATATTGCCATACCTGCTACGTCGGTACCGTCTGAGAGAGGGTATTTTCTAAGGCAGGTCTATTGACGAATGTCCATCGTCGCCGCCTTTCTGAGAAAAATTTGGACAGTATAATTTTCTTAAATAGTTATTTCTCTCATGGCGAACTCTTTTATTTTAATGTAATAATTTTAAGATTTTGTACACTTTGATTTTTTTTTTAACTTTTTTTGTATTTATTTTTATGTATATAAGTATTTTTTTTTTAATTTGAACTAACAAATATTAATTAATATTGGCATTCATTATTATAACTGTAAAATAGCTCATTGGGCACTGTAAACTTTAAATTTTTCACCATTTCCATTCGATTTCGTAATTCGAATGATCATTCGATTATTCAAATCACTCGAATACTATTTTCTGGATTATTGAAATCATTCGATTATGCCAATCACTAATAGTAGCTCCGAAAAGCCGAATTCTGTGTTTGTTCCAGTATACCGCAGAATTGGCGTTTTCAGTTTTTATATACTTTGTCCTTGATAAATCTGTTTGTGCCAATGTGATTACAGATGACGCCAGTCTCAAATGGCCTCGTGAATGTACTATAGTTTTCTTATACTATGGTTTTGTATTCTTTTGAGTTTTGACAATCAGACATGAAGATAACTACGGGTCTGTTCAGTGGTCATACATTTGATTTTTAAAGAGCTTGTAGCATTCAGTGAAACCAAAACAAAAAAAAACAAAAAAAAAAAAGAGAAAAGTGAGTGTTCATTTTTAGAAAACCTTTTTGGACATCTTTTGTTTTGTGGGTTATGCGTTTGACATTTTTGGTTTTGTGGGACAATTGTGGGACAATTTTCAGTGTGGGACAGACGACGTAAATGTGGGACTGTCCCACGTAATGTGGGACGAATGGTCACTTTACATTAGATGTATCAACGACAACAAATTTCCCAAAGGGAATTTAAGCTTAACGTCACTAACTTTACTACTTCGGAAAAAAATTATTTTTATTAATGAGAAATTTTTTCACGTTTGGTTAAAATGGATTACATTTTTAGTCCGAACTGCGTCAAAGTAGAATGGGTTTAATTGGATTTTTTATGTTAAAAAAACTGCTTCCCTCTCAACATGTCCCCAAAATCGATTGCCATCTTGCCTCTACTACCCAAGAATATATATATACAAAACATTCTCATGAATTTTCGGCTGTTAAATGAAGAATGTCAATTGGATATCAAATGCGTCTCGAAAAAATTTGAGCGCTCAGAATACGTTAAGTTAAAAGTGTGTTCAAAGCTTTGTATATTTATTTGACTGGTACTATCAAGATGGCATTTTTTACTGTAACCATCTATATAACGACTTATTTAAAAGAAAACCCCGTCACCCCCCCCCTAAATACGGCTATGGCTCTAACATACTTTTATTCTGAAAGAAAAATGCCTTTAAGCCTTAATAGTAACTTATAAATTCAGTGTTAGCTAAAAAATAAATTCATTAAGTTATTAATCAATAAATATTTGATTTGGGGGAGGGGGGGTCAGTAAACGCCGTAACCCCCCCCCCCTGAATACGGATGTGCTATCAAGATGGCACTTTCAAATATAGTCATCTTTGTAACGACTTATGTACTTTTAACTTTAATGAAAATGGATGTAAAAAAATTTCGGGGGGGGGGGGGGGGGTTAAACCCTGTACCCCCCCCCCCCTAAATACGGCTAATTCGTTACGAGTTACTTTCGCTGTAATAGGTATTTAGGTACGTAAAAAACGTATGTAGTAGGTACATTTTTCAGATGCACAAGACTTTCTTCTTTAAAATATTACATAAATACAAAGAAAGTTTGTGTAAGTGTTAATTTAAATACGTTTGAGCTGATAGCCCGGAAGCCGGTGACAGTAAAACTGCACCCACAGGGATTCACAAATTTCGCATATGGATCAATACTATTTAACCATTGCTACAATATGGGGCTGGTGTTCCAGGGTTTATCCTGTGAATCCCTGTAAGTGCAGTTTTACCGTCACCGGCTCCGGCTCCCCGTCTATGATCCTGATATTAATTTTCTCAAAATAGACAGAAAAACAAAAACAAATCTCGAAAGAACGCGCATAAAAAACGACAAAGAAAACACAATTTGCACTCCGCATTCTCTTTCCGCTCAACAACCTACACCAGATACAAACGAAGAAAAGAGACACTAGGCGTTTTTCTTTTTTACATCTGAACAGAGCTTGAACTGTCAAATGAAAAATTGTGTTTCTTTTTTAGTTCAGAGTGTTCAGAGCATCAAAGTTGTGTTACTTTTTTCGTTCAGAGCACTGATTCTGAGTGTTCAGAGCAGTGATGCCATATCGTGGGTTTTATCCCTTTTTGTGGGTTTTTTTGGTCTAAAAAAGGCAAAAAGGGATAAAGGGTTTTCTTGAACCCCGTAGAACAAAAAAATGGGTTTTCTCATAATAATGAGATTTTTCACATTTCATCACAGATGAAAAGTAAAAATATGCAAAAAAAAAAACAAATTCTATACTAAAAATTAATTTCACGACCGACCGCACCAAACAATGATTTTCCTTATTTTCGTTTTCGCCTTTATCTAAAAAAATCTAAAAATGTGTTCTTTTTATAAAAACTGAGTTTTTTTAACTACAGCGGGATGTTCAGCTCTCAATTTTTACAAAAATTTAAGGATTATGTGATGGATATCACGGAAAATATTTTTTTGGTCATGAATGCTAAGATTCCTTGTACTCATTGGGCATCGGATTTTGCATTTTATCATTACTTATCTACCTACTGTATTTTTTGTGAAAACAATAGTTAAGTTAATAATAAAATCTATAGTTTCCACGATACTTTCGGCAGCTTGAAAGCAAGCTAACGAAGGTATTTATACATCTAACATAAGGACGCGTGCAATGAAAGAAACAAAAATGGAATCCGTGATGATGGAGAAATTTCACCGTCACTCATCGCATTGAAACAGGTGTGCGCGGCCTTTCCGGCTTATTAAATTCACGCCGGTCAAGCGAATCTTATTTGTCTTGTTTCTATCATTTATTTTGTCTTAAAAATTTTAGTGGTTGCGATGACGGAACTTTCTCGTATGGGGGCTCCTGGGCTGTAATCATATGTGATTTTCTGTTTTCTTTGATTTTATTGTTATTTATTTAGTTTTATTACTTTTTTTATAAGACTACAATTTGTTTCCTAAAAATTTTTACTTTGGTTGTTTTAAAATTTTGTTTTTTTAATTATTATAAGGAAGCAAACGTTTAATTTTTGTTTTACACTTTGTGGGATATTTGTGGGTTTTTTCGTTTAATGCCGTGGGACAAAATGGGTTTTTTGATATTCATCGTGGGACTTTACGCTTCAAAAGTCTGGCATCACTGGTTCAGAGTTCGACCGACGCGCTCAGAAAAAAGAGACCGAGCATAATGAACGAAATGCTGAGCGCAAGCGTGTTTTTCTCAAAACAATTGAAATGGTGGTGGAAACAAGTAGCTCAGGCAAAGATGATAAGTTTTATTTTGAATAATTAATTAAATATTTTATTTATTAATAAAAAAATGTTAATTTCAGCTTTAAAAAATACGAAGTGTCGATGTCTGAACTAAAAATGCTCCATTAGGCGTTTTTCTTTTTTACATCTGAACAGAGCTTGAACTGTCAAACGAAAAGTTGTGTTTCTTTTTTAGTTCAGAGTGTTCAGAGCATCAAAGTTGTGTTACTTTTTTCGTTCAGAGCACTGATTCTGAGTGTTCAGAGTTCGACGGCGCGCTCAGAAAAAAGAGACCGAGCGTAATGAACGAAATGCTGAGCGCAAGCGTGTTTTTCTCAAAACAATTGAAATGGTGGTGGAAACAAGTCGCTCAGGCAAAGATGATTGGTTTTATTTTGAATAATTATTTAATTATTTTATTTATTAATGAAAAAATGTTAATTTCAGCTTTCAAAAATACGAAGGGTCGATGTCTGAACTAAAAATGCTCAATTGCATTTCAAAATGAAATCCGAGCGTTCAGAAAATGTTCAGAGCTTCATTTGTTCAGAGCGTGTTCAGCAAGCTCCGAACACTCAGAGTTCGGAGCTCTGAACTAAAAAAGAAAAACGCCTATTGCATTTCAAAATGAAATCCGAGCGTTCAGAAAATGTTCAGAGCAAAGATTAATTATGTAACAAGATGGGAAACTGACTTACGTTTCACTCCCTAGATCCCGCAATTTTCATATTCTTTCATTTTATTTTCTTTCCTTGTACATGAATAATACAAAAACAAAGAGATGAGGTGAGATTCTTATATTTTTGCAGTTCTCTTTTGTTTGTTTTCGGATTTTCAAATTTAACGTAGATAACTAGATTGAATTTTCAAATTGTCAAACACGTTTTTCTTAAACCCACCACGAAAATACTTGAAGGATGCGTTCCGAAGCTTTAGGCTGAAAACTTACTTGTGCCTTACATTAAGATATGTTTAAAGGCAGAAGCACACTCAAATATTTAAATACATAATATACTGAATTTAGGAAATATCAGGCAATTTTCATGGTCAATTTGATTCTTGTTCTCGAAAAATAGGAAAAAAGGGCATAACGGCGAACAGGGTTGCTGTTTTTGTTTTAACTTCAACAAAAAATTAAAATATGTATTTGTCATTTTTTATTGCATTCAATAAACAAATTCTTGTCTCACAACTCAAAAAGTGAAAAAACTTTACATTTGTAATTTGCAGCCAAAACAAACAAAAATGAACCGAAAAATTATTCCGTGTTTTCATACTTCATTTTCCATCGTTTAATCTTTAGAACGTGTCATAAGTGGCCGAGAGACCGTTTCCAAAAACGAATACAACAAAATTATTTCTTGTTATTAGTTTTTTTTTTTTGCAAGCATCTCTGTGTTAATAAAATATGTACTTAGCTTCATACAAAAAGTAAAAAAAGGATATTTCAAAAGTCCTTCATCTTGATGCCTCAGTGTTGGAAAATAAAAATACTAAAACATTTTGATTGTTTGTATGAATGAAAACAAGAAAAATATTTCTCTTACTTTACCAAAAAATACAGAATTTTTTTTGTTCTGTTCACAATTTCTATTACCGTCACTTTTTGAAAATGAAATTTCACGAACAATTTCTACGCCTGTTTATTTAATAGCTTTTACTTACCTAATAATTTTACTCTATTTGTGAACATATCCATTAACTCACCTCCTTTTTCAAAAAAATTCAAATTTAACTGCCAAAATTATTCCCCTTTGGTGAATAGACGGATTGAAAGAATGTGTTAGTGAAAACACGCACACATCTTAGCAATCCGTAAATTTTAGCTTGTAGGCAACTGTCATTTTGACAGCTTTGTTTCCCATCTCCTTACCTTATATAATCTCTGCATCACTCAGCTATGACACAGTTCACAGAAAAACGAAAAACACCACACCAACACAGTCGAATGACGCGTTACATACCAGTATAGGAAGTGGTATTAGTATGAAATAACTAGGTACCTGAAAAAAGTAACTAAATCATACCAGTAACGATATTTTTTTATTTTGGAGTACCGAATCGTTACTCGGTACAAATTAAAATACCCGTTACTAAGTAACGAATACATACGGTTTGCTGCAACTCTATTATTCGTAGCATGAGCCAAGATTTCTCTCGAAAATTTCGAAAAGTACTTCATTATTATTATTACTTTTATCAAGATTAATTTTTAACAAAAGTAAAACAAAGTTTAGAGTTATTATTTAGATTTATTAATATATTATTCTAAAAATCATTTACAATATTTAATTTGTAAATATATTAATTTGCATTAAGGTAACAAAGTTTAAATGTGAATATTAACAAAAAGGTACACATCGATAAAAGGATGGAGAGGTATGAAAAAAAAGTGAATTTTAATCACAAAATTGGGATGATTCAAATGTGAATGGCGCCCAATGTGGTTCTTCAAACATTGTATAAGCCATAAGCTTTAAATGAACCGTCCATAAAGCCAAAAGAAACTTACAACCCGAAAACTATTTAATTTTTGGCATACAAAAAATTAAACTGGAAAATAAAATCAACAGTAGTAATAATGTAGAAGGGGAAGGAATCATTGGATGTGTTAGATTAGGAGTAAGTCATAATTTTTTTCATTAAGTAGTAAGTTTAAGGCGAATTATTGATTAGATTAAAAGATTAACGGAGGTTTGATGTCGCATTTGTGCTTAAGTTTCGTCAAAAACTAGGTTAAAAAAAGAACGAAACAAAAAACAACGTCAAAGTTACGTAGACCTTTAAAAGTTCTCGTTATTCTGAAATAAAATCCATTTTAATACTAAAAATTAAACAAACAAAAATTCATATCAGAAAAATTAAAGAAAAAAATATGTAAAAATATTTATTCTCTGTTCTCCATTTAACATTTAATATGGCAAATAAAAAATAAAACCTTATGACAGTAAAAAGGAAATAAAACAAACAAAAAAATTCACATTGACTAGAGTTTACATATAATTTTCTCTTTTTACTCTTTTAACAATTTACAAAAAAATGCAAGAAATTTTGCTCAAAATGACAGAAACAACGCAAACTAGAAGAAAGCATGCAAGTCTTAAAAGAAGAAAACAAATTTTGGTTAACGGGAGAGAGAGAGGAGTATAACAGCATTGTTTCAATTTTATTTTTTCTGTTTAACATGCATTGTTTTCTTTGTTTTTTAAGAGAATACACACAAAAAGGCAAATCTTTCGTGTTAGTTTCATTTTTCTATACTATAATAATTATTAATTCATTTTTGTGTAATTTTTCTAATGATCCTAATGTTATTTTTCCTTGAATATAATATAATATATTTACTTGTTTTTGTTTTTTGTATAGCGTTTAAATGTTATTTTCTTAAATATTAATATTAAGTTTGAAGTAGAAAATGTTTGCTTTTTAAATTGATATTTTGTTGTGTGAATAGAATGGAAAAAAATTGTATTAAAATTGTTTCACTTGTGTTAATTCAATAAATATATTTATTTATGTTTTTTTCATCTTTCATTTATGTAATAGTTTGGTTTGGTTTGTTTGAAGATGCAAAATGAAAGAACGATTCGACATACAAAAATTAATTGTTGCTAATAGTTTTTGACTTAGATTTAATCAATTTTTTTTGTTTTTGTTTCAAATATATAAATTTTCCCAATATTTGCGTAATTTGTTTATCTTTTTTTGTTGTTTTTGTATTATAATTAATTTTATTTTTATTTGCACATATAAAAAGACTTTTTTAAAGTATATAATATATTTTCTATTTAATATGAGGAAAAAACTTTTTGTTTGACTTTTAGTTTGAAAAGAAAAGAAACAAATATTACAAGAACTATTAAGAACATGGTTAAAAAAATACAAACATGACGTAGTAAAGTAATGTATAAAAAATAAAAAAAAATAAACTCGATATACATTAACTTAAACATCTACAACCATTTTTTTGTGAATATCAGTATTTCCAACAACCGAACAAAATTCATCGAATGAAATTTTACCGTCCTCGTCTTTGTCGGCAAAACATATGGTTTTATCTACGATTTGTTGTAATTGTGTATCCTTAAGATTATTTCCTACCATCATTTTAAGTACCTGGAAAAAATATAAAAATAATTTTGTGTTGAGTTGAATGAATATTATTCATCACATCAATATAAAAATTTCAAGTTTTAACTGTCAACTTGTTTATCGATAAGATGGATCCATCGAACTATAGGGGTATATCTGTTCTTAACTCTTCGCATAAAATATTTATGGAAATCTTAAGATGCCGCCTTACAAAATGGGTCGAAAGTAAGCACTTTCTCAGTGAAGAACAAATTGGATTCAGGAAAGGATATTCTACAGTGGACCACATCTTTAGCTTGACAAACATTGCTGATATATATCTTCGTAAGCGCAAAAAAATATACACCTTTTTCGTCGATTTCCGAACAGCTTTCGATTTTATTGACAGAAAAGCCCGAATTTTCAAGCTGTTTAGAGACGGGATATCTCTTAAATTTGGAAGGTTGATTGAAAACATCTACAAAGAAACAAGTTATACAGTATGGGATGGGCAAAATTTGTCTGAGTGGTTTCTTGCGTTCGCTGGATTGAAACAAGCCCCTCACTATTTTGTCTTTACATTCAAGATTTGAATAATGAGTTGCCATGTGGCATAACAATTGATGGGTTCCCTATTAAAATGCTTATATATGCAGACAACCTAGTTCTGCTATCGGAATCACAGGAGTCTCTGCAGCTTATGATCAACAAATTACGGGTTAGTGGAACCTTACTGTAAATATCAACAAATCCAAAACGATAGTCTTTCGGAGAGGAACTGGACCTTTGGCTGCAAATGAAAAATGGTAGGTACTATGGTGAAGAATTAATCGAAAATGTTAAAGAATACAAATACTTTGGTTTTACTATAACGAGCAACCTGAATACAGAAAAGCACCTAGAGAAAAAGCTATCGGCTTCCTAAAACGCTGTTGGTACAGTATGGCAAAATATCTACGGAAATTAGGATCTCTCATTCAGCACCAAATATCGAGTTGTTATTGCAACGTCTCAGTCCATCATGTTGTATGCTGCAGAATCATGGGCGCCCGTCGGAGACCACTGAAAAACTCCTCCGATTCTTTTTAAAACGACAGTTTCGTCTACCGGACACAACGCCAAACTACATTATGCTTCTTATCGAAACTGGATTATCACCACTGTACCTAACATCACTTAAACTACATTTCAATTACATTGTTAAACTGATGAACAGCCACACCTATAAAATTGCTAGGAAAATTGCAGTATCAATTATAAAGTCCCAAAGTTCATGGTTTGAAGAATAGCTAACCACAAATCTGACATTCGCCAACAAAGCTCTGAAAAGACAGCATTAGCATGCCACGCTATAGGAACAGGACATCAACCAGACTTTGAAGGAGCCGAAATTCTTGCAACGGAGAAACACACATCTAAACGCTACACATTAGAAACACTTCACATAATAAATAACAAAAACAATATGAACCGCAAACAAGACACTCAAAACATATCCGCCGTTTACTGTTCCTTAGTTTCAAACACAAATAATTATACAGTTCAAATTTAACAGTTGACAGTTGACAAGCCTTCACATCGGAAGCGCTTTATTTAATTTATATTTGTTCCAATTGTTTTTAATGTTTTTTTAATATTCAACTCAATGTAAGTCATACTTATACGCTGTACATAATATTCGTATGTATTAAACTAAACATATTTTTGTCATTTTTGTGAATAAAGACATCCCCTGAAGAAGACGGCAATCACCGTCGAAACGTTGGGAAAAATCAGATGAAAACTGTTTTCATTTAACCATCAAAAAGACCAACAAAGCCGATGAGAATCACCACTTCAATTGTTCTCAAATCAATATAAACATCAACTTGGTCAAAACTATAAATCATTGGTTTGAAGAATGGAAAAAATTAGCAGACACGTGCGAAATACCTTTCAGCTTGACTTTGGAAAATGTTACAGAGTGGAAACCTTTTGTCTGTAATATACTTAAAACCCTCCATTACAAAGCAAGGAAGACAATATAGAGAAGGCGAGAAGTTCACTTCACAGAGAAATATATTCAAAACTCCAATACGATCTAGGAGAAGGCAACTATTTCAATGACAATTTTAGCTATGAACAAAAATATCTTTCCTGTTCCGAGCAAGAGGAGAGTTGTTTTCTTTGAACTTCATACCGCACCGCAATGTGCTCCATGTGCAATACCAACGAAAGGGAAAATATAGTTAATTTCATCTCAAAATGTCGAATTCTGGCAGAAATACGACGACAAATATGGCAACAAAATATTTTAGAAGAAGTGGATCTTCTAGCGATTTTAAATGGGAAAAATTGGCAACAACTATCACAATTTATTAAAATAGCAGTAAACTATAGAAGAAAAATAATAAGTGAAAGCTTTTAAATTTAAAAAAATCAATTAATTTACAAAATTCAAATAAAAACATTGCAAAGCTATCATCTGGCTGACCATGCCTTAAAAATTTACGTCAATTAATAATGATTTTGTAAAATTTTTCTTGATAAAGCAATAAATCTATTTATCTATCTATCTATCTTGTTTATCGACTGATGTAGTTTTTTTAAGCTTGGTAGGTAGTCTTCGATGCAATGCGAAGGAGGACAAGAGCTGCTCGTGAGCTCTACGAGCAAAAGAAGAGAGAGGAACGCCGGTTTCTCAGGAGAAAAAAGAGGAAGCAACAGAGAAGCGTCAGATCGAGGATGTTGAGAGAGCCAACAACAGGAAAGAAGTTCGGAGGTTTTATCGGAAGGCAAAACAGCTGGCTCAAGGTCATCGAGCAAGAACCGATGCCTGCAGAGATAAACAAGGGAACATCATAGACATAGTAGAACTGCAGTCAATGCTGGGGATTAAGAGACCACTTCTGTAAACAGTATAACAGCGATGACGAACAAAATCCAGCCGTCAGACACGTCCTCGGACACGATGATAGCCAACAATTCCGTGAACCCGACCTAGAAAAAGTGAAAACGGCAATATCACGGCTGAAATCCAAAACAGCCGCTGGAGCAGATGGTTTAGCTGCCGATCTGTTCAAAACAGCAGGCGACGATCTAGATAGGAGCATGCAGCAAATCATCCGTAAGACATGGTCGGAAGAATAAATGCCCGATGAATGGAACCTCATCATTGTTTGCCGATCCTGAAAAAGGGAGATCCTCTAAACTACGCCAATTTCAGAGGAATCAGACCATTTCACATCGACTACAGATCCTCTCTGCCGTAATATGTGAACGGCTGAAGCCTTTCGTCAACAATCTGATCGGTCCTTATCAATGTAGCCTCGGATCAGGAAAATCAACCATCGACCAAATTTTTTACTTTGCGTCAGATCCTGGAAAAAGCCTATGAACTCCAAATCTATACCCAAAACCTTTTCATCGATTTTATGGCCGCGTATGACAGCATCTACAGAGACGATTTGTATAAAGTTTTGTCTAGTTTTGGCATCCCTGCCAAGCTTGTTCGCTTGTGAAAAATGACGATGGAAAGTCTGACCTTGACAAAATCGGATGAATCTGGCTTAGGCTGTTTCGAGAGGAAAGTTCTTCGGGCCATATTTGGCCCCGTGTGCATTGATGGAGAATGGCGTAGAAGATACAACAGCGAACTTTACGGGTTGTACAACGACATTGACCTAGCCAGAAGAGTCAAGGTCCAGAGACTCAGATGGCTCGGTCATCTAGAACGGATGGACACCAATGTTCCGGCCCGGAAAGCATTCGAAACTATTCCCGAGGGACGTGGAAGGAGAGGAAGACCGCGACTCAGGTGGCGCACATAAGTGGAAGAGGACCTCAATCAACTTGGAGTGCAAAACTGGAGACAGCTAGCTAGGGACCAAGCTGGCTGGCGGAGACTGTCGATTGAGGCCCAACCAACTTTAAACATACACCCTCTTTTTATCGATTTAAAACTACCACAGCTTGTGTGGACGGATAATAAAAACATACTGACTGTTCCGTTTAAGTTTTGAATCAGTAGCACAAAGAGGTAGCACTACTTTTGAAATAAATACATTCATAAAAAGAAAGCTGCAAGCTCCCGATAATAGAAACCATTGGCTCTACAGCTCTACTATAGCAAGGAGTAATTTACAGGTTAGACATAATATGTAGGTTAGGAAACTGTGTTGAAAGTCAAGCATCGAATTGGGATACAATCACAAAAAGACAGGAAAAAGACTTCTTAAACAAAACCAGCGGTGTGTTAGAACCGAAGCGTGGTTTAAGCCTTTACGTTTATAATAAAAAACAATATTAATTTCATATCCTCATGTGTAACATGCTTACCTGAAACAGTTCCCCGTTTGATATATAACCATCATTATCCATATCGTATATACGAAACGCAAAACGTAATTTTGATAATTTATCTCCCTTGACGCTGAATTGTGAAACACCTTGAATGAATTCTTTAAAATCTACTTCGCCATTGCCATCTGCATCAAATATATCTATGACACGTTGAACGAGTGGATTTTGTTGTAGCTCTGGCAGAGACATAAACTCATCAACACTCAATGCTCCAGAATTATCCAGATCGAGTTTGCGAAAACGTTTGCCCAAACGACGGATTTCATCTGCGTCAACTGTAAAATAAATAAATTCATATCATGAGTAAGTGTTAAACACTTGTCAGAAGTAATTTTGAATTTTAAATAAAGCAAATTGCAATAATACTATTTTGTTCATTATTCTAATGTTTAAAGGTACGTAGATTTGATTTTAGAATCATCATGTGAATTGCTATAAGGCAATGTTAATGAAGACACTTTTGACTAAGTGGCCATTTCTATAGCCCACAAACCTTTTTCGGGTTTTTTCTCCATCAATGTAAAAGATGTTACGTCTCTTACCAGATTATTTTGAAAATGATTTTGCATTAATTTGTCTGTGATAAAAGCTAGGTCTCAATCTACGTCAAGAAATAAAAAACATTTGTGGACACGGGTTGGAAAACAAGAACATTTAATGAATTTTAATTTTATAGGTTAGTTCTGTATTGGCTAATTAACGCATTATTGATAATTATTTGTTATTGTTTTAATACAAGAACAACACTATTTTGAATTAGTATCTTAGACAATTATATGGTTATGGAAATTGAAGTAAGTTTTTCCTTGCATGAAATTTTGTTCCAACCAATTGATTCCTCTGTGAGTCAGATGGGGACGGACGGGGAGAACACTGTATCCGTAGTGCTACGGGGGTCTATTTTGATGAAATTGACTACGTTCGGATTGATTCTACGAACATGAGGTTACACAGAGATTTTGATTTAGCCGTTGGACATTAAAATACGGTTCTTAACACATGAGGGGAAGGGTGTTTCATTCTGCACTTTCTTAAATTCGAATTTAGATAAAATAAAGGTTCTTATGTGTCAAATAACATCATTTCTATGTCCGCCCGACTTTATTTGGTAGCGCGTATTCGATGGGTCCAATTTTGTATGATTCTAGCACGTAACATTTGTTAGCTACGCAAAAGACTGTCTTGAATTCTGTTGCACATTCTTCCGGATGGTGGAGATGTTGTCGGATGATTTTTAGTTGCGTCGACAGGTTGGAACTGGTTGCCTCCTGTTCCCGAGCCTATTTAAGTATCTCTATATAGCAGTTGCCCGTAGCTTAGTTGGTAAGTGCGTTGCCTGCTAAGCAGAACGTCGTTGGTTCGAGTCCTACTCAGGCCAAGTTTTTATTTCATCTTTCACGGGTACTGCCTCTTGCGAAGACCTGACAAAACTTCCAAGAGTATCAATCTGTCATGAAAAAGTGCTTCTCAACTTTGCCGTTCGGAATCGGCGTTAAATTGTAGGTTCCCTCAATTCTTCACACGCACTCAATTCTTCACAATTGTTGATGAGAGTAAGCCACTTAGGCAAAAGCTATCTCTGCCACCCAAATCAAGTCAAAGCTTATTTCTTGCTGTCGCGAAGAGCTAAAGGTTCTTGGTACACAGCATAACGTAAGACTCTGCTGGGTTCCTGGCCACAGTGATGTGCCAGGTAACGAAAAAGCTGATGAACTAGCAAGGGAAGGCCCTACACTGGACCCCTCTCTCATAGACCATCATATAGGAGTCCCGTTATGTGAACTGAAACATAATGTCAGTAAAATCATCCTCCAAAAATCCAACAACAGATGGAATCTCCTAGAAACCTGTGTTAACACCAGGAAACTATGGCCTAGATACGATAAGAAAAGAACCGACAGGATTTGAACTCTTAATAAACCTTCCCTAAGATCCCTTATCGGCATTATTACAGGACACAACCTACTTGGCTACCATAAGAAGAAGATAAAGCTTAGTACCGATGACCTTTGTAGAAGCTGTGGTGATGAGGACGAGCATGAAGATACTGCTCATTTTCTCTGCCACTGTCCTTCACTCTGTCTTACTAGGAAGAAAACTCTAGGCATCTTCTTCTTCAATGAACTAGAGGAATTATCCGAACTGCCAGGCAAAAGCTTACTAAGCTTTGTCAAGACCTCTTAATGGTTAAACGAACCACATGATTCATAGGTTATTTTTTTTCAGGAAGTCACAACACTTCGGGGTACCACAATGGATCTACATTGATCTAAGTGTGATGGTAACAACACCAACTATCAGCCCGCTTAACCTAACCTAAGCCACTTAGGCTGTCGCGCCACTCTATTTTGTTTCTTAAAAGTCTGTGTATGATGGAGTAGGAAGGAACTTGAAAAAAAGATACCAGTGTACATTGGTCTTGAATTCCTGATACAAGGAGAGGGGACTGCGTAAGCAGGGTAAGTGCGTGGTGCGACATAAGTAGTGATCAATAGAGAAGTGATTGGTATTCCTGCAAGCGAGAGTATGTTGAATTGTTTTATGGGAGGAATTTAGCTGTTTATTTTAGTACAACACTGGTGGTAGAAGTTATGGTTAAAAAAAGAACAGTCTAGCATCGACGTTAAAGGTTTATTAATGTTTCTGGTGCCATTTTTGCTCCCTAACCATCAAGAGATTCCAACGTCTTAGATGGTTGGGTCATGTAGAGCGAATGGAAAACAATGCTCCGACTCGTAGACTCTTCGACGTCGCAGAAGAGGAAGACCGCGACTCAGGTGGAGCACACACGTGGTAGAGGACCTGAACCAACTTGGCGTGCGAAACTGGATACAGCTAGCTAGGGACTGAGCTGGCTGGAGACGTTTGTTGGATGAGATCATGGTCCAACCTTGACTGTAGCGCCACCATAAGTAACCACCAAGATATAATAGGCATGTATCGTGTATGTAATAATAGTTACCTACTGCTCAGCCAACTTCATTGATTCTTTTGAGATAAAACCTCTTTGACAAGCAGGCTTCCTCCATCTTACATTTTTCAAAGGTTAAAGATCATACGAAATAAGTTGCTTATCAACTGAAATAGTGGTTGTTTACATTTGATTTTGTGAAATTATAACTTGGTACACAAACACACCAGAAATCTTCAAGTTTCCTCAATATAAAATTGTGAGTTAACGGATTAGCTTTCGGCTGGAAGCATTCCATACCCAAATATTGGGATATGTTCTTTGATGTTGAGCTGAATAAAAAAAAAAAAATGCATCACATGGTTTAGGTACTCGAAATTATAGAGCACATGCTGAGCAGTGAGCAGTACATGTAAATATTCTTGCTTTCGTGTCTTTACTTTTTATTTCTTGAGAACAAAAAAATCTAAAAATATTCAAGTGAACAAAATATCTTTTAATTAAACATATTTGCCATTACCCCCCTGCCACACCAACGACAGCCAAAAAGCTTTTGAAAGGTGACTAAAAAGGGGTGGCTAAAGGCAGAGTGTGGAGCATTTCCCTCGTTTTCGCTTTTATTTTATCTTCAACAAATATTCTATTTTATTCTCCTCCTAACAGGTGGGTTTTGGGTTTGTTTTGTCTGTGGGCATTAAAGTTTGTTTTTTTTTTCTTTTTGCTTTTCTAGGGGTTTAATCATGATAATAATATAAATTTGTTTAAATGCTGCAATTTGATAAAAAAAGAAACAAACTCATTTGATCCTGCGTGAAATATTTTTAGAATTTTTTTTTTTTTGTTCATTCCCAACTCCTTTCCACATACATACACACCAAAATTGATGTACCGTAGCTGTTTTTCTTCTTGTAGGTATGTATGGTGAAATTTAGTGGCCAAGTCCTCTCAAATATGACCAACGTTCGTACCTACATTTTCAGTTTACTGCTCTTGTTAAATATGGAAATTTTATTTGGTCTTAATTCTAAATTCATATTGTTAAAGAAGGTTACTTACAATTGGAGCACATCTCCATGGGCAAGGATGTTTCGTTACCCTGAAAAATTCACCAAAAAGAAATTGATCAACATCACACTTAGAGCTGAGCATATACATAAATTTAATCATTTTTTAAGGTTTTTCATTAATTTTTCACTCAATCAAAATTAATTTCGTTTTGTATTAACGCTAATTCGACGTGGAAAAACGGGACTTAATTTTTTTTGTCTATATTTTTTCTCTTTTGAGGCTATAATGTAGGGTATATTTTTTCCGAGTTCAAGGAAATGTGAAATATTAAGAAAAAACCAAAGGGAAAAGTATTGCCGAGCTATTGTATTGCTATTTACCATTATAATTTATTTATATACCGCAACAAGTTGTTCGATTAATTAATTTACTTGCAAGCAAGAGAATTTTATTTCATTTGATTTATTCGATTTTATTTAAGGCTATTTTCACTTCACGAATTTTTTGATAGAGTTGCAGCACAAAATTCGATATGGATATATAACATCAGAGCAAGATGGTGAGCAAAAAAAAAATTCAGGGCATTGCCATGTTTGTTTTTGCGTATTGGAAAATAGCCTCTTCCAGTTGTCATGTCATTTTGACAGCAAAATGTGTTTTCGAGATCTTGTGCAGAGTGCACTCTGTTTTATTCCAATCTTTTTCAACAAAATGAGCAAATAATAATGGTTATATTCATACCATAATACTGGTTTTTCTCCCTTGGTACGCCACTACGTCGAAAGTTATTTCCCCACGAAACCTTTCGTTTCCTTTCCTATAATTCAATAGTCTACCTTTGCATTTACTTTTTCTCTCCTTGATCTGCGGCTCAGAGTTTACCCTTAATTGTGCATTTTGTGATGTAGATTTCAAATTTTATGTTCTTTATACTACGTTTCCACCTACAATAAAACTGAGTTTTAGCTAAGATGATTTAGCATAAATCCTGAAGTGTTTCCACTGGCCATAATCGGTTTTATTTTGACGTTTCCTAGATTTATTTTGACAATGCATCTTTGACATTTCATCTTTCAAAAGGAGAAAGAGATGCCCCGGAAGGCCCAATCAATTTCTTCTCCTTACTACAAGCAAATAAATGAAAAGGAATTAAAATATGTGCATACATACGTATATTACAGAACCTAGATCAAACTTACTTGTAGCGGGTGGTGAGGTTGTGAATTTTCGCTTTCACTTCCTCTGGTGAATGCCTTTTTAATGCTAAAGCCATCTCCTTAAAAATATGTGAGTTTTTTCGGGCCCCACGCAGCTGGCCAATTTTTTCACCCCAAAGCTCCACCAACAGCTCCTCCTCTTCTACTCGCCAAGAATTTCTAGAAATCTTAACCTTTTTCGACATCTGCAATTTAAAAATTATATTGTGCAAATTCTAAAATACAATAAATTAAATTATCAGCACTTACATTCAGAATTATTCGAATTTGTTTTCATTTTTAAATTCAATTCAAATTTCAAGAAAAACAAATTATGACATTTCAATGAAAGCGTTCACAAAATTAGGTATGTTTGGTTCATTTTCAGTCCATGAAATCATTCAGACGAGGTGTTTTAGGGTAGTTTTATTTTAAAACCACTTTTGAGAAGATTTATATTTGTATGCTAAATCCGAAGTTTTAGAAGTGGTTTTAGCTCTAACTGGTTGAATACAATGGTGTAGCTGTAGCCGTAGTTTGTAGCGCTGTCAAAGTTGAAAGGTACAAAATAAATGAAATGCGATACAATGTGCAGCTGAAGCTGAAGCTTGTAGCTTGAAGTGTAGTACAAGTTGAGCGAACTTCAACTTTTTGGGCTACAAATTTGACAGTTCATCAGATCTACTGAACACAGTGCAATAAATGCAATTTCTTCTTCTTCATTCATCATTTTTTAAGTTTTTTCAAGCATACACAAGCTAAATAGTTTCACAACACAGTTAAATTTTCAGTTTAGAATTTCATTTTTTTTTTTATTCTAACAGCTACCTATTTTGTAGCGCTACGCATTGTATTCCACTGTTGCTACACAATAAGCGATTTTAATGACAGTTTTGGCGACAGCGATTTTTTTCGGCTACAGCTACATCTCATTGTATTCAGCCAGTAAATCTCGATAAAGTGGATTTAGGTGTAGGTGGAAACATAGTATTAGGCCGTCAGCGAATTGGATGAATTTGGTTAAAAATACTGGTTAAATTAAACCACTACTGTCATATTTAAGCCTGCTCCGCAACTAGTCTAACTTTAACACATTTTATTCAATGCGAAGTGTCAAAATTTAACCAAACGTCAAGTTTAAACGACTTTTCAGCGCAATTCGCACACGGCCTTAAGTCAATTTTAAGAAAAGGAAAGTTGAAATTGTTCGTCGCACCACCATAAGATTTCCCACGTTCTAGAATCTAGAATCTAGACCAATTGGAAAGACTATGAGGAAACAGCTGCTGATTCAAGAGCCTTGCTGGATTCGAACACAAACAAAACCACTGATCTCTATAAAACACGGGATAGTGTATCGAAACAAAATTTTTTACTCAAATTAAAGATTGTTACAATATTGAAGATTCCTATTCGTCGTATAACAGTTTAACTGTATAATAAAGAAACAAAGGAATAGCTGTCAAACTATAACTATAGAAAATGAAATTTCTGAAAATAAAATTGTTTTCTTGCAAAAATTGTATTTAAAGAGGAGGATTATTATTATTATTAATTAAATTAGTGTTAAGAACAAAGTTAAATGCAAAAATGCAGTGTGTGTTAGCATACTCAAATCTGGACTACAAAATAGTGCATAAAAACAAGCAATGACGCAATCTCCCAAATGCAAACGAAAGTTCAGCAAAATAACGACACAAGAGGCTACGGAGCTGGCTTTTTTTTATTTGGGAAACAAGAAATTGACTGTTTTTTGCTTTTAGGAACCTTCACTGTTCTTATGCCATTATGGTTTTGCCAATTCGATTGAATACCACCCTCTTTGACATGGACTTCTGGACTTCTGTAGAAAGTTTGGAAATTTGTCTATTCGGAGAAGGTTTATCCTGATAACGGTCAACAGGAAGTTCAATCAGATGCATTCCTGAAATCAAATTTCCAATTATTATTCTTAATACAGTCCCTGGTTCTTACTTACGACCCAAATGAACAGGCACCAGACAACAAGTTCCGTCAGGAGACCAAAAGCACCCTTTAGTGTAGCACTGTGTTGCATTGTTTGTTTCCCACAAGAAACGACCGAAATGGTGAATATCATGTACATTTATTTAATTTAAAATGACGTCAAATATTGAACATTCCTCCTTACTGTCATCTTCAATTGGAGTGAAAGAAACTGTTATACAATACAGAGAATACACTATCCAGTCACTGATCTCTATATTACACTGGATAGTGTATTACCTACAAAGTATAACAGTTTTTTTGACTCCATTTGAAGATGACAGTCAGTGCCCCTTTTCGACTTTTTGACGTCTATCGAACTAATCAAAAAAAAACATTTGACATTTATTTTCTTTTTGACTTTGACATTTAAAAATAAAAAATCGAATTTCACATAAAATAAATAAAAACTGCAATGCTTGCAGCCCATACCAAAAGCATTTTTACTTCGAATTCGAGAAGAATGAAAATCTCATTTATGTGTCTAACGAACACAATAACAAAACAAACATTCTACAGCCCACACACCCAGCAGATGTAACCAAAAATTCCAACTCTTGGTTTAATCTTTATATGTACATGTATTAATTTTGTAAAATAAAAAAAAATTAACATCACTTGAATAATTCAACTTGAAATAAATCTTCTTGAGTATTAGCGGCCAATCGCTCCTTTCGCTCTTCAGAAATTAACACCCTTGTCCTTTGGCAGCGAGATTAAAG
The DNA here is from genome assembly GCA_943590905.1 of Sphaerophoria taeniata. Lineage (NCBI taxonomy): Eukaryota > Metazoa > Arthropoda > Insecta > Diptera > Syrphidae > Sphaerophoria > Sphaerophoria taeniata. The sequence goes on from OX016540.1 coordinate 47,897,598, forward strand.
GCTTGTTGCCATTCCTGATGATGGAAATGGAAAGGTTTGTCAGTCTTGTGGCGAAGACGTGTCCTTGTGTGTCCTTAACGTGCACAATATCTAGATATATCCTAGATCTCTTTCGCCGTTGACAACTGTGCCGACACGACTCAATTTCTACCAAGTTTCCTGAATATAAATTGATGAAATCGGTGACTTTGCTGTTGGCGATGTCTACTTGAACGGTGTTGTTGGCATTTATCAATGAATCAGGGTAACGGTAATGGATGATCCTGCCGCCGCTTATATCCAATAAAGGAATTCCCTTGCAGAGCCTTGAAAAAGACAAAACAAATTAGCAAAACGATACGAATTTCATTTCATAGACTTAACTTTTTGCAATCGCCGAACTCTTCACAGACCATAATATCTTAAATGAAAATTGAAATAAATGAAGTTAATTATGCAAACTGAAATTACCAATTAATTTTGTTTCCGAAAATTTAAATGAATGCTTCCTTCTCTTTGTTCTTTGCACTGATACAGAGATCAGTAATATAGAGATAAGGGGGTTTTTGACGTTTATTTATGTTATACTGTTATACGAATTTTTCCCTTTTCGACTTTATAACAATCTTCAAATGGAGTCACTTTTTCTGTATGGATACACTATCCAGTGTATTATAGAGATCAGTGTATCCAGTGTTTTATAGAGATCAGTGGTACACACTTTAAAACCTAAATGGATTGACTCTTGATCAGAGACAAAAGGAGATTGGAAACTGACTTACGTTTTACCCTCCGGATACCCGCAAATTTTATTTTACTGTTACCTCGTGTATGTGAATAAATGAGAAAAAAACAGCAACAAAAATTAGGTGGTATGCTCAAGTTTACTGAGATAGTATTGGTAAAAACACGCATACTCTTGCAGTAAACTTGAACCATAGCTTGTAGACATTGTCATTTTGACAGCTTGGTTTCTCATCTCCATAGACCACCGGCGGGAAACGTCAAACGAGCTGACGTCTTAGCTGTCATTTCCTCGTGGAGGGCAAACAACTGCAATTTCTATTAAAAAGCGCCAAGAAGGATTGTAAATTGCTGTTTTTATTCAATAAATATACTGCCGTATTTATTAGATTTTCTTAAAATGGTTCTCAAAGGTTGTTTAGTTAAGCTTGCTTAAATATTTAAATTGCCTTTAAATAACGTTGCTAAAATTCTTATTTATAAGTGAATATCGACAGTTATTTAGTTAAGCGACGTCTTTGCCAAAAAAGTAATAGAAACGACGAATCTATTACAGGAAACATTCAAGTTTAATTTCTCAAAAGTCAAATTCAACGTCGTGCAAAAAAAAATCAAAACAAAACAAAACAAAATAATAGGCGACGTTGCACACAGTTTCTTCCGTGCCCGTGGGTTTTCTCAAGAAATCAGTATTGAGGAGGACGGAAAGGATGATGACAATGGCGACGATGACGTTGAAAAAGAAAAGACTACACCGCTCGTTGCTTGTTCAGCTGACCTGCCAAACGCCGACAACGAAACCACGTCAAGAAACTGCAACAACTGGGGAATGTCGTCGTTTCAGAGTGTATTATATTTTGTTGTGAATTTTATGTGAATGACATTTTGTAATATTTTCTAAAAAAAAAACGCAAATGAGGATAGTTTCGTTTTCTTAAAGAAAAACTTATTAAGCGTGATTTTGTCAAGACTGGGTTCTTCGTTTCTGGAATCATTACTATGATTATCATTGAATGATTATAAATGTCATGAGTCAAGCGAGGTCGTTTCAATCATGTTGGAGGCTTTATGGACTACATCCATACCATCGTGCCCGGTTCAATCTTCTTCTCCATTCTCCATTTGACTTCCTTAAATATCGTTGTGATTGTGACGAAATTGTGGTCTTCTTTTCTTCCCTCGTGGAGTCTTACTTTCTTATTCCTCTCATATCTATATAAAAAACACTAAAATAACCAACGTAAAAATGACAATTTTTCAATATTGTAATGTGTATACACTTTATTTATCTCATACGCTCTGTATCTCCTTCTATTGTAATGTCTAATACTAATGTGTATACTTTATTATCTCTTACTCTCTGTATCTCTTTCTATATTTAATGTACACACTTTTATTACTCTCTTTACTTACTCTGTATCTCTTGTTTATTTAATGTACATACTCTCTTTACTTAATATCGTTTAATTGTAGTAGTAAACACTCGTGAGGGGCAATAATTAATTAAGATTAAGAGAAACTTTTTGTTTAGCATTAAGAACGTTAGCCCCTACAAAAATCCCAGTATTTTCTCTCGAACTTTCAGCTTCCCCAAGAGCCAATAGGAGCCAATAGTAGTTTCTAGAACCCATCATTTTTGATATAAATAGCCGTTTGGTGGCGAGGCGAATTAATTAATTGTGAACTGCGATAAAGAAAAGTACTCTGTGTTTGCAAAGTTATAATTGAAAGTGTTGAATAAATAAGTTTGTGAGTGATTTGAATAAAGTGAATTTGTGTTTTATTTAAAAAGTGAATAAGTTTTAATTGTCGGACCAAGCCGAATATTACATTGGTGTCAGAAGTGGGATTAAAACTTATTGAGAATAAAACAGTGAACAGTGATTAAACTATTTTGTTTGAAATAGTGAAGTTAAAAATAAAAAAAATAAAAAAAAAATGAGTAAAGTTTTGAAAGACTTAACTGTCTCTGAGCTAAAGGCCGAATTAAGCAAACGTGGCTTAAGTGGGGCAGGATGTAAAATCGAACTCGTAAAACGGCTACAGGAATATCTGGAAGAACAAAATGAAGACCCAGATACGTTTGCTTTCGAAGTGGAAGCAAAATCGAAAGAGGTAAATGCAACTGCCGACTTATCTACTATGATGACACTTCTTCTAGCCAAATTTGAAGAGAATCAAAAGAATGTTCGGGAGCAACTAGAAACTCAAAACAAGAATGTTCTGGAGCAACTAGAAACTCAAAGAAACGAGCAAAAGAAGGAGCAAGATAATGTTCTCAAGCAATTGGAAACTCAAAGAAACGAGCAGAAGACCGAGCAAGAGAATGTCCTCAAACAACTAGAAGGAAATGTCCTCAAGCAACTAGAGGCTCAAAGAAATGACCAAAAGCAAGAACAGCAGAATATTCTAGAGCGGTTTGACGAACAGAGAAACCTTTTAGAGGGCAGGTTTACGGACTTCGAAGAGAGAATCACTACTCTCGACGAGCGCGTCGAAAAACAAAATGCACGTTTCGAGAAAATGGACGAACAAATCGAAACCATCACAAATGAACTAGAAAAAGTGCGAAAGATGAAAGCTCGAGAACCTTCTGGTGAGTGCTCAAGAAAGAGAGAAGTGAATCCTCCAAGCTTTGATGGTCAGATTCCGTGGTCAATCTACAAGAAACAGTTTGAAGCAGCAGCGTTAACAAACGGCTGGGACGATGACGAAAAATACATTGCTCTTACGCTTGCCTTGAGAGGAGCAGCTGCTGAACTGCTACAAACCATCCCAGCAGAGAAGAACGGTGACTTCAAAGTTCTGGTAAACGCAATCGAACAGCGGTTTGGGGATAGCCACATGACAGAAGTCTTCCGAGTACAACTAAACAACAGGGCACAGAAAAGAGGTGAAACTCTGCAGCAGCTTCAGGCAGATATCGAGCGATTAGTCCGCCTGGCATACCCAACAGCTGGCAACGAGATAATAAATCAACTTGCTGTTGAAGCCTTTGTGAGAGCTGTGGGCGATATAAATCTCCAAAGGGCTATTCGCACTGCCGGAAAACAAACACTACCAGAAGCATTGGCTTTCGCTCTAACAATGGAAGCCGCAGAACAAGCATCCCAAAACGTGCATCGCGTGAGAGAATTGGAAGTCCAAGAATGCTCTTGTCAGAAGGCTACTCTGGAAAGGAGTCAGCGAGACGGACCAGCACGATGCTGGAACTGCAACAAGACTGGGCATCTTCAACGACAGTGCAGATTACCGCGAAGACGAACCTCATGCCAACACTGTGGAAACAGAACTTACTCAACAAGTCAAAGTAACTCCAACAACGTTGCTTCCGAAGCTGTTTCCCACCCGGGAAACGAATAAGAACCAACTTCGAGGGGCAGAAGCTGGTTTCTGGTATCGATGGCCCCAGAAACGACATCCAGGTTTCTCAAACGAAACGTGACCACAAGAGCCTGACCGTGGAAGCAAGTATAAACGGCAACAAATGTGTGGCTACCATCGACACCGGTGCCACGGCGTCCATTGTACGGCAGGACCACATCAAGAAGACAAGAACAACACCACTCCACCCACAATCTGATGGCATGGTCGAACGGTTCAACCGAACCCTTAAGGAACATCTTTGCAAAGTTGTGGACGACAACCAGCGAGATTGGGACCGACACATTCCACTGTTTTTGATGGCGTATCGAAGTGCAAGACATAGCTCAACTGGCCATACACCGTCTGAGATTTTGATGGGAAGGAACATCAGATTGCCGAGTGAAATTAAATTTGGATGTCCCACGTCGGAACCGCAAGCCGAGGATGACTACTTGGATGACCTCAGAGAAAGACTCCTTCAGATCCACGACGATACTAGGTCAAAAATAAAGATGTTCAGTGACCGAATGAAGACACGCTACGATATACGAGCGACAACAACAGAGTTCCAAGCAGGAGATCGAGTGTGGCTTTACAATCCCCATCGACAAAAAGGGTTGTCACCGAAACTTCAACGGGACTGGGAAGGTCCATATACAGTGATTAGCAAAATCAACGACGTCGTGTACCGGATACAAAAAGGAGTCAGAGGTAAACTTAAAGTCGTACATCGCGACCGACTACATCGCTACAGTGGTGATGAAGATGATGGATTTGTTCGGGACGATCAATCCTAAGGAGGGGGCAATGTAATGTGTATACACTTTATTTATCTCATACGCTCTGTATCTCCTTCTATTGTAATGTCTAATACTAATGTGTATACTTTATTATCTCTTACTCTCTGTATCTCTTTCTATATTTAATGTACACACTTTTATTACTCTCTTTACTTACTCTGTATCTCTTGTTTATTTAATGTACATACTCTCTTTACTTAATATCGTTTAATTGTAGTAGTAAACACTCGTGAGGGGCAATAATTAATTAAGATTAAGAGAAACTTTTTGTTTAGCATTAAGAACGTTAGCCCCTACAAAAATCCCAGTATTTTCTCTCGAACTTTCAGCTTCCCCAAGAGCCAATAGGAGCCAATAGTAGTTTCTAGAACCCATCATTTTTGATATAAATAGCCGTTTGGTGGCGAGGCGAATTAATTAATTGTGAACTGCGATAAAGAAAAGTACTCTGTGTTTGCAAAGTTATAATTGAAAGTGTTGAATAAATAAGTTTGTGAGTGATTTGAATAAAGTGAATTTGTGTTTTATTTAAAAAGTGAATAAGTTTTAATTGTCGGACCAAGCCGAATATTACAATATCATACAAATGTCAACATTTAAGCAACATTTAATCAACCTTTAAACAACAAATTTGGCGTTTAAGTTAAGCGAGCTTTAATTAACGTTGCTTAAATCTTCAAATTGATTATAAATATGGATTTTCTACTTAAATCATATTTAAAGGTTGTTTAAAGTTAAGCAACCTTTAAGATTTGATTATAAATATGGCTGATAAAGTTTAAATTGTTCAAACAAAAAGTTTAGTGTGTTGTATTGTGTTAGTTAATACTTTTTTAAGTTTTTGTGTAAAAAATTGTGTAAAATGCCTTCTACGTGCTGTGTTTTTGGTTGTTCCACAAGAGGAAACCGAGACCACACGTTAAAGTTTTTTCGCTTCCCGGCCATTCACCAAAACCCAGCCAAAATCAAAACCTCTAAGGAAAGGAGGAGAGCATGGCTTCATGCTATTAAGAGGAAGGATCTCAAGGAACACTCACTTCCTTACACGAGAATATGTTCCCAACACTTTGTCACAGGTAAGTTGGTATTTATATTTCAATCTACAACACCCAACCAACATGCAACTCGCTCACGTTGTAGAAATGGGCCGAAAGATTTCCGCAAAGCAAATTCTTATGTATTTTTTTGTTTTAGAATCGACATCGATGAAGACAAGCCCAAGAAAAGAGGACCGGGAAAAGCAAATAGATTCGAGGAAGCCGAGGACGATGATGAGAAGGTTAGTCGAGCAAAACAATCGAAAGCAGATAAAACCCAAAACGTCGATGATGATTCTTCAGGCGATGATAATGGAGTAGGTTGCCAAGAATTCTATAAAAATCAGTTACTTTATTTATCTATTTCTTGCAGAAGAAGTTCAAAATGTGTTCAAAGTCTACGGCATCACGGTGGATCCGCGGCATTTGTTGCTAATCGCTGATTACATGACCTTTGATGGAACCTTCAGACCGTTGAGTCGCAAGGGAATGGATTCATCTTCGTCACCACTGCAGCAGATATCATTCGAATCGTGCCTGCAGTTCTTGAAAGCAGCCACCGTAGCTGGACGATCGGATGATTTTAATTCACCTTCCAGTCAAATTTGTCGGATTACCGGTTAAAAACGGAACGGGCTGTTTTGACCTGCGGTGGAATTTTACGAATAAATAGACGGTATCGAGAGAGTGACCACTTTGTGTACATAAAATTTGTTTTTAATAAAAGAATTTGTAATAAATGCTATTCCGACTCTTCGGAGCTGTCTGAGTAAGCTGAAAGAAGTGATAGACCTCCTGGAGTTTTGGTCGACGTTGAGGTACATTGTGTCTTCGGCTTTTGCAGGTGGGGCTTCCTTCTCGCGAGGCTTGACTAGCACAAGGGGCTGTTTTCGCTTGACTACCAGACCTTTCAGTGATGAGCTGCTCTTTGCAGCGAAACTTGCTTGATAATTTCTTCAACGACAATGTTCTTTCCCTCAACTGATTTGTTTTTGAAATTTACACTCCTGGAATGATAGAACTTAAATCTGATTATGATCTTGTTTGAGAACGAAAGGAAACTCACTTAATAAATTCTTCGTCTTCTCGTTCCTGCCTCTCGAGACGTTCCTTATTCCAGACACTGCTCCGTGCACCTGAGGAGGTAGCGATCTTTGGCGGCAATCCTGGCGACTTTTCAATGTGCTCCTTCCTCCGTTGTTGGTCCAATCCCTTCGCGTACCCTGAAATTTCCATTTTCTCAAAAAAAACTGTATTAGAAAACTTATTTTATGAAATATCAAGGAAAATTACCAAATTTTGTCCAAATTCAATACAAATTGCGCTCTGTTTGCCCTCCACGACCGAAAAATGACATTTGGTATTTGACAGCTGTCAAAAGGGAAAAAGCCCTATTTTAAACTCATCTGAGGTATAAACAGGGTTTAATTTTTTAATGAACGCGCCCATCAAATAATAGATAACAAAATACAAAACTCAAGTACCTTATCTCAATCTGATTGTTTTTGGAAAAATTCAACCGAACTGTCTGCAAATTACCAAATTGAAAACTTTTGCTCTACTCATTTTTATTCCTTTCCCAGTGGAAGTTGGAAGGAATGTTCGTTTTGTTCTGTGTCCGGCATTTATCTGTATTCTGTAGACAGAGTGACCGCTGATTAAAATTAAAATTCTACCCTTTTGTGAACACCAACTTTATTTTCGATTTATATAATAATGACGTCTGCGGATGTAAGAAAGCGCAAAGTAAGTAACTAACTGAAAATATTTGTAAATTAACTAAAACTAGGCTTTATAAACAAACACTTTTCCCAACAAAAATGTGTGTTTCGTTCGTGTAAGAGCTTAGGTTTTCATGGAAGATATAGTTTCCACTTCATGCCCCCACGATAATCATAAACAAGTTCGCGTGCTTGAATTTGTTTTTCCTAAAGTAGTATGATAGTAATTTATTTAAAGTTAAAACACATAATTTAAGTGGCCAGCACACAGTTCACGATCGCAAGATGACATGACAGTCTGGTATGGTACTCTTCAAGGCAATACGCACTACCTGTTTGATTCTGAGATAAGAACTATTTACATTATCTACATTGTGATAAAAATAGATTTTGTTAAATAAAAGACCTCTGATAATTGTTTTAAAAACATGACAAAGAGACCAATAATTGTATTTCTGCGCCAAGTAATTGCGCTAGGGCTAGAAGCTAGCACGTTGCGGCTAAAATAAAACAAATTCTAGGATGCGTTGCCGCTTGATTAGAAGTGAATTTACTAGCAACTTGAAAAAAAAAATTAAAAATATGGCATTCATCAATTATCGCTCAATATTCAATTTTATTTGGGTAGCCAAAAGTAGGTACCTGATGTACCTATTCTCAAGTACGCGAATATTGTGTTTGTCTAGAGACAACACATGAAACGATTTTTGAATAGTCTATGGCTTTATGGCATATGAAAAGGTTTAATAGCTTAAACGCATTTGATTCGTTAAAAATTTTGCTGAGTCAGCTAAACGCCTTTTTTAAACAGAGCTGTTAAAGCTTCAAATATTATTTCCCTAATTTTACAAACTTCGTTTGAATCTCCTCATCGTTACGCTCAAACAAATTGTTCAATTTAAACTTTGTTAGTAGTCTATATTGAACCTTGTACCCATGGTTCGTGGGACGTCTTCTTTGGAAATGAATTTAATCAATGAAATCTGGAAAACAGTTTGTTCACTATGTTGTATCTGAAAGAAAAAATCTATCAAAGTTTGGATTGAGGCTTATTTTGATCATAAGACAGAACACAAAATAACAGGTTCTCATCGATTATGAAATCAATTTGTTTTTTTTTGTTATCAAAACTCATGGCTATGATAATTGTGTTTTTTTTTTTCATCCAGTCACTTGCCTCAAGATTAAATATTTCAATACTCATACCTTCTTTATCAAGATGACTTAATATTTTTGTATTTATTTCTAATATCAGCTAAAGGAATATCAAATCAATTAGTCGGGTAACAAGGTAACCGTTTTCGGTAGTCCCTGATTTTTCGATTGAGATATGTAGATAAATAATATGCATTTTTTCGTTGTTGTTTCATCGTACTCCCTTAATTATATTTTCCATTTTGGTTTTAGATTTTAGGCTTTGGGAAGCAATTTAAGGTTGAAATTCGAACTAGGCAAAATTTGGAAATTCATAGCCCTACAAATGATTTTGACATCATAGTATACACTGATGGTTCCAAGATGGAACTCGGTTTTTGGGCTGGTGTCTTCTCCGAAATAAGCCACAGAAAATGGAAGCATGATATTTTCGAAGATATCCCTATAGCAGTATTTTGTTAATATGGTTTTTATGAGGATTATCTAGGACCTACCCCATACCAGGAAAACACACCCTACACCATAATATTGCCATCTCCGTGTTTGATTGTTTTTTGGCATTCTCTTCCTTTTGGGCGTCTTAAATAACGCCAGGAGTCCGATGAAAACAACTTTATTTTAGTTACGTCCTAGCGCAGGATATTACGCCTTTTTTACGATTTCAGGTCCATCACAATTTGCGTATCTAAGAGCAAATTCCTTTCACGCCCTAATGTTGTTAGCTCTAAGCAAAATAACTTTCCTGGCGACTCTACCTGGGAGATTAAGGCTCTAGTGCCTTCTACGGATAGTGCCTGCACTGACTGCGTTCTCAATTTTGGCGACTATAGTCCTTGACGACATGCAGGGATTCGACTTGGCTATAACTAGTACGCGAAGGTCAGTGGTGATGTTTTTTTCGGTCTGCTTTTATTTTCGCGAGCTATTCTCGGCCTAAGAGCATTTGTTACCATATTTTGATACCGTTAAATTTGTACGTTTTGCCTTCTGATCTGGCTACTATCTACAAAACCTACATACGTCCTAAGCTTGAGTACAATTCTCACGTCTGGGCTGGTGCTCCAGTGACGTACTTAAGTCTTCTGGACAGTATCCAAAAAAGAGCATTCAAAATGATTGGTGACAATACCATCGTTGAGTCATTTACATCTCTAGAACACCGTCGTAATGTCTCATGTCTCACCCTGTTTTACCGATACTTCAACGGTATATGCTCTAGTGAAATAGCCAGTTGCATTCCTCCCCTTAAGACATTCAACCGTAATACCCGCGCCTCCAGGAATGCCCATCAGTTCACCCTTGAGCCCAACTTCGGACGTACTGTGAAGTACAGAGAATCATTCTTTAGCCGTACTACGCGAATGTGGAACTCTCTTCCACACTCTGTCTTCCCCAGTCATTGTAATGTTCAAGAATTCAAAACCAATGTTCACCGGCACCTCCTTTTACATCCCCTATCCTTTCCCTAATGCTCGCACTGTGCTCTTGGCATATAAAGGGTAATAAAAAAAAAGCCCTTGAGTGCGCGTTTATTATAAAAAAAAAAAAAGATGATTGGCAAGTCTTCTTCCTTCTGACGACCCATATTGAGAGACTTAATAACAAAAAATCTTTGGTTTTCAGCTCTTAATATTATTAAAAACAACCTACCATGTATGTTAGTATAAATGAATAAAAAAAATGTAATTTTATTGGAATTTTATGTGGAGCACACCTATTTTTATGACCAACTTAAATAACGCTACAAAACTTTTTGCAACGTAGTAAGACTAACCGCCGCTGGTCATTGCACTACTTAAATGCGTAAAGTTTGGCGTCATTCTCTAGAAGTCTAAAGTAACCGTTCTGTTTGCATTATTTGCAACCAAAACAACCGCTATTGAATTTACCGACATTTCATCTAACCGCTCTTCGTCAATTGTAAGCCCAAAAGGGATCCACAAGGATTCACATGAGCACAACTAATGAATCGACCATTATTCGTCGATTTTGACATTTATTCCACTTGACAGTTTTTAATTCGTCACGAATTCACCACCAAAACCAAGAGAAGATTTTTCGACACAAGGTTATACAAAAATATACGACAAAGTCCATTAAGAGATTTTGCCATTTTTTTGAAAAATTACAGCACATGCCCACTTACGTGGGTGGTCGGCATTAAATCCTACCCAAGTAGTTCGCAAGGCCCAAAAAAAGTTGGGATTTCGTCCCACAAATTTTGTATCGCTTAACGATAAAACGAAGTATTTCAATGGCTTTCTACCATACCAAGGTGCGTTGGCTGCTAAGCAGAACGCAGAACGTCGTGAGTTCGAGTCCTTCTCGTGCCCATAGTTTTTTATTTCAACTTTCACGGGCACTGCCTCTTGCGAAGAACTGACAAAACTTCCAAGAGTATCAATCTGTCATGATAAAGTGCTTCTCAACTTTGCATTCGGAATCGGCGTTAAATTGTAGGTCCCCTCAATTCTTCACACGCACCCAGTGAATTGTTGATGAGACTAAGCCACTTAGGCCTTGGCTCTTCAAAAGCTATCGCGCCACTTTTTTTTTATGGGCGCGAGTAGGATTCGAACCCACGCGTTCTGCGTAACAGCCAAAGCACATAATAAGCACTATGCCACGGGCAAGTTTAATAGTCAAAAAATAACTGAGATACAATTTTGAAATGAATCACACGAATGGAACGAATGTTTAGAACAGAAAATGCTCCATTGTTCTAGTAGTTGTTGTAGAAATGGCGGTTGAGCACTCCACCCAATTAGAGCTGGATTGCGCCGTTTAGTTACCATAAAATACGTTTAAACTGTAATTTAAAAAGGATCATAATGATGTTTTTGTGCTCCCATACCCTTAAATTCACTTGCTTGTGATCTCGTGGTTGAGGAAGAATCATAGATCCAGTTGTTGAAATTATTGTTTGTATTATTTTATCAAAAAGCTTCAATGTTTGATAATTTTTATGCAAAGTCCCTTTGTGGGCACTGTTGACAAAGGATCTTTGAGTAAAAAATCAAAGATTTAAAAAAACAACGCTTCATATTCAGCCCAATTCTAAAAACCAATTCCCCGAGAGTTTGTTCCCTTCTCCCTGCTCTCTTATAATTACAAACAAAAAGTCTCCGGGAAACTATTTCCCTTTAAATTTCCCAATCTTCGAAAAAGAGAAAAAAATTCTCCGTGAAAAAAGGAGGCGTTCTAAATGTCAAAATAGGAAAAATTTGTACTCGTCTCCCGTCGAATCATTCCCCGGAAATTTGTTGGAGAATTATAAACGAAAATGGAAGTTTTTGTTTTTTGCATCAAAAATAAACTTAAATTTTAATAATTTTATAGGTCTAAAACACCTAATAAGTCACAGCTCCAAATGTTTCAAAATTGTATGGAAATGTCGCCTGCGGATTCCAGAACAGGTAAAGGAAGAAGCCTTACAGTTTTGTGGAGGAAAGTTGTGTTTAATGTAAACGCCAGTGCAAAATTTCTTTTATCTGCGGCAAAGCTGATCTTCCAGGACTTCACTAAGCACCTTACTGAAACAAGGATGGGATGAGTCAATATTAAAGTCTTTTTCAACACCTGCCGTTTGGTATGATCCCTCAGCAAAAAAACGCAAAAAAGCGTTCAATTTTACAATTGGAAGAACTGAAAAACACTTTTCAACTGGTTTATTGTCTCTAATGACAATGAGTACCTAATGAAATGAGTAATGACACACCCAAAAAAAACTTTTTTGAAATATTAAAACCAAGACATTTATTAAAATGTAAAAAAAAAAACAAATGTACACACAGCCATTCTGGCAACTCCAAAGGATTAAATACACTCCTTTGAGAGCTTCTGGCAGCTCTATCCTATCGTTTCATATGACAAAAATATTGCCAAACAGCTGTTTCGAACATTCAGAATTTTTGTTCCCGTTCCCGCTTTCGAAGGGAAAAATTATCTCCCGATGAATTCAGAATAAGGGAGAGAACTCCCTGGGAGAACACATCTCCCGGGGAGTACTAGAATTGGGCTGATTGTTTTTTTTAAAGTTCAAACATTCCGATTTTCTTTTTTCTGATGTTTCTAAAGTCTTGTAAAACTGATACGTTTCTTTTTAAGTTTGAGAGACGATTAACAATTTCTACTAAAACAAACAAAAAAGAAAAATTTCTTTAAAAAAAAGTAATATGCGGCTTATAGCGTTTTTTTTTTGGTCGTCCGGAACTGTTCCGAACAGTTCTGTACTCGTTCACTTGGCACAAGATGACAGTTCCTGTTCTGAATAGAACAGAAAAACGATTCCGAATTTGAAGTCAGAATCAAAAACAGAATCACGCATACATGCACAACCGCGCATATACGTACTCGCTGCCATGTTTACAAATAAAGAAATTAAAAACAATGTCATGTCATCTGCAATTCTTCATATGAGGTTTCACAAATACACAACCATTCAACCCTTAGAAGCAAAAAAATGTGTTTGCCTGTTCGTTTGGAATCCGGAATCGGACAGTTCTGTGTACAATTCCGGATTACCAAAAAAAAACGCTATTAAACTGACTTTAATCACGAGATTAAGCGAAGTAGGCTAAGAACAAATCTGAGAAAAGTCGAGATTTATTCTTAATCTACTTCGCTAAATCTCGTGATTAGGGTCAGTAGAAACAGCATATGAAGAATAGAAATGAACAAAATAATTTCATTATTTTAAGGCGGCTAATCCGAAAAAAAAATTATTTCCGTTCTTTTACTTTTTCGGCAGTTTTTGTAAAAACAGTCATAAATCGAGGAGTGGGGATGAAATTTTGTGATTCTCCCAAAAAGTAAAAGAACACTTTACAGCAAAAATCTGCCAAATGCACAAAATTATATCAAACGTCAGCTAAATTCAATGTACTTCTTATGGTTTGACAGAACTTGCAAAAACTGTCAAAAGAAATTTTTGTGGCTAAAATCGGCAGATAGTAGAAATATTTTCCTCCTTCAAAAGTGACAGAACTTACAAAAATCGGGAGTAAAAGAACAGAAAAGTGGGAGAACTTGGGAGTTTTTGGCAGTTTTAGGGAGTAAAAGAACATACCTATTATAACGTCAAAATCGCAATTATTGTAAAAGCAAGAAGTTAAAAAAGTTCTATGAAGTAGAATGTAAGAGCAAAAACTACAATGAACACAGGTTTCAAGAAAAAAAAAAATTTATATTTGTTAAACATTTAAAGAAAATAAAAATAATATTATTTCTCACTAGAAGGATGCAAAGCAAACTGTTATACAAAACGCTTCATCCAAATATACCAACAGCTGACGATAGTAGAACATAACCATAATGTTTGTCGTTCAAAAAGACCCTCGTGTCTTGTTCTGTCTGAATGCGCAATGAACGTGGCAAGCCATTGATTAAAAAGTGAAGTATGGTACAATTTTCACTTTTGCGTGTTGAGTGTTGACGACTTGACGCTGAATTGAATAGAAGAAGTTATGCATTATATTTTTGTGTGTTTAAAAGTGACATGTAATCGATTTAAGTAAATGTTGAAAACAATTAAAACTAGATTAAAATGAACAAAACAGTTTACATGTAACAAATAAAGACAGATAGTCATTAAATATTCCTGTGCTATGGAAGTCGAATACCGACTTGTTAGTTTGCTTGTGGTGCCTAGTAGATTTCTCTAACTAATAAGCCACTTCTTTACTTGATTTATAGCTTAATCAGTCGGATTCACCCGATAGACCGCCAAGCCGAAGGAAGTCACAAGGCCCGTCAAATGGATCAACAAGCAATCTTAAACTTTCATTCCTCTGCCTTATTGTATCGGTTGTTCTGATCCTTTTCGTTCTCGGTAAGCATAGATTTCTTCTTTTTTTTTCTCTGAAATTCAAAGACAACTTTGTTTTTAGGAGTCTATATGGATTCAATGAGTCCAATTTTTGAGAGGATTGCATCTAAATTTGGGTACGATAAGACACAATACGCAATAATTATAGACGCTGGTTCAACTGGCAGCAGAGTTCTTGCCTACAAGTTCCACAGAAGTCTTATCGGTAAGTTCATAACCGACAGAAAGAAATGAAATAAAATAATAATTCTGTTCTTTTGTCTAGACCACAAGTTGATTTTAGATGAGGAAATTTTCAAGGAACGCAAACCAGGTTTATCTTCGTTTGCCGATTCACCTCTCAAAGGAGCACATACAATAAAACTCCTATTGGACGAAGCCAGGGCCTTTATTCCCAAAGAAAAATGGTCAGACACACCGCTGGTCTTGAAAGCCACTGCCGGTCTCAGGTTATTGCCACAAGTCAAAGCTGAAAATCTCTTGAATGCTGTTCGAGATTTATTTGCCAAATCAGAGTTCAGTGTGAACGAGAATGCTGTTGAAATTATGGACGGAACAGATGAGGGAATATTCTCTTGGTTCACTGTGAATTTCTTACTGGGACGTCTGTCGAAATCGAATCAAGCAGCTGCTTTGGATCTTGGTGGTGGCAGTACACAGGTTACGTTTTCCGTACCTGATCCAGAACAAGTTCCACTCTATGAGAAATACATCCATCCAGTGCAGACACTGAATAAGCAAATTCATGTCTTCACACACAGTTACTTGGGTCTGGGCCTGATGGCTATTAGACATTCAGTGTTTACACGTAACTACAAGAAGGGTGATACTGTATTGGAGAGTGCTTGCTTAAATCCAATTATTCACAACAAAACGTGGACGTATTCGAATATTGAATACAAGCTCAGGTATTATTCTCAACGATGTTAGTCTGGAATAGTTAAAAATTTTGAATATTTTCATTAAAACAGCGGTAAAGAGAATTCCAAGTCGACGCTCGAAAACCCAGTGGTTGACTTCGAGGATTGTTTGGAACTTGTTAAGAGCCAAGTGATGCCACTAATCAAACCAAAGCCATTCACTCTCAAGCAGCATACTGTTGCTGCATTCAGTTACTACTTCGAGCGAGCCATTGAGTCGGGATTGATTGATCCATTTGCCGGTGGTGAGATCACAGTTGACGATTTACGTAAGAAAGCTCGTGAGGTTTGTGCAATTCCAAATGACGACCAGCCATTCATGTGCTTTGACTTGACATACATATCCATTCTATTGCGAGAGGGATATGGACTTTCAGACACTAAAAAAATTAAGGTAAGCTCGCTCTTGTTACTTTCTCTGTCGAGTGCCGAGTTGTTAATGTTTGGCTTTATTTTTTCTTGTAGTTATACAAAAAGATTGACAACCATGAAATTTCATGGGCATTGGGATGTGCCTACAATGTGCTCACCAGCGATGAGCGTTTCCAGGCTTAAAATTTAACTACAAATAAGTTAAAGTTAAAAGAAAAACGAGCAAGCAATGGTGCCTTAAAAAAGACGAATTGACAACAACCAATAATGTGCACAATTTATCAATTATTGTCTTGATATTCGGTTAAAGTGACACAACGATGCACAAGCGCCCATTTCTTTTATCTTCAGTGTTTTTATTTTTTATTTTTGTTTTTATCAAAATTGATTCCATTTAAATTGTATCACTTAGCGCTTTAATTGACAAACAAAACCAAACCTTCACATTGAATCGAAACAATACTTTTTGTGAGTGGAGAGTGGAGAGATTAAAATTTCACGTCGTTAAATGTTTCGGTCCAATCGTTATTATGTCTGTATATAAAAAAATGTTCTTGTAAATCTTGTCGGTAAGGAAACAAAAATGCAATAAATTTACGAAAGTAAGAAAAAAAAATGTTAAAACCTTACATTAACTGATTTTTTTGTCATAAAACTGTACACACGAAGAGTGAAAGTAGTTTGGTGTATTCATTTGGAACGAAGATACCTTAAACAGACCAGGGGAACAATTAGCGGAAGCCTCACTTTCAGAATTGATATTAGAATTGAAAGGAAATCGGATTACACTACTCCAGCTTCGTTGACGAATTCAGACTGGTAGAAAAGATGGTTCCGAGTGAACGTGCTGATGCTGACCTACACCTTCTAGCGGTGCCTCTAAGAGGTTCTTGTGACAAGTAGTCAGCTTTCGTCATAATGGAAATATTGGATGGTTGTTGGATGTAAGTTAACTATAAATGCAATCTAGAATAGATGCATTATCTTCGAATTATGCACACGATAAAATACGATTAATGAATACTATGAACGGAAATCTGATGTGGAATTAATAGCTGGATATGCGCCTTGATTGGTTGGTTTTGGTTATTCCTTCTCATCTATGTGTCATACCTATTTGAGTGGTAGAAGCTCACCTCATCCGCCGCCTGGACAAAGCTTAAAGAAATTAACAATACATAAGGTATGTATATTTTAATGGAATTGTACAGAAAGTATATCATGTGTAGAGTATAGAAAAGTGATAAACTTACCAAGATTGTTGGAAGAACTCTCTACCTAAGTAGTGATCTTTTCCTGCAAGTAGCAACAATCTTGCCAAGTCATGCCTTGGTTTGGAAATTAAATTGATTGATTTTGGTTTGACTTTTCTATAACGCAACTGGTTAAGCTATTCCACCTTTGGTTTGCTTCTGATGTATATTTGGTCAGGATATTGCCCTTCACAACTCCGAGAGGAGCATATACTCTCACTGCCAATGAGTTGCGAAGGAATGACCCTTGCCTAGCTAGGTCCTCTGCCTTCTCATTTCCTTCATAGCCCGTATGGCCCGGTATCCAGATTAGAGTGACTGTCAGGTCAAGTTCCTTGAGAGCTTCTTTGCATTGCTGGACCAATATAGAGGATGATAAAGCTAAATCAATGGTTTTAATAGCTGTCTGACTATCTGTTAGTATATGTAGCTACATTTTGTTTCTGTTGGATACTCTGGAAGCCTATAAGATTTTGGAAATCTTAAGAGATTCACAGGAGACACCTGCACCAACACTGAAATCCTTCTTCGAGCCATCCGTGAAGATAGTTGTGTCGAAGTCTTTCGTCACATCGCCTTCCTCCCAGTCGGTTCTTGACGATGTTTAGGGTAGGGATGCAGTAATCGGTGGTTGTAGAAAGGATGGATAGTTGTAGATGTGCAATCTTTTCATTGGATAGCATAAGGCGTCTCAATGACGCTAAACCTCTCTTATTGTGACTTGGTAGTGAGGAAGCAAATAACCCATATTATCGTCGCACCACTTCCCGTCATTGAAAACTAACTTTTCCAACATCTAAGTCGTTGAACGTGAATTTCCGACCAGTTATATTTATCATTCTTCAGGCGGAAGCTTTCATACCATAAACGGATACATTTTCTTTGCTCATACTCTGCACAAAGTTAACAAATATTTTTCGCTTTCGTATCAAGAACGTAGCACAGTCAATACCCTGTTTTCTTCTAAAAACTTTTTTTGACATTAAATACAAAAAAATTGTTACAAATTTCTCGGCCACAAGGGAGCAGTGTGAGTTCCATGTTCCATCATCTAACAGAAACAGACGAGATTCGCTGATTTGCCCAAAAAAAAAAAAAGAATTGCGTGAGTTGCCCATAATCTTTCAGAAACTGACGATTTTTCCCATTTGTCAAAACAAGACATTGATGTTGGCTATACGCGCTGTAAGACGCTACCTTAAAATCGATGAAAGAAATGCTAGGGGCAAGAAATGCAGTATTTGTTTGGAGTTAAAATCGGATCGTTGCGTTGGTGGCTTATAAAATTAAAATTAAATTAATTAAAGAGTGGCGCGACAGCTCTTGAAGAGCCAAAGCTTAAGTTACTTACTCTCATCAACAATTCTCTGAGTGCGTGTGAAGAATTGAGGGGACCTACAATTTTACGCCGAATCCGAACGGCAAAGTTGAGAAGCACTTTTTTCATGACAGATTGATACCCTTGGATGATTTGTCAGGTCTTCGCAAGAGGCAGTACCCGTGAAAGATGAAATAAAAACTTTATGGGCCTGAGTAGGACTCGAACCCACGACGTTCTGCTAAGCAGCCAACGCACCTACCAACTAAGCTACGGGCAAGCTTGGTGGCTTATACCAGATCTTATTTCCTATGGTATGACTCTGTAGTTATTGCAGTTCGGAATTACGCAAAAGTTCAATACATACGGTAGACTTGCACACAAGAAAGAGGTAAGTTTCCGTTGTTACAAAGCCAACCCTACTGAGGAAAACCAGAATAAGTTTAAACAAGCCAGGAAGGCCTGCAATGTCCATATTCGTCGGACCAAATTTTTAAGTGATCAAAAACTAAGGCAAAAAATACTGCAATGTCCCAAAGGCAATAAAATTTGTTGGTCATTTTTGAAAAACACGAAGAATTCTTCTTCTTACTCGGTCCCAACGCTCGTTGATGATGACACTCCAGTCGTTCGTGTTATGACTCCCCAAGTTCTTTAACGCGTTAATCATTCCGCTGTTGCGAGGGTCGTAAAGGATCTCAACATACACAAACCCGCTGGCCCAGATGGTATCCCCGCTATTGTCCTGAAGAGATGTTCTTCAACGCTGGCAAAACCCTTGCATAAGCTTTTAAATCTATCATATTCTTCTGGGCTTATTCCGAGGAGTTGGAAAACAGCATTTGTCCAGCCTATACCCAAAAAAGGCGAATCCTCCTCTCCCTGCAATTATCGTCCGATTGCACTAACGTCCCTTCTTTCTAAGGTCATGGAAACGCTGATAAATTATTAGCTCAATATCAGCTCAATCAGAAATATCTTGAAGAACGAAAGCTTCTTAATGACCGGCAGTACGGCTTTCGCAACAACAGATCCACTGGTGATCTGATATCTCACCGAACAGTGGAACAAATCTTTACGTTTTGGAGAAAGTAAGATTGTTGCACTTGATATTTCAAAGGCATTTGATATAGTTTGGCACCAGGCTCTCTTATCGAAAATGCGTGCTTTCGGTATCGATGAATCCCTCCTTCATTGGATTAGAAACTTTCTTTCGAACCGTTCAATACAAGTTGTATTGGACGGATTCAAGTCTGAAACCCACAACATAAATGCTGGTGTGCCCCAGGGCTCCGTTTTGTCTCCAACCCTCTTCCTCATTTTCATAAATGATCTCTTGTCTGTAACTTCTAATCCAATTCATTGTTTCGCTGACGATAGTACCCTTAGCTTTTCATATTCGTTCAAAATAAAATATGCAAAATATGATAAGCTCATTAAACTCTGACTTAAACAGCATTGTACAATGGGGAATACAAAATCGCGTAGAGTTTAATGCTTCGAAAACTCAATGCTGTCTTGTATCGTTGAAGCGAGATATACCCCCCTTGCCACCGACCATCTCTTGTGGAATGATCACATATGCGATGTCGCCAAAATGCCGCAAGATGTTTAGGTTTTTTAAGACGATGCAAGAATTTATTTTCCCCTTCTGATCTGGCTACCATCTATAAAACATATATACGTGGTGCTCCAGTAACGTACCTAAGTCTTTTGGACAGTATCCAAAAAAGAGCATTTAAGATGATTGGTGACCATACCATCGTTGAGACATTTACATCACTCGAACATCGACGTAATGTCTCATGCCTCACCCTCTTCTACCGGTATTTCAATGGTATATGGCTCTAGTGAAATAGCCAGTTGGATTCCTCCCCGTAAGATATTCAACCGTAATACCCGCGCCTCCGGGAATGCCCCTCAGTTTACCCTCGAGACCAATTTCGGTCGTACGGTTATGTTCGGAGGATCGTTCTTTAGCCGTACTACGCGAATGTGGAACCCTCTTCCACACTGTCTTCCCCAGTCATTGCAAAGGGAGTGCGTGCTCATTATAAAAAAGTAGCAAGTCATGTTTGTACATATTCCTTGTATTTATTTACTTTAAACAAAATATGATACAAGTTCAATACAATACAAAAGTGTATTTCATTAGTTTACAATTGTTATGATGCCAAAAATATGTCAGTTCTTATTTTTAACAATTGGTCATATCTTTAAAAAGTGCACTTAACAAAAAACTAGAGCCAAAATATATGGAAAATACTTTTTCTAGTGTAAAAAAATAAATAGTGTCATGTTAACTTGTATACAAAAATAAATAAATTCGTTTAAATTCGAGGATCTAGGATAATTGGACATTAATGTATAGAAGACACAAGGATCGCTTTCTAACTCTCTCTTTCAATCTTATGTTTTAAAGCTTTCCGTCCCCAGTAGATTAATTTAATTGATTTTCTTTCTAAAAAAAACTATGAAGACATGAAAACAAAAAATATTATAAAATCATTTATGTATGAATAACACAATTTCACAGCTCATTGCATTGACAAAATCACTCCTAGAATTTGATTTGTTTGAAAGTAACAGCCTTTAGAATTCTGGTTTTTCTGCACTATGCATTTGTATAAATTTCTCTAAAGTTTTTGGCACAAAGTTTTTATATTTGAGCTTATTGAAAGTCACACTGCGAGCTGCCAGGCACTTGAGCGTTATAGATTTGTTTTGGTAGACCTGCATCATATTGCTCACGGAAGCTGTCGAAATCAATTGGAGTCATTAGTTTATAAATATACGATTGGTGGAAACTTACCAACTGAAGCTAACTGCGCGGGCGTCAATCCTTGTGAATTAACAGCGTCTAAATGGGCGCCGGCTTCAGTGAAGAGTTGGATGATCTTTTCGGCCTGATTGACTACAAGAGTGTTATCACGACGAATCTAAAATGTTCATAATTTTAGAAGCAATCGCAAAGTGGATACAAATACATACACTTGATATCAAAACATGCAAAGGTGTATTTCTATCACAATCCTCAGCGGTGACGAGCGCCCCGCCATTAACCAGAAGCAGAGCCGTCTTGAAGCACGGGAATCTGCAGATTTCGCTGGTGTAAAAGTCATCGACTGGCGTGACTCCATTGACAGCTCTGTGCAGCAGACTTTGACCATCGCGTAAAATTGCATTTCGAACTAGACTCGAAATCGATAAATATAACGTTCGAATTTGCTGCTTCTTCACTGAGCAGGTTTTATTTGCAAGCAGGATTGTGATGATTTTTATGAGATAAAGGGCAGTGACGATATTATTATCGTGTTCGTCCTACATACAAAAAATACATTGGGTTAAGTCAAACAAAAACAAAAATCAAAACAACTTACGAGTATTCTTGGAACAATATCTTTCGGTCCTGGTTTGGCAATCTTACGTTTATTATTTTCGATTTCACATTTGCACTTGGATAACACTGATATGGCAATGCCGATATCCAGATTCTGTTCAAGTCGTATCATTTGTGAAAAGAGTTGGGCAAATCTCATCAGGTCTTTTTCAACAGATAACTGAAAACGAAAGCAATTCTTAATTTTAGGAAAGTTCTCTTCATAACAACTTAAGGGTAAATCAGTGGAGACTGCTCTGTATGAAGCAGTTTCACATATTGAGAAAAGTCTCGAACAAAAACCAGGCAGCATTTCTTGATATCGAGGGTGCGTTTAATAACGTAAAAACGGAATCAATCAAAACTGCCTTAGTTGAAGTTGGAGTTGAATCTGTCATTGTCGATTGGCAGAATTATCAACTCTCAAATGGGAGTTAGCACTATTGAGAAAACAGTTACTAGAGCCACACAACAGGGAGGGGTCATCTCACCCCTGCTCTGGATTCTCACAAAGTTTAAAGATCAGGGCATAATAATTGTAGCATTATGAAGATGACATAGTGGTTTTGGTATCAGGCAAGTTCCTTACCATCATCGAAAACATTATGGAAAACGCATTAAAGGATTTATCTTCTTGGGCAACTAAGAACGGTCTCGGGGTCAACTCCACCAAGACAGAGCTAGTTTTGTTCACGAAGAAACGGAAACTGGAGGGCTTCAACCTTCCCAAACTAAATGGTATTCCTCTAAAACTTTCTAAGGAAGCTAAATTTCTAGGAGTAATCCTTGACTCCAAGCTTACATGGAAGCGATTGTCAGACCCATTCTTACCTATGGCTCTATTGTATGGTGGAAGCGGTGGAAAAATCAAGTTATCTCAAGAACCTGAATAAGGTACAGAGACTAGGCACACCACAAGCTGGGTTAGAAATGATCTTTGATCTCCCGGCTCCGGATGAGTTCATAAGGTGCACGGCAGCCGAAACTGCAATTCGTTTAAAAGAACTGAGTTTCTGGAAGCACAGCACTTATGGACAAGGGTCAATCTTACAAAGATATGACACGATTCCAGGACTGATGGAGACCACCGATTGCATTCCCCCTTTACTAGATTTCTATAGGAAATTTTCTATTTGCATACCAGAAAGACAGGGTTGGGATCCTAATTCACTTATAAGTATGTTATTCTACACTGACGGTTCAAAAATGGAATCAGGAACGGGTGCTGGAGTGTGTTGCCCATCTCTCAACATCAGATAGTCGTATAAACTCCCAGCTGACTGTAGTGTCTTTCAGGCCGAGATCTATGCCATTGAATCATGAAAAGCTAACTTCATCGGAGATTACTTTTTTCGTGGACAGCCAGACTACTATCAAAGCCTTAGCCAGTGAGACCATAAGATCAAAGGCAGTTTTAAACTGTAGGAAGGAATTAAATAGAATCTGCCACACTAACCAGGTTAAGCTCTGCTGGGTTGAAGAGAACGAAATAGTAGATGAACTAGTCAGGAATGGGTCAGAAGCAGATACAAGTTGTAGCGACCATTCAGATAGGGGACCACTTGTCCCGATTGGGGTACTCAAGAGGAAGATAGACCTTAAATTAAAAGAGAAAATCAATAACTCCTGGAAATCCAGGGACGATTGCGTAATCTCTAGAAGTTTATGGCCTAACACTAATGAAAAGGAAACTCGGTATATTCTATCGCTGAGTAAAAGGAACATTAAAATCTTGATAGGTGTACTAACAGGTCATTGCGCCATTAACACAATGGCCAACAAGATAGGGGCATGTGCACCCGATTTCTGTAGGAGCTGTCAGGATGAGGATGAACTAGAAACCCTTAAACACATGCTCTGTGACTGTCCGAACCTCCAAACTAACCGACTCCGTCATTTCGGAAACAGGTTTGTTGGAGAACTGGATGATCTAGCACAGGTCTCAATGGCAAACATGAGGAAATTTATAGATAGCACAGGCTAGTTCGTTAACGAGCCAGTCTACGTTTATCGGCAATTTTGAGGAGCATCGATGCTAACTTTTATTTTTATAGGGGATCATAATGGACCAGTAGGCCCCCGTGTATGCAACAGCTTCACGCTGTGCACACCATTTATCACCAACCTAACCTAACCTTCATAACAAAACTCACATCATTATCCATTCGTAAATCAATTGCGTAATTCCAGAGACTGCAACACATTTCGAATCGTTCTTGATCGGCGAAAATCGCACCTCTATAGACAATTGGCTGTGGCAGGTCGGGATTGTTTTTGCCTAAGATACGTTCTCTAACTGTTAATGCTTCCATATGAATAGAGTGATGATTCAGTCTGATTGCTTGTAGATCCTGAAAAGAGACACACAATGGAGTACTTCGATGGATCTTCAGTTCGTGCAAACCTCAATTGTGTCGGTTTCTATCCAATTGTCATACGCAGGGACGGGTTGTAGTTTTTGTTTCGGAACTATATCATTGGGATCCTGATACCGAAGTTCCATGCCACTCAACATATAGTTGTAGGATTTCACAACACTGTAATTGTCCTTGTCGTTAGCAAATGATGCTCCCAATAGTTCCAGGGCATCGATTTTCTGTAGTTTACAAAGCAAAATAAATTGTTTGTACTTAACGGTTGTAATAATCGCCTTACATCTTTCTTGCACATTAATCCAGGTCGATTGATGAACATTTCAACAATATTCTCATGTGAACGTTCAGCTGCATGAAGAACTGGAGTCAATCCATGTTCGTTCTTTTGCAGTTTGGCCCCATGGTCGAGGAGTAGTTGGCACACCTTCAAATAGCCGCATTCAGCAGCGTAGTGAAGTGCTGTTGCGCCACAAAGTGCCTGTTCGTTGGGATCAGCGCCGTTTTTTAAAAGTGTATCGACCTAAGAAATGAGATATGAGACATGAGGGTACAATTAAATCTCATATTCGTCTTACTACTGCAAAGTATCCTTTGTAAGCGGCAATCATGATGCAAGTGTTGTTGTAAGTGTTGGCCAGGTGAACATCGGCTCCGCGTTCAATTAAATAAGATACAATATCCAGTCGTCCTGAAATCGAAAAAGATATGAATTAAAATTTCAAATAGAACACAACTATTCATACCATCATAACAAGCAGCTCGCAGAGGCGAAGAGTTCGCTTTGGTGTTGTGATTTATATCGGCGCCGGCATAAACCAAATATTTGACGATATTCAAGTGGCCTGCAATGTAAAGATTTTTGTTGTTGTTTTCATTTTTTTTCTCCCAAAAATGAATTTACTATAGGACTCACCCATTCCAGCTGCTACCCAGAGTGCTGTTGCTCCGTAGACAACAAGGCCGTCGTAAATGACATTACACTCGATTTCTAGATCCAATTGGTAGTGTGACAAAATTGTTCGTACAAAATCTAAGTAGCCAGCTTTGGCTGCCAAGACGAGTGGAGTCAGTGACTGGCCATCCTTTTCTTCGAATTTCTGCGAAAGATAGAATAATAATGAGAAATCAGTGAGATTGTGCAGGTCTTAAAAAATCGAAATTTAGGCTTAAAGTCAAAACTTGGTAGTCAGAACTGGCAAATTTTTCGATTACTGTGCATGGTAGGATTTTTATGACCTCATGGAGCGGAGCCTGTCCAGAGAACCATGTCAAAATCGTACTCGGAGACTTCAATGCAAAAATCAAGAGGGAAATTATCTTTGACGGGTTAGTTGACGCCTCCACGAAGTTACAACAGATAACGGCTTCCTACTCTTCGGCTTTCCTACAGCCCGTTATACGGTGATAATTAGCACTAAGTTTCCAAGACGGATGATCTACACAGCAAGTCCGCTGGGTCGGATGGCATACCTGCGGAGATCTTTAAGTATGGGGGAGGTGATTTGATTAACCTCATGCACCAGGTCATTACGCTCCATATACCCCATCAGCACAAAAGGCGATCCTATGTCATGTAAAAACATCTGAGACATATCCCTCCATGAAGTTGCATACAAAATCTATCCAACGTATTGTGTGAGCGTCTGAAGTCTTTCTTAATAAAATAAATAGAGTGGCGCGACAGCTCTTTAAAAACCAAGGACTAAGTGGCTTTCTCTCATCAACAATTCCCTGAGTGCGTGTGAAGAATTGAGGGGACTTACAATTTAACGCCGATTCCGAACGGCAAATTTGAGAAGCACTTTTTGATGACAGATTAATACTCTTGGAAGATTTGTCAGGTCTTCGCAAGAGGCAGTACCCGTGAAAGATGAAATAAAAACTTTGATGGGCCTGAGCCTGAGTAGGACTCGAACCTACGACGTTCTGCTTAGCAGCCAACGCACCTAACCACTTAGCTACGGGCAACTGCAGTCTTTCTGCAACACTATAATCCGCACGTACCAGTGTGGCTCTTGGCCAGGCAGAACAACGATAGACCAAATATTCACAGTAAGACAAATCCTGGAAAAGAAAACGAATATCAAGTCCAAACCCACCATATTTTTTTTAACGACTGCTGCATCCACCGCCAAGAGCTGATGATGGCGATGTCTGAATTCGGGACAAACTGATCCAGCTGTGCCGCATGACGCTAAACAATACGCATTGAAGTGTGCAAATGGATAACAGCTCATCTGAATTGCTTCAAATATGCGCAAAGTTTAGACAAGGAGATGCGCTGTCATATGACAGGTGTGAGCACTAAGCTCCTAGGCAATGCGCACGACATAGATATCATCGGTCGCTTCCAAAGAGCTGTGTTCGAGGCCTTCACAGCGATCGAACAACAGGCGAAGCTCGTTGCAAGGTAGTTAAGGAGTTTACCTACCCACAAACGAAACCTTAGTGGAGATCCGACGAAGAATTACACGAACCGCACACCGCTGCTACTTCTGATTGGCAAAACAACTGGGTTCACAACTCCTCCTACAAGACTTTGATTTTACCAGTTCTACTCTACGGCCCGGAGTGTTGGACGATAAGTAAAAAAGGGGAAATGATACTGGGCACTTTCGAAGGAAAACATCTTCGACAATTTTCGGTCCTGTATGCGAGGATGGCGAATGGAGAATACATAAGGATCAACCGCGAACTGTACGAGCTGTACCAAGATGTGGATGTTAACCAGACTCCAGAAAGCCAAGAAAAGATGGATACATTAGCTCGGCCGCATGGACGACTACGCTCCAACAAATAAAGTCTTCTCTTCGCAGGTTCGAGACGAAAAGGAAGACCGAACCTACGGTACAAGGACTAAGTGACTGCGGATGCCAAAGCGCTTGGTTTTGGCGACTGCAGAGTGAGGCTGCTATGTCTCAGGCTGAGATCCTGCATGGATTGAGAGCCGGATATGTAATCATCATCATCATCGTCGGCTGGCCAATGAAATTTTTCCATTCATCTGCACCACAACCGGGATCCGGTCCGAGCCTCCTTCAGCAAGTTCTTCCATGCCTCACGATTGTTGGCAGACGCCATCCAGTTCCACAGAAAAAGTAGGTATATGATAGAAGACTTTTAAATCTCAGAAACTGTAAGTTCAGAAATCAGTTAAGTTGTATTTTTACTCACAACTTGGTAATAATAAGACTGTTCAATAAGAAAAAGTGTAGGTTAGAACAGCACAGAAAAGTGTAGAACACAACAGATCAGCACAGAAATGTCAGACAAGTTAGAACAGTCATCGAAACGTCAGCTGTGAAAACTAAAATCAGAAAAAAAAAACTCCCTGCATTGTTTTCTTCAACACATGTTTGAGAATGTAATTTATTTAAGGAATTAGATCTTAAAAAAATCAAGCAAATAAATATTAACTATTTTATGAGCAAAATCAAAAAATCTTTCATTATTGCCTTAAGTGAATTAATTCACTTAACCTCAAAACACAAAACAATAACAAAGACAAAAAGAAACAACAACACTTTGACAGTTGTCATGATTCTGTTCTAGGTTACTCTTCCTCAAAAGCAAGTACAGAAAATCCTGTTTTTTTTACGCTAACCTACGCTAAACTGTTCTAGAAAAAGTCATTGAACAGCAAACTAGACTGTTCTAGAACACTCTAGCACAGAAAAAGTGTCATTGAACAGGAAAATGTTGTACTTTTCTGTCCAATACAGTCCAGCACAGACTCATTGAACAGACTTAATGATGATTTGAAAAATGATTGGTCTTCAATGGTTAAAGGAAGTTGCCTTTTACTTTGAGGTACAAGTCAGTTTTACAATTTGTAGTCAGGGTAAAATTTTCTAAGAACACTAGATTGCTTCCAAGGACTCGAAATAACAAAGGAGAATTTTGAAAATACATGATGAACATGCGTACCAGGGTCAATTCTGGTCATTACCTATAAATCCATTTCATGTGCTCTCATTAGCCCACTTTCATTCCACGAGCCTTAACCAAATTTTCAACTTTAATATCTCACTGAACTCAAATGAGAACGATAAATATTATTGTTATTCCCGCCTACAAGAAGTCGAAAGTCTATAAACAACTCAAAACAAGAAAATAAAAGAAAATGATAAATCCAACGCAATTTATGCATTACATCGCAATAATCGCGGTCGTCGTCGGGAGTCGTGGAAGGACAAAGGAATTCCGCAGAATGGCTTTGTCCAAAACAATTTCTTTATTTCACTCGTTGAACGGTTCTTTACAATGTTTGAAAACAGCTGCAACGTTTTCAAAGTACTCCGTCTAGTTAATTGACAGATAAACATTAGGTCAATGCTCAAAAGTCAGGTAACGAAAACGATTCGAGAGTCACGAGTGAGTTCTTTAAAAATACTTAAATGCGGAAATTTTTCATTTACAAAAATACATAGACATCAGGCATATGAACCACACGCCGCTTTGGCATGTTTTCTTTAAAAACAAGACAAGATTGAAAAAAAAGAATATTTACGTAGGCACACAAACTCGCACCGTGATGGAACGGAAAGAGGAACAAAGACTTATTCGCTCTAAAAATACTTATTTCTCATGCAACGCGTTTTCTCATAAAGAAAATCCAATTTTTCATCAACACCATGCCGGTCGTCTCCGCCCACCCCACTTCGCCATTCGGCAGCACTTGGTCCGAACCGAACAACGAACAAAAATTAATCATTCCGCAAAGGACCTTGATTTTGAAAATTCCGAGAATCAATTTCACATGTTGTTTACCTGTTTTTCTGTTTCCAAAAACGTGGAAAATTTAAACCGACAATTATCAGCCTAACTATCACAACTTGTTAGAATTTATTTCAAAATATATTGAAATAGTGAATTTTTTAACCGAATTCAAATCGCAGCCTTTTACTGGTCGTCGATTTTTCTATTTGGTTTGCGGATCTCTAAACAATAATGAAGAGATGAGGATGACAAATATAAAGATTTCAAAAAGTATAAAATCTCTGTTTTGGTTTATTTTTGAAATTGAAGCATGATTCTGTGTGAACAATTTTAAAGATGATCCGTATATGATGAAAATGCCGTTGGATGTATCATTTCATGTGTTTTATTATGGCTTGTTGGGATTAACCCAAACAATTATAAATTAAGACGAAACAAATTTTTTTTTTTAATTTGTTAAGAAAAGAGGATAAAGTCCATGTTCTTAAAGCGTTTTTGAAAAAATAAAAATAAAGGAAGCGAAAATTATTCTTTCGAAGACGTGGCAATGACCAATTATTCTAGTCTTGGTGGAGGACGACGGCCCTGATTTCAACCATGAATGTCGGTGAATAGAATAAAATAATTCGAATAAATAAAGGCTTCTTTTGCTAAGCAAGATATGTAGGTAAATTGTTTTGACAATTCACTGTCGAGTGATTCATATTTGATTCCCGAAATATGTTTCGTCTTGTATTTCTTTTGACAAAAGTCTGTGATCTTGACATTTAATATGTGTACGGTGCCATTTGTGTAGAAACAAAATGTCCTATGAATTATTCAAAGAAAGAAGTTGGTAAAAAGATGGATACTAAGGAGACACTCGGGCGTATACGTGTTTTTATAGTTTTTTTTTATTTTATACGATTTTTTCACTTTTTGTTCGTGAATCTTACGTTTTTTTTTTGTAGAAATTGATATCTTTTTATTCTTAATCACTTCTACAGAATTGTCCAATCAAATAAATAATAAATAAATGGAGTGGCGCGATAGCTCTTGAAGAACCAAGGCCTAAATGGCTTACTCTCATCAACAATTCTCTGAGTGCGTGTGAAGAATTGAGGGGACCTATAATTTAACGCATATTCCGAACGGCAAAGTTGAGAAGCACTTTTTTCATGACAGATTAAGTGTTGTTAGTTCTTCGAAGGGTAGACACAGTGCATTCAAGAGGACACAAGCGTCCACAGTAACCTCTGTCGATCAACTCCTACTCTCCACCTCCCCGCGGTGAACATCGGGTGCCCAGTACCTCAACCGAAGATTGGGTTTCAACTCCAGTTGGCAGCAAAGAGAGAAAGCGAGAGGAGGTATGCGTCCACTAAGGCATGTCTCCTTTTTAACAGGCAGCGGAAGAACTCCCAAGATGGAATCAACAGTGGCGTCTACAGTTTCAGTCAGGATGAACTACTTAGTGAATTGAGTAACTTATAGGGCAACTACGACATATTCGCAGCCCAGGCCTGTAAGGAGCGGGTTGGCCGGCTCTTCGTCTTATAGTTAAACTAAAGACCTGGCCCTCCAGGTTGGGGGTCGTGCGTCAAGGTGACTGCCCGGCCACATTAAGAAAATATAGTTCCGAAACACCAACAAGCCTCGGATATTGACGGAATTAATGATGACGACCCACGCAAACGATTTAAGGACAACAAATTTGCACTTGGAATGTTAGGTCCCTTAACAGACCACGTGCAGCCGAACCCCTAGCGGAAGCCCTTGACTGCTATAAAGTAGATAATACCGCCATCCAAGAAGTGCGATGGGATGGCCCGGGCCTATGTAAAATGAATAACTGTGATATCCACTAAGGCGGCTGCTACCGGGGACAAAATAAGCGGCTATTTGGATGTGAATTTGTAGATGGGAATCGACGCAGGAGGAAGATCTTGAGTTTCAACTCAGTGAATGAGCGCATCACGACAATTCGCATCACCAACATAACCCTCATATGCGCTCACGCCTCCACTGAGGAAAAGGATGAAGACACCAAAGACAGGTTCTACGAGCTCCTCGACAAGACCTATGAGCAATGCCCTAGCTATGACATTAAAATTTTAATGCTAAGCTGGGTAGAGAAGAAATCTTTGGTGGAATAATCGAGCGATATAGCCTATACGACACCACCTTCGATAACGGATTTAGGCTAATCGCCTTGGCTGCGGGGCGAGACGTAATTGTAGCAAGTACGTGATTCCCACATCTCGATATCCACAAGGGGACATGAAAATCTCCTGATCAATCAACCTTCAACCAGATTGATCACATTGCGATTGATGCACGACACTTCTTTAGCATGTAAGATTTCCGCACATTCCGAGGTACCAACCAATAATGGTGGGAAAAAAACAAGTCGAAATCCAACATCTTTTCATGGACTTCAAAGTTGCTTATGATAATATCCACCGCCAAGAGCTTATGATGGCGATGTCTGATTTCGGAATCCCGAACAAACTGATCCAGCTGTGCCGCAAGACGCTAAACAATACGCAGTGGAGCGTGCAAATGGGTAACATCTCTTCCGTGTTGGGAATCCTGCGCAGGGTTTAGACAAGGAGATGCGCTGCCATGTGATTTCTTCAACATAGACCTAGAGCAGGTAATGTGAAAGGCAGGTGTGAGCACGGAAAACACTATCTTCAACAAATCCACCCAGCTCCTAGGCTATGCGGACGCCATACACATCATCATAAGGCTTCCACGGCGATTGAAGAACAGGGCAAGCTCGTTGGTCTTGAAGTGAATGAGGACAAAACGAAGGACAAAACGTCAATGCTAGTAGCAGCAATTTACCGGGTAGAATTACCCTAGCGAACCGCTGCTACTTCGGTTTTGCAAAACAACTGGGTTCAAAACTCCTCACTCGAAAGACAAATGGGTCTGCTAGCTATACAAGACTTTGATTTTACCAGTCGTTCTCAACCACGCCGAGTGTTGGACGATAAGTAAAAAGGCGGAAATGACACTGGGGAGTTTCGAAGGAAAAAATCTTCGACGGATTTTCGGTCCTCTATTCGACGATGGCGAATGAAGAAGAAGGGTCAACGGCGAACTGTGCGAGCCGTACAAAAATGTGGATGTAGTCTAGGAAGCCAAAAAAAGACGACTACATTGGCTCGGCCACATCTTGCGAATAGACCACAACGGTCCAGCCAAGATCCTTCATGGATTGGGAAAATCAACCGTCAGCCCATATAACCTAACCTAACCTAACCTTTGGGGATCTGAAATTTGGTCACGTAATTTCTATATAGCAAATGGTAAACTGCCAATAGAATCCTTCATGAAAAAACTCTTTTCCATTCTTCGGAATCACCATCGGTGTTTTTTTATTTTTTATTTTTAGAGGCTTAACATTAGAACAGGAATTTTTAAGAGAATCCATGTTAAATGATAGTATCCGAGGGTTATTGGCTATGTGCGTTGGAGTATATTACTACTGTTAACATAATCGGCCCAATAGAAGTAACCGTCGTCGTCGGAGCGGAATTTTATCCGATTTCCTCCGAATCGGAGACATTTTACTTGCCGGAGAAGAACCTCGAAGCAAAAAAGTGCATATTCATTCTGGTGTTCTCCCTTTTTTCTCAATAAATAAATAACTAGAAATCACAAACCGAAACACACTCAAGGCTCAAGGGAAAAAGAAAATCGAAAAAACGTCAAAATAAACATAAACAAATTAATCAGCTCAGAGTGCAAGTGTCATTGCCAAACAGAAACAGAGTACCACAACACAGAGTCTGTATATTTGAGTCAGCTGAAAAATGTTGTCGAAAATGTAATTTCATCAAATCGGAAAGAGATAATCGGTACCTCCAAGCCTCGAGATGCATCACAAGATAGAAGAAAATGTTCCTTTCGCTTTTGGCAAAAACGCTCGCCTCTGCGCAATCAGAAGACGCTTTTTGTTTTGATTAAAATCATCATCAATTTATTACGATTTTCCCACTGCCGCTGCCGTGTCGCCACCTCCACCGCCAAGACCCAAAACCAACCGCCTGCCTCTACATACCATGCGAATTTTCAGACAAACAGACCAACCGCCCGATAGTGCAAAGACTAGTGTTCCAAAAATAGCCCAATCCACTGACACTATAAATAATTTTATGACAGGCCACAAGCAAATGAAAACCAACAAATTTAACCAAATTGCGTCCGTCTCTATGATATTTGGTGCGATTGTTTTTCTCACTTCCCAGAATCCCACTTTAGAAACGCTAATGCGTTGATAAATATTAACCAGGTGTACCTTAAGTTGGATGTTGACAATCGAAATTGCCATTGTCCTAGAAATTCGAAATGAGAATCCTTTGTCCCAGAAAATATCAAGAAACGAGAAGAAAAAGAAACTTACCACGTTCAACAGATAATTACGCAGCTCTTGGGAGGGCAAATCATTCAGAGCTGCAACTAGTGTCTTGGCAAGATTCATTTTGGCAGCAAAGTACACCTTCGCTAGGATATTTGGTGGTATCTTCTCGCCTGGAAAGGCCTTCTGGCAATCATCCAGAAGGTCCTCCATGACGAATTCCTCGATTTGATGAATTTTGATTGAGTTATTGCGAACAACTTGGGGATTATACAACGCACTTTACAATCAAATGCACTTATCTCCTCAATAGATTGGTTTTCTATTCGATTCTTTTGTAGTTTTTCTTTTTGATTCTTAAAACAATACACTTGTTTCCTATTTGGAAAATGATATATTTGATTCACAATTGTGATAAATTCACTCAGCACGTCGCGTTTCACGAGGAAAAACCTACTTAAACGAAATGTATTCGTGAAATTATAAATTTTGCAAAATTTACTTTTCAACTAGCTCAACTTTTCGTTCCCTTCTTTGGTTTTGGTATTTTGACGTTTTCTTTTGGGCTATTTCGTTGGTTTTATTTTTGTTTTTCTTCAGCAACAAGTTTTGATATCAGCTGTTCGTTCTTCAACAGCTGTTAGCATCTGCTACAATTTTTAACGGAAGCGGAAGTGGTTTTAAATAAATGCATAACAGTGAGATTTGAATTTAAGTAATTTGAATTTGCTAATAAGCCAGCGAAATAAAACAAGTAAAATTTATAAAGTATAATCTTTAGTGTGATAGTTCTTGATGAATTACAGTCGAGTTGGTTTTGATTAAGATAAGATCTGCACTTCTTTTGAAAGATTCCGATATCTTTTCGCAAATCTAGCCGTTCGAATAAATTAAATTGAGCTTAAAATGTGTTTTTTGTTGTAAAGGGTGTTCTTTTAGAGGTATAGAACTTTAAATTGCAATAAAACAATGATTGAATATTCGATTGACATGATTGACTACCACGGCTGGCTCGGATGTAGTCCAATCTGGACGTCAAATTTTCGATGACTTTTTCCGACATTTGTGGCCGTATATCGGCAATAACACACGGCGAAAGTTGTCTTCCAAATGGTCAAGTGTTTGGTGCTTATCCGCATAGACCAATGACTTTGCATAAGCCCACAGAAAATAGTCTAGCGGTGTTAAATCGAAAGATCTTGTAGGCCAATTCACAGGTCCAAAACGTGAAATTAGGCGGTCACCAAACGTGTCTTTCAATAAATCGATTGTGGCACGAGTTGTGTGACATGTTGCGCCGTCTTGTTGGATCAACAGCTCCTGGACATCATGCTTGTTCAATTCAGGAATGAAAAAGTTAGTAATTATGGCTCTATACCGATAACCATTGACTGTAACTTTGTTGCCATCATCGTTTTTGAAGAAGTACCTACGGACCAATGATTCCACCAGCCCATAAAACGCACAAAACAGTCAGTTTTTCTGGATGTAACGGTGTTTCGACATACACTTGAGGATTAGCTTCACTCCAAATGCGGCAGTTTTGTTTGTTGACGTAGCAATTCAACCAGAAGTGCGCTTCATCGCTAAAAAAAAATCGCTCATGAAAATCGGGAACAACGGCCATCTTGTTTTGGGCCCATTCGACGAAAATACGCCTTGCTTGATGATCGTTTGGCTTCAATTCTTGCACGAGTTGGATTTTGTAAGCACGCAAACCAAGATTCTTCTGCAAAATCTTCCATAAAGTGGATATGGACACAGATCCAATTCCTGTGCTCGATGGCGGATGGACTCATTCGGATCTTCCTCAATGCTACGCTCTACAGTAGCAATAGCTTCTTCTGTTCGCACCGTACGGCGTCTCATGGGGATGCGAGTTATCAATTAGAGAACGTGCGAAAACGTTCCATGGTTAATCGAATTAACTGCTCTGATGGACGATTTTGTCGACAATAAAATGGACGTAGTGCGCGATACGTATTCCGCACAGAACCATTATTTTCGAAATAAAATTGCACAATTTGTTAAATCGGCCGCCGTCTTGAAAAGTAATGCCAACTTAAAGTTCTATACTTCGAAAAAAAAACACCCGCTATAACAATAAATATAAAAATTAATTAAAAGCATTCTGTTAAGATTCTTTTTCTATAGCTTTTTGCCAAACGAACAAATTTGTAAAAATTTTCCCAGCTTTTTGTGGCATTTAGAATTTGGATAACTTCGACTGATGTCAGCTGGTTTTTTCCAAAGATAAAAAAAAATAAATAAATAGGGTGACGCGACAGCTCTCGAAGAGCCAAGGCCTAAGATTACAATTCTCTGGGTGCGTGTGAAGAATTGAGGGGACCTACAATTTAACGCCGATTCCGAACGGCAAAGTTGAGAAGCACTTTTTCATGACAAATTGATACTCTTGGAACTTTTGTCAGATCTTCGCAAGAGGCAGTGTCCGTGAAAGATGAAATGAACCATGGGCCCGAGTAGGACTCGAACCCACGACGTTCGGCTTAGCAAGCAACGCACCTAACCAATAATCTACGGACAGCTGCTATCCAAAGATATCTCTTCTAATTTCTTGTAGAATTGGACAAGATCCTACAAAGTGTGCCACGTTTTCTCTAGCGTGCATGTTGCAGACTTTGCAGTCGAGAGGCAGGTCTGGTATATGAGGAATGAAGTTGAGAGGAAGCATTTCCCGTAGAATTTTTATCATTAAAATAATTTCGAGGACCTAGGTCAAACTGCAGTTTACTGTAATATTCTCTGTAATGCGATGTTTTGGCCTGGTTGATGAAGTTCAGATGGAATTGATCATCTAATTTCATCAACAACTGATACAAAGTTCGTTTTAAAGCTGGCTGATCTTCAAGATTTAATTCAAGTGTTTCCTCCAAAGAATTAGAAATATCAAACCACACTCCGACAAAGTTAAGTCTGTTTGAAATCAGATAGTCTAAAACTCTCTCAATCAGTCTCGAGGAGTTCATTTGTTGTAGTTTCAACACATAATCGAAGTGGGCTTTAAGGGTCTCAATAAATAGAAGAGGTAACCCTGTTTCAATATGAAGCATGTAGTTTGGGGTCGTCGAAGATAGGGAGAAAACTCGTTTCAAGAAGAATCTAAAAGCAACTTCTCAACATCCTCATATTCTTTATAGCCCCACTCATGTGCTTAATATAGCATGATCGATTTGGCCACTTCTTGATAAAGTCTGTATTTAGTAGAGCGATGGATAGCTTTATTAGCGATACACTTGTTCCATGCAATACATAATGCAGCTTTGGCTTCTTGAAGTTTAGCAGTGATGTGCTTTTTCATACAGAGATTACTTGTTATAGTCATTCCAAAGTTCTTAAAATCTTTGACTTCTTTAATCTCCTGTCCTTGAAAGTTCCATTTTCCTCACTAAAGTATCTTCCCTGTCCCCTTATAAAAATCAATATACAGGGTGATTCACGAGCGTTGTGCCAAAAAGCTAGAGCGTATAGGTTGAGTTGAGACAAGAAAAAAATCGTAAGGGAGGGGGGGTCTATTCCCCCCCGTTTAGCCGGGAGGGGCAATTTTCTGAAAAATTGACTTATTTTGTAAAAAAAAATATTAAAAATCAACGGCTTAGTTTACAACACCGTGCTATACCTTTCTGAAAAGCTAAAAACTTCTTCTTTCACTTTGTTTTTAAAATAAATTGTTTTAACGAATAGTTTAAAAAAAATAAATTTTCAAACTCAAAATTTTCAAAAAAAAGCCAAAAAAAAATTTTTTGAACTAATTTTTTTCAAAATTTTATGTAATTAAGTACTAATTTTGTTTTAAAATTTCAATGTCTTTGTTAATTTTTAGTCGAAAACAGAAAACCGGATGCAAAAATGTCTTTTCGTTTTTGAGAAATTAAAAAAAAAACCAAAACCACTTTTTTCTAAGAAAATCTCTGTTTTTATTTTTACCTATCTGGACTTTTAGTATAATTTACTAGTTTAATTTATAAATTTAATTTTTTGTAATTGGAGTTTTATGAGGACTCAATAAAGTAGAAAAGTATTGGATTTTCCCTGGATTAATCATTTTGTTCATTGAAAATGTCTGCCATTGACCTTTCACTTCTAGCTCTCCGTGCTCTCGTCGGCGGATTCTTGAAAACATGCTACGACTTTGGCGCCATCTATTGGGATATCTTTCA
This sequence comes from Sphaerophoria taeniata, assembly GCA_943590905.1. NCBI lineage: Eukaryota > Metazoa > Arthropoda > Insecta > Diptera > Syrphidae > Sphaerophoria > Sphaerophoria taeniata. Next base: position 47,935,092 of record OX016540.1, read on the forward strand.
GCGTAGAGTCTTTTGGCTTCCTGATCTCGACAACAAGTTAAACCGTAGCAGAAGTTCCTGTCCGCTAACTCTTCTCGAACATATGAGTTTGTTATTGTTATGTGTTGATGAATTAATATTTTAATGGTTGTTAAGTAAATATGCGATGCCTTTTATTAACCTTTAGGTTGTTAATTGTTTTTTCATTCAAGAAAAATTGCGGTTTAATTATCTTAAGCCCCCAGCAGGTAGAACCCTTCGACGGCGAGTGGCCGCGGCCCCAGGTATAGTAAGAAAAAATTGCAGGTCAGTTTTCAGACGTTATCAATGAATAAAATGGTTAATCCATTGAAAATCCAATACTTTTCTACTTTATTGAGTCCTCATAAAACTCCAATTACAAAAAATTAAATTTGTAAGTTAAACTAATAAATTAAACTAAAAGTCCAGATAGGTAAAAATAAAAACAAAGATTTTCTTAGAAAAAAGTGGTTTTGGTTTTTTTTTAATTTCTCAAAAACGAAAAGACATTTTTGCATCCGGTTTTCTATTTTCGACTAAAAATTAACAAAGACATTGAAATTTTAAAACAAAATTAGTACTTAATTACATAAAATTTTGAAAAAAATTAGTTCAAAAAATTTTTTTTGGCTTTTTTTTGAAAATTTTGAGTTTGAAAATTTATTTTTTTAAAACTATTCGTTAAAACAATTTATTTTAAAAACAAAGTGAAAGAAGAAGTTTTTAGCTTTTCAGAAAGGTATAGCACGGTGTTGTAAACTAAGCCGTTGATTTTTAATATTTTTTTTTACAAAATAAGTCAATTTTTCAGAAAATTGCCCCTCCCGGCTAAACGGGGGGAATAGGCCCCCCCCTCCCATACGATTTTTTTCTTGTCTCAACTCAACCTACACGCTCTAGCTTTTTGGCACAACGCTCGTGAATCACCCTGTATATTTGATTTCTCGAGATTAACTGATAAGTTCCAAGTGACACAATTATTTCTCCAGTTTTCCTATCATATCTTGGAGACGAGTAGGCGATTCTGCAAAAAGCACGATGTCATCAGCGTGTAGTATCGTATCTGTATCGTTTCATCCACGACCTTCGCCCCACCTCCATCATGCTCCACCAAGTCATCAATAAATAGAGTGAACAGGAGAGTACTCAAAGCACAGCCTTGTTCAAGACCCATTGAGGAACTAAAGTTATCTAGAGCTCACTAAGTTTATGCTTACCAGTATTTTTTTTCCATTTCTAGATATTCAAATTGTCGACGGTTTTGTCAAGATTTTCATTAAAAAATAAATAGAGTGGCGCGACAGCTCTTGAAGAGCCAAGGCCTAAGTGGCTTACTCTTATCAACAATTCTCTGAGTGCGCGTGAAGAATTGAGGGGACCTACAATTTAACGCCGATTCCGAACTGCAAAGTTGAGAAGCACTTTTTCATGACAGATTGATCATCTTGGAAGATTTGTCAGGTCTTCGCAAGAGGCAGTACCCGTGAAAGATGAAATAAAAACTTGGCCTGAGTAGGACTCGAACCAACGACGTTCCGCTTAGCAGCCAACGCACTTACCAACTAAGCTACGGGCAACTGCCCGTAAGTGCTTATCTTTTCTTTTTTTCTGCTGCTTTTCATACAGCAAGAAGTTTCTCTTTCTGAATTTCGTAACTTTTTCTCGAAAATCTGGCGATATCATTACTTTTATTCGAGGTTCGAGATTTTCTCACACAATCTGTAACGTTCGACAAATTAAAACACGAACCACGTTCAAATTAACGAACATTCGATTCTCACAATACAGTGAGATCGAACTTCGAAAAACGTGTGACACTAGATCGAATGTAATGGCGTTTTTCTTTTTTACCTCCGAGCAGATAAGATCAGATCACGGATGTGTCAACAAAAAATCTATTTTTTTTTTACCTCCGATATATCGGAGCTAAGAATTTTCATGCTCTGAGCTAAATCTATATGCTTAAGGATTAATCGACCGAGCAAATAGAGCAGATAGCTGAGCGAAGACAACTTCACTTGTTTTTTCGGATTTTACAGACAAAAACAAACATAAAATTAAAAATGGATTCCCAAGACAGTCGTGCGTCTATTGTAGGTGAAAAAAAAATTGTTAAAATAATAATAAGCAAAAAATTACATTTCAGTGCTCAGATCATTGAATATGATCTGCTCAGAGCTTCGCTTTGACACATCCGTGATCTGATCTAATCTGCTCGGAGGTAAAAAAGAAAAACGCCATAAGGTTCTCGATTCGGCAACCGTAATACGAAAATCTCACACTCACATGTTTTTACGTTCGACTCGCCAGCAGCGGTTATAGAGGTGTTAATGTAAAACTAGAAGCCATGAACGTATCCGTTCTACCTTACTCCAGCTCCAGAACTCTGCTTTAGGCGAAGTTACATCGATATCGATAGACGACTTTCCGATGCTCGATACCGCCTTTTGCGAAAAAAAGTATCAATCTAAAATGAAAAAAAAGAGCTTCTCAATGTAGCTGTTTTGATTCGGCATAAAATTGTAGCACAGATAATAAATTTATACAGATGTCTCACCCTAATGGCGAGAAATGATATATGAAACTGAAAGCTACCAAACAAAAGCTTTTCCCAAAAGCTTTTACGCATTCACTTAATGCATTAAAAATCTATCTCATTGCCCATAAATGAATACTTAGGCAAGGAAAAAAGCTTCTAAAAGCTCCTTGTCAGTTAAGGCGTTGTCAGTTAAGAGCAAAATATGTTTCATTTTTTTCTGCAGGGATGAGACATCTGTATAAATTTATTATCTGTGATTGTAGGTTCACTGAAGTTTTCATTGTTCACACGAGCCACTCATTTCCAACATGAAGATTTCTTGGTAAATGCTGTTGGGAATAGGAAAGTATTGGCAATAGGACAGATGTTCTTTCTCACTGCATGCCACTGTTCGAATGAAAGTTGAAGTTCACATACAAGAAAATAAGACAAATTTAGTTTTGTGTTTTTTTTTTAGTTCAATTCAACAATTTAATTCTAAACAGAATATATTAAATATTAATATAAAGCAAAAAAAGAAAACAATCTTGTTTACTAATAACAATGGAAAGCGATCGTAACTATGCAATGATTGCACATTCAAAAAAAATATTAATATGTAATTAATCAATGGGAGATGTAGGGACATGATAATAATATTAGTGTAAGATATTTGTTTAATGTTCTAAAAAGCACCTTTTCTAGTGTGTAGTGTGTCCATAGTTTTGTTGTTGTTTATTCAAACAATCGAACCTGCTGTTTGATTGGTAATTCAATGTGTAATTAAGGAGTCTCCACATAAAAAAGTTAGTAATTCAATTCAATAAAAAAAATAACAGTTTAACTCGCAGAACAATGATAAAATAAGTTGCTTGACATGTCAGACCAAATCCAGATTCTTTTTTTTTTTTTTTGTAATTCATATTCCATAGTTTTCGGGTTTTATATTATTTATTTTTTTTACATTTTTTCTTTTCTTGATTATTTTCTTTCACGAAGAATGATTTCGGGCTTGGTCTCTCAATTTAATTTGGTCCGAAATTCAAAAAAAAAAAACAACATACAACAAAAATTGATAATTTCAGAAACTACGATGACGAAGTTATCGAGGATGAATCACGTCTCGATTCTGTTTAGTTATTTTCCACTTCAATTTTTTGTGTTCTCAGTTTTTCTGCATTTCAAATGTGTCAAATGAGGTTAGGATTCTCATTTTGTTTAAAGAAAGAGCTTTAGTAAAAATACTATCAACGTTTGTAAAATCGGTTAAATGATGATATGTGTTGGCAATAAATGCAACATCTTGCAATAAAAAATAGTTTAGTAGTGTTTTTGTTAAAGGCACATTTTCATAGTCATTGGATTCATTTCAGATTCATTGCGTTTGAATTGGAAATGAATTCATTAAGAGCGATCTGTTTACAAATTAGAAACCAAAGCCACCGGTACTACTGCTGGCATAGCTGAAGCGACTGGTGTAGCAAGGGCTGTGGGCGAAAGAGCTGTCTTGTTGAGGACACCATTGCTGTTGACGTTTGAATTGTTACGCGAGCGTGGGCCTCTGCGTGAACGCGGAGTCCTTCGGACGGCACTGTCTTTTATTGTCGAGTCGGGGTGGACTTTGCTATCAACAGCACCGCCGGCATCACCTCCAGCTTGATTTGGCTTGCTGCTGCGACCTAAAATTGACAAATTTGAACCAAGATTGAAATGTATGAATGTGCTGCTTAACTCACCTCCAGAACGCCTTGGAGTCCTTCTATTGTTATTTTTCAACAACGGCTTGATGGTTGTCTTTGCTGGATCATAGAAACTATCAAACAAATCAATCAAGTCTGTTTTGTCTTCCTGTTTCAACTCGTCGATAGCTTGAATAACCTCAGCGAGACCTTCCTTCTGCTTCTCCGTCCAAATTGTATTCAGACTGTTCAAATCGTGACCGTGCTCGGCCAAAATAATGCGATACTTAACTGCCCGCAAACGATGTTGCAAGGTTGCTTTGAAATAATTCAAAAACACCGGCCGGAAGGAGTTCTGACGTTCCAACATCAAATTTTGACTCTCCAACTCGTCTAGATCACAGGAAATCGGTTGAGCATACTGTGTGATAATTTCGTGCAATAGTGCATCCTCGTCTGCTGCTGCACTGTTATTGTTATTGTTGTTGTTGTAGCTGTTTGACAAACGAAGGGCAATATTATAAGTCAATTTAGCACGAATACTGGCACTGCCATCAAATACTTCCGATTCGCTTTGCGATCGGCGACGATTTCGACGTTGTTTTTTGTTGTTTTCTGATTTGGGTGAGACCGACGAAGTCGAAGCATCGCCTCCATTCTGCATTTTGGTTGGCGATGTTGTCGAACTGACTTGTTCATCATTGTTGTTGTTTTTGTCACCACCACCAATTGCCGATAGAGACTTTGCTAGCTTTCTAAGGCTCAAATACTGTGCGGTATTGCTGCCATCGTCATTTGTGCTGGCGACATTTTTCTGTGCCAAATGGAAGCCATTTGCAAATGCTTTGACTATTTTTTGGAATCTCTCCAGGAGATCGTATTTTTTCAATGACTCCAAAATCATGTATGGAATGAATTTTCTTTCTTCGTGATAGATTAAGACTATGCCATCCGAATTGGGATTGTTTTTCTTCAACAATTCCAACCAATTGAGGAAGTCCTTTAAAGCAGCTACTTCTGATTTTGATTTGATGACCTACGAATATGGCAATTAAATCATTTATATGATTAGTCCAAGAGAGTAAAGTTTATTTGCTTTACGGAACAACTATCAGGCGCTAACGGCTTAAAGAGCCCAAATATGGGACATTTTTTGTTAGAGTATTGCAAATATTCCTAAAAGAGGGTAACCTAGTATCAATGGCGCAACTTGCTCACAGGTCTTGCCACATTGGACAGGAGGAGGTGAAGTGAAAGTGGGCACCGAAATTGTGTGATTTTCCTTATTGCAGGTCTTGTGAATAGATCAGTGGTCTATTTCACCAAATTACAATTGTAATAACAAATTTGTAATTGTGGATTACATTTAAAAATTTGTACATTGATTTTCTGTTCCACAAACTACAAATTTAGATTCCACAAATTTGTTGGAAAGAGAGAAAAGTTAGGGGAAATTGTAATTGTTATTTACAAATGCAATAAAAAATAGTTTAACTTGCAAAGTTGTAAATGACAACTATTTTTCATAAATTTGTTAAACTCTAACGATAACAACAAACGGAAAATGAATACCTATACAGAACAAAGTGATTCGTGATAGGTAATAAAAATGTTTTATTCGCAAAATATAACGAAAGCATAACATTATGTGTTGGTAAATAAGCGATTGGAAAAAAATGTAATCTTATAGCCAAGGATTGGAAATACCTAAAAGCTGTCGTTTGACAAAATTTTAAGGATTATTCACATGAGAACGACCAACATGTAAGCGAATATTCGTCGATTTTGACATTTTTAATTCGTCCAAGGAAGAATGATTTTTGAAGTTATCTCAAAACGCGCGATCATTTTGTTCGTTGTGAGTGTGGATAATGTGGAATGTGGACAGAGTGACAGCAGCAACTAGAATTTCGCGACGAATAAATATGGCTGAGTTCGTAATTGTAAAATTTCCGCAGTACTGCCGAAATTGTGTTCATAAATTAGTTCTGCATGAGCAAGGCAACAATTGTGTTCATAAAAGTATAAAGGGGCCGACCCATAGAATCCGTCAATCCGTCAGCGTCAATGCGTTCGTTGCTGCCAACGTATTCGCCGGATTGAACCGCCCCATAGAATACGTTGTATAATATGACAGTCTCATTTACTTGGTGTAAAAATAATTCACAAAACTGGAAAATTTTAAAATAAAATATGAAAATCATGTCAAAATTATTTGTTTGTAACAAATTTTCATCATCCATTGCTTTTCCTTGTTGCTGTGGGAACACACTGAATTGACTGCTCGTCAAATTTAGTTGTCAACGGATCAACGGACGCAAAAAGTAGAAAGTTAACCAACTCTATCCGTCGTATCCGTCAATTGCGTTGCCTATGGGACGAGCTTCATAAGAACGTGTGTATTCTATTGTGTTGTCAGTTGAAAACGTCAACGCTGACGCACTGACGGATTCTATGGGTCGGCCCCTTAACGACTGTAATTTTGCGGTCAAGTCGGCATTTGTTTTTATTTTGTTGCTGAATTTGCAGGAAAATGGCAGGGAGCAAATGTGATGTTTGTTGCTCAATAACTCCGGAAGTACATAACGGATCTGGATGAAATTTAGTATACAGACAGATTATAGTCTAGAATAACACATAGGCTACTTTATATCCCGGTAAAATCTATGGTGCCCGTATTAAACATGTGTTTTAAGTTACAAAGAGCATATGTGATTGACGTGATTTTCTGTAGAGGTGGTCAAGGGGTCAGAAAATGACAAAGGCTACAGAGACAGTATTGAGCTTAAGAAAGGACAAATAGGAATTTTGAACGCAATTAAAGGGGATAAAAAGTTTGCAAGCGGTTGAAATAGTTGGCTAGAGTTTGTATGGAAGTTGCGTCTTCTTGATAAACAAAATACTACAACATTCAAATTTTGAAAAATCACGTTGAATATCATAAGAAAGGTCCAAGGATTTTCCTGTTTCTTAAGTTTTCAGTTTTCTTATTTTTGCAAGCTTAGAAAAATGCGTTTTAAAATATTTTTGTTGAAAGTAACTTTTTAAATGAATGAACTACAAATTAAATCAAAAACAAATAAACTTGGTTTCTCGTTTTGTCAACGTTTGCTTTTGTGAACTCATTTTCAATAAAGTATGATGACCGCACACATGCAGTTGTAATTGAGTTCATAAAAGCATTTGAGCATATTTAAGGCAGGGCTTGAGCAACAAAGCCTGCAATTACGAACTCATCCTATGTTTACCCAAATTTATTTATATCTGAAAATAGGGCTTGAAAGGTATTTCTAAAATAACTTTTTTTTATTCATTCCTCGTTCGTTGGTCGTTCTCATGTGTAAAAATTATTACTTTGGGTGAATTTCACAAGATGTAAAAGGGCTGTTGGTTTTTTTAAATTTTTCTCTCAACTTATATGAAATTCAGTCTTTAAAAGTTGCACACCAAGCCGCTTTTGATTTGTAAGTATTGTTTTCAAGGCCAAAGTTTACAACAGTAAGAAAGCAGTTGGTGGCTCGCAGCGTTAACAAATTTGCCTATTTTTTCCTCTGCCTTAGAACATTTTCACCGAGACTTTTCATTAATAATAAAAGAATTTGATACTCATAATTAATTCGCAGTAGATTAATTTTTCTTTTGCCCGATTTCATGAAGTTTTAAACACTAAACAGGCTTTTAAACCGTAAAATGAGATTTTTTGGTTTCACCAAGCGCTTAGACACTTTTAAAACTAAATGGCAATTTTTGATTCATTACATTTTAAAAGTGTCATTGAATATTTTGAAAAGTGAATATTAGAGGTCTGCATGAATACATTAATTTGCCGTCACTTACCAAGCACAGTACTTCAGTGTATTCTGTTTGTTGCATGCATAGAAAGTAGTGTACACTGAAAATGAAAACACTATTCCAAAAAACAAACACTGCACACCATTCGATCTCTTTATATTAGAACAAAAACACTGCTTGGTTTTTCTCCAAAGCTTGAATGCTTGAATCAAATAGAACAGAACAAGCCTAACAGTTAAAAAAACACCGAATACACCGAGTATGTAAATACACTGGCGCAAAATTATAGTCCGCTAATGAACAACTTTAAGGGAATTTAGTGTGATACTAGCTTAAAATGACGTTTGAGTCATGTCTGAAACGTCATTTTAAGCTAGTTTCACACTAAACTTGTTCATTAGCGGACTATAATTTTGCGCCACTGTTTGGTGTCGCTTTTTAGTTTGACTTATTGAATCAATTGGGAAAAATACAAAATATACAAACAGAACAGTTATTAACACACTGAGTGCAAGGACTTGCATGAATATGAATTCATGATGTTCGTTGTTCGTTTCTAGCTTAAATGGAGTCTGAGCTGGAGCCTGAGATTTCTACTTTCTTTATTGACCTTGACCTTGATGGTCGAGTACCTCGTTTAAAGGTTAAGACATCTCGAACGCTCTTAGCTTTTCTTAACCACACAAAAAATTTCCCTCAGTTTGTGACAACTGTTTTTTTTTTGTTCCTTTTTTATTTTATTCTTAGTTTGCTTGTCGTGTTTTGAATATGATTCGGTCTGCATTCGATATAAACTCGCTGTATTTGATGCATTTGAGAAAAAAATCAAGTGGTGTATTCGTTTCGAGCAAATACACTATTCTATTGTTTTGGTATCAGGCGATGATTCATTTGATTTGTTTTTCAAGAAGTGAGTACAGCGAATAGTGTATTTGAAAAAAATACAGAACGGCTTGAAAGTAGTTTCAAGCCACTCGCTGCAGATGTCTAGTGAATATAACGCTTTCTCATTTTTTCTCACATAATTTTTATGAGGATGTCAATTTTGACAAAAATTTCCCTGAAATTTCCCATTTCAAGTTGGTGAAACTCAAAAGTTTTAAGGGTTTGATAAAATTTAAAAAGATTTTTGCTAAAAGTACTTTTAGTGTTTGTTTATGAAATTGGGTATTTGACTTTTAAAATCTTCACTTATATCGCCATCGGTGCTCCTGTGCCCTCGACGTAATATCAATTTGTAAACAAATCTACACCATGATCTTTCTACTGCAAGAATTTTTCAGTAACTGAACAAATTTGTAAAATTTTTTGATTTGATGAAACCCAAACTTACAAAAAAAACGTTTTTTTCCACAAACTTGTTAAAAAAATACTTGTAATCTACAATTTGCAAGTTGGTGAAATAGACCACAGGAAGCACATCACCTATCTAACTTCACCACCAATGCCATCGGTCAAATTTATCCTGATTTATAGGCTAGGCATAGCAAACAGCTAAAAAAATAACAAGTCCACTGGGCCGGATGGCATACCTGCGGAACTCTTTTAATATGGAGGAGATATTTTGATGAAACGCATGCACCATGTCATCAAAAAAGTGTGGGACGAAGAATACATGCCTGCTGACTGGTCTGTAAACTCCATATGCCCCATCTACAAAAAATGCAATCCTATGTCATGCGAAAACAACCGAGGCATATCCCGACAACCGACAACGCTTCAGCCAAGAAAGTCTTCTCTTCGCAGCCCCCAGGTTCGAAGAGACAATTTTTAATTAAATATGTGCAAGGAACTTCGCTTCCAATGTAAGCACTGTTTTCTGTTAAGGACTTCCAAAAGTCTGTTCAACTTCTCGCGTACGCCGATGATATTGATATAATGGGAAGAACACAGCGTGATGTCAATGTCACTTTTGTGAGAATTGATAAAACGTCACGACAGACGCATATAATTTCGAGGTAGTTAGAGACTTTGTATACCTTGGCTATCAACACGGACAGTGACATCAGCGCCGCGATCAGAAGGAGAATAACTCTTGTTAATCGCTGTTTCTTCGGGCTAAGAAAGCAATTGAGTAGTTAAGCCCTCTCCCGAACAACTAAGGTGACGCTCTACAAGACCCTCATCATCCCCTTCCTGCCTTATTGTGCAGAAGCATGGACCTATGCCGGTTAGAGAAAAGTTCTACGGAAGATCTATGGTCCTGTATGCATAAACGGTGAATGGAGAAGAAGATTTAACCGCGAACTGAATTGGCTGTACAACGACACTGACCTAGCTAAAAAGAGTGAAGATCCAAAGACTCAGATGGCTTAGTCACCTGGAGAGGATGGACATCAATGCTCCGGCCCGTAAAGTTTTCGAATCCACCCCAAGCTCCACTAATACAATTTTCGCCATAAGAGAAATGGCGGAATTTTTAAGGAGAGGTGAAAGCAAAATTGTTTAGCTCCTTTGTTAGAGAACATCTTAAAGCGGAGAACAACCCAAACTTCACCTTCAAAATAGTAGAGCATGGAGGATCAAGCATAAGGGTTGGGGCTTGCTTTTCCTACTATGGTTTTGAACCAATTTTTTTGCATCAAAACCATATTGGATCAAAAACATTATGTAGATGAAGAAATGCCGCTTTGTGGGGTCTTCCAACAGGTTAATGACCCCAAAATACGAGCAAGAATGCGGGTACAGTGTTAAATAGTAGGTTTGTTCGATGGAACCAGTCCCGGGGAGCTCCGGTGCTTGTCACTTCCCTGAACGGAGCTGCCAAAAAACTGGTTTCACATCGAACGCATTAGTAATGCTCTGTTTTTCCCCTTTGCTGTATAGCAACAGCTGATTCGAACAGCTCCGAAATTCTCACCCCGAAAAAAACTTGGTCGATTCAGAGCACTCCCGGTGCGAGCACTGAATGCACATCGAACACGGTGGAAATGCACCGGGGCGAAAAAAGAGCCACATCGAACAGATCAGTGCGAAATCAGAGCGCCAGAGAGCGACCCAGAGCAGAGCGCACATCGAACAAACCTAGTGTTGCAATTTGCTGTCGGTATTTTTTTTCACACTCACGAAAAAAGTTTTCGTTTTCCAAGTTACATGAAGCAATTCTTTCACACAAACGAGAACGTTCTTTCGCTTTCGCCATACAGGTACCTGCGGTACCTTCAAAGACTGCGGATACTAGAGCGCATGCGATTGGAAAACGCATGCGAAGGACCGATCCCGGTGAAAACTGCTGAGATCCTACATGGATTGGGAGCCGGATAATCCAAACAAACAGCACTTCGAGAGTTCGAGAGAATCTCTTATTTTAATTTTAATTATGAAGCGCTTAATTAAAGACGTTTTAGAAGTATATGCAGTCGCAGTGGACAGTGGCAACAATCAAAAACGGGTTGTGAAAATGAGGTTTTGGCTCGATTTTCTCCTGATTGAATCCTGAATTTTTAGATGCAAATTGAATCATTCCATAGTTTTATAAGTAATCAATTTTGAACCATCCATAAACGTTTTGAAATTATATTTTCAAGTTTCACCTTTCCAAGCACTCCCTAACCGAATTGAGAAGTTTAAAGAAAATATTTGAATAAAAAAAAACTATCGAAATATGAAAATTGGAAACAAAAAATGATCGGCCTGATTATTCCGTTAACTACTTGAACCTGCGACCGCATGTTCATATCTTCCACATAACCGTTAATTTCCAATTTGCATTTAAGCCCTCAATCAAATTAACAGTAAATAAAAGCTGGAGGCATACAAAAAAAAAAGAACTCACCTTGAATGTTTGCAATGATTTCAGCATCCGATAGAATCCAATTGTAATCACCCGAACTTGATGCCGGTTTGTGGCAGCCGGATTCAGATTCATGTAAGGCATTATGTACTGTTCAAAATGTGCATTTGGCGTGTAAGCTGCTAACTGGACAATCTAAATACGCACACACATTTGTAATTTTTTTAAGGACAAAATCATAAGAAAACTTACCTCATCGATAAGCCTTTTGCCGGTGGTGTCTATGTCTACGCCTACAAGCGTATACTTTCCCTTCGGCAAATTCTTAACGGTTTTTGATTCGTTCAGGGAGCCCATAATCGAAAGATCTTGAAAGAAATCACAACAAACAGAAAATTATAACCAACAATTTTTTTTTAAATTTAGAATCAAAAAGAAATTATTAGAAAGAAATGAAGAAAAACAAAACTTTTACCTTTTCAATTTATTGCAAAAAAACAACAGAAAAAAATTATCTATTTTTCCAGATTGAAGAAGTGCAAAATTTGTCTCATAAAAAGCTTCAAATTGTGTGCACGTGTCGAAAAAAAAGTGTGCAATCACAAATCCCAGGCTTAGTTATCAGTCCTCGCAGTTTGACCTTAGATTTTCAAATGAGAACTTTTTCTCTGCCTGCCTATTTGTTTTTAAGAATTTTTTTTTCTTTGTACATAAGAAAGTAGCAAAGTAGATATGTATGGAGAGAAAAATTTCCTCTTGCGATCAACAGAAAATTTTCATGGACTTAGCCTAGCGCTAGAGGGCCGTTATTTTTCTTTTTCTTTATCATTCCTTTGGTGGGACTTTTTCCTTTCTAACTGGCATTTGTGCGGAATGGAAAAATTCAAGTCGATACAAGAGAAAAAAATTTAATCAAAAAGTTGAAAGGTATACGAACGCACAAGTAGTTTTTCTTCTTGTTTCGCAGTTTTCTTTTTCTTTTTGTTTGCAATTGATACGAAAATAGTTTCCCATTTCAAATAGGACACAGAGAATGAAGAAAATAATAATTTTAAGTTATGATATGGCTTATGAGTCACTGGGATTCGAGTGGATTTGTGCAACAAGATTGTGCATGAATTATGTGGTCAAATTCAAAATCTGCATTTATATTAATTACTTTTTATAATCAGACACTTACCTGTTGCACCGGTATTGAAAAGAAATTTATTCGCAAGTTTCTGATGAGAAATTTTTTAATTGAAAATAAAAAGAAAGAAAATTCGCACCAAGTGGAAAACAAATGTGCAGCGGAACAAGCCGAGTAGTAGTAGTAGAGAAACTGATAAGAAAATTTTATCAGCTGTTTTTGGTAAGGAGCCGCTGTACAGAAATTAAGGGGAATTACCATAAGACCAGGGGTGGCTTCTCTTTTTCTTTTAAAAGTGATTTTTATGCACAGCTGGTCAAAAAAGTAGGTGTGACTATTTATTTTATTATTAGTTCATTTTTTTTCATATATTTTCAGTTCAATAATAATTTTCCATGGTTTTAATAAAACCTCCATATCGAAGTAAAGGACATTAAAAGGATCTTAAATAAATACAAACATTTAGTAATACGAGGCCGAAACTGTTAATTGACGCATTTTGGCCTGGTAAAAAAATAGGTGCATTTCCTAAAATATTAAAAAAATATTGGCGCAAAATTATAGTCCGCTAATGAACAACTTTAGTGTGATACTAGCTTAAAATGACGTTTCAGACATGACTCAAACGTCATTTTAAGCTTACAGCCCTATTCTGGCAACCTCACTGATACCTCATAAATCACAATGACCTCATAACTGGTGAGGAACCTGATTTTGTGACTTTTTCGTATTCTGACAAAAACCTCACAACTTGTGACCCTCACAATAACCTCATAACTTGAGGTGAACTTTATATAGTGACTTTTTCGTATTCTAGCAAAATCCTCACAACTTATGACCCTCATAAAAATCTCAAAATTATGATGTGCTCGTTGGCAGATCATAATTCAGGAACTCGATATGCTGACACTGAAAACTTTAAAAAGAAGTGCAAGAACATGGAATTAAATTGATAAATCTATTTGAAGAAAATATATTTAGATATCAAAGGTAAAAATTAAAATACCGATAAAAGTAAATAATCATTTATCTGTAGATTATAGCAAAGGAGAAACTAAGGGATGTGAACGATCCGTTTTCCCTTCGTTTTCCAAAAACTCTGTGTTGGGAGTTGGGACATAATTCAGGAACTCAAGTCACATGATGACCAATGCAGTTCATTGCCATTCACTATTCGAGTACAGTAATTGTTTTGTTGTGTTTTGATCAAAATCAATTATCTAGAAAATAGTTTCTTTCAGTGCTTTTTTTCTGGTCCATGGATCTTACCAAAAGTGTGTAGGAAACAACTACACCATTCCTGTAGACAGGAAGGAAAGTCAAAAGAAGCTTTCTTTTAAATGTTTACACTTTGCCAATAAATTTTAATAAGAGTGTACCAAGTTCTTGCAGAACGATGCACCCTATTTGCTGATTGCCAATTCTTGGAATACCGAGTGGGATGATAAGGGAACCTTCAAAATCCTTCGTGACAGCGATCATTGCGGAATTGAGCTGTAAATTTCAGCTGGATTGCCTGCTGTTAAAAGTTTAAAGATTTCATTGACCTTGAAAAATTGATTTTTTTATATGGGAATTTGTTTTGAAAGAGTTAAATAAATTCTTTTTATATCAAATTTGTTTTCCCTCGATTTTTTTATTTTCTAATAATTTCACATTTTTATCAGTTTATAACTTAATCGCAACCTTTGCCTTTCAATACACATACGGATTCCACTTGGTGCCACCCTGAGTCAACAATACCACCCACCGTCAAGAATTGCAAACAGCGGCTTCCGTCTGCCCCAAACAAAACCGATCTATCCCCAAAAATCCTAGCAATATACTTAAGATGAGATCACAAAGTAAGGTTCTGTGTATTTAGCGAACGACACCGTCGCGTCGCCGTCGTCGCGTTGAAATTCCTTGGTCCATTTCACTCGATGTTTGGGAAGACAACACAATCCACTTTTGTATGTTCGATATTTTCATACCGAATGCCACCGAATATAACACATCCGATTATAAACCCATTTCCCTCATTTTCTGAGCACTGCCAACATGTTCCTTGTTGTGTTCAATATTGGACACACGACCTGCATTTATTTCCTATTTTTAGATAAGAAGAAAATTCCTCTCAGAACCTACCAACAGTGGCCATGTATGTTTTGTTTTAGAGGGCAGTTGTGCCACTACATGATCGTCGAATTTTAGCAAAATCGTTCCGAAAATTCCTGCCGCATGAATCAAATGACATGGTTGGCTAGGTTTTTTCTCGAGGCAGTGAATTCTTGTGACTGTTGGAAGTGAGCCAAGCGGAAATGCATCCCCCTCATTTGGACGAACTAGAATTACAAAATGCATCGATTTTGAACGTTATATAACAGCTGATTAAATTCTTACCTGGTATTCTCGGAATGAACCTGGAAGTTTTTTTTATATCACCCGGTTTCATGTTTTCTGTTGCCAAAATGTATTTGAGTTCGTCCCCAATTGCAACGAGGGCAACTTTGGAAGTCTTGCAACCATCATTAATGACATCAACGACTCTCTAGTTGTCGTGGACCTTCGATTGGACCATCTCTGACCCACTTAACCCAGTGGTATTTTTGTTTGATTCCTCCACCAATACCTTTTGCTACCATGAGTCCAGTCTCCGGATCTCGACCTGCTAAGTGACTTATTTTAAGTGGCTGGACAGTGTATTCGTCGGTGAAGTGAACGATACGACGAAACTGCTTGCCACCACCTGGTTTTGGAATTCTTCAAGGAATTCCTCAAATAGGAATCTGCAATTGTTGACAAGCGGTCAGAGAGGATTGATTTTTGGTAACTGTTTAGTTGAAGCATTTCTTTGTCGTTGCTGGCGTGAATCGAATGGACTATACAAATAAATTCCAAGATGGAAGTTAAATACAGAATAATAATAATAATTATAATAATAAAAATAATTTCTTACCAATAGATTTCATTCTTATGATTTCACAAAACTCTTGTTTTTTTTTACTGATTTGTTTTGACAAATCAGCTGGACTGGAAGTCACAAAAAGAAACTCACCTTCCTGTGGTGGATGTGTTGTGAGGTTTCTTATGAGGTTTTTCGCAGAATACAAAATTGTGACAACCTCATAAGAAACCTCACAAAAACAACCTCATAAGAAATTGTGATTTGTGAGCATCACAACTTCAGAATAGGGCTGTTAGTATCACACTAAAGTTGTTCATTAGCGACTATAATTTTGCGCCATTGATTTTATTAGCATTAAGTGTGGGTTATCTCAATGTTTGATTAACTTACTCTAATAGCCAGTGTATCCTCCAATGTTAGCCGGAACTCTTTGGATTCGGCGTGGCATTGATTGCCCTTGTCCGACCTGGACTGTAGCGCCATCATAAGAAGGTGGTACTGATTCACCAAATTTTAAGCATGTCTGCTGGGGTATGGAATAACCATTCTCTTTGAACTACTTCCCACAATTGGTTTCCATTTTCGAAATATTGCCCGCGTTACTTTTGCTTGAGTTCATTTCTAAGAGTTCTCAATGGGATTGAGGTCAGGGGATTGACTTGGCCACGGGAAAAGAGATACGTCCTTCTTTTTGAACCAATCTTTTATGAGACTCGCCGTGTTTTGGATGGTTGTCATGTTGAAAATGACACCGGCAGGCAGGGGCGAACGCAGAAAAAAATTTCGGGGGGGGGGGTTTCAAAAAATATTTGTTACGTAAAACAAATTTATTAACTATAATTCAAATAGAAGTTGGATTCCTTAATAGTCGGCCCCTTAAATTCGAGTAGTCGGCCACGGGAGTTGTCAGTAGTCAGCTCCCTTTAATAAATTAATTATTTATAATTTATAAGCCGTTGCTAAATCTTAAATGTATTAACAAACCTTTTTTAAAAAATTGCTAAATAAATAAAAGACAACATACAACAAATAATTAATTAAAAACAATCTTGTATTATGTGTTAAATTGGGTAAAAGAGCGTAAAAGATGATTCCGTTAATACACAGAAGTCGCTTGATTCCATTGAAAGGAGGGATTTGTGGCCATCGACCTAAAGCAGTCCTGAGCTTTTTATATTACTTTCCATAATCCGTTCGTTGAAACTATATTGGCCACATATTGAAAAAACGTTACGGATTGTATCCACCTACTTTCAGATCTACCTAAGAGGTAAGACCCATTTATCCGGCACACTTTTTGCAACAGTTTGAGGAGGGAGCACATAGGGAAACACAAGCAAAGGTGTCGTCACTGAAAAGAAAAAGTACAGTGATCGTCTCATGTTCGTTTCCATGTTGTACAGTATAAAGATTTTTCCAACCTCTTGGTGTCCACCAAAAGGCTCGACCAACCATAGAATTCATAGGTTAAATTACTTTTTCAGAAATTACAATACTTCAGGGTATCACAAGGGATCTACATTGATCTAAGTGCGACGGTAGCAAAATCAACTGTCAGCCCATATAACCTAACCTAACCTAACCTCTTGGCGACTCCTGACAGGCTGAATGATGTTTCATCTCCATTAAGAATCTTGAGGGGTCTTCTAAAATACCGTCTGCGTCAATCTCTTGTAAATACTCATACGTCCCGATCGCTCGTCCCCTGCTGTTCTGAGTCCCTCAGTTCATAATGTAATGTGACATCTTGAAAAGGCCTAATAATACGTTTTCCATTGTAACCTATCTTTGAAAGCAGTCCTACGTTTGTCCTCAAGATAGAGGTTTGTCATCAAGAGGTCTGTGCGCTTCTGAGGAAAGCCACACTTGGCAAGGTATATGAGCCACTTAACAAGATTGTGTTCTCTGGCTAAGCTAAAGACAGTTTCCGGTCCCATTTTGTTTGCTTCTCTACAATTCTACCATGGATACGATCTTGTAGTCGCTACCTCGAGGGAGCCTGTATGCTTCTCTGATCGGCCAATTGTGCTGTTATTTTTACTAATACGTTCGAGGTACTTGTGGAATTCGCGTTTTACTTTCTGTTCGGAACTACCCATTTTCAGAGTGCTGGAATGTTAAGATATTTTTTGAAACTAAGCTTTTCTTCACAGTACCTATCTATGTTGTTAAAGAAACAAATCATTTGCTAATCTTATCTTCTTAAGTCGGCCCTTACGTTTATATAAGCGGCTGACTACTGAAAATACATGTTAAAAAAACCTTTTTTTTGCGCCAATCAAGAG
The DNA here is from genome assembly GCA_943590905.1 of Sphaerophoria taeniata. Lineage (NCBI taxonomy): Eukaryota > Metazoa > Arthropoda > Insecta > Diptera > Syrphidae > Sphaerophoria > Sphaerophoria taeniata. The sequence goes on from OX016540.1 coordinate 47,953,115, forward strand.
AGAATATAATTTCCATTAAAAATTAATAAGAAATAGAAGGTTTCAGCCTTGTAGGGCAACGGCACACACACAACATGCTCGTTTGCATTATTCCCTACACGGCGAATACAAAATTGGCGAACATCATTTCGTAATTCGTACGTGTTGATTCTTTAAGGTGTGTGTGAGGATGTGTCAAAAAGAGAAGCTAAGTCACTGCGCCAATGGTTATTTCATAGAAAAAATTAGGTTTGCTTTCGAATATCTCCCTACATGTGAACAACGAAACCTACGAAAATGAGAAAATCGAAAATGTTTGGCAACAGCGAACCATCTACATGTTGACGAATTTAAGGCGAACACGAGCATGTTCGTTAAGGGCTTCCCTTAATTATGTGTGATTTGGTGTGGCTATGATGAAGGTTTTTTTTTCGTAGATTTTGTTCGCAACCCCCGTTAGATTCGAAACGACCGATGCAATGTATTTGCGAGCAGATAAGTGAATTTTTGTATATTTTCGTCGCAGCTCCAGTTATTTGGAACCCACCAATCATAACAGATTAAAAATTTTCGGTTAACATAGTTTGAGAATTTGAGTTGGAAATTTATTTTGTAAGTACAGATACTTTTTTTCTTTTGAACAATAATGGATATTTGTTTACTGCACATTATTCTCACATTTCGGGGGGGGGGGGGGGGGGGTTAACCCCCAAAACCCCTACCTGCGTTCGCCCCTGCCGGCAGGGCATACTTTCTCCAGATAGTGGAAGCATGAAATTTTCCAAGATATCCCTGTATAATTTGTTAATATGGTTCCTATAAGGAATATAGGACCAACACCGTATAAAGAAAAACATCTCCACACCATAACAGTGCCACCTCCATGTTTGATCGTTTTTTGTATATAACGGGGATGGTATTCTCTTCTTTTTGGGGGTCCCCGGAGTCCGATGAAAACAAATTTATTTTAGTCTCGTCACTCCGCAGGATATTACTTCAGGTCCATTCTAATTTGCGTATCTAAGAGCAAATTCTTTTCGGGTCCTTATGTTGTTAGCTCCAAAACTACGCATGAGCCTAGGGGCGCGAGACAAAAAAGGAGCGCAGTGATTTTTACAAGGGGCCAGTAAAGCAAATTCCTAAGTGGTTGTTAAAGTCCCAAACGTATGAACTCAAGCTGCACTTGCCACTTTTGTTAAAATAAAAATCGGTCCTGCGCAATTCCATTTGCCGCACAGTCAACTCGGTTTGCCAATTCGGCCATCGATTTAGCTCCTTCTAATCTTGTAATTGTTTTTGAATTGTGATTTTACTTATTGTAAGGCAGACACAAAAGGAGATCGGAAACTAACTTACATTTTACCCTCCGGATACCGCAAATTTTATTTGACTGTTACTTCGTGTCTGTGAATAAATGAGAAAAAACAGCAACAAAAATGAGGTGGAAGGACCATATTATTTACTGTGATAGTATTGGTAAAAACACGCATACTATCGCATTAAAAATATCGCATTATGGTCCATAGCTTGTAGGCATTGTCATTTTGACAGCTCGGTTTCCCATCTTCCTTTTGAACTCATCTGTGTTAAGCAATGGTTGAATTTCATCAGCGGAAGGCAAAGATTTTGACGGATTCAAAACATAATTGTTCTACATTTTTAAGTATTTTCTTGATTGATTTTTGGGGCAATCCGATGTGGCTAACCGAGTTGCAATTTAGTTTGCATAAAAACCAAATCAAACTACATAACTTGGTTTACAAAATTTACGGTTCGGCAAATCATTACTTAAAATATTTCAAACCGAAATCGTAAGATCTTTCGGACAATATTAATCGATTTCATGTAAACTAAGTCTGTTTTTCTTTGGCCCCCATTTCAACGCATTCTCCTAAGCCACGATACATGGGTTTCGTTCAAACTATAGTACGAGATATTTTTAATACAGGGGCGCCGGTGGCGCACAGCGCTAATTGGGTCACCGAGCTAGACTTCTCGTTGCTGCCATTTCTACTACTACTTCGTATTAAAAAAATCCGTTATAATTTTTGAATTAAAAATATCCCAATCTAATGGGATTTTCTTGCATCATGAAAGAACCGCTGCAATCTAGCACCTGCCATCTACACACACTAAACAGAACCAACACATCAGCTGTTTTATGTCAAACTTCAAGACACCTCAAGAGAAAAAAAAACAAGAATTTAAGGAATCCAAATCAAAGCAATAAGAAATAAAGCCCACGATTTAATAAACAGAAAAAAACTCAAAATTTCTTTCTACACAATCAATCCAAAACAAAACCGATTAAAATGTTGTCATTCTTTCGTAAGATGTCGACGACAGACAATGTGCCCGCGACGAACACGACAACGACGACGACACCAGTCAAAAGTCCAACAGATAACAAAAGTCAGCAATCGTTAGACGAGGGAATTCCAATAGGTGAAGAAGCACTCCTTAAAGAATTGGGATACAAAGATGCCCAAGATCTACAAGAGACACTATTTGGTAAATCGTTGAATTTTGTTGCATAATGTTAATGCTATTTGCAATTTATTGTTTGAAGATGTTCTGCGTAGTATTCGTGACCCAGAAAAACCGTGTACCTTGGAAGACTTGAATGTCATTTATGAAGAAGGAATTTTTGTCCTGCCTCCGACGAAGTCTAATGTTTATGTGGTAAGGTGAAGTTTCTTAAGAATTTATAGAACTTGTTTAAATAAAATGATTTTAGGTTCGAGTTGAATTCAACCCAACAGTGCCTCATTGTTCGCTGGCGACTCTTATTGGCCTGTGCATTCGGGTGAAGGTCGAACGAAGCTTGCCACATAACGTCAAACTCGACATTTATATCAAAAAAGGAGCACATTCAACAGAAGATGAAAGTAAGTTGTTTATCCAGTTCCCATACTTTTCTTGAATGAACAAACTAATTAATTCTTTCAGTCAATAAACAAATCAACGACAAAGAGCGAATAGCAGCGGCAATGGAAAATCCAAATCTGAGGGAATTGGTAGAAAATTGTATCAAAGACGAGGACTAGTTAGAGTTTTGTATTTATGTTTGTTTCTAAATTAACCTCCTTAAGGCAATGGCATGGAGCGGTGCTCTTAAAACAATGAAAATTAATAATGAAAAAAAAGAAAGAAACAGTGATCTTATTGGACTGTGGATTTACACATGTATTTACTATTTACGCCTTTTTCTTATCAATAGGTGATGTATTAGAACTGCAACTGATTAAAGTGAATGTAATGTTTTTTACCTTGCATTTGAAAAAAAAGTTTTTGTCTCTCTCTTTGAGTCATTTGTAGTCTTATCAAATGAGAAAATCCTAACAAATCCAATCGCAATTAGTATCATATGCAATTCAAAGCAATCGCTGATACAAACAACAAACAGCTTTAATCGATGACAATTTGGTTTAATTGTTATGACTAGGTCGTGTGCAATACTTTACTCAAGTAGCAATATGGCTGCTCACATGTGAACAACAATTTGTAACCACCATTGATGACAAAAAGTACTAACTCGAGTAAAATATCGACACATGGCGAACTTATGTATGTAGGTATTTGGTAGATCGGAAATATTATGTCTAATCAATCAAAAATATTAGATAGATATTTTGTGGACTTATCGGTCGAAGACATTATTGATAAGGTCGACTACTTGCTACTAGGTAAGGTAACATTTTCAATGTGTGAAGTAATTTTTGAAGTTTCACAAATAGAAAAAGAGTTACATGCTTTCAACTGAGAACAATGGATCCGGCAATTCCGTCCAACTGCCTGTTCTTGTGTCTATAGCTTTACTTACTTACTTAAGGTGGCGCTACAGGGTGGACTTGGGCCTCAACCAACAAACCTCTCCAGCCAGCACGGTCCCTAGCTAGCTGTCTCCATTTTCGAACGCCAAGTTGGTTGACGTCATATTTGACTTGCACGCGCCACCTGAGCCTTGGTCTTCCTCTACTGCGTCGTCCCTCTGGGGTGGATTCGAAGACTTTAGGGGCCGGGGTATTGGTGTCCATCCTCTCCACGTTACCAAGCCATCTGAATCTATGGACCTTCACTCTTTTTGCCAGGTCAGTGTCGTTGTACACCCCGTACAGTTCGTGGTTAAATCTTCTCCTCCATTAACCGTTTATGTATACAGGACCATAGATCTTTCGTAGAATTTTTCTCTAACCGGCGCGCGTAGGGTGGGTGCTCTCATTCGTCTTTGACTAGGTCCATGCATCTGCACCATAATATAGCAGGACGGGGATGATGAGGGTCTTATAGAGCGTCACCTTAGTTGTTCGGGAGAGGGCTTAACTACTCAATTGCTTTCTTAGTCCCAAGAAACAGCGATTAACAAGAGTTATTCTCCTTCTGATCTCGGCGCTGATGTCACTGTCCGTATTGATAGTAGAGCCAAGGTAGACAAAGTCCTTTACTACCTCGAAATTATATGTCCAAGACGTTGTCGGTGTTGGGTGTCCTTTCTTGATGACAGCATATACTTTGTTTTGCCCTCATTGACCGGTAATAACCCATTTTTTCGACCCCTGTTTGTAAATATACTCGCAAAAGCACTGTTGACATCAGTGTACGCGAGTAATTGAACAGACTTCTGGAAGATAGTGCCTCTAGTCTTGACGAACTATTCGTTCCAGTATGATGTTAAAGAAGTCGAATGACAGTGCATCACCTTGTCTCAGTGTTGCCGATTCAAAAAAAAATTTATCATGATTTTTTATCATGAGATCCTCAAAAAAATCATGAGATTGCTTATTCTTCATTGGGCCCTTAATAATAAATCTTAGCTAAAAATTCACCAGAAAAATTTTAAATAAAAAAATACATATGAGATTTCATTTTATTTTATTAAGTTCTAAAATAAAATTTACATCAAAGGGCTTGGTAGTGCCCAGCCAAGTTCTAGCACTACTCCTTTTTTACAAGCACATTTTTAACCCCCCATAACTTTTGAACCTATAGAAATAGAAGCTTCAAATTTGAATTACGTATTAACATCATGGAGACAAAGGCCCTGTAATAATAATAATTTAATGGGTAGAACTACTTGAACAGTAAACACTGACTGATCATCAAAATTATGAAGCACTTCCAACAATAGCAGAATCTTAAAATTTGGTACACTGGTAGGTTTTCGGGTGAATACAATGGGAAAAATCGAAAATTTCATTTTGCTCATTCAGGAGCGTGGTATCCGCCCACTATGTTGAAATTCGGACTTCTAATAGGGTTTTGGTTGAAAATTAGGAAAAATATAATTAACTTATTTTAGGTTCATTTAGGGGCGTGACTTTTGCCCACTATCTTAAAACGGTCGTAGGGTGTTAAAATTCGGATTTCCTTTAAGGTTTTGGTTGAATGACATGAAAAAATGAAAAAAAAATCAATTTCCATTCAGGGAGGTACCCACTCACTTTATCAAAATGGTGGAAAACGTTTAAATTCGAAATTCTGATAGGGTTTAGGTTGAATATAAGAGAAAATACAAGTATAAAATTGCAGTTTCATTATAGGGGCGTTGTTGCCGCCCACTTTTTAAAAATAGGATGTTGAAATGTAGAATTCTGGTTTGTTTAAGTTCATACAACTCCCATGAGGAACTTTCTTTAGTTGTTTCACAATGGAAACTTAGGGTCTAAATGAGTTAATAACATTAAGACAGCCGGTCTAACCTAACCTACCTATTATTTATTTATAAATTGGCAGAGCAATTATATTGCTAAATTTTGCTAATTGCTAGCATTATATAGTGTATTTCGAGGTTCAAGCTTCCATAAAAAAAAACTTTACAGATACGGAAAACCAATACACGCGAACACCTGGCTCAAGGCCTTAATTTCGCGGTGGATTGGATTCCAATCCACTCTATTTTTATATGCATGAATTACATGCATATTTATAGTGTATGTTGCCTTGTAGTTTAAAGGAAAAGACACAAGATTAATCTTGAAGCATCTGCCCCATAGCCATAAAATTTACCTTCCGTCATTTCCATTTATCTCAAGTACCAGTTTGCTTCAACGTAATGAAAGCCATACTGGAAAATGTGTTTCTATCTATATACTGAGCTTTGAGGACGTACACTCAGTTACCGAGAACGAATCTGTCGTCAACCACAGCCACTCTGAAACTCCCACAAGGGGGCCAACCGCAACTGTAGTTGACATTCAAAGGTCATAAAGACTCAATGAATCGGGCATTCAACTACCCCAGAGCACCAGTTTTTTCAGAAGACCTGGTGGTCTCTTTTGTTATATTGTACTCTGTGAATGTATGAAATTATCATATACATTCTTTGCGAATGTGTGAAATTATCACACATTCGTACAAACCAAAAGGATAATTTTCCAGCTTCGTTGAGTTACGGCTCAACAGGAACACTGGTGTCCATTGTCATGCAGTCTCTAGTCAGTTGTAGTTGCGGTGAACCAAACTGGAAGACTGCATGACACATTGTCATGCAACACCAAATTTCTAAGGAACACTCATTAGTGCCTTATTCTATCATATTGATTTCAAGTACAGTCTGTAAAATTTAATGATACCTGTACAATGAAAACGTAGGTTCATTCGCCCTGACCGAAGTCTGGTTACCGCTCTGCACCACTTGGAGGTCGAACCTTCCGCACATGAGCGGCAAGAAATCTGTACCTACTCGAAATTGCAAGCAACCCTTTCCAGACCCTCACCCACTCTTTGCAGAGCAAAAAACTTTACAAAAAGATGTGATCAGAACAAAAACATAAAATGTAAAAAAAGAGCCAAGTTCTGTATTCTGTTATGTGCGATCAACACTGTGTAAAAAGTCAGCCTACAAAAGTAATGAGATAAAAACGCCATGTAAAAGTGTTGTACTGAATATTCATCAAATCATAGAAGATAATACAACAATATTAAAAGAAAATAGAAAATAGTTTGGATGAAAATTTGGGAATATTTGTTTTAAAATCAACAATCAATCAACAACAATCAACAAATTTATTGGTTTTCTTATTATTTTTGAAGGAAGATTTTAAAAATCATGAGATTTTCAATAAATTCATGAGATCATGAGATGGGGGTGAAAAATCATGAGAATCATGATAAATCATGAGATTCGGCAACACTGCCTTGTCTAAATCCTTTTTTGACATCTGTTTAGACCAGGAAAGTGGTATCACTGCAAGACAACAATTACCAACATAACCAACTTTAACCACCAGACGACCATTGCCAACATACGAATAAAAAACCCAAGCGTTGGCGCTTTTTAAAATTGATACGCAGTAGCTTGGAAGTGGATTATTTGTATTAACGAGATTTTTGATTAAAACATATTATTAAAAAGAAAGTTTCTTTTTCATTTATTATTGTATGGCATTGGGCCAGTTCCACCTAACAACATCTCACTGAGATCTCAGAGATCTCAGAGATTTTTTAGGTGGAACAAAAAATCTCAGCTGAGAATTGAGATTTTTTTCTGAGATCTCTGAGATGAAAATATTTTGGATTCGATTTCTCACTCAGCTATTTTGACGTGACTGACATTTGTACAACAACAATTTGTAAGGTAACCATTTTATCTCAGTGAGAACTGAGAATTATGTTCCACCAAATGATTTTGCCTCAGTCAAAGTGACATTGAGATCTCAGTGAGATGTTGTTAGGTGGAACTGGCCTATTGGGTCATAACAATTGGCGACGAGGATTTGTTTAAAAAAAAAGAGAAGAAAAACATTCACAGTATGAGCGAGAATGAAGAAAAAATTCTCCAGCTTTTGGAAATACAATCAAAGCTCCTTGAGTCCATCATGAAAGACAAGCAGTCATCGACTCCGCAAATCGAAAAACCAGAGTTCCTCATGGATACATTAGCAAACGGCATATCAGAGTTTGCCTACGATCCAGCAAATGGAATTGTTTTCGAGGGATGGTTTAGTAGACACAAAGATGTTTTTACCGTGGATGGAAAAAAGCTGGACGATGCATCACGAGTTAGATTGCTGATGAGGAAACTTAATCCAATCGCTCACGAAAAATATGCTTCTTATATCCTCCCGAAGAACTCTCGAGAAATTTCATTTGATGAAACAGTCAAAACTTTGAAGACTCTCTTTGGTGCTCCCGAATCCCTCTTTAATGCTCGTTTTCGCTGTTTGCAAACAGTTTATTTATTTATTTATTTATTTCAATAACATACACATTAAGAAAATATAAATTCTTGTAGCTAGTGCTGTTTAAAATTGAGGTTACAAAAAAGTTTTACATTACATTAAGAAAAGAAAAAGAGAAAGAAAAAAAAACTATATTCAAATATAAATTATTGTTTGAAAAATTTAATGATATTAAGAAATATTTTATTGTATATATACATTTGCCGCCGCCGCTGTGATATACATACAACAAGGGATTTACTAAAACTTTGCAGTTTCCTTTTAGCCAGTCTGATTGAAAAAATATCTCAGTTCCCTACGAAAGCAACCAGTGCCACCTATCTCTCGAACATGCATTGGAAGCGAATTCCATAAACGGATAGAACTCACGAAGAATTGCCGCTCAGAAGTAAGGCAAGAGAAACGTGGAAGTATAAGTTGGCGAGATCTTATTGAGTTACTAAAAATTAACTTGGTGAACAGAAAACAAGGTTGATGTGTTTGCATCGAATGAGATTATCAAATGACATTTTGTAGAGTAGGTAATTTTGAAAAATGGGAAATTCTGTCGAATCGTCGTACATTGAATACATAACGGGCAATATTATTAAATGCCACGTTAAGCTTTCTTCTGCTCGAAGAATCACAATTGCCGAAAATCTCACATCCGTAAATTAGGTTGGGAACAATAAGAGTTTTGGCCAGCAACATACCCGTTTTCAGAGGTGTATAGTGGTGAGAAAGCCAAAGCCGACGTAGAGTTCCATAGACCTTTGCAACAGCCGTGTTAATGTGGTTCTCCCACGTAAGAGTTCTGTTGAAGACCATTCCTAAGTTTCTTACATTGTCCACATATTCGATTTTTTCTCCGCGAAGTATGATGTCAGGAAAATACGAAACATCCAGCGTTTTCTTACTTATTATTACACATTTAGTTTTGGAAGGATTAAGCAACAGACCATTGTCATCAGACCAAGTGGAAATCTTTTCTAGATCATCATTTAGTGAATTTGCACAGTCCTCAATAAGATCCAGAGTACAGCTTCTATAAACTTGCACATCATCAGCGTACATGTGAAGAGGAGAAGATACTTGAAGGGGAATTTCATTCACATATAATGAGAACAAAAGCGGTCCAAGGATAGAGCCTAGAGATAGAGCAAACAATAAAAATCCAACAGAAGACTTTTCTACCTATGCTGCTAGGGTAAACAAAGGTTGTGAAGACTTTAAATTGAGTGAACTAACTGCCGATCAGTTCAAGTGCTTGGTGTTCGTAACAGGTCTGCAATCATCTCAAGACGCAGACATCAGAACAAAGCTTCTTTCAACTTTAGAAGACACCGCGAGCGCGACAAATCTCAATTCAAACAAGCTGTTGTCGGATGTGCAAAAATTCAAAAATCTTAAAAAAGACACAGCTCTAATTGAGAATTCGTCGACACCAAAACCAATGATCAACGTTTTAAAGAAAGATAAACATTACTCAAAGACAAAGCAGCAGCATCAAGCTAAGCAGCAAAATAGCCACCCCAAGACACCATGTTGGAGTTGCGGGCAAATGGATTTCGCAAAAGATTGCGATTTCCAAAACCATAAATGCACCCAATGTGGCCGAACTGGACATAAGGAAGGCTACTGCAACTGCTATTCAACAAAAGCGAAGCAAAACGACGCCGACACAGACAAAAACAAATCAAGCCGACGAATATTCGCACCCCGCAACAAGTCAACTCCATCAATCATGTCCAAAGACGGAAATTCGTGACGGTCAGCATTCGCATCCATCCTCAACGTGAGTCGCATCCAATCAAACTCCAAATTGATACTGGGTCAGAGATCAGTTTGATTGACGTCACCACCTGGTGGAAGCTAGGACAGCCGGGTATATCTTTGAAGGGCACGAAATATTTTGACTAGCTTAATTTGACTGCGAAATTCAGCTAAACCGGGAAGTTAAAATTTGTACTCTTTTTGTATCAAATATTAACGCTCTTAATATTTTAGGTACAGACATGTGCGAGACCTTCGGGTTATGGAATCAGCCAATGAACATGGTATGTAGTCACATCATTCAACCGACTATCGACGAACGAAATGCAGCCATTGCCAGCATTCAACAAAAATACGTCAAACTGTTCAAAGCCGATCCATCATGCTGTACCAAAACAGAAATTGAACTCCATCTTAAGCCTGCCAGCAAGCCTATCTTTAGAGCGAAGCGCCCTGTTGCATACGCGGTACTCCCGCTCATCGAAGCAGAATTAAAACGTCTCCAAGATCGCGACATCATCACTCCAGTAGACTACTCAGATTGGACAGCCCCCATTGTAGTCGTCCGAAAAGCATCAGGAGGAGTTCGCATTTGCGGAGACTACTCTTCAGGCCTCAACGCATCATTAGAGCCGCATCAATATCCGCTTCCATTGCCAGAAGATATCTTCGCCAAGATAGCAAACAGCCCTTTATATACGCACATCGATTTGGCAGATGCGTATCATCAAATAGCAGTTTCACCGGAATCAAGACAACTCCTTACAATCAACACGCACAAGGGATTGTTCACCTTTAACAGACTTGCACCTGGCGTTAAGTCTGCACCAGGAGCTTTCCAGCAGCTAATGGATGCAATGCTTGCAGGTGTCGATGGTGTTGCAGCATACCTTGATGACATCATCGTAAGTGGGAAAGACTGGCAAGACCACTTGAACAATTTAAACACAGTGTTGCAACACTAATTTTCGAATCAAAATTGAGAAATGTTCATTTTTTGTGCACGAAGTGAAGTATCTTGGTCACATCGTAGACAAAAATGGTTTACGCCCAGATCCAGCCAAAATTGACAAGATAATCACGATGCCAGCACCAACTAACATTACTGAAGTCCGATCATTCCTCGGAGCAGTGAACTTTTACGGTAAGTTTGTGAAGCAAATACGAGAACTCCGAACTCCATTGGACAATTTACTTCGGGAAAATGCTTAATTCGAATGGTCGGAGGAATGTCAACAATCCTTCCAGAAATTTAAAAGCATTCTCGCATCAGACCTTTTGCTCACTCACTACAATCAAAATTTACCGATAAAAATAGCAGCTGACGCATCCAACGTTGGGCTAGGTGCATGTATCATGCACATATTTCCGGATGGAAAAGAAAAAGTCATCGCCCATGCAGCGAGATCACTGACGTCAGCCAGTCTCGGCATAGACAGGATGAAAACCATCGCCAGGTGCCATGTTTACTGGCCCAATATCGATGAAGATGTTACACTTTTTGTTAAACAATGTCACGCTTGCGCTCTCGCCGCTAAGGCTCCAGTTAAGACAACACTTCAGTCATGGCCGTTAACAACATCAGTGCTAGAACGAATCCATATTCACATCGCAGGACCTTGTGACGGAGTGCACTACTTTGTCATTGTTGACTCCTTTTCAAAATGGTTGGAAGTCTTGCATCTTTCCAACCTGTCATCATCAACAATAATCAACGAACTGACGGGTTTCTTTTCTCGCTACGGTGATTGTGAACAGCTTGTCTCGGATAATGGGACACAGTTAGGGATTGCAATCCCGGAATGATTTTTCAATCCCGGGATTTCGGGATTCAAAAATTTGGATCCCGGGATCCCGGGATAATCCCGGGATTTAAAGAAAAAATAAAAGATATTTGTGGAAATTTTTATTTTGTTTGTTTGACAACTTAAAAAAGAAATAACTCAATAAAAACTCTTAAAAGCAATAACTCCATGATTATTTAACAAAAAATATTAACTTCTTAAAAAAACTAATTCATAAAAACTCTTAAAAAAAAAACAAAAAAAAAGTATTAATTCAGACAAAGTTTTTCTTTATTTCCATTTTTGATGTCGGAAATTCTACTGCTTGATACATTTGATGCCATTTGCTGCTTTTACGCAATTTTATGGGATTTTACATTCAACCACCACGAATCGCTACTAAAATTCGATACTTTTTGTGTTCAATGTAATTTGTAAAGTGAAAAGTAGCAATCTCTTCTTTGAATGTGTGTGTGAAAGCTATTTAAACAAATTTATGATTAATTGTTCTTCAATTTAAAATGTGTACTACCTTGAATTTAAACACAATTCGTAAATTTACGTGCGCCAAAATAATTTTTTCAACAAATCTTGCAACAAACACCAAACGTTTTGAATTTTAACAAATATCAAACTGTCCGAAATGTCAAACTCGTAGTATGTGTGAAAATTCGTGTGAGAATATGTTTAAATCTGTCTCCAAAAAGAGATTTCAGAGAAATCAATTCGTCCGGTAAAAAATTCAATACTTTTCCCAATGTAATTCAGTTAAGGGAAAAAAAATTGCCACACATTCGTTGCCTCTTCTGCTCACTTTTACTCACCTTTCGTACGTTCAAACTTAAAACTACAATTTTTCAAATTTACCGGTTAATTTACTCCCCAGATGGGGTGCCTAAGTTTACTGAGAAAGAATTGGTATAAACACGCATACTCTTGCAGTAAACTTCGACCGCAGCTTGTAGACATTGAGGGCATTCCGAAACCTAGTGACTACGTAGTCAATTCGTTCTGATTGGTCAATTAGTTGTTTCGAACCAATCATAACGAGTTGACTACGTAGTCACTAGGTTTCGGAATGCGCTCATTGTCTACATATCCCTTTTAACTCATCGGTGATCATGTGGTTTCTCTTCTCTTGTCTATGTCCACAAGGCTGTCTTCTTTATAATAATTTCTCTATGATTGCTGTTAGAAGGTATTTAAAATGAAATAAGGAAAAAATTTGTATGTAAATATTTAATCCATTGTATTTCTATTTAGCTAGTACCCGCGACCTGGCAATCGATTGTAGTGAAATCTTGAGACCTGACACAGTGCTGTTTTCTTACATAAGTTTGGTATTGGGATTTTTTTTTTTTGGTTATGATATAGCACAAAAAACCCATGCTTGATTATACTAGGTGTCTTTATATACAATGATTTAATCTACCAATCCCGAATCCCGATAATCCCGGGATTAGATAATACAATCCCGGGATATAAAAGATTGAAAAATGTACCGGGATCCCGGGATAGTGTTCTTATTGATGAAAACGGTGATGAAGACACGTAAAATAAAATATATACCATATTTTTACAAAAAAAGAAATAAATTAAGACGTAAAATAAACTTTGAATGAATTTTAGTTTTCTAAATAGAATATGTGATTATTTTGGGAGAAAAAATGTAAAAAGAATATGAAGAAAAAGTAAGAATGTTGTCTTTGAAAACAAAAATCTGTATTTTCAGAAGAATTCTTTTAATAAGTTGGTTTTTTTGTGAGAAACTATAGTTGATTTATATATCAAATTAAAGGTTATGAAATAAGGATTAAAACGATAAATAAATAAATATATATGTTTATATGTATATATGAAAATAAAAAATATTCGAGACAAAAACACACTGAATGATATCTTTGAAAACAAAAATCTGTATTTTCAGAAGAATTCTTTTAATAAGATGGTTTTTTTGTGAGAAACTATAGTTGATTTATATATCAAATTAAAGGTTATAAAATAAGGATTAGAACTATGTATAAAAATATATATGTCATCACTGATATTTTCAAAATATCTGCATTTGAAAAGCAACTTAAAAAAATGTTTTCAAACAATATCGGAGCCTTGTATATGATCATGTACTATATATATATAAAAAAAACTGATTTGCTAAGAAAGATATTTTTATGATCTTTCATTTGGTACCAAAATCTTTTCTGTAAAACCCATGAGTCAGAAGTTATTGGCGTTTATAGTGAAAATAAGCCATTTTTGTGATTCTACAAACATCAACTTCAAGGTCAAATATCTCGAAAACTACAAAACCGAATTTGAAAATATTTGGAATATACAGGGTGATTCACGAGCGTTGTGCCAAAAAGCTAGAGCGTGTAGGTTGAGTTGAGACAAGAAAAAAATCGTATGGTAGGGGGGGGTCTATTCCCCCCCGTTTAGCCGGGAGGGGCAATTTTCTGAAAAATTGACTTATTTTGTAAAAAAAAATATTAAAAATCAACGGCTTAGTTTACAACACCGTGCTATACCTTTCTGAAAAGCTAAAAACTTCTTATTTCACTTTGTTTTTAAAATAAATTGTTTTAACGAATAGTTTTAAAAAAATAAATTTTCAAACTCAAAATTTTCAAAAAAAAAGCCAAAAAAAATTTTTTGAACTAATTTTTTTCAAAATTTTATGTAATTAAGTACTAATTTTGTTTTAAAATTTCAATGTCTTTGTTAATTTTTAGTCGAAAACAGAAAACCGGATGCAAAAATGTCTTTTTGTTTTTGAGATATTAAAAAAAACCAAAACCACTTTTTTTTAAGAAAATCTTTGTTTTTATTTTTACTTATCTGGACTTTTAGTATAATTTACTAGTTTAATTTATAAATTTAATTTTTTGTAATTGGAGTTTAATGAGGACTCAATAAAGTAGAAAAGTATTGGATTTTCCCTGGATTAATCATTTTGTTCATTGAAAACGTCTGCCATTGACCTTTCACCTTTCACTTCTAGCTCTCCGTGCTCTCGTCGGCGGATTCTTGAAAACATGCTACGACTTGGGCGCCATCTATTGGGATATCTTTCAGCGTAGAGTCTGTCGGCTTCCCGATCTCGACAATAAGTTAAACCGTAGCAGAAGTTCCTGTCCTCTAACTCTTCTCGAACATATGAGTTTGTTATTGTTATGTGTTGATGAATTAATATTTTAATTGTAAATGGTTGTTAAGTAAATATGCGGTGCCTTTTATTAACCTTTAGGTTGTTAATTGTTTTTTCATTCAAGAAAAATTGCGGTTTAATTATCTTAAGCCCCCAGCAGGTAGAACCCTTCGCCGGCGAGTGGCCGCAGCCCCAGGTATAGTAAGAAAAAATTGCAGATCAGTTTTCAGACGTTTTCAATGAACAAAATGATTAATCCAGGGAAAATCCAATACTTTTCTACTTTATTGAGTCCTCATTAAACTCCAATTACAAAAAATTAAATTTATAAATTAAACTAGTAAATTATACTAAAAGTCCAGATAGGTAAAAATAAAAACAAAGATTTTCTTAGAAAAAAGTGGTTTTGGTTTTTTTTTAATATCTCAAAAACAAAAAGACATTTTTGCATCCGGTTTTCTGTTTTCGACTAAAAATTAACAAAGACATTGAAATTTTAAAACAAAATTAGTACTTAATTACATAAAATTTTGAAAAAAATTAGTTCAAAAATGTTTTTTTGGCTTTTTTTTTGAAAATTTTGAGTTTGGAAATTTATTTTTTTTAAACTATTCGTTAAAGCAATTTATTTTAAAAACAAAGTGAAAGAAGAAGTTTTTAGCTTTTCAGAAAGGTATAGCACGGTGTTGTAAACTAAGCCGTTAATTTTTAATATTTTTTTTTACAAAATAAGTCAATTTTTCAGAAAATTGCCCCTCCCGGCTAAACGGGGGGGAATAGACCCCCCCCCCTCCCATACGATTTTTTTCTTGTCTCAACTCAACCTACACGCTCTAGCTTTTTGGCACAACGCTCGTGAATCACCCTGTATATTCACCTAAGCGTCACCTTTTTATTGATACCTGTCTTATGTGTGTACGCTCTGGGCCCAGACTTGTATGAAAAGTGGTCATTCTCCTTTGTTTCTTATATTTTTGGACAAAATTTTTTGTTTTTGTTTTTTTATGATACATCATACTAAAATACATACAACCCTAAATTTTCACCCTTCCACCCTTATTTTTTATTTATTAATTAAAAACTTTTATTTTTTTTGGCAAGATTTTTATTTTTATTTTGTCATGACTTAGAAGTGGGGTAGTCGGTAGCGGGTAGTGGGTAGCAATTACTGGTGTAGCGGGTAGCGTTTAGAAGTATTGGCTAACGGGAAGTGTGGTAGCGGGGTATAACGGGATAGCGTGTAGAGGGTAGTAGGTAGCGATTACAGGTTAAGCGGGTAGCGTGTGTAAGTATTGGGTAGCGGGTAGTGGGATAGCGGCTAACAGGGTAACTGGGTATAACGGGGTAGCGGGTAGCGGGTGGGATGGTAGCGGGCTACAAAAGTCTAGGTCTTTTTTAAATCGTTTGAGGCAGTACGAAGTCTGTCGGGTCAGCTAGTAATTCATAAGTTTGGCACTTCTCAAATTCAAAGGGAACGAATAGATAAAGCTGGGTGGATTTGTTGAAGATAGTGTTTTCCGTGCTCACACCTGCCTTGCGCACTATCTGCTTCGGGACTATGTTGAAGCAATCACATGACAGCGCATCTCCTTGTCTAAACCCTGCGCAAGTTTGGAATAACTCGGATGATCTATTACCCATTTGCACACTGCACTGCGTATTGTTTAGCGTCATGCGGCACAGCTGGATCAGTTTGTTCGGGATCCCGAATTCAGACATCGCCATCATAAGCTCTTGGCGGTCAAAAGCAGCTTTGAAGTCGATGAAAAGATGGTGGGTTTCGACTTGAAATTCGTTGGTCTTTTCCAGGATCTGCCTCAGTGTGAATATTTGGTCTATCGTTGTTCTGCCTGGCCTAAAGCCACAAAGTACGTTGGATAGGATTTTGACATCGGTCGTAGGCTCTATCCAGGAGGTCGTAAAAATCCTCTTTGCTAGACTCCTAGCATCATCGGTAGGGGCGTGTGAGACCGGAGTGAAGTTGTATGAAAAAAAATTAAGTTGTTAAAATGAAAAAGATACCCCTCGCAAAAGTTGTGTTGGGTTCTAGCAGCCATATTAATAAAACCCGTCTAGTCCACTCTTAATCCACAGTCTATCTGGTCCATAGACTAAGCGTTAGTCCATGGCCTAAAATTTCTCATTAATAAAAACAATTTGATCCCAGAATAGTGAAGTGACGTTTACCAAAAATTCCCCTTTGGGAATTTTTGTTTTTGTTGATATTTGCGTACGAAATACGAAACATTTCCAAAAAACTTTCCTATGAACGAAATTCGTCTTTGTGATTTTCCTGCTTTATAACATCCAGATGATTACAATGAGTGGTCAGCGGTGGCTATTTATGAGGCCTGGACAGCGAAGAGAGCATAATTTACAGAAAAGGCGAGGCGGCCCGACTAGATCCTTATCGAGCTGGAAATGAATTGCTTCGGATGTGTTTGGATGGACAAATAAACTGGAGTTCTATCCTCCAGGCTTTTTAAAGGAGAGAGAACTATGGCAGCAGCACCCAGACACTGAGGAAGTGAGGAAACATCAAGGATACAAAGAATTGAATGATAAATCAGGGGATGACAGCGACAATGAGAGTAGCTCCGAAGATGGAATGAATGCTAATGATAATTATGGTTATGGGACAGCCTCAAAACACCAGCGAAGTAATGTATTCTCTTTATCGGAAGACAAATAAACTACTTTGATTCCGAGTGAACATTTATCGTATTTTATTTACAATTCTGTTTTTAGTTCTTTTTTGGTCTTAAACAATAAAACAATTCAAAAGGTTAAGTTTGTTTAAAAGTTAGTTAGTTCAAGAACATCCTCATCATCATCACCACATCCATTCGTTTTTGTGTTATCGTCTTCTATAAAAATAGCCTCATCATGGGACAAAAATCTATTTTATTGCTCTGCAATACAATAAAATTGGTTATTTGATTTTGAGTGCTTCAGAAACTTACATTATTAGAATTTCATCTTTGCTGTTGAAATCAATTGGTGTAGGGCAGAGAGCTATCTTTTGCAAAATAAAATAGACAAATATTCGCTGACTTCCGTTTGAGAAAAAAAGTAAAATAGCTGGAACAAAAGGAAGATCGATTTGACATTAATTTAAAAAAAATCAATAATTTATTTTCACACAGACATTTTTGCTTTTTTTTTTCTTTCACGTGCTTAGTCCTTTGCTAATCCACCTCTCAAGCTGGACTAAGTAAGTAAACGTCACTTAAGAGAAATTTTATTTTATTAATAGCATTTTCCACTAGTCCGCAGACTAAGAGTTAGTCCTTCGGTAGTCTATGTTTATTAATTTGGCTGTAGAATTCTAGGATTTTTTTCTTTTAATTTTAAAATGACCGCTAGGGGTCGCGCATCAGCATTCAAAAAACTCAAAATTACCGAATCACAAAGATCCATTGTGGAAAATCTATCGGAATAAATTTAAATTCTTATTTTTAAGGCATTACACAATGCGGTTTCTAATTGCCATTCGAAGAAGAATAAATCAAGTCGCCATCAGAGACAACGCACAACGACGCAGGGTTGGAAAAAAAACATGTTTTTTTTAAAAAGAACAAAACACTATGTTTTTTTTTGCAAACAAAAAAACATGTGTTTAAAACAGTTTTATATTTTTTTTTAATTACTTTGTTTAAAACATGTTTAAAACATGTTTTAAACATGTTTTAAACATTTTTAAAACATTATTATAATATAAAAAGAAAAAAAATACTCATCAAAGTTTACTAAATGTTTGATCATTTTTATTAAAAGAGGCCGCCCATAAAATACGTTGTGTTCTAACAAATAAATTTTTGTTTGTTAAGGGGGGGGGGGTGGTCTTTGTTTTGTGACGTAATATTTTAGGGGGGTTACAGCAAGTGTGACCAAACGTGACACCGGGGGGGTGGAGGGGGTCAAAACAGCTAAATTCAGCGTGACGTAGTTTATGGACGGGCCCAAAGAAATAATAATCATAATTCAATCATAACAAAAAATATAATAACTACAAAATAAATGTGTTATGCAATGGACCAGCTACAGTTATTTTGGACCGACCGACCGACGGCGACCGACGTTGGTGGTGTAAAACTATAGACTATGGGTTCTCTTCTAAAGGTAGCCCTAAACGACAAACATGATCGACGAACATGCTCGTGTGCGGTATTAATTCGTCGTGTAGGGGATGGTTTGCGAACTGTTCGCTGTTTGCAAAAATTTTCGATTTTCTCGTTTGTCTGTTTCGTTGTTTGCCATGCAGGAGATGTTCGTGAACAAATCTCATTTTTTCTATGAGATTACCATAAGCGCAATGACTTGCTTTTTTTTTACACATCCTCACACTTTCAAGAATCAACATGAAATGATATTTGCCAATTATGCTTTTGCCGTGTAACGATAACGAATAACGCAAACGAGCATGTTCGGCAAAAATTTTTGTCGTTTAGGGCTACCTTAAGGCGAGTGCAGTTGACTCGCATGTCTCACAGGTCGCAGTGGGTCGCAAGTACTGCTACTTGGGACCGATATCAGAGATCAGTGAATATTTATTTTTGACTTGAAGGCGAAAGGACCAACGACGACGCCGACGGACGTTGTCTTTATTTGATATGTTAGTAATGCCTTGCTATTTTTCGGTCGCAGCTACAGTTATTTTGGACCGACGGATGTTGATGGTGTAAAACTAAAGGCGAGTGCATTCGAATCCTTCAAATGGGACCGACGACCGGGTAAATAAGGTCTATATTTGTTGTTGTCGACAAATGTGTAATTGTCGTCATGCTTCATGCAAAAAAAAAAAAAAAACGTAAAATCAAAGTAAGGTGGTGTGTGATGTGTTTTGCAAGAAAACAACCAAATTTAAAACGTCGGATAAGCCATCATATTACTTGTTTTTTTTTATGTGTTTTAAACAGTTTAAAACAGTTTTAAACAGTTTATGTTTTAAACAAAATGTTTTTTTTATGTTGTTTAAAACAAATGTTTAAAACATTGCCAACCCTGACAACAGGGATGAGAATGCTAAGCCCGAAAAGTGAAGCGTATTGCCCAAAAAACGAAGTAGATTTGTAAAATATGTAGCAGATAATGAAAAAAAAATATATATAAACAAAACAAATTTATTTTCATTCTATTTGATACTAGCTGGTACCCGCGCCTTTGCCCGCATTAAGTTAGAGTTAACTTATTATTTAAATATGGTGTTGTATAGGATATAAGGTGAAACAATGAAAAGATTCTGGCCATTGGACACCCGCGAACACGCATCGCATATAGCTGTCCATGTGAGAAGCACAGTTTTTCTAGATTAGAGAACTACATACCTGAATTTTTCCAAGCTTTGCAACTTACTTTCTACTTTCATTAAAGCATGCAGTAAAATGCAAATTTCGTTAAGGATACATTAAGTAAACATAAGCGTTCTTAATTCGGAGTTAAGACTTTCTATTTGGAAGAATTGTCGTATATTTTTCAGTTTGTATTATTTTTGGATCCAAAAGTTCTAACAATTCCAACTTTTTGTCGGTCAAATCAAACCGAAGTTTCAGTTGATCGCACAAGACCACGAGCACACGTTTCCGCAAAATGTGTATGTGTCTTGTGATTAAAGTAGTAAATTTTTGAGTACATTCAGATCTTGAAAATGACTTTTTCGATTAACAAAAAATGAATCAATACAACACATCTTAAATGAATTTTGTGAGTTGGAAAAAATGTAGTAGAAATAGGTTGCTACGTAGCAGATGCATAAAAATAAATTAATGAAGTAGATCTGCTACATATGAAGTAAATACTCATCTCTGCCTGACAACGAGCCAGGCTATAATAAAAAAAAAAATAAACATCGATAATTTTCATTAAAATTTATTTTTTTTATTTACATATTTCAAATAATCCCTTTTTGTTTCAACACATGGCAGTTCCTTTCGAGAAATCAATGGCTTTTGTATTAATCCGTCTCTGTTTTTGAATCCACAAACCGTTTGGGACGCTTCGGTGACTAATTTCACAGCTCTCTCAACTGCTTGACTGTGGCATGGAAAACTTGTCAATAATTTCGATTTATTATTTTCGTTTTGTTTGACAATATTCCAAATTTCTTGTTCTGTAAAATCCAATACTACTGGAGGTTCAGTTAAAAAAATTTCTCTATCTGCCACCAATCAATAAGCTCGAAATATTCAGCGACTTCAAAATTGAATTTTGGGAGTTCAAATTGTCTTAGATTTCCAATATTTTTGTTTGTTGCTCTTGCTTTAAGAATACGTCGAGCAGCAAGTTCTCGAATGGTTTGGCGATTATCCAGCAGCATGGCTACGAAAATGTTTTCGCAGTGTCCGAAGTATCCTGATAGTTGAATGGCTTTATGAAAATGTTTCGTAAGCAAACGAAGACTTGAATTTTATCTCGAACCACATCACCGCATAAACTTTACAAATAAACTGAACTATGTGTTCTAATGGTTCTTTTGGTTTGGAAACATTAACTCTTAAAATGCGGTTAGCTGTCGTCAACCATCTTGAATGGACTATTGCTCCAGAATTTTTTAAGAAAATTGTTCCTTCTTTGACACCATTCCATTACTGATCGCCATACAAATTTCGTATAGATGTTTTTGGTCAGAAGTTAAGGATTTTAGTGGTATTTCAGGTAAATTCACTTTTATGATCTTATAATATGCCACGGTTAGATTTTGGCAGTTCTTAAGATCGTTGCCGATTTCACCAGAATACGCGTTCGGACCAGATGTTTTTCCATACAATTTTTCAATAAGATGTTGCAAAGGTAATTCATTGGCGTGGAGCTAGCAAATACACCATTGTAAAGGCCGTTCAATTTTCAACTCTATTTTTCGGATAGTTTCGTTTCTAACTCCGATGTTTACATTAGTTCCATCGCAGCCAATAAGTTTTAAATTATTTGTGGAAACCGAAGTTTCTCCAAGAAAATCACAGATTCGTTTGCAATGGTTTCCGATCTTTCATTTGGTGGCGTTACATGCCCTATATATTGCGAGTCGGATTCTGCAATCACGACAATGTGTTCTTCTTTCGAAATGCCCCCAACATTTCTTGTAAAGTCTTTGCGGCCGTCAAAATAAAAACCAAAATAATCAAGTTCATATAGGTTCCCCCTTTTTTTGAAACCTTGATTTTGTTCTTTCCCTTCGAATCTTGCTTCTGTCGATTATGTTTGATTGATTCGTGTCATTTACCAGGCCATAATCTTGCAAGACCGCTGTTACCTTACAAGCGTTGCAGTTGCCCTGTCAGATATTTTAAATCTATCTGCCACCTTCGCAACATTAAAAAGGGATTTTGAATTATTTGAGTAACGGGCATCAGAGGAGGCAATCTGTTGAGATGTTGTTGAAGCTTCAATTTCCATTTCATCATCGACATCTGAACTCTGAAGAGATAAACTCTGTCTCACTATATATTGTTGCGTCAGTCGGTAACTCAGATGTGCTTGCAGATGAAATGCATTCCTTTGAAGCCTTTTGGTTTCCGAAATATCGAAATTCCCGATCATCATTTTTCTTACTGATCGTTGGTCTGCCTAAAACGAACGTTTCTTTCACAGGAACTGTCTTTTCTTTAGTACATCGACAAAATTCAATTTCAACACAATTTCTCCGTCACTTTTCAATGCATCCAATTGAACATCAAAAACTCTTCTCTCTGCTCTGCAGCTGTTAGAGCTATTCGCTTTCTCGAAGACTTTTCTTCATTTTCCAAGTAAGATGAAGAGCAGTGCCTTTGTAAAGCACTATTCACATGAGCACGACCAACGAACGACGAATGAATGAAGAAAAGTGATTTTACATACGTTTGAAGCCTTATTTTCTTACAAATTCTCAACAAAACGATAAAAGTATAGTTTATGTTTGATTTTTGATGAATAAATTAACTTTTTAATCTCAATTGTTAATAAATTTGAGAAAACAAGTTTATTCGTCGCGAATAGAATTGTAGTTGATACGAATTGTCAAACTCTATTCGCGTTCCACACACCATCCACACTCCCAACGAACAAAATATTCGCGCGCGTATAACCTCAAAAATCATTCCTGCTTTGAGTTTTGGTTGTTCATTCGCGACGAATTAAAAACTCTCATGTGAAAGAAATGTCAAAATCGACGAATATTCGTTCATTCGTTGGTCGTCGTTCGTGCTCATGTGAATAGTGCTTAAGTTGGCAACAAACGTGTCGACATCGTCCATCCTGCTCCAAAAATTTTGCAGATCTTATTTTGAGAACGCGTTTCCATTTTAAGTTTGGTTCATAATAAAAAAAATACAAAGTCAATTTTACGGTCTCAAATTTTTTTTTTTTGTAAACAACTCACCTCTTATTCACAATAAAAAACCAATATAAACTCTTTTTCACAAAATGCATGGCCTACTTAGATTACAATTTAAATAGTCAACAAAAAAACAAATTTGAATTCATGACCTACTTAGAACTTCAATGAAAAAAAAAAAAATAATTGTAAGAGAAGTAAGTATTCGCCCCAGTAAACCACCGACTCAAAATCAAATAAAGCTTCAAATGATGTAGATTTTGGGTTAAATTTAAAATAAATCATTCTCATACATAGATGAAGTCAATGATATATTTTGGAAATAATAGAAGTTATTGCCCAGTGTTTGAAGTATAAAAAAAGAGAAAAATCAAGAAATCGTAAGTTTTTATTTTGCGTTGTGCGACCCCTAGCGATGGAAATAAAAAATTCTTAAAAAAATTCAAAGTTAATCTTAATGCTGTATGCAACTTTTGCGGGGGGTATAATTTTGATTTTCAAAAATTTTAAAAATCACTCCGGTCTATGTTTTGAAGTGTGGCCTTGATGCGGATTGCAGACAGGTGATAACTAATTGGCTTGAAGTCCATGACTTTAGATCTAAGCCGATTTCCCACGACGAATTCGCATCCAAATATGTGCAATCTTTGATGACAGCTGTAATAAATGTCGCAATTTCTCCTTTTCATAGTCCCTAATCCTATCCATCGTATTTCCTGGATCGCAGTGCCTTATACTGTATGAGGACTCTCAATGCGTAGTCCATTGTCGATCCGGGTTTGGTTACCATGAGTGGGGGGTAATTTTCTGAGGCTCTGCCTATCTCTCTCACAACGTTCAAGTGTTTTTTTTTTTTTACAGTGGAGGGGTTGTTACTTGTTAGCCCCTCGTACTAACCTCCAAATTTGTAGGACCGTTGTTTAAGTGCTTCAGTTTCTCCGTTTTGCACTCGCGCTTACAAGTTTCGCAAGTTATATTTAGTAATATAACCTGTACCCCGTGGTTACCACTTGGAGGTATAAAGTAAGCATTTAGTGTGTAGGAAAAGATACAACAAATGCCTTCAGATCCTACAACACCCATCATATGTACATAATTGGTATTCCAAGACTTTTCCACTAAAGGTGTACCTTTCTTAATGGCTCTATTGAGTTCGACAATTTTGTTTAAGGAAAAACTGAAATTACAGTTGACTATGTAGTTTAGTAATCACCATTCACCAATCGCATCTTCCAGACAAGAGAGTCAAGATTACCAAATAAGAAACGTGCTTTATTTCCTTTGCAAAATTGACCCAATTGCCTTTGATTATGCCCACCAAAATAGTCCTTTTCCTTTTGGAACTGGTCTAGCACCGTTGAAGGCAGTTTCAATACAAAACTTGAAGAGACACTTCAAACGTTTTTCTCTCAATTTCCATTTTCTTTCTTTTTTTTTATTAAATTTTTTCATCACTTTGGCTAGATCAAGTAAATGGTCCTTTTCCTTTCCTTTTTCTACATTATGATGGGGGTGTCCCTGAACGTGTATTTTTCTTTATCTCGTAGCAACGAATTCCATATACTTACAAAAAAAAGGACATCAAGGTAAGCACACCAAAGACCATTCAAGAGAGGTATGAGACATAACGAGCAAGGGAAGGCACGGTTTAATTGCTTCTCACAAGTCTATAGACACCAGCAGCGCAAGCTCCAGTGTTGCAGGAAAAATGTTGGTTTGCCCAATAGCCTAGTTCTTCTATTGGTATAAATCGACATGTCCGTAGATATGTAATTCCTTTTTGTGCGGTGGTGACGGTCGTTGTCATATTCGTACCTTGTCCTCGTCGGTTGTCATCGATGGAGGGCAAATGTGCAAATGCAATCGGTCGGGTTAAGCCTTTCGGCTCACAGTTTGCTGGATCCTATGATTCTATGGCAATGAAAATGACGACACTATGAGAATGACGAAAATTATAATCAGAGCCTTTGTATTCAGTGGCATACTTGCCGGCCATGAAAATGAACTGAAACTGGCCGCGTCGTCGAATCGGGCATTGGTGTCGCTAACTCGAGTAGCCGTTCGCAACGGCAGGACAGTAAGTATATCCTGCTAATGGGTCACGATCTAGTTATTGCAAAATGTATTGAACCAAGGCTTAATATTGCTACTCTGCGTCTCCCAAACGACCGACGACCGCGACGATATGGACCCTCTGAGGTGGTGCTAGATTGGGGTCGTCGCTATAGCTCGAGGATACCTGTATTGATGATGGCACTGTTGATGGTCTAAGGGCGATCAATGGAGCATAGCATTTTGTATGCAGATTTCACCATCGTCACAGTCATTCTCATCATTGTCATCATCATCATCATTATCGTCATCTTCATCCCAGGAAGGAATAAGTTTTCAATGTGAATTTTGATTGCCTCGCCAATTAGCATAATGAATAACGTATAAAAGTGCTTCTTTTAAAGTTATCATTGCAGTTGGTGATGAGTTTGGACTTAATTGCTGTAATTTCTTTGCTTTTTTGTATTTTTTTTTCTTTCTCAGGAAACAGGTTCCAGGTTTTCTAATAATTTCAAAAGAAACCGAGGACAGATGGCATTGCTGCGTGAAATGAATTTTGAGTTTTGATGAGATACACCAAATACATACTTGCACCTTAAACAAAAGGACAATTAAAGTATAAAATAAAGGAATAAAAACTCCTTAAAAGGATCTACCGTCGTCGTAGCCTTGTACTTTGCAAAGACGACACAATTTAATGGTCCGTTGAGGAGCAAGGTTTATTGCATAATTATAATGTTTCATCGTCATATCGTTTAGGTATTGAACGATTTTATTTTCTTTTGTTAATTTTGAAATTAGTTTGGTTTTAATACGTGTTTTTGGGTTCGAGCTCCAAGTTCGTGGGGAAGTTTATTTTTAGCACTTCCGGGGATGATTTTTTCCACTTAAATGATTTTTTATGATGAAGATGATTTCAAGCGATAAATCTTAAAGAGACCAAAATACCTTGACTGTTGCTTTCAATAAATCTCCAAGTCTAACCAAATATTGCGACACCGAATATAAAACATCGGGTTAAACCTTATACTTGAAGCACTTCCTTTTGGAGGAGGTTCGAATTCGAGGAAATAATATCATCTTCGACAATGACACGAACTAGGGCATGTTTGATTGATTGATTAATGCGGTAATAGAGGACAATGCCCTTTGCGAAACGTCTCCGTGGATCAGCAGCCTCTAAAGACTTAAGTAGGTTCTATTGGCTTTGAACACCAGTCCGTGTATTTCATTTTCTATATTGTTATCGCCAGCTAAGCTTACTATTGACCTAAGGTAGTTGAAGAATAGCACTCTTCCTGCACTTTAATAGTTGTTCTTCTTCTGTTAACATTTTCTGCACAAGGTGGCGGCGCCACCATGTCCCAGCTTTTCACTGCCCCTGCTCGATCTCTTTTTACTTATCATCCAACACTCGGCGCCGTTGAGTAGGATTGGTAAAGTCAAAGTTTTGTATAGCAAACACTTTGTCTTTCGAGTGAGGAGTTTTGAACCCATAGTTGTTTTGCCAAACCGAAGCAGCAGCGGTTCCCTAGGGTAATTCTGTTTTTGTATCTCCACTAGGGTTTCGTTTGTGGGATTGATGTTTGTTCCAAGGTAGATGACCTCCTTAACTACCTCAAAATTATTGCTACCAATAGTCACGTTTTGTCCTAGGCGGTGGACAGATGTTGCTTTGTTTGTTGATAGCATGTACTTTGTTTTGTCCTCATTCATTTCAAGACCAACGAGTTTCGCGTGTTCTTCAATCGCTGTGAAGGCCTCAAGCACAGCTCTCTTGGATCGACCGTTGATATGTATGTCGTCCGCATAGCCTATGAACTGGGTGGATTTGTGGAAGATAGTGTTTTCCGTGCTCACACCTGCCTTGCGCACTATCTGCTCAAGGACTATGTTGAAGAAATCACAGCGCATCTCCCTGTCTAAACCCTGTGCGCATGTTTGAAACAACTCGGATGAGCTGTTACCCATTTGCACACTGCACTGCATATTGGTAAATGTCATGGTACGTGCGGATTATTGTGTTGCAGAATGGTTTAAGACGCTAACACAGTTCGTTGGATAGGATTTTGTATGCAACATTAAGTAGGGATATGTCGCGGTAGTTTTTGCATGACATATAGGATCGCCTTTTTTGTAGATGGGGCATATGGAGTTTATCGACCAGTCAGTGGGAATGTATTCTTCCTCCCACACTTTGTTGATGACCTGGTGCACGCGGTTCTTCAAAACACCTCCTCCATATTTAAAGAGTTCCGCTGGTATGCCATCCGACCAGGCGGACTTGTTATTTTTA
The DNA here is from genome assembly GCA_943590905.1 of Sphaerophoria taeniata. Classification (NCBI taxonomy): domain Eukaryota; kingdom Metazoa; phylum Arthropoda; class Insecta; order Diptera; family Syrphidae; genus Sphaerophoria; species Sphaerophoria taeniata. The sequence continues at coordinate 47,980,614 of OX016540.1, forward strand.
AGCTTTTGGATGGCTCTATCTACCTATTCTTGCCTGGGACTGGGTTTTCATTGACTGGTTGTGATTCTCTTTCGTCATTGGCTCGCTCGACTTTATGCGCATTCAGCAGCTGTTGGAAGTACAGCTTGAAAACATCTACAATTCCCTGTACTTCGGTGACTAGGTTTCTGAAACCAGAAGCTATAATTGCTTCGTCCTTTTAAGATACGTCGGGTGTTGTTCTTGGCCCGAGACTCTTCTAGATCTTTGAGCTGAGAAACTGCTGATGCTCTTTTCTTCCTTCGCAGGGAGAAAAGTTCACATTTCTCCTTTTTGTGCGGTACTCTTCTCTTGCTGCTCTTGTTTTCCGTTGCAGCATCTGCAAACGTGCATTTTCCGTCTCTCTTTTCAATAACGAGCTCTTAACTTAGCCATTACCAGAAATTGGTCAGAGTCGACATTTGCTCCTCGGAAAGTGAGCACGGTGAAGATGTTGGATGCGTGGCTTGTGCCGATTAAGCACATGGTCGATTTAATTGGTGGTTCAACCATCCGGAGATCACCAGGTTGCTGTGTAGATCTTTCGTCTTGGAAACCTAGTGCTACTTATCACCGTATTAGGTACGAGCTGCAGCAAAGTCGTTTCCAATGATGTGTTGCTTGCTCCCCGATTTTTTCATTGAAGCTTCCGAGTACGATTTTGACGTCGTTCTCTGGACAGGCTCCGTAGACTCTATCCAGGAGGTCCTAAGAATTCTCCTTGCTAAAATCCGCAGCATCATCGGTAGGGGCGTGTGCACACATTGTACTGATGTTTTGTAGTGTGACCTTGATGCCGGGCGATCACTTATTGGCTTGGAAGCTATGACTTTCGGTCTTAGCCGATTTCCTACGACGAATCCGCATCCAAATATGTGTATTCTTTGATGACAGCTGTAATAAATGTCACAATTTTTATTTTTTATTGTTCCTGATCTTATCCATCGTATTGCCTGGATCGCAGTAATATCTGCCTTATACTGCGTGAGGACCTTTGTATATGGAACTACCAGGTACTATCAAGATTGGTTTTCTGCTTGGTTTGACAGTTCTTCTGTTACACTCGCGTTTTACAAGTTTCCGCGTTATATCTAGTGATATATAACCAGTTATTCGCCAGATTCAAGTCGCTAAACAAGCCCCAAAAGGGATTGTCCGAATGAACCACCTCAGACATAGCCACATAGCCGTGACCAACCCTTACATGATATTATTTTCCCTGAATTGTTCTTTAAGTCGATGGTGAAAGTAACTTTCAAATTTACGTTTAAATTTCTAGAATACAAATTTCAAAAAAATTTGTTTCTTACTTACAAGCATTGTCGGTGCGATTGCCGAATCAACACTCCTGTGTGCGAAATGGTGCAGGGAAATTACTCCACGGGAATCTGCTCCACATGGGAATTTACTCCACTCAAAGTGGGAATTTGCTCCACTTTTTAAAGTGGAATAAATTCCCACTGCGAGTGGGAAATAACTGCATAATTGTGTGAGAAAGTAGTCCACTAAAAGTAAAAAGTGTAAGAAACAATTATTGCACTTCTTACTAAAAAAAATTTCAGAGTGTGATTTTTTTTCTTTGAACTATAAAAAAGTCTTACAAATACAGTTTTTTTTACTTCAAATTCACCCTTTTAAAAATCAAATTCACCCTTTTACAAATCAAATTCGCCCTTTTACAAATCAAATTCACCCTTTTACAAATCAAATTCACCTTTATTCAAATCAAAATCACCCTGTACTTATAATGAAGATAGTATGTATTTGTTAAAATAAAATCACAAAAGATCGCTTTTATTTAAGACAAATGATGTCTGGGTGAATTTGATTTGTAAAAGGGTGAATTTGAAGTAAAAAAAACTGTAAATAGGACTATTTTTTTTACTCTTTGTTGACAAAATTGACAGAGCAATTCAATTTTCAAAACTTACTGCTGCCGTTTCCTTTAATTAAAAAAAAAAAAAACCACCACGCACCTTTGTAATGCACGCTTGTGTCTGGAAAGCAGGTGCTGCATTGCAATGATTCATTTTGAACATCATTTTTTCACTTTCGTCTGAGGATTATGATAATGACGATCTGGAATATTCAAAATCGTTTTGGTTTGGTTGGGAGCGAAACGAGCGAAAAAATTTTGCCGAAAAGAGAATGAATTTGGGGTGTGAAAAAAAAATCGCGCATTATAATTACTAACATTCCTCGTAAAAACCTGTAGAGCTCAGTTTCTTGCTGGGAAATAATTCCACCAAAAAAATTGTGCAGTTATTTCCCACTTGCAGGGGGAATTTATTCCACTTTAAAAAGTGGAGCAAATTCCCACTTTGAGTGGAGTAAATTCACATGTGGAGCAGATTCCCGTGGAGTAATTTCCCTGCACCATGCGAAATATAGTAATGCTACATTACGTGAAATTCAAACTTACATGCATTATGTTAAAGAAGATTTGGCATGCATATGGCTGAAACACAAACACGCTTAAGCTTCGTTTCGTCTGCGTTACGCTTACGATGCACAAAGTTTGAGTTTAGTTTGAATGACATTTCTCCCTCCATTATATCCATTGTATATATATATTTGGGTAGTTTAGTTTCTAGATGGCAAACGATGGTGGCACCATCTTGAGACCATTCACAGAAGCAGTTTTTTTTTGTACATAAGTTTGTATTGTAGCTGCCTGCTTGAAATGACAGATCTTCTGTCATTTGTATGGCTGAACTCGTAAACGTTAGGCGAAGCCAAAGCTAAACCGTGTTTGCGTTTCAGCCGTTAAGAGCTCTTCGGGAAACTATTTTGAATCCGAAAAACGAGAGAAAATTTTCTTCGTTACAGAAAAAAAAGAAAAATATTTGCTAATGAACTACATATTTTGAAATACACCAGCTTATTAGTGTTTCAGGCAATTTTTCGAGATAACATGCAACTTGCAAATTAATTTTCCAAGAATTTCATAAACTTTTGCTAAAGCTTGAATCTCCTCTGCGCTTTTTGGCAACGTTGAGTTATTCAGAATCGCATTCATGCACAACAGATTCCTTACTTCTGTCACAGAAAAAAATAAGGAATTGCAATGATATTTCATAAGGAAAACCAAATTCAAACAAATTAATAACTGGTAACGTTCGTTGCGTTGTTAGTTGTGGCAGCCAGCAAGAGCAACTGCCTTGTGCTTATACTCACTGCTGCATGACGTAAACTTTTCCCTCGATAAGTTAACGCATTCCATCATACTTTGTGCCAAAGTTGTTCAAGAGATCCTTCCCAAGTGGGAGCCACCACTAAACGGGTTGTACGTACGTGAAGACGGAGCACCACTTTTACCTGTGTTCAAATATCTATAGGTACCTATTTTCATAGCTTGAAAACTTTCCTCTGTTTAAATTTACAGGCCATTAGGGTGTTATTGAGTTACACGGCAACGCGTGACATATATTCAGCGTCTATCTTAAAAGTATGCTGTTGCAGATTATCAGAGTCGGTCTTGAGTCTCCGTGTCTTGATAAAAAGGTGCAATTTTGCATGGTAACTCAATGGGATGCCAATGAGTTTGAGAACGATTGGATGGATGGAGTTAAATGATGTTAGCTTGTAATTTATTTCCCAATTAAAAGGAGTAGAAGTTCATCGTGTTGAGATAAAGCAGGATGATTGAGATGCCAAAGGGGGAGAGGTGGCAGTGCGGTTGATGAGAATGGGAGGTAGTCTCACGACACAGTTGACTAAACAGATCTTAATCAATACCTTAAAAAGGAACAGTGTTAGGGTAACATTATATTTCTGTTAAGGCGATGTGCATAATACATACATTAGAAGTTTGATAAAATTTTATTGGAAATATCAAAACTTATTGGAGTTCATGAGACATTTTATTTTTTTTTTCAAATCGGAAACTATGGCAGTGAAAAGTCAGAAAGCAAAAATGTCTACGAATCTAATAGCGTTTTTTATTGGGCAAAAGAATTGCCCTTATTCCATTTTTTCGTGTTTCATTGTCAAAAAGAATAATTCTAGATCAATTCTGAAGACGAAAGAATTGATCTCCCAAATTTGAGAGAATTGCTCTTTTTATAACCCACACAAACAGCGTTGCCAACCACTTTAGCCCAAAAAATGCCTACATTTGGAAAAAAAGATGCCTTTTTCATTAAAATAATGCCTTTTTTTTAACACAATATCACTTTCCTTGAGTTTTATCAGTGGAAGTAAAAAAAAACACTATTCTTTTTTTTTTTTTAATGTTTTTTTATTATTTGCTTAGAACTTAGGCCGTGTGTGAATTGCGTTAAAATGTGTATTAAAACTTGACGTTTGGTTCAAACTTGACACTAGCGTGGTGAATAAAATTGGTTAAAATTTACCCAGCTGTGGAGCAGGATAAATGGGTTAAAATTTTGACGTTCCCTATTTTCCTCACGAATGATAGAGAAGTTTGTTTTTGTTTTGTTGTTTTGTTCTATACTTCTCCATTTTATTAAGTTCCTTGTTTTAATGCATTGATATTTTAAAAGATGAGACTAAAAAACTAAAATAGTTTAAATTGATCATATTTTAAAACAGAAAAACGAAAAAAATGTTTTTCTTTTGAGTATGATAACAGATGTCAGCTGTGAAAACAAGCTTTGCAGTGCTACTACAGGGAAAAACCAACCATCCAAAATGGGAATTTTTGTTTGAACATTTCTTATTGTTGCTTCAAAATATCGAACTACCACTGCAAGAGCGAGCAAAATAAATAAAACATAGTTTATTCATTGCTTCTGGTGACTTTTTATTTTACTTTGTTGTTCTAAATTTTTTGTTGAGGAAAAATTCTAAGATCTTGAGGGAAATTTCTAAGTTCTACGCAGAAATGTTGGTTAAAAAAATTCCTTTTAACGCAATTCACACAGCAAATGGCTAAATTTGATCCCATTTTTCACCAAACGTCAAATTTTAACAAAACGTCAAGTTTTAATACACATTTTAACGCATTTCATTTTCACACACGGCGTTAGAAATTAAAACTAAAACCTTGAATTCGATTCGAATTATTGCAAATCGTATAAACAAATAATAAAAGTGGATTTATGTTGTTTTAACAACGATAGCAACTTAGAGGTGCTTCCACCAATGGCTTTTTCCGTCAATTCCTTTGTTTGGCTGGAGTTATAGCTATTACACGGGTGCCAAGCCAAGCCGATCATCAGACTCCTTTATTAGTGGTGCTGTCTAGTTATTTTTTCATATTAATCGAAAAACTTTTTGAGTTCACTTTGGGATTTGAACTTAGACCAGCTAGTTGTGAAGCCAATGCACTACGCATTGCGCTAACAACTCCACTGATTTTTGCTTTCCCATTGCAGACTTTTGTATTGTTTATCATTTGCAATGAATAGACAAGCTTTTCCGCTTTCATTTTTTCTAATTTCCTATCTTTGTGTCACAACAAATCGTTGCGTACACCAAGGGTTAGATTATTGAAAGTTTTGACACTAGTCAGTTTATTTGTTATAGTTTGTTTTTGTGTTATTTAACACTGCAGTTAGGCTGCGTCCGTCATTTTCCATTGGTGGAAGCAGCTCTAAGTTGCTATCGTTGTTCAAACAACATAAATGGAATTGAAGGACGCAGCCTAACTGCAGTGTTAAATAACACAAAAACAAACTAAAAGTGGATTTACTTAATTTTCCTCAGTTAAAAACGGTGAGGTCGAATGCATATAAGTAAATAAATTAACTATCCGCAATGAATACAAAAACAGTTTACTTTCAGTTTAACAGGCCTAGAAGTTGAAAAAACAAAACAATAGAGAAAGCCTTACATCAGAGCTTCCCCGGGTTAGACAGTGAAAGACAGTGAGATACGTCGTTTTCCATTGGCCTTTTTTTTACGTTTAATTTTCTACCTCTAATGGAACGGGTTATGATGTATGTGTCATTCTTCGGACGATTCTGTTTTCAAAACAGAAGCATTCCATCTGTCAGTCAGTCCAATGGAATGGTTTCAGAAGACTTCTGGACTCTTCCGAATGCTTCTGAACGACCAATGGAAAACGATAATAGATGAGCACCGAAGAAACTGTTCGGCAAATTCGAATAATTTGAAGGTAGAAACTCATTTCTAGGGACGAATTTACATATTACAATCTTATAGGTTTAATATTCTAAGAACGCTTTAATAACATAAAAATAGTCAATAGTTTGAAACTGAAATGAAATAAGCCTTAGAGCCTTTGCTAGCAAAATAATGCCTAAAAGGCATGAAAATGCCTAGGTTGGCATCGCTGCATACAAACAACACATAAACTTCATCGCTTCAAACGTCAGATTAAAAATATTAAATTTGTTTATATTCTACCGACTGAATTGCAAAGTTTTGGTTTATTTTGAATACAAATTGAAGACATTAAAAAAAAGTGAATTACAGAATTGTTGAAATTGATGCTGGTGCTTTGTTCGAGTTGCTTTTTTCATCGTCTTCATCGTCCTCTTCATCTGAAGATGATATGTTTTTGTTTGAACAAACATTACAACGGCCCAGAGTTATGAACTTCGTTTCTGAAGCTGTCCAGAAATACTCGGAGTTGCAGGTAATAATTTTGTGATAAATAATATTGGAATAAGCTAACGCCGCGAACCCATTTTGCCAACCTTCAAATCACCTCCAGAATAGTAATGTAACATTGATTTTGTCAATGTGATTCATTTGAATCTGAATCCAATTGATAATAATGATGGTACACTGTGGCGTATGAGTACTTTCTTTTAATATATGGTTTGAAAGAAATACATATGTTGAAATTTTTGTTGGTAAAGTGAGTTTTAAATTTCATATTCTATTTTTATTTTGGCTTGGACAAATATTTAATTTATTCAACGATTTTGTGATTTCATATCATACATTTACTTTTGTATACATAAGTTACGTTGTCCTCAACTTCTGGGCTAAGGCCCTTAATAAAGGCCTTACTTTGACAGTAAAAATTTCATCTTACAGCGGTCTCTTGGTAATACTACCTCCCCACCAATTTTGAGCCAAATCGGTACATCAGCTCTTAATGATATATGTATGCTTTGGTTAAGTTAAATCATTAACATACATATAACATTTTATTTACAGTTTCGTGAAAACTTTCGTGTATCCAAAGGGACCGCACAAATGCTCACTGAACAGTTTGAACAATCCAACTTTTTTAAAGAAAGTAATGTGGGCGGTAGAAAACCCACTGATGCTGGATCCCAAATTCTAGCTTTTTTATGGTAAAACTATATTGAATTCTACACATATTGTTTTCTTCATTTAAAATTTTAAAGGTTTGCTGGAAACAAAACAACTTACTGCGAGGTGTCGAATCTTTTTGGTATTGCACTATCAACGATGCATAGGCAGTTCAACTTGGTTTTGAACTTTTTTTTTGAAATTTCACCAAGGTATATTCAGTTTCCAGAGACCGAAGCGGAAAAAATGCAGTTTCTTTAAAGTTTACAGAGGTTTGCAAATGCAAAAATAAATCAATATATTAGGCATTAAATATTTTTACATTTCAAAAATGTCCTTTATTTTTCAAGCTATGTGGAATACCAAATATAATTGGTTGTATTGATGGTTCCTATATTTATATACGAAAACCAGCCACCAAAATAAGAAGCACATATGTCAATCGCCATGATCTCCTTTGCATTTGTGATGCAGATAAACGCTTTACGGATGATTTTATTGGATCACCTAGTAAATAAAACGTAGTTAAGACACCCTATATGGTCGAATATTCTGAATTTCGAACTTGGCTGGTTTTGGACAGGAAGCAGCGTTGACAACCTAAATTTCTCGTCTGAGAAAATATTCACTAGGTGAGATCAACTTGGTACATTTTCATCTGGACCGCCAAAAAGTTAAGCTCGCTTAGAGCGATAATTGAGGAGTCCTTTTTTCTCTTGTAAAACAAAAATCAAATCGGTAAATATCCTTTCCATCAAACTTAAATAAATATTAAAGAAAAAAAGGTGGTTAAATCGTCACTTTTAGAGTAAAGTTCTTGCCCAATTTTCCACAAACTCCGTGGGGGAAAAAAAAATTTAAAAGTGAGAACTTTAAAAATATGAACGGGTGAATTATTATACGCGTGACTGTGTTAAGGGAATCGGTAGTATTTGACGTTTCGCACCATGTGCACAGCGAGTTCCAAAAGAGCACATCTTGAGAGCTAGGAGGGCTGTACCGAATTCCCCTAAAAAAACTGACTCCAGTAGATTTCTCGCTTTCAGAGATCATAGAGTGAAAGGGCTAAGTAACGGCAAAAAAAGGGGAAGAGAGTACACCTACTCGGCATACGACGTTGTCTGCAAGTTCTCTTCCAGCCTTCAGATTTAGTCAGTTCGCGGAGTTTGGCAAAATCGGGAGACTAAACCGAGAGCGTGGGTGTTAGGATAGGGAAGAGGAACTGGGAGGAAGAATCCGAAACGAAAACCGGGAAAGCAGAAACACAAAAAAAATATAGTGTCTGAAAATTGAAAATAGTGATTAGAGTTTAGAAGTAAAAATAAGAAAAAAAAAAGAAATAGAGAAGTGCATGGTAGTTCTTAGAATATATGTAAGTTTGTTGCCATCTATCATACAAACTAAAGGTGGCCATACACATATGATTTGTTCGTCTGATTTGTTCGTGTTCGACTACAAGTTTAACGTGTGTGGGCATGTTTGGGCATGTTCGCGAACAAATCAGATGTAATTGAATCTTTTCAATTTCTTGTGATTTGTTCGCGAAATAATTTCACGTGTGTGGCGTTGTTTGCGAACATTCTGTACTTTTCTTATGTCAGTTTCTTTTTGAAGTGCGCGGAGCTGATGTACCTTAACAATATGACAAACAAAGAATTTTTCGAAGAATTTATTCAAATTTGAAAAATTTGTTCGACGTGTATGGAGAAAAGGTAGTCGAACAAATCAGACGAACAAATCATATGTGTATGGCCACCTTTAGCCACCATTATGACTGCATTTGCCACATCTCGTACTTTGCAGGAAACACTTGCTTTATTAATATCTAGTATTGTATAAATGAACTTACTTTTCAATTATTAATATTTTGTTTTGATATATAATTTTTCATTCGTTTTCAATCATTCAAGAAGTTGGGTTACAGAACCCTAAGCCGACATAATTGTTGATTTAGGTAAATGAATTTTATTCCATTTAATAGTGTGGAAAAAGTGATTGTGAGCAAGCGATAGCTTGACAGCGGTGTGACGTCACCGAATTACAACTACGAAATTAACGCCTACCTGGAGAGTGTGCACAGTCCCTTAAGCGGTAAGTCTCAAAATTTTGTTTGTCATTTTATTAAGTTCAAGCTAACGTTATTCTTAAAAAAAAAGTAAAGAAGTTAAGAAGTTTGTTTACCTTTTGTGGTAACGGAATTTTTCTGTTAATTTAAATATTTTTTTTTAATTCTATTTAAATGTTAAGAGCATGCAATCTTTAAAAAATAAATAAACCACATATTATTATTTAAGAATCTCGCGAATTAACAACATTTAGGTTACATGAAATGTTACTTGAAAAGGGGTTAACTAGGTTGAACTTTGAATAAAATTGTAAAGCTTAAAGAAGATGTTTTAAGTGAAGGGATAGGAGGGTAAAAGTGGAAGATTTCGATGACTATGACATGGATTAAGCACGACCATTAGAGCGTATGAGCATTTAAAGAAGGGACAGTTCCAATATTTGGAGTAAGTGAACTGTCAAGGTGTTTATATACCGGGGGGAATCAAATGTACTCGAGGTGACCATCCACCTGCCACCCACGAAACCGGAGTCGAGGTCAGTAGTCTGTCCGTTATCCAAAAAGCGAGAAGAATACTAATCTTGGCATGAAATAGATTTTTTTTTTGATAAGAGAGAGGAGGTAAGGGAACAAGAACCACGCCACCGGCGCACCTAGCCGTGGTTATGCAAGCATGCCAAGTCCGTTCCTGAGTCACCGAATCAGATCCAACATTCGTAGCACGTCCATTGATTCGCTCGCTGTATGACACGTATAGCTTTGTACAAACCAAAGCTAATCGAGACTAGACTAGAAGGACATAGTCTGTCAAAAGGAATTGGCAATTGTATTTTCAGTACCTATGTCTACTACAAGAACGCTGACTTTCATAATAAATCTGAACAATTTAGAGGCTGTTGTACTGCGAGTCTTTCCAAGTTAAGAAGAATTATTTTCAAAGAATGTTCTTTCAACCGATTCCAACAAACGGTGATGAAGCCTTTTGTATTGTTGGACGCCACGCCTCTGCTGCTGAAAAGATGTGACGAAAAACTATGTTGTAGAATTAGCAGCCGAGCCGTCGCGTCGCGAGTAAGTTCACCTTACTTGGACCAGGCAAATATTGGCACCATAATTTAAAATATTTTTCCATTCATTAAGTATACCTATGTTATACCTGTCGGTGGTTTATCAGCTGCAACTAAATAAATTAGCAGAGTGTCTTGGGGAGTCAACAAATTTGGTGAAACTTAATCTTCCAAACCGGAAAAAATGAATCCTTTAAAATATCCACTAGTTCCCATGTTACATCACTGTTGGCAGGAGTATTCCAAGAACTGAAATTTGATCAGCATCAGAATTTGTTTTGCTTAAATTAAATGTACCAGAAACAACAGTGAGAGAGACTAAAATTAATTGGTAGCCAACATTCATTTATTTACAAACCAAAAAAATATAAAAACACAAAAATTGAATAAAATTTTTCATCACCTATTATTAAAAGTTCATACCCAATATGCCGAATGTCCTACTCCAATTTCATCCTCTGTTTTTTTTTTCATACCACTTTTTATACAAAAGTCAATTGGAATCTGCGGCAATAAACAATTACATACATCATGAATACGAACAAAAAAAGTCCTGTGTATTTATTAATGCAATGCCTATGAAATAATTACACAATGTGCGCTTGTCCAATTAATTATTATTTTAATGAATTTAAATAAATTTTGCAATTTGCTTCAATAATTTCGTTATAGTGTACGTTGTTTAATTTTTGTGGGTGAATTTTTTGTGTGGATATAATATTTACTGCAAAAATAGAATTTAAAGAGGTTTTCAATGGGCGTTGTTAGGTGTTAGTGTTAGGTATACAAAATACAAATCGAATGGTATAAATACAAATGTGTAAATTAAAAGGCTACTTTTTAATAGGATAATTAAAAATAGTAGCAGTTATTATTTTGATTATAGGAGTTCGATGTTTCAGCGTTTGCGGTGTTGCTAATTAGCTGTTCATCGAGTTTTTGAACATTCTTTTCATCTGTTGAAGAAAGAAAACTTCAAGGACTTGAATTCATAAAAATGAATTTATTTGCTTTGTTTCTTCATTTTAAGAAAATAAGCATCGAACACTCTTTTTTCTTCAAACATAATTTAAAAAGGCGAAGAAAAATACCCAATGCGCGGCGGTATATTTTTCGAAGAGCTGACATTAATTTTTCCGGAGACTTGTTTCTTAATGGTGGATCTCGAAAGCACGCAAAACAAATGACTGCATGTCACAAGACCGCAGATTTGTTTCTTGCGAGATCTCTTGCTAACGCTAGCATGAATAATCTGGAACTGACTGATTTCAAAAAAAAAAAAAAAAACACCTGAATATAAGGAAATATTTGAACGAAGAATTTTAATGCTTCGTTCTCGATGATTCTCAGCGGTTCATTGAACCAAATATTAGATGCGAAATCAACTAAATATTTTCGTAACATTTTAACTAAGGAATATTACGAATAATACGATGATTTTTTGTAAATATTTTATTCAAATCAACAAACTGATTAACGAAAATAAGGAAATTTATTCAAAGTGAAGGAACAGGCTATTAGTTAGCTTGTTAATGGAAGAAACAATAGTTGAATTGACGAAATAAAAAAGAAATTTGATGATATTTCATTAAAAAAAATGTATTCGACTCAACTAAATATATGTATATTCTTCAATTTAGATAATTCTTCGGTTATTTTTCAGGTCTTATAATTTGGAATTGAAGAATTTTTGTTTCTTATTTACTAAGAAAATATTCAAATTGACTATTTCTTTTTATTCCAAACTGATAATTTTTCGTTAAAATTAGAAAAAGATATTCATTATGCCCTTAGCCCTAAAACATTCTACTTAATCAACGAAACGTTTTTCGATTTGAATAAATCTCGTCAAATTACCATGAAAGTATGTTTCTTTTCTTTGACAGTAATTTGAATAAAATCAACGAAAAAGTTATTCAATTTGAAGAATTTTCGTTAACCGATTTACGCATTCTGCAAAATTAACTAAAACTACACCGATTTGAATTTATTTTGTCATATTATCAACGTGTGCGTGTCTTTTTTCTAAATAAAAAAATGCAACATTCAGTATAGTTACTTCTGATCTAAAAATTGAACCGTACGGAGCTAAAATTTGTGATATGAAAAGTGTAAAAATAAAGCGTTTATTTTGTGTGTGTTTGTGTTTAGTTTGTGTCCTTAGTGCTGTGTTTGTTACACCTTGCTGTAAATACAGAGTTGGAGTACTTGACCGATAGTAAGATACATTTTCGTATGCTTTATTGTACTCAATATTATTATTAATAAATTAAAAATTCATTCCTTTAGCATATCATGATCATATTTTGTTTAAAACTAAAAAATATTTAAATTTCACAGATGGGCGTTGTAATTGTAGATGCATTGGTTCAAATGGAAAACTGGAAAATTTCAAAATGGCTTTTCGAATGGAAAATAGAAAGTTCTTGATGAACAACTCGGAAAACTCTTTGGTTTTCTAAGGAAAAATTGCATTTAATTGTACATATGTACATTGGTTTTCAAATGGAGAACTGGAAAATATCAAAATGGTTTTTCGGATGGAAAATAGGAAGTTCTTGATGAAACACTCGGAAACTTCACTGCTTTTCAAAAGGAAAATTGCATGAAATTGTAAGTGCACTGATTTTTAAGTGCGAGAGCACGAAGAACTTCAAAGCCTAAAATCAATTTTTTGCATAGAATTTAAGGTGCAGTGGTATGCATTTTATGTTTTTTAATTTAAAAAAAGATTATTTTATTTTAGAAATTAACAATTTATTTAAAACTTTTTATTGTAAACAAATAATAATATTTTTACATAGATCAGCGACGCGTTTCAAAACTCTTGTTCCATCATTGGGCTATTGTTTACTCAAAATAAGCAAAATCTCATTGCAATATCTGTGTTTTGTTTGTTTGTTTTATTTTGTAAGCTTACACATTCAGAAAACATTTTTTATAAAACAGCATAGGACTGATATTTAAAAATTTAACAATTTGAACAATATTTGGAGTAAAAATTAACAAATGAAATGTTAACACAAAAAAATGTGTAAATTAAAATTATTCGAAAGCTTCTCTGCAGATGCCCGTAGCTTAGTTGGTAAGTGCGTTGGCTGCTAAGCAGAACGTCGTCGTTGGTTCGAGTCCTACTCAGGCCAAGTTTTTATTTCATCTTTCACGGGTACTGCCTCTTGCGAAGACCTGACAAATCTTCCAAGAGTATCAATCTGTCATGAAAAAAGTGCTTCTCAACTTTGCCGTTCGGAATCGGCGTTAAATTGTAGGTCCCCTCAATTCTTCACACGCACTCAGAGAATTGTTGATTAGAGTAAGCCAGTTAGGCCTTGGCTCTTCAAGAGCTGTCGCGCCACTCTATTTATTTATTTTATAAAGCTTCTCTGAAGGCGACGAGACGAAGTTCGCAGGGTCGGCTAGTTAAATATAAGATGAACTCTGCAATCTCTGCGTTTGATGTCTGTTTTAAAATATTTCAAGTTTTTAATATTTGTATAACTTAAGAACAGAGTACAACATTGAAAGTACGGCCATCAACTGTTTAATTCAATGATTAAAAAAAAAACTGTGTTTATGGAAAAATAAAAAAAATTAAAGAATTTTCGTTGTTGTCGTTATTACTTTCATGGTCGAATCTTTGGTTTTTTTTCAGTATTCATCCAGAGCTGCTATTACATAACTTCTTTATATCGAAATCAACAGATTAAGTAAGATGCCTTACTGATTCTCAATTGTATTTGGCTCGATTCAAACAAATACGTGCTATCTTATAGTTGTAGTTTGAAGAATGCATTGTGAAATTGAATATTTTTCTTGTTGAAAGCACAAATGTTTTTATTTAAACTAAATGAACAAAAAGTTGAATTGACTAAACTAATAAGTCAATTAAAGAAATTTTCATAAAATTCACAACGACTATTATAGTCAAATTAAATAAATTAATATTTAATTTGACTATTTTCTTTTATTAAAATTAAAAAAACTTTCGTCAAATTAACGATCTTAATTAGTAGAATTGAATAAAAAAATAACTGGACAATTGTTCCTCAAATCAACTAAAGTTTTTACTTTAACTAAAAAAGATTCGTGGATTTGACGAATTTTCTTCAAATTCACAGCTGACTACCAAATATTCAAATTGAATAAATGAATTATTCAAGACAACGAAGGGATTAGTAAGGCGTGTATATTAAAATACTTTTCGTCAATTTTACCTGCGATTTAGTTGTTTTCACCACCTTTTTTGCTTCAGTGTTGGTGACTCATATCTGTCTGATTTTGAAAAAGGTGTGGATTAATTCAGGGCTGTTAGAAAAATCGGAAAGGTAACAGATTTTGATCTCATCAATTCACATAATTTTAAGTGACGAAAAGGAGTAGATTTTTATGAAAAAAGTCAGTTTGCTGTCATAAGGTTTTCGGTATTTCAACTCCGCGGTGTTGCGTCTTTTCTTTCCTAAGCCAGCACTTTTATTTAATTCGAGTGCCTGAATTCTGTAAGCTTGCTGGCCTTGCTCGGCATCATGCAGCACTGTTAAGTTCAGACCCAAGCATGCATTTATCATCAGACCAATGATCGCTGCATCAACTTCTGCCAACTTGAGTTGCCAGTAGTAATGACATTTTTGTTGAGGCACGTCCACTTCGCCACTTCCGGCACTATGGTTTCAGATATTGCTCTTTCCTCTTCATCGAGCTTCGACGGCGAGTTCCAGAGCATTCCAGTAGGTCTTTTTCGTTATCTTCGGACTCCTCAGTAGGTCCGTGAACGATTATGAGATTGATGTTCTTACATTTTTCACTTATTGCATTATTGCATTGAAGCATTGAGGTAGGTTTTACCTTTTAGCTGATTAGAAACCATGGCAAAAGCACACGGTCGTAGGCCGATGACGTTGTTGCTTTCGACGACGCCTTTTATATCAATTTTGATTTTTCCCGAACCTTGCTGTCGGATTGCTAGTAGGTTCTTATTTGTATTGTGAAGTTTTTATCCTCAGGACTAGCCTCGCCCTATTAGCCGGATTATCAGATTTCAAGCGACCACCAGAATAAATTCCAATTGTAAGGCGCCTATTGTCCTTTAAATGAAAAAAAAACAAAGTTTTGTCAACGTTTTTCCAAGTTATTGCGTTCTATAATACTTGTTTACCTGCACTGCACATATTCATACTGTTTGGAAAAATGCAATAATAAATTGTTAAACAATCCTGGCTATGATCCCATTTAACTTTGAAAATAACAAACCTTACCCCATAAAAAAACGTTTTATAAATCAATATTTGGAGAACCTGTAACGAATTTTTAATAGGCAAACAATTAAAACTGCAATATTTTGTTTAAATGTCATTTAAAAAAGCTACGCGTTATAAAAAATTCTCATTAAATCTGTCAGAATTTTTATTTTCATAAAAAGAGGCTTAAAAACAACTCAGCAAATACTGTTCTGTGGAAATGTATCTGTTAACATCGACAAGTATCGGCAGACGTGCTATGTTTGGCCTCTGGCTTTTGGAGGTATCGTTTCATAAGATATACATGTAGGTGCACGTTGGTTTTGAGTTTATAAAGTATTTACAAATCTCGGATGAAATGTTGCTTAACCAAATACTAAATATTTGTTCTTTCCACTATTAAATCACGTTCATAAAAAGGTGCTCCAAATCACACGATGTAAAAGTGAAAGGAATTATCTTCATATTATTTCTCATCAAAGGAGAAGGATCTAGTAGAATTATTTGTGTAACAAAATATAGGCCAAATGCTCGCCACGGGTTCGGTGGTCCGATGCTGTTACAACCACATATCATCCAGGTACATATCGTGAATTCTTAGGCATATTTTGAGGGGTGTTATCATCTCGCGATAGTGAATTCCATTGACGGTAATTGCTTGGTCGGCGACATTTTTGATGAGATAATATGCCCGATGGCAATGTCGCCAGCCTATAAGCCGCACCAAACGTTGAACAGTCACTCTTTTGGATATATCGCTTTACAACAAGCACTCGTTGGCTCTTTTCGGGTTGAACGCCAAGTTTCGTAAAAAGGCCTCAACAGAATGTTTAATAATTGTGTACCTCCCACTAGTTGAATTGTCCAACACTGCAACAAAAGAATGTAAAATAAGGTTCAGCATAGATTCATAAAGCAAGTCAATCGAAGAATTGACATGTTCAGACCACAGGTACTTGTTTGGTACTTCATTTCCTACGTCAACTCTTGCATTAACCCCGAAAATCCAAAATCCCAAAAGCCATAACACCCAAAAACCCGAAAACCCAAACAACAGAAAATGCGACAACCAAACTAGACAAACCGCAAGAACCCGAAAATGCGAAAACCCAAAAACCGAAATCCATACAATTCATAATCCCAACAACTCAAAAAACTAAAAATCCAAATACCAAAAAACCTGAAAACCCAAAAACACAAAACCAAAAAAAAAAAAAAAAATTCAAAATTCCAAAAACCATAAAACCCAAAAAATCAGAAAACCAAAACTCGAAATCCAAAGACCCCAAACACTGAAAACCCAAAAAATCATAAGCCCGAGAAATCAAAAACCTGAAAACCTGAAAACCCATCAGAATCTCCGAAAGCCAAAAACCAAAATCTGAAAGAAGCCAAAACCCATAAATCCAATAACCCCAAGAACCCAAAAACTCAAAACCCAAAATCCAGAAAACAAAAACGTGACAGTCCGAAAACCAAAATTTTCAACAACCATAAAACCCGAAATCTGACTCACCCAAAAAACCGAGGTGAATCTCCTATTAGGACGACTTACTTCCTTACTTACTTATGTTGGCGTAACAGTCAAGGTCGGACCAGGGCCTCATCCAACAAACGTTACCAGCCTCCTCTTCTGCGACGTCCTTCCGGGTTGGATTCGAAAACTACGAGCTGGAGCATTATTTTCAATTCGCTCTACATGACCCAACTATCTTAGTTGTTGGACCCTAACTTTTCTGGCTAGTTCAGTGTCGCTGAACAGCTCGTATAGTTCTTGATTGAATCTTCGTCTCCATTCTCCATTTATGCAGACAGGACCAAAAATCACTCGAAGTATTTTTTACTCGAAGCAGCCCAAAGCGTTTTCAGAGATTGTTGTCATCGTCCATGTCTCTGCACCATACATTAAGACCGGGATGATAAGGGTTTTTAGTTGGTCGGGAGAGGACTTTACTACTCAATTGCCTTTTTAGTCCAAATAAGCAGCAATTGGCAAGAGTGATTCTTCGTTTGCTTTCAGCGGTGGTGTTGTTGTCTGAGTTGACAACTAACTCGAAGATAAATCTGTCTATGTTGACTTTTGCTCCAAAACGTCGATGTTGGTTGTCCTTTCTTGTTGACACCATTAACTTGGTCTTGGCCTCGTTAACCGCTAGACCCATCTTCCTGGCCTCCGCCTCAAGACTCACGAACGCTCCACTGACATCACGCTGTTTTCTTCCAACTATGTCAATGTCGCCTTCGTATCCTAGAAGCTTAACAGACTTTTGAAAGATTGTGCCTCTGGTGTTGACGTGGGAGTCTTGCACAATCTTTTCAAGAATGATGTTGAAGAAGTCGCATGACAACGCATCGCCTTGTCTAAAACCTATTTGGACATCAAATGCGTCCGTTAGTTTTGTTTTCCGACCATATGATGGAACAGCGTGAGTTTGCCATTGTCATCTTACACAGACGGACGAGTTTTTCTGGGATGCCAAAACTAGACATTGCTCTATAGACGCTGTCATACGTGGCCTTGAAATCGATGAAAAGGTAGTACATAGGTACCGATTTCCAAAATCTGCTGTAGGGTGAATTTTTCATCGATGATGGACTTTCCAGGTCTGAAGCCACACTGATAAGCACCCTTCAGCTTAATTAGGTTAATTACGACGACTAGACACCATAAAAATTCCTTCACATTTCATTCCGAATACGTTATTGATGCTGTTGTTTTACATACTATGAGCTGCGTATTTCTTTTTTTCTTTGTCGAATTTGATTTTCTTGGGGATGACGGATTAAGGCTATGTTTATGACCGAGCGTAAACGCATCGCGCGATGCGACGAGAATCGCTACTAGCGTTAGTCGCTATGAAAGTGTTTATGATAAAGCGATTTAGCGAAAAGCGAATTGAGCGATTACAAGCGACAAAAGCGACGAAAATTTGCAATCAAAATATTTTGATCAGTTGAGCGATATGAGCGATCACGTATGGACAAGTTTATAGAGAGTGTGCGTGATAAACATTGTTTATGGAATTTGCGTCATGCAGGTTATTTTTAGTGGTGAAAAAAAGTTTAATCTCGATGGACCAGATGGTTTTAGCGGATATTGGCACGATTTGAGGAAAGAGAAAAAGTTTTTTTCCAAGAGGAACTTCGGTGGTGGCAGCTGTATGGTTTGGGGGGCCTTCTGCGAGCGTGGTAAGGTTGCACTTGCCTTCACCTCTACCAGAATGAACAGTTCTGACTACACTTCGGCCCTTGAGGAGAATTTGGTACCTTATTTAAGACGATTTCACCGAGTTGAGCATGTCTTCCAGCAAGATAATGCCCCGATTCATGTAAGTCGTCAAAGTTTGGATTGGTTCGAATCGAAAATATTAATTTGATGGAGTGGCCGTCACATTCTCCAGATTGCAACCCCATCGAAAATCTTTGGGGAATTTTAACTCGCAAAATTTATGCCCATAATAAGCAATTTGCTAGTGCTGCTGAGCTGCGAGAGGCAGTTGTGACAGAATGGAACGCTTTAGACGACTCCATATTGAAAAATCTAGTTAATAGTATGCCAAAAAGAATTCTAAGATAGGTGCAAAACAGAGGCAACAAAATTGCATATTAATTTTTTGTTAAAAATGAACTTAAAAAAAAAAACAAAAAACAATAAATGCGGTTATATTTTTGCAATACATTAAAATCTGTTTTTAATTTTTAAACACCAGGAGAGAAAATAACGGTACTCTATTTTCTTCTCAATTTGCTTGATCAGTGATGCAACTCAATAAAAAATAGTAAGGAGTCACTCCTATTGTAGGTTTTCTTTTAAATGCATTTTTTCGGGTGCGGTTATACTTATGCAAGTTAACACACGCGTTGCCAAGTAAAGTGATGAGCAAGCGTTTCCGGAAGCTATGGGAATTAACTGTTTCAATCATTCCCAAGCGATCGAGTTACAGTCGTCAAAGCTTATCAAATCAAGCGATCAAGTTGTAGTCGTTGAAGTTCATCAAGGTTGACCTTGGAGGTTTCACGATTGCACGAGCAGTAGAAATACTTTAGGTGGAAATTAGTCTTTAGTCTTTAGGAGGCAATAAAAGCGTGCGGTAGCGGTAGTAAATTGTTTAATTCCGTTTTTTTATTTAACAAGTCGAATAGTTGGGACCGCCAGCCCCTCTGGGGGTGGTCATTCGCATTTTTTTACAGAACTCCTGAAGGAGTTTCTTAACTGGCGCCCGAGCAGGGACAGGGTGTCCTTCATCCTTATCGCCTTGTGATCGGTGCAAGGATCAATACGCTCCATTCTTGGAGTGAACGCCACTGTTAACATGGGAACACAGTTGGTCACTTTGATTCCTTTCCGCCAATGAATCCATATTCACATGGGAACATATGGAAATCATAAAGGGCTTAAGGATGAAGATGTGGTGATGTCCGTGCCAATAGTAGGTCCATACTTCTGGACCAAACGGGACAAACACGGCCTCCCCTTACACACCGGTTCAGCATTATAACAGTCGCACCAAAGTCAATAAATAAATATGAGATTCAAAGGAAACAAAAGGAATAGAATTTGTATAATAATAAAAAAAGATTTAAGCCCCAAACTTACAAGAAGGGCGTAACAATTTATGTAGCATCTAAGGGTATAAAACCAAAAAAAACCTTTATATAAGAAAGAAACCGTTGCTAGAAACAATAATGTTACAATCACCACATCAAGTGGCAGGAAGGTCCATAAGACCCATATTAAAAACTTGTAAAACAAAAAAAAAAAAAATGGAAGAGGATGGCTCATACGCTCATACCTCATACATTTTGCTCAAGTTCACTCCATAAAAATTAATTTTTTATCACAATACTGTTTAGTTTTAAGGAAAAATTTAAATTTTTGCAATCATACGTTTTAATCCATTAGGAAAGAAAAGAAATTTTAATACTGTTTACTTTTAAGGGAAATTTAACTTTAATTTTAATTTAAGTCGATCATCAAAAGTACGAGCTCATCTACACTTCTACACTAATATATAAAGCTGAAGAGTTTGTTTGTTTGAACGCGGTAATCTCAGGAACTACTGGTTCGAATGGTATAATTCTTTTTGTGTTGGATGGTGCCTTAATCGACTTAAACTTTAGGCTACTGAACATTAAGCTGTGACCAATAGCAGCGAAGAATCTGTTTAAAATGGGGAAAAAAAAGGCAAAAAATATACATTTTTCTGCGTTTTAACGCGCTTATCTCAAGAACTGCTTTATGAAATTGAACAATTTTTTTAATGTTGAATGGTCCATTTATCAAGGAAGGCTTGAAGCTAAATAAAATTTAGCTGCGACCAATAGGAGCGAAGAAATGTGGAAAAAACGGCAAACAATACAATACAATACAATACAATATAAAGTTCGTTTGAACGCGGTAATCTCAGGAACTACTATTTCGAATTGTAAAATTCTTTTTGTGTTGGATAGTCCATTAATCGAGGAAGGCTTTATTCTACTTAAAATTAAGCTGCGACCAATAGCAGCGAAGAATCTGTGGAAATGTGAGAACTGAGATTTTTTTTCTGAGATCTCTGAGATGAAATTATTTTGGATTCGATTTCTCACTCAGCTATTTGACGTGGCTGACATATGTGCAGCAACAATTAGTAAGGTAACCATTAAATCTCAATGATAACTGAGAATTATGTTCCACCAAATGATTTTGCCTCAGTCAAGGTGACATTGAGATCTCAGTGAGATGTTGTTAGGTGGAACTGGCCTAATAACTGCTCAAATTAGAATTTTGAGAGTTCAATTGATTTGTGAATGTGATTGATTGCACTATTTGTGCAGATTATTGTGTTTAAACAATATCATTTTATGTACTTCTTAACTAAGAAATATGCTCAGTTTAAAGAAAAAAAAATTTTCTTAACGATAAAAACGATGCAGAAGTAAGAGAGATATTAGAATTAGGGAGAGTTCACCCAAGGGAATGCTTTAAGTATGAACAACTGAAGGGAATCATAAAAAATGCTCAAATTTTTCAAGTTCAAGAGAATTACGACCTAGGGAGAGTTGACTGCAATGCAATTTTACAATAACTTCCGAACAAAATTCCCACGCGCGCATGATGCACAAGTCGAGATGATACTCTGGCCGGTGGACGAGGGAGAGGCGGACGAAGTCGCGGGCAACTGCTAGTAACTTATAATTTTCTTTAGATTGTTGTTTTTCACTGCCGTGCAAGCGTTGACGATCTTTGAGTATAAATCTCCAATAGTTACCATTAAAGAAGGAAGAGGCTTTATAATCGATGGCCATTTCAAACTCGTCCATATGATACGCCTGGATATCTTGGAGAAATCGCTTGCGAGAATTGAGGAATCTGCGGAATCAGAGATCACTTTACCTGACAAAAGATCCTTGGCGGAATACCACCTTTCTCAACTTCGTGATCGAATGCTTTCTCTCAGAGGGAAACATGACAGAAAACAGAGGTCAATTAATTGGATTGGATCTGCCTGGAAGTGGCTGGCAGGTAACCCTGATGCAGCCGACTGGGATAAGGTATTGAAGAACGAGGAAGACATCATCGAGAATAATAACGTCCAATATAAAATCAACGAAAGAGTCTTAGAACTATCAAAGGAAATTACACAGAGAGTGAACGGGCTTATAAACAGCACCGTCAATCAAATTTCCACGTATAACAGAGTTGTTCATGAACAGGATATAATCAACAAAATCCTAATAATCAAAGAGGAAATAAACGAAATTGTTCGCGCATGTCAGATGGCTCGAAATGGGATAGTAAACACCAATCTCTTAGATCAAGAGGAGATCAACAGAGTCGTTAACGAGGTTGAAACCCTGCCTTATGCTAATGTTATCGAAGCCCTACAGTTTGGAAAACCCTCTGTTTTCACGAATGGTTCTTTGCTCCTGTACGTATTGACTAAGCCAAAAATTAGCGGGTTGAATACAACCTACTGCACGTCAGAGCATCGATAATTGCAGGCAAACAGGTTGATCTAAAATTTCCGAAAATGCTAGTGAACAATATGCAAACATATGGAATCGTCTCAAACTGTTTCAGTATGGATAACATGACGGTCTGTGAGGAAAATATGTTAGAAATACTGGAAGAAAAAGGCTGTATTGTTCAACTCCTGAAGGGCGGACACGCTGCATGTACTGTAAGGGCTAACACCGCTGAGGTTGTCGAACTAATTAAAGAGGATACGATATATCTGACCAACTATAATGGAAGCATAGTGAGTAAGGACAAATCAAGGACAGCCTCCGGAACTTTTGTAATCCAGCTTTATAATGAAACTATAAACATAGGCAAGAGAACGTTCACAAGTTGGACAACGTCCTCACTTCAAGCTTTACCATCTGTTCTGTTCAACACAACGAGAATGGAACAAAAAATTGATCTACAATACCTACACGATCTGGGAATAAGCAACATTAAACATATACAAGACCTAGCCCAAAGGACGATTTCATCTACCACTGCCGATGGTGTTATCCTGTTAATACTTCTACTTGTCATATTATATGTCTGCTTTAAATTTAACCGGCCAATGAACCTACCTCAGATAAATCCTCTAGGCCCCACTACAAGTTCGTCCTGTTAAGATAAGATCTACGGGACGTAGATTTAAAAGGAGGGGGCAGTTAACACACGCGTTGCCAAGTAAAGTGATGAGCAAGCGTTTCCGGAAGCTATGGGAATTAACTGTTTCAACCATTCCCAAGCGATCGAGTTGCAGTCGTCAAAGCTCATCAAATCAAGCGATCAAGCTGCAGTCGTTGAAGTTCATCAAGGTTGACCTTGGAGGTTTCACGATTGCACGAGCAGTAGAAATACTTTAGGTGGAAATTAGTCTTTAGTCTTTAGGAGGCAATAAAAGCGTGCGGTAGTAAATTGTTTAATTCCGTTTTTTATTTAACAAGTCGAATAGTTGGAACCGCCCCTCTGGGGGTGGTCATTCGCATTTTTTTACAGAACTCCTGAAGGAGTTTCTTAACTTGCTTTTATTAGTACATAAATATTTTTTACGCAATAAATTGGTTGTTTTCAAATAATAAAACTTTCCTAGTCAATGCGCGCATTTTGCTTTCTTCACTGCCAAAACTTAAATAAAGTTTTAATATTTCAAACATTCAATCGCTTGAAGTTTCGCTGTACTATAAACACTCAATAGCTAGCGATAACGCAAGCGAAAATGTAACAAGCGATGGAGCGATTATCGTCGCATCGCGAGATGCGTTTACGCTCGGTCATAAACATAGCCTAAAGCTTCTCTTTTCTTTCGCAACATCACAATATGGGCAAAACTTATTTCTTCTCAACTGTCGAGGATATCTTACAGTTTTCCTGTGTTTTAATTAGTTTCGATGTGAACAGATTACAATCCATTGAAAACCTTTAGTTTAAAACTCATTTTTGTGCCTGGTGTGAAAAGGATATAATATAAACCACCATTTAGTTTACCAAGAATCATTTTCTAAATGGCAGTTGACTTTTAAAAACATAAATAAATGGACTTGGAAATTTTCGCCACCATTTCATTTTATGAAACATAACAATTTGTATTACTTAATTTGAAGGCTTTTATTTTTTTCCATCCTCCAATCCATGGCGGAAAAAGTTAATGCATAAATGAAAATTGAAAAAGAAAAAAAAACTGGAAGAAAGAAAAGCAAATCCCAGAAAGTTATTTCATTATGCTGAAGCTGAAGCCAAACCGAGACGAACGAAAGCTCCACAAACAACATTGACAAACAAGAAAAACTTTAAAGAAAACTTCTTCGGCTGACAATATTTACCTGGTGTGCCATTCAAAGGATAAATTTCCTTTTTACTTGCAAGGCGACATATTGGCTCTATACAGTCAATTATTGCTTTCGTAAAAAGTTTCGAACTCAATATATTGAACGTACGTGATTTTTTGGAGAACATTTTTTGTTTTTTATGGAAGAAATCTCGATTACAAAACATTTGACTGTCATAATTTCTTCGTTTTATCTAATTTTGTTTGTTTGAATTGAAATAAATCTTAGTCCTTGAAGCCAGTTCGTACGACCTAGCCGCGTATTTTATTTTAAATAGCCGGCTACGATGGCAGCAACACGATGAAGCTACCCAAACGATGCGATCGATGGCAAGTTATAAACAGCTTGTTGTGGTAAGAACTGTCACTTCTTTCCTTCTTCCTTTTTTTACTTTTGATTAAATTAAAAACTGGTAGATGCAACTTGTAGATGCATGTCATTCGTTAAGAAGGAGCGCAGTAAATAATGATAATAAGTTTTAATTTGGTGCAGAAACTGAATTTTTTTTTAAAGTTTTTTAGGGAAAGTAAATGAAGTTAATTTAATCTTTCGAATAGACATTTCATAATTGAAATAAATTATTTTTAAATTAGCAAAAGCGGTGGGAATTACTAATTTGTGTTTTTTGGGGTACAATTTTTCAATTGGTAAAATTAGAATTGAAAGTTTCTTCGTCAGGTGTTAGGGAATAAATTGATTTAGTGAAAACTGTCAAAACTGTCGCCTTGCAAAGCCGAATAGTGTTTTTTTCTGCTAATCTGGGATTAGTACAAAGAACTCTCCAATTCCGGATATTAAACGAACATGCAGACACACTTGCAAACTTTTGCTTCTATTTGCAAGTCTATTGTATGTATTTGTGTGACCAAATGCAGATGATGTCACATGACATTGCTATTGTTTTCATTATTTGTAATTTGTAAACATGGTTGCGAAATTCCTCTAAAACTTTCTAAGGAAGCTAAATTTCTAGGAGTAATCCTTGAATCCAAGCTTACGTGGAAGCGTTATACTGAGGAAAGAATGAAAAAAGCACTATGTGCATTCTACACATGAAAAAAGACCTTCGGTGTACGTTGGGGTATACAGTTGGAAAATATAATTAAAAACAAATTGCTTCAAGCTTTAAAATACAATATATTTGAAACAAGATTTTCGAACGAATGAAAATTTTCTTTGAAACAAAAAACATAAACATTCTTAGAACAATATTGATGCTAGATATGTATATAAAACAAGTAGGTAATTTAAAGTAGATTCTTAATAACATATAGAACTTCAACACACCCACTAGAATCTAACTTTTCAAACCCATTAATCTAGCGCAGAAAGTTGATTTTTCACAAGGAAGTCCTTTTGTTAAAATGTCAGCTACCATTTCAGATGTCTTCAAATAAGTTAATTTGATAATTTCTTGATTGATAACGTCTCTTACAAAATGATGTCTGACATCTATGTGTTTAGTCCTTGCATGGTAAACATTGGACGTAGTTAGGGATATAGCACTTTGATTATCACAGCATAAAACAATTTTGTCTGTGTCTGGAAGTAGTTCTTTCTTCAATCCGGTAAGCCAAAGCGCTTCTTGATTAGCTGAACTTAGTGACATGTATTCAGCTTCCGTGGTCGATAAAGCAACTGTGGGCTGCTTGCGGGAACACCATGAAATCGCGCCACCCAACATTTTAAAAACGTATCCAGTGACAGATCTCCGGTCATCTGTATTAGCAGCATAGTCTGCATCGCAAAATCCAGTTAAAAGCTTATCATCTTCATCATTCTTGGAATAGCAAAGTTTAAAGTCTGCTGTTCCTTTGAGATAGCGTAATATTCTTTTTGCTGCTATCCAGTGAGCCTTCCCTGGATTTTGATTGAACGGCTTAAGGTATTTACTGCATAGCTGATATCTGGTCTTGATACTTGTGCAGCAAACAGCATGCTTCCAAACAGTTCTTGGTAAGGTATTTTTGACATCTCTTCACTCTCTGATCTTGATTGGGGCGACATGGTTTTACTCAATTTTTGGTTATAGTCGATCGGTGTTGAACAAGGATTGCAACTTGCTAAACCAAAACGTTCTACCAATTCATTTATGTATTTTTCTTGATCTATTGAGAGTTGACCAGTTTTTCTGTCTCTATGCAATCTTAGTCCCAAAAAAGAATTTGCAATGCCAATGTCTTTCATGTGGAAATGCTTCATTAAATTTTCCTTAAGTTGTTTCTTGAGTTGAGGATGATTATCCAAAATCAACAAATCATCTACATAGATCGCAACTATCAACATCTTACCATCTAAACATAGATAATAGATACATGGATCTAACTTGGATTGCTTCATCCCAAATTCTTTTAAGGCATTATCTAACTTTTGATTCCACATACGAGACGACTGTTTCAAACCATATATATGGATTTCTTTAATCGGAGAACCTTATTATCTCCACCTTCAAATCCTTCTGGTTTCCGTAAATAAATTTCTTCATTCAAATCACCTTGCAAGAAGGCTGTTACGGCATCCATTTGTTCTATGTCGAGATCTTTTTTCACAGCTAAGGCCAAGAGAAATCTGACAGATTCATATCTCACCACAGGCGAAAAAGTTTCTTCATAGTCGATGCCTTTTCTTTGACTACAACCCTTAGCCACCAGCCTAGCTTTGTATCGGGATATTTTACCATTTACATCCACTTTGGTCTTGAATACCCACTTCGTATTTAAAACCTTCTTCCCTGGAGGTAAATCGGTTTCTTCCCAGGTTTGGTTGCCTATTAACGATGCATATTCATCATTTATTGCCTCCAACCAGCAATCTCTATCTGTTCTTGTAATATGATATGACAATGGATCATCTATGTTGTTATTATTTGCAACATAAGTAACGCTGTTTTCTATGATATTTCGGTTTCTTATTCTCTCAGATCTGCGAACGTTTTCTGTTGTAGAAACTTCAACATTTTCCAATACATTACTGTCAGCTTCATCCACTTCGACAATCTCTTCTGTGCTTTGGTCATTATTGGTGGATGTATTATTTTCTGAATTATCGCCCTCAGATATTCCCTGACAAATGTCTTCAGTATCCCCCACTGAACTTTCTAAGTATGATGGAAAATAATTAGTTATATTGTCATTCTTAATTACCTCCCCAAAAATTTCGTTTTCCAGACAGATCACATCTCGGCTTTTGATTAATTTTTTCTTTTCAGGATCATACACTCTGTAAGCCTTAGAGTTTTCACAGTACCCAAGTAAAATGCATCTTTTCGATTTTGAATCCATCTTCTTCCTTGTTTGCTTTGGAACATGCACCATCGTAGTTGAACCAAAGACTCGCAGGTGACTCACATCTAGTTTTTTGCCAGACCAGATTTCTTCAGGAGTTTTGTTCTGTTCTAGTGTTCGACTTGGAGTACGATTCATCAAATAAGCACCATATGTAATCGCTTCTGCCCAAAAACTTTTCTCCAAACCAGAATCTATGAGCATGCATCGAGCTATTTCAACTAACGATCGGTTCATTCGCTCAGCTTTCCCGTTATGTTGAGGGGTATAGGGAGCTGTCGTTTGGTGACGTATACCACTCTTGGATAAATATTGCAAAAAGGATTTGTTACAATACTCGCCGCCATTGTCCGTTCGCAATACTTTAATCTTCTTCTGAGTTTCGTTCTCGACCAAATTCTTGAATTCCATAAATTTTTCTTTAACTTCTGATTTGGATTTCAGAATATAAACAAAAATCTTATGGGAAAAATCATCCAGCAGAAGAAGAAAATAAGAAGCACCTCCTAACGACTTTACTTCAATAGGTCCACAAACATCCGAATGTACCAGTTCTAATATCTCACTTGATTTTGATTCTGACATTGAAAACGGCTTTCTGGACTGCTTCCCTTCAATGCATCTTATGCACGGTTGTGCTTTCGAATCAACAAAATCAATCCCTGTTACAGAACCTTTTCGCATCTTGGTTAGAATTTCATAACTTGGATGTCCTAGTCTTCGATGCCACAGTTCCAACTTCCAACGAGAGCTTCTGATCAACTATCATATTGATTGAATTTGAGCTTGAAATTGGTCGATCCAATCGATAAAGTTTGCCATTGATTCGACTACCAGTAGCAAGTAATCTTCTTCCATCCCGAATTGTACATTTGTCGCTCTTGAATTCAACCTTATAACCATATTTTGTCATTTGGATAACTGACAAAAGATTCGCGCACAAATTTGGAATATATAAAACATCTTTGATTACTATTACCAATGGTTTACCCTCGACCAGGATTTCGAGTTCGACATCACCTCTAGCTTCTACATTTAAGTTGAAATTGTCAGCAATTGTAACCTCTTCTTGTTTGACTTGGGACTCATTCATCAACCATTCTTTACGATTCGTCATGTGCTGTGATGCTCCAGAATCGATAAACCAATCAGTCACATTTTCTGTATTAGTTTGCCATTAGCGATGTAAACAAAACTTGTTTGCCATGTTTATGATTCTTGACTCTTCCCTCTGATGCTTTATGGTTTGAAGGACAATTTTTAGCAATATGCCCAAATACACCACATTCATAGCATCTAGGCCCACCTGAATTACGTTGAAATTTATGGGAAGATCGCTTCGCATTATTTCGACCATAAAATGCCATTCCATCAGCTCCTGATTCGTCGTCATCGTCCTTGACATCTTGCAAAAGTTTCAACTTTATTGCATCACCTGTTATTTTGACCCTCGAACTTTCGATCCCCATTATCATTGGCTTGTACTTATCGTCTAGCTCAGCCAATAAAAGAGATCCAACCCATTCGTCTGATATCTCCATACCAATCGAATTCAATTTGTGGGCAATTGAAATCATTTGATTAACATATGATTCCACAGAGCCACACGTCTTCAACTTGATGCTCAATAAAGATTTAAGTAGACCAAAACGCCTCGATAAACCATTATCAGCAAAGGCTGCTGCCAGTCGGTCCCAAACATCTTTCGCAGTTTTTGCTTCTTTAACATGGACGTAATTGGTGGCTCAAGCAGTAAAATAAGTTTGGATTTCGTTTTTGCTATCTTCTTTTCATCCGTCTCGACCCCGGTTACAGAATCCCACAAGTCTTCATGAACAAGAAAATTTTCCACAGCAAATTTCCATTCTTCGTAATTTTCCCTGCCTTTGAGCTTCTCAATTCCAGGGATCCACGCAGATGCCATTTTCTTCAAATAAAGCTTCTCTTTTCAATAAGTCTTTAAAAACCAAATTCCAGATATTTTTTATGCCAGCATATCTGGGCCCATAACCAGTTGGAAAATATAATTAAAAACAAATTGCTTCAAGCTTTAAAATACAATATATTTGAAACAGGATTTTCGAACGAATGAAAACTTTCTTTGAAACAAAAAACATAAACATTCTTAAAACAATATTGATGCTAGATATGTATATAAAACAAGTAGGTAATTTAAAGTAGATTCTTAATAACATATAGAACTTCAACATATACGAGTCATCCAATGGATGTACACAGCGATTGTCAGATCCATTCTTACCTATGGCTCTATTGTATGGTGGAAAGCGGTGGAAAAATCAAGCTATCTCAAGAACCTGAATAAGGTATAGAGACTAGCCTGTATAGGAATAACAGAGGCTCAGAGATCCACACCACAAGCTGGGTTGGAAATGATCTTGGATCTCCCGGCTCTGGATGAATTCATAAGGTGCACGGCAGCCAAAACTGCAATTCGTTTAAAAGAACTGAGTTTTTGGGGGCACAGCATTTATGGACACGGGTCAATCTTATAAAGATATGAGACACGATTCCAGGTCTGATGGAGACCACCGATTCGCCTGAATGTTTCCGACAGGACGAGTCTATAACAGTCTAGCCCTTTCATTTGATAACAATTTTGAGCTGAAAAGAAAAAAGCATAATTGTAATCATAGGAATAGGTCATAGGTAAGGATATCCGTAGAGTCACCTGTGTAACAACTGATAGATCGTTGATAGATAGCCACCACTCCTAAGCTTCCCAGTTCTGAATCAAAATGAAAACACTGCGCAACACATGCACTAATGCAAGACTCGCTCTCGAAGTTCGATTAAGAAAATATTATCTTATGAAAAAGAAATTAGTAGAGGCTAGAGATCGCGGACAGCAACAGGCCCATACCAAATAAACTGATGACACGGTGAAGGGTGACCACAGACCAACGTTTTAAGCCAAATTGAGGTATTAGAATTGCTATTCACACCGGTCAATATTTCCAACGGACTCCAACAAGGAGATGAATTGGCCTGCCTCGTCCTCAACCTGCCTTGATATTAGATTTTCGGATGAAATCCACCAAAAGAAGATTGTTGAATGATAACACACGTGGTATTTCCTTAAATTCTCTGATGAGATTTTAAGGTTTTCTAAGACTTTGGTTATACTCCCATCTCTGGTTCAGAGCTCCGTCAGCAAACATTTTGAAGCTTAAAGATGATGAATTATTTGCGTCCCTGAAATACAATATTGTAGCTGGTAGAGTTTCATATCGTTTTCTTTCTTTTTTGCGTGACCTGGCTTATAATCTTCGTTCCTTAAAACTCCTGGAGCATTTTTTAAGTGAACCGTATTGGTGTATGAAGTGT
The DNA here is from genome assembly GCA_943590905.1 of Sphaerophoria taeniata. Taxonomy (NCBI): domain Eukaryota; kingdom Metazoa; phylum Arthropoda; class Insecta; order Diptera; family Syrphidae; genus Sphaerophoria; species Sphaerophoria taeniata. The sequence continues at coordinate 48,011,632 of OX016540.1, forward strand.
ACTCGATCCCAATCAACCCTCTGTTTGTAGCTTGAAATTTGAACTATAAGTTATTTGTCCTGATGTAAAAACCAAAAGTCGTTAACGAGGTGATGATGCAAGCAAGGACAAGTTGAAGCCTCCCATAATTTTCAAAAATATTTTTGTATTTTCATTGCTGACACTCTAATAAAGAACACCAGACCAGTCTTTTTATCAATAATCAAGTAATCCGTTATCTTGTTTTGGACTTCATGACCATGACCGTCCTTTAGCTGTTTTTAAATTAACAAGTACCCGACCATCATCGCCATAACCACATTAACGCACAAAGCGCCTTCAACCTACACAATAACTCTGCTCGCCAAATAACCGGAACAATGGATAATGATGCTGGTGTCACACGACAACACCACAGAAACTATAAAATGACAACAAAACTGTTTTCCAACAACAACGACAAAAACAATAACTATAGATAAGGATATTACACGCCCACTTCCCATTTCGCTTCGGGGTTTCAATAAAATAGTTCGCTGTTTTAAATGGCTAGATTTTCTATTGGAACAAGTTGACCAGAGAGTAGAGACAATTAGTTCCGCTTTTGGTTTTAAACATTTCTATACATATAAAAGATCCAACGCAGTAGAGTGTCCATATAGTCCTGGGAAAGACTGAGCTGGATTTAACCACAAGCTAAATTATTTGTTAAGGAATATAGCTGTGGCTCTGGCTACAGCAGCAGAGGCTATATGTCCCTCCTTTTAATGAAGATAATCCAAAAAAGCATGTTGGAATTTGTTTTGTGAAATTGATGTCCAGCTCCAGATACCATAATTTTGAGAATATAATAAAATTTTCGAAATCTGTTGGATAACTATATAGACTAGCTGCTGGGGGTGTTCCTGAAGTTCGGCTGGTAGAGAAATTGTCATTATTCACATTGGGGAAGAAGTGATTGAATTTGTCACCCTCTTCTGTGATCTGGCAGAAGAAACCATGTGTATTAGAATCTGTAGTTGCTCGGAATCATTAACAGAAGAAATTTAGTCGTCTCAAATCTGGTATCTGAGCGGCAAAGATTTCCATGGCTAGTCTTCATTTTTTGCTGAATACGAAATAGCATTTGGTGCTGGATTGGTGGAATACAGGCTTTTTCGTTCGAAGGACCAGTTTTAGACCATCGAATTTTATTGGATCTTAACTTTTCTATCTAGATTTTGTTGCTATACAGTCCGTACAGTTTGGCGATGTTTGGTATCTTCCTTTTTGACAGCATTAATCGGTAGACCCATCTTCTTAAGGCTCCCTCTGTCTTAAGGCTCAGACACCTTCAACTAAGATCACGCTGTGTTCTTCCAAATACACCAAGCCGGCTGGCGTATCTAAGTCTATCAGACCACTTTTGACAAATCGTGAGGTATAGGGACTTGTGAGTTTTACTACATAATCTTTTCAAGAATGATGTTAAGGAAATCGCATGACCAGCCTTTTTTGACGTCTTGAGTTTTGGATTTGAAGATCCTGGGCTTGTTCCCTTAACAGCTTAACAGTTAGGAGGGTTGTGCACAGCACGGGGCTGTTGCTTACAAGGAGACTATTGGCTCATTGCGATACCCTTTGAGAAAGGTATCATTGATGCTCCTATTACTATTCGTTAACATAGACTGGTTCATTTACGAACCAGCCTGTGCTATTAATGAATTTCCTGATATTTGCCATTGAGACCTGCTCCAGATCGTCCAGTTTCTCAACAAATCTATTTCCAAAGTAACGGAGACGATTTGTTCGGAGGTTTGAACATTCACAGGGCAGGTCTTCCTGACGCTGAAAGCTCCTACAGAAATCGTTTGCAAAAGCCCACATTCTTTTGGCCATTAACCCAATGGCGGCGCCATCTATCAACATTCTACTCAGCGATAAAAGTATACCGATATTCCTTTTCATTAACAATTCTAGGCTATAAACTTTTAGAGATATAACACAATCGTTCCTGCCCTTCCAAGAGTTATTGATACGCTCTTTTGTATTAAGGTCTATTTTACTCTTGAGCACCCAAATTGGGACGTGTAGTCCCTTGACTGGATGGTTCCTACTACTTCTGTTTGCAACTGACCCTTTCCTTGCCAGTGTATCCTGCCGTTTCATTTCCTTCTACATTACTATGTCAAGGGACCGAGCAGAGTTTGACTTGGTTAGTATGGCAAATGCTACTTGGTTTTTTCCTGAAGTTCAAAACTGCCTTTGATCTTATAGTATCACTGGCTAAAGCTTTGATAGCAGCCCGGCTGTCCACGAAAATTGTAATCTTCAAGGAGTTTAGTTTTTCTTGGTGTACCATTTCTTCTGCTTTTCCAATAGCATAAATCTCAGCCTGAAAATAGATACGTTCTTATTGAAGTCTATTAAGGGTGGAATGTAGTCAGTGGTCTCCTTCAGTGTCATGTCATTGCAAGATAGACCCATGTCCATGGGTGCAGTGCCTCCAAAAGCGCAATTCTTTTAACCGAAGTGCGCTTTTGACTGCCGTGCATCTTATGAACTCGTCCAGGGTTTGGGAGGTCTAAAATCATTTCTAGCCCTGCTTTTGGTGTAGATCTCTGCGTCCCTGATATTCCTCTACCTGTATCTTGTTCAGGTTCTTGAGGTAGTTTGGTGTATCATCCGCTTTCCACCATACGAAAGAACCATATATGTAAGTATGGATCGGGCAATCGCTGTGTACATTCGTTGCATGACTTGCGGTGACATATCCCATCGTGTGCCGAAGGTTTTCTTGCATGTGTAGAAAGCACATAATGCTTTTTTCATTCTCTCGTCAGTATTACGTTTGGTTTAGGTACTCCTATTTAGCTCCCTTCCCTTGGAAATCTTCCATTTTCATTTTTTTCGTGAACAAAACTCTCTCTTAGTCGGCCAAGAAGATAGTTCTTTGAGTGCATTTTCCATAATGATTTTGATGGTGGTAAGGCTACAATTTTGATGCCCTGATTTCTGAAGTTTCTGAGAATTATTTTGACCATGAGGATCCAAATTAGAGGCGAGAGAACCCCCCCCCCCCCCCCCCCTTGTGGTGTGCCCTTTGTAACTGTTTTCTCTACAATGCTGTTGATAGTTCTGCCATTTAACATGTGTAAATCCAAACGACAATAACAGATTCAACTCAAAATTCAACCAAGGCGGTTTTAAATGATTCAGGTTTAACTTTGTTAAACGCTCACTTGATATCTAAGAAATCTGCCAGTGTATGTTCTTTTCTTCTTCGAGACTTTTCTTAATGTGTAAAACCACCTCATGCAAAGCAGTCTCCACTGACTTACCTTTAAGGCAGGCGTGTTGGTAGTTGCACAAGTTGTTTGGATCGAGAAGTTCCATAACGTGTTGATCTATTATTCTCTCTAGAGTCATAAGGAGAAACGAAGAGAGACTTATTGGTCTATAATCTTTTGCGGCCGAATGAGTCAGTTTCCCGACTTTGGAATAAAGACCACTTTAACCTTCCTCCAACTAAAAGGCACTTATTTAAGTCTCATATAACTTATGAAGATTACCCTAATCCAAGAAATTATTACTTTGAACAGCAGTAAAGGAAATATTTGATTCCCCGGACGATTGAAGATCAGACATGCAATGATGAGATTCCTTTCATCTGTCATGCTTTCCTCCGACAAAATCTAGCAGCTGGCGTAATTTCTTTACCATAATCACCTTCGTTTGCTTTGTACAGTTCGGCGGCTTTGGGTCGTTTTAGAGATCGCTATTTTCACTTCGTCAATGTCGGATGGGTGGAATTGGTTGTCTGAAGAATCGTTTTTCCATTTCCTGTTTTTTTTTTTATAATTTGCACCAACTCAAGGGATGTTTTATACCCTTTTTATGCCAGAGACACTGTGATTGCATTAGGAAGAAAGGAAGGGGTTGGAAAGGAGGTGTCGGTGTAGATTGGTCTTGAATTCTTGAGCATTGTAATGATTGGGAAAGACAGGGTGTGAAAGAGAGTTCCACTTTCCACATTCGCGTAGTACGGCTAAAAAATTATTCTCTTTATTTGAAAGTCCATCCGAAGTTGGGCTCAAGGGTAAACTGATGGGCATTCGTGAAAGGGCAGGTTGAATTGTTTAAGCGGAGGAATGCAACTGGCTATCAATCAATCTGGTTGGTAGTTGATTGATTAGGATTCAAAAAGACACTGATTTTGTTCCCCGTAGCAGTCGGCATATTAGATCTCATCGTTTTTAAGCTTCCGCTTATTCTTGAGTTGCACGTGGTGTATTAAGGGACCTTACTTTCGACGTACATAACTGAAGTACGTAGTCCCTCTCCTTTTATCGCTTGCGTTATGATAACTATGAGTCTGTCCGTATTCGAGGATTGTTGGTGTTGTGGAATTTGGATTTCTTGGCTGGCCAATCACCCCGACGCACAACAACAGTTCTATAGTTAGATTCCAAGACTGGAAGCCGTCCTAACGAATTGATAGGCTGGCCTCCTAATATGTCGAAGTAGGACTATAAGGTGTTAACCAAGTAGTTCGTCCTGACTGGATCTGTAGACGCCACTATTGATTCCTTAAGAAGTCTTCTGCTATCCTAAAAAAGGAGGACAACGCCTCCATGTCTTACCTCAAAATTCCGTCTACTATAAAATCACGTCAGATTAAGCAAAAAGAAAAAGAAGACAGAAGAGACTCCCCTCGGGCATAATTAAAATCAGATATAATTTCCCATGACGTACAAAATCAAATAAGGAAGTCTTTAGCTCTTTAATTGCTTCAATTCACTGTCAAGTCACTTGAGATAAGAAAATTCCAACATATTCATGTTGCACTTACGGTCTAGCAAGGCACACAACTCCTTGAAGTGTCAAAATTAATAGTTGCAACTCGTCTCATTCAAATTCAAACGCTCATGTCATTAGTGAAATCAGAATTTAAAAAAAAGCACTGCACATACCGTTTCCCCCAGACTTTCCGCTCCAAAAATTTCCAAGGAGACTTTTGCCACTCGACAATATGCGGCCATGATGGCATATCGAAGTAATTAAGGAAAGTTTTTATTGCAGTTGTGATATGTTGCTGTCTTGCCACTAAAGAACACATCCGCATTTCAAATCAAAAATAGGTCATCTATTCGTTATATACCTACCCGTTATCCGTGAATCTTGTTATAAACACCTCATGTCATCCACCCAGAAACGAATAAATTGTCAAAAGTGTTATTGGCAGAAGCATGGATTTTCGAAGTTACAGATTTTTTTCCGTACAGTGTCGTGACATTCTGTCATACTCTGTCAGTAGTGTAACTCCTTGCTTGAATTCGTGCTACTGACGCAAAAAATAGAAGCAGCTGGTACATGAGGTTAACTGTGCAGCTGAGATGCTGCTTGACATTTTCTGTTTCTGTTTGCGATAATGATCATAAATATTCAACATTTCTTGGCATCGTTATTGTGGTTTAAATGAAATACAATTAAGAGTTATTTCAACAAGACATCCACCTTAAACTGGTTGACACCTTGAAAAGGATTTGCAATTGGAAAGTGATTTGGAGTGGATAAACATTTTTTGTGATGCCTAATTGAGCCATTGTGATGGAATTTGAATCTGTGTTAAGGTTTATTGGCCTTCGAAGCGATTTGGCTCTAGAACCCAGGGTTCAAATCTTATCAGTCATCTTTCGGAGTAAAATTGAAAAGCAGTGGAACAAATGGGAAATTCCGGGACCGTATCGTCAGAGTTAATTTTTATTTTATCTTATAATCGAACTGTGTTTGTCAATTTATTTAGCATATTGTTGAATATAATTCTCGCACTTAGTAGAAACGCAGAAACAAGTTCACAATTTGAGTCTATAAATTCGTTGTTTAATATTGCCGTTCAGGCGTCCGTAGCAAACTTGCCAAATCAGTCAATCCATGGCACTCTCAAGAATTCCATGCCAAGAATTCCAGTCCACACTATGACGTATTTTGCGTAAGGAACTTGGCTTTATACCCATACAAGATCAAGCTGACTCAAGAATTGAAACCGATGGACCATCTGCAGCGTCGCGACGTACGTCAACAATAACGACACATTACTTATTGTTTTTGACAGGAATCTACACTAATATATAACGCTGAAGAGTTTGTTTGTTTGAACGCGGTAAACTCAGGAACTACTGGTTCGAATGGTATAATTCTTTTTGTGTTGGATGGTCCATTAATTAAGGAAGACTTGAGGCTATTTAACATTAAGCTGTGACCAATAGCAGCGAAGAATCTGTGGAAAATATGGAAAAAACGGCAAAAAATATACATTTTTCTGCGTTTTAACGCGCTTATCTCAGGAACTACTATTTCGAATTGTAAAATTCTTTTTGTGTTGGATAGTCCATTAATCGATGAAGGCTTTAAAATAAAATAAATAAATAGAGTGGCGCGACAGCTTTTGAAGAGCCAACGCCTAAGTGGCTTACTCTAATCAACAATTCTCTGAGTGCGTGTGAAGAATTGAGGGGACCTACAATTTAACGCCGATTCCGAACGGCAAAGTTGAGAAGCATTTTTTCATGACAGATTGATACTCTTGGAAGATTTGTCAGGTCTTCGCAAGAGGCAGTACCCGTGAAAGATGAAATAAAAACTTGGCCTGAGTAGGACTCGAACCAACGACGTTCTGCTTAGCTGGCTGCACTTACGCACTTACCAACTAAGCTACGGGCAACTGCTTTAGGCTTTATTCTACTTAAAATTAAGCTGCGACCAATAGCAGCGAAGAATCTGTGGAAATGTGAGAACTGAGATTTTTTTCTGAGATCTCTGAGATGAAATTATTTTGGATTCGATTTCTCACTCAGCTATTTGACGTGGCTGACATATGTGCAGCAACAATTAGTAAGGTAACCATTAAATCTCAATGATAACTGAGAATTATGTTCCACCAAGGCACCAAATGATTTTGCCTCAGTCAAGGTGACATTGAGATCTCAGTGAGATGTTGTTAGGTGGAACTGGCCTAATAACTGCTCAAATTAGAATTTTGAGAGTTCAATTGATTTGTGAATGTGATTGATTGCACTATTTGTGCAGATTATTGTGTTTAAACCATATCATTTTATGTACTTCTTAACTAAAAAATATGCTCAGTTTAAAGAAAAAAAAATTTACTTAACGAAAAAAACGATGCAGAAGTAAGAGAGATATTAGAATTAGGGACAGTTCACCCAAGGGAATGCTTTAAGTATGAACAACTGAAACTGAAGGGAATCATAAAAAATGCTCAAATTTTTCAAGTTCAAGAGAATTACGATCTAGGGAGAGTTGACTGCAATGCAATTTTACAATAACTTCCGAACAAAATTCCCACGCGCGCATGATGCACAAGTCGAGATGATACTCTGGCCGGTGGACGAGGGAGAGGCGGACGAAGTCGCGGGCAACTGCTAGTTGTACTATATGTACCTTCTTGGAAAAAATATGTGGTTTCAACAGGATGGCGCCACATGCAACACAGCACACCTTACAATCGATTTATTTTAGAGTAAGTTTGATGAACGTGTCATCTCAAGAAATGGTCCAGTCGACTGGCCGCCGCGTTTATGCGATTGATCTAGTCAATTTTCTTTGAAGAAAAGGAGGCTTAGGCTTTAATCTTCAGCTATCCAACTGTAGATTTCCATTTCTTAAGTTTTCAGCTGATCAGCTGAGATTTTAGGCAAACTAAGAGGAACCCAAAAACATTATAAGAACCATGAACAGAACACAACAAACGAACGAAAAATCAGCGGGGATATACGCTGAAACGTCCACAGAAGTCACGACTGCGGATGTGGGCTTTTCCTCTCTAACAGTAGGAGGGGAGAAGTCGCCAGTGATGGACAAGAACGTACACAAGGACAAGACTAAGAAAACACGACGGCAACAACAACTTCACAGGAGGCAGAGGACCTTCTTCTCACTCCTTTTTCCAACCTCGGTGTGGAGGATGGAGTTAGCATCGGAAAACTAGAGACCGACGACGACACATGTTCCGTTGCTAGCTCTACTCTCTCACGATTGCTGAATACTTCAGTTCGGAGTAGAATCTCCAACTGTAAGAAGACAATCGAACAACTTGGGAACAGGAATTGGGAGGAACTGACAGAGAACGAACATAGTGACTTTTTAACGCTCGTGCTTTCCTAAAGAACAAGCCATGTGCCCAAACGTCAAAGCAGGCGGATTTCAAAGAAAACACTGGCGTGGATACGCTGATGGGAGCGCCCAATCCACCGATTGGTATAATCAAATCCAACAAAGGAACGATCTCCTTAGTTACATCCCCAGTCAAGACACAGACTCTGTTGCAGACTTTGAAACCATAGTATATATATAGTGCTCGGAAACGGTACACGTAACCTAAAGACTCTGACTCTGACAAAAACGAACAAAAACAAAAACAATGGGAATAAGTACCTGATGAAGGAGAAGGAGATGGTGGGCCATGTACCTCCCCCAGACCCTGATTCAGTGGAAACAACGACCAATAGAACTAGAGGCAGGATGATACACTTTCGCCCACGAAGAGGTCACCCCTGCAAAAAAGAAAAAAAGACCTTGGCTACGGAAAAGATGATTTCGGAAACCCCTCAAGAAAACTCTCTGACGGCCAATGGCAATTAATGGAAATGAGAATCCTCACCATGACCACCACTCTTTAGGAACCTCAGAACCATCCATGGGTTCAAAGAACTGACGTGGATCTGTATATATTGATCTTAGTGTGACCTGTGACGGTAACGACATCAACTGTCAGGTCCCTAACCTAACCTTACTTAACCTTAGGGCTACGTTGAGTCATTATTGGCTTGAAAAATCTTAAATTGTTTTATTTAAACAAAAATTGTGAAGTCCTTATTGGAAAACCCCTTACAAGAGCGACTTAAGACACCAAGTCTACCGACTTCATTAAACCAATCAGCTATATAAACCTCATTTCTCATGAAGAAGCAAGTGCGAAGAGGCGGCACGCGTTGCGGCGAAAAGCTGGGATTGTAGGATATAATTGAACGGAAAACTAAGCACATGGTTTTTTCGTCACAGAAAATGTAGAGAAAACACTTTCCCCGTTTATACCCAATCAACAATTTTTGGTTAAAAAGCCGCTTAAAAACCTGATTATAACTGGGGTTTAGAAACCTAACAAGTTTGAAATTGGTTCAAAAGACGTCTTAAAGACCTTTCAGGAGCATCTTCATGACCGAAAATGGTCAGTTACTTTGTAACCCCAGTCAAATTGAAGTTCAAAAAAAACCCTGTATTTATGACCCGTTCCAGGTTATTTTGCTACCAATTTTTTTAAGCTTTTCTAAAACCGTTTGTTGACTGTTTACGCAAACCTATTTTTGAGGTTATTTCTCTACCTCTTGCTAACGTTTTTTGAACGTCGTTCAGACGTATTTTAGAGCCGTTCCAGTAAGGTTACTGTTCAAAATACAGTCAACATCATTTTCACATGACAGAAATGTGCTGACACGATGGGAAGTGATTTCCTTATCGCTTCCCACAAATAATAACAATTTAAATAAAATATTTAGCTATATCAAATATCATTAATCGTGAGGCCAGACGAAATATGAAACAAATAAAAGTTCAATATCTGGCCTCGCGCACCTTTAATTTTAGATACACATTCATATTATAAGCTAATAATGCTGACTGGGCAACCTTTGGGTTTTGCCTTCTGCAAGCCTTCTGTCCAGCCAGTCTAGTCACTCAGTGTTCACACTTCAATTTCTTCAGTTCAACTTGCCAATAAATATTTTATTAAGTTAAAGTTTGTTTTATTGTTTCTTTTTTCTTGATTACCATATTAAAGAGTACCTGTGATATTAAACATAACAGTTACATCGCTACTAATTTTTTTAGCTTTTTTATAACCGTTTGTTGACGGTTTACACAAACCTATTTTTGTAGTTATTTCTTTCCCTCTTGCTAACGTTTTTTCGAAACGTCGTTGAGACGTATTTTAGAACCGTTCCAATAAGGTTATTTCGCTACTAATTTTTTTAGCTTTTTTATTACCGTTTGTTGACGGTTTATGTAGAACTATTTTGTGGGGGTTATTTGTTAACCTTTTGGAAACGTTTCAATATAACGTTTTGTGAACGTTTCAAAAAGTACAATGCCTTGTATATTCAACGCAAAGAAAAGTGTTAATGTTGCTGTTGTGAACAAAATCCTTCGAGTCCTTAAGCTGAAAAAGAAGTTTTTTTTTCAAAATTAAACAGATAAGAAATTTTCTTTGGACATTTATTGATAAAATAATTAAATTATAATATCAATAATAATTAATTAATTAAAACAATATACAAAAGTAAACAAATAACAAAATAAAATACTTTTTTTTCAGTGATGTTTTTATGGTGTATGTTCACTGGAATGTGGAAGTTGTTGTAGTTGTTCTTTCCCTGAAAATAAAATAAACAAAAGAAAAAAGAATAACCATTAGAAATTTATGAACATTTTAAGATGTATTAATTTTTACTTACATGCATATTCTGAGTCTGAAGCGTGCGCCTTTAAAAAGGCGGTTTAGTTATGGAGCGGTTTAATTAGGTTGTTGTACTTGTTGCACTTTCATCCCTGAAAAAATTTAAAACCTTTAACCTTTTACACATAGGAACACAGCTGCTTTGCACAAACAGATACAGTTAAAACGTAACTTATCACAAGCAGCTATGTACTTCGTGTGTAAAAGGTTATATTTTAACCGTAAAAAAAAGTTATTTCACAACTAATATGCAGTTCTCATTAACGCAGTCCATTTTTGTTTTGTTTTTATAATTTTTGTCTACACATATTATGCAATACATAGTTAGAATCAATTCAAACAATATTTTTTGAACCAACTCTAACAGCACATTACGCTACTATTTTCTAACATTTTACATACAAAACAAAACAAAATTCACCAGTCCGAATTGAATTCAACGATCACAATTGCATACAACAAAAACTTACCTTAAATTTCACTTTAGATTCGTATTCACTTCACAAGCACAATCTTTTATTTTAATTTTTTAAAACTTATAATTTTTTTTTCTTTTTTGTGAGCAATTTTTCAACAACTTTGCTATGTTGTTTTCACTTTGAGAGACAAGACGACACTGTGATTTTGAACTTTGAAGAAGGAATAAAATGTTCAAATACAAATACAAACACAAATAGCAGATGGCAATAGAACACTATGAAGTTAAATTTTAACTTAGGTTTTAGATTGGTTGAAAAAAGGTAAATACTAAACCCAATATTTAACCGGTGGTTGCAACATAACTTTTTTCTATCCAATTTGTAACCAAGGTTTTAAGAAGTTAATTAGAACTGGTTTTATTTTTACTTCATATTTGCAAATCGGGTTACTTGATGGCTAAAAAATAACCATTTTTAAATGCAGGTTCCATAGACGATTTTGGGTAACCAAATTCTAACTCGTGCTCTTAAGAAACCTCAAAATAACGATTGAAGTTTACCAGGAACTAACTCAAGTCAAATATAGGTTTGGGTTAAACCCAATATTTGACCGTGGTAACGACATAACTTTTCTCTATCCAATTTGTAACCAAGGTTTTAAGAAGTAATATTAGAACTGGTTTTATTTTCACTTCATAATTGCAAATCGGGTTACTTGATGGCTAAAAAAGAACCATTTTTAAATGCAGGTTCCGTAGACGATTTTGGGTAACCAAATTCTAACTCGTGCTCTTAAGAAACCTCAAAATAACGATTGAATTTTACCAGGAACTCACTCATGTCAAATATAGGGTTTGGAAAAAACCCAATATTTGACCGTGGTTGCGACACAACTTTTTTCTAGCCAATTTGTGACCAAGGTTTTAAGAAGTTATATTAAAACTGAAGTTATTCTACAACCAAGGTTACAAATTGTTGATTGGGTAATCGAAAACAGTTCCGGAAAAGACCGCTAGCAGATGTAACGACATCATATAGATTTGATAGACTCTTTTGCGACTGGAGAAACCGGCCCAGATAGTCCTTAAATTCATATGACTATGTGGCAAACCAGAAAGCCTTGATGTGAACTGAATGACGTGCGTCGGTCGGTCAGCCAACAAGAGGCCTTGATAATGACGATGATTCATTCAGCATCTGATTTGCAAACGTGAAAATGCTATTTTACAACAAATTTAATATCAGCGCCTTAATTAATGCAACTGTTCATTTAAAATTCTTAAGGGTTTGTAGTTCCAAGCCATCCAAAAATAATCGCTCCCCTGTGGGGTTAATTTTCCAAAGAGGATGCTTTAAGTAACAGTTAATAAGTTTTCATCTTCGCACGTGTAAGTTTTCCCTCACCTCAACATCTTACTGTTGTTTTCACCTGCTTCCTGGGTACCAATATACCTTTTCTCACTGTCAACGCCGCCGACACTGGGATGACAAAAAGTAGATATATCTCTGGTGGATTCATAAATCAAATACTTAACACCAGCAAGTCTAGTGCCAGTTAATAATTAACCAAAATTATCTCGCCGAAATTAATGAAATTTGTAGCCGAAGGCTACATCTTTTGTAACCAGCTCATCCATCAACAAAGAGAACAAAACAAAAAAGTCTAGCATCTTCCACCCCCTAACTGATAATAAATTAACAACTGTGTCTCGAATATCGCTGTCTAATCAAATCAAAATCCATAAATATTGATTAACACTCAATTAACAAATTGCGTTTCAGCGACGACTACTAACTCCGCATATCTTAAGCCGATGAATAAATTATGTGTGCACGTGCCAGGTTTTCAATATTTCGTCGCCGAGTTGCTTTCATTTTAGCTCAAATCTAAAATTAATGTTTCGGAATAGAATTTTCACTAAAAATAACAAAACGAACAAAAAATTGTACAAAAATCAAAACCAACACCACCGCCCGCCCTTGCAATGTCATCGGGACTTGGGACCATTAATAAATCCGAACAATTAAACAATTATTGTTCTCGTCGTTATTTTTTTGTATTCTCTATGTTCATTTCTGTGCGAGGATTAAACTGAGATATGGTCGGGCTGGAAGTGACACAGCAATTAACCAAAGGAAATTATATTTGCTTGATCGGGCGGCGCGGCGCGGCGTGGTGCGCGTATGGCCATACCCAACCTCTCAAAAACACCGAATTAAGCGTCCTCTCTCAAAAAAAAAAAAACAATGGAAAGGTCATTAATAAAACTCAATAAAAGGATACCAATTAGGGAAGAGATATCAATCCATCGGTTGCAGGAAATCAATAACCGCATAAAAATCGAGCGTCAGCACTCTTGCCGCTGACTATTTGTCTTCCTTCGGATCCGATAGGTTATCGTTGTTTTCGTTATCGTTATCGACTTTCGATTTAAAGGACAAAATTGTTTCGTGAGGAATGAGAGGCATCCGAAACATTGATTGCGTGCCCCTCTAGGGAGTCATGTTTGTTTTTTTCTCAATCTTGATGGGGCGATATGGCGACCGGCTGATGGCTTTTCGAGTTCTAATTAATCTTAAGTTGGCAAGGGATGTTTTTTGTCTCTTTGACTTTTTTTCGAAAACATCTTGTTGATGTTGGACTGTGTCGGTTTCGTTTCCCAAAAGATTGTTTTTTTTCTCCGTGTGCTGATGCTGATTGACGATGGATACTCAACACTGCCGAATAATATTTGTTCTTGTATGAGATTGAGAGATTTTATGGCATATTGACATTTGGTTAAATAACTTAATGGAGTCTGGAGATTAAGTCATTATTCAAGTCTACTGCAATCGAATTGAATCAGTGATGATTGTGTGTCGATGAAGGTGGTGTTAATGTGTTATGTTGAATCAAAGTAATCGATTGATTAGAGTTTAAGTCAAAAAGTTGTATGAGCATGACAAGTTGCTAAAACAAGAAACAAAGTTACAAAAGGATGAGAGCAATTGAAGATAACATTGTTTAATTTGTTGAGCCCACAGACCTCGACAAGGTTTCAATTTTAAACGAATTTGATGATCGGACGCCATCTGAAGCATTATTTACTCACTCTGGACTCATTATTTTTTCTTGGCAGCCAGTTAACAGCCATCAATACGCATATACTAGAATTTTCACCTTAGTCGGATATCGGAAGCTAGTAGTCGAGCAGATAATGTCTCGAAGGAAATTTTACACTGCAAGCCTCCGACAGTTCTTGAGCACATAAACTATTCTGTACGCCAAATTTTATAATTTTAACTCCTTAAGTACTTCTTCTTGGGCGCCGAACTTGCGGAGTTGAAGAAGCTGAGTAAGGTCAAAGGTGTTCGAGAATTTTCTCCATATGAGTCCTGAAGCTAAGGGGCGACCCATTTTTCCTTCCCTTCCCCAATCCTTTTCCACTCCAACAAAGGTATGGCGCAAAAGCTAGCCTATGTCACCAACTCCACTCCCACCTCCACGCTGGCTGGTACGGGAAAAAGCTATCCAAAGTTCCTCATCCCTAAACTACAGAACAATCTCAAGATTGTCTGGCGTTTCCATCCATCTCTCTGCAGTACAGCTTACGCTGTCTACGGTTCCTAATCCTCCTCTTTTCTATCAGATCGATCTCTAACATTTTCTGACTCCTAACCCCCATTGGAAGGAAGCTTCCACAATCACCACTTCCCAAATTGGGCTGGTTCTAAGGTGCCGATGATCATAGCCTGGCTAAGGGCCCGACTCAAAAATAGCTCAGTCTTTAACGGAGTATCCGGATACTTGGCCTCCTCCGGATTAACCAACCTTATCTGTATATGCAAATCTCTGTACAGAAGAACCTCCCTTCCTTCGGGATTAAAGCTGAAGATGAAAAAAAAATAATGAGACAGGTACTCTTTCAAAACCTGGTGGCAGCACTGCAACAAAGAGATGGTTGTGATCCCTCTTCCGTTGCAAGTTGCAGTGAGTTTCACTTATTCACTAATTTCAGCAGTGGCAAGGTTGTGAATAACGACCCCACTGCTTCATGGAGTAAAACTCCCGGTAAACAAAAAAGGCAGAAACCATCCAAGGCCATCTATATTGAAAAGCGTCAGGCTGCGAGAATCCTGAAAGCATTTGGTGAATCACTGGAGACTGGAGGGACCTCGAAGCTTGATGCCCGAAAAAGCGTCCTTTCAAAACCCAGGACGAATCTCTGGAGGGGGCCACTTCGACACCAAAACGGCCTTGAGTGCACAACACCAGCACTTCCCTCAATCCCACAAATCGAACGCCATACAGCGACGCGACGGACGTTGCAAAAGGCAAGGTGGTTGTCGCAGTTATCGACAGGAGCGATATAGATGACACGATTTCATTCGGTGCGAGGTGTTGAAGTTGAAACTCTCAGCGGCTTTTTAAGCATTATGAGGGAATTTCGAGGTTCACCCCCTCCTTTAGCGATGGTGGTTGGCATTAAGGACATGTCAAACTCAACGTTTTTGACGACCAGAGGTCTTGTGATCTGTATAAGCAGGTTAGTCGAAATCTGGCCAGGTGCAAAGCTCGAAGTTGTTGCTAAGGGATGTCCCTAGCAGACCTTGAGCCGGACATGGTTTCCAGCTGAACATTCGTGCATGGAAGGTTATATAGAAGCGCCATTGTGGTGATTAATAAGGAATCGCTGGCTCCACTAGCGCTGACCAAAGGTTCTATTAGATAAATGTTTTTGAGACAGTCACCTTGAATGTTTACAAAAAAGATGAGACTCTGAAGATTGCGAGCCTACACCTCCACTTGAAGGTGAACCTGTGGTCGAGAAGCCTGAAACATCGTCATTCGTATTAACATTTTTTTAAATGAGCTTTTTACTCTCTACCTTTTTCAATAAGTTATTCTTGGAAGTTGTTTAAGTTTTTCAGAGAACCCTCCAACCCTACAATTTATGGATAAATTTAACTTTATTTTTGCTTAAGAGGCGTGTGATGGTTATATGCGAAATGCGATGAAATGAAACCATACACACCTGTAATGTCTTTTAAATTTTCAAATTCTTCAGAAAGAAACTGCGAAGCATATGCGATCCGATGTGAGCCAATTTATTAATCAAACGTATCAACCTTTCACAACCTGCGTCGCGTCGTTCTTAATCTTAATTTGAAACCACAATATGCGATTTCATGTTTCAAAAAAGTTTATCCACACCTTCGATCGTTTACCGCATTGTACATACATCCGGCCAATTTTACCCACATGCAGCCCTCAAGCAGCTTTTAAAGAATTTCGATATGAGCCGAAAACAAATTTTAATTAAAAAGTTAGCACAAGACCAAAACAAAAAACACATTATATTTGCACACACGAACTGAATTCGAATTTTTCACAAGTACCGAGGGCGTGATTCGTATTTGCTTTTTGTAATTTGTATTTGGGTTTTATATTTGGAATGTTGCAAGATTCCAAACCTATTAAATCATCCCTTCTGGTCGTTGATAAAATGTACTCCATGCCAGTTCCATAGCAACGACGAAAGGGACTCCCAGAACCAATATTACAAACATAATCATTTGGTAGTGGAAGTCGACTTTGGCACATCATGCAGCCCGTTAAACCTCACCTCAAAACAACATATCATCCCGGAGTCAACAAATACGAGCCCCGATCCCTAAATTGCAGAAAGTTCTTTTCGGTGACTGACAGTATTCCTAAAGCAACAGGGTTGGGTAGAGAATAAAATAATCTGCAACTGCAAGCATGGGTGACAATAAGTCTCTGTGACGACGACATAGGTTGGCGACACGGTCGACATTGGCGGCAGGCGGTGACAGCTATAAAGTTATTATCCGGAAAAAAGGATAAATGATTGCATGTTCACAGTTCGCACTAAGCCGAACCGAGTATCTAAAAGGGTGTGATCCGCTGCCCCAAGTGGAGCGTAACTGAGATCGCAATGTCTCTGGGAGAACAGATGATGATGTTGACGTTGATGTTGATGCTATGCTATGTTATGGTCTTTGGTTTATTACAAATTCATGCGGTGGCAGTGTATTGATGTTACAGTTGCTGCGGAGTAGTGGCATTGGCAGTGGCAATGGAAATGTCATTTGGCTCTGGTGATAACTCAAATGGTGCATAAACAAGAGAAGCAGCTTAGTTGTTAATATGCATCGACTTCGCGCGGAGATGGTTCGTGCATTCGAGATATTTTAAATTTATTGCCAGGATGATCTATTTGGGGCATGATGATGTTCTCTTGAGAGAAGTTTTGAAATGTGTCTTTTTTTTCAAAACGAAAGGAATTTTTTAGCTATGGTATGTGCAAATGGTTCCAAAGTGCTTAATTGTCCAAAACAACAACAACAGTCAAAATAAGTTGTATGGAATTCGTTTTAAATTTTATTCGCTATTTTTTCAAAAACTGAATTTTAAAAATGTGTTGCCTCAACTATTACGAGTACATATTACAACTGCAAAGCTTGAACTTTTGTTTTTAGAAGAAGGCTTCTGCTGTTGAGTAGATTTGAACAGAAATTCAACTTGGACTTGGACTATCTACATGTCATGTATAGAAAATTTAAATACATTTTACAAATCTTTCCTTTTTTTTTGTGAGTCAACTTTTAGCAGAGATATAAGGGTCAAAATTCAAAATTTGCATTTAAACCCATTTTTCGATCAGAAAAAAAAAAATCGTTGCGATCTAAAACAAAAAGTGAATTAAAACCAACATCATCTTCAAATTGAATCTTAGATCGATTGGATTGAAAACAATTTTCCGCTCATATTATGACGAATCAAACTTTTTTCAATTTGGAGATGTGTGAGCATTTTTTAAAGCTCAAGAGAAGACGACTATGGTTGTTTCTTAACTCAATCGTATACAAATATAATGAAAAGCGATTGAGTTACATAAGGGTCGGAACATTTTGTAGATCATCTTTTGAAATAACCTAATGATGAGTTGGCCTTTTGAATTATTTCATCAATGTGTAGTAGAAATTTAACTTCACGTCACATAATGGCTGAGATCTCTTAACTAACCTCAAATTTAAATGAGTTTTAACCAACTGCAGAGGAAAAATTGCAAACCAAATGCATCTTGCTAAGAGAGAGTGACTTCCACCAAAAGCAGAGTTGGGCATTATTCGAACAAATTGTTATTCGAATAAATTTTTAAGCGAAAACAAAATTATTCGCCACTTATTTATTCGAGAATAATCTATTCATGCACAAATTATTCGTGATTTTATTCGTTATTCGTAATTCCACTCGTTATTTTAAATAACGAATAAAATCGACTATGTACCTTTTTTCATTTGTCTGTTTATCTTCAACTTTTTTATTTGCGTTTCCTTTGGAATTAGACTGTAGAATTCATTCATTCATTCTTTATTGCTGACAAAAATTCTTTCAACGAATTCTTGGTAAATATATTGAAAAATGTGTGTACGAACTTGCTCCTGTATTCCAAATTATAACTCTCTAGCAGTTGCCCGCGACTTCGTCCGCCTCTCCCTCGTCCACCGGCCAGAGTATCATCTCGACTTGTGCATCATGCGCGCGTGGGAATTTTGTTCGGAAGTTATTGTAAAATTGCATTGCAGTCAACTCTCTCTAGGTCGTAATTCTCTTGAACTTGAAAAATTTGAGCATTTTTTATGATTCCCTTCAGTTTTTCATACTTAAGGCATTCCCTTGGGTGAACTCTCCCTAATTCTAATATCTCTCTTACTTCTGCATCGTTTTTTTCGTTAAGTAAATTTTTTTTTCTTTAAACTGAGCATATTTTTTAGTTAAGAAGTACATAAAATGATATGGTTTAAACACAATAATCTGCACAAATAGTGCAATCAATCACATTCACAAATCAATTGAACTCTCAAAATTCTAATTTGAGCAGTTATTAGGCCAGTTCCACCTAACAACATCTCACTGAGATCTCAATGTCACCTTGACTGAGGCAAAATCATTTGGTGCCTTGGTGGAACACAATTCTCAGTTATCATTGAGATTTAATGGTTACCTTACTAATTGTTTCTGCACATATGTCAGCCACGTCAAATAGCTGAGTGAGAAATCGAATCCAAAATAATTTCATCTCAGAGATCTCAGAAAAAAATCTCAGTTCTCACATTTCCACAGATTCTTCGCTGCTATTGGTCGCAGCTTAATTTTAAGTAGAATAAAGCCTTCCTCAATTAATGGACTATCCAACACAAAAAGAATTTTACAATTCGAAATAGTAGTTCCTGAGATTACCGCGTTCAAACGAACTTTATATTGTATTGTATTGTATTGTTTGCCGTTTTTTCCGCATTTTACACAAATTCTTCGCTCCTATTGGTCGATCATAGGTGGAGTAGTTTAACGAGTTGCGTTATATCTAGGAAAATCTGGCCCGCCTATAACAAACCAAAATCAACCAATTTAATTTCCAAACCAAGACATGACATAGCCAGGATTGTCGCTACCTGCACAGGGCATTGGCCTGTAGGGGAGCATGCGGCAAAATTGGGTATACCACATAACTCTTTCTGCCGTAGCTGTGAGAACCAGGAAGAAAAAGAAACGGTCCCACACTTTCTATGCCATTGTCCGGCCCTGGCTAGGAAAAGAGCACTCCATTTAGGTAAAGAATTCTTCAACGGTATTGAGGAACTCGCAGATTTCAAGATCAAAGATTTGATCTCATACCTCAATAGCACAAAGTGGCTTTAACGCCCCCCCCCCTTTATTTCTCCCTCATTAAATGGCACTATGAGATAATAGGCTGTAGGGTAGGAAAATAATACAACACTATTATATAGGATTGTACGTGCGGAACATACATAATCCATAACCCACCATTTTCAAAGCCATTTAGAATCTCACGAGGTATGGTATCAAAACGGCGCACTCAGCGCTAATTGTGTCCTGCGCGAAGCAGGACAGCCATTTCTACCTACCTACCTATTGGTCGCAGCAAAATTGTATATAGCTTCAAGCCTTCCTTGATAAATGGACCATTCAACATTAAAAAAATTGTTCAATTTCATAAAGCAGTTCCTGAGATAAGCGCGTTAAAACGCAGAAAAATGTATATTTTTTGCCGTTTTTTTCCATATTTTCCACAGATTCTTCGCTGCTATTGGTCACAGCTTAATGTTAAATAGCCTCAAGTCTTCCTCAATTAATGGACCATCCAACACAAAAAGAATTATACCATTCGAACCAGTAGTTCCTGAGATTACCGCGTTCAAACAAACAAACTCTTCAGCTTTATATATTAGTGTAGATAAAAAAAAATTTAAAATAAAAATTGAAATTGAAATATCTACCTAAAAAAAAATTTTATCTGAAAAAAAATGATGTCATATGATTTCTTAAAAAATTATTGATTTAAATTTTTTTTTTCTAAATCGTCGAAGCGGTTTTATTTAATAAAATTGTATATAAAATTTTTTGAAATTTTTTTAAAATTAATTTGGGTATGCAGTATTCAAGAATATGTAACTATACATTTTATAAGTAAATTTCAATTTTTAATATTGATCCGTTTTTGAGATACAGAATTTAAAAAAAAAAGTTTAATTTTTTTTTTTTTTAATCCAAAATTTTTTTTTGGAATCTTTTTGAATACAAAATATTATTTGAGCAATATAAACGTACTTTCAAAAAAAATTAACTGATCGGACTTTTATTTTTCGGGAAAATCTGATAACAAAAAAACGGTTCTATGGGCGGTACCGTTTTGGAGCAATAGGTACAAAAATATTTTTTTACATCAAAATTTTAAACAAAAATTTTTCGAGGAAGTTAAAAACAATCGTAGGAGCCGTTTTTGAGAAAATTGAAACTTTTGGTTTTTGACCAAAAAAATCGTATATGGTGGCTACCCTAAATTTTGATCTTAAAAAAACAATCAAATAAATGACCCACGCGAATTTGCTCAAACCTTTAATTTTCAAGTTTGAAGTCAATCGGACCAGTGGTTAAGGCTGTAGGTGCGTTTACAGACAGACAGACAGACAGACAGACAGACAGACAGACAGACAGACAGACAGACAGACAGACAGACAGACAGACAGACAGACAGACAGACAGACAGACAGACAGACAGACAGACAGACAGACAGACGGAATCGCCGGACCCACTTTTTTCGAATTCTCTATCATCGTAATGTCATATCTCATCATTACCTCAATTTTTTTTTTTACGAATTCAATACTTGCCATATACCTATTCTATATGTCGCAAGTAAAAATATAAGAAAATACCTACACATCCGCGGTTGATAATTCTTGGAAATTATTAAAGAGAGTAATTGAAATTGGTTCTTTTTTGTTTTCAAAATAATAGTACACAGGTTAGCATCGCAATAAAATTTATTCACCAATTCTAACTACCAATTGTACCTTCCAACCCATTGAAAAACCCATTTAACTCATCCCCTGAAATTTCCTCGGAAGTGATTAAACTTAAAAGACCTAGCAATATGTAATTCCTATATATTGCATATAAGGCAGTTGGTGACGCTTTTAATGAAAGTTGTGTTGTGGTGTGCTTTTGATTATGAAAATGAGTGAGCCATTTAATGAAATTATGCATTTAGAAATTGAAAATTTGGACACTGATAATTCTCAAACAAATCAAAACATTTTGAACAACTCAACAGGTTCTAATATCTAATGAATGTGCTACCAATGTGTCTGTGAATCAAATCTTTGCAAAAACGACATTGACTTTGTTGGATGGAAATTTGACTCTTATGACTCTTTATCTTCTTGTGGTACAGGCACAAAAAGTGAGCTTAAAGTTGTAATAATAAAAGGATTCCCAAATTTGACGTCTGTTGCTCAGGACTGCTTATTCTGAAAACCTATATTTCCACTTCGAAACATATTCGGGAAGCAAACATGGCATAGAACTACAATTGCAGCATATGCAACAAAAACCAACAACAACAACAGCAACAACCAGAGATGATGTCATAGTATCCCAGTATTTTGCTGAAGAAGACCGTACGCTGAAAGTCTTGGATCGCTATCCAGAAGTGAAAAGGATATTTCAAAAATACAATACACCATTGCCTTCATAGGCGTCAGTCGAACGAGTTTTTTCATACACTACCATGGTAAACTTGCCAAAAGCTAACAAACTGTCCGACAATATGTTAAAACAAAGAGTGGTAATGAAGTCAAATGCTAGGAGCTTTAACCAATTACTATGTTATATAAACTTTTAATTGAAAAAAATAATAATTGTTCTACCAAATTGAAGTGGATTTGAGACGTTGTGCTGAGCGGACGTGTTTTTTACTTCTTCTGTTAAATAAATCGTTGTCTTGCCTAATAATGACGGAGAAATGTGCAAAGTGTAATTTGGACATTCGTGAAGACTTTGTCTTGTGTGGTGGCATTTGCGGGTTGAAGTTTCATGGAGATTGTGCGATTGATAATGAAAACTCATTGAAGTTCTTGAAATCGACTACGAATTTCTTTTGGAAATGTAATGCTTGTTCAAGTGTGCCGGTGCTTGGCTTTGTATGTAAGGTTGGTGAACTTATTAAAACCGTAAAACTTTTACATAACTACCTAACACAGCCGCATATTCTTGCTGATTTGCAGAGTGTGATTTCTCTTTTAAAGAGCTTTTCTCTAATGAAAACTGATTGGGATACTCTTAACACAAATTTAACTTCACTCTCTGATTTGTTAAATAATAACACTAGTAAAATTGTTGTTGAAAAAACTAGCCAACCTAAGCCACTGAGTGAAAAGAATTCGTTTATTCTCCCCGCTGTGCCCTCTGAAAGTGCACTCATCTTGAAAACTAATAGATCACATGTTAATGAACTTATTCAAAGTGCAATACCTTCGAGAAGTGATTTTCCCTTACCTCCTCTCTCTGTGAATACATCTGATATGAATATTGGTGAAATCTCGCTGGATGGGTGCTCTGAGCAAATACCCCCTTCATCTCACGTTCCCTGTTCCTCAAAATCATCTAATGATTTAATAATAAAGAACGTCGGTAATGAAAGCAATAAAAATGTAAACAAAAGAGTGCGTACTGGACATATGACAATTCCTAAATTTATGATTGGTTCTGATTTACCCCAAAGTGATTTATGTGTAATCTCACCGACCAAATGGTTGCATTTATCGAAATTTGAAACTGCTACTACGGAATCTTCGCTTGTACAGTACATTGCGACAAAACTTAGTATTCCAGCTAATGAGATCAAGTGCTTTAAATTGTTAAAATCGAACGTGGATGCCTCTACTCTGAAATATATCACATTTAAAATTGGTATCCCTGCTGATAAACTCGAACTAGCTTTTAATGCTTGTAATTAGCCATTTGGTGTATGCGTCACAGAATTTGTAAACCGTCCAAAAAACTACAACAGAAAACAAACAATTGCAACCAGTGTATAACATCTTATCTTCCATCATCATTTTTTCCATCGTCAGTGTCACCATCGTCATCATCATCATTGCCTGTACAACAACATCAACAACCACCATCATCACGATCATGCCTATTAGTATCAGCATCATCTTCATCTCTTTTACACCCAAGTTCACCAACAAATGTAGTTGACTTGTTACCAACTTCTCCTCTGCAAAAAAATTATAATTTGAGTGTATATACGCAGAATATGGGTGGTTTCTCATCTTAACTAAGAGATTTCTCTATTGATCTTGATGCTTCGGATTTTGACATTTATGCATTTACAGAGACATGGCTTCATGATCACATTAAGACAGATGAATTTTTCAATTTAATGTCGTTCTCTGTATTTCGTCTTGATCGTTTTGATGTTAGCAAAACGCGTGGAGGTGGTGTATTAATTGCAGTGCGTCGGCATAGCTCTTTAATTGCATCTGCACTTGAATTAAATGTGGTGTCGGAGATAAATGGTGTCA
This sequence comes from Sphaerophoria taeniata, assembly GCA_943590905.1. NCBI lineage: Eukaryota > Metazoa > Arthropoda > Insecta > Diptera > Syrphidae > Sphaerophoria > Sphaerophoria taeniata. Next base: position 48,035,441 of record OX016540.1, read on the forward strand.
ATATCGAACAGCTTGGTGTGCGAGTGGCTTTTGCTGGCCTTGAAATTCTAATCTTCCTAAGCTATATTCCCCCTGGAAGTGCTTACTCCATCTACAAGCAGCATTTAGAAAATATTGATAGGATTGCCAACTTGCCAGGATATAAAAATGTTCATATTTGTGTACTCGGTGATTTCAATTTGCCGAATTTAAATTGGATTAAAGTAGATGGAAATAAATTATTACCAGCGTTATTAAAAACAGAAATTGAAATTATGATTTGTGATTATCTTTTTTCTTTAAATCTAAATCAAGTAAACGATGTTTTTAATTCTATTAATAGGCTTTTAGATTTAGAATTTGTTTCTGATGATTTAAATATAAATATTTCTGAAACACTTCCATTGTTGAATAATTCTGTTCATCATACAGCAAAACATATTTCTATATCTAATTATGTTTATGATAATTTCACTCAATTTAACAATTCTATGTCATATTTTCGTAAATTTAATGTTCATAATTTGAATTTAATAAAAAAACTATCTATCTGGTGTAAACTGGATATCACATTTTAAAAATAATGATTTATATAATAACTTCTCCAAATTAAAATATTTTGTAAGTGAAGCTTTAAATAAATTTGTTCCCTTAATTAGGAAAAGATCTAACTCTAATCCGAAATGGTACAACAGCCGACTTAAGAAATTGAAGAATGCGAAGAACTCTGCCCAAAAGCGATTCAAACGAACAAACTCATTGGTTGACTATTCACTTTTTTGTCGTTTAAGAAAAGAGTTTATATTCCTTTCAAAGTTCCTTCATTGCAAGTATGTACAATCGATTGAATTAAAACTGAAATCGAATCCAAATCAATTTTGGTGTTATATTAATGCAAAGCGTAGGAGTGTTGGTTTTCTATCGACAATGCATCTTGGAAATATATCCTCTTCTAACCCGCAAGAAATAGCAAATATGTTTGCTGATCACTTTCAAACTATTTATAATTCTACAAATGCAGTAACGTTTAATGAAGATTATTTTGAATCTCTTCATTCTGTATTTAATTCGTGTGATTTAAGAGTTCACTCTAACGATGTTCTTAAGCTTCTTACTGAACTAGAACCAATTAGTAAGCCGGATATATTGGGTTTTCCACCGATTGTTTTAAAGCACTGTGCTGAATCGTTGTCTTTGCCGTTAACTGAATTATTTAATCAATCATTATCCACAGGCACTTTCCTTGATGAGTGGAAGATTTCGGTCATAAGTCCCATGTTTAAATCTGGGAAAAAAGACAACATACAAAATTATAGACCAATTTCAAAATTGTCCATCATACCAAAGATGTTGGATTGTCTTGTCAAGGACATTTTTGTTGGTATGCTGAAAGGCCATGTAAGTGATTTTCAACACGGCTTTTGATCTACGGTTACGAACTTAGTTGAGTTTACAATTTTTTCGATAAATGCCTTGGAAAGAAATGGACAAGTTCACGTTGTATATACTGATTTTGCAAAAGCATTCAGCAGAGTGAATTTAAACATTCTTCTTAAAAAACTTCGGTGTTATGGAGTTTCAAACTCTTTGTTGGACTGGCTAAGATCTTATTTGTTTGGACGTAAGCAAATAGTGTTTGTGGACGATATTGGTTCTAAGGAAGTTATTGTTACCTCAGGAGTTCCTGAGGGAAGCCACTTAGGACCACCTATTTTCTTACTCCATGTAAATGATATCCCTGATATGTTAAAATTTTGTAAATGTCTTTTATTTGCAGATGATATCAAATTTTTTGCAGAAATTTCAAATTCTGCTGATAGTGTGCGTATGCAAGATGATCTTAATACGTTTTTTAACTGGTGCATTACAAATGATTTAAAACTCAACCTTGACAAATGCAGTAGTATGTCTTATAACCGTTGTTTGATAATGATAATGTTCAAAAAAAAAATTGTCCATGAAATTAGTGATCTTGGTGTAATATTTGATGAAAAACTTAATTTTCATTTTCATATAAATTCAATAATTTCAAAGGCTAACTCATTATTAGGATTTTTTTGAAAAAAAAATTCTTTTGAATTTAATGATCCATACACCCTTAGATCGCTTTATTATGGCATAGTAAGACCCTCTTTAGAATATGCTTGAGTTGTGTGGAATCCAACAACTCAAAATGAAATCTCTAAGATTGAAAGAGTTCAGAGAAATTTTTTACGCTTTGCTTTAAGACATTATATCAAAGGGGTTCACAATGCAAGTTTTTCGTATCGTACTAAATGTCTTTTTCTGGGAATGCAACCTCTTGAATTGCGCAGAGATATGTATAGTGTAATGTTCGTTCGGGATGTTCTGTGTTCTTATATTGAGTGTTCAAGCTTGCTTTTTAAATTTAATGTTTATGCTCCTTCACGTGCTTTAAGATTAAGGCCATTATTATTTGAAGTTTCACATAGAACTAATTATGGATTGCGAGAACCAATAAGTCATTGTTGTAAATTATTTAATGAAATGTATTATTGTTTAGATATTAGCATGGAGAGAAATGTCTTTAAACGCTTATTATTAGCATATATTTTACATATGTTTAATACTAATATTGTATAGTTTAGATGATTTTTTAAATTATTATATTTTTATCTTTTTCATTTTTCCTTTGAATTCAATTCTGTTGATGTATGTATATCGTAGAATAAATAAATAATAGTAAATAAATAAATAAATAAATAAATTTCTTGTGTTTATTTTATTCGTTATTCGAATAACGAATAAAATAATTTATTCTTCATTCGAATAAATTTTGTCCAACTCTGCTCAAAATAAAAAAAGCTAAATGTTGAGGATAACTAGGTACTAAATAAATAAAGAGATTTAAAAGGAACAAAATATAGCTTCATAAGAAAAATTACGAGTCTTAATAAATAATGATTTTTAAGTCTTTGTTAAAATTTACAGTTTTTTTTTATGGCCCATCTCCATATTACCCTTCCCGTCCAAGGTTTCGAGAAAACAGCTCAATGTCCACATCAGATCGCAGAACTTGTTGTCAAGTAAACAATTTGGCTTTCGTGAGAAGCACAGTTCTACTACAGCTTAGTCAATGTAGTTTTCTAGTATTACTAGACTTTTCAAAAGCCTTTGAGACGGTGGACCATCACGTATTATGTCAGAAACCTTATAGTTATTTTGGTTTGTCTTCATTGTTAAGTTAATGAAAACATATCTGCAAGATAGATTTCAGGCGGTGTCGGTTAACAACAAAATGTCGTCATTCCTTCCCATAATCAGAGGAGTTCCTCAGGGTTCTATTTTGGGCCCCCTTCTCTTTTCTCTATGCATTAATGAAATACCAACTCAAATTTCGGGATATGCGATTCAAATGTTTGCTGATGATGTACAGCTGATTTATAGTTGTCCCCTGGGGCTAATAGAAGATGGTGCTCATACTATCAAACATGATCTCGAAAAAATATCCAACTGGTCTCAGAATAATGGCCTTTTCCTAGATCCTATCAAGTCTAAATGTGTTGTCATCAATAAATCAGCTATTAATCTGAAGTATTTTCCAAGCATCTGCTTGAATGGTATACCAATTGAATTTACATCGGACGCGCGAAATCTAGGTATGTTGTTTAACAGGAGATACTTGGGATAGCCATATCAATGCGGCGCACAGTGTGGGAATTCGCACATCTAGCGGAATTAAATTAATAACGCTTGTGATTTGAAGTTTTTGATACATTTTTTTTTCTTAGTTGAGTGCAAAATACCCATGAAATGAAATGTAATAGTTATTTTGTTCTTATTTGGTCGAAGTTCTTGAAAAAAGTCACAAATCCGCTGTTTTTTCACATTTTTGAAATTTATTTTTTACATTTTTATTAATGCCCGAAATTGATAGCTGACATTAAAACAAGCAAAAAATTGTATAAGGAGGGGGGTCTATTTCCCCCCGTTTAAGCGGGAGGGGCATTTTTCGAAAAAACTTGGTTAAATAAAAAAATGGTTTGTAAAAAGCGATGATAGGTGCCTACCATAATTTGGTATAGTTTTTCTGGAAGCTAATATACTACTGTTTCTTATTCATTATAAATCATAGGTCTGAACAGCGCAGTCTTCTATAAATTCAATTTTAAATTCGAAACTTTCGTAAAAAAAATGTATTTTCCTTATTAAATGCAATTTGACTCTTCATTTTCTCATATTTACTGGCATTTTTTTTCTATATTTAATGCTCTAATAAATTTGGAATTTGGAAAAATTAAAAAATGTATGTGTCAAAAACACCAAAAAACGTTTTTTTCATATTTAAAAATTAAGATACCTTAGCCATGATTTCTTACACGGAAATTGTTTTTATTTTTAGCAAATTGCATAAACACAAAAAAAATACATATACATCTTAAAAACGAAACTCTTAAAGTTCCACAACCTCAGGTTCTATACTGTTCCTTATTTTTGGAATGCTTCGTAAGCCAGCAATATATGGGTCTGATGTAATTAGCAGCCTGTAAATGAGGTCTGTCATTGTGTCCAGTCTAGATGTCTTGTAACTATGATCTACCTCCCATCCAAATTTCAAGATTGTAGCATAAGAAATTAACATTTTTCATACAAGCTTAAGCAAGGCCTTAGACCCCTTTAATCCGGCCATGTGTTAAAATATTTTGTTGGATACCGTCTTGTAACTATGATCTACCATCCGAATTTCAAAACTGCATTACAAATAAAGAACTTTCATACAATTTTACGACAGGCCTTAGAGCTAAGAACCCTGAGTCCGTCCCTGTAAATACAAAATTACTAAGTTTTTAAACTATGTTTGCCTATACTCGTTTATTTAAATCTATATTCACCTATAAGTAGATCATATTGCAGCAATAACATTTTTTTTCTCTTATTAAGCTTGTTCCGGAGCATTTTTTGGCTTGTAAGCTATGGTGAAAAATGACTTAAATTTAAAGGCGCGCAAAAACGCGCAAAACTTTATGATAGTTTTAAATAGTAAAGATGTCAAGCTTTGCAGTGAACCTAATTTCAAGGCGGAACTATGTGGAACTTAGCTTTTCTGATCCATTGAATGTAAAAATACCTAAAAAAATACACATTTTTTAACTTTATCCACCACCAAAAATGTGTAAAAAGAATGAAACTATATAAATTTACTTATTTTAATATTATTTAGTATAAATATAATTATAAAAAAAATAAACTTTCACCAAAACACGCACTACACGTATCAAAAATAAATAAAGTTCGAAGTGACCAGTACAACCAAATTAGAACAAAAATTATCACAAACTGCTGCATCAAGGCCCATTTTTTCATTGTGAACAAAATTTTTTTTCCAAAATTTGTTTCATATCGTTCAATCCACTATTTTAGCTTTACGAAAAACCGGTTTTGATATCAATTGCAGCATATCATTTTTTGAATAAAATGACGCTAGATGTGCGAATTCCCACACTGTGCGGCGGTGGGTAAGGTTTATGGGGTACTAAGAATGTTTTGGTCGTCACAACATTTTACGCCCTTCAACACTTGGATGATGATTGCCAAAACGGTTGTAATTCCTGTGATGCCAATAGTAGAAGAAAATTGAATGTCGGCTTCAATAACATAGCTCGCTACATTTTTGGTCTACGTCGTTTTGATCGTATTTCGGAATTTTCACGCCAAATTTACAACTTTTCCTTCGATCACCTCATGCGGTACAGGACTCTACTCCTACTCTGTAACATAATAAACACGCAATAACCTTCTAGTTTATATAATAGGATTCAATTCAGTTCCTCAAGCAGATCCTTAATGCTTATACACCCTCATTATTCCTGTCGTTCCTCTGAACAACAATTTTTTGGTTACGCTATTCGTCTGTGGAATCTTCTCCTTAGAAACTTGAAAACTTTAAATGGAGAAACTAGGTTTCGATTCGACCTCCGAAGTCATTTTCAAAGTGCCTAAATTTATCAAAGAACCCTTCATAAAGTTGAGAGTTGAGACATATGTGTGAATTTTATATTACTTATATGATTTTAAATAACGAACTAATTGAATTTAAAGTATGAGATTATTAATTACATTAAATTAAATTTTGTATAACTCATAAATTTTATATAAATTCATCTTTGAAGTAGCTTGTTTACTATTTTATGTATTGTATTTTAGCATAACACTAATATTATAAGATGTATGTCTTACTGCGTGTATGCATCAATGAATAAATCTTAATCTAATCTAATCTAATGTCGAATTGAATGCTCATTAAGTAATATTAGCAAAAACTCTTTTTATTTTGATAGAATTCTTTGAAAAAGTGCGATTTTTGGCGATTTTAATGTTTTTGAGTCCTTACTACTGGGTTATGGAAGTAATTGAAATTGTGCTTCAATAGTGCCCTACAAACAGTTCTTGTCTTAGTCGATCTTTGACTTTCGTTCAGGAAAGACTTTAGCAGCGGAGATATTTTTTCAAGTGTGTGAAAATTAGTAGAAGTGTTAAGAAGTGATTTAGTCGCAAGAATTTTAACTAATTCGATAGCCCAGTGGTAGAGTGGTGGCTTCCGAATCCAGGGGTCGTGGGTTCAATTCCCACTCAGAGGCAACAAAAATTATTGAAGCTTTTTTTCACAACCGTGAAGTGGAAAATTTAATTTTCTGGGAGAAAAAGCAGATGGGAAGGGCGAAGAAGGCGGGGGCATCGAAAGATGCCTCTGCGAATACATCGGATGAGTCTGCGGTAAAATCGGACCATCCAAAAACAGCTAATGGAGAGAAGACAACATCTTCAGCAACAACAAAGCCCAACATAGAGGTACCACAGAAACGGAGGCGGTCCCAAAGACCAGCACCAAATCTGACGAAGAGGAGAGCACCAGGCACCTCAGCTATGCTGCAAGCTGAGGGGAGCGGAAACCGGTCATCCAAGACCATAGCAGCAAACAAAATCCAACAACAATTGAATACCTCACCATCCGATGACGACATCGAATTAATGTCTGATGGTGGTGAGGTATTGTACAGGTCCGGGGACAGCAACAATTTTGCGCTCCTGTCGACAGAGTCGTCCTCAGACGAAGAAGAAATTGAGGTGGAAAAGGCCCAATCAATAATCAATAATCTTAATGAAGAAATCGAATTAATTAAGAAGAAGATGGAGCCATATCTTCAACTTCTGAAGAAGAAGCAAGAGGCGAACCGAAAAAAGGAAGCAGAACTCCGTAAGAAACTCGCCGAGGAGAAGAAACAAAAGCAGCTTCAGAAAGAACAACAACAACCACAGCAGCAAAAACAACAACAACAACAACCACAGCAGCAACAAAACCAAGCTGCTCCAAGTAAGCAGGTGGCACCCAAGCAACAATCGGTGTCCCAACAACAACAGAAGAAGCCGTCCACACAAAACACAGGGGCGGCTCAGTCAGGCCCCAGCACATCGGGGGCCCTAAAACCAATGGCGGCAGCAGCTCCAGCAGTAGCATCAGCAGCAGTACCACCAGAGGAACCAGCAAAACCGTCAACATCAGCAGCAGCGAAGCAGCAGCAACAACAACACCAGCAACAACCACGGCAAAAGTCCGAGAAAGTGCCACCAATTAGGACATACAAGGTCGACCTACAGGACGTTAAACAGGTATGTAAGTCGGCCACTGGTAGCAATTTTGTTATTAAAATCATTAATGAAAAGCAAAAGCGGTATTCGGTCCAATGCTTCACATTGGCCGAATACAAATTAGTCAAAGAGTGTCTGAAAACTGCCACTGCTGAATTCTTCAGCTTCACTCCTAGGAGTGAAAAACCGAAGACGGTCCTTTTGAAGGGCATCAGTTCCTGCACGGAACCAGAAGAGCTCCTAGCTGAGCTCCGTCAGAATGCCAGCGATGACCTCGAATTCATCGGAGTCAAGCCTTTTACTACGGTAAGGTCCAGACGGGAGGGGCATAAACTGCCAATCTTCATCGTAACTCTGTCGCCCCAAAGTAGACTGGAGAGTCTCAGGAATATTACTATCCTAGACTACCAGGTCATACACTGGGAAAAATTAATGAGGCATGACGACATGCTGCAATGCATGCGCTGCCAAAGGTTCGGTCACGCTGCAGCCAATTGCGAAATGCAGTTGCGCTGTGTGAAATGCGCCGAAACCCACAATAGGGGTGAATGCAGGCTAGGGACTGAGCGGGTCGAAGACATGACCCAGCTCAAGTGTGTTATATGCGGGAACGAGGGGCACCCTGCAAATTATCGGGGCTGTCCTAAGGTCCAAGAGATACGGGACAAACAGGCCAGCCAAAAAGCCGCAGAAAGTCGATCCGTACGACAAGCTCCGACAACAAATTCACTCGTGAGACCCGGTGTTTCTTACGCAAGATCTGCGAAAGGAATGGGTAAAGCGAGACAGGCTCCACCACCGGTCGCCCCACAGGCCCAAGTGCCTAAGGCGCCGGAGGGGCAGTCAGACATTCTGTCCTTGTTGCTGAGCATTCAAGGCCAGTTGGCAGGACTGCAAAGTCAGATCGTGGAGCAAGCCGGAAGAGTAGATAAACTCTACTCTATGATGGCTGGCCCAGCGCAAATTCAGGGTTAAGGGCGCGCTGCCGAAGACGCGCCTTAGGATCCTAGGTCTGAATGTGAATTCAGTGATTAGGATCGAACGTAGAGCCAATTTGTTCCAGCTGTTAAAAGACCACTGTCCTGATGTGTTTATGGCTAGCGAGACCAAGCTAAACCAGAAACATAAACTGACTAACAACAATTACAATATCGTAAGAAGGGATCGACCCGACTCTACTCAAGGAGGCGGTGTTGCAATCTTCATACGAAAGGGCATTAATTATAAGGTCATATACAATAATGATTTGCGAAAGCTCAAGACGCTAGAAGTTTGCGTCGTATGCATCTCTCTCACTCAAGGGAAGCGGATGTATATGATTGCGGCTTATGCGGCTGAATCTCCGCAGCCTACTACCTTTATTTCAGAGCTCGAGATTCTCTTCAGAGTACTAAAACTGAGCTTGGAAGAAAGGGGCCAGTTATAGCGATCATTAAAAACTATTATTAAAAATTTTCATTTGCATAATGTGGTGTGTTTTACTTTGATTTTATATATAAATCTCATACCAATCGATGGCAAATCCGTTGAAATATTTTTTTCTGGCGAAAAATAATCCTACAAAAGAATATTTTTGGTGCAAAATGCATTTATTTACTTTAATGATGAAAATTCGTTTTAATGACAAGCTAATAATTAAATTTCAAAAAATGAAACGCTTTGTTCCAGTGTTTGTGTTCCCCTTTTTTAATGTTCCATCTTTCATTAAAAAAATTAATGAAGGATTTTCAAGCATTAAAAAAATATTTGGTGTCAGTTTATTAAATAAATATTTGAATGTCATTTAAATAATTTAATGATCGCTATAAACACACGTTAGTAAAAAAAACCAATTTTCATGTGTTCCAAATTTTAATGATAGTTTTAAATGATAGCTATAACTGGCCCCAAAACTACTTCATTATGGCCGGAGATTTGAACGCGAAACATGAAGATTGGGGAAATCAAACAAATAATCCAAGAGGTAATCATCTTTTTAATTTGATGAATCTTCACAGTGTTGAATATGGTGTCGACTTGCTGGCTACTGAAAGGCCATCGTTCCCAAGGAGCGGTTCCTTCCTGGACCTTTTGCTGTACGATACCAGACTGACAATAACGGACAAAGTGGGTAATCACCCTCGAAACTGCTTACAGACAGTCGAGTACGACAGTGACCACTGCGGGCTCGCTGCTGTAATTCAGATTCCGAACGAGCTTGTGGAATTGGATGAATTCGTTCCAACGCATTCTTACAATTACAGTAAGATGCGGTGGCCGCGTTTCACCCAAGTCCTTGCAAGAGAACTTCGTTCGAGTGACATAGCCCCACCAAACAACAGAAACTTGACAAATACGGAAATCGACCAACACCTTGAACAGATGGACAACATAATAAAACGAACAATGGAACGGACAATACCGAAGTACAAGGAACGCGACCAAAACAACGTCTACAGTAACGCGACTATAGACGCACTACACAGACAGAAAAGCGGACTACTGACAAGACTGAAAAACTTGTACAGACGATTTACAGACCCGAACGACCTGGAGATTAGGACACTGAAGTCGTCGATTAAAAACGTCAACACCCTGATCAAGGAAAACTACAGGTTATCTATTAACTTGTATTGGGACAAGAAAATTCGGGCCGTTAATTCTAGCGACCCGAGTATGTTCCCTAAGATTAATAAGATATTTAGGTCCAAGAATCAGAACGACCTTCCGTGTCTTAAGCTCCAGAGAACAGTAGAGAACAGAGACGTACTTCTGACAGCGCAAATTGATCCTGAGGAAGCCGTCTTGGACGATGACTTCTTTGTGATTGAAGATCCGCAGGAGTAAGTGGAGACAGTTGGTGCTGCTTTCCAGCAAGTGTATAGGGTGAATGCTTGCACTCGCCCGAACCACGACCTGGAGAACAGAGCCTTACTTCATCACTTCTACCTGAGGAATGATATTTCGCAGTGGCGATCCGAGAACCGTGGTTTTACGCGGTTTGATGACGATTTCCTAGCAAACGCTATAATCGCCGAACGAACGGGCGCAAGTCCCTTGCTCATCACGAAGGTAGAACTTCAGCTAATCTTCGATTCAATAAAGAATAAGAAGTCAGCAGGTGTCGACGGTATATCCAACATTGTACTAAGACACTTACCGATTGAGGCAATAGACATCTACACCACTCTGTTCAACAACGCGCTGAATAATGCATATTATCCAGAGCGTTGGAAGACAGCTGTGGTTCATCCTCTTCCGAAAAAGGGAAAGGACAACTCCAATCCTTCGAATCTCCGGTCGATAAGTCTTCTTCCAAGCATCAGCAAGGTATTCGAAAAGGTAATCAATAGGGCTCTGGCTGAGTGCGCTGCGGACAACAAAATAATTCCGGATAACCAGTTCGGGTTCAAGGCGGGAGATGACACCATTCATGCCGCGTCTAAGCTCGTTTCTGATATCCAATGGAACAAGTCCAAGAAACAATGCACGGGTGCTGTTCTGGTTGATTTAGAGAAGGCCTTCGACACCGTATGGCTAGAAGGTTTGTACCTAAAGCTCACCAGACTAGGCATCAGTAAACCATTATTGTATATGCTTCATGATATGCTCAACGGTAGAAAGTTTGTTGTCAAAAGTGGCAATGTAACTTCTACCACCACCTTTGAAATTAAAAACGGTCTTCAACAGGGAGCGGTGAACTCGCCGATCCTCTTCAGCATTTACACCAGCGATCTGATAGGTAGCTTAACTAACGCAATTGCGTATGCCGACGACCTGATTGCGTACAGAACGGCTCGAAAGGTTGAAGTTATTAGAATTCTCTTGCAGCGTGACTTCGAGAAGATTCAGCGATACTGCGACGATTGGAAACTGAAAATAAATGTCCAAAAGTCGGAGACAATTTTGTTCCGGACTCCGTTGGCTAAAGCCTCGCGAGATACGTGTAAGAATTGGCGCAAGATGGTCATTGTTGATCCTCACGGACAGGCATTGACGAGCAAAAGTGTAGTGAAGTACCTCGGTATCTGGTTGGACCAGTATTTGTATTTCGACAGACATATAGATGCTGCTCTGACTAAGGCCAGAGGAGCCTTCGCTCTGACGAAACGGCTGTTTTACAGCAGTCGGCTTGACCCCAGAGTGAAGGTAATTTGCTACATGGCCCTCATACGGCCAATGATTGTTTATGGTTGTCCTGTGTGGTTCAACATTGCCCCTTCCCAAATGGAGAAGTTTCGGGTGTTCGAGAGGCAGTGTCTTCGGCGCTGTCTCGGTTGGTATTGGACACCGGAATCTTCTTATCTGCATTATTATTCAAACGAGGTTCTATACAACGGGGCTCGAATCAATAGAATTGACAATTTCGTGATAAAACTTGTTCGGGGCCACATTGCGAGAGCTATGACTTCGACCAACAATTTGATTTTCGGGCCGTTCTATCCGAACGACAATTACTTCGACAATGCACGCTTGAGCGGCTTCATCCCACCAGAGGCATTCCTCTATCTAGACCAGTGCGGCATGATACAAGATAGATTGGCAGTACCGCTTATCTACCACGTCAGGCGAAGAACCGTAGACCGGCGGCTCCTGTATGAACGAGGCATCCTCGCTCGTAATGGAGCGGAGCTGCTTCGGTTCAGTAGGGCTGTGTCCGAAAAGGACCGTTTTGATAGGATGAAGCAACAGAACCAGTTTTGGTGGCTTCAAACTGCATCTGACAATGGGTAATCCGGGGTGGGGTATTTTTGCCTTGGCCGGCTTACATGCTTGTTTTAGTCTTAGGTTTTAGGTTTAAGTAGAGTAGGTGGTATGGTGGCATTTTATAAAATACATAAAAAACAAAAACAAAGAAAAAACACGAAAAAAAAGACAAAAAAAAGAAGAACAAATAATTTTATAAAGAACAAAAAAACAAGATACTGAAAATATGAAAAAAATGACTATTACAAACTCCATGAGGAGAGGATATAAATGGACATAGTTGTTTTGCCGCTGTGGTTGTTCTAGTTTTAAGTAGTTTGTAGGTAGATTAGGTAATTTTAAGTTTTATTTTAAGGACATTAGTTTGTAAGAAAAAACCCGAAACAAGATAACGCCTTTAGTTTTTAAACTTTTCTAAAAAAAAAAACATAAATTGAAAAAAAAAATAAAACAAACTTAGTTCGTAGGCCGAAAGGCATTAATTTTAAGAATCATGAATTTCTTAGAGCGCCCGATTAGCGCCAGTAAGTTATATATAAGTAGAATTAATTAGGCTAGTTTCCCATTTTGTCTAGCATGTAAGTAGAGTTAAGATCAATTGAATAAAAAAAATGAATTTGAAAAAAAAAACAGTTCTTGTCTTCCCATTGACACCTAAATAATTTCGATAGGAAAACCAATTGCTTCACAATCCCATTTGAAAAAAAGCAGTTTTGATCCGGAACACTCTTAAGTTTGAAGCAATTATTAGGAAACCAGGTTGAGAAACTGTTCAGATCTTTTACTTTTTGATGACCATTCCATTATAGTAAGTATAAATAGAAGAGGGTCTAAATGTCTACCCTGAGGGACACCCAACGTAAGAAGGATACGATTTGAGATCGCTGATCTGAAATGAACAAAATAGATTAAGTATAGAAAACATCTATTGAATGAAAAAGGGTTTGAAGCCTAAGGGGATGACATTAAAGACAATTAGCTTGTAAGCGATTTCAGTTGAGATCATATCAACCTAATTCTATTTTCTTGTTTTTTTTTTAAGAGAACGCAAAACGAATTCTACAACATTAGCGCTAGCACATCTTCATTTGAGGACCCCAATCGGATGAGAGATATTAATCAAACTCAAGACTTCATAATAATATTTCATAAATATTTGAAATGCGTACAAGGCGGTAGTTAGCTTAACGTAAAATGAAGCGGATTTAATCTGAGCCAATATATATACAATATTCCGAGTAAGTCCAAGAACAAGTTGACGAATTGTTCACGGAACACCACTCTGGGCGCTGCGCTGCTGGGGTCCGCTATTACCTAAATTATGTATCTTAGCAATTTTGTAATGCATTTGATGCACACAAAATCTTTAAACCATTAAGAAGACAGCGCTACAATTTTTTTGTTAATTTTATTTTATTTTAAAGAAATACTAGAATAGGTAATATTCATTCACATCTAATTTAAACAAAAAAATGTCATCGGCGGTGTCAACTTTTTCGCAATGTCTTATTCATATGTAGAACTAGATACATGTGTCGGGATAACATCACATTCAGCAACAATATTAGTTATAGACTCAAACAAAATTGCAACAAAAAAATCAAATGTATCAACAATTCAGCTTTCAGGCTTTAAAGTCAGACACAATATGCTGAATAGATTATAATTTTTTCCTGTTTTTCTCATTTTTTTTTGCTCACTACTTCTGTCTGTGTAGGAAATTGGGAAATACCCAAAAAGGAGAATCCGTATTTGCGGCTGTACGCGAATAAAATATTTAGGCTTCAGCATGAATTCCTGTCCGTCACGTTTGGTGAGTACCTCAATACGACCCCCGTTTTCGTCATCGCCATCATCGCCAAGCCAATCCATATACACCGCGACATACGGCGCACCAATGACAAAAACATGCCACAAATAAATATTTACGAAAACATTTCATTTGGATTCATTGGGAAATTTTCGCACGTTAAAGTGTTCGTGTTGTTGTGGTGTTGCAAAGGAATTTTAAGCCTCAAATTTCACACCATCCAACTTGAGCCTTAAAAATTTTTTCTGTTGAATATGGATTTTCCAAAATAACTTTGTTTTAACAACATACCTTGTTGGTGGCATGGGCGTTGGCGGCGGCGGACGGGACAGTGGTAGGCGTGTTGTGTGGCTTAAATGATTTAATTTTATGTTTGCATTTTTTTTTTCACAAAGAAAAAACGAGAATTAATTATTAACCGATTTAGATGTCACCGTTCGTGACATATGATATGGAAGGTTGGTTACCTGTCAGTCCGTACGTCAGCGTTGACGTTCCATTGGGTAAGCAAGACAGCAGCGGGCGGGCGGTATAAATTTCTTAATCTTCTGAAAACTTGTGTGATACTGTCACATAATATTACAGAGAGAGCCTGTCGCGTTGTCGACCTTTGATGGAATAATTTTGAACCTTTGGATTTCTCTCGTTGCGCCCCAAGCCCCCAACCCAAACAACTACTGAGACAGACAAACCCTTATTAATTATTAATTTTGAGGATTATAAATTGAGTTAACAGAAAAGTGTCAACGAATAATGAATCATGTCAGGTGTTTTCTTGTGATGGATATTTTATCGCATCTTTTCGTGGCAATTAGCATGGAAATTAATCTTGGGTAGGAGGCAAATTTTTGGGGGGTAGTTTTTTTTTGTTTGTCTTGATGACAACTTAAAAAATGGTTTGGCATTTTTCAACAGCCGAGCGTCGAGCATTCATGGATTATGTTCGGGTTTAAATGAAAAATTGATCTTTATCCTGGGATTCACTTCATGTTAAGGAGCTTATGTGTGTCGGACAGGTTCTTATAAGTTGTTTTAATGGAGGCTTTGAGGATTTAAGAAAAGTGCTCTTTTGCGGGTGATTAAACTTAAACCTTGTTTCTGTTTTGACGTGGACAAACCTAATAAAATATAAACTCTCGTCCAAATTACCATTAAACTTCTCGACCGTACAATTTTAAGCGTTTAAAGTTTATAGATAGACAAATACGAGTATTCTTCAGCAAGCAAATTATATGACAGACATCGACGAAAAAAATGTCAGACGAAACGTGTCCCAATTTATCTTATTACGAGTTGAGCTTCTGTGCCCTCGTCAACTTCGCATTTAGTCAAACGTAAAACCAATCAGACATAAAAGAACTTCTGAGAATCTTAGTGTCGTTGTCGATTCATTCAGCTGACAACAAGTTCCAAAAACTTTTCATCTGCTTCTCAAAACTTTATCATCATTATTTATTGATAAATAATTTAAGAAAGAACATTGCAATTCGTTCGCTTTAAAGTTGAAAGCAATGTGAAAGTTCGATTTTGAAATATGTCCATAAATAATTTATGATGAAAGACGTTTTTCTTTTCAGAAACAATTTTTGGAAACCAGTGCTTCCATGGAACTTCAAGGCTTAAATACCTACTTTTTCAATGAAGTTTCGCGTACAGAAATCAATATTTTCATTCAAGGATGATTTTTTTTAGAAAAGATTAGAAAAGAGATAGAAATACATTTCAGAAGTTAGATAGCATTTTTTCGGCGACAGAGCAACTTTTGATCGGGAGGATCACAACTCGGTTACAAGGCTTTACAATGGCTGATGGAACACTTGTATTTATTTATTTATTTATGAAGCTAAATTCTAACTTACAGTTAAAGGAAACAAAATTATGTCTAAAAGGAAAATAAAAATACAATAATACAATACATTATTATATACAAAATGTAAAAATTATCATTGATTATTATTATAGAACATAGTTTGCAAGCTAATATTTGTTGTGTTTTTGTGTATTTGATGAGTTAAGTTGTAATTGTCATTGTAAATATGAAACATATTATTTAAGGGAGAATTCCTCTCGTAATTGGTACGATAGTGATTAATATGAAGAGGAACTTGATTGTTTCGAAGAGTAGTACGCCTTGGAACACTGAAATTAACACGTTTAAGGACATTTAACGCATCAATATCTCCATTTATAACTTTGATAATAAACATAAAACATAAATAGGATCGACGTGTTTCAAGAGGTGGTAAGTCAATTAGTTTAAGTCTGGAATGGTAGGGAGGTAGATTTATGGGATCTTGCCAACCTAATCCTCTAAGAGCAAACCGCAGAAACCTTTTTTGAATTTGTTCAATTTTATTTATATGACAATTATACTGGGGAGACCATACCTGACAAGCGTACTCAACAACAGGTCTAACAAATGAAATATAAAGTTGTTTAATAACATAAGGGTCGTAAAATTGGCGAGATTCTCTCTTTATCCAACCTAGAAGTGAATTTGCTTTAGTGCAAATTAGGTGAATATGTTGTTTAAAATCCAGTTTCTTATCAAGTAGCACTCCAAGAAACAATAGACAAATTTGAACCCAGAAAACTGTAATCATATGTAAAAGTCGACAACTTACGGGTAAAGCTTATAGCTTTACATTTTTCAACATTCAATATTAAACAATTTTTATTACACCAAGAAAAAAAAGCGTCAAGGTCTTTTTGGAGCTTTTGACAGTCGCTATAGTTAGAAACACATTTTAAAATAGTTACATCGTCAGCATACATTAAACATTTAGAATATTGAAAAATAGAAGGGAGGTCATTAATGAATAATGTGAAAAGAAGAGGCTCCAGGTAGCTACCTTGAGGAACACCAGAATTTACAATGAAATATTGAGACTCAAAATTTTCAAAGCGCACTGCATTTGGTCTGTAGCTCAAGTAAGAATAAAGCAAAAGTATGAATTTGCTCGGCAAAAATCCTTGATCGAACCCTCCTAGTAAGTGGGTGCCGGGCGGACAATGTCACCACAGTTTTGGTCTGTAGGTGTCAGACGGTGATAGCTAAGGTTAGATTGGATCGCTGTGTGGTTCTGACTTCTTTTATAGCACAACTCACAGAAATCCTCTCTCACCATAGATCCAAGGTTCCTAGTTTCAGTGGTGGTGTGAGCTAGTAAATCCGTGCCCAAGAATTAAAGGTTGAGGGATAAATCAACCATGAACGAGCTCAGCCGGAGGCCTGTGGTGGGTAACGGTTTTTGTTGTTTATACCTTCCCTCGGTATGCGGCTCTGCCGAGGGTGACCTTCTTTTCCGTCTTACTCGTGGGAATCAAATCGAATTTCACAACCATGTCTTCGTCCAATTTATGTGTTAAAATCCCATCCATCGAGTCCGAGGATGAACTCCTGGCTTCCAGTCAGGATACTATTGTAGGTAGCTCAGGGGAAGCTAGAGACGCTAGCACCTCAGAGCAGGCTACACTTAGAGGTAACACGGGAGGTACTAGTACCCCTGTGCTTCAGCATCCCTCTCAAAAAACGCCCGTAACTTCAAGTAGCAAGGCTCGCCAGAGCAACGCTACCAAGCCCAACAAGCACTCTCCTGCGGATCAGCTCAGGATCAAGTACAGGAAGGCTACTTTCATTCTTGGCAAGATTGCCGAGAACGAAAAAGCCGGAAAGGTACATGAGCGTGATGCTGCCGACAAAATCAAATATCAAAAAATTGTTGAAGAATTCAACAGTCGGGAGAAGAGTGCGCCACCCAGCAAAAAAGAAAAGTCCACCAAGAGGAACAGGTCTCTGGAGGAGGAGAAGCCACCTCAAAAGAGAACCAAACTTGGTGGCAATGCCAAAAAAGAGACTCCGAGGGTGATAGCGCAACCGCGCGCCTTGAGCGAGGTCGTCAGAGACAACCTCCAGGTGGCGATTGTAGATGAGCTCTCCACAGACAACAGAGCTCTGATGTCAGCGTGGAACTCAATCGAGGCTAAACTTTCGGAAATAGTATTCCAATACACCATATCAGCAAAAGAAGGTCCCTATCCGAGCTTTGACTCCGGCGAAATGCTCAGGGGTTACAAGGTGATAAGGTGCGCTGACGATTTTTCGAGGGATTTCCTTGGCAAAGGAGTTGCTAAGATTAGCAACGACTGGAAGGGCTTGAAGCTCAAGCTTATTCCAGCCAGGGATGTTCCTAGGAAACCATTGGCTCGCATCTTGTTGCCGCTCATGAGTGTTAAGCCAACAGGAGTGGAGCTAATTAGGAGCCTTCAACGACTGAATCCGCAGATTCCGATGAATGACTGGGTGGTCATCAAAACGGAGGAACCGCGCAAGAATAGCGCGGTCTACCTTCTTAGGATCTGCGAGGCAAGCCGCAAAGCCCTGGAAGAGGCACAATATAAGCTGAGATTCGGCATCAAAAGTGTCTCTATCAAGATTCTGCAGAGTCAGGAAGTTGGCCCCACCCTGAGTGATGACATCGTCGAGGTAGACGACGTCACCATGCGGGTTGGAGCCCCCAGCGAGGCGCTGGATCCTGGCCCTGCAGTTCCGCCGAATTAAAAACGATCCGCTATGCGCCATCCAGGTTAACCTGAAGCACTCAAAATGTGCCACGGATAACCTGAAGGTTTTTCTCAGAGAGGAAAACATAGATGTTGCGCTGATCCAAGAGCCATGGGTTAACGGCCTCGCGGTAAGAGGCCTCAAGGTTAACCAATACGACCTTTTTTACAAGCCCGATAACCAGAATCAAGGTAAGCCTAGAACTTGTATTTTAGCTAAAAAACACTTAAAAGCTTTTCTGTGTCCAAATTTTAGCACCCCTGATTTAACAGTGGTTAGGTTAGAGGGTAGGCAAGCGGAGGGCTTGATTCTAGCCTCTTCGTACATGGCGCATGACAGGGAGTCACCGCCTGAGGAAGTGCGATTGCTAGCGGCAGAGGCAAAAGCTAGGAAAGTAAGCCTGCTCGTAGGAAGCGATGCCAATGCCAGGCACTCAATCTGGAGCAGTTCTGAAATTAATGACCGAGGTGAGTCTCTCTTTAATTACATTATTGAAAGCAACATGACTATTTGTAACAGGGGTAACACTCCTACTTTTGTCTTTCCGAGTACGGATAACACAGAAGGGTGGGAAGATGTTTTAGATGTTACTTTTGTCAATAATCACGGTAAACTCTCCATCGAAAATTGGAGAGTATCTCTTCTTAATTCCTTTTCTGACCATAGATATATTTTATTTGATCTTAAATTTGAAATGGAAACTCCTTCCCATTATAGAAATCCCAGAAGAATTGACTGGAAGAAATTTAGTCAAACCTTTAGCTCAAAGCTACGTAATATAACGAACACGAGTTACGAGTCGGTTACAGATCTTGAGTTAGAGATTTCAAACTTCGAGGACTCTATAAACACTGCCTTCAAGGTCTCTTGCCCGATAAGATATAGTAAGAAAACCTTTCCACCTTGGTGGAATGATGACTTATCTAATCTGAGGAAAATTACAAGAACCATTTTTAACATCTGCTATAAGCATAAATTTTATCAGCCTTATAAGGACTGCTTGAGAATATACAAGCGTTCTATAGCTCAAGCCAAAAAACAAGGATGGCAAGAGTACTGTCAGTCCATCGAAGATATCAAAGATTCGGCTAGGCTTAGTAGGGTTTTATCGAAAGAACATTCGAACCCCTCATTTCTTAAAAAAACAGATGGAAGCTGGACAGCATCTCCAATGGAGACATTAGAGCTACTAATGAATGTACACTTCCCAGGTTGTGCAGAAGAACCACCCGAATCTAATCTGACTCTCGACATGCCAACCTCCATAGAGCATGTCAACGCCCTTATAACTAGAGAAAATATAGTCTGGGCTATTAAAACTTTCTCGCCATACAAATCTCCAGGCCCTGATGGAATACTGCCTATAATGCTGCAAAATCAGCTTGAATTAGTGGTTCCACGGCTTGAGAGTATCTTTAAAGGTTGCCTCTTGCTTAACCATGTCCCTTTGTCTTGGAGACAGGTAAGAGTGGTTTTCTTGCCAAAAATTGGTAAAAGAGGGCATGAATCTGCCAAAGATTACCGACCTATAAGCCTTACTTCCTTTCTTCTTAAAACCCTGGAGAGAATCGTAGAATCTCACATAAGGAGTATTCTGAGTAGTTGTCCCCTATCTAACTCGCAACATGCCTACATGAGGGGTAGATCTACAGAGACTGCTCTTCATGAGGTAGTGAGAACGATAGAAAACACGATTCATTTCAAGGAATATACCCTAGCTACCTTCTTAGACGTAGAAGGAGCTTTCAACAATGTCCTAACTGAATCCATCGCAGAATCACTTGCAGACTTCGGTGTAGAGAACTACATCAGAAGGTGGATAATATCCATGCTAAGTAATAGGAGGATTCAATCAAAGTTAGGATATTCAACGTGCACCAAATATGCCAGCAGAGGAACACCCCAAGGAGGGGTACTGTCTCCTCTTTTATGGCTCTTGGTCATGAACAGCATTCTTGTGAAATTCGAGAGTAGTGGAGTGAAAGCGGTTGCGTACGCCGATGATTTGGTCATTCTAGTTTCAGGAAAATTTCCAAGCGTGATCAGTGAAATCACTAATATGGCTTTGAAGAAAGTAAGCACCTGGGCTGCGAGCTGCGGACTAGGTGTTAACAGTAACAAAACCGAGTTGATGCTTTTCACCACCAAAACCAAGGTACCACCCTTCACTCTACCTCGTTTAAACGGACAAACACTATCATTGTCCTCCAGTGCTAAATATCTGGGCGTAATACTAGACACCAAATTGAACTGGAAGCTTAACATTGAAGAACGGGTGAAGAAGGCGTGTGTTGCCTTCTACGCCTGCAACAAAACATTCGGCAAAAAGTGGGGCCTCCAGTCAAAAATGATAAAATGGACATACACAGCGGTTGTAAGACCGATACTTGTTTATGGTTCCGTTGTATGGTGGCCTGCTCTCAGCAAAGCTTACATAGTAAACAACCTAACAAAGGTGCAGAGAAATGCTTGCGTAGGGATATCAGGGGCAATCAGGTCCTGCCCAACAGATGCACTTAACGTCATCCTGGACCTTCTTCCGATCGACCTGTTTATTAAATATCAGGTGTCCTGCAGTATCTTGAGACTCAAAGAAATAGGCTGCTGGAAATCTAGATCCTATGGGCACTGCAATCAAACAAGCCTTATACCATCAGACATCCTATCCACTACCACCGATTACTGCATCCCCACCCTAGACACCTCAAAGAAGTTTAGAGTCTTGCTCCCGTCAAGAATCGACTGGGAGGAAGGTGATGTGACGAAAGACTTCGACACAACTATCTTCACGGATGGTTCAAAGATGGAATGCGGTGTTGGTGCAGGTGTCTTCTGTGAATCTCTTGAGATTTCAAAATCCTATAGACTTCCCGATTTTGCCAGCGTATTCCAGGCAGAATTGTTAGCGATAAGGGAAGCTTGTAAAGCCCTTAAAAATATCCGTCAGAACCAAAATGTAGCTATACTAACAGACAGTCAGGCAGCTATTAAAGCCATAGATTCTGCTTTATCATCCTCTAAACTGGTCCAGCAATGCAAAGAGGCTCTCAAGGAACTTGATTTGAGCGTCACTCTAATCTGGATACCGGGCCATAGGGGCTATGAGGGAAATGAGAAGGCAGATGAACTAGCTAGGCAAGGATCAGCCCTTCACAACTCATTGGCAGTGAGAGTATATGCTCCTCTTGGAGTTGTGAAGGGCAATATCCTGACCAAATACACATCAGAAGCAAATCATAGGTGGAGTAGTTTAACGAGTTGCGTTATATCTAGGAAAATCTGGCCCGCCTATAACAAACCAAAATCAACCAATTTAATTTCCAAACCAAGGCATGACATAGCCAGGATTGTCGCTACCTGCACAGGGCATTGGCCTGTAGGGGAGCATGCGGCAAAATTGGGTATACCACATAACTCTTTCTGCCGTAGCTGTGAGAACCAGGAAGAAAAAGAAACGGTCCCACACTTTCTATGCCATTGTCCGGCCCTGGCTAGGAAAAGAGCACTCCATTTAGGTAAAGAATTCTTCAACGGTATTGAGGAACTCGCAGATTTCAAGATCAAAGATTTGATCTCATACCTCAATAGCACAAAGTGGCTTTAACGCCCCCCCCCTTTATTTCTCCCTCATTAAATGGCACTATGAGATAATAGGCTGTAGGGTAGGAAAATAATACAACACTATTATATAGGATTGTATGTGCGGAACATACATAATCCATAACCCATTTTCAAAGCCATTTAGAATCTCACGAGGTATGGTATCAAAACGGCGCACTCAGCGCTAATTGTGTCCTGCGCGAAGCAGGACAGCCATTTCTACCTACCATGAATTTGTTGCTTAGTCCCAATTTATTCAGCTTTTTAAGTAAAACTCTGTGAGAAAGCTTATCAAAAGCTTTGCTAAAGTCAGTTATAATGCAGTCTGTTTGTCTTTTATTTTTAAAATCGTCAATACAATGCTCTGTCAATTCAGTTAAAAGAGTTATAGTAGACCGTCCTTTCAAAAAACCGTGTTGATTTGAAACAATCAAAGATTTTGTCCAGAAAGATAGTGTTTTACAAATAATAGCTTCAAAAAGTTTTGGAATACTGATAGTTTGGCTATGGGTCTATAATTTTCGATTTTATCTTTCTTGCCTTTTTTGTGTAAAGGAATAATAAAAGACATTTTCCAAACCCTGGGAAATTTACATGAAAACAAAGAATAATTAAAAAGAAATGACAATGGTTCACTTAAGTGACCTACACACTTTTTTAAGACGGAGACTGGAATACCATCTGGTCCAGAAGAGTCATTGTCAGTTAAATCAGATGTAAATTTAACAATATCGTCAGTGCTTATGTCAAAATTTATATCAGTCAAGAAAGAATAAGTGTTCAAATGATTAGTCAGCTGATCATTTTCGTCAAAATTATCACAGTTTGAATTTTTTCATTAGTAGCTCAGTTGTATGCGCTTTGAAAAAAGTCGGAAAAAAGATGAGTTATTATCGAAGGATCATAAACTTGTTCATTATCAAAGTTGAAAACGGTAGGATATTGACTTGATCTGTTTTTAGAATTAATATAATTCCAAAACGATTTCGGGTCCTTTTTTAGATTATATTGAATATTGTCCATATAGGAGAGATATTTTTGCATAGAGACATTAATAAACATTTCTCTTGCCTCATAAAAAATGACAAAATCTGATATGAGCCGAGATTGTCTATATCGATTCCAACATTTATTTCGTCGATTTTTTAGGGTCCGAATTTCGCTATCATACCAACATGGAGAGGAAGATTTACTTCTTACAGATTTTAAAGGTACTGAAAGTAAAAAACATTCAAATAATTTTTCATAAAAATTAAAAACCATTAAATCAATATTGGAAAAAGAATTTAAGAAAGACCAATCAATTAATGACAATAAGGTATTCAACTTTATAAAGTCAGTTTTTTTAAAGTTAAATTTGAAAGTATTTTCAGAAAAAAGATTTGGGGGCTTATATAATGATCGATAATGAATGAAATGATGAGTGCTGGATGATGAGAGTCTTCGTTGACAATTGGTTCAATCGATTTTTCAACAGAGCAGTCAGTATTTATTGTTGAGAAGACTAAGTCCAGGATTTTATGATTACAATTAGTAACGCTATTTAACTGATGCAGTCCAAGTTATCAATTATTCGTGCATCATCAGCAGAGATTTTACCTGTTGGCGTCATATCACAAGTTTCAGGACAATAGTTTCATGTAATATTTGTCAGATTGAAGTCTCCCACGCAAATAATCTCGTCATTATAGTCCATTAGCTCTGAGACATAATTCAGAAAACGAAAGGCATCGTTATAAATATCAACTGCGCTTCCAGGTACAATGTACATTGTTACAATAAAAATGTTTTTCTTTGCGAAAATCAACTTTACACATAAAAATTCTTCGTTTTCAGCAACCGGGACATTAATTAAAGATGACACAAAAGTGGATCTCACAGCAATTACGATTCCACCTCCAACGGTGGTAATATTTGGATCGGAGTACCGATCTCGTCTGTATACGTGAAATGAAGAATCGAATAATTCTGAGTCTTTTATACTAGAGCAGAGCCAAGTTTCCACTAAACATATTACGTCATAAGAACAGTTTGATGTAGAGAAGTAGACTTTGTTCGTCTTTGTCCTTAATCCTCTAACATTTTGATAGAAAACATCTATTAGTTGCGACGATTTGATGGTCTTGTCATATTTTTGCGAAAAGGGGGGTTTGTACCGTTAAAACTTGGTCCATTGCGATTTTCTCCTTTTCTCTTAATGAACTCATGAACTATGATGTTCTCAGGCCAAATCGTTTTATCTAAAAGACAAGTGAAAAGTTCAAGTGGAGCGAAAATTCTGAAGGATGAATAGTCTATAGCTCTGGTTGTCAGTTGTTCGATTTTAAATTTAGAGGTTGAATTTGGAAATTGCAATTCAATGTAGGAGCCAATGTCTTTAGCAGTAGTATCAACTGCAAAATTAGATAAGAAGATACACTTGAATCGGTCAGCAGCCTTCAGATTTATGATAGGATTTTCTATGATGTTATTAGATGATGATGTCATGGAAATCGTAGTTACAGATGCAGCTTGTAAAGATGATTGTGATAATGACGATGAAGACGATGAGGATGAAGACAAAGACGATGACGATGAAGATGATGAAGACGATGAAGACGATGAAGACGATGAAGACAATGAAGACGATGAGGCCGATGAAGATGATGACGATGATGTGATGACAATGATGATGGTGCAGATGATGTAAAAGATGAACACATTATCGGAGATGAAGCTGATGGTTTAGTAGATGATGTTGATGTACATGATGATGAAGGATCGAAAGGGGGCGATGTTATGTGAAGGGTATTAGTTGTTGATGATGTTGAAGTTGGAATAGGGATTGAGGTCGATGTTGGTATACTTGGAGTATTTGAGTTTTTAATTAAGGCTGAGGATGGTACATTTTGCTTTTTTGTTTGTTTTGCAAGGGGTGTGAGGGTAATATTAGCTCTTTTAAGAGTATTACGAGTGACACGAGGAAAAGCTTGGTCTGTTGTTTTTGAAGAAGATGGTAATTTTTTTGTCTTCTCTAAATTAACATCACTCGGAACACTTGGAGTATTGTTTGTTTTATGTAATGATAGGTGGTTTTTGATTAAAGCCATCGCGTCAAAAAGCATATCAATTTTTTCTTCGATTGAGTTCAACTGAATTGTAAACTTATCCATTGTGCAAAAATGTATAATTAAAGAGATGTTTGTATTGATTTCATACAAGAAAAAAAAATAATAAATTGATACCACTAGTAATGTTGGTGAAAATTAATGTGGTTGGTGTAATTGCTGGCGGTGTTGATATTGAATTTTTACTCCTCAAAGTATGCAAGGATAATTAAAATAACACATCAAAACAGATAGTAGTGAATTAAAGGTTAGATGAAGGGAGGTACACATACAGAATGTATTATTTTCGAATCTTTGAGTGATAATATTTGTGAGAGAAAACAAAAGAAAAAATTAAAATGTCACAAAAAAAACCAAATGTTTTTCGAGAAATTGAAACAATTTAAAGGAATGCACAAAATCTAATCCAGACACGAGTCTCAAGATCACTTATTGTCACACTTTTAAAGTTAAATTAAAGATTTTCACAGTTTATTTACGAAGAAAGTAAGATTCTTTTATGGAGCAAAACAAACAACACCCAACACTTGTCAACAATTGAACAACTAAGCCCTTTATATGATGTACTATTGTTTAGCTGTTTTCGAGGAAAATTATGAGTAATATCGATTTGAAATTGCGGGAAAATATTTGCGAATAATTAACATTTCTGCTACCAGGCCTTTAAATCACTTTGACCAGACCTTTTCATTGATGAATCATTCGATGAGTTTTGGAAGAATTTTTTTTTCTGCCCAAAATTTTGGCAGGAGTTAGTTCATGATATTTTTCGAAAATCATGAAGAAATTGATTTAGCCAAATTCAACATATTTCATAGTATCATGAGCTTGCTATACTGTAAGCCAAACTCAATTCCGAGCTCTGGTTGCCGAGATATTCGCATCCAAAGATATACTTTTTGTGAAATTACACTAAGCTAGGGACAAAAAGCAAAAAATGTTTTTCTTATCATTACTCGGTAGCCAGAGCTCAAAGATAGTTTTGGTTCTCAGTGACTGATAGAGCAGACCTTTGTTCTCGTGTATCATTTGATATGAGCTAATTACCAATGTTTCCTCTGCCTATAGATCACACTAGACAGTGATTTTTGAGGACTTATTGAGGCGGGCACCAGTCTCTTAATTGGCTTGTGGATTATGATCACTCCAAATACGACATTTTTGCATATTAACATACCCACTCAACCAAGAGTAAGCTTCAGCGCGATCAAAATTTTCTTGTGAAAGTCGAAATTGGTGTTTAAGGCCCATTCATCGAACGTGCGACGTGCTTGAAGATCATTCGGATTCAATTCTTGCATGAGTTGGATTTTCTAAGCCAAGATCCTTCCACAAAATCTTTCATAAAGTGAATGGACACGAATGCAATTGTTGAGCGCAACGGCCGGCGGATCGGCACATTCAGGTCTTTTTCGATATTCTACTCTACAGCAGCAATAGCGTCTTTGGTGCACACTTTACGTGTTTGAGAATTTTCCTCTAGAAACAGCCTTTATTAGCCTGGATTATCTCCAGAAGCCTATAAAATACACAAATAACAGAACGCTTTTGATCGATCCCTGAAAACCAAAAGTATATCTGTATTTCCCAGGTTTGGCAAGCAAGCTATTACCAACTTTACCACTTAAATCTTTTCGAAGTTCATCTACTTCGATTTTTGAGACTTTTTGAAAATCTACTTCAAACTCGCATCATTTCTTGAAATCTAACTTCACTCAGAAGAAATGTGCAAGACTGGGTCGTACGAACTTGCTCCGGTATTCCAAAACTTAACGGATAACAAAGTCCCGAAAAGTACTTCCACTGCCCAAAAAAATCCTACCTTTTATAGATTTTTTTTAACAGGCCTGCATTATGCCACACCCTTTTTCATAAACAAACATTTTATGAGACATAGAAAGCTGAGAATCATGGAGAACGAAGCAAAATAATTCTTCGTTCAAATAATTCTATGTAAGCGATTAAGTTTTTGTAAAACCAATGTTACAGGGAGGACACGTCGGTCGTGCGTCAGTTGCTTTTTTGTTTTTTAATAAAAAACAAAATTATAGTTTTAAATTCCGCAAGAAAAAATATTCCCTGATTTCGTTATCCGCAATTTTAGTTTGCATGCTTTCAATATGGTCGGAATCACAGCAGTGAAATGAAGAGCACTTGAACAATCCTTCGGGCGAATAACATATTTTTGGTATTTAATTTTCTAATCCAAATACGAAAATCATTTTAGGAAAACCTCAATTAATGTATTTATTTATCCTCCAGGAAATTAGTCAAAATAATTAAATCATAAGCTTTCACTTATATCCGGTGCTTATGAATTTATAAATCGAATGTTTAATTTATTTTATCTGTTCCTGTTGCTGGCAAGTGTAGCCTCAAGGGTTTATTTAATCTCCCAAAAATCAAACAACACTTATTTCTAAAACCCTAGTACCGATTTCAATAGAACTAAACTATGTTCAATAGAACTTAACCAAATGTATCTAATTTTGAGATATCTTTGGTGTTAGGATAGGAATGGATATATGGAGCGGAGAGTAATTTGGGAATTTAAATTTAATTAAATGAAATTGATTGAGGTGGTTTTATACCTCCATGGAAATATTGATGTTGTTACAAAGGTTTGAATCATTTGAATGTATTGGATAACTATGAAGTTTACCGTTTGGGCACTTCTGAATTTTAAAAAATGATTAATTTCCTGCAATGTCCTTATGATAGGTAAATATCCCTCCTGCTTATCACATTAAATTATGAGTCGGGTAAACTATTTTGTATAAACTGAATTTTTGTTCGAAGTTGGAATGTACCCAACACAAACGTCGAAAATCATTAATAACAAACCCTCAAGAAACATCGATGTGCAAAACAACTCTTCATTCGCATTTCGTTTTCATGAATCCAGATTCAAATTCAACCTTCACCTGTAGACTTCTTTTCCTACCAGAACTGCAGCTATGAAACTATCATTTGGGACATTATGCCAATAAAAAGGCTAAACGCATATTTTAGAGTTCCAATGTCATTCAAAACGAAATTATGATGTGTCTTTAATTCAGAAGCTTGTTCATGTGTGTGCGCGCCACACTGACAGGATAACATAATTAATCCGTTGACAAACAAAGTGTCAAAAATGAATTCTTAATTATTCACTCAAACTCTCAATTAATTTGGGACTTTGAAATTCTCATAAGCAATTTGAATGCATTGAATGTACGAATAAATAATTTATAATCTTTGTATGTCAAATTAGTACTGCCTCGCTCCGCACCACCACCGCCATCCACTACCATTAACGCTTTTCCTACCCTCATAACAACAATGCCCGGGACCGGGTATCATGAATTCTTTAATAAATTGCAAAATAGACAGACATTATGACTTATTCAAATGGAAGGCTAAATTAAGTGGTGCCTTGACAATTCTGTGCCTAGATAGAAAATACACTCACACTCTCAACACAATATCGAAATGTTTTGTTTCATACAGAAAAATCAAATATCCTTAATGATGATCGAAGGTCGAACTGTAGAATGTTGAAAGCAAATCTAGTGAAAAATTCGTTTGGCGTATGTGAAATGGGATTGTTTTTGTTGGAATGAAAGCAATTTGAAAATATTGTCGAAAGAGGGAATGTGGACAGCAATAAATAATGAAATATTTCAGGTAGATTGTGTTTTTTTGACATTTGGGAAATGGCCGGACAGGGAAAAAAGTCAGTGGAAGTTAGGCCCAGATCCAGAAATGTATCATTTGCATTGACTTTTCAACTACGCATAAGGGGTTTTGGAATTTGACTATTTGGTAGCGTTCTTGTTTATGTTTATGTTCAAATCATAAGCTAGAGTGTCTTCAGCGATCCGACATCCAGGCCAAACGCTGGTAACCTCCGCAAAAGCTAATAAAAACTGCAAATTAGAAACTAAGCCTGGGGATGCAATCGATTGAAAACATGATGACCCCAGCACTGAAAACGGAATATCACTCACATGGAGCGTTAGAGACATTGCCACGCAGCATATATTCAAGGAATGGTGTGTTTGAGAAGCCTGCCATAATAACGTTATGATAAAAAGCTATGTACCTTTTTGCGTGCGCGGCAGCGCAGTATTCCGACGGCCAACCGCGAATAGCCGACAAAATTATCAGCTCCTCCAGTGTACACGTGTAAGAAACAGTGTCGTTAGTACTGCCATCGCCTTCTTAGGCAGAAGTAAGAGGGATCGGAGCATATAGTTTGACGATGGTTGTAAGCTACCATTCGAAAACGATAGCCTGGGTAGAACCTAAGAAAGCCATAAGAGATAAAAGAACTCGATGTCTGATTAACTGATAAAGATTATGTAGGCTGACCATGGCCAACTTTTCAAGCCAAATCAATTATCCTGATTGCTATTCACAGTTCAGACCCGTCATCATTTTTGATGGACTCCGAGGACATACGCTGACCCACCTCCTCTTCAACCTGGCGTTGGAGAAAGTAATCTTGTAACGATGAATTGCATATTTTATAATCATACTATTCAAATAATGATATATTTCAAAGCACACTTTCAAATGATGTAATATTTTAAAGCATACTTTTGTCATGAAATATTTTGTAGCCTACTTTACGGATAATTTATCAACGCATTGCATACTTTCATTAAAATTGATTATTTGTAATATTAATCTTCACATTCAGTCACTATAAGAAAAGTAACAAGTGGATCATACTTTTTTCAATAAAATCGCAGTTTAATTATACAATTTTGAGTTTTCACTGTCGATATTACTTTTGGTACTAGTTTTTGGAATTTCGACAGAACTAGCGTACGGTATCCCAGGCCTAACAAACTGATTTTTTTATTTGACTAAACTTTGCGTTGTTTTTGTTTTGTTTTTTACTGTGTTGCAATAGAGAGCAATACCTACAATCTGTGACTCTATTGGTTATTGGCTTAGATAGATGACATTGACGTCTTTGTATGGAAGCTGAAAACACTGTACTTATCAAGATGAAGAAGTGGCTTAATACGTATTTAAGGGACACCAAAGTTCATAGTGTTCATTTGCCAAAAACCGGTGGCACATGAGGGACAACTATTTAATTAGAGGAGCACGAGTTCGATCCTTGGATGAAATACATGGGCCGCTGGTCAAAGTCAACAGAACCAGACCGCGCAGCAGACCACTCTGTAGACGAGGAATCCTGAAGCCTTGGGGTGCCTTCCGTTTTGGCGTTGGCCAGAAATTGTGATATATGCTGAACGAGGCCCAGGCCGGATTCCGGTTGTGGTGCAGTTGTAGGCACAAAGTTCATAAACTTGAGCAACGATTTAACATTAATTACGATGACTACAATACTCTACATATAGAAAGGTAGAACTCGGCCAATGCTGTTCCTTAAATGGATATCGGTTGATCATTATATGTAGTGTGGAAAGAATAAATGAGAGAATATAGGTTAATATAGTCTGATTTTTTATTCAATTAAATTCAATACTCTACATCTAGTTATTGGAGTTATTAATTCTTTCAATTCGACACTTAACACAACCTTCCAAGCCCCTCAAAAGCCCATTGATCTCAACATAATCCCTGCACAATTTGTTCCCTTAAATCCCCCAATCCGGGAACACAACATTTAAGTTTTGCTCAATTAAGCACCCATCCGCAACATCCTGACAACACAAAAAAGGCTACATGATTATAATTCCATTCAAAAGATTGAAAATCACCTCAAAATGCTACATAAACGCTGATATAACATATCCTGCACCGTTACGTCGACGTTTTAAATATTAATTTTATCAGCACCTTCACCCAAAACCCCCCAAAAATGTAGTGAACGGATGGTACAATTAAACGCGTTCGTGTCATGTCCAATTTTTTTAATTCGTTTTGACAAACAGCTATTGCGCTATTACCATCATCATTATCATCATCATCAGCTTAAGCGACAGCGTACTGATGAGCACTAAGTATAGTAAGCACTAAAATATATGTACGTTGCAGACACACGAGCTCGGAAGGAGAGGTTTTTGTTCGCCAAATATCTCCCAACCAGGAATTGAATTTCACATCCTTAATGGGGTGCAATTCCATTATCCCCAAAATCAAAAAAATCAAACGAAAAAAAGTAAAACCAACATCCTCAGCTGAAAATTGCTTACCTCATGACGTCAACATCTCATCGGGCCATGTCGTGCCATCGCCGCACCGTTCCATACCGGTTCCGTGAGTACAATGAGTTTTATTTCAAAATCCATAATTGCTCTACATTAGCGTTAGGATACACCTTTAAAAATAAAGGATATACATAGCTACCGTGTTGCCCTGAGTGTGTGGGGATTCTAGCTTTAATGTGCGGAGAATAACGCTCGCTGCCGTCAAACAACATCAGAGCGTTCTCATATTACATATGTAGACTACGTGCAGCCCAACAAACAATGAATTTCACTTTTGACTATAAAAATTACATTTTCGCATCCTGTGCGAGGATAATAATAATTGGATCTTGAAACAAATAGAGTATTTGCACGTTCGTAAAAGATGATATACTGTGAACGTATACGTACCTACTCGTAAATGTAACGTAAATGTATTTGGGTTTCACTCTCTTATATTATAGTTGGAAGTTGGAACGACAGACGCTGTAGGGGACAGGTAGGGTGTTGGGTTTGCATTTGTTCTTGAGCAAAGAATAAGATTTAGTAATTACTTGAATTTTGCGGGATATCGGAAAGGAGATCAAATTTATCAGATGTGAGATAGTAGCACTTCGGAACCTAATCTCCAAGGTGTTTTTATTTGCAAGGTTCTTCTTAGGGTTAACGACTCTTCGGCTTCTGAAAATAAATGTGATGCCGGTACAAGACGAGTAGTCACCAACGGATCCAGGACCTAAGCACTCTGAACTATTAGCCACGTTCGGGAGAAAAGTCTTATTGCGCGTCGTTGTAGTCGTTTGTGGGGGAAGACGAAGACCCCAACTTTGCTCTCTTCTGAGGAGGAGAAAGAAGCCTTTCATAACCGGTTGAGTGCTGCTTATGATAGCACACCGCGTGATATCATAATGCTGATGGATGCCTTGAATATTAACACTGGGCGAACAACATTATTATTGGACAGACCATAAGTCATTCCATAAAGTCGTTTGGGTGTCGACTGACAGACAAGCACTTCCAACCAAATTGAAAACTTCACAATCAGTTGGCGTTTTAAAAGTAGTCTCCAGGACTTCGGAAACAGAAGAGGTGCTAACATGAGAATGGCCAGGGACCACCATCTGATGGTTGCCATCGTAAGATTACGTAGACTTGCAGATTCGGAGATCCCAAGTTTAATGCAGATGAACCAAATGATCCCGCAGTTTATTATTTATTAAATACGTTAAATACTTACGTTAACTAACTAACAACTATAGGACTACTATTCGCAAGGAATTGACTCAACAACCAGCACGGAGCCTTCAATCATCGAAAACCATTGCTGTGCTGTAAAAAATGTTTTCATATCCCTCGCCGAAAGTATAGTCGGCCGGAGACAGGGAAGAATTATTGCTTGGCTTTGCAAAGCAATGAAAACTCCTCAAAGCTCGCACCGCAGCTTCCAGAGCAGCAGACAGAATCTGGCTTCAGCCTGCGTAACACATGAAGATGAAGGAAGTTTACCGTAGTATGCGACTTGATAAGCCTAACTAAATCAACGTATTGGCCACTGAAGCAGAAGCAGATGTGAAAGTAGGACCGTCTACAGATATCAAAGTCTTCTCAGTAAAGAACTTGGACTTGACAATATTCCGGCAGAGCTCTCACGATCAGCCCCAATACCATCGAGTGAACTACTGCACATCGTTGGCTATTTAGATATCTTGGGAAACAGAGAGCTTTCCTGAAGAGTGGAAAAAAGGAATGATTGTCAAGCTCTCAGAGAAAGGAGATCTCTAGCAGTGCGAAAACCTGCAGTAGCCAACATAAAAGCAAAAATAGTACTGGACCGACTATAAGAAGACCTCGAAGACACACTTGACGCCGAACGAGCATGTGATCACATGTGATTGCTATTATATGATGCACCCAAATGTCACGTCTTGCATTAAGAAAGGTTGTCAGAGGATTTTGAGATCCAAAGTGGGGTTAGACAAGGCTGTATACTATCATCAATACTATTTCAGTTGGTGGTTGTTAACGTACTGTATCCATCATTGTTAAAAGTAAATGGAGAAATTCAGTGGACAGATTTATGCTAACCCTCACATAGGATCGATCTCCAAAAAGAGAGGAGAAAGAAGCAGAAGTCCCAGGGCTAGAGATCAACTTGGCAAAAACTAAAAAGATCACCCTTTTGGAACCTCAGTGAATATTTCTGGACAACCGGTGGAGAAAGTAAACCCTTGGCACTATTTCTGTTTTTTTTTATTGCTTCACTTTTTTTTTGCTTCAGGTCAACGATGCATGAGACCTCAACTCTTTTCTCTTTCTTTATACAGCTTGGACCTGAAGCGGTCAAAAGGCTTGATTTAACTGAGCAGACAAAGCATTAGCTCCACAGTTAAGTCATAACAGAACACTGCCTCATAGACAGCATGCTATAAGGCAGGGGATCTACATTAATGACTTCTGTAAAAGCTGCTACCTCGGTTACCCCTTCTTCGATAATACCAGTGAACTGGCAACGATCGACACAAGATGTCTCTCAAATTTCATTAAAAGGACAAAATGGCTTGCTTAAGTTCATAACTCTCCCCTGAGTAACTTTTTTAGTGGTACCACAATATGGACCCCTGGGGTCTAAGTGAGTCAACAAAATGTAGACAGTCTCTCTTATCTTGGCCTTCGTTGAATGTCTGCTTTTATCAAAGTTGCGGAACATAAGTTGGTGTTAACTTCATAAAATGTTAAAAGGAACTTACTTTGTTAGAAGGCTATTCAGCTGTCTTATGTCTCGAATGCTGGTGTCCAAAATGGAAAATACCTATTCTTACAAATTTCGATTGAAAATAGTTAGGTTAGTCATAGGAGATATATAGGATAGCATAAAATGGGCCATATCTTCCCCGAATTTTTCTTTTCATAATCTTACTTTTCCAAGACCAATTTCGGATTCCGGAGAGACAAGAACTTATCCGTCTTTCCTTTTCTTTAGTTTACAATAAATTGTTCAATATTAATCATTAGTTATGTCAATTTAGTTACGTATACGCCCCAGTGAACAGATTTCTTTTTAACACTTTCTTTTGTACAACACAGGATTCGTAACATATTTTTTGCTTAAAAACGGTTTTTAAACACTTTGAAATTGGAAAGAAGTTTGCATTGCGACTAAAAGTCTTGAATGGCAGATGTCTAGATGTCTGAGTCCTCACGATTTTTCAACTAAAAGTTGGTTTTAGGTTGCGAAGTGGCATACTTAAGTTGCAGATCAATCATGAAGATGGTCTTCTCACTTCACTTTGTACCGCAATTTTCATTGTTATTTTTACTAAATGATGTTGGTTGTTGAAAATCTTTTTTTGTTTTTTGTGAAAATTTCTCCAATATACCTCCATACTTCTATAAAAACTATTTTTATTTAATTTTTCTAATGAGCAATTAAAATGCAAAAAATTGTCATTAATTGACAAAATAATTGCGACTCTCCCATCGACCTCAAACCAAATGCCACCGCAGCCAGCCAACGAACGTTCGGTTGCGTCGATTGACCGGTGGCGCGGCGGCGGTGGCCATAAAGCCAAATAAATTGCCGACAGAGATGCCATTTTAATTTCAATATTATTCACTCAAACACAAACAAAAAATTATAACCACAACTATTGTTAAGTGTGGTGATGCGGTGGTTTCATGAATTTCCGTTAATTAATTATAACATCCTAGGGACATTTTGTTTTGTTCAACTTTCCCACGGGATCAAAGGCATATTCTAGCTCTGCTTGACTTTATGCCATTATCCTTTTTGTTTTGCTTGTATAGAAGAAGATTATGTCTGTGAGTAATTTAACAGCAACAGGATGCATACTATACTTGCCGATAAAATTGCAATTACAAAAATACCAGATGGATATTTTTTCTGGTCACACAAACGTATGAAAATGACAGGGACAAGAAATTTGAATTAAAAGTCTTAACGAAGTCGAGCTGCTCTTGCGGGGAGTATAATGAAAATGGAACCATAAGAAAAGCAGAGGATAGAGAAGATGTAATAATTTCTAAACTCTTAGAAAGCTTAGACAATTCTTGTGCCAATGAGAATCGGTTCTCGAAATACGAATCCTTTCTTTTTCTTGTCGGGAAGGGAAAAGCTTTCAAGATAATTGAAGGATAATCCGCGAAAAATTCTTGATGGTTTTTCTGTCTTCTTAGTTCTGCTGCGGTATCTTGTGCTTCTTCTAATTTCACTTGTTTTTGTAGTTTTGTTTTGCTTTGGTTTTGAGTCTTTGTCTGCAAGTAAGAAAGAACTGCTTCGAGCTCTACCACTCTTCGTGGTTGCATTTGAAATGGAACGAGATTTCTTATTTAATGTTTCCCGAGGTCGATGTTTTAATTTTTCAATTGTTTTTTATTGTATTGGAGTGCAGAATAATGGAACCGTATCTTAACCACAGTACAAGAATGTTATACCATTTTTCTTCTTTACTTGAGAACAAGGTTGCCGTCGCGTCGGTGTTATGGCTTTAAAAGTTTGCAAAGTTGAAGTAGATACAAAATTGAAAACTTGTTGCCACCATTCTGTCTAAGTGAATGTTATGTTTGCGGTTTTAATGGTTTCTTTTGATCAAGTAGGAGATTAAGAGCGTTTAACACCTCCCCGAAAGATGCAAATTTATTTTTAAAACGACGAGCATGTATGAACCAATGCCACTTTTAAAAGAATGAATTTCCGACAAAAGCTTGAAATGTCGACAGTTGCTTTTGAGAACTTACATAATTATAATTTTTACTATGAATGATATGCTTAAGATTGATATTACCTATTCAAGTTGCTTTTAGAGCTAGTAGAGGATACGTTGACACATGCTTTCTCTTAGAGAAAAGTAAGATTTACAATCTATCGACATTTTCTTTGTTTTTAAACTAAACTTTTAACCATCGTTGTGTCATGTTTGATCACAATCTCAGAAGTTTTTGGAAACAACAAAACAGTGTCTGCTCTTCGAATACTAAGGGTAAATCTTAAGTTGCAGACATTTTTAGAGACTCAAAATGATGAGAATCATGGAGAACGAAGCTAATTACTTGCTTTTTCAATTCTTTACACTTTATACAATTAAATGACCAAGAGACAAACAAACAATTACAAAATAATAAATAAAAGAAAAACTACCAAAATGCCGAATGATCAAAATTACCGAAAAGCCATACAACGAAAAAACCAAGAAGTCAAGTGACAAAAAGTCCAAAGACCAAAAACATTTAGTATGATGATCTTTAAACCGAAAAAAAGGTTAAAAGACCATACAATCCACCAGACAGCAACAACAAGAAAGCATCAACGCCATCGAAGCAAGCAGAGAATTTATTTTTAAGTTAGTTGCGAAGTTCGTATTTTCGAAGAACTCAGTTATTGATAACAAACCATCAGACATTAATGTAAGAAAATGTCACACTAATGTTATAAATATGAAAGTTTGGATGGATGGATGTATGTTAATTGCTCAATAGCTACAGAACGGCTGAACGGATCTGAATTAAATTGAGCACACAGGTAGATTATAGTCTGGAATAGCACATACGCTACTTTTTATCCTTGTACAATGTACGGTTATAATAGGGTAGATTAAATTTTGCTTAGGGCAAGGATCGACATGATTTTTCCCATAAATAAATAAATAGAGTGGCGCAGCAGCTCTTGAAGAGCCAAGGCCTAAGTGACTTACTCTCATCAACAATTCTCTAGGTGCGTATGAAGAATTGAGAGGACCTACAATTTAATGCCGATTCCGAACGGCAAAGTTGAGAAGCACTTTTTAATGACAGATTGATACTCTTGAAAGTTTTGTCAATTCTTCGCAAGAGGCAGTGCCCGTGAAAGATGAAATAAAAACTTTATGGGCACGAGTAGGATCAAACCCACGACGTTCTTCCTAGCAGCCAACGCACCTAAGACCTAACCACTAAGTTACGGGCAGCTTTCCCATTTTTTTTCCATAGGTATTGGTAGTTGAGGGGTTAGAAAATGAAAAAAAGGCTACTTTTTATCCCGGTTATTATGGGAAACACCGCGGAGGCGAATGTAAGCTAGTCCCGTATAAATAAAATCTATACTGATGCAAAGAATTTGGCTTTTAGTGATAGGCTAAAGATAATGAGGACAATGAAATATGTTGAGTTTAGCGAAATAATTTCTTTATGATTTCCTTGCCCAAATTTTGGACAAAAAAAAAATCTTCCGAAACCCATCGAATGATACATCAAAATAAAGGTCTGTTCGAACTCTATTCATTTACTATTCGTGTTGATATTCTTTATTCTTATGAAAGCAACACACAGTGTTCAATGCTAATTTCAAACTCGTGAAGTTGTGCAGGACATTTCCTCGCTGAAACCACAATGTATTTCCATTCGCAGAAACTAAAGCGTTTATATAAGTAATAGAAAAAATGTAGTATGTAATAACTTTTTTCAAACGAAAGCATAACGTTATTTTCCCGCTTAAAAATGTGGAATAAATTCATTCCTCTTTTATCTTTTCACCAATATTTTATATCGAGAATTAAATTTGCCACTATCATCAAATGAGATCCAAAATACTATAAAATACAATCAAAACACCTAAACCTCAACAAATACTCAATAGCAACAACCTATACGATTTGAGCACAATGTAACACCGTTCCAATTAAGAAATCATTTTTTTCAATTGTTATTAACAAAAGAGAAGAGATCCAAGTTAGCGTCGCCACTATTGTATTAGCCTGTAATTAAAATAACATGAAACGTTACATAAGAAGAAATAAATCAAACAAAACACAAGAGAATATTAAACATATAAAATTAAGTACACACAGAAAAAAAACAAGGTAAAATCAACAAAAACGATATTAATTCAACAGTTTTTGCCCTATGTTTTTGCTTCATAGAGCATTCGTGTTGTTTTAAAATGATTTCTTTTCAAGTTAAATCAACTATTCATAATTTAAGAATGAAATGTTTCTATAAGTTGAATCAATTTATTTTCATTTTGAAATAACTTTACCGCCACATTAAAATTAAATGGAACTCATACAAATTTATTGGTGAATCAACATAGGTTTCATGTTGATTTATGATGATCTGCGTTTTGAATCGTCTCATCATCGTGTCGTATCCACATGACCATCATATTGAATCATCATTCTCCCAATATTTAAACAACACGATGGTCGTGTTGAATTATAATGATCATCATGTTGCATCATAATGACAAGCATGTTAAATCATCATGACTACCATGTTGGATCATGATGATTGTCATGTTGAATCATAACGATCATCATGTTGAATCATGATGAGAATCATGTTAAATCTACATTATAACCATGTTAAATCATGCTGATAATCATGTTAAAAAATGATGACCATCATGTTGAATCATGATGATTGTCATGTTGAATCATAACGATCATCATGTTGAATCATGATGATAATCATCTTAAATCTACATTATAACCATGTTAAATCATGATGATAATCATGTTAAATCATGATGATAATCATGTTGAATCGTGATGATTGTCATGTTGAACCATGATGAGAATCATGTTAAATCATGATGATAATCATGTTAAATCATGATGATAATCATGTTGAATCGTGATGATTGTCATGTTGAATCGTGATGAGAATCATGTTAAATCATGATGATAATCATGTTAAAAAATGATGACCATCATGTTGAATCATGATGATTATCATGTTGAATCATGATGAGAATCATGTTAAATCTACATTATAACCATGTTAATTCATGAATCGTGATGATTGTCATGTTGAATCATGATAAAAATCATGTCAAATCTACATTATAACCATGTTGAATCATGTTGAATTATGATGATTGTCATGTTGAATCATAACGATCATCATGTTGAATCACGATGACAGTCAAGTTAAATCTACATTATAACCATGTTAAATCATGATGATAATCATTATAAAAAATGATGACCATCATGTTCAATCATGATAATTATCATGTCGAAACATGATTATTATTATGTTGAATCATGACGGTTATTCATTTTGAATCATGATTAACACCGTATTGAATCATGATGATCATCGATTTGGATCAAGGACTAGCCACAAAGGCTATCGTGTTGAATCTTAATAGTCCTTATTATGATGAATAATGGGTTATTAACTTTTTGTCCAGCAGAAATATGAAGATATGTAGAGAAGTAGGAACTGTTTTTAAGTAAAATCATCCAATGAAAAGCAAATATACACAATTTGTTTCAAGTTTAAAATGAATGTTTATTTTTATTTAAACAGTAGCTAAATTATCAGTTTTGAAATAATTATTCATAAAATAAAAATAAGAAATATTTATTTAAACAATAGCTAAATAATCAGTTTTTAAATAATTATTCAAAAAATACAAATAAGAAATATTATTACAATTTTTGACGATGTACGTAAGTGTAATAACTAAAGGTATTTGTTTCTTAAATAAGTTTTACCATTGTTATTAGGAAAGAGGTGTAAGGGTGGACTTGTGAATTCCATAAAATCTTTCAAAAGAATTTCATTTCTTATTTTACCTACTTCATAAGATACAAAATGATTATCAAAAACATTGAGCTCAACTTCGTAGCATAAAACAAACATTTTAGGACACTCGTATGCAAAAACATATATTTTAAAAAGTCGTAATAAATCATTTTCTATAGTTAAATAACAGTTCTTTTTATACACTTTACCACAAAAGGTAATTTTATCATAAAATACAATTTTTGTTAAATTGACGTTTAATTCAGCAAAATGATTTTGAAAACAGCTGTCAATGGTTGACTTATCTTGAATATCCAAAAGAAATGAATCAGGTATGCCATGTTCATAATCAAGAAGGAACTTCGCAAAACTTAAACCTGCCTTTATACTAAGAGTTGAAGGAACGTTTAATCTAGAGGTAATATTGGAACAATACTTTTTAGTGTCCTTGTGCTTTGCTTCGAATCTCAAACTCCATGCATATTTTGGAGGACCACACCTTTTTATAAAACTTGCATAATGAACCAAGAAATGTGACTTTGGTTTGAGAGATCCATAAAGGCAAACATACATTTCATTGTGTTTATTAACTAATGAAGTTAAATATTCTAAATCTGAATCAGTGAATTTATTTTTTAAAAGCAAGTTAAATATTTTTACCAAAATAATTAACATTTTCCAATTC
Organism: Sphaerophoria taeniata; assembly: GCA_943590905.1. NCBI lineage: Eukaryota > Metazoa > Arthropoda > Insecta > Diptera > Syrphidae > Sphaerophoria > Sphaerophoria taeniata. Next base: position 48,076,152 of record OX016540.1, read on the forward strand.
ACATTAAAGATTGGTATTAGGTCCCCAACAATGAGGGGAATAAAATCAGTTAAATTCCAAAGTTCCCGAGCGGTCATTTTGATGTTAAATTTTTTAAGATTTTTAAGTGACACGTCGGGGCCAACGTTGCCAATTTCATGTTCACCATACGGAAATAATCTTCTTCGGCTATTAAAAGTATCTATAGTTAATATGTTTTGTTCAAAAAGAGATATTAAAGTGTTACTTATATCGTAAATACATACACCTTCGAAAAGGTCATGCATAAGGTCTAATGACATATTTTCAGTAACATGATAAGCTTGAAGTTCATTAAAAATACAATTTTCTCGCAAACCTGTTTCTTTAAAATCTTGGACCAAAAGGTCAAACTCGTAATTATCTTTGTTTCTTAAGGCTTCTACAATTTCCTTACTATCTTTTTGCATGTTGCATCGATCTCGCCTACAAAGTCTACAAAATCTTTTTGAAGTAAATGATTTGACAAATCCAAGCATTGTATTAAGTCCTAAGTTATCCCCTAGTATTGATCCAACGATAAAATATATTTTATTTGATTTTGAATTTGTTATAACTTCGATTCCTTCTTCTTCTAATATCTTTAGTTCTTGAAGTAAAAAATGAAATATTATACCGCTTCCAAACATTTTAACATCACTGCTATTTATGTATCCTAAATGGAAAATAAAATCAAGCTTAGAGAGAACCCTTTGGGGCAGAACAGGTATACTGTAATATCCTGCTGAAATTGATTTTGAGTGAGAACCTAAGGGGTTGTTTATTCCAAAATCATCAAAATAGATGAACAATGGTATAATCAGTTTGTTATTAAATGAAGATTCTTGGCACTTGAAGACTTTGCCATTTATAAAAATTTTTATTGAGTTTTGTGATTTTAATTTGTTAATGTTTTGCATAGTTATATCAAGAACACCGGGTATTTCAAAAAGTTTTTTAAATTGAAACTTGAGGGGCATGTAGTGACAGTTATACGATCTTTCTCCAAAAGATGGATTACCGTGACTTGTACGTTCAACTATTTTCTGGGAGAAAGTGAAACAAGTTGGATCTTCAATTAGATTTTTTTCTTTTAAAACTTTGAAAAATTTATATTCAGAAGAAATTTCTTGGAACGGGTCATCGCAAAAAGTGAGGATACGGCTCAAATCTGAACCAATAGTTTCACTGTTTGGCAAACATCGAATGCATTGTCCAAGGTTGGTGAATAGTTTAAGCATTAGTTCTTGTATTTTTTGAATTTCTTTTCGTGGCATCATCGGAACCGTGTACAAGGATAATGAAAATTTAAATGCTTCATTTCTTAAATCCGTTATTTTTGGATTCAATTCAGATTTTTCAGAGGCGACACAATGATCGTGAAAATTTTCAGGTGGCTCAAGGAAAACACTGTGATTTGTATGACACACATTTCTTAATGGTTCCTCATTCTTTTCATGAACATTTTCATTGGAACAATTTCCATGTTTACGAGAAATATGAGCTTTGAAAGATTTGAAGTTAGAAAATTGTTGTGAACAATTTTCTTGTTGACATTGAACAGTACTTTTTGAATTCAAATGATGAATAAATTTCAAATGATGAACCATATGGGCAAAATCAGGCAGTGATGTTTTACAAATGAAACAATAAATCATTTTTTAAGTGAATTTAAAGAAGAAGAAAATAAATTACTATGGATCAATTACATAACGTTATTTTGAATAAGTCAAGCAAGGGAAAAAGAAGACAAGACAACTTTTCTTAAGACAGAAAAAATTTGGTTTGTAAGAGCTGTGATTTAGAAATTAGTTGAAACCGATTTAGAATATTTTATCAACAGTAAAAAAGTTCAATGCAAGGAAGTGTAGTAAAAAAGGAAAATTTTACCAAAACGTTATCAATAACCAAAGGATAAAAAAGGAATGTTGACAAATCAAGTGTCAAGACAATTTTTCTTTAGACAGAAAAATTTGATTTCTAAAAAGCTGTGATTTAGAAACTAGTTGAAACCGATTTAGATTATTTTATCAACAGTAAAAAAGTTCAATGCAAGGAAGTGTAGTAAAAAAGGAAAATTTTACCAAAACGTTATCAATAACCAAAGGATAAAAAAGGAATGTTGACAAATCAAGTGTCAAGACAATTTTTCTTTAGACAGAAAAATTTGATTTCTAAAAGCTGTGATTTAGAAACTAGTTGAAACCGATTAAGATTATTTTATCAACAGTAAAAAAGTTCAATGCAAGGAAGTGTAGTAAAAAAGGAAAATTTTACCAAAACGTTATCAATAACCAAAGGATAAAAAAGGAATGTTGACAAATCAAGTGTCAAGACAATTTTTCTTTAGACAGAAAAATTTGATTTCTAAAAGCTGTGATTTAGAAATTAGTTGAAACCGATTTAGATTATTTTATCAACAGTAAAAAAAGTTCAATGCAAGTGTAGTAAAAAAGGGAAATTTTACCAAAACGTTATCAATAACCAAAGGATAAAAAAGTGAAAAGTTAATGTTTTCGTAAAAAGTCAAGTATGGAGCAAATGCTTGGTATTTTATTTCCTTTTTCTATCGGTATTTCGAAAAAATACTCTTGAATAAAATAATATGGTCCTCTACAACCTTTTGGATATTCAAGTGATAAAACATACATAAGTTTGAAGCAAACATCAAGACTTGATACAAAGTTGTCATATTTCAAAAGCGTTTTGTCAAAATAAACATAAAATTCGCTTAAATGAAATATGCTTAATCCTACAACAATTAAAAACGGTTGAATTGTCAAACCTTGATTATAGTACTTGTCTCTAAGCTGGTTGATGGTTCGCTCGAAATCGTTAATTACCGTTAGATGAACGATGAAGCTATCGTTGGCATCAGGAATGCTAATTTTCTTGTTTAATTTGTTGTTTTTATCTTTAAACCGAGCAGTTGGCAATATTACTGAGTTAAGTAATATTGTGTTGATGTAGTCCAAAGTATCTAAAAAGTTATTTTCTGTTAGGTATATCACAAGTATGAAACATTAAAACATCTTACCATGGTGAGTTATTGTTTTTGAATTTAAAAACAATTCACGGGATCTCTTGTCGTTGATTGAAGTATGGTAATAGTCAGCAACTTTTCGACGGAAATCTTCCCATTTATTTAAAAGTAAGTTACCTTTGTTGGGATGTATAAATTCGAAATCGATGTTCACCTAAAAAATGTTTTATAATGTTTTTTTTATTTTTCGTGCCAACTCAAAAAACAATAAAAGATAAAAATACATTTATCACCTTTTAAATATGCTTAAGATATAAAAAGATGATAGAGGTGCCATTATGCCAATGTAAAAAAAAGATATCATAAAAAATACTTAATTAAACATCACTCACAAGTTCGTGGCTTTTTGGGTGAGAGAATAAAGGCCATTCTGACAAGAAATCAAGGTTTGTTGCTGATGATTTAAGTTCCCTTTGTCTCAAAATAAAAGTTATCTGCCACTTATCTTTTACTTCGTCCCAATCGCTTATATTTCTCTGCAGTGAAAATTTTAAGGAAGCTAAAATCGATTCGTCAACCTCCGTGAGAGGACTCGTCTGTACAGAAGCGATTTCTTTCGAACACTCATTATCATTTCGTTTGGGGTCAAATTTTAAACGTTTTGCTTTTTGATTAACGTATCGATCATAAAGCTTGCCACCTGGATTTTTTTTAAGCCCGCGGGGAGTGAAATAATATTCCTGAAATTTAAAAGCAATCGAAACTTTAATGTAGAGAAGTAAAAATATTTTGTTTAATACTTTGTTCCCACTGAACGAAATTGCGCAACTTTGATTTTTTTTTCAAAATTGTGCGATTTCCTATAAGATTAAACAATTTCAAAATCAACTCAAATTGTCTCAATTTCGATGAAATTGCCTTCGAAATTGGGATTTATATCAGTTTATGATAGTTTTTTTTTTCAATAAAGTAAACATACAGAGCTACGAAACTGTCAACAAAAATGTTAAGTATGCCTACTGTTTCTGTCGTGTGTTGACTTCCCAAAATATTCATTTCAATATGAAATTGATTTTTTTTTCGAAATTGATTTTTTTTTTTGTTATTAAAGTCTCGAAATTGCGCAATTTCGAGCTCAATGGGAACTTAGTATAAAACTCAACCAAAAAATTGTGTAAAGCCTAGTTTTTTTTAGTAATTATTTCATGAATGACTATTTATTCAACTCCTCATTACTTATAACTCAAAAATTCGTCTCAAATTTTTTTTAATCTTTAGGCCGTGTGCGAATTGGATGAATTGTGTTAAAAATACTGATTACATTTAACCACTTTTTTATTTAATGCACAAACTTTTCTTCTTTGAAATGATATCTGACTACCGTACCTATCGGTTTAAAATTCGCTAACCAATTTTTACTTGTAATTTTCATCGGAGCAATAACGATCTAAGTAAGAATATATGATTAATTGCTTACCCTTGTTTCAGTAGGAAAAATTTGTATGATTTCATCCAAAATTTGAGGAAAATCTTTGGGACTTAGTTTTATCCCATTAAAAAAAATGTCATCCAAGATAATATTTATTAAATCATTTCTGAAGGAATCTATTAAGTTGTTATTTTTCTCATAAAACTCCAGTATTGCTTTTCCTTTTAGACTTTCTGATAGTGTTAGTATAAGGTTCTTAATTGTACATATTAAAGTATGAAAATAGAAGGTATTAAACACAAAACTGATTATAATTTTTTTTTGACTACCTTTGATAGCTGTAAACCACTGCGTTTCGAGCTTGATGATGAAAAAGTTGACGTTGGCGATGAAATACCGGATTGGCTGCGTAACCAAGAAACTACATTCGGCGCAAATCGTCGTGAAAGGGTTTCGTCATCCACTCCAAACTTTAAAACATAGTGTTTTAAAATTACAATAGTCATTAAATAAGAAAACAAAATTACTTCGGTTTTTCTCCAAATAAAAAGTGTTTCTCGAAAACGCGCACGCAAGCCGATTGGTGTGATAGCTTCTTGGATGTCTTCTTTTGACAGGAATCGTAGACTCTCAAAGTCTATTCCAGCTTCTACGAAAAAAATCAAACATCAAGACTTGATACAAAGATGTCATATTTTAAAAAAGTCTTGTCAAAATAAACATAAAATTCGTTTAAATGAAATTACGGTTAGATGAACGATAAAGCTGTCGTTGGCATCAGGAATGCTATTTTTTTTGTTTAATTTGTTGTTTTTATCTTTAAAACGAGCAGTTGGCAATATTACTGAGTGAAGTAATATTGTGTTGATGTAGGGTAACTGCACCAGTCTCCGGACAGACCCCAGTGTCCGGACGATTTTGCCTTTATGGCGAATAAAAGAGAAACTAAACACAGAAAAACAGAAAAACACAGCAAAAAACAATGTTGAGTTTTAAGTGGAACTGTCCGGAGACTCCATTTAAGATCGTTCGGAGACTAGTACAAATGTCCGGAGACTCCAGAAAATCGCCCTGTTTTAGAATTCATCATATTAAATCAATGTTTAAAGTAACTTTCAATTCATTCGTACACCAAACGACTGAGAAATATCTATAGTCTTAGGAAAATATTAAGATTTGAATGAAACAGTAATAAAAATAAAGATGTTTACATTGAAAGAAACAAAAAAGTTATATGTCCGGAGACTGGGACAGTTACCCTAGTCAATAACATTTTTATTGCTAAACATACTAAGGAAATTGTTCTTGGCCATAGATCTCAATATAATGGCTCTTTCCTTATGGTTAGAACGTTTTTTAATCACTGTTAGTATCCATCAAATATCCCACATAGTCATTTCAAAGTCACACAAAAGTTTGGAAAAATGTTCTTAGAAAACTTTTTTCTTGCTTCATAGCGTTTTAGAAAAGTGATTGAATTACTTTTGTATGAACATTTTTCCAAATTTATATGCGAATTAAAAATGTCTTTGGGGAATACTTAGTGAACTGTCGTTAGGACTAAAAAACGTTACAACCAACCAGGTGCAGTTTATTAATTAGTGTGGAATGTCTGTCCGATTCAATATTTTTTTTTATTTAACATAATTTGGAAATTGTTCTTGGCCATAAATCTCAATATAATGGCTCTTTCCTCATGGTTGGAACGTTTTTTAATCACTGTTAGTATCCATCAAATATCCCACATAGTCATTGCAAAGTCACACAAAAGTTTGGAAAAAATATTCTTAGAAAACTTTTTTCTTTCTTCATAGCGTTTTAGAAAAGTGATTTTATTACTTTTGTATGAACATTTTTCAAAATTTTTATGCGAATTTAAAATGTCTTTGGCATTTAAGAAAAGTGATTGAATAACTTACTTGTAAGGAAAGGCCTCGCTTCCTTTAAATTGAATTTCTCAAGAAATTCATCCAAGTTTTTGGTCTCACTCCGGAATTCCTCAGGAAATTTATCAGATTCCTCAGGCTCCTCGGGCTCACTCTCCTGTTCGGGAAGGCTTAACACAATATTACCGTCTATGTCGGTTTCAATGTTAAATTTTTGGCTTTGATCAAAGTTATCTAGGTTCGAATATTGAAAGTTTTCTATTAAAATAGATTGAACCACACTCCACGATTTAAATATTTACTACACGAATATAAAATTTTTTTCACTTACACTCCATGATTAAAAATGTTGCTTCAAAAATATAATTTTTTCTTCGACTAATGACTAAACTCCACGAGCACGGCGAATGAACTGAAAAAGAAAGAAACGCGGACACGATCATTCATCGTTGGCTTGGGTAAAATAACGGAATCGTTTATGATTTGTAGAAATCAACTATAAACAATGTTGGTTGGAAGTGATTTCCCCATGAACTATGGTTGTTTCATTTCATTTTGTGTAGACATTAGACATAGGGGTGATTCAACATGGCATGTATTTGAAACGCACAAAACTATACAGGGTGATTATACAGCTTAGCAAAAATAAAAAATAAAATCTTTATGTTTTTTTTTCACTTTATCAAATTATTAATTTTGATGTAAATAGGTATAAAATAATGTTGAGTTCAATGCTAATTCAGTTTTTTGTTGTTTTTCAACCAATGGGTAGGTAGATTACAGGATAAAAAATTTCTTTCTTTTTATGTTTAGAGAATAACTGTGTAGGTATTTCTTTTCAGATATAAGAAATAAAACCATTTCGAGTTCTACAATAAAAGCGACAATCAGATGATTTGTTGTGAAGAGTTTTTCACATTGTATGAGTTTGTTTGAAGTTAATAAATTTTTGACTGCATTGTTCAAGAAATACTCCCATTCTTCTAATCAATTTAAAAGATATTTTTCATTTGATTTGAAACAAATTTGCTAAAAGGATTATGAAATGAAAATAAATTCAATGGGTCCTTTTATGAAAGGAGAATTGTCATTAATGCATAGAAATTTGTCGTTAAAAATGCAGCGCCAAGTTAAAAAAGAATCGGGGGAAAAAAGTTACAGGCCTCGAACGTGATGAATATTTGGTCCGATTTGCCCATTCGTCTTTATAGAATATTTTTCTGACCACATTGTATCACCTGATATGTTAAAGAATCAGATAAACGCCCATCTCAAGGTTAACAAAATCTCAAAAGGTTGATCTTTGTTAACACAAAAAAAATAAATATTGCTTTTTTATTTTGTATGTATCACCCTGCTCTTACATTCGTTTTTATTGACGAAAGGCTCATAAGTTCAAAATATTCGTTGCCGCCATGGTTGGCCTGGCTTGGGTAAAATAACGGAATCGTTTATCATTTGTAGAAATCAACTATAAACAATGTTGGTTGGAAGTGATTTCCCCTTGAACTATGGTTGTTTCATTTCATTTTGTGTAGACATTAGACATAGGGGTGATTCAACATGGTATGTATTTGAAACGCACAAAACTATACAGGGTGATTATACAGCTTAGCAAAAATAAAAAAATAAAATCTTTATGTTTTTTCACTTTATCAAATTATTAATTTTGAAGTAAATAGGTATAAAATAATGTTGAGTTCAATGCTAATTCAGTTTTTTGTTGTTTTTCAACCAATGGGTAGGTAGATTACAGGATAAAAAATTTCTTTCTTTTTATGTTTAGAGAATAACTGTGTAGGTATTTCTTTTCAGATATAAGAAATAAAACCATTTCGAGTTCTACAATAAAAGCGACAAGCAGATGATTTGTTGTGAAGAGTTTTTCACATTGTATGAGTTTGTATGAAGTTAATAAATTTTTGACTACATTGTTCAAGAAATACTCCCATTCTGCAAATCAATTTAAAATATATTCTTCATCTGATTTAAAACAAATTCGCTTAAAGGATTATGAACTGAAAATAAATTCAATGGTTCCTTCACCTTATATGTTGAAGGATCAGAGTAACTCCCATCTCAAAATTAACAAAATCTCAAAAGGTTTTACAAGAGTTTTGAAATTAGACCCCTCATATAACGTTGATTTAAAAGGAGGAGAGGTTGTTAAGTGTTTTTAAGGTTGGCTTAACATGAAAAGCATTTGTTTCAACATTGTGATTTTAAATTTGAAAATATTGCGGAAATAATTTCGTTTTTACACGATTCATTTTATTTCAACATGAACAAACGTAATGGAATACTTTTAACATGAATCATTGACGATTTAAAAGTTTTCCATCAAGAAATTTATCACGTTGATTCAAAATGGGAAGAGATGGTTAAGTGTTTTTAATGTTGCTCTCACATGAGAACCATTTGTTTCAAAGTTGAGCCTATTTAATTTTGAAATCATACGCAAATCTTCTCATTTCAACATTTTAAAATGTGGAAACTAGCTGCACACGTTTCAATTTGATATGAAAAATGATAAAACAACTGGATGTGTGCTTAAATCAAAGTTGTGAAATGATAAAAATGTATGAACACATTTTAGATCGAAAAGATATCATGTTACCAGACAAAATCACTTTTTTAAAGGAAATCAACAATTCGCCATGTCAATTTTACATCCCGATATTTTTCTCTGTGTAATTACCCCAAACTTCTTTATTTGAAATCATTTGAAAATAAATCCCCAATCCATGTTTGTAAACAGAAAATCATACATAAATCATAGTAATTATTCGTTATCCAATAATATATGCAAATCTCTAATAAAAGACTGGTTTTATTTGTTATATTAATTACATTAAAAATCATGCCTTGTTGCTTCTGGTTCATTGTTAGATAATAGCGAATATGTTATTTAAAATGCCCCAATGAACAAGTTTATCTTTTTAATTAGAATGAGCATTTGAATAATAATTACATAAAAGTATGAGAGCTAGCAACCTTTATGTGCCATACCCACACAGTGACTTTATCTTCATGCATTGAATAAGCTCGTCCAAAATTCGACAGTTCTTTTGTTCACGTTCATCTAAAAATACATTACATCGCTGAAGTTGATTTTTCGATTATATAATTGAAGGACGAGCTTTATATAAATAAAAGATGAATATGTACACCCCTTAAAGGTTGGACAATTGATTGACTTTTTTGTTATAAAAAATAATTGTGATACAAAAATGATATTTCACTGGCGAACGGGGCTAGTGGGCAAATACGATAGACTGAACATTTGTATATTGAACAACTAGTTCTATCAAGATTGTTGTTTATATGCATTTTATTAATATAAAGAAACATGTCGTATACTGACCTGATTATTAAGTCCTTATTTGCAAATCCTTAAAACAAAATTGACTATATTAACAAAAACCAAATTTTTAACAAAAATTTAGTAAAGCAAAAAAAAAAACATGAAATTTATTAGTCAATCCTTATTTTGATGGAATCTGTCTCCTTAAAATTATTCATAAGACACAAATTTTCACTCCTTAATGGAAATGAAATGCAATAATTACATTTCTCGTTTCTCCTTTTAAATTAAATGTTAATTTTACAATCGAAAGAAAAGAAAAAAACCGAGTTCAATTAAGATCGTCAGCGTTGCGGTCGTCGTCGGTCGGTCCGTGTTTGCCTTACATTGAATTGCGTCTTTCGTGAAATCTGAACAACTCCAAAAAATGGGAAGAAGTGAATGAAATTTATGTTTTTCCGTTTTTTTTCACTTTATCTTGTTTTGATTTTTTTTTCGTGAGAAAATGAAATGCAAATTTAAGTACCATTTATAGTCAACCATCCATCGCATCATGCTTTGAGTTGAGGTCCAACGGGACCGGGCGAATAACAAACTATTCCGAAGGTAGACAGCTTCATTGAGGATATTTTTGAATTTTCTTTTTTTTTTTACACTGGATTTTACATTTTTCTTTCATTTTATCATTAGCAATACGATTTATTAAAAAAATAATCACTGTCCATCATCCATTCATGATGACAGGTTCTGCTTGCAGTTGTCAGCAATCGGAACGAGACTGTTTTGGGCGATAACTATTTAAATAGGGTTTCTTTTGGGCGAGAAATGTATAGTATAGAACAACCCGTGCGCTAAGGTGTTAAAGGAGTCTATAATAATAGCTTCAAACAAGAGAAAAGGTAGAAGGTGGGCAAGCGTGCTTACGCAAGAGCAGAGATCTATTGTAAATACTTTGGTAAATAATGCTTACTAGGTGTACAATTGTATATTTGGTTTGACCCGTTGACTGTCACTGTTAACCAAATTCAGGTAGAACTATTGCCTTAGAAAAATGGACAGCAGAACTATTGCTAACTGCAATGAGAAAAATTTACACCTTTTATGTGAGTCACATTAATGGGACATGCCAGCCCGGAACCAGGCCAAACTTGTAAAACCAAATATTCAAGGAGACTCGAAACGATGAGAATCATGGAGAACAAAGCAAGTTGTTCGTTTGACTGTTTCATTGTTGAAGTTTTTATTTTATGGCTGTTTGGTATGCAATAGCCTTTTTGTAATATTATCTTTCTGGTCTTTGGTATTTTCGTCGGTGCCATGTCATTTGGCCATATGCCATATGGCCATATTTCAAAATATATGACACCATATGACACTTTTGAATTGTGTCTTATGGCCATATTTTAATAAAAGGCTTTTTGTCGGTGCCGTGAACGAAGGCCATATGAACTAACGCCATAATGGCTTTAATTCTCATTCAAATGTGAATTAACGCCATAATCCGATTATGGCCTAAATTCACATTGCAATGAGAACTAAAGTAATATGGCTTTAGTTCATTTTAAGAAGTGGCCCAAGTACTCATTTCAATGTGAATTAAAGCCACTCGCAGCATTCCAAATAATTTTAATATGAAATATATGGTTTAACGAAAAAAGGATGAACGCTCTATTAGTTAAGCGGGCGTTAAAAACAATTATTGACATTGACATTTCACAGTACCTACTTCGAATATGAATGTAACGACACACAGCAGCACTGGCGACTGAGGCCATCGGCTGAAAAACAAATATTTTAAACACGATTTACTATAAATGAAATTGAAAACACGCTTATAAGTTAATTTATATTTATAACTAAAATTTCATTGTTGTTTTAAACTTTCGCGGTCCCCTCTTATTTTGGTTCCAGAATCGAAAATTACCCGATTTCGATGATATTTTTTAAATCTTCGTTTTTACGGCGGAGTTATGAACAAATTTACCAGGATGGAAAAAAATGAAATCATTTAATTGTTGATAATGTTTTGCAAAGTAATCGAATGAAGTTTCTTTATAAACAAATAAACAAATCAATACAAAAATATTGGTTTTTCATATTTCTAATGATTTCAGAATGAGTACGTTTCTCAATATTTTGCTAGATGCTTCAATCGGAAAATTAGTTTTCCAGACTTTAAATTTAAAAAAAAAAATAGCGTACTGCAGTACTAGAAAGCGAGCGAAGCGAGCCGAAATTTTTTTTGGCAAACAGAGAAACAATTTGGGGTGTGAAAATAAAAAAATTCGCGCGAATTTTTTTATTTTCACACCCCAAATTGTTTCTCTGTTTGCCAAAAAAAATTTCGGCTCTTAGTACGCGATTTTCTTATACTTCAGAATCTACAAAACTATAGTTTTGAGAACGAAGCATCTACGAAAATTATTAGGTGGAACACAATTCTCAAATCTCAGTAAGAGTTTTTGAAATTAAAATTGTTAACACATGATCTCTGACCAAGAAAACGAAGAAATTTTAAAAGAAAATATCAGCGCTCGCTAAGAGTGAGATCTATCTGAGAAATATCTGAGGTCCCTGAGATCTCGATGAGATTTTGTTAGGTAATTACTTGCTGCTAACTTTGCTTCAAAGCTCAAAGCATTTTATGGCGTCAGTTCTCATTTGAATGTGAACTTACCCCATATGGCGTAAGTTCTCATCCAAGTGATGGCTTTAGTTCTCATTCGACTGTGAATTAAGGCCATAATCGGATTATGGCGTTAGTTCACATTCAATTGAGAACTAAGGCCATTATGGCGTTAGTTCATATGGCCTTCGTTCACGGCACCTTTTTGTCACTTTGGTAATGTGTCATTTGACCATTATGGCCAAATGACTCTTTCAAACTTGTTCTTAAACTGCAAAAACGAAAATACGAAAATACAATATATTTATGAAAATATTGTAAGTAACTGAACTCTAAAACTTTTTTGCAACGTTTTAATAAATAATCAAATAATGAAACAGAAGGAAACAGACAGCATAATATTCATTTTTCAAAACTGCTGCCGTTTTCTTTAATTTGGAAAAGGAACCACCACGTCTGTGGCTTAGTAGTTATATGCGTTGGCCGCTAAGCAGAATGTTGTGGGTTCGAATCCTACTCGTGCCCATAAAAATTTATATTTCATCTTTCACGGACACTGCCACTTGCGAAGAACTGACAAGCCTTCCAAGAGTATAAAACTGTCATGATAAAAGTGCTTCTCAATTTTTCCGTTCGGAATCGGCGTTATATTGTAGGTCCCCACAATTCTTCACACGCACTCAGAGAATTGTTGATGAGAGTAAAGCACTTAGGCCTTGGCACTTCAAGAGTTTTCGCGCCACTCTATTTATTTATTTTTTTAACCACCACGCACCTTTGTGTCTGGGTGCTGCATTGCAATGAGCATATTTTTTCACTTTCGTCTGAGGAATATGACGATCTGGAACATTCAAATCGATTTGGTTTGATTGGGAGCGAAGCGAGCGGAAAAAATTTTGCCCAAAAGAGAATCAATTTGGGGTGTGAAAATAAAAAAATTCGCGCGAATTTTTTTATTTTCACACCCCAAATTGATTCTCTTTTGGGCAAAAATTTTTCCGCTCGCTTCGCTCGCTAGCAATTATTGTATATTGTTTTATTGAAATAAAATTTTAAAACATGTGAAACTGAGTTAAGGTTTAGTATTGCAAAAATAGTACTAACGTCTGCATCCACATGGACATGATTCGAGGAAACTGAACATCCAATCAAAACAAAAATGTTTTTATGATGGAGCTGTTAATGCAAGGCAAATTAATGTTAAGGCAGTTGCCCGTAGCTTAGTTGGTAAGTGCGTTGGCTGCTAAGCAGAACGTCGTTGGCTCGAGTCCTACTCAGGCCAAGTTTTTATTTCATCTTTCACGGGCACTGCCTCTTGCGAAGACCTGACAAATCATCCAAGAGTATCAATCTGTCATGAAAAATTGCTTCTCAACGCTGCCGTTCGGAATCGGCGTTAAATTGTAGGTCCCCTCAATTCTTCACACGCACTCAGAGAATTGTTGATGAGAGTAAGCCACTTAGGCCTTGGCTCTTCAAGAGCCAATGCAATTAAAACAGCTCAGTTATTTTAGGTGACAAAAAGATGCAATAAGATAAAACTGGATTCAAGTACAGTGTGCTTGTAGAATGCCCTACTCTTACCTAACACCAATATTCAGAAGAACGTTTGCATTGGGAAGAGTTTCCTTTACGAAAACTGATATCTAATGTATTAAAAAATCTCAATATACATAGCAACAATTTTAACCTATCAACTTTGCATATGTTTTTGTTTTTTCTTTTTCTTATCTCTATTGTTATTCTAACTTTAATTTGTTTAATTGTTTCTTTTTTTTAACTTTTATAATACATATTATGTTATCCTTAATATTTTGTTTTATATTCAATGACTGAAACATGTACTAACTTAAAAGATTGTTATATTTTACTGTATTATGTTATGATCAATAAACTTGAAACTTTCAAAATTATAAACTTCATCAATGATTCTTATTTAAGATTTCTGAATCTAAATTTGCAGCCGCAAGCTGGTACAACACTAAAAGGCATATGGCCAAATGGCATGGCACCATTTTCGTCATCTGACTTCTTTTTATTCTAGTCTTTTTGCACTTTTGAGAGCAACTCAAAAATAATTGTTATTACCACAGGTATTGTTGAAATGCAATGTGATTTGCTTGAATACAATTAAAATAGAAAATTACATATCTAAATTTGTCCAAGCTTTAAAACTAACTTTCTACTCTCATGGGCCGTCCATAAACTACGTTACGCTGAATTAACCTGTTTTGACCCCCTCCCTCATCCGGTGTCACGCTTTGTCACACTTGCTGTAACCCCCCTAAAATATTACGTCATAAAATAAAGACCCCCGCCCCCACCTCCTTTACAAAAAAAATGTTGATAGATAGAACACAAATTTCCAAATTTCTTAAAATGACAATAAACTTATGTTTTTAAGTTTGACTTTGGCGAACGTCACGTTCGACGACGTAGACCACCCTCCCCCCTTATCACAACTTGTCACGCTCAGCATGACACCTCCCTCCCCCTTAAGTGCGAACGTATTTTATGGACGGCCCCTATGCAGTAAAATCAAATTTCGTTTAAAAATTCAACAAATTCTCGTTTTTCCACAAAAATCAATATTAAATACCTACAGCTTTCGATTGTCCCCCTTATTTAGTGACTTTCCAGTAGGCAACTTTGTCCCAAAAATTTGTTTTTACTAAGCCTATACCTACAGTGAAAATTTATATAAATGCATTGAGGATTGGCGGATTAAGAGTCCCTACCGGACATACAAACACACAAATGCACTTTAAATTCTATGCAAAAACTCATTTTAAGGTCTTGTAGTTCTTCGTGCTTTTGCAGAGTTTTTCGAGTTCCCTATCCAAAATTTTCCATTTTTCCATTTGAAAATTAGTGCACCTGCAATTAAATGCAATATAACCTTTGAAAACCAATGAGCTTTCCGAGTTTTTCATCATCAAGAACTTTCTATTTTCCATTCGAAAACCCATTTTGAAATTTTCCAGTTTTCAATTTGAAAAGCAATGCATCTAAAGTTACATGCAATTTCTTGGAAACCAAAAAGTTTTCAGAGTTTTTCATCAAAAACGGTCATTTTCCATTCGGGAACCCGTTTTGAAATTTTCCAGTTTTCCATTTGAAAGCCAATGCACCTACAATTACAATCAATTTTCCCTTTGAAAAACCAATGAGTTTTCCGAGTTTTTCATCAAGAACTTTCCATTCTCCATTCGAAAACCCATTTTGAAATTTTCCAGTTTTCCATTTTTCATAAAGAACTTTCTATTTTCCATTTTAAAATTTTCCAGTTTTACATTTGAAAATCAATGCATCTACAATTACATGCAATTTTCCCTTTGAAAACCAATATTCATAATGCGAAATTTTCATGCACGTAGATTGTGGAAACTTGAATCTATGCCTTTTTAAAATATCGATGTTAAAATTTTTTTTTGCAGAGAAAATCGTGCCCAAGAATGTTTACATTGTCTTGGTCCAAAATCTTAAGTAAGAATGAATAGGAAATGAAATGAAAAGTAGAGAGACATTTCAAAAAATTGATGTCGCCTGTCACTCTGTCAGTGAATTTAAAAACAAAATTTCGGGTAAGTAAATTAAAAATCAATGTTTTTTGGTTCTTATTAGTTATTTCTTTTCTTTACAGAACCTCCTATTGCACAATCAGTGCATGGGAGAACAGTTTGTCAACATTTATAAAGTATGACTTTTGTTTGTTTGTTAGTTTATCGACTACAAACATACAACTGACAAACAAACAAAAGTCTTACTTTATATATTAGTATAAATTTACGAATTAAACATTCATACCCCAATGTCCCTGAGAAAAAGTACGGTATTTAGGGTTTTGACAGCAAGTCAGATCGGCATAAGTATACTTTTATCCCTCATCATGATTGCACAGTATTTAAAATTACGTAAAAACCAAGTGCTGCAATGAAAGTAGGTAAGAAAATCAAATTTCGATTTTATTAGCTGTTTTAAAAAATTCACAAGCATGATAAAATTTATGGGTTCTTGGGTGCCCATATTAATGACTTTTTTGTATTAGTTTTTTTTCGTCACTTAAAAATAAGAAAACTTTATTTTAATTACTCATTTTGTGAAAAAAATTTACCTCAAAGTCAAAATTTTGCGCGGGAAGAAAAGTTGAACACCATTTATAATTAAATATCTGGCAACCCTGAAAACAAACCAGCTTAATATAAACGCAATTTTAAAGGCTAATATTTCTTTGTAAACAGAATCTGAAATAAGGTCCATAACATTTGTACTGACAGAGAAAATTATCTTAGCATTGGTCAGGGTACACCAAAGTTGCCGTTTTTTTTAATTGTTAAAAAGTCATGTCAAAGCTCAAAATCACACCTTACTGTACTTTATTTTATTTTTTTTAATATGAGGAAAAATCACATCCCTAAAACTGGCACACGAATTACCTGACACCCTATATAGTATTGAAAACAAAACACAATTAACTTGCTTCGTTCTCCATGATTCTCGTCGTTTAGAGTCTATTAGTTTTCCCCTAAATATTCAAAGAGCAAACGAGATTTTTGTAATTTTAAAAATTTCTGACATTGTTATCAATCATGACATGTAGATGCAGATGGTGGAAATTATAATCAGGATACTTGATATAGAAAACTGTGCATTGAAATGAAAATCACGCATTGAGACGATTGTGTCCTGTTAACAACGCAATGAAACAAAACTTTACTATGCTCACAGTTTTTAAATAATTTTCTTAAACAAAAAACACATAAAAAAACATCAAGCGAAGCACTTTTAAAAGACTTATGCCCGATTTCATGAACAACTTTTAAACACTAAACAGGCTTTTAAACGGTAAAATGAGATTTTTTGGTTTCACCAAGCATTTAGACACTTATTAAAACTAAATGGCAATTTTTGACTCATTAAATTTTAAAAGTGTCATTGAATATTTTAAAAAGTGTATATAACGCTTTCTCATTTTTTCTCACATAATTTTCATGAGGATGTCAATTTTGACAAAATTTTCCCTGAAATTTCCCATTTCAAGTTGGTGAAACTCAAAAGTTTTAAGGGTCTGATAAAATTCAAAAAGATTTTTGCTAAAAGTACTTTTAGTGTTTGTTTATGAAATTGGGTATTAATGTATTTACTGTCAAAAGCTACTTTTCATACTATATTAGTCATACAAACTGATTCCAAGAAATAATATTATTTATAATTTCCTCTGAAAAGGCTTGGCCATAACGGATTACAAAACAAGAAGTGGAATGGATTTATTTATAAATATTTAATCCGAATATTCCATTTTCCTGTGCGCATATTTGAAACATTGTCAATAGATTTAATCTTCGATACTCGAATTTTTTGATGCTCCCATATTTATTTTGCAAATCCAATTCCGAGAATTTATTTCGCAATCAATCCATTCGGGTTAAGGCTTACATCATGTACATTTTTCTCACTTACCAACAAGAACAGATATTATCTAAATTGTCGTGCAGCGCAAAAGGGAAGCACAGGCTGGCCCAGACCCTTACTGATGGCAAGCCATTGTTCATGTTCATTTAATCGGTCAGAAAACCGTGTTAGGTGCAAGTTGATTACACAGTGTACAATATGCGAGTATTCGAGTAACAGGTATCTATGCATTAATCGCTTACATTAAAAATACAATTCGAACGTAAAATCTAAATATCAAATTGCGATCCACATATTGTTTACATTGTAAGCAGGGCGATATCACGGGCGAAGGAGAGCTGTCATGGATAAAAAAAAAATACTGAGTAAAACCTCATTGAAAAAAAAAAATAATCAAACAGACAGTTTGAGTTGAGGGCGAATATTTTAGTTGCAGGACTCGTTTGAATTTTTTCCATCCCCACATACCGAACATTTACACAATCATCAACAGAGGGATAGTAATTTTATTCATATTGCTAGAGGCCTATAGTCGATGGGTTTTTAGTTTTTCCAACAATTTTTTCTTTGTTTTTTGATTTGGGTCGAAATAATTTCCATCGATTAGTTTGTCATTTAAAGTTTTAGGTTTGTTTGTCTGTTGTTTTTAGAATCCGGATTATGAGCATTTATGACCCAACTAGAATTTTTAAATTATTCAAAACTGTTTTTTCTAAACATTTATTTCTCATCACAAATGAATTAAAAATTGTTTACGATTTTGAATAGATTGTGAAAAAATTATGCTGTCGGGATTTTGACTAAGGGATTTAATAAAAGCGGTATTTTAGAAGACGGGATTTTAAAACTTTTTTTTTTGTGGATTCTTGAAAAACGGGATTTTAAAAAGCGGGAATCCGATACGCTCCCCATTCTCGCCCATCCAGCTCGGTTTTAACTAGCTGTCTTCAGTTTTGCACTCCAAGTTGTTTGCGGTCCTCTTCCATTTAAGTCGCGGTCCTCCTCTACTTCTGCGTCCATCGGGAATGGTATGGAAGGCTTTCCAGACCGGAGCTTTGGTGTCCAGTGTCCACCTACTCTATATGACCGAGCCATCTGAGTCGGTAGACCCTTCTGGCTAAGTCCGTATTGTTGTACAACCCGTAAAGTTCACTGTTGAATCTGTTTCTCCACTCCCCATCAATACATACGGAACCATAGATAACCCGAAGAACTTTAATCTCGAAACAACCTGAGGCACATTCATCCGATTTTGTCAGTGTCCATGCCCAATGAAACAGCGATTATCAAGTGTTATTCTTCGTCTGAATGCGGCGCTGATGTTATTGCCCGTGTTAATAACGGAGCCTGGATAGACAAACTCATTAACTAACTGGAAGTTATATGAATCTAATGTGACATTCTGTCCGAACCGTCGGTGTTGGGTTTCCTTCCTCGTTTTGCCCTCATTCACTGCTAAACCCATTTTTACCGCTATTATTTCAAATCTCATAAAGACGCCATTGACATCACTCTGTACTTTCCATTATATCAATATCATCGGCGTACGTGAAAATTTGAACAGACTTTTGAAATATAGTGCCTCTGGTGGTGACGGTGGAGTTTTGCACTATCTCCTCAAGCAGTATTTCAAAATTATTGTTTATGGTTTGTAGTTTTTAAGTGTCGGAGTTGTCGTCCACCATACATATTTATTCTAATATTACACCCCAGCTCTCGAAATTCGAATGTTTTGATTCTTGTTTGAAGATTTTCATATCATCTGCGTAAATAAAGAAACGTTGAGCATGAAAAAAATTTGGTCAAACGTAATATTTGTAGATAGAAACAAAAATAAGTGGGCCAAGGTGGCTACCCCTGAGGTACACCTGAAAATGCTTTGACTGAGTGATATATAAACGATCGGGAAACGAGTTTGGTTAGATAAGATCGGAAACAGAATAAGGTTATAATAAAGCATTTTCTATACCGTCTTCTAGGTCACAAACGCAAAAAGATATGAAGTCAATTAGTTTCGTAGTAGTAGACATATTCTGAAAGAAGCCATGCTTCCAATAACAAAAGACTTGGTTAAATGGACATGGCATGTTGACAACAAGAACAACATACACAAGACATGAACTGCTTGAAGACTAACCAGTTGAAGATATCTGATGTTTAAGCCTTTTTACGCTGCGAGACTTGCGTTAAACTCAGTTGATAAATAGGGATACCAATAATATTACACCAAGGAAGTGGCACTTTACTCTTCTTAGCAAACGCTTCAAACGCTTAAATCTTACTATTTTTTGAACATGAAACTTTAGGGGAAAAACCCAAGCAACTGTGCCAAAGGAATACAATATACCTCAATTGTTAATTCTTATTCCATATTCTAACTTGTTGTATCGATTGGCAATCCTTGTTCAATTTTGTTGCACCACTCGCTCAAACCAGCCCAATTTAACATGAATAAATATTAACAAAATCTCACAAGGCAAAAAAAAAAAACAAATATAAACCGACACCAAAATATTTGTCTTAACGAAGCTAACCTAACCTATATCTACTCATAACCTTACAAAGAGCACTTCAGCCCCTGATCAAAATAATCATAGTTCAATTTTCATATTCCAATAGAATACAGTCTAATGCATAAGTAATACGATTTTAAAAAGGGACCTTCAAGACTTAAAGGCTTTTCACAACATATTTATTCTCCTCTGTGTTAAGCACATTATTATTTTCCTAGAATTTGAATATCTAAATAAACACAATTTAAAAGCATTGCTTGTTTTGTTGATCTCGAATTTAAATTTAAATGAAAATCTAGAAAGCCATAAATTAAGGGATTCAATTGATTCAAAATATTGAATAGTCCGTCCTATTTATTACTACATGAAAGTTTCCTCCTCCAGACCTAGGTTTTAATTTCATTCTTCTTTCTAAACAATGCTTTATTGAGTTTACCCAACACTTTTATATAAACTAGTGTCTTCATTGAGTTTTCGAAAATCGTAAAATGTGGGGACTTCTGATTCAAAGAAATTGCCAATATATTTTTGCATTTCCTCCTTCTGCAGCTATTGTGGCAATTTGGCTAAGGGATTTGCTGGAACGTATGTTCCCTGTGACTATAGAGGGTCCATTGTTTCTGAATTTGCCTTGATTTGGTTTGGATTTAGATCCATCTACCCAAAATTGGCGCCACTAATTTGCCTCTTAACTTATATGAAATTGGGTGAAAGCTAATCTACGAAATTGGAATTTCAATAATTTTCAATTAAAATTAGGGATTTGGAAAGGTAAGCGTAGATCGGACTATCGCAGGTTTATACAGCCATGCACATGCACACTCTAATGCGGTAATATTTGTATTTGATTTATTGTGTCTGGACAACAGGGCTGGATTGTGACCACAAACTCAAGCTGCAATTTTACATTGAAGTAACCCGAAACTCCATCATAAGGACCATGCAACTGCAGGTGGCAAAGCCCAATGGAAGACTGCAATGTTTCACAACAAGGCCTACTCCACTTAGTTCATCCCTGTTAGCTGTTAATGTTCGTTACAGAAATTCGAAAGGCTATTGTTTGCTTCCGGTGGCAATTTCGGTTACTGGTAAATGCCATTCATTCCTTCCTCCTAAACGAGGACGCGGCCATCGGGCACGGGTGATGCTCAGCAGACGAATATTGTAGTCAAAGGAGTTAAATTGAACGAGTGTGCGTGACATGACAACTAACCATATAACCAAACCATTTCCCGCACCCACTCAAATTCCAACCTACACTCACTCGCCTGTCGCCTCTATGGAAAGTGTTAATCTTCTGGAATGGGATTAGAATCGGTATTTGTGTTGTAAATGTTCTCTTCGACTGGGTTTGGGGCCTTAGAACTGAAGATTTATGACAGTACATCGTTCTTTGCATGGCTCACGCTCACGCTTACACTCAAGCTCGTATAGTTCTCGTCCATTTATGTTATTGTTTGTGTGGCGGCATGCTGTTTGTTTTTGGTTGGTGCGACCAACGCGACAACACGCTGCGGATACATACCATCGTTCTCCTACTGCTGGACGCATCGAAATTCTAGCAACACATTTTTGGGGATTGCGGGTGCGACAGCAAACAAACAACAACGGCAACGACACACCAACCGACACTTAACTTGAATAAACCCTAAAAAAAAAAAACACAAAAGCAATGCGAATATTGGGGGAAGTTGGTATTGTCCTTTTAGTTTTTTGTCCCGACTCCCGATGCCATACTGATTTATGTTTAAATGAAAATCGTGTTTTTTGTTCTCTTGAACGCAAGAAAAATTCGAAAAAGATCGGCTCTGAAAAGCTCACGTTTTGGGACATTAAACTGATGGGATTTTTTATTTATTCATTTTTTTCTCTCTCGATTTTTTGTTGTTTTGTTTGAATTGTGCGAGGATTAGGCGGTTTGATTTTTTGTTCGTGTTTGGCTTTTAATTTGGTGTTGGAATTTGTGTCCGATGGCTGTCGTCTTTACGGCGGTTTATTCATTATTACTCGCGTCTATAAATTGTAAGGAATTTCGAAAATGATGAAAGAAAGATGGTAATGATTTTCTTGTTTTTGACTCACGACCTAATTTTATTATTTTCTTGAGAGCCTTTAAGTAATCAGATTATGTGCGGCTATGGAAGACAGATTGAACAATCGCAAATAAAAGGAGAATGTGCAAAGATAGTGACTTGAAATAACATGAGACCATATTCTTATACAAAGCAAATAAGACATTTTTTGTTTTCTTCTTTCAATCTGCACTTGAAAGTGGTAAGTACAGTTGAGTTTCTGGTTGGACAATTCAAGTTTAGATGAACGTTCGGTATGAATTCGCAGTACAGAGAGATCACTAAAAAAGTCCTTATAAATCCGACATGGGGAGAACTTTTATGACACTTTTTTGACAAATTTATTAGGTTCATATGTAAATACCACATATTTACAAAAAGTCTCTTAAGATAAAGACCCCCATTTCTGAGATATTTCGGTTTCAAATGATACATTTTTCTAAAATAAGTTTTGTAGACGATAAGTGTTGTTAGGGTAACGGTAGATACCAGTTTCTTGCAAGATATCTTTATTTTTGACTTTCAATTTAAATATCTTTATTTCTATTGATGTTTCATACAGATCTTTTTTGCTTAGGCTATAGATATTTCTCAGTTGTTTGGTGTACGAATAAATTGGAAGTAACTTTAAATATTGATTTTAAAGTATGAATTAAAAAAAGGCTGATTTTCTGAAGTCTCCGAACGATTTGTTCTAGTCTCCGGACAATCTTAAATGGAGTCTCCGGACAGTTCCACTTAAAAACTCTATATATTTTTTCTCTTAAGTGCTGAGTATAGAGCAATTCATTTTCTGCATTGATAATTATTTCCTGATTGTTTGGTATCTTATTAATTTAAAAAATATTGACTGATTATTGTTATTTAAGACGAAATTTAAGAAAAAATTTTTTTTCGCTATTTTTGGTACCAGTGTCCCGGACACTAAAAAAATGAATAAAGAAAACGCAAAACTCAATTTTTTTCTTTAGTCATTGGAAGTTCATTATATTTTCATTGAAACTTTTAAAATGGTCCTTAATGAAATTTAAATAATTGTTTTCGTTTTAAAATATTTAATATGAATAAACTGAAAATATAATTTTCTAACGTGTGAAAATTGCTTAGCAATCATAGAAACAAAGAACTAAAATTAAACTAGCTGAATGTAATTTCAACAGAAACAAACTCCATTTGATTACAAGATCTCACAAAATCAACTATTCTCAGTTGATTTTTCCAAGGACTGCCATTATTTTTTTTTTGCTAAAAAAACAGCAGAACAGCAGCGCCTGCTGCTTAAATGACCCATAACTTTTCCATTATACATTCGATCGCTTTAAAACTTCGTATGTGTATGTGCAAAATGTTAAAGATTCTGTATTTTGTTGATTTTTTTTGGAAATTCTGTGTTTAGTTCCTCTTGTATTCCCTATTAAGTGCAAAATCATCCGGACACTGGGGCTTGTCCGGAGACTGGTCCCGTTACCTAATAAGACTTTAAATTGTGAACGCAGCTTTTAACTATTCATGAAACTGTCATTGTCAATTTATTCAGTAAACTCAACATTTTCATTATGAAAAGGTACACAAGCGAACAATCTTTGCAAAGAGAGTGACTACCATATTCAGCCATAATAATAAAAAAACGCCTACTCCATAGGCTTTCGCATAGAATAAGAATTTATCCATGGGTTGACATATATCAATAATAAACATAATTTGTTCCCGGAATAGTAAATTTAACGAAAAATTCAATTTGGAAATTTTGTTGTTGATACGATACAATCAATTTGTTGTCTTTTCTGTATATAGCAATCGATTTTAATTAATTAATTAATTAATTAATTAATTAATTAATTAATTAATTAATTATTCCCACGCCTCTTTCACCCCCAGATACCGCACGCGCTGGGGTCCATTTTCACCGAGTACGACGGCAATTACGGTTGCTAGACGTATCGGCACTTAATTAGAAATTATTTGTAAAATAAAAAAGTGATGGCGATACGAATATCAGGAAGATGAGAGTTAGGGACTGCTTAATGCAAGCAGGGTCAAAAAGGAATAAAATTTTAAATTAAAAAATTTTACAAAAAGAGAAAAAAAAAATTAAAATTAAAATTAAAACATTTTAAAGACAAAATATTAAAAGTCAGAAATTAAAAAAAAAATAATTAAATAAAAATAACAAAGTAAATAAGCGTGTAAAAGACACTTGTCAAGTTCGTAAAGAAAAATAAAAAGAAAAAAAAAGAAAAGAGGAGTCAGTTTCTCTCTACTACATATACATACGTATTTATTTATTTTATTAGTTGTTTAAGGAAGTACTGTATAAAAGTTTCCTTTGTGTGATCTTGCTATGGTTGAAATCAAAAATATTTGAAATTTCGTTCACCTTACGTAACATTCTCGTAACTGGTTCATTACTGCCGTAATCAGTTCTGTGATGAGCTTGATGAAATTGGGGAACCGATCTTAGAGAATGAAAGTTAACGTTAACACTCATTGCATCAAGGAGGGTGGAAGATTCTGTAGCACCGGATAGAATTTGGTGTACGAAAATAATATCAGCAACTTCACGACGTTTTTCTAGAGATTGTAAGTTTATAAGCCGCAACCGTTCTTGATACGGAGGTAGGTTAAAATTGTCAACCCATGAAAGTCCTCTTAAGGCGAAACGGAGGAATCTACGTTGTATTGCTTCAATTCTATTTATATGGACTTGGTGATAAGGGGACCATACTTGGCTAGCGTATTCCAGTAGAGGCCTTACAAACGTGGTATAAAGAGATTTCGTAACGTAAGGATCCGAAAATTCCTTAGACCAGCGTTTGACGAAACCTAAAGCAGAATTAGCTCTAGCTACGATATTGTCATAGTGAGACCTAAAGTTAAGCTCACTATCACAAATAACTCCTAAATCTCGGATAGTTGTTACTCTGTGCACAATACATTCGTTGATATAATAGTCCCGTGTTTGCGGACGGAAACGTTTACGGGAATATGTGATTGTTTGGCATTTGGAAACATTAAGCTCTAAATTGTTTTTTTGACACCAAACATAGAAATTGTTTAAATCGGCCTGCAGGGGTAAAGCATCATCGGGTGAAGAAATCATTCTAAAGATTTTCATGTCGTCTGCGTACATTGAAACTTGGGAATTTTCAATCACAGATTCTACGTCATTAATAGTCAGAATAAAAATAATAGGGCCTAGATGACTACCTTGAGGGACTCCCGATTTTGCAGTAAATGGCTCTGATATAGAAGATCTAAATAAAACGCGATATTTACGTTCGGATAGGTATGATTCCATCCATTCAATGAAACCAGGAGGGAATCCAAGAGCCTTTAGCTTGAAAGATATAATATTGTGGGATATTTTATCAAACGCCTTGCTAAAGTCCGTAGCAATAACATCAACTTCTTTTTTACTTTCTATTGAGTTTAATGTATAAGAAACAAATTCAGTTAAATTAGTGGTCGTTGATTTCCCTTTTAGGAACCCATGTTGTTTGGCCGAAAATAATGATTTACAATGAAAGTACATTGTGTCGAATATAATACTTTCGAATAGTTTAGGAATGCAAGATAATTTGGCAATCGGCCTATAGTTAGAAATGTCAGATTTACAGCCTTTCTTATGAATGGGAATTATGAAAGAATCTTTCCACATAGATGGAAAAATTCTTTGAGAAAGAGATTTTTGAAAAAGAATAGTAAGAGGCTGAGCCAAATTAGCTGCACACTTCTTTAATACAACCGCAGGTAAACCATCAGGTCCCGAAGAGAAATCATCTTTTAATTTATTTATTTTGTTAAGCACATCGTCAACAGTGATGTTGATCGATACCAATGATGTTTGGTTACAATCGTTCATATAAGTGAAATAGTCAGCATCAGGTACAAAATTATTGTCGGAAAAAGCAAGACTGAAGAAATTAGCAAATAAATTAGTTATAATTTTTGAATCATTAGAAGAGTGATCTAAATATTTGAGGGAATTAGGATATCCATCTGACTTCTTTTTTACGTTAATGAATTGCCAAAAGCGTTTGGGATCTGAGATTATATCAAACTGCATTTGATTAATATATGCATCATACAGGTGTTTTGAGAGAGCAGAAAACTCGTTGTACACTACTAAATAGGAGTAATAGTCTGTCTCTGATCTAGTTTTAAGATATTTTCTCCATAGACTTTTTCGGGAGTTACGGAGTGAACGAAGTTGTTTTGAATACCACGGTGGTGACGGTGAGATATTTTTATATGGTGCATAGGGAACGCATAGAAAAAAACATTCAAAAATTATTGAGTAGAAGTTAGTGGTTAAACTATTGATGCTATTGTTAACAGTTTGGTTTAATATTAAATCAAAATTAATGTTACTAAGCAGCTCGTTTAGTTGGGCGAAGTTTGCTTTTCGGAAATTAAATCGATATGGGTTCTCAGAATCTACATCGGGATGATTGTGCTCATAGACGTAAGTTAGAGACAATGGCGGATGAAAATTGTCAATGGTGGAAAGAGTTAAGCTACTTTGCTCTACGATACAGTTATTTGCTTCATTGGAAAAAATGAGATCGAGTTGTCTGCTCAAGTTGTTTTTAACATCACTAATCTGATGCAAGCCGCAATCAGACAGATTGTCAGTAAATAACATTTTTTTTCAGATGTTGCGTTACTTGCAACAAAATGAGAGTCATCCTCGGATCGTGACCATGACAGATTAGGGAGATTGAAATCCCCAACGAGCAATAAACCATCATGTACCTCCATAACTAATGAACCGATAGGGAAGTAGTTTTTTTTCATATTTTTTTTTAAATTACTTCCCTAAACCATCCTCCATGTTAGAATAAGTAAGTAAACGTCAGTTATCTAAGAGATATTTTATTTTAGTAATAGCTATTAACATTCTGGAACCGAGTAACCGATTTCATTTTGTTCTCTATTTGCCTTCCTAACCGACATGACCGAATATACAATCTAAATTACCCAGTACCTAACCTTTTGACTTCTCTTACTTATTTTGCAGCACATTGCGCAGAAATAAAGAACTCGTACGATCAAGAACTCATAGTGATCACTTTATCTTTCGAGTGAGAGATCTAAAAACCACTTGCTTGGCCAAAGTTAAATTGCAGAGGATTTCCACTTTAATCTGTAAACATTTCTTCAAGAACCTTTGAATTGTTGCTACCAACATTGGAGTTTTGTTCTAGAATCTAGTTTATATGCATACATGATGTTCATACATGCATGTTATTGTGTGCCATCTTCTTGAAGCATCATCTGTCAAATTGATTGTGATTTATGCAGTCTGTATTGTCTTCGTCTCATCACGATTGATGGAAATAGGGTCCAGAAAAACGATTAGATTGTTTTATTAAAATCGATCTTTTGTTCAGGCAACACCGTCTCTATGTCTACCTTCACGCAACGGGTGTAGCCTTAAACAAAAGATCTATAGACTTTAAAATTGAATAGAGAATTCGTGTTGTTACACTTTTCAACATTTGCTTGAGTGCGTGTAAGGATGTGAGGGAAACTTCAATTTATATCGTTATCAAACGGCTGAGTTGTGCAGCGCTCTTCCACGACAAAAGATGAAATAGAAACATTTTAAACACAAGTAAGATTTGAACCCACGCTGTCTCTGGTTAACGCACATAACCATTACTTTCCTAAAAGCAAAGCAACTAAAAATAGCATACAGAAAAAAATTCAATGTCAATGTGGCTGTCGGGAACATTGTTGGACCAAACTTGTCTTCCCAAATATTTTGTAAATTTCCAAACAGTACCAAGTCAGCTGGGTCAACAACTAACATTTTTTTCCTCTGTTCTGGGGCCAATGTCAGACCATAAAGACCGTATGTTTTACAAGGGGACCAAAAATAAATCTGAATTAATTAAGTTATATGAAAAGCATCATCATAAAGTTGACGTCCCGTGGTATGTGCAGAGCACGTCCGGTATACCCAACGAACCCAAGGAACCAAAATGGACGTTGTTTTCGAACAATTTTCGCATACACCAAGTTCAAGAGCAATTTGTTGAACGTAAAAACAATTTGGCTGGTTGTCCGCATGTCAGCCAAGCAATGTTGTTGTTATTATTTGCTGTGGTAATGGTGAAGAAGTTTGTTTTTGACATTTTTACACGCCAAACGAGGACCGGTTTCATATTTCGTCGTTATTTGCTCAACAAGTTGAACAAGGTTGATAGCACTCTTGTTTACATTCCACAATATCCGTCTAGTGGCCAGTTGAATAAAACATGAAAGCAATCTCAGTGTGAATGCGATTTTTTGACCAAAACTTTTCTAATTTGCAAAACAGAAAAAGACTTTATTTGATTGTGAAGCTTGCATTTTATCTTGACTATGGTATTTGAAAAGTTTTAATTGCGATAAGTATATTCATGCGAATTTCAGATTTTGAGTTTTCCAGTTGTTGAAGTTCAAGAATGTTGTTTTATAAGTAAATTTTAATTATGAGATTTAAAACTTGGGGCCAGATACATACAAAGATTTCTTGAATGGAATTATAAAATGCTTGACAAAACCTTTATTACCAGTAGTCATGCTGCGGACTCAAAAACAATTCAAACTAATCTACGTTTTACCCAAACTGGTTAAGCGGTTTCAGCGTAATGAGGTAACAGATGGGAAATCGGACAGATACTACATTTTATTTTCAATATACATTATGTAAGTACCGATGATAAACGACGCTAAAGTTGATGGAGTAAGAGGCGACAGAAAACTTAGCTGATACTGATATTGTCAAAGGGTTTCTCGAGGCAAATACAATGCAAACAGGTTGCCTACAAAAGGGTTGTGACAAAAGGTTGTTACGAATGCTGTGTTACGAATCCCTTTTTATATTAAAATACATTGAAAGAGAAAGTACGTATACGCCTCAGTGACCGATGCAAATTTTTTCAAAAGTTGGTTGTAAGTGGCCAGTAGAAGAAAAAAAAAACCAAAAATATCTACATTCGAGGGGCGATACAAGCCCCACCTAAATATTCAAACGATTATTTCATGAACGCATGCGAGTCACCATATAACTCCGAAAAAAAAGAAGAGGCAAACTGTCGACTTTAATGTCAAAGTCAGCTGCACGACCGGAAGCTCATTGCTTAACAAATTTCTCGCACTTAGATTTGTATCGTCGCATCGATCTTTCTGTTTCAAACCTTTGCTACGTACGGACATCTTCATCCAGGTAATTCTTAAGCATGATCGATTGTGATTGACCGGGAATTTCATAGTTATTTTCGTTCATAACTGCTTTCTGAAAGATATCTAGCAGGTAATTTTCCTACGATACTCAAAGCTATGCGTAAGCCATCTCTGATTAAAACCGCATTTTTCCTCCATAGTTGAGCAAGAGCAATCTCACTATACTCAAATTGAGAATCTTTCCAGAAAATTTGAAGCCGTTGAGCCACGTGCTCACGGCTCATAGACACATACATACATATCTCCAGGAGTAAATCACATAGACTCTCGGTGGTGGATTCAGCTCAACTGCTAGTGTTGCTTTTGTGAGCTGCCTAATCCTTGTGGAAGCCCAAGTCAAGTACGAAGCAAAGGTAAGTCTGATTCGGGAGTTCGTGACGAGCAGATCGCTGATCTGTCTACCATAGTCAACGCCTTCGTCGTGCTTCGAGAGGTATAGAAGTAGGCAATACGTTGCTCCAGGAAGTCGGGACATGGGTGTAAGGCTGAGTAATACAGGACCCCCAGGAAAGCCCGCAAGAAAAGTGAAGAGTTCCAGTGTTGTACGTGGCAAGAATCACAAGCTCTTGAGGGCATGTGTCGTTCGCCTTACATTCCAACTCAGTAATGATTTAAATCAGTGGATGTATTAGCAGTGTTGAAAAAAAAATAAAACAAACAAAAAATATTATAAAAAAGGAAAAATCCAAGTTAGAAAAAGAAAAAAAAAAGAATTAAGAAAGAGAAAAAGAATAACATGTAATAAATAAGAGTGAGCGAAGATCGGAAGGTGGTTGCGGTACTTTTTATAGAATCAAATGGTGAGTTGTTTTCATATTTCTTTTTTTTTTATCTCTCTTATACGTAAACAAAAATTTTTATATGGTATTTTTACAACTACATAACCTTGAATTGCAATGGAACAATAACAAGTTATAAACTACAGAATTGCAGTTAGTATTATTTTTATGAACGGCAACACATCTTCCTTTTTTCTACTTAGCTCATTTAGACTTAAGACATAGATTATCGCTTAAATTCTAGGTTGTTTTGACAGTAATTGTCAATAATGTTTACTATAGAATACTTGCACTTATGATAGTAATTTTTGAATAAATATGCTTGAAGTGTTCGAAATGTAAGATCTCTTTTGTTGGGGAAATGAGGCAGCATATTAAAGGCTTTTCATGCGCTGATGTCATAGCTTAGGCTTGATTCAGGATTACTTGTGGGGCAACTGGCTTTGAACAACATTAGGAGTACTAGTTGCCGATGGTGGACACGTGTCGTGTCAGAGGGAGGGAAATATAAAGCCGAGTACTCAGGGCGTACCCTATCTTACGCCGAAACGTTAAGACCTAAACCAGCAGAGCCGTCCGTCCGATAACCCTTCAGAAATCTTGGCATGAATACAAAAATCTTAAGTTGCCTTGACTGCTCACGGATCAAGAACCACGCCATGCCGCCGACGTTCCTAGCCGTCGTCGGTCGCTCAACGCAAGCATGCCAAGTGGGGTCCTGTACGAGCAGTAGCCAACATCCCGTGTTTGATCTAAAACATTCGCAACAAGGCTTTAAAACAAGCAACTTCTTGTGTGTTTTTTCGACCATGCCTGAGTCCACCCCACCAAGTAAATGGCTTAAACTATTACTAGTTCCGAACTATACAGCTGAACGAAAAATATATGGTTGCCATTACTTAGCTCATCGTGTAATACAGTTATATGTACTACGTTTTCACCTATCCTTAATCTAGCGAAGTAGATTTGGAATTAATGGCTTAAATTGGGTACCAAGCTCTGAATGTACTCTTAAATCTCTACGAATATATAGAGTTGCCTTATTAAAACGTGACAAACTACTCTATTGGTTGCGCTAAAGCAGTAAAATATGTTAGGAATTAAGGATGCTTTTCCCAACTTAAACATTTTGTATATATGAGAATTGAAGGAAAACTCGCAGAATACTACGGGTTTCCCAAACAAAGCAAAGTTGAACTTGGTTAAAGAAGAACACGAAGTATTTCTAATTTATCAGTTTCAATTCAATATTTGCTGCGGTTTATTATCACCATGATCTGATCCGGATCATATAAAGAAAATGAAAAAGCTTCTATCATCAGTTTGTTTTTACTTCAAGTTTGACGGCTGTTTGAAATTTGTTCATTCTGACAATTTTACTATTGTCTAAGATCCGACCCTAGAACGACCTTCACCGAGCTGATAATAACGTGAAACATATTTTAAAACAAATTTAGTATATTAGAAAATCTGTGGAATAGGTTGCAGACGGTTATAGAATGTGCAGACGTTGGGTTGCCTATTCTTTGCCTGGACAGACTACTCTGTTGCCAGATTTAAGCGAGTATGTCGATGCCAGTTAAAAAATGTATATCAATAGAAGCGTTGTTTTATTGCGAACACGTTCATACAGGGTTTTCTGCAAAAAACTTGGCTCCAGAATTCTAATAAAAGCTTCGGATACCGATGTTCTTACAATTTTATTCGGAAATATGAACAAAGTATCAGAATCTACAATTTTTCTTGCTACTTCAGCGAATAAGAAGCAGTCGATGCATTAACTGCATCGATAAACATTGAAGTTGGGACCCAAATTTTGTAAAAGTCTACCTTCATTTCACGCATTCATAGGTTGTGACCACACTGCGGCATTTTATAATAATATGACAATTAGACCATTTAAAATATTTTCTAAAAATGAGACGTATCAAACTATTTTTGCTTCATCATTTTATTAATGAAAAAATGAAAGCTGTTCAAGAGTTTACAGCAAAAATGTGTGGCTAGCGCTGGATGCTGGAATAAGCTATAGGCACAGAAAATAAATATATACAGATGTCTCACCCTTATGGCGAGAAATGATATATGAAACTGAAAGCTACCAAAAAAAAGCTTTTTCCAAAAGCTTTAACGCATTCACTTAATGCATTAAAAATCTATATTCGCTCACCTCATTACCCATAAATGAATACTTAGGCAAGGAAAAAAGCTTCCAAAAGCTCCTTGTCAGTTAAGGCGTTGTCAGTTAAGAGAGAGAGAGTTAAGAGCAAGTATATGTTTCATTTTTTTCTGCAGGGATGAGACATCTGTATAAATTTATTATCTGTGCTGTAGGTTTACCTACCCACATTGAAAATTTTATAAAAATACGTTTGGCGGCTTAATTAAAAAACCGAATATGGAACAATTGTACCCGAAGTCCCATGCAAAAAATTAAGTTTCATTTTTAATTTGAAAATCAGTGCACATTTTTTAATAAAACTTAATTTTAAAACTTTTTATTTTTTTTTGTATTACACCCAAAAGGAAATTCATTTGCACTTAATTTCGTTAGCCAGAATTATTTTCCACTCCATTTTCTATCAAAACTTTGGAATAATATTTTTCATCAGTTTTTTTTTTCACCTTACTGTCGAAACAGTTTGAATTGCCTAAAACTTTCTGCTTGCTCTCTAAGCCCAATAAAATATCAACTTAAATGCCCATCAAAGATCAAAGAAACAATAACCTTTCATCCATCATATGTCAGCGTTGAACAAGAAACCACATCGGACCGTCCATTTACATTTTACAAACTCGTTGACAAATCGGGTCAACGGGGTAAAAAGTTCACACCCAAATCTAATTAAAATGGAAATGTATTCGTTCGAAAATATTTTCCATACTTTTATGACAACCATTGATTCATCAAAAGACGACGAATTCAAAATTGAGTTTTATTAAGCCCTCGAGGCATATGAATAAAATTTAACCTTGTGTCCAGTTCTAATACTTCTAAGCTTCAATATTCTTTGCATAATTGGGATTACAGAATTGGGTTTATAATATTTCGATGCAATTAAGATTTTTGACACGCACCAAAGTCAATGTGGGTCAAAGGTCTGCTAAATTTTAATATAAGACTCCAACGGGCTCAATATGCCAATCAGTCAGAGAAGTGAACTGCGCGTCAATCTTTACTTTAGAATTTACGCCCAGAGATGATGGGGCGTCGTCAGTGTTGTGTACTTTTTGCCTTTATCAGCATCTTGACATTCGGGATAATTGTCGAAAGTAAGAAAGTCTATCTTGGACCCATAACTGTAGGAGAATTGCGACGCATGGTGAAAGAAGGCGAAGCAAAAAGAGCTGATAGACCCAATGGTCGGGTCTTTGATGCTATCAAAACTTTCAGCATGGGATTACTGAGTGGAGCTGCAGGAGGTGGTTCATCGCCAACAGTGGTGATTCAGCCCACCAGCAGTGGCAGCAGCACGGATTATCACCAAAAACCCAACTATTCGTACGATTCAAAAACTGGCCTGCTGTGTTTCACTGCAAACAGTGATGGTTCTTGGGGAAATTCGGGCAACACTGGAGGGTCTATTGAAGTTATTCAAGGACGGAAATTCTATGACAACTCACAACCTGAAATAATCTATGTTCAAAGCGATTACAATTCGACTACAGCTAAGCCCACAAATGTTGTGTATGTTCCTGTTCAGCAATACACCACACCAAAACCGACTTACGTTTATGTCCAGAGTCAGCCGACCTACGAGCAAGCGAATGTTGTTTACGTCCAGAGTCAATCAACAACTCCGAAACCGACAATTGTCTATCCAGTTCAGGAGTTTGAGGTTTCGAAGAATGGTGGACCTACGTGCATCTATCTGGAAAGTTAGAAAATAATTTTGAAGTAAACAAAATTTAACAATAAAATGTTTAAATTAAAAAAATTGTTCTTGAAATTTATTTTATTTCCGCAGCAGGCCCGTAGCCAGGATTTCGGTTCGGGGAGGGGGGCTTGTTCAATTTCGAAGAAGTAATTCTTTATACAAAAATTAAAAAAAAACTACATAATGTAAATGTTTTATTTTTGTTTGTATTTTTTTTTTATTTAATTAAATAAATAGTTTGGATTTTTACAGCAATAAACGCCTTGTCTCTTTTTTAGACATAATGTCGATCACTTCATCTGGATCCACATCAATACCTGAGTGAACAGACAGCATTGCAAGTGCGCTTAGTCTTGGATGGCCCATAACGCTTCGGGATACTGTTTTGATCCTTTTCATCGTTGAAAAGGTTCTTTCAACGATAGCTGTTGTAACTGGTAGTGTGGCCAAAATTGTAAGCAAGTAGCTTATGCTCCTGAAGTAGGTCTTGTCACGTATATCTAGCAGTTTCAGAACATCGGAAGAGGGATCATTGCTTACTTTACTTACTTACTTAAGGTGGCGCTACAGTCCGGGGTGGACTTGGGCCTCAACCAACAAACCTCTCCAGCCAGCTCGGTCCCTAGCTAGCTGTCTCCAGTTTCGCACGCCGAGTTGGTTGAGGTCGTGTTCAACTTGCGCGCGCCACCTGAGCCTTGGTCTTCCTCTACTGCGTCTTCCCTTTGGGGTGGATTCGAAGACTTTACGGGCCGGAGTATTGGTGTCCATCCTCTCCACGTGACCGAGCCATCTGAGTCTTTGGACCTTCACTCTTTTAGCTAAGTCAGTGTCGCTGTACAGCCCGTACAGTTCGTCGTAAAATCTTCTCCTCCATTCACCCTTTATGCAGACAGGACCATAGATCTTACGTAGAATCTTTCTCTCAAAACGGCCAAGTGCGTTCTCATCCGTTTTTGACAAGGTCCATGCACCATATAGCAGGACGGGGATGATCAGGGTCTTATAGAGCGTCACCTTAGTTTTTCGGGAGAGGGCTTTACTTCTCAATTGAGTTATTTTTCGTCTGATCTCGGCGCTGATGTCGTTGTCCGTATTGATAGCGGAGCCAAGGTATACAAAGTCGAAATTATATGCGTCTATCGTGACGTTTTGTCCAAGACGTCGGAATAAAACCTACAAAATTTTCCCGAAGCATACTTTTCGTGGGCTCTGTACAGCAGTCAACATATCGGACACATATTGAAAGTTGCTCAGTGCCAGAAACATCCATTGTTTCATCAGCCAGAATGCTAAAACAACTCGATCTTATAACCCGGTTAGATATTTTTCTGGTGACAATATCAGAGCATATATCCAAGATTTCGTTTTGGATACCTGGGCTTATATAGGTTGCATTTTTTTAACTGGTTACGATGTGGTTACATAAGTAGTGAGGAACTAATAAGAGAATATACAAACTTTTGTTCAAATATTTTTTTTTTTAAATCCTTTCGGGAGGGGCTTGAGCCCCTCTAGCCCCCCCCCCCCTCTGGCTACGTGCCTGTTCCGCAGAGAGTTCTCTTCAATCAAAAAAATTAAATGTCGTCTTTATCTTCACCTGAAAAAAGTCCTTGTGGGACTTGTAGAAACTCACTCTAAACCAACCCATAATTGGGTTTTATTACTTCAATAATAATAATCCGGAGACTCCGCACGAAGAACAGCAAGTGAGGCTCGACGACGCACGCTCGACAAATTTCAATTCCCAAAAAGGAACCAATCTCCCACTTTCACTCAATTTACCTTAACAATATTCCCCTTCATCTAATGCTCATCCCAAATAATGTAATAATTTGTAATCACATTCACAAATATTCCTGCAAGCGGTATGAAGTGCAAACGTATGTTAAATGAGAAGTAGGTTACATTCACTATTCCACACAACCCGTAATTTGGGTGAACGCGTCCTTATTAGGTCCAATAAAAGATAATAACCATACATACGCCGCCGAGGAAGCGCTGGAGTGGAATCTAACCGCAATGATGTGGATCTCCCTTTTTTCGAATATCCTCTCCTTTACCTGAATTGTTATTTTTATCTCGCCTTTACCTTGGTTAGCGAACTGTCTGGAACTAAGGGTCGTCTTCTCTGTTTTTTATCCTTTTCACAAAATTCATACCTTCGATGAAAAAAAGTGCGAAATACTTTCCAACGTGCTAACAAAATATTCAAATTGCTCTTAGTTTCGGTTTTTCTTATTTTCCCTCTGCCCTGTTCCGTCTGCTTTGGAGTTTCCATACCTAGTGCTATGTTACTTTTGGCTTTTTTACGAGTGTATCCATAAGAAATGCAATTGGGGTGTTGAGGTATCTTTTTTATGTGGGCTCAACAGTAGAAAAAAAGGCCTTCAAAAATCACCTCTAAAAATGTGAAAGCCGTAGATAGGTCGGAATACTAATGTTTTTGAAAGTATACCTCTACTCGTAATTGAGCTGGAGTGATGAACTCAAAAGCAATAAAATGGAAAGTTCAACTTCATGGTTCTTCCTTCGCACTTTAATATTCAGCGCTCATTTTTTTGAAAAATCAAATTCTTGAGGGAAGAATTTGAAATTTGAAGGCTGAACGGAGAACTGATTGATGATGGTACGCCTACGTATACCAGTACCACCCCTGCAAGTTGGAGATTAGGTACGTTTTGGCAATAAAATTGTCATATAAGTTCATCGTTTCCCAAAGATAAAGACCTAAATTATTTGTAGAGCCGATGGAATCCTTATGACCATAATTATTAACCTTGATCGATTTTTCTTTAAACCATAAAAATAAAGGCGTCTACAGTGTGAGGGAGAAATTTGTATTCTAGACATTGAACTTAATCAACATTCGCCCCAGACTGGAAAATCAATAACCAATAAGTAAGGAGATTTAAGGAAGAATTCCAAATAAACGTAGAAAATTAGGTTTATGATAGAATTCATTGGATCTGGCGTCATTCATATGGATTTGTTTTTAATGCCAGACTGTGGCGCGGTGGCGTACAGCGACTTGCTTTGAATTAAATATTTTTATTCAAGGATGTTCATACAGAAGAGAGTAAGAGAAGACCTTCACTTGTTTTTGAGGGTATTGCGGAAAAATGCAGATTCTGATCTTCATTTTCGCTGTCGATGTTGATCATCGGGAAATCGTCAATAAAACGAATGACTTCTTAGATGTTGTATACAAAATAAAACGATGAACCTAGCCAGCCACCAGTTGCCAACTTTGAAGTGGAAACGAATTGGTATAAAAGTGTTCTTTGATTTAAGAAACAAATTCTCATCACTCGGATAGGGATATTTGAGATTTTTTCTGAAGTCTTCTAAACTTCGCTTTTGGGCAACCGAAAATGTTTGAATGATGTAACAAACCTCTTTTTAATTCACTCTATACATATTTTGAAATTCTCCAGCTCCACTTACCGTGATATGTTTCTGGGCAACTAAACGCAACTCACCAATTTCTACGGACATCTTGATATCTCCGGGTTTTTAAAACCATTTATCCTAGTTCGATAGTAGTTTTTGAACTTTTTTGAACTTAAGGTATTTCGGTTCGCCAACTTTGTTCGAAAAAACATTTAAATAATGGGAAAAACAGGTTTTTAATCCGTCAATATCTTTGCCATCCGCTGATGAAATTTGTATATTAATTGCTCAAAAGAGAGATAAGATACGGATCGTATAGTAACAAGGGGTTGTGTCGTTCAAAATGCTACCGTTCTAGAAAAATTTTATGAAAATTAGCAGAAATGAAAGCAAATTGATAACTATTATGTGACAAATCTAGTTTTTCTTTGAGATACAGAATCTAATTTTCTACCTACAACTAGTGGTGTGCCTCAGGGATAGGTTTAAGGGCCAGTTTTGTTTACATGTAAAAATGGACTTGAGCTACAGAATTGGTATAATTGGAGACGTCAGCCAGGTTAAATGAACTGATGAACTGATGCGTGCACATAAAACAGTAGTGCTGAAAAAACCATCTGAACATTAATTTCATTTCACGCACTCATACGATTTGGTTGGTTTTATAAGGTATAGTGTGAAACCGTCATATGTCCTATATTCGTAATAGAAAGCTAATAGAACAAAAGGCCCACTCGACTTAAATTGGTTTAGTTCAATTTTTATTGAGGCCTAAACTTACAACGGCAATTCGTTTTTCAGACATTACTTTTTATTTGCAATTCGGTTTCATTTGAACTTAGTTGCTCTTGAAAGTGGTAATCAATTGAGGTTTTTACTGTATCTATTAAAAAAAAAATGAAACAGCCTATGCAGAAAGTGCAATGACAACGACGATCACGGAACTATCATTCATATCCTCTGACTCACCAGAAAAATCTGTGTGTGTGAAAAATTGACTGGAATTATAATTATTTTATTTCGATTCCGAACATTTGAGTTTATAGGCCGTTCTTCACCACAAATCAGACTCTAGGACGATTTGTCAATTCTTAGTAAGAGGAAGTATCCATGAAAGATGAAATAAAAACACTTAAGGCACAAGTAGGATTCCAAACTTCACCTTCTTCATAACTATTTCGTCACGGGTATTATCTACACAGTACGAATAGGTTTTCCAAATAACATTTTCTATTCTAAAATTTTGCTATGCAGAATATTTCATAATACAAGCCATTTGAAGTGTATTCTGTAGTTGTACTGAACATACACTTTTTTCAAAGTCACCGTTGCTGAAAATGCTCATTTAGGAATTAAATAGGGTTAAAAGCATCAAACCCAAGGAAAAGTCATGGTTTGATTCAAGCTGTAAAGAGGTTATCAAGGAAAAAGAAGTAAAGTTCCGGTGTTATAGAGCCAACCCAACTGAGGAAAACCGGAACAAGTTTAAACAAGCCAGGAAGGCTTGCAATGCCCATATTCGACGGACAACGTTTTTACATGACCAAAATTTAAGGCAAAAAATACTGCAATGTCCCAAAGGCAGTAAGAATTTTTGGTCATTTGTTAAAAATATGAAGAATTCTTCTTCTTCCTCGGTCCCAACGCTCGTTGACAATGACACTCCAGTTGTTAGTTCTCTCGCGAAAGCTAACCTTTTTGCTATGCAGTTCGCCGCCAACTCTTCGCTGCCAGAGAGTGCCATGACTCCTCCAGCTCTTGAGCGCGTCAATGATTCCATGGAACAAATCTTCTTCCGCACTCGTGCTGTGGCGAGAGTCCTAAGGGATCTCAACATACATAAATCCGCTGGTCCGGATGGTATCCCCGCTATTGTTCTGAAGAGGTGTTCTTCCACGCTGGCAAAACCCTCGCGTAAGCTTTTCCATCTATCCTATTCTTCTGGGCTCGTTCCGAGCAGTTGGAAAACAGCATTTGTCCAGCCAATCCCAAAAAAAAGCGAATCTTCTTCTCCCTCCAATTACCGACCGATTGCACTTACGTCCATTCTTTCTAAGGTCATGGAAACGCTGATAAATTATCAGCTCAAGAAATATCTCGAAGACCGAAAGCTTCTTAATGACCGGCAGTACGGCTTTCGCAGCAACAGGTCCACTGTTGATCTGATGGTTTATCTCACCGAACAGTGGAACAAATCTTTACATCGTTTTGGAGAAAGTAAGATTGTTGCACTTGATATTTCAAAAGCATTTGATAAAGTCTGGCATCTTGCTCTTTTATCGAAAATGCGTGCCTTCGGTATCGATGAATCCCTCCTTCGTTGGATTAGAAATTTTCTTTCGAACGGGTTCAAGTCTGAAACCCACAAAATAAATGCTGGTGTGCCCCAGGGCTCCGTTTTGTCTCCGACCCTCTTCCTCATTTTTATTAATGATCTCTTGTCTGTTACTTCTAATCCAATTCATTGTTTCGCTGACGATAGTACCCTTAGCTTTTCATATTCATTTCCAGACTCACATCCCTCCTCTTCGGATGTGGAACTGCAGCGGCAAAATATGATAAGCTCATTAAACTCTGACCTAAACAGCATTGTACAATGGGGAATAAAAAATCGCGTAGAATTTAATGCTTCGAAAACTCAATGCTGTCTTGTATCGTCGAAGCGAGATATACCCCCCTTGCCACTATCCATGAGTGGCACTTGCACCAACGAGACCGAACATCTCGAGATTCTCGGTATGTGCATCACTGACCACCTCTTGTGGAACGAGCACATATGCAATATCGCCAAAAATGCCGCAAGATGTTTGGGTTTCTTAAGAAGGTGCAAGAAATTTTTCTCCCCGTCTGATCTGGCTATTATCTATAAGACTTATATTCGTCCAGAGCTTGAGTATAATTCCCATCTTTGGGCTGGTGCTCCAGTTACATACTTAAGCCTCTTGGATGATATACAAAAAAGAGCTATAAGAATGATTGGTGAGAGAGACATCACTAATTCATTCACTTCATTGGAACACCGTCGTAACGTCTCATGTCTCTCTTTGTTTTACCGTTACTTCTACGGTAATTGCTCTAGTGAAATAGCCAGTTGCATTCCTCCCCTTAAACAATTTAACCGTAATACCCGCGCTTCCAGGAATGCCCATCAGTTTACCCTCGAGCCAAACTTCGGACGTACTCTTAAGTACAGAGAATCGTTCTTTAGCCGTACTACGCGAATGTGGAACTCCCTTCCACACTCTGTCTTTCCCAGTCATTGCAATGTTGATGAATTCAAAACCAATGTACACCGACACTTACTTTCAAACCCCTTTCTTGATTCTTAATGCACTCACTGTGTCTCTGGCATAATAAGGGTATAAAAAGCCCCTTTAATGTGTGTAAATTATAAAAAAAAAAAATGAAACGCAAAAACTCAGAAGTGTTTCAAATTAAAATAAAGTTCCAAACCTGAGCGAAAGGGAAAGAGTAAAGCCATATCCTACTACCCAACCCACATCATTTATGTATGTCGAGCTTTAAACTCCAACCTTTATCCCT
This sequence comes from Sphaerophoria taeniata, assembly GCA_943590905.1. Taxonomy (NCBI): domain Eukaryota; kingdom Metazoa; phylum Arthropoda; class Insecta; order Diptera; family Syrphidae; genus Sphaerophoria; species Sphaerophoria taeniata. Next base: position 48,117,197 of record OX016540.1, read on the forward strand.
GTGACACATGCATATATGTACAATACCTATATGCAGGTTTGTTGGTTAAGTCAACTCGGCAAATAAAAATTTACTATGAAAGTTGTTGGTACTAGATTTTCCGGACTCAAAATTTGAAAACTTTTCCTAAATATCAGCAAATGCTGTATCCTTTAATTTAAGTTTCCTTGCTTTCAAAGCAAATCAAAACTTTCTTCCAATCTACCAATTTTGAGTTAAACTATTACGAAACCTTGGAAAAATTTAGACCAACTCTGAAAAATACTCTAAAAAGCTTTACTATAGGCCAGGTGCATACTCATTGCTCAAAGCTCATTCCAGGTATCTACTAGAGAGAGTCACAGAGCCTTCCACAAATATGAAATTCCTATTATCCTCGACATGCTAAAATATCCAATTACAGTTCTCCTAATCTTTTTTTTGAAACAAACAAATTGTTTTCCTCCAATCTCCCCTATCGCAAAATCTCATATTCCTCCTAAATCATTTGCATTTTCATCTCAACCGCTCGCAGAATTGGTTTCCGGCAACAAAACAATGCCTTGCACACACTGCACTCGGTGTGTCGGTGTAATAAAAGTGAGTCTCTTGCAAAAATAAAACTTTTGGTTACAACTAAGTTGTCAAAAACCACTGTCTGATAGTTTACCAGAAGCAAAACACAATGCCACTCTATGCCACGAGAATCCGACACTGATTTTGCAAAAAGAAACTATAAACTTTTCATCAAATTACCCGCACATTGCTGTAAATTACCAGCAAAACAACACCAAACAAAAACAACAACCAAACGAATCCCCAACGTTCCAGGAACACACCACACAAATGGATAGTGTAAATTCTGCTGAAGGAAGAATGACTCACGGTCACGAGACACGAAACACGACACAATCACAACAACTTACAAAACCCCAAAGAGAAACTCACGACGAAATCATTTCCGTCAGTTGCACAGTTGCACTTGCAGTTTTTTGTTTTGTTTTCGTTTTTTTTTTGTGGTGGGATTGCAACAACAAGCAGAGGGATTCTCTGGTTCTTCTACATAAAATAGTAGAAATGGCTATACCCTTCCATATGGAATGACAATCTCCGAAAGTATTGTTTTGCCGACTTTCAGTCTCCGTTCAATTACCGCATTTGCTCGTTACCCGAGTTTACTGCAAACATTTTGCAGAAGCTGCTCACGAAGACAGGATATCTATTCGGAATTGCGAATGGAGATGTTTTCCTTTCATTGGATTGCAGGGGATTCTTTCTCAAATCAACGACAGCATACCGCCTGCCGCCGCGCGCGCCGCTCTGATTTGGACACTTCTTCTTGCCACAATGCACAAACGCCCAGAACATTGACCCTTTACCGAAGCCCTAAACGTTACCGTCACCAACAGGATGTCTCGAATCGTCCGCCCGCCCTATTCGAATTCAACTCGAGCTCGCCTCCAACTGATTGTTAGTCGGCCACAACATTTTGGGGGATCCTGACAGTATCCTGTTTTCACCATTCCCGAAAACAGTTTCGACTATTCATTCACACACCAAATGGAAATGAAGTTTTTGCCCTTTTTTGTCTTCAACATCCAAATGAATATGTCTTTTTTGTATATGTGTGTCTCTGTGTAAAGGTAACACCATAGCACATTGCCTTTTAAAATTAAAGAGCATGCATTCTACTTCAGAATCCTTGTATTGTGGCATTAAAAGGGTGAAAGATATACCTACAACTCCGAATATGCACTGGAAAACGTTTTGAAGAGGTTTTCATGATAAGAAGGATCAGAATTCTTATAGATAATTATAATACCTACAAACAATAGACTTTCTTTTTTAAAACAAAAAAGTCGAAAAAAAAGGTTTTTGGTGAAAGAAGTGTGGAGTGGATCTTAACCTTTAAATAAAAATAAATAAACTTTAAAAACAGAAACACAGACTTTTAAAAGTATCAATTAGTAAGTCACAATCATTGTTTCATTTATTTATTGTGGAGTTGACTTGAAGAACAGTTGCTTAAAGTGGATGCTGGACTGCAATTCTCCGACATTAGACAACATCAGGAAAACATCAAGCGATGACTGATTTTTCTCAAGATCTTGAACAATGGTTTCCAATTCTGTGTGAAGTTTTTTCAACGTCATCTCATAAAAAATTGGTTTTTTCCATTTTAAAGGAAAATTGAACGAAGCTTAGCTCTCCTTGATTCTTTTCATTTTGAGTGATTCGAACAGAAAATTCGTTCTTTTAATTCTTATGAATTTGAGAGTCGAAATCAGGGCTATTCCTGTTAAGACAATCAGACCAAAAATATAAAATGTAAAAAAAGAGCCAAGTTCTCTTATGTGCGAACAACATTGTGTAAAAAGTTAGCCACCAAAAGTAATGAGATCTAAAAGAACGCCAAGTTCTTACATGTAAAAGTGTTATATTGAATATTTACTACAACTACTACACTTTCGTGGTTTTTGTAGTGAATTTTACTATTTTACAGTTTAGTAAAAATCACCACACGTTTTAGTGAATTTTACTACAGAAATTTCTCTGTGTGTAATACAACAATATTAAAAGAAAATAGTTTGGATGAAAATTTACAAGTTCACTGTTCAAGTTTTAAAATGTTATTAATCACGCTTCAAACGAAAACTTGCCAAGTGAACTCGTAAATTTTCATCCAAACTATTTTCTATTTTCTTTTAATATTGTTGTATTACACACAGAGAAATTTCTGTAGTAAAATTCACTAAAACGTGTGGTGATTTTTACTAAACTGTAAAATAGTAAAATTCACTACAAAAACCACGAAAGTGTAGTAGTTGTAGTAAATTTCACTACAGATAAAAAAAATATGTAATGAAAATCATTGCACCTGTAGTGATATTGACTACATTGAATGTAATAAAATTCACTACACAAAGCAATAAAATTTACTACATTAAAACATAAAATTCACTATCAGTGCAGTGAAATTGACTATAGGTGTAATGAAATTTACAACGATCATTGCTTAAATTTTTTGCCAATGGTAGTAATCATTCACCATATTTCGTTTCAGAATGCGCTTGTGAAAATCAATACAAATGAAGTTAAATTCATTACACATACAATAAAATTCACTATCAGTATAGTGATATCTACTGCGTCGTGCAGTGAATTTTGCTGCCAATGTAGTGAATTTTTGTCCGCTTTTTTTAAAGAAAATTCTTGGGTCATCACTACAAATGCAGTTAAATTCACCATACATACAATAAAATTCACTATCAGTATGTTGAAATCTACTACGTCGTGATGCTTACTCATTCTCATTGTATAAATGGAAATGGAAGCCATTTTGTAGTATCGTCTCTAAGAAGTGTGTTCTGTGTTGTAACGCGATCAATTTTTCACTTTTTCTCAAGATTTTTGTAATTTTTTCGTGAAAAAATAAAAAAAAAATTTACTCCGGGAACAAAGGGTTAAGGTATTAGTATATGATGAATTCATCATACACTCAACATCATATTTTCAAAATAACTTTTTTTTGCAACTCAAACCAATTTATCGGTTTTGCAACCGAGGTCATTGAACTTTTTTGATTTTTCCGATTTTTTTTTTATTTATTCGTTTACTTCTTTTTAACATGATCTTGCAAATTTTAAATATAAAAATAATAATTCAAATTAGCTATGATTTAATTAATACTTAAGTGTTTTTCATAAGGTAAAAAGAAGAAGGTACAAACTGTTGCCTTAAGACAAGAATCGAAGTACCGAGAAAAAAAAATTGAGAAAATAGAACGATTATAATAAATATTTACAAATAAGTGTTTTGGGGTGAACACTAAATGCGAGATTCAGTATAATCTGATAAGAAGAAAAAATTAACAATGAATAAATGGAAATGAAAAGTGTGTGAATAAATAATTAGATAATGATCCTGATAATATTATCAATTTCATCGAGATCAAAGCTAAAGAGCCATTTTTTATTTTTTTATTGAATATATGAGTAGAGTGAGTGCAACGTAAATCAAAGGGTAATGCATTGAAAAGTCTAGGTGCTATTGAGCTAAAAAAGTTTAAAAATTGATTCGTATTATGTACTGGAATGTGAGCAAGGTTTCTTTCATTACTGCGCAGTGTGTAAGTTGGAATGTTGGAACTCAAAAGATAGCCACTTCTTAAAAAAAATATTCTTAAAACTTTATAGAAATAGAGATGTTTCAGAGGAAGAATGCCAGATCTGACAAACAATGGAAAGCTATGTTCATATTTCCTTTTCTTGCAAATAATACGTATTATATTCTTTTGTGTTACTAAAAGAGGTTGAAAAAGGTTTTTGTAACAACCACCCCAACAAACTATACCGTATTGTAATTTCGATTGAACTAACCCGTAATACAAAGTTTCCATGAGTTTCCTGCAACATAATTTTTTCAAATGAAACATAATATAAGTGGTTGAAGATAAGTATTTCCTTAATGCTTGAGTGTGAACTTTCCAGCCCATTTTGTTGTCAATATGTATTCCCAGATATTTATATTCATTCAGTAATCGTTTCAATACAGAAACAGTTTGGAGAACAAATATTACCTAAAGCAATATGTTGAACTTCATCGGAATTACAACAAGAATTTATACTCAGTGGGATTTTTTTACAGTCATAACTATGTTGAACTAGTAATGGAAGATTCAGATCTAAAGTATGTGGTTTGAAAAATATAATTCTTGTTTTCTCACTTATTACAAGTTTATGTATACCAAACCAATGTCTTAGTAACTCTAAGTCAAGATTAATGTCTGAAACCATATCAAGTAAACTGGGACTAGAAAAAACGCAAGCTATATCATCAGCAAAGCCAACTATTTTACCTTTAAAGTTCAGACTAAATATACTGTTAATATAAATCGGAAATAGTAATGGACCTAAGACAGAACCTTGTGGAACACCTATGTCAATATTTTTCACTTCGCTGAATTTGTCACCTACTTTGACCTTATGTTTTCTGTTTTTGAGGTAAGAACAAAACCAGTTTAGCATAAAGCCTCTGGATCCAGCTTTTTCTAATTTACGTATTAATATGTCATGGTCAACTGTATCGAAGGCTTTTTTTATGTCAATATAAAGAGCGGAAGTAAATTTCTTTTGATTCAAAGATTCATATACTAAGCTACAATGAGCTAAGAGTGCATCTTCAGTAGATTTAAGGTGTTAGGATAAATGAAAGCCATAGCCAAAGCTGTAGTGTGTGTTATTTTTTTTTACTCGGTTACAAAACCGATATAAACATAATGTAAATTGGTTTTAGTTGCAAAAAAAAAATTATTTATGAAGACGCCAATTCCAAATGCAAATGAAAATCTGTGAATGCAATGAAAATCTAGAAACTCCAATATATGAAGATCCATCTAATTTTTTAAAAACTATTTTGGAGGTTATTTATAGGTATTTTACCGGCATTCAAATGTGTATCATTTGGTTTATACTCTTGGGAGGCCAATCATTTTATCAGTGGCTTGTGTATGTAACACTTTTTCAGTAGATGATTTGCAACCCAGTACATTGAAATTTTTTGATTTTTCCGATTTACTGCTGGAACACAATGCAAAATCGGATTTTATTTCAGAATTTTATTTGAATTTCTGTAAGTATATTACTTTTATTTAACCCGAGACATTCATATAAAATCTAGATTTTTAATTAAAAATGAATTCTAATGATAAAAATTTAAAATCTATTGCAGATGAAGCAAAAAGTATTCTAAAAACTTTGGAGACTGCTGATACTCTAGCAAAATCTGCTTCAAAAGTACAATACAAATTATTGCATCAAAAACTGAAATCTACAATATATTGGGGTGTTCGTTATTTGGGGTCAAAATTGACGAACACCCTAATATATATGTAGAAGATTTCACTTTTAGTTGCAGTAATTGTATTGAATTTGAAGTGGATTTTACTACAAACTGAAGTACAACCGCAGTAGTGGATTTCACTACCGCTGTAGTGGATTTCACTACCACTATAGTGGATTTCACTACCGTTGTAGTGGATTTCACTACAGCTGTAAATAATTTCAATACCGTTGTAGTGGATTTCACTACCGCTGTAGTGGATTTCACTACCGTTGTAGTGGATTTCACTACAGCTGTAAATAATTTCACTGCCGTTGTTGTGGATTTCATTACCGCTGTTGTGGATTTCACTAGAACTGTGTTGCTTTTCACTGCGGCGTGAAATTTATCGCACTACCGCTGTAGAGGATTTAACTACAATTGCAGTAAATTTCACTGCATTGTGTAATACATTTTACTACTGATGCAGTGAATAACACTACATCGGCAGTAGATTTTACAACCATAATAAAAAAATCTGTAGTGAATTCCACTACATTGGCAATCGATTTCACTGATTTCGTGTAATGAAATTTACTACATCTGTACTATCAATTGAAATACTACAGGTGTAGCGAATTTCATTACAGCTGTAGTAGGTTGAAAAATCACTACATTTTTAGTGAATTTCACTACCGTTTTTAGTTAATTTCACTACAAATTTCTCTGTGTGTATCTTCTATGATTTAAAATATTCAATATAACACTTTTACATGTAAGAACTTGGCGTTCTTTTAGATTTCATTACTTTTGGTGGCTAACTTTTTACACAATGTTGTTCGCACATAAGAGAACTTGGCTCTTTTTTTACATTTTATGTTTTTGGTCTGATTTCACATCTTTTTGCAAAGTTTTTTTTTATGAAAGCATGAACCTCGAAATAGCTTAATAAGCTAGCAATTTGCAAACTTTAACAATATAATTGGAATTGCCTTGCCAATTTATAAATAAGTAATAGGTAGGTTAGGTTAGAGTGGCTGCCTAGATGTCACATTTAGACCTCAAGGGTCCATTGTGAAACCATTAAAGAAAGTTAATGAAGGAGTTTTATGAATTATGAAGTTAACCCTTTCGGGACGCAATTCAGGTGATGAAGTTATAGATATCTTTCACTTTGGAACTAGTTCAGGAGCTTTTCATTATTTTATTTTATGAAAAAAAGAAGACATTTGTTATAGGCGTGGCCGGTGGGCGTTGGTACCATTCGGGTTGTTTTGGTACACAATTGTACCACTCGTTCACATAACAACCCGAATGGTACATATGTGTACCATTTCGGGTTGTTATGTGGTACAATTGTGTACCATTCGTTCAGTATAAACAAGTATAGTATAGACAAGCGAGTTCCAATTTTTGAAATAAAATAATTTACAGCTACTAGATCTGCAAAAAAACGATTAAAATTTGAACATAAAATACACAGGGACGAGCTGGTACAAATCTTGTTTGATTATTGCAATAAACTTTGATTTTAGGGATGTTCAAACCTCAGGTGGTACACATGTGTACCAGGCGTCCCGAAAGGGTTAAGGAAACAGAATTCTAAATTTCAACATCCTATGACCATTTTAAGAAAGTGGGCGGCAGCCACTCCCCTTTAATGAAACTGCATTTTTATACTTATATTTTCTCTTATACTCAACCGAAACCCTATCAGAATTTCGAATTTAATCGTTTTCGACCATTTTAACAAAGTGGGCGGATACCACGCCCCTAAATGGAAATAGATTTTTTTCTAATTTTTTTCATGTTATTCAACCAAAACCTTACAAGAATTCCAAATTTCAACATCCTGCGACCGTTTTAATATAGTGGGCGGAAACCACGCCCCTTAATGAAACCAAAATATTTTACTTATATTTTTCCTTATATTCAACCAAAAGTCCATTAGAATTCCGAATTTCATGATCCTACGACCAGTTTTAGAAAGTGGGCGGATACCACGCCCCTGAATGAGCAAATTGAGTTTTTCGATTTTTTCCTTGGTATACACCCGAAAACCTACCATTGTACCAAATTTCAAGATTCTACTATTGTTAGAATTTGCTTCATAATTTTGATGATCAGTCAGTGAGTGAGTCAGTCAGTCAATTACGGTTTTTGAAATGTTTACTGTTCAATATCTCAGGAAGTAGTGGTTCTACAAAATTATATTTTTCACAGGACCTGTGTGCCCATAAAGTTAATACGTAATTCAAATTTGAAGCTTCTAACTCTATCGGTTCAAAAGTTATGGGGGGTTAAAAATGTGCTTGAGTTCGATCCTGTAAAAAGGGAGTAGTGCTGGAACTTGGCTGGGCACAACCGTGCCCTTTGATCTTTTTGAAATTTTTATTACAGGAAAACTACAATTGGGATTTTGATTTTCAGGAAAAAAGGCAAACAATAATAAAACAGCAAAAATTATATCAATAGTTCAGAAAAAGGACGACTTATAAAAATATCGGACGAGTAGAATTGAAAATTCATTCGATTTCGATTTCAACAAAATTTAAAGAAAAGTGAAAGTTCTGGGTTAAAGACAAACTATGCACTGAAGTGCGTTTTTGCGCTGACAATAGTCGATAGTTGACTATAGTTTTTATGTAAAAAAAAAATGGTTGATGTGTCATAGTTGAAATAGTTAGAAATAGTTGAAATTATCCAAAAACGCTTTTTAGTTAGGTTTGGTTGATCTGTCAAACAAGAAAAAAAATTCTTTTGAGGTTACATTTTTCTTTTCTTTTGATCATAATCATAATAATTGAAATGGATAAAGAGACAATAATTTTCGTTGCTCTACATTTATTGCAAAAATTCAAGAATGATCTTGATATGGTAAGTTCTGAAAGACAATTGAAATAAGATCATATTTATTTATTTTTGAACAACCTACAGCAAGAAAGGCAAATGGAATAATCGAAATGAAGACCACCCTCCATAAAGAAATCTTCAAGCTGTTCCAAGTAAGTCAGCTGCTGATATTCTCCTAATTGCTGCTTCTAGATTCGCTGAAAAACTATCAATTCAATATCTGGTTCGTGCTTTTATATAAATAAACGGAGAAAGTCTTTATTTTCTGAAACCAATGAACACATTTTTTTATTGCAGACAGAATACATAAAAGCAATAATAATAATAATGACTTCCACTTTTTCTTGCGTCTCGGATTCGCCGATCAAATTTTGATACGTTCTTCGGCGCCGAGTTTGTTCGCATTTTTCTCGTTGATTGTCTTCCTCAGCTTACTGATGGCTTCGGCCTTCTCCCGGACACTCTTGTACATCGACGATTGATTGCGCTTCTGCTTAGGCTTCCAGCATTGTCTCGACTTCATACTTGAGTCGTTCGTAGTTGTCTTCGAGGTTTTTGAGCTTGATTTCGATAGCTGAAGGCGCATCGATGGCGTTTGAGGACTTTTCCCGCTCTTCGTTGAGTTCTCGAAGGAGCTTCTTGTTCTCCAAACGATGAGCATGTGAAATTTGTTCGACGACCCAAAGAATACAATAAAAGTTATATGAGATCTATTTGGAGATGAAAAACCTTACCTCAGATTTCTCCTTCATCCTCTCCTGCTCGGCCTTTTCCCACATTTTGTGCTCCTTATGGTGTGACTCTCCTCGCAGTGACTGAGGATTTTCGAGTATGTCTCGTGGAAATTTTCCTCGTGGAATGGTGTGACTTCGCAGATGAGTTCATAGCTTATGATACCCATGCACCAGAAGTCACAGCTGACCTGTAAACAGTTTTTAGCTTCAATGTTTAAAACTCGAGGTTTGAAAGAACTAACGCTATGCTGGGATTTGGTCAATCTGCAAGTGGAAATTGTCTCAAGCTGTTCTGGAGCAATGTAATCAGGAGTTCCAAACGGCGAGGAACTGTACACATGCCCGTCACGATTCAAAGCAGCGGAAATTCCAAAATCTTCCAGTTTGATATTGCCAAGGCGGTCGATCAGAATGTTTTCCGGATTGATGACGCGATGGACATAGCCCATGCAATGGAGAGCATAAATGGCAAGAGTCACTTCGGCCAGATAGAACCGAGCCAGGTCTTCGTCGAAAGGTCCATTGCGACTCATCAAACTAAGCAAATCTCCTCCAGGGAAGTATACTCCATAACAAAGTAGAGGTATGCATTGTCCTGATTGAATTTTAAGCAATTGTAAATGATGCGGTTTATGCTAATACTTCAAAAGACTTACCTGAAAAGCGTATTGAAGATTTGTTAACCATTCCGAACTCCATTCATACAACTTTCGCAGATGTTTTTCTTCCAATTTGGTGTGGGCATATTGATACAGTTTGAGTTGGTAAATGTTGAGAATGATTTTGGACATTACTTGGTTGAGATTGGCAAATACTTTCTTATGGCGTTTTTAATTGAGAATTTGGAAGTAAAGCATTCTGAATGCGTTCGATTGGGAAAAAGTGACAATTCTGATTCTGAAAAGAAGAGAATTCCCTTCTGATTTTAAAACCAGAATGCTTTTTTAGATTCCAGATTGCCAAATAAAAATGCCATTAAACAAAAAAATCACTTTGACACATCAACTACTTTCAACTCACCTCCTGAAATGAATTGGGAATAGTTAGAATAGTTACGATTGGACACATTAACACTGACCGCAAAAACGACAAGTGTGGCGTGCAAAAACGACAAATAGCTACAGTTGACTATAGTCAACTATCGTCAGCGCAAACACGCACTTCTGACCTTAGTACAATTAATGACAACTGTAAAATAGAACTTCCTTTAAAAAAATTATTTCAACATTTTATTTACCATCGAAGGTATTTTAGACTCAATGAAAAGTATTTTCATACTTTAGCAGACTTCTAGCTAAATCAAATTTGCTAGCGAAGACCATTCACTGCAAATCTTAATTCAATTCATGAACTTCTTCATCATTTCTTTCTTCAAGAATGTTGGTCTTTTGCTCTCCGTCTTCTAAACGAAAGAAAAAAAAAAACTCATTACTCGAAGAAACATTCTAAATTGTAGCTTTTTCGGTCGAGGAATTTCTTTTTAAATAAAAATGACAATGATTGAACTAATTCTAGGAAAATACTAAAAAGTGCACACAATGAAAATAAGGTGAATGCTGAATGGTTGGTTTCTTATTTTCCAAAGCAATTGAAAGGAAAGGTTTTAAATGCGAACTAAAGGCGAACCGTACCAGTTAGTCATAGTTGTATGCTTTATGTTTGTCTTCAGCGGAAATGTGCTATTTTCCACTTCAGATCACAGCCGCCGCCGCCGTTCGCTGACGAAGGAAATAAAGAGCGGAAAGCTTTACCAAGGGCAAGCAAGTTCTAGAAGAACTTTTCTCAATTGACACAACGCAACGCATCCTTCAGTTTATTATTTTCTTTCTGGGATACCTTTCCCCCTTTCCGCTTCCATTGGAAGGCGAACCATTTTGTATACATATAAACATAGGAATATTATGTTAACGCTGAATTGTACACAGATGCTTTGAGTTATTGCATCTTTGCGCAGTTTCAATGGGTATTTTTTATCGCCGTATGACAAAATTTATCTCGATGAAGACAAGGAGGCGGAGGAAATAATTAGGACTAACAAGTACAAATGTTCCTAATTAGTGGGAATTTTACTAAGCCATTCCAGATTTTAAAGGACTAGCAGGTTCAAAAACTTCTTTTACCGAACAACTGGCAATTTCTTTAAATTGTCAAAACTCCACCTGCTGCAACACATGATGCCTTTTTTGGCAGAGGACAACCAAACAACTGCCTATCTCTTTAAGTTGTCGAAACGCCACCTGTGTTTTAAAACAATCGAACCCAATAACAATAACTACACAAAACAATAGCTGCAGAGTGCAGATTTATCTTGGAACCTCGAAGTCGTTTGACGATTGGATTATTCATAAGAACAAAGACAAAGAGTAAAGGAACATTGCTGTGCCCCGAAAATAATCTCAAAACCAAATCTCGAAACAAAATCACTGAGGAGAAATAATGTACCATGGTCACCCAAGGAAAGCAGATAATAATCATTTTTGTCTATAATTCCGTGTTAAATGGCCTCTTAACCAACGTCATCTCGCCCTTCTTCTTTTGTTAATATCAAAAGCAGCTCCATTTTGTGTTATTCTATATCAACCCACATCCACCCCTGTACTTCAATTGCACACAAAACTCACCCAAACACTCAGGTCCATCACCAGGAACAAAGAACTGGAAAAGCGGGCGAACACAAAGTAGACACAAATGATATCGGAGAGACCCCCATGTGACCGATTCGATTTATCTCAACATCATCATCATCATTGCGGTTGTGTTGGCAGGAGTGTCGAGTGTTTACCTTAAAGAGCTCTTTCGTGTCGAAAATCAGTGCGTTGCAGCGTCGTCTTTGATTCTTTCTTCTTCTCCTTGATGTGACTTCTGGTTTCGTCAACCCCTGCGTCATTAATGTGGTATATGAGAGGGAGTGTTATCTCAGCAGTTGTACCCTGAAGGGAAATAAATATAATTATTATCAATTTCTACAGACCCTTGCACATAAAGTCCTTGCATGAGCATGAAGGACGACACACAGTTGACATCGTAATGTCAGATTTTTGGAGTGACGGACGTCTGCCATGTGACATAAGATGTACCGAATGCCGGATGACGATGACGACGGACGCACGGTGCGTAATGTGATTCCCTCAGAAGCAGCTGAAAAACAACATGATCACGATATGGCCCGAAGGTTGGTATTAAATGAGCTTAAAATTATAACAACACCATCATCATCGGCATTATGCATATAAAGCACGTTTTTGTTTGGGAAACTGCGAATGAGAAAGATTCGCTTTCATCGTTAAGGGAATATAATTTACAATTCTGACAATTCAATGTCGCTTGTCATCCTGTCAGTGTGCGGTTGGTGGTGTGAGCGGACAGCGAATTAAAATGCAGTGGCATTTAATTATTCGCCCCAAGGGAATTTCAACCTAGAGTTTTTGTTTCCATCATTGCGTGTATGTTAATATGAGCGTAATGACATGGGTAAATGGAGCGAGCCGTAATGCTGGAGGTGAATATAATTGTGACGTCTTCCCAGTAGGTAAGGAATGGTAAGGAAATTCAAGGTTTCTGAATTTTTGATGGTGTTTCAAAGGACGACTCCAGCTGCTCATGGGCTCTACGATTACAATAGGAGATATGATAGTAAAGAACATGAGAAGCACTCGTTCGAGATCACAAGAGGAATATAGCAATCATCTTTAAATCGATAATAACCGTCGAAAAGTAACGCTATTCCATCAAGGTGGGGAAAAACCTCACCGTTTTAGACAAAGCACTCGCGTCATGCAATTTTTGTTAACTATAGTTCTCGCAAAGATTGCAGAAAACTCACTTGTCCCACCTACGTGGCGAAGTCTTTCCAATTGATATAGGACAAAATTAGAAATCATAGCCTGATATGAGAGGGAGAGACAGATCCCAAGAAATTGGGTCTACCGCGTTAATGAGACGGCAAGACCAAAACCAAGACTAAGGACACCCATCATTTGCGTCTTGAAACAAGCGTCAGCATAGATATTGCATTAGTGGTTAAGGACTATGTGTACCTGCGGATCCTAGCCACTACGCTACCAGAAAAAAGTAAGAAACAACGTATTTTAACATTTATTTTGTGCTAACGAGACCATAAAAAAACGGAGTTTATCTTGTCTCCTGCAACAAATTTCGTACAAGTAACAAGTAAATAAATAAACACATACTTTCACTTGTACTGTTTGTTGTCTTTAAATTGGTCTCGCGACTCAAAAGAAACGCAGTTGAAAGGAAACCCAATTATTTGCACACCCGTATTCTTTTTTTGTGTAAAAAAAAGTCATGGAATGCCTCACCAATTTTAACATCTCTAACTGAAGTAAGTCTTTTTGCTATCGAAACCAACCTCCCCACTTCAAGATCGGTCTGTTCACAATAAAAAGGCAGCTTCTATAATCCGACTCTCAGTGCTTTAGACCATATCGGGCAGTGTTGAGTTGAGCCAAGGCAGTCTGGTTTGGATGGAATCATTGAACTCCCGCTCTGACGTCTAAGCCTGTCATTATTTCTTTTTTTCTTCTAAACTCTTATATGCTCCAATGCCAGATGGTAAGTCGTAAGATGTATGGAAAGGTACCTAGCTCCACCATTTCTACTACCGAACAATTTGTATTGCCTTGTACTTTTCTAGGTGAATATACTCCATTCTCCTCAACAACGATGTCAATTGGTTCGGTAGGTTTAGGAGAGGTTACTCCTTGGTCTACAAAAATTCCCAAGCATCTATTCATCCAGAGACTGGGTGTATTACGTTCATTTTGAAGTGATACCGGTCTTTTTTTCTTCTTCCTTTATTATTTCGTCCTGTTTTTTCTTGCGCTTTTAATGATATGGCAAGCAGAAGGAAAGAATGCTGTTACTTTCCTTGTTATTAAGATTGCTTTTTTATGTTTATTTTTTTATCGGTTTTGAATGTAAATTCTGGGTAAGGAGAGTAAAGAGTCGAGAATTTAGAAGAAGAACAATTCACCACGGAGATAGAGAAAACAAAAATTTAATTGAAAAGAAACAATTGAAAATAAGAATTTTAAAAGCGTTTCGCAGAGTTGACTGTCACTACTTTAAAATTGTCTAATATGTTTGCACTTAAAAAAAAACAAGAAAAAAATTAGTTAAAAAAATAAGAACCATTCGATGTGTCCAAAGGGCAAAAAATGTGCATTCCAGAGGAGGATGTTTTTCTTAAAGCCAAAGCTATCTATGTCAACACTTATTCTCGATATCCTGATCGAATAAACGCTCAATTTGAGTCCGGCTCCGAGCCTGAGTCCCAGTTCAAGTCCGAGTCCGAGTTCGATTCCGAATTCGTTACCGAGTTCGAGTCCGAGTCCGAGTCCGAATCTTACTCCGAGTCCGAGAGTTCTAGTTCAATTCCGATTGCAACTTCGAGCCCGAATCCGAGTCCAAGTCCATGTACGATTCCGAGACTGAGTCCGAATCCGAGCCCGAGCACGAGTCTGAGTGCGATTAAGATGCCGAGTCTTAGTCCGATTCCAAGTTTGTGACCGAGTTCGAGTCCGAGTCCCAGTCCAAGTCCGAATCCAAGTCCGAGTCCAAGTAAGAGTTCAAGTCTGAGTCCGAGTTCGATTCCGAATTCGTTACCGAGTTCGAGTCCGAGTCCGAGTCTGAGTCCGAATCTTACTCCGAGTCCAAGTAAAAGTTCTAGTTCAATTCCGATTGCGAGTGCGAGCCCGAGTCCAAATCCGATTCCGAGTACAAGTTGGAGTTTAATTTCAAGTCCGAGTCCGAGTCCGAGTCCGAGTCCGAGTCCGAGTCCGAGTCCGAGTCCGAGTACGAGTCCGAGTCCGAGTCCGAGTCCGAGTCCGAGTCCAAGTCCGAGTCCGAGTCCGAGTCCGAGTCCGAGTCCGAGTCCAAATCCGAGTCCGAGTCCGAGTCCGAGTCCGAGTCCGAGTCCGAGTCCGAGTCCGAGTACGAGTCCCAGTCCGAGGACGAGTCCGACTCCGACTCCGAGTCTGAGTAGGAGTCCGAGTCCGAGTCCGAGTCCGAGTCCGAGCCCAAGTCCTAGTTCGAGTACGAACTCGAATCTGAGTCTGAGTCCCAGCCCCAGTCTGATCCCGAGTTCGAGTCCGAGCCCGAGTTGAAAAACACTTATGACTGATGATAGTACTTTTTAATCCCGGTATACCTGATCTAGAGACAAACAAATTTAATTTGCTCATATAACACATGAAATTTAAAATGTTCCTTGCATTGGGGGTGGTATCAAGCCCACTTTCTATAAACAAATAACAAGAGTAAAGTGATATTTTTGCATATGGTTTCAAACTGGAAACTCAAAACGCAAATTCTTACAGTGTAGGATGAAATTCTGTTTGTCAAGTTATTACTTCTGACTTTTCAAACAATTTCAACATAACAGCTAATTGTTTTCCCCCAAACCAAGTTGCACAATATAAAAAAGCGTTGCCTGACCGCCATGCCATCATGAAAATCGTATTTAATACAGTACAACGCAATTTTGACGTTAAAAAATAATAATAATTGGAATTACTTTAAGCCTTAGGAAATTCGGGGAAGGGAACGCAAGCGGAGAGAGCATAAGAGGAGACCTTACCCACTTTTAGAAATGACCAATAGAAAGAAAAAAATTTAAATTAGCTCACGAGCTCACATTAAATTTCCGCACCCGTTAGAATCTCTCAAGAATGTTTTGTAAAATGTTTCGCAAAAATTTTCGTTCGCGGAATTTTTCCCATGAAATAATATTTTATCCTCGTTTCGGCAGTTGGTTCCTTAAAATTCATGCAATTATTGGTTTTTTATATACTTACTGCCTCCACGCTCTCAACAAAATGGTAAACGGCTCGTTAACGTTATGTTCGTTGGTTGTGTAGGTGTTGAATTGTAATTATTTTTTTCTAGTTAATACTTGAAACACATTTATGCATTGCAAGTTTGTAAGGAGCCTTATATATAGGGCTAGGGTAATGAGCAAATCTGCGAAACTAGGGCGCAAACAAAAAATATAAATTGTGTCCTTAAACGAAATTAATTTACTTAATTTTTGTGCTTCTCATCCACGATTGCAATAATTTCATATTTTGCTTATTTTTTATAATTTTCATGGAAGATTGTGTTTTGATTTTGATAATGACTTCCTTGTTCTTTTTCTTAGAGAATTAGACGTTATGGTCCTGTGATTTTAGACTCGATAGAAGAAAAGTTTACTTTTTGCAAGGGTCAGGAGTTTTTTTTCCTTGTTTTCACTTCCTTCGTTTATGCCTTTCATAACATGAGAATAAGAATGAAAATCGGAAAAAGGAAATTTAATATAATTATGTTCAGTTGAAATTTCTGCCGGATATGAAGGAAATAAAGTGCTGATTGGGAAAGTTTTTGGGTCAATATTTTGATTGGAATTACAAGAGTAGTTTGTTCTAGTTTTATATTTCGTTGAAGCCTTTTTACTGCTTGGAGGATTTTTGCAGCAGATGTAAAGAGCTAGAAAGTTGATTTCTTTGACAAAGTAAAATCCCTCTTTTAGAGTTGAATGAAAAGTAATTGATTGTTTTTCCTTTTTTGTTAAATTCAGATGAAAATTAACAATCACCAGGAGGTCTAAAGATTCAAGGTTGTCCTTGATTCTCACAATGTAACATGATAAGGATTCTTAACAAGTGTTAAAAAGTTAGTATTTTTCATATGGAACCTATTATTTTTACTAAATAACCTCTCTTTGATTTGATCGGGTGATGATGACAAAAAAAAAACCAAAGAGAAGCTGAAAAATGAGCAATTCATGAGTTATGTTAAAAGCCGTGCAAATCTTATTAAATTATTTTGGCGAAAGAGAAACCAATAAACAAAAACAATAGTGCTGGCGATATTGACCATTCTGAATACTTTGTTCGTTTTTCAATTGCTTACTACTTCACTTCTTGTTTGTACTTCTATTTTAATCTTAAGTCGTTTTATTAGCACCCGAATAAAAGAAGTACACCTAGAAAATACAACAACATCAGTTTTAAATATTTCCAAATAGGATGCCACAGTTCTATTAATGTTGCTACTACTCCAAAGCCTTATTTTTGGTCACTCGAATGTGTGAGAATCAAGGAGAACGATTTTTTAAATTATTGTTTTGCCCAAAAGTATTCCTTTGCATGTTGCCGTATTTGATTATGCCAAATCACAGTGAGAGCGTTAGGGATAGTTGGAAAAATGGAGAGGGTTTAAAACGAGGTGTCGGTTAACATTGGTCTAGAATTGTTGAACATAGCAATGCTGGGGAAGACAGAGTGTGGGAGAGAGTTCTACATTATCTGAGTACGTCTTAAGAACTCTGTACATGAAAGTACGTCCGAAGTTGGGCTCGAGGGTGAACTGATGGACATTCCTGGAGGGGTGGGTATTGTAATGTGTATACACTTTATTTATCTCTTACGCTCTGTACCTCTTTCTATATTTAATGTAGGTACACAATTTTCTTACTCTCTTTATTTACTCTGTATCTCTTTAACTCTAATATCGTTTAATTGTAGTAGTAAACACTTGTGAGGGGCAATACCTAGTGATTAAGAGAAACTTTTTGTTTAGCATTAAGAACGTTAGCCCCTACAAAAAAAAATCCCAGTATTTTTGTTTGTAAGTGTAAGCTTCTGGAACATTCAAGCTTCTCCAAGAACCAATATAGTAGTTTCTAGAACCAAGTATTTTTGTTATATAAAGAGCCCGTTTGGCGGCGAAGAATTAATTGATTGTGAACTGCGATAAAGTAAAGATACTGTGTTCGAAAAGTAATTGAAAGTGTTGAATAAATAAGTTTGTGAATGATTTGAACAAAGTGAATTTGTGTTTTATTTGAAAAGTAAATAAGTTTTAATTGTCGGACCAAGCCGAATATTACAGTATTATGGTTGAATATCTTTATACCCAGCCCAAACGTGGGAGTTGTACTCAAGCTTAGGACGCATATATGTTTTATACATGGTAGCCAGATCTGAAAGGAAAACAAATTTATTGCATCGTCTTAATAAACCTAAGCATCTCGCGGTATTTTTGGCAGCATGGTATATGTGATGGTTCAACAGATGGTTGGTGATGCCGTTCGCGGATACCGAGAATTACGACGTGTTCGGTTTCATTGAAGCAACAGTGCCAAGGGGGTATATCTCACTTCAACGACACAAGACAGCATTGAGTTTTCGAAGCATTAAACTCTACTCGGCTTTTTATTGTCCATCCCCATCGTACAATGCAGTTTAAGTCAGAGTTTACTGAGCTTATCATAATTATTTAGTCGTTGCAGTTTCACATTCGGGCTGTGACTGTGACTCTGGGAAGGATTATGAAGAGCTAAGGGTACTATTATCAGCGAAACAATGCATTGGATTAGAAGTAACAGACAAGAGATCATTAATGAAAATGCGAAAAAGAGTCGGGGACAAAACGGAGCCCTAGGGCACACCAGCATTTATTTTGTGGGTTTGAGACCTGAAACCGTCTAATACAACTGGTATTGATCGTTTTGAAATTAAGTTTCTAAACCATCTAATAACACTGAACCAAATATAAGAGGTGAAATCAACTTAATGTTTTCGTAACATTTTAACTAAAGAATATTACGAAATTGATGATTTTTTGTAAATATTTTATTCAAATCAACAAGCTGATCTACGACAATAAGGAAATTTATTCAAAGTGAATAATTTATTTAGTTAACTTTTTAATGGAAGAAACAATAGTTGAATTGACGAAATGTATAAGAAATTTGAAGATATTTCGTAAAAAATTTTATTCAAATCAACTAAACATTATTCAATTTAGATATCTCTTCGGTTATTTTTTTCCGGGTCTAATAATTTGTAATTGAAGAATTTTTGTTCAATCAACAAGCACTTTGTTTCTTATTTACTAAGAAAATATTCAAATTGACTATTTCTTTTTATTCAAAACTGAAATTTTTTTCGTTAAAACTGAAAAAAAATATTCATTATACGAAACGTTTTTATATTTGAAAAAATTTGAAGAATTTTCGTTAACCGTTTGCATTCTGCAAAATTAACGAAAAATTCCCCGATTTGAATAAATTTTATCAATGTGCTTGCGTCTTTTTCTTGTTCTCGCGTAAGTTATATAAAAAATGCAACATTCAGTATAGTTACTTCTTATCAAACAATTGAACCGTATGGAGCTAAAGTTTGTAATTAAAAACGTGTAAAAATAAAGTGTTCATTGTGTGTTGTGTTTAGTTTGTGTACTTTGTGTCCTAAGTGCTGTGGTTGTTACCTACACCTTGCTGTTAATACAGACTTTTTGGTGAGTTATAAACTTTTTATATTTTTGTTTGTCCTTTGTAGACCAATAATTTGGTGCTTATACATTTCTTTCTTTCTTTCTTTCTTTCTTTCCACAACGTTCTCATTCCAACATCGAAAAAAAAAAAAAATAAACAACTCAGGCTGGCGAAAAGAATAAAAGATCAAAATTGTCCATCCGAGACTCGCAGTGTGAGGAGCATATAAGGGAAAGGATGGACCAAAATATGCGAATCCAGCCATTTGTGCTCCTCACTGGGAACATTTTGAACCCAATGGATATCATCATTTACATCGATGGAATTAAATGTAAGATGAATTCAGCAATCTCTGCGTTTGATATATGTTTTAAAAAATTTCAAGTTTTTAATCTTGAATATCCAGCACCGTCAGTGCTTGTTTGGACATTCATCCAAAAATATTTTTTTACAATTTAAGAACAGAGTACGACATTGAAAGTACCGCCATCAACTGTTTGATCCAATCAATGAAATAAAAAAAAACTGTGTTTATTGAAAAATAAAATAATCTAAAGTAATTTCGTTGTGGTCGTTATTAAGGTGTCGTTATTACTTTGGGTTTTTTTTTCAGCATTCATCCAGAGCTGCTTTTACTTAACTTATTTAGATCTTAATCAACGGATTGAGTAAGGCATCTACCATTACTGATTTTCAATTGTATTTGGCTCGATTAGAACAAATACGTGCTATCTTATAGTTGATTTGAAGAATGCATGGTGAAATTGAATATTTTTCTTGTTGAAAACACAAACGTTTTTATTTAAACCAAATAAACAAAAAGTTGAATTGACTACTAAACTAATAAGTCAATTGAAGAAATTTTCATCAAATTCACAACGGTTATTATAGTCAAATTGATTAAATTAATATTCAATTTGACTAATTGCTTTTATTAAAATTTAATATAAAATCGTCAAATTAACGATCATAATTAGTAGAATTGAATAAATAATTAACTAAAAAAGATTCGTGGATTTGACGAAATTTCTTCAAATTCACAGCTGACTACCAAATATTCAAATTGAATAGATGAATTATTCAATACAACAAACGGATTAGTAGGGTGTATATTAACCTACTTTTCGTTGATTTAACCTGCGATTTAGTTGTTTTCACCACCTTTTTTGGTTCAGTGAAGGTTTACCGAACGCCATACTTTTGTTTACTCCTGATAGATGGTAAGGTTAGCTTAGAGTGGTTTTCTAGATGTTTTTGACTCATTTAGACCTCAAGGATCCATTGTGGTACCATTGTGGAGAGTTATGAACTTAAACAAACCATTTTGTACTTTTAAATTAATAAGAGAAACATCTTGTATCGATCGTTGCCAGTTCACTTGTATTATCGAAGAAGGGATTACGGATATAGTTATTCCTCCTGTTGGAGAGTGCCAGACATGTACATAGGAGGTGTTGGACTGTTTCATCTTCCTCCTCGTCCAAGCATCTTCTACAAAAGTCAATAATGAAGACCCCCAGCCGCATAGAATGTCTACCTGTGAGTCAGTGTCCTGTTATGACTCCAATTGTGGAGCTTATACTTTGTCAGCTCACGGAAGTTAAGCCTTTTGACCGCTGCAAGTCTATGCTTGGCCATATTTGTTTGTTTGCTGGGCAGGTGGTACCTTGTGACCATCTGGAACTTGCAGATGTTTGCATGTAGCAAGTGGTGTTCCTATGTTGTCTCTCTGTCAAATAGTGTTCCGTTTTTGCGAGCTCATCAGCTTGCAATTTCCCGGAATATATCTGTGGCCCAGGACCCAAATTTGAGAGAATGTTAAAGTGTTCTGTCATCTCATTCAGAAATGATCGACAGTCGTGGAGCGTGGACTATAAGAGAATTTGTGGAAGACGGGAGAGATTTGAGGGTGGCTTGGCTGTCCGAGAAGATAAAGTATTCTTTGAGCCAGAATAGTGCCTCTTTTATCGCCATTACTTTTGTCTGGAAAACACTACACTGATTGGGGAGTCTATATGATAGACTGAGTTGTACAATAAACACAAGTTAGACAAATTTTAATCTCATCGTAACAAGCGTTTTTCGGGAAAATGACTCAGACTTTGTTTTTTCATGAAATTGTTTTTCGAGTTCAAAGAACTTAGGTTACTGTCCCTAAAATGTATGGACAAATCAAATTACGCTTTTGAAGAAGAATACCAATCAATGGTTTATTTCTTTAGAGATTAATAAATAATTGTAGTTCGGAGAATTTTTTTCGAGTGATTTTTCGATGACTCACGTATTTTTTTTCTTTTTTGGCCAATTATTGATTTCGTTTTCAGGACGTAGCTTTCTATAAAATTAAAAATACAGCCACTTTTTTTATCGGTTGTTTAATAAGTCAGTAGCTAGTTGGATATCATTTCAAATCAGAAAAAAAAACTGAATCAATCATAAGCCCCAAAATCCCAATCAATGTTACGAAATATTATCATCAATATCATCACTATTGATATAACTTTCCCGGGTTGTCAACCTCTGCATAAAAGATAATTCCTTTTTAATCTTATTTCCTGCACTATCACAAAAAATTAACCATCACGTCCTTTGATACAAAATTCATGAAAAATTCCCATTACGACAACATTACCTACCCACCAATTGTAGCAAAGTCCCGTAATAACAACGAATAATTTATTTAAAAATGGCCAGACAAACAATTTTTTTTTTGTTGTTAAATACAGCTTTAGAAAACCTACATAATTTTTGTTTGTGTTTACAAATCTCGTCCTCAATCGCATTACAAAAATCAATTCCCCAAATCATCACTGCTCAAACGTATACGTGTGGCACTTAACTTTCACTTTACCACATCAGCATTACATGACTTCGTCAACGTTGCTCCAAAGTCGATTAAAAAAAATACAAATCAAACTCGAATGCGATACGGTCGTCACTTTATGGCCATTATGAGTATTGTCGTCACAGATTCGCGGTTTTAACACGGCACCCGTGCATTAACCTTATTTCTCTTCCATCAAACAACAAATATTAATATATCCATCTGAAAGCGGGAGCTAGCCATGCTTGCCATGCCCTTTACCCCCACACCTGCAATAAGCACGACAGCCCACCATCAGCATCGGCATCGTGTCCCAAAGGAAAACGACTGAACGGCAGAAATTTTACATTTCAATTGTTTACTCAAGCAATTGTTAAATCTACAGACACGACACAAATACATATTCGGCACCAGTTGTGTAGGAGTTGAATTCCGTATCGGTGCGGCAAGCAGGCTGTCGAAATCCCATTCCTCCTGTTGCTGCCCTCTCCCACCCAAAGCAAATGGAATTTTTATCGTTGCAATAACAATTGCAAACGATTTGAATTCATTTGGCTGACACGCAAAACGCTTTTTACCATGCGAGTTGAACAAACGAGATTTGAGTCCCTCCGACTGTGAGGATGAGGACTGAGAAAAAAATGTTTATCAAACACGACTTGAAAACGGAACTCCGCTCCAAGAAGAAGAAGAAGTTTAAAGCTCTCTTGTTCCTGTTTTCGTTTATGTCATTGTTCCGCAAGCACCTTCCTTTGAATTGGAAAACAGTTGCAGAAGTTGTGTCACTCTATCCCTGTCTTTCCTTTTTCGACTTGTTTTTTTTTTTTTTTTCTTGCGGGTACTGTCATAAATAATGATGAGATAGTCTTTCAATTCCTTTTCTCTCACTTTGAGATTCGGGCTTGAAAATCTCATTAAACAGGATTCTGTTTTGCTTTTTTGTTTTTGTAAAAATATAAACGAGGACAAACTGCAGGAACTTACATCGAGTTGTTAAAGTTGAGGTGGCTTTGTATCGTTGGCTGTTGGCGTATCCTTTTCCAACGTTTGCAAATTGTTTTCTTCTTTTATGGGGAGCATAAATTACATCCCTGTTGCATTAAACCGATTTCCCTCCCTCACAATATGCAAAAAGTCCATCCATACGTTTCAGTTTGCTTTCTTGTTCTTTTTTTGTTTTGTCTTTTTTGCAGTAAACCAACCAGTGCATGGGGATGGGAAGTGATTTTAAAATTATTATATCTCAAAGTCCTTGTTAAAGGGCTTGGGCTTGGGTTTGGGTCATGAAAAATCAATTTGCTTTGTCCGAAAATGCATAACTTTAAGTATGGGTGGTTTGATGGCTAACTGCTATAAAGAGGTGTTTTTATAAGGATTTTTATTAATTTATGAAGTTGTTTAAAAGCAAGCATCTTCTGGGCAGAGCATAAGGTTCATCGTTTGTCGTAAAAAAGGGAAAACAATTTTTTTTACATATTTTCTTATTTGACTTGATCTATTTTCAGAGGGTTCGGCTTCCTGTTGAGTATATTTCGAACATTATTTATCGATTGAAGGGATTGTTTGCTATCTCAAGTGGAAGACTGAGAATGAAAACAAAAAATATGTTAAAGGTGACAAGAAACTGCTGACGTTTATAAGATAAAATCGTAAAATTTGAAAATTATATTTTTTGGTTGATGTTGTTTCATTTTGGTTGTTTTCGTTCTTGGATCGGGGTGTAGAAAACAGTCTGTGAAGCAAGAATAATTCTTCTAATTTGTTTTTAAATTTGGCTTAGCAAATCATATAGGGCTTATTCAGGACTTTAAAGATGACGGTCGGTGACCTATACATTCTCCCTTCTTACTCCGAAGTGGCCGAGTGAATGCAGTCGTCATGTTACGACTTTCTGAGCAACACTCACATATATTCATTTTCATATTATTCTCGGGGGGAAAAAACAAATAGATTGAGTAGGTTTTTTTTTATTATTTTCTGTTTAATGTCATTTCCCGTTTAGTGTTCAGAAAAGAAAAGTTTTTCAAGTCCTAGATTTATAAACGTTTTCGGGAAGCTGGGTTTGAAATTATAATCCCGGACAATAAAATCTCGCATAAAAAACGAATTCCCACAAACTACTTTACCGCATTACTTTTGCCCGAAAGAATCCTACCTTGTTAGATGAGACTCTAATTTTTTTCGTCAGTCAAATTTGCATGAAAATCAAGAAGGTTGAAATCTAGTACATTTTTCGATGTTTCTAACAGCCCTTAGGTCAAAGCCTTTTTCAAAAAAAGAACTTTTATTAGACACCAAACGGTGAGAATCATGGAGAAAAAATAATTTTTTTTCTCTATAATGTGCACACACTAAAGGGGCTTTTTATACACTTATTATGGCAGAGACAAAATTTCTTGCACCTTCTTAAGAAACCCAAACATCTTGCGGCATTTTTGGCGACATCGCATATGAGCTCGTTCCACACGCACGCATTTGCGATAATAGAGCAAGATGCCAGACATTACTATTAATATTCTTCTTTCAAATCATTCAATTATTATTATATTTTTTCAACGGCTGAATGAATACTTGTAGGTCCTTATTATGATGAACAATTATATAACGGTTGTCGAGGACAATTGTGAGTAATATCGATTTTAAATTGCAGGATTATTTTGAATAATTTACTCTTTTGCCAATATCTCGGCTACCAGACCTTCAAAAAACTTTCGATTAATAGAGTTCAACTAGACATTTCTTTTGATGTATCATTCGATGGATTTTGGAAAAAAAATGTCTGTCAAAAATCCAAAAAAAAGGATTGAGCCCATGATTTTTTTTTGTAAATCATGTCATGAAGAAATCGATTCAGCAAAATTCAACATACTTCATTCGTATTTGTCCTTGAGACTGTCATCTTTCTGCGCATATCAAAATAATATCTTCGAAGACACTTCGAATTTTATCTTACACAACGCCTGCACGGGTAGATACCTTCGACCATATCAGAGTACATCATTTACTTCCTGCAACAGTATAAAAATCAAAGAAAGTCCTTAATAAATAAACGTACAACAGGACATGCACGACTTTTGATGACTACTTAAATGGCAACATAACGACTAACTCAACTCAAGTCTGATTTTTATGAACCACATTCCTTCCGCAGTGAGTTTATTGATAATAATAACTGTTGTATCCTTTTTCATTCAAGTGATTCTTTATATTTTCAATGAAAAGAAGTTAGCAACAAAAAAATACACCCCAACACCACTAACAAAAGACGATGAAAAAAAGCAATCAAAAGATTTAACAGGCGATTAGCCAATATTCATTCAGATGGTGGGAGAGGATACGTTGTTTATCATTGTGCAACTTCTGCAGCAGTCATGATATGTTTTTATGAGAGAGACAAGGATAGTCCTTCAGCCTTTCATGGCCTTGTAAATTGACTATAAATGTTTTGTTATGAAACGATCCAAACATTTTTTACGTTTTTCGATTTTTCGATTTATGTTAATTTATGATAGCGAGCAGCTCTCCGTACTTTGTTGAATGGTTTTGTTATAAAAAGAAAGTAATTTCATGCACTAACTGTTGAAATTAATTATTGGAGTTGAGCAATTTGAATATATTAAAATGTATGAACTTGAGGAACTAATTTTCATATTAAGAAACGAAGCCACCTTTCAAATTTAAAAAATTCATGCCAACTATTTTTAGAACTCCTCTTTTCTTCTCTGAAATTTCCAAGCCACTGATTTTCTTATAAAACAGCCAAAAACACAGCAAATAACAAATCATACAATTTAAATGATAAGAAATATTTCCAAGGTGCCTTGCTACCACAGCAACAAACCATAAATGCACATTCACTATTCACAACTTGTGTGCTATGGTAAATATATCACCTTGCAATGTCTCGTGCATTTTTAATGGGACCAAATCGGATTTTCTATCAAAGAAAAGGAAAAACGAAACAACCTCATCATGGCTGGGAAACCTTCGGCATAAATGAAACAAAAATATTATTCTGCTGAAGATGCAGTTGCACAACATGTTTTACTTTTGTTGGATATGCACTTTTTACTTACATATATTTTTTCTTCTTATTATTAATTTTTTTTGTGTTATTGTGGTTACATGTAAAGAATATGATGTTTATTTTTATTTTTCTAGGTCGTTCAAAATTAATAAATTTTTAATACATGGGTATTAGAATGTAATACAAACTAGTATTACACCTTAATACAATAGGAATGTAATACAAACGGGGTATTACATTATAATGCAAGGGTATTAAAATGTAGAACAAAAAATACTAAATATTGGTTTTAATTCCAGATGTATTCAATTTTAATCTTTTTTAATACAAGTAGTAACTTTAAGACAAAAATATTAAAATTTAATACAAAATGTATTAAAATTAATTGTAATAATTTAAGAATATTAAAAAGTAATATTTTGTGTATCGCATACAGTTGTAATACAGAAGCTGTATTAAAAAATATCCCAAAATTTTTAACCGTGTATCAACCTTTATGTTTAGAATAAATTGCAACTACATACGTGGCTAATGAACAAAAACTTTAGTACCTTCGTATTCAATCTCGGTTCGGAAGTGCTTTGGTCGTCGCTAGAAGTGCACATTCCCTTTATTGGGTTGCAAAAATTATAGCTCGCGATATCGGGATAATATATCAAGTTAATTTCTAAGCCTATACACATGCAGTATACAATTTTCAAATTTTAATAAAAAGTATTGACAGCGTGTTTCAAAATTTTCCACTGAAATACAAAATTCTTCCAATACAAAATCGAATTAATATTTTTCCGGCAAAAATTGCAATAGCCTCTATGTATATTTAACTGGAAATATGTTTGCTTGTATGTCCGGTATAAACTCCTAAATGGCTCAACAGATATTTGTGAAATTTTCATGGCAGATACTGTTGTATTCAGGGATGGTTCTTGTGAAAAAAAAAATTGGAAAAATTTGAAAAACGGAAAAGTGGGAAAACTGGAAAAACAGATTACAGATCGAAAACTTGATTTTTTAAGGGAAAATGGCTTATTGAATGGGAAAAGTAGAAAGCTCTTGATTTTAAACACGGAAAATTCATTGATTTTCAAGAGGAAAAATCAAAAACTTGGGATTGGGATGGAAAACTCTGGAGAAGTACGAATAATTTCAAAATCAAAAATCTATTGCATGGAATATTAGGTGCAATTGTTCCATAGTTGGATTTTAAATTGAACCACCAAAAGCATTTTTATAAAATTTTCAAGGTATACCTATACACTTTTTAGCTTGTTCCTGTGATGGTTCTTCTGAAAACAGATTTAAGGAAATTCTTCCAGGAAAGTCGCATAGAAGAAATAGAAAGCTGGTCAAAAATAATTTGTTTGTAGGTATGTGATTGTAAATGTCATTGTTCAAAAATTACTTTTCGAATGGAACAAATTTTTTAAGCGAAAAATTTGGGGAACTCACAAGAAGCCAATGTCAAATGATGTACGAGAAAAAAGGTCAACATTGGTTTTGGTTTTTATCCCTAGCTTATTGTGATCTCACACAAAGCATATCTTCGGATGCAAATATCTCAGCAACCAGAGCTCGGAATTGAGTTTGGCAGGAATACGCTCAGGTTAATGAGAACTATGAAATATGTTGAGTTTAGCGAAATCGATTTCTTCATGATTTTCGAAAAATATCATGGACCCTTTGCCAAAATTTTGGACAGAAAAAAAAACAAATCTTCCAAGACCCATCGAATGATACATAAAAAGAAAGGTTTGTTCGAACTCTATTCATAGAAATGGAGGCCTGGTAGCCTATTCTATAAGCCATTGCAAGTGAGTAATAGGGGCATACATTCAATATCAAACGAAAGCTTTTTTTGTGCAGCTGTGCAGTGAGCAGTGACTATGTAGTACTTAAATATTCTGTATCGAAATTGTTTCAAATTTAAAATAAAATGAGGTTACTAAAATAAGGAACCATTGGATATGTCAAATTAAAATACTGTCAAACAGTTGTTCTGTGCGGGTTGTGCTCGCGATGAAATGTCAGAAATGTCATTATTAATTAAGATTGGTTAACATTAGTGATAGGTTTTCAGTTCACATTGCACAAATCCTGCATGTTGTTGAATGTGAACTCTGTTAAATTAAGAATCAACCGACTCGATTTTCGAGATATGGGTTGAACCCGCATAAAAAGGCACTTCGCCTAGATAACCCATCACTTCTCTAATTGATTTGTAACGTAAGGTTTCTTAAATCAAATATATTCCTGTTGACTCAGGTATGTTTTCCAACATTTTTATTGTTATGTGGCTTTGAAGACTGGCTCTGGCAGATGTTTTTGATCCTCGCGAATTATTTGGAATTGATTCTTCGTAAGCGTGATGGTCTTAATGCGTTTCTTGTCATTAAAGAATTTTATAAAATCCATACTTTTCTTTTGTTGCTAGCCCCAGATTCATGAACAAGACAAAGCTTAGAAACATGGGCCATTGTTGGAAATTGTCATTTTTTAGTTATTTTTATATAATTTGTTGTTAAAAATACAAGCAGTGTCTACGACATATCAATTAAACTTATTTATTTATAGTTAAATACCTACTTCTTTCATAATTATGATAAATGTATAGGTAAATATAGGTACCTAACATTCTTATAGCATTTAATTGGGGTTGGGGTCGAAAGACTGGAAATCAAAATTGGTAGAACAATTGCCAGCATATCATTTTTCTAACAGCCCTCAACTAGGCCCTACTTTTTTTTGAAAACAATAATCGTATGAGACACAAAATGCTGAGAATCATGGAGAACGAACCAAAATAATTCTTCGTTCAAATAATTCTGTATAATCGAATGCTTTTTTTGTGAAACCAGTTATAGTTCCTCCAGATTGTTTATGCTGCAGGGAGTATACGTCAATTGCTTTTTTTTTTTTAAAATATGCAGTTTGTATTTAGACATTAAACATGCTTCCTCTTGATGCAAGTAGTTGAAGTGCTTCTATAGCCAATGTCACCTCTATACCTATTTTATGTGTTTTTTTTTTTTGATTCCCAGAAAGAATTTGACAGTTTACATTTGACGAGCCAAAATTTCTGTTCAAAAACAATTAATGCTTTAAATTTAAATTTTAAAGAGTCTTTTATTTTTTACGTCATATTTTTATGTTTTTCTTAAATATTTTTTTTTTTGTTTGCTCCTTGACCGAATGAACGAATCAGTCGTGCATTTAATTTGATAATAATTATCAAATAAGGCTTCTGAAGTGAAGAAAAACCGAATCTTTTCATCTCAGTTTATGTTAGCCTAGCAATAAATAGTTCCAGCAAAATCGTAAGCCTCTACATGTCTTTTTTCACAACATAAAAAACACACTGAAATTCATCCTTCCTTAAGTGTTTCTATTGTCGTTTTCCGCTCGTGCCTTTCCATCGGATAATTTTTCCCTTATCTGAACAATTGACAGACGTTAGGCATAATCAAAAAAAGGTTTCGTTTCAATTACCTTACCTTAAAAATAGTTTTCAAAAGTTAATTCATTTTTGTGATTTCTCAAATTCAGAGATTCATTATAAACTACTTTTTTGTTAAGTAGTTAATATTGAATCTCGAAAGGGACAACGAAACCTTAAACAGATTTTCTTCCAAATAAAATATCCTTGTCAATTATACAATCCTATATCTGTCAAAAGCCCTTCCGAAAAAACAAACGGAAAGTATCTGAGCCATACTTTAAACATCAATCAATTTGTTTTGCTTTGCCAAACACGCGTCAAGGATTTATCTCTCTATCTCTCTTTAATTGTTCCACATCAATCCACTTTTATACTCCTACATGAGTTATTCCATCTTTCATCAAAAATAAAACTCAAAAAAAAAAAATCATAACAAAAATACTGGAACAATATAATTTTCTCGCTTGTTTTATGAATGAACCTACAAAAATTCCTTTTTTGTAGGAGTTTGAAAATACTCCAAGTATCCTAGTAGAACGAGGAGTGTTGAATAAAATTTGTATGACTTAGTGCGCCTGTCTGACCGAAATACAATGTTTTCTCCTATATTCGAAAAATCTGGACTTTTTCGAAAGGCTTCTCTTAAAAAGGACTTTTTGTTTGCTATTTGAGGTGAAATACTCAAACAAGGTTTTGTTTTAGTTCTTATTCTTACTGTTGATTTGATTCCAAGGATAAAAGTCATCTTCAAGGATATTCAATGCTCGTCTACGAAAAAATGTTGTTGTTCTAGAATCGCTGCACTGGAACCCTATCATGTTTATGATGTTTGATGACATTTTGACAAAGTTGAGGCTCTTATCTGCTGCGCTTGACGCGTAAAACTTCGACATTGGTCTGATAGTTTTTTGCTTTTTGTTTTTTTTTTGTTATATGATTTGAATCTCCTGCATCTGGACAACGCACATCAAAACATTATGATCGAAAATAACAGTAAAAAAATCCCCCAAAGCTTCAAATTACCTAAGGTTTCTTCTGGATGTTAACATGACACAAAATACAACTCAGTTGCAAGAGTTAAAAACAACTTAAAATTTTATTTTAAGAAAACTTAAGAAAACCCTAGAAATTAAAGTGAATTCATTCGACGGAATTAAGGTTTATTTTGCTTGAGAGAGTTTTGGTGGAACATTTCTTATAAAACCTTTTGCTTTAAATACAAACCAATGTGTAGGTTCACAATTTTCACTGAAGAAAAAGAACACATCATTTATTATTTTTATTCGTTTATTCAATTATACGAGTGATTTGCATAAAAATAATGCCTTACCTACTTTAAGCCATCAATTTGATGGAAATCTACTATAGCCCAGGCCAGCCTTGTCGTCTCTGTATAATAACATGTCTTGAAGTGAACGAACATAAAAATATTTCGTTCTGTAGAATGAAACAATAAATGTCATAATTTCATGTTATTAATGATTTTTGTATTTGAATAATAAAATTCAAACCGAGAATATAAGAATCTAGAATATAATCATTTACGAACACTTTGTAATGCTGTGTTCGTTTAGTGACATTCAGTATGGTAATAAATGTTTTTTATGACATCAAAAATGAATGAGGCAAACATTTTAATATAGCTACTGGAATGTTGGTTAATTTACATAAATATTTGTCTATTCCTTAAATTCTTTAAAGTCATTTAATGTAGACAAGTTTTATTCAACAATTTTCACCTTCACTTGGAATGCCTTACTTATTTCTGAGAATAGGAATAGGAGGGTCCGCACCTATAGAAACCACCGCAACATGTGCAATTACAAACAAGTGTCCATCAAAGCTGAATAATTATTTGAAGTAATTTCATCCATCAGCGGTCTTCAAAAATGAAGATAAAAAAAATTGAAACTCTTACCTACTCCTACATATAGAGAAAGAGCGAGCTATCTACTCATTAGACAACCAAGCATGATGACATTTAATTTCGGGATCATAAATATTCACTCATAAATATTCAATAAGGATGATAAGGCCAAACATGCTGGATATATTGGGATGGGATGACAAAGTGGATATAGGCGTTTTCTGTGAAACTTGACGAAAGAACAACCAACCATCAATAGAGAATGTGGCTAACTTGGCCTTGAATTTGAATAGGAATTTGGTTGATGTTACTTTGACTTAAAGAAACAAACAAAAAAACTTCATTAAAACAGGTAATTATATGCTCGGTGCGTACATGAATAGGTCCTAATTAATATTTATAGGAAATTGGTTTGAATTTGAGAAAAATTAGAATCGATATCGTGTCAGTTGGATATGTTTTATAGAGAAGTTGAAACAGTTTTGATTGAGGTTTTGTTTACAATAGCAAGGCCAAAATTTACGAGAAAGAAAACGCTCAATTCTCAACAGGTGGGCTTTCTAACGAAACTTGGCGCACACTTTTCAACTTAAACACGATTTTAATTTTTTTTTAAAGTTTGGTCGAAATTTGAGCGACAAAAACGAATATTCTTATTGTTCCGATGGATGTTTTTTGAATTTCCAAAAAATAAAATAAATCAGACCATAAACTCAAATCGAGTAACACAAAATCGTTGAGATGGTTGTTGAGACAGAAGCCAGAAGGCCTTGTTGAATTTCCAATGAGAACCTCGTGTTTCATGGCGAAATTGTGTGCAGGGAAAAATCGTTCGAAATTCTTGTAAAATAAGTCAAATCAGAATGTTATCGTCAATGGTAACCACATCATGCAAATGCACTATGTCGTTCCATGAAGTTCAAGCCCATGGTGTTGGTAAACTCTGGTTTTAATAAGACGGAGCCATGTACAGGTACGTACAGGGAGTGAAACAACTGACTTGTTCAGTCATCCAAATCCAATAGAAAATTTTTAACAGCGTGTGGCAAGAGGCTAAAATTCAACAAAGCCAAGCCGCTGGAGAAGATGGTCTATTCAAAACAGCAGGCGACAATATAGAAAAGAGCGTGCACCAAACCATCTGCTAATTCTAGTTTTGGCATCCGAGCCAACCTTGTTCGCTTGTGCAAACTGATGATATTTTTAAACAGTGAGTTACTCGTTTGAGTACAGCCAGACGGAAGGAAACAAAACACACTTTGATGAGGGCAACAAAATTCAATTCACCTGTTACAATACAATATATGTCTGCTAACACTCTGTTAAAATTTCCCTTACTCCGAAATTATAATAAAATCCTTTCTGAGATAATTTTCTTGCTTCAGAAACCGAATCCGACGGGAGGACGACTTGTTCTCTCATCAAATATAATTTCCCTTTTTCTCTCAACACATTTTGCAAAGCAAATAGAACAACAACAACAAACCGTAGTACTCCGAATATCTTCTCTATCGCTATTCCCTTAAAATTAGAACCAACCAGCTGATGGGGGAAATTCCAATTTCCAAAGCCACAAATTCAGCACTGTGAAAAGTATCTCGCAGAAATAAAGCAAAAGCAAGAAATATGAAAATGAAAAAAAAAATCATCGAAAAGAAAACATCCCACACAGAGTCATTTCCACCCGATTTCGGTACAAAACGAATGGATCCCTTCGAACGAGTAGTTTTATCCTGTATCTCAGATGTGTAGCACGCGTTTGATTTATATTTTCCGTCGCGTTACAAATTCATCATCAAGAAGTTTCTCCATCCATTTCATCTTATCATCCATTCATGCGAATCACGTTTCCGGTGGCATGGGATCTCATAACTCAACTACATTTCTCAGCCCATCACAGTTAAAATAAATTATCGTATCGGTGTTTTCGAATGTAAATAAGAATATTAAAACTCATTAAAATCGGTTCGGTGATGGAGCAGGGATAAGAAAAAAACCTTGCTTAGTGGCTATTTTCCCGTTCCGTGTTATTGCGAAGGGAAAATTTATTCAAAAAGTTTCACCCGGTGCGGTATAGCATCAAACACGACCAACCGAACGCAAATTTTTGATTTTATATAATTTCTGTGGCACAAAAAAATCCTTCACTTTCTCTACTCGGCCTGCGAAAAAAAAAACGAAAAACGAGGTTCGAGATAAAAAAGCGCACATGATGTCTAGAAAGAAGAAAACCATCCTTGGAATGATTTAAAAAGTGAAGTGATGTGGAAAACTGTATACTTTCTTCTCTAAGCTAACCCTGACAACAGCATGTAATGCGAATGCCAAGTGGTGGGTGGAATTAATGTGGATGACACACTTTTCCCGTCAGCAAGTAGCGCGTGGTTCTTCCAGATTTCTGAATCGCTCTCGTTCAGCCTTGTGTCAAAAAGTTTTTACTTAAGGCACCTATTCTACCACAAAGTTTCGCGGTGCGGTGCAAGATGGTTAAATTTCGTGTATGTGTGAGTGTTTTTTTCTTTGGCGTCTTTGAATTTTACTCCAATGCTCGTTAATTTATTTTCCCCAAATTCGCAGTGAAATTCTAAGAAAACAAAAAATTGAAGAAGTTCCAATTAACAAATTTTCAACACACGTCATCGTCAATGTTTTTGTCGTCATGGTCGTAATTGTCGTCGTCATGGCTGTCATTGACGCGTAATTGTGAGTGTTTTGCGGCTGGCGGTTAGTATGAATAACGATTATGAATATTGTATCTTCTTCATCTAAGGCAGTTATGCAGAGAGTGCTTCACGGTTAATTACCTTCGTTAAAAAAATATTAAATATAAAATTCAATTGATGATTAATGCGAAGAGATATAAATTTATCCAAAGTGGTGCTTGAGAGTGCTTTTTTGTAGGTTTAACATAAATTATAATATTAATAATAATAAAAAAAAACAACAAACACATTTTAATATTTTTAAAAATGATCAACATTCAAGGATTCAGGATACGAACGAGGCTGTTTGGATTATGCCTGCTGATAGTCTTCACGAGAATCAAAGGTGTGTTCTTTTATTCATTATAAATACAATTAATATGGAAGTGGATTTTCTGAGTTAATGGGATACAGATTAATAATGATAATGAATATCAATGAGGGAGTTTATTTGTCTTTTAAGGATATTAAAGGCTTTTCTGAATGTTGCGAAACGCAACACAAAGTGTAGCATTGTTGGTTTTTGTATGGTATTGTGCCCGTTTGCTTTAAGCAACTAAAAGTATGAGTAGATATGGTAAGGGTCAACGACATTATTCAAAAAGTAATTTTTTGTAAAAATTTAGAGCGCCGTTTTTCGAGCTCCTTTCATTTATTTAAAAAAAAAAATTGCCTTGTAGGAAACCTTGCAAGAAAATGTACAGTGTAGGTATTGTAAATCGAAACAATAACAACGCAATAATCTCAACAACTGGTCCTTAGAACTTTATAAACAAAAAAATCATCAAAAACACTTTTTTCCAAAAAATCATACCGAAAAACTAGATCTTTCTTTCTATACCTCAAAAACGGTATCCTCGTAGAATCATTCAACTTTTTTTTATATTTAGAAGAAATTTATGGACCGATTTATATAATTTGTTGTTGAACTCGGGCAATTCCTTATCTTTATTTTGAATACAAGGCAACATTATTTGATTATGGAATTTAAATTTGTCAATATGGGTTAAGACTTTTTGAATTAATGGTCGTCGAAATATTGGAATATTTTAATTGCACTGTTTTTTTTTTTATATTATATTGAGGCGACATAATTTTTCAGCGACCTTAAATCACTATTCACGTGAGCACGAACAACGATGAACGAATGAAAGAATTTTTATTATTCATCATAAATGCATAACCAAAACACAGACAGAGCAAGAACTATTTTTGAGGTTATATGTATATTCGCGCAAATATTTTGTTCGTTGGGAGGGTGGATGGTGTGGAACGCGAACGTCGTTTGGCAGTTCGGGCTTCAAAAGTTCTTAAAAACCCCCATATAATCATTCGTGTTCATGTGAACAGTGCTTAACGACGTTTTAAAATATCAAGGAATTTGTATTATTTTCTAAGGACTACAACCACTGTATAGTATAGTCTGAGCTGTGCGTGTAGAAGGCATAGTTAATTATATGCTTCCACATCCGTTTTGAAAGAATGTAAATTACCCCTTATATCACGGCACTCAAAATAACTTGAGGTTTTGAAATAAAAATACGTTAATTTTTAAAAACAAACATGCTATTTGTAGGCTGATTAAGGAATTTAAAAATATTATTTTTCAATACATTTGTTTTAATTTAAATATTTTGAAACTAAGACCTATTTTCTAATTGGTCTAAATTTTCATTTATAATATTTGATTTTTGAAGATGAATTTGACTTTATACTATGTTCTCACTGAACGAAATTGAGCAATTGTGAAATGTTTTCCAAAGTTATCTCTGAAATTGTGTGATTACGATGACACAGTTTCAAAGTCACTTAAAATTGCCCAAATTTCAATGTCAATGAAATTGGCTCCAAAATTGGGATTTATATCAGTTTCTACAAGTTTTTCAATAAAGTTAACAAAGAGAGCTACCGAAACTGACAGCAAATGTGCTGTCATGCTATTATTTTTAGCTTAAATGTCATACGAAACTGTCTCATGTGTAGTGTGGGCACTTTCCGTAATTTTGAAATTAAATATAGGGTGGCGCGACAGCTCTCTTCAACTCTCATCAACAATTCTCTGAGTGCGTGTGAAGAATTGAGGGGACCTACAATTTAACGCCGATTCCGAACGGCAAAGTTGAGAAGCACTTTTTCATGATAGATTTATACTCTTGGAAGATTTGCCAGGTCTTCGCAAGAGGCAGTACCCGTGAAAGATGAAATAAAACTTGGCCTGAGTAGGACTCGAACCAACGACGTTCTGCTTAGCAGCCAACGCACTTACCAACTAAGCTACGGGCAACAATTTTGTAATTGAAGTATCGAAATTGCACAATTTCTGGCTCAGTGGGTAGACACTTAGATTGTGTTAAATATCGTCTGCAAAGTAATGTTTCAAAGTAAAATTACAACAAGATCGATCCAAAACCTGATGCGCAAATAAAAATTGTTTTTAAACGTTTTTAGTCATTTTGAATACCTTAACCCAGCTCCGTAGAAATCCAAGGACTAGGGGGCTTTGTTCCACCACTCATTTTCAACAGACTTAGATGCCTGTCATTATTTTTGCATTATCAGTACTTGAAAAAAAAGTTTACAGTTTTTCAAAAATAACATTTCAATTTTTTTCTTTACAATTCTTAAAATAATTATTGTACTTTTTTATTTGTCTGCTTACTAAACGGTAAAAGAACCTTGTCTAGGTCAAGATGAACGAGTTGCTTGCGCTTGTGTGAAAGCAAGAAAAGATTGTCTATCAGTACAATATTTTGACACGCATGGATTGTGTGAAGACTGAAATCAAATATTCCCAAGTAGCTGTTCCAAAGTGTTTATTGATTCGAAAAGGTTGTATACCTTGTTGAGCTTTATAGAGCTACGATATGACTAAAAAAAAGTTATTATCGCAAAATTTGTTTTGCCCAACTCACCCACCTCCCAATGCAAAATATAATTGCTGTAGAATTTCTTTATCTTCGAATTAGTTTGACTCTAAATTAATAGAAATTTAAGTTGAAATTAATTCTTTTTGCCTCATTAGCTTTTTGAGTTAGCTGAGTACAAAAAATATCTTTTAAAAATTTAAAATGTTCACCGACTAGTACGCAACAATAAGTCCAATAATTCGATTAAAAAATATTGTGTGCTTGCTGGTGACTGTTTCGATATAAACAACATTTGAAAATTGTTGGTGTTAAGATCTAATGAAATCTGATATACAAACAACAAATAATGCCTTTCGCCCTATAAGTTTCTAATTCATTAATATTTTATTCTTGTTCTTGCGGCTTACCCAAATAAAACTTAAAATTAAGAAGAACAACCAAGTCCACCAAACGACTTCTTTCAAACAAGAACAACCACAGCAACAGAACTCTATCTTTTTTATATTTCACTTTTCTATACATAATATAATTTTTTTGTTATTTCATGTTTATTGTATGCTTTTGTTTTTATTTTTATGTTTTATCTTTTTCTTACTTTTTTTTGTCCATTTTGTTTTATGCTTCCTCTACTTTCAACTAACTTCTTAAACTAAAACAGGAATGTAAGCCGGCCAAGGCTCAGCCCTACTCCGACTTCTCATTGCCAAGTGCTGGCTGAAGCTACCAGAAATGGTTCTCCTGCTTCACCCTATCACTACTGAACCGAAAGAGCTCAGCACAGTCTTTGTAGGAAGACGTCTCGACTGTAAAAGAGCAGCCCATCTACTGTACTTCGCCTGACTTGGTAGATTAGCGGCAAAGTTCCTCCTATCTTTCTTACTTTGTGTGCGCCTTGTAACGAATAGTGTGTACTGTGGTAAATTTAAATTAAAAAAGAAAATAAAGCAGTTAACGCATTTATAAACAAAACAATTTCAAAAGAAAAATAAAGAAAATTCAATACAACAACAACAAAAGACTGCAGCTAATTTGGTCATCAAGTGATCAAACTAGTTCTCGACTCAGTATTATTTCTACTAATCAAATCGAAACGGCGAGTTTAGACAAAATTGAGATTTTGATGTTAATTTTGCGTGTCCGAATCTATTTTGGAAAAATTTTTAACTACGTATCATAAAAATAGACGCACAATTTTCAAAAGACAAAACAACAAAAGCCTGTATTTTCGAACCTCCTCAAAAAACAACTTAACTCAATCAAAATTGATCTTAAGATAATACTTTTTTCTTCTTTCTTTAAGGAAAAACAACTACAATTGAACTGGGTTATTTTTTCTTGTTAAATTTTGTGTTTTTATGTAGTTAAGTCGAGTTAAGTTGTTCTTCCTCGATTATATTCTTCAACATTCACAAAATTGTTTTTAGAACAGCAAATAAAGTACAGATTGGCATAGCGAAATTCTCCATTACCACCAGGAAGAGCAGGTTAACTTAACTTAACATAATGAAAACTATTCTCTTCAAGGAAAAACAGCTAAAGTGGATTTCTTGTAAGAACCATTCTCTCAGTGTTTAATTTTCTTCCCACCCTTTTCATTCCAATGTAAAGTTTAATTGTTTTATTTTACATCAGCTGTTACCAATAATGTTCTAGTGCAATTTGTAATTTTGAACTTTTTATAAAAACTTCAAACGTCTCTCCTGAAGAACATTGAAAATCGACTTTGGTGGTTTTTCCTTGTGAGCACAGATTTGCTTTTTTGTATTCATTCAATCTTCATTTAGTCTTTCTTTCTGTAGTCTTAGGTACTCTAATGTTACTTTTGTTTTCCAAACTCTTGCAATGCTTGACGTTAAAATGAAAATGTAGGTATTGAAAATTAAGTGTTCAGTGCCATTCCATCTACATAGGAAACCATTCAGAATGCGGTAAGAGACACTTGCTTATAATTTTTTCCACTGCAAAACGAGGATGAAGTTCAAAATAAAATTTCTTGGCTAATTACCCAAACAAAATTTTCTAAATTTTTGAAAAAAATCACTTGAAATTTAAATTTGAAACTTATGCTTTAGCAAGTGTTTTTAACTAACTTAAACTTACTAAGTGCATTTCGCATTTGTTGACTTTAAAAGTTAAGGAAAACTTCGGGTAAAGTTAAATGTATAAAAGTCCTTAAAAGAAAATCGCTAAACGATTAATTTTTTATCCAATCACTAGAACTAAAAAATTAACCCCAATAATACCTTTGCTTTACTTTAATGAAACCAGAATCAAAGTAATAAAGTTATGCTTAAATGTGTGTCATAACATTAACTAGTTCCTTGAAGCTCCAATTTTACGAATTTCCAAAGTCGTACCATGTCCTTTCTCTGACCCGGTTTCAACTTCAACAAGAGGAACAAAAACAAACAAAACATGACTTTTCCATATTACTTCCCTTCCTTACTTCTATTCTCTCTTTTCCATCGTTGCGTAGAAAATAAATATCCTTAAATTTTTTTATGTTCAAAAATTTTAATTCAAATTCAAAAGTCCTATCGAGTAAAAAGTAAATTTATTTTTTCCCGCATTCTCTGCTCATTTCGCAACGAAAAAGTACCCAAGGAACCGGTATAACAAACTTCTGACAAATTTCGAACATTAAAAAGTTCTTCAACGAAACACTACTAATTCGCTTGGCAACTAAGACGGCGAAAAAGTGGAAAAAAAGTAACCAGCAACATTAAAAAAAAAGAACTTTTCAAACTATTTATTTCATTTTTATTTTCACTACGACGGATCTTGTTTTTTTTATGGTTCTATAGACTTTAAAAAAAAAACGCAAAAAAAAACAGAAAAAAGATGAATGTTTTAAGTGCGGTTGGTATAGGTTATTTGCTACAATCGGATCCGGGACGGAATTCTATATACCTACGAGCAAGGAATAAAAAAAGTTTAGAAAAAGTACGAGTCGAAGTTTTGAAAATTTATCGGAGCATGACCATCGCATATTGTCATTCTTGAGGGCTAAGTGATAAAAGGAAACGAAATTGAAACTAAGTGCAAAAAGTAGGTTCTCGGATGTGATGAAAATGTCGTCGGTGGAATTATTATTTTATTCCAACAAAAAATCGAAAAAAAACATCTAAAAACCATTATGGAGCGAACATCTACCAAACTGTTGATAAAGCTTATTTTTCCTCGACGACGGCTTTTGGGCTGGGTCATGGGAACTCAACTCTCAGTTCTTGGAATTGGTTTTTGTTTCATTATTCGTTACCAACGAAAGAATGCTATAAGAATTGGGTTATTCGGTTGATTTGAAAATTCAAAAGGAAATGCTTTTGTTTTTGGAATAATACAATTCATCGACATAACTGATTCTAAAGCATATCAACTCTCACTGGATACATATTTATTGACGGCAGGTTTTAGTTAAAGTTGTACAATCACAAACACAAGGTTGGATTAGGATTTTTGGAGAAAAGAATGAGTTAATAATTAGGTGTTGCAGGTGGCCATGGTTCAGAGGATAGAGTAGTGCATTGCTAAGCCGAACGCTACGGGTTCAAACCCCAGCTTTAGCAGCATTCTTTTTCTACAAAAATCGCCAGCTTATCTGAGGCCACCTGTGCGATAACATGAGACAATACAAATCTAAGTATCCTCCTCTGAGCCACGTAGGATTCTGTTATGTGTGCTTTTTTTCTATGTGTCTATCTGTCTCTGTCTGTTGTATTAATGTATTGTTCTGTCCCAGCCGATGGTCTCAGTCACCAGTGCTGCTATGTGTCTGTAGTTCGTTACATTTATGTGCGAAGTACTGTGAAATGTAATGTAATGTAATTAGGTGTTATAGTTCTCATAGTTCTCACGTACTCAATTGAACGTTATTTTTATATTATTGTCTTAAAAAAAAATCTGGTTTCATCATTAACCCTTAAGGGTTTTCTTTTTTTCATTTAATAAGGGAACTTTAATACCTACGGACTCGGACTGAATGGCAAAGTGGGCAATATTATTTTTTTTTTTTAGATACATTTATTTATTCATTACATATTTAGGATATAACATAATAATTAACAATTAAAAAAGAATAAATAATAGTTATCTTTCATTAACTTATAGTATATACATACATAGTTAGAGTTGAATGAAACTTACTTAACAAATAAATAAATAAATAGAAACTGGTGTGTGGGGTGACAGCAGTTTTGAAACTTGTTAATAACATAATACAAAAAAAAACCGCTGAAGTAGGAAAGGAAATGAACAAATGAATTTAACGAAGAATTATTTTACATTCGTTCTCCTTGATTCCCATAGTTTCAAATCTCTTGTCTGGAAGCAGCTGCTGTCGTAAAATAAAAAAATAAAAATTCTAGCAGAGCTATCCATGCCATTGATTGATGTGATATGGCAGTATTCTTCTTTTTACAGAAACCGCCAGCTTATAATGAGCCACCTATGTAATTATATGATACGTTGTACCCGCTCTAAGGAAATTGTTAGTGGTAACTTAAAGTCTGATTGCGCCGTTTTCCCATCACTTAGCAGTGTTGCCATATGATCCACAACAATATCGATGGACTTATAATGTTGTTGTTTCGCCGTTTCTGAATAGTGAAGTTGATGGTATTGATGTTTTTGGCCGCTAATATAGCATGCATACTGAGCCACTGTTGATTTTTATATGCAGTTCTGTGCAATGTTTGGGAAAAGTACATAAGTTTGCTGGCAGTGTGATATATGGTGAAGATTTATCAATTTGCATTCGCTCATTTCAAATGTCCATTAATTGTCTTGCAACTGATTCCTATCAGTGAAAGAATTTTTCTTATCGGACTCTGTAGTATTTCCGAAGACGTTTGGTGGGTCAGGTTGTAATAAAATATAGCCTATGTTACTCAAATCATGTAACTTTCTTATGGCGAAAAAATCTTTGTAATCGGATCAGTAGTTTTTGAGTTTATGCAATGGTACGTTCTGTTTTGTGATATTTACTTAAATTCAATTTGAAATGAGTTCTTCAAATTTTTAATTAATTGACTGTATGGCTGTTGGATGCAGCTAATACTAATTCAATGAAGCTAATAGATGTGGGATAAGGAGAATATGAAAGTAACAACTACCCGTAAGGTTTAGGGTTTTCTGAAGGCAAATAATAGGGTACGTGTAGGAGAACTTAAACGATACAGGAAATATATACTGCATACTACGGCACTCGTGGTCCCTACGACGTATACGTACTGTTTCATTTTTAACATAGTTATTCAATCAAAGACTTCAACAAACAATAATTTATGTTTCAACAAATTTACCTTATAGCAATATCCGTCGGACGGACGTAATAACCGTGGCTTAGTGGTGCGTTGGCTACTAATTTTGAAAAATCTGTGAAATTTTCATTTCTAGTTTACTATACGTAACAAAATTCAAATTGAAAACTCGAAAAAAAAACTTTCAACTTTTTTTCCCATAAGAAACAATACAATGAGATATAGCACTCACTTACACGAGTAATAACTTATTAGAATCTATAATAAAATTACAAAAGGATTTACAAATTTTACGGCAGTGGTTCGCAAAACATGAACTTTTGATAAGCGAAAAAACTAAACTTATGGTGTGCAGTCTTAAAAATACGGAATTGGTTGAATGTGGGATAATTTTTCATTCAACTTCATGTGAAAAACTTAGCATGTCCTTACACACTTGTGATAGACAAAATTTTTGTGCAAATTCTTTCTGTTCTTCGACTTGTTTCAAAATTGAATCAGTTGATAATTTTAAATATTTAGGAGTTATAATCGACAAGAATTTGAACTGGAAGACGCATACAGCTGTATTACAAAAGTATATGATGTCTGTTACACGTAACATGTTTATGTTAAAACCGTATTGTTCAAGAAATCTAATGGTAAAAGTATATTACGGATTAGTACATTCGAAATTGCAGTATGGCTTATCAAGTTGGGGAGGGACTTACCAGAATACCATTGAGCCACTCGTAATAGCCCAAAAGCATATAATGAGGATTATTTGCAATAAGAACAGGTTATCCAGCAGCTGGCCCCTGTTTCAGGATCTTCGCATTTTACCTTTAAGGCACCTTTATGTTTACAAAGTACTGAAAGTGTTCTTCATCCGTAGTGGTTTTACTTCTACAATCCGAAGCTCAAATGTATATAGCTTAAGAGTTAATACTCAAAGTCTTGTTAATGTACCAACCTCAAATACGACTCACTATTCAAATTTCTTTACTGTTACTCCGCCCAAACTTTTTAACAAACTGCCACATGACATCAGAATCTCAAATACATTAAACATATTCTTAAAAAAAGTTAAAAATTGGCTTTTCAAA
Organism: Sphaerophoria taeniata; assembly: GCA_943590905.1. Classification (NCBI taxonomy): domain Eukaryota; kingdom Metazoa; phylum Arthropoda; class Insecta; order Diptera; family Syrphidae; genus Sphaerophoria; species Sphaerophoria taeniata. The sequence goes on from OX016540.1 coordinate 48,160,928, forward strand.
ATAGATAGCTCAGAAGTCAAAAATTTACTAACTAGCATTGTCTAAATAACTAAAAAAAAATAAAATCAATTGTTATTTTAATAAATATAAAAGATACTATCTCTCTACTCTCTTTATTTTATTTAAATTTCAAGAAACTATGTACATCTCGTTTAATAAACTTCTTAAAAATAACGTTTACCCCACAATTTTATATTATTTTAGGTAGATTGTTTAAAAGGATCATTCGCCTCTAGTCTTACATGGCTACAGAATGAATTCCTTGTGTCTTAACTTTTTCTTTTTTTTTGTATTGTATATATAATGCATTTTAGAGTTGTACTACTCACTTACTTACTTATTGTTTATAATTAAATTAGTATTGTAAAAAAGGAAGAAGTTACACAAAATTGAATAAATAAAACAAAAAAAAAATACTATTAAACTTTTTTTTACAAACTAATTGATAGAGATAACAAGTATAGAACAATAATTCATTCAGCAATACGACACAAAATTGAATTTAAACATCCATCAATTTTTACCAAAACTGTTGAATAATAACAGCTTCAACGATTTTCGAAAAAATATTTATTTAATAAATTGAAAAGCTTTAATATTTTTGGGGGTCAGTGCAGGTTTAGGTACTTATTTGAATTTAAAATATTTTTTGTTTGTAAGATTTTGTATCTAATAGCGTTTTTTATTGTACAAAAGAATTTACCTTTTCCATTTTTTTTTATGTTTCATTGTCAAAAAGAATACTTATAGTTCTGAAGAGGAAAGAAAGAATTGATCTCCCAAATTTGAGAGAATTGCTGTTTTTAACACACATGAAAACATTCTAGCTTGTCAAACCTGAAATTAAAGATTTTAATTTGTTTATATTGCTCTACCGACCGACCAAAGTACAAAGTTTTTTTTTTTTTTTTTTTGAAACCAAATTGAAAATAATAAGAAAAAAAGTGAAATAAGGAATGGATGTAAGTCCTTGATCAACAAATTCTATTACAAAACCAAAAAAACATGTTTTATTGAGAAGTGTTTTAAGGGCAATTCTTTCAGGTAACAATGAAAAACGCTATAAGTTTAAATAAATTGATCATGAAAAAAGATTTGGGTATGGTTGCCCGTAGCTTAGTGTTTAGGTACGTTGGCTGTTAAGCAGAACGTCGTGGGTTCGAGTCCTACTCGTGCCCATAAGGTTTTTATTTCATCTTTTACGGGTACTGCCTCTTGCGAAGATCTGACAAAATATCCAAGAGTATCAATCTGTCATGAAAAAGTGTTTCTCAACTTTGCCGTTCGGAATCGTTGTTAAATTGTAGGTCCCCTCAATTCTTCACACGCACTCAGAGAATTGTTGATGAGAGTAAGCCACTTAGGCCTTGGCTTTTCAAGAGCTGTTGCGCCAGTTGGAAGTTTTGTCAGGTCTTCGCAAGAGGCAGTACCCGTGAAAGATGAAATAAAAACTTTATGGGCGCGAGTAGGACTCGAACCCACGACGTTCTGCTTAGCAGCCAACGCACCTACCACTAAACTACGGGCAACTGCCTTATAAAACAATTTTAAACATTAATAGAAACTGAATACAAATTTAGTTTTAAAATGCTAGTAATTACGCATCAAATGAAAACTTGCCAAGTGAAACTTTAAATTTATTATCAAGTTTCTAACTCAGTAGGTTCAAAAGTTATAGGGGGTTAAAAAATGTGTTTGAGTTCGAACCTGTAAAACAGGAGTAGTGCTAAAACTTGGCTGGTAACTACCGTTAGTAGATTTTTGTAGTTTTTTTTCTTTAATAAAGATTTTATATAATAGAATTAGACATTGAAATCGATATTTCACAGTACTTCGCACATGAATGTAACGAACTACAGACACGTAGCAGCACTGGCGACTGAGGCCATCGGCTGGGACAGAACAAGACATTAATACAACAGGGAGTGACAGATAGACACATAGAAAGAAAGCAAACATAACAGAAACCTACGTGGCTCAGAGGAGGAGACTTAGCTTTGTATTGTCTCATGTTATCGTAAAGGTGGCCTCAGATAAGCTGGCGATTTTTGTAGTAAAAGAATGCTGCCGAAGCTGGGTCTTGAACCCGTAGCGTTCGGCTTAGCAATCAACTACTCTCATCCTCTGAGATATGGCTACCTGCATAATAGAATAATTAGAATATGAGGTGGTTATCAATAATTCTGGTGTGTACGTTCTTAGTGCTAGTATTTTTATTTCAAACCCAAACTCCGTTTTCTCCGAAATAATATTCTGAAAAAAAACAGTCTATTAATATTCTTTTGTATTTATTATTAGAAAATAGTTGTTCAAACTCAAACCAATTTGATTTTGTTTACCTTTGTATATTTCTTTCTTAGTGATCATGGCTTTTTTATTCAAGTTTTTATTTTGTTTACGTTAGTCAATATCCTTTATTAATATTTTTGTCGAACTTAACTGTAATGAGAGCTGAGATGTAAACTCCACAAGTTAAGAGACGAAATATGAATAAATCGTGGACTGCACACTAGATTGCTGAGTATGCAGTTCCCACGATAGCATGCGTGCACAACGCACTTTATCAAAAATCAAATACACCTCAATTATAATTAAAGATGAAACAAAAACAATTCTACTGTCAAAGTCAACAAGAAGCAAGTCTTTCTTTTCAATCAATGTATTCCATTGAATTTTGTGGAGCAAAATTATCTCCAAATTATTCAATGGTGTTGACGCAACAAGCATTAATTGATTCATTTATTCTAAGAACAGATATGAAAATCTAAATTTTTAGTCAAAGAAACTAGCCTTTATTTGTTGAGCATAAAAACCTCAAATTAATTCTCTCTCTCCCGAACAGTTTTCCTATAAAAGTGCAAAACAATCATGTCTTTTCTTAAAACTTTTCGATTTCATTACGAGTAAACCCGACTGCCAAAAAGATTATTTCAAAGTCTTAACCCCCAGAGCAAAAGATGAACTTTTATTTCATTAATCAGTTTTCAAATGAAACCATTTAATGTAAGTCCTAAATGAATTCCCACCACCACCCGCAACATCACCCAAAACTCCTCAAGGTATGCAACATGGTCATTAAAATCAAGAACCAACTGAGAGCATCATCTTGCGCCAAAACCATAATGATAACCAAACTCAGATAAAAGTGTCATTAACATTTATTTCCCTTCTCATCTCGGAGATGGGTGAATATTCTAAGAGAAGTTTGTGCGCTGTCTGTTGTGTGTACACTTATCTATGAGATGAAGGTAAATAAAACATTTTGTCTGGCAATGGACTTTGGCAGTACTTCACGACCTTACCGAGGCCAGGCAACCTTCCCCATCTTATTCCTCAAATCCTTCAAGATGAGATGTATGTATGCTTCAGTGCTCTTTGATAAATTTTAAATTTTGCTCCTCGACAGTGAAAAAAATAACAGAAAAACAAAACAACTTCATGTTCTTTTACGACTACTTACTGTCTTCCTGACGTGCGTCGCCTGCTGTCGTCATCCTCGTCGTTGGTCGTCTTTTGAAACTAACAACTCAACGAAGCCATATCCTGGAATTATTGTTATCAATTTTGCGCCAACAACATCCGCATAAGAGAGTTTTTAAAGGACTTGTTCACTACGTCCGTCACTCCAATTGTCCGTATATGTGACGTCGCAACTCTTGGCTTTGGACCGTTATATTCTAAATGATTACTGACAAGGGGTCTACTCCCACTGTTCGGATGCCAAAATGAGGGAATTTCAGAGCCACTGTTGCAGCATTCCTTTTGCCTCGCTGCACCAATTGTTAGACGTGTTCATATGCACACTCGAAAACTCCAAAACTGTTGTGCAATGCGATGCGAGAGTAGCTTTTCATCATCGTATGAGTATTGTGTAGATGCAGACTCAACTAAACGGAAGAAGCTAGTCTCGCATTGAAAAAGACTTGACTCGACAAAATGTCTACCATGTCGTGTCCGGAGGATATCTGGTGTCCCCAAAAGGGCGAGCAAAAAACCACTCAGTATACCAAATGCATCCAGATGAGCCTTAGGGGGTGTGAGAGTTGTTTTTGAAAAAAAAACAATGGTTTCCATCAGGGAGACCAAAACACGGCAAAAAGGTCTTTTGTGTTTGCAGCTTGCAGACAACATATTGTGAACTTGATATTATATTTGAGAATTTATGGCTGTTGAAGTTGATGTGTTTTTTGGCTCTGGGAAGCTTTCTGGGAGAATGGCATGCTTCCACCCTCTCTAGTTAGCCGCACCTTAGAAAAAACCTCACTTCTGTTCAGATGATACGAATTTAGAAAATTGCAATACGAATTTGTTTCATTCAACACTTTGTATCCACTTGGGGCATTGTGCACTTGAATTGTTGAAATCGCTTTTGAATGTTGATAAATTGCAGACATCTGGGGCTTTTCTGTTGTTGCTGCGTTGCTAGTGGGCATGGCTTTTTTATTCGTCTGTTTCTCACTCTCTTTCATAAACGAAAACAATAATGGAGAAATGATAGGTTAGTGCAACTGGAAACATTTTAGTTGGTTTTCGTGTTTGTGTTGTCGTGGGTGTCATTCTATGCTGTTGCTGACAGACACATTGCAGAATGCAGATCACTTAAAAGATTAAATGTTTTCATCGAATATGACACGGCAGATGTTTAGCAATTGCTTTTAAAAGAATAGTTATTAATTGGGTTTCCATTGAACTATTTAAATTTTGTTTTAAGCCTTAGGCAGACATTTTTAATGACTTTTATTTGATTTCCGAGCGACGTACCTACACAAATGAATATACAAGCAAACAGAAAAACATTCGGATGAACATGCTTGTTGTCGACAGACGGCATTCTTCATCATCGTTATGCTGATTAAAATTGCTAGCTTCTGAGTTTTTTTTTTCATAAACGCAAAAATGGGTCTCAGGGGCTAGTTATAGCTTTCACTTGATTGAAACACATCCTTTTGAATCAGTATTTGTTCGGTTTGCGTTAGCCAACCACTGAAAACGGTTGTAAAGAGGATGATTTATCAGATAAAAACCTATTCAAAAAAAAAAATTTGATTTGAATTATGTAGGTACTCCTCTTTGACAAAATAGACTAATAAATTCGGGAAAATTAATATCCGTCAAGAGAAAAAGAACAGAACGTTGATTTGAATCCAAGTTTTGCTGACTTGCAGTTTTTCAAATAAAACAGGGTTGGTTTTGTAAATTTTGTACTACCTATCCCTTGAAATTTCTCATTGCCGTCATATTTTTTCCATCTTCTTGTTAAATTTTAACTTGTGTTCACTAAATCTTAAAAAAATGTAGAACATATGAAAAGTAAAAAAAGACTGTATAACGGGAAGAAACAGTTAAATTTAAACTAATTAAAGCTTTGAGACAAGCCTTTTACAACTCCAGAAATTGGCCAGCCCTTAAGAGTCGAATATCTTCAAAAACTCAATTGAATTTCGGTTCCACAATTGAAACTGCATGAGAGCATCGTAAAAGCTCTATGACAACAATTCCAGAGACAGTTTCATAGAAACTGAAAGTATTGAACGTCATGTTGGAAAAATAAATTGAAAATGCTGGAAAGGAAACTGAGGTTAAATTCCAACAAATCAAAACAAATTTATGCAAGTTTTTCTATGAACGAATTGCGTTTTCTGCTTCCAATGGCAAGAAAATGAAAGATGTGGTTTAACCAAACATTGCCTTTACTTTTGATAACAATTATGTTGACTCTTTCTGTGCCTTTGGTTCATATATGTGAGTCTGTGTTCCATAAAGTGGGTAATGACTATGACTATGTCTTGTACACCAGCAGTTTCGAACTAATGCAAACATTTTTGGACTTTGAAACACTAAGGTTGGATCTGTTATATTTGAGTAGTCGCTCGCGTATTTCTTCTGGAATATTGTTATCGACTACTTTACTGAACCAAGCTATTCTTCGAAATCGTATTCCTCTTCTTTCTGAGGAGGTTTGCTGTAGATGGAACCCCATGTGCTTATATGTCGTAGGCTGCTTTTAAGTTTATAGACAGGGTACATGTTCAGAAGTTAAATTCTTTTCATTTTTCAATTTTTAACAATTATAATTTCTGCACTCTGTGATAAACTGTTTGCCATTGGGAACGGTCACTCGCATACATTCTATATTCGTCAAAATGTAGCGCCATGGCGCAGTTACTTGGTCTTTGTACCGGAGGTTCGGTCTTCCTGGTCGTCTCGAACGTGAGGGTTGCGAAGAGAAGACTTTCTTGGCTATAGCTTTGTCGTCCATTCGCTCGAAGTGGCGGAGCCAATGTAATCGTCTTTTCTTGGCTTTCTGGACTACATATATACATCTTGGTACAGCTCGTAAGGTTCCCGGTATCTCCCCAGTATCATTTCCCCTGTTTTACTTTTCGTCCAGCCCCTGAGTGGCTCTCGAAGTGCCAAGGCCTAAGTGGCCTTACTCTCATCTAAAATTCTCTGAGTGCGTGTGAAGAATTGAGGGGACCTTCAATTTAATGTCGATTCCGAACGGCAAAGCTGAGAAGCACTCTTTTCATGACAGGTTGATACTCCTGGAAGTTTTATCAGTTATTCGCAAGAGGCAGTACCCGTGAATGATGAAATAAAACTTTATGCCGTAGAGTAGAACTGGAAAAATCAAAGTTTGTATAGTAGCACTTGCTTTCGAGGGAGAAGTTTTGAACCCAGTTATCTTACCAAACTTAAGTAGTAGAGGTTTGCTAGGGTTATTAGGATCTCCACTGAGGTGTCGTTTGTGGGATTGATGTTTGTGCCAAGGTTAACTCCTTAACAACCTCGGAATTGCTGCTGTCAACAGTGCCTTTTTTACTTGCGACATATAGAATATATGGCAAGTATTGAATTCGTAAAAAAAAATTGAGGGTAATGATGAGATATGACATTACGATGATAGAGAAGTCGAAAAAAGTGGGTCCGGCGATTCCGTCCGTCTGTCTGTCTGTCTGTAATCGCATCTATAGCCTTAACCACTGGTCCGATTGACTTCAAACTTGAAAATTAAAGGATTGAGCGAATTCGCGTGGGTCGTTTTTTTGAATTTATTTTTAAGATCAAAATTTAGGGTAGCCACCATACGAATTTTTTGGCCAAAAACCAAAAGTTTCAATTTTCTCAAAAACGGCTCCTACGATTTTTTTTAAACTTCCTCGAAAATTTTTGTTTAAAACTTTGATGTATTTTATGTAGAAAAAATATTATTGTATTTGTATAAAAGTTGGATCAGCGTAATTTTTTTTTTTGAAAGTACGTATATATTGCTCAAATAATATTTTTATTCAAAACAATTTCAAAATTTTTTTTGGATTATTAAAAAATATTTTTAATTTTTTTTTTCAAAATTCTGTATCTCAAAAACGGATCAATTTTAAAAATTCAAATTGAAGCATAATATGTATATTTAAATGTTCTTAAAAACTGCTTACCCAAATTAATTTTAAGACGTTTTTGAAAAATTTTATATATAAAAAATTAATTTAAAAAAAAAACCGCTCCGAAGATTTTCAAAAAAAAAATTCAATAAATCAAAAATAAGGTTTGGATTTGGTTGGCATGTAAATTTTTGAAATTAAATGTATTTACGAGGTACATATTTCAATTTAAATTTTGATTTATGAATTTCATTTTTCATATTTATTTTTTAATGTTTTTTTTTTATGAGTTATAATTTGGAATACAGGAGCAAGTTCGTACGACCGAGTCGTGCACATTTTTTTCTTTTGTTGTCTAATAGCATGGACTATGTTTTGCCCTCATTCACTTCAAGACCAAAGAACTTTGCATGTTCTTGAATCGCTGTGAAGGCCACAGACACAGCTCTTTGGGAGATACGGATGATGTCTTTGTCGGTCGTCCCAGCCTAGGAGCTGGGTGGAGCATTTTGAAGAAATCACATGAAAGTGCACCTCTCTGCCTAAACCCAGTGCATGTTTGAAACAACTCAGATGAGCTGTATTGCATTCGAAAAAAAAACTTGGGATGTTGATCAAATATGACTTTACGATGATAGAGAAGTCGAAAAAATTGGTTCGGCCATTCCGTCCGTCTGTCTGTCTGTCTGTAATCGCATCTATAGCCTTAACCACTGGTCCGATTTACTTCAAACTTGAAAATAAAAAGTTTGAGCGAATTCGCTTTGGACGCTTTTTGATTTTTATTGTAAGACCATAAAATTTTTTTTGGCCAAAAACCAAAAGTTTTGATTTTCTCAACAACGGCTCCTACGATTTTTTTAAACTTCCTCTAAATTTTTTTCTAAGACATTGATGAATTTTATGTGAAAAAAATTTGTGTATTGCTCCGGTACGTTATACGTTTTTTGTTATAAGATTGTCTCAAAACATGAAAGTCCGATCAGCGTATTTTTTTTTTTTGAGGGTAGGTAATAATATTTTGTTTTCAAAAAACTTTAAACAATTGTTTGTATTTTTTAAAAATATTTTAAAACTTTTTTTTCTCAAAATTCTATGTCTGAGAACCGAGAATCGGATCAATATTAAAATTCGAAATTCAAATGCTAGAAAAATTTTACATATAAAAATTAATTTAGAAAAAAACCCTCCAAGGAATAAAAAAAAAATTGATAATTAACAAATATGTAAGAAATTTTATGGCAGCATTTTTTTTTTTTTTAGATAAAACGTGTTTTTGAGGTGGATATTTCACTTTTAATTTTTTTCTTAAATGGTAATTACTTCAACTTCATGGATTAGTTGGTTCACTCTTAGATCAGCTTTTTTAATCTCTTTCTCAGTTAAGAGCTTTTTTGAATTGCCTGGTGGCTGAAGCACGAGATTATTAACTTAGTACCCGTGCTTTAGAGGTTATGAGTATTGGCCAGCAAAAAAGAAGTGTCTAAAACTTTGTATTACATCTTTCAGCGGCAATACCGTCTTGCGAAGAACTGACAAAGCTTCCAAGAATACAATTTGTTGTGAAAAAGGGTTTCATTGTCAATGGCATTAAATTGTCTGTTCCCCTTCCCACAATTCATTACACGCACTTAAGAAATTGTTGGCGAGTGAAAGGCTCTATAACCCTCGTCAGGTTGGCACTTTTTATAGGAATATGTTACTCTTTCTACTTCGTGGATTCAAGGAGAAAACAATTCTTTAGATGTGCATTTTAACCGTGTTGAAGTTTTCAACGATTCAAGATTTCAATTTTAAATAATAAACATAAAAAAAAGCGTGGAACTTAAATTTATATTATTTCAAGTTATCGAATGTGCTGAGATGTTCCACACATCAGAAGAAAATTACAAAAAAAAAGTAATTTGTAAAATTGTTTTATAATAGAATTTCTCCTGCTGAATTTCTGCGTCCGTCACGGGAAATTTTTTGTGCGCCCTGTTTTAAATTAGAAAAAAAATAAAAGTCTTTTTACACAAACATATTTCCAAAGGTGACACGTGTGCTGATTATGCTTCAACTTTTTAAGTTATTTCAAAGTTTTCTCCATTGTCCAAGGATTTGAAAAAAAAAACAATAAAATTCAAATAGTCCCAAAAAGTTCAAAAACTGACAAAAACGCTTCTTCCTGTCGCCTTTGATGTTAAATTTATTCCACTATGGGGTCAAAAACACAAAAAAATCACAATGGGTTTTTAGTTTGAAGAAAAACAAAACAAAATAATAAAATTGAAAAGAACAGTTTCTCAAAATTTCCAAAGTGTTGGAAATAATAAAATACCGTCACCCATTTGACAAGCTGTCAAGGTCCATGTCATCTTATTTCATTGTTTGAATAAATTTTCCCTCAAAAGTTGACTCATACCTTACCAAGTTTGGGTTATTCTTGTGGGTAGTTGAAGTCTACTTGACTGTGATAAATCTGTAATTCCTTATGAACCGTTTCAGGTTTTTTTTCATGTTGTTTTGTTTTTTTTTTCTTTTGTCTCCAACTAAGATTGAAAGGGGATCAAAAATATTGCTTCAGGATCGTTGTCGCGTGCGTTGTCGCTGTTTGAGATAGGCCCAACTGTGCCGGGTCGATGGATGTATGATATTATGTTTAAAAGGGTTGACAAAAGCTATTTCACTTTGAAAGATTGATGGAGCCGCTTTCTACGCAGGATTTTCAATTTGTTATATTTTCAATGAATGGGAATGTATGGCAGGATGTTTGTTTTTTTCGTGTTTTTCCTTTATTTTTTCATTTTCGTTAAAATCAATAAAGGCTGATGGTTTTATGGGATTTTTGAAGAGTAATCGATTTTCAATCACTTGGAGAGAAAAATGGGTATCAGCTGTGAGTAATAAGGTCAAGGGATTATAATCTTAAAAAAAGAGGGTTATACAAATGAGGAAATCATTGGAGCCTTACCAAATATTTTTTCGACTTCTTCAAGTTTTGCCTTTCGTACCTTACTATATGCTGAAAAAGCAAGAAAAATGGCTCATACTTATATCCCTGTGTCGGTACGAAAATCTTGACTTCGTAAACATAATCAAAATTAGAGTAAAGTGTAAGTATTTTCAAATTGTGTGACATAATGGGGGGATACATGAACGATTTTGGGAATGTAAAGAAAGTGATTAAATCTAAATCAAATCGATTTTTAAGGTTAAAGGTGTGGAAAAAAAATGCGATTGAGGTTTCAACGTCGAGTAGAGTGAGTTCCAGACAATAGGGTAATATTGCAATTCAAATGGGAAAAGGGTACAGTTCATATATAACCGTTGATAGAAATATCTACATCAAAACAGTTAAAACTGGCGCTCCTCGTACCAAATAATTTCAGTCATTACTTCCACTTAAATACTTCTTCTATCAATTCAAAAGTCATCCAAAACGATACAAGCGTTACGACCCCCACCACTGCCTCAAACTTTGGCAATGTTTTGTCAGTCTCTGGCATAATCTTAACGATAAGTCACTGCTCATTGGCTTCGAGACATTTCAACTCGAGACTTCAACCTGCACACCGCATCGGGACACCTGTCAATCTATTTTCTCAATGTCATCCGTAATGAGATGACAATCCACCCCCAAATAAATACAAAAATAGAAAAAAAAAACAAGAAGCAAAAATGAAAAATTCAAAAATATTATATTTATTCGATATCTCTCTGCGCCACTCAAGTGTCTCCGGGAATGAATAAATATCTACGTCTTCCGTAATTTTCAACGACACAATGACGACGAAGACGAAGACGACGAGCGACGCATGACGAGGCAAAAAACTCTTCCTCGTGTAGCAGTCTAAGGGGAATTTTGACAAAGGTTAGCTCTTCAGAAGTTGAATTCGAAGCTTCCTCTTACGCAAACAAATAATTCTTCAGGAATTTTCTCATTTAACCGAGAATTCTTAATAATTAAATAGCATTTTATTATTATGCCTCTGCACCTCTGCCCTTTTCTCCAGCTGAGCCCTAGCCCTCTTTAACATCTTATCGTGTGTATAGCATGCTCCAAGAGGGCTACAAAATCTTGTATTCGCAAGCTGTTTTGTTTGTTTTTCTCCCTTCCTCCTCTTCGAGACGGCATCATTGGCAGTAAGTTTTAAGGAAGCAACAACATCAGTCTTTCGTTTCCAATTTAATATTCACTCTTAAATTGGTTTAAAGTTTTCCTTAAGGTTTGTTGACATCGACAGCATTAACCATCAACAAGGATATCCTGTTGAAAATTCTCATACTAGGCACGTGAATTGTTTTCATTGTCGTTCTAACCCCCTCTCTGCCCTGTTGCTTTGGCATGTTTTTGTGTTCTTGGTCCATCAAAAACCAAACTGGTGACAGAAAACTTGGTTGGGATTTCAAATTAAAACCCCTTTTCGAAAATGAATTCTTTCATCCCCCAAGGCTGTAAGAAAATCTGAGAAAAATAAAATCAAAAAAGGATGAGGAAGTTCATCACCGCTGAGATTTCGACTGAGTTTCGGTGTATTTTTTTCACCTGGTTGAGCATTCATATGGTTTCGTTGTTTTGTTGGGAAACGACCGAAGAGGTAACACAATTATTATGTGTTTTTGTTTTTTCTTTTTTGCTTTTAATGTTACCCCGATGTCTTTTTAGAGGAAATCGTCTTCTGAACGAATCTTTTCAACCAAATCTCATTCCAAATCTATGCCAAGGCAATATGTATACAAATACATATAGGTACCTAGTGAAGTACATTTTTCAAAAAATTCAAAAACCTGTTTATGTGATCCTTTAAAATTTTTGTTTTGCCTCGGAAAATGCTCCTTTTGGTTCAACAATTTATGGATGGAGTGGATTTGGGGAATAAACGAAAAACTGTAAGTTGATGATAAGCGGATTTTCAAGCAATTCAAGGCCAGTGATTGTTGTAATAAACTGTTGCTTTTAAGGTTGACTGACTGTAATGAGAGCTGAGATGTAAACTCCACAAGTTAAGAGACGAAATATGAATAAATCGTGGACTGCACACTAGATTGCTGAGTATGCAGTTCCCACGATAGCATGCGTGCACAACGCACTTTATCAAAAATCAAATACACCTCAATTATAATTAAAGATGAAACAAAAACAATTCTACTGTCAAAGTCAACAAGAAGCAAGTCTTTCTTTTCAATCAATGTATTCCATTGAATTTTGTGGAGCAAAATTATCTCCAAATTATTCAATGGTGTTGACGCAACAAGCATTAATTGATTCATTTATTCTAAGAACAGATATGAAAATCTAAATTTTTAGTCAAAGAAACTAGCCTTTATTTGTTGAGCATAAAAACCTCAAATTAATTCTCTCTCTCCCGAACAGTTTTCCTATAAAAGTGCAAAACAATCATGTCTTTTCTTAAAACTTTTCGATTTCATTACGAGTAAACCCGACTGCCAAAAAGATTATTTCAAAGTCTTAACCCCCAGAGCAAAAGATGAACTTTTATTTCATTAATCAGTTTTCAAATGAAACCATTTAATGTAAGTCCTAAATGAATTCCCACCACCACCCGCAACATCACCCAAAACTCCTCAAGGTATGCAACATGGTCATTAAAATCAAGAACCAACTGAGAGCATCATCTTGCGCCAAAACCATAATGATAACCAAACTCAGATAAAAGTGTCATTAACATTTATTTCCCTTCTCATCTCGGAGATGGGTGAATATTCTAAGAGAAGTTTGTGCGCTGTCTGTTGTGTGTACACTTATCTATGAGATGAAGGTAAATAAAACATTTTGTCTGGCAATGGACTTTGGCAGTACTTCACGACCTTACCGAGGCCAGGCAACCTTCCCCATCTTATTCCTCAAATCCTTCAAGATGAGATGTATGTATGCTTCAGTGCTCTTTGATAAATTTTAAATTTTGCTCCTCGACAGTGAAAAAAATAACAGAAAAACAAAACAACTTCATGTTCTTTTACGACTACTTACTGTCTTCCTGACGTGCGTCGCCTGCTGTCGTCATCCTCGTCGTTGGTCGTCTTTTGAAACTAACAACTCAACGAAGCCATATCCTGGAATTATTGTTATCAATTTTGCGCCAACAACATCCGCATAAGAGAGTTTTTAAAGGACTTGTTCACTACGTCCGTCACTCCAATTGTCCGTATATGTGACGTCGCAACTCTTGGCTTTGGACCGTTATATTCTAAATGATTACTGACAAGGGGTCTACTCCCACTGTTCGGATGCCAAAATGAGGGAATTTCAGAGCCACTGTTGCAGCATTCCTTTTGCCTCGCTGCACCAATTGTTAGACGTGTTCATATGCACACTCGAAAACTCCAAAACTGTTGTGCAATGCGATGCGAGAGTAGCTTTTCATCATCGTATGAGTATTGTGTAGATGCAGACTCAACTAAACGGAAGAAGCTAGTCTCGCATTGAAAAAGACTTGACTCGACAAAATGTCTACCATGTCGTGTCCGGAGGATATCTGGTGTCCCCAAAAGGGCGAGCAAAAAACCACTCAGTATACCAAATGCATCCAGATGAGCCTTAGGGGGTGTGAGAGTTGTTTTTGAAAAAAAAACAATGGTTTCCATCAGGGAGACCAAAACACGGCAAAAAGGTCTTTTGTGTTTGCAGCTTGCAGACAACATATTGTGAACTTGATATTATATTTGAGAATTTATGGCTGTTGAAGTTGATGTGTTTTTTGGCTCTGGGAAGCTTTCTGGGAGAATGGCATGCTTCCACCCTCTCTAGTTAGCCGCACCTTAGAAAAAACCTCACTTCTGTTCAGATGATACGAATTTAGAAAATTGCAATACGAATTTGTTTCATTCAACACTTTGTATCCACTTGGGGCATTGTGCACTTGAATTGTTGAAATCGCTTTTGAATGTTGATAAATTGCAGACATCTGGGGCTTTTCTGTTGTTGCTGCGTTGCTAGTGGGCATGGCTTTTTTATTCGTCTGTTTCTCACTCTCTTTCATAAACGAAAACAATAATGGAGAAATGATAGGTTAGTGCAACTGGAAACATTTTAGTTGGTTTTCGTGTTTGTGTTGTCGTGGGTGTCATTCTATGCTGTTGCTGACAGACACATTGCAGAATGCAGATCACTTAAAAGATTAAATGTTTTCATCGAATATGACACGGCAGATGTTTAGCAATTGCTTTTAAAAGAATAGTTATTAATTGGGTTTCCATTGAACTATTTAAATTTTGTTTTAAGCCTTAGGCAGACATTTTTAATGACTTTTATTTGATTTCCGAGCGACGTACCTACACAAATGAATATACAAGCAAACAGAAAAACATTCGGATGAACATGCTTGTTGTCGACAGACGGCATTCTTCATCATCGTTATGCTGATTAAAATTGCTAGCTTCTGAGTTTTTTTTTTCATAAACGCAAAAATGGGTCTCAGGGGCTAGTTATAGCTTTCACTTGATTGAAACACATCCTTTTGAATCAGTATTTGTTCGGTTTGCGTTAGCCAACCACTGAAAACGGTTGTAAAGAGGATGATTTATCAGATAAAAACCTATTCAAAAAAAAAAATTTGATTTGAATTATGTAGGTACTCCTCTTTGACAAAATAGACTAATAAATTCGGGAAAATTAATATCCGTCAAGAGAAAAAGAACAGAACGTTGATTTGAATCCAAGTTTTGCTGACTTGCAGTTTTTCAAATAAAACAGGGTTGGTTTTGTAAATTTTGTACTACCTATCCCTTGAAATTTCTCATTGCCGTCATATTTTTTCCATCTTCTTGTTAAATTTTAACTTGTGTTCACTAAATCTTAAAAAAATGTAGAACATATGAAAAGTAAAAAAAGACTGTATAACGGGAAGAAACAGTTAAATTTAAACTAATTAAAGCTTTGAGACAAGCCTTTTACAACTCCAGAAATTGGCCAGCCCTTAAGAGTCGAATATCTTCAAAAACTCAATTGAATTTCGGTTCCACAATTGAAACTGCATGAGAGCATCGTAAAAGCTCTATGACAACAATTCCAGAGACAGTTTCATAGAAACTGAAAGTATTGAACGTCATGTTGGAAAAATAAATTGAAAATGCTGGAAAGGAAACTGAGGTTAAATTCCAACAAATCAAAACAAATTTATGCAAGTTTTTCTATGAACGAATTGCGTTTTCTGCTTCCAATGGCAAGAAAATGAAAGATGTGGTTTAACCAAACATTGCCTTTACTTTTGATAACAATTATGTTGACTCTTTCTGTGCCTTTGGTTCATATATGTGAGTCTGTGTTCCATAAAGTGGGTAATGACTATGACTATGTCTTGTACACCAGCAGTTTCGAACTAATGCAAACATTTTTGGACTTTGAAACACTAAGGTTGGATCTGTTATATTTGAGTAGTCGCTCGCGTATTTCTTCTGGAATATTGTTATCGACTACTTTACTGAACCAAGCTATTCTTCGAAATCGTATTCCTCTTCTTTCTGAGGAGGTTTGCTGTAGATGGAACCCCATGTGCTTATATGTCGTAGGCTGCTTTTAAGTTTATAGACAGGGTACATGTTCAGAAGTTAAATTCTTTTCATTTTTCAATTTTTAACAATTATAATTTCTGCACTCTGTGATAAACTGTTTGCCATTGGGAACGGTCACTCGCATACATTCTATATTCGTCAAAATGTAGCGCCATGGCGCAGTTACTTGGTCTTTGTACCGGAGGTTCGGTCTTCCTGGTCGTCTCGAACGTGAGGGTTGCGAAGAGAAGACTTTCTTGGCTATAGCTTTGTCGTCCATTCGCTCGAAGTGGCGGAGCCAATGTAATCGTCTTTTCTTGGCTTTCTGGACTACATATATACATCTTGGTACAGCTCGTAAGGTTCCCGGTATCTCCCCAGTATCATTTCCCCTGTTTTACTTTTCGTCCAGCCCCTGAGTGGCTCTCGAAGTGCCAAGGCCTAAGTGGCCTTACTCTCATCTAAAATTCTCTGAGTGCGTGTGAAGAATTGAGGGGACCTTCAATTTAATGTCGATTCCGAACGGCAAAGCTGAGAAGCACTCTTTTCATGACAGGTTGATACTCCTGGAAGTTTTATCAGTTATTCGCAAGAGGCAGTACCCGTGAATGATGAAATAAAACTTTATGCCGTAGAGTAGAACTGGAAAAATCAAAGTTTGTATAGTAGCACTTGCTTTCGAGGGAGAAGTTTTGAACCCAGTTATCTTACCAAACTTAAGTAGTAGAGGTTTGCTAGGGTTATTAGGATCTCCACTGAGGTGTCGTTTGTGGGATTGATGTTTGTGCCAAGGTTAACTCCTTAACAACCTCGGAATTGCTGCTGTCAACAGTGCCTTTTTTACTTGCGACATATAGAATATATGGCAAGTATTGAATTCGTAAAAAAAAATTGAGGTAATGATGAGATATGACATTACGATGATAGAGAAGTCGAAAAAAGTGGGTCCGGCGATTCCGTCCGTCTGTCTGTCTGTCTGTAATCGCATCTATAGCCTTAACCACTGGTCCGATTGACTTCAAACTTGAAAATTAAAGGATTGAGCGAATTCGCGTGGGTCGTTTTTTTGAATTTATTTTTAAGATCAAAATTTAGGGTAGCCACCATACGAATTTTTTGGCCAAAAACCAAAAGTTTCAATTTTCTCAAAAACGGCTCCTACGATTTTTTTTTAAACTTCCTCGAAAATTTTTGTTTAAAACTTTGATGTATTTTATGTAGAAAAAATATTATTGTATTTGTATAAAAGTTGGATCAGCGTAATTTTTTTTTTTGAAAGTACGTATATATTGCTCAAATAATATTTTTATTCAAAACAATTTCAAAATTTTTTTTGGATTATTAAAAAATATTTTTAATTTTTTTTTTCAAAATTCTGTATCTCAAAAACGGATCAATTTTAAAAATTCAAATTGAAGCATAATATGTATATTTAAATGTTCTTAAAAACTGCTTACCCAAATTAATTTTAAGACGTTTTTGAAAAATTTTATATATAAAAAATTAATTTAAAAAAAAAACCGCTCCGAAGATTTTCAAAAAAAAAATTCAATAAATCAAAAATAAGGTTTGGATTTGGTTGGCATGTAAATTTTTGAAATTAAATGTATTTACGAGGTACATATTTCAATTTAAATTTTGATTTATGAATTTCATTTTTCATATTTATTTTTTAATGTTTTTTTTTTATGAGTTATAATTTGGAATACAGGAGCAAGTTCGTACGACCGAGTCGTGCACATTTTTTTCTTTTGTTGTCTAATAGCATGGACTATGTTTTGCCCTCATTCACTTCAAGACCAAAGAACTTTGCATGTTCTTGAATCGCTGTGAAGGCCACAGACACAGCTCTTTGGGAGATACGGATGATGTCTTTGTCGGTCGTCCCAGCCTAGGAGCTGGGTGGAGCATTTTGAAGAAATCACATGAAAGTGCACCTCTCTGCCTAAACCCAGTGCATGTTTGAAACAACTCAGATGAGCTGTATTGCATTCGAAAAAAAAACTTGGGATGTTGATCAAATATGACTTTACGATGATAGAGAAGTCGAAAAAATTGGTTCGGCCATTCCGTCCGTCTGTCTGTCTGTCTGTAATCGCATCTATAGCCTTAACCACTGGTCCGATTTACTTCAAACTTGAAAATAAAAAGTTTGAGCGAATTCGCTTTGGACGCTTTTTGATTTTTATTGTAAGACCATAAAATTTTTTTTGGCCAAAAACCAAAAGTTTTGATTTTCTCAACAACGGCTCCTACGATTTTTTTAAACTTCCTCTAAATTTTTTTCTAAGACATTGATGAATTTTATGTGAAAAAAATTTGTGTATTGCTCCGGTACGTTATACGTTTTTTGTTATAAGATTGTCTCAAAACATGAAAGTCCGATCAGCGTATTTTTTTTTTTTGAGGGTAGGTAATAATATTTTGTTTTCAAAAAACTTTAAACAATTGTTTGTATTTTTTAAAAATATTTTAAAACTTTTTTTTCTCAAAATTCTATGTCTGAGAACCGAGAATCGGATCAATATTAAAATTCGAAATTCAAATGCTAGAAAAATTTTACATATAAAAATTAATTTAGAAAAAAACCCTCCAAGGAATAAAAAAAAAATTGATAATTAACAAATATGTAAGAAATTTTATGGCAGCATTTTTTTTTTTTTTAGATAAAACGTGTTTTTGAGGTGGATATTTCACTTTTAATTTTTTTCTTAAATGGTAATTACTTCAACTTCATGGATTAGTTGGTTCACTCTTAGATCAGCTTTTTTAATCTCTTTCTCAGTTAAGAGCTTTTTTGAATTGCCTGGTGGCTGAAGCACGAGATTATTAACTTAGTACCCGTGCTTTAGAGGTTATGAGTATTGGCCAGCAAAAAAGAAGTGTCTAAAACTTTGTATTACATCTTTCAGCGGCAATACCGTCTTGCGAAGAACTGACAAAGCTTCCAAGAATACAATTTGTTGTGAAAAAGGGTTTCATTGTCAATGGCATTAAATTGTCTGTTCCCCTTCCCACAATTCATTACACGCACTTAAGAAATTGTTGGCGAGTGAAAGGCTCTATAACCCTCGTCAGGTTGGCACTTTTTATAGGAATATGTTACTCTTTCTACTTCGTGGATTCAAGGAGAAAACAATTCTTTAGATGTGCATTTTAACCGTGTTGAAGTTTTCAACGATTCAAGATTTCAATTTTAAATAATAAACATAAAAAAAAGCGTGGAACTTAAATTTATATTATTTCAAGTTATCGAATGTGCTGAGATGTTCCACACATCAGAAGAAAATTACAAAAAAAAAGTAATTTGTAAAATTGTTTTATAATAGAATTTCTCCTGCTGAATTTCTGCGTCCGTCACGGGAAATTTTTTGTGCGCCCTGTTTTAAATTAGAAAAAAAATAAAAGTCTTTTTACACAAACATATTTCCAAAGGTGACACGTGTGCTGATTATGCTTCAACTTTTTAAGTTATTTCAAAGTTTTCTCCATTGTCCAAGGATTTGAAAAAAAAAACAATAAAATTCAAATAGTCCCAAAAAGTTCAAAAACTGACAAAAACGCTTCTTCCTGTCGCCTTTGATGTTAAATTTATTCCACTATGGGGTCAAAAACACAAAAAAATCACAATGGGTTTTTAGTTTGAAGAAAAACAAAACAAAATAATAAAATTGAAAAGAACAGTTTCTCAAAATTTCCAAAGTGTTGGAAATAATAAAATACCGTCACCCATTTGACAAGCTGTCAAGGTCCATGTCATCTTATTTCATTGTTTGAATAAATTTTCCCTCAAAAGTTGACTCATACCTTACCAAGTTTGGGTTATTCTTGTGGGTAGTTGAAGTCTACTTGACTGTGATAAATCTGTAATTCCTTATGAACCGTTTCAGGTTTTTTTTCATGTTGTTTTGTTTTTTTTTTCTTTTGTCTCCAACTAAGATTGAAAGGGGATCAAAAATATTGCTTCAGGATCGTTGTCGCGTGCGTTGTCGCTGTTTGAGATAGGCCCAACTGTGCCGGGTCGATGGATGTATGATATTATGTTTAAAAGGGTTGACAAAAGCTATTTCACTTTGAAAGATTGATGGAGCCGCTTTCTACGCAGGATTTTCAATTTGTTATATTTTCAATGAATGGGAATGTATGGCAGGATGTTTGTTTTTTTCGTGTTTTTCCTTTATTTTTTCATTTTCGTTAAAATCAATAAAGGCTGATGGTTTTATGGGATTTTTGAAGAGTAATCGATTTTCAATCACTTGGAGAGAAAAATGGGTATCAGCTGTGAGTAATAAGGTCAAGGGATTATAATCTTAAAAAAAGAGGGTTATACAAATGAGGAAATCATTGGAGCCTTACCAAATATTTTTTCGACTTCTTCAAGTTTTGCCTTTCGTACCTTACTATATGCTGAAAAAGCAAGAAAAATGGCTCATACTTATATCCCTGTGTCGGTACGAAAATCTTGACTTCGTAAACATAATCAAAATTAGAGTAAAGTGTAAGTATTTTCAAATTGTGTGACATAATGGGGGGATACATGAACGATTTTGGGAATGTAAAGAAAGTGATTAAATCTAAATCAAATCGATTTTTAAGGTTAAAGGTGTGGAAAAAAAATGCGATTGAGGTTTCAACGTCGAGTAGAGTGAGTTCCAGACAATAGGGTAATATTGCAATTCAAATGGGAAAAGGGTACAGTTCATATATAACCGTTGATAGAAATATCTACATCAAAACAGTTAAAACTGGCGCTCCTCGTACCAAATAATTTCAGTCATTACTTCCACTTAAATACTTCTTCTATCAATTCAAAAGTCATCCAAAACGATACAAGCGTTACGACCCCCACCACTGCCTCAAACTTTGGCAATGTTTTGTCAGTCTCTGGCATAATCTTAACGATAAGTCACTGCTCATTGGCTTCGAGACATTTCAACTCGAGACTTCAACCTGCACACCGCATCGGGACACCTGTCAATCTATTTTCTCAATGTCATCCGTAATGAGATGACAATCCACCCCCAAATAAATACAAAAATAGAAAAAAAAAACAAGAAGCAAAAATGAAAAATTCAAAAATATTATATTTATTCGATATCTCTCTGCGCCACTCAAGTGTCTCCGGGAATGAATAAATATCTACGTCTTCCGTAATTTTCAACGACACAATGACGACGAAGACGAAGACGACGAGCGACGCATGACGAGGCAAAAAACTCTTCCTCGTGTAGCAGTCTAAGGGGAATTTTGACAAAGGTTAGCTCTTCAGAAGTTGAATTCGAAGCTTCCTCTTACGCAAACAAATAATTCTTCAGGAATTTTCTCATTTAACCGAGAATTCTTAATAATTAAATAGCATTTTATTATTATGCCTCTGCACCTCTGCCCTTTTCTCCAGCTGAGCCCTAGCCCTCTTTAACATCTTATCGTGTGTATAGCATGCTCCAAGAGGGCTACAAAATCTTGTATTCGCAAGCTGTTTTGTTTGTTTTTCTCCCTTCCTCCTCTTCGAGACGGCATCATTGGCAGTAAGTTTTAAGGAAGCAACAACATCAGTCTTTCGTTTCCAATTTAATATTCACTCTTAAATTGGTTTAAAGTTTTCCTTAAGGTTTGTTGACATCGACAGCATTAACCATCAACAAGGATATCCTGTTGAAAATTCTCATACTAGGCACGTGAATTGTTTTCATTGTCGTTCTAACCCCCTCTCTGCCCTGTTGCTTTGGCATGTTTTTGTGTTCTTGGTCCATCAAAAACCAAACTGGTGACAGAAAACTTGGTTGGGATTTCAAATTAAAACCCCTTTTCGAAAATGAATTCTTTCATCCCCCAAGGCTGTAAGAAAATCTGAGAAAAATAAAATCAAAAAAGGATGAGGAAGTTCATCACCGCTGAGATTTCGACTGAGTTTCGGTGTATTTTTTTCACCTGGTTGAGCATTCATATGGTTTCGTTGTTTTGTTGGGAAACGACCGAAGAGGTAACACAATTATTATGTGTTTTTGTTTTTTCTTTTTTGCTTTTAATGTTACCCCGATGTCTTTTTAGAGGAAATCGTCTTCTGAACGAATCTTTTCAACCAAATCTCATTCCAAATCTATGCCAAGGCAATATGTATACAAATACATATAGGTACCTAGTGAAGTACATTTTTCAAAAAATTCAAAAACCTGTTTATGTGATCCTTTAAAATTTTTGTTTTGCCTCGGAAAATGCTCCTTTTGGTTCAACAATTTATGGATGGAGTGGATTTGGGGAATAAACGAAAAACTGTAAGTTGATGATAAGCGGATTTTCAAGCAATTCAAGGCCAGTGATTGTTGTAATAAACTGTTGCTTTTAAGGTTGACTGACTGATTTCTTTGTACATAAATGAAAATATTTGGGAGTAAGTTAAGTTTTTTTTTTAAGGTTGTTTAATGTAAAAATGTCCGGGGCTTAGTGGTTGGGTGCGTTGGCTGCTAAGCAAAACGTCGTGGGTTCGAGTCCTACTGGTGCCCATAGTTCTTATTTCATCTTTCACGGGCACTGCCTCTTGCGAAGAACTGACAAAACTACAACCTTAACCACTGCAGTGCAGTGCACTGGTCCGATTGTCTTCAAACTTGAAAATAAGAGGTTTGAGCGAATTCGCGTGGGTATTTTTTATTTTATTTTTTTTAAGATCAATATTTAAGGTAGCCACCATACAATTTTTTGGACCAAATACCAAACGTTTAAATTTTCTCAAAAAAGGCCCCTACGATTTTTTTTGAACTTCCTCGAACATTTTTTTTTTCTAAACACTGATGTGTTTTATGTAAAAAAAATATGTTTGTATTGCTCCAAAAAGGTCTATTGAGTTTCTCTCTTACCTGAGAAAGCTGCGCGTAGTTCATCGCTTATCACCAACAAAAATAACGTTGGCGACATAATACAGCCTTACCTGACTGCACTGTAGATTTTAGAATCGTACGACAACCTTCTATCATGCAGATCGTGACACTTGGGTCAATTATTATATATGTTCCTTTCATAATAGCATATAGATTTTCTGGTATGACTCTCTTCCGTAAACCAAACCAGATGTACTCCCAGTCGATAAACAGCAGGTGTAGTGATGATCAATATTCAACGCACTGCTGAAAGAGGATTTGCAATATTATCAATACAGGAGGATCCAGCGCGGATTCCTGCTTATTCGGCATCGAGTGTGGCCTCTCGATGTCCTGTGATGCGTTCTAGGATGATTTTTGCTTGGTACTATTATTTTGGAAATAGAAGGAACAGGAAGAACTCAAATCTCATCTTTTTGTTTTTTTTGGAGCTGTACGCTTGATAACGTTTGCGCCGCTTCTAAAAGCTCTGCTGGAATTCCAACAAGTCCCAAATCCCACTTCTTTTATCAGGTGTTGTTTTGAGCTGTATACCCAGTCAATTCTTTTAATGATCCTGCTGTGACACCTGTTTGTAGTAGCTTTTGCTTCTAATTGCGAAGTGATCAAATTGTTTGGAAGACGCTTGCCTGTGCGTCAACACCCAGCTAATTTTATGACACAGTTTGTGTTAAGAGCCATTGGTGTTGTAGAAATCAATAAAGAATAAACTTTGTCGTTGCAACTGCAGTCTCTATGAATACCAATCACATGTTTAAGCCCATCGATTTGCCCAGAACCCGATCGGAGAACGTACGTCTTGGTCGCTTCAAATGCTCCATTAGCTTGTATGATGGGTGTAAGCCAAGATCCTTATGCAGAATACAATATCATGAGGTATGAACCGTTGCCCATTTCTATTCCACTTCTAATTCGACCAAACCATAGAATAAGAGTTATCCCATGGCTCAAAATTTACTTTTACCGAAATTTCACTTTTGGGAATTTTTTCTTTGCTGATACCTTCCAACCGATATTTAAACAAGAGAAAAACAGACAGACGGAACAAATTTCCACATCCACTTTTGCCACCTTGTCTGTAAACGAAATGACATGTTAATCAACCTTCGATTTCAACAAAGGCATACAAATTCGATGCAGAGTGGTTCAAAGGTGATGTTGAATATTTATATATCACTGAAGTTCTCTCATTCTTATTCACAACTTTCACTTCACCCCAAGTATATCTAATATTACATGCCTTCACTTCAAAAAGTGGCAAAAAGAGAGCACACCATCAATCTATTAAAAAGCCTTCCCCTATAATTTGAAAGCAGTGAATCAGAATTCCACCCTAAGCAAAAATTTCATCGGTTAAAATGTATATTTTTTTTCGCATACAATTTTTTGTTTATGTTTTCTATATACCATCAATTCAATGTCAGGCAATATGTTCGATGTCATTTTGAACTCGTGAGCACACTTGTAACGGCAGAGGGTACGACTACACCAACAACAGCCCCCAAGCCGGATAATGGCGGATGAAATTTAGAGCGATTGGCCCTTTCAATGTGTGCGCCATTTAACCCAACAGCAACAGAACAGCAATTTTCACTCAAAATATCAATTTTCTCAGTTGAACTTTTTTTACACTTTTCATTTTTACAGTAACAAAATTTGTGTTTTGGTTGGAGCTTAAAGTGTTGCCTGAGAATGTCAGTCATTCGCAGAATACACCACAACATCAGCACACACGAAAATAGGGATCAGATTACATGGCTCTTACCGCAAGACTATACCTAAATAGTTTCCAGTACCCCCGCGCACTCAGGCAGTAATTAAGGTTGTATATTGTTAAGCCAGCTAACGAGCGCCAAACAAGCTGTAACCCTCAAGCCTGCTACCACAACACAAAGCACTCGGTCGTGGGGTTTGATTCGATTTTATTTTTGTTTCTCCTAGAGTGGAGCATTTATTAAAAAGGAGTTGATTGAAACTAACATAGGTTTCTGTATAGGTCGATTCTGCGTGCGAAAACATATACATGAACAAAAATATGAACCGCTATGATGGCAAAAGCCAGCACATGTTGAGGATGAAAGGTCCTCTTGGCAACCGCATGTTCTGCACTTGAGAGCGTGATCTAGACATTCTGGTCATAACCATTGGCACATATGTAGTCATGTAGGCAAATAATAACCCCAAGCACGTTGTTTATAGGCCTTGGGGGAGATTTTCAGAGCAGGACTTAGTTAACATGAAAATAAGGGACGATTGGAAAAAATCGAGTTCATGGTCGCGAATCTTCTTTATCTCACATTCAACCATAACTCCGGCCATGTTTGAGCAGCATGTTCCACTTGGGAACACTAGCATCCATTTAGGGATGTTTGTCCTTCTTGACGGAGGACATTTATGGGTATTTTCATACATGACGGATCTAACCACAAAAATGGCAATGAACTTTGGCCGCGTCTTAATATTGGTCAAGAGATTTGGCTTGAACACAAAATCAAAATACACACCATACGTGATGGGCAATGGCCATAGGCATTCACACCTATCTTACTTGTTGGTTATATATGAAAGGTTACATTTGTGATTGTATACTAACTGACAGGTTATCAAGTTGTGTACGTACGGACGTGGTTTTGAGGTTAATAGGGACAGAAATATCGACATTTTGACACCTGGGCTATTTAGAGAACAACACGTGTGTGGATTGTAGGTTCCATATAACTGCTGAAACAAACAGTTTCTAAAATTAATAATAAACATTAAATGAAGCCAGATGGAATTTCACGTATTTAATCAGGTTGTTGTGAAACTCAGCGTCAAGCGGGATAGGGTGATGAGTTAGGTTTTATCCGTACTATGTGAACTTTTAGCCTTAAAAGACAGCAGACAAGATTTTGTAGCCAAGGTTAAGGAGACTTAATGTTTCTGTAGTTGGTCCAGTTCAAAGGATCTCTTTTTGAAGATCATTCATACGATACTTCTTCGAACATTCTTTCTTCGAGTAACTTCATTCTCATGCTACCTCCTTCAACAGATCGGCAAAGAAACCATTCTTCTGAAAAAATGCAGCCAAAAGAGCTTTATAAATTGGTTAAGCTACTTATCATTTTGGGATTTTCATTGTTTCAGCTTAAAGGCTCCTAGAAAATATCAATAAATCAATACCATGTAAACTAGGCAACCAAATTCTTGTTTTGAAGGGTGATGGTGCACTGTGGCGTATACGTACTATTTTTTTTTTTTTTTAGAATTCAACGTTAAGGAAATTTATTCACGATTTTCTTTATACCATTTGTTGTTTAATTTGTCAGCCATCATTGGAACTGGGTGACGTTCTGAATTTCTGATTCGAGACGTGTATAATTATCTTCGAAAAAGTATATCCTTCTAAGAAAATCTGGTCTACGTCAATCTAACGAAATTCAAATCCCTGTTTGTTTATAGTGTTTTTTTATTTGTAACATTTCAAGGGCTTTGTTCTATTTATTTTAAGGCTTTAAACAAAATTAATAAACAATGGATATCCATCATGAATGCACTTAATTTTAAATGGAAACATAAGAGGCCTCAATTTGCAGTTAAAAATTTTAATATAGCGCGTATGAGATTGTTGTACAGCTTCACCCTCACTTATTTTGCAACTTCAGACCCCCTTAAGCACATCATCATTAAATATTAGAAACCAAATTTCACCACAATAGCAATATAATAATGTTCGATGAGCCTCATAGAAAGAGAGAGTGCATGAAATGGGTCATAAGATTCCACTTATGTTTTATGATCATTTTGTAAGACAATAGCTCGCAAACGAAACACACAGTTTATGCCGACTAAAGATCCACCAAAAGCCCTTCATACTTTACCGCCTCCCCTAAGAAAAAACAACCGACGAGATGAACCATGTTTTGAAGAAATAACAACGCGATTTATGACAAGATTAGATGAAGCAATTTCTATACTACGTACTTACATATTTTTGTGTGTGTATGATGACGCTATTTCCTGGTCCTGCTGGAACTAAAGCCATGCTAGCGTCGTCGTTTCATGTGATACATGTGTTTATTCATAGCTTTTTTTTCCACCATCAGAGCGTATCTAGTAACATTTTTTTCTGTTTAATATGAATGTAGGTTATGCCCTTGACTGGTAGTCCTTGTTCGGCAATCTAGTATCTATGTATGTCGGGTCGATCATATATCTTTAATATTTATATAGATTTGTTGTGTTTTTTTCTTTTTGTTTTGGTTGAATTTTTAAAGAACCTCAATGTTGTGTTCATGTGTTATAATTTTTGGCAAACATGATGTGTGTGTATTTGAGACTTATAGTCCATTTGTGCTGATGGGGGCGGTTTTATTGCCTCTGGGGGTAACGAATGGAATATGAAATGATTTTGATGGCCACCCAAACCGCGGCGTAAGGAGTTTAATAACGCAGGATAAATATCAGATGGGGGTGTTGTTGACTCTGTCGCTAGAGGGAAGGCCTTTTATTTTTGTTTATTTTTTCTTTGACATTTTGGCAGTTTTTAATAACTCATGAGCAATAAAAATAGCTTGGAAAGTAGTTAAAATATTTCTTTTTTTCTTTTGACTCAGAGGTCATGGTTGGGTAAATCTGAAGGTCTTGAGTTTTATTCTTTTGGCATAAGACTTATGATTGATAATTTTAATAAAAAAATGACCGTTAGTCCGAAATCAGCTCAGCAGCGGCTATAAGATTTTACGTCCGAAGAATTCTGACCCTTCATCACGCCCAAAGAAGTATTACTTCAAAAGAGTGAAAAGTAATGAGAATAATAAGCAAATACATTTCAATCAATTGAATTCAGTTCATTGGAGACTTAAGGTTAAACATTTTGCTTACGTATTCTTATTTTCTACTTGAAAGTCACTTCACTTAAGTTTCAATGTATATTGGAAGTGGTTAGAACAAGAGCATGCACACATATAAGATCTCGATGCCATTCGAAACGTTGCCAGACTCCAAACAAAGGACAAAATACTCGTACTGCTTCGAGTCCACCACTCATGGTCACATAATTCAAAAAAAAACTTCGTGTGTGTTTCGTCTTAAGCTTCAAACAAGTTCAAGGTCAAACAACGTACTCTCGAGACTCTCTACGAACAACTCTTGAAATTTCCTTTCATTTAAATATTTCAACCCTCAATTCAATCAAATCTGTTTACTTTGATCCGAAACGAAACCATTCAACTTCGTAGTCGTCTGCAATTGATTTTAAAAATAAATCAACCTGCAAAAATCGAAAGCAGAAACCCCCGGGGCTACAACATAGCTTGAGCCAGCAATTTTGTTTGTTTGCTTTTCAGATCCTGTTCCAGACGCAAATCAATTTCTTGTGTCCTCTTATTTGTTATTTTCCTTAACTTAAATTTTAATTTGATCCGCAAATGGTAAATTCAATGTGTGTGCAGAAAAAATATTTCTTTTTCGCTTTTTGCAAACATCAAAGCATTGAGCTTTTGACTTTTCATGACGAGTTTATTTTTTTTAAGAGAAACCAAATTGAAACCCTAAAAGCAGGTCGGAGCTTGGAGGCTCGGAATGATAAATGGATACGGTGGCGGAACGGAGGCGGCCCGTTCCCTTTTTACTTTTCAATATTGCAAGTAAACCTAGAAGCAGTATAGGGGCTTGCGGTGGCATGTGTGGCACGAGTACCTACTCGTATGACGTTAAATTGAACATGATGCACTTTTGTCCCCTTTTTGGTTTCTGTTTGTGCCGTTGTTGCCTGCAGTCGTGACAGGGATTCCATAGCCAAGCGCATACCTATATAGGATCAACATTTTACATCCTTGTTTTGTGTGTGACACACTAGTAAATCCTGTGACACAGGTTTGCAGTTGGATATACGAGCAAGCAGGCCTGAAACCAGGTTGTGGTTTTCACCTTAATCACTTGCTGCAGTGCACTTTGCCACCATCACTCGACTCTCGGCAAACAAGGTCAACCTCTGGGCTGGATTTCAGGTTAATGTGATTAAAAATTGTCACAAGCAGTCAGGCTTAAAAGAAAAGTCCTGTTTGAAACTAGTACACCTACCTATTGCCATCATCTGGGTCTAGGTGGATGTGTGACAGTAAAAAATACTGTGAATAGGCCAGAACCAGGAACGCAAAACACTCATCCATCGTTAAATTTTAAACAGAATTAAGATTAAGGCCGACATAGTGACATTTGAACAAACCCTAATGAATGAGCGCGTGTGAGCTGTGTTTGCGTTTCTCGGTTTGATTCAAACTAACATGGCACACGGTGCCCATGTGGTGGAAAGTAATTAATTACATCTGAACAATTTGATGCATTATGTGCCGATTCCGTCTGCAAATGAGGTCGCTGGATGGCGCTGACTAGGAGGAGACACCCTTTTTGCAGAAAACAAAGTACTCACGTTTTTTCCGTTAGATGGGTTAGGACGTGTCCTTGGAAATCCTGATGGCAAATGGGCGGCGTGAATATGAATGTCTGAATACCGAGTAATCCATCATTTAATTTGTATAATTTTGCTTGGGGATTTGTGAAATTGGGGAACGCATTTGTAAGGATGAATAATGAAGAGCACACCAGATTAGGATTATGAATTCAGATGAATTTGGTTCGCACAGGTAGAGCAGTTATGTGCTTGACTATAGGACGATGACATGTTCTTTTGTGAACGGATTTAGCCCAAACGTTGGATAAAAGTAATCCTGTGTTGTTAGTCATTAATTTTCTGTTTTGCAAATAAAATTAATTTATTTTTGCGAGCTTAGAAATATTTATGTGGGCTTTCATAAATTTAATGACTTTACTTTCGCATGAGTGACTTTCTGTATGCAATAATCGTTTTATGAAATTATATTATGTTTTTCAAGAAAATTATTTCATACTAAAATTAAATTTATCATATAGGGGAACCCATATTTTATTAATAGAAAAATGTGTAAAACACAAACATCTAAACAATTATACAGATGCAGATGGAGCTATAAGCAATTATTTCTTCAAATTTGTTCATAGCACATTTTCGTAAAATTATATGAAGGTTGTGAGTCATTTTCGAAGAAGTATAGCCCGGTGAGCGACACCCGGTGTCCCATAAACTACATCAAACATTCACTTGTTGTGGATGCACTGGCTTTTCACAATTACTTGTGGATTCTCATTTACCCAAATGCGACATTTCTGCTTGTTAACGAATTTTCTGAGGTGAAAGTGTGGCTCGTTGCTGAAAATTTATTTTCTTGTGAAGTTACCATTCACGTCTGTCTGTCCAACCAACAATCTTAACATGCTATTCATTTGTGTATCTCTCCATGATTCAATCTGACAAACAGTGAAAAAAAGAAAGGTCGTATTAAGTTGGACAAAGCTTTTCCTATCCACAAATCGAGTTGGCTAATTTAACAAAATTGTATAGCCTAAAGCTACCCGAAGCTAGGCTGTCAACAACTTTATGTTCTGTGCCATGGCCAATAACACAGATCAAACATTTTTATTGGTAGTGAATTTACTAATGGTAACGGCGTAGGCTCTCAATTAGAATCTAATTTTTGCAAAAAAAAATATAACTTTACTATTTTCAAAGCTTATGTGCTTGTTTTAGTCGATTCAAACCCAATTACAAAAAGTAGGATACACCACTTTTGCACTCACAGCCTCAATTATTGTACATCATAATAAGGACTTACAAGCTGAAATCTCGAAAAAATAATTGTTATTATATTTTAATATTGTTGTAATATTGTTATCAAGGCAAGGAATAATAGCAGGTGCATTTATTTAATAGCCCCCATCAGTGCTAATGCCTGCTGTTTTAAGTGCCACCAAAGGCCGTATTGGTTGTTGTGGGTTGGGGTCGAAAGAAAGGAAACCAAAATCTGGGAAACCAAAAGACTGCAAACCATATAAGCGCAAACTACCTTCGCGCAGTACATTTGACCATAAAAATCCTATCTCTGCTCATAACAATTTTCTCCTTTTCTTCACTCAAAGTTATGAGAATTAAGGAGATTGAAGCTGTTATCGTTTTTTTTGTGTTATTTAACACTGCAGTTAGGCTGCGCCCGTCAATTCCATTTATGTTGTTTGAACAACGATAGCAACTTAGAGGTGCTTCGACCAATGGCTTTTTCCGTCAATTTCTTTGTTTGGCTGGAGTTATAGCTATTTCACGGTTGCCAAGCCGATCATCACTAATAAAGGAGTCTGATGATCGGCTTGGCAGCCGTGGGTGGAATTGGCTTAGGCGATTATTGATTATTATTTTTTTGATAGTCGTTTTTGATTATCAACTTTATTTTGCTCTGTGTAAAGTGATCAATAAAATAATTTGAATTTTTGGCAGCACCTACAGTAAGCAATGTCGTTTTGCTCAACGTAAGGTGATTATCAAAACGATAATCACTTTTTTCCATACATTTGGAAGTGACATCTATTTCAATGTCGTTTTCATATTTTTGTTGTCATTTTAGAAATACCCTTGGATTGGCTTTAATCAATTTCTTTCCAATGTATTTTTGACAAACATGGCGTACCAACACATAATATGGCTAGCGTTGCAGTAGAAACTGTTGATAGAAATAATGAAATCGCTTTGAATCAAAATATCACGTGTTGGTAAGCTATCCGACCTTATACGACCAAAAATGTGGTTTGTCAAAAACGCATTGGAATAACAAATATGTTTTGCCTTACGCCCTATTCGCGTTCTTAAATGATTGGTTTATTTTTTTGTTTGTACTTTTTTACACATACAAAATTTTCTCAAAATTGATTGAAGCCACTCAAAGGATATTGCTTACAAAATTATATGAAAACGACATCAAAATAGCTGTCGCTTCCAAGTGAATGGAAAAAAACTATTACCATTTTGATAATCACCTTACGTGAAGCAAAAGCTATTATTTTGACTATCAACTATCAACTATCAGCTTAGCCGATTCCACCCCACCCCTATAGAGTATGTAATTTTATCCAGCATTTAGGGTAAAACTAACTATTAAATTGATAAATTGGTGAAGTCTTTTGTGTTTTGGGGTTTATTTCGAGCTTTGTTTACAAGTTTCAACAAACGATTTAGTTGAAAAATCTCTAAGGGCACCTGCCGCTCACCACAAACCGCTACAAACGAAAATCTCTTAAATTTATTTATTTATTTCTAAGAAGTCCTTAAAATAGGAAAACAATTTCAAGTATCGACCAAAATAAACATTTATTTCGATGAAAATACAAAAATTGCAAACATTCCATCTGCAGGCTATTCTAATCCATCACAATTCAAGGACTTTACTAATTCAAAGAAAATCATGTTGAACAAAATATTACCTTATCGCCCATACTTATTGCGCGTCCTTAAATATTTGTAACGGGAGTTGTTATCCCTCATTCCAATGTCCAGGAAGCTTAAAGGTCACATCTCATTATTTGAAAAAACTTCATTACGTGGAGTTTAACATGTAAAAAAAACTCCAGCGTAACTATATCGACAACATGCTGCGCCATTCAGAACATCAAAGTTTCATCCCGGCTAATTTTTACTGCGCGTAAAACATTAAAGAACACTTTTATTCAAAATTAAATGTTCATTTACAGAAAAGGGTTTTTTTTAACGTTCAGTCACACCATCGCATCATTTAGGGCTGCCACTTAAATTTTTTTTCAAATTGAATGCCTTTTGTTAATACTTTTTTGGTGCGTAAATTATTATCTTAATGAAAAACCCAACAATTAATGTAATTAACATAATAAGCCCCATCTCTTCCTCAAACTGTGTTTAAAAAAAAATCATCATCAAGCAGAACAAATAAATAGCCTTAGCTTCCCATTAAATCAAGAGCATGCCTAGCATTCTTAATAAAATAATTTTTTGTGGTCAATGGAAGGAATAAAAAAAAGAAAAAAACCCAAACGCTCCCCCATTTAAGGACATCAACGCAACGAAGACAACTACGGTTACCACCACAATTTGATAATTAAGAAAACATTTTTCTCCTTCAGTTCAGACTGTTTGAAACATCTCGGCACAGATTTTGTTGGCCATAGAAACGACCGCCTCCGCACATCACGCCGCCGCCGCCGCCGCGCCACACCGCACCAAACTTACAAAATTTAATTCAATATTGTTCTCCAGCATCTCTAATTTCATGTTTCACCCCTTTTACCGGGGCATTAGACAGTAATTAATATGAAAATGCTGCTCGACCACAATAAATGAGGCCTTGGGGCTTGGCGAGCCCGAGCAACGACCTCACCACAATGCCATCAGTTTCGTTCAGCCAACAGGCAACACAATTTGCAGAGCGGTGGAAGTGGCTTAATGAATTCAAAGTATCTGCGGTCGTCGAGCAGTAAATATCAAAACCTCGCATAAATTACCGAACGCGAATGTTAATTCCAAACGTATTATTCCTGATGTATTCAAATTAATTAGGCAGAAGAAAAGCCTCGGGCAAGGCGGTGGTTATGGTGCGGTGACGCATGCAGGAAGTATGTCCATATGAACATCAGTTCGTCCATGTCCTGAATCTAACATCGTCGCTCTTTGTTGTCTGAAATTCGATGGTTTTGTTGTTTGACGAGAAAAAAAGGACGATAGTTCAAACATGCAACGTTAAAAAGACAAAAAAAAGGAAATGACACACAATTCAGCGGGTGAGCAGCTGATGTTGTTAAACTGACTAATTTCCAAGGCCGTTGCTGGCAGCCAGTGAGGTGTTATCCGATCCTTCTATTTCTATTGCCTTCAAAACTCATGCTTCGGTTAATTAGAAAATTGGAAAACTGCCAGCTGCGCTTTCCTGCTAGCTGATGCCATTTTCCATTTGCCGAAAACCATGACAAGGCTAAAAAAAAAGAAGCTTAGGTATAGAAAATGTAACAACTTCAATCGTTCCAAGTGCCTTTCGAGAGTCGTTTTGGTCGTCGTCCTTGTAGCCTTCTCGCCCCCGAAATCCTGCATCCATGATTGTGGTTTTTCATTCTTTTTTTTGGGACTTTTTGTGTAGGTACATGTGTAGGTAGCTCCAAACATGACAACCTTGCTATTATGTGCGCCAAATGGTATGACGATGATTAAGTATCCCATAACTCATAACTCAACGAGCAAGGTAGAAACAAAAATTGGGTAACTAGGTGAATATTGCTTGTGCTTGTGTGCAATAGGAACTGTGCTCCTTTTTGGAGCAAACAGAGGTATGTTAAAAAAATACAGAAAATTTCAAGCGACACATACAAAATGAATGGCAAATGAAAAAAAAATTTAAAAAGAAAACTAAAACAAGATGAGGGCACAAACTGAATTTGCTATGAACATTTTTTTTTTTTCAAAATAACAAACTGGAATATAGATGTTAAATTTATGGCTAGATGGCCAGGGGCCCTACTATACCATTTATCATTCATAAAAATTACTCGCTGGTAGTCAGAAAATTCAACTTGTTTTGAAGGAGTTATGTGTTGTTTAGTGTTTCACTCTTTTAGCTATTTTTTTTTTTTTTGTAGAACCGGGTCAATTATTTTGAATGAATTTTATATTTTGAAATTTTCTTGGTAAGTGAAATTATTTTTTTAAAGAATTGAATGAATTTGTAGCTATTAATTTTATTCATAAGGGTATTCATAAAGGTAATGTTTAACTAGTCGACTCAGCTCTCGAAATTCGAGTGTGTTAATTCTTCATTAGGGAGTTCACATTCCACCGCATGTTGGCGGAAGACGTGTAATGTGAACACACTATAAGCCCATCTGAATCCTCAATGACATTTCTGACACAAAAAGAGACTAGCAGACCCACGAGACATTGTACCTACTCGCATTCCTTTTTTTTTTTTTTTTGCAGGACTCAGAATTGATAATTCGGAATAGTGTCATGATGATGATGTAACTGGTTTAGTGTATTTTTGGAGTCAGTGGCGTAGATAGCTTTTCGCTATGGGGGGGGATAGATCTAGTTCGCTCATTTTTACTTCCGACATCTATACTAATATATAAAGCTGAAGAGTTTGATTGTTTGTTTGTTTGAACACGCTTATCTCAGAAACTACTGGTTCGAATTGTAATTGAGTTGGATAGTCCATTAATTGAGGAAGGTTTAAGGCTACATAGCATTAAGCTACGACCAATAGGAGCGAAGAATCAGTGGAAACTGTGAAAAAACGGCAAGAAAGCATTAATTTTTTTGTTTGTGTGAACGCGCTAATCTCAGGAACTGCTAAATCAAATTGAAAAATTCTTTTTGTGTTGAATAATCCATTTATCGAGGAAGGCTTTAAGCTATACAGAGTTACGGTGCTAATAATAAGAGCAGAGCTTCAGTGAAAAGTCTTACTAAAACGGGGAAAAAAATACATATTTGAAGGCTTCGAGTTAAGAAGAATTTTGACTTAGGGAGAGTCGACTAATATACAATTTTAAAATAACTTCGCAACCGAATTCCCGCGCATGATGCACAAGTCAAGACGCACCTCTGGCCGGAGCACGAGGGAGAGACGGACGAATTCGCGGGCAACTGCTAGAGTGCTAGTATAGAATATATGAAAAGTTTTGAGTGTTTGTCTGTCTTTCTGTAAACGCACCTGCAGCCTTAACCACTGGTCCGATTGACTTAAAACTTGAAAATTAAAGGTTTGAGCAAATTCGCGTTGGTGCTTTTTTTTACTTTTTTTTTAAGATCAGAATTTAAGGAAGCCACCATACAATTTGTTTTGGCCAAAAACTAAAAGTTTCAATTTTCTCAAAAACGATTTTTTTTTAAACTTCCTCCAAAACCTCTCATAAAATCGTTTTTTTTTTTCTTATTAGATTTTTTCGAAAAACAAAACCCTGATCAGCTCCTTTTTTTCTGAAAGTACGTTTAAATTGCCCAAATAATATTTTATTTTCAAACTAATTTTAAAAATTTGTTTGTATTTTTTTAAAACATTTATAAACTTTTTTTCAAAATTCTATACCTCGAAATCGGATCAATATTTAAAATCGAAATTCACGAATAAAATGTTAATTTACATATTCTTGAATACTTTAATTTTAGGAAATTTTCGTAATATTATATATATAAAAAATTAATTTTAAAAAAAGCCACTTCAAATAATTCGTACAAATAACTCGCAAAATTACGATGAATGATTGTCAATCTGCCGCTTGTGTAAGGCATGCTTTATGTAATGGGTAATAGCGCATTTTGCTTTCTGGTTAAAATGAATTAGTGTGAGTTATCGTTACCGTTAGGATTCGCGTTAACTTCACCACAGTTGTGCGAACATTTGTGTTCGTATGGATGAGTGTGTTGCGTGTTTGGGGCGATTTCTTACACGGTGACACACGGTGAGAAGTAATTTAAATAACTTTCAATTTTTGTGTCGGTGTGGGCTTTTGTGGAAAGCTGGAGTTAAGCTCTTTTTCTTGCACGTTTATCTATTATTATCAATTGGTGAGAGACTTTAAAAAAAAACTTTTTAAAGATCGATACAAGAAAGAAATTCAAAATATTAGGTGATTAAATAAATAGAGTGGCGCGACAACTCTTGAAGAGCCAATGCCTAAGTGGCTTACTCTCATCAACAATTCTCTGAGTGCGTGTGAAGAATTGAGAGGACCTACAATTTAATGCCGATTCCGAACGGCAGAGTTGAGAAGCACTTTTTCATGACAGATTGATACTCTTGGAATATTTGTCAGGTCTTCGCAAGATGCAGTGCCCGTGAAAGATGAAAGAAAAACTTGGCCTGAGTACTCGAAACAACAACGTTCTGCTTAGCAGTCAATGCACTTACCAAATAAGCTACGGGCAACTATATTAGGTGATTAGCCGAAGTAATAATTTCTTTCAGATGAAGTTGACTTTGTGTTTTCCCCGTAGACTGTAGGTATAGAATGTACAATTTACAATGCCTCTAGGAATCCTGTGAGTACTAATAAGACTCTATTCACGTAGGAAGTAGGTACTAACATTCAGAGTGCGTTTCTTTATCTTATTTGGCATGACTTAGTTATGTTGAACAATTATGAATCCCAATGGGGGGGGATATATCCCCCTGATCCCCCCCCTATCTACGCCACTGTTTGGAGTAGCCGGAATTTGTTCAAACAGCTCGTGGACGAAATAAAATATTAAAACGGCAGGATATTTTTAGTATAAAAAGATTTATTCTGAATAAAGAAAATTTAAGAGATGTTAACTCGGTGAGTTCAAAATTCATACTGAATAATAAATATGAAGAATTCAAGTAGAATAAAATGACAAAACAGAATTATGAAAATTATTAATTATTAATGTTGGTATGCATGAGCCTGAATTGACAGGGATGTCAAACATACACTCAGAGAGAATCGCGTACGGTATGAAAAATAGATGAGTAATAAGATCAAACGTTAAAAAGTAAAGAGTTGCCTTTTCTCTACACAATATACTTGCACAAAGTACCTCTAGAAGGCAAACAGACCTCTGTTTGATTTGGACATCTGGAAATTTGAAATCGTGGGGAATTTTCTGATGGCAGAAATCGAAAATTATGTATTGACTACAACTTTATAACCGAGCGCTGAAAAAAGTATTGGCTTCCAGTGGCTGATAAAATACTTGTAAGCCCTTTATTTGATGTTAAAATTGAATAACTCTTGTCGAGGAGTAGTATCGATTTGAAATTGCGAGAAAAAATTTGCCAAAAATTAACATTTTAACCAATATTTCGGCTACGAGACCTTCAACAAACTTGATGAATAGAGTTTGACCAGACCTTTCTTCTGATGTATTATTCAATGGGTTTTGTAAGAAATTTTTTTTTCTGTCCAAAATTTTGGCATTGGATATATTTTTTGGAAATCATGAAAAAATCGATTTCGCTAAACTCAACATATTTCATAGTTCTCATTTTTTTTTTAGCCTATCACTTAAAGCCAAACTCAATTCAGAAGTTCCAATTTTCAAAAATAGTATTCATCATAATGCTTTGCAATTTGATTTAAAGATTTTAAATTTTGACAAGTTAGATTTTGAGAATAATGATTTGAGCTCAGTATGGGATTTTAGTAAAGCTAATTATACTGAATTGAGCAATTTTTTCAACTCAATCGATTGGGATGTAATTCTTTCCTCGCGGGACTTAAAAGAGTGCTACGATTCTTTTATTGCTAAAATTGAGGAAGCATTTAATTTGTATGTTCCTATTAAAGTGAGAAAAAGTAATATTAAGCCTATATGGTTTAATAAAAGGTTATGCATTATGAAAAACAAACTTTCTAAGTTAAGAAAAAAATACGTCAAGGATCCTAGCTTACGCCCTCAATATAAACGTTACCTGAAAAGATATGAGTCCGTAAAAAAATCGGTCTATAAAAGCTATTTGCATTCCATTGAGAAAAATATTAAAAGTGATTCTCGGTCATTTTGGAAATTTGTTAATTCTAAACGCAAGTCATTTGGTATTCCTACTAGCAT
This sequence comes from Sphaerophoria taeniata, assembly GCA_943590905.1. Taxonomy (NCBI): domain Eukaryota; kingdom Metazoa; phylum Arthropoda; class Insecta; order Diptera; family Syrphidae; genus Sphaerophoria; species Sphaerophoria taeniata. The sequence continues at coordinate 48,199,117 of OX016540.1, forward strand.
GAACTACCTCAATCATTCTTCGAGTGATGAGAATGTGATATGCGACATGTTTGCGTCTTATTTTCAATCAAATTTTGTTCTTGACTCTAGTTCACCCGGATATATCATTCGTAATTGTGAAAATATTGTTAATATGGGAAATCTGAGTTTGTCTGTGAACCAAGTTTTACAACAGCTTTCATCTCTGAAGTCTGATTTTAAACTTTCTCCCGATAACTTTTGCTCAGCACTACTAAAAAAGTGTTCGCTTGGTCTTGCAATTCCACTGACTAGAATTTTCAACTTATCGCTTTCAACTGGAGAGTTTTTGGATAAATGGAAGCTTTCGACTATAAGTCCAATATATAAATCAGGCTCAAAACAAGAGGTCAGTAATTACAGACCAATTTCAAAATTAAAACTGATTCCCAAAGTTTTTGAAGCGATTGTGAAAAAATGCGTTTATGACGAGGTTAGCTCCTGTATATCTGAGGATCAACATGGTTTCGTTAGTGGCAGATCGACGGTAACAAATCTAGCCTTGTTTGCAAATTTTTGCATTAAAGGTATTGAACGTGGAAACCAGGTTGATGCCATATATACGGACTTCTCTAAGGCGTTCGATAGAGTTCAACATCACATTTTACTAAAAAAAAATGAAATGTTTAGGGTTTCACTCTAGCCTCCTTAAGTGGTTTGAAAACTATTTGACAAATCGTAAACAAAATGTAAAAATTGGTTCGGTGGTATCAAAGGAGATAAGTAATTTTTCCGGGGTTCCCCAAGGAAGTCACCTAGGCCCTTTACTTTTTGTATTATTCATTAACGATCTTCCACCACGGATTCGAAATTCACAGTGTTTGCTATTTGCCGATGACCTTAAGCTCTTTAGGTCAATTAAATGTGAAATGGATTGCTATATACTCCAAAACGATTTAAACGAAGTTGCTGCTTGGTGTGAGGAAAACCGCTTGTTCTTGAATATTGCTAAATGCAAATGCATTACATTTACAAGGTCACTCAATGCTTTTAATCACTCTTACGTTATTTCTGGGATTTCGCTTGAGTCAGTGCTGTCAAAAAGATCTTGGCGTGATTTTTGACTCTAAATTATCCTTTAATTTGCACTTAGACTATATTGTTTCAAAAGCTAATAAGTTACTTGGATTTGTAATCAGGAACTCGAAACTGTTTTCGGATCCTTACACGATTAAATCCTTGTTTATTTCACTCATAAGATCAGTTCTAGAATATGCGTGCTGCATTTGGTGCCCATTGTATAGGGTAGGTGTAATAGAATTGAATCGGTTCAGAAAAAAGCCACAAGGTACGCCTTACGCAAACTTTATTGGGACAATAACATGCCTAGTTACAATTCTAGATGCCTATTAATCGACTTAAAGCCACTTGAAGCTAGAAGGAAGTTTTATTTTATAATGTTAGCCAGAGATACTCTCTGTAATCGTTTTGACTGTCCAAAACTTCTGTCTCTTTTTTATTTATATGCTCCCTCAAGGCAGTTGAGAATAAGGCAAGCATTTTTTTTCGTTCCACGTTCATTTACTAACTACGGTAGATCCGATCCTATTGCCAGATCTAGTTCTGAGTTCAATTCTGTTTGTCAAGATATTGACTTGTGTCTCAGCAGGCAGGTTTTTAAAACTACTGCATTACAGTTAGTTTCCTAAGACATATTACAATATTTGTTTAATGTTATATAATTGTATGTTAAGTTATTAAATTTGTAAAATTAATTGTTAAATTGTTAAGTCTAAGAGAGATGATGTACTCGATAGATTGTAATTAAATAAATAAATAAATAATTAATAGTAGATTCCGAGCCCTAGTTGCCGAATAATTTGCATCAGTTAATATTATATATATGGGACTAGATTATCCCCGCGGTGTTACCCACGATAACCGGGATAAAAAGTAACCTTTGTCATTTTCTGATCCCTCAACTACCACTTTCTATGCGCAAAATCATGTCGATCTTTTGTTGCATGTAAAATTTTTACATCCCACGAGAACCGTACATTTTATCGGGATACAAAGTAGCCTATGTGCTTTTCCAGACTATCTAAAGGGTCCGCCATCTAAAGTTTTTTTTTTTTTAAACTTATTTATTTCCTTACTTATTTCGTGAATGGTAACACTTACCTCATGTCTGATTTGACAGATAAAATTAGTTTTATCCTTCCGCTGAACGAATTGTGTATACGTTTGAATAACGCTGGAAAATATTGCGACATTACTTTGAAAATCATGGTAAAATTGCAGAATGTATGCGAAAATTGCTTACGGATTTTGGAAGAAGAGAAGCACCGTCAACTCCGTATGTTCCTTACCTTGGTATGACGCCATACAAAGTCCAATTGGTTCAAGAGTTGAAGTCAACTGACCATCGAATACGTTTTCACTTCGGTAAGTGGGCCTGCGATCGACTTAGAGAAGATGCCGAATTTGCCAAAAAAATCATCATTTCAGGTGGAGCTCATTTTGATCTTGGCGGGTATGTAAACAAGCAAAATTGTCGCATTTGGGGCACAGAAAACCCGTACGCATACATTGAAAAGCCGTACACCCAAAACGAGTCACTGTTTGGTGCGTTTTGGTCCAGAGGCATAATTGGGCCACTTTTCTTCGAAAATGAGCAAGGAGTGGCCGTTACAGTCAATGGCGATCGTTATCGGGATATGTTGAACGAATTTTTGTTCACAAAAATTGAAGAGGAGGATATTGGCAACATTTGGTTTCAACAGAACGGTGCTATGTGCCACACAGCCGAAGCTATACTCGATGTTTTGCACCCTGTTTTTGAAGATTGCATTATCAGCCGCAGAGCTGATGTCATTTGGCCACCTTGGAGCTGTGATTTGACACCGTTGTACTATTATTTGTGGGGTGCCGTAAAAGATAACTGTTACGCCGACAAGCCAGAGACAATTGACCCTTTAAACGACAATATTCGTGAAGCCATTGGTGAAATACAGCTTCACCGATGCATCGATAATGTGCTTAAAAATTGGACCGATCGTGTAGGCTACTGCATGGCCAGCCGAGTCAGCCATTTGAATGAAATTATTTTCCATTATCAACCGGAAGGATTGTACTTTCAAATAAAAAAAGATATTTGAGAAAATATTCAGTAGTTTTTTTTTATAGCATTTTCAAAAAAAAAAGTTACTTGGCGGACCCTTTATCTATCTTCATCTAGATCCATTCCGCCGTTCTGGAGTTATTGAGCAACAAACATACATATACATCCATCCAAACTTTCACGTTTATAATATTAGTGTAATTGGAATGTGTTTGAAAGGAGGTGTCAAATTACATTGGTCTTGAGTTCTTAAACTTTGGATTGGAATACATTCAATGGAGGAGGAAGACTTGACAGTAAGCGGAAGTTTGGCTTGGAGGAGGTTGGGTGGGTGTAGGGTATTGCATATTCCATTCAAGAACCGGTAAAACAGAAATGATATATTACATAGTGGCGGTGTTCAAGCTACATAAATCACTCTACGATGAACGCTCTGTTTTGAATAATGTCCAGCAGGGTCATGGTGTGAGTCAAAAGGCGAATATTAACAGTCGAGAGTACAATCGTGTGCGAAGCAGGAAAATGAATCAGTAGTTTCAGACAGAAGATCAGTGAAAAATATGAGAAATAGTTTCGGGACAATTCTTAACCGTGGAGAACACTAGCGTTTAATTTGTGCGTGTCAGACTTGAATCCGCCCAATATAGCTTTTATTGAATGGTTCAAAGGGTACCTAATTACTTATACAGGGTGATTCACGAGCGTTGTGCCAAAAAGCTAGAGCGTGTAGGTTGAGTTGAGACAAGAAAAAAATCGTATGGGAGGGGGGGGTCTATTCCCCCCCGTTTAGCCGGGAGGGGCAATTTTCTGAAAAATTGACTTATTTTGTTAAAAAAAATATTAAAAATCAACAGCTTCGTTTACAACACCGTGCTTTACCTTTCTGAAAAGCCAAAAACTTCTTCTTTCATTTTGTTTTTAAATTAAATTGTTTTAATGAATAGTTTAAAAAAAAATAAATTTTCAAACTCAAAATTTTCAAAAAAAAAGCAAAAAAAAACATTTTTGAACTAATTTTTTTTCAAAATTTTATGTAATTAAGTACTAATTTTGTTTTAAAAATTCAATGTGTTTGTTAATTATTAGTCAAAAACAGAAAACCAGATGCAAAAATGTCTTTTCGTTTTTGAGAAATTAAGAAAAAACCAAAACCACTTTTTTCTAAGAAAATCTTTATTAATTTATTATTACCTATCTGGACATTTTGTTAAATTAATTTATGAAACATTAACCTTTCTTTTACTATTTGTTTTGTAATTTGAGTTTTATGAGGACTTAATAAAGTAGAAAAGTATTGGATTTTCAATGGATTAACCATTTTGTTCATTGATAACGTCTGCAAACTGACCTGCAATTTTTTCATATTATACCTGGAGCCGCGGGCACTCGCCTGCGAAGGGTTCTACCTGCTAGGGGCTTAAGATAATTAAACCGCAATTTTTTCTTGAATGAAAAAACAATAAACAACCTAAAGATAAATTAAAGGCGTCGGATATTTACTAAACAACCATTTCCAATTAAAATATTAACTCATCAACACATAACAATAACAAACTCATACGCTCGAGAAGAGTTAGCGGACAGGAGCTTCTGCTACGGTTTAACTTATTGTCGAGATCGGGAAGCTGAAAGACTCTACGCTGAAAGATATCCCAATAGATGGCGCCCAAGTTATAGCATGTTTTCAAGAATCCGCCGACGAGAGCACTGAGAGCTAGAAGTGAAAGGTCAATGGCAGACGTTATCAATGAAAAAAATGATTAATTCAGGGAAAATCCAAACACTTTTCTACTTTATTGAGTCCTCATAAAACTCCAATCATAAAAAATTAAATTTATAAATTAAACTAATAAATTAAACTAAAAGTCCAGATAGGTAAAAATAAAAACAAAGATTTTTTTAGAAAAAAGTGGTTTTGGTTTTTTCTTAAGTTCTCAAAAACGAAAAGACATTTTTGCATCCGGTTTTCTGTTTTCGACTAATAATTAACAAACACATTGAATTTTTAAAACAAAATTAGTACTTAATTACATAAAATTTTGAAAAAAATTAGTTCAAAAATGTTTTTTTTGCTTTTTTTTTGAAAATTTTGAGTTTGAAAATTTATTTTTTTTAAACTATTCATTAAAACAATTTAATTTAAAAACAAAATGAAAGAAGAAGTTTTTGGCTTTTCAGAAAGGTATAGCACGGTGTTGTAAACGAAGCCGTTGATTTTTAATATTTTTTTTAACAAAATAAGTCAATTTTTCAGAAAATTGCCCCTCCCGGCTAAACGGGGGGGAATAGACCCCCCCCCTCCCATACGATTTTTTTCTTGTCTCAACTCAACCTACACACTCTAGCTTTTTGGCACAACGCTCGTGAATCACCCGTATAACGAAGAAGGGAGTCGTTTTTACCGAAAGCATAGAAAAAGACTCAATCAAACATTGTTACAAACACAAAAAAGCGTCTGAAAATATAATAGGTACATAGTTAATATTAACTGCAGAGAATTATCGCAAGAGTTATGCCAAAAACACATAAGTCTATTAATATATAAAATGATGCATTTATAATTTAAATTATTTCATTCCGAAATCGTTAAAAATTTTGTTACAGATTATATTTCACAGCACAAAACGATGCTCATTTAGCTTTTCAGCTATTCCTTGAATGGGTGAAAAGAACTGAGAGGACTTGAAATTATTTTATGCCGATTCTAGACGGTTGAGTTGAAAAGCACTTTTCTGTATCAAGTCATTCCTTTGGAAGCTATCTCATTACTTCGCAAGAAGAAGTAAGTCCTCGTGAGAGTTGAAGTAAAAATATTTAAGGCACGTGTTGGATTGGAACAGACCGCAACGCCTTCTAAGTTAGTCGTCAACGTGTGAGGCTTAGAGCCACCTCTCAATGGAACAGTAACAATACAGGTCATACTACTATTCTAGACAATTTCAGATCTATCCCAGATCGCTTAGACTATACCACCACAAAAATGGTATTCGGTAAAAGCTTCCAGGTTTCCATCCCTTCAAGATTCTCCTGGGAAGAAGGGAGCCCCCTGGAAGACAATGCGGTACACTTCTATACAGACGGTTCAAAGACCGATTACGGAGTTGAAAGTGGAATCTATTCAGAACAACTGAATCTCAGTCTATCATACAGACTTCCCAATTAATGTAGTGTATTCCAGGCAGAAGTAATGGCGATTAAAGAGGCACTATCCTGGCTCAAAGAAAACGTTATATCTTGCAAGGATATACGAATCTTCTCGGACAGCCAAGCCGCTCTCAAATCTCTCGCGTCTGTCTCCACAAACTCTCACATAGTCCACGATTGTCGATCGTCTCTGAATGAGATGACGGAACAGTTTAATATTCACCTCATTTGGGTGCCGGGCCACAGAGACATTCCGGGAAATTGTAAAGCCGATGAGCTCGCCAAAAACGGAACACTTCTGCCCAATGTTAGACAAAAACATAACATATATAGGAATACCAGTTGCTATATGCAAATATCTTCTCAAACAATGTGCTCTAGAATCAACCAATGCTAGATGGTCACAGGGTACCACCTGCCTTGCTACCAAGCAAATATGGCCTAGCATAGACTTAAAACGGTCAAAAGGCTTAACTTCCGTGAGCTGACAAAGTATAAGCTCCACAATTGGAGTAATAACAGGACACTGCCTCATTGGTAGACATGCTCTGAGGCTAAAGGTCTACACAAATGACTTCTGTAGAAGCTGCATGGACGAGGAGGAAGAGGAAACAGTCCAACACCTTCTATGTACATGTGCAGCACTCTCCATTAGAAGGAATAACTTTCTCGGTAATCCCTTCTTCGATAATACCAGCGAACTAGCAACGATCGACACAAAATGTCTCTCTAACTTCATTAAAAGCACGAATTGGTTTGTTTGAGTTCATTACTCTCCCATGAGTATTTTGTGGTATCACAACGGATCCTTGAGGTCTAAGTGTGTCAACAACAACTACAACCTAACCTAACCTAGGGGTCAACGCACATAACCATTCAACTTGTCTAGGTGCAATGATTGTTTCAAAAAATTATATAAGTGCCTATAAAAACACATTTTCAACATTTCCAACTGTGATAGATCTCGTTCAAAACAAAACCCTGTTAAAAACCTTAAAAGCAATCTCCAATTATCTGCCAGAAACAAACCTTTGCAAAAAAACCAGTTCCCAAAATCGATATTCCCAATGCCAAATTAGCACCTTTAAAATTTACCAATTCCATTTTCGAAGGTCTTCTTGCCATTTTCATGCCTGAACGACAATATCCTTCATTATCTCTTTTTTTGCTCTCGTGAAACCATTTTAACTGACACCGCCATCCGGCCAAATTTTTACATACAAAATCCGTTTACATGTGATTTCGTCTCCATCGGGACGTGCAAAATCACTTAATCAACCGGATGCTCATTCTGCCTCAATTTAACACCCAGCTTGCCTTAAACCGCATTTTCACTTTCGCTTTCGTTTATTTCGTGTCGTGTGCTTTTTTTTGGCTTCGTAGTTCAAGGCAGAACAAAATAGATGGGTTTAAGGTTGCAAAAGTATAAAGTAGGAAAAAAGAGATAAAATGGAATTAGAAATAAAAAGGAAAATCCAGGACTCGGAATTGGGATTGGGAGTCTCGATCCCGACCAGGAAAAGGAAACTGAAAGGAAACATAAATTCTCCCTCGAGTGGGTTAATTTTAAACGATCCCAAAACGAACGGTATACACAACATAACAATCAACCAGATGACAAAGTCGATAAGAAAAAATGAAAAATGAAAAAACGAAATATTTAAGAAGGAATAACATGATTTTTTCCCTTTATCACATTTTTGTATTCCTACAGAAATTTTTGGTCGGAATTCAGACGTAGGGAATTTCTTATTGCTTCTTCATAAAACATCTTTTGCAATTTTCTCTTTTCTTTATACATTTTTCTTTAATTCTCAAAAGAGTTCTTTCTCAATCGAGATGAGGCCAAGCGGTTGTTATACGTACGAAAGGATTTGTTGGATCCTGAATTTCTTATTTTTCTTGCTCTGTCTTTTCTATGGAGGATGTATTGTATTCGTAAACAAAGAAAAAAGTTGAGACCAAATTAATACGATGGGAAATGTCAACGAGGTAGTTTTCGTCATGCCGTATCCGTCTGTGTCGCTCTGTATGCGATAGATATATGTAAGTGAATTTTTTCAAATTACTAAACCTTCGAAAGTGACCAATTTGCCTTCTCTCACGAATTGCATTCGTATTATTTTCTTTCTCGCCCACAATAGCTCTATAGCCTGCCTAGCTCTCTGGAATATGGCCTTTTGGTCTCGATTTATCTCGAAAAAAAAGAAACACACACACATGCCACTGCTTCACAACAAAACTGAGCTTTACGATAATCTAAGCAAAAGCAGTCTTCCTCCTAGTATATTGTAGCCAGGAGTAGGTGTGTCGTGTGTAGAGGCTAAAAAGGTTCTTTCTATAAAATGTCTAACGCCAGAGGATGAATACACTCTTTGGACTTTTGGCCATTGTTATGTGTAGAATTAAACAAAAGTAAGCCAGTCGGTAAGACGATATTAAGTGGAGTTGCATAGAAATGTCTATTGAATCGTAACATTGCTCTAGTGTTGGCAGTAAGAAAGAGAGGGAGAGCAAATAAAACTCTTTGTGGAATACAGAAAATACAAAATTTTCAAGGGTTTTCACACAGGTTAGGGGGGCTCGAATTATTTGGTGGCAATATTTATTTTTCAAAAAATAATATTAAAAAAAAAAAAAAATCGAAAAAACTTCATTTCCTTGTAAAATAACAACCTGCAACACTGCAGCGTCCTATTTGCATCGAAAGTCATAGTTCTGGCATATGGGTCTTGTAGCGAAATATCAGCCTTCCTGGTCGTTCAAAACTTGGGGCTGGAAAATGAGAGCTAAAAGAGCTATAAATCTTGACAGTCATCAATTGGACATCAATTTGGGGTGGAAAATCATCTTTATTGATTATGGGCACTTTTATTCTGACAACTACGTACGTTACGGAACAAAATTGCAGCATCAAGAACTCAGTAAATTTGCACATATAGAAGCATGGAAAACTTTACTTCAAAAATGTAGGTCAGCCCTAAATTTTCCTCAACGATGGGCAAGCTATGATCATCTGAAACGGTTTTCTCGGGATTCCGAGATAAGTTTTCGCCACCAGAAGCTCAAAGGAATAAGTTTTGTCATAAATGTTCGTCTTAGTGTTAATGGAAAGATTATGGATATTTTTGCTTGAATTCAATCTTCTTTTCCAGGATTTACTTACGTCTGGGAAGCTTATTGAAACTCTTTCATTGTGCATTGGAAAGTTAAAAATGTTGGACGAGTGTTTTCGTTTGTTAACATAATGGTCGATTATTGGAATGAACAAACGGAAACCAAAGCCTAAGTGCACGTTTATTAACAATCCCAAACGGCATTTTTCTGTGACGTATTGATAAGCTCAAAGTTTTGTCAGTTCTTCGCATGATACTGCACTATCACGAGGTAGTGTTCATATTTTTTTTTGTCTGCAAATATATTCATGTAACGTAAATCCGCAAAAAGATTACATAATATTTCGAATAACCTTTCATAGGGTCACCCTAACACACTTTAGCATTTTCCCTTACGTATAAATAGTTTTCGAAGAGTAGAAGTAGCAAAGCCCAGACTGAGCAGAATGAAAAGGATTCATTTTGGCATGACAGAATAATTGGAATTAGGCCATCACACGAGAGACCCAAAAGCTGAAGGTGGAGGTACCTTGCGGAGGATGTGTGGTGGTTAAGCCAACCGCCCAGCAACCAACAAGCCGGCGTGTTTTTGTTTTCTATTCACATTCAAGCACTCATGCATGGTGTTTAAATAGTTGCAAGCAAAAGTGAACATTTTAAGGAAGTCTCTGTGCTGGCCATGCTGTGCTCGGCCTGCCATGCATCAGCATAAAATTTATTTTATACTCTCCATACAATTTTTGGTTAAGCAGAGTAGGTCGGCACATCCGTCCATCAATTTGTCAGTCCGTCTCTATTCGAAACTCCTCGTAGTTAGGAATTGTATATCTTTTTATTCATGAAGTGGCACCGAACGAAATATTATGATGGGTCATCACTTAAGTTAAATAACTCATGAAGTGCGGTTTTAATGCTGTGGATTGCCATCGTTCGGCAGCTTCTCTTATCCAAAAGTGTGTGGGTGAAAAGGGGCTTTTTGAAACATGCATAACGGCGGCATTGTTGCAAGTATGGGGCCTGGCCTCAAAAAAGCCTCACAAAATTGAGAGTGTTTTTATTATATGATGATGCAAGAATTTCTGAATGACACTTTCGTTTTGTGCATAAATAATAAAGCTAGAATGAAGTGGAGAATACATTTGAGATTTGAACGAAATGGGTTTTCCAATTGATTTGGAAAAGTTTGTTGAGCGTCAGTCATAAAACGAAATAGCAAACGGGGTATGAATGCGGCAGGAGTTGTCGCACTTCAAAACATTATCATCTGCACTTTTGAGGATCAATTTATTATTCTGCTTTCCCATTTATGGTCTTATTCAATTAAATGAAGTACCATTTTGAAGAAATTGTTGTGAATGCTGATGTCGGTGGCCGATGGGATGTACAAGCAATTATCTATAATGGTTTTGAGGAGTGAGGCTTGTTTGTGATTGGTGGCGATGGTTCTGGGAAATGTTTATAAATAAACATTTTGTTGGACACAGTATATAATTGGTTGGAAAAAATTAAGTGTTTCAGTAATCGGGGGCATTAATTACGGCTGTTATGCATTCAAAGGAACTTGTGTTGTAATTTACTGGATGTGGTATTTTCGGTTTGTTCAAATAATGTTTTTTAAGCTTTCTTGCAGACAAAAAAAAATCCAATCGCGTGGTTGCTATTCCCAGCAAAGAGCTTTTTGAATAGTTTGGAGAACCGGAATATTATAAACTTTACAAAATTATTTTTGAAGCTAAAACAACAAAAATTCTTTCACGAGAATTTGAACAATTATTTTTTAGGTAGTCTTGAATATTAAATGGTTCTTAGGATTCATATACAAAAAATTAAATGTATATTAATTATCAAAAACTTTTTATTGAGTAATCAATTAACTTTATGACTTTAATATTTTATTGGCTGGAATCGCAATAAAAAACATAAATCATTATTTTGTTTTGATTGATTTTATTTCAAGCACCTCATCATGAATCAAGACAAACAAAATTAACTGAAGACTCTTATAATGAATGAAATTATCAGAAAAAAGAAAAATAGATTTTTCTCTCGCCTTTGAGGGCAACATTTAATTAAATTTGCATTTCTACAAAGTCTTTTAAGAGTAGCTAAGTTTTTGGTTTTAAGAGTTTGTATTGTATTTACATAATTGGTACGTTTGGTACGTTTGGTACGTTGTAGATTTATATAAAAGTTGACATATTTTGTTGTTGTTCTTATCTAATGAAACTATGATAAGTAACGACAAATTTAATATTAACGCAAAAATCTAAGAAAAAAATTTCTAAGAAAAAAGTTTTTCTACAATAAAGTCTGTTTTTGAACTCTGGTATACCTACCCTGTGCCTGACCCATGTTGAAATCAATTTCTCTATCAATACTAATGTTAGGAATATCATTTTGGATTCCTTTTTTATTAAAAATACTAACCTTCAAACTATGTTTAAATTGGGCTGATTTGTTTTGAGGGTTGCCATATATTCAATTTTAAATACTATTTAATTTTTCTTGCCCGAGCAATGTTTAAACAAAAACCTTTTTTAGGTAATTTCTTACTTTGTGGAATCATGAAGAGGGTTAAAAGTGTACATGTGTCTACCTGACTTGCTGTCAAAAGCCTTATTAGCTTACCCTCTTCTCAGGGAGTGTTAGATTTGGGATATGAATGTTGAATGAGTAAGTTAACTTAATAAGTTATATAAAAGAATTGAAAAACAAGTTCATTTATCAGATTATCAAGTTTAGTCACGATATTTCCAACAAGATTATGCTCCTACGCACTATGGTCAAGAAGTTATGGATAAGCTTGATGAACAATAGGCAGAATTGGACCATTTTAGTAGAAAAGCTGTAGAGTAATTATTGTACATCGTCTGCATTCATGTGCAAGGACTTAATGGAACAGAAAGGCTGTTCGTTATATAAGGAAGAGCAAGGGGCTCAGTATAGAATCTTGAGAAACATATGTAAGCAGTAGAAGAGGAGGAGAAGAAGGAGATGGAGAAGCAATCTTATAGATAGCTACAAGTAAATTAGTTTAGCTACTTTTACTTTGTTACTTTGTTCTTATCAACTGCGCTTCTAATTCCTTCTGTTACCTCAATTAGGGCAGTTAAACAGCTATTTTGGGGCTTACGCAGGACTGCTAAAAGCGTATTTTTTTGTTCATGATTCTGTCCAAAACATTCGAGAGCAAAGGCAAAATTCCAATTTGTCAAAATTCATCAAAACTCCGAGATATACCGAAAGGAGAATACCCAGCGAATCGATTATTACAACAAGAGTGAATTTTCATTGGATGAACTTATGCTTGCTAAAGTTAATTGTCTTTTATACAATTATCAAATACATAGTTTCTGACTCATTCATATGAGGAAATCATCATCAAGGTCTTCGTCCTGACCCGTGAAATATTTGCTTTCATTTGCGTCATAACCGAGAAAGATGCCTTTGTCAAATTCTTGAACCTATCCTCACAAATGGCTGACGACATCCAATATTGCACTCCAGGCATTTTGGTCTGTCACTTTTTTCATTAGCTATCCATTCCGATTCCTCTTCGTTCGAGCTACAATTTGTGCAGCCCATCGGAGTCTACCAACCTAAATTTTTGTCACCCCATCTGCTTGAGGAACAGAACATTCTTACCGAATTTCATCCAAATCATAGTTATTTGGAATTGGATTTTTGTTTTTTAGACTATTTTATATTTTTTATTATATTTTCTGAGCAATATTTTTGAAATTTCTTAATCGTAATACGATTAAGTTGAAAGTAACAAAAAGTGGTTTTAATAATTCTGTTCGCCATTGTTCATCTGCCCATCTTTTTCTTAATAATCGGCTTTTCCGATTCACTGCAGAACTTAAACTCTGGGATTAATTACGGAATGAGTGAAAATCTAAATCTGACTCTGTATCGAAAATCGAAAAATAAATTCTTTCCTGTGAATATGTGAGTTTACATTGTAAGATGAACCAAAACATTTATATATAGGTATTAGATGAGAATAAATTGTATTATGGACATATGTTGGTAGATAAAACGTTGAACTGTATTTCCAAAACAAGATTTTCTTCCCAATTTTTTTTTTTTTTAATATTTCAAACATTTTTTAAATAAGACTTGATGAAACGTTTTTATATCTAATGATTTGAAAAACTAAAACTTTCAATTATTTCAATTTTTGTGTGGCGCTTTAAAATCAAATATAAGAAATTAAATAAAAAATAGCACGTATACGCCACAGAGACAGCAGTATATTCTAATGATCGAAAAGCTAAAACCCGCACTTATTTTGTTTTAATCTATATCAATGTCATTCTTCTTTTAAATCCGGTTCCTCCAAAACGAATTTCAAAATTTTGAGTCAAACTTCAGTCATGGAATAATTTGCCTAAACATTATGATGACAATTTAATACGGTTTTCTTGAAATACGAGAAGAAGAATATTTGCATTATGTTAAGTTCACTGTCTCCCTTCAAAGACATATTGCTGTCTTAACTATAAAGAAAAAAAGAAATTACTTCTGTTTTGGTAGGCCGAGCAAGACCAAGATATCCCCGCCGCAATTATTCCACCAACACTTTATGTAATTTTATTTGCATTTTCATACACCAGCCAGCATCCTTAACTCACACGTCTCATCACTTGGTTCTTAACTTAAGCCCAACTTAATACACACATTATACATTAGAGTATGTATATGCAACATTTGAAAGAATTGACTTTCCTCAAGGCCGTAAGGATCGTAAGGATGAGCAAGCAGAGAAATCTGTGAAAGATAAATCACGCTTTTATAAATGCTTAGCTCTAACTGCCGCACTGTTGCTTATATAGCGAATGTCACACTGTCATCCTGAGACACAGTCTCGCTACATGATGTGTAAACGGTCTGCGATTATCGTCGCAAATGCGACATACAGTCTCGGCTCGAGGTAAAGACCTCACTTTAGAATATACTAGCTCCGAGGCTTTGTCATCATAGTGTGTGCCTTGGTACCATTTTTCAGCCGGATCCCATTGATATTCCAGTGACAGTTTTTCCTCTTCGACGAGATGGTTTATTCTGCTGCTGCGTCTTCTCTGGAGCGTTTCTTAGGTTTTATCACTCATTCGAGTGTCAACTGGAGTTCCTCTTTTTTATTCTCGTATTTCTTTGCTTTTTTTATTCCCCAGGGCAATGTGAATAAAATCAGTAAAAAATGCGAAAAAGAGTGATGACATCGTTGGGTACACCATTGAACACGAAAAAAAAGAAAAATAATAAAAGTGCCGGAATAAGGCAGGAGATGAAGATCCTGGATAGTGGCCGGATTATGTGCGAGAACAGTAAAATAATTACAGGATGTGTACAATGTCATTTTAAGGATATACAACACGGAGACCCCCTGGCGAGATGTGTAACTGTTGTCGTCAGTCTTCGTCGTCGTCGTTTAGTATCCTTGTCAGACGTTACAGCGCATACGATTCAAATGAATGATGTTCGTTTTTTTCTTTCCAAACAATGAAATCCATGTGCAGAAGTAATTGAATACACATACATTCGAAGGCAGACAGACAGAAAGATAAGGAGACAACCCGACAAACATAAATAATACACAACTTGAACGAAAAGGACTACTCTTTGAGAATAAGAAGAATTATCATATTTCTTTTTATTGTTTTCTTTTGACAAGAAAGAGTTGCATGTGTCAGTGATGGCGTCATACATTGATGTCGTTTGAAGGATCACACAGCACAGTGGGTGGTGAGATAAACTGTTTCCGTTTTGGGTTCTTCCTTATTTCTACTAAAAACCGCTGTTGTTTTTGGTCTTAAACGAAATTCTTTATGTTACTTTCTTGTGGGGGAAGCGTTTTGTCGGGTCGCCTTTGGTGGTGCCAGATTTGCGCTTCCATTTGTTGTTTAAATTAAATAAATTTTCGCAATAAACGATTCCAAATATATATTTATGTGTTCAAAGTTATGAACGTTGTATTGTTGTGACATTTGTGGTGACGAAAACCAAATTGGAATTTTAAATTGAATCCACAATCATTTAAGGAAACCATTATTTGGGAAAACGATGAAAAGACAATAATAAATGCAAGTCTTTAGATGGACTGTTTTTGAGAAGTTATTAGTTAGTTCAAGTATTTTATCTCTATCTCTATCTCTATATATATAAAAATGGAAGTGTGTTTGTTTGTTTGTTTGTTTGTTTGTTTGTATGTCTCTTATAGACTCCGAAATGACCCAACAGATATTAGTGAAATTTTCATGGTTCATACTGTTACATTCAGTGATGATTTCTGTGAAAAAAAATTGGAAAAACCTCATGGAAGAGTGGGAAAACTGGAAATACCAAACAAAGGTCGGAAATTAGATATTTTTTTCTTGGAATTTTTTGGTTCAAAATGGGTTTTCGAATGGAAAAATAGAAAGTTCTTGATGAAAAACTCGGAAAACTCATTAGTTTTCAAATGGAAAATTGCATGAAATTGTGGATGCATTGATTTTCAAATGGAAAACTGGAAAATTTCAAAATGGGTTTTCGAAAGGAACTCGGAAAACTCATTGGTTTACAAAGGGAAACTGGAAAATTTGTGATGGGGAACTGGAAAGCAAGAAAAAGTAAACAAAAAATTGGAAAAATGGAAAATTTGAAATGCAAATAAAATAATTGGCGAAACAAAAATCTCAAAAACACTCTTTCATATGAAATGCATTAGTTGTGGTAAAATGGAAAACTCCAGAAGAGCAAGAAAATCCCAAGTCAAATTTTGAATGGATTTTAAACAATGGGAAAATAGAGAATTCGTGATTTTGGATTTTTTTTCTTTTTTTGAAACACTGATATTTTTAATGTAAAAAATTATTTTGCTGTATTGCTCCATAACGGTAACTCTAGAGCAATCATAAAAAATCCTTTTTTCATTCAATGTCATGGTCAATGTGTTTTATACGCAACAATTAGGGTCAAAGAACTCGAAAGGTTTACACAACAGCAACATGAGGAGCGAAGTAAAACCGAAATGATTCGCGTTTTACAAATCCGTGCACCGCAGGCAACGGGGCGTATACTTACCTTTTTTTTTTTTTTTTTTGATATCGCTTATTTGTTTAAAGACGGATCCATACATACGAATTAACAAAAAAACAATGCAAACGATAGAGGAAGAGGGTTATCGATTATCGATTGAGGCAGTACGAAGTCTGCAGGGTCAGCTAGTATAGTATATTGATGATATCAATTAAGAGCCACTGACTTTTACTCCTTTGAAGTTTTTTTTGTGTGGAATCGTAGAGTACGAAAGCCAGGCCAGGAATGCGGCAAGCTTTCAAGCTTTGCTACCTTTTTCTTGAGCTCTTTTCAATAATTAACAAGCACTAAAACTGCCCAATGATTGTTTTAAACTTAGTTAAAATGCGATCACCAGAACAGAAGAAATGCAATTATTTTAATCTATGAATGACATTAATTATGTTACCAGCATGAACTTCTTCTTTATAAAACCTGTGTATCTAGGACACTGCAAAAGGCCAAAAACTTGTATTGAGCTCCTTAATTTGAAAAATCTCTTAAATGGCTAACTAAGGAAATAAAATACTGAACACAGTTTTTGTTTGAGCGAGCGGCTGACAAGCAAAATATAAGCAATTATTATCATACTAAACCTAAACTAGAAAGCAAACAGACCTTTTGTTCTCGTGCATCATTGCTATAATTTTGATAGCTCCTTGGAAAAAAAATTTTAAAAACCTCGTTTTACGGAGTTTATCAAATTTTTCGCTAAAGAAATTTTTTCCGTTCGAAAAGTTATTTTTGAGCAATTATATCCACATCCACATTTTTCGACCAGCTATCTATTGTTCCCTGGCGACTTCCAAGTGAGATTTTCCTTAAATTTCTTTTCACAGGAACCATGACTGGAATAAGGTTAAGTATAGTACGTGCATTAAAAAATGTATAAGAATGCATTGGGCGGCTTCATTTCCAAACCAACTATGGAAAAAATGCACCTTATATTCCAAGCAACAGATTTTCATTCTTGCCATTATTCGTGCTTCTCCATAGTTTTCCAAGTCTTCCATCACGAATTTTCCTTTTTTTCCACTTGAAAATCAATGGACCTACCATGGCGTTTTTTCATTTGATAACCATTGATTTTTCCGAGTTTTTCAATAAGAACTTTCTATTATTTCCATTGCATAAGCCATTTTCCCTTCAACAATTCACGTTTTGTAAGTGTGTTTGGCTTTTCCAGTTTTCCCACTCTTCCGTACCTAAGGTATTTTTTCAATTTTTCGTTTTTTGACAGGAACTAGGAACCATCCCTTAATACAACATTAAAAAATATAGGTAGTCGTAATAGTATTTTAATTTTGTCAACAGCGGAAAGATTTCTGGTCCATAACTGGTCTTTCAAATATGCGTGCGTGAGAGTGTCGTTAACAATTCAGGGCAAAAATTGCAAAGAAGCTCTCTACAAAGTTCATTCACCAAAAAGATATGCGTGTCCATTCTTACAAAATTCATTTTTTTTTAAACAACAATTGAAGCACTGCACAATGACAATGCACAGCGAAAAGAATTTTTTGAATGCATTACTGAGCATCAACAAAATCATGCTGATGATTCTAGTAAAGTCATCCAAGCAATGAAGAACATTTTCATCTCTCGTTTCAGTGATCAGGATCCTGTGATTAAGCAACATTAGATTTTTTATTTGGGTTATTTAAAATAACAAGTCTATGTCAACAAGGCTACACCTACGCATACATTAAATAAACGTTGCCTCAACAAAATTCATCACAAGGAAAATGTGCCTATGCCTATGTGTATGAAAACCCTTTCCTATTATAATTTAATAGAAAAAATTACAATCAAATGGCTGCAAACTGGGTTTTCTATTTAATTCAAATCATGCTTTTATTTTGGAACACCTGTTATAAGCCTTTTTGAAGCAAGAACAAAGTATTGGATAAATAGAACAAAGCCTGTCTTCAAGTCTTAGTTTCAAAAATTGTAAAATTTATTTTCATGTAGTTTTGACTAAATTTTCTACCTCAAGGTAATTTACATATATGTCTATTTTAAGTTGACACTACAACATATTGATAATCGTTCACTACTATCTCTATCTATCTATTGCTTCTAAGACATGACTTTTAAACTTTCGGCTTAGATGAAATGACTCTAAATACTTGTTCGCCCTTCTGTGATCTTATTGTTTTATGAACAAAAAGGATATAAGAAAAAGAATAAATTTAAAGCCATAGAACCCCAATCAAAAGCAACTTGAAATATCATCCTCTGTTGACGAATAAAAAATACACCCTCAGTAGGCAGTAGGTACTGGCTGATCGAGTTAAGGCAACAATTTAAAAAAAAAATTGCAAACTATTTTACTCAAGCTGATTAATCTCATAACTTTCTTGTTAAAAGTAAACCACCTTTCTTTTTGCGATTATAAAATTAAAGTCATTGAAATGAAAAAAAAATAAAAAAAATAAAAACACCAATGAGGTTGATAATTCACCAGCTAATAAATTAATATCGAAAAAAAAATAACAAATTGATTTCCATTTTTTTTATTTCTGACACCCTGCTTGCTATTGCTGCATAGCCTCTGCATCCTTAAAATTGGAAACGCCCGACCCGATAAATTTTTCCAGCTGGGTTAAAAAGATTATCATTGTCATTGCAAAAGTGATTTATAATTTGTTTTGTCCAACAACCAAGATATTTTACATCACTTTTGTCATCTGTTTATTTTGTTTCAAAAATATTCCATATTGTATGTGTCTGTAAGGTATTATGAACAGTAGGTGCGTAGAGAACACAATATACTGCTTTGGGTGTGGTGGTCTGGTGTTTCCTTGTCATAAATGTTTTGAAATAAATTTATTTTGATATTTTGTTTTATCGTCCTGTTTTTGTTTTTGTTAATTTATTCGTATTATGGTTTTGTTTGAAAAGCAAACGCACAATGCGATTAATATGCGTAGAAATGTTGAAAAGAAATTCTTTGTGAAATATTGAGTGTCACTGGGAGGTGCGGCAAGTCGGAAAAAGCTTGGAATTATGGTTGCTTTAGCTACAAGGATTTAGGGTTTTCGACGTTTATTTCTTTATAATTTATTTTTGCTTATAGTTCGCACCTTTATGGCTCTTTATCTTATTCTTGGTGGAAGTTTTAAGCTTGCAGTTGAATGAACTTGGCATGACTGTTCTATTATGTAATGAAAATATGGGGTTTGGCTTATGAGTTGTGGAAATGTTGTTTTTCTTTTCTTTTTATATTTTTTAAGACTTCTTGCAAATTAAATAATATGAAAATTGTTTTCTGAACTCATGTCTGAGTAAAATAAATTTAAATCAGAATCTTCAAACCTATACATATCGCTTAAACCTTTCTCACAACTATTTAAGAACACTAGTTAACTCATTCTTTTCTCTTTTTTTCAGGTAAGGCTTCTTGTTGGACACTCTGAGAAAGTTCTGGTTATCAAGAAGATTCGAGGAAGTTGAACATGAATAATTGAATACCTTGTCCATGGAAATAGGTTAACGTAAATAAGATTACCAGTGGAACAGGTTCAATTAAATGGAGTTTATTTTGGCCCTTTTTATGGCTTTTTATAAATTTATAGTAGTGAAAAGAAAAAAAAATGCATATTTGCTTCTCTGTTCTCAATTTGGGTAAATTGCATACATATGTTAAGGACTTTAAGTCTAATTTTTTTCTTTTAATAAATCGCAAACCATTTGAGATATTTCAAAAACTTTAGTATCAGTTTGAAGTAAAATCAAAACATTTATGAATAAATTTTTGCTTCGTTTATATGGCCCCCACGGTCACGGGCATGTTTGCAGCGGTTGATTCGTTGGACCCTTTTTTCGATAGCTCAGCTACACATTTCGGATGGAATGGTAGCTATTTCTCTTCCAATGTTGACTCTTTACCTCTTCCAACGTCATGCGTCGGCTTGTTGGCATATACCAATTACTTGACGTTAAATTGCACGAACGATGGAGCTAATCGACTGGCCCATTTCTTAAGATAACAAGCCTATCAAATTACTCTTCTAATAATCGTCATTCGAGTCATTTTCATTCGAATTAAGAAAATCTTCATTCGAGTTCTTTTCATTCGAGTACTAATAATCGCCATTCGAGTTATTTTCATTCGGATATTAATAATCGTCATTCGGGTTATTTTTATTAGAATTAAGAAAATTGTCTTCTATCAATTTATTCAAATACGTTAAATACTAACGTTAAGTTTACAATGATTACTTAAAACTAAACTTAAAACTAACATTATTTTAACTACTTATAACAAAAAAATTAAATTTAAAGCTTGCAGATTTGAGATTGTCATTAGTAGAGTCAATAAGAAAAGAAAATTTATTAAAAATACTGATTAATTGATTAAGAGGACTGTTAACGCCATAGTTAGATCTATTAAAAATAGTTCGAATAGGTAAATTTCTTCTTAAGGTGGCCTGACTGAAGTTGAAATTCAATCTATAAAGAATAGATGGACATGAAATAGTTCCATTCATTACTCCTGTTATAAACCAGAACTGTAAATACTCTCTGTGACCAGAAAGAGATGTGAGATTTATTAAGGGAAGCCTTTGAGTATATGGGGTGGGGGTAAATGAAGTCTATCAGGCCAGGGGAAAAAACGAAGACAAAATCTTAAAAATCTACGTTGAATACTTTCTATTCTATTTATATGAATAGAGTAGTAAGGCGCCCATACAACGCAAACGTATTCGAGAACTGGCCTGACAAAAGAAACGTATAGAATTTTGATGACATATGGATCACGGAACTCACGCGAAAATCTTTTGACGAAACCAAGTACTTTGTTAGCTTTTTTTATTATAAAATTATAGTGATCAGTAAACGTTAATTTTGAGTCAAGTACAACACCAAGGTCAGAAAAATTAGATAATCTACACAAGGAGGTCGAATTCAACACATAGTCATAGTTTATTACATTGCGTTTGCGTGAAAAACACATTGTTTTACATTTGTCAATATTTAAAATCAAGCGATTATTCTTGCACCATTCCCAAAACTTATTTAGGTCCTCTTGTAGATCTTCACAGTCATTGATCGAGTTAATAATTCGAAATATTTTTACATCATCTGCATAAATAAGTGATAAGGAATTGTTTAAAACAGAATGCAAATCATTAATAAATAAAACAAACAGCAACGGGCCAAGGTGACTACCTTGGGGTACACCAGAATTGACTTTAAATTGACATGAAGGGTAACATCTGAACATGACACTATAATATCTATCTTTAAGGTATGACGAAATCCACATAACAAAACGGTCGTTAAGTCCAATTTTACTCAATTTACTAAGAAGAATATCGTGATTTAATTTGTCAAAAGCTTAGCTTTGTCATTGGAGTTCTATTCATTCGGATAATAATAATCGTCATTTGAGTTCTTTTCATTCGAATTAAAAAATCGTCATTCGAGTTCTTTAGAAATTTGAAGAGTAGCAGTAGTGGCAATAGCAGGTTTGAAAAATCATTCGTTTGATTTCACAGAGCATAATCGAATGAACTTGAATAGTTGCCTGAATCGATTATCATCGATTAAATTATTCGAATGTTCCCATCACTAGGTGTAAGGTGTGGTCTGTGCCTTGTGGCACCATCCTGTTGAAACTTGAAACCACATGTTGTTCAAGTCAATATCCTCCAATTCGAGCCAGAAATAAAAAGTAATCTTGGCGTGAAAACGCTGGAAATTCACAGTAACGTGACGATCGTCATCGTTGGCAGTAAAATATACCCAATACCGCCGTCAGTATACAGGCTGCACCAAACAGTTATTTCTTGTGGATATAATGATGATTTATATGGATATTCACCCAACCAATATCACTTGGTGAACTGAGCCAAAAATGAGCTTCGCAGCTGGAGATGATTTTGCGATGAAATTCATCATCTATGTACCTATTTATGAATGGCAAGATTGCAAATAATGAAAAGTTAGAAAATTGTTGGAAGGACATATTTACCTTTCTACTACTGGCCTAATAAGAAAACCTAAACACTGAACTATCAAAAGAAGTTCTTCAGATGAACTAAAAAAAAACATAACAACTATGTACTCTCCTTTTGGTTCTGTTTGAGATCTGAAAATTATTACAAAACAATAAACAAACAAACAAAACATCAATAAAATGAATTTGAACTGATTGATGGAGTCTTAATGTTTTTTTCCTTTTCGCAAAACTTTTCCTTCCCATCAAAGACCTAATTTGCTTGCTTCACTTAAAACTCTAATTTTCCTGCACAGAAACATCTCGCAGTCCACTGAACAGAAAACTTCCTCTTTGCCAATCCAGGTTATATACAAAAACAAAAAACGGAGACCTAAAAAAAAGGCAATTTTTCATGCCATAGTTTGAAACTCTTTCAGTGTTGGCCCTTATTGATGGTTTTATTTGCTCTTAGGGATTGAAAAGCCAGAATACCGACAAAAAATGAAAAAAAAAACATTCATACAATCTAAAAACTCAATCTCGACATAGGCCAACTTGAATCACAGTGAGCCACATAGTCCTTTTTTGTGCCTTTTTCATCGCCCAGCCCATCTCCCTTTGTTCCCTTTAATTTCTATAAGCTATGTAAGGCAAAGTTCAAACAACGCCTCAAGTAACTATGCGATGAGCCAAAGGAGTATATGTGATTTCCATAGAAATAGTCTTTGTTGATGCCTTGGGTGCCCAGCATACCAGCCTGCATGTGCTATCGTGTAAACCCTAGCGCTGGCGTGTCGGGTCGGTCGTCACTGCCGTTCATTCAATAGAGAGTTCTTAGAGTTAGACATTTCCGTTGGGCAAACATTTTCATCGGTAGAGATGATGCTTCGTTTAAGTTTTAAGAGAATGCTCCACTTGGGTGTATTTAACTTCCCTTCCTGTGATGTTTTCAATTTCTCTTTTTTTCTTTCATTTATCCAGAACAAGGATTTGTACTAACATATTCAGGTGGAGCCTTTTTTCACACGGACGTTCGACATGACATCCTCGTCATATCGTTGTCGTCATTTTCATCGCCTGGTTCGTCTGATCACTAAAGAACACCATCACATGCACAAAATAAGGACTAGAAGCGGATAATCATCTCTTTATTGCTTAGTGAGCTATTAAAAACTCATTTGCGATAAATAATTCCTCATGTTCCCATGTGGATGGATGGTTTCTATTTAACTGGATAAATGGCACGTAAAATAGGACACACCATCAGAACACACATGTACGAAGGTGTAGCTACACTTAAACACACGGGAATATAATGCCAATGATGATGATGATGCTTGGCGTGTTGGGTTATTTTGCTGCAATACCTTCTTCATGTTTGTACTAAAAACAAGATGAGAAATTGTGGACTCTAAAAAGCAAGAGTTGTGAGTGTGGACAAGATGAAAGGAAACCATTATAAGGAGTGTTAGAGTTAGGAAAATGAGGAAGTCAGAAATAGTTTTCTTTTCAATCCAGATTCCTAGATTGATTTGCTGATTGTGCTCTTTTAAAACAAGGTCTCTCAATTTTTTGGTGAATGGAGTGAAAGGGATTGACGCTCAGGTACAGTTGATGACAAAAAATTACATTCGTTGATTGTGAGATTTTCGCAGACAGAAAAATGTATTGGTATGAGAATAAACGGATTCTACAAGTAATGCATCCATGAATACTATTTTGAACGAAACATTGGTAAAGGTTTTTCAAAAAAGCGTTTTTTAAGACTGTTTAATTTTTACTTGCCGTTACTGAAGTTATAGATATTAATTACTAGGGCAAATGCAGGAAGTATCGCTCCTTTTATTTGTAATTAAAAATCTAAAAAGGCTATTTCCACAATTTTGGTAAGGCTTTAAGTCCTAAGATTTCCGAAGTCCAATGGTTGCTTAGTGGGCCCTTACTCAAATCTACAAACTTTTTTCATAGAGTTCTTTTAAACAAATTAATGTGGATTTTTGAAACTTCATGTGTTACTGGTTTAAGTAAAAGTCTTCAAAGTTTTAAATGAAGGTGTCCCTCAAGGGTCAGGCTTGGGGCCTATTTTGTTTCAAATAAACATCAACTCTTTGTTTTGCAAGCCCTTTGAGTGTATAATGTGTAACAGCGTTTGCTGATGATCTTGGCATTACTTAAGTATCGCACAGAAAGCATTCTTAAACATAGTGCTGAAATCAATCACCATTTTCATCTTCTGAGAACTTTATTCAGAAAAAGATTGTTAGTTTAAGTTGCAAAACAAAATTTATGTTCTTCAGTTTGAATCAATTGGAGTGCCCTTGTTGTGACGTATAATTCTATTCAAGTAGTTGCGCAAAGCATGTTATACCCTTTACGATAAATTATTGAAGATGCAACTTGTGACCTTAACATGCTTTACAATTGTGATAGTTAAACACTTTAAGTTTAGGTATTTCTATTGATCAGAATATTATGAAATAGTCCCATCGTCTTGATATTAAAAAAAAAAAAAAATTACGTTGTTCTGTCCGTAGTCTCTACCGTTAAATAGACGGAGACGGACGGAATCGCCGTAAACATTCTCTATCATCCTGTATTAATAATCATTTTACTAGAGCTACAATTACTTAAGAAAATTTGAAAATTTCTATTAAAAGTTCAACAAAGTTCAAATAAGATTTTCCTTCCTCTTCTTCTTGAGAAGCAAACAGAAAAAGAAACGACGAATAATTAATGTTCAAAGCATCTTCTTGAATTTCGTTCCTTCATTAAAATAAAAGCCCCATGTCAGAAAAATTGATTACGACAATTTTTCTTCATATGAAATTTTAAGTAAAAATTAAAACAACCAGCGTAGAGGGTCTATACCTGACTCTCATTCCATGTCAAAAAAAAGGCAAACAAGATAATATTATAAAAAAAAAAATATATTTTTATCTTAAGAATTTAACGCCACCTTGGCATTTTTCTTTTTCTTCATAATTACTTTACCTCCGGCCTCTCAAACTTTCCAAAAATTGCTATAAATATGTCAAACCGAAAATTTTCTCTAGGGCCGCACTGTATCGTTGCCGTTCATCATTGTGATGTTTTGTAGCACGAGCAAAGGAATCGAAGAAGAAAAAAAAAAAACATCAAACTTGCGACATCACAACATAAATAAATGCCATCTAGAGTTCGTACAATAAATGACATTAAAATTGCAATTTACTCTCATTATTCGAGGCAGCTATTGCGAAGGTATAACTTTTTGCCTACATTTACATAATAAAAGTCAAGACATCATTTTCATTGACTAACTGTCACTCCAATGCTGTCACCCCAGAGTTTTCCTTTTTTGCCCGCTGTTGTTGTTGTTTGATTATTATTTTCGTTTGACTTTTGCTCAACTTTTTGGTATGTTTTCTTATGAAGTTAGGGGACATCACGACGAATATAAGAAGAATTCCTTATCACGCCTTAAAGTATTCATAAAGGACTTAAGTGCTAGATGAAGACATTTTTATACGAAGCGATCTATAAGTTTTTCATTGTTGTGTTTTTGTGTTCTTGGATGGCGTGGCGAACCTTTTTCGATCCCACAACACCGCCTTCACATTGGTTTCATAATAAAAGGGGATGTTTTTCGTTTTCTTTTGCCATGACCTGACTTGGCTTCCGTTTGTAGAGAGAAAGATATTCATGGTATACATGGGGCATGGCGCGCATCTTGCAGATGAAAAAGGAAATTTATTTAAACTTTTGTGGTTCAAGTTATAGCGATACCTTGGTTTCTTACAAGCTTTTAGTAGAGAATATACGAAGGGGACAATGTCCGAACTCTTCAAACGTCACCACCAAATGGCACACAAGGCAGAAAACTATGCAAACGATTTTAGGGATAAAATATTGTAGATGATATTACGGAACGGAAACGGACTTGTGGTGTTTGTTATCAGAAGAAAAAAAAAAAAGAAAAGTAGGGCGGCAATGTAAATAAAGAAAAAGATGTGTACTCGTAGTTAAGGACTTTATGATGCTGCTTGTGCATAAGTTACAAGGATAATTGATATAAAATGAAAATCTAAGAGCCACTTCCCCCTGAGTTTGTTATTTTTCCTGTCTGTCATGGAGTCGCCCTTGCTATCAAGAACACTTAATTTAAAAAATAATGGGAAAAATTACTGAAATGAAAGATTTTTATTTTTTTGTAGTTAGTTTTTTTTTTTTTGGAAATAATTTATTGACTCCACTTGTTGACGATTAATGTTGACCAATTTATTTTAAAATTAATAATTTGTTTTACAGAACATTTTAATTTTATTTTATAGTTTTTACCTAAATTTGCACCATAACCGGAATTCGGTCCAGGCAAGTTCTTCCATCTGTTCTTATTTTTGACCAATTTCCCACCCCAAGGCCCCGGATGTCTTTACCAGCCATCGTTCCAGCGCAGATTTGGTCTGCTGCCACCAAGAATTGTACCGTAAAGTCCAGTTTCTCTTCGCTCATACGAGTTAAGTGCACCGGAGTCTACCAAGAATTAGTTGTTTTCATTAAATCTGCTTCGCGGTACATTTGATACAATTCATATATGTATAGCCTCCAAAATAACCCTGCCTTAGCAACAAGGTTACAACAAGGGCACTCCGATTGGTTCAAACTGAAGAACACCAATTTTTTTTTTGCAACTAACAGTCATTTTGCGAATAAAGTTCTCAGATGATGAACATGGTGATTGATATCAGCATTAAAGTTAAGAATTCTTTCTGAGCGATAAGTAATGCGAAGATCATCAGCTAATGCTTCATTCAAATGGCTGGCAAAACAAAGAGTTGATGTTTATTTGAAACAAAATAGGACCCAAGACTGACCCTTGAGGGACAGCTTCATTTGAAACTTTGAAGACTTTTACTTAAACCAGTAATACATGAAGTTTCAAAAATCCACATTTAATAATTTGTTTATTAGAACTCTATGAAAAAAAGTTTATAGATTTGAGTAAGGGCCCACTAAGCAACCATTGGACTTCGGAAGTGTTAGGACATAAGGCTTTACCAAAATTGTGGAAATAGCCTTTTTGGATTTTTAAATACAAATAAATGGAGCAATACTTCCTGAATTTACCTTAGTAATTAATCTCTATAACTTCAGTAACGGCAAGTAAAAGCTAAACAGTCTTAAAAAACGCTTTTTTGAATAACATTTAGGTACCAATGTTTCGTTCAAGACAGTATACATGGATGCATTACTTGTAGAATCCGTTTGTTCTCATACCCATACATTTTTCTGTTTGCGAAAATCTCACATTCAAAGAATGTAATATTTTGTCATCAACTGTAGTTGAACGTCAATCCATTTCACTCCAATCACCAATAAATTGAGAGACCTTGTTCTAAAAGAGCACAATCAGCAAATCAATCTAGAAATCTGGATTGAAAAGAAAACTATTTCTGACTTCCTCATTTTCCTAACTCTAACACTCCTCAAATTGGTTTCCATTCATCTTGTCCACACTCACAACTCTTGTTATTTAGAGTCCTCAATTTCTCATCTTGTTTTTAGAACAAACATGAGGAAAGTATTGCAGCAAAATAACCTAACCTCGTCTCTCGCATTTTCGAAGTATTGATAAGATTTACGGATTCAAAGAGCCTTGTAACTTGAAAACCTAATTTATGGGTTGTGTTTGCTTTGAGCTACCGCCCGCGTTGTGTTCCTTTTATATTTATCGGCTATCGGTTGCTTCTCATGGTCGATTTAGTAATTTAAGAATAGTTCTGAGTAAGTTTTTATAAATAACTTTCATTTTGTACATTAGGTCTGTCTAATGAATCTGTTCGGCAAATCAATCTAGAAATCCGGAGTGCCAGCACGTAACTTGATGCAATCGAGCATTGTTCATCGTCTATCAACTCGGAATAAATATTTTTAGGTAGCATGAAACTTGAAACGAGTTTTTGCTTAAAATTTTCATTGTGAATCATTAAATCAAAAAATGTCAAGCATTTTTCATTAACAATTTGTAGGTAATTTTTCAAGTCATTACAAAAATGATATTTTTTTATTCTAAATGTGAGGATGATTCATCCTGGATGAAGAAGAGTCCAATGCAAAAATTAAGAGAAGATATTTTAGCGACAAAAGCAATCCCTTAGAAATGAGTGATAATGGGAAATGCATCAGAAAGAAGTGCAAAAATACGGTTTAACAATAAACGTACTCATAAAATGATTTTGTTCTCTGTTTTTGGCCCGATTAAGTTTGGGTTCCATACTTTTTCCAAAAAGAAATGCTCGTTCGACAACTATTTTCTAATTTTATCGAGTATATTTTTCTGTTTCAAACGTCTATTTCAAAATTGTATGCTGTGAAATATGGCGATACAATCGAGTTCATTCGATTGAAACAAATTACGTGCTGCCATTGCTCGATTGTATCGAGTAAACTCGATTGTATCTAGTTACGTGCTGGCACCCCAGTACTATTGAAAGGAATATTGAAAACAGTTCGAAATTTTTCTAGTCCTTTGTCAATTTGAAGAGAAAATCGGTAGGGATTCCAAACACAATGTTTTTCAAGGGAGTTAAGTCATCGAGCGTAGATTCGACTGTAGAATTATTTGGTGTCTTTTTTGAATCTGTTTACAGCCGTTCTTCATTTAACATAAATTCGTTGAACAATCTAACAAGAATTAAACTTTCAGATGTTGAAGGCGTAAAAATCAAATAATATTTCTGGTCCAGATGGTATTCCACCTGCTGTGCTTAAACTTTGTGTGAGTCTACTTGCACTCCTTTACACAAAATTTTCAATTAATCTCTTTGCGACGGTGAATTTTTAGAAGAACGGAAAGTTTCTTTTTGGGTTTTCATTTACAAGTCAGGTTGAGAACTATAGGGATATTTGCAAACTGTCAACAATTCTAAAATAGTATGAATATAAATAAATAGAGTGGAGCGACAGCTCTTGAAGATCCAAGGTCTAAGTGACTTACTCTGATCAACAATTCTCTGAGTGCGTGTGAAGAATTGAGGGGACCTACAATTTAACGCCGATTCCGAACGGCAAAGTTGAGAAGCACTTTTTCATGACAGATTGATACTCGTGGAAGTTTTGTCAGTCTTGCGAAGCAGTGCCCGTGAAAGATGAAATAAAAACATAATGGGCACGAGTAGGACTCGAACCCACGTAGTTCTGCTTAGCAGCCAACGCACCTAACCACTTAGCCATTATATTTTTTTTGTGGATATGTTCCTATCTATCTGGTAGAACACAGCAAGTTAATATGGGTAGTTCATTTCAAGAAAAATCCATTGCACGTCTGGCACCGTTCCTTTTCTTTATTTTATTAATGATGTCACTTCGGTAGTTAAACATAGTAGTTGCCTTTTTTACGCTGATGATCTGAAACTACTTATTTCTGAAGGTGATGAGTTCTTATTTAATTTGACATCAATTCTGTTTCAACATAGTAACAGGTCAACTGCCTGAGTTTAAATATAAAAAATATCGCTTTCCAGATTTACAAATTCTTTGCTATTTGATTACTCAATTGAATCTCAGACTCGTGTAATACAGTGATTTTAGGTTTCATTCCTAGTGGGATAGATTTTTGTGTACACCTTTATTACGGTGGTGCTGTTATGAAGATGTGGAAAATCGACATTGATATCGTGCCGGCTAAAAAAGTTATGGTGGTCAAAAGGTCACGAAATTCAGTTTTTCGTGAATATTTCGCGACCTATACCCGGAGGTTAATAGTGGTCAAGGACAAATTGTTCAACTTGAAATTATCTAAAAAAAATGCCTCAAGCATTTTTCTCTAAAGATAACCGTTTTCGGAGTAGAGGGACGCGCTCACATTTGCTCTATTGTTTTTTCGATGACTAGAGTTCGACTACACCTTTCTTACGATATTCATGTATCATTCGAGGGTTTCTGTCCAAAATTTTAGCAAGGGTAAGCCCATGATATTTTTTGAATATCATGGAGAAATCGTTTTTTTCTAAATTCAACACATTTTATATTTGTCATTACCCTGAGCTTATTCCTGAAAGCCAAACTCAATTCCGAGCTCTGGTCGCGGAGATATTTGCATAAAGAGAAAGTTTTTCTATAGGATTACAATAACCTATGGACAAAAACGAAAAAACAAAAACAGTTTTTTGATTATATCTCGGTAGCCGGACCTTGAATGTAGTTTGAGTATTCAGTGACTCTGACTGATAGAGGGCAAACATACCTTTGTTGACGATTTGAAATCGTGGGAAATTTTCCGAAGGCTGAAAACGAGAGAAATTATTTCTTAAGAATATCTTGTTAACTGAGTGTTGAAAAAAAGATTTGCTTTCAGTGGCACATCGCACATAGAATATCTGTAAGCCTTTTATCTGTTGTAGAATTGTATAACTGTTGTCGAGACCTTCTTGCCATCCTTCTGGCATTTCACATACGTTCTATATAACTTCATGAAATAAGTGGTTAGGTAATGGTCCTCAACGTGTGATCAGCTCGTTTGGCGTGCAATTGGCACCTGTGGCTGTTTTGTCCTTAAGACGTCATCTTGAAATGATGGACTCGTAATTTTTTCATTTTGTACCTTGGTGAAAAAGAGACGATTATATCTCAACGATTTTCACATTTTCACCTATCTTAATGTCTTTTCAAATCGTTGCTTATATTAATTTATATTAATGGTTATTTAATTTAATCTTAATTGAAAATAAAAATGAAGAAGAATAAAATGAGCATGTCAATTCAAAATCTCCTTAATAGAAAATTCCATGGCGTGAAAACTCGACAATCACCAATTTTGCAAAAAATTTCAATCATCAGCTCTGAATTCGTTATACCAACCATAAATAATTGGCATAAAAGATCTCTTCCACAACGAAAGTCAAATCACTGTCAGCCAAAAAATTGGAAATTACATAAAAAACATCCATCCATCCATTCGAAAGTCTGCAAGTTCTTTTGTTACTCACACACACAATAGCAATCGATAAGCCAATATCCATAGTTCATAGAGTACAGAGCTTCCCAAGGAGAAAGCAATTTTTTAACCAAAAGGAAAAAAAAACGAAAAAAAACAAGAATTGTATATAATTTGCTTTTATAAATCGCAAACCGCACAAGAAATGTAAAAAAAAAGTAGAACAATAAAAAAATCAAGAAAATAATAATAACGGAATGAACTCGCAGGGCGGAAGGATAAAAAAGAAAGTCGTTATCAACAATGGCGACGACGGAAACGACAACGACGACGACTTTGTCTATACCACAACGACCAGGATCCTCCGCACATTTATATATCCATCCTTTCATCCATCGACATCGGCATCAATTCGGTTCCCCTTGAGCGATGGAATAAAATTGAAATAATTGAAAAGAACCAACGCGCAGATAAAGGAACACAGAACACAAGCAAAAAAAAAAAAAATATTAAACGTAATAAACAATGGCGCCCGGCAAACGGTTATCGAAATGCGTAAAATTGATGATGGAAATTTAATTGAATCGATGGCGTTATTTGTAGGACAAAAGTTCAACAAAGAAATGAGGTCCTTAGAAAATAAAAAAAAATAAATAATTTCAAGGGATAGTGAGTTTGGTTTTTTAATATGAACACCTGTTCCATTGTCAGGATGTGTCCCAAAAGCGATGCCAATAACGAGGACACAAACGTAATGACAGTTTATTTACAGCCTCCCCTTGTCAGCATATACCGTAATTGAAAAATTCCTCGGCAGGATTAAAATTAAATTTTATTTTATATTTTTTCGCGAGCATTTCATCCCCTTCCCGTTTACAGTCAGAAGAAAGAGAAAAAAAAACGCTTAATCATCAGTGCAATTAAAATTGATTGAAACTTGAAAGCCAGCAAAAACGCCCCAAGGAATGATATCCTACAACCTGTCTGTATGATACTGCTGTTCACAGCAGGCCCTCTGCAAAATAAACAAACGAGAAAACACACTGCGTTGATGCTCAAACTAGCTAATAGAAAAAGATAGGCCAGCAAATTACTTCAAAGCAATTTGAAATCTTTGAATCTTTTTTTTTTTTAGAATACAAAAAAAAAAACAGGCCTCATCATCTTCGCTTGGCTTTCAATTTTCTTTCATTTGGCCATTTGAGAAAGTACAAAAAAATGCTCTGAGGGTATTTTGAAAATCCCTTTAGTGCAAGAAGCTAGAAATAATAATTGAAACCCTGGAGGAGCAGTTTTCCGCTTTCTCCTTATCTATTCCTGTTTCTTTTGGCTAAATGAAGGTAGCAAAAAATGAAGTTCGGATAAAGTGTAAAGGGAAGGAGAAGGATATTGAAATGATTTGAACTCTTGCAAAGGAAAGGGCGATATACAATTTTTTCGGATCGATAGCAAAGGTGTTTAGGTAGTTGTTATTCTAACCTTGATGCGGTGGTGGTTCCCAAAAAGCAGCATTATTCGGTTGATAATGAGAGATGGAGTTTTTGCCTTTTCTGGTATTTTTCTTAGAACGAGTAGGACTTTGAAAATAAATTTGGGTTGTATCGACAGGAAAGTGAAACAAAACTTTTGGTTTGTAGGTTTCTCTAGGAAATGCTTTGCAGAAAGTTTTTTCTTATTTGTCTAGGCTAGAAAAGGAAAAGGAATCATGAGGAAGAAACTGATGAATAAAATTCTAATAAAATAGAGATATCAAAGAATATGACTTGTGGGCGGCTATGATTTGTATACGGCGGCGTGGATGCGGGGAAATCAATACTTTTAACAATTACAAAAATAATTCTCACTTCTTATAAGCTTAGCAGTGTCCAGGGCCTGAACCAATTTACTATAGATGGCTCAGGAAGAGTTGATTTCAGTTCAAGATGCCTATGTTGCCGATTTGTTCAAGGCGACCGACCCGACGAGAGGACGATGGCGTTGGTTATGTTCAGTTTTTGACAACATTAACCAAGTGTGCTCTCTAAGCTGTAATATAGGTTTTGTTTGTTATCAAAGGTACAGATATAATAAATAATAATACAAATTGTTAATCAATACGGTGAACTTAGAGGTAGCAGAGGCCACTAATAACTTCAACCAGAAATAGCAGGCACTACTAATTACCAATTTCTGTCTCTGAGCAAGCAAGTTGTCACAGTTATTACAACCTGAATCCATTAG
The DNA here is from genome assembly GCA_943590905.1 of Sphaerophoria taeniata. Taxonomy (NCBI): domain Eukaryota; kingdom Metazoa; phylum Arthropoda; class Insecta; order Diptera; family Syrphidae; genus Sphaerophoria; species Sphaerophoria taeniata. The sequence goes on from OX016540.1 coordinate 48,232,596, forward strand.
TTAATATCTGAGGAAGCAGATGACTTTCTTTTAGACCCAGAGAATGAATTCACAGTCTGTCAAAGTTATATGAGAGAAAATCCTATAGTACCACAAGTCTGATACCTTACCACCGGAATATTGCTCTGGTTTTGCCTTCAAATTTAACCCCTAAAAGTCAATTTCCTGCCAAAACATGAATGTGAGTTGTACGTTGACAAACGAAACAATTCATTACATTTTGTATCTCACTGGTTCACAATGTATTTGGCTGTTGGTGAGAATCGACTGAGTGTTTTTGGCTCTGGTTGTGTGTATGCAGCTGTTGTTTGTCGCCCGGTGTGGTGGGTATTTGGCTGTGCAATGCAACTGATTGTCGTTGATCTTCGATGGTGGAGTGGAATATTTATAATGTATAATGAATGTTTCATATTTCATTACAAAGTCCGATATTCTGCAGTACGTCTGAAGTATTTTGTCTATACTATATTTTGTAAGACCAAGGCTCAGGTGGAGTTGGCAAGTAGAAGATGACCTCAATCAACTCGGCGCGTAGTGCGAAACTGGAGAAAAAAATCTGAAAAAAATTAATTCAATTTCCAAAAATACTACTTTTTTGTCTACAGAATGGTATTTAGGTAATACGAGAACAATAAATTTTTCAGGAGGCAATTTGTATTTAAAGGTATCTTAAGTTCTTAGTGCATGACATATTTTATCGTTATAAATCCTATAATATAAACACTTACAAAGTTACAACCTGAAGGTCTAGATCACTCATGCTTTAAAAAGAGTTGGACGGACCGTTCTTTTGAGACCTAGACTCCTTATTTAAGAGTCCATCTTCTATGGATCTTTCAAACAACCTCGTTTATTCTATTGGTTGAATTATTTTTTTGAGTCTGTTGCATACAAAGTTCTTATTGGGTAATATTAATTAATTAATTAATTAAAAACAAAAATTTAAAATATTATTTTTTTTCGAAGATATTGAAAAAAAAAGAAAAAGGTGTGCCATCTCTCCCGCTTTTACCCTACCCTCTGCAATTGAAAAGCAACCTTCAGGTAAGAAACTTTGTCTTTTTTCTTTTATTTAGCGTTGTTATGATCTCGATGCTCTCCCTCATCCTTGTATTTGAATTAGTTATGGGGCAACTCGGTTCTCAAACTAAGTTGAACGCGTCAACTAGATTCGCCAACTCCTCTGGTCAACTCGGTTTGCCAACTCGAGAATCGATTAAAAAGAAAACCAGAGTTACTTAAAACTTAATGTAAATATTTTTGATTTTGTGCAATTTCATAAGTTTTTTTTAGAATGGTAGACCAGAACTGGGGCAATTCGGTAAATTATAGATCGAAATATCCCTCTGGCTACATAGATTCGTATTTTTCTCTCTGCAGAGTCATTAATTGCAACGAATTGCAAGGATTTTGAAGGATTAAAAACCTAATTTTCGGTTTTTTAGCGTTTTCTAGATCAATTTTTGGGGCAATCCGAGTTGGCAAACTGATTTGGTAAACAATCTGCCTTTTAGTTTCTCCAGGTTGACCACAGAAATCAGCATTTGTATTGATCTATTTATGAGGGATTCCGTTTTAATATTTCCTATAAGGAGGACCTTTTTAATTGGGTTAGCAGGATGTCTTCGTTGAGTTTGACAACGCCAGATGGTACTTTTAACTAGACGGCTTCCTCAAATATTCGCATTTCTGATTAGATCAAGTTCTCGTCCAAACTGCCGGTAATTTAATCTCATACTTTTAACTTTGGGAACCGTTTGTGAGTGAAGAGACAACATTTCACCTTAGGGGTAATTTTTCGGAATTTTTTCACCACTCCATCAACACAAAAACAACTTCACTGTTTATCATAAACCCCAGATATTTGACCTTTTTACAGATGGGATTTCAAACAATGTTCGTCTCAAGGAAATTAAGAGTAGATACTTATGCGTTGATAGACAGGGATTGCAGAGAACATTTGTGGTCACTTGAATGCACAGGTCTTTTAAAATATAATTAACAAAACTTGACATTCAAAGTAAAAGAAGAAAACCTCCAACCTGGGCAAATTTACAAACAGCCTCTTAGTTAACATTTTTCGAAGAACTGACGATTGTCTTCCCATGTTCCATTTCTATATATACTCTCTGTTTTGTGCGCACATATGTTTGTCTATTTTCTTCAACCTAATAAAGACAACCAATTTATTTGAATCGTCCTATTTCAGAGTTGAAGAAAATTGTTATTAGGACCGATATATAGCCTATTGTGCCTGACGGCATGTCATTTGTAAAAATGATGCTAATAAAATGTAGCTGGTATTAAATTAGGGTCATCTTGAATTGTCTTAAACTTTCTTTGTCAGAAAATTAAATTTAACGCAACATTGAGTCGCAAGTATTTATTGTCAAGGGAATAACGAATAGACGCAAGCAAACACAAAAGACTTCTACATTTTGTTTTTGTTCTATTTATATTTTGATGATAATATTTTATGACTAGCCGGGTTGAAAGTCAAATTAACGTTTTAGTTAGATTTTTGAAAGTGAAGTGGGAACTGGGAACACGGCTGAAAGAACTTCTATCAAACAAATTTAGAAGACTCTTCAAGTTTGTAAAGAATAACAATATTTTAAGTGAAGCCTTTTTTAAACGATCCATTGTCCTTGTCCCCTAGCAATACCACGATAAACAAGAAGTTAAATCTACTCAAAAGATGTAAAATATTATCTACCCTAGAGCCTAGATATGCTCGGTTAGACTGTTCGAAACCTATCAAGTTTTTCAATATTTTACATTTCCAAAGGAAGTTCTTAAGTCACATCATTGTTATGGTATATGTTAACATCCCTCGACACCATCGATCGACCGATAAAATCACATTCTCTGCTCCTCAATTTCAAGACGTTGCTGTTGAGCTTAGGATTATACCATGCTACCTGCTTTCACGGTAGTGGGTCGCCATCATAGATGTTGTCTAAGGAATTGTAACTTTGGTATAACAAAAATCGCTTAAGCTTCTTAGAAATTTATAGCCTCACGTATTTCTCAACATGTCGTCGGAGAGTTGCAACGACCGACAAAGACGACGACGAACACGACGCGCCAGTAACGTTTCCAACTTGCAAGGGAAATCATTTGTGTGCCCTGTTCAGTGAATCGGTTGGAAATGTTTCCACTTCAGTGGCGGCTATACCTTTTCAGTATACACGGATACACGCACCTGACTGGGAGTAGAATTGAATGTGTGATTGTTCGTTTCGTCCTGTGGATTTTTCTTTTTCTCTTTTTTGTATTTTTTGCTTCTTTTGTCGTTGTTTATTATTTTTTGAAAATATCACGCTCTTCTTGACATGTCAATCCTAATTTTCGTAAATATTTGCCTTTATGCTTTTTGAGAATTTTCCACACATACGACACGACCAAAGAAGAGGATTTTTTTGGAGCTAACCTATTTTGAACAATGAAATTGTTTTGTCAGTTGAAAAGTAAAGTTTCGTAAACAAAGTAAGGTTCATTATGTATGTGTTGCTTCTCAGGGGTTTGCGTCTATTTTGTTTAGCGATAAACAACATAGGAAAACATATCGTGAGTCCTACTTGTTACCGCCAGAAATCGTACCATTGATTCTTAGCAGTTGACACCAGATAAATATTATCTCAAGGTCTGCATATATCCAAATTATTTGCTCATGTCAATCAAAATTTCTTTGTATGGACGAAATGAACAAACAGTGACTTTGAAAACAATTACCACCCTGAAATATGGAAATGATATTCCTACTTGCCATCGGTCAGTAAAGGATCGTGACCAGACAATGAGACAAAGTTAGCACATTATGGCTTTCCAAGGACATACATATTTTTTCGTCCTTTTCAGAAAATGCGATTTGACATTTTGAAAATCTTTTTATTAAAAAATAAACAACGTAATGTTGCTAAAACACATTTTTTTCTTCACTAATAATACAATAGATTGTGTTTAAGTGGCTGAATGTCTTCACTCATAGGACGAGTTACGGAGTGGGCCTTTTTGTAATAGTACATGAATCTAGGATAGGTACTACCATCTCATTGAATTTTAAAACTTTTGAAGTTTGTGTTAGTCAGATCACTGGTGTCATTTTAGTAAGGCTATCCTAGGTTAGTTTTCCTTCTTACAGAGAGCGCAGGTCACGAACCTAGCAAATGAAGAATTGTTTCCTTATCCACTTTGTCAATGCAGTTTCTGCAGAAATCATATTTCAAACTTTGGCCGAGAAAAAAAAGTTCACTCGAATTTTTTCGACTCAGCCCATGATGTATATTTACTTCAGAATTTTGCTTCCTTCTTTTATCTTATCAAGATGTTGCAGACAAAGGCGAATAAGGAAATTTGACAATCCGACAAAATTTTTGCTAGGAATCGAAAAAATGTTACGAATTTATCCTTAACCATCACTTACTTAAGACAAGTGAAATACCCACGTCCCACATGTCCTTCAACGCATGTTCAAATTGTTGTTTGTGTTGTTTGTGGTAACAGAGGAGAACACCGTCTTCCCGATTCAATTCTTCAAACAAAAATCCAATATTTAGACAAATCTTCCTACCAGGTAAATTTTAATCAAACTTAATTTATGGATAAAGAAGAAATTGTATTCAAGTTCATCCAATTTCTTCGAAGAAACTTTTCTCTCGAATAAGATAAAAACAACATTAAATTCACACCAATGTCTCTCCTTCGATACTTTGTTGATTTATTATTATTTTTTTATATACTTTCTCTTATCCAGTATAGCATTAAACGTACCCGAATTCGCTTTGGAATTCCTCAGTAAATAAGACGCCACAGTTTCAACAAAAGCACGCACAGACAAATCAAAGTTAACGAAAAGAAAATAACGAAATTGCTCAAAGTTTTTGCAATAACTCTCGCAATAGGTTTTTTTATTTCATTTTATTTTGTGTTTACATGGTTCTATATTTTTCTTACTTTAATTTTATTCAAATTGAGACAAATAACGAAAAATGAAAAAGTGTTAGTCATTGTTTGGAATAAAAAGTTTCTCACAACTTGAGAGATTATTTAGTCCTTTATATGATCAAACGAAATGAATGGTTATAAATCTTTCGACTTCTATTTATTGCTTGAAGAACAAAATTTGTATGGACAAAAAGGAAAAAGAAAACAACTCCTTTCTAACAGTTTTTATACCTGTTTTTGCAAATGATTTAAAGAAAAGACGGCAACATGATTTCAAGATGTCAGTCTCGTACTGCATGCAGCTACCAAGAAGCTATTAAACGACTTAAAGTAACAAAGATGCAAGTGAAAATGACATACCAGCCGAGCTGATCAAACGTGGAGTCGTGGAGGCACCACTCCACCAACTTTGCATGAAGTTAAAATGCACGTTTAAGAACAGGAACAGTGGCAGATTAACAAATTTTCAAGTTGTAGACTATATAGCCTTTGCCTCTAACATTATTCTTACAATCCAAAAATATCGACCTAGTTTCACGTAAAACAATTATTGGCTATATTTTTGAGCTAATGAAAGCCCGGAAAAATAATGAGCCATATGCATAAACGGTAGTAAATGCTTTTACTAGTCAATTTTGATAGTATTTACTTTTTTTCGTATGCATAAACTTCAAGTAAATACTTGAATAAAAGCTTTTACTAGAAGTATAAGTATTTACTAGGTATGGATGAATTTTGGTAGTAAATACTTAAAGTGATATGCATAAAAACCTTTTACTACTAGTATTTACTTCAATTTTTACAAGTTGCTAAAGAGCAACTTGAACATTTGCTAGTAAATACTTTTGGGTGTTTGAAACGAACATTTTCATTTGCAAATTAACATTCAAGGCGATCGGTTCAATATTCTTGTCAAATGGCCGCGTTTTTGCACATTAATACTGAACAAGTTTACAAGGAACGAAGATCTCCAGCAACAAATAATTTCAAAATGCTTTACCGCTTTGAAAAAGTAAATGTTGGTTGGCTTTCTAAAAACAGCTTTCCTTCTTGTATTGGAGCCTTGGATTGCACACATGTGGAGACACCTGTGATGTAAAAGAATGTTTTACAAGTGTTGTTTCTGAATGGTCAGGTTCAGTTCATGACTCCAGGATTTGGAAAAACAGTTTTCTTGAACCAATTTTAAGAAATTCAGTTAAAACAGTTCTTTGGGCAGATGAGGGATATGGAATCGCCACTTGGTTAATTACACCATTTATAGAAACCAATCACGAGCAAGGTGAAATCTTACAACAAATTACATAAAAAAGAGAGGGTCATCATAGAACGATGTTTTGGTCAGCTTGAAAGTCGATTCTCAATATCCCAATGTGACAAAACTGTATACGGGTGCAATTAAAAAACGTGGCAACTCTAATAATGGCATGTTTTGTTTTGCATAATGTTGCAAAGTATTTAAATGAAACCCGATGACTTTGAAGAAGAGGACAGAGGAATTAAAAGCGAAACTACCAACGACCACGGACGCAGTTCTGGATTCTGGTGCACCTAAGATCAGGAGATTGGGGCAGCTGCGGAGAAATGAAATAGACTCAAGCATTTTGACAAAATCTAACGTACAATTATTTTCGTTTTTTGTCAAGGCTATGAAACAACCACGCGCCGTATGAAAATTTATAATTAAAAAATGTGCACGACTCGGTCATACGAACTTGCTCCTGTAGTCCAAATTATAACTCATAAAACAAAAATGAATTCGTAAATAAAAATTTAAATTGAAATACCTACCTAAAAAAAAGATTCAATCTGAAAAAAATGATGTCATATGATTTCTTAAAAAATTATTGATTTTCAATTTTTTTTTTTTTTAAATCGTCGCAGCGGTTTTTTTTTAAATTAATTTTTTGTATATAAAATTTTTCAAAAATGTCTTAAAATTAATTTGGGTATGCAGTATTCAAGAATGTGTAACTATACATTTTATAAGTGAATTTCAATTTTTAATATTGATCCGTTTTTGAGACACAGATTTTTTAAAAAAAAGTTTAAGAATATTTTTGAAAAATCCAAAAAAAAATTTTAAATTTTTTTGAATACAAAATATTATTTGAGCAATATAAACGTACTTTTGAAAAAAAAATTACCCTGATCGGACTTTTATTTTTCGGGAAAATCTGATAACAAAAAAACGGTTCTATGGGCGGTACTGTTTTGGAGCAATACAAAAATATTTTTTTTACATAAAATACATCAATGTTTTAAAAAAAATTTTTTGAGGAAGTTTAAAAAAAAATCGTTGGAGCAGTTTTTAAGAAAATTGAAACTTTTGGTTTTTGGCCAAAAATATCGTATGGTGGCTACCCTAAATTTTGATCTTAAAAAAAAAATCAAAAAAATGAACCACGTGAATTTGCTCAAACCTTTAATTTTCAAGTTTGAATTCAATCGGACCAGTGGTTAAGGCTGTAGGTGCGTTTACAGACAGACAGACAGACAGAGACGGAATCGCCGGACCCACTTTTTTCGACTTCTCTATCATCGTAATGTCATATCTCATCATTACCTCAAATATTTTTTTTTTACGAATTCAATACTTGCCATATATTCTATATGTCGCAAGTAAAAATCAACAACAAATAAGTACTTCAGCTCAAAGTGATGAAATCTAAATACCTAATTAAAGCAAAGTTAAGGTTTTTCTTGTTACTTTTTAAGTCTATAGTATTCCATTTTACTTTATTTTTCAATTGCTGTAAGTAAATGCCTGAGTCTTCCGATGAATATGTAATTTTTACTTGGATGAATCTAGTATTTACTAACTAGTAAATGCTTGCTAGCATTTACTTTTTTTTATGCATACCAAATGAAGTAAATACTACGAATCTGAGCTTTTACTTGTTGATCTAGTATTTACTTCAAGTATTTACTACTAGTAATTACTTGATTTTTATGCATATGCCCCAATATGTGATACTAACACAATAATGTAGATTATTTAACCGTTAATAAATAATCTTTATTGCACTGACATATTAACAATTAAAAACAATCAGTTCAGTTAATATATAAAAGCTTTTTGTGCGATTTTGTGTTGGCAAAATCATCCATGATATCATCGTAGGTTATTTTAAGTAATCTTTAACTCTTTTTAAGCAATTGAAGCTACTCTTACCCGAACAATTCGTCGTTGGTGTACAACTTCGGTTCTTGAACTAACTCTATCTTTAAATCAGTGGGATACACCTTTTCTAAGTACATGAGCCTTTTTGCAAGGGTTTGTGCAATTCCAGAACATTCGAATGGAAAATTTTACAAAAGCGTGAAAAATGTCAAAACTTTATAACCGGTGTTTTGTATGGAATTTTATGTACAATTTTCCTGGAATCGGTTCAAGAATCGGCAGAAACATAGAAAATTTTTGAAGAAATACAATTTTGGGATGGAGAAAGGATTTCTTTTCCATGGAATGTTGTGTGCAATACTATGGTAGATTCTAGAAATCGCGATAATTTTTAATTTTTTGTCACGAATTTGTGTTTCGAGTTCTAGTTCGTCTCTGAATGAAGACAGGAAACCTACCTATTTACTTTTTACCCTCGAAATATTATAATTTAATTATTTTATTGTACTGCGCTTTCACGAGAAAGCATTGCGAGATTTCGGTTAATCCATCTTGTGCAAGCGATTTGTTATAATTTGCACAAAAAGGCCTTACACGTGTCATATAATTGAAGACTGTTTTATAAGTAAACTAGCAAACCCGGCGAACTCCGTTTCGCCACCAGATGGTGATTAAAAGAAGAAGAACATTTTTTTTTTGTTTTATAGGTATTTGAAAAGGAAAAATTTTATTTCATTTCAAAACAGTAATGAATTCATTTCGATTACAAAAATGAAGTGTTATTTAGTTGAACTTCTCTAAGTAAATGAAAGTGAATCCAATGTAAATACTGAATCGAAGCGTTATACGTGTCCGCAAATTATCCGTTTCATTGAAGTGATCTTTGGTAAACTACATTTTTTTGTTTTTTGGTCTGACGTTAACACAAACAAAGCGGATGGTTTCCCAACTCGTGAACACGCAACGTATAACTGCTCATGTGAAAAACAATGATTTTCTAAATTTATCCCGCAAACACTAAGCGATTGGTCTTGCGACTTGTTAATTGTCATTGCGAACGCAAGGCGAACTGGAAATTGCAATCGTTTTAGGTCAAACGGAAGATCAGTCGGAATCATTGGTATTCGAGGAATACATACATTTTCACCTGCGTATTTTCCGTCAATCAAATTCGGCATAAGTCTTTTTACCGAAAGTCGAGTACCGTTGCAAAGTCGCAATGGATTCAAATTACGCAATATCATAATAACTGTACCAACTTTGAGTTACAAGTTACAAGTTATGCGGTGGAAATCCTGATAACTCCAGACAGTTTAAAAACTCCGTTGGATAATTTACTACATCATCGGGATTCGTTATGGAATCAACGGATTTGCATGTCACCAAATCGCCAGCAATTTTTGATTGAATGGTGAAATTCAGTGCGTGTACATCATTATTCTTAGCGGCAAGAATTGCTCGTTGACTTAACCAAGCATAATTCTGATAATTCTCACTAATGTTTGGGAAAACATTTTCAATAAGAGCTAATTGAGAGTCTACAAATCGGCAAAAGTCGTTGGTAAGAGTAATTAATCCTGATGTCGCATCAACTGGGACTTTTCCATTTTCCATTCAATTCATCTGCAGGCGTTCTACGGGGAATTAATGGCAACGTCTGCCTGAAATCGCCTGCCAACAATATCATCAAGCCGCCAAAGATGTTGTTATTTCGCCGAAGATCCTTCAGTGTGAAGTTAAGTGCTTAAAGCGATTTCTTATGTTCCATTGTGCACTCATCCCAAACAATGAGCTTGCATTGCATCAACAATTTTCCCATTGCACTGGATTGGAAAATATTGCATGTTGGAGTATCAATTGTGTTTAAATTGAGTGGCAACTTGAGCGCAGAATGTGCAGTACGACCGCCATCTAGAAGAGTCGCCGCAATTCCAGATGATGCTAATGCTAAAGCTATGTCACATATTGATCGAATAGTGGCCAAAATCAATGAAATGACAAATGTTTTCCCTGTACCTCCAGGTGCGTCCAGGAAGAATAGACCACCAGTATTATTTTCCACCGCTTGCATTAATGTTTCGTATACTTGTTTTTGCTGTTCATTCAGCAACGGCACATTATTTCGAACAAATTTCTGCAATGTATCAACATTGTATTGCAGCTCTCGATTTAATTCTTGGTTGAATGCATCGTGCATCGATCGATTTGGCGCAATCATTCCTACTTCAATCAGTAGCTTGGTTGCAATAGTCAAGCATTGATCCTCAATCAGAATCAATCCTTCATTGTAGATTTCATCGGTTATTTGGATGTCAGATCAGATGATGCCAGATCATTGGCATCAAACAATCGCTTGGCATTCCAATATGATCCCACTGCGAACTGCAGTGATGATGATTTTGGTCCCGGAGCTGATCCGGGTTGAAGTGCAGATCAAGGGGAAAACTTCATGGTCCAGGCCGACGATTATGATGATGACCTTCAGCAATTTACATACATGTCGCCAATATCAACAGAAATACAAACACCAACAACCACACCAATCACCACCTCCGAATTGATGGCCTTCACAAACACTAACACCGTAACTAACGCCACCACCAACACCTTACAGCATCAACCTCAACCACAATACTGAAACCAACTCAAAATCAACACTAATGAACGACACCAACACCAATAACAATACCAACACCATCAACACCTACAACATCTTTTGCTACATGTCGCCTTCGTCGCCTTCGTCTATAAAATAATAATTTGAATGAAAATAATTTTCTGACACACGTATACATACACAATTTTCAATATTTTAAATTGATCAGTTTCGTTTTTATTTTGCTGTAGTGAGAAAATCATTATTTTTTAACATTGGCACCATTTGTGATTTGAAAAGTATACATTTTCTTTGCTATAAACCTCACCCGAGACCTTTCCAACGAATGCAAAACCGTGGAAATCGGTTCGTGCGTTCTGGAGTTATAGCGTCAGGAAGGAAAACTCGACTTATTTTTATATGTATAGTAGACAACAATAGGCCTTATTCAAGCAAAATAAAATCAATCGTCCAGAAGAAAGCCTCAAGAATCACTATGACAGCTATTGCTTCCGATTTTCCCAAATTTGGAAATTTGGAAAATTGTTACATGGGTTAACATTAGTTTCACGGTTTTTCAACATGTAGGCAAAGTCAGAATTTTGTTAGTTTGGTTTACTTTCTTGATTATCTTTTTCCTGATCTGTGCTCCTGTGGAACTAAAATTTTGCGTTATGTTCCCATTGTTCAAGCTGTCGAAAAATGGAAAGCAAAAATCGATATTTTTTTCCAGCAAAAACTTAAAATGTTTCTACCTAAGAACTCTCCGATAAAATACAATTTGTTGAGCAATAATTCCTACTTTATGAGTTTATCAAAACCTCAATTTTTTGTTAACAACCCACTTTTATACATAAAAATTGACATAGGACAGAAAAACCCCATTGCAATGTTTAGCATAAGACTTTGAAAAAAATTGATACGCACAACTGATGCCAAATATCATAAAAAGTAACTTTATTGGCCAATCAAAACAGAACACTCTCTTTTGCCTGATTCAATTCTAGCTCACACGCCAAAAAATAACTTTTGAAACATTCATTGGACAAATAAACAAAAACAAATCCCAAAAAACCCATCTGCGGTGCAATGAACTTCAGGAACTCACCATCAGCGTTTAATTGCAAAATCAATGGAAACCACATTAGGCCCAAATGGTGTTGTCCTACTCGTTTCAAGCCATCTCCCTCCTAGTTGTTGTTGTTGTTGTTTTTTTTCTTTCTTTTTTTTGTTACGGGAAACTGCACTGAGAGGTCATAGTCAAGAATCTGCTTTTGAACTGAAAGCAAATATGTAAGAACGTCTACATGAGACACAATTTGTGTCTTCCTGGTTCTACCCAACCGCATCACACACAGCAGTGTCTTGTTGCAAGACGATTCTTGGTGGATGGGTTGTGGCACAAGGTCGATCGTGAGGCACTTTAAGTCAATAGTAAAATGGCAATTCGACGAGGATATCCAATTGCACAAGCCAACGTTATTGCCGTGACGTGTTCAAGAACACCCTCGTCTCTTGTGTGCTGAGAAGAAGTTTCACGTCCGTCGTCGTCGTCGTTGTTGGTTGTGTACAGTTCATAGGAAGGTGCTCGAATAGATATGCAAGGAGCTTTCATCGATTACGGAGCAATGATGCGGAAAGGAATTGTGACATCACATAAAGTGGGGGAGACACTAACTTGTGCTTGGGGTTCTCATAAGTACAACAATATTTCCTGGCCACAAATTTTTGTCGAAGATGATAGTGGTGACTCCTGACGTAATGGCGTCATCATGCGAGGCGGTAGCAGTGGTGGCATTCATTGACCAACTACCGTCATTATCAGGATTCTCGTCACCGTCATTCATTGCACATGTATATTTCGGACTCCAGTCGTGTGCACAGTGATGCATGACTGTTTTGTAACACTATGCCCTAAAGGGACAATCCGTATCAAATGAACAAAGAAATAAAACAAAGAGAAACAGCAGAGCACAGGCAGAAAAACATCAGAGAATCAACTTCATATCCTGTGTGCTGGGAATCTCTATGCTTATTGCTTCTGCGGAGCGGATGATACTCAATGATGCGTTGCCAGGCAAGAATCGAATACACAACAAGTGAACTAAATAGCAGTCAGCTTCACAGCATATGTTGCTGCAGGACAACGATAAGCGCCGAAGCGTGTTGTAGTTAACGCTCGCTTATATCCTGCCAGTCTTCGTCGTCGTCGCTGTGTCGGTCGGTCGGTCGGTCATGTTGGTCGGCTTAAGGCAATATAAACGAGTATACCCGTACCACAGCTGGCATGCAATTTTGTTCATGGTTCGGATAGTTTTCGCACCCCCATTCGGCTATCTTCTATAATTGCCCGTGTCCAGTGTATTTGCATTATGCTCAGCAGGGTGTAAACTTTCTATGAAAACCCCTCTGGTTGGTGTAAATCGGTGCAATGGGTGGCTTAAATGGTGGAAAATCGTTTATATTTGCACAGTTCACCACCCCTGAAAGGGCAAACAAAAAAAGGAAATGTTTTGAGATTAAATGCCACTCTGGGGGAGGGGTGATGGCAAGTTCTACCGTCGCGTCGTCGGATGGTTCTATTATTCTTTGTGAGTAGGGAAAAATCTTGTTTTTATTTTAACATATTTTGTTTGGCTTTTTTGACTTTGGGAATTGCTATGGTATTGCAATTTATTGAAATTGTGATGCACAGCAGATGGACCGCTTATTGAGTAACAACATGTAGCTGGCTGGCTGTGTTGCAAGGTTGAATGCAAATCCTGATTTTGCTGAAGGTTTGTTTTCAATTTGTTTAAAATTGTGTTTTATTTTTTGTATAAGGAATTTTTTTCAATTTGAATTTATTTGCGATTCGAACTAATTTGACTCTGAAAGGAGCTGAAGGCAATTTCATCAATGAGGTTTCAGACTAATCGTAATTGAAAAGGTCAATTTCCGTTTCTCATTTTTGCAGTTTTCAAACAGCATTTCAGACTATTTTGTAGTTTTCTAATTTATGGTGAAAAGATTAGTTTTCGATGGAAGGTACGTCGTTTCAAAAGCATAGTAAAAAGGTATCATTCCAGATTGAAATTTGAATGGTCTTTAAATATATCATTCATTAGAATCTTTTGAACTCTATTTTTAATGAATTTGCTGTGTTCTACTTTTTATGGTAGATCGGGTGAGCTGAACAATGTAGTCTAGGGTTTAACCAAGACAAAAAAAAAAACAAAACCTGGTTATTTTAATTTTTTTTCTGTCCTACTCATTCTCATTTTCGAAGAAGTATTACCGGGTGACGTGCATCGTCCGTCAGCTTATAAACCGCACCAAAGAGTCATTCTATGTATGAACGATTCTTTAAAGTGTCAGAAGGCAGAAGGCTTTTTTTATTGCGAGATGTATTGTTGAATGTGTCAAAATTGACGGCTCTTCTGCTGCTCTACTATCACGGACAACAACATTGTCTTACGCAGAACGAACTGGGCGAGTATGCGCAAGTGTTTTCACATTTCCTACAGATTTGATCTTCTGAAATTTGGGCACAATTATTCCGACCTTTGGCACTTTTGTCAATTATGCTGAGTCCAAAAAACGTATTTTTAATAATGTTATAACTTATGTTATAAGATTATAAAATTTATTTTACCCAATTTCAAAGTCGGTGACCGCAATATTGAGATCATTAACTCCATGTTTCGGTCACAAAAATATGACATACAACAAGTTAAGGATGTTGCCGTATCAGTGAGGTAAGTGTCGAAAATGCCGCTGCCAATGGCGTCTATAATAAATAATAAATAATAAATAATCTACACTAATATATAAAGCTGAAGAGTTTCTTTCTTTGAACGCGGTAATCTCAGGAACTACTATTTCGAATTGTAAAATTCTTTTTGTGTTGGATAGTCCATTAATCGATGAAGGCTTTAAAATAAAATAAATAAATAGAGTGGCGCGACAGCTCTTGAAGAGCCAACGCCTAAGTGGCTTACTCTAATCAACAATTCTCTGAGTGCGTGTGAAGAATTGAGGGGACCTACAATTTAACGCCGATTCCGAACGGCAAAGTTGAGAAGCATTTTTTCATTACAGATTGATACTCTTGGAAGATTTGTCAGGTCTTCGCAAGAGGCAGTACCCGTGAAAGATGAAATAAAAACTTGGCCTGAGTAGGACTCGAACCAACGACGTTCTGCTTAGCAGCCAACGCACTTACCAACTAAGCTACGGGCAACTGCTTTAGGCTTTATTCTACTTAAAATTAAGCTGCGACCAATAGCAGCGAAGAATCTGTGGAAATGTGAGAACTGAGATTTTTTTCTGAGATCTCTGAGATGAAATTATTTTGGATTCGATTTCTCACTCAGCTATTTGACGTGGCTGACATATGTGCAGCAACAATTAGTAAGGTAACCATTAAATCTCAATGATAACTGAGAATTATGTTCCACCAAGGCACCAAATGATTTTGCCTCAGTCAAGGTGACATTGAGATCTCAGTGAGATGTTGTTAGGTGGAACTGGCCTAATAACTGCTCAAATTAGAATTTTGAGAGTTCAATTGATTTGTGAATGTGATTGATTGCACTATTTGTGCAGATTATTGTGTTTAAACCATATCATTTTATGTACTTCTTAACTAAAAAATATGCTCAGTTTAAAGAAAAAAAAATTTACTTAACGAAAAAAACGATGCAGAAGTAAGAGAGATATTAGAATTAGGGAGAGTTCACCCAAGGGAATGCTTTAAGTATGAACAACTGAAGGGAATCATAAAAAATGCTCAAATTTTTCAAGTTCAAGAGAATTACGACCTAGGGAGAGTTGACTGCAATGCAATTTTACAATAACTTCCGAAAATTCCCACGCGCGCATGATGCACAAGTCGAGACGATACTCTGGCCGGTGGACGAGGGAGAGGCGGACGAAGTCGCGGGCAACTGCTAGTAATAAATAATCCAAATCAGTCAATTACACGGCGACACGCGGCGCGCCGTTCTTAAAGAATTGGGCATCTCTCAGACAACATTATGGCGTTCTTTGCATAAGGATCTTAGTTTACACCCATACAAGATCAAGCTGACACACGGATTGAAGCCGATGGACCATTTGAAGCAACGTACGTTCTCCATCATCTTCAGTGACCAAGCTCATGTTTATCTCAATTTCTCGGTAAGCAAAAAATGGATGAAAGGCCAATATTGAATGTGTGCCCGAGTCATCAAAAATTGGGTCAGATAAATCGACCGATCGACTGAAGAAACATTCGCTTTCAATGGCTGATAGAATACTTGTAAGCCCTTATTTTGATTTACAATTGAATAACTGTTGTCGGGGCGTAATATGGATTTAAAATTGCGGAAAAATGTTTGCCCAATATCTCGTCTACCAGGCCTTCAAAAACTTAAAACCTATTTCGATGAATAGAGTTCGACTAGACCTTGCTATTGCTCAACTTATTCCTGAGAGCCGAACTCAATTCCAAGCTCTGGTTGCCGAGATATTTGCCTCAGAATATAGTCTTTCTACGGGATTACAATAAAATAAAGTCAAAAACCAAAAACTATGGTTTTTTTTATCACAACTCAGTAACCAGACCTTTAGTGCATCACTTGGTATACACTTGCTGGGAAAATTGAGAAATGTATTGATATGAAATCGCGGGCAATTTCTTAAGGCAGAAATCGAAAGAATTAATTGTTTGGCTAATTTGACTAATTTAGTTTGGCTTTCAGGAATAAACTCAGGATAGTGAGAACTATGAAATATGTTTATTGAGTTAAGCGAGATCGATGTATTCATGATCTTCGAATATCGTGTACACCTCTTGCCAATATTTTGGACAGAAAAAAAATTCTTCCAAAACACATCCAATGATACATCAATAGAAAGGTATGTTCGAACTCTATTCATCATAATGGGTTTAAAGTTTCTTGAAGAGCAAAGATATATGGGTTAAAATATTAACTATTCGGAAATATTTTCCAGCAATTGCAAATCGAACTACTCACAATTTTCCTCGACAACAGTTTTTATAGAGTTGTACATCCAAATAAGGGCATTTGCTGGGCCCTTAGCATTTGCTACTCTTACTTTTTGTCAAATCCGAAACTTTCTACAGCTGCCTTTGACAAAACCACTTACCTTGACTCATGAACTACCTCTCTAGTCATTTTGACAATTGCTGGAAATTGCATTTAGGTACATATATTCGTTATGAATTATATAAGCTCCCAACGGCGGATTAAACTTCAATGTTTGGTTTAAGTGGTTCTCTTTTTGAAGAAAAAAATATTACCAAACTTCAAGAGCACTAATGCATGTCAAGCAGTCAGTTGAAAAGAAGGATTAGTCAAAATTCAAAGAATTTAAACAAAAATTTTTTCTCCATCAATTATTATCTTGAAAATAAAATAAATTTTAAAATTTTAAAAGTACAAAATTTCCAAAAATCTACTTCAGTACATGAAAATCCACTCCAAGGAGATTTCTAGGAACAAAAACAGAACATTTTGCTGAAAAGTTAAGTAAGGGCCGAATTTCCAAAACACGAGTGGAACTCTTCCACCTGAAAATTTATTAAGAAAAAACAATAAAAATAGAAAAACAAAACAAAAATTCCAAGAAAATCCCTCGGCCATTGCAAAGCGTTACTGATTCAATCCAAGTTTTAAGCGATTTATCTCAAAAATGTATTAATTCAAATCTGCATAACTGATTGTTTTAAATGTTTAAACTCATACATTTACCATAGTCATTTCTCTGTTTTTTTTTTTCATTCCAAACGACCAACACGACTGAGCCGCCATTGGTGAGAGTCGAGAAACGAATAAAGCAGGAATGAATTTTTATTAAAATGACCTGCTGAGTTGTCTTTCAGCAATCATCAATTCGATTAGGCAAACACCGAGACCAAGGCCATTCGGGAATTTCATCACGTTCCATTCGTCATCGTATAATCCTTGCAATCCAAATTAAGTTTCCTTTCTTCCATAGATTTATAAGAGAGCGAGAACTGAATGGAATTAATAAATTTTTTTTTTGTCACTCGTTTACACCTGGATGAGTTGAGTAGGTACATATTTAGCAAGCAAACAAAAGTCTTTATTTTTGTTCTTCTCATTTCTTTAGGTTCGTGCTGTGTCCTTGCCTTTGAACTCTATAGTAAAGATTTTCAAGCTTTAAATGGCCTTTTCTTCCGTTAAACATAAGCGACCTCCTCACTCAAAATTGCTGTGAAATGAAATTACGTCAAGGACCTAATGAGCTCAAGCTGCAAACAGCTTTTGGAGTGCTTGTTTGTTTTAAACTTTAGACTTAAGAAAACGTTTCTCCAAACTTCAAGGACGATTCAGAGTGGTAGCAGAGCAGAAATGTGTTAAAAAAAAAAAGAAAACACTTGTGCCAGTGGCACATAAGTTGACTGACATTCATCCAATTTTCTCTCACTCTCTTTCACTTTTCAAATACAAAAATGAATCTTTTATTCTTCCGTCTTGGATCCTTTCCCCTCTACCCATTTCCATATAGCCAGCCATGAGGAAATTATAAAAATAGTTTTATTGTCTTAATGAATATGAATGTCGGTGCCACTTGCCAGAATCCCATTTGAATATCTGTTTGTGAATAATGGACAAAAACAGCAGAGATGAAGGCAGGGGGAACTCTGCTCGAGCTCTGACGTTGACTATGAACGTTTCGAGGTGAATGGAAACCGGCTGAAATATTATATTGTATACAAAAACGTCAAGAGCATCGTCTATATAGATATTATTATCATTAGAAAGTGAAACGATGTTGATGACTGGTGACTGTGGCAAGAATACTTCTTTCTCAAGGATAACAATTATTATGGCATTAAGTTCCTAATCTTTGTGTATACACTCTCAGATACCAGTTCTCTCTGTCTTGTGTTTTTTTTTTTTTGGGTTTTTTAATCTTGTTAACTGCTTTTGCTATGAGATGAGGAATTACACACTTGTCGGACTTTTGAAAATTATTATTACAGTTGGTAAGATATTTTGAAATTTAGTGAGATATAATTTTAAATAATGAGGTGTCACTGTTCATTTATTTAAGCATTGTGCGGTATTCGGGACTTACCACAAAAAGTGCTTAATGGGGACTGTCACTAGGCCAAACACATTTTCAGACTTATCCAAGACTAAGAATATACTGTTATTGAATAGGGCTGTTTTCGACAACGATGTCTTGATCTCCATTTTATAATTATATCTTGAAAAAGGGGGGTTTACTCTGGAGCTGTGATTTGATCCTTACTGACCTTGTTTTATTGTCTAATCATCTAAGTAATCCATTACCTACAGCACGAAATTATTAACAAGGCTTAGAAAGTCGCAGTGACAATATCCAGCGAGCAGAGCAGTCACTTTGTACTAACAAAGATTTTTACCTGTTGAAAGTTTAAAGTGCCAAAGCAAAAACTACGGGAGCAAAAATAAAAAAAGAAATCGCATATGTTATTCAAACGAATTATGCATACGAGCGCCATTTGCCTAGACAACGAATTCAGACGTGTTAAAATATAAATAGCTCTTTTGTGAGACCAGACGAACATTCAAATATTAAAATTCTGGCTATTTAAACACACCCGCTAGTTTAAGCAAAAGCAAATAAAAATAGCAAACAACAATAAAACAATAAATGTGAAAAATGTCCGTCCTCGGGTGTGTCCTTGAAAACAATCTATTCCGTTTGCTCAGCAAGTGAGATGCATTTTAAAAGCAAACAATTCATTTTTTGTGCTTTGCAGAAATCAAAAAAAAAAAAAAAGCAAAGTGTCGGAAAAATTGTTCACGTTTCCCACTTTGTTCTGCATTTAAAAAGTTTATAATAATGAAAAATACATTTTTGCTAGTTTCCCTTTAGTGTCTCGTTTTTTGTTAGATTTTTTGAATTATTCATAAATTTTATAATTAAATCATATAACGTCCTTGATGTCTTTTTCTCTATGCATATTGCATATTCGTCGTCATCTTTGTCGCAATCGTTAGAAGAATTAGGAATTTTTCGTCTATTCTTGGATTCTATAAATTCAAATATTCCACGTACAGGCGACAAAACTTAACACTGTTATTCAAATTGCTTTCTATAGATGTGTAGGTATCTACAATACAATTTTGAGACAACAACGCGAAACTGCTTGTCTATGGCCAAATTTAGCAGCACTTGAACTTGAACGGAATATTGTTTAGAAAGCAAATAAAAGAGAAGAAAATGTATAAATATTTCAAAACACAATGCGCCTAGTCAAATTTAATAAACAAAATAGATGAAAAAGTTTTGGAGCAGAACATTCGGACTTCCATATTTATTTGCGATTTGTGCTTGTACACGAACTGAATTTTGAGAACTTTTGCGTCAGGGAATAAATACCTACATACTATCTATATAGTGGAAAATTATGGATACATACAAAAAAAAACTTAATCACAACAACTTGGCTTACGTACGAACTTCTAGTTCGTAGGATTGAATTTAATTTAAATCTCTTGTTAGTTACCATAAAAGTTTATTTTTGAAACTCACTATTTGAATGAGAAAAGAAGGATAAGGAATTGAATAGATATTAACATTGACATTGACATTGGCTTCACAGTACTTTGCACATAAATGTGACGAACTACAGACACATAGCAGCACTGACGTTTTAATTGTCTCATATCATCGCACAGGTGGCCTCAGATAAGCTGGCGATTTTTGTAGAAAAAGAATGCTACCAAAGCTGGGGCTTATACCCACAGCGTTTGGCTTTTAGCAGTCAACTACGCATTCCTCTGAGCCATGGCCACCTGCATGTTACATGATATGTAAAGCATTGATAAATAAGATTTTCCGAGCTATTGCTGCAATTTAGGATGAAATTTTCTTATTTTTAGGCATAGCTATATGACGAGTTTTAGCCACTTTCGGGTTGTGTTAGTAAGTCCTTCTTTAGTTTTTCATTACGGTTTAGTAACCGCTAAGCTGATTTTTCAGTGATTCAGTTCTCAAGAGATTAACGCTGAATGAGCACAGTTTTATTTCAATATCATGATCATTTACTCCCTTACTTACCCTTTTTACTTATCGTCCAGCACTCGGTGCCCTAGAGCAGGACTGGTAAAATCAAAGTCTTGTATAGTAGGCAGTTCTTTGGCCAAACCGAAGTAGCAGCGGTTCGCTAGTGTAATTCTTCGTAGGATCTCCACTAAGGTGTCGTTTGTGGGATTGATGTTTGTTCCAAGGTAGGTAAACTCCTTAACTACCTCGAAGTTGATGCTTCTAACAATGACGTTTTGTCCTGTCTGGGAGTGACGATGATGTCTTTGTCGTCTGCATAGCCTATGAGCTGGGTGCGTTTGTTGAAGATAGTGTTTTCCGTGCTCACAGCTGCCTTGCACACTATCTGCTTCAAGACTATGTTGAAGGAATTACATGACAGCGCTACTCCTTGCGTAAGCACTGCGCATGTTTGTTGGGATAAGCTGTTACCTATTTTTGCACACTGCACTGTGTATTATTTAGCGTCATGTGGGAAAGTTGGATCAGTTTGTTCGGGATCCCGAATTCAGACATTGCCATCATTTGGCGTTTTTCTTTTTTACCATTGAGCAGATCACAGATGTGTCAAGACAAAGCTCTAAGCAGATCATATTAAAAGCCCTCCGATATAAAAAAGAAACAAACTCGAGCACCGAAATGAAGTTTTTTACTAATTATTTGTTTTATATTTTTTTTTAATTTACCTACAGTACACGTGCTACTATCTTGGGAATCCATTTTTAATTATATGCTGTTCTTTGTTTATAAAATCAGAAAAAACAAGTGAAGTTGGCTTCGCTCCAGTATTCGCTCTATTTGCTCTGTCGCTGTCGTTTTATCCTGAGTAAATAGATTTAGCTCCGAGCATACAATTTTTTAGGTCTGAGTTAGGACAGAAATAGATTTTTTCTTTGACATTTCTGTGATCTTCTTCAGAGGTAAAAAAGAAAAACACCGATTATAAGCTCTTGGGGGTGATTACTATCATAAGCTTTGAAGATAAAAGGAGGGTGGATTTCGACTTGAAGTTCGTTGGTCTTTTGCTGGATTTGCCTCAGTGTGAATATTTGGTCTGCCTGGCGGAAAGTCACACAGAAACTTGTCGATTATTGTGTTGAAGAACGGTTTAAAATCTACACAATATGTTGGATATGATTTGGTATGCAACAATAAGCAGGGATATGCCTTCGTAGCATTTGCATGGCATAGGATTTCCTTTTTTGTAGGTGGGGCATATGGAGCTTATTGACCAGTCAGTAGTCATGCATTTGTCTTTCTATAAGACGTCATAAGCTATTTCAAATGTATAGTATAAGTCTAACAGTTTAAGCAATGCTGATCCAAAATTGGCAAGATTGATACACCAAGTTGGTATAATTTCAGCATTCATCTATTATAAGATATCGTTACAGATTGGATGACTTCCGGGGCTGTCTAGTGTAGTTATGAAGCAACCAACAAAGTTATTGGATCTTGACACATCTCAGATTTCACCGTATCTTTGTTTTTGTATACTACGATCAGCTGTTGGCAAAAATCCCCCATAGAATCTTTATAATCAAATTTTTGGCAAGATAGATTCTTCGTCTATTCAGAACTTTCAGATTTTTTTTTTTTTAATCGATTAACCGTGCCTTGCCTTTTTTATCAGCCATTCGTGATATTAAGAGTGTTCTCTGCAAAGCAACTTTATATCACAGCTAAAACATAGCTCAAATTGTTTACCAAACAGCCCGAAAAATCCATCTCTACTCTATTCATCTGGGGCCTGGAGATTAGGCTAATGGTAACGAATTTGCTGAAACTGATACCATTCTCTTTAAGTCTTCTCAATTTCTTAAATGGTGATTATATCTGCCTTGAAGCAGTTTAATTCTTACGCCTATTGAGGAGCTAACCTTATGCATTCAAATTCGAAAATCGTTATCCTTATCGTTTGATTTGGATTTCATCAGTCAGCCTGTTTGTATTCAAAATTTCCTAGTGTTCTGGAAATAAAAGTGTATTCCAGTGAATTGTCACCCATCTCGACCCACGATACTAAACCTGGAATAGGAAATCTCTAATTAGTCAATGATACTGAATTATTGTTGACGCGACCGTTGGCGTTGATTTCATTAAGAGAATTCTTGCGCTGTCGTCTATTTCAAAACAAGATGAGCACACCACTTCCCTCCCACTCTCTGCTAACATCAACAACTTCCCCTTCCGGTTGAAATTTAAACCCAATCAACTGCCAAGCTGAAATTCAAATCATGTTCACCGCTGGGATGTGAGTGTAGGAGTTGGCATGCAGGGGTTGTCAGGGGTTTGTTATAAGTCTGTAGGCATACCGTGGTTTGATAGAAAAAATATTATTCCACTAACTCAAAAATGCTTCAGTATTCGTGGTTTCATGCACTTCAGCGATAAGCTTCAGCAGTTCTTTTCTTCAAATTGAAAGAACAAAAACATATTTGAACAATTCACCAGGTCTATGAACAAAACGAAAAACAAGATTAAAACTTATTTCCAATAATTTCTACTTTAGTGGAAAACCGATGATACAACACTCATGCTGCAAAGTCAAACAAAATTCATATTTCTGCCAATCAATTGGCAAATATTGCGAATCCTAATGAGATCTTATGAAGCATTTTCATATTCCCAATTATCACGCAATATATCTCAAATCTTCTATCTAAAATTTTCAAAAGCACGAGCCGCTATCAATAATGGTCACGAAACAGAAATACAAGTTCTTCCCTGGCACTTCAAAATATCATTAGGTACCTACATACAATCGATAGATATCATCAAATCGCACGATGAATATAATGAGCCTCACAAAATAATGTACCTAATCAATTCTCGAGTGCATGTTGTTCACGAGGTTGTATATAATGGCTATTGGATTGAGTGTATTCTACAAGAGCAGCCTACTGAATTATTGATTGGCGAAACTAACTGTCATTATTTTTGCTATTATTACAGGATGGATTTTTTGAAGTGCCATGATCAAAATCAAACAAACTCCAAAAGTGGACATTGAATTGGAAAATTATGAAAACTACCATGGCTTAGTGCAGATATTGGGTATTTCAATGTTTATTCTTTTTTTACAGTCTTGGCCGAGGAAATAGTACCTACAACTATAAACAATAAAAATAGATATGTCCTGTTTGATCGCACAATGTTAAGCTCAACTTCTTGAACATTTTCATGATTTTTTTTTTTTAAACTACTGTGTGTGACAGAGTTATGTGCCTTATACTTTTCAGTGGATCAATTTCAACGACTCAAACTGTACACATCAGTCAGAATCAGTCAGGAATTCATTGTAACAACGTAACAAACATATAAATACAGAATAAATTATTGATACACGAGTACAAGTGTTGGAGCCTGGGCTTGGTATTATGGTGTATGAAGTTACACCCTTCAGCAGCGAGGGGGTATGCAGTATTAAATGTACATATTTGTTTTCGGATGGATTGTTAAAGCTTTGTTATTTAGCTAGCCATCATATATGCACAAGAGTCTATAGACCCCGAATACCAACCCGGTTTCCGTTTCGCCGTGTCCAAAACGGATCAATAATATTAGTTTGAGTTTTAGCATTGTTGCCGCCTGAGTAGAGTTTTAAGTGCTTTTTCATGGAAAAGCAAATTATTGCCTTCCAGTTCACTTTATTAAGCTACCTTAAGTACGTGGAAGAGCTTTTTATTCATTCGTTTGTTTGTTTTTTTTTCAAGTTCTATGATGGTGGCGGAGGGGAGGGAGCAGAATCAGTATTCCTGATTATGCAAATTGATTTGAAACTGTTTGGGGATACACTCTGTCATCATAATAATTCAAGGTCTTTGTTTTCGTATACCCGCGCTTGCTTTCCTTCCCCTGTGTACATAAATATGAGGTAGAATATTTATTTAATGGCCCTGGGAAATGCGACAGCTTTGTGATGTGAAAATTGAAGTGGGTACGTCAATAAAAGTCATTTTCGGTTCGCATTCACATATTTTTCTTCGATATGAGTTGGTGTTGAAAATTATATTGAAAATGACAACAATGGCGTGATATAGAAGGAATTGGGGCCGAAGAATTGTGTTTGAATTAGTTATGAGCCGAAATTGAAATTAGAGCCTTTAAACGTTTAACCAGATATTAACATGTGGATTTTTGTTGTATTTTGATTGAAAACTGTTCGATTTTCCTCGTAGTGCGCACTGAATAAATAAAACTTCTTTTTCTTGTAAATTAGGTAAATGTTTAATTCACTTTAAAACGAACTGCCCAATTCAGTTTTCCCCTTCCACTGTTTTCAATATTTTGCCAAATAAGCTTCCTTGTCAGTTTAAATAATTTCATCATCAGCATTTATCGAAACAACCATTATATCCCATTAAGTGCTTCCATATCCTGTTTCATGAATATAAGAAGCACCTACACTACAATCTACAATACTTCGGATGTCTTATACTTACACAAAAATTCAGTACCATGTTCGGCTCTTTCAAAGTAAATAATAACAAGAAACAGTTTATCGATTTATTATTATTACTGTCCGATGACCGAACTACAACAAAAATTAAGGAAATAAACTATAAAATCCAAGAAAATAAAACTAGGGTACCATTCGATTGCTAAAGGCTTTGATTCCCTCTCGAAAATGCTTGTTTACCAATCCTGTCGATTAAGGCTAACAATATCGATTTCTTAGCATACAAATTATACATTCCCAGAGCGAAATTATTATTATTAAAGAATAATATCGATTTGAAATCGAAAAATTATTCGAACAATTTTGCAGGATGATATAACTTTGAAACAGGTCAATTATGGAAGGAACATCGAACCCATACCCCTACCCATAACAACAACTAAGTATTGGAACTACAAACGAACTCGAGAACTCACAAACGAGAAGAAAAAAACAAAAAGAACAGAAACAACACAATCGAATATATGGATCTTAAAGAGGAAAAAAAATCAAAAAGAAACTTTCGTTTCATCATAGACCATTACCCTTGATCCTGCACAGTGCTGGATTCTTGGCATCATAAAAACAAAAACCTGAAAGTATTCCTTAAAAAGTTTAAAAATTATATGAAGAATGATTTGAAGCAGTTGAAATTGTGTAGAAAAATCAAATGATTCGAAAACGCGAGTCCAATTTTTGGATATGAAAAGAAAGAGCCAAACGAAATTGCTCTGAAGTTTTAGAGTTACATATACGTTAAAAAAATGGATTTAAATTTAACTTTCAGAACTTAAGAAAGTAAAAGCGCCATGTAAGAAAATAAAATAGAGTGGGGTGAGAGCTGTAAGAGACTTAAAGCCTTAGTGGCTTAAAATCATCAACAATTCTCTGGTTACGTGTGAAGAATTGAAGAGATCTATAATTTAACACCAATTCCAAATGTTTGCCAATTCTTTGCAAGCGGCAGCGAAAGATAAAATAAAAACTTTAAAGACACGAATCAGTTACGAAACCACACGAACATAACCACTACGCCATGGGCACGACAATGTAATCTGCAGGTGAAATGTTGGCTTTTGAACAATGTGCCCCAGAAAACTAGAATCAAGCATATCTTTTCTCACTTATATAAATCAGACTGTTAGGTCGTTAGGTCGAGAGTAATTGCTTCACAAAAATTTTGGCATATCGTGTGCCATTCTTGAAAAGAACTTATGTTACTATCGTCTGAATTTAGAATTTCCTTCAACTTCGGTATTTATAGCTGCCGCAATAAGCTGGCTCACTTTTTTTGACGAAGTTGTTCCCCACCTAGGGTAGGTTCTCTTTTTCGTGGGACAAAACTTAATTTCTATGTGGGAATGGGAAACAACTTCACCCGAATAGTGAAATTATTTCCCAATAGAAGTGAAATTATTTCCCATGTGAAGTTATTCATCCGCACGGGTAGGTTAGTTAGAGAAGCAAAATAACGCCACCTCTTAATTTCAGTTTAAAGTTATCGCACAGTTAAGTGTTAGTATCCTGCTCATCGTTTGTATTTGTATTTATATTTGTATTTGTATTTATTAATTAAATTATTATATTAAAATTTCAATGCAGATTCTATTTTTACTTGCGACATATAGAATAAATGGCAAGTATTGAATTCGTAAAAAAAGTAGAGATTTTGATGAAATATGACATTACGATGATAGAGAAGTTGAAAAGAGTGGTGCAGCGATTCCGTCCATCCGTCTGTCTGTCTGTCTGTCTGCCTGTAAACGCACCTACACCTTAACCACTGTTCTGATTTTCTTCAAACTTGAAAATTAGAGGTTTGAAGGATATTTTTTTAAGTTCAACATTTAGGGCAGCCATCATACAATTTTTTTTTGGCCAAGAAAGTTTCAATTTCTTCAAAAACGACTACAACATTTTTTTTAAACATCCTTGTTAATTTTTTTTTTCGGATTACTGATAAATGTATTTTATTCAAGAAAAATATTTTTGTATTGCTCCAAAACGGTTCCTCTCATAGAACTTTTTTTTTTGCTATAAAATTTTTTCGGAAATAAAAGTCCGATCATCGTATTTTTTTCTTTGAAAGTGTGTATATATTGCTGAAGTAATTTTTTGTGTTCAAAAAATATTTAAAATTTGTATTTTTAAAAAATATTTTTAAACTTTTTTTTCAAAATTCTGTATCGAAATTCTATTATAAAATGTAAATTAACATATTCTTGAACACTGCTACATAAATTAATTTTAAGACATTTTTGAAAAATTGTATGTTTACAAAATAATATACAAAAAATCACTCCAAGGATTCTTTTTTAATTTAAAAAATCAACAATTTCTTAAGATATCAAACGGCATTAATTTTTTTCAGATAAAATGTATTTTTGACGTACATATTTCAATATAAATTTTAATTCACAAATTTTAATTTGATACATGTTTTTATTTTTTAATGTTTTTTGTGAGTTATGATTTGGAATACAGGACCAAGTTCATACGATCCAGTCGTGTACATATCTATTTTCAATTAATCATCGACAGTTCAAAAGCTATTTCTGTAGTGGAATGATGCAGAATTTTCGGTTTTATCGCCCGTTGAGACTTTTATTCCGCAGTCATGACAGACGTTCCTCCCACCATTTTTAAATCACAAGAGGATAGCAGAGGTCCTAGGTTGATCATCCATTTTCAATATCGCAATTTTTCTTCGACTTCAGGGCAATAGATATTACCAGAGAAATTGAGCAAACTTAATGCTTCGCTAATTCCCGTCAAGGCTGCGCTCATCAACACATCACTTATCACCAATTAAATAGCCCTTCATGACTCAATTTAAAACGACAAACAACAAATGTCCGACCTGTGTCCGTGCATAAACACTTAGCTAAATGCCTGACGTAGCCTTAGACTCTAAAAAGATGTCGTTATAGCTTTTTTCGCTTATCAAACCCTTGGTTATCCTGTTTGTAGATTCAATTTTTCACGTTGTACTTAACTACTCTGTTGAATGTGCGGTTCGAAAACATCGGCTTCTTCTGCGCTTGCAGTTTTAAGTTTTCATACCCAATCCATACCCAAGTCGCTTCAGAAAGCCAGATGTTATCAATTCCTTCTTTACGGCAGACTTTCCCTTCAGGAACACTAGGGTATCGGGGTGATCCCTTAAGATCTCAAGAGTACTGGTTTACGAAAACTTAAGTAAGCAAATTCTAGAGATATTTACTGGTACCAAATCAACACCTCTTCCATTTTTATTTTGTAAGAGACTGTTTCAAAATGTCAATGGCCAGGTAAATATGGTTGGGATTCATGCCTATCAGCTCGAATTCTCTCTCTAATTGACGAAATTTGACAATGAGCGTACTTTCAATTGTATCATCGAAGAGGACCCTCTCATTCTTAGAAGCAATTATTGTTGGCTAAAACACTTTTGAATTTCATTTCGAACGTTATCAAAACAGATGCAAAATTTGACTTTTACTTGAAAATAAACGAAGTGCGGTCCTGATCGCCCAGACGAACAAAATTTGATTCAAAATTCTGTACACGAACAACAGGACATAAGACTGATACACTTAAACAGTGCCATAGCCGGAAAGGGAAAGGACATTAAAATTGGAGACACAATGTCTGGATATATAGACAAAACGACTAACAAAATACTATCAATGTATATCTTGTTTTATTCTGCGGGCATCCTTTCTCAATGTTGTTTTTATAAACACACATATCTGTACAAAAATATAAAAATCCCTTTCAACAACTGAAGTGCGACAGAGTGCGACAAACGAACACACATAGTTCTTTAAGTTAAAAGAAATCGGTCGCCGATGAAAGGACAAAAATATAGTTTGCAGAAGGACCTAGTTTTTCGAGGAGTTAGTCTGATACGTTTTCTTTGGAAAAATTCTTTTGAAATCCTAGAATAAGTCTTTTTCTTTGAGTTTGAATGCGAGACGAAGAAGAGGAAACGACTTGAGGACCAAATTTAATATATCGTTAGTTTTTCCTACAAATCCTTTATCGAAATCAAGGGATAAACTATTAAGTAAAATCGAAGAATATGTATAGTTCTTATGGAGGAAAGGAGGTATAATATGTGTTTGTGTTTTAAATACACGTAAGTGTGTTTATTTCTAGCCGACCGACACGACGACGACTACAGAGATGACATCCTTATTAAAAATTCTTTTCAAAAATTATGCATACCTAACTGGGAGTTGGATGAGCAGAGCTTTGAAGGCTGAAGGCCTCTTTAAGATAATTCTTTTCTTTTGTCGAAGATGAAGTCGTTGTTGTATAGGTTCTCGTCATGGTTTATGTATGTATGTCAAAAAATAACAACAAAAACTCCTCATCTCTTAAACTAGAACGAACAACTTGAAACTTTGAAAACTAAAAGATTGTTGTTACTTTTGAAAATAAAATATTTTCCAGTGGATGGGTGAGTCTTAATCATCATTTGGAAACAGTTTTAAGAAAAAAATAAAACAACACTTGAGGAAAAAATTAAAAACAAGACAAACTTTTAAACTTAAATTCAATTATTAATGAGGGGGGCTCTCTTAAGTTATTAAAATTTAACGAGGTGGTGGCGTTAAAGTACAAGAATAGAAGCACTTAATAATATTATTTATTTATTTTTTTATTAAGTTGACAACTAGAAAAGTTTGTTGGCAAGGATAAGATTTTTCTTATGAATGGGAGGACTTAAGGTAAGATTCTGGTAATCAGAGCTGTATGTATATGCATGGAGATGGAAATAGTCTCATTTTGCCGCACTAGGTAGTCTCAGATAAGTTGCTACCGAAGCTGGGCACGAACACGAACATTATCAAAAATAATAAAATATTTTTCTAATAGCACACATACGTCGTAGTGAACCAACTTTTATTTTTTGAATGCTCAACAATTCAAAATTTCAAAAAAAAAAACAATTGATAAATTATCGTATGAAATATTTTAATTATCGATAAATACTTAAGAACTTATAGAAAACACTTTCAAATGGTCTCTGGTATGTGTCTGCACTGCACGCCACAAGTAAAACTATGAAAATATTGAACATAACTTCTACACCACATGCTAAATCTTTCAAGACTCCTACCAGCTACTAGGATACTCTGCTGACCGACATCGATGTCATGAGAAACGAACGCCAGCATAGACAGATTTTTATATTCGAGTTAGCAGAGGAGTCTGCCTACCTGGGATTCGCTATAAATTCTGGCAACAATATCAGCACTAAAATAAAACTAAGAATCACTCTTGCCAATCACTGCTTCCTTGCATTTAGAAGGCAATTGAGTAGAAAGCTCCTCTCTCCAAAATACAGTATCACTCTACACGACCCTCATCATACGGGTACACATTTAGGTATTGTGCAGAGACATGGACCTTCACAACATTCGATGGAAACGCTTCGGGTTGCTTTAAGACAAAAGTTCTTCGCTTGATTTTTGGTTCCGTCTACATAAATGATTCTGCATTTAAATTTTGTTTTCGACAAAATGCACAGAACTGCTACCTTGTGCACATTTCCTATAAAAACATACAAAACACTTTCTCAATTTCTCATACGTTCTGTGTTTGTAGTAGATGTGAATTATATTTTGTTAGTATAATTTATGTTATTTTGGAATTTATAATGTAGGTACCTAATGCATCATTACCATATTGTAGTGCCACCTTAAGTGAGTAAAGGCAATCTATGGCAGATTCAGCTCTGTCAGCTTTCCAATGGGACGGGAGTTATGCAACACACAACAAGTCAATCATTTTTTTTTTATTTAAAAGAAAAAGTTCATTATTCAACCGTAGTTTTTTAAACAGCCATCGGAAGTTACGCTTTTTGTTACTTCATCCATCCAAACCTTAATTTACCTTGATTGCAATTATGTAACACAATAGATCCGTTACATAACCTTTATTTCAATCAACTCTGCCAGGAAGAAAATCCAGTTGAGCGTCCCAAAAATATTTCCATTATTATTTTTATTGTTAATAGAATTTATATAGACCCACCTAATGTCAATTACCCAAGAGATAAACTTTTTCACACAATTTTCACCTAATGATTTCTCATCGTCTTCGTCCTAAATGGACATATACTCCAATGACGCTGAGACTTTTTATACTAACCTCATTTCACATAAGCCATAGCCGAGAGGGTATATTTAGCTCATGGGTACCTACCGCATCCACATATTGATTCTTATCCCTTATAATCCTCATCGAATACCAAACAACCATATAAACGTACGTATATGTTTGTGTTTGGAACTCTAAGCCTTGAGAGATATACCTATTGTCTATAACAGGAAAGGCGGCAAGGTATAGTAGTATCCCAGGTGATACATAGAAACGATTTAGCTTTTGATCCAAAATCGATGCCACCATCAGCATCCCCAATATGTCTTAACATTATAAGACCAAAAGCTCCCACCTACAAATTTTTATTCAGCCAATATCTTTTCTTTTGTCGAAACACTCCCTGAGTCATCATTATAATCCTTTGTCGGAACAAACACCCATTATTTGCCAAAGGACACGAGTGCACACCAGACAAAGGACAAGTCGAGTATATAAATCGAAGACGTATATCCTCCAAGTCGAAGTTGGGAAGACCTCTATTGAAGTTCTCTCTTACTGTCTTGTCATCGTCCTCGTCTTTGTTGTCGTTGTCGTTGCCGTCGCTCGGTCGTCCTTGGAATAATATTTCTTTGTTAAGTGCTAATTTAACCCAAGGGTTTTTTTGAAATTTGGACTTGCACATCGACAGAGTTGAACAAAGAATCTCTCTTTTGATGACGGTTTGGGTCTTTCATGAGGTAATATTAATATTACGAGGCATTTGAATGGCATTATACAACCCGATAGACCCACCTGATGCAAAGGCCTATCTCATAATTACAATAAATGTGGGTTTTTCTATGGGCGAAAGGGTTACGAAGACATTTAGAATATGTCAAAAGTGGATGGATGCTCCGAGAAAAAAAAAAACAAATAACAATAACCTAATAGCTCGGAAAGGGATCGAGGCAGGGTCAATAGCTTGCGAAATTTTTGTAGGTTTATTTTTCGATGAATACTAAAAATAATTCATCAAATTCATTTCCGGTAGATAATAATATTAGGATGGAGATTATGGTTTTGACCTTCTTTAATCATATAACTGGGAGGAAGACTTTTATTTTTATTTGGGGTTCCAAATTCAATTCGAAAATGGGCAAGCAATAAGGACACTATTTAAGGAATGAAAGGTCTTAAACTTCTTACATGGGAGAGAAATGGTTTTGAATTTTGTTTTCTTGTTTGTGCTTTAAGAAATGAGATAGTGGGAAGGGACGAACAGCCCAAATGCAAAAGGGCTACAATATTTTAAATCGATGAATATTTTCCTCCACCCTTGATTTGGAGATTAAAAATTATTAGATTCGAAAAATCTATCTACACTCTATACGTAGCGACTGAGACCATTCGCTTCTTTGTCACTTGGCAATTTGAGCGTAAGAGCTGCTTGAATTTAAGAACGATTTTGTGCGAAACAGCATCGTTTCCCACGAAGCACGATTTTAATGTCGGTGGAAGCTCCTGCTCCAAACAAAATTTCCGGATAACTTACTTATTATTTATGGTGGCACTACAGTCCAGTTCGGACCAGGGCCTCTTCCAAAAAGCGTCTCCACCCAACTCGGTAGCTAGTTGTCTTCAATTTCGCACGTATAGTTGGTTCGGGTCCTCTACCTGTGCCGCTGTCTTCCTGCTCTGCGACGTCCTTCCAGGTTGGATTCGATGACTCTACCGGCCGGAGTATTATTTTCCATTTGCTCTACATGACCCAGTCATCTTAGTAGTTGGAATTTAAATTTTCTGACTAGGCCAGTGTCGCTGAACAGCTCGTACAGTTCTTGAATTGAATCTTCGCCTCTATTCTCTATTTATTCTGGGATGTCATATGCGGCCTTGAAATCGATTAAAAGGGGGTAGGTATCGATTTGAAGTTCCAGATAAAGTATTGAAAAACTTGCACGTAATAGTCGAAAATTCAATGATCTGCAGACTATGACAGTTCTTGCAGCGTGTTGAGTGATTATTTCCCTTCGAAAATGAAACCAGGTCAAAGGTGGGAGTTATCCCGATAGTGGTGTTATCCCACCTTAGTTGGTTGGTTTGAGGAAGATTGCGATGCTTACATCGCAATCGAAAAATGTTAACAAGAGGACAGATAGGCAACTGGAAACGTTGTAGAGCGTTTTCGTATTGAGCATGCATAAATGACACAAGGGACTTCCAAACGTTGACAGATGAAAGCGGCTATCGAATTTGCTGTCATTTATTCAGCAGTCTATTTTGCTTAATAGTTTTATTAATATGGGTGTACTTTGTACGTTATCATAATTGCACTCCCGAGAGGACTTCACGGAGTGTGGTGGTTAACTGGTTCAGAAAAAATCAACCAACGACCGTTTCTCGACGTAAACACAAGATCTGTACCTAAACAAAAAATGGCCGCAGTTCGTAAGAATATGCAACAAATATGTCGATTTAGCTTCACTCTTATGAGCTCGGCCTTCTGCACCCTACGTGACGGTGTGACTTCCTACATTGGACAGTTTGCACGAGCGATTTGGGGGCACAAACATTTGAGGGTGTTGTGAACTTCCCGCCAGAAACGTGTTACTCTGACTTGACTACATTATTTGATGTTCTTACTTTTAAATTGTTGAAGGAAGAGAGAAGTAAAGTAATAAATCTAAAAACGCAGGGTCTTAAACGAATTCCTTGCCCATCCTTAAATCAAATTTCTTAGTATTCAATGTATTTAGATTTAAGATCCAACTGTGAAATAATAAGAAATAACAATTTGAATGTTAAAGAAACTACTTCCAGTCAAAATAAAGCCAAAAGGTCCTTCTTCGAAAAGCACAACTACAAATCTGAACCCTATCCCAATTGTTTTCATTATGGTAATTCGTAAATCCTCGAAATTAAATTTCCATATTGCTTACAACTTAATTTTAAATCACACTTCCTCTCGCAAACGTGCTTCGAGTCGTCATCCACCCCGACCGGTTCCAAAGAGTTTACAACACTGATTACGTTTCAATGGCTGTACTGATCGAGAACATGGGTCAACACATCCGGTCTCTTTTGTAAGGCTGTTTCAATAAATATACAAATTAAAAAAAAAAAAAAAAATCGAGGAAATAAATCGTTGAGGGTACAATTTTTTTTTTTTTTTTAGTAAGAATCGACCTGCCTCTCCAATGCTTAATAATGCGAATTTCTAAACAGGGTGTTACTGTTATTAACATAAAAAGCATTTCAAAAAACAATCAGACATCCCTTAACTGAAATTTGCCAACAAAATGGCAACTTCAAACCGAAAATGTCGCAGTCTGAACACCCGTTGCTGTTGGAAAATAAAGGTACAGATGCGAAGTGAATTACAATACGCGCTTTTGTTTTAATTGCAACTGTAAATGGGCTACACATTTCAACCAGTCCAAGGCGATTAATTAAGCTGCTGATTTTCCTGGCAAGGGCAATCGGCAATCGCCAACTGGCAACTGCCAACCGACCCAACTCTCTGCACGTCCTCAGTAGGTAGGTACATCTATAAAGCTCTACATCAGTCCCAAACTCTTGAAAAAAAAAACACACAAGGTTCGCATCCACCCGTTCCTTTAACGATAAGCTTTCTCGACTGTATATTTTTCCCATTCTAGCATTGTCGTCAGTTTTTATTGTTCCCAGAATCCAGGATCCTCTCTTTTTATATTGCCTCGACAATAATGTCGAGACCGAGGCGATGCTGGGGCCGTCTCTCCCAAACAATCAGGACAATAAATTTTGAATTTTCACATTAAGGACCGGAAAAAAGCTGACTCCAACAAAGGGCCTATATTCTACAGTATAAAGCAACAACAAGACATTCACAACAAGGGCACCAACAAACTTAAACACAAAAAAAAGGGCCTGAACTTTGCTCGAGGAAGAAGAGGTGACAACATTAAACAGCCGTATTTTGTGTCCTTTTTTTCAGACGACTGGCATCGCGGCACGGCATCACCTCATTGTTGTTATTGTAGCCGGGCAAAAACGTGAGAAAATTATCAAAAACAAAAAAAGCCTTTTGCCTGGATTACCTATCCCTACTTTGTGCTCTGGTGTGAAATCGTGAACAATTAAAAAAGTAAAAGTTGCCAGGAAAACGTTCTACCCGTTTTTTGGGTTTCTCATTTGTATCCTGTTTTTGCGCATAATTTCGAACGGCTATATCTCGTTTGGAAATGCCTGCAGGGGGGCGACGAGGCGTGCTTCACTTCCGCGAAGGAAGCGAGTTTAAATTAACTTTAATTTTTCTTTGTAAATGGTTTTTTTAAGCAGGACCTTTTTTGTTTGCCTTTTTTTTGTACTTCAGATGGAAAAATAAAAATCAAGCCTTACCTACATAAACCAGATTGATTTTGGGCCTAACGGCATGCTTAGAATAACAAATAATACAAATACAAAAAAAAAAAACAAGAAGTGACCGACCGAACGCGACAGCCATAAGCGCCAAGTGCCAAGGGAAAAAGGATTTGGTTAGGTAATTATTCATTTAGTGTGGTTTTTATGTTATTTAGCGGTGTTAGATGATTTTTTATTGACGTTTACTCAAGGGAAACAGCCAGTGGCAGTGGTCGTCGGTGGTAGTGGGTGGTTGTAATGGTAAAGTATTAAAAGGACCCGTTGACAACAACTGACAACCGACACGCAGGGTTTGTTCTTGTTTTGTTTTAAAAATTGTGATGGGGAGGAGACAGATTGTTGATGAGGGTTTGGATGGAATACAAAGGATCCTGTCCTCAACTTAATTGGTGTTCATTTTTGAACAACAGTAAGAATTTAATTGACATAAATGTGGAATGAAAGTTCAATAATTGTATCAACTGGAGGACAAGGTGCTGGGATTGTTTTAATGTTCAATTTTTCTAACAGGCAAATTTGATTTGACAGTATGGAAATTTTTGTTGCAAAAGAAGACAAAAAACATAAGTTGCGCCGCCGGCCGTTGCGTTGATGACTGCTAAGAGAACAGCAGTTTTTCTTAGCCAAGTGGGTTGGTTTTTCCTGCAATTCGGCATCAATTTGGCCCAATTAATTGGCATAGTACAGCCCTTTGACCGTTTTGTTCTTCTCACAGCAGTTGATTACAGCTTATGAATTCCGGTTTCAGTTCATGAAGCTAATCAGAAACCGGTGTGTGGCCACGCTGAAACTTCTTACACCAAATGTTGACGGCTGCCTCGTGTGTCAATGCTGATAAATTATCAACTTAAGAAATATCTCCAAGACCGAAAGCTTCTTATTGACCGGCAGTTCGACTTTCGCAACAATAGGTCCACTGGTGATGGTTTGCCTCAATGATGCTTTTTAATTTAAAGCTGAGGTAGAACTCAGGGTGTCCAGTGTTTTTTCGAAGACACATCAAAACTCGGATGAGAAATTTTAACGAATACAAACTTTTTTTTATGTAACGGTTTAGGTTTACAAGTAAAAACTTACGAATACCAAATTATTTAAAATAGCTTAAACCTTAATGGGATAAGTTCTCAGGCCGGTTTAGGCACAGTAAGTGTGTTAGCCCTTGCTAACATAGACCACCTTAATTCCCCTGCTGGCAAATATGCGGTGTATGCTATGACTACACTTACTCACGAAGCAATCTATTAGGATGAAATAGCACGTATTTTCACTTACATTTTTCTTCCACTTGGCACTTATGTTGCCAATAGTCGATGTGAATTAAATACAAAATAATATAATAATAAATTCATTACAGTATCGACAAATCGCTCCTTCGTTGAATAAGAAGCTTTCTTTCGAACCGTTCAATACAAGTTATATTTAACGGCTTCAAGTCTGAAACCCACGATATAAATGCTGGTGTGCCTCAGGGCTCCGTTTTGTCTCCGAACATCTTTCCCATTTTTATAATGATCTCTTGTCATTGTTTCGCTGACGATAGTATACTCAGCTTTTATTGTTCGTTTCCAGACTCAAATCAAAGGGCACGGTAGTTCCCAGCCAAGTTCTAGCACTACTCCTTTTTACAGGATCGAACTCAACCACATTTTTAACCCCCCATAACTTTTGAACCCATAGAGGAAGAAGCTTTAAATTTGAATAATGTATTAACTTCAAGGGCACAAAGGCCCTGTAAAAAAAATAATTTTGAAGAACCACTACTTCCTGAGATATTGAACAGTAAAAATTTCGAAAACCGTAATTGACTGACTGACTGACTCACTGACTCACTGACTGATCATCAAAATTATAAAGCACTTCTAACAATAGCAGAATCTTGAAATTCGGTACAATGGTAGGTTTTTGGCTGTATACAAAGGAAAAAATCGAAAATTTCAATTTGCTCATTCAGGGGGCGTGGTATCCGCCCACTTTCTAAAACTGGTCGTAGGATCATGAAATTCGGAATAATAATAAGGTTTTGTAAAATATTTTGGTTTCATTTAGGGGCGTGGTATCCGCCCACTTTGTTTAAATGGTCGCAAACGTTTAAATTCAAAATTCAACCCTACAAAACAAAAAAAATTTTTAACAAGTTAATCTGTTAAGGAGAACAAAATTTGTGGTCTCGATTATGTTAGAACCCTACAGTTGAGTATAAGAGAAAATATAAGTACAAAATTGCAGTTTCATTAGGTGGCGTGGCTGCCACCCACTTTCTTAAAATGGTCATTGGATGTTGAAATTTAGAATCCTGGTTTGTTTAACTTCATAAAACTCCATGAGTAACTTTCCTTAGTGGTTTTACAATGAACCCTTGATGTCTAAATGTGACATCTAAACAGCCACTCTAACCTAACCTACCTATTACTTATTTATAAATTGGCAGACCAATTATATTGTTAAAGTTTGCAAATTGCTACTTATAAAGTTATTTCGAGGTTCATGCTTTCATAAACAAAAAAAAAAAAATTGCAAAAAGATGTGAAATCAGAACAAAAACATAAAATGTAAAAAAAGAGCCAAGCTCTCTTATGTGCGAACAACACTGTGTAAAAAGTTAACCACCAAAAGTAATAAGATCTAAAAGAACGCCAAGTTCTAACATGTAAAAGTGTTATATTGAATATTTTAAATCATAGAAGATAATACAACAATATTAAAAGAAAATAGAAAATAGTTTGGATGAAAATTTGCAAGTTCACTAGGGTCGTGGCACCAGTTACCGAACAGTTAACGGACTATGAGGAAAGAACATGTTGCAAAAAATACTTTAACTGAGTTTAGTATTATAATTTTAATTTTTTCTGAATTATTATCTCAAATATTTTCAGGTTTGATACTCTTTTTTTCCATAAAAATTATCAGTAAATATTAAAAGAAGATTTTATTGAAAAAAAGCATTTTTTCCTATTCTCGAACACCTTATTTTGATTGTTTCCTGAGCCCGAACACGGAGTTTCCTATTTTCGAACACTGGAATCAAAAAGTAGTTAGTGGTTAGAAAACCATTTTAAAGCCAAAATTTTCTCTATTTTTGCATATTTTTCATTAAATAAAAATGTAAATAATTGTATGATCCATTGGCAAAAATAAAATAAATAAAAATCTCATTTGAAATATCTTTATTAGGTACTTAGTTTTATCTTAAAAATAAATATATGTACTTAAGTTCTATTTTTTAAATAGTAAGTGCGATTTATATTTGAAAATCTTCAATATAGGAAGTAGTTGTCACATCAAGTTTCGAGAAATTTTTTTTAAATAATAGTTAGGGGCATGAGAGCTTTTTTAAACAAACAACATTTTTCAAAAAATTAATTTTGTTAATTTAATAGTTTTTTAACGTTTTTATACATCCTTAGCAGAAATTGATTTGAAATTTTTATGGATTTGACCAAGTTTGTTAAAACTGACTTATAAATTATAAGCCATTCTCTTCGCAGAGCTTCTCAAGCTCTCTTACAGATCCGTAGCTTCTTCCTTCTCCATAAATTCCTCTGTCTTTGATTACCCAAAGATTCTATAGATATCTATGAGATTAACATCGGGCAGTTGCATCAATGCCATCGAATTAAGCTCCAACCAATGAGTTGTTTCCCGATTTGTATGAATTTTGGTATTTTCCCGCCTCCAGCTGAAAAACCATAGTGATCAGCCAAACAGGTATCAAACTGATGCGCAGCACTTACACATAATCCCAACTGTTGATTTTTGCTGACGTAAATCGAATTTCGAAGCAACCTACTGAAGAGAAAGCTCACCATCACCATATCATCAGTGAACCTCCACCAAAATTAGGCCATCGAAATATTTCGGTTCCTTTCGTAAATCACTCAAGTATCCATATGTAATCCTTCAGGATCATTTCAGTTCAATTTCTTCTCATCAGAAAAAAGAACCTTTAATCGAATCGAAGGCACATATTGAAAAAACCTCTAATTCAAACTTACTGATTCCAATCCCGATCTTGAACATGAAAGAAAAGGGTGTTCGAAAATAGGATTTTGTCTTTTTTCACTGTTTCCTATTTCCGAACACACTTGTTCGGAAATAGACAACTCGGTAATATTTAGTTTCCTTTCTTCGAACAGTCAAAAATCATACCATAATTTTACTTTTTTTCATTAAATAATTTAAAATATCAATAATCTGGCATACTTAATTATTTTAAAACACTGGGAAAAGAATTTACTCAAATATTTTTCCTTCAAAACAACTTTTCAGGAAGTCCTGATCTAGTATTTTTTTTCTTGAAAAACGTATCAAATCCGTACCGAGGGAAACCTACCACTGAACTGAATTTTTTGCTCTCTTAAGATATATTAGTTTAAATGAAACGTTTTACCTATTTGTAAAAAAAGAATGCCCACAGGTTTTTGTGAAGTTTTCATTACGAAAAACGTTAAAATAACGAAACTACAACCATATTTCTCAAAAGTGTTCGGTATCTGGGGACGTTCGGTAACAGGTGCCACCACCCTATTCAAGTTTTAAAATGTTACTAATCACGCTTCAAACGAAAACTTGCCAAGTGAACTCGAAAATTTTCATCCAAACTATTTTCTATTTTCTTTTAATATTGTTGTATTATCTTCTATGATTTAAAATATTCAATATAACACTTTTACATGTAAGAACTTGGCGTTCTTTTAGAGCTCATTACTTTTGGTGGCTAACTTTTTACACAGTGTTGTTCGCACATAAGAGAACTTGGCTCTTTTTTTACATTTTATGTTTTTGTTCTGATCCCTCTTATTCGGATAAACTCAGATTTAAACAGCATTGTACAATGAGGAAACCCAATGCTATCTTCTATCGTTAAGGCTAAATATACCCCCTTTGACACATGTCCATGAGTGGCAGTTGCATCAATGAGACCGAATATCTCGAGAATCTTGGTATGTGCATTACTGACCACCTCTTGTAGAACGAACACATATGCGATATCACCAATAATGCCGTAAGATTATTAAGAAATAAAACGGTGAAAGAAATTCTTGTCCTCGTCCGATCTGGCTTCTACCTCCAAAGCTTGAGTTTAATTATCTTTTCTCTTTAATAACTTCGAAACTATTTATCTTAAGAACATGAAAACAACATTTTTAGATTACTACTGAATACTTAAATATGTGTACCAAATTTCATTGCAATCGGCTTAACAGATTCGAAGAAATCGCTTGTGAAAGACGAATGAACAGAAAACGAAGTGATGTTATAAGGGTTTCGTTTACACTCTGTGTACGGAACCCTAATACATATTCGGATTTATGCTTATTTACATCATCACTGTAATGTTTTTTGTATTTTCTGTAACCTACACGTTTTAACTACATTTTGAAATTATTTTGGAAATGCCTGGCCAAGCCCTTTCGGATATGAGGAGGGGGTGAAATTGAGTGTTTTTCATAGTCCTTTTTTGTTGGTTTTTTTTTTGAATAACTTCAAAACCATTTGCCTTGAAAATATATCGTTATTTACATTATTAGTGCAATGTTTTTTGTTGTTCTGTAATCTATACGTATGGAACTATTTTTTGAAATTTTTTAAAAAATTCCAGGCCCACCCTTTTTGGTGATGAGGAGGGGGTAAAGTTTGGTTATTTGCATTTTCGGGCTTTTTTGTTGTGTTTTCTTGAATAATTTCAAAACTATTTGTCTTAAAAATACAAAAAAAATATGTTTGTCATCGCAGGCAATTAATGAATGTTTGTACTTAATTTGAAGTCAATAGGGTTACCACCTGTTCAAAAAAATGGTTTTAAAATTTAATGAAATTGGAAATTAGTATATTGAAAAATTTTGCATGTTACATAAATAACTGTGACTTCTTATCACTTTTCCGGTAATATTCATGTTATAGACCTATATTTCAGTTTTCTTAAAGAATTTTAGGTCCAGTAGTTTTGGAGATTAGGGGGGGGGGAATGGCCTGTTTTTGACATTTTTGCCTATTTTTCCATATTTTCTTATATAACTACAAAACTATTTCTCTTAAAAATATAAAAAAAATATGATTATATTTCTACTTAACACGTTGATATATTGGCCAACTTTTAACTCAACAGGCAAAACGGTTTTGGAGGAAATAATATTGTAAAGTTGAGTCAAAAATTAAAAATTTACTCCAAATATTGAGTCATATCTGTGTTATATGTAACAGTACAGTCTTTTTATTTGCTTTTTTGTAATCTACAGGTTAAGATCTATTCTCAGTATCTTTTTCATAATCTTAGGCCCAGTAGTTTCGGAGATCAGGGGGGAGAATGGTCATTTTTGTATTTTTTTATCTTTTCTCTTTAATAACTTCGAAACTATTTATCTTAAAAACATGAAAACAACATTTTTAGATTACTACTGAATACTAAAATATGTGTACCAAATTTCATTGGAATCGGCCTAACAGATCCGAAGAAATCGCTTGTGAAAGACGAATGAACAGAAAACGAAGTGATGTTATAGGTAAGGGTTTCGTTTACACTCTGTACGGAACCTTAAAAAAGAAAATAACATTGTTTCCTCAATCTCATCATTCGAAAAGCTTCTCTGGAAAAGTGATTGCCTTCATCTGCGCCACAACTGGGATCCGGTCCGGTCCTCCTTTAATAAGCTTTTACACGTATCCTTCCTGGTTATTGGCCAACGACACCATCCAGTTTCGCACTTTAAGGTTTCGGCCATCATGTACGCAATTATGTCAGCGCTAATTTCGTCTGCCGCTCAATATTTCCCGAGCTGGTTGCTCTTCGCTAACACGAGCTATATGTCTACCTCACCAGAATCTACTAAGCTTAACTTTTGTTATGACAAAAGAAACCATAACCATAAAAAATAGAGATATCAGGAAACTCACAATGTCACAACACAAAAAAAGTTATATTTTCGAAAACCCAACCTTGAACATTTAAACGCGTTCTTGACCAACTAATCATATTTACGATTTCTTCAAAAGTTACTGTCACACAATAACGTCCACTTAAAGAGACAACAAAATAATCAAAAGCACTCAATACAACATTACCACATCAAATTTTAAAAACAATAAAAACATAACATTGCACAAACACCCTTCTCACCCAAAACACCAGTTCCTGCTAAATTACATAACTTAATAAATTACTTCAAAATATGTGTTCAAAATTCCTGAGGCTTCAGGCTGTTGCCTCTACCCATTTGTAATTTGTAAGTTTGTTAAATTGGTTTGAGTTGTAGGAACCTACACCACTTAATGGCACATCCACAGCAAAAAAATAAAAAATTCAATTCGCGAAACTTTCCAACTCAATCTTTATTAAAATAATGTGGTTTTTTTCGCTGAGTATACAAAATTTAAAAAGATT
Organism: Sphaerophoria taeniata; assembly: GCA_943590905.1. NCBI lineage: Eukaryota > Metazoa > Arthropoda > Insecta > Diptera > Syrphidae > Sphaerophoria > Sphaerophoria taeniata. The sequence goes on from OX016540.1 coordinate 48,275,608, forward strand.
GCACGAGTACCAAGGTTAATATTTCGCTAGATGAAAAAAAATAGAAACACTTTTTTTACGTTTTCTTGCTGTGATATCAATAAAACATTTTTTTTCGCGGCAACAACCGAAGGAGGAAGAAAATCCTTGATGTATACGATGAACATCTTACCGATGAAGATGCCGACACCAGAGTTAGCAATGATGACGAAAATAGCAGGTATAGGTACTTGTTTTCTGGGTGAGCAACGGGGAAATTCTATCGCCTTTACCTTTTTTATCATTAACAATTTTTTTGAATTTTTTTTAATTCTGAGAGAAAAGTATTGATTCGAAATAAAAATTCCTTCAAGTTTTTTTTTACGATTTTAATTTTAAGCAATCAGATCTCTGAAAAACGAAAATCTAGAGTCAGGAATTTTTGATTAACTAAGCGCCATGTTGTTCCATGTAGGTATAGGTAGAACAACTCAATTCTAGAACATGCAAAACAGGTGCCATACAAGTGTTAACATAAATTATTCAAAGAGAAACTTTCGGACAGTGTTAATGTTTGATTAACTGTTTGCGTTTAACTTCCTCAACCAAATAAAACAAGTTGATACGTGCGACGACGAAGCTATGCACTGCACTTAAGTTTGTTCGGTTTGGTCTTGCGTTTGCAAAAGTTATCCCGTCACATGCTTACTTTTATACACTAGCTAGAGTCAATTTTTATGTTTATGAAAAACGTGATGTCAAGAAAATTTGAATTTCACCTTTCTTAGTGCCTGTGTATTCATTCCTTGCGTGCTATCGTTTCGAAAATGCTACGATACCCGATTTAAAGTTCGGCGTTGATTACGATAAGAGTTTGGAGGACGAATTTTCATCTCCTCTCACTCATCTATCCTTGATCATATATTTTTGAGTATTGTTGTTGCATAAGTTTGCTTAGCAGGTCGCGGAGTGCACTGAAGCTGCTTTTTATGTCTAATAATCCAATAGGAACTAAGACACAAGTTTATGGTTGAACTTTATTAAAAGCTACAACCTGCTTTTGGCTTTAAACTTTTTTATCTGAGAGTGAGAACGTGATTTATTGAACTTCAACGATTCCAAAACTGATGTAAAATGGCAAGTGGAGTTCGAGTTAGAATGTGTTGCATTCAAGTTTTAAATTGAACCGAAGAAATTTGAACTAATCACATAAATTTAATTGCTTAGCTCTTGATAAAAACGGTCTCAGATACTGCACATAGATGCACAGATTAATCTCTAAGTATTTTGTAGTTTATGTACATACATATGTGAAAAAAACATAATTTTATAAAATACCGCTCCAAAAAGCTATGTATGTTCAGGTGCCGTGAACGAAGGCCATATGAACTAACGCCATAATGGCTTTAATTCTCATTCAAATGTGAATTAACGCCATAATCCGATTATGGCCTAAATACACATTGGAATGAGAACTAAAGTAATATGGCGTTAGTTCATTTTAAGAAGTGGCCCAAGTACTCATTTCAATGTGAATTAAACCACTCGCAGCAATCAAAATAATTTTAATATGACATTGGAACATAATGTAGGTAGGTAAATAGGGCGTAAACACAAATATTTTAAACACGGGTTACTATAAATCAAATATAAGAACCAATAGTCCCACATTTGCCTTATTCTTAACTTTTTTCGTCACGCTCATAACTTAAAAATTTTGGAAAAATTTCTTTGTTATTTATACTTTCGCGGTCCCCTCAGTTTTTGGCTCCAGAATCGAAAATAATCCGTTTCCGATGATATTTTTTAAATCTTCGTTTTTTCGGCGGAGTTATGCACAAATTTACGAGGATTGAAAACAAATGAAATCGTTTAATTGTTGATAATGTTTTGCAAAGTAATCGAATGAAGTTGCTTTCTAAACGAATAAAAAAATCAATACAAAAATAATGATTTTTCATATTTGTATTGAATTTCAAAATGAATACTTAAGTTTCTCAATATTTTCGTAGATGCTTCATTCGGAAAATTAGTTTTCCACAATTTAAAAGTAATCAAAAAATCGCGTACTGCAGTACTACTAGAAAGCGAGCGGAGCGAGCCGAAATTTTTTTTGGCAAACAGAGAAACAATTTGGGGTGTGAAAATAAAAAAATTCGCGCGAATTTTTTTATTTTCACACCCCAAATTGTTTCTCTGTTTGCAAAAAAAAAAATTTCGGCTCTCAGAACGCGATTTTTTTTATTACTTCAGAGTCTAGAAAACTAGTTTTCCGAGCGAAGCACCTACGATCAACTTATTATTAGGTGTAGTACAATTTTCAAATTTCAGTGAGATTCCTTGAAATTAATATTGTTAACTCATGATTACGTTCAAATGGCTGACCAAGAAAACGGATGAACACATTTTTTTCTTTCAGAAATTTTAAAAGAAAATATCAGCACTCGCTGAGAGTGAGATATCTTGTTCCATTTAAGAAATATCTGAGGTCCCTAATTACTTGCTATGCTAACTTTGCTTCAAAGCTCAAAGTATGTTATGGCATCAGTTCTCATTTGAATGTGAACTTACCCCATATGGCGTAAGTTCTCATTCAAGTGATGGCTTTAGTTCTCATTCGACTGTGAACTAAGGCCATAATCGGATTATGGCGTTAGTTCACATTTGATTGAGAACTAAGGCCATTATGGCGTTAGTTCATATGGCCTTCGTTCACGGCACCGTATGTTCATTCCAAAAATCAATAATCTAAATTTTATTAATGAGTTTTATTTGTATTAAAATTTTTGAAAACAAAGGCATTTCTCAGGTAGATCATTGAAATCAAAGTATTTTTTATAAATATGCCATGTCCAGTCCACATTCGCGTAGTGCGGTTCACGCAATTTACTCGAAGGCAAATTGGTGGGCATTCCTAGAAGAGAGCATTACTGCTGAACAATTAAAAGAGATAACGCATATTCGACTTGTAGATTGTAGCCAGATCAGAAGAGGAGACAACTTTCCTGCACTATCTCAATAACCCGAACATCTTCTGGAATTGTTAGCGTTGTTAGTATGTACACAGCACATACCACGAATCTCGAGTATTCAGTTTCATTGCAAGCTCAGATGCAAGTGCTACACGAATAGAAAGGGGGGTTTCAATTTCAGAAGACAAGACAGTATTGTGTTTTAGCGGTTTTTATTCCCTATTGAACAGTACTTTTTTAGTCACAGTTAATGAATTTCCGGTAGCAGTTCTACATCCGAAGATGAACACGAGGCTGGAAACGATTGTTATGAGAAACTAAGGCTAAGGGTACTATCGTCCGGCGGCGGCAAGGGGGGGCGATGGCCTTCTCATCCGACTGAATCTGAGCTTTGGAAGTGACTTTCTCAAATTTGGGGCCAAATAAGAGAAAACATTGGATGAACTAGCCATTTTTTGGCGAAGGTGGGAGCTGGTCGGTCGTTGTCATGGTGGAAGAACTCTTTTTCTTCGTCAAGTTAGACCATGTTTTCTTCGTTTTTTCGTCAAATAGACCCAAATAAACAAAATTTCATATCAACTCGATCTCGATTTCAATTCGATTTGTAAATAATTAACTCTCTGGAATTTATTTAAATGTGTAAGATCCAGACAAAGTTCGCTGGATCATCTAGTTTTGAAAAAAAAAATGGAATTTTACACAAAAAACCTCCTTACTACGAAGCCAGATTACTAATCACACAGCCAATTAATAAACTCCGCCAATTAATAAACTCAGAATAGCAAAGAATTAACTCTTATTCTGTGGAGTATGTGGAAGATGCTATTGACATTGACATTGACTTAACAGTACTTCGCACATAAATGTAACGAACTACAGACACATAGCAGCACTGGCGACTGAAGCCATCGGCTGGGACAGAACAAGACAACAATACAACAGAGAGAGAGACAGATAGATACATAGAAGGGAAGAACACATAACATAAACCTACGTGGCACAGAGAAGGAGACACAGATTTTAATTGTCTCATATCATCGCACAAGTGGCCTAGATAAGCTGACGATTTTTGTAGTAAAAGAATGCTGCCGAAGCTGGGGCTTGATCCCGTAGCATTCGGCTAAGCAATCAACTACTCTATCCTCTGAGCCATGGCCACCTGCAGAGATGCTATTAATACAACAAAATTTCTCTAAACTAGCGTTTACTATCTTATTACACCGTTGAGGCTGATTTAGCGAAGAAATTAAAAAATGTAGGAAAACTGCTTCTCTGTCAGTTCGTCAGATGGGTCCACAATCGATTTCCATGTGTTTAGCAAAGACATCAACAAATCGGTTGTCAAGTACCTATCAACAGCAAACATTTTCCCAAATGGCTTGGTAAGCGTGATTTTTCTACTCCGGGAATAAAGAGAAATTTTAACCCATGGATTAACTCTTATTCTGTGGGGTAGTTAACCTGTGGAATAAGAATTTTTTATTGGTATGGCTGTCATAAGATAATTAAATGTTGTATGCTCATGAAGGGAAATTGAATTGAATATTAGATTTTTACTCCATTCTTATAACTCTTGTAGCTAGAAGAATATAATTAATATTTTTAAGAATTATAAGCTCGGTTGCTCAATTTTTGTTACTTTATTTAACAATTAATTAAAAGTTTTCTGTTCTGTTCCTGACGTCATATAAATTACTTACACAATCCTCTCAAAATTATTTCCAGAAATTAAATTCCTAAAATTTCCAAACTTTACAAGCTTTCAATATAAAACATTTCAAGAAATCACAAAACATTCATTTTCAAAATCAAATTTCTAAAAACCCTTTGCACAGCAAAACATAGTTGTATTTACATGTAGTTAGACCTGTTTCATCAACTCATAATTCCTTGATGGGAAATATAAAATCATAAAAAGATGGAAAAAAAAACTAAACAAAGCCTTTAAAAAATCAAGCACCGTAACGAATCATGCACACGCTCTTAACCCAGCTATGCAGAGTGCTTATAATAATTTGTTCCATTTTTACCATGCCTGACTCAAGGATATATCCACTTAATTCTCAATTTCATGCGAATAAAAATACAACAACTTATACGTTTCTGGAATACGTAAATAACGACTAAGAATAGGTAAGCGCCTTAACCTTGGGCGAAAAAAAAAAACGAAATTAAGAGGCTACCCCATATCATGAACAAGTCAGAGAATAATTGATAGGATTTGGCGAAGCAGGACAATTGAATTTTCAAAAGAATTTCAGATTTGTGGATTTTCAATGAACCGGCAAAGACTCGGATTTTGGTTCTACAGGACATCTGCTTATCGTTATACTCTTTTTGTTCTGGCATTCTCTTGTTGATGATTTATTTATTGTTCTTTGGAATCTCTTTACAAATGGCAAGAGATTGTGCTTAGATTAAGAGGAGAAAATGTTTTCTTGAACGCATTCATTCATGCTCATCCGATTGCAAAGGTTACGAACAAGTAGGACACTGAGGTTTTGGGTTGTGATTCTTGGAAGATGGGACTGTTTTAGCTTTGTTATCCGGTTGTCAGTTTTAAGAAAAATGATTTTATCGAAATGAGAGAAGTGTCGTTTAAAAAAATAAAAGTTCCATAGACCTTTGAATTGAGTTGATAATTGGGTTTCGTTAAATTTTGTACTGCTGGTATTGAACGGTTCACATTGTCAGTTCCTTAAATAAAGCTTTGTTCCGAATTCCCGTTTTAGAAAAATACGAATCCAATTTTTAAAACTGACTTTCCCAATTTTTAAATAAAACGAAAAAGGAATCGAAAATGTTCAAGACATTTGGAAAATAATCCTATCCTATATTCTCTTAAATTCAATAGCTCTTTAGATTGAAAACTCGTCCCGAGGCAGGACATTTTCATAGGCAACTTTTTAAAAGTTTCAGGCTTCGCAACCTTTATCAACATCAATTGGATTGAAATACCTCAAACATTTTCGTTTCTCGATGTTATTTCTTCTTCCACAGCCCACTCCCCCCGACACGTGACACACAAAAACCACTTAATCAAAGACCTGAGAACTCTCACGACGTTACCCAGCTGTTGAAGAAATTGATGAGACGATGAGAAACTTATTGCCATTCAAGAGTCAACACCAGCCCTTGAAAGCAATTAAGTTAGCACGCATTAAGACCAATTGCCACAAATTTCAAATGCAAAGGATATTCGTATGTTTATGTTGGTTAAGTAGGAATATGAGAAAAAGCATGATGTTCCGGTGACTGCCATTAGGACGAAGGACCCTAAAGAACCAAAGAATAACAAAACACACACCAGCAGCAACAACAAAAACTAAAACACCAATAAATGGAAACAGCAACTGCTTCCGTTCGGTCGGTCGCTTGGATAGCCTATGAAGTTCGAAACGAATTGGGAAGAAAAAATAATATTATGGATAGAGATACCTTTGCTGCCATTAGGCATCGTTCAATACGTGACTGTAATACGTCAGGTGCAGACCAACATCGTTGTTTTGTCAAAGCCAGAAAATTGATGAAAGAACAGAAATAAGGACAGATTGGGTCGATGTCACGTAATGATAGTGGCAAACTCGGGAATTCTCTTCATTAAGTTCGTTTTTGGGCCAACTACGAACCTTTTGACCTGTCTCAAACGTTTAATAATAATAAATAAATTAAATTGCAACGAAGTATTTTTGGAACCCCCAAAATGTTTCAAACTCGTTAAGTAACAGTTTGTTTAAGACAGATCTTTAAAGGTAGAGCTTGCGGAAAATATGTGTCTCAATGGTCAAGTATATTCCATTTCGACAAGTTGTTGATAACAATAATTATTCTTCACTAGAAATTCATTGTCATTCAAATAAATTGTGGTTGTTCTCCCATAGAAGTTTGCATTTATTACGACGGATTTCTGCTATGCAAAACCAAAAAAAGGTAATAAATCACTGTGACTACTTAAATACTTAATTTAATTTAAGGCTTCATCTGATAAATTATTCTGAAAGCATTTAATTTATAGTCGAAGATAATGTTGCAAACCCATTAAAAAATTAACCTTTAAGAGCATTTGTGGGACCTTTTTCCCTTTAAAAGAATATAATTATGGTGAAAATGAAACAAAACGCATTAACGCTTCAAATTATAACGAAAGTCGATATGTTAGCCTTTAAATTCACCACACTTTTTTATATTTTAGTTGGGAAGCCAGAAGGTACGTGTGGTTAGTAAAAGAGGATATTTATCAGCCTTAAATTACAAAATTGGTATTAAATGGGAATTTAGTTAACATAATTTCACAGCACTTTTTTCACAGCTTATGAAAATGATTTAAAAATGCTTTTGAGTTTTGTTTTTCAGCTATATACAGGGTGTCCCAAAATTCAACGATAAGCCGGAATCAGGGGGTGGCCCTATTCATAAATGCATGGAAAAAAATATTAAAAAAATCAAACGCCATTTTGTTTCAAATTACAACAAAAAATGTAAATTCTCAAAAAACAAAAATCTCTCTCGACATTTTTTGCTACTGTGACCACAATTTTTCATTAATTTTTGATTTTATATTTTTATCAGAATCTTAAAACATATAGCATCCTTTCCTAGCTTCCGAAAATTCCAAATTTTCAGCGGTCATTCCACGACAATTAATCAAAAAAGTTTTTTTCCATAAAATTTTTATTTTTTTTTAGTTTCAGTCATCGTGGTTATAAAAAAATGTATGGACACTACCATGGCGTCTTTATTTAAAAATTGGCGCAGCTTATCAAGATTCTAAAATGGTATAACACTTTGGCAAAATTTGCCAGAAAAAGAAGTAATGCATACTTTTTCAAAAGAACAACCGATTTTCAAAAAAAAATTCTATTCAGAGAAATCACTTCCCTTTGAGATTTCAGAATGAAGCACGTTTTATTTGGGCCCAAATATTTTCCGTTTGTTTATTTTAAATCGTCAAAATGTTCATACAATTAAAATACAAAAATTATAAATAAGAAAAAATGCATAAGCGCCATTTAGAAGTACAAACATATTTTGTTTATTTTTGAGAATAAATGTTTGAACTGTTTGCCACCTGCATCAGTATACGATGTTGTTGAATCGTTTTCAGTTTCCGTGATTACTTTGTCAATATCATTTGCTCTTGGTCTTCTAGAACTTCTTCTTTCTAAACGCCCTTCCAAATACTATTGATGCACATTTATAAAAACTCGATAATCTGGGTATCTTCCAGCATTTTTGTACCTTTCTCGGTATATTCGAGGAGCAGAATTAGCATTGCACCGGCATTTTCCGTACACTATTTGCATGTTTGCGTATCCAAGGGGGCATACGGCAATGGCATGTTAAAAATGATGAAAGTTCAAGGATTTTTCAAAAACTAGTACACAATTTCAAAATCACACGTGAAATTAACACATTAATGGAATAAAAAAAACAGTGGAAACAGATCGTACTAAATTTTGAAGAAAGCGCATCAGAAAACCAATTTTTTCCATAAAGTGAAGTGATTTCTCTGAACAAATTTTTTGTTTGAAAATCGGGTGTTGTTATGAAAAAGTATGCATTACTTCTTTTTCTGGCAAGTTTAGCCAAAGTGTTATACCATTTTAGAATCTTGATAACCTGCGCCAATTTTTTCAAAAAAGACGCCATGGTAGTGTCCATACATTTTTTTATAACCACGATGACTGAAAGTGGACTGAAACAAAAAAAAAATAAAAATTTTATGGAAAAAAACTTTTTTGATTAATTGTCGTTGAATAACCGCTAAAAATTTGGAATTTTTGGAAACTAGGAAACATGCAGTCATGAATAGGGACACCCCCTGGTTACGGCTTATCGTTGAATTTTGGGACACCCTGTATAGCATAGCAACAAATCTCCTTCGAGAAAGCTCACTTTTTCGCTGGTTAACTCGCCTCCAATTCTACGGTCCCAAAGAATACCATTACTCCAGCTCCCAACCTGAAAAACCCCCTGCATGTCTACCTGTCCTATTCTTTTTCCAAGTAAGAGGCTAATCTTCTTCAGCACTAACGCCCATTCTTTTTAAGTTCAAGGAAACCCTGGTTAATAGGCCCACTTGTGATCTAATGATAGAAAGTGGTAAAAGCCTTTACGTCTTGGTCTCGAATATTGCTCATCGAAAACGCGTGCTTTCGTAATAGATGAATCCCTTCTCGTTTTATACAAGTTGTGTTGGATGGATTAAAGTCTTAAAACCACAATATAAATACTTGCGTGCCCCAGGGCTCCATTTTGTCTCCCATTCTCTTTCTAATTTTGATAAATATATTATCATACCTTGTCAACAACTTTTAATATCTTTTAACATTTTTCGCCGATCACCTACTGCAGATCTAGAGAAAACGTAGTGGCTTCTTCAATTTACAAACACAGTTTGTCTTCAAAACATAAAGAGAGTTAACATGTTTTAAATCTAGAATTTCTAAATGATTTCCCAATATCAGAATGGTGATATTCATCAGAAATCCTCTTAAGTATTCGAAAGTTTAACTGACAGTCAGTTTTGTATTAGTTTTGCTACCGAAACATTTTTCAAAACATTCAAAAGTAAAACACCAACCAACAAATTCGAATCTTGTGCATGTACCACATAAACCTTTTTTTATTTTTCATTTGTGGGCTCCCTGCATTTTTAGTCTAATCAAATAGGCGCCACCTCATCATTCCTGTCAATTATACTCAACATAATGACATTAAAATCGGAACAAACGATGTGTTGCGTCGAGACTTGAAAAGGACATCTCGTGTCGACTCTTGCAACATTTTTGGTTCCCCTGAATAAAATTGTATTTTAAAGCCCTCATTAACTGGCGTATTTTCAATTTCCCTATTCGTTGAGTTGCTTAGTATGTTAATGCCTTCAGCCCATCATACCAACATACGAATTCACAGTGTTTTCACTTCTTTGCATGTTGTAAAGGAACAGGAACCCCAACCCTGCCTGTGGGTTTGTTCCTTCCTTCTGACTTTTTAATGTCCTTAGTCTTGTTTCCTTATCCTGTTTCTTATTTTTTGTCTTGTCTGCATTTTTGTATTAAGCTTATGGAATAAATTAAATGAAGCATTCATTTGAATCTGTTTCACACTTTTTCTTCGTTGTCGTCATCCAGTCGTCGTCGTCGTCATGAAAGTCGGAAATTTCGTTTATGTCACTTAAATGTTTGTTTGTGGTTGTTTTCCTGATTATTTATATTTTTTTCTTGCTTTTGGTTTATGTTATTCATGCCAAAAAGAAAGTTTAGAAGAATTTTACCCTCAAGGAGCACTCTTCTTTTCAGTCACTTAATAATAATTGTTATCAAACATCCATTTGGATTAGTCCTTCTCACAACTCGTTGATTTATGACAACCCAAATTGAATTGCTCCATCCATGTTGTTTGCTTTTTTTTTGTGCCCCCTCAAGCCGACTGCAAGTCGGGGAAAAAATTTAAGCAATTTTCGAGAAAATTCCGCCGGGGTAGGCACTATGTTAAATTAACGCACGCCAAGGGATACATATTTTTGTATGTTCCCAAACGCAAATGAATGAAGGAAGTGGGCTCCAAACAATTTACTTTGAACGTGCAATTTTTTAAAAGGAGACTGGAAAAAAAAAATTCTTCAACTTTTATTTCCGACTCATGTCAGCACGGTGTGGTGGCGGTGGCCCCAACCGCGAGTTAATTTTCCTTTTTTTTTCCTAAAAAAAATAATTCCAGATTGTGGCAATGGCGATAAAGGTGAGAGTTTAGAGAACTTCCGTATCAACCACAAAAACGAATCTGCGAGCTTAACTGTTGTTGAGGACCCAATGAAAGAGTGTGATGCCCACTTAAAATTACCAGGATATAATTGAATAATCTTGAGGAGATTGCCGACTTAGCAAATTCAGAGAAAATGAATTCAATTGAAAAAGGGAGAGTGGAAAACTTAAAATTTGTTTCAGTCGTTAATGATGCAATACCGAGAAAAAAACCAACGTCTAGCTAATTGGATTTTAATGTTAGGTCAGCCTCGAATAAAAAAAGGCGTTTTGAATGAGCGCTTCATGACAATTTATATCAAGACTTAACTCACCAATATGAGGTTGGACGGTAGTCATAGCCCGACATAAGAATAGGGCTCGTTACTTTTATATAATGGCAAAACAATCTATCTGAAAGCCATAAGTAGAAGCTTGTAAAGACTATACGTTGAATATTGTACAACAAAAGAGGATGCTACGAATATAAAGAAAAAAAAACTTTTTTCACACCTATAAAAAGCGATGCCATTCGTTGTATGCGATGCAGATTGCAAACCGAAAACCTTGGCTACCCGTTCGTGAGGAAGTGTAGTCGATAAGGCGAAAATATGAATTGAGAAGGAGTATGCACGAAAAAAGTTGGGTCACCGAACTGTTCGCAAATCCTCCATAATTCAAAGTTCGGAAACCCAATTTAATAATAGTTTAAAGGTTCCTTATTTCAATGGTGGTACAAATTGCCGAAGAATGAATAGTTGGGGGATTAACTAGCCATAAACGAGCTCTTTCGGATGCTGCAAGGTCCGTCATATTTCTGTACCCCGGTAAGCGGCTCTGCCAGGGTTAACTGGCGTGGGAATTGAATGAAAAAAAGCAAAACCTAAAACAGAAATATGATTCAAAGAATCAATCGAGCCAGGGCTGATAATGCCGTCACATTTCCTGGAAAAGCTGTCGAGTCTACACAGAGGCGTTAACGTGTTTTCAGTCCTGAGGTTGCTATAGAAGCGGGAATCCCATTCCCTGGGTCATGCAGAACGAATGGATAGCAGTGTTGCGAATCCAATCCAGAAAAACCACGATTCCGTAGATAAAAATCGCTGCATTAAATATATAAGCGTGTTGGATGGTTTATCGATACTGGCCTTAGCAATTTAGTAAGTAAGTAAGAAGTAAGAAAGAGAAAATGTGCTCTCCTTACAATTTTGCAGCATGAAATGATGATTGATGGAGGGTTATTTTATCTGACGAATAAAACGTCCTTTGTGTGTTTGAAAATTTTGATTAAACCTTTTAAAACTTGTTAACAACAATTTGAATTTTTTTTGTCAAAAGCTTAATCCCACTCCGACAGTAAATTTGGAACTTCCTGCACACATGCGAAGGATAAAGCAAAATCACATAAACTGATGGCAAAAGGATTATCCTGTCCCAAATATAATAACAATAATAATAATTGCATGAAGAAGCATCGACTGCTCAACTGAGATAACACTCATGATGAATACGGAGAGAACACAATTTCCATAAGCTTTTCCATCCACCATATTGCCATATTGCCACAGCCAGCCCCTCCAATATTCAGGTTTATCTACGAGCAATGATTTCCATTTCAATTTTATTTTTGTTGAGATTTCAATTGAAGGAGTGTTTTATTTACGTTTCCAAAAAACAAAAAAATATGAAAAATGTGAAAGAAAAATAATATTCATAAAAGCAACAAGAAAACAAAATTCCCAACTTGATCCTTTCTCGGCGTCTTTATGTTTCAATTATTATGTGTGTGTACTTGGGTTGGAATTGGGCTTCGGAGAAGGCAAAAAAGGGTTCTCCTTTCCTCGCTTTCAATTGCCATGTCAGATGTTTTATTTTTTGGAGCAAGTGAAACTTTTCCTTTTTTTTTGTTTTTTTTTTTGATTTTTTAACAGATATGCGAATTCAGTCCTTTGGAGGATTGCAAAAACACAGGAGTTGATCTACTTTCCTTCTTTCAACAGAATGAGTTTGTTTTTCGTTTGCTTGGCAGATTTAAAACCGAAAATCTACTTTTATTCTGTTTTATATTTTTGTTTCAACTTGAAGAATAAAGTTCGATGAAGTGAAAAATTCATAAAATAATTTCTCCTTTCTTTACATAGACACACATTGGTTTATTCGAAATTGTAATCCGTATTTATTGTGTGGGATCTTCATCCTTCTAAGTCATGGATTTATTTGTTAAATATTTTTATTTATATTTTATTTACTTGCAGAATCGCTAAGTTCATATTCAACAACGATGACAACAACGTCAACAACATTGTCTCCTTCAAGTATCCTGCCATATTTTGACTTTGATGTACCTCGAAATGTCACAGTGACTGTGGGACAGACAGGATTTCTTTACTGTCGTGTGGAAAGACTCGGCGATAAGGATGTAAGTTGGTTTTATTTTATTTTATTAGATTTTTGATGAATTTATTTTTTATGAGGAGGTGACCTCATCTGTTATTCGGGTAGCAGGAGATAGAAGGGATTTCTCTTGGCTTACATTTTGACCCCTTTAAAATAGAAACTGATTTTCTCTTGTGGACGCATATAGTTTTAGTTACGGTTTTTGACAAGTAGAAGACATAGGAAGCCATCTTTAAAATTTCACTATTCAGATATTTTAACAGAGGTCAGATTAGATCAGTTTGATCGCACTGACGAAAGTGTAAACTGAAGTTCTTTTTAATATCGTGGATAATATAAGTTAGGGTGGTTTAATCAACAACAAGCCAGAGATGCCCAAAAGCTAGTCAAAATCTTGGTTGGAATGAGGAAATGATTGGTTTGATGAGTAACAGTTTACTGGAATTTCGCCCGAAACAGGTGAGCCGCGCTGAACAACACAGAAGCTTCGTAGACTACGTTGGAACCTAAGCCAAAAAGAGGAGAAACCGAGTAGAAAAAAAATTTGCTGTACAATTGTTGGAAACAGACAGCACTCAAACTCCCTTAAAAGCCAATGAATAGCAAAGCTTAACATTTATATTAAGTACCTACCTTTTCTATTTCTATTACTTTTCAAAATTATTTCAAAGAATCTTTTCGACACCGAAATTGACAGATTTACATTAATTTCCACCATACCCTTTTACCCAAGGGTATTCATTTCAAAATTTCAAAAACAAACTTTGTCTCTGTTGGTGACATTTTATTTTCCGGACCGAAAACACTTCTATTTGATATGATTTATTTATAATAGCAGTAATGGTTTGAGTTGAAGTTGAATGAGCAAATGCCATGTTATTAAAACGTTTTTAGGAATTTACAACTTTTCCTTTTTCCGTTTTCCTTAAAAAAAATAACTAACAAGGACAACTGTGACACTTTTATCCTTGGGCAAAAATTTTCAATAGGCTTAGAGGCACTCAAGGCGACGCGACGGCAAAGACGCACGACTCACTCCGGGGTTCTTGAAAGAGGACATTCTTCAACTTAAAATGATTACACTTTTGGCCACCATAGCCAACGCACCTTGTGGGTACAAAGTCTGTTTCTACAAATTGAACTGTTTCTTCACAAAATCATCAATCATATCGTTTTGGGTAAATAATTTAATATTCAAGTCGAAAGTTCAAAGGCAACATATTTTGCTAGGATCGCCATCATTCCATCGCCTCAGCCACTCAGATTGTTATTTTTCTTGGCAGCACTGACTCATCCCATTTGAATAGCGAACTCATTTGACTTTATGGAATCTATAATGCTGACAGAGTGACGAGGAAGTGGAAACTGTTTTCCACATGTTGCTCCCTCCGGGTTTTTGTGTATTAAAATATTTTCTGAAGTCACGAAGAAGAGTAAATAAATTTCAGGGAAAATCGAACATGATTGATGGTTGTGTTTTTTTTTTTTTTTTTGCCAAAGTGGTTATGCCAAAGTTTGGTGCCATAAGTATGCGGATGCGGAAGACCAACGACTGATGACAACGACGACGTAGACGTAAGCCACGTGATGTGTCTTTATCGCTTGGAAATAATGTCTTGAGTTATTTTTGGGATCCCGTTTAGATGTTGAGTTTATTGTTTAAGGAAATTAGTTTTATGGCTTTCGTGAATCATGTGCGATAAAATTCTGTAGAGAGAGGAATTTTATTTTCTGTCAGGTAACTTGAGTAAAAATTAATTTTACTTTTGGCTCGAAGCTTAGAGTTTGGAACACGGAATATAAAAATCGTGTCTTAGTGCAGTAAGAGTTGAGTGCAATAGAAGAGGTCATGCGTTTATGTATTATAGAAAAGTAGGAAATAGCGAATAATAAAAAAATTCATAATAAAAATGTATGATGATGCCATGCGTCGACTTGAATCTTGATTGATCAGCAAAAATTCCTTAATATCCGTTTCAATAAACATATTGCATTTGACGGACTCAGACTAAAAACATAAGAAAAACAAAATATGAAATGCACTTTTTGCTAGCACGAATTAGATCGCAATCAATTGCTGTTCGTTAGTCTCGCTTAAACTCGAGAACATTCGCGGAAATTCATTAAATGGTTAGAAATTTTCCATACATAAAGTTATGAGCAAAATTAATTTTCCCATAAGTTTTTGAAGAATACAAAACAAAGTAATGTGTTTGCTTTTATCTAATTCACTTCGGAATGGATTTTTTCAGAGCCAGTTTGGCATTAAGTTTGATTCAAAAAGGTTTTGATTATGGGAATAAATTAAAAGCTTTAGTGCCAAAATAAAAAAGGAGTACCCGAAAATAATTTAAAAAAATTATAGGAAGTAGGTATAAGTATAAATAGTACTTGCCAGTTTACAAAACAGGACGAGATTCCAGGATTAGCCGATTGTTTAGTTAAAAAACATAAAAACTATTAAGAATAGATAGAGGTATGCAAATTCTCTTAATTTCTCAAAAAAATAAAAATAAAATAAAAATAGTGGGACGGCAGGTCTTGAAGGGCCAAGGCTTAAGTGGCTTACTCTAACACTCATCAACAATTCTCTGAGTGCGTGTGAAGAATTAAGGTTAGCTACAATTTAACGCCATTCTGAACGCCAAAATTGAGCACGAGCAGGATTCGAACCCACGCATTCTGCGTAACAGCCAACGCACATAACCACTACGCCACGGGCACTACGATCAACATTCTTAAGATAAAAGTGGTCATAGAATAACAAAAATCAACTTATAGTCATAATGTCATACGGCTTTGTTTTTTATGACTGTTTAACCAAATTGTTGCAAATTACAGTGTTTTTCATTTTTTGCTTAGGTTAGGTAAGGTTGGGTTGGAGTGGCTGTCTAGTTAATATTGACTCACTTAGACCTCAAGAATCCGTTGTGATACCACTAAAGAAGGAGATAAATGAACTTAAACAAACCATTTCGTACTTTTAATGAAGTTAGAGGGACATTTTGTGTCGATCGTTGCCAGTTCACTGGTATTATCGAAGAAGGGATTACCAAGATAGTTATTCCTTCTATTGGAGAGTGCCGGACATGTACATAGAAGGTGTTGGACTGTTTCCTCTTCCTCCTCGTCCATGCAGCTTCTACAGAAGTCATTTTTGTAGACGCCTAGCCTCAAAGCATGTCTACCTATGAGGCAGTGTCCTGTTATGACTCCAATTGTAGAGCTTATATTTTGTCTGCTCAGGGAGATCAAGCCTTTTGACCGTTTCAGGTCTATGCTTGGCCATATTTGTTTGGTTGCTAGGCAGGTGGTACCCTGTGACCATCTAGCATTTGTTGATTCTAGAGCAAATTGTTTGAGAAGATATTTGCATGTAGCAAGTGCTTTTCCTATGTTATGTCTTTGTCTAACAGTAGGCAGAAGTGTTCCTTTTTTGGCGAGCTCATCGGCCTTGCAATTTCCCGGGATGTTTCTGTGGCCCGGCACCCAAGTGAGGTGAATATTAAACTGTTCTGTCATCTCATTCAGAGATGATCGACAGTCGTGGACTATTTGAGAGTTTGTGGAGACAGACGCGAGAGATTTGAGAGCGGCTGGGCTGTCCGAGAAGATTCGTACATCCTTGCAAGATATAACGTTTTCTTTGAGCCAAGATAGTGCCTCTTTAGTCGCCATTACTTCTGCCTGGAACACACTACATTGATTGGGAAGTCTATATGATAGACTGAGATTCAGTTGTTTCGAATAGATACCACTTCCAACACCGTAATCGGTCTTTGAACCGTCTGTATAGAAGTGTACCGTGTCTTCCAGGGGTCTCTCTTCTTCCCAAGAAGATCTTGAGCTGACGGAAACATGGAAGCTATTATCGAATACCATTTTTGGGGTGGTATAGTCTAAGCGATCTGGGATAGATCTGAGATTTTCTAAGATAGTAGTATGACCAGTAGTATGGCTCTAAGCCTCACCCATGAGTTGACTGCCACCATTTTGGAGAAGATGTCGAGAGGTGTTAAGTTTAAAAGCACTTCCAGGGCTGCGGTTGGTGTTGAGCGAAGTGCTCCTATAATGCACATACCTGATGACCCCTGGACTTTGATGAGTTTATTTAGATTTACCATCTTGTCCAGTGCGGTCCACCATACGCCAACTCCATAAATGAGTATCGGTCTGATTACCGAAGTGTATAGCCAGTGGGTATTATTTTTAGGGAGAAGCCCCATTTTGAGCCTATGGCCTTTTTACAAGTAAAAAGCGCTACGGTAGCCTATTTTACTCTTTCATCAATAATTGCTTTCCAATTTAGTTTTTTTTTGTCTAAAATGAGGCCTAAAAATTTGGCTTGGTCGGAAAAGTTTAATGGTACCTACTACCTACTCCTTTAATCTTGGGTGGGTTAATCTGAAAAATTTTGTACCTTCTCGCAAAGAGTACTAGTTCTGTTTTATGTGGAAAGACGTCCAAGCCACACTGCTTAGCCCAATTTGTTAGCCTGATGTTGAAGGCATTTTGTAGGAGTTCCGAGAGAACTTGGGGATGTTTCCCAGATACAGATATTGCAACGTCGGTCGTCAGCATAGGCAACCACCTTGAAACCCTCTGCTTCCATTGATGTTAGTAGGTCGTTTACTACCATGTTCCATAAAAGAGGCGAAAGGACCCCACCTTGGGGGGGGTACCCCCGATTCACCGATCTGGTGGTAGTTAAACTTCTCATGCTGGAAGTTATTTTCCTGCTTTTGAACATGAGACTTATAAGATCTATGAGTGATTTCTCTAATTTCAGCTTGTCCATTGCTGTTGTGATCGCCTGGTAGCTGACGTTGTTGAAAGCTCCTTCAATATCTAGGAAAGCTACTAGGTTATTTTCTTTGTATTTGAGGGAATATTCAATACTATGTACCAGCGAATGAAGTGCTGTTTCTACTGATTTTCCCTTAGAGTACGCATGTAGAGCTGTGGAAATAGACATGGTTTTAAGTTATGTCTGATGTGAATTTCAATCAATCTTTCCAACGTTTTAAGAAGGAAGGATGATAGGCTGATTGTTCGTAGATCTTTAGGGTTAACGTGAGAGGGTTTCCCTGCTTTAGGAATGAAGACTACTTTTGCCATTCTCCTGGCCTTGGGAATATATCTCAACCTTACACAGCTTAACTATTAAATTAACAAAATTAAGTTTTTGAAAAATGTTGTTTGTTTAAGAAATTTCTCGAACTATTTCAGCCCAATTCTAAATATTCCCCGGGAATAGTACTCCCTGGGAGATGTGTTCTCCCGGGGAGTTCTCTCCCTTATTCTGAATTCATCGGGAGATTATTTTTCCCTTCGCAAGCGGGAAAAAAAATTCTGAATGTTCGAAACAGCTTTTTGGCAATATTTGTCATATGAAACGAGAGGAAAGAGCTGCCAGAAGATATCAAAGGAGTGTATCTAATCCTTTGGAGTTGCCAGAATAGCTGTGTGTACTTTTTTTTTTTACATTTTTAATAAATGGCGTTTTTTTAATATTTCGAAAATGTTAGAGTTTATGAAAAAGTTATTGTTGGGTGTGTTATTACTCATTTCATTAGGTTCTCATTGTCATGAGACAGAGTTGCGAGTTTATGAATTAAAAAATCTTTAAGTCATAAATCACCAAGTGAATTATGATTTAGTTTATTTTTAATTCATAAGTCACCAAGTGAATTATGAATTAAATTTTTTCAATTCATAAATCACTAAGTGAATTATGAATTAAATTTTTTTCAATTCGCAAGTCACCAAGTGAATTATGAATTAAATTTTTTCAATTCGCAAGTCACCAAGTGAATTATGAATTAAATTTTTTCAATTCGCAAGTCACCAAGTGAATTATGAATTAAATTTTTTCAATTCGCAAGTCACCAAGTGAATTATGAATTAAATTTTTTCAATTCATAAATCACTAAGTGAATTATGAATTAAATTTTTTCAATTCGCAAGTCACCAAGTGAATTATGAATTAAATTTTTTCAATTCGCAAGTCACCAAGTGAATTATGAATTAAATTTTTTCAATTCGCAAGTCACCAAGTGAATTATGAATTAAATTTTTTCAATTCGCAAGTCACCAAGTGAATTATGAATTAAATCTTTTCAATTCATAAGTCACCAAGTGAATTATGAATTAAATTTTTTCAATTCAAAAGTTACCAAGTGAATTATGAATTAAACTTTTTCAATTCATAAGTCACCAAGTGAATTATGGATTAAATTTTTTCAATTCAAAAGTTACCAAGTGAATTATGAATTATACTTTCTTAATTCGTAATTCACCAACCGATTTGCGAATTAAATTTTTTTTCAATTCATAAGTCTCCAAGTGAATTATGAATTAAACTTTTTTATTTAACTAGACAAAATTCACTTACTGAATTATGAACTTATAATATCTAATTATTAAGTCAGTTGTTGGTGACTTATTTTTTTTTTTTATAATTAATCAGCAATTAGCTGGAGAAAATATAAAAAGAAAAAATTAAAGAATAATCAAAAAATGAAGTCAGTTTTCTACTCAATTCGAATGGAAGTGTATGAGTGTGAGTGTTTTAGTAATGATAACATTCAAAGCAATTAAATATTATAGTTCTTTTGAAATGTTATGGTAGGTAAAGGATAAAGGGTTAGGTAGTAGGAAGGAAAGAATAAATAGATCTTTTCACTTTCTCTCATACAACCTATTCATTCTATCTTTTTAATACAATTTCAAGGATATGTTAACTGATTACCGAAGAATATAGCCAAGCCAGTTGGTTTGTTTTTTGGGAGAAGCCCGTTTTGGGCCTATTGCCTTTTTGCAGGTAAAGAGTGCTACAGTAGCCTTCTGTACTCTTTCATCAATATAAAATAAATATATAAATAAAACATAAATATTTGGCTTGGTCCGAGAAGCTGTGGGTAAGCTAATCTGGGGAATTTGGTACCTTCTCGTAAAGAGTAGGTAATATGTACTTCCTTTTTAAGTATGGACTGATGTCCAAGGCACAGTATTTTGCCCAAATCGTGAGCCTGTTTAAGGTATTTTGTAGGAGTTCTAAAAGAACGAGTGGTCGTTTCCCAGATACAGATATTGCAACATCATCGGCATAGACAATCACCTCTAAACCTTCTGCTTCCAGTAATGTTAACAGGTAATTTAGTACCATGTTACATAAAAGAGTAGGAAGGACCCCACCTTGAGGGGTACCTCGATTCTGCTATCAAGCATGAGACTAGTAAGATCAATGAATGATTCTCTATTTTGCTAACGTTGTTGAAGCTACGAGGATATAGGTATTCTTTGTATTTGAGAGAATATTCAATGCTACGCACTAGTGAATAAAGTGCTGTTTCTACTGATTTTCCCTCAGACTACCTACGCATGTTGAGCTGTGGAAATGTGACATGTTATGTTTTTTCTTAGGTAGGTAGGTAGGTAGGTTAGAATGGTTGTTCTGGGCAGCCACTGCCCAGGAACACAATTAGCGCTTAAATTACGCCGTTTTGATACCATAAACTCGAAGTTACCTAAACAGCATAAATTATAAAAAGATACGCACAGTTCAGTGCATAATAGAGCTTTGGAGTGTTTAAATCCAATTGGTTTTGTTAAGATAGAGAATCAAGTTCCCAATCTTAATATTTGCGAGTTCGTTAAACTCGCATAGGAAAGGAGCACCCAAAGCCAATATTCTGACGTCCATTAAGCTGGCAAACCAATATGGGCACAAACGATTGGGACCTTTACCATTATAATGTGTTCTTTATGTGTTTATGTGTTCAGTTCGCGATTTTTGTGCTGATCAATTTTTGTATATATATAAAATTATGCCACCTTAATATTAAGCTAGCACAACTTCTACATTTCCCAACAGAATTCAATGAAACCTAGACCATTATTATCTTCTATTTATGTGTTAATTATGTGTGCAATTCGCGACTTTTGTGCTGATCAATTTGTATGCATATATAAAATTATGTAAGCTTCACTCGGGCGTATACGTGTTTTTTTTAATTTATTTTTTTACGATTCTTTTAACTTTTTGTTTGAGAACTTTAGGCTTTTTTTGTATCAATTGTTATTATTATTTTTAACAACCTCAAAAGTACAGTTTTTGTTCTTCTCATGCTGGAAGTTATTTTCCTGCTTTTGAACATGAGACTTATAAGATCTATGAGTGATTTCTCTAATTTCAGCTTGTCCATTGCTGTTGTGATCGCCTGGTAGCTGACGTTGTTGAAAGCTCCTTCAATATCTAGGAAAGCTACTAGGTTATTTTCTTTGTATTTGAGGGAATATTCAATACTATGTACCAGCGAATGAAGTGCTGTTTCTACTGATTTTCCCTTAGAGTACGCATGTAGAGCTGTGGAAATAGACATGGTTTTAAGTTATGTCTGATGTGAATTTCAATCAATCTTTCCAACGTTTTAAGAAGGAAGGATGATAGGCTGATTGTTCGTAGATCTTTAGGGTTAACGTGAGAGGGTTTCCCTGCTTTAGGAATGAAGACTACTTTTGCCATTCTCCTGGCCTTGGGAATATATCTCAACCTTACACAGCTTAACTATTAAATTAACAAAATTAAGTTTTTGAAAAATGTTGTTTGTTTAAGAAATTTCTCGAACTATTTCAGCCCAATTCTAAATATTCCCCGGGAATAGTACTCCCTGGGAGATGTGTTCTCCCGGGGAGTTCTCTCCCTTATTCTGAATTCATCGGGAGATTATTTTTCCCTTCGCAAGCGGGAAAAAAAATTCTGAATGTTCGAAACAGCTTTTTGGCAATATTTGTCATATGAAACGAGAGGAAAGAGCTGCCAGAAGATATCAAAGGAGTGTATCTAATCCTTTGGAGTTGCCAGAATAGCTGTGTGTACTTTTTTTTTTTACATTTTTAATAAATGGCGTTTTTTTAATATTTCGAAAATGTTAGAGTTTATGAAAAAGTTCTTGTTGGGTGTGTTATTACTCATTTCATTAGGTTCTCATTGTCATGAGACAGAGTTGCGAGTTTATGAATTAAAAAATCTTTAAGTCATAAATCACCAAGTGAATTATGATTTAGTTTATTTTTAATTCATAAGTCACCAAGTGAATTATGAATTAAATTTTTTCAATTCATAAATCACTAAGTGAATTATGAATTAATTTTTTTTCAATTCGCAAGTCACCAAGTGAATTATGAATTAAATTTTTTCAATTCGCAAGTCACCAAGTGAATTATGAATTAAATTTTTTCAATTCGCAAGTCACCAAGTGAATTATGAATTAAATTTTTTCAATTCGCAAGTCACCAAGTGAATTATGAATTAAATTTTTTCAATTCATAAATCACTAAGTGAATTATGAATTAAATTTTTTCAATTCGCAAGTCACCAAGTGAATTATGAATTAAATTTTTTCAATTCGCAAGTCACCAAGTGAATTATGAATTAAATTTTTTCAATTCGCAAGTCACCAAGTGAATTATGAATTAAATTTTTTCAATTCGCAAGTCACCAAGTGAATTATGAATTAAATCTTTTCAATTCATAAGTCACCAAGTGAATTATGAATTAAATTTTTTCAATTCAAAAGTTACCAAGTGAATTATGAATTAAACTTTTTCAATTCATAAGTCACCAAGTGAATTATGGATTAAATTTTTTCAATTCAAAAGTTACCAAGTGAATTATGAATTATACTTTCTTAATTCGTAATTCACCAACCGATTTGCGAATTAAATTTTTTTTCAATTCATAAGTCTCCAAGTGAATTATGAATTAAACTTTTTTATTTAACTAGACAAAATTCACTTACTGAATTATGAACTTATAATATCTAATTATTAAGTCAGTTGTTGGTGACTTATTTTTTTTTTTTATAATTAATCAGCAATTAGCTGGAGAAAATATAAAAAGAAAAAATTAAAGAATAATCAAAAAATGAAGTCAGTTTTCTACTCAATTCGAATGGAAGTGTATGAGTGTGAGTGTTTTAGTAATGATAACATTCAAAGCAATTAAATATTATAGTTCTTTTGAAATGTTATGGTAGGTAAAGGATAAAGGGTTAGGTAGTAGGAAGGAAAGAATAAATAGATCTTTTCACTTTCTCTCATACAACCTATTCATTCTATCTTTTTAATACAATTTCAAGGATATGTTAACTGATTACCGAAGAATATAGCCAAGCCAGTTGGTTTGTTTTTTGGGAGAAGCCCGTTTTGGGCCTATTGCCTTTTTGCAGGTAAAGAGTGCTACAGTAGCCTTCTGTACTCTTTCATCAATATAAAATAAATATATAAATAAAACATAAATATTTGGCTTGGTCCGAGAAGCTGTGGGTAAGCTAATCTGGGGAATTTGGTACCTTCTCGTAAAGAGTAGGTAATATGTACTTCCTTTTTAAGTATGGACTGATGTCCAAGGCACAGTATTTTGCCCAAATCGTGAGCCTGTTTAAGGTATTTTGTAGGAGTTCTAAAAGAACGAGTGGTCGTTTCCCAGATACAGATATTGCAACATCATCGGCATAGACAATCACCTCTAAACCTTCTGCTTCCAGTAATGTTAACAGGTAATTTAGTACCATGTTACATAAAAGAGTAGGAAGGACCCCACCTTGAGGGGTACCTCGATTCTGCTATCAAGCATGAGACTAGTAAGATCAATGAATGATTCTCTATTTTGCTAACGTTGTTGAAGCTACGAGGATATAGGTATTCTTTGTATTTGAGAGAATATTCAATGCTACGCACTAGTGAATAAAGTGCTGTTTCTACTGATTTTCCCTCAGACTACCTACGCATGTTGAGCTGTGGAAATGTGACATGTTATGTTTTTTCTTAGGTAGGTAGGTAGGTAGGTTAGAATGGTTGTTCTGGGCAGCCACTGCCCAGGAACACAATTAGCGCTTAAATTACGCCGTTTTGATACCATAAACTCGAAGTTACCTAAACAGCATAAATTATAAAAAGATACGCACAGTTCAGTGCATAATAGAGCTTTGGAGTGTTTAAATCCAATTGGTTTTGTTAAGATAGAGAATCAAGTTCCCAATCTTAATATTTGCGAGTTCGTTAAACTCGCATAGGAAAGGAGCACCCAAAGCCAATATTCTGACGTCCATTAAGCTGGCAAACCAATATGGGCACAAACGATTGGGACCTTTACCATTATAATGTGTTCTTTATGTGTTTATGTGTTCAGTTCGCGATTTTTGTGCTGATCAATTTTTGTATATATATAAAATTATGCCACCTTAATATTAAGCTAGCACAACTTCTACATTTCCCAACAGAATTCAATGAAACCTAGACCATTATTATCTTCTATTTATGTGTTAATTATGTGTGCAATTCGCGACTTTTGTGCTGATCAATTTGTATGCATATATAAAATTATGTAAGCTTCACTCGGGCGTATACGTGTTTTTTTTAATTTATTTTTTTACGATTCTTTTAACTTTTTGTTTGAGAACTTTAGGCTTTTTTTGTATCAATTGTTATTATTATTTTTAACAACCTCAAAAGTACAGTTTTTGTTAATTACGACGATGAGTAAGCCGAGTTAATGATTCAAAAAACCGCCCGACTGACTCCTCGGTAATCGCCGATATATGGGTGGCCTAAGCCAGACTGAATTGGACTCAGTTGAATTAAAACTTATTTTTGCTCAACTATACCGTCATGCAATTTTTTCGATTTTTTATTTTACCGCACTTGTTGTGTTTTTCTAATAATCCTTCAGAACCACACATTTAACATTTTCTTAAGCTCATTCCATACATATGACTTTTAAAGGATGATCCCATACAGTTTGGTGGACAAAAAAATGACAAGTTACTGAAGTTTTTCATACCATTGGCATTTTATTAAGAAAGTTAAGACTTCGTTCAGATATAGGTACACCGACATGTATTGTTTACGCCCTCCCCTCTATGAAATTAGTCTCCTAATAGTGCGTAGATGCGTGGAATATAATCATCATATTCGACTGGAATGGAATTGTCAGCAATTGGATCGCTCAACTGGCAATGGCACTTCTCGGCGAATTTCTGTATATTGAAGCCTTGACGTCCATCGCTGCTGTTTGCTGATTGTCTCTTCTTAATAATTAATGTGCAGTTCTGTTTGTAAGTCAAAAACACACAAAAACAAAGCGAATGCAATTCAGTACCGTTTGGTGGTCCAGATCAAATATATTAAGCCGATAAACTTCATCCTTGGATATATCTTCGCTTGTTTTTATTTATTTATAAACAGAAAACAATCAATAAAAATGACAACAAATGTTCAAATTTGAAAAAATACTAGATTATTTAGTACATTTTGGAGCTATTCAGTGAATACGTAACACGAGGAAAAAATATGTTTATTAATGAACTTATTTAGCAAACGAATAACTTCACTATCCGTGTGCTAGGTACAATGTGTGTTATCCAGTGGATAGGGTATTTTTATTAATAGGGCTGCTAACGTTTATGCTTTATTTTTTTCCATATTCGTACTTTTAAAACACTTTTTTTCTTATTTGAGGGTTGTTTTTTTCATTGAAATATTGAAATTATGGTAATTTTCAGGTAAATTGAAACACCCTGTTTGATTTTGAATGTAGGTAAATATTGATGGTTTGATTGGTTGCATATCAAAAATTATAAAACTTAAAAACTTAAAAAAAAAATTTGTTTTTGCTTTTATGACTATTCAAGTATTATTTTTTTTCTTTTTCCTGCTATACCAAAACTAATTATTGTTCTCTTATCATTCACAAAAACAAATTTTTCGCCATTATGGATACATTTTTAACAATTTTTATGACATTGAAAAAACTTCCAACTTTGGGACTTAATTCTGAAACACCCTGTGAACATATTTTGTTAAAATTTTCACGAAACATAGCTTTGGAAATTCCCTGCTAAAATTGAAGCGATATCTTTTTTCGTTTAGGAGCTATGATTTTTGCAAGGTAAAAAGTGAAAACGGGCCACTGTGCGGCGCTTCACACTTTAGTACGTACTATCGAATACTCCCTCCATCATAAAGAGTATACTATGGTTGCATTCCTTGATATAGAAGGCGCCTTTAACAACGTGGACATATCTGCAATCACATCTGCATTGTCATTTCTGAATGTGGAGAGTTCACTTGGTGAGTTAATTCATACAATGCTAACTAGCAGAATAATAAACTCAGAACTAGGCGGCTGTTCCGCTAGAAGATCTGTCAGCAGAGGTACGCCGCCGCAAGGCGGTGTTAGCTCCCCTCTACTCTGGAATTTGGTAATTAACGAAATTCTTACCTGTCTGCATAGGGAGGGTTTCAGAGTGATAGCCTATGCTGATGACGTTGCTATAGCTGTTTCAGGGATGCATCTTAATACCTTAAAAGAACTTTTACAAAACGCTCTAAATAAGCTATCAATTTGGGCGAATCGGTGTGGTTTAAGCGTTAACCCACACAAAACCGATTTATTCCCATTCACTAGGAAATATAATATTCCGCACATCAAACCTCCTTCTATAAATGGTACAATTAAAGGTTTCAGAGGAAACTAAATATCTGGGTCTTATTTAAGACAGAAAACTAAATTGAAAGAGTAACATCCACGAAAGAATAAGAAAATCTACTGTAGCTCTTTTCAACTACAAGAAAGCCATTGGTAGTAAATGGGGTCTACAACCCAGAAGCATTCACTGGCTATACACATCGGTAATCAGACCGATTCTTTTTTATGGTGTGCCAGTATGGTGGACTGCCTTGGACGTAAAAATTAACTGCGATAACTTAGTAAAGTCCAACGCTCACTGCTCAGCTTGCCTAAGTATAAGCGGATCACTTCGTACGACCGCATCTGCGGCACTAGACACCCTACTCTTTCTGACACCTCTAGATATAATCAGCAAACAAATAGCTGCTAGTTCTGCTATTCGCCTGAATGCTTCTTCACAGTGGACTAAGAATAACATTGGCCACTCTGTTATTCTTAATTATCTAGAATCAATTCCAAAGCACACAGACACATCGCATCGCCAAACTACAGTTCGATAGAAACTTCCAAATTTCTATACCTTCCAGATTCCTTTGGGAAAATAGAACATTCCGGGAAGACGAGGAAATCTACTTCTATACAGATGGATCGAAAAATAGTGATGGGGTTGGTGGAGGTGTGTACTCTGAACGACTAAAAGTAAGTCTCTCATTCATCCTTCCAAATCACTGTAGCGTGTTTCACGCAGAACTTTTGGCGATTAAGGAGGTTCTGTCCTGGCTCAGGGAAAACGTGGTATATCCACATCTGATATCCGGATTTTCTCAGATAGTCAGGCAGCTATAAAATCCCTGGACTCTGTCTCTACAAACTCAATTACGGTCCAAAACTGTCGATCGTCTCTAATGGAGATGGCACATTCCAGGAAACTGTAAAGCCGATGAACTTGCCTAATATGGTACAACATTACCCATTAAACCACAAATGGCTAATGTTGGTATACCATGTAGCGAACATGCAAACTTTTGCTACAACAAGATGCTATTAAGAGAACTAACATCAGGTGGAATAACATAACCACCTGTCAGGCGACGAATACTTTTACAATGATCTAAACGATCTCGAACACATTAATATAATTAAGCTTCTACGTTTCGTAAGGAACTCTAATTGGTTTCATTGAGCTTTCGAAGAAAGCCTTTTTACATTCATGTGGTATCACAATGGGCCTTCAATTGGCCTAAGTGTGTCTTTTAACACCCATGACAGCCACTTTAACCTAACCTAACCTAACCAAACCTAACCTAACCTAACCTTACCTAACTCCATTATGAATTATGATTTAGAAATTTATGAAAAAATCAATTCATAATTCATCTAGCGACTTTTGATATAAATTCATTTGGAGACTTATGAATTGAAAAAAATTTAATTCACAAATCTTTTGGTGAATTACGAATTAAGAAAGTTTAATTCATAAGTCACTTGGTAACTTTTGTATTGAAAAAATCTAATTCATAATTCACTTGGTGACTTATGAATTGAAAAGATTTAATTCATAATTCACTTGGTGACTTGCGAATTGAAAAAATTTAATTCATAATTCACTTGGTGACTTGCGAATTGAAAAAATTTAATTCATAATTCACTTGGTGATTTATGAATTGAAAAAGTTTAATTCATAATTCACTTGGTGACTTATGAATTGAAAAAATTTAATTCACAAGTCACTTGCTAGCTTGTGAATTAAGGACTAGCTTAAGCTGTGAAATGATTTAAGCTCTTGCAACTCTGCGATGAGAGACAATAAACTAGTTGAAAAGTGTTTTTCAGTTCTTTCAATTGAACGCTTGTTTGCGTTTTTTCGCTGAGTGATCATACCAAACGGCAGGCGTTGGAAAAGACTTTAATGTTGGCTCATCCCATCCTTGTTTCAGTAAGGTGCTTAGTGAAGTCCTGGAAGAGCAGCTTTGTCAACAATGGATACAAATATGTCAAACAGTCGCAGATAAAAGAATTGTTGCTTTGGCGTTTTACATTAAACACAACTTTCCTCCACAGAACTGTAAGGCTTCTTTCTTTGGCTTGCTCTGGAACACAGAGGAGGTATACCTGAGTTGCGACTCTAGGTTATACCTCCTATATGCTCTGGAATCCGCAGGCGACATCTCCATTAAATTCTGCAACATTTGCAGCTGTGACTTATTATGCGTTTTAGACCTATAAAATTATTAAAATTTAAATTAATTTTCGATGCAAAAAATAAAACCTTCCACTTTCATTTATAATTCTCCAACAAATTTCCGGGGAATGATTCGACGGGAGACGAGTAAAATTTTTCCCTATTTCTTACATTTAGAATGCCTCCTTTTTTTCCGGATAATTTTTTGACTAAGTAAGTCAATGTTTTCCCTTTTTCGAAGATTGGGAAATTTAAAAAGGAAATAATTTCCCGAAGAGAGCAGGGAAAAGGGAACAAACTCCCGGGGAATTGGTTTTTAGAATCGGGCTGAATATGTATGTTTTTATTTTTTAACGTTTTTTATGAGTAATAAATTGGAAAACAGGAGCAAGTTCTTACGACCCAGTCGTGCATATGTTTTTTTCTTCAAAAAGCAATCCACTCTTTCTTATCCTTTACTCTTTCTCCTGAATTCGCCCGACAATAGTGAAGGGCTTACGAAACTAGTAATCAATTTCAATAAGCCTCAATCAGCAATCTATACATATATGTAAATCAAATTTTCGTTTTTATTTCAGTTTACACAAAATACAAAATATACATATTCTTTTAAAGAATCTCATTTCGTACACCGTAAACAAACGCACAAGAATCTTATCTACAAGGAAAACTACACTGCACACTTCCATTCAAATATCAATTCAACCACACGAGCTGTCAGGTTGATTCTGTCCTTCTCGTTGTTGATTTTGTGGTTGTTCCTGATTTTGTCGTTGCATCTGTTGTTGTTCTTGCAGATTTCTTACAGCCGTAATAGTTGCAACTTCCTCTGAATCCGGTAATAACGCATCACGACGACGAACATCAGTAACTCCAGCATCCTCTTCTGCATCAGTATCAACATTCAAGCAAATAGTATTCAATGCTACCTCTTGGTCCTGCTGTGAACCGGTTGAATTTCTCACCTGTGCGTCTGCAGTTGAATCTGACTTTTCCAATCTCTTGATTGTCGTCATCGTCGTAGGGTGAAATGTTTTTCGATTTTCCAAAATTAATTTTATTTCCCTAGCTGACTGCCACCATCTGCGGATGTAAATTATTGTGTAAGTACAAGTTCGCTGGTGAAAGAGGATATTGCTGTTGGAAATTAAGTTTTTGTATTTATAGTCGAGTCCTGTTGTTGCTATTCTTGAGTATGGTGAATCTTGAGTGTATTTCTAGTTCCTGTGAAGTAGACGAGTTGTGGGATTTTCCTTGTTCGATTTGGTGTTGATTATATTTGTTGTTTTGATCTTACAGATTGTTAACACGAGTTCTTAAGTTCGAACAAACTTTTGAAAAACTTTCAAAAATCAGTTTGACTTTTGGAAATTAGAAGATTAAAAAACTTATTTAAGTTAGGAGTATCAGGAGGAGGAAAAGGAAAGGAAGGATTTCTATAACTACTCTAAACGGAAAATTTTGACTGAACTTCACGTTCACCTGCTGACTTTAAGTGTGCAAATAAATAAACAATGGGAACATTTTTCTTTTGGCTTCGACAAAGGCAGAGAAAAGAGAATAATAAAATTACTATTCGAATATTGCTGGCTTAAGTCATTCTCCGGATAATTTACTTCTTCTGCCTTTTGATTCTTTTCAAAGAGTTGATTTTTTTTTTGGTTTCTTGTCTCGCATGCAAAATAACAAGAAATGTTTGAGGGAAATTTAATTCAGTTGGCTTATAAACAAACTAATGAAATACAAAGTTAGAAAAAAATATCGAAGACCCTGTCTCTTAACGCCTTGAATTACGAAACATTCATTCGCAAAAGTATAAAAACGAAGAATTGTTTTTCCTTCGTTCTGCATGATTCTCATCGTTTTAAGTGCCCTGAATTTTGTATAAATAAAATAATAACAACTTCGGGGTTGATTCTCATGGATTTGAGTGATCTATTCAGGATTGTTGTTAATCGAAATAATCTAGGATTTCATGCAATTTTGTGTGTTGTGAGCAATTTCAATCATTTGGGCTTACTTCTCGATACTTCTGCAAGGAAAAAAGAGTGCTACAATTGTGTTTATTTTTTCTTTCTATGCAAGTTTGCGGTATTTGCAATAAATATTTATGTTTTGGAGATTTTCATGATTTCAAACCTTTTTAATTAAACATTTAAGACATTGAGCTTGGCTGTGGGCATCCCATGTTTACCTATTACGAATTATTTTTAAATCTTTGGATTGAGGCCCATTAAATGTATATTGTATAGCTTTAACTTCTCTGAACTCTACAGTTTCTGTCAGTAATTGACGTTCACTGAGTTATTCAACCGAAGAAGGTTTACCTTTAATTCTTTGAGGTGTTGAGCCTGCCTTACAAACATTCTAACAAAATTCTAAATAATTGGTTGATATACCAAATATTGTTTGAATAAAATACACTTTCACACTTGAAGGCTTTTCAAATTTTAGGAAAATATTAGATTGCCTGCCAAAGCACAAAGTAAACAGAATTTCCACAGTCAATCAATATAAGAAACAAACTTGACGTTTTCCTTACATTTCTCCTACCTAATAAACTTGGCCAAGTTTGTTTGACTGGTGGTTATGTAGGAAATCAAATTTCTTACTAAATATACCAACTATACCTTCACCTCTTTCACAGAAAGCAAATGAAAACACTACAGCAAGACGAAGTTGTGGAGAACATACATATATAATATCGTCCACGTCAGTCAAATTGCATTATATGCTCACTGGCACATGCAAGACGAATCATCAACATTTTACGGCTTCTTTACTTAAAGTCCTTAGACTAAACTGACTTTGACAGGCTTGAGGTTTTGTTCAATTTAATTGTGAAGTTTAATGGTTTTTCCATTGATTGGCTGCAGAGAGATAATCAGACATTACTTCGGTGTTCAATCAAGAATTATGGAACTATGAAAACTAAGTGCCATATTCGTCATTGCGATGGAATTCTATATGATTTTGATTGGAAGTGAAATTGACATGGTAGTTTTTGTGTGAAACAAGCAAGTTTTGTTTGCTTGAATGTTCTTGAGGTTTCGTTTATTGATGAAATATCAAGTCTCAAAAGGTGTGTTTGCCTATAAGTGGTTAGAATTTGGTTAAGGTAAAGACTCACCTGTACCAAGGTGAAAGTTGACCACGTGCCAAAATATAAACATTGAGGAAGTACACCGAAAACTGAAATTTAAGAAAATTTGTTATCATGAACATTGTAAGCATTTGATTGAAATCGAGTATCGATAAATTGAATTTTCAAACCACAAGAATGAACAAGTACAAACCGTTGCGAATAAGAAGAAAAGTAGCCATCCTTTGGTCCATATTTTTGCTACCGTAGGCAAATTGCTGCTTCTTTCTCCAACAAAATAATGCTGAATACCAACAAGTATTGTGCCAATTATACCGAAGGCGACTAATGTCAACAAAGAAAACATCTGGCAATCTTCCTGCGGACGAGTATTGGGGAATAGAGAAAAATAATTAAATTAATTGAAGTTTAATTAATTTCAATCGATTTGATTGCAATGTTGCCAAGTCTCAATCGCATTTGCCTTCACCACAACAGCTTCAATTTCAATGCAAAATGGTACAAGCTACATAAAAGTGTTTTAAATTTAATTAATTTCTAGTCATACTCTATCACTCTATGTTCTTCTCTGTGAGTTTGATGAGGAAAGGAGTGATGTGGATTTTTCTGTGGACGTCAGCAAATAAATTAATTTGTTTAATAGTTAATTAAAATTAAAATAATGCTGTTTGCATTTTTATAAAAAAAAAATATAATATAATATGGATAGGAAGTTGTTTGACGCTATCAGGATTTTTCATTGATAGTATATAGAATTGTCAGAAAAGTAATTTACTTATTTTATGTGCCGTTATTATGTACTATATTTAAAAAAAAAAAGAAACTCATCCCTTTCACCGTGCTGAATGTTTATTTCCTATGGTTGTACACTCCAACCCATCCTAAGCAGAGTCACCGATTTACTTGAAACGTCATGAAATGATTTTTGTTAGGCTTGGGATGCCCAAATCTTTTCTAAATTAGCTAATAAATAAAAATGTGAAATAAAAAACAACATTGACATTGGAAACCTTTTTTTCAATTTATTTGAATGTCCCAGAAGGTCTTTAAAAAAATTAATATTCAAAAGCGTATGGGTACACAGCACAAGGTTTGCGTTATAGTTATAAAATGACGATTTTATCTCCAGTGTCTGCATTTGGTAAGTTCTGTGTGTTGATAGATGTGAATTAGAGGTAAAAGCTATTAACTTAATAAAGACCATCATTTTGAACCTCTTCGAAGTTTGGACATCGGTTTTTCATCTGGTTTTCATCTAACCGTCTACGATAGCAAAAAAATGCCTTATCTGCAGCTCGGAAAACAAGCACACTATTTTCGAGAAGCCATTGGAGATTGGACCAATCTGTCGAAGAGGAGGCTGAAAGAAAGTGTTTGTGAACGGTGGGCGTTACAGAGCCATGTTTGGTGCCTTTTTTTTTGTATTGAAAGGATGGATGACCTTGTTTTAAAATGTCGACATTTTAAATTAATCTCTTCGGTGTCTTCTTTTTTTCTTCGTTCGACAAGTACCATTGAGATAGCATTTCCTATGCTTCGAGAAATATTCATCATTCTTAGCCAAGCACTTGATTATCTTGTACGCTTTCTCGCATTCTTCCTCGCCATGTTCACCATGGCACATATCGTAATATTGCTGAGTCTTCTCTCTACCCAAAAACGGTACGAAGTAGTCAAAAAAATCTTTCTTATTCAGATCTTCGCCATCCAAAGCACCATTGTCATTGAACACACATTTTACAAAACACATCAGATTTTTTTTTAGAGGTTCGTCGGTAAGGCTTTGAATTCTCATCATTTTTAAATCGGCAAGTGTAACCATGTTTGTTGTCGAACAATTTTTAATGCTTGATCTATGCATTGCATAGTCTACGGCCCTGGCTGCGCAAGCCTGAATGACAAATTTTTTTCTTTAGTAAATAAATTTGTTCTTTTTTTTTCTTCTTACTTTAAGGATAAGGCATACGAGATGTAAAACTGTTACTGGGACGAACTTCATTTTCTTGATTTAAAAATAATACTTATTTGATCGTTTTGACTCTAGTGTGTTTTTATACCTTCAAAAATTAGTGCATTTTTCTCGCTCATATTTTCTTTATTAGATCTACCTAATGGATTTGACATGCCATTTGTTAATTGTGTTTTAAGATAAGAAAATAAACTTTCCAAATAGCGTTCGAAATTATTGTGTTTCTTAACTATGAAATAACTAGCAACTTCGTCTCGCTCTAGTTATTTAAATTCCATAACCCTCCAGTGGGCCCGTGGTTAAGAGAGACTCGAGTCGGCGCGGCGCATGGTCCAAAAAATATATTATTATTATTATTAGCGTTTGCTACATAATATACAAGTAAAGTAGCAGATAAGCTACTTGGAAGATAACCAGCAGTTTAAATTCACAATATCTGAGTAGGGCTAGGTTAGGTTAGGTTTTATGGGCTGACAGATGGTTTTTTTACCATCACACTTAGATCAATGAAGATCCTTTGTGATACCCTGTAGTCTGTAGTATTGTAACTTCTGAAAAAGTGATAAAACCTAGGAATTCTATGGTTGGTCGGGGTATTTGGTGGACTTGACAAAGTTCTTTAGATGATTGCCTGGGAGTTCAGATAGTTCTTCTAGTTCATTAAAGAAATATTTGCCTAAAAATTTATATCTAGTACGGCAGAGTGCTGGACAGTGGCATAGGAAGTGAGCCGTGTTCTCGTACTCTTTTTGATTGCCGCAGCCTCTACATATTATGTCGTCTATGCTAATGACCATCTTCTTTTTGTGGTAGCCAAGTAGGTTATGTCCCGTTATCATGCTTATGGTCTATGAGAAAGGGATAAAGTACCGAGCTTTCTCTTGCAAGCTCATTCAATTTTTCATTTCCCGGCACACCACTGTGAGTAGAGGCTAACTAGTAGTTAATGTGTCAAGTAAATTATTGGGTGGATGAAGTACCCGATAAAGTAATTAACTGGGAGTTAACGGAATTAAAAGTCTGACCCAAGGATTTGTATATAATTTTAATTTTTTCCAATAAAATGGATATCTTCTCGACAGTTTAAATGATGAGCTTGATGAGTTTTTTTTCGCGTTATGGAGCCACCACGAAACCGTGTCTTCTGAATTAGAACAGATTTCATGGAATCCTTGGACATCGTAGAATTTCCAAATTATAAATATTCGCAATATTTTCGGGTTTAATTACAACAGTGCATGTTTCGATCGATTATTATATTCCGCAATACCAAATATGATTCGATTGATAATCACCCTGTGTCTATAATATGTATGTATGGCCAACAATAACGACAAGCCAAGCATTTTAAAAAAGACTGGTCTACTACCGTAGACCCCTCACCTACTGTAGGGAGGAATACAAAAATTTTATTTCTATGTTGTTTTTTTGAAGGAAATAAAAACGATTTTATTTTTTGTTTTTCGGCGCAAAAATAAAAATCAAAGACAGTTAGATTGCCATTTGCAATGATAACCAATTAAATGAAATCATGTACGCTTTTGTAGCGCCACTCATTAGAAGAGTTACAAGATAATGTTTTTTTTTTGCGGGGTATTGTTTTTTTTAATTTTTTAATTTTTTTCCCCATAAAATGCCACTCCGGCCTAATGGCAATGTCACACAGCACATGTAATAATCAATCTTTTGCGTGACGAATTCCGAGGTTTTTTTTTACAATTGTTTTGGAGACATAGTTAACCCCTTATGACTCATTTTTGTAGTGAAAAATTAACAATGAATATTATCTATGCCAAAAATTAGAGAATGCGAAAACGATAATATAATGCACAATTGCTTAAATAGCTGATAATGTTGACCATTATATGGACAAATTATTTTATGAACTAATATTACGAGTTGTTCTAGCTTGATTTCATAATGAATTGTCGAATTTACGTTCATGTAACTAAAACTTGAACCTTTAAAAGGCAGATCTTGCTGTATTGTGATCTCAGTCCAAGAATGTTCATCCTTGCTGCTAAATTTAGTCGTTCTCATTTATTGCTTCATTATAATCACTCAAACAAATACAATATTCATATCCAATACCTGTACTAAATTCCTTCATATTTGAAAATAAATATATAAAGGTTCCGCCATCTAACGTTTCAACTAGTGTTCGTGAATGGTAACATTTAGCTCATATCTGATTTTACAGGTAGTTAGTTTTATCCTTCCGCTTAACGAATATGGTTGTGTATACGCTTGAACAACGCTGGGAAATATTGCGTTTTCGCTTCGCTAAGTGGGCCTGCGATTGACTTAGAGAAGATGCCAATTTTGCCAAAAAAATCATCTTTTCAGATGAAGCTCATTTTGATCTTGGCGGGTTTGTAAACAAGCAAAATTGTCGCATTTGGGGTACAGAAAACCCGCACGCATACATTGAAAAGCTGATACACGCCAAAACGAGTCACTGTTTGGTGCGGATTTTGGTCCAGAGGCATAATTAGGCCATTTTTCTTCGAAAATGAGCAAGGAGTGGCGGTAACAGTCAATGGCGATCGTTATCGGGCCATGGTGCAAAATTTTTTGTTTTTCACAAAAATTGAAGAGGAGGATATAGGCAACAATTGTATTCAATACGACGGCCGGCGGCGCTACGTGCCACTCAGCCGAAGCTACACTCGAAGTTTTGCGCCCTGTTTTTGAAGATCGCATTATCAACCGCCAGAGCTGATGTCGTTTGGCCACCTCGGAGCTGCGATTTGACACCGTTGGACCATTATTTGTGGGATGCCGTAAAAGATAAGTGTTACGCCACAGACAATTGACGCTTTAAAGGACAATACTCGTGAAGCCATTGGTGAAATACAGCTGGCACACAATCGATAATGTGCTTAAAAATTGGACCGATCGTGTGGCTACTGCATGGCCAGCCGAGCAAGCCATTTGAATGAAATTATATTCCATTATTAACCGGAAGGATTGTACTTTCAAATAAAAAAGTTTTTTTTTTTTTAAAGCAATAAAAAAAATAAAAAAGTTAATTTGGCGGACCCTTTATTTTTGCCTATGGTATGCTGCCACCAATAGACTTTGAAGTAATTTAAGTGAATGAGGAAATGAGGATGCCAGCGACGACAACGATTTCAATCCCTTGATCCAGGATATTACAAAAAAAAAATGCATATGGCAGCTGCATCAATTAATTCTCCGTGTGACCGGAGTGCAATATGTAATTATAATCGTTTGTTATATTACCAACTGCGCCATCGTTGCCCGTTGTAATCATTTGGCTGGTTGAACAGACAACGGACGAGAGACTGCAAATTAACTAAAAAAAAAATAAAAACATAAAATGAGGTTATACTTCTGACTGACTCTGCACACTGAGGGAAAAAACGCCATTATCGTTCGATTGCATTCTTTAGGTGTATTGAGTGGGGAAATGAGGTTGGAAAATGGCAATAACCAAGACCAAGAAAATGTGGAGGGAACATTTTTTCATTGCTGTCCAAAAGGTTTGAACCTCTCTACATTTTTTTTCAGTGTAAGACTAGCTTATGCCAGTGTGTCATTCAACTCCAATCTGCGACAGAATTAATGAAAAAAGAATCCACCCAAAAAAACAACGCACCACATTTGGAGGCACTTAAACGTTATTGCCAACAACTTCGATAATTAGCATAAATAAAGTCCGCCGCTGCCCGTGCGTCGGTCGTCGTCTTTTACATTCCAAAAGTATACTCCCCGATCTTGTTTTCAATAAAATCGATGGTTGCGGCGGCGCGCGGAGGCGGCGGGCGCGCGGCGGCAGTTGTGGCGAAGGCAAGCAAAAAAAAAAAACAAAAAAATTGTTTTAAATTTTTTAACACTGACTGTTACAAAATGAATTTACCTGCAATGCCCGTCGGCTCATCGTATGCGAATACCACATTCGCAGCGATTGGAACATTGTGTATCTGAAAGTAAACAGATTAAAGAGATTAACGGTATAAAACAAGGCAACGAACTAAGTGATAGTAGCATAAAAAAGTGTCGCACGTGAAATCAGTGTTATAGATGTTCATAAGGGTGGCACAAGAATTTTGTTTCAGGAACTTTCCAATAAAACTGTACTTTTTTCGGACCACCATATTGTGTAGATGTATATACCTTCCTGGCTTCAACTTACACCACAAACAATTCTCTTTAATTTTCACTTTGCATAAGGCACACATTGTGTGTAAGCAGAGTCTGCACCATTGTTTGTCACTTGTCAAAATGAAGGACATATTCCACGATTTATGCAAAAGCGCTGTACCTACTAATTGTGTTTTCCGAAAGGAATATAAAATGACTGTTAATTACGCTGTTTTTACGGTGTCGTTGGTTGGTTTTTGCGTGTGCCTTATTGATGGAGACAGAATTGGCATTTACGTTCAAACTGTAGGTCTGTTTGCTAACCTGGCAATTTGCACAGTGCGTCAAAACAAGTACAAAATAACGAGGAATAAAATTTGTATTTCAAAACATTGGAATTGGTGAGAATTTGTTCGAATTCGTACTAAATTGAAGGTTAGGAAAAACAGACCTTGTTTATTTTCAAATCAATTTTCGTTATGTTTCATAGAATTTCAATAGGTAAGCGAATTGGGCTAGAAAAAACGTTTGACAGATCGTAGAAAAATTCAATGAAAACGACAGGTTTTCAACAATAGATGAACAAGAGAGAATTAAATGTGTTGTCAATTAGTTTAAGTTCAATATTAGAGAAGAAAACGTATTGAGTTCCCAAAAATATTCATACGACCTGTTTGGGGCTCGTTTGAAATGAAAATACTCCACCGTTTGAACACTTCAAAGCAATGTTTGACGCTGTTAAGCGCAATCCGAAGAAGTTTTGGAGTCGTTTCGTGACAGTCTACTTGTCACAACAGAGGTCAAAGAACAGTCAAACAAAACAGCCGACGAACGTGTTCCGAAGATAAAGAAGAGTCCCATCGGCCAGAACGGTGTTGTCCAATGTTTTCTGGAATTCAAAAGTTGTGATCTACGCCAACTCATTGTAGATGGGCAAAATCGTTATAAGGCTGTACTATGTCGAATTATTCGGCCAATTTACTTCCGGATTGAAAGAAAAAGTGCTCTTCCACCAGGATATCACACCGGCTTACATATCTTACATATATTCTCTAGATTTGGCCCACGCTCAGTGCAACTTCTTTTTGGAATAGTCACTCGCCATGGAGTTTTTTTTTTAAATAAAGCGCCACACGTCCGTCATGTAAAATTGTACCCGCAAAATTTTGTAATCCATTGCATTAAGCACATTCAACAATTATTTTCCACATACCGTACTTCAAAATCCACAGCCAAGATTTTTTGCAAGAATTTTAAGCCAACACAGTTCGGGATTGAGACACTCAAAATTCTTCAAATACAGTTTTGATCTCAATTTATCTAAATAAGGGAAGTAGGCCAAAGTGAAAAAGCCAACCTACTTCTTACAACAAAAACTTTGAACAAAGGCCAAGTGCTAGGAGAGAGTCCAGCTCTCCAAATTTAACCTAAAAAACATCTGTGGCACCACAACACTACATATAAAACCGCAGCCGAAAATAAACAAAATCGACTTAAATACTCACTCGAAAACATTAAAGGAACAACCTCGCTACCCACCAAACTCTATAAGTACCAACTGTACACAATTCTATGCGGCCGACACGGAATGGCTATACATTTATGTACATCATGAAGAAACAATGAATGCGGTATGGTTACGGTGTAGATAGGGTTAGAAAAGTTTCCACACGAGTTCGGATTTTAAGATCCGCTTATAGCGCATGCAACACAAAACAGAAACACACAAAACTAGTTATGATTGTTTCATTTTGTGTAGAAGCGCTCGAGGTTACAGTAACAGTGCGCTGCAAATGAGCTGAAAAATTATTTTTCAACAAGGCAATTAACGGAATGTGTTCTGGCAGAGAACTAGGATAGCGTATGAGCAATGACTATTGTCATACCCGCGCCCTTATCCCCTTTAAAAATGTTCAGTTGAAATTCCTACAAAACATTGGTACAGCTCGAATGCAACTTCCATACACTTTTTGAAAAGACCAAAAAATGAACAACTGACTGCATCCTTGTTTTTGTTTCGACAAGTATTCAAATAGTTTTAAAAATGGTGTGTTTATGGTTCTAATGTGAGTTAGTAGGAGTTTTTTTTTTACATTAACAACAAGCCAAAATTCCGGGTCTTTGTTTCCAGCCCCGCACGACCGCAACAGGCCTCCCACTCTCACCGCATATTTTCGACAGTCGACCCCTTCAAAAATTTTAAGAGCAGTCACTTTTGTAAAGTTCGTTGAGCCAGTTTTTTTTTCTCAGTTTTTGAAACAAAATTTGAAGAAAATAATAAGCTTTCAGCATTTTAGTGGAACGGAAGTTTTTGAGTTCCTATACAAACATGTTTATGTAGAGCGACAGACGATGATGAAGGCTGGAGTGAGGGGCACTTCAAGTAATTGTTTGCTGTTTTGATCCAAAACAATCCACTCAATCTTTGTTTCTGGTCGAAACCGAAAGCAAGTGGTGGTTGTTGACTGTTTTTGGGGCTAGGGTAAGGTATACTTAGAAAAGTACAAAAGTTAGTCGTCATCTTTGTTGATGAAAGGGTAAATTTTAGGTAAATTACTTTGCACAAGAAATCTTAAACTTTAATTAAAGTTTAATTTAAAAGATGAACTAAACACTCGAGTTCGAGTTTCATCAAGTGTCCTCTTCTGTCTGCTCTGCTGTTATGCCTTTGGAATACAATTTGGGGTTTCTAAAGAAGTACATTACGGGGATGGGAAAGTTTGCTTATTCAATTAAATTTTAAGTTACGAGGACATCTCTATGAGGAATTATTGTTTGTTGTTGTGTTTTGTTCAGCGTAATATTTAGATAGGATCAGACGAAAACTTTTAGACAAGAGTGTGAAATTGTTCAAAATCTTATTACGAATTATTAAGAAGCAGTGTTAAGGAGCGACTTATGAAGGCGATGGTGTTGAAGAGATGCACGGTAGTTGAATCCCAACCAAAATGAAAGCAGAGTTTAAAATGCTTAGTCAAAAGAAAAAAACTTTCCGAATTGAGTTTTTCTAGATGTAACTGTTTTTCTAAGAACTTGTTACCTCCAACTTTTCAATCCGAGGAAACTGGAAAGTAGTAGGAGAATTATTTCATTAAACTTTTCTTAGATAACATCGAAAGGACTGTGGTCAATGCAGTTACTGAAGTGTCTTCAACATGTGAAGTAGCTTTGCAATGTCACACCATCCTTAGTGCTTGATCACAGTAACACGAAGAGAGCATTACTATTCTCCTTAGAAATATTCCTTCCAATGCGTCTTAGAATTCAGTAAGCTTTTGGCTAAGACTCCAAGTGAGTACTGGTGAGACTATCATCTTATACAGCAGAAGCGTTACCTCTTAAGTCCTTCAGCAGATCTACTTCGATTTTTGAAAATTTTTGAAAATCTTTTTCCCACTTCGCAATATCTTCTACTATGATGTTTCTGTATATTTCCATGCATATTTGTATATTTGTGCATATAAAAAATATATATTTTTAGACTCCTCAACGTCCCAACAGATATTTATGAAATTTTCATGGTAAATACTGTGGTATGCAGGGATTTCCAATTGCCAGACCGTCATAGACATCATCGGTCGATCCAAGAGAGCTGTGCTTGAGGTCTTCACAGTGATTGAAAAACAGGCAAAACTCGTTGGTCACATCGAGCGAATGGACGATAACGCTCCAGCCAAGAAAGTCTTCTCATCCCAGCCGCCAGGTTCGAGACGACAAGGAAGACCGAACCTACGGTTCAAAGAACAAGTGACTGCGGAGGCCAGAGCGCTTGGTTTCGGCGACTGGAGAGTACATGCGAGGGACCATTAACGATGGAAGGCTGCAGTATCTCAGGCTGAGATCCATCATGGATTGTGAGCCGGATAAGTAAGTAAGTAAGTCCTCTCAATTTTACCAGGCAGCCTATATCATATGATGCACGAGAGAAAATTTCTGTTTGTCCTCTTTCAGGTACTGAAAACCAAAACTCCATGCTAGACCTGTTAACCAAATTATGATAAAAAAAACTTATTATTATCCCATAGAAAGAATATCTTCTAATGCTAATACCTCCGCAATAAGTGGAATTGTGCTTGGCTATCGCGAATAAGCTCAGGATAAGAATAACTATGAATTGAATTTAGTTAAATCGATTACATCTTGATCTTCGAAAAATATCATGGGCTAACCCCTTGTCAAAATATTGGACAGAAAATAATAATCTTCCAAATTTTTTTTTTTTATTATGTAGGCTACTTGTCCTTCTTTGTCAGGATCAATATAAAATGTACTATTTGAAGATCTACTTCCCTTTTTTCAATCTACTTCACTTTTTCCTAAAATTTACTTTGGTTCCTTTTTTCAAGTGGTAACGCTGCCCAGTAGCAGCAGTTTCGAAGTTATGGTTACATGTTTGGATTCAAAGAGCTTTGAAAGGGCTTTCCGGTTAGGGTTTGAATAGCTGCCCGCGTATTTCTTTTTCCATATTGTTATCGGCCAAATAAATTGAAGGATCGTGCTTATTCGAACTCTTGTTCCTCTGCCATAATAGTTGTTTTTCTTCTGCCAAAGTTTTCTGCAGGCAGATCCACAATGTATTTTGTTTTTGGCTCATTTATATTCAGATTCATGTTTGTCGCCACCTTCTCGATCTGGATGAATGAGGTTTATGTTCCGTCTAAGATGTCGTCTGTATAAGACAATAATTAAGTAAACTTGGTAACGAAAGCCCCCCTTATCCAGTTTATTTTCGATACCGAAATTTTTCATGACTTTGTAAAGTTCAAGCCTATCAACATTGTCGTAGGCCGCTTTAAAGTCAACAAGCGAAGTGGACCTACTTTGGGGTGTTTAGCTCTAGACATTTTTCCATCCAGTGGCGTAGATAGCTTTTCGCTATGGGGGGGGGATGGATCTAGATCGCTCATTTTTACTTCCGACATCTATACTAATATATAAAGCTGAAGAGTTTGTTTGTTTGTTCGAACGCGCTCATCTCAGAAACTACTGGTTCGAATTGTAATTGAGTTGGATAGTCGAGGAAGGTTTTAGGCTACATAACATTAAGCTACGACCAATAGGAGCGAAGAATCAGTGTAAAATGTGGAAAAAAACGGCAAGAAAGTATTTTTTTTTTTTTTAACGCGCTGATCTCAGGAACTGCTAAATCAAATTGAAAAATTCTTTTTGTGTTGAATAGTCCAATTATCCAGAAAGGCTTTAAGCTATACAAAGTTTCGCTGCGAATAATAATCGCAAAGCTTCAGTTAAAAGTCTTACCTACTAAAACGGGGAAAGTAATACATATTTGAAGGCTTCGAGTTAAGAAGAATTTTGAATTAGGGCGAGTCGACTAATACACAATTTTAAAATAACTTTGCAATCAAATTCACGCGCATGATGCACAAGACGCACCTCTGGCCGGGGCACGAGGAAGAGACGGACGAAGTCGCGGGCAACTGCTAGTATAGAATATATGAAAAGTTTTGGATGTTTGTTTGTCATGCTGTAAACGCACCTGCAACTTTAACCACTGGTCCGATTGACTTAAAACTTGAAAATTTGAGGTTTGAGCGAGTTCGCTGTGGTCTTTTTTTATTTTTTTTTTTTAAGATCAAAATTAAGGGAAGCCACCATACA
This sequence comes from Sphaerophoria taeniata, assembly GCA_943590905.1. NCBI lineage: Eukaryota > Metazoa > Arthropoda > Insecta > Diptera > Syrphidae > Sphaerophoria > Sphaerophoria taeniata. The sequence goes on from OX016540.1 coordinate 48,319,134, forward strand.
ATTTTTTTTGGCCAAAAACCAAAAGTTTCAATTTTCTTCTCAAAAACGATTTTTTTTAACTTCCTCCAAAATACAAAAAAAAAAAAAATTAGAATTTGTTTTTTGTATTTTTTAAAAACCTTTTTAAACTTATTTAAAAATTCTATATCTCGAAATCGGATCAATATTTAAAATCGAAATTCACTAACAAAATGCAAATTCACATATTCTTGAACGCTGCATACTCAAATTAATTTTAGGAAATTTTCGAAAAATTTTATATATAAAAAATTAATTTAAAAAAAACCACTCCAAATAACTCGCAAAATTACGACGAATGATTGTCAATCTGCCGCTTGTGTTAGACATGCTTTATGTAATGGGTAATAGCGCATTTCGCTTGCTGGTAAAAATGAATTAGTGTGAGTTATCGTTACCGTTAGGATTCGCGTTAACTTCACCGAAGTTGTGCGAACATTTGTGTTCGTGTGGATGAGTGTGTTGCGTGTTTGGAGCGGTTTCTTACACCAAATTGACAATGTGACACACGGCGAGAAGAAATCTAAATAACTTTCAATTTTTGTGTCAGTGTGGGTTTTTGTGGAAAGCTGGATTTAAGCTCTTTTTCTTGCGCGTTTACCTATTATCAGTTGGTGAGAACAAAAATACTTTTTAAAAATCGATATAATAGCCGAAGTAATAATTTCTTTCAGATGAAGTTGACTTTGTGTTTTCCCCGTAGTAGGTATAGAAATAGAATGTACAATTTACAATGCCTCTAGGAATCCTGTGAGTACTAATAAGACTTGATTCACGTAGGAAGTAGGTACTTTATTTCAAAGTGCGTTTCTTTAACTTATTTGGCTTGACTGGCTATGTTGAACAATTATGAATCCCAATGGGGGGGGCTATATCCCCCTGATCCCCCCCCCCTATCTACGCCACTGTTTCCATCACCTGCCTTCAAGAAAATATCTGTTCCAGTTTTCATAAACAAAGGTAGGTATCTATTTTTCCAAGTACATATAGTAATTTGTATGCTACATATAAAGCCTCCTGTTCCCATACTTGTGTTATAATTTCATGAGTTAGCTAGTGAAGTGATTGTACTTGCAGCTTATTTGCTCGGCTGGTTTGTTCTTAAGCCGGTTTTGATTTAATTATTGACTACCTCAATAGTGGAGTCAAATAAGCTGAAAAAAGGCATTTTCAGAAAGTGCTCAGAAACAGCTCGGATTAGGATGATTTTTTTCTTCAAATGTTTTTTTTTTTTTTTTTTGTATAACTTATAAAGTCAGAAATATTTCATTTGGGGAAACTAATTATTTACATTGTTTAAAATTTTTGTATATTGTTTATTAAGAGTGATCAACGAGCGGTGTGCTAGGTAGATAGATTGTGTAGGTTGGATTGAGACACGAAAAAAATCATACAGAATCGGGGGTCTTTTGGCCTCCACTTAGCCGGAAGTGGCAATTTTATAAGAAAAAAGACTATTTAAAAAATATATATTATAAAAATAAACCACTTTATCCACAATGCCGTGATATACTTCTCTAAGAGCTAAAAAGTGCCTGTTTTATTTTGCATTTAAATAAAACTGGTTACTATAACAGTTTTCGAAAATTTCATGTTCTAATTCAAAATATTGAAATTTTTAATGGTTTTTTAAACTTCGAGCTAATAGTTTTCGAAATTTTATGTAATTAATTACATGTTTTTTTTTTCATAACTAAATGCTGTAATTAATTCTTAATCAGATCCAGTAAACCGCATTCAAAAATGGCGTTTTATTTTCGAGAAATTAAGAAAAAACTGCTCTTCCATTCGTGGCACTCTGGTGCATTAACGATTGGTGAACAAGGCTGTGTGTTTATTCGAGTGTGGGGAGCATGTGTTGTGTTTTCCGTCGCGAAAAGGCTAGAGGGATATCAGCGATCTTTACCATGGGGTCTACTTACATAAGTCTGTATATAGACCTGATTTGTTATCACTTCAATATAAGAAATACCCCATTTCATAACAAAGGTAAAACAAATTGAAGCCATTTTTTCAGTCAATATGAAATTTGTAGTCATTGATACCTACTGATACTGTTTAGGGTCACCAAGCTATAAAATAATAGTTTTTAAATGTTTATTTAAAATTACCTTAACGTTTGGACAGTCTTGTACTGAAACTGACACAGTTCGCATTTCGTTTTTCCAGATGTACTTATCCAATGTTCCAAACAAAATGTGTGAACATACGATAGTGTTCCTTTGCATGAACATGGCGATACCAACCTTAAATAATAATAATCATTTTCAGTCAGTCACGTAAAAAATAAAAATAAAGTAAAACGAACTTGTGAAATATTAGGATTAATTATAATGATAAATAATTTATTAAAGTAATATAAAAAAAACACTGCCCCCCCCCCCCACCAAAAAAAAAATCTATCTTCTCATAATAATTATTTGTTTTTTCTTTTCATGTCCTTGTCCTTTTCACTATTTTATTTTTCAGCGGTTTAATATTTTTTACAAGGAATTTCTTATCGAACTTATTATTTGAGTTCCATAATGACATTTAATATTATTATTAATAACAAACATTCCCATGTTATTTTTGTGCAGACAAGAATTCCAAAGTTCAATATTAGGACAGTGATAAAAACAAAATAAAAATGTTTATGAGTAAACAAATTCTTCCAATTTTAAATTACAAATAATACATCCAAATTATTGAAAAGTGTTTTTCCTATTTAAATAGTTATTTTTCATGTTTGCACTCATTCTCATTTTTTATTAATTAAATGGACTTGTTCGACTTGTCTATGTATGTATGCATGTTTTAAATTGAATTGAATTAATAACACACTCATCTACAACATAAAGTGACAGGTAAACTTATTCAAAATTGCTTGTTTAAAATTTTCAGATATTAGGTGTGTTTATTTGCACGCGTATATACGCTTAAAATGAACAGTGCACAAAAAAAACGACCAAACGAGCAATTTGGCATCACTAGTCAAATGTCAAAGTCAATTTGAAATTTAAATTTGAACAAGCAGCCGAAAATATGTAAAAAGCAGAGTAAAAAACGTAAGGAATTCTTTGAGCCATTTGAAACGGTGCAGGGAAATTACTCCACGGGAATCTGCTCCACATGGGAATTTATTCCACTCAAAGTGGGAATTTGCTCCACTTTTTAAAGTGGAATAAATTCCCCCTGCAAGTGGGAAATAACTGCATAATTGTGTGAGAAAGTAGTCCACTAAAAGTAAAAAGTGTAAGAAACAATTATTGCACTTCTTATTAAAAAAAAATTTCAGAATGTGATTTTTTTTCTTTGAACTATAAAAAAGTCTTACAAATACAGTTTTTTTACTTCAAATTCACCCTTTTAAAAATCAAATTCACCCTTTTACATATCAAATTCGCCCTTTTACAAATCAAATTCACCCTTTTACAAATCAAATTCACTCTTTTACAAATCAAATTCACCCTGTACTTATAATGAAGATAGTAGTATGTATTTGTTAAAATAAAATCACAAAAGATCGCTTTTATTTAAGACAAATGATGTCTGGGTGAATTTGATTTGTAAAAGGGTGAATTTGATTTGCAAAAGAGTGAATTTGATTTGTAAAAGGGTGAATTTGTTTTGTAAAAGGGTGAAATTGATTTGTAAAAGGGTGAATTTGAAGTAAAAAAACTGTAAATAGGACTATTTTTTTTACTCTTTGTTGACAAAATTGACAGAGCAATTCAATTTTCAAAACTAACTGCTGCCGTTTCCTTTAATTAAAACAAAAAAAAAACCACCACGCACCTTTGTAATGCACGTTTGTGTCTGGAAAGCAGGTGCTGCATTGCAATGATTCATTTTGAACATCCTTTTTTCACTTTCGTCTGAGGATTATGATTATGACGATCTGGAATATTCAAAATCGTTTTGGTTTGGTTGGGAGCGAAACGAGCGAAAAAATTTTGCCCAAAAGAGAATGAATTTGGGATGTGAAAATAAAAAAAATTCGCGCATTATAATTACTAACATTCCTCGTAAAAACCTGTAGAGCTCAGTTTCTTGCTGGGAAATAATTCCACCAAAAAAATTGTGCAGTTATTTCCCACTTGCAGGGGGAATTTATTCCACTTTAAAAAGTGGAGCAAATTCCCACTTTGAGTGGAGTAAATTCCCATGTGGAGCAGATTCCCGTGGAGTAATTTCCCTGCACCATTTGAAACATTGAACATAATTTTCTACACAAACTTGTAGTGGAAAGACGAAAAGAAATCCACGATGATTCCCTTGATAAATCGCACAAAAAGAAAATCGAACGCGATGAAGAGAAACTGAAAAATAACAACCGTGATTTGTCGCTGGTCAAAATGAAATCGATGTTCGCAACTGGATTTGCTTTTACAGCATTATTGAGCATGTTCAACAGTATGTAAGTACCAATCGGAATCGAATACTGAGAGATTGGATACAAACAATTTAACGGCTGCCACATCGAAACTCTTGTCGGCTGATCCGTCAGCTCGGCAGCCGGTCAAGAGTAGCGTCGTTTATAATTCAGTTGATTTTGATGCATTTAAAAAGATTCGAGAGGAAAGAAAAATGGATATAAAAAAATAGATATCCGTCTGGCTGATTGTTTTATTTTTAAATTAATTAACACTAGAGCATAATAATATGTTAATTGAATTTTTTGTCAAGCCGGAAAAGTTCAAAGACATGATCTCATACCTTCATAACACAAACTGGCTTTAACCCCCCCCCCCCCCCCCCCCTTATCCCTCCTAAACTAGAAGGCACTGAGATAATAGGCCGTAGTGTAGGGAGATGAACACTTCATTATATAGAGGATTGTACGCGCGAAATATACATCCTTCTTAGCCCATCCTTAAAAGCAGAAACACAATGACGCTTTGCCGTCGATTTTGACAACTGCGAAAAGTTCAGCTTTAGGAAATCTGTGTAACCTCACACAATGACGCTTTTCCTACGTACGCTTTTTTTGACAAACGTAAGAAAACGTAAAGAAGTCACCATCTGTCAAAAAAAAGTTCAACTTGGTTGAACTTTTGCTTTGTCTGACAGCTCAACAGCTGTTTGTTCATTTGTTGTTTGGAGCAGCGTTACCACTTTAAAAAAAAAATGGAAGCGAAGTAAATTTGGGAATAAAGCGAAGTAGATTGAGAAAAAGCGAAAAAGATATTAAAATAGTGTATTTTATATTGACCATGAATACATAGACAGATCTACAATTAGAGCCGTGTGTGAATTGTGTTAAAATGTGTATACAAACTTGACTTTCGATTTAATTTTGACACTACATGGCGGATATGATGTGTTAAAATTTAACTAGCAAGCTAAAATATGACACTAGTGCTTAAATTTAACCAACATTCCTACCCAAGTTGCGCACGGCGTAAAATATTAAACACTTTAATACAATCTTGTAACTCATACTTTGCGTATATGTATGGGTTGACATTTCGTGTTTGTAAAGTGTGTCCGCTTATTGTTCGTGTATAAGGATAGAAACTTATCGATTATATATTTTCCTGATGAAAATAAGAGAGCTGTAGGCATAAAATTACTCAATGAGTTAATCGAAGCAGATTTTGGAAATATCAAGTAAAATCGAGTGAAGTAGATTTCAAAACATTCTTGATGGTGCGAAGTTGGAATAGATATTCAAAGTTTTTCAAAAATCGAAGTAGACTACTTCGAAAGGAGTAAAGTGGCAAATCTGTTTGATGATGATGGAGGGAGAACTGTCATTCAAAGCACACGTGAAGCGGGTGCATCGTAACGCAACGACGACGCGTCTGCCTAAAGCGCCATTTTGTTTCTGCTTTAAATCTTTTTTAGAATCTCATGACGTATGGTACCAAAACGACGCACTCAGCGCTAATTGTGTCCTACACGGAAGTGGGACAGCCATTTTTACCTTGAGACGGACTCTTCCCGTAAAGATGAGCATGTAAATAATAAAATAAAACGACAGCAAAATCATAGCTTGCTTGGATTTTGTAGTTTTATAACTGTCAAATGGAATGAATTTTGAATGAATTTCGAAATGAAGTTTTGACATAATGTTGAAAATTCATCGCAAACAGTGAAAAATATATATGGAAGCACTGTTTTTATATCCGCTTATTTCATAAGCTTCGATAATTATCGCCGCTAGCTAAGCGGATATAGGAATTTGTTTTTGTTGGATTTTGCATGTAAATATTTTTTTAAGCGTATATACGCGTGCAAAAAAACACACCTATTATTGTTTTTTGTTTTATGGGCGCAGGAATGAGATAAAATTAAAAAAAAAATGAGAGTTGTCTTGTACTCGTAGAAAAATTTTGAAATTTCGTCAAGCTAATTGATTATGCCAAAAACATTTGATCCAGTCGCATCCTCTACAATGATTCTTATGATAAAAAGTAGAAAATATAAATAATTGATTTTAGTCTTCAAGTCACTCGGGCATATACTTATTCAGCCCTATTAATAAAAAAAAAACCTATTCACCGGATAACACACGTTATACCTAGCACACGGATAGTGAAATTATATATTTGATAAATAAGTTCATTAATAAACATACGTGTTACATATTCATTGATTAGCTTTTAAATGTACTAAATAATCTAGTATTTTTTCGAGTTTGAACGTTGGTTGTCATTTTTATTGATTGTTTTTTGATTATTAATAAATAAAAATAAGCGAAGATATATCAAAGGGTGAAGTTTATCGGCTTAATATATATTTGATCTGGACCACCAAACGGTACTTAATTGCATTCGCTTTGTGTTTTTGATTTACAAACAGAGCTGCACATTAATTATTAATTAAGAAGAAACAATCAGCAAACAGCAGCGATGGACGCAAAGGCTTCAATATTTAGAAAATTTAGCCAAGAAGTGCCAGTTGAGCGATCCAATTGCTGACAATTCCTTTCAAGTCGAATATGATGCTAATCTCATAAAGGGGAGGGCGTAAACAATACATTTTGTTATATCTGAACGAAGTCTTAACTTTCTTATTTAATGCCATGCCAATTTTATGCAATATTTAAGTAACTTCTCATTTATTTGTCCACCAAACTGTATGGGATCATCCTTTAAAAGTCATATGTATGGAATGAGCTTAAGAAAATGTTAAATTTCTGGTTCTAGAGGATTGGTATTAAGACAACAAGTGTCATTCAATAAAAAATCGAATAAATTATTGCATGACGGTATAATTGAACAAAAATAAGTTTTAAAGCAACTGAGTCCAATTCAGTCTGGCTTAGGCCACGCTTATATCAGCGCTAACATCTTGAACCTAGAACAACCAAACTCTCTTTTCCTGTATCTCATTACGCTCGAATTTCTAATTGCAGCTTTACTTATCCTTATAAGTAAATTACCTACCTAAATTTGTTGTCAAATATTTTGAAATAAAAAGATATTAGGTCCTTATACGCAAAAATCGGCCAAATAACGTCGCCCGAGAATTGGTTTGTTCCATACGCCACTTTTGTCGTTTTCGAGTTAGGAATGGATTCTATGGGAATTTTGTATGCTCTTTCTAAATCTGTGATCAGATTTGTGCTACGTCTTTTCAATCCCGAGATATCCAACATCAATTTTGTTCCATATCCACCAAAATCAACATTTTCTAGAATTGTTTTGTGCCATAAACCATTTTTTGGCGTTTGGGACATTTTTTCCATATAAAATTTGTCAAGTTTTTTGTCAGAATTGTTTTGTTCCACGTGCATATTACGGTGACAAGGGATAGAAAAAATCCTAAGAATGTTGAGAATTGGTTTGTCCTACGTGCACTTGTGTTAAAGAAATGCTATGTTTATGGGACAATCATCGCAAACAAAATTTTAGTATTGGTTTGTGCCATATCCATTACAATTGTGTAGATATCCTGAGATTATTGTATGAAATCATTTAGTCCTGGCTTGGCTTGGCAACTACTTGACTCTTCAAGCGATGAAGATGGTAATGAATTCAATTTTGAACACTTTTTTCGAAGAAGGTTAAGTTCAAATGACTCTGCCCTTGTTTTGCAAGATGGTCAATCAAAGTGAAAACTTCGTTGAAACTATAGATGCATACGGTGAAGAAGATTTCAAGTCGCATCTGCGGCTGAACCGCTTGACTATAAATCAATTAACAAGTACATTACTTCCTTAAGAATTGCTGTACCTACTATTTTTATTTAACTGCGTTTTTTTTAGTTGAATATTCACAGTCGGAATTCATCTCAAATCCATAAACTTCGTTTTATGCTGAAAAGCCTAGTATTGGCGCAAAAAATAGAGGTACTAATCTATGTATGGTACATACCTAAGCAACACTATCACTTTAAGGCAATTGGGGAATCTATTCGGTGTATCAAAATCTTCAGCCTGGGGTGTTGTGGGTCGAGTAAGCAGCTGGCTTGTTTCCAAAGCAGATGTGTGTATAAAGTGGCCACAAGGAGAACGTATCTCTGAAAACTGCCGTCAGTTCGAAGCAAAAAAGAAACTACGAGGTGTAATCGGTGCCATTGATTGCACGCATATTACGATTGCTGCACCAAAATTAAACAAAGAGTGCTATTACAATCGTAAGCAAAACTTTACCATTGTTTTGCAAGGGGGCGTCGATGCAGAAAAAAAAATTCATTGACATTTGTGTTGGCGAGCCAGGATCTTTACACGATAGTCGTGTTTTGCGAAGATCGGCTTTGTATAGAAGAGCTCACTCTTACTTTGCCCAATTGTTGTCCAACAATACATTTCTGTTGGGTGATTCAGCCTACCTTGCTTCAAAATAGTTCCACCTTACAAGGACTACGGATAACTTACGGACCAACATCTAGCATTTAACAACCTGCATTCAGCTACAAGAATGGTAGTTGAAAATGCATTCGGCTTGTTAAAAGTACGATTTATACGCCTAAACTTTGTGATAACGCAGTAGAACGGCTTTAATTTTTTTTTTTTTTTTTAAAGAAAAATGTTTAAAAAAGAAAGATATAATCGATTTTCTTTTAAAATTTTAGCATCCAGCTACATGCATTCTTGCCTTTCACATTATGCATTGATGAGAATTGGTTTGTGCCATATTTTTGTGTGTCCCACGTGTATGGAAAAACAAATCATTTTCAAAATGTATGAGGTGGGACACAAGCCAAAAAAGTAGACTTTTGTGCTGATAAAGGTATCTTGTTAACGGTAAGGCAAAACACTTTGAAAATTGGTAGGTGAAGTTTTAATAAGACTAACTTCAATTTAAAAAAATAAAAAAAAATCCTATCGCACAGTTTCGGAGTACTAAGCACGCGAACCTTTAAATGCGTTTTTCTCGAAAAAGTGCCAATGGCGTATGGAACAAACCAATTCTCGGGCGACGATAAGTTATCCGTTTGTAAACAACTGTCATTTATGCCAAACACACGTTTATTAATAGGAATTCTGCTTTGAGATACGAGTTAGTCTTGTGTTAGAGTTATTTTGTGTTTATTAAAAGGGGTGAGTATTTTTAGTCAGATGATTATTATTGAGGTGACTTGAATTTCATAAGGCTTTCTTCAACAACCTGCTTTGTCATTTTATTTCAGTATCGTTTTGCAAATCACTATGGATCTAGTTACACTCCAAAAAGGTCTCTAAATTTTCCATCTGTATAACGAAAATCAGCATTTTCTCAGAATTTTGTTTGTGCAATTTGAAGAGCTTCCGCTGCTCATCGACACACTGAAACCGCTTTCGGCTAAACGATTCACAAATTTTAATTTTCGTTTTAATAAGGTAATACTTGACCGATTACACCTGATCCAGCAAGAATTGGTGAGAGACTTAAGGCACTGCAGCTGAAAGTGTGTAAACGCAAAGAAATGGTGCACCATAATGAACAAGGTATCGTCTATCTTAATTCATGTCTTCGGTTTAAGTACACGAAATTGACTCCGCCCGTTGTGGATCAAAACGGTGTTCAAGCTTCATTACCACCAATCACGATCCGCACAAAACTGCCGCTCTCTACCAGTGCATTTGCTTTTCGACAATAATGAATTTATACAAATACAGGGCCAACCATGTAGCAATTTAGTTTATTCATCTAGTTACCGAGATGAAAATGTTGTCGGATTAGAGTTACTCTAAGACCAAAATTTCTTACAGCCAAAAGAACGTCTATTCCACTTTTATTCCACAGTTCAAGTAACCCATAGAATATGACTTGATCCATAGGTTAAAATTTCTCATTAATAAAAATATTTATTTACCGGAATAGTAAAGTGACGTTTACCCAAGGATCTCTTTACGATTTTTTTTAATTGATACTTAACAACCGATTTGTTGTCAATTGGACCTTGTTTGCGAATAATCTTAGATCTTTGCTATGGAGGCTGTTGACCACTAGCATACCAACTTCACAAATTTGTTGTATAAACTCAAGTATTGTTGGCGTTTTAGGTGCTTTCTTTAGGCCAAAACATCTATTCGAAACAGTCATTGTGTAGGCTATACAGAATACGCTTTGCAAAATACATAGTTTCCGATCAAAATCAAAATCTGCATTTAAAGCCAACATGAGTAGGCCTTTGAATGAGTCGCAGAGCGACTGAGCAATCACGTATCTAATTTTAAAAGGTAATTCTCTCTGGAAAAAGCAATACACTACTATGATTAGAACAGTTATTTGCTAGAAATTTAGTTTCAACTCATTTCCATACACAAAGCAATAATTCAAAAGAGATATGAAGGTATTTGTATTTTAATAGGATCGTTTTCATATTTCCAATGAAATCGAAATTCAAAATACATAATTAAAACCAAACATCGAGGACTACAAACACTCATTCTCGTCTATTTATGATGTAAATACTTGTGCAATAATCGATAAATAGAAATACCCAAATTAGGTCGAATGCTGCGGTTGCGGTATACAAGGCTCTTCAGTTTATCCTAACACATTTACACTTATATAAAATTTTCCATATTCATGTTGATGTTTGCATTTTCCGAAAACGAAAAAAAACGAAAACCAGACAGGAATGGGAAGGAGTCCTTTTGGCACTCGATAAATTGAAACTGTATTTCAAAGCTCTTCAACTATATTTTATGTGTAATTAGTATAAGTGAAACATTATTTGATAACATCAATGCACTTTGGTTTGTTTATATTCTGACGAAACGTCATCCACTTCCTTCCATCGTCGGTCGTGTGAAAGTATGAAAATATTTGATTTGAGTCACTCGGGTGGAAAACAAATAATGTGACTCGTTATGCAGAAAGTTTATTTGAATTTGCATACGCATGCATTTCAAAAAGTAAAGAAAAATAACACTGTTTATATAAAAACATAAACAAATATTAAAAATAATGTTTCTTTTTTTCTTTTGGAGTCAGTCTAAAGGATCAAGGAATTGCCACAATGAAAGAAATGCCATTTTAAGCCATTTGCTCCCTTTTGAACTAGTGAGAAAGTGCAATGAGCATCTTCCACGAATAATTTCTTTTAGAAAAAGAAATAGAATTCATACCTTTCAGGGTGTTCAGCATTTTGACATATCCGACAGACAAAAGATCCAACGGACCTCAATGACGCAAAACTATCGCTATTCTCATTCAAAGCATCACTGCTGGTTCCCGGTTCATTTTCCTTTCTATTTATTGCCTGTTGTACATCATTTATATTGAACTGCTCCATCGGCAAATTGATTTTCCGTCTATCTGTATCTGTAGAACAATGAAAAACTAAATTCTCAGTAGTTGGTTGATGATCTTGAGGACCTTCGGAAGGAGGTCGAATCATTTGATTGTCTTCGCAGTTGCAGCTTACTGATGTGCTATTGGTTATTGTTGTTGTCGTTGGAAGAAGAACACGTGGATTGCGGGCTTCATACTCATAAATTGGAGAATCGATAGGATACGAATTGAAACTAAATGGAACTGCGTAAAATGTACCTGTGTGATTCACAAAGCGCCAACCGTATCTGTTGAAACTGTTTGTGTCCGCTGGATAATAATGATGCAGACGGTGGACTAATCGTTGAGTTCTATTCGATCCTAATAGCAAAACAAAGATTGAAATATTTTGCTTCATTGATATTTGAGAGAAAATTTTACCTTTAATGCCCATTAATATTTAAAATCTTCCTTTGGAAGAATATTTTTTGTGTTTTCCTTACTCAAACAATTTTCTTGGTTTGACTTGAAAATACTTAAAAACAAAATCTAAATACATACATATGTAAATATAACGTTTGGTAATTTATTTAATTTTTGATAAATTTGAAATTTTAGGTTTATTAGTTTTTTTGGTTTTAAGTAAAATTCTCTGAAAGATTTGACTTCTCTCTCTCTGGAAACACTGAGTTGGTGAAGGTATTGGATTATGGAGCACATTTTATGCTCCGGGATGGTTACAAAGGTCAGTGAAAGCTACATAACAATATTTTAAAACTAATATTAATGATTTAGTCGCATAGCCTACATTTCGATATAATTTCAGCATTCAAGGCAAGCTAATCGATTCTCTGTTGGGCGAACAATTTTGTAAGCTCGCTTTGCTTGCTCTTTTTCACTTGAAAGGAAGAAATTATGGAATAACATTAGAAGACAATATTTGTTTTAATCAAAGACAGTTTCATACTTTAAACCATTACCAAGTGGAAGGAATATGAACGAAGAATTATTTTCCTTCGTTCTCCTTGATTCTGATCATTTCAAGTCCTTTGTGTACTGAAAACAGTGCTGTTTTTCAGATATATAAAGGAATTTCTCATTTTTTGAACTTCGAAGACTATACACGAGGGTTGTTTTTGGTGAGAAAATTTAATGCAGGTTATACAAATAAACATGTTCACAGCTTACATCCAGGTGTGACCAACAAAAACATGAGAAAAAAGTTCAGTCAGTTTGCCTTTGCGCGTACAACCTAAACCAATGTTTGTTTCTTATAAGTTATAACTAATTATGACCGAGACATAGTGCGAGCATTAGGGATAAAGAGAGGGTTTGCAAACGGGGTTTCAGTGTATAGTGAACTTGAATTCCTGAACATTGAACATTTAACAAGTGTGGAAGAGAGTTCCACATTCGCCTAGTACGGCTAAAAAAATGAATCTCTGCACCAAACAATAGGACGTCTGAAGTTGCGTTCGAAGGCAAACTGATGAGTGTTCCTGGAAGCGAGAATCACAGCTGAATTCTTTTAAGGAAAAGAAGACTTATGGCTATTTTACTGGAGTATCAACCGGCGTTACCAATTGAAAAAAGGGATTGAAGTAGATTTTATGAAAAAGCGAAGAAGATTGAGAAAAAGGGAAGTAGATCTTAAAATTTTATATTTTATACTGAGGAGCATATAGGAAAATACTATACGTTATTTAACAAAAAAAAAAGAAACTAGCAGCCCCAAAAACGTTTTTCCATCTAACGATATTGAGATCACAACTTGGTCAACAGATCTTTGATAGTTGTTCTGAAGGCAGAAAGCGAAAGAAGTTATTTTTTGATTAAAACTCTATAATCGAGTGCTATAAAAACTATTCGCAGAGTGGCGTGACAGCTCTTGAAGAGCCAAGGCCTTAGTGGCTTACTCTCATCAACAATTCTCTGAGTGCGTGTGAAGAATTGAGGGGACCTACATTTTAACGCCGATTCCGAACGGCAAAGTTGAGAAGCACTTTTTCATGACAGATTGATACTCTTGGAAGTTTTGTCAGGTCTTCGCAAGAGGCAGTACCCTTGAAAGATGAAATAAAAACTTTATGGGCACGAGTAGGACTCACACCCACGACGTTCTGCTAAGCAGCCAACGCACATAACCACTAAGCTACTGGCAACTAATATCGATTTGAAATTGCGGGAAAATATTTGCGAATAATTAACATGTTAACCAATATCACGGCTACCAGGCCTTCATTTCGATGAATAGAGAATAGAAACCTTTCTTATGATGAACCAGTCGATGGCATTTGGAGCAATTTTTTCTGTCCATGATACTTTTCGAAAATCATGAACAAATCGATTTCGCTTAATTCAACATATTTCATAGTTCTCATTATCCTTAGCTTATTCCTGAAACCCACACTCAACTGCAAACTCTGTTTGCCGAGATATGTATTTACATTAGAAGATAGTCTTTCTGTGCGATTACAACAACCTTAAGACAAAAACCAAAAAACAAGTTTTTTTTATCATAACTCGGTGACCAGACCTTGCATGTAGTTTTGGTTTTCAACGACTGATAGAGGGCGAAGAGACCTTTGTTCTTGTGCATAATTTGATAAGGGCTACCTAGGAAAATTGAGAGATTTCGAATTAGATCTATTTCATATGTTAACGCTAGTATCAACCGTAAAGGTAATAGTAAAAGAGTGTTAGTCTAGACAAGAAACGGAACGACGAGCGACCGTGTTTCAAGGTCGTATACTTACGTGATTCGAATTTTTTGTCACCAACAACAAGATGATGTTTATAGTATGAGGGCGAGACGAGGTTTCCTGGGTCACCTAGTGTATAACAGAGGATTACACACAGAATTACACACATCTTTTTTGCCTTCCAAAATAATGTGTCTTTGCACTTAAGAAATATATCAACTTAGAAGCTAAAATGTGCTTATGCTCAAAAACCCTTTAAAATCAAGTTCTATTATTCAGACACCGAGGACATGACAAACTTGTAATTTGCTTACCACTTGTGTCTTTCCTTCGAGGATTAATAGCATACACTCCATTTCTACACAAAGTCACTGTAACCCATCAACAACACAAAAACAAGCAAACACAAACAAAAAAATACAAAATGCTGAAATAATATTCAACTGACATGCAATCAATTTAAACTTCTTCATCCTGAATACCAAAAAAATAAAGAAAAAAAAACTTTAATCCCCGAAAACAGATGAACATCAAACCTTTTATAGATTTAAGGAAATAGTTTGAAGTTACACGGATAAGAAGAAAGACGACGCTCGAGAAAATCCCTTACTTCGTAATTTTCTTTCTCGAAAAAAAACAAGCGAAAAAATACTCTCATAGTCCAAAGTTCTCAGATTCCTTATCCCAAAGTAACCCTTCGTTACATTATTAATGATGGAAAGCAACAGAAGTGTATTTTATAAGAAGTGTTATTGCGAATTTGTGTATTTTCGTCTGTATGTTTGTGTGTGCGTGAAGTAGAGGGCGGCAAAAAGAAAAAAAAGAGAATAAGAATTTCATCAAGATAAGCAAAACTCAAATCCTTTCACCATCGTCGTATAAGCTTACCCACAAGATGGATGCTCCTTATGTTTTATTCACACACATGTGGCCTTCCCTATCAAAACGATGTAGGTACTTTTCTCCAAGGAAAGATTTTTTAATTTAAAAAAAAAAGAGAAAAAATGAAAAATGTCTTGCGTCGGTTAAGTCAGTAAAATTAATTAAAACACTTCGTTAATCCTTGTGTTATCCTTTCAATCCATGCAACAACAATTAAGAATCTCTCACCAACGATGAACGACCTTGGCCGGAAGTTTTAAAAGAAAAATCTGTGCATGACTCAAAGTCAGTTATCTTATTGCAATTAATTTTCCTTCAATAAATAACCTCATATTTGATGATCCTTTTATAGGTAAAATCTGATATGAGCAGCTGTAAACCTTTCACCGGGACTCACTTAGTTTCGAAAGTAACCGCCTTCCCTAGTCGGTGAACGAGTGCCTGTGTTCCTTATGGAAAACAATGAAAGTAGATACCTTCGGTGGCGCAAAGGTTATGGATGGCCCTAACTCCCACTCCATTAAGCAACAAAAAAAAGCTAACCGCAAAGTGGGGAAAAAAAACACTCAACAAATCGCTTCGTGGATCGCATTACACCATTTTGACTTTGAGAAGCATAAAAGTTTGCAACGGATCCATGTTTGGAGAGATGTTTCCTCTTACTTTACTTTTTGTTTTTGTTTTTTTGGAAAGAGATTAATATTTCATTTGGAGCTGAGCTATCAGCATTATGCCAGGATATCCAATACCTTTTTAAAAGCGACAGGGCGCGCAGCACTCTCTCATAATCCTCTTTGCACCTAAACAAGGGCTCACGTCTATCTTCTTTAAACACATCCTAAAACCTAAAATATAGTCGCTAGAATCCAACATCGCATTATTTATAAGAGAGTGTCTTTTCTCTCGACGTAAATTTAGCATTATGAAGCACTAAACACTTTGCGAGCAGGCCAGGCAGACACAATACGAATTTCCGTTCGTTCCTTTTTCCTTTGAGTTTGTTTCGTTATACTTTTGTGTTCTTTGTTTTAAAAGGATGTTTGTGTTTACGCAAAAATCACTTGCCTTTGGTTAGGGTTGGTGGAACATAAATTATGTAGGTGGGGTAGAATATTGTGGGTGGGCTGACCTAGAATACACTTGTTGTCAAAAGTACGGCTGGGGCTAAAACACAACATTATCCTTCTTAAAGTTTAGAAAAAAGAATTTGTGCTCCCCTGCGTCTCCCTCGAATGGCTCGTGGTATAATGACGAAGAAATCAGATCAAGAAACAGACGAAATGCATGCTTTTGCTTTTGAAAGAATTCAAATTTTGTGTTTATTCACATTTATTGCAAAACGATGTTTCTTTGAATTTGCGGATGAGCAAAACGTTTGCATAAAGTTTGATTTGTCGACTTTTGCCCTTTAAATTATTCTTAATTGTGCACGCAATACCTATGTTTCTTCTGTAATTTAACCGACTTCTCTTGTGAAAATCTCGCGAACACATAATTTCTCACCCTTATCCATAGGCCATAGCAGATTTTTATCAACCTTACTCGAATACTATTTCTAAATCAAACATTTTTTGAAATTTATTAAAAATTCGACTTTAATAGTTGTTCTTCCTCCTGGGTGGACCTCGTCCATATTGAAGATCCTTCAGACTCGCGGACTGTTTTCATCCAACGCTAGGTTGTGGATGAGACAAGATTTCCTGTATATATACCTACTTTAATTTGGCTTAAAACGTTGGCCATGGTCAGCCTTTTGGGGTGCCAAAAAAAAAAATTATAGAAGCCAGCTAATCAAGTTGCTATAGGTCAATGGATCAGCTGCTGTTAGGAAAGGAACTCCGAAATCGTCGTGTGGGAAAAGTTATGGAAAATGGAGCCAGCAAACACAACAAATAAGTATATTATGTAAATACGAGACTGCATATCGAGAGATGCATATCGAGACTCGAACTCATTTTTCGTAAGTGGATACGTTCGAGTGTCGATCACCTAACTTCGAGAGCCGAGGTGATCGTTGCTCGTTTGTCATTATATCTTTTCCGTGGGTCCGTCGCCTTCAGTCAATCGAGGTAATCGAGGTTTATTGGTATTTTAGAACTATGTATATCAGTATTTTCAACAAAGGAATGAAAACCACATAACCTGGGGGGCAGACCTTTGGTTTGATTCCAGATGTAGGGATTCATCCAAAGGACTTCATACCGTCCCATAAAGGGTTTTCCAATAAGGATTTGAAAACTTTTATTTTCTTAAATAAAATCAAAAAAACTATATGAATGGCACTCAACTTCGTTCATATAGCCTTGGCCATTCTGGTGAAAAGACCGCTATTCCGGTTCAATATTGGTGCTGAGCTTTTCCAATCAATTGGCCCATTTCTTGAGATAACACACTTATCAAACTTACTCTTCAATAAATCGAAATGAAGTGTTGTATGGCTTGTGGCACCATGCCACCCAAGTCCATAACTTCCAATTCAGCCCAAAAATAATCGGTGATCATGGTACGATAACGCTGGATATTCTCAGTAAATTGACGACCGTTATCGTCGACCAAAAAAATTGGCCTAATACGTGTGTGTGGATGAAGTTTCGATTAAAGAGCAAGTGAAGATGTTCACCCGATCCACAACGCATACTTTTGCTAATAGACGAACACATTGAGGCAAATATGAGTTTCGTCACTGAAGCCCAGTTCTTGAGAAATCCGTAGAAATTACTGATTTGGATAATTTGTTAAGGACAACAGAATGACACCGATATTTTTGACACTTTGACCAACCCTTAGACTCTATTTTGTGCACTAAACCTGTTATTGCTTCTAGGGCGAGAACTAAAGGGTCCGCCAAATAACTTTTTTTTTTTGAAAATGCTATAAAAAAAATTTACTGAATATTTTCTCAAATATCTTTTTTCATTTGAAAGTACAATCCTTTCGGTTAATAATGAAAAATAATTTCATTCAAATGGCTGCCTCGGCTGGCCATGCAGTAGCCTTCACAATCGGTCCAATTTTTAAGCACATTATCGATTGTGCGCAGCTGTATTTCACCAATGGCTTCACTAATATTGTCCTTTAAAGCATCAATTGTCTATCGCTTGTCGGCGTAACACTTATCTTTTACGACACCTCACAACGGTCCACCGCAGCTCTGAGGTGGCCAAACGACATCAGCTCTGCGGCTGATAATGCGATCTTCAAAAACAAGGCGCAAAACATCAAGTGAGGCTTCGGCTGGTAGGCACGTAGTGCTGTACTGTGAAACTAAATGTAGCCAATATCCACCTCTTAAATTTTTGTGGCCCGATAACCATCGCCATTGACTGGTTCCAAAAATCATAGCTCCTAAACGAGTTGAGATATTTCCACAATTTTTTTTTTTATTTTGAAGGTAACACCCAACGCTATGAAATTGGTGAATTTCAAAATAAAAACATTACAGGGTGTTTCGGAAATAGCTGTCAAAAAGCTTAGTTATATTAAGTGAGATAAAAATGATTAAATGTGAATTAAACAAACAAGAAAATTCATTTTCTGGCGTAAAACAAAAGGAATTGACGTTTAACAGTAGCGCAAAAAGTAAAACACCGATTTTAGAGGAACAGTGGCGAAAAAAGTTTTTTAATTTTTTTTTTTTTGTAAATTGACATTAGAATAATAATAAATAACAAATTGAACAGCAAATTATACAATAAAAACAGTTGAAATGTACGTACAAACATTAGATTTCTTGAAAACTATCATCTTGGTCCGTGGTAATATTCAATAAACTCAACATTTCCGGAGAATAAAGTGCTTTCATATCGTTTTGGGTCCTTACGTGCCTCAGAGAAGAAATAAGCGGATCAGATGAGGCTGCAAGCATGTTGTATAAGTCTTCATTCTGCCTTATTCTCGAAACTTTGCAGGTATTTTGATATCTATACCTTTTGTAGTCCTTATTTTTGGACTCCTGGGCTTCTTCAGATAATTCTCCTAGGGGAAGTGATTGATACTCTATAATATCTTGACTGTGAGCCAAAATTTTGTGAAGAGTAGGTGTCAGTTGTTTTTCAGGATACTTTTGAGTCAACAGAGCTGCTGTTGCTTTAGTATACTCCCCAAATTTAACTGCGTTCACAACTTCCCTGCAGTTCAAAACATCAAGCATTATTTTCAGCCTGGAAATAACCTCTATGTTTACTCCAGTTATTTAAGCTGTTATCACCGATTGCTCGAAAAATCTTCTCGAAGTGTTCCCATCATTAGTATTTCCGAATCCCTGCTTTGGTTTGTCTACATCGAGTCCAAGCTGATCACGGAAACACGTTTGTATCCTTTCCTTTCTTCTTTTTTGTGCTTCTTTGATCCCAATCGATTCACCGAAATCCTCTCCATCCTGTCGAAGTGTATATGCAAGTTTTAATATAAATTCCATGCATCTGATTCTACCATGCAGTGGAGATATTCCATATTGGTAGTTATGTTCGTCAATGTTTGCATTGGATTCATCTTGGCTATTGAAACTTTTTTGTGTCCTTTTGCATATTGGGCATGACCGCGTTGATTTTGTTTCTGTAAGTTCATTTAAAACTTTTCCGTCAATCTAAAATTTTATGACATCGAGCAATAAAAATAAACATTTAATCCGATTAAAAATTAATACCTACATAAATAATCACTGAACATTTAATCTCCTTAAGTCAAAAGTAACTGCTAATATTTTATTATGGATATAATATAAACCCTTCAATTTAATTTTTTTATTGCCTCCGATTTATGTAATATTTATGACATATCGTATTTTAAAATATTTCCGTCATCAAAAACAAAATTGTGGTGAATTCATTCCCCATTTCAGATAATTTTTTGAATTTGAAAAAAAAAAAAATTTTGTTCGAAAATTCTGGAACACCCTGCAAATGTAATAAATTTAAAACTCATCATATTGTTAGCCGTGAACATTTTCTTCGAATTAAAAAAAAAATTGTGGTGATATCTCAACTTGTTCAAAAGTTACAGTATTAAACATTTTATTAATTTGCCATTGAAAACCCAGAAAATTGAAAAAAAAGTGCCTGCCATCGATTAATAAAATCGCTCTAGCTCAGTTGGGCGCAAGTTGGCGCAAATTATTTCTTCAGGATTATATTAAGAAATACTTCAGCTTTCATTATGCGTTGAGTTTTGCTTAATGCTTTTTGAAGCTTTTTTTTCCATGCAATGTAAAGTCAGAAAAAGGTACAAAAAGTGGTGTCCAAAAAAAAAAAAAAAAATATATATATAGACATTTTTTTTTTTGTAATATTTTTTCCAAACATATATTTTACCGTATTTGTTAATTTCAGAAAGAAAAAACAAAAATTCTTTCCCCACGTTCGTAATATAGCTTCTCAAAGTCAAGAAAAAGAAAAAAAAATTGTTTGTTATTAAAACTGAAAAAAAAGTTCAACTTTGACCCCCTCTCAAAACCAAACCGTTGGGAAAATTAAAAAAAAACTTCGGTTTCAAGAACTTCAAATATTTGTTAATTCAGCGAAACAACAAATTTTGAATTCTGGAACAACGAAAAAAATGAATTTTGGAATGACTTTAGCCTAAACGGGCCACTGTGCGTCGGCCGAATTGAAAATTTCACCCTTTCTCTCCATATCGCCAAAACTCAACAAATTAATTCCCAGCTCTAACCTTCAAGCCTGTTAAACTCAGGAGTGGAGTGACATTATACATTTACTTAAATTTCTTAAATTGCCATTGAACAAGACAGAATTCTCACGGGCTCAAAGGAGCCCACATAAGGTGGTTGCTCCCCAATCCACCACTATCCAGCTCGCAGCCCTACAACACCCGCAATTGTAATTTTTGTGCGCCTTTCATTCCCGTATTGTAATTTATGGTAAGTGAAAAACTTTTCCAAAAAACTCCCCAATAAAGTGCCTTTTTCGTCTTTTATTTGCTTTTCAATTGTATACGAAATTCTATTAAAATGAAACTCCGCTGGCTCAGACTCCCCAAGGAGAATAATTGTTGTGAAAGGATT
Source organism: Sphaerophoria taeniata (assembly GCA_943590905.1). NCBI lineage: Eukaryota > Metazoa > Arthropoda > Insecta > Diptera > Syrphidae > Sphaerophoria > Sphaerophoria taeniata. Next base: position 48,340,388 of record OX016540.1, read on the forward strand.
CGTTTTCATTCCCCAAACGAGTAAACGAAAAGCACAACAATTCAACAACAATGTCGTAACGCACGTTTGCAGGAACACAAGAAAGTTGAAAAAGTGAAATCGGAAAAAAACCAAATCAAATATCTTGAAAGTTAATCCCGACAAAAGCTGATATTCTACCCCCTTTGCCCCTCCGAAAACAATACAAAAAGCACAACACAAACGAAAGTTGCTACGGACATGTTGACTTTAAGTCCAATAAAAAGACACATTTTTTCCTCTTTTGTTGCTCAATAATTCTCAATTTAAACACATGCAGCACATTTTTTTGCGAATTTTGTTTTTGTTTATAATTTAGATTAAGAGTTTTTAATTTGTTCACATTATTAAACGGATGCTCTCGGGAGATAACTGTGCGTTGTGGCGGTGTGATGGCAGAATTTGTTTTGTTTGTTTATTAAAAATAATTATAATAACGTTTCGCAACAAAGTCACTCGCTTGCCGATGGGATTCGGGAAATGGATTAATTCGATTAGAAAAGTTTCTTTGGCAAAAACCAAAAGCAAAAGCAAAAGCAGAAGCACAAACAAACCAAATTCATATTTCCCTCGGTAATTGGGTGATATAGATTCATATTAAATGTTTTTGCAAGTGGTGGAGAAGAACATTTAAGTTGGCCAAAGTATATGGAAACCGAATAAAGTTGTTTACCCTTGCTACCGGAACAATAAAAAGTAATGATACTTTATGCGAGGCAGAAAAGTTTTGGCACTAAGAAAAATTGTAATTGTTTTTTTTTTTTTATCTGAATAAACAGATTGGAAAGTTTCAATCGGGATTATCACAATCAGGGCATTATTAACCCAAGGAGTGACCTTCATTTAGCTGGAGCTTTATTATTTCGGAAGTTTTAAGGAGATAACGCTATGATTGAGAAGAGGAAGATATCAGGGAAAACAGGCAAAAAGCCTTTAATTTTAATTTCAGGGTAGATAAAATCAATAAAATAAGAAAGATCTCTCTAGGTCTTATAATACTATCATGCTGATATGGCCCCACATCTATTTGCTAACATAGTTCGAAACTGGGTCGTATGAACGCAAGGCTTAAAACAAATAATTTTAGATTATCTCATAATGATAAAAATAATTTTTCTGTTTGCAAATTTGTCATCAAAGTTTTGTTCTCAAAGATCATGAGAAATCTTATAATTCAAGTTTTTTTGTCCGTAGAAATAGTAAACGATAGTTTGCAAGTTTATTGTTGTTCACAATTCATTGTGGAGCGGAACACACTTGAAAAACGTTTGCAAGTTATTCATATTTATTACCAAAGTTCGCGTTTGCAACTTTAAGATTTTTAAGTCACTTTGCAACATCATCAGTTCAACGTCTTAACATTGGCTAAACGAAGTTTGTATGCCAAGGCGACAAAAAAGGATACAAAGCGCATCTTAAATCAACAATTGAGCATCTCTGTGATGTCATTTTGTCGAATTTTGGGAACAGATCTTGGTTTACATCCATTCTAAAATTATAAAAGAATTAAAGCCTGTTCAGCCAATTATTCATAAATTGGGTTGAATAACAACTAGAAATTGATGACCTTCGTGGAGCTGGCTGGTGTTAAATTTTTCGACGTTTGTTTTCAATTTATTAATTTTATTCGCAATACGCTGAATTTTCTCGAAGTCACGTTTACAGCGAATTCAAAAAACATCAACCTTTGGGGCAGTTCTTTAAATAGGAAGATACTTGGCATACGCAATAGCCTGCTACCTATCTGATCGCTGCTAATCGTTCACTGTTATGGACCATTTTATTTAAAAAAAGTTATGGTAGAAATTTCATTGTCACTTTTGTCAACAAACTTTCTATCGTTAAAGCATAAATGTACCACAATCCTTTCCTTATTCTAAGCCTTATCAGTTAATATAAAGACCCTTTTCCAAAAAGATGAGTAGATGCAATTAGAAAGTATATTGGGGCTATCAAAAAGTTTATCAATATTTTTTATCTAACGAACAGGTTTATTGGCCAATAAAAGACTGTTTATAGTTTCAATAAATAATATGTTTTTAGCCTTGTTTGTGGGGCCAATGAACTATTTCATTGCTTCAATCAACCTTGTTTGTTGAACTAATAAAATGGCTTAAATAAATGGCGACAGCTCTTGAAGAGCCAAGGCCTAAGTGACTTACTCTCACCAACAATTTTCTGGGTGCGTGTGAAGAATTGATGGGCCTACAATTTAACGCCGATTCCGAACGGCAAAGTTGAGAAGCACTTTTTCATGACAGATTGATACTCTTGGAAGTTTTGTCAGTTCTTTGCAAGAGGCAGTGCCCGTGAAAGATGAAATAAAAACTTTATGGGCACGAGTATGACTCGAACCCACGACGCGACGTTCTGCTTAGCAGCCAACACACCTAACCACTAAGCTACGGGCAGATAAAACGGCTTATTGAATTAAAATTAAAGTGATTACTTAAGCCAAAAAATAGTTTATTGAAGAAACATTTTTTTAGCAAAAATTGTTTGAAATATCAATACAAAAGTTATTAGGATAATGAATAACCAGTCAATAAACGCTGTTTATTAATATTATTAACTATATTTTTGTCAGTGGTGGCATGAATGGTGTCACCGAAAGCCCAAACTAGTTATACGAATTGATTGGGTGTTCACAGCTGAATTGTCCAGGATAATTGATGATCGGTTTCAGTGAAATTGACCGAAGATTTGAAGGATTGAAGTTGTTCTTTCCATTTTCTAGGAGAATATGTAATGTTTGTATTATTCAGCGCGTTGATTAAGAGGGTGGAGTAGATGTTTCATCGACACCTGTTGACTTCTTTTTATTTTTTGTCGTCCGTTCCATTGCTTGTGTTCTTATCAATGTCCATCAATTGAAAATATTGAAAAATTATGGCGTACGTTCAATTTCCGTCTTTTGGTGGAACGTTATTAAAACAAGCTCATCCAAAGGATGAATTAAAATATCCAGTTCGCAGTGGTCACTGGCGAACACAACTGTCTGAAAGCAGTCTCAATTGTGACAACCCATTTTATCCCTTATTATCAGTCTGTTTTCGTACAACAAAGAATCTACAAAGGAATGCCTCTCCGTGGCCAGCTGGTTGACATCATATACAAGGCCATCCCATCTGTCATATTAGATACATCCCTTTTAGAAACTAGTTTAAGGGTACACATTGATATTTTAGTTCTTTTACATTAGAAGTAAATACAGATACAAATTTATTGTTGAGCATCTATTTATGTTCTCAAAAGATAATCACTTGTGGTTCACTAGGGCGTATACTTGCTTTTTTAAATTTTATTTATTTAACTGTATTTTCTTCATTTCTGACAATAGTTTGGTTAATTCTTGGTCTTTGCAAACATTAAACATGTCAAAACGAAACATTTGTTAAGACTTTTTTAATTATGTTCGGATTAATTAAAGTTCTTATGGTGATTTTTGCCACCCTACTTGACTTGTAAGAAGAAATTATTGGGGTCGTGGCCAGTTACCGAACAGTTTGCGGACTATGAGGAAAGAACATGTTACAATTAATTTTTTGTAATTTTTTTTCTGAAATGTTATCTCAAATATTTTCATGTTTGATACTATTTTTTTCCATATACATGATCAGTAAATATTACTAAAAGATTATAATGAAAATAAGCTTTTTTTTAATGTTCTCAAACATCTATTTTAAACTTACTTTTGCCTTTAATAAAATAATATTTTAAAATAAACAAAACTCAACTCAACTGCTTATTTAATCAGTTTTCAATTTTCACAAGGTTTTAATTCTTATTGATTGAAAACGACTATCAGAATTTATTCATTACATAGATATTTGAGAGCTTGGTAATCTTCTTTCTTTCAATATCGAAAATTTTAAATCCTCAAGCCCATGTTATGGACATTGTTTTTTAATCAATTTTACAAGCGTTTATTGACAACATCAACAAAAAAGTATATTTTTGAGCAAACAACAATTTATTTTAGTACCTATAGGGTGGTCCATATAAAACGCGTGATTTTGGTTGTAAAATAAATCCAAGAGTTTTCAATCTTAAAGTTTTTATCATGATAGAAGGATCTATGAGAATTATGGGTAAAACAAAGTATTTGACAAATGTTCGTCTCGGCTTCAGTGGTATACTTCTATCCGATGGTCAATGACTCTTAAACAGAATTGAGGTTGTTTTTACGAAATGCATTTCGTTTTGAACGCTTATATACGTAAAATACCTTAACAATCATAACGCAATGCTCAATTGTATACATTGAGACACTGAAACAAAAAAATGTCAAAGTAAGCTGGGTAGACTTGACGTTGAATCGGTATTCACAATTTACACCGTTCATAGTCGTTGGACCACTCTTTATAGGTCAATTTACAAAAAAAAATCATAAAATTTGCTAACATCAAATAAATAAATTGTTTTGCTTCACATGACTTAAGACTTTCAATTGAAAAAGGACATCAAATATTTAATGAATAAAATCTTTGAAGTTTATATTAATTGAATTTGCTAAGAAGAACAGAATCCTTGTGTTGGCACCAAAATATATGCAAGTCCATAAACCAATTCTGATTTCCCCTGACACTAGCAACAAAGCCAGATTTTATATAAGCCGAACACAACACTCAAAAGGTCCAAACTTGTTTCACTTATTCACATTTCGTTTTATCATTATTTCAGGTTTCATGGATCAGAAAACGTGATTTGCACATCCTTACGGCTGGCTCCACAACATACACATCTGACCAGAGATTCCAGGTAAGAAATAAATCCCCATCTATAAACATAAACACTGTACACAACATATTTTATGTATACAAAAAAAGTGAACGAAAAAAATAGTCCTTGCTAGAGCAATGTCCCGTCCGGTCTACGGATGCTGTTTGATGCTTTTATCGTGTAGTGTAACGAACGAATGAACTTAACCAAATCAATCTGCATGCTTGAAAACACATTTCTATTCCGAGTTTTTTCTTGCCTCTGAGTATTTTGAAAGAAAAAAGGTTAAGGTTGTCTAGGATCAAACGAAGATGTTGAGATTTTTGTCCTTCATCACACAACATTGCATGCACGAAATGATTTTCAAAATTCTAGGAAAAAATAAATCCCATAAAGCTTGCACATTACTTTAAGGTAAAGAGAGTGGATGCTGCTTTTCATTTTTTTTTTTGTCTCTAGTACTCCAGTGGTCCCTTGCCACTATCGAGACTCAGGGACAGGATGACGATCATTCTTTAAATAAAATGCCCGTCGGATGCTGCGTGACTAAATATAAATATCATGAAGAAATTTTTCGTGCAGCAATTCAGGAGCCATTGTGATGTTAGTCTTTGTTTTTTTCTTCTTTTTTTTATTGGCTCGGAGTACCTACTATATAGAGCTGGAGATATGAGTAAAGTGAAGTCCCTTGGAATGTTCGATAAGGGAATTTTTTGTTCTTTGTTTGTTCTGTATCAAGTCTCTCAGTTTATAGTAATTTGATTGTGTTTTGTTTTGTTGCAGGTGATACGACCGGAAAACTCAGGCAATTGGACACTGCAGATAAAGTATCCCCAGCCAAGGGATTCTGGTATTTACGAGTGCCAAATCAACACAGAGCCAAAAATGTCCTTGTCATACAATTTCAACGTTATTGGTAAGTGTTTACTCTGCACATATACAAACGTGTAATCTATATAGCTAGATAGACAGCGAGGGATTAGTTTTTCTAACTTCTGAAATTCTTGGCATTTCAAAGGAAGATGAAAAAAATGGATGGGGAAGAACCATTTCTATTTTTAAGGTGTGATACGAGTATGTCCTATGTCTACCACTGTGTGAGTGGCGAACTATTTCACGTTCATCGCATTCAGACCATAAGGTTTTTTTTTTTTTTATTTTCGTGCTCTTATCTGCCTATCTATGAGTTCTCTTTTTTATGATGGCAAAGACAAGGCATCTTAATTAAATTTCCGGCTCTTTTTTTTTTTTTTTTTTGTTCTTAAGATAACATTTTCAAGGATCATCTTGACAAGTAGGTATGCTATTACTCCATCCAAAGAAGTTTAATTTTTTTGGTGTGTCAAGGTTTTTCTTATTCATAAGAACTTCGTGTTGTAGGCAGAAGGCACCTACTCGTTTTCAGGAATTCAAAGTCTCATGCAATAAGAAGTTGGAGTGAAAAAAAAATCAATCAAGTTTTTAAGAATCAGCAAGATGATGTTCCTAAGTAACTAGTCAACGAAACGAAACAAATCTGCTTATGATAGCTGGCGATGTCTGAATTCGGGATCCCATAAATAGTGATCCAGCTGTGTTAAACTACGCAGTGCAGTGATTGCAATTGGGAAATAGCTCATTAAAATTTTGTCAAAAATGCGCATGAAGTGAATGAGAAAAACACAAAGAATATCTTTCCACCGCCAAGATCCAAACGTTGGTAGCAGCAATTTCAATGTACTTTAAGACTTCAGCTGTTTAGATCCGGCGAAGAATTGCAATAGCGAACCGCTACTACTTCAGCTTCTAAACCACTCAAGGTTCCTACTATACAAGACTTTGATTTAACCAGTCCTGCTCTAAGGCGTCCAGTGCTGGACGATAAGTAGGGAAATGGTACTGGGTACTTTCAAAAGAATTATTCTTTGACAGATTTTCGGTCCTGTGTACGACTATGGCGAATGGAGAAGAAGATTTCACCGTGAACTATACAAGTTTAATGAAGATGTGGATGTTGACCAGAAAGCCAAGAAAAAAAAAATACTTTGGCTCGGCCACATCGATCGATCGAGCATCGCTCCACCCATAAACATCTTCTCTTCTGAGCGCTCAGGTTCAAGACGACCAGTACAATGGACAGGAAACTGCAGAGAACTTAGTTTTGAATACTGCAGAATGTATGCGAGGGACCGGTAACACGGACTGGGAGATAATTAAGTAAGTCTTTAAGCACTACATAGTTGCTAAGATTACCCCGCATGCATAACAGTTGTCCAAGCAATGCGATTAGAGGGAACGAGTAAACTAAAAATAAAAGAGAGTTATATCTATGGCGGCTGTTTTCTCGGCAAAAACCAATTTAATTTTAATTTTAATTTGAAGTTGGGACTAGACTCAAGAAGAAAGTAAAACTTGAGCCACTTAAAAAAGAGGAAACATTATAGATTATAGGAAAAAGCGATTAGATTGAGAAAATGGGAAGTAGATCTTAAAACAAGTTTAAAATTGACCCTCGCAATCTCGCATAGAGGAACATAGTAATTTAAACAAAAATTGGATCACAACTCGGTAACCAGAGCTTATACGTAGATAGATTTTGATAGTTTTTCTGAAGGCAGAAATTGAAAGATGTTAGTTTTTGATTAAAACTCTTAAACCGATAGTCCAGTCAATAAAGGTTTTCACCTCAAAAAAAATCCAACAGTTTTGAAACTTGGCACACTTACTAAGGGATGTCTGGTGATGACCCAAAAAAAAGTCCCCAAGAACCCGACGTGAGCTCTAGCGGCAGTTAAGAGAAACATGGAGTTTGTTTCAGTTTTTCACGTTTATCTCAAAAACTATTTGTCGTATCAAAAAATTTTGTACTACAAAATTAAAGCTCATTAAATTTTATAAAAAAAAACTTTCATAAACTTTTTCGTATCTCTTATAGTTTATAAAATAACTCTAGCGGCAGTGAAGAGAAACATGCGGTTTTTTCGGTTTTTCGGGTTTATCTTGAAAACTATTTGTCGTATCAAAAAATAATCTTCTACAAAATTAAAGCTTATTAAATTTCCGAAAGAAAAAAAAATTACGTTATAAATAACTCCACCCACATTGATGGAAAACAAGTAATTTTTTCATGCTTATCTTGGAAATGGTTTCTCGTATCAGTCCAGACAATAAACAATAAACATTCGCATAGAGCTGAAAATTGGTACAGAGCATTAGAACACCGATTAAAGTAAAATGTCAAAAGTCCCCAAAAATCCCATGTGTGCATAAGAAATTATTCAAGGTCAAATGTCGAAAATGTTGGTTTTTCATGCATATCTTTGAAACGAAGGAAGCTATCAAAAAAAAGTATATCAAAGGCTTGTACGCCTTGTAATTCTCTAAAAAAAAAATTATGACACTTTTTTTCCTACGAGCAAGCGTTTAGAAAATATTGCGATTTTAAACTGTGTCAAATGTCGAAAATAATAGTTTTTTGCGTATTACTCTTAAACGGTGAGTCCGATTGAAAAAAATTCTATGAAAAACTTGTAGATTATGTGGTTTTCTATATAAAAACATTTTTTTTTAAGCTGTCAGAAAAAAAAAATAATTTGGTCAAAACTCAAAATTTCGAATTTTTTATAATTAGCTCCTAAGCCCTGTACAAAATTCGCATAGAGCTGAAAATTGGTACAGAGCATGAGGACATCTCTCTATATAAGATGTCAAAAGTCCCCAAAAATCCCATGTGTGCATAAGAAATTATTCAAGGTTAAATGTCGAATATGTTGTTTTTTTATATTTAACTCTGCAGATTTAATACAATATTTTCTAAACGCTTGCTCGTAGGAAAATAAGTGTCATAATTTTTTTTTAGAGAATTACAAGGCGTACAAGCCTTTGATATACTTTTTTTTGATAGCTTCCCCCGTTTCAAAGATATGCATGAAAAACCAACATTTTCGACATTTGACCTTGAATAATTTCTTATGCACACATGGGATTTTTGGGGACTTTTGACATTTTACTGTAATCGGTGTTCTAATGCTCTGTACCAATTTTCAGCTCTATGCGAATGTTTATTGTTTATTGTCTGGACTGATACGAGAAACCATTTCCAAGATAAGCATGAAAAAATTACTTGTTTTCCATCAATGTGGGTGGAGTTATTTATAACGTAATTTTTTTTTCTTTCGGAAATTTAATAAGCTTTAATTTTGTAGAAGATTATTTTTTGATACGACAAATAGTTTTCAAGATAAACCCGAAAAACCGAAAAAACCGTATGTTTCTCTTCACTGCCGCTAGAGTTATTTTATAAACTATAAGAGATACGAAAAAGTTTATGAAAGCTTTTTTTTATAAAATTTAATGAGCTTTAATTTTGTAGTACAAAATTTTTTGATACGAAAAATAGTTTTTGAGATAAACGTGAAAAACTGAAACAAACTCCATGTTTCTCTTAACTGCCGCTAGAGCTCACGTCGGATTCTTGGGGACTTTTTTTGGGTCATCACCAGACATCCCTTAGTAAGTGTGCCAAGTTTCAAAACTGATGGTTTTTTTTTGAGGTGAAGGCAATTTTTTTCGTTCATTGACTGGACTATGAGTGCTACAAAAAGTATTCGCTTTCAAAGGCTAATAGACTACTTGTAAGCCCTTCATTTGATGTAAAATTGTATAACTGTTGTCGAGGAAGATTGTTAGCAATATCGAAATACGTAAAACGTTTGCGAATATTTAATATTTTAACCAATATCACAGCTACGAGCCCTTCAAAAAAAACTTGAAACCCATTTCGATGAATATCTTTCGACTAAACCTTTCTTTTGATGTATTATTCGATGGGTTTTGGAATTTTTGTTTTCTGTCCAAAATTTTGACAAGGGGTTAAGTCCATGATAGGTATTATTCCAAAATCGTGAAGAAATCGATTTTGCTAAACTCAACATATTTTATTGTTCGCATTATCTTGAGCTTAAAAGTATCTAATAATAAATGAACGTAGCTTACTATAATTTTCCTGTAGATAGATGTAGATACTGTGTTTTTGCGAACGTTTTGAATTCAATCGGTAGTTAGCACTTCTTCAAAACCACAATCTCTTTATCCACACTTATCTGACAGTAACCAAAGCTCAAAGAATATGTAAAACAGTCGATTATTTGTAATCTTGTGCGATGAAAACTGCAAAATAATAACAGAGAGATGACCCTTTTACACAAGATTAAAAGCACACAGTCCAGTCAACACCTAAGGTTTAATGCATATTATAAGACTTTCAAGACAAAAGTTGATTCTGTACTCGTTTGTTGTTTTTTCTTGTCTTCAGCTTTTCTTCCAAAGAAAAACCTTTTAGTTCAAAGAACCTTTCGAAATTGTGTTTATGTGAGAGTGATGTTGGATTTAAAGTGATTTTCAGATTGTACAAATAAATGTAGCGTGTATATGTGGTGAATGACAGGTTGAAGGATTATTTCTTGATGTACCACAGTGTTGAGTATTTTATCTGCATGATGGGATTTATCCGCAACCCACCCTAACCTAATCTGAGTGTTTCATCAGTACCTAAGCCTTTATAATTTTGGTTTGTTGGTTGTTATTAGTTGATTCATTTCGATGGTAGATATTTGAGGAAAGGCTTTATGTTATGTATGTGGTTTTACGTAAAGTGACAGAGAGATGAGAAATTAAGGTTCAAAGGTTTTAACGATAGAAGATTGCATAGGCAGACAGATGGCTGATTTATTTATTTCAAAAGAACAAGTGTTAAAATTTGTCAAAAACAAAACATACGTTAAGTATCTTTCACTAAGAAGTTCAAAACTTGACAGCTTTATGTGTCAAATAGCTGTCACTATTGTAACGAATTCACATGCTTTTAAACGTTTAATATTTTCCCATACGGAATTGAACTCAATTTTATACAATTCACACTCACTTTATTCGGAACATATATAGACTAGATAGTGCTAAAGTCGCCTCTAATACTGATGTAGAATGGTACGATATTATCAATCAGTAATATGGGTCAAAGAAGAAACCTGAAATATTCCAACCATTGCAAAATCCCCCCCACCAGCGGTAAGAGTTTGGATATGGAAGTTATTTCGTCCGTTCTTGATTTCCAATCTACATTAGATCCAAGAGCTTCCGATGCACGTTTCATGTGATTTTTTGGGTATAAGCAAACACCGGATTAATGTTCTTCGAGAACTTCGTTTTCCAATTCATCACTGTTAACCGCGAGCGCAACAGCTCTTCTATTTGTCTAAGACAAAAACCAATACTGGAATTTCTGCACGAGGGATTTGAGAGGATGGTCATCTCACGTATTTTCTTAAATCGCAGGCCTATGCGTATGGTAAACAACCCACTTAATACAACTCAATGCCATCAGTCAAACTTGGTCTGATTTAGAGTCATGGAAAGTTTGACACTTCGGATGTTCGCCACCAGGAGAACCGCAGTAGACACTTCAAGGATGTTATAATCCACACATATGGCATCGATAGGCCTTTCAAATGAATATCAAATTTCGATGATATCTAACGCACACGTTGTAGAATTTCTGTCGAATTAAGTTTTTGCCCTTTTACCGACATGACGAAGGTCCTTGAGTTAGATATCAAAATTAGAAATTTGCATTACAGTTTTAAAGTAATGACTTCGACCTCACTACAAAATTAAGAGATGAGAACATCTCGCTCCAAGAATCTCGAAATCATTTCCAATCCACTCATGCACTTTCATTATTTCGACAAAAAATTAACTTAGTCAATCCATCAATATTTGGCATTGGGAAGCAATTTTGGTGTTCATTTTTAAAATGCTCTTTGTTGAAGTAATTTTGGCATTTACTTTTAACCTTAATTCCACAAAAAACTAGAATTACAAAATAAAATAAAAAATAAAAAAAAATTGCCCACTAGCACGGTAAATTCACAAAAATATTTCTAAATAAGAACCAGAATGAGTGCGCCAAGTGCAATCATTTTTTAAAGCCAACACACACGTAGGTACGTCGGTCGTTTTCGTCGTCGTACCGCATTAATCCATGTCGTAACTTTCTATTGAATGATTGTGCAACGGGTTTGAGGGGGATTTGAGATGTTGGGACTTTAGTTTGGGCTTGACTTAGTTTTGAATTTTGGTTTTTCTCTTTTTTTTCGAGGGTGGATTTAAAATGGACCATAATAGGATCTAAAAGAGGATGACTATCTACTGAGAGTACTTCAATTTCGAACGCAAGTTTAGGAAGGATGACGTGTGCGGTGCGATGTGGTTTGTTGGGTGGGGCAAAGTGTGCTTTTAGAAAAATGAAAAATGTTTGCTCCAGCAGCACACATTACAAATGGGAAAAGGGAAATGGGAAACACATTGCTGGTTTGGTTAGTGCCTTCTCTGCTTGCATCCCTTGTGTCCATAGTAGAAGCCCAGCCTTACGATAACCTGGATAGATGTGCTTTGTGTACACTCTCACGTGGTTTTGGGGGTGCAAAGTGGAGCGCTTTACGGGGTTTGATTTTTTTTCAAACTACTTTGCAGGAATGGATGTGGTTTTATAATGTACACAGTTGGGGGAAGATTTTCTATTTCTATTTCATCAGGATGGCTTAATTTTTTTGTGCTCTTTGCCGTTCCACTTATTTTGTTGAGGAAATGGAATTATACTGCATTTTATTTGTTGTGGGTCGAAATATAGGAAATTAAGAACTGTCGATCAAAGGTCGATTCAAAATCATCAATTTGACATAAATCCTTTTCCTTTTGCTAGCTTAATAAGAATACGGAAGGAGTGTAAATATTCTGCTTAATGCATTTATCATTTAATGTGAGAAACACAATTTTTCATGAAGGCAGTCTGCCATATGTATGTAATCCACAGGATTTTAATTAAACCCACACGAGTTTTTTTTTACACTTTTTGCTTACATTTTGGATTTTTTGTGTGCTCCCTACCTAGCCATGGTCACAAATCATGCAATAAAAACAACAACAAAGCAAAGAAAAAAAAATAAAAAGAAATAAATAATTTCCTTACACCTCAACATTACGTCCGGACAGTCCATAACAAAGACACAGGCCGGCAGAGACAGCAATATCTTAGCCGTCCAGAGAGCAACAATTTACCACGCTCTGGTAAATACAACACAGTCATTCAATTTCATTTCGTTCACATCTCCCAGCGTCATGGTAGTTCTACGAAGGATAGTAGTCATTCTCGTCACGAACGGACGCCAGTAACCTCACCCACCACTTTTTTTCTCCTGCATCTCTAAGGGACACAATCGTTCTGGTAGTCCATGGTGCAATTGATTTTTTTTACTCTCTCTTGAAGAGAAAGCAGGAAAAATTAATTTTCAGTTTCGTTTCTTTCCACATTCACACTAATCTGGAATCCACAACCACAACTCTTAAAGAGAATCACATGTCGTTCAATCATAAGCATGGACAATAGGCTTCTGCAGGCTTCAGAATGGAATACTCATCACTAACATAACACGATTCTTGTTAGGAAAAAATTAGATGAGGAAAAAATTACTATTGGACTGTCTGTATTTTTTGTTTTGTTTTGTTTCTGCTTTGGCAGCTTTAATTGTGTTTCATGTGTAAGGGAGGACGAAAAGTGTGTCAGGCTTTTCCGTCAAGAGTATTTTCACCCGGTTTGTTTTACTTTCTAACAAAAGAAGAAATCATATAAATAGGGCAAGGTACAGGGATTAACCATCTTGTTGGTTTTTCTTTAATTCAATATCTTGTTTGGTAAAGAAAAATGAGAATACACAAGGATGAATGTTTTTTTTCTTTTTTATCATAAAAAGATACGTATACGACGTAGTGACTGTAGGTGTAAGTAAAGGCTTTTCAAACAAAATTTTGACATTTAGTACTTAAGTAAGGCGTTGACTGTGAAAATGCATTGTTTTTTGTTGGCCATACTTACAGAAATTATTATCACTCTAATTACACGATGTTATTTACTTAACGTCAAATATGGTGTCCTTAGGTCAAGGGCTGTATTTTCTCACATGTGTCGCCGTGTCGTTGCGAGGCTAAATGGGCAGCACCATCATTTGATTTCACACCGTTGCACTTAGTTTTAGTTTAGTGCAAATAAGATGAGCCACTGAAATTACTTCTTCGCAAACATTTAAAAAAAGTCTTCGGCAATAAGCCAGGAACATTTCAAGACCAAATAATGAGATACCAACAACATTGTTTCAAGATTCTCAACTATGTCTGAGAGACAACATGGACCTGAGGATAGCAGTATTCCACCGAAGCCGAGACGAGCATGTTTTTCAAAATTGTTTACTTTACATATGGTTTTCATAAATCCTTTCTAACATAAAAATAATACGATAATCCTGTGAAAACATTTGGTTTTAATTACAATTAACTTCTCGTGTTTTGGTGATGTCTTTACCCTTGCCTAACAGGCCATGGTTGGAAAATCCGAACGTCACGTGCATCCATTCTCTTGAAGTAGCTCGGTATCAAAATGATTGTTTTACTTGCTTTAGATCAGATAGTTTGCAACAAGTTTTTATGTCAGTTTAAACGAATGGGTTGAATACACCAAATCTTATATGAAGGTTCATTCATTCTTCGGTTTCGAAAGTAAATCTAAATAAAACATACACAACGATGTATTTTCAAATCGCATGATCTGGGTGGTCAATTGGCGTTGACAAAACATGAAATTACCAGGAAGTTGCTCACGCAATTAAGCCATAATTTATTGTGTGGTGTGGCTTGTTGCCCCGTCTTGTTGGAACCACTTATCGTCCAAGTCATGATCTTCAGACGAGTTGACTGCAACCTTCGCCGGACCAATGACATCCTTTCGACCATAGAGCACACCAAACGGACTTTTTTCTTGATGCAATAACACCTCTTCCATCACTTGTTGGTTTTCTGAGTCCCATATACGTCAATTCTGTTTCTTTACATACGATTGTATATTGTTCGAAAAATCCGTGTTTATTGCGTGTTGTTCCAACACCCAAGAAGCGTATCTACGGCGTTGTTGCGTTGCAATTGTTGCGTGCTTTGAACTTTGTTAGGATGGAGATGCAAATCTAAATGCAAAGCACGCCATAATGGGGTGTATCAAAACCAGCGCTACCAACTTGAAACCATGAAAAGAATGACCAGTTATTTGACAAAGGAAAATTCGTGATAGTCAGCCTTTTCATGCCTTATGTATTAGCTTATACGATGAAAATGTGCACGACTGGATCGTTCCAACTTACTCCTGTATTGCAAGCCTAAACTCACAAAAAAACATTAAAAATTAAAAACATATAGCTAAATCAATTTCATTAATAAAAAATTTAATTGAAATATGTAGGTACCCTAAAATTACATTTTATCTGAAAAAAAAGTTGATGCAATAAAATTTCTAAGGAAATTATTGATTTTTTAAATTAAAAATAAAATCCTTGAAGTGTTTATTTTTAAATTAATTTAAATATAGAATTTTTTTTTTAAAATGTCCTAAAATTAATCTGGGTTTGCCGTATTCAAGAAAATATTAATACACGTCTTATATTTTAATTTTATATTTTAATATTGATCCGTTTTTGAGGCACAGAATTTTAAAAAAAGCTTAGAAATATTTTTTTTAAAATCTAAAATCTAAAAAAACAATTTTTAAGCAAAATATTATTTAGGCAATACACACAGCTTGTCAAAACTGGTGACTAGTTATTTTTTTATTAGTTCATTTTTTACACATTTTTCCAGTTAGAACAATAATTTTTCATTGTTTTAATAAAACTTCCATATCAAAGGTAATAAAAGACATTAACACGATCTTAAATAAACAAACAATTTTAATGATAATTGGCCGAATCTGTCGATTGAGGCTTTTCAGCCAAAACAATAGGTGCGGTTTCCTAAAGTGTTGAAACTATTGATTTTATTAACATTATGTGTGGGTTTTTTTTCACTTTTTGATAAACTTGCCTTAATAACCAGATATAACCTCCATTGTTAGCCTGAACTTTTTCCATTTAGCGGGGAATTGATTTCACAAATTTTTGGGATGATCTGCTGAGATATGGAATACCAAGGTAAGGGGATTGCCTTGGTCACGGGATAAGAGGTACCTACTTCCTTCCCTTGGAACCAATCTTTTACGAGAGCCGCCGTGTGTTTTCTTCAGAAAATGGAAGCATGACATTTTCCAAGATATCCCTATACCTGTATTTTGTTAATATGGTTATGAGGAATATAGGACCGACACCATACCCGGAAAAACATCCTCATACCATAATATTGCCACCTTTGTGTTAGTTTTTTGTTTGTGTAGAGAAGGGATGGTATTCCTTGTTTTTGAGCGTCTTACATTACGGCCGGAGTTCGATGAAAAACATTTATTTTAGTTTCGTCGCTCCGCAGGATTCTACACCATTTTCTTACTCATTCAGGTCCATTCCAACTATCGTATCTAAGAGCAAATTGTTTTGTTAGATCTAAGCAAAGGGACGATTCTACCTGATAGATTAAGGATCTTAAGCCTTCTCCGGATAGTGCGTGAACTGGTTGCGTTCTCAATTTTTCCGCCTATAGCCCTTGATGACATGAAGGGATTCGACGGCGGCGGCACTTTTCTCGGCTTCACGTTCACAGCACCCAGATACCCTTGCGGTCATCGCGATAAATTTGTTCGTTTTGCCTTCACGGCACGGCGGCGTAGATGATTGACAAGTCTTCTTTCTTCTGGCGAACAGTGAATTCTTCGATCCATATTAAGTGATTTATCAAAAAAAAAAAAAACTTTATTTTTCAGCTCCTAATATTATTGAAACAACCGGCCTAACTTGTAATTTAATACCTTAACAAATGAATTTAAAAAGAAATTTGAATTTTATTTGGAGCACCCCTATTTTTATGACCAACTTTAATTACGCTCCAAAACTGTTTGCTACTTAAAAGAATTAATCGCTGGTCATTGCGTTACTTGAATTCCTTAAATTTGTCGTCTTTCTCAAGAGAATGACCGTTCTTTTCTATGAAAAACTTGATTTTGCATTAGTTGCCACCAAAATAACCGCTATTTACCAACAAGTTGACAGTGTTCATCTAAAATTTATTCACACCTATTTCTTTCACCAGCAGCTGTGTATAATATGTAGGTACTCTTCAATAAAAATAACTTCAATTTTAAATATTTGGTAGTGGAAAGTTCGTGACAATCAATCTTTTGTTTACGCTGTCATGAACCTTATTATATTATTAGTTTATTCGATAAGAAAATATATAAAGCAAAATTACACGCCAAAAAACAATATTAATATTTTAATGAGAATTCTTAAAGCAAAAGTCAAAGTTCATCACCAAAATAATCCACAATCAACACAATAAAAAAAATTCATTACTTATTTCACTCCGGATCTAATTAAATGTCATTACACGAAACTTCATCCTTGTAAAGAAATATATACTTGTTTATGTTTAAGATTTATTATAAATGACGCACAAAAAAAGAAAATATAATTCAACATAATTTATGTACGTGTTAAATGAGCATTAACATACCCCCAAAAAATTATGGCAACAAAATTTTTTTCGTTGAACAGGGACTTAAAGTATGATCCATATCAGAAGAGAGCAAAATAATTTAGTTCAACATTAAATTTTGTAGGCTAGTCGAGACTCAATAGACGAGGCCTAAGTTAGGTATGTACTTGATATTTTAATGTCAGAGACAAGAACAAGGCTGAATATCTCCGCTTGGGCCACGGACATTATTTATTTATTTATTTATTTATTTATTTATTTATTCATCTACGATATTAATCAACAGATTATGGGCTTGAAACTAAATACAATGTTATAAATGACTTAAAGCAATATTTAAATTAAATCGAAATTTTCATCATATATTAAATTAAATAACTTGATGCAACTTGAAATTGGATCACGTAAACCGTAGGAAGTTCTATGAGTAGGTTCCCATAAAAATGGTCTTGGCCGTAACAATCGCTGAGGAACATACAAATTAAATTGGGAAAGCAATTTGCCACAGTCAATAGTAGAACACAATACGTCTCGAACAAACATAGCACTGAACATTTTCCGTCTAACTTCAAGTGATTGTAGACCAAGCAATAAGCATTTCGAGGCATATGATTGCCGATCATTATTATTGTTGCTTTCAAAATAATGACGAAGAGCGAAACGCCAAAATTTTTTTTGAATTTTTTCGATTCTGTTGATGTTCTTAGCTGTTGTAGGGTTCCATATAATGCAACAGTATTCCAGCATAGAGCGGACCAATGAACAGAATAAAGATATTAAAGTGTAAGGGTCCTTAAATTCAAAAGAATTTCTTTTGAGAAATCCAAGTGCTGAGTTGGCTCTCGACATTAAGGAATTTATGTGGGAGTCAAAAGACAATAAACCATCAAAAATCACCCCTAAATCTTCAAACTCGTTAACGACAAGCAAGAGTCTATTCATATAGTTTGATGGAATCATATGAAAAAGTGTTCTATAATAAGGCATGCAGGCACACTTATTAATATTTAACTCCAAATCATTTAAAAAACACCACTTTGAAAATTGATTAAGATCATTTTGAAAACGAGAACAATCATGTATATTTGACACCACAGCATAGAACTTGACATCATCCGAAAACATAAGACAGTTACAGAAACTCAGAATATTAGGCAAATCATTAACAAGAAGCAAAAACAGGACGGGACCCAAATGGCTTCCCTCAGAACACCCGAACTAGCCATTATAGGATTTGAGAAAACTTCACCAATGGAGACAAACTGCTTCCGCCCGAATAAGTAAGACTCAAACCACTTAAGCATATTACCGAAAAATCCAAGGGAAAACAGTTTTTTTAATAACACTCTGATATTGACCCTACTAAATGCTTTGACGAAATCGGTATACACAACATGAACTTGCTTGTGCTGTTCTAAAGAATTTATACAAAAGTTAGTAAATTCAACTAAATTTGTACAAGTTGATCTTCCCTTCAAAAAACCATGTTGACTGTCATCTACACTAATATATAAAGCTGAAGAGTTTGTTTGTTTGAACGCGGTAATCTCAGGAACTACTGGTTCGAATGGTATAATTCTTTTTGTGTTGGATGGTGCCTTAATCGACTTAGACTTTAGGCTACTTTACATTAAGCTGTGACCAATAGCAGCGAATAATCTTTTTAAAATGGGGAAAAAACGGCAAAAAATATACATTTTTCTGCGTTTTAACGCTTTTATCTCAGGAAGTACTGGTTCGAATGGTATAATTCTTTTTGTGTTGGATGGTCCATTAATTGAGGAAGACTTGAGGCTGTTTAACATTAAGCTGTGACCAATAGCAGCGAAGAATCTGTGGAAAATATGGAAAAAAACGGCAAAAAATATACATTTTTCTGCGTTTTAACGCGCTTATCTCAAGAACTGCTTTATGAAATTGAACAATTTTTTAAATGTTGAATGGTCCATTTATCAAGGAAGGCTTGAAGCTATATAAAATTTAGCTGCGACCAATAGGAGCGAAGAATTTGTGTAAAATGTGGAAAAAACGGCAAACAATACAATTTAATATCTATCTTCTATATATATAAAAGAACAGCCTAAATTTTGTGTTCGTTTGCTAACCGGGCACACTGGTTGACCAATTTTCCTAATTATTTCTCTGAATGCAAGAGGTATTAGGGTAGAAGGTTTAGCAAAAATAAAATGTATATTTTTCAAATGCAATGAAATGACAAACGGTTCCAATGTTAAAAAAACATATTTTTTCACTACAAAAAAAAAAAAAAATCTGATCGATTTCAAATATTGAAATTATTATTTGTCAAATCGAAAAATATTTTAATAGAAAATTAATTATACATGCACATACATAATGTATGCTACACAAGGACGATGGCGATACAGAAACTATTTCAAAAAGATGGAACAATATTCGACGATGTAGGTACCCGCATTCATATTTTGTTTGTTCGATGGACTTAGAAATCATGATTGGTAATAGTAGCATGATGTGCCATTTTTGTCTTTAAAAGGAAGTGCAAAAGGTGTATATGACTGGTCTGTGAGTGCCCTCCAATGTTTTTCAGTTCCTGAGATCAGACAACAAGTTTAAGAAAATGGGTTGAAAAAAAATCATAGATAATCTCGGCTGGACTATTTGTGGCCATTGACGTGTTCTTAGTCATGTTCCCTAGCCTAGAAGTCCTAAACAGAAAACAGTATTTACATTGGAGGCGAAGTTCCCTGCACCCATCTGGTCCGTTCTTTTACTTTTTCGGCAGTTTTTGTAAAAACTGTCAAAAATCGAGGCTTGGTGATTAAAATTTGTGATTCTCCCAAAAAGTAAAATAACGCTTCACAGCAAAAATCTGCCAAATGCACAAAATTATATCAAACGTCAACAAAATTCAATGTGTTTCTTATGGTTTGGCAGAACTTACAAAAACTGCCACAAGAAATTTTTTTGGCTAAAATCGGCAGAGAGGGGAAATATTGTTCTCCTTCAAAAGTGACAGATCTTACTAAAAATGGGAGTAAAAAGTGTAAGTGCGAAAACTGCACACTCAACCTTTAAGTTCCCACTAACAATTTCTTAAGAGCGGGAACAACGTCCCGCAGGTCAGCTAGTTAATTCTAAACCTAACAAGTTTAGTAACTTTGTCCTTAACTAATTCATCCAAAACCTTAGGAATGACTGAGAGCTTGGAAATCGGTCTGTAGTTCGAAATAATATCTTTTTTACCATTTTTAAAGATAGGATTAATACATGAAATTTTCCATTCTTCAAGAAAAACACCCGAAGATATGGATTTGTTAAATAAAACATGAAGTGGATAACAAAGTGACGAAGCACAAAATTTTAAGACATTAGGGTAAAAACCTAAAAAATCAGGAGAAGCAGAAGGGAAGTTAAATAATCCAATGACGAAAAATAAGCTTCATGAGTTGCAAGAACAGGATTCGATGACTTATAATTGCTTTGAAAAAAGTCTGCAAACATGTCCACGATTTCTTTTGGATCGGAAGATACGCGGTCACAATATTTCATTGTTGTTGGAAAGCCAATGCTTTTCCGTTTTGAATTCACAAAATTCCAAAATAATTTCGGATTGTTTTTGAGACTACGCTCTAAAGATTGAATATGCGAAGTGTACAAAAATTTAGAAAGAAAAGTAAACTCTTTACGCAATCTACTGAAAACAGCATAGTTCTCTGCCGTCTGCGCCTTTTTGAAATGCTTATGTGCTTTAGTTTTAGCATTTTTTATATTAACGAGCCGAGTGTTATACCAAGGGGGGTGGGCATTGCCTTTTTTACACACAAGGGGAACAATTTGGTTAACTTTAAACTTGAAACATTAAATCAGAGTCTAGCACAATGTAGTTAAATAAGCAAATTATATTTTTAGGGTAGATTTTTAATTGTTAACTCTTAGGCATTTCTCGAACTGCTGTTTCATTTTAAACAAGAAATTGCATGAGTCAACTGTGAATTTTGGCAGTATATCATGATCTCTACCCACAAAGTGGCAAGCACAGTTTGAATCTTTTTCTTACTTTTCGTTTCAATCAGTTTATCATTAACTTTGACAAAAAGAACTAAGGACGGTGCGGTGTGGGGAAGCGGCAGAGAAATGACTCAGTTATTTCCATTAGTTTGTCATTTCTTCTAGGCCTCTCCTCTTGACAATATAAAGGATAACTTTACCACCTGCTCACCCCTCTTTTTTTTCATTTTGCTTTAAGTTTCCTGTTTTGACTTTTCCTGTGTTGCTTCCATGATGGTGTCACTTAGTCAGTAAATCAGTAAACCTTGTTGCCTATTTCTTGTTTTTGTTAATTTTTTTTTGTCGGTGTTGATGGATTTTTTTTATTCATCCCAAAGGACTTGAATGGTATAGGAATAGAGAAATAATTCATTAGAGCCCCAGCACACTCTGTCAGGTTGCTGTGGTAAAGTAACCACGAAAACTCTTCTCTCTACTTTTCCTCGATGACAAGGTGATCTCCAGGGAATAGGCAGCAACTATAACTTTTTGTTTCTGTGTAACCAGGAAAGTTTTTTGTCTTATTAGATGTTGTTATTTTTTTTAAGGTATCTACCTATACTGTGCTGACATATAGCTTTGGCTATGGGTATGTGTGAATGTGAGCATGAATTTCTAAAGGATGAAAACAATTTTCTTCAAAACGAGATGTAATATTGTGGCGGGACCGGTTCGGTTGGCTTGACTTGACTGGTAAATTGCTATTAGGGTGGCCATTAAATTTGTTTCCAAAAACTGTTTACGCACAGTATTAAAATAGAGAACATATATATAAATTAATTAATAAATAATTTTTATAAAAAAATAGGTTCAATTTCTGTTGAAACATTTTTCAAAGGGATTTACATTTTTTTTAGACCCCCCTAATAAACACGTTTCCGATTATAAATGTTTTGGCATATTTTTCCAGCTGAGGTTGCAAGGGAATTCAAGAATTCATTTAGAAAACAAATAAGAGTAAGCAGAAGATTAAAATGAAGCAGCAAAAAAAAAGATGTTATTGCCACTAGGGAACGTTCTTTTTTCTTACCTCTGCGTTAATGTTTTTGTTGTTGTTGGTTTCGTTTTTTGTTTTTTATGTCTGGAATCTAGAGGCAGAAATGTGTGTATTTCTAAAACACGGTTTGTTTTTAATTTAATGTCACTCTCGTTGATTAAGGAAGAAATACAACAAAACGTATTGGTTAAACACAAATATATTAAATAGAATTACCTGACTGAAAAGTGGGTAGGAATTTAAATTTTCTTTGGGAGTGTGTTGTGCTTAAAATGAAAATAACAGAGTAGGTAATGAGATATTAAAGGTAAAATGGCATTCAAAGGAGACTTCTAATAGGAAAAGGAAAAACCGAGTCAAGTAAAAGGTTCATTAGTCAGTAAATTAGATAAAGGTTTTGGTCTTTCGAGGCAATAAAGAGAACATAGCAGGCCAGTTTTACTTTAACACCCATAATTATTGAGTATGGCAAAATTAAGTTAATTTTTGATATTGGAATCCCTTGACGCTCTCTATCGTTGACGTTTTGGAAAAAATTAAATATCAAAGATTGCAGTTTTCTAAAGTCGGTTGTCGCCTCCGAGTGAACAGTTTTTTTTCAATATTCAAGGAAGGCACAGTAAACACAATAAACCGATTTAAGAGTCGAAGAAGTACAAAGCCACCGGCAAACACAAAAAGTCAAAAACAGTTATACAAAGCGGCGAACTGCTTTTGTAACTTGTCTAATTTAAAAATATAGCTCACATAATATGTGCAACATTTGAATCTCACTCTGCTGTTATTTCCATATGGATGTAAATTCACTCCCCCAAATGTTCAAATTTCCAAATAAACAAATGAACAATGCCAAGAGATTTCCAGGAAATTATGAACAGACTATAAAACCGAATGTGTTATCATGGGAAAAGGGTTCAGCATATTCAATTTTCAGAAATCTCTTGCTGTTTAAAAGGATTATCAAAGGATTTCAACAGAAATGCCTTATATATTATAACACAACACACAGGCATAAATAGGTAACTAGTTCAGGATGAGTACCTTTCAATTGAAAACTCCATCCTCTAAAGATGTAATCCAAATTTCGGGGAAATTTCTGTGGAAAAGGTTGAAGAGAGCAGTCGAGAAATCAAAAGTGAAAATTCAAACTTGTCTTCGATGACAATCAAGAACCACTAATCAGGAGTTTTAAATAAATCAAATCAATCCGATTGCCACATTCTTTGGTCTCAAAGGCTGCAATCTTGATCAACCTTAAACGCTGCGTTTGCAAAAGTTGAAAGGAAAATGTTTTGTGTCGGTTTCAGCTATCAGAAATAATATGTATCTTCCCCCAATAAATTCCAGTTTTTGAAAGCCACTTGGGGTTCTTATAGGTAGATTTTCCAACCAATATTTCTCTTTCACGAATACTCAAGAGTGTATGAGCACAGCAGTAAGTAAAGCGAATTTATTATTGATTCATTCAGAATCTCAATTGGTGTTTTTGCAAAGAAAAACAAAAATTTGACAGAATTTCTATGGTAAAATTTAAATATTTTTTGGTGTATGCTTCAAAAATCAAATCGATTTATTTTGAATTGGTTGCGTAGGTATATGTTTGCTCCCCGAGTGACAAAACTTTGATTCCTTCTTGTTTTTGCTTTGGTTTTGATGTTATTTTTTGTTTGTGTGTCGAATTCCCAATTGTGTGGATAAAAGTCCTGTTTATTCAATCAAATTTATTGATTTTTGAATTCCGGTTGAGAGGAGCATAGTGTCGAAATTCTCCCAGTGGGTTTAAATAAAATACCAAACAGGAGGGCTTAGAAGGGCAAAAAAGATAAAAGTAAATTGAAACAGATTTTGCAAAAAAAAATATATTCAAAAATAACAAATGCATAGTATGAGAAATATCATGGCCTTTGCACAGGGGAGGATAATTTGCTTACACTTTTGATTCAATATTGAAGATGCCAACAATGATGGAACCAATTTACTGGTTAGCTATTCAACAAATCGTGTAACCACTCAGAATGGTGTTTGAAGTTGTTTATATTCTATTTTGAGTTAGAGACTTAATCAATGGAACGAATTTATCTGGCTTTTAGAAATGATCAGAATTTGAAGGTTGTGTTTTTCATTTTAGTTCAAAGCCAATTAAAATGATATTGAGGTTGAGTTCGATTAGATTTGTGAGTGTTTTTGAACTTTTGTATAGTATACAATATAGCAAACTATGAAAAGTGTTATGGTTTATTGGAAATAAAAAAAAAAAAACTTTACAATAACGTTAAAACAGCTTAGGTATATACTTCAATTTTTATAATTATTCAATATGATGAAATAAAGTTTTGTGAACAAACTAAAAACTGTTGGTGGCAGGCCTACATTTTTTTTTGTACAAATCGTGCTTGTAATAAAAGTAATTGCGTATGTCGACATAAGTTACCAAATTAGCCAATTTGCGTAGGTTTAAAGTAACTTATCTTAACTCCGGCGGCGATGTCCAAAGAATGGTCGACTAGGGTATTTCGATAAGAAATTGGGACTGCTGAATGGAAGCAGGCACAAAAGGGAAAAAACAAAATAAATTACAATTTTACAAAAAGTAAAAAATAGGAAAAATGCAAAACTTTAAAATCAAAAATTTTAAAGTCAAAAAATTAATAACACATAAGAAAAACAAAAAAAAAGTAAATAAGCGTATATAAGGCATTTGTCAAGTTCGGAAAAAAAGAAAGAGTCAGTTTCTCTCTAATACATATACGTACATATTAATTAATTTTTTTTTAGCTGTCTAAGGAAGTACAGTGTAAAAGCTTCCTTTGTGTGATCTTGCTACGGTTGAAATAAAAGATATTAGAGTTTTCTTTAACCTTTCGTAACATTCTCGTTATTGGTTCTTTACTGCCATAATCAGTTCTGTGATGAGTTTGATGAAGTTGGGGAACTGATCTTAGAGAATGCGCGTTAACAACGTTAATACTCATTGCATCAAGGAGGGTGGAAGATTCTGAAGCACCAGATAAAATTTGGTGTACGAAAATAATATCGGCAACTTCACGACGTTTTTCTAATGATTTTAAGTTTATAAGCCGCAACCGTTCTTCTTCTTGATACAGAGGTAAGTTGAAATTGTCAACCCATGAAATTTCTCTCAAGGCAAAACGGAGGAATCTACGTTGTATTGCTTCAATTCTCTTTATATGGACTTGGTGATAAGGGGACCATACTTGGCTGGCGTATTCCAGTAGAGGCCTTACAAACGTGGTATAAAAAGATTTCGTAACGTAAGGATCCGAAAATTCCTTAGACCAACGTTTGACGAACCCTTAAGCAGAATTAACTCTGGCTATAATATTGTCATAGTGAGACCTAAAGTTAAGCTCACAGAACGGATTATGGGCCTCTTACAAGATGTTTAAGAAAATCTAATTCTGTAATATATCAAATTGATTTCTTTAATTGTGATAATAGAGAATTCTTTAAACAACATTTGTTATATTTTCTTTGTAACCTGCGTGGTAATTAAGTATTTACTTACAAATTATGTACCTATCTAGTAATCGTAAGGAATTTATAATTTTTTTTTTATAAGATCCGTTTGATGAAATAAATAAATAAAATAAATACATTCGTTGATATAATTGTCCCGTGTTGGCGGACGAAAACGTTTACGGGAATTGTGATTGATTGGCATTTGGAAACATTAAGTTCTAAATTGTTTTTTTTTTTTTTTTTTTTGACACCAAACATAGAAATTATTTAAATCGGTCTGCAAGGGTAAAGCATCATCGGGTGAAGAAATCATTCTAAAGATTTTCATGTCATCTGCGTACATTGAAACAGTAAATGGTTCTGATATTAAAGATCTAAATAAGACGCGATATTTACGGTCGGATAGGTATGATCAGGCGCAGATTCAGATGGGGGGTCACGGGGGTCGTGACCCCCAAACAGGCTGTATTTAAAAAAAAAGAGCTGAACCAATATTTTGCAAACCGAATAACAAAAAAGAAAAACGAACAGAACCTAGTTTTTGCAAACTTAAGAACCGTGAATTAACCAAACGATCACAGTTAAGTTACTCTTTTGCCCTCTGAAAAAAAAAGAATAAAAAAAGGTTGCAAATCAACAATTTTTTTACACAGTATTGTGAAATTTTTTATTATTTTTTCTATAATTTGGATTGTAGCTTTAGTTTATATGCTAGCATCTGTTTACAATCTGTTTACAAGTTCCAACCAAAAGCATACACAAAATGCAATCTTCTATTTTGTTTCGCAAATCTGTTAATGATCGCATCCTTGTCTAATTCTATGTCACGATTGATGTGTAGCAATGCAAGCCCGATGAGTCTGTCTCAACCTAGTTTTGAGGCGATAGAGAGTTGAAAAACTCCTTTCTGCAGTGGCTCCAGTAACAGAGAGCGTTTCCAAAATCGTAAGCATTGTATTAAAAGCCGGATAAATTACCATCACACGCATCAAGGGTGAGAGGAACCGAATCTGGGAGTTTACCGCCGTTTTCAACAATTCGGTTCCTTTTAGCTACTCACAACTCAAATTCGGCAATAGCTCGAAGGGGTAGAGTTCAGAAGCTTTTGCTACAAGCTAAACTTCTTCAATGTCCTCCGGTGTATAGGAAGTCCGAGGCAGAAACACTCTCAACAGAAAAAGCTTTATCACGTCTGGAGAGAGCCTTTCGTTGAGGTCCGTCACAACGTTGTCCAACAGAGAAATGTAAATTGCTCTCCTGAAATATTCCTCCGGGATTTGATTCTGTTGGTGGTTATTTC
The DNA here is from genome assembly GCA_943590905.1 of Sphaerophoria taeniata. Lineage (NCBI taxonomy): Eukaryota > Metazoa > Arthropoda > Insecta > Diptera > Syrphidae > Sphaerophoria > Sphaerophoria taeniata. Next base: position 48,367,426 of record OX016540.1, read on the forward strand.
GATGTTTTTGACGAGAAATAACGCGTTGTACTTTCAACTCCACATCCAACTGTGTTGCGAGATTTTCAGTTTCAGTTTCTTCAGGCGTTATTTCACGTCACGGCTATTGATACTTCCTATAATTGATACTTCCAATAATTTTTTGAATTTTTTTATTTCTCACTAACTACTTGTTTAATTATGGCATTTAAGCATTTAATTTAATACCACAATCAAAACCTTTTTTAATCGACTTTAAACCTTATGCCGAACTGGCTCTGAAAAAATATTTAAACGGGTGTTTAAAACAAAGAAACGGTGGTTCGGAAAGCTAGTTTATTTTTTTCTATCAAATTTGAATTTTTATTCATTCGAAAGTCTATTGAATAAAAGCAAACACATAACTTTGTTTTTATTTCTTCAAAAACGCATGGAAAAATTAATTTTGCTCATAATAGGTGAATTTATAATAAATATCTAACCGTTTTAACCTTCCCTGTTTTATTTATTTGGTTATTCATGTTATTTTTGATTTTTTTCTATCCTGTGACCCCCTCCGGAAAAAAATTCTAGATCCGCGCCTGGGTATGATTCCATCCATTCAATGAAACCAGGAGGGAATCCGAGAGCCTTAAGCTTAAAGATATAATATTGTGGGAGATTTTATCAAACGCCTTGCTTAAAACCGTAGCAATAACATCAACTTCTTTTTTTTACATTCTATTGAGTTTAATGCATAAGAAACAAATTCAGTTAAATTTGTGGTCGTTGATTTCCGTTTTAGGAACCCATGTTGTTTGGCCGAAAATAATGATTTGCAATGAAAGTACATGGTGTCGAAGAAAATACGCTCGAATAGTTTTGGAATGCAAGATTATTTGGCAATCGGCCTGTAGTTATAAATATCTGATTTACAGCTTTCCACATAGATGGAAAGATTCTGTGAGAAAGAGAATTTTGAAAAAAGTAGTAAGAGGCTGGGCCAAATTAGCTACACATTTCTTTAACACAATCGCAGGTAAACCATCAGGTCCCGAAGAGAAATCGATAAACAAGCTGCGTACAAATGTTTTGTTATTTTGCTTAAATGTAATCGTATGAACATTTTATTTACGTTCAATGGCTGGTAATGAAAAACAAGTCTTTACCCTCAGAATGATTTCCAAGCTCATGGAAGGAATCAGTGATCTCACTAATACAAAAAGTTGAAGACTCAAGGCGATGTGAAGACTATCATCATCGATAACCAATTTTGATTCAGAATTCACCGTTCATGTGAAACTGCGGTAAACTATGTTTTTATGAATTGGAAAAAGGATATAGCAGTTGGATCTACTTTTCAAACGATCGATAGGGATATTAATACAAAAATTGAAGCAGTATGGTATCTACTACGACAAAGCAATGCATTCAAATCAAGGAACTCAGATAACGACAGTGAATAACACAACCTTTCTTAGGAGTGCTTCAAGGCTCAATACTTGGACCTGTTTCGTTTCTACTGTATATAAATGAAGTATGATGTAAAAAATTTGAAGCATTGTAAGTCAGATTTGTCGATGAATCCCTATTATACATAGCAGGTAGAGATATGTCGGCCTTATCTCAGTAACTACAAGATGACGATAATGATACTACCACTTTGGATTGCATTTTTGGTTGGCGCGACATGCACTCAATAATAATTCTAATTTGTCTTATTATATTAACCAAAAACGACCACGTACTCGCACAACGATCTAAGCGGCGTGATATATCGAACGGTAACTGTCACAGCTTAACGTATCACTTTGTAGATTAAGTAGAAGAAGAAAACAATTCTTTTACGTTGTCTTCTTCAACTGTGACGCTGTTTATTTCGCTTAGTTTAGGTGAAGTTATTTCAAAGTAAGGCCTTGCAAATTTGTCGTTTGGAAGCCCGACACAATACTGCTGTTACCTGCTTCCGTCTTCTTTCACAAGACGGAGACGGATCAGTTCTTCTAGAACCAACCACACAAAACCACATCAATATTCACAGTAGCATTCGACGTAGTACAAATCGAATTGGTAGACTCGGACTATGGAATTACATTGTTGGTTTCTACAACTATTAAGGGCTTCTGCTAATTGTACAAGTTACAAATATAGGTTTATTTGTTATCTTTTTATTTATTACTATCTTTGTTTATTAAAGGTTCCTTAAGAACTGACTTATAAAATAATTTCATCACCATCACTACCCCAAGCAAGCAACCGAATTTGGTGTATTTTGCCGCTCGTGCAAGATATCAAATTCGTATAATTGCAAGCACAAAGTGTCGACGTTGTCGTCGTCTAGTGCCATTCTAGAAGCTCGTGATAGCGTTGGGTTGCAACATTGTCGTTTATGGCTGACACCTGTGGGAACTACTTCGTTGATAGAAGTAGCCGTGTCAGCACATACTGTCGACGTCGTCGTCGTCTCATTCATATTCTCGTGGTAACTTCTCCCCGACTTAAACGAGGGCCGTCCTCGGGCATCTTCAAGGTTTTAATCATGTTCTCGAAATCAAGTTTCCTACGTCGTTCTTGATGACAATGTTTGAGCTTTATGATGGTATAACAAATTCCAACGAACAATATGGTGATGCAACAAGATATGATTGGATGGGTTGTTAGTTTCGTCTTCATCTCGCTTATATAGTGTAGATTTTTTACATTCATTTTGTGCAAAAATGGAAGGCTCAAAATATCTTTGTGACCGGTAATGTTGAGTAGTGCTGATGCCGCGCTTAGTGGTTGTTTTCTTTGGATGTTATAGCGATTCACAAATTTTGTCTCGTTGATCCAAACTTCTTTTTCAAATGTCAGTAAAAACGTACCGTTGATTTCTGTTTCAAGGTTATTGGCCTGAATAATTTTGGCTTGTCTGTTATTTATTATAACAATACCATCGTCAATTTCAAATACAGAGTCCCGATGATCTGGTTCCGTATTGCAGTGCGCCACCTCTCCGCAATGTAGTTGTTGGGCACATGTACCCGTTGCCACCTCCCTGCAGAATGTAGAAGATGCTGCCGGCATGCAATCCCGAACCGCCATCACCCGTCCTCCACACTCCGCAACCACATTGTCGCCGTTGAAGTGAATGATGTTTCCATTGTGCGTTACAGAGTAGATGATGATTTTCTTACAAACTATCTTAGGTCTAGGGTACCTTATTATAAAGTGGAGTATATCAGCATTTTGCAAAATTTTAACATTAGATACTTCCATTACTTCTATTACGCTAACATTTATGAACTGATCATTAATTATTGTTTTTAAATCGTCATCTTCTAATATTATTGGATTAATTATATTTAGTTTTGCAAGTGTTATTGAAAGCATTAAATTTTGAATTTCGGATATAAGTATTCTGTTTCTTGCAAGTAAAATTTCAAAAAGATGACCAGTGTCAATGTTTTCTTTCTTAGAATTAGCCAAAATATTATTTACTGTATCAGTTAACCTGTTAATTTGTTCTTGAGATTTTGTATTTATAATTAATTGCCTGTTATTAGAATCGATGAGCTGAGCTTGATTTAATTTAATTTGTTCAAAGTCGTAAAAATCAGGTGTTCCGGCAATAACTTTTAATCCCGTTCCTAAGAAGTTAAGACTTCTGGCGTTTCTATGATGAGTGTTAATACTTGCTAGAAGAGTTTCAAGGTGTTTAAGATCGATATCCAAAATTTTTCGCATATGCGATTGCGGGAAGAGATCGGTCATGTTTTTTGATTCATTCATTATTTTTATTAGTTTGTAAGAGGAAATGTTTGTAATGTGACTCAAATAGCCATAAACCTGCCAGAGAATGGCTTCTCCATCCTCTATTGGAATGTAGTTCGAGTTGGAGTAGTCGGTCAGTTTAGCTGTCACAGCTGTCATCATAAAAAAAAATAGAAGAATCCTGAAAAAATAATATTTTCTTTAATAATATCTCTCTGTTAGAAGTGATTACTGCATAAATTATATTTCGTACTCTATTTAATGTTGTCTTTATGAACGACCCTCCCTTTTATTAAGACCGTTGTTCCTAAATCGGCTTCCACCTTCTCTTCATTATATAACGGAGTTAGTTTATTACCTAGCCGTCTATTTGATTTAACTAAAACTTTTTCTCCAACACGGAATATTCTATTCTGCCTTGTTTCATTTTCTCTTGTCAATTGTAATTCTTGAGCCTTTTGAACTTTATTTTTAATTATTTCTCTAAAATCTTCCGGACACGAGTGTATTATATCAATTGGTTTTTTATTCGTAACGGAGTGGACGGTCCTATTGTATTCTGCAGTTGCCAACAGTATTAACTCGACAGTGTCCTCAATCTTCCTCTCAAGCTTAAGACATCTAGCGATTTCTAACAAAGTGCTGTGGAATCTTTCAACTTGGCCATTGGATGTACTGTGTAAGGGTGGGGCATTTACGATGTCAACATTAAAATGGTTTAGCAAAATTGACCGTATTGTTTCAGATTTTAAAGATGCTTCATTGTCACAGTAAATCTGTTTCGTATTGGGAAAGATATTCATTATCTCGAGAATTGGAATTTTAACATCTACTATTGTACGTGACAAAATTGGCATTACAACTACGAATTTGGAAAACTTGTCGATGCATGTTAAAAAATATTTCTTATCCGTGGAGAATATATCTATGTGGAGCATTTCTCCAGCGTAAGAGGGGATTGGTGTTTGGCCAATCAATTGTCTTTTTGGACGTCGATCGTACTTTGATTTTGAACATATTTTACAGTTTGCAACAACCTCATTTGCCTGCTTTGTCATTTTTGGAAAAAAATAGTCACATAGAATTTGCTTAACATTTTCTTGAACTGCTCTATGTGCTCGGTTGTGTTCGGTAATTATAATTTCTTTTTGCTCATTAGGGTCGAATATATCTAACACAAATTTTTTTGTATGCCAAAATTTTGTTGATGGAAATAACTCGACCAGATTGTGTTGAATTGAAGCCAAAACTGGAAGGTCACAACAAATTACGTTGACTACGTCTATTTTTATTACATCTTTTAAGGTATTTATCAGAGTATCTCTGTCTGAAAAATTAATGAAATGTCTGGTTTTTTTTCCAAATATTATAAATGAACGGGTTGAAGCGCTTGGTGCTTCCTCTATAACTATTTGATTTCTGAAGCAGTTTAAGGGTTTGTCTGTTGTTTCGATAACATAAGTTAAAGATAGTTCACTGTGAATTGTAGCAGCATCGGAAGTTGCCTCATTCTCTATTGCATGAATATTTTGCCTTGAGAGGGCGTCAGCGACATGATTTTCCTTTCCTGGTTTGTAAAATATATGAGCATTATGCTCGTCTACAAAAGCTTTCCAGCGCTTAATTTTTGCGTTTGTGTTTTTGTCTGAAACAGAAAATGAAAGAGGTCGGTGATCTGTAAAAATATTTAGAGTTCTGACTCCATAAAGATAGTTACGAAGATTTTTTAAGGCCCACACTATGGCCAAGAGCTCTCTTTCGTTAGTTGCAAATTCTAATTCATTAGCTCTGAGTGTTCTCGATATCATAGTTATTGGTTTCCCATTTTGAGATAAAACCGCCCCAAGACCAGTTGATGAAGCATCCGTCGTAAGATCGAATGGCTTCTTGAAGTCTGGGTATAACAATGTTACGTCTTCAGACGCCAAGATATCCCTTAGCTTATTAAATGCTTCCAATTCTGTGGCATTAAATTGTATTTTGATACCTCTTGATCGATTAGCAGTTATTTTGCTATTTTCACCCCCCAATATATCTGTCAGCGGTCTAGCTATTTTTGCGAAGTCTTTTATGAAGCATCTATAATAACTTGCTAGACCTAAAAAGGACCTTAGGGCAAAGAGTGTAGATGGCTGAACGTAATTTTTTATTGCCTCCACCTTAGCTGGAGAAGTTTTTATACCATCTCTAGAGACCACAAAACCCAAGTACTCAACATCCGTCTTAAAAAAATTAGATTTTTCCCTTGAAACCCTCATATTTGCTTCATACAATTTTTTTAAAACCAAATTGATATCTTCGACATGTTTCTCTTCAGTTTCCGAGAAAACAATTATATCATCGACGTAAACATGGCAAATGTTGCCTATATGTTCACGTAAGACATCATCTATGGCCCTTTGGAAAATACTTGGAGCATTCTTTAAACCAAATGGTAGACGGCAAAATTCGTATTTTCCGCCGTTAACGGAAAACGCTGTTTTTTCCCGATCCCGTTCGGCTAGTACTATTTGATGAAATCCTGACTTTAGGTCAAGGGTTGTGAAAAATCGTGCCGTCCCTAAGTTTGATAGAATTTGTGTAATGCTGGGCATGGGATATTTATCTTCGATGGTTTTTTGGTTGAGCTTTCGAAAGTCTATTACTAAACGTTTCTTTTTATTGCCAAACTCATCATATCCCTTTTTATCTACTACCCAAATGGGATTATTGTACGGTGACCTTGAAGGTCTAATTATGCCATTTTTTAGAAGGTCTTTTATTTCATTATTGACAAAATCTTTCAAACCCATAGGGTATGGGTAAAATTTTGAATAGATGGGTTCGTCACATTCTGTACGTATCGTGGCGACGATATTTGTATTATATGGCAATGACTCATTTGTGTCTGCAAACGTGTTCGTTCTTTTGCGAATCATATTTTTGAACTGAACGCTTACAGATAATGGAACATCTATATCTTCTATTCTTGTGAAATTAACGTTTTGACACTTAAAAAAATTTATCTTTTCAGATCCAAAGTCATAATAAATTAAGCTTTCCTTCAAACAAATTGTGGCATTTATCTGTGTTAGCAGATCAAGCCCGATTATTCCGTGGAAATTTTCAAGGCACGGTAACATAAAGAAAACACTAGTGACTCCAAAAATCTTCAAAAAACATTTAGACTCAACACTATTAAATCCATGAATTGACTTAACTAAGAATGGGGCGTCAACTGAAACTACATTTTTTATTTCTTGTATTGGCATAATATAATTTTTCGAAGCGCCAGTGTCAACTAATAACTTTATTAACCTCCCTCCTACTGTTTTTTTCAATAAACGGTAGTTGGGAGCATCCCCTAAAAAATTAACATACTCAAAATTGCGTGACTCGTCCTCCACTACAGCTGCTTGAAATTCAGCTGTGGTATCGTAGTCACTTTCATTATTGGATGGAGGATTTTCTTGCGAAACGTAGTTTACTCTTTGGCGACGCTGTCCACTAAATCTTTGAGAGCTATTTGGCCTCTTATTTCTTTGTTCTTGATTTTGGAAGGTTGAAGATTGTCTAAAACGCGAGGATGTTGGATCGACATCCATTTTTTCGACAGCCTCACGACTACTTGAAGCTTGGTTGTAATCATTATTAGATTGGTCTTGACTAAAATAAGGGTTTTTTTTATTATTATCATTTTCGATAGCCTGACTGTCGTAGTTATTAGTGTCTTTATTTTTATTTTGTTGTCTATTCTGTAGTCTTTTGTTTTCGAATTTCTTAGACCTTTCTTCAGAACTTCGGGCATAATTTGATGCAAACAAATATATTTCATGATTAGACTCAATTTCTTGAGCTAATGCCAATGCGTTAGGCAAATCAATAGGACGAGCCGAAAATAAGATATCACACAATGGTTTCCTCAAGCCAGATATAAACACCCGAAGAGCGTCCATTCTATATTTTTGGTTGAAAGAATTTGCTAAATTTGTCTCATAGGACATATTGGTCTTATTTGTGAGCAATGTAAGCTTCTTTTCGACTTCGTCATAATAATCTAACACGGAGAGATTTCCTTGTCGTAATGTACTTAGCTCCTGCTCGATTAAGTAGATAGGGCGCACATCAGCGTACGTAAAGTCTAGCCTAGCTATAATAGCTTTAAAATTTAGAACTGTATTAAATGATGCTAGAATCGCATCGGCAGGACCTCTAATTTTATTTCTTATTATTGCTACTGCTTGGTAGTGTTTAGAACTACCTTCATATTTTTGAAATACTTTGTATGCTGAATGGACCGCTTGTCGCCAAGAGACGTAAGTGCCCTGTTTTCCTTCAAATTCTGGAAGTGATTTAACTACATCTAGACACTCTTCGCACTTTTTACCTTCTTCAATTTCAATTTCTTTAAAAATTTCCACCTTCTGTGGACTTTGAACTGTTAGATTTTTTAATACATCACTTAATTTATTTTCAAACTCAGCTCTTTGCGCTTCTAGTGCACCACTCACTGCCGATTCGACAAGCACTTTTAAATCTGTTGCATTCATATTTTCTTGAATAGAATCTTTAACCTTTAAGGAATTAAACTTTTTTGAAAGTGAGTCGATAAGTGAATCGATGTCGTTCGCGTTCATTAATCAAAAAGGGCACAAAATAGTTTAAAAACACTTGCAAACTTTACAAATTCAAAGATAGGTTTACAATATAAAAAAATTCTTACATATTAATACTATCAAAAAAAATGATTCGTGACTGTTGATTTGGTTTGGGTTCTTCACCGTTGGGCGCCAGTTACAAATATAGGTTTATTTGTTATCTTTTTATTTATTACTATCTTTGTTTATTAAAGGTTCCTTAAGAACTGACTTATAAAATAATTTCATCACCATCACTACCCCAAGCAAGCAACCGAATTTGGTGTATTTTGCCGCTCGTGCAAGATATCAAATTCGTATAGTTGCAAGCACAAAGTGTCGACGTTGTCGTCATCTAGTGCCATTCTAGAAGCTCGTGATAGCGTTGGGTTGCAACATTGTCGTTTATGGCTGACACCTGTGGGAACTACTTCGTTGATAGAAGTAGCCCTGTCAGCACATACTGTCGACGTCGTCGTCGTCTCATTCATATTCTCGTGGTAACTTACACATACCGTAACTCAGAGGGCCAATATCATGATTAAAAATTCATAAGCTTGTTTCCTTTTATCCGCCCATATCAGAAATAGAAACTATAAATTTCTTGGTGTAACTGGCAGTTACCATAATCAAAGCAAAGCTTCTTAACTAAATTTAAAATATATTGACCCCTGAAGAAGTCGTGAATAACGACGAAACGTCGGGAAAAAGATGAAATAAACTCGTTTTATTTGCATTACATTTCAAATTGACCAAAAGAGCCTGCTTGAACAAATTCAAAATATATTGTATTAAGGTTTTCACATAGCACTTACCACAACTCCCTGTGATGAAGTAATGTTCAACTGTTGTGCTCCTCTTCAACCCCAAAGGAAGGTTGTTGAACCGGCTACAACCTTTCGTTGGGTATAGGTACAAGCCACCCGATATTCATTGCGAGAAGGTCTAGAAAAAAGCTATATGTTAATCATATTAAAAAAAAAAACTACGGACTCTTGCCTCATTTTAAATTCACGGTGTGTGAAATTTCTAATCTTCAATATAATAAGATTATTAACTTAAGTCAACTTAGTGGAAGGTCAGTTTCAAAACCAGTACATAGCTTTTAATTAACTTGACCCTCATCCCTCACCCTCTTGACCTCATTATTCATTGTTTAATGTGAGAAGGGTGCGTTAACATCTTCGTGTATTTACCTACCAGCCTCATTCTTATCCTCTTTCACTTTTAAATAAGTTAACAATTCCATTGAGAACGCCACCTTAAATGCCCATCAAAATTTAATTTTCTCCCATGACAAAAGCAATCTTTTGACATCACAAAGCCCTTCCTTTTATTACAAAAATCTTCAACATTATCCCTTCCTCACACCCAGCCATTATAATAAACCCATTTCCAGGACATAAAACGTTTAAAAAATCAAATATTTTCAAACACATAAATCACTGTGTTCAATCAATTTCACTTAATGTCACTCAACACAATGAAATTTGTCAAATCACTTATCACGAAGAAAACATTCCATCACATCGCATCTTCCGCAAAGATTACACGAGTACAACACTGTCTATCATCTCGACAAAAAAAGTACATACATACATATTCAAGTGTGTAGTATAGTGCGAGTTCAAATAAGGTTCAAGACTGAGTATATCATATGAGTAGATAAAGAAACGAAAGACATCCTCATTTACTCGAGCCATTTTTTTTTTCTTGCTTTGCTGGTCGCCCCTTCAAGTGACAATAGAGAGAGTGATTGATTGGGTCACTGACGTGTTCTTTAGAGACAGGAGACAGGAGCGAAAAAATTCCTACCTTAAAAAACGCCAGGCGACAATGCAAAGCGTTTTCAAAAGAAAGGAAACAAAATGAAGGGAAGATGAAAAAAGCAGCCTTTTGAATGTTTCACCCTTCAATATTGCAATTAGTTCGTTTTGCTTTTGTATTTAGATCCAGAGATCTAACCCTTGACATAGACGAGCCAACACAGCTCCAAAGTAAAGCGATGGCATGGTGGAGATAGGTACTCGACTCGCAACTACTCGACCAGAGAACTTTTCTTTTACTTCCTAGTTTCAAACTAATTACACTTTTTTCTTAACTTCCTGTTTCTGTTGTTTTTTTTTTTTTTAATGCACCGTTGCAATACTGTGTAGTGTCTGTAAGGGTGGCCAAAAAAAAAACTTCCTTAACAAGGACTCCAGCCCTCCTCTTCTGATGACGACGAAAATCAGATATTTATAAGGTACATGCGGAAATTCCACCATTTATTATTTTGATGGCCACCCTAATCTGAATGAATTACCAACTAAAGAAATTACTTGCACTGATGCTTTTACTTTTATCTAATTGCATGATGAACTACAATCAGAAAGAAACGAAAAGAGAAATAAATACCAAAATTTGCACCGAAATTAGTTCTGAAAGGAGGAAAACTTAAATGAAAATGTTAAAGGATTGTAACAGGACGATATAGTTTATATTTCGTTTGAAATCGCCACGTCTAATTGTTTGTTCACTATACACTCTTTAAATTGATTAGACTGAGCGGAAAGAGCTTTTCAGAGATGAAAAAATGAAAAACTTAAAACTATTTCAATGTAAAACAAAGTGTGAGTGGAATTGCGCTGGAAACAAACAATGAAATTACCTTAAGTTTTATGACTGTGAAAGAAGAATGAAATAAAGAAGGCCTCTTTGGCTATCTCAAAATGTGTAGCAAAGTTTCATAGAATTAGAATTTGGCGTAAAGTTAGAAATTGTTTTTTTTTTTTTTTTTACTTTGTGTAGGAAAATAGTTGGTTATCTCAAAGAAATTCTCTCAAAAGAAAACGGGTTTTGGCAATTTTGCTTTGAACTCTGAAGTATTTGAGAATTTTCTAGGTCAAGTTTTTGTTGAAACATTTTTGTAATTTAGTTTTCTCTATGAAATTTGTATAAAGACTTAATTCGAGAAAATTTTTAGATTGAGTATTTTCTGTCGCCTTTGGCTTCTTTTATATTTGTTTTTTTTTTTTTTTACTTGTAGTAAAAAGTTGTCCCTGTGTTAAAAGGGTCATTAGGAAATTGTTGAGACCGCTTTGTAATATGGAATTTTAAAGTCTCAAGTGTTTCGGTCTGGCCTGAATATTTTAAGAGCGGAAGCGGATGGCTAACGGAAAGAACAATTCATCCTCAAGCTTAAATGAACTCGCATGACTGGCGACTTGTAAACACCTTCAATCGAGCGCTTGAACTTGCCCTCGAAGAACTCAATGAATACGAAAAAGTCTGCCTTGGGACTAGATTGCCGGTAGACGTAAAAAATAACTAGTCGTGCTTCTAAAATATTTTCATTTGTGTTCTTAACTTAATTTCATTCAAAAATTGCAAGCTCGGAGCGACTTGTCTGATGGTGAATGCGAGCATTTGACTGAACATAAGAATGCTGTAAAGCAGCAATCTCTTACAACGTGGACAGGCAAAGAGACGAAGAAAGAAGCAACAAAGACAATTGAAAGCAGCCTGGGAAAAATATTGTCGGTGAAATCTACGAAAATAGAGAGCGAGGACAGTACCAGAAGCAGAAACTCTACCAATTCGTCTGAAACAAGACACAATATACACTTCACTGCACCTACTGTTAGGAAGGTATTCCCTCGTTCTCCATGATTCTCATCGATTCGAGTCTCCTGAATTGTGTATGAATACATATAAAAATAATAATTTCGATGTTGATTCTCATACACCGGGAGCCCTCAATCCTAAAAGTGCACCTACACGGATTTCAAAATTTCTTATATTAAAAGATAGTTTATAGAAATACCAACAAATTAAGCCCGGTATGACGAGGCCTATCCTGGCACCAGTATTTTATGCATTTTTTTGCATTATTAATGATTTGCACTTATCGCGGATTTTAATTTTAACTAGCGCGTATTATTGGAAATTTAATGTGCTTTCAGGGAAAAATGGTATGACAGCATCCATCCTGGCACCAATGTCTGTCATACCTATTTTAAAAACATATGAGTGACAAAATTTTAAAATAGGTATGACAGACATTGGTACCAGGATGGCAGCTGTCATACCATTTTTTCCTGAAAGCACATTAAATTTCCAATAATATGCGCTAGTTAAAATTAAAATCCGCGATAAGTGCAAATTATCAATAATTATTAATAATGCAAAAAATTGCAAAAAAATACTGGTGCCAGGATAGGCCTCGTCATACCGGGCTTAATTTGTTGGTATTTCCCTAAACTATCTTTTAATATAAAAAATTTTGAAATCCGTGTAAGTGCACTTTCAGGATTGAGGGCTCCCCGCCTATCACGAATTTAAAAATTTAAGAAAGGATTGTTGTTAATGAAAAACTGGAGTATATCTTTTAGTGTTGGTGACCTTTTTTTGTTCATTATTTTAAGTAATTTCTGTATTGTGAATATTTTTGTAAACATTTTTTAACATTATTATCAATGCTAATATAGAAACCATTGTTAACCTGAAGATGTCCATATACATGGACGAAACGTTGTGACAAAATATATAATTTTTGTTTCATTGACCTGAAGCCCATTTAACCCCATCAAAATTCAGAAAAACTGGAGTAATTAATGCAACCTTCTGGTTTGGGCAATCGTTCTGAGTCATTTGGGACTTGCACGTAAATACATCTCCAAGGAAAAAGACAGTTTGAAATTTTGTTTATTCTCGTCCTTCTTTGACTTCAATTAATTGCTCAGCAGTGAAATTACCGAAAAAATGAATGGCTCCGATATTTCAAGATGTTAATCTCAAAAGCTACCAGCCACCACGAATTAAGGAAGTCAAAGTAGCAAGCGCAAGTATGGGAATACAACCACAAGACTGGCGAAAAGGCATCAAAATATTATAGGAGATATCAAAGTCTTGTAAAATTTAAGCTTAAAAGACCTCATACGCGGAAACCATAATCAGCAAATATATCAGACCAAGCAAATTGACAGTAGTGCTCTAGGCGTAGTGGTATGTGCGTTGGCTACTACGCAGAATGCTTGGGTTCGAATCCCGCTCGCTCCATAAAGTTCTTATTTCATTTCACGAGTACCTACTGCCTCTTGCAAAGAACTGACAACACTTCCAAGAGTATTTATCAATCTGTGCTTTTCAACTTTGCGTTAAATTGTAGGTCCCCTCAATTCTTCAAACGCACTCAGAGAATTGTCGATAAGTGTAATCCACTTAGGCCTCTATTTTAAAGCAAATTGACATCAGATCAGGAAGTAGAAAAAAGTCTAGAATTCAACAAGACAAAGAGCAACTGTTTATGGACGATTTTAAAGCCGCTTACAACAGCATAGCCAGCAAAACTAAGCTGACTTACACTTAGACTAAGGCTAAAAAAGTATGCGGACTCCTATCCACTCTAGTCAACATTTTCAATTGACTCCAAGGATCAACCTGGCATTGAATGAAGCAGCCCGTGCCTAAACAAAAAGGGGCAACCAGGTCGGCTTATATATAGATGAAATCGATATGTTTGGGAGTACACCACAAGGACATGTATCTGGATCGAACAGCCGACAAAAAATCTGGGACTACATTTATAATTAGAGCTATCAGACCAAAGTCTTACCAATGCTCGCTTATTTTATTTGGGTAAGTAGCCAAAGATACTTTGAACTCTTACCCGCGTTCCAGAGAAAAGTCCTTGGGAGAATAGTTGGCCCCCTTTTATGAGGGCTTATGATTTTGATCATGATTTAAAATCATGAGCATAGCCGTAGCTAGGATTTTGTTTCAGGGGGGGTTAAGATAAAGAACGATTCTCTATACTTGAGAGTACGTCCGAAGTTGGACTCGAGGGTAAACTGATGGCCATTCCTAGGAGCGCGAGTATTTCGGGCGAATTGTTTAAGGGGAGGAATGCATCTGGCTATTTGACTTGAGGACTTACCGTAACGATAGAACCGAAAGAAATACGACACGTTACGACCGACACGGTGGTCTAACGAGGTGAATGAGTTGGTTATGTCTCTGTCACCAATCAGTCTTAGGGCTCTTTTTTGTATACCGTTCAAGAGGCTTAAGTATGGAACTGGAGCACCAGCCCAAAGATGGGAATTGTACTCAAGCTTTGGACGAATATAAGTCTTCAAGATAAGGGCCAGATCAGACGGGGAGAAAAATGTCTTGCACTGTCTTCAGAAACCCAAACATTTTGCGTCATTTTTGGCGACATCGCATATGTGCTCGTTCCACAAAAGGTGGTCGGTGATGCACATACCGAGAATCTCGAGATGTTCGGTCTCCTTGATGCAAGTGCCACTCATGGACAGCGGCAGGGGAGGTATATCTCACTTTAACAATACAAGACAGCATTGAGTTTTCGAAGCAATAAATTCTACGCGATTTTGTATTCTCCATTGTACAATGCTGTTGAAGTCAGTGTTTAATGAGATTATCATATTTTGGAATAGATGGAAAAGCTTACGCAAGGGTTTTGCCAGCGGAGAAGAACACCTCTTTAGATTAATAGCAGGCATACCATCCGGACCAGCAGATTAATGTATGTTGATTACTTCTAGGACTCTCGCCACAGCACGAGTGCGGAAGAAGATTTGTTCCATGGAATCATTGACGCGCTAAAGAACTGGGGGGGGGGGAACTAGCAGCTTTCGCGAGAGAGAACAACTGGAGTTTTTTATTGTCAACGAGCGTAGGGACCGAAGAAGAAGAAAAATTCTTCATATTTTTTATTTTAATTAATTTTTGGTCATGTAACGACTTATGTAAAAAAAAATATGGTTATCTCTGCTTGTAGGTAACTAGATGGCGAGAGCAGTAAATGATATCTTGATTATACCAAACCAAATAAATATACAAAGGTTTCTGGAAGAAAATAGAAAAAAACCCTTAAGCTTCAATGGAAAAAATATAAATTCAGTGTTAGCAAGACAAAAAATTCAATAATTATTTGATTTTGCTTTACAAAATTATTTCGGGGAGGGTTAAACCCCGTAACCCTCCCCCTAAATACGGCTATGATCATGAGCTATGACCAATCTACAGCGAAGCAAACATCGAACGAAGATGCACTGGCGCGAAAAAAAACAACAATTTATAATAAGACGCAGCACTGTAGACCAAATTTGCCCTGGAAGGATGCTGTTGACCAGGACGCACAAAACCTTGCAGATGGGACAATAGATTGAAAACTTGTTGAAGTAGGTCCGGGCCGGATCCCCATTTTGGGCCAAGATAAGTACACAATCTAATCCGACGCCGATGACGATGATGAAAATTGTTTGAAATAACACCGGCGACGCACAATGATAATGGGCGCGTTCACTTTGACTTGGATAGGCTATCCGGATAGCTTTTTGTTTTTGTTTTCCATGTAAACAAAAATAGCAAAGGCTCAAACTAAACAAACCCAAAGCTATCCAACAATTTCTGGTATAGGTGGCTATCTGACAGGACAGCCATTGAAATTCGTAAACAGCTGATTTTTGTACATGTGTTTTCACAGCTATCCAAATTCAGCTATCGAACTCGTTCATGAAAAGTGAGTTGGATAGGCTATCTAAGATAGGCTATCCAAGACCAAACTGAACGCGCCCAATGCGATGGTGGTTGTCTGTTTTTTTCTAAACTTAAAACTTTAAATTCAAAAATTCAAGTAAAATTCAAAAGTTCTTCCAAACTTAAGTACTGTCGTCTGTCGTCCTTATGTAAATTACGTTTCCAAAGCTCCCAGTTACAATCAAAATATTTTTGTTTTTAAGTTCTCTTATTTCAATCATGGATGAAATTTCATTTTCAATTTTGATCCTCGATTGTCTTAAATGCTCTTTCAGATTTTAATTTAAATTTCCACAAAATTGCTATAGGGATTTTACACAGCCACATCCTATACTACGTTTTTCTTTGCTCGTGTCAAAAGAGTTCCTAACCCCATCGTCTTTGACCCCATTTTACACAAGTACACCATAAAGATGCGAACGAAACTAATCAAAAAACTTAAATCATCCAGTTTCAGGGATATCAAGTGGATAAGGTATAATGTCTGTTGCCGGTATCGATATTACTTTGTCAAAGTATACCAACCGACCGACATTGAGCAAGGAATTAATTAAATTTCAAATTCAATTATGTATTTGGGATAGTGACGCCTCACTTCCAATGTTTGCTCCTTTGTCCTTACATTATTATAAGTTTTAAGTAAACATCACATTCTGATGGTAATACCTGAAAACCACAAACATGAAATTTTGGAAGCGTTGGCTCGAAATTCACGTTCTAAGAAATTCAAATTGATTTTTTTTTTCACCAAAATTAAACCTTAATTTTCCAAGCCATTTGAACTGCAATTCAGAAAAAGTCAAATATCAAGTTTCTTTAGAAAAGTGTTGTAAAACAATGACGACGTACGCACGGACTCAAATGTAAATCTTAACAATAAATTTTGAAGTTAATAAATCTTCGAATGATTGCCCTGAATGTCGAATCTTGAATAAAGATTGTCGAATAAAGCACAAGCAAAGATGGAAAGGTCCTTAAAACGAAGATATAACATCAAAGCCAAAACTCAAACAACTGCATTGAAATTCTCGACATGCATCGAGGGTTGTTTTGGAAGACCAGAAACCAACGCAAACCCCGTCGAAGCAGGAACCTTATTCGAAATATCCATGAAAATACTTTCATCCCAAGCGATTTCGATGTGAATCCTGAGTGTTGGCGAACTGTCATTACTTGCTATGAACATTTTTCATTGAGCACTCAGTGGCATCAGAAGGAAAAAGTTGTGCAAGCGGGGTGAGGATGTGGGTTGTATGTTTTATGACTTTAATACTGGGTAATATATTTTAGGGATTGCTGATTTCAACATGAGTGCAACTGTAGGGTGGCAGTGTGTAGTTGTGTGTCCTCTATTGTGGTCTTCTTTCAGTTGGACTTTGTAGATCGGTGTGCGAATGGGACTCGAGATGATAGATGCGATGATAGATTGGCTTTTCAAGACGAGTTTTGTTTAATGGTAGATTTTAGAAACCGAATAAATCGAATGAAAAATTTGCTTTCAAATGAATTCTGCAAAGAAATTTAAAATTTGAGTTTAAGATTAAATTTAAGATCTCGGAACCGAAAAAAATAATCATGTCCATCTCAACTACTTTGAAAAATATTTTTTGTAAGCCTTGACCCAAAACGAAAAACATGAAATATCTCTTCTGCCTTCTTCCACGAGAGAAGCCATTCAAAACAGATAAACTTACATTCCCTGAACTTTTTATTGGTACGAAAGAAATTCCGAAAAATATTGCAATCAAATAGGAACAGCTGTTCCATTTCACATGCACTGTATTTTATAGGTTCCGTTTTTATAGTTTATTTCGTTATTTTGTCCACGAAATGTCCTTCTCTCTGGCAAAAAAAAAAAAAATCAATCTACCATCATGATATTAATGGCGTAATAAAACCATCATTATCTGCAAATAACAGAAAGTGCAGCAAGGACTACAACATTGTAGCGAGTTCCTTTTACACCCATTCTGATAAAGAGTGAATTCCTCGGTTCGTATTAAATTCCTCGAGATATTCAATATTCTTTGAGCTAAGGGTTCCCTCCCCCATGTATACATCCTTCAATGAATGTTAAAGGATTCAATTTTTCGTGGTGAATTTCAATTTCAAGCCTTAAGCGCATTCAATTCATCCTCAATCATGATAATGCAAAAACATTTCCGTTTTTTCTCATTGACATCTTTGTTGTTCTTCTTCTAAGACATTTCTCTGTTTTCTTATTGTTGTATCGACGGGAAGGAGTGTGTAGCGAGAGAGACTTATAGCTTGCATGCATATTTCCTGCATTGAATCGTTCATCCTCGAAGGCTTTCGCAGAAATATGTAGATAACTGTATATTTAAGCGACTAAACTATCTTAAAAAAATGAAAAAAACAAAGAATACGAAGACAAAAAATAGTAAGGACGCATAGAGTAAGTAGAATCTTCATATCCCTGTTGCATTGCATTCAAACATGAATTGAGAAATCTCTTGAATTTCGTATTCACTTCTCGATGGGTATGGTAGTTGATATCATAGGAATTTATGGATAAAGTCGTGGTGAGGCGTGGCATGGCGTGGCATTTCCGCTTTGAGGATATCCAAGCTCACACTTTACGAAATGACTTATAGCGGGCGGGCGTTTCTTTTGTGCTGGCATTTTGATGTGTAAGTGGGATTGTCTTAAGAAAAGAGGATGACTCGAAAGTATAGTTTCAAGATATAAGAACAATCGCAACTCTGACAGAGATAAGAAAATAAGAAGGAATGAGACAGTCGATGATTTCTCAAAGATGATTTCTCAAAGACAAATAGGTTTTGTGCGTTGACCAGTAACAAAGGAGGTGTCAAAAATGTTTTTGTTTCATCTTTCATGGGTATAGGTATAGGCTCCTGCGAAGAACTGACAAAGCTTCCAAGAGTACCATTTCTCACGAAAAAGCGCTTCTCAACTCAACCATTCGGGACCGGCATGAGATTGTAGGTCCTGTCGTAATACCAAACTATCACTCCAACGACATTGAAATTTCTGGAAAAGACAAAGGTAGTAAAAAACAATTTCGAAAAAGATTATCTTGGGTCAGATCTAGCAGCCAATACTTTCTAACCGTCCCATTTGTGAGGAAGGACGATTCTGGAGTCGATACAATCGAAACTCAAGCAAAACAGATACAATGTCTTAAAACGACCGATACACAACACACTTGTGTGAACACCAGTGTGCGATTCTGTGGTCTGATGTGTGCATCGATTTTGGTGAGAGACACGTGTGGGAAAAATCAAATTCTTTTAATTTTTGGTGTCGGGGTAACGATCGGTGTGATGTGAGTGGAGGAATGCCAAACTTGTGTCAGCACACGGTTGTGCAAAAAAATATGCTCTGTATTGGCCGTTTAAGTTAAGATTGTAAAATCTAGTTGGCTGGAGAATGACGTTTATCTGGAAATTTGGAAACTTTGGATGGGAAATTGGGGGGCTTCTAACAACGATCGGAAAGTTGAAAGTACCTACTTTTTACAGCAGGTCTGAACCTCATCGATAAAACGCCGATGAAAGCAAGAACCAAACCGGCCATGCCTTCAATTTCGCCGCAAACGAGATAAAGTCCGGGCCTCTTGCAACAAGATCTTCCATCTATTCCGATAATCGGCTGAAACGACACTAAATTTTGCGCCACTTGGTCTACTTCAGTCCACACCGTTACGACGTTGCCAATCATTCTCAAGGCACTTTTTGTATATCAACCAAGCGATGTAAGTTTGTAGCTGGAGCACCAGCCCAAAGATGGGAGTTGTACACAAACTTTGGACTAATAATAGCTGACGCTTTCTTACAGTAGTAAACTAACATAAGATAACGTATGCAACCCCTCGATGGAAGTATCGAGGCCGCAAAGAAAAATTATTCCATTCTTAGCACAATGTCACTGCATTTCCACACTTAAATGAATCTTGAACAAATATGAAATTATTTCAAAGCAGACTCATCCTCAGAATTCTTGAGCAAATGTTGAATCGAATTTAAATACAAAATATCAACTCGTAACCTACTTTTGTGTTTGCCGTTCAGACATAAGATGTGACATTTCCAGGACATCCATAATTTTAAATCGATGTTCTTCTTCTTATCCAAGGAACCTATAGCTAGTCGAACAGGCTATAGCACAAGGCAGGATGTGTCCTATTGTGCAGCAGTGCAGTAGATGTATAAACATCGAACATTATTTTCTGAGTAGAAATGCCACTCATTTTAAATGCCCACACGTTGTACACAAGCCTAGGCTGCAATGACAACAGCCCAGACGCGCAAGCATATTCCCCAAACAATAAGCATGGTAGGGTGGTCAATTTTTGAAGGGTTATTGCTGTCGTAGTGTTGAGACAATTATTCAGTTCTATCAACTAAGGACACAAAGATGTTCGGTCACTGAAGTGGTAACATCATTCTGAACACTTGAAATTAAGTAGGGAATACAGAATTTTTAAATCCTTTGGGTGTTTCCTTGGGCTACCCTAATCCCTGGTAAAATTGAAGAGACGCATACTCTCACACAAACCTTGTTTAACTCGTTAAAGTCCTCAAGGAATCACAAAATGCATAACCTAGATTTCGAAAGTGTTTTTGCTTCAACCATCACAAGAGCTGAATAACCAACCACCTACCCGTTACCCCATCAGCTTTGGCTAGGGTTGAGTCCATGCGGCACCAAGTCACCATGAAACAGCAGCACTTGATGCAGCAGCCTGCATCAGCAGGAGCATGTGCATATAAATTATTTCAAAAACACTCATAAACCCCGACGAGATGAAAAATGAAAAACGAACGAAAAACAAAATATTCGTAGGGATTGAAGAAAAAACGCTCAGAAAGTGAATAATTGTGTTTTTCTCCCAATTTAGGTTACTAGGGCTGATTGCATGCCAGGACGAAACTATACACAAACAACATTCAGACTCAGACACGAGCCTACCTCAATACGAAATTCTACTTTGACGAAAGACATAGGGTAGGTACCTTGAAATGAATAGAATCGCTGCTGTTTACAAAAATCAACCGGGCGACAAAGGGCTTACTTTTGTCGCTTGTCTTGCTTTTCGAAAAACTAACTGGACGATATAACGACTTCTAACGACGACGACGACATGAATACCGGCTGAAAGAGTGGGACACAGGACAAGTTGTGGTGTTGGATGGGGAGAGAAAATGTGTTTAGGTTACATAACGAGATCCCTTCAAGTTTACTGCAAAAAGGTGACAAGCTGTTCAAGCACCAATTAGGAAAGAAATATAAAAAAAAAATTGTAAGACTTGAAAAAGTGTACCTACTGGTAAAGCGGTTACGAACAAAAATTGAAGAATAATACAAAAATTCAGGACAAGAATTAGATTTGAAAAGAAATTGTTTAAGAAGTAGAAATGGGAAAATTAGTTTGAATGCTATCGTGTTTCTCCAAACTCAACCGGTTGTCCTTGTTTAATTAGTTCATGTCCTAATAATTTTTGTAATTTATTTTTGGGCTTATTTTGCAATGGGGGATGTATTTGAAATTTGAATAGAATTTCTTTTCATCTCTTGTCGAAATGTTAACCTTTAATTCGTCGGGTTCAGACCAATTAACGTGTTTTCAATTAAATTATTAAATTTTCGTAAAAATAACTAGAAAAAACTTTGATAACCTTTGATTTCTGATTGAAAGCCATCAACCGGTAACCATCCGCCAGAAACATTCTTATTCAAAGTTTTTCATGTGAGTTTTCTCAGAAAAATGAGAACAAAGTTTTTGATATGCTCTAAATTTTTGGTTGAAAAGTTTAATACAAATAATACTCCTAATTAAAACGAATGGAAGCAACCTTATCCACGACACGCAACGCAAGGAAACATGTAAGTCAAGATCAAACGAAAAGTATGCTTGTCGATGCCTCAGCGTCATGCAAGAAGTATTTGAAACTTTTTAATATACATATTTTATGAAATTAAGTATAGACTCAAAAAGTTTCTTTAGGGACTGATTATAAAGGGTTGAGTGTGTGTGCTTGTTTGATGAACTTATCCAACAGAAAGACTGGTAAGATAAGCTACGTGTTTGAACTTTGATTATAAAGTAGAAAAAAAGGTTAGGTACGAAGCTTTTCACTATACTGCAAGAAAGAGAAGTTTAAATATTTTTCTGCTAACTTACTCTGGTCCTCTGAGGTCTCAGTAATTAGGTTCTAGAGGGACCACTTAAGGAAAGCAACACAACCGTTTTGCCTTGAATTTTTCTAGGAATGCTGATTCTTTCTGGGCTGCCCGGAGTTATATGCCCTGCTCTACAGTTTTTTGTGAGGATACATAATTTAAAACACTATTATGACAGTTATGTGTGAAGCAAAATAAAGCACTAAACATTACCGAGATTTGATGTCTTAATCTGCCGAATTATCCTTTTCTCGCGCAAAAGAGCCATTGTTTCGCCAAATTTATACAATTGTATAACTGTTGTCTAGGAAAATTGTGAGTTATATCGATTTGAAGTTGCGGGAAAATATGTCCGAATAAATAACACTTTAACCAATGAATACCTCGGCTACTAGGCCCTCAACAAAACTTGAAATCAATTTCGATGAGTAGAGTTCGACCAGACCTTTCTTTTGATGTATCATTCGATGGGTATGGGAATAATTTTTTTTCCGACCAAAAGTTTTGACAGGGCCCATGATATTCATAGTTCTCATTGTCCTGAGCTTATTCCTGAAAGCCGAGCTCAATTGCGTGCTCTGGCTGCCGAGATATTTGCATCAGAAGCTATTCTTTTTACGAGATTAGAATAACCTAGGAACAAAAACAAAAATTTTGTTTGATCATAACTTGGTATTTACCATGAAAATACGGAAATTCAGCTTGTTAACGAATTTACTGAGGTGCAAGTTTGCTTCGTCGTCGCTGGAGATGATTTTTTCGTATAAGGTCACCATTAACTTCTGTATTTTCAACTAACCATTCGGTGTATTGACGACGACGACCGAGACATTTGAAATGGTCTTAAGATTGAGTCAATTGAAAGCAGTATTTGTGCGACGAGTAGATGTTGACGGTCACTTCTATAAATTTGAAAAAAACTATGTCTAATTGTTAAAATATTTTTAAACAATATTTTTTTTTTTACAGAACTCAAAGCGTCGATAACTGGGCCAACTGATTTATACGTTAAAACCGGAAGTGATATCAATCTGGCATGTAAAATCCTTCAGGGACCACATGAACTGGGGAATATACTTTGGTATAAAGGTAAGTTTTTCCTTGCATAATTCAAAATGAGGACTGTAATTTTCATTAATTGACCTACAGGTAATGAAATAATTGATTTGGCTACAAATCAAAATGAAATAGACAACATTAATCGGATAAGTGTTGACAATGATTGGACTGAAGGACTTACATCGAGGTAAGTAAACATTGAATAATTTGAAAACCTTAATTTGTGTATTTATTTCCGTACCGATATCCCTTTTTAGCTGTCCTTTGATTCCAATTTAATATTTGTTGTTGTTTTCAATTGATTTAGTGATTCATCCAGCAGTTAGGTATGACCTCTATACAACAACGTCTGATAGAACTTGCCTTGGTTACCTACTCATTTAGAACGATTGACAAGAGAGAGTGAGGGCTCGAAAAGAAATATAGCCAAAATTTCAAACGAACTCCTTTCCAAATATTACAGCCAAATTAAAAATTAGTTGAAAGTCAAAAAGAAAGGTACATGTGAGCCATATAAAGGGTCTTTTACGTAGGGCTTTCTTACCTACTTTAATTTAATTAATGTAACGAAGCGTTACAGCTTTTTTTTCGAGGAGCGGACCCACGATAAAACTTGGTAAAGCAGAAAATAGGCAACCGCCCGTGCCTCATCTTTAAATAGCCTACGACGGTATACCCCTGGAAACTACCGAGAATAAAAGGGAATGCAAGAACATGAAGAAGGAATAACACAAAAAAAACTTTCTTTGTCTAGCATAATTCACACTCAGCTCCGACCGAATAATGTGTAAGATGAGGTGATGCCGCAATTGAAAATCAGTTTCGGTAGAGTGCGCATCGTGCATAGGAAACGCCTGAGAGGTTTGCTTATTTTTGAGGGAATCGACGTTAGGTGCTTAGTCGAGAACACTCTGGACAGACTGAATATACCCCAGCCTAAGAAAACAAGCATCACCATAAAACAAGGTGTGTGTGATCTTCAAGGTCAAGATTACCCTCAAAGGCCTATCGATGCCATTAAATATGGTATATAACAGCGTTTTAATGTTTCTCTTTGTGGCTCGAATCCAAAGTGTTTATGTATAATTATCCATAATGATTTTGAGTGATGGCATTAGTTAGACAAGTTAGCTTTGAGGGCCCTTCAAGAAAAGTATAATAGGGTGGCCATGCGTAGTTCACATCATCTCGACGTGAAATAACCAATAACCATGCCCTTAAATCGTTCCTATATCGTTCGGCCTGAGCTGTGACCCGTGACCGTGAGTTATATAACTTATACCGTCCTGTTGAAACCGGATGTCGTTGGTTTTCATTTCCATGCCATCCTATTCAGGCCAGAAAGATAATCATCGGTGTATAGCGCCCGCCATAGACTATGAGGAGCTGGCAATTCTGTTTCTCACAGAGATATGAACTAATGACGCTGCCAGTACAAAAACCATACCAAAAAGTAACATGCTGGGTTGCAATATGACACCTTTTCTTCCCGAATTCGGATTTTTTTCGCTGAAGATGATTTTCAATTTCTAATTGCTCCAGTGCCTATTCAGTGAATACACGTCATTGTCTATAGTTTTGTTTTCAGCTCTTGCGTCCGTCAGTTGAATCTTACTCTGAGCTAAGACGCTTAATTTGCCATGTTGTGGTGTGCGAAGGATTGAGTTTTTGTGATCAACCCGAATCGACTGACTTGTATTCTCTGGCACACTCTCAACAATGGCGATGGTAGAACTTAGTTTAAAGGATCATTCGAACGGTGTCCCAATAGAACACCCATTTTGAATAGACAATAAGTTTTCACATTTGCCCGGTGTATTGCAACGTTATAGTTACTCTTGTCACCTTGTTTACCATCTTGTCTATCTGCCAAGATAGAAACTATCCATTTCTTTCAAAGGATGGCTTAGATGTTAACGGCTAACAGAGCGTTTTGATCAAGTTTTCATGTTTATATACATCAATCAGCATTACATTTCTACATTTCTTATAAGGCGTGCCAAAGAATGTTAGCTCACAAACTCTGAAAAGGTAACCATATCAATATTTCAGCTCAATTCAATGCTATTTAATACCAACAGTATTGCCACTCGTATTCTACAAATAAGTTAGGATGCGAGAGAAAATAGAAAAAGCATTGTTGCGCTCCAACATCACTTTTGAAGTCATTCCTCTTAACCAAATAAATTAGACATTAATAATAATACAATCTTTCCTGTTGAATCACCCTGTAAATTACTCATATCAGCACGAGCATAGAATTTGAACCTGTCAAATACAAATTGTAGGTTATGCATTTTCTAAAACGACAAAAAATAATCTTCATCTATGTATCTCAAAATATTAAACTTCATAAATCTAACAGTCAATTACAAGGAATCTGCAACCTACACAAAGACCGCCCAAAGCAACTTCCTTTTATATTTTCTCATTAAATCGCAGAATCCCTCGGTATCATATTAAATATTTTATAACCCCCAAACCACCGCAAAATCCCAAATAGAACTCAATTATTAATTAAAACGCCAAAAACTTAATTACACGAAAACGCCAAAAACTATTAACGACATCTCATTTATTTTTCAGGTTGAAAATCCGAAGAGCCATGCCCAGTGATACGGGAAACTACACATGTGTCCCAACGATAGCGAAATCGACAAGCGTTTATGTTCACGTTATAATTGGTAAGTCTCAAAAGAGTGTTTCTGCTTTCCACCCCCTCAAATATTTATGAACCTATTAGGGTAGCCGAAAATTGTATCACCGAGTTTTGTAGCAATTCAAATAAACATACTTTGCGTGAGACCAACAAAAAAGTAGACCCACACCAATGGGAAGCATTTCTCTGAAGATCTCTAAGGACTTCGTTTGCCTGCGTTCACATCGAAGAATTTCTCTGGTAATATAAAAATAGCCCACATGAGCTTTCATGACGGAATTTTATTAATTCCTTTCCTGATGAATTCTGATATCCTCTTAAAACACCTCCGTCCCCCCTTCTCACAACATCCCATATTGATTCAAAAACGAATAACCATGGATGCTTAAGCTGGTATAGCTACAAAGGAGGTCGCAGGACCTACTTCCAGACATTAACAGAACGAAAATTTAATTTCATCGATAAATCACTATTTACCTTACGTTTTGGTGATGGAAAATTAACGACCATATAAGAGACCGAGGCCGGAGCCACAACCGTAGTCCGGAGACCGCAGAATGAAGAATTAAACCGCACTATAGTCTCTTCAAAGTGACCCCGAACTCTATATACACATATTCTTTAGAACGTCCTTATGGATTTACTGAAGGCACGCTGCCACCACACCGACCGCCCGCCATATCAAAAGCAAGGACCCCCAAGAAGCTATAAAAATTTCATCCGGCCAGGGCCAGTGAACGAACAATGAACATTTGCTTCGTCCTAACGTTTAAGAGGTTATGATCTTGATTATTACTCCGTGGATTTATGCTCTGCTGGAATCTTTGACATGTGAAGGTTAAATTGGTTCTTCTTTCTCCTCCCTCAGTTTAACTAAATTCGATAAAACAATTTCATCTCGGGTCGGGTCTTGCTGGGCTCTTGACTGCTCTCGTTCATGAACATGAACAAATGAAAACAAGTACTCGACCGTTCATCCAACCCATACACGCTACTTTCTGGGGGCAAAATGTATGATGAGTCCATTCCCAGGATATACGAATAATACCCACAGGTTAATGGGCGCAAATAACAATGCTATTAGTCCTTCCATTTGTTTTATAGTGGAAATATGCTTGGTGCTCTGCTCCGCTTCAGTGCTAGTGCCGGTGGAGTTGAGGTGGGCGCCAACATGATTCTGAGTGATTTTATGTTCCACACTTTCTTTCGGCCCATTCCTCTCATCGACTGAGTGTTGAAAATGCATTAGGATAAGTAATTGCTTGGGGGAGAATGGGGAATGGATACCTTGTGTCTGCCTAAATTGTTCACACTATAAACGTTTGGATGGATATGGATACGTGGGGATAATGAGTTCACAAATTGGTCATTACGTTGTGTACCGCCATTGTATAGGT
The DNA here is from genome assembly GCA_943590905.1 of Sphaerophoria taeniata. Lineage (NCBI taxonomy): Eukaryota > Metazoa > Arthropoda > Insecta > Diptera > Syrphidae > Sphaerophoria > Sphaerophoria taeniata. Next base: position 48,394,578 of record OX016540.1, read on the forward strand.
ATACGACAGGACCTCAATAACACCTCAATGCCGCGACGAGCTATGCCTTAAGTTCACCACCGCACCGGTGAAACGGAACAGGAATGCCCTTAAGCATTTGCCGGGTAAATGGCGGTGATTATGAGCCGTATATTTCGAAGAATGATCTTGAACCTAATGTAAAAAGGTTTTTTTTTGTGTTTGCTCTTTTTTTTTTGCTGTCGAGCTCGAGACCTTGGTGTTCAGGTTGCCCTGCCAAAGGTGAAGGAATACGTTTCCTTAATCTCGGGCGATAATGAAATAATTTGATAAATTTTTCTTTTTTCATGTTTTATTTTTTTTCTTTGCATTTTTGTTAGTATGCCAACAGGCCATTAAGCAGAGATATTTGGGAATGGCACACGGCGCGAAAGTAAACAATCGTTAAGGGTAATTTTTTTAATTTTTTTTTTTTGGAAGTGTGAAAAAATGAAATAATTGTGCGTGCATTTTGAATGCCTCAATTTGGAAGAATGTGAAATAGTCTTGCTATTAAAATAAATTGGGTTTTAATGAAAACAAAACGATTGGAGTTTTTTTCCCAGGACAGCAGGATCTGTTGTAATGAAGGCTCCTTTGAATTAATTTTTTATAGCGAGCAAGGTGGGTGTTGAACTATTAAGGAGGTTTTACTGAGGTACGATACTAAATACTTTTTGTTGCCAAACAACATTTCTGAATGACATTAACTCTTATACTTCAAGAGAAAAGTCCGTGCGAACGTCATTCAAATTGATCAAGGGCTTACTTAGTTTTCGAAAATAAAATGTAATCGAAGATCGATCAAAACGTTGGCCATCTTGTATAAGTGTAACAACTGGGTGTGACAAGTTAAGGTCTCTTAAAAAGCAGAAGGATTTATATTGATGTACTTACAAGTTGATATGTTGATTATGTTGTCTGCAATCCTAATGAAAATGTTATAATTCAGTTTTGTTGGTTTTTCGTTCTTCATATTTAGGACTTTTTCAATTTGTTTTATTGCCGAACAGAAATTTCAATAAAATTTTAAAACAAAAATTGGCTATATGATTGTTTTTTTAGTTTGAAAATTTTTGTTATAGAAGGTTTTCAAAAAAGACAAAAGGAAAACTCAAACAATTAATGCATGGAACTCGACTTCGTTTATATGACATTGCGGGCACGGTCAATTCGATGGACCGGATACATTTCGGCAGAAACAACCCCTATTTCGCTTGTGAGATTATAGCTCTAAACTCTTCTAACGTTGTCGGTTTGTTGGCATAAGCCAATGACTTAACGAAGAAACAAAGAAAATAGTCTTAGAGACGTTAAATCGCATGAACGAGGCAGCCAATCGACTGGCCCATTCTTCTAGATACCACGCTCATCAAACTTATTCTTCAATTACTCGTTTGTAAGATGTGCTATGTTGTGGGTGAATATTTCGCCAGCCATTCACAGCAAAGTAAAGGATCGGTATTGTCGCCCAAAAATATGGGCTGATAAAGCCGCCAACGGCAACGCTGGCATACAAAATAACCAAACCGTTATTTTAACTAGTTGTAACTTTCAATATTTCTATAACATGTTTTTATTTCTAAATGTTTTTTGTGACCCAGCCGAGTTCATTTTTTGTGGATGAAGAATGAAGTGGTAACTCATGAAGCAAATATGGGTTTTCATCAGATTTGCTCTTGTATAATTTGCAGACGTGCGTCGTTGCTCGTTCGTCTAGCTTACCATGATGAAAATGTTGAGTTTACTGAATAAATTGACAAAAACAGTGCAATATGATTAATGAAAGGGTGCGTTCCAAAATTAAATTAAAAGCTATCAATTCCCTAATGGAAACCCCGATGGCCGACACCATTTTTAAGTAAAATGAAATTCAAGAAGCTGAGGATAAAAAGGCAACTTATTTTCATGATTGGGTTGGTAATGAAAGAAAAAAACAGAATCACGGGTAATGAAATCCTGGGAAGTACCTACTTTCCCGCACTACTTTTGCCCGAGTAACTTTAGCCGAGAATAAATTCTACTTATTTTTTCGTGAGAATCTACACCTTTTCGTCACTCAAAGTTGTGAGAATTAAAGAGATCGAAATCTGATACCATTTTTGATTTTTCTAATAGCCCTTAATTAGGCCACACCCTTTTCTTAAAAACAGAAATTTCATGTGACACCAAACCCTGAGACTCATGGAGAACGAAGCATTAAAATACTTCGTTCAAATATTTCCATATAATAAAGCAGTTGCTTTTTTGGGAAATCAGTCAGTTCCACATTGTTCATGCTATAGTTACCTATAGTTTAAAATTCGGGCGATTTTTTACTTTTCACCTTAGTTTATTTTTTTGATAAACAATTAAATAAAAATACAAAGTAATAGTTTAAAATTCGCGCAAATTTATTAAGCTACGTATACACGATTGGAAGATCTTCCAATATTGGTCAATTTTTCGATACACATTTCCTCCAATTTTCTATCAATCAATCCTCAAAAGTGACAGAAAAAAAATTGGCAGCCCATTTTCTTCCAATTTTCTATCAAAAAATTGGCCAACTTTTTCCAATCGTGTGAATCCGTCTAAACACACAATTTTTCTAATTTTCAAACCATTGGCATTGGACGGTTGTCGACAAATTGGTTATTGGATGAAGTGCTTGCCAACGATCTCGTCCATTTTTTCATTGGCAGATAATTTTTCAGTTGTATTTCAGAAAAAGTATTTATTTTTTTAAACAACGAGAATAGATTAAATGGGTAAGGAGTTGCTCAAAATAGGAAAGAAGTTGAGAAAGATTGGACGCTTGAGGTTATTATACAGCTTTTTCGGGAGATCGAGACCGGGTGATGTTAAGAAGCAAGTTGTGCAGAATTTGGTTTGACGTTGGTTGGGGACGTTATCGTCATTGGGATGGCGGTCAACGAATGTAAGGCTAAATGGGCCAGGGAACAATCGACAATGTCTTGACCTCTTGGAAGTTTTTCAGGACTATGGTGCTCTTAGAAAAAGAAGCTTAGTTCTGCAGTTCACCGAATCAACATCATCTTTAGAACTGTTAAGTTTGTTGGTTTGGCTCTTTATTTTTATTTTATTTAAGTCGTGTCAAATCTGTCTTTTCTTAAAGAGCTTGGCGAATAAGACACAACAGGGATAAAACGACCCGAAAGTATTGCATTTCGAATACCTTAATCTTCATTGGAGGAAAAATAATACAAAAGAGAAATATCGGTAGATTTGATGGAGTATGTTGCATCCGAGTTAAATGCAGTTCCAAAGAAATTATGTTAGGTCTGGACTTAGAGACAAAGGAACGAAGGAATTGACGGAAAAAGCCATTGGTGGAAGCGCCTCTAAGTTGCTATCGTTGTTCAAACAACATAAATGGAATTGACGGACGCAGCCTAATTGCAGTGTTAAATAACACAAAAACAAACTATTAGAGATTTTATCTTCATCGTTTATTTAAATATTTTTTATAATTATTTGCCACTCTCAATCACCTTTTTCCAAAAAGTATGATTTCAATTCCCCTAGCATATCCTTGCCTTCGAATTGTGTTTCATATTTTCTATCATTTGTCAAGAAAATTGTCTTCCAATGAGTCTACCAATTTTTTGTTCTCTTAAGTCTTACAATCGTTTAAATAGGCAATTTTTAATTAGATGACAAAAAATTGTCGACTATTGACAGTCATTTGATAGAAAAGTGGCAATTGAAAGCTCATTGGTTACTGTTGGAAGACATTTGACATTTCGGCCAATATTGGAAGATCTTGCAATCGTGTATACTTAGCTTTACATACATATATTGAATTTTTTATAAACGATGTGTCTTCTCTTCCTGTAAGAGAGAAAAAAGTACGAAAATTTTTAATTTAAAGACATTCCTGTATCTTCCTAGTTTCGACCTTATTAGTTTCCAACAAGTAACACAGTTCTACTAAAGGTTTTTTAATAATCGCTTACAAGTTCTCAATTGTGTTGAGGTCTGACATAGGTAAATATTTTACATTTTCAATCTCTTCATAATATGCGTTGAAATTTGTTGCACGTTTTGTATTTATTGCTTTAGAAACAATAGCCTTGTACAGATGTAGATGCAAACAAGAGTCCGAATTCTGTTTCTGTGTGAATAGGTAGAAAACTAGGTAACTTTCTATTTCCTCATAAATCCAAAATAGTTCAAATAGAAAATCAATAACTTCTCATTCTAAATTTAAAATAACATAATATAAATTATTTCCTCAAAACTTCATCTTCGATTGGAACTGCAATCAAAATCATTTACTCACTTCACATACATAAATCTGATAAACTTAATTATTAAGTAGTGTAGGTGTGAATCTAGTCAATAAAATCAAAACTTCCATTCATTGAATGCAAATATTTCACCAAAAATGGCCTTGCAGGTTGGACTTACATTTAAATAATTGGCTATTGGACTTATCGCCTGCATGAATTGAATAGTGAACACCTAATATCTTTGAAACAAATTTTCGATTCGACCCGTAAGCAAACAACTTTCCATTCAAAATAATAAACCAAAGAAGTGTGGTTTTGGTTTTAAATGTAGGTAGGTACTGTTGGTACAAAGAAACGCTTAAAACCCTCTTTCAAGTGGTTATATTAAAAGGGTACGTTTCTCTCTCATACAAAATGCTCTAAGATGCAAGTTTTCGATAAGAAAAAAACAGCATGGTTAAACATTTTTACATGCAACCTATAGAATGTATGGCAAGTTTTGATTTTTTAGTAAATCCGCACTTGAGATTTTGTCGAAAAAAGTGGTCCGTCTGTCTATCTGTCTGTGTCGGCACGTAGAGCCTTAACAACTAGTCCGATTCTTCTCTTCGTATAAGCTTAAGCAGTAGCGTTACTGTTTGTGTAGTAAGAAACCGAATTGAATTAAATGCTTCGAAAACACAATGCTGTCTTCTGTTGTTTAAAGCGCGATATACCAACTTAACCCATTTATGTGTGGCAGTTGCATCGAAAATAATCTGACCATCTCGAGAGTCTCTCTATGTGTGGAACAACTAAATACGCGATGTGGTTTTCCAAAACATTGCCGCAAGATGTTAGGTTTTCGAAGACGATTTGAGAAATTTTTCTCTTCCTCTGATCTGGCTATCATTTGAGTACAACTCCCATCTTTGGGCTGGTCCTTCAGTAACGTACTAAAAACTCAGTAAAAAAAGCCAGTATTAAAATAGAACGTTTAAGTTGATTGCTGGAATCAATGATCCTGACTACAACGAAGTTTCAACACAGACAATAGGGGGGTTCACATTATCAAATATGTTTGACAAGCATGGTTTGACGAATGCTTGATTGACTGCGTTCACATTTATCAAACATGTTGTCAAGCCTCAGTTCTCTTTCGAATTTCAACGATGGCGGACGCTATATAGTACTTGAGGTTTGCGTTTGAGTTGTTTTAGTTACAATATTGCTGTAGTTTGAATTGAAGTGCATTGGATGCTGATTCTGATGTGTTACATGATTGTTTTGGTTAAGCAAAACATGTAAAATATACGGCTTTTTTGCCGAAATTCTGCCTGGACAATTTGTCATAAATTATGGTGATATTGTATCCCGTGAACTCTCTTCGAATAGAATTGGTGATGATATGCAGTTGGACAGTTGCGTCGAGGCACGTGCACTATAGCTGGACGATGAAGAAGTTCTAACACGCTGAAATTGTGCTCGTTGCGGTGGAGTTTCGTGACATTTGTACGAGTTCTCTCTCAAAGTTCCCAGTGCTGCCCTGTACGCACCGCCCAACTAGCACATAGAGTATCCGCCTCTTCGGGTTCTTATTTTTGCGTATCCAAATGGGATATAGCTTTCCTCAAAAGTATATCCCTCTCAGTTTGTGCATTAACTCTTTTTTTTTTGTCAAGAAACAGCTCTGCAATAAACTAAAAAAACTCTTTCCACAACTCGTAATATCCACTTACTACAGCCATTTACTTTTTTGTGATGATGATATACGATGAACCGCTGAGCTTGAAGTTTTTTTTTAAATGATTTTTTTTCCCGGTTTGAGTATTTGCGTTCACATTATCAAATATGCTTGTCAAGCAAGCAAAATTTCAAAAAAATTTGAAATTCATCAAGCATTTTTGACAAGCCGCTTGATGGAGCGTTCACAAGGTCAAATTCGAGTCCATCCAACCATGCTTGTCAAACATATTTGATAATGTGAACCCCCCTAATATCTCGCATGCCTATTTTCCAAAAGACATTTTTCTAATGAAATTGCCAATTGCATTCTTCGCCTAAGGTAAGATAACCGTAATTCTTGCACCTTCAAGAATAACTATCAGTACAATTATTTCTTCCAACTTCGGTGTATTGTCAAGTAGGTACAAATATTCGTTTTGTAGCCACACTTCGCGAATGTGGAACTGATAACCAAGCTCTGTCTTTCCCTATTGTTGCAATATTCAGGAATTCAAGACCAATGTACACCGACACCTCTTTTCAAAATCTTATTCTTCCTTCCTAATTGCTCGCAAACTGTCTTAAAATAAAAAGGATATCATTCAAACTATTTTACTTACAAAATGTGTACAAAGATCTTCTTATGTTTATTAAATTTAAATAAATACTTAAAACAATCAAAATTCGAAAAATAACTTAAACCTACAACCCCAAGCGTCTGTCGAGTAAAGTAAGACAAGTATTTTTGAATATAGTCAAAACCACTTCAACCAAAAGACCAAGAAAAAGTAGTTTATTTCAATCAATTTCCTTAACCTCCTTCAACACATAGGTTTTCTTTATTTTCCTTGTTTGCAAACATTTTCTCCGAAACTATCAAATCTTCTGATCGTCCTTAACACCATTTCCCCATTCCGAAGGCACAAAATATAACCTTCCTGTACACAAAACGCATATTTGTTCTATTTGTGAAGTTATCCTTTGGGCAAAATCAAGAAAAAAACGAACCATATCAAAACCAACTAAAAGGATGTCTTTCGAGCTTTAAACATTTAACCAAAAAAAGAGGAAGAAATAAAAAATTGTAAACAGTCTTTTGAGTGTACAACACACTAAATTTATAAAAACGCCGCCTGGAGCAATCGAAAATCAGCAACTATATGCTTGTAGAAGGAAAAACGAAGGATATTCTCAAGTTGAACAAAAGGGAGCACCACTTTATCTTTTCTGGCGAAACCTTGATAGACTCAATGCGACACGTTTCTTGTTGTTTTTGCCTGCCGCTTCTTCAACTTGTGTTTTCTTCACTTCGGCCAAATGGATTCGCCTTCGAATGTTCAAGCTTTTGGGGCACTCTTTAAAGGGTACAGCAGAATGATCTTGGAACACACAGCTCCTCGATAAAACCCCCACTTGTCCTTCTCGAAAATCAGCATGCTTGCACATGCTAGGTATTTCCTAATTTATGTGCGAACCAAAGAAACGAACCGGCAAAAAAGTAATTATTTTCCCATCCCCGGAGCGATTCTAGTACTCGCTCTTCTCGTTCGGTATAGGAGGGCTTTCACAGCTTGCATGCAGTCGTCGCCCTTGTTATTTATCTTTTATTTTTAGGTTACTCATAGAAAAACTATTTACTTGAAGAGCAAAGCAGTGTAACTGTTTTCCTATGAGTAAGCCGGGTAAACATTGATACAACACACACAACACAGTCATACAAGAGTAAATAATTCAAATAAAAAAAAAAAAACACTTCAGAAGGACAAAACTGGAACCTCCATAGTCGAGCAATAAGAATGGGAATTCGAGATTGTTGCTGCTGTTGCAGCTTGTAGGGTTTTAGTTGATGAAGTTGCAGTTGCAGGACCATGGTTGGGTAATCTTGAAAAAAAATTCACTTTTTTTGTTCATTCATTTTTAATTAAAAGGAAACAAAGCCATGGAAGGGCTGTAGTAACACACACTGCACTGGAATAAAATGTCCTTCAGATCCTTGTTCTGCATTTGGCTCAACCTTGGTTTTGAATGGTTAATGCCGAACATTATAATTGAGAACATTTATCAAAGTACAATTAAGAATACTTAAGTATGGACAATAGTCCGGGCAAAAATGAAAACAATCTAGTTCAATCAAAGTTCGAAATACGAAATTTTCGTCTACCTGGGAAGCTTGATCACTTTCGCCACGTACGAACAATCGATTTAACGCATCCCACGTAGGCATGCGACTATGCGAGACGTCCCGCCACGCGCGGGACTGTCCCGCAAAACTACTTTTGTCCCGCAAGTGTCCCGCCGGATAATTATGTCCCGCAATTTGATTTAATGTCTCGCTAAACCCCGAAAGAATTAATAATTTAGGCCTCAGTTATAGCTATCAGTAAAATCCATCAGTAAAAATTGAAACATCTGAAATCTGAAATTTTTTACTGATAAGCGTTTATAACTATCAGTAAATTTACACCTTCGCGCCGCAAACAATTTCGTTTTTACTGTTTTTATCTCATCATGAAAATGAAACGCCATCAGTAAAACGAAATGGACTTTTTTTTGACATTTGGCAGTCTGTTGTTCAGTAAAATGAAATTTCATCAGTAAAATTTATAAAATTGATTTGTTAATAAGTAATATTTTACACTAAATGCATTCTTTTTTTTGAAAAAAAAAATAGACGAAATGTATTTTCAACTTATTTCATCAAAATTTTCCTCAAAATATAAGATTAAAGTTTTCAAAATAGCAAAACAAAAATTTTACTGATAGCTATAACTGAGCCCTAAGGCTCAAGTTATAGCAATCATTGAAATCCATCAGGAAAAATTGGAACAGGAGGAATCTGAAAATTTTTTCTTGATAAGCGTTTATAGCAATCATTGAAAATTTCTGTCAGGAATTTTTTTCCTGCCGTAATTCTATCATTGGAACTGTGAGAAGTTGAAACACAGATAATTGGAATTGTACAAAATTAAAACGCAAATCATTGGAACGATTTGTCATTTTTTGACAAAAATTTATCAGCTGTTCAGGAAAACGAATTTCCGTACGGACACAGATACATTTTTAACGAAAAATAAGTTTTCGAACTTATATTTTTTTCTCAAAAAAAAAAAACTTTAAGAATTTTCCGCCCGATTGGTATATAAATTGCATTAGTAATCAAAAGAAAATTTAGTTATATATCCATTCAAACTTTTTCCTGATTTATTTCAATGATCGCTATAACTGGCCCCTTAGTGTAACGTGTGCTCAAATTATAGATTTGGCTTCACTCTTATTGATTAGCTTTGTTCAGCGAGAAAAAAGACAGTACAGTACAGCACAGTACGGCACAGCTTCATGAGAAATGTCAGAAGAGTTTGGAAAAGTTTTGAACACAAAATGTGTTCTACCCTTTGTATATGGAACTACCAAGTACTATCAAGATTGGTTTTCTGCTTGGTTTGACAGTTCTTCTGTCAAACCAAGCAGAGAACACACAATACAAACTTATGTAAAAAAAACTGCTTCTGTGAAAATTCTTAGGATGGCACCACCATCGTTTTCCATCTTGAAACTACCCCCCAAATATATATACAAAGGTTCTACCTAAAAAGATGGAACAGAAAATCTTGTCCTAAACTGTTCCAAACTGTTCTAGACAGACTCAATGAACACCAAAGCAGAACAGTTTGGAACAGAAAATGTGTCAATGAACACCAAAAAGCTGTACTTTTCTGTTCCAAACTGTTCCAAAGTGTGCAGAACAGTGTCGGTGAACATACCTAAAAACTAATTTTTTGGTTGGTACGTTTAAAAAATGTGTCCCGCAAAGAAATTTTTCAAATCTGGCATCCCTAATCCCACGAACCATTTTTTTGATATCAGCTAAATGCAGTCTACCTTTCAATCATTTCTCTAGCAACCCTGATGGGCCATGCCACTCAATATTCTTGAGTTCTCACAATTTGTCATCAATCTTAGCAACCAATCAATTCCTATCACACACTCCCACCCGCAGATAATTTGTTTCACAACTACAGTTCTTTGGCAGCAAATAAAAAATAAAGAAACAAAATGGAATAAAATGCAACCACGAAGCTGACTTTAAGTCTAATTGACAGCCCTATTATCCTGTCAAGAGATGTGAGGATCATTTTTGCAGAAGTGACATGTCACTTTTATTTTTTTGCCGTCAAAAGGAAATCCCTTTCCTTTTCTATCTCTACTTTTTTTTCTCATATCCAATCTAGTATCCAACGAACGAAGAGGCGTTATGCATACACATTAGGGTGTCTACTCTCTACTGTGTCCAGAAAAAAAAGCTTATTTGGGATTTGTAAGTACACAAATTGACTAAAGACGAAAAATCTGTAAAATTGATTGTTTTGGAAATAGGAAACCAGAAATTGCAAAACATAACTCTTGAAGAAACTGCAATTTGAAACTGAAAAACCTACAGAAAATTTAAATTCGATGTTCAGAAGTTGAATTTTGAACAAGGACACAAAAATTCAGTTGGGATTTTTGATTCGAAGATAGGAGAGGAGAGTCAATTGAAACAAAAATCTTTCGGGTTACCCTAATGCATTTTTTATTACAATGAAAAATAAACATCTTAATTACCTTCATGGAATTATCCTCTCAACTGTTCTCAATACCCACATTCTAGACATACATTTTTTTTATTTTCAGTTTTATAACCTCAATTTTTGTTACTGTACATTTCAGGTGAGCATCCAGCTGCAATGCAGCACAATGCCGCAACCTCTGTGGTTGTTATAAGCTCAAGGACCAGACACAGTTGGCTGTGTGGGATATTGCCCGTGCTATTGCTGTGTTATCTTCGAGTTTTTCTGAAATCTGTTTCCAGTGTAAGTAATTTGTTGAGAACAAGCAACGGTAATAAAAGCTGAAGAAACGCTCCAAGTTGTTGTGGCAGTGGCAGCGGCCACGGTGGTGCATCTGGGAATTAAATTGTTTCTTATTGTAATTTTTGTCTCTAGGATTTTTCATTATTCTTTTAAGTTGAATATTGTGTTTTTATAATTTAAAAAAAATCATAATACCAAAAAAAAATTAAAAAAAAAAATTACTATAAGGAACATTCATACGCATACTTATAGATAAGTTTAAGATTTCTAAAATCGAATTATATTAATGTATTGTAAAATTGACGAACACATATACAAGAAGCAGTTAAGAAATATACTTAAGACTTTCAATGGGAAATGTTTGATGGAAGCAAAACGTGTAAATATTTGAATTTTCGAGAGTAACAATTTTTCATTTTTCTATTTATTTCAATCCGAACAGAAACCCAATAAAGCTTGGTTGTGATTAATTTTAAATTTTTTTTTTATTTCCACTTCAGCAAATCGAATTTTCCATAAATTACAATACTTGAGCAGACGATCTTAAAAATGTCTTTGTGAGTAGGCTGGGGTGAATAACATGGTCGATGCGAGTACTAGGATGTTGGGTTGAGATTTACACGTTCACTTTGATACCTGGGCAACCAAATATACCACGTGTTGATAGATCATAAAGAATGCTCTAGTCAATTTTGACCTTGATCACTTTCTTTTTGATATGGTGTTCTTGCTTGAATCAACACGGATGTCTTGCGAAATGAAAACGCCAGCAAAACCTTCGGAAGAGCTCGATGAGAAATTCCTGAAAACAGAGTGCAGGGCAGTAAAGAGAAGAATACAAGAATATAAAGAAGCAACTGGTTAGAAGATGAATGTAATTTAACGGCTGAATGTACGAATACGTGAAGAGGAATATAAGAGGAAAGAAGAAACGGGACTTTACACATCATTGGCTGCGGAATAGAAAGAGTTAGAGAGCGAGGACTATAACACAAGCGGAAGTTCCACGAATCCATCCAAGACATGACGCAGTGTACATTTACCTTTCGCGCTGTAGCCTTCCGTAAGGACTGATAGGACATATGATGATCTTTTCCAAAGTCATTCTGGAGCAATGGGAAGTGCATTTGCTAAGTGGTTAGTTTAACGAAGAAATAACCGTTCTACTATTTCAAAATATCAGCCCAGCTGATTAAACGTGGAGAACCATCACGGAGTTATAGTGCACGTATCGGAACAGGATGATGTGCCGGCAAACTGACGAAAATACATTAAATGTAGATTGAGCTTTCTTACGCAGAACGCATACAGTTTTTATTTCATCTTTCACGGGTTCTGCCTCTTGTGAAGAACTGACAAAACTTCAAAGAGTATCAATCTATGAAAAGTGCTTCTCAACTTTGCCGTTCGGAATCAGCGTTATATTGTAGGTCCCCTCAATTCTTCACACATACTCAGAAAATTGTTGATGACTGTAAGCCACTAAGGCCTTGGCTCTTCAAGAGCTGTCACGCTACTCTATTTTTAAATCAACAAATTGATCAAATATTAAACCTAAGCAAACGATGCAAAAATTTCTATAATTTAACATCCCCATACCATCTGCTTATAGACCTTAAGGCCGCCTCCGTCAGCATAGCCAAGGTAGAACTGTACAGAGCTATGAGAGAAATTGAAATTCCAAATAAATGACGTAGACTAAAGAACGTTTCCACCTAATTTAAGGAATTTCTTTCTAGACAAATCATTATGGAGTCAAATCTCTGACAGTGGATAAGCTAGCCTTCTCTATAATCTAGTGTTGCAGAAACCAGTCCGTTACTCTGCAACATTTATAAAAGGAACACAGTACATTTGTCCAGATCGAAAATCAGGCGGCGAAATTTTGAAACTGCTACTGCATTTAATTGAAGGAAAAACGAAGTACTTGGTGTTTTAATCTGTTTACAGTGTTGTCGGTAGATAATGGTACTAGCACGAGTTTCCGAACCTTAAATTAAGTTAGGTTATTAGTAGCAGCCGATAATAATATGGAAGTAGGAAAACCCGAGGGACTGCTCTATTTAAGTCTCTCAAGACATAATTGTACTAGGACTAACTACTTAATGTTTCGAGCTACTGATGCGCTTTGTTAGTAATTGAGATTATTCCTGCATAGCATAAGTAGTTGACCTCAAGCAATATAATTATGAGCTACCCCGAAATAGATATAAAGACATAAATTCCGTTTACCAATATCTGGTGGTTGAACTCCTAGCTCGTGTTGGTCAACTTCCACTAAAAGGATGGGGAAGACATCTTAAGTTACTAAGGTGAAAGAACCAGTGCAAGACTAAGATCAAGACCGGATCCCGGTTGTACCTGAAATGATGGAAATCAAATACTGTGCGATCCAGTGCTGAATCCAGCTTGTCTTATATCAAGTGTGACTTCTGGGTGACTTCTGATGTGTTCCGATTTTCTACATTACTGTTACCATACAGGCTATCAGCAAACAGCAACCACCCATATGGGGAACGCCGTCCTTTGCCATTTAAAGATTTAAACCTATTGAGGTTTTATTAATGCTTGCCGTTCTTTCTTCTTCTAGAGAATGATTTTTTTATAAATGGCATGTCATCGACTTTCGATAGTCGCCTTAAGAGCTCTAGTTCGACTTTCTCAAATCGTCTGCACAAGTCTTCAGTTCATGTACAGTTCAAAGGTCTTTTAGACCATCACCTTATTTTTCTTTTAACATTACCGTAGTTTTACTTATTCTTTTATAAATTGATGTCTGAATTGAATTGTTGTTTTTTTTTTTGTAATATTTTATCAATAAGTAAAATATTTTTGAAAAAAAGTGTGTTCAGTTTTCCTGATCATGTACACAAAACACTATTTTATCAGCTTGAATATTTTTATTACAATTTTAGTAAAATTCGTAGAAAATTTTAAATTAGCTTATTAAAAGAGTTTATTTGTTGTTAATTTAAAGAAAAAACAAAAAACAAAACTTAATTCAATCCATTTGGTTTCAAAATGCAAAATAAAATGAAATGATTAAGTAAACTTAATAAAATATAAAATGTATAAACAATTATTATTAGCCATAGCATATGTCTAAAAACCACACACATTTAAAATTCTTCATTTTAGTGTGAAAATTAAATAAATTGCAACAAACCGAATCAAGTACACTCTGTTAATGAAGAATTAAACAATTATTAACCGTCATTGTAACGACACGACAAAATATAAAATCATAGAAATACCCATAAACAAACAATCGTTATATCAACAACAATCTAAAAACAAATAATTTGTTAAAACAAAAAAACCATATAAAGAAACACAAAATTTTGTTTAACGAAAAATAAAACTTATTTAAGAGTTCATAATAAATGTAGATTCAAATTAACTTAATTATTAAAAATTGTAAATAACGAAGTATTTATATGTATAAGTTTTGTATGTAATACACAAAAATAAGGTTAAAACAAACAAATTAGAAATCACTTGTAATACGATTGGAAAAATCTTCTTCTTATTTTTAGAAAGAAGTATAATGTAACATTATATTTTTTGTTATGAATCTGTAGACAATTTTAGAATGAAAATAAGGTGAAAGTAAAATATTTAGTAATAAAAATAAATTAAAAAAACAATTATTAATACACATCTTAAACTCTAAGCTAAGTGATATTTATAAGAAATTAGTAAAAAACAAAACAAAAACAGAACAAACAGACTTACTGAAAATAATTATTGTAAAACTAAAACAAACGGAAAATCTTGTAAATACATTTTATTAAATTATTTAAGTGAATAAAAGAAATAATTTAAACAAGTCAAGTGTTCATTTATTACTTCAGAGGGAATAATCGACAAATGGATGTTATTTCAAATGGTATGGCAGCCATGATAGTCGATGTTTTGAATTAAGAGGGGAAAAAATATTCAAAGTAATTTGAATCATCATTTATTTTTTCTAATAGAAGAAAATTTAAAAAATTTGATGCATCAAATGGACTGAAATGAACCACATCTTCGAATGCCTCTTAAGAGTCACACATAAAAGAGAAGTGCACCAGGTCACGTTATAAGCCAGAACCCCGTTTATTGAAACTAGTGATGGGCTCGGCATAATCGAATGATTTCAATAATCAAGATAAAAGTATTCGAATCATCAATCGAATTATGAAATCGTATGAAAATCGAGTTCTCATCATCATCGTCAATCGAGTTGCTTTCATTTGAATTCTTATAATCGTCATTCGAGTTTCTTTCATACGAATTCTCATCATCGGTTCAAGTTTTTTTCTTTTGATTTGAGTTCTCGTCATCGTCATTCAAGTTTTTTTTTTTTATTCGAATTTTCGTTTTCGTTTTCTTGTAATCGTCATTCGAGTTCTTTTCATTCTGGTTCCCGTCATTGTCGTTTAAGCTCTCGTCATCGTCATTCAAGTACTTTTCATTCGAGTTTTCGTCATAGTCTTTCGAATACTCATCATCGTCATTCGAATTCTTTTCTTTTCATTCGAGGTCTCGGAATTGTCATTCGAGTCGTTTTCATTCGAGTTCTCGTCATTATCATTCGAGTTCTCGTCATCAGCATTCGAGTTCTCGTCATCGCTGTTCGAGTTCTTTTTATTCGAATGCTCGTCATTGTCATTCGAGTTTTTTTCATTTGAATTCTCGTCATCGTCCTTCGAGTTCTTTTTATTCGAGTTTTCGTCATCGTTATTCGATATATTTTCATTCGCATTCTCGTCAGCATCACTCGATTTTTCGTCATTCGAGTTGTTTTGAATTTTGAAGATCATTAGTAGTAGTATAGGCTTGAGAAATCATTCGAATAATTTTACAGTAGATACATAATCGAGTCATCTAGAATAGTTGCCTGAATCGATTAAATCATTCGAATGCGTGAATTCACTAATTAGCGTTTCAATTTTAACTTTTAAGTTACTAATTAAATAGGTTAAGTAGACGAACTGATGGTGTTTCTTGGTAAAGTGAAATAACGCCTATAAAGAAATCGAAATAACACCCGACAGGCCTTATTTCAATTGCATTGTGGCAATAAGGCCGCATTTTACTTGGAAATAAGGACGCATTTCCAGAAGAAAAACAAACTGACCTACTAGATACTGTGGGTAATAAGTGTCGATTTTCATTTTAGGACTACTGATCCACGATGATTGTTCATTTTGTAAAACAACATATATTTTCAAGGTTTTTTCCATGCATAACGGCTGAAATAAACTGCATGCTCTAAGTCTATGTGACGTTAAGGGAAGATTTTCCAATGGAAACGTTCTTCTGCACTCTGGGATATCAAAGTTCGGTGAGGGTAGGTCATCTAAAATAATTGACCATTGTAGAATGTGTAGTTGTAGGTTGTTTTTTCAAATAAAAGGATTGTTGAAGTCTTTTACGAATATATGTGCTCAAATCATAATGCAAGTCGTCCACAAAGAGTGGCTATTTGGTGCGGTTTATGGCCTGCTGGCTAATTCATACGGCCGTCCTTCTTCACAAAAAAGGTTTGCCAAGCAGTTACAGAACGATGATGTTCCCTTTTACGAAATGATAATGGACTTTTTGTGGCCAGGAATCAAGGACATGGAATCTTAAAGATACATGGTGTGGTTCCAATAGGGTGGTACCACTTCTCACACAGACAACGGAACAATTCGTCCTCTTTATGCAGCAAAGTCAAGGGACGTGTTTTTTTACGTTATGGCGATGTTAATTGGCTGCCACGGTCATTTGATTTGACACCGTTGGACTCCTTTCTTAGAAGATATTTGTATGAAAAAGAAGGTGTTAGTAAGCCAAGAACAATTCTAGAGTCGAAGGCATATTAACGACTTGAATCTCTTGATGGTTAAAGTTTCTTTCGAAATCGTCTATTTTCTATTATAGGAGCCTCGGTAGAAAAACTAATTTGTTCCATGTGCGACCTTTCTTCCGAAACAAGTACCACAGTTGTAAGCCCAAAGTTTCATGGTTGTCATCGCTTCAAAACCAACGCCCACAACGACGTGGCACACCCTGATCGCAGTGGGTTTTTCGTTCGTTTTCATCAAATGCAATTTAAAATTATTTCTGGATGATTATCTTCCTGTTTGTAATGAGTCGAAAAACTGACAAGTTTAATAATTTTTATTTACGTCATCAAAGAATGTACTGTTCGTGTTGTTGCTGTTTTTTTTTCTGTATTATTTGAGTAATTTGGCTTTGCTGCCATGCCAATTGGCAATAAAGCCAAACATGACGTCGTCCTACTTCTTATTTTTTTCAACTTCCAAAAAACAAGGAAACGAAGATATACCCTTGAGGATATTATAAACACAGGCGCACGTGTACCTTCATAAATTCTTAAAATAAAAAGAAATACAAAAAATTAGGATGCCGAAGAATGGCACATTATAGTGCCACTCTGGGAGTTAAATGATGCGTTATAATGAAATATATATCTCTCACATAACATGACCTCGACTTTTTGAGACGAAAAGCGAAAGTGACTGAATGAGCAAACATCAAGCCCAGTTAGTTGATTGTATTTCCTAATAGAACGGAGGAAAAAAATCTTTGATTAAATACACACGTCGCTCGTCGTCTTCCAGACGAAATTGTTCGAAAAATAAGGTGAGGTGGGTCAAGGTTGCTTTCCGTCATATCGTGGAACGAACAATGTTATAGCTTGAGATGAAACAGAAGGTTCACTTCAATTATTTTGTGAGAACATGGATTTATCTTTAATTGACCTGATAAATCATGACTTTTTTTGGCAGTCTTCGTCGGAAAAGGTAAGTTAGGAACATTAGATATTGATGTTGATTGATGGCAAATGTCAAAATAATCTAACAAGTGTCCGACGGACGTCATGCTTGATAAAATTTACTTTAAAATTGCCTTTTTCATTGTTTCAATTTCAAACAGAAAAAGGACGTCAACGTGTTTTTAATTTAATATTTATCAGTAACTGAATGCTTTAGACTTTCGAAAAACAGCTTAAAACACGAGCTTACGTGTACAATTATTGTACATAGAAAACGAAGGGAGGAAAATATCGCAGCTGTATGGGCAAGTGTCAGTGATAACCGCGAAATATCGATTTGGCGCGATTCGCAGCAATTGGGCCTCTGTAACAATACTATGTAGACAATTTTGCTGAACGATTTATGTAGGTGTGAAGCCTTTCAAAATAAAGAACATACCACAACAAAACGCTGTTTTTTTTTTTTTTGGAGAATTGGCCTTTGAATAGTTTTCCGAAGGTGTTCAGCGACGAAGCTCATTTCTGGTTGACAGTATTATACGTGAATAAGAAAAAATGCAATATTTAGAGTGGAGAGCAGCCAGAAGCATTGCAAGAGCTACCAATGCAACCAGAAAAACCACTGTTTGATATGGATTATGGTATGGCGGAATCATTGGGCCGTATTTCTTCAAAGATGGTGTGGATCGCTACGTTATACTTTATATGGTGAGTGCTACATTCCGAAGATAAAAAACTGGGAACAGGTTAAAATCCCGCCAACTTAGTTGCCCGCCAGAAAAATTGATTTTTTTTTGAAAAAGAAGAAGACAAAAAATTGGAAAAGTTCAAAATCGTCGAATCGGCGGGATTTCCTAATACTTTTTCATTTGGGAGTAAATAGTATTGAGTAATTTAGGGGCGTTTTGTTGTAGTTAGCTATTCGCTTACATACAATAGGCTCAACTTTCTAATTTGGAAAACTGAATTTTGACAAAAAAACACTTTTATTTGAAAGATGTATGAAATAAACAAATATAAATAATTTGAGGCAAGGAATCACGTCTTTCTATTTTTAATTAATTTTTAAACTTTCTATTTTCATTATGAAAACAAAAGGAAAAGAACATGGTGGATGTATTTTGACAGTTCTTACAAACACAAACACATAGCAATGCGTATAATTTTCTTGTGTTAAGTGCTCGTATGGGTAGTGTATTATTGGTTCTTTTGGCAAATATTTTGAAAAATGTTTGTTATTTTGCTAAGTTTTTAAAGCAAAATGTTATTTCTTGAGGGTATATTCATATTGTAATTTTCACTAAGGATTTTTTGTTGTGTGAGTGTGAAGCCGCCGCATATACTCGCTGTTTGCTAGCGTAGCCAGAGTCGTGCACTACACATCGAGGGTGAAAAGCCCTTGAGCGGCGAAGCCGCCGCATATACTTTCTGTTTGCTACACAAAGCTGATAGTGCAAATTCAGTAAACAGAAATGTAGCAAATCCGCGCGGATTTTTAAATTCAGTAAACAGAAATGTAGCAAATCCGCGCGGATTTTTCACTATAACCTTGTGTTGTCTTTTCTTAAACAAAAAATACTCAAAATATCTACAAAGTAAAAGTGGTTTTACAGTAAAAAAAAAAAAAAAAACAAGAAAAAATTTAATACGATTCTCATGAAATCGAGTGACCTACTCAGTGGTGTCTGTTTTCAAAAATAGGGGTTGGGGTCGCGAGACCGCAAGCCATATGACCGCAAGACAAAAGACCGCAAGCCATTTGACCGCAAGACAAAAGACCGCAAGCCATATGACCGCATTGTCATATGACCGCAAAAAATCCTCCCTTTTTTCATTAAAAACTACTCCTTTTTGTCACTCAAAGTTATGAGAATTAAGGAGATCGTATTCTGGTACCTTTTTCAATTTTTCTAACAACCCTGTATTAGGCCACACCCTTTTTGAAAAACTGAAATTTTAAGAGACACCAAATGCTGAGAATCATGGAGAACGAAGCATATAAATTTTTCGTTCAAATTTTACTATATAAACAGTTGCATTTTTGGGAATCTAATCAGTTCCAAATATGACTTGCTAGGGAGAGGACACTCTGATGCGTTTTTTTTTTGTGTTTATAAACAATTAAATAAAATACAAAGTTATAGTTTAAAATTCGCGCGAATTTTAAACTATAACTTTGTATTTTATTGAATTGTTTATAAACAAATTAAATGAAGGTTTAAAGTGCAAAATTCGCGCGAATTTTTCACTTTAAACCTTCATTTAATTTGTTTATAAACAATTAAATAAAATACAAAGTTATAGTTTAAAATTCGCGCGAATTTTAAACTATAACTTTGTATTTTATTTAATTGTTTATAAAGGATATGTCTTCTCTTCCTGTAAAGGATAAAACGTTCTTTTAAGAACGAAGAATAATTCAAAAAGCGATGTGAACTTAAATTGTTAATAAAAATGTTTGAGACCTTAAGTCAGTTTTTGCGGCGTATCTCATCCAATTGTTGTTTAACCTTTTTACAACGTTCTAGAAATTTGTTAACAACAAAATCCCAAACATTTCTTCAGAACATCATGCATGTCTATTTTCAACTTTTTCATACCAAAATAAAAATTTTAACAAAAAAAACGAAATTTTTTTTCGAAAAATTAATTTTTTTTAATTTCTCCAAGAACGTGTACTGCAATGCATAAACAAATGAAATTTTTTTTATTCTCAACCAAAAATCAAAAAAGAAAAAAATTAAAAACGACCAAAACGCAAAAAAATTCAAGCGACCTTACGTCAGTTTTTGCGGCGTATCTCATCCAATTGTTGTTTAAGCTGTATACAATGTTCTAGTAATTTGTTAACAATAAAATCCCAAACATTTTTGCCGAACATCATGCATGTCTATTTTTAACTATTTCATACCAAAATAAAAATTTTAACAAAAAAATCGAAATTTTTTTTCGAAAAAATAATTTTTTTTATTTTCTATAAGAAGCTGTACCGCAATGCATAAACAAATGAAAAATATTTTTATTCTCAACCAAAAATCAAAAAAGAAAAAAAATAAAAACGACCGAAACGCAAAAAAATTCAAGCAACCTTACGTCAGTTTTTGCGGCGTATCTCATCCAATTGTTGTTTAAGCTGTATACAATTTTCTAGTAATTTGTTAACAACAAAATCCCAAACATTTTTCCCGAACATCATGCATGTCTATTTTTAATTTTTTCATACCAAAATAAAAATTTTAACAAAAAAAACGAAAAAAATGTCGAAAAACCAAAACCTTTTTTTCCTCCAAAAAAGTGTACCTCAAACCATAAACAAATCAAAAAAAATTATTAACCTCAACCTAAAATCAAGAAAACAAAATTAAAAAAACAACAATTTTGCATACCATACATTCCAATACGAAATTGCACTTTCGGAATAAATTTCCAAAATAGTGCTAAATCCCGCAAAAAAAATAGTACTATTTCCTTTTCAAAATAGTAGTCAATCCCGCAAGGAAAAATTTTGCGGTCTTATGACATGCGGTCATTCCTATTGCGGTCATTCGGCTGGCACCGCAAAAATAGTACAATTGCAGCGGGATGCTGATGTGGCGGCATAATGAACGGCGGCGGCGGGATAATGAATGGCGGGATATTGAACGTCGGGATTTTGAACGGTGGGATTTTGAATAATCGGGATATTGAAAGGCGGGATTTCAACACCAACCCTAAAAAACTTTTATGTGCGCAAAATGGAAGAGCTTGACAAGCATCACATTGTGGTTTCGACAATGCGGTGCAACATGCCATACAGCACGCGTTACGATGGCGGTGCCAGCCGGATGACCGCAATAGAAATGACCGCATGTCATAAGACCGCAAAATTTTTCCTTGCGGGATTGACTACTATTTTGAAAAGGAAAAAGTACTATTTTTTTTGCGGGATTTAGCACTATTTTGGAAATTTATTCCGAAAGTGCAATTTCGTATTGGAATGTATGATATGCAAAATTGTTGTTTTTTTAATTTTATTTTCTTGATTTTAGGTTGAGGTTGATAATTTTTTTTAGATTTGTTTATGTTTTGAGGTACACTTTTTTGGAGGAGAAAAAAGTTTTGGTTTTTCGACATTTTTTTTCGTTTTTTTTGCGAATTTTAAACTATAACTTTGTATTTTATTGAATTGTTTATAAACAATTCAATAAAATACAAAGTTATACTTTAAAATAGAGATATGTCTTCTCTTCCTCTGAAGGATAAAACGTTCTTTTAAGAACGATGAATAATTCAAAAAGAGATATGACCTTAAATTGTCAATAATAATTATTGAGCCAAATGGCTCTGCGATACCCATTCAATTAAATGGCTAAACAAGTTGAACTTGTTCCAGTATTATTCTATGACCTTACGTCAGTTTTTGCGGCGTATCTCATCCATTTGTTGTTTTAGCTGTTTACAATGTTCTAGAAGTTTGTTAACAACAAAATCCCAAACATTTTTGCCCAACAACATGCATGTCTATTTTTAACTTTTTCATACCAAAATAAAAATTTTAACAAAAAAATCGAAAAATTTTTTCGAAAAAATAAAATTTTTTATTTTCTCCAAGAAGCTGTACCGCAATCTACATCTACACTAATATATAAAGCTGAAGAGTTTGTTTGTTTGAACGCGGTAATCTCAGGAACTACTGGTTCGAATGGTATAATTCTTTTTGTGTTGGATGGTGCCTTAATCGACTTAGACTTTAGGCTACTTAACATTAAGCTGTGACCAATAGCAGCGAAGAATCTGTGGAAAATGTGGAAAAAACGGCAAAAAATATACATTTTTCTGCGTTTTAACGCACTTATCTCAGGAACTACTGGTTCGAATGGTATAATTCTTTTTGTGTTGGATGGTCCATTAATTGAGGAAGACTTGAAGCTATTTAACACTAAGCTGTGACCAATAGCAGCGAAGAATCTGTGGAAAATATGGAAAAAACGGCAAAAAATATACATTTTTCTGCGTTTTAACGCGCTTATCTCAGGAACTGCTTTATGAAATTGAACAATTTTTTTAATGTTGAATGGTCCATTTATCAAGGAAGGCTTGAAGCTATATAAAATTTAGCTGCGACCAATAGGAGCGAAGAATTTGTGTAAAATGTGGAAAAAACGGCAAACAATACAATACAATACAATCTACACTAATATATAAAGCTGAAGAGTTTGTTTGTTTGAACGCGGTAATCTCAGGAACTACTGGTTCGAATGGTATAATTCTTTTTGTGTTGGATGGTGCCTTAATCGACTTAAACTTTAGGCTACTGAACATTAAGCTGTGACCAATAGCAGCGAAGAATCTGTTTAAAATGTGGAAAAAAAGGCAAAAAATATACATTTTTCTGCGTTTTAACGCACTTATCTCAGGAAGTACTGGTTCGAATGGTATAATTCTTTTTGTGTTGGATGGTCCATTAATTGATGAAGACTTGAGGCTATTTAACATTAAGCTGTGACCAATAGCAGCGAAGAATCTGTGGAAAATATGGGAAAAACGGCAAAAAATATACATTTTTCTGCGTTTTAACGCGCTTATCTCAAGAACTGCTTTATGAAATTGAACAATTTTTTAAATGTTGAATGGTCCATTTATCAAGGAAGGCTTGAAGCTATATAAAATTTAGCTGCGACCAATAGGAGCGAAGAATTTGTGTAAAATGTGGAAAAACGGCAAACAATACAATACAATCTACACTAATATATAAAGCTGAAGAGTTTGTTTGTTTGAACGCGGTAATCTCAGGAACTACTGGTTCGAATGGTATAATTCTTTTTGTGTTGGATGGTGCCTTAATCGACTTAAACTTTAGGCTACTGAACATTAAGCTGTGACCAATAGCAGCGAAGAATCTGTTTAAAATGTGGAAAAAAAAGGCAAAAAATATACATTTTTCTGCGTTTTAACGCACTTATCTCAGGAAGCACTGGTTCGAATGGTATAATTCTTTTTGTGTTGGATGGTCCATTAATTGAGGAAGACTAGAGGCTATTTAACATTAAGCTGTGACCAATAGCAGCGAAGAATCTGTGGAAAATATGGGAAAAAACGGCAAAAAATATACATTTTTCTGCGTTTTAACGCGCTTATCTCAAGAACTGCTTCATGAAATTGAACAATTTTTTAAATGTTGAATGGTCCATTTATCAAGGAAGGCTTGAAGCTATATAAAATTTAGCTGCGACCAATAGGAGCGAAGAATTTGTGTAAAATGTGGAAAAAACGGCAAACAATACAATACAATACAATCTACACTAATATATAAAGCTGAAGAGTTTGTTTGTTTGAACGCGGTAATCTCAGGAACTACTGGATCGAATGGTATAATTCTTTTTGTGTTGGATGGTGCCTTAATCGACTTAGACATTAGGCTACTTAACATTAAGCTGTGACCAATAGCAGCGAAGAATCTGTTTAAAATGTGGAAAAAAACGGCAAAAAATATACATTTTTCTGCGTTTTAACGCACTTATCTCAGGAAGTACTGGTTCAAATGGTATAATTCTTTTTGTGTTGGATGGTCCATTAATTGAGGAAGACTTGAAGCTATTTAACATTAAGCTGTGACCAATAGCAGCGAAGAATCTGTGGAAAATATGGGAAAAAACGGCAAAAAATATGCATTTTTCTGCGTTTTAACGCGCTTATCTCAAGAACTGCTTTATGAAATTGAACAATTTTTTAAATGTTGAATGGTCCATTTATTAAGGAAGGCTTGAAGCTATATAAAATTTAGCTGCGACCAATAGGAGCGAAGAATTTGTGTAAAATGTGGAAAAAACGGCAAACAATACAATTTAATCTACATCTACACTAATATATAAAGCTGAAGAGTTTGTTCGTTTGAACGCGGTAATCTCAGGAACTACTGGTTGGAATGGTATAATTCTTTTTGTGTTGGATGGTCCATTAATTGAGGAAAATTTGAAGCTATTTAACATTAAGCTGTGACCAATAGCAGCGAAGAATCTGTGGAAAATATGGAAAAAACGGCAAAAAATATACATTTTTCTGCGTTTTAACGCGCTTATCTCAGGAACTGCTTTATGAAATTGAACAATTTTTTTAATGTTGAATGGCCCATTTATCAAGGAAGGCTTGAAGCTATATAAAATTTAGCTGCGACCAATAGGAGCGAAGAATTTGTGTAAAATGTGGAAAAAACGGCAAACAATACAATACAATACAATCTACACTAATATATAAAGCTGAAGAGTTTGTTTGTTTGAACGCGGTAATCTCAGGAACTACTGGATCGAATGGTATAATTCTTTTTGTGTTGGATGGTGCCTTAATCGACTTAGACTTTAGGCTACTTAACATTAAGCTGTGACCAATAGCAGCGAAGAATCTGTGGAAAATGTGGAAAAAAACGGCAAAAAATATACATTTTTCTGCGTTTTAACGCACTTATCTCAGGAACTGCTGGCTCGAATGGTATAATTCTTTTTGTGTTGGATGGTCCATTAATTGAGGAAGACTTGAAGCTATTTAACACTAAGCTGTGACCAATAGCAGCGAAGAATCTGTGGAAAATATGGAAAAAACGGCAAAAAATATACATTTTTCTGCGTTTTAACACGCTTATCTCAGGAACTGCTTTATGAAATTGAACAATTTTTTTAATGTTGAATGGTCCATTTATCAAGGAAGGCTTGAAGCTATATAAAATTTAGCTGCGACCAATAGGAGCGAAGAATTTGTGTAAAATGTGGGCAAAACGGCAAACAATACAATACAATCTACACTAATATATAAAGCTGAAGAGTTTGTTTGTTTGAACGCGGTAATCTCAGGAACTACTGGATCGAATGGTATAATTCTTTTTGTGTTGGATGGTGCCTTAATCAACTTAGACATTAGGCTACTTAACATTAAGCTGTGACCAATAGCAGCGAAGAATCTGTGGAAAATGTGGAAAAAAACGGCAAAAAATATACATTTTTCTGCGTTTTAACGCACTTATCTCAGGAACTACTGGTTCGAATGGTATAATTCTTTTTGTGTTGGATGGTCCATTAATTGAGGAAGACTTGAAGCTATTTAACACTAAGCTGTGACCAATAGCAGCGAAGAATCTGTGGAAAATATGGAAAAAACGGCAAAAAATATACATTTTTCTGCGTTTTAACACGCTTATCTCAGGAACTCCTTTATGAAATTGAACAATTTTTTTAATGTTGAATGGTCCATTTATCAAGGAAGGCTTGAAGCTATATAAAATTTAGCTGCGACCAATAGGAGCGAAGAATTTGTGTAAAATGTGGGCAAAACGGCAAACAATACAATTTAATCTACATCTACACTAATATATAAAGCTGAAGAGTTTGTTTGTTTGAACGCGGTAATCTCAGGAACTACTGGTTCGAATGGTATAATTCTTTTTGTGTTGGATGGTGCCTTAATCGACTTAAAACTTTAGGCTACTTAACATTAAGCTGTGACCAATAGCAGCGAAGAATCTGTGGAAAATATGGGAAAAACGGCAAAAAATATACATTTTTCTGCGTTTTTAACGCGCTTATCTCAAGAACTGCTTTATGAAATTGAACAATTTTTTAAATGTTGAATGGTCCATTTATTAAGGAAGGCTTGAAGCTATATAAAATTTAGCTGCGACCAATAGGAGCGAAGAATTTGTGTAAAATGTGGAAAAAACGGCAAACAATACAATTTAATCTACATCTACACTAATATATAAAGCTGAAGAGTTTGTTCGTTTGAACGCGGTAATCTCAGGAACTACTGGTTCGAATGGTATAATTCTTTTTGTGTTGGATGGTCCATTAATTGAGGAAAATTTGAAGCTATTTAACATTAAGCTGTGACCAATAGCAGCGAAGAATCTGTGGAAAATATGGAAAAAACGGCAAAAAATATACATTTTTCTGCGTTTTAACGCGCTTATCTCAGGAACTGCTTTATGAAATTGAACAATTTTTTTAATGTTGAATGGCCCATTTATCAAGGAAGGCTTGAAGCTATATAAAATTTAGCTGCGACCAATAGGAGCGAAGAATTTGTGTAAAATGTGGAAAAAACGGCAAACAATACAATACAATACAATCTACACTAATATATAAAGCTGAAGAGTTTGTTTGTTTGAACGCGGTAATCTCAGGAACTACTGGATCGAATGGTATAATTCTTTTTGTGTTGGATGGTGCCTTAATCGACTTAGACTTTAGGCTACTTAACATTAAGCTGTGACCAATAGCAGCGAAGAATCTGTGGAAAATGTGGAAAAAACGGCAAAAAATATACATTTTTCTGCGTTTTAACGCACTTATCTCAGGAACTACTGGTTCGAATGGTATAATTCTTTTTGTGTTGGATGGTCCATTAATTGAGGAAGACTTGAGGCTATTTAACATTAAGCTGTGACCAATAGCAGCGAAGAATCTGTGGAAAATATGGAAAAAAACGGCAAAAAATATACATTTTTCTGCGTTTTAACGCGCTTATCTCAAGAACTGCTTTATGAAATTGAACAATTTTTTAAATGTTGAATGGTCCATTTATCAAGGAAGGCTTGAAGCTATATAAAATTTAGCTGCGACCAATAGGAGCGAAGAATTTGTGTAAAATGTGGAAAAAATGGCAAACAATACAATACAATACAATCTACACTAATATATAAAGCTGAAGAGTTTGTTTGTTTGAACGCGGTAATCTCAGGAACTACTGGTTCGAATGGTATAATTCTTTTTGTGTTGGATGGTGCCTTAATCGACTTAAACTTAAGGCTACTGAACATTAAGCTGTGACCAATAGCAGCGAAGAATCTGTTTAAAATGTGGAAAAAAAGGCAAAAAATATACATTTTTCTGCGTTTTAACGCACTTATCTCAGGAAGTACTGGTTCGAATGGTATAATTCTTTTTGTGTTGGATGGTCCATTAATTGATGAAGACTTGAGGCTATTTAACATTAAGCTGTGACCAATAGCAGCGAAGAATCTGTGGAAAATATGAAAAAACGGCAAAAAATATACATTTTTCTGCGTTTTAACGCGCTTATCTCAGGAACTGCTTTATGAAATTGAACAATTTTTTTAATGTTGAATGGCCCATTTATCAAGGAAGGCTTGAAGCTATATAAAATTTAGCTGCGACCAATAGGAGCGAAGAATTTGTGTAAAATGTGGAAAAAACGGCAAACAATAAAATACAATACAATCTACACTAATATATAAAGCTGAAGAGTTTGTTTGTTTGAACGCGGTAATCTCAGGAACTACTGGTTCGAATGGTATAATTCTTTTTGTGTTGGATGGTGCCTTAATCGACTTAAACTTTAGGCTACTGAACATTAAGCTGTGACCAATAGCAGCGAAGAATCTGTTTAAAATGTGGAAAAAAAGGCAAAAAATATACATTTTTCTGCGTTTTAACGCACTTATCTCAGGAAGTACTGGTTCGAATGGTATAATTCTTTTTGTGTTGGATGGTCCATTAATTGATGAAGACTTGAGGCTATTTAACATTAAGCTGTGACCAATAACAGCGAAGAATCTGTGGAAAATATGGGAAAAAACGGCAAAAAATATACATTTTTCTGCGTTTTAACGCGCTTATCTCAAGAACTGCTTTATGAAATTGAACAATTTTTTAAATGTTGAATGGTCCATTTATCAAGGAAGGCTTGAAGCTATATAAAATTTAGCTGCGACCAATAGGAGCGAAGAATTTGTGTAAAATGTGGAAAAAAACGGCAAACAATACAATTTAATCTACACTAATATATAAAGCTGAAGAGTTTGTTTGTTTGAACGCGGTAATCTCAGGAACTACTGGTTCGAATGGTATAATTCTTTTTGTGTTGGATGGTGCCTTAATCGACTTAAACTTTAGGCTACTGAACATTAAGCTGTGACCAATAGCAGCGAAGAATCTGTTTAAAATGTGGAAAAAAAGGCAAAAAATATACATTTTTCTGCGTTTTAACGCACTTATCTCAGGAAGTACTGGTTCGAATGGTATAATTCTTTTTGTGTTGGATGGTCCATTAATTGATGAAGACTTGAGGCTATTTAACATTAAGCTGTGACCAATAGCAGCGAAGAATCTGTGGAAAATATGGGAAAAAACGGCAAAAAATATACATTTTTCTGCGTTTTAACGCGCTTATCTCAAGAACTGCTTTATGAAATTGAACAATTTTTTAAATGTTGAATGGTCCATTTATCAAGGAAGGCTTGAAGCTATATAAAATTTAGCTGCGACCAATAGGAGCAAAGAATTTGTGTAAAATGTGGAAAAAAACGGCAAACAATACAATTTAATACAATATAAAGCTGAAGAGTTTGTTCGTTTGAACGCGGTAATCTCAGGAACTACTATTTCGAATTGTAAAATTCTTTTTGTGTTGGATAGTCCATTAATCGATGAAGGCTTTAAAATAAAATAAATAAATAGAGTGGCGCGACAGCTCTTGAAGAGCCAACGCCTAAGTGGCTTACTCTAATCAACAATTCTCTGAGTGCGTGTGAAGAATTGAGGGGACCTACAATTTAACGCCGATTCCGAACGGCAAAGTTGAGAAGCATTTTTTTATTACAGATTGATACTCTTGGAAGATTTGTCAGGTCTTCGCAAGAGGCAGTACCCGTGAAAGATGAAATAAAAACTTGGCCTGAGTAGGACTCGAACCAACGACGTTCTGCTTAGCAGCCAACGCACTTACCAACTAAGCTACGGGCAACTGCTTTAGGCTTTATTCTACTTAAAATTAAGCTGCGACCAATAGCAGCGAAGAATCTGTGGAAATGTGAGAACTGAGATTTTTTTCTGAGATCTCTGAGATGAAATTATTTTGGATTCGATTTCTCACTCAGCTATTTGACGTGGCTGACATATGTGCAGCAACAATTAGTGAGGTAACCATTAAATCTCAATGATAACTGAGAATTATGTTCCACCAAGGCACCAAATGATTTTGCCTCAGTCAAGGTGACATTGAGATCTCAGTGAGATGTTGTTAGGTGGAACTGGCCTAATAACTGCTCAAATTAGAATTTTGAGAGTTCAATTGATTTGTGAATGTGATTGATTGCACTATTTGTGCAGATTATTGTGTTTAAACCATATTATTTTATGTACTTATTAACTAAAAAATATGCTCAGTTTAAAGAAAAAAAAATTTACTTAACGAAAAAAACGATGCAGAAGTAAGAGAGATATTAGAATTAGGGAGAGTTCACCCAAGGGAATGCTTTAAGTATGAACAACTGAAGGGAATCATAAAAAATGCTCAAATTTTTCAAGTTCAAGAGAATTGACTGCAATGCAATTTTACAATAACTTCCGAACAAAATTCCCACTCGCGCGTGATGCACAAGTCGAGATGATACTCTGGCCGGTGGACGAGGGAGAGGCGGACGAAGTCGCGGGCAACTGCTAGTGTATAATACACCGGGAGCCCTCAATCCTAAAAGTGCACTTACACGGATTTCAAAATTTCTTATATTAAAAGATAGTTTATAGAAATACCAACAAATTAAGCCCGGTATGACGAGGCCTATCCTGGCACCAGTATTTCTTGCATTTTTTGCATTATTAATAATTTGCACTTATCGCGGATTTTAATTTTAAATAGCGCATATTATTGGAAATTTAATGTGCTTTCAGGAAAAAATGTTATGACAGCTGCCATCCTGGCACCAATGTCTGTCATACCTATTTTAAAAAAATATGAGTGACAAAATTTTAAAATAGGTATGACAGACATTGGTGCCAGGATGGCAGCTGTCATACCATTTTTTCCTGAAAGCACATTAAATTTCCAATAATATGCGCTAGTTAAAATTAAAATCCGCGATAAGTGCAAATTATCAATAATTATTAATAATGCAAAAAATTGCAAAAAAAATACTGGTGCCAGGATAGGCCTCGTCATACCGGGCTTAATTTGTTGGTATTTCTTTAAACTATTTTTTAGTATAAAAAATTTTGAAATCCGTGTAAGTGCACTTTCAGGATTGAGGGCTCCCCGCCTATAAACAAATGAAAAATATTTTTATTCTCAACCAAAAAGAAAAAAAGAAAAAAATTAAAAACAACAATTTTTGCCGACCTTATGTCAGTTTTTGCGGCGTATCTCATCCAATTGGATTTTTATCTGTATGCAATGTTCTAGTAATTTGTTAAAAACAAAATCCCAAACATTTCTCCCGAACATCATCCATATCCATCTTCAAAATTAGTATGCTTAAATAAAATGTTGAACAAAAAAAAGCAAATTTAGGTTGAAAATGAGGTTGAAAAACCGAAATCCCGCAAAACTCTCATATGTCAACATAAAGCGATCGTCCATGTGAGGGTTAAACAACAATCCAATTAGAAATACAACTTTTTCTGTTTTCTTATTTGTTTATTAACAAAATGAATTATAGTTTAAAGTGTAAAATTCGCACGAAATCTTTGTTTTGTATCAATATTTAGCCAATAAAATAAGACAATATAAAAAAACACCTTATTGTTTTCACACTTTTTGTTTTCAATTAGTTAAACGACGAAAATTGCGATGTTCACGATACACATATATATATATAGACGCACGTAGACATTGAATTAACGACACGAATAACGATTAAAAACACGAACCTGAATGCATTTCGGACTGCTTGCAGTCCATCATCAGCATCACGACTGGTCCAGATTATGCAGCATCTTGTTGATATGATGTTAGATGAGAGAAAATAAGTTTGATATAATATTGCCGTTATCAGCATTGATCGCATTATTGTCTTTTTGTAGGAAATAACTTTCATATGCATCTAATTTTCTCTCATCTGATATTTGTTTCTTAACACTGAGATTATTTATGTTTAATTCTGAGCGATTATGTTTTAATGCATGTTCTGCAATCGCTGAACACTGGGGTTTATTTAGTTTAATGTAGGAGTTATGTTCTTTAAACCTTTTTTCAATTGTACGTTTTGTTTGGCCGTAATAAACTCTGTCACAATCTTCACATTTTATTGCATAAATCCCGGATTTTTTAAATTTATCTACTTTGTCTTTCGTTGAGCCGAGTAGATTTTTAAGTTTGTTTTTGCTCGAGAACACAAGGTCAATGTTGTGGTCATTAAAGTTTTTGGAAATTTTGTTTGTAATTTCCGGCACATAGCACATCGATGCACGTTTCACTTCACTTTTTTCATTGTTTTGTGAAAACAATGTTGACAAATTCGATTTTTTAATTTTTTTCGAATGTTTTAAAATTAGTTTGTCAACTAATTTATCGCTATAACCGTTCATATCTGCTACTTTTTTGATGTATTCGTATTCTGATTTATAGCTTGAAGCAGATAGTGGAAGTTTGCACAATCTATGTGTTAGGGAATGGAAGGCTGCGAGTTTATGTTGGATTGGACAATGTGAGTCATTTGTTATGAAGCGGAGGGTACTTGTTGGCTTGTGGTAAACCGATATATCTATTTTATTTTGCGAATTTATTTTTAATTCTAGATCTAACACATAGATTGTGCAAACTTCCACTATCTGCTTCAAGCTATAAATCAGAATACGAATACATCAAAAAAGTAGCAGATATGAACGGTTATAGCGATAAATTAGTTGACAAACTAATTTTAAAACATTCGAAAAAAATTAAAAAATCGAATTTGTCAACATTGTTTTCACAAAACAATGAAAAAAGTGAAGTGAAACGTGCATCGATGTGCTATGTGCCGGAAATTACAAACAAAATTTCCAAAAACTTTAATGACCACAACATTGACCTTGTGTTCTCGAGCAAAAACAAACTTAAAAATCTACTCGGCTCAACGAAAGACAAAGTAGATAAATTTAAAAAATCCGGGATTTATGCAATAAAATGTGAAGATTGTGACAGAGTTTATTACGGCCAAACAAAACGTACAATTGAAAAAAGGTTTAAAGAACATAACTCCTACATTAAACTAAATAAACCCCAGTGTTCAGCGATTGCAGAACATGCATTAAAACATAATCGCTCAGAATTAAACATAAATAATCTCAGTGTTAAGAAACAAATATCAGATGAGAGAAAATTAGATGCATATGAAAGTTATTTCATACAAAATGACAATAATGCGATCAATGCTGATAACGGCAATATTATATCAAACTTATTTTCTCTCATCTAACATCATATCAACAAGATGCTGCATAATCTGGACCAGTCGTGATGCTGATGATGGACTGCAAGCAGTCCGAAATGCATTCAGGTTCGTGTTTTTAATTGTTATTCGTGTCGTTAATTCAATGTCTACGTGCGTCTATATATATATATGTGTATCGTGAACATCGCAATTTTCGTCGTTTAACTAATTGAAAACAAAAAGTGTGAAAACAATAAGGTGTTTTTTTATATTGTCTTATTTTATTATCGGTTTTCACGTGTTCTCTTTTATTTATTTATTTAGCCAATAGTCTTAAGTTGAGTTTGCTCGCCATCCCCATCATAATTTTAAGTTGTCAAATTCTTTAATCTGTACTACTGTTCTTAAAGGAAAACTCAGACTACGATTCATACCAGAAATCCCTAATAATCACATTAAAGTCAATATTCTAGAGTATGTAGCAATGTTTTATAATTTTTGTTTGAAAAATATCATAGAGGTTTTAATGGGTTTGAAGATTTAAAAAAAAAAATTTAAAAATGCTATTCAAACGGAAGAAAAGCAAGGTTTTATTCGTTTTTCTTAAAACAAATACGTAAAGTTAGGAGGCCTTTTCTCTGAAATTTTTTCCTTCGCTCCCCTTAATTCTCATTGTTTTGAATAATAAACCGTCATCTAAGTTTTATTTAAAATAGTATCTGTTTTTTTTTTAAATAGAAAATATTTTTGTTTTCAAGTTAAAGTGAAAGTGAAGTAGTAGTGAAAGTTAAAAAAGTGAAGTGAAATGGAACAACAAAATAAACATTTTGCCGAGGTAAGTTTTAAACAAAAGCCACCCCTAAGTGACCCAAAGTTGTGGAAAAAAAATATTAATAAATTTTTAAATATTTCGAGTGTTTTTAACAAGTTTTTTGTGTTTGTTTGTCTTCGAAGGTGGTTCTGTCGCAAAAGGGGCGAACAAAATTGGCCCATGGTGGCTTCCTGTACC
The DNA here is from genome assembly GCA_943590905.1 of Sphaerophoria taeniata. Classification (NCBI taxonomy): domain Eukaryota; kingdom Metazoa; phylum Arthropoda; class Insecta; order Diptera; family Syrphidae; genus Sphaerophoria; species Sphaerophoria taeniata. Next base: position 48,428,254 of record OX016540.1, read on the forward strand.
ACTTGGAAAAGAGGTACAACGAAGTTGAAGTCTGGAACTGCGAAGAAAAAAGACGGCTGCTTTGCAAGGCCCGTATGCAAACGAGTTGCCGCGACGGTTGCTATCTGGTGACGAAGATGAGCAACATCTACAGCCACACTCCATCGCCTTTTCCCAAAGCGGTACACAAGGCCAACGCAGCGCTGAAGGCTAAAGCTAGGGAGCCTCTTCCGCCCAGCGTTGTCATTCGGGATACTGTCATGGAAGTTGAGGAGATAGTGCGTCCGCATCTTCCTTCCAAGAATGCCCAAGTCAAGAAAATTTCAAGGGTGCGCTCCAGCTTGATACGCGAACCACAATCGCTGGAGCAGATATGCATCCCTGAAAACGTAAAATACGTTGACGGAGAGCTTTTCGTGCTGGCGGAGATGGACTTTGCAGGAGGGAAGAACATCCTCATGGGCACCAGAACATCAATGGACTTGCTCGTGCAGTCGAAATGCTGGCTGGTGGATGGTACGTTCCACGTCGTGCTAACCATCATGGGTCAGCTATTTTCGGTGCACGGGTACATCGAACAAACAGTGGTCCCTTTGGTGTTTTGTTTAATGTCCCACAGGACAAACAATGCCTATGAGGAGTTTTGGATACAACTCCTAAGGATTGCTGTGGAGAACCAGCAGCCACTCAAGCCTGATACAATCATATCAGACTTTGAGCCAGCAATCCTCAAATCGACAAAGACGTTCTTCCCATCGGCAGAGAGAAAGGGATGCCTTTTCCATTTTGGGCAAATCCTGTGGAGGAAGATCCAAGGCCTGGGTCTTGGAGATAAATACTCCACAGATAAGGCATTCCACGGAGAGATGCACATGCTCAAAGCTCTGGCATTCGTCCCGGCAGATGAGGTTCCAGCATACTTCGGCGAGTTCCAGGCTAGCTTGGCTGACCCGGATTCCAAAAGGATGGCTGAGTGGTTCGGCAAGAACTATGTTGGCGATTCCAACCGTAGGCCACGGTATTCGCCAGAATTTTGGACAACCGGAGCGATGGCAGCCGACTCTAGCTTTCCGAGGACCCAAAACAGCGTGGAAGCTTGGCATCGAAGACTGAAAGTTGTCGTGGGCAAGCAACACGCTGGTCTGTATAAGATCATTGCAGACCTTGGGAAGGAACAAGCCATGGCAAAGCTGGCAGTGGAGAGAGTACGTCGGGGAGAGCAGCCACCAAAGTCGGGGATAATAAAAAAGAATGAAATCCTCCAAAGAATCCGCGGCCTAAGGATGACCACAGGCAAGGTCCAATACTTGAAAAATATTGGACATAACCTAGATTTTGGACCAGATCTACGGTGAATACGTCCTTTTGAGGACGACAATCCGTCCTTTTCAGGACGACAAAAAATTTAAAAGAGAAACAACTTTAAAATTCAATAAAGTAAAAAATTCAAGCAACCTTACGTCAGTTTTTGCGGCGTATCTCATCCAATTGATGTTTTAGCTATATACAATGTTCGAGTAATTTGTTAACAACTAAATCCCAAACATTTCTCCCGAACATCATGCATGTATATTTTCAATTTTTTCATACCAAAATAAAAAAATTAACAAAAAAATCGAAATTTTTTTCGAAAATTTAAAATTTTATATTTTTTCCAAGAACCTGTACCGCAATTCACAAATGAAATTTTTTTTTATTCTCAACCAAAAATCAAAAAAGAAAAAAAATAAAAATTTAAGGTCATATCTCTTTTTGAATTATTCATCGTTCTTAAAAGAACGTTTTATCCTTCAGAGGAAGAGAAGACATATCTCTATTTTAAAGTATAACTTTGTATTTTATTGAATTGTTTATAAACAAAAAAAAAACGCATCAGAGTGTCCTCTCCCTAGCAAGTTATATTTGGAACTGATTGGATTCCCAAAAATGCAACTGCTTATATAGTAAAATTTGAACGAAAAATTTATATGCTTCGTTCTCCATGATTCTCAGCATTTGGTGTCTCTTAAAATTTCAGTTTTTCAAAAAGGGTGTGGCCTAATTCAGGGTTGTTAGAAAAAGCGAAAAAGGTATCAGATTTCGATCTCCTTAATTCTCAAAACTTTGAGTGACAAAAAAGGATTAGATTCATATGAAAAAAGGTAGGATTTTTTGCGGTCATATGACAATGCGGTCATATGGCTTGCGGTCTTTTGTCTTGCGGTCAAATGGCTTGCGGTCTTCTGTCTTGCGGTCATATGGCTTGCGGTCTCGCGACCCCAACCCGAACGTGTCAACTCGTTTTGTCAACTCGGTCGCCAACTCCGCTCGCTAAATCGAATCGCCTTGAAAATCGATCTAGAAAAAAATCAAAAACGGAAAATATGAAGTTTATAATCTGTCAACATCTTTGCCACCCGCCGAAGTAATTTGAATGTTAATGGCTAGATACGATATGATACGAATCTAGGTCACCAGAATAATATTATGTTCTAAATGTTACCGGATTGCCTCGAAAATCGATGTAAAAAACAATTAAAAACGGAATAACTAGGTTTTCTGCTGATGATATTCGAAAAGTAGGTAACGCCCATACAATAAGTAAAATCCACTTAAGAAATTAGAAGCAAGCTAACTCTGGGGCCGAATTACCGCTTCCGTAATCGAGTAAGTACCTAAGCCTCATCCGTGATCGAGCGAACGAGTAACCTCATTGGGATTATGACATTCGTTAAGTCACGTATCGTTTGGGAATCAAAAATTGTACTAGTTTTATCGAGTCTCGAATTATTTTGAAGGAATTTTGAGAGGTTTCACAAATAAAAAAACAAAACTTGAGTCAAATAGTGAAGGCAAAAATATTAATTTTTTTATTTTATGAAAAAAACATAGTTTGACTGTTAAAGAAGACGAGATTGATGAAAGTTTGGAGCAGAATAACTTGACCTAAATAGATTATTGGCAAAGAATTTTATAATAAAATAACTCAAGTTCTCAAAATAAGTAAAATTTAATTTTCTTCTTAGAAATTTCCTCCCATCAGTGAGCTGTTTGTGTGTCGAATGAAATTAAGCTCGATAGCAGAGCAGAGAATTTAAAATGTTTGTTCTAGAAGCTCAAAAGCACACAAACGCTCACAATTCAGTAACGTATTATTCGATAACGGATGCCGTAATTCGGCCCCAGCTTGTTTAAAGGTAATTAATCCGCAAAATTACACAAAATTAGAAAAACATTAAAATTCCCTTTATTATTTTATGACAAAATCACATCTCGCATCCAAAAGCTATGCTACAATTTGAACATGGATTTCGTTGATCCTGTAACAATTACCTTCAAATTAATCAATGGCCTCTATGCTGGAGTAACAACCCAGGAGCTGGATAATCTGGCTGCCAAAACAGCAGCTAGTCTCACGACAAACCATACCGACTATGCAATTCTAGCCGCAGAAGAAATACGATTTCCAGAAACTCAAAGAAGTCACCAAAATAGTGACGAAAAATCTCAATAAAATCATCGATGTCAACTACTATTCAATCCAGTGCCGGAGGTTAAGAAATTCCAATATGCGACACGTGCAATTGGAATTGGAGTCCAAGTTTTGGCTGATGCTTTGACTACTATGCGTCATTCGTTCGAGAGTGAAGGCGCCCAGTTACTTAACCAACAGATATTCGGGACCATCTACTATGGAGCTCTGGAAGCCAGTTGCGAACTGGGCGCCAATGATGGCCCCTATGAAACATGGAAAGGCTCTCCGGTGAGCAAGGGAATCCTGCAATACGATATGTGGAATTAAACTCCAACCGACCTCTGGAACCAGAACCATGGCCGCTCTGAAAGAGGAAAATTCGAACGTGGGTTGACCTACCGAAACTAGCAATTATTCAAAGAAAATCTAAACCTATATGCTTTTTATTAAATAAAGACAATAATATTATATAAATATACTATGGATTCCAGTGATGTACTTTCAACCCCCTTTAGAAACAATTCAAGACAACCAAATAATAAAATTTTTACAGGTGTCTTTTTTGTTTTGACAAAACTTGGCATACTTTCTCTGCACGTGTGTTTTGCTTCAAGCGCTGCATGCAGAAATTCTGCAAATTAGGATTTCTCCAACATAATGGAAAATAGCTATAATCCGTCTAAGCTAACGATTTAAGAACAAAATTTTTAAAAATGCAGTTGCCCGTAGCTTAGTTGGTAAGTGCGTTGGCTGCTAAGCAGAACGTCGTTGGTTCGAGTCCTACTCAGGCCAAGTTATTATTTCATCATTCACGGGTACTGCCTCTTGCGAAGACCTGACAAATCTTCCAAGAGTATCAATCTGTCATGAAAAAGTGCTTCTCAACTTTGCCGTTCGGAATCGGCGTGAAATTGTAGGTCCCCTCAATTCTTCACACGCACTCAGAGAATTGTTGATTAGAGTAAGCCACTTAGGCGTTGGCTCTTCAAGAGCTGTCGCGCCACTCTATTTATTTATTTATTTTTTAATGTTTCAGATATCGATGACAAGTTTTTATACAAAATTCATATATTAGCTATTATCGTTGATAAGTGTTGCATTCGTGAAAAATTCGAAATCCAAATTTTACTCAAGCATGAAACAATGAATTTTGTGATTAAACTAGGTAGCTCTCATTTTATCTCCACTGAAGGATGGTACTATTATTTTTGACTCATTCCAGAACCATGAAAGTATATTGACTGAGAGTGAGTTAGAAATATAACCAAGTTCACTGGAACTCTAATTGACTTTGAACACTTCATTGACATTGACTTGACTAATACTTCTTTCTGGGAAAGACTTGTGCCTTTGACAAACTCGAATTTTTGACTTATACCAACGAAACCTTAGTTCCTTTTTGAATTTTTGCTAGGTACATTAAATGAGCTTACCTTCTGTCGATTTGAAAATTTTAAATTTTCCCGCCATTTCCAGTACCAGAACAATTCAAAAACCTCAAAGTCGAATATTATATACTTCCAAAATCTTGCCAAGGTACAACGTGGGATTAAAGACAAATCTACTGTGGTTTTCTTGGAATTTGACTAACAACCAAAAATCCATCTCTATCGCTTACTTACATTGAACATCACTCAAAATCCAAGAATTTTATCATTCCTCGAACACCCAACAAAAAAAAAGTAAATACCCAAAAACCCGCTTAAGCTATAATAAATAAAGAACAAGAAAACATAAGAATAAATACCTCAAATATCTAAAATTGTGGTCTCCGTCAACGCACAACCAACTCTAATGCCTGTAAGACTGTAAGTAGGTACCCACAGTATCAGCATCAGCATTCAGCGCTCTCATTCAACGACACCCACTTATAAGCCAGATGAAACATGGCAAATCAATCTTACCTCTCAAATCACTCTTCCGTCATGTACAGACATCAATTTCTTGTGCTTTAAGAACCCGCGCGCATACCAGACGTGAACAAAACATGGCAACAAGCATGATGATTGTGGGGGATGTGTCACCGAATAAAAATAATTGCTGCAATAATTTTCAGCGAAGTTTCCACGTTTATATTCATCGGAACCGACATCGTCATCGTCTAACGTTTATATGCATGAAAATAAATTGACGATGAATCTGAAACAAACGGAAATGCTCAGAAGCACAATGCCTTTTGCAATGATTTCACCCTGGTTCAGGTAGTTAAAGCTAATAACACGTTAATCAATTTCTATTATATCCTCAACTATTAAGATTATAGGCAGCTATCATCATCCTATCTCGCAGCCTCTGCTTCGGTCTCAAGCCTCTTCAACACGCTACATAGGAGGAACGTTTCCAAAATTTGGCAAGGACTACTGCCGCAAGCATCCTGTCTTGTACACTTGTCATCCAGTCATCTCGGTGGTAAATGGCAATGTTGTTGTCCTTGTTGCCAATGCCATTGCCATCATCATTCCTGTTTTTCCTTTTGAGCAGAATCTGCATAAATAATTTATCATTCCGAGTGTTTGCCACTCACTTGTATTTTCTCACGGTTCCGATGATGGAACGAATAAACAGAACAAAAAACAAATAAGGCAAACATGAATCTTTGCCGAATCCTGGCATAGGATAAAACAGATAGCTAAAGCAGCTACGTCTCCTCATAAACGATTGATGTCAAGCTCGTTAAAGATTTTTCTTCTTCTATTTTTTGTTATCTTCTTTTTGGAGAGTTTTGAAAAGAAAATGAAATAATGGATTATAAAAGTGCATTTTCGAGCATTGCAAAAAAATCAAAGGGAAAAAGTGAAATGAAAACCCGGGAGGACACGATAAAGATTGTAGAGAAATGTCAAGAACACTTGTGAATGCAAAAAAAAAACTGATGCAACGGGAAAATTACGAAATAGTAAAATGAGTGGGACAATATTGCAATAAATTATTTGTATTTCTTAGAAAAAAGTAGCCTCTCGGCTCGGCGGGCGTTCGAAAGCGATGTTTAAATTTTGAGCAGGATTGATGACATAATTTTTGGTAATTCCAACTGTGTTGCACTTTGGAGTGAGAGAAGATTGAAAGTATCAAATTTTATATTTTTTTCTGCAATTGGGGTATTAAAAAAAGAGAAAGTTCTGAATGTCAGTGGTTTAGGCTGTAACTCGTAGGTGCGTTGGACCCACTTTTGTCGACTTTTCTATCATCGTAATGTCATATTTGATCAAAATCTCAAGTAATTTTTTACGAATACCATAATATTCTATATGTCGCAAGTAAAAAGTTGATCCAGCTATTCCGTCGATCTGTCCTCAACCGCACCTACAATTATAACGATTGATTTAGCCCGGTACTCTCAATGACCATATTGTTCAATGCTGTCATTTTTATGACTCACTGCTCTGATCATCAGGATGCGGTTGTTGCGGCCGCCTAGTGAAGGTTATGGTCTTTCTATATATTTTCTTGGCTAGTAGCAAGCATATGTACACAAAGGTTATGGTAAATCTTCCATAAATTCTAAATAGTTGGTAGCTGGGTGCTACAGCAAGATTCAAGTGCACTCAGTTGTCGCTAATATTTCTGTCTGTCGGAATATTTCTGAACTTATCAAGCAATCAGGCTGGTCTTCAGGCAGTCGCTTAAGTCGACGACCTGCAATAGAGGGTGTCAAAATTTCGAAAGTCTTAGGTCTTGTCTGGCAGTGAGGAAACAGTAAGAAACCATTGGCTGAACCACTTAAGGTCTGAAGGAAAATGAAACTTATCCACTACCACTACCCTACTCTCCCGAAATTGTTTGCATATAGTATCCCATACCAATTGCCATTGCATCATTTGTGACAGTATTTAAAGAGGCATTCGATACCATGGATGTATGTTTCAGCTTGAGCTCAGTTAAGGGTTTACCCTAAAATTAAGGTCCAAAAAGAGAAAATACAAACTTTTTGATTTAATTAACATTTCCTTAGACATTTTCATTACAAGGCGACAACTGACGACGATAGACGGCAGCATGTAAGATCGTACTTCACATTTTGATATGTCCATATTATATGCCAAATACATATACATTTGCAATAGCTTTTCACAATATTTGGCCATGGTTGTTTTCTGGTCTTCAAGAATTGTTACCACTTCCTTATCTATACATACACGTAAACAACGCTCCAAGTACTCCCCAAGCAACGTAATCAATTCCAGAATAATTTCCTGCATCATAGTGATGCCATGCACACCTCCTCATAACAAATGAACATAAACATTTATGCCCGCCCGAACCAACAAGACCCAACATAGTTAGTAGAAAGTACACAGATCTTGATTATTGTACGACATCCATTGCATGCACCCGAAAAGCAACAGCAGTTGCTGTTGCACCAGGACCATAGCACCCAGCACCAGCTCGAACGTCCTTTAAATGTTTACACTTTATCAATAATCCATGCAAATAACACGCCAACTGCTAATGGAAACAAGATAACCATCGGCCTGCGCAAACATATCATCTAAAAGATATTTTGCAGTGTTGCCAGTTGAAGAAGATGTCTTCTTGGACCTTTACAATAGGAAACGGAAACACAGGCTTGTTTTGCTTTCAAAATACATATATATTATTTAGGCACTCGGAGAAGATTTAAAATATGCACAGCAATCAATGTATTTTCAGGTTCAACGTCAGCTTCAGCTGTTGGAATTAATGATAACAGTACTTAATAGCATGGGATGTCCTTCCGAACTCACTGTTATCGTACCGTAGTGTGGTTTATGGCTAACATACTTCTAGATGTCGACAGTTGAGTGTACAAGAAGTGATATGTTGTCTATGGTGACTTTGTTGTGAATTGGGAATGCAGTTGCTTGGGGGAACTTCCACTGTGAGTGTGTTATAACAAGATCATGGGCATAAGTGCTGCCAATTTAAATTGCTCGTGAGGTTGCTTCTAGGCTCCTGAGCATTGTATTTTAGAATTCTATTGGAAAAATGTTTCCCTAGTTCAAAATTGTTTTGTTAGTTTTCAGTGGTTCCTGCAAAAGTAGGTTTTCCTCCAATGGTATATAACTTGTTGCGAGTTCTTGGTGAGCAAGGGCCACAGTCTATAGCTTATCACCTGCCAAACGTGACCCAATATGCCTAGAGTGCAAGCTGACAAATATTGTTACAAACGATGAGTGTGATGCCATCTCTTATAGCTTATGACAGGGCGGTGAACCCTGATTTAAATGATATATTTGCCAATTTTATTACGAAAGGATGATTGCTAGTATTTTAATTTTGTCGCCGTTTGGGAAGTGGAGTGCACACTTAATCCTATTGATCTACTGTGAATTTTTGATGTTTAATCAAGATTATATCCAGACTCCTAAAGTAGGGCGCTTTAGACGTGAGTAAGTTACTTACTTAAGGTAGCGCTAAAGCCCGGGTTGGACTAGAACCTCAACCAACAAACCCCTGTCTGTCTCCAGTTTTGCTCGCCAAATTGGTTGAGGTTCAACTTGCCTGCCACCTGAGCTTTGGTCTTCCTCTACTGCATCATCCCCCTGGGGTGGATTCGAAGATTTTGCCTGCCGGAGCATTGCAATCTGGGTCGTCGGACCTTTACTCTTTTAGCTAGGTCAGTGTCGCTGTGCAACCCATACAGTTCTTGGTTAAAACTTCTCCTCCATTCACCGTCAATTCAGACAGGACAATAGACCTTCGCTAGAACTTTTCTCTGGAAACAGTCTAAGGTACCCGGTACCCTCATCCGTTTTTGACAGGATACATGCTACTGCACCATACAGCAGAACAGGGGTGATGATGGTATTTGTATCTTATAAAGCGTCACTTAGTTTTCTGGAGCGGGCTTTACTACTCAATTTCTTCCTTAGCTCAATGAAATGCGATTAGCAAGACTTAATCTTTTACTGGGCTCGGCGCTGATGTCACTGTCCATGTTAGTAGTGGAGTCAAGGTAGAGAAGGAAAAATAATAATCAATGCAATCAATCCAATTCACCCTGATTCATAGGCTGATCTCGCTGACTCCAATGCACTAATATAGTCCAATCTTGACATCAAATTTTCGATCACAGTAAAGTTTCTCTCTGAGTGTTGTGGGGTGCACATCTCGTTTGAAAGAAACTAACTAGTTTGCATACAAAAATCAAGTATAACAAAAAAAAAAAAGATAAAAGAAAAAAAAAATAAAAATAGAAAAAAAAAAACAAACAAACATTAAAAATGAATTGTTCTGTGTGTAAAGAAAGAATTGAAAGATCATCTAAATCTAAAGTAGCATGTTGTTATTGCAAGTGTTTGTTTCACTTAGACTGTGTCAACCTAAAACTCGAAGACATTGAATTTATGAAGTCTAATAAGAAACAATATCGATGTGACAGGTGCACTGTCTTGAAACGCCGCAGTATTCACCATCCCGATCCGCCGCCACTTTCACCTACTACCGAAACAACAAATACGTCAGCTATAAAATCTCCACAGACATCTAATCTTAATGGCTTTGATGCTGAACCAACCTTGCAGATGGTCTACCAAAAACTTTTAAATATGGAAGCGATGCAAAAGGAATTCATACAAACAGTGATAGAATTACGTCAAGAAAATGCTGAACTCAAATCGAAATTGAACTTTCTTCAGAGCAAATTAAATTGGCAGAACCAAAATCAGAAAAATAAATGCATCGAAATAACTGGAGTGCCCGAAGTCAATGACACCAATGCACAAAGTGTTGCTCTTAAAATCTTTCGCTCAGGCTTGTCTCTAAATGTGACCGATAAAGACATCGATAAATGCTTTGTCAAACTAATCAAAAGCAACAAAAACAATAAAAATACAGATCCCACCCGCACCGCACACAAGTCTATTCTATGCGTTAATTTTTTGGATCTCGGAGTCAAGCAACAAATAATGAAAGAAAAGAAAACAAAAAAGGAAACCGTCAACTCTTGCATTCTTGGTGACAACAGAGGAAATATTTTTATCAACGATGACTTAACCAAATATACCCAGGCACTATTGATGCGATGTAAAGAGGCGAGGAGAGAAAAAAACTTTAAATATGTTTGGTATTCTAATTGTAAAGTTCTTATGAGAAAGGAAGAAGGTAGCAACGTCATTGTAATCAGATCGTTTGAAGATCTGTTAAAATTATAGTTTACAAAAAACAAAAAAAAAATAGTAATTTAATAGCTTAAAATGAATTTTGATAACCAAATGGATCTTAATAATGATGTTTCTACCTTTACTTTAAATAATTACTCAAATGGAGAACATGTATTCCTAAATGAATTGTATTGTGATAACAAACTGTTTGTAGTGCATCAAAATGTCAGAAGCCTTAGAGAAAATTATGCCGCTCTCATTACTCATTTAGATTCTTTTCTTTGCATGCCTGATGTGATTGCTATTTCCGAAATATGGATTTATAATTTTGAAGTTGGTGATTATTTACTGCCTGGATATGATTTCATAGCAAATACCAATGAAACTTATGCTGCTGGTGGTGTTGGGTGTTTCATAAGGAATGACTTTAGGTATGACTTTTCAGTTATTAGTCTGGTGAGTGCTGACGTTATAAGAATTAAATTTATAGTAAATTGCGATGATTATGTCATTATATGTGTATATAGATTTCATAAATATGTTTTTTCGGAGTTTTATGAAGAGTTTTCAAGACTGTTAGAAGGTGCAAAATCAAAGAATCTGTTGATCGTAGGAGATTTTAATATTGACATCTTAGAAAATAATTACATGGTTTCTTCATTCTTAGACTTAGTAGCTCTACACGGCCTAGTTTCTTTTATAAACGAGCCAACTCGAATAATATCGGGGAAATGTCTTGACCATATTTTTTGCCGTGTCTCCAATAGGGATTACAGGAATTTTGAAAAATGCGTTTTTGATTTTCAAATCACCGATCATTCAATGACTGATTTTCTTCTAGATACAGCAAATAAAATTAGACGTAAGCCGTATAACAATGATACTGATGAAATGCCTAGAGTGGATCACACTAAACTAAACAATTTGCTTATGTTTGAGTCTTAGGAATCAGTTTATAATGAAAATGATGTTTCTAAATCATATGATATTTTTATTCAAATCCTAAGGCAAAGCATGGAAAAATGAACAACTAATCAAACACGTAAAAATAAAAACAAAAGACTAAAGCCCTGGATTTCCACAAATTTATTGAAAATAATTAATATAAATTGAAAAACAAATTACGAATGAAACTCAATACAAAAACAATAGAAAATTGAAAAACAGAAACCAAAAACTTTGTTCTGAACATAAAAATGAAATTCCTTCGTGTAGAGATAGTTACTATATGCATAAATTTAACTCCATTAAAGGTAACCCCAGACGTGAATGGTTAGTTGTGAATAGTATTCTTAATAAATCTTCTGCAAGAGAAAAATCATTCGAGCTGTGTATCAATAATACTATTTACAACAACAAACACGATGTAGCCAGTAAATTTAACAACTACTTTATTAATATAGCGGAAGACACTCTTCCAAACTTTAGGTCACAATCCTGTCCAAACTGTAATCAAAGTGAACAGTGCAGAAATAGTAACAGTTTTTTCTTTGAGTATATCACAGCACTAGAAGTATCTACAACTATACAACATCTTAAAAACTCCAATAGCAGTGGAAATGATGATATTTCTAACCTTCTTTTAAAAAACATCAAATGGTCTTTTTGCGACGTCTTAGCACACTTATTCAATAAAAGTGCAATATCCGGTATTTTTCCTGATTCGATGAAAAATGCTGACGTCGTTCCACTTTATAAGAAAGGTGCAAAGAATGTTGTAAATAATTATCGACCAATCTCGTTGCTTCCATCAGTTACTAAGGTTTTCGAAAAGCTGATTAAGACAAGGGCTGTGAAATTCCTCAATAAAACTAATTTCTTTGCTTCTTCTCAGTTTGGTTTTCGGGAAAGCAAATCAACGGAAGATGCATTATTAGATTTTTGTTCAAAAATTTTCAAAAACCTAGACGAGAGAAAATACACTGGAGGTTTATTTGTTGATATAACAAAGGCATTCGATATGGTTAACCATCAAATTTTAATGCTAAAGCTAGAGTGTGCAGGTTTTAGGGGTTCTATTTACTCTTGGTTTAAGTCTTATCTGGAGAATCGGTCTCAGATAGTGAAAATTGATAGGATTAGAAGCAGTAAGGAATACACTCATTTGGGTGTGCCCCAGGGGTCTGTTATTGGGCCTTTACTTTTTCTAATCTATATTAATTCACTATTTGAGTTGCCTTTCAAAGGTGTATTAACCGCGTTTGCTGATGACATAGGATTCGCCTATGGGACAGAAAGCCTCTTAGACTTAACAGCTGATATAAATTGGGATCTAAGTATTCTCAGAATCTGGTTTGCAAGACATTATTTAGTTATCAGCCCAAAAACAAAACTTATGCTGTTTAGTCTGTCCAATGTGCATAACCTTAGCGCGGATGTTTTTTACCACTCTCCAGATTGTCAACGTTTCAAATTATCGTCGCCCGAGAATTGGTTTGTTCCATACGCCACTTTTGTCGTTTTCGAGTTAGGAATGGATTCTATGGGAATTTTGTATGCTCTTTCTAAATCTGTGATCAGATTTGTGCTACGTCTTTTCAATCCCGAGATATCCAACATCAATTATGTTCCATATCCACCAAAATCAACATTTTCTAGAATTGTTTTGTGCCATAAACCATTTTTTGGCGTTTGGGACATTTTTTCCATATAAAATTTGTCAAGTTTTTTGTCAGAATTGTTTTGTTCCACGTGCATATTACGGTGACAAGGGATAGAAAAAATCCTAAGAATGTTGAGAATTGGTTTGTCCTACGTGCACTTGTGTTAAAGAAATGCTATGTTTATGGGACAATCATCGCAAACAAAATTTTAGTATTGGTTTGTGCCATATCCATTACAATTGTGTAGATATCCTGAGATTATTGTATGAAATCATTTAGTCCTGGCTTGGCTTGGCAACTACTTGACTCTTCAAGCGATGAAGATGGTAATGAATTCAATTTTGAACACTTTTTTCGAAGAAGGTTAAGTTCAAATGACTCTGCCCTTGTTTTGCAAGATGGTCAATCAAAGTGAAAACTTCATTGAAACTATAGATGCATACGGTGAAGAAGATTTCAAGTCGCATCTGCGGCTGAACCGCTTGACTATAAATCAATTAACAAGTACATTACTTCCTTAAGAATTGCTGTACCTACTATTTTTATTTAACTGCGTTTTTTTTAGTTGAATATTCATAGTCGGAATTCATCTCAAATCCATAAACTTCGTTTTATGCTGGAAAACCTAGTATTGGCGCAAAAAATAGAGGTACTAATCTATGTATGGTACATAAGCAACACTATCACTTTAAGGCAATTGGGCAATCTATTCGGTGTATCAAAATCTTCAGCCTGGGGTGTTGTGGGTCGAGTAAGCAGCTGGCTTGTTTCCAAAGCAGATGTGTATATAAAGTGGCCACAAGGAGAACGTATCTCTGAAAACTGCCGTCAGTTCGAAGCAAATAAGAAACTACGAGGTGTAATCGGTGCCATTGATTGCACGCATATTACGATTGCTGCACCAAAATTTAACAAAGAGTGCTATTACAATCGTAAGCAAAACTTTACCATTGTTTTGCAAGGGGGCGTCGATGCTGAAAATAAAATTCATTGACATTTGTGTTGGCGAGCCAGGATCTTTACACGATAGTCGTGTTTTGTAGAACTGCTTTAAATTTTTTTTTTTTTTTTTAAAGAAAAATGTTTAAAAAAAAAGATATAATCGATTTTCTTTTAAAATTTTAGCATCCAGCTACATGCATTCTTGCCTTTCACATTATGCATTGATGAGAATTGGTTTGTGCCATATCCATTTTTGTGTGTCCCACGTGTATGGAAAAACAAATCATTTTCAAAATGTATGAGGTGGGACACAAGCCAAAAAAGTAGACTTTTGTGCTGATAAAGGTATCTTGTTAACGGTAAGGCAAAACACTTTGAAAATTGGTAGGTGAAGTTTTAATAAGACTAACTTCAATTTAAAAAAAATAAAAAAAAATCCTATCGCACAGTTTCGGAGTACTAAGCACGCGAACCTTTAAATGCGTTTTTCTCGAAAAAGTGCCAATGGCGTATGGAACAAACCAATTCTCGGGCGACGTTATGCTATTGCGAATGTGAATCAAGATCAGCAGAGGATACTTTTGATAACAGTTCAACCTTCAACGTGTAGTAAGTATTGTTTTCAAATTGAAAACGTACATAACTTTAAATATCTAGGAATAACTCTGGACTCAAAACTTAATTTCTCAAGCCATACTGACAATCTAAGGCAATACTTTCGTTCAATTCTTAGGCATTTCTTTTATTTGCGATCTGTTTGTAGGGATGAACTTTTAAAAACGATCTATTACGGAATTTTTCATTCTAAGATGCAATATGGTATGACCTGCTGGGGAGGAGCTACCTTTAACAAAATCCAACCACTTTTAATATTGCAGAAACTCGTGATAAGGAAATAATAAGAAAGTTACGTTGGGATCATAGTTTTCAATTATTTATAAGTTTGGGAATTCTTCCTTTACGCCACCTGTACTGTTTTAAGGTATTAAAAGCATTTTTTATGAGATCTGGTAACCGTAATCTAAGAATCTAATAATCTTGAGAATTACAATATTCGTGGAAACAACTCATTTTTGGTTAACATTCCTCACTCACGCACCACTGTAAATCGTACTTTTTTTTAGTGTTTCGTCTTGCAGACTTTACAATAAATTACCAATTTGGCTAAGGTCAGAAATATCACCATCTAAATTTTTGACCGGTTTGAAATTATGGTTGTTCAGTTTTGATCATGCATGCATTGAATCACTGTATAATGCTTAAATATAAATGTAAATCTATGCTTTAATAATTGTATTTCTTTTAATTTTCAATTACTAAATTTTTGATAGTTATAAATTAATTTTTTTTTCCATTCATATGTTTTATTTTTAACCTTAAGAGTTTTTTGAAGGGTCACCCCACCCAACTTTATAATAATAATTATTTACCGCATGAATGTAAAGTGGCATTTAAAACAATTTTTATTAATTCTTAATGCTTCTAATTTATTTTCCTTGTATGTATTCAAATAATCTTAAATGAACTAAAATGTTATTTAAATAGTAATGAAAATAAAGAACTAACTAACTAAAAAAAAAACTAAAAATGTTGTTACTCAAGTTATCAATAATTATTCCTGGCGTATCGCTGAAGACAATCCACTTCAATACTCATAATCTTGCTTATAGGACTAGGTCTGTTGTGCTATCTTGTTGAGTCCCCCACCAAGAATATTAAATCTGATGGCATCACCGATAGATCTCGAACCAAGAAAGAAGGTAAAATGTTATCAATCCCAACCCTCCTACCATTAAATTTTAACAAAGAACTGTTCAATGTCCATGGCGTTAGTCGTTGACAGCTCTCCCATCTACACATCGTTTCCAACTGTCACTTCTGATCAATGTTTCATTACAATTCCATGGCCTGGTTTCGAGCACTCCAAACAAAAGCCTCAATGTCATGTCGCATGCACAGTTAGTCAATACAAACAAAAAAAGCCAACACCTTGATGAAAAGTGTTCAAGACTGCGAAAGCATCTCGAACACTCACGAGTGTGGACTAGCTTAAGGATATAATTGGGGTCGTTTGCCGAGAAAAGAATGTATTGTGCAGCAATGTGACTGCATTTTCATGTTTAATGCAACATTAGTCAACAATTATCTTATCCTTGAGTTTAATTCCTTCACACTTGATGATATCCGTCTATGAACTGTGAATAAAATACCCAAACAGAGAAACAAAACTGTTCAAAATGTTCCGATTATGCAGCGCACATAATGCGAAAAGGAGTTTATAATTACCCATTAGCCTTGTGTGTGTGATGGCAGAAGGACTTATGACAGACGACAAACAGAATTAATTCAATATCTTAGTCTGCATCAAGAATTTTGACCCAATTACTCATCAAGAATGGTTTCTTAATTATTTTAAGAATTCCCCAAAGTGACCAGGCTGGGCCATCAATAAATTGAAGCTCACTTTTGTGTGTTGATTTTGTGTCTGGGGCAGATGGAAGAGGCAAAGGTGTTAATTTGTGTTTGTGAGAGAGGCCTTTTGAGATTGATTAAAGGCAAGCTAATAGTCTTAAAGTCTGCTTAAACTTTGACGATGAAAATTAAGTCTCCACAAAGTTTTCAATGCCGGCGCTAGTCCCTCTAATATGATTTTGATTGGGTTCAAGGAACGTGGCAGCTAAAAAAAAAAAACATCCTTAACACATTTTCAACTTTATTTGACTCGAAACAAAAGATTGAAATTCCATGATTCTAAATTAGTTTTTCACCAATTCGTCGTGATTGTTTAGAATGGGAATTCCGATTCTCGGCAATTAGGACATCCTCTTGATTTTCTTTATTTTCGGGAACGGTTTCATCACGCTGCTGTTGGTGCTGCTGGACAGACCTGATCTCATTAGCGTTTCCATTGTAATGCAGCTGGTGTTGTGTTGGATGGAGCTGTTGATGTTGACTCATTGCATGAGGAGGAGGGCGAAACCATGCAGCTGGATTTGGAATACTCGGCAAAGGGACTGCATTTTCTGCATTCGTGTTTATCGTTGGCCAGAATGGGCTCGCTGTCGATTGAATATGATTGTTTGAAGCCTGCGAGGGAATTGCAAGGAATGGCCACGTTGCTGCCTGCGAATTCGTGTTGCTCTGAGGGGGATTCATTGTCCAGAATGGCCATGGTGAAGACAGTGGAGAACTGGAAATGGGATTTGATGCAAATGTTTGAGAACCCAGCCAGTTGGGCCAGTTGGGGAAGGCTGATGATGGTGATGTTTCGATAAGGCCCAAAAATGGTGGGTACGGTAATTGGACGACTTGATAAGGACCAATCGGAAATTGTGGATCTCTTGGGTACTGAGGCATTGCTGGAATTGTCGGGTATTGCGGGCGCTTGGAAGGTCGTAGCATCAGAGGAGCCGGAGTTGATGGAGTTGGAGTAGGTGTTGGCGTTGGTTCTTTGAGCACAACAATGCAGTTTATTACTGGCGCTGTTGGTGGTGTTACCATGGAATTTCCACCGGGCTTATCCTTATTGAAATCGATAGTTGGTCGACTTGTACTTGTGCTCGGTACATTTTGGTTGACCAAGGGCTCTAGTTCTTCCATATTAAAGTCTTCATCATAGGTATCAATGTTCACTGTTCCGGGATGAAAGAAATTAATCGAAAACGTTCCGAAATTGCTGGCTGGGTCAAGGACTGCATCGTAGCTCCGTTGTGAGTGTTGAGCATTCCGATTGTTTTGAATAGTACAAAACGGATAGCCGTGAGACTTATCTATCGACGGCTTGAGAAGTGAATTTTCGATTGGATCCAAGCCGGTTATATTGACAGGTGTTATGAGGCCATATACAATATTTTTGATTAATTCTGATATAACCTCGGATCCACTTCTTATTACTCTGTTCTGGGAGACAAAAGGGTTGCCGTTGCTTAGCTCCAAGAGGGCGTTGTATTCTGCCGAAGATATGAGTTGAAATGGAACAGATGCCGTCGTCGCTGCTTGTGGTTCAGAGTTTGCTGGAAAATATTATTGTGTTGTTATTTTTGGACTTTTGGTTCACTTTTTTACTCACAACTTATTGATGCACACAAAAAAGAGGGAAGAATAGTGACAATGATCAAAAGGTGATGAGGTTTCATCTTGCTTTTCTTATTAAAGAGTTCCAAATTGAGGAGTATCAGAACATTCTCTGTTGGACGTTGATTGATTTGGATTGCTCTAGTTTCTGTCGATGCAAGCTAATTTATAGAATTTCTTCTGGGGCTGCGTTTCAATTCTGCGGATACTCTTGATTTTATGAGAAACTTTCTCAAGCTCATTGACCTTATTTTGTTTTTCACATCTCCCAAAATCTTATTCAAACTAAGTCATTAAAATAAAGATTCCACTTTGATTCAAATGGCAAACCGGCCCTGTTAATTTGTGTTTTTTTTAGTACCGATGTTCGAGATGATGATTAAGAACGTATAACTCATAAACATTTGAATTTGGTGCGATTAGCAAGATAAATGGGTCAGAATTGAGCACGTCAAATTTATCGCGACTTCTTAAGCGCAAATGCTAATGAATATGTATGAACTTTGAAGAATTGAAAATATATTTTTTTGGGTGACTAACCGTCATCAGTTGGCATATAAATACATAGATCTGATCTATTTTTAATTAGTGAGCTGAAAACTTGAATTTGAAATCGAATTGATCAACATCAGCGCGATATGCAAAGTAATTCGTAACTTGAAATTCAGAGAGACTTTTGTAAGCATTTACCATTCGATGTTCAAGTAATCTTGTAATTAAGAAGATTAGTGAATCGACAGTCCCAAAATTGGTACTTTGGTGACTTCAGGAACAGAAGATGTAAGAAAACTACCTTAGTAATTTTGATAAAGCCACTATTATTAATCTATAATCTATTAATCTTTGCGTTCTTTCAATACAAGAAAAAAGAAATACAAGAGACTAGAAACGATGAGAATCAAGGAGATTAAATGTAAAATAATTCGTCTTTCACTTTGGCTTCGTCAAATTATATCATACTAGCTGACCTGACAGACTTCGTACTGCCTCAATCGATGCAAAAAACCTAGACTTTTGTAGCCCGCAACCATACCACCCCCTAGCCTCTACCCACTTCTCCACTACCGTTATACCCGCTACCCCGTTATACCCAGTTACCCTGTTACCCGCTACCCCACTAGCCGTTACCCAATACTTATGTACACACGCTACCCGCTTAACCGGTAATCGCTACCTACTACCCGCTGCCCCACTACCCTCTACACGCTATCCCGTTAAACCCAGCTACCTTGTTACCCGCTATCCCACTTCCCGTTACCCAATACTTCTAAGCGCTACACCAGTAATTGCTACCCACTACCCACTACCCACTACCCGCTACCGACTACCCAGCTTCTAAGTCATGACAAAATAAAAATAAAAATCTTGCCAAAAAACAATAAAGTTTTTAATTAAACTACACTAATATATAAAGCTGAAGAGTTTGTTTGTTTGAACGCGGTAATCTCAGGAACTACTGGTTCGAATGATATAATTCTTTTTTTGTTGGATGGTGCCTTAATCGACTTAGACATTAGGCTATTTAACATTAAGCTGTGGCCAATAGCAGCGAAGAATCTGTGGAAAATATGGAAAAAACGGCAAAAAATATACATTTTTCTGCGTTTTAACGCGCTTATCTCAAGAACTGCTATATGAAATTGAACAATTTTTAAATGTTGAATGGTCCATTTATCAAAGAAGGCTTGAAGCTAAATAAAATTAAGCTGCGACCAATAGGAGCGAAGAATTTGTGTAAAATGTGGAAAAAACGGCAAACAATACAATTTAATACAATATAAAGCTGAAGAGTTTGTTCGTTTGAACGCGGTAATCTCAGGAACTACTATTTCAAATTGTAAAATTCTTTTTGTGTTGGATAGTCCATTAATCGATGAAGGCTTTAAAATAAAATAAATAAATAGAGTGGCGCGACAGCTCTTGAAGAGCCAACGCCTAAGTGGCTTACTCTAATCAACAATTCTCTGAGTGCGTGTGAAGAATTGAGGGGACCTACAATTTAACGCCGATTCCGAACGGCAAAGTTGAGAAGCATTTTTTCATTACAGATTGATACTCTTGGAAGATTTGTCAGGTCTTCGCAAGAGGCAGTACCCGTGAAAGATGAAATAAAAACTTGGCCTGAGTAGGACTCGAACCAACGACGTTCTGCTTAGCAGCCAACGCACTTACCAACTAAGCTACGGGCAACTGCTTTAGGCTTTATTCTACTTAAAATTAAGCTGCGACCAATAGCAGCGAAGAATCTGTGGAAATGTGAGAACTGAGATTTTTTTCTGAGATCTCTGAGATGAAATTATTTTGGATTCGATTTCTCACTCAGCTATTTGACGTGGCTGACATATCGCTGGCTGAGTACTATAGGGTTGCATGTCATACAAAATTTCAAAAATGACTTTTTTACATAAAAATTTTCGTAATTGGACCGGCTTTCAGATAAAAGAAAGATAAAAAATTTCAGAAAATTATTGGCAACCCTACAGCCAAAAAACACGTGCAACTTTCATTGCATTCGCACTTCTGTTTAATACTATAAGGTTCCATGTTTCACATGCAACCTTTTAAGTAATTTATGTCGCTTTAAAATCAAACGCGCTAAAGTTACATGGAACTTTTTTGCACACTTTGGGTCACATGGAAACTTTTCGTATTAAATGTCATTGGATAAAATCAAAAAGTCCCATGTTTCCAGTGGACTTGATCATTCACATTTTTTCAAATACTATTTTTTATATAGAAAGTGTGAAACAACTTTCTTTTTACGGTTTTTTCTGTAATTTTTTTGTAAGCAGAATTGTATACTGGAATTTAATTATTTTCAAACCTTAATTTTGTATTCTTCAATAATTGTAACTATGCCCAAAGTGGATTTCAATTTTGTCGAAAACTTAATAAAAACAAATCAGAACGCTTTATCTACACTCATACCTATGTACATATTATAAAGAGGAAAGATTTGTATTAAACTCAAAAACTTCTCTTTCGATTTTAAAAATATTTTCATTATTATTAGCAAAGGATATATTTATATATTTTACAAGCTAACCTATATAAATGTTAATATTCGGAATTACTAATCCGATTAGGAAAATTCCTTCACTGAAAGAAAACAACAATATTCAGCAGTAAAATAGACTGTATTACACTTTGCAAAGTTGTTCTTCATGAGTCAACGAATGTGGCTGAGATAGTACGACCAAAGATGGCGAAACTGTCATTACAATGCATGTCTCAAGCCATCAGTTTACTGGCGTTTGACTTTGAAAAAAAAAAAAAAAAACGTTGGTGTACAATCACGACGGAATACCTCGGTTAGAAATTTTGCAAATTTAATATTTCCATAAGTTAGACAATTTTGGAAAATTGCACTATCCGATGCTTCTTTCGGAATTGCGGCGATTCTGTCAACTGACGGGAAAACTGCACAGTCATCCTTTAAGTTACCGCTAACAATTTCTTTAGAGTGGGTACAATGTCCCTCTGGTCGGGTAGTTTTGTATTTACTCTACTAAGCATGTTTTTTTTTATTTAAAGAATTCGTTTGTTCTTTTTTGTCTGGTTGTTTATTAAAAGAATAAAATAAATACTTTAAAAAATCAGTGTTTCGACTTTCAAATTTTATATTTGTGAGAATATTGCTGTGTGTGATATTTTTATATATTTATTTATCACCCTGTAAATGAGCAGTGTGTAAAACAAGGTATAGGGCAAATGTATTGGTTTGGCGGTTGGCAAATTTCTAAAAAATTACTTATTTTGTAGAACAAAATATTATAGGTACAATCAAGTAAATGTAGAACAATTTTTTTTTAATAGAAAATTATTTTCTAAATGAAAAAAAAAAAACAAAACAAAAAATAAAGAATTTTTTTTGTTTTTATTTAACTTTCTTTTACTATTCTATTTTCTTTTTTATCCTAGTTTTATGAGGACTCAAGTGAAAAAGTACATATTAGATTTACTTAGAATTATTATTTTTCTTTTTATTGAAAACATCTGAAATTTTTTCACTATGTTTAGAGCCGGCGATTGGCTTTACAATAAGGTATAGCACAACATTGTGGACAAAGCCGCTCATATTATCTTTTTTTTGAAATAAGTCAATTTTTTAAGAAGATTGGCCCTCCTAGCTTAACTGGGAACCTCCCTCTGATATGATTTATATCTAGTCTGAACTCAACCTTTAAAATCTAGCTTTTTGGCACACTGGTCGTGAAACATCCTGTATATTGTCATATTACTTTTTCTTGAAAGAAAGGAGATGAAAAACACCTTCTACTTAATAAATCGTCCTATTTTTCTTCACTTTCTTATTTCCTGAAATATTTGTTTTCCATAAAAGGATATTTTGTTGATTTTTTATAGTTGAAAACATGAAAATAAAGGCTTTTGAAGTAAGATCAATATTTTATTTCCATACAATATTAACTTGTTTTCATATAATCGTTTCAGTACTATAAGGTTCCATGCTGCATGTTATAATTTTAAATTGTTAATAAAACCGTTTAAAGAAATAGAATTGACATTTTGTTTGACGGTTTTTAATAATTGTTCCGATTCTTCATCATCTTGCATCATTATTTTATTGTTATCATAATTTTGAATATGAAAAATGTCCAATTGAAACTTTGACGGCGATTATCTTGGAATAATCCGAAAAAACATGCAACCTTATAGTTCTCAGCCAGCGATATGTGCAGCAACAATTAGTAAGGTAACCATTAAATCTCAATGATAACTGAGAATTATGTTCCACCAGGGCACCAAATGATTTTTCCTCAGTCAAGGTGACATTGAGATCTCAGTGAGATGTTGTTAGGTGGAACTGGCCTAATAACTGCTCAAATTAGAATTTTGAGAGTTCAATTGATTTGTGAATGTAATTGATTGCACTATTTGTGCAGATTATTGTGTTTAAACAATATTATTTTATTTACTTCTTAACTAAAAATATGCTCAGTTTAAAGAAAAAAAAATTTACTTAACGAAAAAAACGATGCAGAAGTAAGAGAGATATTACAATTAGGGAGAGTTCACCCAAGGGAATGCTTTAAGTATGAACAACTGAAGGGAATCATAAAAAATGCTCAAATTTTTCAAGTTCAAGAGAATTACGACCTAGGGAGAGTTGACTGCAATGCAATTTTACAATAACTTCCGAACAAAATTCCCACGCGCGCATGATGCACAAGTCGAGATGATACTCTGGCCGGTGGACGAGGGAAGGGCGGACGAAGTCGCGGGCAACTGCTAGTGAATAAAAAATAAGAGTTGATCATAGAGGGGTGAAAATTTAGGGTTGTATGTATCTTAGTATGATGTATCATAAAAAAATAAAAACAATAAAATGTTGTCCAAAAAAATAAAAAAAAATGTAAGGGTGTAACACCCTTAACATTTAGGAGGATGAAAAATAGATGTTGTCCGATTCTCCACCCTAGCCAATATCCTCGCAAAGATTCACGAAAATCGGTCGAGCCGTTTCGGGAGTTTCAATTACGCACCCCGTGAAACGAAAATTTTTGCACACATTTCTTACAAAAAAACATTATGTACAAAATAAAATACATGTAATTAAAATTCAAAAATATTTAAATTGAAATATGTACCTCAAAAATCAAAAAAAAACATATTATATATGAAAAAAAGATTGATGCCATAAAATTTCCTAGGAAATTGTTGATTTCTTAAATAAAATAAAATCCTTAAACCGGTTGTTTTTTAAATGAATTTTTTATTTATAAAATTTTTCAAAAACCTCTTTCAATTATTCTGGGTTCCTATGCAGTATTCAAGAAATTTTTAATATACCTACGTCTCTTGTTTGAATTTCGATTAGTAATATAGATCCGTTTTTGAGATACAGAATTTTGAAAAAAAAGAGTTTAAAAATATTTTTTTTAAACATAAGAAAATTTTTGAAATTATTTTGAAAACAAAATATTATTTTGGAAATGTATATGTACTCCTCAAAACAAGAAAAATACGCTGATCGGACTATTATTTATCGAGGAAATCTTAAAACAAACAAACAGGTCTACACTGAAAAAAATAACCATCATCATATTTTTATGAATGGCGTTCATCAACTGAAAATCATCACATGGATGATCTTTTCATCTTAGTGATGAAGAAATTAGATGAAAAATAAATTTGCCTTATGAACCGCTCTTCAATATGAAGAATCTCA
This sequence comes from Sphaerophoria taeniata, assembly GCA_943590905.1. Classification (NCBI taxonomy): domain Eukaryota; kingdom Metazoa; phylum Arthropoda; class Insecta; order Diptera; family Syrphidae; genus Sphaerophoria; species Sphaerophoria taeniata. The sequence continues at coordinate 48,452,578 of OX016540.1, forward strand.
TTTCATCAACTTTTGAACCAAATATGCCATACAAATCTTTGAAGGGGAAATTTCATCAGTTCATCAAAACTTTTCATGTATATGATGAACCATGATTTTTCTTCATTGATGAATTCAATCATCATATTGATGAATAATTCTTTCACATTTATATGATTCATCATATCGATGAATGCATTCAGCTTTGGTTTCATCACATTTATGAAATTCATCATATTGACGATTTTATGAAAACGTTGTAAATGCTGATGCTGACGCGCGGTAAGAGGAGCCACATCCATATACTCTTGATAACGATTTAGCCATTCAGTTTGTGGCTCTTGTTGTATTGAGTCTGAAACCTAAAGGTCTCATGGCGAAAATAGATTTAAAAAATATAAAGTGAAAAGCGAAAAAATTGAATCCGTATAAACTGAAGAAAATTAAAACTAGAAAAAGATGTTCAGGAAAGAAAAATAAGATAAGAGGGTAAGTAAAATAAAAAAAAGTTTGTATTGAAAGAGCACATTCTTAAATACATTTTTTTCATGCAATCTGCATACAATGTATATTGTTATATATTAAAATGTGCTATACATTTTCCCTTGGTCTGGTCACACTGGATTTTTCTAATAAAACCTTAAGTGTAGATCTTTCTTTTTGATTGCACTATAACTTTTCTCTGTGAGAAAAGGGATTAGAGTAATCAGACTGTAAGCTTCAGTGGCTGTTGCTTAATTTCTTTTCTATGCATTTCAAGTAGCCTAGCAACCAAGCAACGCTACACTTTGTAAGCATCTCAAGGCCTCTCTAGCAACGTTGCTTGTTTGCTTGCTGCTTGTCTTCTTTCTATTCTATTTCTGGACTCTGCAGTGTAAGGTGTTGATACTAAGTATACTATACTAAGTAATATTAATAATAAAATAATTTACTCTGAAATATAAAGTATTGTTTTATTTTTTACATTAAAATAACAAGTGGTTTTCTAAACTACGTAACTGGCGCAGTCAAAAAGTTTGGTGTGTGGATTTTTGATAAATATTAAATAAGTAAAATAGTTTTCCAAGTATAAACTTTACAAATTGGAATTAAATGCCCACCCAAAAAAAAAAAAAAAACTGTACCAAAATTTCATAAAAAAGGGACACTATACCACCACTCAGTGAAAAATACAAAAAAGGAATAGTGAACGCATTAAATTTTCATATTCTGCAAATAATCCATCCAAATTGAAACTAAAACTACAAAATCAGAACCAAAGGAAAAAAGCGAGTCCAAAAATTTCCACCACCTAAAGACGCTCCCTCGTTTCTGGAAGAAAGCAGACTTTTCTCACCACCGAGGACAAACACGACAGATCTAAGTATTTTTCCTTACATTTTCATTTTTCATTTATAGTATTAATAATAAAACAAAATGTAAAAAGATAAATTCTGAAAAAACACGTTTTTAAGTTGCGAAATATAAACTATAAAGCATAACATTTTCATTAAAAGTACAGTCATACCTACATACAAATTTCTTAGCTCTTAATGTAAAACTTATTATTTATGCGTAATTAATAAATAACATATATCTATAGCACTAAACTGTAATTATTTGAGAAGAATAGCAATTATTTATAGAATATTTTTTTAATTTTAAGTACAGTCATACCTAAATTTTTAAATTTAAGTACAACACATATAACTAGGACTATAAGAAAGCAATTAATCAAACATGGAGGCTCTTTCTCCCGCTGATACATTTAAAATTATATTAGATCTTATTCATAAGATTCCAGATTTTGATGGAAATTCCAAAAACCTTGTAGATTTTCTGGATAGGGTAGATGCGATTTCTTCCACTCTTGATGGGTTTGAACCAACATTAAGAAACATTTTAACGGGTTACGTGAAAGATAAGATCGTGGGTAGAGCGAAGATTGAGAAAATGAAACATGGCAGATTAAACACGTGGCCGGAGTTAAAAAATGTACTTAAAACTAGTTTTGGAGAAAAGTTATCAAGCGATAAAATTATAGACCTTATTCGAACTACAAGAGTTCTTACCAGTATTGAGGATTTTTATAACAGAATAAATAGTCTTCTTAGTCGATTAAATAGTTTATATTTATTAAGTGATGCCGAAAATATTGGGGAGATAATAGAATCCAATAAACGTATTGCCCTTGAAGCTTTCAAAAATAATTTACCGGAACCTACGAAATCCATTATTTTATGTCGAAACCCAAACAGTCTTTTTGCGGCTTATAAAATAATAACCGAAATTAATCACCAAAATAATAGACCAAGTGGAAGATATAACGGTTATGATTTTGGCAATGCCTCAGGTAATAAAGCTCCTTTGCGAAATTTTTCAAATAATTCTAATGATAGGCAAGTCAATAATCATGGAAATCCAGGAAGCTCAAGATATTCTTTCTCAAACCCAGTTGTAGCACGTCAAACAAATAATTCTACACAGAGCCGGCAAACTCGTCAGTCTTTTAATAAAAGTAGACAAACTTCCCAGACAAATAACCCGAACCGTTGGAATAACCAAGAACCTATGGATATTTCATTGAATGAGCAAAACTTCCAAGAAAATAGTCAAGCTCGGAATGAACAAAATTTTCGAGCAGGTGTAGGAAACAACTACCCTATATAGTTTGTCAAACTAAAATTAAACCCCTCAGATTCATAATAGATTGTGGAGCTGAATTTAGTATAATTAATAAAGATGTATGCGATCCAAAATGGAAAGTTTCATCTGAAAATACTTTGCTTAAAGTTCTCGACCGTAATGTAGAAACCCACACTGAATTTTCCATACCCCTTTTCAATGAATTTAACAAACCAGGTTGTTTTGTTAACTTCTTGGAATACCAATGTCACAATTTTTTCGATGGGTTAATTGGTAATAATATTTTATTTAATCTTAACCCAATAATTGATTATAAAAATCGTATTCTCGAAACCGAATTTTCAAAAATACCCATTTATTTTAACATTGAAGAAGAAATGTATGCCAACTTTTGCTATGACGACAATTCCTTAAATACTTTTTGTAACGAAATTATTAAATCAGAAATCAATGACAACATTTTTGCACCACATTTGAATTCCAGTGACGCTTCGAAACTCAATTCCTTACTTCGTGCCTATGAATCCATTTTCTATAAGGAAGGTGACAATTTGACCTTCACTAGTGAAATAAGACACGAAATAAAAACCAAAACTGAAATTCCAGTTTACACAAAACCTTACAGATACCCTGAAATCCACAGTGAAGAAGTAGATAGACAGATCGAAGATATGCTGAGACAAAAAATTATTGCGCCAAGTAATAGCCCCTATAATTCGCCTATTTGGGTTGTACCGAAGAAGGATAACCCAGATGGTAAGAAACAGTGGCGAATCGTTATCGATTATAGGAAGCTAAACGAACAAACCATCGATGACAGCTACCCTATGATCGGTTCTGAAGAACTTTTTGATAAACTTGGCAGGTGCAACTACTTTTCAGTCATAGACCTCGTTAAAGGGTTCCATCAAATTGAAGTCGAACCACGAGACCGTCCAAAAACAGCATTCTCGACAAAAACTGGACATTATGAATTCCTACGAATGCCCTTTGGACTGAAAAATGCTCCCAAAACTTTCCAAAGATTGATGAACAACATTCTTAAGGATTTCATAAATGTCATCTGCGTTGTTTACTTGGACGATATCCTTGTTTTTTCGACGAGTTTCGGAGAACACTTACTAGCCCTCAAACAAATCTTACAAATTTTAAAAGATTACAATTTGAAAATTCAGATTAACAAATGTAGATTCGCTGAGCTATCAACTTCATATTTAGGCCACATCGTTGTTAGTAATGGTGTCAAACCAGACCCCATCAAGGTCAAATCCATTGTTGAAATGAATCTACCAAAAACAGTCAAAGGTATAAAACAATTTTTGGGCATTACTGGGTATTACCGAAAGTTTATTAAGGACTATGCTAAGGTTGCCCACCCCATGATCAAATACCTTAAAAAATCAGTTAAACTTAATATTAAAGATGAAAAATACATAAAGGCCTTCAATACATTAAAAACTCTTTTGACATCGGATCCTATTCTTTGAAGTCCCGATTTCAATAAAGAATTTATTCTTACGACTGATGCATCGAACTATGCGGTAGGAGCTGTTCTAAGTCAAAGTGGACACCCTGTATGTTACGCCTCACGAACCTTAAATAAGCATGAGCTTAGTTACTCAACCATAGAAAAAGAGCTTCTTGCGGTTGTCTGGTCGGTTAAATATTTTCGTACATATTTGTACGGTAGACATTTCACAGTGAGGACAGACCATAAACCCCTAGTCTGGTTGAGTCGAATTAAAGAACCGAATATGAAATTGCAACGGTGGAAGATCATACTCAACGAGTATGACTTCTCTATCGAATACCTTAGAGGTAAAGAAAATTGCGTTGCCGATGGACTAAGTCGTTACATTGAAAATTTGGAAAATCAGTATCCAAATATCAACGAAGAAGTTGAATTCGGAAATAACTTTGAAAAAACGTATGAAGTCAATGTTGCTGGACTTTTCAATAACGAAATAATTGAAACCGAAGTTGATTGCAGAGGAGATCCTGCGAATTCAAATGAAAATGCAAACCATGATAACAATGATGTTATCTCGATGGATGCAACAATTCATAGCGGTTTGGAAGATGAACTGCTACATATATTCATAACAGAAAAACCAATAAATTTGTATAAAAATCAGATCTATTTATCTTATGGTCCGAAAGAAAAAAATAACTTTGAAAATCGTGCACAAGAAAATTCAAAATTGCATTCAGGTTGAAAAGGGCAAATCTCAGCTTTTAAATATTATGAAGGGTATTCTACTTAACAAAGGTCTGTTCTGTATTTTTTGCGATGATGTAGACTTATTCCTCGAGTTTCAGTCACTTTATGTTAAATATTTCGCTATGAATACAAATTTAAAAATATTAAGATCAACTATTCGTGTTAAAGACATTACCGATAAAAACGAGCTTTTAAATATAATCAAAAATGAACACATTAGTAAGAATCATAGAGGAATCAATGAAATTTTTCTAGAATTAAAAAAACAATTTTACTACCCTAACATGCAAATTGAAATTCACAAATTTGTTAATAACTGCGAAACTTGCAATGTGTCTAAACATGATCGACAGCCACTTCAAATTCCGATACAAATCACTGAGACACCAAATTGTTTTAATGACATCGTTCATGTAGATATTTGGTTCCCAGAACGCGGAAAAATGTATCTGACAACCATCGATAAATTTTCAAAATACGCTACAATTCATCCCTTAGAGGATAGAAATTGGATTGAAATTTTAAATGCCATTAAACAGCGCATCCAGTTTTTAGGCAAACCAAATAAGCTGATATCTGATAAAGAAACTTGCATCTTACATTCTGCAGTTGAGCAGTTTTTAAAAGAACAAAATATACCTACAATTTCATAAAACCACCGCATCTCTGAAAACCGGCAATGCCGATATAGAAAGATTTCACGGAACCTTGAACGAACATTTGCGAATTTTAAATGCCTCGAAAGACAAATCTGAACTGCAAGACAAACTATTTAAAATAATTACTATCTATAACAACACTTTTCATTCTGCGACAAAATTCAAACCAATAGATTTTCTATGCAAAAACATGGGCAGGGAAGAAATTGCACAGTTCACCAAAAAATTAAAAGAAAATAAGGAAAAAATAATCCAAAAAAGGAATGAAAACACACCTCAGAAGGATTTCCAACAATGCCCTGATCTTGTTCAAAATAGAACCGTGGTTAAAACCAAACCAAAGTATAGGAAATTACACGAATTTACAACTGAGGGTAATTATACAATAGATAGGACCACGAAACGAAATACCAAATATTAGAAGAAACAATTGAAACGCAGGTATAAATACCAAAACATTTGAAATTTCGTTTCACTTCAAAAAAACAGTTTTGCTAGCATATATGTATGCATTTTGGTCACAAGCCCTGATAAATCATCTAACCCGATCCAGAATTTCTAACAATTTGTAATGGAAGAATGTCAATTAAAGTATTGCAATTAATGAAAAGAAAAACTTAAAATTGTTAAAGTATTAATTAATGTTATTGTTATATTTATAATATTATTGATCTATGGAACTAGTTAAAAAAATTTATTATAAAAGGAAAATGATGAAAGAAATACAAACGTTCTCGTATTTGTGTATCAATCAATTAATCAAACTGTATCATGAAGAATAATTAAAACGTTATTATGACAAAAAAAATCATTATATTGTTAAAACTGTTTTATTTAAGGAACAAGTTTATTATGTTATTTATTTATGTTAAATCAAATCATTATAACTGTAAATTTATTAATACACATTTTTGGAGACCAAAAACATTTAAGTGGGGAAGTGTTATATATTAAAATGTGCTATACATTTTCCCTTGGTCTGGTCACACTGGATTTTTCTAATAAAACCTTTAGTGTAGATCTTTCTTTTTGATTGCACTATAACTTTTCTCTGTGAGAAAAGGGATTAGAGTAATCAGACTGTAAGCTTCAGTGGCTGTTGCTTAATTTCTTTTCTATGCATTTCAAGTAGCCTAGCAACCAAGCAACGCTACACTTTGTAAGCATCTCAAGGCCTCTCTAGCAACGTTGCTTGTTTGCTTGCTGCTTGTCTTCTTTCTATTCTATTTCTGGACTCTGCAGTGTAAGGTGTTGATACTAAGTATACTATACTAAGTAATATTAATAATAAAATAATTTACTCTGAAATATAAAGTATTGTTTTATTTTTTACATTAAAATAACAAGTGGTTTTCTAAACTACGTAACTATATGTAGTATAATATTGTTTCTTTTCTTTCAATTTTTATATTAATTTTGCGAATGGACACATATACATACCATTGTCAATACAAACAAAAAACCGCATGGATTACGAGAAACAAAATAGTGAAGAAATTCCCAAGAAAGTAAAAATTATAAATTGAGGTAAGTTAACGCGTTCATTATCTTGTCATATTGATGATGATGACTATATAATTTCAGTATATTATTTTTCATCACTTTTATTTGTTCATATGTGTTTTGGGACTGGAAAACTGCATGAACAACAGGATAACAAAGTAAAAGTTAAAAACGAGGTAAGTTGTATTGATATTGTTTTTCATATTCAAATTTTTTTTGGAAATTTACGCTTATTTCTACTTTTCATCTTTGCTTTGATTTCATTTTCTTACAAAAAAAAAAACAAGAATTCGAAAATTGAATTAGGTTCGTCAAGCTTTTCTCTTATCTATTTTTTTTATTAATTTCAGTTACGGAGGCTAAATCTGGCTGAAGAATCTTTTGGCATGCTTGTTTCCAACAAAATACGAAATATTTGAAGCGTGGCCGCGGTATAACGACTCGAATAGATATCGATTGGTATTATAAATTGGTAAAAAGTCAGTTTAAGAAATCTCACTTTCTGAAACTGACTTTTTACGTAAATTTAATTTTTAGGATTGTAAAAATATGGAAAAAAGAAAAAGAAAAATAGTAAAATTCGCTAAAAAAATTCAATTTTTTTCTTTATTATTTGTTTGGGAATATTATTGCAGGTACGCAATTCTCAAGATTGATGAATAGTATTTATCATATTGATGAATTTATGAATATTGCTTATATACTTGAAGGAATGTTGCCATCATATTGATGAATCCAAACAGTTAAATTATAATATTGAAGAACTTTTTTCATCATGTTGATGAAGTTTTCATAAAATTGAAAATTTTTCATGATATTGATGAATGAGTTCATCCTCTTTGTAAGAAAAAATTTCCAAAATTTCATCATATTGATGAACGGTTTAGTCAATATGAAGAACCAATTCATCATTTGATGAAAAATTTGAGGGGAATTTTTTCATCTTATTGACGAAACAAATTGATGAATGATGTAGATTCATCAGTCAAAACTGTCATCATATTGACGAACTCTTGTTCATCTTTTACATGAAAGGTTCAATGGACTAAAATTGAGGAATTTTTCATTATATTGACGACGTTTTTCATCTATATTACCCACCGATTTGGTTCAGTGTATGAGAGGTTTATAGCAATACAAAAATAATTTTTCTACATAAGAAACACCAGTATTTTGAAAAAAAAAAATGTTCGAGGATGTTTAAAAAAAAATCGTTGGTTTTTGGCCGAAAAAAATGGATCTTAAAAATAAAAATAAAAAAAAACCCACCCAAATTCGCTCAAACCACTAATTTCCAAAGGTCAAATGAATCAAACCAGTGGTGAAGGTTGTAGTTGCGTTTACAGACAGATGACGGACGGAATCGTCGGACCCCCTTTTTTCGACCTCCCTGTCATCGTAATGTCATATTTGATCAAAAACTCATTTTTTTTACGAATGCCATACCTACTTGCCATAGGTATTATATTCTATATGCCGCGAGTAAAAATGTGCAAGAACTTACGAAGGACCTTTTCAGGACGACCAAGTATCTACCTACGTATCGTACGCAGTTCGTAGTAATACTTCTTGTCAAAATATTAAAACAAAGTTGCTTAAAGTACGAGAGTGGTCCGATACTAATGTGGCTTTTGTTACAACCAAGAAGAATTGCTACTAAAATTCAATGTTCTTTGGCGGGTAAGAAATGTGCAAAAACGAATCAATCCCTTTTTTCAACGTCTGTGTTATCTGGTCAGCTGTTAAATTGTTTTGTACATGATAATTACAACAATAGAAAACTCAGAAATGTCAAACTCGAAGTAAGTATATGTGTAAAATCCGTGTGCAATAAGTATGTGTAAATCCGTCTCCAAAAAGAGATTTGAGAGAAATCAATCCTTCGAGCAAAAAGTTCAATTTCTTTGTGAAAGAAATGCGTTTAAGGGGAAAAAAATGCCACTTTTACGTCACGGATCAATTCTTGGGTTGTAAAAAAAACCAAATAAATTGCTCTAGTAGTTTTGTACATTGACATTCGCGAAGACAGTTACTGTCGACTGGATCGGACTTGTAGTTTTACTATGACCGAATATATTCGCCGATTTAATGAAAATGGGATAAGAAATAATATATCGTTTTTTATTGTTTTTGGAACGGAAATCGCGCAGCTAAATTAAGGAGCATTTTGATGCTTTTTAGTGTATATTTATGGTCACACGACCGTTTTCGATGAACCACAGTGTCTTGACAACATATATAAGCGCAGGAAGCAGGAACCCTACTGTGGAATAGAACAAAATACCAGAAGTAAAATGAAAACAGAAAGGGAAACCAGGAGAAGCAGCATTCTCAAAATATTCGAAAGTCCAACATGCAGATTTTGCAACGACGCAGATGAGACACCGGATCATATTCTAGGCGGTTGTAGTGGGTGACGTGAAATAACGCCCAACGAAATAGAACCGAATTTGAAATATGGCCTTATTTCCTTATCAAAAATGAAACTACCCTAATTTGGCTTGAATTTTAAGGTCAGTAAGAAATTGTGCCAAAAAGATTTTTGAAATAGGACCAAATTTTCAAAACAAATTTTAATCGAATCGCAAAATCCTACTTTGCAGACCTCGAAAAACGGATTTAATTGTACCCCACGTTCTCCAAACTTTACTGCTCCATTAAATATTTAAAGATGAATCTGTCAAAAACCATACCATGTTCCGAAAGATATGGTATGTAGACTTACCATTTTCCTTAGAAAGAAAACAAGAAAATATAAATGCTCTCAAGACAAATAACTGTAGTACTGAGCATTTCGAACGATGATCTAGCCTGTTCACCCAGACATAGCTTGCGGGGCAGAAAGTCATTCAGCTCGCCTCATTTGACAGATTAACTTAACGCATATGTTGATTAAACTGTATAGAAGACGAACACAGAAGAAAAACTAAGTCTTGGCCCTTATAAGAAAAAATAAAACTACTTGACTGAACTCAATGTGACTGTATCTAGTACCACGACTACAACAATGAAAAAAGGCCATCCGTCGGGCGGCCGGTCGTCGTCCTCGTCCATCCTATACACAATGGAGAATATTATTTTCCATTTTTCCAATTATTCGTTTCGTTGAAAATTAAAAAAAAAAATAATTTCAACTTCATTTCTTTCGTCTACGGTTTTCATAAAAATGTCAGCACCATTTTTCTCTTCTTCTTGGGTTATTTTTTTTGTTTTTTTTTTGTTTTATTACAAACAAAAAGTAAAAGAAATAAATTTATGAATGTGAGTGTATGTATGTATAGGTAGGTATATCTTTGAAGCACAATGCAAATAAATATTTTTTTTTTTTGAAAATTCATCAAGCGGAAATGTCGGAAAGACTTTGTGAGCCGAAATGAAGACTGATAACTTTTGGACCATGTTTTATTTGCTTTTTATTTGTGTTTATATAGTGAAGTTAAGGAGTTTTGTTTGTGACTAAGGAAAATAGCTAGGCTCGTGTTCTTATTTCCTATGAATTTCAATTTCTTTTGGATTTGGGATGTGTTGAAAAGTTTCATCATGACGATGATTTATGATCTTATGAATGTATGACGAAATAAAAGAAACTGATTGAATTGAAAGACAGAATTGGGGATGGGTGGACACTTTTAGGTTTAACTGAGTTAAGGGTGTTGCTAATAGTTATTTGTTAGATGTATGCATATGAAAGAATGTGACCTAGTAGACACACAACTCGATTAATGATACTTTCCTGTTCTAGAAATGAAGTTTCCTTGCCCAAACTAATCAGTTAAGTAAAAATGATAAAAGGGAATTCTTGAGAAGGGATATAGTCGAACAAAAAATATTTTTGGATTAAAGTAGCTAATAAATGGGTTGAATGGAAATTCATCGTTTTGTGTTCAAAGAATATAAGTTTCTTCCTTCTTAGCCTTTAGTGAACACAAACTGTTTGAGAAACAGACTTTGTTGAACCCACGCCGAAAACAAGATAAAATATTTGTTAGCAAAGTTAGAGAGAACGGATGCACTAGCTACTTTTGAAAACATTATTAATCATACTAATATTAGAAAGAGGAAAGGTTTTTATTTTTGTATGTTTATAATGAATAAACCAAAGAACTACTGATGCGATTTCAAAGATTCATCATCATAGGCTATATCTTATAACTAGCTGGCCCACCAAACACTGCTTTGCCATATAAATATTAATGTTTGGGAATACTAATCCGATTAGAGAAATTCTTCATCTAATAGAAAACTACAATATTCAGTTGTGCAGGTGGCCATGGTTGAGAGGATAGAGTAGTGGATTGCTAAGCCGAACGCTACGGGTTCAAACCCCAGCTTCAGCAGCATTCTTTTTCTACAAAAATCGCCAGCTTATCTGAGGCCACCTGTGCGATAACATGAGACAATACAAATCTAAGTCTCCTCCTCTGAGCCACGTAGGTTTCTGTTATGTGTGCTTTCTTTCTATGTGTCTATCTGTCTCTCTCTGTTGTATTAATGTATTGTTCTGTCCCAGCCGATGGTCTCAGTCACCAGTGCTGCTATGTGTCTGTAGTTCGTTACATTTATGTGCGAAGTACCGTGAAATGTAATGTAATGTAATGTAATATTCAGTTGTAATAAAAGCTGTATTTTATTATATTTCGTAGTTGTGCATCAGCCAACGAAGGTGGGCGACAAATTTTGGACAGATGGCGCCACTGTCATTCCAATGAACTTAATGCATGTATCATATCATCAGTTTCATGGATTTTGACTTTGAAAACCAACGTGCTTGTACAACTAAATCGGCTGTAAATTTTGCACAACAATTAATGGATATTGGAAACGGGTGATTGCAAATTGAATCTTCGTCATATATCTCATTGCCAGCAAACTTCTGTAAAATCACAAAAAGCATGGACGAATTGGTACAAACAGTTTTTCCAAGCATTGTACAGAACTACCAAAATCATCAGTACATGTGCTATAGTAGCGGCCAAAACATCGATACCATCAACTTCTCTATTCAGAATGGAATACATGGCGAAACAACAACATTAAAAGTCTATCGATACTGAAGTAGCGGGGGTGAGGAGCAGGGGTAGTGGGGTATCAATGTGGTGGTCGGCTAGAGTAATTTTAAAAGAGCTTTCGGAAAAAAATACAAAAAGTTCAGGAAACTGCAAGAAGTTATTTCGTTTTCACCAATGCAATGCTTGCTAAGGAGTTTGAAAATAATTGAATTTCAGACATTTCAGTGGGCGTCCCAAGAAGTAGTTTTTAGTCTCACGTCTCACCTGAAGACTCCAGCATCGCAAGAGTAATTTTCTATCGTGAAGTGGAGTGCTACTATCATCCGACCGGAGTCTTAGTTTTAACGTGACAAAAATCTACGATCTGGTATTGGCCGAATGAAGGTGTGCGCAATAGCTGAAGCAGAGGCATTTAACAACGATCGCGTAGGTCATTTCCTGCTTAAAATTTTTGAAAATCAGCGGCAAGTAACAGTCGAAACTGTGGACTTCAGCTAGCGAACATGCTTTGCAAGAGGCAAACATTGTCCCATAGACGCGAATAGTGATGGCTACTGATTTCTTGGATTTATAAAGTGTGATCCTGCGGACAGATTTTAATTTTTGCAAAATAGGCGGCCTGCTTCCGGTACCCCAACTATTTGGAAATCCAGTCAAATATCTTAACACGCCAAGTTGAAATTCTTTGAAGCCAATGTGAAATCGCAGTAGCACCGATTGCCTCCAAAACCTGGAAAGTCTCGGCAGGCTTTTGTAAATGGTGGCGTAGGACGAGACAGGAGCAAAGTCGAATTGAAGAAATAACGGTCCCACATGGCGAAAATAAAAGTACTCTTCCCTCATAATAACGCACCGCCTAATACCAACACCATCAATTAGGCCAAAGTGGTCTTCGAACTGGTGGTCCCCCAACCTTTTTCTCCTAATTTGCCAAGTACTTGCTTCCAAGCTTGAAAAATTCACTCAATGGGCAGACATTTTTGCAAAAAACGTAGAAAGTAACAATGAAGAAGTTAATAGTAGTATTTTAACGCTCAACGAAACAGTTTTATGCAAAAGCTTATCTAAGCCTTATAAAAGTTAAAAGAGTTACTTTGTCTCTTAAAAAAGAATAAATTAACAAAATTTGATTCAAAATAGAAATTCTTTCTAAGCTCTTTCAATTTGCAGACAAAAAAAAATGAAATGAAAACAAAAACCCGTTTAATAAAACATTGAATCTCTGAAAATAGGTTTCTGGGCTGCCATCCTACATTCAAACAAAACCTCATCGCTGATTCACCGTTTGGACGCGCTGCTGTGCTGACAGCTCGATTACCATAAAACTCCAATTACACTACCAATCAAATTTTGAAAATGAAAATTATAATGTTTGACTCCAAAATGAGCCGCTATCTAGTAAAACGGTAGTTATGATAGAAATATACAAGTTGATGAATTATTAATAAATTTTAGCTAAACTTTTGGTTTATTGTTATGATGACGGGACCAGTGATGAATGTTAGTCTGAGGGGAAGTGAATTTTCTTTCATATTTTAGGCAAATTCCAGGTGAGTTATGGTCACATTTGGTTGACACTGCTTCCAATTTCGATGCGAGATCTCAAAGATGAAGGAACGTTTGCTGGTTCTGGTTGTTTTCTTCGTGGGCTTGTGCGGTCTCAGTACAGGTAGCTTTTTGTTAAAAAAATATTTGATAACCCTAGATATTTGATTTTGGCTTGCAGAAATTCCGCTTTGCCCACCAAATGCCGTGGATTGCATTGAGGGAACATACGAACAACCCACTTTCAGCTCCCGCTATCGAGCCTTGGAATATGACGAAACAGTCATGCGATTGCTGATGGAAGTGCTGCTCAAGCAACATAATGCATTTTGTGAGGATGGCTCAGACGCATTTGCTTTTCAAGAATCAGCTTCGAAAGACTCATCTTCCACTATCGGGGCCAGTGAGAGTTGGGATATTCATAATCCACTAGATCGGAATGAATTCAATGTTTTTGATTCACTTCCGAAATTCCAAAACCAGAAACACACCGATTCAATACAAACATTTGAAGAACTCAGTTCGACCGATGAGCCAGAGCATTTGAGGTATGATAGCAATAACAATAATCGGTATGAGTCAATTCCATTATCATCAGTTGATGTGGAACACAGCAATATCATAATGAAACCTTTCATCGAATGGGATATTCAGGATCTGGAGAGGCTGGTCGGCGATATTACAACAACAGATGTTCCTGTTACCAAGAACATTCTATCATCGAAGTACAAGGATCCGATGCGAAGGAAATCAACAACAACTCACATCAACGGGCCCCATGCACTCCTACACAATGCTCGTCCGTTCGATGGTTTTTCCGACATAGTGCCATCATCGTCCGTATCGTTGTCGAATGGTGGAACCTACCGAGAACATTACAGAGAACCACCCACAACAAAACAATCAAACAGCATGAAGAAAAAGAAGAAGGAGAAGAAGAAGACAAAGATAAATGTATCGAAGTCTGTTGACCGCCATCATCAGGTTCAGAAGGTAAGAGGTGAGGCTCAATTGGAAATACTAAATCGACCAATTAATGCAGGCAACACAAAGCCACCTGCTACAACCGGACTTCCATCCTTACAAGGATGTGACAAGGGCAATGCAACAAGTTGCAAAACGAACAATAGAAAATCAATCAATAGCAACACAAAAGTCAAGATGGAAATTGAACAGAAGCCAGCTAAGGTACAGATGACAAGGATGACTCCGAAGACGACGGCAATAGCAACATCGACAGACGGAGGAGTTTTTGGCAAACCGAATTCTGGTGTTGCTACAATTTCGTCAGCTCCAACCGTTGCCGACGGAAATCTGATTTCGGCTTTGGCATCGATTGTAGACAGTGATGAAAATGATGCTGAGGATTCGACTGAAGACAACGACGACGATGATGATGATGAAGAAGAGAGTAGGAATTCAGCTCTGTCTAAGGACTCAGACTCACCAAAACCAGCAATTACGTCCGAGGAGGCAATTGATGACAACGACGACGAAGACGACGATGATGATGATGTTATATCGAGTGTTGTGAAAGAGGTAAATGCATTGATTCGACGACAAACTTCTTAATTATTCAAAATAAAACTTGTTGTGGCTCGGTAATAAAACCGAAGCAAATTGAGTGTTTTATTGTGTGTGGGAGTTTTCTTTAGTTTCGGTTTTCTGAAAGGGGCGGGACTTACATCATCCTTGTCATCTAAAAGGGACAAACAAGAGGAGGGTATATTCTTCCGTTGGGATTTGTTGTTTTTTTTTTTGGTAGTTGTTGGGCCACTGAACCCATGTTACTACTTTCTGTTAAAATTGAATTGAGTAAATGTATATAAATGGGCTTCTCCAAGTTATACTATTGATTGTAGTTTGAACTTGGCTGATGTTGTCTTTTTTTTACATTAAATTCCGGGTGAGGATGACCAATGTTAATAACAGAAGCAGAAGATTCTCTGTGGTCTTTGTTAGTATATTTTCAGGGTCACATATTGGCAACTTGGCATTTGTTGTATCGACCGTTGTATAATCGAATTCGTTAAGGTTGCGCTTAAAGAAACATTTTTCAGATTCATGTGAAAGTAAGGGCTGATGACACTTTATCGCCTAGTGCGACGAACATGATGATAAAAGAAGGGTGCTGTACTTTGAATGTCCCCTATTATCACTGCAAGCAACTAAAATGCTTTGCAATTATCTTATTCGGCTTAAGACTATGGCCCTACAGTTTTTACCTTTCCATCTTTCTTTTTAGAATATTACCACTCCAATTTCTAATTGGTTACCCAACCAATGGTTACTCCTAATAGTTATTTTTTTTTCATTTCATCATTGACAATGAAAACACTCACACACACTTCATCACAGAAAAAAAAATCAATCCTCATGAGAAAGTTAAATTTTGTATCAACAATGCTTAATCGATATCATAAAACTGTCTGTTTTAAAAGCTTTAGTTGCGATGGAAAGCAAAAATATATTTTTATTCCCTAAATTAACATTGTAACAAAAAGCAATGATAACTTGAACTAAAAAAATCCAAATCGCATATAATCCCGTTTGCAACAATTCCACTATTAAAATGTCGATTGCGTGTTCAGATACCAGCAAAGGACCATCCTCAGTCCTGCAGGTTTGTGTGTGACCATCAAAGTTCGGAATTTAGCATTTGGGCACGATTTCCGGCCAAACAATGGAGATCCGTCGGAGGAATTATTATTATTATTGTTGAAAAAAGAACGACCAATATTATTCCTCTTCATCAGTGTTCTAGTTTCCTTTTTTATTTATTTCAATTTTAACTTGCTATTGAACTTGGGAAATTTATTGGTTTTGAAGAAAAAAAAAACTCCTTTCGAATGTATTTTAGTCTAAGAAAAAAGATAGATAGTCGTTCAATAAGTTTCTTTAGACAAGTCCTAAGGCTCTGACTTTAATATGATGTGAGGTTATTTAAACAATTTCAGAGGACGACTTTATACGACCCGGTTGGGTATTTAAGGCTATTTGCAATATCGTTGATGTCGAGTACGTGATTGAAATAGTCATTCCAGTATTAAATGTGTTCCTCAACTATGGTGTATGTTTATGGCGCGTGCAAAATGTTGCTCTCGTTGGTTGTTATTCGAAACTGTTGCAATGAGTTTTTGTATGAAATTCTATTTGGTGCTTGTTTTTTGTTTTTAATTTCTATTGAACAAATACAAACTTAAGGCAATGGTCAATAGACGTTAATAGTGTTCTGTTTTGTTATGTTTCGGAAAATAATTTGAATTGAACAAAAAAAAAAAACACATCCAAGCTCAATAACTTTGATAGAAAATCGAATACCAATGTTAGAATTTTTTTAATTGAAATATGGACAATAGAATTGGCAGGGAAATTGTGTGCTGAAATTGAAGGATGATTGCAAAGAAGGTTTAGTTAGTGTCGTTGTCGTGGTCTGATAAGCCTCAACGCCTGATGGAGCCAGTATCACATGACCGTTTCACTTTCGTGTATATTGTAGGCGGAAGTGAAATTACGAAGCGAAAGCAAATAGTAGTTGAATGAGTTTCCTCCATCGAAGGCAACCATCAAAAATTGGTTTAACGTTGATAATTGCTCCCTTATTTGTGTTTTGACGTATAGAGCTATATAAAGCTCTTTAAGTGGTTGGTGTGAAAATTTCATCAAATTCTCGTTACAGATCTTCCGTATTCTGTGCTTGAAATAGATTGGTCCAACCATAATGTACAATTTTTATTGTGAATCGCACCTTAACGTCAAATTTGTTTGTCAAAGTTAATTAAACATTACTTTGTTTCGACGTTTAACCAATCTTACCAATCGAATGCACACCATTGAGCTGAAACTTTTTATGGAATAAAATGCATTTCTAATGTGTGTAGTGTATACAAGCGGGAGAATTGTTCTCAAATATCAGTAAACTGGGTCTGTAGGAAATTTTCAAACATCTGTGTCATTGACTGGTCTCACTTTTCTTTCGTCATTAGCCTGCTCGACATTATGGGCACTCAGCAGCTGTTGGATGTGCTGCTTGAAAACATCTACAACTCCCTGTGCTTCGGTGACTAGGTTTACTTCACTGTTTCGAAGAGCTTGTGTCCCGGTTCTGAAACAACAAGCTAATTGCTACGATCTTTTAAGGAAACGTCGGATGTTGTTCTTGGCCCGTGACTCTTTTAGATCTTTAAGATGAAAAACTGAGGGTGCTCTTTTTTTCCTTCGCAGGGTATTTTTCTCATTTCTTCTTTTTGTTCGGTACTCTTCTCTTGCTGCTCTTGTTTTTTGTTGCAGCATCTGCAAACGTGCATTTTCCGTCTCCTTTTTCAATAACGCGCATTCATCATCACACCACGATTTCTTTTGGTGGCTGGGTAATCTATGGTGTTCAATTATTTCGCTATATCGGTTTCACAAGCTGTTGACATCTGTGGTATTTGGGAGGACGTCGCACAGTGGTTTCAAAGTGGAAAAAACCCCCAAAAGTGAAATATTTCTTTCAGCAATTTTGATCCTATATTTCGATTGTATAAATATACAAATGCGAAATAAAAAGAAAATTATGTTCTTTTCTCACTCTGGTTCTCCATACCATCAATTCAATGTTGAGTCTATTATAATTTTCAGAATTCGGAAAAAATGGAAGCGGTTTTTATGTGTAATTTTTTTGAATGAGAATCAATTTTAGGCAAACAAAAAGTGATTTTTATGTTGAATATAACATTTTGCATTCATAATCCGTTCAATATTTCTTAATTTGATTTTCAATAAAAAAAATTAATAGCTTCTAAGCAAGGTTCTTCGAGAATTAGGCTTAAAAATTGTTTATTGGACATATTTTTATAGAGCTAAGCGTTGCTAACTTTTGGCACTTACATTTTTTGTTTCCTTGTTTGATAACGTAAGAACCCTGTAAAAACTAACGGTCACTTTTAGTCACTTTGATCGTGAGAACGTTTTGAGTGCAAAATCCCGAGGTCTAATGTCCTTGTGAAAAAATCAGGGAAATTAAAACATTTATGAAATTTTTTGGTATGCAACATTATTAAGACTTTGCATATAAACGTGTTGAAGAAATTTCCAAAAAATTGGTTTAGCCGTTTTTGAGAAATCTAGAAAAGAGTGTTATAAACCCAAACAGTACTACAATAATGGATCTCTTTTCCGATTTTTTAGTTATTGAAGAATATATTTTAAATAATATCTTGGAATGCAATATCACTGAGGATAATGTTAAGTATAATTGTGCAAAATTTGAACAAAATCGCTAAAGCCAAAATGGAGATATACGAGAATAATCCAAAAAACAGCCTCAAAGTCCCTGGTTTTAGAATTTCATTTCGATACAGGGCCAGTAAGGGCTATAGATAAGAGTCTGAAAAAATTAGAGGATTTTTTCTAATGTATTTGGAGACGATTGAGCGGATGTCTTCATTAATTTTATCTTAAGGACCATCCTAATGTATATATATATAAATACAACGTTCGTTTTTCTTAGCATTTTTTGAATTAAAATTACAAAAAAAAAAATTTTTTTTTTTAAGTTCAATAATTAAAATTCACAATATTTATTGAACATTTAAAATTTCAACAAAATCGGTCCATCCATTAAGTTTTTATAGGTTTTTTCGATAATGTCCATAGAATGGAACCACTGTGCGTAGCGCGGAGAGTCGCTCATTGAAGTCTCTGGCATTCTCAGGGGTGCTAAGCCAATGTTGAACTTCTTTCTTTGGGCCGCACGTGTTTTTTTTTGTCATATTTGATAATCGAGCTCTAAACTTAGCCACTACTAGAAAGTGGCCAGAGTCGACATTTGCTCCTCGGAATGTGCGCATGTTCAAGATTTTGGATGCGTGCCTTTCGCCGATTAGCACATGGTCGATTTAATTGGTGGTTCGACCATCCGGAGATCACCAGGTGTCTGTGTAGATCTTTCCTCTTGGATATCTAGTGCTACTTATCACCGTATTACGAGCTGCAGCAAAGTCGATTAGTCAGAAGCCGTTATATCTGTTCTAACTTCGTTAAGGCTGTGCTTCCAACTAATCCGCCAAAGATGTCGTCTTTCTCGATCAATCGTACCTTACTATCGATTAAAAAAAAAAAGATTTCTTGCATTTTTCTGAATTAGGTACCTACTTAAAAACCGTCCGTCTTTAAAACACTCCAAGTGTAGGTTGGCTTCATGATGTGTTTACAAATAAAAGCTAGGTTTTGAAGGCATTTTCAGTCTTCTTTCTTATAAAGACTTTAAATCAAATTATCACGAGCAATATTGGGTGCGGTCCCCCGCGCGCATTTTACCAACAACAACGCAAACAATAGAAGATATTGTTAAACGATGATAAATTGAATGTTTACCATCTCTCATCACAAGATAATATCCATTGTGATTTTATGAAATATTACTTGATTGTTGTTGTTGTTTGTGTCCTTTGGTAGGGTAGGCGTTTGTCTATGGATAATATAAATGCGTTGCTTCTGCTTGAATGCCTCTCAATAGATATAAATACTTTAAATTGTGTATATCTTTGTCTACGTCTATGACTGCACAGTTATATGTTTTTGTTTTGAGTAATAAATTGATACGAAATATTTTGAATACCTTAAAGGACATTTTGTGAACTGCCTTAACGAATATTTCAAATTCCTTTTAAAATTAATGATTTGTTTCATTCTTCTCTTTTATGGCGTTCAGGGGGAGAAAGATCGAACAGTCAAAGAGATTGCAAATAATTTTTTATTGCGGAACAGTAACATTTTGACTTTACTTTATTGACATAATAGAATATCCTTGCCTTTACTTTTTCAAAGAATGCAAAACAAGCTTGGTTCTGAATTTTCCTTTTCTTTTTTCACCATTGCTCCGGAATGAATTACAAAATAAACGGAACTTTTGCATTTTCAAGAGATTTATAACACAAGCCCTCGAGCTGCAAACTTTTCCAAATGTTTTGATTTAATGAAAAACAAAAAAGTCCTTGTCCAGCAACGAGAATACTCTCTTTTTTGTGGGTCATTAAATAACTCCCAATTGAACTGTTTTTATTTTCTATTGTGAGCATTTATTTTTTTTTGTCACAAGAACGGAAAAAAAGTAATAATAACTGCCGCAAGGGTGTAGTTGGCAGCTTTTTCCGAATGCTTCATTAGTTACCGGAACTTGAATTCCATCCGTCCCAAGCCCATATCCACTCACAAAAAAAAAAAAAAAAAACAGAACCACATCAATTACAACATAAACCATAAATCAACTTTAATAGACTCGCTCTTGCTTATAGTCAGTATATCAAAGACACGATTTTCTGGGAAGACGACATCGAATAGATAAAAACCGAGAATCCAGAGACTCATATAAATTTCCCCATTCCACCTTTTGTCCAAAAACCAAAATAAAGGTAACGTCGTCGTATAGCCAGGACAAGAGACTTTCCATAACCGAAATGATGTCCTTCTGATGATGAAGCAGGCAGAACCCTTAGGTTCCCGCATATAAAGGAAGCACATAAAAAAGGTCTTAAAATTCTCTGGACAGTCAAAAAGAAAGAAAAAAAAAACGAAGAAACGCTAAATTGTTGCGGATTGTTCGGTAACAATCTTACACACAGTTTTCGGGTGATTTACAGCCAAAAGGAAGAGAGATGGACTGCCCTTTTGTGGCGGTTGACATGATGGTCACCATTGTGTGACCTATCTCTCTCCTTATATGCGCATTACCTGGTAACGGATAATGACTATACGCCATAACCAGCTACCTTGCAGACGGATTTTGTGGTTCAACATAAATTATATACGGTGGCCTGGATTTATCTCCTGACCTTTTTCGGCCCGCTCATAAAAATCAACCCACATACGCTATTAAAATGAATTGAAATCGTATCGTACGCTGTACTTGCATACATAGGTAGTGTACACAACACATTCGTATAATGTTTATATCATGGGTACAGAAGTCTGTATGGGATTTGGATTGGAGGTTCTTTTTACGTGTCGAGTTTTAAGGAATTATACTTCGAATGTTAGGGTCATTAAATTTTAACAATACCATAAACGATACCACACGTTAGGGCTGGAATTAAATCCTTGTCAAACTTCAAAACCACGAAACCCTTAATGTGGAGATACTTTTGCGTTGAAATTGTGATGAAGAATAACCATCAGGGAACGGGGCCGTTATTCTGTGTTCCTTTTCTATTATTATGTGTGTCAAAATTCTGTAAATCCAAAATCTCGTTTTTATTTTCAAAATTCTGCAAATCCTTTATTCAGCTTTATATCAATCACGATTAACTGACTTTGTGCTATCAAGGTATATCATTCATGCAAACCACATGCAAATAAGTTGGAGAGAGATCCGTCACGCTAGAATTGAAACTATACTTCAAAGTTTCACAAATGAAAATATCAAAAATCTGCACTTCAAAATTCTGTAAATGTTCAAAGAAAATTTGCACTTTTTTTTCATTATCAAAACAATTTTTCTTTTATCATTTACAGAATTTTAGAGTTCAAAGTTGAAGAATGCAGAAGTTTGAATTTACAGAATTTTAAAATATCTAGAGAATTTTGGAATGTGATTTTTGGATCATACAGAACTTTGACCCCAACCCGAATAACCAACCAGTGAGTGGATAAAGTTTTTGGACACAGAGAGCTCTGAGAGCCTAATAAAGTAGATTCTGTACGATTTTCGATGTGCGCCTGAATTTATCCTTCCATAGTTTTATTACCGACCGCTACTACTACTACTGATTGGAGGTAATTGCGAAATCACACTATTTCGAACAGGTGTTCCTCTATCTTCTTAGTAAATGTAGGTACTTCTTCCACCAACTTTTTCTACAAATTCAGTTTTCTTTAATTTTTCTACAAAATGTTTCCTTAAATTGATCTTGTACTACTAGACCTTTGACTACAACTACAACAAGTAAAAAACTCTTTCCGGCTATTTAGATTGTGTCCAATATACTGGGTTATATTCACTTTCTCATAAAGTGTCACATCCTATCGTTTATTTAACTTAAACTTGGTGTAATTTTTGTTGAATGAATAAAATAAAATAAATAAATAGAGTGGGGCGACAGCTCTTGAAGAGCCAAGGCCTAAGTGGCTTACTCTCATCAACAATTCTCTGGGTGCGTGTGAAGAATTGAGGGGACCTACAAATTAACGCAAAGTTGAAAAGCACTTTTTCATGACAGATTAGTAAATACTCTTGGAAGTGTTGTCAGTTCTTCGCAAGAGGCAGTGCCCATGAAAGATGAAATAAAAGCTTTATGGGTACGAGTAGGATTCGAACCCACAAGGTTCTGCTTAGCAGCCAACGCACATAACCACTAAGCCACGGACAATACCAACACTTTTTTTTTGTGGAATTAATTGCTAATTTTTATCTCTGCAGTAAACCAAAGTGTCAATTAGTTTTTAAAATTAATTAATGATTTAATAAAAACCATCGTTATCTCTCTAAATGTCAATGCCTTTTGTTTAACAGGATTCGCTATCCGTTTGAAATGTTAACTGTCATTCATTCCACGAAATTAATTGAATAATTGAAATAACTTGTTAAAATAATGTCACTCAATGCGTTTGACAGTTAACACGAGACTAGGCGGGTCAATGAATTAAATGAAAATTGAGCCCGATACCTACACGAAAATGCAAAATCCAATTCCACTTTTTTTAGTGAGCACGCACTAAAGGGATTTTTGATAAGGGAACGAGTCGTTATTCTGTATTCCAAAATCCTGTGTGACCAAAATTCTGTATCTCAATAAAAAATTGTGTTTGAACATAATCCTGCATTCTTGGACTTCGCTTTATACATCACGACTAATTTATGTACTTAACTTTAGCTATCGAGAGCAAAATGTGTTATCAAGGTATTTATTTCGAAAAATTTCAATTGATTTTTTTATTATGATGTATGTACAATTTTATGTTACGTTACAATTGGGAATTATAATACTTCAAAATTCTACAAATAAAAACATCAAACAATTTTACTCCAAAATTCTGTAAATGATAAAAGAAAAATTGTCTAATTTACAGAATTTTGGAATGGGTTGGGGTCGAAATTCTGTATGGGCCAAAATTCGGATTCCAAAATTCTATATTCCAAAATTCTGTATTTTAAAATTCTGTAAATTCAAAATTCTGTATTTTAAAATTCTGTAAATTCAAAATTCTGTATTCTAAAATTCTGTAAATACAAAATTCTGGATTTCAAAATTCTGTATTCCAAAATTCTGTAGGTAGGTACTCCTAAATTCTGTAAATGATAAAAGAAAAATTGTTTTGATAATGAAAAAAAGTGCGCACTTTTTTTCATTATCAAAACAATTTTTATTTTATCATTTACAGAATTTAGGAGTACAGATTTTTGATGTTTTCTATGCAGAACCTTGAAGCATAGATTATAATTCTAGCGTAACGGATCTCTCTCCAACTAATTTGCATATTATAATGTAACGGACCACGAAGATTATTAAGTAACGTAGACTATTTAAGACGGTTAGCTAAAAATCTTCATCTATATTAAATTATGTTATTCATTTTGTTATTTGCATTAGCTTTTATGTTATTTGCTTTTTTGTTGCTTGCTTTTTTGTTATTTGCTTTTTTGTTTTGTTTTTTCGTTATTTGTTTTTTTTTTTTCTATATACGGGGTGATTCACGAGCGTTGTGCCAAAAAGCTAGAGCGTGTAGGTTGAGTTGAGACAAGAAAAAAATCGTATGGGAGGGGGGGGGGTCTATTCCCCCCCCGTTTAGCCGGGAGGGGCAATTTTCTGAAAAATTGACTTATTTTGTTTAAAAAAATATTAAAAATCAACGGCTTCGTTTACAACACTGTGCTATACCTTTCTGAAAAGCCAAAAACTTCTTCTTTCACTTTGTTTTTAAATTAAATTGTTTTAACGAATAGTTTAAAAAAAAAATTTCAAACTCAAAATTTTCAAAAAAAAAGCAAAAAAAACATTTTTGAACTAATTTTTTTCAAAATTTTATGTAATTAAATACTTATTTTGTTTTTAAAATTCAATGTGCTTGTAAATTTTTAGTCGAAAACAGAAAACCGGATGCAAAAAAGGGGTTGGGGTCGAAATTCTGTATGGGCCAAAATTCGGATTCCAAAATTCTGTATTCCAAAATTCTGTATTTTAAAATTCTGTAAATTCAAAATTCTGTATTTTAAAATTCTGTAAATTCAAAATTCTGTATTCTAAAATTCTGTAAATACAAAATTCTGGATTTCAAAATTCTGTATTCCAAAATTCTGTACTCCTAAATTCTGTAAATGATAAAAGAAAAATTGTTTTGATAATGAAAAAAAGTGCGCACTTTTTTTCATTATCAAAACAATTTTTCTTTTATCATTTACAGAATTTAGGAGTACAGATTTTTGATGTTTTCTATGCAGAACCTTGAAGCATAGATTATAATTCTAACGTAACGGATCTGTCTCCAACTAATTTGCATATGGTTTACATGAATCACATACCTTGATAACACATTTTGCGTTCGACAGCTTAAGTTAAGTGTTATAAGTTAATCGTGATAAATTGAATTCAGAAAAAATGGCAAATATTAAATTATTAGATAAATTATTAATTGAATAAAAATTGTTCTACAGGCAATTAAAAAACCTGTTCATAACTGTGAGTTTTAATGTAGTGATTTGGAATTACAGAATTTCTAAAAGCAGAATAATGGATTTGCAGAATTTTGAAAAACAGAATTTTGGATTTACAGAATTTTGAAATGCAGAATAATAGAAAAGCAGAATAATGGAATACAGAATTATGTTCATACAGAATTTTTTCTTCAGATACAGAATTTTGTTCATACAGAATTTTGGAATACAGAATAACGACCCGTTCCCGCAAAAAAGTCTTTTCGTTTTTGAGAAATTAAGAAAAACCGAAACCACTTTTTTCTAAAAAAATCTTTGTTTTTATTTTTATTATCTGGAATTTTAGTTTAATTTATTAGTTTATTTTATAAATTTAATTTTTTGTAATTGGAGTTTTATGAGGACTCAATTAAGTAGAAAAGTATTACATTATCCCTGGATTAACCATTTTGTTCATTGATAACGTCTGAAAACTGACCTGCAATTTGTTCTTACTATACCTGGGGCCGCGGCCACTCGCCGGCGAAGGGTTCTACCTGCTAGGGGCTTAAAATAATAAAACCACAATTTTTTTTGAATGAAAAACAATTAACAACCTAAAGGTAAATAAAAAGCATCGCATATTTACTAAACAGCCATTTACAATTAAAATATTAACTCATCAACACATAACAATAACAAACTCATACGCTAGAAAAGAGTTAGCGGACAGGAACTTCTGCTACGGTTTAACTTATTGTTGAGATCGGGAAGCTGAAAGACTCTACGCTGAAAGATATCCCAATAGATGGCGCCCAAGTCGTAGCATGTTTTCAAAGAATCCGCCTACTAGAGCACTGAGAGCTAGAAGTGAAAGGTCAATGGCAGACGGTATCAATGAAAAAAATGATTAATCCAGGGAAAATCCAATACTCTTCTACTTTATTGAGTCCTCATAAAACTCCAATCACAAAAAATTAAATTTATGAAATAAACTAATAAATTAAACTAAAAGTCCAGATAGGTAAAAATAAAAACAAAGATATTTTTTAGAAAAAAGTGGTTTTGATTTTTTCTTAATTTCTCAAAAACTAAAAGACATTTTTGCATCCGGTTTTCTGTTTTTGACTAAAAATTAACAAACACACTGAATTTTTAAAACAAAATTAGTACTTAATTACATAAAATTTTGAAAAAAATTAGTTCAAAAATGTTTTTTTTTGCTTTTTTTTTGAAAATTTTGAGTTTGAAAATTTATTTTTTTTAAACTATTCGTTAAAACAATTTAATTTAAAAACAAAGTGAAAGAAGAAGTTTTTGGCTTTTCAGAAAGGTATAGCACAGTGTTGTAAACGAAGCCGTTGATTTTTAATATTTTTTTAAACAAAATAAGTCAATTTTTCAGAAAATTGCCCCTCCCGGCTAAACGGGGGGGAATAGACCCCCCCCCCCCCCCCTCCCATACGATTTTTTTCTTGTCTCAACTCAACCTACACGCTCTATCTTTTTGGCACAACGCTCGTGAACCACCCTGTATATAAAAGAAAGTCGTGTTTGTTGCAACACTTATAACTCGAGATCTGCTGGTTTTTGATTCGTTGGATTTGTCTCCACCCCGAATAGCAGAATACATCTTAAAAACAATGAATACATATCCACGGTAGCGGTCATGAACGACAAACAAAATTTATAGTTTTCAAATCACAACAGCAAAATATATCAAAACGACCTTTGAACATTTCGTCAAATATTTTTATATTCATCAAAAAAATAAAAAAAAATGTCAGTGAAGAAAATATACATACATATGTATATTTGTCAAATATTGTTTTCCCATAAAAAAAACGTACAACTGCCGTCGATATTTCTTCCTTTTTTGTTTGTTGATTTGTTGCTTTTGGGATATGGCGTGGGAAGCAGGTAGTGAAGTAGTGAAGTAGCGGAGAAGTAGGTAGCGGGTAGCGCATAGAGTGGTGAGGGATAGTGGGAGTGAGTAGCGGGTAGCGTGGTAAAGGGATAGCGGTTAGTGTTTTGAAGTAGAAGTTAGCGGGAAGCGGGTATAGTGGGGAAGCGAGTAGCGGGTTACGGGGTACAGTTTTAGCAGGTAGTAGGTAGCTTTGGAGGGTAGGAGGGTAGAAGACTGCAGTGTTGCACGCGTCATTGATGCATATGTTCCACTGTTGGTCATTTTCTAATAAGTTCAGGGCTTGACACGCACCGCGGAAAGTGGATTGTGTGACGCCGTCAACTATTTTTAATTGCTAAAAAGATCTAGGACCGGGCACTGCGAAGCGTGGCAGGGTACAGCTAGTTTTTTTTTATAAACTGTTACTTACTTTGTTAATTGAATAAAAATTGTTCTACAGGCAATTAAAAAACCTGTTCATAAATGTAAATTTTAATGTAGAGATTTGGAATTACAGAATTTCTAAAAACAGAATAATGGATTTGCAGAATTTTGAAAAACAGAATTTTGGATTTACAGAATTTTGAAATACAGAATAATAGAAAAGCAGAATAATGGAATACAGAATTATGTTCATACAGAATTTTTTCTTCAGATACAGAATTTTGTTCATACAGAATTTTGGAATACAGAATAACGACCCGTTCCCTTTTGGAATACATAATTTTTGTACTCACAGAATTTTGATTTTACATAATTTTGAAATACAGAATTTTTGAATCCGAATTTCGGCACATACAGAATTTTGACCCCAACCATAGTGCGAGCATTAGGACGCAAGGTCCAAGGGTATGGTTTATTAAGAGGTACCAGCGTACATTGGTTTTGATCTCTTGTTCAGGAATGACAGAACTCGGTAAACAGTTTCACATTCACGCAGTGAATCTCTGCACTTTACAGTAAGACCGAAGTTGGATCGGAGGTGCGAGTATTATGGTTGCATACCTTAAGTGGAAGAATGCAAATGACCATTTAATTAAACCATTTAATTAAAGGGTGAGGTTTTAGACATTTCGTCTGTGTTGTAATGTCCCAACAATTTGTTGGAATCATCAATTAATTCTAATACTCTGTTGTGTATACTGTCCAATTGGCTTAATCTTTTCTTATAGCGATGGGAGTTGTACTCAAACCTTGGACGAACTATATACATATACTACAGATGATGGTCCGATTAGAGGGAGAAACAAATTTCTTTCATCGATCAGCAGGGCTATGAATACAAAAATGAATAAGAAAAGCTAAGCCTACCTACTGTCTTCAGCAAAACAGGTAAGCAAATTAGAAATTTTAGACAGGAGATCATTAATGAAAAAGAGAAATAGTATCGGAGACAAAACGGAACCTTGGCGCACAAGAGCGTTTATGGGGATCAAATGTGAACCTGTGTAACATGATTTGGTCCAAATAGAAGTTTCGCACTCAACAAAGAAGGGATTCATTAAAACCAAAAGCATTATTATTGTCGATGCCAAACAATAGCCACTACCAGTGGCTACTGGAGATCTGAGAGTTGAAGTTGAAGTTAACCATGTTAATGTTACTTTTAAGTAACTTTCATTTATTTTCCTTTTTTTTTATAATCAACGCGCACTCAAGAGCTTTTTTCATTACCCTTTATATGCCAAGAGCACAGTGCGAGTATTAGGGAAAGGATAGAGCATAAAAAAGGAGGTGTCGATGAACATTGGTTTTGAATTCTTGAATTAATATTACAGTGACTGGGGAAAACAGAGTGTGGAAGAAAGTTCCACATTCGTGTAGTACGGCTAAAGAATGATTCTCTGTACATGACAATACGTCCGAAGTTGGGCTCAAGGGTGAACTGATTAGCATTCATGGAGGCACAGGTGTTACGGTTGAATATCTTAAGGGGAGGAATGCAACTGGCTATTTCACTAGAGCATATACCGTTGAAGTATCGGTAAAAAAGGGTGAGGAATGAGATATTACGCCGATGTTCTAGAGACGTAAATGACTCAACGATGGTATTGTCACCAATCATTTTGAATGCTCTTCTTTGGATACTGTCCAGAAGACTTAAGTACGTCACTGGGGAACCAGCCCAGACGAGAGAGTTGTACTCAAGCCTTGGACGTATGTAAGTTTTGTTAATAAAAGCCAGATTAGGAGGGGACAAAAATTTCTTGCATTGTCTTAAGAAACCTTAACATATTGCGCAATTTTTGGCGCTTTTGAGCTTTAAGGACTCACACAACAGCACAAAGCCTGAGTATGAAGAAAGATTCAACCCGTGGAATCATTAACGCGCTCAAGAACTGGGGGTATCATTATAGCTGCCTCCCTTCTGGCAACGTAGTGGCGAACTGCAAAGATGTTAGCGTTTTTGAAAGAGCTTTGACAACAAGTAGAACAGAAGAAGAAAAAGAATTCCTGACATTTTTTTTTTTAAATGACCAAGAATTCTGACTGTCTTTGGGTCATTAAAGTACTTTCTGCCCTAATTTCTGGTCATGTAAAACTTTGTTTGAAGAATAGGTGTTGAAAGCTGTCATGGCTTGGAAGTTATCTCTTTAACCTTGATAAGTGCTTGCAACTCAAGCCAAATCATTAGCCTTATGCTTTTTACTCTCCAAGAGATATAACTTTTCATTCCTGAAAGAATTAAACATGATATCACATGGGCACAGAAGTCTTCGTCACTATCGGGGAACCAGTTAAAGATCATGAATAAAATATTGAGCCTGCCCCAATCGGATTTCTCATATTACTATTTTTAGCAAACTTAAATTGCAAATACATATAGAAGAAATTAGTGGTCAAACGCCTTTATGTCCTTTGTTTTCTACCTCAAATTTAATAATAAGACCTTTTCAACCGGAAGGAGCAATAAAACAATAAATATCTTTATTTTTCTCGCTCCAAAAGTGAAAAGAGATTTCAAAAAAATATTTCCAATTATTAAAAATATCCAATTAACGTCAATCTCAAAGGCAATTTCGAAACAGTTTCGCCCTGTCCGTACTGGGTATTTTGTTGACCGGTCATATATTCAATACAGCTCATTAATTTCTGTGAACCATAAGTTCAGTGTCCGCAGCAGTTTCTCCACTCCACTCTGTCTGCCTTAACCAACCATAACAGACGAATTTAAGCCAATTAATCCCATCGATCGAGATCAGGCCTTTTATAAATGAGGAAACTTTCAACCATCCAAGCGTCAAGCCCCAGAACAACCCTCACTCGCCTCGGCCCACGCTATAAATGTCAAAAGCTCACTCACCCACATTTTAAAAATTAATGTCACAACTCCTGGTACTCGATTATTGGGATGTCGAAGTACCGATGATGCTCAGCATGCTATCACAGCCCTATGTTGGGAAAGAGCTCCAAACACACCATGAACAATTCAAATATATCAATTTATACGGAAAAGAAATTTGTGAAACGATATCGCCTGAGCGTGGAAGCTCGTTAAAATCAATTAGCTCGATTTGGTGAAAATCTTCCAAGCAAAATCACATTAAATTTATGTCCCTGTTGGAATGACTGGTAGGTATTTTATGGATTCCTGCCATGCCACTAGATTTGCCACAGGCAAACTGCCATATACCTACCGTGCCGCGCCGCCCCGTCCACCCATCATCATTGTCGTGCCTCGAATTCACACTGTAGAAATAGGTACTTCATGCAACCAGTAGTGAAACTAGTCAATCACCCGGAACCCCACTCGAAGGGAAAAAAAAGAAAAGTGATGAACTCAAATGCAGTAACAACTTTATGCCAACCACAATTGCTTAACACGCTCGATCCTCTAAACCTGCACAAGAACGATGATGGTCCTCCATGCCAACCTGCCGAACAACTTTGGATGAAAAAAAAAATTGCTTTAGGACCATCCAAGCAGGACTATCACTAAAACTGTCTAGAACAAACGAAGGAGCGTTCTGACAGCACAAAGAGTTGCATAAAAGTTCTCTGCCAGACTCTAGCTCGCACCATCGTGGTCGTGTATCCTATTCATACCGCCGAAGCAGAACCTCCCCCTTATATCCTTGTTAAACATTGTCTTGCCACTGCAAAGACACTGATTGATGGATTGATTTGCAACGATTGGAACCGGGATGAGAATGGCACAATTCTTCTTTGCACCGATACTAACATAAAAGTTGATTTTGAGGTGGCGGGCGGATGGATTCCATTTCGCCCAGGTACCTGGTTGGTAATTGAATTCAAATCAATTCTCATATAAGCCATGGAACGACGACATTTGACGAGAGAGAATAGATTTTTATTCCGTATTCACATAAACGAGAGCATCTAACGGGAACGCACTGCAACGTGATTGAATTAAAACGACATGAAACAGGGTGGTTACTGGTTACCTTGCATAAATTAGTTTCCTTGATGTGGTTGAATATTCATTTTGAAAGATAAGACTTTATAAAATTTAATTAAAAATAATAAAAGACTGACCCCACACCTTTAAGGTGTCAACCCTCTGTTGGTTTGCAATTTTCAGCAGTTCTTCTAGTGCAAGTGGAGAATTTAAGCTGCCTTAAATTCGTCAATCAAAACTGCCGATTTAAAACGGATTTACTGAAAAAAAGGCGGTGAGAATTTGTGAAACTTTTTGTTCCAAAAAACATTATTTTACTTGCAAATATCTGTTCCTTAGAAAATAAAAGCGTTGATGAGAGAATGCACTCTACTACCTTGTTTTTCGACATCACTCAAGGTACCACGACATTCTCCTTAAAAAATTTCAATCTGCATTTCCGAGGTTTTATCTACAACTAATTCGCTTCATACATTATACCTCAAGAATATAATTCAAAAAGTCAAAATTTCGAACAATTTAGTGACTGAAGAGAGACGAACATTGGTGTTCCACATGGCTCAGTTCTCGGGCCAGTTCTATTTCTTAATTATATTAGACTAGCAGTTGCCCGCGACTTCGTCCGCCTCTCCCTCGTCCACCGGCCAGAGTATCGTCTCGACTTGTGCATCATGCGCGCGTGGGAATTTTGTTCGGAAGTTATTGTAAAATTGCATTGCAGTCAACTCTCCCTAGGTCGTCATTCTCTTGAACTTGAAAAATTTGAGCATTTTTATGATTCCCTTCAGTTGTTCATACTTAAAGCATTCCCTTGGGTGAACTCTCCCTAATTCTAATATCTCTCTTACTTCTGCATCGTTTTTTTCGTTAAGTAAATTTTTTTTTCTTTAAACTGAGCATATTTTTTAGTTAAGAAGTACATAAAATGATATGGTTTAAACACAATAATCTGCACAAATAGTGCAATCAATCACATTCACAAATCAATTGAACTCACAAAATTCTAATTTGAGCAGTTATTAGGCCAGTTCCACCTAACAACATCTCACTGAGATCTCAATGTCACCTTGACTGAGGCAAAATCATAATTCTCAGTTATCATTGAGATTTAATGGTTACCTTACTAATTGTTGCTGCACATATGTCAGCCACGTCAAATAGCTGAGTGAGAAATCGAATCCAAAATAATTTCATCTCAGAGATCTCAGAAAAAAATCTCAGATCTCACATTTCCACAGATTCTTCGCTGCTATTTGTCGCAGCTTAATTTTAAGTAAAATAAATCCTTCCTCGATTAATGGACTATCCAACACAAAAAGAATTTTACAATTCGAAATAGTAGTTCCTGAGATTACCGCGTTCAAACGAACTTTATATTGTATTGTATTGTATTGTTTGCCGTTTTGCCCACATTTTACACAAATTCTTCGCTCCTATTGGTCGCAGCTAAATTTTATATAGCTTCAAGCCTTCCTTGATAAATGGACCATTAAACATTAAAAAAATTGTTCAATTTCATAAAGCAGTTCCTGAGATAAGCGCGTTAAAACGCAGAAAAATGTATATTTTTTGCCTTTTTTTCCATATTTTCCACAGATTCTTCGCTGCTTTTGGTCACAGCTTAATGTTAAATAGCCTCAAGTCTTCCGCAATTAATGGACCATCCAACACAAAAAGAATTATACCATTCGAACCAGTAGTTCCTGAGATAAGTGCGTTAAAACGCAGAAAAATGTATATTTTTTGCCGTTTTTTCCACATTTTCCAGTTTTCCCACTCTTCCATGAGGTTTTTCCAATTTTTTTTTTCACAGAAATCATCACTGAATGTAACAGTATGAACCATTAAAATTTCACAAATATTTGTTGGGCCATTTCGGAGTCTATAAGAGACATACAAACAAACACACTTCCATTTTTATATATATAGAGATAACTCTCTATTCAAGCTTTCCTTCTCTTCTTAAGTCATAGTATTTGCTGTTGTACATGCTGACCTGTTGCCACCAGGACCATTGAACCTGTTGATCCGTAGCTCCTAGGAGCATCGTTCCTTGTGTTTTCTTCAATAAACCCTTGGCAAGATCGGCAAGCGAAACTTACCGATGTGCAAAAAGCACATTACAGCTTTGAGATGGATGTTTTGATTGCACAAGCCGAAAGATGCACGAGGAGGGTTTCAGTTAAAATAGTTGATACCCGGAATATTGCAGTTCAAGAGATTAGAGAACTATCCTGCTTGGTTTCTGCAGTTGTATGGCCAGACGAATGCTTTGTTATGGATGGTTATAGAACGTCAAACCCTTGCAGTTGCCCGTAGCTTAGTGGTTAGGTGGGTTGCCTGCTAAACAGAACGTCGCGTCGTGGGTTCGAGTCCTACTCGTGCCCATAAAGTTTTTATTTCATCTTTCGCGGGTACTGCCTCTTGCGAAGACCTGACAAAACTTCCAAGAGTATCAATCTGTCATGAAAAAGTGCTTCTCAGCTTTGAAGTTCGGAATCGGCGTTAAATGTAGGTCAACTCAAATCTTCACACGCACTCAGAGAATTGTTGATGAGAGTAGGCCACATAGGCCATGGCTCTTCAAGAGCTGTCGCGCCACTCTATTTTTTTGTTTTTTAAGAACGTCAAACGCACCTACTGACAGTACTGAGGAAACTCATCTGACGGTATATGAGCGTGCCCTTTTAGAGACGCAAATATCTGGACTAGTGATTTTGGAAAATAAAAAGGAGAACGGTTCAAGAACGTATTCAAAATATTTATTTATAAAAGTCGTTAAGAACTAACGTTAACAAAACTTATAAACTCCTAGCAGATCCGGTAATTAAATGAAACTCCCGAAGGTTTTTGGGATGGTACAATGAATTTTCAGCTGTTGGCTCCATAGTCATTCCAATGAATTTCAAAAACTCCTTGACGGAGTTTCATTTAACTCTTCAAATCAAGGCAGGACGACGTCTGCTGGGTCAGCTAGTGCGCCACAGGACTCATCTGTCAAATGAGCTACATATTAAACTTATATTTTCTGTAAGAGTTAGAGTCTCCTCTGGCCACCGATATGGCGCTAGTTGATAAATGTCGTAATTCTCTTAGCAAGTTAGTGCTTCCATAGGCCGATTGGTGCACCACAGGGCTCATCTGTCAAATGAGCTGTATATTAAACTTATATACTCTGTAAGAGCTATTGTCGCCTCTGGCTACCTGTATGGCGCTAGTTGACATGTGTCAAAATTCCCTTAGCAAGTGTATGCTTCCATAGGCCGATTGGTGCGCCACAGGACTCATCTGTCAAATGAGCTTTATAAAAAACTTTTATTCTCTGTATGAGCTAGGGTCACCTCTGGCCACCGATATGGCGCTAGTTGATAAATGTCGTAATTCTCTTAGCAAGTTAATGCTTCCATTGGCTGATTGGTGCGCCACAGGACTCATCTGTCAAATGAGCTGTATATTAAACTTATATACTCTGTAAGAGCTATTGTCACCTCTGGATACCTGTATGGCGCTAGTTGGCATATGTCAAAATTCCCTTAGCAAGTTTATGCTTCCATAGGCCGGTTTGTGCGCCACAGGACTCATCTGTCAAATGAGCTTTATATTAAACTTTTATTCTCTGTATGAGCTAGGGTCACCTCTGGCCACCAATATGGCGCTAGTTGATAAATGTCGTAATTCTCTTAGCAAGTTAATGCTTCCATTGGCTGATTGGTGCGCCACAGGACTCAGCTGTCAAATGAGCTACATATTAAACTTATATTCTCTGTAAGAGCTAGGGTCACCTCTGGCCACCAATATGGCGCTAGTTGATAAATGTCGTAATTCTCTTAGCAAGTTAATGCTTCCATTGGCCGATTGGTGCACCACAGGGCTCATCTGTCAAATGAGCTGTATATTAAACTTATATACTCTGTAAGAGCTATTGTCACCTCTGGCTACCTGTATGGCGCTAGTTGGCATGTGTCAAAATTCCCTTAGCAAGTTTATGCTTCCATAGGCCGGTTTGTGCGCCACAGGACTCATCTGTCAAATGAGCTTTATATTAAACTTTTATTCTCTGTATGAGCTAGGGTCACCTCTGGCCACCGATATGGCGCTAGTTGATAAATGTCGTAATTCTCTTAGCAAGTTAATGCTTCCATTGGCTGATTGGTGCGCCACAGGACTCATCTGTCAAATGAGCTACATATTAAACTTATATTCTCTGTAAGAGCTAGGGTCACCTCTGGCCACCAATATGGCGCTAGTTGATAAATGTCGTAATTCTCTTAGCAAGTTAGTGCTTCCATAGGCCGATTGGTGCACCACAGGGCTCATCTGTCAAATGAGCTGTATATTAAACTTATATACTCTGTAAGAGCTATTGTCACCTCTGGCTACCTGTATGGCGCTAGTTGGCATGTGTCAAAATTCCCTTAGCAAGTTTATGCTTCCATAGGCCGGTTTGTGCGCCACAGGACTCATCTGTCAAATGAGCTTTATATTAAACTTTTATTCTCTGTATGAGCTAGGGTCACCTCTGGCCACCGATATGGCGCTAGTTGATAAATGTCGTAATTCTCTTAGCAAGTTAATGCTTCCATTGGCTGATTGGTGCGCCACAGGACTCAGCTGTCAAATGAGCTACATATTAAACTTTTATTCTCTGTAAGAGCTAGGGTCACCTCTGGCCACCAATATGGCGCTAGTTGATAAATGTCGTAATTCTCTTAGCAAGTTAATGCTTCCATTGGCTGATTGGTGCGCCACAGTACCCATCTGTCAAATGAGCTATATATTAAACTTATATACTCTGTAAGAGCTATTGTCGCCTCTGGCTACCTGTATGGCGCTAGTTGATAAATGTCGTAATTCTCTTAGCAAGTTAATGCTGCCATTGGCTGATTGGTGCGCCCCAGGACTCAGCTGTCAAATGAGCTGCATATTAAACTTATATTCTCTGTAAGAGCTAGGGTCACCTCTGGCCACCAATATGACGCTAGTTGATAAATGTCGTAATTCTCTTAGCAAGTTAATGCTTCCATTGGCTGATTGGTGCGCTACAGTACTCATCTGTCAAATGAGCTATATTTTAAACTTATATTCTCTGTATGAGCTAGGGTCGCCTCTGGCCACCGATATGGCGCTAGTTGACATGTGTCGAAATTCCCTTAGCAAGTTAGTGCTTCCATAGGCCGATTGGTGCGCCACAGTACTCATCTGTCAAATGAGCTATATATTAAACTTATATTATCTGTAAGGGCTAGGGTCACCTCTGGCCACCGGTATGGCGCTATAAACAAAACAAATCAAATTTCACTGAATTAAGAAGCAATTAAGTTTTAAATGCAAAAATGAATTTATTGAACAATATTTCCATTTCGTTGTTTTGAATTTTTGTTCATCAATTTGTGAACATAAAATATTTTTAAAGTGGCATCACTTTCGCACCAGAATTCGCTCTATATCCGCCATCTTGGATTTTATTGGACAATTCGAACTTGACAATCTTCGGGAGTATATTACCTTTGGTACTTGTATCATGGGTTTCCCCCTCTTTATCTAGTCTGTGGCTTGTGAAATCTGTTTTTGTGGTATTTTTGTTCGTGTAATTACGCATGCATTCTCATGTAATCAGAATCAGTTGCGTATATGTATGCACACATGTACGTAAGTGTACATTAGGGTGGTCGTAAAAATTCAATGTCGGAATTTCGTCGATTAGAACCCCAGAAATTGTGCAGTTTATCCAAATTTTAAGATAGACGAAGTTTTAGCACGATTGGAGCACGTTAACACGTGCCGACGGACGCTCGGACGATTTTTCGCTGGCGAACGAGGTTTCGGAGACATAACTCCGAAACCACTCGACACTTTCTCATGAAACTGGTCTTAAATGAAAGCTTATGCTATTCTTAATATTTTATATCTCATGCATTATTATCGTAAGTTTAAGCCTGAGCGAGAAAATATATACTTTTTGATCTAAGTGTAGAAGGTACCTCCAGGAAATAAAATCTACACTAATATATAAAGCTGAAGAGTTTGTTTGTTTGAACGCGGTAATCTCAGGAATTACTGATTCGAATGGTATAATTCTTTTTGTGTTGGATGGTGCCTTAATCGACTTAGACATTAGGCTATTTAACATTAAGCTGTGACCAATAGCAGCGAAGAATCTATGGAAAATATGGAAAAAACGGCAAAAAATATACATTTTTCTGCGTTTTAACGCACTTATCTCAGGAACTGCTTTATGAAATTGAACAATTTTTTTAATGTTGAATGGTCCATTTATCAAGAAAGGCTTGAAGCTATATAAAATTTAGCTGCGACCAATAGGAGCGAAGAATTTGTGTAAAATGTGGAAAAAACGGCAAACAATACAATACAATCTACACTAATATATAAAGCTGAAGAGTTTGTTTGTTTGAACGCGGTAATCTCAGGAACTACTGGTTCGAATGGTATAATTCTTTTTGTGTTGGACGGTGCCTTAATCGACTTAGACATTAGGCTATTTAACATTAAGCTGTGACCAATAGCAGCGAAGAATCTATGGAAAATATGGAAAAAACGGCAAAAAATATACATTTTTCTGCGTTTTAACGCACTTATCTCAGGAACTGCTTTATGAAATTGAACAATTTTTTTAATGTTGAATGGTCCATTTATCAAGAAAGGCTTGAAGCTATATAAAATTTAGCTGCGACCAATAGGAGCGAAGAATTTGTGTAAAATGTGGAAAAAACGGCAAACAATACAATTTAATACAATATAAAGCTGAAGAGTTTGTTCGTTTGAACGCGGTAATCTCAGGAACTACTATTTCGAATTGTAAAATTCTTTTTGTGTTGGATAGTCCATTAATCGATGAAGGCTTTAAAATAAAATAAATAAATAGAGTGGCGCGACAGCTCTTGAAGAGCCAACGCCTAAGTGGCTTACTCTAATCAACAATTCTCTGAGTGCGTGTGAAGAATTGAGGGGACCTACAATTTAACGCCGATTCCGAACGGCAAAGTTGAGAAGCATTTTTTCATTACAGATTGATACTCTTGGAAGATTTGTCAGGTCTTCGCAAGAGGCAGTACCCGTGAAAGATGAAATAAAAACTTGGCCTGAGTAGGACTCGAACCAACGACGTTCTGCTTAGCAGCCAACGCACTTACCAACTAAGCTACGGGCAACTGCTTTAGGCTTTATTCTACTTAAAATTAAGCTGCGACCAATAGCAGCGAAGAATCTGTGGAAATGTGAGAACTGAGATTTTTTTCTGAGATCTCTGAGATGAAATTATTTTGGATTCGATTTCTCACTCAGCTATTTGACGTGGCTGACATATGTGCAGCAACAATTAGTAAGGTAACCATTAAATCTCAATGATAACTGAGAATTATGTTCCACCAAATGATTTTGCCTCAGTCAAGGTGACATTGAGATCTCAGTGAGATGTTGTTAGATGGAACTGGCCTAATAACTGCTCAAATTAGAATTTTGAGAGTTCAATTGATTTGTGAATGTGATTGATTGCACTATTTGTGCAGATTATTGTGTTTAAACTATATAATTTTATGTAGTTCTTAACTAAAAAATATGCTCAGTTTAAAGAAAAAAAAAATTTACTTAACGAAAAAAAAACGATGCAGAAGTAAGAGAAATATTAGAATTAGGGAGAGTTCACCCAAGGGAATGCTTTAAGTATGAACAACTGAAAGGAATCATAAAAAATGCTCAAATTTTTCAAGTTCAAGAGAATTACGACCTAGGGAGAGTTGACTGCAATGCAATTTTACAATAACTTCCGAACAAAATTCCCACGCGCGCATGATGCACAAGTCGAGACGATACTCTGGCCGGTGGACGAGGGAGAGGCGGACGAGGTCGCGGGCAACTGCTAGTGTTCAAATAAAGGAAGCACGCACTTGCATTTTGTCATATAAAAAATATTAATGCATTCCGTTATTAGCAAATATTTATTTTATTTTTATTAAGCATAAGCTTTCATTTAAGACCAGTTACATGAGAAAGTGTCGAGTGGTTTCGGAGTTACCTATGTCTCCGAAACCTCGTTCGCCAGCGAAAAATCGTCCGTCGGCACGTGTTAACGTGCTCCAATCGTGCTAAAACTTCGTCTATCTTAAAATTTGGATAAAACGCACAATTTCTGAGGTTCCCATCAACAAAATTCCGACATAATTTATTTCCCATAGACCCTACGACCACCCTAGTGTACATTTAAAGCGTGGCCCGTCAATTTGCCTAGCTTAGCGGCAAAATACCTTGGGAGGTTTTCTCTCTGTATCTGCTCTGTGGTCAATATATCGAATGAAAATATCGATAAATCAACGAAATTATCGATAACAATTTACAGGTACCCAATTTTGATTTGCGTTTTTCTCGCACGTAATTCAATAAAAATTAGTTTTTCCAACTCAGGAACCATCCCGGGTTCATGCACAACAACTTTTCCAAAGATTATTACATGATCAAATGTGTAGTTTATGAGTCTATAGGTAATATACAAACCAACATTCATTTTTATATATATAGACATACATCTATAAACAATTACAAAATACAAAGATATCATAAATTACAAATTATTACAATAAGAATTTAAAAAATAAAAGCCTGCATTTATGCTAAGGCATTATAAAAAGCAGTTCTAAAAAATCCGCTTTTGAAATTAGCATTAATTGAAACTATAAGAAAATAATATTTATTAAAAATTAAGACCATTTGATTTATAGGATAATTGCACCATAGTTTGATCTACTGAAAGGTAGTTGTAAAGGTTGTTGCAGCCTTATGCATGTACGACTGAAACTAAAATTTAATCTGCTTAGAACTGATGGAGATACTATAGAGCCATTCATCACATTAGTTATAAAACAAAACTGAAGGTATTGCCTATGATGGTTGATAGAGGGAAGTTTAATTAAAGCAAGTCTGTGTGAGAGTAAGGAGGACGGATATTATTAGGAGACCAAGAAAAGAAACGCAGGCAAAAACGCATAAACCTTCTTTGAACTGCTTCAAGTCTTTTTATGTGAGTATAGTAATATGGTGACCATACTACACATCCGTATTCTAGTATTGGCCTTACGAACGATACATACAAAAGTTTTAAAACATAAGGGTCCTGACTAAATCTCTTTATGAATCCTAGCATCCTATTGGCTTTTTTAATTATAGAGTCTAAATGAAAGTTAAAAGTTAGTTTTGGATCCAGGATGATACCAAGGTCAGAGAAGGAAACCCTTTGACATGGAATTGTAGATGCATTCAAACAGTACTTCTAGCCCATTGAAATGGGCTCTATTTAGATCGGGAAGGTATAGAAAGAAACGAGGGACTACTCAATGAAGACCCTTTCCATCATTCCAGTAACAATTGCATGGACAGGAAAGAGTCATCCAAAAGCTGAAATAGTAACTGGACTGGCACTCTTGCGGGACTTTTAATTTCTGAAGGGAATTTTTGAAAAATTGCATGCACCAGTGCATCACTCAAGTATGATCTGCTATGCACTGCAAGAGTGCAAGAGCTAAATATGGTTGCTTGATATTCTATCGTAAGCGTCTTCGCAAAACTATCATTAGCACGCACTTGTTTCGCCTTAAGACCATTAAACATTTAAATAATCACGTTGGCGTTAATCCTACAAAACACCAACGATTATCAAGTCCCACTTCATCATCTTCTCGACGACTTAAAACCTCATTTAGCTACGATCTTCAAGAATTCGCGCTTACGTTTTCTTATTCTAGAATACTGATAGAACTGATCCATTGGTGCTCAAAGATGTATGTAACACTATATTTTTCTGACTTTAAGTTAGGTTAGGTAATATGGGCTGACAGTTGGTTTTGTTACCGTCACACTTAGATCAATGTAGATCACTTTTGATACCCTGAAGTATTGTAACTTCTGGAAAGTGCTTTAACCTATGAATTTTAATGTTGGTCGAGCCATTTGGTGGACTTGACAAAGTTCAGTAGGCGATTGCCTGGGAGTTCTGATAGTTCTTCTATTTCATTAAAGAAATAGTTGCCTAAAAATGTATATCCAGTTTGGAGAAGTGCTGTTTACTGCCGATTCTTGTACAAATAAGTCAAAACTTCTCTGAGTTACTTGCTTACTGACATATGGTGGCGCTACAGTCCAGGTCGGACGAGGGCCTCATCCAACAAGCGTCTTCAGCCAGCTCGGAGCCTAGCTAGATGTCTGCAGTTTTGTACGCCAAGTTGGTTCAGGTCCATGTTAGTATCAAAACGGCTCCGAAAGAACGTTACATTTATGAGCAACAATTTCGAGA
Source organism: Sphaerophoria taeniata (assembly GCA_943590905.1). Lineage (NCBI taxonomy): Eukaryota > Metazoa > Arthropoda > Insecta > Diptera > Syrphidae > Sphaerophoria > Sphaerophoria taeniata. The sequence continues at coordinate 48,494,296 of OX016540.1, forward strand.
TCTTTAATTTTTAAGTTAGCTTAAATTAGGTCAAGTACAACTAATCGAAGAGTCTTACTTCTGGCGCGGCGGTGGGGCGTCGAAAAAAAGAAGCATTGATAGTGCGAACTTTCGACAAAATATTTCTCAAAACTAATTCGCATCCGAATCATGTTCAAGAGCTTTAGAATTATTTTGATGTTTGATGTAAACCGTTAACTTCTCAACACAAGAAAATTCGACTTGCAATCATCAGGCTCCAGACCATGAAAAAGACCCAACAGCACATTTTTTAAATTTGAAAAAAAATTTGCTCTTTGAATAAAAAGTTATAGGAAGTAATTGAAAGTTATATAAAAAAGTCAATTCTTCAAACTGCAATAAATCCTGTTAGAAGAATTGTTGGCTTCTTCTGAAAAATAAGACTTAAAGAATCAAAAGATTGTCCCACAGCATAAAAGCCTTGTTAGTTGAGATTTGCAATTTAATTACCTTTTTCTCTATCCCCCAACCCCTCCTTCCGCTTCACGCATTCATGCACCACCTACCGGAAATATTCGACACATAAAGTAAGCTGTTACCGTACGTCCAGCAACTTCAACTCCTCTTTTTTTTCGTACAATAAATTATACAGTCAAAGACCATCATTAGGTATAAAGCTATATTCCTGTTGTTTGTGTTTTTTTGTTGGCCATAAAACTCCTTGCTGTTACCCTTTCATGGTCCTAACTGGCTTCCAGGCAGTCAAGCAAAACACTATACATGAAGTGGCATAGTTATAATCCTGAATCTGCATGTGAAAAACCTATGAAGGATGAGGCAACAGGGACCAACGGAAACGAATACCTTCACACATTCAAAAAAAAAAAAAAAAGCTAAAAGAAAAGACCCTTATATTATTACCCCTAACGATACCAACAGTAAACATAAAATTTAGAAGCCAACAAGTTCCCATGCAAATAATGCTGGAGAAGCATAACCGAGAACTCCCACCCCAGTTCTGGAGAGTTATACCCTTCTGGCTTCTACCACCAGCAGAGTTTGAGCAAGTTGTGCTTTTGTTCGTTCTGAACAGAAAAAAAGACTGCATGCATCCTCAATTTTGTGAACTTTTTTCTAGTTCCCGTTTTGTACATAAAACTCGAAGCTAATGACTTTTCTCCAACGGGAATCAAGAAAAAGAGGTTTTTGCAATGAATACGAGGTTTATGCAAACATTTATTTTTTTGTTCGAGTTATAAGTTTTATAAACGACAACAACGGCAACAAAAAAATGAATTCACTCCACTCGACGAGCTGTGGTCCGTCTCAGCTCTCTGCTCCGCTCCGTTTGGGCTATTCGCTTGTCCATCGCACCAAGTCCGACAGGGTGGGTAATACTCCGCAGGAAGGAGTCTACACGCAAAGCTGTAAGAGTGTTAAAATAAAATATACATCAGCGTTGTAGAGTGTCAACAAAAAATTGCAGGACCAAATTGGATGTTGAACAAAGCAAACATAAGCTGGAAATGTGTGTATACCTCCATGTGAACCTATTACCTACTCGACTTGTAGATTTATTTTCTATATAAATGTTGAAGAACTTGCTGGCTGTATCGTTTGAGTTTACGCTCAGATTGTGCCGCAGAGCATTTACATATTTACAAAAGGAATATAAATCATAGTGTAAGTAAACTGAGTGTGGGTGGGGTATGGAAAGGATTTGAGCCGCAGATTTAGCTGAGTTTTTGCTTTGAATTTTTCGTCGTTCTTAAATGCGAAGCTAAGCAAAGTTTCAAATGGATGATGACGGCTTTTGTGAGGTTTTATGTGGCCTTATGGGGAAAATATGTTGCTGTCAGTTGAGCAAACTTTTACAGGAAGTAAATACATAATTGATAAATAACTCCAGCAACATTAAGACTCATCTGTGATTTTCTCGTTGTTCTAATTTCTTCGAAAGTAAGACCATTGAATGAGCAAGTGCTATGTACACTATACAGGCTCTTAAATTAAGCGCTTCTTACCTTAAAGAAAATAAACACAGTGCAGCGCGTGTGAGTTATGGATGCATGCAGTAACATCGTCAAGCGACTTCTCTTAGCGAAGCGCATTTGGTTATGTTGGCTTTAACAGCCGCTGTGGTTTTTATTTTTTTGCATAGACCTTTGACTTATGAATATGTCTTAAGGGATCGAATCACATCTACGGGCAATATCCATACCCTGGAATTGTGTGAACAGAACGCCCAATGTGGATTGATCCCAGTGGCATACGGAAACGTTTTATTGAAACTAAATGTCGTTGTTTCCATACCATCCAATTTTGGCTAACAAACTTGGTTATCATCGACCTAGAGCGTTTGAAGGTGAATTTGTTTGTCCACGGACTAATTCAACCACAAGAGGGCTTCATAGCTTATATTGATTTATCAATACAAATAGGATCAGTTGCCAACACACGTAGTCGGTCGTTTACGGTCGTTCACCTCCAACTATTGTTTCAGTTGAATTTTGCTTCAAGTCTTACTTATCAACTTGGTGGCGCTACAGTCCGTTGTGGAGTCTTCGCCAGCCAGCTCGGTTCCTAGCTAGCTGTCTCCAGTTTTGCACTCAAAGTTGATTGAGGTCTTCTTCCACTTGGGTGGAATAGTGTCGAAATTTTTCCGCGCATTTGTGTCATCAACGGCGGCGTATCCGAGAAGTTGAACACACTTTTGATGATAGTGCCTCTGGTTTTGACGGAGTCATCAAAAAGATGTTAAAGAACTCGCATGACAGTTCATCTCCTTGTCTGAATCCTTTTTTGATATCGAAAGATTCCATAATCTCGTTGCTATCCTTGATGGCGCAGCGTTACTTCCCCATCTTCATTTTGCACAGGCGAATGAGCTTGTCAGGGATTCCATGATCCTGCTTGTGAGCATAAGATTAATCAAATTTTCAACGTTCAAAGTCGTTATAGCAGAAGTGAAGGCAGATGTAGGTATCAACATTGTCTAAGAAGGCAACCATAGTAAAACATAGAATAGGATAAACAACATACTAATTCTATATCAAATTGGCAGGTGGCCATGGTTCAGAGGAATGAGTAGTTGACTGCTAAGCCAAACGCTGCGGGTTCAAGCCCCAGCTTCGGCAGCATTCTTTTTCTACGAAAATCGCCAGCTTATCTGAGACCACCTGTGCGATAACACGAGACAATATAACATCTATGTCTCCTCCTCTGAGCCACGTACGTTTCTGTTATGTGTTTTCCTTCTATGTATCTACATATCTGTCTCTCTCTGTTGTATTAATGTCTTGTTTCTGTCCCAGCCGATGGTCTAAGTCACCAGTGCTGCTATGTGTCTGTAGTTCGTCACATTCATGTGCGAAGTACTGTAATTTCAATGTTCAATGTTCTATATCAAATTGGTCCCTCCACTTTAAGAAACTTAGAGTCAAAAGTTCAATAAGAAGATGACTTCCAAACAAGTCCGATATCTAAAACCTCACCTGTTCCACTTCCCAGCCGTTTCACAAAGTCCTGTCGCTTCAACAACTTAAGTTCTTATTATTTCATATGAATACGATGTTGTACATATACACCACCCCCCTTCCACCTTATAGCAATTAAAGCATCCACCCTAGTGATAAATAAATATATAACGATGTTAAATTTTTTAAGAGCATTACAACAATTCCTGTTCGCCTTCTACGTAGTTAAGTCCAATCTTAAAGGTGCTCACCAGCCAACAAAAGCAACGTAATCTTATTATACTTAGTGCTTCCGATTCCTAGCTACCAGGATACAGGACATTTGAACTCAGTAAAAGAGAGGGAGAGAGAAGAAAATAACAAACAAACAACACCCACTAACAATAGGAGATGGAAATTTCCTTAATTTCATCGAATAGCTTTAAAGACTGTCCCTGCCACAAAGTCTAGTTCTCCCAACAGCAGAAGACCCGAATAAATGATCATCCAGCCAAAAAGGTACCCTACATCATTTTAATCAGAATTAAAACCAAACTTTTGGCATCTGTGAATGGGATGCTGCTGTTAGTGTGTGAAGCCCCTTTGTGTAGGTAAACATTTTCATTAATAAAATAACTTTTACACCTTGTTATATTCCTACTGAGCACGATGTGTATCCTCCGAGTCCTAATTTATTGATTAAATCAAGTCAAGAAACACAACAACTGGTGGTGTTATCCTCTTTGGACGGACAGGACAGCCTCTTCGACTTTTGGCCATAAATTTGGACAAGAAAAAAGAAAACACTTCGAGAAGGTCGACAGGGAGTCAGTATTTCATTTGTTGAGTGAAGAAAAAAAAACGTATTCTGGTTTTTTTGTTTGATATTTCGATGCGGAACGAACGAGTCCTCACACTATCGTTACTATCGAGGCCCCTCTTCAATGACGTACAATATAGAGGGCCAGATTTGGGAAGCACAAGACAGGCGATATTGGTGAAATTAAATGTCTTGATGGTTGAGAATTCTGCACACTGACTGGCTGGGTTTTTATTTTAATTGGAATTTATTTGGTTGGTTTTTATGGGCAGCAATCATGGTACTAATAATGTGGGAATGATAAAGTGTAATTGGTGGCCCTGATGTGCTACTGGCGCTGCTGTGCTGTACAGCAGCGTGTCCGAACTCATCGTTCACTTAATAAATGGAGGGATAATCATTTTGGGATTTTTTGTTGTTGTTTCTTAAAGGAAATAGGAAACTATGAAATTGTATGAAAAAGTGTATCCGGTGATTTAGCCGAGTTTGTGAAATAAGAAGAGAAAATAAATTGAGAAATTTAATATCACATGAGTTTAACATTAAAGAGATAAGAAGATGGTAGGTACACTGCGGAAAATACCAAAATATTAGTGTACATATACAATTCAATATTAATCTAATGCCGCCACCTTTTAACCTTTTAACGATTTTAAGGCTGCGTATGAGAGCATGAACAGCGACGAACTGTACAAAACTATGTTTAGTTTTGGCATCCCTGCCAAGCTCGTTCGCTTGCATAAAATGACGATGGAGAACTAACGCTGCGCCATCAATGTTGGCATCGATCTTATAGAATCTTTCGATGTCATAAAAGGATTCAAACAAGGCGATGCACACAATGTCATACGATATCTCTAACATCGTTCTTGAGAAGAACAAACTCCACCGTCAACACCAGAGGCACTGTCTTCCAAAAGTCTGTTCAACTTCTTGCGTACGCCGATGATATTGATCTTATGAGAAGAATGATGTCAATGGTGCCCTTGTGAGACGAAAACTAACTCTTGCTAATCGCTGTTTCTTTAAAGAACGCAATTGAGTGGAAGAGCACTCTCTCGAGCAACTAAGGTAATTGTATAATACCATTGTCATCCCAGCCTTGCTGTATGGTGCAGAAGCATGGGCCTTGACAAAATCGGATGAATTTGCCTTAGGCAGTTTTGAGAGGAAAGTTTTTCGGTTCATCTATGGCCCCGTGTGCATTGATGGGGAAGGCAGAAGAAGATTCAACAGACAGAAGGGTCAAGGTCCAGAGACTCAGATGGTTCTGTCATTTTGAGCAGATTGACATCAATGTTCCGGCCCGAAAGCCTTGAAGACCATTCCCGAAGCACGAAGAAGTTGAGAAAGACCGCGACTCAAGTGGTGCACCCAAGTGGAAGAGGATCTCAATCAACTTTGAGTGCAAAACTGTGGACAGCTTGGTTGATTCCCAACTTCACAACGGACTGTAGCGCTACCTCAAGTGAATAAGTAAGAGGAATCTATGACAATTGTATGTGAAACAAACTATCTAACAAGTGCATTTGATAAAACCTCCCAATGGAGAAGTCCTGCTAGATCAACAAAAAACCTACCAAGTGCATTTGATAAAACCTCCCAATGGGGAAGTCCTGCTAGATCAACCATAGAATGGGTTTCTTTCATTTCTTCTTCGGAATATACTTCGGTGGTCATATTTTCAACTACTGGTTTCTTGTTGTTTACTTCTGTAAGGATTTCTGGTACCAAAATTGCATCTGGATTCTTGTCATTGTTTTTGATGAGAACAATTTCGGAAACTGGAACTGAAACCTTCATTGGTTGTTCCTGTTTCTGATCCATAGCTAGGGTTTTCATCTCAACATCGACTTTGACATCTCCCACAATTTCTGAAACTGGAATTTTCGTTTCATTCATTATTGGCAGTGATTCAGCTGGGGCGGCTAAAGTGTAAGGAACTTCTTCAGTATTCTTGATTTCTGAAGATTCTTTCTTTTCGGAAGCACTGTTTGACAATCGTTCTTGAGAAACAAGCATCACTTGAGGTTCCTCAACTTCTTCAAGCTTCTGCACAGATTCATGCTTGATTTCTGGTTCTTTTTGTTTGTTGAAAGCCAGATTTGGCATTATTTCTTTGACAACAACTGGCATCATTGATGGTTGATCAACTTTCAATTCAACAATTTCTTCAGGCTTCTTCATGGAATCTTTTTGGTCATCTTGAACCAACAAAATCATAGAATCAGTTGCCATTTGATCAGACAACCCTGCTTCTGAATTCTTTTTTTCAATGACAACACTTGCACCGTTCGGCATTTGTTCTCCAGAAACAGGCATTCTTTGGAGTTGTTCAACTTTCAGTTCAACATCTGGTTGCTGAACAGAATCTTTCGGTGCCATGCAATAACGCCGAGCGAAATAACGCCGAATTCTGAAATTCGGCCTTATTTCACTATAGCAAAGTGACATAATGCCGATTCGGTGTTATTTCACTTTGTCAGTTTTAATTTTTTAAAGTTTTCATCGGTTTTCTATACTTTATAATAAAAAAAGACAGTGTTTTATAGGTTACTAGCAGTTGCCCGCGACTTCGTCCGCCTCTCCCTCGTCCACCGGCCAGAGTATCGTCTCGACTTGTGCATCATGCGCGCGTGGGAATTTTGTTCGGAAGTTATTGCAAAATTGCATTGCAGTCAATTCTCTTGAACTTGAAAAATTTGAGCATTTTTTATGATTCCCTTCAGTTGTTCATACTTAAAGCATTCCCTTGGGTGAACTCTCCCTAATTCTAATATCTCTCTTACTTCTGCATCGTTTTTTTCGTAAAGTAATTTTTTTTTTCTTTAAACTGAGCATATTTTTTAGTTAAGAAGTACATAAAATGATATGGTTTAAACACAATAATCTGCACAAATAGTGCAATCAATCACATTCACAAATCAATTGAACTCTCAAAATTCTAATTTGAGCAGTTATTAGGCCAGTTCCACCTAACAACATCTCACTGAGATCTCAATGTCACCTTGACTGAGCCAAAATCATTTTGTGCCTTGGTGGAACACAATTCTCAGTTATCATTGAGATTTAATGGTAACCTTACTAATTTTTGCTGCACATATGTCAGCCACGTCAAATAGCTGATTGAGAAATCGAATACAAAGTAATTTCATCTCAGAGATCTCAGAAAAAAATCTCAGTTCTCACATTTCCACAGATTCTTCGCTGCTATTGGTCGTAGTTTAATTTTAAGTAGAATAAAGCCTTCCTCGATTAATGGACTATCCAACACAAAAAGAATTTTACAATTCGAAATAGTAGTTCCTGAGATTACCGCGTTCAAACGAACTTTATATTGTATTGTATTGTACTGTTTGCCGTTTTTTCCTTATTTTACACAAATTCTTCGCTCCTATTGGTCGCAGCTAAATTTTATATAGTTTCAAGCCTTCCTTGATAAATGACCATTCAACATTAAAAAAATGGTTCAATTTCATAAAGCAGTTCTTGAGATAAGCGCGTTAAAACGCAGAAAAATGTATATTTTTTGCCGTTTTTTTCCATATTTTCCACAGATTCTTGGCTGCTATTGGTCACAGCTTAATGTTAAAAAGCCTCAAGTCTTCCTCAATTAATGGACCATCCAACACAAAAAAAAATATACCATTAGAACCAGTACTTCCTGAGATAAGTGCGTTAAAACGCAGAAAAATGTATATTTTTTTGCGTTTTTTCCCCATTTTAAACAGATTCTTCGCTGCTATTGGTCACAGCTTAATGTTAAGTAGCCTAATGTCTAAGTCGATTAAGGCACCATCCAACACAAAAAGAATTATACCATTCGAACCAGTAGTTCCTGAGATTACCGCGTTCAAACAAACAAACTCTTCAGCTTTATATATTAGTGTAGATTAGGTTGCCTTCTTATGTTTTGAAATAAATTCGCGAAACAAAATTTTGCTTTTCACAAAAATTATTTTATCAAAAAATCTACACTAATATATAAAGCTGAAGAGTTAGTTTGTTTGAAAGCGGTAATCTTAGGAACTACTGGTTCGAATGGTATAATTCTTTTTGTGTTGGATGGTCCATTAATTGAGGAAGACTTGAAGCTATTTAACACTAAGCTGTGACCAATAGCAGCGAAGAATCTGTGGAAATGTGAGAACTGAGATTTTTTTCTGAGATCTCTGAGATGAAATTATTTTGGATTCGATTTCTCACTCAGCTATTTGACGTGGCTGACATATGTGCAGCAACAATTAGTAAGGTAACCATTAAATCTCAATGATAACTGAGAATTATGTTCCACCAAATGATTTTGCCTCAGTCAAGGTGATATTGAGAACTCAGTGAGATGTTGTTAGGTGATACTGGCCTAATAACTGCTCAAATTAGAATTTTGAGAGTTTAATTGATTTGTGAATGTAATTGATTGCACTATTTGTGCAGATTATTGTGTTTAAACCATATCATTTTATGTACTTCTTAACTAAAAAATATGCTCAGTTTAAAAAAAAACAAAAAAAAAATTACTTAACGAAGAGATATTAGAATTATTAGGGAGAGTTCACCCAAGGGAATGCTTTAAGTATGAACAACTGAAGGGAATCATAAAAAATGCTCAAATTTTTCAAGTTCAAGAGAATTACGACCTAGGGAGAGTTGACTGCAATGCAATTTGACAATAACTTCCAAACAAAATTCCCACGCGTGCATGATGCACAAGTCGAGATGATACTCTGGCCGGTGGACGAGGGAGAGGCGGACGAAGTCGCGGGCAACTGCTAGTTAATCTATATATACAGGGTGTCCCAAAACTCAACGATAAGCCGGAACCAGGGGGTGGCCCTATTCATGACTGCATGGAAAAAAATATAAAAAAAATCAAACGCCATTTTGTTTCAAATTACAACAAAAAATGTAAATTCTCAAAATAAAAAAATCTCTCTTGACATTTTTTGCTACTGTGACCACAATTTTTCATTAATTTTTGATTTTATATTTTTATCAGAATCTAAAAACATATAGCATCCTTTCCTAGTTTCCAAAAATTCCAAATTTTTAGCGGTTTTTCCACGAAAATTAATCAAAAAAGTTTTTTTTCCATAAAATTTTAATTTTTTTTAGTTTCAGTCCACTTTCAGTCATCGTGGTTATAAAAAAATGTATGGACACTACCATGGCATCTTTTTTAAAAAATTGGCGCAGGTTATCAAGATTCTAAATTGGTATAACACTTTGGCTAATCTTGCCAAAAAAAGAAGTAATGCATACTTTTTCATAACAACAACCGATTTTCAAAAACTTTTTCTATTCAAATAAATCACTTCCCTATAAGTCTTCAGAATGAAGCACGTTTTATTTGGGCCCAAATATTTTCTGTTTGTTTATTTTAAATCGTCGTAATGTTCATTTAATTAAAATACAAAAATTCTAAATAAGAAAAAATGCATAAGTGCCATTTAGGAGTACAAACATATTTTATTTATTTTTTACAGTAAATGTTCGAATTTTTTGCCACCTGCATCAATATACGATGTTGTTGAATTATTTTCAGTTTCCGTGAATTGTCAATACCATCTGCTCTTGGTCTTCTAGCACTTCTTCTTTCTAAACGCCTTTCCAAAAACTCTTGATGCACATTTATAAAAACCCGATAATCTGGATATCTTCCAACATTTTTGAACCTTTTTCGGTATATTCGAGTAGCAGAATTAGCATTGCACCGGCATTCTCCGTACACTATGTGCATGTTTACGTATCCGAGGGGGCATACGGCAATGGCATGTTAAAAATGATGAAAGTTCAAGGATTTTTCATAAACTAGTACACAATTTCGAAACCACACTTGAAATTAACACATTAATGGAATAAAAAAAAACAGTGGAAACAGATCGTACTAAATTTTGAAGAAAACGCATCAGAAAACCTATTTTTTCCATAAAGTGAAGTGATTTCTCTGAACAAATTTTTTGTTTGAAAATCGGTTGTTGTTATGAAAAAGTATTCAATACTTCTTTTTCTGGCAAGTTTAGCCAAAGTGTTATACCATTTTAGAATCTCGATACCTGCGCCAATTTTTTAAAAAACATGCCATGGTAGTGTCCATACATTTTTTTATAACCACGATGACTGAAAGTGGACTGAAACTAAAAAAAAATTAAATTTTAAGGAAATTTTTTTTTTTGATTAATTTTCGTGGAAAAACCGCTAAAAATTTGGAATTTTTGGAAACTAAGAAAGGATGCTCTATGTTTTAAGATTCTGATAAAAATATAAAATCAAAAATTAATGAAAATTTGTGGTCACAGTAGCAAAAAATGTCAAGAGAGACTTTTTTATTTTGAGAATTTACATTTTTTGTTGTAATTTGAAACAAAATGGCGTTTGATTTTTTAAATATTTTTTTTCCATGCAGTCATGAATAGGGCCACCCCATGGTTTCGGCTTATCGTTGAATTTTGGGACACCCTGTATAAAAATGAAATCCTGTTCGTTTATAATAGAATAACTCACAAACGGCTGGAAGAATTTGGCTATTATTTTTTATTTTGTTCGTGTTAGTCTGTAGATGGTTCTTATGGAATTTTTTTTTAAATTATTGCAGGTACATTGGTTTTTAAATGGAAAACTTAAAAAATTCAAAATGGGCTTTCGAATGTAAAACAGAAAGTTCTTGATGAAAAACTCAGAAAACTCATTGGTTTTCAAAGTGAAAATTGCATATTATTGCATCAGGTGCATTGGTATTCAGATGGAAAACTGGAAATTTCAGAATGAGTTTTCGAATTGAAAATAGAAAGTTCTTGATGAAAAACTCGGACAACTCATTGGTTTTCATAATGAAAAATGCGTATTATTGCAGGTGCATTGGTTTTCGAATGGAAAACTGGAAAATTTCAAAATGAGTTTTCGAATGGAAAATAAAAAGCTCTGATTAAAAGCTCGGAAAATTCATTGGTTTTCAAAGAAAAGATAGCATATTATTGCAGGTGCATTGATTTTCAAATGTAAAACAGGAAAATTTCAAAGTGGGTTTTCGAAGGGAAAATAGAAAGTTCTTGATGAAAAACTCGGACAACTTATTGGTTTCCCAAGGGAAAATTGTTATTGGTGTTGCTCTGAAGGGCGTGCGGGACGAAGTTCGCGGGGTCAGCTAGTAATATATACTATGTACATTGTACATATTACTGCTTCATAAGTAGGTATTTTCAAAATACTTGGTCTTAAGCTCAGTTAAGTTAAGCGAAGTGACATGAAGTGAAAGTTTCAGTGATGAAGGAAATTAAAAACTATTTAAATAATACCTACGCAGGTACCTCTACAACATCAAGGTTAATAACTAAATATTTCAGTTTCTTTCAAAACAATTTAATTACCGCAAATGAATTCGATTTTGGAAACGCATGTTGTTTTTTAAGGCTGTTAGAAGAATTTTGCGACATGGAGCAGGAAGAATATTAATATTAGATTTTACGTTTCAGTTAACACTACATTTTTAAGATATTGATCAAATGAAAATTAAAAATGAGTAAGGATTTGGAACTTGAAACAAAATATATAGTTCAGATACAAATGCCAGCGAGCGTAGCGAGCGAAAAAAATTTTGCCCAAAAGAGAATCAATTATGATTCTCTTTTGGGCAACATTTTTTTCGGTCGCTAGTATAGCGACTTGATCTTGAATGTTCCGAATCGGCATCATCCTCAAATTAGAGTGAAAAAAGGAGCTCAAAATGAATCATTGAAATGCAGCTTTTGCTTTCAAAAGCGTTTAATGCCATAACAAGATGTGTGGATGCCTTTCCAAATTGAAAGAAGTGGCAACAGTTTTGAAAAATGAAATGCTTTGACCATTTAGTCAACAAATAATGAATAGGAGTGGTCAAATTAAATTATTAGACTTCGTGTTACACGATTTTAAGATATTTCTTTTTTTTTTGTACTATGAACATTTATTGTTTGTATATAATATTGACAAGTACCTACATATAAATTTTGTGAATTAATTTTTTTTTTCATTTTGTCATATAAAATATAAAAAAAAATCTGACCTACCATACTCGGTAAGTTTTGTTCTACAGTTGATTTTGCGTTAAGTCCAGCTAAAATGCTCTTTCCAAAAGTTAATTAAAACCGGCTTCCTTGTTTTCTCTTTCTCGGCTTTATTTCTCAGTTGGCATTCGGCCTTATTTCACTTTGTCGAAGTGAAATAAGGCCGAATGCTGAAATTCGGCGTTATTTCACTCTGGTAAAGTGAAATAAGGCCAAATTTCAGAATTCGGCGTTATTTTGCTCGGCGTTATTGCACGGCACCGAATCTTTCTTGTCATCTTGTACCAAAACGTTCATAGTACCAGATGACGGTACTGGATTTTTTCACTTATTTTCTCTTAATTGACATTGAAAACAACCGGCATTTTAACGCTTTTCATAACTGGCTTAACTGGAGCAATTTTTCCTCAACTTTCGGCGCATTTGAGGCAAGACAAGTGGTGGTGATTCCATTCCCATCGACATCAAAACAACATCAGTCTTTGCCAGCGTATTGGTTTTAGTATCCAAAAGGTACATCTCCTCCATAACACCGCTCTCATTATTATCATCGAATTCTGAAGGAACAGCTTTCAAATATTTCTTGTTGACATGCCTAAACTTGGGATTATAACTTCTTTTCGATAAGTTTCCTATCGCCAACAAACCAAAAGACAAACACAAATTAGAAAAGTTTGTCTAAGAAATTATTTTTTTTTAATTTTTTGCATCTTGCAGAATTGCACCAGGGCACAGTATTAAAAAGAACTTCACTCCCATGTTGAAAAATCAGAAAAAAATCGAAATAAAACAGAGAAGCTAATCACATTAACCGTTGAACTAAACTTGACTAAGCCTTGAAAAATTGGTTTACTTAAAAAGTTGAAGCACAGCATCAGCCAAAGAGAAGATGTGAAAATATCGAACGGATTAAGGTCGCACATTTGAGCGGGAATGAATAAATAAGTTTGAAGTCAATATTCTGCCTATGCTCAATAAATACATTTTTTGTCTTTGCAAATGGCATGAACCCAGATTGAGATGATGCCTGAGGCAGATACAAAAATTCTGAAATATTGAAAAGACAATGTAGTGGATATCGGTTGTGTGTCTTATTTATCTTTTCGGATTTTTTTCTTGTATTTTCTGACCATTTTGTAGAATTGTCGGGAGGTGTTAGGTTTACGAGTACTTCTAAAGCTGAGTTGATATTGAGCAAAGTGTAACCGTGATACCGCGGTCAGTAGGAACGCTTGACTTTAATGAGTTTATTTAAATTTACCATCTTCATCATAAGTGAGTATCGCTATCGGCCTGATTACCGAAGTATATAGCGTATTTTTTATTGGAGTTTTCAACGCGGTTTTTTATGGGTTTTGAATTTTCAAAGCTATTTTAAATTGATTGCTATCGTTGTTATATTTTGTTATATTGGCACAGAAAGAGCCGCATTGCGAACCTTTTGCCTTTTTGCATTTAAAAAGTGCTGTGGTAGATTTTTTTTCAGTTTCATTAATATTCACCTTTAAGTTTAGTTTTTTTTTTCTAAAAGAAGACCTAAATAATTGGCTCAAATTGGAACAAATGGGTTTCCTTTAATTGTGGGCAGGAAATTGTTACCATCTCGTCCTATGGTACCATTTGGCTATGGGGTAATATCTGACCAAGTGTCGATTTGCTTGGTGGTCTGATATTTGTCAATTATGATTTTCACGTATGGAGCTAATCGATCCTCTAGGATTTGCTCAACGATGTTATTCCCTTATAATTTCTACACTCTCTGTACTTTACTTTCTTATGTTGGGGACATAAAATACCTTTTCGTCAGTTTTCCAAAATTTCTTCCTGTTGCAATACGTGCACCACCACGCTAAAAATTATTCTCACGCCTTTTCTTACGTTTTCAAAAATACAATCAAACAACATCATGCTCTTCAAACAACTTAGATGAACCTGACAAAAGGTTGAAATTGAAATCAAATAATTCTACACCAATTTTTTCATTATTTTATTTTTTATTTAAATAAATTAATTTGTTAGTTTTTTCTTTCTTATTTCGTTGTTTCCCGAATTGCCATTTTTAAAAGCGACTTACTGAACAAAAATACATCTTTTCTTTAGTAACCCAAGTCTGGAACAGTTGAAGAACCCTAAACCTTAGGTGCTTCCGCAGATGTTGTTGAACTTGGCGATGCAGTCGATGACTGCTCAGCTGATGACGATTCTGCTGTTGTTGTTAATGATGTTGTTGTTGATGATGCTGCTGGTTTCTTAGTTGGTCTTGGTCTATGTGGTTTTGGCTTGTGATGATTTGGTCGCTTCCTACGAATAGGCTTCTGTGTTACTACTGGTTTCACAACGATAACTGATTCGTCCTTCATTGTTGATTCTTCCATGACTTTAATATCGGAGTTTGATTCGACAGCAGCTGGCTTTTGTTCACTTGCTGATTCTGATGAAGCAGCAGGCTTCTGAAATGGTTCCTTGACTGCCAGTTCCTGATCTTTATTCATTAATGATTCGTTGGTATTGGTAACAGGAGGAACAGTCATGCTATTAGCTGTGTTCTTTCGCTTTAACTCTTCCAATTCCATTTTGCATCTTTCAAGTCTTACTTCTAGGTTAGATGATTTCAGTCCGTTTTTTGGTGTTGATTCTATGGTATCGGTTGAAAAGGCAGGCTTAAAAGGTTTTACAGAAACAGACACTTCACGCATCAATGCAGCAAAGCAAAACAGAAGTTCTTCAACTTTCTTCTTCTCTATTAGAAAAAGTGTTTGCTTGTCATCGGGCTTCTCAACCATCGAATCGGTTTTTTTCATTTCTTCTTCGGAAGATGCTTCGGTGGTTATTTTTTCAACTTCTGGTTTCTTGTTGTTTACTTCTATGAGGATTTCTGGTACCAAAACTGCTTCTGACTTCTTCTCATTGTTTTCTATGAGAATCATTTCAGGAACTGGAACTGATACCTTCATTGGTTGTTCATCCATACCTGAAATTTTCATTTCTTCTTTTGAAACAGACATTTTTTCAATTTCTGGCTTCTTCTGGCTTTCAACTTGAACTTTAATATCAGTTGACGGAATCATGGACTCCATAGCAATTGCTTCCTGTTTTTTATCCATTGCTGGGATTTTCATCTCAACATCGACTTTGACATCTTCTTCAATTTCTGTAACTGGCATTGTTGTTTCATTCATTATTGGCAGTGATCCAGCTGGGGCGACTAAAGTAAGAGGAGCTTCTTCAGTTTTCTTGATTTCTGATGATTTTTTCTTTTCGGAAGCACTGTTTGACAATTTTTCTTGGGAAACAAGCATCACTTGAGGTTCCTTAACTTCTTCTATGACAACTTCTTCTAGTTTCTGCACTGATTCATGCTTGATTTCTGGTTCTTTTTGTTTGTTGGAAGCCATATTTGGCATTATTTCTTCGACAACAACTGGCATCATTGATGGTTGATCAACTTTCAATTCAACAATTTCTTCTGGTTTCTTCATAGAGTCTTTTTGGTCATCTTGAACCAAAAGAATCATAGTGTCAGCTGCCATTGGATGAGACAACACTACTGGCTTCTTTTCTTCGACGACAACACTCCCACTGTTTGGCATTTGTTCTCCAGAAACTTGTATGATTTGGGGCTGTTCAACTTTCAACTCAACAATTTCTTCAGGCTTCTTCATGGAATCTTTTTGGTCATCGTGAACCAACAAAATCATAGAATCAGCTGCCATTTGGTCAGCCAACACTACTGGCTTCTTTTCTTCGACGACACCACTACCACTGTTTGGCATTTGTTCTCCAGAAACTGGCATCATTTGGGGTTGTTCAACTTTCAACTCAACAATTTCTGCAGGCTTCTTCATGGACGCTTTCTGGTCATCATCTATCAAAAGGATCATATCATCAGCTGGCTTCTTCTCTGCATTGACACTAACTGGCATTTCAATGCTTTCCCGAATTGGTTTAACTGAAGCCATCTCATCAACTTTAGGAGATATTTGAGGCAAGACAAGTGGTGGTGGCGGGTTTCCAGACCAACCGAGCAATTGCAAAACGATTGGAGGACCATTAATCTGTGGTTGAGCAATCATCATGGAATCATCTTGAGAAAACGTTGGCTTCTGCTGGGTCTTCTGGTGTCCCAAAGTTGAATGTTTGTTATAAGCTTTCTTCGGAAAATCTGTCGGCTCCTTGTCTAATGGCAACGATGATGACTCCATCCCCATCGACACCAAAACAACATCAGTCTTTGTCAGCTTATTGGTTTTAGTATCTAAAAGGTACATCTCCTCCATAACACCCCTCTCATTATTATCATCGAATTCTGAAGGAATAGCTTTCAAATACTTCTTGTTGACATGCCTAAACTTGGGATTATAACTTCTTTTCGATAAGTTTCCTATAGCCAACAAACCAAAAGACAAACACAAATTAGAAAAGTTTGCCTAAGAAATTAAGTATTTTAATTTGTTTTGCTGTCTTACCCATTGCATCTTGCAGAATTGCACCAAGGCACAGTATTAAAAAGAACTTCACTCCCATGTTGAAAAATCAGACAAAAATCGAAATAAAGCAAAGAAACTAATCACATCGACTGAACAAAGTCGATTGGGTACATTACCCGTCAAAGAACTAAACTTGACTAAGCCTTGAAAAGTTGATTTACTTTAAAAGTTGATGAAGATAGTTAAAAATTTCGACCGATAGTTACCAACAACAATATCAGAGAAGTTCTTTAGCACAGCATCAGCCAAAGAGAAGATATGAAAAGATCGAACGGATTTATGTAGGTCGCACATTTGAGCGGGAATGAATAAATAATTAGTTTGAAGTCAATATTCTGCCTATGCTCAATAAATAAATTGTTTGTGTGTGCTTTGCAAATGGCATGAACTCAGATTGAGATGATGCCTGAGGCAGATAAAAAATCTGAAATATTGAAAAGACATTTAATGGATATCGGTTGTGTGTCTATTTATGTTTTTGGGGTTTTTTGTGTTTGTCTTGTTTTGTTTTTTTTTTTCTAATAATCTTGGTTGACCCAGTTTATGGTTTTGCGATTTTTAAAAAGATTGGATTTGTGCCCAACTGCTTTCTCTTCTCTTTAAAGAAGATTCGTATTTTGCTATAAAATTAATTAATTTGAGAAGTTGATGTGTTTGCCTTCGAGATGTTGGGGATAACATTTTATTTTATTTTATTTTTTGTTTGCCAAAAATAGGTGTGGCATTTATTAACGTAGAAATCTTGTAAAAAGCTATTATTGTCTGTAGGGCGATTATTTGTTGGTTTTAAGTACTTTTTGAGAAGTTATGTTGATTGTTTGTTATTTTCTAACTAGTCGAATTCTATTTGGTACAAATGATAAGTTTGTTGAACTCATGAAAGCTGGTGAACTTGTGATAACCATAAGATACTTGAACCTTTTGACTTTCATGGGCCCGGAAACTCGTAGTTTCTTATGAAACCTTTATGTAGCAAAGAAATGAAAGAATGAGAAGCTCGAGCTTGTTCTAATGAGTCCTTGACGGCGAATATTCTGAGTATTTTTTTTTTGCAAGCCATTAATCCCAACCCAAGATTATAACCTCCTTGAAAGCATAACGTTGGCAGAAGAAGTTTGAATAAGTGCTATTCTCCATTAACGCTTGGTCAGTAGAAGCAGCCTCTACTAATTCACTCTGGAATCAGCCGATCATAATTCTCTCTGGAAGTCTGAAAGAAGAAATACGCGGGTGGTTGCTTGAATCCAGCAAAACCATAAGACCTACTTCAAGTTTAAAGCTTTATCATTACTTTCAAAAATTTTGCTGTATAAGACATAAGTCATACCGAGACTTGCTTGCTCAGTCAAAGATACTTTAAGACCGTTCGAAAGGCAAATCTGACGTAGAATAGTTAGGCATTCTTAGGACGATTCCGAAGACAGTATAATAACGAGTAATATCAATTCTCTCTTCATTTACCTAGCTCGTCTGACCGATAATACGGCCCGGAAACTATTTTCTACATAATTCATACTAGTGCGGCGGACAAAATGTATGCTAGAAGAATGACGTAAGCCAGAACCTTTGAAACTTTGGGGTTTAAAATCAGTCTAGGCAGGAATAAACTCGGGATAGTTACTGATTTTCTCTTTGGTCATTGTAAATTAAAAACGAATAGAAAGTCCAACAGGCAGATTCTGCAACAAAGCAGATGAAACACCTGACCATATTCTAGGCAACTGTGGTGCACTTATCCACCAAAGGTTAAAACACCTAGCTCATAACCATCAGATTGGGGAGAAAGATCTTTCATATGTTTTAGCACTCCAAATTCTTAAATTCCTTAGATATATCAGGTTACAGGAAGACCTATAGTTTGAGGTACTATCTCATCAGCTAATTAAGGGCACACAATAGAATAGAAAGGTCGCAGTGTACTTTAACCCCTGTTATTAATTCATTAATAGGTTTGTGATGAAAGTGTTCACTTACAAAAGCATTAAACAATGGAAGAAGCAGTTAAAGATCCTGAAGACATTATTGAGACCTCTCAGTTGGATTTCTCACGTTGGATTTCTTACGTTGCCAAAGGGTTCCTTAGAGAATTTTTTCTCAAACCAGAATGTCTTTCGCAAATGTAGATATCGTCCACACTCATAGGCCTTCTCAATCTTAGCAATGTTTAATGTATACTGACACCTCCTTTGCTTGCCCCTGATTTTCTAATGGGTTCAATATGTCGCTGGTAAACTAAGGGTACCTCGGGCATGTGCTAAAAAAATGCATTCAACTAAAAGTTATTCTATTCAACGTGATCAGACTCTGAGTCAAAAACCCTCTAGGACTCCACCAAATAAAAATATAATAAAGTTGGCTTGCCACGCAAAACGAAGCCCTCTCAATATGTTGACTTTAGCATCAATCAATATTCGGGGAATATTAACAAAGAGAATTTTCCATTTTTTGCTTCAGATGAGAGGCTTAAAATTGCGTTAAGAAATTCAAAAAAAAAATTTCAACAGTTAAGTAGTAATGAACATGCATAAGGCATAACTACGCCCGTCACTTTGAAAAATCAATCGAAAAAGAAACCTTTACAGTTTTTTATTCTTTTCCGTTTCCTCTCTACAATCCATTCCATTCCACTCTTAATTCAATACCTTCAACCAACCCAACTTTGAGCCATCTATTCCCATGATGAACTATTCATTAAAATAAATTCCTCAGCGGACGTCCTCTATCCGTAATTAATTAACTGCACTACGAGAATGACGATCACAGGAGGCGGTCAGTGCACACCTTCTCCGTATACATCCTTTTTCTAAAGGGCTGTTGCTGGATGTGTAATGGATTGGAGATTTATATGCCCCAGTTACAAAGGACTATCCAGTGTGAGGAGCTTGCTTTTGGCTATCCTCTTTGGTATTGAACTAAAGAGGGAAGCCCAAAGCCGGAAAAGGCTGATCGGAAAGAATTGCTAGAGGTAGCACAGTAGCCTGATTGAGAGTTTACATCTCAACTATTCACTATTCCGCAAACAAACTCACAGCCACTCAGAAAGTCTCATTAATTTGATTGCTAATTACTGAGCCGATTAAGAAGACATACCCGCAACCATAACAATGCCTACATTTAAATGGATTTCAGCTGATGATGATGACGGCTCTAAGGCCGGCTGGCCGTTCGTCGCGACCGACCATAATGATGAAGGTGAAGACAACTCACGTTGATGACGAAATTTTCCTTCCTTCTTGCGATTTCAAAACGCAAAGCAAAAGAGAAATAGCCTCATTAATGCGAATTAATTATTGGGGCAATGAAAACGTAGCAAAAGGAATATAAATTTCATCCTAGCGCTCTATGGGCTGCACCGATCTAAATTGGGCGGATATAACCCAACAGCGAAATGACGAAGAAAAAGCATTAAATTTGCCATAAGAATGTGTCGGCAAGAAAAAAAAAAAGAAATTGTAAATAATGAATGTTGGATTGAGAGAAATAATATCCTTGTGAGCCACCTTAACGAGTTGTGAAATGCTGTTTTAATCTCATCTTTAAGTTTTGAAATTCGTACTTGTAGCAAATTTATGAGTCTAAAGTGAGTAGGTATCTGTTTTGTCTAGAAGGTGGGGATAATTATTTCGGTTGATTTTGGATCCCAAAAAAATTATTCAGGATGATTGATGTTCTCAGTGCTACATTCAATGGATGCCCTTTAAATATTAACAACCATCAATTATTTCATTTTTGTATTCTTGGGAAGATTTTAAAGTCGTTAAGGATTGGAGACTGAAAAAAAAAGAGTTTTAAGAGTTTTACGAAATATTATGGTGCAGTGTCATGCAATCCCTCACCCTAAACGAGTATCGGAAATTTGTTTGCGATTAATGAATATTCCAAAATGATACCTATAGACTTTGTGGAACATACTAGGACCTTTGATAAGCTTCGCCAGCTAGCTCGGTCCATAACAAGTCTAAAATCATAAATTTTCAGGTGTAAGTGTTTTCTACGGTTGTAGAGACAAACACTGAATCCAGATATTTAATAGCTGCCTGACCTTCTGAGAAAATCTTGATGCCGGATGTTGATATCACGCTTTTTCTAAGCCAGGAAAAAACTTTTTTGATCGACAAAAGATCGCCACTGGCAGGGTTGTACAAAGTGATCCACTTATACTAAGACAAGCTAAGCGTTGGACTTTGCTAGGTTTGTTACAGTTTACAGGTTAAAAGACCTACAGTAGCTTTTTTGACTCTTTCTCGTATGTTGCGCTACAAATTTAGTTCTCTGCCTAAAATAAAACATATATATTTTGGCTAGTTTGGGGGGTTAGAAGGGGGTTACAGACTTAACATACCAATGCTATTTTTGAAGCGACATATACCCCTGTGCGACTGTTCATATGATAGGATGCTGAAAATCTCGAGATTACCAGTATTTGCATCACTGGTTACCTCTTGTGGAACGAGCACATATTCGATGTCGCCAAAAGGGCCGCAAAATTATTTTGTTCCTTGAAATAAATTCATCGTGCCATCTGATCTGGTTACTATCTATAAAATGTATATCCATCCAAAACTTGAGTACAACTCGAACTCCCATCTCTGAGCTGGCGGCCCAGCAACATACTAAGCATATTGGATGGTATACAAAAAAGAACTCTTAAAATGACTGTTGATAGAAATATTACTGTCTCATTGACTTCGTTGTAACACCGTGGTAACGTTTCGTGTTTATCTTGTTACTCTAGTCAAATTGCCAGTTACATTCCTCCCCATAAGCAACCCATCCTTAATTCTCGTACTTCTAGAAATGTTCATTCACCACTTTACTCTCGAACCCAACCTCAGTCATTCTGTTAAAGATAGAAATAAATTGTATAGCCATATAGGTACTACCCGAATGTATAACACTTTGTCAAAATCTGTCTTGATATGTGTTGGGCGTGTTTCTTTTGGACCCTTAGCGATGCTTTGTCGATACGGCTGGCGGTTTGGAGCCTGATTTAATAAGAAGTGTTCTAAATACTTTGTGTAGTTTTTATAATGGGTTTAATATCTGTCATATTAATGCAGGAAGTCTTAGGTCAAAGTACACTATTTTGCGCCAAATTTTTAGTAATTCGCGAATGGATGTGGTCATGGTTTCTGAGTCCTGGCTCAATTCTAATGTAACGACAAATCTAGTAGCAATTCCAGGGTTTAATTTACTCGGAAATGATAGAAAGGACAGGATGGGGGGAGGTTTTTGCATGTATGTAAAAGAAAATATTTGTTCGAAAACAATTTATTCGTCGTCACTCTCCCTTATCGAGTTTCTATGTGATGAAGTTAAAAATGAATCTGAAAAATACCTTCTTGTAACAGTGTATTCTCCGCCCTGTAAATTTAAAGAAGAAAACATAAAAGAGCTAGAAGATACCTTAATTAGATTGAGCACGGTATTTAGTAGAATCTTGATTGGAGGAGATTTTAATGTTAATATTTTGGAAAATAATGCCACAACTCGCTTACTCTACCATCTTTGTGATTTGGTTGGGCTTGAAGTTGTCAACAAAATAATGCCAACGTGCTTTCAATGAAATCAGAATCCATCGCTTATAGATATGTTCCTACTTCCTTGTCAAATCAAGAAATCAAATTGTTGAACATAATCAGTTGGGACTCACATCAGATTTCAACCATCATCTTATATACTGTTCCTTAGACTTTCAGATCCCCAGATTTTCTACCAAACAAATACGTTACAAAGCGATACAAAAAACCGATTTAAGCAATTTGCAACTAAATATAAACGCTCTTGGCCTCAACAACATCTATAATACTGCAAGTCTGGACTTGCAAGTATCTATTTTGTCTGATATTATTAATGATATATATGAAACGTGTATACCAGTTTTAACTAAGTTTCTTAGAACCCAAAATTATCCATATACGAGAAAAGTTTTATAAAAAGTTTAAGAGAATCCCATCGGATTTCAATCGACGTCAGTTTACGTATGCCAGAAATAGAGTAATATTTATTAATGTAATCCGTAATGGCGTAATACCAAACGAGCATTCTTCACGAAACAGTTGGACCCTTAATTGAATCCAAAAACTCTCTGGAAAAATCTAAAAAGTGTTGGTGTAATTGATATTGAAAACACTAAATGTCCTTTAAATCCAAATGACATGACTATGGTTCTTGTACCTGATACTTGTTATTCAACCCCTTTTGGTTTTGATCGTGTAACATCTGACAGCAATTTTAATTTTCGTTGTGTGAATGAGATTGAAGTAGGTGTTGCCGTTAGATCAGTGAAGTCAAATGCGATTGGTCTCGATGGGATTCCATCGAAACTTGTTAAATTGATAACTCCCGCAAAACATCCCTTTTTGGTGCATATTTTTAATTATTCCGTCTTAAGTCGTCAGTTTCCTAACAAATGGAAAAATGCTAAGGTGATTCCAATTCCAAAAATCAGGAACTAAAAGCCCTTCGGATTTTAGGCCGATAAGTTTGCTTCCATTTCTTTCTAAGGTTTTCGAGAAGTTACTAGCTGTACAAATTCAGGAAGATTGGGAGAGGCGTAATAAACTTTCAAAATGGCAGTCAGGTTTCAGAAAAAAACACAGCTGTGAATCAGCAGTCATCAAAGTCACCTCTGATCTGCGAGCTGCAATGGACCGTGATGAAATCAATATAGTTGTGTTACTTGACTTCTCTAAGGCGTTCGATAGTATTGATCACTGTATCCTATTGCGAAAGCTCAAAACTAAATTTCAGTATTCAAGTGCAGCGCTCGAACTTATTTTTAACTACTTATGTGATCGCGAATTATTGTTAGAAACTGAAATTGGTAGGTATTTCAAATCCCATTCTGGGCAACAAAGGTATTCCACAAGGATCTATCTTGGGGCCACTGTTGTTCAGTGCTTACATAAATGACCTTCCAGATTTATCAATAAACAGCCACATGCATATGTACGCGGATGATGTTGCATTACACTTTTCCAGAAATCTTTGCCTGTTGGAGGATTGTGTGGCAAGAGTTAATGAAGTCTTCTCAGCTGTTCACTCTTGGGCTATGTCAAACAATATCTCATTAAATCCTCTTAAATCTGTAAGTTAAGTTTTGTCCAGACATGATGTTTTTATGCGGGACGTTCCTAAGCTCGTGTTGAACGGAATTATTTTGCCTTATATTGAGCAAGCAAAATACTTGGGATTCACTATTAACAATAAATTGAACTGTTGTGGTGCTACATCAGATACTATTAGAAGAGTTTATGGTGGGTTGCGTGTCTTAAGAACATCCTCTAACTTGCTACCGAATATAAAAATGCATTTAGTAAAATCTCTCTTGTTGCCATTTTTTTCGTATAACTGTGTTGTATACCCCTGTTTGGATTACGAGTGTAAGCGAAAGTTAAACGTCGCGTCCAATGACTGTTTGAGGTACATTCATGGTCTTCCAAGCCATACTAGTGTCTCACAATTTAAAACTTTACTGCTCGGAATGAGCCTTGATGATTTTTATGAGTACAGGTCGCTCTTGAAACTTCATGACATAGTCTACAATCGCTGTCCAGAGTATTTAAGTGAGTTTTTAAGCTTTCAACAATCGCCTAAATTGAAAATTCCGCATTTTAGGCACAGTATATTGGAACGCTCTTATTTTGTTTATGCAATAAGATTGTGGAATAATTTGCCACATCAATTGCAAAGGACAATATCGCGTGGGTTTCGGGAGGAATTGCTTAAGCACATATCATCAAGAAATTAAAAAAAATTTAATTGTACCTATACCTATGTATCATATTATAGGAAAATAAATGAAATGTCTTCCCCAGTTATTGCAATATTCATAAATTCAAAATCAATGTACAACGGCATCTCCTACACTGAAAAAAAGCCGTCATCATATTGATGAATGGCGTTCATCAACTGTAATTCATCAATAAGATGTACTTTTCTTGCATATTATGTATAAATTCATGAAAACTTTTTGATGACGGATGAACCAATCATCAATAAGATGAAAGTGCATTCATCAACTTTTTTTGGGAGAATTTCGGCAGAATTTGATAAAAATTTAGTTCATCAGTTCAAAAAGTTTTCGTCAATAGGATAAAAGCATCTATTTGCCGAAAAAAAAAGTTTTTACATCCCATTGATGATTTCTTCTTCAATATGATGAATTAATTCATCATATTTAAATGACAATTTTATTTCATCATATTGATGAAGACTATCATCAAAAAATTGACTTCAATTTGAATTTGGAAGAAAATTAGGTGATGTAAATGATTATCATATTGATGAACAAAACAGACTTGTGTTTTCATCATGTCCATTATATACCTCAATATTGATGAAGTCGATCATCAGTACGAAGAAGAATATAAACGCTTTTTATTTATGAATAGTATCATTGCATGAATGAATCCTATTATTCATATTGATGAAAATATTCACTGAATTGATGAAAAATTTTCATCATATTGATGTATACGATCTTTAATATGATGAAAAT
Source organism: Sphaerophoria taeniata (assembly GCA_943590905.1). Taxonomy (NCBI): domain Eukaryota; kingdom Metazoa; phylum Arthropoda; class Insecta; order Diptera; family Syrphidae; genus Sphaerophoria; species Sphaerophoria taeniata. The sequence continues at coordinate 48,519,561 of OX016540.1, forward strand.
GTGAATCTTATTGATGAAAATATTCACTGAATTGATGAAAAATGTTCATCATATTGATGTATACGATCTTCAATATGATGAAAATGTGAATCTTATTGATGAAAATATTCACTGAATTGATGAAAAATGTTCATCATATTCACGGAAAGAAATGAAAAATCAGTAATCACGAATTTCTATGTCGTAAATTATGAAAAATCTTTTTTTTGTAAATCATCCCCCTTTTTTCGTAAAATGAGAGTCAATATTGTAAATCAATCTTTATTCCGTCTAAATTTACAAAACTGTATAATTTGAGAATTACGAAAAAATGTCATGATTTTAGATTTCCATTGTAAGAGCAATTTACAAATTTTGTATTCGTAATTTTAAACATTTGGAGCATGATATAAATTCTGATTTAGATGAGAGAGAGGAAGGGAGAATATAGTACCGGGGGAAGGGCGAGGAAGGGAGAGAGAAAAAGAGGCAAGATCCCCCCGAAACGGGGATGGTGTGGGGGGGGGGGTGGAGGGAAACAAAAAGGATAATTTACGTAGTTGATAACTGGCTGATCGTAAATTACGCTCCTGAATCGTAAATGCTTTTTTTGGTTATGATACGATGATACGATCATCAATCTGAAAAAAAAAACATTAATATGATGAATGCATTCATCACATTGATGATTTACTTGCTTAAATTTTCATCATATTCATGAATACGATAATCAGATCGATGAAATAATTCATCATTTTGATGTACAAATAAATCAAAATTTGGTTCATCATTTTTCATAATATTGATGAACAAAGTTGATGAATGATGATCGAAATTTGTCGCTGAAAATTTTCATCATATTAATGAACAATGCTTCATCATATGGATGAAAAGGTTCACTGGACTAAAATTGATGAATTCTACATCATATAGATGACCTTTTTTATCAATATGGTGTACCTTTTTGGTTCAGTGTATTGAACCCTTTCTCCTTTTCCTGATGCTCGTACTGTGCTCTTGGCATATAAAGGCACAGTGTCCGTCCATTATAAGAAAAAACTACTTGGTTATTATTTTCTACCCAAGAAGTTTCCTAGAAATTATTTAGATGGCAAAACAACGTTTCCTGGGTCAGCTAGTATTGAAAATGAGCCTATATTACTCCTGAATATTTTTATATATCTGTTACTGAAAACAGCAATGGGACTTTAAATAAAATTATATCGACTTTTTTGTTCTTTGAAAAAATAGCAATGTTTTCGAACAAATATTATTGCCTTAATTCTTTTTTCTTAAAAACGAAAAAAAAATTAATTCAAAGTAAAAGTGCATTCTTTTGAAAAACGGGAACCCTAGTCAGTTATTCAACAAATACAAAAATTTCAAGTCTTTGATTCCGATTGTATGCATTGGATTGTTTTTTGAAAACCTCCTCATAAAATATAACAAAAAAAAATCAACAACAAAATTCCCATTATACAATATTTTCATGTAAGTTAATTAATAACTATTTTTGTTTCCTGAGAACGCAGCAGTTAAATTGAATTTTCGAAAAAAAATCTTTGCTTCTCTTATTTCACGTATGTAAATATTTCAGCACCATAAAAATTACCCTGGAAGCACAAATATCAGCGAGTTCGCATTTGAAATCGGCATATATAAGTTTGGCGGATTGGCAAACAACTATAGCTGGGAAAATCCAAATGTTGCGTTTTTCGCTTTGCCCTTCGGTGTGCCGATTGGGCCGATTAACGTGAAATCTCTCATCGCAGAGTTCCATTACAGTGTAACTTGGAAAGTAGTGTAGAGCCTTGTTCGATAGCACAATAGACGCCGGGATGCTATTACGACTGTTTCCATAACGATACTTGGCCGAACGGGGGTTCAAAATTTATCCAGGTGTCTGTTACACAAATCCACAGTAAAAGCATGAGTGAATTTCGTTTTCAAAACGACCATGTTGAATGTGTAGTGGAGGATTGATTATTTTTGGACGAAATGTTAATAATTTACCCATTTAGAGTTTCGGCCTCAGTTTTGACCAGTTAAATGTTTTAGTCTTACACGCGAAGAACCGAATCGTGAAAATCTATAAGCTTAAATAAAATTGTTTTAACCAGAAACAAGAGCTGACAAGGGTTGATCATTTACATTTTAGAAGTGCGTCAAGATTTTCTTTTGTCAAGACTTTATTTCAATACTGCAACTCCAGCCCAAACAACAGGTTTTTGAATTCATTAACCCAAGTCTCTTGATTCTAAACCACCCCTCAACCTCTATCCACCGCATCCAACCAACACTCAACAATCGTGAATTTTACACTCCCATCGCCTGGTTACATTGAAAATCATTTAATTTCCCAAGTGCTGAAATCAGTAAATTGGAAAATGCAATTAGGAAAAAAAATCTATTTCTCCCCCGTTGCTCATCAATTTATGGAGAGATAAGAAAAATTCTTGGAAATTCTTCCGCATTCCATATCGTCAGAATTCAGTTTAGAGCTTGGCCTGGTACGTTTCCCTTTGAATAATGGGTCCCTTGTTTTGCAGTTCTCGTTCATCGTTCAAGCTCGACTGGATTTCTTATTATTATTTTTTTCCAAAGCCGCATCCGAACAGCCAGACTCCCCCTAAAGTCTATAGTTGAAACGTGGTGTTAAGCAATTTTTCGCTTATTTACACAACACCCCATCATCGTCAGCCTTTTGTAGCATAGCTTATAGCCTACCTATAGAAAATTGAATTAACTTAAACAAATTTAATTGAAAATTTATGAACTGGTTATAGAATTTAATGAAGAGAAATTAAAAACTGAGAAGAGTTTGCAATTTAACATTATTGGATTTTCTGACAATTGCAGAACAGTTCGACAGTGGAAAATCGATAAAAATAATTATGAAGCCAATAAGACGCATGAACATCGAAAAACTAAAAACCTGACCATATTTGAAATTTCAAAGAAATTTTAGAATGTAGTTGATTTGGTTTTCAAAAAAAATGAAAAAATCAATGAAACAGAAGCGGAGTGATCTATGGACAAGCATGTTGAAAACCAAATTTGAGATTCTCTATCATCGCAATTGTCGATCACCTCGATTATTATTTTACACCAGTGGAATACTTGTCCTATAGAAGGTTGGTAAAAAAAAGCCAAAAAATCCGAAACATAAAAAAACCAACATGCCCAAAGTAAAAAAACTTTAAGAAAAAACAAGAAGACAAGTTAAAAAACAAAACAAAAAATCGAAAAGCCAAAAGATCAAAGATCAGAAGATGAAAATCCAAAAGATAAAAAAATTCAAACGACCAAACCAGAAAGTCAAAAAAAAAAACAAGAAAATATAAAAAAATATGAAACCTCCAAACAAAACACCAGAATACTTTAAAACTAGAAAGCCATTACCAAAAGTTTCGGAAATTGCCTTTTCGATTCAAAGGTCAGAAATTCAAATCCAATCCAATCCAAACATCCAATAAAGACCCAAATGTAAAAAAAAAACAAATGCCAAGAAACAAGAGAGTAAAAAGACCATCAAACTAAATGACCAAAGTATTTTTCTGGGCGAAACGCATTGGACTAAAAGTCATTGTAAACAATAACAATTTAACATTGTTAAAAGTCTATTTTAACAACAACAAAAAATTCTTGTTTTGCTATTCCCCAATCTTTTATAAAAAAATGTCCTAAAATGGGTATTCAAGAACATGTTAATAAAAAATAAATAAATAGAGTGGCGCGACAGCTCTTGAAGAGCCAAGGCCTAAGTGGCTTACTCTCATCAACAATTCTCTGAGTGCGTGTGAAGACTACAATTTAACTCCGATTCCGAACGGCAAAGTTGAGAAGCACTTTTTCATGACAGATGATACTCTTGGAAGATTTGTCAGGTCTTCGCAAGAGGCGGTACCCGTGAAAGATGAAATAAAAAATTGGCCTGAGTAGGACTCGAACCAACAACGTTCTGCTTAGCAGCCAACGCACTTACCAACTAAGCTACGGGCAACTGCAAGACCATGTTAATATACATACATATTTTACATTGATTCGTTTTTGAGATACAGAATTAAAAACAAAAAAGTTTAAAAATTATTTTTTTTTTAAATCGAAAAAAATACGCTGATTGGACTTGTAGTTTTTGAGAAAATCTTATAACAAAAAAAAAAAAAACGGTTCTATGAAAGGTACCGTTTTGGAGTAATACAAAAATATTTTTTTACGGAAAATATATCAGTATATACCTATATCAGTGTTTTGAAAAAAAAAAATCGAGGAAGTTTAAAAAAAATCGTAGGAGCCGCTTTTGAGAAAATGGAAACTTCTGGTTTTTGGCCAAAAAAATTGTATGGTGGCTATCCTAAATTTTGATCTTAAAAAAAAAACAACTCACGTGAATTCGCTCAAACCTCTAATTTTCAAGTTTGAAGTCAACCGTTCAATCGCGCTGTAGGCGCGTTTATAGACAGACACACAGACGGATGGAAACGTCGGATCCACTTTTTTCGACTTCTCTATCATTGTAATGTCAGATCAAAATCTCAACTTTTTTTTACGAATTCAATACTTGTCATATATTTTATATGTCGCAAGTAAAAATGCCAAAAAACCCATATTCCAAGAAACAAAAGAAAGCCAAAAGTCCTTTGCAACAACACAAAAAATCAAAAAAATCAAAGCGCCAAAAGTCCAAACACCAAAAATCCAAAGACCAAATCAAAAAAACATAAAAAAAACATTAAAAATGTCAAAAGATCAAAAAGCCAAAAAACACACACGAAAAGACTATATGCTTATAAGTTTTGTTTACGTTAGTTCTTAACGAGTTTGATAAATAAATAAATAAAGACTCTTAAGTACCATCAAGACAAAAGACCAAAGGACCAGAAACTCAAAAAAAAAAAAAAGCCAGAAACTCGACGAAGAGCAAAAAGTCAAAAGAGGCCAAAGCCCAAAAAAGATTATAAGAAAAGAAAAATATCAAAAAAATAAAAGAATTTATACCTAGCCAAGAAACCAAAAATCGAAAAAACTGGTAGGCCAAAAAATCGGGGCTAGCAAGCCAAAACACCAAAAGATCAAAAAGCAAAAGGACCATAAGGACAAAAGACCTTTAAGTCAGAAATCCGAAGACGTAAACACCAATAAAGCAAAAAAACAATACCAAAAGCCCGAAAATAAAAAACCATAAAGCAAAATAAAACTTAAACGCCAAAAAAACAAAAACTCAAAAACTTGAAGGCAAAAGACGGTGACGTTTTCGTTTTTAAAAACGAAATAACGCCAAATTCTCAATTTATTTTTTTTAATGTTAAGTTATTTCCAGCATTCCAAATACTAAAAATACTGAAATACTAAAATATTCTAGGTTATTTCCGTTATTTTCTTGGCCTTATTTCTTTTTTAAATCGAAATAAAGCCAAATTGGTCGTATTTCGTTTTGAAAAACGAAATAAGACCAAATTTGAAATTTGGCATTATTTCATTAGGCATTATTTCACGTCACCGCAAGAGACCACAAAATTAAAAGTCCAGAAAACCGAAAAACATGATAGCCAAAAAACAGAAAATATAAAACTCTAAAAGACCATGAAGCAAAAGAACAAAAAAAACAGCTTAAATAGCACAAAGCCAATAAACTAAGAGCCGATTTTTCAATCATCGAACAAAAATAAAAATAACAAACTGGCTAATAAACTTATCTAAGTATTCATCATTCGAATAAATAAGAGCGTTTTTCTTCAGATAAAGTCTATGTGAATATTGAAAAATTCAATATTTTGTTATTTGTCGAATAAACACTATCTGCTTGTTTATCTGACGATTGAAAAATCAGCTCTAAGAAGTAAAAAAACCAAAAACCCGGAAATCTTAGAAAAACAAAACGCCAAAAAATGAAAATACCAAACAAAAAAAAAATGAAAAAAAATGCATTAATCCAAAAATATTAAAGCCAAATTAATATTGTAAAATCATATTCGAACCATTTAAGTAGAAAGCCATTAGCAGCGCAGAATGATCTTTGAACTTTATCAAGAATTTGAAGATTAGTACAAACGAGGGTGTCTCATCAAAGTAGTCTCTTCTTATCAACAAAAAATATGTCAATCATTTATTCATGTACAAAAATAAATAAATTCCTTGAATAAATATTATTCCTTTCATTCCGCTCAAAATATCAAAAACCATCAAGTGTCCAGCTTTTCAACTTCCTAAAACTGCTCAAACTGTATGTAATTTCCGGAGGCAGTAAAAGTGTCTGCATTCAGCTCAAGCTCAAGCAATGCTCGTCAACCCCTTAAGTGTAATTACTTTTCTATGAGAAAAAACATTGGTCCCTAGCCCTGCAAAATTCATTTTAATGCAAGTTAAATCGTTCTTGCAATTTATATTTATTCAGTGCAATGACCAAAATTGGACTATGATTAAAAGTAAATTTCCGTCTCTGTTTGTCTGGAGTTGCAATCCTACATTCTGTTTTAGCTAAAGCGCATTAATATACATAAGACTTTTGATGAAAGTTTTCTTCTTGGTATTTCGGTCTCCAGGAGTCTGTTAACCGAAAAAGCCTCAGGTATAATATTTCCTTGTTTATTCGCTTAACGAGAAAACTTTTGCAACAGTATAAAACAAACCAAATAAAATATGAAATTGTTGTCGTCTCGTCAAGGGTCTGGCCATCTGATGATGATAAGCAAAATTGTTTGACTTTAAGTCATTCAAAAAAAAATTACCAAAGTTTGTGTAAACGTGGACTTTGGATCTGAAATAAGTTTTATTGTCAAACTCTGTGGAGGAGGAGGCAATAAGAGTAAGTATACACCACAGTGTACAGCCTTTTAATTGTACTTCATAATAAACATTAGATTATGAAGGAACAATATATAAAACTGTCTCTTACGTTTGGATGAGAGTATAAGGAAAGAAAATGCTTGCTGTTCATGATTTGGTACATGCAATATGTTTCGATTTATGCAGTTCCTGTTAACTTAACATTTTCCGAGGAAGTCCCTCGGGGTGTTCCCAGACAGAATCGCAAGAGCAATTCACTATTTTGTTGTAAGTACAGCTGAGTACGATCGAAGTTATTTGTTTGACTGCGTGTTGAAGCATGATTGTCTACGGATTTCTGAAATAGAACAATACCCGTACGATATTTAACTTTTGTTTTCGAAATGTAAACAGCGCTGTATACCGCGGTCGCACGTTGGGTTTTGATGAGCCACGTTCAGGTGTCCCGAAAAGGGCTACCACGAAGGTTAACGTGACAAACATTCACGATCTCGTACTGACAGAGAGCTGAGACAGTAGTCATTGCAAGTTCCATATCTTACTTGAAATTTGGGGCATGAAAAAGTTGTCGGGACAATGGGTTCCGTGTTAGCTCCCCGGGACAACTAGGGAAACCGTGAGTGCAGTGTTTAACACTGTTTAATTTCAATCTGAAGGTTTTTCTGCATCGTTTCGCAACACTAGATGAAGTATGGATCTACTAGATAACAGAAGTAAAGGAACAGTCAACACAGTGGACTTCAGCTGGCGAACCACGCTTAAATTTGTCTAAATGGCTACGAACTGTTCTCGAGATTTGGTCCAGTGCGAGTCCTTATTTCGAAGCGTGAAAGAGTTATCGACGCCATCGAGTCCTACTTGGAAGACTTCGAGAAAGCGTATGTCAGACCCAGACGGGTTACAAAAGTTGGACACTTAGTATGCTAAATAATTAATCGCCACTTTTCCAAAGTTTGGGTTTAACTTTTTTAGGCTAAGTTCTTTATAAAGTAAAACGAAATTTTCTTCTTCACAACTTGACACCAATTTATAAAACCCGTCCTATTTATAGATACATAGATATTTATTTTCGTAGAAAAAAGAGTTACAGTTGACATGAACCTTAGTGAATACTCACAGCTTGCATAGAGATGTGATATTTACAACTTACTGAGGAAAAAATATCTTTCGGTATGCTAATTAATTGATTGAATGAAAAACTATTGAAGGAGAAGGAGAGGAGGGTTATAAAACCCGTCAATATTTTCTTTTTCTGTATTTTTGAGAGTATTTTAGAGATAAATTTATTCTTCACAACTCCAAGCTTGTTTCCGTAGTAATTTCAAAAATAAACACAAAAATGAAAGAAAAAAATATCACCCCTTCACAATTCTCTGTAGGCAGGTATATTCATTTAAATTTTCATTGTTTATTCAACAATCGCAATATTTCGATGGAAAATTTAATTTGCATAAAGAATTCAATACGAAATTTAATATCCGCTGCGAGCGTTATAGGAACCTATATGTGTTAGCTTGTGAAGCTGTGAGGCACATTCTTTTTTTCAATTTTTCATCATAAAAATGTTAAGGTAGCTGAATGTGGGTAGAATGTGCTACGATCAAAAATGATTGTTATTCCTCACCGATTGCCATTTCTGCATTTAACATTTTGTATGTAGACAGTCTTGATTGTTCCTAAGGCAATCAAATTAAATTACTTTACACCTTATGAAAAAACAAAAGAGTCCGCCAACGGGAATTGTTTCGCTAGAACAAAGAAGCTTACATCTCCTAATTTAAAAATTAGCAACACAATTATTTTGGTCTAGGCCATTTTTCCACTCACGAGTGTCGCATTTCTTCAATCTTTAAACTGGTACCTACTGATCTTCAATCTTTAAACTGGTACCTACCAGAGATTAAAATGAGTCAAGTATTGTTTGTAAGTTTCGGGTATTTACTCAAAGAAAACGAGTTTGAACAAACTGAGTCAACGCACAAGCAAGTAATTTTGAGTTTTTTTATTCATGAGTAAAATTATTTACAAATCATCCCTCATTTCAAACGAGTTCAAACGAGTTTTCTGGTTGAAAGTAAGATCGCTTGCAATCACCACTCAATTATTCATGGCGCTTGTAAGTAAATCGAAAAATAATGTTTGGTTTGTTTGAGATTTGTGTGCTGTGTGAAAATGTAGGTAATCTATGGCAAGGAAGTTTATTTTTATCGTTGATTTGTTTCATTCTCGAATTTTTATATCAAATAAAATAGAAACGAATAGAAATAAATAAATCCACATAATTTTGATTATTTTGATTTTTTGTGATCAAAACACCATTGTAAAATGTCAACAGGACCTTGTGTATAGGTTTCAATATACATTAGGATTTCATGAGGAAATGAATCCGCGTTGTCAGTTGAATTTTCTCCAGCAAAAAAATGAATAATTATGGACTCGTAATATCTTCAAACAAGTTTACTGATTGAAAGTAAAATCGCTTACAATCACCATTCCATTATTCATGGCGCTTGTAAGTAAATCGAAAAATAATGTTTGGTTTCATAGCTTAACCTTAAAATGTTCATTCATACCTACCTCAATTTTTGTTTTATTACTCAAATTAAAATAAGCCAACATCCCACCCTAGAAAAGGATTACATATTATCCAGAAAGTAGTAGGTAGCTTGTTTATAGGTAGAAGGTCAGATATGCAATAAAAACATTAACAATATTCAAAATATACTTACAAAACTGCATTCTCTACCAACCGGAAGCAGGTATTCCCACGACATAATCTTCGTCAATCACTATTTTCTATTTAGGTAGATATTCAAACATACCTAACCTATTTTAATGTATGCATTCATTAATAGATCCTTTCTTTAATTAATGTGAAAAATAATCTTTCCAGTGCGGATTATTATATTTATGACTGCAAATCCGGCCACCTAACGCATTTATAAATATTTCTATTCATTAAATTACAACCCATACAAAGCCTGCATCTTTAATTTTTTTCTTCGTAGAGAAAAAAAAATTTGAAACGTCCAATCAATTTTACCCGAAAACTCAAACATATTTGAGTAAGTACAAGCAAGCAAATTGCTTGTGAATCAATTTGACTTGAAATGATCGAAAACGAAAAATATTTACGAGTTCCTTCTGCTTGCTTGGTTTGACTTACAAGCCTTTTTATTTACGAGTCAAATTATTCATAAGTAAGGGTTGCAATCGAACGAGTATGAACAAACACACAAGAAAAAGTTGGATGTGTTCGAACTGTTCAAACATACTCATTTTAATCTCTGGTACCTACTGATCTTCAATCTTTAAACTGGTACCTACTCTCAACGACCATGAATGTAAAGCGTCCGCTAAACAACTTCTTTCTTTTTTTGAAAATACTGTAAAAAAGTACAATACTTCCGGTTAATAATGGAAAATAATTTCATTCAAATGGCTGCCTCGGTTGGCCAAACAATAGCCTACACGATCGGTCCAATTTTAAAGCACATTATCAATTGCGTGCAGCTGTATTTCACCAATGGCTTCACGAATATTGTCCTTTAAAGCGTCAATTGTCTCTGGCACCCCACATATAATAGTCCAACGGTGTCAAATCGCAGCTCCGAGGTGGCCAAACGACATCAGCTCTGCGGCTGATAATGCGATCTTCAAAAACAGGGCGCAAAACATCGAGTGTAGATTCGGCTGTGTGGCACGTAGCGCCGTCCTGTTGACATCAAATGCTGCCAATATCCTCCTCTTCAATTTTTGTGGGCAAAAATTCGTTCAACATGGCCCCATAACGACGCCATTGACTGTAACGGCCACTCATTGCTCATTTTCGAAGAAAAATGGACCAATTATGCCTCTGGACCAAAATCCGCACCAAACAGTGACTCGTTTTGGGTGTATCGGCTTTTCAATGTATGCGTGCGGGTTTTCTGTGCTCCAAATGCTTGTTTACATACCCGCCAAGATCAAAATAAGCTTCATCTGAAAAGATGATGACAATGTTGCTTGTTTACATATCCGCCAAGATCAAAATAAGCTTCATCTGAAAAAATGATTTTTTTGGCAAAATCTTCATCTTCTCTAAGTCGATCGCAGGCCCACTTAGCGAAGCGAAAACGCATTGGATGGTCAGTTGGCTTCAACTCCTGAACCAAATGGACTTTGTAAGGCGTCATACCAAGGTCTTTATGCAAAATTCGTCTCAATGATGTCTCCGAAATGTTCAATTGTTGAGAACGACACGGTGAATAAATGATGTTGATGGCGCTTCACGCCCACTTTCTGCCACAGCAGCAATATTCTCGGTTGTACGCACTGTTTTTGGCTTTTCACGCTTTGGTTTATCGATGAAGATGCCAATTTCTTTTACTTTTTTCATAAGATAACGAACATACGGAGCTGACGGTGCTTCTCTTCTTCCAAAATCCGTACGCAATTTTCGCACAAATTCTGCAACATTACCATGATTTTCAAAGTAATGTCGCAATATTTCCCAGCGTTGTTCAAGCGTATACACAACCATATTCGTTCAACGGATAATTAGGATAAAACTAATTTATCTGTCAAATCAGCCATGAGCTAAGGGTAATTTGTGTTATAAATGTTATATACCAAAACTCAGCACACATGATGAGGTCAGGCTGAATGACATACGCTGATTAGTCGCTGATGCGTGGAATGGCATTAATGAATTTTAACCTCGATATTAACATTCATACCCACTGAGGACACTAAACAGATGTTCGTCTCTAAATGTATTTGAAATTATCGTTCAACGGAAAGACTTCAGATCCAGAGTGTCAGGATAGCATTACAAGAATATCCCACTAACCTCGATCATTCGATCTTCAACATCAGTTCAGTTGCATCAAGTAAGTCGAGCAAAACATATCCAGCAGTCAACATCAACTGTACAGAAGGAAGAAATCACCAGAACAACCAACAGTCATCCTATAGTGGTCAATGAACACACATCGTAAGACCAAGACCAGCCAGAGTAATCTGTGTAAGCCGTAAGACCAATAGGCGAAAGCCGTAAGACCAGTAGGCGAAACCTGTAAGACCAGCCGGCGAAAGCCGTAAGACCAGCCGGAGCAATCCGAAAGACCAGCTGACGAAAGCTGTAAGCCCAGTCGGCGAAAGCCGTAAGACCAGCTGGAGCAATCCATAAGAGCAGTCAGTGAAAGCCGTAGACCAGCAGACTAGAAGCAACTGCAGCGAAGAGAAGGCTCAGCCTTTGATAAAAAGTACTATTACATGCCTTGAAACCAAAGCTCCGACCACTTGGTGTCGGAGCTTTGTTTTTTGCAAAACGCCGTTTCTGGCCAATTTATCCATCGCAGGGTTCATTATTATGTTATGTTACAACTAGAATTAAATAAAACTATAATGCACCTTGATAGACTCTTGAGGCTATACAAAATGTTTCTTATTGTTATGATAAAAGTTATATTTAAATCAAGAATTGCTCATACTATAACAAACCGTTACAAATCTCCGGTTTTGTTCGACAAAACATTCTTCCTTTAAAGTGCACCTCCCTATAACCGGACATTTATGTATATCAAAACTGGCCCATGTTAAAATACCAACGAATATGGGTAAACACCCCCGAACTGCGCACCTGCATCATCCCACCATAGTACAGGCCTCTGTAAATGTATATACCACCTTTGTATAGGCCACCTGCCATAAGACGGACACCAATGCCCAGGCTTATTTCTGCGTCGATAGTATTTGACTTCACCACCCTCATAATTCACACTCAGTTATAACCGGAATAAAGAGGAAGCAAAACTGAAGAAGGTATGTATTTTTTGCCAGCTGGTCTCGATAGAAATAAATTAATAAACTGTTTCAACTCATTTTATTCAAAACATACTGTTAAGCCTTAAATTACTACAACAACAACACTACAATAGCTACTTTAAAAAAATCAAAATCAAAATAAAATTAAGGTTTTACGAGGTATTCTGTTGAGCTTAGGAGAGCTGTTAATTTTTCATTTCAAGACATCCTCTTGAAGTTGAAATTGAGTCAATATGGCAACATAGTTTATAATGGCTGACAACATCTGCAAAAAAAATAGCGTCACTCCACATAAGATAGGCCTTTAAGAAACAGATCTTACTACTGTTATTAAACCAATATTTGCAGTAATTGTTGACCCGATTTTGTATTCATGATTTCTATTATGGTTATTCCACCAGAGAGCGTTAGCGACAATCTGTCTTATGCGTCCATTTCCTGGAAACGATTCGTCCATCAACTTTACTATCCTGATACACTTCTTGCCCTTTTCAAAATCACAACCACAAACAGAAATTATTTGAAAAATAACCACATTTGACGGCTAACAGCTCACCTCATTCAATGACATCGAACAATAAATCGGCATCATGACCATTTTATACGCAGCCGGTAACAGAAACAAGAAAACAAACAGTGCTTGCATCCAAGACGACCCGTCCAACCTCGACGAACGTCCAAACATCAAGAACAACAAACTAGTCGCCAATGTAAAATCATGTGCCAGACAGGATCCCATACAAAATCCATAAACACCATTTAGTTCATCAATTACCTCATAGAGTTCTCGATAAATCGCTATTGCTCTGCACAATTTCGATTCACAGACCATCGAACTGTCGCCATAGCGTTTCTTCAGATATTCGGGATTCAAGAGTTTCTGCATCAGTCGAAACCTTATCCGCAGCAAATCGGCCACTGTCATGAAGCCGTACACAATCATATGCATGCCGGTTAAAATGAACGTGTGGCAGAATGTGACTAGATAGACTGTCAGGAGGTCACCCTGTGACCAGAAAGAATTGACTGCAAAATTGACACTATTCCCGTAGACCAGAAATATTATGATGACCAATGAAACTTTGTAAGCGATTTTTCCGTAGCACATATCGACGCCGAATTCCTTGACTAGTTTCGAGTCGATTTGGTCGATGTGGTCGAAGAGGTGAAGATGCTGAGTGTTTTTACTTTGCATGGAAATGACGTTGGACAGAAATGTCAGAATTGCCACTGTTATGTTAAACAGACACACAAACATCAAGACATTGTCCATTTCCTCGAAATATTTGGTGTACTTGGGACTGGTGCGAATCATGTGTGTTCCCACAGCAAGGCCAGCCACAATGAGCAGTGGCACTGTACAGGTGTAGAGGTGCATTATCCTGGTCTGACGGAAGCGGTCGCCGATTTTCAGGAAGCGCAAGTAGCAGCTCGTAAACAGAACTCTGTTCTGTAAGGTTAGACTGTCAAAAATGCTACGACAGGGTTTCTTCGTCTTGGCCATTTTTACTGGTTTAACGCCCTGCAATGTAGTGAATGAGTGCAAAGAGTGACTTGTATCACTCTGGAGCTCCTAAGGACTAATATAACGTTAAAATGTTCTCCTCAAATCACAGAGATATCTTAATCTTTACGAGCATGTTATTAAATGGTGGCTGGGGCTTAAAATCGATTATTTTTAAGTGGATGTTTGTACCTAATCGAAGCTCTTAATATCCAACTAATTGACGGAATAGGTCACAGGATATCAGATCTGGCATAACATTGTATTGGGTGTATGCAGACTGTTCTTATCGGGCTAATTGGTATTGTTGACTTTTAAAGACTTGATATTTGTTTTTATGGTGCGGGTGGCTTGGAAGTGCTTTTATGGGGCATTTATATGACGGAATCCAGATGTGATTATGTGATAGTGTCGAATGACTTGAAAGGATTAGTTTTAATAGCTTCGGTTGAAGAGGGGATTTTATGGCAATTGTGTTTTATGTACAAACTGCTTAGTTGAATCACTTGTTGGAAGCTACTAGTATTGGAATAAAAAGAACAATGGTAACAGCACCAGGTTTTGATACAATTTAAAATTGCCATTAAGTTTATTAAAAATAAACTACTTTGTTACATCCGTCAACATATTTAACACGAGGTCGTAAAATTGTCTTGATAGATAGATTGCAACTCAACCAAGGTCGGGAGACCAATATTTCTGTCCATAATTTCAATTTCTATTTAGGTTTTTCTTGCTTTTGGCTCTCGTTTTCTTATCAAAATAAGCTCGGTTTGGTAACTTGACGTTGGAGAGATCTATAAATCGATTGTGACATGCTATGCTGAATAGCTCCACCATGTTCTCAATTTCGGCCAAAAGTCTAATAAAAGGACTCTGTAACGCTCACCGTTGTTCCTAGTCTCATTTTCTTCGAAAAATTGTGAATTGGTGTAACGAAGTAACATGCTCTTTCATACACACTCACTGCCTTCGGAAAATATAAATACACTAGTATTATCGTACTATTACTATTGATACAATAGTATCGATCTAGTAATATTGGTCAAAGTAAGCCTGAAAAATTCGATCATTTCATCATCGATACTTCCACCACCAGCGGCAACGGGTTCCGAACTTGAAGACGTGCCATCCCTTTTGATTGCTACCAGGGGCTTTGGTGCTAATCCGTGACACAAGGGGCATTGTTCCCGTTGATGCGCGCCCCCATGGGTTTTATACCTACCAATCCGTGCAACCAGGGGCTTTGTTCCTGCTGATATGTGCCACCAGAGACATTGTCTCTGCTGATCGGTGTGATTATGGGCTTTATCCCTACCGATCCGCGCCGCCAAAGCCATAATTACTGCTGATCCGTTCCGATAAGAGCATTGTTTCTGCTTATATGTGCTAATAGGGGAATTGTAGGTACCTGCTGATCTGTGCCACGAGCGGCGTTATAGCTTTCGATCCGCTGCCGCTAAGATTATCGTCCCTATTATGAAAGTCCCTATTAATGGCGCGAAAATATGACTACACCAGTTTCATACCGACAAGACCTTAAGCAAAGCGCTCCTCCTTTTTTTATTAATTCGCACTCAAGAGGCCCTTAATATGCTAGAAACATGCTGCGAGCGAGTAACGACCAAACAGGGGCAACATGAATCGTTACGACGCATACACCTTGTTCAACGGCGACGTACTATTGTCAGCGAAACAATTTATTATTTATTCGAAGTTGCAGACAAGAGCTCATTAATAAAAAATGAAAAAGAGTGTCGGTGACAAAACAGTGCCCTGCGACACACCAGCATTTGTGTTGTAGGTTTGAGACTCGAGTCCGTCCAATTCTACTTGTATAGAACGGTTCGAAAGAAAGTTCATAATCCATCGATGAGTTGATTTCGTTGCGTCAAAAATCCACAAGTCAAGTCCTTTAGGAACTATATTGAATCATTGAATTGGGTTAAAAATCGGTGCTTGTATTATGGACTAATAACCTAGCAAAGCAAGCCAAGAGTTAAGAAAATTTCTTCTGCAGTATCACCAGATTTTTCAATTAAGAAAAAGAAAATTTCTATTGAGATTTAGTGACGTTCGAATTTAGATAACTTTTGCAAGACTATGAAATAAAATTCAAAGAGAATGAAACACTTCAAAAAACTGTTTGAACCTTTCTACCAAGTATTTGAGACATTGATTTTTTCGTCTGCCTTTTGCTTTCAATTAATTTCGACTTTTGAAGTCAACATCGGCATCATCAAACACTTCCTTTGAGACTCAAAGTAAGAACAAACCTCAAAAAGTTGAAAATCATTTTTACACAAACAAAAACAGAAGCTACTCAAACTTCAAGAAGCTAACCAAAATGCAGTGTTTACATTTCCTTCCCATAGCCTTGAACTAAAATTGAGAAATTCCAAATTCCAAAATGACATTTTATGCTTTTGTAATTTTTGTTGTTTTTTTTTTTTTGCACTAAGCATAAAGCATAGAACTTGAATTGCAATTGAATTTGAATTTCATTTCAATTCAGAATCCCTTAATGATATACCAATTATGGACTCAAAATCATTCAACTGTCATATGCACTCGCAATTATAATTGAATCAAACTGATGTTCGATGTACCGAACTAAAACCCAATCACAACCCTTCCAATTTAAGCCCAAATAAACGTCGAGTGAAACTCATACTCATGTTCAGTTGAATGGAAGCAGAGAAAAATAAAGTGTTAGTGAATACGAACAGTGATCGAAATGAATGTCCTTAATTGCAAAAGGGAAAGTAGAAAATTGTAACATCCTTGTCCCTGTATCATCTGCCAATAGGAAAATGAGTGGTTGGTATAGAGGCATTGAGAACTTGATGGTTGGATGAATAGACGAGGACGATCCACTCCTTTTTTTATGACACATAGATGTCCCGATGCCATAATTTGTAATCTATTTTTATTGATGGTCCAGTTGGTGTGAAGTCTTATTTCCGCAAAAAATGGAATGCAAGAGATACAAAAAAATTGTTGCCGGTAGTCTTACAGCAGGATGGTCCAAATTTTTGAAAGGGAGTATGTTACAAACATTTTTTGTGAAATATTAAGCGTACATTATGCTCAAACAATTTAATGATATCGAATAAATCAGCTCGAGTGAACAGAGCTATTAAAAACTGAATTGAATGAATAATTATAAAATTGATGGTGTTATGTGAGAACATTTTAAATTTGATTTTATTTGCTTATATGCAAACAAAGCTTTGATAGTTTTTCTTTTTTCCAGTTGAAAATTTATTTTTTAATAAAAATATCGAATATATACAAAAACAAAGATATTTGGAAAACTATAATGAAAAATAATTTTTTTCATCTACAGAAAATCAAAGCATTTGCGCCACAAACGACGCCATTCAGACTTGGGGCGTCCTGGTCTACACCAGCCATCCAGTCATGATCCTACCTCAAAGAACTTTCCACAGCCGCAGGTGGGAGGACCAATTGATGGTGTTATGTGAAAACATTTAAAATTTTATTTTATTTGTTTATAAGCAAACCGAATTATTTATTATTATTGTCATGTACATATGAACACTCTATCTCTATTTTGAAACACAAGAGCGATGTTGTGCTTATATTTGTATTTGTACTCAGCAAAATGCTCTCGAGCGTATTATCGGAGTAGATTTCATGAAAGATCATGGAGTAATATTGGAAATCCGTAACCAAGTCCTAAAATATCGAAACATCGAGATTGCGATGAACTATCGGATCTAAAAGAACTCGTCATCTGTGAAAAACGTCATCAAAGAAGATCTCACTTCCTCACTTCTTCAGAAGTATTGGTATGGACGAAATTGAAGGGTAATCCTGGAAGCCATCGAAACGTCATGTTGGAACTAGCAACGCTAATGGTGACTTTTTGATCTGTTAAGAAAATGGTCAACGGACGAATACTCAGCATCAAGCTATTCAAGCCGAACCAAGTGGAACTTAGGAAAGATGAGATTGTTGGACAATACAAATTTGTGTCAGTAATAACAAGGATCAATGACCAACGAAGAAGAATCAAGGCAAACCTTGAAGTTCGAAGAGCTTAATTCCACGAAGACAAACATTGTCAAGTCTCCTAAACTTGTTCACCAACAACGAAGAACTGCGGACATTTTTTTGTCATCAAAAGTGAAATTCGACGGAACACAATTGGTTCAACATCGTATCAATACTAGAAATGCAAAGCCGATTCAATAACCTGTAAAACGCATTCCACTAGCCAAACAAAGTGAGATTGAAGAATTGATAACCACCATGAAAGAAGTGGATCTGATTGAAAACTCAATAAGGTCTTGGCATCTTCAGTGGTCCTGGCAAGGAAAAAAGACGGATCAGCCCGCTTTTGCATTCACTCTTTAAAACGGAGGTTAAATATCTGGGACATACATTCTCATCCCAAGTAGTTAAGACGGATCCTGATAAAATTGACACCGTGAAGAATTGTTCAACACCACAGAACACACATCAACTCCGAAGCTTTCTAAGTTTAGCCACCTACTTTAGGAGCTTTGTCCAGAACTTTGCCAAGAGTCTACATCTGCTAACGGAAAAAGGGAAAGCGCTTAGGTGAGTGCGAGCATAGCTTCCAAGAGCTCAAACAACGCTTATGTAACGCACTAGTGACTAGTGCCAACCTACCCGACTACCGGAAAACTTTCATTATATTGATGCTGATGCCAGCAACGTCTGAAGACTGAATAGATGCTGTTCTATCGCAGGTGCATGATGGCGAAGAGATAAGTACTCTCGAAGTCAGAGAGAAACTATTGTGTGGCCAGAACACTTACTACGGACAAAAGTTTCCTTTCCAAACTGACCATGGAGCACTGAATTGGCTTTTGAATTTCAAGAATCCAGAGGTTCAAGTGGCGAGCAGCTTCACTCAAATGCGGTTGGAAGGGGAAGCTTCACTCAAATTTGAATGTATACTATCTCAGAGACCGTGTAAGCAGGATTGTTAGCATTGCAGGCGGCAAAAAGAAAAAGAAATGGTTACTGTCGAAAGAACCAGAGCTGATCTCATTTATGGCTGGAGCAACGATGAGCTGAGAAATGCCCAACAAGAGGATCCAGATATCGAACCCATTCTCGCATGGAAGGAACATCAGGAAAAACCTGAATGGGGTGATATCTCAAACAGAACTCTAGTTCATTGGGAATAAGTGCCCCTATTCCTCCATGCTCAAGAGGGTGTCCATAGACGTAAGTGGGAAAGAGTGTAAGTGGGTAGACCATAAGTCCCATGTAATGCAGCTGGTTTTGATATGATCGAAAGTTTGTTTATTTGTTTATTTGTTTATTTACGACAGCGATTCAGCAAGGGAAGACGTCGAGAAGTGGTGC
Source organism: Sphaerophoria taeniata (assembly GCA_943590905.1). Taxonomy (NCBI): domain Eukaryota; kingdom Metazoa; phylum Arthropoda; class Insecta; order Diptera; family Syrphidae; genus Sphaerophoria; species Sphaerophoria taeniata. The sequence continues at coordinate 48,539,005 of OX016540.1, forward strand.
CGAAAATGTGGATACCTCGTAGACAAAAAGGATTGTCACCGAAGCTTCAACAGAAGTGGGAACGATGTATCCAGTATGCAACACACATTCCTTTGCTGCGTTTTTTCGTAAAGAGTCCTTGAGCTCATCAAATCAATACAACAACATTCCAACCAACCCATCCGTCCAACCTACCATGGAAGACTGCAGACTGTCCACACCATTTGGAAGGCGATAAAATCTGCCAATATCCGGTTGAACATAAAAATACATGAAAGTGTCTTTATTTATTGTTCTTATATTTTTTTTTCAACATTTATGTACATATTTTTTTCTGTCGCAATTTAGTCGCTTATATTTTTTTATCAACGAAGACCGATCGCATCAATGAATGTGTCACATGGAATGTTGTTGAATTTCCGCTCAAAATAAATGCGAACATGTGTTTCCTCCTGGAAAGTTTAATGTTCTTTTTGTCGTATATATCAGTGCTATTATTTCGTATGCTGCCGATTATTTTTATATCGAGTGTGTGTGTTTTTTCACTTTATTTTTATTTCTTTATACAAACAAAAAATATAAAATAAATGTAAAATTGTGGAAATGAAGTCCTTCGGTGTTTTTTTTTCTTGCAAAAAAGTATTTATAGCCAATCATGGGGACAGACTACTTTCAATCTGGAAATGTTAATTAAGGCGAGAATATTATTATTTGTTTGTATGTCTCGGCCCTCTATCAGGTGGAATTGTTGAAAGGGATGTACGAATTAGCTGTCAAGTCCCTATTGGAAAACCTGATATACCTACATATATTTAGTGAATTGCATAAAAGAATGTTTATAGAAAGCAATAACATAATAAATGTTTCCGACGTAGGAATTCGGATACATCTATCCCCCAAATTAATTACACAACAAAATTACTATTCACCGCCACAAATATCTCAAAACCTAAGCAATTTTTGATGTCATTAAAAGTCCTCAAGGTGATGCCATGTCTCGAAATTAAGTACCGACAAGAAATAAATGACTTCCAAAGCTAAGACCAACATAATCCGATTAAACCAATAATTCGTACTTAAGACGGCATCAATAGCGTCTAATCTGTTTGGTAGTCCATATTCACCTATAACGGCCTTAAATTTGCCTTAATCTTGAATACCATTTACCTGCCACTAATAGCAACAAAATCCAATTAGAAGATTCAATAAGAAAAACCGCAAATTTCGGCATCATTTGTTAGAAGCAATTGCTAGCGATGTGGAATTGCTAAGCTAAGCTTTTCGGGTATAATAAACAGTTGAATTGTTAATCCTTTAATTTTCGATTTAATACCATCAACCACACGCACCATTTCACGCCTTAAATACAAATATTCAAATAACTGAGTGAACACCACCGTTACCACCACCGCCGCCGCCGCCGCCGCCACCCGCCAGCAGCACCACAGTCAACGAAATGACAGCGACAGCTTACTGTCACACAATAAATTTTGGGTTGAAAACAATTTCGAAAACCCTTAACCACAAACTCATTCATTTTTGTTTGAATTTGAACTTTGAAGTGGATAAATTGTGAAGTGCGATCACAATAATCGGACGAATGCGGTTACAGGCTGCGTGCGTGTTTTACCATTAAACTAGCAATTTTTGCTTTATGAAGGTGTTAAAGCTGTCACAGACATTTCGTAGGAAAGTATGTTGAGATTGTGGTGTTACTTCTGAGGTAGTTAGTCGTGTCCTGTTGTAGGTGGAAAACTGCTGTCTAACACTTTCAGAGACTCTCGTACTTCGTACAATTTTCATTTATAATTTGCGGGTACTAAAGAGCTTTTACTATCCCCATTTATGTGCCAAGAGCACAGAGCAACAGGAAAAGGTGTCGATCTTGAAGAATCATGTGCCAAGAACAACACCCGATGTTTCCAAACAGTAAAGGAAACCTAGTCACCGAAGAACAGGGAATTGCAGATGTTTTCAAGCAACACTTCCAGCAGCTGCTCAATGCGCATAATGTCGAGTGAGCCAATGACGAAAGAGAAGCGATACCAGTCAATGAAGACCCAGTCCAAGCCTCCACCACGGAAGAGGTAGAAAGAGCCATACCTACAAAAGCTAAAATATAATAAGTCCGCAGGGTCGGGCGGCATACCCGCGAAACTCTTCAAATATGGGGGTGGTCATCAGGTCAGTCATCAGTCATCACACAGTAGAAGAATGCATGCCCACTGACTGATCTTTAAGTTCCAAATGCCCATCAACAAAAATGGCGATTATATGCCATGCAAAAACTACCTATCCAACGTACTGTGTGAGAGTCTTAAACCGTTCTGCAACACAAAATGTACCAGTGTGGCCTAGGGCCAGGCAGAACAGCGATAGACCAAAGGAGTTCAATCCCACAACCGACACTTTAGTGGAGATCCGACCAAAAATTTACCCTAGCGAACTGCTAGGGTTCAAAACTCCTCACTTTAAAGACAAAATATCTGTCATACAGGACTTTAATTTTACCAGTCCTACTCTATGGCGCAGAGTGTTGGAAGTGTTGGACAATAAGGGGAAATGATGATGGACCCTTTCGAAAGAAAAATTATTTGACGAATTTTCGGTTCCGTATGCGAAAATGGCGAATCGAGAAGAAGGTTCGACCGCGAACCAAGAAGAGACGACTAGATTCTCGAGGCTACATCGAGCGTAACGACGACAACGTTCAAGCAAATAAAGTCTTCCCTTCGCAGCTCCCGCTCTCGAAGACGACCAGGAGAACCGATCCTTCGACCAACTGACTGCGGTTGACAGAGCGCTCTGTTTGGTGACTGGAGAGTGCATGCGAGGGAACGTTCCTGACGGAAAGCTGCAGAGTCTCAGGTTGAGATCCCTCATGGATTGGGAGCTGGTTAAGAAAGTAAGTATGTCGATGTACATGAACATTGGCCTTGAATTCCCAATATTGCAATTACTGGGGAAGACATTCGTGTAATACAACTAAAAAGCGCATCTCTTTACTTATCAGTACGTCACAAGTTGAGGGTAAACAGGAGAATAGCCACAAGAGGTGGCTAGTGATGCCACTTGACTTGTTCGGTCTAATTGATACAGGTACTACCGACAGTGGCAAAGTGATCGTGATCGGAGATGATTTGTTGAGGAGTATGCAACCCCAAAATAGGAGATCATTACAGAACTGCACCAACTAACAGAGGTTTAAGTGTCCTAAACATCTTTTACAAGATCTTATCTGCAGTTCTATGTGAACGTTGGAATTGGAAGCCTTTTACGTCAACAAAGTGATAGGTCCCAAAAAGTCCAACGTCGATCAAATACTTCAAGTGGTTACCTACCACTATAAAAAGCAATGTTTTTTTTGGTATTCCAGAAAAACTGGTCCGTCTTATTAAGATTGATGGAAAAACCCTCATGGATGCATTTGAAGTCAAAAAAATGTGCAAGACAAGGCGATATGGGCTGTTATGCGATTTTCTCAACATCACTCTTGAAAATATTGTGCAAAACTCAAACGTCAACACTTGAGGCAAAGTCTATCGAAAGTCTATCCAACTTCTAGGATATGCAGACGACAATGGCATAATTGGAAGATCACAGCGTGATGTCAGAAGCATTTGCGAGCTTTCGGGATGAAGCCAGGAAGATGGGTCTAGCGATTAATTAGGGCAAGCCCAAGTCAATATGCCAGTTTCACCTAATAATATCTTAATGAGATCTCAATATCACTTTGACTGAGGCAACATAATGTCAGTCACGTCAAAATAGCTGAATGAGAAATCGAATCCAAAATAATTTCATCTCAGAGATCTCAGAAAATAATCTCAGTTCTCAGCTGACATTTTTTGTTCCACTTAAAAAATCTCTGAGATCTCAGTGAGATCTTGTTATGTGGAACTGGCCTAATGCTATCAACATTGAAAGACACTCAACATTGACGTTTTCTAACTGAGTAGAGACAGATTTAACTTTGACTAGTTAAGGACTAACCAAGGTTCCGCTATTAATTCAGACAACGACACCAGCGACACTTAGAATTAAAATGCAAGTTAGCAGTAAAGTCCTCTATCGTGCAACTAAGGTGTCACTCTTGAAAACCTTCATCATCCCGGTCCTCATGTATGGTGCAGAGACATGGACTTTGACTACATCGAATGAAAACGCTTTGGACTGCTTCGAGCGAAAAGTTCTTTGAGTAATTTTTGGTCCCGTCTGTCTGCGTAATTGGAGTATAGAGACGAAGATTCAAGCAAGAACTGTGCGAGGGGTTCAGCTACACAGACTGAGCCAGAAAAGTTAAGGTCAACGATAAAATGTTTGGCTCATGTAGAGCGAATTGAAAATAATAATTAGGGTCCTCAAATTCAACCAGGAAAAAATTCACGATTAAGGTGGAAGAGGACGTAAAGCCAACTTGGCACGCAAAATTGGAGACAGCTAGCTAGGGACTTGGCTGGAGACGCTTATTGGGTGAGGCCCTGATCCGATCTGGACTGTAGCGGTAGCTCCAGCTTAAGTAAGTAAGTAAGGATGTTCCACACGAGTTGAAAGGAAGCTCTCATTTTCTCAAAGAAATCATCATCCAACTCCGCTTTATGGGGATAGATAGTCTGTACTGAAAGAAAAGACCTAAGAGTCCTAGGGAACTTAAATGGCTTAATAAGTAGAGCGCACACAGTAGCCTTATTGAATTACGTATGCCTCCGAGTTATTTATGAAATTTTTTTATCATAACCATTATTCACAACTATAACAATGAAATTCCCATCAACAATTCATTCACTCTAATATGCAATAACAAAATCCATCGCAATTTTGATTAAGTGTCCAACGTTTATCTATCATTAAAAATTAAGTATAGCATACACCATTTTCTTTGTTTATTTCCATAAAATTATGAGTTTTATCGCAGTCAATTATTTCAAAACCCGAAAATTCATCATAAATCCATCATCCGCATCCACATTGCATTTTGAATAATAAACAAAAACTCTCCCAAAAATCAACATAAATTCAAATAATCAAAATTCGCCAAAAACCTAATTAAAGTTTAGTCGGATTGAGATATTATCATTTCCCGAAAAATATTTACTCGTGTTTGTTGTTTTAAGCCATTGTTACTAATTGAGTAATTTAGTAACTTCTGGTTGCTGTTCATTGCAGTGTACAACCACAACACATCACCCCGCAACTCAACTCAGCCGGTAATAACTTGTTTGGTAGATTTGGAATTTAGCAGATGCAGGTTGGCCGCATCCGCAATTACCTCGTTATCATGCGTCGTTGTAGCCCCGAATAAAGAGCATTTCTAAGCTAAGTGAAACGTAAACGCATTGTTATGTAAATTGATATCGCATTTGGCTTGATTAGTTGATATTTCACATTAATTTCTATATTCCTATCGAAAATGACCAAAAACCCAATACCAAGAGGCCAACCCACCAACCACCGCACCGCGCCGCGCCGCTGCCAACTGCCCGCACACCCACCAAACGCCACATGCTAACGACCAAACTTTATTGATTGATTGTGATTGATTAGCGGCAATTCCTATTCAATTAATTAATTGCCTACTCAATGAAACACGCACACACACACACAGACAATTTTGCTAACTGTAATTTATTATTATTATTCTGTGTGTTTTGTCGATCGTAATCGTTTATGAGTTTAAAGTTGTCAACAACTCTCCTGCTGTCACCGTCAACGCAGTCAGGCGTTGACAGATCAATAAAGTAATTCAACTGTCACTTTGGATTGAGCTCAATTTGATTTTCTAAAAACATTTATTTATTTTGTGCCTAGATAAAGTGTGTCATTTTCCGCAAGACGAAATGACAGATAGTACAAAGATTTGTGGTGAAATATTGACTACTATTATCGACGATGTCCTACACAAAGTAACCCTAAGGAACAATAATCTTGGATCAGCAGCATCGGTACGATTCCTATCGGATTGGTATTTCTCAACTGTTCGAAATCTTGTCAACATGATGTTTTTGCCGGTAGACTTGGAGCCTCTTGATAACACGTTGCAACAGGATTTGGCAAGGAACTACCGCCATTTACAACCGTTGCCAGAGCCAAAACTCAACGATTGAAAGAATAATGGTCGGTGAATTAACGTTACACAGGAAACATGTGCGCGTGTGTGTTTGAATTTGTAAAAGACACGAAATCAATAATAAACACAATAAGAGTTAACGTCCTTTATCCAAATTTATTTTTGTTAAAATTTGTTCACGTGAAAGCAAAGTCCTCAAGGAATGTATTCAAAGGTATGTATGTGTGGCAACAAGGAAGTGGATTATACATAAACATACTCTTCAATTTGCTATTTGGAACGTGGGGCGATAAGAAGGTATTGAATGAATTTATTTGCAAATTTTGGAAGCGTGAGCAAGTTTAATGCTAATTCGAATTGAAAGGCTGGATAACCCGATAAGTAACGTAGGTGCAAATAATACTATTGAAATTTCAACGACGAAGAAGAGAGTAGGCGGTGTACATAAAAGGTTCGTTTAGTCGATATTACTGTTATTTTAATAGGTTTCAAGGGAATTTAAGATTTAGCTTGCCCCGTGTTTGTCTGGATTCTATGAATTTGCTTATTTACCTGAAAATCATTACATTAAAAAAAATATAAATAAACATAAAGCTAGTGCCCGCGGCGTAGTTTTAATGTGCGCTGGCTGTTACACAGAAAAAGAATGTGTGGGTTTGATTCCGAAACAAGTCTGTAGAATTTTTATTTTTATTTCAAGGGCGTTGTCTGAACTGACAAACCTTCCAAAAATTATCAGTCTATAGAGAAAAAAGTGCTTGTCAACTTAACGGTCGGAAGCGATGACTATATCATCTACTTCAGGCAAAAATAAGTTGCCACCTTTGACGGTGATGTTCTGGCCAACATGGTTCTCCAAGAAATGCGGACCTCGTGCGTGCGTGCGTCGGTCGCCACAGCAAACATTAGCTTAATCGGGTTCCGATGGATAATGATGAAATGCGCCTCATCGCTGCAGTTGCTAAACGCTTCAGAACCTACACACCAAACACATATCCGGTGTGTTTTCATTAACTTTCATCACCTGGGCCAGTTGAATTTTGTACGACAGATTCAAGATCTAAAATTGATCTGCAAATGGTCGAGTCTTCATCTTCTATCACGAAAGGCGGCGAATTTTTCGGCTGATTTTGCGTTTCGTCATCGAACGGGTATTAATCGATTAATTATTGACTGCGTGATCATTGATTTTTCGACTACCTGCATCACGAAAACTAGTCAGTCCGTACGTCGCTGTACGCAACTTTTCTAGGAGCCCCTTCTTCGATATCGATATAACACCACATGCGGAACTATCGACCTCCACATCCATTAACGGAAGGCTTATTCTACGGTGGACAGTCACTCCAAAATGGAAATAGAAGAAGACTCTTCTTTAGGAATCGCTCTGAGTGAGGAAGGCCTATTTCATTCCTCCTCAGAAGATAAAGACGCTGATAAAACAGTGGTGGAGGTTGATCTGGCTCAAAGTAGCATTGCTACGATTAATACAGATTAATTTCCACCACATACAATCATGAGCTTAGGAAACCTCATACTCCGACTGCAAAGGAGCCGTAGGTCTAAAAGTACATCGTCAACGGGCTCAGGACTTGGGAGAAAAGTGATCCTAGGTCAGGTCATGTATGTATATAAGTAAAAAAGGGCATAAACGTATTTTTGCTCCCCAATCACAGCAACAGAGGCACAACAAACAACTATTGTCATCACGTCGGGTAAAGCTGTTTCTTGGCATATTTTCGGCATAGGTACCTCGGCCACGTCTGCCCAATTTCTGGAAAAACACCGAAGAAGGGCAATTGCAGACGCGCATTCCAAGAAAGTAAGTCTCGTCATCGATCGGTTCGGACGCTAACGCCCATCACACTGTATGGGGTAGTTCTGACATCAATGTCAGAGGTGAGTCCTTATATTTGACTTTTTACTAAGCTCTAAACTCCAACCATAGCTCCTCCCCTAACCTAATATATCTTAGGAATTTAAGAATTTTGAGTAGTAATACAGATGGAAGCTCTTTCTCCTCAATCTGGTGCATCGCAACTACCTAGGATATGGTCTGACGTTCCGTCTGCTTTGTTGCAGAATCTGCATGTTTGACGCTTATCTCCAGTCATTAATTCATTCATTAAAGCACTCAATATGCAACATTGTTAATGAACCTTTATTTTTAGACAAAAATAAGAAAGAGGAACCAGACGTAGACAAGACTTGCCTCTCTAGGTTTCGAACTGAATCATGAATCATCTCACGGAAGCCTTCAATGAATAAATGAGAATTTCATGTCCCTTAACTATTTGTGGCAGAAAGAACTAGAACTATTCAGGAAGAGTTGCTGCGAGGTCTTCAACAAATCTAAATAAATTAGATCTGCTTCTGAACTGAACATGGACTACCACAGACGAAGAATCTCGAACCAAACAGAGCACCCATTTTCATTAAAACAGTTTTATCACATGCACTTGTTGTGGAGCACTGTCCTTTCATGGTGTGCTGGCAAAACGGACTGAAAAAATGACATCAATAATACCTATGACGAGAAGATATTCATCATCAGCACCGTGAAAACAAATTCGAATTTGATGTCTTACCCTTGCAGAAGCAAAGTAACACCTACTGATAAGCCCACTTTTTTATTTAATAATCTCGATTTATCAGAAACTTCGGTCCCGATTTGAATTTGATGGCTTAAGACCAATAAACCACAGTGTTGATTTTTTTTGAAATATTTTCAGGATAATTAAAACATTTGATTTTCATTATTGATGTTGCTATTTTCTTTTTTCTGTAAAATAAAGTAAAATGTTTAGACACAGACAAAAAGCTCTCTAAAATAAATACCTCATCCATCTTTCACTTCAATCAAAGCCAAACCAAATACCCTTTCACCGTCACAGGAAAACTAAGTTTTCAATTACTTCCCTCCCTCCTTCTATACCTTCTTAAGTCACTACATAAAAACCAAAACAAATTCAGTTAAAAATAGTCAGATGAAAATTCAAATTCTCTTGATGTGCATCATTAAACACTCTTATACTCACTCACAGCTCCATAGTCACCCACTAAACTGCCACTTCCATCTGCCTAATGATGTTTGCCTGCATTTGATTGCCAACACTAAAGGTAGGATTCCATCCATGAAGTCATTTTCAAAACAATAAGAACAAAACAATGTTTTCCCATTTCGGTATGAGGCACAAGAGGCTCAGAGGAGGTGGCAAACCCCCCCACAAAAAAAAACCTTATAACTACAAGTTTTTAGTTTCAAATTCATTTTTAATTCGTTTCTAAATTTCGCCGGCAATTGTTTTGTTTCTGTTTTATGAATTCAAAAGCGCCCCTCTCCCCTCCCCCGCATTGGCATAAAGTCCAACTTGTACCTAAGCCGATATGGAAAATGGAAGTAGAAAATCTAAACTGGTCTGATAACTGTCGACTGGCTGTGTTTAATCCAACAATGAATTAAAACAAAGCAAGACAAACACAAACATGGAAACATGGTTTTTGTATTGCTCTTGTGCTTTGCTTGTTTTCGATGTCCTCATTTTGAAAAGTTAGCTGCAACAAAAAGGCTTACAAACGTGCCTGACTGCTGAATCAAAAGACCACAGAACTCAGATTTGACGGGAAAACGAGTAGATTGTGTTTGAAAGCATAAAAATAAGTATTCCACGGTTATGAAAATCAACAAGCTCAACCAAAAAGAAACTTTGGTCACAACGTGAACATAAAAGTGGAGAGTTCGATGGACTTTTGACAAAGTAAGCTATTTCCCTTGCGATAGCAATTTGGATTAATTTAAATCAAACGCATGGTTTAAGCTACGCAATTTCTGTAAAAACTTGGTTTTATTTGCATTTATCGGGCACTGTGTTGCAAACTAAATTTAATGGAACAAACCTTATGAAGCTTGACTAAAATGCATTTTAACTGACAGAAAACGCAAAGTGAGAAAATAAAAAAGTTTGCTTTTCATTCGATGATGCAAAAGTGGAATTAAATTGGCGTTAATTGCTGATAAGTTATATCAGGATTGTTGGAGTCACATATTGGTCAGCCCTGGTCTACATGGGTGAAATTACTACCGAAAATAGCGGTTACCTACCACTCTTTGTTGCGATTCCGAATTTCGGTAGAATTCATTTTCTAATTTGCAGACATTTTGTCGTTCGTGTACTTTTTCATGATGAAAATGTTGAGTTTATTGAATCATTTGACATTTGCAGTTAAATGATTAGTGCGTTTAAAAATTAAATTCAAAGTTGTGAAGTCTCTTTTGGAAAACCCGATACATTTCAACCTTGTTTAAGAGTCCGATATCGCCATATCGGTTGACATCGATGTCGTCAATTAGTATACCGTCCTTACAAATTCTAGCTTTAATGTGCGTAGAATAACGCTCGCTGCTGTCAAACAACATCATATTACATACGTAGACTACATACAGCCCAACAAACAATGAATTTCACTTTTGACTATAAAAATTACATTTTCGTATCCTGTGCGAGGATAATAATAATTGGATCTTGAAACAAATAGAGTATTTGCAAGTTCGTAAAAGATGATATACTGTGAACGTATACGTACCCTACCTACTCGTAAATGTAACGTAAATGTATTTGGGTTTCACTCTCTTATATTATAGTTGGAAATTAGAACGACAGATCCTGTGGGGGCCATGTAGGGTGTTGGGTTTGCATTTGTTCTTGAGCAAAGAATAAAATTTATAGTAATTACTTGATTTTGGCGGGATATCGGAAAGGAGATAGTAGCGCTTCAGAACCTAATTTCCAAGGTGTTTTTATTTGCAAGGTTCTTCTTAGGGTTAACCACTTTTCGGCTTCAAAAAAAAAATGTGATACCGGTTGGTATAGTTGGCTGGAGACAGGGAAGAAATAATGCTTGACTTTCCAAAGAAATGAAAACTCCTCAAAGCTTGCATCGTAGCTTCCAGAGCAGCAGACAGAATCTAGCATGAGTCTGCGTACCGCATGAAAATGAAGCAAGTTTACCGTAGAGTGGATCGTGATAAGCGTAACTAAATTAACGCCACGGAAGCAGAAGCAGATGTGACAATAGGACCGTTGACAGAAGTACCAAAGAACTCAATGGTGTCCAGCTCTCTAAACAACACCTGGTAAAAGACACAAGCGGATCCCTGCCGTTCGAAGTAACAATCTTCCGAATACTCACCTTGTCAGTCAGTAAAGACCTTGGACTTGACAATATTCACGCAGAGCACTAACGATCAGCCCCAATAACGTCGAGCGAACTACTGCACATCTTCGTCGGCTATTAAGATATCCTTGGAAACAGAGAGCTTTCCTGAAATAAAGTGGACTCTGCAAAGCTCACCTCAAACATCTGGACTACGCGGACGACTTATGCTAACTCTCTCATAGGATTATCGACTTCCAACAAGAGAGCAGAAAGAAATAGAAGTTCCAGGACTAGAGATAAGCTCGGCAAAAACTAAAAGTATCAGCCTTTTGGAAGCTTAGAACTTCCTCATCAACCTAAGTGAATATTTCTGAACAACCGGTATATAGAGATAGTAGACCCTTGGCACTATTTCATATGGGTCAACGATGCACGAAACTCTTTTCTTTAGTTTACAATAAATTGTTCAATTAATCATTAGTTATGTCAATTTAGTTACGTATACGCCCCAGTGAACATGATTTCTTTTTTAACAATTTCTTTTGTAGAACGCAGGATTCCTAACATATTGTTTGCTTAAAAATGGCTTTTGAAACACTTTGAATTTGGAAAGAAGTTTGAATTGCAACTTAAAGTCTTGAATAGAAGATGTTTATATGTCTGAATCCTCAAGTTTTTTCAATTAAAAGTTGGTTTTAGGTTGCGAAGTGGCATACTTAAGTTGCAGATCAATCATGAAGATGGTCTTCTCACTTCACTTTTTACCGCAATTTTTATTGTTATTTTTACTAAATGATGTTGGTTGTTGAAAGTGTTTTATTGTTTTTTGTGAAATTTTCTCCAATTTACGTCCATACTTCTATAAAAACGATTTTTATTTAATTTTTCTAATAAGCAATTAAAATGCAAAAAATTGTCATTAATTGAAAAATAATTGTGACTCTCCCATCGACCTCAAACCAAATGCCACCGCAGCCAGCCAACGAACGTTCGGTTTTTTAAATTTTGCGTACAAACAGCATGTGCAGTAGGTGATTCTTTTCGACCAAAACTTCACTCACTAAATTTTTAATATTTTCCACATTTCACTCCATACTTAAAAAGCATAGGAGTTATGAAAAACCAAACTTTTGGCAGGCTCTTTCCACCACTTACTGGAAGCTGAAACTGGGTCTTTAGTGTCAACTTACAACAACTAGCGAGAAGCAACTTTTATCTAAAAACAAATTATGGCGATCATTTCATTAATCGAAACATCTTTGACAGCGAGTCTCGAAATTCCCTGAATGCACAGCAATGCAAGCAAGCAAATAAGTTTGCATCCCATCTGGCTAATAGAAAAAAATGTCAACACTTAAACTAAGACATTAATCATCCATAATCGATGTCATTTTATTCGAAAGTTTTATTTCAAAGGTTTTATACTCACTCGACGTAAGAAGGCACCACAAACACTTTCCACTTTGGAAAATAGAACAACAAGTAAACAACAAACGAAAAACTTGCAAAAAAGGACAACCTTAAAAGGACAGGTTCTTAAAAATTTACAACTGAAACTTTTAATAGCATTTTCAGTTGAGGAGAAAACTTTGGAATAAGAAAAATAACAGTTTTCCTATGCAGGTAGGTGACAAAGGCATTTAGTAAAGCTTAAAATTGTAAGCTTCGAAACCTGCAACATGAGCTTGTTGCTAAGTAAAGCAATTGCAACATTGTTATAGTACTTTAGGGGGTGGTAATTTAATGTGTATATCCTGAAATCAATGAATTGTAAAAGGGGGAACAAAGGAAAATTTCTTCTTCGAAAATGCTGCAGAAGCAATATAGAAGGTTGAAAGGAAAAGAAATATTTAGGAGAGGTGTTTATGTGGGGCTAACCAGTAACCAGCACTAAAAGAATTCAAACCAACAACTAAGAACTGTTGCAGTTTTAAGTTTCAATGTAACAAAACAACTTCATTTTAATAATAAGTCCGAAAATAATAATAATAAATTGTAACTTTCGAAAAGTCATACATGATCAGATTAACCTCTCCCTTAGAGCCATCCAATAAATTAACATAAACAGATTCAAAATCTATTTCAGGTCTTAGTGACCTTGTGTAAATTTACGAAAAAAAAATATAAATCCTCTCCGTTCACAAAAACAGATTGATGATTTTTTAATTAATTTTAAATTTTTGTAACGAACAAGTGTTCACGTGTCAATTTCATTCATCAACGAAAGTTTTTTTTGTAATCAAAATGCAGTCGGCAAGAGAATCTTGTATCTTCTGCAACAAAAACACCAACAACAACAACAACAATTTGTAATTAATGAGTTGCCCACAACAATGCGACACAAACAAACAAACAAACAAAACAAGACGAGGCAACAACATTAAAACAGGAAAAATAATGATTAAAAGAAAACTTTTCTTGTTCCTCGCTGCAAATCCTTTGTAATCCTTTGGAATCCCTTGGAAAAACAGAAAAACAGCAACCAGCATCCTTATGGAAGCTGGTGTAGTCGTGTTGTTCCGCTTTTGCAGCCGTAGTCCCATCTGTTTTGTTGTCGTTTTGTTGAATAATATTTGTTGCTGCGAACTTTTGAGATGCTGTTATTATATTTAGCGATATACATAGGTTCAAGTAACATTTCACTCAGCTGTGTGTTAAGATTGTAATTGCATTTCGTGATGTGGCACTTAAAAAATCGTACAAAAACGAGGACAACCAAATACACGGATCATCATTATGTCGAGCATTGTTGTAAGCATTTGCCAGGCATTTACTCTTCCAATTAATGTTGCTGCGACATGCCTCCTTGTGTATCTGCTAATTAATCATTTTAAAATTGCGGTAGCAGGAGCCAGCATTAGTAGAGTTGTACTTGTTCCAGAAGAGGCAATATAACAACGCTGGTGATATGCTTCTTTAGACTTATCATAATTGCTCTTTTATGTCTGTTTTGAAATTGCGACATTTGACATGGGAAATGTACAAAAGAACATATATACATAGCAAAATAACATATATGTATGTAAATAATTGCAGCAGATTTGGATAGGGAAGGGGGGAAAATGATAAAAATGTCACATTTTGACAGTTAATCTCTCACTCATCATCGTTTTAGAAGACCACATTTTCAATTTCTGCTCTCTTCTACCAATATAACCAGTATCTAAGAAGAATTAGTTCAACCTGAACTCAATTATTTTTCAACACACCATTGACGTAAAAATACGAATTTAAATTTGAATTTAACAATATTGCTTAACTGACCAAATTTCCACCAACGCACTCTCACTGCAGAATGATTGACGACGACGACGTCATTATCATAAGATATAAAAAGAAAAAGTGCAATAAATTCACACCCAGACAAAAAAAAAACACTTAAGATTTGTTTATTGGAATACTATTTTGCATAAAGGAAACAGAACTTTTTTACACTTCCGATCGCATACCTACAGCGCACTTGTAACAACAAACCGACCGAAACGCACGGATTTATTTTAACTTACATCACACAAACTAACGCCATTGTACACAAAATCGAAGAGCAAATTGATGGAATTTAACAATGGAAAACAAACCGTTTTGACCGAAAATAAACCACTAATTTCAGCGGAAACACGCACTCGACTTATTCAAAAACATTAATTTTGTACATTTTCAACCGAATATTACAATATTACATACTAGCGAGAATAATAAGCATAGATAAAGTAAAAGAAAGGTGGTGGCCGGAAATATGACTTTTTTTCTTATATCTTTTGTTGCCTATCTTTTGGGACGTACGTCTATGACGTTAGCAGAACCATATCATAAGCCGGCACCGAAAATTATTCAGCATGTAGGTATTTTGTTACTAATTTGTGCCGCAAGAATTGATTTTGTTGCTCAAATACTTTTCGGAAAAAAGCGCGGTTACGTTTCTTCTTCTCTCTTCTGAATAATAATGAGTATACGCCCGAGTGAACTTTCCCATAAAGCCTTAATTTCAATATCTGGAAAGGTATTTTCAAAGAGAATCAACATTTACCGGGTCACCTAGTAGATAGAATTAGAAAGTATCACATAAACAGTCATTTACTTCTTGTAAACTCAAACACATATTTTATTGGGGTTCGCTTATGTACACAATTAGTCTAAAGCTACGTGTACACGATTGCCAGATCTGCAAATATTGTCAGATATGTCAGTGAAAAATTTGTCTGCCATGGCTGACATACCAAATTAATTTGCAGACAAATTGTTTTTCTCCTTATTTGAAGACAAATATCTGCAAGTTAGTTGTATAAATCTGCCAATCGTGTGTACATATACACAAGCTGACAACCGTGTACACACCAAATTAATTTGCAGACAAATTTGGGGTGCTTTCATAAATGCATGGTTGCGAAAGTCTGACGAATGCATATTTTTCATAAATGCAAATGATAAATGTCAGATGTTCATAAAAGCAAAAGGCAAATATTTGCAGCGCAAATGTGCAACTATAAAAACTCACATGCAATCTGAATTTCTTTCTCAATAAAAGGGACAGGTATATAGAAAAAACGATTTTCCAGGGTGTCTTTTGACATATGACGCAAATCATAAAAAAGTGTTCATAAATGCAGCGTAAAACACATGCGCAAGTATTTTGTGTGACGTTAATATGATCGTTATTGATCGCATGTAAACAAAGCAACCATGCATTTATGAAAACACCCTTGTTCATCAATAATTTTGAAGACCAATTTGCAGATCTGGCAATCGTGTGTACAAAAAATTTATTTGGAGACTAGCTGACCCGACAGACTACGTACTGCCTCAATCGATATAAAAAAGACCTAGACTTATGTAGCCCGCTACCATACCACCCGCTAACCTCTCCCCGCTTCTCCATTACCGTTTACCCGCTACCCCAGTTACCCTGTTACTCGCTACCGGCTTAACCGGTAATCCCTACCAACTACCCACTATCCTCTACACGCTATCCCGTTATACCCAGCTACCCTGTTATCCGCTACCCCACTTCCCGTTACCAAATACTTCTACACGCTACACTTTCCCCGCTACCGACTATCTCGTTTCCCCACTTTCGGTACCCTATCCCTAAGCATTTGGTGCTAAAAAAGTAAAAGTTTGTAATTAACAAATAAAAGAAGGGTAAAAATTATGAGTAATATAATTTTTGTTATTCTAAGTTGATCATAGAGGGGTGAAAATTTAGGGTTATATGTATTTTAGTATGAAGTATCATAAAAACATAAAAAAAGTAAAAATTTAAGGGTGGACCATTTTGAAATTTTCCAGTTTTCCATTTGAAAACCAATGCACCTACAATCACATGCAATTTTCCCTCTGAAAACCAATAAGTTTCCCGAGTTTTTCATCAAGAAATTTCTATTTTCCTTTTGAAAACCCATTTTTTCCAAATTTTCCAGTTTTCCATTTGAATACCAATGCAGCTACAATTATATGCAATTTTCCTTTTGGAAACCAATAAGTTTTCCGAGTTTTTCATAAAGAACTTTCTGTTTTCCATTCGAAAACCCATTTTGAATTCAAAAACCCACATTGAAATTTTCCATTTGAAAATCAATGCACCGGTGGACCACCCTTAACATTCAGGGCGATGAAAAATAGATGTTGTCCGATTCTCCACCATAGCCGATATTCTCGCAAAGATTCACGAAAATCGGTCGAGCCGTTTCGGAGGAGTTCAATTACGCACCCCGTGACAGGAGAATTTTATATATTAGATTAATTCAATAAATTATTAAATTTATATTTAAAATTTTCTGACTTTTCTGCAAATGTCTCCCAATGAAAAAATTTGCAGATGTAGTTTGAAGAACATTTACAAATTTAACTCATTGGCAGACAAATTTGGCAATGATTTCAAGGTATAATTCTTTTGGAATTGGAATGAGCTGTACATTTATTTGTAGATATTAAATTTAATTTGGTGTGTAGACGATTGGCAGAAAATCTACAAATGTTTACAAATATATTGCCAGCTATTTGGTGAAATTAGATTTTCGTATTGTCAGGGAAATATTTGTCAACTTATTTGTAGAGATTTGTAGACTTTCTGCAAATCGTGTACACACAAATTTATTTTTCAGCTCATTGCCAGCTCATTTTAACACATTGTCAGACGTTTGCTGATCTGACAATAATTGCCAGATCTGGCAATCGTGTACACGTAGCTTAAGTACAATTTTTTTTTCTTATGACGAATGTCGAGATTTCTTTGAGGTCATCGAACTCCAGTTTTTGTTTTTTGTACATACCTAAGTAAGTTGGTATTGGGAAATTTTTC
This sequence comes from Sphaerophoria taeniata, assembly GCA_943590905.1. Lineage (NCBI taxonomy): Eukaryota > Metazoa > Arthropoda > Insecta > Diptera > Syrphidae > Sphaerophoria > Sphaerophoria taeniata. The sequence continues at coordinate 48,556,506 of OX016540.1, forward strand.
TTTGATATTCTATTCTTCTATACCTAGTTGTTCCATATACTTTTGTATGATGATGATTGCCTATTGAATTCAGATTTTTAACTGTCAAGAATGCAAAAACATTTAAAAAAATGTTAACACTCACTTCGTTCTGTAACTAAGAGAGCAACAGAATTGAATAAGTGCGTCCATGTCCATCTTTTGCGAAAGTAGTAAGGTCACGACGTAAGGCAGTTTAAGGCGATATGCTTGCATAATGTATTGTATTTGGAACAGGCGCCAGCGCCCCTGATGACAAAATTATTTTGTAAGGGATAAGCGGAGTCATCAATTTGATTGGAAAGTGGACTGTTTCTAGAAACCCGTGCATCATGGAGATGACCCGGACCTCCTATACCCGTAAAAAAAAAAAAAACTGAGGTTACATTTTTCTACATTTTTTGTCATTCGAAATTACGTTGTAGAATAACAGAATAACAAAATGTGTGTTTTTTCTGTTATAATAAATCAATTGGATTTTAGCGGCTGTTTGGGTTGGATATGGCATCCATCTATTGCTCCAATTAAACCGTTAATATAGCCTCCAGATTTTTCATGGAATGCCAAGTTTGGAACATTTGTATCAAGGAATAAACTATAATTAAAGGAACATACATACTTGCGAAATGATGTGGTAATGGTGAGAGGCTGGCCATTTTATGTTCTCTGATGTGAGAGAACACAGAACTGTGAGAATCTCACAGAAGGCGAAGTGGGCAGAACTTACTTTTCGCATAGTTAAATCTGTCAACAGAATAAGGGCCCGGTTATGGCTATCAGAAAAACTGATCAGAAAAAAAATTATTTTCTAAACTGGACACAAAATTCTTGGTTGCTATAAACACTCATCAGAAAAATGTTTCAAGTTTTCACTGTTCCAATTTCATCTGATGGATTTTTCTGATAGCTATAACCGGCCCCTAAGTAAGATATCCCAGATAGTCGGGGTGCGGGTGAATGAACGCAGCCATTTGTCCAAAATATAACAAAATGAATTTTAATAAGTGTTTCGAGTACTTTTTTCGCGAAAATTAGTAGTAAAAGCAATTTAATTCCAAGAAATCGCACTCGACCCACTTATTCTTCCGTTTTCTGTTATGGCGTTAGCTTGTGCGGTGCTATGAGTTTAAAAGGTTTTTTGGTCATAAATCTACACTAATATATAAAGCTGAAGAGTTTGTTTGTTTGAACGCGGTAATCTCAGGAACTACTGGTTCGAATGGTATAATTCTTTTTGTGTTGGATGGTGCCTTAATCGACTTAGACATTAGGCTATTTAACATTAAGCTGTGACCAATAGCAGCGAAGAATCTGTGGAAAATATGGAAAAAACGGCAAAAAATATACATTTTTCTGCGTTTTAACGCACTTATCTCAGGAACTGCTTTATGAAATTGAACAATTTTTTTAATGTTGAATGGTCCATTTATCAAGAAAGGCTTGAAGCTATATAAAATTTAGCTGCGACCAATAGGAGCGAAGAATTTGTGTAAAATGTGGAAAAAACGGCAAACAATACAATTTAATACAATATAAAGCTGAAGAGTTTGTTCGTTTGAACGCGGTAATCTCAGGAACTACTATTTCGAATTGTAAAATTCTTTTTGTGTTGGATAGTCCATTAATCGATGAAGGCTTTAAAATAAAATAAATAAATAGAGTGGCGCGACAGCTCTTGAAGAGCCAACGCCTAAGTGGCTTACTCTAATCAACAATTCTCTGAGTGCGTGTGAAGAATTGAGGGGACCTACAGTTTAACGCCGATTCCGAACGGCAAAGTTGAGAAGCATTTTTTCATTACAGATTGATACTCTTGGAAGATTTGTCAGGTCTTCGCAAGAGGCAGTACCCGTGAAAGATGAAATAAAAACTTGGCCTGAGTAGGACTCGAACCAACGACGTTCTGCTTAGCAGCTAACGCACTTACCAACTAAGCTACGGGCAACTGCTTTAGGCTTTATTCTACTTAAAATTAAGCTGCGACCAATAGCAGCGAAGAATCTGTGGAAATGTGAGAACTGAGATTTTTTTCTGAGATCTCTGAGATGAAATTATTTTGGATTCGATTTCTCACTCAGCTATTTGACGTGGCTGACATATGTGCAGCAACAATTAGTAAGGTAACCATTAAATCTCAATGATAACTGAGAATTATGTTCCACCAAATGTTTTTGCCTCAGTCAAGGTGACATTGAGATCTCAGTGAGATGTTGTTAGGTGAAACTGGCCTAATAACTGCTCAAATTAGAATTTTGAGAGTTCAATTGATTTGTGAATGTGATTGATTGCACTATTTGTGCAGATTATTGTGTTTAAACCATATCATTTTATGTACTTCTTAACTAAAAAATATGCTCAGTTTAAAGAAAAAAAAAATTTACTTAACGAAAAAAACGATGCAGAAGTAAGAGAGATATTAGAATTAGGGAGAGTTCACCCAAGGGAATGCTTTAAGTATGAACAACTGAAGGGAATCATAAAAAATGCTCAATTTTTTAAAGTTCAAGAGAATTACGACCTAGGGAGAGTTGACTGCAATGCAATTTTACAATAACTTCCGAACAAAATTCCCACGCGCGCATGATGCACAAGTCGAGATGATACTCTGGCCGGTGGACGAGGGAGAGGCGGACGAAGTCGCGGGCAACTGCTAGTAAGCTATATGCAAAATAATATGGTAACAAGTTATTATTTTATGTTTTAAAAATATTGTTGTACATAGGTACAGGTAGTAAACTGCATTCATGGTGTGTTCACCGAAAGTGTTCTTTTTTGTGTTTCATGAAAGCAAAAACAACACTAATAATAATTTGGTTGGTTTTTCGAAATGGTGTTGATGTTGTTTTGTAAAAGTGTCAGTTTATGCAGATCCCACTTAGTGCGTTTATTTTTAATGTCTAAGTTCCAAAAGGAATGGTCAAGAATGTTCCAAAAAAGAGAGGTGAGCAATTTTATTTTACTTTAAATTATGTGGCCATCAAACTTGGTTTTTCTAACTATATCGCAGTAGATTTGAACACTCCTCACAATACAAACATATCAAAACTGATCAAAACCTTACCCACTTTCCCACAGAAAAAAACAAAAATTATTAGCATCGTAACTTCTTCCGATGACGAAAAAGCAGAAAAAAGGAAACCAAAGAGGAAAAACAACATCCTCTAAGGAAAACGTACCTTCCACTCATACGCACTTACCCGCATAATTTCCGCTCAAAATAAATTTACCCTCTGTGGAGCTTTTTTTGGCCAGTGTTAACCTTGACCTTGACATTCAGAACCCATTTTCTAATCCTTCACGTTGTAATCACCTTCATTACTGTAATTTTCCTGTTCTATGGAGCTAATACAACGACGTGCTTCTTGTTGTAAATGGGAAGCTGCCGCACATGAATAAACGGTTTTCCTCACAAGGGACCTCTTTCCATTTTTTTTTTCGTTTTTTGTTTTAACCTTTCCCTTACTTAGTGCTTGTGCATATATTTGCAAAATTTCTCAACAAGAATAAATCCTTTTTAATGTCGGATTCTTACTACGCTTGCATTCATCATTCTAGCGCATGTCCCTGACTTTCTATCTGTCGTGTTCTTAATTTTTCTCCATTTCCGTTCCACTGCTTAAGACAAACACTATCATTATACATATAGGAGATGGCATGCCCACGTGCTGATGAAAGAACATTCAAGAAAGCGTCAGGGTGGTACGAAAAAAAATTAGTTCCTGAACTTTGCTCAAGGAACTTTTTTTGAACAAATATTACCAAAAATCACTCAAATGCCTGCTTTTCCCAAAGAATTTTGTTCACATCGACTAGAAAAACCTTGTCAGATGAAGCTCTGTTTATGGTCCCCCTAATGAAGACACTGGTACCTGCACTCTGTCTGAGGAAACGAAACATCAACCAGCAGCCACTCTTCATTCATGTACATATATAGCTTAAGATGGGTTAAATCGAAAAGCTAAACACAAACCCGCTTCTGACTTTAGCCGTGCGAAAAAGAAGATTTATCATCATTTCTCCTTTTGAAGATGACTAGAGGGTTGTTTCTTTACTAAAATAAAATGTACATTGCATGAATGACATCTAGCTAAAGACAAGAAACTTCATATTTATCTCGCACTCAAGGGGCTGATGGAAGAGTAATTTTAAATTGCATGCATATTCTATATTTGGCATTTGAGGACCTTGTTTCATTCATTTTTTAATTTGTTTTGTTTGTTGTTTAACCCATCTCTTTTCACGCCCTGTTGTGGCCGGGAGAACTTACAGAATAACACTTTTCCTTAAATACTTTTTTAAACTTGAGAAACAATTCCGTAACTTAATGAAGAAAATAATAAAAGAATATAACATGAACATGGTAATTCGGCAGGGATTACAGACTCACACGTCATCGTCGTAAGCCGAAGCGTTACAAATACTTCTCCCCCATTAACCGAAACCCGTTGAAATTTCATCTCCCGAACCGTCCGTTTAGCTAAAACCGGATTCTCATACCAAGGACCGTTGAGAAATTCTTTTTCAGGTTTCTTACTATACTTTGTTCCCGAATAGCAATCCAGTGTACTAGAACTGGACGTAAGAAACGCTGGGCACGAAATGCTGTAACTTGTGTTCTTGCGTGTACGCCGGTATTTCTTTATTCTTAGACTTATTTCCTCTTAGTTTTTCTAGCTTCTCTTGGTCAGACAGAGGCAGTTTTAGGTGTCAAGCTCGAGACTCGACAGTCGACATGCGTTTCACACTAAAAAAGAAACAATACAGTCAACCCTATTCTGAAACTCAGCTGTCATAACAGTCATTATTTTGGAAAAGCAAATCTCTAAGCAGATTTAATTATAATCCTCTGCCCGCCATGGCATTAGCAAAGCACACCGATTGGAGTGCAAACAACCAAATAGTGCGAATAAATGCAAATTCCACCACCCCATTCGCAACCAAACACCTTGCGCGTGTCATTTGTTCATTTGATGACATCTAGGGCCTAACCTGTTCTTGTATGCACTGTCTAAAGCGTAGTGACGTAACCTCCATAAGTGCTCCAACACAATCTGTATATGTGACAACAAAAAGACCATCTCTGGAAGGCAATACCAGAGTCTGAGACATATTGGTGTTATGCTATGACACAGCCCGACTTCTTGAAATACAACTGGTGAGGTAACATCTGCAGAGAATGTTATTTGCATGTTAAGTGTACCAAATGCGATTGTGCATAAAAGCAATTATGTGAACTTTTAATTGGAATCCTTTGGCAAATGCTGTGTTTGTGTTTGTTTGGTTTTAACCGGTAACTGCTGCACTGCGAACAGCAACAACTTTATTATGAGTAGAGAATATTCCTCCCGACGACAACGACAACAAGGACAAAATAAAGTTGAACGGTATCTCATGGTTCATTGGTTATGCGTCGCTGCTGCCGAAGGCGACACACCGACAAACTGGCGTGCGGCTTAAAAGTTCCGAAGTGCAAACCACTCATAAGTAGGTAACTAGGTTTACGGCACTCGTAACTGTAACCCATGCTCACTCTGTTGTGGAGCAACATAATAATTCTGAAACAGAACTCAACTATCCTTTTAACTTCAACTACTTCTGTTGCCAGGAGGATGACGACGAGACACGCACGATGATGGTGTTAGGGCCTTGGTGCCAGAGGTGGGGAGCGGGAGGCAAAAGGGGGACAACCTCAAAGCGAGGATTTGGAAATAACGAAATGATTTTGAGTTTTGTTTGTCTTATTCCGGGAATACAATTTGCATTCCGGCTTGTTTGATATTGTTGTTTGAGAGTGTTTTCTGTGTTCAGCCTTAATTAAGAGTTTTTGCATCTACTGAGGGGAGGTGGGCATACTCCTATCCAAATCACCGATTCGAAGTTGGAAGGGGGTTATGAGAAATCAGTCATGTTCTTTTGCGGATCAAATCTATTACAAATAATTTTTCACAATAAAATAGAGGTGGTCAATGGCAATGGAAGCATTACCAAAAATAATCTGTAAAGTTCACTGTATCTGGCATGCACCAGAATGAAACAAACAGATACCTTGTGTAAGCGTTTTCAACGCATAACGATTTGTTCCTGATCTACTCGATTAGCAAGAATTTCTTCGGCTAGCCGCTTGTTTATTCCTTCAGCACCTAAGTGTCTGTGCTAATTTTGAGAAAAAGGAAGACCTTAACTGCTGGCATATCGTTTTTGCCTATGTAGACTACACACCGCGATTTTGGTGAGGCATCAGTGTCTTAAGACTCCTAAAGCGTTTCTCTATAGTGTCATAATTTTAGATTGGTCATAAATGCAACTAAAACAAAAAAAAAATACTTCACTTCACTTCCATTTCACTTCCACTTCCACTTCACTCCATTTGCTCCCACTTCAATTCAACTTCACTTAACTATAACTTCACTTCAATTTACTTCCACTTCATTTCCACTTTACTTCAACTTTAATTATACTTCACTTCATTTTCACTTTACTTCCCTTCCCTTTCACTTCACTTCCAATTCCCTTCCACTTCACTTTCACTTCCACTTCCACTTCCACTTCACTTTTGCTTCACTTCCACTTCCACTTCCACTTCACTTCCACTTCACTTCCACTTCCATTTCAATTTCACTTCACTTTCACTTTCACTGCACTGCACTTCACTTCACTTCACTTCACTTCACTTCACTTCACTTCACTTCACTTCACTTCACTTCACTTCACTTCACTTCACTTCACTTCACTTCACTTCACTTCACTTCACTTCACTTCACTTCACTTCACTTGACTTCACTTCACTTCCACTTCTTATTGAAGAACCTTCAGTTCTGCCGTCAAGAACACGATGTACTTTTGGAGTCAATACGTGATCAATTGTTATTCGTATCGTCATCAACCCTATAAGGTTAGGAGACAAGATCTTACAAATTTTTAAAACCTAATAATGTCATTGAGCATAACAAAGAGATAAAAAAAGCTCTTCGATGTGACGCCGAAGGGTAAATGACAACGTGGTTGTCTCACATAGCAAAAATAAAAATAAAAACTCCATTATCTGGTGACCAAAGGGAACAATTTTGATATATCACGAACCCTGCTTGTCCATATATAATTAATCGATGGGACAAATTCACAAATTTGCCAAGCCGACCTTGTCTTATTTAAATACAATACAAATGTTCTGACTGGCTTCAGGCTTCTTTCGGTGATCTTTTTGAGTCTTGGCCACAAAAAGCTGACTACACCTTTAACCTCCGTTCTTTTCTTTTTCTTTTCACTTTCTGAACAAGTCAAACATAAAAAATAATAACTAGGTTACCATTTAACAAGTTTTCTGTGTTATTAAAAAATTAATTAAAAATGTATACCAAAAAAGACATCCACTGCAGATTTACTCTTACTTACAAGCTTACTACGCTCAGAGATGAGAAGAAGATAAAAAAAAAGAGAATAACAATTAACAACTCATTAAAAATAATCGGGTCAGTGAACAGATTCTTGATTAACATTGTTTCCTTACGTCATAAGTGTTGTGCTTCATTCTTCATGAAGGTGAAAAATATGAGAGAAAGAGAAAAGAGGCTATCCCTTCAACAATAACACAATCGCAGATTCAAACAATTTATCAAGGAGCAAAATTTCAGGGCAAAGGTCCTTCGCAATCCTCTCCACTCTCTCAAAAGAAATCTACAACTGGCCCATTTAATTACCCGCCTGAGATTATTCTTCCATCATCACCTCACTTTGAAAGAATTTTCATGGACGCATCAGCATCATCCTTTTTAAGTAGAATTTGGGAAATACTTTACAGGAAGCAATTTATGTTTCTTTTTTTTCTCAAATAAGCAACAATAAAGTTGTGTAAAACTGTAATTGCATCTTTTCGACTAGGAGTGGAATTTGAATGCAAATGCGCCAAGGAATCACAGATCCCTTTATTCGGATCCAGAACAGGAAGATGTCATTTCAAATTTATTTCGCCATTAGTTTGCTGAATTGCTGCGGAAATTATTATTTGTGTGCATACAGGATGAGAGATAAGCTCGTTGCCTCCTTGTATTTTGTAAAGTAGTAATTCTGCTTCTTCTGCTTCTGGTGCTTCGAGAAAGATGAGGACTGAGCAGCATATTTGGTGTAACAGGAAGATGAGTTACTAATGGTTTCTCATTTATCATAGAATTTTCGTTTCAATTTTGAAATGGGACAGAATACAAGGTTTGAAGGATGATTCGAATAGAAATTCCACTAAAGATGGAAAAGGACATTCACTTTAGCCATTAGTCGTTTGCCATTGTTTTGTCGTGTAAGAAAACTTATTAAAAATGGGTCCTTTTTTGAAACAGTTTTTGATGATTGTGATCCAACGATCTAAGCAATATTTAACTTGAACTATTGACGCAAAATTAATAGCGCGGTTAACCAGAACAATGTTAGGAATATCAAATCAATATCCAACGTGTCGATCAATGAGGAGTCTTAAAAGTAGATTGAAAAATGCACGTACCTACATTTAGAATGCATTAGAAAAAAAAAGATAGAAATCAAAACCACCGGGAAGCGCGTAATTTTGCAGTCTAGATGACTCATGCGGCATTGACTGTGGAGGGATACAGTGTTTCACCCAACACACTGCAGGCCGTTAATCTAGTTGATCAAGAGGTACAAGGTCGCATTCAACACAGCAGGTTGAAGTTCTGGTAGATCGGCAGGTACGAGGCACAGCAGACCGAAAGTATGATAGATGAGTCCATAAAGCCCTTGTTGTACTGAGTACAGCAGACTGATATTGTGGTTAATCAGCTGCTACAAAGCCATTGGTAATTTTTAACTCAACTGACCGGTCATCTGGAGGAAGGACACTCAACACCGAACGATAACGCGACGGCTCGGACAGAACGCCACAATAGATGCATATAATTCGAGATTGTCCGCCTCTGCTCCACTATTAACACGGGCAATAACACCAGTGTCGAGATCATTTTCTTTGGGCTAAGAAAGCAATTGAGTGGAAAAGTCCTCTCTCGATCAACTAAGGTAATAAACTGTATAACAATCTCATCATGACAGTTCTTCTGCATATTGCAGAAGCAAGGACCCTGACAAAATCGAATGAATGTGCCCTAGACAGTTTCGAGAGGAAAGGGTCATCTATTGCCCCGTGTGGGAATGGAGAAGGAGATTCAACAGCGACCTTTAGTCCCTTCAACGATACGGACCTAGCCAGAAAGGTTAAGGTCCAGAGACTTAGGTGACAAGTTCACAACGGATTGAAGCGTCACCATAAGTAAGAAAGTAAGACCAAATATCTGGTTGATCAGCCTTGGTAGAACTCAAATTGAAGGCTGAACCTCTCCTAGATCAGCAGTTGCAAAGCCCCTGGTAGCAGTCAAAGATAAACAAGTTCAAGCCCTTATGGCACTGAATACAGCAGACTAATGTTATGGTAGTAAGGTATATCAGCTGGTGCTAAGCCCCTGGTAGCATTTAAAAATTTCTGGAAGCACTCAACCAGCAAGAGGAACCTTTGCCAGATCTACAAGTACAAAACGACTTGAAAAAATTAACGATTAACTGGTGTAGGATCCCTGCTCTCAAGACCACTGCTAGCTGGTAGGACTCGAAACAGCAGGTTGAAGTTCTGGTTATCAAGTCAAAGGCCGCTGGTATCAATTCACGATCAACGCGCAGATCGACGGGTACAAAGCATCTGGTGCAACTAAACGCAGCATTCAGAAGTTTTGTTAGATCAGCAGATACAGCAGATGCCTTCCAGTCTTTTTACAGGCCTTTGTCTCTTTTTCGTGCAGCTGCAACTCAAAAGTATCACTCATGAAGAGTTTTGCATGAAAAGAAACAACAAAACGCCTATCGAAAGCAAGAAATTCGGCACAATATCTCGCATAATATTTTGCTAGGATCCCTGCCAAATTAATTAGACTTAAGTAATCACTTTCTGCAAAATTAATCCGCATGTGCGCGAATTTCCAAAAATGGATTTCTTTACAGCAATTAATCCTTTGAGCTTTAAAAAGTTTCTCTCAGAATAACAACTTTACTCCTTTGTCCCTCTCCCAAGCGTACAGCTCATCGCCCTAGAACACACAAGACACAATACACCGGTAACCAATGCATGGCAATTAACTCCCAGCGGATGTGTAAACACGAAGGTAGAGTCCCACCCAACTTACATACGAATAAGAAGGAGTAAGCATTTAACTTTTGTTTGCATTCCTCGGAAACATGTTAACAGAAAGCTGAAAATTCCTTTAGCCTCAACCTCGCGCACGAAAAATCATAAAAACAAAAAAAAATTCTTTAATGACATTCATCCAAACACGTTCTTATTTTATTGCGAAAGCAAAATATAGCCTCGCAGGGAGTATTATGGTTGTTGGCGAAATGAAAGGCTATTTTCTCAAACAATCGTGCATATTCAAAAGAACAAGCCACGCATTCCGGCATGCATGAGTACACAATTTGAGGACAGAACAATGCATTGCATTATTCACTCGCTAATTGGTTTCTGTTTGTTTTAGCATTGAGTAATCAGCTTAGGTTTTGTGCAAAAGACAAAAACCACTTTTGAGTAGGCAAAAGTATAGTGTATACACAATATAGGCTTAAAGGGCAAGTGGAGGACCCTATGGAAGGAGCTGGAGATTATTATCAGCTTAAGGGCTAAATTAATGTGCGGTACTTGTGCATTTTGCTGTGGGTTATTTATGTGTGTCAACAAGGAATTAAGTTACGGGGTTGGTGTGTGTAAAGTAAATATTGTAATGTAGGTTATTTTAACTGCTTATAATAAATTACAGTATTTGTATGTTATTGTTAGCGATTTAAATGGTGATGGCTTTTAAAACCGGTTAATGAATTGGCTTTGGAAAATAAATAACTGCATATTTGCTTTAAGTTTTCTTTAGAATTTGATATAGATTTGAAAGTTAAACAGTCAAACAAAAGACGGACAAAGGTGCACTAGAAGAAATGTAACAATGGGACTAAGGTATTGTAATATTTGATTAAATATCTAAGTACTACTTTTTCCTCTCCAAAATGTATTCGCATTTTCACTTCATTTCACTTCACTTTATATGCTTTTGTCCATTTTTGTTTTTAACAATGTTTTCTTCTTAAACAAAACTATGTCTTCGTAGTTCATGGAATTGTAGAAACTTTTCTAGAAGGTTCTTGTATTTGCTATTTGAAACTTTGCTTTCCATGAGTAGGATTGCCTACCAAGATAAGAGTCGTAGGTTTCATAGTATAACGTACAGTATATACTGTTTCAGTAATTTATCGTTGCAATTTGTTGTCGATACAACGGAAACATCTTTGATTTTGCGACGAAATCGATTATATCTGCATACATATATTTTTAAGCGACTTTTTAAAAATTGTTCTGACCCCTTATGAGGACCACCTAGAAGTCGTACTTTATACCGAACTAGCTAGTTTCTGGATCATGCTGGATCATGTTTGATTGAAATTCATCTTAGACAAAACATAGAACTATGTCTCCATAGCTCAACATGCGTACTCCACGGGAAAATCAGATAAAACCGCACTTCCTTCCCTCAAATACAAAGAATTTTACCTTTTTTCACACTATCAGATAGTGCCGAAGATAGCTTATATAGCAAGCTTAATCTTTCGACAAATGTCTCATCACTTAGTGCAGTGTGCAGTGTTAGTTGTTAGTAGACTAATCTAAAAGAAACAAACACTTACATATAAGCAAACATAACAAACATAATAAAATTACAACGAGACAAAAAATACAAAAAACATTTAGGAGCGTGGAACACTGGTTTTAAGAGTAATTAATTTTAGCAAAAAGCTTTAGTATAGATATCCTTCAACAGCGTTAGCTACCAAGCACTCACAATCGCAATGAAGAAGTTAAAAGTAGAGAAATTACTCATTCATCTAGTGCTTAAAAGCAGGATGAATGAGTGGAGGAGATTTCAAGGTCTGGGAAACACCCACAACTCCTGCAGTAGCAAATAGCTATAAAAAATGTTAGAATCAGTGTTTCCTAAAGTGAACTTCATCGATTTTCCAGCAGGATAACGCTCCTATTCATACAGCTCGAGTCGTCAAATCATTCATCGAAAGCCAAAATGTTCATTTGTTGCCTTGGCCACCGTATTCATCGGACCTGAATATAATAGAAAACGTATGGGGCTTACTCACACGGAATGTTTACAAAAAAAACTATTAAAGCAATCTAATATTAATTTTTTCTTCTAATCTTATGACGCGATTTATCTGCCTTCTGCTTTTACTTAATTTCTTAATAGTCTTGAAAGTCCCGTTAACTTGTTCTCTTAAAATTTAAAAAGCTTTAATTTTGTTGTATACTTGAATTAGTCCCTCTCCCACCTTTCTCTTTTTTCTTGGTTCGATCATGTAACGGTTGTAATATAAGTTTTACTTCTCAAATTTGTCTGCTTCTAACCTAGTAACTGGCAGTGTAAATCGGGCAAGGTACAAGATTCCTCAAACTAACCCACCCACAATTAAAGTTTTTCCCCTTAGTTTCTCCGAACAAGCCAAATATTTACGTATTATTTAAGACAAAAAACTGAACTGGAAGACAAAAATTGATCAAAGAGTAGAAAAACCTAACAACTTTCGGATTTCCATTCCTTCAAGACCTTTTTTCGAAGAAGGCAGGACGGCCTAGCAGCTCCCAATTCTCCCGGGTCTGTCTCTACATACTCTTTAATAGTCCACGACTGTCGATCATCATTGTATGAAATGACAGGACGGTTTAGCATTCACTTTATATGGGTGCCGAGTCACATTGAAATTCCGCCTACTTCTGTTACTGTTAGAAATAGATACATCATAGGAACACGACTTGCTACATGCCCACTTCTTCTTAAACAATATGCCTTAGAAACAACAAGTGACGGATAAGTACAGGGCACTACCTGCATAGTTACAAAGCCAAGCTTAGGCCAAGGGGTCGAAATGCTTGATTTTGAGTTAAAACAGACCTCTGCCTTATAGGAAGGTATTCCATCAAACATAATTTCTGTAGAAGCTGTATGGACGAGGATGATAATGCTGGTGAACTGGCAACGATCGACATAAGATGTCTCTTCAATTTCATAAATAGTAGGTACTAAAGTGTTTCTTTAGGTTCTCAACACTCTCTCATGAGTGGTATCACAAAGGACCCTTAGTGAGCCAACAACATCTAGCAACCACTTCTAGCTATTGTATTATTGGAGCTCTTATCACAACCTTTGAAATATAATGTTGTTATAATCTTGTCAGGAAGTGGATTATGACTTTTCGAAAGCTTTCGAGCAGTTGCCCCACATGAGTTTAACGTTTACGAATGCATGTGTCTTTCGCCCTTTTTGAATTAATTGGATATCCACACACATTATTTTAAAAAAGATCTTATCAAGTGAAATTCGGACACAATGTCTCAAAATCCTGCATGAGGTCACTCAAGGAAGCCATTTAGGACCAAGACATTTTATATTGACTAAGGTGTACTATGTGTGCAATATAGAAATATGCTCATCTTTGCAGATCATTTGAATATGTCGAAAAACATACATAGGATTCTAACCCACGACGCACGCGTCGCGAGTCGCGACGCCGCCGTGTATGTAACTTGAAGTTTTTTTTTTTAACTGTTATTCACTTATCTGAGCAAACAAAAACCATCGTCAGTAAAGAGAAAAAAAGGTTCGTTTGGATATTAAACTTAGGATTAGCTTGTTGCTTATCCGAATTGGCTTATTACATACACTGCTTTTCAGAATATTGCAATTTAAGAATTTAAGCTACAACTAGTCTATTTCCTCCATAGTCTCCGTTCAAGCATTTTTGTAATTTTCGAGCAATAAGAAAAATTTCATTTACAAACAGGAAATCGTATTTTTTGTAGAGCCAACAATCTCATTAATTACAATGTAAGTGTCGAACTTGTTTTACTGCTCGACGTCCTTCCTATTTTTCCAGCCAAACATTTGAGTTATCGATTAAAACAAAACCGAAAATCGAACTCACCTCCGAATTTTTCAAAAACCATTCTTTCCTTCGTTATAATATAAACAATCTCCCTGGTGAAATAGGAATTAAGTTCCCATAAAGCTGCCCCTAAGTCAATAAATTTAAAAAACAAATTACTTCAGGTGTCTTGCGAAGAGCGCAAAGCGAAAGACGAATGAAAACAGAACAAAACAAAAACATAAAAAAAAGAAATGCAGGATAACGACCCGAGTATATTTTCATTTCCAAAGCCAAAGCAACTTGTGATCTACCTCGACATAACATAAGCCCTCTAGAGAATAAGTGGGAGAGACAACTAACTACATCCTACACTCGGAAAAAGGGTATTGTTTCCTGAGCGCTGATTTTTGTGGATAGAATTATTGAACTGCATTCAGACTGACAGCGAGGGCGAAAACTGAACAAAAAACAGAAGACTTTGAAATTACCGTTGTGTTTGTACATAGCACATCCGTGCTCTCAACAGAGGCGTTCTCCTTTGAAAGGAGCTAAGGAAATGTTTTTTCAACAAAACTTGGCTAACTTCCAAATATAATCCACATTTTTTTGCAGTTTGACTCATGCATTTTTATACTAACGTTGCTGTTGTGTATGTTTGTTTTGCAAGATGCTTTGAACAATATACCTTCGGGGTAACAAAAACAATATTCAAGACACAAGACAACATACTATGCAGTTTACTCGTACGACATACCTATACCTCTTGTAAGAAACGTAAGAACCAACACAATCTAAAGAGGAAGTGACTAGAGTTGTTTTTGATGACAGAGCACCTTCAAGTGTTTTTAAACACATAAACAAAGCCCGTATATCGTCAATTCGTAAGGCTTCAGAGCGTAAATCCATACAGCACTTACAACCCCCTCTCAACACGTTGGCGTTGGCAGCTGATTGAAAATCAACCAATATCATATCAACCAACCCTTCTTATAGTTTGCAAACTCATCCGGGAGTTCTTTTGTGTGTTTTGATGATCTTTTTTTTGAATATTTTTAAATTAACTTACTATGACTTGAGGGCTTATTGAAAACGAGCAAAGATTGATTGAGTCGGGGAAAAGAGGGCGCTTTTTGGATTGCTTGCAATCCTTTCTAGATGTCGAATTACATCTCACGCTATACGGGATCCTATACTAGAGCT
This sequence comes from Sphaerophoria taeniata, assembly GCA_943590905.1. NCBI lineage: Eukaryota > Metazoa > Arthropoda > Insecta > Diptera > Syrphidae > Sphaerophoria > Sphaerophoria taeniata. The sequence continues at coordinate 48,571,689 of OX016540.1, forward strand.
TTAAGGTTGCCTTATGTTAAGCTATTTACCAGTTTATACCCCAAACAGAAGCCTGTTAAGACTGCATATCAAGGGCATATCGTTGTAGAACCACAGTTCGCCGATGTCCAAAAAGTGACAAAGGCAATTTTGCATCCAGTTTCGCGCCGTTTCGCCTTATCGCCTATACGACCTAGGTGTCCAGCCCACTGATGTTTATCTACCAAGCTTAACTTTTGTTCATATTTCTGTTTTGCGGTAGATTTCATATGACTCATGATTACTACATCGTCTTCAGAATCGTTCCTCATGAACAAGACCAACTATTCTTTTGACTCGAACGCAACTTACAATTCAGAGTTCCTTTGGCTAAGCACATTTGTCTCTGATCCGTAATTGAGTACTGATAAGACCAACGGAAGTTCTGGTCGATTTGATCAGCCATCATCGCACTTTTGCTCTTCTTCCTGTCCTTCTGTCAATGTTTTTTGCAGACGGAGCCACTATGTACTTGGTTTTTCCTTCATTTATATGCAACCCTAGCGCATTATACAAGATCAGTATCTGGCACAAGAAATGCGGTCTTAGAGTAAACCTCCTTAAAACAAAACTGTTACTTTTCACCAATAGAAGGAAGAGGTGCGGGTGCAAAACTTCACAGGTCATAACTTCACATGGGTCATAATTTCACCTCTAGTGGGTTATAATTTCACTTTTTTCGGGTGAAATTGTTTCCCACCTTAGGTGAGCAATAATTTCACCTGAAATTTGGGTGAAATTATTTCCCACCTATTTAGTCATTCCACGCCGCAGAGAATCTGGTCTCGTCTCGAAGTCAGAAGTCCCGAAAATGGTTTTCGGGACTAATGACCCACTATGGTGGGTCATAAGTGCCGAATTTTATTTTGGGACTACTAACCAACTATGATGAGTCATAAGTCCAGACATTATAAATTCGGGGTTTCTGACCTTCGCGTTAAGTCTTTAAAATTTTCTAAAACAATAAATTGAGTAGACAGTTTTTACATATTTTCAATGTTTTTTCAGTGCAAAACGGTTGAAATATACTGCATGTCTATGTGACGTAAAGGAAACTTTTTCCAATGCAAACGATCTTCTGAACTTTGGTATTCGGTAAGGTGAGAGTAAGGCAAGCAAACTGTACTTGAATCCAGTTTCATCTTATTGTACCTTAACTAACTGAGCTGTTTCAATGACATTAACAGCTCCTTCGAAAAGACATTTTTGTATTGATGGGATGTTCAGTGTCCTTGCACCATGTGAATGCAGACGGAAGCGCTATTTTTCAATGCTATCAGTCGGCAATTCCTATCAAGAAAACGTTATTCATTATTGAGTTTTTCAATACTAAACCCTAACTCTATAATCAGTCTTAAAAGTTTTTGAAAATTGTATTACGGATTTGGAGCTTGAACCAACAAATGTAACAGGTACAATTACCAGCGAGCGAAGCGAGCTGAAAAAATTTTGCCCAAAAGAGAATGAATTTGGGGTGTGAAAATAAAAAAATTCGCGCGAATTTTTTTATTTTCACACCCCAAATTCATTCTCTTTTGGGCAAAATTTTTTCCGCTCGCTTCACTCCCAATCAAAACCAATCGAATTTAAATATTACAGATCGTCATCATGCTCGAAATGAATCATTGCACTGCAGCACCTGCTTGTCAGACACTAGTATGCAATACGAGATGTGTGGTGGTTGCTTTTCCAAATTAAAGAAAACGGCAACAGCTTTGAAAAATGAATTGCTCTCTCCATTTTGTCGATAAAAAGTAAATAAAAATGGTTATTAATCAGACTTTTTTGTAGTTGTAGTTAGTTAGTAGTTCAAATTCAGTTTTCAAGACTCTGAAAATAATAAAAATCGGGCCAGAGTAATGTAGTTTTTGGTAGACAAATTATGTATACCTAAGTAAATAGTACAAAATGATAATTTCTTGCAACTGCAGTAAAAAGTGAAATTATATCCCAATTTGAGTGGGACATAACTTCACACAGAAGTGAAATTCTGGCCCACAAAAAAGTGAAGCTAATTCCCACCTTAGATGGGACATAACTTCACCCGAAGAAAATAAAATTATGACCCATGTGAAGTTATGACCCGTGAAGTTATGCACCCGCACCAAGGAAGATACCTTCTTTTGAAATACTAAAAATTGAAGGTAAGATTTCAGACAGAGCGAGATATCTCATAGAAACCTTAGATTGACTGATTACTGGAGTAGAAGCAGGTTTCTTCTCAGAAAATCTTAATCTTCTCAGTTTATTCAGGCTCCCCGACCATAGCAGTGTCTTCCAAGTCGAGATCTTGGCAGTGAAAAACGCTGCTTAACAAATATCCATGATGGCGATATCACAGGCTGATATAACCTTTTTCATTGATAGACAGACACCAATAAAAGCGATCTCTGCCACTCTAATCAAGCCAAAGCTTATTTTTTGCTGTTGAGCTATGAGTTCTAAGTATGCAGCATTATGTAGGAATCTGCTGGGTTCCCGGTCACAATGGTGTGTTAGGCAACGAAAAAGAGGATGGACTTGTAAGAGAGAGCTCAGTATTTGATCCCTCTGTCATAGACCATGGCATTAGAATCTCTCAATGTGAATATTAAAGTTATTCAAAAAGCATACGATAGATGGAAGCTCCATGCAACCAGCGTTAACACCAGGAAACTATGGCAGAATTACGACCCTCTTTAAGATCCCTTATAAGCGTGATAATGGGTCTTAACCTACTTGGCTACCACAAAAAGAAGGCTAAGTACCGACGACCTATGTAGAGGCTGTGGCAACGAAGAAGAGCATGAAAACACAGGTCACTTCCTCTGCCACTGTCCAGCACTCTGCCATATTAGGAAAATATTTTTAGGCAACTACTTCTTTAATGGGCAATCGCCTATTGAACTTTATCAAGTCTACCAAATTACTCTACCAACCATCGAAGTCATATGTTTAAAAACTTTTTCGGGAGTTACAATACTTCGGGGTATCACAAGGAATCTAAATTGATCTAAGTTTGACCGTAACAAAACCAACTATCTGCCCATTTTACCACGCTATTTATGTACCTAAAGGTTGTTGGTTTCTTCACAAGTTGTCAATGTCGTCTGCTAACGCTAATAATTGGGCGGATTTGTTGACAATAGTCCTTCTTCTTGATATTCCTGAATCATGGTTGCTTTCTCCAACGGCAACGCCAACGCTTTTTACATCTAAACATCAGAAGCAAAAAAGGGTGTTTGCATGTTCGTTTGGTATCCGGAATCGGAGAGTTTTGTGTATCAATCCTGGATTACAAAGAAACAAAAAACCCATAAGAAATTAAATTTTAGTAAGCTAAAATCAAAAATTCTTTTAAAATATTTTTCTTCTATGAAATATGTACAACTCCCTAACATCCTAAGAAAATCAAAAGCGGAAGTAAACGAAGTAATTCAAATGATTGCTTTCATCATATTTCAGTTTGTCGAAATTTGAAAGAGCAAAATTTTACTAATACAAAATTGGAATGAATTCTTTTCAACGTTTTTTATAAGAACCTACATCTTTTGTTGTCAACAAAAAACATCAACACGCACGATAAGGAAGTAGCTTGCCGTCTAACTCTTCTTCAAGAAGAAAATATTTCATATCCATTTTTTTGTTGGCCTTTTTCAAACTTACTTTTGCAAAGTGTCTGTTAAAATGTTTCCCATCTCCAGATCTCAGTTGGAATTTTAGTTTTTGATGCAAAAGGGCAAACTTCATTCTTTCTTTTCATTTCGTTTCAGTTTCATTCACTACTTCAGCAACATTTGTAGCTGTTACTTTTTTTCTCAATTCAAATTGAAAGGAATAAAAAAGCTTTGCACCTGTGTGTAAGTATAAAAGGGAATTCTTCACTGGCCTGCGATGAGATACTTGAAGATGAACTCCTCCAAAGTACAAGAATGCAAGTGTATACCTACAGTTTGTTGTATGCATAGGTACTCCATAATGATGTTCTTATTCATCGTCAACTTCCGCTTTTGAAATGGTGAAAACTACTGCATAAACTATATAGTAAGCGGCTGCAGCCTGTTAGTTGAGCCTGGCACGGTCGGCCAAGCTCGACTTAGTTTAAATGACGAAAGCTATGATGACGATGTCAACTTGACTCTTGATGATGATAAATCCATGCTATCTCTCTGCCTGTCCAAGTCCATGTTCCATCATGAATGCTCATAAAGGTGCTATTCAATCATCCTTTTGCTCGCAGCACTCGACACTTCTGCCAGGCTTTAGAGGGAGCAAAAAAATTTCAAAAAAGAAAACGAGAAACATAAAGAACCATTTAATTCTCCGTGCAAATTTCTACAAGTGGAAAATGTTGATCCTTTCACTTTGGCCAAATTTAAAGAGCCATCCTTTAAGTTTTTAATGTGGAAACAATTCGTTGCATAGTAAAAATGACACTTGATCGCATGACGGCGGCGTTATATGGCCAATGGTTGGTATTAAAAAAGTATAGGTACGTAAGTTTTAATGAGAAAAGATATTAGTGTTTGATGTGAATCAAACACTTTGGTCATTGGAAGAGAAATTCTTGAGTTTGGAGAAGACACAATGAGTCATTAATAATTTTATGGTTATGGCTGAGAGAATGACGTGTGAATGAGAATAGAGAGATGAGGTTGCACATGAAAGGTTAGTGAAATGTTTTTATTGCACTTGTACGAACTTTACTCAGACCTGCTCTGAGGAAGTTTTTTTATGATCTAGAAACTGTGGAAAGTGACGTGAAGTAGGTTTTGGTTTTAATGGAGAAAATTTAAGACTTTAATGACGGGACATATCAGTCATTATTTTAGTCAGTAAAATTGTTGAGTAATGGAGAAAGTTGAGAAACGTCGAAAATTTGTTGAACAAACTTAAATATGTATACACGATTGAAAAAGGGGGGTTTAAACTATTAATGGCTCATGAATCGCAGACACTACTCATTTTTTATTGTTGTTTATGATGACCCCGTACTCAATAGGATTATTAATAGCCTTTTTATTCCAAAACATGGAATGTGAACATTGGTCTTGAATTTCTGAATTCTGCAATAAATAGAAAACACAGAGCATGGGAAAGAACGCCTCTATTTATGTATTTAATATTGACAGTACGATTGGAGTTGGGTTCGAGGTTTTAAATTAGCGTTTTCCTAGACGAGCAAGTATTACAGTTCAGCGTACGCTTCCATATTCCACGCGTACCGTTGAGGAGGTATGAAGAATATTTTTAATATCTCTCTAGAGCATAGTCGAATAAAAAACTGATACTGGCACGAGACAGTACGTCGATATTGAAGCTAAGAAACTCACATATTTGCAGCAATTGTAGACATCGCGAATGTGATAATTTCGTAAGAGAAAGTTGGTTTAAATGTACAAATCGAGAATCTTTAAGTGTTTAGTTTCTTCACCGCAGTGCTAATATGGGCAAACCACTTCTCAAACCTTACCAACGGCGATAGTTAAGTACACAGAACCATCCGAATTAGTTGACACCAACTACCAATTCTACCCAACCGACATTGACGAAGGCAAGATGTTTTTTTTCTAAGCTTAAGTACTAAGCTGCTGGAGCAGACGGCCTAGCTGCTGAACTGGACCAGATAACATCCAATATAAGCGCCTTGAGCTTGTAATGGCTTTTTACAGATTCCCGCCATACACCGATTTTTTATTATACACAAAATAAAAGTCACATCATGTGCCTACCGTTCGCAGTAAAATTGACCTCCAAAATCGCAATAATAATCAGTTGCCGACCGATCACCATCCATTAAACATCGAATAAACATCAGTCTCCGCCGAGTCACCGACCGATCAGCTACCATTAGCACCGAACCAGTAACAAAACGGTTGCTAACCGAAACGAAATAGAAGCAAACCGGAGGCTAAGCAGACGTCAGCAAACATCCGTCTGTAATTTTCTGCTTACCAGACATAGACTTCCCCCCACCAGTAGTAAGGGGTCTTGTCACTTTTGTACCCGCAAATTGTTCCATTAGTTACCTGCACTCACCCGTTTCCAGCCATTTTCCGACCCTAACTTGCAGAAATGGAGACCACAAAGGCCGGTCTATCTAGCAAAATACCGAAGGGAGCTTCTGACAGACTAGAACAGCAGAATTCACCAAATTAAGACAACGCTAGGTGTATGTTTTTCAATTGAAATTAATAAGAAGTTAATAAAAATTGACTAGAATTAAAGTTTCTGGTACGAGCTTGCCTCAGCCTCAGAACAAAAGTACCTCATAGGTTGCTTCAAAACAAAAGTTCGTAACGTGATTTTTGGTCCCGTACCGTTATAGAGTGAAGACAAAATTTCTACCTAGAAATGTACGGGTTGTACAGCGACACAGATTAGTCAGCTGGGTCGTATAGCAGGAATAGAAAATGGAGTTCTGGTCCTTTTAGTCTTCCCAGAAGAACTTCGCAGAAGAAGAAGGCCACAACTCATGTGGAACTCACAGGTCGTAAAAGACCTGAACTAATTAGGTGTGCGAAACTGGAAACAGTTGGCTATAGGGGCCAAGCTGGGTGGCGATGCTTGTTTATAAGGCCCTTGTCCGACTTAGACGTATGTAAACTGTAAGTAGTTGGATAGTGGCAAAGGTTATTTATCACCATGTCAAGATTTGGGCTTTGACAGAGAAAGTGAATGAACCACATCGCACTGGCGGGTGGTAAGAAACCAGGGACAGAGACTCCATTTAAATGAAGGAAAAACGATTATGGCAGATGTGCCTATGGAGAAAATTTACTGTAGAGGTAGAGGCAGTGAGTAAAGTCAGGAGTAGCAGCCGATTATATGAAACTGTTATTGCATTGAAGACAACTCATGGATGAACAGTTTTTAACCGATGTTGTGGATGTTGCAGAAAGTGATGTCGTTATGACAATCGAGCAAGTTTGAGTAGTTGTCGTCGAAGTCAATGAGTGATGATGTGATAAATTCTGCTCTTTGAATCCTGTTCAACAAGTCTTCTATCATAAACATCTATAGGCACTCAAGACTGAAAACGGGATTTTGGAAATTTCAAAAGCTTAACCTTAAGTTGCTGGTAGGCGTTGCCATGTTTCACAGTACAAATGATTTGCAACTCGAGGCTTTTGCTCTATAGCAACAATGAAACTAACGTGGCGTTGTCTGACTTCTAGCTTCGGATATCCACTGCCTGGTGTGAAGTAGTTTCCTTTTGATTGCTCCTCAAGCTGTCTTTCGACAGCACCAAGTCCTTGCAGAATGGTTTTAATGTTTTCACTGTCGAAAAAAGCATAGTTGCTTATGATATTGTCAGTAGCCTCCGTAAGGCGGTTGAAGTCACTTGTAACGGATGAAAGGATCGCCTTAATGTGGAAGTTAAAAGGTTACGGTTAACACATGACTTTCATGACTGCGTCCAGAGTGTCTGAAGTTCCTCACAGGTCGCAAATGTGACGAAGTTTATGAGAAAGCCGCTCATAAAGTTTGCTCTGTAACTGCCACCTAATTTCTCCGTTAGAATAGGCATGGCCTGATATTTGGCCATGTTTGTTTCAACGACGAAATTAGTAATTTTTCATCAAAGCGACATAGAGGAGTACCGATGTAGGTACCTACTACGATAAGAGTCTTAGGGAGAGTGCCTTTTCACTCCAAAGTCCAAAGAACAGAGGCAGCGGTATCTAAGATTCTCTTTTCGTTGAGGGATCATAAGTGCATGCAGTTGACCACTTAAGTTGTTAAATCCCCTTTAACACAACAAACACAAAATGCTCAGGTATATTGCAATAAGAGATTGTTCCCAACACTCCTGCTTTCATTTGCACATTCTCAATTTTAAATCCGCAAAATGGGAAAGTGATTAAGACAAAATCGTGTCGCAATCCGCCGCACTTCATAAATAATTTGTCTTCGAGAATATAACCCTCGATGTAATCCCTCAATACTCAGCATCTAGATTTGTACAATTGTATATTTATAAGTTCTCAGAGATGTCCAATGTCGAAACGTGCATAAACCAACCGAACAGAGGGTAACAGGACACTCGGATGTGTTGTAATATCTTGGTCTTCCATCTATCCCACAAACAACCCTTCCTGCTGGCCATACTGCACGGACTGACGGACTTAATTAAGCAATTCCTCATGGACCTTATTAAGAATTGACCAGCCAGTTGAGTAATGGAATCTCCTTCAATTATTATATTATTATGCCTTCGCTTATATGTGTAAGCCAACTCGGAATCTCTGTTGCTTGGGTTTGATGTGGAGCATGTTTGTTGCACCTGGTTACAGGCACATTAAGTCATTTCTCATTTATTTGCTCCAATTGTCACCATTGCTTGGTGTATGCCACACCTTGCCAAGGTGAACAACTTAGTAATAATTAAGTAGAATCGTCATGGCGCTTTTCACAGTGAACAATTGTGTTCCCTGCAGCGGCCATTGCTTGGTCGATAGCGAGCCCCCAAGGCTTACAGATTAAATTTATGAGCGCCATATTGGTTCGCATAAGCCTCTTCTCTGGTATAAGGCTCTGGACTTGATTAGATCATTAACTTTGTGGCAAATAATGTGTTTAGGTCGATTCAATTATAATTTTGGTTTGTCAGAGATTGATTAGGTACTTGGTCATAAATACTCCGCCCAGAGGTTGTTATGGCTTAATTCCAGATTGGACAAGAGTCTGCATTATTGACATTTTCGTATGTTTGAGTAGACGAGTTTCATGTTTTATTGTCCATCTCCTGTTGAAGTACAAATTTTGCAATTCTTTTTAGTGAATGAAAAACTTGAAAATAAGATGTTAAGGTCGTTCCTATTTGTTAAAGGTTAAATTTACTTTCACGTCCACATCGTATGCCTCGCTTTGAACCTATGCCATTTCAAAAAATTACATCATCATCATTATTTTGTCAAAGGAGTGGTGATGTCGAGCGTAGGAAGGGAGCATAACTAGGATGCCTTCACGTAGGGTTTTTTTTTTAAGAGAAGGAAACGTCGACATCAAGGCGATTTATTTCAAATGAAAAGAAATTCAGGTTGAAATAAACTAACGTGGATAAAAAAGGTAAAACAAAAAGTGAAAGGGAATATCTGGCGAAAACTAAAAAAAACACCATGAATTTTCTTCTCGACTCGAGTTGCACTAAATGGGATTGCAGATACGTGCTTAGCATTAGATGAAAGAAACTTTTACGATTGAATAGATGGCAATATCATCGAGCACAGTCGGCATTATATGAAATTAATAAATCAAAGTGTTTCATCTTCACCGTAACATCCACTAGATCTAGATGTCACGTTTGGAGCGAGAGTTCGAACGAGTTTATACTCAGGCTGTAAACGATACTTACTTCCGATTTCAATATTTGGGTTTGTCCTTGTTCTTTTTTTTTACTCTATTAAAATTTAGTACAAATTTAAATTTAAAAATAATAGAACATGTTTTTAAAGGAAAGTAGGTACCCACGACGATAGATGGTGGCCCGAAGAGAAACTACTGAGCCTACAAGAGAAAAGTAAAAATTTTGAAAAAAATGTCAAATTGTTTTTCAATATTCTCTTTAAACTCAAAAAAACTTTTATAACCCATCTGAAAAAAAAGCTTTCTCGAGTAGACCCTTGTGGCGATGCACGGTGACTCATATCATTCATTTCTGTCAAGCGAGTGACTTTGTCAAGTTTGGAAATAAAAGTCTAATTCGACCAAATTCCACTGTTTCGAATGTTACTTACTCTTAAAGAGCTCACACATATCTACCCAAAATTTCATGAGACCTTGTGCAATGCCTATAGATACTGTCTTAGGCAACACGAGTTTATCCCTCTTTTAGCCATTTTCACGGCACCTAGGTGTGGCTTATCAGATCCGACTCGTGACCACGTTGAAACTCGTAAGTCAATTGTTGACGTCGACATTTGAGGACACTCTCACTTTTACACTCGGTCAACAACATTTCAACAGAAGTTCTCTGATAGTAAATTGTCATCAGGCGGTGATGTTTCGTATCTTTGCACCACGCTCGTAGTTCTTCTTGTCTGTTGTGCCTTCCTTTTTTTTAGAAATTTTTCGGATTTTTTGCTTTGTTCGTTAAATCTCCTCAGGTGTTACCAAGAACTCTGCTGAAATCTTGAAATATTGTAGGAAAATAAATGTTCATATTTTCAGCTTTATTTGTTTTTGTTGTTCTTATAACAAACAAACGCAGTTTTTTTTTTAATTTGAGAAAAATGAAAAAGTTGCGATCCACGCAACATGAGAGACTTATTTGAAGGTTTTCAAACCATGAAATACACTTACTTCGCTTTTACGATTCTTTGTATTTCATTCTGCGTTCGCATTATTTTCTTTTTGAAACTCCGCACAAAAAAGAAATGTTTGCAAGCAACTGAAAAGCTTTTTTCTTTGAAATTCGTATGAAGTCGTTTTGGGAGATGTTCTAAGCATATTGTATATAATTGAATAGATATTTACTTATATGTATATCTTGCATAAATGCACAAAAAATAGTGGCAAGACTATAAACTCCGTCAAAAAGAATAATTTGTGTATTTTTACACGCATGACAGCTCTAACGATGTGATATGGTTTTTTAATGAAATGGAAAACATTTGATTTGCAAAGTTATTTTGGTGTTTTGGGAGTTTATCAAATGCTTTACTTTATAAATATTATTTTTATTTTTTTCTCAGAAAATTAAGGTTCTTAAAAAATATTTATTTACTGGCTGGATGAATTGTGTAGGTTTCCCTGTATACTGAAAACAGCTCACCTATTTATTTTTTATATCATTAATTCATTACGATGTAATACACGATATTAAATAATGTTATTGGATTACCTAGGTGGAAGAATAAAAATTTTCATGAACATGCTGCGGTTTGTCTCAGAGTGGTATTATTAGAGCTCACTTGGCATGCTTGCACCTGCACAGCTAGGTGACGTCGGATTGGGGTGGTAGTTCTTGCTCTTCGAAAACCAAACGTATCAAAAGAAAAAATCTACATCATGCCAAGATTTGAATTCGTTCAGAAATTGCGGACGGATATCTTTTCTACCTGTACAAGCTTTCAAAGGCGATGGATGTTGTGATCGCCTGAGATACCTATTACCCTCCCTATCTACTTTCGCAAACTCCTTGACAGTTCGCGTACCTCTTGACGATTTGTCTTTTTTATAAATTTTTAAGTTTAGCAGTTGAGATGCGTATAGTGCAGCCTTATTATTTTGCTTTTTATGTAACATCCCTCACACTTTGATGTGGTTTGCGATGCTCGGTTTCTTCATGCGACCAATCTATTTCTTTAATTTTGTTTTTGGAATGAAGAACGCTATAAAGAAATAATAATTCTATTGAATGAGATAGGTATTCAACCGAGGGCTTTTACTAAGTTGCTTATAATTTGAATTTTTTTTTTTATGTCAGAACGTACCTTTCAGGAAAAGTTCTCTGCTTGGTGGTTACTACGAAAAAGAACTATATTAAGAATTTTGGCGTCAAGCTACCGCATTCAATAAAGTTGGAACTCACTGTTTCCTGAGTGGATTCAGTGAAAAAATAAAGTTTTCGATGTTCTAATTCCACACGCAAACGCAGGGTTCATACAACGAAACCCCTTCTTTTAAAATCAAGCAAAAATGAATAAATTTGTTTTTTTTTTGAGTAATTTTAACATTAACATTATGTAGATATTGGTGCTTTCAAGAATGTGTGGATCTTTTAATGTAGCTTGAATTGAATTGAATTGAATTGAATGTATTTTATTTAGCTTCAAAAGCCATTTAGTTTTACAAAAAATCTCTTATACTAATAGGAGTTTTATCAAAATTTACATAATACTTATTTCTTACTTAAGTTCTAATTTTGGAATATTATTTTATATATTTTGAACATATTGAATTAATTTTCTTTTGAAAATATTAAAATTATTTGTGTTTTTAATATCAAGTGGCAAATTATTAAAATCTTGAAAACCTATATATAATATAGATCTTTTTCCTCTTACTGTTCTAGATCTAGCGATACGTAAGTCATTGCTATTTCTTAAATTGTAATTTACACTCTCACTAACACGTTCAACGTTTTCACATAAATAACCAGGCAACATATTATGTTTTATTTTATATACAAATATCATACATAACATAAAGAGTCTTTGATTTACATTGAGCCACTGCAAGGTATTTAACATATTTTGTATAGGTGTATATCTGTTACATTTCAATATCAGTCTCATTAATTTATTTTGTTGTATTTGAAGTCTATTTTTATGACTTTGGGGACACATATGTAGTAAACTGGCACAATAATCAAAATGAGGTTTGATCAAAACATTACATAAATTAACAGCCATGCTCATAGATACATTTTTTCTTATTTTTCTTATCACACCAATTTTTTTGGATATTTTTTTACAAATATAATTTACATGTTCATTAAAATTAAGTCGTTCATCTAACATGACACCAAGGTATTTAATTTCTTTGACTTGATCAATTTGTTCATTATTTATAGAAACATTAATAGATAGACTTACAGGACTACTAGCAAACATCATACATTTAGTTTTTGTAACGTTAAGGACCAATCTATTCATCTTCATCCACACACTTATTCTTTCCAGATCTTGGTTTATGTCATCCAAACATTTGTTTAGGTCATTACCCACAACATAGAGGAGACCATCGTCAGCAAACAGTACAAGTTTTGATGAGTTTATTATTTTACTCATATCATTAATGAACATGAGAAATAACCATACTCCAAGTATTGTACCCTGAGGTATCCCAACATTCACATCGATTGGCGGCGATAGCTTTCCATTTACAACGGTTCTTTGTGTTCTACCTTGTATAAAAGTTTTAAACCATTTGAATTCCGTAGCTTTAATTCCATAATATTTTAACTTTTTTAATAAAATTGAGTGATTAACGGTCTCAAAGGCTCTTTTTAAATCTAAAAACACAGCAATTACAAAGTTTTTATTGTCAATTTCTTTTCTCCATTCACTTATCACAAAATTTAAACATGTCTCACACGAGTGGTTTGCTCGAAAGCCTGATTGGTATGTATTCAATAAGTTCTGGGATTCTAAATGATTTTGGAGTTGAGTCACTACACACTTTTCAATTATTTTTTCATACATAGGCATCATGTTTATTGGCCTAAAGTCACAAAGTGATTTTGGGTTAGGTATCTTTTTTGTGGGTACAACAAGGGACTCTTTCCAGGTTTGTGGAAAGATACCTACTCTTAGTGAAATGTTTATAATTTTTATTAACACTGGACCAATTACAGATAATGAGTCTTTAAACATCTAAACACTCATAAAATTAAAGTCTCTCTTTTTGTTTAGCATATCTAAAGCACTGCTTATGTCATCTATACCAATTTGTCTGAACTTAAAGTCTATATTGCACTCTTCTAATAAATTTTCATAATCACAAAATATCACAGATCGGGTTATGTCATTGATAGACTGTACAAAGAAGTCATTAAACTTAACACTTAATATTGCACTATCATTTATCACAGAACCATCTTCCATTTGCACATTAGATATTGAATCATCACTATTCTTTAGAACATATTTTTTTAATTTTTTCCACATATCTTTTTGTGTATTTGCCGTTTCTATTTTCATTTTTATAAAGTTTGATTTAGCATCACACAAAGATTTCTTATATTGGTTCCGGTATTGATGATATTGAAACCACGATCCTTCATCATTTTTTAGGACTGCTTGTCTATACAAATTTATTTTTATATTTTTCATATTGTTCAACTCATAGCCAAACCATTCTGCGTTTTCATAGGGCACATCCTTTTCTTTTACCATTGAATTTACGGTCGTTTTTAAACAACATACAAATTCGTCACATAAAACATTAAGGCTTAACGCTTGATCACTATCATGGTTCATAAATAATGGCATAACAGACAACTTCGATAAAAACAAATTTTGGTCATACACACAGTATTTGATTCTCTTTTTTATTTTTTTCTTGTGGTGGTTTTTCACTATTAAATCAATTGTTTCATGGTCACTAATTTTGAGAGCTTTATTAACTTGTGCTTCTACTATATCTGAACAATTTGTGATTACATAATCTATTAGTGTTCTTGAATTACTAGTGATTCTTGTCGGTTCTCTAATTAACATATTAAAGGAGTTATCATTAAAAATATTTGTAATTCGTCTTGTATATGTGTCACTTATATCAAACCAGTCTATATTGAAATCACCCATTATAGCAAAATTACCACATTGCGAAAGGTATTCAATCCAGTCTTCTAGGTCATTACAAAAGTTAGTTTTTGAAGACAAGTTACTAGGAGATCTATATAACGCACACAAGTATATCACAGGATAGTTTTCATATTGCACTTTCAACATCAAACACCAATATTGCATACAAACTTTATATTTCTTCAATAAATTACATTTTAGACTTTTTTTCACGTAAACGAGTACACCTCCAGTATGACTAGATTCGCTTTCACAACTAAAAGGATGATAATATCCCTCTAACCGAACAAAATTTAAGTCATCTATATCCGTTACATGGGTCTCAGTTAAAACTAAAATGTCATTTTTTTTCAGTGCATACTAGACTTTCTATTTAATTGAAATTGTTTTGGACACCATCTATATTCAAACATATACACCTGATATCATCTAATTGCTATTAATCAGTTCTATCCTCTAGGATTTTTAATTTCCTTTTATAAACTGCACAGTTTAAATCACTTGCTTAATGGTTTATGTTTAGGTCCATTTTAAACTTTATGTTTGCATTTTTACAGTTAATACATATATTTTCCACACTAGTACACGTTTTAGAGTCATGATTACCACTACAATTCACACAAACTTTCGGGCTAGTACACTTTTTGGCCGAATGATTAAAGCCACAGCAGTTGTAACATCTTGCTACATTAGTATGAGGATACACTCTGCATCTGTCCCAACCAATATTCACTCTAATACCTTCAATAATTTGTGCATAGGCAACACCGTCCATTTCCACAATTGCATTATAAAAGTTATTTTTTGGCGATAGATATATATGCAGGCACTTTATGTCGAATTCACTTAGACCATTTTAGTTTTTAAGAGATTTGATTAAATCATCATCAGACATCTTCTCTTTCACACCAACTATAAGCACACGGGGCTTTTTCCGTATTGGAATGTTTATATTATAGCTATCACCATGTTTATCCTTAAACTAACTTTCAATTTTTTTAATCGAGTTTTCATCACCCTTTATTAAAACCGCACCGTTTTGAATATTTTTAATATTTGTTATTTTTAATTGCATGCTTGTTGGGTCAATTGACTTTTTAATTTCATCTCTCGTTTTGTTATTGTCTTGATTTTCCTTAGGTTTTATTATCACAACATTACTTTTCTCTTTCACTTTATCAGCATATAGTGGTTTCATTTGTATTGGATTTGTTATTGTCGTGTCACTTATAATTTTTATTTCCTTAACTAAATTTTCTTTTATTTCTTTTACTACATTTTTCACATTTATATTTTCATTTTCCACTTTTTTAATGTCTTCATAAATTTTCTCACTCTGTGCCTTAATTGTTTCACCGAACTTGTTTATTTTCTGCATTTCCTTCATACTTTTTTCACAAGTCTCTTGCAAGTTACGCATTTCCTTAAACCTTTCAAAGTATCTACCTTCAATAGCCTCTAATAGTTCTTTAATTTCATATTCACTTTTTCTCAAAGATAATTCAAAATCGTTTTTATATTCTTTTAGATAATTTCCATTTTTGTTTACTGTTTCTTGAATATCTCGCACCGCTAGGTCGACATTATGGATATACGTAACACAGTCGTCACAAATGAATTTTATCATAGTGTTTGTGTCCAGTATACCACTAGTGTAGCGGTCAAGCCCACAACAACCAACTTTTGGGTGGAATATTTTACCGCATATGCCGGCGCATTTTATTCCAGATTCACCAGAAATTAAGTTTTTACACTTAAAACACTCCATATTTTTGAGTTAATCTAACTCCAGTACACTTTATTTTTGAAAATCGCGCACCGGAAACTATTTTAACTCTAAATACTCTTCAAATAAATTTTAATTTACTCCGCTCAAACTAAGAACACGTCTATGCTGTTCAACGGTTAAACTAACAAACTAACTAACTAACAAATAGCTTGGCTATAATATGCGATTCTGATCAATGATCCATTTTTGTTATACTCATAAGACTCGAGATGAAGACTGTTGCTCTTTTGTGCATCTTGAAATAAACAAAAAATCGACATCGTAAGTTTAAGAAATTTTCTGAAATAATAAAAGTAAGTATACGCCACAGTGATCTTCCGCTTTCCCTCTTCTGCGTGTTCGGGATTGGCTATAGCTAGATGGACTTATTTTGAAATATACGTAACAAATACGGAATAATATGTGTCCATGGGAGAAGCACGGCTTTTCTTGATTCATTGTTCATCACCATTATACCTTACATTTTCTTTGTTTTTGTTATTATCTTCTAAATAAAATTTTCAATTTATATGTTCCTGCGAAGCCTAAGCTTTTTAGTTACATACAGTAGCTGTTTTAAGCATACAAAATTAACATTTTAAAATAAATTTTATAATCAAGTTTACATTTTTTTTAATTATTCTGAAGGATTTAATTACAGTTGTATTTGTATTTGCTTAAATTCTTGAGGGATAATGGGCGCATATACTAACGAAGTCACTTCGTAGTCAACTCATTCATTGGTCAAATACAACTAATAAATGAGTTGAAATATTCCCTCCGATCGATGTAGTGTAAAAATTTCAACTTGAAAATTAGTTTGACATTTCCCAATCAGCTGTTGAAAAACAAATGAAAACAACTGCTTTTATAAAAACATTTGAACGAAGAATTTTAACACTTCTTTCTCCATGATTCTCAGCATTTGTTGTCTCCTAAAATTTCTTTCTGTTTTTCAAAAAGGGTGTGACTAAATTCAGGGCTGTTTTTTTTCGATTTCCTTAGTTCTCATAACTTTGAATGACGGAAAGGACTAGAATCTCATGAAAAAGGTAGGACTTTTTGCCGACCAATAAGCGGGCAAAAGTACCTTGTGGTATTTCGTTATGTATAGTCTTTCAAGTGCAATCCGTTGAATTTGGGTTGATGGCTCTTCTGCCTCACTATAATGAACAATAGAGCAATGTTTTTCGTAGAACTGACTGGAAGAGAATGTACAGATTTTCACATGTACTACAGATCCGTTTTGCTGATTGTGGGCACACATGGTTGATTTCGCTATAAAAAAAATCATCGCGAAGTGCACAAAATTTAGATTTTTCCCATATTGTGCAGATACGAAAATTACTTCAAGAAAGGACAATGTTAACCTTGGATGATGGATATCTGTCTTTAAAGTCTATTTTACTGCATTTCTTTACTTTCTGTTGACGCCCTCAAGCACTGAAGCTAATCAAAACAAAAACGTCATCTTTTATGTTTGCGTTGTCCTTGACATGGCAGAAAGTAAAAGCAACCCCACAATGAAGACACATTTTTATAGAGGATACAAAAAAAAACATGTTTCTTTTTATTCGAAGGCATTCCTGGGTCTTGTTTTTCTACTCGTCCCAACAACGCTACACCAAACACAATAATCAAAATATCAAAAATATCAGAAGAGATAGAACAGCCATTTTATTTCAATTTTTATAGACGCTCCAGTTTTCATTTTCCTTGTTATAATTTTTTTCTTTGTGATAAGGGCATGAAAAATAAAAGCAAAATTTTTAAGTTGTCAAGACGGTTGCCAACAATGTTAAGAAAAACCTGGAAATACGTAAGTCATGTTTAAATTATGAAGTGTTTAAAAAAGTTATATAAAGTGGTAACCATACCGAATATATGCCCTTACCTTGATGGAACCTCCAGCAGTCTACTTCTTCTCTTGTTTGGTGCAAATGAAACTTGTAAGGACCCTCGGTTTTTTAAGGAATGATTTTTTATCTTTGACACCCTTCTTGAATGCCTTGAATACTCTTGGTGTTTTCCTTTTCCCTGGAAAAAATTTAATTTCCTTATGACATTTCAATGGCAGTTATTTTATTTTATTATGTTTTTTAGCTCTCCCTTCGGAATTTTCTTCATTTTTCTTCTTTTTTTTGCATTACCCAAAACGACCAAAAAAATACCTTCCAAAGACTCGCTACAAACAGAAGCGCTCATTTTCACACTCAAACACCAACCGATCTAAATTAAATCAAGTGGAAAACACTTACACCGCCCTAGAGGTGTCTTCAGCAAGTCCTTCGGTATGATGCTGCTGCTGTGCGCTCGCCCTTGGGAGGTCAAAAAAAAAAAAACAAACAAACAAAACACCAAAGGCCAAAAAATGAATCAGAATCCTTTTTTTCTTTTAAAGCAAAACCGAGAACCGAGAAGAGATTTGGTAGGTAGGTTCTTTATAAAGACACATAACCAAAAAATAAATAAAACACGACTGCCAGGGGGAAGGAGAATAAACAGAATAAAGGAAATTTCACACAAAACCTCATTCTGCAAAAGCGGGCAAATAGAATAAATCATAACCACTTTCGGATTCAATGGAAGAATCTATTTGAACATTATTCTCTGAAGGATAACATCAAAAATGTGCCTTTGCAGCGAATGCCGTTGCAGTTTTACTGCACATTCTTCACCGAAAACAAGAAATGAATCCAATCATATTTTTTTAAGCAGCGAAATGGGGGTTTTGAAAAATATCTAAATAAAAGGGGAACTGGCCATACAAAAAAAACAACAACACAATTTAACTGCAATTCATTGCCTCTTGACGGCACTTCTCTCCAGTGACCTTTCAAAGCGGCTCACATTCCAAATGGATCGATCGAAGGAAGAGAAGAGAAAGGATTACAATATTAAATTATAGGAACTTATAACGAAAATATTTTCAATGCCATCCATGGTGCTGCAATGTCCCTTTGACTTTGCTTCACACAGTAATATTCCTTTTCTTCCGCTCTGCTGTTTTCCAGCCTCCAAGTCCAACATCTGTGTGTGGTTGAAATTTCAATAAATATTTTCACCTTAGAAATGGAATTTGCTTTCGCCCTGTTACTCATTCCTATTCCTCCTCCTTGGAGGGGCTCGGGCTGTCGTTATTCTAATGGTGCTGCACAAGGTGAAGCAAAGAGAAAAACCCAAAGCAACTTGAAGAACCGATACCGTTCTTGAAACCAAACCTCCTTCTGTCCTAATGAAATTGAAAATATTTGCATTTTATTGTCCTTGTTAAGGAATAGTTCATTCTTTGGCTCAATCCATTGAGCGCGATAACGTAGGTACAGCCCGAAGCTGTTTGTGCATCATATTTGAGAACCTATAGACTGCTTTAACGTTTAGCAACTCTATGGAAGCATTCCTTCCTCTGCCTCGGAAACGAAAGCTGAGGGATGTTGTTGGTGGGTCATAATTCATCTTTATTTCAGCAAAAAAAAATCACTTTAGGTAAAGCCGGTTGGCTGGTACGCTAAACGTATTTTGGTCAAAAGCGAACAAAGACCAACGGTGTTGGGTATTATGACTCTAAAGTCAAAACTCTGAAGTGAAGGAAGGCGTAGGTATTATTTTAATAATACACAAATATTCCGCAACAGTACTGCTTAAAAAATTGTAGCTGGGTCCAAGGATCTGAAAATGTGTTTATATTTTAGGGTTCGCTAAAGAGCTTCATAACTCAAGAACAGAAGGGTTTATCGAAAAAGTTGTCGAGACACTTTTTAAAAGAAATTAAATGTACTTAAATTTTTTCTTGCGACATTCTAGAATCGGATCAAAATTACAAGAGTTACAACCAAAAGTATTGAATCTTCAAGAAACAAAATGGCCACTTCAAGACAATTAAATGAATACTCTTCAGTGCAATGCTACGGGCTCTTGTATTGTGGCCTTGCTTGTCAATTTCTTTTAGCGAAATCTAAATTTTCTTAACCCTTTGGCTTACAAAACTTTTGCAATTCGATAGTCATTTGAAACTCACTTTCATCACTGTACCAAATACCTAAAGTTTGACCAAAACCAGAAGAATATCAGAGCTCCGTAGCTCCGTTTATCCCTCCAAGTCCCAAGCTTGCAATAACGAATAAGGAATATACAATAAATCTTGATGTTATACTCACACACACACACTAACTCCAAGTTGTTTCAGAATAATATGAACCGATAGCTTTTCGACTTCCATTATAAAAGTGCTATACGTTGCGCTTGCTGGTGGTTTTCTGCTGTTTTTTAAAAAGGCAAGAGAGCTCCGAAGGATCGGTGCAACCTGAAGCCAGTAACGCCATAACCCCAATATAGATTGTAGAGTAGCAAATTTTGAAACATGTTACCTACCTAAATATTTCCGCTGTTCTTTTCTATTTTATGAGTTTTGCAAGCGGTCTTATGTTTGGAGCTTGTAAGTGTGGAAAATTAATGGGTTTTTGTGTTTTGGGTATTTTTGGTTTATTTTTTGTGCTCGTCTTGTTTCTATTTCATTCAATTGGCGATAGGGAACACAATGTTTTTTGTAATTTTTTTGAAAATTCAATTTAGATCATAAAGATAACTTTTAAGGGTGTAGAAATGGAAATGGTGGTTCCCAACAAAAACGCTGGAAATATTCGATGTGATGGTAGGGATGCAATTTATTTACGCCGGTAATGAACTACCAATTGGAAGAAATTGAAAAATTTGACAATCATTCACAAAAGTAAAAAATAATCTGTGCAAACCTAACACTATTTTAAATTCCCAAAGCGGTGCATACAAAATCGAAGATTGTTCATGCAAAAGAGCACAAAAACTTATTAACTCTTCGCCTGTCGCAACGCAGAAATCAATACTCCTTTCCCAGTTCTTCATATTTTGTTTGACTGACTTCCCATTCCAATCAAGACGTCCAACTCTAATCCTGGATAATGCTTAAAAAATAGTTCCAATTGAAATTCATCTGAAGAACCTGATTTTAATTCCTGCTGAATTTCCAATTTCACTCAGTTTGCTTGACAGGACAATTGGAAGCTGAAATGAACATTTTCAGTTAAAAAAGTCTCTTCCGGGGTTTCCGCAGAAAAAAACTCCCATTTGATTGCAGCAAAGGCATATTCTCTGCCCTGAGGGATCTAATTCAATTATCACAAATTACAAAACTTGTCTATCACAATTTACTCTCCAGAGTCCCGAGAATGAAAGTAACAGACTCAACTAAGTTCTTTGTTGATTCAATCACATCTTGTTGGCATGACTTTCCTTAAAATCCATTCATACGCTCATAGGATAGGCGCTGGCTGGCAGGAGACTGGACCACAATTCAAAGGAAGTAGTGAGAAATAAAAATGAGAGAGAGAGAGAACCATAAGACGTCACTTAGGTAAACCTAGAACCTATGTAAGTTGGTCCGTTCAATAAATTAAAAGAATTAAAAAAAAAAAAACTTGTCCCAAGATAGTCCTTGTAGAAAGTTGAAATCTCTTACACAACTTTGATGAACAAGGACGAGGCAGCAGTAGGTCTGGATGCTGCCTGGACCAGAGTTTTCAGTTGAGTTCTAATTTTCAATCTTAAGAGCTGACCCATTGGCGTGAATTTAAATAATAGCAAACTGACGAGTTTTGTGGTTTTAAATGGTGAGAAGGAAGTTATAATTTCAATCTCAAATGGAATTATGAAGTGGAGACGAATCAAGATATTAAGCGCACGATTTGAGGAAGATAAATCTTTTGTGACATCTCCCGGAAGATCCTTTAGGGATGTGGTTTAAAATAGATGAAATTTTGATTATTCTTATCTTAAAGAACTTCACTTTCAAAAACGTGAGAAGATGACTTCCCTTACTAATGTTTTAGGTAGACCTTCAGTATTCGAATAGGGGATAAGCATTGTTTCTTGTCAGAAAAGTTCTACCTACGTATTTAAGGTAACTAATCATTTAACTTTGAATGCAAGTATGTTTAAAATACGTTTGCATAAAATACAACAGCTTTTTAGAGCTGGTACACTTCCTTAAACTGTGAAAAGGACAACAAAAAGATTAGTAAAATGGGAATAAATTGAATCAAGACATTACACCATGCCCGAGTCTTAAGACATGCCAGTAGCAAGTCCATCAAGAAAATCTTCTACCTAAGAAGATTCTGGTGTTTAAACTTTGACAACTCAGATAAGAAATAAACACAATATACCTCTGCAATAGCTTTTGCAAGCATCTTTCAAAATCCTTCAGCAGAAGCATCAACTTCCTCCAAACCAGTAAGGCGAGCAAAAGGATAGGATAAAGATATATAGAGCAACAGTTAGGGGTATCAAGGGGCCATTTTCGGATCGGCAGGTATAATGCCTTTGGTGGCAAAGATCGCCACGCCAAGTGTAATGCCCCTGGTGGCACGGATCAGGAGGAACATGCCCCTGGCGGCTAGGATTGGCAGGTGGCATAGATCAGCAGGAAAAATGTCCCTGGTGGTACGTATCGGCAGGTATAATGCCCCTGTCGACAGGTACCAAAGTCCTTAGTGGTAATCAAAACGGACGGAATGTTTTCTTACCTCTGCGCTGCGCTCTTGGGGGAAAGTTCCTATAATGAAATTGTTGGATTATTTCAGGCTTGACCAAAATTAATAATTTGATACCTTCGATCATTCAGAAGTACTTGTAAAAGCAGCTTTAGTGCTAGTCTACCTATAATAATATTATCCGAAGGGTGTTTAGATAAATTTAATTTCATGAAAAGCAAGTTAAAAGCGAGGTATTCAAAATGAGTAAGCAATACACCTGCATTCTTCTGCAACCATGCTATATCCCATTATATAATGCTTACGTTTTCCCTAATTTATATTCGCCGCCAAGATGGCGTCGGGCAACAATCGGGATGGATGGAAGGACTTGTTGAAGGACTCCCAGACTGGATTCCGGTTGTGACGCAGATGAAGGCAAAATCTTCACCGCACAGGCTAAGGAAAATGGTGGCCGTTTATCCATTCATTAAGGTGCACGTCAAATCACCTTGGGATCTTTCTAATTAGTCAAAGAGCTACATTGCAATCTGAAGCGAGTTTTTATCATTTTCAGACGACTTCAAGACGACTTTCTGCAAGTCAAAAGATTGGGTCATTAACATCCTTGAACATTAAGTTAAACATGACAAATAATTCGATTGAGATTCACCATGATTCACACGACTTTGAATGGGAACTATACCAGATTCAAAACGAGTAATATTTTCGTACCCCGTTTCAAATTTAAAGGATAGTACTATGGAGTTCCTTAACTGCTTAACAGAAATTTAAAATTCCTGTTCACCATCAAATCCAATTTTTCATTCAATAAAATTGCGTCAATTTTCGCTTTTGAGAGACACACAAAAATAAAGAACAAAAGGAAGCTGTCAACACAATATATTCCCATGTTTTTTTTTTTTTTTTGTAATTCATTTTTTTATTCATTTAAACTTAACTCTACTTACATGCTAGACAAAATGGGAAACTAGCCTAATTAATTCTACTTATACTATATAACTTACTGGCCCTAATCGGGCGCTCTAAGTAATTCATGGTTCTTAAAATTAATGCCTTTCGGCCTACGAACAAATTTTTAATTTTATTTCAATTTATTTTTGATTCATTAGAAAATTTGAAAAACTAATTCGAATAACTTTTTTGTGTTTTAACTTACATACTAGGGTCCTTAAAATAAAACTTAAAATTACCTAATCTACCTACAAACTACTTAAAACTAGAACAACCACAGCGGCAAAACAACTATGTCCTTTTCTGAACTGTTGTGGGTTTTTGTATTTGTCGTTTTCTTTATTTCGTATAATTTCAATAATTTTTTTTTCTTTTTTTATATATTTTTTTTTTTTGTTTTTTTTTGTATTTTTTTTTTATTTTTTTATTTTTTGTATATTCTTTAGTGCCACCATACCACCTACTCTACTTAAACCTAAAACCTAAGACTAAAACAAGTATGTAAGCCGGCCAAGGCAAAAATACCCCACCCCGGATTACCCATTGTCAGATATAGTTTGAAGCCACCAAAACTGGTTCTCCTGCTTCACCCTATCAATGCGGTCCTTTTCGGACACAGCCCTACTGAACCGAAGCAGCTCCGCTCCATCACGAGCGAGGATGCCTCGTTCATATAGAAGCCGCCGGTCTACGGTTCTTCGCCTGACGTGGTAGATAAGCGGTACTGCCAATCTATCCTGTATCATGCCGCACTGGTCTAAATAGAGGAATGCCTCTGGTGGGATGAAGCCGCTCAAGCGTGCATTGTCGAAGTAGTTGTCGTTCGGATAGAACGGCCCGAAAATCAAATTGTTGGTCGAAGTCATAGCTCTCGCAATGTGGCCCCGAACAAGTTTTATCACGAAATTGTCAATTCTATTGATTCGAGCCCCGTTGTATAGAACCTCGTTTGAATAATAATGCAGATAAGAAGATTCCGGTGTCCGATACCAACCAAGACAGCGCCGAAGACACTGCCTCTCGAACACCCGAAACTTCTCCATTTGGGAAGGGGCAATGTTGAACCACACTGGACAACCATAAACAATCATTGGCCGTATGAGGGCCATGTAGCAAATTACCTTCACTCTGGGGTCAAGCCGACTGCTATAAAACAGCCGTTTTGTCAGAGCGAAGGCTCCTCTGGCCTTAGTCAGAGCAGCATCCATATGTCTGTCGAAATATAGAAACTGGTCCAACCAGATACCGAGGTACTTCACTACACTTTTGCTCGTCAATGCCTGTCCGTGAGGATCAACAATGACCATCTTGCGCCAATTCTTGCACGTATCTCGCGAGGCTTTAGCCAACGGAGTCCGGAACAAAATTGTTTCCGACTTTTGGACATTTATTTTCAGTTTCCAATCGTCGCAGTATCGCTGAATCTTCTCGAAGTCACGCTGCAAGAGAATTCTAATAACTTCAACCTTTCGAGCCGTTCTGTACGCAATCAGGTCGTCGGCATACGCAATTGCGTTAGTTAAGCTACCTATCAGATCGCTGGTGTAAATGCTGAAGAGGATCGGCGAGTTCACCGCTCCCTGTTGAAGACCGTTTTTAATTTCAAAGGTGGTGGTAGAAGTTACATTGCCACTTTTGACAACAAACTTTCTACCGTTGAGCATATCATAAAGCATATACAATAATGGTTTACTGATGCCTAGTCTGGTGAGTTTTAGGTACAAACCTTCTAACCATACGGTGTCGAAGGCCTTCTCTAAATCAACCAGAACAGCACCCGTGCATTGTTTCTTCCCATGTTGTTATCATCGAATATGCGAGATTGAAAAGGTTTCAATTTTCAAAGTCCTGTAAGTGGGTATCCTTAACACAAATACGATATTTGTTCAATAAAATTACCCTTCAGGTTTTCAATATTTTCAATATGTCTGACGTGTTGGAAAATGGAGACCCATTTTCCATCTTATGTCGGGAACCTTGTGTATAGGATATTGAATGTCTATTGTGAGCCACTTATGAAAAAAAAACAAAAACCAACGTAAAAACCAAAAGTGTCTTGTGTCTTGTGAAAGAAGCTCAACTTCAACAGTTCATATTTCTTTATTGAAATAAAGCTGACATACAAGTTCTGTTGATTTTGAATTGAATATCGGTTTTCGGTTCTTGAATCCATTTAGTGGTGGGTGTCACCTTCAATTTTGTCTCGATTGCCAATAACCCTTTCACACTCTTTCCTAAAACGTAGGTTTGGATTGAGTTTGGACTATCAGTCACTACTGTGAAGAAATTCTCAATAGTCTATGTTATCAGACATGCTCTTCCTCTTAGCCTCTAATGCAGTATAAGTTGTTAGTGGGAAATTGTAAATAAAATCAACGAGAGTGTCCATGAAGGATTGATTGAAATTTTTGGCAAAAGCGTAGCAGATTTTAATAAAAGAACTACAAATGACAGTGTTGAAGATGAGAGTTGGAATCTCGTTATAAATTTTGTTATTGGTAAAAAATTGTGTTCATTTAAAGCAGCTTTTGTTTTTGGGTCACAACTCAAAATTTGAAGACAATTTGTACGAAGCGTTGTCTCTGCAAAAATATCAACTTCAAGAGGTGCCAGCTAAATGCTAAAGACAGTTCTACGGAGTGATTAATTGAAAAATGCTCATAGACATTTGAGGATGTGTTGCTTCCGATGAGGAGTGGTCTCTTTGTCAATTAAAAGGAAAATCCCAGAGAGGATTGAACTTTTCCAATTCAAACAAGTGCATTCAAAAGGCAATAGTTTCAAAAAAAGATGCACAAAAAGCGTTTGTGACATGAACAGCAAATAAAACGAAAACACAAAACAAAAGATAGCAATAGAAACACTCTTTTTTTTTGCAATGTAGGTACGGAACAACGTGTTAAGCTTCTGGTTATGGCCACTTTGCGTGTCTGGCAAAAATCGATTGTGTGTGCATGTGGAATGCAGAGATGATCAATAAAGTCCTACTCGATGACCATTCGTCGGCACCTGAACTTCGTTTGCCTAGTCACGTTCAGAGTTTTAAATTGTTTTCGAAACCATTGAAGAAATTTGAAACAATGTTGGGGAAAGAAAAAAATTAACTTTTTGTTAGTAAGTTTTACAAGTTTTAGTTGCATTTTGAATGTATCACTGGGAGAAAAGGATTTATTTCTTGTGCTAGTGCATTTTTTCTGGTTTTCTTCAAATCGTCATGTTAGATGGTGGACTGAAAAACATAAACTACCGATCGATGTGTATTTTTGCTCATACATGCATTACAATTTCTAAAATAGCATAAATTATAACAAACAACAAAGTAATTCACATAATTTTTACAACTCAAATAATTTTACA
Organism: Sphaerophoria taeniata; assembly: GCA_943590905.1. Taxonomy (NCBI): domain Eukaryota; kingdom Metazoa; phylum Arthropoda; class Insecta; order Diptera; family Syrphidae; genus Sphaerophoria; species Sphaerophoria taeniata. The sequence continues at coordinate 48,598,547 of OX016540.1, forward strand.
ACCACTTTTTTGAAGGAAATGTGCATAAGAGAGTGGACGACAAAATGAAGTGTGGTAACATTGGATGCCTCCTAAAATACAGAAACCTGATCTTTCGGTCAAAGTATACTCCAGGACTTGTCCGTTGAAACACAAGTTAACGCCATTAAAGGCGGAGAAAACTGCGTTCATACTCCGTTGACGAACGCATACGTCGGTCATCGTGCTCATCGTTAAATCATCATCATCAGAATATAACTATCCGTTGTCACTATGTACTGATGACTTAGAAGAACTGAGAAACGAGTATGACCTTATTTGCATTATAGACGAAACTATGTATCAGAAATCACTAACCCGGGCAAGAGAGTCTGTTACAAGAACAGTTTACTCTAAACTCAACCTATGCTTGGGGTATAACAACTATTTTAGAAACGATCTCTCTGTCGATGAGATAAGCGTAGTCTTTAAAATGCGCGTTGAAATGCTTGAGCTTAACTATAGACCTCATAGAAATGATTTGAATGCGAATTGTTCTCTCTGCAACCTCAATCAGGTTGAAAATATTTCTCACTTCTTAGCTTTTTGCCCAATCATACAAGAAATCCGAAGATTACATTTTAACAAAAGTTTTTTTACAATTGAAGAATGTTTTGCAATTTTAAATGGAGAAAGTGATTGGAAAGCTCTTATTCGATTTGTTTCAGAGGCCCTAACGTATAGAAACATGTACATTAATTTTTAATACATGCGGTCTAATCATAATTTTTTGTTTTAGCTAAACTAAAAGCCCATTTCGTGTATCGAAACACTTTAACCCCTTTTGTTTTTGTTTCTTTTGTATTTTACCTTTTCCGTTCTCGACTTAACTTTTAATTGTACCTACTTATGTAATTTAATAAATTGTCATTTCCCTTATTGTATTTATTTAATTCATGTAATTATGTATTTTCGGCAGACGGCTTATAAGCCATGCATGTATATCTTTCAAATAATTTTGTTAAATATCTTATATGAAAAAATAAAGATGATAATAATAATAATAATAATAATAATAATAATAATAATAATAATAATAATAATAATAATAATAATAATAATAAATCATCATCCAATAAACGAAACACACCAAGTGAACGAAGGAAGTTGTCACCAGGAAAAACTCCGATACCGCAAAAAAAAAAACTAGTTACACGAAACCATGATTTATGTACTTTCAAAAACCAATATAATAACTATGATAATAAACAAAACTTTGAATTAAGAAACATTTATCTTTTTTTTCCATTGGACCGAACTAAGATTTACTGTTCTTCCCCAGAGGATACCGGATACCCCAGCCAAATTTCACCCTATCGATTCGGTCCGTTCGGAAACAGCCCTACTGAACCGAAACAGCTCTGATTCGTCTTGTGCGAGGCTGTCTTGACTGTAAAGGAGGTGCTGATGTACGGCTCTTCAACTGACGTGGTAGATTAGCGGCACCGCCAATCTATATTTTATCAGACTGCATCTATCTAAATAGAGAATATACCTCTGGTGGAATGAAGCCGTTCAGGTACATGCGTGCACTATCAAAACTCAAAATATTCGTGGTTCGGATAGAACGCCCCAAAGATTAAATTAGCCGCGTTTTATTATCCTGACTAACCTATATGGGTTTATTTTTTGTACACAAACCAACAACAACCTGGGACCCCGATAGCTATCGGGGTTTATTTTGTAACTCAAAAACTATGTTCTAAATATGGCGGATAGATGGCGAGTGTGAGACAAAAAAGAAGTTATTGTAGAAAGATTTAGTAATATCAGCCGTATTAATAAAAAATAACGCGTATTCCACTCTTAGCCACAGTTTTATAAAGCCATAGGATAAGAGTCAATCCAATTAATTAATAAGAACAAGTTGTTTGCGGAAAAGCAAAATAAAATTTAGCTGAGGGTTGCGTCTCGGATAAAAACATAGCTTAAACTTCTACCTTTTTAACCCAGATCGTTTTATTATCACGGGGTAACCCATATGGGTTAGTGAGGATAATAAAACGCGATGACTTCGTCGAAGTCATAGCTCTCGCAATGTGACCTCGAACAAGTTTTATCGCAAAATTGTCAATTATGTTAATTCAAACCTCGTTGTATAGAACAAAACGAGACAGCGTCAAAGACACTGCCTCTCGAACACCCGAACCTTCTCTATTTCAGATGGTGCAACATTGAACATTGAACACTGGACAACCATTTACGATCATCGGCCGTATGAGGGCATGTAGAAAATTACCTTCACTCTAGAGTCAAGCCGACTGCTGTAAAACAGCCGTTTCGTTAGAGCGAAGGGTTGTCCGGCCCTAATGAGAGCAGTATTAAATTTATATAATGTCTATCAAAATGCATATTGTAATATTCGGCTTGGTCCGACAATTAAAACTTATTTACTTTTTAAATAAAACACAAGTTCACTTTATTCAAATCACTCACAAACTTATTTATTCAACACTTTCAATTACTATTCAAACACAGTATCTTTACTTTATCGCAGTTCACAATCAATTGATTCTTCGCCGCCAAATGGGCTCTTTATATAACAAAAATACTTGGTTCTAGAAACTACTATATTGGTTATTGGAGAAGCTTGAATGTTCCAGAAGCTTACACTTACAAACAAAAATACTGGGATTGTTTTTGTAGGGGCTAACGTTCTTAATGCTAAACAAAAAGTTTCTCTTAATCACTAGGTATTGCCCCTCACAAGTGTTTACTACTACAATTAAACGATATTAGAGTTAAAGAGATACAGAGTAAATAAAGAGAGTAGGAAAAGTGTGTACCAGGGCCGGATTTACCACCTAAAGCGCCCCTGGGCAGATCAAATTAATGCGCCCCTTGTACCCTAAGATAGGGTTACCAGAAGTCCTAGCTTTTGAAGACACGCCCCCTACAGACTTTTTTGACAATAACTTTTTATCTTTTACGAATTTCTCTGCTGCGCGTTTTTTATTCGCTGCTACACTCAACTTTTTTTGACGATCACTCATTTTTGTAATTTATTAACAATATTTTGCTTTGAATCACTGTTTTTTTCACTTTCACTTACACCTAAAGTTTTAAGGACTTGACTAATAAGGTCCATACAGCACATATGCCAGCATGCGCCAAAACAAGAATACACAATCAGGCTTCCACATACATTACTCATGCAAACTGTACAATATCTATAGTTCATTAAAAAAAGAAAATGTCATTGTGCATTGTGGAGTGTTTGGTTCTCTTTTCAACTGTTGCTGATTTAATTATTGCCACAGATAATAAATTTATACAGATGTCTCACCCTTATGGCGAGAAATGATATATGAAACTGAAAGCTACCAAAATAAAAGCTTTTTCCAAAAGCTTTAACGCATTCACTTAATGCATAAAAAATCTATTTTCGCTCGCCTCATTGCCCATAAATGAATACTTAGGCAAGGAAAAAAGATTTAAAAAGCTCCTTGTCTGTTAAGGCGTTGTCTATTAAGAGCAAAATATGTTTCATTTTTTTCTGCAGGGATGAGACATCTGTATAAATTTATTATCTATGTTATTGCTTTATTCTGACAAAAGTTCTTTAAAGCTCTTTTATGCATATTTGCACATTTGTGTTGAAATATCGTGCTCGTAATTGTATTGTTTTCATATTTATACAAAAAGAAATACACAGAATTCTACACGTAGCGGTACCCCAGTTATTATAAAGCACACATATTTTTTATATTATAACTAGACGCTTAAAAATTTGTCGAGTATCATTTATGCGGCGTTGTACAAACAAGTGACTTTACTGCTTTTGCGATTTTTTTGATGGATAACTTTAATTTATGTCAGCCCGGTGCTTCTGTATTGATAGAAGGCTGCGATAGACAAAACGCGAAATTAAAAAAAAAAACACTTTTAGCTCTTTTCATTCTCTTTTAACTGCTACGATTTCTACGATGACATAGAACAAAACAGGAATTGCTGTGTCAAATAACTGGAAAACAATATACGTATCACCGGTGGAAAAAGACAGCACTGATACAAATTATTATTTATCTTTGTTTTTGGTTTGTTTTTACTTTCTATAGTAGTCCCACAGTGACGGACGTCTTCGGAGCAGCTCCTCTACTATCATTTTGACTTGAACATTTATCGGTTTTTCAAGGAAAATATCTAACAAAAAATGTTGGTGTCTCATAATTCGGCGCCCTTATTGAGTTGGCGCCCCTGGGCAACTGCCCATGTTGCCCCTATGGGAAATCCGCACATGTGTTTACATTAAATATAGAAAGAGCGTAAGAGATAATAACGTATACACATTAGACATTACAATAGAAGGAGATACAGAGCGTATGAGATAAATAAAGTGTATACACATTACATTGCCTCCTCCTTAGGATTGATCGTCCCGAACAAATCCATCATCTTCATCACCACTGTAGCGATGTAGTCGGTCGCGATGTACGACTTTAAGTTTACCTCTGACTCCTTTTTGTATCCGGTACACGACGTCGTTGATTTTGCTAATCACTGTATATGGACCTTCCCAGTCCCGTTGAAGTTTCGGTGACAACCCTTTTTGTCGATGGGGATTGTAAAGCCACACTCGATCTCCTGCTTGGAACTCTGTTGTTGTCGCTCGTATACCGTAGCGTGTCTTCATTCGGTCACTGAACATCTTTATTTTTGACCTGTTATCGTCGTGGATCTGAAGGAGTCTTTCTCTTAGGTCATCCAAGTAGTCATCCTCGGCTTGCGGTTCCGAAGTGGGACATCCAAATTTTATTTCGCTCGGCAATCTGATGTTCCTTCCCATCAAAATCTCAGACGGTGTATGGCCAGTTGAGCTATGTCTTGCACTTCGATACGCCATCAAAAACAGTGGAATGTGTCGATCCCAATCTCGCTGGTTGTCGTCCACAACTTTGCAAAGATGTTCCTTAAGGGTTCGGTTGAACCGTTCGACCATGCCATCAGATTGTGGGTGGAGTGGTGTTGTTCTTGTCTTCTTGATATGAAGAAGCCCACAAACTTCCTGGAATATGTTTGATTCAAAGTTCCTTCCCTGGTTGAAATGCAGTTCTAATGGAACACCGAATCTGCTCACCCAGTTGAACACAATTTGGTCTGCGACTGTTTTGGCTTCTTGATTCGGTATGGCGTATGCTTCAGGCCACTTGCTGAAGTAATCCATGACGACCAGAATATAACGATTTCCATTATTTGTTTCCGGAAATGGACCCGCCACGTCTATTGCAATCCTTTCAAAGGGTGATCCGACATTATACTGCTGCATTTGGCTGTGATTCTTTTTGTTTGGGCCTTTGGTGGCAGCACAGGTATCACATTTTCGGCACCACTTCTCGACATCCTCCCTTGCATGTAGCCAATAGAATCGTTGTCGAATCTTTTCTAGCGTCTTGTTTACTCCTAGAAACTCCATCATGCATCTCTCGCAGAACGTCCATAATCTTCGATCTCGGTAAGACTAGCTGCATTACATAGGACTTTCCATCTGCTGATTCCCACTTACGTCGAAGGACACCTTCTTGGACATGCAACGAGTCCCACTGTGCCCAATAGGCCTTCAGAGCCGGACTTCTGTCGGAGATATCAGCCCATTCTGGTTTTTCCTGGTGTTCCTTGCATGCGAGGATGGGTTCAATATCTGGGTCCTCTTGTTGAGCCTTCCTCATCTCGTCGTTGCTCCAGCCATAAATGGGATCGGTTCTGGTTCGTTGGACAGTAACCACTTCTTTTTCTTCTTGGCGTCTGCAATGCTTACAGTCTTGCTTACATGGTCTCCGAGACAGTGCATCAGCATTTGAGTGAAGCTTCCCCTTCCGATGTTGAATTTCATAATCGTACGTCTGCAGCCTCTCAATCCATCTCGCCACTTGACCCTCTGGATTCTTGAAATTCAAAAGCCAGTTTAGTGCTCCATGGTCGGTTCGGAGAAGAAACTTCTGTCCATAGAGATACTTATGGAAGTGCTTTGTTGCCAAAATCAGTGCAAGAAGTTCTTTTCTGGTCACACAATAGTTTCTTTCCTACTTCGAGAGTACCTTGCTGTAATAGGCAACCACCTTTTCTTCGCCATCATGTACCTGTGACAATACAGCACCAATCCCGACATTGCTGGCATCAGCATCAATGATGAACGGTTTTCTTGGAGTCGGGTAGGTCAGCACTGGTGCATTACACAAGCGTTGCTTGAGCTCTTGAAAGCTGCGCTCGCCTGACCATTTAAACTGCCTTCCCTTTTCCGTTAGCTGATGTAGACTCTTGGCGATCTCAGCAAAGTTCTTTACAAAGCGCCTATAGTAAGTAGGTGGCTAGACCCAGAAAGCTTCGAAGTTGATGTTTGTCCTGTGGTGTTGGCCAATTCTTCACGGTGTCAACCTTATCAGGATCCGTCTTAACTCCTTGGGATGAGATGATATGTCCAAGGTATTTCACTTCGGTTTTGAAGAGTGAACATTTTTCTGGATTGAGTTTGAGGTGGGCTTCTCGAAGTCTTTGAAACACGGCTCTCAGATTTGTACAATGTTCGTCAAATGTTTTCCCGTATACGATGACGTCATTCAAATAGACCAGGCAAGATTTCCAAGTGAGTCCTTGCAGGACGCATTCCATAAGGCGCTCAAAAGTCGCTGGAGCATTGCACAGTCCAAAAGGCATCACTTTGAACTGCCACAATCCGTTTCCTGTCGAGAACGCTGTCTTCTCTTTGTCTTTAGGATGGATTTCTACTTGCCAGTATCCACTTTTCAGGTCCAACGTTGAGAACCATTGTGCTCCTTCCATTGCGTCCAGAGTATCACTGATCCTAGGCAGAGGGTAGCTATCCTTCTTGGTCACATCATTCAACCTTCGATAGTCTACGCAAAAGCGGGTTGATCCGTCTTTCTTCTTTACCAGGACCACTGGAGCCGCCCAAGGGCTTTTAGAGTTTTCGATCAGACCGTCTTCTTTCATGGTGGTTATCAGTTCTTCAACCTCACCTTGTTTGGCTAGTGGAAGGCGTCTTGCAGGTTGACGGATCGGCTTTGCATCCCCGGTGTTGATTCAATGTTGAACGAGTTGTGTTCTGCCATATTTCCCTTGCGATGATGAAAGGTTAGGTTAGGTTAGGTTTGAGTGGCTGTCCAGATGTTGTTGACTCACTTAGACCTCAAGGGTCCGTTGTGATACCACAAAATACTCATGGGAGAGTAATGAGCTTAAACAAACCAATTCGTGCTTCTAATGAAGTTAGAGAGACATTTTGTGTCGATTGTTGCCAGTTCACTGGTATTATCGAAGAAGTGATTACCTAGAAAGCTGTTCCTTCTAATGGAGAGTGCTGGACATGTACATAGAAGGTGTTGGACTGTTTCCTCTTCCTCCTCGTCCATGCAGCTTCTACAGAAGTCATTTGTGTAGACCCCTAGCCTCAGAGCGTGTCTGCCTATGAGGCAGTGTCCTGTTATTACTCCAATTGTAGAGCTTATATTTTGTCTGCTCAGGGATATCAAGCCTCTTGACCGTTTTAAGTCTATGCTTGGCCATATTTGCTTGGTTGCTAGGCAGGTGGTACCCTGTGACCATCTAGCATTGGTTGATTCTAGAGCATATTGTTTGAGAAGATATTTGCATGTAGCGAGTGGTATTCCTATGTTGTGTTTTTGTCTAACATTGGGCAGAAGTGTTCCGTTTTTGGCGAGCTCGTCGGCTTTGCAATTTCCCGGAATGTCTCTGTGGCCCGGCACCCAAATGAGGTGAATATTAAACTGTTCCGTCATCTCATTCAGAGATGATCGACAATCGTGGACTATTTGAGAGTTTATGGAGACAGACGCGAGAGATTTGAGAGCGGCTTGGCTGTCCGAGAAGAGTCGTATATCCTTGCAAGATATAACGTTTTCTTTGAGCCAGGATAGTGCCTCTTTAATCGCCATTACTTCTGCCTGGAATACACTACATCGATCGGGAAGTCTGTATGATAGACTGAGATTCAGTTGTTCTGAATAGATACCACTTCCAACTCCGCAGTCAGTCTTTGAACCGTCTGTATAGAAGTGTACAGCGTTGTCTTCCATTGGTCTTTCTTCTTCCCAGGAGGATCTTGAAGGGATAGAGACATGGAAGCTTTTACCGAACACCATTTTTGGGGTGGTATAATCTAAGCGATCTGGGATAGATCTGAAATTGTCTAGAATAGTAGTATGACCAGTATTGTTACTGTTCCATTGAGAGGTGGCTCTAAGCCTCACACATGTGTTGGCTGCCACCATTTTGGAGAAGATGTCGAGAGGTGTTAGGTTTAAAAGCACTTCCAGGGCTGCGGTTGGTGTTGAGCGAAGTGCTCCTGTGATGCACATACCTGCTGACCGTTGAACTTTGATGAGCTTATTTAGATTTACCATCTTGTCCAGTGCGGTCCACCATACGACAACTCCATAAATGAGTACCGGTCTGATTACCGAAGTGTATAGCCAGTGGGTTATCTTTGGGGAGAAGCCCCATTTATAGCCAGTGGGTTATCTTTGGGGAGAAGCCCCATTTTGATCCTATGGCCTTTTTACAAGTAAAAAGCGCTACGGTATTCTTTTTTACTCTTTCATCAATATTTGCCTTCCAATTTAGTTTTTTGTCTAAAATGAGGCCTAAATATTTAGCTTGGTCGGAAAAGCTTAGTGGTATTCCTTTAATCTTGGGTGGGCTAAACTGAGGAATTTTGTACCTTCTCGTAAAGAGTACTAGTTCTGTTTTATGTGGATTGACGTCCAAGCCACATTGATTAGCCCATTTTGTTAGCCTATTTAAGGCATTTTGTAGGAGTTCCGAGAGAACTTGGGGATGTTTTCCAGATACAGATATTGCAACATCGTCAGCATAGGCAATCACCCTGAAACCCTCTGCTTCCAATGATGTTAGTAGGTCGTTTACTACCATGTTCCATAAGAGAGGCGAAAGGACCCCACCTTGGGGGGTACCCCGATTCACCGATCTGGTGGTAGTAAAACTTCTCATGCTAGAAGTTATTGTCCTGCTTTTGAGCATGAGACTTATAAAATTTATGAGTGGTTTCTCTAATTTCAGCTTTTCCATTGCTGTTGTGATCGCCTGATAACTGACGTTGTTGAAGGCTCCTTCAATATCTAGGAAAGCTACTAGGTTATATTCTTTGTATTTGAGGGAATGTTCAATACTACGTACCAGCAAATGAAGTGCTGTTTCTACTGATTTTCCCTTAGAGTACGCATGTTGAGCTGTGGAAATGAGACATGGTTTTAAGCTATGTCTAATGTAAATTTCAATCAGTCTTTCCAAAGTTTTAGGAAGGAAGGATGATAGGCTAATTGGTCGAAGATCTTTAGGGTTAACGTGGGAGGGTTTCCCTGCTTTAGGAATGAAGACTACTTTTGCCATTCTCCAGGCCTTGGGAATATATTTCAACCTTACACAGCCTGTCAGAATGATTTCCAATGGGTGAATGATCATATCTGAGCATTTTTGTAATTCGGCCGGAATGATTCCGTCTGGTCCTGGAGATTTATATGGATCAAAGCTATCTACGGCCCATTGCAATTTTTCCCGCGTTATTAGATCCACTAAATCGCTTGTAGAAGCTTGAGACTCTGATGTTAAGTCGCTGAGTATATTAGAGCTACCTGGAAAGTGGGTGTCCAATAACAGATTAAGAAATTCTTCATCTGTGGTAGTCCACGTACCTGCATCTGTCTTTAAAGCACTGGGTATTGTTGGACTTTTTAGAGAATTTTCCTGAGTCTTGAGGCTTCTGAAGTATTTTCTACTTTTCCACAGAAGTTTCTCCAAGAAGACCTCTTACTCTTTCTTAATTCTTTCTTATATTGCTTTAGAGCTTGTTTGTATGAGTCCCAGTCAGAAGGAGATCTAGTGTACTTAGATCTATTGAAGAGCTTGCGACAGCTCTTCCTGAATGGTTCTAGTTCTTTGTGCCACCAATGAGGTTTCTTTTTACCCTTTGGAATGGTTATATTAGGGCAAGCAGCTCTCATTGATTCGTTGAAGGCGTCGGTGAGATGATTCACAGAAAGGTCTAGTTCATCTTTAGTGGAGGGACTTTTAAGAAGGTTGTGATCAAGCAGTTGTGCTAGTACCTCCCTATATCGTTCCCAGTTAGTATGACGATGATTGCGAAAACCCGTAGATATATTTGCCACATCATTGAGCTCAAACTGAATATATCTGTGGTCAGAGAAGGAATTCTCCTTTGAGACATGCCAGTTTGAAATCAGATTGTGGATAAAGTCGGAGGTTAGTGTAATATCGAGTACCTCTTTCCTATTCTTGGTAACAAAAGTGGGTTCATTACCAATATTATTTATGAGTAGGTTAGTACTTAAAAGGTAATCAAATAAGGACTCACCTCTCTCATTAATATCAGAGCTACCCCATACCGTGTGATGGGCGTTAGCGTCCGATCCAATTAGTAGGCCAACTTTCCTCGTTTGCGCGTCCGCAATTGCCTTCCTCAAGGTGTCTCCCGGAGTTGGGCTGTCGTGGCCAAGATACGAGGATATAAGCCAATAGGTGGCTTTATCCGTTGTTAGAACAGCTGTTGTGGTGTCTTTGTCGCTGTAATTGGGGAGTAAAAATACATTTAAGTCATTTTTTACTAGCATGCATGACATTGGTTCACCTTTCTCCGATGCATACAATAGTTTATATCCAGGAGCCTTGAGGCCTCTGATGCTGGAGTTAGAGACCCACGGCTCCTGTATCAAGACGATGTCTTCTTTGTTTCTATGCAGTCGGAGTAACAGGTTGTCTGTGGCCATGATGGCGTGTTGGAGATTAATCTGAACTAATCGCAGCATTGCTACTTTTAGTCGGATCAACCTCCACCACTGTTTTGTCGGCGTTATCATCGTCTGAGGAGGAATGAAGTAGGTCTTCCTCGCTCAGAGTGCTGCCTAAGATGGCGTCTTCAGTTTCCATGTCGGAAATACTGTCGACTATCGGGTGAGCCTCCACGTCGGATGGCTTGTTTGGGGGTGCTGAGGTCGATGGTTCCACTTGTGGTGTTGCATCGACTTCCATTTCTGGGGGTGGTGAAGCGTTTCCTTCCGCTGAAGGGGCTTCTATGGGGGGTGCGTTGAGCGAGTCTTCATCTTTTTTATAAATTCGGACAGTGATTTCATCGAAACCATACCTAATCACGCCTTCGGTCGCGGCCAGTGGAGCCAATGATTCCCTATTGATCACCAAGAGAGCTGATCTATAGCGACCCACTTTCTCCTTCTCAACCTTTGGGACTTTCCAGTCGTGAGTAGGCAGGTTTGGATTGCTGGTTTTGATTAATTTCATAATGTCTGGGCAGTTGTGTAGAGCTGGGACCATTATACGTGCTCTCGGTCGGCAAGGGATATTCTCCCTTGTAACAACTTCGAGCTTGGCACCCGGCCAGACTTCTGGCAAGCCATTAACAGCAGTCCTGTACAGATCGAAAGATCTCTGATCACCACAGGCGATGAGTTTGATACGATTTTGGTACCATCCTGCATCGGCTGTGTCTGGGAGAGGTGCGGGTGCATAACTTCACAGGTCATAACTTCACATGGGTCATAATTTCACCTCTAGTGGGTTATAATTTCACTTTTTTCGGGTGAAATTGTTTCCCACCTTACGTGAGCAATAAATTCACCTTAAATTTGGGTGAAATTATTTCCCACCTATTTAGTCATTCCAAGGCGCAGGGAATCTGGTCTCGAAAATGGTTTTCGGGACTAATGACCCACTATGGTGGGTCATAAGTGCGGAATTTTATTTTGGGACTACTAACCCAGTATGATGGGTCATAAGTCCTGACATTAAATTCGGGGTTTCTGACCTTCGTTAAGTTTTAAACATTTTCTAAAACAGTAAATTAAGTGGACAGTTTTTTCAGTGCATAACGCTTGAAATATACCGCATGCTCTAAGTCTATGTGACGTAAAAGAAACTTTCCAATGCAAACGTTCCTCTGAACTTTGGTATTCGGTAAGGTGAAAGTAAGGCAAGCGAACTGTACCTGAACCGAGTTTCATCTTATTGCAACTTTTTATTATATAAACTAACTGAGCTGTTTCAATGACATTAACAGCTCCATCGGAAAGAAATGTTTGTATTGATGGGATGTACATGTACAGTGTCCTTGCATCATGTGAATGCAGACGTAAGTACTATTTTTTGAATGCTATCAGTCGGCAATTCCTATCATGAAAACGTATTCATCATTGAGTTTTTCAATACTAAACCTTAAGTCTACAATCAGTCTTAAAAGTTTTAGAAAATTTTATTACGAACTTGAATCAACAAATGTAGCAGGTACAATTGCTAGCGAGCGAAGCGAGCGAAAAAATTTTGCCCAAAAGAGAATCAATTTGGGGTGTGAAAATAAAAAAAATTCGCGCGAATTTTTTTATTTTCACACCCCAAATTGATTCTCTTTTGGGCAAAATTTTTTCCGCTCGCTTCACTCCCAATCAAACCAAATTGAATTTAATGTTATAGAACGTCATCATGCTCGAAATGAATCATTGCACTGCAGCACCTGCTTGCCAGACACTAGCATGCTTTACAAGATGTGTGGTGGTTGCTTTTCCAAATTAAAGAAAACGGCAACAGCTTTGAAAAATGAATTGCTCTCTCCATTTTGTCGATGAAAAGTAAATAAAAATGGTTATTAATTAGACTTTTTTGTTAGTTGTAGTTATGTTCTTACACGAAATTATGTTTTTTTGTTTTATTTTTACGATCAACATTTTTGTTTTCACATAATATTGACGAGTACAAATAGGTTAAGTGATTCTCATAAAACACATTTTTTTCCTTTGGGACTTTTGTCCGATAGAAGATAAAAAAAATTTGGGACTACTCTACTGACCCACCATAGTGGGTTATTTTCAGAGTCTTGAAAACTTAATTTCCCAATGATTCCCAAATTCAAAATGTCAAGAAACTTAGTCGTTCGGAAATTCACTTTTCAAGACTTTGAAAATAATAAAAAATCGTGCCAGGGTAATGCAGTTTTTGGTAGACAAATTATGTATAATTAAATAGTACAAAATTATAATTTCTTGCAACTGTAGTAAAAAGTGAAATTATATCTCAATTTGAGTGGGACATTACTTCACACAGAAGTGAAATTCTGACCCACAAAAAAGTGAAGCTAATTCCCACCTTAGATGGGACACAATTTCACCCGATAAAAGTGAAATTATAACTCACTTGAGGTGAAATTATGACCCATGTGAAGTTATGACCTGTGAAGTTATGCACCCGCACCCTGGGAGAGGCCCCGGATTCTCCTCGATGACAGATAAAAATCTGAAACCGAGGTGAGCCTTGACGTCTGCCCATTGATCATGAGAGATGTTACCATCTACATGACTTCTGTCAATGACCGCGGCTATGATCTTGCCTTTGAGCGCGTCGCTGAAAGACAGATCTTTATTGAAGGCTGTTGTGCTGCTGGAAAGCACTTTCTGCCTTTTCCGTTCAGGCTTGTCGCCCTCGAGAGACCTATTGCGCTTTGACGTTGAGTCGCTGCCGGTCGATTTGGTTATTCTGCTGAGGACGCCACTAGCCCATTCGAGTTTCCGCGCTTGCTCAGGGGTTCTTTCCGCCGCCGGTATGACACTGACTGCGGCCCGAATCCTTTCAGCATTGCGCTGGTCTCGACTGACCTGTGACTTCCAGGACTTCTTGTTGGCCGGCCCAGAGCTATGTCCGTGTGACACAGATGTGGGCCCACCACCAGAATTGGTCGCTACCGATACCAATCGGGGTACGCCCTCACCCTTCGATTCAATATCACGCGTCGCAGATTTTGTCTCTCCGGATGGGGTGTCCCTTCTTGGGGTCGCTTGCGACGTCCTAGCAGGGGCGGGGAAGATGTGGGGTTTGGAATTGCCGCCCTTGGGACAGCCGAGCGTCACAGCTGTTCCACTGACGGGTAATTCCTTTAAGTAGAGGTTGCGCCTAGTAGAGGGAGAAGGACTCCCGCTGCTAGTGGCAACCACAGGGTTAACAACCCGTTCACACCTCTGATTTGGCTCGACAGCCTTTCCAGATGTGACCGCATTGTCAGCCCTGGCTCTATTTATGTTTTGTATTTTTTTTCTTTTTGATTGTTTGTTTGGTTTCATTTTTGTTCCCACGAGTGAGGCGGAAAGACGGACAGCCCCGGCAGAGCCGCTTACCGGGGCAAGGCAAGAAATATGACGGACCTTGCCACAGCATCCGAAAGAGCTCGTTAATGACTGGTTTATCCCCCAGCCTTTCATTCTTCGGCACGGTTTTCGTACAAAGTACGCTCACACCACCACTGAAATTAGGAACCTCTAAACTATGCGATGATGAAAAGATGTCTGCAAATTCTTCGAGGAGACCTTCTGCAGTTCTTCGTTGTTGGTGACGAAGATTAGATGACTTGAGAATGTTGGCCTTTATGGAGTTCAGCTCTTCTAACTTCAAGGTTTGCCTTGGCTCTTCTTCGCTGATACAGATTCGCATTGTCCGACAATCTCACCTTTTCTAAGCTTAACTTCGTACGGCTTGATGTTCAGTATTCGTACGGGAACCATGTTCTTTACAGGTCTAACAAGAGTCTTCCCAATGGTGACGTTTTGGGGGGACTTTACAGATGCTGGTTCGACCATGAGGTATCGATGGCTGCCAGGCTTACCCTTCACTAAAGAACAGTCAGATCTTCTTTGATGACGGTTTCCACAGATAGCGAGGTCTCATATGAGTGAATCCCATAGATCATCGGAATCTCGATGTTTCGAGGACTTGGTTCCCGATGTCCAATATCAATCCGTGATCTTTCATGAAATCGACGCCGACAATGCACTCGTCGCATATATCTGCTACCAGGAACAGGTGAGAGAATTCCAGCTCTGCCATCCGGATCTTAAGACGTACCTCACCATAAACTTTTGCGGCCTCTCCAGTTGCAGTCCTTAGACGATAGCTGTTGGTGTTGTGGAGCCATGTCTTCTTAACGAGGTCCTGCCGTACAATGGACGCCGTGGCACCGGTGTCAATGGTAGCCACACATTTGTTGCCGTTTATACTTGCTTCCACGGTCAGGCTCTTGTTGTCACGTTTCGTTTGAGAAACCTGGATGTCGTTTCTGGGGCCATCGATACCAGAAACCAGCTTCTGCCCCTCGAAGATGGTTCTTATTCGTTTCCCGGGTGGGAAACAGCTTCGGAAGCAACGTTGTTGGTGTTACTTTGACTTCTTGAGTAAGTTCTGTTTCCACAGTGTTGACATGAGGTTCGTCTTCGCGGTAATCTGCACTGTCGTTGAAGATGCCCAGTCTTGTTGCAGTTCCAGCATCGTGCTGGTCCGTCTCGCTGACTCCTTTCCAGAGTAGCCTTCTGACAAGAGCATTCTTGGACTTCCAATTCTCCCACGCGATGCACGTTTTGGGAAGCTTGTTCTGCGGCTTCCATTGTTAGAGCGAAAGCCAATGCTTCTGGTAGTGTTTGCTTTCCGGCAGTGCGAATAGCCCTTTGGAGATTTATATCGCCCACAGCTCTCACAAAGGCTTCAACAGCAAGTTGATTTATTATCTCGTTGCCAGCTATTGGGTATGCCAGGTGAACTAATCGCTCGATATCTGCCTGAAGCTGCTGCAGAGTTTCACCTCTTTTCTGTGCCCTGTTGTTTAGTTGTACTCGGAAGACTTCTGTCATGTGGCTATCCCCAAACCGCTGTTCGATTGCGTGTACCAGAACTTTGAAGTCACCGTTCTTCTCTGCTGGGATGGTTTGTAGCAGTTCAGCAGCTGCTCCTCTCAAGGCAAGCGTAAGAGCAATGTATTTTTCGTCATCGTCCCAGCCGTTTGTTAACGCTGCTGCTTCAAACTGTTTCTTGTAGATTGACCACGGTATCTGACTATCAAAGCTTGGAAGATTCACTTCTCTCTTTCTTGAGCACTCACCAGAAGGTTCTCGAGCTTTCATCTTTCGCACTTTTTCTAGTTCGCTTGTAATGGTTTCGATCTGGTCGTCTATTTTCTTGAAACGTGCATTAGTCGTTGAATTTTGTTTTTCGACACGCTCATTGATTTTGTCTTCGAAGTCCGCGAACCTGCCTTCTAGCAGATTTTTCTGTTCATCAAACCGATCTCGAACGTCATCCCTTTGAGCTTGTAGTTGTTCCAGAACATCATTTCTTTGAGCCTCTAGTTTCTTGAGGACATTTCCTTCTAGTTGTTTGAGAACATTCTCTTGTTCGTTCTTTTGCTCGTTTCTTTGAGTTTGTAGTTGCTCCAGAACATTCTTGTTTTGAGTTTCTAGTTGCTCCCGAACATCATTTCTTTGAGCTTCTAGTTGTTTGAGAACATGCTCTTGCTCGTTCTTCTGCTCGTTTCTTTGAGTTTGTATAGTTGCTCCAGAACATCATTCTTTTGAGTTTGTAGTTGTTCGACAACATCATTCTTTTGTGTTTGTAGTTGCTCCAGAACATTCTTCTCGAATTTGGCTAGAAGAAGTGACATCATGTTAGATAAGTCGGCAGTTGCATTTACCTCTTCCGATTTTGCTTCCACTTCGAAAGCAAATGTATCTGGGTTTTCATTTTGTTCTTCCAGATATTCCTGTAGCCGTTTTACGAGTTCGTTTTTATATCCTGCCCCACTTAAACCACGTTTGCTTAGTTCGGATTTTAGCTCAAAGACAGTTAAGTCTTTCTTTCAAAACTTTACTCATTTTTTTTTTTTGAACTTCACTATTTCACACAAAATATTATCACTGTTCACTGTTTTATTCTCAATAAGTTTTAATCCCACTTCTGACACCAATGTAATATTCGGCTTGGTCCGACAATTAAAACTTATTCACTTTTTAAATAAAACACAAGTTCACTTTATTCAAATCACTCACAAACTTATTTATTCAACACTTTCAATTACTATTCAAACACAGTATCTTTACTTTATCGCAGTTCACAATCAATTGATTCTTCGCCGCCAAACGGGCTCTTTATATAACAAAAATACTTGGTTCTAGAAACTACTATATTGGTTCTTGGAGAAGCTTGAATGTTCCAGAAGCTTACACTTACAAACAAAAATACTGGGATTTTTTTTGTAGGGGCTAACGTTCTTAATGCTAAACAAAAAGTTTCTCTTAATCACTAGGTATTTCCCCTCACAAGTGTTTACTACTACAATCAAACGATATTAGAGTTTGTGACGAAAGTCAGTATAATTAAGAAAAATTATAATAAAATGAAAATAAAAGATAAATAAAACCAATAGATCACTAAGCCAATGGAAGAAATGATAGGCAATAACTTGTTTTGAACAGCTTTACATAAAAACATAAATGAAGGGAAAATAAATAGACACTTAACAAATAAACCACTTGTAAGAATTTTTGTACGAATTTGCCTTGTGGCTGCCACTTTAATACGATATTACGATCACGATCGAGAATCGATCTGTCCCAAAAACAAATGGTATTTTGTCGCATTTCCTGCAAAGCAAATGGAAGATAAAGTGAAGCCATGATCGGCCAGCAACTCTCTCGGTCTTTTCATTTCAAACGCCGATTACATCAGACCTAAATCTTTGCTACAACCTACCTACATAAAGTTAGCTTTTCAAAGTATCATTTTAATTTTGAAATATAAAGAATTAAGAACGAAGAAAAAACCAAATCATAAAACAATATACAAATATATTAAACAAATTGTTAATAATTAAAAGGAACAAAAAAAAAAAGAAAACTAAAGGATAAATTGAACGTAAGTCATAGTTAGTTAATTGATTAAAATTATTGCCAAGTATTAGCTATTTCTCCCTTTATCTCAATAAAGATATAGCCCACTTGTGCAATAATACGTGCCTAGTGAGGGAGTACAAATAAGCCTGCGTAAGACGGAATTTTCCATACGCCAAACCCTACACCACGCACGTGCCAAGTGCGGCACGATTCTTTGAAGTTCGACATACAGCGAGAAAATCATTATAAAGAGACTGAAAAGAACAGAATTAGAAGAAAGACCACTGCCTTGCCAGCGCCCGATGCCCAGCAGTTATCGACAAGCTTTGCTACCAACGTGTCTTTGACATTCAATTTTTTTTTTCTCTCGATTTAAAGTACAGACTATATGTATGGTGAAAATTAAAATTTAATTGCAAAAACAAAAACACAAAATTAGTTTAAAATATAAATTTTTAAGTTTAAAACTCATATATAAGTACCAAAACGTTTGATCACTATACATGCAACAAGATAAAAGTGTGTTAAGTTTAAAAAAAATCCATGCGACAAAATTTATATTGGATTCATAGTGAATTAATTTGGATGGGACCGCCAACAACAACCATGTGCGCACATCGTTGGAGGGAGCTGGAACCAATCGTGAGTACAATATTTCTTTAATACACCTTTATCCTATCTTGTATATTCATGATCAAATACACATAGCCATAGTCCTTTAAATTTGTATCTAAGCTAAAATTCGCTAAAATATCGTTTTTTTTATACAACACATACATATATTATGTGAGATCATAACAGACACAAGTTAACGTAGAACCAATCAAAGACAATTTTTTTCAAAAACCCCATTTTTTTTATTTTTTATATGAAATTTATTTTTGCCAATACCTACAACCCATACAATACATTAAGACGAACGAATCAGCACGATCAGTTATTGTTTTTTTGTTTTGTAACCTAATTTCAAACGAAGGAGAAAAAAGAAGGAAATGTAAACTTCTACACTCACATGTCGTTCATCCTTCGATTACTTTTTTTGCATGACAATTTTGAGAGAGAGAGTGAACTCCAATTCATTAAGTATAACCGTTTCATTTTTCATACAAAAGAAAAATAGAGTCTGCTGAGCTTTTAATGTTAAACCGATAAACTGAGGGCAATGAACTCGTATTGGGATAGGTTAAGATTAGTGTGTAAGAAAAAAAATTATAACGATTGAAGAAAAAATATATGCAAAGAGAATCACAGGAGAATTGCTATTGGCTTATTGATTTTTGTATCTTTTTGAAATGATGTGTTAAAGAGACTAAAAGGGGAAGAATGAAAGGGGAAAGGATGAAGATGTTGAAGGGGATGGTGACTGACATGTTATCTATGTAGATCAATGTCATTCATTTTTATTTTTTTGTATATTCAGGGGCTACACCTTAAAAATGGAGGCATGTGTAGCACGGCGGCGGCATGACAAATGCTGCGATTGGACGAGGGCTGCCTAACACAAAAATCATCATTGTGTTTATTCGTGGAATATTTAGAATTTGGTATGAGAACATCAGTGTACATTCTAGTGGATGTGTAGACGTATATACACATTCACTTGAAACCTTGGCACGAAAATTTTATTGGTTGAATGGTTTAGGTGGACAGCAAGATCCCCCCCCATTTCCGACGAGCATCAGCCGTGCATCGACAAGCGTGCCACTTGCTGTCCTAACAAGGGAGAACACCAACGATCCCAACCATTACAATAATATGGCGCCCAACGAGATAGCATAAACGAATTTCGATTAGAGATTGAATTTTTATCAGATTAAATCCAATCAGAGATGAGTTTAGTTTTCAGATAGATTAGAATCATTCCATGTTTCAGAGGTTATTTGCCTACGCTAAGGCTTACAAGTGGAGTTAGGTGACAAGCCTATATTTCCAGTAGCTTTTAAACGAGGTTAAAGTAATCCGAACATGTAGTGTAATTTGTAGTGAAACAATATTATAAGATTCAGTTTCCACGAGTTACATAGCAATACAAAAAAAAAAAATAATTAGATGTACGAAATCCAAATTCATTCAAATTGTAATCCACCAACCAGGATATACCGTTCCCTCAACTCATCCTGAACCTTTTGTTTTTCCCCGAATCCAAAAAAAAAAAAAAAAAAATTATTCATAGTTTAGAAGTTATTTTGATAATTAGTCCAGTCAATGAACGAAAAAAATTGCCTTCACCTCAAAAAAAATCCAACAGTTTTGAAACTTGGCACACTTACTAAGGGATGTCTGGTGATGACCCAAAAAAAAGTCCCCAAGAATCCGACGTGAGCTCTAGCGGCAGTTAAGAGAAACATGGAGTTTGTTTCAGTTTTTCACGTTTATCTCAAAAACTATTTGTCGTATCAAAAAATTTTGTACTACAAAATTAAAGCTCATTAAATTTTATAAAAAAAAGCTTTTACGAACTTTTTCGTATCTCTTATAGTTTATAAAATAACTCTAGCGGCAGTGAAGAGAAACATACGGTTTTTTCGGTTTTTCGGCTTTATCTTGAAAACTATTTGTCGTATCAAAAAATAATCTTTTACAAAATTAAAGCTTATAAAATTTCCGAAAGAAAAAAAAAATTAGGTTATAAATAACTCCACCCACATTGAAGGAAAACAAGTAATTTTTTCATGCTTATCTTGGAAATGGTTTCTCGTATAAGTCCAGACAATAAACAATAAACATTCGCATAGAGCTGAAAATTGGTACAGAGCATTAGAACACCGATTAAAGTAAAATGTCAAAAGTCCCCAAAAATCCCATGTGTGCATAAGAAATTATTCAAGGTCAAATGTCGAAAATGTTGGTTTTTCATGCATATCTTTGAAACGGGGGAAGCTATCAAAAAAAAGTATATCAAAGGCTTGTACGCCTTGTAATTCTCTAAAAAAAAAATTATGACACTTTTTTTCCTACGAGCAAGCGTTTAGAAAATATTGTATTAAATCTGCAGAGTTAAATATAAAAAAACAACATATTCGACATTTAACCTTGAATAATTTCTTATGCACACATGGGATTTTTGGGGACTTTTGACATCTTATATAGAGAGATGTCCTCATGCTCTGTACCAATTTTCAGCTCTATGCGAATTTTGTACAGGGCTTAGGAGCTAATTATAAAAAAATCGAAATTTTGAGTTTTGACCAATTTTTTTTTTTCTGACAGCTTAAAAAAAAATGTTTTTATATAGAAAACCACATAATCTACAAGTTTTCCATAGAAATTTTTTCAACCGGACTCACCGTTTAAGAGCAATACGCAAAAAACCATTATTTTCGACATTTGACACAGTTTAAAATCGCAATATTTTCTAAACGCTTGCTCGTAGGAAAAAAAGTGTCATAATTTTTTTTTTAGAGAATTACAAGGCGTACAAGCCTTTGATATACTTTTTTTTGATAGCTTCCCCCGTTTCAAAGATATGCATGAAAAACCAACATTTTCGACATTTGACCTTGAATAATTTCTTATGCACACATGGGATTTTTGGGGACTTTTGACATTTTACTTTAATCGGTGTTCTAATGCTCTGTACCAATTTTCAGCTCTATGCGAATGTTTATTGTTTATTGTCTGGACTTATACGAGAAACCATTTCCAAGATAAGCATGAAAAAATTACTTGTTTTCCTTCAATGTGGGTGGAGTTATTTATAACCTAATTTTTTTTTTCTTTCGGAAATTTTATAAGCTTTAATTTTGTAAAAGATTATTTTTTGATACGACAAATAGTTTTCAAGATAAAGCCGAAAAACCGAAAAAACCGTATGTTTCTCTTCACTGCCGCTAGAGTTATTTTATAAACTATAAGAGATACGAAAAAGTTCGTAAAAGCTTTTTTTTATAAAATTTAATGAGCTTTAATTTTGTAGTACAAAATTTTTTGATACGACAAATAGTTTTTGAGATAAACGTGAAAAACTGAAACAAACTCCATGTTTCTCTTAACTGCCGCTAGAGCTCACGTCGGATTCTTGGGGACTTTTTTTTGGGTCATCACCAGACATCCCTTAGTAAGTGTGCCAAGTTTCAAAACTGTTGGATTTTTTTTGAAGTGAAAACCTTTATTGACTGGACTAAATCGAAAGAGGTTATGACCCGTAGTAAGGGAGCTATTCCAAAAGTCTATCCACAGTTGTCTGTCACGACCCGATACCAAAGTAGGAGAAATCTTAATCAAAATTTCAAGGAAAATATGTTCACCACACCTAAACAAAAGGTGACACACACACCTACCTATTCAGGAAAAAAACAAGACACAAATGCAAGCCGGCGAAGATCGACCACCTTTGGCAGATCATAGGGCAGAGCTTCAAGATGCGGTTGGCACAATTAGAGATTTTAATATAGAATCAAATCCAACAGATAATGCAGAAGCTATGGGCAATCTGGTAAACATTGATCATGTATCTTCTGTAGGAGACGACCACATTCCTGGCTTTAATCCAAATCATTCAGGTGAAGCAATAAAACGCTATGTTTCACAATGTGTACAACACAGCTTAGAGAACTTGCATGTTCAACTTTTATCTTCCTTGGAAGATGTTATTACCGACAGTGTGAAGCAAACGGTGGAAGCTACTGTGAAAAGCGTTTTACATAAAGAACGAACCGTCGAAAACAATACTCGTAACATTCCAACATCTCATACACAACGTCCTAGAAGGCCAACAAATTCATATGAAAACTTTAATCCAAACTCATTCAATAGAAATGGTCCCACCATTCCTCACTACCCACAAAACAATAATAATCCACCAATTCAAAAATCTCAATTCGCAAATTTCAATGTGTCAAATAGTTCAATCCATGAGCCAATTTTACGTCCCTCAGGGAATGAATCATTTTATAATTTACATAGAATGCAAGATGATGGTCGCAGGTTCACATTAGATAGATGGGGACTCAGTTTTGATGGTGTAGGAAAAAACATTTCAATCGAAGATTTTATTTTTAGAGTAGAGACTCTGAAGGAAAATTACAGGATGCCGTGGTCAGAAGTCGTAAGGAATTTTCATCTTCTTTTGACAGGAATTGCTCAGAACTGGTTCTGGCAATATTTGAGGACAAACCCAAGGTCGGACTGGAAAGATTTGCGAAACGCTCTATTACATCAGTTTTGAAGTCATGAGTAGGTGGGCGGTTGGGACCAAATGTGTCTCGGCTAAATGGCTCAGTGCAAAGTATATGGAAAGAGTGTGCTTGGTTTGTGTCTTTGCTAAATGGAGTTACGCCATCTAGTGGTAGTCAGGCAAAGCTGTTTTTTGTATGGATGTGGATGGTGTCTGTGGTAAATGTGTATGTGGTTTGTGTTTGAGGTTGAATTTTGATCGATGGTGGGGTGTGTGTGTGTCTGGGGTAAATGTGTGTAATGTGTTTTTGGTTTTTGTTCTTAGGGGTTTGTGTCTGTGGTGAGAATTAAATTTTGTTTGAATTTGAATTGTGTAACGGTTTTTATTTTGTTTGAATTTGAATTGTGTAACGGTTTTTTTTAAATTAATTTTTGTTGGAGGGCTTTAGTATTGAGTGAGTAAGAATGTAACTGATAAGAATGTTTATTTTTAATTTGTTTTGAAAATAGTATTGAGTGACTAAGAATATATAGATAGTGTAATGTATTATGAATTTCACCCGATTGTGAGGGTAAAAAAGGTGAAATGGTTATTAGTTCAACTTTACCTGTTGCATTGTTATAACGAATAAAAAAAGAGATGTTTTGGTGTGAGAGATTGAAACATGATGAAACATTTTGTATATGTGAAGCGGCATGGGAAGAGATAAGATTCGCCGACATATCATTTCATGCAGAAACTTTTAAGCTTGCGGCAACACCTGAACATGGGGTGGAATGTACAATCCTTCATTTAAGAAACGGGGAGACTATACCTTCAATTTTATTTTTAAATTTTTGATTACAATTTCAACATTTACAACATGTACGTTTACGAGTTAAAGGTGGAGAAATTACTATATTTGGATCAATTTATCCAAATTCGAATGTTATTAGTCGAAACGAAAGAGATTATCCGGCTCTTTGTCCTTTTAATGACGCAGAACTAGTTAAAAAAATGAAAAAAACCGACGACAACATAATGACCATCATTACGATCGTAATAAAGAAATATTATCAAAACAGGATGGAAAAAGTTATAGCATGCAAACGATATCGACATAATAAGCATTCATATTTTTGCTACTTTTGATTTTGTAGTAAAAAAATAAAATAACCGACGACGACGACGACGACGACGACGACGACGACGACGACGACGACACGACGACGACGACGACGACGACGACACGACGACGACGACGACGACGACGACGACGACGACGACGACGACATTGAATTTATTTTGAGGCGTAAAAAAGAGGTGATAATTATTGTATGAAATTTTTTTGTTAAATTGAATTTATTTTGGTGGCATAAGAAAAAGCTGATTGTTGTAAATACAAAAACAAAAGTCTTTGGTTTCATGATAAGAAACTAAATTTTATTTATTCATAATTTAACTAAAATACTAAAGCCACAAAAAGCTGTTATCAATTCAACTGAGGTATAAGAAAATTATTAAAGTATTATTATCGAAAACAGGATGTGGAGCAATGAGCAATTAATAGTATGCATACGATATCAGCATTGATATTTAAAACATTGAATTTATTTTGAGGCGTAAAAGAGGTGATAATAATTATGTTTTGAAAAAACCCTTAACATATAAAAGGCAATGTTTTTGGTGTTTAGAATTCAGTTTCAATTAAAAAATTAAACAAACAAATAAGTCAAAAACAAATCCAAACAAAAATGTTCAAGGAAATCAATAAATACCTAGAACAATTTGAAGTCGCTGTCTGGGATTACCCAGACAAAATTGAAGAAATAAGAAAAGCAATCAGATCTGCTGAGGAGGAATGGACAACCAGGACTGAACATCCCGAGATTTTGTATTTCATGTATTTTTTATCTTTTACTCATTCATATTTTTGTTAATCTTAAATTTAGAAAACAAACATTGTATATAGTTAGGCCCCTTCTGTGCCAACAAGTTTAAAATCAAATATTACCTTAAGTAATTATTCAATAAATTGTAAATATGTATATAAATATTAGTTCAAATAAAGATATAATGTAAAAAATCTGCTGAGGAGGGCTGCCACAAGGCAGCTCTCAATCAAAAAATTCCGTTAAAGAAGGCGAGGGTTGTGGCAGCCCTCGTCATCGCGATGTACGAGGAGGCCATAAATAATAATTTCGATACAACCCCGGACCTGCCACGGGAAATTCATCTAATTTCTATGTTAGAATAACTTGAACCTAATAAAAATATATCCATATGTACAATCAAATTTTTTTGTTTTTTATTTTAACGCTGGAGTTGGGATTTTACTTGTTGTTTCCTGTTCTTGTTGTTGTTGTTGATTCATTTTTACAGGTTGAAGATTTTGAGGCTGTCATTTGGGGACTTGCCAGAAAAAAATAGAGGAGAATTAAATCTACAGAGGAGGGCTGCCACAAGGCACAGCTCTAGATCTTAGATTAACTTAAACCGAATAAAAATATATCCATACAATCAAACTTTTTTTTTGTATTTCATTTTGCAATTGGAAAAGATATTTCAGGAAAGGTTCGGGGAAGGCGATGGTTGTGTCTTCTGTTATAATTTCTCTAGGGATTTCAAGTAGCGAGTATATGGGTGTTTGTTGACTCGTTATCTAAGTCAGCGTTACATCCTGGGAAGTGTGTTTGACCAGGAGTTTTGGACTTTCTTGACAGGATTTTCCATATAATAGAGGAGAATTAAATCTGCCGAGGAGGGCTGCCATATGGTTGTGGTTTATTTATTTTTACAGGAGGGGAAATCAGGGAGGCATCCATTGGGGATGCTGTGGAATAGTCTCGTCCCACATTGGAAAACACTTCAAGCTACAGAAAGCTCGAGTATGAAATAAAAATTAATATAAATAAAAAATAATTTTTTTTAAATATGTTGTTTTTATTTTTATTTTTATACAATTTTAGATAAAAGGAAAACATTTTGAAGTGCACAACAATTTGAATGATAGTGACATTTTATTTGGTTAGGGTAATTTCTTTTTAGTTCCTTTAAATTTGGACAGTTAAAAAAATCTTCAACGTTTTTGACTTCCACATTCTCATTATTAAGTAATTCCGTCAACCATTGTTTTTTTTCCATTCCCTTAACGTAGACGGTTCCATTTTGGATTTTGTCCTGAAGAAATTGTTTAATCCTTGTGAAACTAATGCATCCTCCATTCCAGCTCAGTCTATGATAATTATTGTACAACCAATGCGCTTGTTTTTTAGCAGCTGTGGACAATTGACTTAAAGTGCATGGTGGTGTGACAATGAAATGGTAATGTTGTCCATCATTCAGTATAGCTAGTTCTTTCAAAATAAAGTCTTTATTGAAAACTCCATATCCTTGAAAGTCAACAATAAAAATATCCATAACTGAGATAATAACTAGAAAAAGTATGTATCTACTGCACAAAGTCACTTTATTAACTGACAAAATTATAATTCAGGTCTTTCATTTTAAGTAAGTTTGTGAACTTCTCCGGTGATTGGATTATATTCAACTATACGATCATGAAGAATCAAACAATATGCAGTTGTTAAAGGTGGTACATTAGTATTTGTTTTTAGCTCAATTTTTACATCCACTGGTCCACTTTTGATTGATTCATTTTGTCTAGAACAATCAAATACTATAATTGGTGCTGTTTCTTTAAAATCTTGTCGTGATAGAAGCGGCTGCGACTGTTTTTGATAGTAAGATTGTTGGAATTTAGTGTACATTTCATAAAGAACTGCATATCTATTTGTTTTAAAATTAAGATTTAAGTCTTCACGAGGATAATATTCTGAATTTAAATGCAATCTTGCATTACTTATATCACAATGGTCAAACTTGCTACTGTCTTTAAGTTTTTGATTTTTCCTATCAGTTTGTAGAGCAATAATAACATATCTAGGCTTCTCCAGTTGAGTTGAAGTTTTGACAGTCCATACGTGATCAGTTGTGGATGGTAGAGTTGGATATTCATACATTTCCCAATTCCGAAAATGAATTTCAATTGGTTTTGTTTGTATTTGTTTTAGCAATTTTAGCTTATTAGAATCAGATAAAGTTATATGCGGAACTCTCCATTGTAATTTAAAAATAGAAAATTTTACGTCTTCTTTGATTTCCTTGCTGTCCTTGATGCAGTAAACGTTTTCATTAGTTCGAGCACGAATTAGGATTAGTTCATGCCTTGCATTTACAATGACTTTCTTATAGTCTTCAGCGAATCCTAAGAGATTTTTGAGAGGTATGCAGAAATTAAAAGTACCCGATGTGACCGTAGTATTAGTATTAGTAAACCAAGATGCATTTTCTAAACTTTTACTTTCATTTTCATTTAAGGATAAATAGTTTTTTAATGTTGTTGTGATGCCTACGTTTTTATTGTTCTCAATATCCACACCGTTGAGTTCATAATGTATTTCCTCGAAAAGAAAGGCTACAGCGTTATTAGTTAATTTTGCTAAAGAAGAAACGGTTCCATCGGTTTAAGTTAGGCCTCCCTCTAGATAAAGGTAGCTTTCACTAGGCAAAATGCATAAGTCCTGTTGTTGTATAGGAATACGTATTTCATCACTCGGATTAAATGACTGAAGGAATGGTGAATAACTATGGTATTCAATTTTGGTTACGCTATTATCATCGATGGGGCCATCAGTTATATTCAAAATGTCATTCATATTGATTTTATTATTTAAGTTTAAGTTTCAATCCTAATTGACGAAGATAAGCTTTGTTTTCTGCAGATAGTTTTGATCTTGACGGTTTAATTGCCTTAGGTAGACTAATTGCATGATGATGTTTGTTGTTTGTTATATTATTACTATAGATTAACATAGTTTTATGCTGGAGTTAAATGTAATCGAACTGTTATTCTTTCTCCTCTAAAATCAACTATTTCTCCGTCTTGGTCAACGAGTTTCAATGTAACAGTACTTATTCGTTTGACATTCACTGGTAAATAGATTACATTTTTTGGGACTTCTATGATTTTATACCCTGCTCCTACTTGCGGAGAAAACTCATGTAAAGTATGCAAAAGAGTGTTATTAAAATAAGTTCCTGTTATTATATTACATTCAATACGTATTACGTTTACATTGTTTATATCAACAGGTAAGTCGGATTCATATGCAAAACCATGCTTAAGTACAGATTTTTCGAAACCTAATAATTTTCCAATAGTCCTTTCTTTATCGAAATATATAGTTTCGGATGAAGCGATTTCACATTTAATTGTATTACTATTTGCTGATAATTGAAAATTTACGACAGAATTTATACTTTCGAAATATTCCTCAACATATGCTTGAATATCTTCTAATTCATATGACCCTACGGGGATTTCAATAAGGTGCTTTCCAATGTGCAATAAGTTGTTGCGCTCATCAATATTCGGTATAGAATTATAGGAATGAAAATCAATTAAGCCACAAACGTAGTCTTTATCCAAGTTAATTGGTGGAAAATATTCGGCAGATAGAACTGAAGAGTTTCCGCTTAGTGTAAGTGTCAACGACATGATGATAAAAAACACAATGAAATAATTTGTATTTAAGTCTCTTTATTTATTTAAAACAACAGGCTAATAAAAATTTCAAGCATAAGTGTCCACAGTTAAAAGATTCATAACCTTGATATTGTGTATAATTGTATTTAATGTTATCACCTAAATAGTTTATAATTTCAATGGGAGGTTGAAGATTCCCAAAGCTATCAAAATATTCAATTTGTTTGCCTTTCTTATAGTACGCTACCCAATGTGTTCCTGAACTGTTTGAAGAATCAAGATTAACAATTCCACACTCGTTGTTCTTTGGCTTAGTTTTAGGTAAATTGTCACGCATAAACACTCCTCGAAAATTTGGAATAAATTTTTTGGAAAAATTTGTCAAATCTATTTCATTTAATGCACGATTGGGTAACGAATTTATAAGTTTTTTGTCTGAGGCTGTAAATAAAGTCCAAATCCTTTTTTATATGGTTTAAGATGTAAACCATGCCCAACGGCTATAGATTCCATTTTAAGATTGTGACGTTGTTTTTCTTCGAGGTCTTTTTTAGCCATGCTTATATCGTTGACAGCTTTAACTACACCTGAAGCTCCACCTGTTAACGCTCCAAGAGCTGATAACCCAGCGAATAAGGGAATTAGAAAGGGAACAGCTCCACCAACTTTTGGAACTGGTATAATTCTCGGAACTTTAATATTTTTCCCCTTGTCAATGGTTTTCTTAGCAGTTGATATTGCTGTTTTAATAGTTTTTTCCAAACATACAGATTTTTTACGCTTTTTAAGCTTATCTTCAATCATTTTGATCATTTTTTTAAATGACAGTTGTTTAGATTTCATATTGGGCTTTTTTTTTTTTTTTTTGGCTTTGTCGTTTTATTCTTTAAGTTCGAACAACCCATTCCAAATTTAACTTTTGCTTTCATGAGGTTAGTAACTAATAGCGCATTTGCTCGCTCAGCTATACTTGCGTCTTTCGATTTAACACGTTGCCAGGCCTTTTCAGCTAGGATTCTATCAGCTTTATGTCGATCAGATGTATTTTTAAACTTGGAATAAGATATGTCATGCTCTTTGCATGCTTGATCAAGAAAATTAATTCCAGAATCTCCGCGAGCTAAACGTTCGTTAAGTTTTGTTCCTGGTCCGCAATATTGATAACCCGGTAGATGTAGTTCAAGCGGAAGCTTGTTAATCAATGAGTTTAATAAACCTCCTCCTCTTCTTATATTTTGGATAATGTTTGATTTTTTCGAATAGTCAAACATTTTTTACATTTTAAAATTATATGTTGACGTAAGAATAATCCGACTCAATATGATGCTTTTTTTTAATATATACTACATTTATATAAAAAACTGGTTTAGTTTACATCAAAATGCGTTTTGTTAAACAAGCCTGTCGATTACCAGTGGAAAATGCTGATCTTTCTACAATTGCAAAGGTCAAGCAAAAACACAGTGAATTTTTTCCAAACAGTATAAGAGGTTTAATTACAGGGCCCTCAAACTGTGGGAAAACTAATGTCATGATGAGCTTACTATTACACCCAAATGGATTAAAATTTGAAAATATATACTTATATTCTAAATCCCTACATCAACCAAAGTATACATTTTTGGCTGAAGCAATTAAACCAATAAAAAATATGGGTTTTTTTACTTTTTCCAATAACAGTGATGTAATTCCACCTGAAGAGGCTAAACCAAATTCCATATTTATATTTGATGACATTGCCTGTGAAAAACAAGACACAGTACGAAAATATTTTAGTATGGGGCGGCATCATGACATAGACAGTTTTTACTTATGTCAAACGTATACAAGAATACCAAAACACTTAATTCGAGATAATGCAAATTTCCTCATAATTTTCAAACAAGACGAAATGAATTTAAAACATATTTACAATGATCATGTAAATTCAGATATGACGTTTAAATCTTTTCAAAATGTATGTGCAGAGTGTTGGAATACAAGTTTCGGTTTTATGGTTATCGATAAGGACAGTCCTTTGGATAAAGGTCGTTATAGAAAAGGTTTAGACTGTTTCATTAAGCTTTAAATTTAGTGTTTTTACACTTATCATGGCATATGTAAAGCATTGTTCAGCGAGAGCAGAACAAAACAGTTTAGAGAGAAAGAGAGAGAGAGAGAGATTTTCTGACAGTTAAAAAACATCTGTTTAAAACAGTTGTACAAACCAGTTAATAACGGTAAACAAGCGGTTCAATAGCGGTAAGAAGTGTAGAAAAAGCGGTTTAATCCGGTTATACGAGCGGTTCAAAAGCAGTAAGAAGTGTAGAAAAGCGGTTTAATCCGGTTATACGAGCGGTTCAAAAGCAGTAAGAAGTGTAGAAAAGCGGTTTTAACCCGGTTATACGAGCGGTTCAAAAGCAGTAAGAAGTGTAGAAAAGCGGTTTTAATCCGGTTATACGAGCGGTTCAAAAAGCTGTACACGGATAAACTATCGATACAGTAATGTTATATGAAAGTAATACACATCGGCTTGACGAAAAAACCATATCAGTACAAAATAAATTAAACAAATTCGATGCACATTATTCATCAGTTAAATCCAGTAATCATAATATTAAATTCAGTCTGAGACCCATTGAGCGATTTTTTCAACAGCTAAGAAATTTGTTCACCTGTTGTTTTTGTATGAAGGAAAAATTAAATAAATAATAATAATGTTAAATACAGACGAAAAAGTAACAAAAGAGTTAATCAAAACAACAGATGCTCTACGTAAGAAATATAGAGCTCTTAAAATTGGTAGAGCCACATACGAAACTCAAATTGAAGAATCTCTGAAACCTATAACGAAACCATTAAATGAATTGGTAAATAAATCAAAGCAAAAAGAGGACAACTCCCATCAGGACTACTTTACGAAAAATCAAATTTTTCAAGAGAAAAATGAACCCATATCCGAACAAAAAACAAAGTCACAACAACAGATTGATCTTGCAAAGAAAAAACTTTTCACAGATGCAGATGAAACACCTAAGTCTTCTAATTCTAGAGACTTTTTATTATCTGCAACAGATAGCAATACATCAGGAAGAAAGAAAAGTAAACGCCGCCGATTAACAGAAAAAAACAATACACAAATATACCAACTACCGCATGAGTATACAAAATTATTTATAAATAACCCTGATGAGCTTGATAAAACGTATGGCGTTTATTTCAAAAAAGGAAAATATTTTATCGGCAACGAAGAACTTAGTTTTCTTGATGATAAACATTTTAAAGTCAAAAATAAAACCTTCGAGGGAACAAGAGGATTGAATGAACTGTTATTGAAAAAAACCCATGAAAACACTTACACTGATACAGATTTAAAAAATTACAAAACCATATTAAATGATACTAATGCTTTTAGAGTCGGATATGATTCAAGAAATCAAATAAAAGGGAATAAGGGTCAAAAATATAAAATAATAAAAAAGCTATTAGGATTATCCGATACTGAATCAAAATCATTTTCACCAATACCAATATCTGCATCACCAACACCATCACATCAGCTATCGCATTCAGGAAGTGGTCTAATGCAACTTTCACATTCCAAGAAAGAATATGTATATTGGGATGACCCCAATGAGCTTGTAGATCGAATTAGACTTCTGATTGCTTCGCAACAAGCCGGACACAGTAATCATTCAAACGAAATTATTTCAATAATTGAAGAACTTAGAGAATCCAATATTATTGAATAATCAAAAAAATAAATAAATAAAATAATGAGCGTTGATAAGTTTGGTCATTATTCACTTAGTACCCCATCCTCACTTAGAGGACTCAGGGGAGAAAAAGGACCACCTGGACCAACTGGACCACCTGGACCACCTGGACCACCGGGACCACCGGGACCACAGGGAGAAGGTTTTCTTAAAACAAAAAATGACGATTTTGATCTAAATGGGAAACGATTACAAAACCTTCACGAGCCAATAGAAAAATCAGATGCTGCTACAAAACAATATGTTGACCAAGAAATAGAACGTATGAAAAATTACTTTTCAAAAAATGAGTTTGATGATAAGACAAAAAATGAGTTTGAGGATAAGACAAAAAATTCGAAAAAGTAATATCATTTATCGTTGAGATATTGAACGTAAAGGTTATCAATCATGTCTAACATTAATTATAAAATAATAGTAGAAGAAATCAAAAAGTTTCTGCAGGATTATAGACATATCATACTTGAAGAACACTTTGAGGAATTATTAAGCAACATTGACTTTTATACAAGATTTGTCAATGTATCCTGCAAGACTTCAAATTACGGATGTCATTTCGAGAACTGTCCTTGGTCATCTAACGCATGCCGAATGGGGCCTGATACCTGTGCATGCTACTTGCTTGAAAATAGATTAATTAGAACAAAAAAATTAATAGCATTATATAAAAGATTGAAAAAATAAAATGCATTATTATTATTTTTCTTTGTGTCCTTCAGAATGTTTACCTTTTAAGCAAAAGTTATATAAAATAAAAAACAACATATTCTGTACATTTCCTTATTTTTTTTATTTTAATAATTCGTGATAAAAAGAATTTTATCGAAAACAGGATGGAGCAGGTTATAACATGCATATGACATCAACATAATAAATATTTCTTGAGTGGTTTCGAGATAAGAATAATTTTCATAAAATTTTTTGTGGGTATAAAAAAAAAGCTAAACAGGATGGAACATATCATGGCATGCATACGACATTAACATTAATAAACATTTCTTGGGTTTCGAGATTAAAAAATTGAATTTATTTTTGAGAGACGCAAAAAATAAAGAGGTGATAAGGTTTGAAACCATTGAATTTATTTTGAAGCATAAGAATGCTGATTGTAGTAAAAACAAAAACAAAACAGTCTACGGTTTCAAGATAAGAATAATTTTCATGAAATTTTTGCGGGGTATAAAAGCTGAATGTTTCTAAGTTGCTCAGCATTACAGTCATAACAGTGCGTGTTAATTGCGATTTTTTCAAATTAAAAAAAGTTTCTTTACTCATTTGTAAAAAAAATGTCTTTCTTGAACAAAATTAAGAAATTGGTAAAAACCGATAAAGACGTGCAGTTTAAAAAACCATTGTCTAGCTTATCAAAACTAAGCTTAAAAAAACGGTTTCCAATTGTAAAATCAAAAAGGATAACCACAATATACGGGCCGCAAATATTGCTTGAGCTCGATGAATGTTGTGTGTTCCTACCAAAACGATGGAACTCACAGCTAACTGATAAAGATATCAGTGAGCTACCAAAATGTAGCTTCGAAGTGGTCGAGCCAGCAGGGACAAATTCGTTCCACATCGACTTTCACTCGAAGGACGAAAACCAGAAGGAAGAAGATGAAGAAGGAGAGCAGGATGAACAACAACAACAAGAACAACAACAACATCAACCACAACAGCAACAACAACAACAACAATATGATGTAAAAAATGCAAATCCTAATTTATTTTTTGATAGCGAGCATAATTTTCTAAACTCGCAAAAAAGTTTGTTCAATCTTTTAAAATAAATGTTTTTTAAAATCTTTAAAATAAAAATAAAAGTTTCAATATGTTGTAAAAAAAAAAAAAAAAGTTTCAAATGTTAATAAATGTTTTTTTCAATCTTTAAAATAAAAATAAAAAATATTCATTCAAAAATAAAAAAATGTTTTTTTCTAATTGATTTTTTACAGAAATTTATTATTTTGAATGACCAGGAAACCAAAGTCAAGAGATTCAATTTGAGAGGACGAAAAATTGATTTCTCTCTGAAACCAGTCCCCAATAATGAAGAACCGACATCATGGATTCGAAGTGGTGTTGAGGATATCCTCACACTAGCTGTAAGCGGTCTTGACCCCAATGATAAGGTGGGGTTGACGTTTGGAGGTAAGAATTTTTCCAACCTTCGGGGTAATGGGTGGATTAATTTTAAAAATTGCTCCGAACTGCGCTTCTCCGATGTATGGGAAATGATGACGAAAATTTTCCAAAGCAACTCCGAAGGAATAAGTACTGATGATTTTACTTTATCAGTTACATCTGTACACATGCCAACTGGAGAAGGCAAAACAAGAAAATCTTCCGAAATGTACAACACCTTCGAAGAAGAATGCATTATGCGAAGAGGTATTATAACCATTCGAAATAATGACAATTTATGTCTGCCAAGAGCATTAATTGTTGCCAAGGCATCTGCAGACAAAGAACTAGCTTTTAGAAAAGTTAGAAGAGACATTAACAAAGTGCAAACTAAACGAGCAATAAAACTTTTAGAAGAAGCTCGAGTAACCATACCAACATCAGGTTGTGGTATAGACGAATTGAAATTGTTCCAAAATCATTTGAAGGACTATAAAATTACTGTCTATGAATATGGAACCAAGGGCAGAAAAATTCTATTTGAAGGACTTCCAAATGAGAAGAAAATTAATCTATTGTATTACAATAATCATTACAATGTGATAACCTCCCTTACTGCTGCATTTTGTTGTTCATATTACTGCGAAAACTGTCATGTTCCACACAATGAAAAAAAGAAACGTCATCAATGCACCAAATTGTGCTCTCAATGCCAACACTCCCCAATATGTCCAGAGACAAAGAAACAAATAACATGTTCAGACTGCAATCGCATATTTAAAGGAACTAATTGTTATGACAACCATAAAATGTCCGGGTCATCAGGTAAAAATTCCATTTGTAACCAAATAAAAAGATGTCAACTTTGCTTAAGATGCTATGGTGGCGAACGAGCTCACATTTGCGAAGAGTCCTTCTGCAAACATTGTAATAATCATGTATCAAAAGGGCATTTATGTTATATTCTCCCCAACACCAAAGAGCCTAATCTTAAAAACATATTGTATATATTTTATGACCTAGAGTGTCGTCAAGAAAAAATAATTGAATGTGAACATGATGTGGAGGAGGAAAGTACGATAAAACAGCATGAACCGAATTTGTGCGTTTATCAACACAAATGTGATCAGTGCATAGATCATGAAGATATGCATTTTTGTGAAATTTGTAAATTCTCTATGAACATAATAAAGGGAGAAATGATAATACCCCAATTTTTACATCATGTACTTGAAATACGAAAAGTATTTAAGAAAGTAATAGTGATTGCTCATAATGGACAAGCCTATGACCATCAGTTCATTCTCAACTATATTTTGAAGGAAACACACTTAACCCCTGAACTAATTATGCGAGGAACAAAAATATTGGCAATGTATCTTGGTAATGTCAAATTCATCGATTCAATTAATTACTTTCCCATGGCCTTATCAAAACTCCCCAAAGCCTTTGACTTAGCTCCGGTTCTTAAAAAAGGCTATTTCCCGTATTTATTTAATACCAAGGAAAATGAACATTACATTGGAAAATTGCCATCATCGGAGTTTTATTGCCCAGATTCTATGAGAACAGAAGAGCGTGATAACTTCATGAAATGGTATTCCGAACATAAAAATGATAATTTTGATATGCAACATGAAATTGTAGAATACTGCAAGAGCGATGTTAAAATATTAACAGGAGCTTGTCGAAAATTTAGAAAATTATTTTTAAATCAAAGTAATGTTGAACCATTTTTAGAAGCCATAACAATTGCCTCAGCATGTAATCTTGTATTCAGACGGAACTTTCTGCAACCGAATACTATTGGTTTAATACCTAAGTTTGGATACAGATGTATAGATAACCAATCTATTGAAGCAATTCAGTGGATGATTTTGGAAGAGAAAAAGAGAAATATTAATATCAAACATGCATATAAAGGCAGAGAAGAAGTAATTAATGGGGTAAAAGTAGATGGCTTTTGTAAAGAAACAAATCAAATTTTCGAGTTTCACGGATGCTACTTTCATGGTCATCCTCTTTGTTTGAAACACCAACGCGATGAACCTTTACATGAGAATGAAACAGATACGTTAAATCTAAGATATGAGAGAACAGTTGCTAAGACTGAGCGTTTGAGAAAGTTTAATTACGAAGTAATTGAAATGTGGTCTTGTGAATTCCAACATCTTCTTAAGAAATTGAATAAAGAAGAATTAAACTTTGTAAATACTCATCAATTAATAGAAAACGCCCCACTAAATCCGCGTGATGCTTTTTATGGGGGACGAACTGGAAACTCATTCAACTACTACAAATGTAAGAAAGATGAAAAAATTAATTACATAGATGTTTGCTCTCTCTATCCATGGGTGTGTAAAACTGGAAAGTTTCCAATTGGTCATCCTAAGGTTCATGTATATGGTGATGAAAACTGTTCAGCAACAAAACTCGAAAATATGAACGGGCTTGTAAAATGTAAAATTCTTCCTCCTGAGCACCTTCTTCATCCGGTATTACCGATTAAACAAAACCATAAGTTGATGTTTTCCTTATGCCGTTGCTGTAGCGAATAAAAAAATGTTGACCAAATTTGCACTCATTCCAATGAGCAAAGAGCATTAATTGGAACTTGGGTAATCGATGAAGTTTTGAAAGCAGTCCAAAAGGGGTATGTTATAATCTGTGTTTTTGAAATATGGGAATATGAAGTAATGCAATATGACTTAGAGAAAAATTCTCAAGGTCTTTTCACTGCCATGATGAACAAATTTCTGAAAATCAAACAAGAAGCCAAGGATGGCCAAGTGAATGTTCAACTAACCACGAAAAGGAAAAATATATAAATGATTTTCTAGCCAAGGAAAATATTCAACTGGAATATTCTGAAATTTGTAACAATCCTGGCAAAAGGTCACTGGCTAAGTTGATTTTGAATTCATTTTGGGGAAAATTTGGACAGCGTGAAAATCAAGTTCAAACAATAATTTTGAATGATCCTTCATCATTATTTCACCTACTTACACATCCATCGGCAGAGGTAAAACATATTCTACCAGTAAATGAAGAAAATATTGTTGTCAACTTTGAAATGAAGGAAGAAGCAGCTGACTCCTTATCAACAGTCAATGTTTGCATTGCTGCGTTTACAACTGCACAAGCTCGTCTTAAACTCTACAGTTATCTTGAGCGTCTAGAGGAAAGAGTTCTTTACTATGACACAGATTCTGTTATATATGTAAGCTGTCCTGGACAATATCAACCCCCAACTGGTACATTTATCGGCGATATGACAGATGAACTAGAAAGCTATGGTGTTGGAAGCTATATAACGGAGTTCGTAAGCGGAGGCCCTAAGAATTATGCCTATAAGGTATTTAGTACTGATAGCAATAGTGAACAGGTGGTCTGCAAGGTCAAGGGTATTTTTCTAAATTATGAATCATCACTTAAAGTCAACTTTGATTCAATTAAAAATGCAGTATTGAATTCTTCTTCTTCACTAGACAACAGTATAATAATAAAGACAAACAACATTCGGAGAACTAAAGGACATGAAGTTATTACCATACCGGAAACAAAAACATACAAGCCCAGAGCAGAAAAACGTCGATTTTTGGAAGACCATAGCTCTCTACCATACGGGTATAAAAGATAATTTTCAAACTTTTAAGTAATTCCTTAATCTTGTCAATAGCATTAGCATTATATATATATATATATAAAAAAAATTGAAAAAAAATAAAAACATACTTAAAACAAATGCATTATTAGTTTCTTTCATTTCAAATAAAAATGAATAAACGAGAAGTTGTCGAAGAACTTCATAAGCCTACTCGGAAAAATTTTTCAAAGAGAAGAGTAGTTATTAAGGGGTTAGACGAATTGTGGCAAGCAGATCTAGTGGAAATGATTCCATATTCATCAGAAAATAGAAATTTTAAATACCTTCTCACAGTTATAGATACTTTTTCTAAATTTGCTTGGGCTGCTCCTATTAAAAATAAAACAGGTTACGAAGTCACTACAGCCTTACAGAACATATTCAATAAAGGCCGTTGGCCCAAGAATTTACAAACAGATGATGGAAAAGAATTCTTCAATCGAACGTTTCAAAACCTAATGGATAAATATAAAATCAATCATTATTCAACGAACCTTGAAAACTCATATGTGGAAGGAATTCGCTGTTTATGGTAATTATAGGTGGATAGATATAATAGCACAACTTATTGAAAAATATAATAATACAAAACATCGTACCATAAAAATTAAACCATCTGAAGTTAATGCTGAAAACGAAAAACAACTACTCACCAATATCTATGATTACATTAAAATACGTATTAAACCTAAATTCAAGGTTGGAGACCTGGTCAGAATAAGTAAATACAAACATGTATTTGAAAAAGGATACACTCCTAATTGGACAACAGAGATCTTTACAATTGTAAAAGTAAAACTTACTAATCCAGTTACTTATTTGTTAGAGGACTATCAAGGAAACCCTATTAAAGGAGGATTTTATGAACTGGAACTGCAAAAAACAAAATTTCCTGATACATATTTAATTGAAAAAATCCTTCAAAAGAAAAAAATAAAATATTTGTAAAGTGGTTGGGATTTTCTGCCGATCACAACTCCTGGATACCTATTCCAAAAGTAAAGAAATAAAAAAAAATCCACGATATTATATTTTAAGTAATAAAAAATTCTTTTATTTAATTACAAACGTTATTTTTCTTTTCCTTAAACCAAATTTAAGAAACATTCATTGTATATCCATGTTTCAATCCTTTGAAATCTATTAATTCTACATCGGATTTATATTCAAGATCCTCTTTCATAAAAATTTCAACTTCTCCATTACTCAACACTCTCTCTGTTTCATATTCATGATATTCATAACACTTAATGCTAAGAGTGCGCAAATTATAATTACTGTCATATGTACATCGAATGGTTAGTACTTGGTCATCTTCAAACTCCAATCTAAAATGTCTATAAAATATGTCTTTACTTTGAATAATTCCTGATATTTCGAGCTCCTTTTTTATCAAATCTTGCCTAAACTTCTCGATTGCTTCTTCCACAGTTACGATATTGTGTTCCATCACAGGTTTCGAGGTTGTTGTTGTTGTTGTTGTTGTTGTTGCTGCTGCTGATTCAGACAAAAAAGGTTGGTCGTTATTTGGTAATGACATATCTACTTTTGACCCATTTTTAAGGATTCCAGCAGGAAAATAAGATAACAGTTTAAATGATAATCCGATTGTTACCGAATCATTATTGGGGAGATTAAGTGCAAACGTTAGATTATCCGAAGTGTTTGTTTGATTTAAACCAATACCTATCGGAATTGATAATACAAAATTCAGAAATATTGTACATGTAACAATCAATAAAGAGTTTAAAAACATTTTCAAAACTTTTCCTAAAACAAAATTAGAAGTTTGTCAATCAAAAGATATATAAAGACTAATTAACAATTATCATCATGTCCATGTCATATCCATCCCTACCTTTCGCATTTAACCACTCCCCCCCCCCCCACCACCCAACCACCCTTCCACCCCCCTTCCAAAACAAAACACTCACCAGTTTTTTTTATTTTTTTTATTTTCAAAAACAAAAAAACACAATAAAAACCGTTACACAATTCAAATTCAAACAATATAAAAACCGTTACACAATTCAAATTCAAACAAAATTTAATTCTCACCACAGACACAAACCCCTAAGAACAAAAAAACCAAAAACACATTACACACATTTACCCCAGACACACACACCCCACCATCGATCAAAATTCAACCTCAAACACAAACCACATACACATTTACCACAGACACCATCCACATCCATACAAAAAAACAGCTTTGCCTGACTACCACTAGATGGCGTAACTCCATTTAGCAAAGACACAAACCAAGCACACTCTTTCCATATACTTTGCACTGAGCCATTTAGCCGAGACACATTTGGTCCCAACCGCCCCCATACCTACTGTCATGAGACCGATTTTGAGATAATTAAGCAGATCATGGAAAAACGTCAGGGTTGGAATGAACCCTTTGATGAATTTTATAATTCTATTCTTGATCTCAAAAATCGATTGCAAGAACCAATAAGAGAACATGACCTGATGAAAATAATCAAAGGAGCATCTGAGAGACGAGTGTAGGAAAGCAGAAAAAATGTTGTCTGCAAAAGAAGCGCTTCGAATAAGGCCTAATCAGACTACTACACAAAGACACATAAATGAGCTTGAAGAGTCAGAATTTTATGAATATCTGGATGAAAGCGTAAATGCTATTGACAACAAAAGTCTTCCAATTCGAATAAAAAAATGTTACAACTGTAGGAAAGATGGCCATACATTTATAAACTGCCCATCACCTGTCCCACATGTAATCCTTCCTCGGAAAACCAGGAAGTGAGCGAGAACTTGACCGGGAGCACTCGCTCAAATCCTTTCAATTAGAACCCGGACATACACTCGAATATCAATCCAACGACAATCTCTCACAAAATAACTTTATTTTGCAGAGAATTCAAAATAACGAAAATCAACAAATTAAAATTTCACCCGCTAAAAGTTATGAAGAGAGACTTAGAAAATATAACGAAATTCGTTCGAAAATCTTCTCATTACAAGAACTAGATTCAAAATCCCTTACAAAGACAAACACAGCAAATAATAGGAAAAAAATTCGAAACACTTTCGTCAAATTAATAGAATCTACAAATATTTCATCCGACTATGACCAAAGGCCATATGCAATGGTGTGTATAGGAAACGAAGAGATAAAGGGGCTGCTCGACAGTGGCGCAACCATCTCGTGTCTAGGTAGAGGATGTGAGGAATTCGCGAAACGAAATAACCTAACTATTTTAAAGTTCGAGTCTGACATCAAAACGGCAGATGGAAAGCAACAAAAAATCGTTGGCAGAGTAAGAGTTATGTTAGAATACAACAATATTACGAAATATATCGATCTGTATCTTGTGCCATCATTGACACAACCCTTGTATTTGGGCATTGACTTTTGGTCAGATTTTCGGATTGCCCCAAATATTATATCAGAAATTACAGAAGATACAAGCTATCAAAAACATGACTTAACGTCTCAACAGAGAGATGCTTTTGCAAAAATCATAGATAACTTTCCATCATGCTCAAGGTTAGGATTAGGACAGACCACAGTAGATACTCATCACATAGACACAGGTGATGCACAGCCAGTTAAACAGCGGTATTATCCGGTGTCACCGGTCATTCAGTCACTAATTAATGAAGAAATAGATCGAATGCTAGCCTTAGGTGTGATTGAAGAGAGTCAGTCTCCGTGGTCATCCCCTGTTGTCTTG
This sequence comes from Sphaerophoria taeniata, assembly GCA_943590905.1. NCBI lineage: Eukaryota > Metazoa > Arthropoda > Insecta > Diptera > Syrphidae > Sphaerophoria > Sphaerophoria taeniata. Next base: position 48,640,154 of record OX016540.1, read on the forward strand.
GTTAGGAAACCCGGAAAAAACAGATTATGCATAGATTACAGAAAACTAAATTCGCTGACGAAAAAGGATGCAAATCCTATTCACCACATTGATTCTGTTCTGAGTCGATTAGGTGACACTCACTTCATTTCAAGCATTGACCTAAAGGACGCATACTGGCAGATCCCGCTTGACCAAGAATCACGAGAAAAAACTGCATTCTCCGTGCCGGGAAGACCGTTAATGCAATTCAAGGTCATGCCATTTGGGACATGCAATGCGCCTGCCAGAATGTGTCGCGTTATGGACAAGGTGATACCGTCGTCACTAAGAGAGTTTGTCTTCGTCTACATAGACGATTTGCTTGTTATTTCAGCAAATTTTGACGAACATTTGCAAAGACTAGAGACAGTAGCCCAATGTCTGAAAAGCGCGAACTTGACAATCAATGTAGAAAAATCAAAGTTTTGCTTCCGTGAACTTAAATTTTTGGATTATGTTGTCGGCCATGGTCAAGTAAAGCCAGACTCAGACAAAGTGCAAGGAATTAACGATTTCGCTTTACCAAGGAGTGTGAAACAAGTTCGAAGGTTTCTTGGTATGTGCGGATGGTACCGTAGATTTATAAAAAACTTCGCCACCATCGCCACCCCAATAACCGACCTACTCAAGAAAACCAACAAAAAGTTTGAAATTACGCCAGCAGCCGAAAGTTCTTTCAAAGATCTCAAAGACGCGTTATGTCAAGCACCTATGTTGAATAGCCCAGATTATTCAAAGATGTTTGTCGTGCAATGCGATGCATCAGATCAAGGGGTCGGTGCAGTGTTATTTCAAACAAACAGCGAAAATGAAGAGCAACCAATCGCGTTCTATTCCCAAAAACTGAACTCCTGTCAGGCAAACTATACAGTTACCGAAAAAGAATGTCTGGCAGCTGTATTTGCAGTGAAAAAGTTTAGGCCATACATAGAAGGATCCCATTTTAAAATTATTACGGATCATTCCAGCCTTAAATGGCTAATGCAATTAAAAGATCTAAGCGGTCGATTGGCCAGGTGGTCATTGAAATTGCAGGCGTATGACTTCGAAATCGAACACAGAAAGGGGACAGCAAATGTTGTACCTGATGCGTTGTCTCGCTCATTTTTAGAAAGCCTTGAAAGGGAGGCAACCGCGAACAACCAGCCCATAGATCTCAGGTCACACCATTTTGCTAGTTCCGATTATGTGGCATTGATTGAAAAAATAAAAACCAACCCAGACTTAAACCCAGACTTGAAAGTGACAGAAAATCTTGTTTACAAGAAAATTTTCCATTCAGACCTTGATGTTGAACGATCTGATATCCAGTGGCGACTATGGATTCCCAGAGGTCTTGTACCTGATCTTGTAGCGAACGCCCACAACCCCCCAAATTGTAGCCATTGTGGAATAGCCAAAACTTTAACGTTTGCGAAACTTTTACTTTTGGCCAGGAATGACAAAAGACGTGAGAGAGTATGTATCGAAGTGCGATATCTGTAAAGAAAGCAAGAGGGCCATGAAGATAATACGACCCCCGATGAGCAAACAAGTAACCTTCGAAAGACCCTTTCAAAAAATTTATATCGACTTTATGGGACCGTATGTACGGTCTAAAAGAGGCAACACCCATCTTTTTGTCTTGGTCGATCACTTTACGAAGTTCGTTCTTTTAAAGCCCATGTCCAAAGCAAACACACAATTGGTTGTCAACTTTTTGGAACAAACTGTGTACCCAATTTTCGGTGTTCCTCAATTCATCCATTCAGATAATGGTAAACAATTTGTTTCGGCTCAATTTAAACAACACCTCGATAAATTCGGAATAAGTCATATGAAAACGGCATTGTATTCACCCCAATCAAATGCTTCCGAACGGGTTAACCAAACAATTTTGAACGGTATGCGCTCTTACATAAAAAAAAGATCATAAAGATTGGGACAAATATATCCCAGACATCCAACAATCGCTATGTACATCTCTACACCAATCAACAGCAACGACTCCTTATTTTGCCCTTTTCGGTACACAAATGGTGACACATGGAGGAATGTACTCGCTTTTGAAAGGTTTACATCAGTTAAATGATGAAGATTTCGGTTCAGTCAGTAAAACTGATCGTCTTCACTTGATAAGAGCCCAAGTTCAGGAACACTTGAGACAAGCTTTCCAAAAACATTCAAAGTGTTACAATTTACGTTCAACTACCAAGAAGTTCGAGCCAGGGCAAGAACTTTACCGCAAGAACTTTGTTCAAAGTAATGCAGCCAAAAATATAACATCTAAATTTTGTCCAAAATATCTAAAAAGTAGAGTATGTTAGATCAATAGGTAATGCGTACTATGAAATAGCAGACACCAATGGGAAAACCGTAGGTACATACCATGCAAAGGATTTGAAGGCGTAGAGCTAGTTAGAGCATGAGACTCAATCTCAGGGTGTGGGTCGAAGCCACACGTTAAAGTGAAAAAAAACAAGAATAGGTATACAAAACGAAAAGAAATACAATTTCCATTCCTTTTTCACATGGACATGAATCAAAATGAATGGTTTTGTGACGAAAGTCAGTATAATTAAGAAAAATTATAATAAAATGAAAATAAAAGATAAATAAAACCAATAGATCAATAAGCCAATGGAAGAAATGATAGGCAATAACTTGTTTTGAACAGCTTTACATAAAAACATAAATGAAGGGAAAATAAATAGACACTTAACAAATAAACCACTTGTAAGAATTTTTGTACGAATTTGCCTTGTGGCTGCCACTTTAATACGATATTACGATCACGATCGAGAATCGATCTGTCCCAAAAACAAATGGTATTTTGTCGCATTTCCTGCAAAGCAAATGGAAGATAAAGTGAAGCCATGATCGGCCAGCAACTCTCTCGGTCTTTTCATTTCAAACGCCGATTACATCAGACCTAAATCTTTGCTACAACCTACCTACATAAAGTTAGCTTTTCAAAGTATCATTTTAATTTTGAAATATAAAGAATTAAGAACGAAGAAAAAACCAAATCATAAAACAATATACAAATATATTAAACAAATTGTTAATAATTAAAAGGAACAAAAAAAAAAGAAAACTAAAGGATAAATTGAACGTAAGTCATAGTTAGTTAATTGATTAAAATTATTGCCAAGTATTAGCTATTTCTCCCTTTATCTCAATAAAGATATAGCCCACTTGTGCAATAATACGTGCCTAGTGAGGGAGTACAAATAAGCCTGCGTAAGACGGAATTTTCCATACGCCAAACCCTACACCACGCACGTGCCAAGTGCGGCACGATTCTTTGAAGTTCGACATACAGCGAGAAAATCATTATAAAGAGACTGAAAAGAACAGAATTAGAAGAAAGACCACTGCCTTGCCAGCGCCCGATGCCCAGCAGTTATCGACAAGCTTTGCTACCAACGTGTCTTTGACATTCAATTTTTTTTTCTCTCGATTTAAAGTACAGACTATATGTATGGTGAAAATTAAAATTTAATTGCAAAAACAAAAACACAAAATTAGTTTAAAATATAAATTTTTAAGTTTAAAACTCATATATAAGTACCAAAACGTTTGATCACTATACATGCAACAAGATAAAAGTGTGTTAAGTTTAAAAAAAATCCATGCGACAAAATTTATATTGGATTCATAGTGAATTAATTTGGATGGGACCGCCAACAACAACCATGTGCGCACATCGTTGGAGGGAGCTGGAACCAATCGTGAGTACAATATTTCTTTAATACACCTTTATCCTATCTTGTATATTCATGATCAAATACACATAGCCATAGTCCTTTAAATTTGTATCTAAGCTAAAATTCGCTAAAATATCGTTTTTTTTATACAACACATACATATATTATGTGAGATCATAACAGACACAAGTTAACGTAGAACCAATCAAAGACAATTTTTTTCAAAAACCCCATTTTTTTTATTTTTTATATGAAATTTATTTTTGCCAATACCTACAACCCATACAATACATTAAGACGAACGAATCAGCACGATCAGTTATTGTTTTTTTGTTTTGTAACCTAATTTCAAACGAAGGAGAAAAAAGAAGGAAATGTAAACTTCTACACTCACATGTCGTTCATCCTTCGATTACTTTTTTTGCATGACAATTTTGAGAGAGAGAGTGAACTCCAATTCATTAAGTATAACCGTTTCATTTTTCATACAAAAGAAAAATAGAGTCTGCTGAGCTTTTAATGTTAAACCGATAAACTGAGGGCAATGAACTCGTATTGGGATAGGTTAAGATTAGTGTGTAAGAAAAAAAATTATAACGATTGAAGAAAAAATATATGCAAAGAGAATCACAGGAGAATTGCTATTGGCTTATTGATTTTTGTATCTTTTTGAAATGATGTGTTAAAGAGACTAAAAGGGGAAGAATGAAAGGGGAAAGGATGAAGATGTTGAAGGGGATGGTGACTGACATGTTATCTATGTAGATCAATGTCATTCATTTTTATTTTTTTGTATATTCAGGGGCTACACCTTAAAAATGGAGGCATGTGTAGCACGGCGGCGGCATGACAAATGCTGCGATTGGACGAGGGCTGCCTAACACAAAAATCATCATTGTGTTTATTCGTGGAATATTTAGAATTTAGTATGAGAACATCAGTGTACATTCTAGTGGATGTGTAGACGTATATACACATTCACTTGAAACCTTGGCACGGAAATTTTATTGGTTGAATGGTTTAGGTGGACAGCAAGATCCCCCCCCCATTTCCGACGAGCATCAGCCGTGCATCGACAAGCGTGCCACTTGCTGTCCTAACAAGGGAGAACACCAACGATCCCAACCATTACAAGTTAAAGAGATACAGAGTAAATAAAGAGAGTAGGAAAAGTGTGTACATTAAATATAGAAAGAGGTACAGAGCGTAAGAGATAATAACGTATACACATTTGACATTACAATAGAAGGAGATACAGAGCGTATGAGATAAATAAAGTGTATACACATTACATAATATATATAATATATAATGTAAAAACTGATTTATCGAGGTACTCAACTTCTCTCATGCTAGTTAATCGCTGTCCGTGAGGTCCAAAGTTGACAATCTTGCCTTATTTCTTGCAAGTATCACTCGAAGCTCTAGTCAACGGGATCGGGAAAACAAAATTTCTACCATTTATTTTTCGTTTCCGTCATGGAAATTCTGTTGAATTTTCTAGTATTCACGAAGTAAGACCTATATCCTATCAGATTGCTGGGGTAAATATTGAAGAGAATCAGTTTGTTAATCTCTCCTTAATGCGAGGCAGTCTTGACGGATAGAAGTTGTTCTCTTCTTTTCTTTTTCGGGAGAATTTCGGGGTCAAGTGGAGCAGGCCGAAGTTATTCCGAAGGTATAAGTGTTGAAGTATAGTAGGTACGGCTCTGTTTTACAGGTCGTCTTTTCCTCGTTCAGTGTTTTGGTGTTGTGATTTTTTGGTCTCCTGCTTCTTTGGTCTTACCGTCATTTTGTGGTCATATTGGTGTTTTGGTTTTGTGTCTTTTACTCTTTTGGCCTTATATTTTTTTTTTGTCTCTTAGCATTTGCATTTTTGTTATTTTTATTTTGTGGATTTTTGGTCTTTTTGTGCTTTGTTATTTTGACTTTTTGCCCTTTCTGTTTTTGGGTGTTTCGGTTTTTCGTTTTTTTAATAGTGTTCTTTTGATATTTTGGGTTTTGTCCATTATCCAAGCTTGGGTCTCTTAATTTCATTGAACCAAGGCTGGAGTTATGTTTTTAAAGACATATTTACTGCACCGAACACAAGAGATCAAGTTCTCACTGTCGAATTACCAAAGTAGTTACATATTAGCAAATAAATAGGAATGTATGAAAATAAGTTAAGTTTCGTTTGTATTTAAAATTTAAACCTTTGAAGGAGACCCACAGAAAGGTTCACAAGCCGGCAAATAAATAATTCAACTCATAAAATACAAAGCAATAAAGTTTAAAACTGAAAAGTTTATACGCAAAAATAACTACAACTTTCCCAAAAGTTCGAGTGTCAAATAAATTCAATTTTCACATATTTTTGTTTGAAAATAAAACAGTTGTGAATGCAAAGTACACCTTGAGCTGTGCAACTTTTAGCAATCAAAAACTAAAATCACAATCGCACGGAGGTCCTAGATAGAAAACAACATAAAAAGGTCTCCACTTGCAGTCATAGCTTAGTTGGTTTTTGTATATTTTCGCTTGAATCGAGGGTGATTCTAAGGGTTGAGTATGGGATTTGAAGAATTGTTCGTTCGGAAAAACAAAAAAGAGGCAATATTTCACTAGCTGGGTTTAAACAACCAAGCTGTAAATTCAATTCTTTGCTCCCTTTGCTACTCTACGGCATTGCCACAAACGACAACCCATCGAGTTGACATCCCAGCCATTTGACAGTTTGTGAAAGGAAATTCAAACGCAAAACTTTCACACAACACGAAAACTCTATAGAATGGCTACCTAGGGCAGGACAGGGAATGTATAAATGCAGGAATGCGGCACCATAAACATTTTCTCTCGGATTGAAAAATGAAAAACTTTTGTCAAACCCGATGTCAAGGCTACCAAAAGTGGATATCGAGATTGTGCTACATATTTTTACCGCTTCGCAAGCTCGTAACTGCATTATTTGAAGTCCCAATAATACCTTAAACTGAAAAGCAAAATAGTCAGCATTTTGAAATTCCCAAATTTCAAAGATTCATAATTTTGCAAAAGTATTTTCGACACAATATCTGTGCTATGGTCGGTCAGCTGAGAGAAGGTGGCCGGTCAGTCACTATCATCAGTCCAATCGAACAAAAGTGTACGTCTACGTACAGCGACGAGATTGCAGGCGTATATAAAAGTTTTGTCAGGTGGAAATTTGAATTTAATGCCAGAAGGAATATTGAATTCGCCTAAAAAAATTTATATGTAGTATGTACGTTTGTATGAAGGTGTGGTAATTTTAGAAATGGAATTTCCAATTGAAGTCCAAATGAAAAATTAAATTTAAAAATTTCAGGTCGGTTGCCAATGGGAGAACCAGGAGCGCCAGCAAAACGAACCGTCATGCATCGTTTTTCGCATATTGTCCAGCGATCAGCTGGAGAAGAGGTGAGTAATGAAAGGAAAGTTTTCTTTGCATCACCATCACCACCGGGGCAGTTTTTTTTCTTTTTTTTTAGTGTTTACCTTTTTTCAATTTAAATGGAAAGTTCTTTGTGTTTGTGTCAAGTCGTCGAAGTGTTTTTTTGATTAATTGGATTGGCTTTTGTCATCCAACCGGGTAACCGATGGTGATAAGTTAAAAGGGATAGAGAGAGTGTGCAATGGGTTTTTGTGAGCGCCATAGAGTGTTCTTAGCTCAGAGATATATGGATGTATGAGAGGAAAGGGTTTTATTCAATTTGAAGGACCATGGTCGCCCATCAAGGTTGCAACTCTTTGATTTATGATTTGATTAATATAAAAGTTCATGGAGCTTTACAAATGTGGGTGCACACATTGTGTATATGTAGCAGTTGTCATGGTGTTCTTTCTTCACAATTTGCCGCCTTCAAATTTAATAATAATAATTTGTATATTCAAAAGAGCAAATTTAATTAAAACCAATCAAAAGTAGCTTACAATTATTATTATTTTTTTTTTTTTTTGTAGGTATAATGGGCACGCACTCCAAGGGGTTTATATCCAATTCTTATGCCAAAGCACAATGCGGGGTTTTCGTTAACATTGGTCTTTAATTCTTGAACATTGCAAGGACTGCGGAAAACAGAGGGTGGAAGAGAGTTCCACATTCGCGTAGTACGTACAATCGCATATATTTCTGAATGGGAAGGATCCTTTCCGTTGAATTTAAGTTTTAGTTCGTTCCTTACAAACAAACTGAATTTAATGACATCTCTTGTAGTTGGTAGCTGCCGATCGTCAAGTTTTTTGTATGATCCCAATATAGCACAAGTAGTCCCACTACGTCTTGAACTCATTATTTTTAAAAAATCACAAAAATTGCTTTTAAAACTGTTACAACGCACTTTACACAACCCGTTGAGGATCTCGAATGAATACTAAGGACTTCAAAGTGTGGCTTTTGTATAAGATCAGAAATTATGGAGTTCAACAACCCATTTAGTCATAAACAAATGGTGAATGAAAAACCTCTACGTTTCCTCAATAAACCACATATGTGGTTTTTCCCATATTTGTCCACAAAACGCCCACTTTTCAAATCCTTGTGCTTTAAATCCGACTTTATTACCGGATTGAATTGTGCAGATATTTCTCAGCCTTCAGTTTTAAATCCGACTTTATTACCGGATTGAGTTGTGTATTTTACAGGTAGGAAACAGGTAAAAACCCATATCCTTAAAGGACATCAATAAATTAAGTCATTTGTGCAGGTAGGCCTCAAATTTATAAACAAATTTTTCTTCAAAATCGGATAGGTATAGAAACTTTAATTCAAATTGTGTCAGATTTATAGAGCAGTGGTTTTAAGTTCCAGGAAAATGATGATAGATAATAGCAATATGCGCCAAAAATTAAAAAAATTCAATTTTGGTCACCTATTGGGGGTATTTTTAGCTTAAAACCTTATAAATTTGAAACCGCTGGAAACGTATTGTTGCATGCAAATCAAAACGTCAAATATGTTCTAAACCTAATAAGATCAAAAAGTTAATATTTTGTAATAAATAGTAGCTCAGGAACCGAAATTAAGGAAGGGAAAAAAAGCATAAAAATATCAATTTGTCAAAATTTTGAGGGTCGGTACAACCCCCTAGACAAATTTTAATATTTTTTTTTTATATATTTTTGTAATCTAAGTCCAATTACGCAAGTTTTGAGAGGTCTTTTGTTCGGAAAATCCAAACAAAAATTTTTCGGGACACCCTAACGTACATGACAGTACGTCAGAAGTTGGGCTCGAATAGTGGGCATTCCTGGAGGTGCGGGTAATACTGTTGAACATCTTAAAGGAATATCGCTAAAACAGGGTGAGGCAGAAGACATTACGTCGATGTTCAAGTGACGTGAATGAATCAACGATGATGGTACCAATCATCTTGAAAAACTCTTTTTTGGATACTGGCAAATAGACTTAAGTACTTCACTGGAGTACTAGCAGTACTAGCCCAAATGTGGGAGTTCTATATCAAGCTTAGGACGTATGTACATTTTGTAGTTTTATTCTTCAGTATTGCGTCGAAATTGACATGTTTAGTACGGTGACGTGAAATAACGCCCAACGAAATAAGGCCCCACCTTAAATGCGGCTTTATTTCCATGAAGAAATCAAAATAACACCCCACAGGCCTTATTTCAATTGCATTGTGGAAATAAGGCCACATTTTACATGGAAATAAGGCCGCATTTCCAGAAGATAAAAATAATGGCTGACTATTGTGGGTGATAAGTGCCGAATTTCATTTTGCGACTACTGACCCACTCTGCTGCTTCATTTGTCCAGAAATCTAATTCAGGGTATCCGACCTTCGCGATTAAAATAAGTTTATTACATTTTCAAGGTTTTTTCTGTGCATAAAGCTGAAACATGCCGCATGCTTTGAGTCTATGTGACGTTAAGAAAACATTATACAATGCAAACGTTCTTCTGCATTCGGGGATGTCAAATTTCTGTGAGGGTACGGCATTCTACAAGTACACTATACTTGAAGTCAATTTCATCTTATTGCAATTATCTATCACCTAAAGTAACCAAGCTGTTTCAATTACATTAAAAGCTGCATCAGAAATATGGATGGACACAAGCGGAAAAAATTTTGCCCAAAAGAGAATCAATTTGCGGTGTGAAAATAAAAAAAATTCGCGCGAATTTTTTTATTTTCACACCCCAAATTGATTCTCTTTTGGGCAAAATTTTTTCCGCTCGCTTCGCTCGCAATCGATCTTGAATATTTTGTATCGGCCTCATCTTCAGTCGAAATTCAAAAAGATGCTGAAAATGAATAGCTAATTGAAATTCTTGCAAAAATCTTTCTTTGCATTATAGGATGTGTATAGTGGTTGCTTTTCCAAATAAAAGGAAACCTCAACAGCTTTGAAAAATGAATTGCTCTGACCATTTTTTCGACGGCTAGTGAAGAAATGTGGTCCTAATTATTTGTAAGATTTTTTTTTGTAGTGTAGTATACAATTATTATACATACAGGAATTTACGGTTTTTATTTATTTTTTTAGCACGAACATTCGTTGTTTCACTTTTTTTTATTTGGACTTTTGTCCCATTAAAAGTAAAACCTAATTGAGACTATTGACCCACCATAGTGGATTAATAATCCCTAAATCGAAGTTGGCACTAATGACCCTCCATAGTAGATAAGAAGTTCCGAAAACAATTTGCGTGAATTCTGATCTCGGAACGAGTTTCCCTGCGCCAACTTTCTAATCAAAACAGAAAAACCGAAATAAGGCCCCACGGGCATTATTTCTAAGTTGCAATGGAAATAAGACCGCATGCCTTGTAGGGGTCTTATTTCCATAAGAAATGGAAATAAAGCCCTATGGGGCCTTATTTCGTCGGGCGTTATTTCACGTCACCGTTTAGTACTTCTCATTTTCTGAGCTTACTACTGGAAGCCAAGCTCAATTCCGAGCCCTGGTTGCCGATATATTTGCATCAAAAGGTATTCTTTCTATGGAGTTACAAATCCCTAAGGACGAAAACCAAAAAAAAAATTGGTTTTTGATCATAACTTGGTAACCAGACCTCGCATGTAGTTTTGGTTGTCAGTGACTGATAGAGGGAAAAGGGCCAATGTTCTCGTGGCTCGTTTGATATGCGCTACCTGGAAAAATTGTCAGATATGGCGATTTGAAACTGCGGGTAATTTTCTGGAGGCAGAAATCGAAATAAATTTTGTTTTGACTTTAACCTTATAACCGAGTGCTGCTTTCAATGACAGATGAAGATCGAACCTCAGATACAAGGACCAAGTTGGTATATAATTATGTTGTGGGTGCCAAAACGCTTGGTTTTGACGACTTGAGACGACCGTTCCCGATAGAAAACTACTGAAAACTAATTGTTAGCCGGTAAAATAATATCCTTGAATGGAACAAAGGGTGAAAGGTATGTTTATTTCGTATACTTGAACCAAGATATGCATTATTGTCCCTTACGATCAGTCAGCCAAGTAAACACACGTAATTGTTTATGGTAGTTTCAAAACGTCATAGGTATGTACATAGCTCCAAAAACAGTATTAAAACAGATATAAGGGTATCAAGGTTTAAAAAAAAAAACCTTCGATGTAAGCTGTAAAAGTGACATGTGTGCCTTGAAGGGGTTCAAATCTTATGATTCTTTACTGTCTTGTTCTTCACTCTCTTAAGCAAACAAAGCTTTGAGAAGTTCTTCACCTTTTTAAAAAAAATTACATGACTCTAACGTCTAACACTACATCTATGCACTCACAATGAACAAAAAAATACAATCACGATTTGTTTAGTTTATTCCTTCTAACCGAGATTACATTCCGCCCTTCCAACAACTGCAGGAATAAATTAACTCTTCTCTCCAATGTTGAATGGTGATGCTAGAGATTCAAAACAAGGCAAAACTTTCTTCTTTGATATGCAAATTGCTAACCTAAATTCGGAGCCTCCTACAACACACACAAACATCTTTTTCCTTTTTTTTCATTTTTCCTGTTTTTGTTTTTCTGCCTAAAATAGAACAAATATGAACACACCTCCTACAACACTGTCTCTCCACAACATCACACAGTCCTTGCACACATTTGTACAAACTCTCAGAAAGGGAAGACCGTATTTTAAGGATTTATTTAATTTTCAGTTTACTCCAACACTTTTCTTTCGATATTAGTTTCAAAGTTGTTTCCCCCTTGGGAAATCCGATATATCCCTATTCTTCTCGATGGCGGCGGCGCGGCGGCGGGCGGTGGCAAGGAGGGGACGGAGGAATCTCTGTGACCCTATGATGATGTTTTATCATCTACCAGATGGAAGTTTTCTCGTATATTGTAACACCCCCATACCTTCATCACTGCTTCTCTTCAAAGTGAAAAGGTATAAGCATCAAGATTGAAATTCCACAAAGATGACGGGGGAGGTGAGTTGGCAAATACAATTCCAAATTTTATTTGATAGTTTGTGCTAAAAAGTCATTTTGTGGTCTTCTACTTTCTTAATAGGTCCTTGAATCGAACTTCTATGTCACAGAAAAACAACTGTCGGTTCTACCCTTGCTTGCAATTCAAGAAGTCGGTCTCGGCTCGGTATAAACAAGTTGGGTTTTATCTTACCCTTCATTTCATACCCCTTCCCCATCGGTTCATCCCAATGCCTTGTTGCTATATTTTCTTTTTTTGAGTATTTACGATTTCAATTCAATTCAACGGCAAAACCCTACCGAAAGAGCATCATGATCATGACGAGTGTATGGGTTTAAATTTAGCCTTGATGGATTGAGTTTTATCCTGCGACAACGTAATGTTAATCTCTAGTCTACATGACAAAAAGCATTCACTAAACCACAACGATGACGTCTCGAATCCCAAAATTTAATGAAAAAGAGAAGCGAATAATTTTCGAATGCAACAGTCCACAGAGGGAATACAATTTTTGAACTCATAGGATGTGAAGCTTATTTCTTTTTATGCGATATGTGTGCGTTCGTCCTCAAAGCCGAAGGCAATCCTTCGTTTAATTAAGTTTTTTCTTGGTTGTTGCCAAGAATCTTTTTTTGTTTGGTAGGGATTTTTTGTGGGGATAAGATCAAAAGCTTTTAAGGAGAATCTCTAGACATGTCTTTTTTATTAATGTGACAAACTGACATTTCGACTTGTCGTCTAAACCAGAAGCGGTCACAAAATCAATGTGTTTGTTGAAATTCCCTGACCTGGCGACAACAATTCCAATATTCCAGTTAATTAAATTGATGATTGACGAGCTCTCTAAAAAACAACAGTGTGTGAAATCCAAGCAGGTACAGTGGAATTGTTCCATTCAGAAATCTATCAAATTAAGTGTTGACAGAATTTATCGAAGCCAGATATATGCTTTAGACTCAACCGGTCTTGTTTTACTTAATAAAGGATGCAAATCATCCTTTGTGAGGAAACCGTTTTTTGGCTTGATATTTGATGGAAATAGGTCAAAGTTTAAAAAAATTATTTGCAATCGACAAACGAAAACAAAAACAAATAACTATTTCTTTTATCTCGTGGGATTTCCAATTTAAACCGTCATTTGAAGCACTAAAGAATAGAATAAGAGGAAGGGGGTGTTTGAAATTGATGGTTAATTTATTGCTGATTATTTTTGGGGTTTTTGAAATATTAGAAATTGATTAATGTGAGGTAGTGATTGGTTGGATACCGTAATTGATTTGAATTATGACAAAATGTATTGAGAACATAGCATTTTGGTTGATTTTGTTGTACATTTGATGCATTTGAACTCTCAATACATCAATTTTATATAAATAGAGACTAAAATTCCATGCCCTGATTCCTGCATCATCAATGTTCCCAAGAAAACGAATTTAATTGAAAAATCTCATCTTAAACAAATAAACCATTTCTCACTTCACAAATGTACAAATAACGTATTTGCACAGCTCTTAAGCAGCCCTTCTGCATCCATTTGCAGAATAAATTAGCACCCTCTCAAGCTGGCTTACAATTTTCACCACAAAAAAAAAATAAAATCATTTCGAAATCATTATCCACTCAAGTTTTTATAAATTGAAAGCCTTTCTTCAAACGAGGAGCGCAAAAATGGAGCACAGGATAATGGGTAAAAGGAAAAGCGAAAGTGAAAGCAAAAGCGAACTAATTGAAGTGCGTTAACATCAAAAACAAAATACATCCATAGAATAATGTTCCCCTTCATATCTAAGGAGCATATTATGGTGCGTCCTTTTTAAGTTCCTTCTCAGCTCGTTTTCGGTTTCTTTTCAGTGGTACCTACAAGAGAGCTTAAAAGTTGGAGTTGGAGTCGTTTGCTTGTAGTCTAGTAGAATGCATCAGACGAATTGTGCAACAGTTTAATATTGCATTTTCAGTTCATTTAAGTGGCAATGCGCCCTCAGCCAAAGGATGCTTCGAGACATTATATTCTCTTACTTCATTCACACTTACTTCTAGTTCTAGCACTATAAGCGATGAAGCGCGCTCCTCCTCTGTATAAAACCGTTCCATATAGCCCCAAAGCCACAAGCACAAGTGCACTATATCTACAACGAGTAAACGGGTAGCTTTGGCAGAGTGAATAAACAGACAGGAACGTTTACAAAGGACTCACGCTAATGCCAACGGTTAATTTATTTAAATAAATACGAACATTTAAAAGTGCTTTTGCAGTTTTCTTATTTTTGTTTTTTTGCTCTCATTGCTTTGCAGTGCATTTTATGTTTTGAATTATGTTCTTGAAGTCGGAAAAAAACAAATGTCTTATTTTCTGGTAGACTCTTATTTGTTAAGGAAGAAGATTTCTTGCAGCATTTTTGTGGGGAAGTTCCTTCATTTTCTACACCGAAAAAAATCTGTGCCAACAAGAACTCATAATACATAATAACAAGTGTAAAATAATATTTAAAAAATAAAATTCATTGGATTTTTAACTTCACGAAATACTCACGAAACTGATGAGAAAACAGTAGTCGGTAATTCTGGTAAAACAACAAGTTTTACAAATTACAATTGCCCCTGGTAGCACTGAACTAGCAGGCAATAGTTGATCTGCAGGTACTAGTGCGGCGCCCCTGGTGGCACGCAAAACAGCATAATTTGTAATAGCCCCTTGTAGCACGATATATACGGAATATCATTGAAACCCCCTAACACTGGTTTGGGGAAACTATGTGTTGTATATTGTAATGAAATGAAACGACAGTGGGTCTTATTTCTATTTTACTTTTATTGCTTGTTGGGTGCGTACACGTTGGTGGTCAAAACGAGAAGAAGGAAAATACTCCATATTCAATTGTAGTTCAATAATTTATCGATAACGAGATTTCGATTGTTAAATAGAAAGTGCTGCCAAATAGTAACTTCATTCATTTTACTTTAAGGCTATAACAATTTTCCCTCCTCAACAAAAATTCATTTCTATACAAATGATTTTATATGTATAAATGATAAAAAAAACTTAAAATTATTATATAGAGATTTACTCATTAAATAAAGGTTTCATATTATTACAATTCATATTTAGATACATTTATGTACAATTTAAAATTCATTAAATTTACTTAATTATATGTCAGCCTGTCCAAAGGTTTTCGAATTCTAGTACTTCTTCGTGGTACCAATATTTGATTATTTTCGGAATCGTTTGGAACAGAGTCTGATTGTTTTTCCTTCACATCTTGATCAATTTCTTTAATTACCGTTACCGGAAGTTGCTGATACTCCTCCGAACTTTCGCTTGGAAACTGAGGATAAATCTCCGAGACGTGGTTGCCTGCATTTTTGATTTGGTCAACGTGCCTGAACGCTTCCTTACCATTATCTAGTTTTATATTATAATGCAATAAACCTTTTTTTTCATTGATTTTCCCAAAGTTCCATTTTTCCTTCCCAATGTAATTTCTAACTGCTACCCTATCCCCCGTTGACAATTGTCTACTATTCTTATCTTCATTACACGTCTTTAAATTATTTCCTATTTCTGGCAATAATAATGAAAATTTGTTTCGGACAGGATACGTAAATAAAACTTCAGATGGCGATGTTTTTTGTAACGGGATGCGGCATGATTCTGTATTGGAACAAAATGTTATTTAATTTAATCTCTAAATCTTCGTTTCTATTTTTAAGACAACGCAATTTGTTTTTCAATGTCTGTACATAACGCTCCGCCTGCCCATTTGTGGCAGGGTGGTATGGTGCAGTTCGTTTATGCACAATATTATTTATATAGCAAAACTGTTTAAATTTTGCATTTGTAAATTGACTCCCATTATCAGTACAGATAACTTTTGGTAACCCAAAAGTAGCAAATACTTTTCTCAAAATGGGAAGAGTTGTATCCGTCGTTATACTTTTCAAAATATGTACTTCAGGCCATTTCGAGAAGGCATCGATTAAGATTAAAAAATACACTCCCATAAAAGGACCAGCAAAATCCAAATGAACCCGGTCCCAAGGCTTTGATGGATAGCACCAATGGTGAGTCTCTGCCTTAGGTGGGTTTTTTTGATTTTTGCAACAAGTCGAACAGTTTTTTACAAACTCTTCAATTTGGTGGTCAATTTTTGGCCACCAGCAGAAGCTACGAGCCAATTCTTTCATTCTGGTAACACCAAAATGAGATGAATGTAAATCTTCTAGCACCTGTTTTTGAAATTTGGTTGGAATCACCACTCGTGAACCTCGCATTATACAACCACTTTGTATAGAAAACTCATTTTGGTCAACGCCAAATCGGACGTGAGCTTGAAGGTGAGTGCCCGTTTTAATCCCTTCCAATAAATTACATAGAGACGAATCTCTACAACTTTCCTCGGCGATATGTTTTGCCGTAATTGGTAATGTTTCTATTTGATGTATTTCAAATAAATCTGATTCTTCCAGTTTAAAAGAATTATTGGTCGGAATCGGCAGTCTTGACAAGGCGTCCGCGTTGCCATTATTTTCTGAACGCTTGTACTTTATTGTATAGTTAAACGCTTGCAGATAAATTGCGTAGTGTTGCATCCGCGTAGCAGACATATGCGGCAAGCTTTTATCAGGCGAAAAAATTTGTACTAATGGCTTATGATCTGTAAATAAAATAAAATGTCTTCCGTACAGGAATTGGTAGAATTTCTTTACGCCGTATATGATCGCATAAGCCTCTTTGTCAATTTGAGACCATTTACGCTGCGAGTTTGATAGGGTTTGTGAAGCAAACTGAATAGGTCTATCAGAGCCATCCGGGTATATGTGTGACAAAACTGCCCCTACACCCACAGGCGAAGCATCTGTCGATAAACACAAAGGTTTATCTTTTGCATAGTGCACCAGAAAATTTTCGGACATTATTTCTTTTTTTATTGCTGCAAAAGCACTTTCACATTTTGCTGTCCATTTAAATTTGATATTTTTCCTAATTAGTTCATGCAATGGTTCAAGGATATCTGAAAGATTTTGAAGAAAACGTCCATAATAATTCACTAAACCCAATAAGGATCGGACCTCAGAAACATTTGTAGGGCGAGGGGCTTTAACAATTGCTTCAGTTTTGCTTTCCGTCTTATGTATTCCATTTTTATCAATCTTAAAACCGCAGTACTCAATCGAGTCTTGAAAATAATGAGATTTTTCAGAATTTACTCGTAATCCGAATGAAAATAAACGCGAAAACACTGTTTCTAACCTTGCAAGATGTGTGTTATTATCTGGGCCTGTAACACAAATGTCGTCAATAAAAACTCCTACACCTTCGATTCCAGTAAGTATTTCCTCTATTTTCTTCTGCCATTTTGCAGGTGCACAACTAAGACCATAGCACAGACGAGTACATTTAAACAGACCTAAAAACGTAGATAAAGTTAATTTTTCCTGATCCTCTTCTCTCACTTTCCACTGCAAATAAGCGCGGCGAAGGTCAATCTTCGAAAATTTGTCCCCTCCATTCATTGCATGAAACAAATCATCTATTGTGGGAAGAGGATGTTCAATCGCGACCATATTTTTATTTAAGGTGATTTTAAAATCTCCGCAAATGCGGATTTTTCCATTTGCATTTACGATCGGCACAATTAAAGTTGCCCAATCACTGTGGTCAACGCGAATTAAAACACCTTGATCAACTAGGTTATAAATTTCTTCCGCGATAGAGTCACGAAGCGAAAACGGTACCGGTCTATGCTTACAAAAACCTGGTTTAGTATTTGCCTTTAATTCTATTGAAACCGGTTGTCCCTTAATTTCACCCACTTCTTCCCCAAATATAACACTATATTTTTGTAATAATTTTGACAGTTCAGGGGGTGCATGAGACACCTCGGAGCTAATTTGCACATTAATATTCTTTTCATTTACCTGAAAGCAATTTTCGGTTTTTGTATCACGTACTTCATGAAACATCTGCGTCAACGGTAAACCTTTAAATGCATGCAACCACTCTCTCCCAAATAATGCATGTTTATTTGACTCAACAACGTAAATCCGTAATTTTTTTCAATATTCATATTCTGCGGACCAGCAACAACTTCAGCAACACCTAAAACATTAAGAGGAGAGTTATTATATGTATTTAACTTAATGCTTGTATTTTTAATCGGAATATGCCTAAAATTCTTACAAAATTCATTGTAACTCATGACCGATACGCCGGCCCCGCTATCGATTTCCATTTTAATTAATTTATTTTCAATAAACACATGAATCCACATTTTGTCTTTACAATCATTGCTCTCACATAATGTATTAATATAAACAATTGGTTCTTCAGTGCACGATTCGCAATCATCTTCCAAGTGGTTAACTGTTCTGTTTTTTCTATTCATTTTTTGTTTCTTAAAACACACTTTGGAGAGATGACCGCGAATTTTGCAAAAGTTGCAAACGGTACTTATGTGGGAGCACTTGTTCGCGAGATGGGGGCCGTCGCAACGGAAGCAATGTATCTGTTTTTGGCCGAGGCCTTTATTTAAACTTGACACGTGTGACTTCTCTGATGAGTGTTGATAGTTGTTGTTCGCCGACTGGTTGTTCTGGTTCTTAAAATGCCGTTTCTTATTATGTAAACTCAGAGAATTTATTGAAGAATTGTGCCTTGCTGTCTCGTGTAGTTGAGTCGAGTTTTGTTGAGTCATTTCGAGGCTCGTAGAAATTTGAACCGCTCTCTCAAAGGTTAGGTCTTTCGTCTCCAACAATCGGTCCTTTATGCGCTTATCTCGAATGCCACAAACAAGTTGGTTGCGCAGGGCAGTTGTCAGATATGATCCAAAATTGCAATGTATAGCCATTTTACGCAGTATGGCTACGTATTCTCGAACGGATTCCCCCTCGACCTGCTCACGATGGTGAAATTTGTAGTATTCGGCGACTTCCAAAGGCTGTGGATTGTAATGTTCCTTAAGAACGTGGACTATGTAGTCATAGGTCTTCGTTTCAGGTGCCTCTGGAGATATTCCGTCACAAAGCAGGTCGAATGTATTTGGCCCAATGTAATGCAGCAAGTAATTTAGTCTCATCACTGGACCTTTCACATTGTAGATTGTAAACGCTCCTTCAAGACGTTGCAACCAGCGTTCGAATTTGCTTTTCGTCTCGTCAAAAAATTCAATCGAAAAATTAGGCGGGACTCCGCCGACGTATGTAGATGCAGCATCACCACCAGCAACACCACCACCAGCAGCACCACCACCAGATGCATTTTCCATCATTGTATGATTTTTTTATACGGATCCTCGTCGCCAATTGTTGTATATTGTAATGAAATGAAACGACAGTGGGTCTTATTACTATTTTACTTTTATTGCTTGTTGGGTGCGTACACGTTGGTGGTCAAAACGAGAAGAAGGAAAATACTCCATATTCAATTGTAGTTCAATAATTTATCGATAACGAGATTTCGATTGTTAAATAGAAAGTGCTGCCAAATAGTAACTTCATTAATTTTACTTTAAGGCTATAACACTATGGTGGCCAGTGTTACCGCGGGGACACTATAGTGCCAAAAGGGACTCATTTTTTTTAACTTGACTCAGGGACTCACAAATTTTAGATCTGGCTCATTTTTTACGATTCCAAGTTTCGTCTTATTAAAAATAACTCATCTTTACTCTGAAGTCAATGTTAATTAATATTTTCTAAAACTTGGTTCCATTTTGTAGAGAAAATTAATTTTGAGATGAATGGATAGTGTAAACGTAGCTTTTATTTCTTTCCTGAACACCTGAACTCTGTTTCAGAATTCAAAAATTTTCTTTAATTCACTCATAAGGCTAAAAACACACCAAATCAGACAAGACAGATTCTAACCCACACCGAGGACGACGAAGACAAAATGTCTTGTCTTTGTCCGCTTCGGTGTGTGTTGCTCCTATACAACCTATACAACTGACACGTTTTTGTCGATTTCTGTTTGTTTGTCTTGTTCACTTTGGTGTGTGTTTCTTCATAATACGGTGTATAATTTTAGGCGTTGACATTTTGTCCGGGACTTTTTGTCTTCTTTGGTGTGTTTTGCTCCTATACAACCCATTGAATAAGAAGTACAGGAAGGGGTCTTATGAAAAAGAAGTGAAGCATTTTTCTAAGTAGTGTGAGTTTCACAAACACAAATGCATTACAACAGGGCTGGTCTGCAGTTGAATGGTTAATCTCAGTCTCAGGGGCGCCAAGCGAAATATGATTGAATCAAGATTATATCGATTGTGCATCAATTTTATTTTTCAATTTCAATTCTTTTTTTGGACTACATGATGTTTTAACGTTCAAGGTGTACATGCACGAGTTTTTTTTTTCATTACATTTTCTTCATTTTTCATCCTCAATTCGCCATATTTATTGTCCTTCTTCAGGTCGTTTTAGAGAGCGCATTCTATGAACAAACTGATCAAGTGTTAAAAAGCACAAGAAATTGTGTAGCGCCTAACGATCACCAACAAAAATAAATGCGCCCCTGAACTCGAGTTTTTGTTTTTTTGACAGATGAAAATACAAAACAACATTTGACCAATTACAGCTCAGCAAAATGACAGCACATGCCCAGTTTGACAGATGAGTTCCCCCTATTTTGACAGATGAGTTCCCCCTATATTACATCCTCAGAAATTTTTGTTGCTTCACTCACGTACACTGTGCGTGTAGCTTACACCGCTTCCTGTACTTCTTATTCAATGATACAACCCCATGTATTTACTGCAACCAACGAGCGGACAAGACTTTTTATCGTGTCGTGTCTTTTTTGGTGTGTGTTGCCTCGTAAGAGCAATGGACTTGTGTCCATGATTTTTTGTCGAAAGACGAAAATACATCTTGTCTGATTTAGTCATTGAATAAGAAGTACAGGAAGCGGTGTAAGCTACACGCACAGTGTACGTGATTGAAGCAACAAAAATTTCTGATGGTGTTAAATAGAGGGCATTCATCTGTCAAAATACGGGGCACTCATCTGTCAAACTGGGCATGTGCTGTCATTTTGCTGAGCTGTAATTGGTCAAATGTTGTTTTGTATTTTCATCTGTCAAAAAAACAAAAACTCGAGTTCAGGGGCGCATTTATTTTTGTTGGTGATCGTTAGGCGCTACACAATTTCTTGTGCTTTTTAACACTTGATCAGTTTGTTCATAGAATGCGCTTTCGAATACGACTCGAAAAAGGACAATAAATATGATAAATTAAGGATGAAAAATAAAGAAAATATAACGAAAAATAAAAAAAAATAATAATAATAATCGTGCATGTACACCTTGAACGTTAAAACACCATGTGGTCCAAAAAAGAATTGAAATTGAAAAATAAAATTGATGCACAATCGATATAATCTTGATTCAATCATATTTCGCTTGGCGCCCCTGAGATTAACCATTCAACTGCAGACCAACCCTGTTGTAATGCGTTTGTGTTTGTGAAACTCACACTACTTAGAAAAATGCTTCACTTCTTTTTCATAAGACCCCTTCCTGTACTTCTTATTCAATGGATTTAGTGCGTTTTTAGCATAAGGGCGCTTTGTTTGAGTGAAAGCAAAAATAAAATTCAAACCATATGATTGTGAATTGCAACTTCAAATTCTTCATAATATGTATTAATAAAATGAACTCTAAAAAAAACAGAAGGGACTCATTTTTTTTCAAAAGGACTCATTTTTTCAACCTCTGGGACTCATTAAAATTTGAGCCCGCGGTAACACTGATGGTGGCACATTCATGGACAAGGACAACAAATATAAAATAAAAATACAAAAAAAGAAATAAAAGAAATAAAACGAGCATAAAAAAAAATGAAAAAAAAAATAAAAAAAAATTTAAAAAAAAGATATATATCTACAAAAAGTGAAATAAAAAAATTGATAGATTTGATGCTGTGGCTGTTCTAGTTTGTAAGTAGTTGTTAGGTAGAATAGGTAGTTTTAGTTAATTTTAAGTTTTATTTTTTAAGGACCTATAATTTTAAGTAGCTTGTAAGAAAACATAAAATTGAGAACATGATGTTAGTTTTTTTTTAATTTTCTAACAAATTTCAAATTTAAATAAACAAAAAAAAGAAATAGTTCATAAGCCGAAAGGCATTAATTGTAAGAAACCATGAATTCCTTAGAGCGCCCGGTTGGGGCCAGTAAGTAAATATAAGATTTTAGATCATAAGCTAGTTTGAATTATATTGTCTAGTATTAAGTAGTAATAAGTGAATGAATAAAAAATGAATTAAAAAAAAAAACAAAAAAAAACTTCTTGAAACAATAATATTTATAAGCAATTACCTACAACCTCCTACCTAAAAATGACCTGCTCCATGCTGCTGCTCATTACCGAATGACTCGCAATACTATTCTTCCCGATGTGGTACATAGAGATAGAGCCAAAGAAAAAGTGCTGTTTTGAAAGTTGTGCTGCTGTGCTTGCAGCTTAAGGCTTCTGGAGTCACTGAGATCACTCTAAAAAAGATTCAACTTATAAGGTTATCCAGAGGTAAAGGTACAAATAAAGTACATAAGTTAAGATAAGCCTATACCTACTGTGTTCAAACCGATTAAACAAGAATTTAAAGAATTTAGAAGTATAGCCAAGAGCATCCGCAGCTTCTCAGCTTAAAGATCACAAAGAAGCACTATCCGAGAACAACACCCAACGTTTCTTCAAAAGAACGGGGCTACAGGCTCTCCGAAACAATTAAGGAAACCGAAGCACAGGGAAATGTAGACGTATTCAAGCAGCTGCTGAATGCGCATAATGTCGAACGAGCCATTATGACGAAAGAGAAGTAAGTCCAGTAAATGAGGACCCATCAGTTCCAACATCGGCACTTCGGCAAAGAAGAAAGCTATCCAAAAGCTAAAAAATAACAAGTCCGCGTACCGGGTCGGACCGATGTCATAACTGCAAACTCTTCAAATATGGATAAGGTGATGAACCACATGCACCAGCTCATCCAAACATTCACACTGAGGCAAATCCTCGAATAGAAACCCACAATGTATGCATCGATTGCAAAGCTACATGCGGTAGCATCCATCGCCAATAGCTTATGATGAGTATGGCTGAATTCGGGATTCTAAACAAACTAATCCAGCTGTGCGGCAATAGGCTAAGCAATAGGTAAGCAGTGCAGTGAAAATGAGTAAGAGGTCGTCTGAGTTGTTTCAAACATGCACAGGGTTTAGACAAGAGATGCGCTGTAATGTGATTTCTTCCTGGCGCAGATAGAGCGCAAGGTAGGTGTGAGTATAGAAAACTCCCTCTTCATCGAATCCAACTAGCTCCTATACCTATAGGCTTTGCGGTCGCTCCTAAAAAGTTGTGCTTGAGGCCTTCACAGCGATTGTAGAACATCTCTTTGGCCTTGAAATGAATGGGGACAAAACTAAGTACATGCTATCAATTTGTCTACAAAGTGTGGATCTGCAATGGCTTGGCCAGATCGAGGGAATGGACAGCCCCCAGGTTTGAGACGACCAGGAAAACCTAACAAGCAATACACGGACAAGGTAAATGCAGATGCCATAACGCTTGATTTTGACATGCAATGGCAAACTGCTGTGCCTCAGGCTGAAATCCTACATGGATTGGTAAACGGTTAAGTAAAGTAAAGTATAAATAAGCTTTAGTCTGTACCGATTCTTGCGTTCTACAATTAAGTGAATAAAGTTTTACTTTTACTGCATGTAAATGTTAAGTTTATTTATGTTAGGTTAAGCGGGCTGACAGTTATGGTGTTGTTGCCGTCACACTTAGATAAATGTTGATCCATTGAGGTACCCTGAAGTATTGTAACCTGAAAAATAAATAACCTATGAATCATGGGGTTCGTTTAGCCATTTGGAAGTCTAGACAAAGTTTAGCAAGCTTTTGCATGGCAGTTTGGATAGTTCCTCTAGTTCATTGAATGCACGTAAATGTTACACGCAATCATTTCTTTCAGTGTAAGCATAAGCACTTACTCTTCTTTTGCCTAATTTTGTTTGCATTTTTCCTTTTGCATTCCCACTTTTGTTTTTTCCCCAAGTTAATGTCCTGTTTTATCTTCAGGGAAATTATGCGAATATTTAATGTACCCCATGACAGGTTCGCGGGCCGAGACCATAATGTTTCGCGTAATGGAATTGGGCATTTGTGGTGTAATTTTGGTTGTGAATTAAGTATTTTAACAAAAAGGATTACTCTACTCTAATTTGGTTTCGTCGAAATGGAGGTCCATTCTATTTGAAAAACTGAAAGTAGGTAGTCATCGAGGGTTCAACAGTTCTTAAAAGATTTTTGCAAAAAGGTGAAAGCCGTTCAAATCCATTATCATTGAAAGCTTTAAGTCATGACCAGACAATAGTCCAATCAAATTCATGGAGGAACATTCATTTAAATCCTTAAAATAAGAAAAATAAGGTTCCATTACCTACATCGATTTCAACACAATACTTTTCTGCCATTAAAAGCTCTGCAAACTGTCAGGGCTTATTTCGCAGAGTTTATCTAACTTTGAATTTAAATATCAAATTATCTTTAGCACGTTGCAACCGTCCTGATGATTGTTGCGCATTGTGTGTCACTCTCGGCTTGAAAATACACCTCATGCTGTAATTTGTTAAGCGATATGACATGACGTGATGTTGCTGAATAATGGAAACGTGTGAAACAATCCATTAAAACGTCAACCAGCCTGTGGGAGGTTTTAATCTTCTGCAACATCATGAACCGAATCAATCCCTTTTGAAAACTAAACACTGTACAAAAATCCAGTCCAGCGAGTGCCAAGTTCTAATTTAAGTGGTTAAGGGTATAGAAATTGCATCCTGTTTGGCAAGCCGACCCCCGCAGCGCAATCTCGAGTTTCACCAAACATATAGTGAATCCAGTTTCATTTTATTGAAATGACGTTTTTCCCCCAAATGAGCCTCGCGGGATTTAATTGAATCATTCTGTAGCTGTCTGCTGTCGTTTAAGGCCCATGTTGCGTTCACAAAAAGTGTGTCCTTCTCACTTTGGCTATGAGAAAATTAAATTCACTGTGCCATTGCATGCTCCGAGGCCCATAACCACCTCTGAATTAATTACCGGAACCTCTAAAACTAATAGTCATTTTATAAAACGGTCCTTTATTATCGAACAGGGACAGTTATTAGATAAAAGAGAGTTCACGCAACAGCATATAGAAAATAGAAATCAATGAGGCCGACGCACTGCAACGACGACTACTGAGGGTATATTGCGCTTGGAATCATTTAATTTGGTGCATTTTTGCTGTTCATTATCATTTCATTACAAATAAACACGTCTTCCACTCCCACTGCAGTCCACTTTGCAACTGAATATCCTTTTTCTAGGGTGATGGATGAAAAAAGGATATCCATCTTGTTTAATTGACAGATTTGGATTTTTAGATCAATGTCGTTTATGCCATAGATGTAAGCGCTTCTGGCTGTGAAATGGAAATGAAATGAGGAAAACTTTTTATGTATGTGTAAGGTCCTTAAAGATTTTTATTAATTTTGTATGCACTTTTCAACGCAAGGACATATTTTATCTCCTGAAGTAAAACGAAACACTTGTGGCAAAGAAAATGTTGATGCTTTTATACTGCAAGGGGGAGGGGGCTTGTCTTTATCAGACAAGGTAAGTGTCAGTGTATTTCCAAAAAGGATTTGATGATGTTGACGATTTATGTAAAAGTAAATTTTAATTTGGGGATTTCAGCCTTGTGTTCCTCTTTTTATATTTTGCGTCAAAATTCGATACCAAAAGAAATAGGAATAAAATTAAAGGAGAGAAGGGAGAACTATGGTAGTGTTTATGGATAGATTCAAGTTTATGCATGAAGCCAGGGTTGCATAACAATGAGATGAAAATGTGTTCATGTTTCATTGAGATATTTTCAAGGATAGATATTCATTTTTATTTTTATTTTGTTTTTCTTTTTTTCGAACGTGAAATGAATGTCGAGTATGTGGAAACTGGTGTGTGATACAAACATTCGAAAAAAAGGAGGTCAAGTTTGAGCTTGTTGGTATGCAAAAATAGTGTAGGTATGTAAAATATAAGGGAGTTTTGTGTAGTAGTAGCTGAGCCCGAGTGTATATTAGAAAGAAGGAAACATTTATTATAAATCAGTCGATGTAAAATTGATTAAACTCATAAATTCTTTCTTTGACACTTTAATCTAAAGCATTCGATCTTTGATGTTTCCTTCCTTCTCTGGGATGTCAATGGATAAAAGGCAATCATGAGTGTTTTATGATTAAGTGAGTGGGATGTGTTTTGGTTTCTTGTGTGAAACTTAAGATTATGATGTGAACTGAACACATTGAGAGCGTACCAATTTAGGCTTTAAAACGAATTTTGTAAATCTTGTTGATCTGTTTTTGAGATACCTATACTTGCATGTAGGTATAGGATCTCAGCCTGAGACACAGCAATTTTATATCGAGCACTTTGTCTTTCAAGTGAGGAGTTTTAAATTTATTTAAATAAATAGTTATTTTTAAATTTTTAAGGTAGGCATAGACCAGAACGCCGAAAGCCTTGGGTTACGGAACTGGATGGCGTCGGAAGAACTTGCTGAAGGATTCCCGGACCGAATGTCGAAGGAAGAAACTTTATTGACTAGGCCGACGACGTTCTTCAATCGCTGTGGAGGCTTCAAGTACAGCTCTTTGAGAGCATTCGATGATGCCTATGTATGTCACCCGCATAGCACAGGAACTAAATGGATTTGTTGAAGATAGTGTTTTCCGTGCTCACAGTTGCGCACTATCTGCTTCAGGACTATATTGAAGAAGTCACATGACAGCGCATCTCCTTGTCTAAACCCTGTGCGTGTGCATGTTTGAAACAACTCAAATGAGCTGTTACGCATTTGCACACTGCACAGCGTATTGCTTAGCGTCATGCGGCTCAGCTGAATCAGTTTGTAAGCGATCCCAAGCTCAGATATCGCCACTATAAGATCTTGGCGTTGGAAGCTATCAGATGCAGCTTTGAAGACGTTGAATAGATGGTGGGTTCCGAATTGAAAATCATTGGCCTTTTGCAGCGAGCATGCATTCTTACTCCAACACTTTGTTCACCACCTGGTGCATGCGGTTCATCAAATCACCCCCTCCATATTTGAAAAGTTCGCAGGTATAACATCGGACTCGGTGGATTTGTTATTTTTTAGCTGGCTGGGACTGGGTCGTCATTGGCAGGTCTAGCTTTTCTTTCGTTATTGGCTCGCTTGGCATTATGAGCATATAGCAGCTGCTGGAAGTGCTGCTTGAATACATCTACAATTACCTGTGCTTCGGTGACTAGGTTACCTATTTTCTATTTTTCAATACAAACTTATGCAAAAAAATGGCTATCTTGGCTTGTAACTAGGTGGCGGTAGAGTCGAATGCTAGGTCGATTATACCTGTTAAATTTATATACAAAGGTATCGGTTACGTTATTAATTATTTCGCGATACTGGTTCCACAAGGTTTTGACTTCTGTGTCATTTGGGAGTACGGCGGAGAGTTTCTCACTCAGGTGCTCACTGTACTCTCTTGGGGTGCTAGAGCAAACGATGTTGAACTTCTTTCTCCGGGCAGCACGTGTTTTCTTGTCGTTTGATAGTCGAACTCTTAATTTTGTCACTACCTTAAAGTGGTCAGAGCCGACATTTGCTCCTCAGAAAGTGCACACGTTTAAAAGGTCGGATGCAAGACTTCCGCCGATTTGTACATGGTCGATTTGGATGCCAGTTCGACCATCCGGAGATTGCCAGGTTGCTATATAGATGTTCCAACTAGATTTCCAACTAACCCACCAAAGATTTTTTCCTTCCCGATTTTGCATTGAAGTCTCTGACTACGATTTTTACGTTGTGAACTAAACAGCTTCCGTAGACTCTATCCAGGTGACTGTAAAAATCCTCCTTGTTAAACTCCTCATCATCATGGGTAGGGGCGTATGCAAATTTTGAAGTGTGGTCTTGATGCTGATAACAGCCAGGTGATCACTAATTGCCTTGAAATCCATGACTTTGGACCTAAGCCGATTTCCCAATACTATTCCGCCTCAAAATATTATGTGCATTCTTTTAGTTGTCCCTGATTCTATCCATCGATTTTCCTGGATCGCAGTAGTGTCTGCCTTATGCATGTCGGTGAGGACAGATTCAAGTTTTTGAGTGGCACCTGGACTGTGAAGTGATTTACATTCCAGGTGCAAACTCTTAATTTATAGTCTGTCCGTATCTATCCGTGGCTCAATCCGTCTCTCTCATAGTTTTTTTTTTTTTTTTTGCTATGGAGGGGTTATTAGCCCCTCGCACTAACCTCCAAAAAAACACATTATCTCTGTTAAACCGATCTTTCGGAATCTTCCGGTCCAAAAAAAATACGGTTTTGACCTTTTCATGGATAAATTAAAATTTTTGATTATTTAACCCAAAATGTCCACCAGCAAATTCACTTGCACCACCTATAAAAAAATACTGTTGATTACAATAACGATTGTTTTTACTACTCATAAACGTACACGGAAGTGCATGATGTAGGTACAACGTGTCGTTGGAGTTTTCAACAATGTTCGTTCGGTTGATTCACGCTGGTTGGGAGGAAGTTGAAAGTGTAAAATCCGTGGCTCGGTCAGGATGGCTGGCGTTCCATTGGTAATCGATTTTACATAAATTTTTTAACTGGATTCATTTCCGCTGCCATAACCCATTTGAATATATTTACAAAGACCGCTGATAAAGTACACAGAGAGACGATGGGTTGGGGGTGAATGCACACCTCTTCCTTCCTTCGCCAATCATCTGCACCACCATCAGCACTACCGCCGCCAACACAGCAACCACACCAGCAAAAGCGCATCAAGCCTTTCCGAATGACATTCCTTACAATGTTCTTCCGGAGTATATAGCTTAACTATATGAACTTGTACAACCGGGTCATACTTACATGCAAATTGACAGTGAAGCTTTCTTCGAGAGGGTGCATGGGTGCCTCGCGTTCGCATGCATCGAAATTGATTTCAATAATGTTCTCGTTATCGTAAAATTAATAAAATCCGAGGCATTGTGTCTCTCTTCTTTGTGTCAGCAACACACTCTTGGTGTTGGTTTGTTATTTCGTCCTTTTGTATGTTGCACAAAAAATAATATAAAAAAAAAAATTGCGAAAAAGCAACTTTGGTGCATAAAATGTTATTTCATGTTAATACATTCGACATTCGAAGCTGCACAGGAAAGACGCCATCGACATCATGGCGGAAACGACAACGACAATGATGATGTGATGGTGCACCAAGCTCTTTCGCTGACTCTACCAGTATATGTGAGTGAGACAGGAAGCACTCTGTTATATAGCAGGATTGAATGTGGCAAGACACAAGAACCATAATTTGCTTATGCAATTCTTATCACTTAGCCCGGGAACTGTGGGTGACTTCGGTTTATAGTCAATACGTTTTCCATAGCGCGGTTCTTACTGTTTAAAAGAAGGGTAATATAACGGTTTTTTTTTGCAGTAGGTGAATGATTCAGCATGCATAAAATGTATGTCATAATCGTGGAGTAAAGTAAGTTGGAGAGTTAAAGACCATTTTTTGTAGAAATTTTGTTCTTACAAGGTTGAAGCATAGCAGCTACTACTTTATGTGGTGAAGCTACTTTATTGCCAGTGGCGTCGAAAGATTAAATTTATGTTTAAGATTTGTGTTAAGCGCGTTAGGTACTTAGAGGGAAGGTGGATAATAGGGAACGATGTTTTTACTTTTGATAGGTTGAATGCTTACATCTTAACCACTTGAGTTTAATTTTGTATGAAAATGAAATGTTGAAAACTTCAATCGAATTCGGGAAAAATTTAGCTGGAAAAGCTCGTTGATATATGACTTGTATGAATTTAGGTGCGCAGTTAAAATGTTTTTGCTTTTAAGGAAAAACTTACGTAACCACCTTAAGTTTGTCCAAACTGGGTGGATGGGCAGGTGGCTTCTTAGATGTGTTGTCTGCACAAAGAAAGATAAACAAAGATCCTAAGCAATTTTCTGCACACAGTTTAGCTTTAGATGGTTCATAGTACAAAAATATGGTAACATGAAAATTTTTAATGTTAGTATAGATAATTTTAGAACTTTCATTTTGGTAAGCTTTCAACTCAATTCTCCTACAAAAAAATTTAAGCTAATCGGTTAGTTTGTAAAAACTGTTCGTGAATGTGAATTATATGGAAATTAATGTAAGAACTTCTTAAGATATCACTTCTTCTTATAACCAATATTCATGTTGTTCCTTGTTGAAGGGTGGGAAGCTTGCCCTACGGTTCAAAGAACTGTACTTACTCCTACACTCGGAATCTGCAAGTTGTGCCTCTTATTAATTACATTTATAAACCTTGAGCACAATTCACATTTCATTGGTGCTTCAGAACTGCTATAATTCAAGCCTCTTGGATAGTTGGATGGTACATATGCAAAAGAGAACTTTAAGGATGATTTCTTAAGGCGCGTCCATATTATGCGCGTCCCAAAAGCCAGCCTGAACCGAACCGATTTCAAACCGAATCAAATGGATCCGATGACGGAAACCCGAACCGAATTATAAAGTGTGGACGTGCCAATGCCGAACCGATCTTTTCACTTTTTCGTTGACAGCTCGTGATTTTTGGTTTGTCGTTAAATTTACAGTTCCATTTGTATTTTTGTCTGAAGTGCATATTCAGTGATTTCAAAGAAATGTTGGTAGTGTTTTGTTCAAAGTATTTTTGTTCGGCACGGTCCACACTGCAAATCAATGTAGACGTCATGCAAAACCGCAACCCAGGCCGATCGACATCATTCGGCATAATATGGACGCGCCTTTATAGAGACATCATTGGATCACTTCCATCATTGGAACACTGCACTGTCTTACGTTAAGTGTCTCCCTCTGTTCTATCCTTACTTCTTTGGTCAGTGCTTAAGTTAAATAGAAAACTGCATTCCTCCCCTTAAATAGTTCAGTCGTAAAAAGCGTGCTTCTGAGAAAGCTCATCAGCTTAGTGTTACAATCCGTTACTATTTTAACTGCACGCGCCGGACAATAAGTCAAGATCCGCAACCTGACCCTTCAGATTATTTTGTTATGACAATTACCAACAGCGTATAGAACGAAGTCAGCCAGTAACAACAAACAGGCAGTTTTCCCTAGATGTAGATACAGAACAAAATTACACTTCGTATAATATAACTCACACCATGTTTATATACAAAAATTATGAAGTAAGAGTGGAATTTCAGCAGTAATTCCTTTGCAAATGTCAGTAGCAGAAAGCAGAGGGTGTATTTTTACCGAAATATGTTATTGTTTGCTCCTTCAGAGTTGGCCACGAGCGCCGGCCGTTCGCTCACCGTTTGCTCCTTCTGAGCTGGCCATTTATGCCTATGAATTTTCGAAAAACGAGATTACCCTTATACCTTATCCCCGCTGGACTCCCCCTTCAGAGTTTGGTCATACAGAGTTAACCTACTTCTCACATTTCACCAGAGTTTGGTCGTACAGTATTTACCTACACCGTTCGGTGTTTGGTCTTATCTACTTCTCAAAGAGTTTGATCCTACCCAGTGTCTACCTTTTCATATCAGAATTTGGTCTTACCCAGAGTATACCTATTCCTAACTATTCAGAGACGTAGTCCTACCGTATTTAAAGGTATTATATTAAGGATTGTACTAAAAACTTATACAAAAACTCTAAAACAAATAAAACCTATTATATTCAAATTAAAAAAAAAAAAAAATTTAATTAAGACATAACATTGCTAATTGAAAAAGTTCCAATCTTCTTAACTCGAGTCTATTTGCTTTCCTTTTGAGTAGCGCCCTGGACATCCGACAAGTAATACCTCAGCCTGAGAAAAAAAAGCAGTTACATTAGCATCGCGTCCAACTTCAATCCTACTGATAAGAACAGAGATTCGTTTGTTAGCCATACTACGCGAATGTGACACTCTTTACCACACTCTGTATCCGCCTCTGTCTTCAAGACTCATGAACACCTACACCTCCTGTTAATAGCTCTTCCCATTAAGTGTGCACCAATTGTATATGAAAAAAACATTGAATGTATTTTATTGATAAATAAAAACAGTCTTGCTTCAACTAATATCACTTTAAATATTTATCAATTTTAATATTTAAGGAAAAACCAATAGTAATTTGCTATGTTTCATTTTTTCGGGACAGTTAAAACTGCTACAAAACAGGGAATACTTTTTTTTATTCTATGTTGAAAGCAACCTTCAATCATGTCCATATGAAAGAAGAACAACACAAACTTAAGCACCGGATACAAATTACATTCCATAACATCTGGGACAGCACCCTTTATTAAATAAATAATTTTTTTTTCATTCCAATTGCCATTAACAAACGTGTCTGAAATGCAATATCTGATTTCCAATATTCAATTTGAAATCCGAAATCAATCAGTGAATTTTTTAACAAGAACAATGTTTCTACCGTAAAGCAAGCGCATAACTCTTGCCTTAAAATGATGATGTCTGAAAATATCACAGCGCAACGCTTGCTGGTCACAAGGTTCAATTTGTATTCTGTTGGACCAAAAAAAAAAAAATTAAAAGTGTAAGCATTAATATTTCACATTCAACAAAAGAAATTTATCAACAACCCCAACCGTAAAATTATGCATATAAATATTGTATTATCTTTTAAGTATTTTTTTTCGCGGATTTTCATATTACGGGTGCAAAAACATTATTGTCGAATGTTGTTGAAATGCACGTAGTTTCATCACTCGCAGCAATTACAATAGTTGGCCTAGTAATTTCGTATAAATATGTATTTGGCAGGAGCAGTTAAAATTCTTATCAGAGCAGCACTTGAAGTTTTGTTTAACGAATAAACAGTATATGAATGTGAATGCCTAGCTATACACGTTTATTTGATGCAAAGGAATTGCATGCAGAATTGAAAATCTTAAATTTATTGATTTCTTTTTTGAACTGTAAGCAACAGCATGGAAAAAGAAAAGTTATCTGACACGCCGAAGAAACTTACAAGAAACGTACAATCTAGTACTCGTGGTGGAAGGGTTTTGCCAGTTGCTTAGAAGGCTTGGCTTCGAAACTAACCTGCTGCTTCTTGCTTGTAAGTACTGGCACAGCTTCCAAGCGCCCTATCCGAAATCGAAGACATACTTACATACTTTGAGTAAAAAGCAATGCAGATCTTACAAGCTCGGAGATAGCACCAAACTCGTTCCCTGGCCAGATGTCTGCAGCCTCGCACGATAAAGTATTTAAAGTCTTCTTCGCCTGTGTGCTTCATCTGTGTCACCGTCTTTTTCTTCTGTGACATGCTTTTTGGGGATATATTCGTCATCAAATTCGTTGCATCGTTATTCTTTTGGCTATTTTTGTGTCCTTGACAAACAATTTTTCTCTGGTGTTAATGTCGAATTTGCAGCAGATTCTAGTAACAGAATTAAGTCATTAACCTCGAAGTTGAATCCGTTTACTGTGAAATTTTTTACAAGACGTTGATCTTAAGCATTAACTAGGTCTTACACTGATCAACCGGTAAACCCATTTTTTTGTCTTCTGTCTGAAGGTCCATAATCTCACCACTGACATTAAACAGTGTTCTTACAATTATGTCAATGCAGTTGGTGCTTAACGAGAATTTGGACGTGGTGTAGAATGATTGCACCTCTTGTGTAGACATGATGTGTGTATTTTATTGTTGTCTCTTCCTGGGTCAACCGCATAGAAATCTAATCAGGAATGGACTTTCCTGACAGGAACTTTAAAGTTGGTGACGAATGGCTTTAAAGATTCACGTAATATGAAGACAACATCTGGTAGGAACTGCAAAGGAGACTTATGCTTTACCACCTACAGAAACTTGATCCTCGATATCGATATTATTACTTTGTTAAGGTCTTGAAGACAAAATCGTTGGCCTGCATCACCTTTTTCTAATGGTATGTAATATTTAACGAATAGAAGTCGTATCGTCCTCATATTGACCAAGAGTCGCATTCAAACGCAGTTTTTCAAAATTACCTTTTCGATACAATCTTAGCACTTTCTTCCTGTTTTGTAGTGTCGGTGGCTTAGTTCGAGTCCTACTTGTGCCCATTGTTTTTATTTCATCTTTCACGGACACTGTCTTTTGCGAAGAACTTGCAAAACTTCCAAGAGTATCAATCTGTCATGAAAAAGTGCTTCGCAACTTTTCTGTTGGGAGTCGGTCTTAAATTGTAGGTCCCCTCAATTCTTCACTCGCACCCAGAGAATTGTTTATGAGAGTAAGCCACTTCGGCCTTGGCTCTTCAAGGGCTGTCGCGCCATTCTATTTTATATTATTTATTTTTTTTTGCATCTCTCTTTCTCAACGGAAGAATATTTATCAAAATTTTCGTTCAATGCTCAGGTCATGTCATCTCTTCCGCTTTGTATGTCTCTTTATAAGCTGTAAGTGCTTGCCAAGACTCTTTGCAAGTTCCAATACAATGGGCTCACCAATGTGTAAGCCAGCACTTAAGAATCGACAGCTTGGCAATGAGAATTATCTACTTGGGGATAGGACTTTCAAAAAACACTATCACTATCTGCTGCATTTTCAGCTGCTCAGCACTAAATTTATGTCTTTGAAATTTTACGCCAGTACTTTGGCTACGACAAGGAAGTTGCTCAAAATAGCAAATTTCGTTTTTGTTTAGAGTCCTTATTCTCTTCCACAGTGTTAATATGAGCGCAGATGACAATAGTCTTTTAACTATTACGCTTAAACTATTGTATCACATTTCCTTGAGGTCAGATGTGCAGTTAAAATCGACCTTACGTTTCACTTAGGATTGGTTTCTGCATTAGCCGTCACAAGTATATCTGTCTAGCAACAACAACAAAACTTTACTAAGACTCAGAAGGCAGGAAGCCTACCAAATCGTCCTAAGTCCTGATTATAGCCCTTTAAGGGGTACACTTAATATTGCTATCTGAATTGGCCACCGTTCGTTGACTGTATCGCCAGAATTAATGCCAAATGAAAAACTGCAGACTTTGTGATTGTACAAAAATCCGAAACAGATTCATCTTTTTCAATTATTTAAAAAAACGGAAATTCGTCCGAACTTTTCGTTAATTTAATTTTAATTTTACATCAGCATATTCGCTTTAAAATATATGTCAATCCAACGAAGAATGTTGGAATCCCCTTTTTGTGCACGCGTGGGAAGGATCATCCCGCTTTATTGATAAAGCCTCAAAGATATAAACAACAACAACCAATCAAACATTCAACAAGTTTATTCCTTTCAACCACCTACATGCATATGTACAAGTTGACACACTTCATTCCTCCTGATGCCAAGCCCTATCAACATACAGCCACTTTTCGCCGGAAATTCAATGGCTTAACTTGAATTTGGAGAAGTCGTTGAGATCGGAAAAATGGTGTCATCGCATTTGAGTTTATCTTTATCGTGTATAATATCCATGAAGCCAGATGTTGAAATGGAAAAAGGATTAACGTTGAGAATAATGTTCACATTATCGTTACATAAAAACCAAAGTGAGTAACCTATTTTGCTTAAGCCCTTATCATCGTGTGTATGGGGTTTTAATTTAATCTGTAAGCCTTTTGATTTGTTTTTTATGTGAGTATCGCTTTCGGTTTGTAAGCATATTGGAGACATTTTATATTTCAATTTCGGGAATCTTTAAGTCTGAACTCGATAAATGACAGATATACATAAATCAAACTGTAGAAGAATTTCGTTCACATCATTAATTCGTCCGTCGCGTCGTCGCGGGATTACCTCCTCTTGATAGCAACCACTTCTTCTAACACACACAAAACCCAATCCTTTGTCAGGCAATTTATCATCTTTAGAGTTTCTGTCGAAAAAAATAATTACTTACACAAAAGAATGTTTAAATGGTATCTGAAGGAATTTCGTATAAATTATTTCAACAAAAAAAGCGTCTGCCTAATTATCCTTATACAAAATAATAAATATTGCCAACTCAAAAAACCTCTTTACAATTTACACCATAAAAGAATGAGGACATACCTTCATATAATGAATGGCCTTACTGACGCCCCATTTAATGAATGCAAATAAATTATCTACAATAATCGTCAGTGCGACACGACACAGTATAATTTTTTAATAAAACCCTTTCGGCAATAAAAACAACGAAAGCAGTTACAAAAAATTTAACATTAATCAGATTCTGTGTGTGTTTATGCTTGCTAATCAAATTGACGATGTTATATAAATCTTGAAAGGATCTTCAATTTACAAATAAAACATAAGATTGAAGACACAAACGAAAATGAATATAAAAAACAAATAAAATGAAAACGATAAAAATGAAATTATATGATTAATGAAGAATGTGGCTCAGCAGCTCATGCGAACCCTTTTTTCATTGTTGCCAGCTGATAAAAAATGTCACAACCAATATGAAATTTGATTTTTCTTTTTAGCAACTTTGAATACGAGAATAATCTACACTAATATATAAATCTGAAGAGTTTGTTTGTTTGAACGCGGTAATCTCAGGAACTACTGGTTCGAATGGTATAATTCTTTTTGTGTTGGATAGTGCCTTAATCGACTTAGACTTTAGGTTATTTAACATTAAGCTGTGACCAATAGCAGTGAAGAATCTGTTTAAAATGGGGAAAAAACGGCAAAAAATATTCATTTTTCTGCGTTTTAACGCACTTATCTCAGGAAGTACTGGTTCGAATGGTATAATTCTTTTTGTGTTGGATGGTTCATTAATTGAGGAAGACTTGAGGCTATTTAACATTAAGCTGT
Source organism: Sphaerophoria taeniata (assembly GCA_943590905.1). Taxonomy (NCBI): domain Eukaryota; kingdom Metazoa; phylum Arthropoda; class Insecta; order Diptera; family Syrphidae; genus Sphaerophoria; species Sphaerophoria taeniata. Next base: position 48,677,103 of record OX016540.1, read on the forward strand.
GACCAATAGCAGCGAAGAATCTGTGGAAAATATGGAAAAAACGACAAAAAATATACATTTTTCTGCGTTTTAACGCGCTTATCTCAAGAACTGCTTTATGAAATTGAACAATTTTTTAAATGTTGAATGGTCCATTTATCAAGGAAGGCTTGAAGCTATATAAAATTTAGCTGCGACCAATAGGAGCGAAGAATTTGTGTAAAATGTGGAAAAAACGGCAAACAATACAATTTAATAAAATATAAAGCTGAAGAGTTTGTTCGTTTGAACGCGGTAATCTCAGGAACTACTATTTCGAATTGTAAAATTCTTTTTGTGTTGGATAGTCCATTAATCGAGGAAGGTTTTATTCTACTTAAAATTAAGCTGCGACCAATAGCAGCGAAGAATCTGTGGAAATGTGAGAACTGAGATTTTTTTCTGAGATCTCTGAGATGAAATTATTTTGGATTCGATTTCTCACTCAGCTATTTGACGTGGCTGACATATGTGCAGCAACAATTAGTAAGGTAACCATTAAATCTCAATGATAACTGAGAATTATGTTCCACCAAGGCACCAAATGATTTTGCCTCAGTCAAGGTGACATTGAGATCTCAGTGAGATGTTGTTAGGTGAAACTGGCCTAATAACTGCTCAAATTAGAATTTTGAGAGTTCAATTGATTTTTGAATGTGATTGATTGCACTATTTGTGCAGATTATTGTGTTTAAACCATATCATTTTATGTACTTCTTAACTAAAAAATATGCTCAGTTTAAAGAAAAAAAATTTACTTAACGAAAAAAACGATGCAGAAGTAAGAGAGATATTAGAATTAGAGAGAGTTCACCCAAGGGAATGCTTTAAGTATGAACAACTGAAGGGAATCATAAAAAATGCTCAAATTTTTCAAGTTCAAGAGAATTGACTGCAATGCAATCTTACAATAACTTCCGAACAAAATTCCCACGCGCGCATGATGCACAAGTCGAGATGATACTCTGGCCGGTGGACGAGGGAGAGGCGGACGAAGTCGCGGGCAACTGCTAGTATCATATAAGCAGAATGATGGAATGATCATTATCATCATCTTCGTCGGCCTGGCCAATGAAGTTTTTCCCTTCATCTGCGCCACAACTGGGATCCGCTCCGAGCCTCCTTCAGCAAGTTCTTCCATGTATCCCGATTGCTGGCCGAATCCAATTCCGCAGCCCAAGGCTTTGGGCGTCCTGTCCTATACCATCCTTTCAACTCAAATTTGGTCTGTTGCTCTGTCTCCCTACCATGAAATGTACTGCGAACGAAGGACTTTACGGGCCGGTTTCTCTTCGCTCATACGAGTAAGGTGTCCAATGCAATGAAGTCTACCGAGCTTAATTTTTCCCATCAAGTCTGCTTTGCGGTAGATTTGCTATAGCTCGTCATTATATCGTCTTCGGAATCATCCATCCTCACAAACGGGTCCAACTATTTTCCGTGAGACTTTTATCTAGAACGCGGACAAGAGTTCAGAATGCCTTTGGATGTAAGGACCTAAGTCTCGCATCCGTAAGTGGTAAGACTGTCGTCTAATACAGCAGCAGTTTCGAAGTAATGGTAAGATTTTTTGATTTAAATGCCCTTGAAAGACTAAAGTAGGCGTATATCTTTTTCCATATTGTTATCGGTCGCTTCTACTGACTCAAACTAAGGATCGCACTACTCCGAACTCATGCTTCTACATCTTTAAGTTGTGCTTGCCAACTTTTTCTGCAGACGTAGCCACCATGTAATAAGGTTCTCTCTCATTTACATGCAGCCTCATGTTACTTGCCGCCTGCTCGATCTGGATAAATGAGCATTGTACAGCTTGTGGTTCTCTTCCAAACATGCACTCTGCTCTGATTGATATTCCAGAGTCACAGATTGCTTTCTCCAATGCCAGGTTGGAGGAGGCAGGCCAGTCTATCCCCTTGTAGGAGTCTATTGGAAATTTTAATGGGTTTGGATAGAAATCCGGATTCTTTAATTTGACTTGAAACGTTGGGATTGATCAGCCTACATAGTCATCTTATGACCTTGAACTATTATACTCTTACTTTGCAGTCGTAGGCGGCTCTAGGGTCCATATACAGATTGAAAGTTTTGACGGAAGTAAATATTACGAAGTATTAAGAAAGAGCTAACTATTTACGGATGGACGATTTACGAAGTCTTATAAGTTATAACAAATGCTCCTGGTAAGTGTACGAATTGTCCTACTCGTGCCCATAAAGTTTTTATTTCATCTTTCACGGGTACTGCCTCTTGCGAAGAACTGACAAAACTTCCAAGAGTATCAATCTGTCATGAAAAAGTGCTTCTCGACTTTGGCGTTCGGAATCGGCGTTAAATTGTAGGTCCCCTCAATTCTTCACACGCACTCAGAGAATTGTTGATGAGAGTAAGCCACTTAGGCCTTGGCTCTTCAAGAGCTGTCGCGCCACTCTATTTATTTATTTTTATAAGTGTACGAATTATTTGTCGAATGTGCTAATGATGTTGATAACTGTACGATGGAGAAAAATATAACTGAGTCATTAGTAGAATGTACTAATGCTTTTCTAAAATTTACGAATGGAGATTATAAAATACGAATTACTTGTAGAATGTGCTAATACAAAATTTGCAATTTATTAATTACTAGCTGACCCTGCAGACTTCGTACTGCCTCAATCGATAAATAAAAGCTCTAGGCTTTGGTATCCCGCTACTACTCTACCCGCTACCCTCTACCCGTTAACCCAATACTCTCTACTCGCTACCCGCTTTGTGCTACCCTAGTATCCGCTAAGATTGTCCCCCTCATTTTTTGGTTTTCACGTTAGATTGGCCCAAAAATTTGATTTTACTCAGGCTATATCTAAAGTGAAAATTTTATAAAAATGCATTGAAGATTGAGCGGATATAGAGTCCCTATCCCTACCGGATTTACAAACTTAACAATACAGCTCAAATTATGTGCAAAAACTTGATTTAAGATCTTGAAGTTCTTCGTGCTCTCGCAGAGTTTTCCGAGTTCCCAATCAAAAATTTTCCATTTTTCCATTTGAAAATCAATGCACTTACAATTGCAATTTCCCTTTTGAAAACCAAAGAGTTTTCCGAGTTTTTCATCAAGAACTTTCTATTCTCCATTAACCCTTTTGAAATTTCCCAGTTTTCCATTTGAAAACCAATGCATCTAAAATTACATGCGATTTTCCCTTTGAAAACCAGTGAGTTTTCCGAGTTTTTCATCAAGAACTTTCTATTCTCCATTCGAAAACCCTTTTTAAATTTTTCAGTTTTCCATTTGAAAACCAGTGCACTTACAATTACATGCAATTTTCCCTTTGAAAACCAATGAGTTTTCCGAGTTTTTCATCAAGAACTTTCTATTCTCCATTCGAAAACCCTCTTGAAATTTTCCAGTTTTCCATTTGAAAACCAATGCATCTAAAATTACATGCAATTTTCCCTTTGAATACCAGTGAGTTTTCCGAGTTTTTCATCAAGAACTTTCTATTCTCCATTCGAAAACCCTTTTTAAATTTTTCAGTTTTCCATTTGAAAACCAGTGCACTTACAATTACATGCAATTTTCCCTTTGAAAACCAATGAGTTTTCCGAGTTTTTCATCAAGAACTTTCTATTCTCCATTCGAAAACCCTCTTGAAATTTTCCAGTTTTCCATTTGAAAACCAATGCATCTAAAATTACATGCAATTTTCCCTTTGAATACCAGTGAGTTTTCCGAGTTTTTCATCAAGAACTTTCTATTCTCCATTCGAAAACCCTTTTGAAATTTTTCAGTTTTCCATTTGAAAACCAGTGCACTTACAATTACATGCAATTTTCCCTTTGAAAACCAATGAGTTTTCCGAGTTTTTCATCAAGAACTTTCTATTCTCCATTCGAAAACCCATTTTGAAATTTTCCAGTTTTCTATTTGAAAACCAATGCACCTACAATTACATGCAATTTTCCCTTTCAAAACCGATGAGCTTTCCGAGTTTTTCATCAAGAACTTTCTATTCTCCATTCGAAAACCCATTTTGAAATTTTCCAGTTTTCTATTTGAAAACCAATGCACCTACAATTACATGCAATTTTCCTTTTGAAAGCCAAAGACTTTTCTGAGTTTTTCATAAAGAACTTTCTATTTTTCATTAGAAAACCCATTTCGAAATTTTCCAGTTTTCTATTTGAAACCCAATGCACCTACAATAACATGCAATTTTTCCTTTGAAAACCAATGAGTTTTCCGAGTTTTTCATCAAGAACTTTCTATTCTCCATTCGAAAACCCTTTTGAAATTTTTCAGTTTTCCATTTGAAAACCAGTGCACTTACAATTACATGCAATTTTCCCTTTGAAAACCAATGAGTTTTCCGAGTTTTTCATCAAGAACTTTCTATTCTCCATTCGAAAACCCATTTTGAAATTTTCCAGTTTTCTATTTGAAAACCAATGCACCTACAATTACATGCAATTTTCCTTTTGAAAGCCAAAGACTTTTCTGAGTTTTTCATAAAGAACTTTCTATTTTTCATTAGAAAACCCATTTCGAAATTTTCCAGTTTTCTATTTGAAACCCAATGCACCTACAATAACATGCAATTTTTCCTTTGAAAACCAATGAGTTTTCCGAGTTTTTCATCAAGAACTTTCTACTCTCCATCTCCATTCTAAAACCCATTTTGAAATTTTCCATTTGAAAATCAATACAATTACATGCGATTTTCCCTTTGAAAACCAATATTCATAAAGCCAAATTTTCATGCACGTAGATTGTGGAAGCTTAAATCCATGCCTATTTAAAATATCGTTGGTAAAATTTTCTTCTGCACAGAAAATCGTGCCCAAGAATTCATGTGTAAACATTGTCTTGGTCCAAAAGCTTAAGTAGGAGTTCAGCCTTATCTCTATATATATAAAAATGGATGTGTGTTTGTTTGTTTGTTTGTTTGTTTGTTTGTTTGTTTGTTTGTTTGTTTGTTTGTTTGTTTGTATGTCTCTTATAGACTCCGAAATGGCCCAACAGATATTTGTGAAATTTTCATGGTTATTACTGTTGCATTCAGTGATGATTTCTGTGAAAAAAATAAATTGGAAAAACCTCATGGAATAGTGGGAAAACTGGAAAAACCAAACAAAGGTCGGAAATTTGATTTTTTTTTGCTTGTAATATTTTGTTTCAAAATGGGTTTTCGAATGGAAAAACAGAAATTTCTTGATGAAAAACTCGGAAAACTCATTGGGTAAATTGCATATTATTGCAGGTGCATTGGTTTTCAATTGGAAAACTGGAATATTTCAAAATGGGTTTTCCAATGCAAAATAGAAAGTTCTGATGAAAAACTCGGAAAACTCTTTGGTTTTCAAAGGGAAAATTGCATTATTGCAGGTGTATTGGTTTTCAAATGGAAAACTGGAAAATTTCAGAATGGGTTTTCCAATGGATTCAATGAAAGTGCATTGATTCTTAAATAGAAAAATGGAAATTTTTTGATTGGAAACTCGGAAAACTCTGAGAGAGCACGAAGAACTTCAACACCTTAAATCAAGTTTTTTTTATTGAATTTAAGGTGCATTGGTTTGATTGTATGTCCGGTTTGCACTCTTAATCCGCTCAATCCTCAATGCATTTTTATAAAATTTTCATTGTATAAAAATAAATTTTTGAGAAAATCTTAAGGGGAAAGTCAGCAAATAAGGTGGATAAGCTGTTTGGAATTCTGATTTTTGTGAAATAGAGAAGTTTTTGAATTTTTCAAAGAAATTTGCATTTTATTTCATGCTTTAATAAAAGAAGACTATTAGTTGTAGAGCTTGAAAAAATTTAGATATGAAGTTCTCTATTTTAATCGAAGGGTGGCGAGACGAAGTTCGCAGGGTCGGCTAGTATATTATAAGGAAGAATGAAAAGGAAATGAAATGAAATGAAATGAAATGAAATGAAAATAGAGAGACAAATTTCGGGTAAGTAAAATTAAAAATCAATGTTTTTTCCTATTTATAATTATATCTTTTACTTTTAGAATATCTTACTGCACATTCAGTGCATGGAAGAACATTTGTGCATCATTTATAAAGTAGGACTTTTGTTTGTTTGTTAGTTTATCGACTACAAACATACAACCGACAAACAAACAAAAGTCTTACTTTATATATTAGTATAGATGAGTAAATGCTGCTACGAATAATTCGTAAGGTCAATTTTCGACGCTAAACTTTGTACGAATATAAGTTTTGCTTCGTTCATTCTACGTTAATACTACGAATGATTTTGGAAAAATTACGAAACAATTCGTGCACGTTGGCTTACGAATAATTAAGGTCAATATACGAATAAATTCGTACACTGTACTCATAATGTTGTTTTACGAATAATATTAGTACATACAACGAATATATTCCTATATTAAACTAAACATTTAATCAAAAGTTACTAATATATTCATAAATTTCTTATCACAGAAAAGCTTCGAACAATATTCGTTCAATGTACGAATTTTTCTCGTACGAATGGTATTCGTTTTTTTATTTTACGAAATAAATTTGTCAGTGTGTTAATATTGTTAATGATAATATTTGGCGAAGTGGTAACCATATGTCTGCATTTTTGCAAAGCTACTATGACAGCATCAAATCGGTTTATAAAAGTCCTCATACTGTTAAAAGGAAAATCAACCTTTTAAATACAGAAAAAGAGACCCAGATGTGCAAGTACAGTGGAACATTCCTATTCCAAGATTTTGTCCCTGCGCTTTTTTTTCTCTCTCTGTTTTTCTGTTTTCCATTTCTTAGTTTGATTAAAAGATTTAATACAGGATCGGAACCCTTTCCTAATCTCCAACACAATGATTTACATGGGACTTTGTTTGTTCATATGTGTTCCATCACCCAATATACATTTGTGTTTTAAAAGAAGACTCTTACTCTTGTCACTGTTGCTGATGCTGATGGAGAATAAAAAAGTCGATTAATGTGATAAAATTGTAAGTTCTCTAATGGATTGGCCCAAAGGGTAGAACGAACCATCATTCTGGGTGGAATGTGGAATGGTGCTTGTTGAATGTTCGTTTGTTGATAGCAGTATGGTGTAGAAATGACGAACGGACAAAAACACAATGCTCACGGCTAGTTTTAGCTGAAACAAGTAAGCTTCTGTTAAATAAGTCCTTAAATTCCTTCTTAAGTTTTCAACTCAAGGTTAAAGTTCTTACAACTTGAAATTACTCTCTGAAAATGTATTTATGTATGTACATACAACATATAAATATACTTAAAGCAGAGAGCATCGGAAGCACTTTGTCAGTGAAAATGTTGAGAAACTTCAATGTTGCGCGTATTTGCTCTTGTTGGCAGGTTGTTCTTGAACTTAAAAACTAAGTTCAGTTAAGAAACTGATAAAAAAAAACCAGTAAGAACTCTTTGATTCATACGAACACTGCAAAATCGCACGATATGACAATATCAGAAGTGGGATATTCTTACTATTAGTTGCATGTTTTATGATTCCAAGACGAGACTCATAGTGCAAGTCGCTTGTAAAATAAGAAAATGCACATGAAAGGGATTGGGTTGGAGAATATTGGTCTTAAGAGCGATTAGGTGAATGAGATGAACGGTGATTGTATGTTTGTGAAAGAATGACAGTAGATACAATTCGTTCTTCTTAGAGTTTCATATAATGTGAACAATGAAGAGCTTCGAATTCGTAAATTCATTTGCCTTAAACTATGACTACAAACACTTGTCACACATTAATCTTGAGCGTGTTAACGTCAGAAGGATATTTGTAAAACTTATTCGCACGTTGTAAGGTTCTGATTGTATTTGTATGTGTTAACATGCAGATTGAAGAAGCACATATAAATCTGTTTTGTTTTTTTCATCTTTAGCTAGGACAATTTTCGTTCTTCTTGTAATAGAATTACAAAGGTTCACAAAGGAGGAATTGCAAACTTCTGGGGCTCGATTCCTCACTTGGTAGCTTGGTCTTTGTACAGGCCACCCGATAAGGCTTAAAAGTTCATTTTAGAATGAAAGGTTTGCACTCTGTCTTTCGAGTCTCGATTTATTTCTTCATTGTCAACATGACTTCAACGTTGCTACCGTGACTTTAAAATTAAGCTCTTGTCGAATATTACATGTACTTTCAACATCTGCCTACCTTAACGAATATTTAGTTCTTAAACCAATCCCAGATCCTGCCACCTGCCTTGCGGTCTGTTGAAAGACAAAACCATCCCAGCTCCATGTTACAACACAACAACTGGAACCGCTGCTGCAGAAAAAGGGCACCGTATCACTTTTCATGCTTCACCTAACTCCTAATTAAGTTTGTGCTTAGATAAAAGTTTTAAGCATCCGAAAAGTTACACTTTGTGCGAAAGTTTTCGCAGGATAATATAATCGGTTCGTTTCGTTGTTGTGGCAAAGCGAGAAAAGGCACGCACAGTCTCACGGACAAAAAAAAAGTAGAAAAAACTGTATACAAAATTTTGGTTGCTTGGTTCGAGAATGTTTGGAGAAGAAACAATGATATTATTATTGAAATTGATACACCATTGCTGATATGCTCTGTTGGAGCATGGAGTTCATTCTAATAGGAAAACAAGAATAAAAAAGAGGAAAAGTGTTTAGATGAAACAAAAAGTTCTGAAACATTTGTTTTGTAATGTGTGTATTGTGTGTGTTTTATGTTATCGTATACAAGGGCAGGATTAAGGTGTACACTCTGCTAGTTAGGGTGAAGTTTAGTGTTTAAATGGCGCAATTGAGTGTATCTTTTTGATAGGAAATGGTTTCTGTTTTTCACTTAATATAAGTAAGTAGATAAACACTTTCAATTATGTTTAGTGCTTGGATGTCTTTTTTTCTTTTTCCTTAGGTTGGGGTAGTATTAGATTTAATTACACCGGTCAACATGAATTTTGAGTCTGAGTTCTGTACCGCGGATTTTGATTACTTATGCCTAACTAAAAAATATAAAAATATTTTTACATTATAAAGTTTGCTTTTGTAGCTACCAGAACGAAATTTCAAATTTGCTGGAAAAACCCTATTTTCAGTTTTATTTATATTTTAAAGGAAAACAAGTTATGAATTATAAATATTTTTTAAAATTTTACTATAGAAAAAAGCTAAATAAATACAAAAATTCAAAATCAAATGTAAAAACAAAGTCTAAAAATTAATATTTTTTGTATTTCTCTTGTGAAAGTAAGAACTTTCTCGTATGAGGCCCCAAATGTAATCACCCAGCGCGTGCGGTATCTGGGGGGGAAAGAGGAGTGGGAATTTCCAAAAAAATATTTTCATTGTATTGTCCTTGATAACGTTGTTCGAAATTTATTATATCTTGGTGGAAGCGTTCCCCCTGCTCTTCTGAATATTAACCCAAGTTATCTTTAAATTTGTCTAAGTGCACATGAAGCACGTGCACTTTAAGTGACATTCTGCAACCCATGACTTTGAAGCTTACAAGCATATTGGAAATCAGCTGAGGCCGTTCTGCCTCAATCGATAAAGAAAAGACTTCAGCTTTTGTGACCCGTTACCCTCTACCTGCTACCCCACTAATTTCTACCCGCTTCCTCGCTACTTCGCTACCCAGCTGATACCCTAATACCTGCATCCCACTTCTTCTACGCGCTACCCGCTAATTGCTATCCGCTAATCCGTTACCCCGCTACCCACACTCCGATACCCATCAACCCAATTCTCCGGGCAAGAAAGGGCTTGGTCGATTTGTAACCGAACATTCCCTCAAAAATTGGTGCAAAACACTCCACTGGTAAAAAAGAAGTAAGTCCTTAACGAATTTGCATGAAATTTGTATATGTATAAGAAAACAATGTTTGCTGGGTCAGGAAGTAAGATCGTAACAGCTCAGAAACCTTTGCTGGCTCATGCACAACAACTATGTTGAGGACCACCACATGGTCAAATGCATATAGTTAACGCTCTATAGGGAAAATGGGGTTTCCACATTTTTTACCATATCTCATGAATGGCTTGGCTGATTTTGTACCAAAATTCCGTCAAAATTTGGTGCCAAACGGTCCAAGCAATCGAGTTTTCGCTTGCCGCTTAGCCTCTTGACACCTACAAGCCCCCACATCTCTCTCTTGCATCATAATTGCAAAGGCTCTTGAAAAAATCTAACAAAGTACGAAATGTAAACTTTTCGTGATATTTACCACAAAAGCAATCTTTAATAATCATTATTGGAGTTTCTATTTACTTTTCGATGCACATCGTCAGAAAATATAGTTTAAATAACAGACTCAAAAAAAAAATTTTATTTTTTGTTGACCTGTGTTATTTTTGTTATTTCAGAAAGGAAAATACCTCTAGGGTGTCTCAACTGAGTTGTAGCTCTAGAACCATGGAACTGACATATTAGACAGGCTGCAGCAGATTTCACAGCAGGTTCTTCTGAAGAGAACTCTTCTTTGAGAAATATTGCTATAAAATGGATATGACTCAGATAGAAAACTGAACTTTAAAACAACGAAAATGACTTGAATGTTTTGTGATAGGTACCATAAAAAAATGGGAGTAATATTTGATGATCTCGGCTTCTGAGGTTTTTTTTTTTAATGAGCACGCGCTCGAGGGGCTTAATCCATTTTTACGCCAAATTACAGTTCAAGCGTTCGGTAAAGTGCGATAGACGGAGAGGGTTTAAGATGAGGTGTGGGTTACCATAGTCTTGAATTCCTGAACATTGCAATGAGAAGACAGAATGTGGAAGAAGTTCCACATTCACTGAGTATGGCTTAGACAGAATCTCGAGATGTTTGGTTTCATTAATGCTCATACACAATGGCAAAAGGGGTCTGTATCTCGATCCAACGATTCAAGACAGCATCGAGTTTTCTATATGAATATGAAAAGCTAAGGGTACTATCGTCAGCGAAACAATTTATTTATTAGAGAAGTTACAGACAAGAGATCATTAATGAAAATGAGAAAGAGGATCGAGGACAAAAGAGAGCCTTGGAGTCCAATATAATTTGTAGAGAAAAGTTCGAAAGAAATTTTCTAATCCAAAGAAGGAGAGACCCATCTATACCGTAAGCACTCATTATTGATAAAAATGCAAGATGCCAGACTTTACCAAATGCCTTTGAAATATCAAGTGCAACAGTCTTACTTTTTTCAAAACAATGTAAAGATTTGTTCCACTGTTCGATGAGATAAACTGTCAAATCACCAGTGGACCTTTTGCTACGAAAGCCGCCTGTCATTAAGAAGTTTTCGTTCTTCAATATATTCCTTGAGCTGATATTTTATCAGCGTTTCTGTAACCTTAGAAAGAACCAACATCCGTGTGCAATCGGACGATTATTGGAGGGAGAAGAGGATTTGCCTTTCTTGGGTATAGGCTGGACATATGCTGTTTTCCAACTACTCGGAACGAGCCCAGAAGAATAGGATGTATGGAAAAGCTTACGCAAGGGTTTAACAGACGTTAAAGATCATCTCTTCACAACAATACGAAATGTGTGCGAAAGAAGATTTGTCATATGGAATCATTGACGCACTCAAGAACTGGGTGAGTCAAGACTAACTCTGGCAGCGAAAAGTTGGAGGCGATACATGCCTAGCAAAAACGTTAGTTTTCACGAGAGAACTAAGAAATGGAGTGTCATTGTTAACGAATGTAGGGACTGAGGAAGAAAAAGAATTCTTAATATTTTTCACAAATCACCAAAAATTCTTACTGCCTTTGGGTATTTTTCGCCTTAATTTTTAGTCATGCAAAAACTTGGTCTGTTGAATATAGGCATTGTAGATTTTCCTGGCTTGTTTAAACTAATTCCAGTGTTTCTCAGTAGGGTTGGCCAGCTCATATCAAACCATGCGTACTCTTTGGGTCTGATTCTTTTAACCCTATTCGGGATAAAAGTTCTCATTCCCACAAAAATTTAACTTGTGATCATATCCACACTGGAATCTACGTCACTATCGAGGAAACATAAAGACCATAAAGCTAAGGCTGTAGGAAAGGTCCGAGTTTTGAAACATTGGCAATCCCAGATATAATATTTCATATTGACGGCTTGCAAGAAGAAAAAAATAAAAATCGCTGTCGAATCCTTTTTATATCAAGAGAGCATCATTCGGTAAAACTGAGCAGAGGTGACGTTGAAAAGTTACTTCAATAAGGTAAATGTATGTTTTGGAGAGTGCTTGGCGGAATCAAGGGTATCAGGTTACGCATGTTTTAGAATTTCTTGAGTCTCTTAAGGATGATTTCTTCCAGAATCTTGTTGATTAATTACCAAAACTTCGACTCTATCCGCTGTTTTGTCAGTTTGAAGTCGCAACTGTCTATATCTTCCGCTTGTGGCTTGTTTTCTTCTTATTCTTTTCGTATGAAAACATTTTCTGTTACAAATCAGCATTTCAAAAAAAACTACTTACCCAGAATTGTCAATTTTTCTGCAAATAGTTTCAATGGCTCTATTTTTGAAAAACTTAAAAATTTGCTCAACTTTTCGCCAATCGACAAACAGAACATAATCCTTGTCCAACTTGACTCCGATAAGACGTTCAGCTGCAGATATTATCATTATCACTAATGTGGTACTTAACAGATGTTTAAATGACAAAAATTAGCACTTCCAGAAATGTTCAATTTTTTCCATCCTCAACGATAGTATACACAAAACTGTTACTTTACTTATTATATTACATCCACAAAGGAGTTATAAAGGAAGAAAAAACAAAAATATAAAACCATCTGGGGACGATTTTGGCTTCCTGTCAATGGCTATTGCACACCAGAATTTCATAATAAAGTTTTTGTGACTTTCATGTTTCCTTTTTCTGTCGTGGTGGTGAAATAGTTCCGGCACGGTGGCGAGCGGGATTATTTAACTGAAGTGGGTAAGATAACTTTTTGAAAAAAAAAATAAAATAAAAATATTTTTTGACACTGGCCTTCGGTTTTTATGATGGCTTTCTTTTTTTTCTTTTAAAAAGATCTTTTCTGTCCACTTCTCTCCACCACGGGTACGAATGTCGTTGTATGGTAAAAACAATTCAATTTTAAAAAGCACAGCAGTGCCATTTTCTTTTGCAAAGTTTTTTTCTCAATGACGAGCGAGCAGATGCGGTTTTTGGTCTTTTGAACGAAAACAAAAGTAAAGTTTGTACCAACTGACCTTCTCTCATCAAATCGATGTCGATAGTGTAAACAATCGATACGTTAAATTTTTTGAAGTGTCAAATTTAACCAACAACTTTCAATTCAAATTTCAAGTCAAAAAGTTTACTTGAACAGCAATCACGAAAAGCATTCACTTAATTGGAAAATTTGCATTTCGCCACGAATGCAGGTCAAGCATCCTACAACGCTATCTCGCACGCATAGATGGCCAATTAGCGTATCTCGAGACAACGACAACAACTTGTATGTAGGTACTTCTGCTAACGACATTCATGATGATGACAACCAACACGACATCGTCGCTATGCATCCGTATCGGCAGTAGCATAACATGTCCTATCTGAATCGGTAGGTTCCCAGGAGAACGCTAAATCAATGTAGGAAAATTAATTCCCGCGCTCCATAGGCAATTTCCAAATGGAAAGCATAAAGCAGAATATATTGGGCCGACATAAGTGCGATAACCCCCACCTAGCGTGTATGTAGGTATCGGTGCGGGTGCATGACTCCTTGAATTAAGGGGGAACTTGCTTTTGACATATGCGAAATGCAGCTCCTCTCTCGATACTTGAGCTTCACTATGGCAAATTTAGTTCAATCCTGTTTGAGCAGTTTATTATCCTTTTACTTATTCATAATGCTATAGCTGGAAACTGTAACATTGAAATCCTTTCTCTTGCAACAAGGAAGGACCCATCTACTTGGATTGGGATGGGATCGTTGCTATACATCTAAATGCGATTATGCATAATCCTTCTCATACATTTTATGACATCGATGTTGCATCTAGCATCCAGCTTGTCTCCATGGCCTCCTGAATGCCAGTATCGTGTATAGAGGCCTACAAAATTATCAAAAGCTCAAGAGGTAAGTCGAAGGTACACATTACACCGGAGGGATGCTCAAAAAAGAGCATCACTGCTATCAGTTGTTGTATCGATATTTGCGTTCAATGGATTCGGCAAATCCATCAGATATCGTTGATCTATGAACAACATCATTCCAAATTGATGTTTTTATTCAATCGATGAACTGAGGGACGACGCGACGAGACGTCGACGATGCTGGAGATGGTATTTCGACAGATGACAACGTTTGCCTGTCTGTGATATGCTGAATTTATATATGAAGCGATTCATTTCCTTGGAAGTCTGCAAAATGCAAACCCTTTGAGTCTCTGCTTTCATTCATAGCATTGAAGGAATGTATCATTCTGTATAGAAACATTTCGAATCCCCCGATCCCAAGTGTTGGAAATGGAAACGATGTGAACGCACTAAGAGATTTTCTATGTCTTTCGATTAGCTACAATGCTGTTTCAGTTGCTGATTGTAATTGAACTGGGGATCAGTCGAACATAATCTGCAGAGGAGCTTTCATTTTCATAAATTTGAAATGTTTTGTATCCGTTCGTCCTTGTGTTGGATGAATAAATTAGGTATTGTCTATGTCTAAGGAAATTTAACAAAATGTTCATGTAGTAGATTTCATAACTTTTAGAAATTCAATATGGTGTTCTTGATCTCGTAGTCTTTTTTTTACTTTGTTGGAGTTAACCATTTCGCCCTGCAGAATGATGGAAGAGAGTAGCAAAAAAGTAATTTCTATAGTTCAAAAATGACACCAATTCTCACCCGACCGGGTGCTATAAGCAAGTTTACTGGAATATTGGTCTGCATTGATGTTTCTTGATTTACTTCTTTTTATTTGACATAAAATGCTGCTGCAATGATAAATTTCCAATTAACCTAGAAGTTGAAAGACTTTTAAGGACTTATTATACATAACCTTGTTTTTTTTATTATTTATGTTGAATTCAGAACAATACAGCTTATAACTGGGAAACAAAATACAACACATTGTTTTGGAAACAATACCCAACACCCACAGACAATGAACATAAAATTTTTCCAAGTGAAGTGGATCTATGCCAAGAATTACATTACATTCAATCCCCTTAAATGTCTAGACGTGCTTTTACACGTTAACCCAACCAGACAAGTAATTTTTTGGAATTTAAGATATTATAATCGGTCTTTTCAGTACCTGTCGGTCTGTCTGGATTTGCACCTTTAACCTTAACTGCACTAGTTTCTTCGTGTTGTTATTGAAAATTCGTTAAACATTTTTTACCTTTAAAACATGAAGTCATTTTTCCAAGGCCGGTAGTTTAAAAGTGTTTGTATTTAAAGTTCATTCTTATTTCCACAAACTTCCCTTAGTTGTGAGGTATTTTGGTCTAGGGCTGCGGAAAGCTCGCCAGACATTTCAGGGTTTGGAATTAAGTGTACCACCATAACTTTAACGTTTGTCAATTTAATTTAATTTTATAACGTATTTTTTGTTCTATTTATCCTGTGTGGTTTTTTGAGACAATGTCGACCCTAGTACAATATTTTTGCTGAATACGTAGCGTATGGTGTACCTCCCTGACTGAAGTTTTAAGGTAGAAGAAAAGGTGGTAAACGAATGAATCTGTGCAATCGAAGGATGAATCCGATGAATAAACGGATAAATGCAATCAACAGAGGAATCCAGACAATCAACGGCTGAATCCGACTACCGGGTTAGTATTTGTCACGAGACTCCTAGGCTAAGCACTGGTGAGGGAAGTTTGTTCACCAAATAATTCTCCTGGGGTTGGTAGCTGGCTATTTAAGGGCTGGCAACGCTATGATGTTAACAGGTCACTCGGTTGGCAACTGATCGTTGTTCTTGCTAGCTGTAGTTCGGTTAGCTTGTTACTACTTATAATGCGATCATTAACACGTATGGGAGGCATATTGTGGGACTAAGTCGAAGATTTAAGGAAAAGCGAAGTAGAGTGAGAACAATGGAAGTAGATCTAAAATAAAAATAGTATATTTTATATTGACTCTCGATACATTGACTGGAATCACAACTTGGTAACCAGACCATACATATTGTTTTTGATAGATGTTCTAAAGGCAGAAGTCGAAAAAACTTATTGTTAGATGAAAACTCTAAAACCGAGTGCTTAATAAATATATTCGGTTTCCATGGCTGTAAGCCCTTTTTGAAGTACAATTGTATTATGGTTATCGATGAAAATTGTGAGTAATATCGATTTGAAGTTGCGGAAAAATATTTCCGAATAATTAATATTTTAACCAATATCGCGGCTACCATAATTTTGGCAAGGGCCCATGATATTTTTCGAAAATCACGAAGAAATCGATTTCGCTAATCCCAACATTTTTCATAGTACTCATTATCCTGAGCTTACTACTGAAAGCCAAACTCCATTCCGAGCGCTGGTTACGGAGAGATTAAGTTAGAATTTATGGGATGGGATAGATTATTGTATAACCTGAGGAAAAAAAAAAATATCAGTGCAACCCCTGTAGTCTGGGAAGTAATCTCAGAGTTAAAAATGTTGAGCGTTTACCATTTTTTCCATTCAGTTTTTTTTTTTTAATACAACGTCGATCAAAGACCTACATTGCAGATGCAAGATTCAGCATTTTTTTTTTACATTTTCTATGACATTTCCAAGCACCTGGGTCGATATCGCATTGAATATTGTCCTTGAGCTTGTCTAAGGTCTTCAGTTTGTTAGCATACAATTTGCTTTTCAAAAATCCGCAGAAGAAAAAGCCATGTGGCGTTAAATCAAGTGATCTTGGTGGGCAGTCAATTTCTTCCATTTTAATACCATGCGTCCTGGGAGCTAGAGGATTTGGTTGACTTGAATATGAACAGTCCGCTAGAGCCCGTTTCGGAACTCGAAGGTAAGCAATGAATAGTGTGTCTTTTAGGCTAAGAACTACCGCGGTGCTTTCGACGATACACAAGCGGGGTTGCAACAACTAAACGATTACATTTAATGAACATTGTGACTATTTCTGCGTGACAAGCCTACAGAACCGATTTATGGTGTGTTATACAATAACCTTTCCAAAATGTGTTCGATGACGCCAATCGGTTGAAATCCGTTAAAGTTATCGAATATTCCCATCGACCACATTTAGATGGCACACCCTGTATATCCGCTTAAGCTCATTTTCAATTGTTTATAACAAATTGTTGACAAATAAGATTTTCTTTTTTCAAATTATCATAATTTTCATGAATAAATGATGAATACTTTCACCTCTTTTTAAATATTTTTTTAAATTATGTATCTAATCTATTCCCTTTTAAGAAACTGCTAAACCGATTTCGCTGAATCGCTTAATCGGTTCTCACTCAATCAATTCCGCTTCGATTGCGACTGATTGCATGTCAATACCATGAGTGGCTTGCGTCATAGTCAAAATGTTCATTCTTAAATGACAAGTTTTTACTTCATTCATATTTTTCATGCCTATATGTAGTTATAATGTATGTATTAGATATGACAACTTTCGAAAAGACACGTCCGCAAAAATAAATTCAATGGAAATTATCTTTAACGGGTCTTAACCCATTTCAAATTTCGAAGAAAACAAAACAAAAACGAATGAGGAATTGACATTAAATAAGGGAAGTAACTTTCTAGTCACTGTGGCGTATACGTACTATTTGCACCTATGCATTCCTTAATAAGTCATACCTAAATCGAGTGGATATCTAATGTTTTTTCTGCATTTTGTTGTTAAAAATATGTGTTTGGACTTCTTCCCATCAATCAAAAATATGCGCACGTTCGACAAGATATGGATTCTCATCTTTTCCCAGTTCATATCGATTTAATTAAAAACGAAATTAGTTAATGTTAACTAAAAAAAAAAAAAAAAGAACAATCAAAACTAATAAAATTCCCTGTTTTCCCATACAATCAATCTTATGCATCGAAATTCCAGTAACAGTAACAAACAAGAAATGTAAACAACAAAATAATTGTAATGATGCTTCAGTGACACCAAACTATGACCGGGAATGTGACTGGTAAATTTAACATCACGTTATCTAACACCTCAGATTTAACAAGTTTGAGTGCATGCATTATTCAAACATTTTTTGAGGGCAGCGGTAGGTGCAAACAACTTAACCACCACCCTAATACGGAAGGTCCCCAACGCTTGTCAAGGACTCTCTGCATACCCACATTTATTTAAATGCAATGTTGCACATATTAAATCGTTCTATACATTAAAGGTACGCTAGAAACGTGCTGGCTACATCACATCCGCAAATAGCTTCTGCGTTGGCCGGAAGTTTGAATGCCAACCGGTGTGGTGGCGCCACTGCTGACCAAACGACCGACAGCAAGAGACGGAAGAGATGCAAAACACTCCACTGGCAACAAATTCTCGTTTTACTAATTTAATGCCCCACAGGGTTGTTAACTATTTCGAGGACACATTCATACTGTTTGTGCTTGGAGTTGTAGTTAGATGCGGCATATGGCTGTCACATGTGAGAAACATGTTTTACACATAATTAATTCAGACTCCAATTAACTGATTTTGGCACATTCAGTTGAAAATTCTAACCACAAATACACTCGTCTACTTAGAAATGCTGAAGGACACTCACTCACACATACAATAATTGAATACCTTGTAACTACACGCATGTCGACCATGAAAATTGAAGCAGACACATATGGTATGAAGGCAGGAACCGGAAAAAGCATCAGGACATAGGAAGACATGGTTTAAGCTCAACTTTATTCACACTCACTCATTCTCACAGTAATTAAAGTAATGTTACAAAATATGGCTGAGCTGAGCATAAATGTTTTGTGGGTGTTGGTGACTGATATGTATGTGGGAACTGGGAAGGAAGCTATAACCTCGGAAAATGTTCATGTCTATTATGATTTGAGAGTGTGCTTTTCAGTTTTGTTGAATGGGAGTTTTGTTACGAACTATTTCCGTTCCGACCACTTCCGAAATGTATTATGCTGCTAAAACACGTGGGTAGTTTAGTTGGAAATTCATTAAATAATTTTGGGGACAAACTTACTCGTAAAAGTTGTGCATTTTTCGAATTCGATTTAATTTAAGTATTGCGGACTTATTTGTGGTGTGTTGCAAGAGGATATGAACGCAGCCTCGGGCCCGATTCGAATGGATTTGCTTCTGAAGTTCCGTCTTAACTTGGAGAAATCATCTGCATTTATTCTTGAAAGCTATTTATTTTCTTCTCAACGAAATAAGAATGACAAAAGGCCATCGCTGGCACCTTTTAACTGCCCTATACAACATCTTTCCACTTGACATTCTGATTGCTATATTTCTTGTGACTTCTCAAAGCCACGAAGGGGTTCCAGGCTGAGCAGCATCAAACATGCACAACTTCTTTTTTTTTCACTTTAACCAACAACATCACAATTTCCATCAACAGTGTTAGTCATCGTCAACGAAATTGAATCACTCAAATTCAAGAACAAGGAGAAAACCGCAGGAAAAACAAAAGGATTTTTCTTTCTCGCCGTTTCCTGGGTGACGGTTGACTGACGAATACGCCAAAGTGTCCTGGCATCATTAATCTTGATTCACTCGAGAACCTCTCAGTGTCTTTTATGTTATTTTACTTCTTTTTTTTTTCGTTGTATTTTTTATGGCTGGTTTTGTTTCAATATTTTTGAAGATAGAACAAAAAATACCCCGAGTTGCTATGGTGCACGAAAAATCCGTCTAATGATGGCAAAGATAGATAGGTTGCATCTAGAGGATATGTATGGGACGCTTGGAAAGACAAAAAAGAATAACAGAGTATACGGTGTGGTTTTGAATAGCTCTGACGTGTCTGGAACAAAAGGATTTTACCACGAAACGTGGAAATGTGCAATTTTTCGAGATCTAGCGGTTTTCTTTTTTGTGTATACTTTATAGGGCAATTTCTGTTCTTAAGCTTGCAACGAAGAATGCAGACAAAGGAGTGACATATCCAGGAAGGAATTAATTTGTAACTAAATACAAATAATTGAAACTCTACAATTATGATGCATGATTTTTGTCTGCTTTTTATACTGTACATCATGAAAATTGATATTTGGTACTCCTTGAAGTCCTAGAAAGTTGAAAATCGTTAATAGATATAAAATATATGTGGCCTTTTCATAAGTTGCATTCACATCTTTGACTGAGATATAGAAATGACGAAGTTAGAACTTTTAGCACGTGAAGATCTTCTTTTAAGCTTTAAGTCTTGTCTTCATAAGGTGAGGTGATTGTCATCAAATCACATTCAATCAAGCCCAGAGATATCGGAGACAAATTTACACCTCCGCGTTATTCAAAATTCAAATAAGTGATTTTCAATTGCTGTGTACGATGACGAGTCAAAGTTCTGTCAACACTTTCGCAAACAACAGCGGTGTTTTCCGCAGTACGAGCTGGGCGAGTATTCACAAATGTTTTCACATTTGGTCAGTTATTCTGTCCAAAAAAATCATGATATGAACGCTCATTTTCATAAAATGCTTAAACAATGCTTGTCAACAACAATTATTATAGGATATTATTCGAAAAAGCTAATGGAAACATAAAAGAAGAATGGAAGACTATAGATATTATTTTATTGCAATCAGTTCAAATAGACAAATTACAAATAAATGATGTTCGCATAACTCAAAATCAATTACCAATAAGTTCAACGAATTCTTCACAGAAATAACAGATAAACTTTAGCCAACAGTTTTACCTTGCTCAAAATGTGAATGTTCATTATATTCAAATATAGAAACTGACAGCTTACAATCGTATAGTTTTGTTTTCAAACCTATATATTCACGTGAAGTTTACATGGCGATTTTATCGTTGAAAAATAAGAACTCATGTTACTTCTTACGGCTTCTCAAGTATCATACAAAAAATTGCTTTATATGTGGTCGATATATTAAGTTACCTGGTTTGATCTAAGTGTTGAAAATGGCTGTTTTCCAGAGAACCTAAAGTGTGCCGAAGTTATTCCTCTTTTCAAAAGCGGTGATAGGAAGAATGTCTCCGATTACAGACCCATTTCTCTGCTTTCAAATTTCTCAAAACTTTTCGAAAATCTCATAAAAGTAAGAATAATTTCCTTCTTAGAGCCGATTTTTCAATCACCGAAAAAATCTAAAAATAACAAACTGGCCAATAAACTTATCAGAGTACTAGCTGTACCCTGGCACGCTTCGCAGTGGCACATTGTGATTGAATGGTTGAGAAATGAGAAACAAAACAAAGAATACATTTCATATAGGTTTAATTTGCAATACTTGTGGATATACAATATTTTTTGTTTTTCCGCTTTCTACGTACATAGATATAAGGACTATCTGGTTTGCCGATTCGGGAACACGCAACATATACAGTTGTCCATGTGAAAAGCAATCCGCATCTAAATCTAAACCACACAATTCTAAAGATTGACCTTGAGCTTTATTGATTGTGATTGCAAATGCCTCAATCGATAAATAAAAGACCTAAACTTTTGTATACACCGCAACCATACTCCCCGCTTCCCTCTATCCACTACCCCACTACCCTCTATCTCCTACCCACTACTCACTATTTCTACCTGCTACCCACTATCTTGATACCACGTTACACGCTAACCACTACCCTCTATCCGCTATCCCACTATCCTCTACCTGCTACCCGCTATCCGCTACTTCTATATGCTACCCGATACCCCGGAACCCCACACCAACTATCCGTCATCCGCTATCCACTATCCCGCTACTCCACTACCCGCTACCCTGGCTATATAACATAAACGGCTTGCTCAAAATACTTAAAACCCATGTACGCCACTACCCGAACACTCCCTCAAAGTTCGGTGCCAAACACTCCACTGATACAAAAGTAGTGAGTCGACCTTAATACCTCAAACATAATCAATAATCTTACACAATAAGTTGATATGAAAAATATCTCGAACTATTGTTTGACCGAAACTCCTGTACCGCTCCTTACGAAAATGCGTTGAAATGGGGGCCAAGGAAAAGAGACTAAGTTAACATGAGATCGATTAATATTGTCCAACATATTATACGATATTGGATTGAAATATTTTAAGTAATGATGTACCGAACCCAAAACAGCGGGATCTGCCGGCATCACTGCCAAACTCTTCAAAGCAGCCGGCGATGTCTTGGAAAGGAGCATGCACCAACTCATCTGCAGATTGGCACTGTTTGTGATTAGTGACTGATGCAAAAAATACATAAAAACAATCCTTGATACGGATTTTATATCATGTTAAAATTTCAGCTCAATCGGTGCAGAACTTTTTGAGTTTTTCGAGCGTACACAAATCAACATTACATTTTTACACATATAAGATTCATCGATCGAATAAATAAGAGCGTTTTTCGTCAGATAGAGTCTATGAGTTTCTACTAAAGAAACTGTATAATACTGGGTTCCGAGGATTTATTTTAAAATGGTTTTAATCCAACTTAAGGGAAAAAGAACAAAAGCTTAAATTAGATGGAACTTTCAGCAGTTCACTTTTCTTAATGGTGTTCCACGAGTCTCCGTTCTCGGGCCATTATTTTTCTTGATGTATATCAATGCTGTTTTCAATCTTGAACTATATGGTTCAATTTAGTACTGTTTTTGAATGTAATGCTAAAGAAAGAAGAATTAGAAATCCTAAGGACGTGGTTTGCTGCTTATAAGCTTATCATAAGCGAAAAAAATAAATTAGTAAACTTTAAACTTTCCGAAGATTCTCTTTTTGATAAATTTTGTGTACCTGTTCACAAATGTGGTAAACGTAATTTTATTTTTGACCGTTAATGTTCTGGAAGTTGCTAATTGAGTTGGTGCTGAAATTTAAATACTTGTGAGTTATAATCGATTTCAACTTAAATTGGAAAGAACATACTCATTCTCTTAAATCACACATGATGTTGGTAAACAACTCGCACCTTGTCAATGTACCACTCGCACGAGTTACGTGTCCCATACTCCACGTACACTAGCTATTTTTATTATTGAAGCTAATATCATTTTTGTGTAATCTGAATTATATTATTTGTTTCTACCTTGCACTTGGCATTGAATATCATTTTTTGTAATCACTAAATTCCATTTGTAACTTAATCTTTCTTATTTTTTCCCACACAAAATGTCATTATTAAGCAAAATAAAGTTATAAAAGTAAGCAAGTCAGAATGTTCAGTGTTCAGTATCAATAAAGCACTTCTAGAGTAAATAACTTTTTGTTTTTTTTCCTTAACGCTACGGCACACACCGTAACTCACGCAGAACACATTTCTTCCTTTTTAAAAGTTACAGCTCCTTTCCTGGCTTTTCACATATAACTATGGATCCATTGAATCCTTTTTAAGAACCTTGTTCCTTTAAGCAACATTTCATTGAGAATTAAATTTGAATTGTTAATTGTATTTTTAAAGTTGATTTTTTTTTCTTGTTTCTTACTCATATTAAATCTAATTTTGCTTTTAATTTTTATAAATTAAAAAAAAACTTAAGTACTTGGATGTCACCCCACATTTGACGTATGTATTTGTATTGGCCTGTCATTCAACACTAACTTATAAATATTAGTTATCGAATGTTCACTGTTCAGTAACTCATTCAAATTTTTATTGTATTATAAGCTTAAGTCTTTGAATTAACAAAAAATTGCAATTGAAATTGAAATTGAAATTAAATTAAGTTACGCTCAACACCTGGCGTTAAGGCGTGACTGGACACTATGGTTGAACCAATCGCACATCATTATAATTCAAATGTACATGTCACTCAACTCCTTCTAAACGGCTAAACCAATTTGAATGAATTTTTTTTGTATGCGTTCGGTTGGCAACCTTGATGGTTAAGACTCACAAATTAGCTCGATAGGTGGCACTGTACTCGGTATGTAGGTTATTTATCCACAATGCAACTAAACGGCTTTGTCGACTTGAATGGATATTTGTGTATGCATTTATTCATTCATTTATTTCGAACACTTAATTTTACTTACTGGCCCGGTTAACGTTGTTTTGGCATATAAACTTGGGTCAAAATTGATGGGAAGGATTTGTAGAACCGAGGGATGGCTATAGGACACTTTCAATCCTACTAGCTGACCTGGTAAGTGCTATTTTGCCATATAAGTATTAGTCTTGGGTACTTAACAATAACAAACTCATTGTAAGTGTGTTAGAGGTATAAGTGATAGAGGAAGGAAGGAAAGATTACTCTTTTAAGATATAAGAAAAATAGTAGATTCACAATTTTTCTTCACAAACAAAAATGAAGACATTGAAGATTCACAAACCATTTTTTTTGTTTTTTGTTGATGAAACAGCGTTTGTCGGACTAGCTAGTACATTTATAAAAATAAGTTGCTGTTCATTTGTATCGCAAAAAAAGGATAGATCAATTTTTTATTTGAATATTGAAATATGTGTGGAAGGGCAGGGATGTTTTAAACTGTGAGAGACTCTCGAAAATTCTGAAAACAAAAAGTTATGGACGTAACAAATTTTCATTTAGTATTTGAAGAAAAGAAAACAACAATGTTAAGTAGATATTATTGTATTTACTTCTGTTCAAGCTAAATTGAAAAAAAAAATCACCCCTGTTCTGATTTTCGTTACGAATTCAATTCGTTTTCGAAATTGATTTTCGCAAAGCTAAAAAAACTGTGTTCCTAAGTTCTAAGAATTTGCCTTACAAATATTTCAACAAATTCGGTCAGCAAAATCGAAACGAAAAATTGAGAACACCTCAGCTTTAAAAACGAAAGTATTTTTTTCGTAAACGAAAATCAGAACAGGGGTGAATGAAATTTATCAGAAAAAATAAAATGAAACTAACTTCTTCGACTGTCGTTGTTTGAATAATAGCATTAAAATTTTGCAAGTCCAATAAAACTTTACCTGAGAGCCAGGATCTACTAAAAAAATATGTAGTGTCCGTGCTTAGCAGAACGTCGTCGTGGGTTCGAGTCCTACTCCTACCCATAGTTTTTTATTTCATCTTTCACGAGCACTGCCTCTTGCGAAGAACTGACAAAACTTCCAAGAGTATCAATCTGTCATGAAAAAGTGCTTATCAATTTGTCGGTTGCAATTGGCGTTAAATTGTAGGTCCCCTCAATTCAATGAGAGTAAGCCACTTAGGCTCGGAACATTTGGGCTTCCCTTGGGTATAAACAGAGCATTCTCTGGCGTTTAAGTGCTTGGTAATAGGTTCTTAACAAGATTTCTCTTGGATCATCATTTGCTTTGAACCGGTTTATCAACGGAGTTTCAAAGAAGTTTCCCTTGGGTTATCAACGAAGCGTCCTTCGGCCGGTATTGCAACAAGGTTTCCCTTGGGTCATCAACGGCTTTGAATCGGTTTTTGAACAACCTCCAGCTTTCAACGGCGATTAACTGATGTTTCCCTAGGCTTAGCAACGGAGCTTTCAGGCTATCAACGGTCAATCGACGGTTCTCACTCAACAAGGTTTGAACCGGTTTCTCAACGGAGTTTCCTCCAGCTATCAACTTTATATACTTTGAACGAATGACCATTTTCCGTATTCTAGGAGGCATGGACTGTTTTTTGTCTTCGACTATTCGCTCTCTTTTGCATATTTTCTACGTTAACAGGTTGTGAACTATATTTTATTGAGTTGTAAAAATTCATGCAAAATCTCTTTCTCAAGTTCTGTGTTTGAAGTCGATGTCAATTATATTTTGTTGGTATAATTTTTCTTATTTTATAATTTTTAATTTATGCAGCTAAATGCATAATTACAGACTGGCTTTGAAATTTTTTTACAACGCTTACAATGTAACTTTTCTGATTAAAAACCAAATGTCTTCTTTTGCTCTTAACATTTTTTATTCAAAATGTATACCTCTCGAACATTGAAACGAAAAATAAATTTGGGCCACTCTGTCTTCCCTATTTTTTAGAAACGTCAAATTTAACATGCTCCGCAGCTAGTTGTTTTTCGAGAATTTTCTATGGTATTCTTTTCGCTTATTCGGAAACCTAGTCGAATTGGTGTGAATCCTCGAAATCCATCCAGGCGTTCTTGAGTAATAAGCGTTGTAACTAAAGTCTTGCCTTATGTTTCATGTTCAAAAAATCGTTGTAGCACGTCGTTAATTGCGAATCAATTTTAATCACTCTACGGATTCAATTACAACTTAACCTGTTAAATTCACCCATCAAACCCAATTGTGTTTTATTTATATAAGTACCTCGTCGATAAGTCCACAAATTATAACCTTCAAAACACGTCTGCTAATGACCTACAAAAATCAATTCCAATCCGATTTTATTATGTAGGCCAATGCATTTTGAAGAGAAGAAGTAAAATGTTATTTCTCCTGAAAAGGACATTCACACCGAAAAGGATTCAAAAATATCCTTCTTGCTTTCCCCATTCAGTTGTGTTGAAATATAATTGAAGAAGAAACTCACCACACTCAAGAGGGAGAAAACATCCCCTCATTAAAGAGAAAATGTCCTTTTTCAATTCCTTGAGAAAAATATCCCACTCGCATGGTTTAATGATTTGAGTTAGGTTAGGGTAGATCTAGGATTTTATTTGCTTCCTTAGCAAATTCCTAAAATTTTGAAGGAATTTCTAAATACACATGCGCTCTGTTTCATCTTCAAAGCCAATTCATCACAAAATCTCACCTAGTTCCCACAAGGATGAAATCGACAGCAAAAACAAAACACAAAAAACCAAAAACACTGACATCATGTCCTTGGCGAATATTGAAGCAATTGTGGGCGAAGTGAAAGCAGCAAACACCAAACAAGCGACAATGCCACAGCAACAGTAGGATCATTATGAAGGACGCATCCTGCCTAGCAGGGATGTTAGATTGTAGAGTTATTCAACTTTCATTTGCGTTCTAATTTTTAACGTTCCCCATTAACACAGGTTTGCATCATATCCGTCCGGCGGAGACGACCGACGCACGGCCAGACGATGTGCGTCGCTGTTCAATGCTCGGCAGGGAGGGCGGGCATGTACTGTTGCGCTGGCAGTAACGATAGTATCCACAGTGAAAACCACCATCGTCGTCATTATGGCGAGGTATCTTAACTCTCCGGTCCTAGTGCTAATATATTATGCACTTAAACGAGTATCTCTATCCATGTTGAGACTTGAGAGCTGAGGATGTGAACGAGAGTACCCTATGCCTTTGGGTTTTTATCATAAAACTACGAAATGCAGCGCAATAAAATGGCACACGACGAACGACAACGACGAAAAGTAGCTCTTAGTTTTTTTTTTTCTCATTTTTGCTTCTGTTTTCTGTTGAGATGCATTGTCATATAAATTTCATCCCAAATGAAGCTCAAGGACCATCTTCTATGAACCCTAAAGAGCTTCACTGTGCACCAGTGCACATTTGGTTTTTGTTGTTTTGGTAACTATGTTGGTTAGGGCCAAGTTTATTATTATTAATCATTTTTTTTCTGCTGTGCTCATAATAAAATTTAAAATCCGCTGATGGGGATGTGAAAATAGACGTTTAATGGTAAACGAGCAGCTAGTAGCAAGGAGGCATACTTGGAGCGCCTCAGCTGCAGGCAGACGAATAATAAGATGACATGCAAGATGACATGGACGACAAGGATAATGATACTTAGCAGACTGCAAAAACAGGGTGGCTGCTGGCTGAAATAAAAGCGATGCTTTTTGTTATTTATTTTGAAGTTTTTTTTGTTTGTTCTTTTATGTTTAAGATTGTGACGAGGTCTGACAAGAAAACGTCTAGATACTGTCGCAACTCGAAAGGATGATTTATTTGAAGATGGGACTATGGATATGGGATAAGGAGGCTAGAGATGTTATTTAGCCTTATATTGAGAAGACAGGAAAAGTTTAAAGTTATAAAATACAGAAAGTTCCAAAATTATGAAGATAAAAATGTCTAACAGAAATTGACTCAATTCAAGTTGTAATTTAAAATTTCTTGCCAGAAATTTATAAGTGTTCAAAAATTTGTTTGATGGCCGTAGGCTGAAGAGTCTCTGAATCAAGAGTCTGATGCCCTCCTTGATGCCACGGAAGTTGTTCGGAGTATAACGTTAAGGCCATACTCAAGGATTTCAATTTTAAAATCGAACAGGAAGACTTAATTTACTGAGCAATTACCTTCTGAGTTCAGTTTTATCGTCATTTCTTTAATCGTTATACAGTGATAAGACCCCAAGCTTCCAGAGTCCATCCCAAAACCTGACTATCTCAAATGTACCAAGGGTCAAATCTGTTATTCTATACAAGAGCACTTTCCATGGATCGACAGAAAAAACAAATGCCTGTGTGAATCATTCATCAAAATAGGTTTCAAGTTTTTTGAAGGTCTGGCACCTGAGATATTATTCGGACTCTCCCAAAGAGAGTACCTGGTTTTACCATGGAAGCTGATTCTGAACCTGAAATAAACTGCAGTCTTTCACTCCAAGGAGTGCAACAACAGAACCAACTGTGTCCGTAGCTCGTCTTCGAGCAAGATTAAATTTGGATTTAAATTAAAATCAAACGTTGGTGCAATGGAGTAATGTACTTTTTACCGACAAGGACACTAGAATCAGTCTAAACGGTAATGAAAGATGTGGAAATTTTACTGTTATCCTGTATAACGATACCCTTGGACACCACGTCTTAACATACGCAAAAGATATCTGAAGGATACGTAGTAGGTTAGGTTAGGTTAGGTTACAGTGGCTGCGGATTTAGAATCCACATACTTAGGCCAAAAGGAAAGGCCCATTGTGATACCATGAATCTAGAGAATTACTTCTTACTAGTCGAACCATTTTGAGCTTTTTATAAAGCGAAGAAGATATTTGATATCCTTATTAGATAGTTCACTGGGGTTATCATAAAAGTATTCTCCCAGATGAAGTTTGCGTCTTAGTGAAAGAGCAGGGCAAGTGCAGAGAAGGTGAGAGATTGTTTCCTCTTCTTCCTCATCCATACAGCTCCTGCAGAAGTCATTTGAGGCTACACCAAGTCGTATTGCGTGTCTGCCTATAAGACAGTGTCCCGTAAGGACACCTATCAGGGAGCTAATATGAAGTCTGCTTTGAGATAACAAGTCTTTAGAGCGCTTTAAGTCCAGTGAAGGCCATATGAGTTTCGTAGCTGCGCACGTTGGTAAATTGTGCCACCTGTAGTTTGTTCTCGTTAAAGCTGCTTCTTTTAGCAAAAGTTTACATGTAGCTATCGGTATACCTATCTTCTCCCTTTCAGGTGAAATAGGTATGACGGTTCCATTTTAGCGAGTTCATCGGCTCTACAATTTCCTTCGATGTCTCTGTGACCCGGCACCCAACAAAGGTGAATGTTAAATTGCTGCGCCATCTCCATCAGAGACGATCGGCAATCGAGGGCCGTTTGAGATTTGGTTGAGACACCATCGAGAGATTTAATAGCAGCCTGACTGTCAGAGAAGATGCGGATATCAGAAGTTGATATCACGTTTTCTCTTAGCCAGGAGAGAACCTCTTTGATCGCTAAGATTTCCGCTTGGAAGACGCTACAATGATTGGGAAGGCGGAATGAGATGCTTAGATTAAGCTTTTCTGAGTACACACCACTACCAACTCCATCACTTGTCTTGGATCCATCTGTATAAAAATGAATGCCTTTGTCATCCAGAAGTTTTTTGTCTTCCCATTCTTCTCTGGATGGAATGGATATCTGGAAGTTTTTACCAAATTGTGGTTTTGGAATGGTGTAGTCTATGTACTTTGGTATAGAACCGAAAGAGTTCAAAATGATGGAGTGTCCCACATTATTGTTGGTCCATTGAGATGAGGCGTTGAGTCTTATAGCTGTACTCGCTGCCACTTGTTTGCTAAAAATGTCGAGGGGTGCCAGATGGAGGAGAGTGTCTAACGCTGCTGAGGGTGTGGTTCTCAAAGCCCCGCTTATGCAGAGACAAGCAGTGCGTTGGACTCTGCTGAGTTTGTCGCAGTAAGTGACTTTCTCCAGTGCAGTCCACCATACTGCAACTCCGTACATGAGAATTGGTCGAATGACCGATGTGTATAGCCAATAGGTTGTGCGAGGTTGAAAACCCCATTTGCTTCCTATGGCTTTCTCTGCAAGAGAAAAGAGCTACTGTGGCTTTCTTAACTCTTTCCTGAATATTAGGTTTCCAACTTAATTTTTTGTCTAGTATCAGACCAAGATATTTGGCTTCATTGGTAAAAATTAGTGGTGCACCTTTTATTGAAGGGGTACAATTACTGGGATCTTGTATTTCCGTGTAAAAAGGACAAGGTCCGTTTTTTTAGGATTAATACTAAGTCCACAACGATCAGCCCATCTAGTGAGCATATTAAGTGCGTTTTGGAGGAGGTCTCTCAGTGTATTAGGATGTTTTCCTGTGACGGCGATAGCAACATCATCGGCATACGCAATCACTCTGTAGCCTTCCCTCTCGAGGGATATTAGCAATTCGTTAACTACTATGTTCCACAGGAGAGGGGCAGAACACCACCTTGCGGAGTGCCTCTACTGACAGACCTTTTCGTACAAAAATCCCCCATCTCAGAGTTGATGATCCTGCTTTTAAGCATTAGATTGATCAGCTCACAGAGTGAGTATTCGACGTTTAGGGTCGTCATAGCAGAAGTGATAGCAGATGTGTCAACGTTGTTGAAAGCACCTTCAATATCCAGGAAGGCAACCATAGTAGATATACTCCTTTTGCTCTAGGGAGTATTCGATAGTTCTTACCAGAGTATTTGTTAAAAATATGAAGAATTCTTCTTCTTCCTCGGTCCCAACGCTCGTTGACAATGACACTCCAGTTGTTAGCTCTCTCGCGAAAGCTAACCTTTTTGCTAGGCAGTTCGCCGCCAACTCTTCGCTGCCAGAGAGTGCCATGACTCCACCAGTTCTTGAGCGCGTCAATGATTTCATGGGACAAATCTTCTTCCGCACTCGTGCTGTGGCGAGAGTCCTAAAGGATCTCAACATACATAAATCCGCTGGTCCGGATGGTATCCCCGCTATTATTCTGAAGCGGTGTTCTTCCACGCTGGCAAAACCCTTGCGTAAGCTTTTCCATCTATCCTATTCTTCTGGGCTCGTTCCGAGCAGTTGGAAAACAGCATTTGTCCAGCCAATACCAAAAAAGGCGAATCTTCTTCTCCCTCAAATTATCGACCGATTGCACTTACGTCCCTTCTTTCTAAGGTCATGGAAACGCTGATAAACTATCAGCTCAAGAAATATCTCGAAGACCGAAAGCTTCTTAATGACCGGCAATACGGCTTTCGCAGCAACAGGTCCACTGGTGATCTGATGGTTTATCTCACCGAACAGTGGAACAAATCTTTACATCGTTTTGGAGAAAGTAAGATTGTTGCACTTGATATTTCAAAGGCATTTGATAAAGTCTGGCATCTTGCTCTTTTATCGAAAATGCGTGCTTTCGGTGTCGATGAATCCCTTCTTCGTTGGATTAGAAACTTTCTTTCGAACCGTTCAATACAAGTTGTATTGGACGGTTTCAAGTCTGAAACCCACAATATAAATGCTGGTGTGCCCCAGGGCTCCGTTTTGTCTCCGACCCTCTTTCTCATTTTCATAAATGATCTCCTGTCTGTAACTTCTAATCCAATTAACTGTTTCGCTGACGATAGTACCCTTAGCTTTTCATATTCGTTTCCAGACTCACATCCCTCCTCTTCGGATGTGGAACTGCAACGGCAAAATATGATAAGCTCATTAAACTCTGACTTAAACAGCATTGTACAATGGGGAATACAAAATCGCGTAGAGTTTAATGCTTCGAAAACTCAATGCTGTCTTGTATCGTCGAAGCGAGATATACCCCCCTTGCCACTATCCATGAGTGGCACTTGCATCAATGAGACCGAACATCTCGAGATTCTCGGTATGTGCATTACAGACCACCTTTTGTGGAACGAGCACATATGCGATGTCGCCAAAAATGCCGCAAGATGTTTGGGTTTCTTAAGAAGGTGCAAGAAATTCTTCTCCCCGTCTGATCTGGCTATTATTTACAAGACTTATATCCGTCCAAAGCTTGAGTACAATTCCCATCTCTGGGCTGGTGCTCCAGTTACATACTTAAGCCTCTTGGATGGTATACAAAAAAGAGCTATAAGAATGATTGGTGTGAGAGACATCACTAATTCATTCACTTCATTGGAACACCGTCGTAACGTCTCATGTCTCTCTTTGTTCTACCGTTACTTCTACGGTAATTGCTCTAGTGAAATAGCCAGTTGCATTCCTCCCCTTAAACAATTTAACCGTAATACCCGCGCTTCCAGGAATGCCCATCAGTTTACCCTCGAGCCCAACTTCGGACGTACTGTTAAGTATAGAGAATCGTTCTTTAGCCGTACTACGCGAATGTGGAACTCCCTTCCACACACTGTCTTTCCCAGTCATTGCAATGTTGATGAATTCAAAACCAATGTACACCGACACTTACTTTCAAACCCCTTTCTTGATTCTTAATGCACTCACTGTGTCTCTGGCATAATAAGGGTATAAAAAGCCCCTTTAGTGTGTGCAAATTATAAAAAAAAAGAGGCTGTTTCTACCGATTTCCCTTTGCAGTAAGCATGCTGAGACATCGATAGTCCCTTATCAATGCTATTACGTATATGGATATCAATCAATCGTTCCAGCGTTTTGAGAATGAAAGATGATAGACTAATAGGTCTTAGATCTTTAGGGTTGACATGCGAGCATTTGCCCGCCTTGGGAATGAAAACTACTTTTACCTCTCTCCATCGCTGAGGTATATAGGCCAGATCTAGACAACTTTTGAACATCATCTCAATGATGGGCAGAGTTATATCGATGGTGTGTTGTAGCTCAGCTGGTATGATTTGATCTGGACCTGGAGATTTATAAGGTTTGAAGCTATTCAGAGCCCATGTCAATTTTTCTTTTGTGACAAGACCTTGAGGAAAAGTTAAGTTAATACCCGATCCAGGACGGTTTATTGTATTAACGGATTTGGAGCTATCTGGGAAGTGGGTATCTAATAGCAGGTTTAGCGTTTCTTCGCAAGAGTTAGTCCATGTACGATCTGAGTTTTTGAGACAACTAGGCATGGTTGGATTTGTCGAGAGAATCTTCCTTAGCCGCGATGCCTCCGAGGACTCTTCTATTGAGCTACAGAAGGATCTCCATGAGGATCTTTTGGCTATTCTCAATTCTTGTTTATACTTTTTGAGGAATTCCTTATAGGACTCCCAATCTTGGAGGTGTCTAGACTTTTTTGCACGGTTAAAAAGCCTTCTACAACTTTTCCTGAGTATTTCTAGTTCAGCAGCCCACCAATGTGGTTTTCTCTTTCCTCGCACTGTAGTGAGGGGACAGGCAGTTTCCATAGCTTTATAGAGGGCTGCTGTAAGCTCATCAACTTTTTTATCGAGTTCAAGAGCGCATAAGGGAGGATCATTAAGTTCTGGTTTAATCAGACTTTTCAGAGTTGTCCTATATTTTGGCCAATCTGTTTTCCTATAATTCCGGAAAGGGATCGGTTTTGGGGACTCTTCACTAAGAGTGAATTGGATGTACCTATGATCGGAGAACGAGTGCTCCTTTGATACTCTCCAACTCAATACTTTATTCGAGAGATGCAACGAGACAAGAGTGATATCTAAAACTTCTTGCCGATTTTTAGTAACAAAGGTTGGTTCATTACCAACGTTACTTACTACCAGATTAGTTGTTGAGATGTAATCAAAAAGAGACTCACCTCTGTCATTTATATCGGTACTACCCCACGTAGTATGGTGCGCATTGGCGTCGCAACCGATAATTATGTTGGTATTGAGTCTTGTAGATTCAGCGACCGTCTTCTCCAGAGTGGTACCAGGCAGTGGGCCCTGGTGGTCGTAGCCCAAATACGCTGATACCAGCCAGTAGGTATGGTTGTCTATTACCATACTGGCTGTGGTGACGTCTTCATCACTGAAATTAGGGAGTAAAAATACATTTAGACTGCGTTTTACTAGTATGCAGGATCTTGGGTTACCTTTTCCCGTTACATATAATACGCAGTAGCCAGAAGTTCTCAATCCTCGAACCAGGGATTTCACAATCCAGGGCTCTTGGATGAGAACGACATCTTCCCCAGTTTTTGACAGGCGGAGAAGAAGGGAGGCCGAAGCCTTAATAGAGTGTTGGAGATTAATCTGTGCTATTTGCAGCATTTTGGCTACAACTAGGCAGATCAACCTCCACCACTGTTAGATCCAGTTCATCCAGATCGGACGAAGAGGAACCTAGCAGTTCATCTTCTTCCTCCCCGGAGAGAACTTTGCTAGATGAGTCATCAGTCTCCATTAGGGATAAACTTTTGACGTTTTCGGAAGAAGACTGTGCCGCGACAGAAGAGGGCCCTGGTACAACATCATCCCCATCCAAGGATGGGAAAGTGATGATAGCACTGGGACCCCCCACGTCTGGCGACACAGCTTCTGAGTGTAGGGAAGAAGACTGCGCCGCGACAGAAGAGGGCCCAGGTACACCATCGTCCACATCCATGGATGGAAAGGTGATAGTAGCACCAAGACCCTCTACGTCTTGCGACACAGCTTCTAAAGTGGGTTGTGGAGGCTTTCATAAAGCGTCTACCTCATCTTTTTTGTATATTCGGAGAGTAATCGTCTCGAACCCGTATCTTATCACTCCCTTGGTTCGCACCAGAGAGGCCGCAGTGTCCTTATTGATAACGATAATCGCACTTCGATAAAGACCCTTCGGCTCCTCCAGTTTTGCGATCTTCCAGTCGTGACAGGAGAGGTCCGGGTTGCTAAGCCTGATCATCTCATGGATGTCTTCAGGACATGCAGGCTCAATCGGGATCCAAGCACGAGCTCTCGGCCTGCAAGGAATATCTTCCTTTCCAACAACCTCGAGTTTTGCGCCTGACCAAACTTCGCCCAGCATGCCGACAGCAAGCGTATATAGATCGCGCGACCTCTGATCGTTACAAACGATGAGTTTGACATGACCTTGATGCCAACCCCCATCGCTTGTTACAGGTGGTGGACCCGGATGCTCTCGCATGACTTTGAGAAAGCCAGCCGAGAGCTTCAGTTTCACCATCTGCCAACGGTCAGAGGTAATCGCGCCATCTATATTGCTTCTATCAATGACCGCAATCACGATTTTGTTGTTTTCCTTAAGCACATCACTAAAAGGCTTAGTGAGAGGTACTTTAGGAATTTTGAGAGTGCTGGTGTTCTGCACTTTGGGTTTCTTAGGGATGGGAGTGGACTCCTCCAGAGACCTTTGTCGCTTTGACGTGGAGTCGCAGCTGGTCTTAGATTTGGCTAAAATGGATTTAGCCCACTCAATCTTCTTGCTATGGATGGGATTACTACCATCCCCCAATGTTGCACCAGGAGATTTTAGCAATCTCATCGCATAGCGGCGCTGCTTATATAGGACCCTAGGTTGGATGGCTGTCTTCGTAGTGGAGGCAGGGTCGTTATTCCCGACGCTGCTAACACCACGGAGACTACCACTAGGACCATCCTGGAGAGGTTTACTCTCTTTGGTAGTGGAACTACCGACATGAGGAGGCGCTTTCGCCAGGGATACCTCCTGTACCTCACTAGAAGCTGGGCAATGACTTGGCACAGACCCCTCTCCTATGTTTGGCACAGGATTTACGACAGCCGACATTATCGCCGAACTGCCGCCCGGTGTAGATACAACCTGTACCACACTCGAAGTTGGGCAGTGACATGTCACAATCCCTTCTCCTGTGTACGGCACAGGTGTAACGACAGCCGACGTTGCCGCCGAACTGCCGCCCGGTGTAGCTGTAGTACCGGTACCGGTTTGATTTTTTTGTTTTTGTTTTTTTTTTGTTTGTTTTGTTTGTTTTTTTTTTTTCATTTGGGTTCCCACGAGTAGGCGAAGTAAAAGGGGGGGTCCGTCTGTGCAGAGATTCGCTTACACAGATAAGGCTAGCTAATCCGGAGGTCGCCTGGTATCCGGATACTCCGTTAGTGCCTGAGCTATTTTTAGAAATTGGGCCCTCAGCCTGGCTGATCATCGGCACGTGTCGTATAACACCTTGAATCCAGCCTAATTTGGGAAGTTGAAGGGGAGGATATGATTTGGAAGAGGAGAGACGAACAGCAATTGAGCCATAAGCGTCCCAGGAAGGAAACAAGGTACTGACAGAAGTGATACACTATACAGTCAGGGGATAAGGAGACATCAGCCAGTGTAATGCACAAAGCCGATGGAGGAGGGGATAAGGATCGGGAAGGGGAGGGACGAGCGACCTTTGGTTTCAGGACTCTTCTGGAGAAATAATTCCCGAGAATCATTGACCTTACTCAGCTTCTACAACTCGACAAGTTCGACGCTCAGGTAGAAGAGGATACGTAGAAAATGCATGGAAATGTTCAGCTTAAGCACATAATGGACTGAACACATTAAACGTCGTGTTTGAGCCTGAGCCGTGTTCGTGGTTTAGTGGTTAGGTGCGTTGACTGCTAAGCAGAACGTCGTGGGTTCGAGTCCTACTCGTGCCCATAGTTTTTATTTCATCTTTCACGGGCACTGCCTCTTCCGAAGAACTGACAAAACTTCCAAGAGCATCAATCTAACATGAAAAAGTGCTTCTCAACTATGCCGTTCGGAATCGGTGTTAAATTGTAGGTCCCCTCAATTCTTCACACGCACTCAGAGAATTGTTTATTAATGAGAGTAAGCCACTTAGGCATTGGCTCTTCAAGAGCTGTCGCGCCACTCTATTTATTTTTGTATTTGAGCCTGAGATTACTACCTACTTGTAGGTCTCTAAAACCAAGTTAAAAATAAGGGGATTGAAATTATTCACCGTTTCAACATCAGGCTAGTGAGATCGTACAGGAACGCTTGCAGTTATCAGAATAAGATGATAAGTTACTTACCTACTATTAATTTTTTAGTCATGAAGAGAACTCTGTGTTTGTGTTTTGAGGCAATGAATCAAATGTTTCGCGGCATGTATGGTATGTTGCACCATTCTTTTCAAATCATTTGCCTTGGAGATTATTGGAATTGATGTGTGGTACCAAAAGATCACGAACTATAAGCCGATAACGCTCTCCGTCTCCGTTGACGGTGATGTTGACAGAATCGATAAATTTAGGTCCTCCGTTACACTCTCTACAGCGGCATGGATTCGTGTTGGATGGATACCTTTTATCCAAAACTGTAGACATAAATCGATCCATAGTACCTACTGTGTATGAGCTGCTCAGATGAACGTTTATTTATGTATGCGCACCGTAATATGGCCAAAGAGCTCTTTAAGTTTGGTGAACAGAGCGCGAATTTCGGAAGTACAGGGTACAGGTTCCAGCAAAAAGACCTCCAACAAATAAATTAATTACTACAAGAGGTACATTTTTTTTTTAAATTAATTTCAATACAAAATATTATGCCATTTTACATTACTAGGTCTTAAAAATTACATTAGATAAATGGCGTTCTCCATTATTATGACACAGACGAAGCCTCTCCCGGAAGCTCTCACACGTGCAACATTATCTGGTGTTGTTTAAGTCCTAGGTCAGCCAGTAGATTTTTTTTTTTGTTAATGCAGAACCTGTTGCTCTAGTAGTTGCTGTTGCAGTAATCACTGAACTACCATTACGAATGAACTCTTCCACAACAAACGCACGATGCTTACCCAACCAAGCCATAGCGACTACTGACAATGGCACGTACGCC
This sequence comes from Sphaerophoria taeniata, assembly GCA_943590905.1. NCBI lineage: Eukaryota > Metazoa > Arthropoda > Insecta > Diptera > Syrphidae > Sphaerophoria > Sphaerophoria taeniata. The sequence goes on from OX016540.1 coordinate 48,714,883, forward strand.
GCTATCGATCGATACCCCCTCCACCAGGCCCCGATCTAGGGGAGGGCAAACGGGGCAATTGCCTAGGGCGGCAAAAATTAGGGGCGGCAAAATCGATGGTTGAAAAAATTTATGACTTTTTTTTACTACAAATGTTACTACATAAATGAAGTCCCGATTCCCGAATGAGAGTGTTTTTCTCTCTTTTTCCTACAAACAACAACTATACATTTCTTACTTGAGAATTGAGATCTTAAGAATATTTTTTTGTTCGTGCTCGTGCTCGTGCGTCGCGTCGTGCCTCATGGTCATGCGTCACTCAATTCATTTGAACTATTTGAACCAGGCATGGAAAATTGTATCGAATTCGATACAATTTAGTTTTTCGGAGTACAAAAGTACAATTTGTCTTTATTCCGTTGTCATGTTGTAGAAAAATTTTATTATTTATGGGAATGGTTTGAACCTTTGCTATACATTTAATCTTCGTCACAATTGATAAATGATTGCTTTTCAATATTATTTTTTACAGAGAATGTAAAACATTTAATGCAGTTTTGTGCATGTTTTGATTTGATGGCGTTTAGTTCCTCCTTTGTCTTAATTTTGCTCAGAAAACAAGATGCTTTTGTTGCAGTTAGTCTAATTTTGGCGGCTTCATTTGAATGTATGGACTCTTTCTGTCCCGCCACTATTTTTTTTTTGCATGACATAAAAAGTTATGAACATCTGATTTTCAAAAAAACATAGTCTACCTATCCTTTATTCTTGGCTATAATACAGCCTAGGAAGGGGTAGAAATGTATTAACCCGATTTTTACTTTTTGTTAACTGTTTTTTTTTTTACATCCTTATTAATTAAAGATAAGGACTTCTTACATCCTAAAACGATTTTTTTGTTCAAGTCATCGTGATAAATAATGACGATTCTAAGTTGAAATAAGAAGCGCTTCTATCCTTATGACGCGTATAAAATCTGTTTTTGAGTGATTTAGAAAAAAAGCTAAAATAATAATGGTTAACTGCAACTAATTTAACACATTTGTGGATCAATCTCACATCAATTTAATAACGCTTCTAATCAATGTATAATTTTGGTACTCTAAAATGAGACCAGCGCAATTTATCAGAAAGAAATGATTGCTTTTATCCTTATGGCTGGCAGAGTATTATACAAAAAAATTCTTTTAATATAAAAAAAAATATTTTCTGATTTTTTTCTATGAAATTGGTTTTCGATACAGTTGGTTCCAATTCAGTACAATTTAATTTTTTTTTTCAGCTTGAGTACAATTCCCATCTCTGGGCTGGTGCTCCAGCTACTTACTTAAGACTCTTGGATGCAATACAAAAAAGAGCTGTAAGGATGATTGTTGATAGAGAGATCACTGACTCATTCACCCCTTTAGATCACCGTCGCGTCGTAACGTTGCGTGCCTCTCCTTGTTCTACCGTTACTTCTACGGTAATTGCTCTAGTAAAATAGCCAGTTGCATTCCTCCCCTCAAACAATTCGTCCGTAATACTCGCGCTTCTAGGAATTCCTATCAGTTTACCCTCGAGCCGAGGGTATAGAGAATCATTATTTAGCCATACTACGCGAATGTGGAACTCTCTTCAACACTCTGTCTTTCCCAATCATTGCAATGTTCAAGACCAATGTACACCGGCACGGCACCTCCTTTTCAACACCTTCCCCTCTTTCTAATGCACTCACTGTGTCTCTGGCATAAAAATCCCTTGAGTGGGTGCAAATTAAAAGAAAAAAGTACAATTGGAAATTGACAATTTCCATCCCTAATTTGAACTAAACTAACCTTACAGCTTACACGCCTGTGAAAGTGCGAAGTAAAGAGAGAAATAAGGGATGTGAAGGGATCACACTAGCGACCACTTCATAATACATTTTATTCCGGTCATTGATCCACATTATGCTTCACAATAGCCCACCTCTATTATATTGCATTCGCATTTATTTCCCATTTCAAATAGTGCACTCGTATTTCGTTCATGGTCATGAGTATCAACCTCATGCACTAAAATATAAAATAATTTCAATGCCACTGACGACGACGGCACGCGACGCTTCAGATTACTCTGGTCGGGTGTATCTACCTACTCACTAAGGTTCAATGCACTGCATGCTGTGTAGTGCATATGGCTGGATGTATTTGGATACACTTGAGCATTGTATTAGAAGGGCTATGCATCGAATATTAATTTGATGACATAGCAAGTATGCTGCCTGGTTCCGTTGTCAGTAATTTTCCCACAGAGTTCGGAATACACAATATTTCAATAATACTTATATGTCATATAGGCTTAAGATGTTAGTGTGTAAGTTAATTATTTTGTATAAATAGCTTAAGTTGGATAGAATAAACTCACTTTCCGTTCGAAAGTAGAACAAACACTTTGGCTCTCCAGCCTTGTTTTATTTTCCAAACAGATCGGCTCTTTAGCCAGCAACCTAATTCGGCTTGGGGAAGCCTTTCAATATCCCCCACAGCTTTGGTAGGAGAGGTAGCAGTTAGGTCTTCGTTACAGGGAGTTGGCGGGTGAACTATGCAGCAGAAGGGGGAAAAGAGTCGGGAATCGGGACTCTATCTCTCTGGAACTCTTTTATTCTAAATCTGCTTTGCTAAGAGCTAAGGGGCTGAGTTCTGCAATTTTAGTAAAAACTTTATCTGTTTTTATACCAATGTTTAATTATTTACTTAAATATTTTACCTGAATTTGTTTATCTTAAAAGATACAATTATTATGTGTTGTTTTTTTGATTATTGCGATTTTGAGGTTATGCGAAAATCGTTTGTATTACTTTTAAGTTTTGTTACTTTAAAAATAATGTTTTAATTGAAATTGTTTTGTTTTCAGAAATGAATATTATTATTCCTTTTTTTGCTAAAATTAAAATTCAATGAAAAATTATCTGTTATTTTTTTATTTTTATGATTATCATTTCAATGATAAATCGATGTATGGTAACAAACACACATGGAATAAGTTCACAGAACAAGTATCGGAGACATTTTGAACAAACATATTGTTTATAGATGTTTATGTTTATAGATATCCAGAAAATTTACATTATCTGAATACGTGCAATACATACATACATATATACAGTAGAAATAACTTGTCATGCCTTTTAAGGTGTGATTTTAAAGGGCGGCAAATAATACTTTTGCCTAGAGCGGCAGAAAAGCTAGATCGGGCCCTGCCCTCCACTTCCTTCCGTCGATCACATCTCACACAGCAGCTTCAGCAAATGTGGTAGGTCTTTTTGCCTGATCCAGTACAATAAATTCCACTAAACGTTTTAAAGGCGTAAGTCTGTTCATAGTAATTTGCCAAAGTATTGAACAAAAAAGTCTAAGACAAATGCTTGGAATGACAGCTGGTTTAACAGTTATCCCTATCGAAAGTTCTATATCTCTGAAAAAAAATCAACCGATATATAGATAAAGACCTAGCCATCTAAGTCGTGCCGATCACTCTCTTGGCCATATTGAATTTAGCAATAATTGGCAATAAGCCAATAACGCATAGACATCCAACTGATTTGATATGAAATACTATAAAAAGATACTGACCAAGCCTAACCGCGCATAATAAAGAGGTTAGTAGTAATTTCATAATTCTGAAAGCGTTGTTCAACCTTTAAGCGATTCATGATGCATTTTCAAAACTTACTGAACATAAACAGACTTCTCAACAAATCTCAAATGTGTGCAAGTTTTGTGAATTTAATTTAGGGGTGGGGGTCCGATTGTCCCCCTATTTGCAAAATTTGTTTTTACTAAGGCTATATCTACAGTGAAAATTTTATAAAAATGCATTGAGGATTTACCGGATTCAGAGACCCTACCGGAAATACAAACATACCAATGCACCTTAAATTCTATGCAAAAACTTGACTTTAGGTCTTGAAGTTCTTCGTACTCTCGCAAAGTTTTCCGAGTTCCCAATCCAAAATTTTCCATTTTTCCATTTGAAAATCAATGCACCTACAGTAACATGCAGTTTTTTTCTATTCGAAATTTTGAAATTCCAAGCAATATAAATAAAATTTCAGACCTTCTTTTGGTTTTTCCAGTTTTGGAAAAACCTCATGGAGTTTTTCCAATTTTTTTTTCACAGAAACTATCACTAAATACAACAGTATTTGTTCTGTTTAATATCACAGGTACTCTTTAATATGGTAATCAAGAAAAAAGAAACAATAAAACAAACTTTAACTTAATAAAATATTTATTGGCAAGTTGAACTGAAGAAATTGAAGTGTGAACACTGAGTGACTAGACTGGCTGGACAGAAGGCTTGCAGAAGGCAAAACCCAAAGGTTGCCCAGTCAGCATTATTAGCTTATAATATGAATGTGTATCTAAAATTAAAGGTGCGCGAGGCCAGATATTGAACTTTTATTTGTTTCATATTTCGTCTGGCCTCACGATTAATGATATTTGATATAGCTAAATATTTTATTTAAATTGTTATTATTTGTGGGAAGCGATAAGGAAATCACTTCCCATCGTGTCAGCACATTTCTGTCATGTGAAAATGATGTTGACTGTATTTTGAACATACTCCCCTCCTTTGAGGGACTCAATCCCTCAAAAGTTAAAGGAAGAAAGTGAAGAGAGAGAAAAAACAAAAAAAAAAAAAATATTTCATTAAAAAGATGTATCCACTTCAAAACGAGATGCGTGTGCCCTGGGAGGGGGTTGCGAATTCCTTTTCTTAAGACAATAGAAGATAATGACCCCAAGTATCAATAAAGAGAAGATAAAATTCATTCCATAATGATGGTAGTCATGAAAATTCATAACATTTGATTGATTCGAATCCTGATCTAACTCATTAACTACTTCTTTTATTTTATTCCTTAACTCTTCAACTCCAGCAAAATCGGTATTATTTTTTGAGAATGCGATAAAATCTCTATCTTTATATGGAGTTGTTGGTCTAATTGCTTCTGAGATCTTCAGAGAGGGAACGAATGAGTTTTGCATACTACTATTGGGTTTCACTCGTCCACTTATAATTATGTGTGGCAGTTTCAGAGTGCATGGTTTTGAAAATTCTATCAGACCACTTCCATTTAAGGTTAAACTTTTTGTAATACCATCACATATAAGAAGACCAGTGGTAGCGTCTTTAAGGGCAAATATCCAACTATTTGAAGCTCTCAAACTGATCCATTGGTCTTGAAAGATAGTTTTTCTTAAAGAACAGTGATTTAGAGCACTTGTTTGATGATTAAGCAATGAAATTTCACATGTATTACTATTTGCCTGATGGATCATTGTTGGCAGTTGTTGATTGCATATATAATTTCTTGTTGAGAGAAGATTACATAACATTAGTTGGTTATCCGACAGTTCGAAGTATCTGTCCCTGGTAGGAGTGACTGCCAAATAACGGGATGATAATTCCAAAACAAAGCTCGCATTATTTTGAAAAATCGGGAATGGCACCAGATTAAAAAGTTGGAATTCCTGATTGTCTACTAACGGAATCACCATTTCAAATACTAATGAGTCATTTAGACTTCGTCCCTTGATTGATGACAATTTAAAAATATCAAGAACTGATGCTCTTGGAATGTTAATATTAGATGGAAGGTTATTCCTTATTATTTGAAGTTGCTTCATAAATTGGGACGTGGATATGAAATGAGGATTCATTTTGGCTCCATTGAGGCTAAGCAGAACATCAAGCAATATGTCTTGCATTCTCTCTAAATTTGTAAGCGATAATATCATAAACGAACTTAAGGCTGAAAAGGTTTGACTTGCATCAATTATTTCTTGATGCTTCTCGAGATTATTTAAGGATGTCTGAAAAATATTTTTCAGACCCTGATATTGTTGATTGTTACGTTTCATTAAATTGACCGTGGAATCTGCAATTGAGCTTTGTTTTTTGAAGAGATGCAGAAGATGTTGCTCGTTTTGATCGACCATAGAAATTTGATGTTCTATTTCCTTTGCATCATTTTGATCTAAAATGCCAAATAAACTATGGGCAACATTTCCAATGAAGTCAAAGGGGGATCTGGAAACTCTTACTCGTTTGGTATAAGAAGTGTGATAATTATGAATTAAGTCATTGTTGGATTCGATTGCAAATATTCTATGTTTAAATGAGTCAATCGTAGGTGAACAGTAAGTATTTGTTTTTAATTCATTGAAACAAATTTTATCTATTCTGTTAAGATAAATTTTAACATCCCCTAATTCTAGCCAATACGACGATAAGTTATAGAATATATATATGCTCCAAAAACTGTTTACTGTGCTAGCGCTGCCTATGTCTTCAAAATATATACCTGTAGAGTTTTCAAATTTGGAAATAAATAATGGCTCGTTTTCTAACGTAGAGACTAAGGGGAATAAAAGGAATACTAGGCAAATAAGTGACAGAATGGACACTCTGAGGGATTTTCCACTCCTTAATTTAATTGATTGATCTCTCAATTCGGATCTTGAAAGATCTTCTTCTTGTTTACCGCTGTCAATAGGTAAAGGGCATACATTTTGGATGGCTCTTTGATACGTTCCCGTGTCTGTTTTGATATTTGCCACTCTCACTAATCCATCACTCCCTTTAACCACTTCAGTTACACGTCCCAACTTCCATTTCATTGGAGGCTGGTGTGAATCCTTTAGAACAACCATCGTTCCGGGTACTAGATTTTGATACTGTTCCTTCCATTTTAGCTTCTGTTGCAGAAGATGGAGGTATTCGTTTGACCATCTTTTCCAGAAGTGTTGTTGGATGAGTTGTATTTGACGAAATTTGTCTATTCTCGAAATTTTACAATCATCTACGTGTGGTTCTGGTAAAGAGGTCAAAGGAGCTCCGATGAGGAAGTGGCCTGGTGTTAATGGATTTAGGTCATTAACATCTGAAGAGATAGGTGTAAGAGGGCGCGAATTCAATATAGATTCGATCTGAACGACAACAGTTGAAAGTTCCTCATAAGTCAAGGAAGCTTCACCTAAATATTTGAGAAGTAATGTTTTTGCTGATTTAGTAATATAATCTATTTGAGTTTTTGAATTCTTATTTTGCTTTAAAAATTCTGGGCCATTGAACCAAACATTTGATTTAAGGATATCGCGCATTCCTAGTCCACGCGATATTAGATCTGCAGGGTTTATTTCACCCTTTACATAATTCCATTGATTGAAGTCTGATTTAGATTGAATTTTAGCAACACGATTTGCAATGTAGGTCTCCCAAGTGTAGGAAGGTGCCCTTATCCATGATAAAACTGTTGTTGAATCTGTGTAATAGCTTACAGATGAAATTGGCTTGCATATTATTGGTAGTACCTTTTGTATTAAGTCTACTAACAGTACTGCTGCTTGAAGTTCTAGCCGTGCTATAGTTGTTGCCTTTAAAGGAACAACTCGTGATTTGGAACATAATAATTGGATAAATATATTTTCATCTTTGTCAAAAGATTTCAAATAAATACATGCGCCAAAGGCACTTTCACTACTGTCAGAAAATGCATGTAACTCTAATTTCACTGAAGAATCTATCAACACGAACCGAGGTATAGCAATTTCTTGCAGTAATGAAAATTGGGACAAATAGTTTTTCCACTTGTGTGCCTGCTCTGTAGGTAGTCTTTCATCCCAAGAGATTTTGGTTTTCCAAATTTCTTGAAGAAATATTTTACCTAGTAAAATAACTGGTCCAATAAGTCCTAAGGGATCAAAGAATTTAGCCAAATCGGCAAGAACTGTACGTTTTGTGACTTCTTGATCAGAGGGCGTATTGTACGTATAGCAGAATTTGAATGCGTCTTGAATTGGATCCCAAACCAATCCGAGTGTTTTAATTACCTCAGATTGATAAATCGTTAACATTTTCTCACGATTTTCTTTGGGTATGTTTTCAAGGATTCGCTGATCATTTGAGCAAAATTTCGTCAAGTCAAAATTCCCTTGTCTAAGTAATGACCTAGTTTCGTCTAGTAGCATCTTGGCATCATGGATGGTGTCTGCTCCTGTAAGGCAGTCATCCACATAAATATTTTGGGTAATAATTTTAGATGCATTGGGATATGCATGTTGAAAATCAGATGATAATTTTACAAGGCATCTGGTTGATAAAAAGGAGGCAGAAGCCATTCCATACGTAACTGTATTAAGTTGAAATATTTTTAAAGGATCATCATTACTCTCCCTCCAAAGAATGAGCTGATATGCTCTATCATTTGGATGAACTAACACTTGTCTGTACATTTTACTTATATCGCCAGTAAATACGTATTTATGTAATCTAAAATTTGCAATGACTGAAAATAGATCTGGTTGTACCGTTGGGCCAACCATAAGTATATCATTGAGTGAATGACCTGATGTTGTTTTTGCAGATGCATCAAAAACAACTCTTAACTTTGTAGATGAACTATCAGGTTTGAATACGCAGTGATGTGGGAGAAAATAATGCGACTTTGATATTTTATCTTGGGCAATCTGAGTCATGTGGCCAAGATTTTCATATTCATTTATAAAATTGATATAGCCCTTTTTTAACTCTGCATTGCGATCAAGTTTTTTTTCTAAGTATTGAAAACGTTTTTTAGCCGTCTCCATTGAATTCCCTAACATTTTATATGGGTCTTCTTTAAAGGGTAGACGTACTATGTATTGACCTTGAGGAGTGTTTTCCACATGGTCTTTGAAATGTTTTTCACATTGAAATTCTTCTTCGGTATAGACGTTCGATTCGATTTCAAATGAATCACTTTCCCAAAATGATCTAACCAATTTATCTAATGAGGTCAAAGTAGGTTTTGTTACTGAATGACAAAATGAATTGCCTTCAGAATCTAGTGTACTTCCTGCTAGGAGCCAACCTAGCTTTGTGTTTCTCAAAAATGGAAGATTATCGGAAATTTTATGTTTACCTGGTAAAATCAAGTCGAAAAATAACTCAGCCCCTATTAATAAATCAATATGTCGTGAATTAAAGGTATCCGGGTCAGCGAGCTGGATATTTGATGGTAATTTTAAAATCTTATAATCGAAAGGGGTTGCTGCCATGTAATCGCTTATTGTAGGCAGTATACAGGCTTCTATCTTCGCTCGGTAGGAGGAGGTTCTTGATTCTATAGGAATTTTCATAACGAAGTTAGACTCATTTTCCTTTCCTCCTATTCCACTTACGATGACATTCCTTTTTTGTCTTTTGTATCCTAACTGTTGAGCTAGAGAGGTTGTTATGAAATTGAGTTGCGAACCTGAATCTAACATGGCTCTACAGGGAACACGCACGCCATTTGAACAGACAATGTTAACTATTGCTGTAGCAAGGTAGACCTCACGGCCCCTTAACGCAACTCCTAATGAGCTGGCTCTATCTTCAGAAGAATCACTTTTTTGGTCAACATCGTTTTCACATGACTTACCGGATATCGGGCTAACATTTGCTTCCTTCTTTCCAGGATAGTGTAGTATGGTGTTGTGTCTCCCGTTGCAAGTTTTGCACCTCCGTTGCTGCTGACACGATGAAAAATGATGTCCTTGCAGACAGTTCGTGCACAATTGGAGCTTTCGAACGTTCTGGTTTCGCTGTTCCACTGAAAGAGATAAAAACTTTTTGCAGTTAAAGATCTTATGGTTATTTGCTTTACAAAAATTGCATTTTGAGACTTCCCTAGAGCTTTGAGAAGCGGCGGTCACCACTTTCTTCTTATCACCTGGCTTAACTGCTTCAAGCGCCTGGAACCGGCATTCAATGTACTCCAACAGCTGCGTTAAAGTTGGACTGCTCTTCGGTGCTTCCAGTGATTCTTCAAACAGCATCCGGGTGTCCTTGTCCAATTTTTCCAGCAGGAGATAAACGATTATCGGATCCCATCCAGAAGTATCGTAGCCGAGGTTGTTGGTGGCTTGCATGACTTCCTTCGTAGTGTCATGAAGCCGTTTTAAACTGTTGGCGTTGTCACTAACGATTTTATGTTGGAATAATCTGCTCAGCTGCGCCGTCAGCAATAGCCGCTTGTTGTCAAATCGGTCTACTAGTGTGTTCCATGCCAGATTATAATTGGTATCCGTTGCATGAAAATGCTGAATTAAATTTTGGGCATCGCCAGTGACATTTGTCTTGAGGAAGTATAGCTTCTGTGCCGGCGGGATTGGTTGATTGTGCACCATTTGCGTGTACAAATCAAAGAATTGGGGCCAATTGAGGTAGCTACCATCAAACTTTGGTATCTCAATTTTTGGCAATTTTATTGACGTAGTCCTTACTTGGTCGGATGGGAATGATGTATTAGTCAATGTGTTGCCTGGCAAGTAACTGATTCTTGAGTCCAATAGGTCCTGAAGCTCAAAATAAAGCTCAATATCGCCTACAGATGCATCGTCTCCAAGGCGTCTGTATGCAGTTGTTACGTCTTCCCAATTGCTTGCTAGTGTTTTCACCTTTTGCTCGAATTCCTTTGGCCTTGTTTCCTGTAAAACAACTTGGCATTTGTTCAACGATGCCAGGAAGATTTTACTTAACAATCGGAACTTGTGTTCCTTCGTTATCCTAGCGTTGCCAGTATTACCCTCAGAATGTGGCTTATTCAGCCCTGCAGGAACCTGGAATGATTTTGATCCTGGATGCTCTAGCAGAGGAATGGTTGCTGAGGTCTTTTCCCCTTGTCCATTGGATTTGGCTGTATCCTTGTCCTCCAGCTCAGCATAACGCTTGGTCATGTCGTTTTTTATTGACTCGTACACCTTTTTCACTTCATCATAATACGCCTTCGTGAAGTAGTCGTGGTCGGCTGCCGACGGATGATTGTTCCGTATATCGCTGTCCACGCTATCGAAGGACTCCCATAAGGACTGGAGTTTGGTCCACCGTGTCCTTAGATATTGGACATTCTTTCGGTCAGCACCGTCCTTTCCGTAGTTGCGCGCGAGGGTGCAAATTTCCTTGCCTACCTCCTCCTGTTGGCTCGTGAGTTGTTCCAATGTGTTCATGATTAATTACTTTCACTTTTTTTTTCAAATAAAATTTTTTAGAGTTTTTTCTTTGTTTGTTTTATTATTAATTTTAACTTCACTTCGCACAATACACAGGTCACTAAACTTTTTTAGATGGTCCTGTCACGGTCGCCAAATGGTCTGTTTAATATCACAGGTACTCTTTAATATGGTAATCAAGAAAAAAGAAACAATAAAACAAACTTTAACTTAATAAAATATTTATTGGCAAGTTGAACTGAAGAAATTGAAGTGTGAACACTGAGTGACTAGACTGGCTGGACAGAAGGCTTGCAGAAGGCAAAACCCAAAGGTTGCCCAGTCAGCATTATTAGCTTATAATATGAATGTGTATCTAAAATTAAAGGTGCGCGAGGCCAGATATTGAACTTTTATTTGTTTCATATTTCGTCTGGCCTCACGATTAATGATATTTGATATAGCTAAATATTTTATTTAAATTGTTATTATTTGTGGGAAGCGATAAGGAAATCACTTCCCATCGTGTCAGCACATTTCTGTCATGTGAAAATGATGTTGACTGTATTTTGAACAGTATTAACCAAGAGAATTTCAGAAATATCTGTTGGGCCATTTCGGAGTCCATAAACATACATCCATTTTTATATTATGTATGTAAATAAATATATACATATATATAATTTTTTTTTTCATTTTTTCATTTTCATTTATTTTTTCTTAATAATGAATAATAAATTTCATAACAATAAATAATAATTAAAAGTGAATAAGAAAAAATATGAGACATTCTATATTTAATTACAATGTAATAAAATAGTGTTGAATGCCACTTCAATATTTAAAAAAACAGTGATTTGTGTTAAGTATGGGTGGCGTGACCCTTAATACAGATTTCAATTTTTTTTTAATAGAAAAAAAACAATAAATATTAAATATTAAAGATAATTTCATAATAAAATTAGCTAAATAAATAAACTAATTAAAGTTATTTTAGAAATTGATTTAAGAAAGAAGACAAAGAGCAAAAAACAAACTTATTATATTCAAATGATTTAAACCAGAATACCAGAAATAAAAATGTCAAGACTAGAATAATCTAAGCCCAATAACCAGAGCTTTAAGCATCGAGTGAACAGACCAGAGGTAGTAATTGTTCTCAAAGATGATGGAAGCTTATTAAATAGACGAGAAGAAGAGATTGAATAGAAGTTACGAAACGCAGTTGTACGGAATACAGGAACTGTTGTAAGGTTTGAAGAATTTCCACGTAAATTATAATTCGATATAAGCCTAAAATTACGGCTACCCGATTTCATAAAAAATGACTTCAGGACTTTGAAACAATATAAATTATGCAAGGGAAAAATTTTCAGGTTACTAAACAATTGGAAACTTGGGTGACTTCTCGGTTTTCGATAGATTTTCCTCACTACTTTTTTTTGTAGAATTAACAAAGGCTTAATTTTATTCAAATGAGTACCACCCCAACATGCAATGCCATATTGAATCTTAGAATGAAAGAAACCATAATAGATATTCTTTAATAATTCAGCTGATACAATGTTTTGAAGGTAATAAAAGTATCTTATCGTAGAGCGTAGATACTTTCCTAAATTCATCGTGTGCTTAAAGAAATTCATATTAGCGTCAATAGTAAGTCCTAAATATTTAAAATCATTTACCCTTTCAACTAGGAAACAGTTATCACAGCAATTAATGTTACTAATAAAAGAATAGTTTGTTACAACGTCAGGTGAACAGTTTTTAAAAGGCAGTTTGAATCTTTGACAATCAGGAGCGTGAAAAAAGAACTCGACATGAAAATTTTGAATTGAGGTTAGACTGAAAAACATGATCTTCGTTTTTGAGCTTATAATTAAATTATGTTCAGCAAACCAAGTTCTCAAAAGATCTAGATCCCAATTTATGTCAGATGCTAAATCCAAACGACTGTTTGAACCATATGACAAGGCAACATCATCTGCAAACGCAGTAGGCCTACCTCTAAAATTAAGTGAAAAGAGTGAATTAATGTAAACCAAAAACAAAATTGGACCCAAAACCGAACCTTGGGGAACACCCAGGTTAAGGTAACCAATATCACTCTTGGACTCATTTATTTTCACTCTTTGACTTCTATTCCCAAGATACGACCTGAGCCAATTAAACATGAAACCACGAAAACCAGCTTTGTGTAGTTTTCTTAATAAAAAGTTATGGTTAACCATATCAAAGGCTTTGGTTATATCTACAAATAAGCCCGCTGTGCATTTCTTTCTGTCTAGGTTAGACATAATTTGGTTGCAGAACTGCAACAATGCATCTTCCGTTGATTTTCCGTTTAAAAATCCAAATTGCACAGGACTAAAGAAATTTGTTTTTGATAAAAAACTTATCATTTTAGTCTTAATTAATTTTTCAAAAACCTTACTGAAAACCGGAAGAAGGGAAATAGGCCTATAATTACACATATCACTCGCGGAACCTTTTTTAAACAACGGAATTACATCAGCACATTTCATAGATTCAGGAAATACACCTGCGAAAACACAGCTGTTAAAAATGAAAGCCAAAACATCAGCTATTAAAAAGGCAATTTGTTTGACAACCAAATTAGATATATTATCAGCACCAGACGAGTTAGAGTTTTTCAGGCTACTAATACTTTTTAGAATCTCTAAAGGGGAAATCGACTCAAAAACAAAACTGGATCTTTGAATTGGCTCATTCATCTCGAGAAAAGGTTCACAAGGATAGGGTTGTAAACTACCAGCAACACCAATAAAATATTTATTAAACGCATTCGCAACCAAAACTTTGTCTGTGACTTTGCGGTCATCAACCACTATAGCTTCTGGTATTTTAGACAGGGTGGAATTTTTAAGCATATTGTTAACTATTCTCCACTCTTTTTTTAAGTCACCTTTGACGGAATTGAACTGATTCATGTAAAAATTATCTCGACAAATCGGAATTTCTTTCTTCAATTCATTACACAGATTTTTGTATTTTCGTTTAAGCGTAGTATTGTTGGGATTCTTATAGCATTTATGCCTTAATTTATTTTTTAATGTTACTTTATTAATTAAATAACTAGTAATCCAGGGTTTCAGTCTTTTGAATTGTTTCTTAGGTTGAATCACATCCGTAGAGTTTGCAATATGATTACTTAAGCTACTAATAAATAACGTATAAGACATTGACGCATCAGCACACGAGTACAAATCTTCCCAAAATTCATACACAAGAGCATCCTTTAATTTACAAATATTCACTTTAGAAGATCCTTTTTCATTGTCACTACTAGAGAACCGAAATTTTTTTCTTTTATGTATGTTATTAATGAGTAAACTTGTCATAGAGTGATCACTTATCATTAGATCGAACACACACGCTTCACATTCAACTTCAGAAATCCTACCAAAACATATATAGATTAAATATCAAAGATCAAATGAAAAGCTGTCAAAATAAAACTTTTTGAAACTTATTTCAATGAACTCAAAATATCAGTAGCAAGTTGTTAAATGTTTTGTTTATTTGCAAACTTTTATTTCCAAGACAAAATTCATCTTGAGTACTATTGAGTCCAATTCCTATTTAACCTCAATATCTCCTCCACGGAAATTTCCTAACTCCACCATGACAAAAACAGCGAAATATCTTAACAACCAATGGACGACACTAAAGAACACAGTACACTGATGAAGCACCCACTTATTTACCAAGTGACAAAAATTTTCAACTGCAAGGATATTCCCATTCTATTGTTAGATTTTGGGGCCAACTGGAATTCTTTCATTTACACTTTGTCCAAATATCAGTTCGTTCATTTATTACAACTTCCTCCTGCTGCCTCATCAAAATGAAACATAGTTCCTTCAACTCAAAACAAAACAATAGATGAAAGAGAATATACAAGTTTATGGGAGACTGTGTAAGCCTGTAAATTTGGCAGGACTTGTTATTCTTATTTTTCCGCTTCAACTACTTTGATACATTTTTGAAAACGTCAAAAACAACAACTACAATAGGAAGAACACAAAAAATTAAAAGTGTCAAAATTTTACAAAAGAATTGTACAATTCTAACAATAAAGTTTTTTATGTCAAGCGTTTTCTGTTTGCTCTTGCCATTCTCAATCCTCACTTATTACTTTTGTAGATGAAGAGTAGCAGTAGAGTGCCACTTTACACAGAAAGTAGAAGTAATGGGAACATTGTGACAATCAAACCGAATGGGAGCAAAACCGAAATCAAACCTAAGATGATAATGTTGATAACAAAGATGAGAAGAAAAAACTGACATAACAATGGCGCATCGGAAATAGAGAATTTCTATAAGTGAAAAGCTTTGAAATTGGCTCCTCACTCTGGAAGCAAATAATAGTCAAGGGAAATTTGTTGTTTTTAATTGAAAAAATACAAAAATGAAAATTGATGACAAGGTCCTTTAAGAAAATTCTACATCAATACTTTCGGATCCACTTTGGCAAAAAAAAAAAAAACTAAAGACCCCTATCATGCTTCGCCTTTTCCCCAGTCCATTTAAAGAGTATCACTTTGTCGAAACTCTCCCAGGACAGACTATAAGACATTAATTCCATGGCTGATATTATTCCCACGTTGATTGATTCGAAAGTATTTTCGTAAGTGACTTCAGAATCAACTTTAAAATCGATGTCCTTTCGTTTGATGAACATCTCTTCAAAGAGTACTTATTCTCACTCTCGAATCCTTTTTTATCCCTTTGAAATAATTAATCATGTGTACCTAAGTCCTTTCAAGTGGAACCCTAAGTGGCAATGTCATGATTTTTATTCTTCCGAAAGGAATGATTTTTAAGATCAATTTCGTCCTTTTGATATTAAATTAATAAAATACATTCAATCGCAGTTTGGGTAAAACAACGAGTGGACAATGTCGATGATGAGAAGAACATTTTGAAGAAAAAAATTGATTTTTTGGTCTTTGTGCTATTCTATAAATCAAAAGTCCTGAGATGATGATTTGTTAGGCTTTGGAATAGTTTGTCAATGTCACATTAACAAATGGGCCCTAGGGACCTCAAAGGAAAAACAATAATATAATCATAAAACAGTCGTCCTTATAAGGAACAGTAACAGAAGATTTGTTTTGGTTTGCGGTGTACTATAAATGAATCTAATTGTATCAATAAAGAAATTGTCGTGACATTTATAAATTACTGAGACAATTATCCTGACAGCACTATCTGTGTGAGCGATGAAACAATAATAACAGACAAATCGGCCATAAAGAAACAATTTGGTTTTGATAAGGTGTCAATTTTTTTGTTCTTATTTTGTTGGCGCACCGCACAGTTCGATTGGGCATAGGTAAAAGTTTGAGCTGGCAAGTAATTGTTTTCTGGGTTTTTGATTGATTACGTTGAACATGAAATGATAGCATTTTTTTTTTGTGGCATTTTTGTTTTGGTCATTCGAGTAATGTAATTGATTTGTGTATTTTATGGAGAGAAAAATGACTTTGGTAATTGATCCAATTTGTACTTTTGGTAATATGAATTTTGACCTACGATATATACATTTATATGTATATTTTTATAACTAGAAAACATTGTATAGTTGTCAACAATTAATTAATTGTTGCCTTCAGAGAGTTTCCCGCGATTCAAAATCGCCACACCTCTTAATTTTCCCACGTAGCCTTTAACAAATGCACGAGAACAAAGGTCTGTTCGCCCTCTATCAGTAACTGAAAACCAAAACTACATACGAGGTCTGGTTTCCGAGTTATGATCGGAGAACTATTTTTTTTTTGTCCCTAAGTTTTTGTAATCCTATAGAAAGACTCTCGTTTAATGCAAATATATCCGCAACCAAAGCCAAGCCCATCGCAGGTGACGTCAAATAAAGCCCGACGAAACAAGGCCGCTAGGCCCTTATTTCCATTTCTTATGGAAAGTAGACCCTTACAAGGGTTGCGGTCTTATTTCCAATGCAACTTAGAAATAATGCCCGTGGGGCCTTATTTCGGTTTTTCTGTTTTGTTTAGCAACTTGGATCAGGGAAACTCGTCCAGAAGTCCCGAAAATGGTTTTCGGAACTTCTGACCCACTATGGAGGGTCATATGTACCGAATTCAATTTAGGGGTTACTAACCCACAATGGCAGGTCAGTAGTCCCAATTAAATTTTACTTTTTATGGAACAAAAGTACCCAAATGAAAAAAAAGTGAAACAACGAATGTTCATGATACAAAAATAAACAAAACACAAGGGAACAACATTTTGCAACAAGGATGAGACATATCATTTCTAGTAGATTTTTTGATGCAGAAACTAAATCCGGACACAGAATTGTTCTAGCAGGTCAGGATTTTGAGATATGGTTATCTCAAAGTGCTCAAAACACGGTTTTTGGCGATGTTTGAAGTAATTTTTTGAGGACAGAAAATTTGTGTAGACATTTGTAAATAAAGCATTCTTTAGAACAACTCTTTATCTTTCAAATCCTTTTTAGTTTGTTTCGTTACGATTTTTTTTTCTCAAGATATACCATTTTGTTTTCATAACGCAGTTGGCTAGTACAAAATTGCAAAATATAACATAGATAATATTGAAGTACCGTAGCTAAAATTTAATTTCTTGAGAAAAAAGACTCGTATTAAAACAAACTAAAAAGGGTTTGAAAGATAAAGAGTAGTTCTAAAGAATGCTGTATTTACAAATGTCTACACAAATTTTCTGTCCTCAAAAAATTACTTCAAACATCGCCAAAAACCGTGTTTTGAGCACTTTGAGATAAGAATATCTCGAAATCCTGACCTGCTAGAACAATTCTGTGTCCGGATTTAGTTTCTGCATCAAAAAATCTACTAGAAATGATGTGCCTCATCCTTGTTGCAATCAAAAAATTAAATTTTTTTGCCCAGTGAAACCAAAAGCAACTACAAAAAAGTCTAATAAATCAATAGGACCACGTTTTTTTCATTAGCTGTCGACGAAATGGTCAGAGAAATTAATTTTTCAAAGCTGTTGAGGTTTCCTTTTATCTGGAAAAGCAACCACTACACATCCTATAATGTAAGCAAGGATTTTTGCAAGCATTTCAATGATTCTTTTTCAGCATCTTTTTTGAATTTTGACTGAAGATGAGGCCGATACGAAAAATTCAAGATCGATTTTATTTGATTGCGAGCGCAGCGAGCGGAAAGAATTTTGCCCAAAAGAAAATAAATTTGGGGTGTCCATTCATCTTTCTGATGCAGCTTTTAATGTAATTGAAACAGCTGAGTTGTTTTAGGTGACAGATAGATGCAATAAGATGAAATTGGTTTCAAGTAAAGTGTGCTTGGGGTAGAATGCCCTACCCTCACCGAATTTTTGACATCCCAGAGTGCAGAAGAACGTTTGCATTTGTAAATGATTCCTTAACGGCACATAGACTTAAAGCATGCGGTATATTTCAACCGTTGTTCATGGAAAAAACCTTGTAAAAACTGTCCACTTATTTTATTGTTTAACAAAATGTTTAAAATTAATCTTGAAGGTCGGAAACCCCGAATTGGAATTCTGGACTAATGACCCATCATAGTGGGTAAGAAATCCCAGAAATTCGGCACTTAT
Source organism: Sphaerophoria taeniata (assembly GCA_943590905.1). NCBI lineage: Eukaryota > Metazoa > Arthropoda > Insecta > Diptera > Syrphidae > Sphaerophoria > Sphaerophoria taeniata. The sequence goes on from OX016540.1 coordinate 48,733,455, forward strand.
TTTTTTCTGGAAATGCGGCCTTATTTCCATGCATAATGCGACCTTATTTCCACAATGCGATTGCCTGTCGGGTGTTATTTCGTTTTCTTCTTGGAAATAAAGCCGCAGCAATTGAAGTGGGGCCCTATTTCGTTGGGCGTTATTTCACTTCCCCCCATCGAATGTTACATCAAATAAAAAGGCCCTGGCCTAGTAACCGAGGTATAGGCTAAAATGTTAATTAATCGCATTATATAAGCGCAATTTCAAATCAATATTACTCACAATTTTCCCCAACAAGTGCTTACAGATATTTCATCTGCCATTGAAAGCGAATCCAGTTCTCGGTTATAAAGTTATAGTCAAAACCTGCCTGTCTTGGACCTGCAGCTATATGTTTTCGACTTAAGGCGTATGACAATGATGCACAGGGCACAGCACAAGCGTTGCAACTCCAACAACGCTTTTAACCATTGTTTTTGGGTATTCAGTTGATTGTGTGAGTGTCTGAGTTTGAATACGTTTCAATAAGTTTTTCGCTTGTTAAGAGTGATCCATTATACCGTATCTACACAGAAAACATTCGACTAATACAACGACTGAACATTCTGACATGTTTGACAGTTGTCAATCAAATGCCGAAACTGGCAACGACTAAACAATAGGTAGGTATTCTCAACTCCACGTAGTTATAAGGTACTACAGTTTTCGGCATAAAATTGTACAAATAACAAAATTTAATTGACAAATATTGTTTATTAAGAGCTAGTACTTAAAAATTACATATGAGAATGATTGCTGTTGATAACGCTGCTAGAAGAGCCTGAATCACTTCAAGTGCTTTCCATTTCATATAAAAACTGAAGTAATTTGTTCGAGCAAAATTAGTTTTAAAAAAGCTTGACAATGCGTGGAATACTGTTCATACTGCTAATATCAGCAATTTCCATATCTGCTGACCTTGAATCAGATATCAAGGACATTATAGAGCAAGTCTCCAAAGACAGTCAAGTTCTGAAAAAGGAAATTATCCCATCCGGAAACAATGTGGGCAATCTTCAACAACGCAGTGCCATTGAATCTCCGTTTTCCGATTTCAAACTCGTCAAATTTGTCACGGAAATCCTTCAACTCAACGAAGTTCAGAAAATTGTCGAATTCCTTAAACAATGGGGTTTTGACATAAACACACTGGTGTCACGTTTGACGACTCAATTCTTACAAAATAATCCTAAAATGTTGGTAAACATAATTGAGCAGCTGACTAGAGAGAGCCCATCTCCTGCTTTGGTGGATGCTATTCATGAGAAAATCAAGACGAGTCCGGATTTCGGTAAATTTGCTAGAGCTGTTCAGGGCCCCAAGCTGAAAGAATTGGTTTATAATGCTGTGAATTCGAAAGGAGTTCAGGAAAAAATGCAAGGTGTTCAAGAACGAGGACTTTTTGGATTTCTGAGGCCAACGCATTTGCGTTTTCCAATTATTAGGTACAATAAAAATACTACTAAACGAAATGATCGATTAACATACGTTTGATTTTGTATAAAATAAAAAATTTAAATAAATGCCTTCTTATTAAAGAAAAACAATGTTCTCAATCAATAGCGTTGAATCAATCACACCAAAAACATAAATGTAAAAAAAGAGCCAAGTTCTCCCGTACAAAAATTCTGCCTAACAAATCAGCCACGAAAAGTAATGAGATCTAAAAGAACGCCAAGTTCTAAGATTCAGCAAGTACTCGTAGGTGCATTGCAAATGTTTTAAGTGGACTTACACCGAATCAACTATTAGTTTTGAAAGTAACTTGTAAACTAATGTAAATTAGTTAATTTTTTTTACTTAGCAAGTTTTCCAAACTTTTTTAATAGTAGGTTACTAAGAGAAAACCCGCCAAGTAAAAAAAATTAACTAATTTACATTAGTTTACAAGTTACTTTCAAAACTAATAGTTGATTCGGTGTAAGTCCACTTAAAACATTTGCAATGCACCTACGAGTACTTGCTGAATCTTAGAACTTGGCGTTCTTTTAGATCTCATTACTTTTCGTGGCTGATTTGTTAGGCAGAATTTTTGTACGGGAGAACTTGGCTCTTTTTTTACATTTATGTTTTTGGTGTGATATCATTACTTTTTGCAAAGATTTTTTTTTTTTTTGATAAGCAGAAAAATCTAAAAATTAATTTTATTTCTTTATATTGACTGGCAGAATTGCTAGTTTGCCAAATTACAATATTCTACGATGATCAGAGCTGCCCCATATATTTTATAAAATTTATTTTTAAATGGGTGGGTTCCACGCCCCCTCAGTTGAAAATCATAAATTTCATATTTTATTTGTTTTATTGCACGATGTACTTGTATGCCAAATTTCTTGATTCTACTGCACTCCAAAGTGCTCCATATAATTTAAATTAATAATGTAAAAGTAGGCGGCTACCACGCCCCCTGATTGAAAATTTTCAAATTTTCGATTTTTTCCTTTGTATGTACCACATGACCTACCACTGTGCCAAATTTCAAGTTTCTAGGGCAACGGAAAGTGCTTCATATAATTTAAATTATTAATGTAAAAGTAGGCGGCTACCACGCCCCCTGATTGAAAATTTTCAAATTTTCGATTTTTTCCTTTGTATGTACCACATGACCTACCACTGTGCCAAATTTCAAGTTTCTAGGGCAACGGGAAGTGCTTCATATAATTTAAATTAATAATGTAAAAGTAGGCGGCTACCACGCCCCCTGATTGAAAATTTTCAAATTTTCGATTTTTTCCTTTGTATGTACCACATGACCTACCACTGTGCCAAATTTCAAGTTTCTAGGGCAACGGGAAGTGCTTCATAATTTTGATGATCTGTCAGTGAGTGAGTGAGTGAGTCAGTGAGTCAGTGAGTCAGTCAGTTACGGTTTTCGTGATTTTTGGAACATTGTATCTTAGAAACTACTTATGCTAAATATCTGAAATTTACTGAGGTGCTTCTTCTTGACTAGCTTAACAAATGATGTGAGTTTGAAACTTTTGGCTTCTTTGGTATAGAAGTAAGAGGGGTGTGGAAAATGCCCTGAGTTGTTTCCTGTAAATAAGGGTGTAGTGCCAAAGTTGCTAGAGAACTTGGCTGGGCACTACCGTGCCCCTTGATACCGAATTGGTTTCAAGGAAACAGTGAGTGCCTAACAATTTAGTCAAAACAACTCCTAGAACGCTAGCCAAATAGGAAACGGCTGATAGGAATAGGCTGATTCTACTGGAACACAGAGGGAACAATATAGACACAACCTACATGACACCCGCACTGAACTTGAACACATCCCTTACAAATGTCTTTCCTGATAGAATGAGTCGACTAATGAAACGAGAATAGCTGATGTGGCGAACGAAAATATATACTGCCGGTTCTTTCGCAGAAAAAAGTGCATTCCAACTGGTTCAGACTTCCATCATCTTCCAAGCCGAAGTATTGACTGCTCTCAAATTTGGTGCTGATATCACAATTTTCATTGATAGATAGTCAAGCAGCATTTAACTCGATTTCTGCTACAAAAATCAAATCGAAGCTTGTAAATTTTTGTCGCCAAAAACTAACTGTTCTAGGCTTACAGCATAACTTAAGAGTCTACTAGGGAGGAACGAGAGGGCGGATAGGCTGGCTGGACAAATCCTGCATTGGATTGAAAATTTAAAAGCCTTGAAACATGTTTCTTATTTTACTTTTAAAAGACGTGTTCCCATATAATTATAGATGTAGACAAAAAAGTCTTACGATTTTTTGTGACCACATCAACTGTTACTTACTTACTCATACTTACTTAACCGGCTTCCAATCCAAGCAGGATCTCAGCCTGAGACACTGCAGCCTTCTATGGGGAACGGTGCCTCGCATGCACTCTCCAGTCGCCAAAACCAAGCGTTCTGGCATCCGCAGTCACTTGATCCTTGTACCATAGGTTCGGTCTTCCTTGTCGTCTCGAACCTGGGGGCTGCAATGAGAATACTTTTTTGGCTGGAGCCTTGTCGTCCGTTCGCTTGATGTGGCCGAACCAAGACGACTACTTTTCTTGGCTTTCTCGACTAAATCCGCATCTTGGTACAGCACCTACAGTTCGCGGTTGAACCTTCTTCTCCATTCGACATCGTCGAATATGAGTCCGAAAATCCGTCTAATAATTTTTCTTTTGAAAGTGCCCAGTATCAATTCCCCTATTTTACTTATCGTCCAACACTCGGGGCCGCCGCCCGCGGCACGCGCGCCGTAAAGAAGGACTGGTAAAATCAACGCTTTATATAGCAGACACTTTGTCTTTCGAGTGATGAGTTTTGAACCCAGTTGTTTTGTCAAACCGAAGTAGAAGCGGTTCGCAAGGGTAATACTTCGTCGGATCGCCACTAAGCTATCGTTTGTGGGATTGATGTTTGTTATAAGGTAGGTGAACTCCTTAACTATCTCGAACCTGTCTCAACCTGTAACTCTAGCAAAAAATGTATACGTGGCTGGAAAATGACAATCCATGGAAATCACAAATTAAAATTACTTTCGTGAAGTAACAAAATTCAGGATATCGCATTGGGTCTACAACTACACTAATGTAAGTCACCAAATCACCAAAGTCAGTCGAATCACCGGCCGATTTTGCTAATTTGCCATTTTTTCTAAGATTTACGAACACTCCAATTTCGATACGCGGTCAAAACTAATCTACGAGTCCGACTGAAATTTTGACGGTAGCCCAGTAGTCTTCGTTAATATACTGCTTAATACTAAATTCTAATTGGCTCCATCATGCGGTGAGGCTAAGTACTTATTAGACCACTCTCGTATGTTTTAGTCTAAAATTATTACCGCATGCCGGAGGGACATTTTTGCATAGCAGTGTGTCCTGCTATTCGTCTGCCATACAAAATGGTTAACTCTGGTGTATCCTCACATATATTTAGATCACTTTCTCTGACAAGACTACTGTTTGGATTTTTTTAGAAAGAATACTAACCTTTAAAACTACGTTTAAATTGATGTGTGTTGCCAGATATTCACTTTTGTCGTTTATTACCTATTTTTATTGCAGCACTTGGTAATTTTACATGAATTTATAGTTTTTAGGTAATATTTAACACTGAACAGTCATGAAAAAGGTTGAAAGCATACTTTTGCCTACCTAGCTTGCTGTCAAAAAGCTTTATTTAACTCTTCTCAGGGAGAGTTAAATTTGGGGTATGAATGTTTAATGGGTGAATTAACAAAATTGAACATTGAAATTACAGTACTTCGCACATGAATGTGATGAACTACAGACACATAGCAGCACTGGCAACTGTGGCCATTGGCTGGGACAGAACACGACATTAATACAACAGAGAGAGACAGATAGACACATAGAAAGTGAGCACACATAACAGAAACCTACGTGGCTCAGAGGAGGAGACCTAGATTTGTATTGTCTCATGTTTTCGCACAGGTGGCCTCAGATAAGCTGGCGATTTTTGTAGAAAAGAATGCTGCTGAAGCTGGGGCTTGAACCCGTAGCGTTCGGCTTAGCAATCGACTACTCTATTCTCTGAGCGTCTGAGCCATGGCCACCTGCATTAACAAAATAAGAGGCATAAAAGTATTGAAAAACAAATTCATTCACCATATTTTCAAGTTTAGTCACGATATTACCAACAAGATTGGTCCATTTCTACTATTCATTGATCCTTAACCTCGCCATCATAGTGGGCCGGAGCATCATCGTATTTTGAAATATCGTTTTGTATTGTATCTTTTAGGATATTCAAGAAATTCAATAATGTTTCCATTTCCATTGAACGACGGTTGTCGTTTTCTTCAATCTATCAGATTTTCTTTTTGGTTTCTTTTATCATTATTTTTTTTTTTAAGTTTTTTAATTACGTTTAATAAATAGAGTGGAGCGACAACTCATGGAGAGGCAAGGCCTTAGTGGCTTACTCTCATCAACAATTCTCTGAGTGCGTTTGAAGAATTGAGGGGACCTACAATTTAACGCTGATTCCGAACGGCAAAGTTGAGAAGCACTTTTTCATGACAGATTGATGCTCTTGGGTGTTTTGTCAGTTCTTCGTAAGAGGCATTGCCCGTGAAGGATGAAATAAAAACTATGGGCACGACTAGGACTCGAACCCACGACGTTCTGCTTAGCAGCCAACGCACCTAACCACTAAGCCGCGGACACTACTTTACGTAGGTACATATCATAGAATTTTCTAAGTAGGTAAATACTTTTTGTTAAGGTCGCTACACACACTACAGCATACTTGACAAGTATACTTGTACAATCTACTTGTACAAGCATACTTATTTTTCATTTCGCCTCCACACGCTACAGCATGCTCGAATATTTTTTCAGTTTATGTTACGAAAATGTGTGAATAGGGCGACGACTTTCTTGCTTTGGCTGCTTTTATCTTATCCGTAAGGGTCAGGGCATAGCTTTCATTGGTTTTCGTCATTGATAATTTTCATTCAGGTTTTAAAAGCAATAAAACAAGAAATAATTGTTAAGTTTGGTACCAAAATGAAGGTAAAGAGTTCAAGAATTTTTTTATCAATTAAAATATTTAATTTAGCCCAAATATTTTGCTATAAATTCATTTTAATTTTTTCAATGATGTAATCGCTTTCAGTGATCAGCTGATTTGTCATTCCTTGTTTCACAGTACCAGCGCACCAATGAAAATGTTCGAATTTCTTTTTGTTCCAGACAATCAGTGGTTCTCTCAATGATCTAGTTTAACCTCAATAAATAAACAAAAATGAATCGACAACAAAAAGAAAAAAAAATATCATCATAAATTAGAAAATTTGAGACCAAATTAATACAAGAGGTAAGAAATTTCCAATGTCTACATGCGAAGCACTCCATTTTCCATTTTCCATTTTCCATTTCACTGACATTTTTGTTCAATGACATAACATTTCAATGAGAGCCTGTCAAAAACATTCAAAAAAATTCCACTGATTTGTTCCAATGATTGAAACCAATGAAAGCTATGCCCTGACCCTAAAAAAGAAACGCGAAAAAAGAAACGTGACGTGTGGTGTAAAGAGTGCGGTTACTGAAGAGAAAAAGCTACTCCCATATCAATTTACTGAGTGAATTGAAGATATGTATATCCGAGTGATTGGCATAATTATCTCAGAATGAGTGAAGAAACATATCTGAAGCTTTTGTCACTCGTAACACCTTTAATTCAAAAACAAGATACGATTATGAGACAAGCTATTACTCCCCACGAGAGATTAACAGCAACATTAAGATTTCTGGCAACCGGAAGGCAGAAGTAGCTATGAAGATCTTAAATATTCGACCATAATTTCACCACAGGTGCTTTTTAATAACGGCATCCTTATCGGCTTGGGGTCACTTAATGTATACTTATCAAGTAAGATTTTGTACGCTGCATCCCTCTTCATCCTATCATGCTATTTGGAAGATTTAATTCGCCAAAGACACGGCTGATTTTCTTCAAATAGCTCGACATGATGATATGGTGACGTAGAGCTTTTTCACGGTATCGGACTACTAATTTATCTGTACAAGCCAAAAAATATAGGTGCACACGTTTCGTTTTGCTTGTGCAAGTATAGCTTGCGCAAGTATGCAGGATTCGAAATCAATCAATCATCAAAATGCTTGAGCAAAATATCCGTACAGACGTTACAGTTTGCTTGTACAAGTAGATTGTACAAGTATACTTGTCAAGTATGCTGTTGTGTGTGTAGCGACTTTAATTGAAAAAAAAACAACGACTGAAAATTTTGTTTTTCTTTCCAAATCGTCTGAAAGCTTCCCTATAGTAATCTCAAAGGTGCAACATTTCTCTATTTCCATTGTGGAACTTTTTACAAAATAACGTCGGCTAGGTCCGCTAGTAGCCAGTTTAATTGTGAATTGAAACCATTCCTGAGCGCATTTAAAGCCTAACAATATGAAATTGTTCTAGCAGATTATAAAAAAGGTTAAAAACATTTACTACACCGAAAAAAAAGACCAATATCAAAATAATATTTTTTTAATATCAATTCTACATTTTCCATTTCTCATATCAATTTGATAGGAAAACGTATTAATCTAACATTAATAATGTTAGAATAACATGTTTCTTATCATCTTGACAATGAAATTTTCAAATTAATATTATTTTGTTTGATATTGCAATGTCATTTTTTCATATCAAATTAAGTTTAATAATTTTCAATATCAATATAACAGATTTCAATATCAAATCTTAATTTTTGACATTTTTAATGTTGGATTGATATGAAAAAAAATTGTTTTAACATTTTAATATCAAATTGATATGAAAACAATGTTATTTTGATACGAAAATTATTTTGATATGAAAAACTGATATTTCGACCCAGCGACCTTCATTTCGACTTATTTTTAACTTTAAAACAATAAGATTGAATTTCTATGCAGCTTATTTGTACATATAATATGTAGAATGCAAATCAGTCAAAAGCGATATCATAAACAATGATTTTGTTTTTTTTTTGTTTTTGGACTCAACATAAACATCGAAGATTTACTATATCACAATACACACTTAGATAAGACCATGCCAGCAAAAAAATAGAGGAATTCGTAAATATTTCTGAAAACTTCCAACGATCGATTTGATGAACTGAGTTTAACTCAATATTTTACGAAAAACAAGCCAAAACTGCCCAGCCTTTCTCAGTTGACAAAATTATCATGCAAAATACGACTGAAGCTGCGAAAAAAACAAAAGAGTTTTTTGAATTTTTTGTACCATTCAGCCATTCCGGCACGGTTGTGTAAAGGCAAGTAATTTATTATTTAAAAATTAATGAACAAAATTGTCGAAAGGCCAAAATGATGACAGACTAAAGATTGAATTTAAATTTCGTTCAAACATGCTTTATAAAATACATTTTATTTCTTATACAAATTATTTCATATAAGAAAACACAGATTTAAGAAAGGAATCCTTTGAATTTTTTTTTAAAGTTTCTTATAACTTTTAAAACAATTGAATTTCACTGAAGCTTATGTAAATAGATGAATGTAAGCAGAGTGATAGTTTTGCATTTACAACAATGCAATCGAATAATATTGCAGCTATAGAGAATTAAGCTATCCTATCTTTCAAGTTGAACTAAACTGCAAATAATGTGCAATTTTGGTTAAAATCGACTAATTGACTACTACAGTAGGATACCATCGCGGACAAACATCATGACACGTAATTTTTAAATATTAAGGACGTGTGCGAATTCAGTTAAAAATGGGTTAAAAATTGACGTTTGGTTAAATTTTGACACTTCGCATTATTTGACTAGCTGCTGAGCAGGTTAAACAATGACAGTAGTGGTTAAAAATTCATCCATTTTTATTTTTTAACCACAATTCATCCAATTCGCACACGGCCTAAGATTTATATTTGAGTGACAAACCAACGAGATGGTCAAGATCAAAAGGATTGTGTATAAAAACCAAAGGCCCTGCCGCCCGGCCATAGAGGCGCGGTATTCGGCACGTCAAATTACTAGAAAATCCAAACGCGTTTTTATTTTCTCTCTTTCTCTAGATTCTAGAAAAAAAAATAATACAAAATACGGCAGACTGCTGTTGTGTGTGAAAATTTAGGTACTCACTTTTTACACAAGAACAAATAGACGGTTCATGGTGGATGGCGTTGCGTTGTATGGATGCTTTTATGATAGGTTTCTGGATTTTTGAAATCAGCTTGTTCGTTTTTTTGTTTTTGTTTTAAAGTAATTCATGAAAAAAGAAAGGGTATCGGTAGAAAGTGTTTGACGAATTATTATTTTATTAGGGGTTGAACATTTAAAAAAGTGATTTTGGTGTGCCGCGTTACCCTTATCTGTTTATGAGTATAGCGCCATCGGTTATTGATCTTTTTCTAAGAACAGGTCAATTAGGAAGAACAACAAGTTGTTTGTTGTTGGTAATTGTTTGTAGGAATGTATAGGGTCTAAGCGAGGAATATGAATAGTAATAAAAATAATGCAGAAACTGAACTCAGTTACACGATTTAGTTCGGGTTTTTACATATACCATAACAATAATTGTTGTTTATTCTAACAACTACAATTATTGTTATGCACAATGTCCTGGGACAATGGTTATTATTGCAAGAATGTACAATGTACATAGGTATAGTGATTTCTTTTTTTCGAAAAATAAAGAAGATAAGAACGAATTTGGGTTTTCCAGTAATTTGAAGATGCGCCCAATGCCGCGCCGCTCGCCCTCGGCTGGCGGCGGCGCGGTGCGCGGTCCCTTTGTTTGAATTACACACAATCCTTTCCATTTCATGACCATATTGTCGGTTTGTTATCAACATTGGACAAATCCAAAAACCTCGGGTAGCCGGGTTAGTATTTTTATCTTTTTCAATAAAAATTCTAACTCAATTCTTATTTCATTTGAATTTGTTGTACAATTTCAATACTGTAGTGACATTATTATTATCAATTGGAAATGGTTAAGCTTTAAATTTTATGAATAACTAGCGGTACCCTATGTTGCTGCGCCACCGCCAGGGCACTGGTTATATGCTATGTTATGTTATCTTACTATACATGTATGTAAAACGTTTCAGTTCGATAGGATTATCAGAAGTAGGCTTAAATTGATTTTGGATGTTTCGACTATCTAATGCCCCCCCTTCCCCCCACAAACACACGATCGGCACCAAACCTTCGCAGGAACTTTCTTTGGACTTAGCTCTACCTACCCCGCATATTTCATTAAAATACATTCGGCAGTTTAGGAGTATGAAAAGGACATAGGTACATAAAAAGATACATCCATTTTTATATACATACACTAGTCAAAACAATTAAAGGAACACTTGAAAAAACTCAAAAATGGAGTGGTTTTTTAAAAGGCTGTATCTCAGTAGAAAAAAGTCAGATTGAAGTGAAATAAAAAGTTTTTCAAAGGCTATCATTTTTTCTTTTCAAATTATTTTGAGTTAAAAAATTACCGTTAGTCGTTTTTGCTTGAGCGAAAAAAATGTTCACTCAATTTCAAAATCGAAAAAAAAATAAACTTTGAGGTTTCATAAAATGAACGGAAATTTTTTTTCAATCTAACCAATCTAAGATTCAATTTTAGAATTTTGTTGGCTATAATTCACTGTTTGGTTCAGATCGCTACGATTTTTTTTCTAATCAAAAAATGGGTTTACATTTAAAAACACAATTTTGACTTTGGACCCTAATAACTCTGCTAAATATTGATTTACAAAAAAAATAAAGGCAGATTTGAAAAATTTGTTAAATTTTCTACACAAAAACATTTTGAAAAAATAAAAATATTTCTTTTTTCAATTTTTTCTATCAATTTATAAAAAGGTCCAAAATACGCATTTTTCAACTTTTTCATAAAAACTACCGTTATTTTGTGCTTTTCAGTGATACAACTTATCTGAGGCTTAATTATTAAAGCTCATAAAATTTCCTTGATTTCGGTGAAAATTTCACATCAATACGATTTACCGTTTCTCTGTTTCGATCAATCAAACTTACGAAACACTTTTTTTCAATTTTAAGGAAAGCTTTGTTTTTTCTTATTTATCTGTTCTTTTGAATTTGTTTATTTTTTAAATTTTTTTATTTTTTTCATTATCATTATGAATTTGTGAAATTCGGACGAATTTCCTTGTTTTTGATGAAAATTCGTCTGAATTTCACAAAGTCATAATGATAATGAAAAAAAAAAAAATAAATAAAAAATAGACAAGTTCAAAAGAACAGAAAAATAAGAAAAAACAAAGCTTTCCTTAAAATTGAAAAAAAGTGTTTCGTAAGTTTGATTGATCGAAACAGAGAAACGGTAAATCGTATTGATGTGAAATTTTCACCGAAATCAAGGAAATTTTATGAGCTTTAATAATTAAGCCTCAGATAAGTTGTATCACTGAAAAACACAAAATAACGGTAGTTTTTATGAAAAAGTTGAAAAATGCGTATTTTGGACCTTTTTATAAATTGATAGAAAAAATTGAAAAAAGCAATATTTTTATTTTTTCAAAATGTTTTTGTGTAGAAAATTTAACAAATTTTTCAAATCTGCCTTTATTTTTTGTGTAAATCAATATTTAGCAGAGTTATTAGGGTCCAAAGTCAAAATTGTGTTTTTAAATATAAACCCATTTTTTGATTAGAAAAAAAATCGTAGCGATCTGAACCAAACAGTGAATTATAGCCAACAAAATTCTAAAATTGAATCTTAGATTGGTTAGATTGAAAAAAAATTTCCGTTCATTTTATGAAACCTCAAAGTTTATTTTTTTTTTCGATTTTGAAATTGAGTGAACATTTTTTTCGCTCAAGCAAAAACGACTAACGGTACTTTTTAACTCAAAATAATTTGAAAAGAAAAAATGATAGCCTTTGAAAAACTTTTTATTTCACTTTAATCCGACTTTTTTCTACTGAGATACAGCCTTTTAAAAAACCACTCCATTTTTGAGTTTTTTCAAGTGTTCCTTTAATTGTTTTGACTAGTGTAGTAGATATCAAATTGATCTTTAATACAAATTTTATATTTTTCATATCACATTGATATTACAAACATACATTATTCATATCATGTAGGCATATCAAAATGATATTTCTCCTATAAATTTCAAATGGTTATTTTAAGCAACGGTTTCAACAGTTATTAGATTTTTTTAATATCAACTTAAAGTGATGTTCATATCAGATTTATATTTGAAAATATCAATTTGATAATATAACATATCAAAATGATATTTCCCATATCATTTTCAAATAGTTCGTTTTTAAGTAACGGTTTCAATAGTTAGTTGATATTATTAATATCAATTTAAAATGATTTGCATATCACGTTAATATTTTGCATATCAATTTGATAATAATTCATATCAAAATGATATTTTTCATATAATTTTGAAATGGTTTAAATATTGTTTTGATATTTTTCATATCAAATTGATATTTTTTGTAAGTATTTTGATATTTTTCAATATCAGTTTTGTAACGCAGATGGTTCACATTCTTTGTCTCGTTCTGTTGGTGTGTACGCACACGCCTTAGCATATTTGAATCGAAAGAAATTTCAGTCATTCGTGTTATGTATTTCAGAGAGGAAAGTTGTTGTGCTCCGCATTTTATATTTGAAGTGAATAAAAATTAAAATAGTATCCGTGTCTATTGTTTAATAAAAAAAAACATTCATAAATGCTTATTGTTTATTTCATCCTCCGCGTTTTCAAATGAATACGCAAACATTAACATTCAAAGTTAACTATCTAAATCGTGCTCCGTGTTTGATCAAAGTGAACTAAAACTCAAAAAATATCCGTGTTAATTCCTTATTATAAACATAAATACTTTGTCTATTTCTTCCCCCTCGATTATTAGTGAAGAACAAAATTTAAGACTAGGAAATGGAAAGTGCAGAAGGCATTGTTCTTAATTATAATGATTGTGTTGTGCTTACAGACGAGGAAGTGAATAGTTTACTGTGTGATCCTCAGTGTTCCGTACCAGGAAAAGCCATCCAAACAAAACTCGACAGTTTACTCATTGAGTGGAATTTACAAAAAATTTCAAAGGACTTAGAAGGTAAGAACATTTCCAAAAGATATCTTTTGCTCTATTAAATTATTATAAAATGGTGTTTATTTCACATAAAGTGTTTAGTTCGATTGTATTTTAAATGAAAATGTAGGTACAGTAAATTTTGTGTGATGATTATTATTGAGACTGCCTGTACATTAGGGTGGAGCGAGTTTTTTGTTTCAATATTTCTTTTTTCCTGTATTATAAATGTTTGACCCGTGGTCTTAAATGTATAAATACCAAATTTTAGACTTCTACATCAACATCTTCAGGTGGCGCGCTAGACTTAGTATAAGCGAAAAAAAGCCCTCTCAAAACGGTAGAAATAAAATGCATTAGAACTTGTTTTTTGTAATGTAATATATTGTATATATGAAAAGATATAAGAACAAAATACAGAATTTAAATAAGTTTAATTGTGTCCATCGGAACTTGTTACACCTTCAGTACGCGTACGGTTGAAATATTGGGAGTTTGTTTCAAAACATGGTAATTCCTGCCTAGATTTGGTTTGGATTAGGTTCGGTTACTTTTTCATTTGCCCAATCTATTAAGTCGTAGTAATTTTGTGCTTCTATTTGTAATTTAGGAAGTTGAAACTCACGAACTTGGTTGCCTTTTTGCTGTTGTCTTGCTCTAGTTAATCTTCGGAGAGCTAGCTCTCTTATGTGTGATTGGTCATCTTGCAACATGGCTAACAACAAGTTTTCTGGGTGTACGAAAAACGAATTTCTTTGTATAGCTCGAACAACAATGTTTTTAAGGTCATCCCGCAAGTACAATGACCTTTTAACAATGTTGAAAATGTGAATCGGACCATATTTTCATGATGGCTTTGTTTTTATATCAAACCAGGTTGGTGCGTAGACTTTCACAATATATACGACAAGTTCTTTGAGGTTGTCCGAAGGGTTTTCTGTGCCAATATATACCTAACCGAAGGATTCTGTTTGCAAAGGTAAGCCATCGAGAATGTGCCAGCTTTCCATTTTTATGAGTCAAAGGCAAAGGAATTTATTATTTTGTAATTAGAAATTAATGTTTAAGAACTTTAAAACGCACAATTCGAATTTGTAGACTTTGATTCTGATACACTACTTCAAAAAAATATTTTAAAAATTACTCTAAATTGAAGGAATAATGAAATAGTAGGTTAGGTTAGGTTGAACGGGCTGATAGTTGATGTTGTTACCATCACACTTAGATCAATGTAGATCCATTGTGGTACCCCGAAGTGTTGTAACTTCCTGAAAAGATATAATAACCTATGAATCATGTAGTTCGTTTAACCATTTAGAGGTCTTGACAAAGTTTAGTAAACTTTTGCCTGGCAGTTCTGATAGTTCCTCTAGTTCATTAAAGAAGAAGTTGCCTAGAGTTTTCTTCCTAGCAAGACAGAGCGAAGGACAGTGGCAGAGAAAATGAGCAGTGACTTCATGCTCGTTTTCATCACCGCAGCCTCTACAAAGGTCATCAGTACAAAAATAGTAGGTCTTTATTTTCTTTTTTATTCAAATCATTTGCGCCAACTAAAAGTAAAATCAAAGGTTCCTGATTCAAAATATCTCTGATTTGACGAATTTTTTTTTTTAATTTGCAATAATTTTTTAAAATTAAAGTCGTCTGCGCCACCTGAAGATAAAGTCATATTCAACTGATATTTTGCATAAATGTTGTTCTAATATAGGGTCACCAAATTATGATTATGAGATTTTTTTTTCATCATATTTGCTCCAGCCTACTGTACATGTTCGATTATGTCATTGAAAAAGAATTTATAAATACCTCACAAAACAAGTTAACTTGTAAACATTTTCCATTTTCCAAATTTATAGAGAGTGGAGTCACTTATGAAAATATCAAATATTTAGAACAAGCTGAAATAGAACGTATTTTCCCGGGAAGAGAAAACATAGGACTTCAAGCTGAGTTCAGACATAAATTGTTTTCTTGGAAGCTCAAAAATGTAAATATGTTCTTAAATACGCAACAAAATAATTTTTTGATTTTATTTAAAATTTAGTTTTCAAATGATCCAGATGTCTTACAATCATTAAACAGCAGTTACAATGCAAATGTTGGTGATTGGCTTCGCAAAGTTAGCAGTTGCGATGCCCTCCTTCGTCCTTCACATTCAAATACTCCGTCATCGCTTGAATCATTAAATTCACTATTTTCTACGGTTAGTTGACTAAATACATACATACACAATATAGTTTCATAAGTATGTAGCCAAACTCAGTTTAACACACTCCAAAAATAAAAAATAAAAATATAAAAAATAAATTTTTCAATGCTTAATTGAATTAGAGTTTTTATTTACTTCAAATATAATATATTACCAGTAATATAAACATAATAGCAATAGCTTCTTAAACACGGCTAACAATGTGAGAAATGTTTAAAAAGCAGAACAATATCTAACTTCTATTTCTTTATAGCATGTCCGCGATATTCTTAAATCAACGAATGTAGGACAAGGTTTGCTCGAACAATACGCAGAGCAAAATACATTAGAAAAAGAGCAACGGAAAAGTATTGTGAATTGCATTGTTGAGTATTTTTTGACTATAAAAAAATACTTATGTAATTCCTAAGCCACGTCAGCTTGATATCATTGCTGACGAAATTGTGGAAGTTTTTCCCACAGAAAACAAAGAAATTTATTTTATTTCCCGCAAAGACGGAAGGCGGCTAAATCCTTGCGGGCTCCTTTTTAACAGATTTAACAACATCAATAGAAATAAGCGCAAAATTAGGTGCAAACAATCTCTCGAGCTGAGTTGTGCCTCCACCAATACGGAAAGAAAAATTGTTCAACCCAACGAACAAAATGTATCCTTTAAAAATAAGATGCAGTATATGCAAAACAATGAAGGCGAGTGGCTGACGCTGTGGACCTCCACTTTTACATATCGACACAACGATATAGCTAATAATTCGCTACAAATAGTATTGGATGACTGGCCTTTCTATAAGCAAGTTGGAGGAGAAAAATTTGTAAGTTTTTTCATTAAAAAATAAATACTTGTCAATTACACAGGTCAACAAAAAAAAAAGTTTTTTGAGTCTGTTATTTAAACTATATTTTCTGATGATGTGCATCGAAAAGTAAATAGAAACTCCAATAATGATTATTAAAGTTTGCTTTTGTGGTAAATATCATGAAAAGTTTATATTTCGTACTTTGTTAGATTTTTTCAAGAGCCTTTGCAATTATGATGCAAAAGAGAGATGTGGGGGCCTGTAGGTGTGAAGAGGCTAAGCGGAAAGCGAAAACTCGAACGCTTGGAGCGTTTGGCACCAAATTTTGAGGGAATGTTTGTACAAAATCAGCCAAGCCGTTCATGAGATATGGTAAAAAATGTGGAAACCCCATTTTCCCTATAGAACGTTAACTATATGCATTTGACCATGTGATGGTCCTCAACATAGTTGTTGTGCATGAGCCAGCAAAGGTTTCTGAGCTGTTACGATCTTACTTTCTGACCCAGCAAACATTGTTTTTCTATATATACACAAATTTCATACAAATTCGTTGAGGACTTACTTCTTTTTTACCATGGAGTGTTTTGCACCAACTTTTGAGGGAATGTTCGGTTACAAAACCGACCAAGCCCTTTATTGCCCGGAGAATTGGGTTGATGGGTATCGGAGTGTGGGTAGCGGGGTAACGGATTAGCGGATATCAATTAGCGGGTAGCGCGTAGAAGAAGTGGGATGCAGGTATTAGGGTATCAGCTGGATAGCGAGGAAGTAGGTAGAAATTAGTGGGGTAGCAGGTAGAGGGTAACGAGTTACAAAAGCTTAGGTCTTTTCTTTATCGATTGAGGCAGTACGAAGTCTTCGGGTCAGCTGATTTCTAATATGCTTGTAAGCTTCAAAGTCATGGGTTGCAGAATGTCACTTAAAGTGCACGTGCTTCATGTGCACTTAGACAAATTTAAAGATAGCTTGGGTAAATATTCAGAAGAGCAGGGGGAACGCTTCCACCAAGATATAATGAATTTCGAACAACGTTATCAAGGACAATACAATGAAATTTTTTTTTTTGAAATTACCACGCCTCTTTCCCCCTAGATACCGCGCGCGCTGGGTGATTACATTTGGGGCCTCATACGAGAAAGTTCTTACTTTCACAAGAGAAATACAAAAAAATTTCAATTTTAGACTTTGTTTTTACATTTGTTTTTGAATTTTTGTATTTATTTATCTTTTTTCTATAGTAAAAGTTTAAAAAATATTTATAATTCATAAGTTGTTTTCCTTTAAAATATAAATAAAACTGAAAATAGGGTTTTTCCAGCAAATTTGAAATTTCGTTCTGGTAGTTACAAAAGCAAACTTTATAATGTAAAAATATTTTTTTTATTTTTTAGTTAGGCATAAGTAATCAAAATCCGCGGTACAGAACTCAGACTCAAAATTCATGTTGACCGGTGTTATCTAGTAATGAATATTTTGTTTATATTTTTATTTATAGATCGACCTGGACTTTGAGCAGTTGTATCCAGGGAAACAGTTCAATATGACCAATAAATTTTCTGATTTGAAAAACAAACTCAACAAATTATACTCCAAATATATAAAGGACAAACATTATAAGCAGTTGTTTGAGAACATCAAAGACTCTTCTACTGATGAAAGTAAGATAAATATTATTTTTCTTTATCTAAACATAATTTTCTTATATAAAAAAATGTATTTTCTATTTACAGATTCCAAAGACGCACTGTATTTTATACTTTTGAACACAGTGCTTAAACCTACTCATAGGCGATCTGTCAAAGGGCAAGGACATGCGAAGACAACAATTCAAGACGCAATAGACAGCTGCATTACCCACGCCAACGTCATCAACGACTTGGAAAGGATTAGAGAACAAAAGCTAAAAGCACAAATTGAAGTCAAAGGTACAATCCAACCCTATATTATAATTATTGGAACTGTTTTAGTACAACTAACAGATTTTTATGTTGTAGTTGGGGAAACCCTTTATAAATTTTCTTCGTTTGTGTCTGCACTTGAAACTTGTTTTAAAGCGTTCCAAGTATTTAATTTACAATATCCGAAGGAGTCAGAACTTTTTTGGCTCTTTATACAAAAATATATATTTGATATCGAGACCGAATTTGATATAAAAAGTTCTGTTCTTACAGAATTTATAGAATCCTTAAAGGTTTATTAAACCATGTTTTTCTAACATATCCATTTTTTTTTAAATTCCATTTCACAGTTATTTGCTTTGAATTTCATTTTTATCCTTGAATAATTTCATATTCCAATCGTAACAGAACAGCGAAGTGTTTTGTAAGTTGTTCAGTTTTCTTCGACTTCAAACAAATTTTTCCTCTATTTCGAAAATAGAATTATCTTAATCCTTTCAATTTTGAATTTGTGTTGCATTTCATCTATTCAAATTGCATATTTTCATTTTAATTTCCTTTCAGTCAAGTGCAACATATAATTAGCATACACAATTCTAGTTGCGCTTTGTCCTTATGCTATTTTTTTCATTTTGAATGTATTAAATAAGTTTTTTTAAGGCGTTCAAAGTTTTAAACTTTAATTATCCTAAAAAGTTCTTTTCTAGCATCTCCATTTTTCATTTTTTTAAATTCCATTTCACAAAACAAATGTTATTTGCTTTGAATTTCATTTTTATCCTTGAATAATTTCATATTCCAATCGTAACAGAACAGCGAAGTGTTTTGTAAGTTGTTCAATTTTCTTCGACCCCAAACAAATTTTTCCTCTATTTCGAATATATAATTATCTTATACCTTTCAATTTTGAATTTGTGTTGCATTTTATCTATTCAAATTGCAACCCAATGGCCATAATCTTTCTTTCAAAACGAAAATAGCGATTAAATCCTTGAAGAGTAACTAATACGTACGAACATTTGGTATACATTTATTTTTTTCAAGTGCAACAAATATTCATAGTGTTTTTGCGCTTTATTCTTTTTCTCCTATTTTTGATTCAATTACAAAATTTCAGTGTGTTACACAAAATCGGAAAAACCTTATTAAAAAAATGATGATACATTGTTTTAAATGTCCTTGTTCCTTTGATAATTTGAAAGACCTATCCACTCATTTCAGATTAACTCACGGCCTTAAATCAAACGATAACTATTCATGTATGCATACAAATTGCAGTCAATTATTTTCGTGTCTTAGTTCTTTTAAAAGGCATGTACAAGCTCATTTGAAAGATAGCGTACGAGTAGAATCCGAAATTTCTTTGATTTTGAGTTCACCCGAAAAAGACTTTAAAAAAAATGATACTTATTCCTCACTTTCACTATCACTGCCACCAGAAAGTTCATTTTCCAATATGTTTTCCTGTCTCTTGTCGTCAAATTCAGACTACACCTCATTAAAACATTCTATTCTATGTGCTTGTAAGAATTTTTCAATTAACTTACACACAAAAAACAATCTTACCAGAAAGGACGTTTTGAGTATACAGCAAGATGTTGCTGATATTACATTAAAAATATCTAAATGTATTGAAAGTAAGATTACAGACTTTATTCCAAAACCCGATCAAAAGGAATTTTCAGATTTTTTGAAGTTTTGTGAAAATCCATTCAGTGAAATAAGATCAGAATACAGATTTTTTCAGCTCATTGAGAGCTCAGACCAATTTGCTAAGCCCCAGATTTTTACTATAAATAATGAAATATCAGAAATTATTTTGGGAGGCGAACCAACAATAGATGCTAGTAATGTTAAGGGTTGTATAATGCCAATCGAATTTCAGATACGTAAGTTCTTTGAACTTCCAAATGTCTTAAAAAACACTTTGAACAATTTAAATTTCTTAGCTAATGAAACTGATATTACTCATTTCGTTAACTCGTCTTGTTTTAAAGAAAAATTAAATCATTATAAGGGAAGAACGATAATACCATTTTTTCTGTACCTTGATGATTTTGAAATTAACAATCCGTTAGGAAGTCATGCGACTGTAGATTCAGTTTGCGGTGTATATTATACATTTCCCTCTATTCCTCAGCATCTTTTGTCTAATTTGGATTTTATTTTTGTGGCAGCTTACTTTAAAACCAGGGAAAAAAAATTTATGGCAACGATCCATTTTTGCGTCCTTTAATAGACATTTTTAGATCACTTGAAGAAACTGGAATAACTATAAGAGCTGAAAACAGTACTTATCAGGTTTATTTCGTTCTTTCAGCTATTATTGGTGATAACTTGGGCCTCAATGATATCCTTGGATTTACGAATTCCTTTTATTCCTTATTTTATTGTCGATTTTGTACAAGAGATAAAAGTCAAATGCAATCCGATTGCGTTGAGTTTCCAGACTCTTTACGAAATGAAGAAAATTATAATGTTGATCTGGCTAAAAATGATGTTAAGACAACTGGTATTGTAAACCATTGTTTGTTGAACAATTTACCAACATTTCATGTCACCAAGAATTTTGTTGTCGACATTTGTCACGATTTATTGAAGGAGTTTGTAGATACGACGTTTGTGAAATATTGTTATACTTTATCCTGGAACTAAAATTGTTCTCAATTAAAGTGTTGAATTACAGAAAACAAATGTTCAACTATGGAGAAACTGAATTAGGAAATTTATCACCACCAATTGAAATGCAACATTTAAAAACCAATAAAATCAAAATGTCAGCTAGAGAAATGATGACATTTATTCATTTTCTGCCATTGATAATTGGCGATTTAATACCCCCTGATAATGATGTTTGGATTTTTTTTTTAAGTCTTCTGAAAATAGTTGATTCCGTTTTAATGAGTCGATTTAATCCAAAAAACCTTGAAAATCTTGCTAAAAATATTGAAATGCACAATTCAAAATACACTATCATTTTTAAGAAACCACTTAAACCAAAATTTCATTTCTTGAACCACTATGTTAGAATCCTTAAACTAATTGGTCCCCTGAAATATATATGGACTTTTCGATATGAATCGAAACATCGAGAAGCTAAAATATATGCTAGGAATATTTCTTCCAGAAAAAACATTTCGTATACACTGAGTATGAAAGCATCACTTAAGTTCACCAATTTTTTGTCGGATTATGAGTTAGGTTTCCCCAACGATATTAAATACAATGAGTCGGATTGTTATGATTTATTTCAAGAAGATATAAAATTAAATATTAGTAACTTTGCAACAATAAAACATAAATTCCAAAAACTTTTGGCTGTTAAATCATTACTTTATAAGGGTACATTGTATAAGAAAGGTTATTTTGTCACTATTAAAACCAAAAATATTTTGCAACTGCATGAAATAATAGAATTATTAATAGATGAAAATCGAGAACCATATGTCTTGGCTCATGAATATTCAAATTTGAAATTCTCAGATCACTACCAATCCTACTTTGTGGGTGCAAAAAAAAATGTTTATAAAATTATTGATATAAAGTTTTATACAAGTCCACCAATTCATTTATATTACAATTGTAATGGATCGGCTATGATTCGAAACAAAGTATTTTAAACAAATCATTAAAAAATATATCATCACTTAACATCAGTTTACAAATGAGAATGTTTGTTGAATAAAATTATAAAAAAAAAACTATGTAAAAATGAAATAAATACAATGAAATTATTTATCAATAATATAAAATATATTGAATATTTCATTAAATTACTTATCCTTAAAGAATATATATATGTTTTATAATAAATATTAATTTATTCATTATTTATTTAATCACAATTTATGAGAAATACGCTAATAAAATCTATTTATTTTTTATAACGATAGCAAAATGTTTATTTTTTTGTTAAAAAACTTCTTTCATCAACTTCGTTCATTTTAAAGGGTTTAAAGGGAAGCTTTTCACAATCAAATTTTAATTTTTGACAGATTTTTTCTGATTTCTGAATGACTTCCAGAGAAAAGTAAGTACATACCAACTTGTTATCTATTTTTATTTTTATAAAAAAAAAAAACAAGTAAAATAAATAATCATGTAACAACTAATAATTTTAAAATCAACTTTACAGGTCACAGTGATAGTAGACATTATCAATTCAATACTTTTAATATGAATTAAACGATATCAAAACAATATTTTTCATATTACGGTGATATTATAAAATATCAAAAAAATATATCCATTTGATATTAAAACCATCAAATTGACATTAAAAATATCAGATAAAAATATCAAAACAATATTTTCAATATCACGGTGATATTATAAAATATCAAATAAAAATATCAATTTGATATTAAAACTGTCACATTGACATTAAAAATATCAGATAAAAATATCATAACAATATTTTCAATATCACGATGATATTACAAAATATAAAAAAAAAATATCAATTTGATATTAAAACTATCACATTGAAATTAAAAATATCAGATAAAAATATCAAAACAATATTTTCAATATCACGGTGATATTACAAAATATCAAAAAAAAAACATCAATTTGATATTAAAACTATCACATTGACATTAAAAATATCAGATAAAAATATCAAAACAATAACTTTTCATATCATTTTGATATCAAAAAACATATAAATTTGATATTATTTAATATTAAATTGATATGATGTAATATCAAACCCCCAGTATTTTATACAGGGTTTTTTTTAATGTTAATTTAACATTTTTTCATATCAAAATAGTATTTTTCAAACACAAATGATATGACGATCATATCAATATTGATAATTTTAATGTTAGCTGAAAATTGTAACGAAAAATTATCAATTTTGCATTGAATTATCAATTTTTTTTTGGGTGTACCCTTAGGCACCAACTCTTTCCTTCCACTTCAATGAATTGAGTAATTGCTCCACTTTATAAACAACTAGCTGACCCTGCAGACTTCGTTCTGCCTCAATCGATAAATAAAAGCTCTAAGCTTTGGTATCCCGCTACTACTCTACCCGCTACCCTCTACCCGTTAACCCAATACCTTCTACGCGGTACCCGCTTTGCGCTACCCTAGTAACCGCTATGATTGTCCCCCTTATTTGCTGATCTTCACGTTAGATTGGCCCAAAAAATTGATTTTATTCAGGCTATATCTAAAGTGAAAATATTATAAAAATTCATTGAGGATTGAGCGGATATAGATTCCCTACCGGATTTACAAACTTAACAATACAATTTAAGGTCTTGAAGTTCTTCGTGCTCTCGCAGAGTTTTCCAAGTTCCCAATCAGAAATTTTGCATTTTTCCATTTGAAAATCAATGCACCTACAATTAGATGCAATTTTCCCTTTGAAAACCAATAGGTTTTCTGAGTTTTGCATCAAGAACTTTCTATTTTCCATTCGAAAACCCATTTTGAAATTTTCCAGTTTTCCATTTGAAAGCCAATGCACCTACAATTAGATGTAATTTTCCTTTTGAAAACCAATGGGTTTTCTGAGTTTTCCATTTGAAAACCAATGCACCTACAATTAGATGCAATTTTCCCTTTGAAAACAAATGAGTTTTCCGAGTTTTTCATCAAGAACTTCCTATTTTCCATTCGAAAACCCATTTTGAAATTTTCCAGTTTTCCATTTGAAAACCAATGCACCTACAATTAGATGCAATTTTCCCTTTGAAAACAAATGAGTTTTCCGAGTTTTTCATCAAGAACTTTCTATTCTCCAATCGAAAACCCATTTTAAAATTTTCCAGTTTTCCATTTGAAAACCAATGCACCTGCACTTACATGCGATTTTCCCTTTGAAAACCAATATTTATAATGCGAAATTTTCATGCACGTAGATTGTGGAAACTAAAATCCATGCCTTTTTAAAATATCGATGTTAAAATTTTCTTTTGCATAGAAAATCGTGCCCAAGAATTCGCGTGTAAACATTGTTTTGGTCCAAAAGCTTAAGTAGGTGTTTAGCCTTAAATATAATAAGGAAGAATGAAAAGGAAATGAAATGAAATGAAATCAATGTTTTTTCCTATTAATATTTATTTCTTTTACTTTCAGAATATCCTACTGCACCGAAGAAAAATTTGGGTACATTTATAAAGTAAGACTTTTGTTTGTTTATTGGTTTATCGACTACAAACATACAACCGACAAACAAACAAAAGTCTTACTTTATAGTATATTAGTATAGATATAGATATAGATATAGATATAGATATAGATTGTAATAGACGAGCTACTTCCTCTAAATGACAACTTGTTATATATTCGAATGTAAACACCAAGCACGAGCAAAATATTTGCTTAATGTTTTTGTAAATTTGTTGACATTCCAATCGAAGACTTCAAGCCGATACTGAACGATCACAATCACTTGAAAATCTATGTATTTAAACACAAAAATGCAATTCAGCGAATACAGTTTTAACATTCTCTGAAAATGAAAGCAACTTGTATCGGTGTTCTGCTATTGGCAGTTGCCATTTCGGCTGATCTTCAGTCTGACATTAGCGACGTCATCAGTCAATTTTCCCAAAGTCCAAATTTACGATCACCAACGTCAAAGGATGTTGATTCAAAAGAATCCAATCAACATTTATTGGTTCAGTTTTTCCAAGTAACAGAAGTAAGAAATTTGATCAATTTCCTTGAACGACGAGGAATTGATATTCGCGATGTGATTTCGAAAATAGTCAACACTCATCATATTCACATATCAGAAAATGCATTGACCATGAGCGATCTTGTTTCTCATGTGATGATGTCATTGTCATCGCCCAACGTTGCAAAAGTGATCAAGGAGAAAATCGCATCCAGTGTGGACTTTAGAAAGCTTGTCAGTGCCATGAAGGAGCCAGAATTCAAGACCCTTTTCTACAAGGCTTTGAATTCAAAAGAAGTTCTGACTATAGGACCACAACAAAGGGGATTCTTCAAGAAAATATGGAAGAAGGTCTTGGCGCATGGAATTCAAGTCAGTATCCCATTCGCTGGATAGAGTTTGTTGATTTTGATCTTACTTGATTTTATAGTCTTTTTGTCAATAAACGGTTAAAAAAAAATGCATTTGAATATTGGTTGAAAAGTTTATTTTAGATTTGTTTTCGGAGAAGCGTCAACTTTTTGTCAAGTCAGCACTGGTTCTTTCTCAGGTAAATTAATTATAGTGAACCTGGTCGATGGATGTTTCCCTTTTTTATGCCTACGGCACAACTGGAGTTCTTCTACATATCGTAGGTTTTAGGCGTCCTGGTCTACGCCATCCTTCCATCTCCTCTAGTTTCCAGGCGTCCAATGTAATGACAAGATGGTTCTCTAACTGATTTTTAGACTCAAGAGAATAAAAATAAAGACAGTGGTGCGACAACTCTTGAAGAGCCAAGACCTAAGTGACTTACTCTCATCAACAATTCTCTGGGTGCGTGTGAAGAATTGGTAACCTACAATTTAACGCCGATTCCGAACGGCAAAGTTGAGAAGCACTTTTTCATGACAGTGGAAGTTTTTTCAGTTCTTCGCAAGAGGCAATGCCTGTGAAAGATGAAATAAGAACTTTTAGGCACGAGTAGGACTCGTACCCACTACGTTCTGCTGCAGCCAACGCACCTAAAAACTAAGCTACGGGCAGCTGCTAGCCAACTAACTTAAGAGAATATCTCTTATAAATGGTTACCATCGTTTCTTCGTTAAATTGTCTGCTTCATCAAAGTGTAGTTTTAATCGGTCAGGACTCGGGAAGCAGAAGGCCTTTGGGGTCGGTGACCAGATTTCCCTCTCTGTCCACAGCGACTTAAAGCTACTGCCTTATGTTTCAGACAAATTGTTGGAACTTCCCGGTACGGCCCTTGCTCTCCATTTCTTTTGATAGAAAATCATTTTTCCATGTTGCCTTTCTTCTCTGAGCTTAATATATTATTTTTGCATTATTTTAACGTGCAGGCCTTCGCTCCGATCTCTGCGATTGTTTGCTAAGATTGAGTTACTTGGTTAGTTGATTTTACTTTCAGGATCTACCATTTCTTTCTCATCAAGCTCTTAGAGAAAGTTTCCAAGTGCGTAGTTATTGGCTTCAATATCAGGTCTATCAAGTTACAAGTAATTGTATTTAGAAGATGTGTTTCGTAGATCCTTCCTAGCTTCTGTTGGCTGGTATCCTTATATAGCAGGGACACCCTCGTTCTTTTATATTTCACTCGTTCTTGTATTACTTCAGCCAGAGACAAAAACGGTGTCTTACCTATTCTACCGAAACTAATAATTACTAAATACGGCAGGATTAAAGTGCAGCAAGAGGAACATACAAACAAACACACAGAGTAAAGGAAACCATATGGAACAAAATTTGTTCACATTCATCATCTTCGTATTGTTGGTGCAAATCTTGGTTCGACCATAGATATTGAAGACAGTAAAAAAAAAAAAAACAGTTCTTGTGTCATTTTATTTTATTTCACAACTTTTCAATGACTTCTACATTTATTTCCCAAATTTCACTTTTATAGTCAAAGAAACTTTAACTTTTCGTACTTGCATTCCATTGCAACCTTCACAGTTAGCCTTCGCATTCAATCTACACTAATATATAAAGCTGAAGAGTTTGTTTGTTTGAACGCGGTAATCTCAGGAACTACTGGTTCGAATGGTATAATTCTTTTTGTGTTGGATGGTGTCTTAATCGACTTAGACATTAGGCTACTTAACATTAAGCTGTGACCAATAGCAGCGAAGAATCTGTTTAAAATGGGGAAAAAACGGCAAAAAATATACATTTTTCTGCGTTTTAACGCACTTATCTCAGGAACTACTGGTTCGAATGCTATAATTCTTTTTGTGTTGGATGGTCCATTAATTGAGGAAGGTTTTATTCTACTTAAAATTAAGCTGCGACCAATAGCAGCGAAGAATCTGTGGAAATGTGAGAACTGAGATTTTTTTCTGAGATCTCTGAGATGAAATTATTTTGGATTCGATTTCTCACTCAGCTATTTGACGTGGCTGACATATGTGCAGCAACAATTAGTAAGGTAACCATTAAATCTCAATGATAACTGAGAATTATGTTCCACCAAGGCACCAAATGATTTTGCCTCAGTCAAGGTGACATTGAGATCTCAGTGAGATGTTGTTAGGTGGAACTGGCCTAATAACTGCTCAAATTAGAATTTTGAGAGTTCAATTGATTTGTGAATGTGATTGATTGCACTATTTGTGCAGATTATTGTGTTTAAACCATATCATTTTATGTACTTCTTAACTAAAAAATATGCTCAGTTTAAAGAAAAAAAAATTTACTTAACGAAAAAAACGATGTAGTAAGAGAGTGTTACGAATCAAAAAAGAGAAAGAAAGAAAAAGTACGTATACGCCCTGGTGACCAACTTAGCATTCTTTCCTTTTCCAACCCTATTTTCCCAATTCTAGTTTCCTTCCTCTTCCAAATCTGACTTGTCAGATTATCCCAAGGCTCCCCTCCTCTTGCGTCGCAACAAATTGGCGCCCAACCACAGGGCTTTCTTTTAGGAAGCTTTACTGTAGTTCAACTGATTCGTGTTTAGATTGGTATTGTCCCGGATCGCAGGTTGACTCCTGACCGCGTGCGACCAATAAAGACATTGAGAAATTGATCTACAATTTTTTTTATTCACATAGTCTGACCTTTTCCGAAGGGAATGTCATTGCGTGTGAAGTTAAATTTAAAATCATCATATTTGGAAGTAAGATCCATTGACTGGTTGGATACACCGGTCCATGTTGCGACTCCAGCAACTTCCCCTACACATTCTAGCTTTTTAGTTGTGCATAAGCACAGTCCGTCCAATTAAATCCACACTAAATCAATCCAATCTTTCAATCTTCATCTCTGAAGAGCAAATAACATCTAAGGCACATTATCGACCACACTTACCCCATAGAATACTTATGAAAGAAAACCTAAAGAAAAAAAAAATAACTTTAACCATTTGATAAGAATACAAATAATAAACTAAATAACAAACTAAAGACAACAATGAGTGGTATAAATGCACATAATACGCGAAATAGAGGAAGGCTTAACAATTCAAGAGGTCGGGGGGCTTCTTCTTCAGTTAATAATAGAAACTCGAATAACTTTCAAAATCAAAATAGAAATCCGGGAAGTTCAGGTTCAAGACTTTTAGTAGCGAGGACACCACCACCTGGTGAAGCCAATAACTTAAACGGTGAACAGGTAAATGATTCTCAAGGACCTCCGAATATATTAGACGCTCCATTGCAAAATAACGTTAGTAATCAGGCTGTAGACATGGATCAGGCGGGGGCAAATGCGAATGAAAGGCCGTCCGGAGAACCACCAGCTCAGGCTGAAAATGTTGCTGCACCGGTTGTGCAAGCAAGCGCCGTAGGGATTGATGCACTTACCAATGCATTTAAAATAATACTAGAAGCAAATCAAAAAGGTTTTCTTAAAGAAATGAAAGAGATTAAAGACTCCTTAGCAGAGCGTTTAGATTATTTAAATAATCCGCAGGGAACTCAATCTGAAACAAGGGAAAGTCAGGTACGCCCATTAAGTGCTTTTGAGCAGTTTTTAAATAACGCGTCCTTTTCAACCCAGGCTAGAGTTATACCTCCAACCAATAATAGTCCTTCCCCGTCTAACTCGGCCACACTAGATTCAGCATGCAAAATTGAGAAATGGAAAATTTCGTATGATGGTACCACCAATATTCACGATTTTTTATTTAAAGTTGAAACACTGAAAGAGCGCTCGCGCTGTAGTTGGGGTCACCTCATGGCTTACTTTCATGTACTTTTGGAAGGCAAGGCTGAAACTTTTTTTTGGTTATACTTAAAGAAAAATCCTAATGCCACCTACGAAAATCTTAAGCAAGCTATAATTAAAGAGTACAGCAGAGTCGAAAATGACCACGACAAACTTCTTAAAATGCTTTCTCGCAGGCAAAACTTTAAGGAAACGTTCGATGATTTTTATTTGGATCTCTTTAAATTGAATGCTAGAATGAAAGAACCTCTTAGCGATGTCAAGATGATAGATCTTATTAAAAAGAATTGCAAAGAAAGTCTAGGGTCACTTTTGTTTTCACATCAAGTCAGTAATTTGGAGCAATTACGTGATGTTGCAAGACAAGCGGAGAAATTCCTTGCACATCAAGCAGCCCACAGATATCAGAGTAACTTTAGAAAATTAAATGAAGTAGAAGTAACCCTTTCGGGAGAAAACTCCGACAACTTAGCGGAAGTAGAGGTTGCAGCCATTTCGAATAAATTCGGGCAAACTCGAGAGCCCCTAGATACGTCAAATTTCAAGTGTTGGAATTGTGACCAAATAGGCCATTCCTTTTACGACTGTCCGTTGGATAAACGAAACTTGTTTTGTTTCCGATGTGGGGAGAAGGGTGTTACTACACCAAACTACAAGAGACATTCGTTAAACAAGAAGGTGAGCGAGATGGTAGCCGGGGAATCTCGTTCAACACCTCTACCCCCGAGCCAATAAACATTAACAAAAATTCCTTAGAGAGCCATAGGCAATCTAAGGAAACCATAACAAAAAAGGATGTCGGTATAAATCTCAGTTTACAAGAGTCGGATCAGTCAGGCTCCGATATTGAAAATAGTCCCGATCATTTCTCAAAACTTTCTCTCCACCAAAGAATAATGAGATACCGTGATGCAAGAAACCGAATCCTTGGAAATACCACCAAAACGAGCCTTCCCAAAAAAATAAAAAAATGTAGAGAACGATATACTTATAGGAAAACTCGCAGGTTAGCTTTAGAGTCGGCTATGGTAGATGACGGTAATGAGGATGGAAGACCTTTTTTGAATATTAAGATTGGTAATGAATCAATCTATGGACTATTAGATTCGGGAGCTTCCGTTAGTGTGTTAGGAAAGGACAGTTTGGATTTTCTTAAGAGGAATTCCATTTCTAGCAAACCATTCTCGTCCACGATTAGCACTGCAGATGGCACCAAGCAGAAAATTCAAGGCTATTGTCGAGTGCCAGTTTGTTTCAACCACTCTGTGAAGCTTATTGATTTTTATATCGTTCCAACGCTACAACAACAAGCATATTTAGGGATTGACTTCTGGAAGAAATTTAATATTGTTCCTCAAATTAAGGTCTCTGAAATTTCTCTAATTGATCAAATCAGGAAAGATCCAAATGCGATAGAATTGACAAATGAACAGAGTTTTGAACTTTTGAAAGCAATCAAAGCATTCCCATCATTTGCAAAATCAGGGCTAGGAAAAACGCATATGGAAGAGCATTTCATAGATACTGGTGATGCTGTTCCAATCAAGTCCAAATATTACCCTTTATCCCCACCACGCGAAGCAGAAGTGTATGGTGAAATTGAGAGATTGCGGAAGTTAGGGATAGTAGTCGAAAGCCAGAGTCCATGGAGCTCACCCATAGTAATAGTTCGGAAACCAGATGGGAAGATAAGATTATGCGTGGATTTCAGAAAGTTAAACAATGTAACCAAGAAGGACGCATATCCTCTTCAGCACATTGGAGGATTGTTGAGTAGGGTGAAGAACACACATTATATCAGCAAAATTGATCTTCAGCAAGCTTTCCATCAAATTCCTTTAGAAAAAAGCTCGAGAGAGAAGACCGCATTTGCAGTACCCGGAATGCCACTGCTAGAGTTTACAGTGATGCCATTCGGCCTCTGCAATGCTTCTCAAAGGCTAGTGCGTCTTTTAGACAAAGTCATAACAACTCGGTTTCGGGATAATGTATTCGTCTACCTAGACGACTTGTTAGTCTGCACAAAAACGTTTGCGGAGCACATTGCTGTTCTTCTTGATTTAGCCAAATGTCTTCAAAGTGCCAACCTCACAATCAATATGGAAAAGAGTAAGTTCTGTCAAAAGGAAATTCAGCACTTAGGATATATCGTAGGCCAGGGATGTTTAAAGACCGACCCCGAAAAAGTAGCAGCCATTACAGAATTTCCATTGCCTAAAACCTCACGCCAAGTGCGTCGTTTTGTTGGAATGACGGGATGGTACCGTCAGTTCATTCCTAATTTCGCTTCTCTCTCTGCTCCACTCACAGATTGTCTACGAAAAGGAAAGGAGTTCTCACTAACCAAACAAGCCGAAGAATCATTTGAAAAATTAAAGGAAGCTCTCACAACAACTCCAGTGTTGGCAGAGCCGGACTTTACAAAACCGTTTGTAGTGCAATGTGATGCATCTAGTTTAAGCGTAGGAGGAGTCCTTTACCAACTAGATAAGGATGGACGAGAACATCCTATTGCATACGTTTCTCAAAAATTGAACAAGGCACAGAGGAATTATACTGTTTCCGAGCAGGAATGCTTAGCTGCTATTGTGTGCGTTAATAAATTTAGGCCGTATATTGAAGGATTGCCTTTTAAAATCGTGACTGACCACTCAAGTCTGAAATGGCTGTTGTCACAGAAGGAATTGAGTGGGCGTTTGGCCAGGTGGAGTATTAAACTCCAATCCTTTGTTTTCGAGATGGAACATAGGAAAGGGAGCTTGAATATCGTTCCAGATGCTCTATCTCGGCTTGATATGTGTGAATTGACACCAACTGCAAGGCAATGTGAGATCGATTTGAAATCGCCATTTTTTGATTCGAATGAGTACAAAAAACTCAAGAAAGATATAGAAGATAACCAAGCTAGTTTGCCAGATACTTGCGTTTCCGATAATTACGTGTATAAGCGAGTTGATTTCAGATCAGGTTCCCCAGATGAAGAAGAAACCCTATGGCGTTTATGGTTGCCAGAGGAGCTAACCAACGAAGCCATAGCCAATGAACATTGTGCGGCACCTGGAACACACGGCGGTCTCGTGAAGACTTTATTTCGCATAAGGCAGAAATATTTTTGGCCAAATATGACCAAACAGGTTAAAGATTTTATTGGCAATTGCGACGTCTGTAAAAGTGTAAAACCTGCAAATGCCATTCTCCGACCAAAAATGGGCATGCAAGTTATCACAGAAAGACCCATGCAAAGATAATATATCGATCTTCTTGGGCCGTATCCTCGCACCAAAGCTGGCAATATCTCTCTGTTCATAGCGATCGACCACTTTTCGAAGTATATATTTTTGAAACCCTTACGTAAGGCAAACTCTAGTTCGATTTGTAGTTTTCTTGAAAAGAACGTATACCATTTATTCGGAACACCAGAATACATCCATAGTGACAATGGGAAGCAGTTTGTGTCCCAAGAGTTCTCGAAACATCTAGAAAATTACAAGATCAAGCATGTCAAGACAGGACTATATTCTCCACAAGCAAACTGCTCGGAACGAGCTAATCGAGAGATAATATCCAAAATAAGGATCTTTGTAGGAGAAAACCATCAAGACTGGGATAAGTACATTTCAACTATAGCCGCAACCCTTCGTAGTGATTATCACTCATCAATTAGAAGTTCACCCTATCATGCCTTATTTGGGCAAAATATGATTTTGAGTGGATGTGAGTATCCAATTCTTAGACAGTTGAAGTCTTTGAGTGATCCTAACGCGAAAACAATTCCAAAAGAGGATAGAATGGGTCTAATGAGAGAGCGTATCCGAGAAAACTTGGATAGCGCTCACAATAAGGCAAAGAAGACTTACAACCTTAGGGCGAAAAATATTCACTTTCAAGAGGGGCAAGAAGTTTTTCGTAGAAATGTTGGTCAGAGTTCCTTCTCCAAGCAAGAAGCTGCTAAATTCAAGCCCAAATTTCTGAAGTGCAGGGTGAGGAAAAAAATAGGAAAATGTTTATATGACCTGGAAGATATGCAAGGGAAATTGATAGGAAGATTTCACGGAAAGGATATTAAACAATAAAATAAAGGGGATTCGTTTCCTTTTCGATTCTTCGGAAAGTCCTCGAAACGAAAAAGGTTTGTTACGAATCAAAAAAGAGAAAGAAAAAAAAAAGTACGTATACGCCCTGGTGACCAATTTAGCATTATTTTCTGAATCTAAACATTTTCTAAATGTAAATATCCTCAAAAAGACAACTAAAAGCTACAGCATACAAACAAATAATTATAAACACTCTAATACGATGAGGCACCCTGTCATGCAAATGGTATTCGAAATTCATGGTTTGGAATTCTCAAGTGTGGCTTCGTTCAATTGTTTTCGAGCAGGAAGCAGGGCTAACAACTTGATTGCATTCGTGAAAGCTTGGCTTATCACCATTTTCTCTAAATCGGTCTTTTTCCTTTTGGACCACCAACTTAAGAGGACCTCTCCTCAAAAAGGGAAATTTTCTGAGGCCACGATTAGATCTCGAATTTGATTATTGCATTCCCATACAAGCAGTACCATAGAAAAGAAAAACAAAAAGAGAGAGGTTAATGGGTTATCCAGAGGAAACCTAAAGCAAGCGAGCTTTATATTAATGATTTTATAAGAAGTATTCTCCAAAAAAAATCAGGCTTTTCTGTTCCTGCTATAAAGGAATTATTCATTTTGACGTCTCACCCACGTGCACGAGGGTGAGCGTTTTTTTTTTTCAAATAAAGAAGCCCAGAAAGGAAGATAAGCGCTCCGAGGCAAATAAAAATCATCTTACAGTGACGCTCTCAACCAAGCCTAGAGATATCCACGTTAAACTCCTCAATAACGGCACTATTCCAAAGCCTGAAGTCGAGCAGAGCCTTCCAATACCTTGCTGATTGGCAGAAAAATCATTATTCAGGCTCAGTCTATTCGAGCTCGGGAATTGCGTCGGTTCGCTCAAGCATACATAAAAAGAACAAAAAAGCAAAAAACCATAGTGTATCAGCGTTAAGGGGGTAGCCAATCTTAAACGGAAGCTCTGGGGCATCGGGACGTGAACAAGGGAGGGGGCTTACAAAAGTGAAAAGTGAAAATTACAAAAAAAAATATATATTTAAAAGAAGAAAAAGAAAAATATTTAAAGCTAAAGTAAAGTAAAGAATTAAGTTAGTCAAAAGAAGAAGAGAGAAGATAGTTAAAATTTGAATAAAAGAAAGAAATTAGTATACAACAAAAAGAATCAGAGTAAAGTGCAAGGTAAATGAAAAAAAAAGGTAAAAAGACATTAGTTGCTAACAAAAAAGAAGAAAAGAGAGAAAGAGCTCAATTAAAGTATTAAAAGTGATTGTGTAATAGTTTGGCTGCGAGTTGCATACGTCATCAAAAATCAAATAACATAAAAGGAACCCCGTTGGATTTGTGCACAAACTCAACAAAGCGGTAAGTATCCAAAAATATCATAACAGTTATTTTTTCTCATAACAGGCCAAACTATT
The DNA here is from genome assembly GCA_943590905.1 of Sphaerophoria taeniata. Lineage (NCBI taxonomy): Eukaryota > Metazoa > Arthropoda > Insecta > Diptera > Syrphidae > Sphaerophoria > Sphaerophoria taeniata. The sequence continues at coordinate 48,768,229 of OX016540.1, forward strand.
AATACTTATAGCTTTGCTCTTTTCACACATTGGTGAATTAAACTAAACAAAAGAAAAAGGAAAAAAAAAGTAAACAAACGAATAATTAGAGTAATTGAAATAAAATTTCTATTACCTACGCATGCACTTATAAATTAGACTTAAAATTCAAATAAATATACTATATTATAGATATTCTGTTATACGATTTCAAGAAGTAGCCAAATAATTTCTTTTAAGAAAACATAATGCATATGCACATGAATATAAATTAAGATAATGATAAATTCAGTAATGATTAATCTTTCTATTAATTTTTAATAAAGAGCATGTCAAAGAACTGAATATGAATTTTTAAGTAAAATAACCATATGGGTGTAAGTGTGCAAAATGTAAGTGCCGATTCTCTTGTTTTAGTGTGATTAAACAAAAATACTGGACCAGGGACATCTCCTTAAGACCAAGAGTGCGTGAGGTGTCAAGGCGTTGCCGAAAGGCAATATTGGGAGGGAAGAAAGGCACTCAGGGTGACATCCATCCGTCACCCGTAGCTTTGGTAGGGTGAAGTATTTAGTCCGTCCGTCGTTAGTTTGCCCTCAAGTCTTGGCATGAAGTATATTTTTCTTTTGCTTTATACGACTGGCTGTATGAGGACAAGGACCACCCCATTCCGGCGTACCTAGCCGCGCTTCTGCGAGCATGCCAAGCAAGGTCCTCATAATAGTCACATCAACTCCGTCGTAGCAAGAGATATTAGAATTAGGGAGAGTTCACCCAAGGGAATGCTTTAAGTATGAACAACTGAAGGGAATCATAAAAAATGCTCTAATTTTTCAAGTTCAAGAGAATTACGACCTAGGGAGAGTTGACTGCAATGCAATTTTACAATAACTTCCGAAAAAAATGCCCACGCGCGCATGATGCATAAGTCGAGATGATACTCTGGCCGGTGGACGAAAGAGAGGCGGACGAAGTCGCGGGCAACTGCTAGTGCCTGATAAAACAGGACCTTGAATTCCGGATGTTTAATAGCATCCACTAGTTTGCCGAAATCAGGATCAACCGCCTTTTTCTTCGCGATCATATAGCTGATACTTCTGGCGAGGACAAGTTTCTCAACATGATGTCGATGATTTCTGCAATAGTGGAATCTCCCTTAAAAATTTTATATTGACTCAAAGTTTTAAAAAAATCAGCAATCGTTTTCTCAGCTTTAGTTCCATGTTTTTCGAAGTGTTGAAGTAATTTCCTTACAGCTGGAATTTTGAACAATTCGTGAAGGTTTTCGATATTTAGGTTTGATGAGTGTGAAGATTGTACAGCAGCTGAACGTAAAAACTCGGACTGTTTTGATTCCCATGGAAATTGATTCACGATTTCTGTTAAGTCATTCTGTACGTCTGCAGAAGCGAATAATACAGAGACTAAAATACCAAACCAAATTGTCCCGATCAGAGGCATCTTACTGACTGGATGAATGTTTGTAAATTTACTGATACTTTCAGAAATATGAGCTCTCTTTTATACCATTAAAATGAATGTAAGAAGAATGTACTTAAATTATGTTATCAACTTTTAAGTGAAAAACATGATAAGAACAAAATGTTAAATGCCACTTGATTTTGTATATGGTTTGGATTTGTTCACGTTATTCTTGTTGTGCAAAAGGGTTTTTCATGAGTTTCTCTTCAAGGAAACTGATAAATTATCGTTTCAAGTCAAATTAAGGTCTTCAAACTGGCGTTGGAGAAACCAGTCCGTGAATTTTGAAAATCTTTATGGAGGACTATCGCCACTTATTGCACCCAATTTAAGGACTACATTGACATTTGACGATTATGATGATATAAATAACAAATTTTTAATATGTTTTCTGTTTTTTTTTTTTGGAGTTTACTCCTTTAGAATCGATTCATATATAGACCCCGGTATGAAAAAATTATGGATAGTAAAATCAATCATTAAAAAAAGCGTTATAAAAATTGACTACCAACGCTTTTTTTAACTCTTAATAACTTTTAACCTACTGGATCGATTTAGATGAAATTTGGTAGTAAGATAGACTAGAACCTATGCAAGGGCATACGGTATTTTTTAACGCAATAAAATGGGTTAAAAAGGTCACAAAAGGTTGAAATGTTAGGTCAAAGTTTGTATGGAGGTCGGTTAGGTTAGAAGTTTAAAACTTATTTGTATGGCTTTTGACTAAACATAAATAAGTAAGACATTCAAAGTTTAAAAAAAATTAACCGAGGGGGGGGGGGGTGAAAAGAGGGGGTAAAATTTTTAGTGCCATTTCGAATCTATTTTATTGAAAAGAGATTTCAACGTAGAACGGTGAAATTTTCACACATGATACAGAATTTCATGTTCTTCAATTTATTATACTTTAATTATAACGGTAACTCATTAATATGGCCAATTAAGACATTTTCACATAAATTGGTATATAAGTTTTAATCCTATAGACTGGTTGTTGAAATTTCCATAAGTCTAACCTACATGAAATAACGGTGATTTTGATACCTCATTTGTAAGGATACGTCTAGCACAAGCCTCACAATCTCGATTTTAAAATAAATATAATTGCACACAAATGACCTGCTTGGTTCGTACAAATTAACACATCACCTGTGGGAGAATCCCGCTATGGCCAAAATTCGATCGTTGTTTTTCGATTAAAAGCATCCTTGCGTGCGTTCTTATAATCGGATCTTCAAGATCTCTTAAGAAGCACAAGGCTTCAGGCTTTAATTCAATGTAGAATTTATCAACATTCAATTCCATTTTGTATGCAATAATGTACGATAAATGTGGACCCATTTGAATTTTTATCATTAATTAGTGAAAAGTTGATAAGAAATGTCACTGTTCTGAAAATGTAATGATGCAGTTTTGTAGACTTTTTCATTATTTACAAAAATGTTTGTAGAAGTAACTACATTGATTCATTAAAAAATACGTAAGAACGTTTTGAACAAAGTTGTTGACATTCATATTGCTTACCATAAGTATTTAAGTATAATATATTTTATCAAATTATTGTGAATAGATGTATGAATATATGAATTCAATCCTTTGCGTATTATATATTTTAAGATAGTCAAATCATTCTTATTGAGTAAACTCCAGTCGCGCGTCGGAGCTGACACGCACAATTTTTTTTTTTTTCATTTACACTTCAGTTGAGATAAAAAGTAGATATTTTTATTTTAAAATGTATATCAGTTTTAACATATATTTATCAATACTGCAATTGAGAATAAATTATAACTTTTTTACAATTGCATGTAATTTTTTTGACCCCTAAAACATTGTCTTTTGAAACTGTTGCGAGAGTGAGGTAGACGGAAGAAGGAAAGAAAAGAGAGAAGCGGACATAGGGTAGAGGATATATGGCAGAGGTAAGAGGCTAGGGGGTAGAGGGTAGAGGGTTGCTGGCAAGTGGTAGGGGGTAGAAGGCAGCGGAAAGGGGGCAGAGGATAAAGGGTTGAGGGTAGGTGGAAGCTTTATCTAAGCTCTCCTTTCTCACATATACCTACCCTCTTAAGTCTCCCCTCTACCCGCTTCCCTATCCTCTCTACACGGAAAAGGGAAGAAGTAAGAGAGTAGTGGTAGAGGAGAGTCTGTAGGGGTAGAGGGGAGACTTAAGAGGGTATAGGGGAGAAATGAGAGCTTAGAAGGAGCTTCCATCTAACCTCTACCCTCTCCTCTCTAGCTCTTCCCTCTACTTTCTCCTTTTAACCCCTACCTCTACCCTCTCCCCACTATCCGCTACCCAATCCTCTCTACCCACTTCCCTCTACCCAATACCATCTACACTATCCTCTCTACTCGCGTTCCTCTATCCGCTGCCATCTACCCTCTACCCTATACCCACTCCCCTCTCCCTTCTGCTCCTACCCACTACCCTCTCTCTTCCAACCCTTCCCTCTACTCTATTCCCTCTACCCTCTACCCTTTAACCCTCCACCCACTGCCAACTTAGCCCTATTTTCTACCTCCTAACCTCTACCCAATATCTTCTACTCTACCTATTGCCCCACTACCCCCTTATCCCTACCACCTACCCTCTACCCTCTCCACTCTACCCTTATCTAGAGTAACATTTTTGAGTGTATTATGTGTTTTCGGAACCGAAGTATACCTACATAAGAATACCGCAGGAAGTTCCGTGGGAATACCTGATTTCGTTTGAGTTGATAAGTTTTAGTTTGTACAAACGCACAAACCAATATTATATTGGTACACATTACGTACAATGGAATTAAATGGTTTTCCATTGCTAACAGCATCGTAAGGTTTTTTCGTACGATAATCGATTTTTATTTATCTGTCAAATGGCCATCAGCGCGACATCGAAAGGTCCCGTTGTCGGTTAATTTAGTGGATAAATCAGGCAGGATTTGACCGATAGCATCGATTATAGTTTTTTCAGGGTCACGTAGCTGTGGTTTTGTGGCTTATTTGCATAGACCTGCGGCTTAAAAAGCCCCATAAGAAAAAAGTCTAAAGGGATCGAATCACACAAACTTATTCGCCTATTCACGTCACCGTCACCTCAACGTAAGATAACCATGCCATAAAACCGTTCGTGCAGAACGTCCTGTGTCCTGAGCTTTGTGGCACGTACCGCCATTCTTTTGAAACCATATGCCTTCGGTGTACTATCATCCAATTCAGGACAAGATATTGGTGATCATCGACCTATAGCGATTGTCGCGCCGCCGCCGCGCTGCTGCTGCCTGTGGACGAAGGTGGCCTGGTCAGCATCATTTTCGAAGAAGTACGGACCGATTGATGATGCCTCTAGCTCAAAATCCTCACCAAACAAAAACTTTATTTGGGTGCATTTGCACCAAGTGAATCTTTCCTGGATTGGTGTTTTTCCAAATCCAGCATTATTCACGTAGCCACTCATCCTTGGGTTCTTTGGATGGTTAATATTCAAGGGAATCATCGAACTTTTTTTTCAAATTTTTCTATACCATGACCTATTAACAGTTTTTAAGAATATCCACAAGAGCTGACAGTGTTGCTGTCAAATATCATGTTTTTTTCACTTTAATTCAAATTTTATTGTTTGTACGGTCAAAGTTCTTTGAACAAAACAAATTTATTTAAACTAACTGAGCAAAGTAATTTTTTTTCTTTTCTTAAGAAAACTTTAACTGTACTCTAAATCATATTCAAAAGGTAAATAAATTCTCTTCTTTGAACCTTTACAGAAAGGTGTAGGGATAGATAAAAAAAAACTGCAAACAAGAAATAAAATTTTCAATTTGACTTGCAAAACGTGCTCTTTGATTCGGTGAGCCAGTTCAGTGAATGTAAGAAAAAAGAGCAAGATTTAAATATATTTTCCCTCAAAATGATGAAAAGATCGTTGACTTTCCTTTTCTCCAGCAATTTTACTGCCTAAGGAAAATGATTTCGAAGCTCGAACAAAACAGGTATATACTATACATTATGTACAGTAAACTTTGTGCATCTTGAAACGGAGGTAGAACCTTGAATCCTTTGAGTCTTATTAAGTCCGTAAGAGAGCTTCCTTAAATGTCTTAAATTGAAAGGATAAGATTTCACTTGTAGACAATCACAAAATTCATTTGAGATTTTACCTCATGATTTAATAATAAAATCGTTTTGTTCTGGTATCTAATTGATCACCTATACATCCAATTATTTAAACATCACTTAATACACTTTTGGATAAATTAATCCCTCACAATCGCACTCTTTTGTTGACCTTTTGTAAATCTTGTTGTCCCATCATAGAGCCATTGTTTATTTGAAAAAAATCTTATTGTGGATCCCAGTCGGGTCTTTAGATTCCAATCTTCATGAGTACCTTTTTTTATACATCCAAATACATTCCGTTAGAAACAAAACAAGTCAGAGCTGTATCGGTCTTAACAAATTCTAGACCCAACAGGTATTCCCCATGACATCGAACGAATAATAAATTAAGTACGGTTAAGGATTCCCCTACTCAAGAATGTGTCAAACCCAGGTTTTATTTTTCTTGAACACCACACTTAGCACTTTAGACCCGCAGGATAACAAGAAGACTTTGCACAAAATCCAAAGGGGATCGAATAATGTTTTTTTCAAGGAACCCTTAGACCAGGGAACATGCCGGCAAAATGAGTCCCAACACAAGTCGATACAACAGATTCCTGTGATTGGAAGCACATGTGTGCAAATGTATAACCACAAGGCTTGGACGAAAAGTTTACCTCGTTGCTTATGTTTGTTTGTCCCCGGAAGGCAACAAAACTTATACCTATAGATTTTCAGGACCAATAAATATTTAACAAGGGTCTGGCCAGAAGTTATCTTTTCTGATTTAACATGCCTCTTTTGCACTTCTCCACACACTTTCAAAGATTGCACCAAACTAAAACAATTGTTTAAGTAGAAAACCCAGCCGTGACTATCGTCTATGCTGTAAATGGAGTACATCGGGCTTATATTCCAATGAAGAGAGAAAACGTTTTGGATTAATTAAAGTTCATAGAAGTTGAGGTGGCGCGACAACAACGACGATGGCGACGACGACGACGATGACTACAGTGGGGATTATTAAGCTTATCAAGAGTAACTTTTTCAAGTGTATCATGTGTTTTCGGAACCGAAGTACCTAAGAATGCCGCAGGAAGTTCCGTGAGAACACCTGATTTCGTTCGAGTTAATAAGTTTTAGTATGCACGAACGCACAAACCAACATTATAATATACGTACACATTACGTACAATGGAATTAAATGGTTTTCCATTGCTAACAGCATCGCAAGGCTTTTTCCTACGGAAATCGATTTTTGTTTGTCTGCTTTTACCCGTTGTTGGTGTGTTTGTTTTTATTGGGAAGTGAGAGCAGAAGAAAATATGTAGTGTCTCAGAGTGGTATATTGTGTAACGCTGATAAATATGTTGAGGTAAGACAATGAAGCTGAAATATTATGAACTTTTGGGTACAAAAGAAATTCAAGGAACATGGAAGTAATTGGTTATTTTTGTTTACAGAATTTGACTTCAACTATCTACTCAAGATATCCAAGGAAAATAATTATTAATCAAAACGTTACAACGTTGAGAATTCCAAAATTATTATTAGATTACGTATACGCCACAGTGTACCATCAGCCTTTTAACAGCATTTTAGCTGTATAACAGTTATGATATTTATTTGTTGATGAGAATTTAAATGCAACTTTAACTAAAAATCAACCAACACAAAGAGAAATGACGAAGAGATAAGCGTTTACCCATTTATAAACCTCGTGATCTGCATCTTTGCATCAATAATCTCTTTTATTCGACCGAACTGTACAAAGTTCGTTTGGTTGGGGGAAAGTGTGTCCAATGAACGGAATTTCGGTATCGTATGCTCGATCCAAAACCAACTACTGAGGCATAAGTCCCCTTTACATCGCCTTTAATATCTTGTCTGCATTAATTTGTGAACATTCGTCAACAACCAAATATGTCCTCATCAGTGTGTTTTTAGAAACGAAAGGTACGCTTTCATTTAGATATTAATTCTATGGCAGATTTTAGAACAGGCCTAGGAGCTTGAAATCGATAACTTCCACTTTTTCAATGATTTGAATGTCTACGATATTGTAAGCATCCCAGTAAAACTGTTTTGTATGTGACGAAAGACGAAATAAAAGTCAAACTGTTCCATAATGGTCGAAAAAGTTTTTAGGCTTTAGGGTTTTCTTTTATCAATCTGTGCAATTACTTGGATATATTGATTAATTTGGAAGAACACATAACATCATTTATTATTGGAGAGCTAATAAGCCTTGAGACGCAAGCCAAGAAGATGGGTGTAGAGATTAATGAGGGCAAGATAGATTGTACTTCGGGGTACTTAAAGACTTTGTCAACTGCTGAAATCAAATAAAGTACCACTCTTAAAGTGTCATCCTTGACATCATCTATTGAAAACCCTTTATAATTCTTCGAGAGGAAAACTCTTCACTACATTTCTAGTCAAAGAATGCTGTTGATCATTGATCAACCCAGAAAAGAAGAGTTTCAACTACTTAAATGGTCGGCCTCCGGTCCATAATGTTTTCGACCACTGCCAAGTTGCCTGAGCTTGGTAAACTGTAAACCGCAAAATAAAAACAGGAAACCTTAAAATCAAAACCGCATACAGATATTATCTCTGACTGATCGAAAGCTAGAAAGTTGTCAAATTAAAGTTTTCTAAATATTTTACCGATTGCTTGTAAGGCCGGCCAAGTCTGACGATGAAACTTGAAACCATGAAATTATTTATCGGTCAAAAGCTGTATAGCGGCATACATTCTCAAGACTTGTTCCTTTACATGTTTTTTTTACTTCCCTCTAAAGAGTTTTGAACTTGTTTTATTTGTTAAAACTCCTCCTAATTATTAAAGAAATCAATTGCTTATACACAGACGTACCGTTTTACTTGAAATACTCCAAATCTAACAATCTTAATTGATTTAAGAGCCAAAAGTACTTTTTTCCCACATCAACATTTCTATTTTAGGTGTTGAAATATATATCATAAATAAACAATACCTTGTGCATTATTGTATTCATTTATTTGTAGGCTCTAGCACCCTTCCCCAATAGCCTTAGATAGCATCTTATATTTATGCACCTCCATTGATATTAGGTTAAGTAGGTACAATCACCCTGATGATACCGATTGGAAGAAAAAAATATAAATAAAAATTACCCCATTTAAAATGAATAATGAGCTAGCACATACGTTACTTATGTTACGCAACAGCCCCCCCCCCCCCATCTATCGTCTGTGTGTTTTTTGCCGCATACAACATCCCACGAAAACATGTAACAACCTCAAAGGATATGAAATCAATATTTTATTAAAGAAACCCAACACTTAACAGTCCCGCAAAATTTCTCTCATCATTTTACACATGTCATGTTAATGGCATTCATCTATTTTTCTTATTTTTTGCCGCAGCAAAAAAACTGAAAACGAACACACACAAAAAAACATCAAGGATGAACCCTTTGAATGACATAATCTTGAATTTAATTCGACTCAATGTCATTTAACTCTCACAACGTAGAAATCATATTAAAGCAATCTTTACCCAAGTGTCGAAATGGTTTCTTTTTTGTAGCTGCTTTCTATTTCATCATCACACACAGGATGTTTAAAAAAAAACATACCGAGGATACCCAATTCGAATTCATACAAAAAATTGACTCTCTCCAACTCGAATGTCCGCCATAACTAATAAATATTCTTAATGCTCCTAGGTTCATACCCAAATAGATATAAAACCAAAATAATCGAACTGAACACTCTTCTCGGTAGTATAAATTGTTGGTAGAGGTTTAGGCTGAGCCGGTTGGCCAAGCAAACAAAAAAATTTAATAGCCTGCCGTCACGAAGTAGACCGGGTTATATGCGTTTCCGGAAACACACAAGCATTTTGATCTATGGTGGCCAGCCGGCATAAAAATATGAAAAGAAAAATATAAAGTGCCCATTACTTTGACTATATCAACAGCCAGCCGCTTAACAACCCCATCAAGCACCCACAAAGATGAAAAACATATGCATTCATACTTTTCAAAGAAACCCCAAATGACATCGACATTCGACACACATTCGAAAATTCTCATACCGTGTCGTCGTAAATAATCAAACCGAACAGAAAATCACTTTGTGTGGTGTAGGGGTTCTTTTGAGTTAGTTTCACATCTCTGCACCGGACATACCGGGGCACAGGAAGTTCTTTAAAATTGCGTGTATGTTTTTTTTTTATTATTATATACCATCCTTTTTTGAGTTGTCATTTGTGGTCGTTCAACTTTGTTGTGGTTTAGTTGGCCTTTGAAAAAAAAATGTCCTTTGAATAAGCGTCTGAATTAAGTGGAGCAAATAAGATCGGTCAAATTCGGGTAGGCATGTATAGCTTTTTGGCGCGGTTGATATTAGATTCAAAAAGGTTTAGTAATATGATAAGTTTGTGAACGATTAAGTTTTTTTCATTTTTCGGAAAAACGTCGGGTCGTCGGGAAGTTAATTAAATATTAAATGTTTTTGTCTGCGGTCTAATCAAATGGAATAAATAAATTGTCGGTGGTTTTTTGGGTAGGTATCATCGAGTCAAATGTTTCACTTCTTCAGAATCAAAAATTTCGTGCAGTAAGGCCGCTAATTAAGTGGGATTCAATTTCAGGATTTCAAAGATCCTTAAATTTATTTATTATTTTGCGTGGGGTACTAAAAGCTCGATACTGAACTCGATAACGTGAGAGGTAATGCCAAAAGCACACAAACACTCACAATTCAGTAACGTATTATTCGATAACGGATGCCGTAATTCGGCCCCTGGTCTCGCCACCCTTCAGAGCAACCCCAGAATAATTATGATTAATACAGATATTGTAAAAATGCAATGTGATTTGCTTGAATCTAAATAGAGAACTACATATCTGAATTTTACCAAGCCTTACAAATATCTTACTACTTTCATAAAAGCATTTAGCAATAGTGTTTTGACTATTTCAAAAAATCAAAATTCCATAAAGCTTTCGATTTTCCCCCTTATTTGCTGACTTTCCCGTTAGATTAACTTTTTTTTTACTCAGGCTATATCTAAAGTGAAAATTTTATAAAAATGCATTGAGGATTGATCGGATAAAGAGTCCCTACCAGACATACAAACAAAACAATGCACCTTAAATTATATTCAGAAACTTGATTTTAGATCATGAAGTTCTCCGTGCTCTCGCAGAGTTTTCCGAGTTCCCAATCAAAAACATTTCCAGCTTTCCATTTGAAAACCAATGCACCTACGATTGCATGCAATTTTCCTTTTGAAAACCAATCAGTTTTCCGAGTTTTTCATCAAGAACTTTCCATTTTCCATTCGAAAACCCATTTTGAAATTTTCCAGTTTTCCATTTGAAAACCAATGCACCTACAATTACACGCAATTTTCCCTATGAAAACCAATATTCGTAGGCACGAAAAATATCTTTCAGTATTCACGATTGCTCTTCTTCAAATCACTGGACATGATGATTATGGTGACGTAGAGGTTATGCACGGTCACGGACTATTAATTTATTTGTACAAGCCAAAAATACAGGTACACAAGTTCCGTTTTGCTTTGCGAGTACAGCTTGCGCACGCTTGCAAGATTCGAAATCAATCAATCATCAAGCGGCTTGTACAAGTAAAATGCTTGCGAAAAATGTTCCTACAGACGTTACAGCTTGTTCGTACTAAAAGATTGTACAAGCAAACTTGTCAAGCATGCTCTTGTGTGCATCTTGTGTGCTGTGTAGCGACCTAAAGTTTTTTTTAGTTTAAAACGAAAACTCGAGTGATTAACTCTAAGGCCGTGTGTGAATTGCGTTAAAATGTGTATTAAAACTTGACGTTTGGTTAAAACTTGACACTAGCGTGGTGAATAAAATGGGTTAAAATTTATCCTGCTGTGGAGCAGGATAAATGGGTTAAAATTTTGACGTGTATTTTTTTCTCATGAATGATAGAGAAGTTTGCTTCTGTTTTGTTGTTTTGTTCTGTTCCTCTCCATTTTATTTAGTTCTTTGTTATGACAATTTAAAAATTGCTTTGATATTTCAATAAAAGGTCCGTTCGTTTACCTCATAAAACTGCCCAAAGCTGCCCAAAACTCCCACTTTTGCGTTCGTTTACTTTTTTTTTTTTTTATAATTCGCACACACTAAAGGGGCTTGTTATACCCTTATTATGCCAGAGACACAGTGAGTGCATTAAGAATCAAGAAAAGGGTTTGAAAGTAAGTGTCGGTGTACATTGGTTTTGAATTCATCAACATTGCAATGACTGGGAAAGACAGAGTGTGGAAGGGAGTTCCACATTCGCGTAGTACGGCTAAAGAACGATTCTCTGTACTTAACAGTACGTCCGAAGTTGGGCTCGAGGGTAAACTGATGGGCATTCCTGGAAGCGCGGGTATTACGGTTGAATTGTTTAAGGGGAGGAATGCAACTGGCTATTTCACTAGAGCAATTACCGTAGAAGTAACGGTAGAACAAGGAGAGACATGAGACGTTACGACGGTGTTCCAATGAAGTGAATGAATTAGTGATGTCTCTCTCACCAATCATTCTTATAGCTCTTTTTTGTATACCATCTAAGAGGCTTAAGTATGTAACTGGAGCACCAGCCCAGAGATGGGAATTATACTCAAGCTTTGGACGAATATAAGTCTTATAGATAATAGCCAGATCAGACGGGGAGAAAAATTTCTTGCACCTTCTTAAGAAACCCAAACATCTTGCGGCATTTTTGGCGACATCGCATATGTGCTCGTTCCACAAAAGGTGGTCTGTGATGCACATACCGAGAATCTCGAGATGTTCGGTCTCATTGATGCAAGTGGCACTCATGGATAGTGGCAAGGGGGGTATATCTCGCTTCGATGATACAAGACAGCATTGAGTTTTCGAAGCATTAAACTCCACGCGGTTTTTAATTCCCCATTGTACAATGCTGTTTAGGTCAGAGTTTAATGAGCTTATCATATATTGCCGTTGCAGTTCCACATCCGAAGAGGAGGGATGTGAGTCTGGAAACGAATATGAAAAGCTAAGGGTACTATCGTCAGCGAAACAGTGAATTGGATTAGAAGTTACAGACAGGAGATCATTTATGAAAATGAGAAAGAGGGTCGGAGACAAAACGGAGCCCTGGGGCACACCAGCATTTATATTGTGGGTTTCAGACTTGAATCCGTCCAAAACAACTTGTATTGAACGGTTCGAAAGAAAGTTTCTAATCCAACGAAGAAGGGATTCATCGATACCGAAAGCACGCATTTTCGATAAAAGAGCAAGATGCCAGACTTTATCAAATGCCTTTGAAATATCAAGTGCAACAATCTTACTTTCTCCAAAACGATGTAAAGATTTGTTCCACTGTTCGGTGAGATAAACCATCAGATCACCAGTGGACCTGTTGCTGCGAAAGCCGTACTGCCGGTCATTAAGAAGCTTTCGGTCTTCGAGATATTTCTTGAGCTGATAGTTTATCAGCGTTTCCATGACCTTAGAAAGAAGGGACGTAAGTGCAATCGGTCGATAATTGGAGGGAGAAGAAGATTCGCCTTTTTTTGGAATTGGCTGGACAAATGCTGTTTTCCAACTGCTCGGAACGAGCCCAGAAGAATAGGATAGATGGAAAAGCTTACGCAAGGGTTTTGCCAGCGTGGAAGAACACCTCTTCAGAATAATAGCGGGGATACCATCCGGGCCAGCGGATTTATGTATGTTGAGATCTTTAAGGACTCTCGCCACAGCACGAGTGCGGAAGAAGATTTTTCCCATGGAATCATTGACGCGCTCAAGAACAGGTGGAGTCATGGCACTCTCTGGCAGCGAAGAGTTGGCGGCGAACTGCCTAGCAAAAAGGTTAGCTTTCGCGAGAGAGCTAACAACTGGAGTGTCATTGTCAACGAGCGTTGGGACCGAGGAGGAAGAAGAATTCTTCATATTTTTAACAAATGACCAAAAATTCTTACTGCCTTTGGGACATTGCAGTATTTTTTGCCTTAAATTTTGGTCATGTAAAAACTTTGTCCGTCGAATATGGGCATTGCAGGCCTTCCTGGCTTGTTTAAACTTGTTCCGGTTTTCCTCAGTTGGGTTGGCTCTATAACACCGGAACTTTACTTCTTTTTCCTTGATAACCTCTTTACAGCTTGAATCAAACCATGACTTTTCCTTGGGTTTGATGCTTTTAACCCTATTCGGGATAAAAGTTTTCATTCCCAAAATAATCATGTTAGTAATCATATCTGCGCTGGAGTCTACGTCACTATCGAGGAAGCATAGTGACCAGTTAAAGATCCGGAAGAAATTGTTGAGACCGTCCCAGTTGGCTTTCTCGTATTGCCATACGGTTCTCTTCGGAGCTCTTTCTTTAACTGGATTAGTTTGGCACGAGAAATTTGTAGATATTATACTATGGTCTGATCTGCCTAGAGGCGTTAATACATTGATAGTGTATTTATCAGGGTCAGACGTAAGGAACAAGTCAAGAGTAGTTTCCGCTTGACCATCAATATCCGATATTCGAGTGGGCTCGGTGACAAGCTGAGTAAGGTGGTTAAACTCAGCAAAGATCTCGGCACACATTCCTTCGGGTGTTGTCGGGCCCGAATGGAGAAGCCACGAAGAATTGTGTACATTGAAATCGCCCGTAATAACGATTTCAGTGTGAGGATATAAGGATACAATCAGGCACGTAGCCAGAGGGGGGGCTAGAGGGGCTCAAGCCCCTCCCGAAATGATTTTTTAAAAATATATTTGAAAAGTTTGTATATTCTCTTATTAGTTCCTCACTACTTATGTATATTGTTCTGAAATCAAGATTTATTGAAAGGCATGACAGCATTTTTTCATTTGTAGAGCTCTTTAAATCTATTGCTATTAGTCTTGAAGAAATATCCACCAAGACGTGGGCAATGTCTTCAGAAGCATCAACTCTGTTAGCAGCAATTCAAAGAAATTATTTTCTGGTAAGCCTCATGGTATGCGAAAAACTTTTTAGTTTAACGCTACCCTTATCAATTTTCCTTCAAAATGAATCTTTAAATTTCGTGTCTGCAATAAATCACACGAAAGAAGTCTTAAGTTCTCTTAAGAACATAAGAGAAACTGACAGAGACGCTTTTCAATCCGCATCACAACTTGCCAGTGATTTATTTGAAGTCAGCATAACAATTCCAAGGCTTTCTTTGAAACAAACAACGCGCTCTAATCCAGAAACATCATATCCAGAAGACTATTTTAGAGTTTCTATACTTATTCCCTGTCTAGATTCTCTTATACAAAATCGTACTGACAGATTTATGGTCAACGAGGACGTTTTACTTTCGTTTCAAGCTCTGCTTCCAGGTTTTGCTGCCTCCAATCGAGTAAATGAAATGGAAAATCTAACACTCTACTTCGATAACGCAATATCCTTGTCAGCTGTTTACATTACATTTACATTATGTAGTTTTTTTTTTTAAATTATTGTATATAGAATTACTTCTTCGAAATTGAACAAGCCCCCCTCGAACCGAAATCCTGGCTACGGGCCTGGATACAATTCTTTGGATGGAGTCAGACAGAGCGTCAAATTCGCGAGAAGTTGAAGCTCTGTCCAAATTTGGGCTTCGATAAAGGAAACAATAGTGAATGATGTGCTTATTTACGGTGAACTTGAACCACATTGAATTGAAAAAAGGGTCGGAGCAGTTCCCATATTGTGGAAGAAATTGATAAGCGACATCATTTCTAATGTAAACGGCGAGACCATGGTGGAGGAGGAATTGCGGCACTAAGCTATACCCATGAATGAGAAATTCAGTAGGATCGGAATTCTCACCTACTTGGGTTTCACTTAGCGCCAAAACAGCTGGCCTGTTTGAAACAGTGTGGATGTACATAGCAAGAAAATTCGTACGTAGCCCACGAACATTACAGTAGTCTACTCTGAAATTGCCAATCATTGCAAGTAAAACAAATAAAAAAACCAAAACAGACGAGATCTACTGCCACTGCCACTAATCCTAAAATCTGTCACTTTTGAAGGAGAAAATATTTCCCCTACCTGCCGATTTTAGCTACAAAAATTTCTTGTGGCAGTTTGTGTAAGTTCTGTCAAACCATAAGAAGTACATTGAATTTTTTTGACGTTTGACATAATTTTGTGCATTGGGCAGATTTTGCCTGTAAAGCGTTCGTTTACTTTTTGGGCAAATCATAAAATTTCATCCCCACTCCTCCATTTTTGACAGTTTTTACACAAACTGCCCAAAAAGTAAAAGAACGGACCTAAAATAAATAAAATTCTATGAATTCATAATATTTTCAAATCGAAAAACGAAATTATTGTGTTTTCTTTTGAGAATCATAACAGATGTCAGCTGTGAAAACATGTTTTGCAGTGTTACCAGATGGAAGGAACCAATCATTCAAAAAGGGAAATTTTCGTTTGAAGATATTTTACTGTTGACTAAAATTATCAAATTACCACTGCAAAATCGAGAAAAATGAATATAACAGAGTTTGTTTGTTATCTTAAGTGGCTTTTCATGAAATTTATTGCTTAAATTTTGGTTTTGTGCACAAAATTATTTTACCTAGGTGGATAAAAACATTTTTTGTTGAGGGAAATTTCCTAGTTCTACGCAGAAATGTTGGTTAAAAATATCCCTTTTAACGCAATTCACACAGCAAATGGCTAAATTTGATCCAATTTTCAACCAAACGTCAAATTTTAACCAAACGTCAAGTTTTAATACACATTTTAACGCAATTCACACACGGCCTTACTCTGCTTTCAATGGCAGATAGAATACTAGGGGTGTTTTTTTAGCATCGCTATCTGCAGCCAAATTCGATTTCCCCAAAAAACGTATCCGCAGTTGCCCATCCGCAGCTGTTTTAATTTATTTTTAAGTTGGTAGACTTGTCTAGCTGTCAGATAATTTGTTATTTTGGTTTTGCTTTCGGATAAGTTTTTGACATATTGGGGTATGTTCGTAGAGTGTGAATTCGAATCAATTTCTTTGAATCTCAAGTCTCAAATAGATCATGAAATGTGAGATTTTTCTACTTTTTCCTCACTTCACCAACTCGTTTAGCTGCCAGATTCACAAATTTGACTCGACTCTAAAGATATGACTACAACGAGCACTACTTGTAAAAAAAAAGCCAAAAAGTGAAAATTTTCAAACTCATTTTGTGACAGTTTGACAAAATTTAAAGCATGGCCGACCCATAGAATCCGTCAATCCGGCAGCGTCGACGTATACGTTGTTGCCAATGTATTTACCGGAGGGAACCGTCCCATAGAATACGTTATAGATATACTTTGACAGTTTCATTTGTTTGGTGTAAAACGTAGGCCGTGTGCGAATTCAGTTAAAACTGGGTTAAAACTTGACGTTTGGTTGAATTTTGACACTTCACATTGAATAAAATTATTAGACTAGCTGCGGAGCAGGTTAAAATATGCCAGTAGTCGTTAAAAATGCATCCATTTTTATTTTTCAACCACAATTCATCCAATTCGCACACGGCCTTTTTCACAAAACCTCAAATCCGAACAAAAAAAAATAAATTAAAACATTAAAATTGTGTCAAAATGATACTTTTGCACAAAGTTTTGATCATTCATTGCTTTTCCTTGCTGCTGTGGAAACATATTGAGTTGACTGTTCGTTGAATTTATTTGTCAACGGATCAACGGACGCAACAAGTAGAAAGTTAACCAACTCTATCCGTCGTATCCGTCACATGCGTTGCTTATGGGACGAGTTCCATAAGAACATGTATATTCTATTGTGCTGTCAGTTGAAAACGTCAACGCTAACGGACTGACGCAGAAAGATTGTTTTTTGATGTCAAAAACATTTTTTGTAGTTTTTTTCCAAATTCAAATGGCGCTACAAAGAAACAAAAATTTTACTTTTGTAAATTTCCCACTTTTTGCAAAAAGTGGCCGTTGTAGTTATACCTTAAATCTCGCAAATAGAAAACCAAATTACAGAAGAAAAATATTAAACACCATAGAGAAACTATGTGTGACTCGTTCCTTGATTTGTGCGTTCCATTTTAATTCAAAATAAACTTAAATAAAAGAACGCACATAAAGTGCACTCTGCGAACACAACCTTCGAGACTCTGAGTTATCCGATTATCCGAGTTACCAACCTAAGAAATTCAATTTTTCTCCGATCGAGTATCGATACTCGAAAAAATGTCAATTTTTTATCCGCAGCCAGATTTAAGTTTAAGTTTTATCCGCAGCTGCGCTTTGTATTTGTAATACATGGAAGCTCCCACTGCAGATACAGATAGCTATGCCAAAAAAAACACGCCTATTACTGCATACATTTTCCTACGGTTTTCAAGTGATTGGAGACCAATAAGTTGGCATCTAGTTTTATAAGATGGCAAATCAATGTTCCAGCCGATTTGCCAAACAACGAATCTGTACATTTTCTGTACATTTTCAATTCATTTAGAATGAACGTCATAATATGGATTCCATTTAACACACCCATATTCTAAAATAGATCTGACACATGCATTGTATACTGGTATAGGGCTCTATAAAGCCTAGCATTGAGTTAAATTTCGCGACGATGTATTCTGTATTCTGTACGTATTCTTTGGGTAGAATATGATCCCTAAATTCTTCTTTTCAAAAACTCTTTCTAAAGTCTTGATACCTATTTTGTATTCAAGCAAAATCGGGTTGAAATTTCGACTGAAGGTAGGACACTGACATTTGGCAACATTCAGACTTAAATCATTGATTGGGCACCAACTAACCAAATGATCTATATCAGCTTGGAGAAGACAACAACCTAAAGAAGACTTGACACATTTATAAATCCTCAAATCGTCAGCAAAAAGAAGACAAAATTAATTTTTAAAAATGATAGGCATATCATTTATGGAAATTAAAAAAAACAGCGGGCCAAGATGGCTACCTAGCGGTATACCAAAAGAAATTGAAATTGGAGCGGAGTTAAAATTATCTATGCGCAGTTTTTGTGAACGATTTGTTAGGTAAGAGGTAAGCCAAAGTAATAAGCTAGAGTGAAAGCCTAAAGATCGCTACACACACAACAGCATGCTTGTACAATCTTTTTGTACAAGCCTTAATTTTTTATTTCGCCTCCACACGATACCAGCATGCTCGAAGAGTTTTCAGTTTATGATGCGAAAATGTGAGATTCGGACGACGACTTTCTTGCTTTGGCTGCTTTTAACCTTATCCGTTAAAAAGACACACGAAAAAAGGAACGTGATAATGTGGTGTAAGGAGTGGTTACTGAAGAGAAAAAGCTACTTCCATTTTCCATATTAATTTACTGAGTGAATTGAAGATATATCCGCGTGATTGGCATAATTATCTTAAAATGAGTAAAGAATTTAATTAAAAGGCAAGATACGATTATGAGACAAACTATTACTCCTCACGAAAGATTACAGCAGCAACATTAACATTTCTCGCAACCGGAAGGAGCTATGAAGATATTAAATATTCGACCATAATTTCACCACAGGAGCTGTTTAATAACGGCATCCGTATCGGCTTGGCTGTCAATTGATCTATACTTATCAAGTAAGATTTTGTACGCTGCATCCTCTTGATTCTATCATGATAACCGGAAGATATAATTCGCCAAAGAGGAATTTATTCGTAGACACGAAAAATATCTTTCAGCAATCCACGATTGCTCTTCTTCAAATTACTCGACATGATGATGTGGTGACGTAGGGCTTATTCACGGTCACGGACTACTAATTTATTTGTGCAAGCCAAAAATACAGGTACACACGTTTCGTTTTGCTTGTGCAAGCATAGCTTGCGCACGCTTGCAAGATTCGAAATCAATCAATCATCAAGCGGCTTGTACAAGTAAAATGCTTGCGCCAAATATTCCTACAGACGTTACAGCTTGTTTGTACCAAAAGATTGTACAAGCAAACTTATCAAGCATCCGTTGTGGGTGTAGTGACCTTAAGTTTTTTTAGTTTAAAAAGAATAATCTAACTCTGGGGTGCCAGCACGTAATACAATACAATCGAGTTTACTTGATACAATCGAGCAGTGGCAGCACGTAATTAGTTTCAATCGAATGAACTCGATTGTGTCGTCATATTTCGTAGCATACAATATTGAAATAGACGTTTGAAATAGCAAAATATACTCGATAGAAAATAGTTGTCGAACAAGCATTTCTTTTTGGAAAAAGTATGGAACCCAAACTAATTCGGACCAAAAACAAAGAACAGAATGTATTTTGACTCATTTTATGAGTTACGTTTATTGCTAAACCGTATTTTTGCACTTCTTTCTTCTACATTTCTCATTTCTAAGGGATTGCTTTTGTCGCGAAAATATCTTCTCTTAATTTTTGCACTGGACTCTTTTTCATCCAGGACGAATCATCCTCACATTTAGAATCAAAAACTATCATTTTTGTATTGACTTGAAAAATTACCTACAAATTTTAATTGAAAAATGCTTGACATTTTTTGATTTAGAGCCGATTTTTCAATCATCAAACAAAAATAAAAATAACAAACTGGCAAATAAACTTATCTGAGTATTCATCGGTCGAATAAATAAGAGCGTTTTTCTTCAGATAAAGTCTATCTGACGATTGAAAAATCCAATATTTTGTTATTTGTCGAACTATCTGCTTGTTTATCGACGACGATTGAAAAATCGGCTCTTAATGATTCACATTGAAAATTTTAAGCAAAAACTCGATTCAAGTTTCATGCTACCTAGAAATATTTGTTCCGAGTTGATAAACGATGAACAATGCTCGATTGTATCAAGTTACGTGCTGGCACCCCTGCTTTCAATGGCAGATAGAATACTTATTAGCCCTTTATTTGCTGCAAAATTGTATAAATGTTGTCGAGGAAAATTGTGAGTACCTAATATCGTTTTGAAATTGCGGGAAAATATTTCCGAAAAATTAATATTTTAACCAATATCGCTGCTACCAGGCCTTCAAAAAACTTGAAGCCCATTTCGATGAATAGAGTTTGACAAGACCTTTCTTTTGATATATTATCATTCGATGGGTTTTCGAAGATTTTTTTTCTGTCCAATGTTTTGGCAAGATTTTTCATGATATTTTTCGAAAATCATGAGAAATCGAATTTGCTAAATTCATCATATTTCATAGTTATCATTACTACTGAAAGCCAAACCCAATTAGGAGCTCTGGTTGCCGAGATATTTGCATAAGAATGTAGTCTTTCTATGGGATTACAAAAACCTAAGGACAAAACCCAATAAAAATAGTTTTTTGATCATAACCGGACCTCGCATGCAGTTTTGGCTTTCAGTGACTGATGGAGGGCCAACAGACCTCTGTTGTCATGCCTTGTCATGGAAATTTGAAATCTGGGGAAATTTTCTGAAGGCAGAAATCGGAAAAAAAATATTTTTTTGACTATAACTTTATAGCCGAGTACTGAAAAGATTCGCTTTCCATGGCACATAGAATACCTAGAAGCCCTTTATTTGATGTTAAATTGTATTGTAAAATAAATTAAAACTCTTTGTTTACATAAACAACCATTTTTATTGTTAAATAGGTTAAATTTGTACAATTTCTTAACGCACTAATAATAATTTGTTATTTACAAGATAAATGTATTCTTTTATTTTACACAATTGTTTTTTATTACTACGAAATTAAATTTTTAATGCATTACAACAAAAAATATGTATCTCTTCTATTTACACAATAAATTTACTGCTAATATGTACATTTGAATTCATGCTCCGACGTGGCTCCCTTAGCAACTACACGTACTTTGCAGTGAGGAAATAAAATTTAACATCCACCATCGCCCCCCAGCATTTTGTTTTGAAACAAACAAAAAAGCGAATCCAAGAATTCAAAAGCTCGAACAGAAATGTTATGCTTGTCGATAGTCACGGCCGACAAAAACATTTAACCGCCATCTATTTTAATTTATATTTCGAAAGTAAACATCAGTCTAGGCCGCCAAGCGCTTGTACCAACATTAAGCCTACACATCACGTTCATGGTTTTGACATCAATTTTCAATTCCCCAAACTTTTTCCGTCCAGGATGGTATTAGATAGAAAATGAATGGTTTGAGAAGACACAAGATCCCGACATCTAAGAATTATCCTCTTGTATCCGAAGCAAAATGAAATGTTTCCTCAGCTGCATCCTGCACCTGCAGAGCTGTGTCATCGCATTGCTTTGATGTCACTTTGATTGAGAAAGAAAATGACGGCAGGTTGACTTTAAAATGTCTTTTGTCTTTTTTTACGTTTAAACGTAACTCTCTTGCCGCGTTAGATTGAATTTCATGCCTGAGGCCGTCGACATAGTTGAACCTCGACTCTCGTGTGACCGATTAAATGTTTTATTCGTGCAACTATCGTTCAATTGACGAGCCAAAACGGATATATCCCGTCCATAATCCTCCTCGTTCTCAAGCACGCCCACCTTTGAGAATATCGGAATGAAATTCTGTTCGAGAATCTCATGGCCTAGACTGGATTCGTGAATTAGACGGGCTAGCGTATGCAGAATGGCTTTGATGGTGCGTCGTTGTGCATCAACTTCGGCACGTGACGTATACTTCCGGTAGAATTCCGCTTGAAATATGGACGTGATGAAATTTATGATGCTGCTGTTCGCCAAATGGCTATGGCACTTCTTGTTGCTGGACATGTTGTGAAGCATTGCGACTATTTGTTCCTGAAAAAAAAGAGAGGACATTTAAGATTATTAATGGCGTGACAAAAGAAAGTTGCAAAAGCATTTTTCAAAACTAAAATTTTTCATTTTAATGAATTTTCCAACCCACACCTAATCAAGATGAAAATTCAAACGTGCTTAAACTTACATAGAGGAAAATCGATATTCCCGAGAGTCCACGGCATTCGAGAGTGTCCTTCAGTTTGATGATCGTCTCGTTGGACATAATTGAGTAAACAGAGGTCATTTCCACACGACTTAGATTGTTCAATGAGGCTGCACATAGCAGCAGTGTCGGACAACAATTGGTCCTTTCGATTATATCTGCAACGATTCAAACACACACACGGAGATATAGAAACAAGGAAATTATAAAAGAGTATAGAAGACATAGATATTTCGATTAAGATCGAGAGATTGCTTGGCTCTGTAAATTAATAAATGTAATTAAATGTAGTTTGAGGTGGAACAGTGGCATTGCCAGTGACAATGATATTGATATGGTTGCACAATTGTGATTGTGTTTGTGTTTTGGGGGATAGATGATATGGCGATTTCGACTCATTCTATTGTTCATACGATGACTGCTGTCAAATTAAGACACTGAATCCTGCAAATTCAATGCAGCATTGAGCATCAGTGCTGATTGTGGTTTGTTTGAGGTTCTTGGGAATGAAGTGACGAGAATAATTAATTTATTTGCATGCGGGTGAACAGGATATGGGGATGCAATTTATAAATACAGATGTAATCTATTCGCTGCGTTAAGTCCTTAGAATTTGAATTGATGGTGCGGGCTTGCCAGAAGCGATTTGACTTTCGCAAGTTTTCTTTGCGTCCATTGTTTTCAAGAGTTATTCGAAAGCACACAATTTTGATTTTGAATCTTAAATGATTTTGAAAACAAAAGAACGCATAACATAAGAATTTTGCAAATCAGTTTAACACCAAATGCGTAGTGTTTTCGCTTTCAAACCAAAGGCAAGAAAACCCTTAATGGTGCTGACAATCAACAATTATTTTGCTACTTCCTCTCTCCACCTTCCCGAACATACAAAAACAAAACAATATTAACAGTAAATTCTTACCTGTAACACCCTCGACAATAATCTCGGCCGAATCCTTCAACCCTTCAATCTTGCACTGACCGCCATGCCAAGGAGCTGTTATTTGAGTCAGCAACGAAACCGCTTCCCTCCGCTCAGCATCAGTCTTCTTCGATGTCTCATTCGCCCCATCTTTCTGCAGAATATCCTTCAAAATCTCCAAACCTCCAGCCTGTCCAAACTGACTGATCGCTTCCGGACAGCAACAGATCGTTGCCAACGCTCTCAAAGCCAACGCTCTCACCGACGACAATCTATTCTCCAGACAAACCATTAACAAAGCCCGCACACCTTCATTCTGAACAAAAGCATCACTCAAAGACGCAAATCCTTCATACTGCATATTCGACAGTGTGGCAATCATATTGATATTGGCCCGCAACATCAGATCACACTTGGACTGTTCGACACTCTGCACTATTACTCTGACTAACTTTTCGAAGACCGAGCGAAGAGTTATCAGCAAATAGCGCTTCAACACCTGAATATCATCGTGCAGGGACTCCATTTGGATGTAATGGTGTTTCTCCAGAGATATTCGGGTGTCCTTGACAATCAGTTTGATGTGTTCGATGTTGTCCTCGAACCGTTTGCGATCGGTTCGAAATTCGGCAAAGAACACCGAACGACGTTCGAGGGCCAGTGTAAAATCGTCGACGCTTTCGAGCAGTTCGTACGCTCTCGAAAGGGCCGTATGCAGTGTGGCCGAGGTATCGCCTTTGAGAATTTTCTCCATAATGTCGAAATCAGCTTGCATGGCTACCGAACGCTGCTGCAGCTGACGAATAATTTTCGCCACAGTGTTGCTGGTTATTTTCATGTTTTTGAACGCTTCCAAGACAATGGATTTGGTTTGCAAAGTCGACATGACTTCACGGTCATACGACATACGGATGTCTTCGAGCCAACTCTGGAGAGCAGGTGGATGGCCGTTAAGGAGAGGATTATCATACTCAATGTTAATTGTCGAGGGTAATGTGCTTCCATATTTCACAGGAATCTTGCCCTTTTTGGACTTTGGTGTACTCGTGCTGGCTGTGAAAGTTGCCGCCTTCAGTGGAGACATAACAACCCCTTGGAAATTCATAGTATTATTATTGGCATCTTCTTCTATGGCATCACTACCGCCCAAAATAACTGTCTCGTTGTTGTATTCAGTGTGAGGTGATGGTGATGCATCTAAAGGAGTATTAGCTGTCATAAGACTGCGTCTTGTTTTACGACTAACCAAACGACGACGACGAATCGACGATGTTGAACAAACAGACGATGACGATAAGGACAGCGTCGAAGTTGATAGCTTATCCTTATTAATCGGTGAGCATTTACACGACAAGTCTGTCTTGTAGTCGTCCTTTCTCTTTGGTGTTGTATTAACAAAACTAATCCTATTAAGTTGGCTTATAAGATCACAGGTGTCATCTGTGTTTCCGTTTGCATTGTCATTGTCGGCATTGGCGGTGATATCCTTTTTACGGTCGACACAAGGCGAATTAGGTGCACTAAAGGACAATCGGTTTGGTGTTAGATTTAGAGCCATCTTAGTGCGCCTTATCACAGTGGGTGGAGTTTCTATGGTTCGTGTAGACATGGTCGGAGAGCAATTATTTTCACTTAAATCCGATTTGGCGCTCCTTGGTGAGGACGAGGATAGTGATGTTCGTCGGCGACATCGACCACCACCACCACCACCGATGCTCTGTGATTCATCGTTATCGGAGAACCCAGAGTCCTGAGAAAAAGAACAAAAAAAGGTTTTAAACTTTATTCCTCACAAAATATGGATTAGACGATGCTATCTTACCTGACTCCTTAGACTGCCAGGACTTTCATGCTTGGCCCATAATTTCGATGAATTTTCATCTTCGACTTCTTGAATGCGAGAGAGATTTCCAGCTGCATTCGATCTAATATGGTTATAGTCTAGGGAACTATAACTGAAACCACTATTCTGTTGGTAATTTGTGAGATGAAAGTTACCGTTATTGGATGTCATGGGAGCCGAATTGTCTGAACCCCACCAAACTTTAGAGTAGCTTCGTTGAAACGGCATTTTGGTAGTTAGGTTTTTGGTATCTGCAAGAGAAAAAGAAAGACAAATTAGGGAATTGAAAAAAAGGACTTTATGGATTATTCAACTTTCTTATTTGTGTATTTTAAAAGTTAGGCACTGTGAGAACAAATTTCTTAGACAGTCAAATGCCAACTGTTGGACTTGGTATGACAGAAAGTCATTCTAGACAATTCACGATGATACAATGGGCATTGTTGCGGCTTCACTGACTTGTGTGTTGGATAATAGGGGTGGCGTATGTGGAATATTGTTGTTCTCTCCGATCAATGGTCTTAAAGATAACTTGGAATGGTGACAGCAGAGCTTAGGTGTCATTTTATAAATATTTGAAGAAAGAAAGAAATGGGATAAGATGATTGTCTATATAAAGGCTACCTCCATTCTTGATGAGAACATAATTTGGGGACACATGTGTATAAATTCGAATTTCTTACCGTAGGCTTGGTGTTTTAAAAAGCTCTATCCCATTGTGTCCGTTTGAAGCAAATTTAAGAACATCAGTATCATGGGAAGAGCTTCTATAATGCCTGCCACATGTTGAGATCGATGGCGGGTTGATGTCTCACACCCTCAACTACAAGGGTAAAGTTTTCAATACAACGCGACGACGACGACCGCTAGCATACCAGATGAACTCTGCACAAAGTTGTGTACAGCAGCACCGGTGGGTGCATCATTGCAGTACAAACGTCTTTCAAAATTCTACTGAATTTTTGTCAAGATTTTGAGTGGGAAATAACTGTCAGTATCGAATTAACATTTTAGTTGAAAACAAAGCACTAGAAGGTCAACCCTCTGATGTGTTTTTTATTTTCCAGACGAGGTTTTGCTCGCCGGTCTTGGCAAGGTCTAGTGATCTGGATAAGCTGTGAACGGATATCAGCTGGAAGTACTTCGGGTTTTGGGATTTCAGTTCTAGATTCATCTTTTCAGATGCCCGGTTATTTGCCGTCTCTATCAGTGGTTGTTGGTGTACACTTTACTCGACCGGTTTATTTACGGAGATCAGCAGGTATGTTTAAGGCCCCTGGTGGCACTGAGCGCGGCAGGCAATAGCTATTTATGGGATCAGCAGGTTTATTAAAGGCCCATGGGTGGCACTCAGAACAATTTTCTTCGATATTAAAATCCCTTACTACTGACGGAAATTTCAATAAAGAAATGGCAATTGCTGAATGGTCGGGGGCGGAAATTACCAAAAACACTGATTTCGTACTAAAAGTTGAAATGACAACTAGAAGTAGCAGAAAAAGGTAGACCATCATATGAATTTTTCCGCGAACAATGGGTGTAAATTATAGGAATGCGAATGTTATTTTTTCTTATGATTCGTTTGCTTTTTTGCTGCTTTTGCTATGAATGTTTATATGGAGCAGTGAATTATATTAAAGTGAAATGCAGAAACAAACATATTCTTTTTTCGGAGACCAATACGAGTTCGAGTTAGGGGCTGAGAGTTGATGTCATTACCGTCACACTTAGATCAATACAGATCCATTGTGATACCCGCGAGTATTGCTGCTCAAGCTAATAAGAAAAACCTATGTGTTCAGTTAGTCAAGCCATTTAGAGGCCTTGACGAAGTTCAGGATGCTAGTACCTGGCGTACTAGAGAGTTCCTCTAAATCCTCAAAGAAAAAGTTGCCAAGCATTCTCTTCCTTTGATGGGAAAGTGCGGGACAGTGACACAGAAAGTGCGAAGTATCTTCATGCACCTCCTCGTCTCCGCATCCTCTGCATAGATCATCTGAACTGATTCTCATCTTCTTCATATGATAACCTAACAGATTATGTCCAGTGATTATGCTTACAAAAGATCGAAGTGATCCCTTGTGTAGCTGCATAATTTTTTCCGTTCTTTGTTTGTTAAAACAGGGCCAGATCTTTCTTGTTGTGCCGCAGGTGTCAAGAAGGTTCCACCTTTCATTGGCCTTGATAGTTATTCTTTTTGAGATTTCCTGTTTTAAATAACAGGTAGGGGTGCTAACTAGCTGAGCTTGGATTACGTCAAGCATTGACCCTAATCTTGCTAATTCATCGGCTTTCTCATTGCCTAGTATATCGCTGTGGCCCGGGACCCAGCAGAGTCTAATGTTGTGCTGTGCGCCAAGAACCTTTAGCTCTTCGCGGCAGCATGAAACAAGCTTTGATTTTACCTCAGTTGCAGTAATCGCTTTTATTGCCGCTTGGCTATCAATGTAAAAGGTGATATCAGCTCGTGGTATCGTCATCATTGATACCTTTTTAGCAGCTGTTGTCACTGCCAGGACCTCCGCTTGGAAGACGCTACTGTAGTCTGGAAGCCTAAGCGAGGCGGCTAACTTGAGAGATTCGGAATAGAAGCCTGCTCCTACACCAGTGTCCATTTAAGAGCCATCAGTATAGATAGCTATTGACGACTCACTGGAGTACGGTATATTATCTATCCATTCCTCTCTGCTTGGGAAGGCAGTCTGGAATGGTTTGTGAAAAACAAGTTCGGGTGTTTTATAGTCCGTTGTAGTACTATGACGCATAACTTTATAGAGGATCTGGGCATGTCCTATGGAACTATTTTTCCAGATTTTAGTTTGACTAAGTCTCAGGGCACTTTTGGCCGCAGATTCTTGAACAAAGAGGTCTAGGGGAATAAGATTGAGTATAACTTCCAATCCCGCATTTGGAGTGGATCTCATTGCCCCGTAATACCAGTGCACGCCAGTCTTTGAACTTTTGTCAAAGTTTTCAGGTTCGTGCTCTTTTCTAAAGCTTACCACCATACCAAATTACCATAGGTTAGTATTGGTCTAATTATTGCCGAATACATCCATCTGATAATTTTTGGGTTTGGTCCCCAGGTTTTCCCGAAAATTCTATTGCAGGAGTAAAAGGCTGTCGATGCCTTTCTATCTTTGGTGTTCAAGCCCCAGTTTAGTTTTTTATCCAAGATCACACCGAGATACTTTGAGTGATCGGAGATCTTAAGAGGGCAGCCTTCAATTGAAGGCATTTTAAAATCAGGTATTTTACGTTTGTTAGTAAATAGCACTAGTTCTGTTTTAGCTGGATTGACCGTCAGCCCACAGTTCTTTGTCCATTTGCTTACCAACGAGAGGGCGTATTCTGTTTGTTCACTGATAGTGGGTAGGAACCTGCCAGTCGCTAGTAATGCAAGATCATCAGCGTAGGCTACTATCCTTACTCCACTTGATTTCAATTTAGAGAGTATGCCGTTCATGACAAGAACCCAGAGTAGCGGTGAGAGAACTCCACCCTGAGGGGTGCCCCTGGATGTGGTTACTCTCACCCTTTCCTCCGCTAGTTCAGAGTTAATCTGTCTCTTTCTGAGCATACACATAATCCACTGCGTTATTGCCTTTTCGACTTTGTGGTCGTCCAAGGCTTGCTTCACTGTTTCGTTCTTCACGTTATTGAAGGCTCCCTCAATATCCAAGAACGTTGCAAGGGTGTATTCCTTGTCATTCAGTGATTTTTCTATGACGCTGACAACACTGTGCAATGCCGTTTCAACGCTTTTTCCTTTAATGTATGCATGTCGAAATTCCGATATACAGTCCGGTTTCAGGGTGCTTCGGATGTGTATATCAATTAGCCTTTCAAACGTTTTCAAAATAAACGATGTTAGACTAATGGGTCTAAAGTCTTTGGCCTCCGTATGGCTAGGTTTACCAGCCTTAGGGATGAAAACTACCTTAACCTCACGCCACAATAAGGGAACATACCCCCATTTAAGGCTATTATTGAAAATGCTAGCTAGGTGTGGGATGATAAGGTTTATGCTCTTCTGAAGCATCATAGGGAAGATTCCGTCTAGACCAATCCTAGATCCTAGAAACGAGAATATTTGATTATGAGAATTAATCATAGAAAAATTCTTCTGCTAGAATGTCTTAAAACACTCAAATACAAAGCGTAAGTCATTCAAAGATGTCCTTTATTTTGTTCAAATTCCTGAAACACACAAAGAACAAGTTCACCATAAGCTAAATACTCTTTTCCTTTTAAATTTGTAAGTTAAGGAATGTGTTCTTAGAAAATTTTCTACAATTCGATACCCAAAATATGCACAAGGACCAAAAATTTAAAGACAACATTTTTTGCAGACAGACACAATAAATACTACTTAAGTAAGTGGGTACTTCGTTTCCAGTAAGTGCAAAAGTAGATTCTTAGCAAAATGCTTTTAATTATATTTAACCCCAAAACAGTAGCCAATACACAAGTTAATCCAGACCTAAGTTGCAGAATAATTTTCTAATTAACTTATGTAGATACAGATACATGTTTGCCTCTTTTCGTCTATATTAGCCCTAAGAGATGCACATTAATAGTTTCGTTTCCAAATGGCCAAAATAATCCAATTTTGTTTAAAATTTCATTACCGACGTCTTTCTACTTCTATGTGTTTTTGTTTCCTTTTTCTCTTTCTTTTTTTTAGTGTTTCGCTCTCATTCTTCTATTGTGTGTCTTTTTTTCTGGCCACAACGTTTTGCTGAAAAGGTTTCATATAAATGTATGTTTATTCAAAGATTGGTACTTTTTGGAAAGGTTAACGTATATTTGTTGCATGTCAGTCTATTGTTTTGTGTCTCATAGTATGTATCATAGATGACACAAGATAATGGAAAACATAGCTTGATGTGTTCTTAGAGACAGGGTGTTTCTGATATTTCAATTTTTTTTTAAAGAAATTACAAAGTATTTAGCTTGAAAGTGAATGATGAACCACCAAACAAACATTATTTTGTTACACAAGACTGACAGGCTTACAAAAAATATGTGCTCTTCTGGAAATTGTCTAGTTACAACCAAAAACACCCTTTTTACTCTTTACTTGATGTTATTACTTTAGTCCTCTCAGAAGAGGATCTTCCGGTGCTGCATTTTGCTTCTTTTACAGTAGTTGATTCCTCGTTTTGATTATCTTTTCTTTGTTGGTTAGCTTAATGTACTTTTGTGGTTTCAATGTTGGTACTTCTATATTCTATATGCATGTAAATTGCATTCTGCACGTATAGTCTATGGAATAACGGTATAAAGAGTAAAAAACGGATATCGTTACTCGTCTACATTGTGATGTGCATATTTGTCTATCTTTGGGACGAACATATTTCGGTTCGTTCAAATGGCAAGAAAAAAATTTCCCCACTAGGAAACAAAACGAAAAAAAGGACTAAATTCACTTTGCTACATTGGATGAGGAAATAGAAAGGTTTTTTGTTTTGTCCATTGACAAAGTTTATTTTTTTGTTTGTGTTATTTGGAATTTAGTTGTTGCTTTGTGGTAAGTTCAAGAGGACAGATTTTGAAGTAATATATGCAGGTAAGTCCTTTTCAATGAATGGAGAGGTGGACAATTCAGGACAAACGATGCATAATCAGTGGATGCATTTAATTTCACTCTCGAATAGATGAAAAATCTTTGAAAAGCAATGACCTACATTAGGGCATAATTTTGTGTCTCCCATTTCATTAAGAGAAGCTTATAACGGGTGTTTTTTTCGAGGTTTAGAACATTACTTTTCAAGACGGCGACCGATTTAACAGCTGTCAACAAGTTTCTCAGTTTGGTTTGGCAATTCATAATGAATAGACTCACGCCTGAACAACGCTTGAAAATTGTGCAACTTTATTTCGAAAATAATGGTCCGTCGACAAAATCGCCCATCAGAGCAGTTACTTCGATTAACCATGGAACGTTTTCGCACCACGTTTACTCCAATTGATAACTCGCATCCCCAGAGACGCGCGCCGCGCCGTACGGTGCATACAGAAGAAGCTATTGCTACTGTAGAGCGTTGCATTGAGGAAGACCCGAATGAGTCCATCCGCCATCGAGCACAGGAATTGGATCTGTGTCCATCCACTTTATGGAAGATTTTGCGGAAGGATCTTGGTTTGCGTGCTTACAAAATCCAACTCGTGCAAGAATTGAAGCCAAACGATCATCAAGCAAGACAAAGGAATGAGCCCAAAACGAGATGGCCGTTGTTCCCGATTTTCATAAGCTAATTTTGTTTAGCGATGAAGCGCACTTCTGGTTGAATGGCTACGTCAACAAACAAAACTGCCGCATTTGGGGTGAAGCTAATCCTCAAGTGGATGTCTTAACACCGTTACATCCAGAAAAACTGACTTTTTGGTGCGCTTTATGGGCTGGTGGAATCATTGGTCCGTACTTCTTCAGAAACGATGATGGCCACAACGTTACAGTCAATGGTTATCGGTATAGGAGCCATGATTACTAACTTTTTCATTCCTGAATTGAACAATCATGATGTCCAGGAGCTGTGGTTCTAACAAGACGGCGGCGGCAGCTCGTGCCACAATCGATTTATTGAAAGACACGTTTGGTGACCGCCTAATTTCACGTTTTGGACCGGTGAATAGGCCTCCAAGATCTTGTGATTTAACACCGCTAGACTATTTTCTGTGGGGTTAAGCGGATAAGCCTCAAACGCTTGACCATTTGGAAGACATTATTCGCCGTGTTATTGCCGATATACGGCCACAAATGTTGGAAAAAGTCACCGAAATTTGGACGTCCAGATTGGACTACTTCCGAGCCAGCCGTGGCAGTCATATGCCAGAAATTATATTTAAAATGTAATGTCACAAGATTATCTTTCGAATAAATAAAAAATCATGTCAATCGAATATTCCATAGTTGTTTTATTGCAATTTAAAGTTCTAAACCTCTAAAAAAAAAAAAAAAAACACAACGATCGTCTAGGTCTTAGCAAACACGACTTACAATTTTGACGCCAAACATGTTTCTTAAAGAGATTAAGAATTTTTAATGACTTAAGGCACATTTTATTTTAAGAAAATGTGGAAGGTAATGAGCATGCTGAACCAGTTGTACATTTAATTGTCCCTGCGAACAAGTGTAGTTCAGTTATGATAATCGATACTCATTAATCCCGCTACAAAACGATTTTGAGCTCAATCAATTTTAATGTTACACAGTCAACTACGGTAATTTCTCTTACAATTTTTATTTTATTTTTCTATAGTGCTTAATTTTTGTTATTAAATTTGTCCTCGCTGGTATTTTCGCCGAGTTGGCAGCAAACATACGTCATCCGTCAATTTAATACTATGAAATTTTATTCGTTTGTCCCTTTTTATGATTCAAACGCAAAAACAGAAAAAAATATAACCCAAATGGCAAAAAGTTGATGACTACACGACAAAGGACTCGCTGCTGATGGCGATGGCGATGTCTATGGCCATGGTTACAGAATACAAATAATAATAATAAAAAAAAGAACTATATAAGTCTGCCATCGATATTGGCATCAATCAACCATAAATTAACAATCGTTATTTATTTTACGCTTCTCAATCGCAATTCCTTTCTGCACTCTATAGTACAACAATGATGCGGATGATGATGGAAAGGACGATAAAACATCACTATAATTCTACAATATAGTGGCGCAAATAGCTTTTTGAATAAAATTTTAAACAACACTCGTAAAATATTTATGAAGGTTTGTGAGCAGCATGAATGTAGAAAGGTATTCATCCTTCGTTATCCAAAATGAGAATTTTCATAATAACAATTGAAATCAAAAGGCGGCACGAAGTTGAAACACGAGATGGGATTAATATGTGAAAGTTTTTGAATAGCCCTATTCAATTGTTTATTCGTGTATAGCAAACCCAAGGGTCATTTATGAAAAACAAAAGCTTGGCCGCACAACAGAGGAGTTCATTGTAATGTAAAAATTGAAAAATAAAAAAATGATCAACATGAAAAATTAAGCGTTTCAAAGGTAGGAGGTCAAGTTGTATTTGAGCTTAGGTTGAAAATGCTCAGTTTACAGTATATTGACTCTGATGACGATGGCACACACGTGGGGAATTTATTGTTAACTGGTTGTTATCATTCGTCAAAGGATCAACAAGATTGTGAAGTCAACCATAACTTTTTTTACAGTCGATTTGGTGCGCTTTTTAATTTAAAATTATTTTTTTTGCAAGTAGGGACACGTTTTAAAATGTATTCAGTTTATTTTTAGTTTTAAGTATATCTATGCTTCTATGTCTTCCACTGTTAGCAATCGAAACCATTTGTTGGAAAAAGCTTGTTTTTCCAATTCTTGAAGACAAATGCGTTCCCAAAAAAGATTTTTGGATTAAGTTGTTTATAACATCAAACTTCAATGAATCTCATATACGTTACTCCGATGAATCGCATATGATTCAAACTTATTTACTAAACCAAAATTGTTTTTGATGTACAAAATAGTCAAAATAATTTAGAATAATAAGTGGAAAAACAACTTAAGCTTAGTGTACACGATTGGAAGATTTTCCTATATTGGTCAATTTTCCGATACAAATTTTCTCCAATTTTCTATCAATCATGTAAACACCCAATTTTTTCCCTCAAAAGTGACAGGAGAAAAATTGGCCAACTTCTTCCAATCGTGTGAACGAGTCTAAACACACAATTTTTTTTAATTTTCAAACCATTGGATGGTTGTCGACAAATATTGGTTATTGGATGAAGTGCTTGCCAACGTTATCGTCCAATTTTTAATTGGAAGACAATTTTTCAGTTGTAGTTCGGAAGAATTGAAAAAGTACTTATTTTTTAAACAACGAGAATGGATGAAAGGGGTAAGGAGTTGGTCAAAATAGGATAGAAGTTGAAAAGGATTGGAAGCATGAGGTTATTTTACAGCTTTTTCTGGAGATAGAGACCGGGTGATGTTTTTTAGATGTTTCCGAAAAACACAGTTTGGCTTGACGTTGGTTTGGGGACGTCATTGGGATGGCCATCAACGAATGTAAGCTCAAATGAGCCAGGGTACAATCGACATTGTCTTGATCTCTTGAAAGTTTTTCAGGCCTATGTTGTTCTTAGAAAAAAAAAGCTTAGTTCTGCAGTCGACCGAATCAACATAATCTTTAGAACTGTTAAGTTTGTTGGTTTGGCCTTTTATTAATTGTTAAAGTCATGCTTGATCGGTTTTCTTAAAGAATTGGGCAAGACACAACATGGTTTCCAACAAAGACAACAGCGAGAAAACGACCCAGAAGTGTTGCATTTTGAACACCTTAATCT
Source organism: Sphaerophoria taeniata (assembly GCA_943590905.1). Taxonomy (NCBI): domain Eukaryota; kingdom Metazoa; phylum Arthropoda; class Insecta; order Diptera; family Syrphidae; genus Sphaerophoria; species Sphaerophoria taeniata. The sequence continues at coordinate 48,802,758 of OX016540.1, forward strand.
TCGTTGGAGGAAAAACATGACATAAGAGCAATATCGGTAATTTGATGGAAAAAAATATGCACCGACAACACCAAATTATATTTTTGAAGTGTATGTTGTATCCTTTTAAATGCAATTCCAAAGCAATTATGTTAGGTCTGGGCTTAGAGATTTTATCTTCATTATTTATTTAAATATTATTTTTATTATTATCTCCATTCTTATTCACCTTTTTTGAAAAAAAGTATGATTTCAATTCTTCTTGTATATCCTTGGCTTCAAATTGTGTTTCATATTTTCTATCATTTGTCAAGAAAATTGTTTTCCAATGAGTCTACCAATTTTTTGTTATCTTAAGTCTTCCAATCGTTTAAACAGGCAATTTTAAATTGGATGACAAAAAATTTTCTACAATTGACAGCCAATTTTCTTCCAATAAATTGATTAATTTTTGGATATAATTGTCCAACCGTATAAACAGAAAATTTTCATTTCATAGAAAATTGGCAATTGAAAGCTCATTGGTTGCTGTTGGAAGACATTTGACATTGGCAAATATTGGAAGAGCTTCCAATCGTGTATAGTTAGCTTTAGAAGTAAACCAGATTTGGAATCAATTTGAATACAACGTATTGTTGTATGAATCATGTATGACTCATATGCGGTTCAAACAAATCTTGATGTAGTACTGATTCTAACCCAATTTTAAAAGGGACACTTATCAGAGTTTTTATTAAGAATCATATATTATCCATGGAAGCTCGAGATACCTAAAAAAACAAAACCTAAACTTCATGTTCATTTTTAATCGACTTGAATAGGGAAAATGAATCATATATGATCCATAGACGCAGGAAAGAGGTACCCACAAAACCTTGGATACATTTGAGAACGTTTGCTCATTTTTCATTTATGGAATTGCATATGATTCATGGATGACATATGTATGTCACTTAATTTATTGTCTTCCGAATGCCATTTGCAGAGCTGTTTGGACAAAAATGAAGATCAAACAATATATGCCCCTGTCCGACACTCTCAAATAAATATAAGATAGCTCCTTCTTAGTAACTTCATTTATGATGATGCAAGTCAAATGTCTCTCCTGTTTCATCAAATGGTTGGACAAATAATTTCATATTCTTTTTTTTCATATTATAGAGATTGCATGCAAAAGTTACCTCGAAATGAAAATGTCGCAATTTCAAGTGAAATAAAGTTTGTCCTAAACTGATTCAAAGCAGAGCAATAACACATTCATAGAAATGATTCACGTAATTGAGTAGTGAAAAACGTCTGTTTGAGTAACAAATTCAAATGCATTCACTTATATAATTTCTTAAGAATTTTCCGTCGATTAGATTATAACAAACGTATCGCCCTTTTGTAAAGCTGAGAGCCACTTAAGCGTATCACATCTTAACCAATTAAATAACTTCTCCAATTCCGACCATCCAAAGCAATAAATTCTTTCTAAGAACAAGAAGAAAGACAATTTTCAGGACATTCTGAGAAATCACACAATATTTGGTTTCAATAAATTAAGTCAATGAATTCTCAGAAAATACAAGACACTGACACATCTTCCCACACTAGGTATTAACGAAGAATATCACTCATTATTAAACAAAGAAACACTAGATATCCATAAATGTTGACATTAAATGAGGACATTCACCCCGAAGCCCCTCGCAAAATCGGTCGTCATCATCATAATCGCATCCATACAACATAATCCACTTAAGTGGAAATGATAATAATTATTCTAACGACAATTTGAATTTTTAATTAAATCCGTCAAGTTCCATGAACCATGGATTATGGTATTGCTGTGTAGATAGAACCCATAGCATCATCAGTAGTTCCAACACGTCTTAGCCTAATTATGTGGATCATTAAAAGTGATTATCCGCAAACAACGATACTCCTACATTTTCCCCCGTGCGTCTGTTCACCCACACTTCCATAGTACACTGTACAGTACACAGTTAAGAGTATATGGAGAATGGCAAATGATTTTGTTTGATTGCTGAGAAAACCAAAAGTGTCCACCCTCATCATCATCATTATCATCATCAAAATAGTCTGCTTCATACGGTGTCACACGGAGATGAGTTTCCAGATAAAACTTAGGAAATAATTTTTCTATCACGCTGCTTTCTATTTTTTTAACTTCCACGTTGTTGGCAGGAACAGGAAATAAACAAAATACAAACACGAAAGTTTGGTTATAGTTATTTCTGGGACATCCTTTAATTACTTTCAATGATCGGTGATTAGTCGGACAAGAATGAAAATAATACAAAAAACGTGTTGAGTGACATCAATCTTGGCTTACAGAACAAATTGTAATCAAAACACGATTTGTATCAGAGATGTTATGTATCGATAGCAATTTGATTCAGAGGGGATGATGAGTTTTTGTTTCAGACTTTATTTGATTCTGTATTCAAATTTCGAAGTACCTACTCATCAAATAATATTGAATCATCAACAGAATTTCCAAATGAATCCATCGAACGTGATGGGAATATTTGTGTTTAGTTCATAAAACAATAACATTCGAAATTTCATAATATTAAGTTGAACAATGGCTGCAAATATGCAAATATGACAAAAATATATTATTTGCAAATAAAATAAAATCAAAAATACAAACAAAAAATATAGAAAATCCATTTAAGTTCTATCGGTCGTTATCCAAATTGAGACGATACATTATGAGTGTGCAGGTTGCATAAGTGAACTATTGTGAATGATAAAAACACTTGTTCGAAGAGTTGCCAGATGATAATTTTGCAAGAAATTGTTATCAAACAAAAGATTAGAATATACTATGTAGCTCTTTTAAACTTAACATCTGTTGGGCTGCAGTGCAGATTCAAGCAATTGTGACGTCACAATGTGGTACTCGACCAATTTTAACTGCATGGAAACTTCTTTTATATAATTTTCCTCCGTTCATGTGAAGAAAGCTTTTTAAAAAATTACATAGTTTGAATCGTCCGATTAATTTTAATCACGCCATCGTTCTGGCCTCATGGTGTAATAGTTCATGAGTTTATGAACAAACAAATTAACCCTTTTCGTCAAAAACAGACAATGCTGAACCACCGTCAAAGCAGCTTAGACAGGTATTAATATACTACCAAAATGTAAATGGACTAAGGACAAAGAACAACAAGGTATACAAAAATATCAACAACATTCCCCACGATGTCATCATTCTGACTGAAACATGGCTTAACATCCATATTGCTGACTCGGAACTTTTCGACAGTTCGACAGAATATTTAGACGTGATCGTCACAATGCAGACAACTCTAACGCAGTAGGTGGAGGAATTCTTTTCGCAATCAAAAACACTCTCACTTGCTACCTGGTGGACGACTTTCGGTCGGCAGAAATTGAAGTTCTGTGTGTGAAAATTAAGATGACTACTGGACAACTATTTATTATATCAGCTTACATACCTCCATGCTCAAGTAAAGAGGTTTATGATAAACTGAATGACTGCATTGAATGCATTTTTACACTTTTCGAACCTGAGGATGAAATACTGGTTGTAGGTGATTTCAATTTACCCAATCTTAATTGGATACAAATAGAGGACGATAACTTCTACATTCCAATAAACGCGTCTTGCTCAAATGAGCTATCACTAATAGATGGTATGTATTCGTGTGGTTTGAGTCAACTCAACGGTGTAAGGAATCAATTTGGAAAAACCCTTGATTTGATATTTTTCTCCGAAACCAATTACTCTGAAACAGCAGTGATAGCTTCTGCTGTCAAACTTGTTGAAGAAGATAGACATCATCCCACACTGGATATCGCACTCAACCTCAACATGTCTTCACCACATATCCTCCTCAACAACAAGCTTGAATTTAACTTTGGTAAGTGTAATTTTATTCATCTTTTTGACTTGTTATGTACGATAAACTGGGATCAATTATTTTGTAATTTAAATATTGACGAAATGTGTAACAAATTTTATTCCACCCTTTTTGAATGCTTTTATAAAACTATTCCATTTAAGAAAAACCGAGTTAATTCAAATGTTCCACCATGGTTTGATTCTCACCTTAAAAACTTAAAGAATAAAAGAAACAAAGCTTGGGTAAAATTTAACAGAACAAGAACTGATGATGACTATAGAATTTTCGTTGTTCTTAAACAACTTTTTATTGACTACTCTGATACTCTTTATAATGACTATATACGTAAGATTGAACTTAACCTTAAGACTAATCCTGATAATTTTTGGAATTTTGTAAATTGCAAGAGGAAAACATGTAGTTACCCTAACTCCCTATCTGATTCGTTATCAACTAGTCATGAGCCGAAGATCATCGCAAACATGTTTGCAAACTTCTTCAAAGATGCTTTCGTAGAACCAAGCAATATAAGATCTCCCTACCCTTCTGCTTCTGTTCAAAGTTTCCCTCACTTGAATACTATTAACTTTATAATAAACGAAGAAACTGTTGCACAAGGTATCCATAACCTAGATGAATGTTTTAGTCCTGGCCCTGATGGTGTACCATCTTTCATTTTAAAGAAATGTGTTGATTATTTAGCGTACCCATTGTGTACTCTTTTTAATAAATCTTTGAATAGCTCTCTTTTTCCTTTAGTCTGCAAGAGCTCTTTTGTAATACCTGTTCACAAAAAAGGTCCTAAAAACGAAATATCTAACTACCGACCTATTGCTAAATTATCTGTGATACCTAAATTGTTTGAGTCAATCGTATGTAGTGTCCTTTCTTTTCACTGTAGTTCAATTATATGTGATAACCAGCACGGCTTTGTCAAGAAACACTCGACTGTAACTAATTTGTTAAACTTTACGTCCTTTTGTCTAGATGTTTTTGAAAAACATGAACAAGTAGATTGTGTTTTTACTGACTTTAGTAAGGCTTTTGATAAGTTGTGTCATAAAACACTAATTTTAGTTTTTTTTTTAGTTTTAGATTCTAAACTAACTTTTAACGAACATATAAGCTTTATAGTTAAGAAAGCAAACAGAGTTCTTGGTTTCATTAGAAGATTCGGTCGTGATTTCCGCGATCCATATACACTAAAATTACTTTATGTATCATTCGTGAGACCTATTCTAGAATACGCCTGTGTAGTGTGGTCACCTTACTACGACGTCCATATTATAAGACTTGAAGCCATTCAGAAAAGATTTTTGCGTTTCTGTCTCCGATCTCTTCCATGGTTTCGTGGTATTATTCCCAAAGACTTTCTTTTATCAACCTCCCTTCTTTGACAAACCACAGAAAATACCTAAAATTTTCTTTCATTATATCATCACCATTAGTTCTTGGTCGTTTAAATTTTAGTTTTAGTCGTTCAAGTATAAGACTCCAGAATCCATTAAATCAAATATTTAGCAGGTCAAACTATGGTGCTCATAGCCCTCTTAACCAATTAATTGAAATTTCTAATAAATGTAGCTTTTGTTTAACTTCACCTAACGATAATATAAAAAGTATTAAATTCAAATTAATGTTTTTCAACAGCCTAGATTTAGTTTAGATTATAAGTATTATATTTGTAAATATTGTTCACGTTAGCATTTAACGAAATTGAAATAAATAAAATAAGATATGCATTTCAATCTACCCATTGGCAACCCTTTTTTTCCACAACCAAAGCACTGTAGTAAAATTTAATACGATACCATTTAGCCCAGTCCGATCCGATGTACAGCGGCAAACAATGAAATAAAATATTTATAATAATCACCTATGGCATATGATAGGTATTCCAAGCTGGAACTATAATATTGCCAACATAAACAAAAAAGCAAAGCAAAATTAATACTGTTGACATTTTTGTGGAAAATTTAGGGTTGGTTGTTATGGGGGCTTCATATTTGTTTGTTTATTTTATGCAAAGTATAAATATCAGGATTGGCATATTTTGTATTTTTCTTTTCATTTTATGTTTTCTATTTTATTTTGAAATTCTTTGTTTATATGTGTAGAGAAGAGTTAGTGTGTAGGACAGTAGGACACTCAAAAGCATATTTAATATGCAAACAAAACAAAAAATGAAAAATCTGTGGAATTTTAATATTATCACATCAGAGACTAGAGTATTCGAAATATTTAAGGCTTTATTATGATTATATTTTTGCAGTGTTTGTGTTTAGTAGGTCGACAGAAAAAGGAGAAAAAATGAATATCAATACTTAAATGGAAAGAGACGTTGATGATATTTAAATAAAAACAATTATTTAAGAAATTTTGGCCCTTTGAATTGTAGAGAATGTGTATAAGTATGTTATGTGAGTTTGTGTTTTTACAGTTTAAAGGCAGTGTTGATATTCAAACCATGATGTACCTACCATAAAACCTAATTTCTTTCTAATCGACAACATTTTTTACCTTAATTGAGCTTCTAAAAGATTTAAAAATGAAGCTAGCTACGGTCTAAAACGTGACCATATGGAGGTTACACTTTTAAATTTGCTTATAAATAACATCAAAAAAAATAAATAGAGTGGCGCGACCACCCTTGGAAAAGTTGGTACAATTGTACCAAATTCGATACAATTGAGTTTGTTGAAGTACAAAAGTACAATTTGTCTCTATTTGGTACAATTTTCTTATGTGAAATTTGAATCGTTTTTTCAAAAAAAGATTTTTTTAATAAAAAATATTTTTTTTCTGTAACATTTACAGCCTTGTATAGATTTTTCTGTTAACTCTGTATGAATTCATTAAAATATTAAAAGTCACGGGTGTAAGCCCTTAAAAATCTTTCATCATTTTCAAAACTAGATAGCAGAAGCGTTGTCAAAGAATATAAGTTAAATTTTTTAGAAGAATGTATGGACAGAAGAAATAAGCTATACACTCATTGACATATTTTACATGGACTGTCAGAAGCCAACTCCTCATGAAGATTCCACTTGTAACGGACAAAACACTGGACCTTGAAATTGCAAGCTTCGACTAGATAAACTGATTCGTTGAAAGCTTGCGTTCTCTCATTTGTTTTCACATTGGCATTGTTCCATTTTTGATTGAGGTAATCGACTTGAATAGACAAATCAATATTTCTGCCGTTTTCTGCTCATAAAACAGAAAATTACCTCAACAGCATTAATAAATGAATCTTTTCTACTAAGCAACTTCAAGCTTATGTCGTAAATTGTTGCTTCAGAGTTCAGACTTATATGCTGTTTCCACTGAGCGATAATCTGAGATTAACTCAAATCTACCTGAAATCTCTTCGAAATCACTAGATTTGTCATACAAAAGTTAATCATCTCGATTCGAGATTTCAAATTAATCAACTTGATTTGGACTGTGCTGAACGGATTCACTTTCCCATTTCCAATGAAAAGGTGGAAGAAAGAAATAACAACAGACAACAAATAACAAAATGGTTGTTCCATCAGTTCAGGAAAATGAATTTACAACCGAAAAGTGGAAAAACACAATTTAATGAAAAAAAGGGTGCAATTGAGCTTTTTTATGTTAAAAAAAATCTTGGATTGATTTCCGATCGATTGGTATATAAATAATTTGCCCCTCTGTTCAAAGGAAGACGTAGTTAAATATCCATTCAACCATTTTTCCGGATCCATTTCAACGGCCGCCATCAAAAACTTACTTTTTTCTTCATTTATATAATTTAAAACCAACATTTTAATTTTATTGGAGGTCATCGTTGTATTTTTATGCGAAAAGAACTTTCAATTGTGACAGTTTTTGTAACCAAGATTTTGAATGTTAGAATTAATCTAACAAAATGCAGTGGAAACACTACTAAATCAAACTGGAAGATAATCTAGATTATCGTTCAGTGGAAACGTAATATTACTTTGAAAATAAAAATACAATAACCACACGCTTATTTCCTTAACAATATGAACTCGCTCGACTAAAAAAGGAAGATCGGCGAGAAATAAATAAGTGAAATGAGTTATTATGGATTCTACTCTCCGGTCGAACCATTTATTTTCAAATTTTGTATTTTTCACACGACGACGGACAGCCCATGTATGGTAAGTAAAAAGTGTTCTTCACTGAAAGTTCCGTGGCAACCTTTCTTATTCTGTTTTTTTTTTTTTTTTGAATAAAATTTTTAAATTTGTCTATTTTCATCGGAAAATGGTTTTTGGTACAATTTGGTACAATTTGAAAAACAAATTCAATACAATTAAAAAACCTCGATTTCCAACCCTGGGCGCGACTCTCTTGAAGAGCCAAGGCCTAAGTGGCTTACTCTCATCAACAATTCTCTGAGTGCGTGTGAAGAATTGAGGGGACCTACAATTCAACACGCGCCGATTCCGGACGGCAGAGTTGAGAAGCACTTTTTCATGACAGATTGATACTCTTGGAAGATTTGTCAAGTCTTCGCAAGAGGCAGTGCTCGTGAAAGATGAAATAAAAACTTGGGTTGAGTAGGACTCGAACCAACGACGTTCTGCTTTGCAGCCAACGCACTTACCAACTAAGCTACGGACAACTGCAACAAATAACATCAACCTTGCAAAACAACTGCTTTGATGGAACAAATGCCTCCCACTAGCACTATCTTCTCTTTAAAACCAAATATAAATAAGAGCAACGCGATTATCGACAGGCGTAACATTGATAATATTAGAAATATCTTGTCTCTCCAACAAATTTTTCGAATTTTAGCTGTAGTAAGGAAACTTTATGAAAGCAACAGCTTCCTTATAAAAGCAACAGCTTCCTTATGAAAGCAACAGCTTTCTTATGAAAGCAACAACTTTCTTATGAAAGCAACAGTTTCTTAATGAAAGCAACAGCTCCTTAATGAAAGCAACAGTTCCTTATAAAAGCAACAGCTTCCTTATGAAACCAACAGTTTTCTTTTGAAAGCAACAGCTGAATTATGAAAGTAACAGCGTCCTTATGAAAGCAACAGTAACAGAAAAAAGAAGTCTCTCTTTTTAAAAACCTGCATTCAAATCGGGTTCTTTTTCAAGGGTTGATGGTAACCTATGGTGTTCTCGGCTAAATTTTTAATTATTTCGCGATATTGGTTCCACAAGGATTTGACATCTGTAGTATTTGGGAGGAAGGCGGAGAGTCGTTTACTCGGGCGCTCACTTTAGTCTCTGCAGTGGCGTATTATCCTAAAGGCAAACTAGGCACGTGTCTAGAGCGCGGTAACAAAGGGGCACGCGGGCTCAATAATTCTTACAAGTGACAAATAATGCGAGTTCATACGTGGTTTTTAAAGTAGCAAACTTGTGAACCCGAATTACACTTGCATCTTTTGTTGAAATATAAATCGGTCCTGAGCAATTCCACTTACAGTACAGAGTCAACTCGGTTTGCCAACTCGGTAATCGACTTAGCTTTCTTCTAATTTTGTAAGCTTTTTGAAAAGGTAAATAACCTAATGGTCGAAGTTCATCAGCGGATGTCAAAGATTTCGACGGATTTAAAACCTAATTTTTCTGCTTTTCAAGATCTTTCTAGGTTGATTTTCGGGGCAATCCGATTTGAGAACCGAGTTGCCATTCGGTTTGCATAAGAACCAACTCGAGTTTACTTGGTTTACAAAATTTACGGTTCGGCAGATGATTAATTAAAATATTTCAAACCAAATTCGTAAGATCTTTCGGACAATACGAATCGATCTCATGTAAACTAAGTCTCTTTTTCCTCGGCCCCTATTTCAACACCTTTTCCTTAGGAGCGGTGCAGCGATTTCGGTCGTATACGAAATATTTCTATATAGGGGCGCCAATGAGATGCTTGCCTATGGCGCCCTCAGCGTTTAATCCGCCACTCAGTCTATGGCATTTCCGTGGTGCTAAGACAACCGATTTTGAAGTTCTTTCTTTGGGCCGCACGTGTTTTTTTGTCATATACTAAAAAAAAAAAAAGGTTCTTAACTTAGCCACTACAAGAAAGTGGTCAGAGTCGACATTTGCTCCTTGGAAAGTGCGCACGTTTAAAATGTTGGATGCGTGCCTTGCGCCGATTAGCACATGGTCGATTTGATTGCTGGTTGGACCATCCGGAGATCGCCAGGTTGCTGTGTAGATCTTACGGATGTGCTTTAAAACTAGTCCGCCAAAGATGTCTTCCTTCCCGATTTTTGCATTAAAGTCTCTGAGTACGATTTTGACGTCGTAATCTGGACAGGCTCCGTAGGCTCTATCCAGGAGGTCGTAAAAATCCTCCTTGCTAAACTTCTCAGCATCATTGGTAGGGTCGTGTGAACACTTATGTTTTGTAGTGTGGCCTTGATGCGGATTACAGGCGATCACTTATAGGCGACTTTCGATCTAAGCCGATTTCCCACGACGAATACGCATCCAAATATGTGCTTTCTTTGATAACAGCTGTAATAAATGTCACAATTTATCCTTTTTATTGTCCCGATCCTATATATCGTATTTCCTGGATTGCAGGAATGTCTGCCTTCATACTGCGTGAGGCCAGATTCAAGTTTTTGAGTTGCACCTGGAGTGTGACGTGTTCTTACATTCCAGGTACAAATTATCAATGCGTAGTCCGTTGTCGTTCCGGGTCTGGTTACCATAAGAAGGGGGTCATTTTCCGAGGATCTGCCTATCTCTCTCAAAACTTCATGTTTCTTACTGTGGAGGGGTTGTTAGCCCCTTGCAGTAACCCCCAAATTTGTAGGGCCGTTGTTTAAGAGCTTCTATTTCTTCTTTCGGACTCGCGCTTACAAGTTTCGAGAGTGATATAACTAGTACCCGGTGGTAAAATAAGCACTTTTGGTGTGTAGGAAAAGATACAGCATATGCCCCCCAGATCCTACAACACCCAACCACCACCGTTCCCGATAGAAGGCTGCAGTACCTCAGGCTGAGATCCTTCATGGATGTGACTGTGAGCCGGTAAAATCAACTCAAAAGCCAAATACCAAAACCAATCAAATCGAATCAAACAGAGAAAAAAAATAACCGGGTATCATTTCTTACAAGTTTAAATTAATGAAATAATTTGTTGCATTGTTTTCTAGCTAATACTGCAAAAGAAAAAACAATATTGGGCCCAGCAAAAAATGTTTTATAAAATTAATATTAAACACATTTGCTGACATGAGCCCCAACTCCTGGCGTGATTTGTGGTTTTCTAGCCATTCATATACATATGCATTCTAACCACAAAACCCTATTCAGTATAATCCTTCGAAAACTCCATGCTACTGAACCGTAAATTTCTTGTTGTATAATTTTGCAACCAATTATATGCATACCATACTCGTATTGTTATTATGTACAAATGTGTGTAAGGTAGCATTGTTCATGGTATACACGTACACTTCAACTTTGCCAGAATGTACAAAGATCAACACTTTCTTAAGAACTGCAAGGATAACCGCTGGTTGCAAGGAATATTTAACAAAACCAACCGCACACCCAAGCTAAACCATCACAATTCATCACAAGCATAAACTTATAGAGTGCCCTCTCACGTCTAATATTGCGGTTAAAACGGCAACCACTAGCTTCCTTCGAAGTCCGAGTAAAGTTTACCACCTTCAACAAATATGTTCAAACATTCATTTGAAAATAACACAACAATATGATACATTGTAATAAAGGGAGGTTTATTATGACCAAATCGGAGTGTAAAGTCTAGCTGTTGTATATACAACTGAACACCATTATGTGGTATTGTCCTCCCGCATACTCGCATGCCGTTTTTCACAGCACATGCACTTATAGCTGAACCTAGGTATCAAACTTACAGGCAATAACTGTCCAGCGATGACCAATGTTGTAATACAAATCCAGTTGCAGCAAGCACACAATAACTGAGTTGCAACAATACTGTAGGAACTGTACAGTAATTCGAACTCGTAAAACTGTAAAATAAGCAATTTTGGACAATGTGCACTGTGCTTCATGGGAGCTAGATGGAGCTGCTTAACATTATAATCTAGACTAGAGATGTTTATTATTGGCCATTATACACAAAGCAAGTGTGTTGGCATTTAACATACCTGAATATTATTGTTTTGTGCACATATTACACTAACGGTCTTTTATCGCTGCACTCCACTGCTGGCTGGCTGGCTAGTGCATCGGTAAAGGGTAGCAGCTTTGACAGTAGCTAAGTGCTTATACAAAATAATAATGTAATTGACGGTTTAACATCACCGTAAATTGCCAAAATTAGTCATTGAGCACCAATAAAGTGTGGTATAACAAAATGTTGCACTAAATGTGTAACACGATGAAATTGTTATGAATTGTGTCATTGACAAAGTGATGTGGCGGATCTAGAACACGGTGCTTAGATAAACAAACATTAAAGTGTTAATGACTCAACTGTTTGATAGTTTGATAATAGTAACAATGGAAGTAAGTAGAGCTTATTGTGGCTATCTAAAATGCATGGTTGAATGGTCGTGTTTTAGATTTTAAGTATAATAACCGCTGGGGCAATTATTTGGTACAGATGATTAGAGCTTGAAATGTGATTTGAATCAATCAATAATTTTGTAGAAATAAGAGCATTAAATTTGTTTAAATATAATGAATTGCAAGCAAGCAAATGAAACAAAACATGAATTATTCACTAAATGAAATACTTCTTCTTTCGACATGCATCGGTTTCTTGATTTGTGCGTCTTTTTTGTTTTCGAAAACATACTTGCTTTAAGTTGGCTTATTTAAATACACCGAAAATGTGACGGTTGTTGTAGGGCTTATAAAGGAATGTGTTGCAAGACAATGGCAAAATTTATTTTCATTTTTGCCAATTCTTATAATCCAAAGATCATAAGAGCATAAGAGGCGTAGGGACATAACGCCCAACTTTTTTTGGCCTTATGTCTAGGGATTACAATGAATGATTTTTCAATCCCGGGATTTCGGAATTCAAAAATTTAGATCCCGGGATCCCGGGATAATCCCGGGATTTAAAGAAAAAATAAAAGATATTTGTGGAAATTTTTATTTTGTTTATTTGACAACTTAAAAAAATAAATAACTCAATAAAAACTCTTAAAAGCAATAACTCCATGATTTATTTAACAAAAAATATTAACTTCTTAAAAAAACTAATTCATAAAAACTCTTTAAAAAAAAAAAAAATATTAATTCGGGGCCGAATTACCGCTTCCGCTATCGAATGAGTGAGTCTCATCCGTTATCGAACGAACGAGTAACCCCATTGGGATTATGGCACTCGTTAGGTCAAGTATCGTTTGAGAATAAAAAATTGTAGTAGTTTTTATCGAGTCTCGATTATTTTGAAGGAATTTTGAGAGGTTTGACAAATAAAAAACAAAACTTGAGTGAAGTATTGAAGGCAGAAATATTATTTTTTTTTATTTTATGAAAAAAATAAAGTTGGACTGTTAAAGAAGACGAGATTTATGAAGGTTTGGAGCAGAATAACTTGACCTAAATAGATTATTGGCAAAGAATTTTATAATAAAATAATTCAAGTTCTCAAAATAAGTAACATTTAATTTTTTTCTTATAAATATCCTCCCATCAGTGAGCTGTTTGTGTGTCGAATGAAATTAAGCTCGATAGCTGAGGAGAGAATTGAAAATTTTTGTACTAGAAGCTCGATACTGAACTCGATAACGTGAGAGGTAGTGCCGAAAGCACACAAACACACACAATCCAGTAACGTATTATTCGATAACGGATGCCGTAATTCGGCCCCTGGTATTAAGTGTAAAATAAAAAAAAATCTTATGCCATTTGCTGCTTTTACGCAATTTTACTTTTTTGCTATCTTTTTGAACATATCCCTCTTCTGCTCACTTTAACTCACCTTTCGTACGTTAAAACTACAAATTTTCAAATTTACCGGTTAATTTACTATCCAGATGGGGTGCCTAAGTTTACTGAGATAGTATTGGTAAAAACACGCATACTCTTGCAGTAAACTTGGACCGCAGCTTGTAGACATTGTCCTTCCCAGCAAACAATTCCCTTCAGAAACGAATCATAACTGATTCATGTAAACGAAGAACATAAGCGAAAAAGAATTCATTTATGATTCGATTTGGGTATATTTCACTGGGCCGCGAAACACATTTTTGAACCTTTTTCCTGACTCATTTACGAACCGGCTGTTCTTCATCAAAGTGGACGCGCACAAGCTCTTATATATTCGTTTACATGGCCTAGTTATGAATCCTTTTCGAACTAGATAAATGAACTCAAAGTGGTTCATTTATGATTCACTGGGCGGCGAAACACATTTTTGAATCTTTTTCTTGACTCATTAATGAACCGTATATTCTTCATAAAAGTGGACTCGCACAAGCGCTTTCGCTTTCATACTTGCTTGAATAGTAAATCGTCTCAGATATGCACTTTTAACTACAAATTAAATACAGGGTGATTATTTGTTCAAACATTTTTATTTATTTTTTATTTTCTATTGCTATATTTACACTTTTAATTTGTTTAGAATCTTAACTAACTAACCTAATCTTAACCTATTAAACTTTATTTTCTATTGCTATTTTTTTGTTTAGAATCTTAACTTACATGCGAGTATTGCACTGTTTTTGTAATTTTTAATTTGTTAGTTATTGTCACTTTTTTACAGTATGTTTTATTTTCTTTCTCTTAAAGTTGTTTGTCACTGTCACTGTTTCTTAATTGTTTTTCCAGTATTTTAACACTTTCACTTATCTTTTACTTTTTTTTCAAAATCAACAATTTTCACAAATAAGATATTATTTTTATATTCACTTCAGAGCACCAGCACGAGAACTTGAACAAATGAATTCTTTTCCAAAATGAAGAATTTCAAATTATAAAAGCATTCTTGCAGTTTCTCGGCGCGACTTGATTCCGTTATTAAAAATATATAAAAACAAAGTAAAAAAGGTACAGCGTTTCGTTTCGAAAAAAGGAGAAGAAAAAGACTGCCATTTGCTTGTGCACGTCCACATTTTATAAGAATAAATGGGTGAAATCTGAATGTTGTTGTATCTGTTCACAGAGTAAAAAAAGACTTTTTTCTAAGGAAATAAGAATTTAAAAGTATATAGTAGCTATATATCTACATTAATTTCGATTTTGCTTGTGCACGTTCACTTTATTTCGAAAAAAGTGAATGAACGTCGAATGTTCTGATATTGTATGCCATATATATGCATTTATTCGATATTCATCCGTTAAAATGAAGGTTTCACGAATATATACCCTTCATTTTTACCGAAGAAAAAGCGAACATTCACCAAAATGTTTGCTGGGTTTTTACAGCTTGGTTTCCCATCTCCCTTTTAACTCATCGTTGATCATGTGGTTTCTCTTCTCTTGTCTATGTCCACAAGACTGTCTTCTTTATAATAATTTCTCTATGGTTGCTGTTAGAAGGTATTTAAAATGAAATAAGGAAAAAAGTCGTATGTGAATATTTAATCCATTGTATTTCTGTTTAGCTAGTACCCGCGACCTGGAAATCGAATGTAGTGCCATCTTGAGACCTGACACAGTGCTGTTTTTTTTACATAAGTTTGGTATTGGGATTTTTGTTTTTGGTTATGATGTAGCACAAGAAGTTGAAAAACCCATTCTTGATTATACTAGGTGTCTTTATATACAATGATTTAATCTACCAATCCCGAAAATCCCGGGATTAGATAATACAATCCCGGGATTTAAAAGATTGAAAAATGTACCGGGATCCCGGGATTCGGGATCCCGGGATTGCAATCCCTACTTATGTCTCACCCAAGGGGGTTAGGTTAGGTTAGGTTAAGCGGGCTGATAGTTGTCACACTTAGATGTTAGATCAATGTAGATCCATTGTGGTAGGTCTAGGTACCCCAAAGTGTTGTAACTTCCTGAAAAATAAATAACCTATGAATCATGTGGTTCGTTTAACCATTTAGAGGTCTTGACAAAGCTTAGTAAGCTTTTGCCTGGCAGTTCTGACAGTTCCTCCAGTTCATTGAAGAAGCAGTTGCCTAGAGTTTTCTTCCTTGTAAGTCAGCGTAAAGTACAGTGGCAGAGAAAATGAGCAGTGTCTTCATGCTCGTTCTCATCACCACAGCCTCAACAAAGGTCATCAGTACTAAGCCCTATCTTCTTCTTATGGTAGGCAAGTAGGTTATGTCCTGTAATAATGCCGAAAAGGGATCTTAGGGAAGGTTTATTAAGAGTTAAAATCCAGTCGGATCTTTTCTTATCGTATCTATGCCATAGTTTCCTGGCGTTAACAACAGGTTTCTAGGAGATTCCATCTGTTGTTGGATTTTTGGAGGATGACTTTACTAACATTATGTTTCAGTTCACATAACGGGATTCCTATATGATGGTTTATGAGAGAGGGGTCCAGTGTAGAGCCTTTCCTTGAAAGTTCATCCGCTTTTTCGTTACCTGTCACCCAAGGGGGCATAACATCCAAATGGAGTTTGGGCTTTAAGTCCCAACCAAGTGGGTCATAAAGCCCAGTTTTTTTAAGAAAATGAGTTAAGAAAATGAAATGAAACAATTGGGGAGGATTTTACGAAAAAGGAAAAGTGGATGAAAGGGCAGTTCGGAAGGAAGAAACACTGAGGGAAAAATCAGCAATGTATTGCGCTGAGTTTTACTGACGAAGCATTCGGTTCAGTGCATTGAACGTGTTGTAGTTGCCTAGTTGGTACGATGAAAAGGGAGACAGAAGAAGGGAACAGATCTTAGATTCCGCGAGTTAATATTAAACGGTATGAGTTTTAGGAGAGCAAGGGAATCAATAATGTTAGTAATCAGTTGATGAATGAAGATGACATCAGCAATGGGACGTTGCGGCGATGAATGAGAGTATTCATAATTTCATACATATGAGCTTGAGACGATTTTCGTAAGGGGGGAGATTAAACTGATCGGTAAAGTTCAGACCACGTAAGGCAAACCTTCTTTGAACTGCTTCAATACGATTGGAGTGAGAAGTTTGAAATGGAGATCACACCTGGCTGGCGTATTCAAGAGTGGGTCTAACATAAGTCGTGTAAAGGCTTTTCGTGACATAGGGATCAGAGAATTCTTTCGACCAATGTTTGCTAAAACCGAGGGAGGAGTTGGCTTTAGCAATAATGTGGTCGAAGTGAGAACGGAAGTTAAGTTCCTTGTCAGATATAACACCAAGGTCGCGGATAAAAGTTACAGTAGGAAGTAGGAACTGGTGTGTGATGGAAGAAATAGGTTCTAATATTTGAGGGGGTAGACGTTTTCGTGAAAAGAACATTAATTGACATTTAGTAACATTAATATCAGTGTGATTTTTGTCGCACCAAGTCAAGAAGTTATTGAGGTCAGATTGAAAGAGATAGTGGTCATCGTTTGATGAGATGACTTTGATGAATTTGATGTCGTCGACATGAATTAAAACCTTGGAGGATGGAGCAGTATTGACGACGACGTTGATTGCCAAAATAAAAAGAAGGGGACCCAGGTGGCTGCCTTGAGGAACACCAGATTGAGGATGAATGGATTCAGATGCCGACTGTCTGAAAACAACCCGATAAGTAAGATTCTCAAGGTATGATTTTATCCGTTGGATAAATATTGAAGGAAAACCATACATTTGAAGTTTAATTAAGATTATTCTGTGACTAATCTTGTCAAAAGCCTTGGAGAAATCTGTGGTAATCACATTCACATCGTTACCTTTTTCAAGCTGTGAAAGAGTTATTTTAACGAATTCAATTAAATTCGTTTTGTTGACCTACCTTTCAAGAAACCATGCCGTGAAGGGGAAATAATTTATAGTCCTGAAATATGAACAGAATTCGGGTTTTTGAAAACTTTTTCTAGAAAATACGGTACTGCACTGATGTGAAGAGGGTATTAGCTACCGAACTCTTCAAACCATAAAAAAAAACAATGTGATAAAGAGTAGTAGTAGTACTCTCATGCACTAGCTCGTCTGCAATAAAATAAAAATGAAAAGAGTGGCCTAACGCTTAATTGGCTTACACTCATGAACAATTCTCTGAGCGCGTGAAAAAGAATTGAGGGGACCTTCAATTTTGCGCCGATTTCGAGCGGCAAAGTTGAGCAGTTCTTTTTTCCCGACATATTTATACTCTTGGAAAAACTTTATGGACATGAGTAGGATTCGAAATCACGCGTTCTGCGTAACAGCCAACGAACATAACCACTACGCCAGGGGCACTACTACTACAAGATAATTTGTTCAGTAAAAAATCAGATGAATGGAACTTTGGCATCGTTAAAGATGGTTTGCTCCAGGGTCCATAGGTACCTACTGTTTCCAACACTTATAATGTTGACGTTAAATGAAACTTTGCCATACAAAATAAACAGGAAAACAACCCACAAATGAATTTCAAACTTTAAGTTTAATTCAATATTAAAGGATTTGCTTTCTGTAAATTACATTGAGCAAAAGATTAATTCTCATTCTGCAGAATTCGTCGCTTTAATAAAAACTTTATTTAACTTTTAAATTCCAATAGAATTTTGCTTTTTACTGTTGAGACTTTAATTAGTTTTAATGAGTTCCGTATGAAGTCGTATTTTTTCCTCTGCAGTTCAGTCTTGATTGCTCATTTAAATGTGTTATTGTTATCGGAAATAATTTTCTTTTTTATTATAAGCTTTCACCATTAAAAAAAATGTGTACATATATTTATTTAACGATACTCTCAAGCAGGGACGGAAGCCAACAGAGGGAAGACAGCAATTAACTCCTTTTTATAGCATTTTAAACTCACAAGGACCAACAGTAGGATGTGAATCAATACTACAGCGATGTGGACATTTTCTGTTTTTATTAGTTTGGTTACGCTCCTGATTGAATCATAATTTCTGCAAATTCTTGGGAACGACAAAGCGAATCGTCATCGTCGTCGTGGTCGTTGCCATCGTTAAATTAATGGAAATGAATAATGATGAACGACAAATAAATAAGATTACAATATTAATTTAAGGCAAGTATAATTGCAGAATACGGCAGGATGAAAATATGATTAATTTTGCGAGAATGCCAATCGAAGCCAGAGGCCGTAGGCCAAATTCAATGCCAGTGAAAAAATTGAGAATAACTCTTGGCTGATTGAAAAATGGCCATAAATTTTGCCTTCTCAATAATAAGGAGCATTAATATTGAAATTATTATACACGATTGGCAGTAAGTTAAATTGGAAAGTTTGTTGGTGACAGGATATGAAATTATATCCAGGAGGAGGTTAATACTTACCTTTGATTGAGTGGGGGTAGGGGGTGGCTGTATAGGTACAATTTGAGTTTAGATTATGAAACAAACTGTCCATGAGTACAAAAACAAGAAGTTGATATTCAAGGCTTCCTGTTCCATTTAAAAAGATCAATCAGAATTCCTTGAGAATTTTCAATGGTCAATTTAAGGTTGATAGTGGAAAGTACTGTTCCGGCTTCGGAATCCCCATTGATAAATAACTGTCTTTGCTTCTGATATCAAATCTTTCTCTTTGCCGCTTGCCAAAAAAGAAAATAAAACAAAAAAATTAGGTTCTTCAAGCAACGATTACAGCCCTAGAATTGGATATAGGCCAGCAGAATATGTAAGACGGCGGCTGCATTTGTTGGCTTAATGATAGAAGGCTTTGGAGAATATATGGTGGCATCTGGTTTAGTTCAATTGTTTTTTTTTTCATTTCATTGGTCTTTGTTTAATATTGGTGAGACGTCTTCTTGATCCTCCAGGTCCAGGTCGGACAAAGGCTTCATCCAACAAGCGTCTCCAGCAACCTCGGTTCCTAGCTAGCTGTCTCCAGTTTCGTACGCCAAGTTGGTTCAGGTGCTTTACCACCTGTGTGCTCCACCTGAGTCACTCTTCTGCGACGTTCTTCCGGGTTGGATTCGAAGACTCTACGAGCCGGAGCATTATTTTTCATTCGCTCTACATGACCATCTAAGTCGTTGGACCTTAACTTTTTTTGGCTAGGTCAGTGTCGCTGAACAGCTCGTACAGTTCTTGATTGAATCTTCGTTTCCATTCTCCATTAATGCAAACCAAAAATCACTTGCAAAATTTTTCTCTCAAAGCAGTCCAAAGCCATACATTATGACCGGGATGATGAGGGTTTTGTAGAGTGTCACTTTAGTTCCTCGGGATGGGATAGGACTTACTACTCAATTGCCTTCTAAGTCCAAAGAAGCAGCGATTGGCAAGAGTGATTCTTCGTTTGATTTCAGCGCTGGTGTTGTTGTCTGAGTTGATAGTGGATCATAGGGAGACGAAGCCTTTAACAACCTCGAAGTTAAATCTGTCTATGTTGACGTTTGCTCCAAGACGTCCGTCGGTGTTGGTTGTCCTTTCTTGTTGACAGCATTAACTTGGTCTGGCCCTCGTTAACCGCAAGACCCATCTTCCTGGCCTGCGTCTCAAGACTCACGAACGCTCCATCCACTGACATTAACCTGTGTTAATTCCAATTATGTCAATGTCGTCTGCGTATTCTAGCAGCTGGACGGACTTTTGAAAGATTGTGCCTCTGGTGTTGACGTGGTAGGTATCGATTTGAAGTTCCTGGGTCTTCTCCAAGATCTGCCGTAGAGTGAATATTTGATCGATGGTGGACTTTATGGGACTGAAGCCACACTGATAAGGACCTATCAGGTTGTTGACGAAAGGCTTCAAACGTTCACACAGCACGGCAGACAAGGTCTTGTAGGCGATGTTAAGGAGACGTATTTCTCTGTAGTTGGTGCAGGGGATCTCCTTTCTTGAGGATCGGGCATAAGATGCCGGGCATGCTTTCCTCCGACCAAATTTTGCAGCTGAGCTGGTGCATGCTCCTAACAAAATCATCTGCAGCTGCTTTGTATAATTCGGCAGCTAGGCCGTCTGCTCCAGCGGCTTTGTTCAACTTAAGTTTAGATATCGCTATCCATGTCCCTCGTAGATATCGCGTACTTGCTACCATTACGTCTTGCCCCGCAGCGAAGTCGATCCGTTATCGGTGGTTGTGTCTTGTAGGCTATGTCGTTCGATTATTCCACCAAAGATTTCTTCTCTTCCCGGTTATAGCATTAAAATCTCCAAGGACAATTTTAATGTCATAGCTAGGGCATTGCCCATAGATCCTTTCGAGGAGTTCGTACAACCTGACTTTGGTGTCTTCATCCTTTTCCTCAGTAGGGGCGTGAGCGCAGATGAGGCTTATGTTGGTGATTTTAGCCTTGATGCGGATTGTCGTGACGTGCTTATTCACTGAGTTGAAACTCAAGACCTTCTTCCTGAGCCGAGACCAAATAGACGCTGATTTCGTTCCCGGTAGCAATCGCATAGTAGATATCACAGTTGTTCATTTTACGTAGGCCCGGACCATCCCATCGCATTTCTTGGATGGCGGTTATATCTGCTTTATAGCAGTCAAGGGCTTCCGCTAGTTGTTCGACTGCACATGGTCTGGGGACCTCACATTCCAAGTGCAAACCGAAATTCGTTGTCCTTAAATCGTTTGCGTGGGTCGTCATCATTAATTCCGTCCGTATACAATGCTTGTTGGTGTTTCGGAACCATGTCTTCTTTATGTGGCCGGGCAGTCACCCTGACGCACTACCCCAACATGAAGGGCCAGGTCTTTAGACGAAGAGCCGACCAAACCGCTCGTTATAGGCCTGGGTTACTAATATGTCATAGTAGCCCTATAAGGTGTTCACTTAGTAGTTCACCCTGACTGGAACTGTAGACGCCACCATTGATTCCATCTTGGGAGTTTTTCCACTGTCGCCTGTTGAAAAGGAGGCATGCCTTAGTGGACGCATACCTCCTCCCCCTCTCTCTCTTTGCTTGAGCCTTGAAATAAAAAACACTCACAACAGTTCAGTTTTCGAATATAAAATAAAATATATTTCTCAATAATTCTAAATTTCCTTCTCTTTCATCTCGTTACCACTCCTCTTCAAACTTTTTTCATAACATATTCTACCTAAATATGATCACCAGTTTGTGTTTCCTTTTCTAATGCAACACGTTCAACGTACATTTTAAACTAAGCAAAACATTAACATTTCCTTTTAATACGAATAGTAATACAATAATTTCAATTTGGGATTGAATCCAAAAAAGAAGAGACTCTTCAAACGTTCTAAACACACAACAATTCTACCTAACCAACAAAATTAATCTTTTTTTGTTTCTAATTTAGATTCATATAAATATTAAACAATCAAGCTTACTTTAAACATAAAAGTAAAAGAAAAATAACATTAACATCATTGACACGACATTAAGTATCAGAGATTCGACGGTTCTACCATGACGTCAGTTGTTATCTGACGGCTTCCTCAATCACAAAAGTTGCTGAAGTGACATAATCATTCTGCTGTTGATTTTGTTGCTGTGAATCTTCTTCGGCCAGTTGGGAGTTGCGTAGTCGCTTGTCCTCATCGTTGTCGGTGTCGTCGTCGGTGGAAGTCGGAAGTACGTAAGCTTTAATGGTGGCGCTATTTTGTCGGACGGTGTGTATGCTTCCCTCTTCGGAGATATCGTCGAAGGCGGGAGGTGGTGTTGACGCACCCGACGGAATAGTACGGTATCGATCTTTTGGAATAGCTCCCGATGAGGAAGCACTGTTGCTGGTTAGCGAGGTACTAGTGAGCGAGGGCGTTCGCATGGCTATGCGCAACGGCATAGCTAAACTGTTACTGACAGTGCTGGTTTTTCGTTTGGATGGGGAATGCTTTAGTGGAAATGTGGGTGTCTTTTTGAAAACAGTTTTGCTCATGAAATCCTGGAAACGCTGAGCGTAGAATGATGGCCGGCACACTGAGACGGTGTCACCATCGTAGATGATACTCTTCAATGTGTGTTCGAGTTTCTTTTTCAAGCGATACGACTGCAGAATGTCGATGATACCGATGTAGAGCAGCAGTCGCTCGTCGTTTTCGCTACGAGCCGGAATTCCGCCCTGTGGCACGTCCTCTTCATCGTCAATTGTCTCGTCGACTGCTTGGATACTCTCCATGGCCGTCGAATGGGCCACCAAACGCTGTCGATTCATCGATCGGCTCCGATTCAGTGCCGAGGAGCCACCAGCGACGGCGGCACGTTCGATTTGTGCGATTCCCTGATCGGCTTCGGGAGCGTCTTCCATGCATATCTCCTCGCTTCGTTGGAGCTTCTGACGGGCATTTCGAATTCGCTCTTCCTTGCGCTCTTTCAAGGCCAAATCGAGATTATGCACTCCCACCAAAAGCGAGTAGTCCATAATCTGGAACGACTCCAGCACCATGCAATCTCGCTGAATCGTCCTAATCAACGCATTGTACTTGTCTGCCTCAAGGAATATCCCGCTCGGATGGTGTTCCCTGAAGTCCAGATCTTTGTACGTCGGCGATGGCTTGCTCCGCTCGGCTTTCGACGCCTTTCGCCCGAACGTCGAGCCCTTCAAATCGTATTTTAAATGCATTTTCACGTCGGATGGTAACAAATTATTCATCGCCACCAGCCGGACATTCTTACTATTACACTGGAAGCAATACAGCCCAAAGAATTTCGGCAGCAGCGTCCGTGGATTTTGGCTCAAATTCATATAGTAGCCAGGCAGCAGTTTCTGCAAGAACTCGCCCTCCTTATGCTGCACAGTCTTGATTATAAACTCATCGTCATCGGTCAAATAAAATATCGATCCGGACGCACCGGGATTCGAGAGTTCACGCAACGGCGATGCACACATCGACATCAAAAAATCATCCGGCTGTATACCGAATAGATCTCTAAAATAACGGAATGCAATGGGAGCATAAACCTTAAATCTATATTCACTATAATGATGTGCTGGCGTAATACTGGACCCATCCGGTGGGAAATTAATGCTCTCGATCTCCCAGAAATCGTTCATCAGCAAATCTCGCTTCGGCTTCGAGGCCAAACTGCCAACCGTGTGCTGAATGCCCAATTGAATTGAGCCCATAATTTGGCTACTGTGGATTTTCTTGTAGGTGATCTCACCACCCTCGCCCACTCGACGATGGCCGATTTTGCGCTCATATTTGCCACTGCTGGTAC
Source organism: Sphaerophoria taeniata (assembly GCA_943590905.1). Classification (NCBI taxonomy): domain Eukaryota; kingdom Metazoa; phylum Arthropoda; class Insecta; order Diptera; family Syrphidae; genus Sphaerophoria; species Sphaerophoria taeniata. Next base: position 48,826,706 of record OX016540.1, read on the forward strand.
TCGGGCGGTAGGTGTTCGTTGTTGTTGTATCCAGAGTTTCGATTGTGGAAATCTTCGTTATGTCGTTGGATGTGGCCGATGTTCGACTGGAAGTTGGTATCTCGCTGGTTCGTTGCGATTGTGGCAACGGAGATGTGGGCGTTGTGGGTCGTCGTACAATCGATGCCATCTCAATTGTAGTGATTTCGTCAACAGATGACATTATAGACGTTTGTTAACTTTTGGGCTGTGAGTAAGTAATTGAGATGCGCTGCTTCGAGCTTAGTTTATCACACGCGTTCTATAAGAGAAGAAACGTTGAGAAAAATGCATTTTAGGAAATTTGTGGACTTCCTTGTTAAACGAAAATATTGTTTGACTTGTTGTTTGAGATTTGAAAAGAGTAGAAACTTAAATCTGGAAGTTCTGTGTGTTTAGGACATAAAGTGTTTAGGTTAGCTACTTATGGTGACCACCGGTTGCCAGTCATATCGCTATCGCTAAGCCCTACTAACGGCCATAGAGACGACGAACAAAACCCCGCCGTCAAACAGGAGCCTTTCATCCGACACGATGATAGCCAACAATTCCGTGAACCCGACCTAGAAGAAGTGAAAACGGCAATATCATTTCTGAAATCTAACAAAGCCGCTGGAGCAGATGGTCTAGCTGCCGAGCTGTTCAAACCAGCAGGCGACGATCTAGATAGGAGCATGCACCAAATCATCTGTAAGACAGGTCGGACGAATGCATGCCCGATGAAAGGAACCTCAGCATTGTTTGCCAGATCTTGAAAAAGGGAAATCCTATAAACTGCGCCAACTACAGAGGAATCAGCCTACTTAACATCGCCTACAAGATCCTCTCTGCCGTAATATATGTGAACGTCTGAAGCCTTTCGTCAACAATCTGATTGGTTCTTATCAATGTGGCTTCAGACCAGGAAAGCCAACCATCCACCAAATTTTTCACGTTGCAGCAGATCCTGGAAAAAACCTATGAACTCCAAATCGATGCCCACAACCTTTTATCAATTTTAAGGCCGCGTATGACAGCATCTACCGCCATGTCTAGTTTTGGCATCCCTGCCAAGCTCGTTCGCTTGTGCAAAATGACTTTGGCAATGAGCTTACGGAATCTTTTGATGTCAAAAAAGGATTCAGACAAGGCGATGCACTGTCGTGCGATGTCTTTGACATCGCTTTTGAGAAGATAGTGCAAAACTCCACCGTCAACACGAGAGGCACTATCTTCCAAAAATCTGATCAACTTCTTGCGTACGCCGATGATATTGATATAATGGGAAGAACACAGCGTGATGTCAATGGCGCCTTTGTGAGAATTGAGACAGAAGTGGCAAAAATGGGTTTAGCGGTAAATGAGGGAAAAACGCTGTCTTCGAAGAAGGACACCCAACACCGACGGCTCGGACAGAACGTCACAATAGACGCATACAACTTCAAGGTAGTAGAGGAGTTTGTCCACCTAGGCTCCGCTATTAACACGGGCAATAACACCAGCGCCGAGATCAGACGAAGAATAACTCTTGCATAATCGCTGTTCTTTGGGCTAAAAAAGCAATTGAGTGGAAAGCCCTCTCTCGAGCAACTAAGGTAAAGCTTTACAACACCCTCATTATCCCAGTCCTGCTATATGGTGAAGAAGCATGGACCTTGACGAAATCGGATGAATGTGCCTTAGGCTGTTTCGAGAGGAAAGTTCTTCGGGTCATCTTTGGCCCCGTGTGCAATGATGGGGAATGGAGAAGAAGATACAACAGCGAACTTTACGGGTTGTACAACGACATGGACCTAGCCAGAAGAGTCAAGGCCCTGAGACTCAGATGGCTCGGTCATTTAGAGCGGCTGGACACCAATGCTCCGGCCCAGAAAGCCTTCGACACTGTTCCCGAGCGACGTAGAGACCGCGACTCAGGTGGCGCACATATGTAGAAGAGGACCTCAATCAACTTGGAGTGCAAAACTGGAGACGAGCTGGCTGGCGGACACTGTTGATTGATTGCCCAAGTCCACAACGGACGGTAGCGCCACCTTAAGTTAGTAAGTAACGGCCCTAGAGACGATTGTGGCCACACTGCTCAACAGATATAATAATCGGGATTTCAGTGTTCAATTACAACGGACAACAGGCTGTGGTACAAGGTCGGGTATGGAATTAGAATCGGGACACCAATAAAGGGCTAGATCCCCAGGTTAACAACCAACGAAAAAGAGGATCTACCTAGAGACGCTTGTTGGTTGAGGCTCTCTTACATCCATAACGAGGATAAACAAGACATTGGACGGTTTTTTTGCTATTCGCTTTGGTTGTAGTTTCGTTTACGGACTTTGTTCCGAAAAAATCTCATGTTTTGTAATATTTTGGCCAACTCAGAAGATTACCAAACAATTTGTGATGTTTTCCCAGACAGAAGCCACTATCCCAACTAAACGTTCAAACTCAAATGTCAAGTTCTAAATTCACTTGAAATTCAATAGGCATGGTTCCAAAGCTATTTTTTGTCTATTATGCTTGGCTCCATCATCGATTTATTATTAAATCGCTGTGCAATTGGGTTTTGGGACAAAAAATAACAGAGAAAACCCACTTCAATACAGAGTCCCACATTTAGTTGTCGAAAAACACCGAAGCTAACTTAGACCAAGAGAGATTCGAATCAAGTTTTTTTCTTGTGAGTAGAACCGCACACTCTAGAATTTCTAAATCCTCTTATTGTTAAATCCATTTGATTCCAAAGAGAAAGAAAAAACGAAAACACCCATCATTTGAATTCATATTTTGATTCGAGGAGAGACAGAGCTTTAATGGGTCAAGCGCGTAGCCAGTGAGTGTGTTGTCCTCGTTATCGTCGCCGTTGTCATTGTCGAGTGTGCAGTGTTTGACCATCGTTTCCGTTCGAGTCGAGAATCCGAGTCAGTGACAATGATGATTGTACACGTTCCCTCGCTGCACTGCCAGTGCTGGCAAACAAAAGACCGACCAAAAAGGGCGTGTAGCACATACCATTATTTAATAGACTGCGAAAAATGCACTTGATGTGGTGTCTCATAGCCACAACGCATAGCCGTGGCCATAACCATTGCCGCCACCGCCACGTCGCGTCGTTACCGAAACTGTTACCATCATTGTGTCGTTGTCACAACTAGCAACTAACAGTCTTGTCGTTGTCGCTCTCATCGTCGTCGGTGATGTTGTTATATTCGTGGCTGACTGCACAATTGCTGTCTGTCCATTGTTGTGTTTTGAAGCCCAGCGCAAATTAAACAAAACAAAAAAATCCACAACCCAAAAAATATGAAGTGGCGAAAATAATTATGCCACTCCAACTCCATGTATGAAGATATACAAAACCCGTCAACCGACTCCTCCACTCTTCTGTCAACTTTTTAGGCAGCCTTGTTTGTGTCACCGAATTGAGTGCTTATGTTTCCATTGTCTCTTAGTCTACGTTGATAGTTCGAGCCGTAGAGGAGACATTGTCAATGAAAGATGGGCTTTTCCGTCTGTTATTTCGTTTAATGCGAGCATTTATAAGCACATTCCCGAATGGCAAATGGAATTGACTGAAACTATGCTTTCTTTAATTTTAATTTAAAATCATAATAGACAGACGAAAGCTGGATGATTGTTATTCCAGCACGACGACCTACCTTGCTGGATGCGATGGCAAATTAAAGAACAAGGAGAGACAGCGAACAGCACAATTGTCTGGAGAGTCAACGACATTAATTTTGATTGTATGCAAAATTTCACTTTTCTTCATTGAAATTTTAGTGCCCTGCTAACTGTCTGATACGGTGCCAGCGTTGTCAAAATGTGCCCGATTGGGCCATTTGGCCCTTAATTTTTTTATTTTGGCCCGTGGCCCGGGGCCATTATGAAATGGCCCACAAATCATATTTTTTCTTTTTTCTAAAACAAAATATTCTACCAAACACAATCTTTTTATTCCATCAACAAAATTATCAATGTGTTTCCTCCATAAACAAGTTCCCATATTGAAAATGACACTGAACTCATTCATTCAGATTTCTGACTGACGATTGCTGTTCATTTGTTTTGGATTTTGAGACCCACGACTCCTGTTTGAGTACGATGTCCTCTCTGGTTTTATCCAGCCGGAGTAAAAGGTTTGTAGAGGAAATAATGGCGTGATGAAGATTAATCTGAACCAATCGCAGAACTGCTACTTTAAGCCAGATTAACCTCCACCACTGCCTTATCGGCGTTTTTATCGTCTGAGAAGGAATGAAGTAGAACTTCCTCGGTTAGAGTGATTCGGAATTACTGTCGACTGCGAGATCAGCTTTCACGTCGGATGGCTTGTTAGAGGCTGAGGAGGTCGATGGTCCCACGTGTGGTTTTACATCGACTTCCAGATTGGTGTTCTTTGAAGCATTTCCTTCCGCCGAAGAGGCCTCTGGAGGGGTTGCATTTAGCGAGTCTTCGTATTTCTTGTAAATACGGACCATGATTTCGTCAAAACCGTACTTAATCACGACTTCGGTCGCGGCCAGTGGAGCCAGTGATTCTCTATTGATCACCAAGAGAGCAGATCTTTAGCGGCCCACTGTCTCCTTCTCAACTATTGGGACTTTCCAGTCGTAAGTAGGCTCGTTTGGATTACATACACATTTTAATCAGTTTCATGATAATATTTGGGCAGTTGCGTAGAGCCAGGACCATAATGCGTGCTCTTGCTCGGTAATGAATATTCTCCGGCCTGACTTCTGGCAAGCCATTGACAGCAACCCTGTACAGATTGAAAGATCTCTTATCTCCACAGGCGATGAGTTTGATACGATTTTGGTACCATCCTGCATCGGCTGTGTCTGGGAGAGGTCCCGGATTCTTCTCGATGACAGATAAAAATCTGAAACCAACAAGAGCCTTGACGTCTGCCCATTGATCATGAGAGATATTACCATCCACATGAATGACCGTGGCTATGATCTTGCCTTTGAGCGCGTCGCTAAAGGAAATATCTTTTTTGAAGGCTGTTGTGCTGCTGCAATGCACCTTCTGCCTTTTCGCTTCATGCTTGGCGCCCTCAAGAGACCTATTACGCTTTGACGTTGATTCGCTGCACGTTGGTTTGTTGGTTCTGCTAAGGAAGCCACTGGCCCACTCAAGTTTTCGCATTTGCTCCGGGGTTGCCCTTAGCTTAGTGGTTAGGTTGCCCGCAGCTTAGAGGTTAGGTGCGTTGGCTTTTAAGCAGTACGTCGTCGATTCGAGTCCTACTCTTGTCCATAAAGTTTTTATTTCATCTTTCACGGGTACTGCCTCTTGCGAAGAACTGACAAAACTTCCAAGAGTATCAATCTATCATGCAAAAGTGCTTCTCAACTTTGCCGTTCGGGATCGGCGTTAAATTGTAGGTCCCTTCAATTCTTCACATGCACTCAGAGAATTGTTGATGAGAGTAAGCCACTTAGAGGTTAGAGCTGTCGCGCCACGCTATTTATTTATTTTTTTTTTTATTCCGGAGATCTTTCCGCCGCTAATAAGATACCGACTGCGACCAGAATTCACGTAGCATTACGCTGATCTCGACCGCATGTAACTTCGTGGACCTCTTTCTGGCTGTCCGTGTCCGTGTGACACAGTTGTGGATCCACCTCCAGAGTTAATCGCTACCGATACTGATACCAACTGGGGGCGGCCTCACCCGGCGAGTAATTTCCACATGTCGTATATTATGCCTCTCCGGATGGAGTGTCTTTTCTTGGGATCGCTTGCAACGTCCTAGCAGGAGCGGGGTTGGGTGGGGTGTTTATTTAGTTTATTGTTATTATTTTTTTAACAAATTTTCTCTAGGGTAGTGGACTAGTGGCCCGCACATTTTGGAAAAGGCCCTTAAAATTGTTTTCTTCGCGGCAACGCTAAACACCGTAGCCTTCAAACTCGAATGATCAATAACATGTTCTTGAGACTTCTTGTCCTAGCGCCCTGATGGCTGCGGAATATTCTGGTATAACTTGCATAGTTCCCTTCTTCTCTTAAACTCATTTGTACCAAACCGAAGAACACTCCTGGGTAATTCTTCGTCGGATTTCAAGTGTCGTGAGGTATGTGGACTCCTTCAATTATTACTACCTCAAAAATTTACGTGACCAAAAGTCTTGTTCGGTGTTCGTCCTTCGCTGAGACCAGAAAATTCCTATTCGGTTTGGTAGTTATTCAATATTTCCATACCGACATAAAAAATGGCGCATCAAACATTCCCATAAACAAAGAAAAACAAACCAGAGAACACCCTGTGTTTGCTTAAACACACAAAAGGTTGAAGTCATTTCAAGTATTTTTGCCATTTGAACATTGAACTAAACCGGTTTCATCCAATTTTGAGATCATTCTCATAAAAAAAGAGAAATTAATTAGACGAACACAAAAAAGAAACTTCCCTAGCCGCCACTCAAACAACGAATTGCAAAAAAATCAATAAATAGACAAGCTAGTCAGTAATTAGAGTCAATTTCAGCGCAAAGACATTTATTGTTTACCTTCTGGGTACTTTGAAACACCAACCAACCTCTCACCGGTCGTCGCCTTCGGGCGAAAACAGCAGAGTTGAGTCATCAAAGCAAACAATCTAGAGATAGGTTCTTACAAGTGGTGTGTCATTGGCTTCTCTTCAAGACGGCTGCGTGGAATCGACTTGTGATTCAAATCAAAACGAAAACGAATCAACATAAAGAGAATTACTTTTGTGTCCAAAAAAAAAAGCCTCAACTGATGACATCATAAGCCGCAATGCAAATTCAACAAAGTCTACGCGAAGCGTAATCAATTTGGCACCAAAAGAGTCAAGAAACGCCTATCATTTGCTCGGCTGCGATAAGCAGCAAATAACTACGTTATCAGCTGCAGCTTACAACCACATTCCATAGTGACAATTCAAGATTCAAAGTAGAACAACCAACCTGATAGCAACAAATCTGTAGGCCAGAGTCGAGAATGCTTACGCAATTCATTCCAAAGCCATAAATTCTCAGCAAAATTAAATGTAAAACAAAACAAACATTGAAATATTACAAAAATAGACAGAAACCAAAACGGACACAGCAGCGACAGAGAAACGAATACAAAATAAATATCAAAACCCAGCAAATTGCCTCAAGGGCGACGACGACGACGACGCTGAATGACAACAGACTACACAGAACAGACACAGACCGATAAATAGTTTGTAAACTATGAAAAGTCTGCAAACTTCTGGACATAGAGCGTCACCATCGACAGGCAACAGCGCGCAACACCTCATCGTCCCGCAGAGAGCCGTGTCCGTGTGGAAGTAGACAACAAAATCCAACAGATGAAAGATTATTTAATTATAGTGAACATGAACAAACTATTAAACAAACGTGACCCCGATGAGCATGACGATGATGATGGAAATATTATTATTTAATAATTTGTAGGTATCTCTACTTTTCCCAACTCCCCAGTCTGTACGGAGACTGACTGGCAAGATCGAGAAAAGTCGGATTAGTTTCTGACTCTTTTCATATCTCGTTTTAAAGTACACAAAATTTTCGTTTAATTATGGATAATTTTTATTGAATTAATGAATTCAATCGAGGCAGGTACTCACATTCCTTTGTGCTGAGAATAATGTTGAATTGGGACTTCTTTGATCAGGGACTTCTTAAGTGGACCCTTTTCCATTGGAACTCGCTGTGAAAATGATGATTTTCTTCACTTTATTGCACACACCGAATTTTTGTATTTATTTAGTTTTCAAATCACGAGCAAAAACCAGCGAATGACGAAGAGAAACTAAAGAAAAAATTTGGTTTTCAGGTTTTTTTTTTTGTTTGATGGCCTTAATTTATTTCGTAAGATACACACGTTCACATTTACTATTGCACATTGTTAATTAAGTAAGTTAATCACTAATTTGTATATTTGAAGAACAACATCTATTTGTGTATTTAATTTGTGGAATTATTTGAATGAATTCCCTTTTTATTTTCAAAAAGCTATTTTGTAGAAATGGCCGCTTGTACCGATCGCCGTCGTCATGTGTGGAAAATTTAATTACATCTGTCAGAAAAAAACGAAAAACGTCAGATTCAGATAGGGTGCGTTTGGTTTGGTGACTTTCAAGCGAACCGAGAGACATCTGGTTGTTAGAAAGTTCTGTCGATCGGATCGTAGATGGCTGAAAAGTATTGCCAGTAGTGTATTATTTTGTTTGCAATTCTTACGATATGAAAATATTTATTTTTTCTAATGTTTGTTGAATATTAATTTTGAAATTTAATAGATGAGAGATGGACACAATTAAAGTGATAAATATTTACATTTAAGTAATGCGTTTTTTAAGTCTTTAGTAAAGTTAAAAGCAATATAAGATATGCCTATGACATTCATTAGAATGAGAATTAAAGAAATTATGGTGTACACTGTCTGCCCTTCAATGCTTTTATCTTGAGGAATATCACTAGGAGCCAAATGTAAAATCGAGGGCAAACTCTGAACCGCAGATTATTGGCTGAATACATAATTAGAAGTGATCAAAGTCAAAACCATGTTTTTATCGTATTTTTGTGTTGTTGATCCGCGGTTCAGAGTTATCCCTCGATTGTACCTACTAAACAAAACAAACCATCAAAATCACTCACCTGTCAAATTACCATTACATGGTGACATGACATGACTAATGAACAAATTTCAATAAAAATTATTATCAGGTAAACAACAAAAAACGATCTATTAAATCTCCATAGTAGTTCCATCTTCAAAAACAAAAGCATTGACATTCGTGTTTTCTGGGGCTTAGGCGTGTCTGGTTGTCTCATCGCATCGTGCGGCGACAGGCGGCGAACGCATTTAGTCAGATAAATTAACATACAAATCACGTTCAAGAACACACCTTCCCTAGTAGTAAGTTGTAATCAAGTAGGAATGTATTTTATAAGAAGCTCTATGCTTGATTTGGTTATAACAAGCGTCGAATATTCCCTGTGGTTGTCAATTATTGTCATCATCAGCGAATAAAGTTTTTATTCAATATGAAGATGACTGCACATTTTCATGTACAGTGAGTTTGGTGAAAGATTTTTTTGTTTTTTGAGGTTTTATTTTTTATCGACGTTTAAGTATTCTGAAATCACTGCCGGGTGATATTTGATTTAGCTCTCTGAGGAATTTTGACGTTCTTGCATGATTTACCTTCTTTGCCGGCTTTGTTATAATTGAAATATTTAAAATAAAACAAAAAGCAAATTTGATGTACGAGCGCGAAACGAGATGTCAAGAAATTCTTTTGGGAAATGCTCAGGCCTCAGGAAATGATTTTTGTCAAATATCGTAAATGTCACCTTTGATGCTCAGGGTTAATTTTAACGGTTCAGATTTTGTTTTCATTTAAAAAAAAATCAAGATTCCAGAGAACTCTATAACATCATTACAGTGTCCTACTTTCTTGGTGTATTTTGGTTCCTTTACTTCGTCTGTAAAAAAAATACTTTTGACAGCTAAAAGAAAAAATTGAAAGTCTGAATTTAGACCCGATAATAGAGGTCCGTTCGTTTACATCCCTAAAACTCACGAATTTGCTCACGTTTCTGTTCTATTTCTATAGTTCCTGTTAGTTCTGAAGGAGACAAATGTTTCCCTCTCTCTCAATTTCTTGGGAGAGTTTTGATATGTCCGTCTGTCAAAACCGAAAAATTTTGTTGACGTTTAAGGAATTATATATAATATGATGTCGTTTTCCATTGGTCTTTTTTTGACGTTTCTTCTTCTACCTCTAATAGAACGCGTTATGATGTATGTGTCATTCTTCGGATGATTCTGTTTTCAAAGCGGAAGAGTTCTCTGCTCTTCTCAGAAGCATTCCGTCTGTCACAGTCAGTCCAATGGAATGGTTTCAGAAGACTTCTTGGCTCTTCCGAATGCTTCTGGACGTCCAATGGAAAACAACAAGTCTTATTTTTGCTGTCAAGCATTTTTTTTACTTAGGGTTAGGATCACTTGTTTCCATCCCCAAAACACACCAAATCAGACAAGACGTCTTTTTGTCTTTCGACAAAAAATCGTGGACACAAGTCTATTGCTCTTACGAGGCAACACACACCGAAAAGGACACGACAAGATAAAAAATCTTGTCCGCTCGTCGGTTGCAGTAAATACATGGGGTTGTATAGGAGCAAAACACACCAAAGAAGACAAAAAGTCCGGGCCAAATGTCAACGCCTAAAATTATACACCGTCTTATGAAGTAACACACATTAAAGTGAACAAGACAAGACAAGACAAACAGAAATCGACAAAATAACGTGTCGGTTGTATAGGTTGTATAGGAGCAACACACACCGAAGCGGACAAAGACAAGACATTTTGTCTCTGTTGTCCTCGGCGTGGGTTAGAATCTGACATGATTTTTTGTCGACAAAAAGACGTCTTGCCTGATTTGGTGTGTTTGTAGCCTAAATAACGTTTTTAGAAACGAATGTCACAAATGATCATGCATGGAACTATCAAGGCCATTAGTTAACAAGGGTAATTTTCATGACCATGATGTGATGTGATACACCTTAACGAGAATAACGATATTTTCAAGCCCGCATCACTTTAAAATTAAATAAGTTTTACGATGACTAACCAGAAGTGTTTACTTACGGGTTTCTTATTTATTGGGAATTTTTCATTTAGTTTTAATTTATTGGTAGAACTGACGCAGTAAATGACTTACGATTTCGATATCAAGAAACCAGTCAAACGTCAATTGGGGGTTTGTTTTGTTTAATGTTATTCATATGCAAGAACGTTGCTGTTGGAAATGTTGAGGCATTCTTGATTAAATAAATAAATAGAGCGGCGCGACAGCTCTTGAAGAGCCAAGGCCTAAGTGGCTTGATCTCATCAACAATTCTCTGAGTGCGTGTGAAGAATTGAGGGGGCCTACAATTTAACGCCGATTCCAGACGGCAGATTGATACTCTTGGAAGTTTTTTGAGTTCTTCGCAAAAGGCAGTGGCCGTGAAAGATGAAATAAAAACTATGGGCACGAATAGGACTCGAACTCACGACGTTCTGCTTAGCAGCCAACAACGCACCTAACCACTAAGCCACGGACACTACACTACGGAGGCGTTCTTGATTCCTTTGATGAAATTAACGATAAATTCCAGTGATTTCTTTTCTCTCAGCTTCTAAATGTCATTTTGACAGTTAATTACATTCATTTGAATCTTGTCATATGTCATGATATGTAATGTAATGTCTCAAATGTCATTTGAGTGAAACAAGTTAAAATAGAGTTGCATGCGTAGTTTACATTACATTACTAGGTATTTCCGCAGATTTCAGGTAGAATTTTAAACAAGAGACATGCCAAATATTTGTGCATTGTTCTGGGCTTAACAAACCATTACTTTCTCGCAATAGCGGTCGTACTTCCGGTTTTCAATTTATTTACAAATACATATTTTCAGTCTACGCAGTCTATTCGACTCCCTCAAGCCCAACCAGTTTTAATCACCCGGTTTCATCGCCGGTTCTTCGCCCCATCACTTGTGTATTAAACCTCACTTATCCATCCATTAACTTTGAATTTTCATCATTCTTAACAAAATACCTGAGCAAATTCCATTCCACTTAGTAACTAAAGCGGTCTTACTCTGAAAGCCGCTGTTGTTGTTGTGTGAATCATCTTCCACGATCAGCGATCACGACTGGAGCAAGGTATATGGTTTGGTTAAGGTGACTCGACTGCGCAAATGCTTTATTGAATAAATGGTTGTTTGTTGTGTTCCTGTTCATTTCCAAGAAAATAGATATAATTGCTGACAATACTCATAGAGTGTGGTTTCTTTTTTCTGATTGCAAACATTTCCAAAACAGAAGCTGATAAATTTTTTTCGATTGGAAAAATGCAAACAACAGGTTTGACGTTCCCACTATAATCGTTTGTTTAATTGATGGCTCATCGATCGCCTTATTCGGTCCAACGATAGTGCGATAAACAGTTAAGTAATGGTGAAGCTGATCGGTTAGTTTCTTTTTTCTTTATTGATTGCAATTTTCCTTGAACTTGACATAAAAGTACCGGTTTAGAGAAGTTATGGTATTCTTTCCGCATTGATAGAGCTCTACATTTGCTCCATTAAATTAATGAAGACGATTATTTGCGCCATGGCGGGCGTGGATATGTCGGTGGGATTTTCAATGTAACTAGCATCAATCCGTTAATTTAATTTATTGCTTGAAATGCCTATGGAATAGTTTTGTTGATGGTCGTCTGCGTCTCGTATAACAGACAATTAAGATGTCTGTTTCGATTGACATTGACAGAAATTAGAAGATTTGTATTTAGATGGCAAGTGATGGAGGTAATTGGGCTCTGTAGTACTAGTATGTTTATGTAGGTAATTGTTGATTAGGGGTTTCGTTTTTTATAAAGTAACGTGGCGGGCTTTAAAAAATCACAGTGAGTCAAAGAACCACAATTGCGTTGATGATTCATTTTCGAGAGGAAATGACAACAAAACAGTTTTCATTCTAAATGACAAATAAAAATCGAAATTCTTGAAACTTGTATGAAATGTGAATTCACATTGGAAACACGTGTTTACACAGGTACCTACGACGCCTTAAAAACGTTATAAACAGATACAAGAGCAAATATTTCCACAGAATCCACAGGAGTTTTATTTTTTATGTTGACTAATGAATTGACATGAAATCAGGAAAGCTCAAAAGTCAAAACAAACATATCTTGCAAACGTCATTCTCGTGGCAATATATCTACACTTTTCCGAGTTTTTTCTATTAAAAAACAGAGCAAACATTTCGCTTCCTTGAATGTTATTTTAAATTTAGTTTTTAATTCAAATTGCTCTTAGCACTTTTTATTGTAAATATTTTGAGGCCGAGAAATTCGATTTCCCACCAAAATAGGAGAAAAAAATTGTCGGAACTTAAGTAAAGCGCCGAAATTATTTGTTAAAAAGACAATTTGTGCGACACAATTTTGTATAGGTACCTATATTAATACTAGCGTACCCGGCAGACTTTGTCCAGCCGTTTAGCAACAAGCACATAACGGAATGTAGTCAGGAAATCGATTGTGTCTACACAGATTTTTCGAAAGCTTTCCACCAACTCTCTCACGCCATGATAAAATTCAAACTAAATACTTATGGCTTCCCCACACTTTTCATCACTTGTATATCCTCATATTAAGTAATATTCAGGCATTTTATCTCTATGTAATTTTTTTGCTAATTCGAGAGTTCCTAAGGGTAGCCATCTAGGACCTCTACTTTTTAATTTAGCTATAAACGATGCTCTGTTATGTGAACGTAATAACAAAATTCTCATCTTCGCAGATGATATGAAGATTTACAAAAACATCTGTTCTAGTAATGACAACATTCTTTTACAAGACGGCAATAATAGTTTTGCATTGTGGTGTGAGAAAAATAGTTTAAATCTAAATCCAATAAAATGTCAAACAATGACCTTTTCAAGGAAGCGTGCACCGTCTTTATATGACTACGCTATCTCACAACACATTCTAACCCGTGTAACTTCCGTAAGAGATCTTGGAGCCTTTTTTACTCCTAAGCTAGATTTTTCTGCGCATTTTAACAACATTGTGAATAAAGCCAATTCAATGCTTGGATTTATAAAGCGTTGGTCAAAGGAGTTCCGCGACGCAAATATCACCCGCGCTCTATATAATTGCGTCCTCACTTAGAATAGAATACGCTTCTCAGGTTTGGTCACCTCATTACGATATTCATATTGAGAGGATAGAAACTGTTCAACGAAATTTTACCCGTTGTGCCCTGAAAAGTATTCTATGGAGTGATCCTTTGAATGTCCCCTCTTACAAAAACCGTTTTTTAACTCTCCAGATGGAAACATTGTCAAATAGACGAAACAACTACGACATGGTATTCTTCCATCAAGTTATAACTGGTGTAACAGATGCACCGGAACTACTTGGCTCTATATAAACCATCGGCGGCGGCGTGGCGGTTATAATCTTCGCAGGAAGGACATGGTACAAGAACCTAAACATGGTACCAACTACTACAAACTATTGGTAAATAAGACTATTAGCTCTCTTCGACCAATTCTGATAGTGTAAGAAAAAAAAACCGCTTCAGTGCGATTTGCGGCCTGGTTTGTAAATCTAAGCCAACCAGGCGACACCAAAAAACAATTCATTAAAATAAGTCCAGCCGTTTAGGTGGAGTTCTGTGACACACACGTAGGTACAATAGAATTGAATTTTTAAAGATGAATGTACAGTACAACCTCGCTAATCCGGACACATAAAGTTTCGAGCATGTCCGGAGTAGCGAAATGTCCGGACTAGAGAAAAAATTAAATGCAATGGACAACCGAATACTTTTCAAAACCTTTTTATTACAAATAGAAGTACATATACACATAATTTAAATATGTATATCCATACATGTACGTATGTAAGCAATATGAACGCATTTTAATTTTTTTAAAGAGCAGGAAAGCACGTGTTAATTTTTGGTTGGAGCGCTTTATCTAAAAACATCTTTTCAGTTTTTTCTACTGATTGCCTAACTGATTTGCCAGTTTCAGTATGATCCAATATTTTACATTTCTCAGAAAGTGTCAGAGTAACATGCTTCCTTTTCTTTGTAGAAGCCATAGTAAATAATAAATTTTGTTTTAAAGTTTTCAATGAGAAATTAAATTTATACCAAAAAAAGAAAGTTCACAATGAAATGAACAATCAACGACGACAATAATATAAACTCTAAATGAGTAAATTTTCAACGGTTAAAATGTTTAGATTCCAGAGCCAACTACAGTTGTATGAACAAACGTTTTTCCAAGGAACAGAGTCAAATTATATATGTTTGTACATTGTACATACGCATTTTGATACGCTGTCCGGACTTCAGAGGTAAAATTTTGAAACTGTCCAAAACATTGAGGTGTCCGGGCTAGCGAGGCTGTACTGTATTTAAATTTTTCAGAAAACAAAACTAAAGCTTTTTACAGTTGATAAACTGCGTGAAATGGCAGCTCCAATGGAACACATTTGTCTAAAGTTGCAGACCTGCTCTAGCCAAAGTCACTCACAAGTCACAACTTAATATTTAGTTTGACAAGTCTGTCAGTCGTAATTTTTTATCCCCATAACAATTTTTAAAATTCGTTTAAATTATATTTTTGTTAATCAATTCTAAAGTCACGTTTATTTTTGAAACCGGAAACGGGAGGTTACTTTAATACATGGTTTGTGAAGTCATAAGAAAAATCATCAGGAAATAAAACATTTTTAAATACAAATTCTCTCTTATTAACTTCCTCTCCAAAGAAGAAAATATCACTTAAGCACTATCACAACTTTATACTGATAAGTGCACTAACGTGTCTCATCAAAACAACGCACAAAATATTTATTTTTACTTTATTTACTCTTAATTCTTACCTTTTATTCGAGTTCAATATCCTATTGATTACAAGCAATATCCAATATGCAAATCCTTGAGAAATCGTTAATTTTGCACTTTTGCGAAATTTATAATCCGATCACACTGAGATTTTTTATTACGAGTGTCCAGTCACTGTGTCACTGTACTCCGCCAAACAATCGTAACTATCGGTCAGCAATATTTTTCTTTGTAAATAATTAAAGTTAAGCACAACAAAATTCTGATGACACTCGCGAAACGTCAATAAACAAGACAGGTAGGTACTTTTTTCATTACAAGACGCACAGTCAGTAATCGGTAAATGGTGATTAAATTAACATAAGCGTAAACCAAGAAGCAGTGACACTGTTTTGCACCGTGACTAAAATCGAATATAGGAACACCTCAATTCACTATATTCAACATGCACAAAATGTTATCACGTAGATAATATCGACAACTTATCGGTAAAAAAATGATTAAGTTACTTATCACTGTGTGTGATACCCCAAATACTATGAGTGTTGACAAAGAAACAAAAAACGATAAAGCCACAAGATTATTCCGCGCAAGCCTTGACGAGCAACCTTAACTAGGTGCTTCTAAACTCCGAAACCTAATTTCTAGACGATCCACGCGAACTCAGTTTTACTCGTCTACCACCCAAACACGTCCGTCCAGCTGAGCAGCAAAATTACGTTTGTTGAAGTGACAGTCACCCGAGTTCCAGTCGTTGTTTTGCTGTTTTTTTTTTTCTTTCTTCTTCACGTGAAACGGTGACGATTTGACTGGTGTTTGAGTTTCAGTATGGGCTTGGTGCTATGACTTAGTTTTACTATGGCACAACGTCTACGTCATGAACACTCCACTGTTTGATATGCTTACCATTGTGCACGATCGTTTCTCTCTATAGGGAACCATGGTTACCACTCTCGTAAATGAAAAAGAGCGCAACTCGTGCCAAAGAAATAGTCTTTTTTTGAGACTTTGAATTCGATTTTTTAATTTATCATAGAATGAAAAAGTGGGTTCCCAAGTTTTGCTACTTTGTCTGTTCTCGAATATAACAGTCCAAATTGTTGGTTCAATTTTTTAAATTTTGGTTAATTTTTGTGCTAACCGGAAATAACAGAAATCATATACGAACATTTTTAAATAAATTTTGATAAACTGAAAATCTTTATTTTCTCGAAAAAGACTTAGTTATTTGTGTCCTCTTTTTTTTTAATTTTTCCTTGCCCCAAAATGGTGCCACAGAAGGTTTAATTTTTTTAATTTTCTGAGAAGTGAACAGTGAAGGTATTTTTTTATTTTTTCTTCGAAACTTCCTTCTTGACTTGGATCCACTATCGCTAAAACATAAAGAGCAGGAGGTTGCCTTTTAAAAATAGTATTTTGACAGAGACAAAAATTTTGATTCTGACTTTTCCTTTATTTTTTTTACTGTAGCCATTCCACCAAAAGTTCATAACAAAAAATATATTGTAACGAAAATCTGCTGAGGAGCTGCGGGACAGAGTGAAGGAAAGAACGCAATGGAATAAAAAGGCAGACGATTTTTTTATTCTCAATTAAAATTTATTGAAATGGTTCCCGCGAGGATCTTTTTTGAAGTTTAAATCTAGTCTACACATTTTTATCCAGAGGTTATGCCTTGATCGTTGATGCCACCTTACTCGGTCGCTGTTCAAAAGAAAAGACAACTCCAAATTCGCCATTCCTTAGCACGTGGCCATTTTCATCTCGTCTTCTATCAAAATCCATTCCGCCGGGATTTCACAAAATTCCATTTTCCGGTATGTCGCAAAACCATTTGCCTATCCGTCACTAAGAGACCAGTTATAGCTATCATTGGTTTTCATCATTGAAACACATCATTGGAATTTTTTCTGATAGGTCGGTTATAGCAATCATTGAAAATTTCTGTCCGAAAATTTTTTCCTGCCGTAATTCTATCATTGGAACTATGAGAAGTTGAAACACAGATCATTGGAATTGTACAAAATTGAAACGCAAATCATTGGAACGATTTGTTTCATTTTTTGACATAAAACAATCAGCTGTTCAGAAAAATGAATTTACAACCGGAAAATGGAAAAACACATTTTAAAGAAAAAATAAGTGTGTAATTGAACTTTTTTATGTCAATAAAAATTCTTGGAGTGATTTCCGATCGATTGGTATATAATTTGTACTTCTATTGAAAAGAAAACATAGTTAAATATCCGTTCAAAGATTTTTCCGGATCAAATTCAATGATAGCTATAACCGGCCCCTAAATTTCATTCGCCGATCCGTCACAAAATTAAAATTCGTAACAATATTATTGTTCTCATAACTATTGTTAAAAAAAAAAACTATCATGTGTACCTATATTGAAACTATTTTTGTGGTACCTACACTTTACGCGGCCTTCAAAGACCAAAGGTGCATAAACTAAATATCAAACGAAAGCATTTTTGTGCAGATGTGCAGTGATTCTATTTTATTAAAATATTCTGTTCCGAAATTGTTGATAACAATAAATTAAAATTTAAAAAAGTTAGGTTATTAAAATAAAAACAATTATTGGAAATACCAAATCACAGTGGTGTGAAACAGCTGTGTAGGGTGTGTTCGCGAAGAAATGTCAGAAATGTCAGAAAGAACTAAGGTCACAGTGGTTTTCAGACTACACAAATCCGCCAACGCGATACAAGTCGTTGTTAGGCCGTGTGCGAATTCAGTTAAAAATGGGTTAAAACTTGACGTTTGGTTAAATTTTGACACTTCGCATTATTTGACTAGCTGCTGAGCAGGTTAAAATATGACAGTAGTGGTTAAAAATTCATCCATTTTTATTTTTTAACCACAATTCATCCAATCCGCACACGGCCTTAAATATGAATTGTGAAGTTTCCTATTTTCCTTAATTGGCAACCATTTAAGGTTGCTCTGTACAGTGAGTATGAGTAATGCTTGTTTGTTCTGTTCCTTTTTTGGGCGCCTTATGGTATTGCTTGGCATGCGATACGAGCAATAATATGCAGCTTGCACCTTTCTTTTTTTTAATGGATGAATCTTGAATAATGCAATATTCTCTCTTGATTGACTCAAACACACATTTATTAATGTTTTGTTATTTTTAAACATTGAAGAGGGGGTTGTTCGTTTTATTCGTGCGTCGTCGTGACGTGTAGTATGTTTCAAATGCATTGAAGTGTACCTTTGGGCATATTCATATTCACCCCTTGGATTATGGTATAGTGTTTTTAGGGGTGAAATATTGCCGCTGCGCCGCCGAGAAGATGTTCAGCGGATTAAGTCGATGCATGGAGGGATGAACTTTGAAAGAAGAAATCAACGGAATGTTCAAGAATTAAAAAACCATAATGAGAGTTTCTTCACATTTAAGAAACAACCAAAGATCACATAGCGGAGCTGAACTAACTAACTGAAGGTACTGCATTGGTATTTCTTCTTTAAATTTTTGTTAAAATTGGGGTGATTCCATATTTAAAGAGACCAAGAGCAGCTGCTGTAATTGATGTTTCTTACACGCTTGAGAAAATAAGAATGAAATTCATATCGATCCAAGATAAAGTTAAGATTAGGTACCATGGAGATGGCATGAATCTGGAAGTAAGTCTTTAAGGAGGTTGGTGTTTATTTATTGAAACAGTGGTTCTTTGTCGACAACCAATTTAAATCTCAAAGAAAAGACCAAAATTATGTTCTCTAAAACTATGCTTTGTTGTTTTCTAAACTATCCAAAAATATTTCGTTTCTTTGTGATGTGACTTCATCATCACAACAATTATCCTAAACACAACTCTTATCCCCAACATCAACAACCCTCTAAAAAGTTCAAGGCCAAGCTCAAACAATAAAACCAAGTAAACAAAAACATTCTCTAATCTATATTTATACATCTGCATAACTTCTAGCTAGTAAATTTGCACATATGTATGTGTAGTATAGAATAAGTTTATAATGAGAAAAAAGTACGAACATCACCAAGCTTATAGCAATATCAGCGGGAGCCGGGTAAAGCCCCCAAATTTCCATAATGTTGTTAATGCTTCGTGAAGATATTACTTTGGAGCTGGCGCTATATTTTTACGAACAAAGAGTGTCAACAAATTTTCCATACAACGAACACTAATTTATCTAGAGTTTATGAGACTATATATGCAGTAGCGTTGCCACTGTGTTTTAAATTACATTTTTTTTAAAACATCTCTGAATTCACTTACATTTCTCGAGACATGCAAACATGCACCTCAGTGGCGTTAATATATTTCAAGATCTACGGCTACACTTTAAGAGTGTAAGCTGTGTGCTTTGAGGCATTTAAACTTTTAAAAGCATGTAGAAGGAGATGTGTATGAGTATGAAGACGCAATCTCATATAAAACATAAGTGTTGAAAAGTGGAAATTTAATTTTGTACATCGAAAACACCCTTGTAGATACATTATCACATTAATTATGCTATTTACATCGGATGTAGTAAAAACACCAACAAGTAGATGCTACAACTAGAAACAAGAGATAACGGAAGGAAAACAACTCTTAACTCTTTACTTTAGGAATGGGATAGGGACATGATGGAAGCTGAAAGATGGGACCAATGTGGATAAAGCTCTTGACATAACAAAGAAATCCCTTCTTAATCCTTTGTGTCTGACTTCTTCCTGGTGAGATTTTTGTCTCTGGCTTTTTGGAGATAGAAGATAAACAGAATTTAACCCACCAACCCATAATTCCTGGACAAGCAAGACATTTATCATATTCAAAAGCACAAAGTGTGACTCGTAGTCGATTAATTTCCGATGAGTCTCCTTCTCTCCGGTGTGGTGGTGATGGTGAGACACTTTATTTGGAGTAGGTAAGGTATTAAACAAAGGTTCTCTTCACTTTATTTAGTTTACTAAAAGTTGATCGAAATCGGAAGTCTCGTGTGCCATCGCCATGCCAGTTTGAATTCTCATAAACTGTCATTCTTACAGGTAAGAGTCATTTTGTACACAAAAGTCATTAAATCGTTAAGTTTTTGTGACTCATTCAATTATTTATAAATGGGAATCCGACAAAGGGAAATTATCTATTTGCTCGCATAAAATTTTAAAATCTTACAACTTTGCCATTGCTCCTCGTTCCTCGTGTGAATTCTGAACCAGATGTTGGGGGTTAATCGTTTTGAGATGGGTATATGAGAATGATGAATAGTTATTAATGTTTTGTGCGTGGACAGATAAGAAACCCGACATTCCTGGAGCAGGCGTCACCTAAGTAATATTATGGGAGGTAGCGTTTTCGAGGATATGAGACTTTATGTTTTGGCAAAAGTTTTTGACAGTATTTTATTATTCATACGAAATTCTGGTGGTTGGGTGAAAAAGTTACCTACTTTATAAGACCTTCGTTTGATATGACAAATTGGTATTTATGTTTTTTGAAACCGTAGATGAAGCAGATGAACTTCACAATAGTTTTCATAGACATAAATATGCAGTGAAATCAAAATCAATTTTTGAATACAGTTTTCCCTGCTTTCCAACTTAAGGTTCCAGCTCAGACTCGTAGGTTTCAACATTTGAATACTTATAGAAAACTCACAATGTTAACGAAATGTCTCAAGATTATTTCTAAGTTGTAAGGGAAATTTTTATGCAATCAAATTTTTACTTATCTACATACATATTTGTACCAATCAAATAATTTTCTTAAAAGAGGATATTTCAAAAGCATTTGATCTCTTATCGAAATGCTTTCGGTATTGACGAATAACGTCTTGTTTGGGTCAGAAATTTTCTTTCGAACCGTTCCATACAAATGGTACTGAACGAACGGATTCAAGTTTGAAATTCACAACGTAAATGTTGGTGTGCCCCATGGTGCTGTTTTGCCCCGACCTTCTATCTCATTATTTTATCTGATAAAATCCAATATAATGATGATAGTACCCTTAGCTGTCCTTATTCGTTTCCAGACTCACATCATTCGCATGTGGAACTGCAACGGCCAGACGATGCGAGAAATTCTTCTCCTCGTCTGATCTAGCTACTATCTACAAAACCTATCCTTCAAAGGTCAAAAGCTTGAGTACAACTCCCATCTCTGGGCTGGTGCTCTAGACACATACTTGAACCTCTTAGATGGTATAGGTACGAAAAAGTGCGCTATAAATGATTGGTGATAGAAGTATCACTGAGTTATTCACCATTGTTGGAACAGCGTCGTAATGTTTCCTATCTTTCTCTGTTAGATAGCTTCTTCTACGATAAGTCACTTACTTACTTACTTAAGGTGACGCTACAGTTCCGTGTGGACCTGTGCCTTAATCAACATTCTCCGCCAGTCGTTTCCAGTTTTGCACTCCAAGTTGATTGAAGTCCTCTTCCACTTGTGCGCGCCATCTGAGTCGCGGTCTTCCTCTCCTTCTACGTCCCGTGGGAATAGTGTCGAAGGCTTTCCGGGCCGGAGCATTGATGTCCATCCGCTCTAAATGACCGAGCCACTTGAATCTCAGGACCTTGACTCTTCTGGCTAGGTCCATGTCGTTGTACCTTTTGTATCTTTTTTGAATTTTTGAAAGTGTTGACGGTGGAGTTTTGCACCATCTTCTCAAGAACGATGTTAAAGACATCGAATGACAGTGCATCGTCTTGTCTGAATCCTTTTTTGACATCGAAAGATTCCTTAAGCTCGTTGCCAACCTTGATGTCGCAGCGTGTGTTCCCCATCATCATTTTGCACAAGCGAGCGAGCTTGGCAAGGATGCCAAAACTATGTCTAGTTTTATACAGTTCATCTCTGTAGATGTTGTCATACGCGGCTTTTAAATCGATGAAAGGTGGTGGGTATCTATTTGGAGTTCATATAGGCTTTTTTCCAGGATCTGTCACAAAGTGAAAATTTGATCGATCGTTCACTTTCCTGGTCTGAAGCCACATTGACAAGGACCAATCGGATTGCTGACGAAAGGCTTCAGACGTTCACATATTACGGCAGAGAGGATCTTGTAGGCGATGTTAAGAAGGCTGTTCCTCTGTAGTTGGCGCAGTTTAGAGGATCTCCCTTTTTCAGGATCGGGGAAACAATGCTGAGGTTCCATTCAGTGGGCATGCGTTCTTACGACCATGTCGTACAGATGATTTGGTGCATGCTCCTGTCTAGATCGTCGCCTGCTGCTTTGAACAGCTCGGCAGCTAGACCATCTGCTCCAGCGGCCTTGTTGGATTTCAGCCGTGATATTGCCGTTTTCACTTCTTCTAGGTCGGTATCATTTCTACGAAAAGTGCCCTAATGAAATAACCAGTTGCATTCCTCTCCTTAAACAATGCACCCGTAACACTCGCTCTTCTAGGAATGCATAGTAGTTTACCCTCAAGCCCGAAGTACTGTCATGTACAGAGAATCGTTCCTTAGCCGTACTACACGAATGTGGAACTCTCTTACACACTATGTCTTTCCCCATCATTGCAATGTACAGAAATTCAAAATCTAATGTAAGTACACCGGCACGTGCATCGTTTTAAATCCTTTCTCCTTTTCCTGATGCTCGCACTGAAAAAGGAATAGGTATAAAACCCTTGAAAAAATTAAAAAAAAAACATTTTTTTTCAAAATACGCTATACGCATAACAAGGGCAGTTTAAGTTCAGAACAAATTTATTGACAAATATATTTTCTTGCATATTTATTCGAACTTTTGTTGCGATTTTTGCTGATATGATCACAATTTTCATGCATAAATGACGCATTTCTACTACCTACAAAGTTTGTTAGGTTTTTCATTCCTATTAAAAACCCAAACCGATTTCTCCTGAAAACTTGATCAGTTCGTCGATTGAGAGCAATCTCATGAGTGGTTCGCGAGATAATCGTGACGAA
Source organism: Sphaerophoria taeniata (assembly GCA_943590905.1). Classification (NCBI taxonomy): domain Eukaryota; kingdom Metazoa; phylum Arthropoda; class Insecta; order Diptera; family Syrphidae; genus Sphaerophoria; species Sphaerophoria taeniata. Next base: position 48,850,005 of record OX016540.1, read on the forward strand.
AAATTCCGAACGCACATAAGCGCAATACGCGCATCCATTACAGACATCCTAGTGACCTTGAAACATGGAGATTTGCTAAAACTGGTGATTCACAAAATCGACCTAACTGCAATAATTTCCTCTGGGATGTAAAAAATTCCAAAATGAAAGAGCAAAGTGCGTCCGACATAGTTGTGCATTTTAAGGCACTTCCGACATCAAGTCGGAAGTGGAATACCTGCGTTTTGCAAGAAATTATATTCTCATTTACAGCCGAACAAGGTTCTGTTTCCGCATTATTTATGACAGTCAAAGAAGTGCTGCTAGACACAAGTTTAACTAAGCATACGTTTACTTTATTTGCAAATGAAGTGGAAGTCACGTATAATCTGTTTTCAATCTCAATTTAATGAGTTAGAAGAGCATGCTTTCTGCCGAAAATGTTTATACTCTAAATATTGGACTTCTAACCAAAAAGTCAAATCATGTCTATGTTAATTATTTTAGGTGACGTGAAATAACGCACGACGAAATAAGGCCCCATAGGGCTTTATTTCCATTTCTTATGGAAATAAGACCCCTACAAGGGTTGCGGTCTTATTTCCATTGCAACTTAGAAATAATGCCCGTGGGGCCTTATTTCGGTTTTTCTGTTTTGATTAGAAAGTTGGCGCAGGGAAACTCGTCCCGACGAGATCAGAATTCTCGAAAATTGTTTTCGGAACTTCTGATCTACTATGGAGGATCATAAGTGCCGACTTCGATATAGGGATTATTAATCCATTATGGTGGGTCAATAGTCCTAATTAGGTTTTACTTTTAATGGGACAAAAGTCCAAATAAAAAAAAATTTAAACGATGAATGTTCATGCTAAAAAAATAAATAAAAACCGTAAATTCCTGTATGTATGCATACAAATAATTATAGGACCACGTTTCTTTATTAGCCGTCGTCAAAATGGTCAGAGCAATTCATTTTTCAAAGCTGTTGAGGTTTCCTTTTATTTTGGAAAAGCAACCACTACACGTCCTGTAATGCAAAGAAAGATTTTTGCAAGAATTTCAACTATTCATTTTCAGCGTCTTTTTGGATTTTCTGATGAGGATGAGGCCGATACGAAAAATTCAAGATCGATTTGATGTAATTGCGAGCGAAGCGAGCGGAAAAAATTTTGCCCAAAAGAGAATCAATTTGGGGTGTGAAAATAAAAAAAAAATTTCCGCTTGTGTCTATCCATCTTTCTGATGCAGCTCTTAATGTAATTGAAATAGCTTGGTTACTTAAGGTGATAGATAGTTGCAATAAGATGAAATTGGCTTCAAGTATAGTGTAGATACTTGTAAAATGCCGTACCCTCACCGAACTTTGACATGCCAGAGTGCAGAAGAACGTTTGCATTGGATAATGGTTTCTTAACGTCACATAGACTTAAAGCATGCGGTATGTTTCAGCTTTATGCGCGGGAAAAAACCTTGAAAATGTAATAAACTTATTTACAAAATGTTAAAACTAATCGCGAAGGTCGGAAACCCTGAATAAGATTTCTGGACAAATGAACCAGTATAGTGGGTCAGTAGTCGCAAAATGAAATTCGTCACTTATCACCGACAATATTGGGCCATTATATTTATCTTCTGGAAATGCGGCCTTATTTACATGTAAAATGTGGCCTTATTTCCACAATTCAATTGAAATAAGGCCTGTCGTGTGTTATTTCGATTTTTTTCATGGAAATAAAGCCACATTTAAGGTGGGGCCTTATTTCGCAGGGCGTTATTTCACGTCACCTTATTTTATTAAAAGCGGGATATGATATTTGGTCGATTACCTCCTGAACCAATTAGGTTAGGAGTAAGGCATTTAAGAATGAAAAACAGTTTGTGGATGTTTTATGACACTTTCATTGCAAGTCTTATCCATCTTTTTGTTGAAATCTCAATCGACCCTTCTCGGCTTTTCTAAACCTAACACTAACTTTCATACTGTCAATGTATTCTATTTCTTCATCAGAAATCAATAGCTACTTGAAGTTACTGATATATTGCACTCCTGCCTTAAAACCTTTTCTTTTGCTTTTGATAAAACAAAATATTTTTCTAATTAGGTACCTACGCCTAACCTTTATAAATCAATCAAACCAAAATCTAGGGCAATATCTATAGGCAGGCAGCTAAATACAACAAATTAACGACGATTACCATTTTATGTTGAAATTCACTTCCAAGATAAGTAACGGACTCAATATCCCCAATGCCATAATTTTGATGAAACTGAATGCCCTTTTAGGCTGTCAACTCTCATGCGACCCTCACTATCAATCAGCAAACAAAAAGTTCCATAAAAAAGTAAGATAGGTGCGCTTGTGTACCTACTTATTCTTGGGGTAGAACAATATACAGGGTGATTCACGAGCGTTGTGCCAAAAAGCTAGAGCGTGTAGGTTGAGTTGAGACAAGAAAAAAATCGTATGGGAGGGGGGGGGGTCTATTCCCCCCGTTTAGCCGGGAGGGGCAATTTTCTGAAAAATTGACTTATTTTGTAAAAAAAAATATTAAAAATCAACGGCTTAGTTTACAACACCGTGCTATACTTTTCTGAAAAGCTGAAAACTTCTTCTTTCACTTTGTTTTTAAAATAAATTGTTTTAACGAATCGTTTTAAAAAAATAAATTTTCAAACTCAAAATTTTCAAAAAAAAAGCCAAAAAAAATTTTTTGAACTAATTTTTTTCAAAATTTTATGTAATTAAGTACTAATTTTGTTTTAAAATTTCAATGTCTTTGTCAATTTTTAGTCGAAAACAGAACACCGGATGCAAAAATGTCTTTTCGTTTTTGAGAAATTAAAAAAAAACCAAAACCACTTTTTTCTAAGAAAATCTTTGTTTTTATTTTTACCTATCTGGACTTTTAGTTTAATTTATTAGTTTAATTTACAAATTTAATTTTTTGTAATTGGAGTTTTATGACGACTTAATAAAGTAGAAAAGTATTGGATTTTTAATGGATTAACCATTTTATTCATTGATAACGTTTGAAAACTGAAATGCAATTTTTTCTTACTATACCTGGGGCCGCGGCCACCCGCCGGCGAAGGGTTCTACCTGCTAGGGGCTTAAGATAATTAAACCGCAATTTTTCTTGGATGAAAAAACAATTAATAACCTAAAGGTTAATAAAAGGCATGGCATATTTACTTAACAACCATTTACAATTAAAATATTAATTCATCAACACATAACAATAACAAACTCATATGTTCGAGAAGAGTTAGCGGACAGGAACTTCTGCTACGGTTTAACTTGTTGTCGAGATCGGGAAGCCGAAAGACTCTACGCTGAAAGAAATCCCAATAGATGGCGCCCAAGTCGTAGCATGTTTTCAAGAATCCGCTGACGAGAGCACGGAGAGCTAGAAGTGAAAGGTCAATGGCAGACGTTTTCAATGAACAAAATGATTAATCCAGGGAAAATCCAATACTTTTCTACTTTATTGAGTCCTCATAAAACTCCAATTACAAAAAATTAAATTTATAAATTAAACTAGTAAATTATACTAAAAGTCCAGATAGGTAAAAATAAAAACAGAGATTTTCTTAGAAAAAAGTGGTTTTGGTTTTTTTTTAATTTCTCAAAAACGAAAAGACATTTTTGGATCCGGTTTTCTGTTTTCGACTAAAAACTGACAAAGACATTGAAATTTTAAAACAAAATTAGTACTTAATTACATAAAATTTTGAAAAAAATTAGTTCAAAAAATTTTTTTGGCTTTTTTTTTTGAAAATTTTGAGTTTGAAAATTTATTTTTTTAAAACTATTCGTTAAAACAATTTATTTTAAAAACAAAGTGAAAGAAGAAGTTTTCAGCTTTTCAGAAAAGTATAGCACGGTGTTGTAAACTAAGCCGTTGATTTTTAATATTTTTTTTTACAAAATAAGTCAATTTTTCAGAAAATTGCCCCTCCCGGCTAAACGGGGGGAATAGACCCCCCCCCCCCTCCCATACGATTTTTTTCTTGTCTCAACTCAACCTACACGCTCTAGCTTTTTGGCACAACGCTCGTGAATCACCCTGTATTGTAAACAGACATGCAGCAGTGTTTGAACAGTGACAAACACGAATTTCTTTCAACCGCCACCGCCACCACACCGCGCAGTTGGAAGTGTGTCCCGATAAGAACAAATACAAACACGAACCATAAAAAAAGTCTATTCATTACAATGGAACTCTATATCAATCAAAAGCACTTACACCATAATGTAAGCAAATTTAATTTGAAGCTTTTCGCTCACGCGAACAAAATTTTGTTCCAAGGATAATCCTCCGCTGACACACACCCCACACCCATCGAGCGACTTAACGCCCAACGACGACACACCAAAACTTCCATAGCTTCTCATCTCGAATGAGATCCCTTGAATGGTTTGGTACCATAAACATAAAGCACACAATTTATCCTCGCATATTACCTAATCCGACAACAATAGTAGCTTAGCTATATAAATTACTTAGCCCCATTGTATGTTGGTTTTTGTTGGTTCCTATCCGTTTCTTATACTTGAACAATATGCTGAGGACTTTCATGGAGATCTGTGATGCTTTATCCAACCTCCGATAGAGTACCCCCAGCCCCACGGCCAGCTAGATATTCTCACTATTTTTTTCCTTCTTTTTTTGTCAAGGACTAAAAGCATCAACTTAAAGAGCGTCCATGAAGAATATAATAAAGGAGCAAGAGGTTGCGTTAAATGGTGCAATGCATCGTGTAATCGGAGATGAGCAAAAGAGGAGTATGTAGGTATTCTATAATTTTTTTCTCCAACGAAATGTTATCACATAAAGCACCACCACAATGCACAGCACGGGAGATGGCAGAAAACACACACGCCAAGAGGGACATCATATAGAACAGGAACACACAAAGGACTAACGTCAGGGAATCCCGATTATTTTCGATAAAATTCCAAAGGGAGAGAAAATTTGTTCGTATACCTATAAAACTGGAATTTCTATCGTATCGGCGAAGACGTTCAGTCTGAGACTTACTCAAGAATGCTGGAATATAGAGAGATATTGCCTCCTGTCATCATCGTCGTCGCTCGTCGACGACGTCGATCAAATATGAAAGAAAAGAAACAAGGGGCAGATGCTTCTTTGCCAGAAGTCGAAAGTTGCTACATTCAGTTGGTGTCTGGTGTGTCGTTCCGGAATTATTGTTAATTGGACTAACCCTGATAGCGTTTGTGAGGATGGGAAGATTGGACACATTTTAAGCGAGTTGTGAATAAAAATGCTGGTTAGACTTGATACTCGTATTCCAGTTCAAGCAATATGTATTGTAAGTTAAGTTTATGGTTTTGCTGATGGAGTAGATATCATACATTATAGATATAGGGGCTGTATGAAAGGTGTGTCTTCTCGCCTGCCTCGTCTATTGCCAACGGAACTGCTCGGTTGACTATGCCCATTGTTGTCACACGACAAAGAACACCTTTGTTTTGTGCCTTCTCGCATTTATGGTTTTCATGACATTGGCGGTATGTTTTTTACAATTTAAGCTCATACACCGCATTACGTTTAGATAGAGGGTATGTACCTTGAGTCATTTCTGACTTTCGAGTGAGTCGGGTTTGTATAGTGGAAATGTGAAATACATATTGCTAGCAGGAATTCCAAGTTCATAGAAGTAGGACTAATGTTAAGCAGTTTTTTCAACTATGATTGACCATACCATAACTTCATCTCTGACCAACATACGAATTTTTCTAGGCTACATGAAGGAAAGACGCTGGCAACTCATAGGTGTTCTATTGATAAGAAGTTACCGTTTTTCTTTTCTTTTCAAGTTCTGCTGTAGAATAAAAATCTGTTAGAAATTCTCCACGTATATTGATGTTGTTTTTCGCCCTCTTTAAGTAATGAACAATCCACAAGTTTCGTTTAAAAGACTCTAAGCTTATTAACGCTCTTAAACAGATACCTACGGCTGCACACGTTCACTGATCTAGATTAAGAGTGTTTGCATTACATAAGGTTCATTTCATTAGTATTCATACATGCAATAAATTACGAGGCCACGTGCCCTCTTGAGTTTTCTTTTCTTAGGCAAGGTCAATTAACTGTCTGAATTTCATGAACATACCATAATGTACGAGTGCCTAGCTACTTCTTTTTGCTGACTTCTGAGAAGCAACACCAGCGCTGCCACCCTTCGTACAATTGAGCGCAGTATATTCGACAAAAAAGCGCAGTAGATTGAAATAAAGCGCAGTAGATTTTGAAATATGCAATACCTATGGATACGACTACCACATATGCGTCTTGAGTTGTGCATCATGCGCCCGTCGGAATTTTGTTTTGAACTTATTTTAAAATTGTATAACAGTCGAATCTTCCTAAGTCGAAATTCTCCTTAACTCAAAGACTACAAATGTATAGGTAATTTTCCACGTTCTTGCAACGCTTTTCACACATGCTTTGCTCTTATTATTGCACCGTACCGTTATATAGCTTAAAAATTGATGCATTTCAACACAAAAAGAATTTTTTAATTTGATTTAGCAGTTCCTGAGAACAACGCGTTCAAGCAAACAATAACACCCTTCAAAAATGAATATTTTTTGCCGTTTTTGCAACATTTCTCTCTGACGCTTTGCTCCTATTGGTCGCAACGTAATATTAAATCGCTTCAAGCCTTTCTCGATAAAGCAGCCATTTAACACAAAAAGAATTGTCTAATTTGAAGAAGCACTTCCTGAGAAAAGAGCGTTAAAACGCAGAAAATGAATGTTTTTTGCCGTTTTTTCAACATTTTCTACAGATTCTTCGCTCCTATGGTCGCAGCCTATTGTAAAGTAGCCTTAAGCCTTCCTCGAATAATGGACTACCTATCCAAAATATACAATTCGAACCAGTAGTTCCTGAGATTACCGCGTTCAGCTTTATATATTACTAGCCGACCCCGGGAACTTCGTCAGGCCACCCTTCATAGCAACTCCAGAATAATCATTCTGATTAACACAGACATTGTTAAAATGCAACGTGATTTGCTTGAATCCAATTGAAATAGAAAACCACATATCTGAATTTTTCCAAGCTCTACAACAAACATTCTACTTTCATTAAAGCATGAAGTAAAATGCAAATTTCTTTGAAAAATTCAAAAACTTCTTAGTTTTGATTATTTCACAAAAATCAGAATTCCAAACATCTTTCGGTTGTCCCCCTTATTTGCTGACTTTCCCGTATGATTGTCCCAAAAAATTATTTTTATGCAATGAAAATGTTATAAAAATGCATTGAGGATTGAGCGAATTAATAGTCCGAACCGGACATACAAACAAACCAATGCCAAACCAAACAAATGCAATGCAAATTCCATAAAAAAAAACTTAATTTAAGGTGTTGAAGTTCTTCGTGCTCTCGCAGTTTTCCGAGTTCCTAAACAAAAAATTTCCATTTTTCTATGTGAGAAGCAGTGCACTTTCTATTTGCCATTGGAAAACCCATTCTGAAATTTTCAAGTTTTCCATTTGAAAACCAAACCAATACACCTGCAATAATATGCAATTTTCCCTTTGAAAACCAAAGAGTTTTCAGAGTTTTTCATCAGAACTTTCTATTTTCCATTGGAAAACCTATTTTGAAATTTTCCAGTTTTCCATTTTAAAACCAATGCACCTGCAATAATATGCAATTTTCCCAATGAGTTTTCCGAGTTTTTCATCAAGAACTTTCTGTTCCATTCGAAAACCCATTTTGAAACAAAAAAATCCAAGCAAAAAAAATCAAATTTCCGACCTTTGTTTGGGTTTTCACAGAAATCATCACTGAATGAAACAGTATGAAACATGAAAATTTCACAAATATCTGTTGGACCATTTCGGAATCTATAAGAGACATACAAGCAAACAATTTATTTTGAATGAAAGATTCGTAAAGTTGTGTAGAAAATATATGCTCCTTTTCAAAATTCTAAAAAAGGAGTAGATTGGTTTTGCTGCGCAGTATATTTTCGTTTGGGTCAAAACGCAGTAGATCTACTGCTATAGGAGTAAAGTGGCAGCGCTGAGCAACACCGAATTCCTTGCTTCCGATTCAGAGTAATCACAGGAGGAAGGTATTTAAAATACGTTAACGCAAGGATGTAGATAACGAGAGTTTGGTACACATTGACGGGGGCGTGGGGAATATCAAATTCATGATACCAATTCACATCGGTTTTGAATACTCGAGCCCTCCAGTTTATTTAAAATAAAAGACAAATGAAATCTGAAACAAGATTAATCCACCAACACAGCAAGCCCAAATATACCTACTTGAGTTCTTGCAATATTTAATCTTGGAGAATGTTTCTCTGTAAATTTTATTATTTTTTGCTAAATCCTCGTAAATATTCAGCCCAAAGTGATTGCCTGGAGAGTCCCAGAGACTACGAAAAGAAAATATTCCATGCAACCAGCCAGCAGAGGACTTCTCTGTCGGTAGTTAGATGGTCTATTATAAATTTGCAGAGCAGAGCGTGCGTATGTGTTTCCTTGTCATGATTCAGTAAGCAAAAATGTCCCATATGAATTTTCCAACGAACAATCTAGTCCCAGTAAATAAACATCGTACACGTCCTGCTGATGCCCAGCAAGCATCATCAATGAAGGATATAGGTTGAAGGACGATAGCGGAAGTAAAAAAAGAGGAAAACATTTTTTTTTATCAAAAAACAGTTTGTCACCCTATCATTTAAGCCTCTGCTACTGCCACACTCCATATTCATTCACTTCCCTGGTAAGGGTAGGGTAACTGTAGAAAAATAGACTGTTGAACTGGCACAGACAGACACTCCGTCCGCTATATACTCGCTTATACAACCCTCAAAATCTATCCATGATGGTTATACGCAACGCACAATATTATTTCTGACACACTCGGAATCGGATACATATAAATGAACCATCTGCTCTCATTTGGGATCGGGACGAGATAGTCGATGGTAGAGCAGAGTCAGTCTAGCGTGGAGGTGTTTTTGTGTGTAGGCGCAGCTTGGCACTTCGGAAAGAACTCGATTGATATGGGGAAAGGCAGAAAGGACTCACAGTTTTTCATTTGGCATAGCTGGATGATATTGTCGCGTGCCGTATGTTTTTGTATTGTTATAGGAAAGAAATGAACATTTCAAAATTAATGGTATGGTGCTGGTGTTTATATTTTTTTGTGCGGGTGCTAGGGGTATGTTGTCGCAGGTATGAATGTGCTGCTAGAGCGAAAGTGTGACCTTTAAGCATAATTGTCTTTCGTCGGTTGAACTTTTTTTTCCGTTTTATTTAAATATAGAATTTTGTATCTAATCATTAATGTGGTAGACAAAAATAACTCAACAGGAACTTGTCTTTATAAAATTTTTAGCTGAAGAAATTTTTCATAGCTTCGAACTGCGAACCATAGCAAAAAGTATATTTTGGAATTATTGTTCCTAGCAATCTAGTATGTATTTGTTTGCAATGCACACTTCAAAGCATTGATTCTAGAATTTATCGCCCCTAAATTTACTGATATCCCATAATATCCACTTCTCTAACAACTTCTTTGTTCTCTTCACTTAATTGATATCTAATTTAAAGCAACGTTATTTTAAGGTTTTGTAACGGTTTTTCTCTAACATCAACTGGCCTTACATCACCCCAAATTATAAAAGAACGCAGAGGTTTCATTCCACTTCAGCCGGCAGATGTGCACTTTCCAAGCATTTTCAATACACACTCAACATAAGATTAAAATACGTTTCCATCTCTGTCGTCAGGGTTTGAATAATAAATTTATTATGTGTCGGAATAATTATGAACATTATTCTTTTTAGCGCCAGAATCATGTTAAAAAAAAATGTAAGGGATACCGTAATGGTTTTGAGGTTGGTCCATTGGTTTTTTTGTTTTTATTCATGACAATGGTAATGCATATTTTAAAATGTTCGAAAAATAGGTATGTAGATTGAGAAAAACTCGCTGTAAGAAAGGATAACATTTTTGCATTGAAATCAAGAAAAAACTTTTTTTTTAAACTATTCTTATTTGACTCTCAAAGAAGCTGTTGATTCTCTACACAAGTTGCTGTAAGCTCTCTTTGATGTTTCTGTAAGAAGCTATTACTCCCGCAAAGCAGTTTTTAGAAGACCTATTTGAAGATCTTACCTTTAGTTTGAACAAATGCTATAAGGCTTTGATTGGAGTTTAAGGAACATTAAAATGTGTATACAAAGTGTCAAACATGTTTCTATAAGGATTTTCACTAGTATATTATGGGTGCCGTGAACGAAGGCCATAAATGAACTAACGCCATAATGGCCTTAGTTCTCAATCAAATGTGAACTAACGCCATAAACCGATTATGGCCTTAATTCACAGTCGAATGAGAACTAAAGCCATCACTTGAATGAGAACTTACGCCATATGGGGTAAGTTCACATTCAAATGAGAACTGATGCCATAACATGCTTTGAGCTTTGAAGCAAAGTTAGCATAGCAAGTAATTTACCTAACAAAATCTCATCGAGATCTCAGGGACCTCAGATATTTCTAAAATGGAACAAGAGATCTCACTCTCAGCGAGTGCTGATATTTTCTTTTAAAATTTCTGAAAGAAAAAAATGTGTTGATCCGTTTTCTTGGTCGGTCAGCCATTTGAACGTAATCATGAGTTAACAATATTAATTTCAAGGAATCTCACTGATTCGCGCGAATTTTTTTATTTTCACACCCCAAATTGTTTCTCTGTTTGCCAAAAAAATTTCGGCTCGCTCCGCTCGCTTTCCAGCGGTACTGCAGTACACAATTTTTTGATTACTTTCAAATTGTGGAAAACTAATTTTCCGAATGAAGCATCTACGAAAATATTGAGAAACTTAGGTACTCATTCTGAAATTCAATACAAATATGAAAAATCATTATTTTTGTATTGATTTTGTTATTCGTTTAGAAAGCAACTTCATTCGATTACTTTGCAAAACATTATCAACAATTAAACAACTTCATTTGTTTTCCATCCTCGTAAATATGCACAAATTTACGAGGATGGAAAACAAATGAAATTGTTTAATTGTTGATAATGTTTTGCAAAGTAAACTCCGCTGAAAAAACGAAGATTTAAAAAATATCATCGAAAACGGATTATTTTCGATTCTGGAGCCAAAAACTGAGGGGACCGCGAAAGTATAAATAACAAAGAAATTTTTGCAAAATTTTTAAGTTATGAGCGTGACGAAAAAAGTTAAGAATAAGGCAAATGTTATATTTGATTTATAGTAACCCGTGTTTAAAATATTTGTGTTTACGCCCCCTTAACTAATAGAGCGTTCATCCTTTTTTCGTTAAACCATATATTAACCTACCTACATCTAAAGAGATATGACACAATTCCAGGACTGTTGGAGACAACCGATTACATACCCCCTTTACTAGACTTTGATAGGAAATTTTCTATTTTCATACCGGAAAGACAGGGCTGGGACCCTAATTCACTTATAAGTAAACAGGGTATCCCTTTCTACACTGACGGTTCAAAAATGGAATCAGGAACAGGTGCTGGAGTGTTTTGCCAATCTCTCAACATCAGAGCATCGTATAAACTCCCAGCTGACTGTAGTGCCTTTCAGGCCGAGATCTTTGCCATTGAAAAAGCAGCTGAATTGGCACATCACGAAAAGCTAAGCTCTTCGGAGATAACTTTTTTCGTGGACAGCCAGGCCGCTATCAAAGCTTTAGCCAGTGAGACCATAAGATCAAAAGCAGTTTTAAACTGTAAGAAGGAATTAAATAAAATCTGCCACACTAACCAGGTAAAGCTCTGCTGGGTTCCGGGACATAGCAATATAGAAGGGAACGAAATAGTAGATGAACTAGCCAGGAAAGGGTCAGAAGCAGACGCAAGTAGTAGTGACCACTCAGTTAGGGGACCACTTGTCCCAATTGGGGTACTCAAGAGGAAGATAGACCTTAAATCAAAAGAGAAAACCAATAACTCTTGGAAATCCAGGGACGATTGCGTAATCTCGAGAAGTTTATGGCCTAGCACGAATGAAAAGGAAACTCGGTATATTCTATCGCTGAGTAAAAAGAACATTAAGATCTTGATAGGTGTACTAACGGGTCACTGTGCCATTGGCACAATGGCCAACAAGATAGGGGCATTTGTACCCGATTTTTGTAGGAGCTGTCAGGATGAGGAGGAAATAGAAACCATTAATCCCCTGCTCTGTGACTGTCCGAACCTCCAAACCAGCCGACTCCGTCATTTCGGAAACAGGTTTGTTGGAGAACTGGATAATCTAGCACAGGTCTCAATGGCAAACATGAAGAAATTTATAGATAGCACAGGCTGGTTCGTTAACGAGCCAGTCTACGTTAATCGACCTTGAGAAGCATCGATGCTAACTTTTATTCTTATAGGGGATCACAATGGACCAATAGGCCCCCGTGTACGCAACAGCTCACGCTGTGCACACCCCTCATAACCTAACCTAACCTAACCTAACCTACCTACATTATGTTCCAAAGTCATATTAAAATTATTTTGATTGCTGCGAGTGGCTTTAATTCACATTGAAATGAGTACTTGGGCCACTTCTTAAAATGAACTAACGCCATATTACTTTAGTTCTCATTCCAATGTGTATTTAGGCCATAATCGGATTATGGCGTTAATTCACATTTGAATGAGAATTAAAGCCATTATGGCGTTAGTTCATATGGCCTTCGTTCACGGCACTACAGAATTTGATCCATTTTCGGATAAAACACATATTTTTCAACTTGCTTAAAATTAATAAATCAGCAAAATCACAAAACCTCATTGTACACTTTAGTTTTATTGCAACTCATACACCAAAACTAATCCTCCTATTTCTGTTTTTGCTGTAACTACCATTTGATTGAGTGTACTTGTTCTTTTGATTCGCTTCGAAGCAACCCCTTAAAAAAATCAGGTCGTAACCAGCGCTGCCACTTTACTCCTATAGCAGTAGATCTACTGCGTTTTGGCCCAAACGAAAATATACTGCGCAGCAAAACCAATCTACTCCTTTTTTAGAATTTTGAAAAAAAGTATATTTTCAACAAAACTTTACGAATCTTTCATCTATACTAATATAATAAAGCTGAAGAGTTTGTTCGTTTGAACGCGGTAATCTCAAGAACTACTGGTTCGAATTGTAAAATTCTTTTTGTGTTGGATAGTTCATTAATCGAGGAAGGTTTTAGGCTACTTAACAATAGGCTGCGAGCTGCGACCAATAGGAGAGAAGAATCTGTGGAAAATGTGAAAAAAACGGCAAAAAATATTCATTTTTCTGCGTTTTAACGCGCTTATCTCAGGAAGTGCTAAGTCAAATTGAACAATTTTTTTTGTGTTGAATGGTCCATTTATCGAGGAAGGTTTGAAGCTATACAATAGTACGCTGCGACCGCTAGAAGCGAAGCGTCAGAGAAAAATATTGCAAAATGGCAAAAAATATTCATTTTTGAAGGCTTCTATTGTTTGCTTGAACGCGCTGTTCTCAGGAACTGCTAAATCAAATTGAAAAATTCTTTTTGTGTTGAAATGAATCAATTTTTAAGCTATACAACGGTACGGTGCAATAATAAGAGCAAAGCATGAGTGAAAAGCGTTGCTAGAACGTGGAAAATTATAAATTTGTAGGCTTTGAGTTAAGGAGAATTTCGACTTAGGAATAGTCGACTGTTATACAATTTTAAAATAACTTCAAAACAAAATTCCGACGGGCGCATGATGCACAACTCAAGACGCACATCTGGCTGGTGGACGAGGTACAGGCGGACGAAGTCGCGGGAAACTGCTAGTTCAAAATAAACTCTAAACTCTGAATGCATCCATGGAAAAATTCAAACTACATTCGCTATTGGCTATCGGCTCAAAACATCAAACTGAAAGCTGGCTGACATAGATGTCGTACATTGTGTTTGTTTTTATCGAATTGTTTCTTGTTTTTGATTTGTTGTGCTTTTTTTTGGAAATGGACAAATTTGTAACTAGGTCTGCCACGCCAAGGTATTACAGTCGTATCCATAGGTATTGCATATTTTAAAATCTACTGCGCTTTATTTCAATCTACTGCGCTTTTTTGTCGAATATACTGCGCTCAATCGTTCGAAGGGTGGCAGCGCTGGTCGTAACTTCTGCTCAACTATTTTCTTTTCTCCCTTAAAATCAGCTTTAACAACAATGATTTTTTGAAATTTAACGGAAATCTTCAAGTTCCTGTACAAATAACAATTACAGATGTAAGATTAGCGCTTGGAAATTACATGACGTATCGTTTTCCGTTTTCCGTGAAAAGCAGTTTTGTTTGTTTTTAATTGATTTCGATTAAAATGTCCGTTACATGGTTTAGAGGGGTGATTTTTTTCAACCAAAGCACTAGCTGACATGCAATCGTTGGTTGACATTTTTATTTTGTTTCGTTAGAAATGTTTGCACTTTGTAAAACCCAACGACGACCTACCGGAAATGAGAAATTATTCATTTAGGGTTAAAATAATATTTATCATAATGTTTATTGTATCAGTAAGACTCTTTCCATTCTGAACGTAAAGTGGGAGGCTTTCTTCTTTGCAAGAAGGAATGAGTGCTTTGGTTTAATAATTATTTTGCAAAAAAAGGGTAAATCATTTTCAAAGACATTCAAATGGAATAAGCTTTGTTGGTGAGTAAGACTTTTCTTGTGATGCTTTTTTACTCAAGGCTGAGGTAGACTCGTGGATGTTCAGGATCGATCCCAAAGAAAGCAAAGAAAAGTTAAGCGCTCTAAAGAATGACCAACCTTTAAAGAATTTTATAGTGTAGGTATTTAGTATTTTATAATGTTCTTATGACGATCTTCATAACGGTCTTTCTACTTAAACATTTCAATACTGTCCCAAGCAAAAGACAAGAGAATTATCGAAGACGGCTTTCGTAAGAGAGCGGACTATGTCCCCGATACACTTAGAAAAGCGGATCGAAAAAAAGAAACAAGTAGAATTCAAGTATGGTCTTCTTTCTATCTCCAGCAAAAACTTCGAGAATAAGCGGTGAGTGGTATCCGACTGACGGCTCCTATCTGTGGTGCGCTAAGAAGAAGGGCAGTCTCAAAATAATCGTTTGGAATCGTTTCTGTCCCTAGGAAAAGACTAGACCTAGAGAATCAACAGTGAATGATCTCCGGGTGATAGGCTCTTGTCTGGGATACTCTTTGATTAAGGCAGCATACAGAATAAGGACTCTAGAACAAAACTAGAGAATAAGCGGTGAGTGATATCTGGTTGATGCACTCTCCGTGGTATACTTTGTAGACGAACAACCACGAAATTATCTATCGGAAGCTGTCCAGCAATCAGCAAGAGTTCAAGGAGAAGCCTTGCCTGGTCGGAGATAGACTTAGAAGAAGTGGATTCCGGACATACAAAAAGTACCAGCTATGAAGTTACTACAGCCGTACACAAAGTACAGCACTTTGCTTCCCGGCAACTCTTACTTCTTGTACACTGGTTTGGTACTCGGCAACGGAGAAGTAAAAATTTAAGATCTGATCTTAGCTTGAAATTTCACTTCGCCATAAGAACATTTTTACAATTACACAATGTGAATTGTAAAGGGGCAAATGAAATTATTGATTGTCGGTTGTTATAAGAAGGTGTTATCTAAACGGACGGTTCGGGTGATGAAATTTATAATGGTTTCGTTAAGTCCTTGACACAGGTAGGCTGTGTCGGCTGACGGTGAAAGCCAATGCTTGACAAAACTATGTATGTACACTTTTCAACAAATTAGAAATAATAAAACCACGTATTAGGTACTTCTACTAACTACTACATCCTTGATACAGGAAGATTGATATCTCTGATTCAGTGGGATAATCAAGAAAATTTTTAGTTTCAACAGAGCTTTTAGCTCACTGACAAATTGCTTCAAAAGTTAACCGCGATAAATTGACTCTGAGGTTTTGTGCAAACTTTACCGCTTAAGTACTTCAGAAATATACCCAGAAGTTCATAATTTCTCTTTTTTCTCAATCACAAATAACTAACTTTAAACAAATACTAAGGAAGGTACTTACTTGCAAATTAACATGCCAATATTTAGAAATTCCCATAGACCCACCTATTGATGCATAAAATCTATCAAAAAGTACAAAATATTCATAAGCCTTAATCAGGCAATCCATTTTATTTCTCCCCCTCAAACTCCCAAAAAACATCAACCGAAAAACCCCAGAATATGACCAACTTGTGAACGCAAATCCTCTTAATTTCAACAAAGCAATCATCTTCATCCGGATTGCATTGTCCGGGAGACAATAAGTTGGACATTCAGTATACCTATCTAGTTTGTGGTCAGTCAGAAGGCTTTTGAGCAATCCATGTCACCCTAACTGACAAGCGCTGGGTTGAGAACAAGTATTTGACTTGACGATAAAAAGGGCTTTTGTGGAATACGTAGGTTGCCTTCAGTTAATTTCATCCTCCCGTCGTCCGTGGAGAACTGCCATTTTCAAGCGACTACAGCGAGACTGCAGCGACGACTACCATCACGATGACAATGGCACTGGCGACCGACACGACAACGCCAAAGGATTGCAATTTTCAATTAAATTCACCTGCCCAGTCATATTGGTGTGCAGAGCCAGAGACTCCACAGTCAGACACAACACACAAGCTATTGTTCAACATTCATCTCCTTAATGGACTTTCCGAATCGATTCCACTGCAGTGCACTCACAAATTATTGGTCCATTGGCACCGTGAAATTCTCCTCGATCGATGCTTCCAAAAGCAATGTGTGGTTTTTCACTTGAAGGAGTCACAATGGTTGATAAGAGCGCTGATTATGTTGCTTACAATTTATCTGTGGTGAAAAGGATGTTCCTTTGGTCTAGTTCATCTGAACTGGACGTATAGTATGCTGGATTTATGATAGAGGAGTATCATTCGCTTAGGATAGGATTGTGAAGATGAGACATGGACACAATAATAACCATAGAATCTACCACTTTGCACATAAAACCCATTTCAACCGGACGGAAGACGGGCGGACCGAACACAATGGACGGATGTAACGGTTTCCTTTCTTATTCTTTGATTATCCGATTTGTAGTTCTCCGTACGGTTTCCACTCCCGCCACTTTCACTTCCATCCCCAATACAAAAACAACAACAATATCAGCTTAAGAGCAGCACACACACGACAACAAACATCTACATTACAAACTAAACTCGAACGGACAACGAATAAGCAATCCATAAAGCTGCACACAGAAACAGATAATCCTAAGCCAATTTATCAACCACAATTTGGAACTGCATAATGCCAAAACTACAGCAGTTTTGTGCAATGTGGAAAGCAAGCAATAACTGGCTACTGGAGACGGAGATTTTCGTATGTCCTTGTTCGGTTACAGGATAATAATACGCTTTTTGTTTGGCAGTGTGCTCGACTACTTTACCTACTCCTGAAGCGACGCATCTGGACAAGAATCGACTTTGCGAATTACGAAATCGACCGAAAGCATAATAATTTTGCATCCTTCAAGTTGTCTTCTCCTCCGTATAATTTCTATGGTTACGATAAAAGGACGATATTTTACTTTTTGTTTTTTTTTTATTTTTTTCCAGAGACCATAATGAATAGTTTCTTCATAGCGGCTCGGTTCCGTTTTAGGTCAGATGACAGATATACGGCTACGGTCAGTGGCAATGTACAGTTTTTGTCGAAACAACAAGGATTATCATTTTGTTATTCCTGTTAGAATCGGATACATGGTTTTAGTTTCCTCTTGTCTCCATAAACAATAAGAGGATGATTGAAAACTTCAAAGCTTGTTGTTTGGAAATTTATTGGTAGATAAGTAATTTGTTGGTTGGGAGTCAGTACAGCCGGCAGCCTTTCAAGCTTTTCAAATACATATTCTTTCTATTGTCTTTATTTCACTGCCTCGAAATTGACATACAACATCCGGCTGCTGGAAGATGATATGAAATCCAATTTAAAGCCGTTTTAACTTGATGCCATTTTGGTAAGTGACTTTTTTGCGTTAAGTGGAAATGAATGGTTCTGAACTTAGTTTAGTTTGTTTTTAATTTGTAAAGAGGACTTCTTTTAATTTTTGGAAAATCCTTTTTAATTATTTAATACAATCCATTTCCAATTTGCAAATTGCAAGTCCCCTTTGAAATGTTTCTTAAGGTAAGTCTCTTGAAACAGAGACTTCCTTCTTAACACTTTCCTACGGAAGTTAAAACA
Source organism: Sphaerophoria taeniata (assembly GCA_943590905.1). Taxonomy (NCBI): domain Eukaryota; kingdom Metazoa; phylum Arthropoda; class Insecta; order Diptera; family Syrphidae; genus Sphaerophoria; species Sphaerophoria taeniata. The sequence continues at coordinate 48,868,266 of OX016540.1, forward strand.
AAGGAAAAATGGAGTTTTCTTTTTTCTAATCTCTTTTAAATAACCCTGCAAATAAAAATCTTACATTACCAAAGCAAATACGGAGATTGAACAGTAAAAAAGGAAACCTATTCAAATTGTAATCCATATGTGACAATAATATCCCTCCCTCAATCTAAAAACTCATTAAAATCTCGTCTAAATCTCTTTTTCTCAATGAAGGGAATTCGCAAAAACACATTGCTGTCCAAGTCCGTTACATGGAGACTTAAGCATCCCGAATTCAGATTATCACCACAGATATTCAATACACTTTTTCCTTTTGTCTCTAGTTAATTGCCAGAATAGTTGGATATGACAATTTTTTGAAAGAAGAAACAATGTGCAAGGAAGGGAACAGTATTGTGAAAAAATCATGTACAGTTTTTTTTATTTTTCCTACCGTCCGTCCGTCGTCTTCCACTTATGTATAAGGGCTTTTACAAAAATTGCTTTAGAATTTCGCATATTTACTTTTAATTTTGTAGTTCTTGACCTCAAATATAATAATGGCTTCAATAGGATGCATTTCAAATTATATGTAATACATACATACAATGTGCGCTAGAAGGATATTGGATGGCGTCATCGGCCAACGATCAGGTTGAATGGAAGAACTGAACAAGATCCCAAAGCATATTAAGTCAAAAATGATGATGATGACGATGGGTAAGTGTTCATATCTATGAATATGAACTGTGTTAAAAAAGTCCAAAACTCAACAAGCCAAGGCGTCGAAAATCAGTTAACCCCACGAGCCAAAAAGCTGAAAAGCCTGTAGGATAAAAACATTTAAAGGAAAAGTCAAGAAAACCAAAGTATCAAAAACACTGAAAACCAACAAACTTAAAATATTAAGAACCAGATTAGCACAAAACGAAAAATGTGATATGCAATCAGCCAAGTAGCCCAATACCCAATCGCCTGGCTCTGCAAAGATCTCGGAGTTGCTTCAATTGTTGAAATGGTGAGATGCAGTTGGCCAAGCAGACAAATACCCAATAACCAAAGAGAAAAAAAATACAATGAGTTAATAACCCCAAAAAATGAAAACTCAAAATCAAAACAGCCCAGAAGTCACATCGCTAAAAAGCAATAATCAAAGCCAAAAACAGTAAACGTCTAAAACCAAAGGGATAAATGGATAAATAGCAAAAACGTAAGTTTTGGCGTGTTTTAGTTCATTTTCATTTAAGTATAATAAGGCTGTTAAAATGTAACGTATTTATGCGAATTAACTTATTAGCAAACATACAGCCTTATTTATAAATCAAACATAGACTTATTAGACTTATTGTAACGCTTATTATGCTTGTTAGAGGAAAATCCTTATTGATAAATTTTAAGCGTTATTACAAAGGTATTGAATAAGCTATACATCGTTTGGGGTTGTATAAAGTCTATTGTACGTACATATGTGTCAAAACAAAAGTCAGAAAATAAAAATTATTGATTTTATTTTATAATCCGTCAGAAAATCGCACAAATTTAAAACCAGAATGCAGTTATCAAATGATCAGCGAGCCAACTCTGCTGCGTCTGTACAGTTGCATATATTTAAATATTAACTTTTTCCATCTTAAGCGTTGTCCTCATTTTTCGAGTCCTACTTGTGGCCATAGTTTTTATTTCATCTTTCACGGGTACTGCCTCTTGCGAAGAACTGGCAAAACTTCCAAGAGTATCAATCTGTCATGAAAAAGTGCTTCTGATCTTTGCCGTTTGGAATCGGCGTTATATCGTAGGTCCCCTCAATTTTTCACACGCACCCAGAGAATTGTTGATGAGAGTAAGCCACTTAGGCCTTCGCTCTTCAAGAGATGTCGGGCCACTATATTTATCATCATTTTTTTTATTAATTCTGTGCACGAACAAAGTGTCGTCTTCGTTTTGGCAGTCTCCGTAATTGTGACAGCACCACTTCATTAAACTTCTGCATCAAACTAGACCAAGACACATGTGCCATCTGTTAATCAAGTGGTAACACTGGTTTTATAATCTTTAGTTGTGTTGTGTCTGCCCTCTGCAGTTTTTTAAATCAAATATATATTTAACTATTGTTTTAAATCTTGTTTTCTTTTAAATTGTGCATATTTTTACAAGTGCTTTAGTTTGCATATCATTTCTTATTAGAAAATATATGTGTGTAATTGAATTTAACAATTTTTAAAACTGATTTTGCTTTCTTTCTCCAAGTAAGTCTTTATTTCGTGTTCAATTGGCTTATTTACATCTTGTTATTGTAACTGACGCGTTTTTCTCAGTGCGCATGCTCACTCATACATTCCACAAATTTCCCCTCTGTTTACTTTATTAATTCAATACATAGTTCATTTTTTTCCATTTAAAGTAGTTCTAAATCTGAACTAAGGCTATCTAAATTAGTTTTCTAACCCTCACCCCAAAAGTATTCCGTGGCCAAGTTTGTCTGAGCACGGATCTGATACTTTTGTAAGCCAGCAGTCACAGGTTCAAATCCTAAGTAATCCCAAACCTTTTTTTTTTGTATTATTTTGTTAATTTCATTCTTTTTTTTATTTTATCTTACTCCTTTTCTAAATCAATATGATTTGTGCCAATAAAAACTGTGCCGATCGCTCTGACGCATCTCCCCTCTACCCGTGCTTCGGTCCATGTGGAAACCTGTTCCATTCAAAATGCGTGGGTGCAACAACTGCTTTTTTGGATAAAATAACCGCATCCAAAATTGCATTTTGGTACTGTGACGATTGTAGAAAAATCTCTTTAGGTAACTTATCTTTCAAACTGTCAACCTTGAAGGAAGACATTTTAAAGATATCAAAAAGTTTCGAACAATTGAGCTTAAATTTCTCAATAATGGCTCAAAACGCAAACAACATCCCAGTGCCAATTACTTTCATTGACAAATCCTCCTCCACGGACGACCTTGAAACGCCACCTACGTTAAGCTCGCAGACCCTTAAGTCCACAGCCGAAAATCCTAAAAATTCAAAAAAGAGAGGACGAGAACAAGCTTCTACATCAATTAATGCAGGCCCAGCTTCAAAAAAGGCAAATTTGAGGAGTAACAAAGTAGCAGCTGAGCCCGATAATTCTCCATCAAACGAGTTGAACAGTGGAAATAATGATGCCCAATCTCCTTCAATAATTTCAGACCTAATTTCAGACCTTCCTTCAACAAGCCTTGCATCGGTTCAAACTTCAACTACTTCCCAAAAATCCCTTACGTCTGTACCTAGGCCCAAAACAATATTTGTATCACGCTTATTGCCCAATACTGAACCAGATGACGTATTGAATCATCTAGTAGAATGTAAGGTTTTACCTAACACTATTCATGCTAAATGTCAAAAAATAAGTAAACCAAATAGTTTTGTGGCATCTTTCAAAATAACCGCGCCAAATTCTCTTTTTGAAAGCATTTTAAATTGTTCATGGCCACCAAACACTCTGGTAAAAGAATTTATTATTCCTAACAGACGGAAAAAAATTTACTTCCCCTTACTCAAGAGGACCCAAAAAACTGCAAAGGATCTCCCTCTACTACCAAAACGTAAGAGGACTTCGAAGTAAAACTACTTCAATTTTTAAAAATTCTCAAGCTTTTCCGCATGACGTGTTTGTATTTACGGAAACTTGGCTTAATGCCGCCATTCTTGATTCTGAACTCTTTGATAAAGAATTCTTAGTTTATAGGAAAGACCGTCATGTGGATGCTATGAATCTGGTTGGTGGGGGAGTTCTTATTGCAGTTCGAAAGAGATTTTGTTCATCACAAATTATCTTCCCTTTCAATCTCTCAATAGAACTCTTATGCATCAAAGTGACCATACAATCAATAGTCTTTTTTATTTTAAATGTGTATATCCCACCAAAAAGTCCTGTTTCAGTGTTTAATGAACTTTCGTCAGCAGTTGATTATGTCATAGAAATTGCTGGTTTTGAAAATAATATTCTCCTGTTAGGTGATTTTAATCTCCCAAACGTAGACTGGGTAACTTCAGACGACGAGTCTTATCTTGAAGCCTCCGCAAGTTCATCGCAACAGGAACTTCAATTTCTGGACAAAATTATTTCAGCTGACTTGCAACAAGTAAGCTGTATAAAGAACTCTATGCATCGGTTACTTGATTTAGTATTCTCATCAAATGCTGTTAGCACAGTAGTTGTTGAATCTTCCTCTGCTATATCTAATATAGACAAATATCACCCACCTCTTGACATTTTCTTTGACTTGAGCGGTCATTTACTAGAAAATAGTAATTCTCACGACTGTTCGTATAAATATGACTTCCGCAGAGCTAATTTTCAACAGCTTTCGGATAGTTTAAGTAGATTCGGTATTGAGAATATACCGCTCTTAAATGACATCGACGCAACTATCTCAAGCTTTTACACTGTCATGATGAGATCCATTGACGAAATAGTACCCAAAAAAAGAAGTTTTAACTCAAATAACTCCAGTCATCCTTGCTATACGAAAGAACTGAAAAGCCTTCGTAATAGAAGGAACAAGGCTTGGAAAAATTATATCGGTTTTATGACATTGGAGAACCAAGTAGTTTATATCTCCCTTTTCGAAGAGTTCAAAAATCTCTCTTTTAATCTTTACAATGAATATCTCATAAATATGGGAAATTCACTTAAACAGGACCCTAAAAGTTTTTGGAATTTTGTCAATTCTAAAAAGAAATGTGATGTTTATCCGTTAAACTTCAAATACAACAATACTGTTTTGAACTGTAATTCTGAAATCTGTGATGCTTTTGCAAGTAGTTTTAGTCAGTCTTTCATCGATACTCCCGTAACTGTGGATACTGATTTCTTTGATTATCTGCGAAACTGTCCCCAAGTAACTTTCAACAATGTTCTTATCGACTTCGATAAACTTGTTAATTGTATGTGCCTTCTTAAGGAAGACTATTCTTTTGGTCCCGATGGTATTCCACCTATTGTTTTAAAAAAATGTAGGACGGTTTTGGCCTTGCCTCTACGTAATATTTTTGAATTGTCATTAAAACTAGGAAAATTCCCTAGCATGTGGAAAACTGCTTACATAACACCTGTATTCAAGAAAGGAGACAAGTCTGATATTACAAATTATAGGCCTATATCTAAACTGTCTTGCATTCCAAAGCTTTTTGAGCAAGTTGTTTGTGATAATTTAGTCTTCTACACCAAAAATATCATATGCTTTGAACAACATGGCTTTATGCAGAAACGTTCAACGGTGACAAACCTTCTTGAATTTTTGCATAAATGTTTAAATTCCGTAGAAAGTGGAAAGAAAGTTGATTGCGTTTACACCGATTTTTCAAAAGCGTTTGATCAACTTTCTCATACTATTACCAAGTTTAAATTGAATTTATATGGCTTTCCTCCAGGGTTCGTCAAATGGATTTCTTCTTATCTTGATAATAGATCTTACCAAGTAAAGTTCAGAAACTCTTACTCAAAATCTTTCATCGCCAAGTCGGGTGTACCACAAGGTAGTCATCTAGGGCCCCTTTTATTTATTTTAGCTATTAACGATGCACCGCTAAGTGTTCGTAATAGTAAAATTCTTATCTTTGCAGATGATATGAAGATTTTCAAAAATATTTCATGCAATGAAGATCGCATTCAACTGCAAGATGATATTAATAAGTTTGTTGTATGTTGTGAAAAGAATAATTTAAATCTTAACCCAGGAAAATGTCAGACAATGACAATTTCAAAAAAGCGAAATCCTACATCATATGATTATGTTATCTCCCAACACATCTTATCCCGTGTCTTTAAGGTTAGGGACCTAGGAGTTCTTTTCACATCCAATTTAGATTTTTCAGAACACATTAACAACATCGTCAACAAAGCTAACTCAATGTTAGGATTTATTAAGCGTTGGTCCAAGGATTTTCTTGACCCTAACGTTACCTTTAGCTTGTACAATAGTTTAGTTCGACCCCATCTCGAATATGCATCACAAGTTTGGTCTCCTCATTATGCGATACATATTGAGAGACTAGAATCAGTTCAACGCAATTTTACACGTTTCGCCTTTAAAGGGCTTCAATGGATTGACCCCAATAATATCCCTTCTTATGATGATCGACTTGCATTTTTCCAGATGCAAAAACTTTGTCAAAGGAGAACAAATAATGATATTGTTTTCCTTCATCAAATTATTACTGGTGTCACTGATGCTCCAGATATTCTAAATTCTATCCTCTTTAATTATCGAGGTGGAGATCATAATTTGCGTTCTCATAGTTTGATTAAAGTTCCTAAACATAGAACAAACTATGGAATGCATGAGCCACTGACAAGAATGAGTAAGCTTTTGAATGCGAATGAAAACTTATTTGATTTTCATATCAATAAATACATTTTAAAACAAATTCTTAAGACCAGTGTACCACGTTCTTAAATATCTTTTTTTGTATTTGTAAATTTGTATGTTGTCTTTTCATGTTTTTTTTCATTTGTTTAAAAAAAAAGAAACTGACTCCTATTTTGATATTTGTTTTTTTTTTTTTGTTTTTTTTTTATTTTATTTTTTTTTACTAACTTGACAAGTGTCTTCTACACGCGTATTTGCTTTTTTCTTTGTTTCTTTCATGTTTTATAAATTTTTTGACTTTAAAATTTTAAAATTTTTTATTTTAAAATTTTGCATTTTTTTCTTTTATTTTTACTTTTTGTAATATTTTAATTTAAAATTTTGTTTTTCCTTTATACCTGCTTGCATTAAGCAGTCCCAAACTCTTATCTTCCAAATATTCGTATCGCCATAACTTTTTTTTTATTCTATTTATTCCAAAGAATTTCAAATTAAGTGCCGATACGACTTACAACCGTAACTGTTAATCGTACTCGGTGAAAATGGACCCCAGCGCGTGCGGTATCTGGGGGGGAAAGAGGCGTGGGATTAAAAAAAAAAAAAAAAACCTTTGGACTGTTCTTTCAAACCCGGAGTAGCACATCCGTGAAGAGAATTAACATAACCGAAACAAGTTTTGACCCCTGCGGTACGCCATGCTAGAAGCTTATTTCTTGACTGCATGAAATTTCTGTTTTGACTTAAGAGGTTCCCCATCCAACCTCTACAGAAATTTCTTCCAGTTAGTAACTATTGAATGGATTGCATTGAATGGTATTTATAATTAAATGTTTCAATCTTCTCACAAAAGAAATTTTGCTTCCACAGCACTGTTGTTTGAAATCTAATTCATTTCTGCTTTTTTGAAGAAAAACAAAATATAATTGTGGCGGGATATTGCATGAATTCAACAATTCTAAAATAATTTAGTCGGTTATTATATTTTCGGTGTGTTTTTGGGAACTTGTAAGTACAAGCACCATACACATTAAAAATTAGGAACTAAGCAGTATAATGTAAATGATTAGATTATGTATTACTAAATTATTGGTTTTTAGTGTTTCAGAGCGATAGAAAGCTTAAATTAAACAAGGTGTTTATGTACTTGAATTTGAATTTTAACTGATCAAAAGGATCAAAAAAGGATTACTACGAATGCTATGCTTATCAATAAATTAGTATGTTTATCTACACTAATATATAAAGCTGAAGAGTTTGTTTGTTTGAACGCGGTAATCTCAGAAACTACTGGTTCGAATGGTATAATTCTTTTTGTGTTGGATGGTGCCTTAATCGACTTAGACTTTAGGCTACTTAACATTAAGCTGTGACCAATAGCAGCGAAGAATCTGTTTAAAATGGGGAAAAAACGGCAAAAAATATACATTTTTCTGCGTTTTAACGCACTTATCTCAGGAAGTACTGGTTCGAATGGTATAATTCTTTTTGTGTTGGATGGTCCATTAATTGAGGAAGACTTGAGGCTATTTAACATTAAGCTGTGACCAATAGCAGCGAAGAATCTGTGGAAAATATGGAAAAAAACGGCAAAAAATATACATTTTTCTGCGTTTTATTGCGCTTATCTCAAGAACTGCTTTATGAAATTGAACAATTTTTTAAATGTTGAATGGTCCATTTATCAAGGAAGGCTTGAAGCTATATAAAATTTAGCTGCCACCAATAGGAGCGAAGAATTTGTGTAAAATGTGGAAAAAACGGCAAACAATACAATTTAATCTACACTAATATATAAAGCTGAAGAGTTTGTTTGTTTGAACGCGGTAATCTCAGGAACTACTGGTTCGAATGGTATAATTCTTTTTGTGTTGGATGGTGCCTTAATCGACTTAGACTTTAGGCTACTTAACATTAAGCTGTGACCAATAGCAGCGAAGAATCTGTTTAAAATGGGGAAAAAACGGCAAAAAATATACATTTTTCTGCGTTTTAACGCACTTATCTCAGGAAGTACTGGTTCGAATGGTATAATTCTTTTTGTGTTGGATGGTCCATTAATTGAGGAAGACTTGAGGCTATTTAACATTAAGCTGTGACCAATAGCAGCGAAGAATCTGTGGAAAATATGGAAAAAACGGCAAAAAATATACATTTTTCTGCGTTTTATTGCGCTTATCTCAAGAACTGCTTTATGAAATTGAACAATTTTTTAAATGTTGAATGGTCCATTTATCAAGGAAGGCTTGAAGCTATATAAAATTTAGCTGCCACCAATAGGAGCGAAGAATTTGTGTAAAATGTGGAAAAAACGGCAAACAATACAATTTAATCTACACTAATATATAAAGCTGAAGAGTTTGTTTGTTTGAACGCGGTAATCTCAGGAACTACTGGTTCGAATGGTATAATTCTTTTTGTGTTGGATGGTGCCTTAATCGACTTAGACTTTAGGCTACTTAACATTAAGCTGTGACCAATAGCAGCGAAGAATCTGTTTAAAATGGGGAAAAAACGGCAAAAAATATACATTTTTCTGCGTTTTAACGCACTTATCTCAGGAAGTACTGGTTCGAATGGTATAATTCTTTTTGTGTTGGATGGTCCATTAATTGAGGAAGACTTGAGGCTATTTAACATTAAGCTGTGACCAATAGCAGCGAAGAATCTGTGGAAAATATGGAAAAAAACGGCAAAAAATATACATTTTTCTGCGTTTTAACGCGCTTATCTCAAGAACTGCTTTATGAAATTGAACAATTTTTTAAATGTTGAATGGTCCATTTATCAAGGAAGGCTTGAAGCTATATAAAATTTAGCTGCGACCAATAGGAGCGAAGAATTTGTGTAAAATGTGGAAAAACGGCAAACAATACAATTTAATCTACACTAATCTGTTTGAACGCGGTAATCTCAGGAACTAAGTACTGGTTCGAATGGTATAATTCTTTTTGTGTTGGATGGTGCCTTAATCGACTTAGACTTTAGGCTACTTAACATTAAGCTGTGACCAATAGCAGCGAAGAATCTGTTTAAAATGGGGGAAAAAACGGCAAAAAATATACATTTTTCTGCGTTTTAACGCACTTATCTCAGGAACTACTGGTTCGAATGGTATAATTCTTTTTGTGTTGGATGGTCCATTAATTGAGGAAGACTTGAGGCTATTTAACATTAAGCTGTGACCAATAGCAGCGAAGAATCTGTGGAAAATATGGAAAAAACGGCAAAAAATAAACATTTTTCTGCGTTTTATTGCGCTTATCTCAAGAACTGCTTTATGAAATTGAACAATTTTTTAAATGTTGAATGGTCCATTTATCAAGGAAGGCTTGAAGCTATATAAAATTTAGCTGCCACCAATAGGAGCGAAGAATTTGTGTAAAATGTGGAAAAAACGGCAAACAATACAATTTAATCTACACTAATATATAAAGCTGAAGAGTTTGTTTGTTTGAACGCGGTAATCTCATGAACTACTATTTCGAATTGTAAAATTCTTTTTGTGTTGGATAGTCCATTAATCGATGAAGGCTTTAAAATAAAATAAATAAATAGAGTGGCGCGACAGCTCTTGAAGAGCCAACGCCTAAGTGGCTTACTCTAATCAACAATTCTCTGAGTGCGTGTGAAGAATTGAGGGGACCTACAATTAAACGCCGATTCCGAACGGCAAAGTTGAGAAGCATTTTTTCATTACAGATTGATACTCTTGCAAGATTTGTCAGGTCTTCGCAAGAGGCAGTACCCGTGAAAGATGAAATAAAAAAATTGGCCTGAGTAGGACTCGAACCAACGACGTTCTGCTTAGCAGCCAACGCACTTACCAACTAAGCTACGGGCAACTGCTTTAGGCTTTATTCTACTTAAAATTAAGCTGCGACCAATAGCAGCGAAGAATCTGTGGAAATGTGAGAACTGAGATTTTTTTCTGAGATCTCTGAGATGAAATTATTTTGGATTCGATTTCTCACTCAGCTATTTGACGTGGCTGACATATGTGCAGCAACAATTAGTAAGGTAACCATTAAATCTCAATGATAACTGAGAATTATGTTCCACCAAGGCACCAAATGATTTTGCCTCAGTCAAGGTGACATTGAGATCTCAGTGAGATGTTGTTAGGTGGAACTGGCCTAATAACTGCTCAAATTAGAATTTTGAGAGTTCAATTGATTTGTGAATGTGATTGATTGCACTATTTGTGCAGATTATTGTGTTTAAACCATATCATTTTGTGTACTTCTTACCTAAAAAATATGCTCAGTTTAAAGAAAAAAAAAATTTACTTAACGAAAAAAAACGATGCAGAATTAAGAGAGATATTAGAATTAGGGAGAGTTCACCCAAGGGAATGCTTTAAGTATGAACAACTGAAGGGAATCATAAAAAATGCTCAAATTTTTCAAGTTCGAGAGAATTACGACCTAGGGAGAGTTGACTGCAATGCAATTTTACAATAACTTCCGAACAAAATTCCCACGCGCGCATGATGCACAAGTCGAGATGATACTCTGGCCGGTGGACGAGGGAGAGGCGGACGAAGTCGCGGGCAACTGCTAGTTATATAATATAGATATAACTCTAACCAAAAACAACAAAAATGAAAATTAGGTATTATATAGTATATTAAACTAAAATACCTAATTTTCATTTTTTTTTTAAGTTCTGAAGGGCATAAAGTGCTTGTCATTCAAAGGATTAAACAAATATTAAAAAAAGTACGAACCTATCAGCAAATGTATCAAAACAATATAACCGCCTACTTATGTTCGCGGCATTTTCATCTGATCAGATTTGCCTTCTATAGACAACAAAAGAAAACAAACAAATTTGTAGGTTGGTTAGCAGAATGTCTCAATGAATATCTCACAAGCAGTTTTAAAATGTCGTTTTCCTTTGCAAAATATTCTGAATGAAACTTTTCAATTTAAATAATCCCTGTTTCTGTTTGTCTGGATTGAACCTGCCAACAATTGTACAGCATTTAGAAAATACACAGGTGGCAGGGAAATGGAAATGTTATTCAACTCCTGCACAGAGTTAAGTTCACCCGGATTAAATTGATAAAGGCGATTCCGCGTCAGTGTCCTAGATTAACACAGTTTTCATATATCATGTACTATGTACAGGTACCCAATAGATATGTTTTAAAAAAAATATCAAAGACAATCAGTAGCCTAACCGCCTACCTTTCAAAGTATTTAAAATGGTTTATCTAGTCAAAAGGATTAAGTGCACACCGACAAAATCTATTTTGAAATAAAAGGGACCTACCCAAGTCGGAGGTATGGTGGTCGCGTGCCACATGCATCAGGTACATTCAATATACTTGCACGAGGCACGCTTGCATGCTCATATTCATATAACCACCTGGAATTCATTCATTTAAATGATATGTGGGTTATAAGCCAATTGTGGGTAATTCCATGCAGGTTGATCCTTTTGAAATAGGAAACGTTTGTTAATTTTTAAATAATTACGTTTACTGCTGGTTCTACTTAAATTCCCTGAATTTAAATTCCCCGAGATACCAGAATAGAGAGCGTAAAAGAGCTGCATAATGTGAACTGAATGTTTCAGCAAATTGAAATTTTGCTAACAATTCTTCCTTGGGTTGAGAAGGATTAGTTTGTGGATTGAATGAATGTGGAAAAGTGAATGATTTTAATGTTTTTTTCTCAATGGAATTGTTTTAGGGACACAATATTCATATTTGATTGTATTGTATAGGTGTGCATAAGTATTTGTTTTAAAACGATTTAAAAGAGATGAACGACACGACTGTCACGACAGTAGAAATGAAAATTGAACTCCTTTAACGCATTTTTCAGGGTGTATTCACACCTATGTAATCTTAATTCCGTAAAAGGCTTAGCAGAGACACTGAGCATTTTGTAGTTTTCTGTGGAGTATTTTCTTTTGGCGACATAATATTTTTAGTGTTCCTTCTCTCCAATCAAAAAGCAATATTTTAAGTAAAAATATGTAGGTATTCAATACCACTTCGTTACTTAAAACAATATTTCCTAATTGAGTCTCTAAATTCGTTTAAGTTTCATATCTAGCTGAAATCAAATCAACTTCATGTTAACTTGATATATTGACAAAAAAAAAAGTTGACTACATAGCTTAAAAGGCAAAAAATTGAATTTTTCTCTTAAATACCATAAAACATGTTGCTTTGGGGATTTAATTGAATTGTGGTTGTGGATGAACTATAGAACATAGAAGCCAGTCAACATGCGATGTTAAAACTAGTCCATAAAATCAATTTTACGTCAAAAACCGTAGGTGCCTAATCAGATTTTGTGTCAATTTTGTTATTGCCTTTTTTCGAGGTGAAAAGGATAATAATTCAAATTTTATTTACAAACTCCTTCACAAAAAAGATCCATATCAATAAGTTTTTCGAACTTTTTCACTCGAAGAAAAAAGCAAGCAACGTATACCTATGTACGTGATACGGTATACATCAAACTTGCTCCACTCCCTCAATGAAATCAAATGCAACAGGAAAGAGCATCTTAAGGACATCCCCATAGCAACCATAGCATTTATGCATTTCACCATCAAAGTGACAGTTAAGTCTGGCACGTTTAACGAATCTCATTTCAAGTCCCAAGGAACCTCTCTAAAACCGTTCTCAAATCGTCTATTCCTTCCTGCTATACTTCCTTCTGCCGTCTATGCTTGAAATCTGTCCTCTTATGGATTCTCAACTCCCCGATTAATGCAAATCGTGTGATATCCCAAGAAAATCAGTTTGAAAACGTCTCCACAATCCTCAGTATCTAAAATGTTCACCGAACGGTTCAAAGGTGAAGAAGATTTTACTTGAAGAAGTGCTACAAAGCAAAAGTAAAAGACGTTTCATAAAGAGTCAATGTGAAGTGGCTTGATTTGAAATGTCCTTGATTCCTGTAGGACACCGGATGAAAGAGATTGTAAGTGTTTGTGTGCGTACAATGGAACAAGGTATACGTGAAACGTGACTGAGGTCCATGCTAATGGTGTTTTAGTAAATCGTTATAGCTGGTCGTTTTCAATATTTAAATGCATCGTAGCACCTCCACTTTGAATTGTAAGGATAGTTCAGCGAACACCGGATCAACAAGTTGATATCGAATAAATGCAAGAGAAATTCTTAAAACATGAAACATTTCTCATCTATGGTTTCTTGATGGAGAACATTGAGAGCTCCTTTTGCGTATTCAGGACTAAAATCAAAACTTTTGTTGAACATTGCTTTAAAAGCTAACCTTTAAGTCTATTAAAAAAAGATTAAAGAGCTTTTTTTTGGTGTTCATATAATGCATAACGAGACATAGCCCTTCCGTTAAAGGATATAAATTTGAATTTCAAATGTTTATGCTAATTTGGGATTCCTTGCTGTTTTGCCGACGAGAACAATAATAGCAACAGGAGATCTAACCCCATCAGCTCATCTTTTATCTTTTTGCACGGATCGTAAAACTGAGAAGGTGTATGGTGTGGGCTACAGGTAAATGGGTTGGATGGCGAATAATGATGACTTTGGTTTAATCGACCACGTTTCATTTTAAAATATTGTGTTCATTGCGTTTTTATTGTTCTTTTGATCGCGTTGTAAAATATGAAAATCATATCTACTCGATTTTAAATTAGTATAGTCTAGTCCTTTGGTATAATAGTCAATTTATAGCCTGTGCTGCAATTTTAGTAGGTACCTAATACATATATGTATTGCATACGTTGTTCTGTTTGGTTTTTGATATTATCTTAACGCTTTAATGATTCAATCAAAAATCAGTACCTACCTGATAGGAATAAAATGCTGACAAATGAACTCCAAAATGTAAATGTCTTTGTGTTTCAAATTAATTCAAATTCTCAGGAATATTGTTTGTGCGTGCTTTCAATTAAATTTTGCATTTAAAATGAAAATTAAAATGCCATGCGATTGACTTACTTTAATGGAGTTAAGGCAGCCTAAAAATATTATTGACTTTATTTTTGTTTCGATTTTGCGAAATTATATTTGGCATTGGCATTCGTAAAAGATTTTAACTTCGAGATTGACGTGTGTCTGTTAATCCTTGTCAATAGAGCAACAAACTCACTAGACAATTTGACGGGCATACAAAATGTTTGAGAGAAAATCAAATACCTACTTACTTACTTATGGTGGCGCTACAGTCCAGGTCGGACCAGGACCTCATCCAACAAACGTCTACAACCAGCTCGGTCCCTAGCTAGCTGTCTCCAGTTTCGCACCCTAAGCTGGTTCAGGTCCTCTACCACCTGTGTGATTCACCTGATTCGCAGTCTTCTTCTTCTGCGACGTCCTTCCGGGTTGGATTCGAAGACTCTACGAGCCGGAGCATTATTTTCCATTCGCTCTACATGACCCAACCATCTAAGTCGTTGGACTTTTAATTTTAACTTTTCTGGCAATGTCAGGTCAATGTCGCTGAACAGCTCGTACAGTTCTTTTGATGGAATCTTCGTCTCCATTTATGGAGACAGAACCAATTATTACTCGAAGAATTTTTCTGTCGAAGCAGCCCAAAGCGTTTTCATTGGATGTTGTCATGGTCCATGTCTCTGGACCATACCTTAGGACTGGGACGATGAGGATTTTGTATAGAGTGTCACTTTAGTCGCTCGGCAGAAAACTTTACTACTCAATTACCTTCAAAGTCCAAAGAAACAGCGATTGACAAGAGTGATTCTTCGTTTGATTTCAGCGCTGGTTGTCTGAGTTTAAAGCGGATCCTAGGTAGACGAAGTCCTCAACTACCTCGAAGTTAAATCTGTCTATGCTGACGTTTGTTATAATAACTAATAAGACATCGATGTTGGTTGTCCTTTCTTGTTGACTTGGTCTTGCCCTCATTAACCACTAGAACCATCTTCCTGGCCTCCGTCTCAAGACTCAGAAGCGCTCCATTGACATCACGCTGTGTTCTTCAAATTATGTTAATTGTCGTCTGCCTAGTGCGTATCCTAGTAGCTGGACGGACTTTTGAAAGATTGTGCATCTGGTGTTGACGTTGGAGTTTTGCACAATCTTTTCAAGAATGATGTTGAAGAAATCGCATGACAGCGCTTCGTCTTGTCTAAATCCTTTTTTGACATCAAATGCGTCCGTTAGGTTTTATCCGACCATGATGGAACAGCGTGAGTTTTCCATTGTCATCTTTGCAGCGCCGCTTTGTATGCCTCTTGATTAGCTGCATGTGCTCGCCGGCACTCATCGTCAAACCAGGGGTTTCGTTGTGGTGGCCGTGTTAACCCTAGCACTTCAGAGGCGGCATCCCTGATGGTTGCTTGGCAGTGTTGCCACTGGTTCTCTACATTTTGTGCTGACAGCAAAGGACTTCTGAGAAGGTTTGCGGAGACACAATCGGAAAAGGATCTAGCAATCTTTTGCGATTGTAGCCGTTTGATGTCGAATTTTCTCCTAGCATTTTCATGTGTTGGCCTTGATCGGGATATCCGCATTCGTACCTTGGCTACAACAAGGTAGTGGTCCGAGTCGATGTTGGCACCTCGGAATCTGCGGACATCTTGCATGCTAGAGAAGTGTCGTGCGTCCATAACACTGCGATCAATCTGGTTGACGATTGATTGATTAGGAGATTTCCATATCCCCTTGTGGATATCGAGATGGGGGAATCGTGTACTTGCTACCATTACGTCTCGCCCCGCAGCGAAGGCCGTTATCGGATGGAGTGTCATGTAGGCTATGTCGTCCGATTATTCCCCAAAGATGTCTTCTCTGCCCAGCTTAGAATTAAAATCTCCAAGGACAATTTTAATGTCATAGCTAGGGCATTGCTCATAGGTCTTGTCGAGGACCTCGTAGAACCTGTCTTTGGTGTCTTCTTCATTTTCCCCATAACTATTACCAATATTATCGAAAACCGTGGTGTTTGTGGTAAAAAAAATATTGTTACTTCTCGGGCAAGCCCTCACTGATTTTTTCTACCCCATCAACTTTTCTTGCATCTACGGTCAAAGCCTTTTCTGTCAACAATAACCATTTTCATGAACTTCAAATGACCGCTTCCCACCAAAAATCTATGAAAGTTTTGCATTAACGTCCGCTCTTATTAAAAGAATTCCTTCAAAAGTACACTATAAAAAGAGCTTCCCTAATCAACAAACAATTTTATGCATACTTTTTTGGGTCCTTTGAAGTTGACAATTTCACTTTATGCGTTTAATTTTTTTTCCGTATTCAAAAATTGCATAAATAAATAATCCATAGCATCCCAGAGCAACTTCGTCAGCAGTTCATTCTTCGTCATATTGCCACATCGTCATCGTCAGTGTGTTTTCCTTTAGAAAATAAGTTTATTAAATGAGTCGTGAATAAAAATGTAATCAACATGACATGAGATTGAACTCCAAGTTGCAGGATATTTGTATTTTGTGTGAACTGTAGCTGTAGGTCGTCTAACGTCTAGCCATCAGGACTTTATTCATCATCTATTCTTCATTAAATTATCTTTAACAAACAAGATTACTCTGACTAGTGACTCTATCAGTTCTCTTCTTCCGGACGTAACGCGTCGTACTTGTCATAGCGAGTCTTGCATAATGACGCGTCGCAGCCCAACGAACGTGTTGATGGTAGGATCATGAGATAGTTTGACGTAGAGGATGACTATTGACGCAACGGTTTGGCAAAGGCAATAACAGATTCTTCATTCTTCCTCATAAGATCCTTTCATGGATGTATGAAGAAGCTTGCAGCACTCTTATGTAGACGTTGAATCAGACACCGTCTGCAGATGGCAAACTCCGTTAGTTTATTTGTAATAATAGTAAAGGTATGCAGATAGAAGAATCATAAGCCAGGGATAAAAAATTAAATTATAAAAATGGTTAATAGGAAATTAGGAAGTGCTCGTTTTCTTTTTCAAGCTTAATTAAATACCTACAAGAAGAAAAAGCAACACATCGTACACAGTACCAATATTTTGATCCATTGCATTGCTATAACTTAAGCCACTGTGATGCGATGAGACGAAATGAGAAGAGATGAGACGAGAAAATGGAATTTATGACAAACATGTTTAAAATTACCCTTAAGGCGTGAATGTAAGTAGGTAAGGGCTTTTTAGAGCATAGCTGGACTAATTTTTGCCATGACTCAAACCGGTTTAAAAAGGAACACATATTATTTAGGCAATGAAATTGTATTTCTTTTCAAAAAGTAAAACATTATAGTTTATCCAAAGAAAGTTGTTGCAATGGAAAAAACTTTTTTGATAACTCCCCAAACGTTTGCCCAAAAACCACGAACTGCAATATTCTTTCCGAAACCTTTGAGAGCTTTCGAATTGGCACTACGATAAAAGCGGGCACGGAATTCAGGATCCTTGAACGCTGCAACAAGTTTTGCAAATTCAGGACTGCTTTCCATTTTTTGATGAACTGCATTCAAAAATTCCGAGTCAATAACCGCTTTCCTGTAGTCGGCCATGATATTACCGCTAATCACGAATTTCTTCTCTTCATCTTCCTCCATGGGTTTCAACCATTCGCCCAGCAGTTCGGTTGTTTGTTTTGTGATGAATAGGAAAACACTTTCAGCATCGATACCACGAGTTTTGAAGTATTCAATTAATTTTTGACCCTCTTTGGTTGCCAAAAAGTCGTTGACGAGTTTTTCGTAGGTGACCGTGTCAATGTAACGAAGACCGTCTCCATAGCTTGGGTCAGCTTTAACGTATTGCTTGCCAATTGAAACGATTTCTTGATATGGAAGAAAAGACGACACTTCTTCCAGATCAGACTGCAAATCAGCAGAGATAGCGACTGCTGAAAGCAGGATACACAACAATGATAAGTGGGCACGCATTTTATAAGGCTCTATTAACTTTTGAAAATCACTGTAGACTGATTTTTGTTGGCTGTTTGCTCGGTTTTTATAGCTTGGAATTGTTATTATTATTATTAATACATTATGTAGTTTGAACATACCTACTTGACAAAGAACAATTAACAACTATTTGTATTAGATATTGTTAATTTAATTGGAGTGATAATTGAAAATGTTAAAAAAAATGAATGAAGAGGTGTAATGTTTTTTAAACCAATTTAGAACAATTAAATAATGCCCTTCAGCCAGAAAAAATTAAAAAAAAAATCGAAAATCATACTTAATCAAAACAAAATAATTAAATCAGATGAAACATAAAAACATACATATATTTTAAAAGGTGAATATCCATCTCTTAAATGATTTAAAATGTTTACAATTTCTTATTGAAGATCCTTGGAGCTGTTTAAATAAATTTTCGCATATTTTAGTTAGATTTTGGATTTTTCAACATCTTTTTTTAATTAGCGTTTTTCTTATAAAAACACCTGACAACGTTTTTAACTGTCGCTTTTGTTTGTTTGTTTCCAGATAAAACATGAAATCTCAAAATTGCAGAAAACGCTAAAAAGCGTAAATTCTTAGTAAAAAATGATAAATGCTAAACAAAATTTTAACATTCTCGACGAACATGCCCTCGGGGTACACAAGAGCCTCGAGCATTTGGATGTCCGCTATTGCTTTCTTCAGTATTGAATTTAGTTATTAAGAATCGTGTTTTTGGTATGTTAAAAAAAAAAATAAAAATTGGTCAGGTGTCATAGGTGGAATTCGTTGGAAATATGTAGTTGAAATCATTTCAGAACGCGGTTTAACGTTGATCTGTCAAACAAGATTTAGCAAATCTTATTTTTGAGATTACGGTTTCAAAAACATTGACAGATCAACATTTTAAACTCACCTCCTAGAAATGAGTTCCGAATAGTTACGAATCGTAATTTTTTTATTTTGACATATTATAAACAATGCATTTTTAAGCGACTTGACGTTATTTTTGGTAACGATCGTTATTATCGTATATTATTATCTAAAAGTAATTTTTGGAAAATTCGAATTTATGATTTTTTGGCAAAAAAAATTGTAAGTGGCACATGCACATTTTATAAAGAACAGAAATGAGGTTCCTGTCCGTCTGGTACCAAGATCCCTCCCTATTCCGACGAGCTTAGCCGAGTGTCGCCAGCGTACCATGGTACTGGACGGATGGCTGGGGTTATTCCCTAATGACATTTATGTCATCAGGAACCGAGCCGGCAACAAAATGGCAGGTGGCCATGGTTCAGAGGATAGAGTAGTTGATTGCTAAGCCGAACGCTACGGTTTCAAGCCCCAGCTACGACAGCATTCTTTTTCTACGAAAATCGCCAGCTTATCTGAGGCCACCTGTGCGATAACATGAGACAATACAAATCTAAGTCTCCTCCTCTGAGCCACGTAGATTTCTGTTATGTGTGCTTTCTTTCTATGTGTCTATCTGTCTCTCTCTGTTGTATTAATGTCTTGTTCTGTCCCAGCCGATGGCCTCAGTCGCCAGTGCTGCTTTGTGTCTGTAGCTTTGTATATAAAATTTATAGTAGTTGCAGCCTCGTGAATCGACGACAGCGACGCGACGTCCGGAACGCGATACAGAACTAAAATCTTGTATATAGAAAAACTGACAGCGCCAAGACGGGACGACTCTCCAACCAAAAATTCTCGAGGCTGAAAATACTATAAATTCCATATACAAAGTCTGTAGTTCGTTACATTCATGTGCGAAGTACTGTGAAATGTCAATCTTATGAAATGAGGTTTAATTATTGTTAATTGTATTTACTTAAGAATTGGCGGAAGTGCAAAAATAAATTTAATTCAAACGTTATCGTTCTTATTTTTATGAAAAATAAATCTAAAAAATAAACCTATGAGGTGCACTTGTTGTTGATGAAGTGTCAATAACTGCGATAAGATCTTTGCTTTAGAAAATTTATTTTTAGCTGCGTTTTGTTACCACAACTATACGATCTAGATCAGATCATGGAAACAAAACAGCTTGTTTCAGTTTTTCTTTGAAGTTTTATAGCTGTTTCAAGTTTGTGTTTCTTTCTGACTTTTTTAATACGTTTCCACCTACCCTAAATCCGAAATTAATTGAAGTAGGTTTAGAATAAATCTCGTTGTATTATTCTACGTTTTCATCTACTTATGTGTCCCTTAATCTGAGAAAAGTCGAGATTTATTCTAAATCTACTTCGCTAAATGCAATTATTTGGGGTAGGTAGAAGCGTTTACCTGGCAAACATTTAACTGATCATCCTACAAATAAATTTTGTGTTCGGGAGTTTTTCTAAAACTTGTTTACCAGACAAACTTTGTATGCCATTTTAATAGACGTCTTATAAGTGTTGTACTAACTAAGTCGTTTCGTAAAATACGCATTTCAACAAGAGACCTTAAAAGCAGAAACACAATGGCGCTTTAGGCAGACGCGTCGTTGCGTTACGATGCACCCGCTTCACGTGTGCTTTGAATGACAGTTCTCCCTCCATCATCATCAAACAGATTTGCCACTTTACTCCTTTCGAAGTAGTCTACTTCGATTTTTGAAAAACTTTGAATATCTATTCCAACTTCGCACCATCAAGAATGTTTTGAAATCTACTTCACTCGATTTTACTTGATATTTCCAAAATCTGCTTCGATTAACTCATTGAGTAATTTTATGCCTACAGTTCTCTTATTTTCATCAGGAAAATATATAATCGATAAGTTTCTATCCTTATACACGAACAATAAGCGGACACACTTTACAAACACGAAATGTCAACCCATACATATACGCAAAGTATGAGTTACGTGATTGTATTAAAGTGTTTAATATTTTACGCCGTGCGCAACTTGGGTTAGAATGTTGGTTAAATTTAAGCACTAGTGTCATATTTTAGCTTTCTAGTTAAATTTTAACACATCATATCCGCCATGTAGTGTCAAAATTAAATCGAAAGTCAAGTTTGTATACA
The DNA here is from genome assembly GCA_943590905.1 of Sphaerophoria taeniata. NCBI lineage: Eukaryota > Metazoa > Arthropoda > Insecta > Diptera > Syrphidae > Sphaerophoria > Sphaerophoria taeniata. Next base: position 48,889,459 of record OX016540.1, read on the forward strand.
CATTTTAACACAATTCACACACGGCTCTAATTGTAGATCTGTCTATGTATTCATGGTCAATATAAAATACACTATTTTAAAATCTTTTTCGCTTTTTCTCAATCTACTTCGCTTTATTCCCAAATTTACTTCGCTTCCATTTTTTTTAAAGTGGTAACGCTAGTCCAAACAACAAATGAACAAACAGCTGTTGAGCTGTCAGACAAAGCAAAAGTTCAACCAAGTTGAACTTTTTTTTGACAGATGGTGGCTTCCTTACGTTTTCTTACGTTTGTCAAAAAAAGCGTACGTAGGAAAAGCGTCATTGTGTGAGGTTACACAGATTTCCTATAGCTGAACTTTTCGCAGTTGTCAAAATCGACGGCAAAGCGTCATTGTGTTTCTGCTTTAAAGCCTTAAATACGAAAACAAACCGAAAAAGTGCTCTGATACACAAACGAATAAACGAACAATTACCTACAGGGGTAATCGGTTTAGAATATTTCACATCGAACATGAAATCGCTGTTCAGACTAGTCAGACCTGCACAGCAGCTAGCTGACGCGACGCTTTTGCCCCCCTATAACAGCTTTACAAGACAAAATGTTACCAAGGAATGGTGTCAACGTTCATGTAAGGCATCATGTGCTCGGTGTAGGTTTTCTAAACAGCATAAAAGTAAAACATCTGCTTCAACGTAAGGAGTTAAATACAGTGAAAACGGTCAGTTTAAAGAAGAAAATTCGGCTTTATCATTTCAAGAAGTTTCATTTTCATGATGCAGTCACAGAACAAGAAGAAGGGCGATGACATACAGCGCAACCGATTAAATGTGGAGGTCGATGATTCCGCCTACATATAGTAATCCGTGAAGAATTGCACCCGATTGGGAACAAGAATCGCCGAAATCTGCAAATATAAATGGGGTTTCAAAGTTCAAACCAGGTTTTACATGTTGTGATAATGTTCAATACATTAAGGAGGCGATGATAAATTGTATAGAAGTGAACGTCTCAGTTTGAAGACTTTAATGCGAGCTTCGACAGCAAGCAGCGTAGTATGAACAAATAGACTGCGTGTTGTTGAACAAATAGATTGCTAATGCAGTCTATTTGTTCAACAACACGCAGTCTATTTGTTCATACTACGCTGCTTGCTGTCGATTGCTAATGCAGTCTATTTTTTCAACAAGGATTCCATGAAGTACTTGAACATCTATTTACGAGAGCCTTCTTAAGTCCTTAAAGGCTCTTTAAATTGAAAAAAAGCCCGACCAGTAGCAGTCCCTTACAAAAGAAAGATTGTACGGTGCTTAGCTAATAGGGAACACCTTTCAGTCCTACGGCGAATAGTTAAGTTAGGCCTGTTTGAGTAAGGATAAATTCTGATTATTTAGAAATTAAGACAAGAATTAAGCTTGGAAGTGAAAGTACCTACTTTAAGCTAGAAGGATGGATTAGATGGGGTCAGCCATGGATTTGGCAATATCAAAAGCTTTACGTTTAAAAATCAAAGAATATTCAATTTGAGAATTAAACATCGAGACTTTGATGATAGAGAAGTCGAAAAGGAAGAGTCCGGTTCCTCACGTCTAGATAGATTTGTTTCTAATTTAGCCAAAAAAATGTTTTGAAGAAAAATCATAAGAAAAATTCGAAAAAAATATTTTTGCTTCTGATTCATTTTATTTACTTAGCTCAATTACACATTTAGCCTAGGATAACAGATGCAACAGCTGCAACTTTGGTTGCCTTCCAAACCTTTTTCCAAAATCCACGAACTTCAACCCCCTTGCCACCATATCCACCAAGACTCTTAGAGTTGGCAACTCGATAGAAAAGAGCATTGAACTCGGGATCCTTGAAAGCGGCAACAAGATTGGCAAATTCAGGACTCACTTCAGACTTCCTTGCAACAGCTTCGAAGAAATCCGAATCAGCAATTACTGCCTTCTTGTAATCGGCCATAATGTCTCCTGTAATAACAGGATACACTTCCTCACCCTCGGTGATGGGTTCCAACCATTTGCGGTGGACATCGACTGTCATCTTCGTTAAGTGAAGCCACAAGCTTTCAGCATCAATTCCACGGTGGTTAAAATATTCAATAAATCGTTTTCCTTCCTTGGTTTGCAAGAAGTCTTTGACTATTTTCTCATAGCTGACTTTTTCCACATAGCGAAGGCCGTCTCCGTAGCTTGGATAAGCTGCTACGTATTGTTTTCCGATTGAGATGATTTCCTTCATTGGCAAATGTGAGGCCACATCGTCAATGTCAACCTTGAGGTCCGCTGAAACGGCGACTGCTGAGAGCAGAAGACAAACGATTGCTGCACGCATCTTGATAGTCAAGCTTGATTCAATTTTGTTCAAGGTTTAGATTTAAAGAGGTCGGTAAACTGTATTTATAGCAAAATAAGGCGCTGTCAACTTGAGATCATGATTGTGTATAGAAGATAAGTTAGCACTCAATATTTACTTTGTTGTGGTATAACTTGAGAGTTTTCTTGCGGAATGTACTTAAGTTGAGCTTATTCAAAATTAATTGGTTCTTGCAAGTACCTACCTACATATAGAAAAAAACATGATTTCGAAAGGCCACTTCTAAATGCAATTTAATTTAAAAAAAACATTGTGAAGCGCGATCCGTTATCAATGTTTTTATACTTGTCAAGAAATCACATGGCTTACTTCCAGACTTAAGAAAACTGTTTATCAATTTGAATACTTAACACTGTGAATTACTTATTCAACTTTTCGAGCTCCCCAGCTTATAAAGTTAGAGTTAGGTGACTTCATTTCTTAAACTTCCAATAAAAATCAACTTAAATTCCTCCAAACTAGAAAAGGTACTTAATTTCAATGATGAATGATTTTTCTTAAAAAAAAAAAAAGAACTAAAGTCAAAAGGAAGCGAAAGAAAACTTCGAAACAAAAAAAGTACCACTAAATAATTGCTAGCTAAAAAGTTTATTTTTCTACTTCTTCTTCGTCTCCTTCTGGTTTGGTTGAGTCCTGCACGTCCATTTCCGGTTTTGCCAGTTGTTGGTTGTATCGTTGGTTTTTTCGCGACCTTAAAACATTTTTTCCAAATACAAAAAAAAAAAACGAAATCCGGATAAAGTTTTTCTTACAAAAAAAGAAAAACTAACGGAACAGGACACAAAAGAGATACCATACACAAGCCGCCAGCAAAACGTTTCAAAAACTTTTAACGTCCAAGTTTTGATTATTTAACTCGTCCGTCATGGTAAAACGTATTTATTTTATTTCTTCGTTTTTTTTTTTGTAAAAGATTGGTTGAATAGTTGCAACTATTATAGCAACATAATAGTTTCAGTTTTTCTGTTTTGGCTGCCTTCAATTAGCTCGTTGAATTCGTTGCTTTTGTGTTTTGTTGCGGAATGAGTTTCAGGGTGTGTTTTCGAGTCTTAGATTTCCTTGCATCCTTTTTTCCCCCAGAAAATCTCTGCAGAATTAAGTGATTAAAAATATTAAATCAATTCATTTAACTATTATACGCAACTCTTGAAAGGTACCTTCCTCTTTCTCCTCACAATTTATAGGGTAATTGCGGGAGAGATGCCGCGTCGGTAGAGATGCCGCACTGAGCCAAAGTCATATATCTAGTAGTCCTGGCCAAACATTTTTTTTTAATTTTTTTCGTTTTACGGTCAAACTAAACGCAGCAAAAAAAAACCGCAAACTTCGAACCAGGGATGAGAATGCTTAGCCCGAAAAGTGAAGCGTATTGTCCAAAAAAACGAAGTAGATTTGTAAAATATGTAGCAGATAATGAAAAAATATATATACAAAGAAAACAAATTTATTTTCATTTTATTTGATACTAGCAGTTGCCCGCGACTTCGTCCGCCTCTCCCTCGTCCACCGGCCAGAGTATCGTCTCGACTTGTGCATCATGCGCGCGTGGGAATTTTGTTCGGAAGTTATTGTAAAATTGCATTGCAGTCAACTCTCCCTAGGTCGTAATTCTCTTGAACTTGAAAAATTTGAGCATTTTTTATGATTCCCTTCAGTTGTTCATACTTAAAGCATTCCCTTGGGTGAACCCTCCCTAATAATTCTAATATCTCTTCGTTAAGTAATTTTTTTTTTCTTTAAACTGAGCATATTTTTTAGTTAAGAAGTACATAAAATGATATTGTTTAAGCACAATAATCTGCACAAATAGTGCAATCAATCACATTCACAAATCAATTGAACTCTCAAAATTCTAATTTGAGCAGTTATTAGGCCAGTTCCACCTTACAACATCTCACTGAAATCTCAATGTCACCTTGACTGAGGCAAAATCATTTGGTGGAACATAATCCTCAGTTATCATTGAGATTTAATGGTTACCTTACTAATTGTTGCTGCACATATGTCAGCCACGTCAAATAGCTGAGTGAGAAATCGAATCCAAAATAATTTCATCTCAGAGATCTCAGAAAAAAATCTCAGTTCTCACATTTCCACAGATTCTTCGATGCTATTGGTCGCAGCTTAATTTTAAGTAGAATAAAGCCTTCCTCGATTAATGGACTATCCAACACAAAAAGAATTTTACAATTCGAAATAGTAGTTCCTAGGATTACCGCGTTTAAACGAACTTTATATTGTATTGCATTGAATTGTTTGCCGTTTTTTCCACATTTTACACAAATTCTTCGCTCCTATTGGTCGCAGCTAAATTTTATATAGCTTCAAGCCTTCCTTGATAAATGGACCATTCAACATTAGAAAAAATGTTCAATTTCATAAAGCAGTTCCTGAGATAAGCGCGTTTAAACGCAGAAAAATGTATATTTTTTGCCGTTTTTTCCATATTTTCCACAGATTCTTCGCTGCTATTGGTCACAGCTTAGTGTTAAATAGCTTCAAGTCTTCCTCAATTAATGGACCATCCAACACAAAATTATTATACCATTCGAACCAGTAGTTCCTGAGATAAGTGCGTTAAAACGCAGAAAAATGTATATTTTTTGCCGTTTTTTCCACATTTTCCACAGATTCTTCGCTGCTATTAGTCACAGCTTAATGTTAAGTAGCCTAATATCTAAGTCGATTAAGGCACCATCCAACACAAAAAGAATTATACCATTCGAACCAGTAGTTCCTGAGATTACCGCGTTCAAACAAACAAACTCTTCAGCTTTATATATTAGTTTAGACTAGCTGTAAAATGCAAATTTCGTCGAAAAATTCATTGAGGATACATTAAGTAAACATAAGCGTCCTTAATTCGGAGTTAAGACTTTCTGTGTGGAAGAATTGTCGTATATTTTTCAGTTTGTATTACTTTTGGATCCAAAAATTCTAACAATTCCAACTTTTTGTCGGTCAAATCAAACCGAAGTTTCAGTTGATCGCACAAGACCACGAGCACACGTTTCCGCAAAATGTGTATGTGTCTTGTGATTGAAGTAGCAAATTTTTGAGTACATTCAGATCTTGAAAATGACTTTTTCGATTAACAAAAAATGAATCAATACAATATACAACACATCTTAAATGCATTTTGTGAGTTAGAAAAAATGTAGTAGAAATAGGTTGCTACGTAGCAGATGCATAAAAATAAATTAATGAAGTAGATCTGCTACATATGAAGTAAATAGTCATCTCTGCTTCGAACAAGTAACGGGAGTTTTTGGTGTTTGTTTTGCTTTACGCTTCCGTCTCGACTATGGAAATTTTTCAGTCTGTTCGAATATTTTGTTGAATAAACTAATCGTTGCGTGTTTTTTTAAATTTAAGTCTTTTTTGTAGTTAATGAGTATTATAAGATGTGATTGGTGTGATTTCTTTCTTGTTCTTATTTTTTTGTTGTTAGTGTCATGCGGCATCTCTCCCTCAAAAAAGGGATAGATGCCGCATTTTTGTTAGGAGAAGATGCCGCATTTTGATTTTTGTGTTCTGTTTTGTTTAGAAGATAAAATACAGCTTAATTATGCCACGTAAATATATCCGTAAGACTGATCGAGGAAGTTGGACCGAAGAGGGCTTAGAAAAAGTCAGAAAATCCATCGAGGAATGTATGTCTGTGCGAAAAGCAGAAACAGTGTTCGGCATTCCTGCCATAGTTTCATAATTGGCTATTCCAACCGCAAGTAACACCACGCATTCCGGCAACCATTCAGAAAATGAAACCCACACTTCATCGTGCTTTAATAGCCCTACGCCAACCAAACTTCTTCCAGAAATTTCACCACTGCCAAAAATTCCAACACCAATTTTTTCAAGGCATAGGCAGTTTGCAGAGGTCTGAACTACTCCTACGTCCTACCTCGATCAAAAAAAAAAAAAAAATCTCCCATACAAAGCTAAAAAAAATAAAAAAAAGATCAAATTAACGCAAGGTCCAATAAAGAATCCATTGAACCGGCTGAGGACATTAACAACTGTGCCGAATGTTGGGAAAACTATTTCTCAACAAAAAAAAAAAGAAGATTGTTTGGAATGCAAAAAGTGTCGGAAATGGCTCCATGAAAATTGTACCCGGTACAAGGAGCCTGGAAACATCATGTGCACAGATTGTGGGCGTAGTGAGGAACGCAAAAAACATGTTTTGCAATGATTTAAAATATTAAATTTAATGAATTTAATGTGCGGCAACTCTCCCACACATGCAGGGAGAGATGGCGCACTTAATACTTTTTTAGTTTTTGTTAATTTAATAAAAATTAATAATTTTTTTTATGTCAAGTATTTTTGTATGGTAGAATATAAACCCATTGTTAAGTTTTGTTAAAAATTAAAATTATGTATGTAGTTAACATGGTCTAAAAATTTATTTTTCAAAAACCGCGGCATCTATCCTGTAATAATTACCCTAAGGCAATTCCCATTACGACACATCCGTTTTATTAGTTTATGAGTTTCCTAACTCAACTTCCCTTTAGCAGACCTTAGACCGCAATGGTCGAATCGGTACAGCTACAGCTTTTGCCACGAGATAGAATTTCCGTGGGATAACTACACTCTTTTGTCTCTTGAACTAATTAAATTAACTTCATCGTCCTTTGGGTGTACTTTGTCTTTCATTGTAGCGATCAATAGTCCTTATACGTTTTTTAATCGCAAGTTTTTCTAGTTTTTCAAAAGCAAACATCGGTTACGTTTTTTGCTGATTAACAGCATTTATTAAAGAGCTTTTCTGTCAGGACCCTACACTGCTATCGATTTCAATGGTAAAAATTCAACTGAAATTGTTTTTCGATAGAACATCCTCACACCTAATCGAAATTAGGTCTATACTGAGAATCGATCCATAGCAGTAAGTATATAGTTTCCCTATTAGCGCCCTTATAAAAGAGGCTTGGGCTTTGCCTGATTGTGTCCGAAGGTTGAGAAAATATTTTAATTTTGATTGGCAATTAGTGGTTTTTTTTGAAACTGTTAGAGAAAATAAGCTTCATATTCAATCAACTGCCGACGACCAACGACATTCATGTCGACGGGAAAAAAACGGGTAACTACTTATTTGTTTTAAAGCGGATATTTGACAAGCAATGCTTCAAATAAAACTTTCTCTAATGCATGCCAACAGACCCCATCAGAGGTGACTCTAGTGCTGTGCATGAAAATGAATTTTCATTTCCTGCTTGTTAACGCGGATTGATTTTATGTCATGTGGGCAGAGATTCCATTAGAAAGGAAGCAGTTCATAGCAAGTGGACGACCTTGTTCAACGTGAATCAAAAGTTATAGCCTAGCCTTAAGCTCATTTATCCTTGAAAAGATAGACGAATTCATTCCGGAAAATACGCAGAACTCATTTCAAAGGAGGGGGCTTTATTTGGAAGTAGGGTATAAAATGAAATTAATTCAATTCTTGTGTTTTCTAAGAATCTTTAATGAAGAAAATATTTTTTTTTAACTTATTAAAATTCGTTTTTCTCTTACTTATTATAATTAGCTTAATACAAGCTTTAACTTAAAAATTAACTTAAATTTAGACTTAAAGTGAACTTAAAATTATTATTTTATTGGCTCTTGTTATCAACAAGACAAAGCTCTGAGCAGATCATATTCAAAGTCCTCCGATATAAAAAAGAAACAAGCCCTAGCACCGAAATTAATTTTTTTTTTTTACTTATTATTTGTTTTACATTTTTTGTTTAACCTACAGTACACGCGCTACTGGGAATCCATTTTTAATTATATAATGTTGTTGTTTGCTTTTTTTTTAAGCAGAAAAAATTAAGTGAAGTTGTCTTCGCTCCGGTATTCGCTCTATTTGCTCGGTCGTTTTATCCTAAGCAAATAGATTTACCTTCGAGCATACAAATTTTTAGCTCTGATAGATCTGAGTCTGAGCTAAAAAAGAAACACAATTTTTTTTTTAGATATTTCTGTGATCTGAGCTGCGTTTTTGCGTTTTGTGTTATGTAAAAAAAAGGTTGATGTGTCATAGTTGAAATAGTTAGAAATAGTTGAAATCATCCTAAAACGCTTTTTAGTTAGGTTTGGTTGATATGTCAAACTAGAAAAAAAAAAACAAATCTTTTGAGGTTACATTTTTCTTTTCTTTGGATAAAGAGAACAATTTTCGTTGCTCTAAATTTATTGCAAAAATTCAAGTATGATCTTGATATGGTAAGTTTCTAAAGGCAATTGAAATAAGAACATATCTATTTATTTATTTTTGAGTAACCCACATAGCAAGAAAGGCAAATGGAATATTCGAACTAAAGACCACCTTCCATAAAGAAATCTTCAACCTGTTCCAAGTAAGCCAGCTCCTGATATTCTCCTAATTGCTGCTTCCAGATTCGCTGAAAAATTATAAATTAAATTTCTAGTTCGTGCTTTTATACAAATAAACGTAGAAAGTCTTTATTTTCTGAAACTAATTAAAAAAATTTTTTTTTATTGCCGACAGAATACATGAAAGCAATAGTAATAATAAGGACTTCGACTTTTTCTTCTCAGATCGTCAGATTCGCCGATCAAATTTTTGATACGTCCTTCGGCGCTGAGTTTGTTCGCATGTTCCTCGTTGATGGTCTTCCTCAGCTTACTGATGGCTTCGTCCTTCTCCCGGACACTCTTGTACAGCGCATTGATCTTCTCCTGCGACGATTGATTGCGCTTCTGCTCGGCTTCCAGCATTGCCTCGACTTTGGTCAGCTGGTTGTTGGTGATGGTGCATGCATACTTGAGTCGTTCGTAGTTGTCTTCGAAGTTTCTGAGCTTGATTTCAATAGCTGAAGCCGCATCGATGGCGTTTGAGCTTTTTACCAATCTTCTTTGAATTCACGAAGGAGTTTCTTGTTCTCCAAACTGAGTTCTTTTTTTCCGACAATTTCCTTGATAAAAAATGCATAGGAAAATTCGGTGCCGTGAACGAAGGCCATATGAACTAACGCCATAATGGCCTTAGTTCTCAATCAAATGTGAACCAACGCCATAATCCGATTATGGCCTTAATTCACAGTCAAATGAGAACTAAAGCCATCACTTGAATGAGAACTTACGCCATATGGGGTAAGTTCACATTCAAATGAGAACTGATGCCATAAGCCATAACATGCTTTGAGTTTTGAAGCAAAGTTAGCATAGCAAGTAATTACCTAACAAAATCTCATCGAGATCTCAGGGACCTCAGATATTTCTAAAATGGAACAAGAGATCTCACTCTCAGCGAGTGCTGATATTTTCTTTTAAAATATCTGAAAGAAAAAAATGTGTTGATGTGTTTTCTTGGTCAGCCATTTGAACGTAATCATGAGTTAACAATATTAATTTCAAGGAATCTCACTGAAATTTGAAAATTGTGCTACACCTAATAATTAGGTAATCGTAGGTGCTTCGTTCGGAAAACTAGTTTTCTAGACTCTGAAGTAATAAAAAAAATCGCGTTCTAAGAGCCGAAATTTTTTTGGCAAACAGAGAAACAATTTGGGTGTGAAAATAAAAAAATTCGCACGATTTTTTTTATTTTCACACCCCAAATTGTTTCTCTGTTTGCCAAAAAAAAAAATTCGGCTCGCTCCGCTCGCTTTCTAGTAGTGCTGCAGTACGCGATTTTTTGATTACTTTCAAATTGTGGAAAACTAATTTTCCGAATGAAGCATCTACGAAAATATTGAGAAACTTAGGTACTCATTCTGAAATTCAATACAAATACACTAGTCAAAACAATTAAAGGAACACTTGAAAAAACTCAAAAATGGAGTGGTTTTTTAAAAGGCTGTATCTCAGTAGAAAAAAAGTCGGATTGAAGTGAAATAAAAAGTTTTTCAAAGGTTATCATTTTTTCTTTTCAAATTATTTTGAGTTAAAAAAGTACCGTTAGTCGTTTTTGCTTGAGCGAAAAAAATGTTCACTCAATTTCAAAATCGAAAAAAAAATAAACTTTGAGGTTTCATAAAATGAACGGAAATTTTTTTTCAATCCAACCTATCTAAGATTCAATTTTAAAATTTTGTTGGCTATAATTCACTGTTTGGTTCAGATCGCTACGATTTTTTTTCTAATCAAAAAATGGGTTTACATGCAAAAACACAATTTTGACTTTGGACCCTAATAACTCTGCTAAATATTGACTAACAAAAAAAATAAAGGCAGATTTGAAAAATTTGTTAAATTTTCTACACAAAAACATTTTAAAAAAAATAAAAATATTGCTTTTTTCAATTTTTTCTATCAATTTATAAAAAGGTCCAAAATACGCATTTTTCAACTTTTTCATAAAAACTACCGTTATTTTGTGCTTTTCAGTGATACAACTAATATGAGGCTTAATTACTAAAGCTCATAAAATTTCCTTGATTTTGGTGAAAATTTCACATCAATACGATTTACCGTTTCTCTGTTTCGATCAATCAAACTTACGAAACACTTTTTTCAATTTTAAGGAAATCTTTGTTTTTTCTTATTTTTCTGTTCTTTTGAATTTGTTTATTTTTAAATTTTTTTTTATTTTTTTCATTATCATTATGACTTTGTGAAATTCGGACGAATTTTCATCAAAATCAAGGAAATTCGTCCGAATTTCACAAAGTCATAATGATAATGAAAAAAATAATTTTTTTTTTAAAAATAAACAAATTCAAAAGAACAGAAAAATAAGAAAAAACAAAGATTTCCTTAAAATTGAAAAAAGTGTTTCGTAAGTTTGATTGATCGAAACAGAGAAACGGTAAATCGTATTGATGTGAAATTTTCACCAAAATCAAGGAAATTTTATGAGCTTTAGTAATTAAGCCTCATATTAGTTGTATCACTGAAAAGCACAAAATAACGGTAGTTTTTATGAAAAAGTTGAAAAATGCGTATTTTGGACCTTTTTATAAATTGATAGAAAAAATTGAAAAAAGCAATATTTTTATTTTTTTAAAATGTTTTTGTGTAGAAAATTTAACAAATTTTTCAAATCTGCCTTTATTTTTTTTGTAAGTCAATATTTAGCAGAGTTATTAGGGTCCAAAGTCAAAATTGTGTTTTTGCATGTAAACCCATTTTTTGATTAGAAAAAAAATCGTAGCGATCTGAACCAAACAGTGAATTATAGCCAACAAAATTTTAAAATTGAATCTTAGATAGGTTGGATTGAAAAAAAATTTCCGTTCATTTTATGAAACCTCAAAGTTTATTTTTTTTCGATTTTGAAATTGAGTGAACATTTTTTTCGCTCAAGCAAAAACGACTAACGGTACTTTTTTAACTCAAAATAATTTGAAAAGAAAAAATGATAACCTTTGAAAAACTTTTTATTTCACTTCAATCCAACTTTTTTCTACTGAGATACAGCCTTATAAAAATCCACTCCATTTTTGAGTTTTTTCAAGTGTTCCTTTAATTGTTTTGACTAGTGTATGAAAAATCATTATTTTTGTATTGATTTTTTTATTCGTTTAGAAAGCAACTTCATTCGATTACTTTGCAAAACATTATCAACAATTAAACGATTTCATTTGTTTTCCATCCTCGTAAATTTGTGCATAACTCCGCCGAAAAAACGAAGATTTAAAAAATATCATCGAAAACGGATTATTTTCGATTCTGGAGCTAAAAACTGAGGGGACCGCGAAAGTATAAATAACAAAGAAATTTTTCCAAAATTTTTAAGTTATGAGCGTGACGAAAAAAGTTAAGAATAAGGCAAATGTGGGACTATTGGTTCTTATATTTGATTTATAGTAACGCGTGTTTAAAATATTTGTGTTTACGCCCCCTTAACTAATAGAGCGTTCATCCTTTTTTCGTTAAACCATATATTTACCTACCTACATTATGTTCCAATATCATATTAAAATTATTTTGATTGCTGCGAGTGGCTTTAATTCACATTGAAATGAGTACTTGGGCCACTTCTTAAAATGAACTAACGCCATATTACTTTAGTTCTCATTCCAATGTGTATTTAGGCCATAATCGGATTATGGCGTTAATTCACATTTGAATGAGAATTAAAGCCATTATGGCGTTAGTTCATATGGTCTTCGTTCACGGCACCGAAAATTCTTAGACCGAGTGCTAATAGATCATTTTTATGGTGCTTTACGATGCTCAACAACTCTGCCCATATCATCCTCGAAAAAAGGTCGGAGCCAAATCTTTATGTCGTTTTTTTTGTCAATCAAAATCAACAAAGCTACCGCCCGGTACGAGAATCTATATTCTTCCTCAAATAAAATGGCTTTGATTTTTATAATTGCATTTTAACTGATTTGCAAAACTTTAAAAGAAATGCAAAAGTCAAACACAACTCGATAACACTCATCGTTAAGAAAGCTCTCAAAGCAAAAGCTCCTCAACAGAAATCCATTGAAAAAGTAAGAAAAAAATACGAAATAGAAAAAGGCAATTCTGAATATGTGTGATTTAATGAGGGTTGAAAAGCAGCAGAGAACGATCAATGGAGTGCATGCTCAAAAGTGTGCCAGGCAGGTCGTTGTGGGCTTTATTAATTATATGATCGAAGTGGGAGTGGAAATTTAAGTGGTCATCACACATAATACCTACCAAGATCATTTATAAAATCAACCACATTAACAGCGTGAGCATCAAGGTAGTAAATTCTTTGAGAAGGATTATGCTTGCGTGAGAAGGTTATTTGTTTGCACTTAGTTACATTTAACTTTAGGAAGTTATGCAGTCACCAAGTAAAAAAAAGTATTAAGCTCATCCTGCAAAAAGGGGGTATCAGATTGAGATGAGATAACTTTAAACATTTTCTAATCATCCGCAAGCATAAGGATTTCGGCATTCTTTAATATAAGCCTGACATCGTTAACGGATAGGAAAAATGAAGTGGACCAAAATGACTTCCTTGAGGAACACCGGACGTGATATGAATGGGATCAGAAACTGTATTGGGAAAAAGAACTCTAGGTAGTAGCTTATCCATTTAATGAGACTAGGTGGAAAACCAAAAGCAGTGAGTTTGAGGTAAATGATTTTATGTGAAATTTTGTCGAAGGCTTTGGTGTAATCTGTGTAGATGACGGAATCATAGGTTAAGCTCTCAAAAAGTTTAGGGATGCATGAAAGCTTAGCAATTGGTCTATAATAATAATAATTTCAGTTTTGTTACCTTGTTTATGGATCGGAAAAATGAACGAATCTTTCCAAATAAGTGGGAACAAGCCATGGGAAAGAGAGAGTTGGAAGAGCCCGATTATGGGGTTGCAAAGAACATGAATGCATTTTTTTAATTCAACTCAGGAACAGGGCTAAAGTTTTCTTTAAGGATTTCAATTTTGGCGATAACCATTTCCTCAGTTATTTAAACGATTGAATAATTTGGTTGAAAAATTATTAATACCTACACATAAGAAATACTAATTAAAGAAAACAATTTTTGGATAAAAAACAATGCTTAAACCATTTTATTTTTTAATTAGATATTTTGAAAACGGGAGTCAGGATATTTTCAATTCAAATGTTTGTTTGTAAATAATCAAGTTATTAATAAATAATAAATCATCATAAGTTTATTATTGAAAAAAGCTTGTCAAAAAAATACCTTTATATAGTTTTTGAGAATATTACAAAACAAAAAAAAACGACTGGTTCGTACGAACTTCCTTCTGTATTTCAAAACTGAACTCACAAAAAAATATTTAAGAATAAAAACATATAATTAAAAATTCATAAATAAAAATGTAGGTAGGTAAATTGAAATACCTCAAAAACACATTTCATCTAAAAAAAAAAATAATTCCATATAATTTCTTAAAAAACTGTTGATTTTTCAAATTTGTTTGAAAAAATTCTGTGGAGCGGTTTCTTTTTCGATGAAAAAAATGCCCTAAAATTAATCTGGGTATATGCAGTATTCAAGAACATGTTAATATACATATTACACATTACATTTTGTATTTGATTTTTAATATTGATCTGTTTTTGAGACACAAAATTTTATTTGGAACACAAAATATTATTTGGGCAATATATACGTACTTTCAAAAAAATAACGTTGATCGGACTTTTATTTTCCGAGAAAATCTGATAACAAAAAACGGTTCAATGAGAGCTACCGTTTTGGAGCAATACAAAAATATTTTTTTTACATAAAATACATGAATGTTTAAAAAACAAATTTTGAGGAAGTTTAAAAAAGTCGCAGAAGCCGTTTTTGAAAAAATGAAACGTTTGGTTTTTGGCCAAAAAAATGTATGGTGGCTAATTCGCTCAAACCAATATTACTTGCGACATAAAGAATATATGACAAGTATTGAATTCGTAAAACAAAAAGTTGAGATTTTGATACAATATGACTTTACAATGATTAGGGTAGCCATAGCCACCATACAATCATTTTTGGCCAAAAAGTTTCAATGTTCTCTTTTTTGTTTTTTAAATATTCATTAAAATAGTAACCGTTTTATTTTGTTATCAGATTTTCTCGAAAAATAAAAGTCCGATCAGCGTATTTGTTTTTTATTTTATTGAAAGTACGTACATATTTTTTTGGATTTTATTTTAAAAATATTTTTAAACCTTTTTTCAAAATTCTGTATCTTGAAAACGGATCGATATTAAAAATCGACATTCAAGTATAATGCGTATATTAACATATTCCTGAATACGACATATCCAGATTAATTTTAGGACATTTTTGAAAATTTTATATATAAAAAAAATGATTTAAAAAAAACGTCTCCACCGAATTTTTTCAAATAAATTTGATAAATCAAAAACTTTGTAAGTAATCTTATGGCATCATTTTTTTCAGATAAATGTGTTTTTAGATGCATATTTCACTTGACAGTTTTATTTATGAATTTTTAACTACATGTTTTTATTTTCAAATATTTTTTGTGAGTTCAGTTTTGGAATACAAAAGCAAGTTCGTACGACCCAGTCGTGCATATTTTTTTTTTTATAAAAGATCCTTTTCCGGCTTTATTAGCGCTTGACGTTTTTGTTTTCTTGTGCCCTATGTCAATCGTTATGCAAATGATCATTTGCAATCTCACATGTCCACAAACTATTTGTTAGACCTCTTCAAGTCTCAATGACTGGAATTTTAACTACTTCAAAAAAAAACAGTTAACAGCACAACCAATAATCCATTCCAACAAGCATAAAAATGAATTCAAAATGATCATCTTGCAATTTCCTATCCAAATCCTACCGCTCTCAGTTTGTTATCCCGAGCGATGATGGTTCTCATTGCAAACAAGCAGCTATGATTTCATACTCTATTTAATCTCATCAAGTGATTAAAATTCATCGAAAAGCTCTTTCAATTCCTGGTACTACCTGCTCGTATGTCATCTTCAAACAATGTTTGAAGGTCACAATTCTAGTGACCTATTATAACTCCGTCAAGGGAACATTTCAATTGAAAAGCAATGAATCCCAATGACAGAATTGCATCATTGCCTTGTTTTGATTCAAATATTACTTGAATGGCTCTGTTAACCTATAATAATTGTGATAGAATTAAGGGATAATCGTTTAACGACAGGGACTTGATAGCTTCGGGTATTTCACTCGGTCATTAATATTATATAATGGTGCTGGCGTTATTCCCTTGAACACAAATCATTCAACAAAGGTAGAGTCCAGAGTCCAGTGTCCAGGTGGTGATTAAATTCGAACTATTTTAAGTACCAACATTATTATGATGTCATATCGTGTTTGAAATATTTCAATCGGGCTTAAACTACTAATAAATCGAATCAAAATAATGTATAGGTTAGGTAGAAATATGTATGGCGGCAGGCGGGCAGTCACGTCATAAGTCCTCAGTCTACACGGCTTTTTTCGTTAACCTAAAATCTAAGTGATGTTTCAACTGTTACATTTCTAACAACTGTAAGATCCTTGTTCGGGTCAAAACTGAAACACTTATTATGACTTGCCATGTCAGATTAAAAGCGAAACGAAACCCAAAAATAAAAGAACCAACTATGTGTCTACAAGTGTACCTCAACTATCTGAAAAACAGAAATCTCTTAAGTCGAATGTCAACACAAAAAGTCCTCAGAGTTCAAGAAAACTCCCTCTTGTCGGTAGGTACTCAAAACGTAGTGTTGCGTTTCAAGAAATTCTCCGAATTGAATTTGTTTTGAAAGTTGATTTTGTTTTTTATTTTTTATTTTCGAAAATTATTGGAAAGTTTTGCTCGGTCTAGTGGAGGCAAACTCTTAGTACAGTTGAGACAGAATGAGTTTTGGGATTGAATTTATACAATTCTCCAACTTCAACATATTCATGCCGAGCATGAACCTAAAGGGTTTGACTGAGAGACTGAAGAGTAAAGGGGGTAAATTGAATTTGATATTTTTAAGCTTAGAGAAATATTTTCGGAATTACATTGGTAGAAGAGGGTCGTTTTGGTCTTCGTTGTCATCGTAGACGTTTTTCTTTGGTAAAGCATAACGAAGTAAGTCGGATTGGCTGTTTGTGCGATTGCTGCCGTTACTAATGCTCCGTCTGGTTCCGGTACTGCTGCTACTGCACATAAGGGAACATGTTGTGAGGCGACCTGTCGCAAGCGACTTTGAGAAAGTTTTCATCTAATGGAATTTTGATTTGGGGAAACATATGGTCTTGCGGTTAGTTTTGATATGGCTTTTAGTTATTTTGATGAAAATATTTACGAATGTCCTTGAAGACAGGAGATGAGGATTTTTATTTTAACACAAAATTCTGATGAAAAGGACAAAGTTTAAGTAAATACATGATTGACGAAGACTAATTGGTTTTCGGGTAGGTACCAAGGGTAAAATTGATAGATTTTATTGATTTGCGATAATCCTGGGTATATGTTATGGCTTAAAACGTTTTATTTTTTTACTTGAAATAGAAATATGCAACCAGATGGATATTCAAATCGCATATCTTCCCTTGACTATTTCGGTGTTTAATTTAATTTGAATTGGTCGAAACTTAAATTAAATGTCTTTGGAAAAACATGTGAAAGAAGAGAAAAAACTACACAACTAACCGAAAGAAGTTTGTGAAATAGATAGAAATAGAGAGCTAAGACCGCACTAGTTGCGGAAGTTTGAAACACGATGGAGTATATTTACAGCGCTGCACTCATTGTAAAGACGACGACGACGTAGAGGGTAATCTGATCGCCGATCCCAAAGGAATTATGGAGCAATGGGAAGTGCTATAATGAACTGGTCAGATTAGCGAAGAAATGACGGCTCCACCATTTCAAGATGACAATCTCATGCTGCAGCAACCAAGCATTTTGGTCTTGAGGAAGTCAAAAACGTTGTTTCTTGCAGTTGTCCACGCGTGATGTTGAATTGCAGAGGCCAAGGAGAAGGTCTTTACCGTGAATACAAGAGGGGCATGCCGGCCACAGTAAACACCGTCTTTTCTCGGGATTCTTTCTCTTATTGGTTTTTGCCTTGACTTTCTTGTAGTCCAAGCCCCAGCGATTTTTTCCGGGCTTACAAACAAGGAGTAGATATATGAGAGTTTCAGAAACTGGTGCATTCTTCATTCACCCCGAGCTTAAGTATGTTCTCCAACTCCTCATAAAGAAGTTTCTGCATCGCTGGAGAAACCGGGTAATGACGTTGCTTAATGGAGTCGGCATCACCTGTGCCAATTATATGTACCTACCTCTAGAGATGTTTTTGACCAAGCCTTGGATAGCAGAGGATGGAAACAAATAAATGGAATGTAATGGAACCCTTTGGACTGCTATTAAGAAATCATGAGAATTTGGATCTCCATCCTTCTCGTTTGTACACTGAAATCTTGTGATTTCTGAGATCAACCGAGAAAGAAAGTCAAATTCCTTCCAGAACACTGAAAAAACAAACGTTCGTTAATATAAGAAACGGCGTTTATTGACTTGTTATTTATTGTCACAACAAAGTTTTTCTTGTCACAATAAACGGTTTATTAAAAAATATGTCAGCGTTTGATAATCGTTTGTTAATACTATTAATGACCATTTATTAAATGAAAAATAAAGCACTTAATCACCGTTTTTTAAAATAAGTAACTTTATTAATTGCCGCAAAAATTTCAGTTATTAAAAATAATTAATCGTTTATTGCGACAATAAACAAGATTTTTAAGATGGTTTCTAAAAGATTTTATCCCAACCTTTATCCAATACCACAACCAAATCTAAAATTTACAAGTAGTAGATTATTTTTAATAACTTTATTCACTGAAACAATAAACGTTGGTAATTAAAATAATAAATCGTTTATTGTGGTAATGAACAAAATTATTAAGAAGGAATCTTAAAGCATTATATCCCAACCATCATTTTCTTGTGATTCTTAGAGTTCACAGATTTTTTTTCGTTACTGTGCTTGTATAAATACGAATGGATTTGCTAACTTAAATAACAACTCAAGGTGCTAGCAGTTCAAGGAATTTAAGTAATCAAGCAATTTTTTGAGAATCAATAAATTCTGTTTATTGGTGCTACAAACGGATTAATTAATATAATAAACGAAAATAATAAACGGTTGTTTGTATTAACAAATGGATTTATTAAAATCAATTAACTCTGTTTTTTGTGGTTATAAACGAAAATTATTAAGGGTTAGTAATGTTTCCAACCATGGTTTCTGCAGAGATTAAAAAATATAAACGGCCATTTATTGTCACAATAAACCTATTTATTGGACAAATTCCATCACTAAATTAATTGTCCCAATAAACTTTTTGTTTGTATTTACGTACCTTTTTGGTTCATTGTAAAACTTCGAGGTAGTGGAGGAGTTTGTCTACCTAGGCTCCGCTATTAACACGGGCAATAACACCAGCGCCGAGATCAGACGAAGAATAACTCTTGCTAATCGCTGTTTCTTTGGGCTAAGAAAGCAATTGAGTGGAAAAGCCTTCTCTCGAGCAACTAAGTTAAAACTGTATAACAACCCTCATCATCCCAGTCCTGCTGTATGGTGCAGAAGCATGGACCTTGACAAAATCGGATGAATGTGCCTTAGGCTGTTTCGAGAGGAAAGTTCTTCGGGTCATCTCTGGCCCCGTGTGTATTGATAGGGAATGGAGAAGATACAACAGCGAACTTTACGGGATGTACAACGACATGGACTTAGCCAGTAGAGTCAAGGTCCAGAGACCCAGATGGCTCGGTCATTTAGAGCGGAAGGACACCAAGTCACCAATGCTCCAGCCCGGAGAGCCTTCAACACTATATTCCCGTGGGACGTAGAAGGAGCGGAAAACAGAGACTCAGGTGGCGTACACAAATGGAAGAGGACCTCAATCAACTTGAAGTGCAAAACTGGAGACAGCAATCTGGGGACCTGGCTGTGCGGAGACTGTTGATTGAGGCCCGAGTCGAAAACGGACTTTAGCGACACCTTAAGTAAGTAAGTAAGTAAATGAATCGTTTATGGAATTCTGTCACATTTTTTTTATCTTTATTTGAATAGCAAACAGTTTTTAAATAGCAAAAATTTAAGTCAAAAGTTTTTAGTGTTGACAAGCTTTCAAACACTCGGCACGAGTATCGTACCGATTTGAGTTGCCTTGGCATCCGCCGTAGTTAAAAAGATGGCAATCGTTGGTCTCATCCTTGTATCCCCACTTCGGGAATTTACCTCTGCAAGTCCCTTCATCAATCTTTGGGCAATCTGTTTCAAGTTAAACAAAAAATGTTTTATTCCTTGAATATTTAACCTTTACATGCAGTAGGTACTTACGGTGTGCAAAAGCACTGACTGCAATAACTAGCAATAGGAAGAAAACTTGGAATTTCATTTTGCGACGGAGAATGCACTCTTACTGATGTTTATCGAGTAAAAGTGTAGACTTTTATATGATTTTAAAACCTCAAGCTATAGGTCGGTGATTTTTCTGTTGTTCTCCGAATTTCCCTGAACTGTGGAAATTAATACACTTTCCATTGAATGAAATAACATGTCCACATAACGAAGCAGCTGTGGCTTGTGTCAATACTTTTGTAGACGACCTAGATATGCTAATGATTATGATAATGAACGTCAGTGAACAAGCTGGTGCAATTAATTTATTTGTTCATAAGACTGGGATTTGTTCATTTCATTCATAATTAGGAATTTCAGTTTAATGCAAAAAGAGCAAATTTTATTAATAATTTTAGGGTGAGGGATAAGTGGTTTATTTCGACCTATAGAGTTATCGTGCGCAAGTCAATATCGTCATAGTTCATTTAAGTCATTATTGTATGAATTTTCATGTCTATTGTGGCATTGATCTTCGCTAGTTTCTCGCGAAACCTTCAATAAGAACCGATCCCATATATGCCTTCACTTTTTTCATCAATTCGATCAACATCAGAAAAGCATATCCACAGCAGGGATACATTTTTGATCTGTTAGGTTTTAACTGTGTGCATTAAACAATTTCAATTTATTTCTATAAAATCAATGTAAGCTTTTTATTTTTAACTGAAACGCATCCCTTTCGACATTCCAAGGTCATACATTTATACAGATTCTGGTTTCTGCACTCAGCGATTGCATGGTCGTTCAGCGTTCGGTGTATGATTGTTGCTCCAAATCAAAGCCTCCAAACCAATCAGATTTCAATTATTACTGTCAATTGCACCTTAAATTCGATTCAATTAGAAATTATTGTTGCTCGTAGCACAGCACTCGATGCGAAATAAAATATTTCGATTCGATTCGATTAAATGTGGAGTGTTTGTTTTGTTCTTTTGCTCCAGAGTCCAGTGTTGTCGAATGTTGTCCTTAAACAAATCAATTGGCTGGCACAAATTAATTGCATTTTCTCTCCCAACAACCGCGGCGACAACGTCGATCATGCTTAGGTAAGTCGATTCCAAATTACAGTTTCTGCAACAGAGACGGGATTAGATACAGGGGCATTCTTTTGGTCATCCCTTTGTAGCAGACCTCCGCATAAAAGTTCCCTTCTTTATGCTTTGCTGTTTTCCATCGGCAGTTTTAACCTCCATAGTAGGTTTGAAGAAATTACGGCCATGTCTCCGCAGGAATTCCTGTCCATCGAGTCCTAAGCAACTTATGCTCGGTCTATTGTCCAAAAGTCCTAGGACAAACTCTCCGAAGTTGGCGTAGGGTGGAGGGTCATCCGAGCAGCAGAGGTTGATTGCTTCGATGCCTTTGTAGGCTTTCTTCTTCTCTTGGAACCTCTTCTTTAGTCTCACCATCTTTTCCAAGGCAACTGTGCTCTGGGTACTGAATATCCGCTTCCTGGCTTCATAGTATTTGTGCAGGCGCTCATGCAAGGGCATGAACTGGGCTCAAAACAGGTTGGGATGTGGCTGGTTCTTCGCTGGAGGGATAATATGGGCGAGGAATGATCCTGACGGCTAAAGTACGTTGGCGGGATCGGATATCTTCAGAGTCTGGATCGGGTTTCGTGCTGTTGGTGATAAGCGGGATGGATGGGGTTATTGGAACTCCGGATTATTCTCAGAAGAGCAATTCCCCCGGAACCGTGAGCTTCTCTTTGAATCTTTTCGCAAGCATTGAGAACATCGGAGAGAGGTGCGTTTTTTCCCAACCACACCTGAACAATAAAAGGGGTCTCTGAGGGTGCGGACATTCGAAGAACGAATGGCCCCGACCCTTCCAATAGGTGTAATTGCATAGTGTCCTTTTTTCTTTTAAAGTGGAATGCCTCGATGTCGGGAAGATGTACGTCGTCTTTGCTCTGGGTCCTAAGCAACTAGCTCGGAGATTGCACCACGCGCGCCGGGCTGGTGAAAAGGGTCCTTAACGAGATTTCGTTAAGAGGGCTTCTCGATTTTGCAGATACTTCTCCGCCTTGCAGCACACATGGGCCATGTTTGGTGGTCTGAACTATATATTTTTCAGGAAGGATAATTCTGGATACGATTTAATCATTTCTATATCAAATCTACAATAAAGCAGATGTGATGACAAAAATTAAGCTTTGTAGACTTCGGTGGGATAGAAAATCTTTTGTGGTGGAATTCAGGGTAGGAGACAGCTCGGCACACCATACCTACTTGCGCTGGAAGGATGGCGTGGACCAGGACCAGTGCGAAATTAAATTAGGTGGCCAACGAATAGGTGAAAGAACTTGCTGTATTAGAGCCGGTCCGGATACCGGGTGTGGCGCAGATGACGGCAACGACTTCATCGGCGGGGTCAACAATGATAATGATGATGAAGAAAATGCAAGTTTGTATTTCCATTTCATGTAGGTATTTAATTTTAAATCATACATTTTGGGATATGAGAAACCTGCACGTCAAAAGCTTAACATTTTCCTTACCATCCTTTCAAGAAAAAAATGCAGTCATCATTATCCCTTCACTTTAAACGACAACATGGCATACTCTTTTCCAAACAAACCTCTGCTGTTGCGTTGTGCTCTTATTAAATTTATGTATCTATTTATTGCAGCATCTTGATCTCGATAACAAACGAAACTTTTTCCATAAACGACCTCACTTTTCTTGTCCTCTGTTCATAAACAAACTTCCTCTATGCAGTTTCTCTGTTGATGTTGTAGTGTTGTCTCTCTAGAATACGATGCAAAAAGGATGTATATTTGTTGCTCACATAAAATGTACAACGACCGGGTTGGGTTTGTTCGTTGATGAGGTTCGACAAGAAAAACTTTCACTTTGCCATGAAGTATAACAACGCAAAGAAGAAAAAAAATATTTCTCGCATAATGAACAATAACAAAGGTATGACGTATGAATCCTAGCAGAAAACGAAGAAGTAAAACAAGCAGAAATTCATCTGCAGCAGCATCCTTTCTAGAAGCAATGTTGCATCTCCATCGGCTTCGACATAGGCTAGATGGAATGGAATCATTTTCCAGAAAATTCAAAAACAAATTGCTGCTAAAGTATTTCTGCATCCACTTTAACAAAAGGTTCAAAGTGAGTTTCAATTTGGAATAAGGAAGAACGAGCTAAGGCTAAGGATTGGAATATTTTTTTGAGTTTGAAGTATTTTCAAGTATTTCTCAAATAGATACTTGCAATTGCCAATAGAATCTTTCTCTTCTCAAGTCTGACCTCGAAGTCGTAACGAGACAAGTTTATAGTGTTTGAGCATTCAAAAGAAAAACTATACGCTGAATGTTAAGGTAGGGAAAATTGGTAAAAAGGAGGCATTGAACCAGATTTCTCATCAGAAAAGTATATAACTCCGGACCGTATGTCCCACCAGGGGTATGGAATAATGGAAAAGGAAAACTCATGGAGAAAAAGTAGGTAGGTAATGATGAGGTACTTTGAACTTTAATCTCAAGAATTCGGCGCTGTAGAGTTGGTACACGATACATTTTGATCTTTAGAAAATGCTTCGTCTTACATAGATAAGCCATCAGGTGTCGGATGCTGCAAACTGACTGTTTCCAGCCTTTGAAATATTTATAAAGAATTGCAATGGAACTAGCTTGGTGATTATTAAACTCATACAGCCTTGAAAAAAGAAAAAAAATGCATAACTTCGACATTGGAAGCATCTTGAGTTTCGGATCTACATTTTCATTATACCTAATTTCGGCCGGATGATAAATGAAGAAGGACCAGGCGATGTGAAGAGAAATGGAAGCACACATACTGTTCCCATTTCCATTCAAATAAAAGTAGGAAACGAGTCCATGCAGCAAGGATACAAAATACAACCGGAGCTCCAACTGCGCTATATGTGAGATGCAATGGATGTGTTGCAAGTTGACTTGATGTTTATCCGAGATGACGTGAAACTGAATGAATGTTCGGCTCCGCTGATCCAATTGTGTCACATGCATAATAAATCTGTGGTTCTTTGCTGCCAGTCTTATGTGGCAGATGGCAGTTGCACACTGCACAACACACATTTTATTGGTTGAATGAACCAAATTATGTATGATGTTGGTACTATTATGAGGACATATCTGCCTTGTTTGGTTGCTTCCTTTTTTGCTTTGACCCAGCCTCATTTTCACAGAAAATTTGTATTGTGTTTTATTTTTCATATTTCTTTAATTTTCTTAGTCCAATTTCACTGGAAATTCTATGAAAACATTTTCTTGGATTAAAACATCTCCGAAACAAGAACTCGGAATAAGAAGTTGAACTAAAAAACTAGCAGACAAATGTTTCTTCGGAGGTACTTACATTTATCCGACAATTCATGAAGGATCTCAGCCTGTGATACTGCAGCCTTTCATCGGGAACGGTCCCTCGCATACACTTCAAACGCTCTGGCATCCGCAGTCACTTGGTCCTTGTACCGTAGATTCGGTCTTCCTTGTCGTCTCGAACCTGGAGGCTCGGATGAGAAGACTTTCTTGGCTGGGCGTTGTTGTCCATTCGCTCGATGTGGGCGAGCCAATGTAGTCGTCTTTTCTTGGCCTTCTGGACTACATCAACATCTTGGTACATCTCATACAGTTCTCGGTTGTACCTTCTTCTCCATTCGCCATCGTCACATACGGGACCGAAAATCCGTCGAAGAATTTTTCTTTCGAAAGTGCCCAGTATCAATTCCCCTTACTTATCGTCCAGCACTCGGCGCCGTATAGAGTAGGACTGGTAAAAGCAAAGTTTTGTATAGCAGACACTTTGTCTTTCGAGTGAGGAGTTTTGAACCCAGTTGTTTTGCCAAATCGAAGCAGCAGCTATGGTAATTCTTCTTCGGATCTCTAAGGTGTCGTTTTTGAGATTGACGTTTGTTCCAAAGAAAGTGAACTCCTTAACTACCCCGAAATTGCTGCTTCCAACAGTGACGTTTTGTCCTAGGCGGTGGACAGATGTTGCTTTGTTTGTTGATAGCATGTACTTTGTTTTGTCCTCATTCACTTCAAGACCAACGAGTTTTGCCTGTTCTTCAATCGCTGTGAAGGCCTCAACCACATGCTCTCTTGGATCGACCGATGATGTCTATGTCGTCCGCATAGCCTAGGAGCTGGGTGGATTTGTTGAAGATAGTGTTTTCCGTGCTGGGATCCGCTATCAACTCAGACAATAACACCAGTGCTGAAATAAAACGAAGAATCACTCTTGCCAATCGCTGCTTCTTTGGACTTAGAAGGCAATTGAGTAGTAAAGTCCTCTCCCGGGCAACTAAAGTGACACTCTAAAAATCCCTCATCATCCCGGTCCTCATGTATGCTGCAGAGACATGGACCATGACAACATACGATGAAAACCCTTTGGGCTGCTTTGAGAGAAAAATTCTTCGAGTGATTTTTGGTCCTGTCTGCATAAATAGAAAATGGAGACGAAGATTTTTTGAAACAATAATTCAGGGAATTGAATTTAATCTTGAATGTTGAACGTTATAAATTTTATTGAGGAATGAAAAAATATTTATAAACATGAAAAACATAAAAGTATGTTCATACAAAAAACTAAGTTTAAAGTACAGTAGTGAATTACATATTTACAACACTCCACCTTAATTCACAATCAAATAACATCAAATTAACACTAACATAAATGGTTAACATTATTAAATTAAAATATTACTAAAAACAAACAAACAAAATATTAACGAGTTAAGCCCATATTTTCTAAACAAAAATTATTTTTATCGTTAGTAACACCTTTTGTTAAACTATCAGCAACCATATTGTCAGTGTTGAGATATTTGATATTCACTAAGCCATCTGTTATTTTTTCTCTTATGAAATGATGTCGAATGTCAATATGTTTAGTTCTTGGACTGTAGAGTTGATTGTGTGCAATATTGATGGCACTCTTGTTGTCGCAATGAATTTCAACTGAATCGATATTCTCACCAATTTCTTGTAATAGTTGTTTTAACCAAATAGCTTCTTGTGTAGCCGATGACAAAGCCATGTATTCTGCTTCTGCACTTGATAAAGCAATTGTTGGTTGACGTTTACTAGTCCATGAAATTGCTCCACCTTGAAGCTTAAATAAATAGCCAGTACATGATTTTCGACTTTCAATGTCTGATGCCCAATCTGCATCCGAGTATCCAATCAAACTTTGGTTTCCATCACGCGAAAATTGAAGTTTATAGTCTGTTTTGCCTCTGAGATATTTGAAAATCCTTTTTACTGCATTCCAGTGACCTTTTCCAAATTCGTTGTTGAAACGACTCACATTTCCAACCGCAAACGATATATCTGGACGAGTACAAACAGATAAATATAGTAAACTTCCAACTGCTTCTTGATAAGGTATATTGTGTATTTCCTTGGTCTCATCCGGTGTAATGGCTGTCATATCCTTGGTTAATTTTTGATTTGAATCTACTGGGTTCTTCACAGGATAACAATCATTCATCTTGAATTTTTCAATTATTTGTTCCGTGTATTTCTGTTGGTCAAGTGTAATTGTTCCTTGTTTCTTGTCCCGAGTGATTCTCATCCCGATGCAATTACTTGCTTCTCCCAAATCTTTCATACTAAAATTCTTCGTCAAATTGGATTTGAGT
Source organism: Sphaerophoria taeniata (assembly GCA_943590905.1). Lineage (NCBI taxonomy): Eukaryota > Metazoa > Arthropoda > Insecta > Diptera > Syrphidae > Sphaerophoria > Sphaerophoria taeniata. The sequence continues at coordinate 48,916,250 of OX016540.1, forward strand.
TGGTTTGTCCATCCTTTGTTGTTCGAAAAAATTAAAAAATCGTCCACATAGACGGCAACAAAAATCATACTCTTCCCTTGACGACGAAAATAAATGCACGAATCAATTTGTGAGCGTTTGTATCCATTCTTGATCATCACATCATTCAACTTGATATTCCACTGTCGACTTGCTTGCTTTAAGCCGTAAATAGCCTTCTTCAGCTGGCAAACTCGACCACTTCCGTCATCAAAACCTTCGGGTTGCTTCATGAAAATGGTTTCATTGACATCGCCTTGTAAAAATGCTGTTATTGCATCCATCTGTTCGATATCTAAGTCGTATCTAGCTGCTAATGCCATCAATAAACGTATTGAAGAATATCGAACAACTGGTGAAAACGTTTCTTCATAATCAATACCAGCACGTTGACTGCATCCTTTCGCAACTAGTCTCGCCTTGTATCGAAGTATTTTTCCATTTGTATCGGTCTTGATTTTGAATACCCATTTTGAATTGATTGCTTTTCTGTCCGGTGGTAAATCTACTAATTGCCAAGTTTTGTTTCCTAAGAGTGATTGAAATTCTTCATTCATTGCACTTCTCCAATTTTCACTATTTAAACTTGCAATTGCTTCACTATAAGATGATGGTTCATTAACATTATCTTGTACAGAATATTGAACGAAACCTTGTCTGTTTTTTGCATTTTTAATTCGCGTTGACCTTCTTAACGTTGTAGTTTCGTTTGAATTGTTGATTTGTACTGGATCTGATGTTGGTGTAACCATTTCATTTGATGTAACTATCTCTTCACTAATTTGATCTTCTTGAAATGGTGGTACTTCCACAGCATCACAGTATTCATCAGATGAATCACTATCACCCAATTCAACAACTGTACAACCATTATCTGAACTTTCATTTGATTTTGTAGATGGCATAACTGAATTATTGATATTTTTGGGTTCTAAAAAGAAAACATCTCTGCTTTCAACCACTTTGTCTGTTGCAGGATTTATCAACCTATATCCTTTGTTTTCATTACAATATCCTACGAATATGTGTTCAACGGATTTAACTTCAAACTTCTTTCGTTTCTCGTCAGGAACATGAATCATAGCCGGTGATCCAAAAATTCTGAAGTGAGATAAATCTGGTTTTAATCCAGACCAAACTTCAATCGGTGACTTGTCATTTAAAACCCGAGAAGATGAATGATTCTTTATGTATGTTGCAGTAGCAACAGCCTCAGCCGAAAATTTCTTACCTAAATTTGCATCTGTAATCATACATAAGGCTCTTTCCGTCAATGTTCGAATTGTCCTCTCAGCAAGTCCATTTTGTTGTGGAGTATATGGTGTCGACGTTTGTTTTTCTATTCCACAAACATTAAACAAGTTGTCAAAGCTTCTGTTGCAAAATTCAGTTCCATTATCTGAACGAAACTTTTTCAACTTCTTGCCGGTTTGGTTCTCGACATATGCCTTAAACTCGCAGAATTTTTCGAAAGTTTCATCTTTGGTTTTTAAGAAATATGTGAAAGTCATTCTTGAGTGATCATCTACCAAAACAAAGTAGTATCGACTTCCACCAATTGATGTAGTTGGAGTTGGTCCTGCCAAGTCAGCATGAACAAGTTCCAAAATCTCATTTGCTCTTGTTGCAGCATGATTAAAGGGAAATCTAGCTTGTTTACCTTGTAAACAAGTAACACATACATCGGTTAACTTCTCTTCATTAAAAGAAACACCGTTCACAGTGCCTTTCTTCATTTTCAACAAATCATTGATGTTAATATGGCCTAATCTACGATGCCATGTCACAATGTCATCACATTTAGATACTGCAACATAACTCTGGCATTTTGAACCATTTAAACGATATAAACCATCAACTAAACTTGCAGATGCCATCAATTTACCGAATTTGTTTTTTATAATGCAACCATTTGCGTTAAAATCAACATAATTATTATTTTTCGTTAATTGGCTTACTGATAAAAGATTGGCAGTTAAATTAGGAACGCATAAAACCTCACGCACTTCAATTGGATTTGGTGTTCCATTAACATCAGCATATAACTTAACAGTGCCACAAGATTCGACCTTCATTCTTGTATCGTTGGCAGCTATTATTTCTGTAATATTAGATTTCTTTTCATTGAAAATCCAATCACTATTCATTGTGAGATGCTGAGTTGCACCCGAATCAATATACCAATCGTTTTTATTGAACTGTCCAGTCAAAAACACTGAACTATACTCAGGCTTCACATTATAAGCTGTATGAGATTTCTTTTTGGAATCCTTATTAAATTTATTCTTGTCTGGACAATCAGGTGATTTGTGACCTTTCTTATTACATGTGTAGCAACGAATGCCACCTTTCCTCTGTTTCGCATTGTTTAAGAATGAACTATTCTTGCTATTAGATGGAATTTCTTGTAATAATTTTGTCTTGACAGCGTCACTTGAAAGTTGAATTTCGACATTATCTAATGCCATCACCATTGGTCCATACTTTTCGGATAAACCTCCCAATAAAAAACACGCTAGCCACTCGTCATTCACTTTGAAGCCAATAGTATTCAATCGTTGTGCAGCTGTAACGATTGTGTTTACATAAACTTGCATGGATTCACATTCGTCCAGTTTCGTCTGAGACAATTGACGAATTAAACCTATTCGACGAACTCTACCCTTGTCCTCAAAAACATTTTGTAATTTGTCCCAAACTTCTTTTGCCGTATTTGCTTCTTGAACGTGAATAAAATTAGTCGGATCAATGGACAAAATCAAAGTCGTTCTACATTTTGAAATCAGGGAAGCATTCGTTTCGGTACCTTCAACAGATTCCCAAAGTCCTTCATGTTCTAAATAAGTTTTTATAACGAACTTCCAACTAGCATAATTGTCACGCCCTTTTAGCTTTTCAATCGTGGCCAAAAAATTGCTTGACATAATTACAGTTATATAATGTCTTAATTCTTATTCAAGATAAAAAACAAAACAACAAAGAATAATATAATAAAAGATATTACTATTTGTACACAACAAATCTTCGGAGTAATTCTTTCTTGCGGTATATGTATTCTTCTTAGCGTCTCCCTGGGCGTTTCCCTGGGCGTTTTCCTGGGCCCATAACCTTTTGAAACAATAATTCAGGGAATTGAATTTAATCTTGAATGTTGAACGTTATAAATTTTATTGAGGAATGAAAAAATATTTATAAACATGAAAAACATAAAAGTATGTTCATACAAAAAACTAAGTTTAAAGTACAGTAGTGAATTACATATTTACAACAAGATTCAATCAATGGAAATGGACCCCAGCGCGTGCGGTATCTGGGGGAGAAAGAGGCGTGGGATTAAAAAAAAAAAAAACTGTACGAGCTATTCAGCGACACTGACGTAGCCAGAAAAGTTAAGGTCCAACGATTTAGATGGCTGGGTCACATAGGGCGAATGGAAAACAATGCTCCGGTCCCCAGAGTCTTCGAATCAAACCCGGAATGACGTCGCAGAAGAGGAAGACCACGACTCAGGTGGAGCACACAGGTGGTAGAGGACCTGAGCCAACTTGGCGTGCGAAACTGGAGACAGCTAGCTAGGGACCGAGTTGGCTGGAGATGTTTGTTGGGTGGGGCCCTGGTCCGACCTGGACTATAGCGCCACCATAAGTTAAGTAAGTAAGTGTTTCCGTGCTCACACCTGCCTTGCGCACTGTCTGCTCCAGGACTATGTTGAAGAAATCACATGACAGCGCATATCCTTGTCTAAACTCTGCGCATGTTTGAAAGAACTCGCATGAACTGTTACTCATTTGCACACTGCACTGCGTATTGTTTAGCGTCATGCGGCAAGCGGCACAGCTGGAACAGTTTGTTCGGGATCCCGAAATCAGACATCGCCATCATAAGCTCTTGGCGGTGCACAGTGCGTCGATTGTATGGAGATGGTGGACAAAATTCAATTTTACAAAAATTTGTTAAATTTCGCAAAATAATTGTTGCTAATTAATTAAATAATAAGTTTTACGAAATTTCAGGTAATATTTACGCCCCCTGCCACGCCCATTTTTGAATATCATTTGATATCTTGAGAACGACTGGCAGGAATTGAATGAAATTTAAGGAGTTTAATTTTCTAGATAAGGTTATTAATACAAAAAAATATGGACTCAATCCGCCCACTGCCACGCCCACTTTTAAAATTGTTTATTTCTTATGAACCGCTTGGATGTTAATATGAATATTTTGGAAACAGGGATATGGGATACAGACAGATTTGTGATATTTTTGGTAACATCTTTAAAAAACAAAAAAATTGACGCCAAAAATGAAAAAGGAAACCTCATTTCTTCAGTTTGGAGTTGAAAGATTCGCAACTCTTCTTTTTCCGTCTTTTTTGGCGCGTCTAAAAATGAAGTTTCTGGTCCATAAAAAGGCGGTACAGTAAGAAAATTATGTTAAATGCTATCGGGAAGTGTAAAATTATTTTTAAGTCAAGCCTCGTAGGGCTTATCTGAAAGACTATGGGTCTTTGAACATTCTCGTTCTAAGCTTAAGTCAAATATTTAATTTTCGATTCAAAATCACTTTTTATTTTAAATGGACAGTTATTTATATTTTAATAAGCTAAAACAAAAATTAAGACATCCTTAATTATCGATTTTTTATCGAAAGAAACCATTTTTCATAAATAACTTCATTTATTATGACTTGCACTTGTCCTACAAAAAACGAAATATTTCGAAAACTTGCAAAAATTAGCAATGGAACTCTTTGTTTTTAAATAAAATAATAGCAGGATATAACAAAAAGACTTTAAATTCAGATATACTTTGATATATTTTTTTTAAAACTCAACTTATTTAAATTTATGTGCCTCAAAAAATAGCACTTTTAATTAAATTAATTATAAAAGTAATATCACATAAAAATAAACCAAAAAACGTTTGTATCACCTCTTAATATATCCATAATTAATATTCAAGAGAAAAAAAAATTTATAACTAGAAACACTTTCTTGAACGAGATCAATAGTTGCATGCGAAAATCGAAATCAAAACTAAGAAAAAAAATAAAAGTTCTTTTTCTGCATATAAAAATCCCGCTAATCAATGCAGAAGAAAAAAACAACAGTTGAAAATAATAAATTACAGTTGCTAAACATGTTTTTGATAGACTCCACAGCATTGTAGATCTCAAACGCATATTTAGTTTTTTGATTTTTGTCCACTGGTCGACGCACTGTGCGGTGGATGCTATCATAAGCAGCTTTAAAGTCGATGAAAAGATGGTGGGTTTCGACTTGAAATTCGTTGGTCTTTTCCAGGATTTGCCTCAGTGTGTCTATCGTTTTTCTGCTTGGCCTAAAGCCACACTGGAACGTGTCGGTAATTGTGTTGCAGAACGGTTTAAGACGCTCACACAGTACGTTGGATAGGATTTTGTATGCAACATTCAGCAGGGATATGCCACGGTAGTTTTTGCATAACATCGGATCGCCTTTTTTGTAGATGGGGCATATGGAGCTTATCGACCAGTCAGTGGACATGCATTCTTCCTCCCACACTTTGGTGATAACCTGGTGCATGCGGTTCATCAAAACGACTCCTCCATATTTAAAGAGTTCCGCATGTATGCCATCCGACACGGCGGACTTGTTATTTTTTAACTTTTGGATGGCTCTTTCTACCTCTTCTGTCTTGTTTCTCTTTTTCCATTAGCTCGATCGACATTTTACGCACTCAGCAGCTGTTAGAAGTGCTGCTTGAAAACATTTACAATTCCCTGTGCTTCGGTGACTAGATTTCCTTCACTGTTTCGAAGAGCTTGTGTCCCGGTTCTGCAACCAGAAGCTAATTGCCTCGCCCTTTTAAAGAAACGCCGGGTGTTGTTCTTGGCCCGAGACTCTTCTAGATCTTTGAGCTGAGAAACTGCGTATGCTCTTTTCTTCCTTCACAGGGTCTTTTTCTCATTTCCCCTTTTGTTTGGTACTCTTCTCTTGCTGCTCTTGTTTTCCGTTGCAGCATCTGCAAACGTACATTTTCCGTCTCTCTTTTCAATAACGCGCATTTATCATCATACCACGGGTTCTTTTTCGGGGGTGGCTGATGGTAACCTATGGTGGTCTCGGCTACATTTTTAATTATTTCGCGATATTGGTTCCACAAGGTGTTGGCATCTGTGGTATTTGGGAGGATGACGGAGAGTCGTTCACTCAGGCGCTCACTGTAGTCTCTGGCATTATCCGTGGTGCTAAGGCAACCGATGTTGAACTTCTTTCTTTGGGCCGCACGTGTTTTTTTGTAATTTGATAGATAGCTCTAAACTTAACCACTACCAGAAAGTGGTCAGAGTCGACATTTGTTCGTCGGAAATTGCGCACGTTCAAGATGTTGGATGCGTGCCTTGCGCCGATTAGCACATGGTCGATTTGATTGGTGGTTCGATTATCCGGAGATCGCCAGGTTGCTGTGTAGATCTTTCGTCTTGGAAACGTAATGCTACTTATCATCGTATTACGAGCTGCAGCAAAGTCGATTAGTCGGAAGCCGTTATCTGTTATAACTTCGTGGAAGCTGTGCCTTCCAACTAATCTGCCAAAGATGTCTTCCTTACCGATATTCGCATTGAAGTCTCCGAGTATAATTTTGACGTCGTAATCTGGACAGGCTACGTACTCCATAGGCTCTATCCAGGAGGTCGTAAAAATCCTCCTTGCTAGACTCCTAAGCATCATCGGTAGGAGCGTACTGATGTTTTGTAGTGCGGCCTTGAATACAGCCAGGCGATTACAAATTGGCTTGAAATCCATGATTTTTGATCCAAGCCGATTTCCCTCGACGAATCCGCATCCAAATATTTCCATTGTTTTCGTTGTCTCTGATCCTATCCGTCATATTTCCTGGATAGCAGTAATGTCTGCCTTATACTGCGTGAGGAGAAATTCAAGTTTTTGAGTTGCACCTGGAGTGTAGAGTGTTCTTACATTCCAGGTACAAACTCTCAATGAATTGTCCGTTATCGTTCCGGGTCTGGTTACCATAAGAGGGGGGTAATTTTCCGAAGCTACTATCTCTTATAACGTTCAAGTTCTTTTTTACTGTGGAGGGGTTGTTAGCCCCTCGCACTAACCACCAAATTTGTAGGGCCGTTGTTTAAGTGCTTCTAGTTCTCCGTTTTGCACTCGCCCCTAAAAGTTTCGCATGTTATATCTAGTGATATAAATATAACCCATACCCGGTGGTTAAGACTTGGAGGTGAAGTAAGCACTTGGCGTGCAGGATAAGGTACAGCAAATGCCGCCAGATCCTACAACACCAAACCACCGCCTTGAACTATCACTGTTCTTCAATTTCCGGTGTGCCAACGTTTTTTTTCACTTTTTGGTTACCTAAATAAATAAATAAATAAATAAATAAAAACAAAATATGCACTCTCATCCGCCTTGGATTAAAACAGCGTCAATTCTATGAATAGCGTTTTTTTTTTTAACCATGAAATCATAAATTTAAATAAAAACAATTTCCCATTCTGATTTCGTTTTCATAATTTCCTCTTTGATATTAGTTCTTTTATTTGATTCAGAGAGCGCTAACATCAGTAGAACGTCAATGCGCAATATCACGGCGAAAAATACCTTGCCTGACAGATACACTTTCTAACCACATCAAACTTCACCATTATTTACATCATCTGTTGGTTCGCCATTTAAGTTCAGTTTCTCTATTCGGGAGTTAATTTTTCCGAAAATTCAATAAAAATGGAAGTTGCATTCGGCTGATATTGTTTTTTTAAGTTTTGTTTTTTGTATTGATTGTTTAATAATCGCCCAGAAGTTATTATTTAAAGAGCTGTTCAGTGTAAGTACAATAAAATCTCATTTTATCCGGTTCTTCATATTGCGAAATTGGCATGAGATTTTTTCTGAGAAATGAGAGAGGTCAATAATTTCGCTTTCGTTATACAGACAGTCGGCGAATTCAATTATTTGGATATTAGGGATGTGTTCATTGTTCAACTGGTTAGTTTTTGAATAAAAACAACTTTTTGTTAAAAAAGATTGGGTCTCAAAATAATAAAAAAAAATTGGACATTATTTGAAAATAGTTTCAAAAGCCGACTTAAAACAAATTAAAAGTTCAATATAAGTTGTCATATCATCAAAATATCCTCAAATTCAAAATGCGGTTGTGTCTAACTTTTCAGATTACTGTAAAATGCAAAGTCGTTAATTCTTATCGGAACGATAACGAAACCGGAAACCATAATGCATCCGAAATAGTGACAAGTTAGTTGCAACGCCTCTGCTCACAGTCACAACTCACAATCTAATTTGCCAGTGTCACAGAAAAATCAGAATCTTACTCCTTTTAGCTTTTGTCATGTGGTTCGAATCTATTTGCTCACCATCACCAGCAGCTAACGGCACTATCGGTGTCTGTTGCGCGTTGCTGAATAGTAGAGGAGGTACTCCTTCGTCCTTCTCATGCCCTTTGGCTTGATGGAAGCACTTTTGAAATTTATGTCCCCTAATGCCATTATTCGTATCCTAATCTGCCGGATAAACATAACATTCCAAAATTCGTCCATAACCTTTTTTTGTCTCATCTTCTCGTTTCTATTCATAGGAGTTTTATTCTGCTGCCAATGCTATTGCAGATGTGTAACTCTGCCATCCCGATCCGTTGCTAGCCGTGAGAGGAGCAAATCATACCTACTACCGCTAACGCCACACATGAAACACACACCCACACTCAATAAAAACAGAAAAAATCACTGCTCTCCTGTGAAACTGACTTGTCCTCGTATCCAACTGATCCCTTATATCTCGCTATAAACAACTGGAGTGCTAGTCCACAGAAAGTTTCATTTCGAACGCATTCGAAATGGATTTTAGCCAAATTGAGTTGATATACAGCGCCGAGGGTAATGCAAATTTGGTGGTGGCCCTGCCACAACTTAAAAAAATTTTACGATTGCCAAAAGCCAACATCATCAGCAGTGGCAAAAACAGCAAGAGCAACAGCAGCGGCGGCAATGGCAATGGAAACAATATGATGGGCAGCAGCGACAACGGTGAATGCGGCAGCCATTGTCAGTCTGTGGAGCAGTTTAAACATACAGCTAGTAGGATGACTTGCAATGCGAATAATCCCAACGGAGTCGTTACCACCCCCGATATGGATCAGACTCAGACTCTAGGAAGGAAGGGTGAGTGTGGCTATTATACGAAAAAGATTTTAGCCTGACATGTCTATCTGTCCCGAAGGGATGAGAGTCAATTCCTGATGCCCGTACGAGAGGACAACAATTTTTGAAGCCTCTTCAATGATTTTTTTTATTTTCTCTTCCTTTTTTCGTTGTTTAAATCTTTTTGGGATGTCCATTTAACTTTGACATGTCTTTCTTTCGAAGGTGGGTGCGCGAATGTTGATGTCGACATTGGTGCCAGTGGTAGTGCCAGCGTTGAAAATGACGACGACGACGACGATGCAGTACATCCCGAAAAGCTGGTTGCATTTGTTAGTGTCATGGCGGTATTTATTGGCAAGGAATATGTCAATATTCCGGAAATCGTCAATATAACATCGGAGTCTGATCGCCGCAGGATAAATGACTTTTGTCGACCATTTCGACCGGGTGAGTAGTGGAATTTTGTTTGTGGAGATGAAGAGATTTAAATTTTTTGTTATCGCAATAACGTTGAATCCTTTTGTATGGTCCCATTGGGTGCCATAGAGGATTTTGTTTGGAATAGATAAACATAAACCTGTTGGCTGAGGAAAAAAAGAACTGTTGACGTTTAAGAACTTAAAACTTACAACTTCTCTTAAGTTGTACTTTCTCAAAAACTGTTCGTTGTGTTTGTAATATTGGGGCATCTGACAAGTTAATCATATGAACTCCGACAAGAGGATAAACTCGGCTGTCTCCTCTTTAGCTGGAATTGGAGAAACAATCTGTATCCCTGGAACATGTACAAGAGGGACTGTCTTAGCCAAGTACTGGAACTCATCGACATTTTTGGAAAGAACCCAAAAGTTGCATAAACCTCATTTATCCAGATCGAGACCCTTACTTACTTAAGGTGACGCTACAGTGGTGGACTTGGGCCTAAATCAACAGTCCCCGCCAACCAGCTCGGTCCCTAGTTTGCTGTCTCCAGTTTTGCACTCCAAGTTGATTGATTCCACTTGTTTGCGCTACCTGAGTCGCAGTCTTCCTCTGCTTCTAAGTCCCTCGGGAAAAGTGTCGAAGGCTTTCCGGGCCGGATCATTGATGTCCATCCGATCTAAATGACCGAGCCATCTGAGTCTCAGGACCTTGACTCTTCTGGCTAGGTCCATGTCGTTGTACAACCCGTAAAGTTCGCTGTTGAATCTTCTTCGCCATTCCCCATCAATGCACACGGGGCACATTCATCCGATTTTGTCAAGGTCCATGCTTCTGCACCATATAGCAGGACTGGGATGATGAGGGTGTTATACAGTTTTACCTTAGTTGCTGGAGAGCGGGCTTTTCCACTTAATTGCTTTCTTAGCCCAAAGAAACAGCGATTAGCAGGAGTTATTCTTCGTCTGATCTCGGCGCTGGTGTTATTGCTCGTGTTAATAGCGGAGCCTAGGTAGAAAAAGTCCTCTACTACCTCGAAGTTGTATGCGTCCATTGTGACGTTCTGTCCGAGCCGTTGGTGTTGGGTGTCCTGCCTCGAAGACCAAAACTAGACATAACTTTTTACAGAAACTGTAGATGCTGTCATACGCGGCCTTAAAATCGATGAAAAGGTGGTGGGTATCGATTTGGAGTTTCTTTCCTTTCTTTCTTGGTCTGAAGCCACATTGATAAGGACCAATCAGATTGTTGACGAAAGGCTTCAAACGTTCACATATTACAGCAGAGAGAATCCTGTAGGTGATCCTCTGTAGTTGGCGCAGTTTAGAGGATCTCCCTTTTTCAGGATCAGGCAAACAATGCTGAGATTGCATTCATCGGGCATGCATCGACCATATCTTCAGATGATTTGGTGCATGCTTTTATCTAGATCGTCGTCTGCTGCTTTGAACAGCTCGGCATCTAGAAGTGGTCTTTCCAAATCCCCAGCATTGACTGCGATTCTTCTATGATTTTGCCTTGTTTATCTCTGCAGGCATCGGTTCTTGCTCGATGACCTTGAGCCAGCTGTTTTACCTTCCGATAGCATTCTTCGTCAAAACAGCGGTTTCGTTTTGGTGGCTGTGTGAAACCTAGCACATTAGAGCCAGTATCCCTAACTGCTTTCTGGCAGTTTTTCCATTGGTCTTGACATTCGATCAGAGAAGGATCTGGCGATCTCTTGCAATTGTTGCTGTCCGACGTCGATTTTCTTGCAGCATTTCCTTGTTTTGGCCATTGTCGGGATATTCGTAGCACTACCTTGGCTACGACGAGGTAGTGGTCCGAATCAATGCTGGCTCCTCGGAAAGTTCGAACATCTAGAATGCTGGACAAGTGCCTTTCGTCGATCGCAATTTGGTCAGTCAGGTTGACGGTTAATTGATCAGGAGATCTCCATATTTCTTTATAGACGTTGAGATGTGGGAACCATGTGCAGCACATCGGATGTGCTTGCTACTACAACATTTTGCCCGCAGCAAAGTCATAAGCCTGAATCCGTTTTCGGAAGTGGTGGCGTGCAGGCTGTGCTTTCCGACTGTTCCACCAAAGATGTCCTCTTTTCCCAGCTTTGCGTTAAAATCGCCGAGGACAATGTTAATGCCATAGCTAGGATATTGCTCATATGTTTTTCGAAGAGCTCGTAGAACTCGTCTTTGGTGTCTTCCTTTCTTCTTACGTGGGGGCATGCGCGCATATTAGGCTCATGTACCTGAATTTAACCTTAATTCGAATCGTGCGTCGTGATGCTCGTGACGCGTTCGCTTACACATTTGAAGCTCAAGACTTTTTGCCTGAGTCTGCTTCCCACGACAAATCCGCATCCAAACAGCCGCTGTTGTAGCTCTCGGTAGCAATTACCTTAGTAAATGTCGCAGTTTTTCATCCTCCTGTAGCACGGTCCAACCCATCGCACTTCCTGGGTTTCGGAAATGTCTGCTTTGTAGCAGTTGAGGGTCTCCGCTAATTGTTCGGCAGCATGCGATCTATTTAGGAACCTAACATTCCACGTGCATATCCGAAATTCGTTATCCCTAAAACATTTGTTTGGATTGTCATCAGTGTTTCCGTCCGTTTCCGAGGCCTGTTGTTGGTTCGCAACTAAATGTTTTTCGACGTAGTCGGGAAGTCACCCCGACGTACAACCCCCAACCTAGAGTCCCAGGCACTTGATGTGACTCCAAGCGCAAGAGCCGGAAAAACCGGTCCTTCTACGGCCTGGGCTTCAAATGAGTCGAAGTAGCCGTAAAGGTGTTCACCAAATAGTTCGGCCTAACTGGAACTGACGACGCCACCGTTGATTCCAAAAAAAAAAGAAATCCATTCGCTGTCGTCGCTCGTTGGGTGCCTTGGTGGGAACACTTCTTCGTTGGGGGGTAGCAACAGCCTACTCCGTTTTGACCTTTCGACTATGGAAGGCCCTTCTGCGAAAACAAGTTCCGCGATCACATAGCTCTAAGCTTCATAGTAGTAGTCACCGTAAGCCGCTTCGCCACATCAAGGCTTACCCCATGGAGGGATTGAGATCGAGACCCAGGGCTGCTTAATATCTTGGTGGCTCCGTCTGTTTTCTTTTAAAATATTCAAAGTTTTGAAATGCAGAATTCTGTTCTCAGAAACAATTTTACAAAACAGAATTTCCGTAGCTATGCGCACTGTTTCGTATCCGAATTTCATTTTCCAATTTCCTGAAAATACCATTTTATGATTGGAAGAAAAATCTAACTTTAATCTTCCCATAGGATAAAAACAGTATCAGCAAATGATAACAAAATGAAGAGCCTTAATAACCATGGAATGGCTTTTTGAGTAGAAACAGAGCGAACAATGTTTTCGTCATTTTCCTTGTTTCTTTTTCCCAGAAAAATCCATAAATTATTTTCTACTTCTAAACCATTCACGTCACACACAGTCAAAGCGAACAAAAAAATCGACTTTCATTGCAGAAATTCCAATCAATCATAAAAACATTTAATTTACCTTCGAACAATAAAATAGAGATTTACTGGCAACCCCACTTCTGATACAATATTGTAACAACCACACAACCACTTCCCCCACAACACCTCAAAACTGCATCTTTCCAAAGTATACGATTTTCTATTTAAATCCGTTTTTGGAAAATTTATAGCTCATCGACTAGACAAAGAGTTTTGTGGACAATTCGGACTTTTACTGCCAGATGCTACACTCTTGCCGGAAACATTGTTAGTTTCTGGTTTACAACACCAGGTGAGTCCATGCAATGACAATATGCCTTCTCCGCTCCGGTGGGGTGGATGAGATGAATATGAAAACTTCCTTAAGCTGGCCATAGAAATCGCTGGCTTAGTTTATGCGTCTCTATTGGCCAAAATTCAATAAATTATGCATTCCAATCTCGTGGTTGTATTCTTTTTGTCATCCATCGGGCGGTCGGGCGGTGTGGTTATCGCTTCGGTAAGTTGATATTTCGATGGTCTGGTATCACTTTCGGCACGGTAGCGCGTTGTTGCGCTTGTTTACAACTTTGTTCGTTCATCTCCTCCGGAAGAGGGCGGGCGTCTTGTTTTTTTCTATTATAAATTCTGCAATTTTATGATTTATTCTCTTCAATAAAAAGCTAACACCAGGGGACACATTTGCCGTCGATATTAAACCAAAACAAGGATGGATGCTACAGGATATCGATGGCCATGCTGGTGGTCTTTCTCGACCGTCATTCCTCAATCCATTCAACCTAAAAGCTTCCACTCGATGTCGGTATTGTACGATGCAATTTTCTAAGGTAAGGTAGAATGCGAATATATATCCTTCTCGCTTAAATCATATTTTCTTTTTAGTTGCGAACTCGTAAAATATCCAGACTGAGTGCATACTGCCCCATTGATATGTTTTCAGGGTGTGTTTCGAGCACAAAAAATGAAAATATTCTTATTTCTTCTTGTTTCTATTCCCAGGAAACCAGAAGCGATGCGAAAATCCTTGAATGCACTTCTCGAATGTCCTCAGAATAATTTGCGTGTCTTTCGCAATGGGTATCTCATCTATGGCGACCAAGCAGCTTCAATAAAGCTCGACGAGCTCAAACAAAACTTCTTTAATGGGTAAGATAACATTCCGTTTATGCCGGAATAGATATCAAGGAAAGACACTTACATAAATTGTTTTTGTTGTTATCGTCATTAGTGACCTGAGAACGTTCCAGGATTTGATTATTAGCTGCTTGCTGAAGAACTACTCGCAGAATCCAAACGCTCCCGGTGTCCTTGAGAGAATATTAAACATCCAACTGCTTGCAAAGGTGAGCAGAAAATTAAAGACCAACAACAACAATAGTTTTTTTGTATTTTTTGCTGCGTCCATGACGTGTTCCTTTTTTATTATTATAGTTTTTATGCTTTCCGTTTCATTGCACCGTTGTGTGAATACACAAATAGCTTTGCGAAAGCTAGGGATAGAGCAAAAAAAAAAAAAAAGAGTCATAGAAATAATAATTGTGTTTACGGTCGGTCGTTCGTTGTTCGTTCGTCCGGAGCCAGCACTGCGGCAACGAAACGAGTCCTTTCAAAGCGCGCTGAATCGGTAGATTTTATTTGAAATTTTTGCTGCTGGTGAAATGTTTCCTTTTTATGCTTGTTGGATGAGTCTACAGAATATAGTGTGTGGAGCTAGGTTTTATGTTTTAGTTGCTTGCTTTTTCTGAATTTAAATAGGAGGATTAAGTTCTTTCTGAAATTATTTAAAATTTATTTTTAATATTTTTTGCATTTTACTGATTTATTATTCTTAGACTTGCAGTTAAGATTTAATGAAATCGTGCAGCGTCCGAAGTGGTCTTCCGCATATACACTGCCAATCACTGGGATGAGGCCACATATTTTTCAACCAATTTTCGCTCTGTATACCTGTTGGAATTTGTTTAACCCGGAAAATTTTACTACATGAGAGTAGGTACATATTTTCTTAAAAATTAAAATGGAAAAGACCGAATTTCCCTTCATTAATGAATGAGCTAGGAGGAGAAAAGGATAGGAGGCCATTGCGAATATGTCGTTGTAGAAGTTCACATCAGCGATTTTTTAAAAAATTTTGGTTGCAATATTTAAGAACGTTTTATAAATAACTCTTTTTTATTTAATTTCAATTACAAATGGGTTCCGGAAAGACTTTGACAGTGGCAGAAAGAGGACAAATCGATGCGTTCAAGGAAATGAGACTCTCAAGCCGAGAAACAGCAAGGAAGCTGAACAGAAGTAAGACAGTTGCAAACAACTATCTTGCTGATCCTCAAAACTATGAAAAAAAAACAAAAAGAACGCACAGCCCAAGCAACAACATCCCGCGAAAAGCGGTTAATCCTACGTATTGCTTCAAATTCCACTCAACCAGCTACTAAAATAAGGTCCAAAAGCAGAGTATCAGCCAGTATTTTGACAGTCCGAAGGATAATAAAAAAGATGGTACTATCCAGAGAAGAAGACTCAAAAAGAAACCTGTTCTAAAGCAAGTACACATGGAGCTGCGAATGTACTTTGCAACAGAACATGTCGCTTGGAGCAGTCAATGGAAACGCGTTGTCTTTTCGGATGAAAAAAAGTTTAACCTTAACGGCCCCGATGGTTACAACATTTATTTTCATGATTTAAGAAAAGATGAACTTATTTTGGGAAGACATCACAGCCGTACATCAGGTGTCGTGGTGTGGGGAACCTACTATGGCAAAATCGAGTTGGAGTTTCTTTCTACAACAATGAACGTAAACAGCTGCAAATGCTTGTTGGAACGGTCATTTCCAAAGATGAATATATTTGGACCTCTGCCTTGGATTTTCCAACAAGACAATGCCCCCATCCACACTTCCAGGGTTGTCAAAAGCTGGATATTATCAGAAGACATGGAGCTTTTGCCATGGCCGCCCTATTCACCGGACTTGAACATAATCGAAAACGTATGGTCATGGCTATCTCGAAAAGTTTAAGAAGACGGTAGACATTTTGAAGACAAGGGCACCTTAATTGAAGCTATCCGTGATGCCTGGGACGAGATTTCGCTTGACTATTTTAAAAAAAACTTTATGATTCCATTCCAAACCGTCTAATAGAAGTCATATCAAAAAATGGGGGGGGGGGGGGCGTATTCATTATTAATGGAGAAAACTTAATAAATAAATGTTTGAAAACCAAGAACTGAAAACATTTCTTTCATTTTTTTGATATTTTATAAGATTTTTCATGGGGATTGGATGAGGCCAAGTGCCGCACTTTTTCATACTCTTTTTAAGTAGCTCTTTAACTGATGTAGGGAAATTCAAACAGTCTTTTCTTATTAACCCCTTTATTTTATGACTTCCTTTTAAGAAAATATCTAACAACTCAAATGTAGTAAATTTTTATGGGTAAGAAATTTCCAGCAGGTATAAAGAGCGAAAATCGATTAAAAAATATGTGGCCTAATCCTAGTGATTGTCAGTGTAAGTTCTTTTGAAAGGGTTTTCTTTGTAAGCAAATTTTTACTTTTCCATTGCTAACAGGAATACATTATTAAATCGTGCTCGGAGAGAACTGTCCCACAACCAGGTGCCATCAAAAGAAAAACCTTCAAGTGGTTAGACAAATTCCTGGGAAGGAAATCCATCAGCAGTGTTGATGATCTAACACCGCTGGAGAAATATCTAATAGCTGCTACCTTTTTGGACTGTTCTATAATTGTTGCCTTCAAACAAATCCACCAACTAAACTCTGTACAACAGTAAATTAACTTTATTATTTTAAAATCCATTAAAAAAAAGTATTTTTGTTTTTTTTAGAATCTCAAGCCATCCCAACGTTATTGAATTAAATGGGAAATTATATTTGACCAAAGTTACGGTGCTCGATGTAGATCCTAAGCCAGATAATCATTTTGAAAAGTTCGTTAAAAATACAAATAGCGCCTACGAATGTGCGGATGTTGAATGGTAACAATTTTTATCGATTTTTGTTTTTTATTTGTAAAATTGTTAGGAAAGTCGAACATGTTTAAGAATCGCGCACAATTTTGTCTTTGATTGGCAAGAACTTTTAAAATGGTTTGATGTATCGTTTAGTACACTCCTCAAATTTTGTTAAGTACTTATTTAAATAACCTGTAGAAGATTTGTTATACTAAACTAACTTAACTATACAACAAAAAACGGAAAGCAATAGATTTACGTGTCTACATTCTTACAAAATATTTTACAACTTATATTAAATAGATACAAATAAAGATAATAATATATACACTTACATATATCAGAAAATGGGATTGTGTTTTTTTTTTAATCAAAACTTATTGACTTTCGAACTTTGACAGTTGTTAGCAGCTATCTTGTCTCAATTTTCTGTGCAGAGAACTGGCGATTTGAAATGATGTTCGAAGGGTAGACACAGTGCATTCAAGAGGACACAAGCGTCAACAGCAACCTCTGTCTTTCAACTCCTACTCTCCACCTCACGGCGGTGAAAATCGGGTGCCTAGTAACTTAATTGAAGATTCGGTTCCAGTGGGAAGTTGTTGGCGGCAGCAAAGAGAGAGAGGAGGAAGAGGTATACATTTACTACTAAGGCATGCCTCCTTTTCAACAGGTGGCAGCGGAAGAACACCCAAGATGAATCAACGGTGGCGTCTACAGTTCCAATCAGGGTGAAGTACTCAGTGAACACCTTATAAGGCTACTACGACATATTCGCACCCCAGGCCTATAAGGAGCGGTTTTGCCAGCTCTTCGTCTTAGAGTTAAACTAAAGACCTGGCCCTCCAGGTTAGGGGTCGTGCGTAGGGGTGACTGCCCGGCCACATAAAGAAGACATGTTTCCGACGGAATTAATGATGACGACCCACGCAAATGATTTAAGAACGACGAATTTCGGTTTTTCACTGGGAATGTTAGGTTCCTTAACAGACCACGTACAGCCGACCAACTAGCGGAAGCCCTTGACTGCTATAAAGCAGATATAACCGCCATCCAAGAAATTCGATAAGATGGTCCGGCTCCGGGCCTACATAAAATGAACAACTGTGATATCTACTATGGCGACTGCTCCCGGGAACAAAATCAGCATGGATGTGGATTTGTCGTTGGGAGTGAATGAGCGCATCACGACTATCTGCATCAAAGCTTAATTCACCAACATGAGCCTCATTTGATTTGCGCTCACGCCCCACTGAGGAAAAGGATGAACGCACCAAAGACAGGTTCTACGAGGTACTCGACAAGAGCTATGAGCAATGCGCCCAGCTATGACATTAAAATTGTCCTTGAAGATTTTAATGCTAAGCAGGGAAGAGAAGAAATCTTTGGTGGAATATTCGGACGACATAGCCTACACGACACCACCTCCGATAATGAATTTAGGCTAATCGACTTCGCTGCGGGGCGAGAAGTAATGGTAGCAAGTACGCGATTCCCACATCTCGATATCCACAAGGGGACATGGCAATCTCCTAATCAATAAACCGTCAACCAGATTGATCACATTGCGATCGACGCACGACACTTCTCTAGCATGCAAGATGTCCGCACACTCCAAGGTGCCAACATCGACTCGGACCACTACCTTGTTGTAGCCAAGGTACGAATGCGGATAACCCGATCAAGGCCAACACGCGAAAATTCTAGGAGAAAATTCGACGTCAAACGGCTACAAATGCAAGCGAGAGAACCAGTGGCAGCACTGCCAAGCAGCCATCAAAGATGCTGCCTCTGAAGTGCTAGGGTTTACACGGCCACCACAACGAAATCCCCAGTTTGACGATGAGTGCCGGCGAGGGCGAGCACATGAGACAAGAGACATGCAAAGAGGCACTGCAAAGAAGGAAACGAGCAGCTCGTGAACAGAAAAGGAGTGAGAAGCACAAACTTCTCAGAAAGAAAAAAATCGAGGAGATAAAGGGATGTCACAACAGGAACGATGTTCGAAAGTTTTACAAAAAGGTAAAACAAACCACCAGGGCTTATACACCCAGAACCGAACCCTGTAGAAACCATCATGGGAACATCGTAGTGGAACCACAGTCCGTGCTGAGGATATGGAAAGACAACTTTTTCAAGCTGTATAATGGCGATGACGAGCAAAACTCCAACAGAAATACAGAACCATTCAATTTGGGTGAAGCCAGGCCAACAATTCCACTAGACATGAGTCGTTCCGGACATGTATAGTTCCAGGAACTATGTCCTCTCCCGGAGACATTTCCTTTCGTTCCGAAGTCTGAACCTAAATAGTTCCGGACATGGACATGAAAGAACTAAACATGTTCATAGTTCCGACTGGATATGGTATGAAAATGGAAAGAGAACGAAATAAACATGTTCGTTCATAGTTCCGACTGGATATGGTATGAAAGTGGAAAGAGCATGAACTAAACATGTTCGTTCATAGTTCCGACTGGATATGGTATGAAAGTGGAAAGAGAAAAAACAAAACACATGTTTGTTGAGCAGTTCATAGTTCCGGCTGGATATGGATATGTATGATATGAAAGTGGAAAGAATCGCGCTCTTGTGCTTGTAGGTATACACTAACACTATTCACATACAAATGGAACGAATGAATGTGAAATACCAAACCAACCACCATTGTATTAGCATGTGTAGGTAGGTTGAAGATGGATTGAAGCGTGTTTGTATTGTTAATATGATCTAGAACGAAATGAACGTTGATCGGTCTGATGTCTGATATCTCTGTTAATACTCATAGTTCCGAAGGTTCGTAGTTCCTCGCGTATGACATAGTTCCTTTGGATCGGAGTCGGAACTATGAACATTAAAAGACAAGATTCTAGTTTATTTCGTTTATGAAAGATGAAAATGAAAAATGATGTGCATTTTATTCGTGGTATTAGCAATTAAGCATGTGTAGTGTATCTTTGATTGTTTGTTATTGTTTTGTTGGTTTTTGTTTGTGGTTTGTGGATTGAAAGAAACCAACCAAGAAAACAACTCTGCCTTTCGCTTACATGTTACCATGTTTAAGTTTGTATGCATTTACAGAACCTTAACAGTTCCGCGGAACTAGTTCCAGGAACTAGTTCCAGGAACTAGTTCCGACTACCAAAAGAACCGTTCCATGTTCGTTCCGGTCATGGAACTGTTTTGCGCAACTCTAAATTCCACCCACCCGACATTGTCAAAGTGAAGATAGCGATATCTTAACTTAAGTTAAGACGGCCTAGCCAACGAACTGTACAAAGCAGCTGGAGATGGTTTGGTTAGGAGCATGCACGAGCTCATCTGCAAAATTTGGTCGGAGGAAATCATGCCCGACGAATGGAACTTTAGCATCCTATGCCCGATCCTCAAGAAAGGAGATCCCCTGAACTGCACCAACTACAGAGGTATAAGTCTCCTTAACATCGCCTTAAAGATGTTGTCTGCCGTGCTGTGTGAACATTTGAAGCCTTTCGTCAACAACCTGAAAGGTCCTTATCAGTCGATACCTACCACCTTTTCATCGACAAGGCCGCGTATAACAGCCTCTTAAGAGAACAACTATATAGAGCAATGTCTAGTTTTGGCATTCCAGAAAAACTCGTCCGACTGTGTAAGATGATAATGGAAAACTCTTGCTGTTCCATGATGGTCGGGAAAAACAAAACGGACGCATTTGATGTCAAAAAAGGTTTTAGACACGGCGATGAGCTGTCATGCGATTTCTTCAACATCATTCTTCAAGAGATTGTGCAAAACTCCAACGTCAACACCAGATTCACAATATCTTTCAAAAATCCGTCAAGCAACTAGGACACGCAGACGACATTGACATAATTGGAAGAACACAGCGTGATGTCAGTGGAGCGTTCGTGACACTTGAGGCCAGGGAGATGGGTCTAACGGTTAACGAGGGCAAGACCAAGCTAATGCCGTCAACAAGAAAGGACAACCAACATCGACGTCTTGGAGCAAACGTCAGCATAGACAGATTAAACTTTGAGGTAGTTAAAGCCTTCGTCTACCTAGGTTCTGCTTTAAACTCAGACAACAACACCAGCGCTGAAATCAAACGAAGAATCACTCTCTCCAATCGCTGCTTCTTTGGACTTAGAAGGCAATTGAGTAGTAAGTACTCTCCCGAGCAACTAAAGTGACACTCTACAAAACCCTTATCATCCCATGGACCATGACAACATCCGATGAAAACGCTTTGGGCTGCTTCGTGAGAAAAATTCTTCAAGTGATTTTTGGTCCCGTATGCATAAATGGAGAATGGAGACCAAGATTCAATCAAGAACTATACGAGCTGTTCAGCGACACTTACCTAGCCAGAAAAATTAAGGTGGTTGGGTCATGTAGAGTGAATGGAAAATGATGATCTGGCTCGTAGAGTCTTCGAATCCAACCCGGAAGGACGTCACAGAAGAGGAAGACCGGAACTCAGGTGGAGCACACAATTTGGCGTGCGAAACTGGAGACAGCTAGCTAGGGACCGAGACGCTTGTTGGATGAGGCCCTGTTCCGACCTGGACTGTAGCGCCACCATAAGTAAGTGAGGTGATTTTAAATGAAATCGTGGGAAATTTTCTGAGGACAGAAATAAAAAAAAAATGGTTTAACTTGATAACCGAGTGCTGCAGAAAGTATTGGCTTGTAAGCTTTTATATTAATATACAATTGTATAGATTTTGTCGGGGAAAATTGTGAGTAATATCGATTTGAAATTACGGGAAAATTTTTGCGAATAATTAGCATTTCTGCAAATATCTCGGCTACAAAGCCTTCAAACATTCAAACGACTTAAAACCTTTCTATCGATGTAAAATTCGATGGGTTTTGGAAGACATTTTTTTCTTGCCAAAATTTTGTCAAGGGGTGCCCATGATATTTTTCGAAAATCACGAAGAAATCGATTTCACTGAATTCAACACATTTAAAGTTTTCATTATCCTTAGTTTACTACTGAAAGCCAAACTCCATTCCGAGCTCTGGCTGCCGAGAATTTAGCATCCGAAGATATTCTTTCTATGGGTGATATGCATGATGGACATTTTCAGAAAATCTAAATTTTTGGTAAAATACAATAATTTGAAAGTTACATTTCGAAGACAGATTTAAAACACACTTCAAAAATGGCAATGTAAATAAATGCCATATGCCCTGCACAAGAGTGGCTTCACCTTAGGCAATTTACCTTCTTATTTTATACTCCATGAAAGTGCGTATACACCACAGTGAACACAAATACCTTTCGACAAACAGTTTACAAAGCAGAAGAAATCAAAATCGTCTTATTGCTCGAGCTTCGATGAGGCACTAGTACTGGTAGTTTTATTCCGTTTTTTAAGCCCCGTGAATTCATATTCCACAATTTAAATTTGACACTTTTCGTTTATGAATGTATGAACATGGTTTGAAACTTCTACTACTTCTGTTGCGAGGAAGACAACCACTTCCGATTTAAATTGTGTTTTATCTTAAACAAGAAAATGTATTATACAGCAGAATCAACTGTTCTAACCCGAACATCATTTTGAGGACCACCAAGAGTGTCTTGCCTTACTTAAAAGAAAATCAATAAATACCACCGTTTATTTATAATTATTATCATGTCTTCTTGATATAAGACGTCTATAATAAATTCCAGCAGAAAAACGATAAAAAACAAGGAAACCTATAACACACTCATGACATCGAAAAATTCTCGTGCGAATATTTTCCCAACTCAACAGGATACCACACCTCAGTGCCACACCATTAATTCGTTATTTTCTAAGAACCCATTGCCCGACACAACGACGACGACGATGAAAAGGACTCGTACAAAAATTCGCACTGTATCCAGAACTTATGCTCTTCTATAGCCAACAAAACCACTCCTTAATTAATTTCCATATACATAAATAGAATGGAACATTCTAAAAGCAATATTACACCTAACAGCGGCGAAGACGACAACGACAAGTACTGCTGTCTTACACCATTTTGGCTTTTAGTAGTTTCCAGTCTTTCAACGAACGTGACACATCCTCTTGGGAGGACACTCGACACTGCTTCTGCTCGTCGAATAAATACATTTTATATCTCATTCGGTTTCCTTTCACAAGGATGGGCAACAAAATAGTTACATTCACCGAACAGCAATTGGACGATTACCAGGTGATTTCCACTTGAGAGCATAGCAATGCACTGTGTCCTCCTGAGTGTTGCTGTGGCTGGCCAGGACTTGGACAGACGAGGACATCTCATCGATGTCCTGTCCGGTTCCCTATAGAACTGGATACTGCAATTCTGCAGACAACACTCGACACACTTGAATTTTTTGCTGAAAATCCTGGTTGTCTTCAACAATTTTATTTTTGGAATATTTTTTTTTCTTTGCCATGCTTCGGGATCAACCAAACAACTTGTATTTTGGGTGACCATGCACCATTCAATTTCGGGGAACGATAAACTTTCAACGGTCTCATCGGTCGGCGGCGGGCGGTTGGTCGGTGTGGTGGCGTGGTGGTGCATTTTGGATTAACAAAAAAAAAAAAAACAACAATCGTTATTTTATCTTGCGAACTTTTGGCTACCTCTTCAACAACAAGGACTGTACGTTTTTTACACGAAAGGAGATTTTACGGTAAATTAGCTTAATACAGTGATATATTCTATGGGGAGTGTGTTGTAGTGAGTGCTTGGTCCTTAAAGTGATGTAGTGGTCTTCTGTTTGTATTTTGTTTTTGTCTTGTTGACTTTATTCAAGAGTGCATTTTTGTATAAGTGGAAGATCTTTTTCAACAGAAATTAAGTAAATTCATGCTGCTTAAAAAAAAAACTGTTTTTTCTCCAACGTCCTTGGATGTAAAAAAAATGTACTTATGCGCGTTTGAGTGTGCTGAGCTCGGGAACTCAGCTGCCGTTGTCATACCTGAGTCTCAGCCTGTGAAGACTTGTTATACGGTATAAGATATTAATATGGTTCATACATATTTCGAAAAGTATTGGAATTTATTTGCAAGAGCGGTGATTTATTCTTCAATTCCATGCGACTTGAAGAATGAAAACCATCATCTTTTCAGTTTTACAAAAATAATTTCAACAAGAAGGTTCATAAAGAATATAATACAGTCACATCGCCAGAGTGGCCACTTACTATAAGCTCCTCAGAACTATACGTTGATCGGTGTGCTGAGCACTAATGTGCGATTTTGTGAAATTTGTTTCAATTTCAGTCAACTATATGTGTATCAGTGATGTTGATTCTCATCCACGACTGTCCTGTGACAAGTGATTCTCATGCTTCTTGGACACGCAGGACGCAGCTCTTCTTGCGTCTTGTGCTAATTCTAATTCATTTCTTGGAATGCAGTGGCAACTGCGGTAACTTTATATCAAACGTCAAAAACATTCAATGTATTTCTAATGGTTTGACAGAGTTCACAAATTCTCCCGCAAGAAACTTTTGCGTGTAAAATCGAGAGATAGTTTTCTGGAGTTTTAGGGAGTAACCGAATAGACCGATTATTTTAAATCAGGGTTCGTAGAACGATAAAATTTAATTCGATCGCGATCGATAAATTCAACCGGGAATTTAATTTTTAATTCGATCGCGAATTTTATTTTTCGGTTCTTTGAGAATAAAATTTGTGTTCACGATCGAATTAAATTTTTCGGGAACTGAAAAATTAAATTCGATCACGAATTTATCACAGAAGATCCAAAAAAGTTCCATTCACGAACCGATCGTTAAATAAAATATAAAAAAATTTCGGTTGTTGTTTGTGTGCATATGTATTTAATTGAAATATACTCAAATTAACATAATTAACATACAATATGAAAAGTTTAATGTTTTTATATTAGTCGTGTTTTTTTCACTACTCAGTAGCCAGTAAAGTAATCAAGTGCGAATAAAACGCTCCAACTCACTTTATCTGTCAAATTCAATTTGTATGGCAAGATGGACTTGAGGGTTGCGTCTCGGATTACAAAAATTAGCAAATACTTCAATCTAAGTGAGTTCAGATAAGCTCATTTCATTAGATTTGCGTAGCAAAATAATTCTTTTCAACGCTATCAGCGCTATCTTCATTTCAATAATTGAAAGTTCTATCGCCGGCACAACTGTCATTTTTTTACTGGCCTTTTTATCGACTGTAATCCAAATTGTTTTTGTTTGCCAAGGGAAATTTTGCTTTGCTGGCTACTGGGTAGTGAAAAAAACACGGCTATTGTTAACAACTCAATAAGTTCGCTGTTTAGTTTGACTTGTTGTGGCGATGACCGACGACGACGGCGACGCGTGTCGCGACCGACGTGAGCATGTGCGATGGGCAATGTGCATCATGCAGTGTAGAGCCATGCATTCAGGTACGCGAAAAATATTTGCATGAGAAATGAGAATTTTATTTTTTTCGGATCGCGAGAAGGTCGAAAAAAGAGAAGTATCGATATTTTTCAGATCGCGAACGATATTTTACCATTGTTGTGACGACAAAACATGTCGCGACATAGCATGTTGTTTATCATGTAGAGCCATGAAGGTAGGTACTTTTTTAAAACGTCTTTTTATATTGCCAGTCACTAGTCCTTTTAATTTCTTATCACATCTTAAACATGATGCCATATTATTTTCTTGTTCATAAAAGCATAATTATTCACTTCGAATTCTTTTTTTCGTCCCATTTTAAACAACCGAGATCAAACAAAACAATAAACAAGAAACAACCATAGGTATACCGCAAAACACATTCAAAGAATATTTTTTTTTTCGATATTTTCACTTTTCGGATCCTTTTTAATTTCTCTTCGTGAGAGAACAAAATTTGAGGGGAATTTTATTTTTCCGATTTCTCACGAATGATAAAAAGAGAAAAAAAAAATTCAATTCGTGCCGAGAGAGATCGGATATTTTCGGATCCCGAGAAAAGTATCTGTATGAGAATTTTATTTTTTTCGGATCGTGAGAATATCGGAAAAAAGTGAGAAGTATCGGTATTTTTCGGATCGCGATCGATATTTTACGAACCCTGTTATTGAAATATCTTCAGTTTTCAAAAATATTTTCAATTTTGACGGATTTATTCGCCTCCAGGAACTTTTTCCTCAGTTTCGCCAGCTTTTCCGAAACTGTTGTGATTTGAGTGCCGAAATCCGTTTCCTGGCGGGCGTCATAGCAGCGATAGACGTTGTGGATTTTTGGATTGGAAGGCCCGGGTTGTTCTGTCGGGGTTGGATGTGGCATATTCTTCATAAATGCGGACGGAGGGAGACGTCAACGTCAACGTCAGTCATCTTCAAGGGCTGGAACAGGCTGGTGGTGCTGTTGACAAGGTGGATTTATTACTTCTCCCTTCTCCGGTGAGCTGGTGTCTTCAACTCGTTTCCCGAGCATCGAGTATATTGGGGACGGGGTCGTGTTTTTCCATCCACATCTAAAACGAAAAAAGAATCTCTGCGGGTGTGGGCATTCGAAAAATGAACGTCCCCTACCTTTGCAAGTCCAGCAAATGTAATTGCGTGTGTCCTTTCCTCTTAAAGCGTGGAAGCCTCGATGTCAGTTCAGAGATGGCACTAAGGGCTGGTGGAACTGTGGCAGGTCCTAAACGGGTTGTCGCGACATTTTTTGTTTTTCAGAATGAAAACGTAGCAGCCGTAACCAGGGTGCCAAAGCGCATTAACCAGGATTGCAAAAGGGACTGGAGCATCTACGTCTCTATATCCTGCTGCACGGAACAGCCTTATACGGCTGTAGGTATGGGGAGTAGAGGGAAACTTTAAACGTGAATTCCGTTATAATTTGATAGAATTCATAATAGTGAATAACTTTCCTAGCCAACCTTTATCAGACCATATTGGTGGTCCTATGGAGTTGAAGGATTCGGTTATGGACTCAAATTTGCCATTTTTTTTAAGCACTTTGTGCGACTTCTCTTCAGGCCCGTAGCCAGGATTTCGGTTCGGGGGGGGGGGGGGGCTTGTTCAATTTCGAAGAAGTAATTCTATATGCAAAAATTAAAAAAAAAAAAACTACATAATGTAAATGTAATGTAAACAGCTGACAAGGATATTGCGTTTTCGAAGTAGAGTGTTAGATTTTCCATTTCATTTACTCGATTGGAGGCAGCAAAACCTGGAAGCAGAGCTTGAAACGAAAGTAAAACGTCCTCGTTGACCATAAATCTGTCAGTACGATTTTGTATAAGAGAATCTAGACAGGGAATAAGTATAGAAACTCTAAAATAGTCTTCTGGACATGATTTTTCTGGATTAGAGCGCGTTGTTTGTTTCAAAGAAAGCCTTGGAATTGTTATGCTGACTTCAAATAAATCCCTGGCAAGTTGTGATGCGGATTGAAAAGCGTCTCTGGCAGTTTCTATTATGTTCTTAAGAGAACTTAAGACTTCTTTCGTGTGATTTATTGCAGACACGAAATTTAAAGATTCATTTTGAAGGAAAATTGATAAGGGTAGCGTTAAACTAAAAAGTTTTTCGCATACCATGAGGCTTACCAGAAAATAACTTCTTTGAATTGCTGCTAACAGAGTTGATGCTTTTGAAGACATTGCCCACGTCTTGGTGGATATTTCTTCAAGACTAATAGCAATACATTTGAAGAGCTCTACAAATGAAAGAATGCTGTCATGCCTTTCAATAAACCTTGATTTCAGAACAATATACATAAGTAGTGAGGAACTAATAAGAGAATATACAAACTTTTGTTTAAATATTTTTTTTTAAAATCATTTCGGGAGGGGCTTGAGTCCCTCTAGCCCTCCCTCTGGCTACGTGCCTGCTCCTCTTCGTATTAATGTTGTCTGATGCTCTGAGTCAGATCAACTTATCTTGGGCGCTCATTGATAAATATACCCTGTTTCCCCTTATGGGTGTACCCATACTGGCCCTATCAGTGGACACAGAAGTTCGTTTGATATTGTTAGTACTTCTGCTTGTAAAAGCTCTCCAAGATTTCTTAAAGTTCATTGATATTTAGGTATGCGGTGTGAACGCGGATGTATGTTGCTTCGGTCAAGTCCGAAAGATTAGGTGAAGTGCTCATTCCAGAGTGCCCAATACGTCCTTACTAGATTTTCTTTTTTAAGCTTTGTGCACCAGTCAGTTCCTTGGTTATTCTCAAGATAGTCTTGCCGTCTCCGTAAAGCTCTCCCTACTTTCTGCTGTACAAGAAATTCAGCTCGTCTTTTTCTTCATTGATCCTAAGCCTCTGAGCGACTATTCTTTCAATACAAGACTGTGATATACTCGTTCTCATTCCGTGAGATAGGTGGTTCCTGAATTGTTGGCTTTTTCTTTTTTTTATAATTCGCTCTTTTGGCAGAGAAACTGTGAACGCATAAGAAATGAAGGGAGGGGTATGAAAGGAGGTTTCGGTTTACCTACCTCCTGAATTGATCATTGGAATTATTGGGAAAGACAGAGTATGTGGAAGAGAGTTCCATATTCGCGTAGTACGGCTAAAAAACGATTCTCTGTATATCACAGTACGTCCGAAGTTGGGCATGACGGCTGGTGAGCATTCTTGGAAGCGCCAATATTAAAGTTGAATTGTTTAAGGGGAGAAATGCAACGGGCTATTTAGCTAGAGCCGTCGAAGTAGCGATAAAGCAGATTTAAAACTTAAATTTTAGTGCGAGAGATGTATTTCAGCAAACGGAATAAGAAAAATATAAAACGACAATCTTAAGCAGTTTGAAAATAGAAAAAAAATCTTTTTCAAATATTTGTTTGCTTTTGCATCCTATCGTCTATCTGTTGTTTTACTTATTTATTGTTTTCATTCTTCCTCCCCAAAGGGTTCACAAACGTTTTCGTGAAATTCGACCGGATTTGGTGCCACGCCAAATGACCGAAGGACAAGCATCCAGTGTCAAAATTCCACGTGAGTGCATTGAAAAATTACCCGAACTAAAAGAGAATCCATTTCGTACCAGAATATGCGAAGCATTTTCTCGTGACGGTCTCGGCAATTTGTCGTTCGAGGATTTCCTTGACTTTCTATCCGTGTTCAGCGAACAGGCGCCAAGAGACATCAAGGTTTTCTATGCTTTCAAGATTTATGGTAAGTTCAAAAAAACACACAGACTCGCAAGACTACAAATAAAAACAAAATAAAAACACCAAATGCAATTGAAAACCAGTAATTGCATCTGGCAGTACTTTAAACCACATTCAATCGACTGTAAATAATTGCGTAAATATTTACAATTCGTTCTCGAAGATTGAAAAATAATATAGTTCATGTATTTTTTTTTCGATCTATTTTTATGTTCGTCCTTGGATCTGTTTTATCTTTTATGGGAACCAGACTTCGACCAGGACGGTTTCATTGGACGTGCCGACCTTAAATCTGTTCTGACAACAATGACAAAAAATGACCTTAGCCCCGAGGAACAGCAACAGATTGCGGATAAGGTTATCGAAGAGGCGGATGTCGATGGTGATGGTCAATTGTCCTTTCTCGAGTTCGAGCATGTTATCCTACGGGCACCAGATTTTCTATCGACATTTCATATAAGGATTTAAGAGTGCATAACCAGCTTCAGCTGTGCTTTGTTGTGGTGATGCTGCTGGTGGCATGCTGTCAAGATATTCTTCTAACTTTCTTCTTCAAAATGGTTTCTCTTTGACGGCAATATTTTCTACATGTTTGGTTAAATTTTATGGAGAAGGTTTTTTTTTTCTTTTTAGGAGCTATAATACAATGTGAACGTTCAGTGGAATTTTGTATCGAGGTTGTTTTTGATATATTGTTGTTATTAGTAATCTGATAAAAGGTTATGCCAACTGTGTGGAGTTTCCTGTCCTTATGAAGCTGAGATAATAAAGATAGTACAATCTTATTTTCTCTATACTGTACCTAGTGCTTCATTTTTTTTATGGCAGATCAATGAGAGTATCGTATTCGACAAAAACTTTATGGTGCCTTGTAATGAGGGCAAGTGACATAAGGCTTACTTGGAAAAACTGGTCTTATTTCACTATTCAAAGTAAAAAATAGAGCGACTTTAACAAAAAATTATATTATTGTTGTTGTATTGTTTGGCCTCCAACTTCTTCCGAAAAATCAAAATTAATTGTTTTGTTGCATTGATCAATATATTTCGGCAACAAGTGCCATCATCAGCATCTACAATTAGCAATAATAAAATATAAGTTAGACATAATAAATACCTACAGTTAATATTAAAAAGATAATGATAATGTTTTCATTTCTAACAGCGATAAGGGAAATGTCACAATTATTGGAAAGCAGTCAGATTTTAAGAAGAAGATGGAAGAGTTACTTAATAACACTGCCAGTTTTGAGTTATTAACTACCGACCCTACCGAGTCACTTAAACAAAAACAACCGGCTTATAAGTACGCTTCAGAACAAAAACAGAAACTTCATAACACAACAACAATCGTCTTTTTTGCGCACATACACTGCACTACCACCACGGATTTTTGGACAGGTTAAAATTTACAAGGCAAGCTTGCCTCTCCGACCGATTATTTCGACTATTAACTCAGCTTGCTACAAACTTTCTAGATAGTATGTACTTAGCAAAATTGTTGAGAAAATCGTTTCATCAAAATATTCCATCAAAAATTCAAAAAAAATTGTAAAATTCATCACTAAAAAAACAATTTTTACCTGGATATAAATTGGTATTATTTAATGTTTCCAACAATATTTCCACTGATTTAGCATTGGACATTGTCAATAAAAATTTTGATGATCGAATAGAACCAAATAAATACATAAGTACATCAATACCCAAGAAACAATTTATGAACTTGCTTAAGTTTTGCCTTGTGGACTGCAACTATTTCTGTTACAAGGGAAAATGGGATCTTCACTAGCTCCGGTATAAGTAGAATGGGTTCTTGAAGAAGTGATTGACACCGCTTTTTCAACATTGATTTCGAACCTCAATTTTGGAAGGCTTATGTAGATGATCACATCAAAGCCATTCCTTTTGATAAATTTTATGTACATATGTACTTAAAAAAGCACTTGAAATGTATCAGCCAAATTAATAAACATAGACTAGCGAAGGACTTGGTCTTAGTATGCAGACTAGTGGAAAATGCTATTAATAAAATAAAATTTCTCTTTACCCGCCATTGGTGACGCAAATTTGACTTTGATCAATGGTGACGCCGGTCTCACGGACCGGGTTTTTCAACTGAAGATTTTTCGAAATGTGTTACTTATATTTCGTGTTTTTTTTTTAAATGTGCTCCGTATAAAACAAAGATATAAAATCAACAGAAGCACTTTTATTACAATACACAAATTCACAAAATTGTTTTTTAGAGCATTAAAAAATAAAAGTTCTTTAATAATACATTTTTTTTATTAGGTAAACAATTACATATTTATTATTGAAAATTAAGTTTTTTGGTCTCTCGACATTAGGAACTTTAGTAAAATGAACAAAAATTTATATCCTTCCAAAAAAACAAAACAAACAAAATACATCTCAAAAAAACTAAATTTCTTCATTGAAACACCTGCCGCAATATCGCACTACGTGTTCAAGACAAAAATATTGTTTCAATTTCTTTTCCATCCCCACTCCTAGCACCGTCCAGTTCTTGAAAATCCCAATGACCAAGGTCCACCATCTACATGTAAAATCTCTTACGGTATAAGACAATCCTTGATTATTTTACCTACATAAACGGTGACACACGGTCTCACAGACCGGGATAGTGAAAAAAATACACAACGTGTGCTCACAACGAATTTTCGACGTCACTTGATGGTGTGGGATGTGCAATGCGGCAGCTACTCGAAAGGGTATCAAAAAACAATGAAGGAGAAAAAAGTTAAACGCATTTTTTAGTACGCCCGGTCTCTTAGACCAGTACGTCACCATTGGCGGGTTAAGTGACGTTTATTAACTTAGTCCACCTTGAAAGGTAGATTAGCAAAAAACTAAGCAAGAAATGTGTCAATCGTGAAAGAAATAAAAAGATATAATAATAAATGTCGGTGTGAAAATAAATTCTTTCAAATCTGATAGAACTTCAATTATAATTTATTGAAATCGCTCGGTTTGGTGTCATTAATAAAATCAGAAATTTCTTCTATGTGCGATGTCGCAACGGATAACAAGACAATAAAAGGTTCCATCCATAAGAAGTGCACACAATCGATAATGAGCTTAAAAATTGGAACGATCGTGTAGGATACAGCATTTTATAGCATTTTCAAAAAAAAAAAAAGTTATATGGCGGACCCTTTATATTGAATTTATAGGGGAGTCATTGAAGCATTTTAGGTCCGAATTTTTTTACTGTGAACCGATTTGCATGAAATTTTGGAATTAGGCTCGTCTTACCCTTAACTTCAAAAGTGAAAATGATTTGAACTCCGCCACCACCCTGGGGGTGGTTGCCACCCCTTCTCGGGGTGATTTTTTTTTTAATTTTTTCAAAAAATCATTTATAAAGTTTTTCAAAAAATCCAATACTTTTCAAGTTATTGGCAATTGAAAATTCGAAATTTTTTCACGTTTTTCATTGTTTTTTTGCAAATATCTCCAAAAATATGCGTTTCATCGAAAATTTTATTAAGAACAAAATTGTAGTAGGTAAAACAATGAACAATTTGGTTTTTTATAAAGTATTCTAAGTGCAACATTAAGCTAGATATTAAAGATCAAAGCCGTTTTTTACTTTGTCTGAAATTTAATCGATGCATTTATGCATTCAAACACAAAAGGGTTTTATAGTGCTTGAAATAAGCTTTAAGATGAGCACTATTAAAAGTCTTTTGCACGTAAGATAAGTGAGCTGCATTGCAAATAAGGGGAGCATCTAATGTTTTTTAAGTGCCATTTCCACCAAAATTAAAGTTAATTGTATTCCGCCTAGAATTAACTTTATTATGAAGAAATTGATAGATAGTATCAGTTTGGCTGCTTCAGGACACATATTTTTTAAAAAACTCACGATTAAAAAAAAGCAAAATTTCAAATTAAAAAAAAACACTTTCTTTTCATAATATCTCAAAAATTACGACATATACATACGTATAAAAGTGTAAGGATTAAAAATTTAGGTATTTTTCTGACAAACAATTTGTTTTTTTTTTGTTTTTTCTGTCAAACAAAAATTTACTGAGATATGATTGTTTAAAGAGCGCGTGGCAGCGCAATCACAGCCTCTCTTAATCCCTTTAACCCTTCACCGTTTTGAAAAAAAGTTTTTTACTCTAAATTGCAATGAAGGATGTTGTAGCTCTCTTAATTACCTTTACAATGGTTTTTTAAAAATTGTGATAGCATGAAAATTGAAGGAGTTATGGTCCAAAAATGTATCATTTTTTTTCTACTTAGTAACTGAAAATTTCGGAGTGTGAATATTGCGAATTTTCAATTGCCAATAACTTGAAAAGTATTGGATTTTTTGAAAAACTTTACAGATGTTTCTTTGCTTAAAACTAGGCCTTCTATCGATATCCGAGGTTATTTTGAAAAAAAAAAAAAAATTCACCCCCGAGAAAGGGTGGCGGAGTGGTGGCGGAGTGGTGGCGGAGTGGTGGCGGAGTGGTGGCGGAGTTCAAATCATTTTCACTTTTGAAGTTAAGGGTAAGATGAGCCTAATTCCAAAATTTCATGCAAATCGGTTCACAGTAAAAAAAAATCGGAGGTCAGGCCGTATTTTTCGCTTCAATGACTCCCCTATTAGCGAAATCGATGTTTTCGTGATTTTCAAAAACCCTTGTCAAAGTTTTGGACATAAAAAAATTCGGAACCCATCGAATGATACAGAAAGGTCTGCTCGAACTCTATTCCAACTCTATTACAAGTATTTTGAGGGCCTGGTATCCGAGATTTTTACAATTTCAAATCGATATTACTCACAATTTTCCTGGACAACAGATATACAATTGTATATTAATATAAAGGCTTACAAGTATTCTTTCTGCCATTGAAAGCGAATATTTTTAGTCGGCTTGTTTCCTTATACAGTAACGATTTTTTTAATTACTAAGTGTATTTTTCTATGTCCCTCTATGCATGAATGTACTGAAGGTTTATATAAAATACACTTTCTTAAAACAACTTAACTGTTTCTTAATCTACTTCTCTTTTCTCCCAAAACAAATTCGGTTCCTCTTTTCCAAGTGGTAACGCTGACAGAGAGTTGCAAAAGATTATACGATTAGTTCGGCATCAGCCGTTCGAAAAGCAGGTCATAGTGCGCTGACTATATTTTTAAGTGTATTTCAGATATTTTCAAGAAACAGGCACCTTTGGACAAAAAAGTTCTCCCATTAGGAAGAGGCCCATACTGCACATTAGATATGGACAAAGTATAAATCAAGTCTCACACTTGAAAAATCAGACACACAAACCCACGGATGGCGGATTGTCTTCAAAGCATGTATGTTATTTAAATAAGTATTGACATTGGTAAGGTTTTTGAGAGGCTTTTAAGCGCCTTTCTGTCTGCACATTTCTGTAACGATAAGTTGGAAAAATTAACGGGTTCATGAAGAACATAGACCTTTAGCTTTAAATCAAACAATCTAGAATGGAAAATTAGTCAGTTGAAGCGTTCATTCAATGTCAAGTGTATATGAACGAGCTTATAGGATGTAACTGATGTGGTTGTTCATTTGAAAATGGGTGGTTTTGCTTTCATTTAACAAGGGTAGTAGGAACCGATTGGCTACAAAACTTTCCTTTTTCGTAGATACAATCCTGTTTTTGCTTCTCAAAGTCATGAATATATTAAGGAGATCGGAGGTATTTACTACCTTTTCTCTAAATCAGCACAACTTTCTTACTACAAGGTACTCAAAATTATGAGAATCAAGGAGAACGAAGGAAAATAAATATCGGATTAAACTATTACTTACGATTTGTTCGGCTTTAAGGGAAAATTCTGTATTCCCTCGATTTTAATCATAATTTAAAAATCGATGATCTGTCTGTCTTTGAGTATAAAAGCTCTGACAATTGGTCAATATCCCCCAAAAAAATAAAGAATAATTTTTTAATTTAAAAAATGTCCTTTATGAAAATCTTTATTTATATGAGGACTTCAATGCGTCAGCATATGTGATAAACTTCTTGTGACCATCAAAAATCTTGTGAAACATAATAAGAAAAAAAGTTCTTCAATAAGAAAAAGAAAACGGAATTAAACGGAAAGTGAAAGTGTTAATTTTACACTTTGTTTCATTTTGTGTTAAAAGTTTATAAATAGCAGCTACAATTGAAGGTAAATTGTGTGGCGTCAACATTACAACAACCATAAGTAGATGGCACTTTAAAATGTAAATATTTTCAGATAGTATTGAAGCCGTACTAAAATAAAAACACGTGGTAATGCTGCAAAATTATAATAATCTACTGTCTTATCAAAGCAACACGATGCAAGAACTGAAAATGAACATTTTAAATTTTCCATATTAATGTTCTTTCAAATGAAGAAAGGGAAAAGCAAGGCATACAATGCAATTGGTAATTTAATTACGACAATAACTAGCAACTATAAGAACCGGTGCTGAGTTGAAATTCTGTAAAATCATCAACATTCAGCAATAAGCTCCTTAGTACGAAGAAGCAATTTATTGGCAAGTTCAGTTTTGCAAACCGCAGATCGTTACCGCAGAATTGAACTAAAAGTCCTCATTTCTTGCAAACGATCTTATTTGCAAAATGGATAGGTATAAGCTGATTAAGAAGACTCAGAGCACATTATTTCTGAAAATATATAATAAATCTTTGACAGTTTGCAATTTATTGGACCACATTTTTCGGCACTCCAAAATGGATCGGTGACGGATAAGGTAAGTACCTGTAGCGGATCAAGGATCAACTGGATATCGGAATAAAAATTGTGATCATTGAAAGGTTACACCCGATATGGCTCACCTGATCCACCCCTATTGGAATAAATTCCCACCAGTGGATCCACTTATGACAAAACTACTTGGCACATTTCTTGGTATTATGGGCTGTCTCTCATTTGTTGGCAACGGACTGGTTGTGTACATATTTTCAACAACAAAATCCTTGAGGACACCAGCCAATTTATTGGTACTGAATCTGGCGTTTTCGGACTTTTGCATGATGGCTACCAATTGTCCAATGATGGCAATCAATTTATTCTTCGAAACATGGGTTTTGGGACCTTTTATGTGCGACTTGTACGCCATGTTGGGTTCCGTTTTCGGAGCGAATTCAATTTGGTCAATGAGTATGATTGCTCTGGACCGATATGAAGTTATTGTCAAGGGTGTTTCGGGGCGACCAATGACAATTAAATTGGCAATAATCAAAATTGTAGCCATTTGGACAATGGCAACATTTTGGACGATCGCACCAATGATGGGATGGAGCAGGTAAGACATTACAAATTTTGACTCAAAATAGTCTTGACTCATCGCTAAATTGTTTGTTCTTAGATATGTTCCCGAGGGAAACTTAACCTCATGTGGATTAGATTACCTCGAACAAGATTGGAATCCAAAAAGCTACTTGATTTTCTATACAATATTTGTATACATCTTGCCATTGTTTACAATTTGCTATTCCTATTGGTTCATTATTGCGGTAAGTAGAACAAAATGAACCTCCAAGCCACTGTTGTGTGACTTTTGTTTAAAGGCTGTTGCAGCTCACGAAAAAGCTATGCGCGAACAAGCCAAGAAAATGAATGTCAAATCATTGCGTTCTTCGGATGATGCCGAAAAGAGCGCCGAAGGCAAATTGGCCAAAATCGCTTTGGTCACAATTTCTCTATGGTTCTTCGCATGGACACCATATGGAATATTAAATTGGATGGGATTTTTCGGATCAGAAGCCTTAACCCCAACTATGACAATTTGGGGTGCGGTATTTGCAAAATCGGGTTCATCATATAATCCAATTGTGTATGGGATAAGGTAAAATAAAACGAAGAAGCAAACGGAGTGCCATTTAAATAATTTGTTGATTTTAAAGCCATCCAAAATACCGGGTTGCTCTTAAGGAGAAATGCCCTTGCTGTGTCTGTGGTGAAACTGAAGATCCGAATGCCTCGAAAGGTAGTGATTCTACCTCACAAGCAACCAACAGTGAAACAGCAGCATAAATTTAAGTTAAAAGATAATATTATGTTGTTTGTTGTATTTATCAAAAACTCGAAAAGTATTATTTTGTATAGCTATGTAAACGTCACGCACTATTAAACTCTTCTTACTTTAAATAATTATCGAAATAAAGCATTGACATCTCAAATTTAATAAATTGTTTTATTGTTTTGCATATGCTTATATTTTCTCTATCATTTTTGAACAAAATATTGGGAAAAAACGGAATAAGTTATTGCAACTACAACTTTGAAAAAATGTCAACAGACAAAGTTTTTTATTTGGACATCCTAGTACTGGATTCCGAGGCATGATCGGATGTCAAGGCATCAGAAAGAAGGAAATGTAAGGTTTATCTACCAAGCGACAGGGATGGAAATTGACAATTGCCAATTGTACTCAAAATTTTTTTTAAATTGTATTCATTTGGTACCAATTGTATCGAAAGTCAATTTCATAGAAAAGAATATAAGAAAAAAACATGTTTTGTTTTCCTTTATTATAAAAATGTAACACAAAATAACAAATTCATTAACAAAACTGACAGACTGTTAATTCTGTAGGTACTCTCATCAACAATCAATGAAAAATATTGTTGATTTGCCAACGGTGAAATTATTTTGGAATTTTCTGGAGCTAATAACAATAAGTCTTTAATAATTGTTTGCCCTTTGTGTCGGGTTAATAAAAAATATTGTACGATATTTGAATCGTCAATATTTTTCTTTAATAAGCCTGAAAGGTGGTCTACGACAGAAAACGTTAAATTATGCTCGACAACTAATATGGAAAGCGCAATTTCCAATCTTCTTGAAATTTCGGATAACTTGCAACTCTTTTTTGTTGCAATTGTTTCAATTTTAAGCCTTGTTTTTGCTGCTATATACGCTTTTTGATGAGTTGGTGTTGATTTATGCCTATCCATATGAGTTTTTCCTCCAGCAATATTTGTTTTGCAATATTTACATCTCTTAAATTTTTCTTGAGGATCTTCTTTAAGCTAAGGATTTGTTTGGAAATTAACAACTTTTTTCTATTTTGGATTTTCAGAGCACGAAGCATTACTTTTAAAACTAAATAGTACGTAAGATTTTTTTTCCGTGGCTAAGTGGTTAGGTGCGTTGGCTGCTAAGCAGAACGTCGCGTCGTCGTGGGTTCGAGTCCTACTCGGGCCCATAAAGCTTTTCTTTCATCTTTCACGGGCACTGCCTCTTGCGAAGAACTGACAAATCTTCCAAGAGTATCAATCTGTCATGAAAAAGTGCTTCTCAACTCTGCTGTTCGGAATCGGCGTTAAATTGTAAGTCCCCTCAATTCTTCACACGCACTCAGAGAATTGTTGATGAGAGTAGGCCACTTAGGCCTTGGCCCTTCAAGAGCTGTCACGCCACTCTATTTATTTTATATTATACTTGAGAGTACGTCCGAAGTTGGGCTCGAGAGTAAACTGATGGGCATTCCTAGAAGCGCGAGTATTATGGGCGAATTGTTTGAGGAGGAATGCAACTGGCTATTTCACTATAGAGTAATAACCATAGAAGTAACGGAAGAACAAGGGGAGACACGTAACGTTACGACGCACGGTGGTCTAAAGGGGTGAATGAGTCAGTGATCTCTCTATCACCAATCATTCTTACAGCTCTTCTTTGTATTCCATCCAAGAGGCTTAAGTAAGTAGCTGCAGCACCAGCCCAGAGATGGGAAATGTACTCAAGCCTTGGACGGATATAGGTCTTATAGATAATAGCCAGATCAGACGGGGAGACAAATTTCTTGCAACGTCTTAAGAAACCCAAACATCTTGCTGCATTTTTGGCGACATCGCTTAAGTGCTCGTTCCACAAGAGGTGGTCAGTGATGCACATACCGAGAATCTCGAGATGTTCTCGTTGATGCAAGTGCCACTCATGGATGGTGGCAAGGGGGGTATATCTCGCTTCAACGATACAAGACAGCATTGAGTTTTCGAAGCATTAAACTCTACGCGGTTTTTAATTCCCCATTGTACAATGCTGTTTAAGTCAGAGTTTAATGAGCTTATCATATATTGCCGCTCCAGTTCCACATCCGAAGAGGAGGGATCTGAGTCTGGAAACGAATAAGAGAAGCTAAGGGTGCTATCCTCAGCGAAACGATTTATTGGATTAGAAGTTACAGACAATCCTCATTAATGAAAATGAGGAAGAGTGTTGGAGACAAAACGAAGCCCTGGGGCACACCAGCATTTATATTGTGGTTTTCAGACTTGAAACCGTCCAATACAATTTGTATTGAACGGTTCAAAAGAAAGTTTCTAATCCAACGAAGAAGGAATTCATCGATACCGAAAGCACGCATTTTCGATAAAAGAGCAAGATGCCAGACTTTATCAAATGCCTTTGAAATATCAAGTGCAACAATCTTACTTTCTCCAAAACGATGTAAAGATTTGTTCCACTGTTCGGTGAGATAAACCATCTGATTACCAGTGGACCTGTTGCTGCGAAAGCCGTACTGCCGGTCATTAA
This sequence comes from Sphaerophoria taeniata, assembly GCA_943590905.1. Classification (NCBI taxonomy): domain Eukaryota; kingdom Metazoa; phylum Arthropoda; class Insecta; order Diptera; family Syrphidae; genus Sphaerophoria; species Sphaerophoria taeniata. The sequence continues at coordinate 48,955,926 of OX016540.1, forward strand.
GAAGCTTTCGGTCTTTGAGATATTAGAAAGAAGGGACGTGAGTGCAATCAGTCGATAATTGGAGGGAGAAGAAGATTCGCCTTTTTTAGGGATTGGCTGGACAAATGCTGTTTTCCAACTGCTCGGAACGAGCCCAGAAGAATAGGATAGATGGAAAAGCTTACGTAAAGGTTTTGCCAGTGTGGAAGAACACCTCTTCAGAATAATAGCGGGGATACCATCCGGACCAGCGGATTTATGTATGTTGAGATCCTTTAGGACTCTAGCCACAGCACGAGTGCGGAAGAAGATTTGTCCCATGGAATCATTGACGCGATCAAGAACAGGCGGAGTCATAACAAACACTCTCTGGCAGCGAAGAGTTGGCGGCGAACTGCCTAGCAAAAAGGTTAGCTTTCGCGAGAGAGCTAACAACTGGAGTGTCATTGTCAACGAGCATAGGGACTGAGGAAGAAGAAGAATTCTTCATGTTTTTTTAAAAATGACCAAAAATTCTTACTGCCTTTGGGACATTGCAGTATTTTTTGCCTTCCTGGCTTGTTTAAAATTGTTCCGGTTTTCCTCAGTTGGGTTGGCTATAAAACACCGGAACTTTACTTCTTTTTCCCTGATAACCTCTTTACAGCTTGAATTAAACCATGACTTTTCCTTGGGTTTGATGCTTTTAACCCTATTCGGGATAAAAGTTTTCATACCCAAAATAATCATATTAGTGATCATATCAGCGCTGGAGTCTACGTCCCTTTCGAGGAAGCATGTGACCAGTTAAAGATCGGTAAAAAGTTATTGAGACCGTCCCAGTTGGCTTTCTCGTACTGCCATACAGTTCTCTTCGGAACTCTTTCTTTAACTGGATTAGTTTGACACGAGAAATTTGCAGATATAATACTATGGTCTGATCTGCCTAGAGGCGTTAATACATTGATAGTGTATTTATCAGGGTCAGACGTAAGGAACAAAACAAGAGTATTTTCCATTTGGCCATCAGTATCCGATATTCGAGTATCGAGTTTAATATTTATATCCAAAGACTTAGCATCTCTCGATTTATAAGTCAAACAAAAATAGTTATAGTAAAATGTAAACCATATTTAATTTTCGTTAACGAATACATAAGTCTTGTATCAAGACACTTGTTCAAGCTATACTTTATTCCATATCTTTACTTGTTTTGATATTATGTTTTTGAGTTTTAATAATATTTTTAGTTACTTTTTTTCTTTCAATAAATTCAGACCTTGAATAAAAATATCCCAAAAGTTTTCGTAAAGAAATATTTTTATTTCGAAAGAGAAAAAAGAGGAATACTTAATTGAATTACGACAGTGCTAGTTTTACGAATATTCATCACATTTTTCACTTATGTGAAGTATTAAACATCTCTAAACAACTCTACTGACCTAGTTATATCACCAATCTGTATTCACGGAATTTTTCATCATCGACAACGATTCATTTTTAAATACCCAAAATGGACTTACTTAGTGATTTCACTATTGAACAGTCAACATGAAAGTTACTTGTTAAACGCCATTTCAATTCCCATGTTAATTTCATTGATGTTTTCACCAGTTTTCATTGGGTGTTACTTATTCCATTTACCGAGAAAAAAGTTTGTAATTTATCGGTGAATTTTTTGAAATTTCCTGGGCTGCAAACACTTCACTTCTTCTATATAATATGGAGATTGAATTACTGCTTAGTATATAGGGTCATTCCAAGTTAATATCCTGGACTTCTAGTTTCCTCAACATACCATATCATTTCATAACTAACCCTACAAACGCAATTACCGATAAGATCAAGTTGGTAATTTCTTATAAGTTGAACGCCATTGGTTATTGGGATATCGTTAACCTAACATTTCATTAGTTAAAAATGGATTGTTATAGGGATAAAGCCTTGTCCACGATGTAAAGGCAAGTGATCGAAACTTAATTTGCCGACATAATCAACTTCAGGAAGTCGATAGAAAAACGTAGTCTTAGAAACTTGGTACGTAGGTATTATAAAAAGAATAAAGTGATCTAGAGTGTCAGAAAATCTTAGAATAATCATGTCTTTTCCACAATACTGCTGCTATGCACCGAAGTCCCATTCCATGGGAGGAAAAAGGTCATTACTCGTAAAATAATTGATTACTTTGTATCTTTCCTTTCAATAAAGAAGCTGTAAAATTCAGATTGGTCTAAGCTCGAAAGTCTTAACAGAAGCTGAACCATTGATAGCACTGGCTGAACCAGTCTATGTTAACCAATAGTTTAGGAGTATCGATTCTACCTTCTTAATAGAGGGATCACAATGCACCATTACGCAACAGCTCATATTTTTGAGCACGTGGTAACAACATTTTATCATATCACTTGCAAGCTCTACCTACAAACTTGATGACAAGAAATTTGTGTTGAAGTTGTTAAAATGAAACTACTTTGAAATCGTTGATATGAAATTACTTTGACTATTTCATATCAAATATTTTGTGATAAGTTTTGAAACATCAAATAAATTTTTCATTCCAAATTTTTCTGTTCAACGTCAGCTTCGTTTTTTATTCAGAGAAACATAATATTAAAGGGAATATTATTCAACAAGGAATAAACTCAATAATTTGAACCAACAAAAATTCGGAGGAAAATGACTTACTGATATAATTGGTTTTCAGCAAGTGAACGAAGACTTTTAGACCCTTGATTAAAGGCATCGTTTGATATAATCTGCGTAGGATAATCGGTAGTTTAAGCAATTTGTAATTGACTGAGAATTTCTGAGATTTTGAAAACTCTAACTTGACGCAAAGTAAATTTTTGCTAGCAACTACTAAACTATGATTAGAAATTTTAATGGTTTTTAATTGAAAAAAAAATTAAGAAAGACTTTGCGCACAACTGAATATGACTTGTCTGTCTACCTCCAATTTGCAAGGTGGAAGCTCCTAAGGTACCTAACGAACTAATTGTGTAAAATAGTGTTAAAAATTATTGTTTTAACATCAAGAAACGAATTTGCTCTACATAGAAATATAAACCCAACTGAAGGACTTCTTGCAACACCATCGAGCAGTTCTGAATGGCATTTTTCAAGAGTTCTCAAATTAACGTAAAATTCTGCTTATAGGCAGAAAGTTAACATCACAACATCACAAGTCAATGTCATAACAAAAATATGATATTTTCAAATACTATTGAAGCCTTACCAAAATTCACAAACACGTGGACATTAGAGAAAATTATAATCTAGTGTCCTTGCATAGCCCAACGATACCTATGTAAAATTTGAAATGAAAATTTTTGTGCTGGTATATTATTAATATTCATACAAATGTGAACACGCAATTCGTAATTCAATTATGACAGTCACTGGACAATTATATAAGAATCGTTGCTGAGTTGAGTTTCTGTCACATCCAAGCAATCTTTTGCTCGGAGGACACTTTCAACTAACATTTCTAACTCGAAAACGATATTCATTGCAAAATGGATAGGTATGTATAAGCTATTTGAGAAAACCCCAAAAATTTACTTTATTTTAACTTTTTACAGTTTGCAATATATCGGACCACATTTCTCGGCATTCCAGAATGGCTCGGTGACGGATAAGGTAAGCATGCATCAAAAATCAGAAAGCACACATGAACAAAATATTTAAACATCGACAGGTGACTCCCGATATGTTACACCTCATCCATCCGTATTGGAATAGATTTCCACCAATGGATCCAGTAATGACAAAATTGCTTGGTGCATTCCTTGGCATAATGGGCTGTCTCTCATTTGTCGGCAACGGACTCGTTGTGTACATATTCTCGACCACAAAAGCCTTGAGGACACCAGCCAATTTATTGGTCCTGAATCTGGCGTTTTCGGACTTTTGCATGATGGCAACCAATTGTCCAATGATGGCAATTAATTTATTCTTCGAAACATGGGTTCTGGGACCGTTAATGTGCGACTTATATGCCATGTTGGGCTCCATTTTCGGAGCGGCTTCAATTTGGTCAATGAGTATGATTGCTCTGGACCGATATGAAGTTATTGTCAAGGGTGTTACAGGTCGACCAATGACAATCAAATTGGCTATATATAAAATTGTAGCCATTTGGACTGTGGCACTCTTTTGGACAATAGCTCCAATGATGGGTTGGAACCGGTAAGATATTAAAAATTGATTCAAGACTTTGAAGTGATTGATTTTGTGTTTAGATATGTTCCTGAGGGCAACTTAACCTCATGCGGATTAGATTACCTCGAACAAGATTGGAATCCAAAGAGCTACTTGATTTTCTATACAATATTTGTGTACATCTGTCCACTGATTACTATTTGTTATTCCTATTGGTATATAATTGCGGTAAGAAGAAACAAAATTGAGCACTCCAACAACTGACTTTTGTGTACATTTTTGCTAAAAGGCTGTTGCAGCTCACGAAAAAGCTATGCGCGAACAAGCCAAGAAAATGAATGTCAAATCATTGCGTTCTTCGGATGATGCCGAAAAGAGCGCCGAAGCCCGATTGGCCAAAATCGCTTTGGTCACAATTTCTCTTTGGTTCTTCGCATGGACACCGTATGGAATTCTAAATTGGATGGGATTTTTCGGATCGGACGCCCTAACCCCAACCCTGACTATTTGGGGTGCAGTATTTGCAAAAACGGGCTCATCATATAATCCAATTGTGTATGGAATAAGGTAAGGCAAACACAAATTCAATGAAAAAAAGCTCTTAAGTAACTATTTTACTTTTTAAGCCATCCAAAATACCGAATTGCTCTAAAAGATAAATGTCCTTGCTGTGTGTGCGGTGAAACCGAAGTTCCAAATGTCTCGAAGGGCAGTGACGTTGCCTCACAAGCAACCAATATTGAAACAGCGGCGTAAATTTGATTACCTTTGTTGTAAAATTTGTTGCGTTTGTTTTATTTTCAAACTTTTGTATAGTATTTAATTTTTTTTGTATAGTTATGTAAAAGTCTAGCACCGTTGTTAAACTATTCTTACTTTAAAAAATTATCGGAATAAAGCATTGACATCTTTGATTAAGGAAATTGGTTTATATTTTGTGGAAGAAGGTGAAAGTGTAAAAACATAATGCAATACAGCTTCATTAGATAGAAGCGGTCAGTACCGTTTTTTGCCTTGAATCTTTATCAAATAGTTGCTCCTTGCGTTGTCAACTCCACTTATTGTGTTGCTGAACTGAACCACGTTGAATCACTTGCCTTACCAGTTCTATTTTCACGAACTGAGAAAATCTTGCATCCCATAATAAGGAAATAAAGAATTTTTATAATGTCTACCAGTTACAAAATAAGCCATCCCAGAATAGCGTTGTTTTAATTTTTGAAACGTTAAAAAATTGTCGAACGTTACTGTGTGTTCGCTTGGTGTTTCGAATCTTGAAAGGATTCGCAGTACAAACGGAACTCAGATGCGTGTTCAGTGTGTTCACTTATTACACCACCATAAGGATTGTATTGGAAAAAATAACGTTTACCGGGTCAGCTAGTATGATTAAAAGCATTCTATAGACGATGGCTGAACGCATCAAATTTCAGCCAAATCGGTTTAGCCGTTCTTGGGATATAAACTTAATAACTTACACCGCCTTTCTTTTATATACATAGTACGTACTTATCTAATAGGTCAGATTTCCTTTCATCTTTGGCTGTATTCGGTCTTGCGGTTTGTGCTATGACCTTTTTGCTTTTTACTTAAATTTAATATATCAAGGGGCACGATAGTGCCCAGCTAAGTTCTCTAGCAACTTTGGCACAACACCCTTATTTACAGGAAACAAGTCGGGGCATTTTCCACAGCCCTCTAACTTCTATACCAAAGAAGCCAAAAGTTTCAAACTCACATTATTTGTTAAACTAGTCAAGAAGTCAAAAGGATTCAGACAAGGCGATGCACTGTCATGCGATTTCTTTAACATCGTTCTTGAGAAAATAGTCCAAAGCTCCACCGTCAACACCAGAGGCACTATCTTCCATAAATCTGTTCAACTTCTCGCGTACGCCGACGATATTGATATAATGGGAAGAACACAGCGTGATGTCAATGGCGCCTTTGTGAGAATTGAGACAGAAGCGGCAAAAATGGTTTTAACGGTAAATGAGGGAAAAACGAAGTATATGTATATGCTGTCGTCGAGAAAGGACACCCAACACCGACGGCTCGGACAGAACGTCACAATAGACGCATACAACTTCGGGATATCAAAGCTGGAGACAGCTAGCTAGGGACCGATCTGGCTGGCGGAGACTGTTGGTTGAGGCCCAAGTCCACACCGGACTGTAGCGCCACCTTAAGTAAGTAAGTAAGTCAAGAAGAAGCAGCTCATTAAATTTCAGATATTTAACATAAGTAGTTTCTAAGATACAATGTTCCAAAAATCACGAAAACCGTAACTGACTGACTGACTAATTCATTCACTGACAGATCATCAAAATCATCATCGAAAATTTGAAATTTTTCAATCAGGGGGCGTGGTAGCCGCCTACTTTTACATTATTAGTATAAATTATATAGAGCACTTTGGAGTACAGTAGAAGCATGAAATTCGGCATACAAGTACAACGTGCAATAGAACAAATGAAATATAAAATTTATGATTTTCAACTGAGGGGGCGTGGTACCCACCCATTTAAAAAAAAATATGGGGCACCTCTGATCATCGTAGAATATTGTAATTTGGCAAACTAGCAATTCTGCCAGTCAATATGGCTTTCGATATTTTCACCTTATCAAAAAAAAAAAAAAAGTAATGATATCACACCAAAAACATAAATGTAAAAAAAGAGCCAAGTTTTCCCATCCAAAAATTCTGCCTAACAAATCAGCCGCCACGAAGTAATGAGATCTAAAAGAACGTCAAGTTCTAAGATTCAGCAAGTACTCGTAGGTGCATTGCAAATATTTTAAGTGGACTTACATCGAATCAACTATTAGTTTTGAAAGAAACTTGTAAACTAATGTAAATTTTTTTTTACTTAGCAAGTTTTCCAAACTTTTTTAATAGAAGTTACTAAGAGAAAACCTGCCAAGTAAAAAAAATTAACTGTTCACTGTTCAAGTTTTAAAATGTTATTAATCACGCTTCAAACAAAAACTTGCCAAGTGAACTCGTAAATTTTCATCCAAACTATTTTCTATTTTCTTTTAATATTGTTGTATTATCTTCTTTGATTTAAAATATTCAATATAACACTTTTACATGTAAGAACTTGGCGTTCTTTTAGATCTCATTACTCTTGGTGGCTAACTTTTTACACAGTGTTGTTCGAACATAAGAGAACTTGGCTTTTTTTTACATTTTATGTTTTTGTTCTTTTTGAAAAGTTTTTTTTTTTTTGTATGAAAGCATGAACCTCGAAATAAATTTATAAGCTAGCAATTTGCAAACTTTAACAATATAATTGGTCTGCCAATTTAAAAATAAGTAATAAGTAGGTTAGGTTAGAATGAAACCACTAAGGAAAGTTACTCATGGAGTCTTATGAAGTCAAACAAACCAGGGGTGGAATCGGCTAAGGTGATTTGTGATAAATGATAATCACATATCACAAATTTTGTCTGTGTAAAGTGATTATCACTTGTGACAATTACTTTTTTGTGATTTTTTTCTGTGATAGACTTTATGTAGTCACTTTCATACAAAATTTGCTTCAATACTAGAAATCAAGACAAAACAAATTTTGTGCCCATACCTACAAATGTTTGTTTGTTATCTATGTGTTTTATTGCATAGTTTTTATTGCAGTAAGGAATAAGCAACACGTTTTATGACTACCCTCGCAGTAGAAACTACTTACATTTGATGCAAAGTGATTTAATCATTCCTATCAACGGTTTCTGCTGGAATCCATTGTCCTTAAAGAACTTGCCAAAAACCAAATTGTTACCTATTAGTTTTGGTACCGACAGGAAAAAAATAAGACCTATCAACTTTATAAAATAATATTCTCTTTATTTAATAAAAAGCATGGGTGTATTCTCCACCACAATGTTTAGATTTGAATTGAATTGGCTAGTTTCGGTAAAGGTGAACACCCATGTTTGAAATGTTCTCCTTCAGAGCGGTCCAATCGGCAATCGCAGAGGTCGGTTGGAGTTTTATTCCACATTTCGTATTGCAGGATTCCCTTGCATTCAAAGCGATCGACGCCAAATTGCAGACAGCTATTTCATCTGGAGCTGAATACTCAACAATTTCTGTGCACAGATAACTGCATTTGATTGTTCCGATATTTTGTTGATTCGATTTGCGATTGCAGGCGTCCTTGTAGAGCATGTTGGGTGTTTCAGTCTCGACTTGAGATTAGATAATGGCAAACCAGTGGGCTTGAGCTTTAATTTTTCGATTGGCGGGACCCTCCTTCTTGGAGGACACATGAGCGACCAATCTGCGATGGCCTCGGCACGTTTCACAAACAAATCCAGGAATCCACAGAGCATAGAAGAGATCACGTGCGCCAGTTTCCTCCTTTCCGGTGTTTTTCTTCAAGTCAAGGAACTCAAAAACGTCCGAATGCCAGGGTTCTAGATAGATGGCGAATGCTCCTGGTTAATCCAGCTCCTGGGTTGTTACTCCAGCATAGAGTTACATTGAAGGTAATTGCTACAGGATCAACGAAATCATCTTCAAGTTGTAGCATAGCTTTTGGATGCGAGATGTGATTTTGTCAAAGACGGATTTCTACTTTGCGGCCATTCCGCTTGAAAACGTACATTTTTTCGACCTTCATCTTAAATATCAAAGGAAATTTTGATATTTTTCTAATAATGTCTAAATTTGCGGATTAATTACCTTTTAAAAATCAATCAAACAAGTTCTACTCAACAGATGTGCACAATTTGGTTTTAAATTGGAATTCATTACGTTTGTTTTGTATTAATTTTCCAAATAAAAATACTGTCAACAATTACAAACGTCAGTTTGGCCAAGTGATTCCAAAAATGTGATAATTTGTGATAATTTTACGCAGACGGAAAATTTCATTTCATGACATGTGACTATCACAAATGTGATAATCATTTTATTTTTGAATTTAGCCGATTCCACCCCCGAATTCTAAATTTCAACATCCTATGACCATTGTAAGAAAGTGGGTGGCAGCCACGCCCCCGTAATTTTATTTAATTTTATTTTAGCTTAATCCAAGCTTTGACTTAACTTAAAATTAACACTAACTTAAAACTATTTTTTTTTTTTTTTGGTTCTTGTTATCGATTTTGCAAGTTAAATCGTGTGGGCTCTTAGGCCCACTCAAAAGTTCTTTATTGAAAAAGAACCTAAACATTTTTTGGAGTTTACTCCTTTAGAATCGATTCATATATAGACCCCGGTATGGAAAAAATATGGATAGGAAAATCAATCATTGAAAAAAGCGTTATAAAAAATTGACTACTAACGCTTTTTTTAACTCTTAATAATTTTTAACCTACTGGATCGATTTAGATGAAATTTGGTAGTAAGACAGACTAGAACCTGGAGAAGGACACACGGTATTATTTAACGCAATAAAAGGGGTTGAAAAGGTCACAAGGGGTTGAAATGTTAGGTCAAAGTTTGTATGGAGGTCGATTAGGTTAGAAGTTTAAAACTCATTTTTATGGCTTTTGACTAAACATAAATAAGTATGACATTCAAAGTTTTAAAAAAAATAACCGAGGGGGGTGAAAATAGGGGGTGAAAGTTTTAGTGCCACGTCGAATCTATTTTATTGAACAGAGATTTCAACGTAGAACGGTGAAATTTTCACACATGATACAGAATTTCATGCTCTTCAATTTATTATACTTTAATTATAACGGTAACTCATTAATATGGCCAATTAAGACATTTTCACATAAATTGGTATATAAGTTTTAATCCTATAGACTGGTTGTTAATATTTCCAAATGTCTAATCTACATGAAATAACGGTGATTTTGATACCTCATTTGTAAGGATACGTCTAGTACAAGTTTCACAATCTCGATTTTAAAATAAATATTATTGCACACAAACGACCTGCTTGGTTCGTACAAAATGACACATCACCTGTGGGAGAATCCCGCTATGGCCAAAATTCGATCGTTGTTTTTCGATTAAAAGCATCCTAGCGTGCGTTCTAATAATCGGATCTTCAAGATTAAGATCTCTTTAGAAGCACAAGGCTTCAGGCTTTAATTCAATGAAGAATTTATCAACATTCAATTCAATTTTGTATGCAATAATGCACGATCAATGTGGACCCATTTGAATTTTCATCATTAATTAATGAAAAGTTGATAAGAAATGTAACTGTTCTGAAAATGTAATGATGCAGTTTTGTAGATTTTTTCATTATTTACAAAAATGTTTGTAGAAGAAACTACATTGATCATTTAAAAATACGTAAGAACGTTTTAAACAAAGTTGTTGACATTCATATTGCTTACCATAAGTATTAAAGTATAATATATTTTATCAAATTATTATGAATAGATGTATGAATATATGAATTCAATCCTTTGCGTATTATATATTTTATGGTAATCAAATCATTCTTATTGAGTGAACTCCAGTCGCGCGTCGGAGCTGACACGTACAATTTTTTTTTTTAATTTTTTCTTATAGCTAACTAAAGTAAAAAGGGTCGAGGGGTAGGGTCTCAAGGAAGCGGGTAGAAGTAAAGGGTATTTTTTAGTTGGGATTTAGAGATGTTGAAATCAAACACTGAAATTGCAGCATTACAGTGACGAAGAATTCTGGACATTGGATCAAAGTACCCATAGTTTGTGCGGTGATGAGGAATATAAAAAAGAGAGACAGATCGCACGTTCCGAGGGTTAGTGTTGAGTTGGATTTTACTCAGGAGGGTCGGAGAATCTATATTGCCCAATAACAATTGGTGAGCAAACAATAAATCGGCTACTTTCCGTCTTGTAGTTAAGGGTTGCAAGCCTATCAGCTTTAGTCGGTGTAAGAAGGTAAGTTGGAAGAATCTTCCAATTGGAGGCCTCGGAGGGCAAATCGAATGAAACGTTTTTGAACGCTTTCAATTCGAAGTGAATGGAGTTCATAGAAAGGGGACCAAACTTGGCATGCGTATTCAAGATGAGGTCGGACTAAGGAAACGTAAAGGGATTTAGTTACATAGGGATTAGAAAATTCCTTAGACCATCTCTTAATAAAACCGAGAGACCTATTAGCTTTATTAATAATTTGGTCGAAGTGGGAATGGAAATTTAAGTCTTTATCAAACATTAAAACGAGATCTCTTACAAAATCGACTTTGTTAATGGCGTCATTAACCAAATAGTATATTCTATGAGTTGGGTTTTGCTTCCGCGAGAAGGTAATTTGCTTACATTTATTTATATTTAATTCAAGGAAGTTATGAGAGCACCAAGCAGAGAAGATATTCAGGTCGTTTTGTAACAGTGAGGAATCCTCTGGAGTTGAGATAATTTTAAAAATTTTCTTGTCATCGGCGAACATTAGGATATCTGAATGTTTTAATATGAGACAAACATCGTTCACAGATAAGACAAAGAGTAGGGGACCTAGGTGACTACCTTGTGGAACCCCAGCAGTAGCATGAATTGGACTGGAGACAGAATTACGGAAGATGACTCTATAAGTTCTATTTTTAAGGTAGGAGCTTATCCAGTTTATAAAAATTGGTGGAAAACCAAGAGCTTTGAGTTTGAGATAGATTATCTTGTGAGATATTTTATCAAAGGCTTTCCTGTAGTCAGTGTATACAACATCAACTTCATTGCCATTTTCGAGGGCTGATAAAACATTTGATACAAATTCAATTAAGTTGGTCGTGGTGGATCTTCCTTTAAGAAAACCATGTTGATCGGGAGAGAATATGGGTTTACAATGAAAATAAACCGAATCGTATACTAGGCTTTCAAAAAGTTTAGGGATACATGAAAGTTTAGCAATTGGTCTATAATTAACTTAACTTCGGTTTTATTGCCTTTTTTATGGATCGGAAATATATAAGAATCTTTCCATATATGGGGAAATATACCTTTAGAAAGAGAAAGTCTAAACAGAGCAGCTAGGGGCTTAGATAAAGCATGCATACATTTTTTTAGAACAACAGATGGGATGCCATCGGGCATTTTGTACTTATCTATATTTTCTCTTATACTCAACTGAAACCCTATCAGAATTTCGAATTTAAACGTTTTCGACCATTTTAACAAAGTGGGCGGATACCACGCCCCCTGAATGAGCAAATTGAAATTCTCGATTTTTTCCTTTGTATACAGCCGAAAACCTACAATTGTACCAAATTTCAAGATTCTGCTATTGTTAGAAGTGCTTCATAATTTTGATGATCAGTCAGTGAGTCAGTGAGTCAGTGAGTCAGTCAGTCAATTACGGTTTTTGAAATTTTTACTGTACAATATCTCAAGAAGTAGTGGTTCTACAAAATTATTTTTTTTTACTACGTTGTTCAAATTTAAAGCTTCTACCTCTATGGGTTCAAAAGTTATGGGGGGTTAAAATGTGCTTGAGTTCGATCCTGTAAAAAGGGAGTAGTGCTAGAACTTGGCTGGGCACTACCGTGCCCTTTGATAATTTATGGAATGCAGGAATAGTACAACTAGTTATACAACTAAATCTTAAAGGACTGTTAGCCCTTTGATTTGAATTCAACAATATCGTCAAAATTATTATTTTAAATGTTTTACCTATCTAGCTTGCTCAAATGTGAAAACATATTGTCCATAACAATTGGATTATTTGTCTAATGGTTTATTATTTTAAGAAGCAATATGTACTCAATAGAAAAATATTGTTTCTTCATTCGTAAACACACAATGAGGTTTAAATTCCCATTTAAAAGAATGTGAAAATAGAACTACACACATATTAAGTGAAATTTATTTCGGACTAGGGTGGACGGTGCTATTGAAGCATGAAAGAACATTCTTGAAGTGTGGAAATACGATTTAATTTTTAATTCTTATTCTTCAACAAGTGCATTCTGCTAATTTGAACTGCTTGTAAAGGGTGTATCGCATAAATTAAAGTGTAAACTGAAGATGTGTTACAGAACGAATGAACTGACATGAAAATATGTGGCTCCATCTGCCGACAGAATCAGTAAGTTTTTAAGAAGAAGAACCCGATTGAATGAGTTTTTTTTTATATTGAAATGCTGACATAATCTCTAAAATACAAAAATAAAACACCCTGCATATTTCTTTGCCTAGGTATCAGCTTACCGCTGTCACTTGGAACAAATACGTTTGGGTTCAAAAAAAGGTGGAAAGTATGCATTTACTAAATGTAAATAAGCCTATTAAAAAGGCTTGCCGACAGAGCGCTTGTTTAAATCGGATTCATTACAAAAAGTTTATCTATAAATACATATTTATGTTTATATTTCTTAATACAAATAAGCTGGAAGCTGCTTTGTTGAACGATAAATGCAAGAGCGAAAACATTTTTATAATTTAAAAGATTTATTGTATATTGTACAATTGTATTAAATTTGTACAAGGGTTTATAGTTGCGTTTTACTTACTTACTTAAGGTGGCACAACAGTCCGGTGCGGACTTATTTCCAGATGTATGGATTTTTTAAATTTAGTTTCATTACAATTCACACCTAGTTTTTGTCGAAAAGTCGTCTTCTATCACTCCAATGCAACGAAACTTTTAAGATTCTACGTCATTGGATTATTTCTGCAATAAGTCTTCCTATAATATTCGAAGAAATGCGAAGTAAAAGTTATCAGCTTATACGATGAAGAGGTAAGTCGGTCGGTGAGATTTGACTGTTGACAGGCGCGCGGGTGACCGACAGTGCGCGTTCCAAAATTCGTTGAACTAATAAGTGTGTCATAAGGATTAGCAAATGCTTAGCTGAATTACGACACTTTAAAAGTTAAAGAAGAGTAAAAGACGTACCTTACTTGCACAGTAATATAAGCAAATAAATTCAAGATTTACAAACTAGGTTGTTAGAATAATTTGTTAAGAATGTGTCTCAAAAAGTTTGTCTCAAGACGGATTCATTATAAGTTTTTTCCCTGTTTCCCTAGAAGGTACAGAACATTTGTAGCACATTTCACCGAAACCTACCTATTTATTCATTCAAAATCCTCAGTTAATTAGAAAGAGTAAAAGGAAAGTAACTAAGGCACCGTTTTTCTGCACAAGCAAAAATAGAATCGAATAGTTTGCCGAGCTCGGCTAGTTCGTTATAGAAAAAAATCGTAGCTTCTTCAACTGACATTCTTTCATAATAATAACCATTAATTTTACTGAATTGAGCTTCATGAAAATCATGAACGATAGAATACAAAAAGATAAAATAACATCCTTTCCCTTTGATACACTCGGGCGTATACGTACTCTTTTTTCCGATTTATAAAAAAGTATTTTCTTTGGTTGATAGTTTTGCATCGTACAACATGACGAGCATTTGCCATTTTTAGAATCACATCACAAAGTTTTGTTTCTTTCCCGATGTAAACATTAAGAAAAGAACACAAGAATACAAGGTTTTCGTGGGTGGAAGCCATTGGTTTCTCATGCATGCAGGTTGAATCCTCGTCTGATTTACGATTTTTGTTATAAGAAATTATTTTTTGTCAGTTTATTTTTTAATAAAAATGACTATTTGTTAGGGTTTGTTTTTTTTTTGTTTAATACAATAAGGTCATTAAAATCATTAACAGCTAGTTATATGCTCAAACCAGTTTGTTTTGAAAGGAACAAAAAACGAAACATCAATTCTTGTTGGTTGCCTTACATCACTTCACGTTGGCCCTCACGTTGATCATCTGCAAACTTCAAGAATATTTCCTCTAGCGTCGTTTGGCTTATAGAATAGTCTTCAATATGCAGATCATGCTTATTGGCCTCCATGATACCGAATATTCTTGACCACGAAATGCTTGCCAGTGGAATGTAAAATGTAAGAAGTCCTTGCACTTTTTGCCTGAAAATATTATCAGAAAATCTCAAAGTAACCAGGGACAATGCAAATAAATATGACCCACTGTAGAATAGCATCCGGAATCATCTTGAGTAAAGCTATCAATAATTTATTTGTGTCTGCCTCCTCACTATCGATGTCACTGCCACTTTTTCTTCGCGTCTTAATTTTCAATATCAAGCCTTTGGAGAACCTGTTTTTGAGATGTTGCGTTGATCCAATACATTTGAACTCTCCATTGACCATTATAGCCAATCGAGTGCACAATGCCTCACATTCATCCATATTATGTGATGACAGTACTATGGACTTTCCAGAATCACGAATCCAACAAACAATATTCCATAATTTTCGCCGAACACCCGGATCCATGCCTGTTGTTGGCTCGTCCAGATATATAACTGACGGTCCTCCTATCACAGCCACAACAGTACTTAATTTTCGTCTATTTCCCCCACTGTATTCGCCAACTTTCTTGTCATAATGCTCCATGAAGCTAAAAAATTTGGCCAGGTGCAAAGACATTTGCGGAATGCTGTTTACCGGAACTCCTCGAAGTAAAGCGTAGATCTGAATGGTTTCGCGGCCCGTAAAATCATCAAACAATGCATCAAACTGTGGACAGTAGCCGATCTTTCGGTGAACGGCATTCATTTGTTTGTTTACGCTCAATCCTTTGACGAAAGCATCTCCAGACGATATGCGTTCATCGCCTGTAAGCATTTTAAAAGTTGCCGTTTTGCCAGCACCATTGACGCCAAGCAAGCCAAAACATTCGGTGCTAAGAGGAGAATCAATTGGTTTTACAGGTTAAAAGAAAAAAGTTAAATCTTACTGTTCGACCCCAACAGAAATTTGATTGACTGCAACAAAGTTGCCGTAAAACTTGGTCAATTTGTCAATAACTAAATTTTGCAATGAAATTTCAGACTTAGACATATTTGATACCCGAATTTTTTCCTGTTTTACATCTTCGTCGTAATATCCGTCTTCTTGTGGTGGTGGTAGTCTGCTAATAAGTTAATTATGTATAAGAACGCCTTCTATGCACTCAGAACTCACGTGATTATTTCTTTTATCTTAAGATAAAGACTTTCAATGGAGTAGTACTCTTTCAGAATCAAAATTAACAAGAACACACCTGTTGTTGTGGACAGGTAACAAACTTCGCGAAGAATTCCGGGATTGTCCCAGCCGAAGTATGGTTTAACAGCTAAAAAAGGGCATTTCCTTAAGGGTTTGTAGCACTTTTTTTGTGATCAAATCAAAGCTAACTTACGACAGCACAATTCCTTATAGACTGTACAATGGGCATTTTCCGGTATCTTTCCACAAATTTGTCTACTCTGGCCATTTTCGTAGAGCTTGAACATAGACTGGGCAAAAGAAAAATGCGGGAAAATAAGGAAGAATTTCTCTAGACTGTAAGTTTCATACTTTATGTTCAAAAGCAAACTTATAAAAAAGAGAACACAACCTGTAAATAAAATACAAGCAAATCGTTAGTTGGGTGTTCATAATATTTGAAAAAGGATTTTTTAAACTACGTACCACACACTAAATTAATACTAAAAATTCTGGTAAATCCAACTGCTGGTTCGGTGAATATCCCAGCTAGAAGGTATGTAAATGGCAGCACAGAACATCCAAAAAGTAAGATAATGGCAAAGAGTCGGGCTTGAGAAGAATAAGAAAAACAAAAGTATAGTATTGGGTTCCTTATTACGCAGATAATTAAATTATACAGATATTTCGTCTCTGCAGCTTTTTCCCTTACCAGACAGAGCAAAACCAGACAAGGACCTTTCAGGAGCTTTTTCTCTTGTCTTAGTGTTCATTTATAGGAAAGAAGAGGAGCGAAAATAGATGTTGAGTGCATTTAGTGAATGTGTTAAAGCTTTTGGGGGAAAAAGCTTTTCAAAACCTTAAAAAAGCTTTTTTGTTGTTTTCAGTTTCATTAATCATTCCTCCCCATAAGGGTGATACATCTGTTTATTATCTGTGCTTATAGCACAGTTTCATATATCATTCCTTGCCATAAGGGTGAGACATCTGCATAAGTTTATTATCTGTGCTTACAGGTTTCCAAAAGCCCCAAAAGCTTACCAAGATCACCAAACGTGGAATATCCCTTTTCTTGAAAACATGCCAATGTAATAATTGATATCATTCCTGTTAAAGCGAAAGTAGTGAAATCCCAAAAAAAGTGCGATAGCCAAAAAGTCAACACATTTACTCCGCTCACAAATTGCAACAGCTTGGCACGACTTTGATTTTCTTTTATAACGAATAAGGCATACAAGGCACTGACAGTAGTCATACACAAGCTAAATTCCATGATGGTTACCAGATTTCCTAAAGCTTCAAATACGATATTTACTACTACCGATGGGAACGGAGAATTCGACACAGATATCGAGGCCTTGGGACCAATAACAGTTCTATTCAAATTCAACGTTAAGCGAGCGCGTTTCAAAATAATTTATAAATAATACATACTTGGCCATGGCATTGTGAATCAAATTGAGTGTCAGCGGCGCTGAATGGAGTGGTTTATTATTCAACCAGGCTATGATCGTACCTTTGTCTATTGATGCTGCAGCAATATATCTGAAGTTTATTTTCGCTTGATGGGTCTGCCCAAGTTTTAACATGTAATCAATAAATGTTTGGTTTCCAATATCCTTCAGTTGATGACTGGATGATTGAGATTTAATGATTGCTTTATAACTTGAACTAATTTCTTGTTCCAATGATCCTTGGCTGACGTCTGAGCTCGTTTGTAAAACTGTCACGGTATGTGGATATCGAGTGAAATCCATTTTCAGCGGTTGAAGGGGAGAAAATTCCTTATCAGTAATTAGGAATTCCAAGGCGATGAAGAAAATCGGAGTTAAATTTTGAATTGCAAATAACAATTTATTTCGTTTGGTGTACAGGATTTTTTTCCATAACATCGCACGCCATTGGTTAGCAAACAATTTGGGGCCTGTAAGAAGTCGCTGATTTTCCGAAAATATACTTTCCGCTGAAATTAAACATGAAACTATGAAACTTTTCGAATGGCATTTATTTCAAGTTCTTACATGTTATAGATGCTTTACTTTCGGAGCCCCTGACGCCACTCATCATACGTGAAGCTTGTCCATGCGATGACATAGTGTTTTCGGTGCCCACTTTCATAAAGACTTCCTCTATTGAGGTTATAGATATACCATAGCCGTTGATTGCCAATGCTTTGGATTCTTTCTCTAAGCTTAAGAGCATTATTGGAAATTGCGACGAGTATTTGTCTGGTAGGTGATAGGACAATTCGGTGCCGATATCAGACTGCGGTTGTATGCCAGGTATGTATTGACTGAGAAGTTTTGTTACTTGCCTTGTATCGCATTCGCTCTCTTTCTCACAAATCTTACAAAAAAAGATATCAGAGCGAGACTGAAGTATACAGCGGGATTTGCGAGCAGTGTGCCATAAAAGGTAGAGCTTGTAGGTTGCATTCATATAAGAATAAAGTCGTAAGGAAATGGAAGGCACTTCAACACGATTTTGATCGTGTCTCAAACTATCTTACACGCTCAAGCATCCTGCTCGTGAACCACCCTGTAAACAATAGATTAACTCACCAATTTAAAACCACCACCAAATAATTTCTTCAAAAAGAATGATGATCCCATACACTTAAGTTCTCCTTCACACAAAATCGCAATTCGATCTCCCAACAAATCTGCTTCATCCATAAAATGTGTTGTCAGTAAAATCGTTCGTCCTGTTCGCTCCGATTGTAATAAATCCCATAGTTTTCTTCTCGCCGCTGGATCCAGACCAGAGCTTGGTTCGTCACACAGTACCACTTTTGTTGGACCACATAACGCTGCACACACGGATAATTTTCGCTTCATGCCACCAGATAACTTGGACGAATATACATTTGCTTTATTTTCCAGTTCTAGTATTTTTAAATATTTTTTTACTTCCATGTCCAAATCATTACCCTTGAGACCTTTGAGTCGACTAAAAAACATCAGGTGTTCCTTTACAGTAAGATCATCAAAGAGAATATTATTCTGAGGACAAATGCCTATTGACATACGAACTTTATCTGTATCAGTTCTAATGTCATAGCCATTGATAATTGCTGTTCCTGAAGTTGGTGGGAGCATTCCTGTTAGCATCGAAATTATTGTCGATTTACCAGCACCATTATGACCCAACATAACCGTTATTTCCCCTTCAAACATATTCAATGAAAGTCTCTTGACAGCTTGTCGCTCACCAAATGACTTTCTAAGATTTATTGTCTGTATTCCAATAGGCTTATCAAGTGGTTCCGGTTCGTATGCCTCGGAAATTTCTCGCTTACTGTCTCTTGAATATACAACACCCCTGTACCGGATCAATGGTGGCTCTCCAAACAAAAAGGCTTTCGTTAATGGGAAGTACCATTTTTTGGGAATTCCATAGTCGCCGATACTCATTTGTTCCAAATACAAGCAAATAAGCATGTAAATGCAAGAGGATATTACCATCATAAGTAGAATGTGACCCATTGAAAGCGAATCATCAGCATTTACAGGCTCAAACATTTTGCTCCATTGAAAACCCTCACCTTCGTTTTCGAAACCTATGATAACGTTAAAGCCAAACCCGAAAGCCGTATTACAAAAAAGTGACCATAACAATTTGGTACGCAATGTAAGGTCTTCGTAGTTTTTCACACAAAAGAAATACGGGAAGTACGTAATGAAATAAATATCACTCGTTGCAACTATTGCAATACTGGTTTTCATAAACATAGCTCCAAGCAAGAAGGAAAATGTTATAGATGTCACTGCGTATACGAGGAAAAAGAAATACACTGCAGTGAATGAGCTGTTAGTTAGGATAGCAACATTGTCCTTGCCTCCCCATTTTCTCTAGAATTCAAAATGTTTAGTTATTTTGTTTAAGCGAGAAAAACCTAAGATTTATTATTATTACCGTCAAAATTATCGTTAATATCAATGACGAAAAGCTCATCATAAGGAAAGCCTGGACAAACCAAGCTGTCCAATGCAACCAGTTCGGAAGACCCATAATTCTCATAACTTCCTTCAATTGTTTTTCCTTCTCCGCTACTATATACTGTTAAGGGAATAGTTATGTATTGTGTCAAAAAGTCAACACCTTGTCCACTCTTACAATCACAGTATTCATCACAATATACATATAATTGAAAACAACAGCTAGTGGTACAATATCAGCCATATCAAGGATAGAGTCATCTGTTTTATATTTCGGATACGGAAATCGCTGAAGAACTACTTTCGGTAACTTTTGGTCTTTAAATTTCTTAGCAGACAAGTTAAGAAAAGCTGTCGAAATTGCATGCTGCACGGGCAGAAAACCTTCTCTCAAATAACCCGCCGGAACTCCGCCATCTTCGTTGTCACGATTACGTGGACCAATCGGATCGTTTTTCACAAAAAGTTGATTTGTCATCCATGTTAAAGCTTTGTTTTCGGATGTTCGCAAGTGGCTCGGAAAACGAATTTGATAGTTGAGGTTTTCATAACAATTCTTCGAGTAATAAAACTGTATGCCCGCGAGGAATTTCTGTTTCTCTAAAGCGTCCTGCAATTTTTTTGCAGAGCTATAACTGCTATAAGTTAGACCTAAGCTATTAGCTGCACGTTTAACGATCTCTTCATAGCATGTTTTTTCTGGTGCGTACGCCAAATGGAATCTTAGTTTTCCTAAATGTTCTGCAGTGATTGTTTTCCTAAAATATGGAAAGAAATTAGTTGATTGTTTCAAAATTAAATTGAGTGTTAGCCAGTTTGAAAGCGAGATGATTGTTAAGTAAAATTTGCTTCAATTCTTAATTTAAAAACTTACTTTAGAAACACACTATCATTTTTCTCATCGCTAAAATGACGGAAAGTATGATAGTGTGTGTAGCTGGAAATGATAAATGATGAATAGATGATGAGGGAAAAAATGAATATCAACATTTTTTGTAGGTGTGACTGAAATTATGAAATGAAATGACATCGCGTGGGAACTTATCATTTTTGTTAGTAGTTTTTTGCCTGAGATAAATACCTCGGCTTACTCATTGTGAAACTAGAAATTTACCAAACGGTTTTGTGCAGCCGTTTTGCCAAAATATTGACAATATTGACTTAAAATCATTTTCATATTGTTGATTGGACACAAACATAAATTCAACTGAACAGGTTGTTCACAATCAAAAAGTAAAAAAAAACACGTATACGCCCGAGTGTACATTTTCATTGCATCCGTAGTAAAATACGAAATCTTTTCATATATAAAAATGGATGTATTATTATTGTTTGTTTGTTTTTATGTCCGATATGGACTCCTAAAATGTACATGGTATTCAAGGATGGTAAAACTATACGGATGAGTTAAGAAACTGAAAAAATCAAACATAATTCGAAAACAATTTGTCTTTTTCCACTATATTTAAGATCCGCGAAATTCCTTCCCGTGGCAAGAAACCGAAGCGTTATCGCAAGTTTTGCAAAACTTTTCAAGAACTAGATGGAAATCTTGTGTTTTCCCATACAAATTTGTAGACAGCCCTGTTTTGTAAAATAACAAGTTTTAGCAGTCTATAATTCATTAAAGATCGTGATGTGTTGAAAATGAGAAGGGGTTAAGTGACATTTTTTTTATTTTTTTCAGCAGATAAAGGCATCAAGCGACAACTTAAATTTTGGTCGTACTGGTTCGTTTCTAGTCCCATTAGATTCGAAGTTAGACGAAGGGCACAAAATAACGGTAGTTTTTATGAAAAAGTTGAAAAATGCGTATTTTGGACCTTTTTTTAAAGTTATGGAAAAGATTTTAAAAAACCATATTTTTATTTTGTCAAAATGTTTTTGTTTAGAAAATTTAATTTTCAAATCTGTCTTTAGTTTTTTTGTAAGTCAATATTTAGCAGAGTTATTAGGGTCCAAAGTCAAAATTGTGTTTTTGCATGTAAACGCATTTTTTGATTAGAAAAAAAATTGTAGCGATCTGAACCAAACAGTGAATTATAGCCAGAAAAATTCTCAAATTGAATCTTAGATTGGTTGAATCGAAAAAAAATTTCCGCTCATTTTATGAGAACCCAAAGTTTTTTTTCGATTTTGAAATTGAGTGAACTTTTTTTACGCTCAAGCAAAAACGACTAACGGTACTTTTTTAACTCAAAATAATTTGAAAAGAAAAAATGATAACCTTTGAAAAAAATTTTATTTCACTTCTACCGACTAACGGTACTTTTTTAACTCAAAATAATTTGAAAAGAAAAAATGATAACCTTTGAAAATTTTTTTATTTCACTTCAATCCGACTTTTTTCTACTGAGATACAGCCTTATAAAAAATCACTCCATTTTTGAGTTTTTTCAAGTGTTCCTTTAATTGTTTTGACTAGTGTATTACCGAGTTGCCTATTTCCGAACAAGTGTGTTCGGAAATAGGAAACAGTAAAAAAAGACAAAATCCTATTTTCGAACACCCTTTTCTTTCATGTTCAAGATCGGGATTGGAATCAGTAACTTTGAATTAGATGTTTTTTTCAATATGTGCCTTCGATTCGATTAAAGATAATTTTTTCTGATGAGAAGAAATTGAACTGAAATGATCCTGAAGGATTACATATGGATACTTGAGTGATTTACGAAAGGAACCGAAATGTTTCGATGGCCTAATTTTGGTGGAGGTTCACTGATGATATGGTGATGGTGAGCTTTCTCTTCAGTAGGGTGCTTCGAAATTCGATTTACGTCAGCAAAAATCAACAGTTGGGATTATGTTTAAGTGCTGCGCATCAGTTTGATACCTGTTTGGCATTTGGCTAATCACTATGGTTTTTAAGCTGGAGGCGGGAAAATACCAAAATTCATACAAATCGGGAAACAACTCATTGGTTGGAGCTTAATTCATAGATACAGAATCTTTGAGTAATCAAAGACAGAGGCATTTATGGAGAAGGAAGAAGCTACGGATCTGTAGGAGAGCTTAAGAAGCTCTGC
This sequence comes from Sphaerophoria taeniata, assembly GCA_943590905.1. Taxonomy (NCBI): domain Eukaryota; kingdom Metazoa; phylum Arthropoda; class Insecta; order Diptera; family Syrphidae; genus Sphaerophoria; species Sphaerophoria taeniata. The sequence goes on from OX016540.1 coordinate 48,978,891, forward strand.
GAAGAGAATGGCTTATAATTTATAAGTCGGTTTTCACAAACTTGGTCAAATCCATAAAAATTTCAAATCAATTCCTGCTAAGGATGTATAAAAAAATAAACGTTAAAAAACTATTAAATTAACAAAATTAATTTTTTGAAAAATGTTGTTTGTTTAAAAAAGCTCTCAGGCCCCTAACTATTATTTAAAAAAAAATTCTCGAAACTTGATGTAACAACTACTTCCTATATATTGAAGATTTTCAATTATAAATTGCATTGACTATTTAAAAAATAAAACTTTAGTACATATATTTATTTTTAAGATACAATACGATATTTATTTATTTTATTTTTGCCAATGGATCATTCAATTATTTACATTTTTATTTAATGATAAATATGCAAAAATAGAGAAAATTTTGGCTTTAAAATGGTTTTATAACCACTAACGACTTTTTGATTTCAGTGTTCGAAAATAGGAAACTCCATGTTCGGGTTTAGGAAACAATCAAAATAAGGTGTTCGAGAATAGGAAAAAATGCTTATTTTCAATAAAATCTTCTTTTAATATTTACTGATAATTTTTATAGAAAAAAAAGAGTATCAAACCTGAAAATATTTGAGATAATAATTCAGAAAAAAATAAAATTATAATACTAAACTCAGTTAAAGTATTTTTTGCAACATGTTCTTTCCTCATAGTCCGTTAACTGTTCGGTAACTGGTGCCACGACCCTACGACATAAAAGTGATAAAATCACTTAACACTTTTATGAGCCCTGAACGAATATTGAGTGTATATTTTTGTTGTATAAAAAGGTTTTAACTGCTCACTTATCGCCTTTATGCAATTAAACAAAAAAATAATCTGTTCGCTGAGTGCGCCGTTTTGATACCATATACCTCATGAGATTCATGAAGATGAAGATTTGAAAATGGGTTAGGGAAGATGTATGTTTCGCACGTACAATCCTATACATAATGTAGTATTATTCTCCTACACTACGGCCTAATATCTCATATTGCCATTTAAAAAGGGGGGGGGGCGCCACTTCTTAGTCTTGAGGTTTGAGATCATGTCCTTGATCTTGAATTCTGAGAGTTCCTCAATACATTGAAGAACTCTCTACCTAAGTGAAGTGCTCTTTTTTCTAGCCAAGGCCGGACAATGGCAGAGAAAATGTGGGTCTGTTTCTTTTTCATCCTGATCCTCACAGCTACTGCAGAAAGTGTTATATGGTATACCCAATTTCGCCGCAAGCTCCCCTATAGGCCTTTGCTCTTTGAATCCGTAAGATTTGCCGAGAGCGGGCCACCAAAAAATGGATCCATAAAAAAGTATCGGTCTTACAACCGCTGTGTATGTCCATTTTATCATTTTTGACTGGAGGCCCCACTTTTTGCCGAAGGTTTTGTTGCAGGCGTAGAAGGCAACGCACGCCTTTCTCACCCGTTCTTCAATGTTAAGATTTCAGTTTAATTTAGTTGTCTAGTATCACGCCCAAATATTTAGTACTGGAAGACAATGTTAGTGTTTGACCGTTTATCCGAGGTAGAGTGAAAGGTGATTTCGGGCTCCCAGCCCAGGTACCTACATTCTTCAAAGCCATATTACTGATTTCACTGATCACGCTTGGAAATTTTCCTGAAACTAGAATGACCAAATCATCAACGCAACCGCTTTCACTCCACTACTCTCGAGTTTCACAAGAATGCTGTTCATGACTAAAAGCCATAAAAGAGGAGACAGTACACCTCCTTGGGGTGTTCCTCTGCTGGCATATTTGGTACACATTGAATAACCTTACTTTGACTGAATCCTCCTATTATAATATCCACCTCCTAGTGTAGTTCTCAACACCGAAGTCTGCAAGTGATTCTGCGATGGATCAGTTAGGACATAACGTAGGTTACAATATTATAATTTATCCCCTTCATAAATAAAATAAAAAATAAAATTAATTCTTTATGCATAAAGGTGCTAAGTACATTTTTTTGTCCAAAATAACAATTTGTAATGAATTTAAATAAAATGTTTTGCTGTACCTAAAGTTCTATTTTTTAAAGCTTTTTTATTACCCTTTTCTAAATTTCCATAATTTTCAGAAAAAAAGTTTTAAGCCAAAAACTTCAAACGAAGATTACTCGAAACTCTAAGGGCCAGTTCGTTCACAGAGGGTTAAATCTTCAATTTGATTATCACAGATTTCCCTTAATTCAGGATTAAGAATCCGTGATTATCAAAGCGCGTTTGTTCACTTTTTTTTCACTTTGATTAACAAATCATGGTTTTTCCACATATCGTTCCATTTTCCAGTCTATCAGTCAGTTTATTGTCACAACTTAATCAAGAATTAAGTTTTTTATTTCATTTTCTTGTCAATCGTTATGCTTATTTATTTTTGAGTAAACGAATATTTTTTATTTGAATTCTTAAAAAAAATAATTTAACAATGTGAAAGAAGTCAGAAGAAGATCTGTCTACCATACGTATATCTCCTGAAAGCAGTGTTCAGTGAGCGTTTACACCTCCCCTTGCTGGTGATGGAGGGGAAAACCTCTTCGGTGCCCTACGTCTTCTGTTAGATCTCCTGGTTTGGGTGTGCGACGTGACTTCTTGTTCTATTACGACTACAGACTTTGAGTCGTATGCATAAAACCTAGTAAATGCTTTTACTTAAATTTTTTAAAGTATTTACTTATTTCGATATGCATAAAAACAAAGTAAATGCTGAAAATATAGTAATTACTTTCTTTCATAGTAAATACTTTTTTTGGATGAATTTTTCAGTAAATACTTTATTCGTATGCATAATAACAAGCAAATACTTTTTTCTACAGCATTTACTCAATTTTTTCAAAGTTACAAAATAGCAACTTGAAAATAATACAGTAAAGATTTTTTTCCCTCAATCCTCCATTTTTAATTGAAGTGTGAAGAACATTGACATCAGGTTCAAGTTATTAATATTTCCTTTGTTGACGTTTTTTTCATTTTTGTTGAAATGGCAGAATTTATGCGTGTTAATTCACAAAAAGTTTATAAAGTCAGAAGATCGAATTCGGAGTCTAATTTTAAGCATCTGTACCGTTTTGAGAAGGAAAATGTGGATTGGTTAAGTGAATACTTTATTGATGAGGATTTTAAGTGGCAGTTGGATATTGGTGTCCATCAAAGTACTATTTGTAGAACAGTAAATTCTGTTGCGAAATCAATTGGAAACAAAGGTTTCAACTGGATAAAATTTCCGTTAAATTATGAGCAACAGTTAAGAGCAAAACAAGAATGACTTAGCAAATACAGATTTCCATACTAAAACCAAAATTCCATCCAGAAGAATATATCAACCGCTCCTGGGATTAGCCAGATGTCCTGTCGATTGAAAACCTGCACCCAGATATTAGATGGTAGCCTGTTTAATGTTGATAGCCCTGGTGAGCTGCTGTAGCAGTGTTACAAGTGGGATATGTAACTTGACCAAATAGTGTTAAATGCAAACTGTTAAACCATACTGAGTTAGTAATCTAATCTGTCATTTATGAAACTGTCTTTAGCTTGAAACAAAAGTAAAAAACGAAAATTTGGTTTTACAATTTAGGAATGGGTGCAAAACTCAAAGTAATCAAATATCAGTTGATTCAGTTGGCTCCAAGTATTAAAACTTAATTATGGTTGAATAAAATTTAAAAAAAGTATTTACTATCAATTTTAGATGAATTACAGCATTTACTTGAATGAATTCAGTAAATACTTTAAGTTTTTACTCTTCAGTATCTACTTTTTTTTATGCATACGAAACGAAGTAAATACTGAAATACTTGAAATCAAAGTATTTACTTTTATCTTTTACTTTAAGTAAATACTTTGTTTTTATGCATATCACTCTTTGTCTAGACTAGATGATTGATGAGTATTATGTTGCAATACCTATGTGAAAAAGTTCAAAATTGAGCTGTGATGGAGTTTGGAATCAGGTGAGCACTTTGCGAGTTTGCTAGTGATTGGCAACTTGAACATTGCTTAACAAATGTCTCTATATCTTTGTCTATTAGCGGCCAGTACTCATAACTTCTAACTATTGCTTTAATTTTTTTGATTCCAGGATGACCTCGATGTACATAGGTAACGAAATACTTTCGAACGAAAAGAATCAGGAATTATAAGTTCTAACGATAACGTTTATCGTCTATTGTAGAACTGGTAGTCCAGTCATTATAGGAAGTTCACCTCGGAATTCGAGATACCCAGCTGTAAGTTTGTAAATACTTGCATATTGTCACCCTAAAAGTTGTCTCAAAACCTACATATGGTAGGGTGTAAGCAACTATATAATTTCAAGGTCCAAGGTCACAAAAATCGGTTTTTTGGAAATATCTCATTTCCTATGGGTTTTTTGCTATTTGTATATATTATCAATATTGTAGAATACAAAATTATCTACAAATTTTGTTTCAAAATTTTTTTTATACGGTGAACCGTTTTCGAGATAGACGGCGGAGAGCGCGCGGTCACAGCATCACTTCAGGTCAACCGGTGCCTCCGGTCGAAAACGCGCCGTATATAGTTGATGAACGTACCTGCCCATGTAATTGCAGAATTGTTAATGAAAATATAGGAATTATATTTGAATTTTAACCTAATTAATATTTTTAGCTTCTTACATGATGAAAAAAAATAATAAATAAATTATGAATTAATGTTTATATTAAAAAATATCACAGAATACATTATTGAAAGTAAAGAAATGGAATAAAGGGTACAAAAACTACAATTTATAATTTTAATCATCTTCTTCCTCTTCATCGTCGTCATCTGGCTGCTGGTAAATTTCAAACTGGTCTTCGTTATCGTCTTCAACGACATTTGTCGCAAGTTCTTCCATGATTTTCGTTAATGTCGCTCTGATATGGTAGAGCATTGAGACAAGCTTGCCCATTACATTGGCCACAAGCTAAAGAGCATTGCAAGCCCGCTTTCCTGCATCCGCATCGCGAACCACAACCACTCTTGCAGTTGCAGAATATTGTATTTAGCAAATCTTCAGGAGCAGGTAATAAGATTGTCATGATAGGCTCCAGAAAATCGTTTCGCATTGCCCAACCCCATACCTGGGGTTCCAAATCATGTCCTAACCAAGTTTGAACTTGATAATATACACGGTTAAAGTGTTGATGAGCAGCTGCACTTGTTGGTGGAATATTTGAAAGCTGCACATTAACGAAGATGGAACCTTTGACCACGAAATCATGGAAGAACTTGAGACAAATGTCGTTGAAGACGATAATGAAGACCAGTTTGAAATTTACCAGCAGCCAGATGACGACGATGAAGAGGAAGAAGATGATTAAAATTATAAATTGTAGTTTTTGTACCCTTTATTCCATTTCTTTACTTTCAATAATGTATTCTGTGATATTTTTTAATATAAACATTAATTCATAATTTATTTATTTTTTTTTCATCATGTAAGAAGCTAAAAATATTAATTAGGTTAAAATTCAAATATAATTCCTATATTTTCATTAACAATTCTGCAATTACATGGGCAGGTACGTTCATCAACTATATACGGCGCGTTTTCGACCGGAGGCACCGGTTGACCTGAAGTGATGCTGTGAACGCGCGCTCTCCGCCCTCTATCTCGAAAACGGTTCACCGTATAAAAAAAATTTTGAAACAAAATTTGTAGAGAATTTTGTATTCTACAATATTGATAATATATACAAATAGCAAAAAACCCATAGGAAATGAGATATTTCCAAAAAACCGATTTTTGTGACCTTGGACCTTGAAATTATATAGTTGCTTACACCCTACCATATGTAGGTTTTGAGACAACTTTAAGGGTGTCAATATACAAGTATTTACAGACTTACAGCTGGGTATCTCGAATTCCGAGATTCTAACCAAATTTTAGCTTAAATGACTGGATTATGGGGGTCAATTCCCGATCTGTGAAAATGTGAAATGATAAAAAATTTATCATATTAGTTTTCATAGAGACTTTTCATTTTTTGTTTTCATAAGCTCGCTTTATGCGATTCTCTAACTTGTTTGTACTAAAAAGTACTAAATGATAAATTCTGTATGAAAAAATATCAAAACAAACTTCAAAACTTTTCATTTGATAAATTTCTTTTCAAAAATAATATACATAGCTGTGAAAAGAAATTTATCAGATGAAAAGTTTTGAAGTTTGTTTTGATTTTTTTCACAGATCCAGAATCGAATTTATTGTGAAAGTGTGATAAAACTTATCATTTCACATTATCACAGATCGGGAATTGACCCCCTGAAGTTCGCTAGAGGAAAATATTTCTTACTTCGCTTATTCGGCTTAGTTAAGCCTTGCAGATACACATTTTGGAAAATGTTAGAAAATGAAGAGGAAGTACTGTTGGCAACATTTTATGTATTATTTTTTGTTCAGTTATGCATTCTTAAGAATTAAAGCTATGCATTAAGAATTAAACATTTGTGTCATCATTTATTTTTTTTTGTTTTGCCTAAGCATCGCTTTGAACACAAAGAATTAAACAAAGTAGATTATATGCAATAGCAAAAAGCATTATTAAAATTTAAGAAGATTTCTCCTGAAAAATTCTGGGTTATGAACAACTTTTCACTCTGGGCGTGTGGTTCCGTTCACTGGGGGGAGTACGAATATCATGTCAATGCGTAAATCGAGTATGAACAAACTGAATTATAGTATATCCTTGATTAAATTGCCTTAATCAAGCAAAATTGGATGATTAACGAAATCTCAAATTAAGTGCTCAAATCATGGATTTATTAATTAGAGTTTTTGTGAACAAACGAATTCTAGGATTATCAACTGGAATAATCTTTGATTAAAGATGATCAAGCTTGAACGAACTGGACCAAAATATGTCACTTAACCCCTTCTCATTCTCAACGCTTCGTATATATTTCTCCCTCTCTACAAAAGCAAGATTGACAATCTGCTTGTCGACGACAAAACGTGTCAGTTGATGTAAGGCTGCCATATGAAAAGTTTAAATAATACAAATGAACGAATTTTTGAGGAGCGACGTATAATAAAACAGTACTTAGATAAAAACGGTTGCAGCGCTGTCATTTTGGAGCATAAAAGTTTAAATACAATGATTGAACCGAATCTCTTCCCAAAGATCTGTTTGCTCTTACATGTTTATTAAGGTTCACATTCACAATAACTGAGTGGTTGCAGAAAAATAGTAGCCATTTATATACTTATTAGTAGGGCAACCAAAAATATGCTCGAGCATGTTTTTTTTGGAACGTCGAATTTGACAATTGACAAGATAGAAATACGTTTCATGAAAAAACAATCATTTTGGACCCCATTCGTTAGAGCATATTTTAGCATATTTCATCATTTTTGTAATTTTTGTTGCAAATTTTGGAGCAAATATTTTTTTTAAAACTTTTTTTTCGAAAAATTCACTATGCTATTCAAGTATTTTATCCAAAAGTAACGCATGTCACTTGTGAGGCCTACAGGCTTGTGAAAAAATTTCCAGAATTTTATATTTTTATCGCAAACGTGAAAAAAGTGTTTAAAACCTCCGTCAACATATTCAAGGATATTGCACCGGAAACACCACTTCCTTCGCAACCGATTACGACTCGTTGAGTATCTTGAAGGGAGGCAGTTCACTTGTAGAGATGTTTAAAAAAAAGTCTAAAGTGTTTTCGAAACACTAAAAACGAGTTGTTAAAAAATTGTTTTATTGAAGTGGCATTAAATGTGACTGGATATTTCTATTATCCAATTATACATTTTTATCGAAATGTATTGCACAACTGGAAACAAGCGGCCTTCAGCTAACATAAAATTATTGGTTGATGCCCAAGTTAAAATTAATACGGTCGACTCCAATAAATAAAAAAAAGAAATATCGATATTTCGGAAAAATTAGAGGGCTCAAATTGTTTATTAGGGCAGAATTTATTTGTAGAAAAATGCACTGCATCTGAAATAATGGCATTAAAGCTTGCACACCTATAACTGGCGGATGATGTGCCTAAAAAAAGGTTTTTAAAGAAAAAAAATTAAGTAAAACTGTTTTCCTTCATTGCAACAAAAATTTTAACAAATATTTTTTTGTTAATTATTCTGGTTTATATTTTCATTTTTGATTTTTGGTATTTATTTATATTTTTATGTTTTTGTTTTATTGTTCTTTTTTTAATTGTCTCTAAGGATATTTTGAGCACTCTTTATTTTGTTGACAAATAAATAAATACAAAAAAGAACCCGAAATTTCAGTTTTTTTGGTTTTTCGAAATTTTTTAGAGCATATTTTTAAGGCATATAATTGGCTTTTAAGAGCATATTTAAAGCGCTATAAATGATTTTTATAGAGCATATTTTTGGTTGCCCTACTTATTAGTTATTGAATACACTTACTTTAATAAATCAAGATTATCTATAGGAATCGGCTTATCATATATCGTCACATCCATTTCTTGCGGTCTTTCCTTTGCCCTCTCAATTACCAACACAAGGCAGAATAGTAATGACACAAAAAGGTATAGTAAAATTCCATATTTCTTCCTCCATGTTAAAACCAAATTTTTCCAGAGGAGGAGACGAAATTTTTCAAAATTACTGGCCGGCGTCGGTAGTCTTTCCATAATCAATTTTGAATACGTTGTATTCGTTTGAATTAGTTTTGCTTTGAAACGAATACGTTTGTCAGAATTGTGCTGTGATAAAAAAAAAAGGAATACAATAATTAATAGTCAAAACACAGCTTACTGTAATGTGAATAAACTCTTATATATAGAAACGACAAAATTGTTCAGAAGTGCCATTTTTTTTGTAATTAGGATGCCCTCAAGTGTGTTTTGTTTGATGCCCATTTTATGCCAAGACACAATTCGAGCATTAAGCAAGGAGGTGCCAGCTTTGAGTTCCTGAATATTGCAATGAATGGAGAAGACAGATCTAGGGACAAAGTTCAACATTCGCGTGGTGCGGCTAAAAACTAATTTTTGTACTTGACGTACGATCGAAGTTTTGATCGAGTTAAAGAATATAATAAAGCCCCGAGCATCTTAAGGGGAAGAAATAAACTGGCTCTTTATTGGAACATAATTTGTTGAAAAGCGCTAAAAAGTGTGATGCATAAAACATTGCGTTTGTGTTGGAATCACCAATCATTTTAAACGCTCTGTTTCGAATGTAGATGTCTTAAGAGACAACCCCAAGTGATGGGAGTTTTAGTAAAACTGTTTCATTCTAGCTTAAGATCAGAAAAGGAGAGAAATTTCTTGCAGCATCTTAGAAACCCTAAACATCTTGCGGCATTTTTGGCGACATTGCGAATGTGATCATTCTAAAATAGGTGGTTAGTGATGCTCATACCAAGAATTTCGAGATGGTCAGTTTGTTCGATGCAAGTTCCACTCATGGATAATGTTGAAGGTGGCTTATTATGCTTTACTGTCAGAAGACATTTTACATTTCATTGGTATTGGCGGTCAAGAATATTCGATGTCCAATAATTGTGGAGGCCAATGAGCGTGCTCTGAATACTGAAGACTATTCTATAAGAAAAACGAAAACAAATTATCAAGGTGAGGGTCAACGTGTATCAATGATAGACAACCAATAATAATTGATGTTTCCTTGTTTTTCTTTCAAAACAAACTGGTTTTTGGCCACTTATATGGACAAATTTGAGTTTGCATGTAAATTACTGTTAACAATTTTAATGACCTTGACAAAACAATCCGTTACCAATAGTGTTTTTTTTTAATAACACATCAACTGACAAACAAAATAATTTTCTAATAACAAAAATCTTAAACCAAGGTCTTCTACCCACGAAAAATTCAGTAAGAAAAACTTGTTCATGCAATGTATTCTCTTCTTAATATTTTCTTATATTTAAACCATGAAAGGAACAAAACTGTGTGATACGATTCTCTTGAAAGAAATCAAACAAAAATGTTCGTCATGTTGTACGAAGCAAAACTATGTATCAACCTAAGAAAATACATACTAATTTATTAATAGAAAAAAGAGTACGTATACGCCCAAGTGTACAAAGAGAACATTTTTATTATTATACGTGGCATTGTAGGCATACACCCAAATTTGGTGAATATTTGTCAAGAAAGATCTAATTGATGTTTGAGAATCGAATTCTTCGAAATTAAGAACAAATTTTAGCCGAAAAATTTATCTTTTTCACTTTCTTTGTAACAGCGATCCTAGTTGGATTTTTTTTTGGTGTTAATTTTTTACTTTTTTATTTTGAAATTATTATTTTTTAATTTTTTTCTAATCTATTTTTATTGTTTTTTAAATTAAAACATCGTTTAATAAAATTTCATTTCCGTAACCTTATTCAAAATGGCGGAGCGAGCACCAAATTGAAAGCCTCATTTTTCGAAATTGATTTTGGCTTCAGTAGTAAGCTCAGGGTAATGAGAAAAATATTTTCTCACGATTTTCGAAAAATTTCATAGACACCCCTTGCCGAAATTTGGCAAAGAAAAAGAAAATTTTCCAGAACCCATCGAATGTTACATCAAAAGAAATATCTCCCCGAACTTTATTCATCAAAATGGATTACAGATTTCTAAGAATCCGCCATCTAACGTTTTTTTTTATCAACTAGTGCTCATATCGTGAATGGTAACGCTAAGCTCATGCCTGATTTGACAGATAATTAGTTGTCTCCTTCCGCTGAACGACTATGGTTGTGTATACGCTTGAACAGCGCTGGGAAATATTGCGACATTACTTTGAAAATCATGGTAATGTTGCAGAATGTGTGCGAATGTTGCGCTCAGATTTCGGAAGCACCGTCAGCTCTGTATGTTCGTTATCTTGTGAAAGAAACTGGCATCCTCATCGATAAACAAAAGCGTGAAAAGCCAAAAAAAGTGCGTACACCCGAGAATATTGCTGCTGTTACAGAAAGTGTGCGTGAAGCGCCATCAACATCAATTCACCATCGTTCTCAACAATTGAACATTTTGGAGACATCATTGAGACGAATTTTGCATAAAGACCTTGGTATGACGCCATACGAAGTCCAACTGGTTCAGGAGTTGATTTTGGTCCAGAGCATAACTGGGCCATTTTTCTCCGAAAATTAGCAAGGAGTGGCCGTTACAGTCAATGGCGATCGTTATCGGGCCATGTTGAACGAATTTTTGTTCACAAAAATTAAAGAAGAGGAGGATATTGGCAACAATTGGTTTCAACAAGACGGCGCGGCTGCGTGCCACACAGCCGAAGCTACACTCGATGTTTTGCGCCCTATTTTTGAAGATCGCATTATCAGCCCCAGAGCTGATGTCGTTTGGCTACCTCGGTGCTGCGATTTGACACCGTTGGACTATTATTTGTAGGGTGCCGTAAAAGATAAGTGTTACGCCGACAAGCCAAAGACAATTGACGCTTTAAAGGACAATATTCGTGAAGCCATGGGTGAAATACAGCTGCACACAATCGATAATGTGCTTAAAAATTGGACCGATCGTGTAGGCTACTGCATGGCAAGCCGAGGCAGCCATTTGAATGAAATTATTTTCCATTATCAACCGGAAGGATTGTACTTTCAAATAAAAAAAGAAATTTGAGAAAATATTCTGTAGTTTTTTGTTTTATAGTATTTAAAAAAAAAGAAAGTTATTTGGCGGACCCTTTATATTTTTATTCATATTGGCAAAACTGTTAATTATTCGAGAACATTTTCCCGCAACTTCAAATCGAAATTACTCTCAATCTGCCTCGACAACCGTTATACAATTTGTACTTCAAAATAAGAGCCTATGAGCATTCTATCAACCATTGAAATTATATATTTTTTGAAGCACTCGACTATAGAGTTTTAATCAAAAAATAACTTTCGATTTCTAACTTCAGAACAACTATCAAAAAAAAACTTTTTTTAAAGGGTCAGCTAGTTTCCTAATATATAACAATTTTTTTAAATACGTTGAGCGTTTGTCTATATCAGGGATGGCGAACCTTTTTTTGACTGCGTGCCAATAAATATTATTTTTATAAAATGAAAATACATGCGTGCCAGTAAAAGTTATTTCTATTATATGCAAATACATGCATTTTAAAAATTATGTATAGACTCATTCCTATAATATGCTGACATATTTTTTAATGGGATTTTTGTTGCTGAATATTTCTCGAAAATGCATCAATATCCGGATCATAGTTTGACAATTTTAATGAAATAAAAGCCTCCTCACATTCATCGGTAAGTCTATTTCGTACATCAGATTTTATATTATTCATAATCGAAAATAGACTTTCACAGCTATACGTTGATACGTTGATATTGTTAGAATAGCTAAAGACAATTTCTTCATCGCATTAAATGTTTCTGGGAGCGAACACCATGTCTTCAACAACATATTATTCATGTTTTCGTATTCTTCTTCATTTAATCTTTTTTTTCCATTATTTTCTATTTCTTGCCTCAACTCTATAAATTTCTGCTTCCAAATAAAGGGTCTTCCAAATAACTTTTTTTTTCGAAAATGCTATAAAAAAAACTATTGAGTATTTTCTCAAATTTCTTTTTTTATTTGAAAGTACAATCCTTCCGATTAATAATGAAAAATAATTTCATTCAAATGACTGCCTCGACTGGCCATGCAGTAGCCTACACGATCGGTCCAATTTTTAAGCACATTATCGATTATGTTCACCAATGTAAATAGAGTATCGCGACAGCTCTTGAAGAGCCAAGGCCTACTCTCATCAACAATTCTCTGGGTGCGTGTGAAGAAATGAGGGGACCTACAATTTAACTCCGATTCCGAACGGCAAATTTGAGAAGCACTTTTTCATGACAGATTGATATTCTTGGAAGTTTTGTCAATTTTTCGCAAGAGGCAGTGCCCGTCAACCACTACGTTCTGCTTAGCAGACAACGCACCTAACCTCTAAGCTACGGGCAGGTGCTTCATCAATGGCTTCACGAATGTTGTCCTTTAAAGCGTCAATTCTCTGGCTTGCAGGCGTAACACTTATCTTTTACGGCACCCCACAAATAATAGTCCCACGGTGCCAAATCGCTGCTCCAAGGTGGCCAAACGACATCAGCTCTGTGGCTGATACTGCGATCTTCAAAAACAGGGCGTAAAACATCGAGTGCAGCTTCGGCTGTGTGGCACGTAGCCGTCCTGTTGAAACCAAATGTTGCCAATATCCTCCTCTTCAATTTTTGTGAACAAAAATTCGTTCAAAATGCCCGATAACGATCGCCATTGACTGTAACGGCCACTGCTTGCTCATTTTCGAAGAAAAATGGCCCAATTATGCCTCTGGACCAAAATCCGCACCCAACAGTGACTCGTTTTGGGTGTATCGTCTTTTCAATGTATGCGTGCGGGTTTTCTGTGCCCCAAATGCGACAATTTTGCATACCCGCCAAGATCGAAATGAGCTTCATCTGAAAAGATGAAGATGAAAATCGGCATATACTCTTAGTCGATCGCAAGTCCACTTAGCGAAGCTAAAACGCGATGTTCAAGCGTATACACAACCATATTCGCTCAGCGGAAGAACAAAACCATTGTATATGAAACCACCTAGTACAATCAAGAATGGGATTTTCGATTTTTTGCGCCAGATCGAAACCAAAAAAAAAAAAATCCCAATACAAAACCTATGTAAAAGGAGTTAGCGCTGCGCCAGAACTCAAGATGGCACTACAATCGATTGCCAGGTCGCGGGTACTAGCTAGATAGAAATACAATGGACAAAACCAATTATCTGTCAAATCAGACATGAGCTAAGTGTTACCATTCACGAAATAAGAACTAGTTGAAAAAAAAACGTTAGATGGCGGACCCTTTACAATTTTAACGTTTTGAATAAAGGCGCCAGAAATCTGGAAGTTTGTTTTTAAATATCAAAATTTATGCATTAAATTTGAATTGAGTTCACAATTTTTTCAATACCAAAAATGCATTTGGATTAGTCATTACATAATATGTATGAAAATGAAAAATATTATACGTGCCAGCGAAAATTTATCTGCGTGCCACTTTGGGCACGCGTGCCATAGGTTCGCCATCGCTGGTATATATCCTTCTATGCATCAATGTACTGAAGGAAGGTCAATATAAAAAACACTATTCCTAAATCTACCTCCCTTTTTCTGAATAAACTTTGCTTACTCGTAAATTCTACTTCGGTTCCTTTTTTCAAGTGGTAACGCTGGTTCGGACTTCGAAATCCAAAAATTTAGTCCATTTTAACCAAACGTGAAAACGAAAATATTACCGAAATTCGGACAGAGCCTAAAGCTCTGTTTACCGAATACAACGACCAAGAATAAACTCACCACATAATTTCTTTCGCATCTTTTACAATAACCAAGGACTGAAAAGTACAGTAGTTCTAGAACTGAAACTAATTAACTGAAAACTATTTTTTTGTAAAAAAAAATAAATTATAATCGAGTGTACCTCACCCTCGATTACAGCGCCATACATACTAGTTATTGTAAGTCGATAGTTGTCTTTGTGCTCAATCTGCAATAAAATTTCCAAATACACTTTTGACTCTATAATTTGTCAAGAAAATTGTAGAAAATTGTTTCATAGGTATGGCGTTTACTGACGCACGTTATAACAAGAGGTCCGTTCTTTTACTTTTTCGGGAGTTTTTGTAAAAACCGTCAAAAATCGAGTAGTGGGGATGAAATGTTGTGATTCTCCTAAGAAGTTAAAGAACACTTGACACTCTTGACAGCAAAAATCTCACAAATGCACAAAATCATATCAAACGTCAACAAAATTCAATATTACTTCTTATGGTTTGACAGAACTCACAAAAACTCTCGCATGAAATCTTTGCGTGTAAAATCGGGAGATAGGGGAATTATTTTTCTCCTTCAAAAGTAACAGAACTTACAAAAATATTGAGTTAAAGAACTGAAAAGTGTGAGAATTTAGAAGTTCCTACAGTTAAGCTTTTCAAGGAGAGAAAATTATTTTATTTTTCCCTTTCGCATAAATAAATAATACTCGTTATGTTATACAAAATAAATTGAATCCGGAAAAATACATACGCCTGTTCATTGGCAAAAGTAGTCCAAAGCAGGAAAACCCTCAAACGTTAACCTGAAATATCTGCGAACTGCTACCAATCAGCCTATCATCCTTCCTATTTTAAACCCTGAAAAGATTGATTGAAATTCACCTCAAACAAAACATAGAACACTGAATCATTTCCACATCTCAACATTGGGGCATTGAATTATCCCTCAAACACAAAGAATGATATAATTTTGTAGTTGTTAGATATCGAGGGAGTCCTTAACAACATTAGCTATCAAGCTCACTCAATGATCTAATGTAAGATTTAATTTCCTTCAAGATGCTTTTGGGAAGAAGGCGGACCTCTGCAACATAATTTGATACATATCTATACTAACAGACCGACAACGGTGTTGGGAGTGTTAGAACAACTGGATCTCAGTCTATCCTTTAGACTTCCCAACCAATGAAGAGTGTTCCAAATAGAAATAATGGCTATAAAAGAGGTCAAAGAAAAAGTTATATCTTGCAAGGATATACGTATTTTCTCGGAAAGTCAAGCGGCCGACTGAACGTGCTTAACGATTATGCACAAGCCTTGCGACATTAGTATAGCTTCATTTCTATTCGAATTTGAACTACAACTTTTGTAGCCAGCCAGCTCGGTCTCCAGATTGCTGTCTCCAGTTACGCACGCCGAGTTGGTTAAGGTCATATTCAACTTGCTCGCGTCACCTGAGCCTTGGTCTTCCTCTACTGCATCGTCCTTCTTGGGTGGATTCGAAGACTTTACGGGCCGGAGCATTGGTGTCCATCTAATTCGTGTTTGATAGGATCCATGCTTCTGCCCATAAGCAGGACGGGGATGATGAGGACTTATAGAGCGTCACCTTTGTTGTTCGGGAGAGGGCCTTACGTTATAGCACAATTGCTTTCTTAGCCCGAAGACACAGCGATTAGCAAGAATAATTCTCCTTCTGATCTTGGCGCTGATGTCACTGTCCATGTTGATAGCAGAGCCAAGGTAGACAAAATCCTTTACTACCTCGAAATTATATGCATCTATCGCGACGTTTTGTCCAAGATATCGGTGTTGGGTATTCTTTCTTGATGACAGCATACACTTTGTTTTGCCCTAATTGACCGCTGAACCCATTCTTTCAGCCTCTGTCTGTATACTCGTAAAAGCACTGTTGACATCACGCTGCGTTCTCCCAATGAAATCAATGTCATCAGCGTACGCGAGTAGTTGCACAGACTTCTGGAAAGAAGTTAGGTGTAATACATCTCTTGGATAGTAGCTGCAAGATGGAAATTGATTGTAGCGCCATGTTGAGTCCTTTTACAGAAGCAGTTTTTATTCATAAGTTTGTATTGTAGTTGCCTGCTTGAAACGACAGAAGCTTGCTGAAAGGAGAGCGAATTGAAAACACTTCTAGTCGTTCTATGTATAAAGAACACATCAAATGCCAGCGCTACCAACTTGAAACCACGAAGTGAATGACCCGTTACTTGGAACAAAAATGTTTGAGAATATAGATTTTCGATTTTTGTTTCATTTCTTTCAACATAGACATTATTTTATTAAGTCTTGGGAGTTTATTTTCGTCTGTGCGTAGTAGATTAGCATTTGACTCTCGAAAGAAGTCAAATAGCAGCAAACACGATAGCAGTGATTTCAGATCGTGGCACCACCACTGCTTCTTGACCTTATATCTGCTTATGGCATACGATAAAATTGTTTCAATCGATCTTGAATGACGAAAACCCTACTTCAACCATATAACGAATATTAAAAAAAACGAATTGTAATCGATGTCAATGCTTTTTTTTATACACAGTAAATTATGTAAAGTAAGAATGGTTTCTTTTTCAAAAATAAAACTAAACAATAATATTGAATACGACTTTATGCCGTAGTTTCTCCATTCGTTGATGGTTGTGACGCAGCTTCATTCTTTTTCGGGTCTTCCGTTTCACCACACACACAACAAGGACATTTTTCCTTAAGAGCTATTCGATATTTTGGATGACTAAACAATAAGCAATTTAAGAATTTCACATTTTCCAGATATTAACAAACCATGGTTTACCTTATTCCATAAACTATGGGATTGTAGGCCGAACACGCTTTAGCAAAAACAGCACCCCAGATTGTTCCCAGTGGTGTAAGCAGATCCGATTGAAAAAATCCCAAAAAATTTAAGATACCATATGGAGTCCATGCCATGAACCACAGAGAAATTGTGACCAACGCTACTTTGGCCAGTTTGCCTTCGGCGCTCTTTTCGGTGTCTTCAGAGGAACGCAACGACTTGACATTCATCTTTTTCGCTTGCTCTCGCATGGCATTTTCATGAGCTGCTACTGTCTGAAAATTATAAGTCTTGTCAGAATCGTGATCAAAATTTAAGTGAGAACTTTCTTACCGCAATGATATACCAATAGGATCGACATATTAAAAACAGTGGCGTCAAATAAACGAAAATCGTGTAAAATATCAAGTAGCTTTTTGGATTCCAATCCTGCTCTAGATAATCCAATCCACACGATGTTAGGTTTCCCTCTGGAACATACCTGAAAATCATTCAAAATTACAATACCTCCATGACTTTTTGGAGTATTGTTTGAAAACTAACCTGCTCCACCCCATCATCGGAGCCACTGTCCAAAAAATAGCAAACACCCAAATGGCAAGAATTTTAAAAACCGCCAGCTTTATCGTCATCCGACGTCCAGCTACGCCTTTCACAATCACCTCATACCTGTCCAATGCAATCATACACATGGACCAAATCGAGGCAGCACCAAATACCGAACCTAACATTCCGTAGACGTCGCACATAAACGGACCTAATATCCATGTTTCGAAGAATAGATTTATCGTCATCATTGGACAATTTGTGGCCATCATTGAAAAATCCGAAAATGCCAAATTAAGAACCAACAGATTGGCCGGAGTTCGAAGGGATTTTGTTGTCGAAAATATCCAAACAACCAAACCGTTCCCGCAAAAAGATATAATTGCTGCTGATCCTAGAAATATACCAAGAAGTTTCGTCATCTTTGGCTCAATGGCTGGAAAACGATTCCAATAGGGATGAATGAGGTGTGCCATATCAGGTGTGACCTAAGGAAAATTTAGATTTTACTGAAAACTCGTTTTTTTCTTTTGTCGAAACCGGAACTTGCCTTATCTGTGAGAGAGCCATTGACATGAGGTGAATAGTGCGGGCCAATCCAATCATGGATGCTTGCCATTATTTTTAGTGTTGAGAATTTAAAACTCTTTTTGACTAATTGCTTGGACACTCAATTGTCATTCTATTTTGTGCCTATTCCGTAGAAAACTTATTTTGTTCGTACAATCCTGCCATCTGCCAGCAACTACTGTTTAAGACTCAACTTGACTTTTTACTTAAGATTGCTCAAAGCTTCTCATGTTTATAGTTTTTTTATAATTAAATTATTCTTTTACACTTGATTGCCTTATGCTTAGTTAGCCACAAAGAAGGTCTTTATTAGGCGACTTATCTGCTGGCAATCGTTCATATTATCGTTCATATGTAGTTAAATGGTGTCTTAAGGTATATTCGCAATGGCTTCGAATGGATTAGCTTAGGGCTTATGGAAGGGTAAACGTATTTAAAGGGATAAGTTACGTTAGTGAAAGACCTTTCATCGGGTTAGTAGTATTTTTGTCACTTGGTCGGAAAAGCTTTTAAATGGGAAAATAAAAATTATGTGTATTCAAACGTTCTTGTGTCGTCGAACTATCAAGACATTGGCATTGAACAAAAATCCTCGATACTGGGTTATATGCTTGAAATCACATTGTAAGGGATGCATTTATCGTTTTAAAATCTAGGTGTATTTTTAACACTTGAGAGCCAGTAAAAAATGTAAATCGACGTTCTTTTGCAGTTCATTTAAGGATCTGGCTATCAACGCCAGAACTGCTCTAGAATACAAGATGTCCGCACAACATCGACTTGGATCACAACCTCGCGAAGCGCGCGTCGCGTCGTAGCCAAGGTGCGAATGCGGATATCCCGATCGAGATTAACACAAGGAAATGCTTTCTGAAAATTCGAGGTTAAACGGCTAAAATCGCAAGAGATCGCTCAATTTTTCTTTTCGATCGTGTCTACAATAATTTCATACGAAGTCAGATGTCGCTAGCACAGAGAGTAAAGAGAACCAGATGTACAATTGCCAAGCAGCCATCAGAGATGCCGCCTTGGAGGTGCAAGACCTTACATGGCCATCACAACGGAACTCTTGGTTAGACGAGGAGTGCCGGCAAGCACATGCATTCAAACAAGAAGCTATGAAAGCAGCAAAGAAAGACTCGCTTTCCACTCGCGAGCTCTATGAGCAGAAAAATTGACTTTTCATTAAAAAAGAGGGAACGTGAGAAATTGCGATCGAGGAGATATATTTCCTGAAAAATTATAAACCGAATTCTGTAGAGAACCCATCAAAGGAATTTCGTGGTAGAATCACAGTCAGTGCTGAAAGAGCTTTTTCCAAGAACTTTTCGCTACTTCTTTGGACTAAGAAATAAATTGAGTAGTCAGATCTAAAGTATGACTCTCTGGCCCTTATGTATCGTGCAGAGAAATGGACAGTGACAAAAACCATTCGATTAAAAAGCTGTCGTGACTAATGAATGGAGAATGTAAAGGGTTTTTCAATAAGGGCGAGTAGATGTGATTCGAAGCCCAGTCAGCTAACAAACGGCGTTGTCTATTGTCATGAACTTTGAGCTCCTGGTTCAGTTGTATTTTTTTCGAGTGTAGGCCCCAGTCCCGCCGCAAAATTCACCAATTTGAAGGCTACAAAGGCACAAAAGGTTCTTGTGCATGGCGAGGAATAGACTGCCTCGGGTTCTGCTGTACACTTTCAAGGACCGCGGCGATGTTCTCGGCTGATCTTTCGTTCTTTGAACGTACGGGCGTTGGCTGATTGTTTACTGAACCGGTCGTCTCAAATTTGGTCACCAAATGTTGAAGAGTCGACTGTGAAGGGCCACCACGTGTAAAATGGGTGTAATGCGAGCAACGTTTACGAACACTAATTTTGATAATAAAGTTTTATCATTTGAACGAGCTGTTGAATCGTGTAACTTGCCATGATGATTTGGCATAAGCAACTGAATAATGAAAAAAAGATTTGATAGATGTCACCAAAACAAAATGGCCGCCACGGGGCGTCAAAATCTACCGGCACCAATTGAAAACCCGTTTAGAAGAAGAAATGCATGGGTTACTCATAGCAATACAGACCTAGCCAGAAAAGTTGAGTTCTAGTGACCTAGTCCACTAGGTGACGTAGACCGAATCGTAAGGTCTTTTAAAAAGAGGAAGAACATGAAAAAAATTGGGAGAGAACCTCAAACAAATTGGCGTGCGAAACTATAAACAGCTAAGAAGGGACCGAGCTGGCTGGACACGTTTGTTGTATGAGGGACTGATCTGACCTGAAATTCAGGGTCACAACTACACAAAATATAATGAGAGTACCTAAGGAGAGTGACATTTCTTCTATATTGTATATTTCGTATTTTATTACAAGATGCAATGAAAATGTACACTCGGGCGTATACGTGTTTTTTTATAGGTCTGCTTTATTGCATACGCTTTTTTACTTATTGTTACGTTTTTCTTGTGTATAACAATAATTGTTTTCTTGTTATTTTGAACAAACTCATTAAACATGATAAATATCGGAGCTCTGCCTCAAACAAGACTTCCCCAGAAGGAGAATCCTAACGAGTTTTAATGACTGCAAACTTTGAATATTCTAATAAATTATTTCGCAAATAAACTTGATTTGTTGGAAAATTTTGGTTGGGACGCGTTGATTTTGAAAGCTCGTGGCGGTCATATTGTTTCTTTTATTTTGCGTCGAAATATCGTTTTTTAATTAGTCACTAGTACAGTGCCGAGCAATACGTGCAAATGATAAAACTTTATTATCAAAATGGATGCTTTCTAGTAGCAATGATGTGCGCCTTGCACCCTTTTTATGGGGTGCATGGTCGTTCCTTCAAGTCGACTATTCAATTCGGGTCCACCAACTCAGTGAGCAATCAGTCAATGAAACATAAGATCTGCCAAAAACATCGCCGATGCTCGTGGATGTGTGCAGCAAGCGAGATTCACGAAGTGCCAATGCATCTTATTTGTATGAAAATAATGCTAGCCAAACCATCACCCTCAACGGGGATCGCTATAGGGCGATGATCAACAACTTCTTGTGGCCTGACTTATATGCATATCATCCAAGTCAGGCCACAAGAAGCTGGTGAAAACCACTTGGCATGTGTGCACCGGGCCTTAATTTTGTTTTTGTCAGTTTGTTGCAGATAAATCACGAAATCTCAAAAACTGCAGCAAACAAAAAACGGCGTATACTCCCAGTGAAAATGGAAAATGCTAAACAAAAAAATATATTATTTATTGTACTCAACGAACATGCCTTCAAGATACACAAGAGCTTTGACAGCTTGCTTTAATATTTGAGATTTGAGTAATAATATAATTCTATCCGCTGTTGGATCCAACTTCTACTTTTATCCATAGTGAAGGTTTTGAACTTCACTATGAATAGGTTTGCCAAAAAACACACAAGCTGTCGGTGTAGTTGTTACCGACTTTAATGGAACAGCGTGAGTTCTCCATTGTCATTCTGCTCAGACGAATGAGTTTTGTTGGGATGCCAAAACTGGACATGGCATTATACAGTTCTTCTCTAGGTATAGATGCTGTCATACGCGACCTTTTAATCGATAAAACGATGGTAGGTGTCGATTTGCTTTTTCCAGGACCTGTCGTAATGTGAATATTTGATCGATGGTGGACTTTCCTGGTCTAAAGCCACACACATAGATCCATATCTATCAGTTTTTTGACAAACGGCTTCAGGCGTTCACATGGCACTGCCAAAAAGATCTTATAGGCGGTATTAAGGAGGCCTCTATAGTTGGTGCGGTTTAGAGGGTCTCCTTTCTTTAGGCAAAGAGTCCTGAAGTTCCATTCATCGGACATGGTCTTCTTCCAACCATATTCTGCAGATGAGTTGGTGCATGCTCCTTTCCAAGTCATCACCGGCTGCTTTGAAGAGTTCGGCAGTGATGCCGTCAGCTCCCGCTGTTTTGGGTTCGGTACATCATTACTTAAAATATTTCACTCGGATATCGTAAAATATGTTGGACAATATTAATCGATCTCATGTAAACTTAGTCTCTTTTTCCTTGGCCCCCATTTCAACGCGTTTTCGTATAGCGCGGTACAGGAGTTTCGGTCAAACAATAGTTCGAGATATTTTTAATACTACAGGGGTGCGATGTACATGTATAAAAACGCATTGTGTAAGAGTAAGACCTTTGATTATGTTTGAATTATTAAGTTCGACTCACTGCTTTTGTATCAGTGGAGTGTTTGCCACCGAATTTTGAGGGAATGTTTGGGTAGTGGCGTAGAGGGTAGTGGGCAGTGTGGTTGCGGTGTATACAAAAGTTTAGGTCTTATTTATCGATTGAGGCATTTGCAATCAGAATCAATAAAGCTCAAGGTCAATTTTTAGAACTGTGTGGTTTAGATTTAGATGCAGATTGCTTTTCACATGGCCAACTGTATGTTGCGTGTTCCCGAATCGGCAAAAAAGTTAGTCAGACTGCGGAAAAACAAAAAATATTGTTTACCCACAAGTATTGCAAAATTAAACTTAGGTATATGAATGTATTCTTTGTTTTGTTTCTCCTTTCTCAACCATTCAATCACAATGTGCCACTGCGAAGCGTGACAGGGTTCAGCTAGTTAAATTATATTTTTTTTAATACACGCAGCCCCGTAGCAAAAAAACTGTATAATAAATATCATTTTAATTTGTTTTTTTTCATTTTTAAAATAATTGGACTTTGCGATTTTTCTGCGTATTAAACCGCAAAAAAAAGAGAAGAAATAAATTGTTTAGTCTGTCAGTAGAAATATTGATGCTCTGTGGCCGCATGACTTGCGTTAATATTGAAAACGACGCGACGATTCACATACAGCTGTTCCAGATGGAAACGTTTCTATGGCTGCGATAAGATTGTTTTCCATGCCTTGTCGCACTTTATAAAATTCTACTAAAATACCAGTTTTAATTTTTTTTGTGTTCTTTTGCTTGTCTTGCTCTTTAAATATTTAGTTTTTCCTGGTCGGCTCGAATTTTATTTATATATTCCTTACCGATCTCGAGATCGATTTTACTTGGCATTGTGATGCCTAACTCAGTAAATGGATGCAATTTTTCAAAATCCATTTCGTCTCCTCTTTCGATGGCCATGAGAATATTATCATCTTTAACGAAACGGTTTGACATCTCCGTTATAACTATGTCGTTTGTTTTAAGGGTCTACCACGAAATGCAGAATGCAAATATCGCGAAAACAAAAACCGGATGTAAAAATCTCGAAAACAAAAATCTCGAACGAAAAAAATCTCGAAAACAAAATCTCGAAAAAATAAATAGTTTTTCAGAAAATGGTTCCATTATTTATTTTTTCGAGACTAGTTAGTTTGTTTAGATAAAAATAAAGGTTGTTTTTTTTTCTTGTTCATTTTTGATAAATTCATGGAAAAATAGAAAACTAAAGTTTTGTTAAACAGTAAGATGAAAACTTTAGTCCACAAATGCGAATGCTTATCTTTTTTTACTTAAATGCTTAGCTTTTTTACATCAGTGAAATTCGTGACTATTTCTATGCATTGAGTAATCAATTTTCCGAAAGTAGAAAGCAAATCGAGAAGTGGTTTGACATAAACTAAATAGGAACAAAAAATCAGAAATCTATGTATTTTCAGTCTTTGGTGTTGTGCAGACCAAACAAGAGAGATCTTACCAAGAACTCAAAACAAAGTTGAGTCTTAGCATAGAAGACTTAAGGTTTTAGTTGGTAGGCCGCATGTTGGCCTGTACAAGCTGATTCATGTTTTAGTGTAGGATTCGGTTCAGGCAAAATGTAAGGTAGAAAAACTTGAAATGGTGGAAAAATTTAATACAAGTCGGGAATATATGCCACGAATTTTGACTATAATGGAAGAAAAATAAAAAGAAGCTACATAGGTTTCTTAAGAAGCTTAGCTCAAAACCCTTTTTGTTAATTGTTTGTTGATTTGTTAAAAATAAGAAAAAACAAAATTATGAATTAAATTACAAAAACATCTCGAATTACTATTTTTTTTTCGAGATATTGTCCTTCGAGATTCTTGATCGCGATTTTTGTACGTTCGAAATTTTTACATTCGAGATTTTAATTTTTTTTGTTTCGAGATTGCTTAGATTTTTGTATTCGAGATAACGTCATGATCCCTTCAAAACACGCTGATTTAAGATTGACTTCTGGTTCAGATCGATTTCCAAAGTGTGGAGTACACACTCGAAGCGTTGAGCATTTTCGACTGTCGTCGATGTCGATTTGGGCGGCTTTTTTTAAAAGGTTTTTTTTCTCAAATTCATATTTTTCAAAATTGTTCTGTGATCTTAAATTTTGTATTGTTTGGTTTCCAACAAGTCCTTCGAAAACGTTAAGGCAAATACAAATTCTATTGAAGACATAACAGGGAACAATCCTGCACATAATGCAACGTCATCACCTTCGAATCCTGCTGCACCAGTGATTTGAGGCAAAGTCTCCATAATATGTTCATATTTGCAAAGAATGGATTTAGACGCACGTAAGTGGCCAACCGCCAATCCAGCGAGTCTCTATAAGATTTAATATGTATGTTGCTTAACTTTGTGCCGATATATAACAATTAATACTAATATTTTCTGCATGGATTGACATTTTGTGTTTATGCCCGCAATCTGTTGAATTGGTGACGCTACAATCCTATAAGATTTTAACGATAGATACTTTATTAGTGTATGCAATAATATAGATGGTGCTACTTCCGCGGAGAACCATGCAGTTTATATATGAAATTGGTATACCAAATAACTATGGATTACTTTTGTATTCACTCAATACTACATAAATGTATAGGGTATATGTTATTTTTCGTACTATTTTGAACTTTCTTTATATAAGAATTTTATTTCTTTAGTGTAAATTTCTTTTTATCTCTATTTCCTTTTACTTTTAGAATAAAAAAAAAATATGTTTATTAGATATTTAATAGGTATGTGTTTAATAATGAATCTTTGAATTTTTTATTGATATTCGTTAATTTAAACCATTAAGACAAAATCTTTATGTTTGATTAAATTTTTCTTTTTGCGTTCGGGTTCGTTACGATACAAAAAATCGAAAAAATAAATAAATAAATTATAGGTGTTTTGAAAGGTCATCTACAGCCTTATTTATTAGATTTCACTAATACTCGTTTGATACCCGGAATAGTTATAACGAGTTTAAGTACGTACATCAACCTATTCCTATTCCTTATTTATAAAATATTTTATTACTCGTTTTAGTTATGCCTGGCTTATGTCAAATTTTGCTATTAAAAATTGACCAATCTAAAACTCCCGTAAACAAATTTGACACCTTTGTATATTTATTCGTCAAATAAATATACAAACCTGACACTGCCTTTCATTTTTTCAGAAAATAATTAATTGAAGAGCAAAATATTGATTTTTGAGACTCCAAAAGTACCAGCAAAAGTAAGTATGAAGAAGAGGAACGGTTCCAAATAATTTTAAGAACCATGTACGGTCCGAAGATTTAAATTAAATAGCCTTTTTGGACGCAAATTCTCCTGCAACATAATAGCAAATTTGACAAAACAATTGTTTGACATATTTTGATATTTATACCGATTTATTCCAGCTTTAAAC
Source organism: Sphaerophoria taeniata (assembly GCA_943590905.1). Lineage (NCBI taxonomy): Eukaryota > Metazoa > Arthropoda > Insecta > Diptera > Syrphidae > Sphaerophoria > Sphaerophoria taeniata. Next base: position 49,004,739 of record OX016540.1, read on the forward strand.
CTACTATAAATCAGTTTAGTTTATTCCGACTCTAAAACTTGTTTATTTTTTTTTATAAATAAGCTTTCCAGTATTAAAGGAGTATTAAGGTCGGAATAACTTTATTCTGCTTCTAATACTCGTTTATAAATAAGGCTGTTACAGTATTAGAAGCAGAATAAAGTTATTCCGACCTTAATCAATCATTGAAAATTTCTGTCAGGAATTTTTTTCCTGCCGTAATTCTATCATTGGAACTGTGAGAAGTTGAAACATAGATCATTGGAATTGTACAAAATTGAAACGCAAATCATTGGAACGTTTTGTTTTATTTTTTGACAAAAATCCATCAGCTGTTCAGGAAAACGAATTTCCGTACGGAAAATAGAAAAACACATTTTTAACGAAAAATTAGTACGCAAACTTATATTTTTTTTTCTCAAAAAATATTCCTTAAGTATTTTCCAGTCGATTGGTATATAAATTGCATTAGTAATCAAAAGAAAACTTAGTTAAATATCCATTCAAACATTTTTCCTGATGCATTTCAATGATCGCTATAACTGGCAAAAGATCGAGTTTCTTTTGTTCTACAGGGTGATTCACGAGCGTTGTGCCAAAAAGCTAGAGCGTGTAGGTTGAGTTGAGACAAGAAAAAAATCGTATGGGAGGGGGGGGGGGTCTATTCCCCCCCGTTTAGCCGGGAGGGGCAATTTTCTGAAAAATTGACTTATTTTGTAAAAAAAAATATTAAAAATCAACGGCTTAGATTACAACACCGTGCTATACCTTTCTGAAAAGCTAAAAACTTCTTCTTTCACCTTGTTTTTAAAATAAATTGTTTTAACGAATAGTTTTAAAAAAATCAATTTTCAAACTCAAAATTTTCAAAAAAAAAGCCAAAAAAAATTTTTTGAACTAATTTTTTTCAAAATTTTATGTAATTAAGTACTAATTTTGTTTTAAAATTTCAATGTCTTTGTTAATTTTTAGTCGAAAACAGAAAACCGGATGCAAAAATGTCTTTTTGTTTTTGAGATATTAAAAAAAAACCAAAACCACTTTTTTCTTTGTTTTTATTTTTACCTATCTGGACTTTTAGTATAATTTACTAGTTTAATTTATAAATTTATTTTTTTGTAATTGGAGTTTTATGAGGACTCAATAAAGTAGAAAAGTATTGGATTTTCCCTGGATTAATCATTTTGTTCATTGAAAACGTCTGCCATTGACCTTTCACTTCTAGCTCGTCGGCGGATTCTTGAAAACATGCTACGACTTGGGCGCCATCTATTGGGATATCTTTCAGCGTAGAGTCTGTCGGCTTCCCGATCTCGACAACAAGTTAAACCGTAGCAGAAGTTCCTGTCCGCTAACTCTTCTCGAACATATGAGTTTGTTATTGTTATGTGTTGATGAATTAATATTTTAATTGTAAATGGTTGTTAAGTAAATATGCGGTGCCTTTTATTAACCTTTAGGTTGTTAATTGTTTTTTCATTCAAGAAAAATTGCGGTTTAATTATCTTAAGCCCCCAGCAGGTAGAACCCTTCGCCGGCGAGTGGCCGCAGCCCCAGGTATAGTAAGAAAAAATTGCAGATCAGTTTTCAGACGTTTTCAATGAACAAAATGATTAATCCAGGGAAAATCCAATACTTTTCTACTTTATTGAGTCCTCATAAAACTCCAATTACAAAAAAATAAATTTATAAATTAAACTAGTAAATTATACTAAAAGTCCAGATAGGTAAAAATAAAAACAAAGAAAAAAGTGGTTTTGGTTTTTTTTTAATATCTCAAAAACAAAAAGACATTTTTGCATCCGGTTTTCTGTTTTCGACTAAAAATTAACAAAGACATTGAAATTTTAAAACAAAATTAGTACTTAATTACATAAAATTTTGAAAAAAATTAGTTCAAAAAATTTTTTTTGGCTTTTTTTTTGAAAATTTTGAGTTTGAAAATTGATTTTTTTAAAACTATTCGTTAAAACAATTTATTTTAAAAACAAGGTGAAAGAAGAAGTTTTTAGCTTTTCAGAAAGGTATAGCACGGTGTTGTAAACTAAGCCGTTGATTTTTAATATTTTTTTTACAAAATAAGTCAATTTTTCAGAAAATTGCCCCTCCCGGCTAAACGGGGGGGAATAGACCCCCCCCCCCCTCCCATACGATTTTTTTCTTGTCTCAACTCAACCTACACGCTCTAGCTTTTTGGCACAACGCTCGTGAATCACCCTGTATAGAGGTCAAAAAATTATAAAAGCTACTTTTTATCCCTGTTATCGCGGAACACCGACCGTGGCGATAGGCTAGTTGTTTATAAAGGAAGGAACAATTTTCAAAAAACAATATACCTATTTTAAAAAAATAAATAAAAAGTCAAGGAATATAGCGAAAATGCCGTGCTATACATTAAAAAAAAAAATCTTCATTTTTTATTTTATAAATAAAGCGGAAAACACAAAGCTGCTTTTCTGTTAGCGCTAACTCCGTTACGCTTTTATACTTCGGATTGACGTCCTGTCATTTTAGTAATCATTAATCAACTACTTCAAAAAGAGTTTATTCTCATTCATTTTCAATTCATCTACAGCTTTGTCTTTTCCTTCAATAATAACAAATAATTATAAACATGGAATTCAATTTCTAATAAAATTTCCATACATCCATATCAAAACGTAAAAAATATTTCTACTTTTGTTACAGCTTTTGCCACGTTACTTTTATGTTACGGGGTTCTCATTCCCACAATATGTCAAATTAAAAAATATGCAAAATATGTAAAATGTGTAATTAAGTTATACATAGTTTTTTTCAAAATTCTGTTATAAACTTATAGTCAAAACCAGAAAACCAAATGCAAAATTATTTTGTCGTTTTCGAGAAATTAAAAGAAAATTAAAACCACTTAAAACAGCCCTAATTTGAATGATATTTCTATAATTTTTTTTCGTTGAAGAAAATTATTCGTGTATTAATGTTGGTGTTAAGACATAAGAATAGTTTTAAAAAGTAGGTACATGTTAGTTATACGTTTGCTTGATGTGCGCTCTAGGTCGCTCTGATTTCGCACTGAGCTGTTCGATGTCACTCTTTTTTCGCCCCGAGGTGCGTTTTTGCGCTGACGATAGTTGACTATAGTTTTTGTGTCACACTTTGACACACCAACCACTTTCAACTCACCTCCTGAGATGGATTGGAAATAGTTAGAGATAGTTACGATTTGACACATCAACACAGACCGCAAAAACGACAATTGTGATTACGAATCGTAACTATTGGCGTGCAAAAACGAGAAATAGTCAACCATTGTTGATTATAGTTGATTATAGTCAGCGCAAAAACGCACCTCCGGTGCCGGTGCATTTTCACTGCGTTTGATGCGAATTCTTGATCTGTTCCAATCAGCTGTTTCTTTACAGCAAAGAGAAAAAACGCAGAGCACTACAAAAAAAGCGTTCGATGCTTTGTATATGGAACTACCAGGTACTATCAAGATTGGTTTTCTGCTTGGTTTGACAGTTCTTTGACAGAAGCAAGCAGACAACACACAATACAAACTTATGTAAAAAAAAACTGCTTCTGTGAAAATTCTTAGGATGACGCCACCATCGTTTTCCATCTTGAAACTACCCCCGAAATATATAATATATACAGGTTCGATGTGAAACCAAACCCAGAGATATTTTTCAGTTTTTTGACAACCCCATTCAGGGCAGTGACAAGCACCGGAGCGCCCAGGACGGGTTACATCGAAAAAATCTAGTAAAATAAAATAATTATGTACATCCTACAAATTTCTGGGTCGAAAAATGTATAATACTTGTGCCAATGTGCATTTTATTAATTTTCCTTTCAATTTCTTGGAATTTTCAAATAAGTGATTTTTCTGGCTATTTATTTTCTTTACAAAAAGAACTACAAACCAAAATTGAAAATTTTGTAATTTATTTCTACATTTCTTCATCAGGGTGGTGCGACCTTACCTTAAGACAAAAATCTTCCTCATTTCTGCAGATTCGAGATGGCGCTGATATCGTTCGAAAGAATTGGAACCAAAACAATGAACTCACCTTTGTATATGGATTTACCTAGTATTATCAAGAATGGTTTTCAAGCAAGCAAGCAGAGAACACACATTACAAACTTATGTAAAAAACTGTCAAAAAACTGTCAAACCAAGCAGAAAACCATTCTTGATATTACCTGGTAAATCCATATACAAAGGAACTCACCTTCCTTATTTCATACATTCACCAGCTTTTCAAATGTAACCGTCAAAATTCAGTATCCAATTCCACCACGGTCACAAAATTCTCTTCCGCCATTTCTGTTCTTCTTCCACCACATTCACAGCATCTGTCAAAATTCGAGAAATGTCTTCTTCTTCTTCTCTCTGCAAAACAAAACGTCACTTCTTCAGTGTCAAGCGAATTTGCCGTCGACTAAAAAAAAATAAATAAATTAAGCACAGTCTCTAGTTTTTACCATTTGAATAAAATCAAATAAATTTTAACAAATCCAATAAATACGCAATAAAAGCATTTTGTCCGTAGCGCGATTCAAAGTGCTTCATTTTATTTAATTTGCATAAATATCTTCGCACAATTTTTGTCTCTTTTTCGTGTTGGTTACTTTCGAATTTGCTTATCGCACAACGCAAACCGAATCATTGTGGTTTTATGTTCATAAAAATAGTGTTAGCTCAGTAGACTGTGTCTGAAAAATGCAAATTATCATCTAAAAAAGGAACCAGTGAATCATTGATACCATAAACGAACCAAAAACAAAATCTATCCCAATTAGATCTTCTCGCACACAGTTAGCGCACCATCCTCCTAATGCTTTTAGGAGTGTACCCATTCGTGTTTTGTTTAAATTAAAGCCGCCACCACATTTTGGTTGTCAGCACATTTATTGGTCCTGGCCGATGTGGAATCTATAAAAAAAAAAAACAAAAGTGTTCATCCGAGAAAGTGCTCGAGAGAAAAAGCGGAAAAAGAATTACAAGCTCAAAAACGGATACTCAATCAAAAAATTTCTTATCATCTGGGGAATCTAGGACATGTAAAGGATCTTTTAAGAAAAGAGGGTAAGTCATTTTTGCGGCAGACTTGTGCTTATATGATTTTGTCCTCGTTTTGCAATTCTTGTGGCTTGTCCTTCGGTCGGTGGGTAATGCTGTTTTTTCGTTGGTGTCGTACCGACTTTTGTAGGACAGGTCAGAAGTGAAGTGACTGTGGAACGAATAGGGTGTTTGCATGGAAGAGATGAAAACTCCCTTTTGCATACCATTTTTGTATGCACTAAGATTGTCGTTGTTGCAGGCAAAAGTTTTCTTCGTCCCATGTCCTATTGTGCTTCTGTTGGAATATGGCGGCCTAACAATTTGCCTAAGAAAGTTTATGACTTATTTTGCATTTGTTGTGGTTGTTTCTTGCTTCTTGCTGGATTTCTAGACTGTTATCATTATCACGTCCTCTCAAGTGGAACGTGTATACCTAGTTATCTCTTGAATTAAATGTAGATATGTAAATCAAATACTTTCTATCAGCTTGTGGTTTTGTCGTTAACTGTTTTGTGTTCACAGGTCAAAGGTTTTTCAGATTCTCTAAACATTGTGCGCTTAGAATTTTGTTTTTCTTATCTTGGTGCCTTTTTTTTAGTATGGTGGACTTCTTATCGCTGTGCTGGATTTATTTTTGTAGCTTAAGATTAGTATTGTTGAATGGGAACAATTTTATTCAATTTCGTTTATAATACAAGTGATCTCGAGTTGAGAAAAAGGACATTGCAGTTAGTTGAATTTAAGAAATCATAGTAGCACCAGGATGCTCGAAAGCTTTGCTGTACGACTTCTGGCAACGATTGGCTAACCGGCAATAAGCCGGTTTTGGATCTAACGACTCCAAACCAACATCGCCAAGGTCAACTAGTCACTAGTATTCCAGAAATAAAATGCTTGCTAAGAAGAATAAAAAAAGGGGAATTAAATCGTTAACAATCTTCCTCGACCTCGATTTTATAGATGTAGTCAATAACAGAGCTGATAACACTTTTTTAGCGGGTTGTTTATTACCTCTGACTCTGGTTACCGCATTGAACGAGTATGAACTCCTTTGGGTCACCATATTATGGCAGTAAAGGTTTTCAAACGCATGATTTGAGCTGCAAAGAGGTTATCAGGGTTTAAGCGGTAAGTTTCCATTGTTACAAGGCCAACCCTACTGAGGAAAACAGGAATAGGAAACAAGCCATATTCGACGGCCCAGATGTTTGCGTGACCAACCCGTTTTGATACCATACCTCGTGAGATTCTAAATAGATTTGAAAATGGGTTATGGATGATGTATGTTCCGCACATACAATCCTATATATTAATGTTGTATTATTCTCCTACCCTACGGCCTATTATCTCATAGTGCCATTCAGTGAGGGAGGAATAAAAAGGGGAGGGGGCTATAGCCACTTTGTGTTATTGAGGTATGAGATCATGTCTTTGATCTTGAATTCTGAGAGTTCCTCAATGTCGTTGAAGAATTCTTTACCTAAGTACAGTGCTCTTTTCCTAGCCAAGGCCGGACAATGGCATAGAAAGTGTGGTATTGTTTCTTTTTCATCCTGGTCCTTACAGCTACGACAGAAAGAGTTTTGTAGTATACCCAATTTTGCCGCATGCTACAGGCCAATGCCCTGTGCAGGTAGCGACAATCCTGGCTATGTCATGACTTAAAAAAAAAAAAAAATAGAGTGGCGCGACAGCTCTTGAAGAAGAATTGAGGGGACCTACAATTTAACGCCGATTCCGAACGGCAGAGTTGAGAAGCACTTTTTCATGACAGATTGATACTGTTGGAAGTTTTGTCAGGTCTTCGCTAGAGGCAGTACCCGTGAAAGATGAAATAAAAACTTTATGGGCACGAGCAGGACTCGAACCCACGACGTTCTGCTTAGCAGCCAACGCACCTAACCACTAAGCTACGGGCAACTGTCATGCCTTGGTTTGGAAATTAAATTGATTTATTTTGGTTTGTTATAGGCGGGCCAGATTTTCCTAGATATAACGCAACTCGTTACACTACTCCACCTATGGTTTGCTACTGATGTGTATTTGGTCAGGATATAGCCTGTCACAATTCCAAGAGGAGCATATACTCTCACTGCCAATGAGTTGTGAAGGGCTGATCCTTGCTTAGCTAGCTCATCTGCCTTCTCATTTCCCTCATAGTCCCTATGGCCCGGTATCCAGATTAGAGTGACGCTCATATCAAGTTCCTTGAGAGCCTCTCTGCATTGCTGGACCAGTTTAGAGGATGATAAAGCTGAATCAATGGTTTTAATAGCTGTCTGACTATCTGTTAGTAAAGCTATATTTTGGTTCTGGTGTATTTTTTTAAGGGCTATACAAGCTTCCCTTATCGCTAACAATTTTGCCTGGAATACACTGGCAAAGTCGGGAAGTCTATAGGATTTTGAAATCTTAAGAGATTCACAGAAGACACCTGCACCACCACCGCATTCCATCTTAGAACCATCCGTGAAGATAGTTGTGTGGAAATCTTTCGTCACTTCGCCTTTCTTAAAGTCGGTTCTTGACGGGAGCAAGACTCTAAACTTCTTTGAGGTGTTTAGGGTAGGGTAATCGGTGGTTGTGGAGACGATGTCTGATGGTATCAGGCTTGTTTGGTTGCAGTGCCCGTAGGATCTAGTTTTCCAGCAGCCTAATTCTTTGAGTCTCAAGATCCTGCAGGACACCTGATATTTAATAAAGAGGTCAATCGGAAGGAGGTCCAGGATGACATTAAGAGCATCTGTTGGGCAGGACCTGATTGCCCCTGATATCCCTACGCAAGCATTTCTCTGCACCTTTGTAAGTTTGTTTACTATGTAAGCTTTGCTGAGAGCGGGCCACCAAACAATGGATCCGTAAACAAGTATCGGTCTTACAACCGCTATGTACGTCCACTTGATCATTTATGACTGGAGGCCCCACTTTTGCCGAAGGTTTTGTTGCAGGCGTAGAAGGCGACGCACGCCTTCCTCACCTGTTCTTCAATGTTAAGCTTTCAGTTTAACTTAGTGTCTAATATTACGCCCAGATATTTAGCACTGGAAGACAATGATAGTGTTTGACCGTTTAACCGAGGTAGAGTGAAAGGTGGTACCTTGGTTTTGGTGGTGAAAAGCATCAACTCAACCAACAATTAACGCAAAAAATACTGCAATGTCCCCAAGGCAGTAAGAATTTTTGGTAATTTTTAACAAATATGAAGAATTCTTCTTCTTCCTCAGTCAGTACGCTTGTTGCCAATGGCACTCACCTCCATTTCTACGCTACCAGAGAATGTCATGACTCCCTCAGTTCTTTAGCACGTCAATGATTTCATGGAGTAAATCTTCTTTCGCAAACGACACCTTAGTGGAGAAAGAAGAATTACCCTATCGAACCGCTACAACTTCGGTTTTAGAAAAACAACTGGGTTCAAAACTCTTCACTCGCAAGACAAAGTGTCTGTTGTCTGCTATAATACAAGACTTTGATTTTGCCAGCCCTACTCTACGGTCGAGATGTGGATGTAGTCCAGAAAGCCAAGAAAAGACGACTACATGGGCTCGGCCACATCGAGCGAAGTCCGACAACGCTCTAGCCAAGAAAGTCTTCTCATCGCTGCCCCAAGGTTGGAGATGATAAGGCAGACCGAATCTACGGTATAAGGACAATTGGCTGCCGATGCGAGAGCGTTTGGTTTTGGTGACTGGAGAGTTCATGCGAAGGACCGTTTCCGATGGAAGGCTGCAGTGTTTCAGGCTGAGATCCTTCATAGATTGGGATTTGGGAGCCTTAACTGGTAATAGTAAGTAAGTTAGTAAATCTTCTTTCGCACTCGTGCTGTGGCGAGAGTCCTAAAAAAAATCTCAACATACTCAAATCCGATGGCCCAGATAGTATCCCCACCTTTTCCGTCTGTCCTTTTCTTCTGGGCTCGTTCCGAGTAGTTGGGAAACAGCATTTGTCTAGCCTATACCCAAAAAAGGTGAATCTTCCTCTCCCTCCAATTATCGTCCGATTGCATTAACGTCCCTTCTATCTAAGTTCTTGGAAACACTGATAAACTATCAGCTCAAGAAATATCTCGAACACCGAAAGCTTCTTAATGACCGGAAGTACGGCTTTCGCAGCAACAGGTCCATTGGTGATTTGATGGTCTATCTCACCGAACAGTGGAACACATCTTTACATCGTTTTGGAGAAAGTAAGATTGTTGCATTTGATATTTCAAAGGCATTTGATAAAGTCTGGCGTCTTGCTCTTTTATCGAAAATGTGTACTTTCGGTATCGAAGAATCCCTCCTTCGAAAACTCAATGCTGTCTTATATCGTTAAAGCGAGATATACCGCCTTGCCACTATCCATGGGTAACACTTGCACCATTGAAACCGAACATTTCGAGATTTTCGATATGTTCATCACTGACCATCTCTTTCGGAACGATCCCATATTCGATGTCGCCAAAAATGCCGCAAGATATTTAAGTTTTCTAAGACGATGCAGAAAAGTTCTCTCCCTTTCTGATCTGACTTCTATTTATGAGTCTTATATCCGTCCAAAGCTTGAGTACAATTCCAATCTGTGGGCTGGTGCTCCAGCCACATACCTACTTGAGCCTCTTAGATGCTATACAAAAAAGAGCTCTAAGAATCTTTGGTGATAGAGATATCAACATCACCACTGACTCATTCACTTCGTAAGATCACCGTCGTAATGTTTCGTGTCTTTCTCTGTTCTATTGTTGCTTCTACGGTAAAAGCTCTTGTGAAGTAGCTAGCGTTGCATTCCTCCGCGCTTCTAGGAGTGCCCATCAGTTTACCCTCGAGCCCAATTTCGTACTCTCAGGCATAGAGAATCGTTCTTAAGCCGTGCTACGCGAATGTGGAACTTTTTTCCACACTCTGTCTTTCCCAAAATGTTCAAGCATTCAAGAATCAAGACCAATGTACACCGACACCTCCTTTCCAACCCTCTCCTTGCTTCCAATAGCACTCATTGTGTCTCTAGCATAACAAGGGTAAGGGCGTAAAAAATCCCTTGAGTGGGTGCAGATTATAAAAATAAAAGAAAAGTTAGCTTCTAAAAACCGGATTAATGTTTCCACTCCTTGAAAATAAATATTCCAATTTAGCATATGAAAAAAAAAGCACAGAAATATCGAAAAAATAAAAATCTTTTCTCTGCGAAACATAAGGCTATTAATCCGATGACCAGCAAAGATAACTTAGCACATTGCTTTTTTCTCGTGCTCATCCTCACATGTGTCCCAACGTAAATTTAGTGTTTTGCCTCCCCTAAATAGATTTTTGTTTTTTTAATTTCAAACTAGGTTGCGATGGTATTATTTTTACAAAACTTAAAAACAAAATAAAAATAACATTTTTTCTCCATTAATTTATTTTCTCGCCACGCATATCAATAAATTGTTTCTTATCTAAATTTTGACGACTTCGGTAGCTGCCAATCGCACTTTTTTAATTGCGCAATTTCTTAAATTGATGATAAAGTTGCCTTCTAACGAAATTTCAATAATGCGCTGAGTTATTTTCAGCCGCGTCCGGAGTAAGAATTTTATTTGAATTTGTTTTTATTTAATTTAGGTTTAGGTGGGCATCCGCATCGGAGCTAGCTAAAGTGCGAAATATACGCAAGCAGGTGTCGAGGCAGCAGGCTAATCTAATTTAGAACATAGAAGATATTTTTAAACATAATTTAAGAGCAGAGTTGAGCATTTTGTGTAAACGAAATGGCAATTTGTTTCATAAATTTATTTGCACTTTTATTTCTCTCTTTGTTTCTTTAAGCACTTATTTAGGTACACTACGGCACTCAAAAGTACCTACACCATATTTTTAAAACCGAGCCAAATGAAACTGTCAAAATTAGTGTGTCTAAGAGCCCGATTCTGCCCATCATGACTGATACCTCACAAGTCATAAAAAGAGGTGAAATTGATTTTGTGACTTTTTCGTCACAACTGTGAGAGTCACAAAAACAATCGAAATTGTGATCTCCTTCAGAGCAGGTCATAACTAGAAAATTTATTTGAGATTTGACATTTTGATTTATGAGTATGAATGAATATAGTGAAAAAAAAGGAAGGAAAGAGAAAATACACGCTCTTTTTCTTTTTTCTTTATTCTTTTTCTTTGTTCACAACTAATAACGATCATTGCTCATCGGCTTTGAAATTACACTACAATAATAAAAGCAACCCCCATACACAATCTCTGTTTGCGTTGCCAATATTGACGAAATCGCATCATATGTTGTGTTGAAACACATATTGCAGTTGTAAAGAATCCATTCTGGCAACGCATTTCCATATTCACATTGGCTGTGGTGAGTTTCGTTGTGACTTTTCTTGTGAGGATTATGGAAGAATCCGACAAATGTTATCGAATCACAACAATCCCCAGAAGAAATAGTCACAAGGGCTTTTGACTTGTGATTCCTCACAAGGGGGAGAATCAGGCTGTAAAGGTCTTTTTAATGAATCTGTTCCGCACGGGAAAGAACAGAAAAGATCCAAAAAGTACACGTTTGTGTGTTCCATGAGTAACAACCTTGTCCCAAACTGTTCTACAATCTGTCATTTCGTGTTCCATGAAGTTGTCCATGTTGTCCATTATTTTTATTTTGTTCCAATCATTTTTTGAAATTATCTCGATTGATGAGTTTTCCGAGGAAGTAAAAATATGACTACTACTACTTCCAAGTAAAAATTTCTCGCAAAAATCGAACAAGCTATTCAGAATCTTGTTTCCAACAAATGAGAATTTTATTCAATTTGATTTGACTTGGAATATTTATTTAACAGCGGACTTTATTCTGTCAAAAAGATTAAACAGGGAGCTGATCTTTTGTTCTTACTTGTTGTGACAGTTTTCATTAATTGTGCTGTTCTGTGCTGTTCTTATCTGGTCTTTCTTCATTAAACAGTACTTAAATCTTGCGATCTTAAAGGCCCAACTATAAGTTCTTAAGTGAACTTAAGCTTATATCAAAAAATAGGACGAACATTTCCTTAAGTAATCAAAAAAGTAGGCTTGGCCTTCCCTTCATCAAAATGTCAAATTCAGTTAAGAAATGAGCGAATGAAACCACATTAGTAAAAGTTGAACGAAAATTTAACGAGCGTAGCTTAAGTACATTATGGTTTGCTCATAGGGTTCGTGTGTACTGATTCACTTAAGAGTGTTCCGGAGCAAAACAGCGTTTTTTCAAATGGTATTGTGAAGCGACTGTATGTCGTATCGAAATGATTTATGTGTCATTGTGTAGACAAAAACTGTTTCTAAATAACCATTGGAGCACAATTTCAATTTAGTACTTTGTTACTTAGTAGTAAAGGCTCAAAAACGACGAAATTGCCAAAAATCGTACTTTTTCAAAGAAAATTCCATCAAAATAAAAACATTTTTCGCTAACATTTCTTAATGAGCATAAAATTCGACATATAAACTGTATAACTATTGGAGAAAAAATTAACTTTTTAAACAAAAAAGAATTAAAAAATTATGAATAAAATTTGTATTATTGATAAGCAATTTTTCTTATGATGCGATATTTATTTTTTTTTAAATCTCTTAATTTATTTAGCACGTACTTGTCTCAACACATAGCAATCAAAACATTTTGAAAAAACTTTGATCAAACACATTTTATTTCAAAATTAAGAGATAGCCAAATCTGCCTAAATTTGAAAATTCAAATCAGTAACGGCTGGCGGAAGTCATGATTCTCATAGGAACGTGATTCTCTCTCTCTCTTAGCAAGATGCATTTAGTTCAAAATTTGTCGTGTGGCGCTTCAAGCAGTAAGAAGAAGTAAGAATTTTCAGTTTCAGTCCGGAACTTTGTATATGGATTTACCAGGTAATATCAAGAATGGTTTTCTGCTTGGTTTGACAGTTTTTTGACAGTTTTTTACATTAGTTTGTAATGTGTGTTCTCTGCTTGCTTGCTTGAAAACCATTCTTGATAGTACTAGGTAAATCCATATACAAAGGTCCGGAACACTCTTAAGCGTGCTTGCGTGAGCAAAATTGAATTATAGTTCATCCCTAAAGCTGTTACCTTTTGTAAATTTATTTTAGGCTAGAAGCTGCAAAACGGAAATTGATTGCAGCGCCATCTCGAGACCTACAGAAGCAATTTTTTTATATAAATTGGTACTGTAAAAAAAAATTGCTTCCTGTGCCAGGTCTCAAGATGACACTACTATCGATTGCCATCTTGGAGGTACTAACCAAACAAACATAGGTATATACACAAAGCTGTTACCTATTTATTGGTTTTTGGGCGTTTTTGGGAAAGCTGTCAAATTTCGAGAAGTGTCGATGTAATTTTGTGAATCTCCTAAAAAGTAAACGACGCTTTGATCTTTGCATACCTTCCTACTACTGCTATTATCAAGATTGACGTTTTCTCTGCTTCATCAAAAATGTTTGCTCAATACAAACTTATTTAAAAAAAATGGCTATCTCTTCTTGTAACTAGGTTGCGCTAGAGTCGAATGCCAGGACGATTATACCTGTCAAATATATATACAATGGCTTTGACAACAAAAATACCACAATTTTACAAAACTTTTTAAACGTCAAACACCCTCAACTTTTTTTCGGGTTTGGCTCCCCATAATCTCCCAAGAAATTTTCTGGTTTAAAATTATGAGATTTCAAAGCTGTCAACAATAAACTCCACATGCCATGCTGATGGCCACAAAACCAGGAAAGTAAAATACTTTTTTGGATTTTTGTCAGTTCGGACCCTACTCTAAAAAAGACAAAAAATAAAATAATAAAAATAAGTTTGACAGCTTTAAGTAAAATCAGCTGATTCAGACTGTTTTAAAAGATAAAAAACATGAAACGTTGAAAAAATTTAAAAATAAAAATAAACTAATCAAGTCAACCCTCAATGATATTTTGTCTGTATGTAGTTTTTTTTTTTTCCCAACAGCACTCACTGCAAAGGTTTCCTTCTTCTCCTCTTACATTCATAACATGAAAGCTTGCTCAAGCTAGGACGTAAGAGACTCAAGTAGGCAGACCAAAAACTACGAACACATTAAATTGTTCGCCGTGTCTATATCTACTCATTTGATTCTAATGTACTTCTTTGTACCTTTTGTTTTTTACTCGCAAGTCGCAAGTAGCTCATTTCTCATTCGTTCATCAATTTCCAATAAAGACCGTTATATCGGCAATTAGTCTCTGAAAAGTGTAATTATAACAGCAAAACCAAAATGCTGGCGAGGTGTGTCAGTGTCAGTCAACAGTGAATTTACTTCCTTTGACTCTCGATTTGAATATCTTTTGGTATTTATCTAGCCCGCCTTGATGCCGAGGAGTGTCTTCGACTCTTTTGTGTCGTCATTGTCGGCGGCGGCGGCGTTCGTTTGTGGTTCTGTCTGGGTTAATAATAATAAAAATTAGAAACCACAAAAAGAACAAACAATAGTGACATAATTCTTGTTTTTTTAAGTGTTGTGAAAACAAATGTGAAAAATTAATGATCAAAAGGTTCTGGTGATCTGCAAAAAATGAAAATAGATTAGCAAAGAAATGTTTGTCAAAAAATATAAAAAGTGCAAACGGTTCGTTTGAAATCTGTGAGAAGTGAATAGATTGCAACTCGGTACACAATTTTGAAATGGTATCATTGCGAAGGTATGGGTTTGAATTGTTTTTTTTTTTTTTGTGAACATTTTTATTGATGTGTTTATTGTTTTTTTTTTCGTTGACACCTGTCAACACAAAAAATTTCGCTCTAATAGTAAAATATATAAAAGGACTTGTTGACCTGGGCCCTATTGCACCAACGACTTTTCACTTTTCACTTTGCAACTTTTCACTTTTACTTTGCAAATTCTGTTTCACCAAACGCTAATTTGCAAAGAGGAAATTAATTTTTTGAAAAGTAAACAAAAAAATCCTTCTTTGCAAATTTTGTTTCACCAACCGCAAATTCGCAAAGTGAAAAGTACTTTTCTGAAAAGTGAAAAGTTTTGCAAATTTGCAAAGAATTGTTTGATTTCGTTTCACCAAACGAAAAAACTTTGCACTTTGCATTTCAAATACTGAAAAGCTTTTCAATAATATGCAAAGCAAAAATTTTCTTTGCGGTTTGTGATAAGTTGGTTTATTTTTGTTTTATATTCAATTTTATATATAATTTTATTATAATAGATTATTATCTAATATATAAAATTCTTTTGTCACAGTTTTAGTGGTCATACTCCTCCGAAATGGCTTGACCGATGTTGATGAAATTTTATATGTTTATTCAGTATCAGTAGGTATGAGAATAGGCTTATAAGTTATAACTAAGTTTTATACCGCTAATTGTTGAGGATGGCTCACCCACACTGTCTGTTTTTGCATTTCTTGGCCCGTTGTTTGTTTTTAATAA
Source organism: Sphaerophoria taeniata (assembly GCA_943590905.1). NCBI lineage: Eukaryota > Metazoa > Arthropoda > Insecta > Diptera > Syrphidae > Sphaerophoria > Sphaerophoria taeniata. The sequence goes on from OX016540.1 coordinate 49,020,186, forward strand.
TTTTTTGTGGTCTGTCATTAAGAAATACATTCAGTCCTTAATTTTCAACTTCCTACCACTTTTTGGACGCAGCGTTATTTTGGAAGGAAGCAAAGAGAATATCCTTGAATTGAAAAAAATAACGAAATTATAAAGCTTGTTTTTGCAATCGTAATAAATTTAAAAAATACTTTTTTATTTTTTACCACTTCCAAAACATTTTGAAAAGTTTGAAAAAAACCTGCACTATTAATATCTATTTCTATGACATTCTGTCATTAAATTTTGTTTTTGCCATTTTCACTTTTTTATCACTAACAACTCCGTTTACTTTTTACTTGCGCCACATAGAATATAGTATGGCAAGTATTGAATTCGCAAAAATAAGTTGAGATTTTGATGAGATATGACATTACGACGATAGAGAAGTCGAAAAAAGTGGGTCCGGCTATTCCGTCCGTCTGTCTGTCTTTAAACGCATCTACAGCCTAAACCACTGGTCCAAGTTCAGACTTAAATGTATTTTGAAGATAAATATTTAAATTTAAATTTTTATTTATGAATTTTAATTACATGTTTTTATTTTTAATTTTTTTATGAGTTATTATTTGGAAAACAGGAGCAAGTTCGTACGAAACAGTTGTTCACATATTTTTTAAATTCGTAATAACAAGGAAAAGAAGCCCAACCCTTATATTTGTTTTACTTTGCAACTTTTCAAATTAGGACTGAAAATGAAAAGTTACATTTTAAGTTGGTGAAACGCCCACACTTTTCACTTTGCAAAAAAACATAGAAATTTGCAAAGTGAAAAGTCGAGAACTTTTCATTTTTGGTGAAACACTTTTTACTTTTACTTTGCAGAAAACTATTATTTTGCAAAGTTGCAAAGTGAAAAGTGAAAAGTTGTTGGTGCAATAGGGCCCTGATGTACTTCGTCCCTTCCAATACTTGGCATAAAACAGTTCGTAAAACATAAAGACATGATGCATGCCCACACACAAAAATTCAAAATGATGTGAGAAACGGTTTTAACGGAAAAAATTGAGGTTGTTCAAGTCCTTGTTTTCAATTGACGACAGCGACTTGCTACGGAAAACTTGTGTCAGTGCCGAAATAAACTATCGTTTGAAAAGAAATCACAAGCTACGAAGTTAACTTGTTAAAGTCGGACGCCATAACCTTATCCATAATTTTGTCCAATAAGTTTTGCATACACAGTGCCTGTGGTTCAAATCCTCTACCACTTGGGTTACGAATTTATTCTACTGTGACGCTCTTCGCCACTGCATTGGAATTCCAGTCCGGATTATTGCTGTCCATTCGCTCTATATGAACGCATCTTTTTTATTAGCGCCTGATTTTTTTTTTTAGCTAAGTCTGGTTCCTTGCACTGTAAGTTGTCAAATATGTATTTGTTTCCGTTCTCTAGGTGCCACCTTGAGACCTATTCCAGAAGCAGTTTTTTTTTACAATGCCAACTATGTAAAAACAAAAAAATGCTTCTCTGCTAAGTCTCAAGAATCAAGGCACCACAATCGATTGCCATCTTGATAATACTAGCCAAGAAATAATACAAAGAGATTTGGCAAAAATAAAAAAACGTATCCGCAGTTGTTGGTACTAATGTCAAAACAAAAGTCAAAGGATGTACCTATGCACAGACTTTTGTTACATTTTGGATTTCTCAACAGCGTTTTTCATAAGAACTTAATTTGGCTTTTTCTTATAAAGATGCTGTCAGTAGCGTTTTTAATTCCCTTTTTTGTTTCGCGTTAGTTTGGTTGCAGATAAAGCATGAAATCGCAAAACTCCACCACACGGTAAAAGCGCAAAATCTCAGTAAAAAATGAAAAATGATAAACTTCTAACTGTTTATCTATGAACATGCCCTCGAGATACAAAAGAGTTTTCAATTGTACCACATATCAGATAAAGGGAGATCGGAAACTGACCTACGTTTTACCCTCCATATACCTCCAAATTCTATTTTTCCGTTACTTCGTGCGTGTGTAAATAAATGAGAAAAAACCGGCAGCAAAAATGAGATGAGATCAATCGAAATGTTGGGAAAGTATCAGTGAAAACACCAATACCCTTACAACATTCCCCTGGACCTGCTTGAAGGCAAATTCGTTTTGAAAGCTTTGTTTCCTATCTCCGTTTATGTCTGAATTGTACGAGAATTAATATTCGAGACTCGATCATTTTAATGTTTTCTATCCCCAGTTGGATACGACTCTTACTTTTATCCACAGTGAAGTGTTTGTAAAACGTTTTAAAACTTACTTACTATGGATGGGTTTACCACAAAAAAAATAAACACACCTGATGGTGACGTTTTATTCCAAGACGTCATGAGTGTAATTTTTACATCACATTGAGATCTCCATCTCAGGGAACTCAAAGATTTTTGAAGTTGAACAAAAATCTTAAACAAAGGCAGAAAGTTGTTTGTAAAAGATTAAAAGCAAAAAAATGTGAGTGCGACCCACGCACGTGGTCTACACGACTAACTTCCCAGAGTAGAAAAATAAGTGAAAAATAAAATAAAACCTTTGAAATTCATTTTCAACTGCTTAAATCAAACTGTTTTCAATTATATTAATGAGGGTTTACCGATTTAAAGTTATGTATATTCATATGGACTGTTTTTCCTTGAAACGTATATCCGCTTAAACTCATTTTCAATTGTTTATAACAGTAGTGTCTGTGGCTTAGTGGTTAGGTGCGTTGGCTGCTAAACTGAACGTCGTGGGTTCGAGTCCTACTCGTGCCCATAGTTTTTATTTCATCTTTCACGGGTATTGCCTCTTGCGAAGAACTGACAAAACTTCCAAGAGTATCACTCTGTCTTGAAAAAGTGCTTGTCAACTTTGCCGTTCGGAATCGGCGTTAAATAGAAGGTCCCCTCAATTCTTCACACGCACCCAGAGAATTGTTGATGAGAGTAAGCCACTTAGGCTTTGGCTCTTCAAGAGCTGTCGCGCCACTCTATTTATTTTTAATTGTTTATAACAAATTATTATAGTCAAATAATATGTATATGTTTTTTCTAACTTTGATAGATAAGATTTTTCGAACTATTGTTGCAATTTATGCTGAAATTTTCATAATTTTCTTGTCTGTATCATGAGTGCTTCGAGGCAAAACAATCTGAACGTACATACGCACATCCAGTATTTAAGTAACTTTTGTGCAATGAGCACATACCGAGTCATCTCAAAAAGCAAAAAAAAAACAAAATATCTTATCCATATAAATAAGGAAGCATCCTATTCAATTTATAAATTTTAGTCTTACTAATAAAATAGAAAATCCGGTTCACCTGGGCGTATACTTACCATTTTCAAGCAAATTAACTGAGACACAATAAATGCATAATATTCTGAATGATGTTATACCAGGAAGCCAGTTCCTACATTTCGACGTCATGCTCATGATTTGGAACACAGAAACAAGCTTCAGTTACCATTAATCGATTAAATCGATTTGATTTACTATAGAAATGGAGAGCTGTACGTTTACCAAACTTGAGCTGGTAAAAACACTTTCAATTCAAATACAAAAATTATAATACTAGACATTAATTACACCAAATAATATTAATAACTGCTGCTTCGCCACCAAATAAAATAAATTTGAAGGAATGAAGAGTGGCGCTATCTGTCGAAAATTGGTCATACCACCTCAGAAACCTTTGTGGGCTCATATAACAAAACTTTGCATGATAAAATACAGTCTTTATTACTCGTGAATATCGTAGTTTTCTGTAAGTGAAAAACATTGTATTCGGATAGGTTTTTCCGAAGATTAACATTTATATGGCAGAACAGCGTTTTCTGGGTCAGCTAGTAATAAAATATAGTCTATGATACTCCTGAATATATTTTATTACATCGATAAATAGATTTTTTCATCTATTGCAATTTTTGCTGAAATTATCATAATTTTCATTATATGGTTTCTCTTGGTTTTTTGACCCTCATTAAAAAACTGATAGGCCGATTTCGCTTAAAATATAATCAGTTTTTAACAAGGCAATGCGGCGTCGAATGAGACGGCAATACGAGGAGTGGTTCGCGGGATAATCGAGCAGAAAAAACGTAACGCACATACGTACATACACACAAACAGACATTATGATAAAAATGGTTGATTCGGATTCTAGTGACCTATGCAAAAACTGGAGATTCACAAAATCGGCCCATTGCAATAACTTGCTCTAGGAAGTTGAAAACTTTTAAACTTTGGTTTGAGATTTCTTATAGAATATTCCCCTCATTGCCATTGTAGGTTGTCTTAGTGGCAATGAATTCCATTTGTAGAAGCTGTCTTTCATTCAACCATTTCACCTTTACCTAATTCTATTGTCTAGGTACCTCTTGTTACGTATTATTTCTTTCTTTTTTTTCACTTTTAATCTTGTAAGCAAATATAAAGCAAAAGTCGAAAAGAAACACTAAACAAACACAACAAAGTTGCCAATGACCCATTTACTGATTTTTGTAGAAGTCAATGCTGTTAATTTATATCGATTTTGGATTATAATATTTTGTCTTGTTTTGTTTATTTTTTATTTTCTTTTCTTTTGAATAGCTCTAGCCCTGTCTGTGCTGTTTTGCATTCTTTTTAAATAACAATGAATAAAGTACAGACAAGAAAAATGAAATGTTACAAAATTTTGTATCATTCTTTTAGGAACAATGTTCCTCTTGACATTCTGTTTGGCCAAGTAGTTATGAATGAATTGCGATTTAGGTTACTTGAATTTTGTCATACCAAATCTGTTTGTCATCGGCTTATCTTAATGTTGAATACGTGTTATTGTTCAGCTTGCATTACAGAAAATAGAAACATGACACAATGAATGTTCGCTTGTAGGTTAAGTGAAGTAAGCTTCCTGATCCCAATCTGTGCCGGAGGGTAAATCTCTTAAAAACGAAAGTATAACAACAAAATGTGTTGTTATATTTTTTGATGTTGCCAAAGTTATTGTAAACCCTAAAGAAAGCGTCTGTTTATCTTTTTTGTTTAAGACAAGCAAGGAATTAAAAAAAAAAAACTCATCCAACATTCAACACAAATTTTACAACTTTTATTTTTTTGTGTACAGGATGTGATTAAAGAGATAGAAAAAAGTTTATTGGCCAAGCGAAAGAAATTATTTTGAATACACACATGCATACAAACATCGATGTATGATGTTAACTAGAAATACATGATATGTCTGTTTTTAATTTTTAAGCGAAAATGGAAAAAATAAACAATGAATACTATTTCTTCTCTCGATTCATGACTTCATTGATGACCTCGAAATTTTGCTTAAAAAAGAATTTAATAAAAAATGCACTGAATTTATTACTCATTGACAAGTAAATTCACCACTTTGTGGCACAAACCTGCTCACAGATCTGTGGTTACTGTATATTATTTAAATATTCTGAACCAAAATTGTTTAAAACAATAAATACAAAGTCATAAAAAAGTGAGGTTATTACAACAAAAACAATTGGAAATGTCAAATGACAGCTTAGTCAAACACTGTTGTGTGTATGGTGTGTTCGCGAAGTCTCGAAGAAAATAGTCGAAGCTTAACTTAAATAAAAAAACGTTATCCAATCGCTTCAATATTTAATGTATGGGAAAATGACTTATTCAACATTTATTTTCGGGGATATTTCTTTTGTTTGGCCGAAGACCAGTTCAAATTGTCGCGAACCAACCAAATTGTCCAGCAAGTGTGATTTCAACACCTTACAATCGATTTATTGAAGGGTAAGCTTGATAAGCATGTTGTCTCAAGAAATTGACTAGTCGATTGGCCGCCTCGTTCAATTTAATGCCTGTAGACTATTTTCTTTGGGGCAACTTTATTCATTGATTTATGCCAACAAACCGATGACATTGAAATAGCTCAGAACCAATTGAACTTGAAATAGCAGCTGTTTCCGCCGAAATCTGTGGCCAAAACATCGAAAATAGGGTCCCACGAATCGACCTTTGCAAACGTTGCCCGCCGTGGCCATATAAACGAAGTCAAGTTTCATTCATAAATTTTTAAGTCCCAACTCTAACTGTGAACATAGGGTAATGTAAAAAACCAAACGAAAATTTCTTTATGGTAGCTATCTGTCAAACAAATCTTGGCTGGTGATGCTGATTTCGATATTTGTTTGTTTCAGGAAATGAAGAGATGGTTTAATAGGAGGAGGTGTCGTCATACATTGGCCTTGAATTTGTGAACATTGCAATGACGAGGAATGACTGTGCAGTGAACTGTTCCACATTCGTGTTGTACGGCTAAAAAACAAATCTCTGAACTTAACACTCGAGCTCGAGGGTAAACTAATGAGTATTGCTGGAAGCGCGAGTATTACTGGTGAATTGTTTAAGGGGAGAAATTCTACTGGCTATTTCACTAAAGCACTGCCCATATAGAAGTAACGATAAAGCAGAGAGAGACAGAAAACGTTACGACGCACGGAGTTCCAATGAAGTAAATGATTAATAGTCCAAGAGGCGACCGTCAAATTACTTAACCCATCTGGATATGGATTTTGTACCCATTATTAGATAGAGTTTTTGGAGACAAAGACAGCGCACCAGGGTTGCCTGTCAAAGTCCGAGGCAAAGGGGGTAAAACGGGACACTGATGGTGCGTTTTTTGGCCAAAAATTAACCCATCAGGGAAATGGATTAGTGTCCAACTATATAGAGCTCGACGAGACGAAACAGAACATTATGGGTTGCCTAGTTCAAACCGGGGCGAAGCAGTCGGCAACCGCCTCAAAAGCCACTGATTTTTAACCATAAAAAAACCCATCAGGGAAATGGCTAAATTTGGTACCAAATTCAAGGTCTGAATGTACTCTTTACGAATATAAACCGGGGCAAACCACTCAGCAACCCTACTACAATGAAAAAAATGTACGATACAAGTTTTCACTAAAACATTCATAGCTCGATTATTTTTTTATCAATTTTTGGGTTTTATATAGGAATGTAAAAAATTAATAATATGTCAAAACCTATATAAAGATGTAAGTTTGAATATCTAAAATGATAATTTGGATTTAATGGCATCTTTCATTAAAATTACGTTTGACCACATAACTCAGTAACCAAAGGGCTTAAATTTATTTGGTTTTAAGTGACTTTAAGGAGGATTTCAAGCCTTTTTTTTAATACATATGTCTTTTCATATGGGCTTCCAGGGAAAATTGAGAATAATAGCAATTTGAAGCTATGTGAAAATTCAAGGGCGAAATCACAAAAAATGTCATCATTGCCATGACATGCACACAAATTGATAATGGAGGCTTAAAACTACAATTGGCTTTCAGTAGTGCAAATAGGATTTTCAAACCTTTATTTTGATATACATATAATACTTTATGGTATTCCTGGGGAATTTTAGAAAAACATCAATTTGCACTTATGAAAGCCAATTTTAGTTTTAAGCCTCCGTTATCAATTTGTGTGCATGCCATGGCAATGATGACATTTTTTGTGATTTTGCCCTTGAATTTTCACACAGTTTCAAAATGCTATTATTCTCAATTGGAAGCCCATATGAAATGACATATGGAAAAAAGGCTTGAAATCCTTCTAGATAGATAGATAGATAGTTATTGAAGTAGAAATATTATATTTAGTTTGTATCTTGCAACTGAGGAAAAAATATCTTTCGGTATGCTATAATTAATTGGTAGAATGAAAAACTATTGAAGGAAAACTACGTGAAAAAACCTTCATTTGAAAGAATTATATCTTAAACTAAGGATATCTTTATTTGAGAAATCTGTTGACTGATAAATAATTAGTACTTTATAAATCACAAACGGTTCAAATGCTAAAAATAATGCTTTTCACACTACAACAAAATATATCAATATACCTACGATTAATCAATTTCATTTGAAATTTCGTCAAATATTTTTATTTTCATCACACAAAAAAAAAATGACAGTGAAGAAAATATTTGTCAAAAATTGTTTTTCTTCGAAAAAAAAACTTTACTTGACATTTTTTTGCTGTCGATATTTTTCCTTTTTTAGATTTGTTTCTTTTGAGATATGGGGGTCAATTCCCGATCTGTGAAAATGTGAAATGATAAAAAAATTTATCATTTTAGTTTTCACAGAGACTTTTCATTTTTTCTGTTCATAAACTCGTTTTATGCGATTCTCTAACTTGTTTGTACTAAAAAGTACTAAATGATAAATTTTGTATGAAAAAAATCAAAACAAACTTCAAAACTTTTCATTATGATAAATTTCTTTTCACAAAATAATATATGTAGCTGTGAAAAGAAATTTATCAAATGAAAAGTTTTGAAGTTTGATTTGATTTTTTTCACAGATCCAGAATCGAATTTATTGTGAAAGTGTGATAAAACTTATCATTTCACATTATCACAGATCGGGAATTGACCCCATGGCCTTGGAAGCGGGAAGTGGAGTAGCGGGGTAGTGGGGTAGCGAGGAGCGGGTAAGGGGGTAGCGGGTAGCAGGTAGAAGTAGCGGGTTGTGGGTAGCAGGTAGCTATGGAGGGTAGGAGGGTAGTGGGCAGTGTACTAGCAGGGTACAAAAGTTAAGGTCTTTTCTTTATCAGATTTTTTTTAATGAAAAACTCGGAAGACTGGTTTTCAAGGGGAGAATTGCATGTAATTGTAGTAAAGTGGTTCTCAAATGGAAAACTGGAAAATTTCAAAATAGAACTCGGAATACTCATTGGTTTTAAAATGGGAAATTGCATATTATTGCAGGTGCATTGGTTTTCAAATGGAAAATTTCAAAGTGGGGTTTCGAATAAAAAAAAGAAATTTCTTGATGAAAAACTCGGAAAATTCATTGGTTTGCAAAGGGAAAATTGCATGTTATTGCAGGTGCAGTGGTTTTCAAGTAGAAAACTGGAACATTTGTGATGGGGAATTAGAATGCAAGTAAAATTTAAAAAAAAATGAAAAATTTGAAATTCAAAAAAAAATTTGAGTAAACAAAATCTCAAAAACACTCTTTCAAATGATATGCATTAGTTTTGAAATGGTCAAATGGAAGGTTCGTAAAATGGAAAGTGCGTGCAGTTTGTCATCAAATTTTGACTTAATATTCGAGTATTATTACAGTAGGGTTTTTAAGAAAATTGTACAAAATCGGCCAAGCTGTTCATAAGATATAGGAAAAAATGTGGAAACACAATTTTCCCTATAGAACGTTAACTATGCATTTGACCATATCCTTAACAAAGTTGTTGTGCATGAGGCAACGAAGATTTCTGATTTGTCACGACCTTAATAGCTGACAAAGTAAACGTTGTTTTCTTAGATATATAAAAATTTCATATAAATTCGCTGAGGACTTACTGATTTTATACCAGTGGAGTGTTTAGAACCAAATGTTGAGGGAATTTTCGGTTCGTGGCGTAGATGGGTTCTTAGTATTTTGTACAAAATCGACCAAGCAGTTTTCATGAGAAATGGCCAGGGTAGTGGTTGATGGGGTAGCGGGGTAATGGGAAGCGGGTAGCGGGTTTACGGATAGTGAGTAGTTAGAAGCAGTGTAAGGGGAAGCGGGATAACAGGTATCGGGGTAGCGTGTAGCGCGTAGAAATACTGGGTAGTCGGCAGTATTTAGTGGGGTGACGGGTAGCGGGGTACTTGGGTAACAGAGTAGTGTGGTAGCAGGGTAGCGGGTTGTGTAGTGGGCTACAAAAGTTTAGATCTTTTATTTATCGATTTAGGCAGTGCGAAGTCTGCCGGGTCAGCTAGTTTCATTATAAAGAGGAAGGTATGCCGTTAATAATGGAACACAACATCAGCCAAATGGCCGCCACGACCACGCTTACAGGACCATATCCTTTTCATGAAATTTTCCATACCCAAATCGCAAAGTGGCTGCCCTATGTCCTCGATAGCCTCACGAATTCCATCTTTGAGGTCTTGAATCGACGCTGGGCTGTTGGCGTAGACCATATCTTTCACGTGGGCCCAAAGGAAGAAGATCAAGAAGAACAAGATCTCGGTGGCCAATTGTGATCACCTCTTCGAGAAATAACACGGTCCGGAAACTTTTCCCATAAAAGATCGATAGTTTCATTGCTTATGTTTTTTTTCACCATTTTTATAGTGAATTTTAATAATTTCAATGCGTTGTTGAAGCGTGTATCGTTCCATTTTTATTAATGGCGTAGTTTCTACTTGTCAAAAGACAGCTTCAAAAGCGACAGCTACCGAAATAGCGGGCTATTCTAAATAACACCTCTTATTGGAAAACTCTTTATAAAATTCTTCTGTCACAGTTTTAGTGGTCATACTCCTCCGAAACGGCTTGACCGATGTTAATGAAATTTTATGTGTATTCAATTCAGTAGGTATGAGAATACGTTTATAACTAATTTTTACACTGCTAATTGTTAAGGATGGCTCACCCACACTTTTTGTTTTTGCATTTCTTGGGCGTTTTTTTTTTTTTTTAATTAATTTTTTATGGTGTGGCATTAAGAAATACATTCAGTCCTTAATTTTCAACTTCCTACCACTTACCTCTACTTTTTCAGAGCCACTTCTTACTCAGTTTTCATGAAAATTTCGTCGATTATTATTATTTTTTGTACATTGATCGCAGTAGTGATAGTGACATTGAAGCTTATTATTGTGAAAGGTAGGATAAAAGGTAAATAAACATGTTCATACTATACTTTATTCACATACTTGCAAATATCGCAAATATATGATGCTCTTCACTGAACTACAAAACTATGCATTAATATTAGCTTGGAATGTTTTGCTAAGTAGAGGTGAATAAGGAACTACCCAAACGATTATCAATGTCAATATCGATGTTTTTGATACTTTTCGTAAATGATTGTCCGCCATTATCGGAATTCCTTCGACGATATATTGGATATCCGTCAACATTTGTGATCGTATCGTTAGTAAAATCTTTACGAAATCCTTTGGTACATTTTCCATCTGCCATACACGGCGATAAATGATTGAAATTACCGCATGGACCATGAATCATGTTAGTTGTAACCGACGACTATGTTTTGATAGCATTTTATAAATATTTTTCAACCCTATGCAAATCCGTTGAGGACTCACTACTTTTGTACCAGTGGCACCAAATGCTTAGAGCCAGAGTACTGGGTAGTGGGGAAGCGAGATAGTCGGTAGCGGGTAGTAGGTACCAATTACTGGTGTAGCGGGTAGCGTTTAGAAGTATTAGGTAACGGGAAGTGGTGTAGCGGCTAACAGGGTAGCTGGGTATAACGGGGTAGCGTGTAGAGGGTAGTGGGGTAGCGGGTAGTAGGTAGCGATTAACGGTTAAGCGGGTAGCGTGTGTAAGTGTTGGGTAGCGGGTAGTAGGGTAGCGGGTAATAGGGTAACTGGGTATAACGGGTTATTGGGTAGAAGGTAGTGGAGAAGCGGGTAGCGGGCTACAAAAGTCTATGTCTTTTCTATATCGTTTGAGACAGTACGAAGTCTGTCGGGTCAGCTAGTCTTTATATAGGTTTTGACATATTATTAACTTTTTACATACGTAAGGCTTTCTATTCCTATTGATAAAAAAATAATCAAGTTAAGAATGTTTTAGTGAAAACTTGTACCGTGCATTTTTTTCATTGTATTAGGGCTTACGAGTGGTTTTCCCCGGTTTAGACAAGGCAACCCTATATATTATTCGTAAAGAGTACATTCAGACCTTGAATTTGGTACCAAATTTAACCATTTCCCTGATGGGTTTTTTTTTATGGTTAAAAATCAGTGGCTTTTGAGGCGGTTGCCGACTGCTTCGCCCCGGTTTGAACTAGGCAACCCATAATATTCTGTTTCGTCTCGTCGAGCTCTATAATTGAACACTAATTTTATCCATTTCCTTGATGGGTTATTTTTTGGCCAAAAAATGCACCATCCAGTGTCCTGTTTTACCCCCATTTGCCCCGGACTTTGACAGGCAACCCTGGTGCGCTGTCTTTGTCTCCAAAAACTCTATCTAATAATGGGTACAAAATCCATATCCAGATGGGTTAAGTAATTTGACGCTCGCCACTTACTCTATAATTAATGCATCTACTATCACCAATCATTCTAAGAGCTCTTCTTTGTATTCCATCCACTGACCACCGCATATAGGCAAGATATTTGCGTTTCTTGAGACGATGGAAGAAATTCATCTCCATATCTGATTTAGCAACAATCTACAAGACTTATATACTTCGAAAGCTTGAGTTTAGTTCCCATCTCCAGCTCCAGTCACATAGTATCTCAGCACTCAAAAATGATAGGTGACAGAAACATCGTCAAACCATTTACGACCCATGAACACTGTCATGACGTTTCTTGTTTGTCACTTTTCTATCATTATTCTAGTTGCATTGCTTTCCTAAAACCTTTAGGCCAACTGCTGTCGTTCTGTTATGTGAATCGTACTATACGAATGCAGAAAAGCTTACTACATTCTGTTTTTAAGTTCAATGTTTGTGCAAATTATAAAAGAAGCACGTCTGTTGGGTTGTCTAGATCTGGCCTATATACCTCAGCGATGGAGAGAGGTAAAAGTAGTATTCATTCCCAAGGCGGGCAAATGCTCGCATGTCAACCCTAAAGATCTAAGACCTATTAGTCTATCATCTTTCATTCTCAAAACGCTGGAACGATTGATTGATATCCATATACGTAATAGCATTGATAAGGGACTATCGATGTATCAGCATGCTTACTGCAAAGGGAAATCGGTAGAAACAGCCTTGCATACTCTGGTAAGAACTATCGAATACTCCCTAGAGCAAAAGGAGTATACTATGGTTGCCTTCCTGGATATTGAAGGCGCTTTCAACAACGTTGACACATCTGCTATCACTTCTGCTATGACGACCCTAAACGTCGAATACTCACTCTGTGAGCTGATCAATCTAATGCTTAAAAGCAGGATCATCAACTCTGAGATGGGGGATTTTTGTACGAAAAGGTCTGTCAGTAGAGGCACTCCGCAAGGTGGTGTTCTGTCCCCTCTCCTGTGGAACATAGTAGTTAACGAATTGCTAATATCCCTCGAGAGGGAAGGCTACAGAGTGATTGCGTATGCCGATGATGTTGCTATCGCCGTCACAGGAAAACATCCTAATACACTGAGAGACCTCCTCCAAAACGCACTTAATATGCTCACTAGATGGGCTGATCGTTGTGGACTTAGTATTAATCCTCAAAAAACGGACCTTGTCCTTTTTACACGGAAATACAATATCCCAGTAATTGTACCCCCTTCAATAAAAGGTGTACCACTAATTTTTACCAATGAAGCCAAATATCTTGGTCTGATACTAGACAAAAAATTAAGTTGGAAACCTAATATTCAGGAAAGAGTTAAGAAAGCCACAGTAGCTCTTTTCTCTTGCAAGAAAGCCATAGGAAGCAAATGGGGTTTTCAACCTCGCATAACCTATTGGCTATACACATCGGTCATTCGACCAATTCTCATGTACGGGGTTGCAGTATGGTGGACTGCACTGGAGAAAGTCACTTACTGCGACAAACTCAGCAGAGTCCAACGCACTGCTTGTCTCTGCATAAGCGGGGCTTTGAGAACCACACCCTCAGCAGCGTTAGACACTCTCCTCCATCGGGCACCCCTCGACATTTTTAGCAAACAAGTGGCAGCGAGTACAGCTATAAGACTCAACGCCTCATCTCAATGGACCAACAATAATGTGGGACACTCCATCATTTTGAACTCTTTCGGTTCTATACCAAAGTACATAGACTACACCATTCCAAAACCACAATTTGGTAAAAACTTCCAGATATCCATTCCATCCAGAGAAGAATGGGAAGACAAAAAACTTCTGGATGACAAAGGCATTCATTTTTATACAGATGAATCCAAGACAAGTGATGGCGTTGGTAGTGGTGTGTACTCAGAAAAGCTTAATCTAAGCATCTCATTCCGCCTTCCCAATCATTGTAGCGTCTTCCAAGCGGAAATCTTAGCGATCAAAGAGGTTCTCTCCTGGCTAAGAGAAAACGTGATATCAACTTCTGATATCCGCATCTTCTCTGACAGTCAGGCTGCTATTAAATCTCTCGATGGTGTCTCAACCAAATCTCAAACGGCCCTCGATTGCCGATCGTCTCTGATGGAGATGGCGCAGCAATTTAACATTCACCTCTGTTGGGTGCCGGGTCACAGAGACATCGAAGGAAATTGTAGAGCCGATGAACTCGCTAAAAATGGAACCGTCATACCTATTTCACCTGAAAGGGAGAAGAAAGGTATACCGATAGCTACATGTAAACTTTTGCTAAAAGAAGCAGCTTTAACGAGAACAAACTATAGGTGGCACAATTTACCAACGTGCGCAGCTACGAAACTCATATGGCCTTCACTGGACTTAAAGCGCTCTAAAGACTTGTTATCTCAAAGCAGACTTCATATTAGCTCCCTAAAAGGTGTCCTTACGGGACACTGTCTTATAGGCAGACACGCAATACGACTTGGTGTAGCCTCAAATAACTTCTGCAGGAGCTGTATGGATGAGGAAGAAGAGGAAACAATCTCTCACCTTCTCTGCACTTGCCCTGCTCTTTCACTAAGACGCAAACTTCATCTGGGAGAGTACTTTTATGATAACCCCAGTGAACTAGCTAATAAGGATATCAAATATCTTCTTCGCTTTATAAAAAGCTCAAAATGGTTCGACTAGTAAGAAGTAATTCTCTAGATTCATGTGGTATCACAATGGGCCTTTCCTTTTGGCCTAAGTGTGTGGATTCTAAATCCGCAGCCACTGTAACCTAACCTAACCTAACGTCTGTTGGGTCAGCTAATATAAAACATGAAAGTGTCCGGGACAAAAATAAACATTTCAGAAGGTTTGGTAAACAGGATAGCGAGACGATTATTTATTTATAGCGAGAGTAAAAAAACTTCAAACCTTACCAGATAGAAAGCTGAAAACAAGTCTCTAACTAGCTGGCCCGACCATCGTTGTTCTGAATGATTTGAAATTTATTCCTGTCTTCCGTTTTTGAAATTTTTTTTATTTACGTTTACGTTTTTAAACTGAAATTCAAAAGTTTTTTGTCTTTTAAATTATGCGTAAAAAAGAAAATCAAATTTTAAGACAAAAAACTTGTTGGAAACTCTGTGTATACTTTATTGTTATATTTTTCTATTTACATGTACAATTAATCTAAACAACAACGTTTAAAGTAACTTGTGGGTGTTTTTGAGTTAAGGCTTGATTCATACTTCATATAATTGTGTGTGTGTGTGTGTGTGGTTCTCCCCCGGAAGATATGTAGGCGTGGTGGTTACAGAAATTTTGCAATTCGCAATGCAAAAAAAAATGGATTGAAAAAAAAACATAAACCTGACAAAGTCTTTTCAAACATAACCACTAGATTCTAGCTTTAAGGCCGCTTCATAAGTAGGTAATCCAGTTTTGTCAATTATTTTGCTCATATCCAAACGTATAATACCGTTGTCGTTGATAGAGTCAAGATCCAGAATGTCATCATCAGTAGGTGTTGCTGCATTTATTGCGGTCGTTGTGTCACGACAATTATTGTCGACGACGACGACGCTTGTAGACGCTTCAACTGTTGCTGCTTGCGAAGCAGACGAAACAGTAGCGGGAGATAATGATGATGAAAGAATTGTGCTGGCAATGGCGCCATCAGCAGTGGGCGTGCTGTCTATCAAGCTGTTATTGTTGTTAATTGCATTTTCATATCTCTCATGCTGCGGCAGCGATGATGAAGTCATCAATTGATCCGCGGAGATCCTCTGTTGATCGTCTGAAACTACATGTGCCGCACCAGCATTGTTGTTACCCTGGTCTTCATCGACAACAGTCGGGCTCTGCAATGGAGTACAGTAGCAAGTCTCATTATCACCACTGACTGCCGTTGGTGACATTGCGGTGTTTCCATTATTGACATCCACCGTTACGACCACTTGATCCAGTCCACTATCACTCGACAGCGACATGGAGTCATCATATCGAAATTTTCCACACAAAGGGCAACCCTGGTAATATGGCTGAGTGTTGACATATCTGTTCTCGGCTAGACTGTGGGCAGCAGCCGCTGCAGCCACATATGGAAGGGATTTCCTCCCTAAGGCACTTGCACCAAAACGTCCAGCTGAAGAAGCCGCTGCTGCTGCTGCAGCCACCACTCCAAGTTGAAATAAATTCTCCGCCTCGGCACGTTGCAAGGAACAGCACGACTGAGCATTGAGAACTTTCTTATTGACAATGCTACCAACACCAGCACCACCACCACCGCCTCCTCCGCCGCTGCCGTTCGTAATGAACTTGGAATTGCCATTGGCATTCCCAGATGACCCAGATACATCATTCATCGACCGATAATCCGGTGGCGGTGATATTCTGCTTGGCTGAGCTGAGTGTAGGTGTTGGTGGTGATTGTGGTGGTGCTGGTTTGTCTCTTGCATGACTACCATTACGGCATCGTATGATGGCGGCGGTTCATGACTCAATGCCGGAACTGCTAACCCCTCCGATGACTCCAGGAATAGACCAGATGTCTCATAGCACTGCAAAGAGTTAAGAAAAGATAAAAAATTTAATTGAGTCAGTCGTTTAGTTTGTGTGAGGAGGCATGATCGGATTTGAATTGGCTATTAAACAAGGCTCCCTGAGGTATTCAAACAACTTTGAGAAGCTAACAATGGCGTCACTTACAGACTAATTCAATTATAGGGTGTTCTCACTTTCAAAAACAATTTGCTTGTCATAATCCAGCCCTGTCCGTCCTTTGTTGACTCTATTACATAAATCACTTAATTAGTGTGAAGAGGCGACATTCTTTTTAATTAAAAAAAAGAAAAGACCCAACTAAAGAAGAAAGACAAACAACACCCAGAGCGAGTTTATCTGTCACCAAGCAGGAAATTTCAAAATTAATTGCCGACCAAGCGAAAGCCGATAAATTTTCTGCGAATTCACCTCACCTGGCAGAGGAAGTATCCATAGATACACACAAAAAGAAGTCATTTCATTTGGTGACTTTTCATGTTGCCCCACAACCAAAGGGGTGGAAAGGAATGAGTAGATGTAAAAGTTTCATATTTAAGTGGGGGTTAAGGGCTTTAGGGGTATAGTTAAGGTGGAGGTTACTATGTTTATCCATGTGCCTTTTTACGTGTCATAGGTACCTATTTATCCTTGCACTTTGTTTGTGTGTTGGGGATGGGGGAAATGTTTGCAGTTCGCATTCCTTTTTTTAAGGAATACCCTCGACAAGTTAAACATGAGAATTTATTTTTTTGTTTGCCCCTGAGGTGAGGAATGTGCTGGTTCAATTTGAGTTTGTGAAAAGAGGAAGTAAAAAGGTTGAGTAAATATTTTC
This sequence comes from Sphaerophoria taeniata, assembly GCA_943590905.1. Classification (NCBI taxonomy): domain Eukaryota; kingdom Metazoa; phylum Arthropoda; class Insecta; order Diptera; family Syrphidae; genus Sphaerophoria; species Sphaerophoria taeniata. Next base: position 49,037,545 of record OX016540.1, read on the forward strand.
TAGTTGATTTGGTATTGCAGACTCAACTTGACAACAGAACCTATTTCTTTTAGAAATTATGAGCCGGGTGTTGTATGTCTGGAAGGAATTTGGAAATAAAGTTTTTCAATTGTTGATACGATTCGGAAGGATGGGAGAAAATTGTAATGCAGTTCTTTGAGTCGAATGAAATTCCTCGTTGATATGATGGTTGATTTCAAATGCCAGAGACACAGTGAGTGCTTTAGGAAGTAGGAAAGGAGTTGGAAAGGAGGTGCCGGTGTGCATTGGTCTTAGATTCCTGAGCATTGCAATGATTTGGAAAGACGGAGTTGTGGAAAGGAGTTCCACATTCGTGTAGTTCGGCTAAAGAACGATTCTCTATACTTGAGAGTACGTCCGAAGTTGTGCTCAAGGGTAAACTGACGGGCATTCCTAGAAGCGCGAGTATTACGGGTGAATTGTTTAAAGGGAGGAATGCAACTGGCTATTTCACCAGAGCACTCACCGTAAAAGTAACGATAGGACAGAGAGAGACACGAAACGTTACGACGGTGGTCTACCGAGGTGAATGAGTTGGTTATGTTTATGTCTCTGTCACCAATCATTCTTAGGGCTCTTTATTGTAATACCGTCCAAGAGGCTTAAGTATGTAGCTGGAGCACCAGCCCAAAGATGAGAGTTGTACTCAATCTTTGGACGGATGTCTTATAGATAATAGCCAGATCAGACGGGGAGAAAAATTTCTTGCATCGTCTTAAGAAACCTAAACATCTTTCGGCATTTTTGGCGACATCGCATATGTGCTCGTTCCACAAGAGGTGGTCAGTGATGCACATACCGAGATGTTCGGTCTCATTGATGCAAGTGCCACTCATGGACAGTGACAGAGGAGGTATATCTCGCTTTAACGATACAAGACAGCATTGAGTTTTTATATACCATTTGGTTTTTTATTTTCCATCCTTACAAAGTTCAAATCATGCAACAATTGAAGCCTACTGCGTTGGAACAACAGACACCGATTTTTCGAACAACATTTTCTTTAGCGAAGAGGCATTCGGTGGGTTTCGTATGTAACCAAACAAATTAGCCGTATATGGGGCTCAAAAAACCCACAAGTGTGGGTTTGGTGTGCTCTACGGTTGAAAGGTGTCATTGATTTGTATGCCAATGGACTGACGATTTCAGTCAACCCGGAGCGATATGGTCCAATGAAAACCGTTTTTTTTTTTTTTTCGGCCGACGATTGAAGATCGTGACTTGGGCGATATTTCGTTCCAACAAGACGGGAAAACAAGCCACACAACACGAAAAATTAGGGCATTATTGCATGAGAAGTTTCCTGGTCGCGTAATTTCACACTTTTGCTACGTCAATTGGCCACCAATATCATACGATTTGACATCGTAATATAGTTTTCTGTTAAACAACGCAAAAGGCCGTGCTTACGCGAATAGTCCAAATCAAGTTTTGGCCGAGATACTGCCCGATATGTGCGAAAAAGTGGTTAAATATTACCTCAAAAGAATCGCATGTTGCGGAGAGTCCCGTGCCATTGGAATGATATTGCTTTAAACACTTAATGACAAAGACCAAACTTTATAATGAAATAAAAATTTCATTGAAAATGTAGGCATCGTTGTGTGTGTTTTATTTTGCTTAATTTTCGAAACCGAGAAATGAATGACCCTATACATGGTTTTGTCATTCAATTTTCTCAAAAACGAATGCACCGATTGGAATAACTTTGCTTTTTAGGTTTTGTTTTTCAATGTATAGAAACTCTTTTTTTACTGTTTGTTAATTCGAATTGAATTCTTCAGTTTCTCTTTACCTAACCTACATCACACATTTCAGTGAACAATCGACTTTTGACTTGTAGCAAAGTTTGCATACAATTCCATAACTAGGTCGGTCATGTTTGTGTAAGAACTCAGAAGTAAAGTTTATCAAACTTGATTCATTTTTTCATGGATTCCACAAATCGTTGTGGGACATACTCCATAAAGTTGTGTAAGGGAAACTGCAAAATTGAATACGATGTCTTCCCCCATGGACCTACTTGTTTGGACCTACAACTATACATTGGTAGTGAATTTAAATGTTCGTCAAATGCGTAAGAGTAAGTCAAGTTGAAGTTTTATTAGACTTCATTTTGTTTGCGCTGATCTAAACGATATTGTATTAAGAAAACACAAATTTTTTGCTTACTCAGAATGTTTGCAGTCTTATTTTTGTTTGTTTAAGCAATAACCATTTAAATTAAAAAAGTACACAGCTATTGTTTGGTTAGGTACTCTGTTGTTGTTTTTTTTTTTTTTTTAATAAAATAGGTACATACACAGTTGAGTCGGACGACTAGTCAACATCAGACGTAAAGTTATGTTATGAACATATCCTAGAAATGGGATACCCCAACAAGAACAAACGAAGTTTCTAAACTTGACTTTTGCATCCTTGACCAAAATACCCCCCTGTTTTTTCATCCACTATAGACCATTCAAACCAGACATATAACCTCTCTTAAACAATCATCGCTTCCAAGTCATGAATAAATATCAAAGTGCGTTTTGTTCGGCCCCTACTCACCTGTTCTACACTGTATATCTCCATGTTGGTATCATTTTCCATCCAACGCTGTCGATATGCAGCCTCTGTGCGTTTCTTAATGTTGCGATGACAACAATAGCACACGACACATAACACAGTTGTCACCACAGACAGCATAGCACTGAAAGAACACAAAACAAGACGTCATACAATATTTATTAGAACACAGTGTGTTTTTCTGTTATGTACTTTTTTCCAAAGTTAAAAGCTCCTTACAAAATCTAAGGAGCGAAACAAAAAGAATCTATAATCGTCTATTTATGTGTCCTGTCCCAGTCTCCGTCACCGTTAGCGTCACATTGTTGTCAGTGTTTTAAGGAACAATAGAACTAATAGCTGTAGTTGAGTTTCTTTTTTTTTCGTTCTTTTATTTGTATCATGAATAAAGTTAAAGGCGCACAGATAGGATCTTTCAACATGTTTCTACGCTCGATTGCTTGTCGAACAATACACCACAGGTGTTTGTGTTCACTTGAGAGACATGCGGTTGATAGTAAGGAGGAAAAGATGGGGACGATTGGTGTGTCCTTCTATTTCTCCTTATTTGATTTTATTCAAATTTTCAATCTATTCCTATCATCATGTCTCATGTGCTTCTCTTCTTTTCTTCCCGTTTCTTTCGTTTGAACCCGTAATTCAAACCAGACGTTTCACTTATTTCAATGTTTTATTCTTTTTTTTCCATTCCATACCTATATAGAAAAATGATTTAAAAAGAGTAGAAAGCATGGGACAACAGTGAAAAATCCAGGCAGACGTGGAACTGTTCAGTAGATTAGGTTAGAGTTGGTGTCTGGATGTCGTGGACTCACTTAGACCCTAAAGGTCCATTGAGATACCATTATGAAAAGTTTCTCATGGGAGAGTTGAAATGTTAGCGCTACTCATGAAATCAGAGTGACATCTTATGTCAATCGTTGCCAGTTCACTTGTATTGCAGAAGAAGAAGTTACCATGGTAGATATTCCTTCTGTTTGAGAGTGCAAAGGAGGTGTTGGTAAGTACAATAAAGACTCCGAAAAGCCATATCGTGAGTGATTTTCACTCTTCTACAATTCTTGGTTGCGTGGCAAATTTTAATTTTTTTTATAAAAAACATGCAATTTTTTTTTTTAACTTCCCACTGTGGCCAGCTAACACATTTCATACATAAATATTCTTTGAACTCAAGAGCAACATTATTCCATTTTGATAAATGGTTTTGTTCTTAGAGTGGGTCAAATTCGAAAATTTGTCTTGATGAAAAGATGTAAATAAAATAAATAGAGTCGCGCGACAGCTCTTGAAGAGCCAAGGCCTAATAGTAGGAGAGCTAGTGAACTTTTGAGTAACGGTCGTCCTGTAAGGTTGGAAATTTGTACACTTATGATTCATAGCATGCTAAGAGCAATAGCCATGACCTGGCAGGTGTCACCCCTGCACATCACCCCCCAATATATTTTTCAAATTGTCAAATAATTTAAAAAAATAAACTTGTTTCTGTAAGCAACAAAATTTAATAGCATGTAGTTTTTTCATTGTAAACCCTAAAAAAAAAATTGACAGGTGATTACGATGAGCAGAAACATGCGACAGGTGTATTCAAAGTAGCACAGTTGATGAGGTAAAATAAACTTGCTCCTGTAAAGTTGAAATTTGGGTATGTTTTTCAGTAAACATTTAAGAATATACTTGTAAAATGACAGGCAATTTTGAACAGCAGAAGACCTTGACAGGCGAGGGGAAAGTTGAAAAGGACGTGCGAGTGAGAGCGTTTATCTAATAGGAAAATGGAAAAGAAATCCATTTTTGTAGTTCCTTTTGGGTTTATTACACTCTTTTATAGATTTCTCAAAAACGGCTCAAATAATTTCTTGCAAATTTCGTCAACACGTTTATATGTAACTAGCTGACCCCAACGAACTTCGTCTCGCCGCTCTTCAGAGCAACTCCAGAATAAGTTTGTATAATTAACACAGATATTGTGATAATGTTATATGCTTGAATCCAATTGAAATAGAGAACTACATATATGAATTTTTCACAGCTTTACAACTAACTTTATACTTTCATTAAAGCATGTAGTAAAATGCAAATTTCGTTGAGAAATTCAACAAATTCTTGTTCTTCCGGTGTGTTTTGACCATTTCACTAAAATCAGATTTCTAAACAGATTACAATTGTCCCCTTTATTTGCTGACTTTCCGCAAAGATTGTTCCCAAAATTTGTTTTTACTCAGGCTATATCTATAGTGAAAATTTGATAAACATAAATTGAGGATTGAGCGGATAAAGAGTCCCTACCAGACATACAAACAAAACAATGCGCCTTATATTCCATGCAAAAACTTGATTTTAGGTCTTGAAGTTCTTCGTGTTCTTCTAGAGTTTTCCGAATTCCCAATAAAAAAAATTTCCATTTTTCCATTTAAAAATCAGTGCACCTACAATATGCAATTTTCCCTTTGAAACCCGATGAGTTTTCCGAGTTTTTCATGAAGAAATTTCTATTTTCCATTCGAAAACCCACTTTGAAGTTTTCCATTTGAAAATAAAGGCACCTGTTATAATATGCAATTTTCCATTTGTAAGCCAATGCACTTCCAATTACATGCAATTTTCCCTTGAAAACCAATGAGTTTTCCGAGTTTTTCATTAAAAAAAACTTAACTTTTGTACCCTTCTAGCACACTACCCACTACCCTCCTACCCTCCATAGCTACCTGCTAGCCACTACCTCCTTACCCGGTCCTCGCTACCCCTCAACCCCGCTACTCCACTTCCCGTTTTCAAGGCGGAAAGGAAAAATATCGACAACAAAAAAAATGACAAGTGTACGTTTTTTTTCGATGAAAAACAATTTTTGACGAATATACATACATATATTTTCTTCACTGACATTTTTTTTTTGTGTTGATGAAAATAAAAATATTTGATGAAATTTTAAACGAAATCGATTAATTGTAGGTAGGTTTATTGATATATTTTGTTGTAGTGAGAAAAGCATATTTTAACATTTGCACCGTTTGCGATTTGAAAAGTATAAATTTTGTTTGTCTTAAACCTTCTACCCTTAATCCTCTTTAGTTTAAGAAAAAAATTAAGAAAATCGGCCAACCGGTTTTTATGCCTATATAAAGCAAACGTACGGCGGTAGATATATATAGATATAGATGTAATAATGTTGCTTCATATTGTTTCATTTCCTTATAAAAATTATATTAAATTAACCACATGAGAATTTTTAGTATGCAACATTATTAAAGCATTGCATATAGTGTTGACGAAATTTGCAAGAAATTGCTTGAGCCGTTTTTGAGAAATCTATAAAAGAGTGTAAAAAACCAAAACGCAAAAATGGATTAATTTTCCGATATTTTGTTATTCAAGAATATATTTTAAATAATAACTTGGAATGCCATATAACTAAGAATAATATTAAGTAGAAGAACTGTGCAAAATTTTAACAAATACATAATCCAAAAATCAGCCACAAAGTCCGAAGCATTAGAATTTCACTTCGATACAGGACTAGTAAAGGGTATCTATAGATAAAAACCGAAAAAAAATTATAGGATTTTTATTATTTATTTATTTATTTATTTAGAGAGAGAGAGAGAGAGAGAGAGAGAGAGCAGGTATGTCAATTCCTATTAGATAAACGCTCTTACTCGCGCCATAGGCGTTCACATAACACCTTTTACTCGCACGTCGTTTTCAACTTTCCCTTCGCCTGTCAAGGTCTTCTGCTGTTCAAAATCGCCTGTCATTTTACAAGTATATTCTTAAATGTTTACTGAAAAATATACCCAAATTTCAACTTTACAGGAGAAAGTTTATTTTACCTCATCAACTGTGCTACTTTGAATACACCTGTCGCATGTTTCTGCTCATCGTAATCGCCTGTCAATTTTTTTTTTAGGGTTTACAATGAAAAAACTACATGCTATTAAATTTTGTTGCTTACAGAAACAAGTTTATTTTTTTAAATTATTTGACAATTTGAAAAATATATTGGGGGGTGATGTGCAGGGGTGACACCTGCCAGGTCATGGCTATTGCTCTTAGCATGCTATGAATCATAAGTGTACAAATTTCCAACCTTACAGGAAGACCGTTACTCAAAGGGTTCACTAGCTCTTAGACTATAAGTGGCTTACATTCATCAACAATTCTCTGAGTGCGTGTGAAGAATTGAGGGGACCTACAATTTAACGCCGATTCCGACCGGCAAAGTTGATAAGCACTTTTTTCATGACATATTGATACTCTTGGAAGTTTTGTCAGTTCTTCGCAAGAGGCAGTACCCGTGAAAGATGAAAAAAAAAACTTAATGGGCACGAGCAGGATTCGCAACCACGCATTCGGTGTAGCAGCCAACCCTCATACCACTACGTTCCGGGCACTGCAAAGATCAACCTATTATTTTTTTAAGTTAAAAAAAAAACAACAAAAAAAAAACCTAAAAAAGCAAAACTAACTAATTGTAGTGGAGTCAATGGGGCTGAAAAAAGGGCGTTTTCAGAAAGTCCTCAGAAACAGGTCGGATTTGGAAGATTTTTTTTTTTCAAATTTAGTGATTTTTATATTGTTTGAAATCAGAAACTTTTCATTTGTATATTGTTTATAAAGGGTGATCCTCGAGCGATGTGCTTGATAGGTGGAGTGTGTAGGTTGCATTAAGGCAAGAAAAAAATCATACGGAAGTTGCTCCCCGTTCAGCCGGGAGGGGCGATTTTATAACAAAAAAGCCTATTTTTAAATAAAATATTAAGAATCAACGCCTTGCTCCACAAAGCCGTGTAATGCTCGTGGATCATTCTTTATAAACAATATGCAAATTGTTTAAACAATATAAATAATTATTTCCCCCAAATGAAATGTTTCTGATTTTAAACAATATAAAAAAAAAAAAAAAGAATTGAAAAAAAATCATCCTGTTTCTGAGGAGTTTCTGAACAAAAGCCTCATTGACTCCACTACATAGTTTGTTCTGCTAAAAAAAGGACAAACATTTATATTTCTTCTGAGACTAGTTCGGCTTGTGTTGAAATTCAATCTACAAAACATATTTCGAGATGAAATAGATCCATTCATGAGCACCATAGTTTGATCTATTTTATATTTTATTCAGTGGTTTCTGCAGTCTTATGTTTGAACGACTTAAACTAAAATTTAAACTAATAAGAGCTGATGGTAATGATATTTGTCCATTTGTTATTCCTACAATAAAACAAAATTGTAAGTATTTTCTATGATTCGTCAAAGAAGGAAGGTTTATGAAAGAGAGTCTTTGCGAATATGGCGGTAATAAAGTACCTTAAAACCAAGGGAAAGATCGCAGACAGAAACGCAAAAACCTTTTTTGAATTGCTTCGAGTCTTGTTATGTGTACGGCGCATAAGGCCCGTTTCGGCTTTTTTGGTTCCAAAAATCATAGCTCCTAAACGAGTTGAGATATTTCCCCAATTTTTTTTTATTTTGAAGGTTACATCCAACGCTATGAAATTTGTGAATTTCAAAATAAAAACATTACAGGGTGTTTCGGAAATAGCTGTCAAAAAGCTTAGTTATATTAAGTGAGATAAAAATGATTAAATGTGAATTAAACAAACAAGAAAACTCATTTTCTGGCGTAAAACAAAAGGAATTGACGTTTAACAGTAGCGCAAAAAGTAAAACACCGATTTTAGAGGAACAGTGGCGAAAAAAGGTTTTTTAATTTTTTTTTGTAAATTGACATTAGAATAACAATAAATAACAAATTGAACAGCAAATTATAAAATAAAAACAGTTAAAATGTACGTATAAACATTAGATTTCTTGAAAACTATCATCTTGGTCCGTGGTAATATTCAATAAACTCAACATTTCCGGAGAATAAAGTGCTTTCATATCGTTTTGGGTCCTTACGTGCCTCAGAGAAGAAATAAGCGGATCAGATGAGGCTGCAAGCATGTTGTATAAGTCTTCATTCTGCCTTATTCTCGAAACTTTGCAGGTATTTTGATATCTATACCTTTTGTAGTCCTTACTTTTGGACTCCTGGGCTTCTTCAGATAATTCTCCTAGGGGAAGTGATTGATACTCTATAATATCTTGACTGTGAGCCAAAATTTTGTGAAGAGTAGGTGTCAGTTGTTTTTCAGGATACTTTTGAGTCAACAGAGCTGCTGTTGCTTTAGTATACTCCCCAAATTTAACTGCGTTCACAACTTCCCTGCAGTTCAAAACATCAAGTATTATTTTCAGCCTGGAAATAACCTCTATGTTTACTCCAGTTATTTGAGCTGTTATCTCCGATTGCTCGAAAAATCTTCTCGAAGTGTTCCCATCATTAGTATTTCCGATTCCCTGCTTTGGTTTGTCTACATCGAGTCACTGAACATTTAATCTCCTTAAGTCAAAAGTAACTGCTAATATTTTATTATGGATATAATATAAACCCTTCAATTTAATTTTTTTATTGCCTCCGATTTATGTCATATTTTGACATATCGTATTTTAAAATATTTCCGTCATCAAAAACAAAATTGTGGTGAATTCATTCCCCATTTCAGATAATTTTTTGAATTTGAAAAAAAAAAAAAATTTTGTTCGAAAATTCTGGAACACCCTGCAAATGTAATAAATTTAAAACTCATCATATTGTTAGCCGTGAACATTTTCTTCGAAATAAAAAAAAAATTGTGGTGATATCTCAACTAGTTCAAAAGTTACAGTATTAAACATTTTATTAATTTGCCATTGAAAAACCAGAAAATTGAAAAAAAGTGCCTGCCATCGATTAATAAAATCGCTCTAGCTCAGAAGGGCGCAAGTTGGCGCAAATTATTCCTTCAGGATTATATTAAGAAATACTTCAGCTTTCATTACGCGTTGAGCTTTGCTTAATGCTTTTTGAAGCTTTTTTTCCATGCAATGTAAAGTCAGAAAAAGGTACAAAAAGTGGTGTCCCAAAAAAAAAAAAAAATATATAGACATTTTTTTTTTTGTAATATTTTTTCCAAACATATATTTTACCGTATTTGTTAATTTCAGAAAGAAAAAACAAAAATTCTTTCCCCACGTTCGTAAATTAGCTTCTCAAAGTCAAGAAAAAGAAAAAAAAAATTTTTGTTATTAAAACTGAAAAAAAAGTTCAACTTTGACGGTTTGACCCCCTCTCAAAACCAAACCGTTGGGAAAATTCAAAAAAAAAATTTCGGTTTCAAGAACTTCAAATATTTGTTAATTCAGCGAAACAAAAAATTTTGAATTCTGGAACAACGAAAAAAATGAATTTTGGAATGACTTTAGCCTAAACGGGCCACTGTGCGGCGGCGTAGTAAGGTGACCACACTGTACAGGCATATGCCACGATTGGTCTCACAATGAAATGAAAAGAAATTTCAGAACAAATGGATAGCGGAAATCTCGATCAAATCTTTTAATGAATCCAAGAACTTTATTTGTTTTTTTAGCTATGTAGTTAATATGTTCATTAAAGGTTAGTTTTGAATCTAATATAACACCCAAGTCAGAAAATACAGACACTCTACTAAGAGGACAAGAATCAAACATATAATCAAAAACTATTAGAACTTTTTTGCGTGTGAAACTCATGGTTTTACATTTGTCAACAAGACGATTTTTATTGCACCATTCCCTAAATAAAACTAAGTCTTCTTTCAGAAGAAAACAGACCGAAGGAGAGTTAATACTTTTGAAAAGTTTGTGTCATCAGCATATATAAGAACAGACGAATTTCGAATGATCGAGACCAAGTCATTTATAAATAAAACAAATAGAATAGGACCAAGATGACTGCCTTGGGGGACACCAGAGTTCACAACAAATGGAATTAAACACTCATTACGAAATAAAACACTACAACGTCTATTTACTTAATATGATGAAATCCAATTTATGAAATTTTCGTTAAAACCTTGTTGAGTTGCTTGCTTGCCAAAATAAAATAATAATATTTGGATCACGAAACTTACGAGAAAATCTTTTGACGAAACCAAGAGTTTTATTTGCTTTTGTTATAGTATAATTATAATGGTCAGTGAATGTTCGTGTTGGATCTAAAAAAAAATCCAAGATAAGAAAAACTAGATGTCCTGCACAATAGTGACGAATTCAACACCGTTTTCTTAAAAAACTCATTGTCTTACACTTGTCTATATTTAAAGTCACCATTCCCAAAATTTCTGTAGATTGTCTTGAAGAAGTTCACAATCAGTGAAACTGTTAATTGATCGAAATATTTTGACGTCGTCAGCGTAGATTAATGCCATCGAGTTTTGAAATATAAAAGGAAGGTCGTTAATAAACAAAATAAAAAGCAGGGGGCCGAGATGACTACGTTGTGGTACTCCAGAACTAATAATAAATTGATGAAAACAATACACTAGTTTTTAAACAATACACTATAGACTCTTTGTCCAAGACATGACGATATCCACAAAACAAAACTGTTACTAAGTCCTAATTTATGAAGTTTTTTTTCAAAATAATTGCGTGATTTAGCTCATCAAACGCTTTGCTGAAATCAGTAAACACACAGTCAACTTGCGATCGTTTTTCGATGTATTCGAAAACAACAAACGATAAGTGGAAAAGTGCAATAAATTAGTGATTGTAGACTTCTTTTAAACAAAACCATGTTGATTGTCACAAGTAACAGAAGAACAGTTGAAAGACAGGATATCACAAACAATTGAATCAAACAATTTAGGAATAGCGGAAAGTTTGGCAATACGACGATAATTTGTTATTAAGTCCCTAGAACCCTTTTAATAAACTGCCGTAAGATGAGAATATTTCCAAAGTTCTGGGAATGGAGGTTGTAAACAGTGGCGTATTATCATAAAGGTAGACAAGGCACGTGCCTAGAGGCGCGAGGAAACAAAGGGGCACACGGGCAATTTTGAATAGTAGCAAATAATGCGAGTTCAAACGTGGTTGCTGAACTACATAGCAAAGTTATGAACTCGAACCACACTTGCCACTTTTGTTAAAATAAAAATCGGTCCTGAGCTATTCCGCTGTAGTCAACTGGGTTTACCTATTCCGCAATTGACCTAGGAAATAACCTAATGATCGAAATTCATCAACGGATGGCAAGGATTTTGACGGATTTAAAACCTCATAGGTATTTCTGCTTCTTTAATATTTTCTACATTGATTTTCGGGACAATCTGATTTGCGAACCGAGTTGCAACTCGGTTTGCGTAAGAACCAACTCGAATTAACTTGGCTTACAGAATTAATAGTTTTTCAAAAATTAATATTTTTAACCTCAACGTTTTAAGAAAAAGATGAAGAAAAACTACTAATGTTTTATGTAATGAAATAATAATTTTGTTTTCGAAATTCAATGCTGTTATTAACAAGAACACGTTTATGACTAATTTTAAGTTTTAATTTAAAAAAAATCATCTTAATCGGTTTAAGAGTTTCTGACAAAAAAAAGTAAACCGCATTTCTTGTGCAGTACCTATACAGGGTGATTCACGAGCGTTGTGCCAAAAAGCTAGAGCGTGTAGGTTGAGTTAAGACAAGAAAAAAATCGTATGGGAGGGGGGGGGGGTCTATTCCCCCCCCCCCGTTTAGCCGGGAGGGGCAATTTTCTGAAAAATTGACTTATTTTGTAAAAAAAATATTAAAAATCAAAGGCTACGTTTACAACACCGTGCTATACCTTTCTGAAAAGCCAAGAACTTCTTCTTTCACTTTGTTTTTAAATTAAATTGTTTTAACGAAAAGTTTAAAAAAAATAAATTTTCAAACTCAAAATTTTCAAAAAAAAAACATTTTTGAACTAATTTTTTTCAAAATTTTATGTAATTAAGTACTAATTTTGTTTTAAAAATTCAATGTGTTTGTTAATTTTTAGTCGAAAACAGAAAACCGGATGCAAAAATGTCTTTTCGTTTTTGAGAAATTGAGAAAAAACCAAAACCACTTTTTTCTAAAAAAATCTTTGTTTTTATTTTTACCTATCTGGACTTTTAGTTTAATTTATTAGTTAAATTTATAAATTTAATTTTTGGTGATTGGAGTTTTATAAGGACTCAATAAAGTAGAAAAGCATTGGATTTTCCCTGGATTAATCATTTTGTTCATTGATAACGTCTGAAAACTGACCTGAATTTTTTTCTTACTATACCGGCCACTCGCCGGCGAAGGGTTGTGCCTGCTAGAGGCTTAAGAAAGTCAAACCGCAATTTTTCTTGAATACAAAAACAATTAACAACCTAAAGGTAAATAAAAGGCATCGCATATTTACTAAACAACCATTTACAATTAAAATATTAACTCATCAACACATAATAATAACAAACTCATACGCTCGAGAAGAGTTAGCGGACAGGACCTTCTGCAACGGTTTAACTTGTTGTCGAGATCGGGAAGCCGAAAGACTCTACGCTGAAAAATATCCCAATAGATGGCGCCCAAGTCGTAGCATGTTTTCAAGAATCTGCCGACCAGAGCACGGAGAGCTAGAAGTGAAAGGTCAATGGCAGACGTTATCAATGAACAAAATGGTTAATCCAGGGAAAATCCAATACTTTTCTACTTTATTGAGTCCTCATAAAACTCCAATCACAAAAAATTAAATTTATAAATTTAACTAATAATAGCCTTTTCACACCAGACGCAAAACGGAGTTTTCAGCTGTCAGTTTTCAAAAACTCGAAATCTGTTCACACCTAAATTTCAGGTTTTTGTTTGACATTAAAAATCTTTGATGTCAAGTAAGGGTTGCCATATGTTCTCTAAGATTGACACCTTTTTTTACACACATTCGCTATTTATTTTTCGTTGCAAGTTTGAGTCCCGTTAGTGTAAGATATTTAAAATTGAAAAACACTGTATGAAAAAGTTTTTCAAATCGAATTTTCAAAAATAAAAATATTTGCTTGGTGTTTTTTCTACTTTCTTTCAGTTAACTCTGCGGCCACACGAGCAAGTTCTGGCCAGCAAGTAGCGTACATATATTATTTGTCAAATCTCTATCGGTGTACTTGGTGTGACGTAGGTGGCAAAAAACTTGCTAGTCAACTTGCAAGCAAGTTCACATATTTTTTACAAGCTTACCTGCTTTTAACATCCAATTTTGAATTTCCAAGATGTCACCAGCAAAAATAGAAATAAAATCCTCGTTTCAACTAATTTTCTAATATAATTTTGTTCATTTTGAAATATTTTGCAAAACCTGTCAAACTACTTGCCGATTTACTTGCTCGTTTTACTGGCTGGAAAATTTGATAGCCAGTTGACCAGCCAGTACTAAAGCAAGTACTAAAAGTTTGAATGTGTGAGTAAAACATTTGATTGTATGCCAACTTGCTAGCCAGAACTTGCTCGTGTGGCCGCCGGGTAAAAAATGTCAATTTTATTTAAATGTTTATGATTTTTGCTTGATTAAAAACTACGTGTTGATGGAACCGTTTTATTCAAAGTTTTATTTTTTACTATGTCGCTGCTAAGAATTTGTTCATTTGTATTTTTTTATGTTCTCATATGGCAACCCTATATCAACTGACACGTTTTGTCGTGAACAATTTTATAAGCAGACTGTTAATCTACTCATGCTATTGGAGAGAGGGAGAAATATATACGAACCTAAATGAAATATAGACTGCTGAATGCTTTCACTTTTTTGGTTTTGACTGGTTTTAACAAAAACTTGTTGTTTTGCAAAACAGGGCGATCAAAAAATTTGTACGGGAAAACACGTGATTTCCTTCATGTTTTTGAAAAGTTTTGCAAAACAGCGTTTTGAGTCTGATGTAAAAAGGCTATAAATTAAACTAAAAGTCCAGATAGGTAAAAATAAAAACAAAGATTTTTTTTAGAAAGAAGTGGTTTTGGTTTTTTCTCAATTTCTCAAAAACGAAAAGACATTTTTGCATCAATTTTTCTGTTTTCGACTTAAAATTAACAAACACATTGAATTTTTAAAACAAAATTAGTAATTAATTACATAAAATTTTGAAAAAAATTAGTTCAAAAATGTTTTTTTTTGCTTTTTTTTTAAATTTTGAGTTTGAAAATTTATTTTTTTAAACTATTCGTTAAAAAAATTTAATTTAAAAACAAAGTGAAAGAAGAAGTTTTTGGCTTTTCAGAAAGGTATAGCCCGGTGTTGTAAACGAAGCCGTTGATTTTTAATATTTTTTTTTACAAAATAAGTAAATTTTTCAGAAAATTGCCCCTCCCGGCTAAACGGGGGGGGGATAGACCCCCCCTTCCAATACGATTTTTTTCTTGTCTCAACTCAACCTACACGCTCTAGCTTTTTGGCACAACGCTCGTGAATCACTCTGTATAAGTTTGAAAGAAATCACAAACTAACAAAAATGGATTTACGATTAAATCAATTAATTTATTAATTGTAATAAGATGATAAAGCTTTTAAAAAAAAAAATTCACACTTAACAACTTTATTTAAAAAAAAAATAAATGTTTATGTCATTTGTTCAATGAGGACCATATTCTTCATTCACCGAAGCTTATCTGTCAATCAAAACAAAAAAGATTAGGAACTCATGGTATAGACCACTGAATACAAAATATCAAAAGACAATTGTAAAAAGTGCTGAAAAAAACGTCTCCTTCCTGTCATTAAACCGCCACAAAATCAATAAATAAATCAATAAAAGAACATTTTTGTCTGTTCTAAAAATAAAACAATAGCTTACAAATAATAACCCAGTGATAAATACACAGTCATTGCGAACACGCAACCATATCATAGGAGACTTATATAACAACACGAACAGCGTTTTTGTCTGTACTTTTTTTGTATTCTCGTTTCAATAATCTATAGGAATTGATTGGTTTAAAAAAAAATAAAAAAAAAATAAAAAAGCCCTTTGACTTCATATATAACGAAATTGTAATTGAGATTTATTAACACTGACCCAACCCTCGATGCCAGCCTTCGAACTCGAAGTGGACTGTCGATGACTACCATCATAGCAGTGGGTATTGAATTTAATGAAGCTTACACTTTTTTTTAATAAAGTCCAGACAAAACAGGAAACAAATTGAAGTGCTAAGTAATGCATTCCACTATTATATCGAATAACTTCTGTTTTACAAAATCCCGAGTACCCATTCCCTATAACAGAAATCAAAACTCACATAAAAAAAAGAACACAACATAAGCCCTTTTCACATTCCCATACATCTATGCACCACTGGCTTCCAATTTACAAGATTAATTCGCATATCAACCAGAAAATAAAGTACACCACTTGTGGAATGTACATGCTCGCCATTTGCAGCCAAGTAAATCCACAACTAACGATAAGCATGACTTTTCCTCTCGAACAGCTCTTCAATCTGTGCTTTGCGCACTTAACGCTTCTCGTCGAAAATCCTTCACTTCCTACCTACCCCTTCTCTATCGTCGTCGTCGTCGACTTAAACGTTACATAAATTCAAAAACATAAAACATACATTCCTTTTTTTTTGTCTTCGTAAGGACATTTATATTCCATTGAGGGGAGTTCTGGTCTCTTCTGGTGCGGTATGTGGTGAAGCTAGAGCTTCGGGTGTTCTATGTCGAGGCGATGATTATGATGATGATATTTCTGATGGTGTAGTTTTAGAAGCACGAATGAATAAATTTATATACACATCCGCATTACAAGGATCTCCTCCATGCAAATTATTATTATCCTTCCCATGTATAAGGACGCACGACTGTATGAGTACAATGTATCTTGTTGAATAGCACTGTTGCCGCCTGGACACTCAGGGCCAGATATGGAGCACGCAGAATGAAAGCCGTGTGAACTGAACTAGTATCCACTTCATGAGGGGTAAAGTTTTTTTTTCATTGTTATAATAAATCATGATAATTTGGCGACTGCATTTCAATTGAATATTTCACGGTAGAGAGGATTTAAAGAGCTTAAGGTTTTGTGTGTTAGTTAGAAGGATTTTATTTCAACACTTTCTCAGAAGTGGGATAGGTTACATATTACCATATCGTTAAGTTTGTGCTTCGGAGGAGAAAATGAGGAGATTTATGAAGAAGATTTAAATAGACTACACTTTGTTAAGCTTATGGTTTTATAATTCGAATTTGTGTGGACGATAGTTGACAAACGGACTGGAACATAACTGAAATAAAACACAATTAGTAGTGACAAAACCCAAAATGTCAGTACCTAATTGTGTGAATGTTCCATTTAATAGATATCAACCATTTAATATGCTTATAATGCGGACCAAAACTTTCAACAGATTTTTTTTTGTCAAAAGCATGGCATTCGTCAAAGTCTGCGTTTCATTCCTACGAAATTCGAGTGCCTGTTTATTTATTGTGCGTTGAGGTTTCACATTTAACAACATGTTTATCAACTTCTGTCGTGTTGGCTGGCGGCCTTGTGTAATGTGAACTCCACTGTGAACCCACCTTAATGTTTTGGATTTGTTCTTAACCAGCTTAACCCGCCTTGATATACAGCAGTATCGGTGAACTTATAATGTTGTTGTTTCGCCGTGTTTTTGGTCTTTAACATAGTACTGAGCCACAAATGATTTTTTACGCTCTGTGCAATGTTTGGGAAAACTACTTTTACCAATTCGGTTATGCTTTCTGTGATCTTACAGAAGTCTGCTGGCAATGTGATATGTGGCCAAGATTCATAAATTTGCGTTCGCCCGTTTCCAATACCCACTAATTGTTTTGCAAAATTTGCTGTACACCCACGTTGGTTTTCAAAGTCAAAATCCATAAAACTGATAAATTGAGACATAATATAATCGGATAATCAGAATAGAATTCCCGAAAATTATCATTTATATGGCAAAGCAGGGGTGTCAGCTAGTAATAAAATAAAGCCTATGTTACTCAGGGTGAAAGTAGCTTTCTAATGGTGAAAAATGACCATGTCAGTAGTTTTTGAGTTAGGTCGTAACAAACATACAAAAATACAAATCTTTCCTCTTTATAATATCAGTATGATGATGTTTCTTCGCGAACACAACCTGCACCCAACAGCTGTTTGACATCTCTGTGATTTGACATTTCAAATGGTTCGTTTTAATAACCTCACTTTTTCAAATTTTAATTTATTTTTTAAACAATTTTGGTACAGAATATTTAAATAATATACGGTCACTGCTCATTTGCAAGAAATATGCCTTTTCGTTTGATATGTTATATGCCTTCAGTTTTTGTTGTTTTGTTGGCCGCGTAAAGTGTACCACCAAAGCACCAAAATAGTGTAAGCCGTTTTATTATATGGCTTAACTCTCTGGACATACTTCCACATACATTATGTATTTGGAGTCCCATGTTAATTTCAAAATTGTTCTCAATTATTATAATTACAGGAATAACCTAACCTCTCAATTTAGATATATGAGCATTTCAACTAATGTATGTGACTTAGAACCACTAATACTGACCTAAACAAAAATATGTACTTCACCACACAAACAAAATATCTCAACATATTCCATGAAAATTTTCCGCACGCAGTCGAAATCCCTTTAGAGCTTCTATAATAGTTTTGTATACGAAACTCTTCCGTCGAAATCGATATCAACATTAATCTACTGTTCGTGCAGCAACTTTACTATCTTTACGGCGTATCATTTCATTTCCATTTAATATGCATATAATAATGGTATGATTGTATCTATTGATTTTGAGAAAACAGTCGGCTCTGAATAATTTGATCATAAAATGTTGGCAGAAGTGCGAAGGAATTGTACCTAATTGTTGTTGATTTAGCTTAATTTGTGTTGATTAATGCTGTCAATGGCTTAAGGTTTTTCAAATAAAAAAAAAATATAAACTTAGATCTTAAAATTATTTCCGTGACCCACTTTTGATGTATAGCTTTTCGAATCTAAAATGTTGTTTCAGTTTTATGAAAACTTTAATCCTAAGACGAAGCACATTTATAATAGAACTGAAAAGAAATGTACCCCATGAAAGATCCGAAAGCCTATTCATTTTTACATGCATTCGGTAGAAAATTCGAATTCTAGAATTTCATTAGAATAAAAGAGAACTCGAAAAAAACAGCTAAAAGCCTTAATTACCCAGACATAAGCGGTTTATGAACATATGCATCAGAGGCCCCCTTCCCTTAAAATCGATTTTTTACTGTTCAACGACCTCAAAATTTGATTGACTGATTAAGATTTTTTTGTCCGAGCATGGATTGGGATACTGCCCTGACGATATTCATACAATTCATTTTCCTAAATAAAACGTGGATTTTTGTTTTCAAAATGAATTGTTTTGAAATGAACTGTCAAATACTACAGCGCTTTCGAAAATAGTGTTGCCAGCAATAATTAATCTTGTAAAGCTAAGTATACACGATTTGAAGATCTTCCAATATTGGTCAATTTTCCGATACAATTTTCTTTCAGTCATGTAAACACCCAATTTTTTTCCTCAAAAGTGACAGAAAAAAAATTGGCAGCTAATTTTCTTCAAATTCTAAACACACAATTTTTCTAATTTTCAAACCATTGGATGGTTGTCGACAAATTGGTTATTGAATGAAGTGCGTCCAATTTTTGATTGGAAGACAATTTTTCAGTTGCAGTTCTGAAGAATTAAAAAAAGTATTTAAAAAAAAAAAAAACAGAATAGATAAAATGGGTAAGGAGTTGCTCAAAACAGGAAAAAAATTGAGAAAGACTGGACGCATGAGGTTATATTACAGCTTTTTCGGGAGATCGAGACCGGGTGAGCAGAGTATAAGTATCCCAAAAACACAGTTTGGGTTGACGTTGGTTGGGGACGTCATTGGGATGGCCGTTAACGAATGAAAGGCCAAATGGGCCAGGGAACAATCGACAATGTCTTGATCTCTTGAAAGTTTTTCAGGCCTATGTTATTCGTTTGAAGAAAAGGCTGTTTGATCAATTTCTAATGAACAGAAGTAGTAGTTGATTCGAGACATTTGAAATCTTTCAAATGAATTTATTTATTACTGATTTTGTTTATTAAATTTGTGGCTAGAATTGTTCTTGAAAATTTGGAGTTGAAGAAAAATTCAATGTAGCCTGAAACTCAACATTCGCTAAAGAAAATGATATGGCTCCATCTGCTCCGCATGGGTACTGTAATGCGTGTGACGGAGGTCGTTAGATGATTATTGTTCTTCCACAGCGATGTTCGATGGAATTGTAAAGTATGGATGCAAGAGTAGTAGGCTACCGGCACTTTCTTCATTATATTACGCTGTGTAGAAAATTTACCAAGCAGCGCATGAAAGGCTTGTGTTCAAAATTTAGGGTCATATTTTCGCTAGACGAATTTCTTATAGATATAGATAAACTATGATATGAATGAGAATTTTAGAACTGTGATAGAAATAGAAGCGATTTGATTTGGTTATCAGTGAAAAAAGTGAACTTACAAAACGTGGAAGTGTACTTTAAAGTAAACGAATATTAAAAAAAAAAATATATATAAAAAAAAAGCAGTTGGAGAAAACTAAAAAAATTACATATGAACGGGACTCACATTTTTCGTAGCCGAAATACTTTGTTTACATGCAACCATATTTCTTTAACGCCAAAATTACAAAAGTAAGGATATTGCAAAACTTTTGCAGATAATAAACTACATGACTCCTAATTAAGGAGCTAGAAAAATAATAATTTTTAAACTTTTTCAACATATTTTCGTATATCTGCATTTTTTTGTTGTGGTAACAATGCTTTTGCCAGCCACTGTACAGTTTATCAACTGTCAACATGACTAAAAGCATTCTTTTGTCCAAATTTGGTCATTCGTTTGTGTTTGTGACTTTTCGTGTTCTTACTTTTGCCAGTAATCCAAAAGTGCAATAATTTTTATTTAGGAGTAAAACTTTTTTGTCGATCCAAATTAAGAAAGATTACGCATAGTAGCCTTACACATTGACGTACTTATAGGCAATAGACTGGATTCGGCGACGAATGGGTCTAATAATACGGCATAGTATAGTCCTGTAACCGTTTTACCCTTCTTCATGTAATGGATGTGGATCACACCTTGTGAATCCCAGAAAACGTTGGCTTTCATCTTTCCAGCCGATGAGACAGTGATCGCCTTCTTTGGAGCATGTTCGCTTGCTGGTTACTGTTTTTACTTTTGATAGGATATGACCCTTTGAAATGACTGTTGCAGCTATCTCAAGAATCTTCAATACGAAAACGTGGATTTTGGTCAAAGTATTCTCCGAAGTAGCCGTTTTTGAGGCAATTTGACATGCTTCATGAAAAATCGACAAACTTGCGACTAACTTGACACTCGTCAAACCAATTATTGACGGTCACCATCGATGAAATAGAGTCACCGTACACAACATCACCACCCACCGACATTACTTTTTTTCTTTTTTTTCTAAAATCTGCTTCCACAGACGGTCAAAATACAACTACGAGTCCAATCCGGCTGAAGTTTAAACTAAAGCCGTACAAAACCTACGAGTACATGATAGTAAATTGCTCTTGCGATCCAAGTACCATCTTATTATCGAATCATTCTCGTAAACATGTATGACTCGTACATACTTTTATCTGATTCCTATTTCTGTTGAGTTACTTATTGTTTAGACCAAACTCCAGCGCTTTAAGATAGAAAAGGAATTAAGGTCTTCGTAATGTTTTATGTTTAGTGCTCCGACATAAAAAAAAAAAAAAAATCCCTCGAGAATACCTAATTTTATTTATTTCTTAAAGAAGCATTCTTAATCCTCTAAACCATTTGATTTCTGATTCTCTTTATAACGAAGGTTGAATAACTCCAACATAATTATGGAATAACCCATCACCACCTCGAAAATTATCCAATCAACCATTATTACACCAAAAGGTCATAATTCGTTTGAAGTACAATTAGTATTTTCTTGTTCGGTTTTTCTTTTCGTTTACTTCAATTTCTATTACGTGAAAACTTAACACAACAACAAAAAAACACAAACACACACAAAACTTAAAGCTGAACACACAAAAAACCCAAATGAGCAATAAAATTCCATAATATTCATACACACCCGCCAAGCAAAATGTTAACGTTGCCATTTATGCTATAAGCACCATCGGAACTTCCACCACCAAGTCCATTGCCACCACTGCCACTACTCCCGCCACCCATAACAGGTGCTCCGCCACTCCAACTTCCTGTCGAATAAGAACCACCAAAAGCACCAACTCCGCCACCATTAATTGTTCCACTTCTTAAATTTTGCTGATGAAGTAATCCAAGTCCGCCAATTTGCGGACTGCTGCTAATGTTATTTTGATTATAAGCACTATTTACAACAAACGAAGAAATTGCTACTTCCGTTGCTTTTGGCAAAATTGTGGTGACGGAAGTGTGACTTTTTGCTGTCGATGTTGTTAAGGACGAAGAATTATAATTATTATGATTGTCATGACCGTTAAAATGGCTAAATGCCGCCATAACTGACAAACGTTTTATAGACGACATTTTGTTTTGTGCTCAAAAATTCAAAAAAGTAACGGAAGTGAAACTTTCTACTCACACGAAATTCGTCTAAAATAATTATTGAAACATTTAAAAATGGGCAAAAGTCGCCCTTCTCTCTTGTCACCACTAATGATAATAACGATGGCACTACTCATCCTTGCACTTGTAACACTCTCACGGAAAATACAAATTCATTTATTTTTATTTTATTCAAGGATATCCACTTGTTTCATCGTCTTCTTGTCGTTCGCCTCTTTTCTTGTTATTTTAAAAAATGTTGACAGCGAACAAAAGGGACACACATGCCGCGACGACACGACGAAAGCACGGGTCTAGTCCGTTTTCATTAGATGATTCAAAAAAATAATAATTTCAAAACAAACAGAAAAAATATCCTTCGTCAATATTTGAACCTTTCAACCTGGTTACTCTAGTCGAACTGAATTCGTAACTGACTCAAAAAAGGTTGTAGAGTAGACTAGGACAGGACTTGCTTGTTCTGCATTTTGTATAGGTATGTGTGTTTTATTTTTATTTGTGTTTTCTTTTTATTTGTGTTTTTTTTTTTTGAATGCCTCCACTTTCACTTGCCGTAGTCATAGTCTCAGAATTGTCGAGGCTTTGTCGAGTGACGGTGGTGGCGGTCGGTGTCGGTGTAGGCGACGCACGGTCATGACGACAACGAAGAAACACGGCAAGACGACAAGAGCAGGAAACAGAAGCAAACAGTTTTTGAAACATTTCCAACTGACAGTACACATTTGAAAAAAAGCAAGGAGCAGCAATCTAAAAGCTAAAGCACAAACACCACTTTGTTTTCCTCGTGTGCACCAATAGATACAAATTTAACTGTTGTCCTTATAAAAGGATGAACACATTTCCTCTCATTCTTAAACATACAGCAAATATATATAAAAAAGAAGCAAAACAAAATTGTAAATAAAAACTGAAAGAGGACAATTTTCCATATTGAAAGTGCTGAGGATTTTAAGGACTATACGTCGTCGTCGTCGTCGACGAGGAGTAGAAAGACATTTTCAAGATTTTTATAAAGGAAGAAGAACAATGTTGTTTATAGTGTTTTACAGTACACAGTCGAAAAGTGGTATGCTAGCGCTCGGGGAGTGGTATACTCGTGTATACAGAACAGACAATAAATGAAATTGTTTTAGTGAAAAATCTCAAGTCCCGCCATAGACTTGGCTTGACAATATTTAATATTCTAAACGTTCTTCTAATGTTTTCGCTGCCTTCTATAATATAAGCTAAGCTACGAGTCTAAAGCCGACAATGACAGGCACATAGGCAGCTATTATTTTGATATAACGGTGTCACGATATCAGAGGGTATAGTGTTTATACGAAAGGAAATTGAAATAAATGTGTTCTTTTTGGTTTTTGTGTTGAAAAGCTTGACGACAAGTTTGCGCGTAGTATTTTCGATTTTGGTGGCGATTGTGGACATTAAATTCATTTTAAGTCGATGGTTGTTTCTGAAGAAATATATTTGATTTCCGAATCCGAGACATTGTAATTCGGGTAAATAAAGGAAAAAGTTTTTCTGTATAACATCTACCGGGAAATATGTTTTGAGGGTGTTTTTGTTTTTAGTCAGATTGCGGTTTTCGTTGGATTTTAAATCGATAAGTGTTTAAGTGACAATGATATGGGAAGTGGTGGAAGTTTTGACAAATGTGGAATTGTTGTAAGTACTCTTTATGTGACCTTTGAACTTTTAAAAGGACATGGCTTTGAAAGAAATATTAACAGTTCTTATTTTGATGTTTTAGGATTAAGAAGCCTATGAACCAGAAAAGCTTAAATAAATACTGCATCAAGTTGAAATCAGTTAAACATAAAGTAAAAGGTCATTCATTAATTCATTCAGACAACGAAACATTTTTAATGACAATTTTATTTCATCATAAAGTTAAGATTTTGCCATTAACGGTGAAAAACATTGTCATGGCCGTCTCTGCGATTCTTTTGAGGTAATATTGCATCACTTTTCCGCACATATCGTGCAGTATCTCGGCCAAAACTTGAGTAATGTTGGTTTTGAATGCGTCTATAGTTCGGCGACTATTCGCGTAAGCAGGTCATTTGCGTAGCTTAACAGAAAAAAATCTTACGATGTCAAATCTAATGATCTGGGTAGCCAATTGACGTCGTAAAAGTGTGAAAATACAGGAAACTCCTCATGCAATAAAGCCATGATTGGTCGTGTTTTGTGAATTGTTGCCCCGTGTTGCTGAAACCAAGTATAGTCCAAGTCATGGTCTTCAATCGACGGCCAAAAAAAATCGTTTATCATTCGGCCATATCGCTCTGAATGACTGTACCTAACCGTCCGCCGGACCAGGGACACCTTTCGACCATAGAGTACACCAAACAGTCAATTTTTCTGGATGCATAGCACCTCATTGATAAATTGTGGATTTTCTGAGCCCCATATACGGCAATTTCCTTTGTTTACATACTAACCGAGTGAAAAAATGTACGTAGTTTATCGGGTGTTGAAACAACGGCGCATGTTTTGAATAGTCAGCAGGTTTCAATTGTTGCGTGATTTAAACTTTGTATGGATGGAGATGCAAATTCAAATGCAAAGTACGCCATTGTATTTTGAGCGACGCGATCAATTGCTGCGAACGCCTGAAAATCGATATATTCGGACCATCAGTAACAAATTTCGACTGAACGTGCATTACGATAATACACAGCCCTTGTGACATCAGTTACGCTTCCACTCTCTTCGAATTGCTTCACAATTGAACCGATTAATTGCGTGGTCGGTCGATCAAGACGACCATAATCATGGCGTAAAACGCGAAAAGTGGCCACGTTTGAATTACCACTTTTATAAAGTTTAAATAACTTTAACGCACTGTTTGATTCTTAAGCGATTCATAATCGTAAATGGCCAACATACAATTAATACAATGACACTTCAGATGCCAGTTAAGTTTGACACGTATCAAATGTCAGCGCTACCAACTTGAAATCACGAAATGAATGAAATAATTTTTTTGTAGATCTGCAACAAAACTAATGGGAAAAGTCAAATCACAGTGGTGGCCACCATCTTCGTTCAGGTCCTCTACCACCTGTGTGCTCCACCTGAGTCGTGGTCTTGCTCTGCTTCGACGTCCTTCCGGGTTGGATTCTAAGAATCTACGAGCCGGAGCATTATTTTCCATTCGCTCTACATGACCCAAACATCTAAGTCGTTGAACCTTAACTTTTCGTACACTTCTTGATTGAATCTTCGTCTCCATTCTCCATTTATGCAGACAGGACCAAAAATCACTCGAAGAATTTTTCTCTCGAAGTAGCCCAAAGCGTTTTAATCGGATGTTGTCATGGTCCATGTCTTTGCACAATTCATTACGAACGGTATGATGAGGGTTTTGTAGAGTGTCACTTTAGTTGCTCGAGAGAGAACTTTGCTACTCATACTCAATTGCCTTCTAAGTCCAAAGAAGCAGCGATTGGCAAGAGTGATTCTTCGTTTGATTTCAGCGCTGGTGTTGTTATCTGAGTTGATAGTCGATCCTAGGTAGACGAAGTGCTTAATTACCTCGAAGTTAAATCTGTCTATGTTGACGTTTGGTCAAAAACGTCGATGTGGGTTGTCCCTTCTTGTTGAAAGCATTAACTTGATCTTGCCCTTGTTAACCGCTAGACCCATCTTCCTGACCTCCGTCTCAAGACTCACAAACCCTCCTCTGACATCACGCTGTGTGCTTCCAATTATGTCAATGTCGTCTGCGTATCCTAGTAGCTGGACGGACTTTTGAAAGATTTTGCCTCTGGTGTTGACGTTGGAGTTTTGCACAATCTTTTCAAGAATGATGTTGAAAAAATCGCATGACGGCGCATCGCCTTGTTTAAAACCTTTTTTGACATCAAATGCCGCTGTTAGGTTTTTCCAACCATGATGGAACAGCGTGAGTTTTCTATTGCCATCTTATACACAGAGTAACGAGTTTTTCCTGGGATGCCAAAACTAGTCTCTATAGACGCTGTCATACGCGGCCTTGAAATCGATCAAAAGGTGGTAGTTATCGATTTGAAGTTCCTGGGTCTTCGCCGTAGAATGAATATTTGATCGATGGTGGACTTCCAGATCTGAAGCTACACTGATAAGGACCCATCAGGTTGTTGACGAAAGGCTTTAAACGTTCACACAGAACGGCAAACAAGATCTTGTAGACGATGTTAATGAGACTCGTTGGTGTAGTTTAGGGGATCTCCTTTCTTGACTGTGCACTGTGCACTGACTGTGGTTCAACTACGATGTTCCCATGATGGTCTCTAGAGGTTTCTTTTCGGGACGTATAAACCCTGGAGCTTTGTTTTACCTTTTTCTAAAACTTTCGAACCTCGTTCCTGTTGTGACATCCCTCTATCTCCTCGATCGCGCGCTTCTCATGCTCCCTTTTTTCTTTCTGAGAAGTTTGTGCTCCTCTCTCCTTTTCTGCTCGTAGAGTTCACGAGCTGCTCGTGTCCTTCTTGCAGCGCCGCTTTGTATGCCTCTTGTTTAGCTGCATGTGCTCGCCGGCACTCATCGTCGAACCAGGAGTTTCGTTGTGGTGGCCGTGTAAACCCTAGCACTTCAGAGGCGGCATCTCTGATGGCTGCTTGGCAGTGTTGCCACTGGTTCTCTACATTTTGTGCTGGCAGCAAAGGACTTCTGAGGAGATTTTCGGAGACACGATCGGAAAAGGATCTAGCAATCTCTTGCGATTGTAGCCGTTTGACGTCGAATTTTGTCCTAGCATTTTCACGTGTTGGCCTTGTTCGAGATATCCGCATTCGCACCTTGGCTACAACAAGTTAGTGCTCCGAGTCGATGTTGGCAACTCATAGCTAGGGCATGCGTTGGTTATCCTAGTCCTGTTTAGAAGCAACACTAGAAGAGACCTAGTTGACGAGCAGCTTCAAAAGATCAAATAGTGCTTAGACAATATCTTGTTTGCCACCATTATTGTCGCAGTGCAGTGTTCAAATCTTTTTTTTAAATCAATGTCTTATTGCTTTTTGTTTCAAATCACTACTAGCTTAACAAAAACAATATTTTACCACCTCTTTTCTGGTGGTTATGCATTTTTTCCCCTCATTTTCAAAAGTATTCTTTCTAACGAAACCAATTTGAATTTAAATGTTCATGTTCAGAATGTTTAAACCTCATTTTCTTTAAAATTTTAAAATGTTTATTTTCCCCTATATTGCCTAATCAACAACGAAACATATATTTCATTGATTGAAACAAGAAATTGCATTTAAAAATTCGAACAATGCGTGCTTGAAAGTAGTTAGCTCTTGTGTTTAATGTTTGCCTGACAACTTCTTTGAATTTTCAACCTACGAAACCAAATAAATATCACCCTCACATGCATGTGACTGAATAAAAAAGTTATGTTAAATAACCACAACCACGTTTACGCCTTAAAACTTTTCTACCGTTTTATTTTTTTTGAACTCACTTCTCGTAAAGTAACCCAACCTAGTCGATTTGTATGAACGTGTAATTTCAAACAAATAACCAGGTCGCCCTTTTTGTTGTTGAAAGTTTATGAGTAACATGTAGGACGGTTTATCAGAAATTTTCTGCTACTTTTCATTTTGTATTACTGTTATTCTTTTCAACAATAAAAAAAAACATGCGTAATAAAAATAAGGTCCATGAACAAACACAACAATAAATTAAAACAAATTTAAGGATTTCATGCAACAGGATGTCTTGAATGTGTTGAAGAGTCAAGTTCCAGATCATTTAGAATCAATTTCGACAGCTAAAAAGTTTCTTCATTTTGGACCAATTTCTCCGAACGTAAAAAAACGTGATTCAACTTGAACCAATTGGCTTACATCCTGTGTGAATAATTTACATGCAGGAAAACAAATAAGGGATTGACAACTGCATATACGGGCAGCAAACAAACTGTTGCATTGTGGTTGGTGTGGTCTATGCTTTGCAAAATTCACGTGAGAAGTCAAATAAATCGATTCGGTTCTATGTGTGTTTGTCCTTCAATATTGCAATGCCGAATACAAACAACACATGTACATTTATTGTGTATGTGTGAAGGTACGTCATGTTAACGCCAAATGTTAAGGAAATAATTTTTATATGATTTTTATTGCGTGTAATGTCAAAGGCAGTGTAACCTTGAATTAGATTTTGTAGCAGGTCGTTGCTGTTTGCATTTAATGTGCCACTATAAGGGCGGACGTGCGCGAGCATGTTGTGAGTAATTTTCATAAGAGAATGTTTTTACAATTTAAAGAGATAACACAGGGTGTTCTGTTCTTGTTATCGCGAAGAGCTAAAGGTGTTTGGTATGCAGCATAACGTAAGACTCTGCCGGTCTCAGTGGTGTGTCGGTAAACGAAAAAGCGAATGAGATTGCAAGAGGAGGCTCATTACTTGATCCCTCTCCATTAGACCATAACATCAGAATCCCTATATGGGAATTAAAACGAAAAATTAGTAAAAATATCATTCAAAAATCAAATGATAGATGGAACCTACTACAAACCTGCGGTAACACTAGGAAACCCTGACCTTATTACAACAAGAAAAATTCCGATAGGATTTTACTTCTTAAACAACCGTCCCTAAGATCCCTCATAAACATGATTACGGGACATAACATACTTAGGGGAGGCTTAGCACAGACGATATATGTAGAGGCTGCGGCAGCGAAGAAGAGCAGGAAAACACGACTTACTTCCTATGCCACTGCCCAGCACTCTGCCAAACTAGAAATAAATTTTTAGGCAACTATTTCTTTAATGAACTAGAAGAACTTACTGAACTTTATCAAGTCCACCAAATGGCTCAACCAACTATAGAATTCATAGTTTAAAACACTTTTTCAGAAGTTACAATACTTCAGGGTATCACAAGGGATCTACATTGATCTAAGAGAGACGATAAAAAACCAACTGTCAGCCCCTATAACCTAACCTAACAGGGTGCTCTGGGGCATGAGATTCTCGGACGCTGAGCTAAGCTCAGCATTTCAGAGCGTTGTTCAAGCCTAGCTGCTTACTTCTTATCCCGTCCTCCTTTCAAAAGTACTGCAGCCATATAGCAGCAAGGGCTTGCATAGAAGTTAAATGCTTTTCAATAAATAATATTTTTCCACACGGAATTGAACTTCCTACCATTCACATTCACTCCTTTCGGAAAATATTTTAAGCAGACTAGTGCTATAGCTATAGTGCTAAAATCCTTCTACTACTACCGGCAATCCGTGCCACCAGGGGCATTGTACCTCCCGATCCGTACCAGCACAGCAAGGGCATAGTACTTGCTTATCTGGGCCACCAAGGGCAATATACCTGCCTTTTCGTGCCTCTAGGGGCCGATCCGTGCCACCAAGGGCATGGTACCTACCAAACCCCAGCCGCTTAGGGTATTGTCTCCAACCAACGCACTATACCGATTCCGTACAAGGACCTGTCAAACATACCGGAACAGCAACCACTGTCATTCGTATATTAAGCTTTTGTTTTGTTATCTAAAGTGCATTCTTAATAAAAGTTATTTGTCAAAAGGTTCACAAGACCTAGATTTGAAGTTTCGTGCTTCTTCGATAAGAACTTGGCGAGAACGGCTAGCAAAACCTCGGCTGGAAACCAAAAAGCACATTACAGGTTATAAGTTTCAGCGGAGCAATCATAGCTTGGTCTTTGAGCTGAGAAAATTATTCCTACATATTGTTTTTCCTTCTTTCGAGACGAAAGTGACGATTCTCCACTTGCCGGAAGATAAAATATTTGTTTGACAGCATTAGCGGATTGCGAGAAATTGATTTGAAGTAGGGGCTCTTCACTCTTTAGACAAAAAAAAAACACGAAATCCAAACTCGATCCTATTTAAAACACCCTGTACGTAGTTTTTAATGATTTCGCGACTAGCGTTATAAACAACCTTAAGCGTGTGAATTTCTTCAAACGAAAGACTAGTTAATATTCCTTCGTGCCAGCATGGGCATCAACTAGACGCCTTGTTGCCATAATACAAGTGTTATCGATTTCAAAATAAAAAAAAAATTATTGAGTTGAAAAAAATATATATATATATGTTGGATTGTAGGCACGTAAAATAAAACAAGGTAAAACCTTGTCTACCTTTCGATGCTAGTTTGTGATTTTACTTTGCTAACAATCAATTTGCAAGTAGGACAAGGTTTATCATTGATTTTCTTTGTTCATTCTAATTTTTGAGGTTAAACAATACCTGAAAATTATAGACTTTTTTTCTATCTATGGCAGTTAAAAAAAAAAAAAAAACAGCTCCTAAGAATCGACTATGTCAAGGGCATGAAGAAAAATCACTCAGAACAAGTTTTTAATTAGTTAGTAAATTCGCTTCCCCTATCTCTTGAACTTGGGCCAGTTGGGGTTTGTTGAAAAAATCCTTTCATTTTTTACATTACATTCAACCGAAGCAAAGTGTTGTCAATATTATTTCGTAGTCAACATCTGACACGCGAACCTGTCTGTAATGGCCGCCCAATTAGAAAAACTGTTTAAACAAGGAAGGATCATTTGAATTCATTGTAAATTATATCCCTATTCACAGAGCTCAGCAAAATCACAATACAACAAAAATAAAGAGTCGTTGAACTTGAGAACGTTGTCGTCTTTATTTTAACTTGCCCGTAATTTATGTTATGAGAACACTCAATTTCGTAGGCATTTTCGTGTTTATTCGTTTATTTGCTGAGCTGGTGTAATTAAGTTCCTTGTATTGAAGGGAGTACCTCTTATGAATTTAGGGTTTTTTTCGTTTTTTCTTCAATAAAGCGTACTAATGTCCAAGAGAAGAAACAGCGTTCACTGTGGCGTATGCGTACCTACTTTTGGTTGAAAGTTTTGTTTTTATTTTTTGTTTTATCAACGCTTTTTTGAGAAAGGTTTATTGGTCTGCAGTGAGCTCAAAATTAATTTAAATATTAAAAAGTTATTTCGTACAAAATTGAGGAGCACGCATGGTGCCTCTTGAGAGTGGAAGATAATCCCCATTTAACCAAGTATTTTTTTCTCTGTGTTTTTCTAAGGCTAGTTAGTAAAAAATGTGAATAGTATAAACTTGTTTCTGCCGGTCAATTGTGAGTAAAATATTTTCAATAATAACACGTGTTCGTTCAAAAATTGATGGACCATTGGTTACTTGTGAGATTGTTTGACAAGTAACCAATGGTCCATCTTTCGTCTTGTGAATCTTTTATCGAAAAGGGGATCTTATTAACACAAATCCCGTTCTGATTTGAAAAAAAGTTACTGTTTCTCAAAAAAATTTTAAAATTTTTTGAAGTTCTGTAAAAGACTGTTCCACCCTGACTCAATTTTAGTTTTCGGCCATTAGTATACCGTGCCGTTCTAGAAGAGCGTAAGGAATGTGTTGTTTGCGTTAATGTTTGTGTTTTTTTTTTCATTTATTTCATAGGAAAGCATTTTGATTTGAAATGTTCTTCTGCAGTCCATAGCTGTTCCGTCAAGGGCGGGTCGATTTTAAAAGTGAATAAAAAACGTTGTATCGTTGCCTTCGATGAATTTGGTTTTGATTATGTTGTCTTTGAGAGCAGCTGCTGTGGTTTGCGGCTTATTCGCATAGACCTGAAACTTAAGAATAAGCCCCAAAAGAAAAATTCTAAAGCGATCAAATCAAATGATCTTGGTGGCAAATTGACGTAGCCTCAGCCGAAATATGCATACCATGAAACTGGTATATTAAATATTAAATATTAATATCTAATAAACTTCAAATATTAAAAGAAGATAAGTAATAAAGCAAATATTAAAAGTTAATACT
The DNA here is from genome assembly GCA_943590905.1 of Sphaerophoria taeniata. NCBI lineage: Eukaryota > Metazoa > Arthropoda > Insecta > Diptera > Syrphidae > Sphaerophoria > Sphaerophoria taeniata. The sequence continues at coordinate 49,069,403 of OX016540.1, forward strand.
GATGAGATATTAAAAAATAATACTTTTTGTATTAAAAAGTAATACGCCTTTTATTAAATTTTAAATAAAGGTTGTATTAGATTTTAATAAAAGTTTATTAGAACTGTTAATATTAAATTATTAAAAGCTAATCAAAGCGGTATTTAATGTTAATACAATTTTGTATTAAAAAATAATACAAAATTTTATTAAAAACTAACATAACTTTGTATTAAAAATCAATACAATTTTGTAATAAAAATTAATAGAATTTTGTATTAAAAATTAATACAATTTAATATTAAATATTAATAAAATGTTATATTAACATTTAATAAAATGTTTTATTTAAAATAAATGATTTTTTTTATTAAAAATTAATAAATTTTTGTATTAAAAATTAATAGAATTTTATATTTAAAATTAATATATCTTTATATTAAGAAAAACATAAAATTCTGTTGTAAAATTTAATACAATTGTATAGATTTGTATTATCCGTTGAAAAATATGAAAATTTAGATGAATTAGAAAAATATCGAAATGAAATACTTTCTGTATTACTTTTTGACTTGGAACACAAAATGTATTATGAATGAATGATTATCTTGATGATTTGATGTATTCAAATTAAAAGCTGTAATGTTAACCATTTTCATCGACCCACCAATAGATTAGGAAATGGTTGGCCATACTCTAAGAAGCTGTGAAACAAAATAAAACTCACAATTTTTATTCTTTTCAAATATTTATTGTATGTATTTAAATTAATTTACATTATGTACAATATCTTTATTCGATTAGATTTCGAGAAAACACTATTAACAAACTATTATTGGATTTCTGATGACAAACCTGGAATGTATGTGTCCCCTTTGATTGTCCCCTTGTGATTACCAGGGGGCATAAAATCCGCAGTTGTTTAAATCAAATCTCCCTTCCCTGGGTAGTCAAATAAAATCTGAAACAAAATAATTTTCATTAAAATGAAAGTTTTTTTTTTTTTTGTTTAAATATTACTTACCAAATTTGTATGACCCGAACTTTACACTAGCGTTCTCCATAGTGACTTTTTTGGAATGACGCTACGCTACAAGCAGATGTCAAACACCAAAATGTATTTTTTTTAAATAAAATTCTATTAAATTTCAATACAAGGGTATTAAAATGTAATACAAGAGGGTTCGTTTTTAATAGAATTGTGTTACTTTTTAATACATGGGTATTAGAATTTAATACAAACGAGTATTACATCTGAATACAATAGGAATGTTACACAAACGGGTATTACATTCTAATGCAAGGATAATAAAATGTAATACAAACCGGTATTATATTTTAATGCAAGAGTACTTACATGTAATACAAGAGGGTTTGTTTTTAATAAAATTGTGTTACTTTTTAATACATGGGTATTAGAATTTAATACAAACGAATATTACATCTCAATACAATAGGAATGTAATACAAACGGGTATTACATTTTAATGCAAGTTTATTTAAATATAATACAAACGGGTATTACAAACGAGTATTAAATATTGGTTTTAATTCCAGATGTATTCAATTCTAATCTTTTCGTATTACAAGTAGTAATTTTAAGACAAAAATATTAAAATTTAATACAAAATAAATTAAAAATGGAAAAATTAATACAAAGATATTAAAATTTAATACAAAATATATTAAAATTAAATGAAATAATTTAAGAATATTAAAAAGTAATATTTTGTGTATTGCATACAGTTGTAATACAGGAGCTGTATTAGAAAATATCCCAAAATTTTTAACCGTGTGGGATTCTGCTCCACACTTTCACGAATAGAATGTTTTCAGCAAATCTTCGTTGACTTACGGCTGTTAGCTGATTGTTCATTGAGCCGATGGACTCGAATTTGGCCACTAATCGTTGTTAAATCTCCTTTGGAGAACGACCATGTGTCTTGCCAATTCTTTCAGGCTCCCATAGCATAGACCATAACAGTGTCGTACAAGCCGAGATCTTGGCAGTAAAAAACGCTGCTAAAAATATATTAAATACATTGATAGCCAAGTAGCAATAAAAGCGATCTCTGCCACTCAAGTCAAGTCGACGCTTGTTTCTTGCTGTCGCGAAGAGCTAAAGGTTTTTGGTACACAACATAACGTTAGACTCCGCTGGGTTCCTGGCCACTGCGATGAGCCAGGTAACGAAAAAGCGGATGAGCTTGCATGGGATGGCTCAGCACTGGCACTCTCTCATAGACCATCATATAGGAATCCCACTATGTGAACTGAAACAAAACGTCAGTAACATTTTCCTTCAAAAATCCAACAATAGATGGAATCTCCCAGAAACCTGTGTTGATACAAGGAAAATATGGCCTAGATACGATAAGAAAAGATCCGACAGAGTTTTAATTCTTAATAAACCCTCTTTAAGATAACAGGGCATAACCTACTTGGCTACCATAAAAAGAAGTGGTATCGATTGACCGATGCACATTATTTGCTTTTATCTCTCTCCCATTGTGTGTAGTCCAACTTTCTGAAAAAAACATTAAAAGTGTTTGAGAATGAGCCTTGTCAACGTCATGCTCATATCCATGGCAAAATCGAGCCCTTCCCGCAAAATCATCGTAAGCGACATTTTTAACAAAATTGTTTTTATTATACCATTCGAAAGCTTACATTATACCGCAGCTATCTACGTCATTAATTAACATAAAAAAGTTTTCTACGAAAAGTAACAGTAAAAATCAATTTTATCGTAAGCGACATTTCAACTTTGTGGCAAATATCGCAAACGACATAGTTTTTCTTAAATCATGTATATCAAAGTTCATTCATGTTGTTTTCGTTAATGTATACTCTGCATGTAAATTACAGTTAAAAGTAAAAGCCATGAGGTGGTAGAAAATTTGTTCCGAAAGAGTACAGTTTGTCCCACTGTGCTTGCTGATTCAGTGATTCACTGAAAACTGTTAATAAAGAAACTTAACGGTTATCTTCCATAATTCATTTACTAAAGGATAAAATCAGAGAAATTAAAAAAATTTTGAAAATTTTTAGTAGGTATGCAACATTATTTAAACATTGCAAATAAAATAAACATGTTGACGAAATTTGCAAGAAATTAGTTGAGAAGTCTAGAAAAAAGTGTAACAAACGTAATAGGTATTAAGAAAATGGATTTCCTTTTCGATTTTTTTGTGATTCAAGATTTTATTAATAGGTATCTTGGAATGCAATATTACTGAGGATAATATTAAGTATAGATAACCATGCAAAATTTGAACAAAATCGATCAAGCTGTACAGGAGATGTATGGGAATAACCCAAAAATCAGACTAAAAATCCCAAGTACTAGAATTTCATTTTGATACAGGGCCAATAAAGTATATAGATAAAAATCTGAAAACATTATGGCTGACACACAAACACGCTTTAGCTTTGGCTTCGCCGGAAGTTTGCGAGTTCAGCCATTGAAATTCAATGCATGCTGTCGTAATGAAGCTTCGACCTCATTTTTTGTACGTAAAATTACGTAACGTGACTCCAAACATAAGGTCTAGTTCAAATATGCTAAACATTTGCTTTATCTGACAGCTCAACAGCTGTTAAAATAAGATACACAAACAAAATTCATTTGTTTTTGGAGGGATGATATGATGATGGAGAGAGAACTGTCATTCGAAGCTAACTCGAAGCGAGTTCATCGTAACACAGACGAAGACGAAGCTGAAACGTGTTTGTGTTTTAGCCATTAGAGGATTTTTTTTATATGATTGTAGACGACTGAGCAGATGTCTTCATTAGATTTCGAAAAAAAGCAAATAAGGACCATCCTAATACACATGGTGTCCATCTATGAAAATCTGATTTTTGTATAGCGCAGAATAATATATTATTAAGTTATTTTAATTTCTATAATTTAATTAATTTTAAAATTAAATTCCATCAAAATGCAGTAAAACCGAGATTTTCGTTTTATTTTAATTTTATCTTACTTATTAATTTTATCGTAAGCACCATTAATATAACGACTTGGTAAGTAGGAAAACATCGTAAGCGACAAAAAGGTCAAAAACAGCTATTATTTGTTAGAAAAAGCGACAAGATTCTTATCAGTAGAATAAGTTTACATATAATGTTCATGACTCCTGACTTTGAGCCGTTTTGGTTTAAAGGATTTGGATCAAAACAAAAAAAACCTCTTCCTGTAAAATTCGCTTTTTGTCGCTTACGATAAAATGGCGGGAAGGGCTAGAAATTTACACTTGCCAAGGCTTTTGTTAAATTCTACTACGACATCATTTGCTTCAGATTTGGACTTCTTGGTTTTCCACTTGTTGAGTTCAGAACAGATTCTTCGCCGTTCTTTTTCAAGGTTACTCTTGCCAAATCTTGGATTCCTGAACGAAGCCGGAGTTTAGCTCCTATCTCTGTTTTTAAAGTAAATAATCTGAGTCTTCTTTTGAAATACTATTCTCTTTCAATGTTTATGGACGATATTGTAATGTTCAAGGGTAATTTCTTGCCCCCCCCCCCCCTCTTACCTCCTGATTCTAATCGACTTGAAACTATGTAAATCGAATTGCTCTTGTTTGCCTGCAAACAATGACACACTTAAAAAAGGCTTCATCCTTTCTCAAAAAGAGTTTTTCGGGGACTCGAAACAATGAGAATCATGGAGAACGAAGCATTTAACAATTTATTTTTTCAATAGATTCCTTCTCTTTGTGAATAATAATTTGTTTATATTCCAATTTGTTTAAGAGAAGAAGTACATATATCGGTTGTTTTTTTTTCTATTTGTTTAAAAAAAATAATTTTAGTTCAAATCATTACTTGTTTTTAAACACGTTCATCATGATGTTGAATTTTATTTTTTATTTAAACGAAAAAGAGATAAAATTTTCAATGACAACATTAATTAACCATTTCCATATTTTTCTTTGCCCATTTCAGGTTACGTTTCGCATTGAAAATGGCTCTTGCAGTGTCTCTGCGCAGGGCGCTTCTCATGCTGCTCACTGCAACAATATTCATTCTGGTTGTCTTATACTGGAACCAAGATGTTCTCAAACATCAATCCTTTATAAGCACGTTCGAAAAGTCCATCAAAAACCGAGCCGAACAAAATATGTATACAATGTAAGTTTTCCTCTTTGCTAATTTTTTCTAGGCTATAAGAAAAAAAAAATATTATTTACAATAATTAGACCAACGGAAAAAACATGGACATACAAATGCGAGGGTGACAAATGTGTCCGCTATCACTACCTCACCGAAACGCCCAACGAAAAGCGTGTACCTTTCCTCAATTGCGCCATGACATGCGGCGACATCAATATCTGGCCGCATCCAACAATCAAATCAGCCGTTACCTCCAAAACACTTAAATTCACTTCCGAAGACATCACACTCACCATAGATACGCCATTCCGTAATGTCGACACCCTATTCCGCAGTTCATTCGATCTCTTTATGAAGGATTTGAGGCATATTCAGAAATTAAATTCGAAAGATGGCGACGCCGCCGGAAGTAGTATTAATAATGTAGTTAGTAGTAGAAATAGCAAAGCAAATAGTATAAGTACCAATGAAGAGACAACTCATGATCATAGAAATAGTTTTGTACCCGTTCAACACCGCGCAAACTGTGATATCGATAGTTTTGTTGTCGAAGTGACAATTAAAAAGTCAGGCGACACAAATTTAAGCTTCGAAACTGACGAAAGCTACAATATAACAACATTGTGTGAGTTCGAAATTGCTCTAACACAAACACAAACACTAGAATAATTTTGGTTTTCCCCGTTTCTAGACGAAGAACGAAAAATGACTGCCAAAATAAATGCCAATTCCTTTTTCGGAGCACGTCATGGTCTGTCGACGCTGCAACAAATGATTTGGTTCGACAATGAGGACAATATTCTTCGAATTCTTTCGAAGTCATTAATTATTGATGCTCCCAAGTTTCGGTGAGATTATTCGACACCTCATCAGGTCATTTGAAAAGTGTTGACAATTTTTGTTCTGTATTAAGGTATCGTGGACTGATGTTGGATACTTCGAGACATTACTTCTCGGTTGAGTCAATCAAACGCACCTTAGGGGCAATGTCGCTGGCCAAATTGAATCGATTCCATTGGCACATAACAGATTCTCAGAGTTTTCCGTTTGTGTCGAAATTCTATCCAGAGTTAGCAGCACATGGGGCGTATTCAGAACGAGAAACCTACACTGACGAGGACATCAAGGACGTGTCGACTTATGCAAAGCTGAGAGGAATTCAGGTAATTCCTGAAATCGACGCACCTGCCCATGCTGGCAATGGATGGGATTGGGGACCAAAACGAGGCCTAGGCGAACTAAGTCTCTGCATCAATCAGCAGCCATGGAGTTTCTACTGTGGTAAGTCGTAACCATAATGCAATTTTTTCCACTTCACTCATTTTATCGCCTTCTATAATAGGTGAACCACCCTGCGGCCAATTGAATCCCAAAAACAACAACACATATCTCATTTTGCAAAAGCTCTACGAAGAGCTACTCAATCTAACCGGCCCAACCGATTACTTTCACCTGGGTGGCGACGAAGTCAACCTAGAGTGCTGGGGCCAGTATTTCAATGACACCGATTTGCGTGAAATGTGGTGTGACTTTATGCTACAAGCACTCGGACGGTGGGTTTTTTTTTCTCACTTATTTGTGATGTGCCTGTTTTCATTGCGATTCTGATTTCATTGTAGACTGAAAATAGCCAACAATAATGCGCTTCCTAAATGGGTGTCGGTTTGGTCGAGTGGCTTGACAAACACGAAATGTCTGTCGAAAACTCAATTTGCCGTTCAAGTCTGGGGTGGAAGCACATGGCAGGAGAATTACGATCTCATCGATAATGGATTCAGTTTAATATTCTCTCATGTTGACGCTTGGTATTTGGATTGCGGTTTTGGCAGTTGGAGAGCAACAGGTAACAAGGCTTTTGGTTTTAACGGATTAATGAAGTTGTGTGGTTATATCCTTCTTTTCTTGTGGTTAGGTGATGCTGCATGTTCGCCTTATCGGACGTGGCAGAATGTCTACAAGCATAGGCCTTGGGAGAGAATGCGTTTGGATAAATTCAGAATAAAGCAGGTGTGTATGAGGGAGGGCGGACAATGTCCTTTGTTCAGGATTGACATAGTGAAATTTTATTTTGTCTTAGGTACTTGGAGGTGAGGTGTGTTTGTGGTCGGAACAAGTGGACGAATCACAAATAGATAACAGGCTGTGGCCGAGAGCAGCCGCTTTAGCAGAAAGGTATGTACACTTTCTATTCTTTAATAATATCTAACGTGAAAGAAAAACAAACTGCTTAGTAAGAACAGTTATATGTCAGCAAGAGAATGCTTCATTGTTATTCACTACTGTTCTTCAATCTATACGAATGACTCTTATCGAAAAAAAATGCTCCACAGGATGCATTGATGAACTTATAAAAATGTTTGTTCTTCATTCAATTGGTAAAAATAGCTTAACTGCACCCATCGGGATAAGCAGAAGCACCCTCAAAGTTGTTGTTGTCGTTGTAATACTCAAATACAATAATTGACGTTGGCAAGTAGACGTAACTGCATGTATTAAAACAGAAAACAAGTTAAAAATACAGTGCTTATGGCAAGGCTAAGAAGATCAGATCGCTAAAATGTTAACCATCGATTCAGTTCTAATCGCCTTTTGACATCATCATCGTCGTCGGCCTAGCCAATACATTTTTTCTCTTCATCTGCGCCCCAACTAGGATCCGGTCCGGGCCTCGTTCAACGAGTTCTTCCATATATCCCGATTGTTAGTCGACACCATGTAGTTCATCATCCCAAGGCCGTGGGCATCCTGGTCTGCGTCATCTTTCCAGCGCAAATTTGGTTTACCGCACTGTCTCCTACCATGTATCGCAAATAACATTTTGGGCCAGTTCCTCTTAGCTCATACTCACTTGAGTCTACTACTTACTTAAACGGCTCACAATCCATGAAGGATCTTAGCCTGAGATACTGCAGCCTTCCATCGGAAACGGTCTCTCGCATGCACTCTCCAGTCGCTGAAACCAAGCGCTCTGGCATCCGCAGTCACTTGGTCCTTGTACCGTAGGTTCGGTCTTCCTTGTCGTCTCGAACCTGGGGCTGCGATGAGAAGACTTTCTTGGCTTGAGCGTTGTCGTCTATTCGCTCGATGTGGCCGAGCCAATGTAGTCGTCTTTTTTTGGCTTTTTGGACTACATCCACATCTTGGTACAGTTCGCGGTTGAACCTTCTTCTCCATTCGCCATCGTCGTATTCGGGACCGAAAATCCGTCGAAGAATTTTTACTTATCGTCCCACACTCGGCGCCGTAGAGTAGGATTGGTAAAATCAAAAAAAGTAGCGGTTCGCTAGGGTAATTCTTCTTCGGATCTCCACTAAGGTGTCGTTTTTGGGATTGATGTTTTCCAAGGTAAGTAAACTCCTTAACTACATTGAAATTGCTGCTACCAACAGTGACGTCTTGGCCTAGGCAGTGGACAGATGTTCTTTTGTTTGTTTGTTTGTTTGTTCATAGCATGTACTTTATTTTGTCCTCATTCAACAAAGGGCTTCGCCTGTTCTTCAATCGCAACCAATCTATGTCATTCGCATAGCCTATAGGAGCTAGGTGGATTTGTTGAAGATAGTGTTTTCCGTGCTCACATCTGCCTTGCGCACTATCTGCTCCAGGACTATGTAGAAGAACTTACTTGACAGCGCATCTCCTTGTCTAAACCCTACGCATGTTTGAAACAACTCGGATGAGCTGTTATTCAATTGTACACTGCACTGCGTATTGTTTAGCGTCATGCGACACAGTGACATGCGACATCGCCATCATAAGCTCTTGGCGGTGGATGCTATAATTAGCAGCTTTGAAGTCGATAAAATTCGTTGGTTTTTTCCAGGATATGCCTCAGTGGGAATATTTGCTCTATCGTTGTTCTGCCTGGTCTAAATCCACACTGGTACGTGCCGATTATTGTGTTGCAGAACGATTTCAGGCGCTCACACTGTACGTTAGATAGGATAGCAAATCGTCCAGTCAGTGAGCATGCATTCTCCCTCCCGCACTTTGTTGATGACCTGGTGCCTGCGGTTCATCAAAACTCCTTCGGGCAGTTGCCCGTAGATTAGTTGGTAAGTGCGTTGGCTGCTAAGCAGAACGTCGTTGGTTCGAGTCCTACTGAGGCCAAGTTTTTATTTCATCTTTCACGGGTACTGCCTCTTGCGAAGACCTGACAAAGCTTCCAAGAGTATCAATCTGTCATGAAAAAGTGCTTCTTAACTTTGCCGTTCGGAATCGGCGTTAAATTGTAGGTCCCCTCAATTCTTCACACGCACTCAGAGAATTGTTGATGAGAGTAAGCCACTTAGGCCTTGGCTCTTCAAGAGCTGTCGCGCCACTCTATTTATTTATTTTTAGGTATGCCATCCGTCCCGGCGGACTTGTTATTTTTTAGCTTTTGGATGGCTCTTTCTACCTCTTCTGTGCTGGGGGCTGGGACTGGGTCTTCATTGACTAGTCTTGCTGATCTTTCTTCACTAGAGTCTGCCAAGCTTATATTGTCAACAAGTCTGCTTCGCTGTAGATTTCATATAGTTCGTGGTTATATCGTCTCCGGAATCGTCCTTCCTCACAAACGGAGGCAACTATTCTCCGTAAGACTTTCCTCTTGAACGCGGTTAAGAATTAAGAGTACCTAAGCCAAAGGTCTCGGACCTCTAGGTGAGTACTGGTAAGACTATCGTCCTATACAGCAGCAATTTCGAAGTAATGGTAAGATTTTTGGATCCAAATAGCCTTGAAAGACTAGATTCTGTTGGCTTTGAGCAGCTGCTCGCGTGTTTCTTCTTTCATATTGTTATCGGCTGCTTCTACTGACCCAAGGTGATTGAAGGTTCGCATTACGTCGAATTCATGGTCCCTCACCTTAATAGTTATTCTTCTAGTATTGCCAACGTTTTCAGCAGACGGGGCCACCATGTACTTAGATTTTCCTTAATTTAAGCCCAATTCAGACGAGCGTTTCAGTTTCAGTTTCAGCTGAGCAATCAGTAAAGCTTTCAGTTAAACTGATGTGCAAATGCTCGTTTAGCTGAAACTGAAACAGTTTTGCTTATAAATTTCGATTGCTAATATAACAAGTAAATTGAAACCTCAACTACGTCTGACTGACGTCTAAGTACAAAATGTTTAAACTGAACGTCTAAGGGGGGCGTTATTTACAGCCCCAGTTTTGTTGCCGCCTGCTCGTGCTCGATTGGATAAATGAGGATTGTACATCTTCTGGGTTCCTTCCAAAGGTCTCAATGTGATCTGCGTATGCCAATAATCAGATATATCTGAAAAGTATGAACCATGTTAACATTTTCACACTAGTGAACGAAATCAAAACTAAAATACTACTTTTTAGACCGACGGTAAAACACCTAGCAACTGGCTGGGGCGCGTCCTGATTATTAGCCCAGGGCGCTGAGAACTGTTGATCAGTCGCTGACAAAGTTGGCTTCTTTAATCCTTGTGAATAATACGTTTTCTCGAGGTCCATCAAGTAGGTTTCTATGGAGGGTTTTTCTTCAATTCGGCGTCGAAACGTCCAATAATTCGGTATGTAACCCCCTGTAACCTTTTAGCCTTCTTCAAATAGACGATGTGGATAAGACCTTGCGAATCCCAGAAAACGGTGGCCGATAACGCTGTCTTCGCCTTCTTGGACTGAAGTCTGCTGTTTCAACTGGTCTCCATATGTACCAGTGTGTTTAATGTTTTTTTCATTGTCAACATTTCATGCAGGATATAACCCGCCCGATCTCTTAAAATATTTTCTGTCTCGGCTATCTCGCGCACCTTCAATCGGCAGTCTTCCAATAAGAGAGATCATGGATTTTATGATTAATCTGGTTGACAGTCGATTGGTCTGGAGAACTCCAGGTCCCTTTGTGGATGTTGAGATGTGGGAAACGCGTACTTGCTACTACAGTGCCTTGCATAAGTATAACCGCACCTGAAAAAATTCGTTTTATAGAAAACCTACAATAAGAGTGACTCCTTACTTTTTTTATTGAGTTGCATCACCGATCAAGCAAATTGAGAAGAAAATAAAGTACCGTTAGTTCCGTTATTATTACCGTTATTCGAGTTTGCCATTTGGAATAACCAGATTTTAGTGTAGATTAATAGAAAGTCACTAACGGTTTTCCAATCCCGATTCATGTTTTGGCGGAGAAATTTCAATCTTTTTTGTTTGTGGGCTGCTTTGGAGCTAGCACTATTTTGCCCCGAACAATCACTCCACTGCTTTTTCAAGCACGAGAAACGGTTGAAACCGAAACTCCTAAACCCAATTCGTCACAAAATTCCGGCGCACCGAATTGGATGCAGCATTGATTAAATGCCTCTTGTCGAGACGTCAGACGTGTCAGCTTTTACGGACCCCCGGGTCTTATTTTTGTCCCATAAGATTCTGGATCTTTTAAAAAATTTCCAAAAGGTCCTAAGACTTAGGCTGCTTAACCGAAAAGCCAAGATTTTGCCTTTTTCAATTTCGCTTAAATGCGTACCACGTGGCATTGTTGTTTTTTATTTGAAAGCACTTGACTGAATGCAGCTTCGAAGAGATTTGCATTGTGCGGTTATATTTTTGCAATACATCAAAATCTGTTTTTAATTTTTAAACACCAGGAGAGGAAATAACGGTACTTTATATTATTTTCTTCTCAATTTGCCTGATCAGTGATGCAACTCAATAAAAAATAGTAAGGAGTCACTCCTATTGTAGGTTTTCTATAAAACACATTTTTCAGGTGCGGTTATACTTATGCAAGGCACTGTACTATGTTTCGCCCCGCTGCAAAATCGATAAGCCTGAATCCATTATCGGAGGTTTTTTTTGTGCAGGCTGTGTTTTCCGAGTATTCCACCAAAGATGTCCTCTCTTCCTAGTTTGGCGTTAAAATCTCCTAAGACGTTCTTAACGTCGCGTCGAAGCTAGGCCATTGCTCGTATGCCTTGTCGAGGAGCTCGTAGAACTTTTCTTTGGTGTCGTCATCTTTCTCTTCTCTGGGGACATGAGCGCATATTAGGTCTATGTTGCCGAATTTAACCTTGATGCTGATTGTCGTGAGGTGCTCGTTGACAGCTCTGAAGCTTAGGACATGCTGCCTGCCGCCAACGACAAAGCCACCCACATCCAAACAGACGCTCTTGTTGTTCTCTGTAGCAGTCGCCGTAGTAGATACCGCAGTTTTTCATCCTCCTTTTGCCCAGCCCATCCCATCGCATTTCCTGGATGGCGATTATATCCGCTTTATAACGGTCTAGGGCCTCCGCTAATTATTCGGCTACATGTGGTCTGTTAAGGGACCTAACATTCCACGTGCAGATCCGAATCTCGTTGTCCTTATTTCACTTGAATACGACCAATTCGGTCGCACAGCGTATTAATGAGTTCAAGCCAAGAATTCAATAAAACTCATTTTTTTTAGTTTAAATAAATTGCAAATAAAAGGAACAAAATGCGGTTAATTTTGCTATGGTCAATATTTTTTATTGTTTCATATTTTCAACAAAATCAGATAAAACACTTTTGCCTTAAAATTTCTTACACTGATTCATGAATATTTCGTCTGTTGGCAACAATGGGGTTAACATTTCCATTAGTATCCTTTGAAAAAAAAAGTGAAAGTTGATACAAAACTATACGTTTATGAAAATAATACCTAGTCCACAGTATTGTTGACAAAATCCTGCATTAAGAGACAGTCCCCCATACGAAGGGTATGAGGGATAATAAGGGTATGTAGGATAAGTAACTGGACGTGTTCCCAACGGTGGCGATAGAACTGGTGGGGTCACCGGTTTATATCCAGAATTGTAGCTAATTGGTCCGCCACATTTACCATCCTTGCATGATGAGCCAGATGATCCTGATCCGCATTTATCACCCTTGCACGATGAGCTGCATTTATCACCTTCACATGGTTTGGTGCTTGCACAAAGCTGGATGAGAACTTTAGAAAAAAGAAACGTATTTATTCACCGAATAGAAAAGCAATAAATAAATTGATTTCAAAATACCCAATAGAACAAGGAAAGCTCCCAAATGTTTGGTGTAAGAATTCATTGCTGGTATTATGAACCTCTGCCATAGCTAGGCGGTCTATTTATTTGAAAATTTTTGAGTAGCTCCAAAATGAAAACTTGAAATCGTGACTTCTTTTCACGTCTTCTAATTATTGTAAGTTAATGAAATTTCGTTATCAATAATTAGTTTAATAGCATTCAGGAAAAAAAAAACTGCATATTAACAAATTTAATGCTCTGTTTCTAATTTATAGGCTCTGGACCGATCCGGATGACGAGCATGACATGGATGCTGTACCAAGGGAAGTATTCGGTCGAATGTCTGTATTCCGTAATCGCTTAGTTGAGCTAGGCATTAAAGCCGAACCCATTTTCCCTAAATACTGCGCGCAAAACCCCGGCGAATGCCTGTGACCTTATTAAATATAAGCAAACAATAAAACCGAACAAAAATGACAAATGCGGCGATTTAAAGAAAAATCAGGCAGAGAACAAAAGAGAACAAAGTTCAGGCAAAATAGTTAGAACAAGTTTATGTTGGTAGATAAGTTTTTTTTTTTTAATACCACGTAATTTTTAAATTAAAGAAAAAATCAAAACAAAAATTAATGTGTGTGAATAAGAGTTTTGTTTTTCTTACTTCGAACTTAATTTTTGGTTTGCGGTTTTGTTATCAGTTAACTTGATTTTTTTTTAAATACCAACAAAGTAAAGACCTTCACAAAAATGGTAAATCAGGAATATTTAAATGTTGAATTGTTTGTGACAGTTCTTCGAATAATAGAAAAACAATGGGGACATATATTGTTCTCCTTGATTCTCATTATTGCGAGTATCGAGTAAATACGTAAATATAGGATCATTCATTTTTCGTGTGAAAAACAAATGGCCGCCTCGGGAATTTTCGCAGCATGCGATTTTTTTTTAGGTGATTTCGGGCTGAATCTCGGCTAAAACTTGAGTAATGTTTTTAATGCGTCTAGAGTTCGAGGATTATTCGCGTAAGCACGGTCTTTTGCGTAGCCTCACAGAAAACAATCTAAAGGTGCCAAATCGCATGATCTTGATTGCCAATTGACGTCGCCAAAACGTGAAATTACGCGATCGGGAAACTTCTCACGCGATAAAGCCATAATTGGTCGTGTTGCGTGCCTTGTTGGAACCACATATCGTCCAAGTCCTGATTTTCAATCGCCAGCCAAAAAAAATCAAATGGGCAGGTGGCCATGGCTCAGAGGATAGAGTAGTGGATTGACAAACGCTGCGGGCTCAAGCCCCAGCTTCGGCAGCAAGCATTCTCTTTCTACAAAAATCGCCAGCTTATCTGAGGTCACCTTTGTAATAATATGAGACAATAAAAATCTTATGTCTCCTCCTCTGTGCCACGTAGGTTTCTGTTATGTGTGCTTTCTTTCTATGTGTCTATCGTTCTCTCTCTGTTGTATTAATTTCTTGTTCTATCCCAGCCGATGGCCTCAGTCGCCAGTGTCTGTAGCAGAGCTGTAAAACAATGCAATCTTTTGGTATTGCATCGTCAAAAGTCCCATTCATTTACTGAATTTTGGGAATGCATTTACATTCCGTATTGCAATACTTTGACGTCGAGAAAAAAATCGCATTTAATTTTGAAGTCTTTTGTATAAAAATCATTTAGAGCAGTTAAAAGACTTGAAGTCAAAAGAATGAATTCTTGGAAATCTTGTCTTTTGATTGCATTCAATACAAAAATGATTGCATTCTTTTACAGCTCTGGTCTGTAGTTCGTAACATTCATGTGCGAAGTACTGTAAAGTCAATGTCAGTGTCAAAATTCAAATGGGTTATCATTTGACGACATTGTTTGCAACTGTTTGTAACCGTCCACCAATTGGCATCTTCGAAGAAATACCGACCAATGACATCTTTCGACCATAAGGCTCATCAAACAGTCGCTTTTTCTGGATGCAATGGCACCTCTTCTTGTTTTGCGTACCCACCGGGTGAGGAATGTGCCTCATTGTTAAAGAAAATGTTTTTCGAAAAATCGGTGTTTATTATCTGTTGTTCCAACACCCAAGAAGTGTATCTACCGTGGCGTTGGTTGTGAATGGTCTTCAATTGTTGCGCGATTTGAACTTTGTAAGGATAGAGATGCAAATCCAAATGCAAAATACGCCATAGTAGCCGCGTTTTATTATCCTAACTAACCAATATGGGTTTATTTTTTGTACACAAACCAACAACAACCTGGAACCCCGATAGCTATTGGGGTTTATTTTGTAACTCAAAAACTATGTTCTAAATATGGCGGATAGATGGCGAGTGTGAGACAAAAAAGAAGTTATTGTAGAAAGATTTAGTAATATCAGCCGTATTAGTAAAAAATAACGCGTATTCCACTCTTAGCAACAGTTTTATAAAGTCATAGAATAAGAGTCAATCCAATTAATTAATAAAAACAAGTTGTTTTTGGAAACGCAAAATAAAATTTTATTGAGGGTTGCGTCTTGGATAAAAACATAGCTTAGACTTAAACCTTTTTAACCCAGATCGTTTTATTATCACGGGGTAACCCATATGGGTAAGTGAGGATAATAAAACGCGGCTAGTATGTTGTACGCCACGTTCAATAGCTGCGAACACCGGGAACACTTGTATTAGCATCAGCAATTTTTTCGACTGAAAGTGCATTGCGATGATGAACAGGCCTTACGACATCAGTATCGCTTCGAATTTCTACACAATTTGGCCGATTGTTGCGTAGTCGGTCAATTATAACGACCATAATCATCGCGTAGTGCGTGAAAAGTGGCTACGTTTGAACTACCATTTTTGTAGTGAGTTTGAACGCGTTGTTCGATTGCTAAGACTTTTATTACGCGGTGACGGTGACTCATGTTTCATGAATCTTTTTCGAACTACGTTGGTGAAAAAGAAATACAAAATTCGAAAAACTTAAAAGGAAAATAATTTGCCCGGTGCAAATTTTCATACAACCAAGAAGAATTGCTACTAAAATTCAATGTTTTTTGGCGTGTAAGAAATGTGCAAAAACGAATCAATCCCTTTTTTGAATGTCTGTGTTGTCTGGTCAGCTGTAAAATATGATAATCACAACAATAGAAAACTCAGAAATGTCAAACTTGTAGTATATGTGTAAGATCCGTGTACAAGTATGTGTAAATCCGTCTCCAAAAAGAGATTTGAGAGAAATCAATCCTTCGAGAAAAAAATTCAATTTCTTTGCGAAAGAAATGCGTTTAAGGGAAAAAAAATTGCAACTTTTTCGTCATGGATCAATTCTTGGGTTGTAAGAAAAGTCACATTTTTTCTGCGATACACATCATCGCATCTTTGTTTTAAGCTCAGAACATCCTTTTTCCGTCTCAAATTTTTCAACATTTAGATTTCAAGCCGTAACTGTAAAAAAGACAAACTGCAAATTTATATTTTATATTTAAAGCCAAACAGAAAATTGTTAAAAAATGCATTTATCTATAGAATTGAACTAAGAGAAAAATATTTACCCTTAAATCCAACCCAACAAGTAAGCAAATAAAATGAATTTTAATTTACTTATATTCAATAAATACGTAATGACACACGACAGCCATTAAAAAAAGAAAAAACTTTCAAAACGCACATATTTCTAGTATTTAATGTTTCAATAAATTAGATGTTTTTCAACACACACGATTTTATATAATAAGCTTAAAAATGAAATATATATATACATACATTTTTCAGTTGAGTTTAATTATTTTTTTGTTGGTTCAATTAATGCACTTAGTTATGTGCATTTAAATATTTTATAAAATAAAACAAAAACATCTTTACACATACATATATGAATTTTTGAGTGATACCATGTGACCTTAACGTAATATTGTAAAACAAATGGTTATTTAATGCATTATGTATAAAGAAAAAAAAATTGTATGTATTACTAAAATAAATGAGATTCCCATTTGATATAAAAAATAAAAAAAAACGTGTTAGATAGATAGGTTAAAAATTGTTTATAGCAGATAAACATATAAACAATTTATTTCTATATATTTAAAAGAAGAATAAAGTAAAAATATGTATATGTATACAGTTTTGTGTATGAACAATTTTTTGTAATGCATAATAATTATTATAATTATTGAAAATATTTGAAAAAATTAAGGTTATTGTGTAAACAACTGAAAAATTAACAAAATGCTAAGCAAGTTTTTTTTTATTGAACGTACTTAACACATTTCTCTTCAAACCAAAACAATATGCCCCCTGAGATTTTATTTTTTAATATAATTTTGATAAAAACTAAAAATCCTTAATTATTTAAAATATCCAAAAAAAACCTTATGTGTAAATAAATCGTTTGCAAATAGATGAATTTGTAAATAAAAAATAATAAATTCAGTTGCAATTGTTTTTTTTATTAAATCGACTTTATTCCAGACGCACACAGGTAAATTTTCCCAAAAAGCTGGCCAAAATTATTTTTTGGGTTTTTTTGTTTTATTATTGCATGGAAATATAAAAAATTGTATTGTCATAAGAAACAACAATTTTCAACCTAATATACAACCAAATTCACCAAACTCCATGCACAAAGGATGAAAATGGGTGTTTTTAAATTTGGTATATTCGCAGATAAAAAGACATAGCATTTCTATTGCATTTCACGTTTGTTGCTTTTTAGAAAAAATAAATAAATGAATAAATAAATAAATAAATAAGTAAATAAATAAATAAACTAGTAAACTAATAATCAAATAAATAAATAAGTAAGTAAATATAATATTAATAAATAAATATCTACATATATAAATGAATAAATAAATAATTAAGAGCCGATTTTTCAATCTTCAGATAAACAAGCAGATAATGTTTATTCGACAGATAACAAAATATTACATTTTCAATCGTCAGATAGACTTTGACAAATAATGCTCTTATTTATTCGACGGATGAATACTCCTCAGATACCGTGAGTCACAAAAGTAAGTGAGCATTCATAGTTTTTCTATGTTCATTCAAAAATAAACGAAAACCGTTATGAATGTGGAAACAAGTGCCATTTAAAATTGTGATTGGAAAGTAAAGATCACGTGATGAAGCAAAAAAACCGTTAATCATTTGCTTAAATTACAGATTTGCTCACATTTTTAAATTAATTGCATTTTTGATGTCACATAAGTCAGTAAGCGTCACCAATAAATATTTCTTCAATACGCAGTGTTGTGATAAGCTTTGGATTATGTCCGTGTTTTAGAAAAACATTTTGTAAAAAAGATGGCTCCAAGGGGCAAACAGCTTAGTTTGGATTTGAAAAAAGTTATCATAAGGCACTATTTGGACAATAAATCAGAGCGCGAAATTGCTAAAATCGTTGACAAAAGTCCATCTACTATACACAAAATAATAACGAAACACAATGACTATGGAAACTTGGAAAATCGACCCCGATCTGGACGCCCACGCAAGTTCACTGAGCGGGAATGTCGGATTATTGTTGGGAAAGTGAAGAAAAATCCCAAAATTAGTGCACCGAAGATAACGACTGAAGTCACCATTGAAACGGGTAAGTCATGCAACCCACAAACAATCAGAAGAGTTCTTCAAAAGTTCGGTTATCATGGACGGAATGTGAGAAAGAAGCCTTATGTGAGTAAAGCTAACCGACAAAAGAGGATTCTTTTTGCGAAAAGCCATGAAAATATGACAGACGATTTTTGGAATACCGTTATTTTCTCTGACGAGAGTAAATTTAACATCCACGGTTCAAGTTGTCGCGAAAAAGTGTGGAGAAAAAAAACAGAGTTTGATCCATCGAACATGTCGGCAGCGGTTAAACATGGTGGTGGTAGCGTAATGGTATGGGGGTGTATGGCAGCCTCTGGTGTGGGCAATTTAGTATTTATAGATTCTTTGATGAATAGGTTTGATATCCTAATAATTTTAAAGAATATTCTTCACGAAAGTGCCAGCAAGTTGGGTATGGGTAGGTCATTTGTCTTCCAGCAAGACAATAACCCTAAACATACCTCACATGTTGTCAAAGAGTGGTTGCTGTATAACGTCCGCAAACAGCTTAAATCTCCACCACAGTCATCGGATTTAAACGCAATCGAACACTTATGGGAACATCTCGATCGACAAGTAAGAAAACATCATATAAGGACTAAAGACGATTTAAAAAAAGTTCTTACAGAAGAATGGTATAAAATTCCCCAAAGTATTACACAAAACTTGGTTAAGTCAATGCCTTCACGAATGAAGGCAGTTATTAAGGCCAAAGGGTACCCTACAAAGTACTAATTATGATTTAAACAGATATTTAATTGAAGTGCTTACTTATTTATGTGATATAAATTTCCTATAATTTCATTCATTTAAGATGAATTTTAATTAAGTTTTCATTATGATTATATTAAAAATGTTATTTTTGATTCAAAATTATATTCTTAAACAAAATACATGCACAATTCTTTTATTTTTTTGATCCTATAAACATTTTTCCGGAAACAAGGTTTGAATAAAGAGGTGCTTACTTATGTGATTCACTGTAAGTTTATTTGCCTTTTTTGTAGATTTTTTTCGATTAATGAAAAATCAGCTTTAAATAAACAAAAATTAACAAAACTGTGTAAATATGAAACGAAATATATAAACATTTTATTAATTTAGGTACTCGAAACTAATTATTGTTATTGCTCAAGCTCAGGTTAAAAAATGAAGCACTTTAGGTTGGTTTTGTTTTTAAAAAATAGTTTCCTCAAACAACTGATGGAAGGGTCCGAGAATATCAAAAGATTATGGAAAATTTCTCTATATTTTGCTGCCAAGAAAACTTTCTTTCGAAGCTCTCTCGGAACCGCTTTTTGTCCATGTTTCGGGACGCTTGTGCTTCTTTGCCGAGATGCCCAATTGGAAGAATAGCTTCAAAAAATATTTTTTTATTATTTTTTATCTTTTTGCGGCAATTAACCACCTTCTTTTATGCTCATAGACAAAATCAGACAAAATTTTGTTTGTTTGCTCTTAAATGTAAACATTAGTTTTATTTTGGAAAGTTTCTGTCAAAAAAATTGATTTTTTCGGTAAAGTCACGAGATGTGCCTCTTCTCGAATACTCAGAAAGCTGAATTTTAGAAAGAAAAGTGAGACTTGATCGCGATCCTGCGTAAGAAATAAAAAAGCTTATATTAAAAAAACAAAAAAAAATGCCCTTTCGCATCATCTTTAAGTGCAAATATTTAAGAAGAACGCAAAATGACGCAAAATATTTTAACTGTTTCTGATTAAGGAAATGCAGACGCAAATTTTAAGACTATTGTCATTACAGAAATATGCAGAAAAACTTAACTTTTTCATTATTAAGCTTAAAAAATGATAAAAATATTGTACCGATAAAATACTCTGCCTAAAAAGGTCCCAAAATTAATTATCACCTTAAAATATAGCAAAAGAGAATATAATGTCAATAAAACATATCATTGGCAACAGAATCCATGTTTAATAAATTTTAAAAGCATCAAAAAAAAAAAAAAAAAATAAACCAAAACGACTTCTTCTCAGCAGATCAAACCAGCTACTGCATTTGTCTCTTTAAAGTTTGCACTTTGAAAGCATCTGCTGGTTAAACCGTAAAAATCTGCATCAAATGAAGTATGAGGATTAATGCTTACACTATTTGTTAACAACTTTGCATTAAAAAATAACCACAAATCGCAATTTTTTATAGTTATGGCCAGCTTTTTGGGAAAATTTACCTGTGTGAGACGCGAAGATCATTACAATTTTTTGTGGATTTGGACAGCTCCAACATGGCTGTTGGTTCTATCCACATTCCAGTTAAGACTCAAAGCTTCTTCTTTGATCACTGTTGTCCATTCCCTCGTTGTGCCTCCCCCATATCATTGGTTGGATTTAAAATCTGAGTGAGTTAAATTAAACAACGTTACTCTTTCGAACACTGTAAAGTAGTCTTTGTACATTGTATGTAGATTTACGCGTGGAATAGGGAAGGGTACGCCATACTTACTTAATCGGATTAGTCGATCACCCATTCTTTCTTATAAATAGGTCATACAAATTCAACAAAGCAACACGAAAAAGGATAAACGGATACACGGTAATGTAATACATAAAGTAATCTAGAACGAAGGTGCAATGCGGTTGCATGGATGAATGCTAATTTAATATGTTAAGCCTACAGCTCTATCCTGGAAGAGAGTACCAACCCATTAAAAGTAATAACGACTATAGAGTACATCCTCAATGAGAAGGTTAATTTTACCACCACAAGAAATATATACAACTAGCCAACCCGCCGAACGTTGTACCACATTCCATTTTTGTTGGTTAGCAGGACTCATTAATGATAATTGGGAATATTAGCATGATGTAACCTGTTTCCCGGAGGTCAATAGTGGTCAAGAACAAATTTTTCGTTTTGAAATTATATAAAAAAAAATGCTTTAAACCTTTTTGTCTAACATTAACCGTTTTCAGAGTAGAGGGAGTACATCGTTCTCAAATTTGCTCTATTGTTTTTTCTTCTTCTATATGAAACTCGGGTGTTTTGTTATGTATTGTTGACCACCATAACTTTTTTAGCTGGCACGATATCAATGTCAATTTTTCACATCTTCATAAGAGCTCCGTAATAAAGGTTAACACACTGGGAATTTTTCGGCGGATTGGGGTTTTAAATTACTAAAATGACTGGACTATAATTTATACTCGCGACATATAGATGTAAAAAAGAAGTTGAGATTTTGATCAAATATGACATTACGATGATAGAGAAGTCGAAAAAAGTGGTCTGGTGATTCCGTTCGTCTGTCTGTCTGTCTGTAAACCACCTTCAACCTTAACCACTGGTCCGATTGACTTCAAACTTGAAAATAAGAGGTTTGAGCGAGTTCACGTGGGTCGTTTTCTGATCTTTTTAAGATCAAAACTTAGGGAAGCCATGACAAATCGTTGCTTTTGTCAGACTTTTAATTCTGTTAACTGCCAGTTAACTACTTTATACGGCACTTCATCCTCCCTATAGGTTAGGTTAGGTTAAAGTGGCTGTCATGGATGTTAAGAGACACACTTAGGCCAATCAAAGGCCCATTGTGATACCACATGAATCTAAGAAGGCTTTTCTTCGAAAGCTCATTGAAACCAGTTAGAGTTCCTTACGAAACGTAGAAGATTTATTATATTAATGTGTTCGAGATCGTTTAGATCATTGTAGAAGTATTCCCCTAAGTGAAACCTACGTTTATGAGCAAGAGCAGGACAGGTGCAGAGAAGGTGAAGAACTGTCTCCTCCTCCTCATCCATACAGCTTCTGCAGAAGTCATTAGAAAGTACGCCCAGTCGCGCAGCGTGTCTTCCAATTAGACAGTGTCCGGTAATGACACCAATTAAGGAGCTTATATGCAATCTGCTTAGAGATATCAGGCATTTGGATCTATTTAAGTCCAAAGGAGAATGGGCAAAAATGTATGGAAGCTGGCCTACGAACCAATAACAACATGCTATATATCAATGGAAAGGTTTTTCTGTCTTCTTTAACTTTTTCTATGGCAGTAAGTCCCAAATTGCTGTGTGGAAAAAGTTATTGCACAGTAAATTCATTCACAAGTAATAAGTGATTTCTTATTTTCACCTTGACCTTTGACCCAATAACGACATGATGTATATCAATTGAAAGGTTTTTTTGTGGACTTTAACTTTTGTCTTGGCAAGAAGTCCCAAATCACTGTGGGGAAAAAGTTATTGCACAATTAAGAGATTCAAGGATAAAAATAAGTTATGTTTTGTTTTCTTTTGTAAAGCTTTTCTATTATGATGAAAGCAAGAAAACACTTTTTGCAATAACTTTTTCCCCTCAGTGATTTGGGACTTCTTGCCAAGACAAAAGTTAAAGTCCACAAAAAAACCTTTCAATTGATATACATCATGTCGTTATTGGGTCAAAGGTCAAGGTGAAAACAAGAAATCACTTATTACTTGTGAATGACTTTATTGTGCAATAACTTTTTCCACACAGCGATTTGGGACTTACTGCCATAGAAAAAGTTAAAGAAGACAGAAAAACCTTTCCATTGATATATAGCATGTTGTTATTGGTTCGTAGGCCAAAATGCCCATTCTCCTTTGGCCAAATGTTTTTCGTTGCCTGACAGGTGGTTATGTTATTCCACCTGATGTTAGTTCTCTTAATAGCATCTTGTTGTAGCAAAAGTTTACATGTAGCGATTGGTATACCAACATTAGCCATTTGTGGCTTAAGGGGTAATGTTGTACCATGTTTGGCGAGTTCGTCGGCTTTGCAGTTTCCTGGAATGTCTCTATGGCCCGGCACCCAGTGAAGGTGAATGTTAAACTGTTGTGCCATCTCCATTAGAGACGATCGACAGTTTTGGACCGTAATCGAGCTTGTAGAGACAGAGTCCAGGGATTTTATAGCTGCCTGACTGTCTGAGAAAATCCGGATATCAGATGTGGATACCACGTTTTCTCTGAGCCAGGACAGGACCTCCTTAATCGCCAAAAGTTCTGCCTGGAACACGCTACAATGATTTGGAAGGCTGAATGAGAGACTTAGTTTTAGTCGTTCGGAGTACACACCTCCACCAACCCCATCATTAGTTTTCGATCCATCTGTATAGAAGTGGATTGCCTCGTCTTCCAGGAATGTTTTATTTTCCCAGAAGGAACGGGGAGGGATAGAAGTTTGAAAGTTTCTATCGAACTGTAGTTGAGGAATGGTGTAGTCTGTGTGCTTAGGAATTGATTCTAAATAGTTAAGAATAACAGAGTGGCCAATGCTGTTGTTAGTCCACTGTGAAGAGGCATTTAGGCGAATAGCAGAACTAGCAGCTATTTGTTTGCTGATTATGTCCAGAGGTGTTAGATAGAGTAGGGTGTCTAGTGCCGCAGATGGGGTTGTACGAAGTGATCCGCTTATACTTAGGCATGCTGAGCGTTGCACTTTACTAAGCTTATCGCAGTTCATTTTTACGTCCAAGGCAGTCCACCATACTGACACACCATAAAGAAGAATCGGTCTGATTACCGATGTGTATAGCCAGTGAGTGATTCTGGGTTGCAAACCCCATTTGCTACCAATGGCTTTCTTGCAGGTGAAAAGAGCTACCCTATAAGTTACTTGACACTTTAACTACTAGTTAGCTCTTATTATTGTGAAATGCTTTTTTGAATTTTAACTGCTATTTATCTTCCAAGTAGCTTGACTGAACTTGAAACAGACGCTTAGACTATTACAAGAAAAATATGAGAAGTCTGTACTGTGGCATATAACACAGATATAACTCAATATTTGGGGCAACTTTTTAATTTTTGACTCAACTTTACAACTTATTTCCTCCAAAACTATTGTACCGATTGAGGTGAAAAAAAAGCAACAGCTCTTGAAGAGCCAAGGCCTAAGTGGCCACTCTCATCGACTGCGTGTGAAGAATTGAGAGGACCTACAATTTTACGCCGATTCTGAACGGCAAATTTGAGAAGCACTTTTTCATGACAGATTGATACTCTTGGAAGTTTTGTCAATTCTTCGCAAGAGGCAGTACCCGTGAAAGATGATTGAGTTGAACGTTGGCCAATATATCATCGTGGTTAGTAGAAATACAATTATATTTTTATTATATTTTTAAGCATTTTACTGCATGCTTTAATGAAAGTAGAATGTAAGTTGTAAATCTTGGAAAAATTCAGATATGTAGTTCTCTATTTGGATTGGATTCAGGCCAATCACATTGCATTTTAAAAATATCTGTGTTAAATATAATTATTCTGGAGTTGCTCTGAACGGTCGGTTGCGAGACGAGGGTCGCAGGGCTGTCTAGTCCTTATATAAAAACTTGCTTCGAAACTACAAAAAAAAAAGTGGACAAGTGCGAGATATACTCGCTCGAGGAGGGTTCCGTACTTGATTATCCGACCCTACTTTCTTTCAGTTTTGAAGGATTTTTTATACAAGAATTAAGATTTGAAACCAAACATTTTCTTGGAAAATAATTTGAATAGTCTTTCTGCCTATTTCCTTCAATGACTTCGAAACTGTGTATTCTGGTAGCAGCATTTTCGGATCACTTCTATCTAGAAAATGTGAACCAAATTTAATTGCAATCAGCTTAGCAGATTCTAAGAAATCGCTTGTGAAACAAATAAAAGGAAACCGAACTGATCTTATAGGTTTTCGTTTTCACCTGTGTAAGAACCCTAAAAAGAAACAAAAATTTTGGCCATCGGCAAACAAAACGAAACACCACAGTAAGAAAGGAATAAGGAACTTTATTTTTTCTTCAGCAAATAAACAATTGATTTTATTGCAATATTCAACAATAAAAAAAAAAACTAATTATAACTCGAATAGGTTGTCTCTTCTTATATACCAAACAAGAGTTAGACTTATAATAAAAATTAAGTCTCATTGTAATACGAATACAAAAAAAAAGAAAAGCAATCCCCCGACAAGATTCGAACCAGGCACATCAAGAGCATCAGGCGTGTACTCTACTATCCAGCTAACACCACACATGTATTGTCTTGTGACAAATGTCTTATATTTTGGATGAGGGCATACAAATTTTCAAAAAATTATAATGGTATTCAAACTGTACTAGTTGAGTACATTAGGGCCCGTGGTCGAATGGTTAGCGACGTCTGGCATATGAGTGAAGTGATCCAGGTTCAAATCCGATGTACACTTAAAGTACAAAATCAATACAACAAAAGAAAATCCCATAAAAGAGTGTAAAACTATTTATCTTAAAAACATGAAAACAACATTTTAGATTACTACTGAATACTAAAATATGTGTACCAAATTTCATTGCAATCGGCCTAACAGATTCGAAGAAATCGCTTGTGAAAGACGAATGAACAGAAAACGAAGTGATGTTATAAGGGTTTTGTTTACACTCTGTGTACGGAACCCTAAAAATATGAGTTCGACCCATGTTGTCCACACGACTTACTTCCCAGATCGAAATTTCCAGCCCATGCGTTCCGTTGTAGTTGTACACGCACGTTGTTTTCAAAGTTAAATTCCATAAGTTCATTTGAATAACAGTGACGCCTATATTACTCCTGAATATTGTAGTTTTCTATTAGTTAAAGCATTTTTCTAATCGGATTAGTATTTCCGAAGATCAATATTTATATGGCAAAACAGCGTTTGGTGGGTCAGCTAGTAATCAAATATAGTCCATTATACTCCTGAATTTTGTTTATTTTTTCTCACTAGGTTAGGTTAGGTTAGGTTATGAGGGGTGTGCACAGCGTGAGCTGTTGCATACACGGGGGCCTATTGGTCCATTGTGATCCCCTATAAAAATAAAAGTTAGCATCGATGATGCTTCTCAAAGTCGATTAACGTAGACTGGCTCGTTAACGAACCAGCCTGTGCTATCTATAAATTTCTTCATGTTTGCCATTGAGAACTGTGCTAGATCATCCAGTTCTCCAACAAACCTGTTTCCGAAATCTGAAAATAACTCGTTGTAAAGGAAACTACTTCTCGTTTTCGTCATCGGTCTCTTCTTCATTCTATTGTCAAGCACCAAATATCTCGTGTCTATATTGCCATGCCATTACAACTGACGCCGCCAATAAAGATTCAAAAACTAATCTCTTTCTTCTAGGCCTTACCAAAGACGAAGAGTTTGTATTATCTAAACTCTGACCATCGTACTCTGGTCCTTTCCATCTTAACGGATAAAGTATCTCCCATATGTCAAAGCGTTCCAAAAATAATCCTTCATTCATAACCAGCTCTTCTCCGATTTCCAAAAAGTTTTCCTTCGTAAAATCTAATGGTTTCCAATCAACAGCCTTGAGGTACTCATCCACAGGATTATTTGGGTTTCTATCTAAATCGAAATCAATTAAGTCATTCGTGCAATGGGATGTCGTAACATAGCTTACCCAGTTTTAGCAAATTGTGAAACAATTCTTGTTAGTCTTTCAACTGTCTTGTCTTCAGGATCAGTTTTTTTGTAAACCGGAGATATGTACGTGTTATGAAGCAAGTACCACAAATCATCATGATGAACTGAACCATAAACCGTATCAGGATATAAGAAGTCGCTAAAACGTCCCTTATACGAGTATCGATAGTAATAAACGGGCACATATCTTGCTGCAAGATGGGCGAATCGGTGAACCGGAAAACCAATAATTGCATCACTGAAAAGCTGAGACTAAATTGTTTAGTCGATTTAAATACACATTCCACATCGAGTGTTAACCTTTCCAAACGGCTCGAACGGAATATCACTGCCGTTCTGGAGGTATTCACGTCGAAGAACAGTATGCTGACGTATTTCCATTTTGGTGTATTTCTTTCGTATCTGAGAATTATTGGCGCCTGTGTTTCCCAATCTTCGTTCAATTTGTCTGTCAAGTTTTTATCCTGGAGCATAACTGTAATGCAAATGATATGTAAACACCAATGAGGCGACAATTTCGATTGACTAACATTTTGCGATTCGCACAAATTCATCATTGGTCATTCCAGCAATGAGTGGGGTTCTCTGGAATCGTCCGTCTTGAAAGGCTTCGGTAGGGTCCTCAACAAGGAATCTTTCTTGTCCGTGATCTTTTTCGATAACTTGGAGCATATAGTAGCCAAGGTTGAATAAATCCAGGAACGTCCTTACGAATTCTTCAGCTGGAGTCTGAAAAATTCGGAAATTTACAACACTCACAAAAGCGAAAACAAAAAGTGTACCTACCTTCCTCAAACATTGCATCATATCATTGAAATTTATTGTAGGACAATTGACCAGTTCAGCTTGCTTCTTGGCCAAGTCCAATTGATTTTCGGGATATTTCTCGAGTGGTATCGGCGATGCACTCATTGCAATTCCCCTATGAAACAATCCTATCGACATCGGCGATATCATATGAAAACCAACACTCACATTTCCGGCAGCAAGCAATGTCACTGAATGTGGATCACCTCCGAAATATTGTATGTGCTGCTTGACCCAACGCAAAGCCAGAACCTGATTTTTGAGGCCAGCGTTGCCAGGTGCATCAGGAGTTCCCGTGGCTAGAAATCCCAATGCTCCCAAACGATAACCAATTGTCACAAGCACTAAATCACGGTCCATTAGAAATTCTGGGCCGTCAAAGGATTTGCTGAGTGCAGAGAATACATGAAACGCTCCTGGATGGATGTAGACAACAACTGGCTTTAGAATGTTTGGACTGAAATTTTTCGTGTAGACATTCAGTCGAAGACAATCTTCTGAGTTGTCGGTTGAATTGAAAGGCTCTTGTGGACATTGTGGGCCATCTTCCGTCGCATCGAAGGTATTTGGTTTCCAGGTTTCGGCTGGTTGAGGATTCTTGAAGCGTAAGTCGCCGACTGGAGACTTGCCATAGCGGATACCTCGAAATGCATTGAAATCGTTTCCCAAACGAGATCTTAAAACAACTCCACGAATTGCACCTAAACTCGTCGAAACTTCAATTGCGTTCGTATTCCAAGAATTAATAGCGATACAGAAAACGATCCAAAGAGCTGTCATTTTCAGGTATGACTGAGAAGTTTAAGTGATTTATTTGGATTTTATTTAGTTTTCAAGACGAAGTTGAACGCGTTTAAATATGTAATTCAACTTGTTCCACTTGATTTTTGTTTACATAACACAAGGTCAAGTGCAGAGCCATATTCGGAGGTGGTAAGGAATTTTGAAATTATTAGTAGGAAAAGTAAAAACATACGTTTAACAACTCAGGACATTCAAAATTCAATTCGACATTTGTCCTTAACTCGTTTTTGTACGTCATTCTTTTTGAATTGTTGATGAAAAAACCTGCTCGACATTGAAGCAGAATTAATTTTTGCTCCTATAAAAGTCTACCTATCCAAAACATAGAACTGGCTACTGTTGTGGCATTTGAGACTGCTTGACTGATACGTACTGATAAAATTGTATCATGCTTTAATATGAATATTAGTCGAATTTAAATTGAACACAGAACCAATTTTGAAGGTTGCGTGGCACGACCGATTCTTCACATTCGAAGTGAACTACAGTTAAGCTCCTCATCACAGTTGAAGCAAATTTAAATATTTTTATAGTGGACTTTATGGTTTGGAAATTAAATGTCTTCCTTAATCTTTGTTATTAAAGCAAGCAGCCAATATATGGAACGCTAACAATTTTCTGTCTTCCTCTGTCATTGCAATATACGGGAATTAAAAAAAGCGCGTGCGTCTCGGAACGCGCGACAGAAGTTATAACTTAAACTAAATCTAAGTAAACTGTTTAATATTGAAATTGCTTAGGTAAATTAATGCTGTTTTGGAAAATTGTGAAGCGGCCCATACACACAACACTAGTGTGTGCACCGGAGTCGCCTTCCGCTATACACATTATAACAACGATCACAACACCAGCACAGAAAATGACATTCATTTGTTTTCATCAACACCGTGTCGAACACCATTACACTTTAGAATACCGACACAAATCGTCGCCCTAAAATTGGGTTGCCGTAAACGCCAAAACTAGTTTTTTGAGTTTGATATGCAGTCTTATGTTTTCGAGGGTGCTCTTTCCAAATCTTTCATCCTCTTGGCTCTATCTCTTTCCATTGCGGAGATATTCGGAATGGTTTTGACGTATATACACCTAATTCATAAATTTCAGGTATTATTTTGACGTAAACGCCCAATTTTGGCATATACGTCAAAATTTCGATACAATTTTCCAAAATTTTATTGCAAGAATTGATTTGACGTACGTTCTTTATCTTCCAACGTACGCCGTAAAAGGAACAAATATTTTTTAGCATTGTTTTGACTTACCTATGTGTATACAAAACGATAACTTAGACATGCACGTACGTCACTAAATAAAAAAAAATGTTTTCTTAATTGGCCGTACGTGCATACGATTTTACTTGAACTGGAAAAAGTATAAATAGAGTTCCTTCGAGAAAATTTTTCATTTGTTTCCCAGCTTCCATCAAGAGGACACTTAGAATCATATAATTATTTCATAATTCTTGCAGATTCATCTTCCACTAAAAAATAAGAAACGGTGTAAATTTTTATTCATTTTCAATTTTTCCGATTGAAAAAATAACGTATCAGTTATCAGTTCATATAGCCCAGGAGCCCCCATACAAGAAATTCCCGTCATCGCACCCACTAAAATTTTGAATGAGGAATAAAAGATAAAGCCAAGATGAATAAGATTCGCTTGGTCGGCGTGAATTGAGTTAGCCAGAAAGGCTTCGCATACCTGTTGCAATTTGGTGAAATGTCTCCATCATCACGGATTCTATTTCTGTTTCTTTCATTACACGCGTATTTATGTTAGATGTAGAAATACCTTGGTTTGCTTGCATTCAAGCTGCAGAAAGTATTGCGCAAAAAATTTTTTTATAAACGAAACTACTGTAGTTTGTAATAAAAATACAGTACTTTAGGTCATAATAAAACCTAGTTTTTGTATTGGAATGCCGTATGTGCCACATTTTTTGACGTACGTGCACGAGGTAAGAATTTTTTTTTGATTTTGTGGCGTATACGACAATCATGATTTTTTAATTAATTGTAAATATTTTATAATCTAAAAGAATTCATGAATATCTGCTTGCACTTTTAGAAAGAAGACACTCATAAGAGTATCTTGTAAAAAAATCAAAAAATCTCAGCTGTTGGTTTTTCGGAAAATGGATGTCAAACATTCAAATGCGATTTCCCAAAAACGTAAAAATGGCGTTTACGGCAACCCAATTTTAGGGCGACGAAATGTTGTGTATTCACCAGCGTTGCCGCGAAGTGCCCGATCGGGCCATTTGGCCCGCTGTTTTATATTTTGGCCCTTTGCCCGGGCCAGTTGGAAATGGCCCCAAATCTTTGTTTTTGAAGTTTTGAAATATATAATAAGTGCTAAATAATAGCTGAAACGTTTTACAAAACTAAATATAAATTATCATTATTCTACCGATGTGTTTCCACCCCAAACAAATAACCATAATTATGTAAAATATTACTGAATTCATTCATTTCGAAATAGGCTATCGTATGAACTTATTCACTCTACAATGAGTTTTAAGGATTATAATATAATGCAGGGTACAACTTGAGTAACTATGGAAATTTTAGTTCTAAACCAAGGGCCAAATTACGGCATCCGTTATCAAATAATACGTTACTGGGGTCGAATCACGGCATCAGTTATCGAATAATACAAGACTGAATTGTGTGCATTTGGCACCACCTCTCACGTTATCGAGTTATCTATCGAGCATCTAGTAGGTACAATAATTTTAAATTCTGTCTTCAGTTATCGAACTGAATTTCATTCGAAACATAAAGACCTCACGGATAGGAAGAACTGATGAGACTCACTCACAACTCACTAGTTCACGTGAGCGGTAATTCGGCCCCTGATCTTATTAATAGAATTTAGATAAGATGTGATAATTCATTATACCTTAAAATATGGCTTTGTTTTAAGTTAATTTTATTTATTTTTATTTAGTACTAGCCCACCCTAGAACTTCGTCTCGCCGCACTATGGGGTCTTGCATTGGCTGAACCGGCCGCCGCCCTTCAACTCTCAACTCAATTTTGATAAGAGGTGTTATTTTGATATTCAAAGAAAAATGGCAATTTTTGGGATAAATGATCGAATGTTTATTTCGTTATAAAGAAGAAGGTATGCCGTTAATAATGGAACACTACATCAGCCAAATGGCCGCCACGACCACGCTTACAGGACCATATCCTTTTCATGAAATTTTCCATAACCAAATCGCAAAGTGGCTGCCCTATGTCCTCGTTAGCCTCACGAATTCCATCTTTGAGGTCTTGAATCGAAGCTGGGCTGTTGGTGTAGACCTTGTCTCTCACGTGGCCCCAAAGGAAGAAGTCGCAAGGTGTTAAATCACAAGATCTCGGTGGCCAATTGTGATCACCTCTTCGAGAGATAACACGGTCCGGAAACTTTTCCCGTAAAAGATCGATGGTTTCATTGCTTGTGTCAAATTTTCACCATTTTTATAGTGAATTTTAATAATTTCAATGCGTTGTTGAAGCGTGTATCGTTCCATTTTTATATTATATTATATATTATATTATTTATGGCGTAGTTTTTAATTGTCAAATGTTAAAAATTACAGCTTCAAAAGTGACAGCTACCGAAATAACGGGCTATTCAAAATAACACCTCTTATTGGAAAACCCTTTTTCTTCCAGTTTTCCATTTGGAAACCAATGCACCTGATGCAGTAATATGCAATTTTCCCTTTGAAAACCAATGAGTATTCCGAGTTTTTCATCAAAAACTTTCTGTTTTACATTCGCAAACCCATTTTGAAATTTTCTAGTTTTCCATTTGAAAAGCAATGCACCTGCAATAATTTAAAAAAAAATTCCCTAAGAACCATAAACAGACTAACACGAACAAAATAAAAAAAAAAATAGCCAAATTCGTAAAGCTGTTTGTTAGTTATTCGGTCATACACGAACAGGATTTCATTTTTATATATATTTAGAGCCGATTTTTCAATCATCAAAAAAATCAAAAACAAACTTATCTGAGTATTCATCGGTCGAATAAATAAGAGCGTTTTTCGTCAGATAAAGTCTATCTGACGATTGAAAAATATATTATGTTGTTTTCTGTCGAAAAAACACTATCTGCTTGTTTATCTGACGATTGAAAAATCGGCTCTTAGTATATCAATCTCAATGAATTATGAAACAAATGTGATAGGTACATCAGTGTTAATTATTGAAGAAATTGAATGAATTATTTAATTTAAAAAATAAATACCCATACTTAAAAAATGTATTTTAATTTTTTAAGGATCGATTTTAATTTTAAACATTTGGCCCGCTGTTTAGTCAAATGGCCCTCAAAATATTTCAAAGTGGCCCGCTTTGCTTCTTTCTTCGCGGCAACGCTGGTATTCACGTGCTTTTCACAAATACTTTTTTATTGTTTTTTTTTTGTTGCCAGTCTGTCTGTCAGATTTAGACTCCTAATTATGAGGTTCCTATTGACAGGTTAGAATCGTTGCAAGGTAATTTTACGGTATTCAATGGCATGATCTTCAAAATATTCCTTCTAAAGTAGATCGAGTATCGCTCCTTGAAATGCAAACGTTGTATCAAAGAAGGACCAACAATGACATTGTTAAACTTCATCAAGTCACAGATGTGCCAGACCTTCTTAGTGCTATACTTTTTAATTATCGGGGAGGAGGCTTTCACCTTCGTAGGTTCCAAAAACATAGGACCAATGCAGGAGCCCTTGACACGTATAACGGGACATAACCTACTTGGTTACCACAAAAAGAAGATGGGGCTTAGCATAGACGACATATTATGTAGAGGCTGCGGCAATGAACAAGAGCACGAAAACACGGCTCACTTCCTACACCACTGTCCATCACTTCTCCAAACTAGATATACATTTTTAAGCAAATATTTCTTTAATGAATTAGAAGAACTATCAGAACTCCCAGGCAATCGCCTACTGAACTTTGTCAAATAATATACCAAATGGCTCGACCAACCTAGAATTCATAGGTTAAAACACTTTTTAGAAGTTACAACACTTCAGGGTATCACAAGGGATCTACATTGATCTAAGTGTGACGGTAAGAAAACCAACTGTCAGCCCATATAATCTAGCCTAACCTAACCTAACTAAAAGACTTAACTCAAAACCAGTGTGGCACGGTCTAAAATGGTTTTTGTTCTTATTTTGTTTTGTTTTTTTATATCTTTACTAGCTCACCCAGCAGACTTCGTACTACCTAAACTCTGAAAAATTTTAAAAGACCTAAACTTTTGTGCCTCGCTACCCTCTATCCGCTACCCTACTTCCCTCTACCTGCTACCAGCTACTTTTAACTGCTATCCGCTTGCTCGGTATCCCGTTACCCAGCTACCCCGCTACCCTGTACCCGCTTCCCACTACTTTCTAATATGATATAACCTTTAAAATTCATTTTCAACTGCTTAAATTAAACTGTTGTCAATTATACTAATTAGGGTTTACCTATTCTAAATCATAAATAATAATCTATTCCTGTACTCATATGGAATGAAATCAGTCTCATGCATGCCTGTATCACGATTGATTCGAGGCAAACAAATCTGAAGGTACATACGCACATCCAGTATCTAAGTATTTACATCGAAACACAAAGTGCCAAAAAGTACAAAACAGTAGAAATAATGTGCTATACTGCTTCTACAAATGAATTTCTGAATATCTCCCTCTCATTTTTTTAAAGTGAGCGTGAACAAAAGCTTGACTATGACCGAGCTTTCATTGTGCACAAAGTTCTCAAAACGAATACACTCAAACAATAGTTTATATATATTCCACAAGATGGCGCTACAAACTCTTACTTCCTGTGCTTAAAGCTCGTGAAAATATTATATTTCTTTCTCTGATCTTTGTTTTGTTTTGCTTTGTTGCTGTTTGTTTCCTGCAGTGGCTTTCAAGCCGAGATCTTTGCCATTGAAAAAGCAGCACATCATTGAAATCGGAGATTACTTTTTCGTGGACACCCAGACTGCTATCAAAGCCTTAGCCAGTGAGACCATAAGATCAAAAGCAGTTATAAACTGTAGAAAGGAATTAAATAAAATCTGCCACACTAACCAGGTAAAGCTCTGCTGGGTTCCTGGACATAGCAATAAAGAAGGGAACGAAATAGTAGATGCATTAGCCAGGAAAGGGTCAGATGCAGACACAAGTAGTAGCGACCATTCAGTTAGGGGAAGATAGACCTTAAATCAAAAGAGAAAATCAATTACTCCTGGAAATCCAGGGACGATTGCGTAATCTCTAGAAGCGTATGGCCCAACACAAATGAAATGGAAAACCGGTATATTCTATCCCTGAGCAAAAGGAACATTAAAATCTTGATAGGTGTACTAACGGGTCATTGCGCCATTGGCACAATGGCCAACACAATGCAATCGATTTCTGTAGGAGCTGTCAGGAGGAGGAGGAAATAGAAACCATTAAACACCTTCTCTGTGAGTGTCCAAACCTCCAAACTAGCCGACTCCGTCATTTAGGAAACAGGTTTGTTGGAGAACTGGATGATCTAACACAGGTCTCAATGGCAAACATGAGGAAATTTGTAGATAGCACAGGCTGGTTCGTTAACGAGCCAGTCTACCTTAATCGATTTTGAGGATCATCGATGCTAACCTTTATTTTTGTAGGGGATCACAATGGACCAGTAGGCCCCCGACCCCCGTGTACTCACGCTGTGCACACCCCTTATCACCTAACCTAACCTAACCTAACCTTAATTGTACCTGGAGATAAGACGTTTTTTTGACAAATCAAATCAAATCAAACCAAATTTTAAATTCAATTCAAAAAATTTCGTCCTAGCCAATATTGTTTTTTTTTTTACACATGAAATGAGCAAAG
This sequence comes from Sphaerophoria taeniata, assembly GCA_943590905.1. Taxonomy (NCBI): domain Eukaryota; kingdom Metazoa; phylum Arthropoda; class Insecta; order Diptera; family Syrphidae; genus Sphaerophoria; species Sphaerophoria taeniata. Next base: position 49,104,937 of record OX016540.1, read on the forward strand.
TCAAAAAGAGCTTTTGAGCTTTTTTTTAGTTCAGATTTTGCTCATAGATGTCACACTAGTATACGTGTGTTTGCTATGTTTTTATCGCTTTGTACTTTTTTGTACTTTTTACACTTTGTGTTTCGATGTAGTTCAGCCTTAAGACTTTTGTTTGTTTGTCGGTTGTATGTTTGTAGTGGATAAACCAATAAACAAACAAAAGTCATACTTCATAAATCATGGAGAATTAACCTTTTATGAACTGAGCGCAATAGGAGGTTCTGAAAATAAAAGAAATAATTATTAAGAGCAAAAAAACATTGATTTTTAATATCCTTATCCGAAATTTTGTTTTTAAATTCAGTACCCATGTTCTGTAACTTCTCACATCGAGAAAATCATACCGAAAACAGTGTAAACGGAGCGTAACTAGTTTTTTTTGTATGAAATTTGACACAATTTGTTTCGATTTCCTATGTTTCTCGACTCCGAAAGTTTTCGACCGAGTTACAGAACATGGGTCCAGAAAACTGACAGCCATTTTCAATTTTTTGAAATATCTCTATTTTTCATTTCATTTCATTTCCTTTTCATTCTTCTTTATTATATTTAAGGCTGAGCTCCTACTTAAGATTTTACACAAAGACAATGTTTACAAGCGAATACTTGGGCACGATTTTCTGTACAAAAGAAAATTTTAACACCGATATTCAAAAAGAACATGGATTTTAGTTTCCAATCTCTGTGCATGTACATTTCGCATTATGAATATTAAGCATATTTCGGTCTCGGTCAAAATTAGGCCTGTGTCGTTCGCGATTTATTCGTTCTATACAATCGTTCATTTTCGATCTCGGTCAAATCCAAAAGTTAAGTAAAGGACTGTTCACATGAGCACGAAAAACTGGAAAATGTCAAAATGGGTTTTCGAAAAACTCGGAAAATTCATTGGTTTTCAAAGGGAAAAATGAATAATTTTGGATTGGGAACTCGGAAAACTCTGCGAGAGCACATCAGAGAACTTCAAGACCTAAAATCAAGTTTTTGCATTGGTATGTTTTAATGTCCTTTAGGGACTCTTAATCTGCTCAATTTTCAATGCATTTTTATAAAATTTTCACTGTAGGTAAAGCCTTAGTCAAAATAACATTTTTGGGACAATCTTACGGGAAAGTCAGCAAATTAGGGGGACAATCGAAAGCTGTATGGAATTCTGATTTTTGTGAAATAGTCAAAACACACGAAAATTTGTTGAATTTTCCAACGAAATTTGCATTTTACTGCATGCTTTGATGAAAATAGAAAGTTAGTTGTATAGCTTGGAAAAATTCAGATATATGTAGTTCTCTATTTCAATTGGATTCAAGCAAATCACATCGCATTTTAACAATATCTGTGTTAATTATAATTATTCTGAAGTTGCTCTGAAGGGTGGCGAGACGCAGTTCGCAGGGTCGGCTGGTACTTAAAATATCCATATTACTTACCTCTAACACAAACACACCATAAAATTATACATCAACTATAATATAACTTACCTCTAATAATACTTAAAAATAACAATATAATGGCTTATAATAATGAAAATAATAATGATGATTTAAAAATAAAAAAAAATATGAGTGCGACCCACGACTTACTTCCCAGAGCGAAATTTCCAGCCCATGCGTTCCGTTGTAGTTGTACACGCACGTTGTTTTCAAAGTTAAATTCCATAAGTTCATTTGAATAACAGTGACGCCTATATTACTCCTGAATATTGTAGTTTTCTATTAGTTAAAGCATTTTTCTAATCGGATTAGTGTTTCCGAAGATTAATATTTATATGGCAAAACAGCGTTTGGTGGGTCAGCTACTAATCAAATACAGTCTATGATACTCCTGAATTTCGTTTTTTTTTCACACTAAATATAAGATTTTTTGCACTATTGTTGAAATTATTGCAGAAATCATCATAATTTTCATTATATTAGAGTTGTCTTAGATTTTTAATTGTCTTTAAAAACCCCCTAAGCGGATTTCGCTCAAAACCTAATCAGCTCTTAACAACACAATACCGCGTCGAATGAATTTCATGACAATACGATGAGTGGTTCGCGAGATAATCAAGCCGAAAAAACGTAACGCACATACGCACATACGAACACACATACACACACACAGACATCATCATAAAAACGCTTGATTCGGATTCTAGTGACCTCAAAACATGGAGATATGCAAAAATTGGAGATTCACAAAATCGGCCCCATTACAATAACTTCCTTTGGGAAGTTAATAATAATAATTGACATTAATAACACCGCTTAAACCTTTTCTGAACTTCAACGAATATTTCAAGACCAAAATTAGCCAAATGGGTTCAGCCGTTCTCAAGTTTAAGCGAGACTAACGAACAGCAATAGAAATTATATGAATTTTAACTATTGTTTTATTTATGCGTCACCTTTTCGTAAATAAAAATTACAATAAAAAACATTTTATGATTGAGTTTAACTTTATGAAAGATCCTCAGTTCAGAATTTTCTTAAGTAGATGTCGTTTCCTGTTTATTTGACTCATGCATTGTCCTTGCATTACGATGCTTTGATGAATTTCCTAAAATGAACATATGATGTAGCTATTTCTTACTAGAAACATTTTTAAAAGTCCAAACCATTTTTCATAATATATCCTTTTGTACCTGCATTCATAATTGTCGTCAATGGTAACTCGAAAAATAAATACAAGAAAAAAGCTACCGTAAATGATATAACAACACTTGCCAAAACGTAGATCGACTGAAAAAAATAAACAATATTCGTAAAATTCAATTTGACAAAATAGCTGCGATCGGCAAACCATACCACAATTGAATTATTAACATATAGAGGCTGTCGCCCACAACCCACAAGGCAACGAATGACTGTGCTGTGAATAAGGTAAGCTTGAAAGGATAATCTTCCTAGAGGAACAAACATTTTCAACGTTCCAAATTTATAAAGTAGTGCTAAAAATATAAAGCCAAACAATAAGTCTTCAAATTGAACTTGCTACAAGAATACTCACATCCAGCTTTGAATGACATCAACAATATAAACACGCAATCTAACATAGCCCAAATATTTCGAAACAGTGCTCCATAAATGGTTACCCATATCGATGGTTTTTGAAATTCAATTTCATAGAAAATCTCACCGGAAAGCAACAAAACGAACTTTATCGGAAGCGTGGCAAAGAGTATCATATCGATTTTTCTCTTTCCTTCTTTTAAATTGAGACCTGTGTTCTTGTATTTCAAGTGAATGAATCCAATTATTGTTCCACAAACGAATCCACCAATGTTTGTATAGAATGGTGCATGACCCTTGTACAGAGTGTCGCTGTTGGTCCAAAATAGATAGCGGTATGAACTATTTGAAGAAACAAAGTCGATTATTTAAGATAAATTAAAAAATCAAAGTGATTGCAATCTTACTCAGGCGTCTCTTGGTGAACAGCGTCAATTTCCATAAAATAAGTTATAAGACCGGGAACTAGAAACGATGCAGTGATGCTGACCCCCAATATAAATTTTCTCGTATTGGGGAACCTTTAAAAAAATGCAGACATTTTGAAAAGAAAAATCTAAAAATTTCTTTCAAAACATGAAAAAGGGCCTTAAGAATGTAAAGTCTGAAATCCGATTGATCGTATTTGTTATGTCCTTGAATCACATTGTTCCATCGTGTTTGAAAAAGGTGTTTGACTGTTGTGCGAGTTCTTCAACATCATTCTTGAGAAAAATAAGCAAAACTCAAACGTCAACACCAGAGACAGGTCACGTCAGGTTTATTTTTGGGACTTAAGACGGAGGCGGGGAAAATAGGCTTAACAGTTATTTACGACAAGATAAAACGCATACATTTATTTCAACATAAACATAAAAACGCCTTATATCGACTTCTTTGAAAAAACGTCTCAAGTTTTTACTTTCAGGTAGTTAAGCCCTTGTCTACCAACCACGAAACTTGTATGAAATCAAACTTATGACAAGATCACTGAATCTTTGACTTGCTATGTTAATCATTCTTTGAGACTTGAAAGGATTCAAAGAAGTTTCACGAGATATATAAATTGTGAGGTTTACCACCAGGCAATTCCAGTAAATTAAGAAACTCTGTGGGATAGTTGATTACGTCATCTTGGTTAATAATGGTATCGACTGATTTAAAAGAAACCAACTGTCCCGGGAGAAAATTCTGAATTGTCGCATTTAGATCCTCCACATCTTTATTCTTCACCGCCAATATTGCTCGTTCACCCAGCCAATTATGGTTATTGAACTATTGCGCTATATCTGGGAAAACACGCTGAATAAGTTCTTCTTTTGAGTCAATGATTTGACAGAAATCTGTGGGTAATGTGATGAATCCGGTCGAGGGGTCCACTGAAATTTTATTATTCCCCATGTCTAAGAATTGCAGTTGCCCGTAGCTTAAGTGGTAAGGTGCGTTGACTGCTAAGCAGAACGTCGTGGGTTCGAGTCCTACTCGCGTCCATAAAGTTTTTATTTCATCTTTCACGGGCACTACCTCTTGCGAAGAACTAACAAATCTTCCAAGAGTATCAATCTGTCATGAAAAAGTGCTTGTCAACTCTGCCGTTCGGAATCGGCGTTAAATTGGAGGTCCCCTCAATTCTTCACACGCACTCAGAGAATTGTTGATGAGAGTAAGCCACTTAGGCCTTGGCTCTTCAAGAGCTGTCGCGCCACTCTATTTATTTATTTATTCAGTGATGACTGATGATTTCTGTGAAAAAAAAAAAATTGAAAAACCTCATGGAAGAGTGGGAAAACTAGAAAAACCAAACAAAGTTTGGAAATTTGATTTTTTTTTTTTGCTTGGAATTTTTTGTTTCAAAATGGTTTTTCGAATGGAAAAACAGAAAGTTCTTGATGAAAAACTCGGAAAACTCATTGGGAAAATTGCATATTATTGCACGTGCATTGGTTTTCAAATGGAAAACTGGAAAATTTTAGAATGGGCTCTCCAATGGCAAATAGAAAATGCATTGATTCTCAAATAGAAAAATGGAAATTTTTTGATTGGGAACTCGGAAAACTCTGCGAGAGCACGAAGAACTTCAACACCTTAAATCAAATTTTTTTATGGAATTTAAGGTGCATTGGTTTGTTTGTATGTCCGGTTTGGACTCTTAATCCGCTCAATCCTCAATGCATCTTTATAAAATTTTCATTGTATAAAAATAAATTTTTGGGACAATCTTACGGGAAAGTCAGCAAATAAGGGGGACAGCCGTAAGTTGTTTGAAATTCTGATTTTTGTGAAATAGTCAAAACAGAGAAGTTTTTGAATTTTTCAAAGAAATTTGCATTTAACTTCATGCTTTAATGAAAGTAGAATGTTAGTTGTAGAGCTTGGAAAAATTCAGATATGTGGTTCTCTATTTCAATTGGATTCAAGCAAATCACATTGCATTTAAACAATGTTTGTGTTAATCATAATGATTATTCTGGAGTTGCTCTGAAGGGTGGCGAGACGAAGTTCACGGGGTCGGCACATATACCATACATACATGATCTCTGATAAAGTCATGTTTAACATCAATACTTCGATCTCCTACATTCGGAATTTCTTGACATAAAAATACATCCTTGACTGTCCTCATAAATAGACATAGACAGTGAGTTGAATCTAGTATTTTCATATCACTAAGTATTCCTCGTATCAATATTGCTTCCGATGTAGCAGAGCTTAGCGCTATGTGTTCTGCTTCACTGGACGATGTTGCAACTGTAACTTGTTTCTTGCTTGACCACGATATACAGTTGTTGTAAACTTTGAAACGGATTTTCGATCAATGGTATCTGATGCCCAGTCTGCGTCCGAGTACCCAAAAAAATGTAATGTTGTTTAGATCTCGTTTGAATTGCAGTCGTAAGTTTTTCGTTCCTTTAACGTGTCGTAAGATCCTTTTCAATGCCTTCCAATGACTTTCTGTTGGATTTTGTTGAAAACGCCCCATGCAGCCAATTCAATAACAGATATCTGGTCTTACACATGATATCAGATACATTAGACTTCCAGGATCCAGGCAGCTGTCGATAATGTTGAGTTGTTATTTGTCTGTCTTCAGGAATTTGGAATCCTTTTTCCATTGGTGTTCTTACAGGGTTACATTCTGTCATGTTAAATTTGTTTAATATTTTGTCAATGCTTGCTTTTTCTTATAAATACATGACCCCATCAGGTTTGTTGTATCCAAGAAAGTATTTAAGTTCACCACATTCCGACATCTCAAAGAAGACCACACGATGCGCTCCGAAGTATAGGCCACATTAACGCGACGAAAATTGAGGTTTTGCTCTTTTCTAACTGGATTGTAAAACTTGCCATAACACCACATTTTTACTTGATTTTTTCCAAATTTTTTTAGCTTACCTTATAATAAGTGGCCGTTCTGCATTAGTGAAAACGCTATTTGTCCGGCTTTTCATATTTTTTTCCATCTTAACACTAAGAACTTTCAAAATGATAACATTACGTGTCGGTTCTTCTAGATTTACTAAGCTATTCTGGGAATAGATTACCCAACATCCTTGTAAGATTTGATTCGTCCTTTTTCGTGAATGGTAACACTTAGCTCATGTCTGATTTGACAGATAATTAGTTTTTTCCTTCCGCTGAATGAATATGGTTGCAGTGGCGTAGATAGGGGGGGGATCAGGGGGATATATCCCCCCCATTGGGATTCATAATTGTTCAACATAGCCAGTCAAGCCAAATAAGTTAAAGAAACGAACTTTGAAATAAAGTACCTACTTCCTACGTGAATCAAGTCTTATTAGTTCTCACAGGATTCCTAGAGGCATTGTAAATTGTACATTCTATTTCTATACCTACTACGGGGAAAACACAAAGTCAACTTCATCTGAAAGAAATTATTACTTCCGCTATTAAATCGATTTTTAAAAAGTATTTTTTCTCTCACCAATGATAATAGGTAAACGCGCAAGAAAAAGAGCTTAGATCCAGCTTTCCACAAAAACCCACACCGACACAAAAATTGAAAGTTATTTAGATTTCTTCTCGCCGTGTGTCACATTGTTAATTTGGTGTAAGAAACCGCTCCAAACACGCAACACACTCATCCACACGAACACAAATGTTCGCACAACTTCGGTGAAGTTAACGCGAATCCTAACGGTAACGATAACTCACACTAATTCATTTGTACCAGTAAGCGAAATGCGCTATTACCCATCACATAAAGCATGTCTAACACAAGCGGCAGATTGCCAATCATTCGTCGTAATTTTGCGAATTATTTGGAGTGGTTTTTTTTTAATTAATTTTTTATATATAAAATTTTTCGAAAATTTCCTAAAATTAATTTGAGTATGCAGCGTTCAAGAATATGTGAATTTGCATTTTGTTAGTGAATTTCGATTTTAAATATTGATCCGATTTCGAGATATAGAATTTTTAAATAAGTTTAAAAAGGTTTTTAAAAAATACAAAAAACAAATTTTAATTTTTTTTTTTATTTTGGAGGAAGTTAAAAAAAAAAATTTTTTTTTGAGAAAATTGAAACTTTTGGTTTTTGGCCAAAAAAATTGCATGGTGGCTTCCCTTAATTTTGAACTTAAAAAAATAAATAAAAAAAGACCACAGCGAACTCGCTCAAACCTCAAATTTTCAAGTTTTAAGTCAATCGGACCAGTGGTTAAAGTTGCAGGTGCGTTTACAGCATGACAGACAAACATCCAAAACTTTTCATATATTCTACACTAGCAGTTGCCCGCGACTTCGTCCGTCTCTCCCTCGTACCCCGGCCAGAGGTGCGTCTTGTGCATCATGCGCGTGAATTTGATTGCAAAGTTATTTTAAAATTGTGTATTAGTCGACTCGCCCTAATTCAAAATTCTTCTTAACTAGAAGCCTTCAAATATGTATTACTTTCCCCGTTTTAGTAGGTAAGACTTTTAACTAAAACTTTGCGATTATTATTCGCAGCGAAACTTTGTATAGCTTAAAGCCTTCCTGGATTATTGGACTATTCAACACAAAAAGAATTTTTCAATTTGATTTAGCAGTTCCTGAGATCAGCGAGTTAAAAAAAATTAATACTTTCTTGCCGTTTTTTCCACATTTTACACTGATTCTTCGCTCATATTGGTCGTAGCTTAATGTTATGTAGCCTAAAACCTTCCTCGACTATCCAACTCAATTACAATTCGAACCAGTAGTTTCTGAGATGAGCGCGTTCGAACAAACAAACAAACTCTTCAGCTTTATATATTAGTATAGATGTCGGAAGTAAAAATGAGCGAACTAGATCCATCCCCCCCCATAGCGAAAAGCTATCTACGCCACTGTATGGTTGTGTTGTATGCGCTTGAAAAACGCTGGGAAATATTGCGAATATTACTTTGAAAATCATGGTAATGTTGCAGAATGTGTGCGAAAATTGCGTACGGATTTTGGAAGAAGAGAAGCACCGTCAGCTCCGTATGTTCGTTATCTTGTGAAAATAGTAAAAGAAACTATCATCCTCATCGACTCATAGACCAAAGCTTGAAAAGCCAAAAACAGTGCATACACCCGAGAATATTGCTGCTGTGGAAGAAAGTGTGCCTGAAGTGTGCCACCGTCGGTCGTTCTCAACAATTGAACATTTCGGAGACATCATTGAGACGAATTTTGCATAAACACCATGGTATGACGCCATACAAAGTCCAATTGGTTCAGGAGTTGAAGCCAACTGACCATCCAATGCGTTTTCGCTTCGCTAAGTGGGCCTGCGATCGACTTAGAGAAGATGCCGATTTTGCCAAAAAAAAAATGATCTTTTCAGATGATCATTTTGATCTTGGCGGGTATGTAAACAAGCAAAATTGTCGCATTTGGGGCACAGAAAACCCACACGCATACATTGAAAATCCGATACACCCAAAACGAGTCACTGTTTGGTGCGGATTTTGGACCAGAGGCATAATTGGGCCATTTTTCTTCGAAAACGAGCAAGGAGTGGCCATGTTGAACAAGCGGACCCTTTATAATCATTTCGTTCTATTCAAGTGGAGTGAAAATGATTTTCACGAATTTCGTTTTCTTCTGTATTTGTATTACGGTATTTTCAACTTTTTGGTTTTTGCAAATAAATTTCACTAATTTGCAAGATGATCACTCAATTTTCTTCGGTTCGCCATGAAGCAATCACTTTTGTCATCGCAGTTATCTTCGCTTTGTTCCTTTGGACCAATTGCAAAGTTAGCTTCTTTCTTGACTCTTCAGTTAGCTTTCATGCAGTGGCGTAACTACCACCCGTCTTACCGGTTTCATAAACCGGGGCCCCCCAGCACAGGGGGCCCCAACAGCTGGCAAGTATTTTGTATCTAAATATGAAAATAATGTATAAGAAAAGTTTGACGTTAAGATCATTGAATATTTCTTGGGGTTTGAAAAAGTCGATGATCAAACGGCTGGAGGGTTGGGATCAAAAATCATGGATGCACTGGAAAAAAGAGAATCGAACTTTTCAAATGTCGAGGTCAAGGATACGATGGGGCTGCTACAAAGAGCGTAATTTACAACCGTGTTCAAACAAAAATTCGTGATCGAGGAAAAAAAGGCATTTTTGTCCATTGCGCACCTTGACACTTGGTATTCAACGATGCCTCGATGGGTGCAATACCTGAGATCCAAGATGGGAGTTATTCTAAATTTATCTCTCAGAAAATTCATCGTTGAAATTAAAATGACTATCACAAACTCGATGATCATCCCGGAACGATTCTCTACAACCTAGTTCTTACAGGTATTGTGATAATTTGAAGGCGCTTTCCAAACTCATTCTTTTTTGGAATTTGAATTTTGCAATCAAATATTAAATCGATTTGAAAGTTTGAGGAACGTTATCAGAACTTCAAAACTTTTCGAGTACTTCAACCTAAGACATTGACGAAAATGGCGGATCAAGAACCCTACAGGAAGCTTCAATACTACCGAATACTTTTACTGAAAACATTAGTGACAAATTTCCTGAACAATTGGTTTCTCTTCGATCATGTTTCACTAAACAAAATATAGTTCTGTTAAGCAACTTGCAGATTTATCAATTATTGAAAATAATTCAGCTTTATCCTTGAGTTTTCAAGAAGTTTGCATACCTTTTCTTTTGTCTTTCACCACTCTGGTCACACTTGCTACAGCTGAGAGATTCATGATTAAAAATCATTAAAGCATATCTTCGAAGTACTATGGGCGTAATTTGAGCATTGAATATTGAATATGAAATAGCAAGTCGTTTGAGAAATAACTTAGATCGAACTATTCAAAAGTTTGCTGATTTGAAATTAAGGCGTATTAAATTCTAAATTCAACTGCCAATTTCTTTTCACTGTTTTTTGTATTTGAAATATATAAAATATTTGAAATATATAAAAAAAAATGTTTTACGGGATAATCGCTTTCCTGTGAAGGGCCCCCTGCTAACAATCCAACTGGGGCCCCCATATCTATAGTTACGCCACTGCTTTCATGTGACATTTTGTGCATTATCTTCAATGGGTATTGTAGCTGAACCAGTAACAGCTTCCAACACATCAACCATGCGCTGAGCGCAAGCATATTTTTCTCAAAATAATTAAAATGGTGCAAGAAGCAAGTTGCAAATTCTCAATTGCATTTCAAAATGGAATCAGGGTGTTCAGAAAATGTTCAGACGTAGACTTGGTCAGAGCATGCTCTGAAGATTCCGAAACCAGAGCTTAGAACATAATAAGAAAAACGTCTAATGTCATAACTGATATCGAATTCAAATACATTGCGAATGAAGACTTGACATTATATGAGGACATGATTAAAATTAATATTCTTACCTTGCTATTACTATTAACACAGCAGCAGCTATAACATACAACTGAAAATCTGTTGCCAAATACCAGGTTTGATGAAGGCACTAGAATAAAAAGAACCTCAAAGAGAGACAAGATTACAAAAATTAACTTACACTTTTTCTCAGTGTAAAATTATTGATAAACAATAAATTTTTCCACCATGTTTCCCGGCAGAGTATATACTCAGGTTCAGTGGCATGCCGCCAAAATGGTCCATCTTGAAGTCTTGGCAATATTGAAGCATTCAAAAGTATCACAAAACCCAATGACGGTACTAATCTTATAAATTTTGTTCATCACTGTTAATTTGTACTATTCAATAAAAAAAATGTTAACCAACCTTAAATATCGATACAAAATCAACTTGATCCATTCCGAAACGCCAGGCTTTTTCGCAGCCATTGTCTGTTGGAAATTCAAACACAACAAAAAACTGCTCATTACCAAAAAAATCTGAATAATAACGCTTCCATTTAGAAAAAGGTTTGATCCAAGCTTATAGAATGTCTTCTCGGCATAATCTGTGTTCAATGTTGGAACAGCTTTCATCAGCAACATTACGTGGGCGAAAATTACCAAAAGTATTGTTATAAATCGTAGACATTCGAGAAATCTTAAATCGCGGGCCATTTCACTCTGCGATGGTATAATTAATCGAAAATAGTTTCGAAACAATGAAAACGATGTAAAAATTGATTCATCTGAAATTAAAAAACGAAAATTGCAGGTTCGACGTTGAAATCAACTGATGACATGGTCCGACCCACTTTTTGTTTGTAAAGGCTGTTTGTAAAAATTGTAGCTTTGCATATTCAAGGGTTGTCTGCCTTTTAACGTTCGATCATAGAATGATGATAAAACAACCAGGAGCAGCATCATCCCAATTAAAGCAAGAAAAACTTTTTCCGAGCCGTCAAAATCCGTCGGGTCGGTATTGTTAATGCAATACTGAACAAACGATCGCACTTGAAGATCATATTTTCTGCCAAATTTGTAGTTCAGACAAGTGTTGATTGTTTTATCGTACAGAATTCTGTTGTCGGAATCTCGTTTGTTTATGTCAGTGAAGTATTCAATTAGCTGTAATTGAAAATATAAGAAATCGTAAGCAAAAAAAAATTAATTGGAGTAAGGTTGATGAAATTTGTTAACATGACAAGTTACCTCTTTATCCTGTATTTTGCCGGCATAGAGCATATCCTTGCGAAATGGACTGAATGGATGTATGAGTTCCTTGCAAGGGTTCAGGCAAACTCCGAAATAGAGGTAATCATGACTGAAGTGTCGCTTGGTCACCGTTGAGAAATTCTTAAGCAAAAATATTTAATAAACCAGAAACTATATTTGTGAATTTTCAATCATATCTAAGGTAAATAAAATCGAGTGACGTTAGTTGATGTAATCTGTAACAATCAGTTGCACTCAATTACTACTACATTATATTATCACAAGGGATAAACTGCGATGGGCTATCAACAGCTTGGAACCGTAAAAATCGGGAGGACCAGACGGCATTATTCCAGCTGAACTCCAACAAGCCTCGGAAATAATCACACCAATCCTTGAGGTAATGTTCAATAGCTGCCTGCATCTGGTCCATATTCCCTCAGTATGGAGAGAAGTGAAAGTTGTTTTCATACCCAAGGCGGGAAAATACTCGCAAGGATCTCAGACCCATAAGTCTATCTTCATTCCTTCTTAAGACATTAGAAAGACTGGTTGATATACACCTCAAAGCAAACATCGACACAAGACTCATGTCTATGTCCCAACATGCATACTGTAAGGGCAAATCGGTTGAAACGGCGCTACACACTTTAGTACGCACTATCGAATACTCCCTATCAAAAAGAGTATACTATGGTTGCATTCCTTGATATAGAAGGCGCTTTTAACAACGTGGACTCATCTGCAATCACATCTGCACTGTCATCTCTGAATGTAGAGAGTTCGCTTGGTGAGTAAATTCATACAATGCTAACTAGCAGAAAAATTAACTCAGAACTAGGCGGCTGTTCCGCTAGAAGATTTGTCAGCAGAGGTACGCCACAATGCGGTGTTCTCTCCCCTCTACTCTGGAATCTAGTAGTTAACGAAATTCTAACCTGTCTGGATACGGAGGGTCTCAGAGTGATAGCCAATGCTGATGACGTTGCTAAAGCTGTTTCAGGGAAGCATCTTAATACCTTAAAAGAACTCTTACAAAACGCACTAAATAAGCTAACACTTTGGGCGAATCGGTGCGGACACAAAACCCATTTAGTCCTATTCACTAGGATATATAAAATACCGCACATCGACCCTCCTTCTATAAACGGTATCCAATTAAAGTTTTCAGAGGAAACTAAATATCTGGGTCTTATCTTAGACAGAAAACTGAATTGGAAGAGCAACATACACGAAAGAATTAGGAAATCTATGGTAGCTCTTTTCACCTGCAAGAAAGCCATTGGCAGTAAATGGGGTCTACAACCCAGAATCACTCACTGGCTATACACATCGGTAATCAGACCGATTCTTCTTTATGGTGTTACAGTATGGTAGACTGCCTTGGACGTAAAAATGAACTGCGATAAACTTAGTAAAGTCCAACGCTCAGCATGTCGAAGGATAAGCGGATCACTTCGTACGACCCCATCTGCGGCACTAGACACCCTACTCTATCTGACACCTCTGGATATAATCAGCAAACAAATAGCTGCTAACTCTGCTATTCGCCTGAATGCCTCTTCACAGTGGACCAATAACAACAACATTGGCCACTTTGTTATTCTTAATTATCGAGAATCAATTCCAGAGCACACAGACCACACCATCCCCCAACTACAGTTCGATAAAACTGTACCTTCCAGGTCCTTCTGGGAAAATAGAGCATTCCTGGAAGACGTGGCAATCCACTTCTATACGGCTATGTGAACCTGGCACCCGACTTTTGAAAAAAAAAATTCTTTATTTATTTTGATAGGTTAGGGTAGGTAGTTGATTGTAGTGGATTTAATTTTTTTTGTAGTTGTACAGAAAAAAAAATTTTGACCATCAAAAAAATGTCAGCCCCCGAAAATAAAATTTCGAACTTTTTTTGCTTGTTTTCCATAGATATACGCTTGTAGATGATTGTAGTGAAGTTTTTTTTTTTTAAGTGAGACAGAAAAATTTATAAAAAAAAAAAAAAAATTCGACCAAATTGTTCGACCACTACCTTTTTCATACTTTTCTCATACAAAAAATGTACTGAAATTAATTAACTTTAAAATAGAAATTACTTACTCTACAATAAAAACAAACTCTCATAGAGGTTTGTAGTGAAAAAAGAATTTTACTACAAACGATAAAAATGTCATTTTAAGCCATATAGAGGTTCGTAGTGCAAAATACTCCTACTACGAAACTTTAAAATCCGTTAACAAGCCAATGGACGTTTGTAGTGAAAAAAATTACTTCACTACAAACGAAAGCAACCCTCATAGAGGTTTGTAGTGAAAAAAGAATTTTACTACAAACGATAAAAATGTCATTTTAAGCCATATAGAGGTTCGTAGTGCAAAATACTCCTACTACGAAACTTTAAAATCCGTTAACAAGCTAATGGACGTTTGTAGTGAAAAAATTACTTCACTACAAACGAAAGCAACCCTCATAGAGGTTTATAGTGAAAAAAGAATTTTACTACAAACGATAAAAATGTCATTTTAAGCCATATAGAGGTTCGTAGTGCAAAATACTCCTACTACGAAACTTTAAAATCCGTTAACAAGCCAATGGACGTTTGTAGTGAAAAAATTACTTCACTTCAAACGAAAGCAACCCTCATAGAGGTTTGTAGTGAAAAAAGAATTTTACTACAAACGATAAAAATGTCATTTTAAGCCATATAGAGGTTCGTAGTGCAAAATACTCCTACTACGAAACTTTAAAATCCGTTAACAAGCCAATGGACGTTTGTAGTGAAAAAATTACTTCACTACAAACGAAAGCAACCCTCATAGAGGTTTGTAGTGAAAAAATAATTTTACTACAAACGATAAAAATGTCATTTTAAGCCATATAGAGGTTCGTAGTGCAAAATACTCCTACTACGAAACTTTAAAATCCGTTAACAAGCCAATGGACGTTTGTAGTGGAAAAATTACTTCACTTCATACGAAAGCAACCCTCATAGAGGTTTGTAGTGAAAAAAGAATTTTACTACAAACGATAAAAATGTCATTTTAAGCCATATAGAGGTTCGTAGTGCAAAATACTCCTACTACGAAACTTTAAAATCCGTTAACAAGCTAATGGACGTTTGTAGTGAAAAAATTACTTCACTACAAACGAAAGCAACCCTCATAGAGGTTTATAGTGAAAAAAGAATTTTACTACAAACGATAAAAATGTCATTTTAAGCCATATAGAGGTTCGTAGTGCAAAATACTCCTACTACGAAACTTTAAAATCCGTTAACAAGCCAATGGACGTTTGTAGTGAAAAAATTACTTCACTTCAAACGAAAGCAACCCTCATAGAGGTTTGTAGTGAAAAAAGAATTTTACTACAAACGATAAAAATGTCATTTTAAGCCATATAGAGGTTCGTATTGCAAAATACTCCTACTACGAAACTTTAAAATCCGTTAACAAGCCAATGGACGTTTGTAGTGAAAAAATTACTTCACTACAAACGAAAGCAACCCTCATAGAGGTTTGTAGTGAAAAAATAATTTTACTACAAACGATAAAAATGTCATTTTAAGCCATATAGAGGTTCGTAGTGCAAAATACTCCTACTACGAAACTCTAAAATCCGTTAACAAGCCAATGGACGTTTGTAGTGAAAAAATTACTTCACTACAAATGAAAGCAACCCTCATAGAGGTTTGTAGTGAAAAAAGAATTTTACTACAAACGATAAAAATGTCATTTTAAGCCATATAGAGGTTCGTAGTGCAAAATACTCCTACTACGAAACTTTAAAATCCGTTAACAAGCCAATGGACGTTTGTAGTGAAAAAATTACTTCACTACAAACGAAAGCAACCCTCATAGAGGTTTGTAGTGAAAAAAGAATTTTACTACAAACGATAAAAATGTCATTTTAAGCCATATAGAGGTTCGTAGTGCAAAATACTCCTACTACGAAACTTTAAAATCCGTTAACAAGCCAATGGACGTTTGTAGTGAAAAAATTACTTCACTACAAACGAAAGCAACCCTCATAGAGGTTTGTAGTGAAAAAATAATTTTACTACAAACGATAAAAATGTCATTTTAAGCCATATAGAGGTTCGTAGAAAAAAATACTCCTACTACGAAACTTTAAAATCCGTTAACAAGCTAATGGACGTTTGTAGTGAAAAAATTACTTCACTACAAACGAAAGCAACCCTCATAGAGGTTTATAGTGAAAAAAGAATTTTACTACAAACGATAAAAATGTCATTTTAAGCCATATAGAGGTTCGTAGTGCAAAATACTCCTAATACGAAACTTTAAAATCCGTTAACAAGCCAATGGACGTTTGTAGTGAAAAAATTACTTCACTTCAAACGAAAGCAACCCTCATAGAGGTATGTAGTGAAAAAAGAATTTTACTACAAACGATAAAAATGTCATTTTAAGCCATATAGAGGTTCGTAGTGCAAAATACTCCTACTACGAAACTTTAAAATCCGTTAACAAGCCAATGGACGTTTGTAGTGAAAAAATTACTTCACTACAAACGAAAGCAACCCTCATAGAGGTTTGTAGTGAAAAAATAATTTTACTACAAACGATAAAAATGTCATTTTAAGCCATATAGAGGTTCGTAGAAAAAAATACTCCTACTACGAAACTTTAAAATCCGTTAACAAGCTAATGGACGTTTGTAGTGAAAAAATTACTTCACTACAAACGAAAGCAACCCTCATAGAGGTTTATAGTGAAAAAAGAATTTTACTACAAACGATAAAAATGTCATTTTAAGCCATATAGAGGTTCGTAGTGCAAAATACTCCTAATACGAAACTTTAAAATCCGTTAACAAGCCAATGGACGTTTGTAGTGAAAAAATTACTTCACTTCAAACGAAAGCAACCCTCATAGAGGTATGTAGTGAAAAAAGAATTTTACTACAAACGATAAAAATGTCATTTTAAGCCATATAGAGGTTCGTAGTGCAAAATACTCCTACTACGAAACTTTAAAATCCGTTAACAAGCCAATGGACGTTTGTAGTGAAAAAATTACTTCACTACAAACGAAAGCAACCCTCATAGAGGTTTGTAGTGAAAAAAGAATTTTACTACAAACGATAAAAATGTCATTTTAAGCCATATAGAGGTTCGTAGTGCAAAATACTCCTACTACGAAACTTTAAAATCCGTTAACAAGCCAATGGACGTTTGTAGTGAAAAAATTACTTCACTTCAAACGAAAGCAACCCTCATAGAGGTTTGTAGTGAAAAAAGAATTTTACTACAAACGATAAAAATGTCATTTTAAGCCATATAGAGGTTCGTAGTAAAAAATACTCCTACTACGAAACTTTAAAATCCGTTAACAAGCTAATGGACGTTTGTAGTGAAAAAATTACTTCACTACAAATGAAAGCAACCCTCATAGAGGTTTATAGTGAAAAAAGAATTTTACTACAAACGATAAAAATGTAATTTTAAGCCATATAGAGGTTCGTAGTGCAAAATACTCCTACTACGAAACTTTAAAATCCGTTAACAAGCTAATGGACGTTTGTAGTGAAAAAATTACTTCACTACAAACGAAAGCAACCCTCATAGAGGTTTATAGTGAAAAAAGAATTTTACTACAAACGATAAAAATGTCATTTTAAGCCATATAGAGGTTCGTAGTGCAAAATACTCCTACTACGAAACTTTAAAATCCGTTAACAAGCCAATGGACGTTTGTAGTGAAAAAATTACTTCACTTCAAACGAAAGCAACCCTCATAGAGGTTTGTAGTGAAAAAAGAATTTTACTACAAACGATAAAAATGTCATTTTAAGCCATATAGAGGTTCGTAGTGCAAAATACTCCTACTACGAAACTTTAAAATCCGTTAACAAGCCAATGGACGTTTGTAGTGAAAAAATTACTTCACTACAAACGAAAGCAACCCTCATAGAGGTTTGTAGTGAAAAAATAATTTTACTACAAACGATAAAAATGTCATTTTAAGCCATATAGAGGTTCGTAGTGCAAAATACTCCTACTACGAAACTTTAAAATCCGTTAACAAGCCAATGGACGTTTGTAGTGGAAAAATTACTTCACTTCATACGAAAGCAACCCTCATAGAGGTTTGTAGTGAAAAAAGAATTTTACTACAAACGATAAAAATGTCATTTTAAGCCATATAGAGGTTCGTAGTGCAAAATACTCCTACTACGAAACTTTAAAATCCGTTAACAAGCCAATGGACGTTTGTAGTGAAAAAATTACTTCACTACAAACGAAAGCAACCCTCATAGAGGTTTGTAGTGAAGTAATTTTTTCACTACAAACGTCCATTAGCTTGTTAACGGATTTTAAAGTTTCGTAGTAGGAGTATTTTTTACTACGAACCTCTATATGGCTTAAAATGACATTTTTATCGTTTGTAGTAAAATTCTTTTTTCACTACAAACCTCTATGAGGGTTGCTTTCGTTTGAAGTGAAGTAATTTTTTCACTACAAACGTCCATTGGCTTGTTAACGGATTTTAAAGTTTCGTAGTAGGAGTATTTTGCACTACGAACCTCTATATGGCTTAAAATGACATTTTTATCGTTTGTAGTAAAATTCTTTTTTCACTACAAACCTCTATGAGGGTTGCTTTCGTTTGTAGTGAAGTAATTTTTTCACTACAAACGTCCATTGGCTTGTTAACGGATTTTAAAGTTTCGTAGTAGGAGTATTTTGCACTACGAACCTCTATATGGCTTAAAATGACATTTTTATCGTTTGTAGTAAAATTCTTTTTTCACTACATACCTCTATGAGGGTTGCTTTCGTTTGAAGTGAAGTAATTTTTTCACTACAAACGTCCATTGGCTTGTTAACGGATTTTAAAGTTTCGTATTAGGAGTATTTTGCACTACGAACCTCTATATGGCTTAAAATGACATTTTTATCGTTTGTAGTAAAATTCTTTTTTCACTATAAACCTCTATGAGGGTTGCTTTCGTTTGTAGTGAAGTAATTTTTTCACTACAAACGTCCATTAGCTTGTTAACGGATTTTAAAGTTTCGTAGTAGGAGTATTTTTTACTACGAACCTCTATATGGCTTAAAATGACATTTTTATCGTTTGTAGTAAAATTCTTTTTTCACTACAAACCTCTATGAGGGTTGCTTTCGTTTGTAGTGAAGTAATTTTTTCACTACAAACGTCCATTGGCTTGTTAACGGATTTTAGAGTTTCGTAGTAGGAGTATTTTGCACTACGAACCTCTATATGGCTTAAAATGACATTTTTATCGTTTGTAGTAAAATTCTTTTTTCACTACAAACCTCTATGAGAGTTTGTTTCTATTGTAGAGTAAGTAATTTCTATTTTAAAGTTAATTAATTTCAGTACATTTTTTGTATGAGAAAAGTATGAAAAAGGTAGTGGTCGAACAATTTGGTCGAATTTTTTTTTTTTTTTTATAAATTTTTCTGTCTCACTTAAAAAAAAAAAACTTCACTACAATCATCTACAAGCGTATATCTATGGAAAACAAGCAAAAAAAAGTTCGAAATTTTATTTTCGGGGGCTGACATTTTTTTGATGGTCAACATTTTTTTTTCTGTACAACTACAAAAAAAATTAAATTCACTACAATCAACTACCTACCCTAACCTATCAAAATAAATAAAGAATTTTTTTTTTCAAAAGTCGGGTGCCAGGTTCACATAGCCCTTCTATACAGATGGATCAAAAACTAGTGATGAGGTTGGTGGAGGTGTGTACTCTGAACGACTAAAACTAAGTCTCTCATTCAGCCTTCCAAATCACTGTAGAGTGTTTCGGGCAGAACTTTTGGTGATTAAGGAGGTCCTGTCCTGTCCTGGAGAGAAAACGTGGTATCCACATCTGATATCCGGATTTTCTCAGACAGTCAGGCAGCTATAAAATCCCTGGACCATGTCTCTACAAACTCAATTACGGTCCAAAACTGTCGATCGTCTCTAATGGATATGGCACAACAGTTCAACATTCACCTTTACATGGGTGCCTGCCGGGCCATAGAGACATTCCCCAATTCGCATTGTTTTCTAGAGTTCTAGACAAACAAAAACAAAAATCCTCGCAAAAAATAATACAGAAAATTCAATTTCTATTTAATAGCCAAATTTCAACTTTTTTTAAATCTGTTTTTGCATTTTTGTATACACTATGAAGCATTTATCTTATCAGGAGCCGTCATACATGTAATCGTACACTCGGGCGTATACGTGTTATTTTTTTTCTATTTATATTTTCTTATAATAAAATGAACTCACTGCAATTTGATTCCATAGACTGGAAGTCTCATTTGGCACAATTTGCCCAAGTACCACACAGTAGGAGGATGGTTTATCATTGTCCAAACACATATCGTAATCATCCAATATGAACAATGGTGGCATTTGCCTATAAGCCGTCACTAAACAGAGCAAATTGAATTTTTTGAAAGTATCCTTTATGTTTTTTTTTCAATGAGAACATTTCTAGAACTTACTATTAAAGTAACACATTGCTCCAATAGGCAGTATGCAGATCAAAACAAATGTTAGTAAATTCATTTTTTGTTGTTTTTAAAACAAAAAGTGAACTCGAAATTATTGTTCAACGTCCGTCACGACTTGTGAGTTTTCAAGTCCCGATCGTTGTCGACTCGAATAGATAAAAGCAAGTTTAAAACTGAAGTCTAAAAGTGCATTCTGAAATTTTCAATCAATTGTTTTACTGAAAAAGACTACATATTGGATTGCATTTGTAACTTATAATTATTTCATGTTGAAGTGCTTACACGCAGCTTTGACATGTTTTGGATCACGTTTGTTTTTTATTCTTTTGTCAATACGTTATGGATCACCAATAACGATGATTATAAGGTTGTATGAACGCACATTGGATGCAAAAAATATCTTTGAATAATATAGATTTGCAAACAAATATGCTTTTTGTTTTTGCATTGTCAACTTTCTAATAAATTTGACCTTTGACTTCATACATATGTATGTTGAATTGAATTTTTGACTATATGCAATATTATTTTAAACTGTTTCTGTTGCTCCGAATGAAACATGAATTAAATGTACAAATTGATTTCAGGAACACGTTGGAATCTGCATCTGTGCCAAACAGTTAACCCTTCATTTGGTACATCAATTACAAGTAGTTGCATCTTTCCTCATGGGTGCCACATCTCGACTGGCTCATTTTTGAAAGACTATTACTATTGCAGACATTCCTTGTCCATGGCAACAATTATGACTTCGTCACTAATAGCATTATGTTACTGGTTTAGTCAGTGTTTTTTTTAGAGTGTATACGTTCAAACGATGCGCGATTTTGAGGTGTATAATCGCGCATCGTATGAAAAAAAATGATTAATAAAACAAAACATTAATAAAAACTGAAGAGTGACGCAATATAATCGCGCATACTGGTGGAGGCGTGGAGGGCAAACAAACCTATGTTCTCCTGCATCATAAGTTCTTGGGAAAATTGAAAGATCTAGCGATTTGAAATCCCTGGAAATTTTCTAAAGGGAAAAATCGAATTTTATAACCGAGTGCTGAAGAAATTATTGGCTTTCAATAACTGATGGATTACTTGTTATCCCTAATTTTGGTGTACAAATGTATGTACAACTGTTGTCGAGAGAAATTATGACCAAAATCGATTTGAAATTGCGCGAAAATGTTTGCAAATGATTAATATTGAAGAAATAGATTTCGCTTAGTTCAACATATTTTATAGTTCTAATTATTTTCATCCTAATACTGAAAGCCAAATCCAATTCTGATCCCTGGTTGCCGAGATATTTTCAACCACTTCTGCCCACTGCCCACTTCTTATTGGTTAGGTTAGGTTATATGGGCTGACAGTTGGTTTTGGTGCCGTCACACTTAGATCAATGTAGATCCCTTTTGATACCCAGAAGTATTGTAACTTCTGAAAAAGTAGTTTAACCTATGAATTCTATGGTTGGTCAAGCCATTTGGTAAACTTGACAAAGTTCAGTAGGAGATTGCCTGGGAGTTCAGATAGTTCTTCTAGTTAATTAAAGAAATAGTTGCCTTAAATGTATATCTAGTTTGGCAGAATGCTGGACAGTGGCATAGGAAGTGAGTCGTGTTTTTGTGCTCTTCTTCATTGCCGCAGCCTCTACATCTGTCGTCTATGCTAAGCTCCATCTTGACTTGACTTGACTTGACTTGATGAAAAAATCATGACGATCTTCATAAACACTTCTTATGGGAAAAATCATGTCAATCCTTTGCTCTATGCAAAATTTAACTATCCTTATTCCTAGCCTATGTGCTATGCTAGACTATAATCTATCTGTGTGCTTAATTTAATCCAGATCCGTTCAGCCGTTCTGGAGCTATTGAGCAACAAACCTACATCCATTTATTTATTTATTTATTTGGAAATCGTTAAATACTAACGTCTGGCAAAAAAGTACAGTCAGTTTCGAATCTTATTCTTTTTTAAAGTTTAATGTCATCGGCATAATAATATTTTAATTATGGATTATTGAGAGGACATCATTAATTAAAAGGATAAAAAAGACAGGTCCTGAACGTTTACCCTGAGGTAAACCTGAGTCAACAATAAAGTTATTTGAACAAACATTACGAAAAACTACACGATAATTACTATTTTGTAGGTACGAAGAAATCCATTTAAGAAATTGGGTATTGAAACCTAGTTTGTTTAATTTGTTAATACGGTTGTTGTGGCACAATTTATCAAACGCTTTACTAAAATCTGTGAAGATGCAATCAACTTGATCACGCTCTTCAAAAGCATCTGAACAAAACGATTTGAAGTCAAGCAAGTTAGTAAGAGTAGACTTATTTCTGACAAAACAATGTTGACCACTAGATAAAATGGATTTACAGTGGGAAGAGAGGACATTACACACAATGGACACAAACATTTTACGAATAACAGAAGTTTTGCAATCGGACGGTTGTTCTATATCTCAGATTTCAAACGCTTCTTATGTATGAAAGCACTTTTCCAAATGTTGGGAAAAATAGAGCAACTCAATAATTTGTTAAAAAGAATATAAACCAAACCTTTACTTTAATGATATTAGGGTGATGATTTCAGCAAGCTAGTGTTAAGGTATTTTGAACTATTGGACCTTATACAAGGTTAATTGTTTCTTCCGCTTCGTCTGTTACGTCAGTCGTCCACAAATCCGAGATATTTGTAATGAGATGACAAAGAAAAACACATGGCGAAGTAATGTAACCATCAGTCAATCTTGATAACACGGAAACCAAAATAGAGCATAACAGTCTTGGGACACTGCAGTTACAACTTAAGGCTTGCTTTTACTAAGGCAAATATGACAATTACTAGGATGGATGCCTTGACACAATAAAAGTACCTACCAAATCACATTTTTGTTTTCACTTTCCATAACTTGTTATTTTTTTTTAACATGTGATTTGTTTAATTTTTTTTTGTCAGTGCCATAAACATTTGAGCGTGCAACTTTTGTCTGAATTGAACAAAAAAAAAACGTAGTTATACATCTTGTCTGTTGTTGTCATATCAGCCACTCCTCCCAAAACATTCACAGAAAAAAACAAGAAGGCATATAATTTGTGTGCGTGCGTTCTGTACCCAATTTATAAATATTTAATTCCCATTTAAATTGTGATAACCCAGCACGTCTTAACAGATTATCTCAATAAAAAGATAATATTGCAAAAAAACGAACCTTATGAGTCCCAACATTGTTATACCCAAATTGAATTTTTTGATTTGACTTAAAGTCATAATCACTGAACCCCTAGCTTCGGATGATCATAACTTAACACGATAAGTCGCCTTGCTCGAATAAAAATGAACCTTGGACCTTTTTTATAAACAAACCATTTCAAAGATCTTCTTCTTAAAATTATCTAAAAAAAAAAAAAAAAATAACAACGAACAAAAATTAAAAGTAGTGTCAATATTGCCCCAACCTCTGCTCGGGTCAGACAGCAAACATCACCGTGTACACTGACATAAAATAACCATTACACATTATTATTTTCAAGGGCAAGCACTAGGCACAAATAAAATAACTTTATTGTATCAAATTCTGAATTGAACTTTTAAGTTTTGTGGCAGTTGTAAATATTGTATCAAGTGCGATGAAGTGATTCAAATTGTTCATCAATTTTTCATGCCTTAATATTTGAAAGCCTCCTGGAATGGTGTATACAAAAGAATTTTGACGAAGAATTGTGTGTTTTTTTTCTATCGAATTCTGTATTTGTTTTGATAAAATTCAATAAAATGAAGTTTTTAACATTGTGTTTGGTTGCAATATTTCCATTGGTTGTCGAATGCCAGTTCAATAGTAAGTGAATTCATTTCGTTGTGTGTAGAATGTTGTGTGGCATAGGTTTAAGGAACTTTGTTCGGATTTATAGTGACTGCCTACAGAAAAATGCCACCGCTTTGGATGCTGGATGATTATGATGCTTGTTTGGATGATAACGAATCGGCAACATACTGTCTAGCTATTGGAGAAATAGTTCCAAATGAGACATCAGAACTTTGGCAATATATTGATGTAAGTAAGAAGTGTTTTTATGGTCAACTGATCTTTAAATGCTATATAAGCACTTTTCCTGCAATTTTCACATGTTTACTTCGTGTTAAGGAACTTATTAGGGTGAATCAGTCAGTTTTTTTTCCTTAACAGTGATAATAACTAAAATAAGGTTTGTATATCAGCTCTTTTGTTTTGAAAGAAACGAAACAATTCAGGAGTAAGAAAGGTGGCATCACAGAGTGGGTACTGCTCATATAGAAGTATAACAGTGTTGAGTTCATCCTAGACGATATTATCCTCTTTTCTACAAAATCAATGTGGCCTTAGATCAGGCAAATAGACAATTGATCTGATATTTACCCTATGGCAAGCGATGCTGCTTATAGATTTTTTGACTTCATACGACAGCTTAGGTAGAACCTTACAAGACCATTACAGAGCTTGGCATCCCAAATAAACTAATAAGACTAAGTAGGCTTAGTTTGAAGCCAAATTAAGATATCCGGATTGCTATCTACATTTTCAACAACGTTTTCAATAAACTCCGACAAGGGTATGGACCAGTCTACTTCCTCTTTATCCTGACGGACGTTGGAAAAAGGGTGACGTGAAATAACGCCCTACGAAATAAGGCCCCACCTTAAATGCGGCTTTATTTTCATGAAGAAATCGAAATAACACCCGACAGGCCTTATTTCAATTGCACTGTGGAAATAAGGCCGCATTTTACATGCATTATCAGCCGCAGAGCTGATGTCGTTTGGCCATCTCAGAGCTGCGATTTGACACCGTTGGACTATTATTTGGGTGCCGTAAAAGATAAGTGGTACGCCGACAAGCCAAAGACAATTGACGCTTTGAAGGACAATATTCGTGAAGCCATTGGTGAAATACAGCTGCACACAATCGATAATGTGCTTAAAAATTGGACCGATCGTGTAGGCTACTT
The DNA here is from genome assembly GCA_943590905.1 of Sphaerophoria taeniata. Lineage (NCBI taxonomy): Eukaryota > Metazoa > Arthropoda > Insecta > Diptera > Syrphidae > Sphaerophoria > Sphaerophoria taeniata. The sequence continues at coordinate 49,130,463 of OX016540.1, forward strand.
AATGGCCAGTCGAGGCAGCCATTTGAATGAAATTATTTTCCATTATTAACCGGAAAGTTACTTTGCACTTTGAAATAAAATTCAGTAGTTTTTTTTTATAGCATTTTCAAAAAAAAAAAAGTTATTTGACGGACCCTTTATAAATTAAATAGGTCTAAGAATAGAATAGCTTATTGCTCATACCAACTTTTCTTAATTTTTTGGACTGTTGGTAATTTTTTTATCGTGTTTTATTAAGAAATGCATTCAGTCCTTAATTTTCATCTTCCTACTAGCAACCCTATCTTTTTATTTGCTGTATCTCACTTCTTGCACAGTTTTTGTGAAATGTTCGACGATCTATTATTGTTTGTACATTGATCGCAATAATGGCGTTCTTAAAGCTATAGCCATACAGAATGGAAGAGCCGAAATAAACGCTGAACAAATCCAGCAAGATCATCGCATGGCGCGATTGCATCAAGTTGAATAAGATACACAAAGCCGATCACGCAGACTCGTATTTAACAGACTGAGAGCTAATGAATAACAACACCAACCGGGCACATCGATCATTTACTGCAACTAGCAATCGCCTATGAGCCCAATGTTGAATTGTATGCTCATTCCAGTCATAGTATCTGCATTGTAATGGTCAAAAATGTCCCAGCCAGGACATCGTCATCATCCAGCCTTGGACATCGCCTTAAACCTCGACATGGGTTCTTCTAACAAGCAATATAAAACCAAACTTGAGTTTAACTTTTCAAAATGTAATTATGTCTTATTATGTAATAATTTATGTATGATGATTAGTCGTGATTTTCAGGACCCTTATGTTAAAACTTTTGATTGTATCGTTCGTAAGGCCAATACTAGAATACGGATGTGTAGTATGGTCACCATATACAGTTGTGGCGAACTAATTAAGAACGATATGAAAACTATTTTTCTTTACTTAATTTTATTCAAAAAATATGTGTTTAGTTAAGATTACGTTTGTTTTGGTTAATAATGTAAAATTATATAAAATAAAAAGCAGACAAAAAATAATAATAGTACAAAATAATTTGTTTCAGTTCAATGTTATGGTGATAGGGTAAAATTGAGCTGGCGATCTAAGTAAGAACAATAAGGTTTTAGCCTTATTATGTTACTTCTAACCAATATTTTGTTGTAAATCCTTTAGTACAAAATTATAGTCCGCTAATGAACAACTTTAGTGTGATACTAGCTTAAAATGACGTTTCAGACATGACTCAAACGTCATTTTAAGCTTAGTATCACACTAAAGTTGTTCATTAGCGACTATAATTTTGCACCTTTGTTTTTAATAACTGCCTTGCATCACCTTAGCATTGAGTCAATTAAATCTTGACACTTTTTGGGTGTAATGTTGTTTTGAACCAAGCTGATTTTACAATTTCATACAATTCGTCCAAATTTCTTATTTCGTACTTATTAATTTCTTTTTTTCAATTCAAACCAGAGGTTTTCCATTGGGTTTAAATCCGGGCTACATGATGGCCAATCGATGACATCAACGAAATTATTATTTAACCAAGTTTTCGTAGACCTCGCAGTATGCTTTGGATCATTGTCCTGCATGAATTTCCATGTTACTGGTAATTTTTCTTCGCTATAAGATAACATTACGTTTTCAAGGGTACTAATGTATCTCTGTGCGTCCATTATACCTTCTATGCGGTGTAACGGTCCGGCTTCCTTGTAAAACATACAGCCCCAGAGCATAATACTCCCTCCTCCTTGACAGTAGTGTACTTTGGGTTAAACGCTTCATTTTTAGGCCGACGAACATATTTTTTTCCATCGGAGCCGACTCTGTTTATTTTTGTTTCGTCACTCCAGAGTATTCTCTTCCATTGTGTAGTGGTCCAATCCTGGTGTTCCCTTGCAAAAGCTAACGTAGCCTTTCGATTTCGCAATGAGAGCAAGGGTGTTTTTCTGGCGGTTCTTCCAAAAAGTCTACTCTCAGCTAATCGTTCTCTAATAGAGTAGAGAGTGCGTTTGGATCTTCACCGAAAACTTCCATTCGAAATTCGTTCGAGCTTAGAAATTGATTTTTTTTCGAAGTTCTTATGATCAACCTGTCTTGTATTTCTGTTGTTTTCCGAGGTCTTTTTTTTTCTTGCAACTTTTTCCGTAGTTTTATGTTTCTTAACATATTGAATAGCATTAAAAATCATTGTTTTGGAGCATTGAGCGTATTTGCAATTTCTTTGTACGACAATTGCCCGTTATTTCGTTTTGTTAACGTTAGTTCTTAACGACTTTTATAAATAAAAGGATGTATTGAGTAGAGATGTAACTTCCTGTAATTGATACACCATCTGAACATTTGAAGGGCCTACAGTTTGGTGCGGATCCAGATTCCAACGCCTTACTTCATATTTCCAAATGAAAACATTCGGAGCAACAGGAATAGGTTAAAATATTACTGATGGATGTGATCAAAAGTACATTTCAACATTACTGCCAGTGCCAAACGAAGCCCCTACGCCTTATATTGCGTCGAAAAGATGCACGCGTTAATCTTTTTGCTAAGATGCCATCAAATAACAAATTTGTTCAATTTTTTTTTTTTTTTTAAAGACATTATCGTCTCAACCAAAACTCCACTTCCAACATAACTATCTATACTTTGGAGTGTGTTTGGAAAATTGCCAGAAATCGATCAGTGCCTTGAACTCCACCACAAAAGATGAACTCTACGCTGGAAATATTCAAAATTCAGAAGTAAAGCTTAAACAAAACAAAGTATTTTTGCTAACAAAAAGTTATTTTAAATATTTTAAATATTTTAGTTAGTGGACTACTATTCTCACATAAATAGACAGGATTCACAAGCAAGGAAAGCAAATGATAAAACCATCAACGTCTGCCTTAACTACGACTTTGAAAAACGATATAACCTGCAAACGCGATCTTTCATTGAATACTGCGTAACAAAGAACGAAGAAGTCGCCAGTTACAGTAAGTGAAGCAAGCATAAAGTCGTTAATGACGCTGTCAACGATCTTTACAGATTATTTGGAAATTGTTTTTCTGATTCTCCTCGGGACGCTTTTCTTCCTGGTGATTGTCTCATCAAACTATGACCGACGGTTGAAAAATAAACAACTTAATCCACATGGAACGGAATTTTACCAAAAAAACATACTCACTATTCGTAAGAATTGTTTCAGTTCATATCGAACAATCAAGCTAGTTTGGTTATAACAACTCTTTCCAGAGGACACACTGCTTACATCGTTTTCCATTTGTCGCAATTACTACCGTCTAGTGGTGCCATCGAAGAGCGAACTTGCTCGAGATTTGAGATTCCTCGAAGCCTATAGATTTTTCGCAACACTCATGGTCATCTTCGGGCATGTTCTGCTCTGTCTAAAAGGAGTCCCTCTTCAGAATACCTACTTCATTGAACAGCTTTACTATAAATTGGGATCGCAGCTATTCATAAATGGAACTGTGATTATTCAAATATTTTTGGTTATGAGCAGTTTTTTGTTGTGTGTTCACTTTCAAAAAGTGTTTGCAACGAAAAAACCTGGAATCGCTGAATGGGGCCACATGATTTTGTTTCGCTATTTGAGGTTGATCTGAAAATCATTTATTTATCCTTAATTGATTTGGAAATTCTTGTAGACTAGCTCCATCGCTGGCGTTGATGATCCTTTTGAATGGCTCAGTATTGTCGCGTTTCCAAGAGGGGCCATTTTGGAGGCATACTGTTGGAGCTGAAACCGTCCTCTGCAAAGAGACATGGTGGAGAAATTTGTTATTCATCAACAATTTTACTTTGAAAATGAGTGTAAGTTGAAGGAAGAATAGGCAAAAGACTTGTAAGCATTTATTTATTTTATTCAAGTGCCTCCAACAAACCTGGTACCTTGCCACTGATTTCCAGCTATACGTTGTGTTTTCTGCTATTCTCATTTTTATAGCAAGGTAATTTACTACTTAAAAATAAATAAATATTCAAATATCAAAACTTTCATAGGTTTCCAAAATCGAGAAACTATGTCATCGGCTTAGCTGTTGTCATTTCGTTCCTCTGTACAGGATTGGTAACGTATTTTCTTGAGCTTGACGCTGCACATCAAGAAACCCCAGAGTAAATTCAAACCGCATCGAGAAGAACCGCTTGTATGGGAAATTCATCAATTTCTCTTTCACAGTTCTTACCGTTACATGTTTTGGACCAATGGTGAAACAATTTATAAAGGTTACGCGCCATTTTACATGAATTTTGGAGGATTTGTGTTTGGAATAATAACTGCGCTCATCTATTTGAAGTACAAAGATGAAGGAATCGACATGAAGGAAAAGAAGTCAAAGTTCAACAGATTTCTTGTGTTGTGTTTGCCATTTCCATTTCTGATGCTATTGTCGGGGAACATATTTTTCAAGTATAATTTTGAGAAACCATCGGTTTGGATTGCCATCTATGCGGGAATATTCAGAAACATTTGGGCAATATGGTGCTGTTCTTTGGTCCTTTTCATGGCATTCAAAGTCGGCTGTATGGCTTTTGTTCGCGGTTTAAATGAGTTTTTTATATAAGAATTGGTTTTCTTTTCAGCCATCTGTTATAGATTCTGTTCACTGAGAGTTTTTGCTCCTCTGGGACGGTTATCTTTCCAAGTTTTCCTGATACATACCGTTGTTATTCGCTGCCTAGGTGGTTGCATTCGTCAGCCAATATTTTTAAATAACTTAATTTATGTAAGGCAGCAAATAAGCTTTTAAGTATTTTTAATCTAAAATTATTGTATTGTATTTTTTCAGACAATGTACATATCCGCATGTATTGTTATTTCATTTTTCTTTGCCTATTTCCTGTATACATGTTTTGAACTGCCCTTGGCCACGATTATCAATGCAACTTTTAAAGGACTTGGTAAGTTTGTTTTGTTTTCAATGAATTTGACCATAGTAACATTTTCTTGATAAAAGGATCAGCTCCGAAACCTATTAATTTAGCAGAAGCAGCAAGCGCTCCAAGAAAGGAGAACAAAGAAGAGAACACTGTACCAGTTTAGGAATAAGCGTAAAATTATAACTACTATTGTTTTAGTACATTTACGAAAATAAATACCTGAAGCAAAAAAATCATTGTGTTTAATGTTTATTTGATAGCCAATGTTTGGTAATTGAAAATGTTCCCATAATTTTCTACAGTAATTATAGTAACTTATGTCAAGCCAGTGTATCCGTCCGTTTCCGAGGCCTGTTGTTACTTCAACTCTAACAGTCTTATTTAATAGAATTCGCTAAACAGATGAATAGTTGTACAGTGCATAAGGATAATGTAGAATATAAATTTGTAAAATAAAAAAATAAATAAAATTTGTATCTGTTGAATGTTGAATCGGATAAAAATGGAAACCAAAACTCAGGGCCGGCCTTAGCCATCTTGGCGCCCCAGGCGAGTAAAATATTTGGCGCCCTCTTTTTAATTGCAAATTATATAACCTCCTTCTCCAGAATTAAAAGGATGAAACTTGTATTTCACTTATAAAATTGATGAAAAATTAGTAATTGTGCTTTAAAGAATAACTGTGTATAATTCTACTATGCAAGTAATAATAAATAATTTTATCCTGTTAATATTGATGTCTTTTAAATTTGAAAAAGTCAAACAAAAATACACTTACGCCTAATTTTTTGACAAAGTTCTAGCCCTTAAAACTCGGTTAAGTGAAATTTTAGAACTCATTTGAGTTCTTATGTGTTAGAACTTCGATTTAGAACTTTTTTATAGATAGAACTTCGATAAAATTACGCCCAATTTCTTCACCAAGTTCTAAATTCCCTTTAAAACACGATTCAGTGTTTCTCGGTTTAACGTTAGAACTTAGTTTTTAGAATATTTGGATTTCGACATTTTTTCACTTCTCAAGAACTCGATTAAAATCATCATTGAGCGCTTAGAACTTGTTTTTTTAGAACCTAGTTCAAGCATGTTTTTGAAACTTTTGAGTCACCCGGCAGTATTTTTTGACAGATATTTCCTTCAGTTCGAAACAAAATACTAATAATTTTTGACTTTGCCCTTATTTTTGATTTTTTCTTGTAATATGTGTACCTATTTTTATTTTTGTGGTGCCCGATGCGAGGTGCTTATGTGCGTATATCTTCCCCACTATTCTATTTTAATTTAAACGTTGAAAAAACGAAATTATAAATAAACCGCCTTTTAAGGCACTAGACCACCGAATGCGAGTGTCTAATTTTATCAAAGTTCTAACTATAGTTAGCTAGTTGCCTATGCTATGTGGTTAGGTGCGTTGGCTGCTAAGCAGAACGTCGTGGGTTCCAGTCCTACTCGTGTTCATAAAGTTTTTATTTCATCTTTCACTTGTAGTGCCTCTTGCGAAGACCTGACAAAACTTCCAAGAGTATCAATCTGCCATAAAAAAAGTGCTTCTCAACTTTGCCGTTCGGAATCGGAATTCAATTTTAGGTCCCCTTAATTCTTCACATGCACTCAGAGAATTGTTGATGAGAGTAAGCCACTTAGGCCTTGGCTCTTCAATAGCTGTCGCGCCACTCTATTAATTTTTATTCTAACTATAAACAGAGTTCTAAATTGAAGTTTTAACGCGTTAGAACTTGCAGAAGAATTGACTTAGAACTCAAATGAGCTCTAAAATTTCACTTAACCTAGTCTTAAGGGCTAGAACTTGCAACGATATGTAAGCTGTTCCTATTTAGCATTTGCAATCGTATGCAAATACACCATTATACTGTGATCCACAGGATCTCAAGGGTTTTGGTCTATTTTGAGCAGGTTGTTCTGAGGGTGAGCTGCCGGTAGGCACGCTAGCATGGCCAAAAGGGTTTGTTCATCGGAGGGGTGGAATTTTGATGCTCCCCTTGGACTATACCATACCACAAAATAATCTTCTAGATATCGTTCCATAACTTCTAGTTTACCTCGTGTTAAAGGCACATTAGCATTAACAAAATGACATTTGGAAAGAGAAGAGAATTGTCTGCTAAAACAAAACAAGATGAAACTTCAACAACTTCACAACTTGTTGATTTGTATCTATGTTGAAGTTATGCTGGCTGACGCTGGGTCGCCATACCCTAAAGCCGGCACTGCCAAAACTAAAAGGTCTCGTACCGCAAATTGGGATTCGTCCGATATATATATTTTTTTTTAACTCTTCATTTCTTAGGCTCATTGGGTTGAACCTTTTTTTATAATCTTTCCTCCTTCTTGTAGTTGGTAAAACGCGATTTAAACTATTAAAATCATTAACGAACGAGCTAAACTGGAAACGCATTTATTGTTTTCCTTTTGATTTCAATAATGGAGTCGCGTGAACTTAGCCGCGGTTTTTCTACAAAACTTATTTTTGTTGTGAGTTCTGGGCGTATTTCCAATAGTTCTGGAGTTCCTTATACCAAATTTCAATAGTTCTGGCAAAAATCCATCAAAATTTGGACTTTGAAAATTTTGCACCCAAAAAAATGTTAACAACCCTCAAGAGTTCTGATGCAATAAATATGATCATAACCAATGTTCCAGGAGTTCCTCATACCAATTTTTCTGATTTTTGCCTTTCATAGCCAAAAAAATGCATTTTAAATTTGTATGCACAAAAGTGCATTCCTAATTGTTTAAAATATTCGATGGCTACAATGTCTCTAGCGGCAATAGTTCTGAGGTTCCTCATACCAATATTATCATATTTTCCTAAAACGCGCCGAAAAATCCCAATTAAAATTTTCAACCTAACCTACAAAAAAAGTAGCCGCACTTTTGTCACGTCCAGGAGTTCTGATGCAATAAATATATTCATTACCAATATTCTAGGAGTTCCTCATCCAATTTTTGAAATTGATGCCCTAAAACGTCTAAAAAATGCATTTTTATTCGTATGCACAAAAGTGGATTTACTATTTTTTAGCAATTCTGATGATAAAAATGTAAAAAACCAAGAGTTCTGAACCTCATAATACTTATATTAAATAGTTCCGGCATTAACTAGCCCTCAGACTAGATTTTTATTACTCAGACAAAAATGCATTTTTTAGTAGCCTCAACCCTATCAGTATGTAGGTAGTAGGTACATGTATATAAATATAAATATAGGTACAACAATATACCTTCTCAAAAATGTGTATTACTTAAATCTAAAATGGCATTGGGAATATATTGACAATTTAGAATTATTTGAGTTGACAAAGGACAATACAGAGGACAAGACAATGCGAAATGATAGGCATTACTGTCAGCCTGTCAGTTGAAATGCAGTTTAGTTTATACGCAGTTTCATACAAAGAAAGTGAATACTGCAGTTCAGTTGCTGCTAAGTGCAGCTGCACCTAATGTGGTTTTTACTTTTAAAGTAATTGTTCAGTCGTTTTTATAAGTTATAGTTTTGATTAATCTATTTTTGTTATATTTATATTTATATTTATATTTACGTTTACTTAAATCATATAATCATTATCTATGTTTATTTATGCTATAATTATTATTGTGAATCATCTACGCTAAAAATGTAACATGTAAAGCTCTAGTAATGTTTTTAATCTCTCTTTTGCACCTGTTCGTTAATTTTGCCTATTGCCATTTCACGAAGTAAGATCTCGAAATCTTTCTCTTTTGATTGTAACCACCAAGCAGAAAACATCAAACGTAAGAATAAAATTAAGTATACATTGAAATCAAGGTCTTCACATTTCGCCGAAAATTATTTTTCTCGTTGTCGTCGTCGCTTGAATGAATTCTTCATCAGGGTCGTTATATTCTGCTAAGCCTTAATAATCAAATACAGATCAATTTATTAATTATTCAGTAATATTAGGGGTATTCACGATCTGTTGCAACTGGTATTTTATCGTTGCAAAAGTTCAAAAATTCTTGCACCACATTTTTGAGAAGGTGTATTGATGTACCTATGGGTCTATGAAATAACTCCCACGAAATTAGTCCCACTTTTAAAAACGAAATAAGTCCCACCAAAAATTGCTATTTTGAAAATGGGAGTTATTTCGTTTTTAAAAGTGGGACTTATTTCGTCAATTGGTGGGACTTATTTCGTTACGCGTTTTTATTTTAAGTGGTACTTATTTCGTTTTGAATGGGAATAAATTCGTTTTGTAAAGTGGGAGTTATTTCATACCCCTTCGACGTGTGTTTTTTTCGAGGAGCCAAATACTTCTTATTTGAAATCGCATTAAACAATGAAAAAGTGCGACTTATTTCGTTTATGAAGGTGGGACTTAATTCATTTAAGAAATATATTATTCAAGGGGGAGATTATTTTGGTGGGACTTATTTCGTTTTCAAAAGTGGGACTTATTTCGTGGGAGTTATTTCATAGACCCGTACCTATATTTATACATATTTATATATATGTAGGTACCTACTACCTACATACTGATAGGGTTGAGGCTACTAAAAAATGCATTTTTGTCTGAGTAATAAAAATCTAGTCTGAGGGCTAGTTAATGCCGGAACTATTTAATATAAGTATTATGAGGTTCAGAACTCTTGGTTTTTCACATTTTTATCATCAGAATTGCTAAAAAATAATAAATCCACTTTTGTGCATACGAATAAAAATGCATTTTTTAGACGTTTTAGGGCATCAATTTCAAAAATTGGATGAGGAACTCTTAGAATATTGGTAATGAATATATTTATTGCATCAGAACTCCTGGACGTGACAAAAGTGCGGCTACTTTTTTTGTAGGTTAGGTTGAAAATTTTAATTGGGATTTTTCGGCGCGTTTTAGGAAAATATGATAATATTGGTATGAGGAACCTCAGAACTATTGCCGCTAGAGACATTGTAGCCATCGAATATTTTAAACAATTAGGAATGCACTTTTGTGCATACAAATTTAAAATGCATTTTTTTGGCTATGAAAGGCAAAAATCAGAAAAATTGGTATGAGGAACTCCTGGAACATTGGTTATGAACATATTTATTGCATCAGAACTCTTGAGGTTTGTTAACATTTTTTTGGGTGCAAAATTTTCAAAGTCCAAATTTTGATGGATTTTTGCCAGAACTATTGAAATTTGGTATAAGGAACTCCAGAACTATTGGAAATACACCCAGAACTCACAACAAAAATAAGTTTTGGAGAAAAACCGCGGCTAAGTTCACGCGACTCAATAATGGAGAGAAATCGACATGACATTTACGAAATATTAATATCTAACAATAATTTCCTTATGTAGGCTCTATTCAACCTCAAAACGCATTAAGCTTATTATGGGACTATGCTGCAATGATACTGTGAACGCAACCAAAAAATTTGTAAAGCATCAAAAATTGAGATAAAATCACGCCCAGCATATTCAAATAAATCAATCGATACAATATGATATGGATATTTCGGGTTGATTTCCTGCATCAACGCAACGGTTCCATTTGATTATTGCGTTTAAATTTCTTTCAAATGCTGCATGATGCAATAGGCCAGTTCCACCCAACAACATCTCCCTGAGATCTCAATGTCACTTTGACTGAGGCAAAATCATTTGGTGGAACATAATTCTCAGTTCTCATTGAGATAAAATGGTTACGTTACAAATTGTTGTTTAACATTATGTCAGTCACGTCAAAATAGCAGAGTGAGAAATCGAATCCAAAATATTTTCATCTCAGAGATCTCAGAAAAAAATCTCAATTCTCAGGTGAGATTTTTTGTTTCACCTTTCACTTAAAAATCTTTGAGATCTCTGAGATCTCAGTTTGATGTTGCCATTGCACATGCCCGGCCAAAAGCACAACATTCTTCCCTGGCGAGAGTCTTTTCAATTCCCAGATGTGGCTCATGTAACCACTTTGCTAATTTGCGTTGCAATTTATCCGGAATCATCAATTTGTGATTTCTAAACAATAATCCATTTTCAAAATGCAATTCTGATTTGAGTTTATGAAATACTCGGCAAAAGTCGTTTAAAGAACGGCCAGTCATTAATGGCGTATTCACATACATACGTGTTTTAGGTTTTCTTCCGATTCAAGTAGCCGTAGTCTTTTGACACACAAACAGATTTTGTTACAGAATGAATTACTCCCCTTAACTCATTCTCCCTTTCTTCTCCCTCAGAACTATTGTTCAATTGCACACGAGAAAGACAATCAGCCAATAGCATGTGCTTTCCGGGTTTGTAAACGATTTTCGTTCCCGGGAACTTAATCTCATGAACATTCTCTGTAATCTCGGTGTGACACCGTCAATATCACGCAAATCCAAATCTTCGAGAGGCTTATGATCACTCTCAACAATGAATCTATGTCCGTAAACGAAGTTTTTAAAACGTTCGCATGCAAAACCCACAGCCATAAGTCCTTTTTCTATTTGTGCCCATCTTTGTTCCGATTTAGAAAGAGTCCTAGAGGCAAATGCCACAGGATGCTCTTCTTGTAATAACCCCGATCGAAGCCCATCTTTTGACGCATCTGTCTGAATGACAATCGGTTTAGCTGGGTCGTAATTTTAGAACCGGATCGGAAGTTATAATTTTCTTCAGATTTTCAAGTTCACGTTCATGTTTCTTATTGCACTCAAATGGAACATTTTTTCCCAATAACAATCGTAAGTCTGCCGTCATTTTAGACAGACTCGGCATGAACTTTGCCAAATATTTGAACAAACCCAACAAACGCATTACGCCCCTTTTATCGGTTGGTTTTTGAATTCTAAGAATTACTTCGATATGTTTTTGTGCCGGTTTAATTTTACCGTCTGATAAAATGTGACCCATAATTTTACTTCCGATTTACGGTACTGAATTTTTTCTCGATTAAATTTGACATTATTCAGACGCGCACGGTCAAGAACAGTCGACAAAATTGTATCATGTTCTTCTTCATTAGCGGCCTCTATTCCAATGTCGTCAAAATATACAAAAACACCCGGTATGTCAGCAAAAATCTGAACCTGAACCATACGTCTTTAAAAAAATTTTGGCGAAACATTCAAGCCAAATGCTAATCTTTCAAATTTATAACGCCCAAAAGGAGTCATAAATGTCGTTAATTCAGAACTCTTTTCAAACCGTTTGAGCAATCCAAAACAGTATATTAAAGTATCTTTTTACCAGTTCTAGAGTCAACTCATCAATGGTGGGAAAGGAATCAAAAAATGTTCACGTCTAGACACTTTTATTGAGTAGTTTTGGATCAAGGCAAATCCTTAAATCGCCATTCGATTTTTCCACTACCTGTTAATTGTTAACCCAATCTGTCGGATGCGACACTGGTGAAATGATTCCATTTTCTTATGTGTATTGGAAAAATTAGGTTTTCCTTCGGCTTTTTTGGTCACTTTGATCGTTGCAATGAAACAAGGTTGTTACATTCGCTTTTCCCGACGACGTTTCGGCAGGGGTTGCTGCCTTCCTCAGGGGAACTTTATTGCACATGAAATACAAAACACTTAGTACAATATTGTGGACAACAAGAATAAGAAAAAACTTACAATTTAACAATTAAATTTTAAAACGGTGTACAAAAAAACACTTCTAATTAAGAAGTTCAGTCTATAACTACAAAAAAGAAAGAGAAAACTTTTATGAGGAAACAAGGGAGCAGTATACAGATGATATACTCTGTGTGTCTTGCTTGCGATTCATATTGTTTTTGTTGTTCAGGATGTGGAGCGTTTCGAGTGTATATCGCTTAGAGGTGTGTTTTTCCGTTTGAAGAACTTTAACACCATCGAAATCCGGAGAATGACCTTTGTCTATTGAATGGGTCGCCAATGCGGTTTTAGCCGGGTTATTGCTTTTGATGTCAGATTTGTGGTTGGACAATCTTTGGCGCAAGAATTGCTTGGTGGTTCCGATGTAGCAAAGGTTACATGTTTCGTCAGGTTTACCTTTACAGTTTATTTTATAAATAACGTCAGTGCGTTTATCTCTGTCTATTGGGGTCTTTAGTTTGGTGAAAAGGTGTCTAATTGTCTGGTTAGATTTGAAAGCCAATCGGACATCTTGGATGTTTTTGGTGACAACTTGCTTAAAACTCTCAGCCAGTTTTGGAACATAAACAATGCTTTTGAAGTATCCTTTGTTATTGTCTTCACTTTGTTGATTAGCGCGTCTGCATTGTTGTTGTAAAATTAAGCCGCGAATAATTGCTGGCGGGAAACCGTTGTCGCTTAAAATTTTAGTCACTTTGATGGTATTTGAATGGTGGAATCTTTCGTCACTTAACGTGAAAACTTTGTTAATTAAATTGGAAGCTGTGTTGAAGATTATGTGTTTGGCTTGGTTGGACCGGAAGTTGATCAGACGTCCTGATGCTGTTGGTTTTTGAAACCAATCAAACGACAATTGGGTGTCCATACGGTGGATTTTGACATCAAGGAACGATATAGAACTGTTATTTTCATTTTCAACAGTGAACTGTAGTTTGGAGTGGAATCCGTTTAGGATCAATAATAAATCTGCGACTTTGTCCTTGTCCATAACCGCAAATATGTCATCAACATACTTCACTATAAAATTTGGCTTGGCATTACATCCAGTTAAACATTCGTCAAGTAAATGGTCCATTACCAAATCAGCAATCGTAGGCGAAAGAGGGTTGCCCATTGGCATTCCAAAAATTTGTTTGTAGATAATGTCTTTAAACTGCAAATAGTTGTTGTCTTTCAAGCAAAAATCCATGATTTCAACAAATTTAGTTTGGCTGATTTTGGTATGTCTGCTAATCGTATCCCATTTCTTTTTAATAATATTAATAGCCAATTGTACTGGGATGTTAGTAAATAATGAAATAACATCAAACGAGACCAATACATCATTACTTTGTAATTTAACATTTTTCGCTTTGTCAACAAATTCGTAAGAATTTTTTACAGTGTATTTTGTTTCGTTCGTCACTGATTGTAAAATTCTACCAACAAATCTAGAAAGCTCATAGCATGGTAAATTCAAAGATGATACAATAGGCCGCATAGGCATGCTCGGTTTGTGCGTTTTAGGTAGTCCGTAGATAGAGGGAAGCTGCGCGGTGTATGTTGTCATTTTGTTCTTTTGCTTATCATCTATGTGTTTGTTGTTGTGGAGCCACTTAACCAACTCATTGTTTCGGTTCTGTAGTGTTGTTGTTGGGTTATGTCTAACACGCCAATACGTACTTCGGTCAGAGAGAAGTACACTCATTTTGTCATCGTATTCATTACGCTCCATCGCTACAGTCACATTACCTTTATCCGCTGAGAGAATAATAATATTTTTGTTTTGCTTGAGGAAAGAGATAGCTTGTTTGTTGACATTAAGCACATATTTGGCAAACTGGTCGTTGTTTTGACTACGTTGAAACGAGTGCAACAACTGAACTTCTTAATTAGAAGTGTTTTTTTGTACACCGTTTTAAAATTTAATTGTTAAATTGTAAGTTTTTTCTTATTCTTGTTGTCCACAATATTGTACTAAGTGTTTTGTATTTCATGTGCAATAAAGTTCCCCTGAGGAAGGCAGCAACCCCTGCCGAAACGTCGGGAAAAGCGAATGTAACAACCTTGTTTCATTGCAACGATCAAAGTGACCAAAAAAGCCGAAGGAAAACCTAATTTTTCCAATACACATAAGTAAATATTCATTGGTCAATACATTATTTTCGATTCCATTTTCTACCATTTCATCAAGCTTTGGTTTAAGTGTTTTAATTATCGTGTCTGGAAAGCTTGATCTCGGCGCTGGTGTAATTGCCCGTGTTAATAGCGGAGCCTAGGTAGACAAACTCTTCTACTACCTCGAAGTTGTATGCGTCTATTGTGACGTTCTGTCACCATCGGTGTTGGGTGCCCTTCCTCGAAGACAGCATACACTTCGTTTTGCATTAAATGAGGTATCGCTAAACCCACTTTCCCGCTTCTGTCTCAATTCTCACAAAGGCGCCATTGACATCACCCTGTGTTCTTCCTATTATATCAATATCATCGGCGAGCGCGAGAAGTTGAACAGATTTTTGGGAGATAGTGCCTCTGGGGTTGACGGTGGAGTTTTGCACTATCTTCTCAAGAACGATGTTAAAGAAATCGCCCGATAGCGCAGCGCCTTGTCTGAATCCTTTTTTGACGTCGGTCGAAAGATTCCGTAAGCTCATTTCCAACCTTCATGGAGCAGTGTGAGTTCTCCATCGTCATTTTGCACAAGCGAACGAGCTTGGCAGGGATGCCAAAACTATACAAAGCTTTATACAGTTCGTCTCTGTAGATGCTGTCATACGCGGTCGATGGTCGATGGTTGACTTTCCTGGCCTGAAGCCACATTGATAAGTTGTAGTTGGCGCAGTTTAGAGGATCTCCCTTTTTCAGGGTTATATATATATATATATTATATTATCAATTTATCATTAAGGACAAGATGTAGAATCGACAATCTTCTCTAAAGGACGGATCAACGAAAAAAAAAACAATGGCGCAAATTTTCAGTCAGCCCTCGTTTAAGCAATAAAGTCTTCTCAACTTAAAGTTAGTCCGTGGTTCAAAGTTGATCCTCATTAATTATATTGATGAAGTTTTTCACGTGATTTAAAAATCACTGACATTAAAAAAAGCTATGTGAATCTCAATAATTTAAGCATCATATTCACACATTAAATTCTGATCAAGCATGGGAGAATGTATACCTAAGTTAAAATTTCATACGTAGGATACGTTGCGTTGTGTATATGCATGAAACAAAATCAAAATCTTTTGATTTTCGGTCAATCAGGCAGCTATGCTTGACGTTGTGTAATGTGTATATTAGTGATTGAATACTTGATCAAGCTACATAGGCAATTTTGACAAAGATTTTATTTTGAAACTCGTAGAAAACGATCGTTGTTGTTGTATCAAAATACAAAAATTGAATGATTGAAAGACTCATGCTTGATGTGTGTGTATTCAACGTCAAACAGAATTTACTAACAAACGCTCCCATTCTTGATGAGAATTCGATGTGTGTATAGGCCACTGATCAGTTATAACAAGATGAGAAAGCTTGCTGTCAAAATGACATTTGCCTACGAACTAAAAAGCAGGTTAGCTGCAAGAGTATGCGTGTAATACAAACTAAAAAAGTAGGTTAGCTGCAAGAGTATGCGTGTAATACAAACTTAAAATGCAGGTTAGCTGCTAGAGTATGCGTGTGATTGTAATAATGATACAATTGCCTACATAATAAAAAGCAAGTTGCTTGCAAGAGTATGCGTGAATAAAAAATAAAATTTGAGGTATTTGGAGGGTAAAACGTAGGTAGCTTCCCAATCTTGTTATAACTGATTAGTGGTATGCCACTTTACAGCCTACGTCAATCCACTTTTGACATTTCTAATATACATATTTTCAGATTTCGTTTTTATGTAACTCTGCAATTTTAATTTCACACCAATTGTGTTCTGACCTTAAAATGTTTGCATATCAAATTCCAGACATGCTGGCAGTGCTTTTTTGCAAAACATATCAAACTTCACACAATTCCAATATGACATTTCATTTTACAAATCGAATAATTTTTTCAGGCGCCCATTTAATTATTTATTCTCGCTGTCAACCTCATCAATTTTTGTCACCCTCTTGAAATAGGTAAGTCTCACATTTTCATTAACCTTACCTACAGCTATTTGATTTTTCTCAATCTCATTTTAAAGGTCTATTTTTAAATTAATAAAATAAAATGGCATCTGCACAAGTTGACAAAATCAAGAACACCATTGATAATAGCTTGAAGGACCACTCAAAACCCTGGTCACAAGCGTTTGAGTTTCTGGAAGCTAAATTAAATGTTCCCCGGCTGTATATATTTTTTGGTGAGTAATGCGTTTTGTCTCAAGAGTTTTCCATTCTCCCTGGCGAAAAATTGAAAACAGTCAAGTGTACTACATATTTTTTTAAACGAATTTAACATGCTGATACCTCGTTCATTTGCTTTGCTCGTCATCGTTTCCATTGATTTGCCACAAAATTTACTACGAGATAAAATTCCTTATCTATAGCCCCTAGCAGAATTTAGACAATACCTTTAATTTATAATAACCGTACCTAATGTTTACTTATATACCCATACAACTCAGTCTTTATACTGTAGCTTTAATTAAATTCTCTGACAAGAATACAGTCACAATTTTTGATTCAGGTGACACGTCAATTAGTTTATCAAAGCAGTTAACTACGAGACGAAATTCCAAATTTGTAAATTATTTATTTTTTTTATAATTATTATGCCAAAACCATCCCGTATCAGAGCTGAGCAATTTGGTTGCGATGATCTCGGAAGCGCAATTGTAAAGAAATTGTTTAAAGGTAATACACGAAAAGTGATAAGTTTGCTAATTATTAAACCAAGATAGTTGACGTCTTTGTTCTATGACGTGTTCCTCGCAACTCTTTCGAATTAACAATAAATCTTAATTAGGGTTGAGATCAAAGTTGATAGTGAAGCTTGAAATGATGCTCAAAAATGAATCCGGTTGCGGTTAACGTAATGAATTCTTGATATTTTTTGTTGTAATTTTTTTTTATTTCATCAAATTATGTATTTCCAAAAATTAACTAGCCTTTAGGACTCCGTCTGCTGGCCCAATTGAAGCTTCTATTTCATGTAAACTGCCATGTAAATATCATCAGATATCGGCAATAAGTAACTTGGGTTAAAACTAGTTTATAATTGGAGAACAACGTTGTCATTTTTCGTGTTGCCTACACTTAAATGACCAGTTTCCTTAATTACAAGCCAAACGTTACAAAACATTGTGGATGCCTAAGGTAAGCAAGAAGCAACCGACAAATGTATTATTTCGCAATTCGAAAACATCATCGTTAGTGGAGCTTTAAAAAACACAAATGTCATCTCCGTAATGCTTGTAATCGATTCGATTTAATCGTTTTTTCTAGGTGCAAGTTAACTTTTTGTCATATTATGTGTTTATTCTGTTGTCATATTTGGTACTTATTTTTCCAGCTTGACAGCTCTGGAGAACCAAATTCTAAGTAACTTATACTCTTTACAGTTACTTAAGTGCGTGTGGTTCAAAAGTTTATACTTACTTACTTAGCCGGCTCCCAATCCATGAAGGATCTCAGCCTGAGACACAGAAGCCTTCCATCGGGAAGTGTCCCTCGCATTCACCCTCCAGTCGCCTCAACCAAGCGCTCTGGCAACCGCAGTCTTTTGGTTCTTGTACCGCAGCTTCGGTCTTCCTTGTCGTCTCGAACCTGTTGGCTGTGAAGAGAAGACTTTCTTGGTTGTTGTCGTCCATTTGGTTGATGTGGCTGAGCCAATATAATCGTCTTTTCTTGGCTTTCTGGACTACGTACAGTTCGCGGTTTAACATTCTTTTCCATTCGCCATCGTCACATACCGGACCGAAAATCCCTCGAAGAATTTTTCTTTTGAAAGTGCTCAGTGTCATTTCCCCATCGTCCAACACTCGGCGCCTTAGAGTTCGACTGGTAAAATAAAAAGTTTGGCTTGGGCTTAAACCCAAGTAGCAGCGGCTCGCTAGGGTGTCGTTTGTGGGATTAATGTTTGTTCCAAGGTAGGTGAAATCCTTAACTACCGAACTCGAAATTGCTGCTACCAATAGTGAAGTTTTCTCCAAGGCGGTGGATAGATGTTCTTTTGTTTGTTGATAGCATGCACTTTGTTTTGTCCTCATTCACTTCATGACCAACGAGCTTCGCCTGTTCTTCAACTTCAAGCTCTCTGCGAGCGACCGTTGATGTCTATTTCGTCCCCATAGCCTAGGAGCTGTGTGAATTCGTTGAAGATAGTGTTTTCCGTGGTCACATCTGCCTAGCGCACTATCTGCTGAAGGACTATGTTGAAGAAATCACAAGACAGCGCATCTCCTTGTCTAAACCCTGCGCATGTTTGAAACAACTCTGATGAGCTGTGACCCATTTGTACACTGCAGTGCGTATTTTCTAGCGTCATGCGGCACAGCTGGATCAGATTGTTTGGGAACTCAGACATCACCACCATAAGCTCTTGGCGGTGGAGGCTATTATAAGCAGCTTTGAAGTCGATGAAAAGATGGTGAGTTTCGACTTGAAATTCGTTGGTCTTTTCCAGGATTTGCCTTAGTGTGAATATTTTGTCTATCGTTGTTCTGCCTGGCCTAAAGCCACACTGGTACGTGCCGATAATTGTGTTCCTGATCGGTTTAACACGCTCACACAGTACGTTGGATAGGATTTTGTATGCAACATTAAGCAGGGATGTGCCTCGGTAGTTTTTGCATGACATCATATCGGCATATGGAGCTTATCGACCAGTCAGTGGGCATGCATTCTCCCTCCCACACTTTGTTGATGACCTGTTGCATGCGGTTTATCAAAACATAGGAGTCTATTCTATTTATTTAATCCGTTAATTATCTAACGTTAATATAAACTTATAGCTATTTACATAATTTTTAATTTAAAATTTTAATTAACATAGAAATAAATAAATACTATAACATATTAAAAAAGCCATATTTAAAGAGTTCCGCAGGTATTCCATCCGAATCGGCGGACTTGTTATTTTTTACCTTTTGGATGGCTCTTTCTACCTCTTCTGTGCTGGGGGCTGGGACTGGGTCTTCATTGACTGGTTTGCTTCTCTTTCGTCATAAGCTCGCGCGACATTTTGCGCATTCAACAGCTGTTGGAAGTGCTGCTTGAAAACATCTACAATTCCCTGTGCTTCGGTGACTATGTTTCCTTCACTGTTTCGAAGAGTTTGTGTCCCGGTTCTGAAACCAGAAGCTAATTGCTTCGATCTTTTGAAGAAACGCCGGGTGTTGTTCTTGGCCTGAGACTCTTCAAGATCTTTGAGCTGAGAAACTGCGGATGCTCTTTTCTTACTTCGCAGGATCTTTTTCTCATTTCCCCTTTTTGTTCGGTACACTTCTCTTGCTGCCCTTATTTTCCGTTGCAGCATCTTCAAACGTGCATTTTCCGTCTCTCTTTTCAATAACGCGCATTCATCATCATACCATGGGTGCTTTTTCGGGGCTAGGTTACCAACCTATGGTGGTCTCGGCTACATTTTTAATTGTTTCGCGATATTGGTTCCACAAGGTGTTACAATCTGTGGTATTTGGGAGGACGGCTGAGAGTCGCTGTCCCTGGCATTATCCAGAGTTCTAAGGCAGCCGATGTTGAATTTCTTTCTTTGGGCCGCACGTGTTTTTTGTCGTTTGATTTCCGAGCTCTAAACTTAGCCACTACCAGAGAGTGGTCAGAGTCGACATTTGCTCCTCGGAAAGTGCGCACGTTCAAGATGTTGGATACGTGCCCTGCGCCGATTAGCACATGGTCGATTTGGTTGGTGGTTCGACCATCCGGAGATTGCCAGGTTGCTGTGTAGATCTTTCGTCTTTGAAACCTAGTGCTACTTACCACCGTATTACGAGCTGCACCAAAGTCGATTAGTCGGAAGCCGTCATCTGTTGTAACTTCGTGGAGGCTGTGCTTTCCAACTAATCCGCCAAATATGTCTTCCTTCCCGATTTTTGCATTGAAATCTCCGAGTACGATTTTGATGTCGTACTCTGGACAGGCTCCGTAGGCTCTATCCAGGAGGTCGTAGAAATCCTCCTTGCTAGACTCCTCAGCATCATCGGTAGGGGCGTGTGCACATATTAAACTTATGTTTTGTAGTGTGGCCTTGATGCGGATTACAGCCAGGCGATCACTTATTGGCTTGAAATCCATGACTTACGATCTTAGCCGATTTCCCATGCATTCTTTGATGACAGCTGTAATAAACGTCGCAATTTTTTCTTTTCATTTTCCCTGATCCTATCCACCGTATTTCCTGGATCGCAGTAATGTCTGCCTTATACTGCGAGAGGACAGATTCAAGTTTCTGAGTTGCACCTGGAGTGTAGAGTGTTCTTACATTCCAGGTACAAACTCTCAATGCATAGTCCGTTGTCGTTCCGGGTCTGGTTACCATAAGAGGGGGGTCATTATCTGAGGCTGGTATCTCTCTCATAACTGTTCAAGTTTTTTACTGTGGAGGGGCTGTTAGCCCCTCGCACTAACCTCCAAATTTGTTGGGCCGTTGATTAGGTGCTTTTGTTTCTCCGTTTTGCACCCGCGCTTACAAGTTTCGCAAGTTATATCTAGAGATATAACCAGTACCTTTGGTTACCACGAGGAGGTAAAGTAATCACTTGGTGTGTAGGAAAAGTTACAGCGGATCCTACAACACCCAACCACCGAGCCAGCTGTTTTACCTTCCGATGAAACCTCCGAACTTCATTCCTGCTGTTGGCTCTCTCAACATCCTCGATCTGACGCTTCTCATGCTCATTCTTTTTTCTCCCGAGAAGCTGGCGTTCCTCTCTTCTCTTTTGCTCGTAGAGTTCACGAGTAGCTCTTGTCCTTCTATGCAGGGCCGCTTTTGTATGCCTCCTGCTTGGCTGCATTGGCCTGCCTGCATTCTTCGTCAAACCAGGGGTTTCGTTTTGGTCTATCTTTGTTCTGCCTGGCCTAAAGCCACTCTGGTACCTGCCGATTATTGTGTTGCAGAAGGGTTCAAGACGCCCACAGAGTACGTGGGATTGGATTTTGCATGGAACATTAAGCAGGGATATGCCTCGGTAGTTTTCACTTATGGTGCTAGTGGTCACTTATATGGGGATGTTATTCCTAAACTTGAAGTCAATCCAGCTAAGCCTTTCGGCTTTAGACAAAGAAACGCTTTTCTACTTCTCTACAGTTTTAAAACCGATTTTAAAATTAAACGATAACGACGGTTTCTATTTATAATCAAACAGAAAATGCTGGAGCATTAAAAAATTCGTAATGTAATATTTTTGCTTAAAATTTAAAATTAATAAAAATTATTCCTTAAATGACAACTCACTCAGTCTCGCACCAAGCGATGCGTGCAGCGTCCAAGCAAGCTAACTTCTCAAAGGCAACATCCGCGTCGTTATCGCATCGCTCAGTTTAATGATCTCAATAAAAATCATACGAAAAAATATGAATTTAATTTCTTCGGGCATAGATTAAAGACCTTTCTAAAAATAAACAATAATCTCCTCCTCTAGATTCAGGCGTTCTCTTTTCTTCATCTCGATGCTCTTTATTGTCTTCAATCTGTTTTGCCTATAAACATTCATTGTATTGCGTGAAATTCATATTATTTGCATTATTTTGACAACAGCTAGAGAACATTTATAGAAATAGCATAGGCTGGCAGGAATTTTAGTTCGACCGATGTCCCTTTTGATCGCAAAAACAATGCGTGCATAGATTTTCTACGAAATAGTGAGAGATTTTATCAACAAACGTTAAATAGCAATTAAAATGTTTGAAAAACTAACAAATAAACTTGTTGAACTCCTGACCAGTGAAAATGGTTGGCTTTTTCAAATCGGTGAGGGATCCATCTCGCTCTGTTTTCTATATTGAAGAAAGTTTTGGACATTAATTTTTGTGCTAATTTTATTTGCAGCTGTTGCTGGAATCTGTGCTCTGTACTTGATCTTTGGCTATGGGGCACAACTTTTGTGCAACATCATTGGAGTCGTTTATCCTGCATACATCTCAATTCATGCCATTGAATCGAGTACAAAGGTCGATGATACCAAATGGCTAACCTATTGGGTAACATATGGCGTCTTGTCAATTATTGAATATTTCTCAGTGATTTTGACTTCGGTGATTCCTCTGTATTGGCTTTTGAAGGTGAGTTTTTGTGTTTTTCCAAGGGAACGGTCTTGAATAGTTATTGATTGCATTGCAGTGCATTTTCCTGATCTGGTGTATGTTGCCAATCGAAAACAATGGCGCAACCGTCATCTACTGTCGTGTCATTCGTCCATATTTCCTGAAACATCACCAGAGTATGTATTGGCTTGTATTGTAAAAGAATAATTAACATAATATATCCTTCACAGCCGCTGACAAATTGATGGACGATATGTTGGACAAGGCGAAGAAGTCCGTTGAAAGTGTCTACAAGAGCGACTAAACAATTTGTCCATCAGATTTCAAATAAACTATATTTTACTATGAAATATAGAATTTTGGTATAGCGTTTTTTCGTTCGTCTCGAATTTCACCGGTTTTATTGATGCTTTTTATCTCCAAGTCACATCACATCTTTCTAATAATTTGCGGACCTCGTATATATTTTTGAATTAAATATAAATTTGTCCATTTGTTGTACATTTGATTTGACATCAAATTAAAATACATAAATGTCATGATTTTCGCTAAACTTGCCTTTTATTCAACATTTTTATCGAATCAATGTTATTTATAAATCCATCGACTTGTACTTGTAACAATAAAGAAAACAAAAAGTAAACCAAAACACATTTATTCGTTCTTTTTGCTGTCAACTTCATTTTTAGCTTCCTGGTTGGCAATTCGCTGTCTATTCCTCCAAGCGCTCATGTATGTTTTGGGATGAATTGGCGCAAATCCAGCTATTCCGAGGAGTTCAGCAGCTGGGGTAGATAAATGTGCACCATTACCTAACCAATGGCGAATTCTTTCGAAATTAAATGACACGAGACGTTCGCCGTGTTCATTAATTAGAGGATCATAGGAGCCGACTTGTTCTATTACAGGTTGATGTTGGTTTTTTCTCCTCTTAAAAAGGAAACATATTTTGTAGAGAAGATTCACTCAAAGATTTTTCACATACCTCCATAACAACGATATGATAGAACGGTCTGTTTGTGCATCCCCATCGGACGCATCTTATAATTTTTGCGGAGCGTTTATAAAAACGACCGATACCACTTGCCGGTGATAGTGACATTATTTGTTTTTTTAATAATCTTTTGCTATTTTAAAATTGCAATTAAAAATTTTCCCCGAACGAGAAGAATATTGACAAAACTCATGTGGATGTCATTTTTTTTTACAATCTTGACAGCTAAGGATTTGCGATTGGGGTACGTTCAGAGGTTCAACTTTTTGAGTCCGTCCGCAAATAATTTTTAGTACTCATATTTATACCAGTCGGAAATTTCAAACAAGTTTGTGAGGGCAAAATACATTGGACGATTTTTAAGAGTGCGAAAAAACAACAAGAACAGTTCCTCTCACAATAATTGTGGTGGATTTACATGCATCTGCAACATCTTTATCTGCAAATTTTAAATAAAGTAAAGCTGGCGAGAGAGCTGCAGTTGAATTGCCGTTACTGAAGTGTATCTCAAAGGTCGTTTGACAACTACTCTGTTGGCTGACCGTACGGTAGTGCGAGAAAGCGGTGCGATGCGGGAAGCGAAGCGAGATAAATGAGAGATTTGTTCTTAATCTACTTCTCTCAATAAATTTATTATTTTCTGTATTACCCTGCGGCCACACGAGCAAGTTCTGGCTTGCCAGTAGCCTACATATATGATTTGTCAAATCTCTATTGGTGTACTTGGTGTGACGTAGGTGGCAAAAAACTTGCTAGTCAACTTGCCAGCAAGTTCACATTTTTTTTTCCATTTCAACGCTTTTTTACAAGCTTACCTGCTTTTAACATCCAATTTTTAATTTCGAACATGTCGCCAACAAAAAAAGTAAATTAAAATCCTCGCTGAACTAATATTCTAATTGATTTTTGTTCATTTTGATAAATTTGGCAAAACCTGTCAAATTACTTGCCCGTTTTACTTGCTCGTTTACTGGCTCGAAAATTCACAAGCCAGTTGACTGGCCAGAACTAAAGCCAGTACTAAAAGTTTGAATGTGTGAGTAAAACATTTGATTGTATGCCAACTTGCTAGCGCTCGTGTGGCCGCCGGGTTAATTAACTCTTTCATATTTAAATTAATCATCGCAAATTTGTAAACACACAACAGAGGAATAAATAAATTTTCATTTGTCAAACATCACAACCAAATTCAAAACAAACAATCTCGCTTCAACTCGCTCGAACTCGCTTGCAAAACTGGTTGGAAGAGTTTTGAAGCGAGTTGCTATGAGAGAAACTCCCACAAGATATCGCTTCACTGTACGCAGACTCATAAGAATCAATGTTAATATTTTTCTCGCAAAAAAACATGGCATCGTTTATCTTCAACAAATTAAACCAGATGTGGCTGCCCTTTTATTCGGAAATAAATACAGAACTAGCTAAATACAACAAAACTATCACCCTAAAAAGATTATATATCAAGTTATGCACAACGAAATAGTACACTCTACTAACCCAACAAGAATTTTATATACTGATGGCTCATCAACAGAAAATTGCACCTCATATTCAGTTATCGAACTTACTCACTCAGGATCAACGAAAACTCTTCACCAAGGCATACTTCCATTGACAGCGGGAAATTACATTGCAGAACTTGCAGGGCTTCATAAAGCAATACAACTAGCAAGAAACTGGTCCTGCAAAACACTTATTTGCACAGACAGCCTGGGAATCTTAAATGCACTAAAAAATCCTTCAAACAAATGTCAATCTATTCAATTTATAAAAAGAAACATCAATGAGCACATCGTACTCTCATGGGTACCAGGTCACATGGGAATTCCTGGAAACGAGGCAGCAGACTTGGCAGCAAAAGAAGCATAAAAAAGGCCCCTAGTAATAGAAACGCCCAATTTCTACCAAATATTTATAAATATGGGACAAGA
Organism: Sphaerophoria taeniata; assembly: GCA_943590905.1. Classification (NCBI taxonomy): domain Eukaryota; kingdom Metazoa; phylum Arthropoda; class Insecta; order Diptera; family Syrphidae; genus Sphaerophoria; species Sphaerophoria taeniata. The sequence goes on from OX016540.1 coordinate 49,156,035, forward strand.
AGTTCAAATGCACCAACTAGAAGAGGAATGGGCCAACAACAACAGTTTCCTTCGAACGCATCATTCCCAAGGAAGCCATATATCATACCATCCAAAACTCTCAAGGGAAGAGTGTATCACCTTGTTTCGCTTTAGAGTAGGGAAAATAATTTTCAACACCAAACATCTTTAGGCTAGGCGCGCACATGCAACTTTTTCGAAACCAAATAGTTCGATCGTTAGTTGCCCAAACATCGCGCACATAAGCAACTCCAAAAGTAATCAACGAAATAAACCAATAGGCAGAAAACATTTATTCACTTTTTCTATCTCATATACACGAAACAAAAAAGTTTCAAATTTGTCCTACTCTTTTGCTTATGAAAGAAAAGAGAAAGAGAAAGAAAAGAAAGGAATTGGTTTGAGGTGATCGTTTATTTTGTGTCAAAACACAAACTAAAAAGTTGTTCGAATGGGTGACAGAATGGTTTCTGCATGTGCGCGGACTCTCGTATAAGTCTATAGTGCTCAGTTTAGAAACCAAACAGTTTGGAAACTAAAAGTTGCATGTGCGCGCCTAGCCTTACACCCGTGGAAATGAAGAAAAGTGCAGTGACTGTAGAGTCTCCCTATCAATTCCACACATACTAGCGGAATGTCCAAAATCGAAATATCCACTCACAACGCAACTGACCACCCTACTCGATCCTTCCAATTTAACCACAGCAAAAAACATCAGAAGAGTAATAGCAATTCATAACAAAAATAATGAAGTTTTAAAAAAAATTCAAAACAAAACTTATAATTTCATGTACATATAATTATATTCTATAGTCTAAAAAAGCATTATATGGTCTTGCTTTAAATTAAGTGCTTCTAAATTTATTTATAAGTTTTTTTCAGCCCTATTAATAAACACAAAATAACCCTAACACAAGACTAACTCGTATCTCAAATTAGAATTCCTATTAATAAACGTGTGTTAGCCTTAAATGACAACTGTTAGCAAACGGATAACTTATTTCATTGATTTTTGAGTATAATACTACGTTTTCACCTACACCTAAATCACCTTTTTCGAGATTTAGAGCTAAATCTTCTTCTAAATCTCGAGATTTACCATACAAATCTTCTATAAATCTCCTCGATGATTCCAGGCTGAATGATTCCATGCTGTAATAACGAATCAAACATACCTAATTTTGGGAACTTATTCAGTTGAATGTCTTTTTTTTTTCTTGACAATCGATTTGACAGATTTGGTGGAAGAAAGCGTTGGATGTAGGCAAAACAATTGTTTTATTTTATTGTTATGTTTCATTGAATTTGTTTCTTTTTTCATTTAACCCGGCGGCAACGAGCAAGTTCTGGCTAGCAAGTTGGCATACAACCAAATATTTTACTCACACATTCAAACTTTTAGTACTTGCTTTAGTACTGGCTGGTCAACTGGCTAGCAAATTTTCCAGCCAGGATTTTTATTTCTATTTTTGCTGGCGACATCTTGGAAATTCAAAATTGAATGTTAAAAGCAGGGTAAGCTTGCAAAAAATACGTGAACTTGCTGGCAAGTTGACTAGCAAGTTTTTGCCACCTACGTCACACCAAGTACACCGATAGAGATTTGACAAATAATATATGTACGCTACTTGCTGACCAGAACTTGCTCGTCCGCAGGGTTACACATTCAAACTTTTAGTACTGGCTGGTCAACAGCAAATTTTCCAGCCAGTAAAACGAGCAAGTAAACGGCAAGTAATTTGACAGGTTTTGCCAAATGTATCAAAATGAACAAAATTAAATTAGAAAATTAGTTGAAACGAGGATTTTTATTTCTATTTTTGCTGGCAACATCTTGGAAAATCAAAATTGGATGTTAAAAGCAGGTAAGCTTGTAAAAAATCGTTGAAATGGAAAAAAAAATGTGAACTTGCTGGCAAGTTGACTAGCAAGTTTTTTGCCACCTACGTCACACCAAGTACACCGATAGAGATTTGACGAATAATATATGTAGGCTACTGGCAAGCCAGAACTTGCTCCTGTGGCCGCAGGGTAAGGGCTTCCTTTTTCTCAGACATTGACGATTGAGGATGCTGATATTGATAACGTTGAAGAAATTGTTCTCTCCATGTCCAACGATCCAGGGCCATCATCCAGGGTATCCATTCCAAGCTCGCAAAATATTTAATACGAATTGTTGACGTTTTTTCCTATATGTATGAATTCGTCTATCAAGAGCATTGCTAATTACAACAGCACTGCTTTGTAGAGTCAACAAATGTGATAGCAATAGTTTCAATACCATTCTTTTAACAAAATTTGCAAAAAATTGAAAAAAATAAGTTTTTATTTTTATGAAATCCTTTTTCCTTTTGTAAATTGTGAAATGTCATAAATATAACGGGAAAATAAATCTTGCAAGAGACAAGCTAAATCTTATTGGGCCAGTGAAAACACTTCGAGATTTATTTTAAATCTTCTTCGCTAAATCTCGGATTTTAAGGAACGAATATCTTTTTTTTTCAAAATATTTGACAACAATTTAAGGAAATGTTGTGTTGTGGTTTGGATTTGGCAAAACAAACTGACAAATCTAGTTTTGCGTCAATGGAGATTCTTTCTGAATACTTGGGAGACCCAAATACCAAGCATCTTCACCTCGATCTTCAATCAAATAACGATCTTCTCTCTGCGCTAGCAAAAAACGGTGTACTACATAGTAAATCAGTGATGCCAGATGAGATTTCAAAAATCCCACCAATTCAACAAAAAGAAACCACTATATTTGTACTAGACAAAACAAAAAACCACCATGTCGTTCTCTTACTTTAGATAACCTTTATTTACAAATAAAGCAAAGCATTTGTAGGTAAATAGATATGTATTTCGAAAAATATGTTGAATGTTTAGGTTAAATTAATATTTGACATTAAATTAAATTCATGTGAAACAGATTCTAAAGTTTTTTTACTTTCTTCATCTTCATTGTCCATTTCCGAACGCTTTATTTCATAAACATTTTCGGAATTGAATTTTGCCAACATAGCTTTTGAAGGCTCGAAATTGACACAGCCTTCGGTGCCTAAGCTATACTGAACCCTCAAAACTGCGTCGGTTGTTCCTATTTTCAGTCGATTCCTTAATTTGTTTTTACTATGTTAACCATGGAAAACGCCCTTTCAACTAAAGCGTTTGAGATTGGAAGGCACAAAAACGCTAGCGCGAGAGTGGAAATGTTGCCATATTTTTGTTCTCCGCTTGCAGTTTTCTTGCTTGAAATTGCAGCCCAAAACTGTTCTGCAGTGTCAAGGTCAGACCAATCGGATCTGTGAATTATATTCCACTCACTCACAACAGCATCCACGTTTTCGCAAATGTTTGGGAACCTTAATGCGAATGCAGAAATGTTTGGTTTTACTTGTGAGGTTGCTATTTCCGGTGAAAAAATACTCATATTTTCAAGGATGTCAATATTATCCGGAATTCTTGATTGTAGCTGTTCGCAAAGGACAATAAGAATCTCTCTGCACCTTTCCTTGCATACTAACAGCTCTCCCCTGTTTACCTGATCGCTGGCTTGCAAATAGTAATGTCCGAAGTTAATGCAACCGGATCGCATAGCTAAGTCTCGAAACGCAAATTTGTGTAAATTCTTTTTTTAAACGGTTTGCAATCTTGCTGGTGGAATTATCATATTTAATACCAAATATAATAATCCATTTAAATCCATAAACATTTTTAATGGGTCGGCATTAGCCGACTGAAATATTTTGTTATTTTGTTGTTATTAATGAAGTGCAAAGGAGTATAAAACAATGAAGGCTGATGGGTAGGTCGACTTAACTGGCATATTTTGAGAATAAAATGTTAAAAGATATAAATATTTTTTGTAATAAAACAACAGCATTCAAAACTTTTTCCCACCATAAATCCCACCATGATTTTTTTCCCACTATTTATCCCACCAAACAGATGATTTCCAACCATTTTGGTTGGAAAAACCACCAATCTGGGAACACTGTAGTAAATCATATCCCCTGTTTTTATACTTTCAACACAAGATGATGATGATGATGCTGACGACGACAACGGTGGCTGGTACTGGTAGTATGGTGTGTGAGAGTGCGAATTTGACTCAGGCTCAAACAATGTTTTGTACTATACCCAGCCCAACAGAAGTCCTTAGTCCTTATGCTATGTTCATGCTCCCGCTCGACTATAGGACGAAGACCGACGATTCGACGCGACGACAATAACGATTTCTTCGTTGCTGTTGTAGCTGTTGCCATCATCAACAACGTCTTGGTTCGTGCCCGTTTAAGTGTGTAGGAGTGGCAGCTGGCAGTGCTATAAGGAATAAATAAATGAAATGGTAGCCAATGTGGTTCTTTTTTTCTTGTTGTGTATATAACTTTTTGTAACCTCTTGTGTGCTATTGAATTTAAATTTCAGCATTGTACGTGCTTACTTATTTTGCTCATCTGATCTTTCTCTTTTAAATCTTTTTGGTGTTCTTAAAAGCAGAAACACAATGACGCTTTGCCGTCGATTTTGACAACTGCGAAAAGTTCAGCTATAGGAAATCTGTGTAACCTCACACAATGACGCTTTTCCTACGTACGCTTTTTTTGACAAACGTAAGAAAACGTAAAGAAGCCACCATCTGTCAAAAAAAAAGTTCAACTTGGTTGAACTTTTGCTTTGTCTGACAGCTCAACAGCTGTTTGTTCATTTGTTGTTTGGAGCAGCGTTACCACTTTAAAAAAAATGGAAGCGAAGTAAATTTGGGAATAAAGCGAAGTAGATTGAGAAAAAGCGAAAAAGATTTTAAAATAGTGTATTTTATATTGACCCTGAATACATAGACAGATCTACAATTAGAGCCGTGTGTGAATTGTGTTAAAATGTGTATACAAACTTGACTTTCGATTTAATTTTGACACTACATGGCGGATATGATGTGTTAAAATTTAACTAGCAAGCTAAAATATGACACTAGTGCTTAAATTTAACCAACATTCTAACCCAAGTTGCGCACGGCGTAAAATATTAAACACTTTAAAACAATCACGTAACTCATACTTTGCGTATATGTATGGGTTGACATTTCGTGTTTGTAAAGTGTGTCCGCTTATTGTTCGTGTATAAGGATAGAAACTTATCGATTATCTATTTTCCTGATGAAAATAAGAGAACTGTAGGCATAAAATTACTCAATGAGATAATCGAAGCAGATTTTGGAAATATCAAGTAAAATTGAGTGAAGTAGATTTCAAAACCTTCTTGATGGTGCGAAGTTGAAATAGATATTCAAAGTTTTTCAAAAATCGAAGTAGACTACTTCGAAAGGAGTAAAGTGGCAAATCTGTTTGATGATGATGGAGGGAGAACTGTCATTCAAAGCACACGTGAAGCGGGTGCATCGTAACTAGGGATTGCAATCCCGGAATGATTTTTCAATCCCGGGATTTCGGGATTCAAAAATTTGGATCCCGGGATAATCCCGGGATTTAAAGAAAAAATTAAAGATATTTGTGGAAATTTTTATTTTGTTTATTTGACAACTTAAAAAAAAAAGAAATAACTCAATAAAAACTCTTAAAAGCAACAACTCCATGATTATTTAACAAAAAATATTAACTTCTTAAAAAAACTAATTCATAAAAACTCTTAAAACTGCCAATTTCATAGAACATGGATTAAGTATAAATTGAAACCCGATTTGCTTGCATTTCGTTACTGATAAAGCCAGGTATTTATATAACAAAATAAGATTTCAAACAAAAGCTTTTCAGATGTTCAGTATTCTTAATTAGACAACGTTTTTTTTTATTTCCATTTTTGATGTCGGAAATTCTACTGCTTAATACATTTGATGCCATTTGCTGCTTTTACGCAATTTTACTTTTTTGCTATCTTTTGGAACATATCCCTCTTCTGCTCACTTTTACTCACCTTTCGTACGTTAAAACAACAAATTTTCAAATTTACCGGTTAATTTACTCCCCAGATGAGGTGCCTAGGTTTACTGAGATAGTATTGGTAAAAACACGCATGCTCTTGCAGTAAACTTGGACCGCAGCTTGTAGACACTGTCACTTTGACAGCTTGGTCTCCCATCTGCCTTTTAACTCATCGGTGATCATGTGGTTTCTCTTCTCTTGTCTATGTCCACAAGACTGTCTTCCTTATAATAATTACTCTATGGTTCCTGTTAGAAGGTATTTAAAATGAAATAAGGAAAAAAGTTGTATGTGAATATTTAATCCGTTCTATTTAGCTAGTACCCGCGACCTGGCAATCGATTGTAGTGCCATCTTGGGACCTGACACAGTGCTATTTTTTTTTTTAATAAGTTTGGTATTGGGATTATTGTTTTTGGTTATGATGTAACATAAAAGTGTTTTTATATACATAGATTGATTTAATCTACCAATCCCGAAAATCCCGGGATTAGATAATACAATCCCGGGATTTAAAATATTGAAAAATGTACCGTGATCCCGGGATCCCGGGATTCGGGATCCCGGGATTGCAATCCCTAATCGTAACGCAACGACGCGTCTGCCTAAAGCGTCATTGTGTTTCTGCTTTAAAGCTGACATCGAATTCAATTCAATGAAACGCTATCTTTTCAAACATTTTCCGACCAAAACGGTCATAGCGACTTTTGCGACTCAGAAGTATTGTACGGAAAATTTTGTCAATTTTACACCATCCGTCCATCATGCCACTAGGTTTATTGACAACTAACCTTCATCCTAGAAAAAATACTAGATTATCTAGTACAATTTTCATGCTGTTCAGTGAAGTTACAATGAGGAAAAAATATGTATAAAAAATTTGTATAAATAAACTAGATGTCAGTACTTTCTGTGAGAAAAAGCTTATCTCAAGTTCTCAACTAAAAGAAAACAGATGCCACTAAAATTTTCACTTTACTTTAGTCGCTGGCAATGGTAGTGTAGCTAATTTCAAGTGGAACCATTTTTAATCAAATTTTGTATGGACAATTCAGACGACTAGCAGTCCATATATAGTAAGTCAATGGTTCAGCTATTTAACATATTTTACCCCCGTCAATATGGATTCTTATTAAGAGTTAAGGCCAAATCACAAAGGCGCTTCAGCTTCGGCTTCGCCTGACGTTTACGAGTTCAGCTATAGGAATTCAATGCTTGCTATCACAATGACGCTTCGACCTCACGTTTCGTACGTAACGTGACTCCAAACGGAAGCTGTAGTTCAAATATGCTGAACTTATGCTTTGTCTGACAGCTCAACAGCTGTTTGTTCATGTGTTTTTTGGAGCAGCGTTACCACTCGAAAAAAAAAGAAATCGCATTAGATTTGGGAATAAAGCGAAGTAAATTGAGAAAAAGTGAAGTAGATTTGAAAATAGCGTATTTTATATTGTGCATGGATTCATTGACGCAAAGAGGGACATACAGTTACTATCAAAAGTTCATATAGACAGATCTACAACTAGGGCCGTGTGCGAATTGTGTTAATATGTGTATAAAAACTTGACGTTCGATTTAATTTTAACACTACATGGTCGATAAAATGTGTTAAAATTTAACTAGCAGACTAAAATATGACACTAGTGGTTAAATTCAACCAACATTTTAATGCAAGTCGTACACGGCCTAAACTATTAAACACTTCAATACAATCACGTAACTCATACTTTGCGTTTACATGTGTATGGGTTGACATTTCGTGTTTGTAAAGTGTGTCCGCTTATTGTTCGTTTATAAGGATAGAAACTGCAGAAGCAGATGCAGATGTCGATTATCTATTTTCCTGATGAAAATAGAACTGTAGGCATAAAATTACTCAATGAGTTAATCGAAGCAGATTTTGGAAATATCAAGTAAAATCGATGTAAGTTTTTTTCTGAGTGAAGTAGATTGCAAAACATTCTTGATGGTGCGAAGTGGGAATAGATTTTCAAAGTTTTTCAAAAATCGAAATAGACTACTTCGAAAGGAGTAAAGTGGCAAATCTGTTTTATGATGACGGAGGTAGAACTGTCATTTAAAGCAAACGTGAAGCGGGTGCATCGTAACGCAGACGAAGCCGAAGCTGAAGCGTGTTTGTGGTTTAGCCTTTAGAGATTTTACTGATCTGTTAGTTTTCGTTGATCCGTGGTTTAAAGTCAACCCTGCATTGTTAACGGTTTGAAGAACTTTATCGACGGAAATTTTGAAAAAAACGTTGGCCGAATAAAATATTTTAAATATTTTCCAGTGACCACTTTAGATTATTAAAATTAAGTAAACATATTTATTACAAATTAAATTAAAAAATATATACTACAAATTATACCATTTATGATTTTTGTACTAAAAATGTGTGTCAAAATTTTTGAACACATCCCCCGGGTCACGTGACCTCCATATTGAAGTGCGTTTTCTCGGCGCATTTGCAGGTACGGTTCGTGTCGCTCTCTTAAAATCTATTTAGATTTCTAATAAACAATACACCAATAATTGAAGCAATTGTGGTAAATTATAGTTTTAATCCTTATAAACAATTTAGTTATAAATATATAACAATTACTCGATGATAAACGTGTGAAAAGTTCAATTGAAATATCGACTATTCATCGTTCCTAATTTTTTTTTCTTAACCCCGAGAGCCGCTAGTGTGGAAAGTTGCCATTACGTTCCGCTATAATCATCTTTGCCGATTGAAATTTTATTTTTGAACCAAAAAGAAAAAAATCGAGGACCATATATAAAAATTCTCCAAGCAAGATGATGGCGTCTAGTGTTTTTTAAATGATCTGTTCAGCACATGGCCTCAATTCAAATCAAATGAGATGGTAGAATTTTATTCTAGCTTCTAGGCTTTATACTTGTCGAATTCAGTGGGAAAGAAATTCGCCGATAAATTTTAAATTCCTAGAAATGAAATGACACCGCCAAGTGAAAAGTGACGGAAAATTTAGTTTATGGATTTTTTGTCGTTCGTCCTCTTCCTCCGTTTTCTCTGCATTTTTGGATCCACAGTACACATACATCTTTCCTTCAACTCGTCGACAAATCAGACAATCATCAACCCCCCATTTTGTGGCCATCTCGGGTATAATTATTTTTTGTTCTCAGTTCTCTGCGTTTTCGAATTTCGACGGCTTTTCATTCGTTTCTATCTGTGCGTTAATTTTTTGCTTCATTTTATTCAGTTCTATCTCTTTCTAGCACTTGCCTTATGACAAGTGCTGCGGAAAGAGATGTATTGTGTAAAATGCCGACAAAACGGCAGGTTTACCAACCGGACAAAAAAAAAAAACCAAATCTCGTTAGCCGCCGCACCGCACACAGCCAACAGCTTGACATATGCCAAACAGTGACAGCTATATATTACTTAAGCTAATCAGTCACCGCAACAGAGGGAGAAACCTATGTACACCGAAAAACCACAAAAGAATAAAAGAAAAGCAAAGCGAGTGCCAGTGCGAGTCACAGAACAAACGGATAAAAAAAGTTTTTTTTTTCTCGCATTGAATAATTTTTATTTTCATTTTGTGTATGCAATTTTCTGGTTTGGTTCCGGCTCTTTTGAAATTATTTGAACAATCCATAAAAGAACCGTATGTAATAATTACTGTTATGTAAATAATCAAATTGTAAATGTTTTTCCGATAAATTTTAAGTGGAAATTTGTCTTTTAACAAAGAACAATGAAAATTTCTCTGTGCTAATTCGATAAAAAAGATGTGGGAGCGAAGTTGAAATTGAACAAAAACGACGACGACGATTTCAATAAGCAAAAAAAAATCTCAATTTGCACCCACAACAAAAGAAAATAATATAAATTTTGTTATCTCTCTAGATTCTGTTGTTGGTTTGTTCTGGCTTCTGCAGTTGTTTTCTTTGATTGTTGATTGTTACTTGGATTTATTATTTTTGCATCAGCAAAAGCGAATCGGCCAATGTACCTACTTGGTATTGGTTTTTTTTTTCTTTTTATCGTTTTGGTTCTGCTAGCTGGCTGAGTGCTGATGTACACACGCTGCTAGATGGCCTCTGACAGTGTGATTTTCTGAGTCAGAATCATCATCCGCCTTGTGTATCGTTGTCGTCTTCGCTGTTGGCGTCGTGTGTGCTGTTAGCTGTTCGTTTTCAGTTCTTGGTTCTTTCTCATGGTTCACACCTCTTTTTAGGGTTAACGAATTATTGGCAACCGGTTGGAATTTATACTGTCTGTTTTTGTGTGGTGTTTTCTTTGGACGACAAGAAGAGAGGAAGTTAATTTTAATAACTTTTTTTTTTAATGGTAAAATATTTTAAAATTCCTTGAACCCAATTTGTATTTGTTTGTTGCACAATCAACAGTGTAGGTTGATACGGTTGACATCACATCATCACCTCTGGACTAAAGGGAACAAAAAACAGATACCTGCCTTTGAAACATGCAAAGCGATTGAGGAGTGAAAACGCATATAAAATCAATAATAGTCGTGCATGTCCCTTCTTATCGAATTTGTGTTTTCTCCACACATATTATGGTATCTCTATTTGTCATCCCAACAACACCTGTGCCAAATACAAAGACAAACTTTCTTGGTAAAACTTTGGGTTTTGAAATCTTATCGATTAAATGTTCTTTTCGATCGAAATTAAAAGTTATTTGATTTCTTAATCTTCTACTGGGTCAAATAGAACTATAGAACTATCGCTCTATGCGACATACTACCATTTACATGAAAGTGTTTTCTTACGGTGTAGTCTCATTCTCTCTTTCTCAAGGACGCTTAACCACTGAGAAATTTGAATAATCATTCCTCTTATATTTCGATATTTCAGGACTTGGTTCTCCAATATCACTCCGTGATCTTTCATGAAATCGCCGCCGACAATGCACTCGTCGCATATATCTGCTACCAGGAACAGGTGAGAGAGTTCCAACTCTGCCATCCGGATCTTAAGACGTACCTCACCATACACTTTTGCTGCTTCTCCAGTTGCAGTCCTTAGACGATAGCTATTGGTGTTGTGGAGCCATGTCTTCTTAACGAGGTCCTGCCGTACAATGGACGCCGTAGCACCGGTGTCAATGGTAGCCACACATTTGTTGGCGTTTATACTATTTGCTTCCACGGTCAGGCCCTTGGTGTCACGTTTGGTTTGAGAAACCTGGATGGTATTTCTGAGGCTATCGATACCGGAGACCACCTTCTGCCCCTCGAAGGTGGTGGGGTGGGAAACAACTTGGGAAGCAACGTTGTTGTAGGTGTAACTTTGACCAGTTGAAATATTTATGTTTTCACAGTGTTGGCAAGTGGTTCCTCTTGGCGGTATACTGCACTGTCGTTGTAGATGCCCAGTCTTGTTGCAGTTCCAGCATCGTGCTGGTCCGTCTCGCTAACTCTTTTCCAGAGTAGCCTTCTGACAAGATCATTCTTGGACTTCCAATTCTCTCACGCGATGCACGTTTCTGTTCTGCGGCTTCCATTGTCAGAGCGAAAGCCAATGCTTCTGGTAGTGTTTGCTTTCCGGCAGTGCGAATAGCCCTTTGGAGATTTATACCGCCCATAACTCTCACAAAGGCTTCAACAACAAGTTGATTTATTATCGCGTTGCCAGCTGTTGGATATGCCAGGTGAACCAATCGTTCGATAAATGAAGCTGCTGTAGAGTTTCACCTCTTTTCTGTGCCCTGTTGTTTTGTTGAACTCGGAAGACTTCTGTCATGTGGCTATCCCCAAACCGCTGTTCGATTGCGTTTACCAGAACTTTGAAGTCGCCACTGTATTTTATTTTTTCCTTTCAATAAACAATCCTCCAGGCATATAGGGCAAGATTTATAACACTGGTCTCTAATCTTGAGGTTAGAATTGTCTGGTTTTTGGAACGCTTCATGTTGAAGCAAGATACAAACTTTATCCCCACAACCTGTAAAATTCTTGGCGGTACCCTAAGCTTTCACTCCATCTTCGTGCGATCCAACTCAACGCTTGGGAATCTGATTCCTCGGCATGTATCTCAAATCTACTATCACTTTTTCTTGGAAGTTGACCGAATGTGTGCGTTCGAACTCGTGTTCCAATCAGTTCTGCACACACACTTAAAATTGATGAGTGCAAAGCACTTAGGCATTGGCCTTACTAACCTCATCCCAGTGGACATCTTTTCGACAAAAACCGACAACTGCACACCTACTGTGGACCTCAGTGCGGATTTTAAAGTCTCCTACTGTGCCTCAGTGCGGATTTTAAAGTTATCATTCCATCCCGAAAAGAGTGGGATGATAACTTAGTGACGACAGGCTTTGACACAACTTTTTTCACTGACAAATCGAAGATGGAGTGTGGGGTTGGTGCAGGAATTTTCTGTGAGTCTTTAAATGTCTCCAGGTCTTTTCGGCTTCCTGACTTTGCTAGTGTCTTTCAGGCTGAACTACTCGCGATTAAGGAAGCATGCAAATTACTAAAACAAGATCCAAATCAAAACCGCAATACAGCTATGTTTTCGGACAGTCAGGTGTCTATTCAAGCGATTGGTTCGTCCACATCATCCTCCAAATTAGTTAAAAAATGCCATTGCCAACATTTGACTCAGGGTCACTCTTGTCTGGGTTCCGGGTCACAGTTTCTTTGAGGGCAATGAACAGGCTGATGAGCTGGCTAGGCAAGGATCAGCCCTTCATAGCTCACTCGCTGAATCAAACCACAGGTGGAGTAACCAACTTTATCATATCTAGAAGGCCCACCTACAATAAATGCCGTTCTAATAACCTTATTTGCAGGCCCAGGCAAGACATAGCCAGGGTCGTTGCAACATGCACCGGACACTGTCCTGACATTCCCCACAATACTTTCTGTCGAAGTTGTGGGGACCAGCGAGAAAAGGAAACTTTTCTTCACTTCTTGTGTAAGCGTCCTGCGCTAGCCAAATCATTGGAAAAGTCCTTCTTCAATGACCTAATTGAGCTTTCCGAACTGAGGATCAAAGATTTGATCTCCTTTCTAACGCAAGAAAGAAGATTTGAGGCGTATTTTAAACTGATGTTCCTCTGGGAACTTGAGATAGCCAGCTAGCGAACTCAAAACAAAAGCTCAGAATTTTATAAGTGTCTCACGACCATCGGCTTTCGTCCTGCGCTTATAACATTTATATTCTTATGAGAATATAACTTACCAAGTTAAGTAGGGATTTCAATATCAAATCGGTCGTTTAACAAGGTAGCCATTAGTGCACAGCGTTATCAAAGCTATGCCGAAATCTTCCACCAGGTTTGCCAGTTCAAAAAGAAATTCTATCCACTTAAAATTTGGGGTATGCAAACTGCCAAATTCGAAGTGAGAAAGGCAGCAATTCGTCTCAAAAATGAGATCTAATGGAACGGTTCCATAGTTACGATTTTTTGTTCAAGGAATTCAAGATTAAAGTTAACTGCAAATCCAAATTTTGTTCATTTACGAAACTCTAATTCAAAGGAGTTTGGCGTTAGAAATGCTTTGATTTATAAAGCATTGGTTAAAAAAGGTGTTTAATGCGTTTGGAAACGCCCCCATCGGCAAGGGGTTAAACAATGAAATTTCATTCCTCCGTCATACAATAACTGGCTTTAAAGAGCACCGGTTTATAAAATGAAGAATTTAAAAGGACACAAATGTTTTCTTACTTCTGAAGCAATAGAATATTGTCAATATTGATACAAATTTGTTTGAAGGATGAGCCGCCAAGCTTTCTATATATATTTATACGCGCTGATGTTTTTTTCCAGGTAAAAACTCGATCATCGTAAATCTTTAATTACCCCAAAAATGGTATTCGATAATAGCTTCCAAGTTGCAATCCCTTCAAGTTCTTGTTGAGAAGAAGAAAGACCCCTGGAAGACAACACGATACACTTCTATGCAGACGGTTCAAAGACCGATTACGGAGTTGGAAGTGGTATCTATTCGGAACAACTGAATCTCAGTCTATCATATAGACTTCCCAATCAATGTAGTGTATTCCAGGCAGAAGTAATGGCGATTAAAGAGGCACTATCCTGGCTCAAAGAAAACGCTATATTTTGCAAGGATATACGTATCTTCTCGGACAGCCAAGCCGCTTTCAAATCTCTCGCGTCTGTCTCCACAAAATCTCAAATAGTCCACGACTTTCGATCATCTCTGAATGAGATGACGGAACAGTTTGACATTCACCTCATTTGGGTGCCGGGCCACAGAGACATGCCGGGAAATTGCAAAGCTGATTAGCTCGTCAAAAAAGGAACACTTCTGCCTACTGTTAGACAAAGACATAACATAGGAACACCACTTGCTACATGCAAATATCTTCTCAAACAATATGCTCTAGAATCAACAAATGCTAGATGGTCACAGGGTACCACCTGCCTAGCAACCAAACAAATATGACCTTTGGACCTGAAACTGTCAAAAGGCTTGATTTCACTGAGCAGACAAAATATAAGCTCTACAATTGGAGTCATAATAGGACACTGCCTAATAGGTAGACATGCTTTGTGGCTAGGGGTCTACGCAAACGACTTCTGTAGAAGCTGCATGGACGAGGAGGAAGAGGAAACAGTCCAACACCTTCTATGTACATGTCCGGCACTCTCCAATAGAAGCAATAACTATCTCGGTAATCCCTTCTTCGATAATACCAGTGAACTGGCAACGATCGACACAAAATGTCTCTCTAACATCATTAAAAGTACGAAATGGACCCTTGAGGTCTAAGTGAGTCAATAACATCTAGAAGACAGCCGCTCCAACCTAACCTAATATACCTAAGTCCTTAATTGGGTGAGGCCAGTCTAGTAATTTTCGTAGAATAATTATCTGCGGAATGCTACGTTGTCAGATTTCAATACCAAAATCTAAAGCACAAAATATCCCACTTTCGCGGTTTTACGTTTTTTACCTTAGCGTAATGGTTTTCTGCGTTGACAAGTAACATTAAAACGGGTTTGAATTTATTCTTCTCGGGCCTTAAATGTTTTTTGTTCAACTTGGAAGGGTACTGTTCCTTGCGATGTACTGACAAAACTTCCAAGAGCATCACTTGTCATGAAAAAAAGGTTCTCAACCCAAGCAAGCAAGCAATTGTTGAAGAGTGTTCGCAACTTAACCCTTTGGTCTGCGAAACTGTTATGTCACACCTTTTTTCTATTTCTATTTCAAAAGTGTCCATTATTTTCGTCGTCTAGTGTCAACAAACATCTTTCTTTCAATATTTGAAACAGTCGATGTTGCTTCAATTCGTTAACACAATTTTCTACTTCTTTCCTTTGCAGCTAACTTGTAAATACAGTGTACATAAACATGAGCACACAAAATCGATCCAGCGGCGGCGGCCGCAATCAGAAAAAATCAAATTCTGGTGGTGGCGATACGTCTAATAAAAGAGGTGATGTAGGCAAAACAGAAAAAGAAAAATCACAACCAAAGGTACTCAAGGTATATTGTTAAACAGTCCAAGCATTCACTGAACTATTCGAAAACTAATCTCACATTTCAAAATTGTTGAAACAGCCAACTTTAGACCAGATTCGTATCGCTCAGGCCGCAGAAGTTAATACTGTCGCAGAAGATCCAAAAATGCCTGAGAAAGTCGCAACATTGATCGAAATGACTCAGAGGTCTGAAGAAGAAGTCTGTTGTGCACTGTATGAGTGCGATAATAATTTGGAGCGAGCTGTTGTATTCTTATTAGAAACACTTCCAGTGGTGAGTATTCTTTACCTCTCCTTATGGGTTGTATTTCAAAAACACTGAATTGAATTTTTAGGGAGCATTTGAAACTTTAAAGAAGAAAAAAAGTCGTGCTGCTAATTCGGCAAGCGAGAATGCTGGTGAAAGCGATTGGGCTGATGCTAATGCCAATACGGATAAAAGAGAAAAATCGCGTAATAGGAGCAGCACACGTGGTGGACGTGGTGGCAACGACAGTCGGGGCTGTAATTTACTTATTGACTATGTAATCTCTATGAACTTTGCTTATTGGGTTTGTTCTATTTTCAAGGGCGAGGCAGAGAAGCTCGGGAAAACGAGAGAAATCTCGCAGATTCTTCGGGACGGGGAGGCGGTGAAGGTGGATACCGCGGTGGCAACCGTGGTCGTGGTTCGAGTCGTGGTGGTAGTTACGTTGGACGTGGTGGCCGTGGTGGTCGTCTCGGGCAACGTGGCATGGGTAGAGATCAAGGCGGTCGCAGTAATTATTCCCGACACCAAGATCAAGACCATCAGGAAGTTGAGCTGTGGGATAATACGATCGCAACCAATGCGGAAAAGCAGCAGCAGCAGCAGGACGACGCTTGGGGTGATTGGGACAATGAGGAGTACGTTGGCTCTCTGAAGGACAGCAAAGTGTTCACTACGAGCAATTTGCAGCAGAATCAGACAACTGCTAGTGTTGTTGGTGGAGGTAGTGCTGAATTGTCGGCTCCGCCTGGCTTAGAGCTGCATCTTGGTGCTACTCAACAGCAGCAGCAACAACAGCAACCGTCGCAGCAGCAATCATCGCATATTACCAACGATGATATGGTTCAGCAATATAGCAGTGCTGTGGTGAACAACAATTCGAGTGTTGCGGTGTCGGGTTCGGGAACTTTGAATCCATCTCAGTTCCCAGACATTCATTCGTCGAATGCTGGGCATAACATGCGAATGAGTAGCCTAGAAACACAGCAAATGAAGAGTTCATCGACTCTGTCAGCCGAACAATCTCAGTATTTCAATTCGTTGACCTCGCAGAATGCGGCGGCTGCAGCAGCTGCTGCTGCCGCGGCAGCGGCCGCCGCTGCTGTGTCTCAGCAAGCGGGCAATGTGAATTCTTACCAAAATTCATCAGTGCAATATCCAACATCGTATGCAACAGTATTTGGTGATCAGAATGTTTCGTCGCAGCCAGCTGTACGAAGGGCGCGGGCCAAGGTGCCACCGCCTTCGAAGGTTTGTTGAAATGTTCTTTTTTAAAACTTTAAATGGAAATTTTATTTTTTCCAAAGATACCATCAACTGCTGTGGAAATGCCTGGTGATACTCTGAATAACATTGGTTATTTGGACGTGCAATTTGGCGCTCTAGACTTTGGCACTGAGGAGTCATTCGATGCGTTGCCAGAGAAGTTCAATTCGTCGGCAACGATTGACAACCAGCAAATTGTCCAGTCGCAGGAAGTTGGTTCCAACGACTATCAAAAGTCGAATTCGCAACAACAAGCCGTTCTATCAGCTGGATTGCAGAATTCACAAATTGTTAGTTGAACAGTATTAATTTATTATTTTCTCTTGTTCAATATTTGTTCTCTTTCACAGTCTGATAGTCTGACATCGGGCTATTCACAACGCAGCTCCTCGAATATTCAGCAGCAACAAAATGCTGGCGGTGTTGGTTCGATGAATGCGCAAACCAATAGCTCGTTGGATCAGCTGTCGAAGAATGATCCCTACAACCAGTCGAACACGTCGAGTACGGCTGGTTACCAGAGCTCGTACAATTCAAGTTCATCAGCAAACAAATCATCATCTTACCAACCGACAGCTACTGGCCAAGGTTACAATAGTGCTAGTTACACTAATGTTCAAGTAGGTTTTTCCATGAATTTACAAATTGTATTTGCATTACAAACGCATCTTTTTTGTCCTTACCAAAGTCTTCTTCGGCCAGTACCTATCAACCACCGTCGAATAATTACAATTCGTACAATCAGAATTCTGTGAATTCTTATCAGCAGCAGGCGAATGTATCTTCTGTAAATAATTCATCGAATTCTGTTGCTGGCAGCACTGTGAATAGTAGCGTTTCAACACAAAACATTCCCGTAGGCGGAAATAGCAGCAGTACCGTGAATAATGCCAAGTAAGTTGCGTCTTAATTTATCAGTTGTTCTCTTTTTGTTTTGTTTTTCGTTTGTTTCTTTGCGTTCTTCCAAAATTTGTAATGAATACGAGACTGCTTGTTATCCGTTTGGCTTCACACTACATTTGTTTAGCAATTCAATCTGTTTACAAGCCGTCTCCACAAACAAAATTCTTTACCAACATTTTGAGCTAACATTTTCTAACTGATGATGGATTTTTAAGTTTTTTGTTTAATTTATTTAACATGTTGACTAGAACACCCCAAAACAACACATTTTTTGTTCTTTTTTCCCTAATCCATTAACAGTGCAAATTCCAATGCCGGATATTTATCCAGCCAGTACCAAAGCAATCAGACAACATCGGCTTATCCATCACAACAAAATGCGTACCAGAATAACCAAAGTATTTATGGTGGTACTGGTCT
Source organism: Sphaerophoria taeniata (assembly GCA_943590905.1). Taxonomy (NCBI): domain Eukaryota; kingdom Metazoa; phylum Arthropoda; class Insecta; order Diptera; family Syrphidae; genus Sphaerophoria; species Sphaerophoria taeniata. The sequence continues at coordinate 49,174,270 of OX016540.1, forward strand.
TTCCAATAATACAGGGTATGTATGGTTTTCAATTTAACTGTTTTTCTTTTTGATTAAGTTGATATTTGTTTAATGCTCTCAAGTTTTTGTTTTTAACTGCTTAATTTTTTGTTTCTTTGGCCCACGATTGTTTTATTAAAATCGTTTAACAATTAAAACAATAAATTGGATACAAGTAAGTTAGTGCTATAGAATGTTGTCAGGTTTGTCATCATACCATTAATCAGCTCAGTATAGTGCTAAGTTCATTGAAGACAAGTTCTTATTCAAAAGTTGGAATTATGCAAGCAGGGCCGTGTATCATAAAGCTTCATCTAAGGTGCTTTTACTAAATCTCGTGGCATACTTTTTTGAATTAAATATTTTCATATTCTGCGTAAATTCAATGATATAAAATTGTGAAAGCTATGTAGCCAAGTTGTTAAAATTGTAACACCAACGTTACTGGCCATAGCAGTGGTAGGTAGGTTAGAATGGCTGTTCTGGGCAGCCTCTGTGCAGGAACTCGAAGTTACCTTAAAAGAATAAATAATTTTTAGATAACAAGTGTACAATTATAAGAACGATGGTGTTGAAGTGGCGTTAATGAATCAGTTATGTTACTGTCACCAAGCAAAAAAACTTCCTTGAATACTGTTCAATAGGAACAAAAAGTATGATCTAGCTGAGGAAGTATGCAAACTAATTTTCAGGAAATAGAGCTGAAGTCCATTATTTCGACAGTTCCTTGGTCTCTCGTGTACGCCAGTGGATCTATCTTTTGTGGACTCTCGCGAAACGCTGCAGAAACTGCTTTGAATTGCTCTAAACAGCGTCAAACACTGCTCTGAAGTGGTCTACGGTTGCGCGTGTTGACCGGAGTGAGCAAACGCGGGAACCATATCCCGCCAATAGCTTTCTCATGGCCAATATTTAATGCAGAATATGACACATGCGATTTTTTTAAATGTAGGTCCCCTAAATTCTTTACACGCACTCAGAGAATTGTTGATTTGTGTAAGCCGCTATAGCATTGGCTCTCTTAGAGCTGTCTCTCCACCCTATTTATATGCTCTATCCTTTTGTGTAAGCAAGAGGTTTTACTTCCACAGGGACCTTATCTATCTAGTTTGAAGCTCTTCCCTTATTGCTAAGTTAGGTTAGGTTGGAGTGGCTACCATATGTTGGACCCTATGCCGACGATCTAGTGCTGATGTCCTCGGGGATTTGCCCGACAGTACTCAATGAAAACATGGAAACAGCTTTTTAAAAAGTTAGCAAATGGGCCACTAGATGTGGACTTGGAGTTAACGAAAACAAGACTGAACTGATGTTATTCACTAACAGATATAAAATACCCTCCTTTCCTCTACCAAAATGGACAACCACTTGCATTATCCAAAGAAGCTAAATACCTAGGAGTTATCCTAGACCCCAAGCTTATTTGGAAAAGTAACATAGAAGAAAAGTAAAGAAAGCTAGTATCGCCTTCTATTCTTGTAATAAAACCTTTTGGATTTACACGGCGATAGTTCGCCCCATTCTGACATACGGATCAATTGCTTGGTGGCCTGCCCTAGACAAAAAATATAACATCGATAAGCTAAAAAAAGTTCAAGGAACTGCCTGCATTGGTACTACGGGAGCAATTAGATCTTGCCCTACTGATGCACTTAGTCATTCTGAATCTTTTTCCCATCGACCTTCACATTCACGAAACAGTCTCCTGTAGTGCTGTAAGACTTAGAGAATCATAGTAAAATTCTAAATCTATTACTTAAAGAAATAAATCTAGAACCCTCTGACTACACGTTACCAACCTTAAGCTTTGGTAAGCAATTTAAGGTTGAATATCCAACTAGACAAAATTGGAAAATTAATAGCCCTACAAAGGATTTCGACATCATAGTTTACACTGATGGTTCCAAGATGAAACTCGGTGTTGGGGCTGGTGTCTTCTCCGAAGAACTGGGTATTAAAAAAATCCTTTAGACTGCCCGATAGATGTAGCGTGTTTCAAGCTGAAGTTCTAGCGATTAGACAAGCATGTAGGATTCTAAAACAAGCAGTCAAATCTGACGAAATTATAGAAAAGGTCAAAATCTTTATTGATAGCCAAGCAGCTATCAAGGCAGAGCAACCTGACTAAGTCCAGAATCGTTAGAATTGGCAAGCAAGAGCTCGTTTCAACGACAATATAAAAATTAATCTAGTCGGTACCAGGGCACAGCGACATTCAAGGTAATGAAATCGTTGATGAACTGGCCAGCACGGGATCAAACATTCAAATATCCCTTGCTGAGGAAGTTAGGATTCCCTTTAAAAAAATAAATAGAGTGGCGCGACAGCTCTTGAAGAGCCAAGGCCTAAGTGGCTTACTCTCATCAACAATTCTCTGAGTGCGTGTGAAGAATTGAGGGGACCTACAATTTAACGCCGATTCCGAACGGCAGAGTTGAGAAGCACTTTTTCATCACAGATTGATACTCTTGGAAGATTTGTCAGTTCTTCGCAAGAGGCAGTGCCCGTGAAAGATGAAATAAAAACTTTATTGGCGCGAGTAGGACTCGAAACCACGTCGTTCTGCTTAGCAGCCAACGCACCTTACCACTTAAGCTACGGGCATGAGGAGTCATGAAAACGGATATTCAAAACCATTTTCTTAAAAAAATCTAACGTAAGATGGAAAAATCTCACCAACTGCAGTATCTCGAGACAGAAAAACCCTAGGTCAGACATTGGCAGAATAGTTGCCATTTGCACAGGCCACTGGCCGGTCGGACAACATGCCTTGAAGCTTGGTATTCTCCACAATGAATTTTGTCGTAGCTGTAGAGATACGGCTCAGAGGGAAACACAGCACTTTTTGTGTGAGTGTCCGGCCTTTCTAGATACCAGAACAATGGCTTTGGTTGCTCACTTCCTAGGAACTTGATTCTCTATCTTAATAAAACAAATTGGATTTAAACACTCCAAATCTCTATTATGCAGTGATCTTTTTATACGCACAGATCTTTTTATAATAATTCAGGACCACTGTGTACCTTACCTACCGAAAACTACTTTTAAAAAAATAAACCAAAGCCATTCCAAAAAGTTTAGAAACTATTCAGATCCATGATTGTCTCACTAATTCAAAATTGTTCTTACATAGACTTAATTTCATTACACATTTGTCTATTAAACGAAAAAGAAATATTTTCCATTAAAAAGTTTTGTTTTTGAATTTTCTATCAAATTCGTTTATTATAGCACTTTCTTGCTTCTACCATAGTTCAATTGCATAATCTTATTTATTTTTTTTTTGTTAAAATAATTGTGTGATCCTTTTACTAAACAAACAAAAAACAATCAAATCGCATCACATATAGGTTCACTGGTAGCACAAGCACTTCATCATCTCAATACAGTAACTTTAGTAGTGCTAAACTGAAGGACACATCTACTACATCCTCTAGCTCTCATTATGAAAGGTAAGATAGATAATTAAAAAAAAAAAAATGTTTGTGTTTCCTGCATGAAAAGTTGATTGATTATTTAATTTTTAGTTTTTTTTTTTTTTTTGCTTTAGAGAATAGTATTCCAAATCATTTTTACCTCGAAGAGAGTTCTGATGAAGAATAATCATTAAGGCATTCTTGAAAAGTCAGTAGATCTCTCTTTAAGATTCAATACTCTGAGTTAAATATTCGTCCTTATTGATGAAACTAGTCAACATTATATGTTAATATTGTAAAACAGTGAAATAACTATTCATCGTTTTTTAGCGAAAATTAGTATAAGCACGAGAGGGGCCGTTCAAATATTACGAAAGCAGATTTATTACAATTATTTTTTAGCAGTGTGTTTACTTTTTTATGGATCTTCTCAGATTAAGTGAAGTGATGGATGAATGATTAAGACCACACATTTTGCATGTTCGACTTTATAGCCTCATTTTCTCCGTCGGGCAAAAATAATCGTAGGACATTTTCAGGAAATCTTTGAGTGGAGTGAAAATAATAGCCTACGCTGATGATCTTGCATTACTAGCGACTGGCAAGTTCCTACCCACGAACAAACCGAATATGCCCTCTCATTGGTAAGTAAATGGACTAGGAACTGTGGGCTGACAGTCAATCCAGCTAAAACAGAACTAGTGCTATTTACTAACAAACGCAAAATACCCGATTTTAAAATACCTTCAATTGAAGGCTGCCCTCTTAAAATCTCTGATCCTGCAAAGTATCTCGCTGCGATCTTAGATTAAAAACTAAACTGGGGTCTAAACACCAAAGACAGATACAAGAATGCGTCGATCGCCTTTTACTGCTGGGAATTTTCGGGAAAACCTGGGGACCAAACCCTAAAGTTATCAGATGGATGTACTCGCAATAATAATTAGACCAATACTAACCTATGGTAATCTTGTTTTGGTGGAATGCTCTAAAAAAAACACGAATCTCAAAACTTTGACAAAAGTAGAAAGACTTGCGTGTACAAGCATTACAGGGGCAATAAGATCCACCCCAACTGCGGGGCTGGAAGTTATCCTCAATTTTAAACCCCTAGTACCCAATTTAACAGGCTTTTAAACCGTAAAATGAGATTATTTGATTTCACCAAGCGTTTTTTAAGTAAACAAGCTTTTAAACACCTTTTAAAACTAAATGCCCTTTTTTGGCTCATTAAGTTTTAAAAAGTGAATATAACGCTTTCTCATTTTTTCTCACATAATTTTCATGAGGATGTCGATTTTGACAAAAATTTTCCTGAAATTTCCCATTTAAAGTTGGTGAAACTCAAAAGTTTTAAGGGTCTGATAAAATTTAAAAAGATTTTTGCTAAAAGTGCTTTTAGTCTTTGTTTATGAAACTGGGCATAGATCTCTTTGTTCTAGAATCTGCAGCTAAAAGTGCCCTGCTACTAATTCAGACTAAAGTCTGGAAAAACAGTTCTATAGGACATGCTTAGATCCTTCATAAAGCTATGGGCCATAGTACTAATACAGACTATAAATCACAGGAACTTGATTTTAACAAACCATTCCAAGCTGCCTTTCCGAGCAGAGATGAATGGATAGATAACATACCATTCTCCAGTGAGTCATCAATAGCTATCTATACAGATGGCTCTAAGATGGATACTGGTGTAGGTGCAGGCTTTTATTCTGAATCTCTCAAGTTAACCGCCTCGCTCAGGCTTCCAAACTACAGTAGTGTCTTCCAAGCGGAAGTCCTGGCAGTGACAACAGCTGCTAAACAGGTTTTAATGATGGCGTTACCAAGCTGCAATAAAAGCGATTACTGCAACTGAGGTAAAATCAAAGCTTGTTTCATGCTGCTTCGAAGAGCTTAAGAAATTTCAAATAAAATAACTGTTATAGCCGATGAAGGTGGAACCTTCTTGACACCTGCGGTACTACAAGAAAGATCTGGCCCTGTTTGAACAAACAAAGAACGGACAAAATTATGCAACTACACAAGGGATCACTTCGATCCCTTGTAAGCATAATTACCGGACATAATGTGTTAGGTTATCATATGAAAAATATGAGCATCAGTCAGTTCAGATGATCTATGCAGAGGATGCGGTGACGAAGAGGAGCATGAAGACACTTCACACTTTCTATGTCACTGCCCTTCACTTTCCCATCAAAGGAAGAAATTACTCGACAATTATTTCTTCAGGGACTTAGAAGAACTCTCTAGTACTCCAGTTACTAACATTTTGAACTTCATCAATGCCTCTAAATGGCTTGATTAACTGAACACATAGGCTTTTATTATTAGCTTGAGTACCAATACTCACGGGTATGACAACGGATCTACATTGATCTAAGTGTGAGGGTAACGAGATCAACTGTCAGCCTCTCAACCTAACCTAACCGAAGACCCCCCCTCCCATTGTGCTTTCGTAATACTTGAACGGCCCCAGAGAATTAGAATTAAAGTTACGCAGTAATCACATACCGACATATAAGGGGTCAGTTATAGCGATCATTGGTTTTCATCAGGAAAAATTGGAACAGGAGGAATCTGAATTTTTTTCCTGATGACCGTTTATAGCAATCATTGAAAATTTCTGTCAGGAATTTTTTTCCTGCCGTAATTCTATCATTGGAACTGTGAGAAGTTGAAACTCAGATCATTGGAATTGTACAAAATTGAAACGCAAATCATTGGAATGGTTTGTTTCATTTTTTGACAAAAATCCATCAGCTGTTCAGGAAAACGAATTTCCGTACGGAAAATAGAAAAATGCACTTTTTACGGAAAATTAGTATGCGAACTTATATTTTTTTCTCAAAACAAATTCTTTAAGTATTTTCCGGTCGCTTGGTATATAAACTGCATTAGTAATCAAAAGAAAACTTAGTTAAATATCCATTCAAACATTTTTCCTGATGGATTTCAATGATCGCTATAACTGGCCCCTAAGATGGCGTATCTATTCTTGTTATAGTAAGCAGTGTATATCAGGGGTACATATCATGAGGAACTACTTTCCATGAGTCAGATCCTGTTATTTGAGTGTCAAATCAAAGTATTTAGACCCGACTGTTAGGTCTTCAAGTCTTAGGTTATGCAATTTTTGTAATTCAATTAAACATCATGCTTCACTGTAAATGTAAACAAACTTAGTGTTTGTCTTAATTCACCAACACACCCCACAATCAGTTTAACGTAGCTCCAAGTTTTATTTATTATCAAAGTTGAAAAGTAATAGAAAAGGTGAGTATGAAGTTGTAGTTTTTTTTTTGTCAAAATAATTATTACTTTACGTAGTTTTTGGTAAACATAAAAATAACATCCGAACGCATAAAAAATCAAAAACAAAAATTATAATAATAAATTTCTTTTAGCGTTTCAAGTGTAGCAGCAAGCACCGTTGTAAGCAGCACTGTAAGTTCGGTTGTTCCCAGTTCAACAGCGACCACAAACAGTATGAGCTCACCATCATTAGGTTTGACAAATACAAAAGTTACAAACTCGGCCACCAATGCCAACAAGAACAGTGCTGGAATGGTGCCGCAAAACATCCAAATGGTTAGTCAATATATTCAGACTGGATTGCCCTACTATCAGCAACCAGTATATTCTTACGAGGATTTACAAATGATGCAACAGAGAGTGCCACATGTGGTGAGTTCCTGCTGCTAAAATGCAAATGACAACACACACACTAGCAATCAAAAAAACACCAAAAATACACACATAGTATAATTCACACATAATGCACGTCACTATTCCACTCATATCTTTTTTTCGTGTTAAAGTTCCTTAACCACCAAAAAGAGTAAACTCAAACGCAACCAAAACAACATTAACCCTTTTCTTTTTTCCATCAGCAGACATCTAAAAATTCGTAACAAACTCCTCTCCCTTTCTTCGAGCTTCTTCATATAACATGAAGTACTTGTACTTATACGAGGTGTGACAATTAAGTAATGAGACTGATTCCATAAAATCCGTATATTTCAAAATTATTCTACAATTCTGCCATCCCGTAGTCCCCTTGGGCAGCTATAGAACGATTCCAGCGCGTTTTCCATGCTTCGTAACATTTCTGGAACGCTTCGACTGGGATGTCCGCGAGCACCCTCGTCACGGCCGCCTGGATGTCCTCAATCGATTCGAAATGGGTTCCTTTGATCACCGATTTTGTTCTAGGGAACAAAAAAAAAGTCAGGGTTACATATCGGGCGAATAAGGCGGTTGTTGCAACACGGCGACCCCGCTGAGGGCGTTGTGGCACGGCGCGTTGTCGTGATGAAGGATCCAGTTATCCATTTTCGTGACGAGCACCACGAACACACGTTTACTCAACACGACAGAGCAGGCGAACTAAACAAGCTATAGCGATGGCAAATATATATCAATGGAGAGGGGAAGGATGCCGGGATAAGGGAATGGGAATTTCAAGGTCGCAGGGTTACTACAATCGCAGCAATATAATCAGTCTCATTACTTTATTGTCATACCATGTATCATTCTCAATCAAACTTTAGTGTTTCTATGCTAAATGAAAATTCTACGCTTGATTTTAACTAACCACAAAGATCAGGAGGCAACACGGGTTCATGCTTCGTTTTCGTGTGTCCTCCATTGGTCTTGAATAATTCGCATTTTCCATTTGTCTTTTTCTTATTATTTTCATTCTCGTTTATTACATTAGTCGTTTGTATATTAACTTTCTCTTCTCTTTTTTTTTATTAAATTCTCTTAGCAGGGGTACTATGATCTGAATTACACACCAACAAGCTTAGGTGCAGCTGGTGTGCGTGACAATTTGGGCTCTGTTGCATATTCAACAATGACTGATGGTCGTTTCGCCAGAACTGACAATAACTCTAGCCCTGTTAGTAATGTAAGTTCTTTTTTTTTCCTTTGCCAACAAACGGTGTACTTAAGAAAATTAATTTAAATTAAAAAAGGTGTCAAGTACGATGTCGCAGCAAGCGGGATCTACGGCTCCTTTGCTTAACGTTCCTTATGCATACTTTTATGGAGGCAACATGATGCCTGGCGGTTTCCAATACGGAACACCGGCAATATATCCGGTAAGCTAGTCTAGTCTCCGTACTTTAAAGTGACTGTTTTTTTAATTGTATTTTCATTTCATTTATAGCAGCAAATTCCAGCTGCTAATACAGCTTCCGGTGGTCAATTCCCTAAACCGTCCTACAATACTGGATATGGTTCAGCAAGTTACGATGCTCTATCTCAAGCAACACAGGACTATACGAAGGGAGCGTATCCGTCAAGTGTTAATCAACAGACTAAATCACAAAATGTAACAAATCCACCACAAGCCGGAACTGGTTCCGATATTACATCTTCTATGTATGGAAAGGGTCATGTAGCATTAAACAAAGTCAATGTAAGTTCTTCCTCTTCTTAAAGAATAGTTGGAAGAAAAAATTATATTTAATTTGACTTTCCAGTCATATGAGAAGCAAAATTTCCATTCGGGTACACCACCCCCATTTAATATGCCGAATACACAGACTGCTGGTGGCACCTCAGCTCAGCCCTATGGAATGTACACACTTCAACCGATGCCAACTGGTCATCACAATATGATTCATCAGCCCATTCATCAGGTGAGTTTTATTTTTTGTCGGAATTTGCATTAAATTCAATAACGATTCATTCACAAACTAACCACACAAAATACTAGAGTAAAGCACATACATTTTACAAGTTTTCAATTTGCTGCTAGTTGCATGAAACTTTATCAGAAATGGATACACTTGTTTTTTTTCGAGCACGAATATCAAAATATGTACAATTATTATGCTCAAAACAGATGTGCAGAATTTCTGCACGCAGCGCTGCGTGCAGCGCTTCAAGCAAAACACACGCGCAAAAACTCTGCCAAGTTCTGTCAAGACAAAAACGAAACTTGTCAAAATTTTATTGATTTGGTTGTTTTGTGTTTAATAAAATTTGAAAATAGTCATCAAGGAAAAAAAAATGTTTTCATTTTGCTTAGTGGTTATGTGCGTTGGCTGCCAAGCAGAACGATGTGGTTTCGAATCCTGCTCGTGTCCATAAAAGTTTTTATTTCATCTTTAACGGTCACTGCCTCTTGCGAAGAACTGACAAAACTTCCAAGAGTATCAATCTGTCATGAAAAAGTGCTTTTCAACTTTGCCGTTTCGTTTCGGCGTTAAATTTTAGGTCCCCTCAATTCTTCCCACGCACCCAGAGAATTGTTGATGAGAGTAAGCCACTTAGGCCTTGGCTCTTCAACAGCTGTAGCGCCACTCTATTTTTATTTTATGCTCCTCGAGTAGGAGAAGAAAAGGTTTTGTGGACTGCAAAGAAACAAGAGAAAGGAATTACAATAACTAGTGTCTAGAATTTCGAAATACTTTAGAAAATTGTTTAGAACAACACAGTTTGTTGGTTTGATTTGCGATTGCAGGCGTCCTTGTAGAGCATGTAGGGTGTTCTGGTCTCGACCTGAGATTCGATAATGGCAAACCAGAGGGCTTAAGCTATGATTGTTCGATTGGCGCGACCCTCCTTCTCGTAGAGAGTGTTAAGCTTCGAATTTTGCACCCAAGATTTCGTGCAGTCCGGGACATTTGTGCGGACATATGAGCGACCAATCTCCGTCCGCCTCGACACGTTTCATGGACAAATCAGGTATCCGCAGGGCATAAAAGAGATCACGTGCGCGAGTTTCCTCCTTTCCGGTGTTCTTCTTCAAGTCAAGCAACTCAAAAATGTCCGAATGCCAGGGTTCTAGATAGATGGCGAATGCTCCTGGTCGCTTGCCACATCCTTGATCGACGTAACGAGCAACGTTGTTGAAGACTACATAGGAACAAGTCCATTTGAAGTTCCATCTTCCATTCGTGCCGGCAATAAAAACTAATTCCTATTATTTTACTTATTTGATTTTCAAAACTGACAATTTGAAATAACACACACTGTCAACAGTGTCAATATTGTGTCAATATAAGTATTGCCAGATAACAATTATTTGAAAAATTTAGTTTTTCAATTATGGCTGCAATGTAACTAGGCAAAAAATTTAGAAATAGAGACATCACGCAACGCAGCGCTGTTCTGCATACAGAATTTGCTCCCATGAGAGCCTGTGTATTTTAAATTTTGCTGCACAGAAATTCTGCACATATGTTTTGAGCTTTATTATGTTTATGGAATGTTCGAATCAGTTCGAAAGTGAACATTTTATTTTTCAGATTATGATAAAGTTAACCCATTGATACTAAAAACAATTTAAAGTTCATAGAAGTCACTGAAGTCATAATACGTTTAAACTAAGTGTAATTCCATTTACAATTTAAACAAAAGGAGTGAGTTAGTTGGAAACAGGCAGTTGTACTTTTTTTCTGACAGTAAACGTTTTAATCGTATCTTGAAAGAAGCTGCAGATTAGTCAGTTGATGTGTCGTTGAACGCCAAGCACTAGGATTAGTTTATCGGCATTTACAAAGTTTAGTCAACTGCGAGTACAATGCAAGCGCTAGTCAATCCTGATTCTAGAGTGAAGACTTTTTTTTTGAGCACTGGGAAGATTTTAAGTTGAAAAAAAAGCAAAGAGACATTATGGTTTCGTCGAGGTTTTTATACCCGTAATATACTGAAGCCGCTGTAGCAAGGGCGTTTGGAGCCATTAAAGAACAAAATTAATTGCTTATGCTTGTTATTGTTTCTAATTACTTAGGGTAGCTTATAGTGATCGAGAAATAAAATAGTTCACACAAGAAAGTGGATCGATTTCGTTCGTCTGTTGTCGTTAATCTTTCAACAAAAATTAAATGAACACAAACCCTCTAGGAGGGTCGTTACGTAATGCCATTTTGGTCAAACGATATCGTTCAGTTCAAAATTTGCTTTGCATAACTCGATTATCATCAAAACCATTGGACTTATAGATAAATAGGTAACAAAAAATGTCCAATAATGTTAAAAATAAGACGAACACGAAATATAGACTGATAATACTCGTCCATGTTGTCCAGAGTTTGAAAGATTCAAGCTCTGAAAATATAAGGTGTGTTTACTGAGCCTCTTCTGATAATGAAGATTGGTTATTGTAAGATGTTATGTAATTGCGTTTAAGCTCGAAAAGAAAAGAACAGGATCTTGTTCTTTAGGTTAGGTTAAAGTGGCTGGATGTAAAAAGACACACTTAGGCCAATTGAAGGCCCATTGTGATACCGCATGAATCTAAAAGGCTTTCTGCGAAGGCTCAATGAAACCAATTAGAGTTCCTTACGAAACGTAGAAGATTAATAATTATATTAATGTGTTTGAGATCGTTTAGATTATTATAAAAGAATTTTCCTAAGTGAATCATACGTTTATGAGCTAGAGCAGGACAGGTGCAGAGGAGGTGAAGAACTGCTTTCTCCTCCTCCTCATCCATGCAGCTTCTGCAGAAATCATTAGAAAATACGCCCAGTCGCGCGGAGTGTCTTCCTATTAGACAGTGTCCAGTAATGGCACCAATTAACGAGCTTATATGCAATCTGCTTAGAGATATCAGGCACCTAGATCTCTTTAAGTCCAGATTAGGCCAAATGTTTTTCGTCGCCTGACAGGTGGTTATGTTATTATACCTGATGTTAGTTCTCTTAATAGCATCTTGTTGTAGCAAAAGTTTGCATGTAGCGATTGGTATACCAAAATAAGCCATTTGTGGTTTAATGTATAATGTTGTACCATATTTGGAAAGTTCATCGGCTTCGCAGTTTCCTGGAATGTCTCTATGGCCCGGTACCCAGTGAAGGTGAATGTTTAACTGTTGTGCCATCTCCATTAGAGACGAACCACAGTTTTGGACCGTAATTGAGTTTGTAGAGACAGAGTCCAGGGATTTTATAGCTGCCTGACTAATCCGGATATCAGATGTGGATACCACGTTTTCTCTGAGCCAGGACAGTATCTCCTTAATCGCCAAAGGTTCTGCCTGAAACACGGTACAGTGATTTGGAAGGCTGAATGAGAGACTTAGTTTTAGTCGTTCAGAGTACACACCTCCACCAACCCCATCACTAGTTTTCGATCCATCTGTATAGAAGTGGATTGCCTCGTCATGCAGGAATGTTCTATTTTCCCAGAAGGATCTGGAAGGTATAGAAAATCGGATCTTTCTATCGAACTGTAGTTGGGGAATGGTGTAGTCTGTGTGCTTTGGAATTGATTCTAGATAATTAAGAATAACAGAGTGGCCAATGTTATTGTTAGTTAGCTGTGAAGAGGCATTCAGGCGAATAGCAGAACTAGCAGCTATTTGTTTGCTGATTATATCCAGAGGTGTCAGATAGAGTAGGGTGTCTAGTGGCGCAGATGGGGTCGTACGAAGTGATCCGCTTATACTTAGGCATTTTGAGGGTTTGACTTTACTAAGTTTATCGCAGTTCATTTTTATGATCTAGATCTTGTTCTAACTTGATCCGATATTTGTCATTAACATGTCAAAATTAATCTAACTCTCTTCCCGCCTAAACAAATCCGAATGCTACGAGAGTGTTGGAGAGTTACATAGAATAAATATGAATGTGACGATTACGTTGATGATTATTGTTTTGACGAGAAACGTCGGATTTAACCTCCTTCGGCAAGAGTTTAGTACGGTTTTCTTCTGTAAATTATGTGCAAAAAAATAAAAATAAAAATAAAAACATTCCTTCATATAAACCATCTCTAATCAGTGTTACACACAAATCGAAAAAAGTTCTTCTTGCATGATTTATTATTTTTTTTTTTTTATTATTATTTCTTGGTTTTTTATGGTTCGTCATTAGATGGACGGCAGAATTCATAACTCATCCCGTCGGGTAAGTTAGTTAAATTTGATTGTGTTCATTTTTTTCTTTCAATTAATTTTTGTATTTTGGGTTAATTGTCTAACAACTTTTTGAGTTGAGTTAAAAAAAAAATAATAATAGTTCTCAAAGTGCATGCGGAAACAAAAAGGATAATTTTTTTTTTTACATCGATTTCCTCCTCACAATTATTCGGTTTTGAGTTTTCTACTTAAAATACACCACATTTGATTATTCCATTCTAGAAAGCAAATTGTACTCCTAAACATTATAACACGAAGATGCCTATCTTTCTCGAATGCCTTTTCCAATTTCCATCGATAGTCAATCAAGCTCTGACATTTAATTATTTGATTCGTAATCAGAATCAATAGTTCAGATTGATTAATTGTTGTTGGAAGCCAAAGCCGGATATTGACATTTGACATTACCAAAAACTGACTATGTTTGAAAGATAAATTGCGTAGAAACGTCTTAAGAGTTTCATTTTTAGTTCAATACTTGCCAACTCTTCCGTAAGGTTTTTTTTTCGATTCGCAGGAACCATCCCTGAATAAAACAGGAAATACAAACAAACAAACGTACATCCATTTTTTGTATATGTATAAAGATTTAAAAAAAACTACTCGAATTCACAATCAGTACAAATCGCCAAATAATACATGTATCCATTTTTTTCCAGAAGGTTTTGGCCTTGACTTTGAAAACTCCATAAGTGTTCCTTCAAAAATGTTGAGTAACGACAATTTTTGTAGAACTCGCTAGCGTCTCCCTGTTCGTGTATCACTTCGCTCATTTAATTTTGATTACCACAATCGAAAAAATTGTGGAATACGCACTCAAAGAAATATCTTCTTGGGCAACTAAGAAGGGGCTCGTTGTTAACCCCACTAAGACAAAGCTAGTTTTTTTTCACGAATAAAAGGAAGCTAGAAGACTTAATCCTCCTAAACTCAACTGTTCTGCCAATCTCTCAATAATAGAGAGTCATATAAACATCCAAACGCTTATAGTCTATTTCACCAAGAAAAACTAAATTCCTCAGAGATTACACTTTTCGTGGACAGCCAGGCTGCTATCAAAGACTTAGCCACTGAGACTATAAGATCATAGGCGGTTTTAAATTGCACAACACTGTTGTGGTTCCTGGACATAGTACTATAGAAGCAAATCAAACTGTAGATAATCCAGCGGGGGAAAGGTTAGAATCAAATAAGAGTAGTACCAACCAATTGGGAGAATGCGTCTCGATCGGCGTTCCCAAAAGGAAAAAGGCCTTATAACAAAAGGGGAAATCAATAATTCCTTGAAGTCCAGGAACGACTGTGTTATCTCTAGACGTTTCTGGCCTAAAATAAGTGAAAAAGAAACTCGGTATATCTTATCATTATCACTGAGTTGAAAGAATATAAAAATCTTAATAGAATTAAGATTAAACACTTCCAATTTCAATTCAATTAAATTTTATTATCGTATGCTTATAACAGTAAGATACAATACCTTATAATCTCTCTCTCTCTCTCTCTCTCCTCTGTCAATGTCCAAAACTCCAAACTAATCAACTTCGTTATATCGGAAAAAGATGTATTGAAGAACTGGATGTTCCAGTTCAAGTCTCAATGGCAATAGTTTATTGTATGTATTACCATCGATGCAATCTTTTTAATAAGGGGATCACAATGAACAAATATGCACCGTGTGCGCTAGTGCTTAGTGCTGTGCACGCCTCTCCTACCCAACCTAATCTAACCTAATTGTTGAATTCCTTTGAATTGCTTGCTATCAGCTGACAAAAAGTACTTTGAAGTCGATTAAAGATCGTCAAACTTGAAGAGAGTGTAAAATACAAAGCGAATCAAATCTTCTAAAAAAGTGAATCAATTGTTGGGGTTACAAAGAAATCGGTATCAGCAACCCTATGGAGATTTAATTGCGAAAAACTTACTTACATAATTAAGGTGGCGCTACAGTCCGGGGTGGACTTGGGCCTCAACCAACAAACCTCTCCAGCTAGCTGTCTCCAGTTACGCACGCCGAATTGGTTGAGGTCATTTTCAACTTCCGCGCGCCACCTGAGCCTTGGTCTTCCTCTACTGCGTCGTCCCTTTGCCCTCTGGGGTATATTCGAAGATTACGGGCCGGAGCATTGGTGTTTATCCTCTTCACGTGACCAAGCCATCTGAGTATTTGGAGCTTCACTCTTTTCACTCTTACGTCGGGGTGACTTCCCGACTATGTAGAAAAAAGTTAGTTGCGAAGCGACAACAGGCCTCGGAAACGGACGGATACACTGATGACGACCCAAGCAAACGTATAAAGGACAACGAATTTCGGATATGCACGTGGAATGTTAGGTCCCTTAATGGACTGCGTGCTGCCGAACAACTAGCGGAGACCCTCAACTGCTACAAAGCAGATATTACCGCTATCCAGGAAATGCGATTGGATGGACCGGACGAAATGAAGATGGAAAACTGCGACATCTACTATGGGGATTGCTACCGGAACCAGCGACTCTTTGGATGCGGATTCGTCGTGGGAAGCAGACTCAGGCAAAAAGTCTTGAGCTTCAAATGCGTAAGCGAACGCATCACGACGATCCGAATCAAGGCTAATCTCGGCAACATTAGCTTAATATGCGCGCATGCCCCCACAGAAGAGAAAAAGGACGACACCAAAGACGAATTCTACGAGCTCCTCGACAAAACATATGAGCAATGTCCTAGCTATGACATGAAAATTGTCCTCGGCGATTTTAACGCAAAGCTGGGAAAAGAAGGCATCTTTGGAAGAACAGTCGGAAAGCACAGCCTGCACGACACCACTTCCGACAACGGATTCAGGCTGATCGATTTTGCTGCGGGGCGAAACGTTGTGGTAGCAAGCACCTGGTTCCCACATCTCAACATCCATAAAGGTACATGGAGATCTCCTGATCAATCAACCGTCAACCAGATTGATCACATTGCGATCGACGGGAGGCACTTTTCCAGCATTCAAGATGTTCGAACTTTCCGAGGAGCCAACATCGACTCGGACCACTACCTCGTCGTAGCCAAGGCAGTACTACGAATATCTCGACAACGGCCAAAACAAAGAAATGCTGCAAGAAAATTCGACGTCGGACGGCTACAATCGCAAGAGATCGCCAGATCCTTCTCTGATCGAGTGACAAGTAACCTCTTAAGGAGTCCTATGCCGCCAACATCAAGTATCGAAGACCAGTGTCAACATTGCCAGAATGCAGTTAGAGATGCCGCCTCTAATGTGCTGGGTTTCACACAGCCACCAAAACGAAACCCCTGGTTTGACGAAGAATGTAGGCAGGCCCATGCAGCCAAGCAGGAGGCATACAAAGCGGCGCTGCAAAGAAAGACAAGAGCTGCTCGTCAGCTCTACGAGCAAAAGAGGAGAGAAGAACGCCGGCTTCTCAGGAGAAAAAAGAGAGAGCATGAGAAGCGTCAGATCGAAGATGTTGAGAGAGCTAACAGCAGGAATGAAGTTCGGAGGTTTTATCGGAAGGTAAAACAGCTGGCTCAAGGTCATCGAGCAAGAACCGAAGCCTGCAGAGATCATCAAGGGAACATCATAGTAGAGCCGCAGTCAGTGCTGGGGATTTGGAAAGACCACTTCTGTAGACTGTATAACGGCGACGACGAACAAAATCCCGCCGTCAGACAGGAGCCTTTTATCATACGCGATGACAGCCAACAATTCCGTGAACCCGACCTAGAAGAAGTGAAAACAGCAATATCACGGCTGAAATCCAACAAAGCCGCTGGAGCAGATGGTCAAGCTGCCGAGCTGTTCAAAGCCGCAGGCGACGAGCTAGATAGGAGCATGCACCAAATCATCTGTAAGATATGGTCGGAGGAATGCATGCCCGATGAATGGAACCTCAGCATTGTTTGCCCGATCCTGAAAAAGGGAGATCCTCTAAACTGCGCCAACTACAGAGGAATCAGCCTGCTTAACATCGCCTACAAGATCCTCTCTGCCGTATTATGTGAACGTCTGAAGCCTTTCGTCAACAATCTGATTGGTCCTTATCAATGTGGCTTCAGGCCAGGAAAGTCTACCATCGACCAAATTTTCACGTTGCGGCAGATCCTGGAAAAAACCTATGAAATGCAAATCGATACCCACCACCTCTTCATTGATTTTAAGGCCGCGTATGACAGCATCTACAGAGACGAACTGTATAAAGCTATGTCTAGCTTTGGCATCCCTGCCAAGCTCGTTCGCTTGTGCAAAATGACGATGGAGAACTCACGCTGCTCTATCAAGGTTGGCAATGAGCTTACGGAATCATTCGACGTCAAAAAAGGATTCAGACAAGGCGATGCACTGTCGTGCGATTTCTTTAACATCGTTCTTGAGAAGATAGTCCAAAACTCCACCGTCAACACCAGAGGCACTATCTTCTATAAATCTGTTCAACTTCTCGCGTACGCCGACGATATTGATATAATGGGAAGAACACAGCGTGATGTCAATGGCGCCTTTGTGAGGATTGAGACAGAAGCGGCTAAAATGGGTTTAGCGGTAAATGAGGGGAAAACGAAGTACATGCTGTCTTCGAGTAAGGACACCCAACATCGACGGCTCGGACAGAACGTCACAATAGACGCATACAACTTCGAGGTAGTTAAGGAGTTTGTCTACCTAGGCTCCGCTATCAACACGGACAATAACACCAGCGCTGAGATAAGACGAAGAATTACTCTTGCTAATCGCTGTTTCTTTGGGCTAAGAAAGCAACTGAGTGGAAAAGCCCTCTCTCGAGCAACTAAGGTTAAACTGTACAACACCCTCATCATCCCTGTCCTGCTGTATGGTGCAGAAGCATGGACCCTAACAAAATCGGATGAATGTGCCTTAGGCTGTTTCGAGAGGAAAATTCTTCGGGTCATCTTTGGCCCCGTGTGCATTGATGGGGAATGGAGAAGGAGATACAACAGCGAACTTTACGGGTTGTACAACGACGTGAACTTAGCCAGAAGGGTCAAGGTCCAGAGACTCAGATGGCTCGGTCATTTAGAGCGCATGGACACCAATGCTCCGGCCCGGAAAGTCTCCGACACTATTCCCGAGGGACGCAGAAGGAGAGGAAGACCGCGACTCAGGTGGCGCACACAAGTGGAAGAGGACCTCAATCAACTTGGAGTGCAAAACTGGAGACAGCTAGCTAGGGACCGAGCTGACTGGCGGAGACTGTTGATTGAGGCCCAAGTCCACAACGGACTGTAGCGCCACCTTAAGTAAGTAAGTAACTCTTTTAGCTAGGTCAGTGTCGCTGTACAGCCCTTACAGTTGGTGGTTAAACCTTGTTCTCCATTTACCGTTTATGCATACTGGACCATAGATCTTCCGTAGAATTTGACAATGATATCAATAGTGCCTCTAGTGTTGACGCGGGAGTTCTGCACTATTCTTTCCAGTATGATGTTAAAGAAGTCGCATGACAATGCATCACCTTGTCTAAAGCCTTTGTTGACATGGAAGGCGTCGCACAGTGTGACAATTCACTAATCTAGCGGAATTTAACTACAAAAATCACTTTCAAGAATCAATACAAAAACCGGTTTTATGTGCAGCTAATACCTTGTCCTAAATAATTATAAATACATTTTTGGGTTACGGTTAAGCAAAAAAACAAAAATTGATCTTAAAGTCAGATTTTATGATCGTTTTAGATAAAATCGAGTTTTTAAGGCGCTTTGTTTAATATGAACTTACACGGGTTTTTTTATTTGTTATTGGGGACTTGGTTTTATTTTTCTTAAATGTTATATACGAGAATGTAAAAACAAGTAAAACCTTATTTAATATGATGTTCAATATTTTGTTATTGTCCTCAAAAGTTGAAAAATTGCGTTTTTTGTGTCAGTTTTTACATTAAGTGGAGAAAATTTAATATTATTCCGCATTATTCCGATGCGAAACTATATGTTTTTTAAAGCTTAATATATTAGCTTTCATTTTACGTTTTAAGTTGCTGCGCATAGGTGCGACACCCATACATTTTTTTTAATTTTCGAAGTTACTTCCAAAATAATTTCGTACAAAATGATATTAGTATTATATTTAAAAATAAAACCAAGACCACAAAACAAAAAAAAAAACTATAAAATAAATGCATAAACATATTTAAATACATAAATAAATGCATATATGCACATATATATGTATCTATATAAATACAAATTTGAGAAATTATGTGTTTTATGCAATACATATGGTTCGTTGCTTTCCTAGCAAAACTCAAATCGATTCAAAAGGAATTTTATGTTATAAGTATATATAAACATATATATATAATGCAACAACAAAGAGATGAAAAACTTACTGTTTAGTATATAAACAATATTTTTTATTATAGGGTAAATAAGAAATAAATTTACCAAAAAACTGATTTTGCGTAAATTAAATTTGAACCAATTGTATACAATTTTTGGTTAGTCTATATAATAAAATCAATAATTTTTAGGAGTCAATAATTAATTTTCAATTACATCAGATCCATTTTTAGTAAGTAAAAGTTATATTCTTATCAATGAAGTCCTGGAACTTTTAAAAGTAACAATATAAGAAATCTAAGCTGCTCGAGGAATTTGGAGTAAATTTTTGTCAAAAATTTTATTAAGTGTTGTCTATTATTATGTTTTTATGTTATTATTTTTAAAAATCTAAACAAAAAAAAAACAGCAGGATTTTTGGTCAGAATTTTTTATCTGTACAAAATGCACCTTTGTATGTGCACTAAACATGCAGTTTCACAGGGCCGTTTATTCAAAAATTTGGTAACTATACAAATCTTTATAATTCAGTTACATTGTAATATACAGGGTGATTCACGAGCGTTGTGCCAAAAAGCTAGAGCGTGTAGGTTGAGTTGAGATAAGAAAAAAATCGTATGAGAGGGGGGGGTCTATTCCCCCCCGTTTAGCCGGGAGGGGCAATTTTCTGAAAAATTGACTTATTTTGTTTAAAAAAATATTAAAAATCAACGGCTTCGTTTACAACCCCGTGTTATACCTTTCTGAAAAGCCAAAAACTTCTTCTTTCACTTTGTTTTTAAATTAAATTGTTTTAACGAATAGTTTAAAAAAAAAAAAAAATTTCAAACTCAAAATTTTCAAAAAAAAAGAAGCAAAAAAACATTTTTGAACTAATTTTTTTCAAAATTTTATGTAATTAAGTACTAATTTTGTTTTAAAAATTCAATGTGTTTATTAATATTTAGTCGAAAACAGAAAACCGGATGCAAAAATGTCTTTTTGTTTTTGAGAAATTAAGAAAAAACCAAACCCACTTTTTTCTAAAAAAATCTTTGTTTTTATTTTTACCTATCTGGACTTTTAGTTTTTTTTATTAGTTTAATTTATAACTTTAATTTTGTATGATTGGAGTTTTATGAGGACTCAATAAAGTAGAAAAGTATTGGATTTTCCCTGGATTAAACCTTTTTTTCATTGATAACGTCTGCCCTTGACCTTTCACTTCTAGCTCTCAGTGCTCTCGTCGCGGATTCTTGAAAACATGCTACGACTTGGGCGCCATCTATTGGGATATCTTTCAGCGTAGAGTCTTTCGACTTCCCGATCTCGACAATAAGTTAAACCGTAGCAGAAGTTCTTGTCCGCTAACTCTTCTCGAGCGTATGAGTTTGTTATTGTTATGTGTTGATGAAATAATATTTTAATTGTAAATGGTTGTTTAGTAAATATGCGATGCCTTTTATTAACCTTTAGGTTGTTAATTGTTTTTTCATTCAAGAAAAAATGCGGTTTAATCATCTTAAGCCCCTAGCAGGTAGAACTCTTCGCCGGCGAGTGGCCACGGCCCCAGGTATAGTAAGAAAAAATTACAGGTCAGTTTTCAGACGTTATCAATGAACAAAATGGTTAATCCAGGGATAATGTAATACTTTTCTACTTTATTGAGTCCTCATAAAACTCCAATTACAAAAAATTCAATTTATAAATTAAACTAATAAATTAAACTAAAAGTCCAGATAGGTAAAAATAAAAACAAAGATTTTTTTTAGAAAAAAGTGGTTTTGGTTTTTTCTTAGTTTCTCAAAAACAAAAAGACATTTTTGCATCCGGTTTTCTGTTTTCGACTAAAAATTAACAAACACATTGAATTTTGAAAACAAAATTAGTACTTAATTACATAAAATTTTGAAAAAAATTAGTTCAAAAATGTTTTTTTGCTTTTTTTTTTTGAAAATTTTGAGTTTGAAAATTTATTTTTTTAAACTATTCGTTAAAAGAATTTAATTTAAAAACCAAGTGAAAGAAGAAATTTTTGGCTTTTTAGAAAGGTATAACACGGTGTTGTAAACAAAGCCGTTGATTTTTAATATTTTTTTAAACAAAATAAGTCAATTTTTCAGAAAATTGCCCCTCCCGGCTAAACGGGGGGGAATAGACCCCCCCCCTCCCATACGATTTTTTTCTTGTCTCAACTCAACCAACACGCTCTAGCTTTTTGGCACAACGCTCGTGAATCACCCTGTATATTCATTATGAAAACTAAACAAAAAACTGTTCGGGGAGAAAAATTTATTTTTTAGTAAAGGTCTTTCAAAGTGCAAAAACACGTGAGTTTTAAGCTCTTTAACTCAAAAACGTGTGTCGATATGTACAAAACTTGCAGTTGAATTTATTTTTGTACATATTTGTTATGAATCTGATACATAAAATTTAAAAGAAGAAAAAAAATTACAACCTTAATTCACTCTTTAGTATGGGTCTAACATAGGCAAAAAACATGTACATTCCGATCTCTGTAAATTAAAAATTTAGCTGTTTTAATAAATAGTTCTAGTTAAATATCATTCTCTGAAAATATTTGTTGAATCCTGCGAAAGAATAGCTAAAAAAAAGATTAATTAGTAAGTGCTATTAATTTTTTTCCGCTAGATGACCGAAATGTCACACTGTGCGTCGGTGAGGTCGTTACCGACTTTAATGCAGCAGCGTGAGTTCTCCATTGCTCAGACGAATGGGTTTTGTAGGGATGCCAGAACTGGACATGGCTTTATATAGTTCTTCTCTATAGATGCTCTCATACTCGGCCTTAAAATTGATAAAAAGATCGTAAGTGCCGATTTGGAGTTCTCGAGTTTTTTCCTGGATCTGCCGTAATGTGAATATTTGATCGATGGTGGACTTTCCTGGTCTGAAGCCACACTGATATGGACCTATCAGTTTTTTTACAAACGGCTTCAGGCGTTCAAATAGTACTGCAGAAAAGATCTTATAGGCGATGTTAAGGAGGCTGATGCCTCTATAGTTGGGGCAGTTTAGTTTAGGAGATTTCCTTTCTTCAGGATCGGGAAAACAATGCTGAGGTTCCATTCATTGGGCATGTTCTCTTTCGACCATATTACCGAGTCTTCGCCGGCTTTGAAGAGTTCGGCAGTGATGCCGTCAGCTCCCGCGGCTTTGGTGTTTCTAAGCTTAGATTATGCTATCTTCACTTCTTCAAGGTTGGGTAGACGGAAATCTTGGCTTGCTAGGTCTTCATTGAATGGGTCATTCTGCCTGACAGCGGACATTGACTCGTCATCGCCGTTGTAAAGTCTACAGAAATGGTCCTTCCATATCCTCAGCATTGACTGTGACTCTACTACGATATTTCCCTGTTGGTCTTTCGGGCTTCAGTTTGTGCTCGGTAACCTTAAGTCATTCGTTGGCAAAATTTCCGAACCTCATTCCTGTTTTTTAGTCTCTCAACATCCTAGATCGCTCGCTTTTCATGCTCTCTCTTTTTCGTTCTGAAAAGTTTGTGTTCTCTCCTCTTCTGCCCGTAGAGCTCCCGAGCTGATCTCATCCTCCTATGCAGCGCTGCGAAAAATTTTGTTGTTTCCAAAAATATTTCACATCAAGAGCATACTTACTTACTTACTTAAGGTGGCGCTACAGTCCGGGGGGGAGTTGGGCTTCAGCCAACAAACCTCTCCAGCTCCTTTTGCTCGGCCCATCCCATCGCATTTCCTGGATGACGGTTATATCCAATTTATAACGATCTAGGGCCTCCGCTAGTTGTTCGGCGGCACCTGGTCTGTTAAGGGACCTAACATTCCGCGTACAGATCCGAATCTCGTTGTCCTTATTTCGTTTGCATGGTTCGTCATCAGTAAATCCGTCCGTAACCGACGCTTGTTGTTGCTTCGCAACTAGGGTTTCTTTATGTGACTAGATTTTCTTTATGTGATATCACCCCTTAACTCCAAGGCCTGAGCTCCAAATATGTCGAAGTAACCCGTATAAGGTGTTCACTGACTAGTTCAACCTTACTGGAACTGTAGACACCACCGTTGACTCCATCCTGGGAATTCTTCCGCTGCCGCCTGGAAAAAGGAGTAGTGCCTCAGTGGAAAACACTCTCCCCGCCCTCTCTCGTTAGCTGTCGTCAAAGCCTTCCAAAGGGGTTTTCACCCTATCTCCAGCTGAGACAATATACGCCTTAATATTATTTTTAGTTCGTTAACAGATTCTATATTGCCACATCTTCATATAAAATCATTGCAATCATAACGGATGCATTGAAGTCTCATTCATTACACACCTTAAGCATTGAAATTCACGAAACAGCTAAAATTAACATTTCAAATTATTTTTCTCTAGCTTTAAAAATAAACAAAACGAAAATTTTATTTTATTCAACAGGATTCTAACAGTACTGGACAACGTCAACAATCAAGCAACCCAACAAAATCGGCTACCAAGCAAGGCTACTCGCCATCCTACTGGGCCGGACAAAACTAAATTTTCTCTCATAAAAAATAACTCTATCCATCAAAAGCTAAACATTTGCCTCGACATATGTAATTGTGTCGCCCTCTATTCACCACCACACAAGCGCGATACACAAACAAAACACTTTCATCATTGATTTTCAAAGAAAGGAACACAACAAACTGTTAAGCATTGTCTTTAGTCTGGTAGGATATTTATCAAAAGAATAAAACAACAACAAAAATTTGCATAGTACATTACAAATCCGTTTATAATTTATCTTACAACTATAATTATATTAAAAACAAACAAAAAAGAAAATGAAACAAAAAATATATTAAAAAATACTTTTAGAAAAACAAAACCGAAATGGAACACGACAGATTTTTTTTTTTTTTTAGTTTTAAAGTACAGCTGTACTCTAGACTCTAGGTACAGCAAAATTTATAATTTTTAGAAAAGAAAATATAAAAGTTCTCTTTTTTGTACATCAATTTATCGATGTGCGCTCTTGATATAAACAAATACCATGAAAAATGATTGAAAACATTTAAATTTTATTCGATAAATCTCTAAATTATAAATACAAACATGAGTATATATATATATAAATAATTCTCTATATATACATACACATTTATATATATAAATATAGAAAATAAACCAGATAGGTCCCCCTACCCTCCACATTCACACAGAAACACACACACATTACACACAGCAAACAACAAAATAAATAATTAAAACTGGATATTGTTTCTTTTTAAATGTTTAACTTTTTTTTAATAATATATATAAAATATAAATAATGAATAATTATAAAATAATGCATAAATATAATAATTATTAATTAAATTAGTACCACGTCTTTTAATGCTAGTACATATGGAATATATATACAATTAACAATGTGTATCTGTATTACCGACAAAAAACAAACAAACTCTTCAGTGAACACTTTAAGCAAGGAGTGGATAGCATTTGCAACAACAATTTATTGAAAAACAAATTTAGTTGAGAGAATAAAATGTCAATTTGACATTAACCTTACGTTTAAGCGGTTTTTATTTAGTTTGCATTGCATTCTAGTTTATCGTACGTAGTTAACATTTGGGTACACTCTTGAACGGTTTTTTTTTTTTTTTTTGAGGTTGTGTGTGTGCAGCTGAACTATGGTGTTTTTATTTAGCAATCCCGAACACATTTGAGCATAGACTACTGTTACTGTTTTGAATACTAAAGCTACATTTGTGATCGTATTAGTTGTCGAGTGGTCGTAGCGTAGGGGTTATATGCTCTTTTCTTCTTTGGGGACTGTATGTATCCTGCGAAAAACTGAAACATTTCTTACTTACTTACCCTCGGGAATAGTGTCGAAGGCTTTCCAGGCCGGAGCATTGGTGTCCATTCTTTCTAAATGACCAAGTGTCTGGACCTTGACCATTCTGGCTAGGTCCATGTCGTTGTACAACCCGTAAAGTCCGCTGTTGTATCTTCTTCGCCATTCCCCATCAACGCACACGGGGCCAAAGATGACCCGAAGAACTTTCCTTCCGATTTTGTCAAGGTCCCTGCTTGTGCACCATACAGCACGACTGGGATGATGAGGGTGTTGTATACAGTTTTACCTTATTGCTCGAGAGAGGGCTTTTCCACTCAATTGCTTCCTTAGCCCAAAGAAACGTCTGTGCTGGTGTTATTGCCCCGGTGTTGTAGACAAACTTCTCTACTACCTCGAAGTTGTATTCGTCTATTGTGACGTTCTGTCCGAGCCGTCAATTCTCACAAAGGCGCCATTCACGCTGTATACGCAAGGTTTGAACAGATTTTCGGAAGATGTGCCTTTGGTGTTGACGGTGGTTTTGAACTATCTTCTCAAGATTGATGTTAAAGAAATCGCACGACAGTGCATCGCCTTGTCTGAATGCTTTTTGACATCGAAAGATGCCGTAAGCTCGTTGCCAAACTTGATAGAGTAGGGTGAGTTCTTCATCGTCGTTTTGCACAAGCGAACGAGCTTGGCAGGGATGCCAAAACTAGATATAGTTTAATACAGTTCGTCTCAGTAGATGCTGTCATACGCGGCCTTAAAATCGATGAAAAGGTGGTGGGTATCGATTGGGAGTTCATAGGTTTTTTCCAGGATCTGCCACAAAGTGAAAATTTGGTCGATGGTTGACTTTCCTGGTTTGAAGCCACATTGATAAGGACCAATCAGATTGTTGACGAAAGGCTTCAGACGCAGTTTAGAGGATCTCCCTTTTTCAGGAGAGTGAAATTTTCGCTGAAAAAATTATTCTCAACTCAACGTTCGGAATCGACATAAAATTGTGGGTCCTCTCTATTCGCCACACGCGCTAGCGCTGGTTCTCAGGGGTTGATGAGCAGAAACCTACTAGTCCAATTGAACGTTTTCAGAGTTGCTAAATAAAAACTCAAACAGGAAACATTCGGTCAAATCGAGGTAATCGTCGGAGCGGAATTTTCTCCGCATTTTGTTTCGGAAAGTTTTCCGATGCGAAGGAAATCGAAGAAAGTTCCTCGATTGGGCCGATTAATTTCAAATAAATTCTCCATCAACGGGCATTTTGTGTACTTATTTCTTACTATCGGGTTTCCTAGACGCAAAATATTGATAATGATTGACTAGTCTAGTTTTCAACGTATAACATCACTGAAACGTTCTTTTTCTTATTATTTCTTGAAATTAGAGTATTGAGCAACTTTGAGTCGCTTAACAGCTTGCCAACCGGTCTGGTCAATTCAGTGTTTGCCCTCATCTGCATCTAAGCCGCGTGCTCAAGGTTGGTCTGCCGCGCTGTCTCCTTAATAATTATAAGGAAAGAGTACATGTTGACGCCCTTGAAAAAATTATTTGAGTTTTCAGAATGTATTCGTGTCGAAGCGCTAGTGAGCTAGTGAAGTATATGTCGCAGGGACGCATATCTTTTAGAATTTGTTTCAGCTCTTTAAGTCTGTTGGAAGATTTCAGAGTAATCGGCCCAATCGAGGTAACCGTCAGAGGGGAATTTCCCCCGAATCGGAGACACTTTGCTTGTCGGAGAACTACCTCGAAGCAAAATCCGGACGAATTCGGAGAAAAATCCGCTCCGACGGTTACCTCGATTGGTCCGTATTCGGACTCACTTAAACGCATATTGTGAAGAATAATTTTGGAACAGCTTTTCTAGAGAATACCTATCACCTTGCTTGAAGCGATTGTAACCTGAAACGCTTTCGCTGTTGGAAGCTTTCGAAAAAACAAATGTGATGAATTTCGATGGAAGGTGCAAGGTAGCATAGTAAAGGCGACATATCGATGTTAGGGTTATAGGGAGGTTAATCTTAATACATTATTTGAATTCGATAAAAACACGTTTGCAAGTGTAATTCACTGAGGGATTTAGTTCCTTGCAGTTTTGTGTTTTTATTATTTTTTTAAATATAAAACTCCAACAAACTAAAACCTTGAAAATGTACACAAGTACATAAACCCTTTGTTAACTACAGTTAAGGTTGTTTTGTTAATTTTTCCTTTTCTTTTTTTTTTAACTAACATCCAGCAGCTTATTCCTACTTGGTTTTTGTTTTAAATAAACCGTTGCAATAGTTTATGATATGACCATAAATAGTTCTATTTGTCTTCTTACTTACTTATGGTGGCGCTACAGTCCAGGTCGGACCAGGGCCTCATCCAACAAACCTCTCCAGCCAGCTCGGTCCCTAAGTTGGTTCAGGTACTCTACCACCTGTGTGCTCTACCTGGGTCGCGTTCTTCCTCTTCTGCGACGTCCTTCCGGGTTGGGTTCGAAGACTACGAGCCGCAGCTCTACATGACGTAACTATCTAAGTCGTTGGACCTTAACTTTTTTGGCTACGTCAGTGTTGCTGAACAGCTCGTACAGTTCTACAGTTCAAAAATCACTCGAAGAATTTTCCTCTCAAAGCAGCCCATAGCGTTTTCATCGGATGTTTTCATGGTTCATGTCTCTGCATCATACATTAGGACCGGGATGATAAGAGTTTTGTAGAGTGTCACTTTAGTTGCTCGGGAGAGGACTTTACTACTCAATTGTCTTCTAAGTCCAAAGTGGCAAGAGTGATTCTTCGTTTGATTTCAGCGCTGGTGTTGTTGTCTGACTTGATAGCGGATCCTAGGTAGACGTAGTCCTTAACTACCTCGACGTTATCTACTTGTCTTCTGTTACTTTAAATTACAACAAAAATAAAGTGTTATGTTGCAATTTACATAAACCAACTCTGAGCTATTATGTGCGAAGAAGAGAAAAAACACTTAAATCCGAAAATATAGATAGTAAAAAACTAAATGTGCGTGAAATTTTAAATGTTGCAAAAGAGATCACACTTGAATCAAACCACACAAACACACAACTCTTTTTAAACAAAATCCCAAACACACTCACAGAATAACTTCCCTGTTGAATAAATGTCTTCTCCTTAAATTCCCTGGCAATGTTCTTCTGTGCCAGGTAATGTTCTCATATAAGAAAATCTTTCGTTTAGATTTTGAATTTTTTGTTTGTTTTTTTGTAATTTGCAATTAAATAAAGAGGTATTTATAAAAAATTATTAATGATAGAAAAACATAAAAAAATATGTTTATGTATTTAATTCAAACAAGAAAAAAAAAATAGAAAACACTAAAATTCATTTTTATATATCCACAACTTTGAATGTATTGAACAAAAAAGAAACGTATATTTAAATATATTTTAGCTTTATCGTAAACAATCTTTTTTTTTTGTTTAAACATTTTTAAAAACAAAAGAAAAGAAAATTTTATAAAACAGAAAAAAAAACAAATCAATGTATAATCAGAAAATAACGGCTCTTGGTAGAATAAGAGTTGCTTAGTCTAAAAATAAAATGTTTATATAGAGAAAAACCGTAATTTGATTTGATTTTAATTTTTGGTGGCTATGCGCTGTCGACGACACCAAAGCCAAAGACGAGTTCTAAAAGCTCCCCGACAAAACATATGAGCAATGTCCTAGCCATGACATTAAAATTGTCCTCGGTGGTTTTATGCAAAGCTGGGAAAAGAGGGCATCTTTGGTGGAACAATCGGAAAGCACAACATGCACGACACCACTTCCGACAACGGATTCAGGCTGATCGATTTTGCTGCGGGGCGAAATGTTGTGGTAGCAAGCACCTGGTTCGAACATCTCAACATCCATAAAGGTACATGGAGATCTCCTGATCAATCAAACGTCAACCAAATTGATCACATTGCGATCGACGGAAGGCACTTGTCCAGCATTCTAGACCTCGTCGTAGCCAAGGTAGTGCTACGAATATCCTGACAACGGCCAAAACAAGGAAATACTCCAAAAAAATTCGACGTCGGAAGGCTACAATGGCAAGAGATCGCCAGATCCTTCTCTGATCGAGTGTCAAGTAACCTCTTAAGGAATCCTATGCCGCCAACCGAGGACGAGTGGCAACATTGCCAGAAAGCAATTAGAGATGCCGCCTCTAATGTGCTAGGTTTCACACAGTCACCAAAACGAAACTCCTGGTTTGACGAAGAACGCAGGCAGGCCCATGCAGCCAAGCAGGAAGCATACAGAGCTGCGCTGCATCGAAAGACAAAAGCTGCTTGTGAGCTCTACGAGTAAAAGACGAGAGAGGAACGCCGCCAGCTTGTCAGAAGAAAAAAGAGGGAGCATGAGAAGCGTCAGATCGAGGATGGAAGTTCGAAGGTTCTACCGGAAAGTAAAACAACTGGCTCAAGGTCATCGAGCAAGAACCGATGTCTGCAGAGATTAACAAGGAAACATCATAGTAGAATCGCAGTCAATGCTGGGGATTTGGAAAGACCACTTCTGTAGACTGTAAAATTGCTACGACGAACAAAATCCCGCCGTCAGCCAGGAGCCTTCCATCGGACACGATGATAGCCAACAATTCCGTGAACCCGACCTAGAAGAAGTGAGAAAGCAGCAGGCGACGATCTAGATAGGAGCATGCACCAAATCACCTGTAAGATATAGTCGGAAGAATGTATGCCCGATCCAGAAGAAAGGAGATCCTCTAAACTGCGCCAACTACAGAGGAATCAGCCCACTGAACATCGCTTACAAGATCCTCTCTGCCGTAATATGTGAATGTGTCTGTTCAACTTCTCGCGTACGCCGATGATATTGATATAAGGGAAGAACACAGCGTGATGTCAATGGCGCCTTTGTGAGAATTGAGACAGGAGTGGCAAAAATGGGTTAAGCGGTAAATGAGGGAAAAACTAAGTACAGGGTGCGCCAGAGAAACTTACTTATTTGAAAAAATTCCCGCGCGGTGAGTTGGGCGGGTAGAGGGGCAAGAGGGGGCGCATCTGGAGGGGGAAGTTCCCAAGTTTGTTTCTCCCTCCAGTCAGTTGCCATCATGCTCTGGTCTAGAGAGCAGCGGGCCTTCGCAGTTGAGAGCTTCTTTTCTAACGGTCGCTCATGGAGCTCGTTACAGGAACATGGTCGAGGAATTTTTTCTTCCAAGACTCGAAGAAATGAACGTTAGGAACGTGTGGTTACAGCAAGATGGAGCCACAGCACACACAGCACGAGACTCAATGAATTTGTTGCGACAAAATTTCCCCGACCGCCTCATCTCTCTCAGAGGCGATCTCCAATGGCCGGCACGCTCTCCAGATTTGACTCCATGCGGTTTCTTTTTATGGGGTTAGACAGAGTTTGACGGTCTAGGCTCCGCTATTAACACGGGCAATATCACCACCGCCGAGATCAGACGAAGAATAACTCTTTCTAATCGCTGTTTCTTCTTTCTTTGGGCTTAGAAAGCAATTGAGTGGAAAAACCATCTCCCGAGCAACTAAGGTAAGACTGTACAACACCCTCATCATCCCAGTCGTGCTGTATGATGCAGAAGCATGGACCTTGACAAAATCGGATCAATGTGCCAGGCTGTTTCGAGAGGAAAGTTCATGTGCTTATCTTTGGCCCCGTGTGCATTGATAGGGAATGGAGAAGAAGATACAGCAGCGAACTTAACGGGTTGTACAACGACATGGACCTAGCCAGAAGGGTCAAGTCCCAGAGACTCAGATGGCTCGGTGATTTAGAGCGGATGGTCACCAATGCTCCGGTCCGGAAAGCCTTCGACACTATTCCCGAGGGACGTAGAAGGAGAGGAAGACCGCGACTCAGGTGGTAGAGGACCTAAACCAACTTGGCGTGCGAAACTTGAGACAGCTAGCTACGGACCGACCTTGCTGGAGACGTTTTATGGATGAGGCCCTGGTCCGACCTGGACTGTAGCTCCACCATAAGTAAGTAATTAAGGGACCGATCGACCAGGACCTGGCATTTTGCTGGTTATCAGAGGACTTTGGCTTTGATTTTGCAGTTGTGGCGAAATGTTTATTTAAGAGGACTGTCGGCATCTAAGGCTGATTACTGAGATTAACAAAATCCAAATAAAAAACGAGCCAGTAACTCTAAAAAATAATCTTTATTGTAAATATCCATATTTTCAATTCTAGTAAAAGAGAAGTAAGAAAAAAGTTTATTGATTATGAAGAAGCTTCGTAAAATCTGTATATGCAGACTCCAAGTCAAAAAGAAACTGTCGAACTTGCCCATCGGTTAATTCATCAGATGCCTGCATTTCATTCAATGTAGCCAACCATCCCTCGACTTTAGCTTTTGCCTCCAGATCAGCCGGAATAAGTGATAATCGATTCATGGTATCGACCAAATCTTTCAACTCAAAATGCAACTCGTCCATGGTTTTAATTTTCAGACGAAGCTTATCCATGATTGTAATGAATAATGACACAATATCGGCGATGCATTTACTTGTATTGCCCTTATCATCTTTGATTGTAATCGGACGATCTTCTTTGATGCGTTCCAATGCGGCCGGACAATCGAGTCGAAACTTCTTAACAAATGTATCGACCGTAGGGAATTCATCACCTTGAACTTGTTTAAATGCAACTTTATATTGAACCAGGAATTTGGAGCATGCAGCTGTGTATTCTTGGGGTGTTATACAGTCTCGGATGTAGGCTTTTTCCAGATTTTGTAGGGTGTTTATGATGGCATACAAATCAGCCATATTATCGTATTTCTCACGTTCGCGTGCATTACGGAATACTTTGACTTCTTCATACAGTTCGGGATTTTCTTGCATTTTTATACTTTTTTTAACTATTTATATGATTAAATTGTGAAAACAAAAACCTATTTAATGAAAAATTTCTTTGAAGCAAAAGGATGACGCATTTTCTGACACTTGACAGCAGTGATCACTTATACCAAGATTGGAAACCTTGCTGTCAAAGTGACATTTGCCTACAAGCTGAGGGTCCAGGTTAGCTGAAACAGTATGCGTGTAATACAAACTTAAGGGGCCAGGTTAGCTGTAAGAGTATGCGTGTTTTTGTAATAAAGATACAGTTGCCTACATAATAAAAAGCAAGTGAGCTGCAAGAGTATGAGTGCATGAAAAAAATAACTTTTGCGGTATTTGGAGGGTAAAACGTAGGTAGGTTTCCAATCTTGTTATAAAGTGATCACTGCTTGACAGTCTTTGTTTTTGAATTTGAGCTGTCAAATTATCAGCAGGGTATTTTGTACTAGAACATTTTAATGAATGCATTCAGAACAAATGTGGATTCCAATTATTTTCACCAAGGTTTGTATTTTTTTATTTCGATTAACGTTTTTTGTCATAAATAGCATTGAAGGATGCACAGAAAACACCAAAAGGAATTTAAAAAAAAAAACATTCGGTTATAAAATCAGAAGGGAATTTCTTCTTTTCAAAATCAGAACTGTCACTTTTGCCCAATTGAACGCATTCAGAATGTTTTTTTTTAACTTCCAGATTGCCAAGAAGACCTCATTTGCCCTTATTACAAACTGCACATTTGGCGCTGCCTTCAAATTTTATACACTCTCTCTTTCTCCAGCACGCAAATTTTCAAGATTTCGTATCTTCGTTCTTCATTTTCATTTGTCTTCTTGGTTCCTATTTGTTGCTTGCAAATTGTCAGAATTTTGTTTATTTTCAGCATCCAATCGAACACGGCTAGTCTTATACCAAAAACAAACAAACAAACCTCCTACTTGTCATTTAAAATTTCAAAAGAAAAGCCGCATAAACATGAGTGACATCGAAACAATTTGGTCAAAAACTCACCAAATTTTTCCAATTTTGAACAAATCCGTAAGACAAATGAATCTCAAAATATGCTGCATCTTAGGGAACCAATTGACCATCCTTCATTTCAGTTAAAATGTAATCCCATAACCAGCGAAGACTTCGAGTATGTCATAGGCAAACTGACCCTATTGGGCATCGCCGATTGCGTTTACGAGTCGATCCTACTCGAAATCAACTCAATGCTTCGTACAAAAATTGTTCCTGACTTCTGGGCTCAATTCCAAACAACTGCTGAAGAACAAGATAACCACTACATGCTGTTTATGAAATTCCAAATGGCAATCATAAATCTGGAAGAGGACTTTTGCAATATCAACGAGCTAATTCGGAGAATTGAACTACTCAAACAAACATGTCCATTAGTCAAAGCCGAAAATAAGCTGCGGAATGATAAAGAAGAAGTCAATAACATGCTAAGAAGTGTGCTTCTATCGCAACTTCCTGCCAATTTTAATGCCGTGGTGTATGCCTTTTACAATGTATCATTCAAAGTCTTTGCCAATAGTCATCAAGCTGGAGAAGGTAAACCAAATTTGAGACATGTTTTGTCTTAGCTCGTGCACTAGTTATGTTTCAGATGACGATATGGGAGATCTGGATGAAGTCAAATGCAATGGCTGTGACCGTGAAACTGAAGGTTGTCGCTGCCAAAATCTTGTCTGTTCATTCAACAAAACCAACGAGCATTTGACGAATTTGGGACTACTCGATCGAATTGCGGGGCATACGCTGACAACACTTATCCAGCAGAGAATAGCAACTCATGTTCGGGATACATGTCTTGGGATATTCGATAAGGGTCATTTGAAAGAACTAGAAAAGGTAATGACCACGATCAGTGTTAACACTCTGTTTGACTTCTATTGAATTGCAGTGGCTTGAAGGCATCGTTTTGAATTGGTTAACCAGAATCTTCAACCGAGGACATTTGAAAATCAACATAGAGGACGTTAAAACCCATAAAGTTATTCAGGATTTCAAAGTAAAGCTCACGTACTTCTTGTATGAAACCTACGCCAACATAATCATTGAGCAGTTCTTCAGTATTATCATCGGTTTGTTGCCTACAAATGTGTGTAACCTTTGAGCAACATTTCCATAACCTTTCATTGTAGATTATCCAGATTCAATTCCAGCGATCGATGACCTCAAAGTTTGCTTGGAAAAAATTGATCTACGCAAACATCTCATAAAATCTCTCAAAGAAT
This sequence comes from Sphaerophoria taeniata, assembly GCA_943590905.1. NCBI lineage: Eukaryota > Metazoa > Arthropoda > Insecta > Diptera > Syrphidae > Sphaerophoria > Sphaerophoria taeniata. Next base: position 49,208,703 of record OX016540.1, read on the forward strand.
CTCTCGAGGCTAGAATACTGCACCCGGGAGTCAATACCATGGACATTCTCACTGGCTATGTAGCGGCGATTAAAACCATTCGTCATTTAGATAGCAGTGGAGTTATTTTGGAGACTGTTACTGAACCAGTTAAGGAGTACCTTAGAAAGCGAAGTGACACAGTACGTCGAGTTGTAACTGGTTTAACTGAGGAGGGACCAACAGATTTGGCCGAAGAATTGGCCAAAAGTGAAGCACTCAAAGAGAACATCGATGCAGCTGGCAAAGATGAGATGGCCAATTGGGAGAATTGGCAACCGGATCCTGTTGACGCCACACCAGTTGCGTTCACTCAAAATCCTCGTAGTAATCGGTCTGCCGATATAATTTCAATGGTTGTCGATATTTACGGCAGCAAGGAACTGTTTGTCAATGAATATCGCAACCTTCTAGCCGACCGATTACTTGCCAGTCTAGACTTCAATCCGGATAGAGAGATTCGAAATTTGGAGCTGCTGAAATTGCGTTTTGGCGAAACTCTGCTGCACAGTTGTGAAGTTATGCTCAAAGACATCAGTGATTCGAAACGGATAAATGGACATATTCAAGGCGACATTAGCTACAATGAGAGTGAGTTCTTTTTTTTTTACAAAAATTTGCTCGTACTAAAGCTGCTGTATCTTTTAGATAGAACTTTCGATTTGAAATCGTTGATAATCTCTTCACAATTCTGGCCAGCATTCAATAAGGAAACCCTTGAGTTGCCTGAAGAAATTGAAGAAGAATTCAAGAAGTTCACAAAGTCATATGAAGCTTACAAAGGCAACAGGACACTATGTTGGCGGCATGTTACCGGCAGAGTTGAACTAGAAATCGAAATTGGGGACCGAACAATCGAAGTGACTGCCGCTCCAACGCAGGCAATCATCATCTACCATTTCCAGACGAAAAGTAATATTTTAGAATTCATTTAATTTTACAAACATTCACCACAAGACTTGCTTAGATCAATGGTCTTTGGAAGAGCTTAGTACTGTGATGAAAGTCCCGCCCTCGGTATTACGTCGACGTATTGGTTTCTGGCAATCGCAGGGGATTTTGAAGGAATCACAGCCAGATGTTTATGTTCTCGTTGAAGAAACATCCGGTAGTGCAGGCGTAGAGGAAATGCAAACAACAGACATTGCCGAAGACGATGAAGGTGAAAGTGCCATGGCATCGGCCAGTGATCAGCGTGAAGAGGAACTTCAAGTAAATACGAAAATGTTGGTTCAACTTAAGTTTTTGAAATTCCAAATGTTGTTTTAGGTATTTTGGTCGTATATCGTGGGAATGCTAACGAATTTGGATTCGTTGCCAATTGAACGAATACACCAAATGTTAAAGATGTTCGCATCACATGGCCCTGGTGTCGAATTCTCCCAGGAGGAGTTGAAGAATTTCTTGCAGCGCAAAGTCCGCGAACATAAGCTTATTTTTAGCGGTGGCGTTTATCAGTTGGCAAAGTAAACCCAATGGAGAATAGAATTTAAGGGTTCTTGTATTTATGTTCTATAATACGAATTGTTGTTCTTGTAAATTTAAATAATGATCCATGAGGAAGGTACTACTTTATGAGCTGTGTTTGTTGAAAGTTTAAGTTCTCAAGAAACATCTTTTGGTCAGCCATGAAATCACGACGGACAACTTCAACGGCTACCGACAAACCAACTCTGCTGCAGGGCTCCAACTCGTACAATATCATGGGCTAAGCCCTTACCAAAATTTTGGACTTACATGTGGTGGCGCTACAGTCCAGGTCGGACCAGGGCCTCATCCAACAAACGTCTCCAGCCAGCTCGGTCCCCAGCTAGCTGTCTCCAGTTTCGCACGCCAAGTTGGTTCAGGTCCTCTACCACCTGTGTTCTCCACCTGACTCGCGGTCTTCCTCTTCTGCGACGTCCTTCTGGCTTGGATTCGAAGACTAAGAATCGGAGCATTATTTTCCATTCGATCTACATGACCCAACCATCTAAGTCGTTGGATCTTAACTTTTCTGGCCAGGTCAGTGTCTCTGAACAGCTCGTACAGACAAACAAATTCTTTCAAAACCCAACGAATGATAAATCAAAAGAAAGGTCTGCTCGAACATGCGCATTTCAAATCGATATTCCTCACAAAACTTTCTATTTCTAGAAGTTTTGTCATTAACTCTGAACTGCGCATCTGGAGGGGGAAGTTCCCAAGTTTGTTTCTCCCTCCAGTCAGTTGCCATCATGCTCTGGTCTAGAGAGCAGCGGGCCTTCGCAGTTGAGAGCTTCTTTTCTAACGGTCGCTCATGGAGCTCGTTACAGGAACATGGTCGAGGAATTTTTTCTTCCAAGACTCGAAGAAATGAACGTTAGGAACGTGTGGTTACAGCAAGATGGAGCCACAGCACACACAGCACGAGACTCAATGAATTTGTTGCGACAAAATTTCCCCGACCGCCTCATCTCTCTCAGAGGCGATCTCCAATGGCCGGCACGCTCTCCAGATTTGACTCCATGCGGTTTCTTTTTATGGGGTTAGACAGAGTTTGACGGTCTAGGCTCCGCTATTAACACGGGCAATATCACCACCGCCGAGATCAGACGAAGAATAACTCTTTCTAATCGCTGTTTCTTCTTTCTTTGGGCTTAGAAAGCAATTGAGTGGAAAAGCCATCTCCCGAGCAACTAAGGTAAGACTGTACAACACCCTCATCATCCCAGTCGTGCTGTATGATGCAGAAGCATGGACCTTGACAAAATCGGATCAATGTGCCTGGCTGTTTCGAGAGGAAAGTTCATGTGCTTATCTTTGGCCCCGTGTGCATTGATAGGGAATGGAGAAGAAGATACAGCAGCGAACTTAACGGGTTGGACAACGACATGGACCTAGCCAGAAGGGTCAAGTCCCAGAGACTCAGATGGCTCGGTGATTTAGAGCGGATGGTCACCAATGCTCCGGTCCGGAAAGCCTTCGACACTATTCCCGAGGGACGTAGAAGGAGAGGAAGACCGCGACTCAGGTGGTAGAGGACCTAAACCAACTTGGCGTGCGAAACTTGAGACAGCTAGCTACGGACCGAGCTTGCTGGAGACGTTTTATGGATGAGGCCCTGGTCCGACCTGGACTGTAGCTCCACCATAAGTAAGTAATTAAGGGACCGATCGACCAGGACCTGGCATTTTGCTGGTTATCAGAGGACTTTGGCTTTGATTTTGCAGTTGTGGCGAAATGTTTATTTAAGAGGACTGTCGGCATCTAAGGCTGATTACTGAGATTAACAAAATCCAAATAAAAAACGAGCCAGTAACTCTAAAAAATAATCTTTATTGTAAATATCCATATTTTCAATTCTAGTAAAAGAGAAGTAAGAAAAAAGTTTATTGATTATGAAGAAGCTTCGTAAAATCTGTATATGCAGACTCCAAGTCAAAAAGAAACTGTCGAACTTGCCCATCGGTTAATTCATCAGATGCCTGCATTTCATTCAATGTAGCCAACCATCCCTCGACTTTAGCTTTTGCCTCCAGATCAGCCGGAATAAGTGATAATCGATTCATGGTATCGACCAAATCTTTCAACTCAAAATGCAACTCGTCCATGGTTTTAATTTTCAGACGAAGCTTATCCATGATTGTAATGAATAATGACACAATATCGGCGATGCATTTACTTGTATTGCCCTTATCATCTTTGATTGTAATCGGACGATCTTCTTTGATGCGTTCCAATGCGGCCGGACAATCGAGTCGAAACTTCTTAACAAATGTATCGACCGTAGGGAATTCATCACCTTGAACTTGTTTAAATGCAACTTTATATTGAACCAGGAATTTGGAGCATGCAGCTGTGTATTCTTGGGGTGTTATACAGTCTCGGATGTAGGCTTTTTCCAGATTTTGTAGGGTGTTTATGATGGCATACAAATCAGCCATATTATCGTATTTCTCACGTTCGCGTGCATTACGGAATACTTTGACTTCTTCATACAGTTCGGGATTTTCTTGCATTTTTATACTTTTTTTAACTATTTATATGATTAAATTGTGAAAACAAAAACCTATTTAATGAAAAATTTCTTTGAAGCAAAAGGATGACGCATTTTCTGACACTTGACAGCAGTGATCACTTATACCAAGATTGGAAACCTTGCTGTCAAAGTGACATTTGCCTACAAGCTGAGGGTCCAGGTTAGCTGAAACAGTATGCGTGTAATACAAACTTAAGGGGCCAGGTTAGCTGTAAGAGTATGCGTGTTTTTGTAATAAAGATACAGTTGCCTACATAATAAAAAGCAAGTGAGCTGCAAGAGTATGAGTGCATGAAAAAAATAACTTTTGCGGTATTTGGAGGGTAAAACGTAGGTAGGTTTCCAATCTTGTTATAAAGTGATCACTGCTTGACAGTCTTTGTTTTTGAATTTGAGCTGTCAAATTATCAGCAGGGTATTTTGTACTAGAACATTTTAATGAATGCATTCAGAACAAATGTGGATTCCAATTATTTTCACCAAGGTTTGTATTTTTTTATTTCGATTAACGTTTTTTGTCATAAATAGCATTGAAGGATGCACAGAAAACACCAAAAGGAATTTAAAAAAAAAAACATTCGGTTATAAAATCAGAAGGGAATTTCTTCATTTCAAAATCAGAACTGTCACTTTTGCCCAATTGAACGCATTCAGAATGTTTTTTTTTAACTTCCAGATTGCCAAGAAGACCTCATTTGCCCTTATTACAAACTGCACATTTGGCGCTGCCTTCAAATTTTATACACTCTCTCTTTCTCCAGCACGCAAATTTTCAAGATTTCGTATCTTCGTTCTTCATTTTCATTTGTCTTCTTGGTTCCTATTTGTTGCTTGCAAATTGTCAGAATTTTGTTTATTTTCAGCATCCAATCGAACACGGCTAGTCTTATACCAAAAACAAACAAACAAACCTCCTACTTGTCATTTAAAATTTCAAAAGAAAAGCCGCATAAACATGAGTGACATCGAAACAATTTGGTCAAAAACTCACCAAATTTTTTCCAATTTTGAACAAATCCGTAAGACAAATGAATCTCAAAATATGCTGCATCTTAGGGAACCAATTGACCATCCTTCATTTCAGTTAAAATGTAATCCCATAACCAGCGAAGACTTCGAGTATGTCATAGGCAAACTGACCCTATTGGGCATCGCCGATTGCGTTTACGAGTCGATCCTACTCGAAATCAACTCAATGCTTCGTACAAAAATTGTTCCTGACTTCTGGGCTCAATTCCAAACAACTGCTGAAGAACAAGATAACCACTACATGCTGTTTATGAAATTCCAAATGGCAATCATAAATCTGGAAGAGGACTTTTGCAATATCAACGAGCTAATTCGGAGAATTGAACTACTCAAACAAACATGTCCATTAGTCAAAGCCGAAAATAAGCTGCGGAATGATAAAGAAGAAGTCAATAACATGCTAAGAAGTGTGCTTCTATCGCAACTTCCTGCCAATTTTAATGCCGTGGTGTATGCCTTTTACAATGTATCATTCAAAGTCTTTGCCAATAGTCATCAAGCTGGAGAAGGTAAACCAAATTTGAGACATGTTTTGTCTTAGCTCGTGCACTAGTTATGTTTCAGATGACGATATGGGAGATCTGGATGAAGTCAAATGCAATGGCTGTGACCGTGAAACTGAAGGTTGTCGCTGCCAAAATCTTGTCTGTTCATTCAACAAAACCAACGAGCATTTGACGAATTTGGGACTACTCGATCGAATTGCGGGGCATACGCTGACAACACTTATCCAGCAGAGAATAGCAACTCATGTTCGGGATACATGTCTTGGGATATTCGATAAGGGTCATTTGAAAGAACTAGAAAAGGTAATGACCACGATCAGTGTTAACACTCTGTTTGACTTCTATTGAATTGCAGTGGCTTGAAGGCATCGTTTTGAATTGGTTAACCAGAATCTTCAACCGAGGACATTTGAAAATCAACATAGAGGACGTTAAAACCCATAAAGTTATTCAGGATTTCAAAGTAAAGCTCACGTACTTCTTGTATGAAACCTACGCCAACATAATCATTGAGCAGTTCTTCAGTATTATCATCGGTTTGTTGCCTACAAATGTGTGTAACCTTTGAGCAACATTTCCATAACCTTTCATTGTAGATTATCCAGATTCAATTCCAGCGATCGATGACCTCAAAGTTTGCTTGGAAAAAATTGATCTACGCAAACATCTCATAAAATCTCTCAAAGAATCTCTCGAGGCTAGAATACTGCACCCGGGAGTCAATACCATGGACATTCTCACTGGCTATGTAGCGGCGATTAAAACCATTCGTCATTTAGATAGCAGTGGAGTTATTTTGGAGACTGTTACTGAACCAGTTAAGGAGTACCTTAGAAAGCGAAGTGACACAGTACGTCGAGTTGTAACTGGTTTAACTGAGGAGGGACCAACAGATTTGGCCGAAGAATTGGCCAAAAGTGAAGCACTCAAAGAGAACATCGATGCAGCTGGCAAAGATGAGATGGCCAATTGGGAGAATTGGCAACCGGATCCTGTTGACGCCACACCAGTTGCGTTCACTCAAAATCCTCGTAGTAATCGGTCTGCCGATATAATTTCAATGGTTGTCGATATTTACGGCAGCAAGGAACTGTTTGTCAATGAATATCGCAACCTTCTAGCCGACCGATTACTTGCCAGTCTAGACTTCAATCCGGATAGAGAGATTCGAAATTTGGAGCTGCTGAAATTGCGTTTTGGCGAAACTCTGCTGCACAGTTGTGAAGTTATGCTCAAAGACATCAGTGATTCGAAACGGATAAATGGACATATTCAAGGCGACATTAGCTACAATGAGAGTGAGTTCTTTTTTTTTTACAAAAATTTGCTCGTACTAAAGCTGCTGTATCTTTTAGATAGAACTTTCGATTTGAAATCGTTGATAATCTCTTCACAATTCTGGCCAGCATTCAATAAGGAAACCCTTGAGTTGCCTGAAGAAATTGAAGAAGAATTCAAGAAGTTCACAAAGTCATATGAAGCTTACAAAGGCAACAGGACACTATGTTGGCGGCATGTTACCGGCAGAGTTGAACTAGAAATCGAAATTGGGGACCGAACAATCGAAGTGACTGCCGCTCCAACGCAGGCAATCATCATCTACCATTTCCAGACGAAAAGTAATATTTTAGAATTCATTTAATTTTACAAACATTCACCACAAGACTTGCTTAGATCAATGGTCTTTGGAAGAGCTTAGTACTGTGATGAAAGTCCCGCCCTCGGTATTACGTCGACGTATTGGTTTCTGGCAATCGCAGGGGATTTTGAAGGAATCACAGCCAGATGTTTATGTTCTCGTTGAAGAAACATCCGGTAGTGCAGGCGTAGAGGAAATGCAAACAACAGACATTGCCGAAGACGATGAAGGTGAAAGTGCCATGGCATCGGCCAGTGATCAGCGTGAAGAGGAACTTCAAGTAAATACGAAAATGTTGGTTCAACTTAAGTTTTTGAAATTCCAAATGTTGTTTTAGGTATTTTGGTCGTATATCGTGGGAATGCTAACGAATTTGGATTCGTTGCCAATTGAACGAATACACCAAATGTTAAAGATGTTCGCATCACATGGCCCTGGTGTCGAATTCTCCCAGGAGGAGTTGAAGAATTTCTTGCAGCGCAAAGTCCGCGAACATAAGCTTATTTTTAGCGGTGGCGTTTATCAGTTGGCAAAGTAAACCCAATGGAGAATAGAATTTAAGGGTTCTTGTATTTATGTTCTATAATACGAATTGTTGTTCTTGTAAATTTAAATAATGATCCATGAGGAAGGTACTACTTTATGAGCTGTGTTTGTTGAAAGTTTAAGTTCTCAAGAAACATCTTTTGGTCAGCCATGAAATCACGACGGACAACTTCAACGGCTACCGACAAACCAACTCTGCTGCAGGGCTCCAACTCGTACAATATCATGGGCTAAGCCCTTACCAAAATTTTGGACTTACATGTGGTGGCGCTACAGTCCAGGTCGGACCAGGGCCTCATCCAACAAACGTCTCCAGCCAGCTCGGTCCCCAGCTAGCTGTCTCCAGTTTCGCACGCCAAGTTGGTTCAGGTCCTCTACCACCTGTGTTCTCCACCTGACTCGCGGTCTTCCTCTTCTGCGACGTCCTTCTGGCTTGGATTCGAAGACTAAGAATCGGAGCATTATTTTCCATTCGATCTACATGACCCAACCATCTAAGTCGTTGGATCTTAACTTTTCTGGCCAGGTCAGTGTCTCTGAACAGCTCGTACAGACAAACAAATTCTTTCAAAACCCAACGAATGATAAATCAAAAGAAAGGTCTGCTCGAACATGCGCATTTCAAATCGATATTCCTCACAAAACTTTCTATTTCTAGAAGTTTTGTCATTAACTCTGAACTCTGCCATTTACCTTGAATCGAACTCGTCTATTTTATCGATATCGATATTAATGCTGTCAAAATGACATTCAGTGTCACTGATAAGGAACCACTTGCCGCCCGCCAAAGCAAACATTTTTGTAATCTCTAACAAAAATTAAAAAGTTAATCAAATAAACAATGGCCGAAAAATTTCAAGATATGATCCTTCCAGCATCTGTTGTTGGTCGTATCATCAAAGAAGCTGTACCCAGCGGTGTAATACTTGGCAAGGACGCGCGTTCAACGATCAGCCATGCAGCCTCCGTGTTCATTCTATATTTAACAAATTCGTCCACACATTTGGCCAAGGAGAAAAAGCATAAAACACTTTCTGTCAAAGACGTCCTGGAAGCATTACCGACTTTGGATTTTCCCGATTTTGTTGACATTATAAATGAAGATTTAGAGAAGCATCGCCAAATGATTAAAGATAAGAAGGAATCAAAAGCCAAATCAACAGTTCCAGAAACAAAAGGTGAAGCAAATAATCAAAGTAAAGAGGATGCCAGTGAGAATGCAGGAGAGATTGCTGCCAATGATGAGGCTCCTGCTGAGACGGAGGAAATGGATCAAGTTGGTGAAATTGCAGTTGCCGACTCGGAGATGGCTGAGGCAGAGGACGCTGTAGCAACGAAAGAATCTTAAATTAAACCTAATTTAAAGTTGGTTAGTCATTTATTGTCGTGAAATTTAGTGTTAATAAAATTATTTTTGTATTAAAAAAAAACTCCATCGTCTCTCCTTAATTCTAAATTGTACTGAAATGGGGAATTTCGGGTAGAATTTGATATTTCTTGTAGGTCAAGGTGAGTGTGAAGTCTCGGAAATCCGTCTTCGAAGAAAGGAGACTCAAGAACGATGGATTTTTTTTTTGTATATTTCAATTCGTTCAAGGTAAAGTAATTCCAAATCGATTTGACCAGTGCCAATTAACTTGGAACACATCCCCAATTGTGTTATCGAAATATCGAAAGTCATCGATATTTCGGTGTCAACTGTCAAACTAGACAAAACAGAGAAATCAAAACAGAAACATTCTTCTTTCTTCCGCCAAAAAAACCGCATTTGTTTTTCTTATAATAAAATAAAAGACAAGTAATTAAATTAATCAAAATATGGTTGAAAGGATAGAAGACTTAAATCTGCCAACTTCTGTTGTGGCCCGTCTCGTCAAAGAAGCTCTGCCCGAGACTGCAATCGTAAACAAAGAAGCTAGAGCAGCCATCGCTCGTGCCGCATCTGTTTTTGTTATATTCCTAACATCATCGTCTACTGCTTTGGCTAAGAAACAAAATCATAAAACCATAACGGCCAATAATATACTCGAAGCACTAGAAGAGCTGGACTTCAATGAATTTGTCGATCCTCTAAAGAAAGACTTGGAAGCGCATCGTAAAATGATGAAGGACAAAAAAGATTCCAAAACGAAGCCAACGAAGGACGATTCGGCTGGCGGTGATGCAGATGATATGGTCGACGACGATTAGGGGGCCGTCTATCATATCTTAGACGTTAAAATATTTTTTTGTATTAATGGTCATTATAATAAAATTTAAATAAAATATTTCACTATTTCCTTGAATCTGCTTCCGGATATACCGAAACGTTTGCTGGTAAGGGAAGTAGCTGTAGCGAATTGGTTCTTGTTCCTTTCCCTTGAAACCTCGCAAAAATTAACCTTTGCGCAGGGGATTGCTCAGTAATTGGTTTACGAATTACGACTGCCCCAACTGAGTTAGGTAATCATACAATTGCCACTCAATCGATTAACGGAAATCCAATTTAAGTCGCACAAGGCATAACGCTATTAAGCAAGACTTTTTGTGATGATAACGTAGTCTTCTGCGGCGACAAACACCAATATTCTTACATCACATCTAGCAAGAGATAAGAACCTCAAAAAGAAAACAACAAAATTTCGGCTAACATTTTTCATCTTATTTATTGATTGGATTTTCTCGCTTTTTACTTAAAAAGTTGGATTGGAAATGCTTGACGATTGAACATTTTTTTCTTCTCTACTAATACTAAGAAACAAAGTACGACGAATTCTCAGAATAAACTACTTATTCGTAGACCCAGTTCTCGGTTGCTGGAGTCCATGAGACCAATTCTTTCTCATTGAACCACAAAGCGATTTCCTTGTTTGCCGATTCAACAGCATCGGAACCGTGAAGAATGTTGCGTCCGACTTGGATGCAGAAATCACCACGAATGGTTCCTGGCAGGGAGTCAGCTGGATTGGTGGCACCCAACATTTGACGACCGGTCTTGACGACATTCAAACCTTCCCACACCATTGGAACTACTGGGCCGGAGCTCATGTAATTAACCAAACCGGGGAAGAATGGACGACCGGCCAAGTCGGAGTAATGTTTCTCCAACAATTCCTTGGAAGCCTGTAAAAAGAAAAAATTCGGTTAAGAATAAAATGAAAGGAAAAAGAATGACGTGTTCGACATGCCACAGGATGCTAGTTTTTTGAGGTTATGATAGAATGCAGCACGCGGTTGCATCAATTTTCCAACAGAATCGTGCTATAAAATAACTTTGCTTAGCAAGTTACGCAATTTAATACATTTCATGGCAATAAATTTATAATCTACTTGAAATGCCCTTCACCCTTAACTCCAAAGTTGGGACACTCGCTTGTCTGCATTTCTCGCAGAAAGAAAATGGCGACAAGAGTGGTTGGAAAATTGATTTTCACGATTGCAACAAATACTTGATAAAACGAATACATACCCACATGAACTTCATGGCTGATGAAAAACACGTCCTTTGTGTTTAAGATATTCGGAATGAATGAACATAAATTTTATTTTTCTCAATTAATAATATAAGTTACATAAAAGAGCCAGCTAATATAAAACAAAACAAGTAAATTTAATTTTCAATTTCAACATCCTCACTAAAATTAAATTAATTAGCAAAGTCCCATTAATGTATTAAATATTTCAATTTTAGGTCTTGGAAAAGGTTTTGTTAAAATATCAGCAATCATTTTATCTGAAGAAACTGTTTTAATTTTGATTTTATTATTAATGATAGCATCTCTAATAAAATGATGCCTGACATCTATATGCTTTGTTCTCTGATGATAATTTTCATTAATTGCCAACTGAACCGCTCCATGATTGTCACAAAAAACATCTGTTGCTTCAATTGGTTTATTAAAAATTTCTTCTTCTAATCCTTTGATCCATAATGCTTCTTGGACAGCAGTGCCTATCGCCATGTATTCTGCTTCGCAGGTTGACAGTGCAACTGTTATTTGCCTTTTTGATCCCCAGGAAATAGCAGCATTTTGTTTTAAAAATATATATCCACTTACAGATTTTCTTTCATCTTGGTCATTAGCAAAATCAGCATCACAATAGCCCTTTACTTTACAGTCTTCATTTTCATCTTTCTTGTAAGTTAATTTTAGGTCTAATGTCCCCTTCAGGTATCTCAGAATTCGTTTTGCTGCTAACCAGTGTTCATGTCCAGGATTATTATTAAATCTGCTTAACAGGTTTACAGCATAACATATATCTGGTCGTGTTAACTGAGCTGCAAATAATAAACTCCCAATGAGCTCTTGGTAAGGAAATTTCGACATTTCAAATTTATCTTTATCATTTGTTGGACACTGTTCTTTTGATAAATTAATATTGACATCCATTGGTGACGAAACAGGATTGCAATCAGTCATTCCAAATTTATCTAGTAACTTTAAAATATATTGTTTTTGGTCTATTGAAATTTGGTTTCCATAATTATATTGAACATGCAAACCCAAAAATGATTTTGCCTCTCCAAGTTCTTTCATTTTAAAATTTTTCTTTAGATGCTTTATCAATGAATTTCTTGTATTTTCGTTAATCCAAAATATTAACAAATCATCTACATAAACCGTTAAAATAAGCATTTCTTTTGGATTCTTATTCAAAACATATATACATTGGTCGGTTTTTAATTTTGTTAATCCGAGTTCTAACAATACTTGATTTAATTTAATGTTCCACATTCTAGCAGACTGCTTTAGGCCATAAATAGGTTTATTCAATTTTAAAACCTTTCCTTTTGGAACACTAACTCCATCTGGTACGTGTAAATATATTTCATCGTTAAGATCACCTTGTAAAAACGCTGTTGTTGCATCTAAATGATCTATATGCATTTCTAAGTTCAAAGCTTGAGCTAAAAGGTATCTTAACGAACTATATCGCATTACAGGTGAATATGTTTCCTGAAAATCTATACCAATTCGTTGCGCACAACCTCTCGCAACTAATCTTGCCTTATATCTTGATATATCCCCTTTTTCATTACGCTTAATATTAAAAACCCATTTAGTAGTTAGAGTTTTCTTACCTTCAGGTAAATCGGAAATAGTCCAAGTATTATTCTCAACTAGTGACTTATGTTCATCTTTGATAGCTTCTACCCATTCTGCTCTGTTCAGACTCTTTATAGCTTCATCATAGTTCGTAGGAAGATTTTCAACATTTTGGCTTGCCATAAAAGTAACATAGTCCTTCATCATAACTGGTGGTTTAATCAGTCTTTTAGATCGTCTTAAAATTTGATTTTCGTTTTCATTGGTATCCTCACTTGAACTGCTTTCTAATGATTCAGATCTTTGTAATAATTCTTTTTCTGCTTCAATTATTGTATCATCTTCTTCATCCGAGTTGTCAATATGATTTCTTTCTTCAATAATAGGATTTCTTGAGTTATCAATAATAGGATTTTCTTCTAAACATATCCTCACTAAATCCTTATTATTTGACTCATGATGCGTTTCACTTGATGTTTCTTTATTTTTTAGATTTGAAAAATACATTTGGTCTTCTAGGAATATAACGTCTCGGCTTATTTTTATCTTTCTTGTCAATGGATTATAAAGTCTGTAAGCTTTGGTATTTTCACAATATCCCATCATCATAAATTTTTCTGATTTTGGATCCCACTTTTTACGCCTTTCTTTTGGTACTAAGGCCATTGCTACACATCCAAATACTCTTAAATGTTTTAAGTTCTGTTGAGTTCCAGACCATAGTTCTTCTGGGATATTATTGTTTAGATACTTTCGTGGTGTCCTGTTTAAAAGATATGCAGCTGTATTTGTTGCTTCTGCCCAGTAAAACTTTTTTAAATTTGCATCAGCTAGTAAAGATCGTGCTTTTTCGACTATAGTACGATTCATTCTTTCTATTTTACCATTTTGTTGTGGACTATACGGTGCTGACGTTTGATGAATTATTCCACTTTCTGTACATATCTTTTTTATATCATTGTTTATAAATTCTAGTCCGTTGTCTGATCTCAATTTCTTGATTTTCTTGCCTGTTTGATTTTCTACCATTGTCTTAAATTTCTTGAAAATACTCGAAACTTCAGATTTATTCTTCATCATATATACGAAAACTTTATTTGAAAAATCATCCAGAAATAAAACAAAATATAGGGCACCTCCCATCGATTTTTGTTCCATTGGACCACAAACATCTGTGTGAACTAACTCCAATATTTCTGTTGTAATACTCTCAGATTTTTTAAACGGTAATCTTGCTTGTTTTCCTTGAATGCATGAAATACATCTCTTGTCTGTAGAATTTGGGTCAATTTCAATTTCATATACCTTTTTTGAAGCTAAATTTTCTAAGTTAATATCTGTTGTATGCCCCAAACGTTTATGCCAGATTTCTTTCGAATTAACTTGAAATCCTTTATGATCATTTTTGACTTTTAATTTAAACATGTTATTTTTCACATTTCCTTCTGCAATTATTTCTTTATTTTGATATATCTCACATTTATTTTTGAAGAATTTAATGTTTAATCCTTTTCTTGTCAGTTGGCTTACTGATAATAAATTCATGCAAATGTCCGGCACAAGTAATACATTTTGAATAACAACTTCTTCTACAGTATTATTAATAATAACATGCACTGGAACATCACCCCTTCCAATTGCTTTCATTTTTGAATTGTTCGCAACAGTCACAAATTCATTAGTTGAAAATTCTTTGAAATTAATAAAATTTTCTCTTCGCCTTGCCATATGTGCAGATGCTCCTGAATCAATGAGCCAATCTCTGGATTCAATATCAAATTCTGCAGCAAATGTCAATGCCATAGTTCTGTTGTAATTCATCTTAGGTTTTTCCTTGCAATATTTAGCTATATGCCCTTCTTTCTTGCATTTGTAACAAATAATCTTCTTCTTTTGGCTAGCTTCTCCAAAATTGTTTTTCTTATACTTACTGTATAATACATTGTTACTGTTTTCGTTCAAATCATTTTTATTATAGCTGTCATAGTCTTGAAGTAATTTAGTTTTCACAAGATCTCCACTAATTTCTTTACCACTGCTTTCTAGAGCCATTATCATAGGATTGAACCGTTCCGGCAAACCACTGAGTAGTAGACTTCCAACCCATTGTTCATCTACCTTCATTCCAATTTGATTTAATTTCTGAGCAGTATCAATGATCTTATCAACATATTCTCCAATATTTGCACAATTATCCAATTGTGTTGTCGTCAATTTTCTAAGTAGCCCACAACGTCTAGTCAAACCAGAATCGTCATATGTAGAATTGAGCTTTTCCCATATTTCTTTAGCTGTTGTACAACCTTGAATATGCCCATAGAGACTGGGTGATATATATAAAACTAATCTTGATGTTGCTTTCTCCATCGTATCTTCAACGGTTTCAGTTCCTAAAACTGACTTCCAATACCCTTGAAGTTTCAATGCGTGCTCCACGGAAAATTTCCATTTGTGGAAATTATCTCTTCCCGTTAATTTTTCAAAATCCGTAAATTTCTCCATATTTTATTCTTTTATTCAAAGGCGCTGCCTGGGCCCATAACCTGATGAAAAACACGTCCTTTGTGTTTAAGATATTCGGAATGAATGAACATAAATTTTATTTTTCTCAATTAATAATATAAGTTACATAAAAGAGCCAGCTAATATAAAACAAAACAAGTAAATTTAATTTTCAATTTCAACAATGGCGACCAATTTGAAGCCCTTTTGTTCGAAACGTTCGATGATCTTGCCAACCAGTCCACGTTGGACGGCATCAGGCTTGACCATGATAAAAGTACGCTCCTTGTTTGCTGCCATTGCTGTTGAAAGTAACGAGAAGAATGCCAATATTGAAGCAATCATCAAAATTCCGTTGCTACGTTGTAGACGGTGTTGCTGTTGGCTGCTCTGTTTCAAATACGTCATTTAGAACGGTGAAGTAGTTGTTGCAGTCGATTGCCGTTAGTTGGGGTTTCTTGCGTGTGCAAGAAAGAAAGAACGATTTAATTAAATTAAGGCTGGCATCAGAACGAGCCGGTATATATTCAAGGTCGAAATGAAGGAAAAAATTAAAAATAATTAACAATTGCTGACAAACGTCAGCCAAAGGAGAGATAAGATTAGAAAAGGATGTGTTCATAGAGTGAGCGTTCGTAACGTAATGTCAAACTATGTACACCGTATAGTTTACATTAAACGATTTTTTTTTTCACTGTTCAGCACAAAGAGTCAAGTTTTGAAGTTCAACTGTGCTTCATCAAGAACTCTATCAATCCTCCAATATCCAACTGGACTTTTTCGATGTTTGGACCGGTTGTAGTACAATTGAGGGTCAATTCTGAACGTCATCGCCGGCTGCTTTGAAGAGTTCGGCAGTGATGCCGTCAGCTCTTGCTTGCGTCGTCTTCATTGAATGGTTCATTCTGCCTGACAGCGGAGTTTGGTTCGTCATCCCGTTGTACAGTCTGCAGAAGTGGTCCTTCCATATCCTCAGCATTGATTGTGACTCTACTACGATATTTCCCTGTTGGTCTTTACAGGCCTCAGTTTGTGCTCGGTAACTTTGAGTCATTCGTTTTACCTCTTGGTAAAACTTCCGAACCTCATTCTTATTTCTTAGTCTCTCAATATCCTCGATCGATCGCTTTTCATGCTCTCTTTTTCTTTCTGAAAAGCTTGTGTTCTTCTCTCCTCTTCTGCTCGTAGAGCTCCCGAGCTGATCTCGTCCTCCTGTGCAGCGCTGCTTTGTATGCTTCTTGCTTGGCTGCATGTACCTGCCTGCATTCTTCATCATTCCAGGGATTTCGGTTTGGTGGCCGCGTGAAACCCAGCACATCAGAGGCAGCATCCCTAATGGCTTTCTGGCAATTCTGCCACTGGTTCCCAATACTCGCTGGCTGTAGCGGGCTTCTCCTGAGGTTAATTGACACTCGGTCGGAAAAGGATCTGGCGATCTCTTGCGATAGTAGCCGTCCGACGTTATACTTTCTTCTAGCACTTCCTGGGGCCGAATTACGGCAGCCGTTATCGAATAATACGTTACTGAATTGTGAGTGTTTGTGTGCTTTTGGCATTACCTCTCACGTTATCGAGTTCAGTATCGAGCTTCTAGTACAAAAATTTTAAATGCTCTGCTCAGCTATCGAGCTTAATTTCATTCGACACACAAACAACTCACTGGGCCCTCATCACGTAAGCTAGACGATATCGTTTTCGATATCGCCTTCGATAGCTGTGTTTCACGTAAGCAGTAAAAATGTCTATCGATCAAACGATATCGACTTCACAGTCTGATTATTGCTGCACACAACGTCAAGCGATATCGTTTTATCGATATCGATAGTCTATCGCTGCTCATTTAAAATACCAATTTTTTGAAAAAAATATATAATTTTCTTGGAAAAAAAATGTTTCGCCGCAATTTTTTAATTACTGTAGCAGTGTAGCGGATAAAAATAGAGTGGCGCGACAGCTCTGAAAGGCCAAGGCCTAAGTGACTTACAATTTAACGCCGATTCCGAACGGCAAAGATGAGAAGCGCTTTTTCATGACAGATTGACTCTTGGAAGTTTTACCAATTCTTCGCAAGAGGCAGTACCCGTGGGAGATGAAATAAAAACTTTTATGGGCACGAGTAGGACTCGAACCCACGACGTTCTGCTTAGCAGCCAACGCACCTAACCAATAAGCTTAGGGCGACTGCTGCTGTAGCGGATACAAAATAATAAAAAAAGAAAAATAATTGGAAGAAGAGAGCTTATAAGGATGTATTAGTTTAAATTTAATACACGGTGCATTGAAATGTAAAGCGAATACGTATTTCACATTAACAAACAACAGCTACAATAGATCAAGCTAGTATTTTTTAGTTTTCTAGTTAAGGTACTTTGAAATTTGTATTGGAACTTGTTGGCCATAGATTGTTTGTTGTGAATCTTCGAATCAGCCGATTGATCAAGGAACAAGCTAAGAAATTGTTCGTTCTGTTTCTCAGTCCAAGGCATCTCGAGTTCACTACAACTCTTTATGTTCTCAGCACAGGCTCGCAGATCCTTGCGATGATCTATAAATACAAAAATGTTATTTTTATATTGTCACTTAAGAATCAACAGTTTACTTACCCAAACAATTACTGCACGAATTGCGTTGATCATATTGCAAAAATAGTTCTATTAAACGATGCACAGCATCAACGTTTTTCCGTCTCAGAAATGAAGAGCACAATGATGGGGCTATGAAATATAAAATAAAATATCACATTTGCAAAAGATACAAATAAGAAGACCCCAATACAAACCGGTATACAATCAGTCCATGCAACTCTTCATACTCTTCGAACAGATGGGCGGCGGGTTTTTGATCCGAAAACCATTCACTGGCAAAGCACGCCTTCCAAACCCAAGCCAATCCAAAGATATCGTTTTGTTCAAAATAGATTTTCTCTGCTAGATTTGTGACACTTTATGTTTTGACATTTTGTTCAGTGCCTTTCAAACTTCAAACTTCAGGCTGCGATAGCGATATACGAGATACGAGAGTAGGTGTAGTTGTTTTCCATGAAGTTAATTTTTTCGACATCGCTCAATACAATCTCAATACAATCGCATCGTTTTACCCACTTTTTAACTGAATTCTGAGATTCATCGCGTAATCGCGCTAAAAATTTAAAAGAAATGACAAAAATGATTGGTGAGGCAACGTGTAATAGGGGACTATCAACATAAATCCAATCGCTAAAATATTTAGACAAAAGTATAACAACCCTGTCCAATTCAAAATGACGAACAGAACGAGACAGCTATGGGTGTCTCCTCTTTTACGCATTCGACATTTTTTATTATTGAATTTCTTCCTTCGGACAAGGTTGAACTGCAAAATTTTTCAGTTCCGGTAAAGCTTAAAATTAATCAAAATATTAAAGAATTTATCTTCTTAAAACCTTTAAAAGTGTAAGCAAACCAACAAACTGTTAAAATAAAACAAATCTATCAGCTTAAAATCGCGCAATCAACCTTAAGAAAGTGTTATAATTTTCCAAGTGAAAAAAGTGCATACATCTGATATTACACGTAGGAAGAAGGTCCGTAAATAAGTGCTTGCTGCAATTAATTTAAATAATTTGATCAAAAACAAACAAACAAAACTCTAACGTTTAAACCAGAATATCAGAACAACAAAGAAAAAACAAGCAATAAATTTATTATCAAAACTTGTGGCGAATAATGGTGGATAGATGTTTCGTAATTTTCCATTCATCTACTTTTTTC
Source organism: Sphaerophoria taeniata (assembly GCA_943590905.1). Lineage (NCBI taxonomy): Eukaryota > Metazoa > Arthropoda > Insecta > Diptera > Syrphidae > Sphaerophoria > Sphaerophoria taeniata. The sequence goes on from OX016540.1 coordinate 49,227,719, forward strand.
GTATAGAGTGACGATAAAGAAAAAAAAATACGAAAGAAAAAAAAAAACCACCACCTAACTACTACCAATACCGAGACCGACCGCTTCGCCCTTCGTTTACATATATAATTTATTTGACGCGTTGTTAGAAGACATCATCGATTTTTTTCCTTTCTAAATTTTATTTTTTTAGATTATCTTGAAACTTTAAAGTAAGAATAAAGAAAATTAATACGAAAACTTTCCTGAGTCTAAAACCAAGCAAAGATTCAGACAAAAATGCAGTCCCAACAACAGCATAATCTTAACCATGCCCAACAGCAACAGCAGCAGCAGCAATCTCAAACCCAGCAGCTTCTGCAGCAGCAACAACAGCAGGCTGCTGTAGCTGCAGCAGCCGCCGCTGCCGCCGCCAACAGTGCAGGTTCAACCAAATTAAATGATAACCAGCCATTGTCATCAGTCGGTAAGTATAATCTGTTCAAATTTGCGTATCATGTTTACTAAGCCTAGAAGTTTAGTATACTAGACTAGCTCATGATGTTTGAGTGAATATTTTGATTATTGTGTGGAGAAGTGTAAAAAGTAGATATTTCATGAAATAAAGGGAAAACGCCAAAATAAGGTTTTCCCAATTCACAAGGTAAATGCTGAATGTGCACTTATCACACAAACAATTGAAGAGCGTAGCTCAAAAAAAGCGTGTTTGCACCGAACTGTCCATTCGATTAAGCACTCAATGCAAACTTTTGTGCTTTGACTTTGCAAATACCAGATCGAAGGTTCGAGCTCATTCCAAAATCTCTTTTATTTTGTTTTTATTACTTGATCCATTCCAATTATCAAGAAAGAAGGGCAGCTGCTTTCGCAATTCACACATTTCTTACTTGGTGTCGTCGTTATCTACGTGTTAAAAACAAAAAGAGGGTAACAAATGCCCTTGTTTCCCTTTTTCAACTACGAGCTGCATGAAGAAAAAGGCACAAAACATTGCATTGTTTGAGAGAGACCCACGATGACTGCGCGGCGCGTACAGTACAAATGGCCAACTGGGCCTGCTGATATGACGATTGACAGTGACAACGCACGTGTGGGAAGTGGGGCTCGAACTGTACAGCTGGGGGTTGCTAGTTCACTTGTGCTTCATTTTCACACACTTGACAAAAAATGTGGTCGCTTCTTTCTCTCATTTGTTGTAAATTCATGCATGAACTTTTTCGAATTTAAAAGACGATTGGAGCGAGTGGGAGAAAATCTGTTTTCTTAGAAATGTGCGATGTGACGACGGTGACAATGACAACACGTCATGTACAAGCTGATATCATATCAGTTTCTAACGTGGTTTAGGTGCTTTGATGACCACACGAACTATCTCGAAATCGAATCAAAAAGAGGAATAACAAGTTTTGTTAAAAACAAATTTCATAATACAAACAACAATAATCGACAAGACAAGGTAAATGATTTTAATTTGACTATCAAATAAACAAACGACGAATTTGTCATCGAAATGTGTTTATTTCTGGGCTGATTTCTCCGAATAAACAAATAGGTTATTTTCGTTTTTTCGTCTGTATTCTGCAACACAATGGAATATTTCGGAAATAAGTAGACGGAATATTTTGTAATGTGTTAACCAACATTATCCTATTCCTAGAGGTCAATACAAGGAAAAATAATAACATCTGATTGGCTGTCAAAGTGTCTATTCGAATTTGGAATAACATCTCAGTCTCAGGAAGTAAATGACCTTGAAACTAAAAACTAACTACAAAAATAAACTGCTGATTTAGAATAAGTATTACCTTAGCCTGATAAGGAAATAGTAAAAACTCAGACTACTGAGTTGGTAGCAGCTATCAGTATTGAAAAAAAAGGTTATTTAGGTGTGCCGTATGCCGTATGCCGTATGCCGTATAGGTTCATGACATAAAAAAAAGAAAACAGTTTAAATTTAGTTCGTAGAAATTGTTACGAAAACAACAGGCCACTTTGTATTTTTTTACTTTCTGTTTTTCTTTATTATTTTTATGGTGAATAGAGGGGGTTAATCGAGATTCTTCGGTTCCTTGAAACAACTTTAATTACATAGCTAGTTATCATATCTGTAGTTATTCGATTAAATCTTGGCAGTATAATGGGTAGACGGAAGTCTTACTTACTTACTTAAGGTAAGGCGCTACAGTCCAGTGTGGACTTGGGCCTCAATCAACAGTCTAGACCAGGCAGCTCGGTCCCTAGCTAGCTGCCTCCAGTTTTGCACTCCAAGTTGATTGAGGTCATCTTGTGTGCGCCACCTGAGTTGCGGTCTTCCTCTCCTTCTGCGTACCTCGGGAATAGTTTCGAAGGCTTTCCGGGCCGGAGCATTGGTGTCCATGTGCGCTAAATGACCGAGCCATCTGAGTCTCTGGTCCTTGACCCTTCTGGCTAGGTCCACGTCGTTGTACAACCCGTAAAGTTCGGTGTTGTATCTTCTTCGCCATTCCCCTTCAATGCACACGGGGCCATAGATTAACCGAAGAACTTTCCTCTCAAAACAGCCTAAGGCACATTCATCCGATTTTATGAAGGTCCATGCTTCTGCACTATACAGCAGGATTGGGATGATGAGGGTGTTATTCAGTTTTACCTTAGTTGCTCGAGAGAGGGCTTTTCCACTCAATTGCTTTCTTAGCCCCAAGAAAGAAGAAACATCGATTAGCAAGAGTTATTCTTCGTCTGATCTCGGCGCTGGCGTTAATGCCCGTATAAATAGCGGAGCCTAGGTAGACAAACTCCTCTACTACCTCGAAGTTGTATGCGTCTATTGTGACGTTCTGTTCTGTCCGAGCCGACGGTGTTGGGTGTCCTTTCGCGAAGACAGCATATACTTCGTTTTTCCCTCATTTACCGCTAAACCCATTTTTGCCGCTTCTGTCTCAATTCTCACAAAGGCGCCATTGACATCACGGTGTGTTCTTTCCATTATATCGATATCATCGGCGTACGCGAGAAGTTGAACAGACTTTTGGAAGAAAGTGCCTCTGGTGTTGACGGTGGAGTTTTGCACTATCTTCTCGAGAACGATGTTAAAGAAATCGCATTACAGTGCATCGCTTTTTTGACATCGAAAGATTCCGTAAGCTCGTTGCCAACCGAGCGCGTGTTCTCCATCGTCATTTTGCACAACCGAACAAGCTTGGCAGGGATGCCTAAAATTAGACATAGCTTTATACAGTTCGTCTCTATAGATGCTGTCATTCGCGGCCTTAAAATCGATGAAGAGGTGGTGGGTATCGGTTTGGAGTTCATAGGTTTTTTTCCAGGATCTGCCGCAACGTGAAAATTTGGTCGATGGTTGACTTTCCTGGCCTGAAGCCACATATCTGTAGTTATTCGATTAAATCTTGGCAGTATAATGGGTAGACGGAAGTCTAGGGTTAATTTTTCATCCAGAAGTATTCTGCTATTTATTCGAATGAGTCGATTTTCAGCCAGAAACGGACACAGGTTGCAAAGAGAGCTGCTCAACACAGCAGTTCATGGTCAAGTCTGCGATTTCTTCGGCGTACACACAGCTTTCGAGCTTCTCTTAACAATGCGTTTTGTGCTTCTTGTAGTTCTCCTCTAGTTAGAAGGCCACTAACTTTGAGCGTTTTCTGTCTTTTGGCGCTTGTGTTGTGCACAAATTGTAGCGCATAAGCCGTGCTCAAGAAGCCTCAACCACGTAGATATTTCATTGGATCGAAATATGTTGTCTGTGTCTCGGCCAAAGGTGTTAATTGCAAAAAAATTAGTTTTAAGCTCTTCAATCGTTGAACCCATCACAGTTTCCTGCGGCCATTGATCTGCAGGTGATTTCAAGAATGCCGGCCCAGTGAACCATCGGCTAGTGTTTTTGAACTCTGGAGGTTTTTGCCATTTTGTTGCTTGATCTGCGACGTTCAAGTTCGTAGGAATCCATTTCCATTCCTCAATTTCGGAGAGGTCCAAGAATTTCGCTTTCGGTTCTCTAATCTGACCTAAAATACTGTTTGCTGAAGACGATACTGTGTGACTCCCTTATACATTTAGCGAGCCGTGTTCCGAGGAGCGCTGGCTGAAGCTCAAGACGTGGCATTGATAGCGCTTTAAGAGGTGCTACACGAGTTTTTGGCCCTATCAGACTAATATCCACCAAACCGTTGTTAGAGTTTCTAACGTATGCTACAGCCGCAAACCCGTTCTCGCTAGCGTCGACGAAAATGTGCAACTGCACATCGGAGCCGTTGAAGTAACGTAGCATCTTGGGATCTTAACCGCTTCAACTTTGGGTAGGCGATGCACCCATTTCAGCCATTTATTGTATTCGTTGGTCTTGATCTCATCATCCCATTCAATTTTAGATCGCCAAATCTCTTGAAGTAAAATCTTGACGTGCATCAGGAAATACGATATTAATCCTAAATTATCAAAGATTGTCTTCATGACTCTTAAGAATTCGCGCTTAGTTGGGCGTCTTGAACCAGAAAGGCAGAAAGGAGTTCTCTTTGATTTGAATTTGTGCTAAGCTTGAACCTGAGGCAGTCTAAAGAGGTGCACCACTACATCCCAAGCACCTTTTCTGTACCTGGTTCGACGTTCACTTGTTTCAGATTTTTTTTTCATAAAACGATTCGCATAAAATTAAATGGAAAAGGATAACTTTTTTCGACATACTGAAGAGCTAAGGCCTAAGTGACTTACTCTCATCAACAATTCTCTGGGTGCGTGAAGAATTGAGGGGACCTACAATTTAACGCCGAGTTGAGAAGCACTTTTTGACTTTGAGTTATCTTGAGGTCTAAGTGAGGCAACAGCATCTAGACAGCCACTCCAACCTAACCTTACCTTTGATACCTTAATTTAAAAATGTGCACGACTCGGTCGTACGAACTTGCTCCTGCATTCCAAATAATAACTCATAAAAAAAATTAAAATTCGTAAATACAAATTAAAATTGAAATATGTAACTCAAAAAAAGATTCAATCTGAATAAAATTGTTGTCATATGATTTCTTAAGATTTTTCATTTTTTTTTTTTTAATCGTAGGAGCGGTTTTTTTAAATTAATTTTTTATATATAAAATTTTTCGAAAATGTCTTAAAATTAATTTGGGTATGTATGCAGTATTCAAGAATGTATAACTATACATTTTATAAGTAAATTTCGATTTTTAATAGTCATCCGTTTTTGAGATACAGAATTTAACAAAAAAAGTTAAAAAATATTTTTTAAAAATCCAAAAACAAATTTGAAATTCTTTTGAATACAATATATTATTTGGACAATACATATATACTTACTATCAAAAAAAAAAAAAAAATTACCCTGATCGGACTTTTATTTTTCGAGCAAATCTGATAACAAAAAAACGGTTCCATGGGACGTACCGTAAAATATTTTTTTTACATAAAATACATCAATGTTTAAAAAAAAAAATCGAGGAAGTTTAAAAAAAAATCGTAGGAGCCGTTTTTGAGAAAATTGAAACTTTTGGTTTTTGACCAAAAAAATCGTATGGTGGCTACCCTAAATTTTGATCTTAAAAAAAAAAATCAAAAAAACCACCCACGCGAATTTTCTCAAATCTCTAATTTTCAAGTTTTAAATCAATCGGACCAGTGGTTAACGCTGTAGGTGCGTTTACAGACAGACAGACAGACGGACAATACTTGCCATATATTCTATATGTCGCAAGTGAAAAGAACAAAAACAAGAAAATCAAACTTGGATGACAACCTTAATTCAATCTAAATGTAAGTATTGGAATGTTAACCAATCCATAAAATTGCATGTAAATGTGCAATAAATGTTTTCTAATCAAATAAACTTTCAAGTCGTCCAACAAAATTTATCCATAAAAAAAAAATTCTATAGAAAAATGAAAAGGTAAATAACTTACTATTCATTTTCATAAAGAAAAAAAAAACTCCTGGTAAGTTCACTCACAAATATCTTAAAACATGAAACAATTAACAAAACAAAACTTATCTATATGTATGACAAGATTTGAGTGTCGAATCTGCACTGTCGTCGAGCATTTAGAATTTAGTTTTTTTTTTTTTTCTTAAAGATTTTGCAGATAAAAGTTATTTCGCCGAACATCTTCGTAAGTTCAAATATCATCATTTTAACTGTACAACTATTTATCAAAATGAATATTCAATTATATACAGTTACCGTTAATGAATTAAATAATATTTAGAATAATACCCACACAACTTTTCTACAAATTATTAAAATTCAATTTTTGTTTGTTTTCCACTACTTTCAGTTTTGTCAAAACGCTACTTCCAGCCACGTAAGTATTATTTCTTGGAAAATTCACAAAAAAGAAAAAAAAACGAAATACAAGTTTTAACATTTCTATCTTTCAGCAAGGAAGCAAAACAATACAAAAGCGGTTTTAGAGCCGTTTTCTTCACGATTGCTCAACTTGAGTTGATAAACTCTAGAGTTGACTTCAACTTGAGAGTTGAGCTAGAAGTTGAGGATTTTGTTTCACTACTTTCATTTTCAAATCGAGAGTTGAAGCATTTTCGAAATTTCCCTGGGAAATTTTGAGAGAAATGTCAGTTTCAACTTGTTTTAATTACTTGTGTGCGGTTGTGACGCCTGAATTAGCCAAAAAAGCAGTTTTCGTGTTTTTTTGTTTTAAGTCAAATTATGGCATCAAAATACAACAAATTGCCAAAAGTAGTTTATTCCTCCGAAGAGGAAGATTGGTTGGTTTCCCATGCCTTGGCTTATAAGCAAATAATTGAAAATAAAAAAACTGATGGTGCGACCAAACGCGATAAGGACAAGGCATGGGAAGAAATTGCAAAAAATTCAATATCGCACCCAGGGGTCACCATAAAAAGAACTTCGTGCATTGATCGAGGCCATGCAGGAATTATTTAAAATTTTCCTGCAACAAATGGCCTTGCTGCAGCGACCGATGATAGCGACAGCAATCCACTACCTGAGCCAAAACTGGAAAAAGTCATAACACAGTGGAGCCCGTAATTTTGGAGGACGTTGAATTGAATGGAGCAATTAACGTTTTGAGAGACGACGAAGTACTTGAATTGGCTCAAGTTTCAACTACGATGGATAGAAAAGAAATTGAAGAACACACCTGGATGAGAGTAAACCCAGAAAAGTTGAGGAAGCCAACGAACCCATTGCTGTCCAACAGGCGTTGAAAGGAGAGAAACGACAAAGAAACGGAAGTTCCAAGAAAAATGTCAAGAATTTCGGAAGATAAGAAAAAACAACGGGCAGAAAAACATGCTATTCAAATGCACATTTTGGAATGTGAAAGGGAGATGTACAAGCTGGAGCATGAAAGAGCTGTCATGGAACGAGAACGATCGGAATTCAATTACGAACGTTCGCTTGTGGAAATACAAAGGGCTAAAATCCAGCTTGAATTTGACATTGAAATCTACAACATTCGTTTGGCAGCTATGATTTTGGTATAGTTCCGCGTCATTTCCACCAAGAGATTGGATGCGATCAATCTATTCCCCCGATCGTTCTTGGAAACTTTGCTATTGAGTAAAATTGACGTGCTGCTTCGAGGCGTTCAATTCGTGTTTCCGGAATTTTAATAAATTGTTGAGATAGGTTTGCAACTGCTTTTGAGACTCACTCGATGCACGGTTGATATACTGACACCAATGAAATCAGCAATCGCCAATTGTATTGATCCCAGTGCATAAAATCTCAAGACAATTAGCAATTGGTTAATCGGTCGTAATTCGCTTGTTCTATTAATTGAGGCACGATTTTAAATAATATTAAACAATTTTCAAACAAATACCTCGTTTCAGTGTGTTGATGACATCATATTTCATCATAAAATTCATATTTTATTTTAATTAAAACTTTCACTGCACGCACCTTTACCGATATTTTGTTTGTATTTTGCACATCACTAATTAATTATCAAAATGAATTTCGTTGACACTTCTTGTATATATATTGTAATACTGGTTATATTGTTCTTTTAACCTTCAATAAAAATGTAAAGTCACTTGTTCTCGAACATTCAAACCGCACAACACCTTTTATATATAATTAAGCAATAAATTATAACGTTTATGAAAAACTGATTTTGATTATTATCCACATTGAATTCGTTAATTTCTTTTTTGGTAAATAGAATCAACGCCAACACAAAAACACAGTGCAAGGCAGATCATTCTCTATTAAATGCAAGAGCATAATTGTCGTCCACTTTGATAGACGAAAACGATATGCAAGGTCACGGTCGTCTCATTTATCTAATCCGATCCGCGGAAGCAACACTTCTTCGTCAACTTCGCTTTCTGAAGCAGATGAAGGATGATTTTCCCAAAAATAATTAGCTCGGCACATTTTTAAAAATGTTTTATTCAAACAAAACAAAGAATTATTCTTTCGGGAACAAACCAAACTAAAAAAATTCTGAGGAAAAACTCAAGTTTGCTCAGTCAACTTCCACTTTTTTGGAAAGTTGAGAAAATTGGAAGTTGAGTAACTTGAGATAGCCCAGGAGCCCCCATACAAGAAATTCCCTTCATCGCGCCCACTAAAATTTTTAATGAGGAATTAAAGTTAAAGCCAAGACGAATAAGATTCGCTTGGTCGGCGTGAATTGAGTTAGCCGGAAAGGCCGCGCATACCTGTTGCAATGTGGTGAAATATCTCCATTGTGACGGATTCTATTTTTGTTCTTTCATTGTTTGCGCAGAACTTTCTGCAGCTTGAAAGCAAGCAAACCAAGGTATTTCTACATCTAACATAAGGACGCGTGTAATGAAAGAAACAGAAATGGAATCCGTGATGATGGAGACATTTCACAGTCATTCACCAAATTGCAACAGGTATGCGCGGCCTTTCCAGCTAACTAAATTTACGCCGACCAAGCGAATCTTATTCGTCTTGGTTTTATCTTTTATTCCTCATTTAAAATTTTAGTGGGCGCGATGACGGGAATTTCTTGTATGGGGGCTCCCCACCTAAGAGTTGAGCATCGAAAGTTGAAATGTTCAACGTTGAGCGAAGAAATATAAAATCAGAAGTTGAGAAAAAGAAATTCTCAAGTTGATTTCAACTTCGAGTGAAGAAAACGGCTCTTAGTTTGCTCATAATATGTTTTGAATTACTAATTGGATCTTCTAGCTTTCTCAGTTTTAACAGCACATATTTGCAGAAAAGACAGTACATGTTTTTCACAAGATCAACTTAATCATTGATAAAAGAAAATCGAGTGCCGACAAACCGGCGCGGTAGGAACGATTGTTAGGTTAAAGAGCAGGAGTTTACTCTGCCGTCAGAGTTGACAAGTTGTCAACAATAAACTAGACTAGACTCCAAATGTATGGAGTGAAATTAGCAGTAGCAAAGGAAGTGAAAACAATTTTTTGTACGGGTTGCCAAAGGCAAACAAATATTCTTAAGACAAAGCAAGGGCGGGATTCGTTACATTTACAAAGCCCTAAAATTCTTGTTTTTGGTATTTTTTGTTAACAAGTAACAAGAATATGAGCTTCATTCACTCTGCTCTTGTGTGAAAAGGACTCCACCAATGAATTTTTAAACAAACAAAAATGACTTCTCCACACAATAAACTGAAAAATAGAAAATAAGTTCAAATAAGTCGCCTTTACTCATTTCATTCTTAAAATTAAAAACAAAAACAAAACAAATTTCCAATAGGTCTGCTAGAACTAGCGCACCGAGAATACCAAGCAGTGGACTATGAGAATGCTGAAAAACATTGCATGCAACTTTGGAGACAAGACAGTACCAATACAGGAGTTCTGTTGCTACTTTCGTCCATACACTTTCAATGTCGTCGATTAGATAAATCGGCACAATTTTCGACTTTGGCCATTAAACAAAATCCTCTATTAGCTGAAGCATACAGGTATGGATCGCCTTTGAACTTATATTCGAAATGTGTTTGTATTAATTTTTTTTTTTTTTTTTACTTAGTAATCTCGGCAACGTTTACAAAGAACGTGGACAACTTCAGGAAGCCCTTGACAACTATCGACGCGCTGTTCGATTGAAGCCCGATTTTATTGATGGTTATATAAATTTAGCCGCAGCTTTGGTTGCCGCACGAGATATGGAATCTGCGGTACAAGCATATGTAACAGCGTTGCAATACAATCCAGTAAGTTAAAACAGCAAACAAGTCCCTGCATTTCTTAAAACAATTCAATTTCATTGCATGTCCCTTCCTACCGACGACGTAGAGTTTCTCCGTCAGCTCCGCCTTGGTATAATCGTAGACTTAGATCATTGCGTAACCAAAGGAACAAACTGTGCGAAACTTTCCTACGCTCTCAATGCCCAACTGACTACTCTAAGTATCTTGGTGCTTACCTTAATTTCAATGAACTGTACAATAATTCTCTCTACCAAGAATACTTGATCAAAAGTCAATCTAATTTTATTAACGATCCTAAGTCCATCTCAGTTCGTTAATCAAAAAAGAAAGTCAGATGCGGGTATCCATCCTCCTTGTCCTTCAATGATGAAACTTCAAACTTCCAACGATATATACTATATATCATTAACTATAGCCAACTACTTTGCAACATATTTTAAAGATCATTCTCTAAAGACTCGTTTAAGCCAGGTTGCAAGTATTTTGAGTATTTACCGAATTTTTCGCTGGGTCCATTCTTACCCGATTGCATAACTCCATCGGCCATTGAAAACAAATTTTCTCAACTTAATGATGAGTTCACTCCCGGACCTGATGGCGTTCCTGCCATTTCGCTAAAAAAATGTATGTCTTCTCTTTCGGCTCCTCTATCAAAAATTTTTCGCCTATCCTTATCTCAAGGAACATTTCCTAAAATATGGAAATCATCTTTCATAACTCCAATTCATAAAAAGGGTTTCGAAGAGTGAGGTGAAAAACTATCGACCAATTGCTAAACTTTCTCATATCCCCAAAGTTTTTGAAAGCATTTTATACCCATTCCTCAGTTTCCGTTGCAGGTCCTTAATAAGCCCAGTTCAGCACGGTTTCTTTAAAAACAGATCCACCACCACAAACCTTGTACAATTTGTTTCATTCACTGTAAGAGCGTTAGGAAACGGCAATGAAGTCGATATGGTCTCCACTGACTTCAGTAAAGCCTTTGACAAAATTTCTCATAATCTTATAGTCTTTAAACTCTCCTATTTACTTCTTACCTTGAGAATCGTGAATATTATGTCCTGTTTAGATACGCTCGTTCCACTCCTATTCTAGCCACTTCTGGCGTACCCCAAGGTAGTCATTTAAGGTCCTCTCCTCTTATCCTTACAATAAAATACATTGACATGATCATTAAACATTGTCAAATATCTCTTTACGCTGACGATACGAAATTTTCAGAATCATTGCAACACGTGAAGATAAATCTCTCCTCCAAAAATATCTCGACAATTTCTCAACCTGGTGTACCAAAAATTGTTTAGAACTCAACATTAGCAAATGCCAGAAAATTACCTTTTCACGTAAGCGCATTAAAGCAACTCCCCGTGTTTACTATCTTCATAGCCATCCCGTACAGATCTCTGACTTTTATTTGACCGTGAACTTAAATTTCTTCCTCATATTGATGAAATAATTAATGAGGCCAACTCTGCGTTAGGTTTTGTAAAAAGATGGTCTAATGAATTTTCTAACCCTTACGTCACCCGTTTTCTTAACATGACGTTTGTCCGATCTCTCCTTGAATATGAGTCTCAGGTTTGGCCTCTGTATCAAGATATATACGTATCAAGGACAGAAAGCATCCAACAAAGATTCCTTCGTTTTGCACTTAACACCTTCCCTGGGAAAATCCGATGATCTTACCCCCTTATCGTGACCGTCTCCAACTGTTAAACCTCAACTCGTTACAGGAACGTAGAGAAATGTGATGTTCTTTTGTTTTTCTCAGCTGAGGTAGGTCAGCACTCAGCGGGTCCAGGTTTCTCCGAGGAAAGAACAAATAAAACTCGGTTTTTAAAGAAAGGTTCGATTCAAATATTTATTGGAGTAAAAAAAAAAGATTATAAACGGCGGATTCCCAGAACAAACGGCGCGCGGCGTATGGGATTCAATCCCTAGTTCTAGGATTTTAACGGTGGGATAATTTCCCTAGTTTTGACAGTGTATGGGATTCATTCCCAAGTCAGAACAATTATAATACTACTAATACTACAATGGGATAACTTCCCTAGCCTTGGCGGAAAGATGGGATTTAATCCCTAGTCTAGGCGAGCCTACATGGGATTCAATCCCTAGTCGAAGCGATACCTACAGCGGGATAATTTCCCTAGTCAAGACGGTGCATGGTATTTCATCCCTAGTCGACACTATAACGAAAGCAGTGGGATAATTTCCGTAGCCTTGACGAAAAATTGGGATTTAATCCCTAGTCAAGGCAATATAAGGCCGAAGCAAAACTTTATTCGAGCCTTCCTAAGGCCTCGGCCACGCTGTAAGCGGGCGAGCGGCTGAGCGGAAAAAAAAATATAAAACATATGAAATCACATAGAAGCGGCCACGCTATGAGCGAGCGGCAAAACAAAATTCTGAGCGGCTAAGCGGCGCCGCTCAGCAACCAAACCTGTTTTAATTTTTAGGAATGTTCTGAGCGGCAAGTATTGAATCTTAACGAAAAAATATGTAGGTATATGCTAATATTAATTAATCTACTGTCGCATTATCTACTGTATTAACTAAAAAACTTTCTCATTGTGAAAACATAGTTACTATAGCAGGTTGGCGTACGAATGGTCGACAAAAAAAATGTCGACTAGCCAACTGAAAACTTTACAGACTGTTAAAATGTCGACTGAAGTTTGATCAGTGATGATTTCTGTGAAAAAAAAAATTGGAAAAACCTCATGGAAGAGTGGGAAAACTGGAAAAACCAAACAAAGGTCGGAAATTAGATATTTTTTGCTTGGAATTTTTTGGTTCAAAATGGGTTTTCGAATGAAAAAATAGAAAGTTCTTGATGAAAAACTCGGAAAACTCATTGGTTTTCAATATCATGGTCAATGTGTTTTATACGCAACAATTTGGGTCGAAGAACTCGAAATGTTTACACAACAGCAACATGAGGAGCAAATCCGTGCACTGCAGGCAACGGGGCGTATACTTACCATTTTGTTTTGTTTTTTTTTGATATCGCTTATTTGTTTAAAGACGGATCCATACATACGAATTAACAAAAAAACAATGCAAACGATAGAGGAAGAGGGTTATTGATTATCGATTGGGGCAGTACGAAGTCTGCAGGGCCAGCTAGTGTAACAATAAATGTACATACCTTAAAGTTAAAGCCAATCTCTGCTCTGGAGAAATACCAATTCTTCGTTTTATTAATCTAGGACGCACTTTTTCAAGCAGCAAATCAAAAGATTCGATAGACATACGTAGATATTGCCAGAATCTATCTGGATATTTTCGTAGATTCAAAAATAAATGACTAAATTCTCCAAACTCCGATCTTAATTGGTTAATCGGATGAACACCAAATCGTCTTCTTTTTTTTATACGTTTAAGTAATTTGTACACATACAAACGATTTTCCGACAGTAAAATACGGCGAACTGTTCTTGACAACGGCATTTTAACTACTAATCGCTCAAAAGCAATCGCTCAGTGCCTGGCCATACGTCGCTTAGAGCTGCCGCTCAGCCGCTAGCCGCTCAGCCGCTTAGCCGCTCGCCCGCTTACAGCGTGGCCGAGGCCTAAGGCGTTAACCAAAAGCATGCCTCAGGAATACTCTGAATAAAAAATATTTATTGTACAGAGCGCCTTGACGGTTGACGACCAAATGAATTCTGATTTTCATGGTCGATATCACGCCTACGTGATATATTTCAAGTAAAAAGTAGGAGTGCATTGAAAGATGACAGAAAAGTACCAATCATGCAGTTGCACATGCGACCATGTAATTCTGTGTTGCTGCAGTCTGTTTTCGTGTGTTTGTTGTTGTTTCATTTTGTACTCTGCTATTAGCTGCGTTTTATTATCCTTACTAACCCATATGGGTTACCCCGTGATAATAAAACGATGTGGGTTAAAAAGGTTGAAGTTTGAGCTATGTTTTTATCCGAGACGCAATCCTCAGTAAAATTTTATTTTGCTTTTTCACAAACAACTTATTAATTAATTGGATTGACTCTTAATCCTATGACATTATTAAACTGTGGCTAAAAGTGGAATACGCGTTATTTTTTATGAATATGGCCGATATTAAAAAATCTTTCTACAATAACTTCTTTTTTGTCTCACACTCGCCATCTATCCGCCATATTTAGAAATAATTTTTGAGTTTCAAAATAAACCCCGATAGCTATCGGGGTCCCAGGTTGTTGTTGTTTTGTGTACAAAAAGTTAACCCATATGGGTTAGTGAGGATAATAAAACGCGGCTATTTACGGCGGTTGTTGTTTGTATACTTTGGCTGTATGTTTGTTGTTGTTTTCATTTAAGTTTTATGCTTCTATTGATGGCTGTTGTTGGTTGTTGTTTTATTTCGGCGATATGTTGTTTGTTGTTATGCAATCTGAGAAACCCTTGACTCTTCTATTTACCAACTCACCACACCTATGTCCTCAATGAACCTCTGACCCGTATGCTCCGGTAAGTCAATTTGAATCCGAATTCATTTGATTTCACCCATAACCTCAAATACCTTTTAACCCAACCCCACTCAAAATTAGTTTAGTTTTTAAGTTAGTTCTTGAGATACACTTGCAGCTTGAATAAAGCGAAATAAATGGGAATTTTGCCCCCACTAAAAATTAAAATTAAAATTAAATTAAAATAAAATATCATTGTTTTTCTTTCAGGACTTGTATTGTGTTCGCAGTGACCTAGGAAATCTATTAAAAGCACTCGGTAGACTAGAAGAGGCAAAGGTATGATTCAATTATTCCACACAATTTGTTTTTATAAAATTTGTAACAAAAAAAAGAAAAACATTATCCCATTAACTGTGATCAACAAAAAATTATATTTACTGTAACACACATATCCGCGCAAAATAATTTTATTTATTTTTCCAGAGTGAATGTTGTTAAGCTTTTGCGTATTTAATTAATCAATTTATTTATTCTGATCAAAAAGCATAGGGGAAAGCATTCGATTTCTCATTTTTAAGCAAACACACACCTTGAATTCATTTAAGTCGCTTTAAGTTTTATATTTCGTTGTTTTATTATTTTAGGACACAACTTTATTCTAGCGAGAATAAATAATATTTAATTTTCCTCCTTTTTCAGTTAGATTTCTCCTCGTCCTTCTTATTTCAGCAAAAACAAAATTCCTTTTCATAATTTTTTGTTTCATGGTTTTTAGTGTTTATCGAATAGGTTTTGAGTTTCGATGACTCTTTTGACAACATTTTTAATAACAAATAAAATTATTTAGAAACACCAAAAGAAGACACTGCATCTAGGAGTTTCCTGCCGACTGCTGTTCACCCTTGGCGTAAATTTGCGTAATTTTATTGGTCTTGTTTTTTTTTTGGTATCGATTGATATACATTTTTAGATGTTTATCCATGCAATTTTTAAAGCGTAAACAATGTGGCCTCTGATGTTAGGTTATGCGATTTTTTTTTGGTACAAGTCCATGTGGCGGTTTATTTAATAATATCAATAAAAATGTACTCGGAACTCGCTTTAAGTTTCAATTTACTTATGAAAATATTGAAAAGCAAGTACAATTTATTGTTATTGTTAAATAAATATCATAAAATATCATTCATTATAACTTAAATGAATTCAAATATTATTAATGAGAATTTTCGTTAAGTAACCGAGTTTAAAATAAAGAAAAAGAAAGTTGTCCATCAACAACAAAGGGCGCTGACGGATGATGAGCGGTGCTGTTGAACTCTTTTCCTTGTTTGAGAACCGGCAGTAAGTCGTTGTAGGTCGAGATTTCTATTCAATATGAATGATGTGATACGACAGCTCTAGAAGATCAAATTCTTTGAGTGCGTGTGAAGAATTGAGGGGACCTACAATTTCACACCGGTTTCGAACGGCAAGTTGATACGCACTTTTTTCATGACAGATTGATACTCTTTTGTTGCCAATTCTTCGCAAGATGCAGTTCCACTACGCCACAGGCAAATGCTGATAAATTAAAAATACTGAAACAAAAGTTGAAAGGCTTTCTTATTTATTTATCAATGATCTTATTTCTTTCCTTAGCCTTTTAGCAACAAACTCCACTACCAGTCCAAAAGGAGACCCTACAGGCTAAGAGGATTGCCCAATTTAAGGCTGGTCATCCTTATTTTTTACATACTATCAGATAATGCCGAAGAGAGCTTATAGCAAGCTGTTTCTTTCGAAAAAGAAGTAAAGTTCCGGTGTTTCAGAGCACACCCAACAGAGGAAAACCGGAACAAGTTTAAACAAGCCAGGAAGGCCTGCAATGCCCATATTCGTCGGACCAAATGTTTACATAACCAAAAATTAAGGCAAAAAATACTGCAATGTTCCAAAGGCAGTAAGAATTTTTGGTCATTTGTAAAAAAATATGAAGAATTCTTCTTCTTCCTCGGTCCCCACGCTCGTTGACAATGACACTCCAGTTGTAAGCTCGCTCGCGAAAGCTAACCTTTTTGCTAGGCAGTTCGACTCCAACTCTTTGCTGCCAGAGAGTGTCATGACTCCTCCAGTTCTTGAGCACGTCAAGGATTCCATGGGACAAATCTTCTTCCGCACTCGTGCTGTGGCGAGAGTCCTTCTTTCTAAGGCCATGGAAACGCTGATAAACTATCAGCTCAAGATATATCTCGAAGACCGAAAGCTTCTTAATGACCGGCAGTACGGCTTTCGCAGCAACAGGTCCACTGGTTATGTGATGGTTTATCTCACCGAACAGTGGAACAAATCTTTACATAGTTTTGGAGAAAGTAAGATTGTTGCACTTGATTTTTAAATGCATTTGATAAAGTCTGGCATCTTGCTCTTTTATCGAAAATGCGTGCTTTCGGTATTGATGCCCCTTCGTTTGATTAGAAACTTTCTTTCGAACCGTTCTATGCAAGTTGTATTGGACGGGTTCAAGTCTGAAACCTACAAAATAAATGCTGGTGTGCCCCAGGGCTCCGTTTTGTCTCCTACCCTATTTCTTATTTTTATTAATGATCTCTTGTCTTCTAATCCAATAAAATGTTTCGCTAACGATAGTACCCTTAGCTTTTCTTATTCGTTTCCAGACTCACATCCCTCCTCTTCGGATGTGCAACTGCAACGGTAAAATATGATAAGCTCACTAAACTCTGACTTAAACAGCATTGTAGAATTTGGAATAAAAAACCGTGTAGAGTTTAATGCTTCCAAAACTCAATGCCGTCTTGCGAGATAGCGAGATAGCGAGATTAGATCACCGTCGTCGTAACGTTTCATGTCTCTCTTTATTCTACCGTTACTGCTCTAGAGAAATAGCCAGTTGAATTCCTCCCCTCAAACAATTCACCCGTAATACTCGCCGCTTTCAGGAATGCCCATCAGTTCACCCTCGAGCCCAACTTCGGACGTACTCTCAAGTATAGAGAATCATTCTTTAGCCGTACTACGCGAATGTGGAACTCTCTTCCACACTCTGTCTTTCCCAATCATTATAATGTTCAGAAATTCAAGACCAATGTACACCGTCACCTCCTCTCTAACCCCTTCCCTTCCTCCTAATGCACTCACTGTGTCTCTGGCATAATTAGGGTATAAAAATCACATTTCTTTTTAGAATAAACAAAATTCCAAAAACGTTTAGGATCCTGTTTAAGTGAATTTCCCATATTTATGAGATATTCATTGTAAAGATCAAAAGAGAGTCTTTTGAACTCTTCGAAAAGGGAGATATAAACTACTTGGTTCTCAAATGTCATAGAACTGATATAATTTTTCCAAGCCTTGTTCCTTCTAAAACGAAGGCTTAAAACAAAATAATCGCTATGCATCGCATAACGTTAATGGAATTTCTGATTTTCACCGCATGAAATTGCCATGCGGAGAAAAATTCTCTCCGATTCGTACAATTTCTAAGATTTTTCTACCACCGTGTCCTTTCGGTCAGGTCAATCGTAGACATCTACGAAAAAATTTTAAAACTGCGTCGGAATTTCAAATTGAGAGCGAGGTTTCGTGGTTTCATGCGATGCATCGCGATTTGTTACTTACTGTTTTCGTCCGATTGTCTCCGAAACAAAAAAGTGTCGGAACCACTCACAAAAGAGCAAAGAAGTGCGTCGGAACGCGTCACTAATTTATGTACGAATCAGATACGGTGAAGGAAATAAAACTTCCGATCGGACATTTTCTCCTATCGGAGAATTCTCCGATCGGAGAATTCTCCGATCGGGTACGGTAATAAGGCTGAATATTGTCCAAAAATTCCTGTTGCGATGAACTTGCGGAGGCTTCAAGATAAGACTCGTCGTCTGAAGGAACCCAGTCTACGTTTGGGAGATGAAAATCACCTAACAGGAGCATATTTTATTTTTTTTAAATCAGCAATTTCTATGACATAGTCAATTGCTGACGAAACACCAAAAAGGCGGATAAACATTTAAAATAAAAAAAGACTATTGATTGTACTCTGATGCATAAGAGTTCTATTGAGAGATTGAAAGGGAAAGTAATTTGTGATGAACAAAATCTGTTACGAACGGCAATAAGAAGAAGAACTCCTCCGCCAACCAGATTCAGAATTCCTTATCAAAAAATTCAGAATCAAGTATAGCGGCATTCCAAGTCCTCTTACGTTTTTGTTTTGGTAGTAGAGGGAGATCCTTTGCAGTTTTTTGGGTCCTCTTCAGTACGGGAAATCGGATTTAGTAAGTAAATTTTTCCGTCTGTTGGGAATAATAAATTCTTTTACCAGAGTGTTTGAGGGCCATGAACAATTTAAAACGCTTTCAAAAAGATAGTTTGGTCGGTTATTTTGAAAGTTGCCACAAAACTATTTGGTCTACTTATTATGACAGCGTCCCAAGTATAGTAAACAAAAATGCGGTTTATAGCACCGACAGCCACTTTGATGTTGACAACAATAACCTACTGTTGTTGAATTAAAATAATTTTTTTTTACCAAATACTTCCTTATGCTTTTTGGTTTTTCTTATGCTTTTTGCTGTAGATGTTTGGATGCATGCAATTTATATACATTAATGACTGTGAGAGAAAAATACACACTAAAAATGAAAAAAAATTATAAACAAAAAATTAAATGTCATTTAATCAAGAAGTTCATTTCTAATTTACATTTTTTTTATTTCTCACCTAATCGATTTCAGTGTAACTCTCGATTCCGTCATAAAAAAATTAATTCACACACCAAATTCAGTGTTCAAATAGCAATGATGTTAAAAAATAAACTCAAAAGGGAACTATTGTGTATAGACATATATTCTCTTCCTTGTGTAAAATAAAAAAAAAACAAATGTAGTCCTTAACAATGATTCACATGATGTAACATTTCTTACGAATTCTAATTTTCTCTCTGACTTATTCAATGCTTTTTTTATTTTTCAATTGGAAGAGAAAAATAAGAACTTTCACAAACCAAAAAAAAAAAAGAACAGAAACTATAGAATAGAAACTTCTTCTGCGAAAATGGGTCCGTCACACTCTTCCTGGCTCTCTTAATACAGTGTGGTATAGTGTTTGAAAGAAATACCAATAGCCTGATTTACTCTCTCAACAAACAGGTAAAGTACAGTGCTTCACGATGACGACAACTTTTACAAACAATAAAAAAAAAAAACAACAAAAGTTACAAAGAAATCCAAATCCCAGAATTCATTATCCTTTCCCCAGTGAACAAATACCAAAATATCATGAATCCTTTAACCTATTGAAAATTCCATTTAAATCATTAATTCATAAAAAAAAAAAAATTAACAATATTTCTATGAGAGGATTACTTTTTTATTTGTTGAGGATCTCAGTTTTTCAGATGAAGACTTGCGCTCCTCTTTATGTCTCTGATCTGTCACAACGTCGACCACAATAGAACTCTGTTTTTTCTCTCTTCGTATGCGTGCACCTTTTGTTATTGTTTTTGTTTAATATTGCGAGATTGCAAACGCTTGTCAAAATAGTTCCAAACAAAAATATACTTTCATTCTTTTAAGTTTAAACAAAAATTATTTGACGAGCGTCTGTATTTCTATTTTATATGCTGTTAAGTTTGAGTTGCTTGAGAAATAACATTCACATCTTTGTTTGTTGAAATATAAACGTCATTTAGAGTTTTTAAGTTTTCGAAATGTCTTCTATATGGTAATGTTGGTTGGAATCCGCGTAAACACGGTCATTTGCGTAGCCCCCCAGAAAAAAATCGAACGGTGTCAAATCGCATTCACTTGGTGGCCAATTGACGTCGCCAAAACGTGAAATTACTCGACTAGGAGACTTCTCACACAATAATGCCCCAATTGGTCGTGTTGTCCCGTCTTGTTGGAACAACATATCGCCCAAGTCACGATCTTCAATCTTACTTACTTAAAGTGGCGCTATAGTCCGTTGTGGACTTGGGCCTCAATCTCTCTCCGCCAGCCAGCTCGGTCTCTAGCTAGTTGCCTCCGATTTTGCACTCCAAGTTGATTGAGGTCCTCTTCCACTTGTCTGCGCCACCTGAGTAGCGGTCTTACTCTCCTTCTAGGTCCCTCGGGAATAGTGGCTTTCCGGGCCGGAGCATTGGTATCCATCCACTCTAAATGACCGAGCCATCTGAGTCTCTGGACCTTGACCCTTCTGTCTTGGTACATGTCGTTGTACAACCCGTAAAGTTCGCTGTTGTATCTTCTTCTTTATTCCCCCTTATTGCACTAGGGGCCAAAGATGACCCGAAGAACTTTTCTCTCGAAACAGCCTAAGGCACATTAATCCGATTTTGTCAAGATGCATGCTTCTGCACCATACAGCAGTTTTACCTTAGTTGCTCGAGAGAAGACTTTTCCACTCAATTGCTTTCTTAACCCAAAGAAACAGCGATTAGCGATTACTCTTCTTCGTCTTATCTCGGCGCTGGTGTTATTGCCCATGTTAATAGCGGAGCCTAGGTAGACAAACTCCTCTACTACCTCGAAGTTGTATGCATCTATTGTGAAGTTCTCTCCGAGGGGATGTTGAGCGAAGTCTTAGAAGACCAAAGGCACCGGAGGCAGCCACTGTAATGGCGTTCGGGGAGTCCCCGGACAATACGGCATGGTAGGGTGGGAAAGCGCCGCCGCAACAACATCAGCGCGGCAAGAGTGAAGGTAAAGTAATGTCCTTGTTTCGTTTTGTGTTGTCCTTTCCCTTTCTGACACGATATATGTTTTTTGTGTGCCGGTTTCTGTCCGTCTGGTACCAAGATCCCCCCCTATTCCGACGAGCTTAGCCGCGTGTCGCGAGCGTGCCACGGTACTAGAAGGATGGCTGGGGTTATTCCCCGATGACATTTATGTCATCAGGAACAAAATGGGTTTTGGGTGTCCTTCCTCGAAGATAGCATATACTTCGTTTTTCCCCCATTTACCGCTAAACCCATTTTTGGCGCTTCTGTCTCAATTCTCTTAAAGGCGCCATTGACATCACGCTGGGTTCTTCCCTTATATCAATATCATCGGAGTACGCGAGAAGTTGAACAGACTTTTAGGAGATAGTGCCTCTGGGGTTGACTGTGGAGTTTTGCACTATCTTCTCAAGAACGATGTCAAAGGAATCAATCGCATTACAGTGCATCGCCTTGTCTTGCCTTGACCGAATCCTCTGTAGTTTGGGCAGTTTAGAGGATCTCCCTTCTTCAGGATCGAGCAAACAATGCTGAGGTTCCATATTCCATATTTTACAATCTTCAATCGCCGGCCAAAAAAAAACCGCTTTTCATCGGATCATATCACTCCGACCGAATTGACTGTAATCGTCCATCCATTGGCATCTTTGAAGAAATGCGGACCAATGACAGCTTTCGACCATAGAGCACACCACACAGTAACTTTTTCTGGATGCAATGGCACCTCTTCGATTACTTGTGGTTTTTCAGAACCCGATATACGGCAATTTTTTTTTTTTTTTTGGCATACCCATCGAGTGTGAAATGTGTCTCATCGCTTAGAAAATGTTGTTCGAAAAATCCGTGCTTATGTCGTTTTCCATTGGTATTTTTTTTAAGTTTCTTCTTCTACCTCCAATGGAACGGGTTATGACGTAGGTGTCATTCACCGGACGATTCTGTATTCAAAACGGAAGAGTTCTGCTCTTCTCAGAAGCATTCCGTCTGTCAAAGTCAGTCAAATGGAACGGTTTCAGAAGACTTCTGGACTCTGCCGAATGCTTCTGGACGTCCTATGGAAAACGAAATTATTGTTTACTGTTCTAACACCCGTTGTTGGATTCATTGTATATATATTTGACAGGTATAATCGACCTGGCATTCGACTCTAGCGCCACCTAGTTACAAGCAGTGATAGTCATTTTTTTGCATAAGTTTGAATTGAGCAAACATTTTTGATGAAGCAGCTAAAATTGAAAACGTCAACCTTGATGAAACCAATAGTAGATTCTATTGACAGTAAATAGCAACTCACATTATGACACTTCAGATGACAGTTAGGTTTGACACGTATCAAACGCCAGCGCTACAAACTTGAAACTACGAAATGAATTGCCTTTCACAAGATGGCTGCTATCAAATGTCAAAGTTCGTAAGTCCATATTGGAAAACGTATGGTTTATGACGAGGCTATTGACAACCTACCGTTATCCAGGAATGTTGCCTTTACTGCATGTATGTAACTTTTTCCACAATCATTAAAAAAATAATAACTTCGGTAGAAGGCTTTCGAAAACTGTAAACCAAATTTTTTTTCTTACCTTAAAAAAAAAAGAAGATGTGAATGAGCGTAAAGCGTAACTTGTTACCTCTTGGCGTAGATCATCGTTGCGTCTTCGGATTTGCGTAAATTTTAATTATTTTCTAATTACTTTGTATAGGCATACAAATAATAACCAAATGCGTAGCTGGGTTTTGCGTAAAAAATCTGTTATCTGGCGTAATGTTCTACTGACTACATTTTACCCGCGCGAAATCGACCAGAAATAGCAAACAAAAATGAAGATTGATCTCAAAACCAGCAAAGGAATTTTGCTGAGATCATATTTTCTGGGAAGTCCTCAACTCTTTGGAGATTTTTCAACTTACACATAAATATAATTTTTCCCCCAAACAATTAATAAAACAAGGATTCTAAGGAGATTACTTACGGTGGAAAAAGTACAAACAACACCTCATTTCAATTTGGCTTCAAATACAATTATTGAAACAAAAAAGAAAACAAAAACAATTCTTTTGTAATTTTTTCCATCTATATTCTCCATGGAGAAAATAATATGAATTCTGTTTTACAAAAATAATAAATAAATTGTATTCAGCTTTAAGTTAAAAACATTATTAAAAAAAATTCTAATCTGAAATTTATATTTTATTTTCATTCTTGAAAAAAAAAACTGAATTTTTTTGAACAAATCAAATGTTCATTTAAATAAAAAAAAAAACCATATAGGCATGCTATTTGAAAGCAATTGAAACATGTCCTGGATTTGCGGTCGCATGGAGTAATCTTGGTTGCGTTTTCAATGCACAAGGCGAAATCTGGTTGGCCATACATCATTTCGAGAAGGCAGTTACTTTGGATCCTAATTTCCTGGATGCATACATCAATTTGGGAAACGTTCTTAAGGAGGCGAGAATATTTGATCGGTAAGTCAAAAGTTGTTTTTATTGTCTTTATACAAATGAAAATCTGTCTGAAAAAATATATAAACATTTGCGAATAATAATTATCATCAAATGCCTATGCGAGGCAGATTATAAAATGGAGCAAGGACATGAGTTTGAAAACTTCAAGCAAATAGTTTTTGAATAAAGCTGCATGATTATTGTTTTTATTTAAAAGTTCACCACTCGAAGTTTATCAAAAATTACAGTTTGTTTGTATATTATGTCAATATTAGGAAACATTCCATTAAATATGTATTTTGCTATAAAGCATACTATTTTCCACCAAAGGACTACGCACCAATCCAATACTAATAAGAACAGCAACAACCAACAAATGCTTACGTTGCAACCTAATTTTTATTCATTTGTTTATCAATTAATTCAGTCTAAAAGTCATTCCTATTTCAGCTGAAAGAGTAAAAAATAATGTCTTTTTAAAAATAAAGGTAAAATAAACGAACAAAAATAGTCCACATACGCCACAGTGAACCTAATTGTTCAATGTATACAGGGTGAACCGAATGCAATTTTAATTGATTGATACTCTGAAAGCGCCTCGTCAGAAAAAAAAAATGTTTTTCACACGTAGTAGGGTAACTGCACCAGTCCCCGGACAGACTCCAGTGTCCGGACGATTTGCACTTAATCTATCTTCTATCTTCTTCTATACAGGGTGATTCACGAGCGTTGTGCCAAAAAGCTAGAGCGTGTAGGTTGAGTTAAGACAAGAAAAAATCGTATAGGAGGGGGGGGGGGTCTATTCCCCCCCGTTTAGCCGGGAGGGGCAATTTTCTGAAAAATTGACTTATTTTGTAAAAAAAAATATTAAAAATCAACGGCTTCGTCTACAACACCGTGCTATACCTTTTTGAAAAGCCAAAAACTTCTTCTTTTACTTTGTTTTTAAATTAAATTGTTTTAACGAATAGTTTAAAAAAAATGAATTTTCAAACTCAAAATTTTCAAAAAAAAAGCAAAAAAAAACATTTTTGAACTAATTTTTTTCAAAATTTTATGTAATTAAGTACTGATTTTGTTTTAAGCATTCAATGTGTTTGTTAATTGTTAATCGAAAACAGAAAACCGGATGCAAAAATGTCTTTTCGTTTTTGAGAAATTAAGAAAAAAACAAAACCACTTTTCTCTAAAAAATTTTTGTTTTTATTTTTACCTATCTGGACTTTTAGTTTAATTTATTAGTTTAATTTATAAATTTAATTTTTTGTAATTGGAGTTTTATGAGGACTCAATAAAGTAGAAAAGTATTACATTATCCCTGGATTAACCATTTTGTTCATTGATAACGTCTGAAAACTGACCTGTAATTTTTCTTACTATACCTGGGGCTGCGGCCACTCGCCGGCGAAGAGTTCTACCTGCTAGGAGCTTAAGATAATTAAACCGCATTTTTTCTTGAATGAAAAAACAATTAACAACCTAAAGGTAAATAAAAGGCATCGCATATTTACTAAACAACCATTTACAATTAAAATTTTAACTCATCAACACATAACAACAACAAACTCATACGCTCGAAAAGAGTTAGCTGACAAGGAACTTCTGCTACGGTTTAACTTGTTGTCGAGATCGGGAAGCTGAAAAACTCTGAGCTGAAGGACATCCCAATAGATGGCGCCCAAGTCGTAGCATGTTTTCAAGAATCCGCCGACGAGAGCACGGAGAGCTAGAAGTGAAAGGTCAATGGCAGACGTTATCAATGAAAAAAATGATTAATCCAGGGAAAATCCAATACTTTTCTTCTTTATTGAGTCCTCATCAAACTCCAATTACAAAAAAATTAAATTTATAAAATAAACTAATAAATTAAACTAAAAGTCCAGATAGGTAAAAATAAAAACAAAGATTTTTTTTGAAAAAAGTGGTTTTGGTTTTTTCTTAATTTCTCAAAAACGAAAAGACATTTTTGCATCCGGTTTTCTGTTTTCGATTAACAATTAAAAAACACATTGAATGCTTAAAACAAAATCAGTACTTAATTACATAAAATTTTGAAAAAAATTAGTTCAAAAATGTTTTTTTTGATTTTTTTTTGAAAATTTTGAGTTTGAAAATTCATTTTTTTAAAACTATTCGTTAAAACAATTTAATTTAAAAACAAAGTAAAAGAAGAAGTTTTTGGCTTTTCAAAAAGGTATAGCACGGTGTTGTAGACGAAGCCGTTGATTTTTAATATTTTTTTTTTACAAAATAAGTCAATTTTTCAGAAAATTGCCCCTCCCGGCTAAACGGGGGGGGGGGAATAGACCCCCCCCCCCTCGCATACGATTTTTTTCTTGTCTCAACTCAACCTACACGCTCTAGCTTTTTGGCACAACGCTCGTGAATCACCCTGTATATGTAGGTATATATAAATGGATGTGTGTTTGTTTGTTTGTTTGTATGTCTCTGAAAGACTCCGAAATGCCCCAACAGATATTTGTGAAATTTTCATGGTTAATACTGTTGTATTCAGTGATGATTTCTGTGAAAAAGAAAATCGGAAAAACCTCATGAAAGAGTGGGAAAACTGTAAAAAACCAAACAAAGGTAGGAAATTTGATTTTTTTGCTTAGAATTTTTCGTTTCAAAATGAGTTTTCGAATGGAAAAATAGAAAGTTCTTGATGAAAAACTCGGAAAACTCATTGGTTTTCCAAGGGAAAATTGTATATTATTGCAGGTCCATTGGTTTTCAAATGGAAAACTGGAAAATTTCAAAATGGGTTTTAATAGAAAATAGAAAAATAGACCAACCGAAGACACAATTTAAGTCATCATTTAACCTAGCTAGTAGCTATACAGTCATCCATCAAGCCAATTGGACGAAATATATAAAGGGGAACATCATCAGCGTATAAATGAATTTGGCAGTTGGAAATAACATCCGGAAGGTCATTGATGAATAAGGAGAATAACAGCGGACCCAAAACCGATCCTTGAGGAATTCCAAGATTGGTAACAAAAGAATTTGAGGTTTCAATTTCTGTTTTAATACGCTAAACGCGGTCAACCAAATAACTGCATGAAAGTTATGGAGGAATTGGAGAAATTAAAATTATTTTTTAGTTTTGAAATAAGGATTGAGTGGTCAATACTGTCAAAGGCTTTAGAGAACCATTACTCCAAACTTATCCGAGTCAAGTGCAAATCGAAAATCATTAGTGACTTTAATTGCTGCAGATTCACATGCTATGGAGGTTACGAAACCCGGATTGCCACACAGAAAGCAAGTGTCTGTCATTCAGATAGACCTGTATTTGTTCATGCATGATTTTTTCAAGTAACTTACCAAGAAAAGATAAGATACACTCCGATGGTTTAGTTGGATACGATTTTTTAGGAACTGGGATAATACATGATTTTTTCCATTCGTTCGGAAACACCACTATAAAGAGAGAAGTTTAAAACATGAAGTAAATATTTAAAAACTAACGGACAAATGAGCTTAATAAATTTCGGCGAGACATCATCAGGGCCTAAAGCATTCGATTTAACAGATTTGATAGAATTAATAACTTCAGATACGCCGATGCAGTTAAAAAATAAACGAGTTCTCACAGTCAGGAAGATCGAAAATTCTATGCGAAATTGATAAACTTGAGTGGCCTGGATTTAAAGCATTAATCATCACACCAGGGTTAAAAGGACATTTACTTTTGTTTTTATCTTTAATACCGACTGGCTTAAGGTTGTTCCAAAGCTCACGAGTGCTAATTGAAGGATTTAATTTATCTATAAGTAAGTTCGTTTAGACTTCCTAACTTTTGAATTAACCTTGTTTCCTGAGAACAAATATTGGCGTTTATTGAACTCAGAATTATTTCTCTTGAATCTTCTGAAAAAACGTTATCTCTCTCTAGCAAGATATTTGATTTCATCCGTAAACCATGGACATTTATTAAATTTTACTTGAGTTGTCACAATGGGAACATATAAATCATACAAATTCAAAATCAAAGTTATTGGAAAGAGAAACTTTAGCATTAATTTCAGGCTGATATCTCATCCCATCCACAAAAATCATTCGCAACTGTCTCAAAACTAAGATTTCTATATGATCTGTAGCTGATTGTTTGATTATCTCTGTCTACAGCAAGACAAAAGGAGCAGAAAATAAAATCATGAATAAATTCTAAAGTGGGTTTGATTTGGTCATTACCTAAAATCTTATGTTTGGAACTAGTCAAGAACATATCCAATAGAGAAGGATTCGTGAGTGATTTGAAACATGTCGGCCATTTATCATTCACCACCGCTATACCCAGTTTCTCACAGAAATAAACAAACAGACGAGTAGGAATACTGTCCTTCAAAATATTCACATTGAAGTCACCACCAATCAAAATGTCATTATAATTAGGACCTAGTCGCATCAAAGTCTCCTCAAGCTCAGTAATGTAATTTTCCCCTTAACATAAGAGGCGGGCAATAAACAGAGACAAGCAACAGTTTATCTAGCAAATTTTTAACTTCAATGCAAACAAAATTGATGTGGTTCCCACATGAGATATAAACACCAGATCCCAATAAATTTTCCCGTAAATAAATACATGCACCACCACCAACCTTATCTTTTCTGTCACATCTAAATATCTTAAAACCGGGAATAGAAACAAGAGCATCCAACATGTACATGTTCTTTAATAAACGAACAGCATTTGTGTAAACTCGTAAGTTTTAGGGAGTTTCGTGAGGTAAACGAACAGACATAAACGACGTTAACGAATCGACATTACAACATTTGAAAAAGCGAATCGTAACTGTCAAAAATAACAAGTTTTTCTCTTCATAAGCCCGACAACCGTGATCCGGTACTTGTCTCTTTCAACAAGTTCTTCCCGATCGTTTGCCGACACCATCTAATTTCGCATCCCAAGAGATTTCTTTCGGGCGTCCAAATCTAAGCTATCTAGTCAACCGCGCTGTCTTCTGTCAGGGCCAGTTCCTCTTCACTCATACTAGTTAGTTGTCCAGTGCACCGATGTCTACCAAGCTTAATATAGTTCGAGATTATATCGTCTCCGCAATCGCCCTTCCTCACAAACGGGGCCAACTATTCTCTGTAAGAATTTCCTCTCGAAAGGTATGTGGGCTTCAGAATGCCTTTCTCTGAACACCCAAGTTTTGGATACGTAAGTGAGCGATGGTAAGACTTTCGTCTTAAACAATGTAACAGCTTCGAAGTAAAAAGTAGGTTCTGTTAACAGCAGTCCAGCAGTCCGCATATTTCTTCTTATATTGTTACGACTGCGACTACTGATACAGAGTTATACTATTTCAAACATGTGCTCCTCTAAATTGATAGTTGTTCTATTTTTGGCAACTTTTAATGGGAGCCATTTAGTATTTGGTTTTCCCTTTATTTATATGGCCGATTGTGGACTCCTTCCAAAGATGTCCATATCGTTTGCATAACCCAACTATTGGGTGGGCCTGGCGACCGACAATAGTTCCCCTTGTAGATGTTGCTTTCTCCAACGCCAGTTTGAATAAGAAGTCCATCTCCTTGACAGAGACCATTGAAAAAAGTGGCAAGTCTGAATAGCGGATACCTTAATTTGGCTTAAAAATTTGGTAAAAACCAACATTCATTGTCTCACTGGTTTATTTGCGATTCGAAATTCTTATGGCTTTGTGAAGTCCTATTCTGGCCTACGACAGGTAGACAGCTTTTCATATATTTTAGGTATGTACAATTGTACATATGTTGAGGCGTTAGATTTTCGATAATTTTATATCGCATGTTTTTGGGCAAATTTCAGTTATCGATTTGTCGGTCTGAAAATTTTAGGATAGAAGAATGGTATGCCCCTGCAACTGTTGCATAATGTGATATCTCCTTCGTTGCATTTCTACATAAAGTATTAAAACAATCCACATACGCCATAGTGAATCAATTGAGTTATACACGTTTTTTTCGTAAGTTTAACAGCTGATACAACATTCAAACCAAAAGACATAAAAAAGGGAGTGTTCCCCTGAAAGCGTCTTATTCCGCTTCTGTCATTGTTTGAACTTCAAATTGTGAAATTCTCATTGTGTCTGGTCTGGGTCAAAGCCCCTTCTTCAACTTTAACATTAGTAGCCATAGTCATGCTGCCACATACAAAAGCAACACTTAACGGTCCATTTTGGTGAAAAGCTCTGAGAAAAGTAAGCTTTTCCCCACATATCGTATGAAGCGTGAACCCTTAACCTCTTATCAAAATCAGCTGTAACATAAATATGCTTCTCCCTCTCTGTCTCGACTTTTTGCTTATTACCTTTTGTTTAATTGTCTGATAACGAAAAAGAGAGAGAGCAATTCTCTCCGCAAGCTTACCAATGATGGGCGTGTTGTTTGTAACGTAAGTCAACTGTCAGACGGCGCCAATTTTTGTGTGTGTTTATCTTATCAGGGTTAATAGAAAATGAAAATGGGTCGAGAAAGTTGTCCTTACCCACCCTAAACCGAAAATTGTTGTAGAGAACTGTCAATTGCCATTTCAAAGAAGAGAGACAGAATGAGCGAGAGAAATTTCCCTTCTTCCCTGCTCTCTTGTGCGCTGTAGTTGTGTTTTTTTTTGTCCTTTTTATCGTCCTTCCAGCATTCGTTTGTAATATCTGTCAAATGCAAAAAAAAGGAGTCTATATCAAACTTGGCTCGATTCAATCGCTAGTAGTTGTCTTGCGGACGTAAAGCAGCAATATACGCGAAAAGGATAACGTGTCGCGACACTGTGAAAGCAAACTATAATTTTTGTTCATCTTCCACTTCTTTCTCAATTATACTTGTATTCATTCCTGTGCAGTTTTTTTTGTGTCTAATTTCCGTTCTCGCTAAAATAACTCTCACTAGTAGCCTGTTGCTTCAAATCATTTCCGCACTATCAACAGCTCTGTACTTGTTCGTCCTTCCGCTGTTTTGAAAACCTAACTATAATAATTCTAGGGCTGCGAGCTTTTTGGATGCAGATAACTGATAAAATATTTGTCTGCTTGTGGTCAACGTTTTTGCTCAAAATCTACTTGTTAGCTTAACCTACAAATTTGTTGTTTATTTATCCGTGTCTTTACTGTCCATTCGTACATTTGTATTTGTGTATTGTGCGTGCTAAGTGTTTTAAGTGTCTTATGTGTCTTCAAATAAGTGTCCATTTGTAATGACATAAAAAATAAATGCAAATAACGTGAAATTTTTCCTTCCCATGGATATTATTGCTCGTTAAAGTGTTTCTATTTAGCGTTTACATTCCTAGGTAATATTTTTTCTGTTTGGTAAATAAAAATGCATACGAGATATCCTCATTTTTTGTTATTATTTGATTTAATTGTTTTATTGGATCGCTAGAGAATCCTTAAAAATAAAAAATAAGTACCAGAATTCATAGGCGCCTTGTGTTCCAGACAAACAGTGGGGCGAAGTTAAAACTAAAAACGCTAATCCGTTTGGTGTGCCGGTATATTATTTGGATTTCCCAATGTTGACGACACATTTTAAAGCGTCCATCATGCCGTTTTGTAAGTGATCGTTATATGCTTTTGGCACCCTAAGACAGGGTTACTAGTTTGGTGTCAGTGTAATATTTGCGATGTCCTCAGTTTAAATGAGAGCCAATCCGTCTTTGTGACATCATAAGCAGGTAGGTAGGTAGAAATGGCTGTCCTGAGCTGAGTGCTCCGATTTGATACCATACCTCGTGAGATTCTTCAAAGATTTGAAAATGGGTTATGGATGATGTATGTTCCGCACGTACAATCCTATATATAATGTTGTATTATTCTCCTACCCTACGGCCTATTATCTCATAGTGCCATTTGGTGATGGAGGCATATGGGGGGGGGGGGCTAAAGCCATTTTGTGTTATTGAGGTAGGAGATCATGTCTTTGATCTTGAATTCTTAGAGTTTCTTAGTACCGTTGAAGAATTCTTTACCTAAGTAGAGTGCTCTTTTCCTAGTCAAGACCGGACAGTGGCATAGAAAGTGTGGGATTGTTTCTTTTTCATCCTGGTCTTCACAGCGGCAGAAAGAGTTATGTGGTATACCCAATTTTGCCGCATGCTCCCCTACAGGCCAATGCCCTGTGCAGGCAGCGCCAATCCTGTCTATGTCATGCCTTGGTTTGGAAATTAAATTGATTGATTTTGGTTTGTTATAGACGGGCCAGATTTTTCTAGATATAACGCAACTCGTTAAACTACTCCACCTATGATTTGCTTCTGATGTGTATTTGGTCAGGATATATGTAGCCGTTCACAACTCCAAGAGGAGCATATAGTCTCACTGCCTGTGAGTTGTGAAGGGCTGATCCTTGCCTAGCTAGCTCATCTGCCTTCTCATTTCCCTCATAGCTGTTATCCAGATTAGAGTAACGCTCATATCAAGTTCCTTGAGGACCTCTTTGCATTGCTGGTCCAGTTTAGAGGATGATAAAGCTGAATCAATGGCTTTAATAGCTGCCTGACTGTCTGTTAGTATAGCTACATTTTGGTTCTGTCGGATATTTTTAAGGGCTATACAAGCTTCCCTTATCGCTAACAATTCTGCCTGGAATACACTGGCAAAATCGGGAAGTCTATAGGTTTTGAAATCTCAAAAGATTCACAGAAGACACCTGCACCAACACCACATTCCATCTTGGAACCATCCGTGAAGATAGTTGTGTCGAAGTCTTTCGTCACATCGCCTTCCTCCCAGTCGGTTCTTGACGGGAGCAAGACTCTAAACTGCTTTGAGGTATTAAGGGTAGGGGTGCAGTAATGGGTGGTTGTGGATACTATGTCTGATGGTATCAGGCTTGTTTGGTTGCAGTGCCCGTAGGATCTAGATTTCCAGCAGCCTATTTCTTTGAGTCTCAAGATACTGCAGGACACCTGATATTTAATAATCAATCGGATGACGTTAAGTACATCCGTTGGACAGGCCCTGATTGCCCCTGAAATCCTTACGCAAGCATTTCTCTGCACCTTTGTAAGCTTGTTTAATATGTAAGCTTTGATGAGAGCAGGCCACCAAACAATGGAACCATAAACAAGTATCGGTCTTACAACCGCTGTATACCATTTTATCATTTTTGACTGGAGGCCCCACTTTTTGCCGAAGGTTTTGTTGCATCATCATAAGCAAGTCTCATGCCATTTTGTGTCACGATAATTTTTTCGGTTTTCACAAATTTCATATGAAATCCAAAGAATCAAAGTGTGCATTCGTTTCCCACTGTATCCACATTGTTATTCCCTTTGATTTTATTCTACTAACGACCATTTCGTTGTGCTCGTTTTCTGTCATTTTTAATACTCGTGCTCAAAGGACTAACAATGAAAAAAAAAAAATCAAATATTCTTAGAAGACAATAAAAATCTTACAAGATGGAGCAAAAAAACAAAAAAAATATTTGCGAAAAAGAGGAAGCTTTTTCTGAGCCCCTGGGCCACTTGTGACTTATCCCCTTTATTCGTCGAAGCATGCTGCTATGGCGAATACTTTAAGTCAATTGCTAAAGCGGCACAAAGTAGGGCAAAAGTCGTATATTATTGTTTTTTTCCTTCATGTTTTTATTTTTGCTTTTTTTTTCTTTGGCTGTAAAGACACGAGTGCGAATAGTTTTCTTGTATCCACAAATAACTTTCAATGTCGAATTTTCATGATGAAGATAAATTGTATTTTCGTACAGAGAATATTATGAGATTTTATTTTTATTATGAAAAAATTATTGAGTTATTGGGTAATCTATTTTCTTGGCAATTTAGAAAAGTTTTGATATGTCCACAAATGATAAACAATCGGTTCACTATGGCGTATGTGGGTTGTTTTTTGTGTGCATGTTTTTATAGAAATATTTTAAGTTGAATTAAATTGCTGAATAAGCCAAAATCCACTGACGTTATCAACAAGCAACTGGAATTGTCATAGTCCGGCGGCAAAACTCGACATTTACTCGTTCCTTTACCGTGAGGAAAAGAAAAGTTTTTTAACAAAATAATCTGTTTTCTGCATGCAAACGAGGCCGAACATCACCTGATTTATAAAATTACGCTTAGAATTCTTGAGCAAGTACCTGGCTCGTCTAGCTCGGTGACCAAATTAGCGGTGGGGTGCGCCGTTTTGATGCCATAAAAACTCGTTTGACCTACAAACTAAAAGGGATTATTCCAAGTTCTCAGCTCCTCTGTTTTTGATTTCGCGATCTTAAGTTCTTAGAAGAACTGTTACAAAACAGTTGGAAATGTACCTCAAATCGGAAAGTTCATTTATTATGTCATTGAAGAAGGGCTATTCCAATGATTTGGCCCTCATATTGACCAGCTTAGTACCTTGCTACTCCATTTTGCCTTTTAGATCTTTCGTTCAAAGATCAGCTATTGTCAAGAGCGAGTTCTCCTCGTGTTACTTGACTGGTTGTTGCTTAGTCTGAGATTAAAGCATGAGGGCGATCAAAGAGGTTCTTTACTAAACGTTTCTTTAGAAAACGTGATATCAACTTCTGATATCCGCATCTTCTTTGATAGTTAGTCAGGCTGCTATTAAATCTCTCGATGGGGTCTCAACCAACTCTCAAACGGCCCTCGATTGTCGATCATCTCTTATGTAGATGGCGCCGGGCCACAGAGACATCACAGGAAGTTTTAGAGCCGATGGAACCGTCATACCTATCTCACCTGAGAGGGAAAAGATAGGTATACCGATAGCTACTTTTGTTAAAAGAAACAGCCTTAACGATAACAAGCTCTAGGTGGTATAATTTACCAACGTGCGCAGCCACAAAACTCATATGGCCGTCACTTGACTTAAAGCGCTCTAAAGACCTGTTATCTCAAAGCAGATTTCATATTAGCTCCCTAATACGTGTCCTTACGGGACATTGTCTTATAGGCAGACACGCAATACGACTTGATGTAACCTCAAATGACTTGCAGGAGCTGTATGGACGAAGAAGAAGAAGAAACATTACATTACATTACATTTCACAGTACTTCGCACATAAATGTAACGAACTACAGACACATAGCAGCACTGGTGACTGAGACCATCGGCTGGGACAGAACAAGACATTAATACAGAGAGAGACAGATAGACACATAGAAAGAAAGCACACATAACAGAAACCTACGTGGCTCAGAGGAGGAGACTTAGATTTGTGTTGTCTCATGTTATCGCACAGGTGGCCTCAGATAAGCTGGCGATTTTTGTAGAAAAAGAATGCTGCTGAAGCTGGGGTTTGAACCCGTAGCGTTCGGCTTAGCAATCCACTACTCTATCCTCTGAACCATGGCCACCTGCAGAAGAAGAAACAATCTCTCACCTTCTCTGCACATTCCCTGCTCTTTCTCTGATAAGTACATAAACTTCATCTGGGAGTATATTTTTACGATAACCCCAGTGAACTAGCTAACAAGGATATTAAATATCTTCTTCGCTTTATAAAAAGCTCAAAATGGTTCGACTAGTACGAAGTAATTCCCTAGATTCATGTGGTATCACAATGGGCCTTTTCCTTTGGCCAAAGTGTGTGGATTCTGTACCCATAGCCACTTTAACCTAACCTAACCTAGTTCCTAGGGAGTCGAAGTCCTCACTTACTCAAGTTTAATTTGTCTATGGTAAGGTTTAAGCTGTTAAGTGTCTTTTCTTGTGAAAAATATGGACCCATCGATAGCTTAAGGCTATGTCGGCGTATTTGAGAATTTGGATGGATTTTCAAATAGCACATCGACTTGTTGAGCGATGAAAAGGTTGTGTAGTTTCCAACATCTAGAGTAGAGTAAAGTTAACTTTCTTGGTCTGCAACAACGCTGGAACAACATAGATGAATTTCGCGACTTCTTCCCTTTCACTAGTCCCAACTTCAAAGTCAGAACTAATAAGACATTGCCAGTACCAATTGGCATGGCACAAATCCAGACCATTCTACCGCAATGGCAGTTATGTCTGCTTCGCAGCAGCTTAGGCCTTCCGCTAATCGGTCGACTGCATAATGCACACGGACTGAGCTTAGGCAAGGGAAACCTTTCTTGCATAAATGTGATTGTTGACCCTTAGTCATCATAATATTGTTGCTCCTTGCCTTCGAAAGACCAAGGCCTAATAAGCCTAAACTCTGCAACGATAATTTGAGTGCGTGTAAGAAATTGGGGGAGATGCAGCTTTATGCCGATTCCTGTCGGTTGGACTGAGAAGCATTTCTCTGCGAGTCATACATTTAGGCAGTTCTTTGCAAGAGTCTGAAGCCATGAAAGATGAAATAAAAACATTTAGACACGAGTAGAATTTTCACCCACGTCTTTTGAAAAAAAAAAACACAAAAACGAAACCAGAACTAATACCCATATTGATTTTCTGTTGTCATTATTTTTTTATGAGGCGAGATTTATTGCAACAAAAATCATCCATAATCCAGGGATTTGTACTGTCAATTGTGTCAGTTTAATATTCTTGAATGCTCGAGCAAGTGAAGACGAATCATAAAAATATTGAAAAGCCATTGCCAAGGCAAGGTTTTCGTTTGCTGTCTCCACCCACAAATACATTTTTATTTTCCACCAAATAAATAAACTGAGTTTATTTCGTTATAATCCAATCATCCTTCGATAACCATCGATCGAAAAAAATCAGGATTAATATTATGATGACAAGTAAGACAAGAAGATGAACAGAATAATAGGAGACAAGTATAGCATCGTCATCTCATCATTCTGAAGAGATTTCTTTTCATTGCAAAAGTTTAGATGAAATTCCAGAAGGATTTACGTGAGTGTACACAAGGGATAAACAGCAAAATCCTGTTCTTTACGATGGCAATCACGCATAATGAAATGAGAAAAAATATTACTATGGGCCTTTGCTCTTTATGAACACAAATCTAAGCATCTGGAACTTTTTATTGGTGAAAACATTCACAATACACATCATTTTTACTACAAATATAGTTTTGTGCCCATTCGAAATAAGCCGAAGGGTGTGTAGTTGGAATAATTTCTGGGAAATGATTCGATTGAAAAATACATAGAGGACGCTTTCGTCCTTAAATAAATCCGGCTTTCGAATTGTGACTTCTTCATAGTTCCACTGAACCTTCAACTACAAAAATGAACATTTCGTTCATCGAATGAACATCTCCACTTTTTTTTTATTCAACAACAAAGATCGACCGACTCCCTTAGTTCTTTCATCTTGAAAATCACTTTTATCAATGTACAAAATTAAGTTTACTTCTTTCTCTAACAAAATTATGGACTTCTTTAATGGAATTATCTCACTCCCCTAGCTTATTTACTGCCAGGAGACTCTGTTCTCTGTTTCGCCCCATAAGTGTTGAAATTTATCAATTTTTAATAATTTTTCTCCATTTTGTTTTTCATATGCCCCATTGCCTTGAACAATGGGTATCCTCTGACGTCTATCCATTAACGATGGCACTGAGGGATTGGTGCTAAAAATTGCGTCGATTCAAGTTCAATTAAGTAAGTGCATAAGCATAAGAGTTGTGCGTCTCATAAATGCATTCATCATGATTGAATCCTCTTAAAAATTGTTGTTTTTGATAAGATTTTGAAATGCATGAAGAAGATGTCGTATGAAACCACTAAAGCAGATTACTTTTCAATGCATTGTGAGGTTGATATCGGCTTCTTTCAAATTCAATTAAGTTCAATCTTTCAGTGGCTTTGTGCGAACGATTGAAACTTGGAAATGAGACAATTTATCCTTTGCCTTTTTCATTTGAGATCGAATTTCTGTTTGGCAAACAAAATCAATCCTTCAATTTTATCTGACATAATCACCTCGTTGATTGACGGCTGTACATTATTCCTTTTTTGAATTTAGTGTGTTAGAAGGTTTTTGTTTTCTCTTATGTACTTTGGATTCGTTTTTAATTGGCAGGTTTTATCATAATCCTTATGAACAATATCTTAAATGTCAACATTTATTAATGCTTGTAATGTATTGGATTATGTTCTGTTATTATATTTGTTTGTAGCTCGATTCGTATTTGATAAAAACTGTCGGTCTAAAGCTAAGTATACACGATTGGAAGATCTTCCAATATTGGCCGAAATGTCAAAAGTCTTCCAACAGCAACCAATGAGCTTTCAATTGCCAATTTTCTATCAAATAAAAATTTTCTGTTTATACGGTTGGACAATTTTATCCAAAAATTAATCAATTTAGGGCCGATTTTTCAGTCATCGAAAAAATCTAAAAAATAACAAACTGGCAAATAAACTTATCTGAGTATTCATCGGTCGAATAAATAAGAGCGTTTTTCTTCAGATAAAGTCTATCTGACGATTGAAAAATCCAATATTTTGCTATTGGTCGAATAAACACTATCTGCTTGTTTATCTGAAGATTGAAAAATCGGCTCTTATTGGAAGAAAATTGGCTGTCAATTGTCGACAAATTTTTGTCATCCAATTAAAAATTGCCTGTTTAAACGATTGGAAGACTTAAGAGAACAAACAATTGGTAGACTCATTGGAAGACTATTTTTTTTTGACAAATGATAGAAAATATGAACGCAATTTGAAGGCAAGGATATACAAGAAGTATTGATATCAAACTTTTTCGAAAAAGGTGATTAAGAGTGGCAAATTATAATAAAAATAATATTTAAACAAATAATGAAGATAAAATCTCTTAGTCCAGACCTAACATAATTTCTTTGGAATTGCATTAAACTCGGATGCAAAATACTCTTAAAAATTTCAATTTCGTGTTGTCGGTTCATATATTTTCCATCAAATCATCCGATATTTCTCTTATAGTCTTATATCATGTTTTTCCCCCAATGAAGATTAAGGTGTTCAAAATGCAACACTTCTGGGTCGGTTTCTCCCTGTTGTCTTTGTTGGAAAACATGTTGTGTCTTGTCTGCCCAATTCTTTAAGAAAAGACCGATCTTAAACGACTTTAAAAATTAATAAATAGCCAAACCAACAAACTTAACAGTTCTAAAGATTATGTTGATTCGGTCGACTGCAGAACTAAGCTTTTTTTTTCTTAGAACAACATAGGCCTGAAAAACTTCCAGAGATCAAGACATTGTCGATTGTTCCCTGGCGCATTTGGCCTTACATTCGTTGACGGTCATCCCAATGACGTCTCCAACCAACTTCAAGCCAAACTGTGTTTTTGGGAAGCTTATACTCTGCACATCACTCGGTCTCCATCTCCCGAAAAAGCTGTAAAATAACCTCACGCGTCCAATCCTTCTCAACTTCTTTCCTATTTTCAGCAACTCTTTACCCATTTCATCCACTCTCGTTGTTTAAAAAAAATAAATACTTTTTCAATTCTTCTGAACTACAACTGAAAAATAGTCTTCCAATTAAAAATTGGATGATATCGTTGGCAAGCACTTCATCCAATAACCAATTTGTCGACAACCGTCCAATGGTTTGAAAATTAGAAAAATTGTGTGTTTAGACGCGTTCACACGATTGGAAGAAGTCGGCCAATTTTTTGATAGAAAATTGGAAAAAAATTAGCTGCCAATTAAACCTCCTCCAAATTGCACTTTATATGCTCAGCAGATGGGCTGATCATTGCGGGCTGGGTATTCACCATAAAAAAAATACATTTCGTCCTCTTCATACAGAAATACAAAATTCCAGAAATTATACTTCCTTCAATAAAAGGTAAACCACTAATTTTTACTAATGAAGTTAAGTACCTAGGAATTAGACAAAAAATTAAGCTGGAAACCTAACATACAAGAAAGATTTGGGAAAGCTACATTAGCTCTTATATCTTGCAAAAAAGCCATAGAAAGAAAATAGGGTTTCAACCTCGCATAACCAATTGGCGAAGATAGTCCGTCCGGCAGTTTCTAGTCTCTTCCAAATCTGACTTGTCAGATTTTCCCAAGGTACCCCTCCTCTTGCCACAAATTGGCCATTGACCGTGAGAAACTTAGCAGAGTCCAACGCACTGCCTGTCTTTGCACAAGCGAGGCCTTGAGAATCACCTCAGCGGGGCTAGATACACTGCTCCATCTGACAACCCTCGATATCTTTAGCAAACAAGTGGAAGCGAGTACAGCTGTAAGACTGAAAGCCTCCTCTCAATGGACAAATAACAATGTTGGTTATTCCATTATTCTGAACTTTTTCAGTTCTATACCAAAGGACATCGGCTACACCATTCCAAAAGCCCAATTTGGCAATAACTGAATGTGAATAAAAGAAATTTCTGGAAGACCAGAGTACAGATGAGCCTAAAACAAATGATAGTGTTGGTAGTAGCGTGTAGTGTGCAAAGCTTAATTTAAGCCTCTTATTCCGCCTCCTAAATAATTTTAGCGTGTTCCAAGTGGAAATTTTAGTGAACAAAAAAGTTCTATCCTGAAATAAAAACTCTTGAGGGTGTCTTGTGAGTCTTTACTAACTCTCAAACGGCCCTCGACCTCGATTGTCGATCATCTCTTATGGAGTGTCTTATGGAGATGGCGCAGCAATTTAAAATTCATCTCTACTGGGTGCTGGGCCACAGAGACATCACATGGAATTGTAGAGCTGATGAACTCGCTTATAATTGAAGTAATGAAGTGAAAAGTAGTCCCTAGATTCATGTGGCATAACAATGGGCCTTTTTATGACGAAAGTGTATCTGCAACCACTTTAAACTAACCTAACCTAGCCTTGTGGCATATTTACCCCAGTCTACCGTGATAAGTTGAATACAATTTTGGGAAATTACCTTAAACCTTCAAGTGTCAATACTCAAATGAATGTTAAATATTCTAAAATATCCATTAAGCCTGTTAATGTCAAGCATTGAAGTCTTGTGGCACGACAGCTGGCTCGGATTTCAAAAAATCAAAAATCAAATAAATAAATATTTTCTGTTTGTCTGGTTTGTTTTTTATGATTAAGTTTTATGCGATTACTCATATGAGTGAAATAGCAAATACAACAACAATTCGCAATTCACAGACGCAGGTCGTATTTCCATATGAATAGACCTTAAGACTTTTTGCTTTTCAAATTGTTTTGAAAAAGGAAAAAAAAATCAAAATGTTCGTTTATTATTTTTCCGCCTAAAATAAATGGTCTTTGAGCATGTGTCCCAAACTAATAAAAATCTCTTACACCCACCGAAAAGTCACATAAAATTTCAATTCGATTAAGTCCATCGCATATTGCAGCCTTCTTGCCATTAATCAAAATGTCTTTAATTATAACATTAATTCGTAATATATTTTTTGAAAAATACAAATCAATAAACCAATTTTGAAAAAAATGCCATCGTGCGTGTCGTTGTCGTCGTTTAAATGATTAAGACAAAAATAAATACAAGACCAGCGTTTGTGTAGTGAAATAGTTTTCACATTTATCCTCAATATTCTCGGTACTCAATGAAATGTTTGTTTACGGAAGAAATGCTGACATAAAATAAACAATAAATTTCTAGTTCCTGTTAAGACAACTAACTGCATCTGTTGCCTGACCTTGCACTTTAAATTTAATTCAAAATTTAATTTGCTTGAAGTAAGCTAATTTTGTCTTCTGGCAAAGAATATTAGAATGATTCAATTGCGTTGCGTCGAGAAGATGTATTTCGCATTACAATCTTTCATACATGTTTACATTTAGATATACACGTCTTTAAATTTCTATAAGTTCAAGTGTATGACCTTCACACCCTATGCGTTATTTGAATTAATATCAAACCCCCTCTTCCCCATAACGACCAAAACAAGCAAATAAATTGGTTCAATATTTTAAAACATTTTCACAAAATAACGAACCAATCATTTATCATTGCTCACTCCCACCAACACGTTTTGAATGATCCTTTTAAAGCCTTTGTAATAATTAATTATCAACACAAAGTGAATAATGGTTAAAGGTCGTGCTGAGAGCTTATTATTATTGTTTTCACTTTATTCTCATTTGAAAAAATTAAAGGACATAATCTACCTTCTATTGACAAACAACACCCCCAATTTAATTGAAACAACACATCAGGACGACGCACGACATATCGGTTTGCTTGTTTGAATGCTCACATTCAAAAATATCTGAAATACTTTCCGAAATAGCTTATTAAGTTATTTTGGGCCTATAAGTATCTAATTAATAAGCACGACTTAATAGTCGACGCACATATTCTTGTCGTAAATAAATGTCGTGTATTTCACCTGTTAACACATTTCACATATCCTTTCATAAGCCACACGCCTAAAGAGCATTAAGTATTGTCCTCGAACACACATGCCTCGAGGAGGCGTTAGTTAAGCCATGTTACGTCAAATGGTTACATTTCCTACAACAATCTATATACAGAATAAAATTAAGACATTGGGATGATTTACAACAAAATTTTGGCCAAGAAAATAATCACAATGAGTTAGCAATGGAAATAAATAAAATAGGTCTAATTAGTGTCCCCTGAGGTACTTCATACAAAAACTAACCAGACTTCTTCGGGTCCCTTAAACGATTTATTTTCTTTCTTCACGCAGTTAGGTTAGTCAACAATTTTCGAAAAATTAATTTATCTTAGATTCCCCAGAGATTGATTTTATTTCCCCACTGTTAAGCTTTTCATTTAAAACACGAAGAAATAATAAAAATCCCCAACCTCATCAGTTTGCATTCGCATTCGGATTCGTGTCGTGCCAATCGAACAAAAAAACTTTGTTGATCTTCTAAATTCCATGTTCCGAATCTCGTACAATATTTGTTAATATTCTGCCCATGCTGCTTTTTTTTGTTTTAATAATTCATCTCACTCTTTGTTCTTCAACAAAATAATGGAACTTACCTC
Source organism: Sphaerophoria taeniata (assembly GCA_943590905.1). Taxonomy (NCBI): domain Eukaryota; kingdom Metazoa; phylum Arthropoda; class Insecta; order Diptera; family Syrphidae; genus Sphaerophoria; species Sphaerophoria taeniata. Next base: position 49,270,215 of record OX016540.1, read on the forward strand.
CTTCTCCATGAATATTTAATAAATTGTTTTTAAACAAAAAACAAAAGTTTCAAGTGAGCAATAATTGAATTCAATAAAATAAAACAATTTCGTTCTGCATTTTAAATCAGAAAACTTGTGTAAGTTATGTTTAGGACAACTGTTGAATTCGTGTAAAAAGTAAAAAAGTTTCATTGACACTTACGATGACGTTTGAGAATCCAAGAAAAGTTGTTTTCGTTATGCCGGCTGCTCGTTGAGGTCTTTGCAACTTATGAGTTGGAAAAAAAATAGTATTATTTTTTGCGGCTAGTCAGTACTATTATCTGTGCCGATGGTCTCAGTCGCCAGTACTTTTATGTGTCCTTAGCTCGTTACATTCATGCTCCTAGTACTGTAATGTCAAAGGCAAAATATTTGTCACGTAGACCCCAATAACTGACATAATTTGTGAATTTTAGACGTTTTCACTATTCATAATGCCTATTTTCTTATCTAGGACTAGGGCTATCAAAATATTAGCGTTGACAAATAATGAAAGCATGGGTTGAAAATTTAGTCGTGTCTTAAATGTTTTTTTTTTGTTTTCATCTTTCTTGTGAAGAACTGACGAAGCTTCCAAGAGTATCAACTGTCGTAGAAATAACACAAACTCTCGGAATTGTTCAAAGAGTGTAAACTACTTAGGTGTTGGTTCTGCGGAGTGTATCCACATACTTACATACTTAACAATCCAAGAAGGATCTTAGCCTGAGATACTGCAGCCTTCCATCGGGAACGGTCCCTCGCATGCACTCTTCAGTCGCATAAACCAAGTGTTCTGGCAGCACCTGGTCCTTGTACCGTACCTTCGGTCTTCCTTGTCGTCTCGAACCTGGGGGCTGCGATGAGAAGACTTTCTTGGCTTACTGGACTACATCCACATCTTGGTTCAGCTTGTACAGTTCGCGGTTGAACATTCTTCTCTCTTCGCCATCGTCGCGACGAAATACGACGCGTCGCATACGGGACCGAAAATCCGTCGAAGAATTTTTTCTTTCGAAAGTGCCCAGTATCAATTCCCCTTTTTTACTTATCGTCCAACACTCGGCGCCGTAGAGTAGGACATGTCTGTCTGGTCTTTGCCAGGATTTGCCTCAGTCTGAATATTTGATATATCGTTGTTCTGCCTGGCTTAAAGCCACACTGGTACGGGCCAATTATTGTGTTGCAGAACGGTTTAAGACGCTCACACAGTACGTTGGATAGGATTTTGTATGGAACATTAAGCAAGGATATGCCGAGGTAGTTTTAACATAGGATCGCCTTTTTTGTAGATGGGGCATATTGAGCTTATCGACCAGTCACTAGGCATGTATTCTTCTTCCCACACTTTGCTGATGACCTGGTGCATGCGGTTCATCAAAACACCTCCTCCATATTTAAAGAGTTCCGCAGGTATGCCATCCGACCCGGCGGCGGCGGACTTGTTATTTCTTAGCTTTTGAATGGCTCTTTCTATCTCTTCTGCGCTGTGGGCTGGGACTGGGTCTTGCTTCTCTTTTTTCATTGGATTGCTCGACTTTATGCGCATTCAGCAGCTTTTGGAAGTGCTGCTTGAAAACATCTACAATTCCCTGTGCTTCGATGACTAGGTTTCCTTCACTGTTTCGAAGAGCCTGTGTCCCGATTCTGAAACCAGAAGCTAATTCTTTCGACCTTTTAAACAAACGTCGGGTGTTGTTCTTGGCCCGAGACTCTTCTAGATCTTTGAACTGAGAAACTGCGGATGCTCTTTTCTTCCTTCGCAGGGTCTTTTTCTCTTTTCTATTTTTTACTCTTTTTACTCTTACTCTTGTTTTCCGTTGCAGCATCTGCAAACGTGCATTTTCGGTCTCTCTTTTCAATAACGCGCATTCATCATCATACCACGGGTTCTTTTTCGGGTATGGTGGTCTTGGCTACATTTTTAATAATATCGCGATATTGGTTCCACAAGGTGTTGACGTCTGTGGTACTTGAGAGGACGGCCGGCGGTGCCGGAGAGTCGCTCTCTCAGGCGCTCTCTGTAGTCTCTATCATTCTCCGGATTTCTAAGGCAACCGATGTTAAGTTCTATCTTAGAGCCGCACGTGTTTTTTTTTTTTGTCGTTTGATAATCGAGCTCTAACCTTAACCACTACCAGAAAGTCGTCAGAGTCGACATTTGCTCCTGAGAAAGTGCGCTCGTTCAGGATGTTTGGATGCGTGCCTTGCGCCGATTAGCACATGGTCGATTTGATTGGTGGTTCGACCATCGGGCGATCGCCAGGTTGCTGTGTAGACCTTTCGTCTTGGAAACCTAGTGCTACTCATCATCGTATTACGAGCTGCTGCAGAGCATATTAACATTGTCTTAAATACTGCATACCCAGATTAATTTTGGGACATTTTTGAAAAATTTTGTATTTAAAAAATTAAAAATGCTCACATTTCTTCTTTAATATTTTAAATGTTGAACATTTTGAGTTGATTCTCATCGCCTCATACATCCAGAATCTTCTTGTTTATGTTGTACTTGAACGGATAACTTTTCGAGAAAGTTTTCGAATGTCAACGTTGAAGTTGTTTTTAATGACTGATGGGGGTTAAAAGCTTAATACTCAATTTTGGGTTTTCTTTAAACTGAGTGAATTCAAAATTTCAGACTCATGAAGATTTCAATAGTTAGTGTGTTTCATAAAACTTTTTTTTTTGTTTTTTTGAAATCTTCTTGCCTCTAACGAAAAATTGATTAAAAATGGAAAATGGATTCCCAGAAAAGAATCACATCGGTATTTTTTATTTTTCCTTGTCGTTATGTTTGTCAATTTTTCATTCCCACTCAGAAAGACATCATGACTGTCGCTCAATCTTTTCAGTCATCTGGCTTTGGTCTAGGATTATTTTTAAGATAAATTCTCTCCAGCCGGTATCCGTCGTGCTACGTCCTCTAATATCAAGGATAAATGATATCCTGTTTAGATGATGTATTTTCTGTCACGATTCGTTTTAAGAACATGTTGAACACTGAATAAGCTGCCAGTTAAAATGATGAATTAATGTATCAAACGAAACGATACCATAATGCGAGATGTCTCTCAATTTGTCAAGATGGTCTAATAAAATTTATCCTCCGGATTGGTGCGAAGGTTTTTGTTTGATGTTCTTTAAGTGGCTTTTTAGGGATAGATTTAAGAATTTGTTTGACCAAATATTTCATATTTTCAAACCTGCATACTTTTTTCATAAATAGACAATTCCATAAATTCAAAACAACGACTTCAGAACACTCGCACCACACGACGAACATACATCCCACTTCAATCGTTCTATTGGCTCATTCAATAAGTTAAGTACCCTCCTCCCCAAAGAATTTCCCTTTCACAATGTCGTGTTTATTCGGAATTAATTCTTTTATATGGCGTAATAACAATTGCCCCAAAGGCTTTTATAAATTTAACGACACAAACACCTTTGGTGTCTGCTGTTGTTTTGAATTCAATGCCGTGACATGACACATTTGTTCTAAACGAAAAGTATATCAATTTTATATGTATTGACAACCGCATAATGATTGCCAATTTAATAAAAAAGGAATAATTTCTTTATTAAACGAACACTTGACATAATCTTATCGTGCTGTTAATTGGCTGTTTCTGACAGGAATGACTTAAGATTAAACAACAATTGAACGCCTCACAATAGTTTGAAGTCCATTAAACTTGAAGGAGAGAGAAAACACTTCAAATTTGAGGGTTAAGTTGATGTGGTCCTAAAAATAGGTGGAATTTGTCTTAAACATGCGATGTATGGTGTGCTTCAAAGGAGTTTAAATTGCCTTGTTAGAAAAGAAATAGAGATTTTGAATCCATAAAGCAAAATTTAAGGCGGAAACATAATCCTCTCAGAACGAAATCCTGGTGAAAACCATAGAAAACCAGCACAAGTGCAAAATTCCTCCAAATTCAAAGCTTTCAAAGAGTAGGTATGGATTTAATATGTGTAGTTTTCGGACAACGCCACGTGTCCCTTAAACAAGCTCTGCCCCATAGACACCTTATAGAAAAATCCCCTTTTTTTTATATTGACATATAAGGAGTATTAAATTTCATTTGAAAAGAGAATACCCCTGGGTCATAATTAAACAAGAAAATGATTCCAAAATCACCCCAATACCCTAACAGCCTCTCATTCTAACTATTCGGTTGAAACCTGCCGAGGCACACACACATGTCTATACCTACATGATTTTTGCGTCAATATTGATCTTTCTGAGGACATTGAATTTGTTAGAATAGGGACGATAAGGAGGTTTTGTTATTATGATGGTAAACAACATTTTTTATAGTTATGGTTAAAAAAAAGGGAACTCCAGTGATTTAGCCTTCATGTGTGTATGGTTACTATAGAAATATTCCTCCATACATATTTGCCAGAATGTAAGTAAATATGACCTACTCACACGTGTAAAAGGGTTGAAGTTCATTTTTCTGGGATACAATCAAAGGATTTCAAACTGAAAAAGGGACCTTTCTCAAAAAAAACTTTTTTAAATTGTTAGACCTTTATTTAACAAGCTTAAGTTTAAACAGATTCTTATGAACCTGACACATATAATTGGATGTTTCAAATCGATTTTGAATGAGGTGTTTTGGGACTTTTAAGGCGAACATACACTGATGGGAAACTGTTTCTATTTTTAAAGATTTCGAAAGGCCATAATAATGAAGACTTGGTCAAAACTTCGAATTGTAAACAGCTTGTTATGAAATCTTTGAAAGGTTGCCAATATTGGGAAACACTTCACACTTAAGTTATTGACTTTGACTGAACATACACATTTTTTTTTGTTTGGGCCCCCTTCTACTTGTAGTCGTGGTCTTCCTACGTTGCTGGAGCGAAATTGTCAATTTCCGTCTGTGCCTCCCTCCATTACGGTGGTTGGACTTGAGTTTCACCGACGTAAAGTTTGCTGCGTTTTCTTTCCCACATGCTGATCAATCAATCACACGGAGATCTTAAAGACTCAATTTCTTCTTCAACTTGGCGCAACAGCTAATTACAAGATTGCTTCTATTTACTCATTGAACTATTTGAAAGTTGTTGCAATACCAACCGTGAAACTATCTTGGCCCATGGGTGTTGTGTGGGTTCTTTGTTTTGCACAACCAGCACTTTTAATTCCCCACAGTGACCATAAGACCCATCCGCCTGGTTGATCTCAAACGTAGGGGAGCTTTTGAAGTTATCCTTTAGCAAATTGCCATCACTTAGTATGAAACTTTTTTGTCATTGATAGATTCGGTAAAGTCTTTGTCGACGCCTGAGCTTTTCTTCATCATCATTCTTCACGAATTCCGTCAAAATGTTAAGTTGCTGTCAATAGTACTAATGTTGTTATACGCGGTCTTGAAATCGGTGCAAAAGTGAAGGTTCAAGGTTTCTGGGGATTATTGGAACTGTTGGTGGGGAAAAATGTTCAGAAAAATTGTTCTATACTGCGTCCCACCGTATAATTCAATTTGAGTTTGCATATACCCGAACTCTGTGACAAGACCCCATTGGTGGAGGAAGTCTATGTCCGGTTAGCAGGAAATCACGGACGAATCCGGTTAATAGTGGACGAGTCCGATTAATCGCGTACGAATCCAGTAAATCACTCACGAATCCGGTCAATCAACAGAACTGCTTTCTTGTTACGGGGTTAGCATGTATGACAAGACCCCTTACCACTGACTGGTGTTTTTTGGCGGAGTCTCGTGAGTGACCTGTTTGCGTCTGTTTTGAATAGGTAAGCGACTGTTTTGTAACTGGTTTGGCGCTACTGTTAGCTGACTCGACGGAGACTGATGTCTTTCGATATTTACCGGACGCTGATCGGTCGGCTACTGATGACAATTTCAATTTTACCACGAACGGGAGGCACATCATGTAACTTATATTTTATGAAGTGTTAAATTAGACTCGCAAATACCCTAAATCCCATAGAGAGTGCTCTGCGTAGAACTATCTTGGCCTTGAACCACACTGACATGGTAGGAAGTTTGTTGACGAAGGGCTTTAGGAGTAAACCTCATGTTTATAGTTATAGCTTTTACATTGGGTACACTTAACTTTAGTATCAATGCTGACATTTTCTTCGACAGGGAATGTGACAAAAACAACAATTTCTTTCTCTAATTTCCTCCTAAGAAAAAAAGAGTTAATTTCACCCATCTTCTATAGTCAACAATACCTGAATCTAATCCATTTTAAATATGTATCCCAACATAACCACAAACAACGTCAATCGTTCAACAACTAACCACGGCATTACATCTTGTCAAAAACTTTTTCCCGTCAATCTTGAAATCATGTTCTTCATTAGCATTACCCACTGTCATTAGAATTCCAACTCAGAAGTTTGTTTTCGTTTCTTTTTGCCTTCGCCACCACACTTGACTCCCAAATAGTAATTTCAAATCAGCCTTAACCTTTCATTAGCTGTTATCCTTTTCAATTCGCAACTCTGTCTAACTTTTCCACCGTGAATCTTTAATATAACTCTGAGCTGTTATTTCAACTCCTTAATTGTATACCAAAATACCATCCTTACCTTTGTGTCATTGTACCACCACAACCTTTCTGGAATTGATGACAAAACATCGTACAAAGGTAGAAAGGAATACCTTCAACAAACTATTTGTATTCCTTCCATAAGCTCAAATTTTGGGGTCTCTTAAAAGAAAAAAAAAAGGAAAAACTTTCTTTCAAACAAAATGACCGCTTGCCTCACAAATTTATAGCACATCTTGTGTATTGTGTCCTACTTACAGCTCAACCTCAGTAAAATTGGCTTCTCATGAATTTACCCTCCATTATTCCCACAATTGTTGTGGAGGCGGGAAGGAATCTTAGGGAAACAAGGACGTTTTTTTTTTCTATATTGAGTTTTTAAGTTATATTCTTCTTGGGTATTATTTTGCGGGCAATAAAATTGGAAATAAAAATCTGTAAAAGATTCTTCTTAGAAAACAGAATTAAATGTTAACTTGGTTCTTGCTCGTTTCAATTTCTCGATGTTTTTCTCTTTTTATTTCAAGTTTTTAATGTTTTTAAAGTTCAATAGAAGGACAAACAAAAAATAAATAAAAAGAATGTTTAAAATGTACATCTACCAAATAATTAATAAATTTTTAAATAATTCTATTGAACATACAATTAGCTTATTTCAAAGTTAAATCAATACAAAGTGGAAGTAACAATGATTTGTCATTTCCAATAGTTTTTGTTTTAATGACTTTTTTGTAAATTTAATTTCTTGTTTTAAACATTCTCGGAACTTACTTACTTATGGTCCGTTGTAGGCTTGGGCCTCAATCAACAGTCTCCGCCAGCCAGCTCGGTCCCTAGCTAGCTGTCTCCAGTTTTGCACTCCAAGTTGATTAAGGTCCTTCTTCACTTGTGTGCGCCACCAGAGTCGCGGTCTCCCTCTTCTTCTACGTCCATCGGGAATAGTGTCGAAGGCTTTCCAGGCCGGAGCATTGGTGTCCATCCGCTCTAAATGACCGAGCCATCTGAGTCTCTGGACCTAGACCCTTCTGTCTAGGTCCATGTCGTTTCACAACCCGTAAAGTTCAATGTTGTATCTTCTTCTCCATTCCCACATGGCAAACGGAGCCAAAGATAACCCGAAGAACTTTCTGCTCGAAACAGCCTATGGCACATTCATCCGATTTTGTCAAGGTCCATGCTTCTGCACCAGATAGCAGGACTGGGATGATTAGGGTGTTATACAGTTTTACTTTAGTTGCTCGAGGGAGAGCTTTTCCACTCAATTGCTTTCTAAGCCCAAAGAAACAGCGACTAGCAAGAGTAATTCTTCGCGGCGCACATAGGAGTATTTCGATTAAAAACCTGGACAAAATTATTTTTTTAAGCAAAACAATTCATTTTTGTTAGAAATGATAATTTATTATGAAATAAATGTATTAAAACGCTATTTTTTGTCTTTTCATCACTTCATCTTCATGGTCTTCACTTTCTTCACTACTAAGAAAGTCATTATGGTAATACGAAAATCTATCATCAGAGGCATTTGTGTCCCTTGAAAGAAGCATTTCTATAGTCTCCTTTGAGCATTATTTTTAGGCTAAGAAGTGGATTTTCTAAGGCAACATAAAAGTGGATCAGAAGTCAAAAGCTACATATTGCGTATATCAAGCTTGCAGTCCCTCAAGAAAACTTCGTTGCATAGTTAAGCCGGTAGAGTCTATATTTAAAAGTTTGTGTTAATATATTTGAAAAAATGTGCACGACTCGGTCGTACGAACTTGCTCCTGTATTCCAAATTATAACTCATAAAAAAATTTAATTCGTAAATAAAAATTTAAATTGAAATATCAACCTAAAAAAAAGATTTAATCTGAAAAAAGATTATGTCATATGATTTCTTAAAAAATTATTGATTTTTCAAATTTTTGTTTTAAAAATCGTCGGAGCGGTTTTTTTTTTTAAATTAATTTTTTGTATATAAAATTTTTCGAAAATGTCTTAAAATTAATTTGGGTATGCAGTATTCAAGAATGTGTAACCATACATTTTATAAGTAAATTTCAATTTTTTATATTGATCCGTTTTTGAGATACAGAATTTTGAAAAAAAAGTTTAAAAATATTTTTTAAAAATCCAAAAAAATTTTTGAAATTTTTTGGAATACAAAATATTACTTGAACAACATACACGTACCTTCAAAAAAAAAATTACTCTGATCGGACTTTTATTTTCCGAGAAAATCTGATAACAAAAAAACGGTTCTATGGGCGGTACCGTTTTGGAGCAATACAAAAAAAAATTTCTTACATAAAATACATCAGAGTTTTAAATAAAAATTTTCAAGGAAGTTTAAAAAAAATCGTAGGAACCGTTTTTGAGAAAATTGAAACTTTTGGTTTTTGGCCAAAAAATTCGTATGGTGGCTACCCTAAATTTTGATCTTAAAAAAAAAATCAAAAAAACGACCCACGCAAATCCGCTCAAACCCTTAATTTTCAAGTTTCAAGTCAATCAGACCAGAGGTTAAGGCTGTAGATGCGTTTACAGACAGACAGACAGACAGACAGACAGACAGACGGACGGAATCGCCGGACCCACTTTTTTCGACTTCTCTATCATCGTAATGTCATATCTCATCATTACCTACAATTTTTTTTTTTTTTACGAATTCAAAACTTGCCATATATTCTATATGTCGCAAGTAAAAATCATAACTTTTTAAGACTGAAAATGGGAAAGTGAATAAACAAACTTAAAATATTTATTTCTCGCTTCTGCCGCTTCTTCCTATTGGAAGCAGAGCGTTTTCAACAGAACAGATGCATGAACTAATATTTTATGCAATGTGAGAGTCATTGAATACCATTGCAAATAACTCAAACTTTAATACTTTAATTTTTTATCAACTTTGAAATACATTCCAAAGTAATTAAAGAACCTGAATATCAAATAAAATCAATTCTCGTTATTTCAGGAGCAACTTTAGGGTTTTCAAAAAATCTCTTGAGTTTCCCTTATTTGTTGAGTTTTTCATCTGAATAAATTCTTCAAAAGAAGGAAATTGTGAGTTCACTTTCAAGCCACGATTTCTTAAAATTTAGCGCTTCTGCGACTTGATTAAACCCATTTTTGCTTGAAATAGTATAAAAGCTGAGAAACTGAGGCTTATAATTTCAAAGTTTTTTTTTTGCGAAAAAGGACCGGATATTAAAAAGCTTTTAACTCTTTCATTTATATTTCCACTTAAATTTTCTTCCATAATATTGACAAAAAAAATGTTGGTTTCCAACGTCTCTTTTTGACTTTTTGGAAAAAAATTAAATTAATCAGTGTATTTCGACAGTAACAAATAAATTGCTTTCCAAATCACATAAAAATAATTCACTTAAAACATGTCAATAACCAGGGACGAACCGTCATATAGACATTTAAGACAGTGTCTACCCAAACAAAATCACACGCTGAAGCAAATAACAAGAATAAACCTACCCAAAGTCCCAAAATTAACCAACGACCAACCCTAATTCAAATTGACCATATTGAAATTATTTCAAATGTGAACATTGCACAAAGAGGAGATACACATTACACATCATGATCATACACATACTTCATACTTCAACTTCAACTTCATCATCATACTGTTCTGAATACCAATACCATACCAACCATAACCAATACACGACCTGAGTTCGGGAAAAAAACGAAGACATTCAAAAATATGTCTTCGTTCTCCATTGAATTTTGTGTGGGAAAAGAAGAACAAGCACACGATTTGTTCGATGTTTGTATGGGCAAAATAGACATAATTGAAAATGTCTAATTTCTTGTTTCTCTTCATTCATTTCATCCTTTTGCGATTGGGTCGCTCGGGAAGAAAACGAAAAAAGCCGAAGACATGTTTTCTTTTTGTTTGATTGACTTTTTTTTTGTAACTTTGTATACGGAACGGATACGGAAGAAAGACAATGTTGAAAATGTCTTAAATTGCAGTATAGAGTATAGGTACTTATCGTTTACATTTATTTCAAAAATAAATTACAAATGATTTTGTAATTCAGTAATGGTTAGGTTAGTGTTATAATTTTCATATTGCGGATACCTGCTAAAGTGTTTTTTCCATCGATCCGTTTTATAAATTATTTTTAGGTAACTCCAGAACTCCAGTTGAGACTTAAAATAAAACCAGGTTTTAGATTATGCTTTAAGATTTATAACGATAGTTGAAATGACAACGGCTTCATGTTTTAGTCACTATCTATTTGTTCCACGACTAGGAACAATATAATATAACTGATTTTTTTTTTGTCTACCCAATTCGAGTGGTTGCCAGTCGTCCCTGTCAATAACATAAAACAAATGGTATATAAGAACACAACGTATGGCGTATGCGTGTTTTTTTTTCTAATAGTGAAAATTTCATTCACTAATAATTTTGTAAATCGCAAAAAATCGCACGCAAATTTTTAGAATTAGATTAGAAGAATAGTCAAAATTACCATAAATCTTTATTTGAACGAAGAATGGCAGGGTATACTATAACAAAACCCTTAGAGTTTGAAAAAAATATCCACATGTGGAAGAGTATTTTTCAACTTTGATTTAAACAAACAAAAATAAATTAAGTATTTCCGTAACTACTCTTCAAATATTACTTTATACCTGCAATTGACTTTTCCATTAAAAAATTTTATGTTTAAAAGAACATACACTCACAATCAATTTCTAAACCAAATATCCACAAATTACATAAAAATGCAAGTAAACAAACAGTTGACTTCGAACTTGATTTTTCACGTCACATAATTTACGATAAAAAAAAGAAGTGCATCCTATGAATCCAGGTATATTTCCCAACCACTTTGCATTTAATTTACTTCAAAATTTTATTTAAAAAAAAATTGACTTTTGGCCAGGTTTTCGATCAGAATACTCCTATGTGCGGCGCTGCGCTGGTATTATTTCCCGTGTTATTAGCAGAACCTTGGTAGACAAACTCCTCTACTATCTCGAAGTTGTATGCGTCTGTTGTGACGTTCTGTCCGAGCCGTCGGTGTTGGGTGTCCTTGCTTCCTCGAAGACAGCATACACTTCGTTTTGCGGTAAATGAGGTACCGCTAAACCCCTTTTTGCCGCTTCTGTCTCAATTCTCAAAAAGGCGCCCGCCATTGACATCACGCTGTGTTCTTCCCATTATATCAATATCATCGGAGTACGCGAGAAGTTGAACAGACTTTTGGAAGATTTGACATCGAATGATTCCGTAAGCTCTGCGCCAACCTTGATGGTGCAGCGTGAGTTCTACATCGTCATTGCACAAGCGAACGAGTTTGACAGGGATGGAAAAACTAGACATAGCTTTATACAGTTCGTCTCTGTAGATATGCGGCCTTAAAATCGATGAAAAGGTGGTGGGTATCATCCGTGATATTGCCGTTTTCACTTCTTCTAGGTCGGGTTCACGGAATTGTTGGCCATTATCGTGTCCGATGAAAGGCTCCTGCCTGACGGCGGGATTTTGTTCGTCGTCACCGTTATACAGTCTACAGAAGTGGTCTTTCCAAATCCCCAGCATTGACTGCGATTCTACTATTTTGTTCTCGGAACAGTATCAGTTTTTGTAGGTCGTGTAAAGTGCACCACAAAAATAGTATTAGCCGTTTTATTATTTAATTTCGGTTTTCCTAAGTTGGGTTGGCCCTTAAACACCAGAAACTTGCCTCTGATTTTCATTTGGGTTTGATGGTTTCAACAATATTGAGGATTAATTTTTTGTCGGCGCTGAAGATTGCGTCACTATCGAGGAAGCATTGTGAACAGCTAAAGATCCTGAAGCAATTATTGAGTGTTTCAAAGTCCGATATTCGAGTGAGCTCTGGTGGTTAAACTCAGCAAGAATATCAAAACATACATTCCTTCGGGTGCTGTGTGGTCTCTAGCCCGATTGAAGAAGCTAAAAACACTATAATGGCCAATTTCACGCAGCATTTTTAAACATTTTGTTTTGGTTTCACCAAGCGTCTTTAAATTAATCAAACTTTTAAACAGCTTTATAAACTAAATGGCCATTTTTGGGTCATTAAATTTTAAAACTATCATCAGATCCGTTAAAAAGTGAATACTATAATGCTCTCTCATTTTTTCTCACACAATTCTCACAGGGATGTGAAGAGAACTCCATTTTAACAAAAATTTCCCATTTTAAGTTGGTGAAACTTAAAGGTTTTAAAGATCTGATACATTTGAGTTCAAAGTCAATTCTTCACCAAGTTCTTACGCCTTCGAACTTCGATTTCGAATTTAAAAAGATTTTTGAAAAAAGTGCTTTCAGTGCTTGTTTATGAATTGGGCATAAGTGTAGGATACAAGAAAAACAATCCTTTGGATAGAGTCAGATTAAGCATTAGAATTGCAAGAAAGCCTATCCAGATTAAATTGTAAAAAGAGATTTGTAATAGAACTTGATTGTGGCTGATTTTGGTAAACAGTATCATTTCTGATATTAACGGCTGAAAGGCCATGAAATTTTTCATTTTAGTCGGAACACTTTATTTATTGCTTCAGAAGCCAATGCACAACTCGACTCGCGTTTATATATGTATGTCATCCACTCTGTTGTGTTGGAAAAATTTATTAGATAACACAAGGCGAAAGACAAATCATAACTACACGTAGTTTTTGTTTATATCTTTTGATCTGTCCAGCCTCCATCGCTTTATTAAAAGCAACAAATATCGGGTTTTCCAATATAGGGACTTGAAAACTTTAAATTTCATTCTGAACGCACCATTTCACAATTCATTCAGGAAACTCAACATTTTTATCATGGTAGGGAACACGAACGTAGTGTCCGTGACTTAGTAGTTAGGTGCGTTGGCTGATAAGTAGAACGTCGTTGGTTCGAGTCCTACTTTTGCTCATAGTTTTTATTTTATCCTTCACGGGCATTAACTCTTGCGAAGAACTGACAAAACTTCCCAGAATATCAATCTGTCATGAAAAAATGCTTCTCAACTTTGCCGTTCGGAATCGGCGTTAAATTTCAGGTCCCCTCAATTCTTCACACGCACCCAGAAAATTATTGATGAGGGTAACGCACCTAGGCCTTGGCTTTTCAAGAGCTGTCGCGCAACTTTATTTTTTTTTTTTAAGGAATAGGAACAAGCAGCGACGTCTGCAACTTTAGACTATATTCTTTGAGGATACGTTGTCATTGGTTTATGTCAACAAGCCGACGACAGCGTTGGAATACCCCAAAGCCAACATTGAACTCGAAATAGCTGCCGTTTCGATTTCGATAAAATAGAGTTTTTGAAATATCTCATATTGTTTGTGTTTTATTAAAAAAAAGTCCTAAGTGTAAAACCCTTTAGTTGGAAAACTTCTCAAATTAAAGTGTTTGAGAAGTTAATCTGACAGCCAGTTCCGCTATCTACCTAAAGTAATCTTCCATAACTAATGTATCTGTTTTTCGTAAATTTTGTTATTATTTTCATTTGTGAACTGGAACAATTTATTAGTGATCGGAAAGTATAAAGATATGAGGTTTCTCTTACGACTGCAACCAAATTGAATGTCATTCTCCATTTGTTCTTTTTTATACAAATGAACTGTCAAAACAACTAGGTTATGGTACCATAACTTTCGATTGACAGAAAAGAGCCAGTTGTGAATGAATCTGTGACAATGATTAAGGTTTGTTGGGTGTCCATTTTTCTAGGAAATAAAAAATGGAATTTAAAAAATGTTACCTCCTAGGAATCAGAGCATGGGTTGATGCAGGAGTTGTCAATATACTGATTATTTCAGCTTGACAGTTTTTAAACATTTAAGTTTCACCTTCGACCATGTGCAAAAAAAACGTATGCATTTTTAATTTATCAACGTTGTCTTTTTTAAAGAAAACACTGATAATAATATTGTACAACATAAAAAATTAAAAAAAGAAAAAAAACTCGTGGCCAATTAATATCAAATTAAAAATAAAACAAAGTTAACACCGTCCAAGGTATTTACAACAAACAAGTTTAATTATACAGACATTATAAGAGCTTTTTTTTATAAGTGTAAAAGTAAATAGAAAAATAGAAAATATATAAAAATAATCGCTGTGTCGTGTCGGTTGTGTTTAACTTAATGTAAAACAAACTTAATCTTATACAAAAAAAAATGAAAACCTCTAAATTATTTTACAAACATCAACATCAACTTCAAAGGCACAAAGTCTGAGCTCAATGCAGCTCTTAAGACAAACCATTATCGCCAATCCTACTTCATTAATCAACGTTCTTTATACTTTTACTATAAACATAAATTTACTATTAATAAAAACAATTATTAATTGTTGTGATATTTGTAATAATCGTTGTATACTTAAATATTTACCTGCGAAACTAATAACTACCACAATGGACTACCAGTGTATTGTTGTGTACACCATTGTGCGTATAAGTCCTTTTTATCCAATTGTTACGGCTGACAGTGACTTTTTTACAACACCAGGAAGACAAAAAGGATGTTTGGATTGGGTGAAAGGAAAAATAAAAAGGTATGGTTTTTTAACACAGTTCTGGTTTATTAATAGTTTTTAGTTCAGTGTTATTTCTATATCCCACTCCCACATAAACAAAAGAGTGAACACATTGAGGGTCTACCAATTACCGTATTTCTAGTTTATATCTACTTTTTCTGGAATGGCTTATTGTCCGTCGGTGTTTTATTTTTATCAGTTAGTTTTGACGCGTCATGATTCTAAATTGAAAATCTGAATTCAAAGCTGTCATCCTTTGTGTGTGAAATGCGACACATTGCTGAAAATACAAATGCTTATTTTCATAATTATTTTTTGCTCCCCGAGAAAGAAAGAAAATTTGAACTGTTGTATATTTTATTTATTTATTTATTTATTTATTTATTTATTTATTTCAAAAGAACTTAATATTAAGATTTACATCTTTTAGATAATAAAGCCTTGATTAGGATGATAAAAACAAAGGAGAACAATAATCCATTGACATGCATGTTTTAAAATATTAATTAAATTATATTTCTAAAATTAAAAGTTAACATTAAAAAAAAAGTAAGAACAGAATAATAAATAAAGACGTAGAAAGATAAAGATATAGATTGAAGAGGAAGTAGATAGAAGATGAGGATAAAAAGAGGAAGAGATAGATAGAAGAATTAAAGGAAATACGCGGCAACAATTATAGAATTATCCCCATACTTGCCATGAGATCAATTTTAATGATTTGAGAACATAAAATTAATTAATTCACGGGGCAGCGTATTCCAGAGACGAATCCCACCATTAAAAAACTGTTGCTCAGATGTGAGACAGGTAAATCTTAGAATAGAAATAAGTTGAGTTCTGTTAGATGATAAAAACTGAATATGATTGAACAAGTCAAGTGGCTGTTTAGTCTGGATGATTTTAAATAACATGGTAAGAGTCTTTTGGTTTAATATGTTGATGAAACTTATTCTAAAGAGTAGTTAGAGATTATGGTCGTAACGACGTAATCCAAAGACATAACGAATAATATTGTTGAACACAACTGTCATCTTTCTTTGACACACAAAATCCAAGTTGAAGAAGATTTCACATCCGTACGTCAGGATTGGAACAACAAGGGTTTAAGATAGCATTTTTCTAGTTTCAATTATTATAAATTTTTTTGAGATCGTTAGGGTCCTGAGAGCGCCATATGTCTTTCCAACCACAGCGTTTATATGGTCATTCCATGTCAGAGTTCTATTGAAGCAGATTCCCAGGTTCTTGGTCGTCTGCACGTATTCCACTGGAACATTATTTAAGAGCACTGTGGGAAAATATGAAAGGTCAACCATACTCCGTGAGATTACTAGACATTTGGTTTTAAGGTGATTAAGAACTAGACCACATTCGTTAGACCATTTGTGAATAGAAGACAGGTCGTCATTGATGTTGCTAACACAGTTTTCTATGAGATCCAGAGATGAACTCTGTAGGTATTGGAGATCATCAGTAAAGATTTGCACATTCCCATAGTTTATTATTCTGGGAATGTCATTAACGTACGCCGAGAACAAAAGCGGTCCAAGGATAGAACACAACGCGACACAGAGATAAAGTCAGAAACCTTACTCCCAGAAACAACTGCCTGACTCCTCCCTGTTTAGTAAAAATGAATCAATTTAGTTGCTTCCGGAGCAAACCCGAAATCTAAGTATAATTTGTTGCATACTGTGTTATGGTCAATCGTGTCAAATGCTTTGGAGTAGTCAAGAAGAATCAAGAATGTGACTTTATCAACGTCCATGGCCTTCCTTATCCGCTCAACCACATCTAGGAGTGCAGTGGTACTAAAGTAATGAGACCGAAAACCAGACTGCTTAGGGGATAGAAGCTGGTTATTGTCAAAGTGCTGATTAATTTGCCTATGCATCAATCTCTCCATCAACTTGGACAAAAAAGGAAAGATGGATATGAGACGATATTCAGACCCAATTCTATTCTTCGGAACAGGGATGATTTTGGAAAATTTCCATTTCGATGGGAACTCATTTTTAGTCAACACTGAGTTGATGGCAAATGTTATGTATGAGAAAATAACAGGCATAATTGCTTTAACGAAAGTAGGATGTAAGCCATCAAAACCCACAGAGTTGCTCCACAACTTCTTTGCCAGACACACTAGCAAAGTTGAACCCATTTAGAAGATTGGAAGAAAAAATAACATTTTGATGTAGACTCATAGATGAAGAAGGTTGTGGAACGGAGGAGACAAAAAAATTGTTCAATTGATTACAATAAATATCAAGGCTAGCGGATTTTTGCTTCCCTATTATATAGTTAATTGAAAAAAAAAACTAAATATAAACTGTATTAGTGTTAAGTCAACCTTACTCTCTGTGGCGATAATCATGCCCCTAACAGTGAACTAAAGAAAACTAACGTTTCATGTCCGTACTGTACGAAAAAGAACAATTTAATTTCCAATTGTACGAAAACCAACTGATGCAGACAGAAACAGATGCGCATTTTTATAAGCATGGAGTTTAAAATTGTAAGACAACGGCGACACACGTAGAAAAAGCCAGTGATTTGTAATAAAGAAATAGCAAAATTATAAAATTTAAAAAAGCTTTTGATTTTTTTTGGTTCTTGTTATGGGAGAGATTTGTTTTTTTTTTTTTTTTAAAGATGTGGGCCACCAAAGGCTCTTTAAAAAAAAAAAAAATAAATTTACATAGACCGGTAACAAAGTGCTGTTTCAAGCGAGGATTTACTTATATTGAAATCCAGCAATTCCATAACTTCGTTAGATAACCGAAGGATTCTGGTCATATAGGTTCAACAAATCCATTATTGGTTCGATGTGGGGGAAGGTAAAATATGGACGGGATCTGAGGTTACGCAGATTAGTGTACAGATTAATTTCACGTAGTAGGGACGAGGAATTGATGTTGCCTATGAGCAGTTGGTTTGCAAACAGAATGTCTGCTATTTGGCGACGTTGGGCAAGAGATTGTATACCACTGAGGTTGAGACGAAGTTGATTAGGGGGTAAATTACGACTATCTTCCGAGGCCGTGTAAGGCAAAACGAATAAATCTTCTTTAAACATTTTCAATTCTTCGAGAATGGTAATCATAATGACCATACTTGGCAAGTGAATTCTAGAGTTGGTTTAACAAAAGTTATGTAAAGAGACTTGACTCTTTAGACCAACGATTAATAAAGCCTAGAGATCGATTAGCTTTATTAATAATGTGGTCAAATTGAGCACTAAAGTTAAGTTCACTATCGCAGATAATACCAAGATCGCACATGGAATCAATTTTTTTGATGGTGTGATTTAGAAAAAAATAATGTCTCATGGCTCTCGGAGAGCGTTTTCTGGAGAAAGTAATATTTTTGCATTTACTTATATTTAATTCCAAAGAATTATGGTCACACTAGATGTAAAACCGATTAAGGTAATTTTGTAGTGGAATAGAGTCAGTGGGGGAACAAATTTTCTTGGATATTTTAATATCATCTGCGAACATTGAAAGAAACGAGTCTTTTAAGATAACGCTTATCATTTACAGAGAGGACAAAGACAAGAGGCCCAAGATGACTTCTTTGAGGAACACCAGATGTGGCAAATAGAGTTTTTGAGATGGAGCACCGAAAGAGAACTCTGTAGATGCGGTTTTCCAAGTATGATCTCAACCAGCGAATAAAAGCCGAGGGCTTCAAATTTGAGGCAAATGATATTATGGGAGATCTTATCAAAGGCTTTGGCGAAATCGGTGTAGATCGCATCGACTTCAAATCTTCTCTCAAGAGCCTTTAATGTTTGGGAGACGAATTTAATAAAGTTTGTAGTTGTTGACCTACCTTTCAGAAAGCCGGGTTGAGCAGATGAGAAAATGTGCTTACTGTAAAAATAGACCGAGTCATAAATCAGACTTTCGAAAAGTTTTGGGGATACAAGACAGTTTGGCAATCGGTCGATAGTTCTCGATAAGATTCTTGGTACCTTTTTTATGAATAGGAAAAATAAAAGATTCTTTCCAAAAGTCGAGAAAAACACACTGTGAGAGGGAAAGAATGAAAAGTTCAGTGAGTGGTTTAAATATGACATGGACACATTTTTTTTAGAAGAATTGATGGAATACCATCGGGGCCTGGAGTGAAGTTATCCTTGAGTTTATTAACTTTATCAATCACTAACTTTTTGTGTTTGGGTATTGGATCATAAGTTATTGATTTAATATATAATGTTTGTTTGATTGGGCTTTAATGATCAATATTCCGATGGTGGATTTATAACAAACAAACAAACAAAATTAATAAAAAACTAATTCATCTTCTGTTACCCGACGTTTCGCTGGGTATTTTCCAGCTTCTTCTAGGGATTTTTCAAATTTATTAGCTGAAGATTTAAAATATGTGTTACAATGTGTGGAACTATTTTAACTAAATTTTTTGTTATTATGACTGATGCCATCGAGGTTTGAGGACATTCAGTTTAATAATAATTAAAGTAACAGCCCGGGTATTTGGGGATTTTTGCGAGATATGATTGAGAAAAGTGGGAAGCAAAGAAGTTGGATATAGTTGTTGGGTCAGAAAATGTGGAGTTGGAAAAAGTGAAGCTCGAAGGAAGCCTGTCAGCTTTTCTTTGGATGTTAAGGAAATTATTAAAACATTTTGGGTAGGATAGAAGACCATTTTCTGCTTTAACAAGGTAAGTAATAGAATTTCGTTTAAGTCAGAGAAGCTATTATATGCATCTGCGTAATTGGAATGATCGGAGACAGGTTTCGACGTTAAGTAGATTTTCCAAAGTTTATTACGTCTATTTCGCAATTGGCATATTTCTTTACTATACTAAGGTGGAGAGGATGTGAATTTTTTTACTGCGAGAAAAGGGGCGGATTAAGCGATGCCCCAGGAAAGTAGTGAATAAAATCTTTGAATAGCTATATCAATGTTTGAAATTAAAGAGATAAAGTCGAAATCGATTTGGCTCCGCCAAGTAGGGAAAATTTTTCTACAGTTTGTTATTGGTTATAGCTTGTAAATACCAGAAAAAGGTGGTAATCACCTTTCCGGCCGATGGGACAGTTTTCCCCTTCTTCGGAGCATGTTCGTCGCTGAAGTCCACTATCGATATCGATAGTTCCTTGAACCATGTTTCGTCGACTGTCATGATTCGACACGGAAACTCCTTCGGATTGCCCTTTAAAAGTGCCAAACACTGCTCTGTGGCCAATATTTCTTGCAAGATATGACACATGATATTTTCTGAATTGTCTTGTGTTCTAAAGAATTTAAATAAGTTTATTACAATGATTTCATGTGCGCAACCGATATTCCTAAGAATTGTTCCCGAGTTCTGTATTATTTCTTATTGAACAACTTGTAAATAGAACAGAAATATTTCAATTCCTTCAAACTACAAAATATTTACATGCCTTCGATTTGAAAAAAAAGAAGAATGAACAATTTCTTCCTCTGTCAACATCAAAGATGACAAATATGGTTTGACATAAATCTACATTATGTCTGCTGCTATTCTTCGTCAGGAATCTCTCAATGAAATTTCGAAAAGGAATTGAATGAAAAACATTTTTATTCTCTACATTTGTTTGTTTTCTTTGCCTTTGTTGGTGGATGTAATTTTTTTAAGCTTGTGTGCATACAGTAAATGACATGCCATTCTGTCAAACCAAATAGCCTCGTCCTGCGTTTAGGTATACTTTCCATTTAATAAACACCCAACAATTAAAATGTATACCTATGTATGTTCTCCATCCCATAACGCATCCTGTATGTGGCACTATCGATAAATGTCAAAACATCTTCACGTGCTGTTGAGAACAAAGTGTCATCGGTTGTGTGTCAACAAAAGCTCTGAAGTCTAACAGCTGTATGTGTGTTGCGTACATATGAATGTGGCAGAATGTTGACAGGAAGATGAATAAGTATATAAGTACTGATTCTCTTAATTGAATACAATGTTTGGACGTGACATATCCTTGCCTACTCCCACCCCTACCTACCATTCCACGATCTACTTTCAATCTCTATACAAACAGACTCTGAGTTCATATATTAAATCTTCCTTCTCCGGTTGTCAGTTGTTGCTGTCGGTCGGTTCTCGGATGGTTTCTGTTAAATTAATTTTTCATTTTTCTGATATTAATTGCTCGGAACTTCCGTCTCCGTGCACTTTGCTTAAATCAAGCAAAGAGATGATAAATTCAGTCATGTCTAGAAATAGCTTCCTGGGTTGTTGTGCAAGCTGCATATTAAATAGATGGTCATTGGACGAACGTCATCAGAAAATCTATTCTTTGAAAGTGAAACAGAAGAAAAAAAATTGCATGAGACTGAGAGTGCTCATTTCTCGGTAAGAACCGTTGAAATGACTTTTTGTTTTAGTAGCATGATTACCAGAGGATGAAATTGACTTTTTGTGCATATTTTTCGTTGAATTTAAGACAATTGGCGCAAAATTATAGTCCGCTTATGAAGTGTGATACTAGCTTAAAATGGCGTCTCAGACATGACTCAAACGTCATTTTAAGCTAGTATCACACTAAAATCGTTCATTAGCGGACTATAATTTTGCGCTAATACCTTTAATTTTTTTGTTTTTTGTTTTGTTGAATGGAAAATCAGTTGTTTTGTGTGAGGCAAGCTTATGACTCTAGTTTTGAAGGAATTAATGCACAAAAGCTTTGTTATGAAGCTGAGCACAACTTACAAAACAAGTGTGGCTTCGCATTAAGTGTTCTACAAATTCTTAAAAAAATAGTAATAGAAGCAATGTTGAGAAGTTTTCTTTTGAGCCACATTTGCGATAGCTACACAAGGTGATTTAGCTTTCGTTTGTGCGAAGATTGGTGCAGCGGAAACTGATTGTCAGGAAGCGTTAAAATAGAATAAACGTGTTAAAGTCCAAAAGACCAAGGAACTCTTAAAAAAAAAAAAAAATAGACTTCAGTAGGCGAACGTTGTCCGAAGAAGGCAAACACTGTCCCATCGATCGGCTGAAAAGCTGATGTCAACCGTTTAATGGGATTCTCATGGTCGGATCTACTAGAAGGAGGGGAAAACGGTACTATGTCGAATTCGACACCGAATTGAACAAAAAACGGCTTTCACAATCTGGCCGTATTCGCCAGATTAGGCCCCGTGCGACTTCTTCTTGTTTCCGAACAGAAATTTCAGTCGAATAAGAAATTAATCGACGCTTCGGAGGCCTACTTTGCAGACATCAAGTAAACTTATTTTTCAGACGAGTTGAAGTTCTAGGGATTAAGTAATCGCAACTTTTCCAAAATGTTTGTTATTTATCTGTACTTTACTGACCACCCTCGTATATGCATTTAATTTGGCTTGGCTAACTTTATTAAATCAGTCCAAAATCAAGCGGATCAAGTTAAGCTTTATACAAGCTCAAAAAGCCAAACAAATTAAACAAAACGATACAATTCAGGTTGTCTTTAAAAGAACCTTAAACATCTCAACAGAGCATAGATATAGATACGTTCAGAATCGAAATTACTTTGTAAGGCCTCCCTCTAATCATTTATCGGATTTTGATTATGATTCCAATCTGATTCTCAAAATGAAACAACAAATGAAATAAATTTCTTTCAAATTGTTAATTTCCTTTCAAACGCAGACAAACGAAGTGAAGTGTGTGTAATGGTCTTGTGATGTAAAAATTGATGACAACAAAAAAATCAGAAAAACGTGCCTGTACAAAATTAAGCTAAATTTCACTTTCTCCTTGAATTGTTTTTCTCTTTCTATTGATTTCATCTTCTTTTAATTTATACATATTTCGACGGAACATTATGTACATAGGTTCATTCTTTAAAGCGTATTGTTTTTCCCAAGTTTACATTTTTATTTATCAAAAGTATACAAAAATCTTCAAGCTTCACGTTTGAAGTTGGAGTTTAACGGTCATAAATCTCCTTGTCTTTTTCAATAAATGTTTAAACTTTTTGGTGTGTGGTCAGGAAGTATACTTTGTCTATACTGATTACTGATTTGTCAAAAGTTTTTGATCAGTTAGCCCACATGATAAAAAAAAGTAGTGTGGCGCGACAGCTCTTGAAGAGCCAAGGCCTATGTGGCTTACTCTTATCAACAATTTTCTGGGTGCGTGTGAGGAATTGAGGGGACCTACAATTTAACGCCGATTCCGAACGGCAATGTTGAGAAGCACTTTTTCATGACCGATTGATACTCTTGGAAGTTTTGTCAGTTCTTCGCAAGAGGCAGTACCCGTGAAAGATGAAATAAAAACTTTATGAGCACGAAGAGGACTCAAACCCACGACGTTGTGCTTAGCAGCCAACGCACCTAACCACTAAGCCACGGGCAACTGTGATTATAAAATTTAAATTATTTTGTGTAGGTAAGTGTTAGTAAGTGGCTTAGTGTTTGCCTACTTACAACTAACATCACACTAGTGATGAGCCGGTGGTAAAGAGTCCGCCATCTAACGTTTTTTTTTTCAACTAGTGCTTATTTCGTGAATGGCAAAACACTTACCTCATGTGTCATGTCTGATTTGACAGATAATTAGTTTTATCCTTTCGCTGAACGAATATGGTTGTGTATGCGCTTGAACAACGCTGGGAAATATTGCGACATTACTTTGAAAATCATGGTAATGTTGCAGAATGTGTGCGAAAATGGCGTACTGATTTTGGAAGAAGAGAAGCATCGTCAGCTACCTATGTTTGTTATCTTGTGAAAAACGTGAAAGAAACTGGCATCCTCATCGATAAACCAAAGCGCAAAAAGCCAAAAACACTGCGTA
Source organism: Sphaerophoria taeniata (assembly GCA_943590905.1). NCBI lineage: Eukaryota > Metazoa > Arthropoda > Insecta > Diptera > Syrphidae > Sphaerophoria > Sphaerophoria taeniata. The sequence continues at coordinate 49,294,049 of OX016540.1, forward strand.
CACACGAGAATATTGCTGCTGTGCAGAAAGTGTGCGTGAAGCGCCATCAACATCAATTCACCGTCGTTCTCAACAATTGAACATTTCGGAGACATCATTGAGAGTTGAGACGAATTTTGCATAAAGACTTTGGTATGACGCCATACAAAGAACTATTGGTTCAGGAGTTGAAGCCAACTGACCATCCAATGCGTTTTCTTCTCTTCGCTAAGTGGGCCTGCGATCGACTTAGAGAAGATGCCGATTTTGCCAAAAAATTATCTTTTCAGATGAAGCTCATTTTGATCTTGGCGAGTATGTAAACAAGCAAAATTGTCGCATTTGGGGCACAGAAAACCCGCACACATACATTGAAAAGCCGATACACCCAAAACGAGTCACTGTTTGGTGCGTCCAGAGGCATAATTTGGCCATTTTTCTTCGAAAATGAGCAAGGAGTGGCCGTTTACAGTCAATGGCGATCGTTATCGGGCCATGTTGAACGAATTTTTGTTTACATGACGGTGCTACGTGCCACACAGCCGAAGCTACACTCGATGTTTTGCGCCCTGTTTTTGAAGATTGCATTATCAGCCACAGAGCTGATGTCATTTGGCCACCTCGAAGCTGCGATTTGACACCGTTGGACTATTATTTGTGGGGTGCCGTAAAAGATAAGTGTTACGCCGACAAGCCAGAGACAATTGACGCTTTAAAGGTAAATATTCATGAAGCCATTGGTGAAATGCAGCTGCACACAATCGATAGTGTGCTTAAAAATTGGACCGATCGTGTAGGCTACTGCATGGCCAGCCGAGCCAGCCATTTGAATGAAATTATTTTCCATTATTAACCGGAAGGATTGTACTTTCAAATAAAAACAAGAAATTTGAGAAAATATTCAGTACTTTTTTTTAATACCATTTAAAAAAAAAAAAGTTATTTGACGGACCCTTTATAAAACAGATTATGTAGGTATTGCGAAACCATTGGTCGCTAGACAGAGTTTGCTATAAGCTCTCTGATAGTGTTAAAAAAAAACATATACAGCTGCGGTAAAAAACCAATAGCACCAAAAACATTTTTCTTGTCTTTGAAGAATAAAGTTTAATCAATAGCTTTGGAAAAAATTTAGCAATTTTTAAATTTAGAAATTTTACTCATTGAATTTATTCGAAAACTTTTTCTTAAATAGTGTGTTGAACTTAAATTTATAATTTGTGGCAAAGCCTCTGTTGGCTATTACTACCTTATATCGCCTGGTCATCGAATTAGCCATATCCTGGCACTTTTTAGCAAAATATTATTCCAGGAAACCATTATTACGCCCCGGAGTGCTTCGTTGTTAGTTGGTTTCATTTCTGAAACCGCTTTGTATAAGTCAGCCCACCAGATTCTTAATTGTATTGAGATAAGGCGAATGAATTAGCCACTCTTTCACATTTATTGAATGGGATTGAAATACAAAAAAAAATAGTCTTCTTGCTCGTATTTTGGGGCCATTAACCTGTTGGAAGACCCACAAAAGCTGCATTTCTTCATTTACATAGTATAGCATAATGTTTTTGAGAAATTGCAAAAAATTGGTTCAAAGCCATAGTAGGAAAAGCAAGACCAAAACCACTATGCTTGATCCGCCATGCTCTACCATTTTGAAGGTGAAATTTAGGTTGGTTCTCCGCTTTAAGATGTCGTCCGTCCTTAAAAATTCCGCAATTCCTCTTATGGCGAAAATTGCATTAGTAGTGCTATTATTTGTTACCGCCACTGTGCATACAGACATACACAACCACACACACATACCTACACAAATACACATACACATACACAAACATACACACTAACACACACACACACGCACTTTTCGTAGATAACTCGGAAATACCAGGACAAAATTTGATTTCCTTTTGACTTTTCTTTGTCACCTCTCCATATCAAAAATTGTTTCTTATCACATGATATAATTATATGTTGTCAGAATTCGTTGTGCATACTCATACTCATATTGCATTTGATTTTGAAAAAAATCTGTGTTTCACAGCAGTCTGAATGCTTTTAATTGGGACAAGACAAGGCTCGCTGGGTCCGCTAGTATTTTACTTATAAACATTTTGCAATTGGATTTCAATGTTATCGGCCCAATCGAGGTAATCTTCGGAGCGGAATTTTTTCCGATTTCCTCCAAATCGGAAACATTTTGCTTGTAGGAGAACTTACTTACTTACTCAAGGTGGCGCTACAGTCCGTTGTGGACTTGGGCCTCAATCAACAGTCTCCGCCAGCCAGCTCGGTCCCTAGCTAGCTGTCTCCAGTTTTGCACTCCAAGTTGATTGAGGTCCTCTTCCACTTGTGTGCGCCACCTGAGTCGCGGTCTTCCTCTCCTTCTGCGTCCCTCGGGAATAGTGTCGAAGACTTTCCGGGCCGGAGCATTGGTGTCCATGCGCTCTAAATGACCGAGCCATCTGAGTCTCTGGACCTTGACCCTTCTGGCTAAGTTCACGTCGTTGTACAACCCGTAAAGTTCGCTGTTGTATCTCCTTCTCCATTCCCCATCAATGCACACAGGGCCAAAGATGACCCGAAGAATTTTCCTCTCGAAACAGCCTAAGGCACATTCATCCGATTTTGTTAGGGTCCATGCTTCTGCACCATACAGCAGGACAGGGATGATGAGGGTGTTGTACAGTTTAACCTTAGTTGCTCGAGAGAGGGCTTTTCCACTCAGTTGCTTTCTTAGCCCAAAAAAACAGCGATTAGCAAGAATAATTCTTCGTCTTATCTCAGCGCTGGTGTTATTGTCCGTGTTGATAGCGGAGCCTAGGTAGACAAACTCCTTAACTACCTCGAAGTTGTATGCATCTATTGTGACGTTCTGTCCGAGCCGTCGATGTTGGGTGTCCTTACTCGAAGACAGCATGTACTTCGTTTTTCCCTCGTTTACCGCTAAACCCATTTTTGCCGCTTCTGTCTCAATCCTCACAAAGGCGCCATTGACATCACGTTGTGTTCTTCCCATTATATCAATATCGTCGGCGTACGCGAGAAGTTGAACAGATTTATAGAAGATAGTGCCTCTGGTGTTGACGGTGGAGTTTTGGACTATCTTCTCAAGAACGATGTTAAAGAAATCGCACGACAGTGCATCGCCTTGTCTGAATCCTTTTTTGACGTCGAATGATTCCGTAAGCTCATTGCCAACCTTGATAGAGCAGCATGAGTTCTCCATCGTCATTTTGCACAAGCGAACGAGCTTGGCAGGGATGCCAAAGCTAGACATAGCTTTATACAGTTCGTCTCTGCAGATGCTGTCATACGCGGCCTTAAAATCAATGAAGAGGTGGTGGGTATCGATTTGGAATTCATAGGTTTTTTCCAGGATCTGCCGCAACGTGAAAATTTGGTCGATGGTAGACTTTCCTGGCCTGAAGCCACATTGATAAGGACCAATCAGATTGTTGACGAAAGGCTTCAGACGTTCACATATTATGGCAGAGAGGATCTTGTAAGCGATGTTAAGCAGACTTATTCCTCTGTAGTTGGTGCAGTTTAGAGGATCTCCTTTTTTCAGGATCGGGCAAACAATGCTGAGGTTCCATTCATCGGGCATGCATTCCTCCGACCATATCTTACAGATGATTTGGTGCATGCTCCTATCTAGCTCGTCGCCTGCGGCCCTTGTGTATGATAAAAGGCTCCTGTCTGACGGCGGGGTTTTGTTCGTCGTCGCCGTTATACAGTCTACAGAAGTGGTCTTTCCAAATCCCCAGCACTGACTGCGGTTCTACTATGATGTTCCCTTGTTGATCTCTGCAGGCTTCGGTTCTTGCTCGATGACCTTGAGCCAGCTGTTTTACCTTCCGATAAAACCTCCGAACTTCATTCCTGCTGTTAGCTCTCTCAACATCTTCGATCTGACGCTTCTCATGCTCTCTCTTTTTTCTCCTGAGAAGCCGGCGTTCTTCTCTCCTCTTTTGCTCGTAGAGCTCACGAGCAGCTCTTGTCCTTCTTTGCAGCGCCGCTTTGTATGCCTCCTGCTTGGCTGCATGGGCCTGCCTGCATTCTTCGTCAAACCAGGGGTTTCGTTTTGGTGGCTGTGTGAAACCCAGCACATTAGAGGCGGCATCTCTAACTGCATTCTGGCAATGTTGCCACTGGTCTTCGATACTTGATGTTTGCGGCATAGGAATCCTTAAGAGGTTACTTGTCACTCGATCAGAGAAGGATCTGGCGATCTCTTGCGATTGTAGCCGTCCGACGTCGAATTTTCTTGCAGCATTTCTTTGTTTTGGCCGTTGTCGGGATATTCGTAGCACTGCCTTGGCTACGACGAGGTAGTGGTCCGAGTCGATGTTGGCTCCTCGGAAAGTTCGAACATCTTGAATGCTGGAAAAGTGCCTCCCGTCGATCGCAATGTGATCAATCTGGTTGACGGTTGATTGAGGTAGGAGAACTACCTCGGAGCAAAATTCGGAGGAAATCGAAGAAAATTCCGCTCCGACGCATAGGAGTATTTAGCCCAAAAAACCGATTAAAAATATTTTTTTGTGAAAATGAACTGATACATGTCTGAAAAGACCCTTAAAAGAGGTTAAAGCTTATTTAAAACGAATTCAGGTGAAAATTGAAATCTCTATTATTTTCCCCAGTGCAAGTTTTTTTGTTAAGCAAATAGCTCTGAATGTGATTCAATTTGGCATCAAAATCACACTCATTCATAATATTAAACAACTGCCTTTTAGTTAAAATGCACAAACCAGATAAACCTTCAAATAAAAGAATTTATTTTGTGTAAAACTGTTCTGAAATTGTGATAAAACTACATGCACTCTAAGGACGACACAAGCTAGGCACCTAAAGGCACCGAATTTTTTTCTTATCTCTCTATGAGATCTTTCTCTATAAGTTGATACCAAATATGTTACCGAATAATACCGAATTATATAACAAAAGTTCCATAAAAAAAATAAAAAAACAAAAAAAAATAGCGCATTTCCACACTTTTATTGAAATACTAGTATCTATTAAATAAAAGGTTCAATACACACAAAAACAGTTTTTTAATTAAGTACACACTTGCTGCTTAACTATCCATCACATATAAAGGGTGTTCATGGAGACTGGATCGTTGGAGACGCCAAACACACTGGTCGTCCAAAAACAAGCCGTTCAAATGTGAATGTCGAAGCAGTGCGTGAGAGTGTTGCTGACAATCCAGGAACCTCAATTCGACGTCGTGGACAAGAATTGTAAATTTCAAGAACCTCTCTACAGCGTATACTCACCAAAGATCTGTGTCTTCATGCTTACAAAATTCAATTAACACAACAATTGAAGTCTAATGACCATGGACAGAGAAGAGAGTTCGTTGAATGGATTATTGAACATCAACAAATGGACCCTGATTTTTCGAGCAAAATCATCCTAAGCGATGAAGCACATTTTCATCTTGATGGCTTTGTCAATCGCCAAAATTGCCGCATTTGGGGTTCGGAGAACCCACATGTGATTGTCGAAAAACAAATGCATCCACAACGCGTGACTGTATGGTGTGGATTTTGGGCTGGAGGCATAATTGGGCCATATTTTTTTGAAAATGATGCTGGTCAAGCAGTGACTGTTACTGGTGCTCGATATCGCGACATGATTACACAGTTCTTTCTGCCAAAATTGGATGATATTGATGTGTCCAATATGTGGTTTCAACAAGACGGTGCCACATGTCATACAGCCCGTGAAACAATTCAATTACTGCATGAGACATTTCCAGGTCGTGTACTCTCTCGTTTCGGTGATCAAAATTGGCCTCCTAGATCGTGTGATTTAACACCATTAGACTTCTTTTTATGGGGTTATTTGAAATCACAAGTCTATGTCAACAAGCCCACAACCACCCGTGCATTTAAGGAGGAGATTCAACGCTGCATCAACGAAATTCAGCCACATTTATGCAGAATGGTCATGGAAAATTTCAACAAAAGAGTGCGCATGTGCATGCAAAGCCGTGGAGGCCATTTGTCCGATGTGTTATTCCATACATAACCCTATCCTATGTACTTTACGAGTCAATAAAAATATAACTATCAAAAGACTAAAAACGGCGTTTTCTATTTAATTCAAATCTTGCGTTAATTTTGGGACACCCTTATATTTACTCGCCGTATAAAAAAGTGAACAAAAAAATATTTTATAGGTTCGATTTTTCGCACAAATCAATTTCTTCAATATTCAAGCTTACGATCGCTGACTTTCAACTGAAGCTGTGGTGAAGTGGGTGCATAAACATTAAAACGAAGTACGGTACATTCTTCCATGGGTATTTAACTATACCCAGGAAAAAAATTACTTCGCAATTCTACATTTTTAAAAATTGATTTATGATCGCTTTTTTGAGCTAAATACCCCTAAGTGCGACGGTTACCTCGACTGGGCCGTATATGCTTTTTCAGACAGATATATCTTAAAAAAAAAATTAACTCAAGTTTAAAAATAATGTTTTAAATATATAATTTTTTTTATCTTTTTCAGGTAAGTCTACTTTGCGTTTTTAGCCGTGAGTTTGATTTTAAACTTGGAGTTTGAAAAACTGCCTATGGTATGCAAAAATCATTTATTTTATATATTTGTCTGTCCACTCCTAATATTATATTATATCTACATAAGGGAAAAATAAACTTAATTATATTAATATTCTCAAAAAAAAAAAACAATTCAAAATCGGCGGCAATCTCTACGAATTTCAAAGAATACAAAATTTCAGTCTCAATTCTGGCAAAGCCCGTTTGATAAATCCAAAGATTTCATCTGTCACCATTATCACTGTCAACAAAGCAGCATTACCATTCAATATAATTATCACTAATTTTTGAAAGTTGTTCAAGACAGCTTTTTTCAACAGATTTAACAAACCGAGAAAAGCTGAAGTGTTGTCGATATAGTTATATTTTTTCTTAAAACTGCATACGACTACATTCATTGCAAAATTCATATTTTTTTTTTCTAAATCAGCAGATAGCAATCATACGGACATTTCTCACCATTTGTAGTAGTTTATTCTTCTTGAACCGTGTACATTTGCAGGTTTTAATTGCAAGGATATCCTTTTTTTTTGTTGTTGATGCCATCAAGAGCAAACTTTCGAATCACTCTCATGGTCTCGAAAAAGATGAAACCGAGATAAAGGAATTATCTTTTTGATGGACTTCACTTCAATCTCGTTATTTTTCATCCCCTCAATGGCAAAGCATAAAATTGATTTCAAGACACGTCAAACCAATGTTCTCCTGCCGGCCATACCCAACCGACAAACAACTAGGTACCATGTCAGTTTCATTTCAAATCTGGAGCTGAACATCCAATTAGGATCAAGAAAAACGTCTTTAGGGTTGAATTATTTTTTTTCATTTTTTTTACATTTTGATGGAAATAAGGAGAATGTAGTTTTTCACTCCATGATTCCTTTCCTGTGGTCGAATCAAATTTCCTCTCGATTTTCAAAGTGAATTTGCGAAAAATGAATATCGCACAAAATTTTCAATTTAAATTCCAACATTTGACTTCCTTTCCTCCTTATGTGATATGCGTGTGGGATCCTTAAACAGAATATTTTGTTTAAAGCAAAAAGTCTTATCGATTAACTTCATTCGCTTCGGCTGTATCTTGAGTTCGTAACGTTGTTTTCTTCTGAAATCTAAGAGAAGAGAAGTTTTCCTTCCTTTGGAAATAATAACGGAGAAATGAAATCCAGTGTTTTTTTGTGTGTGTGTGTGTGAATAAATCAGTGGCTATGAATATGAAATCGCTTGCTGCAAAGCATAACAATCACAAGGGATCTTAATATTCTTTTCACGAATCAACACCGAATGGAATAAATATTATTCTCTCAGAATTTACACACTTTGTCATGATCCCAACATGAATCTCGACAGTGATTTACTATTTCCACAAAGATGTATAACCCTTCAGAAGACAAAATATGGGCAACTCTTCACGTCCATGAAAAGGATCTGAATGACGAAACGCGCGACGACAGGGTATACCTACGGTGTCGTTGTCGTAGTCGCAACCCGGATTATTCTTTGGATTTGAAGTTGATTCATTAAAAAATAGTTTGCAATTTTTGGTTTTTGTGTTTCTTACGTAACAATATCAGATCACCAACCATTTTATGGGTCTGTGCAGAACCAGGAACATAATGTCAAATATCAAACCAGGCAGCCAGCATCTTGCATTTTATGGATGGATTTTTGTTCTTCTTTCATGAAAAAAAAACAGAAAAATAATGTCTGCTTTTCCTGTTTCCGTCATCTGAGTCTAGGTACATCGACTTGAAAGGAGCTTTGGCTTACTTTGGGTCCATTTGCTTGCAAACTTCTTTGAAATTGCAGAAATTCAAGGAATAAAAGTTCTTGTTTTCTTTTTTCTTTTTTAATATGACCCCTCCCCCTCACCCCCTTTCGAAAGATGCTCTCTCTGATCCCTGGTTAAAATTATATATGTGTTGTTGTCCTTGTTTTTTTTTTATATATTTTCTAGACATTTTCCGGGGTACAAGAAGCGTTTGTGGTTGTCTAAGTGGCGCCACATTGAGAATAAGAGTGGATCGATGGATACAAGAGAGAAGGGATCCACTGCTATAACTTTGAATCTAGATTTATGGAACTTTCAGAGGATGCACACTTCTGCGACAAACAATTGTGTTTATTTTCGTCCCTTTTTGTTTTTGTGAGTGGTGACGGAAATAGTCTGTCTGCTAAATATAGAAGAGGTGTTAAATTGTTTTTCTATACATTTGCTGATTCAACACATCGTCCGTCGGTCGGGCTTGTTTTTGGAAGTTTTTTTTGTTTTCGTATCGGAAGTTGTTTGTGAAAATATCTGCAAATTGAATTAAAAATGTGTGGTTAAATTGACAGTGGCAGGAAAAGGTCCCAAAAACACATCGCTTTAAAATATTGAAGTTAAAACCAGTTTTTGCTTTTTGCTTTATTATTGTACACTTGAACGATTTAGTTCAAGCGTTAGATTCAACAAGCCCGGCTGTTTTTCTTCTGTGGAATTATTCCGAAATGCCTCGAACAATCGAGCCCTAAATTATGAATACATGCATAGAATTCGACAAAACGTTTGTTCTGTCCTGACTGGGATAAATATTGTCTGCAACATGTCGTTTTTGTTCTTAATAAAAAATTCATTTTAGTCAACAAAGAATATTATTCGAAAGGATTGCGAACTGTTATCAATCACAAATACCTGACAGATATTATCTTTTTCCAGGTTAATTTTCCGCCTACGGAAACTGTTATACACTTTTTTTTTAACTTTAAATTCACCTCTTCGCAAGTTGAATTCACCTTTTTGCAAATAAAATTAATATTTTTTGCAAAACAAATTTCCCCTATTGCAAAGCAAATTCACCTTTTTGCAAAACAAATTCACCTTTTTGCAAATAAAATTCATCCAGAAGACGTTACTTTTAAATCGTTCATACTCCGCTTACATTGTTTTGCCAGTATATTTGGGATATCGAAGTCATTCATGGCTTTGTACAGCTCTACCTTGGCTATGCTTTTAAACGGACTTTGACATATATGTCAGTACATATACATATGTACCAAGAGAATATTACCCCAATAAACGAGTCATTAGTTAACACTTAAAAAATCAATTCGAGTAATTCGAAACGTGTTCATTCCTACTAATTATTGCTATTAACAAATTATTTTACTTTCATCCAATTTATTTCTCTGCGAGAATATTAACTTCAACTTCAAACTTCCAAACAAATGGAAACCAACTCGATTGCCGTAAGCCATATGATTTTCAACAACCCCAGTAATTAATTTATCCACACTCGGTGAACATTATTTTCACCATTTTAACCTCATTGTAATCCTCGAGGCAAAAGTTAAGGATGGCGAAGGATATACCATGACTACCAGATAATAATTTAATTTATTTGTTTTTCCCAACATTTTTACTTGAAAGCCGACACTCAATTAAAATGACGTTAACTACAATTCACAAATCGTATTAAAAAAAAAAACCCATTACTGAAAGTGAGGGAGTAATATTCGTTGATGCAGACAATAATCTACCATTTCACTTTACCTGGAAGTTTTTCCACTTTCAAGCGAAAAAAAATCACAAACAACAACGTTAGCGAGTGTATGCTTTCTGATAGTTTTTTTTTTTTTTTACATTCAGCACGAATTCATTGCTTTTATGTTATTTGTTTCACGCGTTTTAGCATTTTTACTCCTGGGTTGTATTATGCTTTTAAAATCATCGCATGTACCATAAACTATACAGAAAGAGAGAGTATGGGCTTTGGAGGAAAAAACTTTTTTATGCTATCTGAAAAGAGTCAGTGCTGTAGTTGTAGTTCTAAAAGAACCCATAGAGAGACCCATAAACAACGATGGCTTTCAGCTTCTTTGCCATTAAATGTTGAAATTATTTAAGTAAAAGCTTGGGTGGTGGTTGGCGTTTCTTTATCGTAAAAGATAGGAACTTGGAAATTGTGGACAAGTACATTAAAGAGTCTTGATGCCTTTTTGTATGTAAAGTTTTATTGTCTTGTCATAAAACTTGAAGGTAAACTCAATGGCCATGGAAGGTAAAGTGATTTTATTTTATTAATTTTTGTTTTGTTTTCAGAGAAGGAAGAATTAATAATATTTGATTTAACAACTTTGAAGTTGAATAAAATGTTTTTATTCAAATTGCATAAATATTCATTGGTGTAGTTTGTAAAGGATATGTTGCTTAGAATAATCCTTCCCCGTGAGTTTTCCAAAATGATTAGCAACACTAATATCGGCACGTCTGATTAAAGGCAAATCAACGATGTTCGAAGGGTAGACACAGAGCATTCAAGAGGACACAAGCGTCCACAGCAAACCTCTGTCTAAGTGTCTATCAACTCCTACTCTCCACCTCCCCGCGGTGAACATCGGGTGTCCAGTACCTCAACCGAAGATTGGGTTCCAATCCTAGTGGGAAGTTGTTTTTGGCAGCAAAGAGAGAGAGGGGGAGGAGGTATGTGTCCACTAAGGCATGCCTCCATTTCAACAGGCGGCAGCGGAAGAACTCCCAAGATGGAATCAACGGTGGCGTCTACAGTTCCAGTCAGGATGAACTACTTAGTGAACACCTTATAGTGCTTCTACGACATATTCGCAGTCCAGGCCTATAAGGAGCGGTTTGGCCGGCTCTTCGTCTTAGAGTTAAATTAAAGACCTGGTCCTCCAGGTTGGGGGTCGTGCGTCGGGGTGACCCAACTGATTTAAGAACAACGAATTTCGATTATGCACTTGGAATGTTAGGTCCCTTAACAGACCACGTGCGGCTGAACAACTACAACAACAACGGAAGCCCTTGACTGCTATAAAGCAGATATAACTGCCATCCAAGAAATGCGATAGGATGGTCCGGGCCTACGTAATATGAACATGATATATACTACGGCTACTGCTACCGGGAACAAAATCAGCGTCTTTTTGGATGTGGATTTGTAGTTGGGACTCGACTCAGGATGAAGGTCTTGAGTTTCAACTCAGTTAATGAGCACATCATGACAATTTGCATCAAGGCTATATTCACCAGCATCAGCCTTTAGTCAAACGAGAATGAGCTGTGTTTTCATCGAATTAGTAACAAGATTTGTGTCCGAATAATCCGAAAATAACTCGGTGAAAAGACATCTAAGTACTTCTCGTTTGCGTTCTCGATCTCTTCTTCATTCTATTAACAACATGTAATCAACCTGTGCATTTACTACCTCATGTATCAAGTGATTCTCCTGTAAATATGCCCATGCCATTGCAAGTGTCGCCACAATCAAAACGCCCCAAATCACTCTCTTTCTTCTAAGTCTTACCAAAGACGAAGATTTTGTATTATCTTTACTCTGGTCATCTAATACCTGGTCCTTTCCACTTCAACGGATAGAGCCTCTCTTATATGTCAAAGCTTTCCAAAAACAATCCTTTCTTGGCCGTGATCTTTTCCGATAGCTTGGAGCCTATAGTAGCCAAGGTTGTATAAATCCAGGAACGGCCTTACGAATTCCTCAGCTGGGGTCTGAAAAATTCGGAAATTCAAATCACTCACAAAAGCAAAAAACAAAAAGGGTACCTACCTTCCTCAAACATTGAATCATATCATTGAAATTAGTTGCAGGCAATTGACTAGTTCAACTTGCTTCTTGGCCAAGTCCAATTGATTTTCGGGATATTTCTCGGGTGGTATCGGCGATGCACTCCTTGCACTTCCCCTATGAAACAATCCCTTCGACATCGACGACATCATATGAAAACCAACACTCACACTTCCGGCACTATAACCAAGTAATGTCACTGAATTTGGATCGACTCCGAAATGTTGTACCCCAACGCAAAGCCAGAACCTGATCTTTGAGGCCAGCATTGCCAGGTGATCAGGTGTTCCCGTGGCTAGAAATCCCAATGCTCCCAAACGATAACCAATTGTCACAAGCACTATATCACGGTCCATTACAAAGTCTGGGCCGGCAAAGAATTTACTGATTGCAGACAATACATAAAACGCTCCTGGATGAATGGAGACAACAATTGGCTTCAGAATCTTTGGACTTAGATTTTTCGTCTAGAGATTCAGTCGAAGACAATCCTCTGAGTTGTCGGTTGAATTAAAAGGCTCTTGCGGACATTGGGGGCCATCTTCAGTCGCATCGAAGGTATTTGGTTTCCAGGCCTCGGCTGGTTGAGGATTCTTGAAAGGTAACTCGCCGACCGGAGACTTGCCATAGCGGATACCTCAAAATGCATTGAAATCTTTTCCCAAACGAGATCTCAAAACAACTCTACGAATTGCACCTAAACTCGTCAAGACTTCGCGTTGCGTTCGCGTTCCAAGAACTAATAGCGATACAAAAAAACGACCCAAAGAATTGTCATTTTGAGTTATTACTGGGAAGTTGAAGTCATTTATTTCGCTTTTATTAAGTTTTCAAGACGAAGTTAAAGGCTTTTAAATGTAATTCGACTTTTTCCACTTGATTTTCGTTTGCATAACACAAGATCAAGTGCAGAGCCGTTTTCGGAGGGGCTAAGGAATGATTAAATTATTTGTTAAGTAAAGTAAAAACAAACGTTTAACAACTCAGGACATTCAACATTGAATTCGACATTTATCTTGTACTCGTTTTTGTATGTCATTCTTTTTGCATTGCAAAACTAATTTTTGCTCAAGTAAAAGTCTACCATATCCAAAACATACAACTGACTATTATCGTAACATTTGAGACTGCTTGACTTTAATTTCAACGAAGTGTTGGGCGGCACGAACGGTGCTTTTCATTCGATCTGAAATATCAGTACTACCCCTCTGCGTTTAAGATTGTTCTATTCTCGATTCTTGACATTTTCATAATGTACAGTTGAAGCAAATTTAAACATTTTTATGGTAGGCCTTAGGGTTTAGAAATGAAATATCGGGACTTTCGGCTACTATTGAGGAATTAAAACCAGTGTACATCGGTCGGAACCATCATGCTGTTGGCCACACCGGTTGACCGATTTTCATAAATGAAAGATTTCGCTTTTGAAAATTGTCAAATTGAAAAAAATTTAATTGAAAATTTACTACAGAGAAGAAGACGTTTCTTATGGAGTTGCTGAAGAATTAATCATCATCATTATAGTCGGCCTGGAAAATTAAGTTTCCCCCTGCATCTGCACCACAACCGGTAACCGGTCTGGTCCTCCTGTAGCGAATTCTTCTTCCATGTATCCCGATTGTTGACCGACGCCATCCAGTTCCGCGTTCCAAGACTGGGTGCTGTCTTCTACCATGAACTGAACCGTAAAGGACTTTCCGGGCCGGTTCCTCTTATATAAAACTAACAATTTCTTAAGAGTGGGTAAAACGTCCCGCGGGTCGACTAGTATATTACATACGAAGCCATGATTGCCGACACACAAATGAAAACGAATGAAAATGGTGCGAATGATACAAAAGAAAAAGAAATCACTCCTTAGAGAGCAAGTCGAGAACCAAATCACGTACCGAAATAATAATTTGTACGATGTCCATATTTATTTATTTTAATTTCAAGTTTCCACAGCAAAAATTATTTATTTATTTCTTATGTTATGTCTCGTTCGAAAATCGCTTGGCATTACTGGCATTCTATTCTTTTTTAATATTTACACATTACCATTTGGTTTCGAATAACATCGAAAGTAGAATCGAATTAAATCTCAAACTTTAGGCACTCCGGTGATGCCAAGTAGTTTTTTTTTAGTAATAATGCTGTCAGCCAAGTTAATACTAGTAATAAAAATAATAATAAATATCAGGTTTAAATAACAAAATTATTTTTAAAGATTTCTTTGATAAAATTATACTAAACGACATAATTGATAAATTTACCGAAAATTATGACATCTCTTTCCTGATCTCACTCTAAATTGGTCACCAGAAATGAGAGCTTTAAAATTTATAATTAGAACAAGATAGAGAAAATGTGATGTTGATTGTGGATTGTAATGCGAGAGTTGGAAACTCACAGTTGATCCAGGTTGTATCTGAGTTCATCCCGAAATCTTTTTACTCAATCAAAACAGCCAGAGCCCAAACTGTTGACACAAATGGGAGAACACTTATTGAAATATAAACTGGCCTGACCATGCTCAACGGAAGGACGCAAAGCAATTAATCTGAGCTTTAAGAAGAACCTGCTCCACCATAGATTTTTGTTTCATACTGTTTTTGGTTAGAAGGTCGACCAACTGCTTTATTTGGACCACCTACCACTTACTGTAACTTGCGATCCATATCAAGTTGCAGAATTATCTTTTGAGAGCTTAAACTGTTTGTCAAATCTCAAATGGAAGGACTCCTTTTTGGTGCTATACCAAGCCAACAGAAGAAACAGAATCTGAATCTTGTAAACGAAAACCAAATAAAAACGCCCGAAAGTACTGAGTTCTTAATAACGTTTGCAAAAAAATGTAGCACAGTCTTTTCAACCCAGTTCTAGAAGGTGAAAAAAAAACTGGAAGAACCAATGGTTTTATGGCGAATGTGAAGCCGCGAGGAATAAATCTTTAAGTTGCCTACAACTAAAATTCTGCAATATTAATGTGCCCTTTACCCCAAAAATGCTGCTAAAAACCTCTGCAAAGGAAAAAAACAAAGACAATATTCACAAAAAAAAGAACTCATGCAAAGGCGAGATTAGGGACAGTCGCTCTTTCTGCTCGAGCACTAAATGTTATACATTTTGGAAGGAAAACCGGCATAAACACTACGCTGCTAGCGGACCATTTTAAACACTGCTTTCCACCCAAATTATACCAGACCAATTCTTATTCCACATATGAAAAGTGTTGGCCGTTTTACCTAGATAAGAACCACAAGGGGGTCCCATACAACTTTTATACGTTATCCCCGGAACAATTTAAAGAGAACTTGCAACTACATTTTCTCTGGCGAAAACTTCCCAGAAAATTTCAGAAGAAATATCTACTTCCCAATTTAAACAAAAGGCGATGCAAACAACCCAAGTAATTATAGAAGGATTTCATTTATGAATTCTATTAAGAAGATATTTACAGGTGTTATCCTAGACCATCCCACGACGTGGATTCAAGAAAATAATATTCTTAGTGAGTTCCAGGCTAGCTTTGGGAAGGAGTACTCAACAGTAGACCACCACATTTTCTCTCTTACATGTAGGTTTCGCTCGTTCCTATCTCAATAAGGGTTAAAAATTATAAGCTTTCTTCACAGATTACAAAGCGTCTTTTGAATCGGTAGATGGGAAAGCTTTGTTCTACAAGCTAAGTCGTATAGGATTATCATCTTATATGTTTGCAATCGTAAGAGGACTGTACGAGATTAATCAACCGGCGGTATGGGATGGAGATGAAGTGTCTGATTGGTTTCACTCCACATCACAGATTTTTTCAATCTTCTTGAATGACCACCTTTCCGGCGGAAAAACACTAAGAATGCTACTTTATTTGTCGAAGAATGGTCGAGCATTGGTCTGGAACATGGTATCCAGTTCTTTAGCATAAACTCAGTGATCTGGGAAAATTTATTCCCAACATTATTGCGGAAAAGAGAGGAGAAAATATTTGCAAAGTTTACAGCTTCAGCAAGGCAAAATGAATCCACAATCCTTGACAAAGAATTGAATTTCAATATTATTTCAATGACCGCAAATCCATCAAGCTTGTAGCGGTGAGCTTCCTTACCTCAATTACCAACCACACGGCCGAAACGAACAACCTTGCAACAAATTCGCCGTTCTTATTGGGGATAAACAAGTTGAACATGGAAGAACTCTAAGAGTCCAAGATATCCTAAATGGCCAAAACTGGACAATACAAGCCAAGTTCATAGATGCAGCTCTAAACTACAGAAATAAAATAATCAAAGAACTTTGTTGAAACAAAACCAAAAAACTACATTTAAACACAATAAACCTAGCTTATTAAAGACTTTATGATAATAGGTATACAAAGTTGTCAAAATTATATGTAAAAAGAACAATCTTATTTTTTCTGGCTGACGGCAAAAAAAACCAATGCTATTGTTAGTGATATTTAGAATTTTTCTGTCAATTTTATAACTGTTTAATAAAGGCACTTACTAAGTACTTCTACTGTCTACTACTCTTTACTGGCTCTTTTTGTATATTTTATGTTTTTGTTCTGCCTGGTCGACCTTGGTCTCGAATTCGAGTGCGTTGATTCCTCATTTAAAGAGCTCACATTCAACAACATGTTTATCAACTTCTTCATGTTTATCATTTCTTCGCGAACACATCCAGCACACAACAGCTGTTTGACACCAATGTGATTTGACATTTCCAATTGTTTCTCATTTTTTTCTCAAATTTTAATTTATTGTTTAAACAATTTCGGTACAGAATATTTAAACAATTATATGCTTTTGTTTGATATGCAATTTATTCTCGTCGTGAACTACAAAAGTAGTGTTCGCCTTTTTATTATATGATATATCTTTCCAGCAGGATAATGCACCATGTCACAAGTCCACCCTTTAAATGAGCTTATAATGCCATTGATCTGCTTCAATGGCCTGCCCCCAGATGTAAACCCAGTTGAGTATTAATGGTGAATTTTGAAACGAAACATTCGTTAGTACCCAAAAACATCTAAAAAGTTGTTGTACCAAGAATTGAATTAAAAAAAAGGAAAGCAGCTCTCATAAGCGAGGTGGCAATAATAAATATTGGTATTTCTTGAACAGAAATTATTTCTGCACACTTTTTTGTTTTGGTGTCTAATACATTTTGGCAAATTTGTATGCGTACTTGAACAAATTTGTCAGTAAGTCGGCACTTGGCCGAAAATAACTCACTGAAAACAAAACTAGTTCTCGTTTGCTTTCACGGCCTCCTCCTCATTTTTCTCTGGTTTAGATTTCGATTGAGATGTCGGCTAAGATGAAGGTTTAGGTGTAGTTTTCGGTCTCTCTTTAAATATTTTATCTTCATACTTGAAAAAAAAATTGCCAAAAATATATTTCTTTTTCGGTTTTTTTTTACTATCACTCGATTTTCTGTTCTAGACTTGTGCAAACAGATTTCAATTTACAAATCGTTCAATTTGTTCGTCAAGTTTTTATCTTGGAGCATAACTGTAAAACAAAATATCCTTAAATCAATGAGAAGACCGTGTAATACCGTTTCATTGAACTAAAATTTTGCGATTCGCACAAATTCACCATTGGTCATTCCTGGAATCGTCCCTCTTGAAAGGCTTCGGTAGGATCTTCAACAAGGAACCTTTCTTGTCCGTGATCTTTTTCGATGACTTGGAGCATATAGTAGCCAAGGTTGTATAGTCCAGGAATGTCTTTACAACTTCCTCAGCTGGTGTCTGAAAAATTCTGAAATTCAAATCACTCACAAAAGCGGAAACCAAAATGTGCTCCTAAAATGCATTGTTTGAGGAAGCATTGTATCATATCATTGAAACCTGTTGTAGGACAATTGACTAGTTCTGCTTGCCAATTGGATATTTCTCGAGTGGTATCAGCGATGCTCTCATTGCAATTCCCATCAATCCACGAGTTGTCGGTTAAATTGAAAGGCTCTTGTGGACATTGGGGGCAATCTTCAGTCCCATCGAAGGTATTTGGTTTCCAGGCTTCGGCTGGTTGAGGATTCTTGAAGCGTAAGTCGCCGACCGGAGCCTTGCCATAGCGGATACCTCGAAATGCATTTAAATATTTTCCCATACGAGATCTCAAAACAACTCCACGAATTGCTCCTACACTCGTCGAGACTTCCATTGCGTTCGCGTTCCAAGAACTAATAGCGATACAGAAAACGACCCAAAGAGTTGTTTGAGTTATGACTGAGAAGTTAAAGTCATTTATTTGGCTTTTATTTAGTTTTCAAGACGAAGTTAAAGGCGTTTAAATGTAATTCGACTTGTTCCACTTGATTTACGTTTGCATAACACAAGGACATGTCAGAGCCGTATTCGGAAGGGGGTAAGAATTTTGAATTTTAAAATTATTCATAAAGTGAAGATTTAACCAATGTGTTCTTTAAAACACAATCAAGTTTTTCGTATTGCTCAAAGAATATATTTTTTTAAATTGTTTGTCTTCTCTTCGACGTTTTCGACATATGTTTCAACTTTACCAACCGTCGTACCCTGCCCATTCTTTGGAAGTAAATCATTAAATGCATCTTAAAGATTGCCTGACTAATTTAATTATATCATGCTAAAATATGTATGTACTTTAGTGAAATTGTGGTTGAAAAGAAAACTAATTTTGAACTAATTTGCTGAACTTGCGTCTAGAGCCTGAACTGGGTCGAGTGATCTTGAACTCCAATTTTCTGGACAAAGAATAGAGAATATTTTATAACTTGGCGACACAACAACCCAATCCAACCAGCTTATAACATGGGGAAATTGGAAAATAAGTAGAAGTCAATAAAAATTTCGTCGAAGATACGAAATCATATGGTCGGACAGAAATAAAACGGGCGTATTTTTGGTGTCGTGCTACCTCATCGAGTAAATGGGCAAATGGGGTATCAAATGAAAGCTTAGAACGTCTTCATTAAGAATCTACTGGTCGGACAAACTTTACAAACTTCGACGAAATGTCTATTGACTTCTACTTACTTTTTCCAATTTCCTCATGGTATAAGCTGACACCAAAACACGCAACCGGAAGTGCAATTTAGCCGCCAAAAGGCCCAGGAAAAGTCTATCCGACCACTGGTTTTGAAAATTTCATGTCATTTACCATTTGATGGTGGCTAAATTTTCCACTCTGCTGATGAGGTAGGTTGCCTTCTGGACTATTAGAAAAGGTAAATCTAGAGAGCAAAACATTTCTCACTGAGGAACCACTTTTTCAACGTAGTTCATTGTATTGCTCGTTATCGCTGTCCTCCGGAATAATTATCAACTACAGCGCAAAAACTGCCCACAATCTTCTTCTTCGCTAAACGAAGAATCATATTCCAATAGTTGGTACTCGTTTTTGTGGCTATATGATTACGTGACTAACATGATCATTATCGTCGACCTAGACAATGAAGTTGTTATCGTTTTCTGCGGTACAAGGCTACAACCGTCATCCAGTCCGGGGCTCCTTCTGCAAGTTCTTTCCAGACTTCGGGCGTCCTAACCTATGCTATCTTTCCAGCGCAAATTTTACCATGAACTCATACGAGCTCTTCTGAGTCTACAAACATACACTGTTACTGTAGAGCAGCTACCAGCATATTTTTTCTTCCATATTGTTATCGGCTTCTACTATTGTCCCAAAGTAATTGAAGGACCGCACTATCTTGATCAAGTTTGTTTGTCGCATTCTCTCATGGTTTTGTTGGATGTAAATCGTAGAAATTTTTCCATTTCCCGCCTTTGGGTTATCTGATCCATTGTCGATTTAGCTAGTTTCCGTGTATGGGCCTATTCGATCAGAATCCGTATCTAGCGGCTGGGCCGCTTCCGTGCGATTTGTTGTTCATAAATAACGACGCCATCGCTCAAAAACTTTCATCCCCTTGAGGGTTATTTTTTTCATACTTCCAATGTCGTGTTCATTTTTATCTAACCAGAAACCGTTTTTTTTTCACGATTAAGATATGATCAAGTTTTCCGAAACCGATCTAAATCAGTTTGTACCGCACCACGCAAACTTTTCGGGTTGGAGTCATAGCCCCTAAAAATCAAAATTTCAAAAACCCGAAATCCCGAGATTCCAAAGTACCGAAAACCCTTGGACTGTTCTTGTCTCCCGAGCATTTCACATCTTTTGTAATTTCACTTTGAATTTGCCTGATTAAAATAATAGTTCAATTTGATTGTATTTCAAGAAACCGATGTCACTTTTTTTTTTTTTGAATTTTCAAAAGGCCTTTAAACAGTGAATACACAAGAACATTGCTCGCAAGTTGAATCGATACAACTGATTAAAAAAAACCATTGCATGCATTTATTTCATTCACAATGGTAGCTAAGTTAAAGTTATTAGCGTTTATAACCTAATTAGTGAGTTCTAATCGATTCATAGGAACAAAGTATTTAAGATAGAAGAATTTCTGAGAATAAAGCGAAAAATCAAGGGTGTCTAATACTTTTGGCCAAGGCTGAATGTTTCAAGCTTTTAGTCTTATCAAGAATTACGTAATATCCCAACAAAGATTGACTCACTATTTCAACTCGTTTGAAATGCTCCCATCCAACTCCCTTTTATTGCAATAAAAAGAAGCCTCTGTCTTTTTTCTGGCTCGAGACTATTTCTGTACCAAATTTCAATCAAATCGTTTCACATGATCGATCATACCATGTAGAACGTGTGGGTCAACCTAATTCACAGCCCACGGAGAAATGTGTATGTGGTGTGCCAAAAGAAGAATTAACTCCAAAAATAATAAAGGACAAAAACTACTACTGCTAAAGAACTACGGTCCTATTAACGAAACACAGTAAAGAAGCTTGACATAGTTTCGTGAACAAAATTAGGATTTTTCGGTGCGATAGATATTTACGTTTTAAACAAGTACAATGTCTGAAAATGTAGTTTGATGCATACTAGTTCCATGTTAAGAACCAAGACTTAAAAAACGATGGTGAGGCTGATGACAGTGTTAGGGAAATCTTATGTCGGAATTTAATCATTGAAAACAAATTGTTAGTAGGCAAACATGCAAAAGGATAAGAAACACATTTTTTTTTGATGAAAATAAAAATATTTGACGAAATTTTCAAACGAAATTGAATATTCGTAGGTGTATTAATATATTTTGCTGTAGTGGGAAAAGCATTTTTTTGTTTTTAACATTTGCATTTCAATTGGAAATAAAATTGATTCTAGAGAACACCTATTCCTCTTCCTCTGACTCCTGGTATCTCCCATTCATTGGCATTTTAACGTCATTAATATAAGTTTCGGGATCATAATGAATATTGCCATAATCGCCTTTCCAGTAACGTTTCCTAGCTTTCCGTTTCCGTTTAGCTTTACGTGACCTTCTTCTACCTTTTCGTAAATGCAAATAATAAATTGATGTAGCTTCTTCCACTACCTCATCATACATATCCTCAAAACCCCAATACAAACTTCTGCTAGGCCTTGCCAAACACGGAAGTTTTCGATTATCTGAACTCTGATCATCGTACTTTGGTATTTTCCACTTCAACGGATAAAGTCTCTCCCATATATCAAAGCGTTCCAAAAACAATCCTTCATTCATAACCAGCTCTTCTCCGATTTCCAAAAAGTTTTCCTTCGTCAAATCTAATGGCTCCCAATCAACGGCCTTGAGGTATTCATCCTCAGGATTATTTGGGTTTCTATTTAAATCGAAATCAATTAAGTCATTCGTGTAATGGTTTGTCATAACAAAGTTTACCCAGTTTCAGCAAATTGTGAAACGATTCTTGTTAGTCTCTCAACTGTCTTGTCTTCAGGATCAGTTTTTTTGTAAACTGGAGGTATGTACGTGTTATCATCAGGATATAAAAAGTCGCTGAAGCTTGCCTTATACGAGTATCGATAGTAATAAACGGGCACATATCTTGCTGCAAGATGGGCGAATCGGTGAACCGGAAAACCAATAATTGCATCACTGAAAAGCTAAGAATAAATTGTTAAGTCGTTTAATTAAACATTCCACATCGGTGTTAACCTTTCCAAACGGTTCGAACGGAATATCACTGCCCAAAGTCTGGTTCTGGAGGTATTCACGTCGAAGAACAGTGCTGACGTACTTCGATTTTGGTGTATTTCTTTCGTATTTGAGAATTATTGGCGCTTGTATTTCCCAATCTTCGTTCAATTTGTTCGTCAAGTTCTTATCTTGGAGCATAACTGTAAAACAAATTATCCATATATCAATGAGAAGACCGTGTAATACCCTTTCATTGAGCTTACCTTTTGCGATTCTCACAAATTCATCATTGGTCATTCCAACAATGAGTGGGGTTCTCTGGAATCGTCCCTCTTGAAAAGCTTCGGTAGGGTCTTCAACAAGGAATCTTTCTTGTCCGTGATCTTTTTCGATTACTTGGAGCATATAGAAGCCAAGGTTGTATAAATCCAGGAACATCCTTACGAATTCCTCAGCTGGTGTCTGAAAAATTCGGAAATTCAAATCACTCACAAAAGCGGAAACCAAAAGTGTTCCTACCTTCCTCAAACATTGCATCATATCATTGAAATTTGTTGTAGAACAATTAACTAGTTCGGCTTGCTTCTTGGCCAAGTCCAATTGATTTTCGGGATATTTCTCGAGTGGTATCGGCGATGCACTCATTGCAATTCCCCTATGAAACAATCCCTTCGACATCGGCGACATCATATGAAAACCAACACTCACACTTCCGGCAGCAAGCAATGTCACTGAATTTGGATCGCCTCCGAAGTTTTGTATGTGCTGGTTAACCCAACGCAAAGCCAGAACCTGATCTTTGAGGCCAGCATTGCCAGGTGCATCAGGTGTTCCCGTGGCTAAAAATCCCAATGCTCCCAAACGATAACCGATTGTCACAAGCACTATATCACGGTCCATTAGAAATTGAGGGCCGGCAAATGATTTACTGAGTGCAGAGAATACATCAATGGAGACAACAACTGGCTTCAGAATATTTGGACTGAGATTTTTCGTGTAGACATTCAATCGAAGGCAATCTTCTGAGTTGTCGGTTGAATTGAAGGGCTCTTGTGGACATTGGGGGCCATCTTCAGTCCCATCGAAGGTATTTGGTTTCCAGGCCTCGGCTGGTTGAGGATTCTTGAAGCGTAAGTCGCCGACCGGAGACTTGCCATAGCGGATACCTCGAAATGCATTGAAATCTTTTCCCAAACGAGATCTCAAAACAACTCCACGAATTGCACCTAAACCCGTCGAAACTTGGATTGCGTTCGCGTTCCAAGAACTAATAGCGACACAGAATACGATCCAAAGAGTTGTCATTTTGAGTTATGACTGAGTAGTTTAAGTGATTTATTTGGCTTTTATTTAGTTTTCAAGACGAAGTTAAAGGCGTTTAAATGTAATTCGACTTGTTCCACTTGATTTTTGTTTGCAACACAAGGTCATGTCAGAGCCGTATTCGGAAGGGGGTAAGATTTTTGACTTTTAAAATTTTTCACAAAGTGAAGTTTAAACCAGAACACAATCACGTTTTTGATTTTGCTCAAAGAATATATATTTTTTTAAATTGTTTGTCTTCCCTTTTATTTTCGACACTTGTTTTGTCTTCGTTTTTTAGTTCATTCGGTTCGTATTGTTTTAGAAAACAACTAGTTGCCCATTAAAAGTCTAGTTCGTTAAATAAAAATTAAAATAATTAAATGCAACTTGAAGGTTCCCTGACTAATTAAATTATATCATGCTTCATGCTATGATATGTATGTACAAGTACATACACAAAACAAATTCTACTGGGATAAAGTTCCCTTTTTGAAGCATTTTTTACTTGAAATAGATGCAATAAAGACTTGTATCATAGACAGAAACCAAAAACTGGACAAGTGCGAGATAAACTCGCTCGAGGAGGGTTCCGTACTCGATTATCCGACCCTATTTTTTTTTAGTTTTTAAGGAAATTTTTATATAACATTTTCTTGGCCAATAATTTGAATAGTTTTTCTAAATATTTCCTTCAATAACTTAGAAACTGTTTATCTTAAAAATATGGAAGCAACATTTTCGGATCACTTGTACTCTAGAAAATGTGTACCAAATTTGATTGCAATCAGCTTAGCAGACTAAGAAATCGCTTGTGAAAGACGAATGAACAGAAAACGAAGTGACGTTATAAGGGTTTCGTTTACACTCTGTGTACGGAACCCTAATAAATATTCGGATTACATCATCACTGTAATTTTTTATAGATACGGACAGTGATTTTATCTAAACAGTACTTAATCACGCCTTCGGTCGCGAACAGTAGGGCCAGTGATTCCCTATTGATCATCAAGAGAGCTGATCTAAAGCGATCCACTGTCTCCTTCTCAACCTTTGGAACTTTCCAGTCGTGAGTGGGAAGGCTTGGATTACTCGTTTTGATTAGCTTAAGAATCGTGTCTGGGCAGTTGTTTAACGCCGGGACCATTATACGTTCTCTTGGTTGCCAAAGAATGTTATCCCTTGTAACGACCTCGAGCTTGGCACCCGGCCAGACTTTTGGCAGTCCATTGAGAGCAGCCCTGTTAGATCTCTGATCAACACACGCGATGAATCTGATACGATTCTGGTACCAACCTGCATCGACTGTGTCTGGGAGAGGTCCCGGGTTCTCCTCGATGACAGATAAAAATCTGAAACCAAGAAGAGCCTTGACGTCTGCCCATTGATCGTGGGAGATGTTATCATCCACAGACCCCTATCAATGACTACAAATATGATATATTATGCCTTTAAGCGCGTCGGGTGTGGATCTTCCGCCCTTGGGACAGCCCTTGGTGTACCACTGACCGGTAGTTCCTTCAAAAAAAGGTTGCGTCCAGTAGATGGAATGGGATTCCCGCTACTAGTGGCAACCACAGGGCTGATAAATTGTTCACATTCCTGAGTTGACTCGACAGCCTTCCCAAGAGATGTGACCGCATTACCAGCGCGATTTATTTGTAGGACGATTTTTCTATTTTCGTTTTTCATATTGTTTCCACGAGGAAAGACAGTTAGCCCTGGCAGAGCCGCTTGCCGGGGTAAGGCAAAAATATGATGGACTTTGCCACAACATCCGAAAGAGCTCGTTAATGGCTGGTTTATCCCCCAGCCTTCCATTCTTCGGCACGGTTTTCATACAAAATATACGCTTACGCCACCACTGAAATTAGGAACCTCTAAACTATGATTCAATTGGGTCTCCGAACGTTGTACTATTGAGGAGTTACGAACAATTCGGCTTAGCTGATTTCCATACCGCACTAAAAACGCACAGGACTACTATGGTGATAATTGCCCACCCGGCACTCAATTGGAGGGTTTGAAGAGGATTTTTACCATGCAAAAAAAAAATTGGGGTATATTTGCATTACATATTCTTGGATACTGTATACAAATAAATTTTAAGACATTTTTGAAAAATTTTATACATGAAAAATTAATTAAAAAAAAACGCTCTACTATATTCTTAAAGAAATTCGAAAAATCAACAATTTCTTAAGAAATTCAATGACATTAACTTTTTTCAAGTAAAATTTATTTTTGAGGTACATATCACAATTTAAATTTATATTTATGAATTTTTAACATGTTTATTATTTTTGAATGTTTTTTCGTGAGTTATTGCTTGGATTACAGGAGCAAGTTCGTACGACCCAGTCTTGCACTTTTTTATAGCTCTAGTGCTTTTGGATGTATTTCAAAAGATTTTTTGTAGGCTTCTTTAATTATAAATATGACGCATATTCTCGGCGGCCGTTATTTCCATTTCAAACGGAAATTAAGGTTCTTCTGATTTTTTGTCTTCTACTTTATCTAACTGCACCTCTTTGTCTGTTTCATTGCCTTCTACTTCATTTGACGGCACCTCTTCCTCTGTTTTATTGCCTTCTACTTTATTTGACGGCACCTCTTTCTCTGTTTTATTGCCTTCTGCTTTATTTAACGGCACCTGTTTCTCTGTTTTATTGCCTTCTACTTTTTTTAACGGCACCTCTTTCTCTGTTTTATTGTCTTCTACTTTTCTTAATTGCACCTCTTTCTCTGTTTTATTGCCTTCTACTTTTTTTAACGGAACCTCTTTCTCTGTTTTATTGCCTTCTAGTTTTTTTAACGGCACCTCTTTCTCTGTTTTATTTTCTTCTACTTTTTTTAACGGCACCTCTTTCTCTGTTTTATTGTCTTCTACTTTTTTTAACGGCACATCTTTCTCTGTTTTATTGCCTTCTACTTTTCTTAACGGCACCTCTTTCTCTGTTTTATTGTCTTCTACTTTTTTTAACGGCACCTCTTTCTCTGTTTTATTGTCTTCTACTTTTTTTAACGGCACCTCTTTCTCTGTTTTATTGTCTTCTACTTTTTTTAACGGCACCTCTTTCTCTGTTTTATTGCCTTCTACTTTTTTTAACGGCACCTCTTTCTCTGTTTTATTGCCTTCTACTTTTTTTAACGGCACCTCTTTCTCTGTTTTATTGCCTTCTACTTTTTTTAACGGCACCTCTTTCTCTGTTTGATTGCCTTCTACTTTTTTTAACGACACCTCTTTCTCTGTTTTATTGCCTTCTACTTTTCTTAACGGCACCTCTTTCTCTGTTTTATTGTCTTCTACTTTTTTTAACGGCACCTCTTTCTCTGTTTTATTGTCTTCTACTTTTTTAAACGGCACATCTTTCTCTGTCTTTTTGCCTTCTACTTTTCTTAACGGCACCGCTTTCTCTGTTTTATTGCCTTCTACTTTTTTTGACGGCACCTCTTTCTCTGTTTTATTGCCTTCTACTTTTTTTAACGGCACCTCTTTCTCTAATTTATTGTCTTCTACTTTTTTTAACGGCACCTTTTTCTCTGTTTTATCGTCGTCTACTTTTTTTAGCGGCACCTCTTTTGCTGTTTTATTGCCTTCTACTTTTCTTAACGGCACCTCTTTCTCTGTTTTACTGTCTTCTACTTTTTTTAATGGCACCACTTTCTCTGTTTTATTGCCTTCTACTTTTCTTAACGGCACCTCTTTCTCTGTTTTACTGTCTTCTACTTTTTTTAACGGCACCTCTTTCTCTGTTTTATTGCCTTCTACTTTATTTGGCGGCACCTCTTCCTCTTCCTCTGACTCCTGCTCTTCCTCTCTTTCCTCTTTGTATGGCTGCACAAAGTTAGTAATATGAGTTTCGGGATGATAATGCGTATTAATATATTTAGCAGATTTATATTTGCGTCTCCAGCTACGTTTCTTAGGTCTCCATCTCCTTCTCCGCCTCTTTCTCCGTCTCCGTTTAGATTTACGTGACTTTCTTCTACCTCCCCTTGAAATTGATGAAGCTAAATTCGCTACGTTATCATACACATCCTCCAGACCCCATATGTTACGTCTTCGAGACTTGTCACGTCTTCGAAACCTTGCCAAACACGGAAGTTTTAGATTATCTAAACTCTGATCATCGTACTCTGGTCCTTTCCACTTCAACGGATAAAGTCTCTCCCATATGTCAAAGCGTTCCAAAAACAATCCTTCATTCATAACCAGCTCTTCTCCGATATCCAAAAAGTTTTCCTTCGCCAAATCTAATGGGGTCCAATCAACGGCTTTGAGGTATTCGCCCTCAGGATTATTTGGATTTCTATTTTAATCGAAATTAATTAAGTCATTCGTGTAATGGTTTGTCATAACAAAGTTTACCCAGTTTCAGCAAATTGTGAAACGATTCTTGTTAGTCTCTCAACTGTCTTCTCTTCAGGATCAGTTTTTTTGTGAACTGGAGGTATGTACGTGTTATCTCCAGGATATAAAAAGTCGCTGAAGCGTCCTTTATACGAGTATCGATAGTAATAAACGGGCACATATCTTGCTGCAAGATGAGCGAATCGGTGAACCGGAAAACCAATAATTGCATCACTGAAAAGCTAAGAATAAATTGTTAAGTCTATTAATTAAACATTCCACATCGGTGTTAACCTTTCCAAACGGTTCGAACGGAATATCACTGCCCAAAGTCTGGTTCTGAAGATATTCACGTCGAAGAACTGTGCTGACGTACTTCGATTTTGGTGTATTTCTTTCGTATTTGAGAATTATTGGTGCCTGTGTTTCCCAATCTTCGTTCAATTTGTTCGTCAAGTTCTTATCTTGGAGCATAACTGTAAAACAAAATATCCTTAAATCAATGAGAAGACCGTGTAATACCGTTTCGTTGAACTAACGTTTTGCGATTCGCACAAATTCATCATTGGTCATTCCAACAATGAGTGGGGTTCTCTGGAATCGTCCCTCTTGAAAGGCTTCGGTAGGGTCTTCAACAAGGAATCTTTCTTGTCCGTGATCTTCTTCGATAACTTGGAGCATATAGAAGCCTAGGTTGTTTAAATCCAGGTACGTCCTTTCGAATTCCTCAGCTGGTGTCTGAAATTTCGGAAATTCAAATCACTCACAAAAGCGGAAACGAAAAGTGTTCCTACCTTCCTCAAACATTGCATCATATCATTGAAATTTGTTGTGGGACAATTGACTAGTTCAGCTTGCTTCTTGACCAAGTCCATTTGATTTTCGGGATATTTCTCTAGTGGTATCGGCGATGCACTCATTGCAATTCCCCTATGAAACAATCCCTTCGACATCGGCGACATCATATGAAAACCAACACTCACACTTCCGGCAGCAAGCAATGTCACTGAATTTGGATCGCCTCCAAAATTTTGTATGTGCTGGTTAATCCAACGCAAGGCCAGCACCTGATCTTTGAGGCCAGCATTGCCAGGTGCATCAGGTGTTCCCGTGGCTAGAAATCCCAATGCTCCCAAACGATAACCGATTGTCACAAGCACTATATCACGGTCCATTAGAAATTCTGGGCCGGCAAAGGATTTACTGTGTGCTCCTGTATGAAAGTAGACAACAACTGGCTTCAAAATATTTGGACTGAGATTTATCGTGTAGACATTTAATCGAAGGCAATCCTCTGAGTTGTCGGTTGAATTGAAGGGCTCTTGTGGACATTGGGGGCCATCTTCAGTCCCATCGAAGGTATTTGGTTTCCAGGCCTCGGCTGGTTGAGGATTCTTGAAGCGTAAGTCGCCGACCGGAGACTTGCCATAGCGGATACCTCGAAATGCGTTGAAATCTTTTCCCAAACGAGATCTCAAAACAGCTCCACGAATTGCTCCTAAAGTCGTCGAGACCTCGATTGCGTTCGCGTTCCAAGAACTAATAGCGATACAGAAAATGATCCAAAGAATTGTCATCTTGAGT
Source organism: Sphaerophoria taeniata (assembly GCA_943590905.1). Lineage (NCBI taxonomy): Eukaryota > Metazoa > Arthropoda > Insecta > Diptera > Syrphidae > Sphaerophoria > Sphaerophoria taeniata. Next base: position 49,323,433 of record OX016540.1, read on the forward strand.
TATGACTGAGTAGTTTTAGTCTTGTATTTGGCTTTTATGAAGTTTCAAAGACGAAGTTAAAGGCATTTAAATGTAATTCGACTTGTTCCACTTAATTTTTGTTTGCATAACCCAAGGTCAAGTGCAGAGCCGTATTCAGAAGGGAATTTTGAACTTTAAAATTATCTCTAACGTGAAGTTTAAACCAATGCGTTCTCCAAAGAAAATAAAAAGAAAATAAATAGAGTGACGCGACAGTTCTTGAAGAGCCAAGGCCTAAGTGGCTTACTCTCATCAACAATTCCCTGAGTGCGTGTAAATAATTGAGGGGACCTACAATTTAACGCCGATTCCGAACGGCAGAGTTGAGAAGCACTTTTTCATGACAGATTGATACCTTCGGAAGATTTGTTAGATCTTCGCAAGAGGCAGTGCCCGTGAAAGATGAAATAAAAACTTTATGGGTGCGAGTAGGACTCGAACCCACGACGTTCTGCTTAGCAGCCAACGCACCTTACCACTAAGCTACGGGCAACTGCTCTCCGCAGAATATAGCTTTTTAAAATTGTTTGTCTTCTTTTGTGTTTTCGACACTTGTTCTGTACTCGTTTTTGTAGATCATTCGGTTTGTATTGTTGTAGAAAGCAGCTAGTTGCCTAACCGGCGCGCGTCCTAACCTATGCTTGGCTTAGGCCTTGGCTCTTCAAGAGCTATCGCGCCACTCTATTTATTTTTTTAGTGCAAAAAAACATGACAAAATCAACATAAAACATTTAAGAAAGCGGAAAACTGGTTTTTAGAATTATTTTTAGTTGAATTTTACTTAAATTAGAAACAAACAGTTATGAGTTCCAGTTTACCCATACGTGTCAAAGACTCATGCATTTCATAATTAGTTCGGTGAATATGGATGTTAATCAGATCCTGACTACGGAGATTATAACCTCCCCCTCGAAAGCAAAACAAAATTTTACAGAGAAGTTCAGGAGCATCAGTGACTCCAGTTTAAATTTGATGGAAAAATACAATATCATGAGAGAGTAATGAACTTAAACAAACCATTTTGTACTTTTAATAAAATTACAGAGACATCTTGTGTTGATCGTTGCCAGTTCACTGGTATTATCGAAGAAGGAATTACCGAGATAGTTATTCCTTCTATTGGAGAGTTCCGGACATGTACATAGGAGGTGTTGGACTGTTCCCTCTTCCTTCTCATCCAAGCAGCTTGACAGAAGTCCTTTGTGGCCCGGCACCCAAATGAGTTGAATGTTAAACTGTTCTGTCATCTCATTTAGAGATGATCGACAGCCGTGGACTATTAGAGCGTTTGTGGAGACAGACGCGAGAGATTTGAGAGCGACTTGGCTGTCCGAGAAGATACGTATATTCTTGCAAGATATAACGTTTTCTTCGAGCCAGGATAGTGCCTCTTTTAGCGCCATTACTTCTGTCTGGAACATACTACATTGATTGGGGAGTTTATACTGACTGAGATTCAGTTGTTTCGAGTAGATACAACTTCCAACGCCGTAGTCGGTCTTTGAACCGTCTGTATAGAAGTGTATCGCATTTTCTTCTTGAGGTCCTCCTTCTTCCCAAAAGGATCTTGAAGGAATGGAAACATGGAAGTTATTATCGAAAACCATATTTGGGGTGGTTAGTCTAAGCGGTCTGGGATAGATTTGAAATTTTCTATGATAGTGGTCTGACCAGTATTGTTACTGATCCGTCTCACGCATGGTTTCGCTGCCATTGAAGTATCTCTAAAGCTGCTGTTGGTGTTGCGCCAAGTGCTCCCGTGATGTACAGACCAATGCGTCCAATGCGGTCCACCAGACGACAACTTCATAAATGAGTATTGGTCTGATTACCGAAGTGTATAGCCATTGGGTTATTTTTGGGGAGAAGCCCCATTTTGAGCCTAATGACCTTTTCAAGTAAAGAGTGCTACAGGTAGTATTCTTTACTCTTCCCTCAGTATTTGCCTTCCAATTTTTTTTTTCTAAAATGAGGACTAAATATTGAGCTTGGTCGGAAAAGCTAAGGATTATTCCTTTTATCGTGGGTGGGCTAAATTGAGGAATTTTGTACCTTCTCGTAAAGAGTACTAGTTCCGTTTCATGTGGATTGACGTCCAAGCCACAATGCATAGGCAATCACCTTGAAACCTTCTGCTTCCAATGATGTTAGGAGATCGCTTACTACCATGTTCCATAAAAGAGGCGTAAGGACTCCACTTTGGGGGGTGCCTCGATTCACTGATCTGGTGGTAGTAAAATTCCTCATGCTGGAAGTGATTGTATTGCTATTAAGCATGAGTTCTATTAGATCAATGAGTGATTTCTCTCTTTGCAGCTTGTCCATTGCTGTTGTGATCGCCTGGTAGCTGGAAAGCTACTAGGTAATATTCTTTGTATTTGAGGGAATATTCAATACTACGCACCAGCGCATGAAGTGCTGTTTCTACTGATTTTCTCTTAGAGTACCTACGCATGTTGAGTTGTAGAAATGAGACATGGTTTCAAGTTATGTCTGATGTGAATTTCAATCAATCTTTCCAGGGTTTTAAGAAGGAAGGATGATCGGCTGATTGGTCGTAGATCTTAAGGGTTAACGTGAGAGGGTTTCCCTGCTTTTGGAATGAAGACTACTTTTGCCATTCTCCAGGCTTTGGGAATATATCTCAACCTCACCCAGCTAGACAGAATGATCTCCAATGGTGGAATGATCATGTTTGAGCAAATTTGTAATTCGGCAGGAATGATTCCGTCTGGCCCTGGAGACTTATACCGATCAAAGCTATCTACAGCCCAGTTTTTCTATATCGTTTGTAATGGGTTGAGACTCAGATGTTAAGTCGTTTAAAATGTATTTTTTTCAGATAAAATATATTTTTGAGGTAGGTACATATTACAATTTAAATTTATATTTAAAAAAATTTTACATGTTTTTATTTTTTAATGTTTTTTTGTGAGTTGTTGTTTGGATTACAGGAGCAAGTTCGTACGACCCAGTCTTGCACCTTTTTTTTTATAGCTCTAGTGCTTTTGGATGTATTTCAACTTTTTTTGTAGGCCTCTTTAGTTATAAATATGACGCATATTTCCGGCGGCCGTTATTTCCATTTCAAATGGAAATTAAGGTTCTTCTGGTTTTTTGTCTTCTTCTTTATCTAGCGGCACCTCTTTCTCTGTTTTATTGGCTTCTACTTTATTTGACGGCACATCTTTCTCTGTTTTATTGCGTCTCCGGCTATGTTTCTTAGGTTTCATTCTCCGTTTATATTTACGTGGCCTTATTCTAGGTTGTCTTGGAAGATTTGAAGCTAATTTCGCTACGTTATCATAAACATCATCCAGTGACAAATGGGGTCTGTCACTTCTGCGAGGCCTTGTCAAACACGGAAGTTTTAGATTATCTAAACTCTGATCATCGTACTTTGGTTCTTTCCACTTCAACGGATAAAGTCTCTCCCGTATGCCAAATCGTTCAAAAAACAATCCTTCATTCATGACCAGCTCTTCTCCGATATCCAAAAAGTTTTCCTTCGTCAAATCTAATGGTTTCCATTCAACGGCTTTGAGGTATTCGTCCTCAGGATTATTTGGATTTCTATTTAAATCGAAATTAATTAATTCATTCGTGTAATGGTTTGTCATAACAAAGTTTACCCAGTTTCAGCAAATTGTGAAACGATTCTTGTTAGTCTCTCAACTGTCTTCTCTTCAGGATCAGTTTTTTTGTGAACTGGAGGTATGTACGTGTTATCTCCAGGATATAAAAAGTCGCTGAAGCTTGCCTTATACGAGTATCGATAGTAATAAACGGGCACATATCTTGCTGCAAGATGGGCGAATCGGTGAACCGGAAAACCAATAATTGCATCACTGAAAAGCTAAGAACTAATTGTTAAGTCGTTTAATAAAACATTCCACATCGGTGTTAACCTTTCCAAACGGTTCAAACGGAATATCACTGCCTAAAGTCTGGTTCTGGAGGTATTCACGTCGAAGAACAGTGCTGACGTACTTCGATTTTGGTGTACTTCTTTCGTATTTCAGAATTATTGGCGCCTGTGTTTCCCACTCTTCGTTCAATTTGTTCGTCAAGTTCTTATCTTGGAGCATAACTGTAAAACAAAATATCCATAAATCAATGAGAAGACCGTGTAATACCGTTTCACTGAACTTACCTTTTGCGATTCGCACAAATTCATCAGTCGTCATTCCAACAATGAGTGGGGTTCTCTGGAATCGTCCGTCTTGAAAGGCTTCGGTAGGGTCTTCAACAAGGAATCTTTCTTGTCCGTGATCTTCTTCGATAACTTGGAGCATATAGTAGCCTAGGTTGTTTAAATCCAGGTACGTCCTTTTGAATTCCTCAGCTGGTGTCTGAAATTTCGGAAATTCAAATCACTCACAAAAGCGAAAACAGAAAGTGTACCTACCTTCCTCAAACATTGCATCATATCATTGAAATTTGTTGTAGAACAATTGACTAGTTCGGCTTGCTTCTTTGCCAAGTCCAATTGATTTTCGGGATATTTCTCGAGTGGTATCGGCGATGCACTCATTGCAATTCCCCTATGAAACAATCCCTTCGACATCGGCGACATCATATGAAAACCAACACTCACACTTCCGGCAGCAAGCAATGTCACTGAATTTGGATCGCCTCCGAAATTTTGTATGTGCTGGTTAACCCAACGCAAAGCCAGAACCTGATCTTTGAGGCCAGCATTGCCAGGTGCATCAGGTGTTCCCGTGGCTAGAAATCCCAATGCTCCCAAACGATAACCGATTGTCACAAGCACTATATCACGGTCCATTAGAAATTCAGGGCTGGCAAAGTATTTACTGTGTGCTCTTGGATGAAAGGAGACAACACATGGCTTCAAAATATTTGGACTAAGATTTTTCGTGTAGACATTCAATCGAAGGCAATCTTCTGAGTTGTCGGTTGAATTGAAGGGCTCTTGTGGACATTGGGGGCCATCTTCAGTCGCATCGAAGGTATCTGGTTTCCAGGCTTCAGCTGGTTGAGGATTTTTGAAGCGTAAGTCGCCGACCGGAGACTTGCCATAGCGGATACCTCGAAATGCATTGAAATCTTTTCCCAAACGAGATCTTAAAACAACTCCACGAATTGCACCTAAACTAGTCGAGACTTCGATTGCGTTCGCGTTCCACGAACTAATAGCGATATAGAAAATGACCCAAAGAGTTGTCATTTTGAGTAATGACTGAGTAGTTAGTGATTTATTTGGCTTTTATTTAGTTTTCAAGACAAAGTTAAAGGCGTTTAAATGTAATTCGACTTGTTTCACTTGATTTTTGCTTACATAACCCAAGGTCAAGTGCAGAGCCGTATTCAGAAGGGGGTAAGAGTTTTAAAATGATCTGTAACGTGAAGTTTAAACCAATGTGTTCTCCAGAGAATATAGCTTTTTAAAATTGTTTGCCTTCTCTTCTGTTTTCGATATTAGTTCTGTACTCGTTTTTGTAGATCATTCGTTTTGTATTGTTGGATGCCAATTAAAAGTCAACTTCTTTGGAAGTAAATAATTAAACGCATCTTTAAGGTTCCCTGACTAATTGAATTGTATCATGCTTCATGCTATGATATGTACGTAAGTAAAATTGTGGTTGAAAACAAAACTAATTTTGAAATAATTAGCTGAACTTGCGTCTAGAGGCTGAACTGGGTCGAGTGATCTTGAACTCCAATTTTCTGGACAAAGAATAGAGAATATCCTAACCTATGCTTTCTTTCCAGCGCAAATTTTACCATGAGCTTATACTAGCTCTTATGAGTCTACAAACTTATTCTGTTGTTATAGAGCAGCTGCCAGCATATGTTTTCTTCCATATTGTTATCGGCTGATACTACTGTCCCAAAGTAATTGAAGGATCGCACTATTTTGATAAAGTTTGTTTGTCGAATTCTCTTATTTATTTATGTATTCAATCTACGATTTGAGAAATCCACAGATTATGCTTATTTCCCAATATATGTACAGATTTCAATTAATTTATACGTATTAACTATTTAATAATAGACAAAGAGATTCTTTAAAATGAGATCTAGTATAAACTTTATCTAAATTATTATTGTAATAAAGGTTGAAAAATTTACAGCAATGAGAAATTGGTTAACTCTGACCATAATTAGTAGAATGAGGGTTTTCATAAATAAATGGTCTCAACCTCAGCGACCGAGTTGGTGCATAAATATTAATTGAAGAAAGCAGAAATTCACAATCAATATCATTTGTAATTATATCCCGAATAAATAACACACTATACATTCTACGTCTTGATTCCAGAGTCTATATGCCAAGTAATAAACATCTACTTCTGTAGGTAAGATTAACACTATTATTGGCAGAAAATTGTCTTAAAGCAAATCTTAAAAAGTTTTTTTGAATGTTTTCAATCCGATCAATTAATTTTTTAAATTCAGGTTTCCAAATAACTACAGCATATTCCAATAATGGACGAACAATAGAACAATAAATAGCTTTTTAAGAGTATAAGCATCTTTGAAATCACTGGAATTTCGCTTGAAAAAACCCAACATACTGTTCGACTTAGAAACAATGTCAGAAACATGTGAATCAAAGCTTAGTTTCGCATCAAAAATTATGCCAAGGTCTTTAACTTCATGGACTCTGGATAATTTAAATCCACATAAGGTGTAATCAAAGATAACCTGGTTTGAAAGACGACTGTAAGTTAACAGAACATTTAGATAAGTTGAGATTTAAATCATTTTGTTGAATATAAATCAATCTTATGGTTTCCGTGTATGGGGCTATTCGATCAGGATCCGTATCCAGTGGCCGGGTGATTTGTTGTTCATAAATAACGACGCCATTGCCCAAAAACTTTCATCCTCTTGAGGGTAATTTTTTCACACTTCGAATGTCGTATTTATTTACATCCAACCAGATATTCATCACGGTTAAGATATGATCCAGTCTTCCGAAACCGATCTAAAGCAGTTTGTACCACACAACGCGAATATTTCGGGTTGGGGTCATAATCCCTAAAATCAATATTTCAAAAACCCAAAATCCCGAGATTTCAGAGTCCCGAAAATCAAAAAACCCAGAGTCCCTAAGACACAAAATTACGAAACCCAAAATCCAGAAACAGAAATCCCGAAAAATTATATACGTAAAATGAAAAAAATGGTCAAATTTTCAGGAATTTGGCATGGGGATTTTGGGAAGCGGTAGTTCGGCCCCTGATGTATTTAATGTGAACAAAATATTTTTGTATTGGTCTAAAGCGGTACTTTTCATAGAACGGTTTTTTTTTTTTATTCAATTCAACTTTGAAACTAGCCTAATTAATTCTACTTATATATAACTTACTGGTAGTGTCCAACCGAAGGTCGATTTTCTGCCGAAGCCGAAGCCGAAGGTTGAATGAAGTGAAGAATTCTCATTTCGAATAAGAAAAAAATATTTTATATTTATCTTATTCAAAAATTGATTTTTTTTCGGCGCCTACTACGATTTTCGATATCAACAAAAAGTGCCAGGCAATTTAAAAAATTCAAAATTGAAATTTTTGTCTAGTTTGTTTTTGTGTTATTTAACACTGCAGTTAGGCTGCGTCCGTCAATTCCATTTATGTTGTTTGAACAACGATAGCAACGTAGATAGGGTAAGTTCGGGCATTATGGCGCACCGGGCATTATGGCGCACCACTCAAACGTCATAGTTCCAAAATTCTAATTTAAATAAAACCAATGCAAACATATCGGTCTTTCCTTAACACGTGTCCAGTGAACATCGGTCGTCGATACGACGAAATTAACAGAAGGAAAAAATTTTTTTTTGCGTTTTTGGTGCGTTTTTTAATTTCGCTTTATTTTTAGATTCGTGTTTCTCGGTAAGTAGACAACGCAGGTGTTCGATGTATAGACTATAGAGCAAAATACAGAACATAGTTTCAGTTTTATTGTGTAACGGGAAATATTTGAAATAGTGTTTTCGGGTAATATGGCGCATATGCTATGAGGGCATTATGGCGTGATTGCGCCATAATGCCCTTATGAAGTTTTTATATAAAGTGTAGTTTCCTACCTCGATCTCTTCGTCTCTTCTATTTTTTTTTTATTTCTGTACGTGTTGCATAGCTATGTAAATGATAGATACAAAGTGCATGTTTCAACTTTAAGTTATCAATAATTATTTCAGAAATGCCAAATATCCGCCCAACAAATAAAGGGATTCGAGACAAATGGGAAGAAGACCATTTACTTGCTGCTATTGAAGAAAAGGGACGATTGCATGCAGTATGTCTTTCGCGGACACTGGTCCCACGACTCCTGCACTGGATTTAAGAGCACATGTGATTAATGTGGGCGTTCAAATCAGAAATAAAATTTCTGCGCCATATTGCCCTTAAGGGTGCGCCATATTGCCCGCATGTAGGGCAATATGGTTTTTTTTTAAGCTTTTTTTGAATTAATTTTAATTTTGTTTATTTCGTTGAATTACTATTTTAATTTTATTTATTTATGTTCCTATTTTGTCTTATTAAATATTCTCGATATCAATAAAAAAATTCTTCGGCTTCAGCCAAAACTTCGGCCTATTTTATACCGAAGCCGAATGTTGTTTTTTTGGCCGAATTCGACCGAAGCCGAAGCCGAAGGTTCGGTCGGACACTACTTACTGTCCCTAATCGGGCGCTCTAAGCAATCCGCTTTTTCGTTATTTGTTTATTTATTTATTCAATACGTTAAATTCTAACGGTTACATAAGAAAAAAAGCTTACAAACTAAATTAAAAATAACAAGAAAGAAAAACATGTTTAAATTAAGTTGTCAATATTAACTTCATGAATTTACAATATAAAATCTTGATTTGAAATTGAACGTGCTTACATTATCATCGTTTGAAACGATTAAGTCATTATTTTTATTATAAACATTAATAAAAGATTAACAGGACTATTCATACCGTAGTTTGACCTACTAAATGTGTTACTGTCTTCTAGAGAATAGTTACTTACGTTGAAATTTAAATGCAAAGAATCGTTGAAGCTAAAATTGAACCATTTATAACACCAACAGTAAAACAAAATTGCAAGTAAGCTCAAGTCGGAAGGTTAATAAGTTTAAGACGATCAGTATATGGTGGTAAGTTATATCTATCAGGCCAATACAAAAATAGAAGACAAAATCTCAGGAACCTTCTTTGGACAGACCTTAAAAACGAGACATATAGGGAATTAAGAACATGTGTGTCATGAAATTCACGTCCAAATCTTTAAATGAAGCCAAGAGTCATGTAAGCTTTATTAATTACAAAGTCAAAGTGATTACTGAAAGAAAGTTTAGAGTCTAAAACTACACCAAGATCAGAAATACAAGAAATTTTACAAAAAGCAGACAAATTTAATAAATAAGAATAATCAATAATATTTTTCTTACAAGTAAGACACATAGCCTTACATTTATCACTATTTAAGACAAGACCATTATTATTACACCATTCACCAAATCTATTGAGATCTTCTTGTAGAAGATCAGAGTCATTCTTCGAAAAATTTTCACGTCATCAGCATTAATGAGATTATGAATTTTCTCAAAAAAAAAAAGTCCGATCAGCGTAATTTTTGTTTTTGAAAGTACGTACAGTTGTGGCGGACTAAGTAAGAACGATAATGTTTTAGCCTTATTATGTTACTTCTAATCAATATTTTGTTGGATATCCTTTGATTTTAATAACAGCCTTGCATCGCCTTGTCATTGAGTCAATTAAATCTTGAAACTTTTTGGGTGTGATGTTACTCCAAGCTGATTTTGCAATTTCATACAATTCGTCAAAATTTCTTATTTTGTACTTTTTTGTGAGTTATTGTTTGGATTACAGGAGCAAGTTCGTACGACCCAGTCTTGCACTTTTTTTATTAGCTCTAGTGCTTTTGGATGTATTTCAACAGATCTTTTGTAGGCCTCTTTAGTTATAAATATGACGCATATTTTTGGTGGCCGTTATTTCCATTTCAAATGGAAATTAAGGTCCTTCTGGTTTTTTATCTTCTACTTTATCTGACGGCACATCTTTCTCTGTTTTATTGCCTTTTTTTGGCCGCTCCTCTTCCTCTTCCTCTGACTCCTGGTCTTCCTCTCTTTCATGTCTCTGTGGCTGTGCTAAGTTAGTAATATGAGTTTCGGGATGATAATGCGTATTAACATATTTAGCCTTTTTGCGTCTCCTGTTACGTTTCTTAGGTTTAGTTTTCCGTGCCCGTTTAGATTTACGTGACTTTCTTCTACCTCCCCTTGCAAGATTTGAAGCTAATTTCGCTACGTTATCATAAACATCCTCCAGACCCCATATGTCACTTCTGCGAGGCCTTGCCAAACACGGATGTTTTAGATTATCTAAACTCTGATCATCGTACTTTGGTCCTTTCCACTTCAACGGATAAAGTCTCTCCCATATGTCAAAGCGTTCCAAAAACAATCCTTCATTCATAACCAGCTCTTCTCCGATATCCAAAAAGTTTTCCTTCGCCAAATCTAATGGGGTCCAATCAACGGCTTTGAGGAATTCGTCCTCAGGATTATTTGGATTTCTATTTAAATCGAAATTAATTAAGTCATTCGTGTAATGGTTTGTCATAACAAAGTTTACCCAGTTTCAGCAAATTGTGAAACGATTCTTGTTAGTCTCTCAACTGTCTTGTCTTCAAGATCAGGTGATATGTACGTGCTGCGAAGCAAGTACCACAAATCATCATGATGAACTGAACCATATGCCGTATCTCCAGGATATAAAAAGTCGATAAAGCGTCCCTTAGACGAGTATCGATAGTAATAAACGGGCACATATCTTGCTGCAAGATGGGCGAATCGGTGAACCGGAAAACCAATAATTGCGTCACTGAAAAGCTAAGAATAAATTGTTAAGTCGGTTAATTTAACATTCCACATCGGTGTTAACCTTTCCAAAGGGTTCGAACGGAATATCACTGCCCAAAGTCTGGTTCTGAAGATATTCACGTCGAAGAACTGTGCTGACGTACTTCGATTTTGGTGTATTTCTTTCGTATTTGAGAATTATTGGCGCCTGTATTTCCCACTCTTCGTTCAATTTGTTCGTCAAGTTCTTATCTTGGAGCATAACTGTAAACCAAAATATCCATAAATTAATGAGAAGACCGTGATACCCTTTCATTGAGCTTACCTTTTGCGATTCTCACAAATTCATCATTGGTCATTCCAACAATAATTGGGGTTCTCTGGAATCGTCCCTCTTGAAAGGCTTCGGTAGGGTCTTCAACAAGGAATCTTTCTTGTCCGTGATCTTTTTCGATAACTTGGAGCATATAGTAGCCAAGGTTGTTTAAATCCAGGAACGTCCTTACGAATTCCTCAGCTGGAGTCTGAAAAATTCGGAAATTCAAATCACTCACAAAAGCGGAAACGAAAAGTGTTCCTACCTTCCTCAAACATTGCATCATATCATTGAAATTTGTTGTAGAACAATTGACTAGTTCGGCTTGCTTCTTGGCCAAGTCCAATTGATTTTCGGGATATTTCTCGAGTGGTATCGGCGATGCACTCATTGCAATTGCCCTATGAAACAATCCCTTCGACATCGGCGACATCATATGAAAACCAACACTCACACTTCCGGCAGCAAGCAATGTCACTGAATTTGGATCGCCTCCGAAATTTTGTATGTGTTGGTTAACCCAACGCAAAGCCAGAACCTGATCTTTGAGGCCAGCATTGCCAGGTGCATCAGGTGTTCCCGTGGCTAGAAATCCCAATGCTCCCAAACGATAACCGATTGTCACAAGCACTATATCACGGTCCATTAGAAATTCAGGGCTGGCAAAGTATTTACTGTGTGCTCTTGGATGAAAGGAGACAACACATGGCTTCAAAATATTTGGACTAAGATTTTTCGTGTAGACATTCAATCGAAGGCAATCTTCTGAGTTGTCGGTTGAATTGAAGGGCTCTTGTGGACATTGGGGGCCATCTTCAGTCGCATCGAAGGTATCTGGTTTCCAGGCTTCAGCTGGTTGAGGATTTTTGAAGCGTAAGTCGCCGACCGGAGACTTGCCATAGCGGATACCTCGAAATGCATTGAAATCTTTTCCCAAACGAGATCTTAAAACAACTCCACAAATTGCACCTAAACTAGTCGAGACTTCGATTGCGTTCGCGTTCCAAGAACTAATAGCGATACAGAAAATGACCCAAAGAGTTGTCATTTTGAGTAATGACTGAGTAGTTAGTGATTTATTTGGCTTTTATTTAGTTTTCAAGACGAAGTTAAAGGCGTTTAAATGTAATTCGACTTGTTTCACTTGATTTTTGCTTACATAACCCAAGGTCAAGTGCAGAGCCGTATTCAGAAGGGGGTAAGAATTTTAAAATGATCTGTAACGTGAAGTTTAAACCAATGTGTTCTCCAGAGAATATAGCTTTTTAAAATTGTTTGCCTTCTCTTCTGTTTTCGACACTTGTTCTGTACTGGTTTTTGTAGATCATTCGCTTTGTATTGTTTTAGAAAACAGCTAGTTGCCAATTAAAAGTCAACTTCTTTGGAAGTAAATAATTAAATGCATCTTTAAGGTTCCCTGACTAATTGAATTGTATCATGCTTCATGCTATGATGTGTACATAACATAAGTAAAATTGTGGTTAAAGTGAAAACTAATTTTGAAATAATTAGCTGAACTTGCGTCTAGAGCCTGAACTGGGTCGAGTGATCTTGAACTCCAATTTTCTGGACAAAGAATAGAGAATATTTTATAATTTGGCGACACAATAACCCAATCCAACTTAAAATGAACATCAACGCAAATTCTAATGGAATAGAGTTCCCTTTTTGAAGAATTTTTGAAAGCAATTTACTTGAAATTGTTCTCCAAAAATAAACGCAATACCAAAAAACCATTTACATTTGGTGTTGGGAAATAAAAGAGCAAAATTTTAATTTTTACAAGTTCAATTTTATTAATTGCCAACTTAACATTTCAAGAGTAAAACGAGTAATGATTTTTTCTTAACCTAAATTTGAAACATGATCTACATGAGAATATGAGAATATGAATGAAAAGAGAAAGTAAGAAAGCATGAAGTTAAACAGAATGTCAAATTAAAGATTTGTGTACGTTCAAGGCTAGAATAAATTGTAGCATGTTACCTTATTTTATAATTAATTTTACTTTAAATATTCTTTAACATTTGGGCCAAGTTCAAATTTGCTTGGTTCTAACCGCAAAAAACTGGAAACTAGTACATTTTCTACATTCTCCTGTTCCTTTATTCTACTTAGAAAAGTTAAACCGAGAGAGCAAAATATTTCTCATATTACATTTCCGCGGAATGTTTATCGTTTATAGCGCAAAATCTGCACCACAATCTTTTTTTTTCGCTAAACGAGGAATCATATTCTAACAGTTGGTATTCGTTTTTGTGGCTATATGAATACGTGACCAACATGATCATAATCGTCGACCTAGATAGTGAAGTTCTTTTCGTTTTCTGCGCTCCAACGGGCATTCAGTAGGGCCTCCTTCAGCAAGTTCTTTTCAGGCTACGGGCCTCCTTACCCATGCTATCTTTCCAGCGCAAATTTTACCACGAGCTTATACTAGCTCTCATGAGTCTACAAACTTATTCTGTTAGTATAGAGCAGCTGCCAGCATATTTTTTCTTCCATATTGTTATCGGCTGCTACTACTGTCCCAAACTAATTGAAAGATCGCACTATCTTGATCAATTTTTTTTTTTAACGAATTCTCTTATGGTTTTGTTGAATGTAAATCAATCTTTTGGTTTCCGTGTATGGGGCTATTCGACCAGGATCCGTATCCAGCGGCCGGACGATTTGTTGTTCATAAATACCGACGCAATCGCCCAAAAACTTTCATCCTCTTGAGGTTAATTTTTTCACACTTCGAATGTCGTATTTATTTACATCCAACCAGATATTCACATACATTTCGGGTTGGGGTCATGATCCCTAAAATCAATATTTCAAAAACCCAAAATTCCGAGATTTCAGAGTCCCGAAAATCAAAAAACCCAGAATCCCTAAAACACAAAATTACGAAACCCAAAATCCAGAAATAGAAATCCCGAAAAATTATATACGTAAAATGAAAAAATTGGGCATATTTTCAGGAATTCGGCGTGGTGGGATTTTTGGTTTTTAGTTTTGGGGATTTTGGGTGCTTGGGATTGTGCTCTTCACCCGAGTTTTGAGTTTTGCTTCTAGAGCGCTTACAGATACTGATCAGGGCTATGCCCAAATAGAAAAAGAACTACTTGCTATTACGTTTGCATGCACAGAGTTTCACTTTTATGTTTATGGGAAGCCGACAATAGTTCAAACTGACCACAAACCCTTGGTCATTATATGTAAAAAGAACTTAGACAAGATTTATTGTACGAGGTTGCAGAGAATGAAACTTAAACTGATGAAATACAAACTTGAAGCAGTGTATATTCCAGGGAAGTATTTGCATGCAGCCGATCTGCTTTCTCGGTCATTCCTAGAAGTCACAAAAACAAACAGCGATGATGATTTTGATGAAGTTATTCATTCAATTAATATAAGTGATAATAGAAAAGCTCAGCTTCAAAATGAAAACCAAAAAGATCCCGAATTGAAGAAGCTTATAACTTTAATGTTAAATGGTTGGCCTAAAGATAAATGTAAGCAAAGTCATAAGCGATTTGAAGTTTTTCTATAGGATATGTAATCAGTTGTTTATCGAAGATGATATTATATTTTACATGAACAGGATAGTAGTTCCCAAATCATTGCAGAATGATAGGTCATTTAGGAATAAATAAAACCAAGTTAAGAGCAAAAGATTCATTGTATTGGAAAAACATGAACATACAAATTGAAAACTTTATTAACAGTTGTTTGATTTGTCAACCATTTAAGATTTCTCAAAAAAAGGAACCAATTATTATTCTTCACGATATTCCAGACACACCCTTCTTAAAAGTAGGTCTAGATCTTTTGGAATACTCGAGTTCCTATTACTTAGTCATCGCTGATTATTATTTTTCAATATGGTTGGATTTGTTACCAATAAAAAATAAATCGGCATAAGAAATTATAAAACACCTTAAGACTTCATTGTCTACTCATGGGATTCCTAAGATCATTGTATCAGATAATAACCCATTCACCTGCACAATTGCTGTGTCAAAGGGTACTTCGAACGAGAATACCTATACATAATACATGATAACATTTTGAAACCAAAACTTCCGAACAACTCTCAACTCTCTATTAGGCAGTCTTAACAAAAAACACAAAAATATTATAAACGAAATGCAAGCAATAAGAAAGAATTCAGCCCTGGTGATCGTGTTTGGATGCAATCCTTGGATAAAAAATGGCTCCCCGGAATAATAGTAGCAAAACTTCCAGAACCAATATCCTACTTGGTTCAACTTGAAAGGGGAAAGATGTAGAGTGTATGTCTCTCATAATTATAATTATTAACAACATAGCATTCCTAGTACAACCGAGCAACAGAGAACATTACTTAAATAAAACACTTCTAGATTTCTGTGTCAAAAACAGATTATGTTTTAAATCTACACTAATATATAAAGCTGAAGAGTTTGTTTGTTTGAACGCGGTAATCTTAGGAACTACTATTTCGAATTGTAAAATTCGTTTTGTGTTGGATAGTCCATTAATCGATGAAGGCTTTAAAATAAAATAAATAAATAGAGTGGCGCGACAGCTCTTGAAGAGCCAACGCCTAAGTGGCTTACTCTAATCAACAATTCTCTGAGTGCGTGTGAAGAATTGAGGGGACCTACAATTTACCGCCGATTCCGAACGGCAAAGTTGAGAAGCATTTTTTCATTACAGATTGATACTCTTGGAAGATTTGTCAGGTCTTCGCAAGAGGCAGTACCCGTGAAAGATGAAATAAAAACTTGGCCTGAGTAGGACTCGAACCAACGACGTTCAGCTTAGCAGCCAACGCACTTACCAACTAAGCTACGGGCAACTGCTTTAGGCTTTATTCTACTTAAAATTAAGCTGCGACCAATAGCAGCGAAGAATCTGTGGAAATGTGAGAACTGAGATTTTTTTCTGAGATCTCTGAGATGAAATTATTTTGGATTCGATTTCTCACTCAGCTATTTGACGTGGCTGACATATGTGCAGCAACAAGGTAACCATTAAATCTCAATGATAACTGAGAATTATGTTCCACCAAGGCACCAAATGATTTTGCCTCAGTCAAGGTGACATTGAGATCTCAGTGAGATGTTGTTAGGTGGAACTGGCCTAATAACTGCTCAAATTAGAATTTTGAGAGTTCAATTGATTTGTGAATGTGATTGATTGCACTATTTGTGCAGATTATAGTGTTTAAACCATATCATTTTATGTACTTCTTAACTAAAAAATATGCTCAGTTTAAAGAAAAAAATTTACTTAACGAAAAAAACGATGCAGAAGTAAGAGAGATATTAGAATTAGGGAGAGTTCACCCAAGGGAATGCTTTAAGTATGAACAACTGAAGGGAATCATAAAAAATGCTCAAATTTTTCAAGTTCAAGAGAATTACGACCTAGGGAGAGTTGACTGCAATGCAATTTTACAATAACTTCCGAACAAAATTCCCACGCGCGCATGATGCACAAGTCGAGATGATACTCTGGCCGGTGGACGAGGGAGAGGCGGACGAAGTCGCGGGCAACTGCTAGTATAAAATATAAGTACAGTGTTAGTTGCTAGTAGGCACATAACGAAACTATAACAAATAACACTAGGTAACATAGAGATATTTCAGCTCGATTCTAAAAACCTATTCCCCGGGAGTTTGTTCCCTTTTCCCTGCTCTCTTATTACAAACAAAAAGTCTTCGGGAAATTATTTCCTTTTTAAATTTCCCAATCTTCGAAAAATGGAAAAAAAATTCTCCGGGAAAAAGGAGGCATTCTTAATGCCAAAAATAGGGAAAATTTTTCTCGTCTCCCGCCTAATCATTCCCCGGAAATTTGTTGGAGAATTATAAACGAAAATGGAAGTTTTTGTTATTGCATAAAAAATAAATTTAAATGTAAATAATTTTATAGGTCTAAAACACCTTATAAGTCACAGCTGCAAATGTTGTAGAATTTACTGGAGATGTCGCCTGCGGATTCCAGAGCATAGAGGAGGTATTACCTAGAGTCTCAACTCTAGGTTATACTCTGCCAAGTATTGTCAAGAATAGACAATTGATTTGGTTGTATGCTCTTCGAGTAGGACACAGAGAGAAAGAAAGGTTTTATGGACCGCAAAGGGACCTTAAAGCTGTCCTCTTAAAATAATAGAAACAAGAGAATAGGAATTGCAATTAGTGTCTATAATTTCGGAAATGCACAATACTTTAGAAAATCGACTGGCTATAATTTCGTTCTTCGTGTCATCGTCTCACAAGTCCAGCTCAGTTAGGTCCTTAAGCAGATGCTGATTAGAACTCGCCGGACAGAACTCGTCGGTTGTACATATTCGAAGTGTACGGTTCGAAGGATTCGTTGTCGCAGTCGATGCTGTTGGCTTAGGAGCCACGAGCTTGACGATTTTCTCCTTCAGAGCGGTCAGTTCGCAACTGGCTTCCAGAGCTCCTGGGCGCCTTCACTCTCGAACGGATGACGCATAGTAATTAAAGCATCAGCCATTACCTTGGATTCCAATTCCAATTGGACGATGTCGCATATTGGACTCCTTATAGCCTCCAGCACTGGATTAGTTGAAATCGACGATTTTGTTGATTTTTTTTTCGTCACTATTTTGGTGACTTCTTTAAAATCGTATTTTTTCTGTGGCGTGACGAAAGCATTCAAAGCGATCGACGCCAAATTGCAGACAGCTATTTCATCTGGAGGTCTGGAGCTGAATAAGTGAATGCTCGACTATTTCTGTGCACAGATTACTGCATTTGATTGTTCCGATATTTTGTTGATTTGATTTTAATTTTACAAACTGACAATTTGAATTTTGATATAAAACGCACTGTCAACAGTTTCAAAAATGTGTCAATATGAGTATTGCCAAATAGCAATTATTTGGAAAATTTTGTTGTTCAATTATGGCTGCAATGAAAATAGGCAGAAAATTTAGAAATAGAGACATCACGCAGCGCTGTTCTGCATGCAGAATTTGTTCCCATAAGAGCCTGTGCATTTTTAATTTTGCTGCGCAGAAATTCTGCACATCTGTTTTTAGCTTTAAGAGCTTCTGGCAGCTCTTTCCTCTCGTTTCATATGACAAATACTGCCAAACAGCTGTTTCGAACATTCAGAATTTTTGTTCCCGCTTTCGAAGGGAAAAATAGTCTCCCGAGGAATTCAAAATAAGGGAAAGAGCTCCCTGGGAGAGCACATCTCCCGGGGAGTACTATTCCCGGGGAATATTTAGAATTGAGCTGATTGTTCTTCTTGAACGTTCGAGATTTTTGCATTCGAGATTTTTACATTCGACATATTTGTATTCGAGATAAGGTCGTGATCCCTTAAATTAAGTCATCAACATTAACTCCATGAAAATACAATATAAAATCTTGATTTGAAATTGAACGTTCTCACATTATCATCGTTTGAATCGATTAAGTCATAATTTTTATTATAAACATTAATAAGAAGATTAACAGGGCTACTCATACCGTAGTTTGACCTACTAAATGTGTTACAAAGTGGTAACTGTCTTCTTAGAGAATAGTTACTTACGTTAAAATTTAAATGAGAAAGAATAGTTGAAGCTGAAATTGACACCAACAGTAAAACAAAATTGCAAGTAAGCTCTATGACTAGATAAAGTCGGAAGGTTAATAAGTTTAAGACGATCAGTATATGGTGGTAAGCTGGTAAGTTATATCTATCAGGCCAATAAAAAAACCGAAGACAAAATCTCAGGAATCTTCTTTGGACAGACTCCAATCTGTTAATATGTAATGTATACTAAGGGGCCGAAACAACGCATGGGTATTCTAAAATAGACCTTACAAACGAGACATATAGGGATTTTAGAACGTAATAATATTTTCTGTTCGAAAAAATTTCAAAAATGTGTTTGTATTTTTGAAAAATATTTTTAATTTTTTTTTTTTAATTCTGTATCTCGAAAATGGATCAATGTTAAAAATCGAAATTCCATTATAAAATGTAGGTACATTTACAAATTAATTGTAAGACATTTTTGAAAAATTTTATACATAAAAAAACGCTTCACAGAATCTTCTTAAAGAAATTCAAAAAATCAACAATTTCTTAAGAAATCCAAAGACACAAATTTTTTGAAGATAAAATGTGTATTTGAGGTAGGTACATATTGCAATTTAAATTTATATTTATGAATTTCTTACACGTTTTTATTATTTAATGTTTTTTTGTGAGTTATTGTTTGGATTACAGGAGCAAGTTCGTACGACCCAGTTTTGAACTTCTTTTTTTATATAGCTCTAGTGCTTTTGGATGTATTTCAACAGATTTTTTGTAGGCCTCTTTAATCATAAATACGACGCATATTCTCGGCGGCCGTTTTTTCCATTTCAAATGGAAATTAAGGTTCTTCTGGTTTTTTGTCTTCTACTTTATCTAACGGCACCTCTTTCTCTGTTTTATTGGCTTCTACTTTATTTGACGGCACATCTTTCTCTGCTTTATTGCCTTCTACTTTTTTATTGCCTTTTACTTTTTTCTTGCCTTTTCTTTTTTTCGGCCGTTCCTCTTCCTCTGACTCCTGCTCTTCCTCACTTTCCTCTCTGTAAGGCTGCACATAGTTAGTAATATGAGTTTCGGGATGATAATGCGTTTTAACATATTTAGGAGATTTATATTTGCGTCTCCTGCTACGTTTCTTAGGTTTAATTCTCCGTGTCCGGTAAGCTTTACGTGGCTTTCTACCTCCCCTTGCAATTGATGACTCTAAATTCGCTAAGTTATCATACGCATCCTCCAGACCACATATGTCACTTCTGGGAGGCCTTGCCAAACACGGATGTTTTAGATTATCTAAACTCTGATCATCGTACTTTGGTCCTTTCCACTTCAACGGATAAAGTCTCTCCCATATGTCAAAGCGTTCCAAAAACAATCCTTCATTCATAACCAGCTCTTCTCCAATATCCAAATAGTTTTCCTTCGTAAAATCTAATGGCTCCCAATCAACGGCCTTGAGGTATTCATCCTCTGGATTATTTGGGTTTCTATTTAAATCGAAATTAATTAAGTCATTCGTGTAATGGTTTGTCATAACAAAGTTTACCCAGTTTCAGCAAATTGTGAAACGATTCTTGTTAGTCTCTCAACTGTCTTGTCTTCAAGATCAGGAGATATGTACGTGCTGCGAAGCAAGTACCACAAATCATCATGATGAACTGAACCATATGCCGTATCTCCAGGATATAAAAAGTCGATAAAGCGTCCATTAGACGAGTATCGATAGTAATAAACGGGCACATATCTTGCTGCAAGATGGGCGAATCGGTGAACCGGAAAACCAATAATTGCATCACTGAAAAGCTAAGAATAAATTGTTAAGTCGGTTAATTGAACATTCCACATCGGTGTTAACCTTTCCAAAGGGTTCGAACGGAATATCACTGCCCAAAGTCTGGTTCTGAAGATATTCACGTCGAAGAACTGTGCTGACGTACTTCGATTTTGGTGTATTTCTTTCGTATTTGAGAATTATTGGCGCCTGTATTTCCCACTCTTCGTTCAATTTGTTCGTCAAGTTCTTATCTTGGAGCATAACTGTAAAACAAATTATCCATATATCAATGAGAAGACCGTGTAATACCCTTTCATTGAGCTTACCTTTTGCGATTCTCACAAATTCATCATTGTTCATTCCAACAATGAGTGGGGTTCTCTGGAATCGTCCCTCTTGAAAAGCTTCGGTAGGATCTTCAACAAGGAATCTTTCTTGTCCATGATCTTCTTCGATAACTTGGAGCATATAGTAGCCAAAGTTGTATAAATCCAGGAACGTCCTTACGAATTCCTCAGCTGGTGTCTGCAATTTCGAAAATTCAAATCACTCACAAAAGCGAAAACAGAAAGTGTACCCACATTCCTCAAACATTGCATCATATCATTGAAATTTGTTATGGGACAATTGACTAGTTCGGCTTGCTTCTTGGCCAAGTCCAATTGATTTTCGGGATATTTCTCGAGTGGTATCGGCGATGCACTCATTGCAATTCCCCTATGAAACAATCCCTTCGACATCGGCGACATCATATGAAAACCAACACTCACACTTCCGGCAGCAAGCAATGTCACTGAATTTGGATCGCCTCCGAAGTTTTGTATGTGCTGGTTAACCCAACGCAAAGCCAGAACCTGATCTTTGAGGCCAGCATTGCCAGGTGCATCAGGTGTTCCCGTGGCTAGAAATCCCAATGCTCCCAAACGATAACCACTTGTCACAAGCACTATATCACGGTCCATTAGAAATTCAGGGCCGGCAAAGGATTTACTGTGTGCTCCTGGATGAAAGTAGACAACAACTGGCTTCAGAATATTTCGACTGAGATTTTTCGTGTAGACATTCAATCGAAGGCAATCTTCTGAGTTTTCGGTTGAATTGAAGGGCTCTTGTGGACATTGGGGGCCATCTTCAGTCGCATCGAATATAGTTGGTTTCCAGGCTTCGGTTGGTTTAGGATTCTTGAAGCGTAAGTCGCCGACCGGAGACTTGCCATAGCGGATACCTCGAAATGCATTGAAATCTTTTCCCAAACGAGATCTTAAAACAACTCCACAAATTGCACCTAAACTAGTCGAGACTTCGATTGCGTTCGCGTTCCAAGAACTAATAGCGATACAGAAAATGACCCAAAGAGTTGTCATTTTGAGTAATGACTGAGTAGTTAGTGATTTATTTGGCTTTTATTTAGTTTTCAAGACAAAGTTAAAGGCGTTTAAATGTAATTCGACTTGTTTCACTTGATTTTTGCTTACATAACCCAAGGTCAAGTGCAGAGCCGTATTCAGAAGGGGGTAAGAATTTTAAAATGATCGGTAACGTGAAGTTTAAACCAATGTGTTTCCAAAGAATATGTATAGCTTTTTAAAATAGTTTGTCTTCTCTTCTGTTTTCGACACTTGTTCTGTACTCGTTTTTGTAGATCATTCGGTTTGTATTGTTGGATGCCAATTAAAAGTCAACTTCTTTGAAAGTAAATAATTAAATGCATCTTGAAGTTTCCCTGACTAATTGAATTGTATCATGCATCATGCTATGATACGTACATAACATACAAAGTAAAATTGTGGTTAAAGTGAAAACTAATTTTGAAATAATTAGCTGAACTTGCGTCTAGAGCCTGAACTGGGTCGAGTGATCATGAACTCCAATTTTCTGGACAAAGATTTCTTCCATATTGTTATCGGCTACTGTCCCAAAGTAATTGAAGGATCGCACTATCTTGATCAAGTTGGTTTGTCGAATTCTCTCATGGTTTTGTTGGAAGTTGTTAGTTATACAGGGTGGCGCACCAATTGTGCTTTGTGCTACAATAAGAAATTCAAATAACTTTTTTTTTAATCGATGTATTTCATTTTTTTTTTTATTGGTTAGAAAATTTAATTTTATTTGAAATAGTTAGTTGTTTTTAAAGATTATAGACCGCAAATGACCTTCACGCTCTCCCACGCATATGCGGCACCTGGTCAAAAAATTATTCATTGCGGCCTGAAGAGTTGAAGTTGGGATCGCCTCAATTATTGTCGTTATGGACTGCTTTAATTCAGTTAAATTCCTGGGCTTCGTTTTATACACCTCTTGCTTGACATAACCCCAGCGAAGAGTGGAGTTCCTAGAAATTAATTTGTTTGCGATTTTTTTGTTTAGCTCCCCCATAACTGGTCTGGCTATATGTGCAGTTGCTCTATCTTGCTGAAACCAAACGCTGTTGAATGGTATACGTCTTCGGCGCAGTGCTGGGTAAAAAAAACTCCTTCAATATCTTTTAATAACGGTCCCCATTGACAGTAACCACACAGTGACTCGTTCTGGACGCAGTTCCGTCTCATGGAGCATTTCTGGATTAGACTCATTCCACATACGGCAATTTTGCTTGTTTACATTGCCGTTAAGATCAAATTGGGCCTCATCAGACATGAACAAACAATTGATCAATGTGTTGTCTTCTTCGGCCATTGATATCATTTTTTGGCAAAATTCAAGGCGAACAGGTAAATCCTGAGGGTTTAACTTGCTAGTAATTTGGACTTTGTACGGAAACAAGTTTAAATCGTCATGAAGTATCCGTTGTAATGACCGTCTACTAATTCCAATTTGCCCCGATAAGTTTCGGGTCGAAACGCTCGGATTGGCCTGTATTGCAGATGCTACTGCTGGGATTGTATCCTGAACCCGAACATTGGCATCTCGATGGTACGGCCTTCGTGCGATGCTTCCAGATTCGGCAAACATGTTTACAAACCTAATAATCTCCAAACTCCCGCCTAAATTCCCTTTGGACGGAAAGACGGACTGCAAAGCATGGTACCGTTGCCCTATCCAAGTTCTTTTCTCCGTATCCCAAGCATCCATTTTTATTAATCTAAATAGTAACCTACAAAAAAAAAAAAAAAGCCGATTACTCTTACAGATTCATGTGCCACCCTGTATGTAAAAATACTTTAACTTTTCACTTTCACAACTTATTTCCATCTGTAAGCTTTTTGATTGTCATAGATATTTTTCATTCCAAATTTATTCTTTGTTCAATAAAATATTTTATCCCCGAAACATTTCTTTTACCAACCACGGATATCAACGGATGTAAATCGGAGACATGTTTCCATTTCCCGCCTTTGGAATATCTGATCCATTGTCGATTCGCCTGGTTTGAACCTGCTTTCCGTGTATGGGGCTATTCGATCAAAATCCGTATCCCGCGGCCAGGCCGCTTCCGTTAAATTTGGTGCTCATAAATAACGACGCCATTTCGCCAAAAACGTTCATCCTCTTGAGGATAATTTTTTGCGTGATTCAAATAATAATTGAATAATTCGAAAAAACGATTTCACTTTTTTTTTGAATTTTCAAAAGGCCTTTAAACAGTGAATACACAAGAAAATTGCTTGCAAGTTGAATCGATACAACTGATAAAAAAAGAACCATACATGCATTTATTCCATGTACAATGGTAGCTAAATTAAAGTAATTAGCGTTTATAACCTAATAAGTGATTTCTAATCGATTCATAGGTACAAAATATTTAAAATAGACGAATTTCTGAGATTGCAGCGCAATATCAAGGGTGTCTAATACTTTTGGCCAAGGCTGAATGTTTCAAGCTTCTAGTCTTATCAAGAATTACGTAATATCCAAACAAAGTTTGACTCACTATTTCAACTCGTTGAAATACTCCCTTCTAACCCCCTTTTATTATTTATTTTTCAGGCTCTAGGTCTAGACTATTTTTGTACCAAATTTCAATGAAATCGTTTCACATGATCGAGCATTGCATTTAGAATGTGAAGGGTCAACCTCATTCACAGCCCACATATTAGATTTTGCCGAAGCTGATTCAATTATAGCAATGTACAAGTTGTCAAAGTGTCAAGCTCCATTAGATTAACCCATAGGGCTTACTTATTACTTATTAGACTTCCACTTGGAATAAACTTGGCAAATCGTCAAAATAGAATCCAGTTGGTGTTAGGAAGATAAGAAAGCAAAATTAGAAAAGTCGAAGAGAGCTAATAGCAAACAACGTCTTACACCCAGAAAACTGTGTTTACTGACTGGCTCATCACTTAGGGCATTGTTAGTTGTTAGTAGGCGATCTAGAACAAACTAACACTTACACAAGAAATTACAAAATAAGGCCTTGGTTCTTCAAAAACTGTCGCGCCACCATGTGTTGCGGTTTCTTTAAAGAAGACAAAAGTTTGAAACGGATTTCTTTTCTGCAGTAAATAACAGTCTGGAAGGAATGTTTGATTTCAGAGATTTGTCTTAACATATATGATTAAGAATTCAGGATCATAAGCTATACAAGTTTCAGGCACCTGTTGGTTGGAAAGGTTCCCCTGTGTTGTGTGCCGTCTTTTCTGTCCGTCGCGTACCCTTACCGTGACTTTTTTTCGTACCAGTGAATAACTACTTTATAGCGTCTTATCCCTCATATTACAAAAAAAAAAAAAAAATCACCACCAAGAACATGGGTATAACTAAGTGCCATTATTTTTTTCTTACCATAGCCGAGCACAAATAGAGCATTATTGTCAAAGCCTACGGACTTAACAACTGCGACTACATTCATTGCTGACTCACGTCCCCCGGAGCCAGCAAATTGGAGTTTAAATTCATATCCTGGGAGAGTTGGCAGATATCGGGTTTGTCATCAATCTTGTGTATTTTTACAGCCTGAAAGTTTGGAGAAGCATTAATTACCTCTAATTCAACAAAATCATCCGCAACTGAATATGTGATGTGGCTGGCAAGGTCTTTTCTACTTGGCGAGAATGAAAATAAAGTTTTCTTTTCTGAGCAGGAGAGTCAATCAAGCCGTATTTTTTCGTGACGCCATACCATTCGATTCTACCCGTAAACCTTTGTGCACTGGAAGAAGGATCTTTTTCGCGGGGATTTCTGTTGTCGATCGAGCGGTTGCGGACATTAAGGGCGTCAGCTGTCGCCCACTCAAACTGAAGAAATCCCGTTTCCCGAACTCTCTCTATCTTCCAATTGAGCAAGAAGACATTTGCGGTCCGCAAATTGGTTCACTAGTTGGTGAGTCATCTAAGGGAGCCGGCGGCGGTTTTTGCGGAGCTTCTTTTTCTTTATCCGTCGTGCAATCGTTATGAGTGTCTGATGTTTGCACTACCGGCAAATACACGGTTGGCGAAAGCGCTGGTATTAAGGGCAGTACTCTCCAAAGTGGATACTCGACTTGGTAGATTAACAGATAGTTCATCTCGTGAATGGCAGCGAGAATCTTTGAACTGTTAGCGTCTAAATTAGAGTACCCCACACCTGACACCAAATGTTATAAAATCAAAAAAACCTGAAAAACTTACACGCACAACAACTGTTCATTAATTGTCTCTCCTCTCTTTTCACAATCACCTTATTCACCTCGCCTCGTGTCTTCCTGGATCTCTTGCTCTGACATTCTTCTTTCTTTCGTTATTCACGAGAACTCCGCTGGCGTTTGATTCATTTCAGACCTGTTTGTTAGCTTGTGTCTGGTCTACTCTGAACTTTCGTGACAATAATGAAATAAAAAATAGAGTGGCGCGACAGCTCTTGAAGAGCCAAGGCCTAAGTGGCTTACTCTCAATCTCACTATTAAACGCCGATTCCGAAGGGCAAAGTTGAGAAGCACTTTTTCATGCCAGATTGATACTCTTGGAAGTTTTGTCAGTTCTTCGCAAGAGGCAGTGCCCGTGAAAGGTCAAAAAAGTCAAGAGAATGATTAGAACCCACATCGTTCTGCTTAGCAGCCAACGCACATAACCACTAAGCCACGGACACTACAATCAAAAATAATTAATCATACATAATTGAGTTTATAGAAAAGTCAAAAGTTTTTTATCATTTCTGCATGTTCATTAACATTTTTTCTCTTCAATACTCTTGCAAAACAAATCAAAAAGGGGAACGCTAGCATCTGTCAAAGTTCAGAAGTCTCTATTGATAGAAATCTTATATTCATTCATTCATGCTTTATTCACTCTTAAAAGTATACATTTTTTTTAACATTGTTATCCAATAAGTTTGATGGGTATAACGTATAACCCCCCCCCCCCCTTCGTCTTCCACAACTGTCGGTCTAAAGCTTTTCTCGGATAGTTTGCACAAAAATGTTGTATTTCGTCTCTCCACCTTGTCCATTTCTTTTCTTGTCTCGCGGGGTCCACTCTGCTGTTATTTTGGTCCATCGATCATCTGAGGTTCGGAATATGTTTCCAGCGCAATCCCATTTAAGTCTTCTTGTTTTTTGAGAACATCTTCAAATTTCGTTTGGTTTCTTATGTTTTCGTGGTTTATCCGTTGGGATAACCTCACTTTAATCGATCTTTCCATCGCTCTTTGACCGGATTGGGGCTTATTTTCGAGGGCTCTCGTAGATTGCCATGATTGGCAACCATATGTCAAAACTAGAAGAACCGTCGAGTCGAAAACAAATTTTCTAGTTTGAGTTGAGATATTAAGATCCAGCGATTCTTCACGTTCCAAAACTATCTCCTAGCGCTTACTATTCTCTGGTTTACATTTTTAACATCTTTATCGATGAATGATATAGTTTGACCCAAATAATTATAATAGGCTTCTACGTAGTCTAAAGCGAAATCTTATATGTGTGCTTGTGCATGTAATTTCTTTTTTAATTAAAATTAATTGAACGCTCTATTCTTTTTCATAGCTCTAGTGCTTTTGGATGTATTTGAATAGATTTGATTTATTTTAATTGTCTTCGTCACTCTCTTCTGGCTCTTCTTCTTCGGCCGGCACATGTAAATTAATATTTACTTGGGGCTGATAACTGTAAGACGGACTTAAATCCAAATCTACTTTTGTTTTACCTGTGTGTTTCTTTTTAGATTTCTTTCTAGATTTCTTTTTAGGTTTCAATTTAGCTGCTGGTTTATGTTTCGATGCTGCCGAATGCGATGCTTCCGAATGCGATGCTTCCGAATGCCATGCTGCCGGTACCGATTTAGGTTTCGATTTACGTTTAGGCTTACTCACTGCTGAAACAATTTTGCCAGCTGTTTCTTCAACTACTGATGAAGCTATAACCCCTAGCCCAGTTAAAATATGTCCCCAAATAAATCTCTTTCTTCTGCTAGGCCTTACCAAGCACGGAAGTCTAGGGTTTTCTACACTTTGATCATCGTACTTCGGTCCTTTCCACTTCAACGGATAAAGTCTCTCCCATATGTCAAAGCGTTCCAAAAACAATCCTTCATTCATAACCAGCTCTTCTCCAATATCCAAAAAATTTTCCTTCGTCAAATCTAATGGTTTCCATTCAACGGCTTTGAGGTATTCGTCCTCAGGATTATTTGGGTTTCTATTTAAATCGAAATTAATAAAGTCATTCGTGTAATAGTTTGTCATAACAAAGTTTACCCAGTTTCAGCAAATTGTGAAACGATTCTTGTTAGTCTCTCAACTGTCTTGTCTTCAGGATCAGTTTTTTTGTAAACTGGAGGTTTGTACGTGTTATCTCCAGGATATAAAAAGTCGCTGAAGCTTCCCTTATACAAGTATCGATAGTAATAAACGGGCACATATCTTGCTGCAAGATGAGCGAATCGGTGAACTGGAAAACCAAAAATTGCATCACTGAAAAGCTAAGAATAAATTGTTAAGTCGGTTAATTTAACATTCCACATTGGTGTTAACCTTTCCAAACGGTTCGAATGGAATATCACTGCCCAAAGTCTGGCTCTGGAGATATTCACGTCGAAGAACAGTGCTGACGTACTTCGATTTTGGTGTATTTCTTTCGTATTTGAGAATTATTGGCGCCTGTGTTTCCCAATTTTCGTTCAATTCTTTCGTCAAGTTTTTATCTTGAAGCATAACTGTAAAACAAAATATCCATAAATCAATGAGAAGACCGTGTAATACCGTTTCGTTGAACTAACCTTTTGCGATTCGCACAAATTCATCATTGGTCATTCCAACAATGAGTGGGGTTCTCTGGAATCGTCCATCTTGAAAGGCTTCGGTAGGGTCTTCAACAAGGAATCTTTCTTGTCCGTGATCTTCTTCGATAACTTGGAGCATATAGTAGCCAAGGTTGTTTAAATCCAGGAACGTCCTTACGAATTCCTCAGCTGGTGTCTGCAATTTCGAAAATTCAAATCACTCACAAAAGCGAAAACAGAAAGTGTACCTACATTCCTCAAACATTGCATCATATCATTGAAATTTGTTGTAGAACAATTGACTAGTTCGGCTTGCTTCTTGGCCAAGTCCAATTGATTTTCGGGATATTTCTCGAGTGGTATCGGCGATGCACTCATTGCAATTCCCCTATGAAACAATCCCTTCGACATCGGCGACATCATATGAAAACCAACACTCACACTTCCGGCAGCAAGCAATGTCACTGAATTTGGATCGCCTCCGAAGTTTTGTATGTGCTGGTTAACCCAACGCAAAGCCAGAACCTGATCTTTGAGGCCAGCATTGCCAGGTGCATCAGGTGTTCCCGTGGCTAAAAATCCCAATGCTCCCAAACGATAACCAACTGTCACAAGCACTATATCACGGTCCACTAGGAATTCAGGGCCGGCAAAGGATTTACTGAGTGAAGAGAATACATAAAACGCTCCTGGATGAAAGTACACAACAACTGGCTTCAGAATGCGTGGACTGAGATTTTTCGTGTAGACATTCAGTCGAAGGCAATCCTCTGAGTTGTCGGTTGAATTGAAAGGCTCTTGTGGACATTGGGGGCCATCTTCAGTCGCATCGAATGTATCTGGTCTCCAGGCTTCAGCTGGTTGAGGATTTTTGAAACGTAAGTCGCCGACCGGAGACTTGCCATAGCGGATACCTCGAAATGCATTGAAATCTTTTCCCAAACGAGATCTCAAAACAACTCCACGAATTGCTCCTAAACTCGTCGAGACTTCGATTGCGTTCGCATTCCAAGAACTAATAGCGATACAGAAAATGACCCAAAGAGTTGTCATTTTGAGTAATGACTGAGAAGCTTAAGTCATTTATTTGGCTTTTATTAAGTTTTGAAGACGAAGTTAAAGGCGTTTAAATGTAATTCGACTTGTTCTACTTGATTTTTGTTTGCATTTCCCAAGGTCAAGTGCAGAGTCGTATTCGGCAGGGGGTAAGAATTTTGAAATATAAAATTATTTGTTAAGTTAGGCTAGGTTAGGTTAGGTGTTTTGGGCTTACTGTTTGTTTTGTTACCATCACACTTAGATTAATGTAGATCCAATGTGATGTCCTGAAGTATTGTATCTTCCTGAAAAATATTAACCTATCATGTGGTTTCTTTACCTAATTAGAGGTCTTGACAAAGTTCAGTAAGCTTTCGCCTGGCAGTTCAGTTAGTTCTTCTAGTTCGTTAAAGAAGATGTATTCTTCCAAGTTAGATAGAGTGAAGGACAGTGGCACAGAAACTGAGCAGTATCTTCATGCTCGTCGTCTTTACCGCAGCCTCTGCAGAAATCATCGGTACTTAGCCCCATTTTTTGTGGTAGCCAAGTAGGTTGTGCTCCGTTGTAATGTTTATTATAATAAGGTATCCTAAAGAGGGTTTGTTATGAATTAAAACCCTGTCGGATCTTTTCTAATTGTATCAAGGCTAAAGTTTCCTGTTATTAACACAGGTTTCTAGCAGGTTCCATCTATCGCTGGATTTTTGAAGAAAAATGTTACCGCCGCCGTTTTGTTTCAGTTCACATAGTGGGATTCCTAACCTGCCCATGCAAGCTTATCCGCTTTTTCGTTACCTGGCACACCACTGTTGCCAAGAACCCAGCAAAGTCTTACGTTATGCTGTTGATTGAGGATTGCTTCTAAGGCCGCTGTTGGGGAAGTCCTCATCCCACCACTTGTACTAATGCAAGTCATTCTTTGTATTTTGGTAAGGGTTTTCAAATTCGTGGATATCTCCAGAATTTGCCACCAAACCAATCTGCCACATAAGTAGGGCACTTTCCTATGCTTTTCTTCGATATTTGGAGCCCAGTAAAGTTTTTTGTCCAACTTGACTCCGATGTATCTCACTCGGTCAGTGATTTTTGGTACTTCAAACGGGATAATTTGTGAAAAGAACCAGTTCTGTGATCAGGAGATTTACCTTTAAGCCGCATTATATGGTCCAGTTGCTGACCTTTGATAGTGCGCTTTCTAATTATCCGCTAATAGTAGTAAAGTATTTTCCCGTCGCAAAAAGCGCCAAGTCATCAGGGTAGGCAAGCACTACTATTCCGTTATTTTGAAGTTTTATCAGGATCTCGTTCATCATCAAGACATGGTTTTACCTTGCGGGGTCAAGTAAAGTAAAAACAAAAGTTTTGTCGTACAACTCAGGACATTCGAAATTTAAGTCGTCATTTGTCGTGTACTCGTTTTTGTACATCAATTTTGTTTTGAATAAAAATATCTACGTTCATGAAAATTGAGATTCCTTGACTGGCACGTACTGCTTAAATTGTATCATGCCTTAATATGTTAATTAGTCGAATTTAAGCTGAATGCAAAACTAATTTTGAACGAAGGTTGCTTGGCCTGTTCGGTGCTTTTCATTTGAACCGAATTACAGTAAAACCCCTCTGCGTTTGTGTAAAAATGAGCCAAAAGGAAAAGACCACAGCGAAATCAAAAGGCTTTTGGATACGATGTACGGCAACACGTCAAAACTTAGTTCAACGAGTATCAACGTAGACGCATGTGTCGGCTTTTGATCAGCCACATCCAGGTACCCCGATAAAGGCTATGATAACGTGAAAAAAAACTACATTCTTCAACAATGGACCAATTCCAAAACTTTTAAGCATTCCTAAATTATTTGAAAGTACAATCTATAAATTCATGTTTTCCTATACCAGACAAATTTAGTCTGCTAGCATAATGAGTTGCTTAAGGGAATATCTACAACTACAAACCTTGTTGACTTTCTTTCTGCGCTTTGGAAAGAGGTTACGAAGTTGATTCCATCGCCACAGATATATCGTAAGTCATAAGTTTTCAATCGTTATTAAAGTGTTTTCCTCAGAAATCGTGTATCATATCCAATAAATCTTCCTTATGGTGTACCTCAAGGAAGCCATTTTCGTCCAATTATATTTGGCTTAGCAACAATTCTTGTTGATCAATTTTTGTCGGATATCATGCCCCAAAAACGCACAATTACCAGATTTCTTTGCTAAAGTTCATTTTTGGCTTCACTCTAGTTTAAATGGCCAGAGTTATTGCCCGAAGATATTGATGGTGCCACATGCCACACAGCGCTACTTATAATCGATTTATTGAAGATTTATTCATGAGCCTGTTATCTTCTTGGTCCTATTTTTTTGCGGCTACGTTAAGTCATTGTCTTAAGCCAACAACCCGATACGACGTTGAAATAGCTCAGAACCGAAAATAAAAGCGAAATAGTGGCCATTTCGAACGAAATGTGTGGCCGAGTCATCGAAAATTGGGGCCAGCTAATCGATCGCTACAAACGTGCTCGCGTTGCCAACTCATAAATGTTTTGATTGTACATCAAACCGATTATACTTTAAAAAAAAAAACTCAAATGGTTTGCGTTTTTATTAATAAAAAAAAATAAATGTCAAATCCTTATTGGAAAGGCCATAACTCTCTCCAGAAAGCTCTACCCATTGCCTTAAAGATGTTACTTTCTTGTCAACACATCACTGTAGATTTTTGTCTATTTATGATCTACTCAGCTGGACCTCAGTTCATATAAGGGGGTAAAATCCCCTTATCGTCAAGACTAATTCCGAGATTTATCAAGCGGTGGTCTAAAGAATTTCCTGATCCATATATTACCAAGTTTTTGTATGACTTTAGTTCGGCATCTTCTTGAATATTCGTCTCAGGCTTGTTGTCCTTCATACCATGAACACATTCAAGTCGTTCAGTGGCAATTCCTTTTATTTGCATTATGTGGCTTAGGTTGGGATGATCATTTTCACCTCTCTCCCTATGAGGATCGTCGTAAATTATTAGGTTTACATTTCTTATGTGTACGACGGAATAACGCCGATACATCCCTTTATTCCGAACAGAACAGAATATATCCAATAACTGCGAGAAGAAAATCTCATTGAATTATAGTCCTCAATTAATTCCGGCTTGAAAGTCTTCAATAAAATTCAAAATTCACTTAACGTTCATTGTGCAATGCCATTTGAAATTCATACTGCTCGCCTCTACAGTTGGTGCACTGTGATTATTTTCGGCCTTAATTGCCAAAAATATTCTTGCTTTACAAGAAAATTCAAATACTTTGCACTGTTGAGGAGCATTTTCATGTGAATTGACAGACTGCTTTAAATGTGGGGAATTTGCATTCTACCGGCACAACATGGCTTTAAAATGACATACCTAATTCGATGCGAAAACCAAAATTCAAAGGAAACACAGAACCAAATAAATTAAAGTTTGAACTATATTTTGGTGTAAATCTACTCCTTTACTTCTCCCTCTTTCGGGGCCTCCGTAGTCGACACTCCACCCTCATCATCGTCCTTCGACGGTTTAGGTTTCGGCTTACCCTTCTTAAAAGGTTTAACCACCGGTTTATCCAGCACTATAGATTTCGTTTTCACGTTTGTAACATCTAGAGCCGTTTTCGCTACCCCTTTTATAAGCGGGCCCCAAAAAAATCTCTTTCTTCTGCTACGCAGAAGTGTTGGATAATTTAAACTCTGATCATCGTGCTTTGGTCCTTTCCACTTCAACGGATAAAGTCTCTCCCATATGTCAAAGCGTTCCAAAAACAATCCTTCATTCATAACCAGCTCTTCTCCGATTTCCAAAAAGTTTTCCTTCGTCAAATCTAATGGCTCCCAATCAACGGCCTTGAGGTATTCATCCTCAGGATTATTAGGGTTTCTATTTAAATCGATATTAATTAAGTCATTCGTGTAATGGTTTGTCATAACAAAGTTTACCCAGTTTCAGCAAATTGTGAAACGATTCTTGTTAGTCTCTCAACCGTTTTGTCTTCAGGATCAGGAGATATGTACGTGTTATGAAGCAAATACCACAAATCATCATAATGAAATGAACCATATGCCGTATCTCCAGGATATAAAAAGTCGGTAAAGCGTGCCTTATACGAGTATCGATAGTAATAAACGGGCACATATCTTGCTGCAAGATGGGCGAATCGGTGAACCGGAAAACCAATAATTGCGTCACTGAAAAGCTAAGAATAAATTGTTAAATCGTTTAATTAAACATTCCACATCGCATCGGTGTTAACCTTTCCAAACGGTTCGAATGGAATATCACTGCCCAAAGTCTGGTTCTGGAGATATTCACGTCGAAGAACAGTGCTGACGTACTTCGATTTTGGTGTATTTCTTTCGTATTTGAGAATTATTGGCGCCTGTGTTTCCCAATCTTCGTTCAATTTGTTCGTCAAGTTCTTATCTTGGAGCATAACTGTAAAACAAAATATCCATAAATCAATGAGAAGACCGTGTAATACCGTTTCGTTGAACTAACCTTTTGCGATTCGCACAAATTCATCATTGGTCATTCCAACAATGAGTGGGGTTCTCTGGAATCGTCCATCTTGAAAGGCTTCGGTAGGGTCTTCAACAAGGAATCTTTCTTGTCCATGATCTTCTTCGATAACTTGGAGCATATAGTAGCCAAGGTTGTTTAAATCCAGGAACGTCCTTACGAATTCCTCAGCTGGTGTCTGCAATTTCGAAAATTCAAATCACTCACAAAAGCGAAAACAGAAAGTGTACCTACATTCCTCAAACATTGCATCATATCATTGAAATTTGTTGTAGAACAATTGACTAGTTCGGCTTGCTTCTTGGCCAAGTCCAATTGATTTTCGGGATATTTCTCGAGTGGTATCGGCGATGCACTCATTGCAATTCCCCTATGAAACAATCCCTTCGACATCGGCGACATCATATGAAAACCAACACTCACACTTCCGG
Organism: Sphaerophoria taeniata; assembly: GCA_943590905.1. Taxonomy (NCBI): domain Eukaryota; kingdom Metazoa; phylum Arthropoda; class Insecta; order Diptera; family Syrphidae; genus Sphaerophoria; species Sphaerophoria taeniata. The sequence continues at coordinate 49,358,081 of OX016540.1, forward strand.
CAGCAAGCAATGTCACTGAATTTGGATCGCCTCCGAAGTTTTGTATGTGCTGGTTAACCCAACGCAAAGCCAGAACCTGATCTTTGAGGCCAGCATTGCCAGGTGCGTCAGGTGTTCCCGTGGCTAGAAATCCCAATGCTCCCAAACGATAACCACTTGTCACAAGCACTATATCACGGTCCATTAGAAATTCAGGGCTGGCAAAGGATTTACTGTGTACTCCTGGATGAAAGTAGACAACAACTGGCTTCAGAATATTTGGACTGAGATTTTTCGTGTAGACATTCAATCGAAGGCAATCCTCTGAGTTGTCGGGTGAATTGAATGGCTCTTGTGGACATTGGGGGCCATCTTGAGTCCCATCAAAGGTATTTGGTTTCCAGGCTTCAGCTCGTTGAGGATTCTTGAAGCGTAAGTCGCCGACCGGAGACTTGCCATAGCGGATACCTCGGAATGCATTGAAATCTTTTCCCAAACGAGATGTCAAAACAACTCCACGAATTGCTCCTAAACTCGTCGAGACTTCGATTGCGTTCGCATTCCAAGAACTAATAGCGATACAGAAAATGACCCAAAGAGTTGTCATTTTGAGTAATGACTGAGAAGCTTAAGTCATTTATTTGTCTTTTATTTAGTTTTCAAGACGAAGTTTAAGGCGTTTAAATGTAATTCGACTTGTTCCACTTGATTTTTGCTTACATAACCCAAGGTCTAGTGCAGAGCCGTATTCGGAAGGGGGTAAGAATTTTGAAATTTAAAAATATTTGTTAAGTAAAGTAAAAACAAATCACACTCGTGCTCCTTATTTACTGCCCTCTTCTGCCATTTTTGGTAATTGACAATTCAGGACATTCACCATCTAATTCGATTGTATTGTAGGAGAAAATAGCGTCTCGACTTTGAAGCTGGCCTTTTCTTAAAAAATAAAAAATTACATGCATCTTTGAGATTCTCTGGCTAATAAGTACTGATTAAATTGTGCCATGCTTAATTTAAATTTTAAGTTAAACAAAAAAATAAACTAATTTTGAACAAACGGCAGTGTTGTGCTTCTATTTTTAAATCAACTACAGTAAAACTGCTCTGTATGTGAGTGACGTAAAACTTCTACATAAAAGACAGAGACTAGTTTTGTTTTCAAGTCGTTACCAAGCCAATTACGAATTTGATAGGAACTTATTCTATGAAAAAAATCAATGGCCCTTAGTAATAAACATAAGTAAAGTCGGTTTGAAAGTCACTTTTTGTTAGATTTAGAAAAGCTGCTTTTAACATTTCGCAGTTACAGTTCAAATTTAACAAAAGTCTAATTCTTCGCAATCATTGTGACTCTTTCGTTATTGTGAACTGAAAAAAAAGAACTGCTGTCACTTTTGAAGTTGACAAATTCGCAAAACGTATTATGGTGAACTTCGCGCCTACGTCAGTTCTCTCAAAACTCTATTGTGATTCCATCATTTTAAATTTGACTTAGATACAGGTGAGCTGCTTCTAAGCATATTTTTAGTTTAGAATTGAGATGTGTGTTTTATTACTACAGATTTTTTGTTAAAATCGAATTTTGGCTAAATTGGGTTCTATTACTAAGGGCCAATAATTTTGGAAAAGTGGTGATTTATTTTTCAATAAAGTCGAATCATTTGAATGAAACTTCTGCCCAACAAGTTGCAAGGGGCCAATTCTTGAGAAGACGATGAATATGAGACCTACTCCAATTCTCTTCTTCCAGTAGTTGGTGCAAATCACGACTTGTGAATTCCACAAAACGATTTCCTTCATCTTTGAGGCCGATGGATGTGTCTTCGCCTTTTATACAGTCCGTCGCTGGATAAAGTTTAATGGATCCATGCTTTGTCGACTGTTACGAAACAACATACAGAAACTCCTAACTACTACGGATTGCATCAAACAGTCACGTCACGGTTGTGTTTTTTGTTCGGAGTGGCCAAATGTAGAGTCACACAGCATCCAAACGATCTTTGATTTCGCTGTACGATTTCCCTTCCAAAACAAGAATCAACGGGGTAAATCTTTCACGCACGTAATGGCTGTACATTTTTTTTTTGTGGCTTCAACAGCAAAAAATCGTCTCAAACTTCAAATTGTGTATAGTGTTTCATATAAAAAGGTAGCCGCCGGCCGGCCGCGCCGGCAAAACAAAACTACGACTTCAATCCAGCTCAAATTTCTCTGGCTCTTGCCAGTATCAGCTATTGGGCGGTGAGGGTCAGTAGTTAAACATCGTATTCTTATTCGTAGTTTTTCATATGAGAACAACCTTACGTAGTTTGTTTCTTTTAATTGACAGCACAGGTTTTTGCGAGCAGACATCTTTGTATGTTGCTATCATTCACTGCTACTAAATCCGAGGCTGTCATACTTTTAACTCGGCAAATCAACTGCGATTAACAGGTCTAGTGGGAATTGTAAGCTTTTGTCGCCAAATTGTCGGTGGCAGTGTTTTTTTTTTTATTACTTTCCTCAGTTCAATGTGTGTGGCTACTTTTTATGTAACATTTTTGACATTTTTTTTCGGACATCCAAATGCTAGTTGAAATCTGTGCAGAAAATGCACTAATTTCCCTGCAGGTAATTTAAAAACAATTATGTTTCAAATAACTTTGATGAAAACTAAAAACTCGTTTCCATGTGGATGAATTGCCCTGAACACTATACTGTCATTTATAAGAAGAAAACAAAAAACGGATAGGAAATCAGTATTACTAATAATCGCAGCTGTGGAATCAAGGGCGTGGACAACGAGGACAATGAGTGATATAGCAATTTCTCGAACCCTTCTGCACGAACCAACTTATAGATGTGGATGTGGATGTGGATAGACACCATAGTGCATTAGGTGATGAATAAATAATCCAATAATTGCATTCGCATAGTAAAAACTCAATGTGACAGTTGAGCAAAGAGGGAAGACTTGCGTGCAAATTGAAAATTGACTTTTATGGTTAACATTTTTGTGTGTGCATTGATTTTATGCGATAAAAACTAATTGCCTGTCAGAACTGAGAAAATGAAAATATCTTAATTACTATCGTCATTTTGAGTAGCAAAAATCAATAACAAAAATTCCATCCAAAATAGAATCCAAGAACTGTCGTCAAATGTTTATTGCTTTTAAGTAGAGAATCCAATATGTTTACATTTGGGATTAGAAAATTGATCTGAACCGAAAAAAGCAATCTTTTATGATAAAGTGCCTGTAAGGCTTTCTAATGGAACCCTACGCTCATCTTACACAATATTAATATTTATTGTCCCCTGGTTGATTACACCGAAATAAATAAAGAACCGTTCATTAGATCCTTTATTAATCACGTTTCGGTGCTCCACTTCCACCCTATTCATTACAATAGAAAATTTCATTAGAAACTTTATTATGCCGGAAAAAGCCTTCGAGGTTCCGGTGCTTTCGAATTATTATCTTTCTTTGCCTTTCCGTTTTCGTTTTTTTTTTTTAATTTGAAAAAATCATCAAACCACAGACACACGACAGGCCTGGTAATCCGACACGAAAATCCCCGACTTTTTGATGTTTACAAATGGCCACAACCATGGCCAGACACGTTGTGTTATAACATTATGCTGATAAGCCTTATTCAAATGCTCAATGGAAAAATTAGAAAATTTAAGTACTCATTTAAAATGTTGGCTCTTTAGGGAGATTTTTGCGTCCTTGATGAGAAGCTTTTGTTTGTTTGTTTCTCTTCTCGTGAATACGATTCCACAGTCAATAAAATGGAAAGCCAAGTCGTGTACTTTTTGGAATGGTAAAATGAAGATTCAAAAATCAATATTTATCTCAAAAAGATGGCAACGTTGAAGACAATCATGGCTTAGTTCTTTAGTGGTATTTTCGTAACTAATGGTTGCGAGCTGATGCTAATGCGATGCTCAAGGATATTAAAGTTCGTAGTGATTTAAATTAGAGAATCTTTAATTAGAAATTCGTAGAAAACAACGAGCAGGAAGCAATTTGATGTTCATTTCCTGATGAATTTTATTTGAAATTGAATAGAAAATGGCTCTTGATGTTAGTTTTCAGTTTTTTTTTTGTGGAAGGTGAAACAGTTTTTATGGGAGTTAAGCTTATCATAGTGCAGACGTCTTAGAAATTTAGGTATTAAAATGTGAGGATCACCAACTATAGCCAGATTCATATGCTTTAGACATCGAAATATGTATACAACAACAACAAAAGGGGAATATTGTGTTGTGACTTCAAAGTTCTTGTAAACGCAATTGAACAGCGGTTTGGAGATAGTCACATGACAGAAGTCTTCCGAGTTCAGCACAGAAAAGGGATGAAACTCTGCAGAAGCTTCAAGCAAATATCGAGCGGTTGGTTCCTCTGGCATATCTTGCAGCTGGCAACGAGATAATAAATCAACTAGCTGTTGAAGCCTTTCTGGGAGCTGTGGCCGACATAAATCTCCAAAGGGCTATTCGCACTGCCGGAAAGCGAACGCATTGGCATTCGCTCTGCAATGGAAGCAGCAAAACAAGCTTCTCAAAATGTCCATCGCGTTATATAATTGGAAGTCCAAAAATGGAAGAGCGATGCAGGAATTGCAATAAGACAAGACATCTACAACGATAATTCAACACTGTGGAAACAAAAACAATTCTCCTGGCCAAAGTAACACCAACAAAAACGTTACTTTCCAATTTCGATGGCAGAACCTGGTTTCTGGTATCGATGGCTTCAGAAACATCATCCAGGTTTCTCAAACCAAACGCGACCGCAAGAGCCTGACCGTGGAAGCAAGTATAATAGGCAACAAATGTGTGGCTACCATCGACACCGGTTCCACTGCGTCCATTGTACGGCAGGACCTCGTTAAGAAGATATGACTCCGCAACACCAATAGCTATCGTCTAAGGACTGCAATTGGAGAATGGTGAGTTATGTCTTAAGATACGGATGGCAAAGTTGGAATTCTTTCATCTGTTCCTGGTAGCAGATATATGCGACGAGTGTATTATCGGAGTAGATTTCATGAAAGATAATCAAGCCCTGAAGTCCCGAAACATCGAGGTTAGGTTGATCTATGGGATCAATGAGAACTCGTCATCTGTGAGAACCCTCATTAAAGAACATCTTACTTTGCCTCCTTCTTCAGAGCGATTTATGTGGACAAAATTGAAGGGTAAGCCTAGAAGCCATCGATACCTCATGGTAGAACCAGCGTCTGAAAAGTCCTCCCAAAATGGCAACACATCAAGGGAAGACCCTTGAGAGACCTGTAAAAAAACATGGTTCTCGTACGAATACTGAACATCAAGCCGTACGAAGTTAAACTTAGGAAAGGTGAGATTGTTGGACTATGCGAATCTGTGTCAATAATAACAAGGATCAACGGAGAAGGATAAAATCTAGAAGTCCGAAGAGCTGAGTTCCATGAAGACCAACATTCTCAAGTCATCTTATCTTAGTCACCAACAACGAAGAACTGCAGAAGGTATCCTCGAAGAATTTGAAGACATCTTTTCATCATCAAAAGATGATGTACGGCAGTGTACATTGGTTTTGAATTTCTGAGCATTGCAATGATTGGGTAAGACAGTGTGTGGAATAGAGTTCCACATTCTCGTAGTACGGATAAAAACTTAATCTCTGTACTTAACAGTACGACCGCCCGCACGGAAGCTCGAGTATTACGTCTGAATTGTTTAAGAGGAGGAATGCAACTGGCTATTTTAATGGAGCATTAATCGTAAAAGTTGTAGGTCGTATATGATTCGACGATTTTTCTCTTGCCAAACATTTCTAATGCTCCTCTTTGTTTACAATCCAAGAGGCTTAGGTATGTATGCTGGAGGACCAGTCGGGAGATCCTAATATTCATCGCAATTAAAAATTCATTTTCGTTTGTTCTACGTTACAGTACCTTCCAATCCTCAATATTGAAAACACAGCGTTCCCTTTGCTATCCAAAGAAAACCTTTGGTATTCCCTTTTTTGGATTAAATCCAATTACAACACAACACTTTGATTCCGTTGATAAACATGTAAATGTATAAAAATGTACCCAAAAATCATCTCTGGATCAAATTTGCTCTACAATTTAACGTCTGTGAAGACTGATTACGCTATTGTCCTTCTAAAAGCTTTTCTTACTTCATATTAAAAGATGAACAAAAAAGAACCATGAAAACTCGTATCCTAATCCGACAAATTTTTGGTTTCTTACCAAATGGAAACTCCTTCAATAAAAATAAACAAAGACTTCAAGTGAACACCCATTTGCATAATCTTAAATTCATTATTTATTTGAATGAGTAGGCTTTCTTTTTGCATATAATTTTGGTTGAGAAACGCGTGAATAAAAATTTGAAATTTTGTTCGTGGGGTTTTTGAGTTTTTAATCGACCTACTTTTTGAGAGAAAGGCGGGGGAGGGGGGAAGAATACATTTTGTAAATCTGACTGCGAACTTGTGACTTACCATTGACAACACACAAAATCATCCTTTTAAGGCTTTTTATGTTTAAAGAATTTAAAATGTGGAAATTTTTGATGTCAGCAAAGCAAATTATTGCAGAGATGGTAACATCTTATAAAATAAAATCTGTTACGCTCACGATATTATTTTACATTAAAATTACATTTAAAAATATCTTAAGCAACAAATAAGATAGAAAAGTACTTTTTTAGACGTCAAATTCTAGTAGGTACGCCACCTGATCTGTTGTCGTGTTTAGAAAGGAAAAAAAATTAAAAATTCCTCGTTTGTATGTACAACGTACCTACACACATTTTCCACTTCACATGGTAAACACATTTCACATTTCATTGCGTTCAAATGGTTGGAATGAACATAATAAATAGTCAATGAACTAGAGGAGAAAAATAAATGAATGAATTGTTTGAATATTTGTATTAGATTATTCGTCTGGCTGCTTGGTAAAGCATAAAAGCAATTTCTTGAGGTATTTTATGATATGAGGGTGGTTCGTAAATAACTCATCCCCACCGTCTGATTGCGCCAGTATCGCAAGAGCAATTTACTATGTTGTATGTAGTACATTTCTGTGGACGGGACTCGTATTTTATTTTTAGACAGCCTGTGGATGTGGAAGAGGGAATTTCAGCGGATTTAACTTATGGAACGTGCTCCGAAGAACGCAAAACTGCCCCATTGACGGGGAATGTGATGGCCACCAATTTCTGGGATTCACAAGCCATGATCCACATCGAGTATTTACAAAGGGCGAAACGGTCACAGGGCTGTTGAACCGATTCGAACTTATCAACTCTGACAACGCACTCGCTCACATCTCCACCATGTCGCCATGACCAAATTTGTCGAATTGGAATACGATCTGCGGCCCATTTTATATATTGAAAAAAGAATCGCAAATTTTCCAAAATGTTTGTTTTTGTTTTTTTAAAGTAATAGAGTAAGATCCCAGGGCCCCCAGACGTTACTTATTTTTGAAGAAACGAATTTTACGGTGTAGACACTCTTCTATGTGTTTAAGAGTGTGTGTGTACTAACTAGTTTGACTAGGCGGCCCGTTCACAGGTAGCAGGTAGAAAAGGTAGACAAAAACATAACTTACTTTTGTTAAATTCGAAGTGCTGATCTTTATATATATCACATAGAATATTATTAAAAATAAATATTTCATATTGACAGACCGTTTCTGTGGGCGGTAATTCCTCCCAGACGCTTGAAACCTCATAAAAAAATTACCGAACTTTTGTTATATTCGAAGTCTTCTGCTTTATATATGATGTCCGGGGGGCTATTTTAATACCTTTTGTGTACAGCCAGACCAATCCAAAGGGCCAAACATTCTCCCAGACACAATTAAAATTTGTATTAATAGTGCAGCCATTGAAGCATTATTGTTCCGGATTTTTTTTACTGTGAACCGATTTGCATGAAATTTTGGAATTAGGTTCATCTTACCCTTAACTTCAAAAGTAAAAATTATTTGAACTCCGCAAATACCCTGGGGGTGGTTGCCACCCCTTCTCGAGGGCGATTTTTTTTTTTTTAATAACTTCGGATATCGATAGAAGACTTAATTTTAAGCAAAAAATCATCTATAAAGTTTTTCAAAAAATCCAATACTTTTCAAGTTATTGGCAATTGAAAATTCCCAATTTTTTCACGTTTTTCATCGGTTTCTTGCTTCTCCAAAAATATACGTTCTATCGGAAATTTTATTAAGAACAAAATTGTAGCAGGTAAAACAATGAACAATTTGGTTTTTTTATAATGTATTCTAAGTGCAATATTAAGCTAGATATTAAAGATCAAAGCCGTTTTTTATTTTGTCTGAAATTTAATCGATGTGGTCAATGCCATCTAGCGGCAAACAGATGCATTTCATGCAATCTAATACAAAAGGTTTTTGTAGTGCTTGAAATAATCTTTAAAATGAGCACTATGAAAAGTCTTTTGCACGTAAAATAAGTGAGCCGTATTGCAAATAAGGGGAGCATCTAATGTTTTTTTCTTTTAAATCAATGGGTTTCATAAGTGCCGTTTCCACCAAAATTAAAATTAATCGTATTCCGCCTAGAATTAACTTTATTATGAAGAGTTTGATAGATAGTATCAGATTGGCTGCTTCAGGATACATATTTTTCAAAAAACTCACGATAAAAAAAAACACAAAATTTCAAATTTTTAAAAAAACCCACTTTTTTTCATAATATCTCAAAAATGACGACAGATGCATATAAAAGTGTGAGGATTAAAAATTTAGGTATTTTTCTGACAAATAATTTGGGTTTTTTGTTTTTTCTGTCAAACAAAAATTGAAGGAGAAATGATTGTTTAAAGAGCGCGTGGCAGCGCAAGCACAGCTTCTCTTAAGCCCTTTAACCCTTCACCGTTTTAGAAAAATGATTTTTTATCTATTTATTGCATATTGTAGCTCTCTTAATTACCTTTACAATGGTTTTTTAGAAATTGTGATAGCATGAAAATTGAAGAAGTTATGGTCCAAAACTTGTCATATTTTTTTTCTACTTAGTAACTGAAAATTTCGGAGTGTGAATATTGCGAATTTTCAATTGCCAATAACTTGAAAAGTATTGGATTTTTTGAAAAACTTTTTAGATGATTTTTTGCGTAAAATTAAGTCTTCTATCGATATCCGAGGTTATTAAAAAAAAAAAAAATCGCCCTCGAGAAGGGGTGGCAACCACCCCCAGGGTATTTGCGGAGTTCAAATAATTTTTACTTTTGAAGTTAAGGGTAAGATGAACCTAATTCCAAAATTTCATGCAAATCGGTTCACAGTAAAAAAAATCCGGAACAATAATGCTTCAATGGCTGCACTATTAATACAAATTTTAATTGTGTCTGGGAGAATGTTTGGCCCTTTGGATTGGTCTGGCTGTACACAAAAGGTATTAAAATAGCCCCCCGGACATCATATATAAAGCAGAAGACTTCGAATATAACAAAAGTTCGGTAATTTTTTTATGAGGTTTCAAGCGTCTGGGAGGAATTACCGCCCACAGAAACGGTCTGTCAATATGAAATATTTATTTTTAATAATATTCTATGTGATATATATAAAGATCAGCACTTCGAATTTAACAAAAGTAAGTTATGTTTTTGTCTACCTTTTCTACCTGCTACCTGTGAACGGGCCGCCTAGTCAAACTAGTTAGTACACACACACTCTTAAACACATAGAAGAGTGTCTATACCGTAAAATTCGTTACTTCAAAAATAAGTAACGTCTGGTGGCCCTGGGATCTTAGACTATAATTACTTGTCGGGCCACCCTTGTTTTTTCAGTTCTTTCTTTTATCAAAGCGACTTTGCATTTCTTTAGAAAATGAAAGCCATACAATTTTCCCTACCCACGTTTCGTGATACTAATAGTACTTATAGACTAAAGAGTGTTTCGCGAAGAAGAATAACCAAAAAGCAGACCACAAAAAAGTTTCAAAGTGCTTAAATAAAGCATGCATAGGCATATCTAAGTTGTATATTTGAACATTCAAAAGACAAGCTGGGGATCGGATGGTGTCAAATTTAATCACTGTTTGTGCTGAATTAGTCTCTGAAGTTATTTTTATTTGTTAATTTAAGTTAAGGGTTGACAACTTAATAGTCCGGGTGTTCTTGCCATGAGAAAATGTTTTCAGAATTTCAATAAACACAGAAAATAATAATAATTCATTTAAAAAACTCGCGTGTGATCAGTGGGAATGAATTCAGGTCTTACATTAATAGTTAAGTTAAATGTGACATGACATCTTTTTTGTAGTTGTTGATTTTGTTGGACCTTTCATGTTAAACTATGAAACTCTTCAGCCAGTTGCTTCTTTTAGACTTCTTTGAAAAAAAAAATTAAGATTAGTCTTAACATATTTCGGGTACTTACAAAATTCAGAAGTGTCTTTGTGTGTAACATTAAAAACAAAACTCAACGTCTTGGACTATATTTATCTCAAGTCCCACCCTAGCAAGGGCCAAACATTAATTGTATAGTCAAGGATGAAAGTAAAACTTCACAATTAATGGTTTAATTAAGTCAAACGGGTTTCTGTTTGATGTTAATTTTTATTATTTTAAACAACAAAATCAAGTAGTATGTCAGTGGCCTTCAAGGAATAGATTTTTTTTTTTATTTGCTTTTTTAATGACCCGAAGCAATAAAAGGAAAGTAACAGTCCCCATTAAGTAGTCCTCAGGCCTTTAAGGAGTTATTCGATTTGAAATTAACTCAAATGAATTTCTGAAAGTGAGAATTTTTTTTGTAGTAAGTAATACGTGAGCGGTTGAGGTAAAGACAAAGATTTTAAAATAGAAATGGTTTATTGACTTTCAAAATATCCTCCAAGATGTTCAATACACTTTCTACACGCACTTGAGTAGACAGGTCTATAAATTTTTAAAAATGTTTGCTGAATAAACCATTACTAAGGTAACAAAGTCTAAGACGAACTTTTGCGAAATCAAGGTACGTATACGCCACAGTGATCGTTGCTATTTAAACAAAAGACGAGTTGATGAATATTTACTCATCACGACATAAGACGTTCTTTTTCTTGAAGAATCAAACAACATTGCTTAAGTTCCTCTGCTTAAAATGCCTTTTAAATGTTTTTTAAATGGTTAAAGCTTAAAAGACGAAGATCTTATTTGAGTAAAATTAAATTTACCACACGTAATTAATGTTTGTTCTTTGTTAACCCCCAAATATTGATAAATGTCAAAAACTTTCCAACTTCATGTCACCTGCTTAATTATATCATCTTGTCAAACTTTTCCCTGCCAATGTAATTTCCTTCACATTCCTCCAACGAAAAAGTGTGTACGAGGTCCAATTAATTCATGTGTACCTTCTTCTTCCTACATTTAAGGAAAAGTATTTTGAGGTGATTTTCTTATCACGCAGTTGGTGATTGTATTATAATAATTTAATTGCTTGTCGAGACTTATTAAATACGCTTAATTTACAAAGAAGGAAAACTTTCGTTTCTTAGCACAAGGTAGAAAGCCTCAACTAAGGCTTACGGATTTCGTTCTTATCTTCCCCTGTTGTCATAATCGAAGAGCCCCATTCTATTCAAGCAAATAACAAGGTTTTTAGCGGTATCCACGAATTCTATTTTTGAGTCTCCGAGAAGAATATCTGGAAAACCAGCTAATTCCACTTTCTTTTTAGTAAAAACGAGGAATTTGCTTTTGAGTGGATTTAAAGTCAGACCTTACCAATTTCAAATCGATAAGAGGTTCTCGTTAATTGTATCAGCACTATCTTTCACCAAGCCAACTAGGCAACTTTTCATTAGCTGAAGGTCATGCAAAGAGGTGTTCATCACAAAGACGTACAAGTTTTGGTACTTCGTTCACTTAAATCGAGTAAAGTGATGGACCCAAAATGGAACCCTGTGGATGTGGAACTCCGCTTGATATAGGCATTAAATTGCAAGTTTTATTTCCCAGTAGATACGCTTGACGTCTCTGGCCAAGATAAGAAGAAATAAGTTTAACTGCGTCAGTAGAAAAGTTCTAAATTTTACAAGTGTCAAATTATTATCAATCGCTTTTCGCACTTAAAAAGTTTAACATCAATTTTGATGAAAAAAAAAATAAATAAAAGACAAACTGAGCACATCTATAAAATTTTGAATATTTTGTTTGTGAAGTAGTCCGTATGCAGGTGTTTTCTACTTATCCTTTAAAGCATAAATTTAAAGTGTTGTGGGGAAAAAATGGAAGAATTGTTAACGTTTCCAAAGGGAAACCCATCAAATGAAATTGTTATAGCAACCATAATACTCTTAAAAAGAGAACTTCGTCTTTTTTCTTGCTGCTTAAATGTATCTGGATACCCCATACACATTGCAAAAGGAAGTTGGTTTCAATGGCAGTTTAGTTATTATTATTATTAGCTGCTTCATAGGATTATTTCAAAAGTTTGAGATTATCGGCAAAGGACAGATTTTACATTTCGGATGTTAATTTTCCTATAAAGAACGATTAAAAATTTATTCTTCTTTTTCAATTTTGAATCTAAACGTTTCGAAATCTCAAGAAAAAGCCAGTGACGTGGTATTAAACACATTTTCGGTTAGAGCTTGTATGGTATGTTCTTTTTGGAGCAGTTGTCAGTTCTATCGCAAACGGTTCTCTTGATTCTTTCTTACCTTGACATACATTGCAATTCAATAAGTGGCAATTCCCTGTCTAATTGAAATTCGAAATATTTTTAATTACAGTTTAAAATACCTTTCCAACAATCTTCTTCACTCTCCCCCCAAACTAACCTATTAAACCAAAATCTCGACCCTCATCAAATACACATATATATTTTCACATTAAACAAACATCAGAGTTGTCACGTTTTAATTAATCTTTTATGTCAGTCTAGGAGAAAATGAAAACCTATTTAATGGGATTTAGTTTATCCCTCAAGGCGACCACGTCCTTTCTTAAATAACAGTAAGTGCTGTGAGAATTGTCCTTTAATTAAGACAAAACGTGTAGATAAATACGTATACACATGCATATATGTTATACTGCAGATCAAGTGAATTATTAACGGGTCCCTGCTTCCGTTTCAATTGTAAATAAAACCTCCATACACATGCACACAGTTCCACGGAAATAAAGATATAAATACCTTTTCCATGGTTAGCCAGACAAACTGCCACGAAATGAACTTTTCTCTGTAATATTGTGGTAGAGGAGAAAAAAAATCTTTCTCTTTCATTTAATCAAGCATGGAACGGCTTTGAAATTAAATTTTACGGTCGTGTTCCCTTATCATCTTATGATTTAATTACTGTTTCCTGTGGCTGGGTTAACCGGAACATTTCTCTCATATCTCAACCGCAAATATGTAATATTAATAAGGTGCAGTATGTTTTTTGTATGTTGTTTGTACCGAGGAAACCACATTCGTGTTAATCAAATGTTTACACAAATTAAGCAAAATATGTATACAAGAGTAGGTAAAATTGTAAGAGGAAACATCAGAAAAGTATTAGTGAGTCTTGATTAATAGCGAAACGCGGAACGTTTCCGCTTTATCCATCCATGTTGATTTGGCAAAAAAGAATGAATAAATGACAGCCATATTACAGATCTAAGTTCACCAAGATCGAAAGTCACTAAGGGTGTACACACGGGATTAAAAATATTTGGTGTGAAACTGGTTTAAGTCTTTCGTCCAAGCACACAGTCTGAGATTGAACCCTAATTTCTTAACCTCCTTACAAAAAAAACAGTATTTATACAGGGTGATTCACGAGCGTTGTGCCAAAAAGCTAGAGCGTGTAGGTTGAGTTGAGACAAGAAAAAAATCGTATGGGAGGGGGGGTCTATTCCCCCCCGTTTAGCCGGGAGGGGCAATTTTCTGAAAAATTGACTTATTTTGTTTAAAAAAATATTAAAAATCAACGGCTTCGTTTACAACACCGTGCTATACCTCTCTGAAAAGCCAAAAACTTTTTCTTTCACTTTGTTTTTAAATTGAATTGTTTTAACGAAAAGTTTAAAAAAAATAAATTTTCAAACTCAAAATTTTCAAAAAAAAGCAAAAAAAAAATTTTTGAACTAATTTTTTTCAAAATTTTATGTAATTAAGTACTAATTTTGTTTTAAAAATTCAATGTGTTTGTTAATTTTTAGTCAAAAACAGAAAACCGGATGCAAAAATGTCTTTTTGGTTTTGAGAAATTAAGAAAAAACCAAAACCACTTTTTTCTAAAAAAAATCTTTGTTTTTATTTTTACCTATCTGGACTTTTAGTTTAATTTATTAGTTTAATTTATAAATTTAATTTTTTGTAATTGGAGTTTTATTAGGACTCAATAAAGTAGAAAAGTATTACATTATCCCTGGATTGACCATTTTGTTCATTGATAACGTCTGAAAACTGACCTGTAATTTTTTCTTACTATAAATGGGGCCGCGGCCACTCGCCGGCGAAGAGTTCTACCTGCTAGGGGCTTAAGATAATTAAACCGCATTTTTTCTTGAATGAAGAAACAATTAACAACATAAAGGTAAATAAAATCCATCGCATATTTACTAAACAACCATTTACAATTAAAATATTAACTCATCAACACATAACAATAACAAACTCATACGCTCGAGAAGAGTTAGCGAACAGGAACTTCTGTTACGGTTTAACTTATTGTCGAGATCGGGAAGCCGAAAGACTCTACGCTGAAAGATATCCCAATAAATGGCGCCCAAGTCGTAGCATGTTTTCAAGAATCCGCCGACGAGAGCACTGAGAGCTAGAAGTGAAAATTCAATGGCAGACGTTATCAATGAACAAAATGATTAATCCAGGGAAAATGTAATACTTTTCTACTTTATTGAGTATTCATAAAACTCCAATCACAAAAAATTAAATTTATAAATTAAACTAATAAAATAAACTAAAAGTCCAGATAGGTAAAAATAAAAACAAAGATTTTTTTAGAAAAAAGTGGTTTTGGTTTTTTCTTAATTTCTCAAAACCAAAAAGACATTTTTGCATCCGGTTTTCTGTTTTCGACTAAAAATTAACAAACACATTGAATTTTTAAAACAAAATTAGTACTTAATTACATAAAATTTTGAAAAAAAATAGTTCAAAAATGTTTTTTTTTGCTTTTTTTTTGAAAATTTTGAGTTTGAAAATTTATATTTTTTAAACTATTCGTTAAAACAATTTAATTTAAAAACAAAGTGAAAGAAGAAGTTTTTGGCTTTTCAGAAAGGTATAGCACGGTGTTGTAAACGAAGCCGTTGATTTTTAATATTTTTTTAAACAAAATAAGTCAATTTTTCAGAAAATTGCCCCTCCCGGCTAAACGGGGGGGAATAGACCCCCCCCTCCCATACGATTTTTTTCTTGTCTCAACTCAATCTACACGCTCTAGCTTTTTGGCACAACGCTCGTGAATCACCCTGTATATATTGCTTTTCAAAATTACACCAACAAATATAAATATCTTTGTATGTCTTGATTTAGTTGATGGATGTAAAAATACTAAAATTGTTGTTTTCTTCTTATTTCTTACAGAGCCGTTGCCGCCTACCTCCGTGCCCTAAACCTATCGCCTAACAATGCAGTTGTCCATGGTAATCTGGCTTGTGTTTATTATGAGCAAGGACTTATTGATTTGGCCATTGACACATATCGGCGGGCAATCGAATTGCAGCCAAACTTCCCAGACGCCTACTGCAATTTGGCAAATGCTCTTAAGGAAAAGGGACAGGTGAGTTCATATTAAATGCATTGTTGTTTTATTCTTGAAAAATATTTGACACTTTTCTGAAATTTATGTTGGGTATGTCATGTTGTCAACAAAGTGTTTAAAGCTTTCAAACTGGAGGACAAAGTTTGAAGACAAGAACCAAAATGTTCATACAAAAATGTACGTCCTTGATAGGGATTTTTTTTTTTTGATGAGGCTGCAAAAAACCGGTGGGTTATTCTGTAACTCGATTGTCGTCAAACGATATCGTTTTGATGATCAGCCCGCTTCACGTAACTATGACAACCACTTTCGTCTGGATGATATCGGTTTTTCAGTACAAAATTTACTTTCCGTAACGTCAAGATTATTGGATTTGAACAGGTATCGTGCGTCGGGAACAAGATAGGGTGGGAACCTATGAAACATTTTAATGTAAGAAAAATGTTTTTTTTCCACTTTTTCTAAGGCTAGATTTTTGACATCTGTTAAGTTGGCAAACCAATATGAGTACAAACGATTGGGACCTTTACGATATTTATGTGTTATTTATGTGCTAATTATGTGTGAAGTTCGCGATTTATATTTATATATATAGAAAGATTTCGTATATTATTACGGATGCAATGAAAATGTACACTCGGGCGTGTACGTGTTTTTTTTGTACTTGCAACATATAGAATACATAAATGACCTTAAGGGTAGGTTTTGAAAAAGAATAGAAAAACCATTATTTGAAGAATTGGAGCATTATAGACCATACGTTGAAATTTGTCAGCTACAGCAAATATTTGAGAAGTATCAGGTTTATGATCATCACATCAGAAATAGAGGTGTAAAACTTACAACTGATATTTTTTCGTCGAAGGAGCTATGCTCATGGAACTTCAGTCAGATATCCAACAGCCGATTACTGTTTTGCTTGGATTCATATCCAGTCCTCCTTGCCACGACCTCATATGTTATTCTATAGTATGAAACGATTCCAAAACGACCATCAAGGAGTCAGTCAGACGGTTCTTTGAGTCATTAACAAAAACTCTACTCTTGAATTTGTTAAAAACGATGATCGAAACGATTGAATATCTCGTTTTCGATGATCGTTTGGACGATAATCGTTTTGACGGAATAATCCTCCAGTAAAATTCAAATTATCTTTTCAAGTGATTAATAACTAGTCAACCAAGCTCTCGAAATTCGAGTGCGTTGTTTCTTTATTAAAGGCGGTTCACATTCAACATTTTTATCAACTTCTGCCGTGTTGCGTAATGTGAACACCACTGCAAACCCACCTTAATGGTTTTTGTTGATTCTTGAAATGTCATCTTTTCGCGAACACTCCCTGCACGCAACAGCTGTTTGACACTACTTTGATTTAATATTTCCAATTGTTTTTTTTTAAATAATTTAATTTCTTTTAAATTTTTAGGTATTGTTTTAAACAATTCTGCTACAGAATATTTAAATAATATACAGTCACTCCACATCTGCACAGAAATTATTTTAGGCTTTTGTACCTAGACTGCGTATAGTGTACCACAAAAATAGTGTTAGCCGTTTTATAATATAATTGAAATCTAATCGCTATTCTGTTCAATAAATTTTGGAAAGGTAATCTAAAATGTATTGAGGTTAGTGGACTGGAACTTATAGTAACGTAACCAAATTTTTTGTGAAAAGGCCTTGTCAAACGTTACAATGCGTTACAAAGGTGTCGACATCATTAGGCCAGTACCATCTAACAACACCTCACTGAGATCTCAATGTCACTTTGACTGGATCAAAACATTTGAGGAAACATAATTCTTAGCCCTCAGTGAGATAGTAAAGGCTAAAGGCTGAATCACAAACCTGCTTCAGTTTCGGCTGCGTTTGCGGTACGATGCACCCGCTTCGAGTTTGCTTTAAATGACAGTTCTCCCTCCATCATCTTTATCCCTTCAAAAACAAATGAATTTTGTTTTTGTACTTTTTTATAACAGCTGTTGAGCTGTCAGACAAAGCAAATGTTCAGCATATTTGAACTAGAGCTTCCGTTTGGAGTCACGTTACGTAATATTACGTACGAAACGTGAGGTCGAAGCTTCATTGTGATATCCTGCTTTGAATCCCTATGCAAAGCCGAAGCTGAAGCGTGTTTGTGATTCAGCCTTTAAGGTGACCTTACAAATTGTTTTTCTGCTTATGTCATCTTCATCGAAATGGTAGGCAGAGAAATCCAAAAAAATGTTCACCTCAGAGATCTCAGAATTCCAATAAAACGCTATAGTCAGTTTTAAACTGAGTTTCGTTCATATTCTATCAAATATCGAAAGCTTTCAAACGCCCTCTTGAGACCTATTTGAAAGCAATTTCTTTTACATGAGTTTCTATGGTGAAAAACTATTTTCTTCCAAAAGGTTTTGACATTTGATTAACGAAAAACACAACGAAAAACTCAAGTGTCGAATTGCTGAAACCTTATCTTCAGGAAATTCCTTACTAAAATTCCTAACTTATTTTTACTCAGTTGAGCTGAGCTAAGTTCCCAATAAAACACGACTGTTGTAAGGTGGAACTGAATATGACAATGCTGATTGGATAGTATTTATTACGGATGTCAATCTTGGCTATGCTACGTCATACTTATAACAAAACAAAAATAATTAAAAGCCTCCCGAGAGAAGTGAACAAGGGTCCGGTTAAAGAACATTTTCATCAAATGATTGGATTTTGGTTTAAATCCAAGGAAGTTTTTCAGAGAAAAATAATATCCTCGTTTCTCGCATGGGGTTATGTTATGGATGAAGAGAATTTCGAGTTGGAAACCTTTTGTTTTATTTACTGCCTCAACGGTAACCCTAAAACGAGGAAAATGAGGAAGAATATGCACAAGAAATGTCTGCATTACTTACTTACTTAAGGTGGCGCTATGGTCCGGGGTAGACTTAGGCCTCAACCAACAAACCTGCATTCTCCAAATGCAAACCAGGGGTTTCGTTGTGGTAGTCGCGTGAAATCCTGCAAACCAGAGGCAGCATCCCTAATGGCTTCGTGGCAATTCTATCACCTGGTTCTCAATACCCGATGCTGGCTGTAGTGGACTTCTCATAAGGTTACTTGACTCTCGATCGGAAAAGGATCTGGCGATCTCTTGCGATTGTAGCCGTCCGACGTCATACTTTATTCTGGCACTTCCTGTTTTTGGCTTTGGTCGAGATATCCTCTGCACTACCTTGGCTACATCGAGGTAGTAGTCCGAGGCGATGTTGGTCCCTCGGAAGGTTCGGACCAGAGATTAAAATGAATACGTTCAAATATATTCAAATACATCACAAAATTACTCAATTATCGCTCAGACTTGATCGTTTTCCATCCCTATTCACAAGCAAAGTGCTCACAAGCATTTTTGCTCAGACACATTCAAATGTTTTCGAGCAAGCAGAATGAGTATATTATATTCACAAGTCATTTTTGTTTTTTTCACTCACAAATAAAAAGACTTGTGAGCTGAATATTTGTTTGAACTTACTTGAACATATTCAAATAGTTTGAATACTCAAATATATTCAAACGACTGAGTATATTCAAACCGACTGAGTATATTCAAACCGTCTGAGTATATTCAAATGTTCAAACAGATTGAATAATTGTGAACTTGGATGAATATTTTCTAACTTGATTCTAGAAAAAAAATTAGGTTGATTATGAATGAGGACTTGTTTATTGTAAGTTTTTTTTTTGTTTTTTGTTACGAAATAAAGTATTTATCAATGAATGAGCGTTGGTTAGGTATATAATGGTATGAATATGAATATGAACATAAATATGCACATAACGTAATTATAATACTGAATGTTTTAGATTGACGTGTACTATTGAAGGAGAATTTGTTTGTTTTTTTTTTTTAATAGTTCCGCCCATACAAAAATTAAATGGATTACATTTATAAAAGTATAGCCGACATAATATGCAGGTATGTTAGGTAGTTAGGAAAATGTGTTTTGGTTGCATTTTAAGGAAAGATTTTAAATTTGAAATAATATACCAGAGGGTTAATGAATGAATTCCAAATGGTAAATGAATGAGTAAATCTTGGAAAATACGTTTTCGTATTTCATAATAGCAGGTAGTTAAAATTCAGGGACAGATTAGCATTGATTGGGTAAGTTCTTGAATACTGTGTGAATGTGTACCTGCTATAGATGCATTATGCATTCATACACAGTTTTTTTACCCACCATAAAATTAGCGACGATGCACTTTATTAAATACTGGAAAATTTGAATGTCCGTGGTCAAGTTGTTTGTTGATTGGCAGTATGTATCATAAAAGTGTTAGGTAATTTAAAGATCGTCAATGAAGGAGAAGGAGAAGGAGGTACAAATGCATTTAGGTTGTTTGTGGATGCGAATTTGAAAAAAAAAAATTTGTTGGTATTCGCGGTTATAGGTACTCGTATATCACAAAAGGGTTAATCTTTGAAAAAAGTGGGCTACTTAAGCGTTATATTTGTCATTATATTGGAAAAATTGTTTTTTTTTTTGGTAGGAGAAAGTTTTTTTTATTGGTGCCCGATTTTGAAAATTGAAAATATATAAAGCAAACGTAAAGTAACAATAATCTAATCATTTAAGTCCATTTAAGGCAGCCACGTTTTTGTATCCACCCTGCAACAAAATGTCTCTTTTTAACAACAGAAGAGAAGAATGAAATCTATGATTTCATTAAAACTGTTGTTCCAGTCATTTAACCGATTGAAAATTTGTCGGACAAGCAGCCGTCAACATCTTCACGGCCATTCAATGTGTTTTCACGGTTTGTTGGAGGAAACACATCGCAGGATTCCATTGAAGGCGAAATAAACAAATACACTACAATTGATGTAGATGACCCAGTTGATATGCTTCAATGGTGGTATGAGCACAGGAACATCTTTAAGGGGGGGTTTCCCATGTAAAAAAAGGTTGGGCTTTTGCGCGAAACTGTGTAGCGTTCGCAATTTTTCGAATATTTTAATAAAACAAACGGTTTTCGATTGATATTAAATAGGGATAAATGTTTGTGCAATTAAAAAAAATAAATAAAAATTCGATGTACCTCAAAACCGACAAGCAAACGGAAAAACTATAAAATTTTGAAAGACGCTTGCGCTAACTAATGGGAAATGGGTTAAATATTACATTTTTATTTATTTTATATTTTTTTTTATAATGACAATATATCATGTTACTTAACGTCGTTGTTTTTTTTCGATTATCGTTATAATTTTTTCCACACAAAATTCGAAAAACAATGAAAAATACAGCAAATTACGTAAAAAGTATGAATGCATTTTTTAGTATAACTTCTAAAATATAAAAGGTAGTGAAGTCAAATCAACTTTTTTCAAAGCTTTAAATATGTAATTTCAACGGAGTAATTTTTTTTTATTTTTGTTTTTATGTTTGTCAAATGTTTTTGTTAACACAAACACAAAAAATACCTATTTTTTGTCTAGCATTTTGCGCGTTTGCCCGGGAAATTGATTAATATATTTTTGAATTTTTTGAAATATTTTTTTATGAAAGATTAATATATGTATTACTAAACGTCGTTGTTTTTTTTTTTTAATTTTTCACCTGTAACATATTTAAAAATAAACTTCAAAATGTCAATATTTGTAAGGTCATTGTAAGTGAAATATGGGCAATAAAACTAGTAAATATTTTTTTTATTTTTTTTATTCAATTCAAATAACAAAACAATTTGTTTGCTAATGGTCTTTTTAATTTGAATTTTTGAAAAAACGTCTATTTTGCGTTTTTTGTCAAAAAATAATGGTCGAACACACACACAAAGAAGCTGGGTTCAAGGGAATGCCACTAGGTGGTGCTGCAATTTGTTTTGCTTTCTCTTCTCTTTCTTACAAAAGAAGTTGTTTTTTCTCCTCAACAGAAAATGTACTTTTTGTTCTTCAATTTATAGAAGTGTGAAGAAAACTCGATATTGCTTTACATAGAAGTAGAAGAAAGATGCAAGATGAGAAAATAGATATGTGCAGATGACATAATTATAGAAGAAGGGTTAGAGCGGGAGATAGGGAAAGCGCATAAAAAGAATGCGGTAAGTAAGTGGCTTCTTTTTGTTTTTTGTTGTTGGACATTACAAAATAAGAAAATGAATGAGGTACAAAGCATATCGCACATATGCGATAATTTCTTATCATATCTTTTTGTTTTGGTGGTTGCGTGGGAGATTTGCGATTTATTAGAATATATGACAAGTGCAAGTGCAATATGTATTATTTTTTTCCGACACCTTGTATAGCTCAAAAATGTTGTGTAGGTAGGTAGGTAGTAAGAAGTAAGGTCGTAGGTACTACAAATAAATGGGAGAACCCAATTAATTTTTTAATTCGTTTGGAACAAATAAGTATAGTGTGCCTCAGTAAGAGTGCACTTTTTCATTTAAAAATAAAGACAAGTATTTTATGACAGAGTTGTGATATTTTTATTGTATTGTAAGAGGCCAGTTATAGCTAGCATTGAAATGGATCCGAAAAATCTTTGAATGGATATTTAACTATGTGTTCTTTTGAAAAGAAATTATATACCAATCGATCGGAAATCACTCCCAGAATCTTTATTGACATAAAAAAGTTCAATTACACACTAATTTTTTCATTAAAATGTGTTTTCCTATTTTCCGGTTGTAAATTCATTTTCCTGAACACATTTTTTTATATAATTTGCACACACTAAAGGCACAAATAATAAATTTATACAGACGTCTCATCCCTGCAGAAAAAACGAAACATATTTTGCTCTTAACTGACAACGCCTTAACTGACAAGGAGCTTTTGAAAGCTTTTTTCCTTGCCTAAGTATTCATTTATGGGCACGAAAATAGATTTTTAATGCATTAAGTGAATGCATTAAAGCTTTTGGAAAAAGTTTTCTTTTATAGCTTTCAGTTTCATTTATCATTTCTCGCCATAAGGATGAGATATTTGCATAAATTTATTATCTGTGCTAAAGCGGCTTTTTATACCCTTATTACGCAAGAGACACAGTGAGCGCATTAAGAATTAAGAAAAGGGTTTGAAAGTAAGTGTCAGTGTACATTGATTTTGAATTCATCAACATTGCAATGACTGATAAGAGAGCAAGATGCCAGACTATCAAATGCCTTTGAAATATCAAGTGCAATGATGTAAAGATTTGTTCCACTGTTCTGTGAGATAAACCATCAGATCACCAGTGGATCTGTTGCTGCGAAAGCCGTACTGCCGGTCATTATGAAGCTTTCGGTCTTCGAGATATTTCTTGAGCTGATAGTTTCCATGACCTTAGAAAGAAGGGTAAGTGCAATCGGACGATAATTGGAGGGAGAAGAAGATTCGCCTTTTTTTGGGATTGGCTGGACAAATGCTGTTTTCCAACTGCTCGGAACGAGCCTAGAAGAAAAGGAGAGATGGAAAAGCTTACGCAAAGGTTTTGCCAGCGTGGAAGAACACCTCTTCAGAATAATAGCGGGGATACCATCCGGACCAGTGGATTTATGTATGTTGAGATCCTTTTGAACTCTCGCCACAGCACTAGTGCGGAAGAAGATTTGTCCCATGGAATCATTGACACGCTCAAGAACAGGCGGAGTCATGGCACTCTCTGGCAGCGAAGAGTTGGCGGCGAACTGCCTAGCAAAAAGGTTAGCTTTCGCGAGAGAGCTAACTAGCACTAAGCTATACCCGTGAATGTGAAATTCAGTAGGATCAGAATTCTCACCTACTTGGGTTTCACTTAGCTGGCCTGTTTGAAACAGTGTGGATGTACGTAGCAAGAAAATTCGTACGTAGCACACGAACATTACAGTAGACTACCCTGAAATTTTCACTCATTGCAAGTTAGAAAAAATAAAATGAAATTAAATTGAAGGGATTCTTTACGATTGTATTACCTATGTCAAAAAATTAAACAAATCATTCCAATGATTTTCGTTTCAATTTTGTACAATTTTAATGATCTATGTATGTATGTTTCAACTTCTCACAGTTCCAATGATAGAATTACGGCAGGGAAATAATTCCTGACAGAAATTTTCAATTATTGCTATAACCGACCTATCAGAAACATTCCAATGATGTGTTTCAATGATGAAAACCAATTAAAGCTGTAACTGGCCTCTAAAGAAAATATATTCCGATTAAGTATGGAATAAAATATCTGTAGATGACCCCCCGACTCCAATGACAGGCCATTACTCTTTTCATGAAATTTTCCATAACTTTTGCGTAGAGATGTGGCTGTATCTCACCGATGACACTTTGGATTTCCGATTTGAGCTCAGGAATCGTTTCCGGTTTATTTGCATACACCCGAGATTTCACAAAGCCCCAAAGCCAGTTGACATCAGAATTTCATGAGAAAATGTGTTTTGGAAATAGTTGCTGCAATAAGTCGATTGTTTCATGCGCGGTGTGGAAGGTTGCGCTGTCTTGCTGAAACTACATGTTGTCCAGATTCATGCCGTCCAGTTGAGGCCACAAGAAGTCCGTTATGGTATTCCTGTAACGAATGCCATTTGTTTTCGGGTTTTCGGCAATACTCTCGTTTACAGCAGCAACGTTTTCAAGACACCGACCGGTGCGTTGACGCAAAGAATTCTTATTATCCGTAATTGATCCCGTTTTTTCAAATTTCTCGGCAGAAAATTTTCCGAAGTTTGCGAGAGTATTCACAATTATAACGCGTTGTTCTTTCGAAAAACACTCCATTTTTAATAATCAGAATAAACAGAGGTGGCAGCTGTCAAATTTCAGAGTTGACACTTGCATAAAAATCCAATTTTAAAAAGAGCACTCTTACTGAGACACCCTCTACTTGCATCGTTTTATTGCGTATAAGGTCAAAAATTTCAATAATAGGTTCATGACTCTTTTGAATAAACTGTTCATCTGTCTAAAAGATGAAAGATGCCTGTTACAAACGCAATCATCGCCCAATAAAAGAATTTCCATTTCATATAAAATAGTTATCCTGCCTCTTCAAAAATTATTTACTTACACCTCGCAAGAGGAAACATAAATAAATAATCTTCTCATAAAGGTTCATCTTTTTTATATTTCTTCAACTAGACAAACACAAAAAGAAATAAAAACCTAACCGTTTATCACATCGCGATGTCTCGTGCTGCAACAACAATATCTATGATACCACTTTTCTTGTACCTACCAGAGATTAAAATGAATACGTTCAAATATATTCAAATACATCACAAAATTACTCAATTATCGCTCAGACTTGATCGTTTTCCACCCCTATTCACAAGCAAAGTGCTCACAAGCATTTTTGCTCAGACACATTCAAATGTTTTCGAGCAAGCAGAATGAGTATATTATATTCACAAGTCATTTTTGTTTTTTTCACTCACAAATAAAAAGACTTGTGAGCTGAATATTTGTTTGAACTTACTTGAACATATTCAAATAGTTTGAATACTCAAATATATTCAAACGACTGAGTATATTCAAACCGACTGAGTATATTCAAACCGTCTGAGTATATTCAAATGTTCAAACAGATTGAATAATTGTGAACTTGGATGAATATTTTCTAACTTGATTCTAGAAAAAAAAATTAGGTTGATTATGAATGAGGACTTGTTTATTGTAAGTTTTTTTTTTTTGTTTTTTGTTTTTTGTTACGATGTGCATAATGAAATAAAGGATTTATCAATGAATGAGCGTTGGTTAGGTATATAATGGTATGAATATGAATATGAACATAAATATGCACATAACGAAATTATATACCTACTGAATGTTTTAGATTGACGTGAACTATTGAAGGAGAATTTGTTTATTTTTTTTTAATAGTTCCGGCCATACAAAAATTAAATGGATTACAATTATAAAAGTATAACCGACATAATATGCAGGTATGTTAGGTAGTTAGGAAAATGTGTTTTTGTTGCATTTTAAGGAAAGATTTTAAGTTTGAAATAATATATCAGAGAGTTAATGAATGAATACAAAATGGTAAATGAATGAGTAACTCTTGGAAAATACGTTTTCGTATTTCATAATAGCAGGTAGTTAAAATTCAGGGACAGATTAGCATTGATTGGGTAAGTTCTTAAATACTGTGTCCTGTGTGAATGTGTACCTGCTATAGATGCATTATGCATTCATATACAGTTTTTTTTACCCACCATAAAATTAGCGACGATGCACTTTATTAAATACTAGAAAATTTGAATGTCCGTGGGCAAGTTGTTTATTAATTGGCAGTATGTATCATAAAAGTGTTAGGTAATTTAAAGATCGTCAATGAAGGAGAAGGAGGTAAAAATGCATTTATGTTGTTTGTGGATGCGAATTTGAAAAAAAAAATGTTGTTATTCGCGGTTATAGGTACTCGTATATCACAAAAAGGTTAATCTTTGAAAAAATCCTGCAACATCAGCCCCTTCAGAACGAGCTTTATCCCTAGCTGGAAACATTATCACCGAAAAACGAACCAGGCTAAATCCAGAAACAGTAAATGATTTGATCGTGTCTTATTCAAATCTTAAGATTAACAAATTTAATTTTTATAATACATATATCCAACATTTTAATTTTTTTCTCATTTGCTGTGATTTTATTTCCTTAATTTGAATTGTACCTTCTTTTAGTTTGAATCATTAAATAAAAAAACTATTTTATCCCCTTTAAATCGTTGTCAATTTTTTATCTAAACAAACAAAAAATCATTCCACTTTTAATATTGTTTCTCCTTTTAAATCAAACCGCACCATCAAATAGACAAATCACAAACAGATACCTACAATGCACATACAAGAACCCTTGCCTGCTCATGAATAGCTTGCTTGTTCATGAACATTTTGCTCACAGAAACTCAGTTCAAAGTTATTCAAACTCATTTTGACTTGAAAACAAAAATACTCATTTGTATTCATTTGAAAATAGGGGTTGCTCAGAGTTACTTGATTCATAAATAAAAATGTTCAGACTTATTTGCTTGTGCGTTGACTCAGTTTGTTCAAACTTGTTTTTTTCAAATAAATACTCAGTATTCGTGAGCAAGCTTGATTCATTTTAATCTCTGGTTCGGACATCAAAAATGCTTGAAGAGTGTCTTGCATCGATCGAAATATGATCAACCTGGTTGACAGTCGATTGGTCTGGAGACCTCCATGTGCCCTTGTGGTTTTGAGATGTGGGAAACGCGTACTTGCTACTACTATGTTTCGCCCCGCTGCAAAATCGATAAGCCTGAATACGTTATCGGAGGTTTTTTCGTGCAGTCTGTGTTTTCCGACCATTCCACCAAAGATGTCCTCTCTTCCTAGTTTGGCATTGAAATCTCCTAAGACGATCTTAACGTCGAAGCTAGGGCATTGCTCGTATGTTTTGTTGAGGATCTCGTAGAACTTGACTTTGGTGTCGAAATCTTTCTCTTCTGTGGGGGCGTGAGCGCATATTAGGCTTATGTTGCCGAATTTAGCCTTTATGCGGATTTTCGTGAGGCATTTGTTGACAGTTCTGAAGCTTAGGACATGCTGTCTAAGCCTGCCTCCAACGACAAAGCCACATCCAAACAGACGCTGTTGTTGTTCTCTGTAGCAGTCGCCTCAGTTTTTGATCCTCCTTTTGCCCGGCCCATCCCATCGCATTTCCTAGATGGCTGTTATATCTGCTTTATAATGGTCTAGTGCCTCCGCTATTTGTTCGGCTGTACGTGGCCTGTTAAGGGACCAAACATTCGGCGTGCAGATCCGAATCACGTTATCCTAATTTCGTTTGCATGGTGCATCATCAGAACCCCAACCTGGAGGTCCAGGTCCTTATTTTAACTCCAAGGGCAAAGAGCCGGATAAACCGCTCCTTATCGGCCTGAGCTCCAAATATGTTGAAGTAGCCCGTATAAGGTGTTCACTGAGTAGTTCAACCTAACTTCCATAGGGGTTGTCACCCTATCTCCAGCTGAGGTACTAGACCACCACGTGGAGGTGAGAGTAGGACTTGGTAGACAGAGGTTGTTGAGGACGCTTGGGTCCTCATGAGTGAACTGATATCTACCATTTGACGCACCAAAAATAAATTAAAACATTGCAATACATTTATATTATTTCTTGAACTGTCTGCAAAGTTTGTTGCAATTTTTAACTTCCCAGAGGAAGTTATTGTAATGGGGCCGATTTTGTGAATCTCCAATTTTTGCATATCTTCATGTTTCGAGGTCACTAGAATCCGAATCAAGCGTTTTTATGATGATGTCTGTGTGTGTATGTGTGTTCGTGTGTGCGTTACGTTTTTTCGTCTCGATTATCTCGCGAACCATTTGACGCACCAAAAATAAATTAAAACATTGCAATACATTTATATTATTTCTTGAACTGTCTGCAAAGTTTGTTGCAATTTTTAACTTCCCAGAGGAAGTTATTGTAATGGGGCCGATTTTGTGAATCTCCAATTTTTGCATATCTTCATGTTTCGAGGTCACTAGAATCCGAATCAAGCGTTTTTATGATGATGTCTGTGTGTGTATGTGTGTTCGTGTGTGCGTTACGTTTTTTCGTCTCGATTATCTCGCGAACCACTCATCGTATTGTCATAAAATTGGTCTCATTCGACGCGGTATTGTGTTGTTAAGAGCTGATTAGAGCTGATTTTGAGCGAAATCGGCGTAGCGGTTTTTTAATGGCAATCAAAAATCTAAGACAACCCTAATATAATGAAAATTATGATAATTTTTGCAATAATTTCAACAATAATGCAAAAAATCTTATAGTTAGTGGGAAAAAAATAATACTCAGGAGTATCATATAATATATTTGATTACTAGCTGACCCACCAAACGCTGCTTTGCCGTATAAATATTAATTTTCGGAAATACTAATCCGATTAGAAAAATTGCTTCAATAATAGAAAACTACAATATTCAGGAGCAATATAGGCTGTATTTTACTGTGCAAAGTAGTTGTGAATGAGTCCACGAGTTCGTACGATCAATTTTTGACAAAAAATGGTGCCACTGTTATTCAAAAAACTTAATGTTTTTCATAAAATCATCAGTTTTATATAATTTGACTTTGAACCAACGTGCGTGTACAACTACAACGGGATGCATCGCCTGAATATTTTGCAAAACAACTAATGTTTTTACGTATTTTTCTACTCTGGGAAGTTAGTCGTGTGGACTCCATGGGTCGCACTCATATTTTTATTGAATAAAGTAACCCCCCGATGTCAATGTTTTTCGTGACATCTGTTGAAGTACAACAGCCCTTGCTTGCGATGCAATGCGACAGAATGTTTTATCTCGGCATCTCGAACTCGAAGTGTGTCGTCTTGAATTTATAACAGCAAATTAGTTTCTGTAGCAGTAACCTTATGTTAAGTTAATTTTATGCTTTAAACATGCATACTACGGTAACTCCTTTGAGTATTAACATTCGAGTTCGTTTTTCTTGTAATGCGAATTTATTATTAATTTTTTAATGATAGTATGGCTCCCTGTTGTCCTTCCAGTTTGAGTATAGAAAGCTTTAAGCTTGAAGGGGGGGATTTAGCAAATCGAGGACTTTCGAAACAGGTCACGATTCTACGTTATTGTAGAGCAACAAAATCACTTATAAAGTCTAATTCCTTTATGAATTTTCCATTTTGCAGGTGAAAGAAGCAGAAGAATGTTACAACACCGCTCTTCGCCTCTGTCCCAGTCATGCGGACTCTCTCAACAATTTGGCAAACATCAAACGCGAACAAGGTTACATCGAAGAAGCCACACGTCTCTATTTGAAAGCATTAGAAGTCTTCCCCGAATTCGCTGCTGCACATTCCAACTTGGCATCAGTATTGCAACAACAAGGAAAACTAAACGAAGCACTCATGCATTACAAAGAAGCTATACGCATTCAGCCAACATTCGCCGATGCCTATTCAAATATGGGTAATACTTTGAAGGAGTTACAGGATGTCGCCGGGGCACTTCAATGCTATACCCGAGCTATACAAATTAATCCGGCATTCGCTGATGCTCACAGCAATTTGGCGAGCATTCACAAGGACTCTGGCAATATCCCGGACGCCATTCAATCGTATCGTACAGCTCTCAAATTAAAACCTGATTTTCCCGATGCATACTGCAATCTGGCACATTGTTTGCAGATTGTTTGCGATTGGACAGATTATGAGGCACGCATGAAAAAGCTGGTCAGCATTGTTGCCGAACAGCTAGAGAAGAATCGCTTGCCATCGGTTCATCCACATCATTCAATGTTGTATCCGTTGACACATGAATTCCGTAAAGCAATCGCAGCCAGACACGCTAATTTGTGCCTTGAAAAGGTCCATGTGCTTCACAAGCCACCCTATAAATTCTCGCGCGAAGTGCATGGTCGCCTTAAAGTTGGCTATGTCAGCAGTGATTTTGGCAATCATCCAACTTCACATTTAATGCAATCGGTTCCCGGACTGCATGATCGATCACGCGTCGAGATTTTCTGCTATGCCCTCAGTCCCGATGATGGCACCACATTCCGTGGTAAGATTTTGAGCGAAGCAGAGCATTTTGTCGATTTATCACTGATCACATGCAATGGCAAGGCCGCCGATCGCATTTATTCCGATGGAATTCACATTTTAGTCAATATGAACGGCTACACCAAGGGTGCTCGCAATGAGATCTTTGCCCTACGACCAGCTCCAGTGCAAGTTATGTGGCTGGGATATCCGGGCACTAGCGGTGCTTCATTCATGGATTACATAATCACCGATTCAGTGACCAGTCCAATGAAACTAGCTGGACAATATAGCGAAAAACTGGCCTACATGCCGTATACATATTTTATTGGCGATCACAAACAGATGTTCCCCCATTTGAAGGAACGGCTCATTGTTAGCGATATGCAGGGTGGATCTGGTGCTAATATTGCTGACAACGTTGCTGTCATTAATGCTACCGATTTGTCTCCCTTGGTCGAGAATACTGATGTCAAGGAAATTCGCGAAGTTATCAATGCACAAAAGCCGATGGAAATTTCATTGAAAGTTGCCGAATTACCAAATACTACACAAATTGTTTCGATGATTGCACAGGGTCAAGTGCAGACATCCCTGAATGGAGTTGTTGTCCAGAATGGCCTGGCAACTACACAGACAAATAACAAAGCAGCAACCGGTGAGGAGGTGCCACAGAATATTGTTATAACAACTAGACGGCAATACCTACTGCCTGACGAAGCCATTGTGTACTGCAATTTCAATCAGTTGTACAAGATCGATCCGTTGACATTGCAATCGTGGGTCTATGTGCTGAAACATGTGCCAAATTCTGTGTTGTGGCTATTGCGTTTTCCAGCTGTTGGAGAACAGAATATCAAGAAAACCGTCGAAGAGCAGGGTGAGTTAAAATCAATGGTTTGCAATATTGTCGACATGAAATAAATTTCCATTGCTTCCTTAGGAGTATCATCGGATCGAGTGATTTTCTCGAATGTCGCAGCCAAAGAAGAACACGTTCGTCGCGGGCAACTGGCCGATGTCTGTTTGGATACACCACTTTGCAATGGTCACACAACATCTATGGATGTTTTATGGACGGGAACACCAGTCGTGACACTTCCAGGCGAAACACTGGCTTCAAGGTAATTATAATCACTCCTGTTCTTAGCTCTCTCGCGAAAACTTATCTCGAAGACCGAAAGACCGAAAGCTTCTTAATGACCGGCAGTACGGCTTTCGTAGCAACAGGTCCACTCATGATCTGATGGTTTATCTCACCGAACATCTCGAGATTCTCGATATGTATATCACTGACCACCTTTTGTGGAACGAGCACATATGCGATTTCGCCAAAAATGCCGCAAGATGTTTGGGTTTTTTTAAGACGGTGCAAGAAATTCTTCTCCCCGTCTGATCTGGCTACCATCTACAAGACCTATCCTATAACCGTCCAAAGCTTGAGTATAACTCCCATCTCTGGGCTTGTGCTCCAGTTACATACTTAATTCTATTGGATGGTATTCAAAAAACAGCCTTAAGAATGATCGGTGATAGAGACATCACTGCGTCATTCCCTTCGTTAGATCATCGTCGTAACTTTTCATGTCTCCGTTTTACCGCTACTTCTACCTTCTACGATAAGTGCTTTAGAGAAATAGCCAGTTGCATTCCTCCCCTCAAACAATTCGCCCGTAATACTCGCGCTTCTAGGAATGCCCATCAGTTTACCCTTGAGCCCAACTTCGGACGTACTCTCAAGTATAGAGAATCATTCCTTAGCCGTACTACGCGAATGTGGAACTCTCTTCCACACTCTGTATTTAGAGTCAAACGCTACAACAAACGTCGGTAATGTCAACTCAACTCTGTATTTCCCAATAATTACAATGTTCAAAAATTCAAGACCAATATACACCGACACCTCCTTTCCAACCCCCACCTTCTTCCTTAAAGCACTCACTGTTTCTCTGGCATAATAAGGGTATTAAAAATCGCTTGAGTGGGTGGCGCTACAATCCAGTGGGGACTTGGGCCTCAATCAACAGCCTCCGACAGCCAGCTCGGTCCCTAGCTAGCTGTCTCCAGTTTTGCACTTCAAGTTGATTGAGGTCCTCTTCCACTTGTGTGCGCCACCTGAGTTGCGGTCTTGAACTGCTTCTACGTCCCTCGGGAGTAGTGTCGAAGGCTTTCTGGGCCGGAGCATTGGTGTCCATTCGCTCTTAATGACCGAACCATCTGAGTCTCTGGACCTTGACCCTTCTGGCTAGTTTCATATCGTTGTACACACAACCCGTAAAGTTCGCTGTTGTATCTTCTTCGCCATTCCCATCAATGGACACGGGGCCAAAGATGACCCGAAGAACTTTCATCCGATTTTGTCAAGGTCCATGCTTCTGAACCATACAGTTGGGATGATGAGGGTCTTATACAATCGAAAGAGGGCTTTTCCATTCAATTGCTTTCTAAGCCCTAAGAAACAGCGATTAGCAAGAGTTATTCTTCGTCTGATCTCGGCGCTTGCCCGTGTTAATAGCGGAGCCTAGGTAGACAAACTCCTACTACCTCGAAGTTGTATGAGTCTATTGTGACAGCATCGAAGACAGCATACACTTCGTTTTGCCTCATTTACCGCTAAACCTATTTTTGCCACTTCTGTCTCAATTCTCACAAAGGCGCCATTGACATCAGGCTGTGTCCTTTCCATTATAATGATATCATGGGCGCGCGTACACAAGAAGTTGACCAGATTTTTGAAAGATAGTGCCTCTGGTATCGACCGTTCTAAAGAACGATGTTAAAGAAATCGCACGTTAGTGCATCGCCTTGTCTGAATCCTTTTTTGACATCGAAAGATTCCGTAAGCTCGTTGCCAACCTTGATGGAGCAGCGTGAGTTCTCTATCGTCATTTTGCACAAGCGAACGAGCTTGGCAGGGATGCCAATGCCAAAACTAGACATAGCCTTAAACAGTTCGTCTCTGTAGATGCTGTCATACGCGGCCTTAAAATCGATGAAAAGGTGGTGGGTATCGATTTGGAGTTCATAGTTTTATTTTATTAAAGTCTAAGTTTTATTTTAACAATGGTTCTTGCTGATACAAAAGAAAGAGTAAGACTCATTTATATTTCGAAAAAAAAGAAAGATCTCTGTCGCAAACGTCAAAAAGCATCGATGACGTTTTATATTCGAACATGAGTCGATGATGTTTGACGTTTCGAACATTGAGGGATAGCTTACATTAGAACAAAAAAAAAATTATAATAAAATCAAATTTGTCTTTCTTTTTTATTGTGTAACATTTGTGTTTGTTTTTTTTTTTTTTTTGCAGAGTGGCAGCATCACAATTAGTAACACTTGGCTGTCCTGAATTGATTGCTCGCACTCGTCAAGAATACCAAGAGATTGCTATCCGTCTTGGTACTGATCGAGAATATCTAAAGACAATGCGTGCCAAAGTGTGGGAGGCGCGTGTGGAGAGTCCGTTGTTCGATTGCTCGAAATATGCGAAAGGTTTAGAGATGCTTTTCTCACGGATGTGGGATCGATTTTCAGTCGGCGAGGAGCCCGATCATATTTCCGCCATTGATAATAAATAAACAGTGCGAATTCAAAAAAACAAAAAAAAAACAAAAATATATTAAAGTTTGACACTAAATTTGTTAATAATTATTATATTCACGACTTCCCGTTCCATTCTACAAACAAAAAAGAACATCCATTTATCATCTTATTCGCCCGTTTGACCGATCATATTATAATTTGTTGATGCAGCCCGTTTGCTACCTGAAGTACATCAGTCGTGGTTCATGGTTTTTTGTTAGTTCAACTTTTTTTTTTAACAAAAATAAATAAACTAGAAATTCACTATATGCAATTTTTAGCCTTAACAAATGACATCCAAAAATACAACTAAACAAATTCAGTAATCATATTTTTTGTAATTAGTTTAAGGTAGATGTAATTTTTTCAATATTCCTTTCTCTGCTATTCACATCTGATTCTGGTTTCCATTATCATTTCGTTTTCTTAATTTTTGCTTGACTTGAAATACTATTTGTAAAATGAGAATAGAACAGTGTGTCTTGAGGCAGAAGAGGATCGCTTTTGATTTCGTTCGAAATATTCATTCTTTCGAAAAATTTAACAATTACATAAATAAAGTTCATACAAATATATTTTAATATAAACACACAAAAAAAAATACTAACTGTTCACAAAACGATATTCGTTCATCGAATAAATTTGTTATTGGTTATAAGCAAACATGCATACATTTATTAAATTGCGTTTTGTATATAAAATGAGTTTTGTATTCGAATTCAAAGTTTTTGCGCTATTTTTTTTTTATATAATTTTCTTTAGCAGTTAAGAAAGTCTTGCTTTTAGTTTAAGAATTTCTTGAAGATCAATTTACATATACATACTATACCCACACATAAATAAATTAGTAGAATTAATTTTTTCCTCTTTGTGAATTATTTATTAATTTTCATTTCTTGGCTCTTGGGTTTTAAAGTAATCCTCTCAACAATTAGCTTACTTAAGGAGGGCAACCTCCAGTGAAATCGAAAAGGAAAAAAAATGTTAATTGGATATGAGTGACAATTATATTTATTAAAAATACTTAATTATTAAACATACTGATTAAACTGTATAATGTTAATTTGATGAAATGAAAACAAACAAAAAAAATATACAAAATATAAAAGTGAATTGCAATTGTTATTATTTTGTATGTCGACTCGGAACTGATTGAGTTTTCATGGGAATTGGCAGTACTCACGAGTTTAACGGCCATAGTGCCTTCAGAAAATTTCCCGCAATTTTAAAGAATTCATCCAAAACCTATCGAATGATACCGTGAGTCACAAAAGTAAATAAGCATTCATAGTTTTTCTATGTTCATTCAAAAATAAACGAAAACCGTTATGAATGTGGAAACAAGTGCATTTAAAATTGTGATGGAAAGTTAGGATCACGTGATGAAGCAAATGAACCTTTAAACATTTGCTTAAAATACAGATTTGCTCACATTTTTAAATAAGTTGCAATTTTGATGTCACATAAGTAAGTAAGCGTCACCAATAAATATTTCTTTAATACGCAGTGTTGTGATAAGCTTTGGATTATGTCCGCGTTTTTGTTTCTTACCCCTTTATAACATATATTTTTTTCAGTTCAGCATTAGAAAAACAGTTTGCAAAAAAAATGTCTCCAAGAAGCACAGCTTAGTTTGGATTTGAAAAAAGTAATCATAAGGCACTATTTGGACAAAAAATCAGAGCACGAGATTGCTAAAATCGTTGGCAAAAGTCCATCTACTATTAACAAACTAATAACGAAACACAATGACTATGGAAACTTGGAAAATCGACCCCGATCTGGACGCCCACGCAAGTTCACTGAGCGAGAATGTCGGATTATTGTTGGAAAGTGAAGAAAAATCCCAAAATTAGTGCGCCGAAGATAACGACTGAAGTCATCATTGAAACGGATAAGTCATGCAACCCACAAACAATCAGAAGAGTTCTTCAAAAGTTCGGTTATCATGGACGGAATGTTAGAAAGAAGCCTTATGTGAGTAAAACTAACCGACAAAAAAGGATTCTTTTTGCGAAAAATAAATAAAAATAGAGTGGCGCGATAGCTCATGAAGAGCCAAGGCCTAAGTGGCTTACTCTCATCAACAATTCTTTGAGTGCGTGTGGAGAATTGAGGGGACCTACAATTTAACGCCGATTCCGAACAGCAAAGCTGAGAAGCACTTTTTCATGACAGATTGATACTCTTGGAAGATTTGTCAGGTCTTGGCAAGAGGCAGTACCCGTGAAAGATGAAATAAAAACTTGGCCTGAGTAGGACTCGAACCAACTAAGCTACGGGCAACTGCGAAAAGCCATGAAAATATGAGATGCGATTTTTGGAATACCGTTATTTTCTCTGACGAGAGTAAATTTAACATCCATGGTTCATATGGTCACGAAAAAGTGTGGAGAAAACAAAAACACAGAGTTTGATCTATCGAACATGCCGGCAACGGTTAAAAATGTTGGTGGTAGCGTAATGGTGTGGGGGTGCGTGGCAGCCTGTGGTGTGGGTAATTTAGTATTTATAGATTTTTTGATGAATAGGTTTGATTACTTTAACATTTTAAAGAATAATCTTCACGAAAGTGCCAGCAAGTTGGGTATGGGTAGGTCATTTGTTTTCCAGCAAGAAAGGACACAACAGGAGAAATTGTGTTGTGTTGTGTGAAATACATAAAATGTAAGTGAGGAAATAATAATTTTATTCAAAACTAGCCGACCCCGCGAACCTCGTCTCGACTGCTTTCAAATCAAATCTAAAAGGAATTGAAAAAAATTCTCGTTTTCCGTAATTTTCCGATTATTTTCACTAAAATAATTGTTTCGTTGGAAAAGAATTTTCTGAACAGTTGTTGTATCTAGAATCCAATTCAAAAGTCATATAAGCAAAACAACATGCATCCATTTTATTGGTTACACTAAAGCACTATTCACATGAGCACGACCAACGAACGACGAATGAATTAAGCAAAGTGATTTTAAATACGTTTGAAGCCGTATTTCCTTACAAATTCTCAACAAAACTATATAAAACTAACTGGAGCTGGCTAGGCAAGGATCAGCCCTTCATAGCTCACTCGCGGAAAGAGTCAACATTCCTCTTGGTGCTATGAAGGGCAAGATCTTCTCAATTTTCCTCGCTGAATCAAACCACAGGTGGAACAGCCTAACCAACTGTATCATATCTAGAAGGATATGGCCCACCTACAACAAATCCCGTACTAATAATCTTATTTACAGACCTAGGCAAGACATAGCCAGGGTCGTCGCTACATGCACCGGACACTGGCCTGTTGGAGAACACGCATCTAAGCTGGGCATCCCCCACAATACTTTCTGTCGTAGTTGTGAGGACCAGCGAGAAAAAGAAACTGTTCTTCACTTCTTATGCAAGCGTCCTGCCCTAGCCAAAACGAGAGCCAAAACATTGGGAAAGTCCTTCTTCAACGACCTCAATGAGCTCTCAGAAC
Source organism: Sphaerophoria taeniata (assembly GCA_943590905.1). Lineage (NCBI taxonomy): Eukaryota > Metazoa > Arthropoda > Insecta > Diptera > Syrphidae > Sphaerophoria > Sphaerophoria taeniata. The sequence continues at coordinate 49,395,307 of OX016540.1, forward strand.
TGGAGGTCAAAGATTTGATCTCCTTTCTAAACGCAATAAAGTGGATTTGAGGCGCACTCAAAACTCAGTATTATATATAATCCCTCTTTTAACTTTACAGGTCAAGCGAGTATTTTATGGTATCAAAACGGCGCAACTCAGCGCTAATTGGGTCACCGAGCTAGATTGCTCGTGGCCACCATTTCAACTACTACTACTATAAAAGTAAAGTTTATGTTTGATTTATGATGCAAAAATTAACTTTTTATTCTAAAATGTTAGTAAATTAGAGAAAACAAATTTTTCGCGCGCGTATAACCTCAAAAATTATTCTTGCTTTGTGTTTTGGTTGTTCATTCGCGACGAATTAAAAACTCTCATGTGAAAGAAATGTCAAAATCGACGAATTTTCTTTCATTCGTGATCATGTGAATAGTGCTTAATACGTTTTACCATAATGAAGCGCTCTCAGATAAGACACAGATATTTCCAATCTCAAAGAAATGAAGTTTTTCTCGCTTGGCAACAAATTTTCCACCGAACCTGATTTCGCCACCCTTCAGAACAACCCCAGAATAATTATAACACAGATATTGTTCAAATGCAATGTGATTTGCTTGAATCCAATTGAAATAGAAAACTAAATATCTGAATGTTTCCAACTTTGCAACTAACTTTCATTGAAGCATGCAGTAAAATGCAAACTTCGTTGAAAAATTCATTGAGGATTGTGCGAAAAGTCCCTACCGGACATACAAACATTAACATACCAATGCACCTTAAATTCTATGCAAAAACTTGATTTTAGGTCTTGAAGTTCTTCGTGCTCTCGCAGAGTTATTCGGGTTCTCAATCTAAAATTTTCCATTTTTCCATTTGAAAATCAGTGCACCTACAATTACATGCAATTTTCCCTTTGAAAACCAATGAGTATTCCGAGTTTTCCATCAAGGATTTTCTATTTTCCATTTTAGAACCCATTTTTTCCAGTTTTCCATTTGAAAACCAATGCACCTACAATTACAATGAGAAAAACGATGAGTTTTCCGAGTTTTTCATCAAGGATTTTCTATTTTCTATTTGAAAACCCATTTTTTCCTTCCATTTGAAAGCCAATGCACCTAGAATTACATACAATTTTCACTTTGAAAACCTCTCCTCGACGGGTTTCCACCTTGACGTTGGTGAGGAGGCTTACACTCAAACCTCAAGCAGGCTAGTCACAGTTTCTAGCTTTCGAGCAGTTTCTTAACTACCAGCGTGGGTTTGGGCAATCTAAGAGAGGCCCACCGCTATGAAATATGGAAGAAATAAAAATATTGAATAAAACCATAGCGGGGATATACGCTAAACGGTCGGTTGTAGTCACGACTGCCGGCTTTGGCTTTGCCTCACAGTCTCAATATCGAGAGAAGAAGTCGCCAGTGACACCATTTTTTCATACCTGTATATAAAGGGTCCGCCATCTAACTTTTTTGTTCAACTAGTGCTTATTTCGTGAATGGTAACACTTAGCTCATGTCTGATTTAACAGATAATTAGTTTTATCCTTCCGCTAAACGAATATGGTTGTGTATACGCTTGAACAACGCTGGGAAATACTGCGACATTACTTTGAAAACCATGGTAATGTTGCAGAATGTGTGCGAAAATTGCGTACGGATTTTGGAAGAAGAGAAGAACCGTCAGCTCCGTATGTTCGTTATCTTGTGAAAAACGTGAAAGAAACTGGCATCCAAATCGATAAACCAAAGCGTGAAAAGCCAAAAACAGTGCGTACACCCGAGACTATTGCTGCTGTGGCAGAAAGTGTGCGTGAAGCGCCATCAACATCAATTCACCGTCGTTCTCAACAATTGAACATTTCGGAGACATCATTGAGACGAATTTTGCATAAAGACCTTGGTATGACGCCATACAAAGTCCAATGGTTCAGGAGTTGAAGCAAACTGACCATCCAATGCGTTATCGCTTCGCTAAGTGGGCCTGCGATCGACTTAGAGAAGATGCCGATTTTGTCAAAAAAAATCATCTTTTCAGATTAAGCTCATTTTGTCGCATTTGGGGCACAGAAAACCCTTACCCATACATTACCCTTACCCTTACATTGAAAAGCCGATACACCCAAAACGAGTCACTGTTTGGTGCGGATTTTGGTCCAGAGGCATAATTTAGCCATTTTTCTTCGAAGCACCACACAATCGATAATGGGTCGTATGCAAAAAGATGAGATCAAACTCTTTACTCACTTTTTTGAGATTTTTCTTAAGGTTGTATGCAAACAAATATACTGACCGAGTTAGATCTCAGTTTGTGAGTTCAATCTCAGAGGGATGAGATCGATCTCCCAATGAAAGCTCGCCATGAGATTGAGCTCGTTTGCATTATGCAAAAAGATCAGAAAACACTTGGTTGCATCTTACATGAGATACTGTGGAAGAAATACAAGAACAAGAAGCGCAAAGGTTGTGGAGCAGGAAGTACGAGTTTCCTTATGCAATTGGTGCTCTAGATTGCACTCATGTCCGTATAAGGAAACCTTTGACCTATCATGAGGTGTACCGTGAGTTCATAAATGCAGCCTAGTTGCTCATGCTCTGCCGAAAAAATTCGTTCAATGCATTTATGAACAGAAAAACTGCTGCAAGAATGCGGCAGCTATACAATATCAAAAAACTGTTCATAAATAAAGAAGACGGCTATGAAAAAAATAGAAGTTTTTTTTTGGGTCTTAACAATTTTTTTTTTAAATGTCCAATAAAAATGTTGTATAAGGACTAGTTTTAAATGTTTTCAATGAAATCAATTTTTTATGAACACACTGCCTGACTGCTATACTGCAAACATAATACAATTTATCTTCATTTATGAACGCAAATCTTGCAGTGTTGCTGCATGTTGACATTTATGAACTTACCCGTACATTAATCGTAAAGCATACTACTCCATTAATATTCAAGCTTCATGCAATGTGGAAGAAAAGTTTTGAAGTGTTGAAGTTTTATTTGTTTGTTGGTGTTGTCAATTCAAAATTGGCTTTTATAGGATGTAATTATTTTGAGCGCAGCATCACTCTTCATCACCTTATGAATAGGCAACTGTCTAACAAAGTTTTTTTATTTTTAAGTTCCTTTACTAAGAACTAATTAAAATCTTCCGATCCACTACTTGATATGCATCATTTCTACTTTCAGACGACATTTTTTTATCACACGCTTCACATAAAGTATAATAACTAAGAAACGAGCTTTGAGATCGATCTCAATTTCAACGAGTAATAGCTGTTGAGCTTGAACTCGTTTTTTTGCATACAAAAATGAGTCTGAGTTCCACCCTGCTCGATCGATCTCACAGTTGAGTTCAAGCTCGTCAGCTCAGACTCTGAGCTCTTGCTCATCTTTTAGAACATGACCCATATTCTTACAAGTTATAACACCGTTACATATAATGGTATTATTTCTGTTGAATATTTTCATCACGGTTAAAAGACCGTTTCGGTTTCGCATCCCAGATATTCGAGTTTCAATTGTTCTTCGAGGTAAGGGTCTTCAAGTATTCTTTGGCCCATGGCGATTTTTTTTCAGCACTCAGTTAATTATTTTTTTATATGGGTAAAAATTGAGATTATACTGCTTTTAAGTTCGTTGGATCCCACCCTCTAATGACTTATTTCCATATGAACAAATCAAAGCTAAGTCAAGAACATTGGTCACTGTGGCGGATACTTACTATTTTTGTATGAAGAATTAATTAAAAAAACCATCATTGAAATATTCTTTAAAATGTTTTTATTTAAAAACAAATAAAATCAAATACAACATTTGTTATAAATATTTATGCTTAAGTTCTTTAAAAGATAAAATATCATAAGACAATACAATAGTAAAACTTTCATTTTGTTAAATTGACGAAAAACACTCTATGGTATGTTAAACTGTTATTTTTATTGCGTATACGGACCGAAAGAAAAACTTAAAATTAAACATGAATACAGATTAGATGAACATTTTCCGGGACCTATTTAAATTAACGAATTAATTTTTCTACAAAAATCAAACCAACTAGACAAGAATTTACTTTTAACTCATTTTTTCAACACTCAAATTAAAACTATACAAAATGCAATTGCTACCACAGTTTGAAGAGTTTATTTACGGCCTTTAAACAAAAGTGAATTGTTTTTATGTATTTGAACAACGCTAGCAACTTAGAGGTGCTTCCACCAAAGAACTGACTAATGTCAAACTTTCAATAATCTAACCCTTTGTGTACACAACAAACTGTTGTGACACAAAGATAGGAAATTAGAAAAAATGAAAGCGGAACAAGATAGCATACTTTGAGGAGCTTGTAAAAATGCATGTCTATTCGTAGCAATTGATAAACAATAGAAAGTCTGCAATGGGAAACCAAAAATCAGTGGAGTTATTAGCGCAATGCGGAGTGCATTGGCTTCTTCCCAACTAGCTGGTCTAGGTTCAAATCCCAAAATGTGAACTCAAAAAGTTTTTCGATTAAGATGAAAAATAACTAGACAGCACCACTAATAAAGGAGTTTGATTATCGGCTTCGCACCCGTGAAATAGCTATAACTTCAGCCAAACAAAGGAATTCACGGAATTATCGTTTTCCTGTTCAATTTATCTAATCAAGCGAGAGATTGAAAATTAATGTCTGAATAGAAAAGCTATTGTTTTGTCTGTTTGCTAATAAATATAAGCCATTGGTTGATTGCGTTTTTCTTTCGCATATTTTAAAAAGCTCAAGTTATTTAAAGCAACTAAAAAGGCTAAATCCAACCTAAACACTGACTACTGACTGCTGTTTGGATTATGTTGAATGTCGAACAGCCATTGTTGCAGTTTGATTCAGCTTAAAGCTTGGTTGAACGAAAAATCAGCGAAAAGCTTACAGTACTTTTAGTTTAAATTTTTTTGGCATTCAAATCACAAGATTTCAAAAAAGGAAAATACATTATATTCAAAAAATTAATAACACACTAGTCAAAAAAATTAAGGGAACACTTGAAAAAACTCAAAAATTGAGTGGTTTTTCATAAGGCTGTATCTCAGTAGAAAAAAGTCGGATTAAAGTGAAATAAAAAGTTTTTCAAAGGTTACAATTTTTTCTTTTCAAAATATTTTGAGTTAAAGAAAATACCGTTAATCGTTTTCGCTTGACCGTAAAAAATATTCACTCGATTTCAAAAAAAAAAAAAAAACTAAAGTTTGGTTTGTCATAAAGTGAGCGGACATTTTTTTTTTCAATCCAAACGATCCAAGATTCAATTCGAGAATTTTGTTGGCATTAATTCCCTGTTTGTTTCAGATCGCTACGATTTTTTTTCTTATCTTACAAATAGGTTTATATGTAAAAACTCAATTTTGACTTTGGACCCTTATATCTCTGCTAAAAATTGACTTACAAAAATAATAAAGGCAGATTTGAAAAATTTATTAAATTTTCTACACAAAAGCATTTTGAAAAAATAAAAATATTGTTTTTTTTTCAATTTTTTCTATCAATTTAAAAAAAGGTCCAAAATATGCATTTTTCAACTTTTTTATAAAAACTGCCGTTATTTTGTGGCTTTTAGTGATACAACTAATCTGAGGCTTTATTATTAAAGCTCATAAAATTTCCTTGATTTTAGTAAAAAGTTCGCATCAATACAACTAACCGTTTCTCTGTTTCGATCAATAAAACTTACCAAACATTTTTTTCGCATGTTAATTCAATGACAATATCACGTTGTTTGGGGATGGTATGCTTTTTATTTCACTTCAATCCGACTTTTTTCTACTGAGATACAGCCTTATGAAAAACCACTCAATTTTTGAGTTTTTTCAAGTGTTCCTTTGATTTTTTTGACTAGTGTATATTCTTATCGTCATTATATACAAATATAAAACTCAATAGCACACTGCATTGTTTGTACCAAACAAAGGGCGCTAACGGTAAGATTATTGTAAATTTTAATTATTGCGTTCTTTTATTTATTTTAATTTCAGTTTTTTTTTTTTTTTTTTAATATTTGTATACGTGTAAATAAACTAGTTTAAAAATTGTTTACTTTTTAATCATTGTTTGCAGTACGGGTCAAATGAATGCAAACAAATTTTGTTATGTTATTCCTTGTGGCGAACGAATTAATAAATTTTTTGGAAGTTGAGAGGACGGTAAAGTGTTTGTAGGCATCTAATGATCACAATGCATTCACAAATATTTACCAATCAAGCGTTTATATTTACAGAGTAACTACTAGACATCAACCTAAGTGACTGACGTACACGTAGTACGTACTAACCGAGAAGCTTAGCCATCCGTAAACACACGTACTCCATAGAGTAAGCCTTGATGTGGCGGAGCTGCTTAAGGTGACTACTACGATGAAGCTAAGAGCTATGCGATCGCGAAACTTGTTTTCGCAGAAGGGCCTCCCATGGTCGACAGGTCGAAGCGGAGTAGGCTGTTACTACTTATTACCCCACAACGAAGGAGTGTTCCCACCAAGGCACTCCCAACGAGGGACGGCAGCGAATGAATTTCTTTTTTTATAATCAACGGTGGCGTCTTCAGTTTCAGTTAGGCCGACGGCCGACCTACTTGGTGAACACCTTTACGGGCTACTTCGACTTATTTGAAGCCCGGGCAGTAAAAGGAGCGATTTTTCCGGCTCTTGCACTTGGAGTCACATCAATTGCTTGGTACTACAGGTTGGGGGTTGTACGTCGGGGTGACTTTCCGACTACGTAGAAAAATAATTAGTTGCGAAGCAACAACATGATGAATGGAACCTCAGCATTGTTTGCCCGATCTTGAAGAAGGGAGATCCTCTAAACTGCGCCAACTACAGAGAAATCAGTCTACTTAACATCGCCTACAAGATCCTCTCTGCCGTAATATGTGAACGTCTGACGCCTTTCGTCAACAATCTGATTGGTCCTTATCTATGTGGCTTCAGACCAGGAAAGTCAACCATCGACCAAATTTTCACTTTGCGGCAGATCCTGGAAAATATCCTATGAGCTCCAAATCGATACCCACCACCTGTTCATCGATTTTAAGGCCGCGTATGACAGCATCTACAGAGACGAACTGTATAAAGCTATGTCTAGTTTTGGCATCCCTGCCAAGCTCGTTCACTTGTGCAAAATGACGATGGAGAACTCACGCTGCTCCATTAAGGTTGGCAACGAGCTTACGATAACTTTCAATGTCAAAAAAGGATTCAGACAAAGCGATGCACTGTCGTGCGATTTCTTTAACATCGTTTTTGAGAAGATAGTTCAAAGCTCCACCGTCAACACCAGAGGCACTTTCTTCCAAAAGTATGCTCAACTTCTCGCGTATGCCGATGATATTGATATAATGGGAAGAACACAGCGTGATGTCAATGGCACCTTTGTGAGAATTGAGACAGAAGCGGCAAAAATGGGTTTAGTGGTAAATGAGGGAAAGACGTAGTATATGCTGTCTTCGAGGAAGGACACCCAACACCGACTGCTCGGACAGAACGTCACAATAGAAGCATAGAACTTCGAGGTAGTAGAGGAGTTTATCCACTTAGGCTCCGCTATGAACACGGGCAATAACACCAGAGTCGAGATCAGGCGAAGAATAACTCTTGCTAATCGCTGTTTCTTTGGGCTAAGAAAGCAATTGAGTGGAAAAGCCTTCTCTCGAGGAACTAAGGTAAAACTTTATAACACCCTCATCATCCCAGTCCTGCTGTATGGTGCAGAAGCATGGACCTTGACAAAATCGGATGAATGTGCCTTAGGCTGTTTCAAGAGGAAAGTTCTTCGGGTCAGCTTCCCGTTTGCATTGATGGAGAATGGAAAAGAAGATAAGACTGCGAACTTTACGGGTTCTACAACGACATGGACCTAGCCAAAAGAGTCAAGGTCCAGAGACTCAGATGGCTCGGTCATTAAGAGCGGATGGACACCAATGTTCCGGCCCGGAAAGCCTTCGACACTACTCCCGAGGGATGTAGAAGCAGTGGAAGACTGCGACTCAGGTGGCGTACACAAGTGGAAGAGGACCTCAATCAACTTGGAGTGCAAAACTTGATACAGCTAGCTAGGGACCGAGCTGGCTGACGGAGACTGTTGATTGAGGCCCAAGTCCACACCGGACTGTAACGCCATCTTAAGTAAGTAAGTAAGCCGAGAAGCACTTATTCCGCTACAAATTGGGATTCTTGGAAGTCATTTCTGATGAAAATGACATAAGGAACACCACTTGGTCCTTGCAAACTTTTATTTAAGCAATATGATCTAGAATCAACAAATGCCACATGTTCACAGGGCACTACCTGCCTAGCGGTGAAACTAATATGATAAAATATAGACCTGAAGTGTTCGAAATGCAAATGCCTGATCTCCCGTTTGAAAAATAATACAAAATAGTACTTCTAACGTGGCTTCAATCATATCCACGCAGTCACTTCAACCTAAGCCACGAATCGGATTCAAATCTGGAGTGTTCTTTAACAGCCTAAGAATTTAATTTGATCTGTTTTGTGATTAAAAGAATGGCGCGGCAGCTCTAGAAGAGCCAAGTCCTAAGTGGCGAACACTCATCAACAAATATCTGAATGCGTATGAAGAATTACCCGTGAAAAATGAAATAAAAACTTTATGGGCACGAGTAGGATTCGAACCCATGCGTTCTGCGTAGCAGCAAGTAACTACGCCACGGACACTGTGATTAAGCTAGTTGTTTCCTATTCCTTTGACCCGTGCCGTTTACCATATGAAATTTAATTACTATCATGAATATTTTATTAATTTTATTTTTATATACGCGACTTGCTTTTTATATTTTAAGGATAAATTGTGTCAGCAAGAAAAATGCTTCATCATAGAAGAAATACAAAATAAAACACTAACTACTCGAATAGAGGAAGAAACCCATTAATAAAGTTGACAAAGACAAATAGAGAATAACTATGGTTGAACAACTTTGACTTTGCGCTCGATTTCAGCCCGGCACATGGGGCAAATATCAACTTTAAGTTGACAATTAAGGCAACAGCACATATGGCCACATGGTAGAAATATAACACGCACCTAAAAAACAAACAAAAATATTTGTCAGAAACCCTCGAGAAGATGATAAATGGAGACAAACTTACATGTTCCTCCATGCAAATAACACATTCTGATGCATTTGCCAGTGCATCAGATTCTGTAGAGAATTCACGAACCTTGATTTTCGAACTCGATGGCAATTCACTACCAACAACCGATTCTTCTGTTGCTTCCACGGCAGGCGGTGCCGAAGCTTCACGCTCAACACTACACCCAGCAACGTAACTCTCTCGACAATATTCTTCAATCGATTGTAAAATCAGCCGACGTTCTCGATCATCTCGAATTCCGGCCTCTTTTAGATCGTCGTCGGATATTGTCTCCAAAAATACATCGCCATTCAATAAGAGCTTCTGCAAAAATGGCAAACAGTGTATAACTCCGTTCACAAGGAAATTATAACCCAACAACGGATCGATAGTATTGCCAGTCTTTGATGAGAACTCGAATGGACGCGAATCGAGTAATCGCTGATATTGCAGCAACCAATAGTCTTGCTGTTCGCTGGACTTTTGAGCTTCCATTGATTTTAAGGTGTCACACAGCTTGGCGCGACGTGATTCTTGTTGATCGAGCAGATCGGTTAGAATGTACGTCAGACGCATTCTTTTATCGGCCAGTTCGTTTATCTGCTCAGCATTGAAATACTTCTTGCGTTCGACTTCAATCTGTGTCATACTTGCCAGCTGTACTTCAATAATGCGCATCTGTTCAACCAAACCCCAAGATCGAGCGTCGTTTTGTGCCATCAGACCGATGACGGCTTGTTTTTGGAGCTCTTCATCTTCACAGATTCGATGGACGACCTCGTTGCGATTCTTTTCGTAGTTGCGGTAGAATTCATTTAATCGAGCAGTAGTTGTGTTTTCGTGCTGCAAAATGTTCAACGATGTCACATCGCGTTCGTTTTGATACGATTGAATTTTAGACTCTTCGGCGCGCAGAGTTTCCATCATGGTGGAGAGAATCTCTTGCTTACGCAGTTCGGAATGTTCAAGATGAAGCTGAAAAAGACTTTGTTACAAACCAAGGCAGGTATCAGAGATTTGGTTAATTTACATTTTCAAGGAGTCGCTGTTCTTCGATTTGTTCTTTTTCTAATAATTGACTATCGGCTTTGTTCTTTGCAGCTAGGAAATTATCTATAACTAAATTAGCGTTTTCTTCAGCTGCAATGAGAAAAGAAAATATTGATTCAAAGCTCTGCTCTTGAACCGCATTTGGAGAGGGCTACCGTTTAATATGTCTTTTATTAGTTCATTACGTTCGTTGTCTTTTTGTTGATGGAGTTTATTGACTAAATGCTCAGTTTCGTTTTGTTGTAAAAGGACCGCTTTTAAAATCTAAAAAAATAGAAGAAACAAAATATTTCTTTTATTATAATTTTTTTTGTTGTTCTAATGAAAGCTACCCCTCAATGTTCGAAACGTCAAACATCATCGACTCATGTTCGAAGAGCAAAACGTCATCGATGCTGTTTGACGTTTGCGAGAGAGTTCTTCGAAATATAAATTAGTCTTATTCTTTCTTTTGTACCGGCAAGTACCATTGTTAAAATAAAACTTAGACTTTAATAAAATAAAACTAAAGAAAATTAGACTTTAATACTTTGTTGGTTCAAAGAGTCTCAAAGACACTTGCCTCTTGCTTTTGTTGCTGTTGGCGTCGTTGAATTTCTTCCAAAAGTGCCTGTAGACGAAATTATTGTCAATGTGGTATGTGGGAATATAGTTTTCCGTCGGCTTTTTTGGTCGCTGTAATTTTTGCAATGAAACAATTAAGTTACATTCACTTTCCCAACGTTTCGGCAGGGATTGCTGCCTTCTTCAGGGGAACTTTATTAACACAAAAATACAAATAATCTTAGTTAGATCAGTGGAATACAAAAACAATAAAGTTTACTCACTTAAGCAAAATAGGAAAAATGGATTGTCAAAACATTTATATAAATTGAAATTTAAATTGAAATTTAAATTGAAATTTATATAAATGTTTTGACAATCCATTTTTCCTATTTTGCTTAAGTGAGTAAACTTTATTGTTTTTGTATTCCACTGATCTAACTAAGATTATTTGTATTTTTGTGTTAATAAAGTTCCCCTGAAGAAGGCAGCAATCCCTGCCGAAACGTTGGGAAAGTGAATGTAACTTAATTGTTTCATTGCAAAAATTACAGCGACCAAAAAAGCCGACGGAAAACTATATTTCCACATACCACATTAATTACAAAAATTGGTCAAAAAAATCAACGAAATTATTGTCTTCATTTGATTCTATCGCTCTTAAAAAGTTCGAAACTTACATTTTCATTGCCATAACCGCTCTCATCGAAATCGTGGCGCTTAGATTGATTGGTTCGAATTGTTTCATTATGATTTTGTTTATTGAATTGAGATATTAAGGCCTGAGGACAAGAAACAAGTTATTATTGACTTTTATATTGGATACAAATTCTTACATCTTCCGGCTTCTTTTGTCGACTGGGCGAGCTTTCATCACATTTCTCGGCCGAACGTTCGCCAGTTTCTAAGAAACGCATTATGCACTCGGTACCACCAACAAGAATGTCCACAGTTGGCCATTCGAATGATTCCTGGTCCAATATCAAATCACAAAGTTTATCACAAGTTGCCAGGGTTGTTGGTAGTCGGCCTAAGCTTTTGTTTCCGCTTATATTTAATATTTGCAAATTAGGCATGCAGCTTAGCTCACTAATTGATTGTAAATTATTTTTTGATACGTCGAGATGTTCAAGGTATCTGAGTTGATTTACGGATTGCGGTAGTTTAACAAGCTGATTGTTTGATATTAAAAGTTCCTGCAAAAAGGGTAGGAATTAAAGTTTTGATATTCAAATTTTGTAATTATGTGTTCTACTGTCCAAAGGAGGTGAGTCTTGGAAAGGTAAAAATTGAGAGTCTGCTTTCTGGACTTAGTCCACATAGGACGGAAGCACCTCTAACCTCTTTGATCTGATTGTTGCAAACATTTTAATTTCATGTGCAAGCCTGCATTATAGTATAGGAGAGCCAAGGAATTGTCTCAGAATTACAGGATGCAGGTTGACGATCTAATAAAATAGCTGACTATTAAGGCTTTGGGATAAGAAGCAAGAAAATGAGCAAGGCTGGTAGGACTTAAAAGTATTCCTGCAGAGCTTCCACATGCGGCATGGAGGGAATTCATGGTTAACCGAAAGCTTGTCTGACTCACACAGTACATGGTGGCCTCGTCTGCTGAAAACGTTGGCAAAAAAGCATGAATTCAAAGTAGTGCGATCCTTGAATTACCTTGGGACAGTCGTAGTAGCGACATTGACATAATTGGAAGAAAACAGCGTGATGTCAGTGGAGCGTTTGTGAGTCTTGAGACGGAGGTCAGGAAGATGGGTCCAGCGGTTAACAAGGGCAAGTTAATGCTGTCAACAAGACAACCAACATCGACTTCTTCGAGCAAACGTCAACATAGACAGATTTAACTTCGGGGTAGTTACGGACTTCGTCTACCTAGGATCCGCTATCAACTCAGCACTGGAAATCGAACTAAGAATCACTCTTGCATCGCTGCTTCTTTTGACTTAGAAGGCAATTGAGTAATAAAGTCCTCTCTCGAGCTACTAAAGTGACATTCTACAAAACCCTCATCATCCCGGTCTAAATATATGGTGCAGAGACATGGACCATGACAACATCCGATGAAAACGCTTTGGGCTGCTTCGAGAGAAAAATTCTTCGAGTGATTCTTGGTCCTGTCTGCATAAATGGAGAATGGAGACGAAGTTTCAATCAAGAACTGCGCGAGCTGTTCAGCGACACTGGCCTTGCCAGAAAAGTTAAGGTCCAACGACTTAGATGGTTGGGTCATGTAGAGCGAATGTAAAATAATGCTCCGGCTCGTAGAGTCTTCGAATCCAAAGCGGAAGGACGTCGCAGAAGAGGAAGACCGTGACTCAGGTGGAGCATACAGTTGGTAGAGGACCCAAACCAACTTGGCTTGCAAAACTGGAGACAGCTAGCTAGGGACCGAGCTGTAGCGCCGCCATAAGTAAGTAAGTAAGTAGTAGCAGCCGATAACAATATGGAAGAAGAAATACGCGGGCGGCTGCCTAAAGCCAACAGAACCTTATTTAGTCTTACTATTGCTGCTGCATGAGGCGATAATCATGCCAGTACTCATTTACGGATCCGAGACTTGGGTGCTTAGTCAAAGGCACTCTGAACTCTTAGCCGCGGTCGAGAGAAAAGTTTTACTGAGAATAGTTGGCCCCGTTTGTCAGGAAGGACGATTCCGGAAACGATAAAATCACAAGCTATATCAAATCTACCGCGAAGCAGACTTGATGACAAAAATTAAGCTTGGAAGACTCCGATAGACTTGACACCTAGCTCGTATGAGCAAAGGTGAGTCTTTTGCGGTACTATTCATTATTGGAGATAGCGTTGCAGAAATTCGCACTTGAAGAGAGGTGCAGACAGACTAGGGTGCGAAAGTGGATGCTGCGGGCCAACAATCGGGAGACATGGAAGAACTTGCTGAAGGAGGCCCAGACCGGATCCCGGTTATGGCGCACATGAAGGGAAAAACTTCATTGGCCAGGCCTACGCCGATGAAAGATTGGCAGTGTTTTGCACATAGGCTTCACAAAGCAAACAGATACATTAAAAGTCAAGTTATGCGGAAGAAGATGCGGATGACCGGCAAGGCACGAGGCAGAATCAACGGCTCTTAGCAAAAGAAGGAGCTAGCTCAATCACATTTCTGTAAATAGAACTCGATGGCGTGTAAGCATCGAGGAAATATGGAATCTAATCTATTTCCTTTGAAGTTGATTACATTTATTCAAAGACACGGAAAGGTTAGGTTAGGTTGAGGGGCTGACAGTTGATCTCGTTACTGTGACACTTAGATCAATGCAGATCCGTTGTGATACCCGTGAGTATTGCTACTCAAGCTAAAAACAAAAACCTATGTGTTCAATTAATCAAGCCATTTAGACGCTTTGATGAAGTTCAAAATGTTAGCAACTGGACTACTAGAGAGTTCTTCTAAGTCCCGGAAGAAATAATTGCCAAGCAATTTCTTCCTTTGATGGAAAAGTGCAGAGCAGTGACTTAGAAAGTGTGAAGTGTCTTCATGCACCCCCTCGTCACCGCATCTTCTGCATAGATCATCTGAACTGATTCTCATCTTTTTTTATGATATCCTAACAGATTATGTCCGGTGATTATACTTACAACAGATCGAAGTGATCTCTTGTTTAATTGCATTATTTTTTTTATGTTTGTTAAAACAGGGCCAGATCTTTCTTGTAGTACCGCAGGTGTCAAGAAGGTTCCACCTTTCATCGGCCTTAATAGTTATTCTTTTTGAGATTTCCTGTCTTAAATAACAGGTAGGGATGCTGACTAGCTGAGCTTGGCTTACGTCAAGCGTTGACCCTAATCTTGCTAATTCATCGGCTTTCTCGTTGCCTAGTATATCGCTGTGGCCTGGGACCCAGCAGAGTCTAATGTTGTGCTGTGCGCCAAGAAGCTTAAGCTCTTCGCGGGAGCATGAAAAAAGCTTTGATTTTACCTCAGTTGCAGTAATCGCTTTATTGCGATCAATGTAAAAGGTGATATCAGCCCGTGGTGTCGCCATCATTAATACCTGTTTAGCAGCTGTTGTCACTGCCAGGATCTCCGCTTGGAAGACACTACTGTAGTCTGGAAGCCTAAACGAGGCGGTTAACTTGAGAGATTCAGAATAAAAGCCTTCCCCTACACCATAATCCATCTTAGAGCCATCTGTATAGATAGCTATTGATGACTGACTGGAGTATGGTATGTTATCTATCCATTCTTCTCTGCTTGGGATGGCAGCCTGGAATGGTTTATGAAAATCAAGTTCGGGTATTTTATAGTCTGTTGTAGTACTATGACTTTATGAAGGATCTGAGCATGTCCTATGGAACTGTTTTACCAGACTTTAGTCTGACTAAGTCTCAAAGCACTTTTAGCCGCAGATTCTTGAACAAAGAGGTCTAGGGGAATTAGATTGAGTATGACTTCCAGTCCCGAAGTTGGAGTGGATCTCATTGCCCCTGTAATGCCTGTGCAACTTTTGTCAAAGTTTTCAGGTTCGTGCTGCTCTTTTCTAAAGCTTTCCACCATACCAAATTACCATAGGTTAGTATTGATCTAATTATTGCCGAATACATCCATCTTATAATTTTAGGGGTTTGGTCCCCAGGTTTTCCCGAAAATTCTGCAGAAGTAAAAGGTGATCGACGACTTCTTGTATCTGTCTTTGGTGTTTAGACCCCAGTTTAGTTTTTTATCTAAGATCACACCGAGATACTTTGCATGATCAGAGATTTTAAGAGGACAGCCTTCAATTGAAGGGTATTTTGCGTTTATTAGTAAATAGCACTAGTTCTGTTCTAGCTGGATTGATTGCCCGCACACAATTCCTATTCCATTTACTTACCAACGAGAGGGCATATTCGGTTTGTTCACTGATAGTGGGTAGGAACTTGCCAGTCGCTAGTAGTGCAAGATCATCAGCGTAGGATATTATTTATACTCCACTTGATTTCAATTTACAGAGTATGCTGTTCATGACAAGAACCCAGAGTAGCGGTGAAAGAACTCCACCCAGTGGGGTACCCCTCCATGTGGATACTCTCACCCTTTCCTCTGCTAGCTCTGTGTTGATTTGTCTCTTGCTAAAGACACGGAAAACAAATGTCTTTTGTCTTTCTTATGAAAAGGCTATTAATTCCCTTGTCTTTTAATTTCTTTTGTGAGTTTTGTGTACAAAGAATTACAACTTCTTGAATGTTACCGTTAATTGTAGACGTGTGACGTTCTGTTTCATTCTTTTCATCACAATAGACTTATTGATTGAATTCCGGATGCGGCAATGAATGTTAAATAAACATAGTAACTTACGAACTATTATGGCACATGAGACCATGATTCATGCAAATAAGATTGCCCCAACCCTCTCAATGTCTCAATTACCTACTGAGTGATGAACATTAATTGTAATCGTTACGGTTACCCCTTTATTTTATGCGTTAAACGAACACATATTATACAAAGTATCATGCAGTGTTTTAAGAGCTTTTGTATGAATTGAGGTTAACTTGCATCCTTTTGTTTTTGCGCCCTTAATATTCAGAGCACTCTCTTACCCCCTAAATACAATAAAGAACAACAACTAGCAACAAGAGAGAGAAATGACTCACCCTGAGGTTTTCTAATTTGTAAATATCATCTGGCAGTTGTTTGATTCGATTAAATTTCAAATTTAGAATGCGAATTAGTTGCAGATCGCTCAGCAAACCAATGCTATTGTTATTGCAGTTTGTTATTGTTGTTAATTGATTGTTGCATAAATTTAAAATTTCCTTGCGCAGTACACGACAGTAGATAAAAACACCTGCGGGAATTTCCTTCAGATTGCAATCGGACAAATCGAAATCCGCTTCGGGGGTTTCCTTTGCCTTTTGAGAGAAAAAACGCTATAATCCTTGCAAATGTTTTAATTATGATAGTTTCGTACTTACCAGGCACATTTTTCGCTCGAGGCGAGATTTGTATTCACTTTTTGATTGCATTTGCATTGTAGGAGCTGCCGAGGTGGTATCAACAGAGGTGTTTGTTGTAAGATTAGTTTCATCTTTTGTTAAACGGCAACCCATACATTTAAGTTTATGAATGAAATTAATTTTGTTTTCTGTGTAATATGAATGGCACTTGGAACAAAAGGGCACACAAAAAAAGGAAACTAGGACAAACTTTGAAAAAAAAAAAAATAAAAACAAAAAAAAAACTACTTCGCAGCAAGAATTTTTAAGGGTGACATGGACAACACTTTTTGTTTTCAATTATTGCTTGGGGCTTAGTTCTTTTATTTTGCTGTAGGATTATTCGAAGAGTCAAAGTTCGTTCGTAGGTGGTTTCAACCTTTTTGTTTATTTGGGTCTGATTTATTTATTATATTAATTAATTTGTTTTTCCGGGCTTTAATCACAATTATTATACTAGAAGCAAATCAAATAACCACGAAATTAGGACAAAAATGAGAACTGTCATTTTGACATGGGAGGAAAAATTGACGTTTATTTAGTGCAGGGATGGCAAAAGTAAGGGCTGAACTATAATGCAATTAGGCGTTTTTCTTTTTTAGTTCAGAGCTCCGAACTCTGAGTGTTCAGAGCTCGCTGAACACGCTCTGAACAAATGAAGCTCTGAACATTTTCTGAACGCTCGGATTTCATTTTGAAATGCAATTGAGCATTTTTAGTTCAGACATCGACACTTCGTATTTTTAAAGCTGAAATTAACATTTTTTTTTATTAATAAATAATATATTTCATTAATTATCTACACTAATATATAAAGCTGAAGAGTTTGTTTGTTTGAACGCGGTAATCTCAGGAACTACTGGTTCGAATGGTATAATTCTTTTTGTGTTGGATGGTCCATTAATTGAGGAAGACTTGAGGCTATTTAACATTAAGCTGTGCCCAATAGCAGCGAAGAATCTGTGGAAAATATGGAAAAAAACGGCAAAAAAATATAAATTTTTCTGCGTTTTAACGCGCTTATCTCAGGAACTGCTTTATGAAATTGAACAATTTTTTTAATGTTGAATGGTCCATTTATCAAGGAAGGCTTGAAGCTATATAAAATTTAGCTGCGACCAATAGGAGCGAAGAATTTGTGTAAAATGTGGAAAAAACGGCAAACAATACAATACAATCTACACTAATATATAAAGCTGAAGAGTTTGTTTGTTTGAACGCGGTAATCTCAGGAACTACTGGTTCGAATGGTATAATTCTTTTTGTGTTGGATGGTGCCTTAATTGACTTAGACATTAGGCTACTTAACATTAAGCTGTGACCAATAGCTGTTGAAATTTATTTTATTAAAAAGAAAATTCCAGAGCTTTAGTAAAAACGAAGTCGTTCTATGAAAATAAGTGAATTTATTGTGTCAAATATAAAGGTTGAGAGATTACAAACTGTAGCAGTGCTGCCACATTCAATCTTAATTTCCAACACTCCCACTAGATTGAATTCCCATCGAAAATGTGAATATGTTGAACTTGACTGATGGCAACGCTTTTGTGAGTGAGTCTGCTATCATTTCGTGTTGATGACTTTCTTTCCGGGAGGTAAATCAACAGCTTCCCAAGTATCGTTGTCAATCAGAGCAGCATACTCTTCTTCGATAGCCTTCTTCCAGTGAGTCTTATCAAATCTTGAACACGCTTCGTCAAATGTAACTGGATCATAGGAATCATCTGAAGTCATTTGATAACATATGTAATCGTCGAAATTTGCTGGTCGTCTAGGCTGCCTTTTTGATGTTCTCGGTGAATTGTCTTGAACCAAGTCGGAAGTTGAAGGAGAGTCTACGTTGAAATTTCCATCATTTTCGCTGCTGGCAAGGCAATCAGTCTCATTTGCATCTAGCAAAATTTCTTCAATATATGTGCCATTCTGATCCTCTGCGTCTTCCCATTCGTCTGTTTCGTTGCTGACATCTATCTTGTTATCAAGTTCTATCAAGACATTATTTCTTATGGTATCTCCCACTGAATCCTTAAAGTACATTACGTCTTCGAAGAAACTCACATCTCGACTGAAGATTATCTTCTTAGATTCAGGATGATATAAACGGTATCCTTTCTTTTCTTCACTATACCCAACCATAATACACTTTGAAGATTTGGAGTCCCATTTCTGTCGTTTTTGTTTCGGTACGTAAACCATTGCTGTCGATCCAAAAACTCTAAGATGTTCAACGTTTGTTCTTCTTCCTGACCAAATCTCTTCTGGGGACTTTGATAATTCGGATGTTCTTGTCACTGTACGATTAATTAAGTATGCAGCTGTCGACACAGCCTCTGCCCAAAAACGCTTATGCATGCACGCATCTATAAGTAAGCATCTTGCTTTCTCGACTATTGTGCGGTTCATTCGCTCCGCTTTGCCATTCTGTTGCGGCGTATATGCATTTGTTGTCTCATGCTTGATGCCACTGCTACGTAGTACATTTGCGAATTTGTGATTACAAAATTCTGTACCATTATCCGAGCGGAATTTCTGAATTTTGTATGATGTTTGATTTTCAACAAAATTTTTGAATTGGACGAACTTATCTATTACCTGACTCTTCGAATGGATAAAGTAGACAAAAATCTTTCCTGAGAAATCATCCAGAAACAATAGAAAGTATCGTGAACCTCCTATCGATGTATGCTCCATAGGTCCGCACACATCTGAGTGTACCAACTCAAGTGGCCTACTTGTTGTGGATTCGGACAATTTAAACGGTTGCCGAAATTGTTTGCCTTTGAGACATACTTCACATCCATCAGATCTATCGCTTGCATCACTACAAATTCCATCCACCAAACCATCGTTGGACATCTTATTCAATGTTTGATAATTGATGTGGCCGAGACGTCGGTGCCACAAATCAGAACTGAGTTTCGCAATGTTCACTATTTGAGAAGGCCTGTCCAATTTGAATGTATTGTTGTGCAAACTTGCAGTCGCAATCAGCTTGTTGTTTTTATTGAAAATAGAACAACCATCTGAGCCAAACACAACACGATTACCATTTTTTACCATCTGCACCACCGACAACAAATTCACGCATAAGCTTGGGACAAACAAAACATCTTTTGCTATGACATCACCACATGAAACCTTCAATGACACATCTCCTCTTGCCGTTGCCTTCAATTTATTATTATCTGCAACTATAACGTCATCGCAAACAACCGTAGAATTCTCAAGCCAATCATGTTTGAACGTCATATGTGAAGAAGCGCCAGAGTCGACAACCCATTCTTCACCACCAATTTGTTGTGCAGCAAAACTCGTATAAAGAACCTTAGAACGGCTAGCATCTGTTCCTGTTTTTTGCTTCTGTGAACAGTTCTTTGCTATATGGCCATATTGATTGCACACAAAACATCTAGGACCATTCTTCTTTGCAGGTTTATTAAAACGTTTCTTAAAATTCTTGTTTTCACCATAAAAAGCTGAGCCAGACTGCTCATTCGAAATGCAATCATCTTTGACGTCTTGCAACAGTTTCGTTTTAATTGAGTCCGCCGAAATCTTCACCCCAGAACTTTCAATTCCCATAATCATGGGCTTATACTCTTCTGGTAAGCCAGCAAGTAGCAACGTGCCGACCCACTCGTCTGAGACTGGCATCCCAATAGAATTGAGCTTATGCGCGGTTGAGATAATTTTGGTAACATAACTCTCTACACCACCACTGTTTTGCAAATTGGTAGTTATGAGGCATCGCAACAAACCTACTCTTCTCGTCAACCCACTATCGTCGAAAGCTACTCTCAATCGATCCCAAACTTCCTTCGCAGTTTTGGCGTCCTTGACGTGAACGTAATTAACTGCTTCGATGAGCAAAATAATTGTGGATTTTGCTTTGGAAATTTTCAGTGCGTCTGTCTCAACTCCGAGAACACAATTCCATAACTCCTGGTGTTCCAAATAATTCTGGACAGCGAATTGCCAGTCGTCGTAGTTTTCCCGCCCTTTTAATTTTTCTATGGTGCTGAGAATGCCGGCCATCATTGACGAAATTAGTTGAACAAAAAAAAATTAAACTGTGCTCAAACCAAACTATTCACTTTACGGATTTCAAAGATTTTTACTTTAACAGAAAGCTTGAATTACTTTTACGTGGCCTGGGCCCATAACCTGTTGAAATTTATTTTATTAAAAAGAAAATTCCAGAGCTTTAGTAAAAACGAAGTCGTTCTATGAAAATAAGTGAATTTATTGTGTCAAATATAAAGGTTGAGAGATTACAAACTGTAGCAGTGCTGCCACATTCAATCTTAATTTCCAACAATAGCAGCGAAGAATCTGTGGAAAATGTGGAAAAAAACGGCAAAAAATATACATTTTTCTACGTTTTAACGCACTTATCTCAGAAACTACTGGTTCGAATGGTAAAATTCTTTTTGTGTTGGATGGTCCATTAATTGCGGAAGACTAAAAATTATTTAACACTAAGCTGTGACCAATAGCAGCGAAGAATCTGTGGAAAATATGGAAAAAACGGCAAAAAATATACATTTTTCTGCGTTTTAACGCGCTTATCTCAGGAACTGCTTTATGAAATTGAACAATTTTTTTAATGTTGAATGGTCCATTTATCAAGGAAGGCTTGAAGCTATATAAAATTTAGCTGCGACCAATAGGAGCGAAGAATTTGTGTAAAATGTGGAAAAAACGGCAAACAATACAATACAATATATAAAGTTCGTTTGAACGCGGTAATCTCAGGAACTACTATTTCGAATTGTAAAATTCTTTTTGTTTTGGATAGTCCATTAATCGAGGAAGGCTTTATTCTTCTTAAAATTAAGCTGCGACCAATAGCAGCGAAGAATCTGTGGAAATGTGAGAACTGAGATTTTTTTCTGAGATCTCTGAGATGAAATTATTTTGGATTCGATTTCTCACTCAGCTATTTAACGTGGCTGACATATGTGCAGCAACAATTAGTAAGGTAACCATTAAATCTCAATGATAACTGAGAATTATGTTCCACCAAGGCACCAAATGATTTTGCCTCAGTCAAGGTGACACTGAGATCTCAGTGAGATGTTGTTAGGTGGAACTGGCCTAATAACTGCTCAAATTAGAATTTTGAGAGTTCAATTGATTTGTGAATGTGATTGATTGCACTATTTGTGCAGATTATTGTGTTTAAACCATATCATTTTATGTACTTCTTAACTAAAAAATATGCTCAGTTTAAAGAAAAAAAATTACTTAACGAAAAAAACGATGCAGAAGTAAGAGAGATATTAGAATTAGGGAGAGTTCACCCAAGGGAATGCTTTAAGTATGAACAACTGAAGGGAATCATAAAAAATGCTCAAATTTTTCAAGTTCAAGAGAATTACGACCTAGGGAGAGTTGACTGCAATGCAATTTTAAAATAACTTCCGAACAAAATTCCCACGCGCGCATGATGCACAAGTCGAGATGAAACTCTGGCCGGTGGACGAGTTAGAGGCGGACGAAGTCGCGGGCAACTGCTAGTTCAAAATAAAACTTAATCTTTGCCTGAGCGACTTGTTGTCCGCCATTTCAATTGTTTTGAGAAAAACACGCTTGCGCTCAGCATTTCGTTCATTATGCTCGGTCTCTTTTTTCTGAGCGCGTCGTCGAACTCTGAACACTCAGAATCAGTGCTCTGAAGGAAAAAAGTAACACAACTTTGATGCTCTGAACACTCTGAACTAAATAAGAAACACAATTTTTCGTTTGACAGTTCAAGCTCTGTTCAGATGTAAAAAAGAAAAATGCCTATTAGTGAAGTTTAAGTGAACCCTATGCGCAAACCATAATGTAATCAAGCTACGTTCGTTAAATTTTCGTTCAACTTTAAGGTCCAACTATAATAGACGGACGGGAACGGAAGGTAGCGTCAAAACTGAACGAACAGTTTCTTTCCCACTGTCAATTGCATCCGCTTACCCATAATTGAACGGAAAGCTTTCTGTCATTATTCTGTGTTGGGCAAATATACACGTTGATTGGGCGCGAAAGATACACGTGATTTTTGTTTTTTTTTTCAGGCATACGAATTTTATCAAAATGAATAAAAATAGACAATTTAAAATAATTAAGAGTTTAAAATCAATACACTTCTTAATGGAGGCATTGTTTGCATTTAAAGAATTAGATGATTATATTAAAAAGAGCTCAAGAGATAGGTCCTGTTGTGTGCGTCCCATCAACCGCGATAGAAACCAAACTGGTTTTTTCAATGTTACATTTATAAAAATAAAAAGTCTGGACAGAGAACAGTTCTTCATTGATACACGAATGAATTTAGAACTGTATAACAAACTGCTTGATATACTGAGTCCTCATCTCACAAAAACATCTATAAGGCTAGGCGCGCACTAGCAACTTTTAGTTTCGAAACTGTTTGGTTTCTAAACTGAGCACTATAGACTTAAGGCCCAACTATAATAGACGGACGGGAACGGAAGCTAGCGCCAAAACTGAACGAACCGTTTCTTTCCGACTGTCAATTACATCCGCTTACCCATAATTGAACGGAAGGCTTTCTGTCATTATTCTGTGTTTTTAGAGAAATGTCAAATTTCCGTCCGTAAATTGAGAAAGGAAAGTCTGCTATTACACGATGACTCATGTTTCAAGATTCTTCTTCGAATTTTCTTTTGAAATTTTATCCTCAGAGTCGAACACTATTACACTATGACTTTTAAGTCAGGACTCAAATTTTGGCAACACTCTTTCATTCACATTCCTTGAAACGAAATGAAAAACATTCTTTCTCACTTTTTCAAATAGCAAGGTATACATGTGAACTGGAAGCAAGCGAATTTAAATAAAACAGAATCAAAAAAAATAGAATGCGAACAAAACAAAATTAAAAATGAGTCGTACAAAAATTTGCCAGCGACTCACCGGGCAAATTATTTTCCTTTTCAGCTTTTCGAATTTTGTATCCCTTTTACACCAACGTAGTTCGAAAAAGAGTCAGACTCATGAGTCACCGTGTAATAGCAGACAAAGTGAGTTTACGTCCGAAAACAAAACTGAACGAAACCGAGCAATCCGCTATTATGGCTGTGACATCTGATTTGCATGTATTCGGGAATTTTGGTACGTCAACGTACGCACCCTTCCGACTATTATAGTAGGGCCTTTATACGAGAGTCCGCGCACATGCAGAAACCATTCTTTCGCCCATTTGAGCAACTTTTTAGTTTGTGTTTTGACACAAACTAAACGATCACCTCAAACCAATTCTTTAGTTTGTGTCAAAAGGAATTATAGGTAACTGCGCGGACATTCAACTTAATCGGTGAATAGTTTTTTTTAAGTGCAAGAGAGAAAAAAAAGTGAATAAATCTTTTCTGTGTATTGGTTTATTTCGTTGATTACTTTTGGAGTTGCTTATGTGCGCGATGTTTGGGCAACTAACGATCGAACTATTTGGTTTCGAAAAAGTTGCATGTGCGCGCCTAGCCTAAGGCAGCCAATCAGCCCAGATTTAGAGAAATGTCAAATTGCCGCCCGTAAATTGAGAAAGAAAAGTGAGTTTACGTCCGAAAACAAAACTGAACGAAACCGAGCAATCCGCTATTATGGTTGTGACATCTGATTTGCATGTATTTGGGAATTTTCGTACGTCAACGTACGCACCCTTCCGACTATTATAGTTGGGCCTTTACTATTGCGGTTTCATTCGCTCATTGCTTGATCTCGTTTTCCATTGGTCGTCCAGAAGCATTCGGAAGAGTCCAGAAGTCTTCTGAAACCATTCCATTGAGCTGACTTTAACAGACGGAATGCTTCTTTTTTGAAAACAGAACCGTCCGAAGAATGACACATACATCATAACCCGTTCCATTGGAAATAGAAGAAGAAACGTCAAAAAAAGACCAATGGAAAACGACGAAGAAAAGAAGTGAAGGCCAAGTCTACCTCTTTTGCTAACTTAATACGATGTTTTCACTGACGCTAATAGCGAGATTAGCGAAGTAGATTACGAACGAATCCCTAGTTTTCTGGGTTTTTACAGATAAGTATGCAGGGAGCAATGCAGCAAATTTAAGTTTTCGTTGAATTTTACTCTGGACAAAAAAAAACAACTTATTAGACTCACCATCAATGTCAACTTTTGGAAAAAAAAACATTTTTAAATGGATAATGCATCAATTTCGTGAAATTTACTATAAATATTCATGCAAAAATCGATAATTAGCTAGATAGCCAACTGAAGATTCATGGAAAGCTTTTTTGACGAAAATATAGGTTTTTCAATAAGCCCTTAATTTACAACGCATACGCTAACAAAAAGTTTTCCGCAAAGCTTATCCTATCCAACCCAATTGGGATTGGACGTTTCCAGTCAAAATGTCAAATATCAAATGATGTATCAAATTATTTGTAGCTTCGATTGTTAGGTTGCATTTTTTCGATAACACATAGAAATCGATTTATTAACACAAATCTAGTTTTCTTATTGGACAAGTCTCCAAATTTCTTGTAACAGCTGAGCAACTGTCTAGTGATGTCACTTTTTTGAAGGCCCAAGAGAAAGTTTAATTTTCAAACAAATTCATGAAAAAATAAACAAAATCACTTCTCATAAAAAAAAAGTTCAAAATTTCAAATTCATATTCCATGAATTAAGAAAATAAAAAATCTTTCACATCACATCCATATCTCGGTACACAATTGACAAGAAACAAGGAAGTCACGAAACACAAGACAAAGAAGTGTCTAGCCAATCAACCATTCCACCTACTCATTTGTTGAAAAAACCTATTCCCATTCAAGACTGAGAGAAGTCAATCATCGAAGGAAAACAAGAACAAAAACAAAAAAGTCAACTTTTCCCCATAAAAGGTAAAACAATCCAAGTGGAACCAATTCGATTGTGTTAATTGATTCGTTGTCGTTTGCAACCATTTCGTTTTCATTCTTTACACATAGAATCCAATTCCAAGCACATGGCGAAGGTAATATCACAAGAAACCTTTGACGACGTTGTGAAAGAGAACATTGTCGATTTTTCAATGACTCCCGACGAAGCCAAAGAGGAGACAATTAAGCAATTCGAAGCTCAGGTAAATATTGTGATGTCGTCTTTTAGTATGTTGCCAGAATGAATAACAACTTGTACACTAATCTGCCACTCGGTCTACGAAAGGGCATTAATTTAGCCAACATAATTAAGGATTTGGCTATCAACAATAAAACCGGGATTCCTGTACTAAATGAATCAATCGATCATCTTAAAACTCATATCGGTGAAAAATCCACAGACACTAAACAACTACTTGACCATTTGGCTATTTTAAACGATGAATGCAAAAAGGTAAGCGTAGGTTTTATGAGTATGCATATTTATTCTTGGTTCCCCTTGTAGTCCATCCCACACCGAGTTTTGGCTGGCAAAAATGGTGCCCACGATATAATAATTACTCTCCTCGAACAAGAGCTCTCTTCGCCCAGTCCCGACGAAGAAGTTCTCAAGAAATGCGTGTGTGCAGCGATTTCCCTGACCCACAAACAACCAGATATCTTCGACGCCGAGGCGCTGGCAACGGTGATGAAGCTATTGAGCAGCAATCCGAAGTATGATTTGCTGAGATTGACTCTGCAATGGCTTGGAAAGGCGTGCATTATGCATGAGATAAATCGACAGAATATCATGAACGCCGATATCATAAAATTTCTGAAGCCACTGGTGCATGTGAAGAATCCAGATGTGATGAAAGACGTGTGCGCCGTGCTCAGGTATTTGGTTTTGGACGATGATATTCGTGTGGAATTTGGCAAGGCTCACGAACATGCCCGACAAATAGCTTCTGAAGTAATTGTCGATTTGTGCAAGAGATTATCGGGTTTGTCTTTTGTTTTGCTTTTTGTTTTGTTAATTAACCTTTGTTTGCACAGAATTTGATGACATAACCGTACTGGCTGAAATGATTTTAACAATTGGGACATTGGCTGTGCGCAATGAATTTTGTGTTGTCATTGAGGAAGCCGGCGGCCTCAAATTGGTGCTGGAAATTATGGTGAGGTTCTTTTGTTCAATCTTTGTAACAACAACAAAAAAGTAAAACTATTCTAGAGCAAAAACAAGGATGCCTTAAAACTCAACCGGGAGGGACTGAAACTGCTTCGTGCCTTAGCAGGTAACGACGCAACCAAAGTCCACATTATTCAACAAGGTGCAGCTCCAGTTATAAGGGAAATCCTTCACAATAACATGGTTTGTGCTTTTCGTCAAGTTGAATTTTCCTATCGAAGTTGTTTTCCAGGGGAACGAAGCAATTGCAACAGCTGCCCTAGCATGCATTTCAACACTAACATTGAGAGTTAAAGACAACAGCACTGCATTTTTCGAGACTGGTATCGCCGAAACCATCGTCGAGACCCTTCGATTGCATCCCAAAAATAAATTGATTCAGGTTGGCGTCTTGCTTTCATCTTCCTTGTCTTTGGAGACTTTATATTTTCTTTTTTAGAGAAACGGAGCCTGGGCTATAAGAAACATGGTCTCAAGATCTCGTGATCAATGTGATAGCTTCCTTTGTTGTGGAGCTGAAGAACTCCTAAATAATGCTATGAGCGAACATCCATCTGTTCTGCAGGACATCAAAGCAGCTCTTCGCGATTTGAACTGTAAAGTTGATCTTAAGGAAGAATTTACTGGAAAAGCTGAAAAAGTTATTTCGAAAGAAAACTGAATTTGATTTTTTCTACTGCAACTATTTTACTAACCACAAAAAGCTTAGATTCAACGAAGAATAAAACAACTAATCCCAGCAAACGCCGATAACTAAAAACAAAAGAGGTCGAACACTTAATAATCTTAGATTATAGCAACATAACATTGTAATATTTTTATATTCTATAATACACTGATCCAATCATGGAACACAATAACGAGGTTCTTAAGTCAAGTCTGTTTGGTCGGGGAATTCGGTTCCAGATCAACTCTAACAGATCGCATAATTGCGCGTGACACTTGGTTATAACTTATGAGGTTATAAAGTTAAAAGCAAAAAATAATCTCTGGGCGGAAGCCTGCCCGCTCGGTATCAATTTAAGCTAAGATTATGGCGAATTAATTAAACAGCTACTATGCCAGCCTTCAGTTGTACAGTACGAGCCGACTGGGATGGTCTCAATAATTTTTTCAGGATCTTTAACTGCTCACTATGCTTCCTCGAGAGTGACGTAGATTCCAGTTCGGATATGCTCACAAGTTTAATTCTTCTGGGAATGAGAACATTTATCCCGAATAGGGTTAAAAGCGGTGGTTGGGTGTTGTAGGATCTGGGGGCGTATGCTGTAACTTTTCCTACACACCAAGTGCTTACTTTACCTCCTCGTGGCAACCACCGGGTACCGGTTAAATCTCTTGATATGACTTGCGAAACTTGTAAGCGCGGGTGCAAAACGGAGAAACAGAAGCACCTAATCAACGGCTCAACAAATTTGGAGGTTAGTGCGAGGGGCTAACAACCCCTCCACAGTAAAAAAAACTTGTTAGTTATGAGAGAGACACCAGCCTCGGATAATGACCCTCTTATAGTAACCAGACCCAGAACGACATCGGACTATGCATTTAGAGTTTGTACCTGGAATGTAAGAACACTGCACACTACACACCAGGTGCAACTCAGAAACTTGAATCTGTCCTGTCGCAGTATAAGGCAGACATGACTGCGATCCAAGAAATACGTTGGATAGGACCAGGAACAATGAAAAGAAAAAATTGCGACATTTATTACAGCTGTCATCAAAGAATGCATATATTTGGATGCGGATTCGTCGTGGGAAATCGGCTTTGATCGAAAGTCATGGATTTCAAGCCAATTAGTGATCGCCTGGCTGTGATCCGCATCAAGGTCCCACTACAAAACATCAGTATAATATGTGCACACGCCCCTACCGATGATAATGAGGAGTCTAGCAAGGAGGACTTCTTCGACCTCCTGGATAGAGCCTACGAAGCCTGTCCAGAGTACGACGTCAAAATCGTACTCGGAGACTTCAATGCAAAAATCGGGAAGGAAGATTAGTTGGAAAGCACAGCCTCCAACGAAATAACAACAGATAACGGCTTCCGACTAATCGACTTTGCTGCAGCTCGTAATACGGTGATAAGTAGCACCGAGATCGACTCTGATCACTTTCTGGTAGTGGCTAAGTTTAGAGCTCGAATATCAAACGACAAAAAAAATACGTGGGGCCCAAAGAAAGAAGTTCAACATCGGTTGCCTTAGCACCTCAGAGAATGCCAGAGACTACAGTGAGCGCCTGAGTGAGCTGTGGTCCTCCCAAATACCACAGACGTTAACACCTTGTGGAACCAATATCGCGAAGTAATAAAAAATGTAGCCGAGACCACCATAGGTTTCCAGCCACCCCCGAAAAAGAACCCGTGGTATGATGATGAGTGCGTGATATTGAAAAGAGAGACGGAAAATGCACGTTTGCAGATGCTGCAACGAAAAACAAGACCAGCAAGAGAAAAGTACCGCACGAAAAGGAGAAATGAGAAAAAGACCCTGCGAGAAGCCTGGTCCGGATCCCGGTTATGGCGCACATGAAGGGAGAAAATTCATTGGCCAGGCCTACGGCGATGGATTCCGGTAAGTTAATAAAAGTACTACGATTTCTATTCAAAAACTTTAATATTAGTAATAATTGTAGAACTTAACATAACATGACATTGTAAAATTTGTACGATTCTAGCTTTTGTTGAGAAATTTATCGATCGTTGCTGCCGACCCTGCGGATGGAAAGTTTCGAAGTTTCCCAGCTTTAAGGCGGCTACTAAGGCTCGCAGCTGTGCTTGGCTTTTTGTTGACAAAACCTGTTGGTTCTCTTTCTTCTTCGACTTTTGTTGTTCCACCAAAGCCATCGTACACCATACCCGGTTTCAATGGCTCAACTAAACCGTTCGATGGCAGCACTAAGCGAGGCTTTTTGAATATAGTATACTTAAAGAAGACAATTAATTAGGGTTCGAATACGACGTAATATCTCGGCGGCGCTTACCTTTTCCGAAAGATCACTGTTGTAGTTGAGATCTTTGTTGATGGCGATTTCTTGGTTTTTGCATGTTCCTAATCTAAGAAGAAGACTAAGTGGAACTCCACTGGATTTGATATTTGAATAAGTGGGTTGCAGATCATCTTTAGCGTTTTTTGACTCGGTCTGTGGGAAAATAAAAAAAAAATCACAAGAATGCAAAGAATGGAGTTAGTTTTTCTTACAGAGGGGGAAAGACTCAGGCGCTTGGTTTCTCGTTGAATATTTGAAATTCTACCGTTGGTTAGATTTATGGTTTCTGATGGGGAATCATAGATGAAGGCTTTATTCAGCTTATCCCTTTCCCTTTCACCTTGAAGCTGAGCTAGCTGCAAGTACCTAATCGTTTAATGAATTCTTTCAAATGTAACCAGAATCGAACCTACCTTTTGGGTCAGGTTGTAGTTCTCACTTTCCAGCTGGGACAGTCGTTCTTCTCTCTTCCTAAATATCAGTTCATATAATGATACCATTAGACAGTTTTGCTTACACTTACCGTCTCAAATCCGTTTCCCTACGCAAATCATTCTGTACCACCTTGAGGCAATTCCTTATATCTGTTTTTCTGCTCTCACATGTTCGCAACTCCCTGGAATTAAATATGTTCTCTAGTGTGCAATTCGTTTAAACAACAGCAAATGTTACCTTTTTAAAGCTGAAACCCAGGTACTCAAAGTCAATGGATTGCTTTCTTCTTTGAGCAGCTTGTCGGCTTCTTGAGCAGTTGCGGCCAAGATAGAGGAAACGTTTTCCATCATTGCGATCTTGTCTTTCAGTGTTTTGACCTCCTTTCTCAAAGATTCAGATTCATTGGCCTGCTGTTTCACCATCTTGAGCTGAAAAAAACACAAAGTAAGGCTTTGATGCTCAGGGTTCTGATAGAAAATTGTGTTACCTGTTCATTATATGACAAAATTACAAAATCATTCTTCTGGACTTTCTGTTCCAAACCGGAGATTGTCTTCCTAAATGAAAAAAAAATTAGCATTTCAAAAGGAATTCGCAAGCCTCATACTTACATGCATTTCTTTTGTGTGTCTTTAAGCGCTTTGACTTGTTCTTCGGATTTTTTAAGCTCCTTCTCAGTAACTTGGACCTTAAGCAGTGCATTGTCCAGTTTTTCTTGCAATGAGCCAATATCAACGGCGCTTGTATCTAAATTTGCTAAATTAAAGTAGACACGATGTACGTTCGCTTCTGTGCATTTATTTCGACATTGGGGACAGGATTTTGATCTATGAAAATAATGGACAGTTAGAAGACTTCGAGTTCGGGTTTTGATGGCGTTCCTACTTGCCTCTCTAGCCATTGACAAAGGCAAGCATAGTGGAACATATGACCACATTTTGTAACGTAAACATCAGCAGTTTGAGTAAATAACTCAGCACATATAACACAATTTAGATTTAACATTTTTTTTTTAACAAATATGGAAAACAATAGTTATTGAAATAAATATTAACAAAACATAAATTAAATTAAGAAAAATGCCGGCCCCCAAAACGCCAAACGGTGCTTTTACAGTTTAAAGTACGGTTAAAAAATGAAAATAGTCAACAAACAACAACAAATTGAATTTTTGAAAACAATACTCGAATGTCACTTTTGTTGACAAGCGAGGCTTGAAAATTAGAAATGAGAATTCCTTAAGGTGAAGGCACATCGTAAGAACAAGATTGAAAACCTCATCCGTAAAATCAAAACAAATTCATTATGTTAATATTTTTATATTGGAAAATAAAATGGGGTGGTTCCTCGTTATCCTTCAAATGGAACAAAAACACACCAAAAAAGTTTCCTGGTTGATATAGTGCTCGCTGTCGCTATAACTCGCCCCTAAATTCAACCTTAACTTCTCTAGTTGTTTAAACATGCAAAGCAAAAGAGTCAACAGATGTAAAAAAATGTGCCAACTCTGGCCAAAGTAAAACAAAAACTTAACTTTTTTTAACCCCGGTAAATTGGTAGACGGTAACACGGGCAATAACACCAGCGCAGCGCCGAGATCAGAAGAAGAATAACTCTTGCTAATCGCAATTGAGTGGAAAAGCCCTCTCTCGAGCAACTTAGTAAAACTGTACAACACCCTCATCATCCCAGTCCTGCTGTATGGTACAGAAGCATGGACCTTGACAAAATCGGATGCATGTGCCCTAGGCTGTTTCGAGAGGAAAGTTCTTCGGGTCATCTTTGGCCCCGTGTGCATCAATGGGGAATGGAGAAGAAGATACAACAGCGAACTTAACGGGTTGTACAACGACATGGACTTAGCCAGAATGTTGGAAATTAAGATTGAATGTGGCAGCACTGCTACAGTTTGTAATCTCTCAACCTTTATATTTGACACAATAAATTCACTTATTTTCATAGAACGACTTCGTTTTTACTAAAGCTCTGGAATTTTCTTTTTAATAAAATAAATTTCAACAGGTTATGGGCCCAGGCCACGTAAAAGTAATTCAAGCTTTCTGTTAAAGTAAAAATCTTTGAAATCCGTAAAGTGAATAGTTTGGTTTGAGCACAGTTTAATTTTTTTTTGTTCAACTAATTTCGTCAATGATGGCCGGCATTCTCAGCACCATAGAAAAATTAAAAGGGCGGGAAAACTACGACGACTGGCAATTCGCTGTCCAGAATTATTTGGAACACCAGGAGTTATGGAATTGTGTTCTCGGAGTTGAGACAGACGCACTGAAAATTTCCAAAGCAAAATCCACAATTATTTTGCTCATCGAAGCAGTTAATTACGTTCACGTCAAGGACGCCAAAACTGCGAAGGAAGTTTGGGATCGATTGAGAGTAGCTTTCGACGATAGTGGGTTGACGAGAAGAGTAGGTTTGTTGCGATGCCTCATAACTACCAATTTGCAAAACAGTGGTGGTGTAGAGAGTTATGTTACCAAAATTATCTCAACCGCGCATAAGCTCAATTCTATTGGGATGCCAGTCTCAGACGAGTGGGTCGGCACGTTGCTACTTGCTGGCTTACCAGAAGAGTATAAGCCCATGATTATGGGAATTGAAAGTTCTGGGGTGAAGATTTCGGCGGACTCAATTAAAACGAAACTGTTGCAAGACGTCAAAGATGATTGCATTTCGAATGAGCAGTCTGGCTCAGCTTTTTATGGTGAAAACAAGAATTTTAAGAAACGTTTTAATAAACCTGCAAAGAAGAATGGTCCTAGATGTTTTGTGTGCAATCAATATGGCCATATAGCAAAGAACTGTTCACAGAAGCAAAAAACAGGAACAGATGCTAGCCGTTCTAAGGTTCTTTATACGAGTTTTGCTGCACAACAAATTGGTGGTGAAGAATGGGTTGTCGACTCTGGCGCTTCTTCACATATGACGTTCAAACATGATTGGCTTGAGAATTCTACGGTTGTTTGCGATGACGTTATAGTTGCAGATAATAATAAATTGAAGGCAACGGCAAGAGGAGATGTGTCATTGAAGGTTTCATGTGGTGATGTCATAGCAAAAGATGTTTTGTTTGTCCCAAGCTTATGCGTGAATTTGTTGTCGGTGGTGCAGATGGTAAAAAATGGTAATCGTGTTGTGTTTGGCTCAGATGGTTGTTCTATTTTCAATAAAAACAACAAGCTGATTGCGACTGCAAGTTTGCACAACAATACTTTCAAATTGGACAGGCCTTCTCAAATAGTGAACATTGCGAAACTAAGTTCTGATTTGTGGCACCGACGTCTCGGCCACATCAATTATCAAACATTGAATAAGATGTCCAACGATGGTTTGGTGGATGGAATTTGTAGTGATGCAAGCGATAGATCTGATGGATGTGAAGTATGTCTCAAAGGCAAACAATTTCGGCAACCGTTTAAATTGTCCGAATCCACAACAAGTAGGCCACTTGAGTTGGTACACTCAGATGTGTGCGGACCTATGGAGCATACATCGATAGGAGGTTCACGATACTTTCTATTGTTTCTGGATGATTTCTCAGGAAAGATTTTTGTCTACTTTATCCATTCGAAGAGTCAGGTAATAGATAAGTTCGTCCAATTCAAAAATTTTGTTGAAAATCAAACATCATACAAAATTCAGAAATTCCGCTCGGATAATGGTACAGAATTTTGTAATCACAAATTCGCAAATGTACTACGTAGCAGTGGCATCAAGCATGAGACAACAAATGCATATACGCCGCAACAGAATGGCAAAGCGGAGCGAATGAACCGCACAATAGTCGAGAAAGCAAGATGCTTACTTATAGATGCGTGCATGCATAAGCGTTTTTGGGCAGAGGTTGTGTCGACAGCTGCATACTTAATTAATCGTACAGTGACAAGAACATCCGAATTATCAAAGTCCCCAGAAGAGATTTGGTCAGGAAGAAGAACAAACGTTGAACATCTTAGAGTTTTTGGATCGACAGCAATGGTTTACGTACCGAAACAAAAACGACAGAAATGGGACTCCAAATCTTCAAAGTGTATTATGGTTGGGTATAGTGAAGAAAAGAAAGGATACCGTTTATATCATCCTGAATCTAAGAAGATAATCTTCAGTCGAGATGTGAGTTTCTTCGAAGACGTCATGTACTTTAAGGATTCAGTGGGAGATACCATAAGAAATAATGTCTTGATAGAACTTGATAACAAGATAGATGTCAGCAACGAAACAGACGAATGGGAAGACGCAGAGGATCAGAATGGCACATATATTGAAGAGATTTTGCTAGATGCAAATGAGACTGATTGCCTTGCCAGCAGCGAAAATGATGGAAATTTCAACGTAGACTCTCCTTCAACTTCCGACTTGGTTCAAGACAATTCACCGAGAACATCAAAAAGGCAGCCTAGACGACCAGCAAATTTCGACGATTACATATGTTATCAAATGACTTCAGATGATTCCTATGATCCAGTTACATTTGACGAAGCGTGTTCAAGATTTGATAAGACTCACTGGAAGAAGGCTATCGAAGAAGAGTATGCTGCTCTGATTGAGAACGATACTTGGGAAGCTGTTGATTTACCTCCCGGAAAGAAAGTCATCAACACGAAATGATAGCAGACTCACTCACAAAAGCGTTGCCATCAGTCAAGTTCAACATATTCACATTTTCGATGGGAATTCAATCTAGTGGGAGTGTTGGAAATTAAGATTGAATGTGGCAGCACTGCTACAGTTTGTAATCTCTCAACCTTTATATTTGACACAATAAATTCACTTATTTTCATAGAACGACTTCGTTTTTGCTAAAGCTCTGGAATTTTCTTTTTAATAAAATAAATTTCAACACAGAAGGGTCAAGGTCCAGAGACTCAGATGGCTCGGGCATTTAAAGCGGATGGACACCGGCCCGGAAAGCTTTGACACTATTCCCGAGGGACATAGAAGGAGAGGAAGACCACGACTCAGGTGGCGCACACAAGTGGAAGAGGTCCTCAATCAAGTTGGAGTGCAAAACTGGAGACAGCTAGCTAAGGACCGAGATGGCTGGTGGAGACTGTTGATTGAGGCCCAAGTCCACAACGGACTGTAGCGCCACCTTAAGTAAGTAAGTAAATTGGTAGAACCTCAATTTCATAACAGTCAAAATGAGATGAAAATTCTTTTAGGCCGTGTGCGAATTGGATGAATTGTGGTTAAAAAATAAAAATGGATGAATTTTTAACCACTACTGTCATATTTTAACCTGCTCAGCAGCGAGTCAAATAATGCGAAGTGTCAAAATTTAACCAAACGTCAAGTTTTAACCCATTTTTAACTGAATTCGCACACGGCCTTAATACTTGAAACCGACTAAGCATGACAGTACAATCTTGCCCTTGGACAAGCTTGTTGTAATTAATTACAAAAGTGTAAGCACTGCCCTAACCAGGATATTTTCCAAACACTCCCTAATCAGTAACGATTCTCGGAAACCAAATTCTGACAGTTTGACATTTGTGAAACGTTTTCTTCTTTCTCTTTCCGCTAAACTGTCAAAAACGTAGGTTGATGTTTTCTCAATTTTATTAATAAAAAATCCTTAAATTTCTTAATGATCATAAATAATTTTATCATTTACTTGCAAAAATTGAAAAGCAAACAAAAAACCGTGTATGACTGTCAAAACCGTTCCTAACTTACATCTTTCTTTGTATTCCGAAATCTAGAATTTTGATAGAAAAGTAACACAAAATGGCCAAGTCAAAGAATCACACAAACCACAACCAAAACCGCAAGGCTCATCGCAACGGAATCAAGCGGCCAGTTCGTAACCGTCATGAATCAACCTTGGGTGTAAGTACTATCACTAATAAACTCTTTAAATTCCAATATCTTAACTCGCCTGTTGTTTGTTTGCTCGGTTTCAGATGGATCAAAAATTCTTGACCAACCAAAAGTTCTGTCGCAAAGGCAACCTCTCGGGTGTTGAAGCCAAAAAACGCTACGAAGAACGTTTGGCTAGTCGTGCCGGCAAACCAAAACCAGTTACCCTATAAGCTGTTGTGTTAATGAATAAAAGCGCATTTTTGTAGAAATAACTGCCATCTTTTATTTTCAAGAAGTGTCAATAGTAAATACTGATAACTTTGTGGAATGGAATTGCCTCCAACTCCGCGGCATGTTGGCGCCTATAGTCCCACAGATATTGATCGATTAGAATCGAATTGACGTTATCTTTGGAAATCTGTGGGTGAGCCACTTCCAAATCCTGCAGAACTGCGTCTTTTACCCGCTCCACAATATAAATTGAGGCGCCTCTTATCTCAACTTCCATTCGGTCACCGTTCTCAAGAACAGTGTCCTTTTGGAGAACTTCCATTAGTTCGTTTGTGTACTCTAGTGCCCCAAAGTGGACCAGAACTTGCGGCACCCGGTAGTCGGCAAACATAGTAATCTTTCCAACGTCATAAAAATATCCTATGCCTTTGCCTTTGAAGCACGACCAGATGTCACCAACTAAAATTTGTGCTCTTTTATAGAGAGCCACTTGTTTTCCCTCAAAGACCGCTGTATCCCGGAAACAGATGAACTCTCCCACAATCAATTCTAGTAATTTTTCAGCGGAATTCTCGGCCAACCTAATCATGTTTTCGAACTTCCCATCATAAACGGCGATCAAGATTTTTCCCACCTCCTGCAGGCAATCGACTCTGTTCTTCAACAAAGGAATGCATGTTTCTCCATCATCTGATCTCAAGATTCGGCCAAGAGTACTTTCGTCGATTTTGGAATAATAATGCGGATCAGTGATGGGTATTCCCTCGTCCATGGCGCGATTGATAGCAGCACAGAGGGCAAAGTAGCCTGTGTAACCGTTGACTTTGTACTTTGTATAGTTAGCTGAAAGAGGTAGAGTTAACTCATCAGGGGAAAGTCCAATGCCAGTGAAGTGAAACTTACTCGGTGTCCAAAAACAAAAGTTTAATGTATCAACAACCAAAATCCAATCGGCCGCATGCTGATCGGTGTCCTTGGGATGCAGTTCAGCTTGTGAGAAATTACTAACATCAATTTCTTTCGATTGTAAGCCTTTGATTACAATCTCGGACAATTTGTCAATTCCACTTTGATGAACCTTTACGAACTTGGCATTTTGAACAATGAATTCACCCGATTCCCGAGGAGTTAGAGGCTTTGCTTCGAGAAACTGAAAATACGATTGTGTAGTTAGCAGAGAGTCAAATAGTGTTGGTTATTTAGGTACATTAGTTCTCATAATGGAATCTGGAGGTTCGTTGGACAAACCAGCTAAAAGAAACTGATGACGGACTTTGGCAAAGTGAATTATATTCTCCAAATAGCCGCTCATGTTTTTGTCATTTTTTTCGATTGTTGTTAAATTAAAGGTGTGTTTGTGTCGTTTTTTGGAAGAAATGTGAGGGAAAACGGTCTGAACTTTTGTTCAAACTGCAGGTTTGTTTGAGAAATATTTTCGCGTTGCCATCAGTTGCCATTGCCATTGACTTATGGCGTTTTTAATTGGGAATCTGGATTCTAAAAATGAAAGCATTCTGGTTTTAAAATCAGAAGGGAATTCTCTTCTTTTCAGAATCAGAACTGTCACTTTCGCCCAATTGAACGCATTCAAAATACTTTTTTTAACTTCCAGATTGACAATTAAAAACGCCATTATTATAAATGGTTTGAATTTTCCACACATAATTTCAATTGAGGCCGTGAGCGGATTGGATGAATTGGGTTAAAATACTGATTTAATTTAACCATTACTGTCATATTAAAGCCTGCTCCGCAGCTAGTCTAGTCTTAACACGAAGTGTCAAAATCAAAATTTAACCAAACGTCAAGTTTCAACCACTTCTTAACGCAATTCGCACACGGCCTCAAATGGTTCCACCTAAATTATTAAGCTAATTTAGCCTTTTTTGCGTCGCTTATGGCCCCCGGCGACAAAACGAAAATAATTTATCTTTATCTAATACACTCTGACTGGCAAATGTAAACCAATAAAATGCCCCGAAAACCAGACTACAAATATTTCAAAAATCACATTTGCCAAAGTTGTTCGTGTACGTACTAATTCATATTCACCTCACGATCACAGTGCCATCTAGTTGTGTGTTCAAGGTAATTGAAATCAAACCAATAATTTTTATAAAAACCATTCAACTTTAGTGTCAAAAAAATACAAAAAGAGTAAATACAGTAAATCGATACTTTTAACTTTTTTTTCCTCATTAAGTTATACTTTTTGTTGCATTCTCCACAGTGCCATCTACCCGTTAGCTTATATTCACCACCAAAAATTGCCACTAAACATACCACACCACTGTTTGTAGTTTCCCAAATTCATCGCCAAGTTTCACTACCCAAGCCGAGATCCACCATCTTTGCTGCAGAGTGAAATTTTTCTTTTGCACATCATGTCCGCGATTGTTTGACGCAAAAATACGTGTACTAATTTGTTATTTGTGGATTTATAAGAAAATCGAACAAAATACAATTGTATTCAATTTGTTCATAATAAAATAATCTATCAGTAATTATTTTAAAACAGTGAAAAATCTAAAAAGATTGTTCGAAAACAAGCCAACATTGCAATTGGAATAAAATGGGCGACATAGTAGAGACTCGTCAAGATGAATTGAAGAACAAACAAATTTGTCGCTTCTGCCTGTCTCGGAATGCTGCGGATTTGACTAACATCTATTCCAGGGAAAATCGGAAAACTGCACCATTACCAATGCAGGTTATGGCTTGCGTTTCCATTGAGGTAATTAAATGAATCAAGCAGCTCCGAAGGCGGTGTAATTAAAACCAAAAAAAAAGTTAACACAATCAAGGCCATTATGGCTGTGGTGACAAAAAATGGCAGGGAATAAATGAGTGGTTTGTTTCCAAATAACCAAATTATTGTATCGGGTGGAAATTTCTAACCAACTAAAAGCAATTTAGTACTCGAAAACGCCGATAAGAAGGACTGCGTTTGGGTTCGGGGGCAGGGTGTTTTTATTTTTACTCTTGTAGACTTATCAAAGTTTCATTTTTTAAACTTGTTGATTAGAAATGGGTAACAAGACCTTCTTATTCGCAGGTGTTTTCGAGCGATTGCATGCCGGCGATGGTTTGCAACTACTGCCGTCTGATTTTCGACTACTGCTACCGTTTCAAGCAAATGTGCAAGAAGGCCGACACATGTCTGCGCCACTACCCGCTCACCGGGATGTGGGCCACAGCCATGGAACACCCCAAAATACCTCAAGAACTACTGTCGCCGAAAAAAGTCACCTTCAAAATACTAAACGCACCACAAGTTCCCAAGACTAATGTCGAAGTGCAAGAAGCTCCAAAAATCGAAAAGAAACTACCAGTTGAGAAACCATTGGTTATGCGAACAATCAAACCAAAAACCCAACACATTGAACTGGCGATTGAAGAACCAGACGACGAAGAAGAAGAAATTCAAGTCCCAAAGGCACATCAATCATCTGTTCGCAAAACAACAACAAGTGGTGTTAAAATTTTAAACAAATCAGCAATTCGCATACTCAATAAAGAGGCCCAAATGGTTATCGAACCGATTATTGCCAAGCCGGTATTGAAATGCGATGACGATGGCAATATGGCCGCTGTGACTCAGATTCTCGAACAAGATTTGCCCGATGCTGAGGAGCAAAGCACCGAGGTGCTCGACACAAATGTCTATCCCTGTCCGCATTGCGAACGTTCGTTCCCACTGCAACAGCTTCTCGATATACATTTGGTGAATCACAATCGCGAGCGGGGCTTCAATTGCAGCTATTGCGAGAAGAGTTTCTTCAGTAAGTATGATCTGCAAAAGCACAATCTAACACACACTGGCGAGAAGCCGTATAAGTGTGTTGTTTGCGACAAAGGATTCACCCGTTCAACTTTGTTGCATCGCCACGAGAAGACCCATATTGACATTCCCAAATTTATTTGCGTTTTCTGTGAGAAGGCATTTATATCGCAAGAGGAAATGGAAAAGCACACTGAACGTCATCGCAAGAAGCGGCCCTACGCATGTAGGATTTGCAACAAAGCATTCGCTTTCAAACAGGGTTTGGAGCGGCACGAAGTCATCCATTGCCGCCAGCAACCGTTTCAATGTCAGTACTGTGACCAGAGCTTTTCGACTCCCAGCAAGCTGTCGCGACATTTAACAGCTCATGCTGGCAGCCGGCCATATCCATGCAAATTGTGCTCCAAGTCCTATCTGCTGAGTCATCATTTGACGCGCCACATGCGTTCGCACAAGAACACTACTGGTTTGTACAAGTGCAACGATTGCCTCAAGTCATTCAACAATCGGGATGATCTGATTTACCATTCGGCAGTGCATGCTGCGCAGACAAAAATCTGTCCATTGTGCAAGGATGCATTCGATGACATTGAAACGGTGACCGATCACGTGCGCCAGCATGCCGAAGGTGAGGCCTATGCCTGCGAGTTCTGCGATTTGATTTACATGACCAGCGATCGATTGGATACTCACATCAATGAAGCGCACGTAGATGAGATGGTCGCTTATGACGAGGACGATAAGAAAAACCAAATGGCTGTTAAAACATCCCAATCGACTTCGGCCAAGGAAAAGGAAGTGGATGAGGAGATCGAGGAGTTCCTCTATGAGGAATTTCCCGATGAGACACTCAAAAAGGAACAAGATGAGGATGTAATGGTGAAACACGAATCGGGTAGGTTTAATCTGCTTCAAGCACTTTTGAATTTTTTTTAAATGTTTTGTTTTTAGACAACCAAGAGGAAGCCAATACTTCATCAAAATCAATTGAATCAATAATCGACGAAGAGACATTGGAACTGATGAATATAATCGAAGAAATGAATGAATCCCCCGACGAGCAGCCGCTGCCGGCAAAGATCAAGAAAATCGGTGAAAAGTCGCAACAAACGACAAAAATTGTTTCAATCCAGCAGGTTCCAGCTCGCCGAAAGCAACCAACAAAACCTGCACAGACAGTTGAAGCAGCCAGTTCGTCAACTTCGCCAAAGGAAAACAAGAAACCAGCACAAAAAACGCCTAATCTGCCGGTTAAGCTCGTTTCGGGGCTTAAGCAAGTCAGTGTTAAGCCAATCACGCCGACTACGCCTAAAACTCGTCAGCCTACAATTCAGGATGCACTCAGAGCGATTCCGCATTCTGTGTCGATCAAGAAGATAGAACCACAAAATAAAACGGTAACAACACCGAAACCAGTCATCGTCGAGACGGAGAAACCTACTCAAAGAAAATCATCGCCAAGAGCAGCAGCTCCTGCATCAGCAGGTTCATCGCAGCCGTTGAACAAAGCAACTCCTAAGCAATCGCCGAATTTGACACGAACGTTACGACAACGTACCGACACCACTCCCGAAACCAAAGTCGCACCAAAAGCTAGTCCCGTCTTAGTGGCGCCGATTAAGAAATCTCCACCACAAAAGCCAATTCCTGAAGTAACTAAGGCGACTGCGAAGAAACCCGAAGAACCACTTGAAATGTTTATTGGTGACAAGAAAGTCAAAGTTAAGAAGATAACAATGTCGAAGGCGCAAGTAGCTGAGATGACTCGGGATGGCCGTATTCAGATGAAAGGTGGCACCATGATACTCAAAAAGAGTCGAAACGAGGCTTAAGGTGCATGCCACGGCTAAATACAAATTCTTATTCTTCTTTTTTACTCTTTTAAAAGTGTATACGTTCTTACACAGTTTTACTTAATAAAATAAAGCCTAGTTTACTTTTACTTTACGCTTTTCTTTATTGTTAATTACATGACTGCTCGGCGAATGTGTTTTGTTTTCAATTAAAGTTTAACGGATTCAAGTAGCTCATCTATTCCTCAAAGGTGCCATCGGGCAATGCATTGACCTTGGGATTGTGGAACAGACTCTTTTGTCCTTCACCCCATGGGAAACGCTTGTTACGGATGGCCAAGTATTCGTATTTCACGTATGGTGGACGTTCGTGATGAGCGTGTTCCTGGTGCTTAAGATAAGCATTTAACATGCACAAACCACATGCGGGGAATGCAACAAAGAAAGTCAATCGCTTCCATAGCAAGTAGCCACCTGAAAATTGCAAAAAAAACAAGGTTCAGCAAATCAATGCGACATTTTCATAAATTACATAACCTCTTAACCTAAAGATTTTTTTTTCTTAAGGCAAAAAATGATTGTGATTTTTTTGGAATTTTACCTGAATGTTCTCCGGGGGTTGCTGCTGTTCCTTGTTGTCTAATTGCAGTGGTTGTAAAACGACGAATCGAGTGCAAAAGTGCTGCAGCCATTTTTTTCGATTTCAGGAAAATTATGTTTTTATCTGGCACAAGTATTTCTGAATTCTGAAATAAAATTTTCGATTTAAACGTCAAATGGGAAAAAATGAATGACAGTTTACAATTGTCAGATTGAACCGATTGAACGGTTGGTAGCGCTTTTCTTTCAATAGGTAGTGAGAATTGATAACTATTTTTTCGGGTACGTTCATACATGTATCACATTCGTTGGCAGTTACACTTAACGATTTTTCCGGTTTCGGTTATTGCCAGTATTACAACAAAGTCCAGAATTTTAGATATCAAAAATTTTAGAGTGCAGATTGCTGCCAGTGGCCTTAACCCTGAGGTTCCACAAGAGTAAAATCCAATCCAACTTCTCTTCTGCAATCTCATCCGCATTCCAGTGTTTTTTTTGACTGGGCATATTATGTCTTGCCATCAACAAGTAAATAGGGGTATTCACGTAAACGCGGAAAACCCATAGAAACCGTAGAAACCGTAGAAACCGTAGAATTTTCTATCGGTAGAAATGAGCTTTCAAAATTTGTATGGGAAAAATTTTCTGCAAATCGTAGAATTTTATCTCACAAATTTGAAGCAGAAACTGCAGAAAAAAACCTGATAAAATTTATGACGTTTATTTTGACGTTTAATTTGGCGCTCATTTCATCCACAAATCATTTAAAGTGATTTGTTCATAGAATTGAATGAATTTTGTTTTAAAACTACTTCTTGGCATCTTGAAGCGCAAAAATTAAAATGAAATTAGAAGAAAAAAAAGAATCACTTTAACATAAATTATCGAATGACGTGAATTGAACAAATTCACTTTGACGTTTAACAAACAGCTGTTTGTTTCTCTTGTTTACGCAACTATTTTCTGCTGGGGTGTTCATTTAAATCTTTTGCGGAATTTTCTATTTTTCCGCAAAGTAGAAAATTATCTCGTTACGTGAATACCCTTAATGTGTCAAAAAGTCTGTGGAAAATGGACGCTCAATACTACATACAACACAAACGTCAAATTGATGACAAGATTTTAATCCGCTCAAAAATCCAGACTGCGATGACCGGATCATGGACTGGATGTTGAATTGTTGGTCTCTATTGGATTATCTGATGACAGGCCGATAGTCCTGTCATCGGAAATGTTCAATGGAGACCCCAAGTAAATATCTAAGAAAAAACACATACAGGTTCACATAGGAC
The DNA here is from genome assembly GCA_943590905.1 of Sphaerophoria taeniata. Lineage (NCBI taxonomy): Eukaryota > Metazoa > Arthropoda > Insecta > Diptera > Syrphidae > Sphaerophoria > Sphaerophoria taeniata. Next base: position 49,438,959 of record OX016540.1, read on the forward strand.
GCACATTTGCTATTCTATTTTTTATGCCAATTCAACAATTGAACCTCTCTTTCTTGTTTTAATAGCACACCGAATTCTAAGATTTACAGGCTGTTGAGTAGGGGGATTCACATGGTCCAACATGCTCGACAACATGGCTCGTTGGCCATCAATGCTTGATCATGTGAACACAAAGACAACTGCTGGACCAACATGTTGGACGGATTTTAAAATTTTTTGATAACTTGGGTGGCTCGTCCAACCAAACAACTTGTGTAAACAGATGCTCGACAACTTCGGTATTAATTTTCATTTCGTAAATGTCTCGGTCGCGTTCACATCATGCGGGAATAATGGAAACAATTGCAAAAAACCCCCATCCCTCCGTCCCACATCTATTTCCTTATTCTTAAAGGTTTTTTCTAGTTTTCTTTCGTTTCCCTGTCTTCCTCTTCTTCTTCCAGAATTCTATTTATGATTTTAATAGCTCAATTTTTTTTTTTTTACACATATTGCGTCTGTTTGCTACGAAAATTTCAAAATAATGATGTTCGACAACATCAGCATTCATGTGAACGCAAAGTCGGATGTTCAGTTTCTTTTCCATCGAGCCAATGTTGTCGAGCATGTTCGTCCATGTGAACCCCCCTAGTGAAATAACTGTTAAGACCCAAAACAATCCATTGACTGCTGATCGTGTGATTTTTAAATGGTACAACAGTTAAAAAGAAAGTTCCACTTAAAGTTAGCTTCGATGGCAGTGGAAAAAAGTGACATCTAGAATTATACTGTTACATATTTGGTCCCTTAATAGACCACGTCCAGCCGAACAATTAGCGGAAGCCCTTGAATGCTATTTGACAGATATAACCGAAATGCGATGGGGTGGTCCGGGTCTACGAAACACTACGAACTGTGTGTTCGACGAATGGAACCTCAGCATCTTATGCCGGTTCCTCAAGAAAAGAGATCCCCTGAAGTGCACCAACTACATAGGTATAAGTTAAGGAACTTAACATGGCCTACAAGCTACAAGATCTTGTCTGCTGTGCTGTGTGAACTTTTGAAGCCTTTCGTCAACAATCTTCAGATCCGGAAAGTCCACCATCGTTCGATCTAATATTCACTCTACGGCAGATCTTGGAGAAGAACTTCAAATCGATACCTACCACCTTTCCATCAATTTCAAGGCCGCGTATGACAGCGTCTTTAGAGAGCAGTGTCTAGCTTTGGTATCTGGAAAAACTCGCTCGTCTTTGTAAGATGACAATGGAAAACTAACGCTGTTCTGTCATGGTCGGAAAAAACCGACGCATTTGATGTCAAAAAAGGTTTTAGACAAGGCGATACGCTGTCATGCGATTTCTTCAACATCATTCTTGAGAAGATTGTGCAAAACTCTAACATCAAAACCAGAGGCACAATCTTTCAAAAGTCCGCCCAGCTACTAGAATACGCAGACGACCTTGACATGATTGGAAGAACACAGTGTGATGTCAGTGGAGCGTTCGTGAGTCTTGAGAGTGAGGCCAGGAAGCTGGGTCTAGCGGTAAACGCAGGCAAGACCAAGTTAATGCTGTCTACAAAAAAAGACAACCAACATCGACGTCTTGGAGCAAACGTCAGCATAAACAGATTTAACTTCGAGGTAGTTAAGGACTTCGTCTACCTAGGATCCGCTATAAACTCAGACAAGAATCACTCTTGCCAATCGCTGCTACTTTGGACTTAGAAGGCAATTGAGTACCTAATATAGTCATCTCTCCAGCAACTAAAGTGTCAGTGTACCTTATCATAACGGTATTGTGTAGAGACGTGGACCATGACAACATTGGCGTTTTCGAAAAGAATACTTCTTCGAGTGATTTTTGATAAGAGTGCATAAAGAGAGAATGGAGACGAAGATGCAATCAAGAATTGTACGAGCTGTTTAACCACACTGCCCTAGTCAGAAAAGTTAAGGTCTAATGACTGAGATGGTTGGGCATGTAGAGCGAACGAAAAGTAATGCTCCGGCCCGTAGAGTCTTTGAATCCAACATGAAAGGACGTCACAGATGAGGAAGACCGTGACACAGGTGGTAGAGGACCTGAACCAAATAGTGGAGACAGCTTGCTAGGGACCGAGCTGGATGAGGACGCTTTCTTCATTACCATTTATATGCCTAGAGCACAGTGCGAGTATTAGGGAAATGATAGGGGATATAAGAGGAGATTTCGGTGAAAATTGGTTTTGAATTCTTGAGGAACACAGATTGTGGAAGAGAGTTCCACATTTGCGTAGTACGGCTAAATAACGATTCTCTATACATGACAGATTGACAGTGCGTCCGAAGTTGGGCTCAGGGGTGAACTTATGGGCATTCCTGGAGGCGCGGGTGTTACGGGGAGGAATGCAATTGGCTTAGGGTGAGGCATGAGACATTACGCCGCCGCTGTTCGAGAGATGTAAATGCACACAGAGAAATTTCTGTAATAAAATTCACTAAAACGTGTGAACTGAAAAAAAAACTGAAATATAGTAAAATTCACTACAAAAACCACGAAAGTGTAGTACTTGTAGTAAATTTCACTACAGATAAAAAAAATATGTAATGAAAATCATTGCACCTGTAGTGATATTAACTACATTGAATGTAATAAAATTCACTACACAAAACAATAAAATTTACTGCATTAAAACATAAAATTCACTATCAGTGCAGTGAAATTGACTATAGGTGTAATGAAGTTTACAACGATCATTGGTTAAATTCACTGCCAATGGTAGTAATCATTCACCATATTTCGTTTCAGAATACGCTTGTGAAAATCACTACATATGCAGTTAAATTCATTATACACACAATAAAATTCACTATCAGTATAGTGATATCAACTACGTCGTGCAGTGAATTTTACTTCCAATGTAGTGAATTTTTGTCCGCTTTTTTTTAAAGAAAATTCTTGGGAAATCACTACAAATGCAGTTAAATTCACCATACATACAATAAAATGCACTATCAGTATGGTGAAATATTACTACGTCCTGTAGTGAATTTTACTGCAAATGTAGTGAATTTTTTCCCCCTTTTTTAAAGAAAATTCTTTTTCTGATTCTCATTGTATACTTGGAAATGGGACCATTTTGTAGTTCCATCTCTAGAAGTGTGTTCTGTGCTGCGACGCGATTCAATTTTTCAATCGAAAACTATAAAATAAAACATAAAAGTAAACAAAATAAAAAAAAATAAAGAAAAAGTCCAAAATGAGACAGTTGTTGCCGATCTACTGAAAATGTGGGAGCTTCCAGAGCTCTGTGAATTGTTTTACGATAAATTATAATACATATTATATCTATGTTCTCCTTTACATTTTCTTTACATTATTCTATATAATGATGGTTTAGAAAGAAACATCGATTTATATTGCCTGGAGCTGGAACACATAACAGAGTCTGACATAGACCATTTAATTCCTGGAGAATTCATGGGATTGCGAATAAAGTTTAAAGCAAGGTTAACTCAATGGAGATCTTTGAAGGTAAGATCTTTATAAAAAAGGAAGCACATTTTAAAAGTTTTTAAAAATAAAAATTTATGTATATCTGACAAAACATATTTCAAAGACCTTCAAGCACTAGGGCTTGATGACATCCAAACATTTTCAGAAAACATATTTTTATATGGGAACTTCATACACTTCTGGTTTTTATTTATTTCATAAGCGAAGTAATTTTATTTATAAGATTTCCGAAAAAGTGATTACCAAAAAATTAGTATATATTGTTTCCACTAAATATCTATTTGAATACCAATTCTGAGAGTGTAAATATGATATAAATATCAATGCTTTTATTATAACAGATAACACAAATGTTTAAAGCATTAAATCAATAACAGACTTTGAATATTATCCTGCTTTGCCACACAATCTCTCTGATGGTAGATTGGCACTTAAATTTAAAAATATTTGAATTTTAATTCCTAGGATATAAAAAAGAAGATTATAAATGTACATGCTTTTCGTTTATTATTTCAAAGTTGGATTTTATTTCAGAATTTTATTTGAATTTCTGTAAGTATATTACTTTTTTTTTAAACCGAGACATTCATAAAAAATCTAGATTATTAATTAAAAAAGAATTCTAATGTTAAAAATTTAAAATCTATTGCAGATGAAGCAAAAAGTATTCTAAAAACTTAATCTGCTTCAAAAATGCAATACAAATTATTGCATCAAAAACTGAAATCTACAATATATTGGGGTGTTCGTTATTTGGGGCCAAAATTGACGAACACACTAATATATATGTAGAAGTTTTCACTTTTAGTTGCAGTTATTGTATTGAATTTGAAGTGGATTTTACTACAACTGAAGTACAACCGCAGTAGTGGATTTCACTACCGCTGTAATGGATTTCACTACCGCTGTAGTGAATTTCACTACCGGTGTAGTGGATTTCACTACCGCTGTAGTGGATTTCACTACAGCTGTAAATAATCTCACTGCCGCTGTAGTGGGTTTCACTACTTCTATAGTGGATTTCACTACCGCTGTAGTGGATTTCACTACAACTGTGTTGCTTTTCACTGTGGCGTGAAATTTATTTCACTACCGCTGTAGAGGATTTAATTACAATTGCAGTAAATTTCACTGCATCGTGTAATACATTTTACTACTGATGCAGTGAATTACACTACATCGGCAGTAGATTTTACAACCATATTTAAAAAATCTGTAGTGAATTTCACTACATTGGCAATAGATTTCACTAATTTCGTGTAATGAAATTTACTACATCTGCAGTATCAATTGAAATACTACAGGTGTAGTGAATTTCATTACAGCTGTAGTAGGTTGAAAAATCACTACATTTTTAGTGAATTTCACTACAGTTTTTAGTTAATTTCACTACAAATTTCTCTGTGTGTGACTCAACGATGGTATGATCATCAATCATTGTGAATGCTCTTTTTTGGATGCTGTCCAGAAGACTTAAGTATGTCGCTGGAGCACCAGCCTGAACATGAGAGTAATACTCAAGCTAAGGACGTATGTACGTTTTGAAGATGGGAAAACAAATTTCTTGCATTCTCTTAAGAAACCTAAACATCTTGGGGCATTTTTGGCGAGAGACAAGATGTGGTCAGTGATGCACATATTTTTGAGATGTTCGGTCTCACTGATGCAAATGCGGTAAATGGACAGTGGCAAGGGGGCTACATCTCGCTTTAACGATACAGGACAGCTTTGAGTTTTCGACGCATTAAACTCTACGCGGTTGTTTATTCCCCATTGTTAAATGCTGTTTAGGTCAGAGTTTAATGAGCATACCATATTTTGTCGTTGCAGTTCCCAATCCGAAGAGGAGCGATGTGAGCCAGGGTCCAGGGAACGAGTATGAAAAGTTAAGGGTACTATCGTCAGCGAAACAATGAATTGGATTAGAAGTTATAGACAAGAGATCATTAATGAAAACGAGAAAGAGAGTCGGAGACAAAACGGAGCCCTCGGGCACACCAGCATTTATATTGTGGGTTTCAGACTTGAATCCATTAAATACAACTTATACAGAATTTTTCGAAAGGAAGTTTCTAATCCAACGAAAGAGGTACTCATCAATACCGAAAGCAAGCATTTTCGATAAGAGAGCCTGGTGCCAAACTCTATCAAATGCCTTTGAAATATCAAGTGGAATAATCTTACTTTCTCCAAAACGATGTAAAGATTTGTTCCACTGTTCGGTGAGATAAACCATCAGATCACCAGTGGACCTGTTGCTGCGAAAGCCGAACTGACGGTCATTAAGAAGCTTTCGGTCTTCGAGATATTTCTTAAGCTGACAATTTATCAGCGTTTCCATTGCCTTAGAAAGAAGGGACGTAAGTGCAATCGGACGATAATTAGAGGGAGAGCAGGATTCGCCTTTTGTGGGTATAGGCTTGACAAATGCTGTTTCCCAACTGCTCGGAACGAGCCCAGAAGAATAGGACAGATGGAAAAGCTTGCGCAAGGATTTTGCCAGCGTTGAAGAACACCTCTTCAGAATAATAGCGGGGATACCATCCGGGCCAGTGGATTTTTGTATGTTGAGATCTTTTAGGATCCTCGCTACAGCACGAGTGCGAAAGAAGATTTGTCCAAGGGAATCATTGACGTGCTCAAGAACTGGGGGAGTTCATGAGGCGAACTGCCTAGCAAAAAGGTTAGCTTTCACGAGAGAGCTAACGACTGGAGTGCCATCATCAACTAACGTTGGGACCGAGGAAGAAGAAGAATTCTTCACGTTTTTCACAAATGACCAAAATTTTTTACTGTCTTTAGGACATTGCAGTATTTTTTGTTTTTGGTCATGTAAAAACTTGGTCCTTCGAATATGGGCATTGCAGGCCTTCTTGGCTTGTTTAAACTTATTCCGGTTTTCCTCAGAAGGGTTGGCTTTGTAACAACGGAAACATACCTCTTTAACCTCCTTACAGCTCGTATCAAACCAAGCGTTCTCTTTGGGTCTGATGTTTTTAATCCTATCCGGGATAAAAGTTCTTATTCCCGGAAGAATTAAACTTGTAATCATATCCGCACTGGAGTCTACGTCACTATCGAGGAAGCATAGTGACCAGTTAAGTATTCTGAAAAAAATTATTGAGCCCGTCCCAGCTGGCTTTCTAGTACTGCCAAACGGTTCTCTTAGGAGCTCTTTCTTTAACTAGAAGTTTTTGACACGAGAAATTAGTAGATATGACACAAATGGTCAGATCGGCCTAGAGGCGATAATACACTAATTGTATACTTATCAGGGTCGGGAGGTAAGAAACAAGTCAAGAGTGTTTTCTGTTTGACCGTCAATGTGCGGTATTCGAGTGGGTTCGTTGACTAGCTGAGTAAGATGGTTAAACTCAGCAAAACTCTCAGCACACACACCTTCAGGTGTTGTCTTGCTCGAATAGAGAAGCCAGGAAGAATTGTGTACATTGAAATCGTCCGTAATAACGATTTCAATGTGAGGATACAAGGAAACAATTCTTTAAATGGAGTCGGACACTGAGTCAAATTCGTTAGAAGTTGAAACCCTGTCCAAATTTGGGCTTCTATGATGGAAACAGTAATGGATGATGTGCTTATTTACGGAAAATTTGAACCACATATAATTAAAGAAGGGATTTAAATATGAGCTATACTGTGGTTGGAATTGGTAAGCAACATCACTCCTTGATACTAAAAGCTCCTTACACGAGCTTAGCAAGAAGGTGCGCATTTTTGAAGTTGTTTAAATAAAACATTATATAAACCAAATTCTCTACAATATACATTTATTTGCTCGAATTCGTTACTGTCAATATATTTTAACACATAATACACATACATTTTTTAAAAGTTAATACAATATTAATTACTATTAAATTTATGCTCTTAAAACTATGATCACAAAATAATTTATTAACAATACTGCTTTATTTTTTTTTAACATATTCACATTATTTATGCAACAAGATAAGACTTAAAACAAAATTAAATGTACTTTAATAGTGCTATAGAATTAATTAATTTGTCAAGAAATCCTTAACCCCTTTATCCCTGGAATCATTTTGTGTGTGTTATAATGTTTTAATTTTCAATTTCCTTTTTATGTATTGATTACGCTGTATACCTTTTATTATTATTATTAGTTACGGCACTGTTTCGTTGTACAAGATTACAATTTTACTATAATGTTTTGATTTTAATATATATTGTTAACAATAGGCTGAACCAAGAATGAAATAAACGTTTTTTTATTATTATTTGTTGTGAAACGGTGTTTAAGGCTTTTCTAGATCATACTACCAAACATTCGTTTTCCTCGAGTTAGTACCAGACTAACAACCATAACGGTTAATAGAAAGAAAACCAAACTTAAAAATGTCGTTAAATAACGACATCTTCGTCGAAATTTCTTTTCTTTTTCCATTTTGATGCGTAATTGTTCAGCTCTAGGAAGGTCTAGAGTAAAATCCGATTCAGGACGTGATGATGGCTGAAATAAAGAAAACAAATAATAGGAATTAGAAAGAAAATCATAAAATTTTGTAAAACGTTTACATAGTACCTATGACATTAGGTTATGTCATATTGACAGTTGTAAACGTAACTGCAATTTTCTTAAAATTAAAATTTGTAAGAGAAAAGATGACATAGTTTTGTGTTTAAGGAATTATAAGGAGGGAAAAGCATAGGTAGGTATTTAAATGCATTAATAACAACGTCAAATTTTGATTGACAGGTGTCAAATTAACTGAAGTATCAATAGATCGCACAAGACCTTATGTGCCTAACTACTAAAATTCAAAACTTTTTAACGTGTAAGAAATTTGCAAGAACGTAGCAATCGCTTTTTTGTGTTTTCCGGAAGCTGTAAAATCGTTTTATACATGAAAATTACAAGAATGGAACCTCAGCATCGTATGCCCAATCCTCAAGAAAGGAGATCCCCTGAACTGCACCAACTGCAGAGGTATAAGTCTCTTTTACATCGCCTACAAGATCTTGTCTGCATAGTGCTGTGTGAACGTTTGAAGCCTTTAGTCAACAACCTGATAGGTCCTTTTCAGTGTGGCTTCAGTCCACCATCGATCAAATATTCACTCTACAGCAGATCTTGGAGAAGACCCAGGAACTTCAAAGCCATCGACCAATTGTATAGAGCAATGTCTAGTTTTGGCATTCCAGAAAAACTCGGCCGTCTGTGTTAGATGGAAAACTCACGCTGTTCTATCATGCTCGAAAAAAACCTAAGGGACGCATTTGATGTCAAAAAATGTGCACGACTCGGTCGTACGCACTTGCTCCTGTATTCCAAATTATAACTCATGATAAAAAAATGTAATTCGTAAATAAAAATTTAAATTGAAATATGTACCTCAAAAAAAGATTCTATCCGAAAAAAATGATGTCATAATGCTTTTTTAAGAAATTGCTGATTTTTCAAAAAAAAAATTTTTAAATCGTCGGAGCGGTTTTTTTTTTTAAATTAATTTTTTGTATATAAAATTTTTCTAAAATGTCTTAAAATTAATTCGGGTATGCAGTATTCAAGAATGTGTAACTATACATTTCATAAGTAAATTTAAATTTTTAATATTGATCCGTTTTTGAGATACAGAATTTTTAAAATAAAGTTTAAAAATATTTTTTAAAAATCCAAAATTTTTTTTGAAATTTTTTTGAATACAAAATATTATTTGAGCAATATAAACGTACTTTCAAAAAAAAAATTACCCTGATCGGACTTTTATTTTTCGGGAAAATCTGATAACAAAAAAACGGTTCTATGGGCGGTACCGTTTTGGAGCAATACAAAAATATTTTTTTACATAAAATACATCAGAGTTTTAAACAAAAATTTTCGAGGAAGTTAAAAAAAAATCGTAGGAGCCGTTTTTGAAAAAATTGAAACTTTTGGTTTTTGGCCAAAAAAATCGAATGGTGGCTACCCTAAATTTTGATCTTAAAAAAAAAATCAAAAAAACGACCCACGCGAATTTGCTCAAACCTTTAATTTTCCAGTTTGAAGTCAATCGGACCAGTGGTTAAGGCTGTAGGTGCGTTTACAGACAGACAGACGGACGGAATCGCCGGACCCACTTTTTTCGACTTCTCTATCATCGTAATGTCATAGCTCATCATTACCTCAATTTTTTTTTTTTTTACGAATTCAATACTTGCCACATATTCTATATGTCGCAAGTAAAAAGGTTTAAGACAAGCGATGGGTTCTCATGCGATTTCTTCAACATCATTCTTGAAAAGATTGTGCAAAACTCTAACATCAACACCAGTGGCACAGTCCTTCAAAAGTCCGTCCAGCTACTAGGATACGCAGACGACATTGACATAATTGGAAGAACACAGCCTGATGTCAGTGGAGCGTTTGTGAGTCTTGAGACGGAGGCCAAGAAGATGGGTCTAGCGGCTAACGAGGGCAAGACCAAGTTAATGCTGTCAACAAGAAAGGACAATCAACATCGACGTGTTGGAGCAATCGTTAACATAGACCGCTTTAACTTGAAAGTTGTTAAGGACTTCGTCTACCAGCTCAGACAACAACACCAGCGCTGAAATCAAACGAAGAATCACTCTTGCCAATCGCTGCTTCTTTAGACTTAGAAGGCAATTGAGTAGTAAATTCCTCTCCCGAGCAACTAAAGTGACACTCTACAAAAACCCTCATTATCGTATGTGTGGTGCAGAGACATAGAGCATGACAACATCCGATGAAAACGCTTTGGGCTTCTTCGAGAGAATAATATATCGAGTGATTTTTGGTCCTGTCTGCATAAATGGAGAATGGAGACGAAGATTCAATCAAGAACTGTACGAGCTGTTCAGCGACACTGACCAGCCAGAAAAGTTAAGGTCCAACGACTAAGATGGTTGGGTCATGTAGAGCGAATGGAAGATAATGCTCCGGCTCTTAGAGTCTTCGAATCCAACCCGGAAGGACGTCGCAGAAGAGGAAGACCACGACTCAGGTCAGAGCACACAGGTAGTAGAGGACCTGAACCAATTTGGAGTGTGAAACTGGAGACAGCTAGCTATAGGGGCTGAGATGGCTGGAGACGTTTGTTGTATGAGGCCCTGGTCCGACCTGGACTGTAGCGCCACCATTAGTAAATAAGTAAGTAATCACAAGAATAGAAAACTCAGAAATGTCAAACTCGCAGTCCATGTGTAAAATCCGTGTTCAAATATGTGTAAATCCGTCTCCAAACTGAGATTCGAGAGAAATCAATATTCAATGCAGCAATGCGCCACCGATCAATTCTTTGATTGTAAGAAAAACCACATGTAAGAGAACGAAGAACTTAAACACATGCGTTATCTAGAATTTTACTAACGTGACTTACACTTTACAATTCAATTCTCCCTTCATTTCCAAGCTTTGGTCAATGGATATCCAGGCACACAAGGCAAAAGACGCATCAGATAATGCACGCAAATATTCACTTGCACAGCGACAACACTAGTTTGCGTTTGAGCACAATGTACGGGACATACGTCAAAACGATCGGAGTGCGTCCTATGTGTGAACTGTAAAAAAGCTATACGCCAACATATTTTGACAAAGATGAGAGTATGTGTCATTTGGCACAGTATGATATCTTATAACTTTTTGACTTATAAAGATTTGTCAAATTTATTTTGACAGTTGATTTAATGGAATATAGTTCCGTGGTGGTGAATCTAACTCGTGCCTGGTTTTTATTTCACCTCTCACGAGTTCTGCAGCCCGCTAAGAGCTGACAACACTTTCAAGTGCATCAAACTGTCAAGAAAAAAGTGCTTATTAACTCAGGCGATCGGAATCAGCGTTACATTTTGGAACCCCTCAACACTTCACACGCACTCGAAGAATTGTTGATAAATGTTTGCCACTTAGGCCTTGGCTCTCTTAGAGCAATCACGCCACTGTACTCAATGGCAAAGTAAACATCTTATCAAACTCTCAATGTCACTCTGGCAGAGCAAAATTATTAGAAAGAACATAATTATCAACCATAATAATTACCAATCAAAGAGGATATAGCTGAAAAGGAACTTGAGCTGTCGAACGATTTTGGCAACAAGCTGCGACAACCAGCTGGTCTACTTTGTTTAACAAAAATGCACATATAAGGGCATACATGTATTCATGAGGACAAAACAAAGGCAAAAAATGTAGGCAAGTCATTTACGTCAAAATGGCTCACTGACTTTATTTTTCATTACGTTCGTTAAAATAACATTAAATACATAAAAGTATTAAGTAGTTATCGCGTCACCCATGAACAAAGCATATTCGACCTTGAAATACCGACTCACTTTCTTTTCCACTGACATTATCTCCATCTTGTGGATTTCTGGGTAAAGCACACAAAGGCGTTCGTTCAACTGTCATCATCATTACCCGGCTTATTATACAACAAAACCAACAACAGCGAAAAAAGTGTTACTTCACGGTAAGATCATTAAAGTCGTGTTTGTTTACATTGGCCCACTAAAAAAAAAGCATTGCGTACACCAATTTGGTTTGATCTACAGAAAAATGAATGCTGATAGTGAACTGTTTCTTATAACTGACCGGCATCATTAGGGGAAATATAAACAAAACCAAAAAAGAAAGACTGTCTAAACACATTAATGGTTTTTTAAACTGAGCTCACAGTTTCGTAGACATCATATAATAAAGTAAGTGCAATATTTGAAGTAAACATTATCGTTGAGGTGTTGAATCTATCTTGCACAAAAAGTAAAAATAACTCCTCATATAACATAATTACTACATTACACCAGACTCGGGGTAATAAGGAAGGAATTATGTGTATTTAAGTTTGCTTCTATTTGCTTGCATTGTTGGCTTTTGTTGTTTGGTTTTATTTTTCTTTGGTAGCTGCACTGTTGAAGACTCGTAGGTATGATTGAAAAGAAATTAATTATATAATTTCTATATTTTTGCACATAACTCAAACTGAAGGTGGGAATTCACTTAGGCTCAAGATAGGTTTGATAAAGAAAGGTGCATTTAAAAGCATTTTAAATATCCGTTTCACGATTATTTTGCATTAAAATTGCGTATCTACTTCTGACTTCTTGAAAAAAAGGAATGGTCACTGTGGCGTATGCGTGTTATTTTTTTAACTTTTTCTTATAACCCATTCTGCACCAACTTAATGATACATTTTCGCTTCTACTAATGCAAATTAAAGTGATGACAAGTGAGTTTGAAACTACATCCATAAAAAAATCTAGTTCATCAAAGTAATATACTCGGAGCTAATAAAAGTAATTTTGTTATATGCGCAAAGCACGGGGCAAAACATTGTTCGACACAAAATCCTTTAAACAAATATGTAGGCTTTGTGGTTTGGTGCCCACCTGTCTAACCTGCTGTTGCACAACAAATTGTGAACTGTGGTAAATATCTTCAGAAATCAGTTCAACTCCTTGCTCCTGCCACCTACATATCTGTATTGCAGTTTTTATACTTTCGAACACACTGCAACAGCTTTTAGACAAACCAGTGCAAATATTTGCCAGACATTAAACAAAAGTCAAACAATGTGCGATAAGTCGAATGACAGACTCTATCGATGCATTATGCAATATAATAATGGCGGCACTTAAAGTGGAGTTTTTGGTTCATTGAAATGAATGCTTTTTTTCCTGCAATAGCTCGTGTCATTGTCGGAGCATTCGAGCAGAACTTATTGGATAAAGAAGCTGACTGGATAACATTTTCATTCTGTGAAAAATGCAAACAAATATGTTCAATGTACATAAACTTTTGTTATGGATTTACCTGGTTGGAGAAATGAATAAACTACAAATTTAGGGACAAATGGATTTCATCGATTGTATGGAAATTAATGGGCGTGAACAAGTTTAGTGAGAATTTTTTGTTTGTAATGCTTCGAAACAGATCAAATCACCCCCATACCACCTACACCATAACATAGATTTTTGAAATTTTGTCTGAAGCTTATTATCGTCATTATCATAGTTGAACTGCCAGGTGAAGTTCCTGATGAAAATGATGTTTATCCAACAAACTTTACTAGCAATAATGAAGCCCTCAATTTAACTTCTGAAATTTGTGAAGGACTCGCAAGAAATTTCAGCAAATCTTTCATCGATTCTCCGGAAGTTGTGGATAAAGATTAGTTTCAATATTTACGTGGCTGTCCACAAGTATTGTTTAACAACATCTCAGTAGAGACTGACAAGGACGACATTATTAACATTCTTTCTCTCCTTAAAATAGATTTTTCGAGTGGTCCAGATCTCAGATGGTTTTCCACCTGTTGTTTGAAAAAAATTTTAAGTCTGTGTTAGCACCTCCCTTCCGTAATATTTTCGAATTGTCTTTGAAATTAGGAAAATTTGGAAAAACGCTTATATTATACCAGTCCATAAAAACGGAGATTAGGCCAATATCGCCAATTATAGACCTAGATAGTGGTCTTAGCTGGATAGCTTTCCTGTATTTCTAAGGTGTTCGAACAAGTTATATGTGACAGTTTGGCATTTCATTGCAGGAACATTTTCTGTCACCAACAGCATGATTTGATGCAGAAACGTTCTACTGTCACAAATCTTCCTGTTTTTACAAATCAATGTGTAAGAACTTTGGATTGTGGTCAGGAAATCGATTGCGTCTATACAGAAAGTATTCGACCAACTCTCTCACGCCATCATAAAATTCAAACTAAATGCATATGGCTTCCCTCCATTTTTCATCACTTGGATATCCTCATATCTCAAGTAAAATTCAGTCGTTTTATCTCTAAGTAATTTTTTGCAAATTCGGGAGTTCCTCAGGGTAGTCATCTAGGACCTCTACTTTTTAATTTAGCTATAAACGATACTCCGTTATGTGTACGTAATAGCAAAATTCCCATCTTCGCAGATGATGTGAAGATTTACGAAAACATCTCTTCTAGTAATGATCATATCCTGCTATAAGATGACGTAATAGTTTTGCATTATGGTGTGAGAAAAATAGTTTAAATCTAAATCCAATAAAATGTCAAACAATGACCTTTTCAAGGAAGCGTGCACCGTCTTCAAATGACTACGCTATCTCACAGCACATTCTAATCCGTATAACTTCCGTAAGAGATCTTGATTGCTTGAAGCTAGATTTTTCTGTGCACGTTAAATTGTGAATAAAGCCAATTCAATGCTTGGATTTTTAAAGCGTTTGTCAAAAGAGTTCCGCGATCCAAATATCACCTGCGCTCTATATAATTGCTATGTTCGTAATCACTTAGAATACGGTTCCCTCATTACGATATTCATATTGAGAGGATAGAGATATACCCCCTTGCCACAGTCCATGAGTGGCACTTGCATCAATGAGACCGAACATCTCGAGATTCTCGGTATGTGCAAAAATGCCGCAAGATGTTTGGGTTTCTTAAGACGGTGCAAGAAATTTGTTTCCCCGTCTGATCTGGCTATTATCTATAAGATCTATATTCGTCCAAAGTTTGAGTACAACTCTCATCTCTGGGCTAGTGCTCCAGCTACATACTTAAGCCCCTTGGATGGTATTCAAAAAAGAGCTCTACGAATGATCAGTGATAGAGACATCACTGCGTCATTCCATTTGTTAGATCACCGTCGTCGTAACGTTTCATATCTCACTCTTTTCTATCGTTTCTTCTACGGTAAGTGCTCTAGAGAAATAGCCAGTTGCATTCCTCCTCTTAAATGTTGAACTCTCTTCCACACTCTGTCTTTTCTAATCATTACAATGTTCAAGAATTCAAGACCAATGTTCACCGACATCTCTTTTTCCAACCCCTTCCCTTCTTCCTTATGCATTCACTGTCTCTGGCATAAAAAGGGTGTAAAAAATCCCTTGAGTGGATGCAAATTTTAAAAAAAAGCTATTCACCCTTAATGGTACATCAAATTTACGTTACCCAAATTTTGTTTAAACTTCTCTTATTTTACCCCAAAACTGTTCTTCTAATGCAGTAAAAAAACGACACTGATTTTTAGTAGAATCTTAGGAATAATTTCTATACAGCTCACATAGAACTGGTGTTTCCACATTCCAAATCTTCTTTGCATAAATAGTATGAAATTTATTTTCATTTAAATCACAATAAAATATAGTAAAAATAGTATTCTCCAGCACCGTCAGAACTCAGACCTTAGTTTCACTATTTTCTAATAAAAACAACAATAAAAAAAACACTTTGACTTTTAAATTTAATCATAATGCATCACATTGAATAACTGTTGAACAACTTGCTGATTTCAAACTGCTTCTTTCTTGCAAATTTGAATTTAAACGAACTTTTATTATTTTTCAATGCAAATCGCTTGATCTCATGGCTTCTGTTTTCACCATTTTTTCATGTTTATTTATTTTTTTGGCATAACCAAAAAGTGCAACAATTTATATATTTGCTAACAACACTCACAATTATTATTGAACTTGAACCCATCACAGAAGAACGCGATAAACCGATGCCAGACACAAACTGCACCACACTATTGAATTTTCAAATTTGTTAAAAAAAAAATCGAAATGTTATATTTCTATTAAACAAATTTTATTTTGAATAAAAATTTGCAAAACTGGAATTATTGTGACAAAAAGGTGCGAAGTTAAGCTTCGGTCACGATTATGACACTGTCCATTGAGATCGGCTAGCTGAAAATATCACACGAGCAAACCTTACGTAGGAGCATGCTTCAGTCAAATATGAAAACCAAAATTCGGGTTTCCCAAAAAAAATTTACATTTCGCTTTCGATTATGACTGGCGTGTCTTCTCGATGACGTAGACTTATGAAATTTGGCCTGAATAAAGAAGACCCACTCAAAACGTGCCCGAGTAGTGGCCTTGGACATTTAAATTAGTGTCATTAAGTAGTGCAAATGAATGAACGTAGGTTTAATGAACTATGGCCTTAGGATAGACATTAGGCAGAGTGCATTTGTGGATTTGAAATTTTTAAATCGCGACAGAGATTCACAAATCAACTCGAAAGACTTTGCTCCCTTGTCTTATTGCTCTTATTTGCCGCTTTAATTTTATTTTCAATATTTACTCAGCAAACAAAAGTTGAGAAAATTCTGTAAAATTGATCAATTATTTGCTTGTATTGTTAATAAGAAAATATTCTTATTTTTTTTATTGAGCAATGTAATTAATTATCATCACTTAGAAAAATTCAAGTAAGCTAAATGTGACAGTTTATTTTTCAAAAAACAACATCATCTCGATACACCTAATTATGAAAAACATAATAATTGGTTTTAAAGTTGTTTAAGATGCAAACATTTGTATGAAATTAGCACTAAAATGTTATCTAGCTTTTTTGACACAAATAACTTTGGACGACTGTCGCGAACGAGGAAAAAAAGTCGACCTTGATTAGCAAATTGCAAAGTTCATTTTTTATGAATTTAATTGGGTACTTAAGATTTTATGTTTTTTTGGCTTTGAAGTTTTTTTTTAAGTCGAGGTCTAAATGTGGACTATTGACTTTCTCTCCAATTCCACATAGTTTTTACTTTGAGCAAGAATAAAACAAAGACAAGAACATTTAATCGGTCTCAATATTAATTGGTTTGTCCATTAGATTTTAATATTTCAAGTTCTTTAACCTTCTACGAAATCCTGATTCTGGAAAGTAAATTTTGTGTTAGGAGTGGAATAATTCTTCTTTCGAAAGTGCCCAGATTCAATTCCGCACTCCTGCGTAGGGCTGGTAGAATCAATGACTTTGACTTTTCAGAACGGAAATTTGAATAAAATTGTTCAGCCAAACCGAAATAGTGGCATACGTCACCAACCGGAATCAAGACAACATCTTGGCATCCTTGAAAAGGAAAAAAGGTTACAAAAAGCGCTAGAATTATGCCTATCAAAAGAAAGAAATCCTCAAGTTCCTCCACAAACGTGCTTTGATGAGTTCTACAGTCATTTATGATAAACTCAAAGATACGAAATGACGAACATATCGAATTCGATAAGCTCGATGAGCATTCCAAGGAACAATATTGTCTCTTAGGAGACCCAAGACTTGAAGTATATCACCATGAAACGCACAATGGAAACCAAATGAAATAACGCGATTGCAATCCCAATTACACATGATAGATTACGCCAACGAAGTTCAGAATAAGCATACAATTTTGATCTCGCAAAGCGGCTTGACACTCATCCAAGTCTATTGGACCGTAAAACAAACCGACAGCGGTAAGTTAGTAGAATTCATATGAAACCGATTATTAAGTTTCTTTTTGCAGGAGTTGCAAAAAGTTAATGAAAAGAAACAACAATCCTACATGGAACTGAACAAGAAAATTTAACGAAAAACGGAACTCAGTATTGTGCAGCAAAATTTGGAAATGAAGCGTTTGCTTCAATAAAAGAGAAAAAGAAAACCTAAGCGCCTAGAACCTGGTACTTAAGACTCGGCAGCAGTTTATACATACCATTATGAGAGGAAGAAGTGAATTTGTTGTTCGAACAGGAAGAATGTCTTTTATTTACATTTAAAATTGCTAAAGCTAATAAAATGAAAGAAACTTGGATATAAAACATATGGTTATAATTCCATTAGGGTCTGTTTTTCCAATACATTTTTTTAGTGAACAAACACGAAAACTCTGTCTTCCTTCTTGTCCTTGGATTTGATCGATACCAGCTGAACCTTATTCACCCTCGGAAAAGTCTTTTTCCGACGCTTCCGCCACATCGGTTTTTAAATTTCTTGTTTTCTTTTCTTTTTTATAATTTGAAACTTACGCTGGTACAACTGCCAAACTATGTGTCAACTGAATTGACAACAGCATAATGTTTTATTTTTTTTTGCCCTTAAATGGGAGGGAGAGAAATGAACTCTTAATTTTGACAACGCCGTGCCATTTCGTATACGAAATTCATCGCATGCACAAAGTCGTATTCGAGTCAAATTGGTTCAAGAATACAAGTCTGCTTTCGCATACGAACATTTTTAGAACACTCTGATTTCATTTTTAAATGCATTTGAGCATGTTAAATTCAGAAATTGACATTTGAAAAAAAAAAAAAAATGTCATCAGTTTGTCCACTTGAAAGCTGAAATTAATATTTTTTATTAATAAACTAGCTGACCCCGCGAACTTCGTCTCGCCGCCCTTCAGAGCAACTCCAATAACAGTTTTCCCTTTGGAAACCAATGAGTTTTCCGAGTTTTTTATCAAGAAATTACTGTTTTCCATTACCATTTTGAAATTTTCCAGTTTTCCATTTGAAAACCAATGCACTTGCAGTAATATGCAATTTTACATTTGAAAATCAATGAGTTTTCCGAGTTTTTCATCAAGAAATTTCATTTTTCCATTTGAAAACCCATTTTGAAACAAAAAATTTTCGAAGCGAAAAAATCTTATTCCTGACCGTTGTTTGGGTTTTCCAGTTTTCCCACTCTTCCATAAGGTTTTTCATTTTTTTTCACAGAAATCATCACTGAATACAACAGTATTAACCATGAACATTTCACAAATTATCCATTTACAGAACAATGTCGGTACAGCGAAGCGTATCGGGTCCGCTAGTAATTTAAATTTTTTTTCCCTAATAACCATCTACAGACTAACACGAACAAAATTACAAAAAAAAAAATAGCCAAATCCGTCCAGCCGTTTGTGAGTTATGCGGTCATACACGAACAGGATTTCATTCTTATATGTATACTAGCTGACCCCGCGAACTTCGTCTCGCCGCCCTTCAGAGCAACTCCATTTTGAAATTTTCCAGTTTTTAATTTGAAAACCAATGCACCTGCAATAATTTAAAAGTTTTTTCCCTAAGAACCATCTACAGACTAACACAAACAAAATGAACAAAAAATTAGCCAAATCCGTCCAGCCGTTTGTGAGTTATTCGATCATACACGAACAGAATTTCATTTTTATATATATAGATAGATAAAATACTTAACTGTTTATTCAACATAAAATTTAGCATCATTGAAAAAGACACACTTGTGCTCAGCGCTTTGCTCACAACTCTCATGTTCATTTTTTCATATAATTTTTTTGAGCGCATCGGTCGGTTGGAGTATGAACTCTGAATACACAGAAACAGTGCACTGAACGGAAAAAGTAATACAACTTTTATGCTCTGCTAAAATATGACGACAAAAGCCAACTACTGCACTCCTACTTGCTCGGAATTTAAAGTTATCATTCCATCCCGAAAAGAGTGGGATGATGACTTAGTGACGAGAGGCTTGGACACAACACGGCTCAAAGATGAAGTGTGGGGTTGGTGCAGGAATTTTGTCTTTTAAATGTCTCCAGGTTTTTTTGGCTTCCTGAGTCAGCCAGTGTCTTTCAGGCTGAACTACTCGCAATTAAGGAAGCATGCAAATTACTAAAACTTAATCCAAATCCAAACCACTATACAGCTATCTTTCGGCTATTGAAGCGATTGGCTCGTCAACATCATCCTCCAAATTAGTTCAACAATGCCGAAGTGAGCTCCTGGGCATGCACATTGGACTCAAGGTCACTCTTGTCTGGGTTCCGGGTCACAGTGCCTTTGAGGGCAATGAACGGGGTGACGAGTTGGCTAGGCAAGGATCAACCTTATTTGCAGACCCAGGCAAGACATAGCCAGGGTCGTTGCAACATGCACCGGACATTGGCCTGTTGGGGAACACGCATCTAAGCTGGGCATTTCCCACAATAATTTTTGTCGTAGTTGTGAGGACCAGCGAGAAAAGGAAGCTCTTCTTCATTTCTTGTGTAAGTGTCCTGCGCTGCCCACATCGAGAGCCAAATCATTGGGAAAGTCCTTTTTCAATGACCTAAATGAGCTCTCCGAACTGAGGTTTAAAGATTTGATCTTTTTTGTAAACGCAACAAAGCGGATTTGAGGCGTATTTTAAACTGATTGTTACGGTTCCTCTTCGAACCTGTGATCGCCAGATAGCGAACTCAAAACAAAAGCTCAGATCTTTTTATAATCCCTCTTTTAATTTTATAGGTCAAACGAGTTTTTATGGTATCAAAACGGCCGCGGCGACGCCTAGAGCGGCGAGCTAGACTGCTCGTCCTCGCCATTTCAACTACTACAACTTGATGCTCTGAACACACTGAACTAAAAAAGAGAACACAATTTTGAGTTTGACAGTTCAAGCTCTGTTCCGACGTTAGAAAAGGAAAACGCCTATTGCCACTGACACATTCCTTCGTTTTATTATTGTTTTTTTGTTTGTTATTTTCTTCATTTTGATATTATTTTTTGACAATTTGAGCAACATCCTACCTCATATATGTATATACTGTGCTTTGATCGCGCTCTGAACACTCATAAATCCCCAAAAATTCCAAGAAAAGTAACACAAATTTAAGTACGACAGTTCAGGCATTGTATGACGAGTTTTTCAAAACAGAAGTCTTACAAGCTAGTTCTTGATGTGTGATTGTCTATATGCAATAAAAGTGAGATCTATGCATTGATACATTGAAATTACTTCACACATCATCAACTCGTCAAAAAAGCCGCTTTCTATTCATCACCCACACCACAAGCAAATGTCAAATGACCTCCAGGCAATTTCTGACGTTTATGGTGTCAATAACTATTTATCTAAAATGTTGACATTTAGCTGACAAAAGATTATGTCAAGTCGATGAGACAACAAGGAGTTCTGAGTCTGACATTTCGAAATCACTTTAATAGCTATTCAGTTGCTCGGAATGCAATTAATATTTAAATAAAGGCGCTCGTTTGACATCTAGTTAATGTCAATTGCTCACTGTGCGCTTTGAATATTATACAAACATTAATGCAAAATCTTTTTTTGACACGTTGAAGGTGGTTCATGTCATATGCCGGCTATAAAAATAGACACTTGTTGAATTTATTATAATTATTTTTATTCGAATACAATGCAAAACAAAAACTTCAATGAACGCTTCTGTTTTTGATTTTAAGTTTACTGAAAAGAAAAACCAGTTCAATGTCAGTACGTGAGTTTATGTACCTTATTGGTCGTGTTTGAACGAATTGTTGAACAGTTTTGGCAAGCCAATTGCCGCAATGACTATGACGATAAGGATGACTATGACAATGGTCAATGCATAATTTATAGAAAACATAAGGAGGTGGTTCGTTATCATACATTTTGCTGGTGAGTTTTGAATTTAGGAATACCTTAATGCTTTTCGATGGGCCTACACGCTTTTTTTATGAACAAAGCTAGCAATCGTGTCAGGGGTATGGTAAATTTTAAGACCAGTGTACTTCATGAAGTTTAAGACACTTTCTGAATTACTAATCCAAATGTTGTCTTTATTATTGTTGGAATTTTTATTTATAAAAGTTATAGAGCAAAGCAAAGTGGTGGGGAGACAAAGTTGAATAAACGGAGTGAAGGTTACACCCTTGGTTTTAATAGATTGTTAAATTTTGCTTTAAATTATATTTTTTTTAGAAACCTGCGACTTTAGCTTAACTTGAACCAAAGTCCTGGAGATGTTAGATCATATGCTTATCACTTTGTCGCATACGTAAATATCTTCTATTAATATTTTGTCAAATAAATGGCAAATGTTTTGTATGCCATTGAAGAAATATTTCATCTATGAGAACAAAACTCTCAACGCATGTAACCGCACATTACAGTAAGTCGCTGCATTACGACCATCGCGTCCCAGCACACATTTTTGATTAAAATCAGTAACAGTTAATAATGTTGTTATTAATACAAGGTGGGTTTATTAGCATTAAGTATAAACAAGCTTATATTATAGCCAAAGTGTTTACCATCAGACGTTTGATTAACGACAAGACGCGACTTTTGAATGCACAGTCTCAATGGCGCACTGTTGGTGTTTTGGCGTTGAATGTTTGATTCTTAGAGGAAAATTTCCAAATAAATTTGAATGCAATGGGCTTTATTCTGCAGGCTTGACGGTTGTTTGTATTGCTTGTTTATCTTTGTCACGTAGTTGTATTATCATTCGTCCACCGAAGGCAATGACACTTTTTTGCTTCCAATAATTCAAAGCTCCTACTAAAGAACCTACAAGCTGATATCATGGCTTAGTATTTAATATTCCACCCAAGCATTGTTGTGAAGAAGGTTTGGGCAAGGCACAATGCAATTAAATTATAAGAACTAAACATAAATATATAATTCTGCATGAGTAGGTTGGCTGACTAAGCTGAACTACAGATGTCGGTCCTGCGTTGTTTTACCAGTTTCAGCACGTAGTTACTAGAAAAAGTGATCTACGTTCTCCAAAAGTGCGTCATGTGCTTTGCTTGAATGCTATGATAGTTATCATACCGGAGAAACCCAGAGCCTGCAGTGAGCGCTTAAGCAAGAAACTCTCCGCCTCACAAGACAAAACGTCCGTGTCGCCATGTATGGAAACATCATGAAAGAGCGAGTAACATGTAACGAAGGAAACGAGACAACAACCAATAAGGAACCATTGCCAGCTCCCTCTAAATGGAAGAAGTTTATTTATTTATTAATAATATTTATAGCTCACACAGTAAGGTAATTGATATCTTATTAATTTGTGGAAACCTCTGACTTAATTTAAGCAATTAGATAGAAAAAAAAATATAATAAAAAAAAGAAAAAAAAATTGTTCATCGATTAAATATAATTTGATTTTGTTATTAATGGAATGATAGGCAGAAAAGTTAGAAAAAAGAAAAGAGAACAAAGAAAAAAGATAAGAAGAGTTTAGAAGAGAAGATAAGATAAGCTAAGTTAAGTTAGTTGCTTTGGTTCGAAAAGAAGATTTTAATACTACTTTAGAAAATGCGCACATCACTAATATCCTGCAGATGAGTGGGAAGTGAGTTCCAGAGGCGACATGCAGCGATGAAAAACTGCCTTTCTGAGGTCAAACACGAAAAGCGTGGCAAAATTACTGATGCTGATCTGTTCGATGTTGACATTCTGATTTTTTCGAAGAGATATTTTGGTTGAAATTTAAAAAATAACATCAATGTTCGAAGCTTCATCAAGTCATTTAGACACATATTAAGGAGAGTCCTTTGCAAATGGGAATAATACTATTGAAGGCTATGTTTAATTTGTTTTTGCTGATAGAATCGCAGTTGTAAAAAATTTCGCATCCATGAGTGAGAACAGGTATTACTAGGGTCCTTGCAAGCATTAGTCTGCTTTTAAATGGAGTGATGGCTTGGGCGGTCCAGGTTGTTCTAAGCGTTCCATAAGTTTTACCTACCAGTTGGTTGATGTGATCATTCCAGGTCAATGTTCTATTAAAAATTACACCTAAATTCTTAATGGAATTTACGAATTCTAAAGGGGTCTCGTTTAGAAATATGTATAGTAAGTTAAATCTAATTCTTTTCATTTGCTAGCGTTGAGAATCAACCCATTGCAAGAAGCCCAGTATCTTCTCTAATTCTTGGTTCAAGGTGAAAGCGCAGTCGTCAATTAAACCCAATGGACAACTTTTATAGATTTGAATGTCATCGGCATAAAAATGTTTTGATGCTTGATCTATAATGTAACCGATCTCATTCACATATAATGAAAATAGAAGGGGGGATAAAATTGAGCCTTGGGAAACTGCTTGTTGAACCGGAAGAAAATCGGAGAGTTTTTCGTTTAAGAAAACGGCCTGCTCTCTATCTTTCAAAAAAGAGGACAGCAGCTTAACAGCTTCTGAAGATATGTTGAATCTGTGACGCAGTTTATTTAGAAGTATCGAATGATTCACCATGTCGAATGCTTTTGAGAAGTCTAGTAGGACTAAAAAAGATACATTATCTATATCGAGTTCCGTCCTAATATCTTCGATTATTTTAGTTAGTTCCGTTATACAGCTATGGTGAGAACGAAAACCTGATTGAACATCAACTAAAAGGATGTTGCGGCTAATGAAGTTACTTAATTGTTTTTGCATTATCTTTTCGCAGACTTTAGACAGAAACGGAAGTATAGAAATTGGTCTAAATTCATTACAAAGCGAGTTTTTGGGGATAGGAATTATTTTTGCTTTTTTCCATTGATGTGGGAAAATGCCAGTGGTAAGGATTGAATTAATGGCATGTGTAAAATAGGGTAGAAGCAATGGAAGAATAGCTTTAATGAAAATTGGATATAAATCATCAGCACCACTGACATTAGACTTTATACTTAAGCAACTTTCAACTATGTCTGCGGCGTTCACACAATCGAAACCGAACAAAGTGTCTGTAGAAGTGAAAATAGCCTTCCAAAAGGCAAATTTTCTCGGGTTCAATGACAGCAAGTGAGGAACGGATGCCTGAAGACACGGTACATCAAACTTGACAAAAAAAAAAACTAGCTTCTGAAGTCCATTTTATTATATCTTTAAATACATTTTCCCCGTTATTTTCACCACCAACCGTTTCCTTCCTCTTAATAAATAAATCATTGTTACAAACAAAAACCAAAAATATTGGAATTTCAACAACTTCAGTATTTTAAGGTCAATCCGTAAGAAAAATAGTAGCAAAAAAAGTTACAAAACTTCTTTCCAACTGTCACCACAAAAAAGATATGTACAATTTATTTATATTTGGCGCATAAATTCTGTCTTCAACATTTTGTTTCATTTTGTTTTTAAATCCACATTCCAGAGTTCAATTGATGTTTTCCTTTAAATTACTTTTGCAATCATCTTGTGAGTAAAAAAAAAAAACAAGCCCCAAACTATGCCATTAACTACCAAAAAAATGTTAACACCTTTTCCTTTCGACGAGATTGATTTCGGTGTCGGGATGATGGAAAAACAAGACAAAACAAAAACTTCGAAAACAAACCACAAAATGACCTTAAAATTCCGTTACAGATAAAGCAACTTGCAGCTTCTGAAAGAAGATGATAACCTGAATCGAATATCTCGAAAGATAAACAAAGCAAGAAATATAAAATCCATTGGCCCAATAAATTCCACGCGAAAAAAAGCGAATCCGGTCATAAAGTTATTGTATCATATCGATTGCTTGACGTTCCACAAATGTGATTACATCTCCACACATGCAGTTGCTTCAGTACTTAACAGTAGTACATCTTAATAAAAAATGTAGCAACTATTATTTTCAAAAGTTTATAAAAGGGTTTTTGAGCCAACAACGAATAATGTAGAAAAGTATATTATAACATAGGTTAGGTAAGGTTGGAGTGGCTGTCTAGTTGTTATTGAATAAATAAGCCCTCAAGGGTCCATTGTGATACCACTAAAGAAGTTACTCATGAGAGAGAAATGAACTTAAACAAACAATTTTGTACTTTAAATGAAGTTAGAGAGAAGTTAGAGAGAAGTTAGAGAAGTGTCGATCTTTGCCAGTTCACTGGTATTATCGAAGAAGGGATTACCGAGATAGTTAATCCTTCTATTGTAGAGTACCGGACATGTCCATGCAGCATCTTCAGAAGTCGTTTGCGTAGACCTTTAGCCTCAAAGCGCATGTCTACCTATGAGGCAGTGTTCTGTTATGACTCCAATGGAGGAGCTTATACTTTGTCTGCTCAGGGAAATCATTAATCAAGCCTTTTGACCGTTTCAGTTGCAAAGGCCATATTTGTTTGGTTGCTAGGCAGGTGGTACTCTGTGACCATGTTGCATTTGTTGATTCTAGAGCATTTTGTTTGAGAAGATATTTGCATGGTCTAACAGTGTAATCAGCTTTGCAATTTCCCGGAATGTCTCTGTGGCCCGGCACCTAGATGAGGTGAATGTTAAACTTATCCGTCATCTCATTCAGAGATGATCGACAGTCATGGACTATTAGAGAGTTTGTGGAGAAAGACGTTAGAGATTTTCCCGAGAAAATACCTATATCCTTGCAAGATATAACGTTTTCTTTGAGCCAGGTAAAAAAAAAATAAGAACAGAGTGGTGCGGCAGGTCGTGAAGAGCCAAGGCCAAAGTGGCTTACTTTCATCAACTATTCTCTGGGTGCGGGTGAAGAATTGAGGGGACCTACATTTTAATGCCGATTCTGAACGGCAAAGTTGAGAAGCACTTTTTCATGACAGATTGATAGTCTTGGAAGTTTTATCAGTTCTTCACAAGAGGCAGTGCCCGTGAAAGATGAAATAAAAACTGTGGGCACGAGTAGGACTCGAACCCACGACGTTCTGCTTATCAGGCAACGCACCTAACCACTGAGCCAGGTTAGTGCCTCTTTAATCGCCATTACTTCTGCCTGGAACACACTACATTGATTGGGAAGTCTATATTCAGTTGTTTCGAGAAGATACCACTTCCATTGCTGTAGTCGGTCTTTGAACCGTCTGTAAGGAAGAGTATCGTGTTTTCTTCCAGAGGTCTTTCGTCTTCCCAAGAAGATCTTGAAGGGATTGAAACATGGAAGCTATTATCGAATACCATTTTTGGGATAGTATAGTCTAAACGATCTGGGATAGATCTGAAATTGTCTAAGACAGTAGTATGACCAGTGTTGTTACTGATCCATTGAGAGGTGGCTCTAAGCCTCACGCATGAGTTGGCTGCCACCATTTTGGAGAAGATGTCAAGAGGTGTTAGGTTTGGAAGCACCTCCAAGACTGTTCAGTGTTGAGGGAAGTGCTCCTGTGATGCTCATACCTGCTGAACTATAACATGACTGTTGACCTATAACATGACTGCTGGCAATTTTTTTCCCTATACATTCTTACTTCCTTTTAATTAAACATCTCCCAGTGTTACTTGCTTCACGCAATGTCACTAAACCAGTACTAAAAAAAAACCTTCTTGCATCTTCAGTGCGAATTACGAATATTTTCGCAATAAGAAGTACAGGACAAGTTACTTACGTTCGCAAACTGAAACTCTGAAATAAACAAAACAAAATTAAACAACAAGAAAAGTCGATTAATGAAAACCGGTGTAAGCAATGACCTTTAAGGACGTTCGAATTCGCTTCAAGTTGCAAAGCGAACGAAAAAATGTTTACCCACATTTTTTTTTGTTTTTTGATTTTCCTTTGCAGCTGAAACGAACTACGTGCAAGTCAACCTACGAAATAGTTGTACTAGAGCATGTTTTGATTTTTGGAATGTTGAATTGGATCCAGTCACAGTCTTGATTCAGCTTTATTTTATCATTGACTATGCTTGGCTCCAAAAAAGAGTTTTAAATATTTAACTATGCAGTTTAAACTTTCAGTGTCTATGTATTTGTAAGAAGAATACAAAAGGCATAGCGCTCATAGCGATTCGGAATATGTTCTAGACAAATTCGAATCAATTCGTGTTCGCAAACTTCATAAAATGAGTGAACCTCGCCTAGTACGCTCTCGCAGCTTTCTTTAAAAGGCAAAAGTTGCACCGAACGATAAGTAGGTACTGTTTAGTTTTCGTATAGGAATAAAACAAAACCATCAAGAAAAAATAAATATTTGAAATATCAATTACGAAATTATTCATGATACTCGTAATAAGTTTGCGACTTCTTTGTTGCCGACTTATTTCTCAAGACTCGATTCGCGTCTCAATTCGGATGTTTATTTATACACAATATCTTCGAGTATAATAAATTAACTTTAGCACACGCAATATTTTCGAGCTGACGCGAAGGTAAGCTTATGAAGCTTAGGCATCAAAATAAAAATATGCTTCATGTGGATTGGGAAGAATTTGTTGTTCAGGTCTCATTGGATTTCGTTTAAGCTATTGAAAAATTGTTGTTTTGCTAAAAAGGCATTAAATATGTAGGGATAATTGATTTGGTTTGAAATTCGAAATGTTTGTAAGACGCAGAGTTGGGCAAAATTTATTCGAATAATCATTCGAATAATAAATAATCATTTTATTCGTTATTCACGAATAATGAATAATTTCATTTATTCGAAGAAAATTTATTCGAATGACGAATAAATTATTTTATTCATTATTCGAATAACGAATAAACGAATAACGAATAAAATAAACACAAGAAATTTGGTAGAACAAATAATATTTAAATTTTTTTTTTTTTTTATTAAAAGTTATTTACATAGTTATTGGTTAAAGCTCCTAAGATTGGACTTCTTCACTTGTCTTTGTTTAAACATATTGGCAAGTTTATCATGGTAGCGTATGAAAAAACTTTTTCGACTGATTCAGATGAAGGCAATGATGTATTGTCCCTTTCCCTTCTGGATAGCAATCCAAGACTTTCAGCCTACGGTTTGGGAATCCTTTGATTTTTACAACTTTAGGTTCACACTTTGTACATTTCATCACAATGCTTTAACCACTAGAATATAAAGAGTCGTACTTAAAAAAATGTTCCATTCAACAAAGTCAATGTCGTTTTTGCACAGATTTGATTAACAGACACATTTGTAGCACATTCATTAGAAATTGTTAAGATGTTCGAAATGTTTGGATTTCATAGAGATATATCAATATCAGTGCCCAATTTTCATTTCCAAATCCATAACTTCATTTAAGGCTCACTCATTTAAAAAAAATCAAAAGTACACCACAACACAACTTTCATTAATAATGGTACCAACTGCTATATATGCAATATATTAGAATAAATTTACTAGATTTTTTTTAAATTTAATCACTTCCCAGGATACTTCAGGGGATGGGTTGAAGGCGTTTTGCATTGGGTTGGAAGGTGCAATTGCTAGGTAGAATTGGTAGAATTCGTTCAAAAAAAAATTGCTGAGCAATAAAGAATGAATGAATGAATTTGAGCGTCTAATTCCAAAGGAAACGTAAATAAAAAAAAATTAAGATAAACAGACAAAGAAAGAAGGGATAAAGTCAATTTTATTCGTTATTCAGAATAACGAATGAAATTACGAATAAATTACGAATAACGAATAAAATCACGAATAATTTATTCACGAATAAATTATTCGTGAATAAATTAGTTGCGAATAATTTTTTATTCGAATAATTATTCGAATAACAATTTATTCGAATAATGCCCAACTCTGGTAAGACGAATTACAAAAACTAACAAAATGGATATATATGGGTATTTTACAGTTAATTTGGTTGTTTAATAGAAATATTGCTTTCTGATGTCTTGAGGCGGAGACTTTACAACAATTTTTGATGGCTGTGCATTGTGCAACATCTAATTTTCAAAAAATCAGTCGGGTAAAATTTATAAGCCCCAGTGTAAATTTTTGACATCAATACCATCACAAGTGGGTCGTGCATGCCATTCCACTTTGTAGACCTTTTATAAGTGAAGAGATGCAATCAAAGCAGTGGATTCGACATATTTAATGGCGTTTTTAATTGGAACTCTGGAAGTAAAAAAAAAAGCATTCTGAAAGCGTTCAATTGGGCAAAAGTGACATTGCTGATTCTGAAAAGAAGAGAATTTCCCTTCTGATTTCAAAAACAAAATGCTTCTTTTTAGATTCCAGATTGCAAATTAAAAACACCATAAGTTGAAGTCAAAAATACGACGCCACCAATATAAGTACATAGCTGCATGCATATGCATAACTAGCAATGACTGTCTCTCTCGAACAAATGTATCTTAGCTGGTTGTGGTCAGAGATAAAAGAAGATAGGAGACCAAGCTGTCAAAATGGATTTGCCTTCAAGCTAAAACTGATGGTCTTGTCATCCGTATGCTTGTTTTTCACAAGTACATTTTTATCATTCGTCAATCAGTAATTCACATTTGTTCATGTAGGTGCAAGAAAACAAAAATTGTAGGATTTGAGGTGTTAAAAGCCAGTCAGTTTCCGATTTCCTTCTTCCTCTTATCTCTGGTTGTGGCATTATTTTCTAAACTATTAATTATTATCTGACTCAGGATCAGTGTTGCCATAATCTCAAATTTCATAATGCTAGATTTCAAATTTTATAATGCTAGATCATAATATGGGAGCTCAAAAAACGAAATGCTAGATTTTAAAATCCATATAAAACGTCCATATCGATGATTAAAAAACAAACATCTTAAAAAATGCAAAATAATATTTATTTTCACATACAAATACCTAACAAACATAGGTACCTTACCTATATAACAAAAAAAAAAAACAAAAAAAAAACAAAATTAATTAAAAAAAAAGATGATGGTTTTTATTTTTTTTCCAAATATGATACACTCCGCTTTAACTGAATAAGCACACATTTTTCAAAAGTTTGTTGTCCATTTTTTCCTCAATTTGAACATTAATGCATCGTTTGATGATGCTAACCGATAGCTTATGATGTTGAGAAAACAAATCAAAAAGAATTATTAAAAAAGTGGACAAGTGCGAGATAAACTCGCTCTAGGAGGGTTCCGTACTTGATTATCTGACCCTACTTTCTTTCAGTTTTGAAGGATTTTTTATACAAGGATTAAGATTTGAAACCAAACATTTTCTTGGAAAATAATTTGAATAGTCTTTCTGCCTGGCCTATTTCCTTCAATGACTTCGAAACTGTGTATCTTAAAAATCTGGTAGCAGCATTTTCGGATCACTTCTATCTACTCTAGAAAATATGAACCAAATTTAATTGCCATCAGCTTAGCAGATTCTAAGAAATCGCTTGTGAAAGACAAATAAAAAGAAAACGAACTGATCTTATAGGTTTTCGTTTTCACCTGTGTAAGAACCCTAAAAAGAAACAAAAAAAAAACGAAACACCACAGTAAGAAAGGAATAAGGAACTTTATTTTTTCTTCAGCAAATAAACAATTGATTTTATTGCAATATTCAACAATAAAAAAAAAAACTAATTATAACTCGAATAGGTTGTCTCTTCTTATATACCAAACAAGTGTTTTTCGTGTTTTTTCCTCTTTCTTTAATAACTTCGAAACTATTTATCTTACAAACATGAAAACAACATTTTTAGATTACTACTGAATACTTAATTATGTGTACCAAATTTCATTGCAATCGGCCTACCAGATTCGAAGAAATCACTTGTGAAAGACGAATGAACAGAAAACGAAGTGAAGTTATAAGGGTTTCGTTTACACTCTGTGCTTTTCTGTTATCTACAGGTTGAGACCTATTCTCAGTATCTTTTTCATAATTTTAGGCCCAGTAGTTTCGGAGATCAGGGGGGAGAATGGTCATTTTTGTATTTTTTTATCTTTTCTCTTTAATAACTTCGAAACTATTTATCTTAAAAACATGAAAACAACATTTTTAGATTACTACTGAATACTAAATTATGTGTACCAAATTTCATTGCAATCGGCCTACCAGATTCGAAGAAATCACTTGTGAAAGACGAATGAACAGAAAACGAAGTGATGTTATAAGGGTTTCGTTTACACTCTGTATACGGAACCCTAAAAAGGACCACTATTTTTTCCCTGGCTCTCATGCAAAGCGTTCCAGATCGAAAAACTCAGTTTTTTTTGCGTCAACTGAATAAGCACAACTTTTAAAAATGCAAATAAAATCAAACGGAAAAAATGTACAAGATTTTCTTTAAATGTTTTCTTATTGGTTATTTCTAGTATTGGGTACTACCACCTTCATTCTTGATTACTTCATAAATTCGGGCTGGCATGGAATCGTATAAACTCTTTAAGAAGTCCAGCGAAATTTCTCTCCATGGTAACTTAGTGGCTGCAATAAGCGATTCTCTGTCCTCAAACTGACGGTCTGACTCATAAACTTTACGTACCAACCATCCACATTCATTTTCAATACGGTTCAGGTCAGGTAAATAGGGCGACTATTGAAGCAATTCAACACTCAAGTCCTGTATCTCACTTTTGACAGTGCGTGACGTTTGGATGGGGTCGTTGTCCTATTGGAAAATCCATTTATAGGGTCCAAAAATATCCGAAAATGAAGGAAACTTTCTTTCCAATATTCTTTTAAACGAATATCTTTTCGTTGCTCGTTTAGTGGTGGTTTCTTTTGGAGTTGCAATCGTTTTAAATGATCTGCGCTGTTTGGTACTCTGTGGACTGTTGAAACACCTGCAGTTACACCAACTTTTTGTTTAATTTTTACAGCGGAGGCACATGAACTGGAAGCACATCTCAAAATTGCTTGTCGATAACTTCGAATGTTGCCGTTTTTTTACCACCTTTCATGTTTTTCTCGTACAAACTTAGAAACCTTAGAAACGTACGAATAGACAACACTCGGACTTCGATCAATGTATGGTAGCTATAGCACGCACGGTAAGTCTTTATTCTTTTAACGAATCAATCTTAACTCGTCCGACACTACACAGTTTCTGATCTAACCATATTTTTTTAAATTTTAATTGAACGTCTAAATGTCACTAAGAAAACTTCAACTTTTGATATGGTATACCAATTAACTTAAAACTCTAAGAACAAATGAAGATAATGAGAGTGAAAGATCGTGTGCTTGTTGACGCAAATAAAAACTGAGTTTTTCAATCCGAAAAGCTTTGCATGAGAGCCAAGGAAAAAATAGTGGTCCTTTTTAAATTATTCTTCTTGATTTGTTTTCTCAACATCATAACTCATAAGCTATCGGTTAGCATCATCAAATGATGCATTAACGTTCAAAGTTAGGAAAAAATGGACAACAAACTTCAGAAAAATTTTGTGCTTATTCAATTGAAGCGAAGTGTATAATCAAATCAATCTTTTGAAATCAATTTTGGCATTCAAGAATGCAAAACTTAAAAACAATAATGCCATGCCAGAAAAGCATTTAGCATTATTTTAAAATTTCATAATGCTTTTCTCTTCTCTATAATGCTAGATCTAGCATTAATAATGCCGTTATGGGAACACTGCTCAGGATTCCAGTCTCGTTCCAAGGGAGCAACGTAAACTTGGGTAGAAAACTTCTTGACAGATTGTTTGTGGATCAAATTCTTAAATCCATAATACAACACCGTATTTCATATACCTACGTTTGCCTTGAAATACATTATTGAACGGCTTCCGTATTAGCATCAAAAATAAGCGGTCGGACGCTAAGCAACCATTATGTCTTCGACTGATTCAAGAGTAAGCGCAAGTTGCTTCGATAGTAAAATATTAGCTATTTATCAAAAAATGGGTGCAGTAATATTCATACTACTAGCAGTATGTTTTGTATCAAGTTATGATTTCTCTTATAATTTTTCCGGCTGTGACTGAGTGTGAATTATGAGGATGGAAAGGTGAAATTCGGATTGGCGGTGTGTGGTCGTATATGTAGGTAGCCTGTGCTGTGTATGGTATATACAAATATACAGGGTTCTCTTGTGGGATGATGCACCTGTTTTACACCTACTCGTTAGTATTTTAACGATATGTCAAATATGTTCGGTGAAACACACCTCCGTTTCAGGTGCGTAGTTAAAGAGGTGTGTTTTGTCGAACAAAACCGGGAACTTGTAGTGTACTATTTAAGGTTCGTTTATGAAAAAGGACTGAGCCTATCAGGGCTCTTAGCCAACCCATTAATTCGCCAGTTTGTACGAAAAAGAACATTCCTAAACCCTGAAACAATAGATTACTTTAGGCGTACTGAATACCTCGTTTTATGGCCTAAAAGCCGCCTTCAACAGCATAGTAATAGTAAGTAAAGAACCTTACAAAGCCATGAGAAAATTCGTCATTCCTATAATAAACTGAAAAAAAGTCGTTGTTGAGGTAGACTGACCATGGTCAACGTTTCAAGCCGAAATAAAGTGTCCGGATTGCTCTCCAGACCCTTAAATATTTTCAACGACAAGAAGATGAACTGGCTTGCCTCCTCTTTTACCTGACGTTTGGAGAAAGTAGTCGGTGAATTTGCAGACGACATTGACGCCTATGGAAGGATTCAAACAGCTGTATGAACTCATTTGTCAAGATGGTTCCGTTGTCTGCCGTTGGCAGATGAAGTACAAAAAGAGAAGCACAAGTTCAAGATAGTGCGATTTTTCAATAAGCTTGAGTCAGCGGCGAATAACAATTTGGAAGAAGAAATACGCTGGCGGCGGCGCCGGCGCACGGTTGTCCAAAATGACTTATCTCGTTGCAAAAATCATAACTTTTGAACGGATTGAGGCAGCGGTATAATTTTTTTTTTAATTTGAAGGAAATTTCCAGGGCTGTTACACCAATGAATTTCAAGAAAATTATTTCACAGGGTGTTTCGGAATCACCGGCTGAAAACAGATTTTCTCAAAAAACGAAATTTATAGAAAAAAGAATTGAAGTAAAACTTTAAAAATTGTCTTTAGTTTTGCAAATGTTGATAAAAACAAAATGATGGCCCCCTAAGTGTTTATAGGGTGTTCTAAAATAAAATTCATCACAACAGTGGATGCGAAAGTTTGGCAAAGAAACTTTTTTTTGCTTTAAGCGGTCAATAATAATGGTTTATACCTTTTTAAGTGACATATTTTATGTGAAACAGTAAAGGGAAAAAATAAACGGACCAAAAAAAAAATAAAAAAAAATCAAGTATAATTAAAAACATATAGGATAGGTATACATATATTAAATAAAAAAATACATAAACTATCTTAAACAATAATTATAAATTTTCAGTTAAAACTTCACTGCCATCATCATCACTTTTAATATTAAATAGATTAATCAGCTCTGGACAGTAGCTTTTTTGAGCTCTTTTTGGGATCTAACGTGTCTTAAAGATGAAACAAGTGGATCTGATGATGATAGCATATTAAATAAATCTTCATTTTGTCGTTTCCTTGAAACCTTGAGAGTATTGGATAATCGATATCGCTTGTAATCTTTATTCCTTGCTTCCTGTGCTTCCTCTGAAAGTTCCCCTATTGATAAAATTTGATGGCTTATTAGTTCTCCACCGTGGTCCAGAATCTTGTGAAGGGGTCAAGAGTTTGTGACTATATTTCGATTTTAAAAGATCCGAAGTGTTTTTTGTATACTCGTTAAATTTATCTATATTAATATAATATTTAATATAAATTAATAAAAATTTTAATTTTAATCAATACAAATTTTATAATAATATTTCTCTCTACCTGTTTTATTGGACCATAAAATAAGGATCTATAATTAAAAATATCCTTCAACCTTAGATCATTTTGGCTTAGTAATTGCAGGAATCTACTTAAATAGGAAAATTAAAGTAGGCAGATTATAAAAATTGGTAGATATGGTAAAACATTTTGCAAATCAATTTATATTCGTAATAAAATCCAAAATAATATTTTTTTTTTATTCTAAAGCAAAAAAAAAATTAAAGTTTCATCCGTTGCTGGTTTTTACAAGTACCATACATTTTATGATACTTGTGGGTTTTTCGACAACCTTATGAATGACTTTTTTATTCATTATTATTATCATTATTAAAATAAAGTAAGAAAATGTTATGTTTACGACGCATTTTTCGAAAAAAATTGACATCAAAGTCAAAAATTATCACGGACAAGAACAACGGAACATCCTTCAAAAAATAATATCTGACTAATAAAAAAAAGATAAAAAAATTTGTAAATGCAGTTACAATGGCTAATATTTCTTCTTAAAATTAAAACCTTAACATCGTTGCTAGCATTACTATTAACAGAGAACGAAGCGTTTACGTGGGTCAAGGTATGCCAAAGTAAGCGTTTTCTCAAGCCTTTATTTTTTTTCAAAGTTCAAAATCTCGGCAGTGCGCAAGTATGCGCAGCTAAATATTTTTCTTTTTGCTCAAAAATTGGTTGATACACATACCCTATTCGGCTTAATGCATGGACTTGGATGGATTTTTTTGTAGCTCTATTCAAACTCGATAAATTGTAAAAAAATGGTGTTTTTTTGTTTCATTTATTAAAACCTTAAAAATTATTTTTTTTTTTCAATTTCAAATTCAAATTTACTTATAAGTAATTAAACCAGGAACTATTAACAAAAAATAAGATTTTTCATTCAATATGCCATAATCGCAAAAATGAAAATAAGGAATTTTGTTTTTTTTTTCTTTTTTTTTCTCTAGAAAAAAATTAACTAACTTTGAAGAGCCCTATAAATTAAACTAGTGATCAAAAAATTATTTTGTTTGCTGTTTTTGAAGCTCTGTCTATATTTCTCTTAGAAATAAAAAACAAAACAATAAAAATAAAACATCAGATTTTGTATTTTTGCCACGACTTTTCCCTTTTTGGCGGCTCAAATCCAACAGAACAGATCCGAGGCTTGGTTACATAGGCAAAGACACTCTGAACTTTCAGACGCGTACGAGAGGTGAGACTTACGGTGAATAGTTGGATCTGTTTGTGGCGAAGCAGGGACGATTCCGTAGACGATAGTATAAGGAAAAACAAATTAAATGGGATGCAATCAACCATAATCCACCATCTGACAAACATAAATTCTCAAACAATTTCGTCATGATATCACATCTAAATGCCAAACACTTCTGTTTTTCACACTGTTTAAGCAATGTTGCATGTCTATCACAAAATCAAATTCAGAAGATTCAAAAGAGGATTACATTAGGTCATACACATTTTATAATAATAGTAGGAGGAAGCAATCGCTATTAAGTTCTTCCTCCTATTATAGCAAGCATCATTTTGTCTATCATATTCAATGGACCGCAGATAAGTACCTAGACTGATTTCCTTATACACGCCTAGAAGGGTACAAGGTGTTTCAAAAGAGTGACTGTTTGTAAAGTCAATCTTCCACCTTTAAAGCTTAAGTTACTCTTTTAATCAACTTCTTACAGTTTTGGGCATAACTACAACTGCTTATCGCCCACATAAGTTGACTTTCCTTCGAGGCAACTTGTAAAAAATCAACATTATTATCGCTATCACTATCTTCCCATTGCCTTTGGTTTCAGCCATCATTGTAAAAGCAACAGCAATAACAATAACATCACAGCGATCTAACTCATCTTTATAGTTATTTTAAGCATGAGCTCTCTTTGTAGTCGACACGACTCAACTGTTTGGCATGTTCAAATTTTGCAGCACGAATATTGCACAGAGATCCATCGTGACACACTAAAACGATACAAAACACAGACACATAACATACTCGATGTTAAAGATGAGCACGCGAAAACTTCATTATAACATATTTGTAATTATTATTAAGTTTTTTTTTGTTGTATTTTGTAAAGCTGTTAACTCAAAATATTAAATATTCAACATCACCGCACAGACACAGCCAAGATTGATCTTTAGTGTTACAATGGAAAATGTTGTGCAACATTTTGCATGTTGATCGGTCAAGGAAGTCATTTGAAACGTTGTTTTTCTTTGCTGATGATGATCTTGCGACCATATTTGGTTTGATTCTAAATGCCGGACAATCAAGGGGATAAATATTACTAAATTGTTGATGCATAACACTGTATGACTACTTTGAGTAGGTACATTGGCATTCACAATCAACGACAATGACACACACAAGACTCGACTCTCTGCAATTGGATTGGATTAACCTTGTAAGTGATTCGTTGCAAAAGAGAAAAAGAAACGAACAAAATTAAAAGAAGAAAAACATCTTGACTAACTTGATAGTCATGTCATTCAGAGCGAAGCGCAGTAATGCAGTTGTTTCGAAATCCTTGACCACATATCTCATTGCTGGTTCCATATAATAATTCGTTTTTTTTTTTGGTTCACACCTGATGATGGCTACGGAAAATTAATTTTTGATCGCGTGCAAAGTATAAAGAGAGTTTGTTTCTATAAATTCCAAAGCAATTGATTGTGACAGATGCTTCATTTTCTGAACATATATGATATGACAGTAAAGGAAACCGCTAGATGGAATTAACGGCGCGGCGACCACGTCTACCGAGTTGGCTGCAGACCCTTAATTCAGCGCCCTCTTAAAAATGTAAGAACGATGGCTAGATGGCTTAGGGCCACATATTGCATCATCGACATTTCGAGTTTATTGCTGCCTTTATCATCCACTAGTTCGAGTATCGAAAACAGTTAATTTTCAGTACTGCCATTGTTGACTAATCAAATTTTTAAATCTAATCTACAAATCTTAAAAGTGAAATGAGTTTCCCAGCCAAAATTGCGAAAACGCATTAAAGCCTTGAGGTGCAACAATCCATAAGCATGACCCTCTTAACCATCGGCCAAAAAGAAATAATTTTGTCAAGCTCCTCAAATCGCCTTAATAAATTAACTTGTAATATCAACATGCTTCACTTAATAAATTTAATGAAAACCTTCGGCTTACAGCCCGTTAAAAAATTACATTAGACCCAAATTAATTCGAACCAGTGAAACTTTCAAAACAATACCATGACCCAATGTAATTTAACGGTATCTGACTCCGAGCGTGAGTGTTACAGAGAAGTAAAACAATCTAAGCGCTCGTTGACTCACCTCGTTCGTGTATTGCAAAGGGTCAATACTGGAACCACCTTTTTACACCTCTTTTAATTTCCATAAAGCCTCTTAATCATGTTGCAAAATACAACTCGTTCTTGTATGAAAGCAGAACTCTGCAGAACTATGACTGGACAAAACTCAACACTACCCAGCCTAGAGCAGTTCCATTGATTGAAAAAAAAAAAGAAACAAGCAGTGGAAAAACGCTCCAACAGTTGAAACTAGATCGTGTAACAAGATCACTCAGTCTTGTGCATGTCGCCGCCGCCGCCGCAACCACCACTGCATGGCCATAGACGGCAAACAACACACACTACGTCAAGCCACATAAAAGCCGGTTTTCTATAACAAGCCGCCAGGTGAAGCCTGAGTCGAATTCGAAAACTATCAACCATGACCACAAGACAGCAAAACTGGGCCCACACAGTGTTGCCAGACTTTCAGCTGACATTTACCCACGATTATGGTAAAAAATCCCCTTTTTACCCACGAGCTTTAGAATAAAATCCCTCAGTCATCCCCACAAGGAAATGAATTGAATTAAAACAAACTATTTATTAAAACTAAACGAAATTGATAATTGGCGTTTTTCTTTTTACCTCTGAGCAAATCATTGTTGTGTCAAGGCAAAGGTCTGAGCAGGTCATATTCAAAGTCTTGCAATTTAATAAAGAAACAAATCTGAAATCTGAGCACTGAAATATAATTTTTTACCAATTATATTTTTAACAATTTAACAGTAGACGCGCTACATTCTGGGGAATCCAGTTTAAATTCTATATTTGTTGTTGTCTACAAAATAAAAAAAAAACGAGTGAAATTGTATTCACTCCGCTATTCGCATTTTTTGCTCAGTCATTTTGTCCTGAGAGAATAGATTTAGCTCCGAGCATAAACAATTTTAGCTCTGATACAACTGAGCAAAAACGTAACAGATTTTTTCTTTAACATTTCTGTGATCTGCTCAGAGGTAAAAAAGATGTTCACAAGGTACAGTATTTTGTACCTCAAGTTCATATAATAATAAATAAGAAAATAACAAATGAAAATGATAACCGAATGAGACAAAATATTGATTTGAAATTTGAATTTTGACTTGACGTACGATAAAAATGTATTTGTGAAAA
The DNA here is from genome assembly GCA_943590905.1 of Sphaerophoria taeniata. Lineage (NCBI taxonomy): Eukaryota > Metazoa > Arthropoda > Insecta > Diptera > Syrphidae > Sphaerophoria > Sphaerophoria taeniata. Next base: position 49,478,760 of record OX016540.1, read on the forward strand.
ATAAGCATAGGCATAGATACACTCCCATCGTTCGTAAATTTGAGCTTGTAGTATACGCATACAAACTAGCCGTTCGTCAATTTGAGATTGTGGGCAAATTCCATTTGACATTTCCTATCTCCTTTTATCTCTGGGTTTGAGTCAAATAAAGATTTCAGAAAAGTTTAAAGTATAGCATTCACTCAGAGAATCTGAATAAATTCGTTTCAGGCTTTGAGTTTTTAATAATCATCCACTTAGTTTGTAGAGTTAAAATATCCCTTTTTTTGTTCTACAAGGTACGAAATCGCTCTTTTGCCCTTTTAGCTAATTTTTAGACTTGAAATACCCACGAAATGGGTAATTACCCACGATCTGGCAACACTGGGCCCACAGTTTGTTGCAAATTTACTATCGTTGTCCACCATAAAGATTGCAAAAATAAAATAAACGCAATCAATTGAAATTAAGAAAATAGAAAAATAAAAATTAAGACCCGTATCCCTGGCCATTGAATTGGGTTCAAATTTTCGATGCCTTGGTCATACACATAAAAATTCATGCAGGTATGTTTACAAAGGGTTGGGCCTCAACACCACACGCTATAATTTGTTGCCATTTGACCCACTGCTGGTAAGTCGGTTAAGAGTGAACCAAAATGGCAATTAAGTCGGGATATATTATGTTGCTTGTTGAATTTTACAGAAAAGTGACCAACAAATTTTCAGCTGTTCAGTTGATTCTAGTTGAAGTCCGATGGTTAAAAAATACAAAAACCATTGGCAATACAAAAATAATTGCACTCTCGAGGATAAGGAGTGGCTCGTCCCGAATGTTGATATGTTTATATTGTTTTTGTGGTAATTTCCATTTTGCACAAAGGGCGATTTATATTGGTGGTGTTGAGTTAACTACTATTCAAAAATTGAGGGCATCAATTTGATACCCTTACAAAATTGAAAGTCAGTTTAAATTAAGTACACAGTTGTCAGCAATTTGAAAGTATCGAAAACAAAGAATTATGGTATGTAACGGGTGTTTTTTTTCGAGGTATAGAACTTTAAGTTGCATTACTTTTCAAGACGGCGACCGATTTAACAGCTGTCAAGTGATTTATGCTCAGTTTGGTTTGGCAATTCATCATGAACTCATCAAGCAAGACGTAGATTCGTCGAATGGGCCCAAAACGAGATGGCCGTTGTTCCCGATTTTCATAAGCGAATTTTGTTTAACGATGAAGCCCACTTCTGGTTGAATGGCTACGTCAACAAACAAAACTGCCGCATTTGGAGTGAAGCTAATCCTCAAATGTATGTCGAAACACCGTTACATCCAGTAAATCTGACTGTTTGCTGCGCTTTATGGGCTGGTGGAATCATTGGTCCGTACTTCTTCAGAAACGATGATGGCCACAACGTTACAGTCAATGGTGATCGGTATATAGCCATGATTACTAACTTTTTCATTCCTGAATTGAACAATCATGATGTCCAGGAGCTGTGGTTCCAACAAGATGGCGCAACATGTCACACTGCTGTGCACCTATCGATTTATTGAAAGACACGTTTTGGACTTGTGAATTGGCATCCAGGATCTTGTGATTTAACACCGCTAGACTATTTTCTGTGGGGTTAGGTATGTAAAGTTATTGGTCTATGCGGATAAGTCACAAACGCTTGACCATTTGGAAGACAACATTCGCCGTGTTATTGCCGGTATACGGCCACAAATAATGTTGGAAAAAGTCATCGAAAATTGGACTTCCAAATTGGACTACATCCGAGACAGCCGTGGCAGTCATATACCAGAAATCATATTTATAATGTAATGCCACAAGATTATCTTTCGAATAAATAAAAAATCATGTCAATCGAATATTCCATCGTTGTTTTATTGCAATTTAAAGTTCTATACATCTAAAAAAACACCTTTTATATGTTAAAGTGCTGTATTGAAGTTATGAAATTGAATTATGTTACCTTAAACTTATTATAGTCCGGGAGGTCACCGTAAGATTACCTACCTCATCAGCAGAGTGGAAAATTTAGCCATCATCTAATGCTAAATGACATGAAATTTTAAAAACCAGTGGTCGGACAGACTTTTCCTGGGCCTTCTGGTGGCTAAATTGCACTTCCGGTTGCGTTTTTTGGTGCAACTTATACCATAGGGAAATTGAAAAAAGTAAGTATAGAGGTCAATACACATTTCGTCGAAGATACCAAATCATATATTCGGACAGAAATAACGCGGGCCTTTCCCTTTATCCGACCATTTAAAAAACGGTATTTTTCGTGTCATTCTACCTCATCGGCTGAGGCAAATGAAAGCTTAGAACGTCTACATTAAGAATCTAGGTACTGGTCGAACAAACTTTGATGCTGAGTTGAGAAAAGCATTTAAGAAATTAACAGATTTTTTTTTGAAAAATGCGGTCGGTCGCATGATTGTCCCATGTAAAGTTTGTCCGACCAGTAGATTCTTAATATAGACGTTCTAAGCTTTCATTTGATACCTAAATGATGGCTAAATTTTCCACTCTGCTGATGAAGTAGGTAATCTTACGGTCGCTTCCCAGACTATTAGATACTTTACACTTGTTTACTTTAAACTATTTGTTATTTTGTGAACTGAAAATTTATGTTTTCTAAAATTCGTTGTTGTTGAAAATTTTTCAATCGATATCAGATTAATAAAACGTATGTAATTAATTCAAGACCAAGTCTAGTCTTTCATTTGGAACAATAAATATAGGTTATGGGACCGGCATTGACTTAGAAGAAGATTAGTGCAGAATCAGTTAAACATTTTTTTAAACAACTAAAGAAGGTAAGACGTCAGAGAAACCAATTAAGAAAGCAATTGAATTATTTAGAAGAAAAGAAGCTGAATCAAGAAAAACTCAAGAAGAAGAATTCAAGAATTTCAAGAAGGCGAATTCAAGGAATTGAAGACGCAGAATTCAAGAATTTTAAGAAGAAGAATCCTTTGATCCGTTGAATCAGTTGATGTCATTGAAGGTAATATAGTAAAGCCAGATGTAATGGCTGACAATGCTTCAGAAATTCAAAAACAAGAGCACAGAAAGGCGTGCAACTTGTACAGAAAGGAGAATAGTTATTCAAAGTCCTTGATAACTAGTTCATTCACTGATGCTGTTTACCAAAAGATATGGACAAATAGACAGCATTTGATACATGGATTGCATTAAGGAATGAATTTGAAGCAACGACAAAAGACCAACTTTTTAAAATTTATACCGATCTCTTCAGTCTTAAATGGAAAACAGGTGAAGATGTGTCAACACGCATAGCTCATCTTAGGAATTTATGGGTGGAACTAAATAATGGTCTTGCTGCGAAGAATTATAAGGCTCTTCCAGATTTGATGTTAGTTTGCAAGGTATGACACATTTTACCGAGCAAATTTAAAACTTTCAAATCAAGTTGGATTTTATTATCAAAAGAAGAAGAAAAGACTTTTGATGAATTAACATCACAACTTTGTTTATATTAATGATTCTCAAGAGGCTCTAATTGCAAGAGGAGAGAAGAAGATATACCAAAGGAAATTCAAGAAAAGTTTTTCAAGAAAAAAAAAACACATGCAATTATTGCAAAAAGAAGGGACATTGGATAAAATATTGCAGAAAGTGGATAGCTGATGGACGATCACAAAGAACAAATCCAATTCTACAAATAAAACATACAACATGCAAGATAATATAAAAACTTTATTAGTATCAGTGTGTTATGAAGTATTTTCATTTGAAACGACATTTTTCCCAACGACTGCAGGCAACGAAACACGTAAAGCTATTGGAAAAGTTAATATTCCAATGAAATCCAGAGTCAAAAATCAAGACATCGAAATAACTTTGAGAGATGTATGGTTTGTACCCAATGTATCTAGAAAATCATTTTCTGTTCTAGCAGTACAGGATAAGAGTGAAAATAGTTGATGCAAAAATTTTGGTACATGGCTATCGTAAGACTAATGGGTCTTTATATAAAGCTGATTTCAATTTCAATTAATGAACGATGCCATGTAGCAACAACAGAGAGCAATACTTTACAACTTTACCACGAAAGATGGGGACACCAGGACAAACTTCATGTCAAATCTCTATTAGGAGAGTTAAATATTAAAGTTATACTAGACAACAATATTTGCGAGCCATGTATTTATGGAAAAATGCATCGAAGAAAATCAACTCATCCAGTAGAACAAACAAACATTATTTGTGGACCTTTTAATAAATCGTTTAAAAGTAAGCGTTATTTAGTTTATTTATAGATAGTTATACAAAATATAGCTATGGTTTTGCAATTCAACGAAAGTCAGACGTAAAAGATGCATAAGACAGGTAATAGCACATGCAAAAGGTTTATAGGCCATGCTATTAAGGAAAAAATAAGTGACAATGGTGGTGAGTTTGATAATGAGGAAGTCAAGCAGATTCTTCGAGATAATGGTATCGTACAGCGACTCACAGCCCCATACACATCACAACAAAATGGTGGAAGCGAAAGTGAAAATAGAACAATTTATTGTAGAAATGGCAAGAACTTTTAAATTTTCGGAAGTGACATTTCCTGAAGCTATTTGGGCAGAATTAGTTAATTCTTTAAAGACTTGTGTAATCTTACAATTAAGAATCTAATGTTTTGTTATTGTATCTTTTGAAGTCAATAAAACTAAACTAAACTAAACTAGTTAATTCTTCTTTATACGTTTTAAATAGAACTGGAAGGTCATCTGTCAATGAAGTCAGTCTTTATTAGCTTTGGATTGGAAATAAACCGAGAATAAAACACCTTAGAATAATTGGTTCGAATTGCTTCACACACGTGCCATTTCAGAAACGAAAGAAAATTGATAAGAAAGCTGTGAAAGGATATCTTGTAGGATTTGATGGTAATGTACATTATAGAGTATTCGTTAAAGAAGATAACATGGTGATATTATCAAGGGACGTTCAGTTTGTAGAGAAGATCAAGTCATGTGGTAGCACTGCCAATATTCCCTTACGCGGATTTGATGAAAATAATATTGACAACAAGGAACCTCAACATGAACTTGAAGAATCAATAATAGACGAATAACCAACTATGAAAGAGAATGAAGAATATAGCACCAACAATGACTCCGAAAGTGACGAATACAAAACCGGAAATGAAACTGATTTTTATTATGAAAGACATCAAAATATATCAACTAGATACCTCAGGAATCGAGAAGATATAAGAAAACCAAATCGGTATATTGATTTTATCATGATGGCTGAAGAATTTTTATATAATTTGGAGAATCCAGAAATCTACCATGAAGCGACTACCTTCAAGGACAAACATGAGTGGAAATAAGCAATGGAAAAAGAAATAAAATCACTCAAAGAAAACAAAACATGGACTTTAGCAGAATTATCAAGAGGGTCAAAACCAATATCATGCAGATGGGTATACAATTTAGGGAACAATCCAGATGGAACCATAGATAAATACAAAGCAAGACTCGTCGCAAAAGGTTTAAGTCAACGGTAAAGAATTGATTTCTGTCAAACGTTTAGTCTATCGGTAAAGCTTGGAACGATACGATCCAAGTATTGCTGCAAGTGAAGGTTTGCATCTTGCAGAATTTAACGTATCAACGGCTTTTCTTTAGTGATGGGCATAATCGAATGATTTCAATAATCGAGAAAATAGTATTCGAATGATTTGAATAATCGAATGATCATTCGAATGATCATTCGAATTACGAAATCGAATGAAAATTGTGAAAAATTTAAAGTTTACAGTGCACAATGAGCTATTTTACAGTTATAATAATATTGACGGTCATTCGTCAATAGACCTGCCTTAGAAAATACCCTCTCAGATAGTAGGTAGTAGGTACCGACCTGGGTTTATTGTTCAATTTCATTTTAGAAACATTTTTAAAAATAGCCTGTTATTCTTCTTAGCTATAAACAATGTTCCGTATTGTAATCATTTTTTAAACACTAATTCGCAAAAATTTCTACCAATCATGTACATATAGTAAAAGTTTTCAGACCAAAGCTATGATTAAAAAAAAATAAAAGCAAAGAATCTCCAAATACAATTTTTTGTTTGCCTTTAAAAAAGTAACCAAAAATCATAAACAAAATTCCATTCAAGAGATTTGCAAATTCAACTAGAAATAAAATCGTCATTCGAATTAAAACTAAAAATAATCATCATCCGATTTGTTTTGATGCGAAAACTAATAATGATTCTTTTCATTCGAGTACTATTTTCATTCGAGTACTATTTTCATTCGAATGATTTTTCATTCGATTATTAATATATAATCGATTATTCATTCGAATGATTTTTCATTCGAATACTAATAATCGATTATTTGCATTCGAATGATAATTATGGTCATTCGAATACCTACTAATAAAATAATCGTTATTCGATTTTTTTTCATTTGAGATTTTAATTTTGAAGAGTAGTAGTTGTAGCAGGGTTTGAGAAATCATTCGAATGATTTCAATAATCGAATGATCTCGAATGATTGCCATAATCGATTATAATCGATTATATCATTCGAATGATCCAATCACTACTTTTCTTTATATAGAACTTGAAGAAGATATACAGGGTGATTCACGAGCGTTGTGCCAAAAAGTTAGAGCGTGTAGATTGAGTTGAGACAAGAAAAAAATCGTATGGGAGGGGGGGGGAATAGACCCCCCAATGAACAAAATGATTAATCAAGGGAAAATCCAATACTTTTCTACTTAATTGAGTTCTCATAAAACTCCAATTACAAAAAATTAAATTTATAAATTAAACTAATAACTTAAACTAAAAGTCCAGATAGGTAAAAATAAAAAAAAATATTTTCTTAGAAAAAAATGGTTTTGGTTTTTTTTTAACTTCTCAAAAACAAAAAGACATTTTTGCATACAGTTTTCTGTTTTCGACTAAAAATTAACAAAGACATTGCATTTCTAAAACAAAATTAGTACTTAATTACATAAAATTTTGAAAAAAATTAGTTCAAAATTTTTTTTTTGAAAATTTTGAGTTTGAAAATTTATTTATTTTAAAACTATTCGTTAAAACAATTTAATTTAAAAACAAAGTGAAAGAAGAAGTTTTTGGTTTTTCATAAAGGTATAGCACGGTGTTGTAAACGAAGCCGTTGATTTTTAATATTTTTTTTTTACAAAATAAGTCAATTTTTCAGAAAACTGCCCCTCCCGGCTAAACGGAGGAATAGACTCCCCCCCCCCTCCCATACGATTTTTTTCTTGTCTCAACTCAACCTACACGCTCTAGCTTTTTGGCACAACGCTCGTGCATCACCCTGTATATGAAGCAACCAGAGGGTTATAACGATTGTACACATAGAGTTTGTAGACTGCGAAGAAGTTTATATGGTCTAAACTCTAAAGCAATCCTCTAGATATTGGAATAAACGTTTTGGTAAATATATTTCAAATCTTGAATTAAAAGCAAGTGATGCCAATCCATGTTTATTTATACGTTGATGATGACTTAGTTGCGGCTACAGAAAAGAAAGATTTAGAAATTTGTATTAACGAACTAAAACAAGAATTCAAGACTGTTTCAAAAGATGCTGTCTTTTTTTTGGGATTGGAGATAGAACATAAAGAAAAAATCTAGAAAAATTTAATTTTTCTGATTGCAAGTCAGTTTCTACTAGAATAATGCAAGTCAATCAGAGAAGAATCAAAAATCTGGGAAAGTAGAAATTGAACATAGCTTTCCATATAGACAAGCAGTTGGGACATTAATGTACCTTATGCTTGGAACACTACCGGACATTGCATACACTGTAGGATTTTTTTCAAAAACTCTTGAAAATCCATCAATGTTAAGAGAACTCTCTTACTTATCGGGAACAAGAGAATATAAAATTACTTATCGACATGATGCAGAGAAAAGAATTCAGCGATGCAGACTTTGGAGGCTGTTTTAAAACTGAACGTTCAACCTCAGAAATTGTTGTCAAGCATGCACGCGGAGCTATTTCATGGTTAAGCTAAAGGCAAGCTGTGGTAGCTACATCAACAACAGAAGTGGAGATCGTTGAAGCAAATGAGGCAACCAAAGAAGTAATTTGGTTGAGAAGACTTTTTAAAGATTTTTCGAATTAAAAGACATTCCAGTCATTTATATTGATAACTCTGTAGAGGTAAGACTTTCGCAAAACCCAGAGTTACCCCGAAAATTTACTAAAGCTACGGAATATGAAGTCAATCGACCCAGACGGAATCGACGAATGCAAACTTCTCTGCAAGTAACAAAAAAAAAAAAAAAAGAATTCTTAAAAACATGCACGCTCAGTTTCAAGTTAATCATACTGGCGCAAAATTATAGTCCGCTAATGAACAACTTTAGTGTGATACTAGCTTAAAATGACGTTTCTGTCATGACTCAAACGTCATTTTAAGCTAGTATCACACTAAAGTTGTTCATTAGCGGACTATAATTTTGCGCCACTGTTTTTAATAAAAAATGGAAATAAAAAAAGTCGGTTCTTATTTTATTACAAAGTTTACCAATTGCTTGAAATTGTTTTGTATGCATACAAACTCATTTGAAGAACCTTAAATTCGATCGGGTCATTTTCAATTAGCCATAAACTTTGTTCTTTGCAGTGAAATTTCATTCCATGAAACGTTTGATCTACTTTATGGTCATTGTAGGTTTCCACTTGCAATATTGTGAGAATTAGAAGAACCACTTGATTGCAATCAACATAGAAATAATTTCATAATTAATTTATTTCATTGTTCTGCTTTTGTGCAATGCAGGTTACATTTGCATTTTTTCTTTGTAAGCTATACATATCAGTAAAAAAAAACCATTATACTCACATAAGACATAATTGCTTGATTGCCATTTGAAATGACTCCCCTCTTCCCCAGAAGTGTTTGATTTAATCGATTCGTTCCATAGTACATCTCCCAATTGCTCGGCTTCTTCTGATGCCAATCACCGGTAGAGTCTTTTTCTCCTTCTTCATTATTAGCAGCGCTCTCTAGTCTACCCAGAACAGGTTTGTGAAAGGACAAATTTCGCTGCATTTGCGTTCGCACTTCAACCGACGACGTCGATGGCCGCGCCAAATTGCCATCATTCAATACCGAACTCAATCGACACAAAGCACTTGGTCCACAATTATTATTCGCATGACCATCTGCTATGACACCCGCATTCGACATTCCCACATAACACTCGGCGTCTGTTTTAGGAAAAACATCGCACAGCGATCGACGTTTCATTTTGAAATTCGGATCACTCGAGCACCGGATCGAAGTCGTTTCTATGTGCTGCTGCGTATGCTGCACTGTAATAACCGTACCGTCACGAATCGCCTCGTAGGCGAGATCGAATTCCGAATCGCTTGCATTCGATTTGCGTCTTTCGAAAGCTTTTTTCATGCGCACAATGTTCTGGTTTTTCACCAATCCCGTACAGAGCTGGCGTATTTCCATTTCGCTGTGGTGGTTCATTCGTTCGAGGTAGGATTCGAGTTCGCCTTTGAGCGCTTTGATCATGGTATCCAGTTCATGGGGCAGATTCTGCTTGGTGTGGGTTGTATTGCGTGAAACGACAGTACCTCCTTCTGCCGACTCGGACAGAAGTCGAATTTTTTCCCGCACGTCTTCGAGTAGTTCTCGGGTGTTTTGGAAGTGAATCTGGTCGTCGTATTTCTTCAGAAAGTGATCAAGCGAATTGCCAACTTCGCTCTCTAGTTGGTATGCGTCTTCGGGACATGAATTGATGTATTTGGCGCATTTATAATGGTTCTCCATGTCTTCGTCGCGAAGAATCACAGATTTGTCAAAACTTGGATTGTCGATGCCATCGACAACGGTTGATTTTTGTTTGTTTCTTTCGTTCGACAGAAGAAACGAATCGAGATCAATATCGAGGAGGGAATCCTCGGCGAGTTCATCCTGCCAAGTTTTTTGATGTAGACAAGCGGCTCCACTTCCTTCCATGATGGTCGGCAAGTGACCATAACGATTTTTGGCCGCTTCACAGGCGATACCATTGTTCTGGCTATGAACCTGGTACAAGTGCGTTGGAAGTGGCTGAGGATTAGGCAATCGTTCGTGATTGCTGTGCTTTGGATAGCTTTTGAGATGCCTGTCCAAATTCTCAATACTGCTCTCAAGTATTCGCAGATTCTGTTTGATATTTTTCTGCTGACGGTGGTGCTCCTGTTCCTGATGACCCCGGTAACGATGATGGTGAAGGTGATCCTCATCGTCGTCATCACTGTTTTGGACAATCATGATTTGCCGATGGCCGTGCTTGTCCGAATGGCCCAGTTTCGATGACTTCGAGATGGCCGGTTTATTGACCTCCAGGATATCGATAGTCGGTTCGCAGTAAATATGATCATCCACGGAATAGGTGGAACACACATTCGAACTGTAATAGCCCGATGAACCACTTTTATCGGTCGAATAATGCGATTGAGAACTTGTGCGCTCACGAGCTCCTCTACCACGACTGCCATGTCCGGCCGTAATGGAAGCGTCTCCATTGCCACCGTTTGCTTTGGTCTTTGTAATGCTTCTGTTGCTTCCATTCAGCGAACCAACACCAATTATAGCCGCATTCGCTGAGGTGGACGACGACGATGACGATGAAACTAATTTTTGTTTGTAGCTTTGCTGAAGATCACTGGTAATTGAACTAACAACATTTGAGTTCGTGATTGATTTCGCAGCGACCGCTGCTGGGGCTGATGTTAGACCAGTTCCACTGACATCAACACTTGCACTCGTTTCGCCAATAATCATCATTGATGATGATTCATCAGCAGATAAAGAAGACTTGGTCAGCGACGACGATGCCGATGATGAGGATGCCGATGCCGATGCCGATGCTGATGCCAAAGCCGATGAAGATGATGAAATGAAACCGGAATTCTCGACTGCATTTATTTTGTTGGCTATGAGATTAACTTGTGGCTTTTGTTTATTGTTGTTGATAGACACATCAATATCGGTGGCACTGATTGGAGATTCTACGGGGATCGGCTTGGATCTAATGCTACTGTTAGTGACTTGGTTTCGGTTTGGTAGGCCGTTGTTTATGGAATTGTTGATGAGGCTGGTCGACGAGCCTCCTTGATTTGATATGACTGCCAGTGGCATTGAATTTCCAATGCCGACACTGAAAACAAAAGAAAATATAAGAAAATGAGTTCGTTTAATGGAAGACAGGAAAAACCTGAAAAATAAAGATGAAAGTGGTTTTGGGCGACGGAATGAAAGTAGGTATGGCGCTCTCTTGGATCTCCAATTTTTGTGGGGAAGTTGTTTGTTGTAGAAAATGAAACTTGCTATTATTTTGGGGAAACGTAGTTTTGATGCTTTGCTATTTCCATTCCTCTAGTTGGGGTTTGATGAACAAAAATAACATAGTTTACTTTCCTCCGAGAAGGTTCTTAATTGATTTGGTTATTAAGAATGAGAATTGTCTTAGGGTTTTGACGTTAACGTTCAGGCAGTTATGCCTAACCTTGAAATGGTTTGTTCTAAATAATGCCTATTGCTTAAGTTCACTACGGCGTATACGTATTATTTTGTTTTTCTATTCTATACATATACAACAACAGCATTTTTTGGTGTAGATTCGCTAACCGGCCAAACCGCTTGACCGCTAAACTAAAGCGGAATAAGGGTAGAAGGCTTAGCATTGAATTTATACTTTTCAAATCACAACCGATGCCAATGTTAAAAAAATCATACTTTTTCCACTACAACAAAATATGAACAAATCTGGGGCCGAATTAAAGCATCCGTTATCGAATAATACGATACTGGGGCCGAATTACGGCATCCGTTATCGAATTATACGATACTGAATTGGGAGTGTTTGTGTGCTTTTGGTATTACCTCTCACGTTATCGAGTTCAGTATCGAGCTTCTAGTACAAAAATTTTAAATTCTCTGCTCAGCTATCGAGCTTACTTTCATTCGACACACAAACAGCTCACTGATGGGAGGAAATTTCTAAGAAAAAAATTAAATTTTACTTATTTAGAGAACTTGAGTTATTTTATTATAACATTGTTTGCCAATAATCTATTTAGGTCGAGTTATTCTGCTCCAAACCTTCATCAATATCATCTTCTTAACATTCAAACTTTGTTTTTTTTCAAAAAATAAAGTTCATGAAACAAAATTAATATTTTTGCCTTCACTTTTTCACTCAAGTTTTGTTTTTTATTTGTCAAACCTCTCAAAATTCCTTCAAAATAATCGAGACTCGATAAAAACTACTACAATTTTATATTCTCAAACGATACGAGACCTATCGAGTGCCATAATCCCAATGGGGTTACTCGTTCGTTCGATAACGGATGAAACTCACTCACTCGATAGCGGAAGCAATAATTCGGCCCCTGAATTGTGTGTGTTTGGCATTACCTCTCACGATATCGAGCTATGTATCGAGCTTCTAGTACAATAATTTGAAATTCTCTGCTCAGCTATCGAACTTAATTTCATTCGACACACAAACAGCTCACTGATGGGAGGATGTTTATAAGAAAAAAATTAAATGTTACTTATTTTGAGAACTTGAATTTTTTTATTATAAAATTCTTTGCCAATAATCTATTTAGGTCAAGTTATTCTGCTCCAAACCTTCATAAATCTCGTCTTCTTTAACAGTCCAACTATATTTTTTTCATAAAATAAAAAAAAATAATATTTCTGCCTTCAATACTTCACTCAAGTTCTGTTTTTTATTTGTCAAACCTCTCAAAATTCCTTCAAAATAATCGAGACTCGATAAAAACTACTACAATTTTTTATTCTCAAACGATACGTGACCTAACGAGTGCCATAATCCCAATGGGGTTACTCGTTCGTTCGATAACGGATGAGACTCACGCACTCGATAGCGGAAGCGATAATTCGGCCCCTGATCAGTTTCAGTTATTGAAAATTAATTATTATTATTTTATGGACGAAGGTGACACAGAACTGGAATAAAATAAGTTGCTGAAGGTTAAATTTCATCATAATCGTCATAGTCGGCCTGGCCAACTGAGATACAACCGGTATCCGGTCAAGGTCTAGGCTTTGAGCGTCCTGGTGTACGCCATCCTTCCAGCACGAATTTTGTCTGTCTCATACCGAAAAGTCCTTTGCGGTACAATTCATCTACACTAATATATAAAGCTGAAGAGTTTGTTTGTTTGAACGCGGTAATCTCAGGAACTACTGGTTCGAATGGTACAATTCTTTTTGTGTTGGATGGTGCCTTAATCGACTTAGACATTAGGCTATTTAACATTAAGCTGTGACCAATAGCAGCGAAGAATCTGTGGAAAATGTGGAAAAAACGGCAAAAAATATACATTTTTCTGCGTTTTAACGCACTTATCTTAGGAACTACTGGTTCGAATGGTATAATTCTTTTTGTGTTGGATGTTCCATTAATTGAGGAAGACTTGAAGCTATTTCACACTAAGCTGTGACCAATAGCAGCGAAGAATCTGTGGAAAATGTGGAAAAAACGGCAAAAAATATACATTTTTCTGCGTTTTAACGCGCTTATCTCAGGAACTGCTTTATGAAATTGAACCCAGTGTTGCCAGATCGTGGGTAATTACCCATTTCGTGGGTATTTCAAGTCTAAAAATTAGCTAAAAGGGCAAAAGAGCGATTTCGTACCTCGTAGTATAAAAATAAGGGATATTTTAACTCTACAAACTAAATGGGTGATTATTAAAAAATCAAAGCAAAAACGAATTTATTCAAATTCTCTGAGTGAATGCAATAGGTAATTTAAACTTTTCTGAAATCTTTATTTGACTCAAACCCAGAGATAAAAGGAGAAAGGAAATGTCAAATCTGATTTGGCCACAATCTCAAATTGACCTAGTTTGTATGCGTATACTACAAGCTCAAATTTTCGAATGGTGGGTGTGTACATATGCTTGTTTTTCACAAATACATTTTTATCGTTCGTCAAATCAAAATTCAAATCAATATTTTGTCTCAGTTTGTAAGTTAGTAATGCCTTATGTTTCTTATTAGGTCTGTTTAATGAATCTGTTCCGCACAGAAAAGAACAGAAAAGATCCAAAAAGTACAAGTTTGTGTGTTCCATGAGGAAAAACCTTGCCCCATACTGTTCTACAATCTGTCATTTTGTGTTCCATGAAGTTGTTCAGCTCAGTTTAGTAAAATTTTTTCTGCCCCTACCTTTTTGGTGGAGCAGCTTTGTGAAAACTATCAAATGTCAAAATTTCAAATGCCAAATTATTTATTTTTTTTCAATCAAACAATTTTTTGAAATTATTATTATCTCGATTGACGAGTTTTCCGAGGAAGTAAAATTATTTCTACTATCCTCCCAAGTAAACATTTTTCGCAAAAAACTAATTAAAAAAAATCAATTTGATTTGACTTGGATATTTATTTAACGGCTAATTTTGTTCTGTCAAAAAGATTACATAGGAAGCTGATCTTTTCTGTTCTTACTTGTTCTGACAGTTTTCATTTACTTGTGCTGTTCTGATCTAGTTTTTCTTCATTAAACACCCTATTATTATATGAACTTAAGGTACAAAATACTGTACCTTGTGAACATCTTTTTTACCTCTGAGCAGATCACAGAAATGTTAAAGAAAAAATCTGTTACGTTTTTGCTCAGTTGTATCAGAGCTAAAAATGTTTATGCTCGGAGCTAAATGACTGAGAAAAAAAATGCGAATAGCGAAGTGAAGACAATTATTTATTTAATTCGTTTTTTTCTGATTTTGTAGACAACAACAAACATAGAATTTAAACTGGATTCTCAAGAAAGAAGCGCGTCTACTGTTAAATTGTTAAACATATGATTGGTAAAAAATTACATTTCAGTGCTCAGGTTTCAGGTTTGTTTCTTTATTAAATTGGAAGACTTTGAATATGATCTGCTCAGACCTTTGCCTTGACACAGCTATGATTTGCTCAGAGGTAAAAAGAAAAACGCCAATTATCAATTTCGTTTAGTTTTAATAAATAGTTTGTCTTAATTCAATTCATTTCCTTGTGGGGATGACTGAGGGATTTTTTTCTAAAGCACGTGGGTAAAAAGGGGATTTTTTACCATAGTCGTGGGTAAATGTCAGCTGAAAGTCTGGCAACACTGATTGAACCATTTTTTTAATGTTGAATGATCCATTTATCAAGGAAGGCTTGAAGCTTTATAAAATTTAGCTGCGACCAATAGGAGCGAAGAATTTGTGTAAAATGTGGAAAAAACGGCAAACAATACAATACAATCTACACTAATATATAAAGCTGAAGAGTTTGTTTGTTTGAACGCGGTAATCTCAGGAACTACTGGTTCGAATGGTATAATTCTTTTTGTGTTGGATGGTGCCTTAATCGACTTAGACATTAGGCTATTTAACATTAAGCTGTGACCAATAGCAGCGAAGAATCTGTGGAAAATGTGGAAAAAACGGCAAAAAATATACATTTTTCTGCGTTTTAACGCACTTATCTCAGGAACTACTGGTTCAAATGGTATAATTCTTTTTGTGTTGGATGGTGCCTTAATCGACTTAGACATTAGGCTATTTAACATTAAGCTGTGACCAATAGCAGCGAAAAATCTGTGGAAAATATGAAAAAAACGGCAAAAAATATACAGTTTTCTGCGTTTTAACGCGCTTATCTCAGGAACTGCTTTATGAAATTGAACAATTTTTTTAATGTTGAATGGTCCATTTATCAAGGAAGGCTTGAAGCTACATAAAATTTAGCTGCGACCAATAGGAGCGAAGAATTTGTGTAAAATGTGGAAAAAACGGCAAACAATACAATACAATACAATATAAAGTTCGTTTGAACGCGGTAATCTCAGGAACTACTATTTCGAATTGTAAAATTCTTTTTGTGTTGGATAGTCCATTAATCGAGAAAGGCTTTATTCTACTTAAAATTAAGCTGCGACCAATAGCAGCGAAGAATCTGTGGAAATGTGAGAACTGAGATTTTTTTCTGAGATCTCTGAGATGAAATTATTTTGGATTCGATTTCTCACTCAGCTATTTGACGTGGCTGACATATGTGCAGCAACAATTAGTAAGGTAACCATTAAATCTCAATGATAACTGAGAATTATGTTCCACCAAATGTTTTTGCCTCAGTCAAGGTGACATTGAGATCTCAGTGAGATGTTGTTAGGTGAAACTGGCCTAATAACTGCTCAAATTAGAATTTTGAGAGTTCAATTGATTTGTGAATGTGATTGATTGCACTATTTGTGCAGATTATTGTGTTTAAACAATATCATTTTATGTACTTCCTAACTAAAAAATATACTCAGTTTAATAGCCTTTTCCCACCGACTTGATTCAGCTTATTTGATTTATAAATCAAGAAAGCGTTCCCACTGAACTTTTTACTTAATTTAGCTTGACATTTATCACAATCTTGACATTTTTTTGAATTTTTCAATAAAATATATCAATATATGACACAAAAATTGAATTTTGACTGTCAAAAAGAAAAAAGAAATGAATTTGAAATGAATTTTATTCATTACTTGAGCATGAAATCATTCAGCCTGGAATCATCGAGGTGATTTATACCTAATTAAAAATAAAACAAGATAAATCACGTAATTAGAAATGATTGAAAATGTATGGCAAATCATGAAATTAATTATGTGATTTAGCTAAATCAAGTTAATTGAGCTAAATCACGTTGGTGGGAATAGGCTATTAAAAAAAAAAAAAATTTACTTAACGAAAAAAAACGATGCAGAAGCAAGAGAGATATTAGAATTAGGGAGAGTTCACCCAAGGGAATGCTTTAAGTATGAACAACTGAAAGGAATCATAAAAAATGCTCAAATTTTTCAAGTTCAAGAGAATTACGACCTAGGGAGAGTTGACTGCAATGCAATTTTACAATAACTTCCGAACGAAATTCCCACGCGCGCATGATGCACAAGTCGAGACGATACTCTGGCCGGTGGACGAGGGAGAGGCGGACAAAGTCGCGGGCAACTGCTAGTCAATTATAAGGCGAATAGTGAGCTCCATATATATCCAAGCGTTGGTTGAGGCAACGTAAACTTGTTCATGGTTAAGTGTCATATGTCCTATCATCCCTATTGGTAAATCCGATATTTAACTTAGACCAATGACAGGATTTTTCAACTCAGAGTCAAAAAGGCGCTACAGTGAATGAGAATACATGTGAATGATTGTTTTTTTTTTTTGCAGGGCTTATTTCAATTGCTTTTGAATCTTGTTAGCAGTAACTAAATCTGCGAACCTCAATCAAAGCATTCTTGACGTTCCTGAAAGAATACCCATTCCGAAATATGAACCAACTTCAGACACACTCGATTTTAAAATTGATTTACTGTCATATGCAGCTGCAACGTGTTGCATCACTTTATGGAAAACCACCAAAACACCGCTTAGCAACAAAAACTAACAAAAAATCATATTTTGTCTCTGTAACGGAATGAAACTTATCACCTGAGCTATACTCAGTTGAAAGAACAACTAACCCAAAAACAAGGAGCTCCAGTTTTCTTGCTCCGTTCCTCAATCCCAAAAATCTACCAAGTCAGTCATAGACTGTTAGCCCTCCGGGCAGCGGTCTGCACCCACGCTGATACTTGCTTTGTATTTTTCATTCTTGATAAATTGTAAAACCAGCCTGGTTTTTTGTTTTTTTCGAAGGCGAAAAATGTAAGTTACAATCAATTCCTTATGAAAAGAATCATTTAACTTACCATACAACAATTCTCCTATAGTGATTGGGTTGTGTGCTTGTTGTGCTGTTGGGTTGCCAAGTGAGGCTGACTTTCAATTTCAAATATTTAACCAAGCTCGAAGTAGAGTAGGTAGAGAGGGGCAGTTTAACGCATGCCTAGCCTTTCTTACCTATTGCCAGTTGCTTTGATAATGTGGCAACTTCTTGTGTCTTGTATGTGGAGCAAAGTAAATTTATCTCTAGGAGAAGCAACGTTTGAGGTATGTTGAAATGCTCAAGCATCATGCAACCAGTTTGAAGTGTTGCCACGGCTCCTAGCAGCACCTTAAACTATGTTCACTTAGAATGGAATATTTTGGTTTGAGATTTTTTGTTTCTTGCAATTTATAGTTGTGTGGGGAAAAAAATACGAATGCAATAAAATCGGAAGGCATTAATGGAAATTGTGCTCGTAAATTGTTATACTGCTTAATCTGTGAATTGTAGTAGCGATAGAAATAGAAGTAAAGTAGAAGTATTCTTGTTGGCTGCATACAAGTTTTTGTTTAGCTACAAGAATGAAGAAAGCACGAATTTGTTCCCTTAGTCAAATTCAGTACTGCTTTGATAGAGATTTTTACACGTGAGATGTGAAAAAAGGGATAGAACTTAGTTTTTTTAATCAAAAATAGACTGACATCTCAGTCGTTAGACCTTGACTCTTCTAAAGCTAAATAGCCCGTATTTATCTTGGTATAACATGGGTAGTCTCCATTTTCCTTTCATGCAAACGGCACCAAAAATCACTTACAGAAACTCCCCTCCCCTCTCCCCCCTTGACTTCTGAGTCCAAAGAAGCAATTCCCAAAGATGATTGTTCGTTTGAATTCAGCTGCTTCTTACATTAAATTCGGTTCCGCTATGATATTTCTTTCATCGCTTATATGGGTTGGGGTTCCTTCTTGAACCTCGTCCCTGTTGTGGCATTCGTCTATCTTTTCGGTTTTGGGAATTTAACAATCGCAATCGGTGATCATCTCTTCTTCCCGTAGTGCTTCGTTTGAAATATTCTAAGCCATATAAAGGCTTACATCATCAGCATCATATCGTTTGGACTGGATAATACAATTTCTCCCTTCATCTGGGCCACAACCGGGATTCGGTTCGGGCTTCCTTCAGCACATTATCATCCATGTATCCCAATTATTGACCGACCCACGACATCTGCTTCCCAAGGCTTTTGTCATCAAGTCTGCTCCGCGGTAGATTTGATATAGCTCGTCATTATATCGCCGCAATCGTCCTTCCTCGCAAACGGGGCCAACTATTCAATATAAGACTTTTCTCTTGAACGGGCCTAAAAGTTCAGTGTCTTTGGTTAAGCACCCAAATCTTGGATCCGTAAATGAGAACTGGCGTGAATATCACCTCATACAGCAGCAGTTTTTTAGAAATGGTAAGATTTTTGGATTTAAAGAGGCTTGAAAGACTAAAGTAGGTTCTGCAGGCTTTGAGCAGCCGCCCTCGTATTTCTTCTTCCATATTATATTGGGCTGCTACTACTGACCCAAGCTAATTAAAGGATCGCACTGCTTTAAACTCGTGCTTCTCTTCTTATACTTCATCTGCCAAAGTTTTCTGCAGACGACCGACGCGCCGGAAGCACAATCGATGTACAGCTTGTGGGTTCCTTCCAAAGATGTCAATGTCTTCTGCGTATGCCAATATAATTGGGTAGACTTGGTGACGGTATAGTCCTTTTTATATGTACCAGAATCACACCAGGTTGAAAAGGAGGCAGGCCAGTCCATCCCCTTGTCAGGTTCCATTCAAAATTTTAACGTATACCTTAATTTGGCTTGAAATATCATGGTCAACCTTGCCTCATGACTTCGTAAAGTTTTACGATGGCTATGCTGTCGTATGCGGCTTAAAGTCCATAAACAGATGTTTTGATGTTGAATTCTACACATTTTTCCATCTAAAAATCTGATCAGTTGTCCATAATTGCCAATTATGTTATATAGCGTATGGGGCTATCCGATCTTGTAGGATAGTGGAGAAATTGTAATTGTAATTGCTGTAATTGCTGCCATTTGAGACAACTCCTTTCCAGCCATCCGGCATTTCTTCCTATTCCCATACGTGCGCTAGTAGGTGAAGTGATGGTCCTCCACGATCAGCTCGGCTAGTATGCCATCATCAGCAGCTACAAAAACTACTAATTTACTATCAAAATGTGAATGGTCTCAGGACGAAGACCAACAAGGTCTATAAAAATAACAACAATATCCCCCATGATATTCTCATATTGACAGAAACTTGGTTGACTTCATCAATTATGGACACAGAGTTGTTTGACTCAAGTTATGAAATTTATCGCCGTGATCGTCATAGAGACTCTAATATTACAACTGTTGGTGGCGGTTTGTTGATCGCTGTTCGTCCTCACCTGACATGCAATCTAGTCAACGATTTCTTGGACCTTAACTTGGAAATTTTGTGTGTGAAATTGAAATTGACATCCAGTTATCTGTACATCAACGCTAGCTACATTCCTCCATCCTCAAATAATGACACTTATAGCAGATTCTTCGAATGCCTCGATTCCATAAGCGATATGTTGGAAACCTCGGACGAATTATTGATTGTTGGTGACTTTAATCTGCCTAATATTGAATGGACCAAATTACCTGACTTTAATATCTTTTCTGCGTGCAATTTATCTTCGTCCAATGAATCTCTATTGGTTGATGGATTGGCTTCCTTGGGACTCAGCCAAATAAATGGAATCAAAAATCAACATGAAAAGATTCTTGACCTGGTTTACTTTTCTGATGATAATTATTCTGATAGCACCGTTCTTGCATCCGACACCATACTTGTAAATGAAGATCGACACCATCCTGCACTTTCTATCGCTTTAAGTCTTAATTTTACTAGCTCTTTTAGTCATTGTAAGAATATGCATGAATTCAATTTTAAGAAATGTAATTTTGCTGATCTCTTTCGAATGCTTAGTCGTATTGATTGGAATAGTTTATTGAATAACGCTACTCTTGATGAAATGATTCTTCACTTTTATAAAACTCTTTTTGAATGTTTCTTAGAAACTATTCCTATACGTAGAAAAAGACACTTAAATTCTGCTCCACCGTGGTTTGACCCGCATGTTAAAACACTTAAAAATAGAAGAAACAAGTCATGGATCAAAATGAATAGGACTTGGAGCTACGAAGCTCAGAATGAGTATATTACTCACAGAGACGAATTCATTAATTACACGAATCTTCTATACTCTGACTACATATCTCAAACTGAAAATAATCTCAAGACTTATCCGCGAAAATTTTGGAAGTACGTTAACTGTAAGAGAAAATCTGACGGGTATCCTACTAATTTGAACTATCTTAATTCGGTCAGCCATATACCAGGTGAAATTGCAAGCATGTTTGCCAACTATTTTCAAAATTCATTTGATAATGACTCCTCGCATGACACTTACAATAATTTTGACATTAATGGTTTCTCACATTTAAATTCAATTGATTTTTCAATTTCTGAGGCGACTATACTCAAGTACATTCAAAATGTAGATGATTGCTTAAGTCCGGGTCCTGATGGTTTGCCTTCTTTTATGTTAAAAAAATGTGCAATATATATGTCTTATCCCTTATTTATTCTTTTTAACCAGTCTCTTAACTGTTCCGTATTCCCAACTCTTTGGAAGAATTCTTTTTTAATTCCTATTCATAAGAAAGGTATGAAAAATCAAGTGTTAAACTATAGGCCAATTGCTAAACTCTCAACTATACCAAAACTTTTTGAATCAATTATCTGTGATACGCTGACTTTTCACTGTTCGTCAATTTTATGTGAAAATCAACATGGTTTTACTAAAAAAAAGTCTACTGTGACGAATCTACTTCAGTTTACGACATATTGTATTGACGCATTCGAAAAAAAAGAACAAGTTGACTGTATATTTACCGACTTTACTAAAGCATTTGACAAACTTAACCATAAAGTTCTGTTGAGCAAATTAAGTGTAATTGGTCTGAATGAGAGATTTCTCAAATGGCTTTCTTCCTACCTTCATGATAGATTGTATAGTGTAGTCTTTAAAAATGAACGCTCAAAATATTTCAAAGTAAACTCTGGTGTACCTCAAGGTAGCCATCTAGGTCCTCTATTGTTTGTATTGTTTATCAATGACTTACCTTCTGTCTTAGTTAACTCTATGTCTCTAATTTATGCTGATGACGTGAAATTTTTTCGAAAAACCGACTCAATAAATGACTCTGATCTTCTTCAAGAAGATCTCAATAGATTTTGTAATTGGTGCAATAATAATGGTCTTGTCCTTAATATTGATAAATGTAAAACTATGTGTCTTACACGTAATAAAAATACTCTTGACTATTCTTATTTATTAAATTCGTCTGCTCTTTGTAAAGTCTCTAGTATTACTGACCTGGGTGTAGTGTTAGACTCAAAACTTTCTTTTACCAACCACTTTGACTACATAATTAATAAAGCTAATATGACTCTCGGTTTTATTAAAAGATTTGCACGTGAATTTCATGACCCATATGTTCTCAAATCCCTTTATGTCTCGTTTGTAAGATCTATTTTAGAATACGGATGTGTTGTTTGGGCGCCGTACTATGCAGTTCACATTAATAGATTGGAGTCAGTTCAAAGAAGATTCTTAAGATTTTGTCTTCGGTTTTTCAACTGGCCGGATAGGTTTAATTTACCACCTTGCATTGATCGACTCAAACTAATAGACCTTCCAACTTTATCATGTCATAGAGCGTATTTACAATTTTGCTTTATTGTCAATATTTTAAATGGAACGATTTCATCTCCAACGATTCTTTGTCGTTTTAATTATAATGTCAGTAACTATGCACTTAGAAGGCAGTTACCACTTAGCAATAATTTCAGCAGGTCAAACTACGGTATGAACAGTCCTTTAAATCTTTTAATTAATATTTTTAATAAGAATTATGATTTGATCAATTCAGTAAATGATAATTTAAAATCCTTTCACTTTAGATTCATTTTTTGTATTCAAAATCAATAACTAATTACATTCTTCAACTTAAATTATTATTGTTATGTATTTTTTAGTTTTTAAGCTTATCTGTAAGTTGTAAGTTGTAAGTGTAATCGTTAGTATTTAACGAAATTTAATAAATAAATCATTTGTTGTCCCAAAGCCGGTTAAAAGCTTTTTTGACTTCTTCAACGCTTGGTGGATATAGCAAGATGTGGTGATCTGGAATTGGTGGAGCCGTTCCTCAGTAAGCTGACCATTGGGCACCCATGGCTGCAGAGTGCCTTTGAGATCGGTGATTAGATTTCCTTCTCCGTCCTTAGAGTAGGTGCAACGTGGTGCTATGCAGCCTTATTAGTTATTACGTTTAGACGGCAGCTTGCATTCATCATCAAGCCAGTCACTCCGATATCTACGACCACTGCCTTAGAGGGAGTAGTAGTAAGTACTTAGCAGTACTAATGGCATTGTACTTTTCTTCAACGCCCTGCACTCTGAAATCAGGTCTTACTCTTCCCTTTTCATCGAGCTCTTATAGTCCAAGCGCCAGCCCATAGGTGTTCGTCATGTCACAATCAACAAATAATTGAATTGATTTAATTCCATTTATACAAACAATTAGACGTAGCAAGTGTTAGTGATTACATCACAAAAAAGGGTGACCTTGTTTGAAGGAAGTAATTTTCTAAAACAACATTATTTCTTCATTACCCTTAGCCCTCAATCTAAACGATCATAACTTGATACAAAGAAAATTCCAAAATGTCAAATCAACCTCAATCAAACTGACAGCTGAAATTTTGGTAACCAGTCGACCTCAATTGCAATCTGAAGAATGCACTTGCAACGCTACCAACTCAAAACATCTCATTATAGGAAAATGATGTCTGTCAGATGATTGAAGTGAAGAAAAAAAAAACCATTCAACAAGCTTCACCTCAATGAAGCAAGAAATTCAAGTGTACGAGTAGGCACATATTCTGTCCGGTTAAATGTCACGATTTATGTCATTACCACCCATCATGATGATGATATTGATATTGACTATGGTAATTGACAAATTTATTGACAGCACTACGTTTTGCAGTAGCAGCGTATGGAACCAGCAAATGCCTAAGGTCTGAGTAGGTACAGAGGTCCAAATTGAATGTCAGATTTTTTTCTGCCGGCTTTTTCGTGTTCGATTGACATGATGTTCCAACAAAATGAAGATATTTCATTCGAAATCGGAAAACAACAAACCCGCACAGCCCAACCACCTTCGTTCGATAAGACCTCGCAATTGAAATGGCGATGGATTATCAAAGAATGTTGGTATATTCGATTGCATATGGCTAACTAACACGACGACGACGACACACGGTGAGGCGACCGACGACCGACTGATGCACGCCGGTTTGGCGCCCAACGAGAGCCTTAACCTCCTTACAGATATGCAGTCGATCGGACAACGACAACAACGCGCGTGCTTATAAATTTTGTTGATTTAATTTCGCTTCGAAATCGAAATCTATGATGACAGAGCAGTCTTTTGCGACTTGATAGTAGAAGATGGAATTTTTTGACCTCCTCTCTGACGCTGGAAGCGGCTGTGTACGAAGCACGGCTCTGCAAACCAGTTCAAAAAGCCGAACAAGAAGAATGAGCTATCGTCTCACATTTGGTAGTTATTGGTGCACCACGGTGATGACTACTACAACAACCACGACGACGCGACGTACGATGCCCCTTTGGCTTAGTTTTGCGGTCCACAATACTGCATCGGCAATGGTATTAATTTCACCATTGCATTGCAAAAGAATGCAAGGTTGACCAGACGCAGGGACTGGTTGCGTAAACTTCACCGCCTCTCTACATCACATCTTTCGCTGATTGGTATAGATAGACGTTTACTACTTTACTTTAGCTACCGCGCTTGAGCACCTTTAGTACGCCCGAATCTTGATGGGTCTACGTATTAGAATCGTCGCCAGCGGGTAATCTGATGTCAGATGACCAATTTATTTATCGAGTGATGAAATTAATTAATGTTACAGCGAGGATTATAATTGCTTGGAGAGAAGCTGCAGGGCAATTTGAACGAAATTATTGTAAAAAGTGGAGTAACTGGTATTTTGTTGGTGTGATTTTTGTTCCATGGAATAGTTCGTTAAGCGTTTTCTGGCATTTGTGGAAGGATGTTTGGAGCCTATGTATGTTTAAACTAAGGTATGACTTGTTAAATTAAGATACGAAAATTTGAAATCATGGTCGCCATGGCTCCAAACACATTCATCAGAGTCTGCAGCTAAGAATTACCTTCGTTATTGAAAGAAAAAACACAGAAAAACGTTGCTATAGACGAAAGTCTGAAGACAAAAAAAAAATATGACCATGTCCAATTGTGAAGTTGTGCCTAAATCTTTAAGAAGCATTAATCACTCGAATTCATATCTTAATGCCAAGATGGTCAAGAAACTCGACGATTATTCTTTTCTTGTTCAAAAACAACTAAGCAATTAATCAACGATTAACCTTCAAGTAATACAAGTTAAAAGACCCTACAATGTTGCATAACATATCTACACAGTTGGTGACATTCAGGTTTGATTGCATACACTAAACAGAAGGCAAAACAAGTGCCTTTTGACAAATTCATTTACTATGAAATAAAGTAAGTTGACATTTACACTTTTATAGCTTCCTGTGGCAAGGTGTAGCATTTAAATTAATTGCAATAAAATAAATACATATTCTCAAGAGTCGAGTGATTTTTAAGCTAAGGATAGCTGTATTTTAAACCTTCATTAAGGTATTTATTTCTCAAACTTGTTCAATACCTCAATACCTCTTCGACCTCTCCCAAATAGTTAATGACGTACTTGGAATGGCAGAGATTCTTCTGTATACTGTGCAGTTGATAGAAATGCTTCATCTAGGTTTTTAAACCCTGGGGAAACAGCCGATAAGTAGGTTCGAAGTGTTAGTGTCTGTGTCTGCTAATTTCTGTTTACAAAAATTTTATGTTTGTAAGAATGTGACTGTACTCTTCCTTAAGTCGTTTCAATGTTCCTCCCCGTGTTCCCGTTCCTGGATGGCAATCGATTAATTCTTGAGAAGATTCTGGCAGTGAGGGAAAAAAATAACTAGATGGCCAACGGTCATCCAGGACTTCAGGAAACATCGAGGTGGTGAAAATGCCCATTTTGCAGGCTCCTCGGTTGCGTTTTGCGTGCACTTTTTACTTAATTCAATTCCAAAGCTTTAATTTAATTTAATTTATTGAATACTTAATACAAGCATTATCTTAATTCTAAGGTTGAAATTTAACATGATTAACAATAATATTTTACAAAGTCATAAAATTATAAATAAGTTAGATTGGTAAACTAAGAAGAGCATTTTTGAGTGAGGATTTGGAGAGGCAGGGATCAAAAATGTGAAAATTATTTGTTTTACGTAGCATTCTGGTCATAGGCTCATTTTGGCCATATATAGTCCGGTGAAAAGGGAGATGAAAAAAATTAACCGACCTCAAGCGACGTGGGTTGGTATTGATTGAAATCTTTTGAAGCAAAGATGGGCAGTCAATGTTTCCGGTTAACAGCTGATGTATAAAAATGATGTCAGCATTGTTGCGGCGAGTAAATAATGGATACATGTTCAACAGAAGAAGGCGAGATTCATAGGGTGGTAAATTAAAGGGATCTTCCCAGCCAGAACCAAGGTCACGAAGGGCAAAACGAATAAATCTACGCTGGACAGCTTCGATCCTTTGAATATGAACTTGATAGTGAGGACACCAAACTTGGGATGCATATTCAAGTATAGGTCTTACGAACGTTATATAAAGGGATTTAGTGACATATGGATCACAGAACTCCTTAGACCAGCGTTTAATAAATCCGAAAGTGGAATTAGCCTTATTAATAATATTGTCGATATGCGATTTAAAATTCAATTGCTTGTCAAATAATATGCCTAAATCAGAGATCGATGTTACTCTTAGAATAGGTTCACCATTGATAGTATAAGTTCTACAAGAAGCTGTAGAACACTTACGAGAAAACGTTATAGATTGACACTTATTAATATTAAGTTCAAGGTCATTCATTTGGCACCAAGTACTAAAGTTATTAATATCAGTTTGGAGTAGGTCAATATCCACGGAACAACATATTTCTCTGTAAATTTTCATATCGTCTGCATATATAAGTAGTTCAGCATTGGAAATAATTTTTTCAACGTCATTGGTAGTTAATATAAAAAGAAGAGGTCCGAGGTGGCTACCTTGGGGAACACCAGACGTTGCATTTATTTCCGTTGAAATGCAATTCCTAAACAAAACCCTGTACTGGCGATTATATAAGTAATATTGTATCCATGAGACAATAAGTGGTGGAAAGCCAAGTTTATTAAGTTTAAACAGAATAAGCTTGTGGGAGATTTTGTCAAAAGCCTTACTAAAATCTGTGGCTATTGAATCGACTTCCTTTCCACTTTCTAGAGCGCTCAAGCTAAAAGAAACAAATTCAATAAGATTTGTGGTGGTTGATCTTCCTTTAAGAAATCCATGTTGATTGGGCGAAAAGATAGGTTTGCAGTGGAAAAACATGTTGTCATAGAAGATACTTTCACAAAGTTTGGGGATGCAAGAAAGTTTAGCTATGGGTCGATAATTAGTTATTTCATTCTTGGGCCCCTTTTTGTGAACAGGAATAATAAAAGCTTCTTTCCAAACCTTAGGAAAAATGCGTGTTGAAATTGACAGTTGATATAAGACTGTTAAAGGTACTGCTAAACTATCAACACATTTCTTAAGCACTATTGGAGGAATAGCATCAGGACCAGAAGAGTAATCGTCTTTGAGTAAACCAATTTTTTGAATCACGATAGAGATATCAATATTAATTGAGCAAAAAGATGTTTGATTGCATGTGTTCATGTAATTAAAATAATTTTCATCGATTTCGAAATTGTTGGAAGAGAAAGATTGACTAAAAAATTCAGCGAAATGGTTTGAGATTGTAACAGGATCGGAAGATGAATAATCATGTAATTTAAAAACAGAAGGGTAACCATCGGACTTCCTTTTACTGTTTATAAAACGGATCTTGGCATGGCTCCAGCAGGACGAAGCCACGGCCCAAGCGGTAAGATTTTTAATTGAATTTTTGAAGGACCCTTTTGAAATTAGGTGTCCCATCAATGCTTATGCGAAATTTAGATGCCTCTCGAACCTTACATAAGGTGCAAAGGTGCTGGCAAAAATCCTCATTCAAACCATGCAAGTGGGTAACGGGCGGGCAATGTGTGCGCCTTTCGCGCAGTATGGAGATCAAACAAATTTAAATTGTGTCGCCGAATTGTTCGCAACTTTTCAATAGACACTAAAACGTTCGGAAACATAATTTATTCAGAGTTTAGAGGTTCCTAATTTCAAAAGTGGTATGTGCGTACTTTTTTCGAAAACCGTGCCGGAGAAAGAAAGGCTAGTCATTAACGAGCTCTTAATCCAAACAGAGTTTTAATAAAACGAAGCAATCGCACCAGGCCTTACAATGGAGTTGCATATTTTGGAAAAGCTGTCAAGCCAACTCAGGGGTGTAAACGGGTTGTCTACCTTGAGGCTGCCACTAGTAGTGTGAATGTCTTTGCCTCTAATAGCGGAAACCAATGCAAGAAGGAACTACCCGTCGTCAGTGGAACAGCTGTGACGCTCAGCTTTCCAACTGGCATGGCAGTTCCAAGCCCGTCTCATCGCCGTACCACCACTGTCTCGGACATCGCAAGCGAATCCAAGAAATTACACTCTATTTTGAGATGCTCGACGCGTGGAAATAACTCAACGGGTGAGGGTGCTCCCCCATCGTTTTGGCAGCGATAAGTTCACGAGGTGGATTCCCAACTGTATGTCACAGATCAGCATAATGCTACGAGAATTCTGATACCTTTGGTACTATACCGCGGAATGAAACCTGGACCAGATACGAAAACTCGACTGAGCCAGAGGTTTAAACAACATACTCCACATCAAAGCGTAATCGGTAACTAGAGGGCGATAAGCCCTATCATAAGATCATAGTTACGGTCATGATCAATGGGCAGAGGCTCACCTCGGTTTCAGATTTGTATTTTTTATTGAAGAGAATCCGGATCCTCTCCTGGGCACAATCGATGCAGGCTGGTACCAAAACCATATCAACTCATGGCCTGTTGAGATCAGAGACCTAACGATCTGTTCAGGCCTGTCTGAAGCCCAGCCGGGTGCTTCCTTGCTGAACAAGAGCACGAATTATAGTCCAGCACTTCACAACTGTCCAGACGTGATCTTTAAATTGATCGAACTTAGCAATCAAAAACTCCCTACTCAAGACTGGAAAGTCCCCAAGGGTTGAGAAGAAGACAGTGGGTCGCAATAGATGACTGGGAATCACTGACTCCACTGGCCACGACCGAAGCCGGTATTAAGTAACTAAACAAGTAATGCAAACATGAAGGTCGAAGCATTGATCTCGATCGACAGAATCTCCGACATGAAGATTGAAGACCCTAAGGTTTCAATCTGAACAAGGAAGCCCTACTTCAATCCTCTTCAAATGAAGAAGACGCTGAAAATACAGTTGGGAAGGGTGATCTAGCCAAGAGCAATGCTGTGATAAGTCCAGATTAATCTTCATCACTCCATCATGACCTCAGCCAACCTATTACTCCAATTGCATAAGACGAACGAAGACATCGTCCTAGCACTAGAGCCGTGGGTCACAAAATCCACAGCACGGCTTTTCTAGGTTCACCCTCGCTACCTTATGGTAATTGCAGCCTTGGAATTGTAAACCTGTAGGAATTATTAGGATTGTTGGAATAATTACATTTTCATCCATTCCTTCTCCTGTTAGCACAAACAATATTTCGTTAATGTTGTATGACGTTAAAAAAATGTATTAAGGCCAAATGCGATATTTTTCATGTCAACCATTTAATTGCGATCCCAATTCCCTCATAAATAAGCGCAAACCCTAGTCGTTTGCAAAACAGGAAGTCATCGAAAACAATTTTCTCTGCTGGTATATTTGAATTCGAGAAAAAGTCATTGTTCGTAATATTCATTGGGACGCAATCTCAGCCTCACCTAACAAAAATTTGCATTCACTTCGAACCTTGTGATAAATTTCGCTCTCTTTCTATAATTTCTGTCTTGATTTCCCTTTCCCCATTTCATCCGGAGTTACAATTTTATTGAATGTCTTGTATTCAAAACAGTTAACTCACCTCTGATACTTCAGCATGGCCCTCGGGAGGAGAAAATTACCATTGCCAGTCTCATCTAAGACATGATCTCGTTTGATACTTCCGCTGGCGGCGGCGGTAGAGGCTGTTGTGGTGGCGTTGGTGGCTGCACCAACAACAACGTTTGCAATTGAATTGCCTTCAAATAACTTTGCAAGCGTTATCGATCTACTACTGTTCGACGACACTTGATTTGACGATGCCGAACACTTGGCCTGCTTTTCAATATCCGCCAAGGTCTGCATAGAAGATCGTTTTCCCATCGAATGTGACGTCAAGAATGCTGAGATTCGCTTCAGATAGTTTCTCTTTGCATCCGCTGCTGTCCCTGCTGCCACAGCCGATGGATTTAAGGAACTACTACTAGAATTTGAGCTTCGACTCGATGAGGATTCCTTCGACTTCATCTGTGATGTCAACTGCTGATGAAGATGTGTATGATGAGATGAACTCTTCGAACTATGGCTAAATCCCGACAGAGGCGGTTCAGAGAACTTCGAGTGCGGATGAAGGTGGGCTAGGTGATTTCCATTCTGTTTTGCCGATGTTGGACAGTCGTCTTCATCTTCATCGTAGGGCAGAACTTCAATTGCATCAAAATCGTATGAATTGAAATAGGCCTGCTCTTTGGTGCGTTTGACTTTGGCCGCCTCGGAGGCATTGTGGTCGATATCGGCTGCTGAGATATTTCCCAGGGATGTCAGCTTAGATTTATTATCGCATGTTGGCATCGTATTAGTTGTCAAGAGAACTTAATCATTGGCTTCAATGGAATCTGCAAAAAGAAAAACAAACAAAAAATTAGTTTGTTTATCTTCTCAAGCTGTGTAAGACACGAGTGAAAAAATTAGGTGTGTTGCGCTTTATTTGTTTACCTTTTTTTACCACAAAAAAGAAAGAAAGTGAATGTTAAATATTTTAAGACCCGGTGACATAATAGCTTCCATGAATCGCCCGCCATTGGCTCACAATGGAATATGACGCGTTGACGTTTAGTTTCAAATCCACGCCCAAAGGCCATATAATCGTTGCTCGTATTGTGTCAACTTTAAAGACTTAATTAATGTGGGTATCAGCATAATCTCTGCAGAGAATGGAAGAGCCTAAGGCTGATGTATTCGGAACGTAATAATGTATTGTAGTCTAATTGAGTGCTGCTAATATAATTGATTATGCGAAAATTGTATCTTGAAAGCACAAGCACATGATGGATCGTTTGTATCTGAAGTTTTGCAGAAGGCTTTCAAAATAAGTTGGACTTGGTTATGTGTGGATTTTTTGAATTTCATTTGAATGCATTAACGATTTATTTATGTATGGCGTGGGTGGAATTGTGGGTATGAACTGTCATCTCATAGTTGCATCTCAATTAAGATGGAATATATTTATATAAACATTTAAGAGATTGGCTCACTCTTGTTGCTTGAATTTTATTTTCATTTTAGCTTCTTAGTCTGCTTAGCGTTAATGGCTCGATCACCGTACGATTATGTAGATATTAAAGCTATAGGGGTCATTTCATTTGTACCCCTTTCAGGGCAAAACGTATTAGCTACGTGAACAGAATCCAATCTATCGATATGAAATCCTAAACACAGATTTCATACCTACTATGCAATAATAGGAGGAGAACTTATAAGCTGTTAAGAACAGTAACGCACGGACCGAGAAACTCTTTTGACCAATGTTTAAAGAACCTTAACATAGGGCTTGATTTATTGACGATGTTGTAATAAAGTGTTTGCTGAACTCTACTTTTGATATAATAAGGACACGAGTTAAAACTCGTTTCTAACAGTTAACTGTTCTGTCTGGCATTTATCCGGGGTTAAATTTAAGGTGTTCTTGTTACAATATAAAGAAAAGCTGTGTACATACCACATTTAGTAAACGAATTTTATCATTTTTAACATTTCATCCACAAAAATTAGGATTTCAATGTTGTAATGGTGAATCATACTTAGCTGATTTTAACAAAAGAGATCATAAATGGCTTCCAAGTTAAGGTCTGGATTATGCATTTAAATTCTATGAAAGAGTATGGTGGTATGGTGTAATTCAAAAAATCAAATATCAGGAGTCTAACAGCCAGTAGAATAGAGAAGCTTTAAAACAGGGAGCAGGCTATCCTTTGAAAACTTTGGGAAAAAAGTGCAATTAACCTTACCAGATCAAGACTTCAAAACCGAATAAGGAACATTCAATATCGCCACTCTACTACGGATATATAAGACGACATACCATTACTTTGAAAACAAAATGTTAAATACCACCGACGAAAAATTGAGCATGGTTCATGAAGAAATTGTCTCCGCCTCTTATCTTTTTAAAGACGGTGAATACAGACTTACAAATACAGAGAAATTCCTCAACATCCAGCAGCAAGAACTTTAACTAGGGCTTTACGATATTCGATAAAAGTATCGGTATCGTATCGTATTGATGGTCGATACGATAATCGACACGTTATTCAGTTACTGCAATATTGATACGATAAACATGTTTATAATATTTGTCGATACTATCGTATCGTCGATAAACACTGACCGATAATTATCGAATATATCGTTATCTACTAAAAAAAATTCTATTCTCGACATTCCGTGCACAAAGTTCTACTTTCAATTGTATTTTCTAATAGCAATTAACTTGTTCTCGTGCTTCCGTTGTCGATTGTCTTTCAAAAAAGCCGATGAGCATCTTCTGGCTCTTATTAGCCGGTCGATAATTATTTTATACAATAAGCGGCTTCACAATATATTCAAAACAGCATTAAATCTTTAAATTCACTTAAACAATTTCAAAATAAAACAGTTCAAATTAGATTTAGTTTATGTTATCATTAGCACTTTTGTCGCACGTCCCGGGATGCACTTCTGGGTTATGGCCATTAAGAAAGGCTTTATTTTGATTGTAGTAATGGCTCGGTAACAGAGTCGATCGATTTAAACAATATTTCTTTGGCGGGCAATAACTGTTGTATTTTGAAGTTTATAGAGTCAACATCGATATTTTTTGCAGAAGATAATGATAAAACAACGTTTATCGAGTCAGCTGGTAGGATAAAAAGCCATTTCCTTATCAATGTTGACCAAAATCAGTTCAGCCGTTCACAGAAATAATTTATATGATAACACAAAGTTTAACGGGTAAGCTTGTAGGATAAAAAGTAAAAGATAACGCGTTAACTGAATTATTTAATCAATCATGATCCACAGGTACTTTCCTTGATGAGTGGAAAATTTCGGTCATAAGTCCCATGTTTAAATCTGGGAAAAAAGACAACATACAAAATTATAGACCAATTTCAAAATTGTCCATCATACCAAAGATGTTGGATTGTCTTGTCAAGGATATTTTTGTTGGTATTCTGGAAGGCCATGTAAGTGATTTTCAACACGGCTTTTGCAAAGGTAGATCTACGGTTTAGAACTTAGTAAAGTTTACAAATTTTTCAATAAATGCCTTGAAGAGAAATGGACAAGTTCACGTTGTATATACATAGTGAATTTACAAGAGTGAATTTAAACATTCTTCTTAAAAAACTTCGGTGTTATGGAATTTCAAACCCTTTGTTGGACTGGCTAAGATATCATCTGTTTAGACGTAAACAACTGGTGTTTTTGTGACGATATTGGTTCTAAGGAAGTTCTTTTTACTTCAGGAGTTCCTGAGGGAAGCCATTTAGGACCACCCATTTTCTTGCTCCATGTAAATGATATCGCTGATATGTTAAAATTTTGTAAATGTCTTTTATTTTTTGTAGAAATTTCAAACTCTGCTGATAGTTTGCGTAGGCAAAATGATCTTAATACGTTTTTTATCTGGTGCATTGCCCGTGGCTAAGTGGTTAGGTGCGTTGGCTGCTAAGCAAAACGTCGTGGGTTCGAGTCCTACTCGTGCTCATAAAGTTTTTATTTCATCTTTCACGGGTACTGCCTCTTGCGAAGAACTGACAGAACTTCCAAGAGTATCAACCTGTCATGAAAAAAAGCTTCTCAACTTTGCCGTACGGAATCGGCGTTAAATTGTAGGTCCCCTCAATTCTCCACACGCACTCAGAGCCACTTAGGCCTTGGCTCTTCAAGAGCTGTCGCGCCACTCTATTTATTTTTAACTGGTTCATTACAAATGATTTAAAACTCAACCTTGACAAATGCAGTAGTATGTCTTATAATAACCCTTGTTTGTTTCCAATTGTTCCTCTGTTTACTTTTGATAATGTTCAGATAAAAATTGTCCATGAAATTAGTGATCTTGGTGTAATATTTGATGAAAAACATTATTTTTATTTTCATATTAATTCAATAATTTCAAAGGCTAACTCATAGTTAGGATTTTTGAAAAGGAATTATTTTAAATTTAATGATCCATACACCCTTAGATCGCTTTATTATGGCATAGTAAGACCCTTTTTGGAATTATGCTTGTGTTGTGTGGAATCCAACAACTCAAAGCAAAATCTCTAAGATTGAAAGAGTTCAGAATATTTTTTTACGTTTTGATTTAAGACATTATTCTAAAGGTGTTCACAATGCAAGTTTTTCGTATCGTACTAAATGTCTTTTTCTAGGAATGCAACCTCTTGAATAACGCAGAGATATGTTTAGTGTAATGTTCGTTCGGGATGTTCTATGTTCTTATATTGATTGTTTAAGCTTGCTTTTAAAATTTAATGTTTATGCTCCTTCGCTTGCTTTAAGATTAAGGCCATTATTATTTGAAGTTTCACATAGAACTAATTATGGATTGCGAGAACCAATAAGCCATTGCTGTAAATTATTTATGTTTTACTGTTTAGACATAAGCATGGAGAGAAATATCGTTAAACGCTTATTATTAGCATATATTTAATAATAATATTGTATAGTTGAACTGATTTTTTTAAATTATTGTATTTTTATTTTTTTTTTCTATTTTTTTTCCTTTGAATTCAATTCTGTTGATGTATGGATATCGTGGAAATACAGGGTGCGGCAAGAAAACTTGCTGATTTGTTTTTGGTGCCAAGCGGGGGGGGGGGGGGAGTGGTCAGATGTGGGTGGAGAGTGCCTCATTTTTCAGGGGACTTCCTGAAATTTCATATACGCCGCAGTCAGTCGACATCATGCATTGGACGAAAGAGCAACGCGCATTTGACTGCGAGGCGTGCTTTTCCAACATAATTTCCACTCAACGTGCTTTCCGTACTCTCTTCAACATCCATCCCGCAGGTCGCGTTCCTGGCCGACAGTCGATTGTTTCGTGGGTGAAAACATTCAGGGAGAGCGGAAACGTGACGAAATCCCATCCAGCACACCGGAGAATCAGAATCATCGATATGCTTCAAAGAGTTCAGAGGAGCTTCGGAAATCGGGTATCTCAGTGTATCGAAAACGGAGGCCATAACTTGTCCGATATCATCTTTAAAATCATTTAATGAAAAATTCAGATCGTGTGTAACAAGAATAAACAAGTTTTGTAACGGTATGTCCACTACTTTTGGTTTTATTTCCTTTGAAAATCAGCAAGTTTTCTTGCCGCACCCTGTACTAATAAATAAGTAAAATAATTCATTCACGTCGATCCAGCCTAGTAGTTTTAGTATAGATAACGACTGCAGCGCCACGACTGTTGAAATTTTGTAAGCTGTACGATGCATTCAATTAATCTTTATCACCCCATCCAATATATTTTGTATCAAATCCTGTTTCTTTAATTATTTATTTTTTCTCGTTCATTACGCAATTTCATTCATTCTTAGAAACCCTGGATGAATTTTATTATTGTAACCTTCAAGTGTACCTACTTGTAAATATTATTTTTTATTTTATTTTCTAAATAATAAGCTTCTAACAGTTAAAAACCAATTACAAGAAGCATTTGAAATTAAGTTATTTAAGCACAGTAAATTCATAAAATTCATAAAAAATATATAATGCAAATAAAATGTATAAACTAGGAGGAATTAAAAGTGGAGAAATGACGTATAGAGGAAGAGTGACGTGGTACAATTCTCAATAACTGTGATTTAACAGTAATATCACTGGCTTGGTGCATTGCCAGAAATTCCTTGTTAATTGAATTGAAAAACGAAAACAGGAACGAGTTAATAAACGAAAAAAAATAAACAAATTAAATATAAAAGAAGTAATTTGTTTGTCGCAGTTAATTATATCCTTCATATAATTCATAGCTATCACCTTAATTTATCGTGTTGCCTTTATTTCTTCCTGTGCAATAAAAACAACATTTGTCTTAGAGACTTGATGACATTAATGTTCGAAAATGTAATCAAACCGCTGCTTCTAGTTCCTTACTACCTATTTTATAATTTAACAGCAAATTAAGAAACCTATTGATTTATATGAGGTTCAACCTTCTCACTTACGACTCTTTACTACACAATTGTTTTATAAGACATTCAAACAGAGTTCGAACTTCAGCTCTTTCGTTTGCTATGCGGTTCAGACTTACAGTGCTTGAAACACATATTTCGTGTTAATTGAGATTATTGAAGATTTCATAAAAAATTATGCTGTAAGACCACACCTTCCGTTTTTTAAAGTTCGATAACCCTATTCTCAAGGATTCTCCCATTTTAATTAAATAAACACTCTCAAATCTTCAAAGCTTACTTGAGATAAATGTTTTATTCCCACATATTTCTATTCGTATACAGCTCCAAATCAACGCCTTCACATACAAACCATTTAATGATCATTTTGAAAATCAAAACGGATCTGTAAAAAGCATTTATCTCCTAGTTATTAAATAAGATCGAACATCTTCCCAAGTTTAACTCTCTCTAATAAGATCTTAGATCATATCTGTCAAAATATGCCACTTAACAAAAAGATACTCAAATCCAATTGAAGATAATCACTTTTGTCTGCGGCCGCAACAATAATTATAATTACCCACGGCTACTTTGAAACCATAAAAAAAAAGATGTTTCTCCAAAAATCACAGATCTCATCAATTGAATTGCTCTTTAAGATACATTGTTAAATTAAACATCTGTTGAATCTTATTCTATTTCGATATACACAATGTTCGATTGTTCAATCTTATTTTATTTTTAGATGTTTCGCAATTTAGAGTGTTGTATTTGTTAATGGCTAACCCACATTGTGTGCCATGGTCGTTCGTGTCTCTGTCTATCTAGAATTTCGCATTAGAAACATACAAAATAATGTTCAAGAGACAACAGCAATAAGAAAAGTACTTAACCACTTATATTCCGTTGGCAGATGATTAACTTAAATTCTTTTGTTTTATTTTATTATTTGTCTTTCAATTTTTTTCCGCTGCAATGGTTTCCGCTCAGAAATTTAAAACACCAAACAAAAAACTACAAACATAAATTATAACTTTCAGCTTTAAATTTGTTCGTTGGAGTACCTTCGGGTGCTTGCTCATGGTGTACAGCTGTTTTGTACATATAAGGACTGCTAAGCGAGGTTGCCTAAATAGCTATGTTTAGATGCTGGATGGGGCAATCAATCATTATGCAAAGTATCATTGTTTAAAATATATATATGCACTTGAGTTCTTGAACAAGCAGAAGATTTGTGGAAACAAAAAAGGTTTTCTAATCACATTCAATGACAAATATGTGAATAGTGATTGCAGTCAAGCATGTCTAATTTAAGTGACAAGAACAAGAATTTATTGTAAATTGTGCATATTGTTGATATTTGTATATATATATTGTATTATTACCTGCTGGTTTTGAAAAGGGAATTGTCTTTAATATTCAGACGAAAATCAATTTTAATCACGATTAGCATTAGCAGCCGGTAACAATATGGAGGAAGAAATACGCGAGCTGCTGCTCAACTCTATCAGAACCTGGATTTAGTTCGTCACGGCTCTATAATTCCGTACTTTCATTTCTAAACTGATACTGTATAATTCGTGCGTTGGCTGCTAAGCAAAGCGTCGTGGGTTCGAGTACTATACTCGTGCCCATAGTTTTTATTTCATCTATCACGGGCACTGCCTCTTGCGAAGAACCGACAAAACTTCCAAGAGTATCAATCTGTCATGAAAAAGTGCTTCTCAACTTTGCCGTTCGGAATCGGCGTAAAGTTGTAGGTCCCCTCTATTCTTCCCACGCACCCAGAGAATTGTTGATGAAAGTAAGCCACTTAGGCCTTGGCTCTTCAAGAGCTGTCGCGCCACTCTATTACTTATTGTTATTACTGTATAATTCTTCGGATGATTTTTGGTAAAATCTGACTAAATGGAGAGTGAATGAGGGTTGCATACGCACACCAAGAAGTCTTCGTACCTCTTTTTCAAACCCCATAAGACTTCGGTGTAGAGAAAAAGTAGTGTGGAACAAAGGAAGCTCACTTTAAGTGAGTTAGTATCAACCTGAGAGAACTATTCATAAAACTATAACCAACCCAAAATTCCATAAATTCCAAAAAAAAAAAAAAATCAACAATATTCATTGTTAGTTTTTACAAACTCAATTAACTTGAATGTTTATTCAACACTTAAACATTCTTATTTTATTGCCATTTTACACAAAGATTCTCTGATGAATGCTAAGACTGCTCAAACATAAAATAAATAATTTTAATTGAATCCCATCGTTTGGATAGACAAGTGAATAAATTAGCACAACAAAACTCAAAACGAACGAATTATGTATAAACATTTAAAGTTAATAGTTGGAATTGCTTTCCATTAGACGGAACATGCGAACAAATAAATTTTAATTTCAAATCCCATTCACTTCCAATCGTACCCACAGATTTGCCGTAAACTATCTGTTGGATACATCGGAGTTATGTTTACAACTAAAAAAGATACATACATTTCTGTATAGCTATATAATTAATGTTCAACATAAGACGGAACTGTGAGACTACTGAACTTAATTCACACACTTCTCGTCATAACAATTGTTGATTGGGTTATTCAAATTCCAAAAGATATTGTTATGTTGTTATGAGATACATTTTTTTTGTTTAGTGGCGCGGGCGCCCTTCCGTGGTATTGATATCTTCGGGCAGACAGGTACTTCCTCATCTTCGTCCAATGATGCCGAACGTCGAGCTTTGATATGAGATGAGATGAGTTAAAAATATAATGAGCAGCAATTGAATGTTTGCAAAGGTTTTTTTTTTTTTTTTTTTGGCATGAGGTACGTTTTTGCAATGATTTTTCTGCTTGACACCACGTAATTAAGTTGCCAGGCCTGAGGCATTTTAGCATTAATACACATCTTCGATACGAAGGAATAAATTACAAAATAGACAGTGATTGATGAGAGTGTGGGCGATTTCATTAGATTTTGAAAAGCTTTTCTTTTCGTTTATTTTTGAAAAATTCCTGGGAATTTAAGGAATTGACAAATCTTTATGTTTGGTAAAAAGGAGGGGTGCGTATTAAGGAAAAGGAAATTTGCCAAAAAATAAGAGGTTGTCACTTATAGTTTTGACTGAGGAACAGAATTAATATTTATCGATGGCGGACC
Source organism: Sphaerophoria taeniata (assembly GCA_943590905.1). Lineage (NCBI taxonomy): Eukaryota > Metazoa > Arthropoda > Insecta > Diptera > Syrphidae > Sphaerophoria > Sphaerophoria taeniata. Next base: position 49,518,282 of record OX016540.1, read on the forward strand.
CCTCGCTTGTATAGCAGCGCTTCAACGCCTCCTGGAGCATAGGACAGCAACTTTAAACCTTCCCCTTGTCCCGTTTCGGAGCAACTGGCCTTAACTATGCTCACTATTAAATACCTTGAGACTGGGCTTCAGATGACCGCCATGCTGTTCTTGAAGAATCCAACGCCACTTTCGTTACGTCATGTCTACATCCAATTTCCTTTGTCCGGTTCTATTCCACAATTCAACGATGGATACGGTTTGCGACCATCGGATCTTCAAAATTGTTGAAAGTTGAGATTTGATACTTTGTTTTTAAATACTTTGTTTATTTTATTGTTATCAAATTGTTTGATTTTAGTCCGGTCAAATTAAACAAAAAAACAAGACTAAAGTTACATAAATTCCCACCAAGCTGAAAATTGGTGAGATTGTTTAAAATATCATTAAAAACAAAATGTGAAAGTTCCCCATCATTCCCCTGTACGGAAAATTTTTTATTCAAGGTCAAAGGTAAGAAAAATGGGTTTTTCGCGATTTTCAGCAAAACGGTAAGTTTTATCATAAAAATATTTGAACAACAATTGTAGATCATAAAATTATCTACAAGAAATATATTAATACTTTTTCTCTGCGAGCCACCGTTTTTGAGATATAACGATTCAAAAAGCACACGTTTCCTCGCCACCTATGAGGTTGTGTACTCAGCGCGTTTTTTTGTGTGGTTTCCACAGTAGGCCTTTTCGACGGGTAAGTTTTGAAACTATTGAAAAATAAAAGTCTTGAACGCCAGTTAATAGTGAAAACACGTGTTTATCCCTACCTATATTGGCTTGGTTATCAGCTAGACCCTACAGACTGAGGTTAGAAGTTGGTCAACAATTTATTAGAACCAGTGCACACTTTATTTCCACCTGCGCCGGAAAAACTGCTGAACTCGATTTTTTGCAACTGCAAAAAGGGATGCAGTGCTAAATGTGGTTGCAAAAAGGTCGGACTGTTCTGTTCTCCGGCATGTACGCATTGTCAAGGCCGGTTGTGCTCTAATATTGAATCACCAACAGTAGAGGATCCATTTGATTACAACGAGGCAACATGCGATACATCGCTATTAACGCAGTTAACATACACTCAGGATGAAGATGAAGAAGAACAAGAACAGGAAGAACAAGAACAAGAAGAACAAGAACAAGACGAACAAGAACAAGAAGATCAAGAAGAAGAACAAGAAGAAGATTTTGAATGTTACGACTCGGACGATTAAATTTCACTAGGTACTTTTAACTTAAATTGCTTTTATCTTTTCAATCTCTGCTAATATCCATTATTTTTCAATAGTTTCAAATTAAACAGGATCAAAACTGAACCGTGGAATAGGCCTACTGGGGACACCACAAAAAAAAACGCGCTGAGTACACTACCTCATAGGTGGCGAGGAAACGTGTGCATATTATGAAGATTACAACTTTTACAACTTTTTGAATCGTTATATCTCAAAAACGGTGGCTCGCAGAGAAAAAGTATTGATATATTTTTTTGTAGATAATTTTATGATCTACAATTGTTGTTCAAATATTTTTATGATAAAACTTACCGTTTTGCTGAAAATCGCGAAAAACCCATTTTTCTTACCTTTGACCTTGAATAAAAATTTTTCCGTACAGGGGAATGATGGGGAACTTTCACATTTTGTTTTTAATGATATTTTAAACAATCTTACCAACTTTCAGCTTGGTGGGAATTTATGTAACTTCGAATGCTTAAATTGACCGGACTATTTATTGAAAATAAATTTTATTGTTCAGAATCTTAAAACATCAGGTTATGGGCCTTATCACGATCTAAATACAAAATAATAAGGAAATTTTTATTGAGAAAAGATGTCTGAAACGAAATTCAGTATTGGAAAGCTTCGGGGAAGCGAAAACTTCGAAGACTGGAAATTTTCCGTTGAAGCTTATTTCCAAATGAAAGGACTTTGGATGGCTGTTTCTGATGGTAGTGAGACGGAGAAGGATGCAACGAAGCTCTTAAACGCAAAATCAGAGCTTATATTGCTTGTTGAAAGATCCATTTATCCTCATATAAGACATTGCAAAAGCGCTAAGGAGATTTGAGATTCTCTTCAGAAATTTTTTCAAGATTCTGGTCTTGTGAGGAGAGTTGGACTCATTCAAAAGTTTTGTTCTACAAAATTGAAAGATTTTTCTACCGTAGATGCGTACGTTAACGATGTGTTAAATACATCACACAAACTCAGGTCCGTTGGTCTTAACCTAGATAGGATCAATGCTTCTAGCTGGTCTTCCCGAAGAATACAAGCCAATGATAATGGGAATCCAAAGCTCTGGGATTCTTATTACAGGAGACAGTATTAAATGCGATGTTAGGATGTTTTTCAGTCACGGCTCTTGAAAAAGAAGAATGGTATTTCGATTCGGGAGCGTCAGCTCACATGTGCTCAAATAGTGCATGCTTTTCAAGTAAGATGGAAAATCTAAATTCTGAGGTAATTGTTGCAAATAATTCAAAAATGCAAGTGCAAGGTATAGGTAAAGTCGATATGAAGGTATCTATTTCGAGATCTTATAGAAGAAAATAAATTAGAAGTAGTATATTTGAAAACTGAAGAGATGCCTGCTGATGTTCTAACCAAAGGACTCCCTGCAACAAAACATAACAACTGTTGTACTCTCATTGGCATACAAGTATAAAAATCTAGTGGGGGTGTTGAAAGTTGAGATTTGATACTTTGTGTTTAAATACATTGTTTATTTTATTGTTATCAAATTGTTCTAATTTTTATATGTTTGATTTATTGAAAATAAATTTTATTACTGTTCAGAATCTTAAAACATCAAAAATATACCGCAGACAAGACAAAGAAAGCCTGTAGTCTACTCGAGATGATGACAGAGCATATCCATGTCCAGAAGCATCTACCAGCATAGATTTTGCATTTGTTTCGAAGAGTTTCAACTTGGTGCGTAACTTGAGTTTCACACAGAAGAAAGGATCAAGGTGCTATAAAGCTGCCCAGAAAATTAAAGTGCTAGAGCACCTCTATCATTCCTTGACGTAGAATTACTCGTTATGCTTGCGTTGATCTTTAAGCCAGCCAATTGATGACAAAAGACATCTCCTTGTCGCACTCCTGAACATCAAATAAGTCGGTTAGCTGTCTTATGTGCTAAACGAAACACATTGCTCTGTTATACGACTCATAACAGCAAACAAAATTTTCGACACACTGACCACCGCGAAACACCGCTTGGTGCACCCTTGAGGAAATAATAGTTGCCATCAATTTCGAAAGAAAAACGAACCTATGAGGTGCCCTTTATATACGGGAAAGTTATTGCAATAAGTCAAGTTTCAATTTTCGGACTGTGAAAGAGTCTTCAGCAAGGAACAATTAACTTTCCCTTCCGCTCTGAAAACAGTCGTCACATAACATTTTACAACAAATACTTAAATGAAGAAATATGAAAAAAGAAGTGGATATAAGCTTAAAGAAAATAGCCAGGGGCACTCCCTAAGTTAAGCCGAGATAAGAAAATAATATTTATCAGGCAAAAAATTTCTTCCAAAGCTTCGATTTAATGTGAATGTCAAAATATCTTGTACTTTTTGAGAAAAACACAATAACTGTTTGTTTATTACTAGCTGACCCTACAGACTTCGTACTGCCTCAACTCGGTTCGCCAAATCGAATTGCTCAATCTAGAAAACACTTAAAAATTAAAAATATTTCAATCCGTCAAAATCTTTGCCATCCGCTGATGAAATTCGACCATTAGGTTATTATCAAAATTGAAAAAACACTTACCAAAAATAGAAAGAAGCTAAATTGATAACCGAGTTGGTAAATCGAGTTGACACTGTAAGTGGAATTGCTCAGGACGGAGTTTTATATTAACATAAGTGGTAACTGATGTTCGAGTTCATAAGTTTGCTACTTTAACAACCACGAATGAAATAGCATTATTTGTCACTTGTAATAAATACACCACTGATTAGTATAGACTATAGAGTATATGTATTGATTTTGCGAATTGGAAATATAAAAAAAAACTACACAGATTAATCGATTTTTATTATTAAGAAAACTCAATATCTTCTAAATATCAAAGTGACTCTTAACTAAACTTTAATTCGGTAATTTACTAATGGTTCATTAAAGAGATTAATTAATTAATTTGAACATATACCTATCAATCAGAAACTAACGAACATAGGTAATGGCCTGAAGGTAATTATAATAAGAAACAACATTAGTACTCAATGATTTCTGACTGAACCAAAAAGAAAAAAAAACAATAATGATCAGCAAGAAATATTAGCAGCCATTTATTAAAATTTGCTAGCCATTGATTTAATGTTTCAATTAAATTTAATTAAAAAATTGTTTAAGATTTTATATATTAATTATAGGGTTATTCACGTACGTACCTACATATACCTATAATGTTGTTAGACAGATTCGTTGTTTGTTATATTAATGTGCAGGTTGCAGGTATTCTAATATAATCTTAAATCCTTAGGAAAGGCAGAAAAAACTCAAATATTTAATTTTTTTTAACTGTTAAAGTGTTTTGAGATTTCATTTGTAAATTTGGTTAGTGTTAGAATCAGTCGTAATAAATACTTTTAAAACCTATACTAGCTGACCAGACAAACGTTGTTTTACCATATAATTAATATCTGCTGAATTTCTAGGGTAGGAAATAAAAACGACTTGGTATACAAGTAGATAGATATATAAAAGCAATAAAACACCAAACATTTATATCACAATTCAAACTTTCAAATTATATGCAAATTCACAAATCATTTCAATCCATTTGCCCTTGCTATTGTTCGTTACTAATTGTCCATTTGCCGCAACTTGCCATTTGAAATGCTGATGGCTTCGACAATGTTTTTCATTAATTTTTCGATTACTAATCGTGTGCCGTTTCACATCCGTAATGCTGGGTTTAAATTTTAGAGATCTGCCATTTAGTGACGTTCACATTTGTATGTGAAAAAAGTATGGTAATTTGCCAATTAAAAAAGGCTGTGCTGATTTGGCTCAATTTTCGTGAAAAAACGACCGATTTCAGACAGTCATGTATCCCATAAGTCTCCAAATACTACAAGAATTACGATAAATTAAACTAGGTTTATGAATCGATCGTTGTAAGTCTAGAGGGCTAATCTCGAATTTCCCAACTTGTCCCACGGTTAGCCTTATTTTATACCTGTTCGTTTGTTGGTAAGCTATCTTTGATATTTATTTTTCCACCGGAATACAAAAACCAGAAACATTATTTATTGTATCGCTTTTCCCGCTTTAACAATTTCTTGAGGGCGTATAAGGCATAGGTGGACCTACAACTTTAAGTCGTGTTCAAAAGTCAGATGTGACAGTAGCACCTCCCCAAAGAAGTTTTATCAGTTATTTGCTCTAAGCAATACCCATGAAAGGTAAAATAAACTTTTATTCAAACATCTTGTGCAGTCCAAAATCTACATTCAGCCAATTTTACAATGTTAACTTAATTAAATTTCAAATTATTTTAATTATCCTATACCATCTTTTGGTTATCAAATGATTATGTCTCTAAAAACCATCACGTTATAAATTCACATCTTAAATTGCTAATTGTGACCTAAAACAAACAATAATTATTGTAATGAAATTCGTCGAAAACGAAAAAAATATTCGTTTGGAATCAAATTATTTTGAGAGACGCAGTTGCCCGTAGCTTAGATGGTTAGGTGCGTTGGCTGCTAAGCAGAACGTGTTGGGTTCGAGTCCTACTCGTGCCCATAAAGTTTTAATTTCATCTTTCACGGGTACTGCCTCTTGCGAAGGCCTGACAAAACTTCCAAGAGTATCAATCTGCCATGAAATAATGCTTCTCAACTTTGCCGTTCGGAATCGGCGTTAAATTGTAGGTCCTCTCAATTCTTCACACGCACTCAGAGAACTGTTGATGAGAGTAAGCCACCTAGGCCTTGGCTCTTCAAGAGCTGTCGCGCCACTCTATTTATTTTTTTATTTTTTTATTTAAGATTGACTTTAGGTCAATATTGTATGTATGTCATATTTGGAGAGAACCATAGTGTAGAGTAGTGAGCAGGTCGTTGATAAAGAAGGAAAACAAGAGAGGACCGAGGATCGAACCTTGAGGAACTCCTGCATTCGTGTGATGGAAAGATGAGAGCTTAGAGTTACATGATACAGCTTTAAACCGATTAGATTGAGAGGAATGTCTATATTCAGCACTTGTTCCCTTTTTAGGCACAGGTACATTGAATAGGAAAGATGATGTGAAGAGTTTTACGTCGGCACCTAGCATTTAAGCCTTATCCGACGTGTGACCATTCACATTGGTATCTGTTTATGAGTGTTGATATTCACTCTTAATCACACTGTTTGAAATTCATTGATATCAAACTTAATGCGTCCATTATTCCACCGCATTTAATATAATTTATTTCTTTTGTGATATTAAGTACCATTTTATTTCTTCCATGAAGAAACCATAATGGTAAATGTTTTTCTATCATTATAATCGGCCTTAGAAAAATCAGTGCAATTACCGAAAACGAATCTCTCGTCAACCACAGCCCCTCTGAAGCCACTAGGGGGTCTACCGCTACTGTAGTTGACATTTATATGATAGGCTATGAATGGGGCGCTCAACTACCCCAGAGTAACAATTATTTTCTAAACACCTGCTCGGTGTCTATTGTTTTTATTGTACTCTTGTGAATAAATTCACTTCTTACACTTTTCAATAGGTCTATTTCCTGCTTTGTTTTTATCATGGATTAACAAGGGATTCACAGGTGTCCCTGTCATGTAGCCTCTTGCCAGTTGTCAGGGCGGTCGAACAATTCTGGAAGACTACATGACTTTAAGCGTTAACCATTCGCCTAGACCGAAGTCTAGTTTCCAACCTGCACCAGCGCGGAGGTTGGTATTTCCGCACTTGAGCTTGGAAAAATATTTACTCGATATTGCAAAGTTACACTTTCTAAATAACTCACCCACTCTTCGCAGGGCATTGAATAGGAAAAGAAGAATCGTATTGAAAATGTATACAATGCAGTGTATAATATTTGGAAGGAGAATTTCAATATGTTCTAAGCCTTAGCCTACACATTTTGATTCAATTGAAAATATTGCATCTCCAACTACGAAACGAACATGTCTACATTACGAATAGTGTAACTGAGGTCAGAATTGTTTCGAAAGATTGGTGTGCTGTAGCTGTTGTTTGAGAATTGGCTTCGGGCAGCAAATTTCGAATTTAACCCCTCAACATCAATTCTAGGTGCACAACGACTTTGTTTACAAACACCCATGTCTTTGACCGTCTTTGAACTTAGAGGATCTATCAGCGGAAATTGTTTGTGAATAATAATTTAATTTTGCCATCTTAATCATGTTAACTACATTATTTCTAGCTCTTTTAAAGTCACTGTGCATATCTAAGCATCGAATTTTCTTCCATCGTTTATATGACTTTGTAGTTCATCCATGTGTGTAGGTACATACATAGAATCAAGATATTATTTTTTAAAAGCAATTATTGTTCCAAGATGAGTTTTATCTAAATTAAACTAAACAGATTAGGTCACTCATTTTGATTATTGATAACTTCAACTCTTGTTTTGAATTGCTCTTTAATTTAAAGGCGTTGGTATACTTGAATATTATGGACACAGATTTTCTCGAGTTGCTGTTTTCATCTTGTTAATTTTTGATTTTTTTCTTCAATTATTTTAAGCATAAACAACCAAAAAACAGAGCTTTTTACCTCCAGTTTCATTTACATTCCTTCTCATATTATTTTTGTAGATGATTCTTCTATTTGTGAACAAAATTCCAAAGCACAATGCAAAAGATAACAATTTCATCATATCTTTTGCCAATAATTTGACAATGATTTATCAAATGAATTATTCAAAGAGATTTCTTTATTTATTTATTTTTACATAAACAAAAACCAGAAAAAAAAACTACACAACCTTGCCCTTGATTTAGTCAAATAGTTTATCCAACACTAGACTTCCACTTTTCATATTTTTGAGCTGTCTCGCTTCACAGTTACATTCAAATGCAAAACTCATCTTTTGCTTGAACCAAAAACCAGATGGCGTGGAAAAGCGATACCTTAAGAGATTCTTCGACCAACAGAATGGCCATTAAAAAGATGTTAAATTAGGCACTGTTTGGAGGTCATTGTTTGTTATCGGACAACAATCTGATGGACAAACACACACACGACCAGACTGTCAGTCACTGCATGTAACGGACCTTGAGGCCATGCTTTGATTGAAGACGTCACAGTTCATCAGCTTCAAATAGAACGGGTTATGAAGTTCACTCGTAATTCAATTCTTGAAACCTGCTCGAACTTTTGATGTTTCGAATCACAATATAACTTTCTGTCAATTTGGACGCCCTGTCATTGTCGTGATAGAAAATGCTTGAATTCAGTCAATGGAGTATTTCCTGGAATTCGTTGAGCAATAATATAAATTGAGGAGAAATTTGCACTGTCACTCTGTTGTCTTCTTGTCAGGTACCTTATGATTATGACAAATGTTGGCATAACATGTCATTTCGAGGTATATCTGAAGATGAAGATTACGATAGCACGGCTGATTTTGCGGTGCAGGGAACTAACTTCACTGGGAATTAACTTCACATGGGAATTAACTTCATCTCAAGTGGGAACTATCTTCACTTTTTTTTGGTGAAGTTATATCCCAACTATGGTGGGAAATTACTTCATCAGAAAATTGTGTGAAGTTATTTCCCACCCGTTATTCATAGATTTTAAGAAAAACAATCAGCCTAATTAAAAACAAAAATCATGAATTCAATAATGCCATGTTTTTTATACAAAGGTCTTGAGTTCATAATTTGAGCTTCAGCTTTTATAAAAGCGAGCGCTTTTTGTATATTATTTGGACTAAATAATGGTTAAGCCAGGAGCTTTATATGAGGATTGGGATTGGTCCTCAGCTTTGGTATAGTATCGTGGATCTTTCTGCAGATTGCCCGCGTATAATGGAAACAACATCCTTTGAGGTCTGCTTCGGGAAATACAATGTAGAAGCGAGTCGAAATTTTTTTTTGCCAAACAGAGAAACAATTTGGTGTGTGAAAATAAAAAATCCGCTCGCTTTGCAGCTCTACAGTATAAATTAATTTCTCTTGCACAATTTGCACTAGCATTTTTTTTTGTACTATGATAATTTAAAGAAATATTTGACAGCATTTTCAAACAAAATTGGTAATTTGTATTTGAATTAATCAGCTTAGTTCATATTTTGTTGTAGCAGGAAATGAATAATTTTTTAACATTTGCACATTATCCTAAATCTACATTATGCCTCTATAGTTAAAAAAATTAAAAAAATCGGTCATCCGGTTTAGCTGGTTAGCAAATGTACAGAAAATAGCTATTCATTTATATAGATTCAAAAAATAAGATACTCTTAAAAAACCGAGACCAACTTCCAATGCTAGAAGATTTTTCAATGCAAACCTTAAAACAGAAAAGCATCAGGGACCCCACGAAATTTTCTTTCACCCCACCACTGGAAATAAATTTGTCGCATTGATTTTGATGCGAAAGTAAACTAATACAAAACATGATAATAATGGGTTACTCATATAAACATAAGTGAAATTAATTCCCACCTTCTGTAGGAAATAGCTTCACATCAATGTGAAGTTATTACCCACAGAAAAGTGAAGTAATATCCCACCATAGTTGGGATATAACTTCACCAGAAAAAAGTGAAGATAGTTCCCACTTGAGATGAAGTTAATTCCCATGTGAAGTTAATTCCCAGTGAAGTTAGTTCCCTGCACCTGATTTTGCACACGAGTGCAAAAAATCGAAGAGTTGTTTCGTTTGAAAATCGTGGGAATAGTAATTAGGAATTCCTTAATGCAGTCTTGTTATGCGATTGTTATTTCTTGTGCAAAGTTGAATGCACAACGAACATAAGGGAGGCGTGCAAATAATGCACGTTCTGAGATATCCAAAAGTCATTAGTGTTGATCCTCGAATAAGATCATTTCGCAATTATACATGTAATTTGTTAAAAAAAATATGAAAAACAGTCTCGATGATGATCAGGAATGCATGACATTTGGGACAAAGACGAAGTTACTTTCATGATTCATCTTGGCTGCATGCCTCAGGTCTAGGAATATATCAATTCAGATTGATCTTTTTCTCTTATTGAGATTCTTTTACATTTTTCAGTACTCTTACTTCTTTGAAAGCACTTAGTAAACTTAAAAATAACTTGATTAACATATATAATATCTTCAGATCTCCTCTTCGACGGCATAACTGATTTTAATGAAAGGGTCACAGTTGAGCTTCCTTGTTGTTGACCCAAAAAATCTTACCTTGAAGGACGAATTTTTGTAAAAAAAAACAACCATTTTCGCGAAAGTTGAGCAAAATCAGGCTAGTATTCCTCAATTAACAAATTAGCATACTTTTTACAAACAAATATGAATGCCAAAATCTCAACAGTTGTTGCCAGGGGTTAGGTTACCATGAATTCTATGGTTGGTCAAGCCATTTGGAGGACTTGAAAAAGTTCAGTAGGCGATACCCCAAGAGTTCGGACAACTAATTTGTTGAAGAAATATAGTTGCCTAAAAATGTTTTCCTAGTTTGGCAGAGTCCTGGACAGTGGCATAGGAAGTGAGCTCTTCTCGTTGCCGCAGCCTCTACATAGGTCGTCTTTGCTAAGCCCCATCTTTATTTTGTGGTAACCAAGTAGGTTATGTCCCATATTATCACGCTTATAAGGCATCTTCCGGAATATTTTTGAGAAGTAAGATCCTATCGTAATTCGGTCAGAGATCCCTGATTTTACCACAGGTTTCTAGGAGGTTCCATCTGTCATTTGGTTTTTGAATAACAATGTTACTTATATTTCGTTTTAATTCACATTTAGGGGACTTGGTGTCAAACAAATGATACAGTCTGCAATACAACGGAAGCTTTGAATTATCCAACAACTATTTCAACTTATTGGATTTGCCAACTGTATAATTTACAACTGAAGGGCGGAAATACGTAATTTAAACCCGGCACGGCTCTGCACGGAACGCAATCAATCATTGAACAATTGATGACAAAAAAATTGACGAAGCCAGCATTTTAAATACAAGTTCCGAGGTGAAATAATAATACATCATACCACGAATCTCAAATATTTCGCTAGCATCTATGCAAATGCTTTAAAGAGCGCTCTCCTTCAGCGAAAAGGAAATTCCTCACTCCAGGTTCTTAACTTGGATAGTCTTGATGAAATTGTCGAAAGAGCAATACCGGTGCAATATAAAACAGGTTATAACAACATTAACCGCTACAAGGAAAAATGTTATGACAAAGACTGTATGGATGCACGCAGAAGATCGTTGCCTGGGTAAGAATGTATAGCAGATAGGTACCCCAACACCATTTACTTCAAAGAAAATACCTTAACACTAACAAAGCCTACAAAGAATTACTGAGGAATAAAAGACAAACTTATGCTGTTCGAGATCTTGTTGGCTGTAGAAATATACGTGACTGCTGGAAGATTGTTCGCCAAATTTATAAAAAATCAAACAAAAAATTCACTCTACCAGTTAATATTGATAACATAGTCGAACATTTTCGAAATCTGACGGAAGCTAGTTATGACTCATCTTTTCAGTATGCCATCCCTTATCAACAGAACGAAGAGCTTGATGGACCTTTTTCTTGCTCGGAAGTTCAAACAGTGCTGAATGAGTTACAAAACAACAAGTCATCAGTATCTAACGGAATCCCTCAAGAGTAGTACAAATTCAGTACCACTCTTTTCGTTGAATACTTAACAAAAGCCTTGAACCAAGCATATGAAAGCGCTAGTATACCAAGCAGTTTCAAAGAAGCCATCATCTGTCCCATTTTCAAAAAAAAGGTGACCTGCTAATTAAAGAGTTATATCACTGCTGAATTCATCGATGAAAGTCTTAGCTAAACTACTATATAAACGTCTGTATAAATGGGTAGAGGAAAATAACTTGTTGAGTGAAGCACAAGCTGGTTTTCGTGAAAATCACTCTATAATCTATCTAATCAGTTTGTAGCAGAGATAGGGCTGAGGCAAGGCTGGGGCCTAAGCCCTCTACTTTTTGCTTTGTTTATCGACGACATAAGCTCTATAAGGAGGAGCTCGAGTTTCACCAGACTTTCTAATAAAAGTACTTATGTTTGCAGACGATATCGTTTTCGTTATGCTTTCAGAATCCACTGAAAGTCTCCAATTAATGATTAATTGTTCGAGTACTGCAATAAATGGAGACTTTAGGTGAACCTAGACAAGTCAAAAATTATTATTTTTCGCATTGGACGAGGACGAAATTGTCGCAACGAAAAATGGAAGTTTGGAGAAAACAACATCCATATCGTGAGTGAATATAATTATCTTGGTAAGCGGATTTCTAGGAATCTTAACATAAAAATTGGGTAAAGCAAAAATGCGTTAAATGCGATTTGGAGAAATGTGATGAACAGCAGAGATGTTCAATATGAAGCAAAATATCAAATTTACAAAACAACGGCCAAAGCGATAATGTTCTACAAGCTTGTTATAGGTATGGTCTTTGGTTTTACGCTGCTCAAGTCTGGGGACAAAAAGAATTTAAAGAAGTCGAACGGGTTCTTATATACTTTTTGAAACGTACGTTTAAACTACCCACCAGTACCGCTAACCATGTCCTTTTACTGGACACAGGTCTCTCTCCGTTGTTTATCTCAACTCTCTCTTAAAATGGATAATAGAAGATGGTGATCAGGAAAAAAATCTCTTGGTTTGAGTCTTGGAGTAATTAAGCCCAGTACGTCAGTACGATCGACACTCACTATCTCTTCAAGAGGCGTTTTTCTTTTTTACATCTGAACAGAGCTTGAACTGTCAAACGAAAAGTTGTGTTTCTTTTTTAGTTCAGAGTGTTCAGAGCATCAAAGTTGTGTTACTTTTTTCGTTCAGAGCACTGATTCTGAGTGTTCAGAGTTCGACGGCGCGCTCAGAAAAAAGAGACTGAGCGTAATGAACGAAATGCTGAGCGCAAGCGTGTTTTTCTCAAAACAATTGAAATGGTGGTGGAAACAAGTCGCTCAGGCAAAGATGATTAGTTTTATTTTGAATAATTATTTAATTATTTTATTTATTAATGAAAAAATGTTAATTTCAGCTTTCAAAAATACGAAGGGTCGATGTCTGAACTAAAAATGCTCAATTGCATTTCAAAATGAAATCCGAGCGTTCAGAAAATGTTCAGAGCTTCATTTGTTCAGAGCGTGTTCAGCAAGCTCTGAACACTCAGAGTTCGGAGCTCTGAACTAAAAAAGAAAAACGCCTAAGATGTATTGCACAGAGGAGGTATACCTAGACCTAGAGTAGCAAGTCGCAACTCAAGGCATTTTGCTCTCGTTCGACCTAAAAAATTAAATTTGATAAAATGTCCATATCAATTCGAATGTGTAGGTTTCTCAATGCATTTCAAATAGGAAGGCACCAATACATTTGCATTGATATGGAATTACACAGATTCACGGACATAAGAAAAGAGAGTAAACACAAAATTTTTTGGACTGTGATTAAAAAAAAAGGAGAACGAGTTGTGACTCTAGGTAATACCTCCTCTATGATGCATCGACTGACACATGGAAAAGCCAACTCTACAACCCAATCAGCTTAGCAGATGAAAAAAGCGGGAAGATCTTATTTGGTAGCCAGAAGCTCGTTTCATAGAAATATCTATGCACAGCTTGCGTACAACTTAGCAACTAATAATTATTTCAGGACGGAGTTTCCAACCGACCTTATGTCACTTGTTTTAAAAAACACGAGGAAAGATACTCCCCCTAAATTCCTCACAGAAGCGATTTACAAGAAACTTTCGACATGTGCAAACTTAGGGGAAGAGAGAACGTGTTTTATTTTATGGGTTAGATGTCCTTTGCTTGTAGAAACTAGGCGAAGCGTTTTTGGAAAGAACTATCTCAATAAAGGAACGTTTTTTGGTTTTCACTGTGACCTCACTTTGATAGCAAACATATTCTCCGATCGATATTTAATCGACCGTTGGTTCTGCTACCAAATATACTTAGATTATTGTATAGTTCCATTTGTGTATCCCAAATCTAACTATAAATCTTAGCTTCTTTAACCGAATTTTTCATTACTTTTCCTTACTTGACCTTCATTTAAGCCATTACCCATAAGACCCCAAACAATCACTATCATAAGCTAAAAGTTGCAAATGTTAAATATGCATTATCTTTATCATGATGATCATTTCACCTCACCTCATGAATTTTTCTCGTTTTCACAACTATGCGATTAACTTTAAAATTCATGTCAACACACCGCAGCAATAAGTTGACCCTCAGGTTAACGAACCAAGTCTCCGAATAATCGTATTATAGTGAACAAATCTGCAAGCTAGTTCATTTCAATTGAAGAGGAACCAATTTAAAATATTACAACATTCCATGCTCTTTCAACATCTGAGGAAAATTCCTTCAATCACATAATAACAATTATAAACTCTGATACGAAACCATCATCACAAAACAAAAGAATCGTTTTCAAGGCTTGATCTCGAATAGTCTTTGACTTCACTCTGATGGCTTGGTATTTGAGAGTTGGAAACATTAAAATTAATTTAGTTTTGAAAGCCCGAAGCAGACGCTATGTTACATGAAGTTTAAACTTCCTGAAGAATTGATGGAAGTGGAAGTGAATCTTGATGCTTCTTGGTCATTAGTTAGCTATAATTTGCATAAGAAATAATTAGGCACAGGTTTCGGTTTAAATGTTTTACTTGGTTGTTCATATTGTCTCGAAGAGTTGCCTTGTTCGGACAGTATGATTAATTGAGATCAAAGAAACCACTACAAAGAACGTAAGCCAGCCTCAGTTGAGTAACAATTTTAATGGAATGCAAAATGCTTTTATATTAAAGAGTAAGTAAAAGTAAGTGCAGTAGCACCATCCCTGGGAATGTTAAATCGTTCCGCTTACCTCAGTTTTCTTGTCTTGCGTTTATAACTATCCCTTTGTACGAAATGAGGTCACCAGTTTTCTCCTTATGCCACAACAAAATTCACCTCAAGTATTTTCAGTCAACTTATGCACATTCCACTTAAGACAACGTCACTGCAAGATTACATAACCAGCCGTCAGAAAAAAAGTCACAATCTTAAATATTCCATCACATTCTTTAAATCCGAGGGACCCATTTTCTGACCCATTTAGGCTTCTTTACGGCTCAAATTGGATTTTCCCAAAATAAAACAACAGCAAAAACCAAAGTCAAATTCTTATATTCACTTTCTTCCCACCTGCAGGTAATATTTTCAGGTAGACAATGAACTTGATTCACTTGCAGCAACAACACGATGAAGTCAGTTTTCCGTCATTCATAACACACCAGACATCACTTACGTAATTTAAAAAAAGTTGATGGTGGACAACGAAAATATCCGTGTCCTATAAAAATGTCGATGTTTCGTCAAAAGCAAAAACAAGATACAAATCACCTGCTATAAAATGCTCTTTCAAACAGCCGCATAGTTCAATCATTTTGCAACAAAAAGCTGGGCTTGACTTGATGTACGCGAACAAGTGTCAGTGTTGCCATTTAAGTGAATAGGTTAGTCGAAAGAAAAGTCAAACATCTTACATAATAGAGGGCAGCTCTGTAAATATAGTTGATTCTTTGGAATTCAAGTAATCTCTGTGTCCTACTTTGATGGATGCCAACGATAATGACTCGACGAAACCACAACTCTGTCATATCATACTAACCGCCATTGTGTTGGTTTTGTCAAAGTGACAGTCGTTTCAATTAATTTACTTGTGGATGCAATCATACAAAAATGTTTCTAGGCACCATACCAACTTGTTCAAGATAACTTTCATCTGATGACGAAATATTAGTAGATAAATGTTGTAAGCCGCCCTTCCGCCTGCACTTTCAGACCGCTTCACACTATTTTTCCCATAACACCGCCGACAAAAAAGTAGTCATTTTAAACAAATATTTGTTTCTCATTGATGAAACCGGGTCAACGCGTCTCAGTTGCAATTGTTTTGTGGGTAATTCGAAGGGTCTATAGCATCGGAGTCGGAGTGAACACATTTACATTATCTTCGAGACGGTATAGTGACTCTGTGACTTTAGTAAGTTGTTGATTCTTTTTGTTTTTGCTAATTTATTAACATTCCTGCTTTATTTTTTCCCATTTTGCTCGGCGGTGTCTTCGGGGGCAATATGAAGTAGTGAAAGCGAAAGTTGCAAAATTGCAAAAACAATATTGAATGCAAAAAAAAAACTTCAAGTGATTAGGTTAAACGAAAAAAAAAATATTACATAGTGGATGCTCGTTTGATTTTGGCCGATGGATGGATGACTATGGGGCATCGTTTGGTCTTTTAAATTTCAACGTAAGTGACAGCGGGACATTAATGTTCATTGTAAGGTTGTCAGAGGAATTTATGTTTGTTTTTTTGTTTTTATAACTTTAAGTTTGCGGAGCATTATGTTTTGAGCCATTGAAGTATTTGAGCTTTGGGCGATGTTCAAAATTTTATTAATTGATGCCAGGTGGAGAGATTCGAAAGATCATAACTATTTTTTACTTGCGAAGAGAACGAAAAGTCAATGTCTAAAATAATATAGTCGTTAATTTAATAATTTAACAGTCGTTTTAACGGTTCAATAGCCTTACCGCTCCATGGGGTAAGCCTTGACCTGGCTATGAAGCTAAGAGCTATGTGATCGATTCAGTTAGGCCAAACTACTTGGTGGACACCTTTACGGGATAATTCGACTTATTTGAAGCTCAGGCCGTAAAAGGAGCGGTTTTTCCGGCTCTTGCACTTCTTTCGATGAATCTTTCGATGTCAAAAAAGGACTCAGACAAGGCGATGCAATGTCATGCGATTTCTTTAAGATCTTGAGAAGATAGTGCAAAACTCCACCGTCAATACCAAAGGCACCATCTTCCAAAAGCCTGTTCAACTTCTCGCGTATGTCGAAGAATAACTCTTGCTAATCGCTGTTTCTTTGGGATACGAAAGCAATTGAGTGGAAGAGCCTTCTCTCGAGCAACTAAGGTAAGACTGTACAACACCCTCATCATCCCAGTCCTGCTGTATGGTGCAGAAGCATGGACCTTGAGCGGATGAATGTGCCTTAGGCTGTTTCGAGAGGAAGATCGTGACTCAGGTGGCGCACACAAGTGGAAGAGGACTTCAATCAGCTTGGAGTGCAAAACTGGAGACAGCAAGCTATAGGGACCGAGGGACAGTCCACAACGGACTGTATCGCCACCTTAAGTAAGTAAATAAGCCTTTAAGGGTTCGGAACCATTCCGTACGATTCTGAATTCGTTCACTTTGCACAAGATGACAGTTCTTGTTCATGTTCTGACAAAAAGAGAAAATCGAATTCCGGACCTGAATTCAGAACCAAAATCGGAATCGCGTATGTACAATGTACATGCAAACAAATGCACATACAGTGCCTTGCATAAGTATAACCGCACCTGAAAAAATGCGTTTTATAGAAAACCTACAATAGGAGTGACTCCTTACTATTTTTTTATTGAGTTGCATCACTGATCAAGCAAATTGAGAAGAAAATAAAGTACCGTTATTTCCGTTATTATTACTGTTATTCGAGTATGCCATATGGAATAACGAGATTTTAGTGTAGATTAATAGAAAGTCACTTACGGTTCTCCAATCCCGATTCATGCTTTGGCGGGCAAATTCCAAACTTTTTTGTTTGTGGGCTGCTGTTAGATTTGAAGCTGGCACCATTTTGCCCCGAACAATCACTCCGCTGCTTTTTAAAGCACGAGAAACGGTTGAAACCGAAACTGCTAAACCCAATTCGTCACGAAATTCCAGCAAAGAATGCACCGAATTGGATGCAGAATTGATTAAAAGCCTCTTGTCGCTACGTGTCAGCTGCTGCGGACGACCGGGTCTTATTTTTGTCCCATAAGATTCTGGATGTTTTAAAAAATTTCGAACGACAGGATCCGATCGTGAAATTAGTCTTCCAATAGCCCTAAGACTTAGGCCGCT
The DNA here is from genome assembly GCA_943590905.1 of Sphaerophoria taeniata. Classification (NCBI taxonomy): domain Eukaryota; kingdom Metazoa; phylum Arthropoda; class Insecta; order Diptera; family Syrphidae; genus Sphaerophoria; species Sphaerophoria taeniata. The sequence continues at coordinate 49,536,435 of OX016540.1, forward strand.
TGACCGAAAAGCCAAGATTTTGCGTTTTTCAATTTCGTTTAAATGCGTACCACGTGGCATTGTTGTTTTTTATTTGAAAGCACTTGACTGAATGCAGTTTCAAAGAGATTTGCATTGTGCGTCTGTTTTTAATTTTTAAACACCAGGAGAGGAAATAACGGTACTTTATTTTCTTCTCAATTTGCTTGATCAGTGATGCAACTCAATAAAAAAATAGTAAGGAGTCACTCCTATTGTTGGTTTTCTATAAAACGATTTTTTTCAGGTGCGGTTATACTTATGCAAGGCACTGTAGGTATGTACTATACTTACTTAGCCGGCTCCCAATCCATGTAGGATCTTGGCCTGAGACACAGCAGCCTTCTATCGAAAACGGTCTATCGCATGCATTCTCAAGTCGTCAAAACCAAACGCTCTGGCATTCGCAGTCACTTGGTTCTAGTCTTTGTATTGGATGTTCGGTCTTCCTGGTCGTCGCGAACTTGGGGGCTGCAAAAAGATGACTCTCTTAGATGGAGCATTGTCATCCATTCGAGGAGTTTTGAACCAAGCTGTTTGGCCTAACCAAAGAAGCAGCAGTTCGCTAGGCTAGGATTGATTTGGACCTTAGCCGATTTTCCGAGACGAATCCGCATTCAAATAGGTGCGTTCTTTGATGACAGCTGTAGTAAACGTCACATTTTTTTCTTTTCGTTGTTGCATCCCATTTCCTGAATCACAGTATCTAATAGCTTAAACTGCGTGAGGAGAGATTCAGGTTTTACCACCCGGCGTGTGTATGTGTAGTGTTCTTATATTACAGATGCAAACCCTAAATCCATAATCCGTTATCGTTCCGGGTCTGGCTGCCGTTTGATGGGGGGAAATTGTGCGAGGCATTACGTGTCTCTCTCATTATTTCAAAGTTTTTTTTACTGTGTCGGTGGGTTGTTAGCCTCGCACTAACCTCCAAATTTGTAGGGCCTTTGTAAAAGTACTGTTGTTGCTCCGTGTGCTTTTGTGCTTAAGTTTTATCAAGCTATATCTTAGAGATATAACCAGTACCGTATGAGGTAAAGTAAGCACTTGGTTTGTAGGAAAAGATACACCTTGCGCCCGCAGTTTCTATAGGACACCCAACCACCCTGTCTACTACTACCCAAATTGGACTTAACGCACTTAAAGTTGCACAGGCATCGAATCCAAATTTCGGTAGAAAATGTTTATAATTTGCAGACGTTCCTCGTTCCTTACCACGATGAAATTTTTGAGTTTATTAAATAAACTGACAATGGCAGTTCGTTGATTAGTAAAATATTGCGTTAACAAATAAAATTCAAAATTGTCAAGTCCCTATTGGAAAACCCTTATCGGAAATAACTCTATTTAAGATCTTGTGCCAGAAAAAAAAAAAAAAAACAAATTATAAAACCTTAAATACCCGCAATGATTCACAAAATCATATTTCTAATTCCATTTGACAATACAATGTCTTTTGGGTCGACTAAAAGGTCTTCTGTAAGTATATGACTCTTTCAGACGACTGAACAGATTTTGATGAAATATAATAGGGATCATCAAAAAACAATATTGTAATGTGTATACACTTTATTTATCTCATACGCTCTGTATCTCCTTCTATTGTAATGTCTAATACTAATGTGTATACTTTATTATCTCTTACTCTCTGTATCTCTTTCTATATTTAATGTACACACTTTTCTTACTCTCTTTACTTACTCTGTATCTCTTTCTTTATTTAATGTACATACTCTCTTTACTTAATATCGTTTAATTGTAGTAGTAAACACTCGTGAGGGGCAATAATTAATTAAGATTAAGAGAAACTTTTTGTTTAGCATTAAGAACGTTAGCCCCTACAAAAATCCCAGTATTTTCTCTCGAACATTCAGCTTCCCCAAGAACTAATAGGAACCAATAGTAGTTTCTAGAACCCATCATTTTTGATATAAATAGCCGTTTGGTGGCGAGGCGAATTAGTTGATTGTGAACTGTGATAAGTAAAGTACACTGTGTTTGAAAAGTTATAATTGAAAGTGTTGAATAAATAAGTTTGTGAGTGATTTGAATAAAGTGAATTTGTGTTTTATTTAAAAAGTGAATAAGTTTTAATTGTCGGACCAAGCCGAATATTACATTGGTGTCAGAATAAGGGATTAAAACTTATTGAGAATAAAACAGTGAACAGTGATTAAACTATTTTGTGTGAAATAGTGAAGTTAAAAAAAAAAAAAAAAAAAAAAAATGAGTAAAAATTTGAAAGACTTAACTGTCGCTGAGCTAAAGGCCGAATTAAGCAAACGTGGCTTAAGTGGGGCAGGAATTAAAAACGAACTCGTAAAACGGCTACAGGAATATCTGGAACAACAAAATGAAAATCCAGATACATTTGCTTTCGAAGTGGAAGCAAAATCGGAAGAGGTAAATGCAAATGCCGACTTATCTAACATGATGTCACTTCTTCTAGCCAAATTCGAGAAGAATGTTCGGGAGCAACTAGAAACTCAAAACAAGAATGTTCTGGAGCAACTAGAAACTCAAAGAAACGAGCAGAAGAACGAGCAAGAGAATGTCCTCAAGCAATTAGAAACTCAAAACAAGAATGTTCTGGAGCAACTAGAAACTCAAAGAAACGAGCAGAAGACCGAGCAAGAGAATGTCCTCAAACAACTGGAAACACAAAAGAATGATGTTCTAGAGCGTTTTGATGAACAGAAAAATCTTCTAGAAGGCAGGTTTGCGGACTTCGAAGAGAAAATCAATACTCTCGACGAGTGCGTTGGAAAACAAAATGCACGTATCGAGAAAATCGACGAACAAATCGATATCATCACAAAGGAACTGGAAAAAGTGCGAAAGATGAAAGCTCGAGAACCTTCTGGTGAGTGCTCAAGGAAGAGAGAAGTGAATCCTCCAAGCTTTGATGGTCAGATACCGTGGTCAATCTACAAGAAACAGTTTGAAGCAGCAGCGTTAACAAATGGCTGGGACGATGATGAAAAATACATTGCTCTTACGCTTGCCTTGAGAGGAGCAGCTGCTGAACTGCTACAAACCATCCCAGCAGAGAAGAACGGTGACTTCAAAGTTCTGGTAAACGCAATCGAACAGCGGTTTGGGGATAGCCACATGGCAGAAGTCTTCCGAGTTCAACTAAACAACAGGGCACAGAAAAGAGGTGAAACTCTGCAGCAGCTTCAGGCAGATATCGAGCGATTGGTTCACCTGGCATACCCAACAGCTGGCAACGAGATAATAAATCAACTTGCTGTTGAAGCCTTTGTGAGAGCTGTGGGCGATATAAAACTCCAAAGGGCTATTCGCACTGCCGGAAAGCAAACACTACCAGAAGCATTGGCTTTCGCTCTAACAATGGAAGCCGCAGAACAAGCTTCCCAAAACGTGCATCGCGTGAGAGAATTGGAAGTCCAAGAATGCTCTTGTCAGAAGGCTACTCTGGAAAGGAGTCAGCGAGACGGACAAGCACGATGCTGGAACTGCAACAAGACCGGGCATCTTCAACGACAGTGCAGATCACCGCGAAGAGGAACCGCATGCCAACACTGTGAACACAGAAATATGTCAACTGGTCAAAGTTACATCTACAACAATGTTGCTTCCCAAGTTGTTTCTCACCCCACCAACTTCGAGGGACAGAAGCTGGCTTCTAGTACCGATAGCTACAGAAACACCATCCAGGTTTCTCAAACGAAACGTGACAACAAGAGCCTGACCGTGGAAGCAAGTATAAACGGCAACAAATGTGTGGCTACCATCGACACCGGTGCCACGGCGTCCATTGTACGGCAGGACCTCGTTAAGAAGACATGGCTCCACAACACCAATAGCTATCGTCTAAGGACTGCAACTGGAGAAGCCGCAAAAGTCTATGGTGAGGTACGTCTTAAGATCCGGATGGCAGAGCTGGAATTCTCTCACCTGTTCCTGGTAGCAGATATATGCGACGAGTGCATTGTCGGCGTCGATTTCATGAAAGATCACGGAGTGATATTGGACATCGGGAACCAAGTCCTGAAATATCGAAACATCGAGATTCCGATGATCTATGGGATTCACTCGTATGAGACCTCGCTATCTGTGAAAACCGTCATTAAAGAAGATCTGACTTTGCCTGCTTCTTCAGAAGTATTCGTGTGGACGAAATTGAAGGGTAAGCCTGGAAGCCATCGATACCTCATGGTCGAACCAGCATCTGTAAAGTCCTCCCAAAACGTCACCATTGGGAAGACTCTTGTGAGACCTGTAAATAACATGGTTCCCGTACGAATACTGAACATCAAGCCGTACGAAGTTAAGCTTAGAAAAGGTGAGATTGTCGGACAATGCGAATCTGTATCAGCGATAACAAGAATCAATGAAGAAGAGTCAAGGCAAACCTCTAAGTCCGGAGAGCTGAGCTCCATAAAGACCAACATTCTCAAGTCATCAAATCTTGGTCACCAACAACGAAGAACTGCAGAAGGTCTCCTCGAAGAATTTGCAGACATCTTTTCGTCATCGCAAGGGAAATATGGCAGAACACAACTGGTTCAACATCGAATCAACACCGGGGATGCAAAGCCGATCCGTCAACCTGCAAGACGCCTTCCACTAGCCAAACAAGGTGAGGTTGAAGAACTGATAACCACCATGAAAGAAGAGGGTCTGATCGAAAACTCTAAAAGCCCTTGGGCGTCTCCAGTGGTCCTGGTAAAGAAGAAAGACGGATCAACCCGCTTTTGCGTAGACTATCGAAGGTTGAATGATGTGACCAAGAAGGATAGCTACCCTCTGCCTAGGATCAGTGATACTCTGGTCGCAATGGAAGGAGCACAATGGTTCTCAACGTTGGACTTGAAAAGTGGATACTGGCAAGTAGAAATCCATCCTGAAGACAAAGAGAAGACAGCGTTCTCGACAGGAAACGGACTGTGGCAGTTCAAAGTGATGCCTTTTGGACTGTGCAATGCTCCAGCGACTTTTGAGCGCCTTATGGAATGTGTCCTGCAAGGACTCACATGGAAGTCTTGCCTGGTCTATTTGGATGACGTCATCGTATACGGGAAAACATTTGACGAACATTGCACAAATCTGAGAGCCGTGTTTCAAAGACTTCGAGAAGCCCACCTCAAGCTCAATCCAGAAAAGTGTTCACTCTTCAAAACCGAAGTGAAATACCTGGGACATATCATCTCATCCCAAGGAGTTAAGACGGATCCTGATAAGGTTGACACCTTGAAGAATTGGCCAACACCACAGGACAAACACCAACTCCGAAGCTTTCTGGGTCTAGCCACCTACTATAGGCGCTTCGTCAAAAACTTTGCTGAGATCGCCAAGAGTCTACATCAGCTAACGGAAAAGGGAAAGCAGTTTAAATGGTCAGGTGAGTGCGAGCGCAGCTTTCAAGAGCTCAAGCAACGCTTGTGTAATGCACCAGTGCTGACCTATCCGACTCCCGGAAAACCGTTCATCATTGACGCTGATGCCAGCAATGTCGGGATTGGTGCCGTACTATCACAAGTACATAATGGTGAAGAAAAGGTAATTGCCTATTACAGCAAGGTACTCTCAAAGTCAGAAAGAAACTATTGTGTGACCAGAAGAGAACTTCTTGCACTGATCTTGGCAACAAAGCACTTCCATAAGTATCTCTATGGACAGAAGTTTCTTCTCCGAACCGACCATGGAGCACTAAACTGGCTTTTGAATTTCAAGAATCCAGAGGGTCAAGTGGCGAGATGGATTGAGAGGCTGCAGACGTACGATTATGAAATTCAACATCGGAAGGGGAAGCTTCACTCAAATGCTGATGCACTGTCTCGGAGACCATGTAAGCAAGACTGTAAGCATTGCAGACGCCAAGAAGAAAAAGAAGTGGTCACTGTCCTACGAACCAGAACCGATCCCATTTATGGCTGGAGCAACGACGAGTTGAGGAAGGCTCAACAAGAGGACCCAGATATTGAACCCATCCTCGCATGCAAGGAACACCAGGAAAAACCAGAATGGGCTGATATCTCCGACAGAAGTCCGGCTCTAAAGGCCTATTGGGCACAGTGGGACTCATTGCATGTCCAAGAAGGTGTCCTTCGACGTAAATGGGAATCAGCAGATGGAAAGTCCTATGTAATGCAGCTAGTCTTGCCGAGATCGAAGATTGTGGACGTTCTGCGAGAGATGCATGATGGAGTTTCGGGAGGCCATCTAGGAGTAAACAAGACGCTAGAAAAGGTTCGACAACGATTCTATTGGCTACATGCAAGGGAAGATGTCGAGAGGTGGTGCCGAAAATGTGATACCTGTGCTGCCACCAAAGGCCCGAACAAAAAGAATCACAGCCAAATGCAGCAGTATAATGTCGGATCACCCTTTGAAAGGATTGCAATAGACGTGGCGGGTCCATTTCCGGAAACAAATAATGGAAATCGTTATATTCTGGTCGTCATGGATTACTTCAGCAAGTGGCCTGAAGCATACGCCATTCCGAATCAAGAAGCCAAAACAGTCGCAGACCAAATTGTGTTCAACTGGGTGAGCAGATTCGGTGTTCCATTAGAACTGCATTCCGACCAAGGAAGGAATTTTGAATCAAACATATTCCAGGAAGTTTGTGGGCTTCTTCACATCAAGAAGACAAGAACAACACCACTCCACCCACAATCTGATGGCATGGTCGAACGGTTCAACCGAACCCTTAAGGAACATCTTTGCAAAGTTGTGGACGACAACCAGCGAGATTGGGACCGACACATTCCACTATTTTTGATGGCGTATCGAAGTGCAAGACATAGCTCAACTGGCCATACACCGTCTGAGATTTTGATGGGAAGGAACATCAGATTGCCGAGTGAAATTAAATTTGGATGTCCCACGTCGGAACCGCAAGCCGAGGATGACTACTTGGATGACCTCAGAGAAAGACTCCTTCAGATCCACGACGATACTAGGTCAAAAATAAAGATGTTCAGTGACCGAATGAAGACACGCTACGATATACGAGCGACAACAACAGAGTTCCAAGCAGGAGATCGAGTGTGGCTTTACAATCCCCATCGACAAAAAGGGTTGTCACCGAAACTTCAACGGGACTGGGAAGGTCCATATACAGTGATTAGCAAAATCAACGACGTCGTGTACCGGATACAAAAAGGAGTCAGAGGTAAACTTAAAGTCGTACATCGCGACCGACTACATCGCTACAGTGGTGATGAAGATGATGGATTTGTTCGGGACGATCAATCCTAAGGAGGGGGCAATGTAATGTGTATACACTTTATTTATCTCATACGCTCTGTATCTCCTTCTATTGTAATGTCTAATACTAATGTGTATACTTTATTATCTCTTACTCTCTGTATCTCTTTCTATATTTAATGTACACACTTTTCTTACTCTCTTTACTTACTCTGTATCTCTTTCTTTATTTAATGTACATACTCTCTTTACTTAATATCGTTTAATTGTAGTAGTAAACACTCGTGAGGGGCAATAATTAATTAAGATTAAGAGAAACTTTTTGTTTAGCATTAAGAACGTTAGCCCCTACAAAAATCCCAGTATTTTCTCTCGAACATTCAGCTTCCCCAAGAACTAATAGGAACCAATAGTAGTTTCTAGAACCCATCATTTTTGATATAAATAGCCGTTTGGTGGCGAGGCGAATTAGTTGATTGTGAACTGTGATAAGTAAAGTACACTGTGTTTGAAAAGTTATAATTGAAAGTGTTGAATAAATAAGTTTGTGAGTGATTTGAATAAAGTGAATTTGTGTTTTATTTAAAAAGTGAATAAGTTTTAATTGTCGGACCAAGCCGAATATTACAATATTATGAAGCTTACCGCTAGCGGAGACAATAACCAGGTGAACACAACCGCGAATAATCAAACGCCTACAAATATGCAACGAAATTTAAACAGAGATTCTGCTTGAAAAAGAAACGTCTGCCAGGTTAAAAACAGTAAGTCGTATAGCGAAATTAATTTAGAATTAGATGTAAGTACTTTGAATATATTATCTTATAATGTAGGTGGATTAAGAAATAAACTACTTTTTCCATCTTTTTTTAACTATGTAAACAGCTTTGATTATTTCTTTCTTTGTGAAACACATGTAATGCTGAACAATTATGTTGAGTTTGAAAAGTTTTTCATAGGATTTAAATTATTTTGGATCCCAGCAACACGAGTACATACTCGTGGGCGGGCAATTGGTGGATATCTTTTTGGGTATAAGTCAGTCTATACTAATTGTAGTTTTATAACCATCGAAAACCAACCAGCCTTAAAAATTACTATTTTGGATGAAATGTATTACATTTTTCCAATATATTTGAATTGTAATAATTGGGAGCAGGATTTTTCAAGTTTAAATAATTTATTAAATAATTTAAATCACAGTAACATAATGTTAATTGGAGATTTTAATGCGCGAATGGGAGAAGAACAGATACAAAGTGATAGGATGTTCTTCAATGAGCAATTTAAACTGACAAGACATTCAAAAGACAAAATTATTAACCGAAACGGAAACAAACTGCTGGAGCTCTTCCAAAATTTTGACATTTATATACTCAATGGTTCAATTAACGGGGACATTTTAGGGGAGCTGACCTTTGTCGGAGGCCCAGGTGCGTCTGTGGCGGACTATTGTGGTATATCTGGTAAATGGTTCGAGAGTATTTTAGATTTCAATGTGGGTACATTAACTTTTTCAGACCATATGCCCATAACAGTCACAATAACAAAACAAAAAGTTAGATCAGAAAACGATATTGGTCTTTTAGCTAGGCTTTTTTTGGAAAGAACAAGAGAAGGAAAATTATCATGCGAGATTAGGTGAACTTACCCTGCAAACAGATTTGAGTCAAAAAAGTATTTGTCAGCAGATTGAAATCTTCATCGACTCTATTAAAAATTCAGCGCATCTAACGGAAAGAAGGTACGTAGCACGAGGAAAGCAAAAATGGTTCGACACAGATTGTGAGAAAGCTAGAGCAAAGTCCTTCAATCTCTTGAAGCTAGCAAAGATGCGAAATGGAGATTTTTTTCGTAAATCTTATGTTCAAGCTAACTCGTATTATAAAGAACTGTGTAAAACAAAAAAAAATGAGTACTTTTCAGGAATTGCAAGGAATTTAAACGGTGTAAGGGATTCGGCTCAGTTCTGGAAAGTTGTGAGAGAACTGAATGGAAATAAATTTAAGATAGGAAAAACTTTGGACGCCAACATATTGGCTGATTATTTTAAGAATCTATTAAATCCTATATGTATCCCAGAACCAATACATTTTGCTGAAAACTTAGTGACTGTAAACGTGTTGGATCAGGATATCAACTTAGGTGAGATACGGATCGTTTTAAACAAAGCCAAGGACAATAAAGCGCCAGGAGATGACAGGGTTCCCTATGAATTCTTCAAAAATGCTCCCAATATTTTTTTAGAAAATCTAGCTAAGACATATTCGCAAATACTGCGTACAGCTGAAGTGCCAGAAAGTTTTAAAAAATCTATAATCTTCCCAATATACAAAAAAGGTGACGTAAATAATGTTGAAAATTATAGAGGCATTTCTTTCATGAATGTTATTGCGAAAATATTTACAGGAATCATCTTAAATAGGCTGGAAGTTTGGGTGAAAGAAAACAGACTACTTAATGAATTTCAAGCTGGCTTTCGTGCAGGATACTCAACGATTGATCACATTTTTGTTATACGAAACATAGTCGACTACTACCTTCAAAACGGGAAAAAATTGTATGCTCTATTTATCGATTTTAAGGCAGCTTTTGACAGTATTGATCGTGGAGCACTGTTTTATAAATTGAACGTTTTAGGAATATCGTCTAAAATTTTACATGTTTAAAAAAAATTATATGAGAACACTTTGTCTGCGGTATGGGATGGCGAAAAAATATCAGAATGGTTTAGAACTGTAAGCGGAGTGCGGCAAGGATGCTTGTTATCACCCTTGCTGTTTGCACTATTCATTAATGATCTAGTCGATGCCTTGCCAAACGGTATTCGAGTTGCAGGAATCACCATAAAATGCCTTCTATATGCCGATGATTTAGTGTTATTTGCAGATTCGCCGGAAAGCCTCCAGCTCATGATAAATAAATTAAGTAGTTATTGCAAAATGTGGAATTTGGTGATAAATACTGCAAAGTCCAAGGTTATGATCTTCAGATCAGGAAGAGGTAGGCATTGTAGAAATGAAAGATGGGTTCTGAACAGAGAAAACATTGAAGTCGTTGATGAGTATAATTACCTGGGTATGATACTCACACCTAGCCTTAACCCAAAAAAACACTTCCAGGTAAAGCTTAAATCTTCAATGGCTGCAATAAACTCCACGTGGAAAAGTCTGTTTAGGAACAAGAATGTTGCGCATAGCGTTAAATTTAAAGTTTTTGAAGCTGCTCTTAGATCGATAATGACGTATGGCTGTCAAGTATGGGGAGATCAGCAGTATGACGAGGTAGAAAAGTTGCAACGGTTTTTTCTGAAAAAAACCTTTGGTTTACCACAGTCAACTCCAAATTATATGCTACTTCTTGAAACTGGCCTTTCACCTACATATCTTTTCACTCTAAGAATGCATTTTGAATACATCACAAAAGCATTAGCCTATGATGATAATCGACTTCCGAAAATACTAGCGAAACACAGCATACACAAAAATATTAGCTGGTTTAAGAAATGGGAGGACGTATTCCTGCTGTGTGGGGCTACATTAAACTCTGTAGATATCCAGGATGCATCGCTAAGGGAAACATTAAAAAAACATCCTTGAATCAATGGATGCACGGATAAGAGTAGACCTAATAGAAGAAGCCAAAGGCTCATCACGTCGATCACTGTACCCAAAACTTGAATATAATTTAAATGAACTTAATTATTTCACTGACAATTTGAGCGTGTTTGAAATCTCTAATATTTTCCGCATTAGGGGAGAGCTCCTTGATTTGAATTATATACCATATTTTAAGGACCGGAATACATTTTGCTCACTGTGTAACTTGCAAGAACAAGAAACATCTTACCACTTTCTATCCGTGTGCCCGATTTTAAAAGAACTAAGATTCGTTTACTTTAAAAAATCAAAATTAAGTGAAGAAGAATCCATTAGTATCTTAAATGGACAGAACTGGAAACTTCTTGCCCAATTCTGCATTGAAACCCTAAGGTATAGAAAAGATTTTTGTTTCTTAGATTAGAAAAAAAAACATTTTTGTTTCAGCAATTATTATGCATTTAAATATACATGTATAATTTATCAAAGATATTCATATATACATTAAAGCACCTACTAGTAAAAATGATTACAGAATTACATACATTTTTGCACTTTAAAATTTCAAATAAAATTGTAAATTGTTTTCTTTTTAATTATAAAAAAAAATGTTAAAAATTAAATGAGTTGGCATCTGGCAGACGGTTTCTAACCATGGCCATATTTTATTTATTAAACATCTTTTTGTTAATTTTATATTTGAATTGAAAAAATAAACTAACTAACTAACTAACTAATAGGAGCAACTAAATGTTCGATTTGCTAATCCAGTTTAAATGATAATGTCATTTTTTTAGGAACTCTATTCTTTACAAGAAAATTAAACAAATCATGATTTATCGAAGACATTGAGAACAGCTTAAAGCAAATTGAGATTGATCTCAATCTATTTCCGTTGATATGAAGATAGTGGCGTAACAGCGGCTAACTTGTACCATTCATTTATGTTTTATTACATTAACTTCTTTGGTTGACACAAATACTAAATCGCAACCAACAAGACGTCGCGTCGCGTCTGTCTGTCTTTCGCTCTACATGGCTTAGATTAGCTTATACAGGTTTTTGGACTTTGGAGGCACGGTCGGTCTTGAGAACTCGTATCAAATGTAGGTATATTTAGTTGAGAGATTTAGTACAGAGGAGTGGACGCATGGACACTCATGAAGAAATAAACATTTACACATGAGGAATCAGCTTGAACGATCATAATGTTGTCGAATATAAGACTGTTTTCATTTATTTTCGAAAGGCAAAATGTCATTTGGAACAAAAACAAGAAATAGAAAACAGAAAAAATAATAATAATCATTACTCCACTCAATATGTCATGATTGCAAATTGTTATAAGTGCAATTGCGATGTTAAGATTGCAGGGCATTGTTGAATTTGAATGTGAATGTTGAAATTCAAAATAAAATTGGAATGGGATCTAGTCAGTGTTGTTATTGGATTGTGCAAATTCAAAACAATTTGTCTGTGGTGATTCGTTGAACCATAGAAATATAATGAATGTCGTGATGGAACATTAATTTTTTTTAGGAAGAAGGGTAGACAATATTTTGCAATCAGTTTTGGGTTACCATGAAGTGATTCCCTCCAAAATTTTGTAAATTGCATTTTAGGAATAAATTTCACGCGGATTAGCTATGCAAGTAAGAAGTTGAAATTCCTGGCGTTGTTAAATAACCGCAGCAAAACAAACAAACAACAAACTTAATCTCAATTAAATTAAAGACCGGTATCATTAGAAACACTCTCAAACACACCTAGAACCTGGACTTACAAGTTTATATTTTATTTCCAAAAACTAAACGATCTTTATTGTTCACCTTGCTCTGCCTTTCACGGTTATATTCTGTTTCTGTTTATAAATTCAACACAAATTGCTTTTTTATAAATTCGGAATTTTTTTTTCTATTTTTAGAAAATTCTTTCGTCTGGTTTATTAGTAGTTTGGTTGATTTTGACAGTGATGAATTTGTTGAGGCGGATTTTCATTAAACTATTAATTGAATATTTCTTTGTTTTTGGGTAAGTTTATAAATATTTAATAACAAATTAGTTTTTTTAAATGAAGATTCTTGTTTGCGATTGTCCTTTCACTTTGGTTGGGAACAAGCAATTATGCAAAGCAGTGTAACACGTTCCATGTCGAAGTAGATGGATTTTGTTTTTGTTGTTGAATAAATATAATTTTTTGTTGTTCTTCTGAATGGAAAGAATTTTGTTAAGGTATTTCGGAAGGTTACTTTGAAGACATTCTTTTATTTTGTCAGAGGTCAAGATTGATGTGTAAAAACAGTAAAAGAACGGTTTGACCTCTTAGAAGGTGGAGCATGTGTGACTGAAATTACTACTTTCTCTGAATATGTCGAACTAGATATTTTAAATATGAGTTTTACTTGTGACCAATTGGTTCTGTGTTACAAGTTTTCATTTACTGTCTGATGGCCAGTTGATGACTTTATATTGATTCGTAGTTGGGTCATTTAAGGTCTTATGTTTTTCCAGCGCCGGATTTAGCTTTTTTGGTTTACTTCATACAAAATTAAATACCTACTTAAGAAAACAAATTACAACGAATTACATAAAACTAAAATTAATTTTATTTATAATGGTAGTTACAAGAATATGTACATATGTGTGCGACTTTTTTTTAACAGATTTTTACTTAATTTTTGAAATATTGTTTTCTCGTTTTTTTAGCAGGGAAGTCTTTTATAAGTTCATCGAAATCTATTTCATGAAGCAAATCACTCTCAATACAGAGCAAAGATAGTGCATCAAGTCTTTCCTGCGTTATCATTATTCGACAAGGACTTTTTAAGCGTTTTAATTGACTAAATGATCTTTCCGCAGAACAATTTGTCACCATCAGACTTAAAAATAAACGTAATGCCGTGTCTACGTTCGGAAACGCTGATGTAATTTTATCTTCCCACATAATCTTATATAAATTAGCTTGATTAAAAAATTTTAAAATTATTGCCATTTTTATGCATCACATAACGATGGAATTGTATTAACTCGTCAGCAAGTTTGAATTTAAATCTTCCCGATAATTTGACACCAAACGCTGGGCACAGGCTAAAACGTTGACTTTTTCATTGCTTGTGCAAAGAAAATCAAATCGTTCAGAAATTTCTTTATATATTTGACCTCTGGAATCCATTTGTATTCTTAACTTATCGATAATAATATAAAAAGCGTTTATTCGAAACTTATCCTTAGGGCTTAAATCTACATCGGGAGCATTACCATCGTTAGCCATTTTTTTGCGAATTCGTTTTCGTGTAGTCATGTAGCTGCCATCAGGTAGAAGTTCTTTAGAGCGCATTTCAATAGTGTCGAAATTATCACGCATTTTCTCCAGTTGATCGGACAATGATCTATACAAATTCGCGCATGTCAGTAGTGTTACGTCTTCGCTTTGCAAAACCTTACTGACTTTTTGAAAACTTTGTAAAATATCGTTCCAAATCACAAGCATTAAGGCAAATTCTAGTTTATTCAATTTATTTTGTAGATCACCAGCTTCCCTCCTATAGAATCTCCTTTTAATGTATTATCCTCAGAAATGTCGTTTAAAGTATCTAATAATTTATTATATGATTTAATGATGGCAAAAGTAGCTGCAGCATGAGCTTCCCACCTTGTATCTGAGAGTGATTTCCAGTATGAGAATGCATCTCCAAAAACGTTAAGAAGCGTTCAATAGGCTGGCCATCTTTAACATACCGCATAACAATACTCAATTGATCCACATGAGACAAATCTGGCGTAGAATCTACAGACAAGCTAAAATACTCAGAAATATTTTTATTTGTTTAATGATTTCCTCGCGAACTCTTTGGGCCATTATTTCAATCAATTCTTCATATATAGTTTTAGATAGATATGAAGTTGCTCCTGAACCAGGATGTCCGAATTTTGAAATATGAGTGGACAAGTATATCTATTTAGATATACTCTGTCTATGGGTATGGGCCCTTTAAAGGATGAAACAGTTGCAACTAGCCAGTGGTTTCAAATGAACAAACAGCTACTATGAAATTACAGTTTTAAAAAATCTTCCCTCATTAGTGTATATATGGTATGATGTATGAAGCATAGCCGCATACAATATATGCGTGTTGTATTTGTATAGTAAGACAACCAAAAGAGAAACAACGAAAACTGCAAGCAAGTAATGAAAAGTAAAAACAGATTATGTTATTTAAGAAAACAAATACATGTGGTGTATGTTTGCTTGAAAATGAAATGTATGTGGCGGATGCTGGCAACACTTGTATTTATTTGTAGGTACATACATATATGAAAATAATTGAGCGTTCGACCTGGAGATTAGGGCGCTGAAGTCGTCGATCAAAAACGTAAATCAGCTGATCAAAGAAAATTATAGACTATCTATCAATTTGTTTTGGGACAACAAAATTCGGGCCGTTAATTCTAGCGACCCGAGTATGTTTCCCCAAATCAATAAGATATTTAGAAAAAATAATCAGAACGACCTTCCGTGCCTGAAACTCCAGAGAACTATAGAGAACAGAGACGTACTCCTGACAGCGCAAATTGATCCTGAGGAAGCCGTCTTGGACGATGACTTCTTTGTGATTGAAGATCCGCAGGAGAAAGTGGAGACAGTTGGTGCTGCTTTCCAGCAAGTGTATAAGGTGAATGCTTGCACTCGCCCGAACCACGACCTGGAGAAGAGAGCCTTACTTCATCACTTCTACCTGAGGAATGATATTTCGCATTGGCGATCCGAGAACCGTGGTTTTACCCGGTTTGATGACGATTTCTTAGCAAACGCTTTAATCGCCGAACGAACGGGCGCAAGTCCCTTGCTCATCACGAAGGTAGAACTCCAGCTTATCTTCGATTCAATAAAGAATAAGAAGTCAGCAGGTGTCGACGGTATATCCAACATTGTACTAAGACACTTACCGATTGAGGCAATAGACATCTACACCACTCTGTTCAACAACGCACTGAATAATGCATATTATCCAGAGCGTTGGAAGACAGCTGTGGTTCATCCTCTCCCGAAAAAGGGAAAGGACAACTCCAATCCGTCAAATCTTCGGTCGATAAGTCTTCTTCCAAGCATCAGCAAGGTATTCGAAAAGATAGTCAATAGGGCTCTGAATGAGTGGGCTGCGGACAACAAAATAATTCCGGATAACCAGTTCGGGTTCAAGGCGGGACATGACACTATTCATACTATTCATTCATAATGGAATAAGTCCAAGAAACAATGCACGGGTGCTGTTCTGGTTGATTTAGAGAAGGCCTTCGACACCGTATGGTTAGAAGGTTTGTACCTAAAACTCACCAGACTAGGCATCAGTAAACCATTATTGTATATGCTTTATGATATGCTCAACGGTAGAAAGTTTGTTGTCAAAAGTGGCAATGTAACTTCTACCACCACCTTTGAAATCAAAAACGGTCTTCAACAGGGAGCGGTGAACTCGCCGATCCTCTTCAGTATTTACACCAGCGATCTGATAGGTAGCCTTTCCCAGGCAATTGCGTATGCCGACGACCTGATTGCGTACAGAACTGCCCCAAAGGTCGAAGTCATTAGAACTCTCTTGCAACGTGACTTCGAGAAGATTCAGCGATACTGCGATGACTGGAAACTGAAAATAAATGTCCAGAAATGCGAGACAATTCTGTTCCGGACCCCGTTGGCTGGGGCCACGAGGGATACGCGCAAGAATTGGCGCAAGATGGTCATCGTTGGGCCTCACGGACAGCGATTAACGAGCAAAAGTGAAGTGAAGTACCTCGGTATCTGGTTGGATCAGTATCTGTATTTCGACAGACATATAGATGCTGCTCTGACTAAGGCCAGAGGAGCCTTCGCTCTGACGAAACGGCTGTTTTGCAGCAGTCGGCTTGACCCCAGAGTAAAGGTAATTTGCTACATGGCCCTCATACGGCCGATGATCGTTTATGGCTGTCCAGTGTGGTTCAACGTTGCACCATCTCAAATGGAGAAGATTCGGGTGTTCGAGAGGCAGTGTCTTCGGCGCTGTCTCGGTTTGTATCGGACACCGGAATCTTCTTATGTACATTACTATTCTAACGAGGTTCTGTACTACGAGGCTCGGATCAACAGAATTGACAATTTCGTGATAAAACTTGTTCGGGGTCACATTGCGAGAGCTATGACTTCGGCGAATTATTTGATCTTTGGGGCGTTCTATCCGAACGACGAATATTTTGATAGTGCACGCTCGAGCGGCTTCATTCCACCAGAGGCATTCCTCCATTTAGATAAATGCGATCTGATACAGGACAGATTGGCGATACCGCTAATCTACCACGTCAGGCGGAGAACCGTTGATCGGCGGCTCCTTTACCATCGCGACGTCCTCGCACAGCACGGAGCAGAGCTCCTTCGGTTCAGTAGGGCTGTGTCCGAACGGGACCGAATCGATAGGGTGAAGCAGGAGCACCAGTTCTGGTGGCTTCAGTCAGCACTTGATAATGGGTAATCGGGATGGGGTTTCGAGCCTTGGCCGGCTTGCATACTAGTTTTAGTTTAAGGGTTTTGGGTTTAGGTTTAAATAGAGTAGGCATGGTGGCACATTAATTGACAAGGACAACTAATATGAAATCACAAAAAACAAAAAATGAAATAAAAAGAATATTGACAAAAAAGAAAAAAAAATACATACAAGAAAAAAAATATACAAAAAAGTGAAAAAAAGAAAGAAAGATTTGCTGCTGTGGTTGCTCTAGTTTGTAAGTAGTTGTTAGGTAGAATAGGTAGTTTTAGTTAATTTTAAGTTTTATTTTTTAAGGACCTAATTTTAAGTAGCAAGTAAGAAACACACAAAATCGATATGGAGTTAGTTTTTTTTTAAATTTTCTAACATGAAAAAACAATATAAAATAAAAAAAAAATTGTTCATAGGCCGAAAGGCATTAATTTTAAGACGAACATGAATTTCTTAGAGCGCCCGGTTGGGGCCAGTAAGTTTAATATAAGATTTTAGATAATAAGCTAGTTGAATTCATTGTCTAGTATTAAGTAGTCATAAGTGAATTGAATAAAATGAATTTGGAAAAAAAAAATAATTGAGCGTTGCCGTTTGCCGAATTTGAAGATTTTTGCAAATCTATTACCCATTTTGCTCGTATGAGCAATAAAGATTCAGTTGCTTCTACTTACTTTTGTGGCCCCTTTTTTCGTGATGCCCTAGGCCTGGGCCTAGTTGGCCTAAGGGTAAATCTTGGACTATGTTTTTCATTAAAGAATTTGAAGTCGGTCAAAATAGTAAGAGATCTAACCCACTGATCAGTTATAACAAGATGGGAAAGCTTGCTGTAAAAATGACATTTGCCTACGATCTAAAATGCAGGTTAGCTGCAAGAGTATGCGTGTTATTGTAATAATGATACAATTGCCTAAATAAAAATTCTATTGTAAGTATTAATGACGTTCCGATATATATGCCTTTTTGTTGAGAAGATAATCCAGCACTATTTGTATAAAAAATAAATATTAACTTGTTTATGGGACATATGGTGTCCCGATCAGTTTTTTACGTACATTATTTTGAGAAATGTAAAAAAAATGATTTTCGATACAAAAAGTAGGTATTTATTTTATATATTTAGTAGAAGATTCATTAAAAAAAAAAAAACTAAAAATAAATATACAGAGGAATTTGGCATTCCTGTCATAAAGATTTGGTTCTTTTCTCTGATTGTTTTCCCTGCATCTTGCAAAGCTTCTACGTGTGGAAATTGAAACTGATAAGTGTCCAGTTGAAAATTTCCCTTTTCTCCCATATACACCGCTTCTTTGAAAAGCCGGTGTTTTCCTTATCCTTTTTTTTTAGGTCTTCAGACAAATCAACCCTGAAAACGAAAAGCGGTCTATTTTTTCGTCCTAATTGAGACTGTATGACCCAAGAATTCCCAAAACTCATCATGAGCAAACGATAGAACACCTTTTTCCACCATTTATTGGATTTTCGATCCGATTGATATTGCCCTGCCATTTGGTCTGCTCGATTAACTCCACCCATTATCCTACTTATTCAAGGTGGCGCTAGAGTCCGTTGTGGACTTGGGCCTCAATCAAAAGTCTCCGCCAGATAGCTCGATCTCTAGCTAGCTGTCTCCAGTTTTGCACTCCAAGTTGATTGAGGTCGTTTTCCACTTGTGTGCGCCACCTGATTTGCGGTCTTCCTCTACTTCAACGTTCCTCAGGAATAGTGTCTTAGCCCAAAGAAATAGTGATTAGCAAGAGTTATTCTTCGTCTGATCTCGGCGCTGGTGTTATTTCCCGTGTTAACAGCAGAGCCTAGGTAGACAAACTCCTCTACTACCTCGAAGTTGTATGGGTCTATTGCGACATTCTGTCCGAACCGTCCTTCCGTGTCCTTCCTCGAAGACAGCATATTTACATAATACTATGTTAATTAATTTTAACTGAATTATTTATTAAACACTTTATAAAACAATATACTTCATTTTTCCCTCGTTTACCACTAAACCGATTTTTGCCGTTTCTTTCTCAATTCTCACAAATGCGCCATTGACATCACGCTGTGTTCTTCCCATTATATCAATAGGATCAGCGTACGCGACATGTTGAACGGACTTTTGGAAGATAGTGCCTCTGGTGTTGCCGGTGGACTTTTGGACTATCTTCTCAAGAACGATGTTTCCCTGTTTTGACTTGCGCAAAATTTCAATACGTACATTAGTAGTAGAGTAACATACATAAATAAGCTTTCAGGGAAAATTTTACTTTTTATTTTGTAAGGGATTGTCAGTCCTATCGAAGCTCTGATTCATTTCGGGAACTCTACTCTAGTCTTCATCAGAAACCTCCTCTAAACTATACGTAGTATCTTGATTTCGAGGTCTCGGCATATTGATTGAACTGTAAAATATAAGGGCATAAGAACCTAATTGGGACAAATGTAACCCACTTTAAAATGCTGATAGGACATATACGTCCCATCCGACTCCTGGCGTAAATTAAGACGTCCATAAGGAAGAGAATACCATCCCTGCTATACAAAAATAAAAAAAAATAAAACAATCAAACACGGTGATGATAATATAATAGTTTGGGGATGTTTTTCCTGGTATGGTGTCGGCCCAATATTCCGCATACCATATTAACAAAATACGGTTATAGGGATATCTAGGAAATTGTCATGCTTCTTTTTTCTGAACAAAACATGCCCCTCCGGTGGCATTTTCAACATTACAACGATCCAAAACACATGGTAGGTCTCGTAAAAGTTTGATTCCAACAGAAGGAAGTACCTCTTATCCAGTGGCCGAGTCAATTCCCTGACCTCAATCCCATGGAGAACGGGCAATATTTCACATCTTCTATGTATATAAAAATGGATGTGTGTTGTTTGTTTGGAAAATTGGAAAATTTCAAAATGAGTTTTCAAATGGAAAATATAAAGTTCTGATGAAAAACTGGGAAAACTCATTGGTTTTCAAAGGGAAAATTGCATATTATTGCAGGTGCATTGGTTTTCAAATGGAAAACTGGAAAATTACAGAATGGGTTTTCCAATGGAAAATAGAAAGTGCACTGATTCTCTAATAGAAAATTGGAAATTTTTTTCATTGGGAACTCGGAAAACTCTGCGAGAGCACGAAGAACTTCAAGTTCTTAAATCAAGTTTTATTCATGGAATTAAAGGTGCATTGGTTTGTTTGTATGTCTGGTTTGGACTCTTAATCCGCTCAATCCTCAATGCATTTTTATAAAATTTTTCACTGTAGATATAGCCTCAGTAAAAAAATAAATTTTTGGGACAATCTCAAGGGAAAGTCAGTAACGTCACGGGGACAACCGTAAGCTGTTTGGAATTCTGATTTTTGTGAAATAGTCAAAACAGAGATTTTTTTGAATTTTTCAAAGAAATTTGCATTTTACTTCATGCTTTAATGAAAGTAGAATGTGATTTGTAGAGCTTGGAAAAATTCAGATATTTAGTTCTCTATTTCAATTGGATTCAAGCAAATCACGTTATCACAATATCTGTGTTAATTATACATACTTATTCTATAGTTGCTCTGTCTAGTACTTCTTCGTCAACGATTGAACAACCATTGATTCAATGATTTCTTTGAAGAAGATGTGAACGTTCTTGAGACAATAGATCAGAGAGTCTTACAGAATCATCAACTGTTCAGATTTCCGATACCACTGAACAGGCAGCTAACCTGAATTTTTTGTTTTTTTTTTTTGTAATAAAAAAACAAAACAACATCTGTCTAAGGATGAGCCATTGCCTTTTTCAGACAAAAATCTATTAGAAAAAACTATTTTATCGAAATTTAAGCCAGATACAGATATTTACAACGCAACTTTAACAAAAATACAAACTGTTCTCTCTTCTTAAATAAATATTATCATGATATTTGTCGGCTAAATTTGAGAAATCAGCAAAGATCATTAGTTAAAAAACCTGTCCGTACTTCATGGCACATATCTCGAGAAATACATGATACCGTGTATAAGGAAATCTGCAATTAATCGAAGAAAATGTCATAAAACGAGGACGTTGTTATTTTCTATCATATTTACATAAAGAGTATCTGGATATGTATAAAGAATTGAGTGAACTGAGTGACGCAAAATTAATATTCACAACAAACTATTTAGAAGAAAAGATCTACAAGAAATTTTATGACAAAATCCAAATTTGGACATCGAACAAAAAAAAAGTTGTTGCTCCTAAAAGCATTTCAACTATTGATGACTCCTTATTTGCGCACTTGAAAGACCAAGATACTCTGCCAACACTCAATTTCGGCGGAATTAAATGCCATTCAGGGCTAAAATTTTCACTTTTATTAAGGGGTGAAAAAAGAACACTTTGAAAATAGTATACGCCAGAGTGACTTGTATTAAAAAGGTTTGAATTTGAGACACAATTCTTTTTGTTGTTTTGTTTGTGTGCCAAACTGCCAACATACATAAAAGAAAGGTCAATTTCCTGTTAAATGGGTTATAATACACGTTTATAATGGTGTGAACTAAATATAAATCTAGCAATATAAAATATCAGAAACCGGCTGCGAAATCTATTCAAAATGTTGGTTTTGTCAAGTTAGTGCACTCAGTATAAACCAGCGGAAGGATGTGTGAATCGGACATAGACTTAACCTTGATGTCGACGTTTCCAATACAGTGATGACAAACATATTTAAATATTTGTTTTGAAATGAAATGAAAAGAACTGATGTCTTACAAATTGCGTGTCAATTGCCTTTATGAATGTAAAACAGCGAAAGTAATACATCCCCACCCGACCGGAAAACACCTAATATTTTATTATCTATTGATCTATGTCCACCATATTAACGTCTGCCGTGAGAAATATAAGCTCTTAGTAGTATGAGGAATAAAATATATTAATGGCAGATCTGGTCAAATACTTTTCGACTTTTCTGGCACTTTCATTACTGTCTGCCCCAATGTAATCCGCGTGATAATCGTCTGCCACTATTATTTTCCGCTAATAATTATGATATATTTTCAAAATTTCAAAACGACAGACGTGGTCAAATAATTTCAAAATTTACCAAAATTCGACACCTGTCTTACCTGAGCGCTCGTCGCGTCCACCACTTTCGGCTTAGTGAGTCATAACAGAGCCTCTATGTACGCAAACCTTAAGTCTGGTCAAATACATATAGGTAGCTGCCAATGGCTCTTAGGCTAGTAGGTACAAGCCAACTTAACATTCAATTAGTTATGTAATTTTCTTGTAAAAGCAAGGTTTATAAAAAGTTTAAGATTTAGAGAAATTCATAATGGTTTTAAAAAGCGTGTCGTTAAATAAAAAACCCGTTATAATGTAGGTTATTTCCTTTGCAATAAAAACTGCAAATATTAACTTTAAACTTACCAGAAAAAAGTATCGAATTTTCCACAAGCCTGTCCAAAAGCCAGTCAAAATAATTCGTCAATCGAAAAAGTCGTCAAACCAACCAACAAAGTATCAAAAAATCAATCACTATGCAGCTCTTAAAGACTCTCTTTCTTTTGCCGCCAAATTAATTACAGGTCTGTCACTTTAACACAAACACTATCCGTCCGTATTTTTTTTTTCTTATGCAACGTTAGGCAATCATGTATGTACAAAAACAAAAATCCAAACAATATTATTTTAATAACAAACTCTGTGCCACACTCTCCGTTCAGTCTTCCGGCACAAACAAATTTAATCGAATAAATTTATAACCTCCGTCTTTTGATTGAAACCGGCCAATTAAACTGTTAGAGTGTTTGCCTGATTTAATAAGCTCAATATGGGTTTTTGTTTTACTGTTCACACGACATCAACATTTTGATTTACCAAAATTTGCCATTTTTTTTCTCACACAAAATTAACAGATGCTCGTTGTGATGCACTTAAAACTTGTTCACAAATTTAACGAAAAAGAAGACGAGATGACCAAAGTCCAAAAACCATTTAAAGGTCTATACGAAACAAAATTCAAACACAGATTTAGGTATTATGACATAAAATCATACAATGGAAACGAAAAATTGCTATAAATCACCAAAAACCCATATGGTGTGTTTGTTCAGAATTCACGTTTGTCAGTTCGACCCGTTTCAAGTTCAAAAGATTTCACTTTTGTTTTGCGGGGAAAGAAATCGAAAGGAACCGTTTTTCTCTCTTCTTCACATTTTTTTCGTTTATCTCTCTGTCAAGAGATAAATTATATTTTTTTTTGCAACAAGTTATCGAACACTGTTTGTTTTACATTGCAGGCGTCTTGTTTGGCCCAAACGAAAACGTAAGCAATCGTCGTCGTCACCGTGCGTCGATTGATCGGTTCGTCTTAGTATTTTTCGATTTTGTAAAAATAATATGCCTGGAAAATTTCCATGAAAATATAAAATAAAAATAGAATTCGAGTGAGTTCTCGGAAAAAACCTAAAATCGGGGGAGGAAAATATGTAAAGGAAACAACCTAACACTCGTGCAAACATCTACATGGGAACAAACAAAAAAATCAAAAAAACACTTAAGTCCGCTCGCGATTGCGCGCTGCAAATGATCTAACCGACACGACCGACGAAAAAGAACTGCGAATCCCCGCCGTGGAAACTTGTCGTGAGGTGTTTGGGCCCCCTACCTACAAGAAAAAAAAATATGTTTGCTGGTTTTTTATTTTTTCGTTTTCGGTTTTTCTTGGTTTGTTTTGGTCTGCATTTCCAGCTCAAACTCAAAGCTGTGAAGACAGCTTACACAAGTTACAGAAAAAAAATGTTATGTCGACATCCATCGCGTAGAGTTACTGCTTGGCTGCAAAGGCCAAGAAGCCAGAAAAGTTTGCAAGCAGAAAAGTTTGACTAAAAGCAAAAAGAACCATGAGTAGACCGAATAGGGCTACCCACTCATTTTAATGCAGAGACTTGGCTGTTGCAGTTCAAGTTTTAAATATTGATTTATTTTAAGATATATATCATTGAAAACATTTAGCGACAGTATTATTTAAGCTTACAAAACTTCATCATTAGTGTAGGTAGCTACAGGTTCTAGGTTGCCTTAAGTGTTCAAAGCTGATATGGTAACACTGCTGCATCAGGTGCGATCATTTAAGCATGAGCACAATCAGCTGATGGGGGATATAAAATATTACTACGTGCAAATGTTGTTGTTGCCACATTTCAAGTGGACATTCGGCAAAATTGGTTGCAGGTTGCAACTTCTTTATGGTTGCATATTTCCATTTTCGCTTTCATTTTCATTCTTAATTTCAGTTTTGTTTTCTCGATTTTCTTTATGCTAAAAAAACTAGATAATACACAAACACAAACCTACCTCAACTTTCTTGTATTGCGACTTGTGGATTGTGATTGAGACTGCCTTTTTTCAAGCTCCTATAGGAGCATATACATACAAAGTTCCAAGTTGCAAACTTGGCATCGTATGTAAGCAAAATGAGATCAAAAGCTTTTTATGTTAGGCTTGACTATTATTGTCTTGAGTGTTTCTTTGTTTAAAATTCAATCAAAATCTGTTTTATAAGAACAAAACCCACATATTTAACCAAATTTAAGGCAATCTTCTTAGCATAAATCCACTGAGAAAAACTGGAATAAGTTCAAACAAGTCGGGAAAGTGCAATGGCCATTTTCGACGGACCAAATTTGTTTTGTATAACCAAAAACCAAGGCAAAAAATACTGCAATGTCCAAAAGTGTTACCAAAGGCAAGGTTTTTGCTAGGCAGTTCTCCAATAACTCCAGGCAAATATGGAAGATTTTACCACACTCAGTTTTTTCCCATATAATGCAATATCCTATTAGACTCTCTCTCCATTTCCGAATGCTTGCATTGTGCCCTAGAGTCTAAACAAGAAAACCATGACTGTGCGCTAATTAGAAAAAAATCATACAAGCTGACCTGACAGTTGGCTTTCTTCTTACAGAAGAAGAATTTCTTGACATTTACATTGACTTCGTACATAAATGTAGCGATCTACAGACCCATAACAGCACAGGCAACTGGGGCCATTGGACGAGACAGAGCAAGATATACAATACTGGATCGGTTGTCGTCCCAGCCATCGACTGCTATGGACCAAGGTTTTATTTGGGGCAGACGAGAATTGCTGTTGGCAAACTCTGGACAGTGGGTGGAGTTGGCGTTTAGTGGGTTATTCTGTTGATTACGAAAACTTATTGCCGGAGGGTGGCAGCAATTCAATGAAAGTGTCATATAAGAAAATAAAAAATGTTATCCAAAAGTCGAGGGAAGATAAATTTAACATAAGAATTTATTTAACTTTTTCATAGCAAATTCTAAACAGCCGGAAATCCAGCTGAAATTTGAATAGGGCTGTACATTTGAAAAGTTGACAAATTCTATGAAACACCAAGTGATTTCGAATAGATTGCAAAAATATGGATTTCGAAAGCTTATTTGGGCTATTTGATACGTAAATACTTTTCCATTACCAACAAAATATTTTCTTCCTTCAATCGAAGATAATTTTTGATAAAGGTCAATTGGAACCCATCATTTTTCAGTCAATTTAACAACTCCAAAAAAAAAAAAGTTTTGAAATTTGTTCATGTTCATTTTTCTATTTGCTTAACCTTATGATGGCCGTTATTAACAATTCCTCGACCTATTTACCGTCCATTGAGCATTCTTGAAATAAAACACTAACGCACTTAAACATTGGATATGCATATAACCTCCCACCTTGAAGGCCGAAAGTAAATTATATTTTAATCGTGTTCTACCAAGCGAATCATTAACCATCATCGCATTAAAGAGAGTGGTCAGTCACTGTGTTAGATCTTCAATTCACTACCTAAGTACGTACTCTTAAAGTAATTGAATGCTTTGTTAGGCCATAGTTGGGATTAGCATTAAAAATAATTAGTTTAATTCTCTACACTTACTGAATAGTAAGCATTTTTATAAATCATTATCTTTATGACTTTTAACATAATAGATAGTCATTCGAGTTAGATAAATACTATCTTTGACTTTGTTACTTATAACTACCAAAAAATTACCAAGAAATATAAGTGTCACAAATTGTCCAATGTGTGCTATCTTATTGAAAATTTGATTTTTTGAATAATTTTTAGCAAACTGGACCCGGCTACCCTATCAAATTTTCACGAAAGTACAATCGTACCAATCTCACACTCTTCTTTTGTATATTGCGCTGTTTTGCGCGGCTCCTACGCCCTCGGCTAATTGGGTGTGTCAGATCTTTGATGTTGTATAGGCTGATCGAAATGAATAGCGGTATTAATGAGAATGTTCGTAAAAAAACGAACCAAACAAACCAAATAAAATGCCTGTATTAGTTACAGATAATCTAAACAAAAGCAAACACAAAGGCTGTAGGTACTAGTTCATGCCATTATAGTCAAATTGGTATGGGAACTTTGTTCAATAAAAGGGCATACTTTTCACAACTTAATTGAAACATCGTTGGTAACAGCTCCGTCATACTTTTAAGTTATATAATTTGTTTATTGTGGATTTAAGGCTTGAGAAACAGCTGACAATGGTTAACTAAGTTGTGTATTTTGGACAGCATTACTGTTTATCGGATCTTCGAAGTCAAGTAGAAAAATTAGATATGTTCGAGCCATGAGCAGCTTGGAGACTTGGGCTGTTGTTTTATATTTTTCAATTTTTGTTGACACATGACATACATACATTTATAATAGTACGTAAGCAGGGTTTTTGGGTAAATGCGTTAACTGTCATTTTTTTTATCATCGCAACTGTCATATCTGTCAGATCACAAAAAAATATGAGGAAATCGATGAATCTCTGAGCTGATTTTTTTTTTGACAATTTGTGATCTTCCTAGCAAAAAAAAAAAAAGAAAAGTCAAATTAACCGAGATTCTGGCTGTCAGAGCGATTTTTGAAAGTAGAACGTTGAGCACGGCTATCTGATTTTTTTAATTGAATTTGAAGAGGGTTACTCTGGGCCACAGTTGTATATTTGTGACTTGAAAAATCATTAAGTCCTAAGCTAGTAATTGATTTATAAATTAAAAACCATTCATAAGCTAAAAAATGAACTATGAATTAGAATTCATTTAATTCACAAGCTAAAAAGTGAATGATGATGATGAATTAAAAACAAGTGACTTATGAATAAAAAAAAAAGTCAATGCAGAAACAGGGTGGAATTAAAATTTCACAAATTTGAATTCATAAGGCGAGTTAGCGAATAAGCAAAGCTGTAAATGTAAAATATCATTTAAAACTGCACACTATCAGCTACATCTATATTTCAATCTTTTATGCCGGCAAGATCCATCTCTAAATTCAATTTCAGTAATGGTATGCCTTTGCCGTCATGTCTTCTTCCACCATTACCTGAATCTGATAGTATTCAAGCAACGTCGTCTTCACAATCAGCGTCATCATCGTCTCCGGCATCATCAACATCGTCACCACCTATTAATTCAACATCGTCTTCAGCTTCATCATCTTCATCATCCTCATCATCGTCGTCATCATCAACATCATCATTATCAACATTACTAACAGCATCTACAACACCTCAAACAAAATCAACCCCAGTAGCTTCGGAAAGCACAGATGGAAATGAATTCATATCTCCCATTACGACAGGTCTAAGGGCTATTGAAGGACAAAAAACCTTATTTGTCTCTAAGCTTCATCCCTCAACCAATGCTTTAGACATCAAAAATCATATTAACATAAAAATTGGTGTACATCTGAAGCCGCACGTTGAAAAGATGATCCATCGTAACCATTCAAAGTATTCATCGTTTAAAATTCGCATTCCTGACTCCTACTTTCACTTGATAAATTCTTCTTCGTTCTGGCCAAATGGTAGCATATATCATGAATTTGACAATAGACATATTAAGAAACAATCAAATCAGCTCCCTTTTCAACACAACAAGACAATGCAGAATCTTCGACAAAGCAGCTTCAACAGGTATTAATATATTACCAAAACGTAAATGGACTGAGGACAAAGACCAACTCGGTCTTCCTTAACTCAAATAATCTTCCACATGATATCATCATTTTGACGGAAACCTGGTTGGATAGTTCAATTCTTGATACTGAGCTTTTTGACACGAACTACCAAACCTTCAGACGGGATCGACATATTACTGATTCTTCCACCATTGTTGGAGGTGGATTACTTGTGGCAGTGAAGAATCACCTAGCCTGTAATTTAGTCAATGACTTTCGACAATCATTCATCGAACTCTTGTGCGTGAAAATTAAAACGCAGGAAGGCCATTTATACATTGTCTCCGTATATATACCTCCTGCCTCTTCCATCGAAATTTATGAGGAACTAAACAACTGTCTGGACAACATCTTTTTGGGGCTGGAACTTGAAGATGAATTTCTTATCGTAGGAGATTTTAACCTGCCTAATTTAATCTGGATCTGCAACGAAGA
This sequence comes from Sphaerophoria taeniata, assembly GCA_943590905.1. Taxonomy (NCBI): domain Eukaryota; kingdom Metazoa; phylum Arthropoda; class Insecta; order Diptera; family Syrphidae; genus Sphaerophoria; species Sphaerophoria taeniata. Next base: position 49,565,187 of record OX016540.1, read on the forward strand.
TAGTTATAGCTACATTCCAACTAAAGCCTCCAACCTGAAAGAATACACCTTAATTGACGGTATGTCATCATTTGGGTTAAACCAATTGAATGGCTCAAGAAACTCTTCGGGTAAAACATTGGACCTCGTTTTTTTCTCCGACAATGCTAATTCTGATGCTGCTGTTTTGACCACTGCCTTAGAACTTACCAAAGAAGACCGTCACCATCCAGCACTTGACATATCGTTAAATTTAAACATGAATCCCCTCTTTAACAAACTCAGCAACAAAATTGAATTTAACTTCAGCAAATCAAACATTGATAATTTATCCATTTTACTAAACAATATTAACTGGAACCAACTATTTATAAACTGTGATATTAATGTAATGTGTAATTCATTTTATAGTAAATTATTTGAGATCTTTATTCAAACGACACCTTTTAAGACATCTTATAAGGATTCTAATGACCCACCATGGTTTGACCGCCATTTAAACTGTGCCACAAAACCCTTATTAATAAATTAAACAAACTAGGTTTCAATACCCAATTTCTTAAATGGATTTCTTCGTACCTTAAAAATAGAAATTATCGTGTAGTTTTTCGTAATGTTTGTTCAAAAAACTTTATTGTTAATTCAGGTGTACCCCAGGGTAGCCATTAAGGGCCTGTCTTGTTTATCCTTTTTATTAATGATGTCGTCTCAACTGTCCATAATTCAAATATTCTTATTTATGCCGATGACATTAAACTTTACAAAAGAATAAGATTCGAAACTGACTGTACTCTTTTGCAAGACGATTTAATTAGATTTAGGGATTGGTGCAATAACAACAGACTTTATCTAAATATTGACAAGTGTAAAGTAATGAGCTTTACACGCAAAAAAACGACTATAACATATAACTACACATTTAGCTGGGACCCTTTGAATAGAGTTTCACTCTTCTCTGACTTAGGAATTATTTTATTATTATTATTATTATTATTATATTATTATTTACTTTTAATTACCACTTAGACTTTATAATTAAAAAAGCTAACAAAACACTCGGTTTTATTAAGCGATTTTCTCGGGACTTCAACGATCCATATGTTCTCAAAACTCTGTATATTTCATTTGTGAGACCAATTCTTGAGTACGGCTGCGTAGTTTGGGCACCTTACTACTCTGTTCATATATATAGGATTGAAGCAATTCAGCGAAGGTTTACACGATTTTGTCTCCGTTTTCTCTCCTGGTCACAGGGATCTGCACTTGTAATGTACTCACAAAGACTTCTTTTGATAAATCTTCCATCACTCGAAAATCATCGAAAATTTATCCAATTCTGTTTCATCGCTGGTATTATAAATGGTAAAATATCGACTTCACTTCTTTGTCGACTGAATTTTAACTGCAGCCAATCTAGCATTAGACTTAGGCAACCTTTATGCCCTATTTTTAGCAGGTCAAACTATGGTGCAAATAGTCCTTTAAACCAAATGATCTCAATATATAATAAATTATACTTTCTTATTACTGCTGTTAATGACAATTTGAAAACTGTAAAATTCAAAACTATGTTTTATAGAACATTAGATTTATAATTAGATTTAATTTTTTTTTATGTAACGTTAGTAATTAACGATTTCCAAATAAATAAATAAATCATTTTTTTCACCATTTCAGAAAAAATGATGAAAAAATTTACAGTGTGTAGCTCTGTAAATGATAAATGATGAGGAAAATGATAAATATCAAAATTTTTTGTCTGTATGAATGAAATAATGAATTGAAATAATAGTGTATGGGAAACATATCATTTTTGTGTGTTTTTCGCCTAAAATAAGCATTTGCATGAATTACGTGCCTTGGTCAAGTTAAATAAAAGAAACAATCCAAAAATTTTAATTTTTAAATATGTTCTTTATTTCTCTGACGGTATCCGTTTGCATAATATTTGTGTTAAAAGCTCAAATGGAAGCTCTACTGTTATTTGAAAAAAGATTTGAGATCTATTCTGACTGTATCTGACTGCATCGACCTAAGGGAAGTTTTGAAAAAGAATGGGAAAATCTATTTGAAGAATTGGCTATTTTCACTATGTTCATGGAACTTTGATCGGATATTTTTCGTCCAACAGCATATTCCTGTTTAGCTTGGATTCAAACCATTCTTCCTTACCACTACCTCATATCTCATATTATATTTAAGTATGAAACGACCACAAAGGAGTCAGTCGGACGGTTCTTTGAGTAATTAACTCGGTTAGGTTTTCATCGTCGACATTATTGCACGAAAGTTGGTCGAGTTGTGAACCTATAAGTTAACCAGATGCTTTTTTTGAGGCTTTATACCCAAATATTGATAATATTGACTGACAAACATTTTCATATTATTGATTGAAAAAAAAAACAAAAACTTTACGGTAGAGATTGTTAACATTAACAAGATAACAATTTATTCAAAAAACGTAAGGTTCACAAACAAAAGGTAAAAAAAAGCATATAAAATAAAAAATCTAAAAAAATAACACGTATACGCCCGAGTGTACATTTTCTTTGCATCTGTAGTAATATACAAAATCTCTCTTTACATACAAAAATGGATATATGTTCGTTTGGTCTTATGTCTGGTATGGGGTCCTAAAGGGGCCAACATATATTTATGAAATTTTCATGGTAAATACAGTTAATAAATAAAAGATATCTTCAAGCTTTTAAGTAACGATGTATTTGATTTGAACAAGAGTTTAGAGTAGAATAAAATATTTTTATTCAAACATAAACATAAACATACTACAAACAATATTGATGCTAGATATAAAACAAATAATTTACAAAACAAGTAGATTCTCAATAACATAATATGTATAGAGTTTCAACAATTACTTTGTTACAAACTTGTCACTGTGGGATTATACTTACTTACTTACTTAAGGTGGCGCTACAGTCCGTTGTGGACTTGGGCCTCAATCAACAGTCTCCGCCAGCCAGCTCGGTCCCTAGCTAGCTGTCTCCAGTTTTGCACTCCAAGTTGATTGAGGTGCTCTTCCACTTGTGTGCGCCACCTGAGTCGCGGTCTTCCTCTCCTTCTGCGTCCCTCGGGAATAGTGTCGAAGACGTTCCGGGCCGGAGCATTGGTGTCCATGCGCTCTAAATGACCGAGCCATCTGAGTCTCTGGACCTTGACCCTTCTGGCTAAGTTCACGTCGTTGTACAACCCGTAAAGTTCGCTGTTGTATCTCCTTCTCCATTCCCCATCAATGCACACGGGGCCAAAGATGACCCGAAGAATTTTCCTCTCGAAACAGCCTAAGGCACATTCATCCGATTTTGTTAGGGTCCATGCTTCTGCACCATACAGCAGGACAGGGATGATGAGGGTGTTGTACAGTTTAACCTTAGTTGCTCGAGAGAGGGCTTTTCCACTCAATTGCTTTCTTAGCCCAAAGAAACAGCGATTAGCAAGAGTAATTCTTCGTCTTATCTCAGCGCTGGTGTTATTGTCCGTGTTGATAGCGGAGCCTAGGTAGACAAACTCCTTAACTACCTCGAAGTTGTATGCATCTTTTGTGACGTTCTGTCCGAGCCGTCGATGTTGGGTGTCCTTACTCGAAGACAGCATGTACTTCGTTTTTCCCTCATTTACCGCTAAACCCATTTTTGCTGCTTCTGTCTCAATTCTCACAAAGGCGCCATTGACATCACGCTGTGTTCTTCCCATTATATCAATATCGTCGGCGTACGCGAGAAGTTGAACAGATTTATAGAAGATAGTGCCTCTGGTGTTGACGGTGGAGTTTTGGACTATCTTCTCAAGACCGATGTTAAAGAAATCGCACGACAGTGCATCGCCTTGTCTGAATCCTTTTTTGACGTCGAATGATTCCGTAAGCTCATTGCCAACCTTGATAGAGAAGCGTGAGTTCTCCATCGTCATTTTGCACAAGCGAACGAGCTTGGCAGGGATGCCAAAGCTAGACATAGCTTTATACAGTTCGTCTCTGTAGATGCTGTCATACGCGGCCTTAAAATCAATGAAGAGGTGGTGGGTATCGATTTGGAGTTCATAGGTTTTTTCCAGGATCTGCCGCAACGTGAAAATTTTGTCGATGGTAGACTTTCCTGGCCTGAAGCCTCATTGATAAGGACCAATCAGATTGTTGACGAAAGGCTTCAGACGTTCACATATTATGGCAGAGAGGATCTTGTAGACGATGTTAAGCAGACTTATTCCTCTGTAGTTGGTGCAGTTTAGAGGATCTCCTTTTTTTCAGGATCGGGCAAACAATGCTGAGGTTCCATTCATCGGGCATGCATTCCTCCGACCATATCTTACAGATGATTTGGTGCATGCTCCTATCTAGCTCGTCGCCTGCGGCTTTGAACAGCTCGGCAGCTAGACCATCTGCTCCTGCGGCTTTGTTGGATTTCAGCCGTGATATTGCTCTTTTCATTTCTTCTAGGTCGGGTTCACGGAATTGTTGACTGTCATCGTGTATGATAAAAGGCTCCTGTCTGACGGCGGGGTTTTGTTCGTCGTCGCCGTTATACAGTCTACAGAAGTGGTCTTTCCAAATCCCCAGCACTGACTGCGGTTCTACTATGATGTTCCCTTGTTGATCTCTGCAGGCATCGGTTCTTGCTCGATGACCTTGAGCCAGCTGTTTTACCTTCCGATAAAACCTCCGAACTTCATTCCTGCTGTTAGCTCTCTCAACATCTTCGATCTGACGCTTCTCATGCTCTCTCTTTTTTCTCCTGAGAAGCCGGCGTTCTTCTCTCCTCTTTTGCTCGTAGAGCTCACGAGCAGCTCTTGTCCTTCTTTGCAGCGCCGCTTTGTATGCCTCCTGCTTGGCTGCATGGGCCTGCCTGCCTTCTTCATCAAACCAGGGGTTTCGTTTTGGTGGCTGTGTGAAACCCAGCACATTAGAGGCGGCATCTCTAACTGCATTCTGGCAATGTTGCCACTGGTCTTCGATACTTGATGTTGGCGGCATAGGACTCCTTAAGAGGTTACTTGTCACTCGATCAGAGAAGGATCTGGCGATCTCTTGCGATTGTAGCCGTCCGACGTCGAATTTTCTTGCAGCATTTCTTTGTTTTGGCCGTTGTCGGGATACTCGTAGCACTGCCTTGGCTACGACGCACGAGGTAGTGGTCCGAGTCGATGTTGGCTCCTCGGAAAGTTCGAACATCTTGAATGCTGGAAAAGTGCCTCCCGTCGATCGCAATGTGATCAATCTGGTTGACGGTTGATTGATCAGGAGATCTCCATGTACCTTTATGGATGTTGAGATGTGGGAACCAGGTGCTTGCTACCACAACATTTCGCCCCGCAGCAAAATCGATCAGCCTGAATCCGTTGTCGGAAGTGGTGTCGTGCAGGCTGTGCTTTCCGACTGTTCTTCCAAAGATGCCTTCTTTTCCCAGCTTTGCGTTAAAATCGCCGAGGACAATTTTCATGTCATAGCTAGGACATTGCTCATATGTTTTGTCGAGGAGCTCGCAGAATTCGTCTTTGGTGTCGTCCTTTTTCTCTTCTGTGGGGGCATGCGCGCATATTAAGCTAATGTTGCCGAATTTAGCCTTGATTCGGATCGTCGTGATCACGGTTGCCACTTGGAAATTTAAAATATGACCAAAATTAGAAGGAAAAATGACCAAATGCAGCAAAAAAAGACCATCATATTATAAAATATTGAAAACTTAGTATAAAAATAATGAACTGTATCATTTTAATACATTTTTTTTCAAAAACGATTTCTCAAACCAATATCTACGCTCGATGGAATCACTAATGAAAATTCACATGAATACAAATTACTTATGATAACAAGAGAAAATCACGTATACAGGGTGGTTTCTTTGCAAAATGTAATAAAACGAACAAAATTAAATTGTTGTCCATGTATTATGGCTTTATCATTAAGAGCCAACATTCTCATTAGTTATGGAACAGAACTTCGGTCAAGTGGCCACCCCGACTGGTTTCGCAGTAGCAGTAGCGCATTCTGTCACTCCAATTTTCCAAGACCTTGTTGATGATTTCGAGCTGTAGCTCACGAATTTCTTGGTTGATATTGGCCATAAGTGCATAAATCGATTCTGGATTGTTAGCAAAACATCGGTCCTTTACGGTTCCCCACAAAAAAAAGTCCAAAGGCGTGAAATCGCAGCTCCGAGTGGCCAATCGACATAACCAAAACAAGATTTGGGAATCTGGTTTGTAAAAGATCGATTGTGGCACTGGCTGTGTGGCATGGTTAACCATATTGCATGACCCAGGGGTCGTCGAAATCTATGCCTTCAATTTCAGTACAAAAGAAGTTGGATGATATGATACTGTTTTTCTATCAAGATTTCGAGAGGGGGACAGCTGTCAGTGAAAAAAAACCTATGATTTAAAAGGCACCACCCGTTACTGCATTCTGGCTATTCTTTTATGTTTAGTATAAAGCTGAGCTCTCTTAGTTTTCTGCAGCTTACAAAACTAAGCTAAAACATCTGCTATCAGGTCTTAGTCTGCTGGTAATGCGGTGTAAACCAACAACGCATTATGCTAATGGTCTTTTAACAGTTGATGTTTAGATATTGTAGTTTGTATGTAGATAGAGTTCGAACCAAACCTTGCTGATTTACACGACTGAATCCACAAGGTTAGATGGAATATTTTTTTCTCGTTTTAACAATGTCGTTCATAAACTTTATTTGTTACAATCACACATTTTATGCTGACACTAATGATCTTTTCACATTACGCGAAATATTTATTTAATTCAATTTTTTCTTAGAACATACAAAATTAAATGGTCTTTTCTTCTAGGAAAATAAAATGACCAAATGGAAACAAAAATGACCACAGGACCAAGAGGAAAAAAAAAGACCAGATTTGGTCATAAATGACCAAACTGGCAACCGTGGTCGTGATGCGTTCGCTTACGCATTTGAAGCCCAAGACTTTTTGCCTGAGTCTGCTTCCCACGACGAATCCGCATCCAAAGAGTCGCTGTTCCCGGTAGCAATCCCCATAGTAGATGTCGCAGTTATCCATCTTCTTTTCGCCCGGTCCATCCAATCGCATTTCCTGGATAGCGGTAATATCTGCTTTGTAGCATTTGAGGGTCTCCGCTAGTTGTTCGGCAGCACGCAGTCCATTAAGGGACCTAACATTCCACGTGCATATCCGAAATTCGTTGTCCTTTATACGTTTGCTTGGGTCGTCATCAGTGTATCCGTCCGTTTCCGAGGCCTGTTGATGGTTCGTAACTAGATTTTTTCTATGTAGCCGGGAAGTCACCCCGACGTACAACCCCCAACCTGGAGTACCAGGTACTTGATGTGACTCCAAGTACAAAAGCCGGAAAACCGCTCCTTTTACGACCTGAGCTTCAAATATGTCGAAGTAGCCCGTAAAGGTGTTCACCAAGTAGTTCGACCTAACTGGAACTGAGGACGCCATTGTTCATTCCAAAAAGAAATTCATCCGCTGCTGTCCCTCGTGGGAAGTGCCTTGGTGGGAACACTCCTTCGTTGTGAGGTAATTAGTAGTAACAGCCTACTCCGCTTCGACCTGTCGACCATGGGAGGCCCTGCTGCGAAAGCAAGTTTCGCGATCGCATAGCTCTAAGCATCGCAGTAGTAGTTACCGTAAGCCGCTCCGCCACGTCAAGGCTTACCCCATGGAGGGATTATAATAACCAATAATTGGAATAAACTTTTTACAATATAATTAATATTTCTTTAACAATTTTATTCAATGACAATCTTGATGGTTTGCTGCGCACGTGGTCTGATCCAATGAATGTATAATATGAAAAATATGTTGTTCGGTCAAGCAGTTTTTTAATAGGAATGAAGTAACTAAGAAAACATAACAAAATTTGAAAATAAAGGGTTTTTCATTAAGAGCGCTACAAAAGTTTTTTTTTTTAATAAAACAAGAACGGTTTTAGATATCAATGAAATTTTTTATTCATGCGAGAGTATATTCAATGCCATTATGAATTCAACTCGATTTCTTTTGCACATCCACTACGGGCACGCTTGCCGAAGTCCAGACTTTGAACCCAATTTTCGACGGTTTTCAAGCATAAGTCGGCCGATACTTCTGCAATTTCACGCTAAATGTTCGTACGAATAGTCGTTGGTTTGTTGCTACAGACCAGAGACTTTACATAATTCGCACGAATGAGGCGATAAATAAATCGAGCGGACTGGGAAATTAGTCATGTGGACCACCGGGGTCGCACTAATTTTTTTTAAAATTAAAACTAGCCGACCCCGTGAACCTCGTCTCGCCTGTCTTGTTTTTAATTCATAATTCACTTTTTAGCTTGTGAACTAAAGAAACTTAAATTCATAATTCACTTTTAAGATTGTGAATTAAATGTTTTTTAGAACATACACCTGTGTGCAAAAAAATAGCAGTGCTTCCCAAAGTTGAGAAATATGTAATAGGTAATCGTAATCGTCTCGTTCTTGTGCGTTGCCTGTACAAAATTTAAATTACAGTCTTTGTCTAACTAGTCATTGTCATTAGATTCATAAAGCTTGCAGATTAATTGGCGTTGGTTTTCATTGAAAAAACCGTTACTCAAAGTCACAAAGAACGAAATGACCTGTGAGCTAAAATAATTGTTTGAGGTTGTTTTTCCTACTACGAAACAAGGCCTATCTTTTGGATAAAGGATATCATGGACGCCAAAATTTATGTTGATATCCTGCAGAACGTATCATCCTTCCTTATGCCGAATGGCACATGCCAATAACTTGTACGTTTCAGCAGGATAATGTCCCCAAACACACCAGCAGGTTAGCAAAAAATTGGTTTGCGACTAACAAAATTGATGTGCTTGAGTAGCCTGTGCAATCGCCGGACCTAAACCCCATCGAAAACTTGTGGGCGAATGTTAAGGAAGGTGTTGCGAAGGAAAAACCAAGAAATGTTGCTGAATTGTGGAGCGCAGTGAAAAGAACATGGGAAAGCATTCCACAAGAAAGATGCATGTGTTTGGTTAATTCTTCGTTGTCGTCGTTGTGCTTCTGACCTCGCAAATAAAGGTCACACAAAAAAATATTAAATCGTAATGAAAATTTAAGTGAATTATTGTTTTTTTTTAAGTTCTTATAAGACATTATCTGGAGCACTGCTATTTTAATGCACAGCCGTTTTTAATTTATTTTCTTAATTTTGTAATATTTATCAACTAAGCTATTGAAATATTGTTTTTAATTTTTTGTATATATTAAAACACTAGCAGTTGCCCGCGACTTCGTCCGCCTCTCCCTCGTCCACCAGCCAGAGTATCATCTCGACTTGTGCATCATGCGCGCGTGGGAATTTTGTTCGGAAGTTACTGTAAAATTGCATTGCAGTAAACTCTCCCTAGGTCGTAATTCTCTTGAACTTGAAAAATTAGAGCATTTTTTATGATTCCCTTCAGTTGTTCATACTTAAAGCATTCCCTTGGGTGAACTCTCCCTAATTCTAATATCTCTCTTACTTCTGCATCGTTTTTTTCGTTAAGTAAATTTTTTTTTCTTTAAACTGAGCATATTTTTTAGTTAAGAAGTACATAAAATGATATTGTTTAAACACAATAATCTGCACAAATAGTGCAATCAATCACATTCACAAATCAATTGAACTCTCAAAATTCTAATTTGAGCAGTTATTAGGCCAGTTCCACCACATCTAACTGAGATCTCAATGTCACCTTGACTGAGGCAAAATCATTTGGTGCCTTGGTGGAACATAATTCTCAGTTATCATTGAGATTTAATGGTTACCTTACTAATTGTTGCTGCACATATGTCATCCACAGATTCTTCGCTGCTATTGGTCGCAGCTTAATTTTAAGTAGAATAAAGCCTAAAGCAGTTGCCCGTAGCTTAGTTGGTAAGTGCGTTGGCTGCTAAGCAGAACGTCGTTGGTTCGAGTCCTACTCAGACCAAGTTTTTATTTCATCTTTCACGGGTACTGCCTCTTGCGAAGACCTGACAAATCTTCCAAGAGTATCAATCTGTAATGAAAAAATGCTTCTCAACTTTGCCGTTCGGAATCGGCGTTAAATTGTAGGTCCCCTCAATTCTTCACACGCACTCAGAGAATTGTTGATTACTCTAATCCACTTAGGCGTTGGCTCTTCAAGAGCTGTCGCGCCACTCTATTTATTTATTTTATTTTAAAGCCTTCATCGATTAATGGACTATCCAACACAAAAAGAATTTTACAATTCGAAATAGTAGTTCCTGAGATTACCGCGTTCAAACGAACAAACTCTTCAGCTTTATATTGTATTAAATTGTATTGTTTGCCGTTTTTTCCACATTTTACACAAATTCTTCGCTCCTATTGGTCGCAGCTAAATTTTATTTCTTCAAGCCTTCTTTGATAAATGGACCATTCAACATTTAGAAATTGTTCAATTTCATAAAGCAGTTCTTGAGATAAGCGCGTTAAAACGCAGAAAAATGTATATTTTTTGCCGTTTTTTCCCCATTTTAAACAGATTCTTCGCTGCTATTGGTCACAGCTTAATGTTAAGTAGCCTAAAGTCTAAGTCGATTAAGGCACCATCCAACACAAAAAGAATTATACCATTCGAACCAGTAGTTCCTGAGATTACCGCGTTCAAACAAACAAACTCTTCAGCTTTATATATTAGTGTAGATAAAGTATGGAATAATTCAAAACCAATAAATTAATTAATAAGTCAAAGGGAAACTTGTTTTTTTCATTAAAGGAAAGATAGTTGAACCACTGCTATTATTTTGCACACAGGTATAAGTCAATAACTGCCTTGGGAATTAAAGTAAGATTTAAGCTAAGAAATGATTTAAGCTTTTGCAACTCTGCTCTGTGCATTAAATTTATTAGAGAATTATTTTAGCTTTTGATTTTGTATACAAAATTGGACCGAGTTAGTGCAAGCCATCAAATGTTCATCAAGCAGATGAACTGTAAGAATGGCGTAGGTGTCTCCGTGCATGTACCGCGCCGTGTGCGAATCGTGTTTAAAAGCGTGTTAAAAACTTGACGTTTGGTTAAATTTTGACACTTCGTGTTGAACAAAATAGGCTTTTCCCTCAATTCCTTTGTTTGGCTGGAGTTATAGCTATTTCACGTGTGCCAAGCCAAACAAATGAATTGACGGAAAAAGCCATTGGTGGAAGCACCTCTAAGCTTTTTCATTGATAGCCAAGCGGCAATAAAAGCGATTACTGCAACTAAAGTAAAAACAAAGCTTGTTTCATGCTGCCGCGAAGAGCTTAAGGTTCTTGTCGCACACCATAACATTATAGGCTGGGTCCCAGGCCACAGCGGTATACCAGGCAACGAGAAAGCCGATGAATTAGCAAGATTAGGATCAATCCTTGACGTAAGCCAAGCTCAACTAGTCAGCACTCCACCCTGACTTAAAACAGGAAATTTCAAATAGAATTACTCTTATGGCCGATGAAAGGTGGTATCTTCTTTACACCTGTGGCACTATACAAGAAAGATCTGGCCCTGTTTTAACAAACATAAAAAAATTATGCAATTAAACAAGAGATCACTTCGATCTGTTGTTAGTATAATCACCGGACATAATCTGTTAGGATATCCTAAGAAAAATATGAGAATCAGCTCGCTCAGATGATCTATGTAGAGGATGCGGTGACGAGGAGGTGCATGAAGACACTTCACACTTTCTATGTCACTGCTCCGCACTCTCCCATCAAAGGAAGAAATTGCTCGGCAATTATTTCTTCGGCGACTTAGAAGAACTCTCTAGTACTCCAGTTACTAACATTTTGAACTTCATCAATGCCTCCGAATGGCTTGATTAACTGAACACATAGGTTTTCATTTTTAGTTTGAATTTAGCAATACCTACGGGTATCACAACGGATCTGTATTGATCTAAGTGTGACGGTAACGAGATCAACTGTCAGCCCCCCAACCTAACCTAACCTAACTGTTTAATCCATTGTCCTCACTCCCAACTCGAGGCTTAGATACTATTATACTACTGACATCACCCTGTCTTCTTTAAACTGAAAGAATGACGTCGGTGTCTCCTTGCGTGTGCCGCCGTGTGCGAATCGTGTTTAAAAGCGTGTTAAAACTTGACGTTTGATTAAATTTTGACACTTCGTGTTGAACAAAATGTGTTTAAGTTACACAAGCTGCGGAGCACGCTAAAATATGACAATAGTGGTTAAATTTAACCAACATTTTAACTCAATTCACACATGGCCTCTAGGAACCATAGAAGCACTGTCAGCATCATATTTCCAACGTTTCTTATAATTAAATGGTCTTCAACTATTCAATTTTTTTTATCACAGAGTTATTTTGTTACGTATGACCCTTTTTACTCATAATACAAACGTTTATTAACTTGCATAAACCCAATGTCCATTCATTAAACCCGGAACAATAACCTAGCGTACTTAAACAAAAATATGAATTGCTCAAACCTATGAGTATCAAATTTTGTATTGCCTCAAGGCATTACCTACGCGCAAATAAATGAATTTAATAGTTGAACAAATAGCAGTTTAACGTATTTTAATTCGAATTGACGTAACGAAAATAACTTCAGCTTAAATGAACTTTGTGTCGTTCAATATGAGATGTACCTAAATTGAGGAAGAAATGAAGTGTTAGGAAAGCTGCAATAAAAAAGAAGAAAATTTCTCTTTTTGTAATATTTGCGATGGAATTTGAATAATTTATTTAAACTTAAGGTCTTTATGACCTGTATTAAAATTTAATCTAGGGGTAGTAAAGTTGATACGAGTGGTCGTTTATGAATTTCGCAATTACTGTTTCGGTAGACGATATTTGGTTATATTTTTTTTTGTCAATTTAAAGTTTCAAATAAATAAAAAAAAGCAAACAAACAATAAACACCGATTTTTCGAACAACATTTTCTTTATAGGCGGGAGCCCTCAATCCTGAAAGTTCACTTACACGGATTTCAAAATTTTTTATATTAAAAGATAGTTTATAGAAATACCAACAAATTAAGCCCGGTATGACGAGGCCTATCCTGGCACCAGTATTTTTTGCAATTTTTTGCATTATTAATAATTATTGATAATTTGCACTTATCGCGGATTTTAATTTTAATTAGCGCATATTATTGGAAATTTAATGTGCTTTCAGGAAAAAATGGTATGACAGCTGCCATCCTGGCACCAATGTCTGTCATACCTATTTTAAAATTTTGTCACTCATATGTTTTTAAAATATGCAATCATTTCTTAGCCCTAAGAAAGCAGCGATTAACAAGAGTTATTCTTCGTCTGATCTTGGCGCTTTTGTTACTGCCCGTGTTAATAGCGGAGCCTATGTAGACAAACTCCTCTACTACCTCAAAGTTGTATGCGTCTATTGTGACGTTCTGCCCGAGCCGTCGGTGTTGGGTGTCCTTTCTCGAAGACAGCATATACTTCCTTTTTCCCTCATTTACAGCTTAACCCATTTTTGCCGCTTCTGTCTCAATTCTCACAAAGGCGCCATTGACATCACGCTGTGTTCTTCCCATTATATCAATATCATCGGCGTACGCGAGAAGTTGAACAGATTTTTTTAAGATAGTGTCTCTGGTGTTGCCGGTGGAGTTTTGCACTATCTTCTCGAGAACGATGTTAAAGAAATCGCACGACAGTGCATCTCCTGGTCTGAATCCTTTTTTGACATCGAAAGATTCCGTAAGCTCATTGCCAACCTTGATGGAGCAGCATGAGTTCTCCATCGTCATTTTGCACAAGCGAACGAGCATGGCAGCGATGCCAAAACTAGACATAGCTTTATACAGTTCGTCTCTTTAGATGCTGTCATACGCAAAGCAGCCTTAAAATCTCTGAAAAGGTGATGGGTATCCATTTGGAGTTCATAGGTTCATAGGAAAATTTGGTCGATGCTTGACTTTCCTGACCTGAAGCCACATTGATAAGGACCAATTAGATTGTTGACGAAAGGCTTCAGACGTTCACATATTACGGCAGAGAGGATCTTGTAGGCGATGTTAAGTAGACTGATTCCTCTTTAGTTGGCGCAGTTTGGAGGATCTCCCTTTTTCAGGATCGGACAAACAATGCTGAGGTTCCATTCATCGGGAATGCATTCCTCCGACCATATGTTACAGATGATTTGGTACATGCTCCTATCTAGATCGTCGCCTGCTGCTTTGAACAGCTCGGCAGCTAGACCATTTACTCCAGCGGCTTTGTTGGATTTCAGCCGTGATATTGCCGTTTTCACTTCTTCTAGGTCTGGTTCATGGAAATGTTGGCTGTCATCGTGTACGATAAAAGGTTCCTGTCTGACGGCGAGGTTTTGTTCGTCGTCGCCGTTATACAGTCTACAGAAGTGGTCTTTCCAAATCCCCAGCATTGACTGCGATTCTACTATGATGTTCCCTTTTTTGAAGAGGTACCATTGCATCCAGAAAAGTATAAAAAGTGACTGTTTGGAGTGCTCTATGGTCGAAAGGTGTCATTGGTGCGTATTTCTTCGAATGCGCCAATGGGTGGACGGCAACAGTCAATTCGGAGGGATATGGTCGAATGATAACCGATTGTTTTTTGGCCGGCGATTGATGATCATGACTTGGACGATATGTGGTTCCAACAAGATCGGGCAACAAGCCACACAACACGATCAATTATGTTTTTATTGGGTGAAAAGTTTAATGGAAGCGTGATTTCACATTTTGGAGACCTTAAGACGATGCATGTCAACGCTTTGACATCGTTAAATATTTTTTTCTGTGGGGCTAGGTACGCATAAGACCGTGTTTAGTGTTACTCAAGAGTCAAGAATCGCGTGCTCCGAAAATTCCCGACGCGTCCATTGGAATCCAAATTTTATAGAGAAATAGAATTTTCATTGAAAATGTATCGTATACATACAGTGCCTTGCATAAATATAACCGCATTTGAAAAAATGCTTTTTATAGAAAATCTACAATAGGAGTGACTCCTTACTATTTTTTTACTGAGTGGCATCACTGATCAAGCAAATTGAGAAGAAAATAAAGTACCGTTATTTCCTCTCCTGGTGTTTAAAAATTAAAAACAGATTTTGATGTATTGCAAAAATATAACCGCACAATGCAAATCTCTTTGAAGCTGCATTCAGTCAAGTGCTTTCAAATAAAAAACAACAATGCCACGTGGTACGCATTTAAGCGAAATTGAAAAAGGCAAAATCTTGGCTTTTCGGTCAAGCGGCCTAAGTCTTAGGGCTATTGGAAGACGAATTTCACGATCGGATCGTGTCGTTCGAAATTTTTTAAAAGATCCACAATCTTATGGGACAAAAATAAGCTCCAAATCTAACAGCAGCCCACAAAGAAAAAAGATTGGAATTTGCCCGCCAAAACATGAATCGGGATTGGAAAACCGTCAGTGACTTTCTATTAATCTACACTAAAATCTCGTTGTTCTAAATGGAATGAATGTCTTTTATTAGGTTATTTTAGGTGATGAAAAAAAGTTTAATCTTGATGAACCAGATGGTTTTAGCGGATATTGGCGCGATTTGAGGAAAGAAAAAGTTTTTTTTCCAAGAGGAACTTTGGTGGTGGCAGTTGTATAATTTGGGGGCCTTCTTCGAGCGTGGAAAGGTTGCACTTGCCTTCACTTTTACTAGAATGAACAGTTCTGACTACACTTTGGTCCTTGAGGAGATTTTGGTGCCTTATTTAAGACGATTTCGTCGAGTTGAGCATGTCTTCCAGCAAGATAAAGCCCCAATTCATGTAAGTCGTCAAAGTTTGGATTACCAGAAGAAGAAGTAACGGTACTTACTTTATTTTCTTTTCAATTTGCTTGATCAGTGATGCAACTCAGTAAAAAAATAGTAAGGAGTCACTCCTATTGTATGTTTTCTATAAAACGCATTTTATCAGGTGCGGTTATACTTATGCAAGGCACTGTATAACTTTACTTTCGAAAACAAAAAATTAATGACCCCATATACCTATCAGTTATATGAATTGGTAGTGTGTGGATAAGTTCATGCTGAAAAAACAAAAATATATTTGACTCAAGTGTCACTTTTTGTCTTCATAAAATGGTATTAAGTTAAACAGCGAATACACACGAACCCTATACCGAACGTACCATAATGTAATTAAGCTACGTTCGTTACTAGTGCGGTTTCATTCGCTCTTTGCTTAAGTGAATTTGACAATTTGAAGAAGAGAAGGCCAAACCTACTTTTCTTGCTTACTTAAGGAAATGTTCTGTAGCTGCCCGTGGCTTAGTGGTTAGGTGCGTTGGCTGCTAAGCAGAACGTCATGGGTTCGAGTCCTATTCGTGCCCATAAAGTTTTTATTTCATATTTCACGGGTACTGCCACTTGCGAAGAACTGACAAAACTTCCAAGAGTATCAATCTGACATGAAAAAGTGTTTCTCAACTTTGTCGTTCGGAATCGGCGTTAAATTGTAGGCCCCCTCAATTCTTCACACGCACTCAGAGAATAATTAATGAGAGCAAGCCACTTAGGTCTTGGCTCTTCAAGAGCTGTCGCGCCACTCTATTTATTTTTTTTAAGGAAATGTTCGTCCGGTTTTTTGACATTAGCTTTACTTCACTTAAGCAATTTTAGTTGGGCCTTAAAGTGTTAGTTACATAAGCCACGTTTTATTATCCTCACTAACCCATATGGGTTACCCCGTCATCGTCATAATAAAACGATCTGAGTTAAAAAGGTTGAAGTTTAAGCTATGTTTTTATCCGAGACGCAACCCTCAATAAAATTTGTTTTGCTTTTCCAAAAACAACTCATTTTTATTAATTAATTGGATTGACTCTTATCCTATGGCATTATAAAACTGTGGCTAAGAGTCTTTCTACAATAACTTCTTTTTTGTCTCACACTCGCCATCTATCCGCGAGAACATAGTTTTTGAGTTACAAAAGCTGTGTTTTTTTCACTTCCCAGTAACCAGCACAGTAATCAAGTGCGAAAAAAACGCTCCAACTCACTCTATCTGTCAAATTCAATTTAAATTTCAAAAAACTTCAAAATCTAATTTCAAAAATACGCCATCATTCAATTCTTCAACATTTGATTAATAATTTTCAACAAATCTCAACAAAAAAGTGTTCCCGGTTAAATGTAGTTTTATTATTTTTCGTTTGCCAACCCGAGAGTTTATAAAGCAGTGGTGAATGATAACAAAAAAGAACCCAAGAGAGCAAAAAGCAAGAAAAATAAAAATAATTTTCAGCTTCAAAACGAAGTCGCAAAAATTATTTGTCCACATCTCCTATTTAAGTGAAATATTGCAAGAGTAAAAAAATAAAAAAAGTTTTTGGAAAATTATTCGTTTTTGTTGGCGAACTCCTCGATTGAAAATTTGCACATGCAAACAGAAAAAATTTGTCGTGTTTTGTATGGACACCTTTTTTTTGGCAACGGGAAGAGGGGCCACAAACACTGAACACAGGCAGCCAGCAGTAATTTTGCATGAATTCTATTTGATTTTCCTATTTTCCAACGCGCAACAATCGGAAAATTTTATCGAGGGGCTGTTCCTCCATCTTTTTGTTTGTTTTTTCATCAAATACAAATAATTTTTTAAATTGCCAACAATCGCGTAGCAAAATAATTCTTCTTAACACCATCAGCGCCATCTACATTTCAATAATATGAAGTTCTATCTCCGGCTTATCTGTCATTATTTTACTGGCCTTTTTATCGACTGTAAAATCAAATTGTTGTTGTTTGCCAAGGGAAATTATGCTGTGCTGGCTACAGAGAAGTGAAAAAACACGCCTTTAATAAACCCCGATAGCTATCGGGGTCCCAGGTTGTTGTTGTTTTGTGTACAAAAAATTAACCCATATGGGTTAGTGAGGATAATAAAACGCGGCTATAGTTTCCAAATCTCCCTTTATCTGATCTGTGGCGGTGGGAGAGGGAGGGATAGAGATAAAAAGAGAAAGAGAGTGAGAATAAAATCAAGATTTTTGAGAAAACACAAAAGACTCTCATTCTCAAGATTCCAGAATCCCGATGCTTACCACCCCCATAGACACTCAACATTTCTGGTTTTTCAAATTGTTGGCAAAGAAAATTTAAGTTCTGACAGCTCGGTTCCCATCTCTCGTCTCTGATCGGTGAGTTTTTTCTGCAATCTGCAAGTGCGCATTGCATTCATATCATTTTAGCTTTGTTCAGCGAGAAAAAAGACAGCACAGTACAGCACAGCACAGCACAGTACACTGTACAGTACAGCACAGCATCATGAGAAATGTCAGAACAGGTTGGAACAGTTTTTTTTTCCAAGAGAAGTGATGGAGTTGGTAGTGTAGTGATCGTTAAACATCGATAGTCAGGGACTTCGATAGTATCGATGGTTTGAAAAAAAAACTATCGATACTATCGATAGACTATCGACAGTTTCCTTCGAAACAACTTTTAGCCATTGGAACTAGAAAAAAAAGGTTAAAAAATTATATGGGCCTTCAAGATCACTAAAAATGGGGAAACGCACGATCTGGCGCATAAACTTGCATTTGTATTGCAGATAAAACTTTAAAATAGGTTCCTTTTATTCTGTAAGGCACAAATGTGAAATCGTTTCATTCACTTTAGAGGAACATGACATTTCTAAAAAGAAAGCATTACCTTAAAATAAAAACAATATTCCCAAATAATCAAAAACAAAAATCGTGGATCAATGAAAAGCAAAGAGACAATTTTCACAAAATTGACGAATTTAAGGAAATAAGAACAAATTAATTGCTTTCGTTTAGTAAAAAAATATTATTTATAGAAAATAAAAACAAACAAATATTTATTCTCAAAAACTAACAAACATTTAATTCATAATTTTTGATTTGAAATTTATTATTCAAACTTTTATGAAAAAAAAATATATATCTAATGACAGTTTTAGCGCCGAAAGACAGGGGCGCAAACTTTAGATATTACCATTGTATTTATAACTAAACGTTTGTTGGTTTTGATAACTGCAGCGCTACTTGGTGCTTATTACGGTAAGAATACTATGGAAAAGGAAATACAAATACAATGATATTGCTCATGTATAGTGAAGTGTCTATTTGCTTATTGTTCTAGAGGAAGAATACTTTTTTTTACTGGAAATGCAAACTATCGATAGTATTTTCAAAACTATCAATACATTCGATAGTTTTTTACTATCGATACTATCGATAGACTATCGATGTTTAACGATCCTTAGGTAGTGGTGTGTACTCAGAAAAGCTTAACCTAAGCATCTCATTCCGCCTCCCTAATCATTGTAGCGTCTTCCAAGCGGAAATTTTAGCGATCAAAGAGGTTCTCTCCTGGCTAAGAGAAAACGTGATATCAACTTCTGATATCCGCATCTTCTCTGACAGTCAGGCTGCTATCAAATCTCTCGACGGTCGGTGTCTCAACCAAATCTCAAACGGCCCATGATTGTCGATCGTCTCTTTTATGGAGATGGCGCAGCAATTTAACATTCACCTCTGTTGGGTGCCGGGTCACAGAGACATCAAAGGAAATTGTAGAGCCGATGAGCTCGCTAAAAATGGAACCGTCATGCCTATTTCACCTGAAAGGGAGAAGATAGGTATACCGATAGCTGCATGTAAACTTCTGCTAAAAGAAACAGCCTTAACGATAACAAACTCTAGGTGGCACAATTTACCAACGTGCGCAGCTACAAAACTCATATGGCCCTCACTGGACCTAAAGCGCTCTAAAGACTTGTTATCTCAAAGCAGACTTCATATTAGCTCCCTAGTAGGTAGGTGGTCTTACGGGACACTGTCTTATAGGCAGACACGCAATACGACTTGGTGTAGCCTCAAATGACTTCTGCAGGAGCTGTATGGACGAGGAAGAAGAGGAAACAGTCTCTCACCTTCTCTGCACTTGCCCTGCTCTTTCATTAAGGCGCAAACTTCATCTGGGAGAGTACTTTTATGATAATCCCAGTGAACTAGCTAATAAGGATATTAAATATCTTCTTCGCTTTATAAAATGCTCAAAATGGTTCGACTAGTAAGAAGTAATTCTTTAGATTCATGTGGTATCACAATGGGCCTTTTCTTTTGGCCTAAGTGTGTGGATCCCGTATCCGCAGCCACTGTAACCTAACCTAACCTAACCTTGGAACAGTTTAGAACACTAAATGTGTTCTACCTAAAAAGATGGAACAGAAAATCCTGTCCTAAAATGTTCCGAACTGTTCTAGACAGATTCAATGAACACCAAATCAGAACAGTTTGGAACAGCAAATGTGTCAATGAACACCAAAAAGCTGTACTTTTCTGTTCCAAACTGTTCCAAAGTGTGCAGAACAGCGTCGCTGAACATACCTTTTGCCAACAAATGGCAGATGGGGCTGAAAGCTGATCTAATCTTTGTATATGGCACGACTAGTACTAACAAGATTGGTTCTCTGCTTGGTTTGGCAGATCTTCAGCTACAATACAATATGTAAAAAAAACTGCTTCTGTGAAAGGTCACAACATGGCGCCACCATCGTTTGCCATCTTGAGACTGCTCCCCAAAGACATATACAATAGATCTAATGAAATTTGGAAAAAAAACTTGACGTTTTTCAAAGTAACCATGTTTAACGACCATTTTATAAGCGCCACCTATTGATGAATACAAACACTAAAACTTCGTTGAGTTTCATGCTAAAACCTTATGCCATCCCTGTTCATTAAATTGCTTTCTGTCTTCTTCCATACATAATCTTTTTTTATATTTTGCTCTTTTATTTTATTTATTATGCTAGTCGTCTCCAGTTAAACGGGTCGTTCGCTTCATGGTTCATTTTCGTAAAAAGACAGACAGCAGAACAAGAGAATTCAATTTACAAGTTATAAAAAAAATTGAAAGGAAAATATTCTCCTAATTTTTATTTCATTGTCGTTGCTCCCCGTGGCATTTTCACTTGAA
Source organism: Sphaerophoria taeniata (assembly GCA_943590905.1). Classification (NCBI taxonomy): domain Eukaryota; kingdom Metazoa; phylum Arthropoda; class Insecta; order Diptera; family Syrphidae; genus Sphaerophoria; species Sphaerophoria taeniata. Next base: position 49,586,095 of record OX016540.1, read on the forward strand.
TTAATATACAAAAACTTAATCCGCAATATAGAATTCAATGCGAAAAGTGTTTTAATATTTAATTAACAAATCGAAATCGAAGTCAGCGAGTGAAAAAGTAATCAGCAAGGTTATTTTTTTCCTTCTTATTCTGGTTTGCAAGACTTTTTCACAAGCAAAAAAAGATATAAAAAGACAAAGGAATAGAAAAAAACCAAAAATAACAAAGATCCAAATCCAACCAGCATAATTATTGGAAAGTGCATGTCGAAAATCGAAATTTGATTGAAATGTGTTGAAAAGGAAAATAGTCGTTCAAAATTCGAGAAAAAATTAAAATGGCAAAATTTTCATGGCCGATAATTATTTAATAAAACTCAACAATTTCTTCTTTTGCCAAACAACAAACGTGCACATACATATATATACGTCGTAGGAATTAATACAAAACAAAGGCAGAGGCTGAAGCAGACAAGAATACACAAAAAATAAAATAAATCCGAGTGTTTCTGTTTTGTAGTCATCGAACTGCAAAGTGCGAAGTACGAGTTAAGCGAAAAGAAAATGGACGGACACCATACGCATCACAACAATTCATCGTTTTCGACCCCATCGTCGTCATCGTCGCACCATCATCATCATCACCATCATGTTGGCCAGCAGCAGCCTTTGCAGCATAGCAGCAGCAGCAATAAACATCATCTGCACCATCAGCACCATCATCAGGGATTGAGTCAGCAGCAACAGCAGCAGCATCCGAATTGCATTAGCAGTCCCTCGAACAACAGTAACAATCATCACCATATCGATCGCTTGAAGATGTTGTATCCGAATGTCAACGAAAATGAAACACCACTTCCTCGATCGTGGAGCTCCCATGACAAGTGCCATGCCATTGGATTGTCGCAGAATAATCTACGTGTTCATTACAAAGGTTAGATTAATTTGTTTTTGTTTTATTTCTTGTTTAACTAAAATAACAAAATTGTTCTTGTTTTTTTTTTTTGTCTGCCCCGAGTTGTGTCCAGTTGTTACAAGGTAGAGAATTAGTTGTGCTGCTGCACTGCAGATAAAGAGAAAGGCTGACTTGGCATTTAGGTTTGGGAGGAGATGATAGTAATTGCGATTTAATAATTTTCGTCTGGCAAAACTGTTTCGTTCGGTCGTCTTATCTTGTTTACGGTTTTGATTATTCATAAATGGTGTTTTTCTGTTTGTTTTGGATTATTTTACTCAATTAATTTGTTTCAGACTGGAAATCAAGCATTGACACGTCTATTTAGGGAATTCATATTGTTTTGATGATTTAGGAAAAGGAAGGAAACTAGGCACCAGTTTGAAGGAATCCGAAAATCCGGGATGCCGCCGTGCATCGCAAGCAAACTGTTTCTCTAGGGCTAGATATCCCAAAACATCCTTTAGAAATCCAACTGTTTTGAAAGTTTTCGTACTTCTTATGACCCTCACCACCTAATTCGCTGCTATGTCCTCGGGGATTTGATTCGTTCTACATGACCCAGTCATCTTAAATTGTTGGACCGGGATGCCGCCGTGCACCGCAAGCAAACCGTTTCTCTAGGACTAGATATCCCAAACCGTCCTTTAGAAATCCAACTGTTTTGAAACTTTCTTACTTCTTTAAAATGTGAACTTGGCCTATTAGTTTGGCTTACTTTTAAAATTTCGTGTCGTGTAAGTTTAAGAAGTTAAAGGACAGCGCTTGACATCAAATATATGCTTTTTCGAACATGATGGAACAGCGTAGGTCCTATATCGCCATCACAGAAGGACTTGACTGGTTGGAAACCCAAAAACAGTTCTCATACAATTAGTCTCTATAGATGTTGTTATATGTACATGATCTTGAAATCGATGAAGAGGTGGTAGGTGTTGATTTGCAGTTCCCGGACTTTTACTTAAGGTGGCGCTACAGTCTAGGTCGGACCAGAGCCTCAAAAAGCGTCTCCAACCAGCTCGGTCCCTAGCTAACCGTCTCCAGTTTCGAACGCTAAGTTGGTTGAGGTTCTCTACCACCTATGTCCCCCACCTGAGTCGCGGTCTTCCTCTTTTGCGACGACTTTCCGGGTAGGATTCGAGGACTCTACGGCCCGGAGCATTATTTTGCAATTCCATCTAAGTCGTTTGACCTTAACTTTTCTGACTAGGTCAGCTCGTACAGTTGATTTAATCTCCATTTATGCAGACTAGACCACAAATCACTCCAAGAATTTTTCTCTCGAAGCAGCCTGGGCTTTTGATATCAGATCGATGGTAGACTTTCCTGGTCTGAAGCTGAAGCTTTACCGCGATTATCTCAACAATATCCGATTCAGGATCTTATACCTCGGCTGGGTTTTTTCATCTTCTCGAAAAGCTTTCGAACCTCATTCGTGCTGTGGCATACTTATATCTCCTCGATCGTGCTCTTCTTATACTCCTTTTTCCATTTAAAAAGTTGTTGCTTGTATTGTAGCGCTAGAGACTAGTGATAGTGAGTAGTCTTGTTTAGTTACATTCGCTCGTCAGCAATCCTTTGGAAATCAGGTTTCAGTTATCGTGACCGTGTACAACCCAGCATGAAAGGACTTGACTATTTTCGTGTAAGCAAACGAAGTTACGACATTCCAACTATCACCTTTAACCGAATGACCATTTTCTTGGCTCATTTTGGTCCCAAAAATCTAATTGTTGTTGTAAATTAAAAAAAACGGAACCATTTTCCATTTTAATTTTTCACGTGTTTATTGTCTTTATTTGCTCGCGATGGGCCATGAAAATCCAATTCTTTTGTTTTTCTTCGTAGGTATGTTTATTTTTCTTTGTTGTTCATTTCTATTTTGTAACTGAGTTCATTTTTTCATGTGTTCATCCCAAAAAGTTGCTGTCCGTCCCTTTGCATCCATCCATTGCATATGTTTCCCTTACCCCATTTTTTTCCTTCTACGCATATTTTTGCTGATTTTCCTTTCACCACCTTGTTTTGATTTTTTTTCTGGTGCGTAAATTAAAATATATAACATTTTCTTTATGTTATCTTCCAAGTGCTTGTAGAGGTATGGGAAATAAATTGCATGTGGTAGTGCATTGTGCGTATGTTGACTTTTTGGTTATCTAGCGAGCATATGTTCTTACTCGCTCACTCTCATTCGATGCAAACTTAACGAAACTATGTATTTATACTTTTCCTCTTTGGTTGTATCTTCGCAGAAGTTATCTTCTATTTCTGTTTTTGCTTTTGGTGTCAATTTTCTTGTTTGTTGTTGGTTTTTGGTTGAAACTGTTCAACTCATCGTCGTCGTTGTTGTGTTTTTGCTTGAAAACTGTTCATCAGCTGTTTTCTCATATTGAACTGTCAAAAACTCAAAATGTTAAGCGAGTGGGAGTTGGTGGGTGAATTCGTGATGTGTGTCTTTGTGTATGTGTTCAATATTTATGAATTACGATAAAGGGATGTAATAGAAAAAAAAAACACTAACGGCTATGGGAAGGGGTGAAACAACAAAAGAAAACCTTCAACAGAGAATTTTTAGATACAATTCAATTTTTCGTTACAAAAAGTAAAACACTGATAACAACAAAGAAGGTTAGATGAACTTTCTGTGTAGGTAACCAAGCGAAAAATGGGTGTTACAAGGGTTACCCCCTCTTAAAAGGTCTTGTGAAATGAGATTTATGCTTTTTTAGTTTTTTTTAACCCAAGTTTTGACCTGAGTAGTAGACAGTAGTTAGATCACATTTTTGGTTGTACTGTTGACACAAAGGTGCAATGATAGAAGCCTTTGTTGCGTGTGCCTGGTGTACATATAAGAAGAATTAGTGCATTGTCTTTGGCGGCCATGGAATAGGGTAAGCGAGCCGAACGTTGTCCAAATAAAGCGTGATCCATTTCGAGGTTCCCTACTTTTTTAAAGAAAAAAAAAAAACAGAAAATTCAAATTTAATGGGGAGATTATCTATCAAATGTTGGCCGTTGCTACGTCGCAGATGGTCCATCCGTTGAGTCCAATTTTCGATGAATCGTTCGAGCATTTCGACTGGTAATTGGTGAATGACAAGCGTGATGTTTTCCTCCAAGGCCTGAATCGAAGCAGGTTTGTCCGCAAAAACTTTAGACTTTACATATCCCCACAGTAAGTCTAACGGTGTGATATCACACTATCTTGGTGACCGGCCTGAAACGTGAAATTATGTGATTACCGAAGGGTTTTCTCAATAAATCCATTGATTGATGCGATGTATGGGAAGTGGCGCCGTCGCCGGCGTCGTGCTGTAACAAAATGTCGCCGCGATCACGAGCTTCAATGTCAGGCATCAAATAGTCGATTATCATGGCCGATAATGGTCGCCATTGACGGTTACGTTTGCACCGGAATCATTTTTAAAGAAACATGGACCGATGATTTCACCGGCGCACAAACCACACCAAACCGTTGTTTTTTTTCTGGATGAAGTGTCAGTTCTTGAATCTGTTCAGGTTGCTCTTCGTCATAAATGCGGCAATTTTGTTTGTTTACATATCTACCCATTGAGCCAGAAATGGGCCTCATCGCCGAACAAAATTGCCTCGAAAACGTCGGATCTTCTTGGAACTTTTTAAGAGCCCATAGAGCGAAGCGATGTCGCTTGGGAAGGTTGAGCGGCTTCAGTTGTTGCACAAGCTGTATTTTGTACGCTTTCAATTTAAGATCTCGACGTAAAATGCGCCAAGTCCTTCCATACGTCATGTCAGTCCGAGTCTTCGTGTACACTCTCAGCTACGGCCACTATATTTGTTCCACATCGTGATGTACGTAGTCTATTCGATCGAATATTATCCAATAATGAATGCTCTGTCTCAAAATGGGTGATGGTGTTGCGAATAGTACGCTCAGTAGGCCGATTATGTTGACCATAAGCTGAGCGACGTTATGACGTTATGTTATCTGCGTTACGGCCAGTAACATACCCTGGTCCGTATCCCAGCTATTATTCTTATGAAGCGTTCTTCCACGCTGGCCGAATCACTGCGTAAATTTAACCGTCTACCGTATTCTTCTCGGCTGGTTTCCAATAGATCCATAGATAGAGGGAATCTTCTTCGCTCTCGACATCTATAACACTGTTGTGCCTGATGGGCCATGGGTACTGCCGAGCGAACATTTCTTCATCAATAACAACCTAAATTATACTTACTTACTGACTTATGGTGGCGCTGCAGTCCAGGTCGGACCAAGGCCTCATCCAACAAGCGTCTCCAGCAAGCTCGGTCCCTAGCTAGCTATCTTCAGTTTCGCACGCCAAGTTGGTTCAGGTCCTCTACCACCTGTGTGCTCCACCTGGGTCGCGGTCTTCCTCTTCTGCGACGTCCTTCCAGGTTGGATTCGAAGACTCTACGAGCCGGAGCATTATTTTCCATTCGCTCTGCATGACCCAACCATCTAAGTCGTTGGCTAGGTCAGTGTCGCTGAACAGCTCGTACAGTTCTGGATTGAATCTTCGTCTCCATTCTCCATTTATGCAGACAGGACCAAAAATCACTCGAAGAATTTTTCTCTCGAAACAGCCCAAAGTGTTTTCATCAGATGTTGTCATGGTCCATGTCACTGCACCATACATTAGGACCGGGATGAAGAGAGTTTTTTACAGTGACACTTTAGGTGCTCGAGAAAGGACTTTACTACTCAATTTCCTTCTAAATCGAAAGAAGCAACGATTGGCAAGATGATTCTTCGTTTGATTTCAGCGCTGGTGTTGTTGTCTGAGTTGATAGCGGATCCTAGGTAGACGAAGTCCCTAACTACCTCGAAGTAAAATCTGCCTATGGTGTTGCCCTCGTTAACCGCTAGACCCATCTTCCTGGCCTCCGTTTCAAGACTCACGAACGCTCCACTGACATCACGCTGTGATCACGCTGTGTTCTTCCAATTATGTCAATGTCGTCTGCGTATCCTAGTAGCTGGACGGACTTTTGAAAGATTGTGCCTCTGGTGTTGACGTTGGAGTTTTGCACAATCTTCTCAAGAATGATGTTGAAAAAATCGCATGACAGCGCATTGCCTTGTCTAAAACCTTTTTTGACATCAAGTGCGCCCATTAGGTTTTTTTCTGCCCTGATGGAACAGCCTGAGTTTTCTATCGCTTCTTGACAAGCGAGTCTGGGATACCAAAACTAGACATTGCTCTATATAGTTCGTCTCTACAGAAAAGGTGGTAGGTATCGTTTTGAAGTTCCTGGGTCTTCTCCAAGATCTGCCGTAGAGTGAATATTTTATCGATGGTGGACTTTCCGGGTCTGAAGCATCCTACATTCTTTTGTTTTTATTCGGGTGTGATGAGGAGGGGATTATCACAAAACGTGTGCGTCCAGAGTCCTTTGTTATTGTTAAAACGTCTCCTGTGTTAAATGTGTCGAAAAAAAATATTATAATTTAACGTTCGATTCTTTCAAGGAACAGGCAAAAGTGTCAACGATGCTGCCGCATCTGTTCGTACACCTCATCCGATTCCACCTGGCTGTGGTTTATATTACTTTGAGGTCAAAATTATTTCTAAAGGCAAAAATGGCTACATGGGCATTGGTCTTACTTCCGAAAACTTCAAAATGAATCGATTACCAGGTAAAGGAACCCCACTAGTTGTTGCATTTCTTATTAACTAAATTTTGTTTGAATCTAGGTTGGGACAAACAATCTTATGGCTACCATGGCGATGATGGTAACTCATTTTCCGCCTCAAATCGAGGCCAATCATATGGTCCAACATTCACCACAGACGACATCATCGGTTGCGGTGTTAATTTCGTCAATAATACATGTTTCTACACAAAGAACGGTATCGATCTTGGTACTGCATTTAGGGATTTACCAGTAAGTTTCATTGTGAGTGATTGTGAGCGTGATTGATGTTGTTTTTGTTGTTGCAGTCGAAATTATACCCAACCGTGGGCCTGCAAACCGCTGGCGAAGAAGTTGATGCGAATTTCGGACAGGAGCCATTTAAATTCGATCAAATTGAAGATATGATTCGACAGATGCGAGCCGAAACAAAGGCAGCCATATATGATTTTCCGATGCGCAGCGAATATGGTGATCCAACGACGCTTTTGCACAAGTACACCTACGCTTTCTCTCATTGCCATTGAATGTTAATTTACTTCTTTTCGGCTTTCTTTAGAATGGTCTCATCTTATTTAGTACACAATGGATATAGTCTAACAGCAGAGGCTTTTGGAAGAACGACTGGTCAGAGCTTTACCGAGGAACTAGGATCAATAAAAAATCGTCAAAGTTTGTTAAAATTCGACTTCTTATTACTTAACCATACTGAAATCTACTTTCTATAGAAATATTAAAACTTATTATGAGTGGAAAAATGGGACAAGCAATAGAGCACACTGTACGCTCGTATCCCGGACTGTTAGAGAACAATAAAAATCTATTATTTATGCTTAAATGTAGACAATTCATTGAAATGGTTAATGGATCCGACATTGAAGTAATTCATTCCACATTAAAATCTTTAATCGTTGATCCTCGAATTGTTTTATTAATTTTGGATTTTGTTTTCTTTCAATAAACGTTTTGTTGCAGTGTACTCCTGCCAAAACAATACAAACTTCTGTTATTCAATCAACCAAGTCCTACCAAAATGGCACACCGAATAGTGCTGTGATAAGTGCAGAATGCGTTCAAGATAATCAGCAAGATATTAAAAATTCGTAAGAACTCGCTTTTGCTTACAAATGAATCATTTATTTAAGCTTTTTTCTTTTTGCTTTTTTAGGTTTTTGATAGAAACTAATTCAGAGGATTTAGATAAATGCAACGATATATCGAACAGTGATTATTTGAATGATGTCGAAATGGAGAATGGTCATACAAATGGTAAGTGTTTATCAGATAGCTGCTTAAGACTAGACTCCTTTTTTTCAATTCTTAAAGCACTTGAAACTGAGGTTTTTAAATAAGCTTGTCATTGTCTGCGGTTATTCTATCTTTGTTGTATATTTCATGGTTTTTTCTAAACAAACAAGTTGTTCATTAAAGTTCAATTGTGTCTTTCTATCTAACTTTGCGCCTACAGAATGAATAGAAGGTCAATGTTGTTTGCGACTATGCAGTGAAAGCGATTCATTATGTTCAGTTATTTCCGATGCACAATGAGTCTTTTAAAGTTTTTCTTACAACTTTAGTTTCTGTTTTTAATTTCAGACAATTTTTGAAAATAAATTCCACTAATTAGGTTAAAATGCATCTAAACATTGTCAATATCGAACGTACGTACATAAACTGTGTGCAAAGATTATTCTTAAATTCATGGGGTACTGGAAAAGTTCTAAGTTTGAAAGCTCTGGCTTTTCGATTGAACTAGATCTCTCTGTGAATCATCTCACCGAAGCCTTCAATGAATCAATGAGGACTTCATGCCCATTAAAGGGTAAAAAGAAACCACAGTGGTGGCACAAAGAACTAGAACCATTCAGGAAGAGTTGTCGCAAACTCTTCAATAGATCTAAGTTCACTAGATCTCTCTCTGGCTGGGACTTATATAAACAAGCTCTAAAGCAATATAAGAAAGAATTAAGGAAGAGCAAGAGGTCTTCTTGCAAAAACTTCTGTGGCAAAATAGAAAATACTTCAGAAGCCTCAAGATTCGAAAAATTCTCTCAAAAAGTCCGACAACACCCAGTGCTTTAATGACACAAGCGGACACGTCGACTACCACAGATGAAGAGTCTCTTAATCTGTTATTAGACACCCACTTTCCAGTTAGCTCGTACATCTGACTTAACATCTGAGTCTCAAAACCCATTACAAACGATATAGTTGATCTAATAACGCGGGAAAAACTGTAGATAGCTTTAATCCGTATAAATCACCAGGACCAAACGGAATCATTCCGACCGAATTACAAAAATGCTCAGACATGATCATTCCAGCATTGGAGATCATTCTGTCTAGCTGTGTAAGGTTGAGATATATTCCCAAAGCCTGGAGAATGGCAAAAGTAGTCTTCATTCCTTAAGCAAGGAAACCCTCTTACGTTAACCTTAAAGATCTAAGACGAATCAACCTATCATCCTTCCTTCTTAGAAAAAAAAAAGATTGATTGAAATTCACACCAGACATAACTTGAAACCATGTCTCATTTCCATAGCTTAACATGCGTACTCCAAGGGAAAATCAGTAGAAACAGCACTTCATTCGCTGGTGCGTAGTATTGAATATTCCTACAAATACAAAGACTATAACCTAGCAGCTTTCCTAGATATCGAAGGAGCATTCAATAACGTCAGCTACCAGGCGATCACAACAGCAATGGACAAGCTGCAAGCAAATAGAGATATCACTCAATGATCTTATAAGTCTCATGCTTAATTGCAGGACAATAACAGAATGACGAGTTTTACTACCACCAGATCGGTGGGTCCTTTCGCCTCTTTTATGGAACATGGTAGTAAACGACCTCCTAACATCAATGGAGGCAGAGGGTTTCAAGGTGATTGCCTATGCTGACGACGTTGCAATATCTGTACCTGGGAAACATCCTCAAGTTCTATCTATCCTCCTACAAAATGCCTTAAACAGGCTTACCAATTGAGCAAAGCATTGTGGCTTGGACGTCAATCCACATACAACGGAACTGGTACAAAATTCCTAAAACTAGCCCACCCACGATTAAAGGAATACCCTTAAGCTTTTCCAACCAAGCCAAATATTTAGGCCACATTTTAGACAAAAACTAAATTGGCTAAAAATGGGTCTTCTCTCCAAAAATAACCCACTGGCTGTACACTTCGGTAATCAGACCGATACTCATTTATGGAGTTGTCGTATGGTGGACCGCACTGGACAAAATGGTAAATTTGAATAAACTCATTACAGTCCAGCGGTCAACGGATCACTTCGCTCAACACCAACAGCAGCATTGGAGGTATTTCTAAACCTAACACCACTTAACATCTTCTACAAAATGGTGGCAGCGAACTCATGCGTGAGGCTTAGAGCCATCTCTCAATGGATCAGTAACAACACTGGTCATACTACTATTTTAGATAATTTCAGATCTATCCCAGATCGCTTAGACTATACCACCCCAAAAATAGTATTCGGTAATAGCTTCCATGTTTCAATCTCTTCAATATCGTCTTGGGAAGAAGGAGGACCTCTGGAAGAGAACACGATACACTTCTATGCAGACGGTTCAAAGACCGACTACGGCGGCGTTGGAAATGGTATCTGGTCATATAGACTTCCCAATCCCAATGAATGTTGTGTTCCAGGCAGGAGTAATGGCGATAAAAGAGGCAATATCCTGGCTCAAAGAAAACGTTATATCTTGCAAGGATATACTTATGTTCTCGGACAGCCAAGCCGCTCTCAAATCTCTCGCGTATGTCTCTACAAACTCTAATAGTCCACGACTGTCGATAATCTCTATGAGCCGATGAGCTCGCCAAAAACGGAACACTTCTGCCTACTGTTAGACAAAGACATAACATAGGAGCAAAACTTGCTACATGCAAACATCTTCTCAAACAATATGCTCTAGAATCAACAAGTGCTATATGTTCACAGGGTACCACCTGCCTAGCAACCAAACAAATATGGCCAAGCATAGACCTGAAGCGTTTAAAAGGTTTGATTTCCCTGAGCAGACAAAGTATAAGCTCCTCAATTGGAGTCATAACAGGACACTGCTTCATAGGTAGACATGCTTTGAGGCTAGGGGTCTACGGAAACGACTTCTGTAGAAGCTGCATGGACGAGGAGGAAGAGGAAACGGTCCAACACCTTGTGTGTACATGTCCGGCACTCTCCAATAGAAGGAATAACTATATCGGTAATCCCTTCTTGGATAATACCAGTGAACTGGCAACGATTGACACAAAATGTCTCTCTAACTTCATTAAAAGCACAAAATGGTTTGTTTAAGTTCATCGCTCTCCCATGAGTAACTTCTTTAGTGGTATCACAATGGACCCTTGAGGTTTTAGTGAGTCAATAACATCTAGACAGCCACCAACCTTACCTAACCTATATCTAGTGATATAACCAGTACCCGGTGGTTACCACTTGGAGGTAAAGTAAGCACTTGGTGTATAGGAAAAGATACAGCATATGCCCCCAGATCCTACAACACCCAACCACCCAATGCTGCTTGAATACATCTTCAATTCCCTGTGCTTTGGTGACTAAGTTTCCTTCACTGTTTCGAATGGTCTGTGTCTCGTTTCCAATTTATTTTCTGTCCGACCCTTTTTTCTCCGAATGACCTCTTGAAATCACCGTAATAATTCTGCATTTTGTAAAACTAATTGAGTTTTATTTTCTTATCTTTCGATTTTATTTGAATTTGCAGGCAGTTCATGTAAAAATGGAACCTCTCCAACAAATTTTGCCAATTCCCTTGACGTAGACGAAGATATGGGTAAGAAGAAGCAACAACACAAACTCCTATATTTTCTTACTTCAAATGGAAACTAACCTTTTGATATTTTCAGATGTGGATTTATCGCCATCACGAAAATATTGCCATGGCTTTGAAAGAATACTTGAATTTGGTAAGGAACTCTCACAAATGGGTCAGCAATTAGAAAAGGAAAACAAAATGAACGAAGAAGACCGACAGATGTTGGAAGTGAGTTTCTTAAAATCTCAATTCTGTTTAAATACTTCTAAAAAAAAACTTTATCTCGCAGGATGCATTTAGTCTTATAGCATATTCGAATCCCTGGTCAAGTCCCTTAGGCTGGCAACTGTGTCCATCAAAACGTGAAACAGTTTGTTCTGCCCTCAACTCGGCTATATTAGGTAAATAATATCTACCCATTTAGACGATCATTTCAGTCTCAGTTTCAGTTAAGCTTTCAGTCAAACTGATGTGTAAATAAATACATTTCAGTCGAGTTTTCAGTTCAATCTTCATTTAAGCAATAACTTCCGGTGAGTGAAGATTTCAAATTTTGAATTTCTGGATATTTATCGCGCATGTCCATGTTTGTGGAAAAAAATGACGCTTTTTACCACGATTCGGATATAAGAGAAGCAGCATATTATGATATGTTGCTTCGAAAATTAAAAGAGGTAGATGCAGAAGATGAAGAATCGACTTTCCTGCAGCTCGTAATACGGTGATAGGTAGACGAAAGATCTACACAGCAACCTGGCGATCTCCGGATGGTCGAACCACCAACCAAATCAACCATGTCCTAATCGGCGCAAGGCACGCATCCAACATCTTGAACGTGCGCACTTTCCGAGGAGCAAATAGTGGCCAAGTTTAGAGCTCGAACATCAAACGACAAAAAAACACGTGCGGCCCAAAGAAAGAAGTTCAACATCGGTTGCCTAAGCACCTCGGAGAATTCCGAGACTACAGTGAGCGCCTGAGTGAGAGCCTCTCCGCCGTCCTCCCAAATACCACAGACGTCAACACCTTGTAGAACTAATATCGCGAAATAATAAAAAATGTAGCCGAGACCACCATAGGTTACCAGCCACCCCCGAAAAAGAATCCGTGGTATGATGAACGCGCGTTATTGAAAAGAGAGACGGAAAATGCACGTTTGCAGATGCTGCAACGAACAAGAGCAGCAAGAGAAGAGTACCGCCCAAACAGGAGAAACGCGAAAAGGCCCTGCAAAGGAAGAAAAGAGCATTTGCAGTATCTCAGCTCAAAGATCTAGAAGAGTCTCGGGCCAAGCACAACACCCTGTCGGAGCAATTAGCTTCTGGTTTCGGAACCGGGACACAGGCTCTTCGAAACAGTGAAGGAAACCTAGTTACCGAAACACAGGGAATTGTAGATGTTTTCAAGCAGCACTTCCAACAGCTGCTGAATGCGCAAAATGTCGAGCGAGCTAATGACGAAAGAGAAGCAAGACCAGTCAATGTAGACCCAATCCCAGCTCCCAGCATAGAAAAGGTAGAAAAAGCCATCCAGAAGCTAAAAAATAACAAGTCCGCCGGGTCGGATGGCATACCTGCGGAACTCTTTAAATATGAAGGAGGTGTTTTGATGAACCCCATGCACTAGGTCTTCAACAAAGTGTGGGAGGAAAAATGCATGCCCACTGACTGGTCGACAAGCTCCATATGCCCCATCTACAAAAAAGGCGATTCGATGTCATGCAAAAACTACCGTGGCATATCCCTGCTTAATGTTGCATACAAAATCCTATTCAACGTACTGTGTGAGCGTCTTTAACCGTTCTGCAACACAATTATCGGCACGTACCAGTGTGGCTTTAGGCCAGGCAGAACAATGATAGACCAAATCCTGGAAGAAACCAACGAATTTAAAATCGAAAGCCGAAACCCATCATCTTTTCATCGACTTCAAAGCTGCTTATGATAGCATCCACCGCCAAGAGCTAATGATGGCGATGTCTGAATTCGGGATCCCGAACAAACTGATCCAGCTGTGCCGCATGACGCTAAACAATACGCAGTACCTTGTGCAAATGGGTAACAGCTCATCCGAGTTGCTCAGGGTTTAGACAAGGAGATGCGCTGTCATGTGATTTTTTCAACATAGTCCTGGAGCAGATAGTGCGCAAAGCAGATGTGAGCACGGAAAGCACTATCTTCAACAAGTCCACCCAGCTCCTAGGCTATGCGAACGACATAGACATCATCGGGCGATCCAAGAGAGCTGTGCTTGAGGCTTTCACAGCGATTGAACAACAGGCAAAACTCGTTGGTCTTGAAGTGAATGAGGCCAAAACAAAGTACTTGCTATCAACAAACAAAGCAACATCTGTCCACCGCCTAGGACAAAACGTCACTGTTGGTAGCAGCAATTTCGAGGTAGTTAAGGAGTTCACCTACCTTGGAACAAACATCAATCCCACAAACGACACCTTAGTGGAGATCCGAAGAAGAATTACCCCAGCGAACCGCTGCTGCTTCGTTTGGCCAAACAACTGGGTTCAAAACTCCTCACTCGGACAAAGTGTCTGCTATACAAAACTTTGATTTTACCAGTCCTACTCTACGGCGCCGAGTGCTGGACAATAAGTAAAAAAGGGGTATTGAGACTGGGCACTTTCGAAAGAAAAATTCTTCGACGGATATTCGGTCCCGTATGCGACGATGGCGAATGGAGAAGAAGGTTCAACCGAGAACTGTATGAGCTGTACCAAGATGTGGATGTAGTCCAAAAAGCCAAGAAAAGACCACTACATTGGCCACATCGAGCGAATGGACGACAACGCTCCAGCCAAGAAAGTCTTCTCATCGCAGCCCCCAGGTTCGAGACGACATGGAAGCCCGAACCTACGGTACAAGGACCAAGTGACTGCGGATGCCAGAGCGCTTGGTTTCAGCGACTGGAGAGTGCATGCGAGGGACCGTTCACGATGAAAGGCTGCAGTATCTCAGGCTGAGATCCTTCATGGATTGTGAGCCGGATAAGTAAGTAAGTAAGATGCAGAAGCGATGAAGGCAAAGGTCAAGGGAAAGATTATTAGCAATCGTTCTGCGTATAACTTAGGCCAAGGCCTAAGTGGCTTACCCTCATCAACAATTCTCTGGGTGCGTGTGAAGAATTGAGGAGACCTTCAATTTAACGCCGATTCTGAACGGCAAAGTTGAGAAGCACTTTTCATGACAGATTAATACTCTTGGAAGTTTTTGTCAGTTCATCGCAAGAGGCAGTGCCCTTGAAAGATGAAATAAAAACTATGGGCACGAGTAGGACTCGAACTCACGACGTTCTGCTTAGCACTTTGTCTTTCGTGAGGTGAAATGGCTTCTCTCATATTTGTGTCCTGTTTTCTTATAATTGGAGTGACTAGTTGCCGGAGCTCCAAAAATACTAGAGCTATTGCAATAAGGCTTTCAACATTCATTACGCAAAAGTTTTTTCTTCTTCTTCCGAATTTCGACTGCTCACAAGTAAAATGAAAGCTGAACTGAACACCGAGCTGACGTCTAAATACACAAACTTTTTAATTGAACTGATTGCTCAACTGAGAACTGAACTGATCGTCTAAAAGTGGCTTTACACTTTGAAGATCACTAAACATTTTTGTGTTTTTCTAGAATCAATGAGCTACCCATGGAGACCACCACTAGAAGTGTGTGTTGCCCATGCCGGAGAACTGCTTAAAGTTATGGCAAATTCATCGCTCGGCGCTTGCGCCTTTGTCAATATTGACGATGTGTTCCCACAGAATTGACCATGTCCTGTTATGACGGTGCCGCTGCCATCGGCCAACGTCATCTTTGCTACATTAATTTAAACAAAACAAAATTATATATAAAAAAAAGTTCATTGAAAACAAAAACAAATAAAATTTTGCATAATGTTTATTTTTTAATCTAATTTAATTTTACAAATTACACACTTATCAAATTTTCTAGTTTAATTTGTTGTTTGTGTCGCTCACACTACTCAGTTGGGCGATCTTAAGAAATACTATTTTTTGTTTGCCCTTTTTTAAAGCTTAAGATGATAAAATTAATAATTTTGTTTCTTTTTTTTCTATTAATTTTTGCTGAATTTTAAAACCTTAACATAACTGTTGTTGTTTTTGTTTCGTGGTAACGATTTGAGAAATTAGATTAAAAAACAAAGATAAGAATGAAAAAACGCAAAACAAATTATAAACAATCAAATTTGAAATATTGAATAGAAATGTACATAATTACGAGAAAAACAAAACATATTATAAGAATTATATTAACAAAAACTATTTAACTTTTGTGTTCCCTTTTATTTTTCTTCACGTAGTTCTAAATATTATCTGCCCTGTCGAGGTATTTTTCGGAGCGGATAATTTTCCGCAACGCAAATATGGTCGGAGGTTAAATTTGTATTCGAGCTAAATGTCATCGGACAAAAATATGGCAACGAATTATTTGACATGCGATGGCTTACAATTTTTTTATTGAGATGTGCAAAAGAAATAAGGTTATCGATTAAGAGATGTAACTTCTCATATATGTGTTATTTATTGAATTGAATCTTAAAATGAATGAATTTCAGTAACGTTAAGCTTTTTTTTTTATTTTCTTACACCAATGGAACTTGATAATAAGCAATAAAACACACGATAACATTTACTATACATTTCGATTTAAGATATTTAAAATCGATGTAAATCGATAAGTCTTAAGAGGGCCATCACTAATTTGTAATGTCAAATTCGCTTTTATTTATTTTTCAACTTGTTCCCTCAGAAGCTGAATAGATGATAAATTGTTCCGGGGTAGCATGCGTCTGTTTATTGAAGGGGTGGTTGTTTCGTTTGCTTTGTTTTCATCACATTCTGATTCAGATGAGCCATCATATTCTGAGTGATGATAAGCTACCTTTTTCTAACCAACAGAATCTCTTCGTCACGGTCCTATTTCATTTAAGCTAGCCCTAAGCGACAAACATGCTTGTGGGCTCTAAAAATTCGTCGTGTAGGGGATGGTTTGCGATCTGTTCGCTGTTGGCAAAAATTTTCGATTTTCTCATGTTCGTCCGTTTCGTTGTTTGCTATGTAGGGAGATGTTCGCGAACAAATCTCATTGTTTTGTGCTTTTTTTTTGGCCTTAGTTCATAGTTTTTCTGTGGCCTTATTTCCTGGGGCCTAATTCTTAAGAAAATGCAAGTTCTTCAGACTTCGGCCACTATGGCGTATGTGGAACATTTTTTTGACATTTTCGATTGATGGTGGTAAAATCTTGTTTAGTAAATTTTGTAACCCATTTCATTAATAACTTGCGTTTTTTACACTCAGATTGAACGTGAGAAAGCACGTTGCTTCTCCTTTGGCACACCAGCACACTTTCAAGAATCAACACGAAATTATGTTAGCCAATTATGTGTTTGCCGTGTAGGGAATAACGCAAACGAGCATGTTCGGCAAACAATTTTCCGCTGACAAATCGGAAACCAAATTGTCAAAAATCTACCACATTGTTACTCATCGTACTGCGTTACTTCATGTCGGAAAAAATTCCGAATAGTAATTCGGAAGATTACCTCGAAGAAAAACTTGTCCGAAACGTACGAAATTGGACAAAATTCCGATCCGCAAAATAACCTCGATAGGGCAGTATGTATTCTCTTCTGAACTGTGATTACCATTCGGGTCTTCATCAAATTTGGCCTAATCAAATTTGGTCTAATCGAGGTTACCGTCGAGCGGAATTTTATTTGATTTCCTCTGCATCGGAGACATTTTGCTTGGCGGAGAACTACCTCGAAGCAAAATTCGGAGCGGAATTTTCTTTAAATTTTGCTTCCTTCGAGGTATTTTTCCGATCAGCTGATCGGAAGTTTTCTCCGACAAAATTCAACGCATGCTGTTTGTTTGCGATGCGATGGTCTTTTTTTTTTGTTTTATTTTTGACAGATACCAACATAATTTTCTCCAACATCCTCCGACAAGTTCTTGTTGCGGAAAGTGCAAAATTTGTATTTAATTGAATTAAAATGTGAGTGAAAAAAAATAATCATCTGATATCTGTAACGATATCCAATTGCTGCACAATGTCTCTTCCATTATATCTAAAGTTTCCGTTAAGATCTTGGAAAAAAAAATAAGCAATTGTGCATTCGAAATCCTTGTCCAAGCCATGTTGGTAGTTCCCTTCGGCAAAAAATCTAAGGCAAGCTGCTAATTTATGTTCCGGAGCGACACAATCAGATCTATGTTTTTTTTTTTTTTTTGTATTTGTGTTGAATCTGCTCCAAAACATAGGTACCTACGCAAATGCATTTTTATTCAGGCGGAAGTTTTTCTTGAATCTGGAAGAGAATTGCAGAATTAGAAGATAAAAATTTGATTAGAAAATAAGTATAATTACGCCGCGTCAGATAATTCGCTTAAATTGCTTCCGTTTCGCAATGTTCTTCTGTTTTCTTTATTTTGTGTCCTTTGCTCGTTGGATTCGGCGTCCAAAAATAGTACTATTCTGTTCATTTTTAAATAATTGATCTTTAAGGCCGTGTAGGAATTCAGTTAAAAATGGGTTAAGACTTGACAGTTGGTTAAATTTTGACACTTCGCATTGAAATAAAATGTGTTAAAATTAGACTAGCTGCGGAGCAGGTTAAAATATGACACAATTCATCCAATTCGCACACGGCCTTAAAATAGAAGCAAAAACACATACTTGGAAATAGAGATGTGACTATGTGTGTTTTGATTTGAAAATCGCTGCATCTAATAGCGTTTAAAAAGGCTAACGCATGTAAACTGAAAACAATTCTTTTAATAAACAATAAATTCACTCTCCCAACATTATTCCGTGGTTTAAAATAAATTGTTGTTAAATTAATTTTATTAAAGGTTATCGAAAAGATATTACATTTTCGATATATCGGTTAATTTTCACATCTCTGCCTAACAATTATATCCATCGCAAATCGCAATGCGTCGTCGTATTCCGGAAAAAATTCATTCGATGACAGCTACCTCGATCGGAATTTGAGTCTTCAAAGAAAATGCGTTGCGGAGAAATCTCCGCCCCGACGCGACGGTTACCTCGATAGGGCCGTATATTTTTACTTCCTCGGTTACTAAACTATGAATAAAGCAATAGTTTCAAGGGAAGCAGTGATGTTGGGCAATTCTCTTAATGTTTTTGTTTTTGTGGCCAAAAACTAAACCACTTACTTACAGAACATAATCTGACCATAAAAAACTTTTAAACCAAGATATAAAACAGACCTAATATTGTAACTAAAATGTTTTGTAACAAAGCACTTTTTGTAAGTGTTGTTTAGCAAACAAAAAAAATTGTTAAAAAAGATTCCTCTGAGCGTTAATGTTTGCAAAGCAGTTAAACAAAAAATTACAAAGTGATCTACTAACAAAAACAAAAATAATTCAAGCTTATTCTCCTGACAAACTAAGAAGACGCCTATACAAAAATTTATTGTGACTGTAGTTTGATAAAATAACAAAACAAAAAAAATGTTAAAATATTTATTATAAATGTGAATTTATTTATATAAATTCAAGAAATAGTCATACACGTAAAATTAAAATAGAAACCGTAGAAATCGATGATAAATTCAATTAAACATTCAATTCTCAAATCCCAACATGGTTTTTATCACAATTTCTCTATTTCGGTCTTCTTCAAGAATATTTCCGTTTCCAAGATTCACTTTAAACTGTTTATTTTTTAAACTAACCATTTTTCTATTTATTTAAAACTAATATACTTTTTCAGTTTTTGATTTTGTTTAAAATGTTTTTCGAAAGTGCATAAATTAAAAAAAAAAAGAAAAAAAAGTTTACTTTTTAAGCTAAAACTAATAATACAACAAGTGTAATAATTTTTAGTATTTAAGTATAGTTTTAACTAAGAAAACAAATTTAAAGTATATATATATATATTTAAACGAATATTAAAAAAAAAATAAACTACTACAAATTATTGAGTAATTGTTTTGTTTAGCTCATGTTTACATTCAACGATTTTTTTCAATTTTGCTCAAAATCGGAAACACCCGACGTCCATTATCTCAACCCAAGATTGGGGTCCAACCCCAGTGGGAAGTTGTGGGTTGCAGCAAGGAGAGAGAGGAGGAGGATGTATGCGTCCACTAAGGTATGCCTAGTGTGCTATTACACGTTGAAACTAGTTTCATGAAACATCTCCGAATTCTGCTCTGTTATCTTATCCTGTACCCATGTTCTGTAACTTCTCACATCGAGAAAATCATACCGAAAACAGTGTAAACGGAGCGTAACTAGTTTTTTTTGTATGAAATTTGACACAATTTGTTTCGATTTCCTATGTTTCTCGACTCCGAAAGTTTTCGACCGAGTTACAGAACATGGACCCTGTTTCTCAATTGCTATTAGGTACACGTTGAAACTAGATTCATGAAACTGATTTAAAGTCGCGAACATTCGGAATAAAATCATTAACGAGGCAGCAACAATAGGAGTTATAGCGAGCTTGCGAAAACAACAGAAGTACAGGGTGCGCCAGAGAAACTTACTTATTTGAAAGGTCAATAAAAAAAAGTACTTCAGTTATTGTTTTAAATTTTTTTTTTATTTGAGAATACAATATCCCAATTTTTTTTTTATGCAGTCTTAAAAATGACATCGGATAAATGGCGACCCCCATTGCGCATACACTGATGAAGTCGATTTTTGAAATTCGAATCCACTCTTCGCAGCATATCAATCGGTATGTTGGCAATGGCGTCGCGAATGTTGTTCTTGAGGTGTGCTATGGTCCGTGGTCGATCGACATAAACCAGGGATTTCAAATAACCCCATAAAAAGAAATCGCATGGAGTCAAATCTGGAGAGCGTGCCGGCCATTGGAGATCGCCTCTGAGAGAGATGAGGCGGTCGGAGAAATGATGTCGCAACAAATTCATTGAGTCTCGTGCTGTGTGTGCTGTGGCTCCATCTTGCTGAAACCACACGTTCCTAACGTTCATTTCTTCGAGTCTTGGAAGAAAAAATTCCTCGATCATGTTCCTGTAACGAGCTCCATGAGCGACCGTTAGAAAAGAAGCTCTCAACTGCGAAGGCCCGCTGCTGTCTAGACCAGAGCCTGATGGCAACTGACTGGAGGGAGAAACAAACTTGGGAACTTCGCCCTCCAGATGCGTCCCCTCTTGCCCCTCTACCCGCCCAACTCACCGCGCGGGAATTTTTTCAAATAAGTAAGTTTCTCTGGCGCACCCTGTAGAAAGGCCATATTTTTAAAACAAAATGTTTTATTATTATTTTAACAAAATAAACAACCCATTAAAGACCAATATCCTTAAAAATTAAAAAAAAAGAAAAATCCTTTTGAATAGTATTTATTGATGAGAATATAGACATAAAAATTAAATGGTTTTTTTTTTTTTTAATTTGGTTTTTATAGGGGTGTACTCAAATGAGTACACTGGCCAGATGTATGTTCATGGCTCTGCGAAATAAGGCCCCAAAGAAAAAATGAAATAAGGCCCCAAATTGGGGTATATTTTCATAATGAAATTATGCCCCAATAATAAGGCCCCAACAAAATGAAAAAAGGTCCCAAAATTAATGAAATTAGGCCCCAAACTGTGAAATTTAGCCACAATTTGTCTTTTTCATAAAAAAAACCACAAACTGTTCCAAAAACGCTCAAATGGTGACCCTTACAATTTCCCTGCAACAAGCCCCCAAAATAAATGTAATAAGACCCCAACTTGTTTTACTTTTTTTGGAAAAATGCAATTAAAACCCAATTCGTCTTTTTCATAAAAATAACTTAGTAAGATAACGAAATACCACCCCAAACTGTTACACAAATGCTTGAAATGTGACGTTAACAATTTCCCTGCAACAAGAACTCTTAGTAGAATAGAAACTGGTGGGTCATAAGGGGCGAATTTGAATTAATTGCGAGCTAAAATATCTTCAATTCTATGCTAGTTTCAAGGCGATTAAATCTCCAATAATATTCTCTAGCAATTTTTAATCTTGCACTTTTCATAAAAACTTCAAACGTCCCTCCTGAAAAATGTTGAAAATCGACTTTGGCGTTTTTTCTTTTAGACCACAGACTTGTGGGTCATAAGGGCAGAATTTGAATTTGAGACTACTGACCCACTTTTGTGGATCATAAATTGCGAAATCAAATTCGGGTCTTCTAACCCTTGTGGTTAATTTTAGATAATTGTTTGTCAAACAATAAATTGAGTAGAAAGTTTTTAACATTTTCAAGCTTTTACCCTTGCTCCTTGCATAACGGATGAAATAAACCGTATGCTTTAAGTCTATGTGACGTAACGTAAAAATGCAAACTCACCGAACTTTGGAATTCGATAAGACTTGGGAATTCTACAAGAACACTATACTTACTTGAACCCACTTTCATTTTACTGAGTTGTTTTAATTGCATTGATGGCTCCACCAGAAAGACCTTTTTTTATTGATAGAAAGTCCAGCATATATCTAATTATTGATTTCATAGTTCATGTTGAACACGTAAGAACCATTTACTCTGTTTTGTTATTAAACCTTAACTCCAAAATCAGTGTAATATGTTTTAAAAATTGTAGTTTGAAACAAAATACAGCAGGTGCAATTGCTAGCGAGCGAAGCGATTCTCTTTTGGGCAAAATTTTTTCCGTAGTTGTACCTTACTGCGAAAATAGGAATAGGTAACAACTTTTTTTTTCATAACATAACTTTATTTAAGGTGATGTCACCACAAACTTTTAAACAAATACTTGAATTGTACCTTGAACATTTTCCCTACAACAAGGACACTCCTGTCCATCTGCAATGGATTCGGATTGAATTTTTGTTGCATTCATTGCAAATCTTAAGATTTTAACAAGGCAACAGCAAAATATTTGCCCGCAAATCCTCACAAATTACACAACTAGCTTTAACAAGCTTTGGGTCCTCGATTAGACAAACTTGGTAATGCATTCTCATGTTAATTTTGAAAAATGAAATAAAGTCCCAAATAGTTTTTAAACTAAAATGAAATTACCAAAACTCATTTCAAAGTGAAATTATGCCCTAAAAGAAAATGAAAAAAGCCCCAAAAACTGAAAGAAAACCCCAAAATTTGAGAAATTTCGTTGTTGTTGTTTTGTGTGTTTTTTTTGGGGCCTTATTTCATTTTTTTGGGGCCTTTTTTCCTGGGGTCTTATTTCGCGCCCCCGTATGTTCATAACTATATTAGCCGCGTTTTATTATCCTCACTAACCCATATGGGTTACCCCGTGAAATAGTTGTGTTCACTGAGGTTTTTCCTAGATCAGAACAGCACAGGACAGCACAGTTTCATGAGAAACGTCAGATCAAGTTAGAACAGTCAGTTAAACGTCAGTTGTCAAAAAAAAAAAAAACAAAACAAAACAAATTGCAAATTGCGTGAATTTTTCGTTTCTCGCTTATTTTTTTCATTTTTTGTGTTTTTACTGTGAAAAATATTATTAAAAATTATTGAAATGGAAAATCAAGTGATTGCTAAGATAATACTGAATGAAAATGTTAGTGGTTCAGACACCGATAGTGATTTTTCGTCGGATTCCTCTTCAGATGATTGGAATGAAACTGTGACGAATGTTATTACCTTTTCTTTGATGAAATGTAAAAGAAATTTATTTTATAATTATTTAATTAAACAAATTAAACAAATTGGCAAAATAACTTTGTTTTAATTTTTTTAAATCACGAGAAAAAAATACACAAAGCACAGCCAAATCAAAACGTAAAAAAAAATGACAACTTCGTTTTTGACATTTCTCACAAGTCTGTTCTAACCTGATCTGACTCAAAAGCAAGAACAGAAAATCCTGTTCTAAACTGTTCTAGGTTTGTCAATGAACAGGAAAGTAGAGCAGCTCAGCACAGAAAAAACCTCAATGAACAGCAAAAAGCTGTACTTTTCTGTCTAGAACAGTCCAGCACAGCGTCAGTGAACACAACTTAACGATCTGGGTTAAAAAGGTAGAAGTTTAAGCTATGTTTTTATCCGAGACGCAACCCTCAGCTAAATTTTATTTTGCTTTTCCGCAAACAACTTGTTTTTATTAATTAATTGGATTGACTCTTATCCTATGGCTTTATAAAACTGTGGCTAAGAGTGGAATACGCGTTATTTTTTATTAATACGGCTGATATAACTAAATCTTTCTACAATAACTTCTTTTTTGTCTCACACTCGCCATCTATCCGCCATATTTAGAACATAGTTTTTGAGTTACAAAATAAACCCCGATAGCTATCGGGGTCCCAGGTTGTTGTTGGTTTGTGTACAAAAAATAAACCCATATGGGTTAGTGAGGATAATAAAACGCGGCTATTATTGGTGAAAAATTTTAAAACAATCTTTTTCGATGCAAAGAGTTGTTTCACATTTCTCACAACTCCATCTTGCTCTGTTGTGGCAAATTTTACACCGGAGTTGTTTTTTTTATTTTTTTTGGGGGAAGTGCCCACCGCCACCGTCTCTGCTCACTAAGGATCTTGGAACGTTTTGTTTATTTGGTGCTTTCACTGCTGATCCCGATCGTTAATACGTTCTTGTAAGTGTTCGTATATAGCTCAAAAGATTGCGATTTTCGTTGGTTTTCAAACAATGGAGTCGCCATGCGTTCACCACCATTGAGTTTACAATATGTGTGAACAATGGCCACCACCATTTCTTGCCCTTGGAGTTAATTCCATAATTGTTTACGAATTGGTCATGAAGGTCGACCCCACCCATGCCTTTATTGTAGGCAACCAATGGCTTGGCAACTTTTTCTTTGTCGGTAGTTGACCATCTCTTCACTTTACCCAGTGGTTCTAAAGTTTCAAAATTAGTTGCAACGGTAACAACAGCATTGTCTTTCCATCTTGCAAACAAAATGTTATTATTTTTATCAAATTTGTGGTGAAAGTAGCCAGGTTTTGCCTTCATTACCGTCTTGAAACATTTAAGTGGACATTTTCTTGTGCGATTATCCCGAACCGTTCCAGTTGCCCGAAATCCTTTTCAACGAAAAGTAGTCATAAGATCATAGCTGGTAAAATAATTGTCAAAAATCACGGTGTGGTCATTAGGCATTCTTACAACCTCCAGCAAATCAAGCACAACACGAGATCCAAAAGGGAGACATTTATTCGATGGATTGACATTTTTAGCTCCACAATACACATCAAAATTATAGCAATATCCATCGGTACTGCAAATCGTTGACAAGGTAATCCGACGAAATAGGTATTTCGGTCACCCAGAAGATCTTCTCATTGCTATGCTTGGAGATGAAAATGAAATAATACGGGAGCTAGCGAGAAGTCAAGGACAGAAAATTCTCGATTCGAAAGTTTCAAGTGCCTATAAGGCAGAACAATCAAACATATTGACCTTTTTTAAAAAGAATGTACAAGATGAACAATCAAATATTCCAATTGAGCCAACTGAACAATAGCAAACAAAACCTGATAAAAGGACAACGCAACCATTTGATGACAAAAACAACCATTTTATAATTTAAAAAACCTCCTCAAGCCGGTTAGCCACCGTGAGGAATGTAGGCTCAAACCCCCCAATGCTTAAACAATCAGAATTTAACCATCAAACATCAACGATTGAAACAACTAATAAAAAGAATCTTTTAAACATATGTACACTTAACACAAGAACTTTGTCAACAGAAGAACGTCAACAGGATCTAAAATTAGCTCTATCGGACATAAAATGGGATTTAATTGGTTTATCCGAAACAAGACTATTTGGTCAACAAATTCTCGAACTGGACAACGAAATCTTCTGCTATATAGGAGAGACTAAGGGCATGTATGGAGTTGGTATAATTATAAAAAAACACCTCAAAAAAGACATCGAAAACATACGATTTTTTAACGAGAGAATCTGCTCGATTACTTTTAAACTCCAAAAGACAAAAATTACAATCATACAAATTTATGCTCCTACAGAAAAAGCCTCGGACGAAGAGATTGACAACTTCTACAATAAACTTGACCACGCCTACCAAGAGACAAAATCCGAAATAATGTTTGTCATAGGTGACTTCAATGCCAAACTTGGAAAAAGAAAAGATGATGAAAACAAAACAATGGGAAATTTCGGATATGGACAAAGGAATGGAAGAGGAGAACGGCTCTTATCTTGGCTCCACGAGACGAACATGGTTTTTGGAAATTCATTTTTTAAGAAAAAAGAAAAGAATAAATGGACATGGAGATCACCAGATGGTAGAACGAAAAATGAAATTGATTTAATACTGACCAACAAATTATCCACATTAACGGATGTCTCGGTTTTAAACAACTTTAAATTTGACAGCGATCACAGAATAGTTAGAGCGAAAATACAAATTGACCACCAAACACTCAGACGAAACCAACAAAAAATAACTATACCCAAAACCATAGAAACCGAACGATTGCAAAGATATAATGAAATGCTCTCCAGACACATACTCCAGCAAATTGATTGTAACAACATACCCGACAACATTCAAACAATATATGGTACGCTCGAAAACATTATAAGATCTACTGCCAAAAACACAATAATGAAGCCAACAAACCAAAAATCTGACAAATTATCTGATGAAACAAAACAACTCATATGTTTAAGGCAAAACTTAAAAAATGAAACAAACCAAACAGAATTTGATAAAATACGACTCCGAAACCTTTGTAACACAATTAAAACAAAATCAAGAGAAGACATCAAAAACTTTAACGAAGCAAATATAAAAAACATACTTGAAAACACAAAATCAATAAAAAAGACAAAAATATTCTTGAGCAAAGAGAAAGAGTGGATTATCTCGGTGAAAAACAAGGCAAAAACAAAGACTAAACGAGTAGATAGAAATGAAACAGCAACCACATTTTTTGAAGAACTTTTTGACTCAAGTTGTACAGAATCAGACGATCAAATCAATATCCAAACATCAACTGAATCGTTAAGTTTTACCCATACTGACATCGAAACAACTATTGACAGCATGAAAAATGAAAAAAGTTCAGGAAATGATGGAATCGAAGCGGAGATGCTTAAATACGGAAAATCTGCTCTTACCCCAATATTGACGAAGCTATTCAACGAAATCATTAAGACACAACAAATACCAAAGCAATGGCGAGAGAGCACCATAATTCTTCTGCACAAAAAAGGAAATAAAAGTGACATTAACAACTATCGACCTATTAGCCTGATATCGACAATTTATAAGCTTTTCTCAAAGGCACTTTATAAATTAATGAAAAAATCGTTAAACGATAATCAACCTCGGGAACAAGCTGGCTTCAGAGAAGGATATTCGACTTCAGATCATCTGCAAACTATAAACCAACTAATCGAAAAACATAACGAATTCAAACAGCCTCTATATCTGCTTTTCATTGACTTTACCAAAGCGTTTGACACAGTGGAACACAATTGCATCTGGACTGCACTAAAAAACCAAAATATACACCCTGACTTTATAAGGACTATGAGAAGCATCTACTGTAACAACAAAGCCAAGGTGAAGACTGATAAGACTGGAAGATACTTCGACATCAAGAGGGGTGTTCGTCAAGGAGACCCACTATCACCACCATTGTTTTCGGCAGTACTTGAAGACATTTGCAGACAGCTCAAATGGGAAAAATATGGACTTGATATCTGGGGTGAAAAACTCAACAACTTAAGATTTGCAGACGATGTGGTTCTTTTGTCCCATTCACCAGACGAATTCCAATCTATGACCAACGATCTCTCGATCATATACGCAAAATATGGACTATCACTCAATCTTACAAAAACTAAATTAATGACAAATCATATAAAAAAGGATATTTTACTTTTGGACAAAAAAATTGATTACGTTGACGATCTGATATATCTTGGCCAACTTAAGTCGTTTATAAATCAGGAAGAAAAGGAAATCAAACGGCGAATAGAAAATAGCTGGAAGCAATTCTGGAATGTAAAACAAATATTGGACTCAAACCTTAGCAATGACATGAAAAAATACATTCTTGACTCAACGATCCTACCAACAATGACATATGGATTAGAAACACTCGGGCTGACAACAAACTCCCATGAAATGCTAAGAATCTGTCAGACAAAAATTGAGCGAAAACTACTTAATATCAGACAAGTCCAAAGAATAAGAAACGAACATATCAGAAAAACTACAAATATTATTGACGTTATTCAAAGAACAAAACGATTAAAATGGAACTGGGGATGGAGTCAGGATGAACAACTTAGTGAACATATTATACGACATATTCGCACCCCAGGCCTATAGAGAGCGGTCTTACATAGAGTTAAATTAAGACCTGGCCCTCCAGGTTTGGGGTCGTGCGTCCGGGTGACTGCCGGGCCACATAAAGATAATATAGTTCCAAAACACCAACAAGCCTCTGATACGGACAGAATTAATGATGACGGCCGACGCAAACGATTTAAGGACAACGAATATTGGTTTTTGCACTTGGAATATTAGATCCCTTAACAGACCACATGCAGCTGAACAACTAGCGAAAGCCCTTGACTGCTACACAGCAGACATAACTGCCATCCAAGAAATTTTATGGGATGGTCCGGGCCTACGTAAATTGAACAACTATGATATCTACTACGGCGCATCACGACAATCCACATCAAGGCTAAATTCACCAACATAAGCCTCATCTGCGCTCACGCAATGCCCTAACTATGATGTTGAAATTGTCCTTGGAGATTTTAATGCTAAGCTACAGGTAGAGAAGAAATCTTTGGTGGAATATTTGGACGACATAGCCTACACGATACCACCGCCGATAACGGATTTAGGCTAATGGACTTCAATGCGGGTCCAAAACGTAATGGTAGCAAGTACGCGATTCCCATAGGGGACATGAAAATCTCCTGATCAATCATCCGTCAACCAGATTGATATCATTGCGATTGACGCAACATCGATTCGGACCACTACCTTGTTGTAGCCAAGGTACAAATGCGGATATCCCGATCGAGGCCAATACGTAAAAATGCTAGGAGAAAACTCGACGTCAAACGGCTACAATCGCAAGAGATTGCTAGATCCTTTTCCAATCGTGTCTCCGAAAATCTCCTCAGAAGAAAACTCACGCTGTTCCATTATAGTTGGAAAAAAACCTAACGGACGCATTTGATGTCAAAAAAGGTTTTAGACAAGGCGATGCGCTGTCATGCGATTTCTTCAACATCATTCTTGAAAAGATTGTGCAAGACTCAAACGATAACACAAGAGGCACAATCTTTCAGGATTTCGTCTACCTATCCGCTATAAACTCAGACAACACCAGCGCTGAAATCAAACGAAGAATCACTCTTGCGACTTGTCAATCGCTGCTTCTTTGGACTTAGAAGTTAGAAGGCAATTGAGTAGTAAAGTCCTCTCCCGAGCAACTAAAGTGACACTCTACAAAACCCTAATCATCCCGGTCCTAATGTATGGTGCAGAGACATGGACCATGACAACATCCGATGAAAACGCTTTGGTCTGCTTCAAGATAAAAATTCTTCGAGTGATTTTTGGTCCAGTACTCCAGTCTGCATGAATGGAGATGAAGATTCAGTCAATAACTGTATATTTGGGTAGTAGTTTCAAGATGTCAAACTATGGTGTTGCCATCTTGAGACCTTTCACTGAAGCAGTTTTTTTTACATATGCAACGGTAACCACTGCCGTGCACTGGATCATTCAGTCGGTGGTTTCAAGTTGGTAGCTCTGGCATTTCATACTCATATCATAATATTTTCCATTGGCCTTTTTTTTACGTGTCTTCTTCAACCTCCAAAGCACCTCCAAGGGCTATAGATGTATGTGTCATTCTTTGGACGATTCTGTTTTCAAAACGGCAATGCCTCTTGCGAAGATCTGACAAAAACATCCAAGAGTATCAATCTGTCATGAAAAGTGCTTCTCAACTTTGCCGTTCGAAATCGGCGTTTAACTGTAGGTCCCTTCAATTCTTCACACGCACCCAGAGAATTGTTGATGAGAGTAAGTCACTTAGGCCTTGGCTCTTCAAGAGCTGTTGCGCCACTCTATTTATTTATTTTTTTGTTTTGGTCGAATGATAACCAATTTTTTTGGGCGCCTATTGAAGACCACTTGGACAATATGTGATTCCAACAATACGGGGCAACAAGCCACACAACACAACCAATTATGGCTTCATTGCGTGAGAAGTTTCGTGGTAGCGTTATTTCACGTTTTTGGCGACGCCACGTGGTCAATTGTTCATCAAGATCATACGATTTGCCACATTAAGAACAGCTGAATAAAAACCAAGATTTATTGAATGTTATTCAAGGTTACGGTGAAATCGAACAAATTAATTAAAAGCGATGAAATCTTTATTTCATCAATTTGTTAAAATATGAACAACGGATATAAAGCAATACAAAACAAAATATAAAGCCACCACTGAATACATTCATTTCCCACCATCATTTTTTCCATCAATCTACTACAATCCTCTTGTTGCATTTGCGAACACATTCTATTGTGTACTTTTTTTAACCAACTGTCAAACGTTCGATTTTTTTCCACCCTAAAAAGTTGCTTTCGCTTCGACCAAGTGCAAATAATCCTCAAAATTTTGTGTTAAAATCCAATTTCAAAGCAATTTAACGGGCGGCAATAAAATATTCATTCAATTTATCAATCAATTCGATAGATAATTTCATCAAAATACCAATAAAATCCCTTCGAAACTCGATATTAAAAACTTCCCTCTCGATTTATCCCCAAAAGAAAAAAAAAAGAGTTAAAACAAGAAGAAAAAAAATCGTCGAATACATCAAGAATCGCAACCAGAATCATCCCATCATCGGCTTTTTTTTGTTAATCGTTTGTTAAACAAAATAAACCAAATTAAAAAAAAACGTGAATTCGGCTGCAATTAATTCGTTTTGGATTGTTGTGATACGCGATCGGGTGCCAAACGAGTGCAGTGTTCTGTGAGAATTTCTGCAAAAGTGTGTGAAAAAAAAGAGCCCGGTGTGTCCCACCCACTTTCAGACGATAATTTCTTTTCCTGCGAACTCTTGTTGACAGCTGCTGCTGCTACACTGCTTCTCTGGGTCTCCTGGTGAGTGTTCAAAACGCGACTATATCTTTATTTTCTGTGGAGTGGTCTAGGTACATTTTTGCTTTTCAACTTGAGCATACAACACCCTAAATTTATAGGAAATCGAAAAGGGGAGAGGGTGGCGGAGTAATTTCTGCCTTTTTTTTTAAACAAAACTATTAGTCATTGCGATGGAATTGCTTAAATAAACAGACAAGTCATCTCAATGCGAAACACGATGTGGTCTGCTCTCGAGAATGATAAGGACAGGTCTGCTGTCCATCAGGAGTCTTCTGCACTGCTTCCTGAGATTTATAATTTTTCAGTTGGATTTTTGTTGTGTTATCAGCTCCGTTCTATTTTAAGGTGCCCGACGTCATCGGTATTCGTAAACCACATCCATCTGCTAAGCTTTCATATCTGATATGCAATTTTCGAGACTGAGAACTTCAAAACACAAAACACAACAACTGACTGTTTTATTTGCTGTTTCAGAAGCCTCACAGTTGTTTAGCATTCTACCATATGCTAACTGCTAACTTCTCAATTGTTATCATTCAATGTGGCTTCGAAGAAGTAGATTCGATCAATTTCGATTTCCTCGAAATGATTAATTCAATCTGTTTAGTTTGAAAAGATTGAGTTCCAATCGTTCAGGCTGTGCGCAAGAAAGACGCGAAACGAGCTCAGTGAGAGACGTTGGTCATGGGTAAGTGGTGTTCTCGAAATATAGACATTGGTGTTGAGGTTTGTTGAAAGTTTGTGATTTTGTTCGTTTTTTTTTTTCCTTTTTTGTTGATAAAATCTAATGAAGTTTGTAAAGCTTGTCGCTTTCCTTCCAAATAATTGAGTGAACTTGGTGACTTCTTCTTGTCGATGGTACAGAGTCGGGGCTTTTTCCAATGGTTGAGTAGGACGCAGGAGGAATCAATTGAAAATGTTGGCGGGTCTGGATAGCAATCTGTATCTTTAATTTGACTTGAAAAGTTGGTGGTTCTAGGTTCTAGCCTTTTTAAAAGAAGAAAAAAATTTTGAGGGCCATTTCCAAAATGTGCGGCCCACTAGTCCACTACCCTAGAGTAAATTTGTTAAAAAAAAAAATAACACTCCATCCGGAGAGGCAAAATATACGACATGTGAAAATGACTCGCCGGGTGAGGGCGCTCCCCGATTGGTATCGGTAGCGATTAACTCTGGAAGTGGATCCACAACTGTGTCACACGGAAACAGCTTTGGTTCGGCCAAAAAGAGGTCCACGAAGGTACAGGTGATCGAGATCAGCGTAATGCTACGCGAATTCTGGCTGCAGTCGGTATCTTACCGGCGGCGGAAAGAACCCTGGAGCAAATGCGAAAACTCGAGTCGGCCAGTGGCTTCCTTAGCAGAACCACCAAACCGACCTGCAGCGACTCAATGTCAAAACGTAATAGGTATTTTGAGGGCGACAAGCCTGACGCGAAAAGGCAGAAGGTAGGTACATTCCAGCAGCACAACGGTCTTCAATAAAGATCTTTTCTTTAGCGACACGCTCTAAGGCAAGATCATAGACACGGTGATTGACAGGGGTCACATGGATGGTAAAATCTCCCATGATCAATGGGCAGACGTCAAGGCTCATCTTGGTTTCAGTTTTTTATCTGTCATCGAGAATCCCGGACCTCTCCCAGACACAGCCGATGCAGGATGGTACCAAAATCGTATCAAACTCATCGCCTGTGGAGATAAGAGATCTTTCAATCTGTACAGGGCTGCTGTCGATGGCTTGCCAGAAGTCTGGCCGGTTGCCAACCTCAAGGTTGTCACAAGTTAGAATATTCTTTGCAAATATGATCATGAAACTCATTAAAATGAGTATGTAATCCAAGCCTGCCTACTCAAAGGTTTGGTTTAGAAAGAGACAGTGGGTTGCTGGTGATCAATAGAGAATCACTGGCTCCACTGGCCGCGACCGAAGGCGTGACTAAGTACGGTTTCAATGAAATCATGGTCCGTATTTACAAGAAAGACGAAGACGGTAAATGCAACCCCTCCAGAGGCCCCTTCAGCGGAAGGAAATGCCTCAAAGAACACCAATATGGAGGTCGATGTAACACCACACGTGTAGCCATCGATCTCCTCAGCCTGTAACAAGCGATCCTGACGTGGAAGCTGATCTCGCAGTCGACAGTAATCCCGGCATGGAAACTGAAGACTCTATTCTAGGCACCACTCTAAGCGAGGAAGTTCTACTTCATTCCTTCTCAGACGATGAAAACGCCGACAAGACAGTGGTGGAGATTGATCTGGCTAAAAGTAGCAGTGCTGCGATTAGTTCAGATTAATCTTCCACGTTCCACCATCAACGGGCTCAACAGGACAATAACAGTAACCGTATGACAATGACAAAACAAACAGACGATATATGTTCTAGGTCAGTGATCACTTTATAACAAGATTGGAAACCTACCTACGTTTTACCCTCCAAATACCGCAAAAGTTATTTTTTTCATGCACACATACTCTTGCAGCTCACTTGCTTTTTATTATGTAGGCAACTGTATCTATATTACAAAAACACGCATACTCTTACAGCTAACCTGGCCCCTTAAGTTTGTATTACACGCATACTGTTTCAGCTAACCTGGACCCTCAGCTTGTAGGCAAATGTCACTTTGACAGCAAGGTTTCCAATCTTGGTATAAGTGATCACTGTTCTAGGTAGAGAACAAAAAAAATAAAGTGGCGATTGGCGAAAACAAATGAAAAGCAAACGTCAGTCTGAATGAATGAGTTCAGTGCCATTTTCAATATGGGAACTTGTTTATGGAGGAAACACGATAATTTTGATGATGGAATAAAAAGAGTGCGTTTTGTAGAATATTTTGTTTTAAAAAAAAGAAAAAAATATGAAATGCGGGCCATATCATGTTGGCCCCGGGCCAGGGGCCAAAATAAAAAACTAAATGCCAAATGGCCGGATCGGGCACATTTTGGCAACGCTGACTCGGACTATGCGTGCTCTCATAGGATGTTAAATTTTAAACTTTCGACATTTCTTCCTGTTGACTTCCGCAATGCTTTCTTGGCGAAGCTGACAGTTCAGGAATTTATTAAAATGATTCATCGCTTCGGGTGCCTATCATTAATAGGTCGAATCAGTTTTTCCTCTTTCGGAATACCAGTAGATGCAGAGTTGTGCATACTGCGTCATATTTCGGACGTAGGTTAGGTTAGATTAGGTAGGGAGGGTTGTGCACAGCACGAAGCTGTTGCATACACGGGGGCCTATCGGTCCATTGTGATCCCCTATTCAAAGATGGTAGAAATGATGCTCCTTAACCTGCAGGTTAACATAGACTGGTTCGTTTACGCACCAGCCTGTGGTATCAATGAATTTCCTCATATTTGCCATTGAGACCTGCACTAGATCGTCCAGTTCCCCAACAAATTTGTTTCCGAGGTATCGGAGTCGATTTCTTTGGAGGTTTGTGCATTCACATAGCAGGTATTTAATGATTTCTGTTTCCTCTTCATCCCGACAGCTTTTTCAGAAATCTGGTGCGGAAGCCCCCATTCTATTGACCATTGTACCGATGGGACAGTGACCTGTTAGTAGACCTTTCAAGATTCTTTTTACTCAGCGATAAGATATACCGCGTTTCCTTTTCATTAATTCTAGGCCAAAAACTTCTAGAGATAACGCAATCGATCCTGAATTTCCAGGAGTTTTTGATCTGCCCTTCTGTTCTAAGGTCTATTTGCTCTTGATCATACCAATCGGGACATGTGGTATCGCAGTTCTTCTATTTGCTTCTGACCCTTCCTTGCCAGTTCATCTGCTATTTCATTTCCATCTATATTGCTACATATGTCCTAGAACCCCGCAGAGTTTGACTTGGTTAGTGCGGCAAATGCTGTTCAGTGTATTCCTACAGTTTAATACCGCTTTGGATGTTATGGTCTCTTGGTGTACCAGTTCTACTGCAAACACCCCGGCTCCTGTTCCTTATTCTAACTTAGATCCGTCAGTATTGAAGGGGATGCCTCGTTCACTGATGAGCGAGATAGGATCCCAAACCTGTCTTTCTATTGAAATCTATTGAGGGTGGAATATAATCAGTGTTCTCTAAGATAACCCCATGTCCATAGGTGCTTTGCCTTCAAAAGCCCAATTTTTTTGAACCGTGCATCTTATGAACTCGTCCATCGCTGGGGGGTCAAGTATCATTTCACACCCTGCCTGTGCCGTAGATCTCTGTGCTCCTGTTTTTCATAGAAAGGCTAACCTCTGTTTAGGTTCTTGAAATAGCACATAACGCTTTTGTCATTCTTTCCTCAGTGTTTCGCTTCCAAATTAGTTTGGAATCCAGGATTACTCCTAGATATTAAGCTTCCTTGGAGAGTTTAGTTTATGGGGGTTAAAGTCCTCTATCTTCCTTTTATTCGTGAACAAAACTAGCTCCGTTCGGTTTTGGGGTTGACCCAAAAACCGATTTCAGTTGCCCAAGTGTGCTGGTGTTTTAATTGGTTGAGACAGGCTTCTTGGTTCAAGCTTGAGAATCGGATAAGTTGTATTTTCTCTCTCTCTTTTGTAGAGTTTCAATTTAGTTGCCCAGGAGAGGACTGTACTACTCAATTGCCACTACTCATTACTCAAGTCCAAAGAATCAGCGATTGGCAAGAGTGATTCTTCGTTTGATGTCAGCGCTGGTGTTGTTGTCTGAGTTTATAGCGGATCCCAAGACTGGCGAACGCTCCACTGACATCACGCTGTGTTCTTCCAATTATGTCAATGTCGTCTGCGTATCCTAGTACCTGGACGCACTTTTGAAAGATTGTGCCTGTGGTATTGACGTTGGAGTTTTGCATAATCTTTTCAAGAATAATATAGAAGAAATCGCATGACAACGCATTGCTTTGTGTAAAACCTTTTTTGACATCAAATGCGTCCATTAGGTGTTTTCCCACCATAATGGAACAGCGTGAGTGGATGCCAAGACAAGACATTGCTCTATATAATTGTTCTCTATGGACGCTGTCATACGCTGCCTTGAAATCGATGAAGAGGTGGTAGGTCTAGGTATTTATTTGAAGTTCTTGGGTCTTCTCCAAGATCTGCCGTAGGGTGAATATTTGATCGATGATGGACTTTCCGGGTCTGAAGCCACACTGATAAGGACCTATCAGGTTGTTGACGAAAGCCGTCAAACGTTCACACAGCACGGCAGACAAGATCTTGTAGGCGATGTTAAGGAGACTTATACCTCTGTAGTTGGTGCAGTTCAAGGGATCTCCTTTCTTGAAGATCGGGCATACGATGCTGAGGTTCCATTCGTCTGGCATATGCTTTCCTCCGACCAAATTTTGCAGATGAGCTGGTACATGCTCCTAACCAAATCATCTCCAGCTGCTTTGTACAGTTCGGCGTCTGCTCCAGCGGCTTTGTTCGACTTAAGTTTAGATATCGCTTTCTTCACTTCGTCAATGTCGGGTGGGTGGAATTGTTGGCCTGCTGCATCCAAATTGAATGGTTCTGTATTGCTGGCGGAGTTTTGCTCGTCATCGCCATTATTCAGCTAGGAAAAGTAGTCTATCCTCAGCGATGACTGTGGTTCCACTACGATGTTCCCAGGATGGTCTCTACAGTCTTCGGTTCGGTGTGTGTAAGCCCTTTAGGTTTGTTTTACCTTTTCGTAAAACTTTCGAACCTCGTTCCTGTCGTGACATCCTTCTATCTCCTCGATCGCGCGCTTCTCTTGCTCATGTTTTTTAGTTTGCCTTTGCAATATCAAATTTTATCATTTTTCCGAGTGAAATGCTTGCTGCGTCACATCGTTGATATCTTTCACAAGTAAAACCTAATATTCCGAGTATTTGCACTCTTTTTCAACTTCTAATTGCTCGTCCAATCCAAATTGTTTTGTGCATTACTCAATTATTGCTGCCAGCAGGCACCTCATTGTTCTAAACTACACGCTTTGAAGTCGTAGCAAGTAACAGGGAATGAATATCAATTGGTTTTGGCTCGATCTCGCAATCATTCATGAAAGTCGACAACTTTGTTAATGTCTGGAGAGGGTCGAGGTGTAGAAAACAGTGACTTGCAAGACTCACTCACAGGGTGACAATGAAGGCAAACACTCAGCT
The DNA here is from genome assembly GCA_943590905.1 of Sphaerophoria taeniata. Classification (NCBI taxonomy): domain Eukaryota; kingdom Metazoa; phylum Arthropoda; class Insecta; order Diptera; family Syrphidae; genus Sphaerophoria; species Sphaerophoria taeniata. Next base: position 49,622,702 of record OX016540.1, read on the forward strand.
CCAACTTGCGATATCAATTAGTTTTCCTTTTTCTCTTAATTTCATATTCTAGAACTGTACCAAACTGGGTGCGGGCTTTTCTGCTTCTTCTTCTTTCTTATTTGTTCATAATGCAATTATGACTGCCAATCTTGGGTCAGATTTTGCTCGATTTGCAATTCTCTCAGACTTAACTGAAACCATCGCCATTAATTAATGAAATTATTATTTTTTTTCCAGGAAACCTTACCAATTCGAAGCTAAACGAAATCAGACGCAAAACCAAACTCAACCGAACAAAAAGTGCAATATTGTGTAGAATAGAAAATCAAAAAAACAGACAGACAGACGGAAAAGGAAACGACCACATTCAACTATAACAATGGGATGTACAACATCAGCTGAGGAACGTGCCGCCATCCAACGCTCCAAGCTCATCGAAAAGAATCTCAAAGAGGATGGCATTCAAGCGGCAAAGGACATCAAATTGCTGCTTCTCGGTAAGTGCAGTTACATTTTTCTATTTGATTAAAGTTCGTTTTAAACATTTTCTATCCACCGCGGCCGCGGGCGTTAATTTACACAAAGTTGTGTTCATATTCATAAAAATCCCAAATCCCAATTACTCACTGGCAGTGAGTCGGCCCTTTTTCGAACACACTATGAATTTTTGGTTAAATTTTGTTCCCACAGCTAAAATGAAATCCCCATCGAATGCAGGAGAAGGAGGAAAAGTGGTTGTACTTGTTGTCCTTTATTTCGACTAACTCTTGGCCGGGATCCAAGAAGGAATATTGTTTCTTTTTTTTCCGCTCTCTGTGTTGCTGTTGTCTGTGTTTGTTTGTCTATGTACTTTGAAAAGGTGTCTACTGTTCGCTGTGGCAGTTGATAGGGAAGATTATGAGGACGATAATATTTAGTAGTGCAACAGATTGTGTTTGCATGTTGTTTTTGATCCGCCAGAAATGTTGTTTTACGGTGACACATTTTGAAGGTTTCTCTTTTTTATTCTGTTCAAAGAGTGTTTCAATTGTTCTTTGGAGTGTATGATGACGTTAAAATTTGGGAGAGGCAAAGTGTTCCTTTGGAAGAGGTTTAAGGTACAATAGTTTGTTCTGCTTGAAGTGGGTTTTGTTTTTAAATGAGCTGCGAGGGACATTATTCCTTAATTAATTATCAGTTAGAATGTCGTCAGTAGACCATAACGTCAGTCTTGTTAAACCGCAGGAGCAGATGCAAAATGATTACAGTAAAGACTGAAAGTACGGGCAGACCTACCTAAATATAGTTAAAGTAGAACAATGTCTGTGCGATGACTGTTAAGTTGTTAGAAGTTCAAATGAAGCAGGCACAACATCACCGATGGCGATGGTTCACCATAGAGCACGACTTGAATTTTTTTTCGAAAGCAAAGGGTGTTCGAGTTCGGTCGGAAGGAAGTAAGCTCCGTCCAGATGCATGATAAGTTGGTTGAGATGCTGTAACAACTGAGTCGCGGTCTTTTACGTCCTTCGTGGTCTCTTCTTCTGCTCTAATCTACCAAGGCATCAAAGTCGTTGGAGCTTGATCGTTTTTGATTGGTTCTCTGGAGTGGAGTATTATTCGCCTCTCCTTCATTCTCCACTTATGCATTCAGAACCAAAAAACACACGAAGAGTTATATTCTCGGAGAATCCTCATTCTGGCTCGCCAAGTATTGTCAAGGGATGAAACAATCAAATCAATCTTACTTACTTACTTAAGGTTGCCCTACAGTTCGTTGTGGACTTGGGCCTCAATCAACAGTCTCCGCCAGCCAGCCCGGTCCCTAGCTAGCTGTCTCCAGTTTTGCACTCAAAGTTGATTGAGGTTCCTTCCACTTGTGTGCGCAACCTGAGTCGCGGTCTTCCTCTACCTCTACGTCCCTCGGGAATAGTGTCGAAGGCTTTCCGGGCTGGAGCATTGGTGTCCATCCGCTCTAAAAGACCGAGCCATCTGAGTCTCTGGACCTTGACCTTTCTGGCTAGGTCCATGTCGTTGTACAACCCATAAAGTTCGCTGTTGAATCTTCTTCTCCATTCCCCATCAATGCACACGGGGCCAAAGATGACCCGAAGAACTTTCCTCTCGAAACAGCCTAAGGCACATTCATCCGATCTTGTCAAGGTCCATGCTTCTGCACCACACAGCAGGACTGGGATGATGAGGGTGTTGTACAGTTTTACCTTAGTTGCTCGAGAAAGGGGTTTTCTACTCAATTGCTCAAGAAACAGCGATTAGCAAGAGTTATTCTTCGTCTGATTTTGGCGCTGGTGTTATTGCCCGTGTTAATAGCGGAGCCCAGGTGGACAAGCTCCTCTACTACCTCGAAGTTGAATGCGTTTATTGTGAGATTCTGTCCGAGCCGTCAGTGATGGGTGTCCTTCCTCTAAGACAGTATATACTTCGTTTTTCCCTCTTTTACCGCTAAACCCATTTTTACCGCTTCTGTCTCAATTCTCACAAAGGCGCAAATGACATCACGCTGTGTTCTTCCCATTATATAAATATCATCGGCGTACGCGAGAAGTTGAACAAACTTTAGGAAGACAGTGCCTCTGGTGTTGACCGTGGAGTTTTGCATTATCTTCTCAAGAACGATGTTAAAGAAATCGCACAACAGCGCATCGCCTTGTCTGAATAATTTTTTGACGTCGAAATATTCCGTAAGCTCATTGCCAACCTTGATGGAGCAGCGTGAGTTCTCCATCGTCATTTTGCACAAGCGAACGAGCTGGGCAGGAATGCCCAAACTAGACATGGCTTTATACAGTTTGTCTCTGTAGATGCTGTCATAGGCGGCCTTAAAATCGATGAAAAGATGGTGGGTATCGATTTGGAGTTCAAAGGTTTTTTCCAGGATCTGCCGCAAAGTGAAAATTTGGTCGATGGTTGATTTTCCTGGTCTGAAGCCGCATTGTTAAGGACCAATCAGACTGTTGACGAAAGGCTTCAGACGTTCACATATTACGGCAGAGAAGATCTTGTAGACGATGTTAAGTACGCTGAGGTTCCATTCATCGGACATGCATTCTTCCGACCATATCTTACAGATGATTTGGTGCATGCTCCTATCTTGATCGTCGCCTGCTGCTTAGAATAGCTCGGCAGCTAGACCATCTGCTACAGCGGCTTTGTTGGATTTCATCCGTGATATTGCCGTTTTCACTTCTTCTGGGTCGGGTCCGATGAAAGGCTCCTGCCTTTCCAGCGGGATTTGTTCGTCGTCGCCGTTTTACAGTCTACAGAAGTGGGCTTTCCAAATCCCCAGCATTGGATGCGACATCATAGATGTTCCCTTGTTTATCTCTGCAGGTATCGGTTCTTGCTCGATAACCTTGAGCCAGCTGTTTTACCGATAAAACCTACGAACTTCATTCCTGCTGTTGGCTCTCTCAACATCCTCAATCTGACGCTTCTCATGCTCCCTCTTTTTTCTCCTGAGAAGCCGGCGATTCTCTCTCCTCTTTTGCTCGTAGAGCTCACGAGCAGCTCTTGTCCTTCTATGCAGCGCCGCTTTGTATGCCTCCTGCTTGGCTTCATGGGCCTGCCTGCATTCTTCGTCAAACCAGGGGTTTCGTTTTGGTGGCTGTGCGAAACCCAGCACATTAGAGGCGGCATCTCTAACTGCATTCTGGCAATGTTGCCACTGGTCTTCGATACTTGATGTTGGCGGCATAAGAGTCCTTAAGAGGCTACTTGACACTCGATCAGAGAAGGATCTGGCGATCTCTTGCGATTGTAGCCGTCCGACGTCGAATTTTCTTGCAGCATTTCCTTGTTTTGACCGTTGTCGGGATATTCGTAGCACTACCTTGGCTACGACGAGCAAGTGGTCCGAGTCGATGTTGGCTGTTGGGTGGACACTGGACAAGTGCCTTCCGTCGATAACAATGTGATCAACCTGGTTGACGGTTGATTGATCAGGAGATCTCCATGTTCCTTTATGGATGTCGAGATGTGGGAACCATGTTGCTGTTGTTGCTCTCGGTAACAATTACCAAAGTAAATGTCACAGTTTTTCATTCTCCTTCTGCCCGGTCCATCCCGTCGCATTTCCTGGATACCGGTAATGTCTGCTTTGTAGCAGTTGAGGGTCTCCGCTAATTGTTCGGCAGCACGCGGTCTATTAAAGGACCTAACATTCCACGTGCATATCCGTCCGTTTCCGTGACCTGTTGTTGCTTCGCAACTAAATGTTTTTGTACGTAGTCGGGAAGTCACCCCGACGTACAACCCCCACCCTGGAGTACCAGGCACTTGATGTGACTCCAAGTGCAAGAGCCGGAAAAACCGGAAAAAAACAAATACCTAGCGACACAAAGGCTGTAAGAATCAACACATAATCTGTGTCAAACTTTTAAAATCGATATTCACGTTGCATATACAAACACACTCTTCATTGGCCATTTTCCAAACGAACGTCAATCGCCAATATACAATTTTTGTTTATTTTTGTAAATCCCTCTTTTCATTTAATTCTACAAAGCCAGCAGAAAAAATAACCAATAAACAATCCTTTTAAGGTCGTCGCACGATAACAGTAGGTTGCCTTCTAATAATAAACGATTGACCGCGTAACGACACCTAGGCGGTCGTCGTCGTTGTGGCCGTCGGTCGCTTGGGAATTAAAAACAGAGCCACATGCGTGCGTATCTGTGGTCGTTATTATAAATTGGCTAAAATTGACCTCGAAATCAATAAAATTAAATCAAACAACGACGCTAACTATCAATTGACACGGTTAACGATGGCAGTGCAGACAATCAGACCCAGGGGGAGCTATCGTTAAACTCTATTTAGACATAATTCCACATAAACAAGAATATACCCTACCCATACAAAGATCAACATTCAAAATTCCATCAAATTATTAACTAATTTAGTTTATGGCAGGCCAATGACCACTGGGCCTACCTGTTAAATAAATTTCCTATGAAGCCCTTAGCTTATATTTTCGTAAATTAGAATAGAAGCAACTGCCACCCACCGGGCGTCCGTCACAATATGAAAAAAAAAACACACAGGCAAAGATATCTAAACCACCTGTGATTTTTCGCAATCCTTGAATTCGTTTCCTGCACGCACAGTAATTAATTAACCTACACACCCGGCCCCGATCCGCCACCTGTCAGACAGCATGAGAATTTGAGAATTATGACAGACGTGTACACTTGACAGTGCCAATCTAATGCAGCTTGAACGCGCCGCATATCGGCATATATCGCAACACGGGAAGGTGTGGTCAATTGTTGTGGTCAATTTGAAATTCCATTACCATTTAATCGATCCATCACTGACGTCCGTCGTCGTTGTCCATCTGTGTCTGTAAAATAGTTCTATTTAGGCACATCACTAAAGATTGGACTTTTTTGTGATGTGGTTTTGATGCGACCGCTTTTGACAGCATTTGATGGATGCATATTGAAATTTTCTAAAAACTAGGATTGCCTTGGACCTGGATAGGGCTTGTCGACGGATGGTCGGATGCTGCTGCCGGTGCTGCCAACGGCGATGATGATGGTGCTGATAGATAAACATCGTCACTCGTCCTTGTGCAATCAAAATCCATTGTAATTGACCCGGAAATTTGTGATGCAATATCAGAGTTAATTCAGTAAGATGAGGTTGAGGTAACGCTTTTGGTTTTTGTGGTATATTTGCTTATCTAAAATGGACCTGACTTTCGGGCAGACGAAAGGACTGAATGGAGTGGATTGTGTACTTATGCTAATGAGGTTATAGTCGATGGTTTAATTAAAAGATCTTGAATGTTTATATAACTTTTCGTGCTGAGTTACATGTTTAAATTTAAAGTTGAATGTAGAGACCAACTATATGGAGCAATGTCTAGTTTTGACATCCGTCTGTGTGAGATGAAAACACACGCTGTTTCATTATCATCGGAAAAAAACTCATGGATGCATTTGATGTCAAAAAAGGTTCTAGACAATGCGATGCGCATTCATGCGATTTCTTCAACATCATTCTTGAAAAGATTTTACAAAACTCAAACGTCAAGACGATAATCTTTCAAAAGTCCGTCTAGACATTGACGAAATTGGAAGAACATAGAGACGATCCTCAAGAAAGGAGATCCCTTGAACTGTACCAACTGCAGAGGTATAAGTCTCCTTAACATCGCCTGCAAAATCTTGTCTGCCGTGCTGTGTGAACGTTTGAAGCCTTTCGTCAACAACCTGATAGGTCCTTATCAGTGTGGCTTCAGTACTGGGTCTGATCAAATATCAAATCAAATATTCACTCTACGGCAGATCTTGGAGAAGACCCAGGAAATTCAAATAACAAAATTGTATTCTTAAAAGTTTGCTGAACTAAAATGTATACTTTGTGGCAAAGCTTTTGTCCGCTATTACCACCTCACATCGCCTGGTCAATTGGTCATCGAATTAGCCATATCCTGGCACCTTTTAGCGAAATATTATTCCAAGAGACCTTCTTTTACGTCCCAGAGTGCTTCGTTGTTAGTTGGTTTCATTTCTGAGACCGCTTTGTATTAGTCAGCCCACCAAATTCTGAATTGGATTGAGATTAGGCGACTAGACTGTCCACTCTTGCACATTTATTGAATGGGGTTGAAACCAAAAAAATAGTCTTTTTGCTCGTATTTTGCGTACATTAACCTGTAAAAAGACCCACAAAAGCGGCATTTCTTCATCTTCATAGTATGGCATAATGTTTTTGAGAATGTCAACATAAACCTGTTGATACAATATGGTTTTGATGAAAAAAATTGGTTCAAAACCATAGTAGGAAAAGCAAGCCCAAACCATTGTGCTTAATCCTCCATGCTCTACCATTTTGAAGTTGAAATTTGGGTTGTTCTCCGCTTTAAAATGTCTTCTAACGTAGGAGCGTGATCATTTGCCTCCAAGCAAAACAATTTTGCTTTCGTCCGCCCTTAAAAATTCCGCCATTTCTCTTATGACGAAAATAGCATTAGTGGTGCTATTTTTTTTTACCGGCACTGTATATAGAGCAATGTCTCGTCTTGGCATCCCAGGAAAACTAGTCCGTCTGTGTAAGATGACAATGGAAAACCCACGCTGTTCCATCATGGTCGGAAAAAACCAAACGGATGCATTTGATGTCAAAAAAGGTTTCAGACAAGGCGATGCGCTGTCATGCGATTTCTTCAACATAATTCTTGAAAAGATTATGCAAAACTCCAACGTCAATACCAGAGACACAAACTTTCAAAAGTCCGTCCAGCTACTAGCATACGCAGACGACATTGACATAATTGGAAGTGTTGAACGAGGGCAAGATCAAGTTGATGCTGTAAACGAGAAAGAACAACCAATATCGACGTCTTGAAGCAGACGTCAGCATAGACAGATTTAACTTCGAGGTAGTTAAGGAGGTAAGTAGGATCCGCTATGAACTCAGACAACAACACCAGCGCTGAAATCAAACGAGGGATCACTCTAGCTAATCGCTGCTTCTTTAGACTTAGAAGGCAATCGAGTAGTAAAGTCCTCTCCCGAGCAACTAAAGTGACACTCTACAAAACCCTCATTATCCCGGTCCTAATGTATGGTGCAGAGACATGGACCATGACAACATCGGATGAAAACGCTTTGGGCTGCTTCGAGAGAAAAATTCTTCGAGTGGTTTTTGGACCTAGCAGAAAAGTTAAGGTCCAACGGCTTAGATGGTTGGGTCCTGTAGAGCGAATAGAAAATAATGCTCCGGCTCGTAGAGTCTTCGAATCCAACCCGGAAGGACATCGCAGAAGAGGAAGACCGCGACTAAGGTGGAGCACACAGGTGGTAGAGTACCTGAACCAACTTGGCGTGCGAATCTGGAGACAGCTAGCTAGGGAACTAGCTTGCTGGAGATAATTGTTGGATCATAAGTAGTAAGAAGAAGTAAGCACATCTTCGCCAGAGCCCAATCGGAGAACATAGGTCGCTTTTCTAATGGTCCTTTGGCTTCAATTCTCTAGTCATCTTGATCTAGTATGCGTGCATTGAAGTGACTGATTCGGATCATCTGCTATATTTCACTGATACGGCAACATTACACAACGAATATCTAGACTCAAATTCTTGCACTAAACTTGTTATTGCCTGTCTACTAGGCACTAGGGTTAGAATTATGAACGGAAATTGGAGTAAACGCTCTTAAAGTTCGGGTCATCGACTGCGAATTTCGGTAATAATTTGAAGACGTTGCTCGTTATTTTTTACTAAAAAAAATTGACGATGACAGTTCGATGATTAGTGAAGGAGTGCGTTCACAAATTAAATTCAAAGCTATCAAGTCCCTATTTGAAAACCCAACATTAAGATACAATTCCATAATTTTTCTTATAAGTATCCTCAAAACATTTAACTCAAATTTAATTAAAATTTTATCAAGACTTTCTTTTAATTTTGTCTCCATAAATTTTCAATTAAATACATTCACAAATGGCCTTGTTGAATGTTCACGCACTCTTTAACTGTTAGCACAAATAAGCAGCAAACAACTTATTCAAATTTCAAAGCTGTGTGTGTGTGTTTAGCCGTTAAATATCACCCCTAAGCAAAATTAGGACATTGACCCGTCAATAACAAGGAGGAAACGAAAAATAAACCCTCTTTTGTTAACCTGGCAAATAAAAGCCACGTTACCTGGGATAGCATTTAATTAAGGTTACCTATGCCCTCTGGTCAGTAAAAAAGCAGGAAAACACGAAATTTCATGAATTTCCTTTCGCGCAAATGCTTATGGATGGTCAAACACGCATAGCTGTGTTCAGGGATGGATTTCCTTCAAGCAAAATAAAAGGTGAATTTCCGAAAAACGGATTATTATTTGCTTATGAAATTCAGGCGAATTTTAAGACCACTACTGTACATCAGAAAAAATAATTAACTAGGAACAGAAAGTAGCCCACTTGTCAAAGGCATCCTTTCAAATAAAATATTGTACCACAACTTACCGATTTCATAAAGAAGATTATTTTCATTTGAAGCCCTACTCAACATCTTTTGCGTAGGCGGCAAGTACTTAAGGCCCTCTTAAGCAACAGATTATCCCATTTAATAAATTCCTTTGCGTTTCGTCTCCTAAAAGCACTCAAGCATTTCGTTTTTGTCCTCATATAATGTACCTAACAATATTGCCGCCACGTCACAATGCCATTTGAAAGTATGCAATTTATAGCGCACTAAAAGTACACACACACACACACACGTAAATTAATGATGGTGTATTATTATTCTGCAAAAGAATGATTGCGACAAAAGGAATAACAGAAACCAGGTGAAAAAAGCACATAAAAGTCTTGGTTTCATTGAGAACCATGGTGTATGTGCGAGTCCTGTGGAAATTGAAACACTTTACGACCGTTACTGTGTGAGCATTGTGTACTTGCACGCCCGCAAGCTGAAAAGCTGCTAACTCTTTTAACATGGTATTAACCAGAGGCAAAAGCAAATTCGTACGCATTTTTCTTTTGTTCAAACTTGTAGTAGTACACTCGAAGCCAAGCCAAAGCGTGCGGCCGTAAAAGCAAAGCAACAACAAAAAAAAGGCAATAAATTTACATTTTACTTCGTAGCGGTTACATTCATAATACCTATTCTCGTAATTTCTATTCTACTCGCACTGCGAAAATGCGAAGGCATACATTATGCCTGCCTCAACATCATCAGGTAGGTATGGGTTCGAATGTCCGATGTCGAATAATTTTACATTTATCTCTTATCTACCTCGGAATCTATCTTTCTTTCGGCTGTCTATATCTGTCTCACTATATGTATTGAAGTGAGTATGTACAGGTACACTGTAGGACTTAATGCATAAGGATAAAAGTTGATGTTTAAGGTCAACAAGAAAACAGAATAAGATAACCAATGCCTAGTTATAGGAGCTGCATTGGTTGTGGATAGAGTTTGCTTGCAAATGGCTGTGGGCCAAATCCATTATTTCTCGGCTGATATATACAACTTTGTGGATGAAAAACAAGAAAAGTAGAGATAGTGAGAGAGAGAAAAGAAAAAAAAAATCAACAACAAACCTTTGACTACTACCTTCTATGAATATTAGATTATGTTGCTGTGGTCGATGAGTGTAAAGCAAAATGGAAGTCAGGCCCGTATATAGATACATTTTTTTAAATAATCTTGTTTCATCCTCTAAAGTCATTGTTTCGAACTATGTTGATACGATTCCGCAGGAATGGCAAAAAGAAAAACTTGTCTTCATTCCCAAATCAAGCAAGTCTTCCCATGTCAATCAAAAGATCTAAGACCTACTATTATTCCATCAGCTTTCATTCTAAATGGATTGATTGATATCAATATCGATAAAAAAGCTTCTATTTCTATAAACACCGCAATATGCATTCTTCAAGGAAAATCGCTGGAAACGGCTCTTCTAGACCCTCGTGAGAAGCATCGAATATTCTCTTCAATTAAAGGAGAACACTATGCTAGCTTTCCTAGATGTAAAAGGCGTTTTTAACATTGTTGACACATCAGCAATTATCTCCGCTCTAAGCTGTCTAAATGTAGATGACTCGCTTGGTGATTTGTCAAAATTGGAATCGTTCAGGAAGAAGTTCTCTCTCTCTCTTTTGTGGAATCTGGTGGTCAACTGATAATTTCACTGGAGGGGTAGGGGTTCAATTTGCCTATGCGTATGATGTTGCTATTGCCATGACCTGAAAGCATCCTTAAGGGACCTCCTATTAACTTAATATGCACTCTTGATGGCCTGATCATTGTCTCTTCCTTTTCACAAGGAGATACCAAGTTCCACATATCGTCCAGCCCTCAGTTAAAGGTTTTCCCTTGACTTTTAACGACGAAGTGAAATACTTGGGGCTTCTACTAGATACAAATCTGAGTTGGAAAACCAACATAGAAGAAAGATTGCAAAAAGCTACAGTAGCTCTCTTCTGATGCAAAAAGCCGCAGATGGGGTCTTCAACCTCGCATTGGTTCTTCGGCAGATATTTAAATTTGAAGTTGCAGTATGATTGTGAACTGCCTTGGATAAGACTTATTTTACAATAAATTGTGGAGAGTTCAATGCTCGGCATGCCTATCCATAAGTTGGGCGTTATACACCACACCATTCGGCGGCGCTAGACATCATACATAATCTAACACCTCTCGATATTTTTAGCAAACATACTGCTTCGATCACAGCCATTCGTTTTATAGCATCATCTCACTCCACAACTTTTTATTAATTAAATTTAATACCCTAGTAGGTACATAGACTACACCATTCCAAAATTGAAGTATGGTAAACACTTTTAGGTCTCCAAACCATCAAGAACAGATTTTCAAGGATCACTCTAATCCTGGAAAATAAATTTATACACTTTTGTACTGATGGATCCAAAACTAGAGAAGGTGTAAGTGGCAGAGTGTAGGTACTTAGAAAAGCGGAATTTAGCAACCTAAGAAGTTTTATCTTGGCTTATTAAAAAAAACGTGATGTCAACTTCTGATTCGATAGTCAAGCGGCCCTCAAATTCGTTGTCTTTGTCTCCAAAGAATTCTTAAGTTGCCTTGGAGATGGTACAGCAGTTTAACATTCACCACAGAGACATTCTGTGAAATAGTAAACCAGGGGTGGAATCGGCTAAGCTGATAGTCGATAGTTGATAGTCAAAATAATTGCTTTTGCTTCATGTAAGGTGATTATCAAAACGATAATCACTTTTTTCCATACAATTCAAAGCGACAGCTATTTTGGTGTCGTTTTCATATAGTTTTGTAAGCAAAACAAAAATGAAAAAGAAAACAAAATATATGAAAACGACATGGAAATAGCTGTCACTTCCAAATGTATGGAAAAAAGTGATTATCGTTTTGATAATCACCTTACGTTGAGCAAAACGACATAGCTTACTGTAGGTGTTGCCAGAAATTCAAATTGTTTTATTGATCATTTTACACAGAGCAAAATAAAATTGATAATCAAAAACGACTATCAACAAAGTGATAGTCAACAATCGCCTTAGCCGATTCCACCCCAGTTCATCAGGTTTAAAAATGCTAAAAATGTAACTATGTGCTTTGTCTATCTTGCCCCAGTAGGAAAGGGTTCGCTTACCTATCGCTACGTGTAAACTCATAATCAGAGATACTTACCTTAGATGGGATTATACATTCTCACTTGTATGGTCACCAAACAGATTTGGCCCAGCATCAATACAAAAAAGACAACGGATCTAATATCTCTGAAAAGACTGCATATAAGCTCTTCAGTAAGTGTCATCACTGGTCCACTGCCTTATCGGTCGTCATGCCTTACAGCTTACAGTCCATCGTCTCAAATGGTCGCTGCAAAAGCTGCATTCACTAAGAGGAAGAGGAAACAATTCCTCACCATAAGAAGCAAAACCCAACTTGGAGAGCCTTATTATAATGCTACCAGAGAAATAGTCAACATTGACGTCAAAAGTCTCTTTTGTTTTGTAAAGACCACCAAATGATTCAACGATTAGGAATAACCCTAGATTCATGTGGTTTCGCAATGGGCCCACGTGGCTTAGGTGTGAACAAAATCAGCCAATAAAACTCAACCTAACCTCATAATGTGCAACTATTTAATTTCTTTGACAATTTTGTCAAGATTCAAGCCTCAAATACCCTGTAATAGTTTAGGAGCCAGCAAGTGTGGTTTCGAAATAATCTCAACTATATCCTCACTCCACTAGTCTGATGATGGAAACTATTCATCGGGATGTTAGCTTGTCCTTCCTTGATTTTGACGGAATGGCTTCTTTAATGCGTAGGCAAATCAATCATGTTTAACGCATTCCTTGGACATAGATCTTATTGCAGCTGCTGAATGATTCTCAACTTGAATATTAATAATATTTTGAGTAAGCTGGCCACCATACTATCAGTCTATAGGTAAGGACCGACCCTCGGATGTTGTGGTCTTGTAAAACACTCTTCAATAAATGTAGCTCTTCCAAATGACCCCTTTGTATATTCTTCTTTCATTAAGCTTAGAAAAGTTTGATTTCACAAAGGACCGAGTGCTCACCCGAGGTATATATGACCAGAACGTTTCCACACGTAATTTAGGATGCATGCATGGGCACAACATTAGACTCTGCTGGGTCCCAGGCCACAGCGATATACCAGGCAACGTCAGAGCCGATGAATTAGCAAGGTTAGGGTCAACGCTTGTCGTAAGCCAAGCTCAGCTAGTTTGCAACCCTACTTGTTATTTAAAATAGAAAATCTCAAAAAGAATAACTATTAAGGCCGATGACAACTGCGGCACTTAACAATCAAAGAACGGAAAGAATTATGCAACTTCACAAGGGATCACTTCGATCTTTTGTAAGCATAATTACCGGACATAATCTGTTAGGCTATCATATGAAAAAGATGAGAATCAGTTCAGATGATCTATGCAGACGATGCGGTGACGAGGAGGTACACGAAGACATTTCGCACTTTCTATGTTACTGCCCCGCACTCTCCCACCAAAGGAAGAAATTGCTCGGCAACTACTTCTTCTGGGATTTAGAAGAACTCTCTAGTACTCCAGGTACTAATATTCTGAACTTCGTCGCAATACTCACGGGTATCACAATGGATTTGTATTGATCTAAGTTTGTTTGTCTTCTTCTCGTTAGCCCCAAACTAAGACGGAAGCAAGTCCATGTTTAATTGCCGTTTAGAACTTTTGACAAATTCAATAGACTGCTGTCTGACTAAGTTATCTTGTATGACAAAGTGCTGGGCAGAGAAAGTCAGCATTGTCTTCGTCGAAATTGAGCAGAAACCTGCACCTGTAATTCATATTCGAGCCTTTGGTAAGGAAGGTTAATATCGATTCCCCAGTGTGCCTTTCGCCTGAGTCGAAATGCGTTCTATCCTATTGAAAGTGATCAAAGGGAGTGATATTTAGAATCACTTCTAATCGCACAGTGCGAGTAGTACTCATCACCCCAAACTTCATCTACCGGCATATTTCATTACTAAGCTGTTTCCCAATCCTTCCTGAATGAATTTGATCCATTTTTTGACATTCTCGTTGCAAACTTTAGTTTCCTAGATGAATTCTGTTAGGACATTATTGAACGCACCCTCGAAATCTTAAAACGTTTAAAAGGAGTATTCTTTGAATTGCCCTACCTCATGTTCGGCTATATAGCAGGTCTCCTTTGAGGTAAACGTGTTGGAGTTTGGATAGTGACCACCGTTCTCGGTCTCGTCTTCCACCGTTTGTAATAAAGTCGCCAAAAATTCGAAGTAACATAAAGAGAGGCAGTTAGAGGTAAACAATTCCAGCCAGGAGATCGCAACGGATTATAACTTTTGTAACATGCTTGATGACTTGAAAGGTACGTATTGTGAGAAGCACTAGATTTCGTATGAAAAGAAATGTGTGAAATAAATGGCAAGACAATTCTTTCACAAAATTTGCAAAACAAAACTTAGGTAACCCCTTCCTACAGGTACGTTCCTTCTTCATTCAAACAGATATCTCCTTGTATGTTTTGATGATAAAAAATGTCTTCACTGAAAATTTAAACGCATACCCTCCCAGCTATAGATTTTAATTAAAATGTTGCTCCAACAAAAGAAGGTATGTAGGTGTATTTTAAAAGTCAAATGTCCTAGGCTGACTCTATTAGGTTCCGGTTACCAACAAAAAATCCTTTAGGTATGTTCATTCATTTTCGGTGTAAATTTAATGTTCACTCGTCAAGTGTCATTCGAATTCAGTTCTTTACAATGTCTTCTTCAAGTGTCCTATCAAATTCGGTATCTTGTTTTTCTTGTTCAATATCCTTGAAAGATGACTCAACTGCATAGCCTTGAAATTGATTCGGTCGAGACAAGTAGTTATTTGAAGTTCCTTTGATTCCATCTTCCATCATGCATATTTCATTAACTATCTCTTATACTCGTTCAGTTTGGGCATTTTACTCAGCTTTCACTTTGCAATAAGAATCTTCTAACGATCTCAAAGAAAACCATCAAATATTTATGAGAATAGAAAAGTTGTCGAATTGGTTTTTTGTATCCTTAATCATGTCCTAAGTTATTCCATACTTATCATCGAACCCGGTAAGAAGATGTGCCTTGGCTTTAAATAAAGCAACTTGCTACAAAATAATTCTCTTAAATTGATGGATGTTAAGTCATCGAACATCTGTTTCGTTGCAGGTATCGACTTGATTGTAGATAATTTACCCACAAGTTCAGACTACACTAGCTTAGAGCATTTCCGTTGCACAAGTTAATTATCTCCCACAAATGGTGTGTCCGACTTCCGAAATGCATTTGTATTTCCACGTATAGTTTACAGTTTATAGAAAAATATAATATTGATTATGGATGGGGTCCACAGGAATGTTTTTACGCCTCTTATCCACGACTAAAAAATAATTGTTTCGAAAAATATATTGAACGTTATCTTATTCCCTTATGTGATATTGTCGCCGTGGATGTTCTGCAATGCATTTTTCATTGTTTGAGACAGACAAACAAAAAACTGTTCTGAAGCTATTTAAGATAAGCGCGATATTGCAGCTTACACTCCAGCTCGATTGATAGATTTCTTTGGACTGGCAATCAATTAGCCAAATTGATAAACACAGAAATCGAACGATAAACCCTTATTCTGTGGACTAATTGGAAGATGCCATCAATAAAATAAAACTTCTTTTAACTGACGTTTGCTAACTTGTTCCAGCGTTTAGTAAAGGAATAAACGAAATAAAAAAAAAAACTACTTTAGATGGCGCAAGGGCAACAACAAATCGGTAGTCAAGTGCCAACGTCACTTTACTATTCCGGTAAAAAATTGTTTTTTTTGATGAGATATTTTAACCCATAGATTAGCTCTTATTCTATGGGTTATTTAACCTGTAGAATAAGAGTGGAATAAGTGTTTTTTTTTTTATTAATATCTTGTTGTCATCGATCGATGTGGCCGAGCCAATATAGAGGGCCATCGCGTTTTAGCTTTTTGGATTAAATCCATATCTAGAACGAAGAGTTTCCGGTTGAATATTACTCTTTCCATTCGCAATAACTGTGGAAGAATTTCTTTAGCTAAACCGAAGAAACCGTAGACGTAGTTCGCTTGGGTTATTCCCAAAAGTAGCCCATTGACTGGTCTCTCATTTTTCTTGTAGAATCATCCTCATCCTTAAAATAATTAATAGGTATGAGAGGCTAGCTTCTTGCTCTTTTCTTTCTTAGCAGAGTTATCTGCTCCACTTTTATATAAGTTCGATGCTATTCTTGTGATGCTTTTTTATTTAATGCTGAGGTAAGCTCAGGGTGTCCAGGATCAATCCCAAAGAAAGCAAATAAACTTGGGCCAAAAAGTTCCAAACTTCGAATAACGACCAACCTTTCCAATGTCTTATGAAATTTGTATTAAAGTGTTTCTTATGAACTAAAATAACAGATTATTTCATATAAGGCTTACGATCTTTCTTAAAATAACGGTATTTCATATTCAAATTTTTATCTTCAAATAAGTGCTTACAATAAAAGTTTTATACGGTTTTATAATAAATAAACAGGTCTCAAAATCCTGCTTCTGTCTCACTCTCTAGCACCAAACTAGAGAATAAACGGTCGAGCGGTCCCCGAGTGACGGCTCCTGTCTGCGGTGCGCTTAGAAGAAAGGCAGCCATAGAATAAACAGGCAGAGAGCGGATTTTCTGTCTCCGATATACTTAAGGGGCCGACCCATAGAATCCGTCAATCCGTCAGCGTCAATGCGTACGTTGCTGCCAACGTATTTGCCGGATTGAACCGTCCCATAGAATACGTTGTATAATGTGACAGTCTCATTTACTTGGTGTAAAAATAATTCACAAAACTGCAAATCCGAACAAAATTTTTTAATCCTTTTTGCTGTGGGAACACATTGAATTGACTGCTCGTCAAATTCAGTTGTTAACGGATCAACGGACGCAAAAGTAGAAAGTTAACCAACTCTATCCGTCGTATCCGTCACATGCGTTGCTTATGGGACGAGTTTCATAAGAACGTGTGTATTCTATTGTGCTGTCAGTTGAAATCGTCAACGCTGACGCACTGACGGATTCTATGGGTCGGCCCCTTTAGAGGAAGTGGACCGAAGAATAAACAAACAGATCTCAGAATACTTCTTCTGTCCCTAGCACCAACCTAGAAAATAAACGGCTGAGCGGTCTTCGAGTGACGGCTCCTGTCTGTGGTGCACTTAGAAGAAGGGCAGCCACAGAATAAACAGACAAGGAAAGCGGATTTTCTGTCTCCGATACACTTAAAAGAAGTGGATCGAAGAATAAACAAGCAGATCTCAAAATGCTGCTTCTGCCTCTAGCACCAAATTACAGAATAAACAGCTGAGCGGTCCCCGACTGACGGTTCCAGTCTGTGGTGCGCTTAGAAGAAGGGCAACAACAGAATAAACGAATGGATTCGGTCCAGCAAAAAAAAAAAAAAAAAAACAGGTCAGTAGAAGCCTTCCCTAGTCGGAGATACACTTGGAAGAAGTGGATTTTCGACTGGCAAAAAAAAATACAATTTAGAAAAAAAGGTTCCGGTTAAGAAGGTGAAGCGGTCATACACGAAGTGTAGGTTGCTTGCTTCCCGGTGTCTTTCACTTCTCTCATTCTCTGTACACAAGATTGGTACAAACCACAAGAAGAGAAAAACCTGATTTTGCTTTGCAATTTTACTCCCCCTTATGAATTTTTGTGTAAAAACCGAACGTGAATTGTAAGGAAGCAAATAAAATAATTGCATGCATTCTTCAATGATCGGTCGGTTAGTATGGGATATGTCTTCGAATAATGAAATGCATGCATGGTGTGTATGTACAATTGTACATATATGTAGTAAGTACATATCGAATCAACGTATGAGCGTTGACGTGAGATTCTGGTTGGATGGTTCGGTTTATTATTTTTATTTTCGGTTTCGGCGAGTTGAAGCTAAAATATGTAACACTTCGTTACATTCTTTTGCTACTCCTTCCATAACCCATTTTACCGTCAAAAATTCGTCATCATACGACGCGACGTGTTCTTTTTTTGTAATTGGCGATGGTTAACGGTGATCTCGTCATCTTGTTTATGATTACCACGAATTGATTTCTAATGGGAGTCGGTGAAACAAAGATGCCCCTGTAGGTAGGCTCGGTCAAAGTTGACATTTTCTCCCCGGAAGATAAGCACGCAGAGGACTCAGATGCGTGCCTTGAGTAAGTTACCATGTGTTCGATTTGGTTGGTGGTTCGGCCAAAGAAAAAAGGATAACGATGTCAAATCACATGATCGTAACAACACGACGTTAAATAACACATCCATAGAAATTCTAGCACTAAAAAGTCATTTTTTCGTTGGCTGTGTGGCAAAAGACATCAGCGAATCTATTTCAACGAATCGCAGTGTGCTCAGTTAAAAAAGAAGGAAAAAACAACCAACAACGCCGAAGATGAGAATGAAATCATTTCATTGATGAATGAGTTGTTTCTCGTTCTCCAAATTGACACACTTGACCTTTTTAGATTGGGGTTCTGATCTTTTCTGTATTTTTTTATGTTTGCTTGTGTTTCTTGTTATCAGTGCTAAATGTTTTTTTTTTGTTTTAGTTTTGACAGTTAAGATAACAATCACAAGTAGTACGGTGATCAACACAACAAGAAATTAAAGTCCAAAATCTTCTGTACGCTGGAACTCAGAGCAATTCTTGGGTAATCTGTTTTTTATTTCATTATGAGGAGAAAAGGACTTCTCTTTGTTCTAAACAAAATCATTTAAAATGTCATCTTTCCAAAAGTAAAGTATGAATACATGAGGTGTCAAAATAATTTTTTAGTTAAAATCCAGCTCTCATTTCAACATAAAGTCTTTTCTGCGAATCTGGAAATTTGTGCTTTTAATTATATGTTGTCGTTCGAAGTTCTGTGATTTTAATTAACTTTACTTTTTTTTCCCCCACAACTTTATGGAATCCAAACTGCATTGCATACCTTTAGTTTCGGAATTCCAGACATGCTTGTCTGCATGTTTGTGTATTAGTATTTAGGTATAAGTAATGCAAGCATAAATTCATATCATCTGAATATGAAGTCAAGGTAAAATCTAATGGTTTTACTCTGACATGTGTTTCAGTTCGCATTTAATATTTGGTCTTACTATGAATTAATTCTGAAACTAATTTTTCTTTTCGGAATTCGTATCACGTATTAAGTAGAATTGATTCAATTATGTATTTTTATTACTGAACTTCATTATAGCAACGTTTTAGTGGCGACAAATTAATAGGTTGAGAATATTATTCTAACATGTTTTATAATGCTTGACATGAAATTAAAATATGATGCGCGACTTTGTCGCTTAAAATGTTGTCTCAACAACAAACAAAATTTCATACAGAAAAAATTAAAAAAATGGATTTGACTTAACCAACGATTCGATAAACTTCAAGTTTTTAAACTCGTGGCTTATAAGAATTCACGTAACGCTTTTTTTGTTATTATTTTTGAGACTAAAACTAAGGGTAGTCTCATTTAAAACTTTATATGCCAAAACCAAAATGCCTAGTTAGGTGCCATGCCATTTGGCCATATGCCATAACATGGCCCGATAACGATCGTCATTGACTGTAACGGCCACCACTTGCTCATTTTCGAAGAAAAATGGCCCGATTATGCCTCTAGACCAAAATCCGCATCAAACAGTGACTCGTTGTATGCCTGCGGGTTTTCTGTGCCCCAAATGCGACAATTTTGCTTGTTTACATACCCGCCAAGATGAAAATGAGCTTCATCTGAAAAGATGTTTTTTTTTTTTTTTTTGGCAAAATCGGCATCTTCTCTAAGTCGATCGCAGGCGCACTTAGCGAAGCGAAAACGTATTGGATGGTCAGTTGGCTTGAACTCCTTAACCAATTGGACTTTGTATGGCGTCATACCAAGGTCTTCATGCAAAATTCGTCTCAATGATGTCTCCCAAATGTTCAATTTTTTTTTTTTTATTATTTAAGAAAAGAAAAAAGAGTTACAAAAGATACAAAAAGATGAGCAGTATCCTAGTTTGAATTAACGAATTCAATAAATAAAACAAGAAAATAAAAATAAAAGTTATTATTACTATGTATAAGATATTTTAACAAGTCATTATGACAGCTTAAAAATAAAGAAAAAAAAATAGTAAGCAAAAGTAAGCAAAAATAACAATATCAAAGGGCACGGTAGTGCCCAGCCAAGTTCTAGCACTACTCCCTTTTTACAGGATCGAACTCAAGCACATTTTTAACCCCCCATAACTTTTGAACCCATAGAGTTAGAAGCTTCAAATTTGAATTACGTATTAACTTCATGGGCACAAAGGGCCTGTGAAAAACATAATTTTGTAAAACCACTACTTCCTGAGATATTGAAGAGTAAAAATTTCAAAAACCGTAATTGACTCACTGACTGACTCACTGACTGACTCACTGACTGACTCACTGATCATCAAAATTATGAAGCACTACTAACAATAGCAGAATCTTGAAATTTGGTACAATGGTAGGTTTTCGGGTGTATACAAAGGGAAAAATCGAAAATTTTAATTTGCTCATTCAGAGGGCGTGGTATCCGCCCACTTTCTAAACCTGGTCGTAAGGTCTAGAAATTCGGAATTCTAATAGGGTTTTGGTTGAATATGAGGAAAAATATAAGTAAAGTATTTTGGTTTCATTTAGGGGCGTGGTTTCCGCCCATTATCTTAAAACGGTCGTAGGATGTTGAAATTTGGAATTCTTGTAAGATTTTGGTTGAATAACATGAAAAAAATGCGAAAAAAATCTATTTCCATTTAGGGGCGTGGTATCCGCCCACTTCGTTAAAATATTCGAAAACGTTTAAATTCGAAATTCTGACAAGTTCACTTGGCAAGTTTTCGTTTGAAGCGTGATTAATAACATTTTAAAACTTGAACAGTGAACTTGTAAATTTTCATTCGAACTATTTTCTATTTTCTTTTAATATTGTTGTATTATCTTCTATGATTTAAAATATTCAATATAACACTTTTACATGTAAGAACTTGCCGTTCTTTTAGATCTCATTACTTTTGGTGGCTAACTTTTTACACAGTGTTGTTCGCACATAAGAGAACTTGGCTCTTTTTTACATTTTATGTTTTTGTTCTGATTAAATATATAAACAATATGACGTATTAAGAATAAATAATATTATACATTTAATAAGTAAATGAGTAGCTTTGACTGAAATCTTTGATACATTGACAATAGTTTGTATGTCAATCTAATGGCTGATACATAGAAAGAACGTTCTGCAATGCTATGGGAGAAACGCGGTACGATGAGCTTAATGCCTCTACACTACAAGATTGCGCAAATTGTAGTGTATGTCTAAGATATTCTGGGCACCTGTTATGTATGATATTATGTAATCTTAAATAATTTCTAAAATTATAATACTCGTCAAAAGGAAGTCCCGCGATAGATCTGTTAAGATGAGATACACTGACATACCTTGGTTCATTATAAATAAAACGCAAGCAATCATTGAATGCAACATTTAACCTACGCTTACACTCATAGTCCAGGCGTCGATAAATTGAACAGTTAAAAATAAAGAATGGCATTAAAAGAGTTTTAACCAAGTGAAGCTTCATTTTAGATGAAAGTAATTGAGCAGAGTATCTTAGTCCTCGAAGATCAGCATATATTTTCCTAATAGAGACAGAGATTGCATCACAACAACTAAGACGGCTATTTATAGTGAAGCCTAGATATGTTACCTTGTCTAAGTAAGGATTTTTTTCTCCACTGAGTATAATTAGAGGGAAATCGTCAGAGTGAATTTCATTTCTAGAACAAATCATACCAATAGTCTTAGAAGGGTTGAGTTGAGTCTAAGTTTATTGTCATTTACCCACAGTTGAATCCGTTTTAAATCTTCATTTGTTCGAGATACAGCATCTTCCATCAATCCATGTGGACGAGTAAGGTAAATTAAAACGTCATCAACATACATATGAACTGAACAGTCTTCTACAACATCAGGCAGGTGATGAAGAGTGAGAATAGAAGTGGTCCCAAAACAGAACCTTGAGGTACTCCAGTGTTTACAAGAAAGGGGGAAGAGGAACCGCTTTCAACATCTACCGATTGTATTCTATTTTTCAAATAATTACATAGTAAACGGAGAGATGCACTCGAAAATTTGAAGATGTTTTGAAGCTTAGAAACAAGTATAGGGTGATCAATACAGTCAAAAGCTTTTGAAAATTCCAGGACTAATAAGCCAATATTGTCAGCGTCCAAAGCAAAACGAAGATCGGAAGTTACTTTCATATAACTGCCGACTCACAACTATGTAAACTTCTAAAACTGACCGCCATTTGGAGAGTTTTTGGTGGGCGTTAAGAAAGCGTATCATTTGATTGTAAATGATTTTTTCAAAAACTTTCGAAAAAAATGATAAAACGCTAACAGGCCTAAAATCAGCTGGAATACATGGGTTCGGTTTTTTAGGTATTGGAACTATTTTTGTTGATTTCCAATCAGTCGGAAATTAAGAGGAATATACAGGGTGATTCACGAGCGTTGTGACAAAATGCTAGAGCGTGTAGGCTGAGTTGAGACAAGAAAAAAATCGTATGGGAGGGGGTCTATTCCCCCCCGTTTAGCCGGGAGGGGAAATTTTCTGAAAAATTGACTTATTTTGTAAAAAAAAATATTAAAAATCAACGACTTCGTTTACAACACCGTGTTATACCTTTTTGGAAAGCCAAAAACTTATTCTTTCATTTTGTTTTTAAATTAAATGGTTTTAGCGAATAGTTTAAAAAATATAAATTTTCAAACTCAAAATAAAAAAAAAAAAAACATTTTTGAACTAATTTTTTTAAAAATTTTATGTAATTAAGTACTAACTTTGTTTTAAAAATTCAATGACGTTGTTAATTTTTAGTCGAAAACAGAAAACCGGATGCAAAAATGTCTTTTCGTTTTTGAGAAATTAAAAAAAAACCACAACCACTTTTTTCTATGAAAATCTTTGTTAATTTATTTTTACCTACCTGGACTTGTTGTTAAATTTATTTATGAAGCATTAACCTTTCTTTTACTATTTGTTTTGTAATTGGAGTCTTATGAGGACTGATAAAGTAGAATAGTATTGGATTTTCCTTGGATTAACCATTTTGTTCATTGATAAAGTCTTAAAACTGACCTGCAATTTTTTCTTATTATACCTGGGGCCGCGGCCACTCGCCGGCGAAGGGTTCTACCTGCTAGGGGCTTAAGATAACTAGACCGCAATTTTTCTTGAATGAAAAAACAATAAGCAACCTAAAGGTAAATAAAAGGCATCGCATATTTACCAAACAACCATTTCCAATTAAAATATTAACTCATCAACACATGACAATAACAAACTCATACAATCGAGAAGAGTTAGCAGACTTTCACTTCTGCTACGCTTTAGCTAGTTGTCGAGATCGGTAATCCGAAAGCCTCAACGCTGATAGATATCCCAATAGAAGGCGGCCGAGTCGAAGCATGTCTTCAAGAATCCGCTGACGTCTAAGAGAGCACGGAGAGTTAGAAGTGAAAGGTCAATGGCAGACGTTATCAATTAACAAAATGGTTAATCCACTGAAAATCTAATACTTTTCTACTTTCTTAAGTCCTCATAAGACTCCTATTACAAAACAAATAGTAAAAGAAAGGTTAATGCTTCATAAGTAAATTTAACAAAAAGTCCAGATAGGTAAAAATAAATTAACAATGATTTTCTTAGAAAAAAGTGGTTGCGTTTTTTTTTTATTTCTCAAACACGAAAAGACATTTTTGCATCCGGTTTTCTGTTTTCGACTAAAAATTAACAACGGCATTGAATTTTTAAATTAATTACATAAAATTTTTGCAAAAAATTAGTTCAAAAATGTATTGTTTTTGTTTTTTTTTAATTTTGAGTTTGAAAATTTATATTTCTTAAACTATTCGCTAAAACCATTTAATTTAAGTGGATCACCCCGTATACAAAAATTTAATATATAATTGGAAGAATGAGTTTGATAAACTTTGGTGATATATGATCACAGCCAATAGCATTTGATTTAAATGAACGAATCGCTTCAATGACATCACACCCGTTAACACATTCGAACGAGATGTTTACAAGATTGTCACTATTTAACGTTGCATCAAAAACATCAAATAAAAATTGGATCACGCAATTGTTGAGGTGCAAAATGTGTACACATGTCTTCGGCACTAAGTTGACATTTTTGCGATCTAGTATCTTTACAAACTCCCGCCGCTTTAAGATTATTCTATAAGACTTTTGAATCAAGTTCTGGGTTCAATTTTCTGATTAAATAAGTTCTTTTGGATGATCAAATAAGAAAAGATACACAATTTCGGGATTTGTTGTTGAGAACGACGACGGTGAATTGATGTTGATGGCGCTTCACGCACACTTTCTGCCACATCAGCAATATTCTCGGGTGTACGCAACAATATTCGTTCAGCGGAAGGATAAAACTAAATCAAACATGTCAATTCAGACATGAGCTAAGTGTTACCATTCACGAAAAAAGCACTAGTTGAAAAAAAACGTATGGCGGACCCTTTAGAATCTTTGTTTAATGTGCATTTTATAATTGTTTGTTATTTCATTTTAGCAGTTGTCCGTAGCTTACTTGGTAAGTGCGTTGGCTGCTAAGCAGAACGTCGTGGGTTCGAGTCCTACTCAGGCCCATAAAGTTTTTATTTCATCTTTCACGGGTACTGCCTCTTGCGAAGACCTGACAAATCTTCCAAGAGTATCAATCTGTCAAGAAAAAGTGCTTCTCAACTTTGCCGTTCGGAATCGGTGTAAAATTGAAGGTCCCCTCAATTCTTCACACGCACTCAGAGAATTGTTGATGAGAGTAAGCCACTTGGGCCTTGGCTTTTCAAGAGCTGTCGCGCCACTCTATTTATTTTTATTTTTATTTCATTTTACCGTTTCTTCGAGTTTTCCGAAACAAAGAATATATTGAAAGCAAAAATCCTTAATTATCCTTAGAAACAAAAATCTTTCTATCAAACTATTTTTTTCTTTACCAAACAAAGTTCACTTCCCCTTAAATCGTCTTTTCGAGCATATTTTTTTGTCCATTCAAACAGAGTCCAAAGCACTTTAAGTCAATTAAAATTTAATTGCTAATAATTCTACATAGAATATTAACTTACCTTAGCTTATTTCTTATTGATATTCAAAAGAAACCTCAAATCTCAAAGCCCTTAAGTAGGGTCGGCTTTCAGACTGTCCAAAAATGTCTATGTTCTATCATAAGTTTTTCTCCTCTACTTAATTTTCTATTGCTACATCATAATCTTGTCTAGAAAAAAAAAACAAAACGAAGAATGTTATAAGCAAAATTACGTGCCCTGAAATTTAAAACTAAACTCACTCCCTTCCATATAAGATTATGTGGCTTGGCTACCTATATGTATATTGTGTTCCTGACATAATTTTTGATTTCTTGTTCTCCACATCGATTAGCTCATATTTGATTGTCAACAAATTCTGTACGCATCTTAATTTTTTACTTTGTATGCTCGGTACTAAAAGCACATGTCAAAATTTGTAGAAATATTTTTCCATTAGGCTAATAATTTTGTCAATTTTGTTTCCGGTTAAATGGTTTCATCGACGAAGATTTGTTCCAACTGTCAATAACCTAAAATGAATTTAATGAATTTAATGACTGTGAAAACAAACAAAATCGTGAGGCGTTGAGAGAATTGTTAATTTGTTTATGTGTAAATGCATTGATTACAACTAACCATAATTGCATTTTCCACGAGAATTCCATACCAGCCATTGCTATCTAATGACGCCCGATGCTACAGATGATGATAGATGCGGAGGGTGGCATGGACGACGACAACTAATTCAAAACATTTTCCCAAGAATAAATTGATTTTCTTTTATACAATGCCAAACATTCATAAATACTTCATAATCTCTCTATAATCACTGTTTCCCATTAGTTCCATGAGATCTTCATTGAAAAGCATAGAGAAACTAAAACAGTCTGAATCGTTCAATTAGTTTTATCTACTTCTACACCATTAAAAAAATATCTGGAATGTTGTCATATGTTTTTGGTTCCTAAAAAAAGAATAATAATGATAACAACTGAACCGAAATTGGTTAAGCTTTTCATTATGGTCCCGAGATTTTCAAACAAATCGCTTTATTCGAACGTTTTGAGTTTTTGACTGAAGAATGACTGACAAAATTGAATATCTACATTCTGCTCGAAGCTTGTATATATTTGCAACGCCAAACAAAGTATACATTTTCTGAGCAGGTGGTGCTGCAAACGTACCTACGTTTGTTTTAAATTGAATATAACAGTTGTGAAAACTATAAAATGCAAATCTGATACTCTATTAGTTTGAAACAAAATGCCTAACTAGCTGACCCAATCATCGTCGTTTTGCTAAAAATGTTAAGAGTTTAACAACTATTAGGGATCGCGATGATAATATTAAAAGACAACTTCTGATGGACATAATCAATTTTCACCTGATTCGAAAGTAAAGTTGGGCATGCCTTAAGCCAAAGGGTTTGTAGTGTAAAAACCATTAATTTGATAATGGAAATTCAAGTTCTCCTTCACCAAAAATGGATTGGAAATTTTATACTGCGAATATCTGCTGAATATCAAATAAGGTACATTCTAGAATCTAGATGATCCTTCGAAATTGATAACATCTGAAATTTATCAGTTGGCTTCAATAAAGATCCACAAATTGTTCTGGTCAACATTGTCTTTGCTAAGATTGGTTGAGCTATCAAAAAATGAGTTTTTACTTTGCTTAAACGCATAACGTGATGGTATTATATTTTAAAATAATATTAAGCGGGCAAAGCTTGTCGGGTTAGATAGTTATTTGTTTAAAAAGAGAAAATCTTTCAAAGTTATTATTGAAACATGATTTTACAAAGAGAATTATATGTATAAAGACGCATAATCTTGCATTGGAAAAGAAGCTGTCATGTCACCTTTTTAGAAAAAAAAAATAGGCGTGGTATGGACTATAACTCGCACATATTCATTTTACAAATTTCTACTGTCACTTACTGCGACAAACTCAGCAGAATCGAACGCACTGCATGTCTTTGCATAAGCGGGGCATTAAGAACTACACCCTTAGCGGTGCTAGACACTCTCCTCCATCTGACACCCCGTTGCAGGTGGCCATTGCACAGAGGATAGAGTAGTTGACTGTTAATCCGAATGCCACGGGTTCAAGCCCCAGCTTCAGCAGCATTCTTTTTCTACAAAAATCGCCAGCTTAACTGAGCCACCTGTGCGATGATATGAGACAATTAAAATCTGTGTCTCCTCCTCTGTGCCACGTAGGTTTATGTTATGTGTTCTTCCCTTCTATGTGTCTATCTGTCTCTCTCTGTCGTATGTCTTGTTCTGTCCCAGCCGATGGTCTCAGTCACCAGTGCTGCTATGTGTCTGTAGTTCGTCACATTTATGTGCGAAGTACTGTGAAGTCAATGTCAATGTCAATGACACCCCTCGACATCTTCAGCAAACAAGCGGTGGCGAGTACAGCTGTAAGACTTAACGCCTCCTCTCAATTCAACAATAATATTGTGGGACATTCCGTTATTTTGAACGTCTTCGGTTCTATACCAAAGTACATAGACTAGACCATTCCAAAACCCCAATTTGTGAAAAACTTCCAGGTCTCCATTCCATCCAGAGAAGAATTGGAAGACAAAAAAATTCCTGGAAGACAGAAGTATTCACTTTTATACAGATGGATCCAAGACAAATGATGGTGTTGGTATTGGTATGTAGGTACTCAGAAAAGCTTAATCTAAGCCTCTCATTCCGCCTCCCAAATCATTGTAGCGTCTTCCAAGCGGAAATTTTGGTGATAAAAGAGGTTCTATCCTGGCTTAGAGAAAAAAGGTGATATTAACTTCTAATATCCGCATCTTCTTTGATAGTCAGGCTGATATTAAATCTCAACCAACTCTCAAACGGCCCTCGATTGTCGATCATCTCTTATGGAGATGGTGCAGCAATTTAATATCCACCTCTTTTGGGTGGCCCGGCCACAGAGACATCACCGGAAATTGTAGAGCCGATAAACTCGCTAAAAATGGAACCGCCATACCCATCTCACCGGTAGCTCCATGTAAACTTATGCTAAAAGAAACAGCCTCAACGATAACAAACTCTAGGCGGTATAATTTACCAACGTGCGCAGTCACAAAACTCTTATGACCGTCACTTGACCTAAAGCGCTCCAAGGATTTGTTATCTCAAAGCAGATTTCATATTAGCTCCCTAATAGGTGTCCTCACGGAGCATTGTCTTATAGGCAGACACGCAATACGACTTGGTGTAGCCTCAAATGACTTCTGCAGGAGCTGTATGGAAGAAGAAGAAGAAGAAACAATCTCTCACCTTCTCTACACATGCCCTGTTCTTTCCCTAAGACGCAAACTTCATTTTTATGATAATCCCAGTGAACTAGCTAACAAGGATATTAAATATCTTCTTCGCTTTATAAAAAGCTCAAAATGGTTCGACGAGTTAGAAGTAATTCTCTAGATTCATGTGGTTTCACAATGGGCATTTTCCTTTGGCCTAAGTGTGTGGATCCTTTATCCGCAGCCACTGTAACCTAACCTAACCTAACTGTCGGAAACATGGATTCTATAAAATTTTATCAGGATGTTTTCCATGGAAGAAAAATTTCAAGTCTTAAGTGAGCGTTGCAGGAGACAGAAACATACTTCAAATAGGGTTAGGTTAGTTAATTGTATTTACTTATCAAATTTAATATATATTTGTGGAAATGAATGTTTGTCATCATTTCAATACAAACGACGCAAAAACAGTTTAAGGGTCAGCTAGTGCAGAAAAGGGCTGGGAAGGCTATTTATTAAAATATTCATTTCGGCAGATACAAATGATTTTTGGTTGCGTTCAAGAATTGAATATTAAAATGTCTTTATTAAATTGATGTAGAGTGTATTAATGCGCTTGCACTATGCACATTGAACAGCAATGCCTCTATAGTTTCTTCGGAATCCCTTCGCGATCTTCGACCCCAGCTAACAACATGCATGAAGACACGATAAACCATCAACTGTAACAATCTGAACACAAGGTTCAAAATGTTATCAACACATATTTCGATAAAAAATTAAAATATTAAAATATATATATATATCATATTGTATCTAATGCACAATTGACGACCACAGTTTGAATGTTTATTTTTTTGTTTCTTTTTTTACATTTTTATTAGAGGGAAAGGTCAGAACGCAAGAGTATAGAAAGAAGTACAAAAATTGATTGGCACCCCATATAACAGAACTCAATTAACTCAACAGTCGCTGATAAGATGACAGCACTTTGACGGTTCTCCAAATCAAACTTTCTACAATGGCAGCACTTTTTTTTTCTCGTGTGGTGAAAATTGTTGCTCTGAGAAAATCTGTGTATCCCTTCGACGTACGTACTTCTTCTTTTTTATTTCGAAAATGTTGAAAACTGGATACGGATACGGAATATTCAAGTCATGCGCTCTGATGCAAAATCACAAAATCTGACTGAATTTTAATAAAAAAAAAAAACTAACTGCGATGTCAGAAACTGTGGTAAGAAGCGCACAGCAAATTAACCCTACAAAGGTGAAATTAATGAAAATTTATTGTTCTCGTGTTGTTTTGGAATGTTTAATGATTTCGCAATTTTTTTTTCTCTTTGCACTTCATGACGCCATTGAGGGGAAAGCGCACAGGTAGAAAATCAAGGGTAAACAAAGGAATCAGCAGCAGCGCCCCCAACTTTGAGTTTTTTTTTTTGTATTTTTTAGAGAAACAAGAAAAAAACGAGTTAAGGTATGGGAATGGAACTGACTCATCTTTTTCGTATTTTGAGGTTAGAGGATAATGTTGTGGGAAAAGAAAAGTTTGGTGTAGAGAGAAATGAAGTTGTTTTCGCCATCCCTATCCCCGTCGTCGTGGTTTGGTTATGTTACCACCGCTAAACTGAACACCATTAGGTGCTTTTTGAGTAGGCGTTTTTACGTTGTTGTTTTTTTTTATATATTTCGCGTGGTAGAGGAAATTGGAAATTTGTCTAAGTATAAGCATTGATTCTCGAATCCTTATCGTTTTCAAAGCAACGAAAAAGCGGATTTCCTGTCTATCGTCGTTGTTGTATTTTTTTTGCTGGCATCATATCGTCGTCGGTCGTTTAGAGATAAATGTTAAGACTTGTGGAATTTTTGCTGTGCAACCACATTTTTATGATAGGTTGGAGTTAGGGGAACAGGTGTGAAATGCCAAGGATGTTATTTTCTCAAGTGTTTTAAGCTTGACGGTGTCATTAATATTTCATGAATGGCCGTAATGTGATGGAATATTCGTTTTGCAAACTAATGGAGCATAAATCAAGACAACCAGGGTGTTAATGACACCCATTGGTGGTTAATTCGGTATAGAGCGCCCATTGTCACACAATCAAGGCTCCCAAACAAAATAAATACACTCCTGGTAGAACTTAAAGGAAGAATTCAAAAACCCACTTGTCGAATGTTAAACAAAACTTTTAATCAAAGAAATATCGTACTCATAGTTTTTGAAGTTAGGGAAACCCTAGTTATTTTTATTATTAAAATTTTGCTTCTGTTAGTTATTTATAAAGCGGAAGAAAGTTCCAAACAAATGCAAAACAAAGTTTTGTTTTTCATAAAAGGATGGCCGTATCATGTTCTTGTGAAAATAGAAAATAATAATTTTCATTTTGTTTCACAAGCAAAATTATCTCATTTCGACAGAAATTTCCCTGCAGGACTCATAAATCATCCTTGAAAGATAAAAATCAAACATTATACTATGCCCCAAAGGACATTGACCTTTTTGGCTTTTTTTTCTTTGTTTGTTTGAAAGCACAACGGCAATTGTGTGAAAAATATTTATTATTTTCAATTTTCTCGTGTGTAAGGCGATTAAGGCTTCTTGGGTATTAAATTCTAAGAAAATGGAAATTTTTCCATAGCATTGTATTTTTCTATTCTCTAGAAATTGAAAAAGATTAACACTGAAGATGCAGGCGTAAAAGTGGAACAAATAAACAATTGTAGGGTATTTCTTTAACTGCAGAAAAGAGGAAACATTTAATTTAATTTTCTTCTAAGAAACTTTTTATGTTCATATTTAACCCTATCAAATTCTGGTTGTTTTCAATTGGAAGTTTACTTACTTACTTGAGGTGGCGCTACAGTCCATTGTGGACTTGGGCCTCAATTAACAGTCTCCGTAAGCCAGCTCGGTCCCTAGCTAGCTGTCTCCAGTTTTGCACTCCAAGTTGATTAAGGTCCTCTTCCACTTGTGTGCGCCACCTGAGTTGTGATCTTCCTCTCCTTCTACGTCCCTCGGGAATAGTGTGGAAGGCTCTCCGGGCCGAACATTGTTGTCCATCCGCTCTAAATGACCGAGCTATCTGAGTCTGGAGCTTGACCCTTCTGACCAGGTCCATGTTGTACAACCCGTAAAGTTCGCTGTTGTATCTTCTTCTCCATTCCACATTTCGAACGATGAACTTTCCTCTCGAAACAGCCTAAAGCACATTCATCCGATTTTGCCAAGGTCCATGCTTCTGCACCATACAGCAGGACTGGGATGATGAGGGTGGTATAAAGTTTTACCTTAGTTGCTCCACTCAATTGCTTTCTTAGCCCAAAGAAACAGCGATTAGCAAGAGTTATTCTTCGTCTGATCGCAGCGCTGGTGTTAATAGCGGAGCCTAGGTAGACAAACTCCTCTACTACATCGAAGTTGCATGCGTCTATTGTGACGTTATGTCCGAGCCGTCGCACTATGTGGCAAATTCCCGATTTCGTGCGATTAATTAAAAACGGTTGTTATTCATTGTTTTTTTTTCAAAATATAAGTAAGTTGAGTTTAGAAATGGATAAATTATGTGTTTATTTTAGTTACTTAAGGTATTAATTTATAAAAATAACTTTTTTCTTTAAATAAAAACTATATATTTTGCTTTTATCAATCACCGAGGCTAGTATCTAAAAACTCTTCAGGCTCAAACATTTGAATTACGTCAGGATTATTTTGTTTTCTGTTGGAACTTGTCAGTCAACGATTAAGAAAAACTATTTGGGTCGGATAATAAAAACATCCTTTGAAATATTTATATATTTAATAATTTATATATTATATTATATATTATTATTCATATATAAAGGTGCAGGGAACTAACTTCACTGGGAATTAACTTCACATGGGAATTAACTTCACCTCAAGTGGGAACTATCTTCACTTTTTTTTGGTGAAGTTATATCCCAACTATGGTGGGAAATTACTTCATCAGAAATTTGTGTGAAGTTATTTCCCACCCGTTGTTCATAGATTTTAAGAGAAACGATCAGCCGAATGAAAAAAAAAATATGAACATACGAATTCAAAAATGTTGTTTTTAATAAGCAGCCAGAGCAGACAAAGGCCTTACGTTCATAATTTGAGCTTCAGATTTTAATAAACCGAGCGCTTTTTTTATATTATTTGGACTAAATAATGGTTAGGTAAACAAGGAGCTTTATATGGGGATTGGGATTGGTCCTCCGCTTTGGTATAGTATCGTTAATCTCCCGCGTATAATGGGACGAACATCCTTTGAGGTCTACTTCGGGAAATACAATGTACAAAGCGAGTCGAAATTTCGGCTCGCTTCGCTCGCTTTGCAGCGCTACAGTATAAATTATTTTTTCTTGCACATTTTCCACTAGTATGTTTTTTGGTACGATGATAAAAAAATATTTGACATCATTTTCAAACAAAATTGGTAATTTATATTTGAATTAATCAGCTTAATTCATATTTTGTTGAAGTTGGAAATGAATCATTTTTGAACATTTGCACCATTTGTGATTTGAAAAGTATACATTTTGTTTATCCTAAATCTACATTATTCCTCTATAGAAAAAAAAATCAAGAAAATCGGTCAACCGGGTTAGCTTGTTAGTAAACGTACAGAAAAAAGGTATTCATTTAGGTGCAGTGCAATAACACCCGCGGCAATAACCCCTGCAGGAGTTATTTCCTTTTTAATGAGGCAATAACCCCTGCAACAAAAAGGCATTTACACCTGCGGGTGTAATTGCCAATTTGAATTGGCTATAAGCCCCACACATGGATTAAGCGTAACTCTCCATTTAACAATTTTAATAAAAAGCAATACGCAAAATATTACGTAAACTAAACCGCAGGACCGTGTCCTTGGCTTAGTGGTTAGGTGCGTTGGCTGCTAACGGAACGTCATGGGTTCCCATAGTTTTTATTTCATCTTTCACGGGCACTGCATCTTGCGAAGAACTGACAAAACTTCTAAGAGTTCAATCTAGCATGAAAAATTGCTTCTCAAATTTGCCGTTCGGAATCGGCGTTATATTGTAGGTCCCCTCAATTAATTCTTCACACGCACCCAGCAAATCGTTGATGAGAGTAAGCCGCTTATGCCTTGGCTCTTCAAAAGCTGTCGCACCTCTCTATTTATTTATTTTAACCGTAGGGCTATTTTTTGCATTAATGAAATTACTTGATTTAAAATTTAAATTAAGAAAAAAAAAATAATCGTCATTCGCGCAGCGGAAATTTTTTTTATTTTCACACCCCAAATTGATTCTCTCTGGGGCAAAAAAAATTTCCGCTGCGCGAACGACGATTATTTTTCCTTTCGCGCATATTTTTTTATTTTCACATCACTTGGACAATAACGCCTTGCTTGAATAGCGGTTATTATTTTTAAGTTTTAGTTAGTTCCCTGCACCTATATAAATATATATTTTTTTAAATCACTTGACAGCAAAATATTCTTTAGCTCTAGCTTAAAAATGCAATTTTTAATAAGTATACAAGAAATAATGCTCTTTACTCTACCTATCTGAGAACTACAGTCACTCAAAGATGTTTTTGTACAAATTTTCGAAAGATTAAAAAATTAAATTAAATTTTCTCGAAAAGTAAGCTATTGATTTTCATAATTTTTTTTTTGGAATATCTTTGATACTATGCTATTAAAATTTTTGTATTAAATTTTTTCTTATGCTTAAGAAAAAAAAAAAAAAACAAAAAAAAAAAACAAAGTGACCATATTTTTTTTTTTATTCAATTTTCTCGAAAAGTAATTGATCAATTTGAATGATTTTTTTTTTTCTAAAAAATCTTTAATAGTACGATAATAACATTTTGTATTCAATTCTTTTATTTGAATCTTAGAAAAAAAGAAATACAAAAAAAATGATTTTTTTTAAATATTTTCGATTCGTCGATTTTTATAGTTTTTTGAAATTTTAATAGCTTCGGGGCAGAATGATTTAACAAAACGCTTTTGATTCTGCTTGAAGAAGCACTTGTTAATATGTATGCAAAAGATCAGTTTGATCATTCTGCCTCTGATATGGATTTCGGCCACTTGAAGATATTCATATAAACATTTTGTACTAAAATCGAAAAGCACCCCTAACATAAAATTGTTAAACCAAAGTCAATTTTTTTTTCTTGATAAGAAAATTAATACCAATTTTCACATAAATTCCCAATCTTTGAAGCCTTCTATCTTCATAGGGGAGCAACATAATCTTATGAAATTTTGAAGCTAGGTTGGAAATAATGTCTAGTTTAAACCTGCATTCAAATTTTTATGAAAACCTAAAATTTTCAAAATTGACTTTATCGCACGAAATCGGGAATTTGCCACATAGTGCGTCGGTGTTGGGTGTCCTTCCTTAAAGACAGCATGTACTTCGTTTTTCCCTCATTTACTGCTAATCCCATTTTTGTCGCTTCTGTCTCAATTCTCACAAAGGTGCCATAAACATCACGCTGTGTTCTTCCCATTATATCAATATCATCGGCGTACGCGAGAAGTTGAACAGATTTTGGAAGATAGTGTCTCTGGTGCTGACGGTGGAGTTTTGGACTATCTTCTCAAGAACGATGTTAAAGAAATCGCATGACAGTGCATCGCCTTGTCTGAATCCTTTTTTTGAAATCGAAAGATTCCGTAAGCTCATTGCCGACCTTAATGGCGCAGCGTGAGTTCTCAATAGTCATTTTGAACAAGCGAACGAGCTTGGCAGGGATACCAAAACTAGACATAGCCTTATACAGTTCGTCTTTGTAGATGATGTCATACGCGGCCTTAAAATTGATGAAGAGGTGGTGGGATTTGCCGCAAAGTGAAAATTTAGTGGATGGTTGACTTTCTTGGTCTGAAGCCAGATTGATAAGGACCAATCAGAA
Organism: Sphaerophoria taeniata; assembly: GCA_943590905.1. Lineage (NCBI taxonomy): Eukaryota > Metazoa > Arthropoda > Insecta > Diptera > Syrphidae > Sphaerophoria > Sphaerophoria taeniata. The sequence continues at coordinate 49,658,024 of OX016540.1, forward strand.
TGTTGACGAAAGGCCTCTGACTTTCACATATTACGCCAGAGAGGATCTTGTAGGCGATGTTGAGTAAGCTGATTCCTCTGTAGTTGGCGCAGTTTAGAGAATCTCCCTTTTTCAGGATCGGGGAAACAATGCTGAGGTTCTATTCATCGGGCTTGTGTTCTTCCGATCATATCTTACAGATGATTTGGTGCATGCTCCTTCATAGATCGTCGCCTGCTGCTGCTTTGAACAGCTCGGTAGTTGGACCATCTACTCCAGCGGCTCTGTTGGATTTCAGTCGTGATATTGCTGTTTTCACTTCTTCTAGGTCGGGCTAGCGGAATCGTTGACTATCATCGTGTCCGATGGTAGGCTCCTGCCTGTTGGCGGAATTTTGTTCGTCGTTGCCGTTATACAGTCTACAGAAGTGGTCTTTCCAAATTCCTAGCATTGACTGCGATTTTACTAGGTATGATGTTCCCTTGTTTATCTCTGCAGGCATCGGTTCTTGCTCGATGACCTTGAGCCAGCTGTTTTACCCATAGTATATCCACAATGAGTAGGGACCAGAGATTAAAATGAGTCAAGTATTGTTTGTAAGTTTCGGGTATTTACTCAAAAAAAAAAACGAGTTTGAACAAACTGAGTCAACGCACAAGCAAGTAATTTCGAGTCTTTTTATTTATGAGTAAAATTATTTACAAATCATCCCTCATTTCAAACGAGTTCAAACGAGTTTTTTGGTTGAAAGTAAGATCGCTTGCAATCACCACTCAATTGTTCATGGCGCTTGTAAGTAAATCGAAAAATATTGTTTGGTTTGTTTGAGATTTGTGTGCTGTGTGGAAATGTAGGTAATCTATGGCAAGGAGGTTTATTTTTATCGTTGATTTGTTTCATTCTCAAATTTTTGTATCGCTGTGTCGAATAAAATAGATAGATACGAATAGAAATAAATAAATCCACATATTTTGATTATTTTGATTTTTTGTGATCGAAACACCATTGTAAAATATAAACAGGACCTTGTGTATGGGTTTCAAATTTTCAATATACATTAGGATTTCATGAGCAAATGAATCCGCGTTGTCAGTTGAATTTTCTCCAGCAAAAAAATTAATGATTATGGATTCGTAATATCTTCAAACAAGTTTACTGATTGAAAGTAAAATCGCTTACAATCATCACTCCATTATTCATGGCGCTTGTAAGTAAATCGAAAAATAATGCTTGGTTTCTTTGAGATTTGTGTGCTGAGTGGAATCAATGTAAAAAATTCCGAACAAAATAGAAATAAAGAAATCTACATATTTTGATTAAAAAGAAACGTTTGTAACATATATTAGCCCAGGAGCCCCCATACAAGAAATTCCCGTCATCGCGCCCACTAAAATTTTTAATGAGGAATTAAAGTTAAAGCCAAGACGAATAAGATTCGCTTGGTCGGCGTGAATTGAGTTATCCGGAAAGGCCGCGCATACCTGTTGCAATGTGGTGAAATGTCTCCATTATGACGGATTCTATTTTTGTTTCTTTCATTGCATGCGTCCTAGTGTTAGATGTAGAAATACCTTGGTTTGTTTGCTTTCAAGCTGCCGAAAGTATTGCGCAAACCAGATTTTTTATAAATGAAACTACTGTAGTTTGTAATAAAAACACAGTGTTTTAGGTCATAATAAAACCTTGTTTGCGCAGAACTTTCGGCAGCTTGAAAGCAAGCAAATCAAGGTATTTCTACATCTAACATAAGGACGCGTGTAATGAAAGAAACAGAAATGGAATCCGTGATGATGGAGACATTTCACAGTCATTCACCAAATTGCAACAGGTATGCGTGGCCTTTCCGGCTAACTAAATTTACGCCGACCAAGCGAATCTTATTCGTCTTGGCTTTAACTTTAATTCCTCATTAAAAAATTTAGTGGGCGCGATGACGGGAATTTCTTGTATGGGGGCTCCCCACCTATATAATATTCAAAGTTTTGTTTCATGATTTCATTTTCTTAGTATTTAAAAATGTACCTACTCATTGAAACAAAAAAAACCTTTTTTTATAAAAAAAAGATGCGTAAAAACCAAAAATTATTACTGAAACTAATTCATTCATAGCTTGACCTCAAAATGTTCATTCATACCTCTTTTTTTGTTTTATTACTCTAATAACAAAAAGCCAACATCCCACCCTAGAAAAGGATTACATATTATCCAGAAAGTAGTAGGTAGCTTGGTTATAGGAAGGTCAGATATGTTATAAAAAGATTAACAATATTTAAAATATCTTAACAAAACTGCATTCTCTACCAACCGGAAGCAGGTATTCCCACGACATAGTCTTCGTCAATCAGTATTTTCTATTTAGGTATACAAACCTAACCCACATTGAGGTATAGATAGTATGCATTCATTAATAAATCCTTTCTTTAATTAATGTGAAAAATTATGTTTCCAGTGCGGATTATTATATTTATGAATGCAAATCCAGCCACCTAACTCATTTATAAATATTTCTATTCGTTAAATTATAACCCATACAAAGCCTGCATCTTTCTTTTTTTTCTTCGTAGAGAAAAAAAAAATTGAAACATCCAATCAATTTTACCCGAAAACTCAAACATGTTTGAGTAAGTACAAGCAAGCGAATTGCTTGTAAATCAATTTGACTTGAAATGATCGAAAACGAAAAATATTTACGAGTTTCCTCTGCTTGCTTGGTTTGACTTACAAGCCTTTTTATTTATGAGTCAAATTATTCATAAATAAGGGTTGCAATCGAACGAGTATGAACAAGCACACAAGAAAAATTTGGATGTGTTCGAACTGTTCAAACATACTCATTTTAATCTCTGGTAGGGACACTCTCCACGTGTTTCAAATTTTCTTACATTTCGAATGTACAGTTATGTCACACAGACATGAGAAATAGACGGCTATAACAAGTGATTTAGCGAAAAAGAGAAAGAAGAAAAATTTACCTTTTTAAATTGAGGACCAGGGTGTTTAGTGATAGAATCATTCAGGCGACATTAGATAGCGCTAACTTGATCAGGCGTCTGTTCTGTCTCCATTTCTTACGCTGATGATTTGACAATGCCATCTCCGTGGTTTAGGTGTCAACCAAAGCAAAACTGAACGGATGCTCTTTACTACCAAATCAAAAGTACCTCCCTTCACCTTCCCTCGCCTAAACGGTGAAGCTATTTCCTTGTCTTCCAGTGCTAGATATTTAAAAGTTATAATGGTGGAGAGAGGGTTAAGAAGGCCAGCATATGCCTGTAGTAAAACTTTCGGCAAAAAGTGGGGTATGCAATCGAAGTTGATTTTGAGGACGTACTCAGCCGTGCTCCGACCAATCTTAACCTTCGGTTTTTTCGGCTTCCTGACTTTGGTAAGATCTTTGGTCTTTCAAGAAGAGCTAGTCGTGATAGATCCAAATCAAAACCCTAATACAGCTTTTTTTTTTTGGACAGCCAGGCGGCTATTCAAGCGATTGACGTGTCATTAGCATTCTCTAAATTAGTCCAACAATGTGAGCTCGCGTGCATGAACATTGGACTCAGGGCCATTTTTACCTGGGAACCAGATCACAGTGGCTTTAAAGGGGCTGACGAGCTTGCCAGGCAAGGATCAAGTCAACATTCCTTTTGGTGCTTTAATCTTCTCTATTTTTCTCGGTTTCAAACTACAAGTAGGTTACCCTTACCAACTGTATTATATCTAGAAAGATATGGCCCACCTACAATAAATTTCGAACTTATAACTTATTTGCAGACCCCGGTAAGACATAGCCAGCATCGTTGCAACATGCACCGTTCACTGGCCTGATGGGAAACACGAAACTAAGCTGGGCTGGCCATTCCCCACAATACTTTTTGTTGTAGTGTATGCTATTGTCCTGCGCTGGCCAAAATGTGAACCAAATCATTGGGAAAGACCTTCTTCTGTTACTCAGTTTCCTGTGTTCGGTTACTTTTGGAGATGATAATGTAACAAAAACTTTTTGCAATGTATTGACCTTTAAATTCCTCTAAGGGGCAACAACTGAAATTCTGCATTTTTTAAATGACGCATCTAATACCTACACGCCACTAAACTACCCATTGTCCGCACTATGACAAGAACTACATTTTCATTTCACACAGCTTATCAGATTCTGAGCTAACCCAGCAAAAAGTTGTGTAAATCTAATGCAGCAATTCGGCCTCGCTCGCCTCACCGTCCATAAAAGTATCGACAGCAATTACCAGGCAATTCGACGAACGAACCACCATTTAGTTAACACCCCACTAAACAGCACAAAATTTATGGCAGACGGAAGGAACATACGAGTGTATGTGTAGCCACCAGAAAAACAATTATTTCCTCATAGCGTCATCGTATAGACGTGCGTCGTTGTTTTCCTCATTGCAAGTGCAGCACTCCACTCTAAATCCATCCACTTCTGCACGCTGTTAGAAGACAAATCTCCGACTAGCTCCCCTTTCACCCAAAACACACACTCAAAATCATCCATTGATATGTGGTGCTGGTGATGGTGATTGCAGTGCGCAATGGCATTGCCTTGTTTGAATTTTTTCCCAAATCACACCATACACTTGTGTGATTGCGAGAAAATTTGTATTCCATTTGTCAAAATTCGAAAAAAACAAAATCAGCATTGCCACACATTTTTAATGTGTATAGCACATATATGGTTAATGGGTTCGCCTGATCCCGCTGCTGCTGACGTCCTGGTTGTGTTGTTTCCTTCTTCGGCGCCCTCGCTCAACCAGCAACATGAGATAAATAATTCGAAAATAGGTATACACCACTTCTGTGTCGTCTCTCGGACTGGATAGCTCGACTGGCATTAAGCTGTCAATGTAGGCACTTGAAAAAAAAAGTACTTTCGGGTTAATCTTTCGCACGCTATACAATAAATGCCGTCCAAGAAGAGCGTCAAAGAGAGAGCGAGAAAGATAATATTGCTGGAAAACCTAGTTTTCTGTTTTTCTGTGAATTCCATTTTCCATAAACAAGTGGAAAATCGAAGCAGGCGCCATACAAAAATACAATACCACCCCATACACTTTAAAAGCACCCAATTCCCCACAGATTAGGTTAATGGAAGCAAATACTTGATACACTAGAAAGTGTTGCCATATCAAAAGTATTTTTTTTTTGTGACATGCAGTACGTACTATATGGTACTGTGTGTAAATCCTGTTCAAATTCTATAGAAGTTAAGAAGCAAGAAACATGAAACTGGGAACATGTCTGATTTCTTAGTTATTATCAATTTGAATACAACTGAAATTGGTGAAAAAATAATATCTATTGACTCTACGACTTCGATTGAAAAATGCAAAAATACGGTGATAACTAGCACCAGGTTTCAAAGACGAAAAATCTACACAGCAACCTGGCGATCTCCCGATGGTCGAACCAGCAATCAAATCGACCATGTGCTAATTGGCGCAAGGCACGCATCCAACTTCTTGAACGTGCGCACTTTCCGAGGAGCAAATGTCGACTCTGACCACTTTCTGGTAGTGGCTAAGTTTAGAGCTTGATTATCAAATGACAAAAAAGCACTTAGCCTTAGCACTCCGGTAATCCCAGAGACAGTGAGCGCTAGTGCTCTTGACTCTGACCGGGTACTCGAAATAATACCCGGGTATCCGGGTACCCGGGAACCCGAGGTATTCAATATTACCCGGGTACCCGGGTACCCGGGTATTTGCATGGTTCGGGTACCCGGGTACCCGGGTATTTGAAACATAACGATCGTGTATCCGAGTACCCGGGTACCCGGGTACTCGGTACGCTTACGCGATGAAGCTAAAGTTGTTTGAACAAATGGATGCGTTTATGAAGGAAGTTTTTAATAACATTTTGAATTATTTGTTCTCGGTTAATAAAAATAATGATGGTGGTTAATTAATTGTCTATTTCAATTGCAAGGAATTGCAAGTTGGAGGTGGATTATTATGAATATGTAGTTTATTATTGTCATTAGATTAGATACTCTTAGGATGGATTTCGCTAGTCCTTATAGCAATAGTTTTTTGTGCTGTTTTTTTTTTTCATTCATTCGTTAAAAAATGTCATTGGATATGATTTTATTAGGGGTTGAAAAGATATAAAACCGATCTTGTGCGTCGTCGTCGTCGTCGTAGTCGTAGGTAGTCGTAAATAAAGAAGAAATTAAGCTGTTGGCAAGTGTTTGTTGATTTATTGTTGTTGCAAGATCGTACGAAAAAGAAATGCAAGTTGTTTTTGGATAATGATAGTTGAAAGGGATGATTTTATTATGTTGGTTAACCACTGTCCTGGTATAATCTATGAGTGTAAGAACAGGTAGTTGGTGCGTTTGCTTTTTTTTTTTTTGTAATTCATAAAAAATGACATTTGGTAGAAAATATTAGATGGATTGTAATTTTATTTGGGGTTGAAAATTGAGATAACCGATTTTGTGTGTTGTCGTCGTTCATCTGTTTATGATTGGTCTTTTTCTTAGCCACAGGTCAATAAAGAAGACAAAAATCTGTTGGCAAGTGTTTGTAGGATTTCTACGATAAAAGTAAAGACTGACCTCAGTTGCACAATGTACTGGGACGGGATTTTATTGCATGTAGTATTGTTTTTTAGAAATGGCAAAAAATGGAAACAAATAAAAAATTGCTATGATTGTTACCAGGTGGAAATTTAAAATATAATTGCATTTTTAACAATTACGATGAATGGTAACGCACAATGTACTGGGACGGGATTTTATTGCATGTATTATATGCAATAAAATCCCGTCCCAGTACATTGTGCGTTACCATTCATCGTAATTGTTAAAAATGCTCTGTTGTCTACGAGTGGGTCATGTAGAGAAACCCAAACATTAAAAAAATTTTATGACATTCAAAAACCCAAATTAAAAATCCTGCAACTGAGGTCAGTCTTTACTTTTATCGTAGAAATCCTACAAACACTTGCCAACAGATTTTTGTCTTCTTTATTGACCTGTGGCTAAGAAAAAGACCAATCATAAACAGATGAACGACGACAACACACAAAATCGGTTATCTCAATTTTCAACCCCAAATAAAATTACAATCCATCTAATATTTTCTACCAAATGTCATTTTTTATGAATTACAAAAAAAAAAAAGCAAACGCACCAACTACCTGTTCTTACACTCATAGATTATACCAGGACAGTGGTTAACCAACATAATAAAATCATCCCTTTCAACTATCATTATCCAAAAACAACTTGCATTTCTTTTTCGTACGATCTTGCAACAACAATAAATCAACAAACACTTGCCAACAGCTTAATTTCTTCTTTATTTACGACTACCTACGACTACGACGACGACGACGACGCACAAGATCGGTTTTATATCTTTTCAACCCCTAATAAAATCATATCCAATGACATTTTTTAACGAATGAATGAAAAAAAAACAGCACAAAAAACTATTGCTATAAGGACTAGCGAAATCCATCCTAAGAGTATCTAATCTAATGACAATAATAAACTACATATTCATAATAATCCACCTCCAACTTGCAATTCCTTGCAATTGAAATAGACAATTAATTAACCACCATCATTATTTTTATTAACCGAGAACAAATAATTCAAAATGTTATTAAAAACTTCCTTCATAAACGCATCCATTTGTTCAAACAACTTTAGCTTCATCGCGTAAGCGTACCGAGTACCCGGGTACCCGGGTACTCGGATACACGATCGTTATGTTTCAAATACCCGGGTACCCGGGTACCCGAACCATGCAAATACCCGGGTACTCGGGTACCCGGGTAATTCCCGAAATCATCGGGTACCCGGGTACCCGGTCCATGGATCGGGTACCCGGGTATCAAGAGCTCTAGTGAGCGCCTGAGTGAGCCGTCCTCCCAAATACCACAGATGTCAACACCTTGTGGAACCAATCTCCCGAAATAATTAAAAATTTAGCTGATACCACCATAGGTTACCAGCCACCCCCGAAACAGAACCCGTGGTATGATGATGAGTGCGCGATACTGTAAACGGAAAATGCACCTTTGCAGATGCTAGAACGGAAAACAAGAGCAGCAAGAGAAGAGTACCGAACAAAAAAGAGAAATGAGAAAAAGACCCTGCGAAGGAAAAAAAGAGCATCCGCAGTTTCTCAGATCAAAGATCTAAAAGAGTCTCGGGCCAAGAACAACACCCGGCGTTTCTTTAAAAGGTCGAAGCAATTAGCTTCTGGTTTCAGAACCGGGACACGGGCTCTTCGAAACAGTGAAGGAAACCTAGTTACCGAAGCATAGGGAACAGTAGATGTTTTCAATTCCAATAGCTGCTGAATGCGCAAAATGTCGAGCGAGCTAATGACGAAAGAGAAGCAAGACCAGTCAATGTAGACCCAATCCCAGCTCCCAGCATAGAAAAGGTAGAAAAAGCCATCCAAAAGCTAAAAAATAACAAGTCCGCCGAGTCGGATGGCATACCTGCGGAACTCTTTAAATATGGAGGAGGTGTTTTGATGAACCCCATGCACTAGGTCATCAACAAAGTGTGGGAGGAAAAATGCATGCCCACTGACTGGTCGATACGCTCCATATGCCCCATCTACAAAAAAGGCGATTCGATGTCATGCAAAAAGTACCGTGGCATATCCCTGCTTAATGTTGCATACAAAATCCTATCCAACGTACTGTGTGAGTGTCTTAAACCGTTCTGCAACACAATTATCGGCACGTACCAGTGTGGCCTTAGGCCAGGCAGAACAATGATAGACCAAATATTCACACTGAGGCAAATCCTGGAAAAGACTAACGAATTTCAAGTCGAAATCCACCATCTTTTCATCGACTTCAAAGCTGCTTATGATAGCATCCACCGCCAAGAGCTTATGATGGTGATTCTGAATTTGGGATCCCGAACAAACTGATCCAGCTGTGCCGCAGTTTGGCGCAGAGAGCTGTGCTTGAGGCCTTCACAGCGATTGAAGAACAGGCGAAACTCGTTGGTCCTGAAGTGAATGAGGTCAAAACAAAGTACATGATATCAACAAACAAAGCAACATCTGTCCACCGCCTAGGACAAAACGTCACTTAGCAGCAGTTTGGCACAAACTTCAATCCCACAAACGACACCTTAGTGAAGACCCGAAGAAGAATTACTCTAGCGAACCACGCTGCTGCTTCGGTTTGGCAAAACAACTGGGTTCAAAATTCCTCACTCGAAAGACAAAGTGTCTGCTATACAAAACTTTGATTTTACCAGTCCTACTCTACGGCGCCGAGTGTTGGACGATAAGTAAAAAAGGGGAATTGATATTGGACACTTTTGAAAGAAAAATTCTTCGACGGATTTTCGGTCCCGTATGCGACGATGGCGAATGGAGAAGAAGGTTCAACCGAGAACTGTAGGAGCTGTACCAAGATGTGGGTGTAGTCCAGTAGGCCAAAAAAGACGACTACATTGGCTCGGCCACATCGAGCGAATGGACGAGAACGCTCCAGCCAAGAAAGTGTTCTCATCCCAGCCCCCAGGTTCGAGACGACAAGAAAGACCGAACCTACAGAACAAGGACCAAGTGACTGCGGATGCCAGAGCGCTTGGTTTCGGCGTTCCCGATATGGTAGGCTGAAGTATTTCAGGCTGAGATCCTTCATGGATTGTGAGCCGGATAAGTAAGTAAGTAAGTTAATGCAGAAAGACCATTGGCGGGTCAGCTAGTTAAGTAATAAAAATCTCGCAAAATTTTGCAGCTCGAATCTTAATTATTTTCTAAACTAAAGTTGTTATAAATATTCAGCAACAAAAAGTTTTAGTGGCTTTTATCAGAAAAATCATTGTCGGGTCAGCTAGTAAATTAAGGTATGTTAACAAAAATATATCGAAAATGTTGGTGTAAAACCGAATTTGCTGTCGACTTTGAAAATGTCATGTTCAAAATGTGTCAGCGAATGTCTAAAAATATTATCCTGCAACGGCAACACTTATCACAGTAGAAACAGCGTTTGCGCACCCCCATCCCCCATATGAAAATCCCATTCAAGTTGTAGGTACACAAAACAAAATGCTCCATCAAAGTAAAATAGGCACAAAAAAAAACTAATCAACCTACACGCTCTCCATTTCACCACTCGGCCATTTGTACTCTTTGGTCTTCTGAGGCAATCGCATGCAGACGATATTCCACTTCGCGTCGTCGTCATCGTCGTTGTCGTTGTCTCGTTATCGTTGTTGTTCTTCTATCCATCAGATTCTACTATAAAATTCAAAATTTGTAAATTGTGATGTGTAGTTGTCTACTACTAAAACAGCGCTACTGCGAGGAATAAAATTTGTGTAGTTCCAGCACTCCAGCTCTAGCACCGATCGACCTGTGGTTGTTACAAATTTTGTGGTTTATTTAGTAAGGCTCCCCCTTTTTTTTGTTTTTGCAAGTTTTAGCAGCTTGTTGTTTAAATAGTGCGCGAATATAATTAAGTATGACCTGTTTTTCAACACACACAATATTTTATCGTTTCGTCGTCGTGTGGTGAGAAAGTAGAAGCTGGAAAAAAGTGTTTTTTTTTCTTGTATGGAGAAATCATCCTAGCTAAATATTTAGGGCGGCTCCGCTTCTGCTTTTCAACGCTCGTTCTGTTTCGTTTTCGTCGTCTATGTACGTTTGTTCTCACTCAACGCTGAGTGTGGAATTTGTTTAGACAATTCGCGCTGCTGGATATTTTCACCGATTTCACCGTAAATTCAATTTTTAACAAATTAAACAAAATTTTGAAAAGAAAGTTTTGGAAAACCAAAGTTCAATCCGACCGACTAACACCCTAAAAAGATTTTTTTTTCGTACGGAAGGGGAATGTGTTAAAATTCTTCTGTCGAAGGCTCCGCGCATCGCATGTTGTGAAGTGCTTGGAAAAAAAGTGGAAAAAGGTTTGAAGGACCAACCCAAGGAATAGAAGAGTCTGAGAATTCAAGTGAAACAAATCCAGTGACCAATTCATTCATTTAAATAAAAAAAACCACAACCTGTGTGCAGCCTTCAACTGAAGAAGCGGATTTTTATTGATTTTTTTTTTGCCTTTTCGTATAGCTCCCCGTTTATGTGAAATTGAGATATATAAAAATACTTAATCGTTACCAACCCTTGCTAGATGTATTCTCTTTTTTTGCGTGATGATTTGGTGAACATTGGTATACCACCCCGCAATTCAACCCACCGTTAAGTTAGTGTATGCTTGTGTTTGTGTTTAAAGCTGTTTTATCCAAATACCAAAGCAACAAAAGATACTCACCTCATCTAGGATGTATCTGAATCTATAGCTATTTAGTGGAAATTGGATTTTTTTTTCTAGTTGATTGTTAAACGTTTTTATTTATTTCTGGTTTTAAATTGAATCCTGTTTAGTCCTTTCACCGCTCGAAAGTGAAAAAAAAAGAAATCTGTGATTGGGGGTGCTTTAAAAAATATTAACAAAAAGAAAAAAAAAAAAACAATAGAAATTGTGTGTGTACACATTTTTGTTGTTGCCTTTCTCCAAACGCAATTTTCGAATTAGATTTCCTCCCTTTTTTCTTCCAGTTCCAGTGTAGAGGTTTATTTTCAACAACAAAAAAGAGTGTACCACTAAACTGTGAAATTGTGAGAGAATTGAGATAAAAAATGTACACCTTACTCTAGCAGTGAAAAAGTGAAAAAAAATCATCAGAAAAATAGATACACATTCCAACAAGTGCAACAGATTTCAAACCCAAAAGAGAATTCCTCTTCGCAAAAAAAAAAAAACTTCCTCCGATAACACGGTCCCACATTTATAACAAGAAGAAAATCTTTAAGGTGTTCAACCACCAAGTGGAGAATATTCAAGTTGAGGAACACTAACATCATCGTTGTCGCTGTAACACGCACCAACCAAAAAGTGTTAAAATCCCTTTTTGGTTGACATTTTTATTATTATTTTTTTGTTTCGTCTTATTAATCCAAAGTCGGCCATTCACGGCCGATTCCAACGACCTTCAAAACGTTTTGTGTCGAAGCAATACGCACAATGGGCTGCGCACAGTCTGCTGAGGAACGAGCCGCAGCCGCCAGGAGCCGCCTTATCGAAAGAAATTTAAAAGAGGATGGCATTCAGGCTGCTAAGGATATTAAACTATTGTTGCTTGGTGAGTTTTGTTTGTTGCTTTTTGGGGTATTTTTCTAATGTTTCCGCCTTGAAGGATTAGATCCGGTGTGAAAACTGGTTCTTCTGTTTTTTTGCTTTTTCAAATAATTCTGTAGACACATCGAGGGTGCGTAAATAGTTTTAGGTTTAACTTGTACCAGTCTCGATAAGAATTCATAAGATATTTGAGTATGAGATGGACTCATTTCGAAAATTCAGTGTATTTGGTAGTTTTGAATAAAGTTCTCAAAGGACATCTTATTAAAATGCATGAAGCCAAAACATCGCATGCACTTTTCAAACTATGCGATTCTTAGAATTAAATTTAATTTTAAAATGTCAGAGAGAATAAATGTTGGGTTTTTCTATGAAAACTAGAGAAAGATTTTATGAAGGAAATGACAAACCAAAAAGAATTAAGCGTCATTAAAACTTCAGTTCGCAGGATTTATTGGTTTTTGGAATGAATTTTCTGTCGAGAATTCGCTTTTGAAGCACTTGCCCACTTTCATGTTGACGTGGAAGGAGCTTTCATAATGTGTCCCAAAGAATCACTGCCCCATTGAATATTATATGGGTAATAGTCAACTACTTTGGTTTGCCTCCCCAATGGGAGGTTCTAACTCCTCTTTTAAAGCGTACATACTTACTTAAGGTGGCGCTACAGTCCGTTGTGGACTTGGGCCTCAATCAACAGTCTCCGCCAGCCAGCTCGGTCCCTAGCTAGCTGCCTCCAGTTTTGCACTCCAAGTTGATTGAAGTTCTCTTCCACTTGTGTGCGCCACCTGAGTCGCGGTCTTCCTCTCCTTCTGCGTCCCTCGGTAATAGTGTCGAAGGCTTTCCGGGCCGGAGCATTGGTGTCCATGCGCTCTAAATGATCGAGCCATCTGAGTCTCTGGACCTTGACCCTTCTGGCTAGGACCACGTCGCGTCGTTGTACAACCCGTAAAGTTCGCTGTTGTATCTTCTTCTCCATTCCCCATCAATGCAAATGGGGCCAAAGATGACCTGAAGAACTTTCCTCTCGAAACAGGCAGGACTGGGATGATGAGGGTGTTGTACAGTTTTACCTTAGTTGCTCGAGAGAGGACTTTTCCACTCAATTGCTTTCTTAGCCCAAAGAAACAGCGATTAGCAAGAGTAATTCTTCGTCTTATCACGGCGCACGCTGGTGTTATTGCCCGTGTTAATAGCGGAGCCTAGGTAGACAAACTCTTCTAATACCTCGAAGTTGTATGCGTCTATTGTGACGTATTGTCCGAGCTGTTGGTGTTGGGTGTCCTTCCTTGAAGACAGCATATACTTCGTTTTTCCCTCATTTACCGCTAAACCCATTTTTCCGCTTCTGTCTCAATTCTCACAAAGGCGCCCGCCATTGACATCACGCTGTGTTCTTCCCATTATATCAAAATCATCGGCGTACGCGATAAGTTGAACCGATTTTTGGAAGATAGTGCCTCTGGTGTTGACGGTGGAGTTTTGCACCCTTTTTTGACATCGAAAGATTCCGTAAGTTCATTGCCAACCTTGATGGAGCAGCGTGAGTTCTCCATCGTCATTTTGCACAAGCGAACGAGCTTGGCAGGGATACCAAAACTAGACATAGATTTATACAGTTCGTCTCTGTAGATGCTGTCATACGCGGCCTTAAAATCGATGAAGAGGTGGTGGGTATCGATTTTGAGTTCATATGTTTTTTTTTCCGGGATCTGCCGCAACGTGAAAATTTGGTCGATGGTTGGCTTTCCTGGTCTGAAGCCACATTGATAAGGAGCAATCAGGTTGTTGACGAAAGGCTTCAGACGTTCACATATTACGGCAGAGAGGATCTTGTACGCGATTTTAAGTAGACTGATTCCTCTGTAGTTGGCGCAGTTTAGAGGATGTCGCTTTTTCAGGATCGGCCAAACAATGCTGAGGTTCCATTCATCGGGCATGCATTCCTCCGACCATATCTTACAGATGATTTGATGCCTCTTTTATAGCTTCTAGTCTTTAATAAAATCCGATGCAATCTAGGCATTAGTGGAGTAAAGCTAGTAGCGAATACTGGTGATATGGTGCTGATGACCTCAGGTACCTAACCTATCTGTCACGGAAACAGCTCTTAAAAAAGTAAGCAAATTGACATGTGGACTTGGACAGAACAAGACTGAACTGATATTATTCACTACCAGAACAAAAATACCCTCTTTTCCTCTTCCAATATTAAATGGACAATCACTTACTTTATCCAACAAGCCTAAATTCCTATGAGGTCTTCTAGGTCCCAATCTGATTTGAAAAAGTAACATAGAAACAAAAAGTAAGGAAAGCAAGTAGCGTTCTACTCCTGTAATAAAACCTTCGATACTTTGGAGGGTAGTTCATCCAATTCTGACAAATGGATCGTACTATAATATTGAAATGTTAAAAAGAGTTCAAAGAACTGCCTGCATCAGAACTATGAGAGCGATCAGATCTTGTCCCATTCACAATCATTCTGAATCTCCTTCCCCTTGATCTTCACATTCTAAGGCTAAATGAATTAGGGATTTGAAATACTGACTCTTTCAGTCATAGTAAAATTCTAAATCTATTACTTAAAGAAATAAAGTAAGTGGCCTCCTAGCTCCGACTACACTTTACCAACATTAAACTTTGGAAAACAATTTAAGGTTGACATCCCATTTAGAAATGATTGCAATAGTAATAGTCCTACAAGATTTAGACATACACAGATGACTCTAAGATGGAACTCGCTGTTGGGGCTGGTGTCTCTTAAAATTCAAAAGTCTTTTAGACTGCCTGACAGGTGCAATGTATAGCAGGCTGCAGTGCTAGCGACAAGCAAGTAGGCTACTAAAACAAGTACGTAGTCACATCCGACACTAGTACAGAGTCCTACTTGAAATATGAAAGAAGAAATAGGCGCGCGGTTGCTGAAATACATCAAACCCTATTTTGGACTTCCAAGGCTCTTTGCAGCAAAAAAATGTATCATTACTTCAAAACTGCTGCTGTAAAAACTGAAAACCTTACGAGCACTGATTTTCGGATAGGAAATTCGGTTCTAAAATCTTTACTTAATAATAATAATAGAGTGGCGCGACAGCTCTTGAAGAGCCAAGGCCTAAGTGGCTTACTCTACAATTTAACGCCGATTCCGAACGGCAAAGTTGGGAAGCACTTTTTCATGCCAGATTGATACTCTTGGAAGTTTTGTCAGTTCTTCGCAAGAGGCAATGCCCGTGAAAGATTAAATAAAACCTATTGGCACGAGTACTACTCGAACCCACGACATTCTGCTTAGCAGCCAACGAACCTAACCACTAAACCACGGACGCTACAAAATCTTAACTTAGATACATTCGAAAAAAAGAGTCTTGCAGTGAATAGGTTGCCCCGTTTGTAAGGAAGGACGATTCCGGGGACGGTATAATAAAATAAGAAACGGGTCCAGAAATTTCGTCCGCCTCTCTACATATCTGTATGCAAAATTCTTCATTTTGTTGAGTCAGAAATCAGAAAGTTTAATTTTATTGCTCTAAACGCTAATCTCTCTCTCTCTCCTAGCTGCGTGAAATCTTTATTAAAATCGATAGCATGGTCGATTAAATTAAATGTTTGAAATTATTTCATTCAAACGTTGCTGCGTCAAATGGTCGATCCGCTTAGTCCAATTTTGTCTCTTTCTAACATTTCATCCGATATCGCACGAAGTTTGCTTTCCGTGCGTCTATAGAAGCGGGCTTGTCGTAAAAAAACATGAGCCTCAACAAGACTCGCCTTGCAATTGGTTCATTGTAACGCATTCTGTGTGGCATATGGCAACGTCCTTTTGAAACCACATGTTCTGCAGGCCATTCCATTTCCATTTGGCACGGTAGCGCTCACTTTTCAAAGCATAGTGACGATTCACATCATCTTCGAAGAAATACGGCTCAATGATTCTGCCAGCCCATAATCCGCAATGTTTTATTTTAGATGTAATGGTAGCTCTTGCCATCTTTCTGGCCGCTCTTCACTCCATAAAAGGCAGTTTTGTTGTTCATTCCATCTCCATCCACCAGAAATGAGCTTTGTCACAACACAATTTTTCGATAAAACAATGGCCATCTTTTCGAGAGCCCAATCACCGAAAATTTGGCTACCACAACGCCGCGCCGTGGGGCTTCAATTCTTTCACCACCTATATTTTGAAAGGTTCACACTTGAATACTTTCCCAAAATGTTTTACGTATTTGAATACCAGCGGCCCACTTCAAACGGTACCGAATCAATAATTCACGGTCATTACTATCACTGGCCGATACAGCTGCGATATTTCTTCAGTCCGCCAATCTTCGTAAACAAGTTGGTGGTTAAATGTCCAACAACGTGAATTTGGTGCGAGTTTAATCACCTTCCTTTCTTCCTAATGCACTAACTTTGTCTCTGGCATAATAAGGGTAGGTATAACAAATCCCTTGAGTGGGTGCCCGAATAGCATAGATTGATTTAACTGACCATAAAATGGAAGAAGCGAGCGATGAACTTTCACACGCCTTTTGTTAATAAAAAACAATTTGCAAGCGTTGTTCGTTTATATAACGATTCAAGCTAAACGGACAGTGACTAAAGCATGAAGTGTGCGTGAGCTGTCAAAACCAGTGTTTTCAAAAACATTGTGTCCTTATCGTTCATCAGAATCATTGGGGAATCGCCGTGACTCTTTTGCTAACATAATAAAGACTTACTTGATTCTATTCTGAATCTCTCAACTTAACCGCCTCGCTTAGGCTTCCAGACTATAGTAGTGTCTTCCAAGCGGAGGTCTTGGCAGTAACAACAGCTGCTAAACAGGTATATTAATAATGGCGATACCACGGGCTGATATCACCTTTTACATTGATAGCCAAACGGCAATAAAAGCGATTACTGCAACTGAGGTAAAATCAAAGCTTGTTTCATGCTGCCGGGAAGAGCTTAAGGTTCTTGGCGCACAGCACAACATTAGACTCTGCTGGGTCCCAGGCCACAGCGATATACCAAGCAACGAGAAAGCTGATGAATTAGCAAGATTAGGGTCAACGCTTGACGTAAGCCAAGCTCAGCTAGTCAGCATCCCTACCTGTTATTTAAAACAGGAAATCTAAAAAAGAATAACAATTACGGCCGAGGAAAGGTGGAATCTTCTTGACACCTCCGGTACTACAAGAAAGATCTGGCACTGTTTTAACAAACAAAGAACGGAAAAAATTATGCAACTACACAAGAGATCACTTCGATCTCTTGTAAGTATAATTTCCGGACATAATCTGTTAGGTTATCATATGAAAAAAGGATGAGAATCAGTTCAGATGATCTTTGCAGAGGATGCGGTGACGAAGAGGTACATGAAGACACTTCACACTTTCTCCGCACTTTCCCATCAAAGGAAGAAATTACTCGGCAATTATTTCTTCGGGGACTTAGAAGATCTATCCAGTTGAACTTCATCAATGCCTCCGGATGGCTTGATTAACTGAACACATACGTTTTTATTTTTAGCTTGAGTAGCAATACTCACGATTATCACAACGGATCTGCATTGATCTAAGTGTGACAGAAACGACTACGACAACTGTCAGCCCCTCAACCTAACCTAACCTAACCTACTTGTATTTGCGAAGAATTCAAATCAAGACCTTTTCCATTTTCGATGATATTTTGATATTTTTTTTCAAAATTAAAAACAAAACCTACTGCTCTTCCTAATGTGCTTTATTCTTTGAAGTTCTTAAAATACTGACAATTAGTGTTAAAATAATATTGATGTACAAAATAATACAAAATTTACAATATTTATTTACATTTTTGCAATAAATAAAAAAATTTAAATAAAAAATTCAAAATCAAACCCTCCTTACTTCATGAATGTTTGTAATCAAACGAACACTGGCATAATAGAAAAACTCAAAAATGCTCAATGCCGAGATGCCCATAAACAATCCCAAAAGACCTCCGCAGTTGGCCACGAAATCCGTTATACCGTACAACTCCGACCGCTTCGAAGTGATGAACTGATTCTCTTTGAAATACATCGACAACCTTGACATGCGAACGCCCTCGTTCTCGGCCAAATACTTAGTGTCGCCATGCGATGCCAGCATCTTCTGGATGTTGTAGTCTCCCTGCGACAATTCAGTGTTGTAAACCAGCGACGTGCAAGATGGCAGGCAATCACACTTGGGCTCACGTTTTTCCTCAGTGACGTCTGAGTCGATGCCGAAATCATTGGTGAACTCATGTCGCAGCAAATCATCCTCGGCCAGATCGTAACAGTGAATTTTGTTTTCATCACAAACTGGCATATCTGCGCTCCTGGGCATCGAGAACTTGACACATCCACACTTGCTCAGCGTATAGTTGCTGAGACACTCCAGTTCACAGTTGCTCTGGGTATAGATTTTGAAGAACCTCAAATGGCGTTCGGTGTTGAAGAAGCACATTCGACGACTTGGCTCATAGTCACTGATCGAATTCATAGTCTCGATCATATTTGGCTTTACGAGGACCACAATTTCCTTGTCGAGCGGCACTCGAATGAAGTTCTTCGATACCTGTGGAACATCATCGGGCGAATGCACAGTTACCTTAAATCCCTCGTGAGCTCCACGACAGACATAATCGAAGTCGTTTTCGAAACTTTGAAGGGACACCACAAGACCGGCTCTGAAACCAGCCCCCAGCACACGTGCTGGAAAAGTTTCAATGCCGGCGTTTTCGTCGTAGCCGTCTTGAAGGGACCACTTTGTAGGGTGTTTCCTTGTGTTGGTTGTCAGTGCCGACTGCTCGATAAACTGACGATGTTGATAGGTGTCCTCTCTGTAGACTTCCGAGGCATTCAACCCATTGAAGGTGTAGCAGACACCTTCCTCAGTGTAAGTCTTGAGGAACACATCCTCACAACCACCAATGTAAGAAGTCCACTTGCAAAATGGCATAGATTTGTCAAACTCGGGAACTATTTCATCCAAACGGTGATCGAATTCGGTCCGCTCAAACTGGGGAAAGTTGATTCCATTGAGCAAATGATTTCCGCAGATCTGCAGCAGACTCCTCATTCTGTTGAAGTCATCTTGAGACATGTTGGACGGTTTCTCGCATAACTTACCCTCGAAGCTCTTCAAGTGCCTGAAGAACTGCGTAAAGTTAATGTTTTCGTTTTTGATGCTTTTTGTCTCCGAGCAAATTGTCACAGCAGGAAAGGGAATTTCCCATACGGGTGTTGATTTCTCCGAAAAACTGACAATCACCGGAGTCTCGACCCATTTGATGTAGGTGCTGTAAATCAAATGAGTACAAAACCAAATTGAAACGAGCAGAGCTGCGATCCAAACGATTTTCTCCCGAAATGGACGTTTCGGGCCGAGGTACTGTATCCCATGGATGGTCGAGTTGGTGCAGTAGTCGTTGTATATGTACTTCAATAGTTTGGGTTTTGGAGGAGCTGAAGGTGTTGGCGGACGTATTATTGAAGGCATGTTAGCTTTGTTGTCGTGGTCCATCATTGAATCAAATGAATCGCCAATGGTGAACATTTTAATGCGATCGCGAGTACTTGACTTTTGGTTATTCATTTTTTAAACAAAATTGAAAAAAAATTAAATTAAAAGTGGAATCTGAAAAAAGTGACAGCTGAAGAAATAAGCGGCACAACTTGCAACAATAATATGACTGTTTCACTCGATCATATTGATATAGCGTTAGTTAACATCTCGTGTTTTCAGTTGCTTTTGTGATGCATTCACAGTGGATAGGCTTTTTATTTTGTTTTCTTTTTTTTTTTTTACTCAGAGCAAATTGAACTTTATCAACCAACATTTTCATCGATTTTTTTTTTACTTCTTTGAAATTTCTCTGCGATAAGTTCGAGGTTGAATTGTTGTGGAACAAATTTTATTAAGGAAATTTAGAATTTAGGGTTTCCAAATGACAGTGTTATTACCTTGGCATCTTTTTTCCAGTTAAAGAAAGAACTTATCACATTATTTCAGGATTCATAGCTGGCCACTATGCTTTAACGATAGTGACGGACTAAAGTTTAATTTTTTTTTTTTTTTTGAAGTAAAGCTTTCAACGGTTCTCCGTTTGCCAGTCCTCTCAGCAAGCTCATTTTCTAGACAGTTCTTCTCGTTCTGATTCGTTTACAAAACCATTGTGTAAGCTTTTTAATCTTCTCTATTTAGTGGAGTTCCTATGGTTCTTACCTCGTACTTTGTTACCGTTACACTTGTCTATTACAGATTTTTATGTGTTTTAATAATTTTTTATATTATAAATTAATATTTTCCCATATTTTAATAAATTAACGTTTTCAATAAAAAAAAACCGAATTTATTATTACTTTACAATCTCCGCCAGCCAGGTCGGTCCCTAGCTAGCTGTCTCCAGTTTTGCACTCCAAGTTGATTGAGGACCTCTTCCACTTGTGTGTGCCAACTGAGTCGCGGTCTTCCTCTACCTCTACGTCCCTCGGCAATAGTGTCGAAGGGTTTCCGGGCCGGAGCATTGGTGTCCATCTACTCTAAATGACTGAGCCATCTGAGTCTCTGGACCTTGACCCTTTTGGCTAAGTCCATGTTCGTTGCACAACCCGTAAAGTTCGCTGTTGTATCTTTTTCGCCTTTGCCCGTAGCTTAGTTGGTAAGTGCGTTGGCTGCTAAGCAGAACGTCGTTGGCTCGAGTCCTACTCAGGCCAAGTTTTTATTTCATCTTTCACGGGTACTAAATCTTGCGAAGACCTGACAAATCTTCCAAGAGTATCAATCTGCCATGAAAAAAGTGCTTCCCAACTTTGCCGTTTGGAATCGGCGTTAAATTGTAGGTCCCCTCAATTCTTCACACGCACTCAAAAATTGTTGATGAGAGTAAGCCACTTAGGCCTATTTTTATCTTTTTCGCCATTCCCCTTCAATGCACACGGGGCCAAAGATGACCCGAAGAACTTTCCTCTCGAAACAGCCTAAGGCACATTCATCCGATTTTGTCAAGGTCTATGCTTCTTCACCATACAGCAGGACTGGGATGATGAGGGTGTTGTACAGTTTTGCCTTAGTTGCTCGAGGAAAGTCTTTCTTAGCCCAAAGAAACAGCGATTAGCAAGAGTTATTCTTCGTCTGATCTCGGCGCGCTGGCGCTGGTGATATTGCCCGTGTTAATAGCGGAGCCTAGGTAGACAAACTCCTCTACTACCTCGAAGTTGTATGAGTCTATTGTGATTTTCCGTCCGAGTCGTCGTCGATGTTGGGTGTCCTTTCTCTAAGACAGCATATACTTCGTTTTTCCCTCATTTACCGCTAAACCCATTTATGCCGCTTCTGTCTCAATTCTCACAAAGGCACCATTGACGTCACGCTATTCTCTTCCCATTATATCAATATCATCGGCGTAAGCGAGAAGTTGAACAGATTTTTGGAAGATAGTGTCTCTGGTGTTGACGGTGGAGTTTTGCAAGAACGATGTTAAAGAAATCGCACGACAGTGCATCGCCTTATCTGAATCCTTTTTTGACGTCGCGTCGAAAGATTCCGTAAGCTCGTTGCCAACTTTGATGGAGCAGCGCCAACGAGCTTAGCAGGCATTCCAAAACTAGACAAAGCTTTATACAGGTCGTCTCTATAGATGCTGTCTAACGCGAGGTGGGTATCGATTTGGAGTTCATAGGTTTTTACCAGGATGTGTCGCAAAGTGAAAATTTGGTCGATGGTTGACTTTCCTGGTCTGAAGCCACATTGATAAGGACCAATCAGATTGTTGACGAAAGGCTTCAGACGTTCACATATTACGGCAGAGAGGATCTTGTAGGCGATGTTAAGTAGGCTGATTCCTTTGTAGTTGGTGTAGTTTAGTTTACTTTTGTACCCCGCTACCCACCCACCAAATACAGCACTGGTACAGAACCAGTGAGTCCTCAAAAATTTTGCATGAGATTTTTATATTCAAACTCCTTGCGACTTGTATCAATTGTAACCAATGAATTGCGGATCAAATCATGAAAGAACGAAATACATTACGATTTTATTTTTTGCTGGAAATAACAACATTATTTTATTCCAGAGGAAAATTCGTAAGAAGAAAGGTCGTAAGATTTTGTTTGTTTATCTAAAAGCCTTGTAAATAAATCAGACTAAAATTTATATGACAACGTTTGCTGGGTCAGCTAGTAAGGTTGTTCCAACTCAGAAATCTTGTTGAGCCTATGCACAACAACTTTGTTAGAGATCATCACATAGTCAAATGCATAGTTACCGATTCTAGAGCGAAAAAGATGTATCCATATTTTTGTCCATATCTCATGAAATGCTTGGTCAATTTTGTACATAAACAAGATTTTTGTATTTATACATTGTCCCTAACGAGTAAACGGAGAGGGGGGGGGGGGTGAGGATAGATATAGAGATGAGAGTTCAGAATCTAAAGTTTAAACTATCAAATGTGAAACCCCTGTTTTGCACCAGAATTCGAATCAACTACCATTTCAATCGTTTGTCTGTTTGTACATATGTCCGTTCGGATTGTTTCGCTTCGATAATCTCGCTAACCTTTCATGATATTGACATGAGACTGTTGAGAACTGAATCAGTCTTCAGCGGAATCGGTTTAGCGGTTCATTAATAGGAAACTAAAAAAGGTGCACTATTGAGTCGCACGAACTTACTCAAAAACTAAACTCACATAAACATTAAAAAATAAAAACATGTACATAATTAAATTTCATAAATAAATATTTAAATTGAAATATGTACCTCAAAAACACAAATAAATAAATAGTGTGGCGTGACAGTTCTTGAAGAGCCAAGGCCTAAGTGGCTTACTCTCATAAACAATTCTCTGGGTGCGTTGAACGATTCCGAACGGCAAAGTTGAGAAGCACTTTTTCATGACAGATTGATACTCTTGGAAGATTTGTCAGTTCTTCGCAAGAGTCAGTGCCCGTGAAAGATGAAATAAAAACTATGGGCACGAGTAGGACTCGAACCCACGACGCACGCACGGTTGTCCAAAATGACTTATCTCGTTGCAAAAATCATAACTTTTGAACGGATTGAGGCAGATTAGGAAAACAAATACACACGAACACCTGGCTCAAGGCCCTAATTTCGTGGTGGATTGATTTCCAATCCACTCCATTTTATATGCATGAATTACATGCATATTTTGGTGTATGTTGCCTTGTAGAATATGGGAAAAGGCACAAGATTTAATCTCCTGCATCTGTTCCATTGCCGTAGACTTTACCTTCCGTCATTTCCATTTTTCTCAAGTACCAGTTTGCTTTTCCCGTTAAAAAAAGCCATCCTGGTAGATGTGTTTTTATCTATGTAACTGAGCTTAAGGAACACCATCACTCAGTTACCGAGAACGCATTTCTCGTTAACCACAGCCACTCTGAAACTCCCACAAGGGGGCCGACCGCAACTGTAGTTGAGATTCATTTAGAATCCGGGCATCAACTACCCCAGAGTACCAGTTTTTTCAGAAGACCTGGTAGTCTCTTTTGTTATTTTGTACTCTGTGAATGTATGACATTATCATCATACATTCTATCGGATGTGTGAAATTATCACACATCCGTACAAACCAAAAGGATAGTTTTCCAGCTTCGGGACTTAACGGCTCACCAGGAACACTGGTGTCCATTGTCATGCAGTCTTTTATCCAGAATGGAGCCGGGTCGACCAAACTGGAAGACTGCATGACATATTGCCATGCACCACCAACTTTCTTAAGAACACTCATTAGTGCCTTATTCTATCACAATGATAATCAAGTACAGTCTCATTAATCACGGTATCTAAAGAAAATGATTATGATACATGTACAATAAAAACATAGGTTCATTCGCCCTGACCTAAGTCAAGTTACCGCTCTGCACCACTTGGAGGTTGAACCTTCCGCACATGAGCGGCAAGAAATCTGTACTTGGAATTGCAAGCAATCCTTTCCAAAGCACGGATTGAGGCAGCGGTATAATTTTTTTTTAATTTGAAGGGCTGTTACACCAATGAATTTCAAGAAAATTATTTCACAGGGTGTTTCGGAATCATCGGCCGAAAACAGATTTTCTCAAAAAACGAAATTTATAGAAAAAAGAATTGAAGTAAAACTTTAAAAATTGTCTTTAGTTTTGCAAATGTTGATAAAAACAAAATGGTGGCCACCTAAGTGTTCATAGGGTGTTCTAAAATAAAATTCATCACAACAGTGGATGCGAAAATTTGGCAAAGAAACTTTTTTTCTTTTTGCTTTAAGCGGTCAATAATAATGGTTTATACCTTTTTAAGTGACATATTTTATGTGAAACAGTAAAGGGAAAAAATAAACGGACCAAAAAAAAAATCAAAAAAAAAATCAAGTATAATTAAAAACACATATGATAGGTACACATATATTAAATAAAAAAATATACATAAACTATCTTAAACAATAATTATAAGCCATTCAGCCCAAAAAACCGATCAAAAATATTTTTTTGTGCAAATGAGTTGATACATGTCTGAAAAGACCCTTTAAATAGTTTAAAGCTTATTTAAAACGAATTCAGGTGAAAGTTGAAATCTCTATTATTTTCCCCAGTGCATGTTTTTTTGTTGAGAAAATAGCTCTGAAGGTGATTCAATTTGGCATCAAAATTAATTTCTTCACACTCATTCATAATATTAAACAACTGCCTTTTAGTTAAAATGCACAAACCAGACGAAACTTCACACAAAATAATTTATTTTATCTAAAACTGTTCTGAAATTGTGATAAAACTACATACACTCTAAGGGCGACAAAAGCTAGCTAGGCACCTAAAGGCACCGAATTTGTTTCTTTTCTCTCTAATGTGATCTTTCTCTATAAGTTGGTACCAAATTTGTTACCGAATAATACCGAATTATATAACAAAAGTTCCATAAACAAAAACAAAAAAACCAAAAAAATAGCCCATTTCCACACTTTTATTGAAATACTAGTATCTATTAAATAAAAGGTTCAATACACACAAAAACAGCTTTTAAATTAAGTACACACTTGCTGCTGAACTATCCATCACAAATATATTTACTCGCCGTATAAAAAAAGTGGAAACAAAAATAATTAATACGTTCGATTTTTCGCACAAATCAATTTCCTTAATATTCAAGCTTACGAACGCTGACTTTCAACTGAAGCTGTGGTGAAGTGGGTGCATAAACATTAAAACGAAGTACGGTACATTCTTCCATCTGTATTTAACTATAGCCAAGAAAAAAATTACTTCGCAACTCTTCATTTTTAAAAATTGATTTATGATCGGTTTTTTGAGCTAAATACCCCTAAGTGCGTGGTTCAGAATCTTGTGAAGTGTTGGGGTCAAGAGTTTGTGACTATATTTCGATTTTAAAAGATCCGAAGTGTTTTTTGTATACTCGTTAAATTTATCTATATTAATATAATATTTAATATAAATTAATAAAAATTTTAATTTTAATCAATACAAATTTTATAATAATATTACTCTCTACCTGTTTTATTGGACCATAAAATAAGGATCTATAAATTAAAAATATCCTTCAACCTTAGATCATTTTGGCTTAGTAATTGCAGGAATCTACTTAAATAGGAAAATTAAAGTAGGCAGATTATAAAAATTGGTAGATATGGTAAAACATTTTGCAAAACCTATATCAATTTATATTCGTAATAAAATCCAAAATAATATTTTTTTTTATTCTAAAGCAAAAAAAAAATTAAAGTTTCATCCGTTGCTGGTTTTTACAAGTACCATACATTTTATGATACTTGTGGGTTTTTCGGCAACCTTATGAATGACTTTTTTATTCATTATTATTATCATTATTAAAATAAAGTAAGAAAATGTTATGTTTACGACGCATTTTTCGAAAAAAAATTGGCATCAAAGTCAAAAATTATCACGGACAAGAACAACGGAACATCCTTCAAAAAATAATATCTGACTAATAAAAAAAAGATAAAAAAAATTGTAAATGCAGTTACAATGGCTAATATTTCTTCTTAAAATTAAAACCTTAACATCGTTGCTAGCATTACTATTAACAGAGAACGAAGCGTTTACGTGGGTCAAGGTATGCCAAAGTAAGCGTTTTCTCAAGCCTTTATTTTTTTTTCAAAGTTCAAAATCTCGGCAGTGCGCAAGTATGCGCAGCTAAATATTTTTCTTTTGGCTCAACAATTGGTTGATACACATACCCTATTCGGCTTAATGCATGCACTTGGATGGATTTTTTTGTAGCTCTATTCAAACTCGATAAATTGTAAAAAAATGGTGTTTTTTTGTTTCATTTATTAAAACCTTAAAAATTATTTTTTTTTCAATTTCAAATTTAAATTTACTTATAAGTAATTAAACCAGGAACTATTAACAAAAAATAAGATTTTTCATTCAATATGCCATAATCGCAAAAATGAAAATAAGGAATTTTGTTTTTTTTTCTTTTTTTTTTCTCTAGAAAAAAATTAACTAACTTTGAAGAGCCCTATAAATTAAACTTGTGATCAAAAAATTATTTTGTTTGCTGTTTTTGAAGCTCTGTCTATATTTTTCTTAGAAATAAAAAACAAAACAATAAAAATAAAACATCAGATTTTGTATTTTTGCCACGACTTTTCCCTTTTTGGACAACTGTGCGACGTTCTGCTTAGCAGCCAACGCACCTAACCAATAAGCCACGGACACTACACCTCAAAAACACATTTAATCTAAAAAAATTTATGCCATACAATTTCTTAAGAAATTATTGATTTTTCAATTACAAAAAAACAAAAAAAAAAATTCTTTTTGAAGTTTGAAGTCAATGTGAAGAGTGGTTAAGGCTACAAGTGTGTTTACAGACAGATAGACGGACGGAATCGCCGTGCCGCGGGACCCACTTTTTTTTTTGACTTCTCTATCATAGTAATGTCATATTTGACCAAAATCTCAAGTTTTTTCATTACGAATACAATACTTGCCATAAATTCTATAAATGTCGCAAGTAAAAAGGTGTCATTCACCTCCGAAAGTTAAAGAAAAACTAGATAGATAGAATTGTCAAACTCGGGAAAGTTAAAGAAAAAAATTAAGGAATATCCTGAAGACCAAAATCTTCTTTGTAAAGTTCAGTTTTCGCAGCTCAGATCCACTTGTGATTTAATTTCATTCCGTCGGTTTCACTGTAAAATGAAACAAAACTTTGTACCTCATACTCCTATCGAAAACTTAAGTTTACTTTCGTTCTTCGTTGACAAATTTTCAGCTCTTCGGCTGTGGACTTGAAACAAAACTAGTTATCTAGAAATTCTCGGTATGGTGTACCGCCAAACTTCCTTGGAGAAATTCAAACCAACGTACTATACCGTTAAATTTCCGGAGTAACAACTAAAGAATAAAAATGAAAAGCATTCGTTCAAATTATAGAATTCCACAAGCAAATTAGGAAGCGAATAAAACAGCCGATAGTGTATTCAAATTGCGTATGCAGACAATGTACACACTCTTCAAACATTTTTACGCAAACATTTCAATATTCATTTGTTGTTTATTAACAAGAATTAAAATTATACACAGAAAGTACAAAAAAAAAAAACATCAAAATCAAAGTACGATCCGGATTATGTTGGATTGCGCTTGGCTATGGCATAATCCAAAAATAGTGGGCGAACAAAATAAAAACGTTTACACTAAAATGTACGTCATGTTTAGTTAAACTCATCAAATTGTTTACATTTTCAATTCAAATAACCATTTGTAACAATTTTGTTTTTGTTTCTAACATGCAAGTAGGTAGGTAGGTACATGTGTTTTCATGTATAGTGTGTCTGTGTGTGCTCTTGGATGGGAGATGATTTAAGATGGTTTCGTGGTGAGTGTGTCGGTAATTTAAATTAAGTGTTTTCAGACTAGGTACTGTTTGAAAATTGCTCAAAAGATATTTTGCAAGTTTCAACAATTTTTCTTAAACAAGCAACTTTGTCTGGGTTTTAATGCATATATTTCGAAATTTGAATTTATTTAACTTTTCTGAATTTACGACTCTTGTGTTTAGGCAATCAATCGGCTGAGGTTTTGTTTGGAAAGACTACAATTCATTCAAGAATTTGTATTTTCTCTTCGATAACTTTGTCTCCCTAGTCAAATGAATTGCAAAAAAAATTGTTTTTTTTTTTTTTTTTTTTTTTTTTTTTTTTTTTTTTTTTTTTTTTTTTTTTTTTTTTTTTTTTCTCCATATAAATTCAAACATGAAGCACTTCACATCTTCGCAAGATAAGAAAAAAAACATGTTTATGTCAAACACTCCAAACCGAAATTGTCTGATAGGAAAACTACATAAAAACACTCAAATTCATTCCATGACGTCAATTCACTGTCAAATACCAACAAAACACGAAATCTCTAATTGAAATTTGTTAATTTTTCCTCATTTTCATCAAATTAACGTAATGGATTGATGTTAGCTGCTAGTACAGTCTGTTTTTATATAATTAATGACAACCAATTTTGGCCAATTACATATGAGGACAATCAGAAGGAGAATCACTCCCACATAAAATGTTTTCATCACTTATGCAAGAAAAAACACCAAATTCACGCACAGCCAACTTTATACATACGACACACCACCTGTCCAACTTCTCTTTTTCAATTTCGAGAGTTCTCAACGCATACATCATACATGTATAAATTTTTGTTAACACACATGGTGTACGGGAATTAATCATCAAAAATGTGCAACCTTTTTAGATGTGAAATTTATGTCGTCCTTTTGACATTTCACTCAAATATCCACTTGACATATTCATTTATTCATTTGTTATTCTGTTTTACACAAATTAACCGCACAGAGGCTATGGGCTCTTGATGTGTCAAAAATTCGAAGCTGACATTTTGAAAGATTTATTGGAGTTTTAAAATTATGATGAATATCGAAGTGAAAACACAAATTAACTGTCAAAAACAGGCTGATACCCAAAGAAACTTTGGACTTATTTGCAAAATTAAAATTTGTCGAGTTATAATTTAACATTCGGAATTGAAATGTCATTTGTTTTTCTTTTTTTTTTGCTACAGAAAATCGGAAACACAAGCACATGAGCGTATACTACCTTTTTTCTGTATCTTTTATCATCTAAGACTTCTTGGAGCCAACGTCAGTATAGGCAGAGATGGTTAAGGGGTTTCTCTATCTGGGATCCGCTATGAATTCAGACAACGTCACCAGGGCTGAAATCAAATAAAGATTCACTCTTTCCAATCTTAACTTAGACTCCTTAAAGGCCTCTCGCGAGCAACGAAAGTGTCACCTTTATCATCCCGGTCCTCATGCTTATGGTGCAAACATGGACCTTGACAACAACGGATGAAAACGCTTTTGGCTGCTTCGGGAGAAAAATTCTTGGAGTAATTTTTAGTCCAGTCTGTATAAATGGAGAATGGAGATGAAAATTCAACTGTACGTGCTGTTCAGCGACACTAACGTCGCCTGAAAAGTTAAGGTCCAGCGACTTAGATGGTTAAGTCATGTAGAGCGATTGAAAAAGAATGCTCCGGCCCGTAGAATCTTCGAATCTTACCTGGAAGGACGTCGCAGAAGACGAAAACCGTGACTCGGGTGGAATACACTGATGCTAGAGGCCCTCAACGCACTTGGCGTGCGTAACTGGAGACAGTTAGCTAGGGACCGAGCTGGCTGGAGACGCTTGTACTCGTCTAAGCCATATAATGCCATATAATGTACATACTTCCAGCGCAAAGTTCGTCTGCGTTGTTGTCTCTTACAATGATTTACAGAGCAAAGGACTATCCGGGCCAGTTCCTCTTCGCCCGTACCATCTAGATGTTCAGCCCACCGGATTTTCCAAAGCTTAATTTTTGTCATCACTCATCACATCTGCTTCACGATAGAATTGAGATAGCTCGTGGTTATACCATCACCGGAATCGTCCATCTTCACATATGGGGCCAACTATTCCTAGTAAGATTTGTCTCTCTAACGCGGCTAAGAGCTCAAAGTTCCTTTGTCTAAGCATCCTAGACTCGTATCCTTAAGCGAGTACTGTCTAAGATTTTTGGATCCTTCTATATTAATATTTCTGTAGCTACTGCTGGCCCAAGGTAATCGAAGATTAGCACTACTTCGAACTCGTACTAATCTACCCTAATAGTTGTTATGCCAAAGTTTAAAACATACAGAGCCACCATGTCGTTGATTTTTCTCTCGATCCCTCGGATAGATTAGTTTGAGCAAGTCATAAAGATGAGGCATACCCTTGTCGGAGTTCATTAAAATGTTGAGGAGTCTAGATAGCATTTCGGATATTTTATATTAGTTCAAAACATTGATCATGGTCAGCCTGTATAGTCTTCTCAGTTTAATGAGGATGTCAAGTACTCTCATGGCCTTGTAAAGTTCAACTTTGGCTATATTGTCGTAGTCTTTAAGGTGTATAATGAGATGGTATGCTACGACTTAAAATTCAAATTGGACTAGTTGGTAAAATATTGGACCTCCACGTTTGATCAGCTAGGCTGGTATACTATCAGCACTTGTGGATTTGTTGTCCTCGAGTTGGTTGATAGCCTTTTGAATTCTTCAATATTTGCTGGCTGCAGCAAGAGCTTATCATCTTGATATGGTGAAGCCATGATTTCTTTGGAAAGCAAGTTAAGTAAAGTGATTTTATTTTCAAATATAAATAATGTACAGTATAAAGATTAAATAATCAAGTATATCATGGCAATGCCGTCTGCCAGATTAACATTTTAATTGAATTACTATAACATAATCACACTGTGTCTAAGCTTTTTAATTATCAAAAAATTGTATTAATATAAATTTGTTCAAAAGATTCCATTGAGAATTCTGTTTCGATAAGCTTGTGCTATTTTGCAGTACATAAACAGTTTTTTCACCTCCATTGTATTTAGATAGGCTATCATTTCTGCCTCGATTAAGAAGTTGCAGCCGAAGAAGGATCGCCTAGTTTTCATTCAAACCGGACATTTCCCTAGGAAATGAAAAAACATCTTCTCTTTCCCTGAGGTTACACAAACTACATAAGATTGGGAGATCCTCTCTGTGTGGCATATAATTCAGTTGAAGAAGTTCAGCACGCAGTCTCAACATCGTTGAAATTTCTTCCACAGAATTCTCATCTTTAAAGTAGTTTTTTGGGCCTAGATTATGACAAAGTTGAGTGTAGATTACTCTGTGGTTAGAGCTGACTGCATCTTCAATGTACTTCTCCCTAAGGTTCTCGTCAACGAAGGCAATAAGCTCGTACAGTTTACCCCTCCATTCATTGAGATTTCCAACATGCAGGTTCAGTTCGATACCACACCATTGCGCAAGCTCCTTCCATTCCTCATACCAACTGAGACTTCGGTTGATTACGTGCAAAGCTGCTTTCTTTGGAAGTCTATCATTATCCATATGTAGAACTTTTATAACGTAGTCTACCTGACTTTTCAGCGTTTGAATAAAGAGTGGTGAGAGACCAGTTTCTAATGCAACTACGTAGTTTGGTGTGTTGGACGGCAGGTGAAATATCCTTTTGATAAAAAATCTCAGCAACTTTTCTACGCAATCGTATTGCCTGTAACCCCATACTTGCGATGCATAAAATAGTACTGATTCCGACACTGCTTCAAATACACGAAACTTACAGCTATGCGCAATACTTTTGTTGGCAAAATACTTTTTCCATGTAGCTCCAATCGCACTCTTGGCCTTAGAGAGTTTTTCATTAAGATGTTTTTCCATACTTAAGTTTTTTGTTAAAACATACTCCTAGGTATTTAAACTCATTCACAACCTCAATAGGTATTGAATTATAGAACCATCTTTCATTCTGACTATTTCTTCCACCTCCATTTCTGAAGACCAGTATTTTCGATTTGTTAAGGTTCACTTGGAGTTTCCACGTAGTACAGTACCTATATAGTTGGTTGATCATCAACTGAAGCGTTTGTGGTGCTGCTGATAGAAGTACTATGTCGTCAGCGTAGAAGAGAGCCTTTATAGTAGTCCCCGCAAACTCAACTCCTCCAGAAATATAATCCGTTAAGTCTTCTATAAAAAGTGCGAATAGAAGAGGGCTGAGCGTACAGCCCTGTCGAACACCTGATTCCGTTTGAAACCATTCCGAAAAATCCTCTCCATTCCAAACAGCTGCCTTTGTTTCGTTATACAGATTTTGTAAGACTTTTCCAAACTTTGATGACATCCCCAGTGCATAGAGTTTGTAGAAAAGCGCGCGCCTATCCACAGCGTCAAAAGCTGCTTTAAAATCTACGAAAGAGCTGTACAGTTTTTTCCCGTTTTGAAGAAAAGTTTCGGCGATACTTTTTAGCACAAAGATATGATCGATCGTAGAGTAACCAGGCCTAAAACCAGCTTGAAATTCTTTTATTAACCCGTTTTCGTTTATCCACTCATTGAGTCGTTGTTGCAAAATTGACGAAAATATTTTATATGATGCATTAAGAAAGCTTATCCCACGGTAGTTCTCTGGATTTTGTGTGCTTCCTTTTTTGTGAATCGGAAAAATTAAGGCCTCTTTAAACTCTTGCGGTATAATACCATGCTCCAGAATTTGGTTGAATGAAATACAAAGTTTTTCAATAAGTTCCGAGGTTCCGTATTTATAAAACTCAGCCGGTATTCTGTCGGTGCCTGCCGCTTTGCCATCTTTTAAGGTTTTTAAAGTGCGTCTTATCTCCTCTTGTGTTATTGGCGCATCTAAGAGAATATTGTCGAATTTTGGTTCAGCATACGATATATTTACGGAGCTGGACGGGGGATTTAAGAGTTCTTTAAAATGTTGACAGAGCACAGTCGATGTTAGATTTCGGTGTATCTTAAACTTATTTCCATTCAAGAGCTTTACCAGACTCCAAAAATCTGTAGCATTCTTACAGTGCGACAACCTCCTAGACTCTTCTATAAAATATTGGTTTCGTTTTTGTTTACATAGGTCTTTGTATATCTTATTGGCTTCTAAGTATTTATCTTTGCTGTAATCATTATTGTAAGCACGAAAGGCCTTCAGCCACGCAAAAGATCTCTGATAGCTAGCTAGGTTATTAGGATTCCACTTTAATTTTGGTAGCAATTGTAAACGACTGCTACTATCCTCCTCACATCCACCGACTCGTAACTTCATAGTTGTGGGTAGATGATCCGAGAATTTCACTACATCAACTTTAAAATCAAGAAAATAGTCGCTCCATGTCCCTCCTATCATGCAATAATCTATGACAGATTTTCCTTGTGCTCCAACAAAAGTTAGTTCACCAAACTCGTCTGATGCGGATGTCCCGTTCACAATTCGCAGTCCAAAGGTGTCACATAGGTCAAGTAATCTCTTTCCTCTAGCATTACACGTTTCATTTTTGGAGTGACGTATTATTCCAGCCAATTCATTTACTAATCCGGCTTCATTCCCAAATCTACCGTTAATGTCGCCAGCTAAGATCACGTTCGGATTTTCATTTGACATCATAAAATCATACAGTTTCTCGAAGTCACAGTCCCATCTATTGCAGTTTAGGTATATCTGTAATATTATAAGTTTTTGGTTTCCAATTTTCAGGCGTATTAATGTGATTTGATTACTGGTTTCAAAGTTGTAGGATACATTTTTTATAGTTTTTTTGATTCCAAAAAAGCACCCTCCACTCGCCCTTCCTCTCGTTCCCGTTCTCCCAGCTGGTTCCCAAACAAAATCGAAGTTCTTAAAGTTATTTTCAAATTTATCATATTCTTCTTCTGTTACAAAGGTTTCAAACAAAAATACAAAATCATAGCTGTTAACATAGTTATAAAAGCTACTAAATAAGGTCTTATTGGTTAGACCTGATACATTATAAGAAAGAACTGAATAATTACAAATATTACTTGTTGGTAGGTTACGATAACATTTAATACGGCAGACGGCATTTTTACTAAAAATTACAATTTGAGCTACTTGGGTTATTAAAAGAACGGCTACTATTCAACTCCATTGTGTTTCCTGCATTAGTATTAGCTGCGGTGAAAGCAAGAACCTCTGTACCATCCCGATCAGTTGTTGAAGAAACGTCAAACCATCAGAACTGTCACTCGCAAGATTGTTGTTTTTATCAAAGTAAAATGTGATTTCATTTAATTTCAATGTTTCGCCTCTAATAAGTGGTTTTAAATCCTTGTTTTTAGCTGTTCTGTTGTTTCTCAGGTTGATTATTCTTTTCCGACGTTCTCTTGCCATGGGAAAGTAGTTATGCATCGAAATACCAGTGCCGACAAAATTTGCCCTAGTCCTTAGCAATTGAAATGCATCATTTTTGTCTTGCAACTCGACAATAATATTTGCAACATTTCCATTCGAGTGGAGCTCGCGTACACTTCGGATTTTGTCAACATTGTCAGACCGTAACATTTCCAGACAAAGAGATTTCGTTTTTTCAATGGCACTAACACCATTTTGTTTTGGCAAGTGAAAAATTACATTCTGCTCCTTGGACTTTTTTTCGAGCATTTCCACCTGTCGCTCCAAGGTCAAACATCGTGTCTGCATGTTTTCCAGCTGTGATTGCAGCGATTTGTTACTTTGTTGAAGCTGATACAAATCAGTGCTGATACCCTCCATGTCCGCCTTCGTTGCCATGTTTTTCACTTTATCATCAAGAAGCGACGACACGGAAGATTGGATTAATAATCTTAGATCGTCAACTGCCAAATTCCCGACCACCATTCTCGACGAATCAGATAACGATCAACGATAATAAGGGAGATGGAGTTAAGTCTCTATGCTGCCTCTTTGCTGAATTATTAGCATTATTTCTTTTGTGTTGGGAATTGTTTGGGGGCGTTCGTTTCAAGGACATTTTGGTGTAAAAATGCTTCTTAGTTTTACTTAATCTAACACCAACTGCCGACTCACCTCCTTATTTAGCCCCAGAACGCTTTTAACACAAATAAATGTTTAACTAATTAACAAATTTCAAGTTATTTAAATCTTTTGCGGGAGTTTAACCCAACTTGACACTTCAAACTTCTTTGGAAAGCTAACCGTAAACAATTCACTAAAATGAACTTCCCATCTCCACAATGCCTATAGGATCGGTCAAGTCAGATTTCCCTCTCTGTCCCTACAGTAAGTGCAGCGCAGTTAATAATGTGTTTTTGGCGAATTAGTAGAACTTTCGCCCTGGATAAAGTCAACGCTTCTGCTTCTTTCAGTTTCGCAGACAAATTGCTATATTCACGATATATCAACGTTTGATGTGGAACGTTATCATGCGACCACTAGGAAAAGCTTAAGAACGGAATCGTCTTTCCCAGTAATTTACAAACTAATTACACAGCCAATTCCTTAAATGCAAATGTCAGGTGAGTTCTGTTTCGTTTCACAAGACTGTTCTCCAAAAAAGCAAAGGTTTACCTGAAATATAAAAAACACCAACTGTTAGCCATTTATTTAGGCAACCAAGAAACAAAATAAAATAACTCATTTAGAAAGGACTACAAGGTAGCAAAGTAATTTTGGTTTATCTTAATTAGAACCTGCCTTAAACGACACGGAATAAAGTATGATTAAATTAGATTTGACAGTGTAAAAAGCTTGCTCTTGCTTTTAGCCATTTGTCACCAAAATTGTTGACAATTCAAGGCTCTTACCTCCATTAACAAGCATCCAGCCAAATTGTAAACCACAATTTTCGTTCATATTCATTCATATATTTTCATTTTGGTTCTGGTTTACGTTTCATATCCTCTGCTTATGGCTACTAGGTAAAAAAAAATTCTATCGATCGTCCCACCGTAGAAACTGCAATAAAGAAGCATGGGTTAACCTTTAACTTTTCTGCAGAGCACACAATTTTTTCTCATTCAATTTAACAAAGCATCGTCTAGAGTAGAATATATAAACCTCTCATGTTCAAACACAAGTTTTTTTTTGACAAGACAGGACACACACATATACACCATCTAAAAAAATAAATTGAGAAATGTGTCATCTCTAAAATTCTTTATTGCTTGTGTCACACGTCAAAACGAAGAAGTGGCCCAGAAAAGTTTGCAAACATGCTATTCCAGACTGCGAAGACAAGTTCATGAAACTTACCCGACGATGACGTTGTTTTCCAAGAGTTCATAAAAATTCAATTTTCTCCTATTTGCACTCTGCTTTGCTTGTACCGAAGTACCGTTCAGTATTCTAGAAATGCAACCTTGGAGATATGTTTCTGAAAACTGAGACTGACACCTATTTAGTGAATTACGTGAGGAACGGAATAACTATAAATTCAGTTTCAATTTTCGAGGAAATTCTTCACTGATGTCAATGTTATTAAAACGTAGAGATGATAGCTGTAATGTGTGGATTTTGGAAAAGTGAATGTTTTGACGGAGCATGACTGGTAGTGTGAACTTATACTTTAACTTTAGATATTGGTCGAGGTTGGTTCAGAGTATTACCTTCTGCCTTATGTTCCACCACCTGACTATAAGGTAGACAAATTCTTTCCTGCCCCAAAATTAAAACTGTCTATTTGAACTTTGTTTTGTGTGTTTTTCCTTGCAGACAACATTAATTTGTCCTTGCCCTCATTAAACGTTAAGTCCACCTTCCGTCTGAAGGCTTTCAAACGCACCACTAACATCACGCTGTGTTTTTCCAATCATGTCAATGTCGTATGTTAATCGGAGGATTTTCCAATCATTGTATCTCTGGTGGCGACGTGTGAGTTTTGCACAATTTACGACTAATGTCGGACAGGTCTCTAAGAACCACATCACTTTTAAATCAAACAAATCTTTGACGTTTTTTTCCAACCATGATGGAACAGCTTGCTTTCCATTGTCATTTTAAACAGCCGGGCCAGTTTCGCTGGGATGTCAAAACAAGTGATTACTGGCGTTCATACGCAATCAATAGAAAGGATATAGACGCCGTTTAGAATTTTCTGCTTTCATTCTAGTAAATTGTATTGTTGGTTTAGTTACTTGGGTTGAAGATCTACCAGGCTGTTGACGAAAGGCTTCACAACCATGAACCATTATCTTGTATTCTAGTCTAGGAGACTAGCGATCCCAAATATAGGAAGCATTTATAGACATTTTTTCAGGGGTAGGCTCTAGAATCTAGAATTCTATCGAAATCGATTATTCCAAGATTATCTAAAAAGTCTCGGCTAGTTTTTTGACAAAAATAAACATTCTTACCTAGCCCGTCAAGTGATACATTACAGCCTTTTTACACCAGACGACCAGACGCAAAACCGATCGTTCGTCCACACATATGCGGCACCTGATCAGAAAATTGTTCATTGCCGCCTGAAGGGTTGAAATTGGGATCGCCTCAATTATATTGTCTTAATAGACTGCTTCAATTCAGTCAAATTCCTGGGTTTCGTTTTGTACACTTCCTGCTTGACATAAACCCATAAAAAAAAGTCTGGTGCAGTCAGGTGACCTTGGGGGCCAGCGGAAAGTGCAGTTTATGGATATCAATTTGTTTGGGAATTTTCGTTTGAGCTCCGCCATAACTTGTGTGGCTACGTGTGCTCTTGCTCCATCTTGTTGAAACCAAATCCTGCTGAAAGGGTTACGTCTTCGGCGAAGTTCTGGGCAAAAAAACTCTTTCAATATCTTTAAATAACGGTCCCCATTGACAGTTTGTGTTACACCGTTTTCTTCAAAGAAGTATGGCCCGAAAATACATCTTGATGAAACTGCGCACCTCACATTGACTCGTTCTGGGTGCAGTTTCGTCTCGTGGAGCATTTATGGATTAGGTTCACTCCATATACAGCAATTTTGCTTGTTAACATTGCCGTTTAAGTCAAAATGGGCCTCATCAGACATGAACAAACAATTTATCAATTTGTTTGTCCTCTTCGGCCATTGCAATAATTTTTCGGCAAATTTCAGGCAAACCCTGAGGGTTTAACTTGCTTGTAATTTGGACTTTGTACGGAAACAAGTTTAAGTCATCATGAAGTATCCGTTGTAATGACCGGTCTATCTGCTAACTCCAATTTGGCCCGATAAGTTTCGAGTCGAAACACTTGAATTTGCCGATGCAACAGCCACGATTGTATCCTGAACCTAAACATTAGGATCTCGATGATACGGTCTTCGTTTTCGATGCTTCCAGATTTGGCAAACATGTTCACTAGCCTCATAATGGTCCATCTACTCGGGGGAGTACCGCCAAACTCCCGCCTAAATTCCCTTTGGCCGTAAATGACGGACTGTAAAGCATGGTATCGCTGTACTATCCAAATCCTTTCTTCAGTATCCTAAGCACTTATTTTGATAAATCTTAATAGTAGCCTATAAAAAAAAACGCCGATTACTCACACTGAAAAAAAGTTATTACGCTTTATTTTTTTAGCACGATTCGTGCGCCACCCTGTATGAAAAACATTGTTTTAATCGGGTCATTTGTTCACTACAAAAATGTAAAACAAAACAACATTCAATTTTGTTTCAAATCAAAAACGCAGAGGTATAATTGTACTGTCCATTTCCAACCTCTACATGACCAACTCTAAACGATATCAAATCACCATACAATAGCTTTTGTCCTTCACACCATTTCTCTATTGTCCG
Organism: Sphaerophoria taeniata; assembly: GCA_943590905.1. Taxonomy (NCBI): domain Eukaryota; kingdom Metazoa; phylum Arthropoda; class Insecta; order Diptera; family Syrphidae; genus Sphaerophoria; species Sphaerophoria taeniata. The sequence continues at coordinate 49,696,732 of OX016540.1, forward strand.
TCTAAATGTTTTCGTTCAATCAACAAAAATCATCACACTTCAACAAAAACATTCCTACTTGATTTCCCAAACGACGACTTGCCTTTCATCGTTAATTTTTAATATTTGCTTTAACTCTGGCTATCGATCAGACACCGATAACACTATCTTGAATCTTAATTTTCTGGTAACCTCAACCTAGAAAAAAAGAGAATCTCACTAAGAGTAGTATCAAAAATCAATATCATGACACCATACACTTACACCTTAATGACAGGTAAAGGTAAAAGACAGTCCATGTTATAACTTGTCAACTAAAAACGACTCAATTAAATTATCTTTTTCCTGTAAAACTTATCTTGTTTCTTTTTTTTGTGTGTGTAGGTGTGTGTTCCTCTTGTGAGCGTGTTAGGAGCAAGAAAATCCTTTCCTAGTGAACAGAAAAAATTCTCATATCGTGCTAGAGGTTTTATGTGTCATTAAAATAGCATGAGAGACTCTATTTACTTTGCATTTCGAAGCAATTTAACAATTGGTTTAATGAACTTGCATGAGTCACTTGATTCTGAGGCAGTTCCTTCACACAAGCAACACACCAAAGGGCAGAGGACAAGTTGAGTGTTGCCGTATTTCCATTTCTCTTAGTAAATTTTTCTTCAAATATTTCCTATCTCGCTAAATACTTTTTCATTTCTACCTTTAAAAAAAAAAAGCTGGTATCCCTGTCAAACGTCACTCTGCCTTTCATCACACGCTCTTTTGTAATTTCAGTGATTTCATTTTAAAGTTGCTAATTTACTCGCAACCGTAATGTGTAGTATGTTGGTTGTAGGACGACAAAATCTTATCCCCCCATGCGTTATCCTTCTCTGTCGCACACTCTCTACAGCAGAGCTGCCTAGCCTTAGTTCTCAAACAGTTCTGACATTAACTTTGAATTATTTATGCATCCACTTAACAGGCTCTCCATAGTTTCTGACATTTAGTACAGACATAGTTCTTTGGAATGATGTGAAAGAGTGTAGGTTAATACTAACATGAAGGGGTGTATCATATAAGTAATATGAACTTAGCGTGTTTCGTGATTCCCATTCGCTTTATAGCCGACTGCGAGTGCTGATGTTTTTTTTTCGCTTGCTTACATGAGAATACGGAGTTAAATAGACGAAGGACATTGACGCCATTTGCGATAAGCCAGTATTTTTTCATGCTTTATATGTCATGCTGTGATTGAAGAAGTTGAGAAGGAGATTCGTGTGGAGTGCATTTGAAAATCCTTTAACTGGGTTGGATATAATCCGCGTCCAAGGATTGTACGGACGATTTTTCCTTCAGAATGTCAAATTTTCACAATGACGAAGACAATTTCAAGATATTTCTGTAGAGACCTACATTTAAGGTTGAATATTCAGATTCTTTCGCGCATCATTTTCCTTTCCAAATGTCAACTCATCCTTACATTCTATACAGAAATAGTGTGTCCTTAGCATCAAATCAGTTTTCTATATCTTTCAAGAACAATATAAACCTAATTAATCCACCGCACCGATATCAAGTATCAATCATTGACTTGTTGTACCAAACCTTCCTCCTCGTTAGCTGACTTATTCATCAATTAAAAGCAAACTAAAAACCATTGATGTGTAACAAACTTAAAATATGGTACCGCAGCATTATTAGATACCATCTACAAGTAGGTACCTCTACTAGTTGACAATATGTTGTTTCTACGTTTTTTTCCACGATTCTCTAATTATGTTTTTAGTGCAAAATAATTGGCAATGATCAACAACGATAAACAATATTATGTTCACTCGAACTGACTACACCTTGGTGATGGAGATGGATGGTGATACGATCAACACTTAAAGTGTATCAGTTTCAATGGTAACTTAAGCCCACTTAAAGCGAAACTATATGCCCTTTAGAAGCAAAATTGGTTTGGTGTAATAAGATATGCCACAAATTCCGTGCTCGCAATAACCATGAATTTGTCAACGCAAAATTGGAATGACAGCTGTTTTCTTGTTCTTATTGTTTGTTTACTTTCAGTGCATCGACGTGCGGTGGTGCGGTGTATGTGCGAAGCGTAGTTGACTGTGATAAACATAATTTTTGTTTTTATTTTGGTGTCGAAGTTTTAAGTAGTTTTCCTAAAGGTATTCAAGTATTTTATATACGATGCTCTTTAAAGAAATCTTAATCAGGGCCATTATTGAATCCGCTGCATCATGGATCCGCAGTATTTTTTGTCTGAGTTTTTAAAGCTGGTTTTGTTTTGGTTTGGAATTTTAAAAGATTTTTTTGATTGATTGCTATCGTTGTTATATTGGTACAGAAACGATCTTACACACTTGCAAAAGTTACGCTGAAAATCGAAATCAAAAATCTTCTGAAACAATCCGGCGGATTCAATGATATCTCTGAATATTGCCATTCTTCCGGCATCCATCAATTTAATCGGCGGCGACCGAGTCTTTGTTGTCTCATGCCGGTAAGTAACATTTTTGACGTCCGATGCTGAGTGACTTGATAAACTGATCGTTTGACAACTCTTGAAAATAAATTTCCAGGATACCTAGATAGATAGATAGATAGATAGATAGATGTTTTATTCTAACAATTTCCAATATTTTACAAAATTAAATTAATACATTTTTCAAGAAAATATAAGAAAGGTTGGTGACATTCATTATTTTCAAACAATGAGAAATAGAGTTGAATGTCACTTCAAAATTAAATTTTTTTTTCACAAAGTTTGTGGGTGGGGTGACCCTTATAATTTCAAATAAGCTTCAATAAATGAATTCAGTTATACAAAACAATTTCAAAATTAAAATTCAAAAAGCAAACAAAAATAAAAATAGAAATTATTTACCATGATTAAGAATTCAAGCCAAAAACATTAGAAAAATTTAAGCCAAAACATCAGAAATATTTATTTGAATGAAAAAAACCATTTTAACATTTTTGAGAAACAATCCAGAGACAGTTATTGATTGAGGAAGGATATTATAGAGTCGAAAACACATAATAAAAAAAAAAAAAATACGATACGCAGTGGTACGAAAGAAAGGTACATAAACTAAGTTTGAAATGGTTTCCACGAAGATTGTAACTTGAAATTAGGCGAAAAAGGTTTCCAGATTTCATAAAGAACATTTTTAACACTTTAAAACAGTATAAATGACGAACTGGGAGAATTTTGTGCGAAACGAAAAGAAGAAAACTAAAATGTCTAACCGACTTACGACAAATTTTTCTTATGACATACTTTTGCAAGGTCAAAATTGGTTGTATTTTATTTTTATAAATACCGCCCAGCAAGCAATTGCATATTGTAGCTTGGAAAGATATCGTAATAAATTCTCTTTAGAAGATGAGTTGAACACACGTTTCTCAAATTATAAAAATGTCGCAAGGTACATTGGAGATACTTTTTTAAAGATTCGGTGTGATTTGCAAAAGACATACTAGAATCTAAGTTCAGTCCCAAATATTTGAACTCATTGACTTCCTCAACTACGAAACAATTCTCACTACATGTCAAATCACAAAGAAAAAAAGGTGATGAGGAACCAGAACAGTGACAAATTAACAATTTAAATCTACGACACTCAGGTGCATGAAAACAGACATTTGCATCCAACAAGCTAGTGGATGATAAACTGAAAAACATTATCTTTGTCTTAGAGCTTATTACCAACTTATGTTCAAAAAACCACAGCCGCAATAGGTCAAGATCAAAATTGATATTTGCAATCAGATCTAAAGGACTATTTGCACCATAAGAAAGCCCAATATCATTAGCAAAAGCTGTGGGTAATCCCCTGAAACTCAAAGCAATAAGTGAATTAATGTACACCAAAAATAAAAGTGGACACAAGACAGAACCTTGTGGAACACCTAATTTAAGAAACCTTGCATCACTCCGTGTGTCATCTATCTTCACTCTCTGTGATCGATTTTCAAGGTAAGACTTAAACCAGCTATGGATGAATCTGGAGAAAGCTGGTTTTATTTCTCCAAATTTCTTAGCAAAATTTTGTGGTTGACCGTATCAAACGCCTTGGCCAGCTACATTTTTTTTCTGATCGGGATGAGACATTACTTGGGAACAAAATTTCAAAAGTGCATCTTCTGTCGATTTGCCTTTTAAAAATCCGAATTGAGCTTGATAAAAAAATTTAGTTTTATCTAAAAAGCACATAATCTTATTTTTCATGAGTTTTTCAAAAATCTTGCTGAAAACAGAAAGAAGCAAAATAGGTCTATAGTTACTTATTTTTGTAGCGGATCCTTTTTTAAATAATGGCAAGACATCTGCACACTTGAGCTCTTCAGGAAAAATGCCATCATAAACGCAAAAATTAAAAATATAAGCTAGGATGTCAACTAAGTAAAAGTCAGTTCTTTTAACGACATCACTTGAAATACCATCACCGCCACACGAAGATGAATTACGTAATGTTCCAATACATTTAAGTATTTCAAGTGAAGTTATGGGCTGAAAAACAAAACTGCTGCTTTGATTAACCTCAATATCTCTACAAATAGGAGAACAACAACTTCACAGATAATTAGGAACATCCGGTTGTAGATTATAACCAACATTTGTAAAGAAATAATTAAAAACATTAGCAATATCAAGCTTATCAATCACAAATTATCGAGTTATTTACATGCAAACAAATTTGTTTCTTGGGAACAGAAGATTTACTCAATAAATGATTTACTACACGCCATTCATTTCTTAAGTTACCCTGTACAGAATTGAGTTTATCCCGGTGATAGTTGTCACGACAAATAGGAATTTCCTTTTTAATTTAGCACACAGTTTTTTATATTCTTTTTAGAGCGTCTGTTAGTAATATTTTTTGCATTTTAATCTAAGTTTACATTACATTACATTTCACAGTACTTCGCACATAAATGTAACGAACTACAGACACATAGCAGCACTGGTGACTGAGACCATCGGCTGGGACAGAACAAGACATTAATACAGAGAGAGACAGATAGACACATAGAAAGAAAGCACACATAAGAGAAATTTACGTGGCTTAGAGGAGGAGACTTAGATTTGTATTGTCTCATGTTATCGCACAGGTGGCCTCAGATAAGCTGGCGATTTTTATAGAAAAAGAATGCTGCTGAAGCTGGGGTTTGAACCCGTAGCGTTCGGCTTTAACCTAAGTTTATTTTTTCTAGTTACTTTATTTAAAATGTTTCTCGATATCCAAGGCTTAAGGCGTTTTTTGAGTTGTAAAAGTAGGTAGGTAGATGATCCAATATGTTTCCTGAGAGTGTGAATAAAAGCTTTGTATGCAGACATCGTCCCAAAACTCGTGGCACAATTTATTATTGAGTTTATCAAACTCGATCCTAATCTTTCTCTCACCTGAAATAGGATTTGAGCAACGGCTATTATTATTGATGGCTAAAACAACCCCAGTCATACAATGGTCAGTGATTTTAAGATCAAAAACACATTTCTCTTTGTGATCGGATTTTCTTCACTTTCTTCATAATACACGTAGCTCCTGGCGCGGTCTCCACTGTCTATAGTTCATATTCTCTTTCTAGACTTCCTGTTTTCTGTGCGAAGCTTTTGTTCTACTTTCCATAGCCGCTTATGTTCTTGCTTGTATTCGTCAGCAAAACAGTTGCTACGATCTCTGCGACTTCAACCTAAGTTGGAGTTTGTATACAAAAGATATTATTTTGACACTCTATTTTGTGCAGTTACTCTTGACTCTTTATCGAACTCTTCGAAATGTTGGAGAAAAGTTGTGATGATTCAAGCTTGAGGGTGCAGGTGACGTTGTTAGCAATCTTTCCTTAGAGCCTAGTGATTCGAGTCGATATTGACACGCCGATGAGAGCTAATTTACGATCGGGCTAGAAGAGTAGTAACATCAGTACGTGGTCTATTTGGAACGCATATGCAACCAGAATACGAGCCAGTATCTAATGTAAAAAAGAAAAAAAGTTGTATTCATTCATATTTATTTCACAGTGTTAATCACTGCCAAGGCTTCAGTGTCTTCGGTGTAAGTTACTTCTCTTATTTCAGTATGTTTGAGTCTATTCAGATTTCGTACATAACAAGAATACATATAAAAAAACAGATAAGTGATTTTTAAAGGTACATAACCATGTAATTATTGAAGTTCTACTTCGCGGTTCTTAAGGCTTTTCTTTTTTAATATGTTTGCATTTCTTTTGTAAACTTTTGAAGGCAGCTTCAATAGGTATGTAAGAAAGGTGCTAGAGTATTGTGCTACAAATTGCTGTGGAGTCCTACACTTCCAGTGGAGAATCCTGGGTATAATATGTTTTTTGGAAAAAGAGATTAAGTAAGTTACTTTGGAGGGCTTTCCTTAGGCTAAACTCTCTTTTTATTAACGCACACTCAAAAGGTTTTTTCCACCGTTATTTTGCCAGCTTGCAAAGGAGGTGTCATTGGTCTTGAATTCCTAAACATTGCAATAATTGAGGACGACAGAGTGTAGAAGAGAGAGTGTACACATTCGCGTAGTACGGGTGAAAAACGAATCTCTGCACTAAACGATTTCTCTGCAAAAAAGAAATTATCCACAACCATCCCAAGTAAATGTTCATCTCCTTCTTATGTATTCCACCAAAACGATTTTGTACGTTATTTAGGTACCGATTCTCAGAATTCCGGTTTGTCTTTGAGTCTTACAGCTGTACTCACAGACACTACTTGTTTACTAAAAATATCTAGGGGTGTCAAATAGATGCGAGTGTCTAGCGTCGCCGAAGGGATGCATGTCAAGGCTTATACAAAGACAGGCTGTGCGCTAGACTCTGCTAAGTTTGTTACAGTTAATAATTTTGTTCTTACTGCAAGCCCGTACATGAGCATTGGTCGAATGCCTGATGCGTAATAGCCCATTGTTTATGCGAGGTTGAAGACCCCATTTGCTTGTTATGGTTTTTTCGCAAGAAAAAAGAGCTACTATAGCTTTCCTTACTCTTTCTTGGATATTGGGTTTCAAGCTTAACTCTTCGTCATACATCAGACGTATAGATATTTAACTTATTAGCAAAAGTTAGTGGTAGACCTTTTTTTACTGCAGCACGTATAGTTTCTGAAATTTGGTTTTTCCGTGTGAAGAGGACGAGATCTGTATATTGGAGGTTACTACCCATCTTTTGGGCATATTCAATGTGTTTTGGTGGAGTTCGCTAAGGGGGTGTTTTCCTGTGTCGGCGGTTGCAACGTCATCTGCTAAGCAATCACTCTGTAGCCCCCTCTCTCCAGGGATGTTAGCAGTTCGTTAACTACTATGTTTCACAGAAGAAAAGACAGAACACCACCAAGAGTGTTCCTGATTCTTGTAAAGAAACCACCCATTATCGAGTTTTGATCAATTTGCAGAGTGAGTTTTCAATGTTCAAAGTTGACATAGCTGATTTATCAACGGTGCTAAAAGTGCCTTCAATATCCAGCAAGGCAATTATGATATACTCCTTTTGTTCAAGGGAATATTCGATAGGTAGTTCTTACTAGAGTTTTTTAAGGATGTTTCCACTGATTAACATTTCCACCAATCTGGCAGCTTACCGCTGCCCTGGGAAGCAGATCATCCTCCATATTGAAGAATGAATGAAAGTTCAATCCAAATTTGAAATATTATTTAAAAAAAAAGTCTCTGGGGTTTGTGTTCTAAATCGAGTCCTTGGAATTCATCGCGTCATAATAAAGTCCTTGGAATACGAAAACTCATCGTGATTTCCTGCTCTCTGGTGGTTTTCAATGAGAAATCCTTTTCAAAAAAAGTCAGTCGTCATAAAAAAAACAGTTGAACCGCACGTCATCATCACCTTTAAAACTAACGAGTTCAGTATACTGGTTTATTTCTAAGATAAATGTGGGTTGGTGAAAGGTGTCCCTTTTTCTTCGCTTCCATTCCCTTTGCAATTCATTTTATGAAATCTTTCTACTTCCTCAAAAACTTAATCCGAATGTGGTATCGCCCATCTGACATTTGCTCTCAATTTAATTTCTTGAAGGCCTTAAAAGATAAAAAAAAAATTAAAACAAAGGCACAAATATATGTATCACCGCCCAGCAGACTATAATTTTGCGCCAAAGGTTTTCTTTTTCTTTGAATTCTCTCATCTCTAAAGCTTAAAAGAATAATTATTTTCAATACTAATATTGTTTTTATGTTTTCTTGCATATTTTCAGGCGCTGGTGAATCAGGAAAGAGTACGATAGTCAAACAAATGAAGTACGTAACATTTCGAAAGCAAAAATAGAAGAAAAGAAAATGAGCAGACAACCTTGGGAGTCTGTTTTCTTCTTTTGCTTCTTTTTGTTTGTTTTTGTGTTGGTTAACGGTAAATATAATCTTTTCTTGTTTTCAGAATCATTCACGAAAGCGGGTTCACTTCGGAAGATTTCAAACAATATCGACCAGTTGTATACAGCAATACAATACAATCCTTAGTTGCAATACTTAGAGCCATGCCAAATCTCAGTATTCAATATAGCAATAATGAAAGAGAGGTAAGTAGACTTTTAAGCTGGCTTCCTTAGAATTTTAAATTGTGGTTTTATCGCTGCGAGTTAGATAAGCCAAAGAGATAAATGACAAAACGTAGCCCCAAAGAAAATATTCTAGAGGCGTCAAATTGCTCTAAAGAACAGCTAAAAGCCCTGGTAGCTACTAGCTTTAAGTATTGTTCTGTACATTTATGTATAGTTTAATAAATAATAATAATAATAATGCTCTTAAGAGGCTAGCCCATGTGTTGAGATAGCACGCTTCTCAAACTTACTCCCCAATAAATTGATTGTGAGGTGTGCCGTGCAGCTTACGCCACCATCCTGTTGAAACCATAATATATCGTCCAACTCCATATCTTCCAATTAAAAATAATAATAAGTAACCATGGCGCGATAATGCTGGCTATTCACAGAAACGTGAGGATCGTTATGGGCGACGAAAAAAAAGTGGTCCTATTATGCCGCCCTCCGGCATGCCAATCCCACCAAAGAGTTATTTTTTGTAGGCGAAGTGGTGATTCATGAAGAAATTGTGGATTTTCTCACGATAATAACGTATACTTTGCTTATTGACGAACTGAAGATGATTTTGCGATGAAATTCATCATCTTGACGCATAATTATAAGTTAGGTTTTTTCGGAACTTACCGCGTTAATTATAAGAAATATTTTCAAATTTCTTTACCCGAAGTTTCGAAGAAATTGCAACCTTCGTGGTCACGGGGTCATCCTTCATCCTTGGCATGAGCCCAAACGGAGAACGTTATGCACTGTTAATGGTCTATCGGCTTCAATTCTTGGGCCAACTAGACCTTATTTTAAAATAAATAAATAAAATAAATAGAGTGGCGCGACAGCTCTCGAAGAGCCAAAGCCTTAGTGGCTTACTCTCATCAACAATTCTCTGAGTGCGTTTGAAGAATTGAGACTGAGAGGACCTACAATTTAACGCCGATTCCGAACGGCAGAGTTGAGAAGCGCTTTTTCACGACAGATTGATACTCTTGGAAGATTTGTCAGGTCTTCGCAAGAGGCAGTGCCCGTGAAAGATGAAATAAAAACTTGGCCTGAGTAGGACTCGAATAAACGACGTTCTGCTTAGCAGCCAACGCACTTACCAATTAAGCTACGGGCAACTGCAACCTTATTTTGGTGTATCTAAACCAAAATCGCTACGCAAAACACTCCATAATATGCTCTGTGCGAGTTGACTGAACTGCAGCGATATTTTCGATGCTTCGGCGAACCCGTTGTTTCCCTGACATGGCAACATCTCACAATGAACATGTAAAGGGTGTTATTTTTAGAGGTATAGAACTTTAAATTGCAATAAAACAATGATGGAATATTCGATTAACATGATTTTTTATTTATTCGAAAGATAATCTTGTGGCATTAGATTTTAAATATGATTTCTGGCATATGACTGCCACGGCTGGCTCGGATGTAGTCCAATCTGGACGTCCAATTTTCGATGACTTTTTCCAACATTTGTGGCCGTATATCGGCAATAATACGGCTAATGTTGTTTTCCAAATGGTCAAGCGTTTGTGGCTTATCCGCATAGACCAATGACTTTACATAACCCCACAGAAAATAGTCTAGCGGTGTTATATCACAAGAGGCCAATTCATAGGTCCAAAACGCGAAATTAGGCGGTCACCAAACTTTCAGTTAATCGATTCTGGCACGAGCTGTGTGACATGTTGCGCCGTCTTGTTGGAACCACAGCTCCTGGACATCATGATTGTTCAATTCAGGAATGAAAAAGTTAGTAATCATGGCTCAATACCGATCACCATTGACTGTAACGTTGTGGCCATCATCGTTTTTGAAGAAGTACGGTCCAATGATTCCACCAGCCCATAAAGTGCACCAAACAGTCAGTTTATCTGGATGTAACGGTGTTTCGACATACACTTAAGGATTAGCTTTACTCCAATTGCGGCAGTTTGGTTTGTTGAGGTAGCCATTCAACCAAAAGTGCGCTTCATCGCTAAACAAAATTCGCTTATGAAAATCGGAAACAACGGCCAACGGCGTTTTGGGCCCATTCAACGAATCTACGCCTTGCTTGATGATCGTTTGGCTTCAATTCTTGCACGAGTTGCATTTTGTAAGCACGGAAACCAAGATCCTTCCGCAAAATCTTCCATAAAGTGGATGGACACAGATCCATTTCCTGTGCTCGATGGCGGATTGACTTATTCGGGTCTTCCTCAATGCCTACGCTCTACAGTAGCAATAGCTTCTTCTGTAAGCACCGTACGGCGTCTCTGGGGATGTGAGTTATCAATTAGAGTAAACGTGGTGCGAAAACGTTCCATGCATGGTTAATCGAATTAACTGCTCTGATGGACGATTTTGTCGACGATAAAATGGAAGCAGTGCGCGATACGTATTCCGCACAGAACCATTATTTTCGAAATAAAATTGCACAATTTGCAAGCGTTGTTCAGGCGTGAGTCTATTCATGATGAATTGCCAAAGCAAAGTGAGAATAAATGAATTGACAGCTGTTGAATCGGTCGCCGTCTTGAAAAGTAATGCCAACTTAAAGTTCTATACCTCGAAAAAAACACCCGTTAGCATCAAATTTTTCCACTAAACTTGTTATTGCTTATTATACTAGGGCGAGAATTACCACCAAAAATTGGAGTTGATGCTCTTAGAGTTGCGATCACCGACTCTGAATTTTGGCAGATTTTTTTTTATAATTTGCAGATATTACTCGTTCGTTTTAAACATGAAAATGTTAAGTTTACTGAATAAATTGACAATGACAGTTCGATGACTAATGAAAAGGCACATTCACAATTATATTCAAAGTAGCCATGTCCCTTTTGCAAAAACCCTTAATAAACGTCAAGCAGTGATTGTCAGGTCACACTAGTCGGTTTTTGTACTTAAAATCTGACAACCACGTTACAATCCAAATACATCTAGTTCAATTTGGAGCACACCCTCTACTATAAATTGAAAGAGGACGAGCATTCTCAATTTTCTAATGGATTTTTGAATTGTTTATTCTGTTTTTCCCACTTCTGTCGTCCTCGTCGCGTTGATGTCGTTGCCGTGTAGCGTCGCGTCGTTCGTTGGTCCTTGTTTGCACTAGCACTACAGAAATAACCGAACATTTCTATTCCAACAGCAAACACACTCATGGGTTTTAACTCGTATTTCAATTTTCTATTTTCAGAGTGATGCAAAAATGGTTTTCGATGTGTGTCAAAGGATGCATGACACGGAACCGTTCTCAGAGGAATTATTGGCTGCTATGAAACGATTATGGCAGGACACTGGTGTTCAGGAGTGCTTCTCACGTAGCAACGAATATCAACTAAATGATTCCGCTAAATAGTAAGTGCTAGAATTTCTTTTTCTCTTATTATAATAGTGGGATAGAAAGAGAGCACAACAGAGGGGTGTGAATAGAATAATAATTTTGCAGAGTGCCCACTTGTCCCAAACTTTGTTTTACCTCGAAGGAGCACGAAATTTAATTAAATTAAAACTTAACAAATTTATTTTGAGATTTAAAAAATTTCATTAAATCAGTTGATGCCGAGTAATACACATCTTCTTCGTCTTCTTTGTTACGCCCCCACCCCCTTTACTGTTCAAAGAGATTTAATTGATTGACATTGATAAATAATCAAATTATTGAAAGTATCTTCGAACTCATTTTGCAAACAGATTAAGGCAAACATTAAAAAGGCACTTGACAAAGTATTTATACGCTTAAGATGATTGAAATGTCAATTTGATTATTATTGATGTTGAATTCCTGCATATGAACATATATATTCGTGTATTGAGCGCTTGGAAGTGAAAATTATGTTCCATGTCAAAGGAGACGACATCATCTGGGATGAGATAATAATAATCATCATCAAAGATATGCAAATCATTCGGAACGTGTTCGATGCCTTGCAGGCCCGATAGTAATCTTTTGAACAAAATTTAATGACGATGAGAGATGATGGATCTGATTTTTATTGTTTTCTTATTGAATAAGAGTTTCTTAAGATGGATTTTCTTTGAATCATTTGTGAATGATATAAGTTTAAGGACATTCTACAGAAGAGAATTATAATTGTCCTTGATGTATGTGTGTGTGTGGATTGAAGGAAACTTTTCCCAAATATTCGATCTAAATCAAAGTTGAATTCAGATTATATTTTGGTAATTCTTAGAAATAAGTCGTTCATGCCTACTAATCAAAATTTGTATCAAAATGAGGTCACATTTAATCTTCTTTAGATAGCAAAATGACAGTTTAGTAAAATATAAGTTATTTGTCTCTTTTTGGATATATGTATGCCCTTATCTCTTATTTGATAATGACAAGGAGTAAATCAGGGATTATGTGACTAAAAATTATAAATGTTCTCCTTGTTTTTTGGTAATCGAGCTAATAGAAGGCAAATAATCCCAAAACTGTGAGTCGCCTTTCATTTGATCCTTTTTCGAAGGGTTTTCTGGCTCTGACACACAAATAGAAACGATAACATTTGTAAAATGATGACGGTATGTAATATCAAGCGGGAAACAGTTGTTTTCATTGTGGTTCGTGCACTGTGGCGTATGAGTAACATTATTTTTGCTTAATTGGAAATAATCAAAACTTGCTTAGTTTTTGAAAAATAGAAAGTTTCTACAAATGTTAAAGTCAACTTTTTTATCTAAGAAAAAACAACTTGACGATTATAACTTGGAGTCTATGTAGATAGTTTTATAATGATGGATGATGATAGGGTTACGAGGGGCTCCGATGGGCCAAGTCCCAAGTGTATTATACTCTTCAACAATTCTTGCATTCATTTTCGTGTGGGGAATTGAGAAAACCTACAATTTTATACCGACGCCGAACGGTTTAATTGGAAAGCGCCTTGCCGCTTCAAATTGATTGATTGAAGTTTTTCTTCAGTTGCTTGCAAGATCAAAGGCTCAATGTTCAATGTTATTGAATCACTTAGACCTCAAGGGTCCATTGTGATACCACTAAAGAAGTTACTCATGGGACATGGGAGTGAGTAATGAACTTAAACAAACCATTTCGTACTTTAAATGAAAATAAATAAAATGTCGCATTTTGTGCCGATCGTTGCCAGTTCACTGGTTTTATCGAAGAACGGATTACCGGGATATTTATTCATTCTATTGAAGAGTGCCGGACATGTACATAGAACTAGTGATGGGCATAATCGAATGATTTCAATAATCGAGAAAATAGTATTTGAATGATTTGAATAATCGAATGATCATGGTGAAAATTTTAAAGTTTACAGTGCACAATGAGCTATTTTACAGGTACCTATAATAATAGTGACGGTCATTCGTCAATAGACCTGCCTTAAAAAATACCCTCTCAGATGGTAGGTACCGACCTGGGTTTATTGTTCAATTTCATTTTAGAAACATTTTTAAAAATACCCTGTTATTCTTCTTAGCTATAAACAATGTTCCGTATTCATTTTTTAAACACTAATTCGCAAAAATTTCTACCAATCATGTACATATATAAAAAAAAGCAAAGAATCTCCAAATACAAATTTTTGTTTGCCTTTAAAAAAGTAAATAAAAATCATAAACAAAATTCCATTGCAAAGATTTGCAAATTTAACTAGAAATAAAATCGTCATTCGAATTGAAACTTAAAATAGTCATCATTCGATTTGTTTTTATGCGAATACTAATAATCGATTCTTTTCATTCGAGTACTATTTTCATTCTATTACTATTTTCATTCACTTACTATTTTCATTCGAGTACTATTTTCGTTCGATTACTATTTTCATTCAATTACTATTTTCATTCGAGTACTATTTTCATTCGATTACTATTTTCATTCAATTACTATTTTCATTCGAGTACTATTTTCATTCGAGTACTATTTTCATTCGATTACTATTTTCATTAAATTACTGTTTTCATTCGAGTACTATTTTCATTCGAGTACTATTTACATTCGAGTACTATTTTCATTCGAGTACTATTTTCATTCGATTACTATTTTCATTCAATTACTATTTTCATTCGAGTACTATTTTCATTCGATTACTATTTTCATTCAATTACTATTTTCATTCGAGTACTATTTTCATTCGATTACTATTTTCATTAAATTACTATTTTCATTCGAGTTCTATTTTCATTCGAGTACTATTTTCATTCGAATGATTTTTCATTCGATTATTAATAATCGATTATTCATTCGAATACTAATAATCGATTATTTGCATTCGAATGATAATAATGGTCATTCGAATACTAACAATCGTCATTCGATTTTTTTTTCATTTGAGATTTTAATTTTGAAGAGTAGTAGTTGTAGCAGGGATTGAGAAATCATTCGAATGATTTCAATAATCGAATGATCTCGAATGATTGCCATAATCGATTAAATCGATTATATCATTCGAATGATCCCATCACTACATAGAACGTGTTGAACTGTTTCCTCTTCCTCCTCGTCCATGCAGCTTCTACAGAAGTCGTTTGCATAGATCCCTCGCCTCAAAGCATGTCTAAGTATGCGGTAGTGTCCTGTTATGACTCCAATTATAGATTATATTTTATCTGCTCTGGGAAATCAAGCCTTTTGACCACTTCAGGTCTATGCTTGGCCATATTTGTTTAGTTGCTAGGCAGGTGGTTCCCTATGACCATCTAGCATTTGTTGATTCTAGAAATTTAGAAGCATGAATTGATCGTTCGAATTAATTTCGAAAACATCTTAAAACCTGGTTCCGTGCCCTTTAATAGTTCAGGTAATGTATAAATTACAGGTAGTTGCACCTTTCCTTCTGCGCAGCACGTCCCGGCTGGCTCATTTTTGAATTCATCCATAGCACCTATTGCCTTTTGAATTAGCATAATAGGTATTCAACATCGGGTCATAGTCGAATACTAGATGTAGAATTGACTGATAGTTAAATCGATGTGCCCCCGTTTGCATTGTTGTTCATTTACTCTTAGTCTTTTAAATGTAAGTCGGCGTGATAGGCTTTGTTTTAATCTTCTGTGTTAATCTTACACCGTGCCATGCTCTCACATGAACCAATAGATATTGTCTTGCTGGATTTCTTCTGCGTTTTTTAAGGCTCTTGCATTCTGCATTGTGCATGGCTGTAGCGTTACATGTTTAACAGTCAAAAGTAGCCTCTTGTAAATGACACTACTGCGATCAATGTACAAACAATAAAAATCGATAAAAATTTTGGTGAAAACTGAGTAACAATGTGATACAGCTACTTTAAAGTAGGGGTTAGTGCATGGAATGTGAAAATTAAGGACTAAATGTAATGTTTTTAATGCCATACCTACGCCAACATAATAACAAAATATCTAAAAAATGCACAAACAATTTTTTCTAGAATGCAGCGGTGCGGGTGCATAACTTCACAGGTCATAACTTCACATGGGTCATAATTTCACCTTTAGTGGGTTATAATTTCACTTTTTTTGGGTGAAATTGTTTCCCACCTTAGGTGAGCAATAATTTCACCTGAAATTTGGGTGAAATTATTTCCCACCTATTTAGTCATTCCACGGCACAGAGAATCAGGTCCCGAAGTCAGAAGTCCCGAAAATGGTTTCGGGACTAATGACCCACTATGGTGCGTCATAAGTGCCGAATTTTATTTTGAGACCACTAACCAACTATGTTGGGTCATAAGTCCAGACATTAAATTCGGGGTTTCTGACCTTCGCGTTAAGTTTTAAACATTTTCTAAAACAATAAATTGAGTGGACAGTTTTTACATATTTTCAATGTTTTTTCAGTGCATAACGGTTGAAATATACCGCATGCTCTAAGTCTATGTGACGTTAAGGAAACTTTTTCCAATGCAAACCGCAAACGATCTTCTAAACTTTGGTATTCGGTAAGTTGAGAGTAAGGCAAGCAAACTGTACTTGAATCCAGTTTCATCTTATTGCACCTTTTTGTCATCTAAATCTAACTGAGCTGTTTCAATGACATTAACAGCTCCTTCGGAAAGACATTTTTTATTGATGGGATGTTCAGTGTCCTTGCATCATGTGAATGCAGACGGAAGCACTATTTTTCAATTCTATTTTTCAATTCCTATCAAGAAAACGTATTCATTATTGAGTTTTTCAATACTAAACCTTAACTCAACAATCAGTCTTAAAAGTTTTAGAAAATTGTATTACGAATTTTGAGCTTGAACCAACAAATGTAGCAGGCACAATTGCTAGCGAGCGAAGCGAGCGGAAAAATTTTGCCCAAAAGAGAATCAATTTGGGGT
Source organism: Sphaerophoria taeniata (assembly GCA_943590905.1). Taxonomy (NCBI): domain Eukaryota; kingdom Metazoa; phylum Arthropoda; class Insecta; order Diptera; family Syrphidae; genus Sphaerophoria; species Sphaerophoria taeniata. The sequence continues at coordinate 49,713,529 of OX016540.1, forward strand.
GTGAAAATAAAAAAAATTCGCGCGAATTTTTTTTATTTTCACACCCCAAATTGATTCTCTTTTGGGCAAAATTTTTTCCGCTCGCTTCACTACCAATCAAAACAAATTGATTTTGAACGTAACAGATCGTCATCATGCTCGAAATGAATCATTGCACTGCAGCACCTGCTTGCCAGATACTAGTATGCATTACAAGATGTGTGGTGGTTGCTTTTCCAAATTAAAGAAAACGGCAACAGCTTTGAAAAATGAATTGCTCTCTCCATTTTTTCGATAAAAAGTAAATAAAAATGGTTATTAATTAGACTTTTTTGTAGTTGTAGTTAGTTAGTAGTTCGGAAATTCAGCTTTCAAGACTCTGAAAATAATAAAAAATTGCGCCAGAGTAATGCAGTTTTTGGTAGACAAATTATGTATAAGTAAATAATACAAAATGATAATTTCTTGCAACTGTAGTAAAAAGTGAAATTATATCCCAATTTGAGTGGGACATAACTTCACAGAGAAGTGAAATTCTGGCCCACAAAAAAGTGAAGCTAATTCCCACCTTCGATGGGACACAACTTCACCCGAAGAAAGTGAAATTATAACTCACTAGAGGTGAAATTATGACCCATGTGAAGTTGTGACCCGTGAAGTTATGCACCCGCACCAATGCAGCATGCACTCTTAACACTTGTAAGTTCGAAGACTCTTTGGTATGTGCTCGACTAATTTGGGATATAAAATCCTCTTAGCTTTTTCTTTTTTAGGAAGTCACTCAATTTTTCTTTTCGGACGGAAGTAACATTCGTTCAAACATTTTTAATTGTGTTAGAAAGCGGATTTCGAAAATATGAAATCGAAAATCGTATTCGAAATTTGAAAAAAATTGGCAATCGGCAATTAGAAACCGTTAATCGAAAAAATCAAATTGGTATCCAGAAACCAGAAAAAAATTAAACTTCCGCCTGGTTGTTGTACATTTTTTACTTTTAAATTGGCAAACATGGCGGGGTTTACAACCCGAGTTGTAATGATTGAAATAAACTTACCGAAAGACCAATTGCCAACATTTCAAACACAATTTTGTATTTTTAAGAATAACTTAATTTCTTCACTCTTAAAAATTCACGAAGCAGAGGTATGGGATGCTTGCGTTCGGTTGACGTCGTTGAGGTCATAAAACGTTTACAGGTTTTTTTTTTTTTTGTTGTAAACAATCGGATAGTTGGAGAACTGTTATGCTCATTTGCAAAAATTTGAATGCGTTATAATAATATCGCAATGTTTACCAAAAGACTTAGAAATTCCTAGCAGAAAGCAATTTCAAGTTCGACTTGTTAAAACCTTTATAACGATGTTTCATTTGAGCTCATTTGCATTTCATGGAATTTTATTGAGTTTCTTCTTTCCAATTGTCCGAACTATTCGCTTGGCTGTTTATGGTCATTTATTAAAGCTGCTTTTCTTGCTTTTTGAATAAAGCAAAAACTTAAATTTACATAAAATAGTTCAAAAGTATAACAAAACCTAAAAAAAACTTAACTTAAAAACTTTTACACCAAGTTTTTTGCAGACACTGTTCAATCTAAACGCACAATTATCCATTTAGCGCCATATTTGTTTCCATAGTTTTCACTTATCTTAATTTTTACAAACAAAAAGTAAAGTAACGACGTCAACGAACGGCGACATGTCTGTCACTCATTTCAATTATTAAATGTTACTGGAAACGTTTGAGTCTTGCCTCAGAGCGAGCCACGGTTCCTATTCGTCCCTAAGTGTCAATTTAAAATTCAATGGTGACTCTGGGATGTACGTTGAATTCACTTTGTAGACCAGTTCCCTTGAATTGTATTCCACTTTGTACTTCCGGAATATCTGATGAGAGAAAAAAAAAATACAGAGTCATCATTTTCATTATGTAGTCATTGTCATCAGTGCTCCTCTGTTATGAAGCTGGTGATGATGGCAGAAAAAAAACACGTACCTTTGCCAAAATCGTATTTAATTCAATTTCTGCAAATCTCCGGCCAACGCACATTCGTCGGCCAAACCCGAATGGCAAACTCACAAAGGGGTGAATTTTCTGACCAGCATGCGGACAAGTGACGCCTACATAATTCCCAAAAGTACCCAAATTCACATATTCAGCAACAACATCAACACAGTGAAAAAAATAAGAAAAAAGGGTGAATTGAAAAAAATGAATTGGAATTAACTGCGAGAATTTAGTTGCTATGGAAGGGTTATGGAGAGAACTTCATAAAATACTCACTCGGCTCGATTTGCTTCATCCAGCGTTCGGGCATGAAACGCTTTGGCTCCGGGAAATATGCTGTGTCGTTGGACACCACCAAATGTGGAAATATCACATGGGTCTGCAAAAAAATGAAAAAAGGAAGAAATTGAAACAAGAAACAAGGGATCGACATTAATATGGATATACAGAGTCGAGCGATGTTGGGTTGTGGAGGGAAAATGAGAGCATCATCTTTTTTCAACAGAAACACAATTCGAGAGACGGTAACGACTCTATTCTGCCTCTCTGGTAATAGGATCCATGGGATGTGAGAAATGCTTATGTGGGCTAAGACATAAAATAGTATGTATTTGCCTTTTTTGGCATGGCTTCTCGACTTGAAGTTTATGATATTCATTTTTTGGACGACACGGAATTACCTTCTTAAATTGTAGTCTTACATTCTTTTCTTAAACACGAGTCCTTTTGTCTTTTCCACGGTGTATTGGTAACAGAACGAAATCAAATAGGGTAGAGAAGTTTGTGAAGTCATGTGAACGTAATAAGGAGGTTCCTTAGGATGATGGAGAGCCATCCAGACAAAAAATACTTGAACCTCTTCGTGGAGGGTAGAAAATTTAGCATACGATGATTTTTTGTTTAAGGTGAAATGAAGTGCAATTTGCTAAAAGAGGTATCCTTTTTACTGTTTTCGTTCGACAGGCTATCATTTTTGTGTGAGAAAAAGGTCGAAACACATTGCGATGGGGCAAATTGTCTGGAAAAGCTCTTCTTCTTAAACGAATTTATAAAATCACTTTACAGGAGGATTAACTTTGTTGAATGCAGTCCTATTGCAGTATGTTAAAACAGTTTTTGAACGCGGCGTGGTTGACAGCTGGAAAACAGGGCGTGGTACTTTTAATATATTGAAAATATCTTCGCAACCTTTCTTGTGATGAGTCACTCGATTGCGAGTCTGGAAAAGAGCACAACCATTCGTGTCGTTAAAGTTTTCAATTAGTCACAGAAAAATCGATACCGCTGACGGCGATGATTTGACGTTTCGATGGGAGGTGGGAACAAGTATTGGAAAATGCATAGTTTTCTTTCTCTTTTTTTTTTTTTGTTGCCTTGTGAGCACAGAATAATTCATTATTCATTCATTCGCAATGCTTTTCCCACGACAATAAATAAACAAGAAAAAAAATACACAGTTTACCCTCCCTCTCCATTTTGTTTGCCTTTTCTTCTTCCGTTCAACCTTCATGGTATATTTTTTCAGGTGACTGTTATTTATTTAAAAACAAAAAAAATCATGAAAAATAAAACAGGATGCTGTTAAAACAATCATAAAATTGTGGACCTCAGCAATGCACAATTCAGAGTTTTGATACTTCGATTTCTTCTTCTGCTTTTTATTTTTTGATCTGGAAAACTGAACAAAAAGAAATTTCTCCCCCTCGAGGAAGAAAGGACTCATTTTAATTTTAAGATTTTTCCTTACCACTATCGATAGAGCATTTCGGTATTCATTTTGCTTGTGCATTCGCAATGTGCATTTTGTGCTTTTATTTTTTAATTAAGCCAAAACGTAATGCTATTTATTGGCATTCGTAACCGGGGGTCTTTTGATTTCATGGTCATGACTCATGAGACTCTATTCAAGAATATTTAATCAAGAATGCATAAAGGAGCAGAACGAAGACTTTGATTGTAAATTAAGTCGACCTCAAGAGAAATAATGAAGACAGAGAAGTCTAAGAGTTTTTTAAGAATATATCCTCTTATTTTCAAAGAAGAATGGTGCCTACGCTGCGCTCGATGACAATGGTACTCCATTTTTTAGGTCTTTTGAGAAAGCTAACCTTTACGCTGCATTTCTACGCTGCCAGAGAGTATCATGATTCCCCCAGTTCTTGAGCGCCTCAATGACAAATCCTCTTTCGTAATCGTGCTATTGCGAGAGTACTAAAAAGTCTCAACATACATTAATCCCGCTGGTCCAAATGGTATCCTCGCCATTGTTCTAAAGAGGTGTTTTTCAACGCTGTCAAAAAACCCTTCCGCAAGTTTTATCATCTATCTTTTTGTGCTGGGCCCGTTCCAAGTAGTAGGAAAACAGCATTTGTCCACCCAGTTTCTAAATAAGGTCTCATCGACATATGGAATATATGGCAAGTATTGAATTCGTAGTAAAACTTGAGATTTCGATCAAATATGTCATTACGATGATAGAGAAGCCGAAAAAAGTGGGTCTGGCGATTCCGTCCGTCTGTCTGTTTGTCTGTAATTCGGACTTGCAGCCTTAACTACTGGTCCGATTAACTTTAAACTTGAAAATTAGAGATTTTAGCGAATTTGCGTGGGTATTTTTTTTTTTTTTTTTCTTAAAGATCAAAACTTAGGGTAGCCACCGTAAAAAATTTTCAGCCAAAGACCAAAAGTTTCAATTTTCTCAAAAACGGCTCCTACGATTTTTTTTAAACATCTTTGTAATTTTTTTTCGGAACACTGATGTATTTTATGTAAAACTAGCTTACCCGTGCCCTCTTTGATGGGCAAAATAAAGTTTCTTTGATAGAACTCTCCATTTAAATTATATTAAATACAATTTTTTGTTACTTATAAAATACAAAATTTATTCTAAAACTTTAACATAAACATTTTTTGTTTTTCCTTCTTTAAATAAAAAAAAATAAATAGAGTGGCGCGACAGCTCTTGAAGAGCCAAGGCTTCAGTGGCTTACTCTCATCAACAATTCTCTGAGTGCGTGTGAAGAATTGAGGGGACCTACAATTTAACGCCGATTCCGAACGGCAAAGTTGAGAAGCACTTTTAAATGACAGATTAATACTCTTGGAAGATTTGTCAGGTCTTCGCAAGAGGCAGTGTCCGTGAAAGATGAAATAAAAACTTGGCCTGAGTAGGACTCGAACCAACGACGTTCTGCTTAGCAGCCAACGCACTTACCAACTAAGCTACGGGCATTTATTCTTTAGTATCAATAAATAATGACGATGGTTTTCCCACACGCGAACATGCAACATACAGCTGTCCGTGAGAAAAAACTATATTTTCTAGATTTATGCCACAAATTTCCATTGATTGACCTTGAGCCTTGTTTATAGTCATTGCGAAAGCCAAATCGGATATTGTAACCGTTTGAAATTGAAAGGTAAATCGGGAGGAATCATTGGGATTCTAGGAATTAGAACGTCTTCACCTTTACCTTGCAAAATTTTTGCTTCGATGATAGAACTGTTTAAACGTTTCACTGCAAGTCTTGTTCCATTACAAAGTTTCGGCTGACTAATGTTTCGAAGCAAAATGATAGGAACACCAATTTTCAATCTCAAATTATGTGGTGGCAAGCCAGACAAATCAATTGAGTTCAAAAACTCGGTAGGATAGTTCACGACATCATCCTCGTTAACAATACTATCGATTGATTTGAAGGACACTAACTCGCCGGGTATTTCACTTTGAATCGACCAATTCAGTTCAGTGACTTCCTGGTTGGTACCTGCCAAAATAGCTCTATCGCTCAACCAATCGTGGTTTAAATAATTTGAAGCAATATTCGGGAAAACACTCTTCATTAATTCTTCTTTGCTTTGTATGATATTGCAAAAATTTTGTGGAAATGTTATCATACCAGTTAAATTTTCTACAGGCATTGTTCCATTCCCAATAGCCAAGAGTTGTTTTGAAAATTCCGCTGCAGTTGGATCATTTTGCAAATACACTCGAACATTTGTCGTGAGGTGCAATTTTTTCACATGAATTCGATGATTTCAAACATGCATTAATTTCATCAGCTGCAGTAGATCGAGGTATTATCGGTAGAGTTTGTCTAAAATCACCAGATAACAACACCAAAGCACCGCCAAATAAATTTTGATTACATCGAAGATCTTTCATGGTTCGATCAAGTGCCTCCAAGGATTTTTTATGCCCCATTGTGGACTCATCCCAAAAGATTATTTCACATTTCTGCAAAACTTTGGCCATTCCTGATCTCTTTGAAATCTTGCATGTTGTTGCTTCAATGGAATTAACATTCAAAATTTCAGTGAAGAATGTGCAGTTCTACCACCATCCAATAGTGTAGCTGCAATGCCAGACGACGCCAATGCTAACGCTAATTTGCCTTTCGATCGTATTTCTGCTAAAATCAAAGAGATTAAAAACGTTTTTCCAGTGCCACCAGGTGCATCCAAGAAATAAAAACCACCATTTCCGCTTTGAATGGCTTGCATGATTGAATCATAAGTTCTTCTTTGTAATTCATTCATTTTGGGCACCTCTTGTAACCGGATAAATTTCAAAGAACGGAAATAGATAACCGATTTTTTATATAAAAAGTTCTCCCACAACCGCACGCTCTCATAACCGGACACGGACACCAATTTTCATAACCGCCATAGAATGTGGCGTCTCCCTTGAACGGACAAAACACATCTCTGTATGGCGTTGTATAGTTTTTGCGTCGTGTTGCGTGTGCCTGAGCGTTGAGCATGCAGCATGCAAAATGTTAAGGAAATAAGATATTTACAGTCTTACATACTTTGTTATGTTCTACCTTTTTCTCTTCTTCACTATTTCAAAGAAACGGAAAAAATGTGAACTTTCCGCAAATTAATCAAAATCCATAAGTCTATTGGATGCTATTGAAAGGGCATGGAATCAAGAAGGTGCAACAATGATAAAAAAAAGTTTTATTCAGACAAAACAATCTACAACTTGATTACGAAGATTGGTTGCCTAAAGACGAATTGCCGTTGTCCACAATTGCTGAAACTTTAAAAACAATGAATAGGGCTTTTGCAGACGGTAATGTAGACGGTAATTATTTGCGAAGACGATAACCTTGAAAGTTTATGCGTTGACGGTCTGGATGAAGCAGAAAACCATGAAATTGATTCCCAAGAAGAAGCAGATTCCGATATGTTTGATAATAACCCGTTAAAATCTTATGAAGAGGCCCATAGCGAAATAAGGAGATTAAAAAAACTTTTCGTTAGAGAAAAATGATTTAAAAGCATTTGGTTTATTGGCCGATTGGCTGAAAATATGCCATTTAGTAACCAATATGTGCGCCAAACTAAGATTTCTAATTGTTTTAGCAAAATCATCGATTGTACTTACGTGAATCTTGTGAATCTTTGTTTAAGACTCTCAATATGAACGAAATACATTAAAAACTAATCCCAATAACACTTCTATTGTATGCATCTTAAGGAATGTAGATTTGTTTGTTCCCTTAACCGGACATCTTCCATAACCGGACAAATTTCTCGGTACCGTCAGTGTCCGGTTATGAGAGAGTTCACTGTACTTATCTATGTATAAATCCCCATTAGCATTGCAAAGCGAACCTGTCATGTACAATTGAATGACAAAAAAATGTCAAGTATAAATTTTCTTAAAAACGAATAACAAAAATGTCAATCATAATTTTTTTTTTTCGATAAGAAAAAACTATTTGACGAAAATATTTGAAATAATTTTCATAAAAAATTGAGTATTCGTATATTGATATATTTTACTGAAGTGAGAAAAGCATTGTTTCTTAACATTTGAACCATTTGTGATTTGAACAACATAGTTTTTTTTTGTTATTAACCTTCTTAAGTTATTTCTCTTTAGTTTAAACCAAAAATTTAGAAAATCGGTCAACCGGTTGTCAATTTGAAAAGATAACATAAATTTAACGAATTAGTCTTTTATATATATAGATAATATTTTTTCATTGCTCCAAAACGGTACTGTTTTCTTTTTTTTTTTTTTGTTATAAGATTTTCTCGAGAAATAATAGTCAGATCAGCGTAACAGGCCGACTCCACTAGAGATAATTTCTCTCAGAATACTCATCCTGACATGAAAAGTCTAATGGAGTCGCGTTGTAACAACAACAAATGAAAACTTGGCTTTAGACTTTTCATATCAGGATGAGTATTCTGAGAGAAATTATCTCTAGTGGAGTCGGCCTGTAAGGTACGTATACATTGCTCAAATAATATTTTGTGTTCAAAAACATAAAAAATATTTTTTGTTGTTTTTTTCTAAGTTCATGGAAACGCTGATAAATACCCATCTTAAGAAATATCTCGAAGATTGATAGCTTCTTAATGACCGGTAGTAAAGCAGAACAGTGGTGCAAGTCCTTACATTGTTTTGAAGAAAGCAAGATGGATCCACGCGGCATTTGATAATATCAATGATGCCGATCTTGATGTTTTATCGAAAATGTGTGCTTTCGGTATCGATAAGCCCTTCCTTCGATTAGAAACTTTTTTTTCAAACCATATTCTATATCTATACAAGTATCAGACGGCTCCGAGTCTGAAATCTACAACATAAATGCTAGTGTTCCCCAGGGTTCCGATTTGTCTCCGACTCTCTTCCTTTTACTCTTACGAATGTTTCTTTGTCCGCAACTTCTAGTTTAAGAAATTGTTTCGCTGACTATAGTACCCTAAGTTGTGAAAAGTGTTTATGTTTCCTGAGACGGTGAATGATGAACGTTTTCTCCCCTCCTGATCTGGCTATAACATATATTCTACTCAACGTTGCCAGATTTTTTTTGTGCCAAGTCGGGATTTTGGAGCTTTTTGAGTGAAAACGGCGGGATTCTTCCGTCGGAAGCGGGACGTATTAAAAAAACGTATGTAATCAAAAGTTTTCCCATATTTATCTTTTTATTTGAATTAAAATTAAGTTTACGTGATAAAAGATAGCAAAAATATCCAAAGGAAATGTATTTTAATAAAAATACAAATTTTTTTTAATCAGATAGATAAAATAGTCTTATTCATAAGAGTGAGCGTTACAAAAAGCAACTTAGAATAATTTATTTACAAGAGAGTTGCTTATTTGTGATATTTCCGTGAAGATTTTACTCCTTTTAAAATTTCCTTTTTCTCTTTAATAGAGATGAAGCACTTTTTACAGGATAGCTGTAGATTTAACTGGATGAGTAATTCTGCTTTCATTAAAGCTACGGAGCATTTATTCTGGCATCCTATCATTTTAAATTCATCTGGGAAAAAACGCGTTTAGGAAAGCAGTTTGATGTTGGGATACATGATAATATGAAAGACATTAGTCTAAACATATTCCTGGTACTGGTATCTTTTTTTGGATACTGTTGAAAAAGCTGTGGTGTCATTTCTGTGCGGTAGTGGCAGTGGTGTCTTTGCAGTTTCTCACAAGTACGTCCAAGGATGATTTTAAAAAGTAAAATTCTTCATACAAGTTATCTACCGAAACATCGCTTGTCAATTTTACTAAAGATACAGCATTTTCAATCATGTCAAAACTAACTTCACTTTCCAGGTTTAAAAATTTAAGTCTAGACAAAATATTTGTATGTGAAAAATCATAGCGTTTGTGTAAATAGGTATAGTTGGCAATTCGTATACAAAATTTTGAAGTATTCGATGTATTTGGTCCACTCAGATTCAACCAATTTATTTAAAATTCTGTTATTGCACTATCGTTTCCATGAGACTCTTTTTTTAATGTAACAAAAGTACTCATCACATTGTGAACGAAATGCCAGTAGGCTAAAGTTTAAGTTTCCTCTGCTTCAGAGCGAAAAATCTTTTCAATGGCTTTCGGAGATGATTCTTGCTTATAAAAATAGCTTTAATTAAAGCAAAGCGAAAAAAGCAAGTCGATATGGCAGAGAATTTTAATTTTGTGGTAAGAAATAGTCTAGTAAATTATTAAAACAAATATACAAATATCAAATTCCTGAATATTAAGTGCTCAATTGCATTTCAATTAAATCAGAGTTCATAAAATTTTCAAAGCTAAATTTGTTCAGAGCGTGTTCAGCATTCTCTGAAGATTCAGGTTGAGTTATCCCCGAAAAGCGGGACTGAGCCTGTCCCGCTCGGGACATTGAATTTTGATTTAAAAATCGGAACGTCTCGCTAAAAGCGGGACGTCTGGCAACGCTGATCCTACTGGATAAATGGTCTACTAGTCCACTCTTCGATGGCATACAAAAAAGAGGGTTGAGAATGATTTACTGACAGAAACATCATAGCGTTTCGTGTCTCTCTTTGCTTCATCATTACATCTACGGTCAGTGTTCTTGTGAAATTGCAAGTTGTTTTACTTCTCTTCATACTGTCAAGTACAGAGATTCATTCCTTAGCAGTACGTCGCTAATGTGGAAATTCTGCTTTTATCTCTCATCGCAGTATTCAAGAATTCAAGCTACTCTCCTTTGATTATTATAGTAATACATATTACGGAATGCGGCTCTTGCTTGCTCCAACTAATGAGAACAGTCATTAAAAATTCGTCCCATGAATCAAATATGAATCACATATACTTCATGATGAATCATATATTATTCATTATAACAAAAACACACATAGCTCACGGACGTGGCAAATACTATATCAAAACTGAGAGTGTTATTCTAAACAACAACAAATTCTTATTTAAATTGAATAATTGAATTCAGACAAGGTTCTCAATCTGGCCCGCTTCATAAAGTATAAAAAAAAACCAAGAACATTTTAACCAGAACAACCATTTTTCATTTCCCGTTCAAGCCATTAAATCAGTTTTAATTTTAAACTTTTTTCCTACCAAATTCAAACTAAAAAACTTTTTGTCAAAGCAATTTATTTATAATTCTGAGTTCCTACATGCTTAACCAAAAAAATTTTCTTCATCCCGAAAAGGTCGCATTGAATTGATGATTTCCTCTCAAGCCCAGAGTCGATGAAAAAAGAAAATTTTCATTAATTTCTGTGTCTGCGTTCTTTAATGCCAAACCAATATAGCACGAAAAAGTAATAAAAGCAAAAGGAAAAAAATCCATCAAAAACTTATGGTTTTCACAATAACTCCTGTCAGATTGCACCAGTCTCGAGGAAAGATTAAATGCAATCCTTGAATGATTCTCAATCCGAATGCAATGGTAACACACCCCCATACCCGTATATGTAGAAAATAACGAATTTAAACTCACCCCCTTTGGAACATGGTATCCACCAATGACCGCATCCGATTGAAGACTCCTACCGTTCGCAATAACCACGGGATACATTCTATTTATACAAAAAGAAAATAAAGGACACACACACACACGTTTACAGCACAAACCTCAGTGTCTCCTTTATGCATGCCCGCAAATATGGCATTCGCTCCAAGACATTTTGATTTATTTCCGCCTCTCGTTGAGGAAATATTGACTTAAGCTCTTGAAAAAGTAATTCCTGTTTATCGGGATTCTTGCTCAGCTGATAGATTGTCGAAGAGGCTGCCACTGAAGTCTACAAAAATGAAAAATCAAAAATTTCCTGTCCACAAAAACAATTTCGCTCACTCAAACCGTATCGACTCCAACTAAAAACAAATCGAGCGCAAGTATTGCGGCCAATTTACGATTGCCAGTCTTATTGACAATTCGTTCGACAATCGAAATATCGGCTTCATCTCGAATAGCCGACCCCAGCGCCTTGTCCATCGTCAAACTGATGTTCTTCATGCAAATTCTGTGGGTTCGAGAGGCGAAACGGAAGACAGAAATGATTATAACCAAACATTTCAATTTTGTTCGAAAATGTAAAAAAAAAAAAAAATGTATACAATATCGACTCACTCTGTAAAACTGTCAAGAGCCGAAACGAAGGCACGATAGGCTTTGGTCGGATAGAAACGCCAAATTGGCATTCGCAGTTCAAGTTCGGGCACTGCCCAAAAGAACGTATTGATTGCATTGATTATTTTTTGAGAATCCTCATTTCCGTCGGGCGATAGACATCCGAGTCGGGTGTCCAACGATACTCGACCGACAGCTGAAAGAAAAACGTTGCACTCAAAAATTGTGTTTTTTTTTCCCTCATCTATACAACTTTGGTTTTGCGGTTGAGGAGGATATGAATTGCAGTTTTGATTGCATTTTGGGAATGTTTAGTGGTGGGGGAGGGGAAGAGTGTTGTGCAGATGAAAAGAAAAAAATTGATTACATTCAAGTGCCCATTTGTAGAGTTCGTGCAGGAAGTTTCCGGGTAGCTCGTCATTTTCATTGCGCATCTCATGGATTCTGTGTGAGGGGGAGGTTAATTACATTATTTTTGGTGCAAAGAAAGAATAAAAAATTTACCTTGTCATAAATTCCGTTGCAATTTCATTAAGTGGCGGAATATATTTCTTTGCTATGTTTGGCTGCAGCAGAATGTGTTGAACGTCCTGGCGAAATTTTTCCCAGTTTTTTCCATGCCTTTTTTTAATTTTGTGAAATGTTGTTCGTTTGTATTGTATTCAAAATATTTGCTTATTTTTTGTAGAATTGTTTTGTAACTTACACTCCAATCAATCCAGCAACATCACCGAAAAAATCTCGACGTAGGTGTCCTTTGTAGTGCTTGAGTGATGGCATTGAGGGTCTGTGGAATTTTAAAGATTGAAATGTTTTATTTACTCGATAAATTTTCGATATTGCATTTTTCAGCGGAAGATTTTTAATTATTTTGTCAATATTATTGGAATGTTTGTGTTTTGAAATGTGAAGGTCACTTTAATGTTTTCTAGTTCAATTCTCACAAACATAAAGAGGGTTCTTCAACAATCCTTATATGATCTGCAAAGAGAAAACATTTACTATTTCGAAGACTTCACAGTGTATCGTTTACAATTAAAATAAATAAAACGGGTCCTAAGTGACTACCTTGCGGTACACCTGACTTGATGTCAAAGTTTTGAGCAAGAGTTTCTGAATTTTAAGATCTATCAAGACAAAAAGGGGTCCATTTAACGAATCCTGTAGGAAAGCCATATGAATTCAATTTAAACTTGATAGTAGTATGCTGAAGTTGATCAAACGCGTTGGGAAAATCAGTCTAGTTGTTGTCAAGTATTTCAAGACAATGGTTTTGATAACCGGAAGTGGCTTTCTCGCAGTTTAGTTGCGTAGATAGCAAAACCCTCATGTCTGTTGGTTCGAGAACTCACCAATATAATTTTTCGACAGATCCAAATAAGGAGGAATGAGCTGAACGATACGATACTGCTTTCTGAAAATTACTTTTGCACAGGCCCATAATGGTCATTAAGAAACTCAGACTGCATATTTTAAAACTGTTTGGCAACTTAAAAAGTATCACACATTTTTTATCGATATTGTTACCATTTTTTCATTGAAAATTTTTTTAAAATCATCAAATCTTTCACTAAATTTTCTAAACGATTTGCAACAAGAGCTTCGAGCATCCCATGCTCATTTTGCACATAATCAATTTTTAGTGTTAGATTTCATAGACCATAAAAATCGTTACATAAAATTTAGCAGCGAGTGTCTTTCCAACCCCAAACGCCAAAGTATCAGTTAATATTTTTTTGTTAATGATATGTTTTGACTGTCTTCAATTTTGACAATGTCAATGTCAGATTAATTTAAATACAAAGTGGAAGAGACAGCGAAATTATCTGATAGGAGTTTTATTTTTATATTCTCTTTGACATTTGCCTTTTTATTACCTGTCAGGTTGTCTTCTACCCCCTCCGCTCCCAAAGGAAATAATAAACATTTATTGATCTACATACAACTGTAAAAAATAAAAACAAACTATTTCTGCTGCGTGCAGACAGTCTGGCACTAACGAAAATAAACAACAAAACTGACGGCGGCAGCACCATTAATTTTAACAACTCTGAATGCTTCTATTGTTATAATCCGTTTGAATATGATGCGACAACAACAATCGATGCTAGCGATACCCAAAGACGTCGACATAGAAAAATCGTTAAATTGAAATAATAAGTTTAATTGGGTATTTCGTATTCCTACAAAAGGACAGTACACAAATTGTATACTGAATAAAAGTTTCTACAGTGGATGCTGACAACATTGGCAGGCTATTAATTTTCTTAGGACTTCATCAATTATAATCAATTGTTGACTGTTATTCGTTTTAGAAAATTGGAATCACTTTAAAAATGAACTTTTTGAATTTTCTTAATTTTGTGAGTCATTGTGAATGTTCAAATTGTTATGGCCCTCACTGTAATCAAACAATCGATTGTGTTTCTCTCTGTTGACTCATGCTCGTTGACTCTTTTTTTTCGCCATAGCTCGTTGAAACAGACTTTCGGGTGATATGACAATTCAACGGCGTCATCTCTGCTTAACTCGTAGAGGTAGGTCGATTCATCTCCATTGAAATTTATGATGCGGAACACAAAATCTCGCAGCCGATGACGGCGATGATGATAATGATGCTGCCCATCAGTTTTGGACTTTTTTTTTATTTTTCGTACAGCAAACAATTTCATTCATCGAGAGCCGCTTGCCATTAATATGCTAACGAACGAACGGATCAGGCGAATTAGCATCTGTTTATCAGCTTGAACAAATATTTCACATCTTGCGGTTGTGATTTATGCAGGACAATAATATAAGTATTTTTGGTTTTGATTTTTTTTTTTCAGCTGATTTTTGTTGTGGTTATTTCAGAAATGTAAATTGAGTCAAGGTCGTGTTGGATAGCGGAAAAAGAATTTGCGAAAATCTTGTTCTCTTTAACTTTTGCTTTTTTGTGTTTTTTTATTCTTTTTGAGGCGCGTTTGAAGTTAATATATTTGATTTTTGGCAAATACGATATTGGATAGTAAACAAATACAACTTAGCTTATGCAAATAACCAAATTGAAAATTAAACAAGAAATTAGATAAACAAGTTGTTCAGGGAAATAGATTTGGTGATTCTTGTTTGCTGATGAGATCAACAGTTTCCTGAATATTTGTGATTTTTTTTAAAGCAATAATTGCAGGCTTTTGTTTCTTTAAATTCATATTTCACTTTAAATCTAAATATTTCAAAAAAATGTAGAGTAGAAATATAAGGTCACTACGGCGTATGTGGAACCAGTTTAATTTTTTTTTTCAACACAAAATTTGAATTAATTTCTTGCAGCTTCAAATTCTGTGTAGCATAAAATTCTCTCAGAATGACGCCGATTCCCAAGTCAGGCACGTGATTTAATTTAACATAATGTTAGTACATCAAAAACAGAAACATGAAAACACTCAAGTGCCTTGTGAGTGCTGTTTGACATTAATTTGTCAACAAAGTTATCCCAAAGTGGTTTCTGAAGGAAATAATACAAAATATATTCATCCACCAATTTTGGTTTTGTACTTTGATATGATAAATTTAAAGGTTTTGTTTTCTTTTTCTCATTTTTAGTATGTTGAAGTGCTTCTTAAAAAAAGTCTTCTCGGAGGGTTAAAAGAAGTGGTTTCAAATATGAATTATATTTTAGAAAAAAAATGTTTTCAGTCTCAAAGGAATTTCTCTTATAGATGTTTAAAGAATGAACATCATAAATCAGCCATGACTAAGAAGAATTATTTACAACGAGTCATTTTTTATGATTTTATATTTTTAAAGACGGATACCTATAAACATAATACAAAAGCAGCTTATGTCGGCTTTAAGTTAATATCGTTGAAATTAAGGACAAATTGTGGACTTTTCGGTAAATGGATACTATCACATAAAATTTGCTGGTAATAATTTGTTGACGACTTTCTTCCCTGACCTTTGGTATTTAAATGTATGCTTAGAGAGTCGAAAAAAAAAGAGTATGCAGAGGAGTCGACAAAAGAAGAACAGACGTTTTCGTTGTTCGTCTCTCCGCAACCATAGGTTCGATTGACTTCAAACACGATTACAACGTTTAAATTGAACTCATATGGTCAGACAGGTCTTATCAGGCGAAATTCAGACATCATGCCTTATTGCTGAATGAGGTGTCCCTCAAGGTGGTCATTTAGGACCCCTTCTTTTTATATTGGTTATTAACGATGCCCCGCTATGTATTCAAAACATTGAAATACTTATCTTTGCAGATTATATGAATATGTTCAAATATATGTCATCAATGAATGATAGAATTCTACTGCAAGCCAACATACACAGTTTTTTACTGTTGTTGTGAGAAAAATATTAAAAAACAAATCCCATAAAATATCAAACAATGACTTTTCTAAGAAGCGAATACGGACTTCTTATGACTAATCGTCCTGTCACTGCAAAAGATCTTGAAGTTTTATCTAAATCTAGTATAAGCTTTTCTGAACATAAAACAGCATCGTCAATATAGCAAATTTATTGTTGTATTTTTATAAGCCCTTTTTTATGGTGGCGCTACAGTCCAGGTCTGGCCTCATTCAGAAGAATTCCGTGATATCACTCGTTTTCTGTTCGTCCTCTCCTTGAATATCTTCCAAGGTTTGGCATCCCTTTACGATATACGAATAAGTATCGTTTGTCAACTCTTCAGATGAAAAGATTGTCACAAATAAGAAGCATCAATGAAATTGTATTTTTGCATCAGATTATAACAGATGGTGCTGACTTATTGGGCCTTCTTTTCTTTTGCCTGCTAACAACTAACACCGGAGACAGTACTAAGTGATGAAAAGGGGCATAAGGCATAACACAGGTTCTGTGTTGGCAAACCATTGGTCGCTAGATAATGTTAAAAGCTCTCTTTGACCAATTCTGGTAGTTACAAAAAAAATAAAAAAATAAAATAAAAAAAGTGGACGTGTTTGGTGGACGTGACTGCTGTTATTAATTTTCAAACTTCGTTATTGCCACAAATAAGGTCTTCCTGCTGCATTCTACTGGAATAGGTTGGTATTCCCCAAGGCTCTGTTCTCGTACCAATTTTTTCATTGTTACTTGCGAATCGTACAAACAGAACTCCGGATTTTAATCAAACGTCAACGTGAAAATAGCACTTGATTGAAAAAGAGATGTTATTTTTTTTAGTTCTGTAATCACGTTTGCCTGTCTCTCTAAATTTTACGGCCTAAGCTTAGTAGCTTAGAAAATGCGTATCATATGTTTTAATATTTATTTTGTCTTTTTTTTTCTATGAAAACAAAAGCTCTGTAACAATATTTCTGAGCAAACACTCTAACATTTTTTTTTTCAAAACAGCTTTAATTATTTTTTAATTTTAAATTTAGAAAAAGTAAATATAGGAAAGCTATAAAAAAAATATTTGGTTAAAAGTATATACATTTATGTATTTTTTTTTATTTATTTATTACATATTTTCATTTTTTGTTTCTTTCAACTTTTGTATGCATAACTTTGTTGTCTTAGTTTTGACAAAATCATAGAATAATCTTAAAACCAGCTAACTCCAGAAAAACAAACACTCAACTCGAGGATATCCGTTCCTGGGAAATGTCATTAACTTTCTTGGAAGTTGTGGTTTTATAAGAATTCAAACACAAAAAAGAGAAAACAGCTTAATCATTGTCAATGGGTTTAAGCAGCAAACAGTCCTGTAAATTCTTCCACAAATCTCAAAATGGGAAAAAAAAACAGCACAATAGCACCAGCACCAAAGTAAACTAATTTTTCAGCTTACACCATATCTTCACAACAATGAAAAGGTTTACTATTATTTTAAAATGAAGAAAAATGGAAGCCATCCTGGTTGTCTTTTGTTGCAAAGCAGATTTCTGCAGAAAATTCATTTCTTTTCTCTCTTCTTAGTTTTTACACTGAAAAGTTATTAAGGCTTTTTTTTATTCCTGCTTTTCTCCATCTTCGTTGTTATTTCATTCTGACACATATTATAGAAAGAAGCCAACTCACTGGTAAGCTGGTTAGTTTTTGTGTGGTATTTTGTTTGGATTGAAATGAAAAACTTTTAACCCTAAATCTCTCTCTGGCTTCAAGGGTTAATGCAACTTTCGTTGTTTGCATTATTTCTAGAAACAAAACAAAACTTTAAAGGAAATTCCAACTTTTAACATCTTATTATGGCTTGTAAAAAGTCAAGATAAGATCCTTGAAAAATTGAATTGAAAAAAGGACTTTTTACTTGTGTTCATCTATCCCAGAACTGAGCTTGACATTCGCAAACAAAACATTGTCCTCTCATTGTCCCATAGATATTTTGGGATTTTTTTTTCTGAGTGCAAGGCTTGTAACGATGTGTTAAAATTAATTGACGTGTAGAAAAGCCCGCCAGCTTAAAGCGTGTTAAATGGTATTTTTGCAAAAGTTAAGCACACACTTACAAAAATAGAATTTAAACAAAAGCCCACATGCTCTCTGCCTTCACTTGCTGACTGCTGACGCAATTCAAAATTATTATTGTATGAGTTGCACTGAGTGACTAAAATCACCTCCAACACTTTTCTATCCAACCAAAAGTCCTGTGGCTAGAAGAATCCTCTTAATTAAAACGAATAAGCAAAATTTTGTTGGTTCCGGTTTGTTGGCTACTTTATGCATTTGAAAACTGAAGGGGTTTATTTTTAATTAGATTCACTTTGAGATTTATTTTTCCAAGTGTTTGTTAAGGGTGTTCCTTTTTTTAACTTTCTTTGGAGCATTGATGACTGCAGTAAGAACAAACAAATGCCTTTGACGCTGACCGACTAGATTATAAAGTAGGATAAGTGTACTTTTTAATAAGGAGACTTTAAGAGTTGAAATCAAATAAAAGGCTCGACTAATTGCATTTATGATTCTTTAAATAAGGAAAGTTATTCAGTCAAGAGCCTGAAGTTAAGAATTCTTTCAAATTGAATGAAATGTTTAACGATGAATTTATTTCTTCGTTAATAATATCGTTTTTTCCAAAAGGGAATTGACAACTTTGAATTAAATTACGAAAAGAAAGGTATATTCGCATTCTATCAAACACCGAAAACCCAAACTATCTACCAGGCCTGGTTACCGAGTTATGATCATGATAAATATGTAGTCGAAGGTGAAGCGGAAAAAAATAAGACCTTGTGTATTTGACGGCTAAACGTAAACATAATTCATTTTATTTTCTCATAATCTGTCAATTCATGTTCTCTTACTTAAAGGTGGTTACTGTGTGTAAATGAAGTATAGTGTTTAAATTGTTTACATTTGGAATTCATTAAGTTCATTAAATTGTTACATTATATGAAAATATACGTATATAACAGTCTTCCCCACTTATTAAGGTTGATGTTGATACTGGACAACTGGTCGTCGAATTCTATTCGACCTTCTTAATTGGATGTTATTTTCTGAAGGTCTTGATCCGCCGATTTGAACGTCCGATTGTTCAGGTAGTAGGTTGGATTCTGTGGTCGAATTTGTTGGAACTGCTGCAGATCCCGCCTTGCTGTTTGACATATCAATTGTTTCCATAACCTTTGGTTTGTCTTCGGTTATTCTTGTTGAGTGATTTAACGGTGACTTGTCATTTTCTGCAATATCTGTATTTCTTGCAATTGATGTCTGTTCATCTGTAGGAAGAAACGGTGAAAATTCAGAAAAGTCGTTTTCAACGTTAGTGCGTCTTATTTGATCTAAATGCCTACGATGTAGGGTACCCTCAACGTTTACGATATAATGTAAATGGCCATCCCTTCTCTCGATCTTACCAAACTTCCATTTACAGTCTTTATTTTGATAATATCTAACTTGGACCCGATCCCCTACACTAAAACTTCTCTTGCAACCATCCAAGTCAACTTGTTGTGTTTGGTCAGTGTTATTTTCTCGCATGATGTCCAGTCTTGTACGAAAATTATATGTAAGCATCATCTCTGCTGGGCTTTTGCCGGTTGTGGAGCTTATAGTCTTTCGGTATTGCGTTAAAAATCTATGCAGCTTTGTGTGTAGGTCTCCCGCATCATTTACAGCTGAGCGTAAGCCATTTTTTAATGTTTGTACGAAACGCTCTGCTTGCCCGTTTGTAGAAGGGTGCGCAGGTGATGTTAATTTGTGCCTGATTTTATTGCTATCGAGGAATTGCTGGAATTCTCTTGATGTGAAATTGGTTCCGTTATCTGAAACAATTGTTTGTGGAATACCAAATCTGGAGAAAAGCTCTCTCAGCGCTCGAATAGTGTTAAAACTAGTAATTCGATTCATGGGAATTACTTCAAGCCATTTTGTCTTCGCGTCGACAACTACGAAAAAGTAGTGTTGCATAAACGGGCCGGCATAATCAATGTGCAATCGTTGCCAAGGTATTGAAGGTACTTCCCAGGGGTGATTTGTGACTTTTGTTGGCTCTTTTGCTACACTTGCACAATTCCTGCAACTATTTGCAATTTCTTCGATGTCTCTGTCGATTCCGGGCCAATAGCAATAGCTCCTTGCCAAAGAGTTCATTTTGGTAAAGATTGTGGAATTACTAGTCGAATTCCGCGATAAATGCATTTATTATGCAGCATCAATTCGTTTTCCATATTTTGGTATGATGTGTTTTTCAAACTTTCACCTGTTTGAAGTATAATCCATACTTCCATAGTGAAGAAAGTTCCTTGTCACGTTTTGTTTCTCTTGCCACTTCATCGTTGGTGATGGGTAATATTTCCTCCCAAATTTGATGAACTTCATAGCTTTCCATTCCTGTTTTTGCTAAAGGGTTTCTAGAAAAAAAGTCCACGTTGACGTGCTCTTTTGAACTTTTATACTGTATTGTATAATCAAAACCACTCAAAAATGAGCATAAAGTAGTAGCCTCTGCGCTGTCAATAACGGTAAACTCTTTCTTGGATTGAAAATAGACATAAGAGGCTTGTTATCCGTAATCAAGGTAATATTTTCTTCCATAGCAATGATTAAAAAACTTATGCAGTCCCCAAAATATAGCTGTTGCTTCTCTATCTAACTGGCTGTAATTTGCCTCTGCCTTTGTAAGACTTCTTGATGCAAATGCAATTGGTCTTTCTCCCTTGCTAGTAATGTGAGATAGAATGGCAGACAATCCGAATGGTGAGGCGTCGGCGTCTGTTGCCAAAATGAGAGGGAGATTAGAATCGAATGGCACCAAAACGTTGTCGCTCATCATTTCTTTTTTTATAACGTGGAAAGCATGCTGACATTCAGAAGACCAAACATATTTTGATTCCTTTTTAAGGAGCTGATAAAAAGGGTGCAGTTTAGTAGCAAGGTCAGGTATGAATTTATGATAGTAGTTGACCATTCCAAGGAATGAACGTAACTGGTTTAAATTCGAAGGTGGATCTATTTTTGAAATTGCCTCGACTTTCTCTTTTGTTTTATGCAAACCATCCCTGTCGATTTTATGACCGAGATATGTAACACTCCTTTCAAACAATTTGCATTTTGATAGATTTAGATGTAAGTTAAATTTTTGTAATTTTTCTAGTAATGCTATGCACCTATCATAAGCTTCTTTCACCGTCCTTCCCATCACAATGAGGTCATCAAAAAAACATGCAGTACCATCGAGATCGTTAACAATGTTTTCATCAATAAACCGCTGCCACAAATTTGGTGCCGTTTTAACCCCAAACATCAATTTTCGTACTCTATATAGCCCTTTGATCGTATTGACTGTCTGATAAATAGAACTTTCTTCAGACATCTCAAGGTTAAGGTATGCCTGATAAATATCAAAAACGCAATAATATTCGCCGTATTTAAGCTTCTGGTATAATTCGTCTACATTGGGAATAGGGTGACCCTCGTTAACAATGCAATTGTTTAGTGTTATTTTGTAGTCGGCACATAAACGAACTGATTTATCGGCCTTATAACGGGTACGATTGGTGTTGCCCAATCAGAATATGCGACTTTCTCAAAAACTCCCATGCGCTCTAATCTATCAATTTCGTTTTCAACCTGCGATCGGATAGCGTATGGAATTGGCCTGGATTTAATATAGACTGGTGTAGAGCCTTCTCTAAGTTTTAATACCCCCTTAATGTACGGAATCGTGCCTATTTTCTGTTCGAATACATCAGAAAATTTTTCGAAGATTTGTTGTTTGATTTTTGCAATGTCCGATTCTGAATAAAATTGAACTGAGTTCACTTCTAATAGGCTTAATGCGTGCATCCATTCTCGTCCAATCAATGAATCAAATGAGCCTTCAACTAGATATAAATCACATGCACTTTCTTTGTTTTTATACCTGACTTGAACCTTTGCCTTACCCACTGTGGGAACGATTTCATTGCTGTAAGTTTTAAGCATAACATTTGTAGGGGCTAAATGTGAATTGGGCCAGTAGTTTAAGAATTTGCTCCTGTTCATGACAGATATTGCTGCCCCTGTATCGAACTCCATATCCATGTCTTTATCATTAATTTTGAGAGAGATAAAGTACTTACCCCGGCCAAGATTATCAACTGATTTTTGGTGTAATTTTACTGCATGCACTGGAATTTCATTCGGCTTGTGAGTAAGGTCAAGTGCATTAATTTCGTACACATTATCATGCATGCTTACGTCGAGTTCATCGTCATCATTATCATCGTTATCATTGATTTCCAGAGAATTTGCAGCTCTTTGTGAATTTCTGGTTCTGATGCACACTTTGGCTACGTGACCTCTCTTCCGACAAAGAGAGCAATGTAAATTGTTGGCTCTGCACTTGTTCGCCGTGTGACCATTTTTCCCGCACCTGTAACATATCGTTTGGGAATTTGGATTATATTTTGATTGAGGAGAACTAGCATTGTACGGAAAGGGTTTGCTATTTGAATTGCTTGTCCTAAGCTGAACCTGATGTAAATTTTGCATTGCGCGGCTTTCAGTCTTCGAAGCCTCCATCGCTGCAGCAATTGATACCGTTTTCTCGAGAGTTATGTCATTAGAGTCTTTTATATCGGAGTCTCTCAGACCTCTTATGAATTGGGATCTAAGGTGCGTACTCAGCGTTGATGCCTGACAAGCAGCACATGAAAAATTACAATATGTGCTTAGCTTTTTAAGCTCTGCTATGTAATGTAATGTAACTGATTCTCCCTCGTGCTGTAAGCGTAACAAAAATTTGTGCTGCTCCGTAACTTCGTTTGGTATTGGGCTGAGATGGTCTTTTAATATTCTAGTTAGTTCTTCGTATGTTTTTGATCCGGGGTCGCTGGGTGCTGTTAAGTTGGATAACAACTGGAAGTATTTTGCTCCAATGCAATTGATTAATACCTGCCTTCTTTTTGTACCGTCTGTGATGTTTTTCAAGTCCAAGTAATTTTCTATTCTCTTTATATAATTTGGGAACGGCTCCTCATTCTCGTTGTATTGTTCAAAATGTAAGTTTGGTGTATTGGAAGTTGACTGCAGATTTTGTAAAGCCTGAGTTAAGGCTTCTATTAACTCTTGGGCCATCTAAGATTTTTCTTAATCTTAAAATCCTCGTCGCCACTCATAAATATGTAGTCGAAGGTGAAGCGGAAAAAAATAAGACCTCGTGTATTTGACGGCTAAACGTAAACATAATTCATTTTATTTTCTCATAATCTGTCAATTCATGTTCTCTTACTTAAAGGTGGTTACTGTGTGTAAATGAAGTATAGTGTTTAAATTGTTTACATTTGGAATTCATTAAGTTCATTAAATTGTTACATTATTTGAAAATATACGTATATAACTACGCTGACCATCCGTCCCGGTTTTCCCGGGACTGTCCCGTATTTCAATAGCCCGTCCCGGATTTTTTTAAACAAACCCGGGGCCTACAAGTGTCCCGGGTTAAGTTATTAGTACCGTATTTGAACCTACAAATATTATAAGTATTAGTAACCGTTATAATAAAAGTAACATAAATTGAAGAGCATGAAATTCTTTACCATGTGCGAAAATTTCACAGTTCTAGGTTGAAATCTTTGTGCGATCTGTTGTTGTTGCTGTTTATAATAATAATAGCGACGACATCGCACAAAAACTTTCATCCTCTATTTTCACCCCCTTCATCGTAAATTTTTTTAAAACTTTGAATGTCGTATTTATTTATGTTTAATCAAAATCCATCCTTACCAAGAATTATACAAACTTTGACCTAGTATTTCAACTCCTTGCAACCCTCTCAACCCCTTTTACTGCGATAAAAAATAACCTTTCTAAGCCTCCAGACTATCTTTTTAAAAATTAAAAATTATAAAGAGTTAAAATATGCCTAACATCTCACTTTTTTGGTAACGCTTTTTCTCAACATTTTATTTTACTACCATAGGTAAATTTTTCATACCGGGGTCTAGTTCTATATATGAATCGATCCTAAAGGAGTAAACTCCAAAAATACATTGTTTTTTTTTACGTTTTCAATTTGTTT
Organism: Sphaerophoria taeniata; assembly: GCA_943590905.1. Taxonomy (NCBI): domain Eukaryota; kingdom Metazoa; phylum Arthropoda; class Insecta; order Diptera; family Syrphidae; genus Sphaerophoria; species Sphaerophoria taeniata. The sequence continues at coordinate 49,737,827 of OX016540.1, forward strand.
GTTTTTTGTCCCGGGTTTTGCTCCCAGAAATATGGTCACCGTATATATAACAGATCACAAATCCATTTTTCTTGGTTTTGTCCTCAGCTTATTGTAAGATATGTAAGGAATATCTTCTAATGCAAATATCTCGACATCCGGTATTGAGTTTGGCTTTCAGTGGTAGGTTCAGGATAATGTGGACTATCGAATATGAAGAATCTAGCGAATTCGATTTCTTACTGATTGTCGAAAAATATGATTTGGACAGAAACAGAAATTCTTCCATAACAAATCGAATGATGCATCGAAAGAAAGGTCAACGCAGTGGCGTAGATAGGGGGGGGGGATCAGGGGGATATATCCCCCCCATTGGGATTCATAATTGTTCAACATAACTAGTAAGCCAAGTAAGTTAAAGAAACGCACTCTGAAATTTAGTACCTACTTCCTATGTGAATCAAGTCTTATTAGTACTCACAGGATTCCTTGCCCTAGAGACATTGTAAATTGTACATTCTGTACCTACAGTCTACGGGCAAAACACAAAGTCAACTTCATCTGAAAACATATTTACTTCGGCAAATCACCTAATATTTTGAATTTCTTTTTTGTATCGATTTTTAAAAAGTATTTCTTAACGTCTCTCACCAATTGATAACAGTTAAAAGGTAAACGTGAACGGCAGATTGACAATCATTCGTCGTAATTTTGAGAGTTATTTGCAGTTGCATGTAGCTTAGTGGTTAGGTGCGTTGGCTGCTAAGCAGAACGTCGCGGGTTCGAGTCCTACTCGTGCCCATAAAGTTTTTATTTCATCTTTCACGGGTACTGCTTCTTGCGAAGACCTGACAAAATTTCCAAGAGTATCAATCTGTCATGAAAAAGTGCTTCTCAACTTTGCCGTTCGGAAACGGCGTTAAATTGTAGGTCCCCTCAATTCTTCACATGCACTCAGAGAATTGTTGATGAGAGTAAGCCACTTAGGCCTTGGCTCTTCAAGAGCTGTCGCGCCACTCAATTTTTTTTTTTGGCGTGGCTTTTTTTAAATTAATTTTTTATATATAAAATTTTTCGAAAATTTCCTAAAATTAATTTGGGTATGCAGTATTCAAGAATATGTAAATTTACATTTTATAAGTGAATTTCGATTTTAACTATTGATCCGATTTCGAGATATAGAATTAAAAAAAAAAAGTTTATAAAGGTTTTTAAAAAATAAAAACAAATTTTTAAAATTTGTTTGAAAAAAAAATATTATTTGGCCAATTTATGCGTACTTTCAGAAAAAAAGTACGCTGATCAGGCTTTTGTTTTTCGAAAAAAATCTTATAAGAAAAAAATAACGATTCTATGAGAGGTGCCGTTTTGGAAAAAAAATTTTATGGTGGCTTCCCCAAATTTTGATCTTAAAAAAAATAAATAAATAAATAAATAAAAGACCAACGCGAATTCGCTCAAACCTCTAATTTTCAAGTTTTAAGTCAATCGGACCAGTGATGGTTAAGGCTGCAGGTGCGTTTACAGAAAGACAGACAAACATTCAAAACTTTTCATAAATATATTCTATACTAGCAGTTGCGCGCGACTTCGTCCGTCTCTCCCTCGTGCTCCGGCCAGAGGTGCGTCTTGACTTGGGCACCATGCGTGTGAATTTGGTTGCGAAGTTATTTTAAAATTGTATAATATTCTTAACTCGAAGCCTTCAAATATGTATTATTTTCCCCGTTTTAGTAAGACTTTTCACTGAAGCTTTACTCTTATTATTCGCAGCGTAACTTTGTACAGCTTAAAGTCTTCCTCAATAAATAGGCTATTCAACACAAAAAGAATTTTTCAATTTGATTTAGCAGTTCCTGAGATCAGCGCGTTCAAACAAACAAAAAATTAATACTTTCTTGCCGTTTTGTCCACTGATTCTTCGGTCCTATTGGTCGTAGCTTAATGTTATGTAGCCTAAAACCTTCCTTGATTAATGGACTATCCAACTCAATTACAATTCGAACCCGTAGTTTCTGAGATAAGCGCGTTCAAACAAATAAACAAACTCTTCAGCCTTATATATTAGTATAGATGTCGGAAGTACAATGAGCGAACTAGATCCATCCCCCCCCATAGCGAAAAGCTATCTACGCCACTGGGTCAACGCAACCTCTATTCGCCAAAATCGGCTTTGAAGGCCTAGTATTTGAAATATTGACAAAAATGTTAATTATTTGCAAACATTTTCCCGCGATTTCAAATCGATTTTCTCACAAGTTGTGATCTCAATAACGTTAGGTTTTTGTCTATGTTCCTCTATGTGAAAGCAATAGCCGGCTACGTGCCTCCCTTAAGATATTCAACAGAATTACTAGCCCCTTCAGCAAAACCCATCAGTGTATTCTGGAATCCAAATTATTTGATGTACAGAGATTCATTTTTTAGCCGCACTACGGGACTATGTAACAGTTTACCAAGCCCTGTCTTCCCCGGTCATTACAATATTTATATTACGGAATTTAAGACCAATTTACAGCGGCAATTGCTTTTCCCTAGAACAACGTATGTCGGGTCAGCTTATGTATCCATCCTTATCTTCAGTAGAAAAGTCCAGAAGAAAAGCTTGCCAGGTCCGCTAGAAGACAGAATTGTGAAAAGTGTAATTTCTTCAATATCGGTTAAGCTTTCCTTTACAACAACTTTTGCCGGGGTCGCTAGGTTGGATTGTTGGCTTTAACAATTAAGCGCACCAAATATCCAATCGTGTTACCCATCTTGGCGATTACTTTAATTTGAGCAATTTGATTTTATTTTTTGTGTTGAATCTTGAACATTAATGATTCAAACACTTAAGTGCAATAGAATTCAAATAAATACACCTTAACCTTAAACCATAAACAAGTTCTTGCAACATTGAAGAGAAAGAATACGCTTAGGTATACGAAGCCAGCTGCCAACACTTCGCATCAACTAGTCGTAGGACTCATGCCGAAAAATTTTAAACACTTAAAATTTGGTTAAAAATTGCTCACTCTCTGAAATTAAAGGTAAACTAAATTGATATTTTGAAGTTAGTTCCGTGACACTGTGAGGCTCATACGTTACATATAACCTTGTTTGAAAAAGTTGTCACTCCAATAAAGACTCAATAAGCTGGTCCTTCAATTACTCGTAAGGATATTTCAATAATTTTAAAATTAAAGAAATGCTTTATTACGGTCCACTTTTCGACGTAATTTTCGTTTCAATCAATTTCGTCAGTGATCAGTCCCGCAAAACTAACCCTACTCTAGCAGTTCTACAATCGTAGTTTTAATTCTTAAACGATTGCAGTAGTGGCCTTAAAATGAGTAAAAAACAGAAATTCTAGAATATGTTTCTCTATTTGAACCGCCCACGGACATTCTGTTCATCAGAATTCAATAAAAACCTAATTTATTTCTAAAACTCGAGTGTACTAGAAGCACGAACAAATTAATTTCCACCCCCTCATAATATTTTTTGTTTGTAATTATTTTTTCACTGTTTAGACTACACTCTCGCTCCATCATCGTATCTCTCCAAAAAAAATAAATGAAAATTCAGAAGAACAAAAAACAAACACAAAATCAATTGCATGGCTGTTTAAATCTATAGATACACTTCTATTGCCTCTTTATCGTTGGATAAGTTTTATAAACATTAAAAAACAACAGCAACAACAACAAGTTCAGTTCAGGGCATAATATGTAGGTATTTATCTCACTCGAGATACTTTTTTGTTTTGTTCTTTGAAATATTAGAGTGTGTTATATGCTCTGCATCTACAAACAACTAGGTATAGGGTCTCGAGTATAATATAAATCCTTGTCCTTTGTCTCATCTCAAAGTCCTTGTAAAGGACCCTTGAGATAGGAAGGATTTAAGTACCTCCATACGTGGAAGCCCGAAGAAAGGATATAATGGCTACGAAATATCACTTCCGTTTTTCTCGCCCACACCCTTTCTAAGCAGGGCTTCTAAAGGATTAAGCGGACTATAAGGACCACTTCAAGGTTTTTTTCTTTTCTTTTTCTTGCAAATTATTTTTATCACTGCCAACATGCACCTATCTATCTCTATCTATCGAGATAGAATAGATGGATGGACATTTTTTATTGTTTTTATTTGGTCTATTACCTGTGCGGTAGGGTTTCCTCCTTTTTGAAGACATTTCGGATCTCGTCACCATCGAATACGAACAGCAAATCCGGATGACCGATTAGACCTCCGACTTTGGCCATTTTGCCGTAGTTGATGTGCAATTCTTTCATGACTTTATCCAGTTCGTTGATCTTGTAATGGCCTGGTCGTACAAAGAAAAGAAAATAAATTAAGTGAAATTAAAACAAGGGAAATGTTAAACAAACGGTATGATGATGGTGTTGTTGATTCGAAGGAAACCTCATTTCATTGCCAGGAAACACGCGATTAGAGTTTCCTCATAGTTTCTACAGGTCTGTTCGTTTTCTTGTATTTTTTGGTTCGTATTGATAGTTTAGAAATGAACCTTCTTTTGAATGAAATAACTTATTCAAACTCTAAGGACGAAAAGTGCAGCAAGAGAAAAAATTCTAAATCCACTTAGAAATACTGAAAACTTCAACTTATGTTGGTCGACTCTGGAATGTGCCAGAAACGAGTTAATTTTGTTAGAAGGCGGTGGTAATGTTTTCCTTTTTTTTTTTTTTATTTGAGTTTACTTTGTTCCAGTTTTTATCGTTGGTTATGAGAAAATTATGCAAGATTTTGAGGAGGAGAAAATTGTTGTTTTTTTTTTTTTTTTGGGAAAATTATTTACTGGTAGGGATCTGTGGTGAAGGCAAAATAGTTTTCTTTTGTTTTGTTTAAAGTCGAAAGTTTTGGTGGCACATCCTACTGCTGGCAAAAAAGGATTTTTATTTCCTTGATGATATCTTTTAGTGTGAACGGTTATGGCATTGCATTGTTTTTCAAAACACAAAAAAAGGTTTTGTCTTGTTTTGAAATCTCATTGTATTTATATTAAATTTTAGGAGAGTATGGTTCCATGTCTTTGTCAGTTCATATTTCTTTTAAGGGAATAGATATACTTAGGTGCTATTAACTCATGAAAAAAGGGTTTGAATTTGTCCCTTTTTTCTTCAAAAGAATATTGAAACTCATTTGAAAACGACGACTTTACTGAAAATGTCTGAGATTTTATCAGTTGAACGAAATTTGTTTTAAAATGGTTTCGTTATTCCTATTAGATTTCTGCTGACAGTTGAAAAGAAACAAAAACAGAAAAAAATTGGTAAAAAAAATACCTAGGGACACTTTTACAAGGCAATCGTGTCAAATGGCAATAAGTACATAAGAAAAGCTTCATATTGGCGTCCTTTAAACGAAAAGGACCGCAATCATACTTAAGAACGTAACCAGGAACAATAACTGCTGTCAACGAATAAATACGGCAACAACGGAAGCAATGCCCCGAAAGGCGTCAAAGTCAAGTGTTTTATGTCTAGAAATCAAAATTAAAATTAGTATTAAAGTCAACAAAATTAGTCAGTATTCGAAAACTAATAAAAACTAATAAAATGTCCGAAATCGTCGGTTGGTAAAAGTAAAAAAAAGTTCAAAGAAAAAATTCCGAAGTTTTATTTTTCCATAAGTTTTTCATAAAATTAATCAATTATTTGTAAGAATAACCACGAAAAGTAATGGAAGTTAAAACAAAAAAATTATTAACACCAAATTGAAAATTTATCAGTCATAGCCATTTAAGTAGGAACAGAGCGACTTAATAGCAATTGAATAGCATTCATGAAACAAAATTTGACATCAGAATTTTGTCAGGTCTTACAAAACGTTTGAAAAACTTGAGCTTTCCTATATAAATTTGTTAACAGCCCTGTTTTGCAAGACAATTTTTTCTGAAAATCAGATAAAACCAAAAAAGAGAGCCAACCAAGTGGTCACTATGTTTCCTCGATAGTGACGTAGACTCAGCAGAGATACTCATATGATTATTTTGAGAATGAAAACTTTTATCCTCAATTGGGTTAAAGCATCAAACCCAAGGAAAAGTCATGGTTTGATTCAAGCTGTTAAGAGGTTATCAGCGAAAAAAGGGTAAGGTTCCGGTGTTTTAGAGCCAATCCAACTGAGGAAAAACAAAACATGTTTAAACAAGCTAGGAAGGCAATTCCCAAATTTGTCGGACTAAGTTTTTACATGATCAAAAATTAATGCAAAAATACTGCATTTTCCTAATGCAGTAAGAATTTTTGGTTACTTGTAAAACTCTCGTTGGCAATGAAACTTCAGTTGTTAGCTCTCGCGAAAGTTAACTTTTTCGCTTGGCAGTTCGCCTCCAATTCAACGCTGCCAAAGAGTGTCATGTCTCCCCCAGTTCTTGAGCGTGTCAATGATACCATGGGACAAATTCCTTTTGCACTCGTTCTGTGGTTAGATTCCGAAAAGATCTCAACATACATAAATCTGCTGGTCCGATTGGTATCTCTGCTTTTATTCTCAAGAAGTTCTTCCATGCTGGCAAAATCTTAGCGTAATATTTTCCATTTTCTTCAGGGCTCGTTTTGAATACAAGGAAAACAGCGTTTGTTCCGCCAGTTCAAACAAAAGGCGAATCTTCTTCTCCCTCCAATTATCGACTGATTGCACTTACGTCCCTTCTTTCTAAGGTCATGTAAACTCTGATAAACTACCAGCTCAAGAAATATCTCGAAGACCGAAAGCTTCTTAATGACCGGCAATACGGCTTTCGCAGCAATAGTTCCACTGGTGACCTGATAGTTTATCTCACCGAGCAGTGGGAAAAGTCTTAGCGTTGTTTAGGAGAAAGTAAGATTATTGCACTTGATATTTCAAAGGAATTTGGTAAAGTCTGGCATCATGCTCTTTTATTGAAAATGCGTGCTTTCCGTATCGATGAATTCTTCCTTCGTTGGATAAGAAACAGAAATCGAACCGTCTTTACAAGTTGCATCAACATGAATGCTGGTGAGCCCCAGGGCTCCGTTTTGTCTCCTATCCTATTTCTCATCAAACTCTGACTTAAAAAGCATTGAGAATGGGGAATTAAAAAAAAAACACAATGCTGGCTTGAATTGTCATCAGTTTGCATTCGAACCCAATCTCGCGTAATACGCGAATGTGGAACCCTCTCACGACGATGCGCCCTGTGCGTTGTGAGGAACGAGAGCATAATGAGATTTGACGTGAGCTTATGTATTCTTCAATAATGATTAATTCTGTTCGTTCCTTGAGTATTTGGTTGTGCTTAGCAAGTCTTTTTCTGATGATAGTGTCTTAACTTTTAAAGATTCCTCCGTACGACGTTCAGTTCAGACACATTTTAAGCATTGGAAATAGTGCTTTAGCCTGCTGCTTTCCGACGGAAAAAAGTTTCAAGCATACACGAGGTTGAGTTAATGTAGTCTCGTACTTAAAACGAAGTTAACAGTTGTTTTGAACAAATTCATAATCTATTTGAAATGATTTTCGTTAAATTTAATTCAAAGTTGCAAATCTTTTACTTTTTTGAGAAAATTGAAAAGAGTTTCAGAGAAAATAGTAGTTTATTTGCTGTCAAATTGTGGTGATTCAGAAGAAGAAAATTAAAATATTATTGACTTTTTAAAGAACGAGTAGAAAATTTAAAAATGTCCGTCTTCAATCTGAAATAAATTCCAATAAATTTCTGATTTTTGTTTTGACATTTATATGCGTAAACTATACTTCAATTTATTGATCGCCAAATGACTCCTGTCAATTGAAATGGCTTCCAAACTTCAAGCATTGCAAGAACCTCGAATAAGTAAAAAAAAACCGAAAAAGAAAACCACAAATGATCAACCTCCTAACTACCTAATAAATGTCCAATAAAATAAAGTTCAAACAAATTTCCATCTCTTAAATGGACACGCATAGGATTAAGTTTTTACTATAACCATTCCCCTACCATCAGCGAAGTCCTCTCTCGAAATAATAAAAAAAAATTGAATGTCTACACAATACCTAAAAAACAACGTCTATATAAAACAAATGGCAATGAATGAATAAATTTGGGAAAAAAATAAAACTTCAAACAGAAAAAAAGGAAATAATTTCTCTATATACTAAATGTTTGATAGCGAACGCAAACGTTAACACAACTGAATAAATCTTTTTCATTCGGTCCAGCTTCAGTTCAACCTCCTCTCATTGCGAATTGAACCTATAAAATAAGAAAAAAAAAGATAGAAAAATAAAATCAAACTTTATCGTTGAAATATTTGATTCCAGTGGGATTTGGGGGATGTGAAATGGTTCAGCTGTTTTGCTCTTTAGTTTTTAATTCGATAAAACTATTTTGAAGCATTTTTTTTTGCGTTTGAGTGAAAATTCCCGAGTAGATTTAAAATGCAAGTGTTGAAGCGGAAGAACTTGATATTTTCAAATGAAAATGGTAAACATCGTTCATAAATAAATTATTCGCAAGAGTTTATTGTTAATAAGTTATCTACAATAGAATTAACACAGTTTCTGACCTCCCGAAATCTTACAATAAAATAAACTGGGTTTTATGGTTTTTGATTTTTAATTTTTTTTCTATTAAAAAAGCCCCAAGGAAAAATAGAACTCAGACAGTTAAAAACCCATACAACTTTTTTCCTAGCAACATTACACTCGCATCCGGTTAAAACCCAACTCAAATATTCTGTTCCTAAGGGCTAACATATTTCCATAACCAACACACGTATATACTGCGCACCATCATCTTCATCATCCATTCTCTAATTACTTTTAAAACAAAACAAAGCTCGAAAAAAGTTGAATGAAACCACTTCCATCAATGTTCTTCTTCGTAATTTTCCTGCCAAAAAAACTGAACACGAATTCTTGTTATATAAACATGTAAACCCAAAAAAAAATTTGACTGAAGTTTCATGCGTGTGAAAAAAAAAATTACAACAAAAAGAAAAGAGCAAGCAAGACGCTCGAAAAGTGATTATGCAAAAAAAAAAAAAAAAACACGACATCTGACACAAGACATAACCAACAAAAATGTAATTATTGGAATCATGGTTGCGTGTCCGACGGAAGAAGCTGTTAAGATTTTGGTAATTTCAAAATTTGTGTTTACCAAAAAGTGTTAAATAGCGTTGTTGGAGATATCTTTCTTTTTCTAACATGAAAGTGCTAATGTTTTTTGTAAATAAAAAAAAAGAGCCACTTTTCCTTTTCATTGGAAAAGCCACAAAAAAAAACGCCATTTATCGATCATTGCCTTGCGATAGACACGTACTTCAAATTCAATCAATTTTCTTTTTTTCTGACGCCATTATAGGAATATTCAAACAAAATGTTACAAAATTTGTTATACTTGAAGATTTCCATTTTTCATGATTTAAAGAAAAAACCTCTTAAAGAAAAATGAAGAGGAAGAATGAGAGCAATTAGTTCATGTCTTCATGTTTTCATGTCTTCACTTTTTCTCGTGCAGAAAACGTAAACTAAGAGTTTGATTCACTTTCATAGAATTCCCCCAGCGAATTACTCAAAGATTCAAACAATCGCAGTTTAAGTACACTGCGAGTCATTTAAATAGATACTCTCCCTTTTAAGCTGTGTTTAAGGTTTCAAATTCAATCAATCCAAATGGATTGAACGAGCAAGTGAATTGATACTTTAATGTTTTCATCACAACAGCTTTATCAGAAATTTTCTTGATCGGACCTAATTCATCAATTCAGACTGTCATCCAAAGGTGCGTTCTTGTTATCACACAGTCTCGTATGTCATAATCCATCATTCTCCCGTATGAGAAAAAAAGGGCGCGTGTGTTTGATGTTTTCGTTTACCAAACATGTCAACATCTAACGTCAAAATAACAACAATAACGACGAAAAAAAAAAAACAAATTCCCTTTCAGTTATCTGATAACCAAATGGATTTACATATGGGTGGAATACTCACCAATCAAAGGTGCAAATCTCCATGAATTACCGAGAATTGGCATCTCCCAAGGTCCAGGTATGTCGGTGTATGGTTTTGCATGACTGTTATCGCTGCAAAGTCAAAAGTCACGCCTTTTAGCTTAAGCAAGGTTTTAACTTGAATTTATGTTTTCTTATCAATAAAATCATAGCTCTTCAAGTACAAGTACAATTAAGAGTGATTTGAATTTACTTACTGTGATTTAGTATCAGTAGATGTTTTTGGAGGGTGAACGTCAATTTGTGTTGGGATTTCGATAGTGGCTGAAGCGGCGGAAAATGATGTTCTTTTGAGCAGCGATGTGGCTTTTTTTAAACGTGACATTCTAAAATGAGAAAAAAAAAACATTGGCTGAATTATTGTAAAACTACTTTGTAAAATAAGTCATTGCAGTCGGTATGTCAAGCTTGACATCAACAAAATGTATAGCAACATCCCAAATAAGACTGTTTGGTCAGTTATAAAAATAATGAGAGAAATTCTTGTTCATAATATGGTCGCTCTCAACGGCTCTCCAATAAGAATCACCGAAATTAATTGCCTTAAAATTTAAGGGATTTTTTCCCCTATTGATCCAAAAAATTTATATTCTTGCTCCATTTACCTAACATGTATCAGCAACATTGTTGATCCTCTCAAACCATTATTTCAACGGCCCATAACTCAAAGCTATTTGCATTCTTCTTCTGTTCAATTAAACTGTTACATTCGCGCTTTTATGTGTGCTTATCGTGTAACCCAATACTTTTTTCACTGTCAAGTTCACTAATTAGTAGTTATGGACTCGATGATGTGGAATACCATACCACGACCTGTCTTTAAAATTGCCAAAAATCCTTTCAAGGTAGTAATGTCTTCTCTGCGAGCAATATTTCTTCTTCCAATGAATCTCTCTTGATTGATGGAATGGCTTCTTTAGGACTCAGTCAAATCAATGGAATTAAAAATCAACTCGACAAAATTCTTGACCTAGTACATTTTTCGGATGATGATTATTCTGATTGCTCAGTACTTTCATCGGATACAGTACTTGTTGATGAAGATCGTCACCATCCCGCGCTTTCCATCTCTTTAAGTTTAAGTTTTATTAGCTGTACTATTGATTGTAAGAATTTGCATGAATTCAATTTTAGAAAATGTTATTTTGCCGATCTCTTTCGGTTGCTAAGTGATATTGACTGGGATATTTTGTTTAATAATGTAAGTCTAGATGAAATGGTATTTCGTTTCTATAAAATACTTTTTGATTGTTTTTTAAAAACTATTCCTTTAAGAAGAAAAAGAGACTTCAATTCTATTCCACCGTGGTTTGATCCTCATGTTAAAACACTAAAAAATAGAAGAAATAAGTCATGGATCAAATTGAATAGATCTTGGAATAACGAAGCTCAAATTGAATACATTACTCATAGAGACGAATTTATTAACTGCACGAATCTTCTTTACTCCGACTACTTATCTTAAATTGAACATAATCTCAAGTCTAATCCCCGTGAATTTTGGAAGTATGTTAATTGTAAGAGGAAATCGGATGGGTACCCAACTAACTTGACTTATATGAATTCGGTCAGCCATTTGCCTGAAGAAATCGCATGCATGTTTGCCGAATTCTTCTAAGGTGCATTTGGTAATGTATCAACACACGACAGTAATAATAAGATTAACTCTAGCAATAATTTTAATGTAAATGGGTTTTCACATCTAAATTCGATAGATTTTACAATTTCAGAGGCTAGTATACTTAAGTACATTGATAATGTAGATGATTGTTTATGTCCGGGTCCTGATGGTATGCCGTCTTTTATGTTAAAAAAATGTGCAATATATATGTCTTATCCCTTGTGTGTGCTTTTTAATAGATCCCTTAGCTGTTCTGTATTCCCAACACTTTGCAAGAGTTCATTCTTAATCCCGATATATAAGAAAGGTATGAAAAATCAAGTGACTAATTTAGACCTGTAGCTAAACTGTCCTCCATACCAAAATTATTTGAATCAATTATTTGTGATACGCTGTCTTTTCATTGTTCGTCTATTATATGTGAAAACCAACATGGCTTTGTTAAAAAAAAATCTACTGTAACAAATTTACTTCAGTTTACAACATACTGTATTGACGCATTTGAAAAGAAAGAACAAGTTGACTGTATTTTTACTGACTTTTCTAAAGCCTTTGACAAACTAAACCATAATGTTCTGTTGAATAGATTAAGTGTGATTGTTCTTAATGAACGATTTATCAAATGGCTTTCCTCTTACCTTCATGATAGACTGTATAGTGTTATCTTTAAAAATGAACTTTTATAGTTAACTCTGGTGTTCCGCAAGGTAGCCATCTTGGTCCTCTATTATTTGTGTTATTTATTAATGATCTTCCTTCTGTGTTGGTAAATTCTATGTCTCTTATTTATGCTGATGACGTGAAAATTTTTCGAAGAATTACTTCAATAAATGACTCTGATCTTCTACAAGAAGATCTCAATAATTTGGGGAATGGTGCAATAAAAATGGTCTTGTCTTAAATATTGATAAATGTAAAGCTATGTGTCTTACTCGTAAGAAAAATATTATTGACTATTCTTATTTATTAAATTTGTCTACTCTTTGTAAAGTTTCTTGTATTTCTGATCTAGGCATTGTATTAGACTCTAAACTTTCTTTCAACTATCATTTTGACTATGTAATTAATAAGGCTAACATGACTCTTGGCTTCATAAAAAGATTTGGACGTGAATTTCATGACCCATATGTTCTAAAATCCCTATATGTCTCGTTTGTAAGGTCTATTTTAGAATACGCATGTGTTGTTTGGGCCCCTAACTATACAGTTCATATTAATAGATTGGAGTCTGTCCAAAGAAGGTTCCTGAGATTTTGTCTTCGGTTTTTTTATTGGCCCGATAGATATAACTTACCACCATATACTGATCGTCTTAAACTTATTAACCTTCCGCCTTTATCTAGTCATAGATCTTATTTGCAATTTTGTTTTACTGTTGGTGTTATAAATGGTTCAATTTCGGCTTCGACGATTCTTTCTCGCTTAAATTTCAATGTTAGTAACTATTCTATAAGAAGACAGTTACCACTTTGTAACTCATTTAGTAGGTCAAACTACGGCATGAATAGCCCTGTTAATCTTCTTATTAATGTTTTTTAAAAAAATTATGACTTGATTGATTCAAACGATGATAATGTAAGAACGTTCAATTTCAAATCAAGATTTTATATTCTTAATTCATGATGTTTATGTCGATAACTTAATTTAAACTTGTTTTTTTTTCTTTTTTTCTCTTATAATTTAAAAAAAATAGTTTGTAAGTTTTGTATGTAACCGTTAGAATTTAACGTATTGAATAAATAAATAAATAAAGGTTTAAGCGGTGAGAAATTATCGAAAAATGCACAAAACGCATGTTATGAGCAAAAATTATTTCCCTATACTTTTTGAAGATTGAAAAACAAAGCAATGTGTTTTCTTTTATTGAAATAATTTCCAAATACTCAAAAACAAATTAACATTTAGAAATTAAAACTAGCTTCCACAATTATCGTTGCTTTGCGAACCCAACAAATCTTTCCTTATGACTTATGAGCAAATTTGACATTTCAAAGCTTTGTTGGAAGAAGTTTTTTTTAGTAATTATTACCGTTAGAAATAAAATATGAACATTCCTGCTTGTCACAAAACTAGAGAAATTATTCAGATCCAGAGCGTTTGCAAATGTATAAAAGAAATTCGAAGGACTGTTAAGGGTGTGTTTTAAGGATGTACAAATTCCTGTAGGCTCCTTTAAATCACGATGGACTCGAACTTAACAAAAATCAGCCGAAAGAGACTTTGGGACAAACGGTTGGCCCTATTCTTATGACAAAGAAAAATGATTTTTGGTAACAGACTGACGAAATAATTTTGGCGACTGTTTTTTACTCTGAAAATTGATACAATACTATTTTAAAACTTTTTGGAACGTTTTAGCGATATTATATTTTTATAAAAAAGGAAAAAATAGCCCTGCGTTATTAAAAAATATAGTAATTAAATAATTCGAATATCTAATTACTATTTTACACTTAAAACTTATAAGAAGAGTAAAACATAAATGTGCAACGTAATACAAAAATAGACGAGATTTAAATTTACAAACCAAATTTGTTTTCAACAACAAAACAACGTTTGTCGGGTCAGCTAGTTTTTGATAAAATTTTAATTTTTTTTCGGCAAAGAAAAAATTCTGAAACTACTCTTGGCTAAAGTCTTCAAATTACAAAAAATAAGCATTTTTTTCAAATTCGGGGGGTATTGATCCATTGGTTAAAAAGCTGTATATGAGAAAACAGACGTGCCAACGAAATTGCCGGGCCTGCTTCATTAGAGTAAGAATTTTCTTACCCATGCAAAATTGCCATGATAGTATTGCTATGCATCACAAGTAAAAATGTAATGACCTCTTATGTTAGTTAAGACTGTGGTTTGGGCTGTCAGTAAAGCTGCTTACAAACTCAAGCCCATGTAGTTACCCAAAACATTTCTGTGAACGTTAAAATGTTTTCTCAGTTCCGAGATCATACGAAGAATAACTCTTGCTAATCGTTGTTTTTTTTTTTGGCTAAGAAAGCCCCAGAAAACTTAGGTAAAACTGTACAATACCCTTATCATAACAGTCCTGCTGTTTGGTGCAGAAGCGTGGACAGTGGACACTGAAAAAATCGGATGAAAGTGCCCTAGACTGTTGCGAGAGGAAAGTTTTTCGGGTTATCTAGGGCGCCGTGTGTGTTAATGGAGAATGGAGAAGGAAATTCAACAGCGAACTTTACAGGTTTAAGAATGACACGGACCTAGCCAGAAGAGTCAAGCTCAAGCGTCTCAGATGGTTTGGTCATATAGAGCGGATGGACGCCAATGCTCCGTCCCGGAAGGCCTTCGACAACTTTCTTGAGGGACGAAGAAGCAGAGAAAAGTCACGACTCAGGTGGCACACTCAAGGGGAAGAGGATCTCAATCAACTTGGAGTGCAAAACTGTAGACAGTTAGCTCTAGACCGGACTGTACGTTGTGGACTTGTGGATTACACAGCCCCAAAAGTCACATATAGTTATAGTAAAAATCGTTTCTGAGAAAACTCAGTTTCGGAATTGGAAGACTTGAACTTCAAGAAGGAAAAACACATACAAAGAAATCGAAACGAAATTCCATTAACATATAACAAATAATGTGTGGGTTTACATATAAATAAAATTTCAATTTCAACCAAAGCAAACAACATTCAAAATGAGAAAAACAATTTGTCTTGTTCCAACTTAAAAAATAAAAACAAATGTGATTTAATCAGTACGTACTGATCTGAAACATCATCGTCTAATGAGCCTCAACAAATTCATATACACAAGCTTCCATTTCATAAAAACACAGAAAATGTCAAACGTAAAACAAGAAATTGATGATTCGTTAAATCACAAATCAATAACAAACTCATATTCATGTTAAACAGAGCCAAGAGAAAATTGTCAAAATTTGAAGTTTGAGGTAACTAGACGCTGTCGTCCTCGTATCGTGCGTCGTTCTGATAATAATGTATTTGAATCCTTCAGTGTAACAGAAAATTTGATTTCATCTCTTTCCTTAAAAAGCGAAAAAAAATGTATATTTACATTTAATTTATTTTTACTACCTCATTTCAGGAAGCTATAAATTATTATCCTTGCAAAATGTATCATATATGTGTATGAACCTTCGACATTTGGTTTGCCAAAAAAAAACCAAGACATTAAGATCCCTATGCCTGAAATAAAAAGAAGAAAGGCTCTTAGCCTCAACCAAGGTTGCATTAAATTCATGTGAGGTTTTCTTGGAAACGAAAGTGCTTATTATGTTTCGAGGTCATAAAACTGGTTATGATTCTCGTTAAAACCAAAAAAAGGACCTTGTCTCTTGGTTCACATCTTTTAATGAAAAGGAAACAAAATCAAGCATGGAATGTAAAAGCTTTTTCAATTCCTTGTTGGAGATGTCAAAAACAATAAAATGCAAGTAAAAAAATAAAATTCTTTAATTCTACAATTTTTCGATAAAATCTCCAGAAAAAAAAAACATTTAACTTTGATTCAATTAAAAGGAACTTTGGCGAAATTTTTTCTCTAAAATGCGAAAGTTGGTCCTGCTGTGCGTCACATTCATCTTGTCCATAAGAAGTTCTATTTTGGTTAACGATTCATTTCTACTAAACTCTCTCGCATCGTCGCTGTGTCGTCTTTGTCGTCCTTCTGAGCAACAACGAAACAACACACTCGACCTTGACTGTGTCAACGAGGCGAGGATAGAGTTGTCTCGTTGTAGAACTTTTTTTCTCATTTTTTTCAAGCCCACTCAAAAGGGTGAATTCTCCTGAAAGGACGACAAAGGATCATGATGGCTAAAAGATTACAGAACTTTCCTTTGCGTTCACTTTAATTCATGTTCTACAGAAAACTCTATTCTACGTAGGTATAATTCTAATTAAAGAGAAATTGAATGAATCCATGTGAAAAAGGATAACAAAGTTGTTGCATAAAAGTTGAGATTTTTTATATGCAAATAAACTTATGCAAGTTTAAAAAGGACAGGGTCAGTAGCATCATCGTCATTATCAATCTGCCATGTTTTCAGTTGATAAAAATAAACAAGACTGAAGCCGAATAAAGTCTCATTACTTTCCTCGTGGAAAATATAATTATAATTAAATTGGATAATATTTCTTTTTCTTGCTGTCATATGGCTTAATTTTTTTGTTCGTGGTGCGTGGATGTTTTTGTTTTTTGCTACCGAGTCCTGGCAATGTTTTTTTTGCAAATCGGCAATACCTTATGAATAATTTATTATGGCGTGGAAAGTTTTCCAATTATGGTTGCAATTTTCAAGTTTAATTTTATTTTTTTGTTTATCTTTTCTGTTTTTTTTTTTTTCAGTGTCGGTACAACTCAAATACGGTTTGAGTTTTATTGTCGGTGAGTCTTGTAATTTGACATTCACAAGCAAATTTGTACTTTTAATTTGAAGGCAATTTTGATTTAATGATCAAAGACACTGAGGCACGTTGTGAATGAAAAGAGCGTGACACAATTTGCTACTGAAAAACAAAAGAAAATTTAGTTTTGAAGAAAATTGTCAATGGAGATGAACGAAAAACTGAATGTAGTATTTCTCAAGCGTGAAGAGAGCTTTGCATTCCTACGTTAAGTCTCTGAAGGTCTTAGTCAAAAATTCCCAATTCGTAAGCGTGTTTTTAAAACAGGAAATAAGTTGCATTAAAAGCTGTCACTTTTGAAGCTGTTAACTTTTTACATCGTTAAGTGAGTTCGAGTTCTACTCGTGTCCATAGTTTTTATTTCATCTTTCACGGGCACTGCCTCTTGCCATGAAAAAATGCTTCTCAACTTTGCGGTTCGGAATCGGCGTTAAATTGTAGGTCCCCTCAATTCTTCACTCGCACCCAGAGAATTGTTGATGAGTGTAAGTCTCTTAGGCCTTGGCGCTTCAAGAGCTGTCGCGCCACTCTATTTTTTTTTTTTTTTAAATAATGGTGCGACAGCTTTTACAGACTCAGTATCTAAGCGCCTAACTTTTATAAATAGTCTATTGAGTGCGAATAAAGAATTTAGGGCACCTACATTTAATCGTCGATTTGGAACCATTTTTCCGGTTTTGAAATCCTGATGAAATGGTAGACTATTAAAGCTGTCGAGGCTCAAATCCCACCCCGACTATTTCTTAGCAAGTTCTGGCTGCAACCAATAAAACTGTTTCTCCTGCTTCACCCTTCTCGTTGGCATGCCAAAAGTACTCGGCTTCGTCTTGTGAGTGGACGTCTGGACTGTTATGTAGTCGCCGATCAAGAATTCTTTCTGCCACAGGTTTAGAGGGAAACCATCGACCTACATACAAATTGTCTCTACTGAAATAGAAAGCGTGTGCTTATAAAATATTCAACGTTCCTTTGCTTCAAATCACATTATTGATCGAAGTCCTAGTTCTCGCAATGAGACTTCAAACAAATTTTATCAAGAAATTGTCAATTCAGTTGATCCCAGCGGAGTAAGAAGACTACGGTGTTCGTTAAAAACCTAGACCTTTCTTCTCGGCGTTTTGTTAAAGCGATGCTCTTGTTTCTCTAGCTAGAGCAGCATTTGAAAAATAAATTCTGACCCAACTACATACCGATATATTTTACTTCACTTCTGCTCAGTAACGGCAACCATCTTGTGCGTATTCTTTGTGGCCCCAGCTATCGAGGACGTTTATTTTCATTATCCAGTCAGCGCAATATCCTTCAATATTCTCTCAATCGTGTTTTAAGAGAATTGTCATAACTTCTACCTCGGATAGTTCTATATACTATGGATTGTCGGCGAGTACAATATTCTAATGAAGACTACCTTTCAGATCAAGACCACATTGTGACGTCATAACCCTATTCTCTGAATTCTTCGAACTTCGAAATTTGAAAAAAAATAATGGATTTCTTGTTGTCACGGGAATACTTTTCGATACGTTCCACAGAGATAAACAAAAGGTCTCCAAGAGGTAGACGGAAGCCCTACCTCAAGAACGTGAAAAGTCAATAAAAAAGGTTATGGAGGGTGCTAGTCATTTCACTTGGAGGCTTTTGGAAAAGGAATAGATTCCCTCAAATAGTCACTCTACGGCAGATTTTGGGAAAGACCCAGGACCTTCAAATCGATACCTACCACCTTCTTATCGATTTCAAGGACGCGTATGACAGCGTCTATAGAGGCCAACTATATAGAGCATTGTCTAGTTTTGGCATCCCAGAAAAACTCGTCCGTCTGTGTAAAATGACGATGGAAAACTCACGCTGTCTCATCATTGTCGGAAAAAAAAACTCAGGCATGCTTTTGATATCAAAGAAGGTTTAAGACAAGGCGATGCGCTGTCATGTGATTTCTTTAGTATCATTCTTAAAAAGATTGTGCAAAACTCCAAGTCAATACCAGAAGAACCAAAAGTCCGTCCAGCTTCTTGGATACGCGGACGATATTGACATAATTGGAAGAACACAGCGTTTGTAAGCCTTGAGACGGAGGCCAAGAAGATGTTTCTAGCGGTTCATAAGAACAAGACCAAGTTAATGCTGTCAACAAGGACGGACACTTATCGCAGACGACAACACCAGCGCTAAAATCGAACGAAGATTCACTCTTGTCAATCGCTGCTTCTTCAAACTTAAAAGACAATTAGGTAGGTAAAGTCCTCTCTCGGGGAAGTAAAATATCATCTCAGTCGTGATTTATGGTGCAGACACATTAGCCTTGACAACATTGGATGAAAACGCTTCGTGCTGCTTTTTCGAATGATTTTTGGTCCCGTCTGCATAAGTGGAGAATGGAGACGAAGATTGAACTGTTCACTGACTGAACACTGACATAGCCACAAAAGTTGAGATATACACCGACTTAGATGGTTGGGTCATGTAGAGCGAATGAAAAATAATGTTCCCGAGTATTCGTATCCAACCCGGAAGTACGTTGCAGAAGAGGAAGACCGCGACTCAGGTGGAGCACGCACGTATTAGAGGACCTCAACCAATTCGAAATGTGAAACCGGATGCGCTTGTTGGATGAGGCCTTGGTCCGACCTGGACTGTAGCATCACCTCAAGTAAGTAATAGAGACCTAAGGCTTTGACTTTGATTCGCATCTCGACCAATCGTAGCTATACCTTGCTTCTAACTCAATCCCATATTCAGTCACGGTTTTTTTTTCAACTTCTGAGGATGCACCAACATTTTTCTGAATTTTCTAAAAATATGGCCTTTCTTTTTTAGGAGTCTTTCAAGACATACAACAACTTTGCCGACGATTTTTAAAACAAGTGGTCTATATTCGTGGTAAGGGATACACTATAAAAGTGTCGTGTCACTTTTGCCCTGGAATTGGCTTGCAACAGTAGATTAACCACTGAAAACCTCTCTATTGGTGTGAGGGTTGGCTCATCTGCACTGAGATTCACACATTAAATACTACCGCTTCACCCTGAGATAAAGTTTTTAATGGAACTACAAATCAGAAATTATACTTCGAATACAATACGTGCACCACAACGCCAGTCTGAATTTATGCAAACAAAAACTCAAAACTCGAAATAACTTAACTCGTCTTCCTTTATTTGTGAGTTTGAGCGATAAAATGAGTCAAAAACCATTCAAACGTTACAAATTGCATTAAATCCACCGTGACGTGTTATTTGCAACAGTGAACATCATGAACAAAAGCCACACTAAAGAAAAAGTCATTCTAATAAATTACAATTGAAAAGCAAATTAGTAAAAAAAAACCTCACTTAGCCAGAAATGCATTCGAAAAAGTGATTTTGTAACGAATCGCACTTCACAAACTTCCGTCAAATATATTATTTAACGTCAAACTTCGATTCTTCACTTTTCAAATTTCTCAAACTCGAAGTTTTTTGAATCGTTAGTCTTAATCCTTTGGCCACTTGCACGCAGTCCCAATGTTGAAGAGTCAAAAAAGGGTTCCAGGTCTTCTCTAAAATATGCAAGAAGTTTTTTCGTTGAATGAAAAAAAAGAAAAACAAAAAACGGGAGGAAAAAATGTTCTTTTGCTCTTTTGAGTCAACTGAAAAACTGATTGGATGGCATTTAAATCTGCACTACACTGATCACACCTACGCTCACTCTTCACCTTGAATAAATTGAGTCCTGCCATCGAAATGTTAAACACAAAAACAAAAATAAGAGAATCTAAAGTACACTTTTCAACTGCAACAGAACTCCCAGATCGCACAGATACAGATAATCACACCCGCACGACCCGACCCACCCACTAAAACGTTCACCATTCACTTTTCCCTGCATGTACGAATTCAATCTGAGAGCGTTTGTGTGTTTTCCTTTTATCCAATTAATTTCCAGTTCATCTGCGCCAAACATGGCGGATGCAGTTCAGTTCTGAATTCGCGAACGACTCTCACCTTGATTTTGACGCCTCTTTTTGATGTTAATCAGAAACGACACCTGCGATTACAAACTGCGCGAATTTATTGTTTTACGCAAAATTTAACAAAATGATTTAATTTATTCAAATTTGAACCGATCGATTTCGGTAGATAGAGATACAGTTAGTCGCGAACGTTCTCGTCGAGATTAAAGCGTCGCGTCGCTGAAAAATAATATTTTCATTGAACTATAAGCTTGGATATGTTATAGTCGTCCCATCCGCTTTTGAATCGAAACTAAAGTCGGGCTTTGAATTTTCCGGCAACTTATATTAGATTTCATGAATTTGGATTCAAATTGGACGTTTTTTTTCTGTTAGTCGTTCATCTCCAATTTGTTGTTGTTATGGTTTAGGAACTTTGTTAGTTTGCTACAGTGGTGGTAGCGCTGCTCTACGCGCTTTGGTGGGATCAAACATCATCAAACGGTACGAATGTCGGCACACGACGGTGATGGAATGCTTTAGGTTTGTAGTTCTGTTTGTTTTGTGCTTCGAATTTGATTTGCTTTGTTGGTTTCTTCTTCGTTTGTCTGATGAATGAGTGAGTCTTTTGTGTGGGTTTAAGTTGAGTGTTTCAGAGCATTATTGTTGAGATTTTCCATTGCAAAATTTTGGAAATCACGGGCACATAGCTAAAGCGAGATTGTGAATGTTAGGTTGAGAAGAGACAAACTAACAATCAGAATAGTTAACTTATTTAGCCGTTGAAGTGTTAATCAACATCAATGCTTATTATTGGTTTGTAGATTATTATTAATTTTGCCAAAGTCAACAAAAAGGTTAAAAGGCTGTTGCATAAAATCCAAGGTTAAAATTGAAGAGATTTGTTAAAAAGGTGAATTAGTTAAAATTTGTGGTTTTTTGTTTGTTTTACCAGTGGGGTCATATTTTGACACATAGGTGTCAACAAAATGTCAACAAAATAATGACTTGAAATAATTTAAAAAAGCTAAACTTTGTCAAAAAACAAAAAAAACTATTTCACTGAATACATGAATTACTGATATCTTGTTTAAAGACCACACATAATTAGGTAAAATTTAAAATACTGTTTGGCCTTAATATATAGGTAGATCTGCATTGATGTTTATTTATTTAGCTTAATCCAAGCTTTGACTTAACTTAAAATTAACACTAACTTAAAACTATGTTTTTTGGTTCTTGTTATCGATTTCAAAAGTTAAATCGTGTGGGCCCTTAGGCCCACTTAAAAGTTCTTTATTGGACAAGAACCAAAACAATTTTTTGTTTTTTTTTTGTTTTTTATTTTTTTCTTATAACTAACTAAAGTTAAGGAGGTCGGGGGGTAGGGTCTCAAGGAAGCGGGTAAAAGTAAAGGGTATTTTTTAGTTGGGATTTAGAGATGTTGAAATCAAACACAGAAGTTGCAGCATTACAGTGACGAAGAATTCTGGACATTGGTTCAAAGTACCCGTAGTTTGTGCGGTGATTAGGAATATAAAAAAGAGAGACAGATCGCACGTTCCGAGGGTTAGTGTTGAGTTGGATTTTACTCAGGAGTGTCGGAGAATCTATATTGCCCAATAACAATTGCTGAGCAAACAATAAATCGGCGATTTTCCGTCTTGTACTTAGCCTATCAGCTTTAGTCGGTCGGTGTAAGAAGGCAAGTTGGAAGAATCTTCCCATTGGATGCCTCGAAGGGTAAATCGAATGAAACGTTTTTGAACGCTTTCAATTCGAAGTGAATGGAGTTCATAGAAAGGGGACCAAACTTGGCATGCGTATTCAAGATGAGGTCGGACTAAGGAAACGTAAAGGGATTTTGTGACATAGGGATTCGAAAATTCCTTAGACCATCGCTTAATAAAACCAAGAGACCTATTAGCTTTATTAATAATTTGGTCGAAGTGGGAATGGAAATTCAAGTCTTTATCAAACATTAAACCGAGATCTCTTACAGAATCGACTTTGTTAATGGCGTCATTAACCAAACAGTATATTCTATGAGTTGGGTTTTGCTTCCGCGAGAAGGTAATATGCTTACATTTATTTATATTTAATTCAAGGAAGTTATGAGAGCACCAAGCAGAGAAGATATTCAGGTCGTTTTGTAACAGTGAGGAATCCGCTGGAGTTGAGATAATTTTAAAAATTTTCTTGTCATCGGCGAACATTAGGATATCTGAATGTTTTAATATAAAACAAACAAAGAGAAGGGGACCTAGGTGACTACCTTGTGGAACCCCAGAAGTAGCATGAATTGGACAGGAGACAGAATTACGGAAGATGACTCTATAAGTTCTATTCTCAAGGTAGGAGCTTATCCAGTTAATAAAAATTGGTGGAAAACCAAGAGCTTTGAGTTTGAGATAGATTATCTTGTGAGATATTTTATCAAAGGCTTTGCTGTAGTCAGTGTATACAACATCAACTTCATAATAAAAAAGATTAGTTATTGTCGTCGGATCTGAAGAAGAAATATTTCGGAAACTTAAAGACGGTGGAAACCCATCGGATTTCCGTTTAACATTTATGAATTTGAAGAAACTCCTCGCATCAGAGAGAACGTTGTTTTCCATTTGGTTAAGGTAGAGCTTATAAAGATATTCATTCAATTCGGAGAAATCATTATAAGCCCGAAGATAATTATTGTAGTCGGCGTCAGATTTAGACTGTAGAAACATCTTCCAAAGCTTATTACGTTTGTTCCTTAAACTACGGAGCTCTCTGTTATACCAAGGCGGTGAAGAGGTGAAATCTTTTTTACGTGAGAAGGGTACTGATTCATCAATACAGTATGAGAGAATCAAATAAAACCAATTAGCTAGCGATTCAACTGTAGAGTGGAGGGAGTTTAATTCGAAATCGGCTGAGCTAAGTAGGTTGTTGAGATAAGAGAAATCAGCCCTACGAAAATCGTAGCAGTAATTCTCAGTCTCAAAAAATTTGTCATCAAATTCGATGGGGAAAGAGAGAGCAAGGGGACAAAAGACCAATATGACACTAATGGTTCCAAGATGGAACTCGGTGTTGGGACAAGTGTCTTCTCCGAAGACCTGTATATTATAAAATTCTTTAGACTACCCGATAGATGTATAAAGTCAAGTTTCAACGACAATATAAAAATTAGTCTTATAGTCTGGGCACCAGGGCGCTGTGACATTCAAGGTAACGAAATCGCTGATGAACTGGCCAGGACGAGAGGAAGCCATTTATCTAATGTAATGTTTAAGACCATGTAATGTTAAATGGCAAACCAACGTTTTCTGGGTCACCTAGTAAGGTCACACCAACTCAGATAGCTTCGCGGGCTCATCACCAACGACTCTTCTAAAGATCATCAAAAATGGTCTAATGCATAGTTTACGATTTTATAGGGAAAATTGGGTGTCCTCATTGGCCGATTTTGTATACTACCTGAACATTCACTCAAAATTAGGTGCCAAACACTCCACTGGTACAAAAGTAGTGATTCCTCAACGGATTTGAATTGGAATTCTTCAAATTTTAGAAAACTAAAAACATGACACTGACAATATTTAGAAAAAAGATGTTTAGATAGCTGACCCGACAATCGCTGTTCGATTGAAACATTTTTTAATATCTGGACTTGGTGATGATTGAATTTGTTTGTGTGTGCGTGAAGAAACATGTTTCAAACGGGACTCATTGTCAACATAACATTCTGTATATCAAATACAGCTGATCTGCTCTTTAACCACTGAACCGATTTTAATTAAATTTTTCAAAAATCGTGTATTTTAAATTTTTGAAGTAAAATCTGTTTCTCACATTCTTGCTTATTTTTTAACTCTCATACTGGGGATTTGGACGTCTTTATCATCGCATGAGTTATGCTTTTTCTAGAATGTCAAGAGAATCAGTAAAGATTTGATTTTGCTGAAAACATAAACAAACGAAACACTAAGCTGACACCAGCTACATTATATTTATGTTTATTCAAAATCAACATTCAAATCGAAGATTCAAAGAAATCATAATCGATTTGGGCCAAGTGGAATAGACTAATGCGTTTTTGCCAGTGCACACTCACAAAACATTGTTCGATTACATATTCTAATATGTGTACTTTCAATAAATGCACACAAAAAAGTCCTTTCCGCTTCACTTAGTTTAATTCTCCCAAAAAAAAGAAGCCAACAACGTTAGACAGACGATGAACATTGAACAAATTAAAATTACTCTGCTTTTGTAATAATTCATCTATCGATTGTTATGCATATTAAATTAACCATAAAATGACATAACAAATATTTTCAGTTTTCTTTGTTTACTCGTTGTCATAATTTTGCAATTCCTTCAATTACCTTCAGGAATTTTACTGTTATGTGCAAACTTCCTCATATCAACCCAAGTGTAGGCTCTTGTGTGGCTCTGCCTTTATGATGATTGACAAAACGGAACATGCCATCATACTATTTCGAAATTGCATAACATAATTTCGAAAATGTTATATTTATAAAATAGAGACAGACTCAATCTCCCTGCTGTGCTGTGGTGGCTATGGTCGGTTTTGGAAGGGGTGGTGCACTTTTATTCCAGACGAATGAAGTTTCGTCACACAAACAATGGTCTTACAGAGCTATGATGATAGAAAGTATGGAACTTTTTTGTTGTGTTCTTCACCCAACTGTGGCACTCATAGGCAGTTGATATCAAAAACTATATATCTACCTATTCATCATCATAACTCTGGACGAGGAAGATGAGAAAAGAAAAAAAAAACTGATGGCTAGACCATATGAACATGTCAACAGCATTGTCTATATGCCTTGTGTTGTATGTCCTTACAAAGGACACAGTTGGCTTTATAAATTCTGCACCGCTGAGACTACAGAGGACGAAAAATAGTGATAGTATGAAAAATGGTCTTGATTTATGCATGAACGGACGGAAGAGCATTTATAAATGGACATGGTTGCAGTGATTGGTTGGAAGATGAAAAAGAAAAAAAAAAAGGAAGCTTGTTAAGTTCTTCAAACAATTTAACTTAACGTTTTTGAATAAGTTAAAACGAAAATCAATTGAACTTGAATATTTGTTGACTTAAAGACCTAATATTTGTGTGTCTAATTTTAACAAGACATTGAAGAGATTTTTGTGAGTGGCCTTAACTGTCAATATAACAAACAGAAATTAGCACCTCTTCTTAGAGTGTCGAAAGCTTGTCCTCCACAGAATATTATTAACTTCCTAAACAAAGTGATCTCAGAAATTCCCGTCTAACCTCACCGAATATATTTTGCAACATTTTATGTGCAATAAGAGAGCTATAAATAACCACAGCGATATGTGGCGATCCTTTATCTCCGTCTTTATAAGTCATTAGAAGGCATAATTTGGATGAAATGACAATATTAATTTTTTTAATGTTTACATTCTTGTCTACGAAGTTTCATCAAAAAATTTAGTTTTATAACATCATACAGAGGGGCTTGCTCACTTGCTGTACAGCAGTTCATAAGAGTAACGAGACCTTAACTGTGTTATTTAATAATTAAACTATGGTTTCGTTAAATGAGAAGGTAACTAATTACGTCTATTAGACAGGCAGGAATATCTTGTGTAGTTTGTCTTGAAAATGTTGGGAGTTGTTTGTCGGTTCATACGCAGGTACATCAACGGCACTTGGTTGTAATAGCTGATGGTTGGGTCATGATATGATATGGAAGGCAGTTATAAAATACAGTCACGCAATTTGATTAAAAGACAGAATTTGGGTAAAGTTTTTTTTCTTGGTTATAGGTTTAAGAAAAAAGAAAAAAAAAGACAAAAATGGCAAGATAACATATATTTTTTCATTACAGTGGTTTTGTTCATACTCATTCTGATTCATGTTTCATTTTATTAATTTTATTTTATAATTTAAAAGTATAGCACATTTCGTTAAAATATGACCCTCTTTCTATTAAATACTGAAAACGTTGATTTCAGAATGGGGTACCACCGTCCTTGTGTGATTTTAGAAATTGAAAAAATTGTTGCATAGTTTTGCAATTCTCTTGACAAACTTCCAAATTAGTTTAAAGACATTCGAGCCAACAATAAAGGCTGTAAACAAGAGCACAAACAAAAAATCTCTCAACCGATTTCGCTGAAAACTTATTCGGTTCTCAATCAAGCTATCATTATCCCTGTTTTTAAGTCGAATTATTTGAGTCGTTCTATAGTTTTGCACTGAACAAAAATCCTCTGGAAAGAAATGGAATTGTGATTTGAAAAATGTAATATAATAAAGCTGGCAAACGGGTAAGATCGGGATGATTTGACACGTTAAGAAACTTTTCAAAATACCTCGAAATCCAAATACAGTTTCATGTCTTAGAAATATTCTTTTGTTAAAATATCATTCAAGCAATATGAAAACATCGTTTAAGTATCGATTTAAATATTTTGTATCTGAGTTAAAGACTTTTTTCTGAACCCTTCCAAATTGTCAATTCCTCCTTCTGGTAAGGATGATTTGGCACTGACATTAGGAGGTTTTGACAGAGAGAGGGAGGAGCATTTAAAATATCCCTTTTCCGCAATAACCTATAGAAATTATGAAAGTTTGTGTAAAGCTTCTTAGAGAAATCAAAGTTTTCCTACCTTTGGAGCATCTCGTACAATCTTCTGAGGGTTAAAAAAAAATGCACTATTGCTTTTTTTTTAAGCAATAAAACGTACCAAACTCGTATTTCTTAAGCTTAAGCAACTGTTTTGTCGCATAAAACCCACAAGCCAAGCTTTTCCAGCAAGTTTGTTAACATTCCATGATTTTAGTTATGTCAATTGCTCCTACAAAAATATTGTCAATACCTCCTTTCAATCTACTTTTGGAGAAAATTCTAAAAGACATTAACACTTTTTCTACCTATACGTTTTAGTCAAATGCACATGCACCCCAATATTGCAATTGAAGTATCGAAAGCTTAGAATTAAAGAAATTGTACTTTGATTACTTTCCATAAAAAAATAGATCGACCATCTAAATAAAATAAAAACACCTCCACTTCTCACAGCTTTAAAGAAAAACACTGATCAGTTATTAACCACTTACACCCATCATAACTTACTTCATTTGTTCATCACTTAAAATACTTCCAAATGAATCGTTTTCAAGAAAAGGGCTAATGTCAAATCATCCCGACCTTAAATAAAAAATAAATAGAGTGGCGCGATAGCTCTTGAATAGCCAAGGCCTAAGTGGCTTATTCTCATCATCAATTCTCTGGGTGCGTGTAAAGAACTAAGGGGACGATTCCGAACGGCAAAGTTGAGAAGCACTTTTTCATGACAGATTGATACTCTTGGAAGTTTTGTCAGTTTTGTCGCAAGAGGCAGTATCTGTGAAAGTTGAAATAAAAACTTTATGGGCACGAGTAGGACTCGAACCCACGACGCACAGTGTGACATTTCGCTCATCTAGCGGAATAAAATTAATAGCGCTTACAAATTAATTTTTTTTTAGTGATTCCTTCGCAAGATTCAACAAATATATTCAGAGAATGACATATAACTAGAACTATTTATTAAAATAGCCAAATTTTTAATTTGCAGAGATCGGAATGTACATGTTTTTTGCCTATGTTAGACCCATACTAAAGAGTGAATTAAGGTTGTATTTTTTTTTGCTTCTTTTAAATTTTATGTATCAGATTCATAACAAATATGTACAAAAATAAGTTAAACTGCAATTTTTGTACATATCGACACACGTTTTTGACTTAAAGAGCTTTAAACTCACGTGTTTTTTGCACTTTGGCAGACCTTTACTAAAAATTAAATTTTTCTCCCCAAACAGTTTTTTTTCTGTAGTTTTCACAATGAATATGTATTAAAATGTAACTGAATTACAAAGATTTGTATAGTTACCAAATTTTTGAACAAACGGCCCTGTGAAAGCGCCTGTTTAGTGCACATACAAATGCCCATTCTGTACAGATAAAAAATTCTGACCAAAAATCCTGCTGTTTCTCTTTTGTTTAGATTTTTAAAAAATAATTACATATAAAAACATAATAATAGACAACACTTAATAACATTTTTAACAAAAATTTACTCCGAATTCCTCAAGCAGCTTAGATTTCTTATATGGTTACATTTAAAAGTTCCAGGACAAGAATATAACTTTTACTTACTAAAAATGGATCTGATGCAATTGAAAATCTGTTATTGACTCCTAAAAATTATTGATTATTAGATAAATTAACCAAAAATTTTATAAAATTAGTTCAAATTCAATTTAATTCATATTTTGGCAAAATCATTTTTTTTTTGGTAAATTTTGAAAAACATTGCTATGAAAAAAATGTTATTTAAATACCAAACAGTAAGTTTTTCATCTCTTTGTTGTTGCATTATATATATATAAACTTATAACATAAAATTCCTTTTGAATCGATTTGAGTTTTGCTAGGACAGCAACGACACATATATATTGCATAAAACACATAATTTCTCAAATTTGTATTTATATAGAAGCATATATATGTGTATTAATGCATTTATTTATGTAATTAAATATGTTAATGCATTTATTTTATAGTTTTTCTTGTTTTGTGGTCTTGGTTTTATTTTTAAATATAATATCTTTATCATTTTGTAAGAAATTATTTTGGAAGCAACTTCGAAAATTTAAAAAAAATGTATGGGTGTCGCACCTATGCGCAGCAACTTAAAACGTAGAATGAAAGCTTATATATTGAGCTTTAAAAAACATATAGTTTCCCATCGGAATAATGCGGAATATTAATAAATTTTCTCCACTTAATGTAAAAATTGACACAAAAAACTCAATTTTTCAACTTCTGAGCACAATAACAAAATATTGAGCATCATATGAAATAAGGTTTTACTTGTTTTTACATTCTCTTATATTATATTTAGGAAAAATAAAACAAAGTCCCCAATAACAAATCAAAAAACCCGTATAAATTCATATTAACCAAAGCGCCTTTAAACCTCGATTTTATTTAAAATGATCACAAAATCTGACTTTAAGATCAATTTTTGTTTTTTTGCTTAACCATAACCCAAAAATTTATATATAATTATTTAGTAGAAGATATTAGCTGCACATAAAACCGGTTTTTGCATTGATTCTTGAAAGTGATTTTTGTAATTAAATTCCGCTAGATTAGTGAATTGTCACACTGTGCGACGTTCTGCTTAGCAGCCAACGCACCTAACCACTAAGCCACGGGCAGCCGACCTTCCCCACTATTTTTGTGGTACACTTTACTTTATGAAGGAGCATAAATTCATATCAAAGGAAAGCATTTTTTGTGCAGATGTGCAGTACTATAATATTATTTAAATATTCTTTACCGAAATTGTTGAACAAAATAAATTAAGTAAAGTAAAAATAAAAGTGAGGTTATTAAAACAAATGTGAAATCACATAGTGTTGAGTGCGAAGAAATGTCAGAAATGTCATTAAGAATTAAGGTGGGTTCACATTACACAAATCTGCCAACACGACAAGTTGATAAACATGTTGTTGAATGTAAATCCCCATAAATAAATAGTCAACGCACTTCCATTTCCAGAGTTGGGTCGGCTTATTGTTTCAACACCGATTCACTGTATCCAAACTATCATTTTAGTCTGCCTCTATATTTCCGCTCCTTCAACCTAGTTCGTGTAAGGTAGCTCCTATAATATAAATGTGATTTTTAATTATTTCAGAACTCCCCTTTTTTCGAACTTCCAATTCTTGAAAGTTGTTGCAGGTGCTGTGCTCTGGCATACTGAGGTCAAAAACGGTTTTTGTGCCTTAAATTAAAACCCACTTTTGGAATATTTTTCTAACGAATTTGGAGAGATCGCGGAATCCGGGAACAGCTTTCAAAAATTGGAATTTCGAAAAAAGAAGACTAAGAGCCATTTTCTTCACTATTTCTCAACATGTAGGAAACTCTCAAGCTCTCTAGAGTTGAGAAAAACTTGAGAGTTGAGGGACAAGTTGCAAATCGTTTTTCTTCACTACTTTAAATCTCAACTCGAGAGTTTAAATTCAAAAGTTGTATTCTCGCATTTTTTCAAAATTTCCCTGGGATATTTTTGACAATAACATTTGTTTTAACTTTCGATTTGAGTTTATGGCAAAAAAATTTTACCGGGAGTAATTGTCATTAATATACATAATTTGTTTGTACGTGTACATGGAAGACGCAACATTTTTTTACTGGGAAAGAAGCAAATGCAAAGATGCGCTAGAATTCTATGCCTAACCCGCGGCCAGAACAAGCGTTCAAAAATATATGTAATAATTAATTATTATTAAGCAATATTGAAATTTGACTCTGTTTTATTGGTAGTTTAGTGGAGGAAAATTTGTTGTGTGCAGTGTGTGTGTGCAGTAGAATTGCTAGAAAAATTCTAGGCTGCAAATAATTTCTATTTAGAATGAAATTTTGACAGGGGATATGCATCAACATTTTTTGAAAATTTGAATTTGAGAGAAAACTCTCAAGTTTGCCTCTCAACTTCTACTTTTTTCAGAAGTTGAAAAAATCGGAAGTTGAGTAACGTGAGAGTTGAGAATCAAAAGTTGAAATGTTCAACTTTAAGTGAAGAAATGTAAAATCAGGAGTTGAGAAAAAATATCCTCAAGTTGACTTCAACTTCGAGTGAAGAAAACGGCTCTAATTTCACGCACCCCAGAAAATTTGTTCATTGAACTCGTTCGAATTTTTATCTTGGACATTTTTCTTTCCACGATTAATCTTCTTTCACATTTAAAATCTTATGAATCAACATAAATAGAAATCTAATGCAAATTCCTTTGAGAACTTTTGCACCAGTAGAGTGCTTGGTATAGTAGTGTAGTTGGATTTTAAGTAGCTAGTTTGTACAAACATGACATATGGCCAAAAACGTTACAATTTTTATAAAATTTTGATGTTTAAATTTCGTTCCAACTTAATAAAAAAAAACAACCTAATCTTTTACTTACATACACTAGCTTACCCAGCAAACGCTGTTTTGCCATCTAAATAAAATAAATGCAAATGAATCATTGAATGTTTTTGTAATATCTACTTCAAATTTAATTCAGTTGGTGGCGTTCCAACGTGCGCAGGCTAAAGACAGTTGTGTATAATTTTGCTCAGTCAAATATTCTCCGATTTTTAAAATTAAAATCGAAAAATAAGATAACTAAACAACGCTCGCTGTATGCTATTGTCAAATGTTTATAAATAACTTCATTGCTTTATTAACTTCCCAGAGGAAGTTATTGTAATGGGGCTGATTTTGTGAATCTCCAATTATTGCATATCTCCATGTTTCGAAGTCACTAGAATCCGAATCAAGCGTTTTTATGATGATATCTGTGTGTGTATGTGTGTTCCTATGTGCTTATGTGCGTTACGTTTTTTCGGCTCGATTATCTCGCGAACCACTATCGTATTGTCACGAAATTGGTCTCATTCGACGCGGTATTGTGTTGTTAAGAGCTGATTAGGTTTTGAGCAAAATCCGCTTAGCGGTTTTTTAATGGCAATAATGAAAATTATGATAATTTCTGCAATAATTTCAACAATCAAAAAAAATCTTATAGTTAGTGTGAAAATAAAATAAAATTTAGGAGTATCATAGACTATATTTGGTTACTAGCTGACGCACCAAACGCTGTTTTGCCATATAAATATTAATCTTCGGAAATACTAATCCGATTAGAAAAATGCTTTCACTAATAGAAAACTACAATATTCAGGAGTAATATATGAACTTATGGAATTTAGCTTTGAAAACAAAGTGCGTGTACAACTACAACGGAACGTATCGGCTGGAAATTTTGCTCTGGGAAGTCGTATGGACAACATGTGTCGCACTCATGTTTTAAAATGATTTCACAATTCGCTGTCTCCTACCAATTTAACACTATTCTGAAAAGATTATTTTAATACCCAGAAAAAACCCTACGCCCAACTGCCTTAAAGGCTTCTCCCAACGTGGTTTCTCGGTTTTACCAAATAACAATAATAAGAAGGCAATTCAAACTAAAACATTGATTAATTCGCGATGGTAACTCATTTTCATATATCTCTTATTTTTGGTAATTTTGTTTGTTTTACCATCAGAAGTAAAAGCAAAAAAAAAACAGTTTTTCAAGTACTATGTCAGCATCAAAACAAACAAAAAATGACATATTTCGAATGTCTTCAGTTTCCAGTAAAAATATGAGCGACTTCGCATCCCAACCGATTTAATCCAATTTATTATATCTGACCTTTGTACTTCTCCTTATTTCCTTTTTTTATTACGTGAAAAATACGCATAACAGAATTAATAAGACCAATTTATAAAGACACCTTTCTTTTCCAAAAAGAAAGAAAAAAACAAGAAAATCTCTCCTCTGGGCTCAGACTAATAAAGTGCCTAATACATTCCGATGTCTTTTTATTAGCCTAATTAAATTTTTCAATAAGTATCTATCTTTTAATTTATTGTATCTCCTGTTTGCTCCTTGAAATTTATGTAAGATAATCCTCGTTCTACCGTTTGCCATTGGCCATATTGCCGCCACCTACACTTTGAAATGCAAACTCATTTTTCTCGAGAATTAATTGAAAACGTATCGCTTAATTAAATTTTTGCGAAAAATAAAAACAAAAATATCTCTTTCACGCTACTTTTGTCGTTGAAATTTAAGAGCATTGAAATCTAGAACGCAGATTTTAATAAACCCAAACTTAAGCAAACAACGAAACTCGATGCCCCTCGAAATGCAAAGCAAACAATAAAAAACATGAATAAATAAAATAACAATGAATTTGCTACTTAAAAAAAAGTATGTATACAACAAAAATTAAAAGAGAAAGTCCTTGAGGGTGTTGTTTTTTTTTTCTTCTCCTTTTTCGCTTGTTTAAATATATTAAAAAGAAATAATTCTTGTTTGTTTTGTTTCAAAGAATAACTTCATCTGAAAAAGGTAAGAGGACAATATTTAGCGTTAAAAGACACCACCTCCAAGTGACCGACAAAATTCTTCGAATTCCAGCTGGGTCCTTTTTGCTTCGGTAATAATTCATGGAGTTTTAAATTGAGTAATATCCTGGACAGCAGCTGCTTATGTTTCAAAGAATAATAGAATTGAAGAAGCTTGCTTGTCTTGTATAATAGATTGAAGCGAAAAATGTGTCTGTTTGTCGTTTTACACGTGCTACTTAAAAACTAAGAATTCTGAATTTTTTCCCCGGAGTCAGTTGACAGTGATGTGCAAAAAAAAATTTGTTTGAAATATTTTTCGAAATGTAAATAACGCAAAAAAACCGTTTTTGGAAACCTATACTAATATTATAAACTAGCAGTTGTCCGTGACTTTGTCCGCTTTCAAATATGAATAATTTTCCCCGTTTTAGCAACACTTTTCACTGATGGTTTGCTCTCATTATTTGCAGCGTAATTTTGGACATCTTAAAGCTTTCCTTGATAATTGGACTATTCAATACAAAAAGAAATTTTCAATTTCATCTAGCAGTTCCTGAAATCAGCGCGTTCCGTTTTTTCTGCCGTTTTTTTTCACATTTTCCACTGATTCTTCGCTCATATTGGTCGTAGCTTAATGTAATGTAGCCTTAAGCTTTCCTCCATTAATGCACTATTTAACATAAAAAGATTTTACAATTCGAAATAGCAGTTCCTGAGATTAGTTGCCTGTCATTAGGCGGAAGAAGGGGAAAAGTGAAATGGTGAAGATTGAAAATAGAAATAGGATGGGAAGGGGGTAGATGGAGGAATGGGAGTAGGTGCCTTGACATACTGCGTCGCAGTATTGCTTATGTGAAATTAAGATGCCCCTCGATTGAATAATGGTACAAGACTTCATATCACACAACTTTAGCGAAACATATGTAATTAAGTTAGTGTTACAATTTTAACTGGCGTACAAATGGGTGAAAATGTAGTCATTCCACGAATACTAATACGAATAATTTCTACAGATTCACCATTCTCATTCAAAAGGCTGCAGTTCCCCATCAAAGTTAGTATCGCAATGGCAATTTATAAAATGCAAGAGCAAACACGTAAGGTAGCGGGGTAGAACGTAAGAAAAAGCCGTGCTTCTCCCATGAACAGCTATATACGATGCGTGTTCGCGGGAGTCCTTTACTTAACTGGAACAAAGCCGCAGGTACCAGCTAGTATTACAATAATTTGCAAAGTTATAGACATTTATAACAATCTGGTATTAGTCACAGCTTTTTTTTCTTGTTTCTTCACTTTTTTTAAAGGAAAACTAATTTATATTTCAGAAGATATCAAGCCTGAAAAAGGCGTTACCTTGTTAACAAATTTTATGAAACCACATTATGACGTCACATCCTCTAAAATAGCATTAACTTCGTACTTTGTGGAAATGTTTTCGAAAAATTTCATGATCAATTTCGTGGGGCCGCGTTTTTAGAAATCACATCAAAAGTAAGATTGGGATAGGTAAAGTCCTTTGTTTAAGTTCCTACAGAATACTTTGTCACATCACTGTCAAAGCATAAGTCTTTATTCCGCCATTGTTATGAGACCGGATATTATGTTGAAATGAAAATAAATTCAGAGCTCTGTTTTTAACAAGAATAAAAAAACGAAAACACCATTCCATTCGAGGTTTAAAATGGAAAGCTGTTGCTGTTAAATTCCGGATTATTTGATACTTTATGCAAACCGAAGGTCTCATCAATTTATGTAAAAGGAATCCAATTTGAAAAGAAGAATTTTTCCATAACATTGACATTAAACAGAGTGTATATGGCTTTTATCTCATCGAAAAGTGTAACGAAATTGATTTGTGACAATTTACGAGAAAAGGCTTCTAACGAAAAAAAGAATGGAGGTAACTGAGAACTCAACCTACGATAGCAAGTGTTGTCTTGTCATGGCACCTGGCCTTCGTTGGAAAATAATTGTTTGATTTGTTGTTTAAGGATTGACGGGGATATTGAAAATTTTGATTTCAGTGGTAAAAAAAAACAAAGATTTTATGGATGAATATTTCCTAAAGACTGTCATCGGGCTCATCAATCTCTGTCTTTCTCTCTCTCCCACCGTTTTTTTTTTTTTTTTTGCCCTGACTTTGTGAAAATATTTATTTGTTCCTCTTTTTTGCATTTGTATAGTTTCCTTGACGATTTGGACCGATTAGGTGCAAAGGATTACCAACCAACCGAACAGGATATATTGCGCACTCGTGTCAAAACAACTGGTATTGTTGAAGTGCACTTCTCCTTCAAAAACCTTAATTTTAAGTAAGTAGTTTGTTACCTTTGTATGTGGGTTGGTGTTTTAAACTTAACTTAACATTTTTTTTCCTCAAAGGTTATTTGATGTCGGTGGGCAACGTTCTGAGCGAAAGAAATGGATCCATTGCTTCGAAGATGTAACCGCGATCATTTTCTGTGTAGCCATGTCTGAATACGATCAAGTATTACACGAAGACGAAACTACGGTAAGTTGTTTTATTTCATATTTTTATGAGTTTTAGTTTATTGGAAAATACGAGATTTAATCATGAATTCAGTTCTTTTATTTTGCAAATGAAAAAAGTGGTCTTAGATACTTTTTTCGAATATGTTGGCAAGATCGTATTACGGACAAGTATTTTGAGAAGTCTTATATTCGCTGCCACTTCCAATTTTTCAGTGATCTCATATGAAATGATATATCAAAATTAAGGTCTTGATCACTTGTGTTTGAAAAATTCAAGATTGCAAGATTTACTTATTCGGAAGATCGTTTTTTATATGAGAGTAAGTATTTCGAAAAAGTTTCAAATTGCTGCAACTCTCAATTTCACCAGCTTTCATCTACCAAGTGATACATGTGAATAAAGGTCTTTGCGGGTCATGTTATAGATAATTAAGAACATGGTTTTCCAATATCTGGTTATCAAAATATCTGCAAGATCGTTTTTACAAATAAATTTTTTGACAAAAGTTAAATGCTACAACTGTCGATTTCTCAAAAGGGCTCATATCATGTGATACGTCAAAATAAAGGTCTTTGCTAGCTCTATTTATTAGAATTTACTTCTTGGAAGCTCAATTTTCAAAATTTGTAACGCAGGTTCAAAGTGGTTACTTACTTACTTATGGTGGTGCTACAGTCCAGGTCGGACCAAGGCCTCATCCAACAAGCGTCTCCAGCAAGCTCGGTCCCTAGCTAGCTGTCTCCAGTTTCGCACGCCAAGTTGCTTCAAGTCCTCTACCTGTGAGTCGCTGTCTTCCTCTTCTCCGAAGTCCTTCCGGGTTGGATTCGATGAGCCGGAGAATTATTTTCCATTCGCTTTATATGACCCAACCATCTAAGTCGTTGGACCTTAACTTTTCTGGCTAGTTTAGTGTCGCTGAACAGCTCGTAGAGTTCTTGATTGAATCTTCGTCTCCATTCTCCATTTATGACCTCTCGACACTCGAAGATTTTTTCTCTCGAAGCAGCCCAAAGCGTTTTCATCGGTTGTTGTCATGGTCCATGTCTCTGCACCATACATTAAGACCGGGATGATGAGGGTTTTGTAGAGTGTCACTGTAGTTGCTGGGGAGATGATTTTACTATTCAATTGCCTTCTAAGTCCAAAGAAGCAGCGCGCAGTGGGTCCCGCCATAGGTCAAAAATAAAAATTTTTGATGAAATTATGTTAAAGACATTCCCGTTAATCAAAAACAACAAAAAGATTGTATGGTAATTTTTTTTTTATTACTTGTAAGCCCTTCAAAGTGAATATACAGGGTGTCCCAAAATTCAACGATAAGCCGGAACCAGGGGGTGGCCCTATTCATGACTGCATGGAAAAAAATATAAAAAAAATCAAACGCCATTTTGTTTCAAATTACAACAAAAAATGTAAATTCTCAAAATAAAAAAATCTCTCTTGACATTTTTTGCTACTGTGACCACAATTTTTCATTAATTTTTGATTTTACATTTTTATCAGAATCTTAAAACATATAGCATCCTTTCTTAGTTTCCAAAAATTCCAAATTTTTAGCAGTTTTTCCACGAAAATTAATCAAAAAAGTTTTTTCCATAAAATTTTAATTTTTTTTTAGTTTCAGTCCACTTTCAGTCATCGTGGTTATAAAAAAATATACGGACACTACCATGGCATCTTTTTTAAAAAATTGGCGCAGGTTATCAAGATTCTAAAATGGTATAACACTTTGGCTAAACTTGCCAGAAAAAGAAGCATTGAATACTTTTTCATAACAACAACCGATTTTCAAACAAAAAAGTTGTTCAGAGAAATCACTTCACTTTATGGAAAAAATTGGTTTTCTGATGCGCTTTCTTCAAAATTTAGTACGATCTGTTTCCACTGTTTGTTTTATTCCATTAATGTGTTAATTTCAAGTGTGATTTCGAAATTGTGTACTAGTTTTTGAAAAATCCTTGAACTTTCATCATTTTTATCATGCCATTGCCGTATGCCCCCTCGGATACGTAAACATGCACATTGTGTACGGAGAATGCCGGTGCAATGCTAATTCTGCTACTCGAATATACCGAAAAAGGTTCAAAAATGTTGGAAGATATCCAGATTATCGGGTTTTTATAAATGTGCATCAAGAGTTTTTGGAAGGGCGTTTAGAAAGAAAGAAGTGCTAGAAGACCAAGAGCAGATGGTATTGACAATTCATGGAAACTGAAAACGATTCAACAACATCGTATATTGATGCAGGTGGCAAACAATTCGAACATTTACTGTAAAAAATAAATAAAATATGTTTGTACTCCTAAATGGCACTTATGCATTTTTTCTTATTTAGAATTTTTGTATTTTAATTAAGTGAACATTATGACAATTTAAAATAAACAAACAGAAAATATTTGGGCCCAAATAAAACGTGCTTCATTCTGAAGACTCATAGGGAACTGATTTATTTGAATAGAAAAAGTTTTTGAAAATCGGTCGTTGTTATGAAAAAGTATGCATTACTTCTTTTTCTGGCAAGTTTAGCCAAAGTGTTATACCAATTTAGAATCTCGATAACCTGCGCCAATTTTTTAAAAAAGATGCCATGGTAGTGTCCGTATATTTTTTTATAACCACGATGACTGAAAGTGGACTGAAACTAAAAAAAAAAATTAAATTTTATGGAATAAAACTTTTTTGATTAATTTTCGTGGAAAAACCGCTAAAAATTTGGAATTTTTGGAAACTAAAAAAGGATGCTATATGTTTTAAGATTCTGATAAAAATGTAAAATCAAAAATTAATGAAAAATTGTCGTCACAGTAGCAAAAAATGTCAAGAGAGATTTTTTTATTTTGAGAATTTACATTTTTTGTTGTAATTTGAAACAAAATGGCGTTTGATTTTTTTTATATTTTTTTCCATGCAGTCATGAATAGGGCCACCCCCTGGTTCCGGCTTATCGTTGAATTTTGGGACACCCTGTA
This sequence comes from Sphaerophoria taeniata, assembly GCA_943590905.1. NCBI lineage: Eukaryota > Metazoa > Arthropoda > Insecta > Diptera > Syrphidae > Sphaerophoria > Sphaerophoria taeniata. Next base: position 49,777,153 of record OX016540.1, read on the forward strand.
TATTAGAATGCACATCTCGCTTATCAGTTCAATTTTTGGTTGTGACCTTTTGGTAGTGATAACACGTGTTGAAAAAAGCTTAACATTATTTTCTTAAATATGGATATTAAACTAGAAGGTTAGTTCTTTCTAAAAACATACATTTTATTGTAAAATACATTCAGGTGTACTTAGAAGGGGTCTCCTTCGTAATGTAGTTTTTGAAATATTTTTCCAAGACTTTTTTAAAGTAAATTAGAGATTTAGTTGGGTTCCCTCCGAGCTCATTCTAAAAATTTGGTATTAAAATGTAGAATATTGTCTAACCTTTCAAAATAACTTTGATTTTTTTCCACTTTTTTCCCCTTTTGAAGTTATAACAGTTTATGTGACCATATATAGCTTAAATTCAGTGTAAAATTGAGTGAAAAAGCCTAACAGTCAAGGAACAAGGATATACAAAATTAAATTTAACAAGAAAAATGTCTCACGTAATAACAAATAAGGACCTTTTAAACGTCTTTTATTAACTTCCGACCCGTTTATTTCCAATTTATGAAAATAGCCTAGTAAAAAGAAATGTCTATTATCGAAAACAGCAGAAGTGCTAATAAAAACATAAGCGCAAAATTTAAGTCCGCCTTCTATTAAGGATTTAATGCGATACTAGTTAGCATCGCATTAACTTTAGCACGGTGCTAAATTTTTTCCAGTATATTAAACATTTTTAATAAACTGATAACTAGTATCATACTAAAACCATTTTATTAAGAAATATCAAATGAACGCAGCTAAAAAGTGACAGTTCGTTCAAAAACACTGAACAAACATACCTTTCAACAAAAAAATTAGTTTTCATTTTACAAATGTCATATTCGGAAAATGTCAAAACCGTTATTTGATTTTCATCTTTTTAAAATATAACGAATTTTGTGTGTTGTGGTTTTGAAAAATGCAAGAAGAAAAGGTGAGTAACAAATAAATTCAAAGCCATAATGATTTAATGGACTTAATTTTCTAGTCAAAACGAGATCGAGAAGCAAATTGGGACCAGGTGGAGAAGGAAATATTGCGGCAACTAATTCAACAGCATATTAATGTTGTTGAAAATAAGGCCAGTGACCTCAAACTTGTCCGAAAAAAACAGACTGCTTGGGAGGCCATAAGAGCTGGCATGCTTGCGGCGGGCTATAACAGACCACTTCTTAAAATTAAGCAGCAATGGACGAGGATGAAAATGTCAGCGAAAAAATCAAAGACGGCAACGAAAAAGGCTATAAAAGCCACAGGAAATATGGTATCCATTCCAGTTGTTGATGATTTTGATAACTTAATCGAAGCTATGATATCTGATCAGCTGGAAGAGGATACCATTCATATAGATAGCAACACCGAAACGTCACCAGTGTTACCTGCCATTCCTGTTGAGGAATTAACTGGCCCTCCTGATGAAGAAAACACTAGGGATTTTGTAAGAATAACGCCGATACAAGTTTGTGAGGGTGTCGATGCATCCAGTCCTCCTGCTTTGAGACCAAGAGTTGCTCCCCAGGAATCTAATTTGTTATCGTCTTTGAGGCAGCTGCCCAAAAACTCAATAACAAGGGCGGACGTTATGGCAGCACGTACTCGGCAAATTGAAAAAGAAAATTTAAAGGCGGCTGAACTTCATGCGCTGCAAACGGAACATGCCAAACAGGTACTGCTTAAAGCCAAAGAGGATGTTATAAGAGCTAGAGAAAAGCACTTTTTAGAATTGCAACAAGCAAAAGAACTGCATGAAAAACGCCTGGCAAACTTCAAGTCTACGTGTTAGTGCATTCTTGTTTTTTATAGTTAATACAAACATATGTATGTTTTGAATTAATGTTTGCTTTTTATTAAATAACTAGCTGACCCTGCAGACTTCGTACTGCCTCAATCGATAATCGATAACCCTCTTCCTCTATCGTTTGCATTGTTTTTTTGTTAATTCGTATGTATGGATCCGTCTTTAAACAAATAAACGATATCAAAATAACAAAACAAAATGGTAAGTATACGGCCCGTTGCCTGCGGTGCACGCATTTGTAAAACGCGAATCATTTCGGTTTCACTTCGCTCCTCATGTTGCTGTTGTGTAAACATTTCGAGTTCTTCGACCCTAATTGTTGCGTATAAAACACATTGACCATGATATTGAATGAAAAAAAGATTTTTTATGATTGCTCTGAGAGTTACCGTTATGGAGCAATACAGCAAAATAATTTTTTTACATTAAAAATATCAGTGTTTCAAAAAAAAAATTACCAAAATCACGAATTCTCTATTTTCCCATTGTTTAAAATCCATTCAAAATTTGACTTGGGATTTTCTTGCTCTTCTGGAGTTTTCCATTTTACCACTCATTTTACCACAACTAATGCATTTCATATGAAAGAGTGTTTTTGAGATTTTTGTTTAGCCATATTTTTTTTTTGCATTTCAAATTTTCCATTTTTCCAATTTTTTGTTTACTTTTTCTTGCTTTCCAGTTCCCCATCACAAATTTTCCAGTTTCCCTTTGTAAACCAATGAGTTTTCCGAGTTCCTTTCGAAAACCCATTTTGAAATTTTCCAGTTTTCCATTTGAAAATTAATGCATCCACAATTTCATGCAATTTTCCATTTGAAAACCAATTAGTTTTCCGAGTTTTTCATCAAGAACTTTCTATTTTTCCATTCGAAAACCCATTTTTAACCAAAAAATTCCAAGCAAAAAATATCTTATTTCCGACCTTTGTTTGATTTTTCCAGTTTTCCCACTCTTCCATGAGGTTTTTCCAATTTTTTTTTTTCACAGAAATCATCACTGAATGTAACAGTATGAACCATGAAAATTTCACAAATATCTGTTGGGCCATTTCGGAGTCTATAAGAGACATACAAACAAACAAACAAACAAACAAACAAACACACTTCCATTTTTATATATATAGAGATAATGAACATTTTGAAAGTTAATCTTTGTTTGTAATTTAAAAGAAGCGATTGATAAAAGCGTTTCTGAAAGCTCTTCCTGTTTCAGTGCTCTCTTGACTGCTTTCGTTTGCAATTGACTGTGAAAATGTTTGGTCTTCTTCACAAACGTAGGCAAAATTTCTTTCCTTTGCTATGTTGTGAAGCACAGCTACTGCAACAATTACATTTTTCGCAGTACCTAGATCAACTCTTAGGCGGTCTAATAATGCTCTAAATTTTGATTTGAGTTGCCCATTCAAGCATTCGATTCTGCTTCTTGTTGATGTATGGCTGTTGTTATACCTTTCCTCTCTCTGGCTTGCTGGATTTCTTAAAGGTGTAAGCAAAATGTTGGAGCATGGGTATCCAGCGTCACCTAATAACACACCCTGATGGCTACTTAAAGAATCCTCCAAAATTCTTTTAAGCCGGCAGTTTTCCCAAATGTTGGAATCGTGAAGGGAACCACGGGACCTTGCAACAATGTCTAGTATCTTGCAGTTGTAATCCGTAACGATTTGAACATTCAACGAATAATAACCTAAAAATGAAAAAAAATATTGCGCTTGAATAATTATGTTTTGTTCAATACGAAAAAATAAAAACCTTTTCTGTTAATGTAGTGGCCGGCCATTACATTCCCTACAATCCGAGCTGGTCGCTTTATTTTAATGTGGGTGCAGTCAATGGCTCCTATTACCTTTGGGAATCTAGCGATGTTATAAAATCCTGCCTTAACATCGTTGAACTCCGCAGTGGAAGACGGAAACCTGATAAAATGCGGTAGAAGAGAAGCAATACGTTTTGATATATCTTTTATTATTTTGCCAACAGCGGATTGCGATATTCCGTGAAGTGATCCTATATATGTAAATTTATGTGACAAACATTTTCCTTCAAAAAACTGAACTAACTTACCAACATCTGTTTGATGAACGTTTCTTCCAAAAAAGTGTAAAGTTGTTAACACTTGCAGTTCTGGAGAAATGGGAAGTCCACGATTTGACACCGGCTCTTTAATGTTGAGGCATTCGATGAGAAACTTCGTGGTAATTTTATCCAGTCTATAACGGGAATAAAATTCGGCGTCGTCCAGGTCTTCGAATGGATTTGATCTTACTTTATAATTTCGGATATTTCTGCAGAGATCAGAATCCTCAAAAATTTCGAAATCATCAAGCTCGGGAAACATTTTATATTCACATTCACTTTTTTTGTTCTTTTAACCCAAATGAATAGAAACCGAAAAAAAATTAAAGGAAATGCCAAAATTCCTAGACTAGTATGATACTAAAAATTTAATAACGCCATTTCGTGGTTTTAACTTTAGCATCATGCTAAATGCCTAGCGTTACACTAAAATCGTTTAAAACTTACAAAAACGTCACTTTAGCCTAGTATCGCACTAAATTTGATTTAGCATCGCACTAAAATGTTTGAAATTTTGCGCTATAGTTTTTTTCAATATTTCAATATTTATGTTACTTTTTGTTATTTTTTCCTTATAATTATGTTCAAATAAACAATCTTAAATCATATCCCCAGGTTTTTATTGGAACAAAGCAAGAATAATATTTTTGACCGCACTTTGTATGGGCGGGTACCCACTGTGCAGCGATTTGCAAGAGTGATTCTTCGTTTGATTCCAGCGCTGGTGTTGTTGTCTGAGTTGATAGCGGATCCTAGCTAGACGAAATCCTTAGCTACCTCGAAGTTAAATCTGTCTATGCTGATGTTGGCTCCAAGACGTCGATGTTGGTTGTCCTTTCTTGTTGACATGGTCTTGCCCTCGTTAACCGCTAACCCATCTTCCTGGTCTCCGTCTAAAGACTCACGAACGTTTCAATGACATCACGCTTTGTTCCTCTAATTATGCCAATGTCGTCTGCGTATCCTAGTAGCTGGACGGACTTTTGAAATATTGTGCCTCTGATGTTGACGTTGGAGTTTTGCACAATCTTTTCAAGAACCATGTTGAAGAAATCGCATGACAGTGCATCGCCTTGTCTAAAACCTTTTTTGGCATCAAATGCGTCCGTTAGGTTTATTCCGACCATGATGGAACAGCATGAGTTTTCCATTGTCATCTTAAACAGACGAACAAGTTTTTCTGGGATGCCAAAACTAGACATTGCTCTATATAATTGTTCTCTATAGACGCTGTCATACGCGGCCTTGAAATCGATTTGAAGTTCCTGGGTCTTCTGCACGATCTGCCGTAGGGTGAATATTTGATCGATGGTGGACTTTTCGGGTTTGAAACCACACTGATAAGGACCTATCAGGTTGTTGACGAAAAGCTTCAGACGTTCACACAGCACGGCAGACAAGATCTTGTAGGCGATGTTTTAGGCGATGTTAAGGAGACTTATACTTCTGTAGTTGGTGCAATTCAGGGGATCTCCTTTCTTGAGAATCGGGCTTACGATGCTGAGGTGTACAATTCGGCAGCTAGCCCGTCTGCTCCAGCGGCTTTGTTCGTCTTAAGTTTAGAAGCGCTATCTTGACTTCGTCAATGTCGGGTAGGTGGAATTGTTGGCCGACTTCACCCAAATTCAATGGTTCTGTATAGCTGGCGGAATTTCGTTCGTCATCGCCTTTATACAGCTTGTAAAAGTGGTCTTTCCATATTCCAGCACTGACTGTGATTCCACTACGATGTTCCCATGATGGTTTCTATAGGCTTAGGTTCGGGGTGTATAAGCCCTGGTAGTCTGTTTTACCTTTTTGTAAAGCTTTTGAACCCCGTTCCTGTTTTGACATCCCTCTATCTCCTCGATCGCGCGCTTCTCATGCTCCTTTTTTTCTTTCTGAGAAGTTCAAATAGCTGCCACTTTGATTTTGGTAATTCTTTTTGAAAAATGAAAGGAATATGATTATTGGAAGCTTTACTGTCTAAATGTTGGAAAGTTTTTTCAATAAGATGACAGTACGTCAAAATGAAGGTCCTTGATAACTCTATTTAATATGTAAGATTTTTTTTTTTTTTTAATGTGGTTCGCAAAATATTTCAAAGACCGTTTTTTTTACTGGAAATCATTTTCTTACGATTTCGAATTATCGACACTAGAAAAAGTGTAATTTATGTCTACTGTGTTTTGGATTATGAATTTTTAGTAAAAATTAAGTAAACATTTTTTTCTTTTCCTATTTTCAGAACCGAATGCAAGAGTCATTAAAACTTTTCGATTCCATCTGTAACAATAAATGGTTTACAGACACCTCGATAATTTTATTCTTAAACAAAAAGGATTTATTCGAAGAGAAGATCCGAAAGAGCCCATTGACAATCTGTTTCCCAGAATACACCGGTATTTAAAATTTGCATTTTAAAACAAATTCTAAAAAAAAAATGATTTAAAAAAATAAATAATAACGTAATTTTGTGTTTGTTTGTTTAGGCGGACAAGAATATGGTGAAGCAGCCGCATACATTCAAGCTCAATTCGAAGCGAAAAACAAATCAACCTCAAAAGAAATCTACTGCCACATGACGTGCGCCACAGATACAAATAATATTCAATTTGTATTCGATGCTGTCACCGATGTAATTATTGCAAATAACCTGCGTGGATGTGGTCTCTATTAGATGATAATGGCACAAAAACAAACAACAACAACAAAAATTATTAAAATTAAAACCAAACAAAAACAACAACAAGTAATATTAAATATTTATAATAATTCATTTAATAACAATAATAAATTATTGTTGTTATTATTTATTAATTATTATTATATTACTATGATAATGAACATTTTACAGAAACAAATTTCTAATTTAATTTACAAAAACAAACAAAAAATTACTATAAGGTTTAATATAATATTTAACTAGTTCTTATTATTTAATTAAATGAAAAAAAAGAAAACATTTGTTAAAGTAAAAAAAAAACTAACTAAGCCATACAGATGAACAAAAAAGAAAAAAACTAAATTTGAAAAAAAACCACCCAAAAAATATAAAACAGAAATAATAATTATCTTATTATTACTATCGACTTGTATTCTCTTTGTATTATAATTTAATTGACAAACAAACAAATATTTTACTAACTTATTTAGAAAAATAAACAAAAAAAAAACAAATAACGTATATAATACACAAGAATATAAATAAATATATTTTCATGTTGCTATTTTAAATCTAAACAAACAAATAAATACGCATACACCACACACACTATCTTTACATACAACTTGCCATAATTATGATTTAAAATGCAGAAACAAAAAGTTTACGAATTTAAGTTTTAAGTTTATTTTTTGTACATTTTTTTCTTAACAACAAAATCGCGCACAAATTTTGTTAAAAACAAAAAGAAATAATTAAGTATTTTTCAAACATTACAGAAAGCACATATTTATTTTGTTTAAATTTTTGTATTAAAAATTAAAAAAAAAACAACAGTTTACAAAATACTACATCAACGCACACATCACGCATAAATACATGTTTAATTAATTTTCGAATAATTTATATACAAACGTAATATCGTATACAAATATTTAACTGCTCTACAAATTTATTGTAATTTAAAACTGCATTTTTATTTAGTATTTAAGTTCAAATGTTCACTACTTTTGTAAATGTCTAAAAAAAATACTTAAGATGAAAAATAGTGTTCTAACAAATTTGTGGCTTTGAGTTTTGTTCGTTGTCAATTAGAATCTCGGAAGAAATGTAAGGCTGAAAACACACCGAATTAGAAAAAATGTTTGTTCTGTTTTCCCCGGACACAAGTCCATTGCTCTTATGAGGCAATACACACCGAAAAAGACACGACACGATAAAAAGTCCAGACTGCTCGTCGGTTGCAGTTAATACATGGGGTTGCAAAACACACCGAAGGTAACAAAAAGTCGGAGACAAAATGTCAGCACCTAAAACTATACACCGTTTTATGAAGTAACACACACCACGGTGAACAAGCAGACAAACAGAAATCGACAGTTGTATAGGTTGTATAGGAGCAACACACACCGAAGCGGTTAAAGACAAGACATTTTGTTTTTGTCGGCCTCTGTGTGGGTTGGAATCTGACACGATTTTTTGTCGAAAGACACTAAGACGCCTTGTCAGACCAAATGTTTTCAGCCTAAATGTTCTCCAAAAAACTGTTGTCTTTAATTTTTGGAACTCAAAAACGATTCAGAGTAATTTAGATGAATGGTTGGTAAAATTTGCTTGTTTGACTTAAATTATTTGCCAACAGTAAATAAAAAACAATTTTTTCTAAAGGTTTTTGGTCTTCTGAACTCGAAATTAGCTCCAGAATGACTCCATCAGTTCGTGGTTGTAAGATATCTGAATTTTAAAAAATCGTGTTGGATTATTAAGGGTTTTTCACTAAGAGCGCTACAAAACAAAACGGTTTTGGATATCAATTAAATTCTTTATTCCTGTGAAAGTATGTATGGAACTCGATTTTTTGCATGGCCACCACGGGCACGCTTGCAGAAGTCCAGACGCTGAACCCAATTTTCGACGGTTTTCAAGCATAAATCGGCCGATAGTGTTGCAATTTCACGTTCGATATTCGTACGAAGTTCATCAATCGTCGGTGACTTGTTGGCCTTGACCATAGACTTGACGTAGCCCCACAGGAAATAGTCTAACAGCGTCAAATCGCACGACCGAATCGGCCAAACGACTGGACCATTTCGTGAGATAACACAGTCTCCAAACATGGTTTCCAAAAAATTGATTGTGACATTCGCTGTGTGGCTTGTGGCGCCGTCCTATTGGAACCACATGTCCTCCAAGTCCATATCATATCCAATTGGGACCAAAAATATTCGGTTATCATTGAACGGTAGCGATCCCCATTCACAGTAACGTGCCGGTCTTGATCATCACGGTAGAAGTACGGCCCAATGACGCCGCCGGCCACACCACACCAAACCGTAATTTTTTCGGGATGCAATAATGACTCATGGAGTACGTGTGGATTGCTGTCTAACCAATACCGCATATTTTGTTTTCGACGAAGCCATTCAGCCAGAAATGAGCCTCATCGCTGTAGATGATTTTTCGATGAAAATCTGAATCATTTTCAAGTTGTTGCTCAGCCCAATTCACGAACATACGCTTCTGGTGGTCAAGCGGCTTCAGTTCTTGCGTCAATTTAATTTTGTAAAGATGTAGGCCAAAATTATTTCGCAAAATTCGCCACAACGACGTCACAGAGATGCCCAACGCTTGAGAACGACTTGTGAGAGACACATCTGGGCTTTCTGCAACGGCAGCAATATTTTCGACACTACGGGCACTTCTTTGAGTCACTGGCAAGGTAACATTTTCTGTGCCTATGGATTCAAATTTTTCCACTAGACGCTCAATTGTTGATCTGCTAGGACGATTATGAAGACCATAAATTGGACGCAGCGCTCTTAACGTTGAGGCCACTGACTCCGAATTTCGGTTGTTAATTTTAATAATTTCGACTCGTTGTTGGCAAGTTAACAGCTTCCATTCGATAAGATTTGGTGGATAAGGAGAGGAGAGAACTTTCAACAACCAAGCAAGCTTGCACAAGTGAACTAACAACAAACGAACAAAACTCAAACTACCATGAAATGCAACCATAAACACAAGTTTATTTATTTAACGTATTACCTTATTGTATGCATTTTTGCCGGACTCTGTATTTGTTTTGCAATAACTTTTAGTTTTATTTTCTTAAGAATGAACGAATTTACTTATTTTAATGAATTACAATCAATTAAATGCAAACTTTTGTTTCAAAAACGAATCGAATATATTTAAAAGAATGAACCTTGCATTTAGAACATTCCTAGTTATTGAAATAGAATTTTGTTTTATGTTTCGTTTACTTTGCTATTTTTTTTTTTTTTTATAAAAATGTGCGTTTACCAATTTCTCAATTTTTGTATTTAAAAATAAATATTTTACATTATTCAATCCATTTTTGTGTAATGTCTCACGCCATTCTACATCACATTAGAAACACAGATTAAGATTTAAACCCGTTGTTACGTTGAACTTAAGTTAAAAACATGCAAAAGAGACAGGTAGCTACTGATTTCCTTATGGAATGTGAATTGTATTACAAATTATTAGGAATAAGTAAACATTAATGTCCAGACATCTATATAGAAAATAGAAACTGATCGTTTTTATTTTGTCAGACATCAAGGCATCGCGTTCATGTGCCACGAATTCTATATGATACAAACTGACTTAAGGTGACCAATCAATTCCGTTGTAGATCTGAGCGTCCAGCAACAGGGCTCAACTTCCAGCTCAATCCTAAACTAGCTCTTTAAAGTTCCTCACTGTTCTTATGTTCATCGCCTTAACATTGGAGTGGTAGATTTTACGAAGTTAAGCATTGTTGCTTATTCCATTGATGATGTTCTATTTCCGGCAAAGTGAATGTCATTGAATAGCTCTTCACGTTTGCTGTTAAGTTTTCTATCCAATAGACGTTCGTTTAGAACATCTTCAAATATGCATTTGCAACATAAGCCACCACCGGGATGACGAGTCCAATGCACTTTCAAGCATAATTGTTCACTTGATAGCAGAAATGATGTTTTTGATGTTGATTGTGATGCTCTGTTCAAGCCCGTGTTGGTTGTCCTTATTCGAAATTATGCTTCACAAACCCATAACTGACGTTTCACTGTGTTGACTATGTCAATACCGTCAGTTAAAATTGTATACAACAAAAATGTATACAACAGCGCTTTACCTTGTCTGAAGTCTTTTTTGACATCTATCGAACGGGACTAAGCTCTTGCTGTCGTATGTGGCCAAGCGATCACGATATAAAGGGTTTTTCAATAAGGGCGGGTAGATGTGATTCGAAGCCCAGTCAGCGAACAAACGGCGTTGTCTATGGTCATGAACTTTGAGCTCCTGGGTCAGTTGAATCTTGTACGGGTGTAAGCCCAAGTCCCGACGCAAAATTCTCCAAGTTGAAGTCTGCGAAAGGCCGAGTTCTTGTGCACGGCGAGGAATAGGCTGCCTCGGGTTCTACTGTACACTTTCACGGTCCGGGGCAGTGTTCTCGGCCGATCTTGCGTTCATTGAACGTACGGGTGTTGGCTGATTGTTTACTGAACCGCCAAACGTTGAAGAGTCGACTGTGAAGGGCCACCACGCGTAAAATGGGTGCAATGCGCGCAACGTTTGTGTTATCATTTGAACGTGCTGGTCAATCGTGTAACTTGCCATGATGATTTGGCTTAAACAACTGAATAATAAACAAAAGATTTCACAGATGACAGATGTCACCAAAACAAAATGGCCGCCACGGGGTGCCAAAATCTACCCGCGCCAAATGAAAAACCCTTTACTTAGCTTTGAGAAATAGCAGGACATGTACACCGAACAGATGTTGAATTGTGTCATTTTTCTCGTACCCTGCACAGCTCCTGCAGAAAGTAATAAACCGAGCCAGAAAGCTTGTTAACATCTGTTAATGTGCGCTGTCTTGAAATCAATGAAGAGGTGTTGTGTATCGATTTGGTGCTTTTTTGGGGACGCCTTAAGTTTGTATCCTATGTGATTCAGCCCTGAACACCTTAAACTCGCTACAAAAAATGTCATGTATCAAATGCGATTCATATGACGTAATATAAATATTTTATTCTTCATTATACAAAGAGAACATAAAAATGTTTGACCGATTTCTGAAGTTCTGAGTCATATGTGACTCACACACGATGAAACAGCTTGCAAAAGAGTTTTTATGAAACAAGAAACAAATTTGATTCATTGGACAGTGAAACTGTTAATACTCTAATGTCGTTTTCCATTGGACTTCCAGAAGCATTCGGAAAAGTCCAGATGTCTTCTGATACCGGACTGACTTTGACAGACGCAATGCTTCTGAGAATAGCATAACTCTTCTGTTTTGAAAACAGAATCGTCCGAAGAATGACACATACATCATAATCCTTCTATTGGAGGTAGAGGAAGAAAGACCAATGGAGAACGGCATAAGTATCTTGTGTGAGAAACATTGTCCAAGTAGGATACATTTTCCTTCCTCATGCCCTCAGTTAAATTTGAATGTTTGTGATGTAATGAGGAAGCTCACAAACAGTCTTGCCATGTTATTTTTGCCTCTTCAAAAGCTTGCTTTCATTTTTGAACTGGGTTGAATTTACACAATGAAGAACCAAGCCCCATTTAAGAGTGCCTTTTGATGCTCTTTCATAAGACTGGTTCAAAAATGATTCATTTATTTTGTAACTTTCCAGTCTATTACACTTTTTCTTCTACTTTCTTAACTAATCTAATTTACACAATTGAAACACAACTATAAGAAAAAAACTAACTTCTAGGCAGCTGGAACTGGAGGGTTCAAAATAGATGAGACTGTGGTTGATTGTCTTGCTGCATGTTCCAACAACGGGCTTAATATTTTTTCACTGCTCATTTCATTCATCAGAACGATTAAATAAATCAACAACAAGTGGACAGGCTTCGAAAAATTGGAAATTGTTCTTTGCTTTTACTCTTTTAAGAGCCATTTGCTTCACTAAAAGTTGAAGTCAACTAGAGGATTTTTACTCTCAACTTGTGATTTTGTTTTTCTTCACTCAAAGTTGACCGTTTCAACTTTCGATTCTCAGCTCTCGAGTTGATCAACTTCTGGTTTTCTCAACTTCCGAAAATAGTAGAAGTTGCAAGAGGAAACCGGAGAGTTTCGATTGAATTCTCTTCACAGAAGATTGGTTCCTCCAGCGGCTCAGGTTTTTCGATCTGTGGTGAATCACTATCACCAGCCGCTGCAGAAAGGCCATAAGTCGATGGAATCAAGATGACAAAGAGCTGATTCATGGGCTCGCTCAAAGGAGGGAGTTTGGTTTTTGGTGGGCCACCACCTGTTTCTTTGGCATCTTTTGAGAAATAAAAAAATCTGTTTTTTAGGCTTTGTTTTATTTTGCCGTATTTTTCTCGTAACGACTTCAAAGACCTGCGTAGGTGGGGCAATATTGAATTGTCTGGTTATTTCCTCCCACGCCTTGTCCTTATCGGGCTTCGTTGCTCCGACTGTTTTTTTTTTTTTTTTGTTCTCGACAATGTGGCTATATTGTAAGGCATTTACAACCAACCAGTCTTCCTCCTCTGCCGAATAAACAATTTTCGGAAGCTTGATTTTTTGGGCCATCTTTTATTTATTAATATTTTAAATTTGAATTCCACAACGCACAAAACAACTTGAACTTTTGAATAACTCGCACAGAATAATAGTAGAGTCAATGAAGCTCAAAAAAGGGCGTTTTCAGAAAGTCCTCAGAAACAGCTCGGATTTTGAAAAAAAAAATTTCTAAATTTTTTGTTTTTTATATTCTTTAAAGTCTGAAACAAATCATTTGGGGGAAATTATTGCTTATATTGTTTAAACAATTTTTATATTGTTTATAAAGAGAGATCCAAAATTAATGTTTTTGATAATTGGAGTGTTTAGGTTGCATTAAGGCAAGAAAAAAATCATATGGAACGGGGGGTCTATTGTCCCCCGTTTAGCCAGGAGGGGCAATCTTATAACAAAAAAAGTCTATTTTTCAAAAAAAAAAATTAAAAATCAACGGCTTTTCCCTCAATGCCGTGTTATACCTTCTTGCAAAGCTAAAAAATGCTTCTTTCATTTTGCATTTAAATAAAGTTGTTTTCAGGAATAGTGTTCGAAAAAATCATTTTCAAAGTCAAAATATCGAAATTTTCAACTTTTTTTTTAACTTCGAACTAATTTTTTTCGAAATTTTATGTAGTTAAGTACTATTTTTTTCCAGGATTAAATGCGGTCTTAAGTTCTCAGTGCGATCCAGAAACAGCATGCCTTAATGATTTCTTGTTTTTGAGAAACTAAGAAAAACCCAAAAAAACTCAGAAAATTTGGATGATATTTTGTTCTATTTATTCGAAAAAAATAATACTTACAAGTAATTTTGTGAATTTTTTTTCTGAGTGTTTTTAGTTTTTTCTTAGTTTCTCAAAAACAAGAAGACATTAAGGCATGCGGTTTTCTGGATCTCACTAAGAACTTGTAACCGCATTTAATTGTGAAGGAAGTTAGTACTTAATTACATAAAATTTTGAAAAAAATGAGTTCGAAGATAAAAAAAAGTTGAAAAATTCGATATTTTGACTTTGAAGATGATTTTTTCGAAAAATATTCCTGAAAACAGTTTTATTTAAATGCAAAATGAAAGAAGCATTTTTTAGCTTTGCAAGAAGGTATAACACGGCATTAAGGGAAAAGCCGTTGATTTTAAATTTTTTTTTTGAAAAATAGACTTTTTTTGTTATAAGATTGCCCCTCCCGGCTAAACGGGGGACAATAGACCCCCTGTTCCATATGATTTTTTTCTTGTCTTAATGCAACCTAAACACTCCAATTATCAAAAACATTAATTTTGGATCTCTCTTTATAAACAATATAAAAATTGTTTAAACAATATAAGCAATAATTTCCCCCAAATAATTTGTTTCAGACTTTAAAGAATATAAAAAACAAAAAATTTAGAAATTTTTTTTTCAAAATCCGAGCTGTTTCTGAGGACTTTCTGAAAAAAAGCTTCATTGACTCTACTATAAAATATAAATTCAAATCTAAAGTTGAAATAAACGTAAACTTCAAAAATTTCGCAGGGAAATTTCAAAAAACGCAAGTAGGCCAACTTTTAAATTTCAACTCTCAAGTTCAGATTAAAAATGGTGAAGAAAAACTAATTTTAACTTGTCACTCAACTCTCATGTTTGAGTCAACTCTGGAGTGGGCCATCTTGAGAGTTTCCTACAAGTTGAGCAATAGTGAAGAAAATGGCTCTAAGTGTACTGGAAACATCCATTTGAGAGGAGACATTTATTCTCACCTCCTGTCCCCTCCTCTTTTACACATTGTCGAAAATAAAGTAAAGCACAAGCATTGAAAAAAATAAAGCCAAATACACATATTTCTCTCTTTTATTCTCATAACACAGAAAAATCATTATAACACTATCTCCATGAAATTAAAAAATTTACAACAAATTAAATAACCTTAACCTTAACATTCACGAAACACAAACAAAACAAAACAAAAAATATTTTTTAAAATGCCAACGTAATATTTTTCTAAGAATAATTTTCCCATACACACACTTTGTGAACTTTTTAAAATAAATTATTATTTTTAAATCTAAAACTTATTAAATAAATTAAAGAAAAAAAAAACAGAACCATTCTAATTAAAACTGTAAAACTTAAAATTTCAACAAAACAAACAACAAAAAATATAATAGGGCGTAAAAAATAACTGTATTTGACTTAAGAGTACTTTTTAACAAAAATATTGCAGTAAACTAAAAATAAAAGTAAACAAAATAACAATACCATAAACTATTTAAATTAATTCATAATATAGGTATTATTATTACATATAGGTAGACGAAAAGTATATTAATTTATTTTGTTTTTAATTTAGTTGCGAATACAAAAAAAAATAAAAAAAAAACAATTTTAAATAATGACTTCAAAAAAACAAAAAAAAATTGTAAGGTATACAATGTTTAGCGCATACCTTTCTACAAAACAAAAATTATATACAAAAAACTGAAAAAAAAAATCGTCTAAACATGCTATACATAAACGCTAACTGTATTATATGTACACATTAAATAATGTAAACTAAAGAAGATAGAACTTTTAAAAACGAACACTGGATGTAGTTTCATTAATTTAGTTGTTTAACAAACAAAAAATAGAAGAATAGAATCATGTGTTCATTGAGATGGAAAAGTTTTCCAATGAAAAAGAAATTTTTCTTCAAACGATAGCAAAAAACATCCACACCAAATTCTTCTTACTTCTTAAAAATAAAGAAAATTATAATTTAACTGCTTAAACTATTATTATTATTGAAATTATTGCATACAATCGTCTAGTCTACCAAAAAAAAATTATACGTGTATATTTTATATTAATTTCATTTCTATTTAGTTTCTTTAATATAAAAATTATTATAAATTAAATGAAAAATAAAAAAATAATAATAATTTAATAGGAAAAAAAACTTTTGTACACAAAAAACAAAAAAAGAAACACGAAGAATTTTAATGAAAACAAAAACATTCAAACCATCATTCTCTCTAAAACCAACAAATTGTTTGCTCTTTTCAACAAAAAAAAAAAGTAAACAAAACCAAAATTGTAATCGCGGACTAAAACTTTAATAAAAGCAAAAAAAAATAACTTACTTAAATTTAAAAAGAAAAGAAAAATCCATCTATGCAGAAGAAAAAAAAAACAATAAAAATATTTAAAATAAAAGTAAGTACATACCAAATATCAAATTTTTAAGAAATATAAATGAAATTATATGTTATTTATGAAAAAAACAAAAAACAGTGAAAAAAACTACAAAAAAAAACTAAACTTTTCATGAAAAAAATTAATAAATTAAAAAAACCAAAGAAAGAGAAAAAATTCGCATAACTTTAATAAACATTATAAATATAAAAATAAATAAATATAATAAACAAAATTATATAACATTTTAAACCATGTTTGTATGTAAAAGGAAATCACATGTGTTAGATCATCTTAATAAAGGTATAAAAATTACTTTCCTTAAATGTTTCATTTGAAGAGTTTTTTTTCAGGTTTTAAAAGGATTGGTCACTGTCAGCAAAACTGATAGATTTGTAGGCCCTTATTATGATGCCCAGGGGCCATTTTATGGGATTCGCGGCGAATCGTTTTGCTAGCGAGTTTGACATTTTGCAATTTTTGCGTTTTTTTTTTTGTCTTCTTCGTTTTGAATTCGACCTATTAACGAATTCGAAGGCGTATTTGAAATGTCATAATGTTTGCTGGCAAGTTGAAATACGACAGCTTTTTATTGGCGGATTCACAGGCGAAAGAGTGTTTATTCAGAGTTACCACCGGGACTCAGTTTTGTTTATGTTTGTTATTGCGAACGTGTTGGTTTGTTTTAGTTTATTCTACTAACAACTAACAGCCGTATTCATAATGATTTCTTAAGCAGGCTCTTAAAGGTTACTTAGTTAAGCAGGCTTAAATATTTAGGCGACCTTTAAGCAGCTGTACTTAAAATTCTTATTCATAAGTGATTTGCGACCTTTACTTAACAAAGTAACGTCCCTGTTAAAAATGTAATAGAACCTGAAAATCTATTACTGAATGCTATTACGTTTTAGTTGTCAAATTGAAGAAAACGGTCGTAGAACTGGGACTCCCCAGATAAGGGTAACCATACCTTGAATACCGAGAGGTATATGGCCTCCTTTTTTGGAACCTTCGAGATCGGCTCGAACTAGATCAATAATTTGTGTCATGCTCAATGTTGAGAATCGGTTTCTCTTCTTAAAAATTTTGTCGTATAGCTCCATTGGATTAACTCGGGGTTTGTATATTTTAATTGCTCTTCTAGTCCTCAGACGTAATACCCATCCTTAATACATTTAAGTCTCGAATAATTTGTTGATGTTCCATTATTATTATTATTGTTTTGGCGATATTTGCACAGATAATATTAAACTGAATTGAAATCAACCAAATCTGAAAGTTTCAATCTCATTGAAATTTCAATATTTAAGTAGGATTTAATCAACCTTTAAACGCACAAATTTGCGTTTAACTTAAGCGGCCTTTAGTCAACCTTGCTTAAATCAGAAAATTGATTATGAATAAGGATTGTCTGCTTAAGTACTGCTTAGAGCCCGCTTAAATTTAAGCGGCCTTTAAGTTTTGGTTATGAATACGGCTGTAACACTTCAGTAAGTGATGAGACATTTGTTGTAAGATTTAGCTTGCTATAGGATCTCTTCGGCATTTTCTGATAGTGTGATTTTTGATAAGCTGGCTCAGAGACTCATATTATTAAATTTGACAAATATTTTTAAGTATTCTACAGTTAGTGCATGAAAAAAAGAGTTTATTTTCATTTCTGCATGTTTATTAACATTCTTCTTCTCATGCAAATTATAACATGTAAACAATACTCTTGCAAAACAGACTGAATTAATGATAACCAACAGATGTAGCTTCAAAAAAGGCCGCTATCAACTGCCAAAGTTCAGAATCTTCTATTAGAAGAAACTTTGTTTGAAAAAATAAAATAAATGAGGGACTCATTTATTTTCAAAATAGCTCATATTTTCAACTGCAGGGACTAATTTAAATTTTAACATGCGGTAACACTGTTATCATTATTAACTGGGATATTAAGTGTCAAATCACTGGAATATTGGAAGACATTTTTTTCGCTTCGCCGCGAATTCGTTAACAAGGAAATACAAGGCAATAAGTTAGAAAAGTGCATTCTTGGTTTGTTATTAAGTTGACTTAAGTCCTTGTGACCGATGTCTTTGACAAGTCTAAGATTCTCTCAAGGACTTAAGTCAACTTTTAAAGGGTCCACCTTTTTTTTTTTTGAAAATGTTATAAAAAAGAGCTACCTACAGAATATTTTTTCTCGAATTTCTTTTTTTAATTGAAAGTAAAATCCTTCCGGTTAATAATGGAAAATAATTTAATTCAAATGGCTGCCTCGGCTGGCCATGCAGTAGCCTACACGATCGGTCCAATTTTTAAGCACATTATCAATTTTATGCAGCTGTATTTCACCAATGGCTTCACGAATATTGTCCTTTAAAGCGTCAATTGTCTCTGGCTTGTAGGCGTAACACTTATCTTTTACGGCACCCCACAAATAAGTCCAACGGTGTCAAATCGCAGCTCCGAGGTGGCCAAACGGAATCAGCTCTGCGGATGATAATGCGATCTTCAAAAACAGGGCGCAAAACATCGAATGAAAGTTCGCCTGTGTGGCACGTAGCGCCGCCGCGCGCCGCCGTCCTGTTGAAACCAAATGTTGTCAATTTCCTCCTCTTCAACATGGCCCCTCCTTGCTCATTTTCGAAGAAAAATGGCCCAATTATGCCTCTGGACCTAAATCTGCACCAAACAGTGACTTGTTTTGGGTGTATCGGCTTTTCAATGTACGCGTGCGGGTTTTCTGTGCCCCAAATGCGACAATTTTGCTTGTTTACATACCCGCCAAGATCAAAATGAGCTTCATCTGTAAAGATGATATTTTTGGCAAAAACGGCATCTTCTCTAAGTCGATCGCAGGCCCACTTAGCGGAGCAAAAACGCATTGGATGGTCAGTTGGCTTCACTCCTGAACCAATTGGCCTTTGTATGGCGTCATACCAAGTCTTTATGCAAAATTCGTCTCAACGATGTCTCCGAAATGTTCAATTGTTGAGAACGACGGTGAATTGATGTTGATGGCGCTTCACGCACACTTTCTGCCATACGCACTGTTTTTGGCTTTTCACGCTTTAGTTTATCGATGAGGATGCCAGTTTCTTTCACTTTTTTCACAAGATAACGAACATACGGAGCTGACGGTGCTTCTCTTCTTTCAAAATCCGTACGCAATATTCGCACACATTCTGTAACATTACCATGATTTTCAAAGTAATGTCGCAATATTTCCCAGCATTGTTCAAGCGTAAGGATAAAGGTCAGCGGAAGGATAAAACTAATTATCTGTCAAATCAGACATGAGCTAAGTGTTACCATTCACGAAATAAGCACTAGTTGAAAAAAAACCTTAGATGGCGGACCCTTTATATAACGGTTGTCGAGCAAAATTGTGATAAATATCGATGTGAAATCGCTGGAAAATGTTTACGAATAATTTACATGTTTTCCAATATCTTGGCTATTGGGCCTTCAAAAAGCTTGTAACCGATTTTGACAAACAGAGATCGCGTAGAACTTTTGATGCATCATTCCATGAGTTATGGAAACGTTTTTGTTTCTGTCTAAAACTTTGGCAAGGGCCTTGGTGGCCGAGATATTTATTTCAACTAGAAGGTAGGTACTCTTTTTTATTGCAATTATCTGAGTAGTAAAACCAAGAAAAATGGTTTTGTGATCATAGCTCAGTTCCCCAGAACTTCTCAGCATTTACGAACGTTGTGCTGAATAGCTAGAGAGTGTAGTTTGGGTTGAGACAAGAAAAAAAATGAATGGGAGGAGGTTCTATTGTCGCCTGTTTGTTTTTTTCATTTTTTCAAAATTTTGAGTTTGAAAATTCATTTTTCAAAAATTTTTCCTTGAATTATTTTTTTTATTTGGAAAATGTGTGTCCCGGTTAAAGCTGGTGGGGAGGGGAATATAATAGGATGGTACCTTTTTTAAAAATACTTTTAAATAATGTTCAAGTGCTGTAAGCATTCCTCTAAGCATCCGTTTTCGCCTCTTTTCGTCCAAGATCTGTATCTCCACATTCGCGTTAATGGGAAACTGATCGGAAACCGGTTATCTTGCTTTGCTTTGCAATGACTCAATTGGCCCGATCCCATAAACTTACCATGCATATTATCAAAATCGACATCTCTTAACTGATCTGCAACTCTTTGTTGATTAACGATTTCTTTATTTAATTTATGATTGATTTCAATGAAAATGTTACGAATGTACATTATATTGTTTCTGAGCTGAGAAGATCCTAAATTGCTATTTTGCAAAGTCCACCATATTTAGAGTGCCGTTACTTTACTTCGTGTTATGCTGATCGAGCACTTTGCTTTTAAAAAGTTTTTTAATGACATCTCTTCAAAATATGTTGACAAATGACAATCAAACCTCCAATAATCAATCTTACCAGCTTAAAATAAAACTCATTAATTTTTCTTAAATAAGAAATATTTCATTGGTTTTATTTAATTTAATTGTCTTGTTACAGTTATTATTATTTTAAATTTATGATTGCACTGAATGTGGGATTACTTACATTAAAAAAGAAAAAAAAATCAAATTACTCAAATTTTTCTCTCAAAAATATTATTTTTACACAAACCGAGTGATTTTTATGTTTTGAAAAAAAAGAAGAAAAAATTAACATAATTCGTAATTTTCTTCTACAAAAATCTATTTATTTTTTTATGTGAATGTCTTAATATAAAATGCAATTTTCTTAAAATACAAAAAGTCATAAGAAGTTTCAAAGTGTTGTGAATATAATTTCTTGCAATTTTAATTAACAAGTGACAATGGCAACAATAGGATTTCATACGAAACCGTCTATTTTTTTTTTCAAAATGGACACGAAAAGAATATTGTACAAAAAAGTAAAATTTAATAATGTTTACGTTTTTGTATATATGTAGTTGTTATTTACAGGGTGTTTCGCTTAAATACAAGTTTTTTGTTTGCGGTTTTTGGCTGTAGGTGCCAACACAATCCTTTAAGTATGCATTAGTTTTTAATGTCTTGTTTATTTATTATCGGAAAGGTTTTTTTTCTCATCAGATACATAGTTCAATAAGTTCGTCTTTCCCAAAACATTACAAAGGCGCTTGGGTTATATATTATTAAGGTCTTACCTTTTTTTCTTTGAAATAAGAGAGTAAAAACTGCATTTATATTTCTTGCCTAAAATGGAAATAGAAATACCATAAAAAAAGGATTTTTATCCAGTTGGTATTATCTGACCAACATACTTGAGGTTTTAGTTAAAATTTATTGTGCGTATTATAGTGTTAAATAATTTTATTTTATTTTTATGCATGTAAATAAATACTTTTTTTTAAGCTTTTAAATGGAGGTATATAATTGCATTTCATTTATATATTTATTGATGGATTTAATACTTCTTGTAATTTAAAAACAACTTGCCTAGTCTGCAATTATTTGATTATAAGAAATCGATTGTACAAGTTTAGTTGCATTCTTATTTTATTTGATTTAGGTTAATTTGCATATATTTTAAGTTTCGTAGAATTGTAAAATTTCTCTGAATAAGTTTTATCCGTCCTAACTACATCACTTCCTGTTTCCCATTTTTAAAAATTCATTTATAGTCTTCTTAGCAAAAAAGATCAATTTTACTGAACTAATATTTCATTGGAACAGTCTTCAGAGTTAAAAATACTCAACTGTAAGTTTTATGGAAAGTATGCAATTTTTATTTAGAAACGGACAATGGAGCAAAATAAGGAACGTTCTTTAATTTCTGAACTTGGTTAAAAGTGGCAACGTTAAAAAATACACAAATTAAATTCCATACAGAAAAAAACAAATAAATTACTGCATCTTTATTCAAAATCAAAATTTAAAAATTTTTAAATAAACTTTTTTGTATATAAGAAAACATTTTCGTAAAAATCTAACTACTTCAAGGCTTGATGGACGGTAGATTTAACGAAGCAAATATTTTCCTTTCCACCACTCAAATTTGAAAAAAAACAAAACAGAATACAAAAAAAACAAGATTTAGCAGATTTTATCGTTTCAAAATTATTACAAATTCAAATTCTTAAAATGTTATTTTTTTTTCATTTTTAAATCCCATTCTTTGTTAACTTTCCCCTTTTCGACTTTTCATAAAACAGCAAGAAATAAGAATATTAACACTTTCAGCCTTCAATTGCGTAGCCATTTTCATCTGTCAGGCACGCCATGTTCCTAAAACTATTACATGAAACATTACAAAAAAAAATATATCCTCTAGAATCCCCCCATCTCCTTCTAATGAGGCCGCAAAACATTTGCCAGAAAATCACCGACAATATTGCCGCGCGGACTGTAATTACAAACGACCACGACTTTGCCTTTGCGGGTCTTGGCAACACCAACGCCCAATTCAGTTGTTGACTTCCAGACCATTTGGGTAAAGTGTCCAGCACGAAATACCCCCTTAGGTTCGACCAGGTAGTTGTGATCCTTGTGCTCTTCGTACCATGACCGGCAAACATCCTTTGGACTGGCTTTGGCATTGCGATCCGACGACCAGAGACAGTAGATATTTTCGCCGTGTGTACAATGAGGACGGTAGGCGAAGCGGTCCTCGCGGGCCAAAGTCTCTGCCCAGTCTTGTGAAAGTTGACATAGATCGTGATTTATTCTAAATTCAAAATAAAGAATAAAAATCGTTTTATTAGACCCCACCAGATGGCGCTAGTTGTTAGTACTCACTTTAACATCGGAACACCGTGACGCTTTCTGTAAACATTATGAAACCTTAGCACTTTGACTACAAAGTCACTCATCTCATCACTGTAACCACTCGATGACAGTGAGGTATCTGTAGATTCTGAAATTTTGTCCACAATGATCTTCGGTGTTAGTGGGAAGCCTCCAATTGGAGGCACATTCTCAGCGAAACTTCCTATAAAATTGCCCGGTGGATCGTAATTACACACGACTACCACTTGGCCAGACTTGCTGCGGGCCTGTCCCACACCCAACTCTCGACTGTCCTTCCAAACGACCTGCGTAAAGTGACCAGTTCGTAGAGTTGCCGGTTCCTTTCCGAAAATGTGATTTTCACCCTCTTGGTACCTTAAATCAAAAACACACAAAATTTTAGAAAAAATGATTATTCCAATGGGTTACAGTGATCCTTACCAATGTTCGACTGGTTCCCGCCCATCGACAATCGCACCATTCGGAGCCGAACTCCAACTGCAGAAAATATTCTCACCATATGGCGAATTGCTTCGATGTGTTGGATTCGCTCGATTGGCCAAATTCATGGCCCACTCCTCAGCGAATTTGCATAAACGTGTGTTGAGCTTTAGTGCTTGCACTCCATGTTTTATTCGGTATTCGTTGTGTGCTCGTAGACAGTCCAATTCGAATTCGCCGTAGCCGCGTTTCATGTGCAGCGGCGAAGGCGATTTCTGTCTAAGGCTTAGCTGTGATTTACTTGTACCATTGCTAAAGGACACTGATCGGCGTTCGTTAAAGCATACATCATTCGTTGAAACGGTTATCGATTGACCTTCGCTGTGAGGTGTAACACTTCGCCGCATTAATCGGACGACACTGGGCGATTTGCGGATGTCTGTTGTGGAATTGAAGTCACGACGTTCTTTGGTTATAACTGTGCGATCGGGCTTGTGACCTTTGTAGGTCTGAATTGTTTCGAATGTGACAATTTCACATTGTGGGTCCTGAAAGAAGATAAAAAGAGAATTAGAATCGAATTTTCTATTTAAAAGTTTAACTTTAAACAACGACGACGTTCACATTTCAATTTCAAAAATCATTGCATACCCGATGCCGATGGATGGTGCCTTAAATAAGCTTTTTTATGCAATTTTTTTTCGCTTTATTGGAAGACAATTTACCTTTTTAATTTTTTTTTTGATGATTGCCAAGTGCAGTTGGTACAATGCAATATACACTTTATTTTCTGCAGCAAGAGATAACAATCATTTTTTTTTTTTTTATAATTAACGCGCACTCAAGGGATTTTCTTCATTACCCTTTATATGCCAAGAGCACAGTGCGAGCATTAGGGAAAGGATAGAGGATGTAAAAGGAGGTGTCGGTGAACATTGGTTTTGAATTCTTCAATATTACAATGACTGGGGAAGACAGAGTGTGGAAGAGAGTTCCACATTCGCGTAGTACGGCTAAAGAACGATTCTCTGTACTTGACAGTACGTCCGAAGTTGGGCTCAAGGGTGAACTGATGGGCATTCCTGGAGGCACGGGTATTACGGTTGAATGTCTTAAGGGGAGGAATGCAACTGGCTATTTCACTAGAGCAAAAACCGTTGAAGTATCGGTAAAACAGGGTGAGACATGAGACATTACGCCGATGTTCTAGAGATGTAAATGACTCAACGATGGTATTGTCACCAATCATTTTGAATGCTCTTTTTTGGATACTGTCCAGAAGATTTAAGTACGTCACTGGAGCACCAGCCCAGATGTGAGAATTGTACTCAAGCTTAGGACGTATGTAGGTTTTGTAGATGGTAGCCAGATCAGAAGGGGAAAAAAATTTCTTGCATCGCCTTAAGAAACCTAAACATTTTGCGGCATTTTTGGCGACATCGCATATGTGCTCGTTCCACAAGAGGTGGTCAGTGATGCACATACCGAGAATCTCGAGATGTTCGGTCTCTTTGATGCAAGTGCCACTCATGGATAGTGGCAAGGGGGGTATATCTCGCTTCGACGATACAAGACAGCATTGAGTTTTCGAAGCATTAAACTCTACGCGATTTTGTATTCCCCATTGTACAATGCTGTTTAAGTCAGAGTTTAATGAGCTTATCATATTTTGCCGTTGCAGTTCCACATCCGAAGAGGAAGGATGTGAGTCTGGAAACGAATATGAAAAGCTAAGGGTACTATCGTCAGCGAAACAATTTATTGGATTAGACGTAACAGACAAGAGATCATTAATGAAAATGAGGAAGAGGGTCGGGGACAAAACGGAGCCCTGGGGCACACCAGCATTTATGTTGTGGGTTTCAGACTTGAATCCGTCCAGTACAACTTGTATTGAACGGTTCGAAAGAAAATTTCTAATCCAACGAAGGAGGGATTCATCGATACCGAATGCACGCATTTTCGATAAAAGAGCAAGATGCCAGACTTTATCAAATGCCTTTGAAATATCAAGTGCAACAATCTTACTTTCTCCAAAACGATGTAAAGATTTGTTCCACTGTTCGGTGAGATAAACCATCAGATCACCAGTGGACCTGTTGCTGCGAAAGCCGTACTGCCGGTCATCATATCTCTTTTGTTTTACGTACTCTTTTGTTTTAAATTTATGCAAATACTCTTCAAAAGCCATTATATAGTCTGATTAACATACTTTCTGGGTCCAGTTCCGCATTTTGGTGCATGTTTGCAGTCAAAATATTGCGGTCAGATAAAGCCTTTCTACAAACTCATCTCTTGCAAACTGAACGGTTAATATAATTCAACTAAAGGTGAGGAAATAAACCTCGGTACGTTATGGGTAGTGGAGGAAAGAATTCATTGTCATTAACTTAATTTGGACTAATTTTTGGTTGAATGAGCAGCAAGTGAGTGCACTTTGTGGTTTAAATGAGGATTGGAAATTTAAACGATTTGATGGCGTTCAGCTTGAAAGCCGCTTAACAAAAAATTGTTACCATTTAAAATTTAAATGCATGGCACTTGTTATCTTGTGTTTTCAGAAAGGGAATTCATTGGCGTAGTTGATTTTTTTTATCAAGTTGTTGTTTCCTCAAGTTTATAACTTGGTGCCATGTTTCTTCTTTTCCTATTGCCGATGATGATTACACTGTCGATCTGTATCATCATGACAAATTCATTCCACATGTTTATAGATGTCTTAAATTGCATACACAAAATGAATAAGAACATGCTGCTCATGCAACACGCCAGACAAAACCCTTTTAACCTATCTCTTGTTTTTTTTTTTAGCAGTTATCATTTCGCTTCCATTCTTGTGCATAATCATCAAATGTATCAGAAAAAGCAATCCACCAGTTAGTAAGTCCCAGGATCCAATTCATCGTGTCACGTTGAGGGAACCACAGAAAATAGAGTATTCAAGGCGCATCCATGTATTGTAGTCCCCACAAAACACGACTTTTATTAAAAAAGTTATTTTGTCAAAATATATGCACATATTATATTCAAGGACAATAACAATTTATTGAAAGCAGTAAAGATATTTTGACATTTATTAGAAAAGAAGCAACTTAAACAAAACATCACCCATGTTTAAGGCTAGGCTCCCGCTCCAGTTTAACTATCCAATACCCATCCAAAGTCTTTCAGGCTTGATAACTTCATAAGATCAGAAGTTCTAGTAAATATGCCTTTAAGCCATCGCCAACACGCTTACAGGTCGGGTAGATCCACAGAGACTGTCCTTTTTGAAATAACAAACACTATCCAAAAAGCCTTAGATGCAAAAGAAATAGCTTTATGTGCTTTTCTCGACATTGAGGAAGCTTTCGACAAAAACTCACATGCGGCTGTTTCTAGAGCGTTGGAAAGAAACGCGTTCCCTTCACAATAACAAGATGAATAAACGAAATGCTAAGCACCAGAACGGAAGAGGTTAAGGCGGGTCACAATGTACAAACAATCATCAGAACTAGAGGTTGCCCTCAGGAAGGAGTTCTATCACCTCTATTGTGGAGTCTTGTTGTTGATAAGACAACTTGAAAGTCTTACCTACGTCCCATGGTATTAGAAGTCTCAGTTTTGCTGATGATATTGTAATAACTTCTGTTGGAAAGTTTGAAGAAACGCCCTGCGATGTAATTCAAAGAGGCTTAACCATTACCAGGAAATGGTGTCCATCAGTAGGCCTTAAAATCAACCCTACTAAGATTATTATTGTACCATTTACCAGGAAAAGACTTCTAATATGCATGAAAGAAATAAAAATAGCTGGAGAAGAAATAAAAACACAGAAGGAAGTAAAATATTTTAAGTATCACCCTTGAAGCAAACTGCTCTGGAATAAACATATCGAAATTACCATCGACAAAGCCACTAAAGCCCTCATGATATGCAAAAGCAAGCAATTTATGGGGCTGAAGCCACATATAATAAGATGGATGTATACCATGATCGTAAGACCCCTAATTACGTATGGTGCTATTGTCGGTCATAAAAGAATCGAACTTGTTACAGCTAAGAAATCACTAGAAAAAGTACAAAGGCTCGCATGCATTTGCATCACAGAAGCTATGAGTACTTGCCCTACAGCAGCAATGAAATGCAAGGTACTTCTACATTTGACTCCACTCAATATTGTTATTGAAAACACTGCTTGGGGAGCCATTATAAGCATTGCCAAGGAAGTAACTGGACCTGGAAAATGCATAAGGAACAGAGACAGAGACCTTCTTGATATTCCGAGAAATGGTGTGGTCACAAACTTTTTGAAAAATTATTTCAATTAAGTAGTAAAAAGGAATGGATACGGATAGGTGAAAGTAACAACTACCTATTCATTCAAAGAAAACACCATCAAACACAGACGGGTCGAGAACAGCTGAGGGTATTGGTGTGGGAATATATGGGCCCGGGAACGGCCTCTCCATCGCAAGTGATAGTGATAGAAAAGATTGAAAAAAAAACAATATTTTTATTTTTTCAAAATGTTTTTGTGTAGAAAATTCAATGAATTTTTCAAATCTGTCTTTAGTTTTTTCGTAAGTCAATATTTAGCAGAGTTATTAGGGTCCAAAGTCAAAATTGTGTTTTTGCATGTAAACCCATTTTTTGATTAGAAAAAAAATCGTAGCGATCTGAACCAAACAGTAAATTATAGCCAGCAAAATTCTCAAATTGAATCTAAGATTGGTTGGACTGAACAAAAATTTCCGCTTATTTTATGGCAACTCAAAGTTTATTTTTTTTCGATTTTGAAATTGAATGAACATTTTTTACGCTCAAGCAAAAACGACTAACGGAATTTTTTTAACTCAAAATAATTTGAAAAGAAAAAATGATAACCTTTGAAAAACTTTTTATTTCACTTCAATCCGACTTTTTTCTACTGAGATACAGCCTTATAAAAATCCACTCCATTTTTGAGTTTTTTCAAGTGTTCTTTCAATTGTTTTGACTAGTGTATATGGAAATATGACTGTTTCACATATGACACGGTACCAATTAAAAATATAAGTAAACAAGTTTTTTCAATTGACATACATTACATATGAAATTATTGTTCCTACGTAACAAAAGAAAAAGGATGTAGATTTATGAAACAAAACTTTGCAAGCTCCCGATCAGATGTCAAGGGGAAAAAAGCTACCAAGCCATTGCAAAGGGGCCAATTTGGCGAATCAGAAAATTCGCACGAATTCTTCTATAAGCAAAAAAAGTTTAAGTGTTGACAAATAATTTAACAGGAGTTTATATAAATTTAAAAACGAAATAAGACTAAATTGGCCCAGTTTCGTTTTAGCAAATGAAATAAAGCCAAATTTCAAATTTGGTTTTATTTCGTTTTCGAAACGAAATAAGACCAAATTTTCGTATTTTGGTTTTATTTCGTTGGGCGTTACTTCACGTCACCATAAGACTCCACTATTAGGACCGGAACGATACTGGGAATAGGAGAAATCATCATTAGAAGTAAAATGAAAACAACTGGGCACAACTGCCCGGACTGAGATAGGCAAAGATGCTTCTGGGTGACTACAGCCAAAAGCGCGTTTCGACCTACATCAGTCTAAGCACGAATAAACTCAGGATAATTACTGGTTTTCTCTCGGGTCATTGTAAATCAAAAAGGCACTTTAGCATCCCCAAACTAGTCCAAAGTCCAACATGCAGATTCTGCAATGCAGCAGGTGAAACACTAGACTATACCTATTCTAGGCAGTTGTGGCGCACTTATCCACCAAAGGTTAAAACACCTAGGCCATTACCAGATTGAGGAGAAAGATGTTTCATCTGTATAATTACTCCAAATTTGTAAATTTCTTAGGTATATTAGGAAGAGGAGGAGCTGTATTTTGAGGTATTTACTCATCAGCTAATTAAGGGGACACAATAGATCTTCAGGTCGCAGTGTACTCTAATCCCTAAGAGAGATGCCTAAAATTGAAAATAACAGCATCTCAAAACGTTTTTCTTATCCGCACCTTGTAAATAGTTTGTACTTTGTAGAAAGCGTTTGAACCTGTCATGTCATCAGCATGTAGCTGATTTCTCCTTTCAAATTTAGAAAAAATTGACAATGGCAGTTAATTAAAATTGCATGAAAACAATTACCAAAAAAAAAACGATGTTGTCAATATTTCAACAGCCGAGTGTTCTTAAACCATCTGGCTTAATATTTGTGCTACAAATTTTGAATATGTTTTGAAGTGTCATTTGATGGATGGCTTTCAGGAGGAGTTTTTTTTTGTCACGCATATGACAAAGGCTGAAAATACGATATAAGTATTCAATATTTTTGTATGGAAAGCTTGCAGATTGTGTTTGTTTTCAGTAATCTATAAATGACTAAAACAGCTTTGTTTTGGTGCATTTTCTCAAACGCCTACCGGCGAAAGTGTATAATATCGTAATAAAACGTAAGTACTTAGTATTTATCATGTTTTAGAACCGAAAAACGTTAACACCACGTTGTCGCCTCAGAATATCTGACATCACTTGACAACCAGACCACTTTGAATGACACAAAATAAATGACACTAACTTATTTATAAACAAAATCTCCAAGTCAATGCGTCATTATATCCGTAAAGCAGAACAACATAGGAAAAATACAAAATAATTCTCATTGACATTCATTCAATTCTAACAAAAAAAGTATTTTTTTTTTAATTTAATTTAACATTTTGGGCTTGACGTCTTCGTGAACAATTTTTTTTTCTTATGCATAAAACATCACAAATGCCATTAACCTATTGTTCAGAATTTGATTACCCCATTCCAATATCGTGAAATACGAGACAAGCTACCCATAAAATTTATTTTTAGAAAATAAATAATTTTGCTTGCAAATTCTGACATACAGAGTTATCCCTGATTACCATAAACAACTCGAATTGAAAAATTTAAATTGATTGCCAACGGATTATAATCAACGAACCTGATTCAATAACCTACCTCTACATTTTACTGCTAAACAGCTTATTTCCGATAGTCATATCCCATATGTCTTGGAGAACAATTTCAAAAAATTAACCGCTAGGTATATCACTTTCCCTGAGTCAAGCGACTTTATGATGTGAGTCCGTTATTGTTTTCAAATTATACCCAACTCACATGACAATATTCTACTAATGCGATTCCCATGCAAATTTTCTTAATTTGTCTCGTTTTACAAATCCTCTTTCAACAGGTTCTACTCTTTGCAGTGGGAAAGTTTGACAAATTTGCATAATTTTGTCAAATTTTGTCACTGGGAGAAAAGATTATAAACAATTTAACAAGTGATGTCACTTTATACAAGGTTCTACTTTAGAACGCAATTCTAAAAAAGTTCATTTTTTTTTCAGTATGCACTTAAATCAGACGAGTAGCGCTTTTTTCAGCACCAATGTGGGGAAGAACGGAAAAAAATAGGTTTATTTTGTTTTCAACATTCAACCCATTGGTCTCTTCACTGTCCTTACCCAGTATTCCTTTTCAGAACAACAACTAGCTATCCATATTACATTTCTGTCCTTGTCACAGTGTTAGCCTTGCCTCTTGTTCTGTGAACCAATGTTTCTGTCATGTTTTTTTTTTCTTAGGTTTGGCCGCTTTATGATATTATCGATTTTAGATGATGTCACTTGTGAGGGTAGTGACAGGAAGAGTCTTTAATAAAAAGAAATATATGCAAACAGTACAGAAGTGCTGGAAGTAAGAAGTTTCACCTGATTTTGCATAAATTGTCAAGCAAAGAAGCAACAGGGCGCCAATGCCACCAATTGCTTGTGTTTTTAAAGCGGATGAATATAAATTCATGCTTTGAATCCATTGAAATGCATATGAGGGAAGCTATTTTAAGGTTGTTGGCGCCTAAGGTGAGAATTAAAAGAAAAAGAGCTTATGATGCCTTTTCTTGAGTTGAATGGGGCGAGGTGAGGTTGATATAAGTACTTAAAATTTAATAAAAGAAATAGTAAGGGTAATAGCTCGTGGAAACGCTTGAAAAATAATGAACTTCTATACTCTTTATACGTAGTAAGATAACCCACGAGGGTAGGGCTATTTCATTTAGAAGAAGAAGCTACTAAGGATAACTTTTTCCCCACTAGAAAAATGTACATCAATAAATTTATCTGCCGAAGAAGCAAGAATCACTGTTTTTGATTCGCGTTTTCTGTGATTTTGTTTGCATTTATTCACAAGCACTCAAGGGTGTTGGAAATGGCAAATAGCAGGTGTCGGACGATTTTTCTATTAAATACTACTCACCATAGCCAAGGTGATGCTACGAATATCCCGACAACGGCCAAAATAAGGAAATGCTGCAAAAAAATTCGGCACCGGACGGCTATAATCGCCAGATCCTTCTCTGATAAAGTGTTAAGTATCCTCTTAAGGAGTCTTA
The DNA here is from genome assembly GCA_943590905.1 of Sphaerophoria taeniata. Classification (NCBI taxonomy): domain Eukaryota; kingdom Metazoa; phylum Arthropoda; class Insecta; order Diptera; family Syrphidae; genus Sphaerophoria; species Sphaerophoria taeniata. Next base: position 49,808,931 of record OX016540.1, read on the forward strand.
TGCCACCAACATCAAGGATCGAGGACCAGCGGCAACATTGCCAGAAAGCAGTTAGAGATGGCGCCTCTAAAGTGCTAGGTTTCACACAGCCACCAAAGCGAAACTCAGGGTTTGACGAAAACTGTAGGCAGGCGCATGCAGCCAAGCAGGTGGCATACAAAGCAGCGCGCCTAGAAGGACGAGAGCTGGTCGTTAGCTACGAGCAAAGGAGGAGAGAGGAACGGCTGGCGGCTTCTCAGGAGCAAAAAAAAAGGAACATGAAAAACGAGGGTGATGAAAGTGTCAACAGCAGGAATCAAGTTCGGAGGTTTTACCGGAAGGCAAAACAGCTGGGTCAAGGTCATAGATCAAGAGCCGAAGTGATGCCTGCAAAGATAAAGAAGGGAGCATCATAGTAGAATCGCAGAAAGACTACTTCTGTTTGCATAATGGTGACGACGAACAGAATCCCGCCACACCGTCAGCCAGGAGCCATTCATTGGACACGATGAAAGCCAACATTTCTGTGATCCCGACCTAGAAGAAGTGAAAACGGCGATATCGCGGCAGAAATCCAACAAAGCCGCTGAAGCAGATGGTCTAGTTGCCGAGCTTTCCAAAGCAGCAGGCGCTGATCTAGATAGGAGATGGTTCAGTCACTTACACTGAACCAAATATAAGAGGTGAAATCAACTAAATGTTTTCGTAACATATTAACTAAAGAATATTACGAAATTGATGATTTTTTGTAAATATTTTATTCAAATCAACAAGCTGATCTACGAAAATAAGGAAATTTATTCAAAGTGAATAATTTATTTAGTTAACTTTTTAACGGAAGAAACAATAGTTGAATTGACGAAATATATAAGAAATTTGAAGATATTTCGTAAAATTTTTTATTCAAATCAACTAAACATTATTCAATTTAGATAACTCTTCGGTTATTTTTTTTCCGGGTCTAATAATTTGTAATTGAAGAATTTTCGTTCAATCAACAAGCACTTTTTTTGTTATTTACTAAGAAAATATTCAAATTGACTATTTCTTTTTATTCAAAACTGAAATTTTTTCGTTAAAATTGAAAAAAAAAATATTCATTATGCTACTTAATCAACGAAACATTTTTATATTTGAATAAATTTGAAGAATTTTCGTTAACCGATTTACGCATTCTGCAAAATTAACGAAAAATTCCAAGATTTGAATAAATTTTGTCAACGTGCAATAAAAAATGCAACATTCAGTATACATAGTTACTTCTTATTAAACAATTGAACCGTACGGAGCTAAAGTTTGTAATTAAAAACGTGTAAAAATAAAGTGTTCATTGTGTGTTGTGTTTAGTTTGTGTACTTTGTGTCCTAAGTGCTGTGGTTGTTACCTACACCTTGCTGTTAATACAGACTTCTTGGTGAGTTATAAACTTTTTATATTTTTGTTTGTACTTTGTAGACCAATAATTTGGTGCTTATGCTTATACATTTCTTTCTTTCTTTCTTTCCACAACGTTCTCATTCCAACATCAAAAAATCTAAAAAAAAAAAAAACAACTCCGGCTGGCGAAAATAATAAAAGATCATCCATCGGAGACTCGCAGCTCACCTTTATGCTAGATGGAAAAAAGTGGCGGACTGTGAGGAGCATATAAAGGAAAGGATGGACCAAAATATGCGAATCCAGCCATTTGTGCTCCTCACTGGGGACATTTTAAACCCAATGGATATCATCATTTACATCGATGGAATTAAATGTAAGATGAATTCAGCAATCTATGCGTTTGATATATAGTTTAAAATTTTTGAAGTTTTTAATCTTGAATATCCAGCACCGTCAGTGCTTGTCCAAAAATATTTTTTACAATTTAAGAACAGAGTACGACATTGAAAGTACCGCCATCAACTGTTTGATCCAATCAATGAAATAAAAAAAACTGTGTTTATTGAAAAATAAAATAATCTAAAGTAATTTCGTTGTTGTCGTTATTAAGGTGTCGTTATTACTTTGGGTTTTTTTTCAGCATTCATCCAGAGCTGCTTTTACTTAACTTGTTTAGATCTTAATGAACGAATTGAGTAAGGCATCTACCATTACTGATTTTCAATTGTATTTGTACTGTACGTATTTGTATTTGTACGTGCTATCTTATAGTTGATTTGAAGAATGCATGGTGAAATTGAATATTTTTCTTGTTGAAAACACAAACGTTTTTATTTAAACCAAATAAACAAAATGTTGAATTGACTAAACTAATAAGTCAATTGAAAAAATTTTCATCAAATTCACAACGGTTATTATAGTCAAATTGATTAAGTTAATATTCAATTTGACTAATTTCTTTTATTCAAATTTAATAAAAAATCGTCGAATTAACGATCTTAATTAGTAGAATTGAATAAATAATTAACTAAAAAAGATTCGTGGATTTGACGAAATTTCTTCAAATTCACAGCTGACTACCAAATATTCAAATTGAATAAATGAATTATTCAATTCAACAAACGGATTAGTAGGGTGTATGTTAACCTACTTTTCGTTGATTTAACCTGCGATTTAGTTGTTTTCACCACCTTTTTTGGTTCAGTGTAGAGCGTATGGACACCAATGCTCCGGCCGGCTCCCGGAAATTACGCCATAGGAAATTACGCCAGATTTTTTTTTTGGAAAAAACGCCAGAATATTTCTTTTGGTTAAAATTGGAAAAAGCACCAGAAAATAATTTGGAAAAAACAGCAGAAACATTGGAAATTGTGCCAGACAGCTATGGAAAAAAGTCGGAAAATGAAATGGAAATTAGGCCAGAAAATATTACATTCTGGCTTAATTTCCACATTTCATTTTGGAAAAAGAACCTGAAAATTAATAAATAATTTCTGGTCTAATTTCCTCATTTCGTTTTGGAAAAAAGGCCAGAAAAGTTTTTTTCAATTCTAACAAAAAAAATGAATAAAAGTAAGTAAAAATACAACTAGCTGTGGTCTGGAATAAGCGATTGTGTACCTACTTACTAGGGGAGGGGAGGGGGTCAACAAATTAACGGCCGGGGGGGGGGGGCGCGTCGCGGGGCGCGCTTGCGCCGGGGCCGGGCGTTGCACCGCGTCGCGAGTCCGGCTACCGTCGGCGGCGCGCCGCGCGGCGGGGGGGGGGGGGGCGCGTCGCGATAAGCGACGCAACCCACCGCAAACCGCCACACCCCGCTGCGCACCGCCGCGCCCCGCACCGCGCGAACCAGCTACCCGGCGCGCCGCCGCCGATGGCAGCCGGACTCGCGACGCGGTGCAACGCCCGGCCCCGGCGCAAGCGCGCCCCGCGACGCCCCCCCCCCCGGCCGTTAATTTGTTGACCCCCTCCCCTCCCCTAGTAAGTAGGTACACAATCGCTTATTCCAGATCACAGCTAGTTGTATTTTTACTTACTTTTATTCATTTTTTTTGTTAGAATTGAAAAAAAACTTTTCTGGCCAATTTGTTGCATCAAAAAAAGAAGAAGTAAAAACAAATGTTTTTTATAATTTTGTCTTTTAATTTGTACCCTACCATACAAAAATTAACATTTTTTAAGAAAAACTTTAACAATAAACTCTTTTTCCAAAAAAAAAAAAAAAGGAAAAAACGCCAGATTTTTTTCTGGCTCTTTTTCCAAAGCAAAAAAAGGAAAAAACGCCAGAATTTTTTCTGGCTCTTTTTCCAAAACAAAAAAAGGAAAAAACGCCAGATACTTTCTGGTTTTTTTTCCAAATTTTTTTTTCTGGCTTTTTTTCCATTTTATAAAATGGAAAAAGCACCAGAATTTTTTTTGGAAAAAATGCCAGAAAATCGGAAATATTCCCAGAAAAATTTTGCACTTTTTTCCTAGGAAAAAACGCCAGATTTTGTATGAAAATTTTTTTGGCTTTTTTTCCAAAAAAAAATCTGGCGTAATTTCCGGGAGCCGCTCCGGCCCGGAAAGCCTTCAACACTATTCCCGAGGGACGAAGAAGTAGAGGAAGCCCGCAACTCATGTGGCGCACCCAAATGGAAGAGGACCTCAATCATACTTCTAGTGCAAAACTGGACCCATGTTCTGTAACTTATCACTCGCAAGAAAAAAGTGATAAACGCAAGGAATCGAAACAAATCATTGAAATTTCATTGAAATTGTTTCGATTCCTTGCGTTTATCACTTTTTTCTTGCGAGTGATAAGTTACAGAACATGGGTCCTGGAGACAGATAGCTAGGGTCCGAGCTGGCTGACGGAGACTGTTGGTTGAGGCCCAAGTTCACAACGGACTGCAGTGCCATCTTATACAAGTAAGTTGCGTAGTACGGCGGCAAATACTATGTTATTAAAATTGCTGACGAAAATATTGGTAAAACTAGTCCATGATATGCGTATGGACTTAATTTCGAATTGTAGCAAAAAATGAAATCAAATGATGCACATCGATAAATTGATTAATTTTCTTCCAAAACATCATCGTCGGGGAAACTGCGAACCTGCGAAGACCAGTCCACGTTGCATAATGTAGGTAATTTAATCAATTATCATTGCTATGACACATAAGTTGGAATGAACTTAACGATTGTGATGCAATGGAACGCTTACTGGTTATCTCCAATTATAATTCATCCATCATGCGGATAAAATTAACGGCTTGACCTAAAAATCCCACATTTTTGTAGAAGCTGCACTGCCAAGACTACTGCAGCCTTTTGCGGCACCTTCAAATATAATCAAAAAGAAACTTCATCAACGTTATCGCAAGGAAAATCACAGATTTGTTCTCATTACTGCTAATGAAAAATTGTACTTACTTCTGCTGTGGGTGAGCGATGAAGGAACACAGTTTGTGCAATTTTTTTTTTTTTTTCAAAGAGCCAAGATCTGCATAGCCTTGACAATTTCCTTGTAAACATCAATCCAGTGATCTACGGCTAGAGTCTTAGAACCAAGCAAATATCGATAGTTTCTTCCATCGATCCGCTAATTACAATTTGTTTCAATTTTCGAGTGGGAAGACCAAGACATTGAATCGAATGAATAAATTGTATGTTTCGATTGATTGCAAATTGTTCTAAAAAAGAGAACAAACAAACAATTTATATTCCAGAAGCAAAGAGTCAGCCACCAACACGGTTAACAAAGATAAAGCGGCAACTGTCAGACGTAGCTCGCAGCAAACCAAACTGACATTTATCTTTCTATCATTTCCCACAAATCAATTACTCAATCGATCTGGCTTGGCTATTGCAATTTGATAGGAACGCGTTAATTTCAGCGACTGACTGGGTGAATGTGTATGATGTTGTCGTTGGGTTGGGGTTCAATAGTGCTGCGTGGCAGACGCAGACAATAAAAGGGAGTGCCATCGGAGAAAATTAATTTCACCTTCTTTTTTTCGTGTCCAACAACCCATAGTTGTTGAAATGGATTGTCGACTTGTCGACGTCTTCCTTTCTTATTATGAGAGATTAATTGGTTTTCAAGCCTTGCGCATCCGATTTATAAGAAGCATTGCCAGATTTAATAATTTAGATGTGTTGGAAAACTTCGTGGACTGGAGGATCTGCCTCTGGTGACAATACATCACCGGCAAGAGCTCTGGTGGATCAGCAGGTATATTAAGGCCCCTGGTCGCATCAAACGGCAGGCAATAGCTCTGGTCGAGCAGCAGGTACGTTTGAGGCCCCTGCTGGTATTCAGCACCGTAGATAATAGCTCTGGTCGATCAGTATAGGTTTATTTAAGGCACCTGTTTGCACTCAGGACGATTTCCTTCAATATCAAACCATATTACCACTGCTGGCGGTGTGGGGGGAAGTTGCATGGTCGGCGGAAATGATAAAATGATAAAAAACACTATATGTACATATAATATACATTTCTCTGCTAACACCGAGTGTGAATTATAGGAATGCGAATATTAATTTTTCCCATGATTTGTTTAAATTTGCGGCTAATGTGATATGCATGCTTAAGTTTTGGCTGTAGATACGCCTTTATTAATGAAGCCGTGACTAATATTAAGGTAAAATGTTCAATAGAAACTTGGTATTTTGTATAGCTCAAATGAAAGCATGTAACGCTTCGTTACGATCACACACGAGGACCACACTTGGTGAATCTCAAAAACACGGAGGTCAAAATCTTTCCGGCTGATTTGGCGCAGTCTTTGCCGTCTTTAGAGCACGTTCGCCGCCTGAAGTCCACTGTTCGATTGTTCCTTGGTCTCTGCGCTCTGGTATGCACCTATAGAACCAAGTTTCTTCGACTGTAACGAAATGAATTAGAAACTTCTTTGGATTGCCCTGAAACAACGTTAAATACCACTGATGATCTGAAGCCTGAAGAGGTCTCAGGCTTGTTGTCCGGAGTGAGTAAAAGCGGCACCCATACGGCCGACGGCTATTTCATGCCGAAAATTTAAGGCATGATTATGATTTATGACCCATACGATCTTTTGAAATTCTTTCTGTATCTGTATCAGCTTTCTATCCATCTTCAATCGGCCGGCGGGCGGTCTTTCAGTAAACAAGATCGTAGATCTATGTCACGTCATCTTCCGTGGTAGCCTGGAAGTAGCTCCTCTGAAACCGAAGTTCCACGATGTTGTAACTCATTAGTCGTTCATCCAACTTCGGCGATCGCCATCGAATTGATTTCGCTGCGCGACTCCCTTTCCAATGAATAGAATCGAATGCAGTGACTCATTTTTGGTTTTTTTTTTTTTTAATCAGCTGACACTCCAGCTTCTACTCACGGTCATATCAAAGCACCTAGTGCGATCCCTCTGAAATTTTGACAATTTACAGAAATGTATTATACCTACACCATAATAAATTGCTCTTGCGATTTTGGCTTCTGTCAATTGGTGAGGCTAAGTAGGTACTTAACGGACCCCCGTCGTTATGGAAATTGGTGTCGATACTTTTTTTTCTCAGATTTCTAGGACTCTTTATAAAAATTTTGTTAAAAACTGATCTAATGGGTCTGAATAAATTTTGTAAAAAAAAGTTCAAAATATTCAAGAGCAATTAAGGAGAAAAAAATGTAGAAATTGACTCTCACGATATCAACTTCCCAGAGATATGGTTTCTGTCTAAAAATTTTGCTGCACTTTTTTCTTTTGATTTATGTATTTCAAAATAAACAAAAAATATGTTTTGTCTTGTCAATTAAAATATTTTTTGTTTAAAATCATAAATTTTTAGAACAATATGCAGTGACATTTTTATTTGTGTTGGCAACACCTTCCACTCTAATTGATCTTCAATGCACAATCTATGTTGCGAGTAAATCGATCGTAAAATAAAATAGTTCAAACTGGGCGGTTGAAGATCAATCGGTTCTCTTGGAAAAACTGAAAGTCCCGTGAAGGTGGTGCCGGGCCGGTCTACTTTCATCGATAGAACTAGTTCCCGTATGTTGTTTCTATGGCAACCCATTTATTGAAAGTACAGTGTGTCCAACAATTCCAATGAATGATGCAATAATGATGACCTGGTTTATTTTTTGTTAGAACTTTCCTCTGTCAGCTGAGCCCATACTCAGAATCCACTTTGACAGGGGTAATTAGTGTTCTTAATTGCAGCTAAAACACTTTTTAATTAACGTTTATTATTCTTTAACTTTAGTATTCTACACACAAAAACAATTTAAACAACGACAAGTGACTAGCAAAGTGCGAGGGTTGTTTATGTTTGGTTTTGATGTGTTGTATTAAGATGGGAGTGCGCTCTTGCTGTTGCAGACGCATAGGAGGCTGCTGTGGCTTGGTGTACTACGCGCCATAGATAGGGTTACATAAGACCGCCATGTTATCGAGAGAGGATGTTGATAAATGGCTGAAGTCGTTTAAAATATCTAACATGGGTGGACTTGTTTTAGAAGATGAGACAATTTCTATAACATTGTTAAAACGTAGTTATCGAAAATGTTTTTAGAATAATGAGCACATGGGAAATTAAGTCTTATGTAGGGGTGGATTGGATTGGAATTAGACATAAATGGAGGGTTGTATGTAGGTGGAATTCTGAAATGTATTCTAATAACTGATGAGTTAATATAATGACAAATTGCTGTTTTTGTTCGGGATTAGGTGGGTGCATGTTGACTTGAATTAGCACTGTGAGCCACCGAATTGATAAATTACCACCTGCAGGGGCAATATGCTTGACAAAATAATTAGCACTTTTAAATGGCTTCGGGGATTGTTCTGAGTTGCATAAGTGCTCACAGTAAGTTTAGACTTGTAAATAAGCAGCGTCTGTACAACTTATTTTAACATTTCTTTATTTGAGTCTGTGCATCTGTAAAGAGAACATTTAGAAAATTCATATTATAATGGAGATGGAGACTGATTGTTTTATGGTCAATTGGCTCATACGAGAATATTCTGCGAAGTACTTAGCGAAGTACTTGTCCACGAAGGACAAAGTGACGAAAATCCCAGATCTCGTGTGGGCAGACTGCCGATTAAAGATGCTCGAGAGTCGAGACATTTGAGACAGAAGGCATTTCATAAGATTGCGTAGCCGGTAGGTCATATCTACTGTTACATACGAGAGACCAAAAAACTGTTGAAATTATGGCGAACGTGCTCCGAAGAAGATGAAGATGTTCTCACTTGGGGAATAAAAAAGTGCTCTTCCACTCCGCCACGGCCAATTTGATCGAACGTGGGAGCGTGCGAGTTCATACTGCTTCCAAACTTGACAAAAGTCTCTCGCTGGGCAGAAATTTCAATAGAATTCGTAAGTCATTACGACGGGCACAGACAACTACTTTGCAGGCCTAGTGAAAACTTATTTTTAAGACGGGTTGTGATATGCCGGTATCGATACGGCCTTATTGGACAAAAAACATAAATTGCGGTGATCGGGGACGATATATACTCTATGCGGCTGTGGATCAGTAAGAACGCTGCCCCTAGTGGCACGAATCGGCAGGTACAATACCCCTGCTGGCATGAATCAGTGGCGTAGATAGGGGGGGGATCAGGGGGATATATCCCCCCATTGGGATTCATAATTGTTCAACATAACCAGTCATGCCAAATAAGTTAAAGAAACGCATTGTACATTCTATACCTACAGTCTACGGGGAAAACACAAAGTCTACTTCATCTGAAAGAAATTATTACTTCTGCAAATCACCTAATTTTTTGAATTTCTTTTTTATATCGATTTTTAAAAAGCATATTTTAACGTCTCTCACCAATTGATAATAGGTAAACAGGGCCGGCCTTAGCTATCTTGGCGCCCAGGCGAGTCAAATATTTGGCGCCCTTTTTTTTAATTACAAATTATATTACCTCCTCCTCCTCCTTAAAAAAGATAAAACTTGTATCTCACTTAAAAAATTGCAAGTTGATGAAGAAGTAGAATTTATGCTTTAAAGAATAACTGTGTACAATTCTCCTATACGCAAATATTGTAAGAATTTCAAGTCACTATGTTACACGCTAGCTATTCATATTTCTATGCATTTTCATTAATTTTTCTTAATAATTTAGTAATAATAATTAATTTTATCCTGTTAATATTGATTTCTTTTGAATTTGAAAATGTCAAACACAAATACACTTACCTACGCCTAGTTTCTTGACAAACTTCTAGCCCTTAAAACTCGTTTAAGTGAGATTTTAGAACTCATTTGAGTTCTAAGTCAATTCTTCACCAAGTTCTAATGCGTTAGAACTTCGATTTAGAACTTTTAATAGCTAGAACTTCGATAAAATTACGCTCAATTCCGTCACCAAGTTCTAAATTCCCTTTAAAACTCGACCTAGTGAATCTCGGTCTAACGTTAGAACTTAGTTTTTAGAATATTTGGAACTCGAAATTTCTTCACTTCTCAAGAACTCGATCTAAAATCATCATTGAGTTCTAAGCGCTTAGAACTTGTTATTTTTGAAACCTAGTTCAAGCATGTTTTTGAAACTTTTTAGTCACCCGGCAGTATTTTTTGACAGACATTTACTTCAATTCGAAACAAAATACAAATAATTTTTTACTTTGTGCTCATTTTTGCTGTACCGTAGAATTTTTACGGTGGTTGTGGATGTTGAAGGTCTTCTGCCACCAATTAAAGGACTGCTAAAAACGTTTGCTTTGTTAAACGGAAGCGCCGAAAAAATCAGTGTCGTCCCATGTATTAATAGTGGCACGTATTGGCATTCGATAAATACGCCGTACATCCAGGATAACGTTCGCATCGTACTCAAAATCAACGTCCATAAATAGGAAATCATCGAAAATTTGATCCATTTTCTATATATTCCTCCACCTATTATTCTCTGTTATTTTAAGGCCGTGTGTGAATTGCGTTAAAATGTGTATTAAAATTTTACGTTTGGTCTTTGTATATACACCTTATAGTAATTGCAGCGTCGAGAATCGACGACAGCGACGCGTGTATTACCAACCAGAACTATTTATGTCGGTACATGAATAACTGCCAGCGCCAACGACGGGTAAAGTTTCCAACTTAAAATTCTCGACGCTGAAAATACTATAAGGTGTATATACAAAGGTTTGGTTAAAAAAGGGAACAAATTTAGCCATTTGCTGTGTGAATTGCGTTAAAAGGGATTTTTTTAACCAACATTTCTGCGGAGAACTAAGAAATTTCCCTCATGATTTGAGAAATTTCCCTCATGATTTGAGAAATTTCCCTCAGCAAAAAATGTTTTTATTCTTCTAGGTAAAATAAATTCGTGTACAATACCAAACTTTAAGCAATAAATTTCATGAAAATACACTAAAAATAACAAACATACTCTGTTTTATTTATTTTTCTCAATTTTGCAGTGGTAATTTGATATTTTGAAGCAACAGCAAAATATCTTCAAACGAAAATTTCCCTTTTTGGATGATTGATTTTTTCCATGTGATAACACTGCAAAACACGTTTTCACAGCTGATATCTTCTGTTATCATTCTCAGAAAAAGGAACAATTTTTTCGTTTTTCGATTTCAAAATATGATAAATTTGAAGTATTTTATTTTAATCTTTTGAAATATCAAAAACCTATATATATAAACCTATATATATAATAAAACGGAGAAGAACAGAATAAAACAACAAAACAGAAGCAAACTTCTCTATCATTCATGAGACGGCAAAATTTTAACCCATTTATCCTGCTCCACAGCAGGATAAATTTTAACCCATTTTATTTACCACGCTAGTGTCAAGTTTTAACCAAACGTCAAGTTTTAATACACATTTTAACGCAATTCACACAGCCTAAACGTTGAAAAAACGAAATTATAAATAAAACGACTTTCAAGGAACTAGACTTAGTGCGAGGGTCTAGGTCTAATTTTATCGGAGATCTAACTGTGCCAAGTTCTAAATCGAAGTTTTAAAGTGTAAGAACTTGGAGAAGAATTGAGTTAGAACTCAAATGAGCTCTTAAATTTCAGAGGAACAGAGGAAAATTACAACAAAATGTGCTGTATGACAGCAAAAACAATACTAAAAAAATAGTTGAAAGTAATTGTAAAATATCTAATTTGCAATCTCTTCTCTAATGATATAATAATTGTATAATGTGATATGCATATCCATTGTATTTCTAATCTCTTTAAAAGTCCATGCCATAACAAAAATCAAGTTTTTTTTTACTAAACACTACCTCAATTCACTCTTCTGTTTTCTATGTGTAGTGTATGGTGAAAATAAAAACAAATAGAAATAGTCTGTTATAACAAAACCAGATGAAAGTCATGAAACTTTTCGATATGAATTTTTTGAGCAAGAGCTTGACAACTTCACAACTTGTTGATTTGCTTCTTGCCTATGTTGAAGTTATGCCAGCTGTCGCGGCGCCCCCAGATCGTGGCGCCCCAGGCGACCGCCTGGGTCGCCATACCCTAAAGCCGGCACTGTAGGTAAACGTGCAAGAAAAAGAGCTTAAATCCAGCTTTCCACATCAAAAGCCTACACCGACCCAAAAATGTAAAGTTATTTAGATTTCTTCTCACCGTATGTCACATTGTTAATTTGGTGTAAGAAACCGCCCCAAACACGCAACACACTCATCCACACGAACACAAATGTTTGCATAACAGCGGTGAAGTTAACTCGAATCCTAACGGTAACGATAACTCACACTAATTCATTTAAACCAGAAAGCAAAATGCGCTATTACCCACGCTAATGGGACGAAGTTAAAAAAACAAAAAATTGAGAAAATTGATACTTTTGGTTTTTGGCAAAAAAAAAATTGTTTGGTGGCTTCCCTAAATTTTGATCTTAAAAAAAAAAATAATAAAATAAAAAGAAGACCAACGCGAATTCGCTGAGACCTCAATTTTCAAGTTTTAAGTCAATCGGACCAGTGGTTAAGGCTGGGTGCGTTTACACTTTTACAGAAAGACAGACAAACATCCAAAACTTTTCATATATTCTATACTACAGGGTGCGGCACGAAAACTTGCTGATTTGTTTTTGGCGCCAAGCGGGGGAGAGTGGTCGGATGTGGGTGGAGAGTGTCTCATTTTTTAGAGGACTTCCTGAAGTTTCATCTACGCCGCAGTCAGTCGACATCATGCATTGGACGAAAGAGCAGCGCACATTTGCCTCCACTCAACGTGCTTTCCGTACTCGCTTCAACATCCATCCCGCGTTCCTGGCCGGCAGTCGATTGTTTCGTGGGTGAAAACATTCAGGGAGAGCGGAAACGTGACGAAATCTCATCCAGCACACCGGAGAATCAAACAGAGGAAAACATTGAGAGGGTGAGAGTTTCTGTCTTGCGATCTCCCCGGCGGGCGTTCGGCGCGCAAACATGCAGTTGCTTTGGGCATATCTGATCGCACTGTGAGACGAATTCTCCACCAGGATCTTCATTTCCATCCTTACAAATTGGCTTTGGTGCAGGAGCTTCGTGAACGCGATTTTGTTGCACGTTGAGTGGAAATTATGGAACGACTGTTGGAAAAGTAAGCCTCGCAGGCAAATGGCGCGTTGCTCTTTCGTCCAATGCATGATGTCGACTGACTGCGGTGCAGATGAAACTTCAGGAAGTCCCCTAAAAAATGAGACACTCTACACCAACATCCGACCAGCAAGTTTTCGTGCCGCACCCTGTAGTAGTTGCCCGTGTTTTCGTCCGTCTCTCCTTCGTGCTTCGGCCAGAGGTGCGTCTTGACTTGTGCATGATGCGCATGAATTTGGTTGCAAAGTTATTTTAAAATTGTATATTAGTCGACTCTCCTTAAGTCAAAATTCTTCTTAGTAAGACTAAGACGCTTTAGTAAGACTTTTCACTGAAGCTTTGCTCTTATTATTCGCAGCGTAACTTTGTATAGCTTAAAGCCTTCCTCGATAAATGGACTATTCTCCACAAAAAAAAGAGTTTTTCAATTTGATTTAGCAGTTTCTGAGATCTTTCCGTTTTTTCCACATTTTCCGCTGATTCTTCACTCCTATTGGCCGTAGACTAATTTGTTATGAAGCCTAAGATTCCTCGAATTTTGAAGAATAGACTATCCAACTCAATTATAATTCGAACCAGTAGTTTCTGAGATAAGCGCGTTCAAACAAAACAAACAAACTTTATATATTAGTATAGATGTCGGAAGTAAAAATGAGCGAAGTAGATCCATCCCCTCCCATAGCGAAAAGCTATCTACGCCACTGGCATGAATCAGCGGATAAAATGCCCCTGGTGGCACAGATTGGCAAGTATTATAATGCCCTTGGTGACACGAATCGGCAGGTATAATGCCCCTGGTTGCACGGATCAGCATGTACGATTCCCCTTGTGTCACGGATCGGCAGGTACAATGCTCCTGGTGACACGGATCGGCAGTTACAATGCCCATGGTTGCCATTAATACGGTCCACCGTAGACGAATTGAATTCAAGACGGAAACTCCTTACCGCTGGTGGGGGTCATACTATTTCAGGCTTACTTTGACCAATATTACTAAATTGATACTATAGTACTATTCAGTAGTAGTAGTAGTAAAGATTGTAGTGTGATGGTTCTAGTCTACTAATTATATTTTACGAAGGGAGTGAGTGTGAATTGAATTGAATAAATAAAGTTCAGTTCCGTATGGGAAAATATTATACTATACAGGGTGATTCACGAGCGTTGTGCCAAAAAGCTAGAGCGTGTAGGTTGAGTTGAGACAAGAAAAAAATCGTATGGGAGGGGGGGTCTATTCCCCCCCGTTTAGCCGGGAGGGGCAATTTTCTGAAAAAATGACTTATTTTGTAAAAAAAAATATTTAAAATCAACGGCTTCGTTTACAACACCGTGCTATACCTTCCTGAATAGCCAAAAACTTCTTCTTTCACTTTGTTTTTAAGTTAAATTGTTTTAACGAATAGTTTAAAAAAAAAAAATTTCAAACTCAAAATTTTCAAAAAAAAAAGCAAAAAAAAAACATTTTTGAACTAATTTTGTTCAAAATTTTATGTAATTAAGTACTAATTTTGTTTTCAAAATTCAATGCCGTTGTTAATTTTAAGTCGAAAACAGAAAACTGGATGCAAAAATATCTTTTCGTTTTTGAGAAATTAAAGAAAAACCAAAACCACTTTTTTCTAAAAAAAATGTTTATTTTTATTTTTACCTATCTGGACTTTTAGTTTAATTTATTAGTTTAATTTATAAATTTAATTTTTTGTAATTGGAGTTTTATGAGGACTCAATAATGTAGAAAAGTATTGGATTTTCCCTGGATTAATCATTTTGTTCATTGATAGCGTCTGCCATTGACCTTTCACTTCTAGCTCTCCGTGCACTAGTCGGTGGATTCTTGAAAACATGCTACGACTTGGGCGCAATCTATTGGGATGTCTTTCAGCGTAGAGTCTTTTGGCTTCCCGATCTCGACAACAAGTTAAACCGTAGCAGAAGTTCCTGTCCGCTAAATCTTCTCGAGCTTATGAGTTTGTTATTGTTATGTGCTGATGAGTTAATATTTTAATTGTAAATGGTTGTTTAGTAAATATGCGATACCTTTTATTTACCTTAAAGTTGTTGATTGTTTTTTCATTCAAGAAAAATTGCGGTTTAATTATCTTAAGCCCCTAGCAGGTAGAACTCTTCGCCGGCGAGTGGCCGCGGCCCCAGGGATAGTAAGAAAAAATTGCAGGTCAGTTTTAAGACGTTATCAATGAACAAAATGGTTAATCCAGGGATAATGTAATACTTTTCTACTTTATTGAGTCCTCATAAAACTCCAATTACAAAAAATTAAATTTATAAATGAAACTAATAAAGTAAACTAAAAGTCCAGATAGGTAAAAATAAAAATAAACATTTTTTTAGAAAAAAGTGATTTTGGTTTTTTTTTTTAATTTCTCAAAAACGAAAAGATATTTTTGCATCCAGTTTTCTGTTTTCGACTTAAAATTAAAAACGGCATTGAATTTTGAAAACAAAATTAGTTCAAAAATGTTTTTTTTTGCTTCTTTTTTGAAAATTTTGAGTTTGAAAATTTATTTTTTTTTAAACTATTCGTTAAAACAATTTAACTTAAAAACAAAGTGAAAGAAGAAGTTTTTGGCTATTCAGGAAGGTATAGCACGGTGTTGTAAACGAAGCCGTTGATTTTAAATATTTTTTTTTTACAAAATAAGTCATTTTTTCAGAAAATTGCCCCTCCCGGCTAAACGGGGGGGAATAGACCCCCCCTCCCATACGATTTTTTTCTTGTCTCAACTCAACCTACACGCTCTAGCTTTTTGGCACAACGCTCGTGAATCACCCTGTATAATTATGAAGGAATCGAGTTTATGGCTCTATTAAGACAAGTTGAGTAGGTATACTAGTAGGTACTACCTTTTTTGAGATAACGTTATCCTACATTAAGGCCGCCTTTTAACTACGTCACTGTCTACTGTCCTAAATATTAGGCCAGAGGTGCGTTTTTGCGCTGACGATAGTTGACTATAGTTTTTGTGTCACACTTTGACACACCAACCACTTTCAACTCACCTCCTGAGATGGATTGGAAATAGTTAGAGATAGTTACGATTTGACACATCAACACAGACCGCAAAAACGACAATTGTGATTACGAATCGTAACTATTGGCGTGCAAAAACGAGAAATGGTCAACCATTGTTGATTATAGTTGATTATAGTCAGCGCAAAAACGCACCTCAGTTCCACCTAACAACATCTCACTGAGATCTCAATGTCACTTTGACGGAGGCAAAATCATTTGGTGGAACATAATTCTCAGTTCTCATTGAGATAAAATGGTTACCTTACAAATTGTTGTTGTACATATGTCAGTCACGTCAAAATAGCTGAGTGAGAAATCGAATCCAAAATATTTTCATCTCAGAGATCTCAGAAAAAAATCTCAATTCTCAGCTGAGATTTTTTGTTCCACCTAAAAAATCTCTGAGATCTCAGTGAGATGTTGTTAGGTGGAACTGGCCTATTGTAATGGAGATTGATTGTTTTCAACTCTTTACATGCTGTACGTCATCCGACTGAGCATTAATCATTTCTGGTCCATTGGCTCGTATATCACACTTTACCTTCGTTTCGTTTTCACAGATGTTCGTGAAAATTATCGTTCGCGTAAACTGTTTGTGCAACTTGATGCCGCACAAAAAAAATTACCAAAACAAATGCATTCAACAGAATATAAAACGAGAAAATTAAGACATACAAAAAAAAACAAACAAACGTGTTTAATGTTCCCGACAAGTAGTGGCAGAGAGATAATTATTTTGACAGCGAAAACTTGTCTGCGAAAGGAACATCAACAACGATTACCCCGTGTCTTAAGTGATATTCTTATCCTAAACATTTATGATGGAATCATCTTCGTCGTCGACGACGCTCATTTGGTTGTCATCGTCATTATATCTGGCGACTGGCATGGCGGGAGGCTTCGCTCTGAGCTTGATAAATTGATACTTTCTGGTTGGACAATTGTTGATTGATGGATAAATGTTGTTTGTTGTTCTTCTAATATATTTTTTTTTCAATTTATTGTTTTCGTAGACACCCTTTGTGACGAATCTTTTGTTTGGCTTGAAAGAAGACCGGAATATGGTCCAAAGTTTGTTTTTCTAATGAGCGTGGCTTGTTTTTCAAATTATGAGCAGATGGATGTGTTTTGTTTTCTCTTAGAAAATATTATGTATTTGTCATCAATGAGACGTCTCTGATAGAAATGTGTTCCCAAACTACGCATTTTCGGGATTTTGAACAATGCTGCTACTCTGAATATTCCTCGACTTTCGTAGCAAAAGGAGCAGATATGAATTTTAGGAAAACTGGCTAAAACTGAAATCATCAAGATGAGAAAAAGCTCATTATAATCAACAATTGAAGACAACAAAAAGTTCCCAACACTATAGGTGAATTTAATTGCCTTTCGTTGGCCTTCACCTTGCTTCATCAAAGCCAGGCATCGAACATTTTTGTTTCATTATTACACTAAGCATCGCATGACGCAGGTAATAAAAAGAACTGCCTTGCCGACGGTAAATTATTTTAATCCGATATTGCACTTCATAGGGCTTATAAGAGCCCGCTATAGGTTATTACGTTAAAACGAAGACCAACTAACCCACAGACATTGGCAATTGACTTTGAAAATACAAAATGCACAAATTGCTTATGTTGTCATCTCTTTACATACATCATATGTGTTGAGTGCGGCGGACGTGCCGGGCTCGAGCGATCGATTGGATGCCATGCCGAAGCAAACGCCGATGCCGGCTGAAGCTGAATGAAATTAATTAGTCTCTGTCAAGGCCGCAATTGAAAATGTAAACAACACAATACTACCTCCAAACACCCTCCCAATCATCCTTGTATCGTTGTGAATGGCGACATGAGTTTATCTCTAAGTTATTGTGTGTCAATTCTAGGTAAGGTGTTTTTTGGTTAGTGGTTTAACGTTTAGCGGGCAAGGTAACAAGGTTAGATAAGAACTTGAATCTGAGATGAACTGACAAGGTGATTAAAGGTCAATAATTGATTTAACCAACGAGATGGCTGGCGGTTGGGGCGCAGTGGAGACAACAAGCGACAGTTCGTGCGTCTGTCGTGTCGGGCTATAAATATAAATACTAAAAATTGCGGTTTAACAGAGATATTATGTGAACTGATATTAATCATTCTAACGAAACGACTTGGCGCCAGCTTTTTGAAAATATTTGAAATATTTGGAGGCAAAAAATGTATGCATGAAAGGATGAATTTGAGAACTTATACATATTTAAATTATAATTTGTGTCTTTACTCTCTAACATTTCACGTCTTATAGGACAAATAGACCATGATAAAAGAAATACAGGGTGTCCAGTAATTCGTGTACCATAATTTTGGATGTGATTCCTGGTCATATTTTAAGAAAAAAATTGGTCTACAGCAATGTCACATTTGGAACTTTGACATAACTTTTTAACGATTTAAAGAAAGACTAACTTCGGTGTACCGGTACCCTGACCCATGTTAAGATCAATTATTCTGTCAGTAATTATGTTAGGGACCTCATTTTGGACATTTTTACTTGCGACGTATAGAATACATATATTTGATATTTGATATTTGATATTTATTGAAAATAAGACAGCTGTGTATATAATGGCAGGTATATCTATGTATTCCTTAAAAAAAACTTCAGATTTTGACATTACGATATGACATTACGATGAAAGAGTTTCCCCTTTCATCTGCGCCACAACCGGGATCCGGTGTTTATACGCTCTAAATAGGTGTCCAGCCCACTTAATTTTTATCATGAAATCTGCTTCGTTGTTATATCTTCTCCGGAATCGTCTTTGCTTACAAACGGGGCCAACTATTCTTCGTAAGACTTTTTTTCTCTAACGCGACTAAGAGTGCCTTTGGCTATGCACCCAGGAGGGTCATTCTTTGTCTCGATTGCCGTCAAACGATATCGTTTCGACGATCGACTCGCTTCACGTAACTCTGAAAATCACTATCGTCCAGACGATATCGTTTTTTCAGATCGACATTTGCTTTCCGTAACTCGATTATCGTCAAAACGATACCTATCTTCAAAACTATGGAATTTGAACGATAGCTAACCTTATTAGAACAAAAATGTTAAGGGAATTAATTTTTTGATTCAAAACACGGTTGAAATTTATGAAACGTTTTATTTTATTAAAACTAAATGTTCTCGGCTTTTAACAGACTTTAAAATTTAGATTTTTGTCATGAAATGGACTTTATGAATTTTCTTTGAAGTGAAAAAGGAAAAATACAAATAGGAATAACTCATTTCAACTGTTGGTAATGAAATTACATATATTTTTTGTGTTTAAAAAAATCTCCGAGGTAAACAAAAATGGAAGGTGTGAAACGCCAAGTTCAAGTTGTCATCTTTGATGGTAGTATTTTTATTAACGAGTACTGCAATCAGATGAAAAGAGAGAAGCGACATCTACATTATAAAGTTCTCTCTATATCTTTCTTGCAAATTCTTCATAGGGATGAAGTACACAAACACAAAACTTGATGTGATAGTAATATACGTGCACTACGATGACATTTCGTATACAGTTTGAGAGTCTCTGTAGCTCTCAAAATGCATAGGCTAAAAAACGATGAACGAGACGATGACGATTAACTTACGTGAAGCAAATTTGAGACGATATCGTCGACGACAATCGTTTGGACGATAGTCGTTTTGAAAGTTTCGGAATGACCCTCCAGGTTTCGGATATGTAGGGGAGTTCTGGTAACACTATCATCAACAAAATAATGTTTCACCAAAACGTTTATGGCATATTAGCTTGCTATCAGCGGAATCTTATGAAAAACAACTGCAACTGATCACACTAATATTCCCAATTATATAATTTCTGAATCCTACGAACAAACAAAAATGGAACACAGTTTTGAAGCTCTGAACACTTTGTAACAAATATACCATTGGAAAAAAAATATTCCTCGCAAATTTGATACTGGTAAAAGTAAGACAATTTTGGCAAATTGTAACCGTTACGTCTTCCAAAACTATTTCAACTCCATTTTCCTTTAAACTGGACACTCAACCCTTAAGTTACCACTTACAATTTCTTAAGAGAGGGGACAACGCCCCGCGGGTCGGCTAGTTTTTTATAAAAATTTGAAAAATCAACAATTTCTTAAGAAACCTTACGGCATCAATTTTTTTCAGATAAAATGTGTTTTTGAGGTACATATTTCTTAATCTTTTTTTGTAAGTTAAGTTTTGGAATACAGGAGCATGTTCATGCGACCCAGTTGTGCATATTTTTAACTTCCCATAGGAAGTTATTGTAATGGGTCCGATTTTGTGAATCTCCCATTTTCGCATTTCTCGATGTTTTGAGGTCACTAGAGTCCGAATCAAGCGTTTTTAAGATGACATCGGTGTGTGTGTGTATGTGTGTTCGTATGTGCGTTACGTTTTTTCAGCTCGATTATCTCGCGAACCACTCATCGTATTGTCATAAAATTCATCTCATTCGACGCGGTATTGTGTTGTTAAGAGCTGATTAGATTTTGAGCGAAATCCGCTTAACGATTTTTAAATGGCAATCAAAAATCTAAGACAACCTTATAAAAAATGAGCTATTTTTATTATAAAAAAGGGTTTTCCAATATGAGGTGTTATTTTGAATAGCCCGCTATTTCGGTAGTTGTCATTTTTGAAGCTGTCATTTTTTGGCATTTGACAAGTAGAAACTACGCCATTAATAAAAATGGAACGATACACGCTTCAACAACGCATTGAAATTATTAAAATTCACTATAAAAAATGGTGAAAATTTGGCAGAGACGGTTCGCACAAATAAAACATTTTTGGGTCGTCGTGAAGCACCTTGTCGGACCGCAATACAGAAATTAGTGGACAAATTCGAGCTGTTGGGACAAGTTAGTGATGTGAAGAATAAAACCCGTGCACGTCGCTCAAGAACAACTGAGAATATTGCTGTTGTAGCCCAAAGTGTTGAAGAAAACCCAGGTTTGTCCATTCCTCGTCGTTCTTTGGAATAAGGCATTCCACAAACGTCATTTCACCGTATTTTGAATAAGGACTTGGGTCTTAAGGCTTATAAAATTCAGTTTACACAAGAACTCAAGCCGGCTGATCATCAACAACGTCGTGTCTTTGCTGATTGGGTCCTTGAAATGCATGAAAATGATCCGGAATTTCATCGAAAAATCATCTTGACTGATGAGGCCCATTTCCACCTCGGAGGCTACGTCAACAAGCAAAACTGTCGCATCTGGAGCTCGGAAAACCCAGGAGCCTTTCGAAAATGAGGCTGGAGCAACAGTTACGGTCAATGGATTGCGCTATCGAGAGATGATTAATGATTTTAACTTCCCAGAGGAAGTTATTGTAATGGGGCCGATTTTGTGAATCTCCAATTTTCGCATTTCTCGATGTTTCGAGGTCACTAGAATCCGAATCAAGCGTTTTTATGATGATGTCTGTGTGTGTGTATGTGTGTTCGTTACGCGTTACGTTTTTCAGCTCAATTATCTCGCGAACCACTCATCGAATTGATCTCATTCGACGCGGCATTGTGTTGTTAAGAGCTGATTAGGTTTTGAGCGAAATCGGCTTAGCGGTTTTTTAATGGCAATCAAAAATCTAAGACAACCCTAATATAATGAAAATTATGATAATTTCTGCAATAATTTCAATAATAGTGCAAAAAATCTTATAGTTAGTGGGAAAAAAAACAATATTCAGGAGTATCATATACTATATTTGATTACTAGCTGACCCACCAAACGCTGCTTTGCCGTATAAATATTAATTTTCAGAAATACTAATCCGATTAGAAAAATTGCTTCAATAATAGAAAACTACAATATTCAGGAGCAATATATGTAGGCTGTATTTTACTGTGCAAAGTAGTTGTGAATGAGTCCACGAAATGGTACGATCAACTCGGCAGTGACAGATGGCACCACTGTTATTCAATAAACTTAATGTTTTTCATAAAATCATCAGTTTTATGGAATTTGACTTTGAAGCAACGTGCGTGTACAACTACAACGGGATGCATCCGCTGAATATTTTGCAAAACAACTAATGTTTTTACGTATTTTTCTACTATGGGCAGTTAGTCGTGTGGACTCCATGGGTCGCACTCATATTTTTTTTCTTGTATTCGAATGTAAGTGAGGCTTTTTCGACGAAATATTGGTTTTTAGCTATTTTTTCTACTTTTTAATATGACCTGCAGAGTATTGTTGTTTAAAAGCTTTCTCAGTTTTCATTTTCAAATTTCAACATAAAGATGGAATAAAACGTAGATATATCCCTTATGCCACACGCCTAAAGAAGTTGGGCTTCGAAAACTTTAAAATAATTTTAATTTTTAAACTCTGATTTGTAGGATAAATTTTGACATACTTAATTTTCATTCTGGTAGTTTGAACGTTAGTGTAGTAAAATGAACCAATCTATCAAATGTGCAAATCATTTCATGCATCAAAAAGGCCTTATTTAGTTTAAACTTTTTCACTAACCCAAGAGACCTCGGCAATAAAACCTTGCTTCCATATTTTTCAAAAACATGGCCAAAAAGTTGAATATTTGCAAGTTTTTTTTTATGTTTAACTGACACATGAAACTTAATTATTCATTTTTGTCTATTGAGTTCCTAATCATTTTTTGACGTGCGAATGTCAAGTCCTAACTCAACAACAACTAATAATGCAACCAACTCATTCATTCAATTCCATTTAACGACTGCACTTGACAATTACACATCATTGGCAATTTATGTATTTAAAATCAAAATGTGTAACACCGACAGCCAGACAGTTCAGCAAAATCACACATCTTAGTCACGAACAATAAAATTGTTTTCAAATATTACAAACGCCAAGAAAAAAAAAATCCTACAATTGTTGTGTAATAATTGTAATTCATACTCACACTATGAGGTTTCTTATGGTTAATCAGGCGTTGATCAGTTTTCCGGACCATCACCACTCTTGACAGTGAACCGCAGTCATGAGACGAACTGACCGCAGGTATTCTCGACACATCCATCAGTACCGGTCGGGTTGGCCTGCAAATAAAAATTACATTTTAAACAAACTTAAAAGAGTCTGTAAATTGTTTTCAAATTATAATGATTAAAACCAAATTAACAAGTCCGTTTTAGCTATTATTAAAAAATTACACAGTCATCGGCGAAAAACACCTTTGAGAGTTTAAGTTTGCTTCCAAGCTGAATTGTATAGTTTGGTAATTATCTGTGGTACTGGTAATTCAAAACGGTAAGAAAATACTTTTATGTAATTAAAGCTTCCATTGAAGTGGCTCACAAAATTACTGGAATCTCTCTAGTTGCGGTTTCTTTCTTCTCACAACGGCTACATTTGAAAATGAGAAAAGCTAAGGTTCAAGCGGATTAAAAATTACTCGCTAATGGAAATATGAAAATTGCTATTCCATTGTATGAAGCTGTTGCATTCTGAGAGAACTATTGTGTCTTGTAAGGAGTTTATAATTATACGGGATATTTTTGAAGACGTGTAGTAGTTGAGTTGCTTACTTAAGAAAATATATGGTTGGTTGTCTTGATGTATCGTTAGCGTTTTTAATTTAAGGAAAATTAAGGTAATTAAATAACCGACTTGTTTCTAAATAACTGGATAGGTAACTTACTGAAACCAATTAAGGACCAACTAATCCCAGAGTTCCAGCATACCAACTAAGCTAATCAAACGTGAAGGACCATCACTTCACTTCCTTATCCAAGAAGTTATTGCTGCCAAAAACGCATTGTATGTCCCATTCATAAGAAAAGAGATATCACAGAGTGAAGCAATTCTGTACAGGGATTTAACAGTCTTGAGTGCAGGATCGAAAAGCAGAATAAAAGTCAATGTAATTGTAGAACACATGGACAAAAGTCCAAGATGGATTACCGTGAACACATTTCAAGCCAAATTAAAGTATTCTCATGCTTTCCAGACCGGTCACCATTTTCAGTTGACTTTGACAAGGAAATAGACTAGCCTGCTAAGAGGAAATATTGTCACCAAGACCACCCAATTATTGGCTTATTCAGGCGATATCGATTAGAGGTCTGCATGAATACATTCATTTGCCGTCACTGACCAAGTACAGTACTGCAGTGTATTCTGTTTGTTGCATGCATAGAAAGTAGTGTACACTAAAAATGAATACACTATTCTTAAAAACAAACACTGCACACCATTCGATCCCTTTATAATAGAACGAATACACTGCTTGGTTTCTCTCCAAAGCTTGAATGCTTGAATCAAATAGAACAGAACAAGCCTAACAGTTAAAAAAACACCGAATACAGCGAATACACCGAGTATTTATAGAATCAAATACGCACTGTTTGGTGTCGCTTTTTAGGCCGTGTGCGAATTGGATGAATTGTGGTTAAGGCCGTGTGCGAATTCAGTTAAAAATGGGTTAAAACTTGACGTTTGGTTAAATTTTGACACTTCGCATTATTTGACTAGCTGCTGAGCAGGTTAAACTATGACAGTAGTGATTAAAAATTCATCCATTTTTATTTTTTAACCAAAGTTCATCCAATTCGCACACGGCCTAAAAAATAAAAATGGATGAATTTTTAACCACTACTGTCATATTTTAACCTGCTCCGCAGCTAGTCTAATAATTTTATTCAATGCGAAGTGTCAAAATTTAACCAAACGTCAAGTTTTAACCCATTTTTAACTGAATTCGCACACGGCCTTAGTTTGACTTATTGAACGAATTGGGAAAAATACAAAATATACAAACAGCACAGATATTAACACACTGAGTGCAAGGACTTGCATAAATATGAATTAATAATGTTCGTTGTTCGTTTTGTAGCTTAAATGGAGTCTGACCTGGAGCCTGACATTTCTACTTTCTTTATTGACCTTGACCTTGATGGTCGAGTACCTTGTTTAAAGGTTAAGACATCTGAAACGCTCTTAACTTTTCTTAACCACACCAAAAATTTCCCTCAGTTTGTGATGTACAACTGCTTTTTTGTTTCTTTTTTATTTCATTCACCTTTGCGTTCTTTAGCAATTCTTATTTTGCTTGGCGTGTTTTGAATTTGATTCGGTGTATTCGGTGCATTCGGTGTGTTCGATATAAACTCGCTGTATTCGATGCATTTGAGAAAAAAATCAAGTGGTGTATTCGTTTCGAACAAATACACTATTCTATTGTTTTGATATCAGGAAATGAGTCATTTGATTTGGAATTCAAGCAGTGAGTACTGCGAATAGTGTATTTGAAAAAATACAGAACGGCTTGGACGTAGTTTCAAGCCACTCGTTGCAGATGTCTAATATCGATATATTTGTAAATTACCTACAAGCAATATATACCTCCTTTCTCCTGATCGAGAAGGGCAAACAAATTAGGTACACGAAGGATTAGTCTGTAGAAAACATTGGCAGAAGAAGAAAAAATTATTCAGGTAAAGGAGCACGGGTTCGGAGTAATAAGAAGCAACTGATCACAATGGGTGCAGGAACTAACTCCACTGAGGGATTTAATTCCCACCGGTCCGGAAAGTTCTAAGCGGTATAAATACAAACCATGCTAGAAGGTAGCACGGAAAACCATATTTCACGTTTATAACTCGAGTTGTAATCAGTATTTTGTTGCTCAACTAGTTTTCGGAAAAAAACGCGGTAACGTTTCTTCTTTTCGTTTATGAAAAATAACCAGTATACGTCCGAGTTAATTTTCTCAGCAGGTGGCCATGGTTTAGAGGATAGAGTAGTGGATTGCTAAGCCGAACGCTACGGGTTTAAACCCCAGCTTCATTCATTCTTTTTCTACAAAAATCGCCAGCTTATCTGAGGCCACCTGTGCGATAACATGAGACAATACAAATCTAAGTCTCCTCCTCTGAGCCACGTAGGTTTCTGTTATGTGTGCTTTCTTTCTATGTGTCTATCTGTCTCTCTCTGTTGTATTAATGTATTGTTCTGTCCCAGCTGATGGTCTCAGTCACCAGTGCTGCTATGTGTCTGTAGTTCGTTACATTTATGTGCGAAGTACTGTGAAATGTAATGTAATGTAATTTTCTCATGGAACGTTAATTCCAATGTCTGGGTAAATCTTCAAAGGTTTATTTAAAGAGAAAACATAGAAATTAAAAGTTTCAGGTAGATTTTATTGAAACAAATGTAAAAAAAATATACAAATTCACAGCATATACTGCATATATTGAACTGTTATTGTGTATAAAGTTCTAGGTTGTTTCCGGTTTGTTCCGAATTGGTCCATATTTTTTATTTTTGAAAAATATTCAAAACTGAGGATTTTAGAACCCAAAAACCGTTTTTAACTTAGTCCCCTCTTTTCGAAATTCACAACTTTGAAAAGCCTTACGGGTGTTATAGGTTTTTCCTAACATACCCATAATATCGTACCTACGTAAGATCCAAGTTTTGAAAAAAAGTAATGATCCTTTTTTTCGAATTATCAATTCTTATATTTTTTTTGTTGATAGCATTAAATGTTCTTGCATTCTTCCAAAGAATTTAAACACAAAACTTGTGAATTTTGAGTTATGAATTTTCGAAAAAAAAATTCAAAAACTGGAGTATAAGTTATTTCAGCCTTGGGCACAATTCGGAGGGTCACGAAAAAGAATAAAACTAAGAAAATACTTTTTTGTTTTTTTCCAAATTTCAAAATGTTCCAAAAAATTTTCGGTCCAAAAAATCAATATTTTTGAAGTTCTACCCAGTTAGCCCGAAAATTTGAAACGTTCCGGAACAAACCGGGAACAACTTGGGACCTATTTCACCAACTACATTTTAAAATTAACAATTTGTGACAATTTGTAACAAAGTACAAGTTACTTTTTCACAAACTTATGATTTTTGGCAAAAAAAATTACAACTGTTTTCAAAGCAAGAATTTTTTGAAACTACCGCTTCACCATTATTTTTCTTTCTTGTAAACTACACGTTTTTTTCATTGAATGCAAAACTCGTTAGAATAATGAATTGAATGGAAAAGCCAAGTAAATTATTTTTCGCTTCTTTAGAACATGATAAAAAACACATATTGTTCGGAAAGTTTGATCAAGTGCCCACTAAACAAAGCAAAACTACCGAATGGAAAAATATCCTTAGTGAATTACTTTCTGAAGCATTGTAAAGAAATGTGGCTTTTTTAATGCCATGCATATTGGAAATACCACGATACTGAACGCCGCGCCATTTCCAATCCAGTGCATCACAGTAAGTAATTGCTGCCTTGGAATGCACAATTTTTGTCCTTTGTGTTACTAATCTGGCATCCAATGAGAAGAAATGTTTCCTTGCAGAAACTTATACGAAAACGCTCTTTAAAAGAAAAACACTAGGAAATTTTAAAATTAGTCCGCCTTCACTATCATCACTTTCAGTACTACTATGCCTTCGGCGTAATGCCATTAAAACACTTCAAGCAAAACTTGTAGCCAAAATAACGTACATACTTCTTGACTCCTGAAGAATTTTCTTACAAATAAAAGAAAACCTGTATTTTTTTTTCTTTGGTGAAACAGAAACTCACAACATTCAACATTCAAAGATGAGAAAGTTCACTTGGGCGTATACTTGTTATTTTTCAAAAAAAATTATTAAAAAGAAACGAGCACCAAAATCAATAAGACACAAAATACTGAATACTTTTCTGTGCCGGCTTATAAAATTGTTCTGCGAGGGTAATAGACGTCCATGTTTGAGATCATGTTCGCCAAAAGTCTATTTCCAAATTACAATTAAATTAACAAATTTGTACATTGATTTTCTGTTTCACAAACCACAAGTTTAGTTTCTACAAATTTGTTGGAAAGAAAGAAAGAATGAAAGATTAAGAGAAATTGTATTTGTCGTTTACTAATACAAAAAAAAACAGCGTTTCATCGTTTAATATGCAAAGTTGTAAATGACAACTATTTTTCACAAATTTGTTAAACTTTCACGATAACGTCAAACGAATAGGATTCGTGCAGCAACGATTTCCAGAACACATTTTATCAAGAATTTCTGATTTCAACTGGCCACCAAGATCCTGCGATTTAACGCCGTGCGATATTTTTAGTTTTAGTTTTAGTTTTATTGGATTCAATGTATGCCTACACGGTAAGAACAATACTTCTTATAAGTTTGTATAAGGCTTAAAATTTAACATCAATAATAATCGATTAGGAAGAAAATTTCTAACACTTATTGAACAATAGGTTTAAATAAATATTGGAATAATAAGTTACAGTTATTACTAGTTTAAAATAATTTCATTCAAAAATTTCTTTGCAACTGAGTATAATTTAAAGAAATGAGGGAAACAAATACAAATTAATACATTATATCTCTATTTTATAGTTTTTAAATCTTAATATTGAAAGTAAGTTAGTAACTCTTTGCGAAACTGGGCTTGACCACCAACTCTTCTCATGTGCCTAGGTAGGGAGTTCCACAGCCGAATGGCGTTGATGAAGAATTGCCTCTCTGAGGTCAGACAAGAATATCGCAGTGGTATAAGTTGTTGGGATCTGTTTGAGGTGCCGAATTGTATCCTATTAAATACATTAAAGGGTTGTTATGATTGTAATATGTTGTGCAGCAAAACAAGGGTTCTATAGCGCATGAGTTGATCTAAAGGCATTTTGTATATTTGAATTGAAAAATTGAAACTCGATCAAATCTGCGCAACCCAAATACATAACGCGCAATGTTATTGAAAGCCACATTAAGCCTCCGCCTGCTTATTGCATCACAGTTACAGAATATTTCGCATCCGTATGTAAGTATAGGTACCACTAAAGCTTTTGCCAATAATAAGCGAGTTTTAAGGGTAGTATAGTATTGCGAAGACCAAAGCATTCGATGAACGCCATACACTTTGCCAACAGCAGCATTTATATGTGTATCCCAGGTCAATTTGTTGTTGAACAGCATGCCGAGATTGCGAGCTGTAGGGACATAGGGAAGCGGTGAACCGTTCAGGAAAATGGGAGGAAAATAATCCAAGGTCAATGGTTTTCTGCTAATAATGATGCATTTAGACTTAAGGGGATTAGAAACAAACCATTTCGTGCTGACCAATGTGAAATTTCTTCTAAATCTCTGTTAATTGAGTAAGCACAATCTTTGATAAGTCCAAGAGGGCAGCTTTTGTGGAGTTGGACATCATCGGCATACATTTGAACGGATGAACTACTTATCATGGCAGGAAGTTCGTTGATGTAGAGTGAGAAAAGGAGTGGACCTAGTATCGATCCTTGGGGTTCTCCGCGAGTGTTCGGAAGAAAGCATGAGGATCGATTACTAACCATAACTGCTTGTTTTCGTTTACGAAGATAGGACGAGAGTAGATTTACAGCTGAAGACGAAAAACCATAAAGCGTTGAAAGTTTGTAGCACAAGTTATCGTGATCCACGGTATCGAAGGCTTTAGAAAAATCTAATAAAACCATAAACGTTACATGGTCCTCGTCCAAAGCTTGCCTGACATCTTCAACAATATTTATAACAGCGGTAGTGCAGTTATGCTTTTGACGAAACCCAAATTGCTTAGCCGACAGAATGTTTTGTGCAGCTAGATGACTATTAATTTGTTTTTGAATAACTCTTTCAAAAGCTTTTGATAAGAAAGGAAGCACTGGGGTCTGTACTCATTAATGTTACCATTTTTCGGAATCGGGAGAACTTTTGCAAGCTTCCACTGAGTAGGATACAGACCTGTCATTACAATTGTATTAAAGACATGCGTTATCATCGGGAGAATAATGGGTAAAATTGATTTCAGGAATTTGGGATGTATTCCGTCAGTTCCGATAGCATTAGATTTGATTGATAAGATGCTTTCCACAATATCTTTGGGGTTTTGTGAAATTTCTGGTTTATGCAAATAAACCCGAAACAATTTCTGAGCTCAAATGGGAAATCCAACTTGTCATTCGTGAGATACATCCACATCTCTGTGCAAAAGTCATGGGAAATTTGATGAAAAGAATAATGGCCTGTCATCGGAGCCGGGGGGGGGGGGGGTCATTTGCCGGATATTTTATTCCATACTTAATCGGAACATGTGTTCCTTACAATACGATAAAAATTTCACAACTATGTTATAAAATACTTGTTTTTATATTAGAATGAAAAAGTGCACTCTTACTGAGACACCCTATATTTCCTCGACGTAAGGTAATTTTACGGTTTTAAATGCGATTTCTTTCGAATAATTCAAATTGTAAACAAATCTACACAATGATCATTATACTGCAAGAATTTTTTAGTAACTGAACAAATTTTTATTTTTTTTTTGATTTGGTGAAACACAAACTTACAAAAAAATATGAATCTTAACAAATTTGTACTTGTACGCAACAAAGAAAATAAACTTTTGGTGAAACTGAAATAATGAATTTTCTACAAATTTCCCTTTATAAGCAACAACTACAATTTTGTAAATAGACCACAGCACGTCTGAAGTCTTGGGGTGCATAATTGGATAGCGTTAGCCAACGATGGTAAACAATAACAAACGATGACAAAGAGCGCTCAGGTCTTTCATGTATAATTTGCTGTAGCTATCTTGGAGAATTATGAGTTATGCCGATTTGAAATCGTTTAAAAATGACCGAAGACAAAATTGTTTGAATTGGGGGGAATTGGGATTTTTTTTCCACTAAAACCAAGTCAATTCAAATTAAATTTCAAACCGCAATATCTAACGAGACAGAATTTTCCAGTAGTTGCGCGTAAAGTTTACACGCACTCAAATTTTATTCTTTTCAATTTCAACGGAGCTTTTTTTTGTGAGGAAACGTGAAGGACCTTGAGCTATAGTCCAAAAACATCAAAAAAGTCTTAAAAAATTGAAGTGACAGAATGGGTTTCTGCTATTTTCTGACATTTTTTTTTACTTCAATTATGCAACTTCAAAGGATATCGAAACAAATTTCCTTCACAGAATTGCTTCCAATTAATATGCCACTTAAACATTAAAATATAAAAATCACATTTCCAATTGAAACCCGTCCCATAACCATTTGGCTCGGGCTACAAAGGACCGCCGTCCGCTTAGAAATCTCCACAACTTCCTCGCCATTAAATCTACCTTCAACTCAAAAAACATAATTGGTTCCTTTGAAGTCCATCTGTCCAATTTGCTTCGGTTCATTTGAATCCGTTGAAATAATCAAACCATCAAAAACTATGGCCAAACAAAACTTCCTGCACCAGGCATCGGCAAAGACCCGCAGATCCTCAATCATCGCTGACGATCGCAATTATCATCATGTTGACGAGTATATGCGATAGTCATGTTGACATAAGTTAGTGTAGCTTAGCATACCGCCATCATAAATCCCACCCATGACAAATGCTCTCCATCAACATCAACCGGCAAAATGAAGTCTACCGACAAAACCAACCAAACATCTTCTTCCTGCCTGACATGATAAGCTGGCCGGCCATCACAACGGTGGTGGCTGTGGCGGCTCTTCTTCGCTGTCAGTCGTGCGTCGTTCGGCCAAATTGGCAGCTCATTTATCATTTTACTCGATCTTTCGTCAACTACTTATGACTATTTTTGTCAAACTAGCGAATTTCTTCAACCAAGCAATTTGTGCAGAAGCAAAAATGCAAATTCTCCATCGCACGCATTAGGCAATTAGTTCTTGAGAGTACATCCATATGGACGGCACCAGACCCCCGATGACGACCAACACAACAGTGCTGCAGGCAACATCATGGCCAAAGAAAATATTTAAGGAGCCCAGTGCATTCGACAGAAGAAAAATAAACTCTTCCCGAATGGCATTTTCAATTAAGTGACGTTTGGTGCATATGTGTTTGTTGTCAGTTTTGAGGACAGAAAATTGGACAAACAGGGAACGAATTTTCCAAAGGTGAAAACTTAGTGCAAATTCCAAGCGAAATAACTTGTCTTTGAGGCCCTTTGAAGACAAATTGCCAATTTGTACAAACGAGTGGTACAGTGGAATGTTTCCAACTACTACTACCAGCAAATTTATGCACTTTCGAGCCACTGAGGGCATTTAAGAAAATTTAAGGGACAGAAGGACAAGTAAAAAATGAAAAAAGAAAAGAAGATTGTGGGTATCGGTAGTCAAGAGTAAGGAACACAGACGGACAGATAAACTATGAAGAAACAATCTCTGTCTTTTGAGTATAAACAGTTTTTTCCAGCTAAGCTTGAGAATTAAAAAAAAATAACTGCCCCACTGTGCTCATAGAACCAATATTAAACCATCAAGAAACCGAGGATTAAACGGACAAATTAAACGATATAATCATCCCGAAATGACATCAAACCACCGTTGATGTTGTGCCCAGATAAAAATGATGACAGATGCATGTGGAGCGTTGACAACCAACCACTGGGTTGTACCGCAACATCGTCTGCTTCGCCATAGTTTCAGTTAGCTGCATTTCGCAGCATTTGCCAACAGAACGATATCCAAAATAAGAACCCGCAGACCCGCACAGACAGAATAATTTCACATTCGAAATGTTGTGACTTATGGCACGTGCATAGCAGCATGTCATTGTTTTCCACGCTCTCTCATCTCATTACTTTTGAATATTTATAGTTTTCGAATGAAAGTACATTCGACAGTACAATACTCCCCAGCAGCGGGAGCGTCTACCGTCTACGTCAGTTTTGGCACAGACTTGTTAGTTCGGGATGGTCGGCCGTTTGATGGTGCATTCACGGTATTTAGTTATGTTCCAATGGTTTCGTGATTTGACATCTCGGAATTTGCTCAAACATTTCTTCATTAACGGCAATGTCGCAAGATGACAGCGACCACGATGATGACATGTCACTTTGCTTGTTTCGAACGTTTCAAGTGCCCCGAGCAGCAAACAGGGAGTACCTACAGCAGTCTCGAAGTTGTGTGGAATGAAGTTGAAGGAAAAGGAATTCGGTGTCGTAGCTTTTGAGAAAAATTCGAAGAAATTTGTCACGTTTTCAGCGATGACGATGATGATGATTAGTGATGCTGTATAATAATTTAACACGACTTCGATTTATCACAGACACGTGTATGATTGTGATGTATTGACATTTGATATGACAATGGATTTTCCAGCACAAAATTGAGCGTAGAAATTTTCCAAATAATATTTTTCTCGATGAAAATTGAAATTCAATTCGAGTGCCAATCAAAGATTATTATTGGTAACATTGCGGGACCCGCTGTCATGCATTTGAAATTAGCAAAACAAAACAAAATATGAATCGATTTATGACAAGGTGCATGTATGTTTGATTCAATTGGAGAGGAGAAGGCCTCCGACTGACAGTGACAGCTTTGGTTGTTCAATTTGATAAGGAGATCGAAAATCGAATATTGAAATCACACCGAGGCAGGTGTTTATTTGTTTTGTTGTTGTGTGTTTGTTTTTGAATTTTATTGGCATGGAGAACCATGCTGGAAAATTAGTCTCAATTAAGTTCTGTTCGCTGAGTTAAGTCACGTTTTATCGAACAATGCCAATTTATTGACTCTGACATCAGTGGTTTGGCGATTGACATGTGAAAGTTACTTAGCCAAGTTATGAGGTTGTAATGTAAGGATCGTGTTGTGAATTTTTGAATTGCGATAAAGAAAGAAACTGAGGTGGATTTCTATTTTTGAATCGATGCAAATTACAAAATTATTACAGAAGTTTTGGGTGTTTGCTTATATGGAGGTAATGGCAAATTGCTCTGGCAGGGAAGAGTTTAGGCTGAGCGATGAAAGTTGTAGACAAGAAAGGTGTATGAACATCTCTTTTGGAAAATGTCATTGACGTAGGTTGTGAACTGATTTTGAACGGAGTATCAAAGCCCATGAATCATACTTTACTCTTTTTATTATTTCATCACTTTTTTGTCGTTACATAGAGCTTGAACGATCAGCTGTTAGTCGCATAAATTGACTGGAAAAACCGTCTCTTCGCCGGACTTTTTGAAGTCTCAGGAAGCCTCCTCGAGTCAGACATGGGACAGAGGCCAAATGATACCTAAACCTATAGTAACTTTTAACTAATTTACCAACTATGGAGTTTGCAACACCAGAGGCACTGCCTTCCAAAAGTCTGTTCAACTTCTATGGTACGACGGTGATACTTATATAATGGGAAGAACACAGCTTGATGTCAATAGCACTTTGTGAGGATTGAGACAGAAGTGGCAATAATTGGTTAAGTGGTATATGAGCACAAAATGAAGTATATGTTGTCTTCGAGGAAGGACACAGACGAAACGTCACAATATAATTTCGAGGTAGTGGAGGAGCTTGTTAATATAGGCACAACTATTAACTTGGGCTATAACACCAGCGCCGACGTCAGACGAAGAATAACTCTTGCTAGTCGCTGCTTCTTTGGGCTAAGCAAGCAGTTGAGTGGTTAAACCCTCACACGATCAACTAAGGCAAAACTATATAACACCTTCATCATCTCAGTCATGCTGTATTTTACAGAAGCATGAATACTGACAGAATTGGATGAATGTACCTACGACAGTTTTGAGAGGAAATTTCTTCGGATTTTCTATGGCCCCGTGTGAATTGATGGGGAATGGAGAAGAACATTCAACAGTCAAGGTCCAGCGAGCGTATGGACACCAACATCATTCCCGAGGGACGCAAAAGTAGAGGAAGACCACGACTCAACTTGGAGTTCAAAACTGGAGACAGTTAGCAAGGGACCAAGCTGGATGGCGGAGACTGTTGGTTGATGCACGAGTCTACAACGGAAAGTAGCACCAGCTTGAGCTTTCAAAACAACTTTAACAGTTGATAGCCGTCATCCTTGTGTAAATACATCTGTCAAATAGTCTGTCAATTATTCGTTCAACCAAATCACCACGGACGAATAAATCATTTCATGAACGTGGGTGTTTACTTCACCCGTTGTATGGTCGCTATAATCATCTTTAGCGAAGAGGTTTCTGGATAATTGAATGCGTCAACAACCAAAATTGTTGAAGTCATGACGATGTTAGTCCATATAAGATCCAAGAGCGTCCAATGCTTCCCGAGACTGCCTATCAATGTTTATTATGGTTTTTGGCTGACGGTGCGGCGTCATTGGACACTTTGAATGCGCCACTAAGAGAAGGGCCGAGCTTTGTAGAAGAGAGCACAGCGTTTGGTTTTACTTATTCGATGTCTTTTGTATTGGACGCTTTTTCAAAGAGCACTCAGAAAAGTCTCTTCAAATGCCACAAGGCTCTAAGAAGGGTTCCCCTATGTTTTCAAAGGCGAAATTTCACCTTTTCAGGTTGGAGATTAGACATTCTGTTTCTTTAAGAGTGGTTTACTGGGGCGTATACGTACTTTTTTTTTATTTAACGTCAATGTTATTATTTATCTCTTTCAAAATTTGGCTGAATGATGTTTTAATTTAAAAGAGGTCGAGATCTTCATCCCAGCAATAAAAAAAGTTGTCCATGATACTTTAATTCCTCCAATTTGTTGATGACAATTTCTGTATTTTAAGAAACACATAAATCCTCTAATTTCATATGAACTAGAACCCGTTACAATTTAATGCCACAAAACCATCATTAAACAAATTCTAATGGCTTCGCTAACACCCATTCCATTGCCCATCCCCAATATAAGTGAAAGATTTATTGAAATTCCAAAGTCATATATTTTTCCATTCTCTATCCCGCAGACGCTTAAAACACTTAATTCCGATGGTTTTCTCTATTCTCGTGACTGCAACTGCAAGTGTGACTGCAACTGCCACTACAAATAATGTGATTCTTATTGGTGCGTATTTAAATGAAGATTTACAATGACTTGAATGTAACTGCAATAAATATACAATTTAACTGCAATATACATAAATCAAATGATTAATCATCATCCTCACGATGATAATCATCACCATCGTTCCCGATTCCTGCACTGCTTCACTGCAATCATAATTCACTCACACTTACTTGGCAGACGCACAAAATCAGTATGGGTTCGGTTTTTAATTAAAATCTCTTCACTTTAATTTGATTTTCGAATTTTCTCAACAAAAAAAAAACCTAAAAACTGATCATCTCTGCTGGAAATGTCTGCTTGATTCCCTCTTCACCCTACGCGACTACACAACTTCCAGCACCATATGCACATTCATCTCAAAAAGATCATTTCATCTCTCGCTGGGCGTAACGCTTCACAGATACAAATTGAGGGTGACAGAGATACACCCAACTGTTCCGTTTGCTATCTACTAAAAAGCGTGCAACGCGGTCGGTCGTCGAATAGACAAAAAAGAATAAGGCGCGCAACGAGTACTCACTGAATAATGTGCGTCTAATTCGGACTAAGTCTTCAATTATTTATGGTCTAATTATGAAGATTTCATTTGAGGAAATGGATTCGTTTTTTTTGTAATTTTGATGTTGTGCTCTCGAATAAACACACAATATCAAGAAGATGAAATATTGCAGAGGCATTAGAGTCAGAGGTCTTCATCTGGGATTCCAGCTTCACAACTGATCACTTTTAATGCGAAAGAAGTTTTTTTGTATTTACCCGATGACTTCTTCGTAGATCGTTTCTGCCGTTGGTGGACGCCATATGTGATGATTTGTTTGATTGGACTTTTGTGTAAACATTGGATTTTGAACTTTTTTCTTATTGCACAATAACTCGAGAGATTTTTTTGGTTTATTAGAATTTCACTTTTCTTTTGATTACGCCGCGAGAAATACGATAAATGATCTTAACCGACAGTTGTTTCAGGTATTAACGTAAAAATAAACTGTTATCTTTGAATTATTTCCTGATTTTCTTATGGAAAGTTGCGACTGACAAAATAGTTAAAAAACTAAAACTAACCTATTTGAAAATAGCAAACAAAAAACCACGACAAACAAATTTAAAATGACTTGTTGAGTTAATGAAATATTTTTGATAAAATATTAAACTGTTCTTTTGTGGGGCAAGAAAGTGTAAAAATGGATTGATGTTATCTCAAATGTACCGCTCTCTACCCCCGCTGCTGCCAACTGATAAGATTTCGACAAGGGCAAATAATTTGGGTTTCATGAACGCTTGATGTGGCGAAGTTATCTTAACTTGAATTGTTTATTGATATCGAGGTTCAAACATTGGTACAGGGTGTAGTGGAATTTCATTGAGAAATCGTTTCTGAGTGAAATAGTTGTCACGGAAACATACAGGGTCCAGGAAATTTGTTTTTTTTTTTCTACAAAATGCCACGTAGATGGAATATGCCCAACGTTCAATCAAAATTATTTGGTTTTCCGCCTTTTGATTTCTGATGAAACATTCGGCACAATCAATAGATTGACAATGTAAGAGCCAATCTGAAGAGTTCGGTGGATAAGGCAGTGATTCGTAGCCCTGTACGATCAATTTGGCCATGGCGATCGATGCCAGAAGTGTGAACAGGTGCGTGCAGAAATTCTTCGAAGTGGTCTCATGGTTGCGCTTGTTGTCCACAGTGATAACAAGCGGTCCGGAGTGTCCCACGTGATCTTTTGAAATACCTACTGTTTCAGCTATCTCACTCACTTAAATCGACAAAACGAGATTGTGGATTTTCGCAACCGTGGTAGCCGTTTTCGTTTCGGCACCTAGAAGTGGCACCGATCGATATGCGACAACGTTAAAACTTAGGCCCGGTGCACACACGCGATTTTTGTAGCGGCGATATCGCAACTGTTTAGTGCACACTTGCGACATTTTACCGCAGGTTTCAATCTTTAGATTAAGTTTGTCTTTCAACAATGCACTTTTACAGGAAGAAAAGAATTATTTTCGCGTTTCTGGTACATAAAAATTATGTTCTTAATAAAAAGAAACGACGCACGTCACTGACATTAATGACCATCGGCTAACAAAAGGACTATTTTATTCATAGTTTCAAAATATGAGACAAAATCCTGAACATTTTTTTAACTACATATTTTCGAATGAGTGTAAGATCTTTTGATGAGTTGGCGGTCAAAGTCTCACCAAAAATCAAAATCAAAATCAAATTAAAAGAAACCAGTATCAAAATCATCCATATTTTCCCTTTCGATTTGATAAAAACTTGAGGTAAAAATCGCATGTGTGCACTGCACAATAGAAAACAATGTACTACAAGACACAAATGCGATTTTTGTCGCCGCGACATCGCAGCGATATCGCAGAAACTTTTGCGACATTTTACCGCAGAAATGTCGCAGAAGTGTCGCTGCGATATCGCAAGTGTGTGTGCACCACTCCATTTGATTGTGAGTACCTACCTTATGTCGTAAAAGCGATATCGCCGCGACAAAAATCGCGTGTGTGCACCGGGCCTTATCAAGCCGATTTTTTTTTCGATCGCCATGGTTGGAGCATCTCTGATTTCACTGCTCAATTTTGCTTTGTATAACAAGAATGGAATCACCGACCGATTTTGCTCATTGTCTTAAATAGGTATGAGGACACTATACCACTTCCACATGCGGTCTAAAAAAAAACTACAAATTCGATCCGCCTGCTGAAGCTGAAGACATCTACGGGAATATAGGTACAACAATATTACGCACTCGTTAATTGCTCTTACGATACAGATGCATCAGGTTTCAGGTGAGTTTAAGTACTTATCAGACCACCGTTGTTTTACTACTTTTAGTTGTCATTTCAACTTTTAGTACGAAATCAATTTTTTTTATTCATTTCCGCCGCAAGCCTTGCAGCAATCGCGCTTTCGTTATTGAAACTTTTCCTCACAAGTGGTAAATAATAGGTTTTAATATTTGAGGAAATTGTCCTGAGGTCACCAGGGACCTTAAATAAACCTTCTGATCGACCAGAGGTATTGCCTGCCGTACTGATTGTCAACAGGCGCCTTGAATAATCCCTGATCCAGAGCTATTCCCTGCCTTGTAGCGTTACAAAGGGGCTTAAATGTACCTGCAAATCCCCCGGAAGTAAACCGGTCGGGTAAAGCATACTCCAACACTGAAAAAAAAGCCGTCATCATATTGATGA
Organism: Sphaerophoria taeniata; assembly: GCA_943590905.1. NCBI lineage: Eukaryota > Metazoa > Arthropoda > Insecta > Diptera > Syrphidae > Sphaerophoria > Sphaerophoria taeniata. The sequence continues at coordinate 49,847,857 of OX016540.1, forward strand.
ATGGCGTTCATCAACTGTAATTCATCAATACGATGTACTTTTCTTGCATATTATGTATAAATTCATGAAAACTTTTTGATGACGGATGAACCAATCATCAATAAGATGAAAGTGCATTCATCAACTTTTTTTGGGAGAATTTCGGCAGAATTTGATAAAAATTTAGTTCATCAGTTCATCAAAAGTTTTCGTCAATAGGATGAAAGCATCTATTTGACGAAAAAAAATGTTTTTACATCCCATTGATGATTTCTTCTTCAATATGATGAATTGATTCATCATATTTAAATGACAATTTTATTTCATCATATTGATGAAGACTATCATCAAAAAATCGACTTCAATTTGAATTTGGAAGAAAATTAGGTGATGTAAATGATTATCATATTGATGAACAAAACAGGCTTGTGTTTTCATCATGTCCATTATATACCTCAATATTGATGAAGTCGATCATCAGTACGAAGAAGAATATAAACGCTTTTTATTTATGAATAGTATCATTGCATGAATGAATCCTATTATTCATATTGATGAAAATATTCACTGAATTGATGAAAAATGTTCATCATATTGATGTATACGATCTTTAATATGATGAAAATGTGAATCTTATTGATGAAAATATTCACTGAATTGATGAAAAATGTTCATCATATTGATGTATACGATCTTCAATATGATGAAAATGTGAATCTTATTGATGAAAATATTCACCTAATTGATGAAAAATGTTCATCATATTCACGGAAAGAAATGAAAAATCAGTAATCACGAATTTCTATGTCGTAAATTATGAAAAATCTTTTTTTTGTAAATCATCCCCCTTTTTTCGTAAAATGGGAGTCAATATTGTAAATCAATCTTTATTCCGTCTAAATTTACAAAACTGTATAATTTGAGAATTACGAAAAAATGTCATGATTTTAGATTTCCATTGTAAGAGCAATTTACAAATTTTGTATTCGTAATTTTAAACATTTGGAGCATGATATAAATTGTACGACTAAATAATTCTCATTTACAAAATCAAAGATCGAAATTTATGATCTCAATATTCTAAAAACAAAGCTCTTGAAGCTAAATAAACGAATCGATCTTAGACAATCGTAGTTTACAAAAATATTTCCTGAATTAAAAAATAGGTGTTTATTAAATCATGAATTCTTATCGCATTTTACTACTTTTGAATCCAAACTGTTTTTTTTTTGTTACGATTCTTGAATCGTAAATTACGACAATATTTCCTGAAAAAGAAAAACGTTTTGTGTTGTTTATTTATTCCCTAGTTTTCATGCGGTCGAAAATCAATTCCAATTTTATAAAGCGTCAAGTAGCTCAGTGGGTAGAGGTGCCGATCAAGAGACCGTCGTGCATTCTCATGCCTGGGTTCGAATCCCAGCAGTGCGGAGTGACGGATTTGTAAAAAAAAAAATAGTCGCCACTAAGCAGTGCAGAATGAGAAGGAAGTACGGAGATTGAACGGTGAGGTGAGAGAAAGGAAGGGAGAATATGGTACCGGGGGAAGGGCGAGGAAGAGAGAGAGAAAAAGAGGCAAGATCCCCCGAAACGGGGATGGTGTGGGGGGGGAGGGAAACAAAAAGGATAATTTACGTAGTTGATAACTGGCTGATCGTAAATTACGCTCCTGAATCGTAAATGCTTTTTTTGGTTATGATACGATGATACGATCATCAATCTGAAAAAAAAACATCAATATGATGAATGCATTCATCACATTGATGATTTACTTGCTTAAATTTTCATCATATTCATGAATACGATAATCAGTTCGATGAAATAATTCATCATTTTGATGTACAAATAAATCAAAATTTGGTTCATCATTTTTCATAATATTGATGAACAAAGTTGATGAATGATGATCGAAATTTGTCGCTGAAAATTTTCATCATATTAATGAACAATGCTTCATCATATGGATGAAAAGGTTCACTGGACTAAAATTGATGAATTCTACATCATATAGATGACCTTTTTTATCAATATGGTGTACCTTTTTGGTTCAGTGAACAATCACCAATAGAGACGGCAAATAACCGGATATCCGACAAGAGTAAGCGAGAACTGAGATCCCAGCACCGGAAGTACTACCAGGCAATATCCAGGAATAGAAAGCAAATTTGATTGAATTTCAACAATTTCAACAAGGAATTTGACATTTGGTTCAGAAAGAATGTGTGACTGAAGTTTCGTGTTTTCTTCAATAGACATTGGCCAGACCGGCGAGCGAAGCCTCGGCTGGAAAACAAAAAGCACATCACAGGCCATGACATAAAAAATTATGATCCAATTTTATACAACTTCTTTATAAAATGAAGATATTAAACTCATGCTTATGCATGTTTTGAAGCTTTAACATTCAATGGCGCCTCAGTTATCAGATGAATATATATCACGCCCATAACAAAGCTTAATCAATAAACAATTCAATGAGATTCAAATGAAATCACATCTTAAACCAAAATAATTTATTGGAATATGTTTCTGGTAATCATAATTTGGATATTTTTGTCTAACAGCTTAATCTTCCAACAAACAATCAAACAATATTAATGTCTACTAATTTGTCATCTTAAGCTTATTAACTCTCCTAAAACCATTTGTTTCCAAATATGTCAACCACTCAGCAAGTGGCAATCGAAAAAGGTACCACACTTCATCTTCGACATCACGTCGTCGATCATTGATTAATCTTCTACCTTATTTTGACTACAAGAGATCACAACCATTTAGGATTTTAATGGCCTCAAGACATAATACCACACCGCAGTCAAATACTTCTAAGGTGCTTCAAGTCTCTCAATGTTTGGAGTTGAGAAACAGCATATTAAGATATTCAAATGGCGTGTGTGAAAGATAAAAACTATTAAAAACAGGTAGCACCAAAACATTTAGCAAATTAGGTTAACTGTCAGTCACTTAACAACAATGTTACAATAACCAGCAACCGCTTCATGCTCGCACAGTGCCCGCATTCAACTTACCATGAGATTTGGACAGAAAACATAAAAAGGAATTTCCAACGAAATTATTATTTTGTTCACACAATAATTGTTGAGTGGAATAACATGCAACGACACTTAACCGGTAGACAATTATTTACGTCATTGTTTGCCAAAAAGTCTTAATTGTTGTTTTCGTTTTCTTTTTTGTTGTTAAAATTTCAAAGCACGATTTTGGTGGTCATTTCCAAAACGTTGGTTCTATTTTGGGATATGTTTTTTTTATTGTTTGCACTTTTTATTTGCAAAAAATAACTACGCAAAACATTACTGGATCGGGCATAATCCAAATGGCGCTTCAAATTAACTTTGCATCATTAGCATTACAAATTACAATATGAATTACAATACTCCTACACACAAAACTTTTGTTAGCTAATGAAGTGATTCCGATTTGATCTTTTGATTCGTCGTTTGAGACATCAATTTGGATTATCGGATTTGGATTGTTTGATAAATCTATAACAATAGAAATAAAAATTACGCCATCACAAAATTAAACCTGCCACTGATTTAAGCTCAGATGAACGGCGAAATAACCACAGTAGGGTAAAATCAACTAAATTCAAACTCAAACAATAAAAACACTATTACTCCCCCCAAGGTAACAAAACTGTTTTCAACTTTTTGACGAAGTGATCAAAAATGACCGTACAATGTTAAAAAATCTGGTGTAGTGTATGCCTTTTGGCAGTTAAAAGCAGCCATTTTGTTGAAGTGACATCTGTCAAATTAGCTTTCATTTAATGAGTGTTGGGTGCAAAGGAAAGAATCTTTCCGCAGGCTTTGCCAATAGACTATACTTACAGTTTGGTGCATACATTTGAACCAGTGGTTGAGTAAACAACAAAAATGAGAAATAAGAAAAAGTCTCTGCGAAGGAAGATAAGAGCATCCGCAGATACACAGCTCTAAGATCTCGAAGCGTCAAGTGCTTCTGGTTATAAAACCGGGACACAGGCTCTCCGAAACAGTAAAGGAAACCTAGTCACCGAAGCACAGGGAATTGTAAACCTATTCAAGCCGCACTGCCTTGTGAGCCAATGACGAGAAAGAAGCAAGACCAGTCAATGAAGACCGAGTCCCAATCGCCAACACAGAAGATAACTCTTCTGACATCCAAAAGATAAAAAAATAGCAAGATGGCATGGCATGTATTAGTTGAGCGTCTCAAACCGTTCTGCAACACAATAACCGGCACGTACCAGTGTGGCTTTATAGGCAGAACAACGATAGACAAAAAATGCACACTGAGTCAAATCCTGGAAAAGAACAACGAATTTCAAGTCCAAATCCACCATCTTTTCATTGACTTCAAAGTTGCTTATAATAGCATCCATTCCTAAGAGCTTATGATGACGATATCTGAATTCGGAATACCGAATTAACTGATCCAGCTGTGCCGCATGACGCTAAACAATACGCAGTGCAGTATGCAAATAGGTCATCTCATTTGTTTAGATAAGGGGATGCGCTGTCATATGCCTTCTTCAACATAGTCCTGGAGCAAATAGTGCGCAAGGTGTTAGCACGGAAAATACTATCTTCAACAAATCCACCCAGCTCCTAGGCTATGCGGATGCCATAGACATCATCGGTCGCTCAAAAAGAGCTGTGCTTGAGGATTGTGCAGCGATTGAAGAACAGTTGAAACTTGTTGATCTTGAACAAAGTCATGGTACTAACAAATCAAATAACATCTGTCCACCACCTAGGACAAAACGTCACTGTTGGTAGCAGCAATTTCGAGGTAGTTAAGGAGTTCACCTACCTTGGAACATAACATCAATCCCACAAACGACACCTTAGTGCAGATCCAACGAAGAATTAACATAGCGAACAGCTGCTATTCCGGGTTGGCCGTTTGGTTCAAAACTCCTCACTCGAAAGACAATGTGCCTACCAGACTTATTTTACCAGTCCTACTGTAAGGCGCCAAGTGTTGGACGATAAGTAAAAGAGGGGAATGAAATTCTTCGAAGGATTTTCGGTCAACTGCGAACTGTACAAGCTGAACCAAGGAGTACATATAGTCCATTAACCAAGATAAAACGACTACATTGGCTCGGCCACACCGAGGGAATGGACAATAATGCTCCGGATATGAAAGTCTTCTCTTCGCTGAATCATAATTGTTAATTTTGGGTCGATTTCAGTCTAAGAATTTATGCTTGGCGGAATCATAGATTATTTTTTTCGAGAACGATGTTGGTCAGGTCATCACCGTCAACGGTTGTAATATTGAACATTCTGCGCGAGCTACCTTAAGTGGAGATGATATGAACTGTCCAACGAGATCTTATGATTTGACCCCGATAGATTTTTTGTAGGGGCTTAAGCCACAGGGGACAAGACAAATCACAGCTACCCTCAAAGCCAAAATAACTAATGCCATCCGTCACATTCACCCTGATTTATCTGATGAGAACGCAAGATTATCAAAGCCAACTCAAATGAATAATAAGCATCTTTTACAAAAATTGCGGACTTTTTTGTTAAGTCTCCCCACTGTCTATCAACAGAACAGCACCAACAGTTATCATGTAAATACTTTTAATTTACAACAACTCGTACTCATAACGTTCTTATTTGAATTTCACCGCCACAGGTCTGCTTTTAATAAAGAATTACGAACAACCAAGCAACGGTATTATCTCAATTGTGCATCTGTCAAAATGTGGATTGCTCGTTGGCGTGACGTGTGTGTGTTTAGCGAATGTTGATTTTTATTGTTGAATGCATCCAATGTTTAAGTCACGTTCAAAGTTGTATGAACCTCACTTCCCAAACAACACATCATCATTACAAAGTCAAAGAGATTGATTTATTCAAATTGATAAATGAAACTGCATTTGGATTTAAGTGAAAAGGTGTGGTTGACATTATAATGTTCATCTGATTGACAATCAGGTTTTATGGGCACTTAATGAGATTTATCTCTTTTTTAACTGAAAAAGTAAAGTAATGTTGATTTTTAGACAAAATGAAAATGTTGCCGCAACATTTCCCACCCAACTCAAATATTACTTAAACTGCCGATTCACACTATGAAACCGTATCTCTTGTTTGACATAACTTGTCCATTTTACTGCCCTTTGCTTAAGCATTTCTTGGAACATAGTGCCAAGATCCGGTTGAAAGCAACACCATGGTGTAAGTAAGGTAGCCCCAGATAGTTAAATTTCGAAATTGCTTATTCACAATTCCCAAGAAACCATTTGCCAATCTCCCATCGAGTCCAACCAAGTCGAAGAGTTGTGCTGGCCTAACAATTCAATTGAAACGCTTGCCCTCGTAATAAATGAATGATTTCTGCTTAAATTACCAAAACATTGCAATCGCAATGAAATTTGATTTCCCACATCAACTTGATGTTTGATTGTCTGTCAGACTTTTTGGTCGTCATTGTTTGTGTTGCGAATTTGAGTTTTTTTTTACTGCCTAACAAGCTAAGTTCCCAGGGCTCTTGCTGATGGCAAAAGTAATAAAGAACAAAAAATAAGAATAAGTTTCTGCAATTTCAGGAAACACAACTATAAAAACACAAGATCTGTCAGACATTTCAACGATGTCCCGAAATGATAAGGAATGACATTCACTGAATTTTAAATTTCGGCGGAACCCGAACACGGCTCGTTCGTTTTGTGAGCATTGTCTGGGATTATTGGAGTTCATTGGACCCAGGAAGCGCACGATTCTAAAGAGTCCCTAGACAGTGAATAAGTCGAGTGACTAATTTTTATCGAACACGCTATGTACACGATATTGTGTTTTATGTTAAACCTCAAACGTATGTATATGTTCTGTTGGTTAAAATTCCGTTGCATATTGGTCGCAACATAAGTTATTGAATGCAGGCTTATAACACCATTTGGCAGTCTGCGATTTTTCAGTTTTGGATGTGTGGTGAGTGTCTGTCTACTTCCTTTTTGATGTTGCCAAGCCGCAATGTCGATGTTGGTTCAACTCCCACTAAAAAGCAAAAAAAAAAGGAACGAAAGAGGAAGTGAAAACTGGAAAAAAAAAGTTTGAGGGATTTATAAATCAATTATGGAACACTCCATGGGGAATAGAGTACGCGTCACGTCATGGCAAAGATATGCTCTTTGACTGATTTTTACCGACGAAGGCACAAGAGCTGTGCAGGGGTGGACTTGGGTTTTTAAATAAAGAGCTTCGTTTAACAAAAATTGTTTTTTTTTTTCATTTCATTTTCGGTAGAAGTTAGCCGAAACTTTGTCAAAACATTCAATAAGTAATGGTATTTAACTTTACAACTAGCTGACCCGGGAGACATTGTTCCGTCAAACACAATCGGAAATTTGATATATTGAATCCTTAATGGTATACACTTAATTTAGAATCGATTATTGAGAACTTACTCTCAGCTTTATTATTTATAGTCTTCATTAAAAAACTTTAAAGGCGTTTTAGTATCAAGAAATTCAGCAGTTTTCAACTCATTCACCATCGATAAGCCATTACCATCGATGTGAATTCATTTATGTTACCATTGTACGATGATTGCTGGGTCACCTTATTCTTAATAATTCATTCACACTATAATTCGTGTTTTATTATTTTTTTTAATTGAAAGTTTGTTCTTTTTACACTCATAAACTTCAGGTTGTCGGGTCAACTAACAAAAAAAAAAAAAAAAATAGAGTAGGTATTGCGACAGCTCTTGAAGAGCCAAGGCCTAAGTGGCTACTCTCATGAACAATTCTCTGGGTGCGTGTGAAGAATTGAGGGACTTACGATTTAACGGCGATTGCGAACGGCAAAGTTGAGAAGCACTTTTTGATGACAGATTGATACTCTTGGAAGTTTTGGCAGTTCTTCGCAAGAGGCAGGGCCCGTCAAGCATGAAATAAGAGCTATGTGCCCGAGTAGGACTCGAACCCACGACGACGTTCTGCTTAGCAGCCAACGTACCTAACCACTAAGCCACGGACACTACTGTCAGGTCAACTATAGTTCTTAATTGTAATTTTTCGAAAGGCAACGTTTTTTGGGCCCGCTTAAAGCTGTATTACGAGCATTCAAACATTTACAAGAAATTTCATAAAGTTAAGTCGTTTCTGCACACTTTAAGAGGATGCAAAATTTCAATAAAGGCGGTTCGGCCGCTTAAGTGAGCTTCAGTCACAAAGAAACTCTACGGAAGTTTTACTTTTTTCGATTGACACTTTTATAATTTTTTTTTAATTTCTGAATAGACATCGAACATTGTACAACAGCTGAGAGACAGATATATTTTTGAACACAAGTTTAAGAATCTGACAACCAAGTGACAATTTTTGTATTAGTATACAGCAATATTAATAAAAAGCGCCTATTCTACAATTATTCCAAATTAACCCAAAGAATAAGAGTTATTGCATGGGTTAAAATTTTTAATTAATAAAAACAATTTGTTCCCGGAAAATTGAAGTCATGTTGACTAAACATTTCTTTTGGCAAGTTTTTTGTTGTTAATACTGGACAACCAATTTGTTGTTGTATTTGCAATATACATTGCAATCGATTGTGGTGCCATCTAATGAACTGACAGAGAAGCAGTTTTCTTTACATATTTTTTCCTACGCTTAACCACCTCCCTCCACGGTGGAATAAGTGAGTAAACGTCAGTTAAGAGCAATTTTATTTTATGAACAGAGTTTTCCACTTAATCCACAGAATAAGAGTTTATCCTTCGCTGATCTGTATTTTTTTAATTTGACTGATATACCTAGGTATTAGAAACTTAAACTGCACTCTTCAGTGTTATATTATTTATGTTTTTCATCGTTTAGAGCTTCGCTGCACTTTAATAAACATTTGAAGAATCAAACTATCTAAATCGGTCCAGCCATTCTCGAGTCTTAGCGATCAAACCTTAGAAACTAGTCTCGTGAACAATGAAAATAAATGTACAAAAGGTGGGCAGAAAGAGGTCAACAAATTCACATTGATTGCTCACTTAGTGTCCCCAGCTGCAGCCTGTGGAGCAATAAGGTGATGTTCGACGGCTGTTTGATACAATACGGTACACTACGATACAGGCAGTCAGTCTTTGTAAAAATAAAGATCAAGAAACCTTAACCTGACAGGGAATGCATGTTTATTAGAAGAAGAATGGCTTGGTGCTGCAAATCCGCTCCTGTGATCTTTAAACAAAAATAATATGAATGAACAAGAGCAAAAGCAACCGCTTGCCGTTGACGATAGCAATACAGCTTTCAAGATGTGCAGACGATAATTGGATTGATGCTGCATTGAAATGCAATTAAGGAGAATGATTCTTGGTATTATTGTTAAGAAAGGCAATGAACAAAGTGAAGGTATGATGTTCATCAAATCATCGAATAGAAAGAACATGATCTACGCTAGAATAATGGAAGAATTGAAATTATGTTATTCTCCATTAATGAACTCAACATTAATCGCATTAATCATTTTCAATTGACATTACAATTTAAATAGCCAATTAAAAAAAAAATGTAAGTCAGTCCAAGTGATTTAAAATTTAAACGAAATAAAATTCTGACTCAAAACTTATGTATGGCAATGATACAGCAAGCAGGTCACAATTGTTCAACTTTGTGGGGCATAACTTACAGTCTAGTTGTCGCACATAAAATGACGCAAGTTCGCGATGATTGAATGAAAAGTAAACAAAACGAAAACGTCCAAGTGTCTAGGTCTGAAAACAGTTTAAGTGAGAAAAACTTGCGTTTTGCGTTGGTGAGGTCATGTTCTAGTTAGCTATTAATTAGAAAAACTAGAAAAAAATTGTTGACATTGATGAGTTTTGAAATTGGATTTTTGCTTTTGATGCAGTGTATTTTACTTATTTTTCTTGGGAGCCTTTAATGAACAGCAATAATAATAATATGTAAAGTTTATTGAACTTATTTAATGAGCGACTGAGATGACACTTATGGTGCTTGACTAATTGTTGAAGATTGTCGAAGCGACCGCTACGCGACATCGTCAGTCTGAAGCATGATTTATGTTGGTGAATGTTATGGCAAGTATAAATAAGGTAGAATTGTTTTATTTTATGTTCAATTAGTCATGTCAAACCGAGCGTTACATTTGATGGGAGTTTAAGCCTGTAGCTATTAATTAATTGACAGTAAAGTATCAATTATTTATTCCAATATTTAATCTAGTACTTTGAGATAATCCCGGATCATTGGTGACTACTAAAGTGATTAATGTTTAACTGTTTATCGAGTTTCTAGAGTTTTCAAGGTTTCAACCGAACATGGTATTTCTTATTTGCTTTTCTACGAATGGCAAATAAATTGAGGATCAAAAATAACTTCGATGGTTTTAGCTTACTCACGTATAGGCTAAAGAGCCAAGAAACTTACCTGAAAGTAGACAAAAAAAAACAAAAACATTTATTATTTATCATTTTTTAGATTTTTGGATTAGTAAAAAAAAATTGCCTAAGTGTCGAAACCTATTAAGAAAGTGCCGAAAGTCCCAATGTTTGATGGTGATGAGACCCACTCAGCTAACGTTAGGTGCCCTAGTAAAGTGAAGCCCAATAATTACAGAAAGCCGTAAAAGCCAGCTATAACTACCAGCAACTGCTATAGTGACCGCTCGTGGTGATTGGGTGTTGAAGGATCTGGGGGCGTAAGGTGTATATTTTCCTACACACCAAAGGCTTCAATAAAAGGTTGAAGCAATAAGCTTCTGGTTCCAAAACCGGAACACAGGCTTTTCGAAACAGTGAAGGAAATCTAGTCACTGAAGCATATAGATGTATTCAAGCAGCACTTCCAGCAGCAGCAGCTGTTGAATGCGCATAATAATAATGTTGAGCAAGCCAAAGACGAAAGACAAGCTATAGACTAGTCAATGAGGACTCAGTATCAGCCCTCATCAAAAAGGAGGTGTTATGATGAATCGCATGCACCAGGTCATCAACAAAGTGCGGGAGGAACAATGCATACCCGCTGATTGGTCTATTAGCTTCATATTCCCCACCTAAAAAAAAGCGTTCTTCAACATTTTTATCCAGCTCCTAGATCCTAGGCTATATGGACAACATAGAAATCTTCGGTCGCTCCCAAAGAGCTGTGCTTGAGGCCTTCACAGCGATTGCAGAACAGGCGAAGCTCGTTGGTCAGAAGTGAATGAAGACAAAACAAAGTACAGGGCCTGTACTACATGTACTACATGCTATCAATAAGTGAAGGAACATCTCCTCTACCTAGGACAAGAGGTCACTGTTGGTAGCAGCACTTTTGAGGTAGTTTAGGAGTTCACCTTCCTTGGAACAACTACCAACCCCCAAACGACACCTTAGTGGAGAATGGGGATCCGACGAAAAATTACCCTCGTGAAATGCTGCTACTTCAGTTTTGGTTCAAATCTCCTCGCTCGAAAGACAAAGTACCTGCAATATATGACTTTTGTTTTACCAGTCATACTCTACCACTACTAGTTCTGGACGATATATTAAAAAGAAGAAATGATACTGATGTACGCTTTGGAAAGAATAATTCTTCGACGAATTTTCGGTACTGTATGCGACGATGTCGAATGGAGAAGAAGGTTCAACCCCGAATCGCACGAGCTGTACCAATATGTGGATGCCGTCCATAAAGCCAAGAAAAGACGACTACATTGGCTCGGCCACATCGATTGAATAGGCGACAACGCTTGGCTGGAAATTATTCTCTTCGCAGTCCCAAGTTTCGAGACGACCAAGAATACGGAACCTGAGTTACATAGACCAAGAAACTGCGGATACTAGAGCGCTTTGTTTCGACGACTGGAAAACGCATGCGAGGGACCGATCCCGATGCAAAACTGCTGCGTTTCAGGCTGAGATCCTTCATGCATTGGGAGCCGGATAAGTAAGTAAGTTTTAGATAGAGCTTATTGAACATTGCTAGTTTTTACTAACCACCGAAGCTCGCATGTATAAAATTACAATGGATAGCTCACTCTAAAAACTCAAGCGGTAGGGAGCTTCAATCATCTTGTTTGAAATTTACATTTTTCAACTTAAGGTATCTATTTGTCATGAACTAATACCCATTTAAAATTATTTAAAAATTCATGTATCGAAATATTGGATAACTAAAAAATTCCAGAAATGCATCTCCAGACAACGAACAATAAAAATAATTACGAACCACAACATGGAATCCCTCTTCCATGAATCACAACTTTCGAGTCATTTCTTTGGTTAACCGAAATTCCAAAGCGACACACCATAATACGAAATATGTTGATGATCATTATAAAAACAAAAAACCACAACGACAAGCCGACAGTTTCTTAATATAAAAAAAAAGAAATGTGAAATAGGTCAATAGTGTGTGTCTTGTCTACATCCCGATCCCAATTTCACAAAGTCAACGGATAAAGCCCCTTAGATAATCCAGCCACTGCGCCATCAGAAGCAATAAACAAAAAATAGAAAAAAGAAAAGTATCCCACCTCGATCTTATAACATCGGGTCGACCCCCTCTGCGCCACGACCGTCGACCACGAATACCTCAAAACTCAACAGCTACATACTTGTTAAATTAAAAGCCTTATAAAAATACTAGCTGACCCCGCGAACTTCGTCTCGCCGCCCTTCATAGCAACTCCAGAATAAGTATGTATGATTAACACAGATATTGGCTGAGTTCGTAATTGCAGGCTTTGTTGCCCATGCCCTGTGATTTGCTTGAATCGAATTGAAATATCTGAATTTTTCCAAGCTTTACAACTGAGTTTCTACTTTCATTAAAGCAGGCAGTAAAATGAAAATTTCGTTGTGAAATTGAACAAATTTTCATTCTTCCGGTGTGTTTTGACTATTTCACAAAAATCAGATTTCCATAAAGCTTACGATTGTCCTCTTTATTTGCTGAATTTCCCGTAAGATTGTCCCAAAAATTTGATTTTACTCAGGCCATACCTACAGTGAAAATTTTATAAAAATGCGTTAAGGATTGAGCGGATTAAGAGTCCCTACCGGACATACAAACAAACCAATGCACCTTAAATTCCATGCAAAAACTTGATTTTAGGTCTTGAAGTTCTTGGCGTTCTCGCAGAGTTTGCCGAATTCCCAATAAAAAAATTCCATTTTGCCATTTGAAAATCAGTGCACCTACAATAACAATTTCCGCTTTGAAAACCAGTTTTTCATCAAGATCTTTCTGTTTTCCATTCGAAAACCCATTTTGAAACAAAAAATTCCAAGCAAGAAAATCTTATTCCCGACATTATTTTGATTTTTCCAGTTTTCCGACTCTTCCATGAGGTTTTTCCTCCATGAGAGTTGTACCCGCCCTTAAGAAATTGTTAGTGTTATATTTAAGGTTGAATTTGCAGTTTTCCCGTAACTTAACAGAGTTGCCACAGTTTTGGACGAAGCAACGTGTAGTAAAATTTTACCAGATTCTCCTACTTTTGCCAATATAAAATTTCCGAAGAATGTTTTCCAAATTAATCCTGGTTGTAGATGTCATCATTGTCAGAAATTCAATTGACTAATGGAAGTATAAAATGCAAACCGAAAACTGCGTATTTTTTTTTTTTTTTAGTGTTCAGAGCTTTCAAAGCTGTGTTCCATTTTTGCTTGTTTGCAGGACTCAGAAATGATATATTTAATTGGGAATAGTAGTATGATTAATTGTTATTGTTTTTCATAAGATACCTCTGATAGCAAAATTATACGCCGTTATGATAATAGTGAAGTATTACTCAATGTTGTCACAAAAGAAATAAAAGTTACTAATTACTTTTCATTTTCCTTTCTTTAACTATTTGTATTTCAATTTCCGGTCCCACTTTTAACCCTGTCAGCAACCAATATGCCTTAATAGCCACCTAAATTAATAGGAAAAAAAAACAATTCATGATGGTCCTTTCTGCAGAACAACTATTAGGAGGAGTACGAGCTCGAAATAGTGTGATCCTTCAATTAGATACATTGGGTCAGTATATTAGCAGCCGATAACAATATGGAGGTAGAAATACGCGGGCGGTTGCAAGTGTGGAGAAACCCAAATGAAGCCTTAAATTCAAAATGTACAACTAAGACCGTCAAGCATGGCGGTGGGGGTGATATGGTATTGAGATATATGGCGGCATCCGGGGTAAGAATATTAGAAATAATCGAAGGGGTAATGAATTAATATGTTTAAATTTAAGATGCGGTACATCTGGGCATTGCTAACGTTTTTTTTTTTCAACAGGATATGTAATGATCCTTAGTATACCGAACATAACACTGGTATTGTGGCTCTTGTATAAGACCCTCACCTCCTTAAAACTCCACCACAAAGCCCAGACATCAACCCCATTGAGCATGCCTGGGATGCACTTGAAAAAAAAATCAGAATCCATGATATCCACAATAAAGAGCAATTAAAAGACGCCTTATTACGCGAATGGAATAATATTAGCGTTGAATATACCGAAAATCTTATGTTTGCCTGGAAGGATAGCGTACACCACGACGACGCTCAAAGCCTGTGGGTGCGAAACTGGATCTGGCCGGAATACATAGAAGAATTTGCTGATCACGGTTGTGGCGACAATGACGATGCAACTTTCTTGTATTTCTTCTCTTCTTTCTTTGACCATGTATGTACCTGCATATATGTATATGTACTCATATGTTTGAATAGCAAATACTAATGTTCATTTTAAATTTTTTCGATTTGACAATTTTCGAAAATTGAAATCGATCAGATTTGTTTTTTTTTTTTTTTTTTTGAAGTGAAAAAAATATATTTTTTTAACATTGGCACCGTTTTTCATTTCATTGCATTTGAAAAATATACATTTTATTTTTGCTAAACCTTCTACCCTAAAACGTCTTGCATTTAGAGAAAAAAATAGGAAAATCGGTCAACCAGTGTGCCCGGTTAGCGAACGAACACAAAAATTAAGCTGTTCTTTTATATATATAGATGTACAAGCTTTAAAAATAGCACTGGCACGCAAAGTGCCTTCTCACGTAATGTCATACTCTGTGTATGTAAATGTGAACGCAGCAAAGTGATAAAACATCTCGCAGCGTATAACGTTCCTGTCTCTGAAATCCGTATGGCTGCTGCGGTTTTAAAAATGCGCCAAGCCAAGTCTCAACAAAACAGTAAAACTCTATGGAGACGCTATAATAATGGGTTAGGTGTAGAACTGGGAGGTTGTTATGCTTCGAATTTGAATTCGAAAATCCAGAAACTAATCCGCAATGTTGGTTTATATTCTTTGGTATAATTTCGAAGAGGTCGGATTGCTGTTAAGTAACAAACCACTAACAGAGAGCTGGAGTCTTGTACAAAGGATTGGCATATCGACTTGCCTCTGTACCCTGCCCGCATTCTGGTCACGATAATGGCATTTTAACAATTCGCATTCCCATTCACCAATCATCTGTTAAAATTTACTTTTTCTTCTTCTTTAACCTCGTATCGTCGGACTAAAAACACTCCGACCCTCTATCAGTTTCTTCCCGCTGGAATGTTACACTTATGCTAACCGAGGAAATATCCATCCTAAATCGAGTGACTAAGAGTGTTTGTGTTAAACTCTTTGAAACAAAACAAAGAGCATGGTACACGACATTGGGGATTGGTTCTTGGAATTCGACAATGCATCGTTGTTCCTTGCAATTTTTACGGAATATTGCTTGGAATTTTCGCAGAAGAAGAAGCCAACCATCCGCTACCTTTAACGAAATACCTCCAGTTCAAGATTGCAGATAATGACGTTAAAGATGGAGAAGAAGAAAGAGTGAGGTTGGGATGTTCTTGGACCTCCGTATGGTATGGTAGTTGTCTCCTAGGAGAATAGACAAGACACACTTGTATATCTGTACACCGCAATTAGCGAACCGAACTGATAAATTCCCCAAACACATCGTGGCGGCACAATCGCTCTTGCTCGATGGATTTTCCTTGAAGCCACTCGCATGGCAAGATCAATAATTGTCCGCAGTGGCCATTCATGAACGGGCAATAGAAATTTTTTTAATTCGAACATTTCTCTCTTTTCAGCTGTCAGACAAAACAATTATTATTGGTCGATGCAGACGGTTTTGTGACTGTTAGATGTGGTAACAAGCAACACAAGCGTTCACAAATTGGATGAAGTTTGTCCTCTGGGAATTGTATGATGAACTTTTTTTCTTCGATTTTCTTTGAAATGTCTTGCAGTTCATTAATATTTTTATTGCTCGGATCGAGTTGAGAGACGTTTTGATTGGTTTTATGAGGAGTGGTGATGACAGATGCAGCGATAAAGCTGGTTAGTGTTAATTGTCTCATGAGGTTCTTATAAGTCGTAAAAGATGTTATAGATTCAATTATTACTTTTGTTAAGTCCATAAAATGTTAATATTATTATCTTCGAGGCTATAAAAGATTCAGGCTTCTGATTCAAACATTAAATAAATTTTAAAATTTATTGAAAACCATAAATGGAAGGACTTTTGTCTTGATTTGGCTTGTTTTGTTGGCTTGAGCGTCTTAATAAAAGTATAAAACTTGAGAAGAGAATAAATCAGGATAGTTCTTTTATCGATCAGAAGATAGCAAGTGAAAAACAACTCACGCTTTAGGTATTCCTTCAAGTTCGATTGTTTTTATTTCTTTTCTTAATAGAATGAACCAAAAGGAACATTTATTGTAACGTCCGTCTCTTACTTAAACTTAGTGTGAATTATATCAATACAAATACAAACACTGCTTTAAGAACGCCATCATTTTGGCCATAATGCCTCTAAAAGAGTCTCTTACCACAAGGAGGCTCTAGTACCTGCTAAACTACCAGAACAACTTCAAGCTTCTGTTTTAAGTGCCCCGGGATGCTGTACTTGCCGATTGTTCGTATCATAGGCCAGCCGGTTGTGTTTCAGGGACAGGGACGTTAAACCTAATAGTCTACCAGAACGAGCGTCTCTCGTTGCGTGCCATTTGCCGGACTGAAGACATTTTGAGTATCTTCGTAGATTTCTAATCCATAGGTAGATATAGTAGCCATCCTTTGGCAAAAATCGACATTTGAACAGAAAAGTAAAAAGAATAGGCCAAACTTGGTCGTGAGAGCAATATTTCATTAAAAATATCAGCAAAGGTGTAATAAGGACCAAACAACTTCAATATTCAAATTGGAAATTTCTTGAGTTTCCTCTAACATTAAGATGTAAGAAAAACATGTCTGATGATTTTTGATTTTTGAATTTTTCGTTTCCTCTTTCTTAAGGGTCTTTCATAAAATCAGTAAGGTTGTAATGACGGTGGAAACATTCTGCTATCTTCTGGGTCCCGTCCAAAGCTTACATACGTCTTACTGTGTTCGACTAAATACGAGAAGGATGAAAGTATATCGTCAGAATCAGAGATAGGAGGATCTTAAAATTAGAACACGACCGACTCAGTGCCTATTGCACTTCTCAAAACAGAGACTTTGAGAAGAAAAGAAGAAAAGTAGGCCTTAATCTAAATGCATAACCGAGTGGTTATATAGGTAACCAAATGCTTTTCTTGTGTCAGTCAGTTTCCAAAAAAACGCAATCAAGTGTCCTCCATATAGCATGAACATATGGAGGACACTTGATTGCGTTTTTCTCTTTTTAGTCAAATACAAAGTTATAGTTTCGCGCAAATTTTTAAGCTTTAAGTTAGGTTAGAGTGGCTGTCTAGATGTTGTTGACTCACTTAGACCCAAAGGGTTTAGAGAGATATCTTGTGTCAATCGTTGCCAGTTCACTGGTATAATCGAAGAAGGGGTTGCCGAGATAGGTATTCCTTCTATTGAAGAGTGCCGGACATGTATATAGAAGGAAGGAAGACTGTTTCCTCTTCCTCCTCGTCCAAGCAGCTTCTATAGAAGTCATGCCTATGAGACAGTATTCAGTTATTACTTCAATTGTGGTGCTTATACTTTGTCTGCTCAGGGAAATCAAGCCTTTTGACCGCTTTAGGTCTATGCTTGGCCATATTTGTTTAGTTGCTAGGTAGGTGGTACCTTGCGAACATCTAGCATTTGTTGATCCTAGAGTATATTGTTTGAGATGTTTGCATGTAGCAAGTAGTGTTGCTATGTGTTTTGTCTTGTCTTGTCTTTGACTAACAGTGGGAGAAGTGTTCCGTTTTTGGCGAGCTCATCAGCTTTGCTATTTCAGATATGATCGATTTTTTCGTCATTACTTCTGCCTGGAGCACACTACATTGATTGGGAAATTGTTTTGAACCGTCTCACAGTGGCCCGTTTCGGCTTTTTTGGTTCCAAAAATCATAGCTCCTAAACGAGTTGAGATATTTCCACAATTTTTTTTTATTTTGAAGGTTACACCCAACGCTATGAAATTGGTGAATTTCAAAATAAAAACATTACAGGGTGTTTCGGAAATAGCTGTCAAAAAGCTTAGTTATATTAAGTGAGATAAAAATGATTAAATGTGAATTAAACAAACAAGAAAATTCATTTTCTGGCGTAAAACAAAAGGAATTGACGTTTAACAGTAGCGCAAAAAGTAAAACACCGATTTTAGAGGAACAGTGGCGAAAAAAGTTTTTTTTTTTTTTTTGTAAATTGACATTAGAATAATAATAAATAACAAATTGAACAGCAAATTATACAATAAAAACAGTTGAAATGTACGTATAAACATTAGATTTCTTGAAAACTATCATCTTGGTCCGTGGTAATATTCAATAAACTCAACATTTCCGGAGAATAAAGTGCTTTCATATCGTTTTGGGTCCTTACGTGCCTCAGAGAAGAAATAAGCGGATCAGATGAGGCTGCAAGCATGTTGCATAAGTCTTCATTCTGCCTTATTCTCGAAACTTTGCAGGTATTTTGATATCTATACCTTTTGTAGTCCTTATTTTTGGATTCCTGGGCTTCTTCAGATAATTCTCCTAGGGGAAGTGATTGATACTCTATAATATCTTGACTGTGAGCCAAAATTTTGTGAAGAGTAGGTGTCAGTTGTTTTTCAGGATACTTTTGAGTCAACAGAGCTGCTGTTGCTTTAGTATACTCCCCAAATTTAACTGCGTTCACAACTTCCCTGCAGTTCAAAACATCAAGCATTATTTTCAGCCTGGAAATAACCTCTATGTTTACTCCAGTTATTTAAGCTGTTATCACCGATTGCTCGAAAAATCTTCTCGAAGTGTTCCCATCATTAGTATTTCCGAATCCCTGCTTTGGTTTGTCTACATCGAGTCCAAGCTGATCACGGAAACACGTTTGTATCCTTTCCTTTCTTCTTTTTTGTGCTTCTTTGATCCCAATCGATTCACCGAAATCCTCTCCATCCTGTCGAAGTGTATATGCAAGTTTTAATATAAATTCCATGCATCTGATTCTACCATGCAGTGGAGATATTCCATATTGGTAGTTATGTTCGTCAATGTTTGCATTGGATTCATCTTGGCTATTGAAACTTTTTTGTGTCCTTTTGCATATTGGGCATGACCGCGTTGATTTTGTTTCTGTAAGTTCATTTAAAACTTTTCCGTCAATCTAAAATTTTATGACATCGAGCAATAAAAATAAACATTTAATCCGATTAAAAATTAATACCTACATAAATAATCACTGAACATTTAATCTCCTTAAGTCAAAAGCAACTGCTAATATTTTATTATGGATATAATATAAACCCTTCAATTTAATTTTTTTTATTGCCTCCGATTTATGTAATATTTATGACATATCGTATTTTAAAATATTTCCGTCATCAAAAACAAAATTGTGGTGAATTCATTCCCCATTTCAGATAATTTTTTGAATTTGAAAAAAAAAATTTTTTTGTTCGAAAATTCTGGAACACCCTGCAAATGTAATAAATTTAAAACTCATCATATTGTTAGCCGTGAACATTTTCTTCGAATTAAAAAAAAAATTGTGGTGATATCTCAACTAGTTCAAAAGTTACAGTATTAAACATTTTATTAATTTGCCATTGAAAACCCAGAAAATTGAAAAAAAGTGCCTGCCATCGATTAATAAAATCGCTCTAGCTCAGTTGGGCGCAAGTTGGCGCAAATTATTTCTTCAGGATTATATTAAGAAATACTTCAGCTTTCATTATGCGTTGAGTTTTGCTTAATGCTTTTTGAAGCTTTTTTTTCCATGCAATGTAAAGTCAGAAAAAGGTACAAAAAGTGGTGTCCAAAAAAAAAAAAAAATATATATATAGACATTTTTTTTTTTTTTGTAATATTTTTTCCAAACATATATTTTACCGTATTTGTTAATTTCAGAAAGAAAAAACAAAAATTCTTTCCCCACGTTCGTAATATAGCTTCTCAAAGTCAAGAAAAAGAAAAAAAAATTGTTTGTTATTAAAACTGAAAAAAAAGTTCAACTTTGACCCCCTCTCAAAACCAAACCGTTGGGAAAATTAAAAAAAAACTTCGGTTTCAAGAACTTCAAATATTTGTTAATTCAGCGAAACAACAAATTTTGAATTCTGGAACAACGAAAAAAATGAATTTTGGAATGACTTTAGCCTAAACGGGCCACTGTGGTCTGTTCCAGAGCTCCTCCTTCTTCCCGTATGGATAGGATATTGAAGGGATGGATTAAAGTTATTATCGAATACCATTTTTGGGGTGGTATAGTTTAAGTGGTCTATAATAGATCTGAAATTGTCTGAGATAGTAGTATGACCAGTGTTGTTACTGATGAAATGAAAGGTGGCTCTAAGCCTCTCGCATGAGTTGTCTGCCACTATTTTGGAGAAATACCTCTAAAGCTGATGTTGGTGTTGAGCGAAGTGCTCCCGTGATGCACATACCTGCTGACCGCAGGACTTTAATGAGTTTATTCAAATTTACCATCTTGTCCAGTGCGGTCCACCATTTGACAACTCCATAAATGAGTATCGGTCTGATTACTAAAGTGTATAGCCAGTCGGTTATTATTGGGGAGAAACCCCATTTTGAGCCTTTGTCCTTCTTTACTGTTTTATCAATATTTGCCTTCCAATTTATTTATTTTTTTTTTTTTGTCAAAATAAGGTCTTAATATTTTGCTTGGTCGGAAAAGCTTAGAGTCATTCCCTTAATTGCGGGTGGGCTAATTTGAGGAATTTTGTACCTTCTCGTAAAGAGTACTGGTTCCGTTTTATGTGGATTGAGATCCATTGCCTGTTTAAGGCATTTTGTAGAAGTTCCGAGAGAACTTGTGGGTGATTCCAAGTTACAGATATTGCAACGTCGTCGTGGGCATAGGCAATCATCTTGATACCCTCTGCTTCGAATGATTTTAGGAGGTCGTCTACTACCATGTTCGAAAACACACTAAGTACAAGAGTTGAATAATGGTTGATTTGCACAAATGTTACGTGGAATATAATACATATATACATATAATACAAAGAAAATTCGTATGTTTTTAATTTGGAAGCCTTTCAGCAACGCATGATTTCAAATTAACTGCTTGTTATGTAGGCTGTTCACAGTGCTCATTAAGCTTGTTTTCTGCTTGATTACGAAACAACGGACGAGCACCACCAGACGTTATTAATTTTTGTAGCTTTTTTTTTTATCTACCAATTATTTTCATGCATTTCAAAAATTTGAATATAAAATCTTCATCATTAATCAATTTTATTCACCAGGTAATAAAACTTTCTTCAAGCTTTCGTTATGAAATTTCTTAAAAAAACAGAAATTGAATAGTTTGAGGTGTCTTACCACAAAAAATTGGGTAACAAATCATCTCAATTACCACTCTACTGAATTGGCTTATTACTACCTATCCTACAGACGAGAAGCAGAAAAAAAATGTAGCTCCAAAAAAGACCCAATTAGCTTCTTTCATTAACACCACACCAAAAATCAAACCTTCTTTTTGCTTCTTTTCTCATTCCACTTATCAAAACCTCCATATCCGATGAACCACAAAAAAATGGAAGTTATTCCCAGGCCGATATAGAATTTTCTAATTCCACAGAAAGAAAGCCACAAAAACCAATCACTATTAAGACAAGATAACGGTACCCACAAACTTTTATCGGTATCTTCAATGATTGATGTTTCCGATCAACGATCCATAATCTATCTTCCATAACTTAAAACAAAAAATATACAGAAAAAAATGAATGAATGAATTCCACCTCTTTGACCACAAGAAACAAAAAAACACGAATCAAATTGAATCATTTTTCTTTTCAAAATCAACTCGCTCTTGTCATCAACACGATTTTCATGCTCTACTGGCTCAGCCGCAAGCCTTTCACGAGAAAGATTAATGCCGACTAATATCGCGACGTTCCTCGTCATCATCTATAGCCAGCAGCAGCAGCGCCATCACCAACATATTCATCAAAATGAAAACAAAACAACGAAAATCCACGCCAAACTAATGGTCATACCCATTTGTAGTTCAAAACTTTTTTATATGTCTCGGGGAAAATGAGACTCCTCTCTGGCTCTGACCTTGGCTTGAATAATGCTTTTTAGATTAGTAAACAAAAAAGTGGCCAAGCATATATTTTTGTTGTTTCTTTTTTTGCTTGTCAATTTTTTTCGTCGAAGCACATTCGGAAATGGAAAATCATATAGAAATTCGTTACACACCATAAGTCCAGCTCGAGAGAAACAATCATTATGGAACTATCTGATCATTAATTAGTTTTTATGATTTTTCATGGTTTTTCGTCGTTTTTTTGTCTTTGGTTTAAAATTGTTTGTTTCTTAATTGTGATCTACGAATGGAAAACGACAGTGGCGACCTCTAAATTGAAAGATTTATCATCAAATTATATAATGTTGCGGCCGGCATTTTGACGCCATACCATCAGTCGTCGTCGTCCAATCCATTTATGCTAACTAATGGAGCTTTGGATTCTTTAAGTAGAATATGAGTGTTTGACGTTTCAAATGTACGAATGGGATGTTTTTTGTACAGTTTGTCAACAATTTCGTCTCGTTGGAATAGAGAGGACTAGTAACTACTTCTTAGAGAATAGGTACACAAGTCTTGAAGTCCTGAAGTGGATTTTCGCACAATGCCAGACACCATCATCATAGATTTAATGCTGTAGAGGATCTTAAGCGAAGTGCAATTATTCAAAATTTTCAACAATTACAAAACTCGTCATCTACTTCTGAGTCACAAATTAAAAATTCAGTACTCTTTCATTTGCACCAGAGTGTACTCTAAACATCTCTTCAATCTTCATTCATAAAAAATGTCTTCCCATTAGTGGGCGAACGCTTGGATAGTTTGCTATGCTCAAATGCTGTTTAACCAAACTGTCAGACTCGACCTTCAATTAAGAAACAATTAGCAGCTCGAGCTGTAGATGGAAGCTTAGAATAGTCGATTAGTTAGAGTGAGCAGTGAAGATGGCCCTGTTCTTCTCTTTGGGCCTTCCAGATAGATTCATATATCTATTTGGTACATCCCTTGAGGTTGGTCCGAGGTAATTTTTCTATTAAGGACATTTTTTTAAGTCCTACAGCTTAACCTGGATTTTTATCTCTTCATTTACTTTGGAGAATTGCGTTACTTTCGTCAGCCCCATGGATCTGAGTTTGTATGTGGTACAAAGAGTAGAAGGGAAAGTAAGGATCGTGATAAACTCATTTCTACTTTCAGTTTGTCCTTTTGCGGTTTTGTGTCCTTATTTTTAATGCGCACTGACTATTTCGTTTGATCACGTTTCGTATAGGATGATGACGTTCTTAATTTTAATAGTTTTCGTGATGTTTGCATTACAAAGTTAACCGATGGAGATATTGTTCATTGACGAATGTAGCAACATTGTTGTGTTATGTAGGTGCTGTTGGCTGCAGCATTTATTATTAAACTTTGTAGCGACCCATACAGGCCAGGAGGATTTGCATAAACAATGTTTACATTGAAAAGCAATTTAACGATTTTTTGTTTGTTTTTGCTTTTTGTCGATGGAGAAATAATGTTCAAGTTCGTAACATTGTTTGCTGAATAAAACCCTTGAGGGGCAGCAGACTTTGTGTAATAAGTTTAAACCAACAAAAGTAAATGGCCAGTGGAGTTATAGGGGTTTTGTTTGTTTTATTACAATTTCTTAGTTTTTTTTTCTTTTCTGTTTTGGTAATTTTTTGTTCGGAAGTTTCATGAAAAAGTTATGGTGTGGAATGAAGAGGTTCGTTAGTTGCTTTTTTTTTTAACTTTGATGCATAATTAATTCTACCGAGCAACGTTAATAAGAGTTTAAATTTTGTGTATGTAGAAAATGAAAAAAATAAATATTTTTTTCCTTTTCGGCAGGTGGATACTGGTTACTTTCAGTTAGTGCTGAAAAGGACGCATTCCCAAAATGTTTACAATTATTTTCTTTACAGTACCCTTAACACGTCCATGCAGACTTTGTACGTATTTTTTTAACATTAGTTTGGGTCTTTAACTACCAATTCTGATTAATAACACTTCAAATATGAAGAACTATTCTACTCAGAGAATACACTCACAGGTGTTGTCACTTTAATTTTTGACTAACTTGAGTCAATTTCTTGCTGCCATCTGAAACACATTGCACGGACAGATTTCATAATTTTTGATTTTTAAACTAGCTGACCCGACAAACATCCTTCTGTTGTTGACTGAATGGAAACCTGACTCTTTAGAAAAAGTTCAAGATCCTATAGTATTGCACAGAAGCAACGATGATTAGAGATAGTGGCGAAAACTTTCAGTCAGCCCTCGTTTGAGCAATAAAGTCTACTCTACTTAAAGCACTCCAACTTATTCTTATTTTTAACACTTTAAACAAGTCTTTTAATTAGATTGCACTTTAAACATAACGTTGTGTGAACTCGCCTAAATGTGACAGATCGATGGATTGAATTAGTGAACTGTCATTTTACGCTTGCAGTTTTTATTGGTTTTTATTGCAGGAAAAATGTGATTATTTAGTGTTTGGATATTTAGTTCTTATAAATGTTCAGCCTTATCATGAATTCCGCCAGAACAGCATTCCGCCCGAAAAAAACCCTTTTTTCCCCTTATTGAGAAATTTATGCGAAATAAAATCTATGTTCGAAAAATTCCCCTTATCGGCATCAATCATTACGGGCGGAATCGAAATTTTAAAGCTTAAATATCAGCTTAAAATTTTCACTTTTGTTTTGGTGGCGAAAAGATAATTAATCTCAAAATTCGAGTAAAAATGTTAACACTTTACTTAAAATGTTGATATGGAATATCAGAAAACGGCCACGAAATATATTTCAATTACATGAGCGTACTACAAACTAGCGAACTCTGGTTAATCTGACGAAATCACTTGGTCGAAATATCCGTTTGTTAGCCGTTTCATCAAATTCTCTGTTTGAATTTTTTTAAGAATGCAATACTGACTGCATTTCAAAAGATAAACAACGAACTGCATTTGTTCAATATCAACTTTCGTCGTTAGTTGAAATCTCAAATAAGAATTTTTAATAAATACTCTGAAATCCAAAATGAAAAATACTTCACTTTCACATCGACGTTTCCAATACAGTGATAGCAAACTGAGCAAAAATTTCCCATATGTTAAAATTTGTTCTCAAAATGATAATTATAATAGAAATGATATCTTACGAATTGCTCGTCAATAGCATCAAAAAATGAAAGCTTTAAATTGAAAAACAATATTCCTTCAATAAACTAGCCATCCGGATTGAAAGTTAAGAAAAATATAAAAATTTGTGGTAATTTGAAAGGAAAATATGTGGAATATTTGTATTCCCTTGAAAACAGTGTTTTTTTCTACAAGTATGCTGTCACTATTATT
Source organism: Sphaerophoria taeniata (assembly GCA_943590905.1). Classification (NCBI taxonomy): domain Eukaryota; kingdom Metazoa; phylum Arthropoda; class Insecta; order Diptera; family Syrphidae; genus Sphaerophoria; species Sphaerophoria taeniata. The sequence goes on from OX016540.1 coordinate 49,873,627, forward strand.
TTTATTCGAAATGTCAATACAAATTGGAAGTGAAATGTTGTTCGGGCGAGATTCCCGATAGCTTTTGAAATTCCGGGCGGATAGAATTCGTTCGGGCGGAATTCTATTCTGGCAGAATTCATGATAAGGCTGGTTATGTTTTTCTTTGTGAAAATGTGTTTAAATAAATATCCAAATGATGTTCCAATTTGTTTTGTTTGTATTTGTGATAGTGAAGGTGGAATAGTGTGCTCTGAAATGGGTTAAAAATGTTCCTTAAAAACAGGAATAAATTTCCCTACAAGTGTAAGTTGCTTATAAGAACTCTCAAAAAAGGCACATAGGTAATAAAGTTAAAAGCAAACAACGTACATACACAATTGCAAGAAGTCTCAAAAAACAAGCAGCAAATCCAGCTTGGTAGTCTCCGTGGTTCATATTTTTTTTTTATTTAAAAAAATAATAAATGTATTAGAATGAAAATACTGTTGAAACTAAAATAAATATTTGAATTTAAATAAGAGGATACATGAATTTGATTAACTCTTTGCTTTCTTATGATTTCAAAATCTTCGAAAAAATTAAAATCTGCTTCCTCATCAAACATTTTTTTGTATTTAATGGCAAACTTAAAAAAAACTATACTTTAAGAATTTAAAGGAATGATTTCCCCCTTTTAAAGTTAGACGACCACTTTAACGAAAAAGTATACTTTAAGTCGTTTAAAAATGAGAAATTTTTGACCCTGAATCTAAAATTTGTTTTTAGAGTCGACTCCTATTTTAAAGTGGATTTAGAGTATTGTTTAAATGTTTTAAAATTTGCGCCAATCTTTTTAACTTTTGGTAAATAAAAAAACTATGGGTTATTTATTTGAAAATTTCAAGGTACTGGAAAATATATTCACATAACATCTTTCTTTTTTGTGTACTTTTTTGGACTGTTAACTGAATATTGTAATGATTTAGAAGGGCACAGTTTGGTAAACACTTCCACGTTCGTGTGGTTTGGCTGAAAAACGAAGCTCTATATGTGACAGAACGAATAAGTTTGGTGTCGAGCGTGTATTGGTGGTTGATAATGAACATATCAAGAATTTCGAGATGGTCACTTTGGTATTGTCCTGTTAGCGTAGCCGCAGCATACATTCAGATGATATTATTGTTTTCCATTAATAATGGCGTATCCTCCTTCAAAATATGCCATTTTTCAAAATAATCCTTTACATTTTCAACTGTACACATCACTTAATATCCTCGTAGCTGTAGCAAACCGTATGTATTCAATGCTTAGTAACGAGTTTAGTTTTAGTTTGTACCGAGTAACGATGCGTTACTCGTTTCCAGTTCCTTTTTTGCAAGTAGTTATTTCATATTAAAACTTTTTTCTATAATGGTAAATTGTAAAGCAGGAAGATCATTTTGGCTTGTGCATCTGACACTTTCAGATGCCTACTACATACTAAAAACGTTCCTAAATACGGATTTCAATTAATGTAACGAAAGTAACTAGTAACGATATTTAAGTAACGCAAAACACTAGAGAAATTTTCGCTCGCAAATTTTAAATGGCTTGAAGTGACTTCTTTAGGTCCCATTCAGTAATGTATACAGCGTTTCTCTTAGTGTCGCAAATGCAAAAAAGAAACCAGTAAGCAGCATTGCTTAGTCTAAAACCAGGAATCACATACAACAAATAGGAAACCGGAAACTAGATACAAGAAATTAAAAATTGGTAACCTAAAATCATTCAAATTAGAGCGGAACTTTAAAAAATTTGGCGCATTCGTTGCCTAGGCACACTAGTATAGGCCCTAATGGTCACATCAAACAGACCTATGAACATGAAGTTTGGAACAGGAATTCTGAAAGAGGAAAAAAAATCAGTTAAATGTAAGGAACCGACTTTGAGAACACAAATAAATTTGCATTTGTAGGTACCTATTGCTCAAAAATTTCTCCCAGCGCTTTAATTAGAAATGAAAATTAACCTTATGGCTTCCATTCATAAATGGTCTTTAGGTCTTTAATTTTGAAGATTTATTTAGTATTGAGAACTTACACAGAGTGAAATGTTTGCAAGAATATTGCCAATATTTTGGTTAACAAGTCTTATAAACACTTTATCAATTTACCCCAAGGATATCAAGATAAATATTTTTAAAAATTTAAATGAATTTCAGTTATTTTTTCTTCACACTGAAACTGAACATTGCAAACTTACAACACACACACAATCCAATATATTGTTGAGGAAAGTGCATTTTTGGCAAACGTTACATTGGTTTTTGTTCAACCTCGTCCTTGTACGATTGTACTAGCTCTGCTCCAAATGAAAGATCTAACACAATGGATGTAGTTTTTACAACCGAACAAAACTGAATTGACCATGACCAATTATATGAATTTTGGGACAATGGAATAAGCTGCATTTTTTTTCTTCAAAATGAAAATTAAAAATAATAAAATTAATTTTGGCATCTGCTCCGCTCAAGAGCATCAACATGTCAAAATCTGACTTAAAAGTGATCAAATTACGTAAAAAAAAAAAATGTAGAGAACCAACCAACCAGATTCTAAACCCCACTTTAAGATATTTTTGAATCATACAAACTGCGTTTCAAATAAATTTTAAATGTTTCAACCTCTAACAAAAAATATGACAAAAAACGAAATTATGAAAATGACGAATTTGTGACTCCAACCCTAACCATCCAAAATATTCACCTAAACTCAACGACAACAACTCATTATCATCAAACTTAATAAACTAAATGACCTTGATAATTCGCAAAGGTAAATTGCGAGTTATTTTGTAAAGTTAAGTCAAACCCAACCACCCTAAGCCTCACGACATTAGATAGAATGTTCGTTCACCGTGAAATTGCTAACACATTTTTTTCACATGTCGTCGTTTTGACGTTTACCCTGTGTGGCTGTTTAGACGCTCGGAAAGTAATAATCACATGAAATTGTAGTTTTTTTTCTATTTTCGAAATTATATTTATGGGAGTCAAAAAAAATTGCAGCAATTACAGATAAAATAAACTTTTGCAATAAAAGACTGCCAGGAAATGTGAAAATGACACGAGGAGGTGTGAGGAATGATTCAATTCAGAGCCAGGTACAAATTGCGTCGTCTCAGTAACCTTGAACTAGTGTAGCAAAAATGACGGTATAATAAAAACTAAAGTTCCTTTATCTCTTTAATTTTATTTTGTTGCATACCTACATGGGGAGAAAAAAAGAACCACAAACCTCAACACCTATACAATGAAGTTTTCCAACCAAATTTCCATGCAGAGTTTCCAGTTAAGTAGAATTCATTTTGGCTTCAAATTGTTCATTTTTTTCGTTTGCCAAAACTTTCTTAAATAAAAAAAAAACGCAACGTCATCACCAAGGGAGTTGCCTGTGTCTGTGTTCTCATGCTGGATTTACGTTCGAAACGGGGACTAAGTAAAAGTTCCATATTCACAGTGGCAGTAGGGTCCGTACAAATCTTCAGGGAGGGAAAATCGATAAAAATTCTTTCCAACCACGAAAAAGTGCCAGGAAGTCGAGAGGAAGTCACATTTTTATTTCGATATTGAGACTCCCTTCCGATTTTTTTTTTTTTTGAAAGCGTTATGTAGACGCTGAAACCCTGTTAATGTTAAGGGTGATGAAAATTTATATTTTGCTTGTTTTTGTACCACGCTCCATCCCGTTGTTGATTGTTGAACGAACCCTTGAATGAGTACACAGAGCCTTTCTTGGAATAAGGAAGTCGCAAAGGGCAACATTTCAAGAGTGGGGACTGGAAATATGTTTTGGGTGCGATGAGGGCTTGGTGCTACCATCCTTCATTCCATTTTACGACTACTTCGAAGAATATTTGGCAGAGAGAATTTTTGGTTCGTGAATTATTCAAATGGATAATTTTTTAATATTTCTCAAAAATATTTGTTGAAACTGAGTTTGATTTAATCAACTATGCATAATGCAAATTTTATTGCCTAACCAGTTTTCTTTTTTTGGATCATCGCAGTTAGACTAACCGTAGCCGGAGATGATCACAATTTCTTCGAGAATTCTTTAGGAGAAATTCTGGTTGGCAAATAATAAAAAGGAACATTTTTTGAGAATCATCACGTAGACTCATAAAATTAATTATTTTTTTTTTTTGCAATGTATTTGGGTTCACCATTAAAATGAAAGGTGTGTAAAATTCAGAACCGAGAGCGAGAGATGGTATAATGATTATGGGGTTTGCAAATGTACTTTCTTTGGTTTATATTATTTTTGCCAGATTACTGTTGGAATAACATTCACTTTCAAAACAAATTAAATCGGGTAGTTGCGGAAACTATTGTATGACAACCCACAAAAATTTTTATTTTTGTTAGAACTTTCTTTTCTGTTCAGAGCCGACTTGTACCCTATTGGAGTCTTTTTAAGAACTTGTTGTCAGACTATATTTATTTGCGATATTTTTCTTGAATTCCTTCCTCAATCGAAATTAGAAAAACTTTAATACAATTGTCCTAGCTGTGCCCTGGTTTTGTGGGGAGAGGAAGTTGAGTTTTTTTGTTTGGAATTCCATACATGTTAAGGTTGTAGATATGGAAGCGGCACCCTTGGATACCACTAGCTGCTGATGTTATTTGAGCAGACCCCTATCAGAGGTAGTGTCCTGTTTTGACTCCAATTGTGGAGCTTATGTTTAATATGATCCTTGAAATAAAGCATTTCGACCGTTTCAGGTCTTAGCTTGGCCATAATAATTTGTTTCTACGTAGGTAGTACCCTGTGACCATCTTCCATTGGTTGATTCTAGAACATATTGTTCAAAAAAAATGTTTGCATGTTTCAAATGGTGTTTTTATGTTGTGTTTATTTTTAATAGTAGACAGAAATGTTGCGTTTTTGGCGAGCTAATCAGCTTTACAATTTCCCGGAATATCTCTATGACTCGGCTATGTGTTCTGTCATCTCGATCTCGTTCAGATATGATAGACAGTAGTGGACCGTTGTTGAGTTTGTGGAGACAGCAGCTGCGAGGAATTTGAGAGTAGCTTGGCGGTCCGAGAAAACACGTATACATGACCTTACAAGATATTAAGTTTTCTTTGTAATACCTCTCTTATCGCCATTATTTTTTCTTGGTGGTACACGCTACATTGATTAGGAAGCTTACAGGATAGACTGAGATTCAGTTGTTCTTCCAACGCCGTAGTCGGTCTATGAATCAATATATAAGTTAAGTTATCTTCTAGGGGTTCACCTTCTTCCCAAAATGATCTTGTAGGAATGGAAATCTGTAAATCACTACCGTTTTAGGGATGGCTAAGTGTTAGCGATCTGGGATAGAACTGAAACTGTCTTAATTAGTATAGTGTGACCAGTATTGTTACTATAATCCATTTAGAGGTGGCTCTAAGCTTCACGCATGAATTACTTGACACCATTTTGGAGAAGCTAAGGCTGCAGTCGGTGTTGAGAGAAATGCTCCAGTGATACATATTCCTGCTGACCGCTGGACTTTAATGAGCTTATTCAAATTAACCATCTTGTCTAGTGCGGTTTACCATAGGACATTATACCGAAGTATAGAGATTATCTTTGTGGAAAACCCCATTTTGAATCACAGTAGCCTTATTTACTCATTCATCAATAATCGCCTTCCAGTTTAGTTTTTTTTTTTGTTTAATGCCTAAATTTTTGTCTTGGTTGGATAGGTGTACCATCTTGTAAGAAGTACTTATCCCGTTTAATGTGTGTTGACGTTCAAGCCACAATACCTTGCGCAATTTGTAAATCTGTTTAAGGTATTTTGGTTGTTTTCCAGATACCATTATTGTAATGTCATCGGCATAGGCAGTCACCTTTAAACATCTGCTTAAGAGATCGTTCGCCACCATATTCTATGAAGAGGTGATAAGACATCACATGGAGGTATACCCCGATTCACCGATTTGGTTTGCATGACTAAACTTTTATTTTTTTGTTTCAAGTTATCTCGCCCTCATAGACTTGACAGCCTTAACATAAAAAAGCACTCAACCCATTTCTAAATTAAAACTTCAATAGAATCTGTTTACAAACTTCCAAAAATATCATTGCATTCCGAAACCGCATCTTACAAACAAAAATGTTTGTAGTTCGCTTAATTAAGTTTTCATGTCAAGCCAAAAAAATTTAAATGACACTGTCACTGCCAGACGTCCAATATCAAGCCCGAACATAAATATTTAAAGATTCTCCGAAACCATCACTCACCATAATTTCCTCTCAACATAAAGTTAACATGATTCTAATAGACATATTCAATCAAAATCCATGATGCATCTCCAAATTTAAAATTTGAAAAAAATATTTTCAACATAAAATAGAACTTACAAGCCTATCGAACCAGCAAACAAGATATTTTTATGACAAGCACAAGTTGTGTGGTTACACATTAGGCCTAATATGTCAGCCATGTTGATTGCCATGTAATTGAGACTCACAATCCCTATTTATGTTTTACATCAACAAAATTGATATTCCAAAAATAAATGTAAATATTTTCGTATCGAGTCAAACATTAACTGTGACTTTGCTTAATAACAAATCAAATTAAATAATCAAACATAAACTCAAACCGACATTTTTTCACAGTTTGCTGCTAAATTGCTGTTACGCGATGATGTTTGACGTAACAACGTAGCAAACGTCAAATTTTCTTAGTAATGAACTTAACAATATAAACGTACCTACAAAAGCGGCTAGTTGCTAGTCTATCTAAACTCTAAGCTACGCAAAGTAATTTTTGCTCAAAAAGAATATAATTAACACTAATTGGGGTGTGTTCGTAAATATTTTAGTTTTTTTTTGTGTAAGCTCTAGCTTGTTAAGTTTCCAGTTTGGTGACTCCGAAAAGTGTATGTTGTCTCACTCTCTGGGGAAGAAGCTTATGGTGGAACATTATTGTACCTAGACCGACTTTAAAGGCCCAGTAAAATGAGTTGTTTTTTTGTTGTCATAATGAGACTACACACATGACAATAAAGTCGAATAGACAAATAGACAAAAGTGTGTCAACACAAAACATGTCCCTCAAAGATGAGACAAAACATAAAAGAGAACAACACACTTGACATTTTTGTTTGATGAACGGGGTTAATTGGTTTGGGTTGGTTTTTATGCTTCAATCGTGTAAGAGTGACGTTTTAAATGTCAATTTTGTTTTCAGATAACTTCCTAAGACCACAAAAATAGCACCATTTTGAGGTCAACGACAATCTTGTGGTTTGGAAATGCAACTAATGTCTTTTGAGTTTTTTTGCCTTATACTGTTATTAAGAATTCTGCAGTGACTATAATTGGCATCACCTGTCATTTCCCTGTAAATAATGACAACCACCCGTTTCGTAGTTTATTTGGGGGAATATATGCAAGGAAATGGATGTCGTTTTCTGTACATGACCCACGTATTCAACCATAAATAAAAGAACGTTGGTTGACGATGAGTGGGATTGCAAATATTGGGGGAGAAAGTAATAAATTGCAGAAGGACCTTTTGCGAAACTTTGACAACTGAGGGTGGATTTCGCATTGCAGATATATTAATGACAGTGTTTGCAGTAAATATGTTTGTTAATGGGTACGTTGGGGTGGATTACACGAGGTTTTTTGTTCTTAACAAATATCCTTGTCGGAAGTAAATAGGTTTTAACTGAAAAGCACCTTCTGGCTAACGATTTAGGGGAGCGGTTGAAGTGAAGTGAAGAATGTTGCAGGAAAATTTGTAAAAAACTGAAATCTAGTTGTTTTAAACATATATTTACTAACGGTTGTTTCATTTCAGTTGATAGTCTTGTAATCCAAGATATTGTCACTTACCTGAAAAGAAAAAGAAAATAAAAGGTTAAATAAAGGTTATCGTAGTTCGGAGAGTTAGTTCTTATGCTGACAAATCAAAAAAAAATAGAATTCATCAATAGGTTAATGCTCGTCCTTGCATCGAAGCTCTATTATTTAAACGCTTTTAATCTATGAGTTCCTCAATAAATAGTAAAATCTTAGTTACATTGCGATTTTAGTACTTGGAAACTACTGAACGATTTTGGTTCAACTTATAAGGCAGAGTATCCCCAGCTTTTAAAAGCGTAGACACATCTGCACTGTCATCTCTGAATCTGGAGAGTTCGCTTGGTGAGTTAATTCATACAATGCTAACTAGTAGAATAATTAACTCAGAACTAGGCGGCTGTTCTGCTAGCAGCAGAAGGTACGCCGGAAGGTGGTGTTTCCTCCTACCCTCCCCTCTACTCTGGAATCTGGTAGTTAACGAAATTCTAACCTGTCTGGATAGGGAGGGTTTCGGAGTGATAGCCTATGCTGATGACGTTGCTATAGCTGTTTCAGGTAGGCATCTTAATATCGTAAAAGAACTCTTGCAAAACGCTCTCTAAATAAGGTTACACTTTGGGCGAATCGGTGTGAACTAAGCGTGAAACCACACAAAACCGATTAAGTCCTATTCTCTAGGAAATATAAAATTCCGCACATTGGCCCTCCTTCTGTAAACGGTATCCAATTAAAGTTATCAGAGGATACAAAATATCTGGTTCTTATTTAAGACAGAAAATTAAATTGGAACAGCAACATACACGAAAGAATAAGAAAATCTACGGTAGCTTTTTTCACCTGCAGTAAATGGGGTCTACAACCCTGAATCACTCACTGGCTATACACATCGGTAATCAGACCGATTCTTCTTGACAGTATGGTGGACTGCCTTGGACGTAAAAATGAACTTAGCAAAGTCCTACGCTCACCATGCGTAAGTATAAGCGGATCACTTCGTACGACCCCGTCTGCGGCACTAGACACCCTACTCTATCCGACACCAGTTCGATAGAAACCTCCAAATTTCTATACCTTCCAGATCCTTCCGGGAAAAAAGGACATTCCGGGAAGACGAGGCAATCCACTTCTATACAGATTGGTTGGTGGAGGTGTGTACTCTGAACAACTAAAACTAAGTCTCTCATTCAGCCTTCCAAATCATTTTAGCGTGTTTCAGGCAGAACTTTTAGCGGTTCTTCGGAGCTGTGTGTGAAAACCTTTGTTGACCGACCTTAAATAGCTCTCAATAAGCTTTACACAGTCAGCGGTCATCCTTTTATAGTCTATCAATACTGATTTCGCAATCTCTTGCAAACTCTTTTAAATTGACGTTTTGTTTTGTTCAAATCTTTTTTAATCTCCAAAATCAAAATCAATATGGTTAAATGGCCTCTTAACGCTACTCACACTCGTTTTGATACGGGATTAATTTTTGATATCTTTATGTGTCAAAAAAATGTGATGGTAAACATTCCAATGTAAACGTGTTGAAAAGACCGGTCCCATAGCGTGTAAGAAACCAATAAATTCTAGACACACACCTTTTATCCTACCCAGCAGATGGCCTAAATTAGTGTTTTATATCTGTTATTTTCTCTCTTCGTTTCGAATGGCTGTCCTTTCCCATTAACATTCCTATTAATATGGTTTCCATTTTTTATCATGCTTACAAGACAAATATTGACTTAAACTAAAAGTAGGTATTCAACATCAACAAAAAATAGTCTTTTGTTCTTGAAGCAATCCATCAAACTTTTCATTCAACTAAAAGCATCTTTGCATTATACTGTCAAAAGCAGTTAAAGATCCACTAATGGAGCCTGCATCCTATCACGATAGTCCTGTCAAAGTGCCACACAAATTTTGATGGATTAAAATTCCATCGAAATTCTTTTCAGAACTAAAAACGAGATCCTGTCTATACAAAAAGTTCATATATCCTCCATTTTTGAGTTTAACTTAAGAACTTTTTGGACCATTACAAAAAAAAAAAGAAAATCTCTATTTTAAGTTCAAGATACGAAAAACAGCCGAAATGAGAGCAAACTCTATTAAAAAGTTTTTCACTTCATGAGTTCTTTTTTTCCCTCGAGAATCCTTTTGAACCAACCGGCAAAGAGTATAGAAGTTTTTTGTTTGCTTGCAGCAGACTGAACAGAAAAAGATGTATTTTCTCGTGTTTACCCTTTCCATGAACTAGAAATTATGTTGTTTGCTTTCGCAGTGAAAAGGCAACAATAACAGAACAAGAAAATATTAAAAAAAAGTAACAAGCCCTTTCACAGCGGGGTGTTTTCTAAAAAAAAAAACTGAGAACACATTTTGTAAGAAGTTCAAGTATTACATTTTTTGGCTAAGGAGAAACATAAAATTAAACTGTTGTCCATATTTCAATGATAAATGTTCTACTGTACACGTCCCGCCGCATCAGAATGAATGTTTCAAATGAAATCGCAATGATATATGTTTTTCTCTTGCCAATGAATTTTTTTCTCCCGCAAGTATGTAGAGGTGTAGACAAGCAACCAGGATACCAGGGATGTCAATGACTTTTCGTACTTTTGACACAAATAAAATACACAAAAAGTTTCCTGCGACACACGTTCAATGAAAAACGATAGAAATCTCATATCGCGTAGACTTTGTGGCGTCTGGCTTTGTGGAGCCTGCGCTAACAAAAAATGTCTCCAACCTCCCCGTTGAGTTCGCATCCCTTCGGTGTTTTTATTATAGTACGTGTGCATGTCCTGATAATAATTTTTAAAATTTTTTCAATGCGGGGCACTAGGCGAAATAAAAACAGGATGGGTACTTAAATTGTATCCTTTTTATCTCTTCAATGCGGAATTATGTAACAAAAAAAAGTGCAAGAGCCAGAAAAGAAAACATAAAATGGAAATATTTTCTTTGGCATCCATTGTTGTTCGTTGTTGATGTTGTTGTTGGACTTTTTTTGTCGTCCGGGAAAGTAAAAGCAAACTCACGTGAAATGTAAACTTTAGTGCTATAAGAACGAGTGGGAGCTTTGTGCACTCGCAACTAATTGCTTTTGAAAAGGATTGATGTAAAAGTCTTCTTCTGAGTTCATTTTCTTTTGGGTTTTCGCTTCTTCTTCCTTCTTACCTTCTTACAAGGTTTTGTTAATGGAATTTTCTTTGAATGACTTGAATGAAATGACGTTTCCTGAATTCTGCCAAAGACTTGAAGAAAAAAAAATAAGGACATTGAGAGAGAATTGAATCCTTGTGATGAATGAACGGTTTGTCGGTAATGCAAAGAAAGAAAATAGTATTATGCAGTGGTTGATCAAAAACTATATCGTGACCAATGTATGTGGACACTTTTGAGGTAAATGGGGCAATTTCTTTGGCCAATGAGTTTTAAAAAGCCAGAAATGAATATTCGTATTATTTTATGTTCAGAATTTTGAGGTGTCTTCATTTTTCGTTGGTCGCACCGGCAACGAAATCCAGCACCAACAACGACCGACGAATTGAAGAATATTCGTCGATTTTGACATTTTTTTTTCACATGAGAAGTTTTATTTCGCCGCGAACGAATCAGCGCCATAACCAAACAAGAATGATTTTTGATTTTACAAGCGAACATTTTGTTCTTTGGGAGTGTGGATTGTGTGGAATGCGAATAGTGTTTGAAAGTTCAACTAAAATTCTTTTCACGACGAAATCAAATTCATTAATATTTAAAAGTTAATTCATGCATCATACATCAAAATATATAAACAAAATTTCTATCGCTTGGTTAAGAATTTGTGAGGAAATTGGGTTTCAAATGTATCTAAAATCACTGTTTTTCATTTATTCGTCTTGTTCGTTGGTCGCGCTCATGTGAAAAGTGCTTTAGTTGAATCAAGCCACTTATGTGACATATGTAGAAGCACGTTAAGCTTCTAAGATCAAAGTGGTAAGAGACATCAACGTGGACCTAATATTCCATTGAAGTCCGGAAATTACTAACAAATTTTAAGTAAAAAACCATCAGCGTTAGATTAGGTTAGGTAAGGAGGGGTGTGCAAAGTACTTAGCTGTTGTGTACAAGGAGGTTTATTGGTCCATTGTGATGCCCTTGTTGAAAAGGTTGCAAAGATGCTCCTCAACTACTGGTTTACATAGACTGTTTCATTTACAACCACGCTTGTGCTTTCATTGAAGTTTCTCAAGTCTGCGCTAGATCTTCCAGTTCTCCAACAAACATGTTTCCGAAATAACGCAGTCAGTTTGTTTGGAGGTGTGGCCATTCACAGAGCAGGTACTCAATGGTTTCTATTTCTTCTTCAATTGCATCCATTCTATTGGCAATTGTGACAACTGCCGTTTATCTTATGAGCTCTTCCAGGACCGGGAGGTCTAAAATCATTTCCAACCTTGCTTGTGGCGTAGACCTCTGGCCACTATACAAGCCAGTCTCTGTACCTTGGTCAGGTTCTCGAGATAGCTTGCTTTTCAACAGCTCTACACCATACGAAAGAACCGTAGTTAATTATGTACAATCGCTGTGTACATAACTGCGTACCCACCGTGCACCGAAAGTTTTTTTCAAGTATAGAAAGCGCATAATACTCTTTTCATTCATTCGTCAGCATTTCGTTTCCATGTTCATTTGGAATCTATATCTATAGTTATAAAGCTGAAGAGTTTATTCGTTTGAACGGGCACCTGCTAGTGTAGGATATTTAGCTTCTTTGGAAAGTTTAAGAGGAATACCGTTGACTTTAGGAGAGTTAAACTTCTCTAGCTTCCTTTCATTCGTGAAAAAAAACTAGCTTTGTCTAAGTGGGGCTAAGCCAAGAACATTTAGTTGGTATAATATTTTCGATGGTGGTAAGAAACTTACCTGATATCAAAATGTCTGTCTCGTTCGCAGAGGCTACAATTTTGATGATTTTGAGGCTACAATTTTTTCTGGCGATACGAATTACGATACACACATATTAACCAGCGAAGTGTATAATTGAGGAGTAGTTTACTCTTGCGTAGCTTACTCTTGCTCATGTTTCGAACAAATACTAACTAATAGTGGGAGATTCAGGTCATAATACTTAGTACACTAAATCCATCAAAGGTCTTGAGCGACATGAACATCATCGGCCACGTGAACGCAGAACGCTCAAGCCAAACCACATTTTTTTTAAAAAGCGCCATAGCTTTGACATCATCACTTCATCAGGAATACCATTTAGTTAGTTTTTGAAATAAAGAGTCTTTATTAAAGGAATATCTAAGACAGCAATCAAAGGTTCTCTCCATTTTGTAAAATCGAAGAAACGTAAAGTTTTATTTTTTTTAATTCCTGGAAATATCCTTGAGATTATCGGTTTGTACTACGGGTTCTTAGTAAAGAACGAAACCATCAGCAATTGAATCAAGCATTTGGGCTGTGAATATTGGAAACTCCTCCTGCAAATTGCCTACTTCAAAGCATTGATCTGTAAATTTTACTTTCACAAATAAAAAGAATATAAATAAATGGTTCATATTTGATCAAGGAAAAAAGAACTTCGTTTGCTAATTCACAGACAAAAATAGTGTTCACACTTTGAAAAATTCTGAGATATTCAATTTCAAAACAGTAAGTAAAATTGAATTAATTCCAATTGACAAACCAAAAAAAAAAAAAAAACTTAAAATATATTCATGATTCATGAAGCATAAAATTCATCGCATTAAAATTCATAACAGAGTTCAAAGTATAATACACGCCACACCTTGGCAGAGAACTATTGTGCCAAACAATTTGACACTTCAATAGAATTGCTACTATCTCAGTTTTATTTCTAAGCAAACTTATTTATGACCAAAAATCAGCATACATTTATGCACATTCATTATTTTGGCGTCTACACTTAAAAATAAAATTGCTTCGTGAGGAAAAAAAAAACAAAATTCTAACAACCTTTTGTATTCTCCTAAAAAAAGTATAGCAGAAATGCTAATATTTAAACAAATTTGAGTGTATAGATGTGTCACATAATGTATCTATTTGCTAAGCAAATAAAGGCTTTAAGAATACTTAAAAAATAAGTGTTAAATTTGTTCTAGTCTTTTCTAGAGAAAGTACAAGTTTGTGTTATCTGGAATTCCGAGTGTAGATTGATAGCTATTTGTGCTGTTACTTGAAATATTTGTTTGCACCTGCCATGCAAGAAAAAGTGGGACAATTTAAATAAATGGTTAAAATGTTGTCTTTATTCAAAATAAACCTTTAGAGAGTAAAAATTGTGAGGTTAAATAAATTCAAATGAATAACATTTTGTATTGGAGATTTGTTTTCAAAATCCAATAAAATGTTCTACGAGAGATTCTTTAACAAATTGATGCTTTGAACCATTTGAATAAATAACAAAAGTAGGCACTTGGAATAGAAAGCAATTAACGAACGAGAGAAGAAAAAATGTTGAAAAACACTTTTTCTCTTTTTTGGTTTAAGGAGAAGAACACCACCGGAAGAACAATAAAATTCAATTACACTTGAGAAATAATAGAGTGAAAATTTTGAAAGAAAAAACAAACTATTAATCGAGCAAATGAAGAAATGGTTTGTTTGTTTCTTCAAACAACTTGTAAACAATGGTAATTATTTCTAATTGAAAAAGAGATGATGGAAAAACAGCTCTTTTGAGTTGTTTTGATTGAAAAGAAAAATATATTAGAGTTTTATTGGTTCATTGGAGTTGTAAAATTTAATTGATGAACACTATGAAATTTTGTTTCAGGGTTCTTTTGAAATGACAAAAAAAAAGAAACAATAAATTAGTTCACCAATTTATTTGTTTTTACAAAAGAAGGAAAGTCGCGCATTTATTAAGAAAGGCGTATTATTTGTTTTTATATGCGACGCACGTATTTTTTTTTTTGTTTTAATCAAAACTAATGTTCGACAATAACTTCTTTTTGCTTCAACTTTACAATTTAACTTTATATGACATCACCAGAAATCCGCGCAGTTGTTTGAAACGCAATCCAAAATCGAATTAACAACTTGTAAAATAATTACGTATACGTCACAGTGAACATAAAAAATAACTAAATGAGGAACAAGTTGTATGTGAACATACACGTTTTATGAAAAATCTTCCATCGCAGATGCTGGTATCTCCTGGAGGAGCGCATCTAAAGAGTCCAAAATTTACCGATTACCACCAGCCCGAAACTCATGTGCATTGATTTTGTTCAAAATTTTTCGATTTGGTTTCTTTGGTAATGTTGAATGTACACTATGGGCGGAGAGCGCAGAATGTTGCCGCAGTAATTTTATCATTTGTATGAAACGCTTTGTCCAACTATAGATATTTGGAAAAACTGACAGAATTAAGCCTGACTATGGGAGATCCTATAAGCTGCGCCAACTACAGAGGAATCAGCCTACTCAAAATGGCCTACAAGATCCTCTCTGCCGTAATATGTGAACGGCTGAAGACTTTCGTCAACAATCTGATTGGTTCTTATCAATGTGACTTCAGACCAGGAAAATCAACCATCGACCAAATTTTCACTTTGCGGCAGATTCTGGAAAACACCTATGAACTTCAAATCGATACCCACCACCTTTTCATCTATTTTAAAGCCGCGTATGACAGCATCTACAGAGTGGAACTGTATAAAGCTATGTCTAGTTTTGGCGTCCCTGCCAAGCTCGTTCGCTTTTACAAAATGACGATGGAGAGCTCACACTGCTCCATCAAGGTTGGAAACGAGCTTACGGAATCTTTCGATATCAAAAAAGTATTCGGACAAGGCGATGCACTGTCATGCGATTTCTTTAACACCGTTCTTGAGAAGATAGTGCAAAACTCCACCGTCAACACCAGAAGCACTTTCTTTCAAAAGTCTGTTAAACTTGTCGCTTACGCCGATGATATTGATATAAGGGGAAGAATACAACTTGATGTCAATGGTGCCTTTGTGAGAATTGAGACAGGCAAAAATGGGTTTAGCGGTAAATGAGGGAAAAACGAAGTATATGCTGTCTTCGAAGAAGGACACCCAACACCGACGCGACGGCTCGGGCAGAATGTCACAATAGACGCATAAGACTTCGAGCTAGAAGAGGAGTTTGTCTATCTAGGCTCCGCTATTAACATTAGCAATAACATCAGCGCCGAGATCAGACGAAGAATAACTCTTGCTTAAACGGTACAAAAGCGAGCTTTACGGGTTGTACAACGACATGGACCTAGCCAGAGAGCTCTGAACCATACCAATAATCAATTTAATACTCAACTTAACGTTAAACATCATTTTAAATTTTGAAGTTGGGAAACCTATGTTTAAATTCAAGCAACGTTATTGCTGTCAATATGACAATCGTCTTTTCTTAATTATAACATTCGACATTTGAACTATCAAACTTTTCAATTTGTGATTGGCATTTGGTGTACCTTTTAAGGAAACAACTCCAAAATGCAGATCTTCGTCAAGACCCTAACCGGTAAAACATCACTGAAGGTTGAGCTATCTGTAACAATCAAAAATTCTAAGGTAAAAATTCAAGACAAGGAACGAATTCCACCAGACAAACAACGCAAATAACTGAAAGATGGTCGCACATTGTCCGAGTACAACATCCAGAAGGAACCTACCCTTCACTTGGTACTCCGTCTTAGTGGTGTTATCATTGTGCTATCTCTTCGTATTTTGGCTATGAAGTATACAATTGCGACAAGATGACCTACCGCAAGTGCTACGCCAGGTTGCACCCAAGAGCCGACATTTTTTTCTATAGCCCTTCAATGGAGGAGACAGAGTTTAAGGAAGAGCTTCTTTCTTTAGGAGCTGCTTAAGATGGTCCGGTTGTTTTGTAAAATAAAGTGTCGTTTGCAGGTGGCCATGGTTCAGAGGATAGAGTAGTGGATTGCTAAGCCGAACACTACGGGTTCAAACCCCAGCTTCAGCAGCATTCTTTTTCTACAAAAATCGCCAGCTTATCTGAGGCCACCTGTGCGATAACATGAGACAGTACAAATCTAAGTCTCCTCCTCTGAGCCACGTAGGTTTCTGTTATGTGTGCTTTCTTTCTATGTGTCTATCTGTCTCTCTATATTGTACGTCTTGTTCTGTCCCAGCCGATGGTCTCAGTCACCAGTGCTGCTAAGTGTCTGTAGTTCGTTACATTTATGTGCGAAGTACTGTGAAATGTAATGTAATGTAATAAAGTGTCGTCGCTTAATATGACTCATAAAAAAAAATTTTGTTGTAAATTTTTGTTTATTTTTTCAAAAAAGTAGAAATGTCATATCTTTAGCTGTCTGTTTGTAGCCAAATATAGTAGATTAAGTAATAGAAGGGTAATTAGTAAAAGACGTGTTCAATTTTGTTATTAGTAAGTAAACATTTAAACTCGACTTTAAAATTTAAGCAGGCATCTAATTAAATTGGAATTTAACGATTGATTATAAGTAAGGCTCAATGTAATTCTTGTGAATCAAATGTGATTCATGTTTTAAAATGCGAAACAAATTTTATGAATCAAATATGATCCATAGTAATGTTATTTAAATAATAACACACATTGGGTGTTAAGTTATCTTTGAACATCCAAAGCTTAATTCACTTTTACATCCTAGCAATTTGTGAAAAGTATAGACTAGTTTTAATTTATGGTAGTTTCATCAATTCTTTTACGGAGGCAGAAGCGAGACAACTTCTTTCTTCATCAAAACAAAACATCTAACTACGATTTTCATATTAAAACTAACCAAATTTTCAAGCTCACCTGAAAAAAGAATTCCACTGCAATGAAACACCCTGATTTAATTAAATTGTTATCTTCTGACCTTCGCGTTTATCATGCAATGATTGTTTTGTGTTAAAAATGTATCACAAACCACGGCGCAAAAAGTTGATGATCACGATATTTTTGTGTTACTTAAAAAAACAATTAAAACAAAAAATTTAAATTAAAGGTACACGATCCAGATGCAGAACCCAAAAAAAAAAACAATAATAAATATCAGTACTCGTAATTTATATCACAAAACGGGTGGATCGTGATAACGCGAAATGAGAACATTGCCAAAGCTGTTAAATAAGGCCCTGACATTCTTTGTCAGTGATGTTATTGAGTGATGATTAAGTACCCTGATTTTTATTTGTTTTCCTTTTCATGGAAACTATTTAAGAAAACAGTAAAAATTAATAGTTTTTTTTTCAATATTTAGGTGGAACAGCTTTATTTTTAACTGCAACTATGACAAGCACCACCCTTGCCATCAATCAATTGCGAGAACGTCCAGGTCCATAATTTATTCACCACGTATAAAAAACTATTCATATAAATTGAAGAAGATTTAAATGTTTAAAAGAAATAAATAGCCTGAAGGTGTTGACAATTTACTTTAATGTTTACAATGAGCCTCTACGATTGAAGCATTTTTTTTTCAAGAACTTTGTTTGCTATTCATGAAACGTAAGTCACTATTTAGTTTATGTAGATTGAGATGATGCATAAAAGAAACAAATGTTGTACGACCAAAAAATAAAAACTTCTCCTAAATATTACAGGGACGTTTCTAAAAAGTTTGACGGGATGTAAATCTCTTTAGAAATGGGGTTGTTCTTTAAAACTTCTCTAAGCACCAAGTAATAATAACTCGAAGTGTTTTCATCTCTGAAGTCCTTTAACCTCGCACTTCTACCCTAGGTTTCAAAATTCTGTACTCAAAGTTTTTCCTACCATTATTTGTGGTTTCTAACACGATAAGTTCATTGACGAGTA
This sequence comes from Sphaerophoria taeniata, assembly GCA_943590905.1. Lineage (NCBI taxonomy): Eukaryota > Metazoa > Arthropoda > Insecta > Diptera > Syrphidae > Sphaerophoria > Sphaerophoria taeniata. The sequence continues at coordinate 49,892,214 of OX016540.1, forward strand.
GAATTCCCCACTTGACTTACCAACTACGTGCCTGCTGTATTTATGAATGTTGCTTTGCTTATGCGAGTGCAGGCTTTAGACAGAAATTTGTATTTTTTATCCTTTCATAACTTAAGTGTGTCAACAGGCTGCTTGGGGGATTTATAGTTTTTCTTTTTCTCTCGCTTATGAAATGTAGTCAATGAAAACAACAACTGTGAGGCAAATGATTATTATTATTATTATCGCATGTGCATCGGACAAAGTCTCCAATTGCATGCAATGCGCTTGATAGTCACACACTCTTTACATTGCACTTGTATGGCAATTTTTTGTTTTTCTACTTTTATGCTAATTCTATGCTTCTTGCATGTCATGACTATTTGTGAAGAAATAGAATAAATAAATTCAATCGAAAGAAAAAAATAGAAAGGAATAAAACAAACATTCCCTAAATTGTCTTTTGCATAAATTTGAATATTAATAGCAGACATTAACATCATTTGTCCACTTTCGTCATTTTGTTCGTTACTAAGCGAGATTCGACACCAACATTTAAATAACTTGCAATAATCTCCGAACTGCAAATATTTTCTTTTCTTTTAAGAGACATTAGCGGATCCATAAATTAAATGTTCAAACAAACAAAACCACAATTTTTATTGCAAGTAAAAATAACTATAATTAACAACAATAAACCCAAGTCTTTATTATTTTTTTAAATAACAGTTAAGATGCGGTTTAACACAAATAGAAGTTCATGAAGATTCCACTTTACCGGCTGTGAGAGTCAGTCGGCAAGTCGAGTCACTCAACGGAAACCGGATGAATAGACACAAGAAAAATAAAATAAAAAACAATCTTGCATGGTAGCGCCCAGCTTATGGACATAAATATGTTAGGAGGTGATAAGATCTTCGCTAGAAGGTTAATTAAAATTTTGTAACACTGTTGATTGTTGTTGCTGCTTATGGTAGTAGCTCTGTTACGATGTTGATTAAAAAAAAGTATATTGTGTTTCCTGAATGAAGAACGTACAAGCAGTTTGAAGAGTATTTTGGTGGACGTTTCATAAATCATCGTGGTCACTGTGGTCAGTAAAATTTATTGAAGCGAAAATGGTGCGTAGAAAAAAAAAACATGAATGGTTTAGTTCAGGAAGTAAAAGACTTAGAAGAATGTAAAACTGTGTTAAAATAGTAAGTATACGCCACAGTGCGAATGAAAAATTTGCTTATGTACATGTTGAGCGAAATTAATTGTTGATGTAAGAGCACATGCGGATTTTGTTAACAATTAAAAAAAAAGTTGGCAACTCTTGATGGACAAATAAAATTCATCGATTACAGATTACAGGTTACATAGACTTACTAACGTTATTCTTGTTTCAGACCCGCTGAAAGATCCTTTTGGGAAAATTTTGAAGGTATAGTGGTCGAATTAAGGGAAATCAGTCCTTAAAGACAATTTTTTCTAAGCTACGAATTCATAAGCTCTCATAGAATCAAAATGACGGATCATCTACCGTTCAACTTTAATCTGGAATCTTATTAAATTTTTTTTCAACAAAAGAGAAAAGACGAGCTAAGCGGGCAACTTTTTCCTAAACTAGAGAAGCCATTGAAGCATTTTAAGAAGTAACTTGGATTCCAGACTTTGACATTTGGCATTCCGAAAGCAGAATTCGTCGGTTTCTAATCTTAGAAGTCTTAGAAAAAAATATTTAATAACCCTTGGCAGCTCTTAAAGGTCGAATCATAAGAGTTCTCTTACAATGTGACTTCGAGAAGATTCTGCGATATTGGAATGACTGGAACCTGAAAATTAACATCCAGAAATGCGAGAAAATTCCGGTCAAGACCTCGTTGACTGGGGCCACGAGGATACGCGCAAGAACTTGCCCAGGATTAAGGTTATCGTTGGGACTCGCGGACAGCGTTTAACGATCAAAAGTTAAATGAAGTACCTCGGTATCTAGTTGGATCAGTATTTGTATTTCGAACCAGAGGAGCGTTCGCGATGACAAAATGGCTATTTTAGCAGAAGTCGACAGTGTAGTTCAACTTTGCGCTTTAAAAAAAAAAAAAAATTCGGATGATTGAGAGCCAGTGATCGCCGGAATCTACAACAAAATTGACAATTTCGTCAATTATTTTGCGTAATTTGATCATTTGGCGTTCTATCCAAACGACAAATATTTTTTAAGTACACGCTGGAGCGGCTGCAAACCATCGGAGGCATTCTTGTTTTAAATAAATTCGGTCTGATACAGACAAAATTGGCGGTTAAGGGAATCTTCTACGTAAAGAGGCAAAGGAACCGAGGATCAGCAACTTAATACGGTGAAACAGGAGAACCAGTTATGGTGTCTTCAGTCAGCAATTGACAAAGAGTAATCGGTGTCGGGATTTAAGGTTTGGCCGGCTTACATATGTACATAATTGTTTCAGTTAAAGGGTTTTGTTTTCAGTGGCAGTAAAAACAACATAGACGAAAAAAAATATAATAACAAGCAAAAATAAGGGATTTTCTGCTCGTCGTAAATTGCTGCCATTCCCGTGCCTCTTTATCGGACCTAAATAATTGTTAAACATTTAAAGTTTCCAAAATCTTAGTTGATGTTGGAAAATTCTCAATATGATAGAAAGATGAGCCAAGACGGCAAAAATATGTAATTAAAACATGTGATACAAATTTTCTTGCAATCAATCAGACTTGAATGTGAATAAGATAAGAAGTATTCTAGTCATTAGAAAAGCACGTAGTCGCAATTGTAAAATAAATTCCAATATTAATTGCCATAATAAATCTGAACTAGCAACTGCTTTGCTTGATTTTCCAAAATTGTTTGTTCGAACAAAAAACAATCATTAACCTAATGTGAAGAGGTTACGCATTTTTGCGATAACCATTCCATTAATTTAAAACGAATCACTTCTCTAAAGAATTTTAAAAGCAACAAATGTTCGGTTTGAGGTAAGCGAACAAAAAATGATAATCGAAGAAATTATTGCATGCATCAAACATGTGAGCAAGAAACAAAAATATCGATTAAAACAAAACGTAAGCAAAACATCGGAAGTGAAGAACTTCCTTAATGAGAATATTGTATCAGCTCCAAAATGTATTGCCGACCTTGACCTTACCCCTCACCCTGCATGAAATTAAACAAAAGCAAAAGTACACTCCATGCCATAAAACCATAAATAAAACAAAACATCAGTAAATGGGAAAATCGATTCGAGTCGCCATCCTTGATCTCGAAAAAATTGTGTTATTTTTTTTTTGGTTAACAAAATCAGAAAACAATTCAGAGTCTATAATAGTAATTAATCGGTAACACTAAGCCTGAAGCAAACAAACTTAGGTATAGACGGTTCACATGCAATTAACAAATTATAGATTGTATTGTTGTACCGCAAACTTGCGTGTTTTTTTGTTGCACGTGTGTTGTACCGCTACTTTTTTCTTATAGGTAAGTTTTTTTTTTATTTATAGACACTAAAACCAAAACATAAACAAGAAAAGCAAACGGAATTGCGATACGAAAACGAAAATGAAACTAATGTGAAAGGCCTTTAAACATTCGTTTTAAATGCAAATTAATTTTTTCGTCGACAACAACTTTGCATGGGTTTTATAGACTTGAGGGCTTACGCGAAGGCATATATCGAGCTCAAAACTTTGATGATGATTAAACGGTGTGAGGTATCAGGTTTTCAAGATAAGATATATGTGGTGCCGTTAATTTACTGCTAGGTAAGAATTCAATTAATTGCCGGCAGTATTTTTTCTAAAAATAGATTAAATAGGTATATGTTTTGAATACCAAGGGACATAGGTTTTCTTTCTTGATTTTTATGACAAAACTTAGGGAGTTCTTCAAAACCTCAAGAGCTCATTTGATATTGTACTCAATTGTTATCTAAAAACTATTGAAAGTTCAATGTAAATTGATAGAAAACGAACAATTTCTTTGAGGAGTTCATATTTCAAAATGCGATAAGAAAATAAATATTGATTGATGGACTGTCTGCTTTTTTAGTTTTACTTCCATTATCAATTTTCCTTGTTAGTGACAGTGAATTTATAACTAGAAATAACGTTGTCGTTCGTCGTAAGTAAACATTTCTTGCGCAATTCTTTAAATATTTTAAAGTGACCATTACATACATACGTTTTATTCTTAGACATTGAAAAGTTCCTAACACTCTACCATACTACTGACAATCAATTTTAATATTAAAAATAATGTAAAGACAAGGGCAGAGATAATCAAATATATTGAAGGAAAAACTTTCATTAAATACTAAAAAAAAGACATAAAAATGTAATATTAATGTAGTACTTAGAACATTTAGAAGTTCGGAAGGTGTAGTAGGTACTTAATCAAACCAGGTTTTAAGCTTCAAAGTTAAGAATGCTCATAAAAATTTAAAAAGGAAACCATCAAACTAATAAATTAATAATTGAAAAGACAAATAACTATTAATAAAAAATAAAATAAGTTTAAGGTAAATATAAGCCAAGTTTTAAATTAAAATTTAGGTAATCTCACAAAATACAAAATGGAACACACCGTGGTGGGAATTAAGAGTTTTGATGGTTATGTTTAACTTTTTAGTTACTTATTCCTGGGACATGCGTTGCAAAAGTTTGTGATGGTATTTCGGGTATACAACTGAGGTATGACGTCCAGGGTTTGTTAAACAAATACCGAAATTAAACTTTTCGTTTCCTTTATTAAATAGTTATATCTAGATGATTTCATAAAATTCAATAATTAATTTTGGTGGCGCGTGGTTCTTCCGTTTGCAATACTGGGCGTCTTCTTTGGATACTAGTGTATACTAGTAACCACCTAACACGTTTATTTGCCGTTGAAATAGGCAATCACCGTTGAAACGGGTAATCTCTGTAAAAACGGGTTAATCACCGCTTGGTGGGGTTATCGCAGTCGAAATTGCTAAAATCGCTGTCGAAGTGGGTGATTGCCATAAAAAAGTGTTAATCGCGACTTATCGTGGATAATCGCAGTCGAAATTGGTACAATTGCCGTTAAAATGGGTGATCGCCGTAAAAACGGGTTATTTCCACTTAAATCGCAGTCGAAACAGGACAATCACCGCCTAAATGTGTATATTGGCCATAAACCATTTAATCACCACTTGAAGCAGGTACCTAGTCGAAATTGGACAACCGCCGGCCGCCAAAACGGGTATTCGCCATAAAACGGATGTAAGAAATTATCCAATACTTTTGGTGGCTAGCGAAGAAGATGCGGGTGCATAATTTCAAGGGTCATAACTTCACATGGGTCATAATTCCACCTCTAGTGGGTTATAATTTAACTCTTTTCGGGTGAAATTGTTTCCCACTTAAGGTGAGCAATAATTGTACCTTAAATTTGGGTGAAATTATTTTCCACTTATTTAGTCATTCTACAATTCAGTTTTCAAATCGCACAATTCATAAATTTAAAGTTCCTGAAAACTGAATTTCCAAATGAAGAATGTTCCAAAATTTTGAGAAACTCAGTCATCCGGAAATTCAGTTTTCAAGACTCTGAAAATAATAAAAAACATCACGCCAACACAAGAATGCAGTTTTTGGTGGACAAATTGTGTATAAGTAAATACCACTAAATGATAATTTATTACAACTGTAATAAAAAGTGAAATTATTTCCCAATTTTTGTGGGACATAACTTCCCACAGAAGTGAAATTCTGCCCCACAAAAATTGAAGCTGATTCCCACTATAGATGGGACACAAGTAAAAGTGAAATTATGACTCACTAGAGGTGAAATTATGACCCATGTGAAGTTATGCACCCGCATCGCGAGGAACTGCCATTTACCACTGGTGGGAGGAAGTCTCTGGTGGTCGATGTCAGACTGATCTATGCTTCAATCGTTCACTGGTATTTATTACATATATCAATACTTTGCTCATAGGTTTTCAAACCTACCTTATATTGTTTTATTTGACTCTACTTGGCAAAAACTGGTAAACTGGTAAAAACCAAATGTGAACTATACGGAATTGAAAAGTTCTTTACGCTTCAAATAATGTTTACTTTTTTCCTTTGATTTACATAATTTTTGGCTATATTGGGCCGGGTGTAAGCTTTTTATGATGATTTGTAAATTGTGAGACATGGATAGTTGTAGATAAAAAATCTATACAACACTGGGCCTAGCACGGATTCCTGAGGAACAGCTGTTTTAATGTTGTAATTACGACAATATGCTAGTATTGATAATGAAGTTTCTTTCAGATAAAAAAATTGTTCTGGCGGCTGTCTCGTACCTTATAGACTATCAAGTTTATTATTTGCCATTATTTCTGCATCGTTGTAGATTTGATATAGATCATGGTAATTAAGACTCCGGAATCGTTCATCTCGTCTCTGTACGACTTCTTTCTTGAAAACGGCTTAGAATTTAAGGTGCCTTTCACCAAGATCCCTAATGGAGTACTGGCATCGTCTTGTACAGCAGCAGCTTCGAATTTATAGTAAGATTTTAGAATTTAAGGAGCCTTGAAAGACTAAAATAGGTTCTGTTGAATTCCAGAAGCCGCCAGGGTATTCCTTCTTTCATATGGAAGTGGGTTCCTTCTGCTGAAATATAGTTGATTGAACGATCTAAAAACGTTGAACTCGTCCTCTTCTACCTTAATACTTGTTCTTCTTCTGCCAACGTTTTCTGCACACAAATCAACCATTTACTTAGTATTACCTTCGTTTCCCAAAATGATTATTGTAAATTTCAATAACCCACTTTATACTAAGCCTACTGACCAAATACGTTAGACTGCAATGCAATGAGAGGCATAAATATTCGAAGGACTCACCGGGCTCACTTTTTTTCCAAATTCAATACTTGCCTCACAAAGTGAATAGATGTATGGACATCATCAGTATACAAACAAATGTCATAACTCTAATCCGTAGGTCACCCGCATAATAATTGAAAACTGCACTCGACAATGTCAAGATTGACTGGTTATTATTTTCAAACATCAATTAAATTACAACTTCACACGCTAGACAAGTTTTGCCTTAAACTTCTATACAAATAGATTTTCTCCCTCATTAGAAATTCAGCAATAAGTCAATAGTGTTAAGTGGGTGCAGCAGCTAATTACAAGCAAAGTTAAACGTCTCCCCCTGTTCAACGCCCAAATATGACATCAATGCTTGCTACAATCGGATTCGTATTTCGCATTTTCAAAACAAAAAGGCTCTTCTCTAATATTTATCATTCCTACAGTTGTATTTGCCAATAATTATTTTACACCAACATTTTTTAATTGGTCATCATTAATCAATAAATCGATTCGAATTGACTTGACAATTATGCACAAAAGCACAATGACATCACACGTCATTTCGTTTTCGCTATCGGCACTCGATAGAAATATTAGAGGTAAGTCGATAGAAACGATACATTGTAAAATCGATGACGAAGTGAGCTTCATTTGACACAAATATCACCTCACATAGGACGATGACTTATAAGTCTCAAGTTTCAGCATATATATTTCCTTGTTGTGTATATTATCTTCGTCGGAATCGTGGAGTCTTGAAGAAGTTATCGATTACATAGGAGGATTTTCAATTACGAAGACGTAAGACCTTTTATTCTTGTAGCACAGATAATAAATTTATACAGATGTCTCACCCCTGCAGGAAAAAATGAAACATTTTTTTCCCTTAACAGACAAGCCTTAACAGACAGGGAGCTTTTAAAAATAAAGCTGAGAAAGCTCTTTTTGCCTTGCGTATTTTTTTTCTCTTTTTAGAAACTTTTTCCTCTTCTCTTTTGTCATTTTGTTTACCAATGAATACAAAAACAAAGTTTGATACATTGCAAAAAAATGTAAACAACCCTATTTTTTACAATGAACAATGAAGTATATGGGAGTTGGTGTAGGTTATGTATCTTGTTTTTTGTGCGCGTTTTGGTGCGTAAAAGAAGAAAGGGGTGATAATGATGGATCTTTTTTTGTTTATTTTTTTGTGAATGTTAGATTGCTGGGTGTCCGGTAGGAGAATAGAAAATGTTGCTTGTGTATTGATATGTGAGATTTGTGTGGGCAAGTAGAGCAAGTGAATGTGCAGATGAATTGGTTTCTGTGTTTTCTATTTTTTCTTTGGCATTTGATTTGATTGTATTTCGCGCCTCTTTCAGGAATTCAAGGAATTTTTCAGATCGGAATTTCAGTTGTAAAGTGAATTCATTAAGATCAAGAGCTAGTTAAATATTAAATCTGTGATTTGTGGTTTATGTTTTAATCGTGATTAGTGAGTGCTTAAGAAAGTTAAAAGTTTTTTTCAAAACTAACTTTAAAACAACTGAAGGAAACAAGTGGTATAAGATTGTGGGCGCTGAGCATCCTTTTTATTTAATTACTTAAATTTTTGTATTAAATTTTTTTTATACATACTTACATTTCATCCTACCTATTTATAATTGGAGTTTTTTTTATTAATTGAATTGTTTTATAATTAATTTCCTTATTTTCACGTTTTCATATATTTTTGTTTCCAATTTAATTTATTACATTTAATATATGTATGTATACGTTTATATTACTAATTACTTTTTAACTTTACACTTATTTATTTATTAAAAATAATTTATATGTACATTTATCTACAAAATCTAGTATTTTGACTGATTATTGTATAATTCCTCCTATTGCTTACTACTGCTTATTTATCTATACTCAAAAACAAAAATTGTCATACAAAATATATTATTATTAAAAAAATATATATCAAGAAAACGTTAAAATGGCATCTTGGAAAAGAACAAATTGTTCAATTATTCATTGTGAAGCAACAAAAACTCAACGTTCAGATATTAAATTATTTGATTTTCCAAAAAAAGATACTACAAAGTATACGCAATGGTTAGCGTTAGTAGGAGAGTCAAAAGAACACGTAGAAAGCCCTAAACGACCCTATATATGTAGCAAACACTTTGAGAAAGCATTAATCGGAAAAAAATATTTAAGACAGAATGCATATCCCTCACTCTATTTGACGAGATCTGAAGAGGAGTGTTTTTCAGATAGTGAATCAGTTAATTTTGATCCGAGCAAAGCCAAAATAACTTATGAAAAACGGAATGAAGCCGATATGAGTTATAATGAAATTGATGCTGAAGAATTGAATCGTGCCTCAAAAAGATTATCAGCAAAAAAATCAAACGAAGAAATAGAATTCACCTGTACAAACTGTGAAGCTCATTTAAAAAGGCAATTATATTACATAAAAAGGATTGAAAAGCTAAAGAAAGAAAATCGTGTCTTGAAAATAAAAATACAGACAAATCGAAAATCCAAAATAAATATGATACAGAAAATTAGTCGACTTAATAAGACTAAAAAAAAGCTTCGGTCTGATGAAAAGAATTCTCTCGAAAGAGAAATCGATTTAATGGAAGGTATAAATCAAAACACCAAGACTTTTGCGAAACTTATTTTATCGCAAACCTTAAGAGAATATACCAATGATGAAAAGTGGATTACACAGTGCATTTTTTTCCGTTCATCCTGCGGTTACAACTTTCTTAGAGATCAACTTGGATTACACTTGCCCAATCCATCTTCCTTACATAGATGGATAAATATAAAAAGTCTTTCTCCTGGGGCAAATATTAAAGTTTTAGAAGAAATAAGGAACGTTACATCAAATTTATCAGAAAAAGATAGGGAGGTTAGCCTTATTTTTGACGAAATGAGCTTGCAAACTAATCTGAATTACAATAAATTCAAAGACGAAATTGAAGGTTATGTTGACTATGGTAAGAACCGAAGGTCACGTATTTTGGCTAAATCTGCCTGCGTATTCATGATTCGCAGTGTCTGTGGCAATTTTCAACAGGTCTTATATCATGTTGTCTGTCCAAGCAATATTCCCATGAAGGAACTTGAGATAGAAATATATAATTGTCTTGACATATGCACAGGCCTAAATCTAAATGTAAGAGCTATATGCTGCGATCAGGGCCCTACAAATCGTAGTTTATTTAATAAATTAAATCTTGATGAAAGTAAATTCAGTTTTACATACAAGGAAAAAGAAATATATGGAATGTATGATATTCCACACCTTATCAAAAGTATAAGGAACAATTTATTAAAATACAATTTTTCAACTTCTGATGGAATTGTCAGTTGGAAGGTAATTGAATACCTTTATAACAGTGAAAAATGTAATACGACTAAAATATGTCCGAGACTGACTTCAGCACATATAGACCCAACTGAATTTCAAAAAATGAGTGTAAAGTTGGCTGCTCAAGTTCTAAGTAGATCTGTCGCCTGTGGAATTGAAGCATTAAATAAACTGGGAAAGTTTCCGGCCGAAATAAATCAGTTTTCAAAATCAACAGCAGAATTTATTAAGAAAATTAATCGTCTATTTGATCTATTAAATGGAAAACCAGCACTCAAAAGAAATGACCAAAACATATTGTTTATAAAAGAAATGAAGATTTATTTACTTAATATAGAACTAATAAATGCAAGAAATAGAGCGTTTTGTTTTAAGGGATTAGCATTAACAATTGAAAGCATTCTTTGCATAAGAGAATCATTATTTACAGAGTATAACGATTTATATTATATATATGTAAATAAGTTTAACCAAGATCCATTGGAAAACTTATTTGGAAAGATAAGAGCTCGAAACGTTAACAAAAGTAATCCAAGTGTATCAGAATTTGGTGCCCTGTTAGCCAAAGTTATATCTCTCAAATTCTTATTTAACTCAAAATTTTCTAATTGTGAAGAAGATGATACGGAGTATCTTCAGGTAGACTGGAAAGCCATTTTGCAGAGCGATATAGAAGATAAATTGTTATCAAAGGAGCAACCTCAAATCGAGGAAATTTTTGATGTGACCGAATGCATTGAAAATGACATTAATGCTAGCAATGTAGAAGAAAATCAAGCTAAAGATGCAACTAGTGTAAAGATGCCTGAGATTAACGACCTTGGTACTAGATATTTTGCAGGATATTGCTTTTTCAAAACGATGAAAAAAATGAAAAAGATCTGTGACGATTGTGTTAGAGAAATGTCCAAGGACAAACACAGTTTCAGTTTTACAGAAATATTAATAAGCTTAAAAGAGTACGAAAATTCAAAAGAAAAGACACTTCTCTTATGGCCCACCGAGACCTATTTTCAAGTATGCCGTCTTCATGTGAAAATATTTTCTTCTTATTTTGAAAAATATCCTATTGTATCTAACATAAGAGAAAACATAATCAAAGAATGTATAAAGGCGACAAACATACAATTTCCAGACTGGTTTAATGTGAATAATAATTGCTATGAGCATAAAATTGATTTAATAAACTTTCTAATGGAAGTTATACTTTATAAAAATTGTAAATGGCTTCTTGACCAAACCGTTAGCAAAGAAAAAAAACCTAAAAATAAAATACGAAAATTGACAAATGTTATGAATGCTTAAAAAATGTATGCCAAAATTTCATTGTAAAAATATTTAATGAAAAAAGTGTGGAGGTGGGAGGGTGGGGGTCGATTTACTGCCACGTCCTCGATCGTGACCCCTGGTAACTAGTTAAGCTCAGGTGATTAATTCAGGATGATAAATTTGAATTTACATGAGGCCGTGAGACCCATACCGGCCTAGCTGATTTTAATAAATAGAATTTCAAATATCCATACAAAAGTTGCATACATCAGTTAGGTCTCTATGGCTCTTACGAGCAGATATATACTAAACTTGTATATCGCATTTGAGATTTGTGTTACTCACCTTTACTTGATTAGGCTAAGAGCAGTGACACAATGTTGCTTAAACATACACAATTAATACCTACTTTTTTATGTTTAAACATTTCAATGAATTGATTTTTATCAAGACTTTTTAGACAAAAGTTTTTGTCCCTTAGATGCATTTCTTATATTGTTAAAATCATCGAAAATATGTGGTAAACCTAAATCCATTGATGTAATGTCAATCTGTAAAATGTATGTATTTTGAAATTGTATAAATTTTTTTGTTCCGTTACGTAACATTATTCTTTCCCATGAATTGAATTTTTCAAGAAAATTTATTTGTAAAACATTTATGATAACGATAAGTTCTATCACCCCTGTGATTTTACTTAACTATTTCATACAAATTTGAGTATCAATTTTTTTAAATTAAAGGTAGGTATTGTAAAACTGTTGTGAATTAACTTTGCATTTAAGATATTGTTGAAATAAAGATTAAGAACAAAAAAAATAATTTTAAATATAGCACTTCAATTGGTTTAAGCCGAAAAAGAAGTAGGTAGATGTTCAGCAGGAATTTCTCCTTGTTTTCACTGTTTTAAGAAAGAATAAAAAAATAAATAGCTCAAAAGGCGCGTTTTCTTTATACAGTTATGTCAAAGAAAAATAAAAATCATTGGCAATACAAATCTACAGGAAGACCCTCATTTGAACAGAAAACAGTAGATATCTACATATTTTATCTTTTGCTGAACAAAATGTACTTGTCCATTTTTGAGGAAGTTATCTTTTTAAATAAAACAAAACATTATTTTAGTTGTTGACACATTATGTACAGTGAGATACATGTGCATTCGCATTGTACATACCTCATCATCCAATTGACACCAGTCAAAAAACCTTCATTACGTGTAAAAAGATATGAAACAGAAAAATGTATTCGTGGAGATTTTAGGAAATTGAAGAAAAATATGAATTTATAAAAAAAAAGTCCACATGAATGCACGCAGCTAGCATTTACGTATCCTTTATCTCGAAGTTCCGATTATAAGAACTCGAGCTATAAAAACAACCATGCCCTTGCTTTGTTTCTATTTCCATTTTTCCAACAACAACTGAATTTTTTTTTCTCGCCGTGTCGACAAGCGATCAACTCTCCTGCACCTGTTTTCAACGCATCACCACCAACCACACCACAAAAAATCATAATAAAACGAGTTTTTTTCATTTGTGATGAATGATCATGGTGTGTGTGTTTGAGCAGTGGGATTGTGAGCACTGCTGTCGTTTTTGCTACTATAGTAGTATTTTACTCCTTTCGAGAGTCAAATGCTACTCTACTACCCATAAACGAAATATACTCCCCAAACTTAGTGAACAAAATATCTTCCATGTAGTATGAGATAAAATAAAAATGGAAAATCAATATTTTCATATCTCTTAGCTCATTTATGTTCAATGAGTGAGATAGTTCGCCTAAATTCTAGTCATAGTAACCAATTTACCTAAATTGCCAAATATTTTAAGGTTCCTTAAACTACACACCTAATGCGATACCTTAATTACTCGAAAATGGGAAAAAATGAGCGAGTATTTTTTAAAACACGCTTTCATGGATCACTTAAATCTGCATTTGTTGGTACGTTTATGATTTTGGATCACTACAACCTTGAACCTACACTGAAGATCCAGAAACGAAATTATAAGCATTAATAGAAAGTTTAAAGTCGAAAAAGATTAAATATTTTGTAATGAAATAAATAAAATTCAACTGGTGGAATTACTATAAATAGAACTGTAAAAAACCTGTCTTTTTTAATCAAAAAACCTTCGTCACATAATAGCTTCAACTTTTTCAAAACTGAAGTGATATTTTCTGTACAATTCCATGGTTAAACTTATAATTTAGGGACAACTTGGATAACTTTAAAATATCAATCCATCAGAAAAGTGGGAAGTTAGCGAAAAAGAATTATAAGCCGTTATTGGAGACGTTTTCTTCACTTTTTTCTACTTGTGAACCTTTGCAGTTGACAACCTCAAGAGTTGAAAGTAAAGTCATGATGACGATTATTTTTGTTTAGTTACGTAACTTTCATTTCAGAGTTTTGAATTTCAAAGTAGTATCCACTGGGAAGCTCATAGCAGTTTGGAGTAATTATGATAAATACATAATTTTTTCGCTTTTGGAGACGGTGAAAGCAACTGTGCGATGAAATTCTGAATCAAAAAGAAAAAAGAAGACAGTTACCTCTTCATAATGAAGCATATATTCCTGAGGTAATAGTCTACTCCGGAAAAATGTTCTCTAGGAATTACCAATATAATATATCTAGTACCAAAAAGAATCTACTTTTTCGTTCGAAGACCCACCAATCAAAGAAATATCATGGGAAAGAGAATAAACCCTTGAAATAAACGCAACAAATAAAAACAACTCTATCCATACTTTCAAAGTCCAAGTCTTCATAATTTTCTCTTCGCTTTGCCAAGATAACTTTAATATTTGTTTAATTAAAAAAAGAGTGGTTTACTAAATGCAGATACCACACAAGATCTGACAGAAAATTGTAGGTAGGTATGTTTAATGATCTTAATAAGTTTTTTGGCAGTTGAGAAAAACTAATGTTGACAGCCTTTATTGAAGACAATTTAAATCAAAAATTTAAGGATAAAATTTTCAAGTTGATATCAACTTCGAGTGAATAAAAGGCTCCTATTATCCCACAAGTAAATTTGAGTTTTGAGAGCCGATTTTTCAATCATCAAAAAAATCTACAAATATTAAACTGGCAAATAAACTTATCTGAGTATTCATAGGTCGAATAAATAAGAGCGTTTTTTGTCAGATAAAGTCTATCTGACGATTGAAAAATTCAATATTTTGTTATCTGTTGAATAAACACTATCTGCTTGTTTATCTGACGATTGAAAAATCGGCTCTAAAGCTCCCAAAAATTAATAAGAAACTATCGTTTTTGAATAAACTTCAACCATATCATTTTTTAAATTTCAAAACGATCTACAAAACCCTACGGCTACGTTAAAAAATTATACTACTCAAATATAGAAAATACTCCTCAAAATAATTCAAAAATACTCCCCATGAAATTTTTGAAACGACACCACTGATTGTGAGAGGAAAGGAAAATAAAAAAATGATTTCAGTTTTTTCTTTGCCTTAGTTTTCAATCTTTTCATTCATAGGAAGAAGAGGAGTAAAATAGATTTCGTGTACATTTAGTGAATGTGTTAGAGCTTTTTAAAAAAGCTTTTTTTTCGGTTGATTTCAGTTTCATATATCATTTCTCGCCATAAGGGTGAGACATCTGTATAAATTTATTATCTGTGCTTGTAGTGTCATTGACGTTACTTCAAACAACGCAAATGACAGCGCAGTAGAAAGATTTAAGGAAAAGTTAAAGTTTTATAGAAAAAAGTCATTAGGGTCACTTCTTAGTCGAATGCCTTAAGAGCAAATACAAACTACCCAAAAAAAACTATTTTAAAATTTTAAAATTACCATATCCCATGTTATGTTTTTTTTTTTATATTGAATCGTGCCAGTGGGGGAGAGATTCACTGAAAGGTTGACTGAACGCACATTTTGCCATGCCGATAATTGTTTTTTTAATAGCCGCCAGAAGCTAACCACTCCTCCCAAAGAAGCATGTTAAGGTTTACAGCAGGTGCACGCAAACAATACATGGGAGTACCTTCAACTGGGATATATCACAAACTAAGCGAGTTTATAGTGAACAAAAAAGTCTTCAAGTGTTTCGAATTCACTTTTAATTTCATGCCAAGCCATTTGTGCGGACATTTGAAACGTTTGCGCTAAGTCTTATCGCCAATAGGTTTTACATCACCTTTCCGCTTTTAATCTGATGAGTAGATTGTTATCGTGCATGCTTTGGCTTTACAGCTTGCTTCGGAAAGACTAACGCAGATAAACGCAGGCTGACTGACTTGTAGAAGTGAAGATAGACATGCGCTTGCGCTATGAATGCTTCACCTAGCACAGCAAACTTCCGGAATATATTAAGTTGCTTCATCTAGATAGGTCTGGTTGGATGTCTTGTCTGATGTGAAAAATTCACTTTCAGGCCTTGCCAGGGCGAACGAATGATGAGAAATGGGACTTGTTAAAGTGTGACGGTTTCTGATGGTTTCATTTTTGTTAATGGAAGACTTTTGCTTTTGTATTTTTTTGTCTGAAAAAAAAAAATCCTTAACAATGAAGGGATTTTATATCGACGGAAACAAATTTTGAATTTTCGACAAGATAAGAGTTAAAACCAACATACACTTAACTGGCTTTATTAACTAGTGTAATCGTAATGTGCTTTTTAGTTTCCAGCCGAGGTTTTTCTCGTCGGTTTCACCACATGTTGCAGCAGTTGCCCGTAGCTTATTTGGTAAGTGCGTTGGCTGCTAAGCAGAACGTCGTTGGTTCGAGTCCTACTCAGGCCAAGTTTTTATTTCATCTTTCACGGGTACTGCCTCTTGCGAAGACCTGACAAATCTTCCAAGAGTATCAATCTGTCATGAAAAAGTGCTTCTCAACTTTGCCGTTCGGAATCGGCGTTGTAGGTCCCCTCAATTCTCCACACGCACTCAGAGAATTGTTGATGAGAGTAAGCCACTTAGGCCTTGGCTCTTCAAGAGCTGTCGCGCCACTCTATTTATTTTTTTTTTCACCACATGTTGGAGCTATTCCTAGAGGACAGCCGTAGGTTGCTGTTCCCGTATGTTTGACAAGTCCTTGGACATAGTTCTGGTAGCAATCAAATCAATAAAATACTTCAATATCGACGAAACCCTTTACTGCTGCGCTGGTGGGAGGAAGTTCTGATAATGAAATGGTCGGACTGTTTCAGGCTTACTTGTGTCATTCGGAAGTAGTAGAAGAAGCGATGGTGTGTAATGTGCGCCATCCGGCACGCTTCTCGCCTGAAAAGATGATCTTTCGGCCAATATCCTTGTTCAAATCAAGGCCTAAAGATTCCAAAAATAATCCAAAATCGGAAAAGAGAAGAACACTGTTTAACTCTTCTTGCTTTTAATTTCTTTTTTATGGCAGAGATTTTCTCTTTTATAACATTTTTACAACTTACATTGTATGTAAAACTGACATCTGGTCACCTTGGCTATTTTATGTGCTATGTCTCTGAATTAAAAAAAAAGAAGTGGATGAATGTTCCATCGTTAACTGCATTAAACAAAGCCAAAATATATTCACCGTTTTGTCATGGCAGGCGCCACAAGAGATGGCACCCCAGTCAGTTATTGATTTCTTTCAGACACAAAAAAGCAGCAGCCAGTCGCTCGTTAATTTAATCGCCACACCATATAAACAATGGCGAATAAATAAACTTGCAAAAAACTTATAGTTAACACTTCTGTGAATGATTGGCAGAGCCAGCGAGGGGTAAGTGAAGTGCCTGAATGAAGAGTCCCCCAATAGCAAAAACTTGTTATAACCAATAAAGCTACTAACTGCACATATCTTTCGCCATTATTGAAGAGGATTTACATTTGGCCTCTGTCAGATGTCTGAATACTCGACTGAGAGAAAGATGGATTTGTCGAGTGGTTTTAGGTGTGTTCCACCATAATGGGCCTTTGTTCGCAAGTTTGAAACAGTCGTTTGGTATCACATCCAGACTGAATCGCTTGCTACAATAGGGTGACACTGAAAGTCCATGTGACAAGAAGTGCTCTCATAAAAGTCATTAACAGCTCCTGCAGATGCCACTTAATTCACAGTTTGTACCACAAGAGTAGTCTCTGTTCTGAAAAAGAAAAAGAAAAAAAGAGGGTGCCATTGAAAAGGCACAACAAACACCAGGCCGATGGGGCTGGTTGCAGAAACAACGAACTGAGCTGACGCCAATTGTTTACATCGTAAATAAGCGAACGTTACGATTTACACAAAGAAAAAGTCAACGGGTGGCGGCGAGGTTGGAAAAGACGAAAATCTCGGAGATGCAGCAAAATAAATTTGACAACAGAAATAGTTGGAAGGCAGAATGGCCGATGAAATTATTAATGACTATTAAAAATAAATTGTTAAAGAGCTTAAGAATTCATAATAGTTTAATAAGCTGGAGAAATATTTTATGAGTCATTTAGTTTAGAAAGAATGAAAGTCAGGAGGAGACGATAAAAATGGGAAAATATTTGTGTCAGTGATCAATTTCAATTTGAGGAATATAAAAGACAAGGAACATCATTACACCAAATGAACTTTAACATTGTTTAAGCAGCAGTTTGTATATTTAACCGGAAAGAAAATAGACCAAAAAACCTTTTAACCTTGAATCAACCATTGTGAACTTCGAAGCTGCTGCTGATGTATAGGACTTGCATTTCCGCTTGAACTGGCTCAACTTGGTTCAGGAAGAAATTGTTTAATTCTTACTTTAACTTGTTCCTTCCTTTAGCTTCTTCATTGAGAAATTGCGAAAAACCAGAATACCTTTAGCCAAAAACTGCGGCGATTAAAAATATGGGTGGAACCTCAAGACTTAATATTGCAAGCCAGCCATAAATGAGCATAATGGCTTATTCAAATAAAAAAAATATATATGCAGAGATTAGATATCAGCATTTGATTAGTGATTAAGGAATTATTTTGCGGTTTTGTTTTATTGACAGTTTTAATCAAATTCAATTTGAAACGAAAATAGAACCAAACAAGTCTTAGAAAAGAAATTCCTGTTTTATATGAGGGTCTCCCGTAATTCGTCATTGTTCTACAATAAAGTCTGACTTTGAACTTTATCATCATTCATCACTTTTTGACGATTTAAAAAAAAGTCTAGCTTTGGTATACCCTAACCCATGTTAATATCAATATCTCTGAGCAGTACTAATGTTTAGGACTTTTCCTTAGTAGAAATACTAACCTTTAACACTACGTTTGAATTTAGCTGATATGTTCTTAGGGTTGCCAGGCAATCAATTTGAAATGAATTTTTTTTCTTTTTACCTACTCTTATTGCAGCTTAGTTTTTAAGTAATTTTCAACATTGTGGAGTCATGAGGACTTTACTTGCAGTCAAAACCCTTATTAACTTACATTTTCTCAGGGAGAGTTAAATTTTGGATAAGTATGGGTAAATGGGTATAAAAGAATGGAAAAACAAATTAATTAATCTTATTATCAAGTTCAGCCAAGATCATCTCTATTAACAAAAACCGCTATTCCACGCTTATTCCACAGGTTAACTTACACATGGAATAAGAGTTAATCTATAGTTTAAAATTTCTCATTAAAAGGAATGGTAAAATGATTTTCATCCAAAATTTCCTTTGTTGTAAAAAACAGAAACACACTTAGCGCTTTAATTACGCGCCGTTTTGATACCATAAACTCGTGTTACCTAAAATGAATAAATTATAAAAATACACACAGTAAAGTGCATAATAGAGATTTGGAATGTTTAAATTTAATTGGTTTTGTTAAGATAGAGAATCAAGTTCCTAACCTTAATATTTGCGAGTTCGCTAAACTTGCGTAGAAAGAGAGCACCCATAGCCATTGTTCTGGCATTTAGAAGGGCCGGACCCTCAGACAAAAAGCGCTGGAGTGTTTCCCTTTGCGCTTCGACAAAATTCGTTGTGAGGAATACCAAGTTTCAAGGCATGTTGTCCGACTGGCCAGTGGCCTGTGCAAATGATATCTATCCTGCCAATGTCTTAAGTCTGACCTAGGTTTATTCAGAAGTTCCTTGGTACGTTTCTGGTCGTAAGTGGGCCATATCTATCTCGAGATATTGCAGTTGGTGAGATTTTTCCACCTTACGTTAGATTTTTTAAGTAAATGGTTTTGAATATCCGTTTTCATGACTCCTAAGAGAATCCTTGATTCCTCAGGTAGGGATATTTGAAGGTTTGATCCCATCCTCGCCAGTTCATCAGCGATTTCATTACCTTGAATGTCACTGTGCCCTGGTACCCAGACTAGATTAATTTTTATATTGTCGTTGAAACTTGCGAGCTCTTGCTTGCAATCTCTAATGATTCTGATAGCAGCTTGGCTATCAATGAAGATTAATACCTTTTTTTATAAATTCGTAAAATTTGACTGCTTGTTTTAGAATCCTACATGCTTGTCAAATCGTTAGTACTTCAGCTTGAAAAACGCTACATCTATCGGTCAATCTAAAGGATTTTTCAATACCCAGTTCTTCGGAGAAGACACCAGCCCCAACACCGAGTTCTATCTTGGAACCATCAGTGTAAACTGTGATGTCAAAATCCTTTGTAGGGCAATTAATTTTCCAATTTTGCCTAGTTGGAATTTGAACCTTAAATTGCTTACTAAAGCTTAAGGTTGGTAACGTGTAGTCAGAGGGTTCTAGTTTTATTTCCTTAGGTAACAGATTTAGAATTTTACTATGACTGAAAGATTTTCCAGTCCACATACCCGATTCTCTCAGTCTTAAAGCACTACAAGAGACTGTTTCGTGAATGTAAAAATCAATGGGAAGAAGATTCAGAATGACTGTGAGTGCATCAGTGGGGCAAGATCTAATTGCTCCCGTAGTTTCAATGCAGGCAGTTCTTTGAACTTTTTTAGCTTATCGATACTAGGTCACCAAACAATTGATCCGTATATCAGAATGGGGCGAACTATCGCCGTGTAAATCCAAAGGATCATATTAGGTCCTTGTCCCCATTTTTACTTGCGACATATAGAATATATGGCAAGTATTGAATCGTAAAAAAAAAAAATTTGAGATGATGATGAGATATGACATTACGATGATAGAGATTCCGGCGATTCCGTCCGTCTGTCTGTCGGGAAGTTTACAGGCACCTACAGCCTTAACCACTGGTCCGATTGACTTCAAACTTAAAAATAAGAGGTTTGAGCAAAAACTCATATCCCAGTTTTTTGATTTTTTTTTTAAGATCAAAATTTAGGGTAGCCACCATACGATTTTTATGGCAAAAAAACAAAACTTTTAATTTTCTCCAAAACGGCTCCTATGATTTTTTTTAAACTTCCTCGAATCTTATTTTTTTAAACACTCATGTATTTTATGTAAAAAAAAAAATTTGTATTGCTCGAAAACGATACCTCCCATAGAACCGTTTTTTTGTTATTAGATTTTCTCGAAAAATAAAAGTCTGATCAGCGAAATTTTTTTTCTAAAAGTTCGCATATATTGCCCAAAAAATATTTTGTATTCAAAAAATTTTCAAAATTTTTTTTGGATTTTTAAAAAATATTTTTAAACTTTTTTTTTCAAAATTGTGTATCTCAAAAACGGATCAATATTAAAAATCGAAACTTACTTATAAAATGTATATTTACATATTCTTGAATACTGCATACCCAAATTAGTTTTAAGACATTTTCGAAAAAAATTATATATAAAAAATTAATTTAAAAAAAAAAAACGGCTCCGACGATTTTCAAAAAAAAAATTCAATAAATCAAGAATAAGGTTTGAATTTGTTTGGCATTTAAATTTTTGGAATTAAATGTATTTACGCGATACATTTTCAAATTTTAATTTTTTTTTTTAAATTTGAAAAATCAACATAAAATTTGGAATACAGGAGCAAGTTCGTACGACCGAGTCGTGCACATTTTTTTCCAATGGTTTTATTACAAGAGTAGAAGGCGATACTGGCTTTCTTCTTTGTACTCTAGAGATCTCTCCACTGAAGGTACTACTTCTTGTAGTGCCGTGTCCGTAGATTTGCCATTAAGGTAGGTAAGTTGAGATTCAGATAGAGGATTATTAACAAGATTATTTTTTTTTTTAATCCCACTCCTCTCTCCCCCCCAGATACCGCACGCGCTGGGATCCATTTTCACCGAGTACGATTAACAGTTACGGTTGTTAGTCGTATCGGCACTTAATTAGAAATTCTTTGGAATAAATAAAATAAAAAAAAAGTTATGGCGATACGAATATTTGGAAGATAGGCAGTGGCGTAGATAGGGGGGGGATCAGGGGGGATATATCCCCCCCATTGGGATTCATAATTGTTCAACATAGCCAGTCAAGCCAAATAAGTTAAAGAAACGCACTTTGAAATAAAGTACCTACTTCCTACGTGAATCTAGTCTTATTAGTACTCACAGGATTCCTAGAGGCATTGTAAATTGTACATTCTATTTCTATACCTATACTACGGGGAAAACACAAAGTCAACTTCATCTGAAAGAAATTATTACTTCAGCTATTATATCGATTTTTAAAAAGTATTTTTTCTCTCACCAACTGATAATAGGTAAACGCGCAAGAAAAAGAGCTTAAATCCAGCTTTCCACAAAAACCCACACTGACACAAAAATTGAAAGTTATTTAGATTTTTTCTCGCCGTGTGTCACATTGTTAATTTGGTGTAAGAAACCGCTCCAAACACGCAACACACTCATCCACACGAACACAAATGTTCGCACAACTTTGGTGAAGTTAACGCGAATCCTAACGGTAACGATAACTCACACTAATTCATTTTTACCAGGAAGCGAAATGCGCTTTTACCCATTACATAAAGCATGTCTAACACAAGCGGCAGATTGACAATCATTCGTCGTAATTTTGCGAGTTATTTAAAGTGGTTTTTTTTTAAATTAATTTTTTAGATATAAAATTTTTCCAAAATTTCCTAAAATTAATTTGAGTATGCAGCGTTCAAGAACATGTGAATTTGCATTTTGTTAGTGAATTTCGATTTTAAATATTGATCCGATTTCGAGATATAGAATTTTTTTTAAATAAGTTTAAAAAGGTTTTTAAAAAATACAAAAAACAAATTTTAATTTTTTTTTTTTTGTATTTTGGAGGAAGTTAAAAAGAAATCGTTTTTGAAAAAATTGAAACTTTTGGTTTTTGGTCAAAAAAAATTGTATGGTGGCTTCCCTTAATTTTGATCTTAAAAAAAAATAAATAAAAAAAAGACCACAGCGAACTCGCTCAAACCTCAAATTTTCAAGTTTTAAGTCAATCGGACCAGTGGTTAAAGTTGCAGGTGCGTTTACAGCATGCGTTTACAGACAAACATCCAAAACTTTTCATATATTCTATACTAGCAGTTGCCCGCGACTTCGTCCGTCTCTCCCTCGTGCCCTGGCCAGAGGTGCGTCTTGTGCATCATGCGCGTGAATTTGATTGCAAAGTTATTTTAAAATTGTGTATTAGTCGACTCGCCCTAATTCAAAATTCTTCTTAACTCGAAGCCTTCAAATATGTATTACTTTCCCCGTTTTAGTAGGTAAGACTTTTAACTGAAGCTTTGCGATTATTATTCGCAGCGAAACTTTGTATAGCTTAAAGCCTTCCTGGATAATTGGACTATTCAACACAAAAAGAATTTTTCAATTTGATTTAGCAGTTCCTGAGATCAGCGCGTTAAAAAAAAAAAAAAATAATACTTTCTTGCCGTTTTTTTCCACATTTTACACTGATTCTTCGCTCCTATTGGTCGTAGCTTAATGTTATGTAGCCTAAAACCTTCCTCGACTATCCAACTCAATTACAATTCGAACCAGTAGTTTCTGAGATGAGCGCGTTCGAACAAACAAACAAACTCTTCAGCTTTATATATTAGTATAGATGTCGGAAGTAAAAATGAGCGAACTAGATCCATCCCCCCCCCCCATAGCGAAAAGCTATCTACGCCACTGAAGATAGGAGTTTGGGACTGCTTAATGCAAGCAGGTCTGATATATTCATCCAATAGTATTTCCAGTGTTTTGAGCACGAAGGAAGAGAGACTAATTGGTCTGAAATCCTTGGTGTTTCATGATCTGAGGAATGAAGGCCACCTTGACCCTTCTCCAGGATTTAGGTACGTAAGTCAGTGCTAAACAGTTGAAGAAAAATACCCTTAGCCGTGGAATCATTACATCTTGTAACTTTTGTAGCATGGCTGGGAATAAATTATCTGGTCCTGGCGACTTAAATGGTTGGAAGCTGTGTATAGCCCGTGAAATCTTTTCTTGGGTTATTAAGGCTCTAATTTTGTCCGGGTTCGCTGCCTGAGCATACCCTGAAAGTGGTGGTTCCATGATGCATTCTAAGCAGTCTGGGAAATGGGTTTTTATTAAGACCACTTTTTAAGATAATATTTTCTAAAACTCAAAAGAAGAAAAAAAACAATAGAAAGAAAAAAAATTTCGACTAAATCAAAAGTACTTTCTAAATCCTAAATACATCTATTTATCTCAACACCTAATTATTATAATCCAACACTCATTGTAAAATTAAGATCCGCCTGGGAAAAACCTCAATAAACAATTATTTTAATTGAACTACTTTGCGATTTCAGTATCTTAGCGAAAACATTAAAATTCTCGATCCCTTAGCTTTTGTTTCAAGTCAAAATTGTCGGTACCTTTTCAACAACATCTTTTCATGGATTCCTTTCATATTGTTATTTTACCGACCGTATACAAGGACATTTTACCTGTATACAGTATACACCCCCTGTCAAGTCAATCCTAAGCTTTATCCGCACTACGCACTCAACTATTAACATGAATGCATCAGTCTCTCCAATGCCATTATAAAACTCAAAGCTCACATCTTCATTCATTTATTCGAAAATTGTTCGGATTTGCGCAAATCAAACACACTTCAGACCTGTTCAAAATGCATCATGCGACAGGATGTAAATCCAAAAGAAACCCCTCATTTCAATAGCAGTTTTTTGTTACATCTCAAATTGCAACACAAAGACGTTATAAAAAATATTTCCTGCTTCTGAATGAATAGGAACGACCAGGGGCCTTTGATTCCCCATTTTACAGCAACTCAAGACCACCCCCATGAAGGGAAAACCAACCCCCCTTCAATATAATAATAATTTTGTTTACGTGTTCTCTTGGCACGTCTCGTTCGTTGTCATCGTTTTTAATGATCGTTATTCTTATTGTCGTTATTTGCAATTTTATTTTGCCTTTGACGCCCTCCGGCCTGAAGAATGTGACACGAATAAAAAAAAATGAATTCCTATTCAAGTGAAAACCTCTCTTAAAGCGGCTACAAAATATTAGCGAACTTAAATTTTAACTTACTTGCATCGCGATGCCATTTTTAAACAGCACACCTCCATGATGAATGTCTTTGGGTAAATTCCTCTGCTAGCACCACAAACAAATAAATCCTTTTCAGCTTCGAACACACTCAAAAACTTTAAACCAAACTAAAAAAAAATGAGACCACTCTCGCTCTCACTTGCACTGCTGGAACGCACCAGCTGACATTTAGCACACAAAAACTTGATGGGTAATAATCGAAACAAACACCACCCGCATAGGATTTGTTTTTTTTTTTTTTTTCTTGTATTTCCTTAGGTAATTTTAGTCGCTTCTTATCCCTTTTTTATTAAACGTTGAAGAAACCCCACAAGGTCTTCGTTTCGTTAACAATCTTAAATTGAAATTCCCCAAAGGATACCGTTATCGCAACGCAATTAAATATTCTTACACTTGCGATGCACATCAAGGAAAGCAAACTGTTGTTGCTTTATTCCTTAGCAATAACACTGACAAGTAACTGGGAAAATTCGATAAAAAAGAAATGGACACAAACGTCAGCAATATCGCACGATTTTGACACTCACTCACGCTCGCTTGAATATGACTGAACTCACTAAACTACTGCGGATACCGATTTAGCTCGTTCGGAGTTGTTGGGGGCTTTAAAGATTCACCCGTTTCAATTGGAATTGGAACCTTAGAGTTTGAGCAATAAACAATGAAACAACTCAAGCTAGCTCTAGATTTCACAGCCAACGAACGCCGCAACGTAATGGATTTGTATAGCTGGAATGAAATTCATTCACTTGCTGATGGAGCTTTCCAGATAAACAATTGCAATTGCGGCTGGAGCCGGTTTGGGGATTCTCTTGGAAGTGTTGTTTCTGTTGGATTTTGCTGGAAGCTGGAATATTGGACACGATATCAGCTGTGGCACGTACAGATTTGCTGTAAGCACTAGCAGTAGCCACTTTCAAATGGATATGGTTTATGGATTGGGGGCGAGGTGGTATGAAAGAAGACTGATGTTTAGCAGGTGGCTTGGCTGGAAGTTTGTGTTTGGGTCATGCGCATTTTGTTTTGTTGTCGATGGGGAGCCACTGGAAGGCATGGATAACTTTGTTTTTTGAACATAATTTGTGGGTGTGTGTTGATGGTGTTGGTGGATTGTTTTTGTTTTGGATTTGTGCCGGTAGGTGTTAGGAGAATATGGAGTCAGTGAGGCATTGTCTTATTTGAAGAAATTAGTTCTGATCTTAAGCGTGTATGCATGTTAATAATGTTAAGAACTACTCAGAGATTGTTGCATTTTGCATAATTATTGTCATAAGCCTGAGATGAAAAGAGGATTTTAATTTTTCATTTGTCATCAAACAGTAAATTTCATAATCGTTAAATAGCAAATGTAAATTTAAAATAAAATAATATTAAGTTGGGATTGAAAAAAACATGTTTTTCTATTGAGTACCTACATTTAAAATTTTACTTTCAAGAACAAGTTAGTCCCAAGATCAAATCAGTTGGTTCCATAAACTAGAATTTGAAAACAAAAATCCCGGAAACATGGAACTGGAAACCGGAAAAAGGAAACTGGAAGTCGGAAACCCTTAATCGGAAACTGGAAAGCGGAGATTTCAATTAGTTTATGGTGGAATCTTAAAATTTAAATTGAAAATTACTAATTAGCTTAGTTTTCTTGTTAGCAGAGCGACATTTCAATGTCAATAAAGAAACATCTTACTTACTTAAGGTGGCGCTATTGTCCGTTGTAGACTTGGGCCTCAATCAACCTGCTCCGCCAGCCAGCTCGGTCCCTAACTAGCTGTCTCCAGTTTTGCACTGGATTGAGATCCTCTTCCACTTGTGTGCGCCACCTGAGTCGCGGTCTTCCTCTCCTTTTGCGGCCCTTGGGAATAGTGTCGAAGGCTTTCCGGGCCGGAGCATTGATGTCCATCCGCTCTAAATGACCGAGCCATCTGAGTCTCTGGACCCTTCTGGCTAGGTCCATGTCGTTGTACAACCCGTAAGGTTCGGTGTTGTATCTTCTTCTACAGTCCCCATCAATGCACACGGGGCCAAAGATGACCCGAAGAACTTTCCTCTCGAAACAGCCTAAGGCACATTCATCCGATTTTGTCAAGGCACATGCTGCTTCTGCATCTGGGTGACGGTTGGTTGATCAGGAGATCTCCATGTTCCTTTATGGATGTTGGGATGTGGTAACCACGTGCTTGCTAGCACAACAATTCGCCCCGCAGCAAAATTGATCAGCCTGAATCCGTTTTCGGAAGTGGTGTCATGCAAACTGTGCTTTCCCACTGTTCCACCAAAGATGTCCTCTTTTCCAGCTTTGCGTTAAAATCGCCGAGGACAATTTTCACGCCATAGCTAGGACATTGCTCATATGTTTTGTCGAGAAGCTCTCGAGGGTATGTTCGCAGAGAACGGTGAATAGTTTGTTGTTAAAAATTTTGAATTTTTCACTGAGAGTTTACGTCTTTTGTCGTTTTGCTTGCAGATCCAAATAGCGGATTCTAGAAAGCTTAAGAGATTCACATTTTAATTCAAATCTCTATAAAATACTTTTACCTTGTAAACCGGCCCACCTTATCTGTCTTTCAAATTTGTCTTGGAATTTATGGTTATCTTATAACAACCTTAACCCATTTTCTTATTCTCAAACTACCTGAAAAAATATCAATACTTAAGCTACGCAAATGTCAATTTTTACGTCATTCAATCAAAAAGGTAGATATCCTAAGACGGTTGTATAAGAACATTTTCGTCACAGAATATCAACTTTGCTTAAAAATGCAACACAAAAGTATCCCCTTAACTTTGTCTTAAAACCATTCACTTGACAGTAATTCAATTCATTTTCCCATCCAACGATAGAAAGTCTCCTTTCATAGCTTTCGTGCTTTTTCTTTTGTCTTTTTTTTTCCATTACTACCGACACCACTTCTATTATTTTGATTTAACTACTTCGTCCTGTGTACCACCTACCACCCAATGTCATTCTATCAACTTCCTTATACCAACTTTATCGTACACCAGAAGAGGCATAGAATCGAGGATAGAAGATATCGCAAAATCCGTTCCATTGAACTTAAACGACGAACAGGACTTTCGCGTGTTTCAAAAACTCTAAACGCGAGACCACGCCACCAGGACATTATAAATTCAAGAACTTTAAAAAAAATTATTTTAGCCTTAAGAGCGGTAGCTTGCAATCATTTAAGGCCTCGTTGAGTCGTAAGAACTTGAATTGGCTCGAAGCTTTTATATTTTCCACATTTTTACTGAAACCAGTAGAAATTCTGACTGATCCCCAGAAAGAGTAGATGAAAAGCCGTCTCAAGAGCATTTCCAAGTAAAAGAACCTCTGAGCCCTTTGTTGACCCTTTATGGCTTCCATAAGTTAAAAGAATACAGGACGAAAAAAGAGTGGAAAACAATGAATTGGGTGCTGCCAGTGTCAGTGTTTTTCTACGATATAACAATGCTATACTCTCCTCACCTCTCCTGTTGAATTTGTTTGCCTCAGCTCAATGCATTCATCAATGTGAAAGAGGGGGCGAAAGCGACTAAATTTGTCGCGGACAAAAAGGATTCAACGACGAGTTGAATGACTCGGAGGACTGCGAACAATGATATCGTGCGATTGGGCAATTTTGTCGTTATTCCATTTTGATTTTTTTTTAGTTTCGCATGCTTGATGTTTTCTTCAGTTGTAATTATGTTAAGGGTCATTGAATGTGCATTAATTTGCTGCATGAAGGGTAAGCTACTGCTATGTTGGTAGGTATTCTAATAAATTGGTAGTAGTGAACATGCATGAAAGTGAACTCAACAATTTTAATTTAAAGTACGATGTAAGGCTATTGATTTTATTTTTGGCTTGGAAATTCAACAAGAGGTACCCACAGGACCGAATTGTTTTTATTTCATTCGAGATGCATGCCTCGGTGGCGCAGTAGTCAGCGCGTAAGTCTCATAATCTTAAGGTCGTGAGTTCGAGCCTCATCCGGGGCAATTACTTTTATATTTAATTAAAACTTGCATGTTATCACCTTAATTTAAAGACATTTTATTTCAAAATTTTCAAAACAAACTTTTTTTCAACACAATTCGGAAGCATTAATCTGGAAAAAAGAACTTCGGATTGTAGCTTCTTTCCGGTTGGTTAAATCCAACACTCTCCCATGGGCCGAACAATGGCTCTCGATTAGGTATTTCAAATAAACCATTGTCATCGTCATCTTCATCGTCGTCTTGAATTGTTCTATTGTTATTTGTTTGGGAAACATTTCTGTTAGGTGCCGGAATCACTGCTGCCTGTGGTTGCTTCATCATACCGCTCTCTAACAGACCTATTCTCTTATTACCATTATTCAATGCGTGCATTCTCCTAATCGTTTCCTGACCGCTTCCCAAGTTATAAGACGCATGTGCATAGCTGCTTCCATCTGTATTGACACCAGCTGCAGCTACCCCTCCCCTTTCACTTGCATTAACTGATCCTTTTTGAACTTTTACACCTTTCTGCATGCTCAATAGTCCTTGTTGCATCCCCAGCAAAGTGTTGTTATACGTTTGCATGATTAGTTGTCTATCGACCTCATCAAAACTCTCGTCTACCAACAACTTCCCATTCAGAATGACGAAATCCTTGCCTTCGTAGGTGCTTCGGAAATGGCCCTGACCAATATACTTGAATGTCATCACTGCATTCTCCCCCTTGCGTGTGATATAATTTGTATTAATTGCCGATCCAGGTGGAGGATTCCAAGCCTCTTGATCTTTCAGTGCGGAATATCCACCGGCCATTTCCTTCATACCACGTTGCATGGCCGTCATGGCCTCGTTGTAAACATGTTTGATTGCTGCCTTATCAGGTTCGTCAAGAAATCCAGAGCTGTCATAAATAATTCCCTCAAGTATGTAGAAAAGTGAGCCCTTAAAGGTTCCTTGGTATAGGTCCTGTGCTATTTGATTGAGTATCAGTTTGTCTCCATTAATAGTTGTGATGATTTCAATGTTTGATTTTTGGTTGGATGGTGGATTGGATTGGATTGGCAGGGGATTCGCCGTTTTTGCAGCTTTGTCAGCTAAAAGTAAGTCCCTGATTTCGGTTAGTACTTTCCTTTGTGCTTCATTGATGCCCGAAAATTGGAGGCCTTCAATTTCCATGATCGAACTGTTCTCATGATTTGGTTCTTCTTTTGTTGATTCCTTAATCGGTGTTTGTTCAGTTGGTTCAGGGTTCGATGACATTGGCTTGGTTATTTCTTTGTCCACTGGTTGGACAACTGAGGATTCTTCAACTGATACTTCGGTGATTTTGTCTAATGCAATTGGAGATTGCTTCAGTACATGCTTAGGCTGTTGATTTATAATTGGAGGAACACTTGTTGTTTGTAGTGGTGACTCAACTGGGTTTGCACTGCTCACTGGATGTTCGACAGCCTTAGACTTTGTTTTATCGCCACATCCACAACACAACCTTTGGAAAACATTAACTGAATTTGATTATTTCATTTTTGCCTATTCCAAAATCTACCTGAATCGCATTTTTAGCAATAAAACTTGTGTCTAGACCTAACGTTGAACGAACTTGAACGTAAACTGAGTGACATGGAATAAGTTTTGAATGAAAAATATATCTTATCGAAACCAACCTTATCTGAACTTTTTATGTGATATCTTATTTTCATTCATTGATAAAAAATTACATACCTACATTGCATTTTTCAGACCCGATAGAGTAATAGGTTTTGAGCAATTTTACTGTGAAATTAATCTTAAGGTGGTTTACCCATTTGAAGTTAGTTAGAACTTTCAACTATCTACAAGTTATAGGTGGTACACAAAGCTTATTATTTTATTCTAATATATAAAATTCTTCTGTCACAGTTTTAGTGGTCATACTCCTCCGAAACGGCTTGACCGATTTTGATAAAATTTTATATGTGTATTCAGTAGGTATGAGAATAGGTTCATATCTATTTTTTATACCGCTAATTGTTAAGGATGGCTCATCCACACATTTTTTTCGGCGTTTTTTTGGCAGTTTTTTTTAATATAATTTTTGTATGGTGCGGCATTAAGAAATACATTCAATCCTTAATTTTCAACTTCCTACTAGAGTTGCGCAAAACAGTTCCATGACCGGAACGAACATGGAACGGTTCTTTTGGTAGTCGGAACTAGTTCCTGGAACTAGTTCCGCGGAACTGTTAAGGTTCTGTAAATGCATAAAAACTTGAACATGGTAACATGAACTAATAAGCGAAAGGCAGAGTTGTTTTCTTGGTTGGTTTCTTTCAATCCACAAACCACAAAGAAAAACCAACAAAACAATAACAAACAATCAAAGATACACTACACATGCTTAATTGCTAATACCAATACGAATAAAATGCACATCATTTTTCATTTTCATCTTTCATGAACGAAATAAACTAGAATCCAAACCAGTTTTGTCTTTTAATGTTCATAGTTCCGACTCCGATCCAAAGGAACTATGTCATACGCGAGGAACTACGAACCTTCGGAACTATGAGTATTAACAGAGATATCAGACATCAGACCGATCAACGTTCATTTCGTTCTAGATCATATTAACAATACAAACACGCTTCAATCCATCTTCAACCTACCTACAAATGCTAATACAATGGTGGTTGGTTTGGTATTTCACATTCATTCGTTCCATTTGTGTGTGAATAGTGTTAGTGTATACCTACAAGCACAAGAGCGCGATTCTTTCCACTTTCATATCATACATATCCATATCCAGTCGGAACTATGAACTGCTCAACAAACATGTGTTTTGTTCTTTCTCTTTCCACTTTCATACCATATCCAGTCGGAACTATGAACGAACATGTTTAGTTCGTTCTCTTTCCATTTTCATACCATATCCAGTCGGAACTATGAACATGTTTAGTTCTTTCATGTCCATGTCCGGAACTATTTAGGTTCAGACTTCGGAACGAAAGGAAATGTCTCCGGGAGAGGACATAGTTCCTGGAACTATACATGTCCGGAACGACTCATGTCTACTTCCTACCACTTACCCCTACTTTTTAAGAGCCACTTCTAACTCAGTTTTCATGAAAATTTTGTCGATTATTATTATTGTTTGCACATTGATCGTATTTGGTAGCGGGTAGCGGGGTAGCGGTAGTAGGGTAGCGGGTAACAGGGTAACTGGGTATAACGGGGTAGCGGGTAGACTGTAGTGGAGAAGCAGATAGAGGATAGCGGGTGGTATGGTACCGGGCTACAAAAGTCTAGGTCTTTTTTATATCGATTGAGGCAGTACGAAGTCTGTCGGGTCAGCTAGTATTATATATATATTGTAATATTCAGCCTGGTCCGACAATTAAAACTTATTCACACTTTGTAAATGAAACACAAACTTCACATTATTCAAATCACTCACAAGCTTATTTATTCAACATTTTCAATTATTACTTTTCAGACAGTGTCTTTACTTTATCGCAGTTCACAATCAATTCAATTGCTTCGCTGCCAAATGGCTATTTATATAACTCAAATTGGTTCGAGAAACTAACTAGGTTCTTGTAGGAGCTTAATGTTCTCGATACTTAACGAAGCGAGTTCTCCTCTTAAACACTAGATGTTGCCCCTTATTTTAACTGTCCTACACAAGTGTTTACTACTACAAATAAACTATTCCTATGTACTTATTCTACTATAACACGATATTAGAGTGAAAGAGATAAAGAGTGTATACACATTACAATATTATTATTATTAAAGCAACAGGTTTGAGGTTTCTCCAGAGAAACACACTCTTACAATACTTACATCCTGGAGCAAGCAAAAATACAGCTGCCTTCTAGAAACACACTTTAACTTTGAAATTTTTTGTGTGTTGGTAGCGTTCCAATATTAAGGCAGATGGTTGTTTGCAATGGTAAGTTTTTTTGTTTTAGTACTTGTTTTTAAGTTGTCGTAAACTTTTCCAGTTTTCCATTTGAAAACCTATGAGTTTTCCGAGTTTTTCATCAAGAACTTCCTATTTTTCCATTCGAAAACCCATTTTGAACCAAAAAATTCCAAGCAAAAAATATCTAATTTCCGACCTTTGTTTGGTTTTTCCAGTTTTCCGACTCTTCCATGAGGTTTTTCCAATTTTTTTTTTCACAGAAATCATCACTGAATGTAACAGTATGAACCATGAAAATTTCACAAATATCTGTTGGGCCATTTCGGAGTCTATAAGAGACATACAAACAAACAAACAAACAAACAAACACACTTCCATTTTTATATATAGAGAGATTATTTAAAACAATATTGTGTTCTTTTCAGAAATATTTCAATAAAAAAAATTTAATAAATTTGTTTTGATATTTACATTTGGTGAGATCGCAGCTGCATTTTCATAATATTTTTCATTCATGAAAAAAGTAGTGGAAAATTCAACTTTCAAAGAAGAGATGAGTTCACCAATCATTTCATAGGAGTTAGAGAACGAATGAAAACATAGAATATTTTTATTCAATGATTTCACTGATACATATTCACCTTGGTGAACTCCAATGACAGCCCTATGTAAATTTCACCAAATGATTCACCTTCAAATTCATGAGTGAAGCTTCCATTCCTTGGTGAATCGCATGGTGATTACTTGGTGAAAATTGGGAAATTTTCCACTGGGCCGTCACTCTTTTTGCTTTTGTCGTTCATAAATTATAGAAATTAACTTTGGGCACACCGGCGAAAAACCACTAAGCTACGTTTTTTCACATGAACAATTTAATGAGTGCCATATTGTGACGTCACAAGCTATTAAATATGTTGTGTTCACAAAAGAATGAAATAAACAGAAAAAAAACTTAAGACCACAGTTTGGGCTACCTTCAAACTTTTTCTATTATTATTTACTGTTCGGTCCGCTGTCAAATGTCACAACGGAGAACATCTAAATTATTTCAACATGTTTTGACAGAAGATATCTCCATTCCATCGCACCGCATTAACGCGATTGACGCCGACGACGACGCAGCTATCAATTCAATTAAAATTGCTTCATCAAATCCACAACAAGTATCACAAACAAAGAACACAAATTCCAATATTCTCCAATGAACATCGCCAAACAAACAGTATGAACAACAAACTATACTCTACATTCTACAACTCAATTCGGACCTGTTCGTTCCTAAAGCTAGTAAATAGCATTTCGGACGTCTGTATCTGCTATACAATTCCAACCACCCAGATCATGTCCAATAGCACGTCAAGTGGAATGACTAGGCCAGTCAACAATTTGTTGTTTGTTTGCTGACCAGATGTTTGTTGTCGGATGGAAAATTGATATCAACATTGCTCTGGCCAACCTATCTCCGATTACCAACACACACAATTTTTTTGTAGTGCATTCTCCCCTTTAATCAAATGAGTCGTTCAAGCGTTACGTTTTGAATTTTCGACATCAAACGAGCAAAGGAATATGACGTTCCAAAGTGACATGTATATTTCGTGAATATAAAACGGTATGTTGCACCCAAGCGGAAATAATTAACAACATTATTTTGAGTATGAACTCAACTCGGTCATAGTTCCTCACACCTGTTAAACGCAAACAAATTAATAGCAGATTCATTTTGGCTTTGAACTTGAAATAACTTTTTTTATAGGGAAATTCTTAACACCATTTGGGATCGTAATGGGAAAACGTGATGTGGGCTTAGCTTAATTAGTATTCACACCGCGATGGTTCATTTTTCTATGAGGTTGAGTTTTGTTTGTTATTGGAAAATCGAAGATTGGAATTGCAAAAGTTCATTATAACAATTTTATTTTATTCGTTCGTTACCTTTTAACCCCCGTTAAAACGCTAGAAAGTCAATATATTGACTTTGAAATATATTTCAACGCAAAAACCGTTGGAAACGTCAAGAATGAAAAAAAGTAGGAAAGTGCTTCATCTTTCACATACCTACATGTTGCCTTCCTTGTTTCTGTTGGCTTAAATGTTGGATGACCTTAACAAGATTGTGAGTGCCTTGGTATTGGTATCTTCAAGGTTAATTATTATTGTTTGTTGATAGTGGATTCGGATTGCAGCACCTATTTTTGATGTGGAACAGTGATGGAATTTCAGCGATAGATAAGTGTAAGTAATAACCAAATGGACTACACGATACAACGACCTTGGCGTCTATCGGTAGAATTGATTGTTTTGCATTATCAGTCTTCGGCTATTAAGCAGAATTCATCAGAACACCGTCAGTGTTGACAAAAATTGAGCTTGTTTTGAATATTCTTATCGAATTTCTCCGAAATTATGCGCTGACGACCTGAATCGGATAAGTTCAAAAAAGCCAAATAATAAGCAGTGATTGCGCTCAATTTTGCGATAATAGCTTGTTTTCATGTTTGATATTTCCTGCCTTGCAGTCTTTTTTTTGAACTGAAGAATGAAAGGTGTAGAATAGTTTTTTACAGACAAAATGCCATTCAGGTAGGTCTCGGAAAATAACATAAAAATGTGAATAATAAAATCTTTAAAATTTAAAAGGTTTTGTTGCACTTGTGGAGATGGAGGAGAGCCTAAGCCTGTTAAAAACCCCATCGTTCTATCGCCACAAACGGACATTCTTCCCCCAATCACAACTCAGCACCCTAAATGTTCGATGGATCTTTCCCTAATTCAGTTAAACAAAGTACCTGAAGTCATTGAAGAATCGTCAGTTATCACACCAGTGCCGGCGGCGGTGGAAGAAGAACTAGCACAAGTTCCATTGATAACCTCAGTCTACAAAAAAGTATCATCGAATCCTGGAACAAACACAACAGACCCCAATTAAGGAATCAACAAAAGAAAAACCAAATCAGGAGACCAGCTCGGTGGTTGAAATTGACCGTCAAATTGAACTAAATTGACAAAGTATTAATTAATTAATAATTGTTCCCACGCCTCTAAAATAAAAAAAATATTAGAGTTTTGGTTTACCTTTCGTATCATTCTCGTTATTGGTTCATTACTTCCATAATCAGTTCTGTGATGAGCTTGATGAAATTGGGGAACTGATCTTAGAGAATGCGAGTTAACGCTAATACTCATTGCGTCAAGGAGGGTTGAAGATTCTGTAGCATCCGATAAATTTTGTGTACGAAAATAATATCGGCTGCAACCGTTCTTGATACGGAGGAGAGTTGAAATTGTCAACCCATGAAAGCCCTCTCAAGGCAAAACGGAGTAATCTACGTTCTATCGCTTCAATTCTCTTTATATGGACTTGGTGATAAGGGGACCATACTTAGCTGGCGTATTCCAGTAGAGGCCTTACAAAAACGTGGTATAAAGAAATTTCGTAACGTAAGGATCCGAAAATTCCTTAGACCAACGTTTGACGAAACCTTAAGCAGAATTAGCTTTGGCTATAATATTGTCATAGTGAGACCTAAAGAAAAGCTCACTATCGCAAATAATACCTAAATCTCGAATAGTTGTTACTCTGTATACAATACATTCGTCGATATAATAGTCCCGTGTTGGAGGACGAAAACGTTTACGGCGATATGTGATTGTTTGGTATTTGAAAACATTAAGTTCTAAATTGTTTTTTTGACACCAAACATAGAAATTATTTAAATCGGTCTGCAGGGGTAATGCATCATCGGGTGAAGAAATCATTCTAAAGAAGTCATCTGCATACATTGAAACATGGGAATTTTCAATCAAACATTCTACATCATTAATAGTCAGAATACAAATAATAAAGCCTAGATGACTACCTTGAGGAACTCCCGATTTCGCAGTAAATGGTTCTGATATTGAAGATCTTAATAAGACGCGATATTTACGGTCGGATAGGTATGATTCCATCCATGAAGCATGATTCCATTCGATGAAACCAGGAGGGAATCCAAGAGCCCTTAGCTTGAAAGATATAATATTGTGGGAGTTTTTATCAAACGCCTTGCTAAAGTCCGTAGTCAACTTCTTTTTACTTTCTATTGAGTTTAATGCATAAGAAACAAATTCAGTTAAATTAGTGGTCGTTGATTTCCCTTTAAGGAACCCATGTTGTTTGGCCGAAAATAATAATTTGCAATGAAAGTACATAGTGTCGAAGATAATACTCTCGAATAATTTTGGAATGCAATATAATTTGGCAATCGGCCTGTAGTAAGAAATATCTGATTTACAGCCTTTCTTGTGAATAGGTATTATGAAAGAATCTTTCCATATAGATGGAAAGATTCTTTGATAAAGAGATTTTTAAAAAAGAGGAGTAAGAGGCTTGGTCAAATTAACTACACACTTCTTTAACACAATCGCAGGTAAACCATCAGGTCCCGAAGAGAAATCATCTTTAAGTTTACTTATTTTGCTAACCACATCGTCAACAGTGACGTTGATCGATACCAATGATGTTTGGTTACAATCGTTCAAATAAGTGAAATAGCCAGCATCAGGTACAAAATTGCTTCGGAAAAAGCAATACTGAAGAAATAAGCAAATAAATTAGTTATAATTTTTGAGTCATTAGAAGAGTGGTCTTAATAATTAAGGGTATTAGGATATCCATCTGACTTTTCTTTATGTTAACGAATTGCCAAAAGCGTTTGGGATCTGAGATAATATATCAAATTGCATTTCATTGGTATATGTATCACAGAGGAGTTTTGAGAGAGCAGAGAATACGTTGTATATCTACTTCTAAATAAGAGGAATAGTCTGTTTCCGATCTAGATCTTAAATATTTTTTCCACAAACTATTTCGGGAGTTGCGGAGTGTACGAAGTTCTCTTGAATATCATGGAAGTGGCGGTGAGGTATTTTTGTGTGGTGCACACGTAGAAAAAAGGCATTCAAAAATTAACGTCATTTTGAGCTAGTATCACACTAAATTCTCTTAAAATTGTTCATTAGCGGACTATAATTTTGCGGCAATGCCTTTTTGCCTACGAACTAAGTTTATTTATTTCGAATTTTTATTTATTTATTTAATTTATTTTTTGTATTATTATGCCCGATTTCATGAACAACTTTTAAAAACTAAACAGGCTTTTAAGCCGTAAAATGAGATTTTTTGGTTTCACCAAGCGTTTAGACACTTTTTAAAACTAAATGGCAATTTTTGACTCATTAAATTTTAAAAGGGAGTGGTACGAAATCCCCAAAAGACAAAATCACCATGGGGACAAAATCTCCAAAAAAAAAATCCAACTTGCCAATATCTCCACGACAAAATCCCCACGGAAAAAAATCCCCAAAGAAAAAATACTTTTTGCCAAAATCTCCTTGAAATCTCCAATATTCAGGTACGTCTACTAACACCGTTCCTCTCATAACATGTGCATGACATGATAACAAATTATGAATGCACTTTCAGTTTGTCATTTAAAATGAATTACACGTTTATTTCTTAAACAACCTTAACTGAATACAATAATATCTCCAAAACAAATATGTTCAAGTAGTGAATCATGCGATTAAATCGCGCGATTTAATCGCATGATTCACTACTTGAACATATTTGTTTTGGAGATTTTGGCATGGAGATTTTGTCCATGGGGATTTTCTCTTTGGAGATTTCGCTGCTGGAGATTTCAGTTTGGGGATTTTGGGTTTGGGGATTTTCGTTTGGGGATTTTGGCTTGGGGAAAACGTCACCAACCCATTTTAAAAGTGTCATTGAATATTTTAAAAAGTGAATATAACGCTTTCTCATTTTTTCTCACATAATTTTCATGAGGATGTCAATTTTGACAAAAATTTCCCTGAAATTTCCCATTTCAAGTTGGTGAAACTCAAAAGTCTTAAGGGTCTGATAAAATTTAAAAAGATTTTTGCTAAAAGTACTTTTAGTGTTTTTTTATGAAATTGGGCATTAGAAAATTAAAAGAACTATAATGACTTTATCTTTGTTTTGGGGTTTACTTGCATACAAGGATCCTTAAAATAAAACTTAAAATTACCAATTCACCTACAATCTACTTAAAACTAGAACAACCACAGCGGCAAAACAACTATATATGTCCTTTTTTGTTGTGTTGTGGATTTTTGTAATTCTCACGAAGCCTTAGCTAACGGAGTGCAGAACAAAATTGTCTCCCACTTTTGGACATTTATTTTTCAGTTTCCAGTCGTCGCAGTATCGCTAGATCTTTTTGAAGTCACGCAAGAGAATTCGAATAACTTCAACATTTCGAACCGTTCTGTACGCAATCAGGTCGTCGGCATACCCAATTGCGTTAGTTAAGCTACCTGGTGTTAATGCTGAAAAGAATCGGCGAACTGACCGCTCCCTGTTGAAGGCTGTTTTAATTTGAAAGGTGGTGGTAGAAGTTATATTGCCATTTTTGATAACAAACTTTCTACCGTTGAGCATATCATAAAGCATATAGAATAATGGTTTACTGATGCCTAGTCTGGTGAGTTTTAGGTGCAACCCTTCTTACCATACGGTGTCCTGCCTTGAACCCGAACTGATTATCCGGAATTATTGTGTTGTCCGCAGCCCATTTGAATACCTTTTCGAATACCTACCTTGCTGATGCTTGGAAGAAGACTTATTGGCCGAAGATTTGAAGGATTGTAGTTGTTCTTTCCCTTTTTGTGGATGCACCACAGCTGTCTTCCAACGCACTGTATAATATGCATTATTCAGCGCGTTGTTGAACAGTGTGGTATAAATGTCAATGGCCCCAATCGGTAACTGTCTTAGTACAATGTTGGATATACGGTCGACACTTGCTGACTTCTTATTCTTCATTGAGTCGTAGATGAGCTGGAGTTCTACCTTCGTGATGAGCAAGGGACTTGAACCCGTTCGATCGGCGATTATAGCATTTGCTAAGAAGTCGTCATCAAACCGGGTTACACCACGATTCTCGGATCGCCATTGCGTAATATCAATCCATAGGTAGAAGTGATGAAGTAAAGCTCTGTTTTCCAGGTCGTGGTTCGGACGAGTGCAAGCATTCACGTTATACACTTGCTGCAAAGCAGCACCAACTGTCTCCACTTTCTCCTGCGGATCATCAATCACAAAGAAGTCATCGTTCAAGACGGCTACTTCAGGATCAATTTGCGCTGTCAGAAGTACGTCTCTGTTCTCTACTGTTCTCTGGAGCTTATGACACGGAAGGTCATTCTGATTCTTGGACCTTAATATCTTAATAATTTGAAGGAACATACCTACTCCGGTCGCAAGAATTAACGGCCCGAATTTTGTTGTCCCGGTATAAATTAATAGATAACCTGTAGTTTTCCTTGATCAGGGTGTTGACGTTTTTAATTGACGGCTTCAGTGTCCTAATCTCCACGTCGCGTCGCGTCGTTCGGGTCTGTAAATCGTCTCTTCAAGTTTTTAAGAGTCCTTGTCGTCGATATTGTCCGTGCCATTGTCTGTTTTATTATTATGTCACTCGAACGAAGTTCTCTTGCTAGGACTTGGCGGGCGCGTGCCTTGGTATTGGTATCTTGAAGGTTATTACATGGTTGTTGATAGTGGAATCCACTCAGTGGATTCGCATTGCGGCAGCTAGTTTTTCACTAATTCTGTTGTGTTCATCTTTTTTTAATTTGTTAATCTTCTGACTTTTTTAGGGATAACCTTACTAAGCCGGATATAATGTTGAAAAAATTATATGGTCTGTGAAATAGATAAGACCCATTCTTCGCAAACAATGCAAGAAAACCCCCTTGAGCACGTCAGTGGCGTAGCGTGGGTTTTTGCCGCCCGGGGCAGATCAAATTTTGCCGCCCCAAAAGTTGGTGAACAATAACATTTCTTCCATAATGAACCGAACTTACAAAGTATCCATTTATTTGTAGGTAATGTATATCGATTATAACCATGTTGAAAGTAACCACGTTTTAAGGAACCTAACATTCAAATTTGGTTAATGTTTTAAATTGCATACTCACTGTAAAATAAAGCTCAAAAAATAAATTAAGATTAAAAAATTATATTTAATTTTTTAAATCACTTCATTTTGGTTATTACTAGTACATATAAAGCAAAAATTTAATTTTTGTATTCATTTTAATAAGGAAAGTTTCGTATATTTTTATTTTTAATGAACATTTGTTTCCATTTTTAAATTAAGCAAATTTGATTTTTTTAATTACATTGTGGCAAGCAACTCAACTGACATTGACTTATGTACGTTTGTACGTTACCCATATTTAACAATAATTTATAAAAGGTAGAAAATGTTTAAATTATTTGTCTTCTTTGTTTTTTACACACAAATTCTTTTATTATAGTTTCGGTGTCAATCGCATCAGTTTTTTGCATTTCTATGGCTAGAATTCCTAGGTTACTTAACCTTAGAGTACTCATTGTTGACCTGAGATAGTTTTTTATTAGTTTTAGTTTTGAAAAACTCCTCTCACATCCGACATTGCTTATTGCTATTGTTAAAAAAATACGCAGCATAATGATAATGTTTGGCAAACTTGTTTCTAACTTCGACTGTACTATGAAATTTAATATTTCAAACGGGTTTGTTGTTTCAAGATCGTTAAGTCTTTCCAAGGAAGATGCAAAGGCTCTTAACCGACCACGTTCTATTTTGAAATCATCGGGAGATACATCATGCTCATTGAATGCAAGTTCCGAATCGTAATCAAAATTTTCAGCCAGTAGCTTGGAAGCTGAAAGAAAGTCGAATTTTTTGGCCAAACTTTGCAATTGGTTAAATCTCTCCTTGATTTCGACGATGATTTTATCTAAGGAAGAAAACAATTTTCTTCTCAACTCTTCGTCATGAGACAGACTAACATCTGTGCTTTCATCACCAAAGATGTGCTTCCTTTTTTTCCTTCTGGGAGGATCCAAGGAAATACCTAAGCTTTCACACAAATTCCTTGCGTAAACAAGAGCATCATTGACTAATTTTTCTCTTGTATCTTCAAGAAAAGTCAGTAGAGCACTGATTTTAGCTGCACACTGATAAAGGTCAAGACCTTCGGTTTGTAAGTAAATTTGACAATCATTTATTTCATGAAGAACAGGTTTCCAAAAGCCCAAAAAGCAGAGAAAAGAAAAGGATTACATTTTTATAAGCAAAGTTCCTGCATCTGTTCTCGTATTTAAGCTTTCGCCTGTCTCAGTAAGCTTTTCTATAGAACTTAAAATATTCTCATAGTAAGAGTATGTGGTCTCCACAGAATCCTCTCTTGCACTCCATCTTGTTTCTTGAATCCTTTTCAACGATTTACCAGTAGTCGCAATCAGGACGTCCCAACGATGAGTTGACATTGCAATCAACAATGTTCCAATGTTCCGAAAAAAGTAACTGAGTCGGACTCAGTTGCAGCAGCGTGCAGGCAAACAAGATTTAAAGAGTGATTTGAGCATGGAACGAACTGGGCTTTCGGGTTTATGTCTTGAATTCTTTTTTGGACTCCTGTGTTTTTTTCCGGCCATAACAGCGGCATTGTCGTAAGCTTGACCCCTGCAATCCATTATATCGAGGCCGTCGGTTTTTAGTTTACAAAGGATCATCTCGGCAATGCCCTCAGCAGTTTTATCTTTCGTTTCAATGAAATCAACAGAGGATTCCACCACTTTTATATGATGATCTTCAATTTCTATATACCGCAACACTTGACTGGTCTGGTCTTTGTGGGAAATATCAGGAGTGCTATCAAAAATTATTGAATAGTATTTCGCTTTTTTCACCTCAGAAATAATTTGATGTCGCACTTCTTCTCCTAAAATGTTTATAAATTCATTTTGAATTTGTGGCGACATATAACTTGTTGATATTTTTTCATTCATTTTTATTCTTACAAGATGCTCACGAAGGACTGGGTCATACTTTGAGATGAGATGTACTAGCTCTAAGAAGTTGCCTCTGTTAGAGCTTGTAGGGTCTTCTCTATGGCCACGAAAAGTTAAAGTTTGTTTTGCTAGGAATTTAATGATGTCAACCATTCTAACAAGAATTTCTTGCCATTTTTTTGATTTATTAGCCAAGAGTTTTTCCTCAGTTTGATCAATGGTTTGATCTTTCTGAAGTCTTACTTCCAATTCTTGCCTCACCACCCGTCCCAAAAGATATGTGTTCTGCTTGTCAAAGAATAATTTAATGAGGGATTGTTTTGCTGCGTTGCTTATTCAGAAATTTTCTTTGAGATTTTCGGTCGCAATTTTTTTTACCTTTTTTTTTGCCGCCTCTCAAACAAGTGCAGGGTTTTTTGTTTTGGTAACCTTTTTTTTTGCCGCCGCCCCTTTTTTGCCGTCCCTCAAACAAGTGCCGCCCGGGGCATTTGCCCCCCTTGCCCCCCACACGCTACGCTACTGGAGCACGTCCCTCAAGGTAAATATCAAAAAAAAGTTATCTTTTAAATTAACTAAAAAATTAAAATTATTACAAACCTTAAATAAGAGTTTTGATGATAAGAAAAGGGGTTTTGACAATTCTTATCGAATTTCTCCGAAATTATGCACTGACGTGTTGAATCCGATAAGTTCCAATGGCCAAATAAAGAGCACTGATAGCGCTCAATTTTGAGATAAGAGTTTGTTTCCATATTTGATATTTCCTCGCTTGCAGTTTTGTGTTTGAACTAAATAATGAAAGGTGTAGGATAGTTTGTTTTTCAATTAAAATGCGATTCAGGTAGGTCTCAGCATATAAAATCAAATTTTTAAAAATTAATACTTGATTACATCAAAAGGTTTTGTTGCACTTGTGGTGATGGAGGCGAGCCTAAGCATCCTATCGTTCCGTCGCCACAAACTGATATTATAACTCAGCAACCTAGATGTTCGATGGATCTTTCCCAAATTCAATTAGCCAAAATAACTGAAGCATCGATTGAAGAGTCGTCAGTTATCAAACCAACGCCAGCGGCTGAAGAAGAACTAACACCAATTCCATTGATTACCTCAAATTCCAATCAAGAATCATCGAACCATGAACCAATCCAACAAATACGAATTGAGCAATCTACAAAACAGGAACCAAATCATGAGAGCACCTCGGTTATCGAAATTGATGGCCTCCAATTTTCGGGCATCAATGAAGCACAAAAGAAAGTACTAACCGAAATCAGAGACTTAGTTTTAGCTGACAAAGCTGCAAAAACGGCGAACCCCCTACCAATCCAATCCAATCCAGTGAGCAGTATAAACGCAGTTGAGTCACCACTACAAACAACAAGTGTTCCTCCAATTATAAATCAACAGCCTAAGCATATACTGGAGCAATCTCCAGTTGAATTAGACAAAATCACCGAAGTATCAGTTGAAGAATCCTCAGTTGTACAACCAGTGGACAAAGAAAAAACCAAGCCAGTGTCATCGAACCCTGAACCAACTGAACAAACACCGATTAAGGAATCAACAAAAGAGGAACCAAATCATGAGAACAGTTCGATTATGGAATTTGATGGCCTTAAATTTTCGGGTATCAATGAAGCACAAAGGAAAGTACTAACCGAAATCAGGGACTTACTTTTAGCTGACAAAGCTGCAAAAACGGCGAATCCCCTGCCAATCCAATCCAATCCAACATCCACCCAAAAATCAAACATTCAAATCATCACAAATATTAATGGAGACAAACTGATACTCAATCAAATAGCACAGGACCTATACCAAGGAACCTTTAAGGGCTCACTTTTCTACATACTTGAGGAAACTATTGATGTCAGCTCTGGATTTC
This sequence comes from Sphaerophoria taeniata, assembly GCA_943590905.1. Taxonomy (NCBI): domain Eukaryota; kingdom Metazoa; phylum Arthropoda; class Insecta; order Diptera; family Syrphidae; genus Sphaerophoria; species Sphaerophoria taeniata. The sequence continues at coordinate 49,936,650 of OX016540.1, forward strand.
TTGACGAACCTGATAAGGCAGCAATCAAACATGTTTACAACGAGGCCATGACGGCCATGCAACGTGGTATGAAGGAAATGGCCGGTGGATATTCCGCACTGAAAGATCAAGAGGCTTGGAATCCTCCACCTGGATCGGCAATTAATACAAATTATATCACACGCAAGGGGGAGAATGCAGTGATGACATTCAAGTATATTGGTCAGGGCCATTTTCGAAGCACCTACGAAGGCAAGGATTTCGTCATTCTGAATGGGAAGTTATTGGTAGACGAGAGTTTTGATGAGTTCGATAGACAACTGATCATGCAAACATATGACAACACCCTATTGGGGATGCAACAAGGCCTGATGGGTATGGAGAAAGGTATGAAAACGATGGAAATGGCTTCGTCATTGTTTACCAGTGCAAGGGGAGAAGTGGTGGGAATAAACAATACGTCCTTTAATTTAACAACTGGTCAAAAGACTTTAAGGAATTTGCACTCAACAAATCATGATGGTGAATCTATAGCCAAACCTCAACAACCTGTCATGGTTATAGAAGACATAACTGATGACGAAAACACACCCAAAAAGCGCCGAAACTTTGACCAAACAGATGGAAGTACCTTAACTGAACCAGTTCTTCAAAAAACAACTTTTAACCCACAGGCAATTATTTACGATGACCCCAAGACTTATGATGAACAAGACAAGAACGAACTGCCCCTGGCCAAACGAAATGACGAATACATAATTTCACCTGATGCAAACTTTGATTCAACAAACAGATACCACTTCCATAAGGCTCGACCTAAGCGAGTTTTTCGCCCAAAACTCACTCCAAGGGAAAAGTTTCGCCTCGAAAGTCCTGAGAAATATTCCTTGTTCGAGGACCAGTGCTTAAAGTTACACAATCAATACCGCAAGTTGCACGGAGTCCCACCTCTTGTTCATAATGAATTTCTTGCTCAAGTTGCCAAGGAATGGGCAGAGGTTGGCAGACATATTTTCTGAATCTGAGTCTTTCTTGTTATTTCTCCTTGTGTTTTAATTTCTTTCAGCACCTTGCTCTGAAAAATGCCTTCTACCACAGGCCGAAAAATGAATACGGAGAGAATCTCTATTGTGCTGAAAGAATGCCATGTTGTGCGAAGATGGCGGTTAAAGCTTGGTATGATGAAATTGATCTCTATGACTATGACAATCCGAAGTTGTCCAGAGAGGTTGGGCATTTTACGCAGTTGGTGTGGAAAGATACCAGAGAAATTGGTACTGGTGTAGCTCAGATGTAAGAATGAATTATGGTTTATTGGTTTCGTCTCCATTGTTAATATTAATTTAAATTTTGATTTGTAGAGGGGACAAGGTGTGGGTGTGTTGCAACTATCATCCGCCGGGAAACTACTTAGATAAGATAAATGAAGAATTCATACCACGGCCTCTTGAGAATTCGTCGAAGAGATATTAAAGTGCTCAAAAGGTTTAATTCATCCGTCCAAATGTTATTTGTTGGGCTATGAAAGGGCCTGGATATGTGCCCAGAACAAACTCCTATTGTACAATGAATGTTACTTCCGTCCGAAAAATCCGAGCATCAAATGAATAAAACCACTTAAAGGCATCAGTTATTTAAATTTAAGTTCATAGTCATACATTTATTAATTTTTCATGCGATTTTATTTGACAGCTTAAGCTGTGTGTGAATTGCGTTGAAAAGTTGGTTTAATTGAGACGTTTGGTTAAATTTTGACACTAGAGTGGTGAATATAATTTGTTAAAATTTAACTAGCGGCGGCGGAAGGTAAGTTAAATTTGTTCACTTTTTAACAAAGAGTCAAAATTAAACTGTATTAGAAATTTTAACCAACATTAACGGAATTCGCAAATTTGTGTGCAGAAAATGTGAGGAATAAGTACTGTTGTTTTTAATCTTTTAATTAAAAAATGTTATCAATTTGTTTATCAGTTTTAATTTCAAGAGAAAAATAGTAAAGAATTCGATCTTATGACGTTCTTGAAATCGACATAACATGAGCTTTACGAGCAGAAAAGGAGGGAGGAGCACAAAGTTCTCAGAAAGAAAAGAAGGGAGCATGAGAAGCGCGCGATCGAGGAGATAGAGGGATGTCACAACAGGAACGCGGTTCGAAAGTAGAGGACCATCATGGGAACTTCGTTGTGGAACCACAGTCAGTGCTGAGGATATGGAAAGACCACTTTTCCAATCTGTATAATGACTATGACGAGCAAAATTCCGCCAGCAATAGAGAACCATCCAATTTGGGTGAAGCAAGCCAACATTTCAACCCACCCGACATTGACGAAGTGAAGATAGCGATATCTAAACTGAAGTCGAACAAAGCCACTGCTGGAGCAGACGGACTTGCCACCGAACTGTATAAAGCAGTTGGAGATGATTAGGAGTATGCACCAGCTCATCTGCAAGATTTGGTCGGAGGAAAGCATGTCCGACGAATGTAACTTCAGCATCGTATAACCGATCCTCAAGAAAGGAGATCCGCTGAACTGCACCAACTATAGAGGTAGAAGTCTCCTTAACATCGCCTACAAGATCTTGTCTGCCGTGCTGTGTGAACGTTTAAAGCCCTTCGTCAACAACCTGATGTGTAGCTCTAGCTTCACCCTACGGCAGATCTTGAATAAGACCCAAGAACATCAAATCGATCAAGGCCGCATATGACAGCGTCTTTAGTGACCATTTATAAAGAGCAATGTCTAGTTTTGGCATTCCATAAAAACTCGTCTGTCTGTGTAAGATGACAAAGAAAAACTCACGCTGTTAGATCATGGTCGGAAAAAACCAAACGGACACATTTGATGTCAAAATGGGTTTTAGACAAGGCGATGCGTTGTCATGCGATTTCTTCAACATCATTCTTAAAAAGATTGTGCAAAACTCCAACGTCAATACCAGAGGCACAATCTTTCAAAAGTCCTTCATGGTACTAGGATACGCAGACGACATTGACATAGTTGGAAGAACACAGCGTGATGTCAGTGGAGCGTTCCTGAGTCTTGAGACGGGGCCAGGAAGATGGGTCTAGCGGTTAAGGAGGGCAAGACCAAGTTAATGCTGTCAACAAAAAAGGACAACCATCATTCACGACTAGGAGCAAAAGTCAACATAGACAGATTTAATTTCGAGGTAGTATGATCCACTATAAACTCAGACAACAACACCAGCGCTGATTTCAAACGAAGAATCACTCTTGCCAATCGCTGCTTCTTTGGACTTAGAAGGCAATGTCCTCTCCCGAGCAACTAAAGTGCAACTCTACAAAACCCTCATCATCCCGGTCCTAATGTATGGTGCAGGGACATGGACCATGACAAAATCCGATGAAAACGCTTTGGGCTGCTTCGAGAAAAAAATTCTTTGAGTATCGAGAGGTCTTGTCTACATAAATGGAGAATGAAGACCAAGTTTCAATCAAGAACTGTACGAGCTATTCAGCGACACTAACCTAGCCAGAAGAGTTAAGTTCCAACGACTTTGATGGTTGGGTCATGTAGAGCGAATGTAAAATAATGCACCGACTCGTAAAGTCTTCGAATCCAACCCGGAAGGAAGACGGTGACTCAGGTGGAGCACGCAGGTGGTAGAAGACCTGAACCAACTTGGCGTGCGAAACTGGAGACTGCTAGCTAGGGACCGAGCTTTCAGGAGACGCTTGTTGGATGAGGCCCTGGTCCGACCTGGACTACAACCACCATACAATGTTGTTGTCGTCGAATTTACGGAAGCCGAAACCCACAATTTTTTGTTAGCAAGAAACAAGAACACAAGAAAACAGTAATTTTGACACCGAGAATTTTCGATTTATGGTCTTTTTATTAAAGTAAGAAAAATAAACTATTTTATGATCTTGTAAATTTTTTTGTTCGTACGCTTTAAAATTAATTGTTTACTGCTTCCGACCGATGCGATGCTGTGTGCTGTTCTTCTTCGACTGCCCTATATATTCGAGTCGTTTTTCGCTGCACACCTGCATTATGTATTCAAGCATTCAGCTAACGGTCAGCATTGTTTTTGGTGTTGAAGTGAATGAGGTATATACATAGATTATAGCGTACCATTGTATGTACATGGCAACAATTAACGGCGATAACATTCTCCCCCTCGTAAGCGAGCTACGGTGTAGAGAGCTTGCTATTTTCTTTATCGACGTCTAAGACAGCAATTTTGCTCGTTGGTCGCTCCAGCATTCCATTTTTGGTTCTTATGGTGGCTCTTCGGACTTGACCATCTCTCGCAGTGATAACGTTTTCGATGACTCCCTTGGGCCAACAGTTTCGGGGTAGGTTTTCATCCACGATGATAACTATGGTGCCAGGAGCTATGGGAGGTTGCTTAGTGAACCACTTACCTCGCCTTCTTAGCAGGGGGCTGTACTCTTTTATCCATCTGTACCAAAACTTGTCGGCAAACGTTTGGGTTTGACGCCATCGCTGTCGGAGATCTGCGTTGTCCTCACATATTGGTTTATATCCAGTTGAAGAACCGAGTAATAGATGGTTTGGTGTGATGGCTTCGTCGTCGCAGGACTCAAGTGATACAAATGTAAGTGGACGAGAGTTGATTAAAGATTCCACTTCCCAAAGCGCACATCTCAAGGTCTCGTCGTTAAAGTTCGTTGGAGCCAGGTTATACAGGATGGTCTTGATTGAACGGACGAGCCTTTCCCAGGCTCCTCCCATATGTGGTGCTGCTGGGGGATTAAACTTCCATCTTATCCCATCGTACTTCGAGGCTATTGTTGCGTAATTGACGTCTTTGTACTGGTCGCATAAGATCTTTTCCGAGGCTCTGAAATTAGTACCGTTGTCGGTATAAATCTCTCTAGGCGTTCCACGCCGTGAGATAAAATTTCTTATACACATGATGCATGAACTAGTGTCAAGGCTGTGTGCCACCTCTATGTGCACTGCACGAACTGTGAGGCACGTAAATATTACGCCCCATCTCTTCTCACGTCTTCGTCCAAGTACCGTAGAGATAGGCCCAAAATAGTCGATTCCAACAAATGTAAAGGGGCGCTCGAACGCTGCTAACCTTGCGGCTGGTAGGGGAGCCATTTGTGGAACTATGGGTGTTGCATGATGGTTTTTGCATCTTTGGCACTTCCTTCGTACGGACTTGTACAAAACGCGTAATTGAGCAATGTAGAAGTTACCTTTGAGTTCGTTGATTACAGTCTCATGTGATAAGTGATGGTGTTTCTCATGCCAACAGCGCACTATAAGGAAGGTCACATAGTGATTTTTCGGTAGGACGATAGCATCAGGTTTGTTATCTAAACTTTCAACTCTGCTTTGTGTTCTTATAATGCCGGAAGAGTCTATGTAGACATTTAAAGATATTAGTGTTGATTTGTTGCTAATAATCTTACCGCGCTGCAGGTCTGCTATCTCTTGCCTGTATTCACTCTTCTGTGCAAGCTTGTACAGTTCGAATTTTGCGTCTTGGAGCAATTCAAATGTGAGATGTTTTGGGCTAGGGCGTTTTTGAACAACAGCTTTGAGTTTTCGTATGTATAGCTTAAATGTGGCCAACGCTCGGTACAGGCGCTTCCAATCGGAAAAGTACTCGATGTTCATGTTGATTGGGGTCAAACTTGCAGATGTAGTATGCAGTAAGTGTTGTCGAATTTCGGTCTTGTCGGTTGGTCCAAGTTCATCACATAATGGCCAATTATCAGGTCCGCAGCTCAGGAACTTTGGTCCGGTGAACCACGATTCAACATCTAACCGTGACGATACTTTAGTTGCTAGGTCGGCAGTATTCTCCTTTGAGGATACCGATCTCCACTCAGAAACATTAGAGTGCTCCAAGATCTCTCCCACTCGAAACATGACGAATTGCTGGAACTTCTTGGGGTCCATTCGAAGCCATTTGAGAACCGTCTTTGAATCTGACCACCAACATCGTGAATGAATAGTGAGGCGGCGAATTGTTAGAACTTTTAGAGACAGTCTTATGCCAAGCACAGCTGCCTGGAGCTCAAGTCGCGGGATCGAGACTGGCTTGAGTGGAGCTACTTTCGATTTTGAGGCTACTAGGGTAACAGAAACTTCGTCCCCACACTGCACACGTATGTAGCAGACAGCAGCATAGGCATGTTCCCCAGCATCAACAAATGTGTGGAGTTGAACGTTGTCGGAGTTGGCTAGTAGTTGACTGTAGCAGCGAGGAATTTGGATGCATTTTATTGTCGGTATCAGCGATTTCCATTGAAGCCACTTGATGTACAACTCATCGTTAAGCTCATCGTCCCAATGAATGTCGGACCGCCAGATCTCTTGCAAAAGGATTTTTAGACCGATTGTGAAGCAAGCTATAAATCCAAGAGGATCGAAAATAGCCATGAGAACCTGTAAGGTTTCACGCTTTGTCGGCTTAACTTGTTCATCCAAAATATCGCGTTTCAGCTTAGTGAATCTGAAATTATATGTAAAGACATCATTATTTGGATCCCAATACAAACCGAGGATCTTCTCAGTAGATCCCAATGCCTTCTGTTCTTGAGCAGATGAATCGCTACTTTTATCGCTGAGCTGATCAACGACCCAACGAGAGTTGGAGGCCCAATTGCGCATATTGAATCCAGCAGAAGAATGAATTAACTTTACCTCACTTGCCAAACGCAAGGCCTTCTCCTCATCATCCGTACTGTCGATAAAGTCATCAACATAGTGGTGGTTTCTGATGGCTTCCACGGCTCGGGGGTAAAGATGTTGAAACTGGTCGGTGTTCTTATTGCGAATGTAGTGGGCGATGCAAGGAGCGCAGTTCATTCCGAAGGTCAGGGCATTCATGACGTAACAGCTGGGCTGATGTGGTGGATCTTCCTTGTTGTACCATAAAAATCGTTGCACATGCATGTCTTGTTTTCGTACTTTGATTTGGTGGAACATTTCGGCAATGTCACCACAGATGGCAACTTGACCGATCCGAAATGCCAGTAAAATCTCCACTAAAGATGTTAAAAGATCGGGTCCACTGAGAAGGAAATCGTTGAGCGAATGTCCATTGGATTTTGCGGCGGCGTCCCAGACGAGGCGGACTCTGTTTGGTTTATTTGGATTCACCGTGACGAAAATTGGTAAATACCAACATGGTTGTTCTGTTTCTGCCATCTCTGTGGGCGTCAGCTTACTAGCGTAGCCCTTTGCCAAAAGGTTGTCGATTTCAATTTGCATTTTGTTCTTCAGATCTGGTTCACGATGAAATTTATTCTGTAAGCACATGAGTCGGTTAAACGCTGTTTTGAAACTATCGGGCAGGTTGAACTTGTCAGCGCGCCAAAGAAGACCAGTTTCATACCGGTTTTGAAGAGGTCTACAAGTGGATTCTAAAATCTGTAAGGCTCTCTGATCTTCATTTGAACATATGGCGGTTGATGATGACTCTAGTGCGAAAAAGGCTTTAACTTCCTCATGAAGGTCAAGAGAATTTCGGTTGCAGTCACATGAATGGCAATTGAGATGGCGTACTTGTTGATGATTGGGCACACATCCCTGTAGCGTCCAACCTAACCGTGTTTTGGTGGCGATTGGCTGATTCCAGGAACCTTCGCGAATCTTGAGAGGCACTGCTAACTTCCAGTTATCTACGCCGATGAGGATCGTTGGGCGAGCGTCTTTGTATGATTGGATTGGAAGGCCGGAAAGCTTTTCCACTGTGTGCACATCGTGCACGTTGTGTTTGATTTTGCTCATCTTATTAGAGATCTGGATCGAAGTTCGCATTGAATGTTCTTCGACGCGGGTTGTGTCACCAGTCCAGCGTAGGCATAGAGGTTCAATTGCTCCAGAAAGTCCGAGAGTTTCAAAAATGCTTCTTTCCATCAAAGTTACTGAAGAACCCTCATCTAGAAAGGCAAAGGTGTCCATAAAAATATTCTTTGAGTGAATACGTATCGGGATGATACGAAAAAAGGGTTGTGCTCTTTCCTCAACGTCTCTATGAGCGTTAAGAGCTACGCCTGTGCCTAGTGAATACTGATTTGAACTTACTTGGGTACTTTCTTGGCTTACGTTACCGGTTGGCTTATGCAAAAGAGGATGGTGCTTTGTCTTGCAGCCATCGAGTCCACAATCCCTGTTGACCTTACACCTCAGTCGATGTGAGTTTAAACACTGGCGGCATAGCTTATTCGTCTTAAGCACTTCCCACTTTTTGTTGTACGTCATCTTCTTGAATTCGTCACATTTTGAAACCCTGTGATCAGGGCCGTTGCAGACGACGCAACAAGTTGCTTTTGATTGGCCCGTAACCTCAGTATGGGTGTTCATCACTCCGCTCCTTTTAGCTTGGAAAGGTGACACAACCTGGCATGCGGCTTCAGCTATGTTATGCAGCCAGCTGCTAAATGTTTTTAGAACAGGAACATGCTCATCTTTCTGAAGCATTGCCCAGGTAAGCTTATATTGATTTGGTAATTTATCAACAAACTCCTTGACCAGCATTGGATTGTTGAGATGATCGTATAGTTGACAAGCTTCCATCGTACAGCAGATGTTGTTCACCGCCAACGCAAACTCAATTATGTTTTCCAACTTGTCTTTCGGTGGTGGAATTTTTCTAGCTTTGTCGATCATTGACTCTATTATGTTTTCTGGTCGTCCAAAACACATGTTGAGAGTTTTCATTATCTCGGGTACCAAGCTGGGCATAAGGAGCTTATTGCGAACGATTTCACGCGCCTTTCCTTTCAAACTGGCTTGGAGTCGCATTAGGTTTTCGGCGTTACTGTACCCTCCTAACTCGGTGCTGTTGGTGAAGTTGCTTAAAAATAGTGGCCACTCTTCAGGGTCACCACTAAAAGCAGGCAATTGCTTTGGGAGTACTTGTCTTGCAGCAATTTGTGACGGCGATGGACCAGGAATTGGATTGGTGTATATCGCAGGCGGTGGGTGTGAAATCGTTGTTCTATTGTATGCTGGAGCTGGGTCTTCAATTGAACTGTTTAAAATTCTATATTTTCGTTCTAGGTAACGCCGTTGTAAATTCATCTCCTCTTCTAACATTTTCATCTGTAGTTGTTTTCGTTGTTGTGAACTGTCAACGGTTCTTGGCATTTCTGCTGGTTTAGCTGTCTCGCTCTGATTAGCATGTTGTGACGTTGATGCTGATTCAGCTGTTTCTCTCAATCGCCATTGTTGCGATAGAGGTACTGCCGGTGAATATTGTTGCAAATGAATTTGTGATCTATTCGGAAATGTTGCTGGAAGGGTTCGATTTGCCGCCCAAGTTATCATTGTTTGTGTATGTGTACCTGTACTTGAAAGAGGTAAAGAGATGGCATCATTTGCAAATGCATTAGTATATAACGCCGTTGATGTATATGGTATATGCGGTGCCGTTATTGTCTGTTCTGGAAGTGAAAAAGTTGCCGTTGTGACGAAAGGTGCAGAGTAAGGGGGAAACAATGAAAATATATTATTTCCAATACTCGACGACGTGACTCTTGTCGCAGGCTGGTTTGTATCCAGAGCACTGGTTGTTTGATGTTTGGTGGATGGAGATGATGATGCTTGAGCATGAAGTAAAAATCCTGGCACGAGGTCGGTTCTCTGATCAGGTGGAGCAATACACGTGGTGGTGGTGGTGGTGGTGGTGGTGGTGGTGGTGGTGGTGGTGGTGGTGGTGGTGGTGGTGGTGGTGGTGAAATTTGTACGAAGAGCTAGACAAAATTCACAGCTCCAACTGGTCTCAGCCACACCACTGTCAACTCCGACGCAATCAAAATGACACCATTTACTGCAGGCATCGCACTGCACCATGCGATCAGTTTCTCCATCACTACACATAAGGCAAACCGAGGTACCTTCATCATTTGTTCTTTTTGGGGGCATTTTTCGATTGTGTACGCGCAATTATAAATCGATTCGATTGTATTTAAATAATGTAAATTAATTTTAAAGATTTGTTGTCGTCGAATTTACGGAAGCCGAAACCCACAATTTTTTGTTAGCAAGAAACAAGAACACAAGAAAACAATAATTTTGACACCGAGAATTTTCGATTTATGGTCTTTTTATTAAAGTAAGAAAAATAATTTATTTTATGATCTTGTAAATTTTTTTGTTCGTACGCTTTAAAATTAATTGTTTACTGCTTCCGACCGATGCGATGCTGTGTGCTGTTCTTCTTCGACTACCCTATATATTCGAGTCGTTTTTCGCTGCACACCTGCATTATGTATTCAAGCATTCAGCTAACGGTCAGCATTGTTTTTGGTGTTGAAGTGAATGAGGTATATACATAGATTATAGCGTACCATTGTATGTACATGGCAACAATTAACGGCGATAACAAATGTAGTAAGCCATATATACAATGCATGCACGAAACACAAAATATCTTCTTCTTCATTAATCTTTTCAGCAAAAAATTATTTATTATTATAGTCTAAGAGCCGCTGAAGGCCGACCTTCACCGAACTGTTAACCGGCTGAAACTTTTTTTTATGAAATTTAGTTTGAAAACATATATGAATATGATAGCTTGCCTAACGAAAAGTGTGCCAGGCTATATTAAATTTGACTTTATATTTTAATCAATAACTAACTCCTCCTTCACCCATATGTTAAAATAAAACGTTGTGCCACATAGCCATATGTGTAAGTAGGTTTTAGACAAGAAAAAAATTGTATGGGAGAGGGGGGCCTATTCCCCCCGTTTAGTCAGGAGGGGCAGTTTTCTGAAAAATTGGCTTATTTAAAAAAAAATATTTAAAATCAACGGCTTCATCTACAACAACGTGTTATACCTTTCTGCAAAGCCAAAAACTTAGGCTTTTATTTTGTATTTAAATTTGATTGTTTTAAATAATTGTTTTAGAAAAATTAATTTTCAAACTTAAAATTTTGAAAAAAAAAAAATTTCTTAAATTTCGAACTAATTTTTTCAAAATTTTATGTTAGTAAGTACTAATTTTGTTTTGAACATTCAATGCTGTTTTTAATTTTTAGTCGAAAGCAGTAAACCGGATTGAAAAATACCTTGCCATTGTCGAGAAATAAAGAAAAAACCAAAATCACTTTTTGCTTTAAAAAAAAAACTTTTTTATTTTTACGTTACTGTTTTTTATATTCAAAATTATCAACAGAATTGAATGTTGAATGCAAAATAAGTTCTTAATCACATAAAATTTCGAAAAAAATTAACTAAAAATTTAACAAAATTTTTTTGTTTGCAAAATTTTGAGTTTGAAAATTATTTTTTCTAAAACTATTATTTAAAACAACTAAATTTAAATACAAAATGAAAGCCTAAGTTTTTGGCTTTGCAGAAAGGTATAACACGTTGTTGTAGATGAAGCCGTTGATTTTTAATATTTTTTTTTTAAATAAGCCAATTTTTCAGAAAACTGCCCCTCCTGACTAAACGGGGGGAATAGGCCCCCCTCTCCCATACAATTTTTTTCTTGTCTCAAGCCTACTTACACATATGGCTATGTGGCACAACGTTTTATTTTAACATATGGGTGAAAGAGGAGTTAGTTATTGATTAAAATATAAAGTCAAATTTAATATAGCCTGGCACACTTTTCGTTAGGCAAGCTATCATATTCATATATGTTTTCAAACTAAATTTCATAAAAAAAAGTTTCAGCCGGTTAACAGTTCGGTGAAGGTCGGTCTTCAGCGGCTCTCCTACTATTAGCTGTGTTTTATTATCACAATGATCCAGATCAGATCATTGATTTATATGTGAAACAACAAAAAAACGAAATCCTACTTTTTACTTGGATCAATTTTTGTGATCCAAAAATTAGTTCTTCTTCCGCACACAAGTTGACATGTTGGCGTATATTTTCAATAAAAACTGTGCTGCCACTTTCACACATTTATAATCCGGGAATGAGATATTTTTCAATTACAGCAAAAGCTGTATATTTTTGAAAAAATGATTTTTCACATTCAACAAAACTATCGTAGGGCAACTCCTTTGTATTGACAGAATGAATAAATTTCAAACAGCTGCCAAATGTGAAGTAATAAGTAAATTGATGATAGAAGCTGTTTTATTTTCTTGATCTGATCCGGATCAGATCATAGGAATAAGAAAAACACAGCTATTATTAAAATCCTTAGCGAAAATTTTTAGTTTTATTTTGATATTAATTGCATAGCCCGTTGCGCAATGTCTTCGGTTCACACATTTTTCAGAGATTTTGGAGGAGAATTTTATGACAGCTGTCAGTTTCGTCGGCGAACGACCGGGCGACGCATTCTGTTCAGCCTTAAGGCCGACTTAGATTTATGATGTCTTTTCAAGGGACATAGCAAAACTTGGGGCTTGTGACACTTTGGAAAGTGACATTTCGACGAGTCGAGCTTGTGACGTTTCTGAAAGTGATATAGCATACTGTTGCAAGTGACAGAACGCCAGATTGACAAAATATGACGTTTTTTCGACCTCGAGACACTTTCGAAATTGACAACGATGCGAAAACTTGCCACTTTTGAAAGTTAAATAATCCCCAATCGGCCGTATGATGATTTTTAAAGTGACTTAACCCCGATGCGACGCTCGTGGCCTTATTACACTTCCAACAGTAGATGAAACAACGAAATGTAACTATTTAGAAAATTTACTCGGCATCAAAACAAACTCTTCAAAAGGCATTGATATTCCATTTCCTGGTGGATGATAGTAGCAGCACACCCATATCTTGTCTCCCCTAAAAACAACACAATTAAAAACCATAGATTCACCAAAATAAAAATGTAAAGCCTTACAGTTGTGCAATGCCTGTTCCCAGTTCCCTGCTATCCTTCCACACCAACTGTGTAAAATGTTCCGTCTCATTACTGAACCGCGGTCTCTTGAAGTCATACAAATTAATCTCATCATACCAATGTGAAATGATTTTCTCTGCATCCAATGGCACTCCATGGGAGTGATAAAGATTCTCACCATACTCGTCGTTAGGTCGTTTGCGTGTTGTGTCCTTTAGAGCTAGATGCTTTTTATTTTGAAAAAAAAAAATAAAACAAAATTAACTCAACATGAACTGCGAAGTCAGAATTATTTGAAAATGATTTACCTCGGCCCATTCCCGAGCCATAGAACACAATAATTCACTATGAACCAGTGGTGGAACTCCATGAATCCGTCGGTAATCATTGTGAATTCTTAAACTCTCAGTCTCAAATAGTAAGCGTCTCTCAGGGCATGCTGCCTTAAGCAGTTCGATAGGATTCAACTGATTCCCGGAAAGCTTAGTCTCCATAGCCCATTCCTCACGATGGAGTCCTAATTCGGTTTGTTGCATTCCCATTACAGCCCTCAAGAAGGTATTCAAAATAAGCTCCTTGTTCAGATCAGAGTCGGCCTTTCTAAGAGGCAGCACTTGTCCATTGGCTATGGAAAACAATTTCTGGTTACATGTGCCCCGAAACAGTCCAGGTTTGATTTGCTTGAAAGTCATCAGAGATTTTTCTCCGTTCTCAGCAGTGAAATTAACATTGATTTTAGATTTATTCGGTATGGTGAGTTCTGACAGTCTCCGACGGTTAATTGTGGGAAGTTTCTGATTTAACGAATTCAATATCTTCGATTCAAGTCCGGCGACACCCTGCTGTACAGCTAATATAGCTTGTAGGTAGTTTTTCAAAATCAAATTCTTCTCAAATTCATCGAAGGTGTAATTATTTGACAGGAGTTCTCCATTAAGAATGGTGAATTGAATATTTTTGTATTCACCTCGATAGTGATTAGGGGCAATTTGTTCAAATTTCATCTGATGTTGTTTTCCAGTTTTCGAAGTGTAATTAAAATTCGCAGTCGATTTAACAATCGATTTGCAATCTGACAGCTGTGGTGAATTTAAGATCAGCTGGGAAGGAACAATTTTTGGAATACTTTCCGATGACCCACTGAACCCAGCGTTAATATGCCCATCAAGTTGAGGCGATTTAGTGAGTTCTCCATTACATTTGGTGAATGTTGAATGTTTCACTTTTCTCGATACTTTCAAGCGCGAAAATATTGAATTAGTGCTTCCTGTCAAATTCTCCAAAGCTATCGATTCAACAACACGTTGTGTTTGCCTGGGCTGTTCTCTCACGGGCACTGGTGGTTCTGTTTGTAGTTCAATTGCAATTCCTTTTTGTTTTTGAACAAGCCCTATTCGTCCCTTGCTATCGATGACACAACCGCAACAATTACTACAAAATTATCGAACTCTTATAATATCCCAACCGGTGTAATCAGTTTTCTCTTACCTAAGGCGCATTCTCGCGATTCGAGTGACCGTTCGCTTGTTCTAGACACTGACTGACTATGTGCGGTCTTCAACTTTAGGAAAGAACCTATTAAAAATTTTGTTTGACAGGCGCGGTGGGCAGTCTTATCTCCAATACCTTAGTACACCGCACTATCGCTCCCTACTGATAGCAGGAAATATAAAATTATATCGCTATCTGTATTGGAATTAACTTTTTTTAAAGTCATACTCGAGCAATAATAATATGCGGGGGTTCAAAAATAATTGTGGATGACACATGATTGAAAAAGTACCTATCGATATTTTATTTTGTTTACACTACTCTTGGAGGCATTTGGAGAGTGCCGATGTTGGTTTGAAGGGTTCACGGCTACGATTTGATTGTGTTGTCTTATCACTAAGATAAGTCAAGGCTTATGAAGATCGATCGCTGATGTACATTGTATGTTGCTTATCTATTTTTTCAAAAGAAAGAATGATGTACATAAATGTCATGTGTATGTTTGGTGTTATGATATAAGTACCTATTGAAGATAATGATGTGATCTAAGCTTCGATTTGAATTCTTTCGCAAAAAGGAAACTTATGAAACAGGAAATATTATCAATTCTGTTTTAATTGAGGTGAATATTTGTTTTATATCCTCGAATATCTTGACTCTATCTTTATTTCGGTTTTGAATTTTTAATCGATGTTTCATTGCGATAACATAAAATTGAACCTGTCTATTTCGTCAGTTAAATTGTTTCATTGAGTCATTTCAACAGACACAATTAGTCAAAGAGCGCTATAATTATAGCAAACTCTGTAACTAGGCCTGCCAACACAGAGTCTGTGTAATCAAGGCCTGATTAATCCTTAGGCAGTCCAGTATGCGAGGATCTAGGGAGCGGGCGTGGCATGTTGGAATAGAGATAGAGACAAGTTTTTTATTCACAATAGGGCAATATTAGAAAAAATGAAAACTAGAAATTACAATAATGGTGTGTTTTTGGAAGGCTGTCTTCGTAAAGTTTCAAACCGATCGATAGGGCAAAAGTTCTATTGATCTGATGTTGTTACTCTTTATGAGACATTACATGCTTGTTTTGCTCTTGATACGTTGCGCGCCGAAAAAGTGCTCGAAAATTTTGAATCAGTGGCAATCAAGAGATGCGAAGAGATCACATACAAAAAGAAATGTCAGGCGAAGAAAAATACCAACATTTCATTTTGATGAACTCTAAACGGGCGCGATTTTTCATCTTTAATTATTATTATCCAGCTAATGATTGTCTAGGAGTGAACTTAAAAACTTGGCAAGTTAAATACAGAGTGATTCACGAACGTTGCGCCAAAAAGCTTGAACGTGTAGGTTGGGTTGAGACCGAGCAATTTTTTGAATAATTAACTTATTTTGAAAAAAAAAAACATTTTAAAAATCAACGGTTTTGTACACAAGGATATGCTGTTCCTTTTTTAAAGACAAGCACTTTTTCTTACATCTTGTTTTTAAATTAAATTATTTTAAAGCCGATTTTTCATTCATCGAAAAAACCTACAAATAACAAACTGGCAATATACTTACTTATAAGTCTATCTGACGATTGAAAAATCGAATATTTTATTATCTGTGGAATAAAGACTATCTGCTTGTTTATCTGACGATTGAAAAATCGGCTCTTACTCGAAAATTTTGTTTCGAAATTCAGAAAACTGACAGCCGACATCAATTTTTTGAAATATCTCTATTTTTCATTTCATTTCCTATTCTTCTTTATTATATTTAAGGCTGAACTCCTACTTAAGCTGTTGGACCAAGACAATGGGTGGGTTCAATCACGTAACCAAATGGTATCGGATAGCTTTTTGTTATTGTAATCCATAGTAAAAAATAGCAAATACATGAACCGTTTTCTGTCAAAAAAAAAATCCAAAGGTATCTGAGAATTTTTGGTATACCTCGGGCTTTGTTTATCTAAGTTTAGATATACAAAGACCTCGGGTATCCGAGTGATCAGCTGATCAACACATGACTTTTTGTCTTGTATTGTTTGGCGCGCTATTTTATCAGCTTCCAATTATTTAGAAGAGAATTGAAAGAAATATAAACAAAATGACTATGGATGTTATTTTTGACAATATTTTTTTATAATTTTTAGATAACTTTGAAGATGTTTGCCGACGAATTCACAGCCATAGACAATTCACTGTTCTTAAGCGTTTGATTTGTTGTTTTTTTTTCTATAGACGTTTTGACAGCTATCTGGATACAGGTATCTTTCTCGTCTAAAAAGATATCCCAGATACGCCTATCCAATAGGTGATTGAACGTAGCCAATGTTTACACGTGAGTTCTTGGGCACAATTTTCTTTAGAAAAGAAAATTTTACCATCGATATTCAAAAAAAACATGGGGTGGAATCGGCTAAGGTGATTTGTGATGAATGATAATCACTTATCACAAATTTTGTCTGTGTAAGGTGATTATCACTTGTGACAATCACATTTTTGTGATTTTTTTCTGTGACAGGCTTTTAGTAGTCACTTTCATACAAAATTTGTTTCAATGTTTTCATCAAGAAATAAAATGAATGGCGCAAAATTATAGTCCGCTAATGAACAACTTTAGTGTGATACTTTTAAGCTAAAATGACTAGGTCCGTTCCTTTACTTTTTCAAGTAACTTCAAGCTGCCGAAAGTTACTAAAAACTGCTAAATCCTGTTCCCTAACACAAAAATTTCGTAAAAAATAGAGACGATGAGAGAGTAAAACATTTCCCCTCAAATGAGAGAGTTACTAAAATCTGCCCAAGAAAATTCTTCGGGCAACTTTTAGCAGCTAAAATTTAGCTGTCAAAAACAGCTGTCATCAGCTTTTTGAATTCAATTTCAAATCATCAAATCAAATTGGAAAATTGAAATCACTTTCTTCTGATTCTGATGAATCAGGCAACAACGCTGTTATAGCAATAATTGTTTATTCGTGTTGATTTAGTTTTATTAATCACGATTTACGAAGATTTATTCTTGTTTTGCGTTTGACGTTTCTGTCATGTAGCTATTTTACTACAACTTACTACAAAAGCGTTCCTTTACTTTTTCGTAACTTTGACTTTCTGTGAGAGAATTCATCCCCACTCCTGCAAATTTGACAGTTTACTTGAAGTTACTTGAAAAAGTAAAGGAACGGACCTACTATAATTCTATAATTTTGCGCCCATATTTTTGTGCCATATGAATGTTTATTTTTTGTGTTTTATTTAATAGTTTTTATTGCAATAAGCAATGCGTTTTTGATAAACAAATTTTTTTTGTCGTATAAGGTGGAATGGTTAACCAATCCTGACTGCGAAGATTGCAGAAAGTGACCCACAACCATAGCTGGGCACCGTTAATCAAAAAGTTAACTTCGTTAATCGCTAATCCGTTAATTAAAAATTTAACTTCGTTAACAGTTAAAACGTTAAATTCTAGAAAAATTAACGCAAGTTAACGTTAATCGTTAATCCGTTAACACGCCATAAAAATTTTATTTTCTAATAAAAATTGGAAGTTGGAAACAAGAATAGACAAGTAATTTTTTTTTTTAATATAGTAAATTATATTTTATAAGAGTTAAAGTGTTAAAACAACAATTTATTCAGTCATGTATATGAATGTGATTGTTCTCGTCGGAAAGCGAGGCTCTTTTCGGCTGAAGTATATCCTTGCCCGTGTAGAAGAGATGTTCAACAGCAGCGCTTGAGGGTATGGCAGTATTGTATTGGATAAACCGATTTGCCAATACTTGTTCCCCGAGGAATGCCGATAAAACAAACATTGTCGTATCGTCGTATTATATACGATTAGTATGGCAGTTTTCCCACTCACACCCGGTGGAAAAAAGTTGTATTTCAATAACGGCAATAATAACGGCACCCGGAATAATAGTGGCATTTCAAATTTTACTAGGGACCGAACATCGCCGAAACGGCGCTGCACATTTCGACTAGCTCATGATTCGTATAAGAATTGTTGTTTTCTCGCGAAGCCACGGCGGCGGCGGCGGTGCGCACGGTGAACCTTTTCACAAAAAAAAAAAAAAATAGAGTGGCGCGAAAGCTCTTGAAGAGCCAAAGCCTAAGTGGCTTACTCTCATCAACAATTCTCTGAGTGCGTGTGAAGAATTGAGGGGACCTACAATTTACCGCCGATTCCGAACTGCAAAGTTGAGAAGCACTTTTTCATGACAGATTGATACTCTTGGAAGACTTGTCAGGTCTTCGCAAGAGGCAGTACCCGTGAAAGATGAAATAAAAACTTGACCTGAGTAGGACTCGAACCAGCGACGTTCTGCTTAGCAGCCAACGCACTTACCAACTAAGCTACGGGCAACGGCCCAACAAGCCACAAAAAAATCTCACCCTGCATAGGTTAGGTAGCGCAAAAAAAAAATTCCATTGGCAACCAACAACAGTTTTTTTTGCTGGCAATAAAGAAGCTAGTAAAAAACGCTCGGCAATGAATTGAATTTGCGATATTTCTGTATACCTATAGCACCACAAAAAAAAACACACAGACAGGCAGCGAAATAGACAAGTCGCATGCCGTTGTGTTTCCTGAATTATAAAAATAATTACCATGAATCTAATTTGAATGTGTATATGTACGGTATTTGTGTTCGATTAACGATTAACGGACTTTGGAATATTTAACGATCGTTAACATTTTTTTGAAGTTAACTGAAAAGTTAATCCGTTAATGGGAATGTTAACTTCGTTAATTAACGATTAACGGATTAACGAAAAAATGCCCGTTAATGCCCAGCTATGCCCACAACCACTTAATCCCAGCAAAGACCGTTTCAAGAAAGAACTCGAATGCATCCCTAAAAATAAGAAGAAGTCATTATTGGAAATTGAACATTTTAAATTACAAATCTTCTTGTGAATACATTTTGTTAAAATTAAGTTTACATGGTTTTTAATAAATTCTTGAATATCTTTAAAAATCTATTTTAATGTCTGTTCGAAAAAGAAGAGGAAAAATGTCTCTGCATGGCTATTTTGTTTTATTTTATGCGTCTTTTTGACGGGAATTTCCAGCTAATCGCATCAAACGCCACGGATATTCCCGTTTGGGCTGTTTGGTGAATAAACTCTTCCCACACGCTTCAATCTGTCCGTCATCGTCATCTTCAGCTTCGTAGGATTCGTTATCGGATTCACTTTATGGCTCTTCTTTGATTGTAGCCTCTTCTGAATATGTTTCGGCCGCTCTCATTTGTTGGTAGTTTGTTACTTGGAGCTTGGAGGATTCACGGTTGAAATAGGACTTCGTCTTGGGCATTTTAATGACTAGAAATGGAAGAAGTCTATATTCTTAGAAAGGACAATTATAATAGTACGGGAGGCAGCGTGAATTTTTTTTAGGAATTTGCTCAAGGCTGAAATTAATATATATTGTTGTTTTCGACTCATCTTTGACAAAAGTGAGCGTCAGTCGCCGCGCCAGTGATGGAATCAGAAATGGCAGCTCGTCAAAGTGGCAAAAAATCCCAAAAAAAAAGTAATTTTCTCAACGCCCAAAATTTGTGTGACGGTTATTTGGATCAATACAAACACAAAAACGACCGTCAGCCGTTTGGACCGTGGTGGATTGACCGTCAGTCGGGCCCATGAAGATGCCAAAAAAAAAATTTACAAAGTCATTTGCTCAAGCATAAAATTCATACAGGCGAATATTTATTCTATCTAAGTAATAAAAGTGACCGTCAGTCGCTCGTTTAGTGGTGGAAAGACCGTCAGTCGGTGTCATGAAAATTTTGCCTTTTTAGTGAACCTGTACAAAAAACTTAGTTTTTTGCTGGGAAGACGTTATGAGGAAAGGTTTGGATCCAAAAATTAAAAAGCTATCAAACGAGAAGCAAAACCACCATTTTGCAAACCCGATACCTTATAACCTTGGCCGTCATTTTGTTTTTAACGCCTTTTTTATTTTTGCTTGTAACTCCGTCAGTTTTCACTTTAGAAAAAATTGCCCGATAACAAAAATATAGGAAATTTTATTTCGTAAAAAAAATATTCAGTAACTTTTTTCTCTAAACCTTACCGTTTAGGAGCTACAGCTTATTTTTTGGTTTTAGTGTCCTATTTTCTTTAACCGGCCATATTTTTAATAACAAAAGGAAAGGAACTATTTCCTATTTATATTCTTTTCACACAATGCTCTTCTCCAATGGTTTGTGAGATAAATGCAAGATCAAGCCGCAATTTAGTTTCTAAAGTAGGACTTTTGTTTGTTTGTTAGTTTATCGACTACAAACATACAACCGACAAACAAACAAAAGTCTTCCTTTATATATTAGTATAGATAAAAACCATTTACCTAAATCACATGCTCTTTCACAGGGATCGTTTGTTTTCTGCTGTTTAACAAAGGTCTTCTCATCACGTTTACCAAACACACCTTTTCTTGCCAGGTTTAAAATTTGTAAGGCTCGGGAATTCATACTGTTGCACTTGTTTTATTATGTACACTTATCTTTCACAACACATTTATCTTAATAAAATTCTTTGAAGGCCCTCCCTAAACACTTAAATCAACTGTATTTTCACCCTTGCATTTGGAATAACATCTTAACTCAATTTAATTCTGTAGTTCCTAGAATTTTATATTTGTAATAAGTAATAACCGCTTACCCTGCATAGTCTCCTTCGAAGTGCCCAAGTGCGCAATAACAGCTTATGTCTGTTTAGCTATAACGAAGAAAATTTGTTAAATTTGGAATAAACGCTTAAGTCGAGTTAAGTTGTTTTCAGTATAATATGCTTGGTTAAATTGTGAATAGTTTTTAATTTGGAAAAGTATCTTAATTCAACCTAAGTCATTATTTGATACCGACATTTTGTAGTTCCAACATTCTTTTGTGAGATAAGCGGTTATTTTAAATGCTATTTACTATGAAAACGACTTAAGCGACTTTTTCTTTTCGGTTTATTTCGACGATTATTGAGGTTAGAAAATAGGGATTTTTTTCTATAACAGAACCGAGGATGCAGATTATGATGGCGCCTTTAACTCATTTTTGTCTTAAGTCGACTTAAGCGGTTATTGCTTGTGGCCACAGATATGTCAGCAATATATAAAAAAATAGTCTTCGATTTTTTTCTGAATGAAATCCTTTGAAATGTATTTGAAAAGAAGTTCTTGAATAGAATCCAAACTCTGTTCTTCGTCATTATCAAAAAAACCGCTTTAGGAGAAAGAACGCTTCAATTGCTTCGGTCCGAGTTGGCGGTAGTAATAACTGTAAACCTTCGTCTTCTCGATCAACTAAATCTGGTTCCTCGTACCCATCTGACCCATCTGTCATCATTTGCATTTCATTTCTGAGATCTCTTTCGTTTTCCGAAACATTCTGCATTTTCAAAGCTTTCAAGTTAACGGCATTCATCATCAAATTCATTTAAAGTAGAGCTGAAGTTAGTTTCTTATATGCTTCCTTTTTTTGTTCTTGAAAATTTGTAGTGTGCATTAAAATGTATTTCTTATAAACGTGTTTTTTTTATATGCTAGTTTCTTATATAGGTACGTTCAATTTCAGAGAGAAATTTAAGAAAAAGACATGGTGTTTTAGGTTGCGTTTCTTATAAGCGAGTTTTTCTTATATGAGTGTTTCTTATATCCGTATTATAAATGTGAAAGTCAGTTTATCTCGTTGTTTGTTGCTATTTAACGTCGCAATCGCAACGGAGCAATATTTTGGTGTGATTTTTTGTGTGGTTGTAGTTAGGAAGCTGGAATGAGTTTTAAGCTCCTTTTTATCACGATAAAATATCACATTCCCAGCTCATTCGAATAGAGGACACTCCTAGGTTTTGATTGATTGGTTGCCTATGATCAGGGCCCGGATTTTAATGTTCTAAAAAATGCGAAATATGCGCCTAAAAAATGCACTTTAAATTACGAAAAATGCCGTAAAAAAGCAAAAAATATGCTGCAAAAAAATAAAAAATAATTGCAAGAAAAAATCGAAGGAAAAAACTAATTCTGACTTTTATAGATACATTAAAGGATTCACAGTATAAGTATATTATGTATGTATACTAGGGTGGTCCTTAAGTTAAAATTAGTGAAGACATCCGCTCAATCGTCTCCAAATAAATAAAAAAAAATATTTTTTTCAGATTTTTATCAATGCCCCTTACTGGCCCTGTATCGAAGAGAAATTCTAATACTAGGTACTTTGCGGCTGATTTTTTGATTATTCCCGTATATCTCCATTTCGGCTTCACCGATTTTGTTAAAATTTTGCTCAATTATACTTTACATTATCCTTAGTGATATTGCATCCCAAGATATTATTTAAAATACATTCTTCAATAATTAAAAAATCGGAAAAGGGATCCATGCATGTAGTATCTTTTGGGTTTTCAACACTCTTTTCTAGATTTCTCAAAAACGGCTCAACCAATTTTTTGGAAATTTCGTCAACACGTTTAAATGCAATATCTTAATAATGTTGCGTACCAAAAAATTTCATAAATGTTTTACTTTCCCTGATTTTTTTTACAAGGAAACGAATGAATATTCTACCGAATTATTTTTGGAAATTGCTCCGTTTATTAAATTAATTTGTTCTTGTAGTGAATTCCCCCCCGTAGTTTAACGATAGTCACGCTCTGAAAACTATTTTTCGAACCTATGAAAGCTAATTGGTTTTATATCAATGGTTTGTTCAATATATCTTTAGATTTTTTCATTGAAATGGCATCAACGTCATCTAACTCTTTGAAAACAGTTTCAAACTGTACAAAATATTAGGTAAATAACTGCATTAATCTATGTTCTCCTTCTCCATCGTGTTATTGTCAAAACGAGGCGGAGTTTTTTTTTCTAAATATTTCTTACCCGTTTGACACTAGAGTGTCAACAGCTTTAAGGTTTGATCCTGCTTCTTCATGGGCTCTGTGAAGTCCATGAGCCAGACAGGTGACATGAATCATTTTTGGGTAAACAACTTTCAAAGCGCGATTTGGTTTGACCACAAAAGGCTCTGTATTCGATAAAAAAGAAGATACGAATAAGCCAAAATATGCATTTATACCCAAAATATGCAAAAATATGCGCTAACATTTGAATGCCATTTTGAAGCAAATTTCTCAATTCGAAAAAGAAAATGATTCATTTACTTCTACGGGTGTCAAAAAAAAAAATATGTATTTTCATAAGAATCCGGGCCCTGCCTATGATTATAGTCCAGGCAAATTAACTCATTTACAAAGATAAAAAAAGAAAAATGTTATCCAGAATTTTACGTTTTCAAATGGTTAAAAGGGTTAAAGTCAACATCTAAGGAAAATTAGTTTTGCGCCCAAGAAGGTGAGGGGATGATTTTAGGGATTGAAAAGGGGGGGAAATGAATACATCTCGTGTTTTTTGCAATTTCACGCGAAATTTGATGTCCTACTGAAAAATGTTATATGCAAAAGTTGTACTTTCAGCAAGTTTGGTTAAAAAATATTCATTTTTGAGAAATTGACAAGTAAAAAACAAAAAAAAAAATTTTTCTGAGTTTTTGCATTTTTTTCTAAAATTTTGAGGTTATATTAAAAAATGACCCATACAAAAGCTGTAGATTTTTCCAAGATCTACAACTTTTGCATATAACATTTTTCAGTAGGACATCAAATTTCGCGTGAAATTGCAAAAAACACGAGATGTATCCATTTCCCCCCCTTTTCAACCCCTAAAATCATCCCCTTACCATCTTGGGCGCAAAACTCATTTTCCTTATGTTGACTTTAACCCTTTTAACCATTTGAAAACGTAAATTTCTGGATAACATTTTTTTGTTCTCCATATTCAACGTGCCTTGACTATAGGCGTTTTTTTCTTTTATTCGGTAAATGCGGCAAAAAGCTTTGTGATTTCACTAGCGCGAGGATGAAGGAGGAAGGGGAAAGGTATAGATTGAAAGAGGATGGGGAGGGGTTAGATGGGGGAAGGGGAGGAGGTGCATTCACGTAAGCTGCAATTGTAATAACGTGTCGTAGTATTGCTTATGCGAAATGAAAATGCTCCTCAATTAAATAATGGTACAAGACTTCATGTCACATAACTTGGGTGAAACATAGGTAGGTACCTTCTTAGTATTACAATTTTAACTGGCGTAGAAATGGGCGAAAATGTAATCATTCGAATAATTCCCACAGATTTACATATTTCACTCATATGATTCCTCTCATCTTTTTTTGACCACAGAAATGTTAATATTAAAAACATTATTAATCGACAAGTGATGCAAACATCACAAAGTAGATAACCACGCTCATAAGTCATAATCATAACCAATAGGTTTAGGGAGGTGTTTTGCCCTAATGTACGGTTATCTTAAGAATAGTATCACGACGTGTCGTGACAATCGAAGATCGATGTGAAAGGTTTTATATAGGAAGTATGAACCATGTTTAAATTTTCACACTATTGAACAAAGTCAAAATTTTTTAGACCGACCTTAATGCACCTGGCACCTAACCGGGGCACAGTCTGATAACTAGCCTAGGCCGGTTGAAACTGTTGATCAGTCCCTGTGTGTAATACCACTAATCACTCAGTACGGTGTTACGTGTTAGTTGTTAGTAGGCAAACACTAGAATAAGGAAACACTTACACAAGTGGGGCAACGTTAATAGCCAATACAAAAAGAAGGGGTGCTAAAAGCCTGCCTTGAGGGACATCGTATTAAGTAATAAATGATTTATAGACATGATATCTGTATTTCACCTGACAAGAGCCGTCTTTTACATATGTGGAAATCTAATTTATAAAAATAGGGCCATAAGCATTCAATTTAACCGTTATAATCGTGTGGGACAACTGGCCGAAAGGCCAAAATTTTAGATGAAATAGTTCTGGAACGCATCACATAACTAGAAGGTTCACTTGACGCTGAAAAAGAAGCCTTCATTATTGAAGAGTCCGTTGGATGATGATCATCACTACACCTGTTGTTTATCGATGGACTTTGACTTTGACAACAAAAATGCTTGAACGGGATCCAGTTTTTGACCACTCTAAAACTAACTTGTAATCTTAAAAAAAAGTTTTTTAAATCAATTCGGGAAGTGCAAGTCTACAGTCTTCATTACAAAGAAGGTAGAAAATTCAAATAAAACCGAAACCAAATTTACGTAAACATTTGTGTCAATAAGCGTAGATACCACACAAAACAAACATTCGAGTCTTTAAGCCTCTTTTCTCTCCTATGTCCTATCGCAATCGATTTTAAAATCAGTTGACTAAAGAGCGATTTTACACTCGCTTTAAATTTAAATTTCAGCAAAAATGTAAACAATCAAAATTTCAACCCGATAACACTTCTGCGGAAACAATTGTCAAGCTTTTGTTTACTGGTGGGCATATGGAACCTTGTCATTGCTTTACGAACAGGAGGTAAACAAAGGTACCTAACCTTAAGCCTTCTGCAACCAGATCAGTATTCGTATAGCCATCTTTTCAGGTGCTCGCCGTGTAAAGTGTTTCAATTTTTTGACTCTGTCTTTTGTTTTATTAGTAAAGATAATGTGCTTGAAGTACGAATAGATTGTCTCTTTTTCCGCTAAGAAAATGTTAATTTAAAATTGTCTCTTATCAACAGATTCTTTTGTTGTCCTAAGTTTGGAAGGAGTGCAGTGCACAGCACAGCAGATAACGACAATTATGAGGAGGTCAGTGCACCAGTAATCGTTCAACCCATTCTCTCCGGGTACTATAACCTCTTTGCCAAAGAATGTCTTGACGAACACAATCGATTAAGGTCTCGTCATGGAGTTCCAATGGTCACCCTAAATGTTGAGCTATCTGCCTACGCAGCTGAATGGGCAAGAGTGAGTGAGTTTTAGTTGATGACCTATACCTAGTTTGAGAGTTTTCTTATTGGAAGTTTCTTATCTTCAAAGAATTTGGCTGACAGAAATACGGTCTTGGTGTATCGTAATGATGGAATTTATGGAGAGAATCTTTTTGTGGCTCGTGAATACAATGTCGATGCAAGAACTGTTGTGAGAAGTTGGTATGATGAGATCAATTCGTACAATTTTGACAGGCCAGAGAGGGTCCATGGTGTGGATCAATTTACCCAAGTTGTGTGGAAGAATACGAAAGAAATAGGAGTGGGAATAGTGAGAAGGTAAATGGTGGACAGAAGTTTCCTCATAAATGTTGATAATAAATAAATCATTTCTTTTTTTTTTGTATAGCAAATTAAATACTTGGATTGTTGTAAACTATGACCCAGTGGGTAATATACCCGGAACATTTGAGGCCAATGTAATCAGACCATTAGGTTCTTCATGAAAATCAAATGAAAAAGTAGATTATATTCTTGAACTAAAAAAATTAACAGTTTTATTTAAAACTAGGCGACCCACGGGACTTTGTACCCACAATCCAAAAAATCATGCTTTGGCTTACTTACTTAAGGTGGCGCTACAGTCCGTTGTGAACTTGGGCCTCAACCAACAGTCTCCGCCAGCCAGCTCGGAACCTAGCTGTCTCCAGTTTTGCACTCCAAGTTAATTGAGGTCCTCTTGGGTGCGTCATCTGAGTCGTGGTCTCCTACTACTTCTTCGTCCCTCGATAACAGTGTCGAAGGCTTTCCGGGCCGGAGAATTGTTGTCCATCCCCTCTTAATGACCGAGCCATTTGAGTCTCTGGACCTTGACCCTTTTGACTAGATCCGTGTCGTTGTACAACCCGTAAGGTTCGCTGTTGTATCTTCTTCTCCATTCCCCATCACTGTATACGGGGCCGAAGAACTTTCCTCTCGAAACAGCTTAAGGCACATTCATCCGATTTTGTCAAGGTCCATGCTTCTGCGCCATACAACAGGACTGGGATGATGAGTTGTACAGTTTTACCTTAGTTGCTCGAGAGAGGGCATTTCCACTCAATTGTTTTCTTAGCCCAAAGAAACAGCGATTAGCAAGAGTTATTCTTCGTCTGATCTCGGCGATGATGGTGTAATTGCCCGTGTTAATAACTGTGCCTAGGTAGACAAACTCCTCTACTACCTCGAAGTTGTATGCGTCTATTGTGAGGTTCTGTCCGAGCCGTCGGGGTTGGGTGTCCTTCCTTGAAGACAGCATATACTTCAATTTGCCTTCATTTACCACTTAACCCATTTTTGCCGCTTCTGTCTTTATTATCACAAAGCCGCTATTGACATCACGCTGTGTTCTTCCCATTATGTCAATATCATCGGCGCGGTGTACGCGAGAAACTGAACAGATTTTCGGAAGATAGTATCTCTGGTGTTGAAATCGCACGACAATCCATCGACTTGTCTGAATCCTTTTTTCACGTCGAAAGATTCCGTAAGCACGTATCGATTTTGAGTTCATAGGTATTTTCCAGGATCTGCCGCAAAGTGAAAATTTGGTCGATGGTTGACTTTCCTGGTCTGAAGCGACATCAGATTGTTGACGAAAGGCTTCAGACGTTAACATATTACGGCAGAGAGGATCTTGTAGGCGATGTTAAGTAGGCTTAGGTTAGAAGATCTCCCTTTTTCAGGACCGAGCAAACAATTCTGAGGTTTCAATCGTCGGACATGCATTTTTCCGACCATATCCCACAGATGATTTGGTGCATGCTCTTATCTAGATCGTCGCCTGTTACTTAGAACAGTTCGGCAGTTAGACCAGCGGTTTTGTTGGATTTCATCCGTGATATTGCCGGTTTCACTTTTTCCAGGTCGGGTTCACGGAATTGTTGGCTATCATCTTGTCCAGCGAAAAGGCAACTGTCTGGCGGCGGGGATTTGTTCGTCGTCACCGTTATACAGTCTACAGAAGTAGTCTTTCCAAATGCCCAACATTGACTACGATTCTACTATGACTATCCTATCTCTGTAGGAATCTGTTCTTGCTCGATGACCTTGAGCCAGCTGTTTTACCTTCCGATAAAACCTCCGAACTTCATTCCTGCTGTTCGCTCTCTCAACATCCTCGATCTGACGCTTCTAATGCTCCCTCTTTTTTCTCTTGAGAAGCCGGCGTTCCTCTCTACTCTTTTGCTCGTAGAGCTCACAGCAGCTCTTTTCCTTCTATGCAACACCGCTTTGTATGCCCCCTGTTTGGCTGCATGCGCCTGCCTTGGTGGCTGCGTGAAACCCATCACATTAGAGGCGGCATCTCTAATTGCTTTCTGGCAATCTTGCCACTGGTCCTCGATACTTGATGTTGGCGAAATAGGACTCCCTTATAGGTTACTTGACACTCTATCAGAGAAAGATCTGGTGATCTTAACACTGTGTATAGTGTAACGTAATGCGGCACAGATGGATCAGTTTGTTCGGGATTGTTAGTGCAGACATCGATATCAAGAACACTATGCCTTTGATAGCGATGTGCTGTTTTGAGGTCAATGATGGTTTTCGATTTGAAATTAATTGATATTTTCGAGGATTCGACTAAATGTTATTTATCTTTTTGGACCGTAGATGCTGACTATTCAATTAGTGGAAAGGATAGGATGCGACTTTAAGCAACCTTATTTGTGGAGGACTTCTATGTAGATGGCGCTTTCCCGCATAAGATTAGTTTGTGTGCAAGTTCTAAAATTTGGCACCAGTTACTTTTGTCGCAGTACTTTAATAAGAATCGGAATATTTCTTAACTCACTGAATACAAAAAGAAAGCATTCGATATTATTCAGTTGTCCAATTCTTCCAGTTCCATTTCTCCAAGTGAAACTGTGGTGTAAGATAAGCACCAAGCGCTCCCTAGCGGTAAGTAGTTCTAATATTAGCCTCAACACCATCCCTGAATTGTTTTGACAGAACTTCTTCCACGAAACGAAACACCCATGACAGCTGTCAACAATTTTCCACTAGCTAGTTTTCTAGTCAGAAGTTTGTCTTTTGCCAAAAAAAATTCTGAGCCTCGAAAATTGCTTTTAAATAAATAAATAAATCACAATTTTTCGAAACGACCATCATTAAAATTACCATCCGTAAATCTTAAAATTATTGCTTTAAGCTTAAATTTTAGCAAAAGGTTTGTGAATATATCAAATAATTGCGTCATAGTTCCAAGTCTTCCTACAAAAAAGTTCAAACATAAGTTTGCAAAACATATTTCCGTCTGTGCAATAATAAAGACAACTAAACTGGTTTTGAAGCCAATAAAAATATCATTATGCTTGTTGTACAGTGAAAAAAAAAGTCTTTTTTGTTTTTAATTTGGTGTTAGCAAAAACGAAGAATAAAATGTTGCGCATGAAAAAATTCCCATAAATCAACCGACACACATCGCTTTTCATTCTTGTTGCGACGAAGAAGAATCCAATCGTGGGGATCAGAAATACAGAGACAAAATAAGAACAACAACATGACCGACCCAGCAGCTAATCCGAATATACCGCGCCCAGACAATGGCAATAATCCGGATGTTATTATTTCACCTCCCGTCAATAATGCCAACAATCGAAACAGGAACACTCAAGTAAGTCGGAATATTTTTGTTGACGTTTAAGAGATGTTAATGTTTATATTCCAGAATGCTCTGATTAACGTTCGGGACAGGCTTTTCCATGCTATCTACTTCAAGGCGGCATTACTCTACGCTCAAATTTTTCCCAAGTTTGTTAAACATTTCCTCTGAAGAAGTTGAGTGTTTTAAGTGTGTAAATTTGCTTGCAGGCCAATGCAGAGAGCTTTGGAGCTTATCATTCTTCTCAAGGCGTTGGGATTCTTCTTTGCACTGGTCTACATTCATGTGACTTTCATTAAGAATCCAGCAACATGTCTGATGGACATCAAGGACTGGCCCAGGGATGGTGTTCTTCGGTATATTTGTTTGTTTTTCATTCAACTATCGATGGGCTTATTGCAATTTCTTATATCAAATAGTGTGGAGGTTCTGCCAAATCTAGACAAACACAAGGCTCAGATGGAAGCAGCGAGACAAGATCGGATGTTGATGCGAAGCCTACAGGAAAACTTGTAAGTTACAAATTAACGAACTTCACAGAACTGGCTATCTACAAGGCTTCACAAACGACAGCCTTAAACTGCCAATGCACTTTTTCTTTTAAATTTTAATACATGTTCATCGAATTACTCGGGTATTCCTTAGTGGGGACATTCTTTGTTGCCAAATAAACACCCAGACTTTGGCGTACATTTACGTGGGAAGACATTATGATTCATCATCTGTTGATATGAAAAAAAGCTCTTTAAACTTGGTTTTAGCGTGAAAAAAGTTTCGGTTAACGCGTATTGTATGGAGGATACAGTGTTGAACACCTTTTTCCTGCTTCAGGTGAGCGGTCCAAAACGATTTCTGTTATTTCATTTCAACGAAGTAAAACCATCTTCTGATTTGATCCTCATCCGAACTTAGCAGAGTATCAACAAAAACGGAAACTGGAGGGCTTCAACCCTCCTTAACTAAAAGGTATTCCTCTAAAACTTTCTAAGGAAGCTAAATTTCTAGGAGTAATCCTCGACTCCAATCTTACATGGAAGCGTAATACTGAGGAAAGAATGAAAAAAGCACTATGTGCACTCTACACATTCAAAAGGACCTTCGGGGTACGTTGGGGTATGCGATCGCAAGTCATCCACTGGATGTACACAGCGATTGTCAAACCCATTCTTACCTATGGCTCTATTGTATGGTGGAAAGCGGTGAAAAAATCAAGCTAGTTCAAGAACCTAAATCCAACCTCTGGGTGAGTTCATAAGGTGCACGGCAGCCAAAACTGCAATTCGTTTAAAAGAACTGAGTTTTTGGAAGCACAGCACTTATGGACACGGGTCAATCTTACAAAGATACGACACAATTCCAGGACTGATGGAGACCACCGATTACATTTCATTTACATAGGAACTTTTCTATTTGCATACCAGAAAGACAGGGTTGGGATCCTAATTCACTTATAAGTAAACAGGGTATCCCTTTCTACACTGACGATTCAAAAATGGAATCAGGAACAGGCGCTGGAGTGTTTTGTCAATCTCTCAACATCGGAGAGTCGTATAAGCTCCCAGCTGACTGTAGTGTCTTTCAGGCCGAGATCTATGCCATTGAAAAAGCAGCTGAATTGGCACATCATGAAAAGCTAAGCTCCTCGGAGATTACTTTTTTCGTGGACAGCCAGGCTGCTATCAAAGCCTTAGTCAGTGAGACCATAAGTTTTAAACTATTGAAAGGAATTAAATAGAATCTGCCACACTAACCAGGTTAAGCTCTGCTGGGTTCCTGGACATAGTAATATAGAAGGGAACGAAATAGTAGATGAACTAGCCAGGGAAGGGTCAGAAGCAGATACAAGTAGTAGCGACCATTCAGATAGGGGACCACTCGTCCCGATTGGGGTACTCAAGAGGAAGATAGACCTTAAATCAAAAGAGAAAATCAATAACTCCTGGAAATCCAGGGACGATTGTGTAATCTCTAGAAGTTTATGGCCTAACACTAAAGAAATGGAAACTCGGTATATTCTATCGCTGAGTAAAAGGAACATTAAAATCTTGATAAATGTACTAAGCGCTATTGGCCAACAAAAAACCATTAAACACCTGCTCTGTGACTGTCCGAACCTGCAAACTAACTGACTCCGTCATTTCGGGAACAGGTTTGTTGGGGAACTGGATGATCTAGCACAGGTCTCAATGGCAAACATGAGGAAATTTATAGATAGCACAGGCTGGTTCGTTAACGAGCCAGTCTACGTTAATCGGCAATTTTGAAGAGCATCGATGCTACCTTTTATTTTTATAGGGGATCAGAATGGACCAGTAGGCCCCGGTGTATGCAACAGTTTCACGCTGTGCACACCCCTCAACACCTAACCTAACCTAACCTATCATTCACAAGTCAGCTCCTTGGTAATTGTGTAGATGGTCATGCTGCAGCAGTATCTTTGGTTAAACGTACACTAGAAGAAATTTAGTTGTGTTTGAATACAGATCAGTTTGTCGAAAATATCGTTCTTCAAATGTCCCGACTACTCGACTCCTGCGTTTTGGCCGCCCAATCCATAAAGGATCTCAGCCTGAGGCACTGCAGTCTTCCATCGGGCACTCTCCAATCGCCGAAACCAAGTTCTTGCTACGGCAGTCACTTGCTCCTTATACCGGAGGTTCGGTCTTCCTTGTCGTCTCGAACCTGGGGGCTGCGAAGAGAAGAATGTCTTGGCTGGAGCGTTGTCGTTCATTCGGTCGATGTGGCCGAGCCAATGTAGCCGTGTCTTCTTGGCTTTCTAGACTACATCCACATCTTGGTACAGCTCGTACAGTTCTTCTCATTCGCTATCGTCACTTTCAGGACCGAAAATTCGTCGGATAATTTTTATTACGAAAGTGCCCAGGACAATTTCCCTTTTTTTACTTATCGTCCAACACTCAGCGCCGCAGAGTAGGACTGGTAAATCAAAGTCTTTCGAGTGAGGAGTTTTGAACCCATTTGTTTTGCCAAACCGAAGAAGCATCCAGCGGTTTGCTAGGGTAATTCTTCGTCGGATCTCCACTTGATGTTTGTTTCTAGGTAGGTGAACTCCTTAACTACCTCGAAATTGCTGCTACCAACAGTGACGTTTTGTCCTAGGCGGTGGACAGATGTTGCATTGTTTGTTGATAGCATGTGCTTTGTTTTGTCCTCATTCACTTCAAGACCAACGGACTTCGCCTGTTCTTCAATCGCTGTGAAGGCCTCAATCATAGCTTTTTGGGAGCGACAGTTAATGTCTAGGAGCTTGGAGGATTTATTGAAGATAGTGTTTTCCGTGCTCATATCTGCCTTACGCACTATCTGCTCCAGGACTATGTCGAAGAAGTTAGAACAACAATAAACCAAACACTGAGGCAAATCCTGGAAAAGACCAACGAATTTCAAGTCGAAACCTACCAACTTTTCATCGACTTCAAAAATGCTTATGATATCATCCATTGCCAAGAATTCGGGATCCCAAACAAACTGATCCATCTGTTGATGAACTGGTGCATTTGGTTCATGAAAACAACTCCTCCACGTTTAAAGAGTTCCACAGATAAGCTTGTAATTTTATGCTTTTGGATGGCTCTTTCTTGACTGGTCTCGCTTCTCTTTCGTCATTGGCTCGCTCGACATTATGCACATTCAGCAGCTGTTGGAAGTGCTGCTTGAAAACATCTCAATTCCCTGTTAACATCTGTGGTATTTTGGAGGACGGCGGAGATTCACTCACTCAGGCGCTCACTGTAGTCTCTGGCCTTCTCTGGGGTGCTAGGGCAACCGATGTTGAACTTCTTTCTTTGGGCGGCACGTGTTTTTTTTTGTCATTCGATAATCGATCTCTTAACTTAGCTACCACCAGAAAGTGGCCAGAGTCAACATTTGCTCCTCGGAAAGTGCGCACGATTAAGATGTTGGATGCGTGTCATGTGTCGATTAGCACATGGTCGATTTCATTGGAGGTACGACCATCCGGAGATCGCCAGGTTGCTCTGTAGATCTTTCGTCTTGGAGACCTAGTGCTACTTATAACCGTATGACGAGCTGTAGCAAAGTCGATTAGTCGGAAGCCGTTATATGTTGTAGCTTCGTGAAGGCTGTGCTTTCCAACTAATCCACCAAAGATGTCTTCCTTTCCGTTTTTGACATTGAAGTCTCCGAGTACGATTTTGACGTCGTGCTATGGACAGGCTCCGTAGGCTCTATCCAGGAGGTCGTAAAAGTCCTCCTTGCATGACTCCTCAGCATCATCGGTAGGGGCGTGTGCACAGCACATATAAGACTGATGATGATGGGGGTGAGGGTCATTATCCGAGACTACATGTCTCTCTCATAACTTTAAAGTTTTTTTTTACTGTGGAGTAGTTGTTAGCCATACCATACCATAACTAACCTCCAAATTTGTAGAGCCGTTGTTTAAGTGCTGTTGTTTCTCCGTTTGCACTCGCGCTTAAAAGTCTTGCAAGTTATATCTTGTAATATAACCAGTACCCGGTGGTTACCGCTTGGAGACAAAATAAACCCTTGGTGTGTAGGAAAAGAACAGTATACACCCCCAGATCCTACAACACCCAACCACCTTAAAATTGCTGTTCATAAAACTCGTTGCCATAATTGAAAGTTTTTCTTTTTTAGCCACTACGGCATCGGACCCCAATCGAAAACCTATTACAGCAAGTATAAGGAACTTCTCAAACGAACTTCTGGTCAATTTCGTCAACGATACTTCCCTGCTGGAACAATAGCTGCAAATGACACAACAGTGCAGTACTTTGAATACGGTACTTCGGATTCATCGAAAGAAACTACATCAACCGAAAAGCAATCTTCAGACGAAGACACTGAATACGAAGGTCTGATTTTAGCCTAAAAACAAACAAACAACAAAAACCTAAACCATTAAACTTGGCCATTATTTTCAGAAGACCAATACATCGTTGAGTATTCCTTGGAATACGGCCACTTAAGACTCTCCCAGGCAACACGCCAGCGACTTAAGATACCCGTTCGAGTTGTGCAATTAGATCCAATGAACAATAAATGCTTTGGTGATTCATTTAGTAAATTTCTTCTCAAGGAATTTCTGGGGTAAGCATCAAAATAGCATTTTAACATCAAGGAAAACGAAAATTAATTCCATTGCACGCAGATACGATGATCTATTGATGGCTTCTGTGCGTGTCATTGCCGAGCAGGAGGACAATAAGGGCTACTTAAGAAATGTAATTACAGGCGAACATTATCGTTTTGTTTCGATGTGGTGGGCCGCATGGAGTTCCTATCCAACAGCATTCTGTGTCATGTTGCTATTTGTAAGAAATCTGTTGTTTAATTTTCTGATTGTCTTAATTCTCGTTTGTTTCTTTTTTAAAGACATTTTCGATCTCAATGCTTTTGCGTTTTTCACATCACCAGATTTTTGTTTTCATCGGTAAGTTGAAATTGATTTAATCAAATGATTGTAGTACGATTGATAACTTTTGTTTTGTTTTTCAGTTGATTTGCTTCAAATGCTGGAGTTCAATGTGACTGCAAGATTTCCAATTGCACCTTTACTAACCGTGATTTTGGCACTTGTCGGTAAGTTTTTTTAGTTTTCAAATGTTAGTGTATTCTCCAATCTCCAATTTTAATGCTTGTGTTAACCGACAAAAATAACAAACATCAAATGTTCGTGAACAGGGAAATCCCTCCTGTTCGTTAGTTGTCTTAGTAGTAGTGCAGGACTGCATATCGGAGCTCTATGGATGTGACAGGCTTATAGAGTTCAGTTCTTTTTGTGCATCTGGCCAGGAAAGGCGTCTTCCCGAGTTCGCGAAGAAAAAGATACAGATTCTTATTCGGTCAGGTTTTTCAATAAGAGCGCTACAAAAGTTTTTTTTTTTTTTTAAATAAAACAAAAACGGTTTTGGACATCAGTGAAATTCTTTATTCCTGTGAAAGTACGTTCGAAGCCATTATGTATGGAAGTCGATTCCTTTTGCATGGCCACCACGGGCACGCTTGCAGAATCCAGACGCTGAACCTAATTTTCGACGGTTTTCAACCCTGGGTACGGGTAGGTAGATAGACTAGAAACTGTCCTACTTTCGCGTAGGACACAATTAGCGCTGAATGCGCCGTTTTGATACCATACCTCGTGAGATTCTAAATAGATGTGAAAATGGGTTATGGATGATTCCGCACGTACAGTCCTATATATAGTGTTGTATTATTCTCCTACCCTACGGCCTATTATCTCATAGTGCCATTTAGTGAGGGAGGAATAAGGAGGGGGGCGCTAAAGCCACTTTGTGTTATTGAGGTATGCGATCATATCTTTGATCTTGAATTCTGAGATTTCCTCAATACCGTTGAAGAAATCTTTACCTAAGTAGAGTGCTCTTTTCCTAGCCAAGGCCGGACAATGGCATAGAAAGTGTGGGACTGTTTCTTTTTCATCCTGGTTCTCACAGCTAAGGCAGAAAGAGTAATGTGGTATACCCAATTTAACGGCATGCTCCCCTACAGGCCAATGCCCTGTGCAGGTAGCGACAATCCTGGCTATGTCATGCCTTGGTTTGGAAATTAAATTGATTGATTTTGGTTTGTTATAGGCGGGCCAGATTTTCCTAGATAAAACGCAACTCGTTAAACTAATCCACCTATGATTTGCTTCTGATCTGTATTTGGTCAGGATATAGCCCTTCACAACTCCAAGAGGAGCGACTCTCACTGCCAATGAGTTGTGAAGAGCTGAACCTTGCTTAGCTAGCTCATCTGCCTTCTCATTTCACTCATAGCCCCTATGGCCCGGTATCCAGATTAGAGGGACGCTCATGTCAAGTTGCTTGAGGGCCTCTTTGCATTGCTGGACCGGTTTAGAGGATGATAAAGCTGAATCAATGGCTTTAATAACTGCCTGATTGTCTGTTAGTATAGCTACATTTTGGTTCTGTCGGATATTTTTAAGGATTAGAATACAAAAATCGGGGAGTCTATAGGATTTTGAAATCTTAAGAGATTCACAGAAGACACCTGCACCAACACCGCATTCCATCTTCACCATCCGTGAAGATAGTTGCGCCGAAGTCTTTCGTCACATTGCCTTCCTCCCAGTCGATTCTTGACGGAAGCAAGACTCTAAACTTCTTTGTTTAGGGTAGGGATGCAGTAATCGGTGGTTGTAGAAAGGATGTCTGATGGTATCAAGCTTGTTTGGTTGCAGTGCCCGTAGGATCTGGTTTTCCAGCAGCCTATTTATTTGAGTCTCATGATACTGCAGAACACCTGATATTTAATGAAGAGGTCAATCGGAAGAAGGTCCAGGCTGGCGTTAAGTGCATCCGTTTGACTGGACCTAATTGCCCCTGATATCCCTTCACAAGCTGAAAGCGGGCCACCCAGATATTTAGCACTGGAAGACAATGATAGTTTTTGACCGTTTATACGAGGTAGAGTGAAAGGTCGTACCTTGGTTTTGGTGGTGAAAAGCATCAACTCGGTTTTGTTATTGTTAACACCTTGTCCACAGCTCGCAGAACAGGTGCTTACTTTTTTGAAAGCCATATTAGTGATTTCACTGATCACTCTTGGAAATTTTCCTGAAACTAGAATGACCAAATCATCGGCGTACGCAACCGCTTTCACTCCACTACTCTCGATTTTCACAAGAATGCTGTTCATGACCAAAAGCCATAAAAGAGGAGACAGTACAGAGGACAGCATAAATCGGCCGATACTGCTGCAATTTCATTTTCGATATTCGTACGAAGTTCATCATTCGTCGCTGGCTTGTTGGCATAGAGTCTATGCCATAGAACATAGACTTCACGTAGCCCCTGATCAATACCGCATATTTTGTTTATTGATGAAGCCATTCAGCCAGAAATAAGCCTCATCGCTGAAGGTGATTTTTCGATGAAAATCCGAATCATTTTAAAGTTGTTGCGACGAAACCAAAAATACCGTTTTTAAGATGGTCGGACAAAGGGAAAGGACCGGGTTATTTCTGTCCGACCATATGATTTGGTATCTTCAACGAAATGTCTATATTGACTTCTACTTACTTTTGTGCAATTTAGCCGCCAAAAGGCCCAGTAAAAGTCTGTCCGACCACTGGTTTTGAAAATTTCATGTCATTTACCATAAGATGGTGGCTAATTTTTCCACTCTGCTGATGAGGTAGGTAATCTTACGGTCGCCTCCTCGACTCCTATGCGGACACCATATACATCAACTGTCGCTCCCAAAAACCTGTGATTGAGGCCTTCTCAGAGCGATTGAAGAACAGGCGAAGCTCGTTGGTCTTGAAGTGAATGAGGACAACACAAAGTACAGCTATCAACAAACAACGCAACATCTGTCCACCGCCTAGGACAAAACGTCACTGTTGGTTGCAGCAATTTCGAGGTAGTTAAGGAGTTCACCTACCATGAAACAAACATCAATCCTACAAACGACACCTTAGTGGAGATCCGACGAAGAATTACCCTATCGAACCGCTGGCTGCTTCTACTGTTTGGCCAAACAACTGGATTCAAAACTTCTCCTTCGAGAGACAAAGTGCCTACTATACAAGACATTGATTTCGCCGTAGAGTAGCGGCGTGCTGAACTATAAGTAAAAAAAAAGGAAATGATACTGGTCACTTTCGAAAGAAAAGTTCTTGGATTGATTTTCGGTCCTGTATCCGACGATGATGACTAATAGAGATGAAGGTTCAACTGCGAGCTGTAGGAGCTGTACCAAGATGTGGATGTAGTCCAGAAAGCCAAGAAGACACGACTACATTGGTTCGGCAACATCGATCGAATGGACGACAACGCTCCAGCCAAGAAAGTACATATTCTCTTCGCAGTCCCCAGGTTGGAAACGACCAGGAAAACCGAACCTGCGGTACAAAGACCAAGTTACTGTAGATGCCAGAGCGCTTTTCAACGACTAGAAAACGCATGCGAGGGACCGATTCCGATGGAAGACTGCTGTGTCTCAGGCTGAGATCCTACATGGATTGGGAGCCGGATAAGTAAGTGTACTAGAGATCTGAGAACTGTGGTCTTATGCGGTAAAGAATCCAATCTGTCAAACCTTGTTGATGAGTCTCCTAGGCAGAATCGAAAAGATCATCAAGATAAACACCTGAGCAGGTGGGCTGCGGACAACACTATATATTTCCAGATAACCAGTTCGGGTTCAAGGCCGGACATGACACCATTCATGCCGCCTCTAAGCTCGTTCCTGATATCCAATCTAAGAAATCTAAGAAACAATGCACGGGTGCATTTCTGGTTGATTTGAAAAAGGCTTCTAATAACGTATGTTTTACGGGGCTAAAATGGGGCAAAAGTGAAGTGAAACATCTCGGTATCCGGTTAGATCGATTTTTATATTATACTGACGAACATGTTATGAATTCTGATTTCGCCAGGACCAGAAGAGCCTTTGCTTAGAAAAAGGGTCGATAACCGTTTATGAAACAAGAAAATAAAATTTTTTATCTATCTATCTATCTATCCGTTTATGAAACAAGAGAACATCATTGTAGAATCGCAGTCGCGCGCTGCTGAGGATTTGGGAAGACCACTTCTGTAGACTGTATTCTAGCGACGACGAATAAAATCCAGCGGTTAGGCAAGAGCCGTTCATTTGACACGATGACAGCCAAGAATTCCGTGAACCCGACCTAGAATAAGTGAAAACGGCAATATCATGGCTGAGATCCAACAAAGCCGGTGGAGCAGATGGTCTAGCTGCCGAGCTGTTCAAAGCGGCGGGCGACGATCTAGATAGGTGCGTGCACTAAATCATCTGTAAGATATGGTCGGAAGAATGCATGCCCGATGAATGGAACCTCAGCATTGTTTGTCCGATCCAGAAGAAAATAGATCCTCTTAACTGCGCCAACTACAGAGGAATCAGCCTACTTAACAAAATCTTATCGAACGTAATATATGTGAACGTCTGAAGCCTTTCGTAAATCTGATTGATCCTTATCCATGTGGCTTCAGACCAGGAAAGTCAACCATCCACCAAATTTTCACTTTGCGGAAGATCCTGGAAATAACCTACGAACTCCAAATCGATACCCACCACCTTTTCATCGATTTTAAGCCGATTGTAAGCATCTACAGAGACGAACTGTATAAAGCTATGTCTAGTTTTGGCATCCCTGCAAAGCTCGTTCGCTTGTGCAAAATTACGATGGAGAATTCACGCTGCTACATCAAGGCTGGCATCAAGCGTACGCAATCTTTCGATGTAAAAAAAGGATTCAGATAAGGCGATGCACTGTCATGCGATTTCCTTAACATCATTCTTGAGAAGATAATGCAAAGCTCCACCGTCAACACCAGAGGCATTATTTTGCAAAAGCCTGTTCAACTTCTGGCGTACGCCGATGATATTAATATAATGGAATGTGAGAATTGAGACAGAAGCAGTGAAAATGGGTTTAGCGGTAAATGAGGAGAAGACGAAGTATATGCTGTCTTCGAAAAAGGACACCCAACACCGACGGCTCGGACAGAACGTCACAATAGACGTATACAACTTTGAGGTAGTAGAGGAGTTTGTCTACAGAGATCAGACGAAGAATAACTCTTGCTAATCGATGTTTCTTTGGGCTAAGAAAGCAATTGAGTGGAAAAGCCCTCTCTCGAGCAACTAAGGTAAAACTGTACAAAAGACTTATTATCCCAGTCCTGTTCTATGATGCAGAACTATGGACCCTGACAAAATCGGATGAATGTGCCTTAGGTTGTTTCGAGAGGAAAGTTCTTCGGCCCCGTGTGCATTGATGGGAATGGAGAAGAAGATTCAACAGCGAACTTTACGTGTTGTACAACGACACGGACCTAACCAAGTGGAAGAGGACCTCAATCAACTTGAAGTGCAAAACTCAATACAGCAGAGACCAAACTGGCTGGCGGAGACTGTTGGTTTAGGCTTAAGTAAGTAAGACCGTTCATGGTTGAGCAGTGTGGTTCAACGTTGCTCTTAATTGATTCTGATTTTCTTGGAAGCTGCTACACCTTCTAGCGGTGCCTCTGAGAGGTTCTTGTCAATTTATGGGCATGAACCTGCGGACGTAGGCAGCTTTAGTCTAATGGAATTAACGGATTGAAGCAGGACGTATGATGAAGATCAGAGCGATCCTTAAAAGATACTATATCCAAGGATAGAGTAAAGGAGGAAATTACGATTAACGAATACCGACTGTGGATAAACGTTAAGGAAATTAGACAAACTGCTGCGTGTGTCCCTTGATTGGCTGCTTCATCACTTCGATCAATGTGGATATACCTGACAGAGGGTGAGCGGTGTCCCTCAACCGCCAGCTGGAGAAGCTGCGAAAAGCTAATAAAAGCATAAAGTAATTAAGTATGCAATAAATTAGCGTTGCATAATATCACAGAAAGTATAATAACGTAGGAGTATACACAATGTGATACCCTCACCCAGGCTGTTGGGGTTTAGCCACCTCACTAGTGGGATGGACCTTCGCGGGGATTTGGTTATCTGAGTTTGGCCTCAGCTGCTATTCGTAAATCACAGTTAACGGCTCTTCTTTCGGTACTGAAAGTTGAGTGCAGTTTCCGTGACCGGACAACGGCTCTTCTTTCGGTGAGTGAAAGTTGAGTGCGGTTTTCCGTGGTGTTACATGAGTAGTTAGTCTAGAATCAAACCAAGATGAAAAAGAGCTGGCACTAATTCAATTGTTACTGGTGTGAATCTAGATACAGGGTACTCTACTTCTTTTTTTTTAGAAAGTTGAGGTGTGCTTTTGTATGCTGGTGGATCAT
Organism: Sphaerophoria taeniata; assembly: GCA_943590905.1. Taxonomy (NCBI): domain Eukaryota; kingdom Metazoa; phylum Arthropoda; class Insecta; order Diptera; family Syrphidae; genus Sphaerophoria; species Sphaerophoria taeniata. The sequence goes on from OX016540.1 coordinate 49,978,143, forward strand.
CAGGAAGAGGTTTAGTGTCCTCTTAAATAAAACATAGTGACTCAGCTGATTTCGGTTGGAATTTGTCACGCCGACAGTGTGGATAGGTCATCACCGTGGGATAAGGCTTAATTGCTAGGTGTCCACGTAAAATCTATATTACTTCTGTCTTGGAAGCTGAAAAAAATAGAAAAAGTTCAATTTTGTTTAACTTATAAAAAGTTTTGCAAACAAATGTTCAAATTCAACGCGGAATTAATAAGAAAACGATTTTTTGTTATTGGGTTTGTGTAGATTTTTAATTTAAACTGAAATTTTCTGAAATAAAAAAAAACCCCCATGGAACAGCAAAAAAATAAAATATATATCTGGAATTTCATGATGATGAAAAAATTATCTTTTCATCTGATTAAATATTTCAAATTAAATAATCCATGAAACAAATTAACAACAGGTAGATACATTTTAGTGCCGTCAGCTGTCTCCCTTTAATTCCAATGAAACATTTGTAAATTTGATACAATTAGTGTAAGCTCTTCAAAAATGTCCATCTCCACTTCATTACAAAAAACAAAAACGACTTTATTAATAAAACAATTTACAATTTGTAATCATTTTTTAACGGCATTCCTTTTACAGAAGCAATACAAATAGAATTTTCAGAAATGATAATTCATGCGTGGCTTTTTATTTTGAATTTTGTTATTAAAATTTCCAATAAGCACAACTTATATTCGCACTGATTCAATTTTCAACATAAATTTGCGATTTATTACCTCGATGCATCTAACTCACCCCAACGAACTCATCGCTGGCATCAGTCAATTCAAACGGACGAAATGCATTGGGGGCTGTCCAATCACTCATCGCAATGTGTCGGTTTTTGTGACATGTGTAAGTCGACATAGAAAAGGGTCGAGTAAAATAAATTCAAAAGCAGCGACTATAATAATCAGTTTAATGAAAATATTAGGTGGTGCCAATTAAATCAACGAATTTACACGCTTAATTATTGTAATAATTTATTTTAATTAAAACCATGTGCTAATCAGATTGCGCCTTTGCCCTGCAGATTTTCAATTCTGTCTCTGTTTGAGAGTGTACTGCCGGCCGCGGGAAATGGGGAATGGCGTTATTATTAAAGGCATTCAAATGCAAAGTGCATTAAAAGCGAAGCCTTAAAACTATTTGGGGTACTTTGTTTGATTGAACTAGTCATATGACTTTAACTGATGGAAAAGAAAAAACACACTTGCGGTTGTTATCGTTTGCTTCCAAAGAGAGTTCTATTATATACAAACTGTTTGAGCTTCGTGTCGCTTTTGTCACTCACGCGGCGGTGTGGTGGCGGCGCGCGGTCTCTGCTGCCATCACAATCATCGCCTCCGTCACCATAACCAAAACAAAAAAATTGTCATTCCATCATAGCCATCGTCCACAGCGGCATCGAGCCGTCCACAGCGGCATCGTCCACCGCGGCATCGAGCACAATGAGATCAAACTCAGACGGACAGACTAGATGACAGTCACTCTTCACATAGGTGCATACTTATTTGCATTATGCACACTGTTCTATGATTACGAGTGTATGTGTGGTTAATTTATTATATCTGGAAATAAAGTATAAAATCAAAGCCATTGTGCTATGCAGTGCGTAGTGTTTCTTACCGAAAATCGATTTTATTCAATATGAAATGTGAGCATATACGTGCGTCGCCTTCCGTTTTACACTCTTCGTTGATAAAGTAAGGCCATTTTTAATTCGGAAAAGGGAGCCGAACGGAAACTAATCGAATCTCTCTGAACTGAACGTCATATCATAATCATAATAAAGGGTCTTCCCAGAGGATATCTGAAGTTTGACAGTTGATAGCTGTGGCTACATATGTCAAATTGGGTGTCAAATATTCAGTTTCTTTTGCAAAATCAATAAAAAGACATAGCGTTAAAGAGAGTTCCACATTCGTGCAGTACGGCTGAAAAATTAATCTTTACACAGTACGTCTGAAGTTGAAGTCGATTGTAAAATGATGGACATACCTGGAAGCGCTAGCACCTTTGCTGCGAGCTGCGGACTAGGTGTTAATAGTAACAAAACCGAGTTGATGCTTTTCACCACCAAAACCAAGGTACCACCTTTCACTCTACCTCTGTTAAACGGTCAAAAACTATAATTGTCTTCCAGTTCTAATTATCTGGGCGTAATAATAGACACCAAATTAAACTGGAAGCTTAACATTGAAGATCGGGTGAGGAAGGTGTGTGTCGCCTTCTACGCCTGCAACAAAACCTTCGGCAAAAAGTGGGGCCTGCGGTCAAAAATGATAAAATGGACATACACAGCGGTTTTAACACCGATACTTGTTTATGGTTCCATTGTGTGGTGGCCCGCTCTCAGCAAAGCTTACATAGTAAACAAGCTAAGAAAAGTGCAGAGAAATGCTTGCGTAGGTATATCAGGGGCAATCAGGTCCTGTCCAACGGATGCACTTAACGTCATCCTGGACCTTCTTCCGATTGATCTCTTTATTAAATATCAGGTGTCCTGCAGTATCTTGAGACTCAAAGAAATAGGCTGCTGATAATCTAGATCCTACGGGCTCTGCAACCAAAAAAACCTGATACCATCAGACATCCTATCCACAACCACCGATTACTGCATCCCTACCCTAAAGTCTTGCTCCCGTCAAGAATCGACTGGGAGGAGGGCGATGTGACGAAAGACTTCGACACAACTATCTTCACGGATGGTTCGAAGATGGAATGCGGTGTTGGTGCAGGTGTCTTCTGTGAATCTCTTAAGATTTCAAAATCCTGTAGACTTCCCGATTTTGCCAGTGTATTCCAGGCAGAATTGTTGGCGATAAGGGAAGCTTGTATAACACTTAAAAATATCCGACAGAACCAAAATGTAGCTATACTAACAGACAGTCAAGCAGCTATTAAATCCATTGATTCAGCTTTATCATGCTCTTAACTGGTCCAGCAATGCAAAGAGGCCCTCAAGAAACTTGATATGAGCGTCACTCTAATCTGGATACCGGGCCATAGGGGCTATGAGGGAAATGAGAAGGCAGATTAGCTAGCTAGGCAAGGATCAGCCCTTCACAACTCATTGGCAGTGAGAGTATATGCTCCTCTTGGAGTTGTGAAGGGCAATATCCTAACCAAATACACATCAGAAGCAAATCATAGGTGGATTTGTTTAACGTGTTGCGTTTTATCTAGCAAAATCTGGCCCGCCTATAACAAACCAAAATCAATCAATTTAATTTCCAAACCAAGGCATGACATAGCCAGCATAGGAGCATGCGGCAAAATTGGGTGTACCACATAACTCTTTCTGCCGTAGCTGTGAGAACCAGGATGAGAAAGAAACAGTGGCTTTAGCGCCCCCCCCCCCCCTTATTTCTCCCTCACTAAATGGCACTATGAGGTAATAGGCCGTAGGGTAGGAGAATAATACAACATTATATAGGACTGTACGTGCGGAACATACATCACCCATAACCCATTTTCAAATCTAATTAGAATCTCACGAGGTATGGTATCATCAGCGCTAATTGTGTCCTGCGCGAAGTAGGACAGCCATTTCTGCCTACCTTCTACCTACCATGGTTGACTTGTTTAAAAAGAGGAATACAACTGGCAATTTCACTGTTTTTTGACCGGAACGGTAAAACAGTGACGGGCAAGATACGTTACGACGGTATTCTTATGTCGTAAATCATCCGTCGATTTTTCTGTCACAAACCTGCATGTTACTTACTTACTTACTTATCCGGCTCACAATCCATGAAGGGTCTCAACCTGAGATACTGCAGTCTTCCATCGTGAACGATCCCTCGCATGCACTCTCCAGTCACCGAGACCAAGCGCTCTGGCATCCGCAGTCACTTGGTCCTTGTACCGTAGGTTCGGTCTTCCTTGTCGTCTTGAACCTGGGGGCTGGGATGAGAAGACTCTTGGCTGGAGCGTTGTCGTCCATTCGCTCGATGTGGCCGAGCCAATGTAGTCGTCTTTTCTTGGCCTTCTGGACTACATCCACATCTTGGTACAGCTCATACAGTTCTCGGTTGTATCTTCTTCTCCATTCGCCATCGTCGCATACGGGACCAAAAATCCGTCGAAGAATTTTTCTTTCGAAAGTGCCCAGTATCAATTCCCCTTTTTTACTTATCGTCCAGCACTCGGCGCCGTAGAGTAGGAAAAATCAAAGTTTTGTATAGCAGACACTTTGTCTTCCGAGTGAGGAGTTTTGAACCCAGCTGTTTGGCCAAACCGAAGCAGCAGCGGTTCGCTAGGGTAATTCTTCTTCGGATCTCCACTAAGGTGTCGTTCGTGGGATTGATGTTTGTTCCAAGGTAGGTGAACTCCTTAACTACCTCGAAATTGCTGCTACCAACAGTGACGTTTTGTCCTAGGCGGTGGACAGATGTTGCTTTGTTTGTTGATAACATGTACTTTGTTTTGTCCTCATTCACTTCAAGACCAACTAGTTTCGCCTGTTCTTCAATCGCTGTGAAGGCCTCAAGCACAGCTCTCTTGGATCGACCGATGATGTCTATGTCGTCCGCATAGCCTAGGAGCTGGGTGGATTTGTTGAAGATAGTGCCCTCCGTGCTCACACCTGCCTTGCGCACTATCTGCTCCAGGACTATGTTGAAGAAGTCACATGACAACGCATCTCCTTGTCTAAACCCTGCGCAAGTTTGGAATAACTCGGATGAGCTGTTACCCATTTGCGCACTGCACTGCGTATTGTTTAGCGTCATGCGGCACAGCTGGATCAGTTTGTTCGGGATCCCGAATTCAGACATCGCAATCATAAGCTCTTGGCGGTGGATGCTATCATAAGCAGCTTTAAAGTCGATGAAAAGATGGTGGGTTTCGACTTGAAATTCGTTGGTCTTTTCCAGGATCTGCCTCAGTGTGAATATTTGGTCTATCGTTGTTCTGCCTGGCCTAAAGCCACACTGGTACGTGCCGATTATTGTGTTGCAGAAAGGTTTAAGACGCTCACACAGTACGTTGGATAGGATTTTGTATGCAACATTAAGCAGGGATATGCCACGGTAGTTTTTGCATAACATCGGATCGCCTTTTTTGTAGATGGGGCATATGGAGCTTATCGACCAGTCAGTGGGCATGCATTCTTCCTCCCACACTTTGGTGATGACCTGGTGCATGCAGTTCATCAAAACATCTCCTCCATGTTTAAAGAGTTCCGCGGGTATGCCATCCGACCCTGCGGCCTAGTTATTTTTTAGCTTTTGGATGGCTCTTTCTACCTCTTCTCTGCTGGGGGCTGGGACTGGGTCTTCATTGACTGGTCTTGCTTCTCTTTCGTCATTATCTTGCTCGACATTTTGCGCATTCAGCAGCTGCTGGAAGTGCTGCTTGAAAACATCTACAATTCCCTGTGCTTCGGTGACTAGGTTTCCTTCACTGTTTCGAAGAGCTTGTGTCCCGGTTCTGAAACCAGAAGCTAATTGCTTCGACCTTTTAAAGAAACGCCGGGTGTTGTTCTTGGCCCGAGACTCTTCTAGATCTTTGAGCTGAGAAACTGCGGATGCTCTTTTCTTTCTTCGCAGGGTCTTTTTCTCATTTCTCCTTTTCGTGCTGTACTCTTCCCTTGCTGCTCTTGTTTTCCGTTGCAGCATCTGCAGGCGTGCATTTTCCGTCTCTCTTTTCAATATCACGCACTCATCATCATACCACGGGTTCTTTTTCGGGGGTGGCTGGTAACCTATGGTGGTCTCGGCTACATTTTTTTATGTAGAACTTAATATTCTCTAAAAGATGCCGGTGGCCATGGTTCAGAGGATAGAGTAATTGATTGCTAAGCCGAACGCTAACGGTTCAAGCCCCAGCTTCGGCAGCATTCTTTTTCTACGAAAATCGCCAGCTTATCTGAGGCCACCTGTGCCATAACATGAGACAATACAAATCTAAGTCTCCTCCTCTGAGCCAAGTAGGTTTCTGTTATGTGTGCTTTCTTTCTATGTGTATATCTGTGTTGTTCTGTCCCAGCCGATGGTCTCAGTTGCCAGTGCTGCTATGTGTCTGTAGTTCGTTACATTCATGTGCGAAGTACTGTGAAATGTCAATGTCAATGTCTCTAAAAGATAGTAATTTTTTTAATTATTATAAAAAATAGAAAAAAAACAGAGATACACTTTTTAACCGCACTACGCGAATGTTGAAAGTCTTATCATGTCCGAAATTTCGTATATTGAAGCCAGAACAGTCTGAACCTAACCAATCGATTGTGAGTGTACATTTTAAACAGTCACATACAATTATACATGTACAATTATTTAAGCGTGGATGCGGTCGGTGTTTGTGGATATCCTTGTTTGTTGTTTCAATGGAAAGATACAATTGTTCAATTTAGTATCATGATGCACATACATAGTCTTATATATGTATGTTTGTTGGTATGTTTTCGATGTCACGTGATCACATGTCTGTTATCAGATTTGAGCCCAAACACCGCATTTTGTTCAAGCAAAACCTCTCTTACCTATATTGTGTGTGTGTATGTGTGTGTGTGTGTGTTTTCTGCGTTTATATTGTCGTTTCATTACCCTATGGGAATTTTCGGTTCCATTCATGACGAGAGATGGACAAAGATTCACTTCGAATACGTAATTAGGATGGAAATAATATTTTCGAACAGTTTGATTGAATTTTGGATCTTTGTTTAATTTCATAAATGCATTGTCTGAACAATTGGTTGAATCAAGCCAATGAATGTATGTGTTGATATGAGCGAAGCAAACATTATACTTAATATGCAATGCATTGCCAAAACTGCAGTGGGAGACGGACGTACATCGGTGCGTATACTTATTTTGTTGAATGCTGCGTTTCATTGGGGCATACAATGGATGGCGAGGCGCTCAGTCGGTATAAGAAAACAGGATTCATATCGAGTTTCGGTGAATTTAAAAATGTTATTGATTGGGAAGTTCTTAATGATTATGATGAAAAAGGATCTAGTATTTGGTATCAATTAGAAATATTAAAGGCTTTGAAAAGCCTAGTAAAATAGTTATGTTACAGTCATGAACATACTCAAATTATGTTTTTTGCTAAATAACTATTTGAATTGAAAGTTGTTAAGGCTGAATATTCTGCGTCGGTACTCATCGCAGTTGTGGCAATCAGCTTAGTTGCGGCATCTACTAGCAACTACAGAGAAATGTATGTGAAATATGACACTGACTACAACTCAGTCAGCGTTTTTACTTTTGAAACAAAGTACAAGGTTATATTATATTTGCTCCATGGCAGATTTAATATAGCTCATGATTGAATCGACTCCGGGATCTTTCTTCCTAGCACTCTTAGTCAACTATCATCCGAAAGACTAAGAACGTGCCTGGGACAAAAAGTCAAAGGCACTGACTCAGTTCCCAATTCTCGAGAGCTCACTTGACTATACGATTTAAATCATGATCTTTTCATTTTTGCGAATTATTGACGTTTAAAATTTCTTCTAGCAATGCAACTATCTTCAACCCAATGGTAGCGCGATTCTTCAATTTGATATGTTATTTTATTAGATTTAAACTTGCTAACATAATACATACACTTTTGTTGTTTCATGCTTTGTTTCTTCTTTGGGCTATTACTATTCATATATTTTGTCAACCAATATCTCTTTTTTGGTCACTCAAACTAATGAGAATCAAGGAGAACGAAGCTTTTTAATGCGTTTTGCTATGTATTTAAAATGGGAATCTCCCAAGAAATTTTATTTCCCAAGAAAAATTTCATTCCCAAGAAACATTTGTAGTTATCATGAAACTCCTTCGGAATGATTTTTTCCCAGGGAATAAAAACTATTTTCGGAAATCAATTTCGATTTTTTTTGACAGAAATATTTCTTTTTGATTGATTAATTTTTATTTTTGTCGGACCGATTTTTAATTTTTTTTTTTTGACGCTAATTCTCTCGACTTCACCTCAGCATTCATAAGCATCAACATCAAATCACACAACAGTATCAAAAAATTCCTAATTGGCTCAATATACTTTCCTTCTAACGCTTCCGCTACGCTTCTCACTGCCGAATTAAATAATATAGATAGACTTGCTAGTGACTTTGATGGGGCTATAATTGGAGGGGACCTTAATGCCAGAAGCACTAGTTGGGGAGACCACACACTTAATCATAATGGTAAAACTCTAGAAGCTTGGTTTTACAACACCCATCCCTCGTTGATCAATTTATACACAGACACACCCACTTTTCCTCGTAGTGCATCTTTCCTAGACCAATTCTTAATTTCCAACCATCTGACTAACACGTTAGACCCCAACTTCTCACTTCGTACACTTCATACATTTACAGAACACTGCCCTGTTTTACTGAACATCAATATACGTGACATATCCATCTGTCTACGAGATCACCCAACTTCTCGCTCCTTCAAAAATACAAATTGGGAACACTTCAGGCGACTTCTCGATCTTCGCTTACAAGACTCTTTCCCCCCGGAGTCCTCTTGTCTCTCAAACGAAGCTATAGATAATCACATCCTTCACTTTAATAACTCACTTTTATCCACTCTAGAAGATAATTCTACTTGTTCAAGAGTCTCTTTCAAAAAATATAACAACCTACCCCCAGACATTGAAAACCTCTTTAAAATAAAACACCAGTGGCAAAGACGCCTCAAAAACATTTTTCACAATTCATACAACAGAACAAATGCACACTACAGACAACTTTCAACACAAATATCACTCTTAAATACCATAATTAAAGAGAAAATTAACATTTGGCTTAATAAATCGCTCAGCATCAGACTTTCCAAAATCAAACCGGGACCCTGGGCTTTCAAAGAAGCTTTCAAAATTGTTGGAAACAAAAAAAAAATCTTCCTGCAACAAAGTTTCTTTGAATGACCATACCTTTTGCAACGATGCCAGCATCCTCTCAGTTTTTGAAAACCATTTTAAATCGGTGTATGAAGAAAAGATTCCACTTCACTGCCCTTCTGTCTGTCTCGAAGCATCTACCACTACTAACACTATCTCACACAATATTCCTCAACACATTTTCATTTTTGACACCAACAATTCAGCTCTTAGCCCAACGTCTGACTTTATCTTCACCAATGCCTATGAAGTCAAAGGCATCCTTAAGCTACTTAAACCAAAAAAGTCAACGGGTCCTGACAATATTTCAAATTTTGCTCTGAAAAAACTCTCTGAGTCAGGCATTCAATTCCTAACCATAATTTTCAACCATTGTATAAATAACGCACACTTTCCATCCATCTGGAAAACAGCCAGATTACTTCCCATTATGAAAAAACCTAATAATTATGATGTTAATAATTTCAGACCGATCTCTCTTCTCTCTAACACTGGGAAAATCCTTGAAAAAATTATCTTAATCAAGATTAATTCACCAACTATAAACCCAATCGATCCAATTTCTGATTTCCAATTTGGCTTCCGAAGAGGGCACTCCACCCTCCATGCGCTCCTCAAATTTCAAAATGATGTAGTCCTCAATCTCAGAAACAAAAAAAGCACTGTTGCTTGCTCTCTGGATGTGGAAAAAGCATTTGATAGTGTATGGAGGATGGGTCTGCTCTCCAAACTGTCATCTCTTAACTTTCCACCTCACATCTTAAACATCCTTAACAGTTTTCTAACTGGAAGACTATTCTTTATCCAGATTCAAGACAACAAAGGAAATATCTGTGAATGCAACATAGGGTCCCCCAAGGCTCCATTCTTGGCCCCATTCTCTATAATATATTCCTCCATGATTTTCCCCACCAATTTACAAGAAATGACTTTGTCTCAACTGGCATTTTATACGCCGCACAGTGGCCCGTTTCGGCTTTTTTGGTTCCAAAAATCATAGCTCCTAAACGAGTTGAGATATTTCCACAATTTTTTTTTTATTTTGAAGGTTACACCCAACGCTATGAAATTAGTGAATTTCAAAATAAAAACATTACAGGGTGTTTCGGAAATAGCTGTCAAAAAGCTTAGTTATATTAAGTGAGATAAAAATGATTAAATGTGAATTAAACAAACAAGAAAACTCATTTTCTGGCGTAAAACAAAAGGAATTGACGTTTAACAGTAGCGCAAAAAGTAAAACACCGATTTTAGAGGAACAGTGGCGGAAAAAGTTTTTTTAATATATTTTTTTTTTGTAAATTGACATTAGAATAACAATAAATAACAAATTGAACAGCAAATTATAAAATAAAAAACAGTTAAAATGTGCGTATAAACATTAGATTTCTTGAAAACTATCATCTTGGTCCGTGGTAATATTCAATAAACTCAACATTTCCGGAGAATAAAGTGCTTTCATATCGTTTTGGGTCCTTACGTGCCTCAGAGAAGAAATAAGCGGATCAGATGAGGCTGCAAGCATGTTGTATAAGTCTTCATTCTGCCTTATTTTCGAAACTTTGCAGGTATTTTGATATCTATACCTTTTGTAGTCCTTATTTTTGGACTCCTGGGCTTCTTCAGATAATTCTCCTAGGGGAAGTGATTGATACTCTATAATATCTTGACTGTGAACCAAAATTTTGTGAAGAGTAGGTGTCAGTTGTTTTTCAGGATACTTTTGAGTCAACAGAGCTGCTGTTGCTTTAGTATACTCCCCAAATTTAACTGCGTTCACAACTTCCCTGCAGTTCAAAACATCAAGTATTATTTTCAGCCTGGAAATAACCTCTATGTTTACTCCAGTTATTTGAGCTGTTATCTCCGATTGCTCGAAAAATCTTTTCGAAGTGTTCCTATCATTAGTATTTCCGAATCCCTGCTTTGGTTTGTCTACATCGAGTCCAAGCTGATCACGGAAACACGTTTGTACCCTTTCCTTTCTTCTTTTTTGTGCTTCTTTGATCCCAATCTATGCTCAATCAAACTAGAAATGATAACTTCATTGTGCTAAGTTATCCTTTTATACCTTATATTATTACCTCTACCATTAATTATAATTTCTACCTGTCTACCTAGTCTTTGAAATTGGAATTGTTTAATCCTTATAAAAAAAAACCTTTTTTACCTAAAATTTTATGATATCGAGCAATAAAAAATAAACATTTAATCCGATTAAAAATTAATACCTACATATAATCACTGAACATTTAATCTCCTCAAGTCAAAAGTAACTGCTAATATTTTATTATGGATATAATATAAACCCTTCAATTTAATTTTTTTATTGCCTCCGATTTATATAATATTTATGACATATCGTATTTTAAAATATTTCCGTCATCAAAAACAAAATTGTGGTGAATTCATTCCCCATTTCAGATAATTTTTTGAATTTGAAAAAAAAAATGTTTGTTCGAAAATTCTGGAACACCCTGCAAATGTAATAAATTTAAAACTCATCATATTGTTAGCCGTGAACATTTTCTTCGAAATAAAAAAAAAAGTTGTGGTGATATCTCAACTAGTTCAAAAGTTACAGTAAAAAACATTTTATTAATTTGCCATTGAAAAACCAGAAAATTGAAAAAAAGTGCCTGCCATCGATTAATAAAATCGCTCTAGCTCAGAAGGGCGCAAGTTGGCGCAAATTATTCCTTCAGGATTATATTAAGAAATACTTCAGCTTTCATTATGCGTTGAGCTTTGCTTAATGCTTTTTGAAGCTTTTTTTTCCATGCAATGTAAAGTCAGAAAAAGGTACAAAAAATGGTGTCCCAAAAAAAAAATATATAGACATTTTTTTTTTTGTAATATTTTTTCCAAACATATATTTTACCGTATTTGTTAATTTCAGAAAGAAAAAACAAAAATTCTTTCCCCACATTCGTAATATAGCTTCTCAAAGTCAAGAAAAAGAAAAACAAAATTTTTTGTTATTAAAACTGAAAAAAAAGTTCAACTTTGACCCCCTCTCAAAACCAAACCGTTGGGAAAATTCAAAAAAAAAATCGTTTTCAAGAACTTCAAATATTTGTTAATTCAGCGAAACTACAAATTTTGAATTCTGGAACAACGAAAAAAATGAATTTTGGAATGACTTTAGCCTAAACGGGCCACTGTGCGCCGATGACACCTTAGTGTACACGAGCCATGAATCTCCACTAGTAGCCCTTCGGTTTCTTGAAGAACACCTAGCCCTAATTAACAACTATTATAAGACCTGGGGGATCAAACTTAACATACCAAAATCTGAGGTTATTTGTATTCGAAACGCGAGCGGTAAAGGCCCAGCAGGTGTAGTTACAGAAAGTAAACTCCTATCCCTCAGACTTGACGGTTGCATTATTCCAGCTAAAAATAGGTTAAAATACCTGGGGGTTAACTTTAACAACCTCTTCAAATTCAACCTCCATGCTAAATATACAATTGAAAAATATAGGAAAATCTCGAATGCGTTTATGCCTTTCTTTAGACACAGTGCTCTCAACTCCAAAACAAAGATCCTTTTCTACAAAACCCTAATTAGACCAGTAATGTCCTACGCATTCCCTATTTGGTTCTCTGTTTCGCCCTCGGTAGCTCAAACACTGGAGAAACTTGAAAGAAGAATTCTCAGACTATGTGCTGGGAAAAACTATGAAACAAGAAACAAGAGATATTCTAATTCATTTATTTATAACACCACAAATATCATTCCGTTTCTGAAATACAATTTAATCCTAATGAAAAAAGCCATCTCTAACTTAGCCTACTCTGAAAACGACTTGATCAGACACATATCAGCATCCCAACCGTCTTCATCTTGGATTGACGACAGCGACTTGTCCCCTCTTGGTATCACTTCGCTTGATTTGAATCCCTTGGACTCATCTCTTCCCTTATTCTACTCTGTGGCCACTCCAGGCCAAAATCGTGGCTAATTTTCCTTGAATTGATATTCATTCATTTCACTTATTCAAATTTAAATTTTTAATCCTACTTACTTACCTTAATTCCGATTTACTCTTATCTGATTATCCTAACTATTGATATGTACTAGTAACATAATGTCAACGTTTTATCGTCACTGGTTGGGCAGTGCTTACCTGACTATATTTAAGATTATTCTTAAGTTCATATTAGCCTAGTATTATTTATCCTCATTCGCCAGTGCACTTTGTCATTTAATAATTCTGTAATAATACTTTGGTAACAATATTGTGATAAATTATGTAAATATCTTTGTAATTCCATTTCATTCTCTTCTCTCACTTAACTCACCAAAAGAAAAAAGACAATAATGAGTGAAACAGACACTTTCGTGCCTTATACTTACATGTACATTTTTATATAAACTAGTAGAGCCTTCTTGCTCTAAACTACAAAATCATATGTATTCCCTCACACTAACTCAATACTGGCACAATTCCTCCAATTTTGTATTTAGTTTTAAGTAGTTTTAGTTGTTTGTATATAGTGTATATATTTTGACATTTCGTCATAAAACAGTATCAGAACTCTCTCCCTTGAGCAAGAGCAGTCTTACCATATTTATTGTTAGCCACGAGGCTTTTCTTGTATTAATGTGTAAGCAGGAAATACTTTATAGCCGCAGTTTTCCATCTTCATAGTTAAGTCACCATTGTAAATGATTAAAAAGTCTCAATAAAGAATTCAATTCAATTCAATTCAATTTGCGATGAAGGATTGAAGTAGGAAATATAAAAATGAAATTAGTGATATCGAAGATGGTAACAAACTTGTTCTGGAGAGTTCAATAACTAAGTAAGTCCACATTACAAATGGAAACACCCGCTTCCTTCGCACCACGAACATCCTTTTTGTGAACACTGTTCAAGTCTCTTGCCTTGGTGTCCAAAACATTATCTTGCATAGAAGGGATTATATCTCTAGTTGATCTTTGAAATAGTAACTGTGAAGGTGACTTTCCCGTTGTATATACAATGCGGTGTCACGTTGTACATCAAAGTGAATTTATGCAGTTCTTTGTCTTTCTTATAGTCGGCCCTATTTCCATTGGCTATAATTATGTAGTCACTTTACAATAGATCAATAATTGATATTCTCAACTTCATCATTGGCCTGTGGCTAGTAAGGATGTGAAATGTGATGTTATCAAGTCAATGTTGTATCTATCACAATACCCCTTAAATTCAACACTCACAAACTTCTGAGCATTATCTACTTTTATGTGTTCAGGATATCCCAATCTTCAGAAGATATCTTCTTAAATGCCAAATATGTCTGATGCCACTAATAAATCAATGATCGCAAAAGCGAAACCGCGATTTGATAACGGACACATTGCAACTCATTGCCAGGGGCCGAAAATCATAGGCACTGGTGATAGTACTAGCTGGCCAATCATCTTTTTTCTATAGCTTCCATAATTTCTTGGTCAGTGGCATTTTCTTTCACCACCTCACTCTTCGTAAGCACATGGGGAATCACATTCTCTATTAGTGCACAAAAGTTTTATATTTACAATTTCCGCTTCTTGAATATTGCAAAATCTTGACAAAGAATCTGCTATATTACATTCAGACTGATCGATGTTATATTTTAAGGAATGAAGCTGAAGAACTCATCTTTCGATTCTTCCACTTTTTTTTTTTTAAGTAGGTTAAAATATTGCTTCCAAAAGCTTGTGGTTTATTCAAGCAATTTAATAGTACAAACGTTCTACTCCCTTTTAAAGTCTGTCTATATCTTCTTTCTTACTGCAAAAATAATTTTGCTAGCAATTTCTCCATCAAAATGAATGGGAAAAAACTCCAGAGAAATAACGAGAAATTTCCCATGGGAAAAGTGTTCATGATCGCAATAAATTTCTAGGGGAATTTCGAACATCGTTCACGATACGAATTTTCCGAACGTGGGAAATATTTCCAGAGAACTCTTATTCACGATACAAATTTTCCGAATGTGGGAAATATTTCCAGGGAAATCTCATTCCCGATAGGGCCCAATAAAAAAAATTCACCTAAATCATAATCCGCTCAAAAGAGAGTATCAGTATGGAAAGATAGGGCATTTTCTTATCATTCTGGCTGCAAAAGCTTCCACGTACCTATTTCAAGTAAATACTCCGACAACCGGAGAGTAATTGCTCGATGGCTACCAGAGTTTAAAATGAGTATGTTTGAACAGTTCGAACACATCCAACTTTTTCTTGTGTGCTTGTTCATATTCATTCGATTCATAAATCATTTACTTATAAATTGATTTATAAGTAAAAAGGCTTGTAAGTCAAACCAAGCAAGCAAAAGAAAAACATGTTGATGATAGTGCAGTGTTAAAAAGTTCTGCCCCTTCCCCGCCAATAACCCTAACAACGAACATGGACGCTGCTAACCCTGAGCAATTCCAAAATGTAAACAAAGATCTTAATACCTTAAAAATGCAAAATAAACGCAACAAAAATAATAGAGTTTTTACTGTGGGTGTTGATGGTCCACATAATGATATAAGTGTAGTTACACCCACTAAATGGTTGCATTTGTCAAAATTTGAAACTTCAACCACTGAAAATTCATTAGTTAAATACATTGCTACAAAATTAAACATTACCGAAAATGAGGTTAAGTGCTTCAAACTAGTAAAAAGTGATGTTGACATTTCCACCTTAAAGTATGTTACTTTTAAGGTTGGAATTCCTGCTAATAGACTTGAACTTGCCCTAAATGCTAACAACTGGCCATCGAATGTTTATGTATCAAATTTTATAAATCGTTCAAAAAACCCCGTGAGATCCAAAACAAACCACGTCCCTGTATAACACCTACGTCTACCTCACCCCCGTCGTCGCCTTCAGTTCATCCAACATCACCCGAACCATCATCGTCAGCTAAGGAAGTGCAACAACATATCATTCAGCCATCTCTTCAATCACCAACACCGTTACTATCAGCTCTTCCAACATCTAGAACATCAACGTTAGCTGATAAAGAGCAAAAATCTAACATTCATGCATCTCTTTACACTAAAAGTAATCTGAGTGTTTACTATCAAAATATGGGTGGTTTCTCGTCAAAGGTGAGAGATCTCGCCATTTCTATCGATGCTTCCGATTATGATATATTTGCTTTCACTGAAACCTGGTTGCATGAGCATATTTTGACGGAGGAGCTTTTTGATCTCTCTTCCTTCTCTGTTTTTCGTCTCGATCGGTTTGACATTAACAAAAAGCGTGGAGGTGGTGTATTGGTTGCAGTTCGACGCTCTATTATTTCTTCATCTATTGATCTGGACATCGTGTTCGATGAGAATCGATTAAATATTGAACAATTGTGTATCAGTGTCTCTTTTGCTGGTTTCAAGTTTCTCCTTTTCATCAGTTATATCCCCCCCGGGAGTACATCAGCTGTCTACAAAAAACATTTTGATAATATTGATAGAATTGCCACCTTGCCTGATTATAAACATTTTTATACATGTGTTATTGGTGATTTTAACTTGCCAAACTTAATTTGGTCTGCAAATGATGAATGTAAACTAGTTCCTTTGTCAATAAATTCAGATATTGAAGTTATGTTAATTGATTACCTTTTTTCTTTGAATCTAAATCAAATTAATAGCATTGTCAACTCTATAAATAGACTATTAGACTTAGTATTTATTTCTGATGATCTGAATGTCAATCTTTCTCAATCAATTCCTTTACTTAATAATTCTGAGCACCATACTGCTATAAATTTTTATATATCCAATTACAATTATGAAAATTACAGTTTATATAATACTTCTAATTCACTTGTACGTAAATTCAATTCAAATAACTTGGACATGATTAAATCTCATTTGAATGGTATAAACTGGAAATCTGAATTCCAGAACTATAATTTAGCTGCCAACTTTATTAAATTTAAGAATATTCTGAGTGATACTTTGAACAATTTTGTGCCTTTGGTCCATAAAAAGTTAAAGTCCAGCCCTAAATGGTATAATTATCGACTTAAGAAGCTTAAAAATGCGAAAAATCTTGCGCATAAACGCTATAAAAAATCAGGTACCCTGGTTGACTATACATTTTTTTGTCGTCTGAGGAAAGAATTTGTATTCCTATCAAAATTCCTTTATTGCAACTATGTACAGTCAATCGAGTCAAACTTGAAAACGAATCCAAATCAGTTTTGGAAATATATTAATTCAAAGCGTAAAAGTGTAGGGTTTCCATCAACAATGCATTTTAATACAAAGTCGTCTTCTGAGCCAGATGAAATTGCCAACTTATTTGCCGAGTACTTTCAAAGCATTTATAATTCCACAAGCACAGATGGGGTTGATGATAATTATTTGAAATTACTTCCATCTTTTATAGAATGCTACGACTTCAAAATTAATATTGATGATGTTTTTAAATTATTGCGTGAGCTAGAGCCCAAATATAAACCTGATATTTTAGGTTTCTTTCCCATTGTATTGAGACACTGTGCTGAAAATCTTTCTACTCCTCTGACCGATTTGTTTAATCAATCTTTATCCAGTGGCGTTTTTCTTGATGATTGGAAAATCTCTGTAATAACTCCTATTTTTAAATCTGGCAAAAAAGATGACATAACCAACTATAGACCTATAACTAAACTCTCCATCATTCCAAAAATGTTGGATTGTCTTGTTAAGAATATATTTGTTGATCTCATAAAGGGTCATGTCAGTGATTTTCAGCACGGATTTTGGAAGGGAAGATCGACTATATCGAATTTGGTTGAGTTTACAAATTTTTCTATTAATGCTCTTGAGAGACATAAGCAAACTCATGTTATTTACACTGACTTTACAAAAGCGTTCAGTAGAGTAAACTTAAAAATTCTACTGCAGAAGCTTGAGGCTTATGGAATTCGTGGTGCCCTACTGTGTTGGTTGAAATCATATTTATATGGTCGCAAGCAGTTTGTCGTTGTTGATGACATACGCTCTAAAGAAATACACGTCACTTCAGGTGTTCCAGAAGGGAGTCATTTGGGCCCCCCTATGTTCTTATTGCATGTTAATGATGTACCTGATTTATTGAAATTTTGTAAATGTCTCATATTTGCAGATGATATTAAATTCTTTGCTGTTATTTCAAGTGTTAGTGATCGTCTGCTATTGCAAAATGATCTTAATTCGTTTTGTATATGGTGTAAACAAAATGATCTACAACTCAATGTTGAAAAATGCTGTTCTATGTCCTACAACCGTTGCTTATATCCAATTATTCCATCCTATTCGCTTAACAATGTTCAAATCAAAATTGTTCACGATGTAAAAGATCTTGGTGTTATGTTTGATGAAAAACTCACTTTCCAACTGCATATCAACTACATAATATCCAAAACTAACTCAATGTTAGGGTTCGTGAAAAGAAATTCCTTTGAGTTTACTGATCCTTATACGTTGAAATCATTGTACTGCAGTATTGTTAGACCCTCATTGGAATATGCATGTGTTGTATGGAATCCAACTACTCAAATTGATATCAATAAGATTGAAAGAGTACAGAAGAATTTCTTACGCTTCGCATTAAGAAAATTTTTTGGTAATGCTAACTCTGATATTCATACTTCATATCGGTCCAAATGTCTTTTGTTGGGAATACAATCTCTTGAATCACGCAGGGAGATGTATAGCATAATGTTTGTAAGAGACGTAATGTGTAGTTTTGTTGATTCTTCAAATTTGCTGGCCCTAATTAATATATATGCTCCAACCAGAGGATTAAGATCAAGGCCATTATTGTTTGAAGTTACGCACAGAACTAATTATGGTTTTCGTGAACCGATATGTCATTGTATTAGTTTATTTAATGAAGTATATTATTGTTTAGACATAAGCTTCAACAGAAATGTCTTTAAAAGTTTATTGGTAGCATTTTTAACTCATAAATGTAATAATAATCATTAAGATAAATATTGTACTATAAGTATCTCCAAATCTGTAGATTAATAATCGTAGATAATAATAATAAATAAATAAATAAATAAATAAAAGAAACTCATAAATATTTTTCGTTTTCGATCATTTCAAGTCAAATTGATTCACAAGTAATTTGTTTGCTTGTACTTACTCAAGCATGTTCGAGTCTTCGGGTAAAATTGATTGGATGTTTCAAAATATTTTTTTTTCTCTACGAAGAAAAAAATGAAGGATGCTGGCTTTGTATGGCTTATAGTTGAATGATGTCTTCATTAATTTTATCTTAAGGACCACCCTAGTATATAATATATATATATATATATATATATATATATATATATATATATATATATATAGAAAATACTGATTGACAAAGATTATGTCGTGGGAATACCTGCTTCCGGTTGGTAGAGAATGCAGTTTTGTAAGGATATTGACATTGACATTGACATTTCACAGTACTTCGCACATGAATGTAACGAATTAAAGACACAGCAGCTGGCGACTGAGGCCATCGGCTGGGACAGAACAAGACATTAATACAACAGAAAGAGACGGATAGACACATAGAAAGAAAGCACACATAACAGAATCCTACGTGGCTCAGAGGAGGAGACTAAGATTTGTATTGTCTCATGTTATCGCACAGGTGGCCTCAGATAAGCTGGAGATTTTTGTAGAAAAGAATGCTGCCGAAGCTGGGGCTTGAACTTTATAAGGATATTTTAAATATTGTTAATCTTTTTATTACATAACTGACTGTGGTTTCACAGTTCCATGATGGTCCTTACAGTCTTCGGTTCGGGGTGTATAAGCCTTGGAGGTTTGTTTCACCTTTTTGTAAAACTTTCGAACCTCGTTCCTGTTGTGACATCGCTCTATTTGCTCTCCTTTTTCGCTCGTAGAGCTCACGAGCTACTCGTGTCCTTCTTTGCAGCTTGTATGCCTCTTTTTTAGCTGCACTCGCCGGCACTCATCGTCGTTGTGATGGCCGTGTAAACCCTAGCACTTCAGAGGCGGCATCTCTGAAGGCTGCTTGGCAGTGTTGTTTGGTCAATATATATGTACTCCTAAAAAAAGACGAAATGGTCTGATTATTTTTTGAGAAAATATTACAACAAAAAAACGGTTCTGTAAGGGGTCCCATTTAGGAGCAATAAAAAAATATTTTCTTACATTGTAAACACCAGTGTTCCGAAAAAAACTGTTTGATGATGTTTTAAAAAAAATCGTAGAAACCGTTTTTGAGAAAATTGAAACTTTTGGTTTTTGGCCGAAAAAACTGTAGGTTGGCTACCCTAAATCTTGAAATAAAATACAAAATTCGGCGAAAATTTTGAAGGAAGATTTAATGATTTGCAAAGCAACGACAGTCGGGAAAGCTAGTTTCAATTTTCTTATGTCGTTTTCGATTGGCTCTCCGGAAGCGTCCGGAATCATTCCGAAGCCTTCTGAAAGCGTTTTACTCGCACGAAACTGACAGACAGAACGCTTCTTAGAAGATAAATTCTCTTCTTGATTTCAAATCAGAATCCACTCAAGAAGCACTAATACATGAATAATAAAAAGTCAAAAATAATACTCAATCAGTTTTGTTTTTGTTTTTAATGAGGATTTTTGAAAGAAAAATCAGATATTTGACTTTTGATTTTTCACACAAACACAAAAAAACAGAACTCAGTGGAAGCGATTTGACCTGTTCCATTCGATTTCAGAATGAGTGAATTCTTGAGTGAAACCAATCGAAAACGACATTAGTGCCAAATAAATTTTATTAAAAATTTGAATAAAAGGAAACACATTACTTTTATTCTTCAAAAAGTATTGAAAAATGTATTTTACTCATAACACGTGCTTATGTGCATTTTTCAAAAGATTCTCACTGTTTAAACCTTCCATGAAATTTCATTGATAATTCTTAACCAAAATCAAATAAATCAGTCCAGCCGTTCCCAAGTTTAAGCGAGACTAACGAACAGCAATTAATTTTTAAAGATATTAAGTTTTTCTTACGAATACAATACTTGCCATATATTCTTATGTGTCGAAAGTAAAAAGTGCTTCTCAACTTTGCCGTTCGGAATCGGCTTTAAATTGGAGATCTCCTCAATTCTTCACACGCACTTAGAGAATGGTTGATGAATTTTGAGCGCGCTCGTTTACGAAGCTATTAACCTAATAGAGTTCAAGAATACCTGCCTTTAAAATTCTTTGTGTGACTTGTCGTGATTGTTGGCCATACTTATTATAGACACAGGGTGATTATCAATCGAATCATATTTTTGTTTGGCATTAGTTCTATGATGTCCAAGGATTCCATGAAATCCGTTCAAATTCGGAAGACACGGTTTCGATGTGGCTCCATAAGGAAAAAAAATCATCAAGCTCATCATTTAACGTGTCGAGAAAAATATCCATTTCATTAGAAAAAATGAAAATTATGAACGAATCCTTGCTTTTCAGACTTCTAATTCTGTTAACTGCCAGTTAATTACATTATCGGATACTTCATCCACCCAATAAGTTACTTGACACATTAACTACTAGTTAGCCCTACTCAGATATTGTTAAACGTTATTGTGAATTTCAACAGACGCTTATACTTCAAAATAGACGAAAAAAAGAATTCAAGTAAGATGCAATATGTTCGCTCTTGAAGCTAAAATAGACCTTAACCTTTGGTCTTGTCTATTCTCAGAAGCATTCCGAAAAATTCTTTGTTTGCATGTTTACTCGAGATCCGAGTTTAGTTCGTTGTGAATAAGATAAAACCAGGATTTTCCAGTGGCTGTATAAATTAATAGTGTGCAAAGTAAGTTGATAAAGATGACTGCCAGTCCGCATAAACTCAAATATAAACATGACTAGAATTATAGTCAAAAAACAATAACAACAACAACCGGATAGAAGCGGCAAAGTCAACCATTTCGTATTAGTAGGGCGGGCGAGGGCGCGGGTGGTGATTCTCGCTATGCATTGGCATTGGCTGGCTTGGCTATATGGAAACTTTCAAAGAATATTGCCGGTGAAAATTATAATTTAAAGTCGGTAATTTGTTATTCAAGTTGGATGGGTCCTGCTGTTGCCTGCTGCTGGTGCTGCTAGTGGTAGTCGTGGTGGTTGGTTGCTTCTTTATGTAGATGTTGAGATATTAAAGGACCTTTGTTGCGGAGGAGGACCGGGAAGCCCTGTGATGGTTGCCAAGATGGCTTTTGATGAGAATGAGAATGAGCATGAGAATGAGAATGAGAACAAAGACAACAAAGTATGAATAGAGCCCATTGGCATTCATCCGAGGTGAAAGAATGAGGGTGCGAGAAAAGATCAAAAGCGTGCAGTCAATTTAACTTTGAGCTCACTTTTGCTATTTTACCCAAGTGGATTTGCTTCGTTCGTCACCACCGCGGCCACCAGTAGCCACTATGTCTTTTCTTGCATTTCACCATAAACTCTCTGGAAACCTGGAGTCAGTTGGTTTTCATTGAGAAATGTTTCTTTTATTTTCATTTGGTTTGTTAAGTTAATCTGTGATTTGAAGAAGTATTTTTTTTTTACTTTTGAAAAAGAAGGACAAAAAAGCATTTACCTTTTGGTTAGTTTGATTTCAATGCAAGCTAAAAATACAAAAAAAAAAAATACAAGAAAAATGTTGACGGCACTCGGGGTATAATGTCAAGAGAACATTTAGCCTTGGAAACACTTGACCATAAGCGCAATTGATTTAAAGGCGAGAAAAATTGCATTTTTCTTAACACTGGGTTAGGGGTGATGGATGCGTTGTCTCACAGAATGACTTACATCTGTTTAATTTTAATTGATTGAAGATCAGGAAACTATAAAAACTAAACGACTGAACTGATATTAATGAGACCTTATGAAAAAAAGAGAAAAAAAAATTACCACTTGGATGCCCTAAAAAGGGCTTACCAACAACTTATCAAAATGAAATTGTTTTTCAACAAAAATCGAATCCAATCGAATGCATTCATTAAACTTACCCATGTTTGTCTTTTTATTTAGCCTACCCCTACACCGAGGTTCAAACCAAGTGACACACGTTGAATTTTATTAATTAGAAAGGCAATCAGTTTCTAAAGTAAACGTCTATACGGTTTGAGTAGCTCTAAAAGTTAATTTTTTTTTATTTTTCGAATGGAGAATGTTTGTTGACGTACCACCAGTTGCTTAGTAATTATGTGCGTTGACCAGTTACATAGAAGGCGTAGTGGGTTCGAATCCTAAAATGTTTTTATTCATCTTTTGTGTGTATTGTTTCTTGCGAAGCACTGAAAAAGCTTCCAAGAGTATCAGTTATCTCGAAAACGTTAACTCAGTGTTTCGGAATCGGCATACCTACAAAATGTTGGGTTCCCTCAATTCCTCAAGGAAAATGGGAATTTTAAACTACTACTTTGAATTTTATTTAAAAAAGAAAAGCGCTTGACGCACGCCTCCGCGTTTAGATCGAACAATCTGGAATCTTCATACAATTGAAACTGCTTCTATAGGTTAGGTTAAGCTAAGGGGTTGACAATTGTTGTCGTTACCGTCACACTTAGATCAATGTAAAGCCATTGTGATACCCATGAGTATTGCTACTCAAACTGATAAAAACTTACAAGTTCAGTTAATCAATATATTTAGACGCATTGACGAAGCTCAAGACGTTAGTACCGGGGATACTAGTGAGTTCTTTAAGTCCCCGAAGAAATATTTGCCGAGTAATTTCTTCTTTTAGCGGAAAAGTGCGGGGCAGCGACATAGATGTTTCTTCATCATCTCATTCTCTGCATAGATCATCTGAACAAAGTCTAATAAGATTAGGTACAGTAATTTTGCTTATAAGAGATCAGAGTGTTCTGTTCTTTGTTTGTTTCATATAGCAGTGCATTGAACGTTTTCTTAGTAATTCATCGGCTTTCTCGTTGCTTGGCATACCGCTATGGCCTGAAACCCAGCAGAGTTTAATGTTATGCCGGGTCTCAAAAACGTTTATCAATGTGAATGGTCATATCAGCACGTAGTATCGCCATCATAAAAACCGCTTGGAAGGCACTAATGGAAGCCTGAAGGAGTTGGTTAGTTTGAGAAATTAAAAATAGCATAAAATAGAACTATCAGCATAGACAGCAATTGACAATTCACTGGTGTATGGTATTTTGCGTGCTTGGAGTAGCGGTCTAGAATGGTTTGTGCAAATCAAGTTCGTGTGTTTTATAGTCTGTCGAGCCACTATAACCCTAACTTTATGAAGGATCTGGGCATGCCTTATTGAAATGTTTTTCCAGACTTTAATCTGGCTTAGCCTAACGGCACTTTTAGTCTCAGATTCTTGAATAAAAAGATCAAGAGTTGTTGAGTACAACTTCTATTCCCGCAGCTGGAATGGATCCCATTTAGCCAATATCTAAGACCTATGAACACAAGCCTTTGTACTTTCCTCAAAGTTTTAATATTTGAGCTTTTTGTCGATGTCGTCCTTCCAAACCAGATAACCATTGGTAAGTATTAGTTTAATTATTGCCGAATTCAACCACCAGATAATTTTTGACTTTAAATCCCAGGTTTTCCAGAAAATTTTGCTGCAGGAGTAGAAAACAATCGACGGAGCTTTACTATATCTTTCCTTGGTGTTCAGATTCCTTTTTTTATCTAAACTCAAACCGAGACTAGCCAGCTAACTAAACTATCACTACCTCTGGCAAAAATTCATGTCGATCCTCTGCTCTATGTAAAATTAAAATTAAATTAAATTGAATTACCGGGATAAAAAGTGCTAAATTTGATCCAGATCCGCTCAGTCGTTCTGAAGTTATTGAGCAACAAACATACTCCCATCCATCCAAATATTCACAATTTTGTAATATCTGTCATTTGAACGAAGAATTAATTTGGTTCGTTCTCAATGATTCTCATTATTTCGAGTACCTAACGTAAAATGTCTGCTTTCAAAAAATGGTGTGGCCTAATTCTGGGACATTTCAATATGTTCAAATTCAATCGCTAGTGTTAGATTAAGCGAAATACCGAGGTAACAATCTTTGTGTCTTTCATTAAGCGCTTCCTTACTTCAAATTGAAGTGTGCGCTTTTTTTTTACTATTATTTGTGGAGCATAAAATTAATAGACTGATGACGCCGCCACGCCAGTACAAAGTGGATTTTGTTGCATCTTTATCAGGTTGCATTGGATGATCTTGGGTCTCATGCGGATTGGTGTCGTTCTTAATTCGACAATTTGTGTTCCCTTGCGTACACGTTTATCCAGAGATAAGTCTCGTCGGTAAGAGAGAGGTGCTACATATTTAGATTAAACAATTTTACCATTTGTACATTTTTTCACTATTCCGATCTGTGAGACCGTGCGTCACAGAAATTTAGATGATAGACCTGGGTCATTGGGGTTGTAAAGAACTGGCCGGTGCTATGAGTGCGGATGAAAAAAAAAAATATGAAAACCAAGTACTTTTACCTCTTTTTACCTTTTAATATTGAAATAAAAGAGCTTTTGTTTATTTAATATGTTTGTTTTATTGTCAAGAAACATATACATATTTGCGAAAAACACACAAAGCATTAACAAAATGTTTTGAAAATTCTTCAGTTGAAAAGAAGAAACTGTCTTATGAACTTTAAAGTGAGTATTTACTTACTATAGGATGCTCTCTGACGTCTGACCCGAAAAGTTTTTGGAAATAAATTAATGCGAAGAAGGAATGTGATGTTTATCCAATGAAATTTATTAGCAATAATGTAGCCCTCAACTTAACTTCTGAAATTTGTGAAGAATTTGCAAATAATTTCAGCAAATCTTTTATCGATTCCCCCGCTGTTGTGGATAAAGATTTTTTTTTTCATTAATTATGTGGCTCTCCACAAGTATTGTTTAACAACATCTCAGTAGAGACTGATGACATTATAAACATTCTTTCTCTTCTGAAAGAAGATTTTTTGAGTGGTCCAGATGGTATTCCACCTGTTGTTTTAAAAAAGTGTAAGTCAATTAGCACCTCCCCTCCGTTCTATTTTCGAATTGTCTTTAAAATTAGGAAAATTTCCATCAATTTGGAAAAACGCTTATATTATACCAGTCTATAAGAAGGGAGATAAGGCCAATATCGCCAATTATAGACCAATATCTAAGCTTTCCCGCATTCCTAAGGTGTTCGAACAAGTTATTTGTGACAGTTTGGCATTTCATTGCAGGAACATCATCTGTCACCAACAGCATGGTTTCATGCAGAAACGTTCTACTGTCACAAATCTTCTTGTTTTTATAAATCAATGTGTAAGCACTTTGGAATGTGGTCAGGAAATCGATTGCGTCTATACAGATTTTTCGAAAGCCTTCGACCAACTCTCTCACGCTATCATTAAATTCAAACTAAATGCATATAACTTCCCTCCATTTTTCATCACTTGGATATCCTCATATCTCGAGAATAGGTCTTAAATTCAGGAATTTTATCTCTAAGTCGTTTTTTGCTAATTCGGGAGTTCCTCAGGGTAGCCATCTAGGACTTCTACTTTTTAATTTAGCTATAAACGATGCCCCCTTATGTGTATAATAGCAAAATTCTCATCTTCGCAGATGATATGAAGATTTACAAAAACATCTGTTCACATTCTTCTACAAGATGACATTAATAGTTTTGCATTGTGTGAGAAAAATAGTTTAAATCTAAATCCAATAAAATGTCAAACAATGACCTTTTCAAGGAAACGTGCACCGTCTTCATATGACTACGCTATCTCACAGTACATTCTAACCCGTGTAACTTCCGTAAGCGATCTTGGAGTTTTTTTTACCCCTAAATTAGATTTTTCTGTGCACATTAACAACATCGTGAATAAAGCAAACTCAATGCTTGAATTTATAAAGCGTTGGTCAAAGGAGTTCCGCGATCCAAATATAACCCGCGCTCTATATTATTGCTATGTTCGTTTTCACTTAGAATACGCTTCCCAAGTTTGGTCACCTCATTACAATATTCATATTGAGAGGCTTGAACCTGTTCAACGAAATTTTACTCGTTTTGCCCTCAAAGGTATTCTATGGAGTGATCCTTTGAATGTCCCCTCCTATGAAAACCGTTTACTAACTCTCCAAATGGAAACATTGTCAAGTATACAAAACAACAACGACATAGTATTCTTCCATCAAGTTATTACTGGTGTAACAGATGCACCGGAACTACTTGGCGCTATATCTTTCAACCATCGGGGTGGCGGTTATAATTTTCGTAGGAAGGTACTAGAACCAAAACATCGTACCAAATATGGATTTTATGAGCCCTTGACACGTATGAGTAGGCTTTTAAACTGCAATTCAGACTTGTTTGATTTAAATAAAAGCAAGTATTATTTAGAAATTGCGCAACAGCAAGAATAAATTAAAGTCTTTGCTCAAGACCAGTGTTAAATGTTTTTCTGTTTACTTAATGTTTGTAATTATTAGTTATGCATTAATCTTGTTTTGTTAACTGTCTTGTTTTTGTTTCATCCTTGTGAGTATTTGTTATGTTATGTTTACTTACTAACAACTAACACTGCATTTAGTGATGAGCCGGTGGTATATCATAGTCTACTATTAGTCCAGTCATTTGGTAAAAAAAAGAGGGTTACCTGGAAAGTTTTCCGGGAGTTTTGAAAATTGGTTAATTTATAGATTTGGGTATGCTCTTTTCGAATTTCAACTTTGCCACCTCGTACCCCCGCCGCTCGCGCCGCCATCTTGAAAAAATGGCGCCTAAAAACGGTTTTTTGGGAATATCTCCTTTCCGACGCATTTTACGAAAAAAATATCTTGTACAAAATTAAACTAGAAAAAATTTCCTACAATTTATGTATCAATAATTTTTTTCATAAAATCAATAGTTTTTGGCGTACGAGCGCCACAAAGTATCATTCATCATATTACGAGAAATACCTGCGCTTCAACTGAATAAGCACAAAATTTTTCTGAAGTTTGTTGTCCATTTTTTCCTAACTTTGAACGTTAATGCATCATTTGATGATGCTTACCGATAGCTTATGACGTTGAGAAAACAAATCAAAAAGAATGATTTAAAAAGGACCACTATTTTTTACCTGCCTCTCATGCAAAGCTTTCTAGATTGAAAAACTCATTTTTTTTTGCGTCAACTGAATAAGCACAACTTTTAAAAATGCAAATAAAATCAAACGGAAAGAAATGAACAAAATTTTCTTTAAATATTTTTTTTATTGGTTATTTCTAGTATTGGGTACTACCACCTTTATTCTTTATTACTTCATAAATTCGGGCTGGCATGGAATCGTATAAACTCTTTAAGTAGTCCAGCGAAATTTCTCTCCATGGTAACTTAATGGCTGGAATGAGCGATTCTCTGTCCTCAAACTGACGGCCTGACTCATAGACTTTACGTACCAACCATCCCAATTCATTTTCTATGAGGTTCAGGTCAGGTAAATAGGGCGACCGTTGAAGTAATTTAACATTCTAGTCCTGTATCCCACTTTTGACAGTGCACGACGTTTGGATGGGGTCGTTGTCATATTGGAAAATCCATTTATAGGGTCCAAAAATATCCGAAAATGAAGGAAACTTTCTTTGCAATATTCTTTTGTAGGTAATTGCAGTCGTTTTGTCGTTTAAAACTCAAGCTCAATAGTCCCATAGTAGCTAACTGCTCCCCATATCATAACTCCACCTTCTCGACCATGATGCCGCGCTTAAAATCGTTCTTCTTTTCTCAAATCGTGAAAGTAATAATTAAAACCACCAGGGACATCAAAATTTAAACCCTTCTCATCCGAAAAAACCGCGTTGTGCCACACATTTTTCCAACTCACATCGAGTCTAGAAAATCTTAAACGAATATCTTTTCGTTGCTCGTTTAATGGTGGTTTCTTTTGGAGTTGCAATCATTTTAAATGATCTGCGCTGTTTGGTACTCTGTGGACTGTTGAAACACTTGCAGTTACACCAACTTTTTGTTTAATTTTTACCGCGGAGCCACATGAACTGGAAGCACATCTCAAAATTGCTCGTCGATCAACTTCGAATGTTGCCGTTTTTTACTACCTTTCATGTTTTTCTCGTACAAACTTTGGTTTCTGAGGTACGAATAGACAATACTAAGACTCCGATCAACGTTGGTAGCTATAGCACGCACGGTCAGTCTTTATTCTTTTAACGAATCAACCTTAACTTGTCCTACACTATTAAAGCTTCTGATCTAACCATATTTTTTTTAAATTTTAATTTAACGGCTAAATGCACTAACAGCACTTCAACTTTTGATTTGGTATACCAATTAACTTAAAACTCTCAGAACCAACTAAAATAATGAGAGTGAAAGATCGTGTGCTTATTCAGTTGACGCAAATAAAAACTGAGTTTTTCAATCTGGAAATCTTTGCATGAGAGCCAGGGAAAAAATAGTGGTCTTTTTTTAAATTATTATTTTTGATTTGTTTTCTCAATATCATAAGCTATCGGTAAGCATCGTCAAATGATGCATTAACGTTCAAAGTTAGGAAAAAATGGACAACAAACTTCAGAAAAATTTTGTGCTTATTCAGTTGAAGCGCAGGTATTTCTCGTAATATGACGAATGATACTTTGTGGCGCTCGTACGCCAAAAACTATTGATTTTATGAAAAAAATTATTGATACATAAATTGTAGGAAATTTTTTCTAGTTTAATTTTGTACAAGATATTTTTTTCGTAAAATGCGTCGGAAAGGAGATATTCCCAAAAAAACGTTTTTAGGCGCCATTTTTTCAAGATGGCGGCGCGAGCGGCGGGGGTACGAGGTGGCAAAGTTGAAATTCGAAAAGGGCATACCCAAATCTATAAATTAACCAATTTTCAAAACTCGCGGAAAACTTTCCAGGTAAAACTACCAAATGACTGGACTATATGTTGGCAAACCATTGGTCGTAAGACTGTGCTTGCTATAAGCTCTCTTCGACCAATTCTGATAGTGTAAAAAGAAAAACCCGGTCTGTGAGACTTTGTACGGCCTCACCATTGATAAAAGTCAAATTCACTTCACCAATGGCGTAACCCGCCTGATTTTCAAAAACAAAACTCTATTGTATTGTATTGTATTGTATAAACTTTATTTAATTATTATTCAAAATTAAATTACAAAGTTTTCATGTAGCAAGTAATAAATTATACCAATATTAAATTATAATCAATAAATTAGTGACATTTTATGTTCTTTTTACAAAACAGAGTTAAATGTCACATCATAAAAATTATACTCCTTCAGTGGATAAACAAAATTGAAAACAATAAAAAAACAAAAACAACATTATAGAACATAATCCCATCATCATTCCCCGCTCGTAAATTGTATTTAAAGCCTAGTAACTTACTGCCTGCCTAACAATTTTTTTTTTTTTTTGCAAAAGTAAACCTCCTTTGGCTGCCCTTCATGATAAATGGATACAAAATTTTAATCTTCTCTCTGCGTGTGCAAACTCAATTTATGTTCATTTACACTGTCTAAGACACAGCTGAAACAAATTAAAAACAAAAAAATGAAAAATAAAATTCAAAATGTGTTTGTTTTCTTATATTTAACAAAATATAACGATGGCGATGGTTTCACTTTTTTTTCTCCTTGCTGTGCTCGTCCAGGAACGATTTCAACTTGCGATATGGAAGAATCTTGAGCAATATGATTTCTCAATACGCGCATACCTATGCCAGCAGACAGAGTGTACAAATCCTTCGTAATTTCATTCATTAGAGTTAATTAGATGAGTTCTTGCATAAGCTGTTTTCATACTATAATTACTAGGATTAAAATTGTTATCCAATTAGCCTATATACTTAGCCTATATCCGCATACCGCATCAGAAAGATACAGGGTTCGCATGTTCTTCATCCTTCTAAACAAAGTACATCTTAAATGCTTGAGTGAAGTGCATCCTCATGATGATGATGCTATTCGAGTAGTTTATTATTTTGAGTTGAGGGAAACAATAATTACTTCGTGTTGAAATTATAAATCTGTCTAAAGTGGGTTTCATTGTTTTTCTTTTTAGAAAAAAATTATATTGAAAATTTCTAAAAATCGTCCTTATGTTCTTCATTTCAGGAATGGAAGCCATAATGTCAGAATTCTTCAACGACACCTCCACCGCTTTTTATATAATCTTAATTGTTTGG
This sequence comes from Sphaerophoria taeniata, assembly GCA_943590905.1. Classification (NCBI taxonomy): domain Eukaryota; kingdom Metazoa; phylum Arthropoda; class Insecta; order Diptera; family Syrphidae; genus Sphaerophoria; species Sphaerophoria taeniata. The sequence goes on from OX016540.1 coordinate 50,009,125, forward strand.
ATGGCAGATCAATACGATGCTATTTGTTGCCATACCAGCATCACAAAACGCCACTGGCTTAGGTAAGTACAATTGCAAATTCGAAACAAAACAAAACAAATTGAGAGAATTCAATTGGAACGCGCAACAAAACAGAAAACTTATAAGGCAATTAGAAAATGAAAACAAAGTCCTTCAGAAAGTCTCCAGGTAATAATAATAAATCGCGACTTTTGGAATTTTCAAAGAGAAATATTTGTTTGGCTTTTTGTTTTTTGCGTTGCGCTCTTGTTTGGATCGCGAGTCTCCTTTGCTAATTTTTCGCATAATTGTTTCAATTTGTATATTTAAATCCCTGCTTTTCGACGTTTAAGCATTTTCAACAAGTCTTTCAAGAGATTATTATTATTCCTCTTGAAGGAAGTTGCTTGCGCATTTTCTTATAAGCCAAAGTTTCTTCTTTCAAAATTTCTATGAGAGAGATTTGTATTTTCGTGAGTCTTATTCGTCGTCATTTTCATAATTTTTTTTTTGAGCATTTGCAGGGATTTTAGAGGCAGACAAGAATTCACAATATGTTGTAGTAATTTTTCTCTTCTTGAATTTAAACCTCACGGCAATTAACATTATTAGTTGAGTTCGGAGGATAATTTTATAGACAAGGTGGGAGTGTTTGGTGGGTAGCTTGGATTAAATTTAAATTGTGGGAATTGTCAAGCACTTGATTTTGCTTTTACTAATTGTTTGTCTGTTGTTTTAAGTAGCCAGATTGGTGCTAGGGATAATTCTGAATGCGAAACTTTGTTCCGTTTGCGGTTTGGCTGTGATGTAGGAATAGTTGTCATGGCTTGCTTTGAGTTTGAGAGAATGCACCCATATGCTAGATGGGAACAAGCAAAAAGAAGTTGCAAATAAAAGGTTGACTATCTCCGTTAAAGTATACGCCGAAGTAAAGTTACGAAACTAAAACAGTTAGGTACTATACCTAAACTGTCCTTAAACTTCTGTGAAAGCATGCGCAATGCGCATAGTCTGTTCTTCATTAATAAATAATGGCTCGAAATGTTCCACATCTGAATAATGATTTTTTGATGCCTGCATTTCACTTCCGCTCAAAAACTTACTCTTCCTGTCAGGGAAACTCGAAGAAACACCATTAAAAACTTATTTAATTTTCAGCTTCACAGTTTACACTTCAAACATTTTAAAAATAAATACAGGAATGTCGCTTTTTTGTTCTCGACCCGCAAAGCGAAACTAGAGACAAGCGTCGCTTTTCGCCCATAATATGTATAAGACATTTGCTGACAATTTGTTTTGAAAAAAAGTATTGACAATCTCATTTGACTTTTGCACTTCATTCTTAGGGCGGAATTTAACAAATGTCTTAAATGTCATTAATTTATCTCACTATAATAAAATGGTTGTATGTATTTTTGTTTGAATGTAGTCTCTTGAACGACCCAATGGTTATGCTTGAAATTTTTAGGATAGATATACATAATGGACTCTTCCTAAGTCGAAATTCTCCTTAACTGGAATTTTTTGAGAAGTGTTAATCATTTCCTTCAGTTTTCCATACATATAGCATTTCCGAAGTCGAACTTTCTCAATTAGCCGATTTTTCATTCATAGAAAAATAACAAACAAATACCTACCAATATCTGAGTATTCATCGGTCAAATAAATAAGAGCGTTATTCGTCAGATAAAGTCTATCTGACGATTGAAAAATCCAATATTTTGTTATCTGTCGAATAAACACTATCTGCTTGTTTATCTGACGATTGAAAAATCGGCTCTAAGTCGAATATCTCTCTAACTCGAACAATTTTTTTTTCTTACTTCGATTTTTACTTCCTACATATAGAATACTAGCAGTTGCCCGCGACTTCGTCCGCCTCTCCCTCGTCCACCGGCCAGAGTATCGTCTCGACTTGTGCATCATGCGCGCGTGGGAATTTTGTTCAGAAGTTATTGTAAAATTGCATTGCAGTCAACTCTCCCTAGGTCGTAATTCTCTTGAACTTGAAAAATTTGAGCATTTTTTATGATTCCTTTCAGTTGTTCATACTTAAAGCATTCCCTTGGGTGAACTCTCCCTAATTCTAATCTAATATCTCTCTTACTTCTGCATCGTTTTTTTTTCGTTAAGTAATTTTTTTTTCTTTAAACTGAGTATATTTTTTAGTTAAGAAGTACATATGGTTTAATCACAATAATCTGCACAAATAGTGCAATCAATCACATTCACAAATCAATTGAACTCTCAAAATTCTAATTTGAGCAGTTATTAGGCCAGTTTCACCTAACAACATCTCACTGAGATCTCAATGTCACCTTGACTGAGGCAAAAACATTTGGTGGAACATAATTCTCAGTTATCATTGAGATTTAATGGTTACCTTACTAATTGTTGCTGCACATATGTCAGCCACGTCAAATAGCTGAGTGAGAAATCGAATCCAAAATAATTTCATCTCAGAGATCTCAGAAAAAAATCTCAGTTCTCACATTTCCACAGATTCTTCGCTGCTATTGGTCGCAGCTTAATTTAAAGTAGAATAAAGCCTTTCTCGATTAATGGACTATCCAACACAAAAAGAATTCTACAATTCGAAACAGTAGTTCCTGAGATTACCGCGTTCAAACGAACTTTATATTGTATTGTATTGTATTGTTTGCCGTTTTTTCCACATTTTACACAAATTCTTCGCTCCTATTGGTCGCAGCTAAATTTTATATAGCTTCAAGCCTTCCTTGATATCAACAACATTAAAAAAATTGTTCAATTTCATAAAGCAGTTCCTGAGATAAGCGCGTTAAAACGCAGAAAAATGTATATTTTTTGCCGTTTTTTCCATATTTTCCACAGATTCTTCGCTGCTATTGGTCACAGCTTAATGTTAGATAGCCTAATGTCTAAGTCGATTAAGGCACCATCCAACACAAAAAGAATTATACCATTCGAACCAGTAGTTCCTGAGATTACCGCGTTCAAACAAACAAACTCTTCAGCTTTATATATTAGTGTAGATGTGGCAAGTATTGCCTTCGTAAAACAAATTGAGATTTTGATCAAATATGAAACAACGATGTCGTTTATTTGAATACAATTCTTTCGGCAAAAAGGCAATAGTTTCAATTTTCTCAAAAGCGGCACCTACGATTTTTCTTAAATATCCGCGTAAATTTTTTATCGGAACTGATGTCTTTAATGCAATCAAATTATTTTTGTATTTCTCCAAAACGTTCACTCTCAATTTTTGCAAAAAAAAATTACCGCTCCAAGGATTTTTTTTTGTTTGTTTTTAATTTAAAAAAATCAACAATTTATTAAGCAGGTGGCCATGGCTCAGAGGATAGAGTATTTGATTGCAACCAAACGCTGCGGGTTCAAGTCCCAGCTTAGCTAGCATTCTTTTTCTACGAAAATCGCCAGCTTATCTGAGGCCATCTGTGCGATAAGTTCCCTCCTCTGTGCCCCGTAATTCTATTTCTCTCTCTTGTATTAATGTCTTGTTCCGTCCCAGCCGATGGTCTCAGTCGCCACTTCGCCAGTGCTGCTATGTGTCTGTAGTTCGTTACATTCATGTGCGAAGCTAAGTACTGTGAAGTCAATGTCAATGTCAAACAATTTCTTACGAAATTTCATGGCATCAATTTTTTCAGATAAAATGTGATTTTAAGGTTTACATTTCAATTAAAATTTTTATTTATGAATTTTAAATGTTTTTTGTGAGTTAAATTTTGGAATACAGGAGCAAGTTTGTACGACGCCATCGTGCACATTTTTAGGGTTCCGTACACACCGTGTAAACGAAACCCTTATAACATCACTTCGTTTTCTGTTCATTCGTCTTTCACAAGCGATTTCATTGAATCTGCTAGGCCAATTGAAGTTTTTGAAGAAAGAAGATAAAAAAACACCAAAATTACCATCCCCCCTGATCTCAGAAACTACTGGGCCTAAAATTATGAAAAAAAAACCTGAGAATAGGGCTCAACCTGTAGATTACAGGAAAAATAATGAGAAGTCTGTATTGTTACATATAACACAGATATAACTCAATATTTGGGGTAACTTTTTAATTTTTGACTCACCCTTACAATTTATTTCCTCCAAAACTGTTGTACCAATTGAGTTGAAAGTTGGCCAATAAATCAACTTTTTTAGTAGAAATACAATCATATTTTTAAATGAAATAGTTTTGAAGCTATTTAAGAAAATATGCAAAAACATTAAAAAATAGGGCACCCCCCCCTAATCTCTGGATCTAACATTCTGAAAAAAATTGAGTTATAGGTTAATAGGTCACCGGAAAAATAATAAGAAATCACAGTTATTTATGTAACATAGAAAATTTTTCAATATACTAATTTCCAATTTCATTAAATTTTAAAAACATTTTTTTGAAAAAGTAGTAACCCTATTGATTTCAAATTAATTATAATCATTAAATAATTGCCTGCAATGACAAACATATTGTTTTTGATAATGGGAACTTGATTGTTTTTGTATTTTTAAGACAAATTGTTTTGCAATCATTCAAGAAAACACAACAAAAAGGTCGATAATGCAAAAAAAAAACTAAACTTTACCCCCTCCACACCACCGAAAAGGCTGGGCCTGGAATTTCGAAAAAAAATCAGAAAATAGTTCCATATGTATAGATTACAAATTACGAATATGTATTAGGGTTCCGTATACCCAGGGTGTAAAGGAAACCCTTATAACATCAATTCGTTTTCCGTTCATTCGTCTTTCATAATTTCTTAAAATCTGCTAAACTAGAGGGTCGTTCCGTATCTCGATTGTCGTCAAACGATATCGTTTCCACAATCGACTCGCTTCCAGACGATATCGATTTTTCAGATCGACATTTGCTTTCCGTAACTCGATTATCGTCACAACGAATTTAAACGGTAGCTAATAAGGTATCGTCAAGAACACAAATGTTAAGGGAATTAATTTTTTTATTCAAAACACGGTTGAAATTTATGAAACATTTTGTGTTATATCATTTATTTTATTAAAACAAAATGTTCTCGGCTTTTAAAAGACTTTAAAGTTTAGATTTTTGTCATGAAATGGACTTTATGAATTTTCTTTGAAGTGAAAAAAATATAAAATCGCCCGATTTTTGGGCTTTAATTTTATAAACTTATAACTTTCTTTTCTCCACCATTTGTTTAGAAAATCCAAGAAATATAGTGCTATTACCTTGCAACCATTTTTAAATCTCTATATATATATAAAAATGGAAGTGTGTTTGTTTGTTTGTTTGTTTGTTTGTTTGTATGTCTCTTATAGACTCCGAAATGGCCCAACAGATATTTGTGAAATTATCATGGTTCATACTGTTACATTCAGTGATGATTTCTGTGAAAAAAAAATTGGAAAAACCTCATGGAAAAGTGGGAAAACTGGAAAAACCAAACAAAGGTCGGAAATTAGATATTTTTTGCTTGGAATTTTTTGGTTCAAAATGGGTTTTCGAATGGAAAAATAGAAAGTTCTTGATAAAAAACTCGGAAAACTCATTGGTTTTCAAATGGAAAATTGCATGAAATTGTGGATGCATTGTTTTTCAAATGGAAAACTGGAAAATTTCAAAATGGGTTTTCGAAAGGAACTTGGAAAACTCATTGGTTTACAAAGGGAAACTGCAAAATTTGTGATGGGGAACTGGAAAGCAAGAAAAAGTAAACAAAAAATTGGAAAAATGGAAAATCTCAAAAACACTTTCATATGAAATGCATTAGTTGTCGTAAAATGAGTGGTAAAATGGAAAACTCCAGAAGAGCAAGAAAATCCCAAGTCAAATTTTGAATGGATTTTGGGATGGATTTGACAATGGGAAAATAGAGAATTCGTGATTTTGGTAAATTTTTTTTTAAACACTGATATTTTTAATGTAAAAAAATTATTTTGCTGTATTCCTCCATAACGGTAACTCTCAGAGCAATCATAAAAAATCCTTTTTTCATTCAATATCATGGTCAATGTGTTTTATACGCAACAATTAGGGTCGAGGAACTTGAAAAGTTTACACAACAGCAACATGAGGAGCGAAGTGAAACCGAAATGATTCGCGTTTTACAAATCCGTGCACCGCAGGCAACGGGGCGTATACTTAACATTTTGTTTTGTTTTTTTTGATATCGCTTATTTGTTTAAAGACGGATCCATACATACGAATTAACAAAAAAACAATGCAAACGATAGAGAAAGAGGGTTATCGATTATCGATTGGGGCAGTACGAAGTCTGCAGGGTCAGCTAGTATTAAATAAATGTTTTCAAACGTTAAAGGAAGAGGCAATATCTCGAAAAAATGAATTATTATGTCCGTTGTGTAGACAGATACTTCAAAATACTTCTAATAAAAAAACCTTCTTGATTTATCTTATTTCCAGTTGTGTTTTTTTTTAATTTTGAAATACATAAAGCAAGAATAAAATTATTAATTTTCTTATTTACTATTTTTTTTTTATTTGGGTCTTTTGTCCCACTTTCAAGAAAAAAAAAAATTGGGACTTATGATCCACTTGGGTGGGACTTAAATCCACTTAGGTGGGACATTAGACGAAAGACCCAAAAAAAATTTGGGGCTTATGTCCCTGCGCCTAATTTATCAGTTCTCTATATGTTATTGAGCAACAAAAATACATCGGTCCAAACTTTCACATTTATAATATTAGAGTGATAAATGTGATTAGGTTTACAATTAGTTGAGGACGAAAACCAAAAAAAAAAATGGTTTTGTGCTCATAACTCGGGAACCAAACCTCATAGATGGTTTTGGTTTTCAGTGACTGATAAAGCAAGCAGACCTTTGTTCTCGTGCATCACTTGATAAAGGCTACCTAGGAAAATTGGACATTCGTTATGAAAAAAAAAACATGAATATAACCGTTCTCAGGGCAGCACATACGAGTAGAACTGTGTATATTTTCGCGTTACTTGGTGGTGTGGCTTAGGCGTGATGCTCCAACCCCGTACAGACTTTCACATTTATGTGTAGAGATTCTATACCGATACTGTTTAAAACAATTATATTGTTAAACATGTTGTTGAATGTGAACCCCCTTAAATGAAGAATCAAAGCACTCGAATTTCTACTAGTCAAAATATTATGCAAATGCGGCTGAGACAAAAAATTAAACCGAAGTCCTATTTCTGTTCATTATATAGAATTGATGAAACAGCTTAACAATATCTCTGGCACCACTACTTTCGTTCAAATAACCGCTTTAATATAGAATTTGACAGCTAACTTCAAACAATTAATTTTCATATGATGTATTATTTCGGCTCTGAAGAAGGAGAGCACACATTATTCACCCAGTAACCAAAAACAGCTTATTGTCTCTTGCTATGCTCTTCCATCTGATACGAACTTACATTTTTTTACCCATCCCAAAATACATTTTTATAAAGAGATCACATTAGGTTAGGTTAGGTCAAGGGGCTGACAGTTGATATCGTTACCGTCTCACTTAAATCAATACAGATCCATTGTGATACCCGTGAGTATTGCTACTCAAGCTAATAAAAACCTATGTGTTCAGTTAATCAAGCCATTTGGAGGCATTGATGAAGTTCAAAATGTTAGTAACTGGAGTACAAGATAGTTCTTCTAAGTCCCCGAAAAAATAACTGCCGAGCAATTTCTTCTTTTATAGTAATCGCTTTTATTGCCGCTTGGCTATCAATGTAAAAGGTGATATCAACCCGTGGTATCGCCATCATTAATACCTGTTACTATTAAGCAGCTGTTGTCACTGCCAGGAGCTCTGATTGGAAGACACTACTGTAGTTGGGAAGCCTAAACGAGTTGGTTAACTTGAGAGATTCAGAATATAAGCCTGCACCTACATCAGAATCCATCTTAGAGCCATCTGTATAGATAGCTATTGATCACTCACTGAGGTATGGTATGTTATCAATTCCTCTCTGCTTGGAAAGGCAGCTTGGAATGGTTTGTGAAGAGATCGCATAAGAATTTGCTCACAATGGAATTTCTTTTTTTTCCAAAGACTGCTTGATTAAAATACCTACTTCGCTCGCAAAAGTTATATTGCAATGAAAATTGTCATTGAAACCCTTGAAGGAGCTTGAATGTGTTATGTCCTTAATTGTTTTTAATTTACTCTTAATTAAGTTAAGGAAGACGAATTAGTCTCAATTTCCTTTTAATTTTTTTTTATAAGCAAATTGAAAAACATTTCACTAAAACATGTAGGAAAAACGTCCTTATCTTAAGGAGGCTTCCTTCTTTTCCCAATGGTTAATCTTTTTTAAGGCCCACAATAATATTTTAAAAATTCCTCTCAGAAATCTTCATTAAAACCCAATTACAGTATCCAATAATTCTAATTTTCTTATAATTGAAATTTAATAATTATGTTTTTGAAAGAAATATATAAGAATTACTAGCTTATTTAATTTCGTATATCTGTTTGCATAGAACACACTTAAACCGTTACAGTAACCAGGCAACTACACCCTCTGCAATTCAATATGTATGTGTTTCTTCTTTTTTTTCTTCAATTTGTTAAAACAACAAAAAAGGCATTCCTCAATCTATAATCCCAAATTAGTTAAATTAATTTAAAGCTATCTCAAAGAAAATGACATTCCACCTATATTGAGGCCTAATTAAAGAATAACATTACCTACAATTTGTGTGTCTTCCAATAAAAGTAGGTATCATTCGAAAACATCTCCAAAAAAAACCTAAAAAGCAAGAATTTGCATTTTTTGCCAGCATGAACTTAAAGAACAAACTCATACCATCATCTTTTTTGTTTGGAATTCCAAAAACGCGGGTCTACCAACAATCATTTTTTTCTTTGATGGGCTCACACAACAACAACAACAACAACAAAAAAATGAACAAAATTACTTCCAAACAAAACATTAAGGGGGAAACGAAACGTAATTAAGTAGAATAAAAACATTCAAAACAGCGAAAAGTCGGAAACCAAAATTCGAGTAAGAATACTAATATGTGCGTTGCGTGAAAAGCTCAAGCTCTTCCTTTAAACTTTTTTTTTTTCTTTTCATTTTTATTTGTGTTAACTCTTATACCTGATGTTATTATATGCGGCAGCATCATCAAATTATTCATTTTAATTTATACGCCTTCGCCCTTGTCCTTGGCCTCTACTACCTACCACACAGTTGAGTCGTTCTCATCACCGCCGCACCGCGGCCGCCGTGCGTCGCTGCTACCAAAATCCATACAACAGTCGAGCAATACATCATTTAGAAACCTTTTAAAAAATATCCTAAGCGGGAAAATATACACAAAAAAAAGAAGAGAAAAAAAAACAGGATGCGCCCACTTGCAGCTATGACAACACTCTGGCATCCCCCTTAAATTGACTTGAGCTTTAGATATAAAATACCACAAATATGGCAATCACAGAGGGTGAAAATATACTCACCAACAAAAAAAAGGAATAAATAAAATAACCAAAAAAAAAAAAACAAGAAAACAACAAAATTAGGAAGGGATAATAAAAGGAAGAACCATGTTTTCCTCTGGATTCCTTTGATGTAGTGTGCTGAAAATAGAGAAAAGGAGTCTTTGATTCCAGAGTTCTTATAATGGAAACTGTATAAATGTGTTTGTGTATAAATGTATGATTTTTTTTTGTCGTTCGTATAAGTACACTGCTCTGCTTTGGAGTTTTTCATGGGCTTTTTTTTATTTCATCATCATACACTTGACTGTTGCTTGACTTGACGTGGAGCAATGGTGTACCTTCAAATAAAGTACCAATTCATTCTGGCGGCAGCATCATCATCATCATCATCCTGTTCCTTTTTTGGCTCAGACTAAGGGATTTGCAAGGGCCGGGTTTGGTCTTACTCTCACAGTTAGGCCTTTGCCCAACCACTTAAATGTTTTCACTAAAATGCAATAATATGAACACAATCACCTAAATTTAAAAACACAGTAACGGGATGGATTAACCCCTATTCTGTGGACTAAGAGAAAATTGCTCTTATAGCCGATTTTTCATTCATCGAAAAAAATCTACAAATAACAAACTGGAAAATAAACTTATATGAGTATTCATCGGTCGAATAAATATAAGAGAGTTATTCGTCAAATAAAGTCTATCTGATATCCAATATTTTGTTATCTGTCGAATAAACACTATCTGCTTGTTTATCTGACGATTTAAAAATTGGTTCTTAATAAAATAAAATGTCTCTTAACTGATGCTTACTTACTTATTCTACCATAGAGGGTGGTTGAAGGAATAACACAAATGTCAAAAAAACTGTTCTTTGTTAGTTCATAAGATGGCGCCACAATCGATTGTCTTGTGTATAGCGAAGACAACAACAAATCGATTGGCAAGTATCAACAACAACAACAAATCCCAAAGAACATGTTTGGTCACTTTAATTTACAAATAATTTAAATTAATGAGAAATTTTAACCCATAGATTTACTCTTATTTTATGGGTTAGATAAACTGTTGAATAAGAGTGGAATAGCTCTTAGCTGAAGACATCTACTGCTCATGTGTTGCGGCTTTATTTGAAAGAAAACATATGGTGTACTCATATTGGAACACGTCTTGTTTATATTGAGTCTCACGCTATTGACTGCCACATTCTCCTCTGGGCGCATAACAGCCCTGTGTCAAAATAACCCATTTCGGCTTAATGTCCGTCTGTGTATCTAAATAGGAAATGAAGTCGAAGATTTAACTAAGCACTTGACGGGTTGTATAGTAACATCGTTCTTGCCGGAAGAGAGAGCGATCAAACTAGATTGCTTCGACATGAAAAGTCTTCCAACTTTTACCAATAAGGTGTGATTAACTGGAGACAGCTAGTTAAGCGCCAAGTTCGCTTGAGTTGCTAGTTCCAAGTTCTAGCAAGACTCTAGCGTCACCTTACGTAAGTAAGTTATTTAAGGTTAGGTCCGATCCGGTCCTGTATCCAAAACTGTCATGCGAACAACTTACACTTGTATACCGAATATCTACATACCTATACGTATGCTGCTCTCGAACTTCAACTTATGTTTTCAGCAAATAAGTATTGTGTGACAAAACAAATTATATAGGATGTTGATTTTTACGGATGCTTCCTGGTCCTGGCTCTCTTATGTATGAGAGGTGGTGCTGGTTGTCGGGGAAACACATCATTATTTTCTTAATCAGCTATCTGTTGTTGTTTTTTTTTTTTTTTGATCGTCTCCTATTTTTTTCCCTGTCAAACTCCAGTGTGGAACTTGTTTTCAATAATAGCTTGGCATTGCATTTCGATAAAAAAGAATTTTTTTTTTGTTCTGAACTGTTGCCATTCAGTGGTTCCCAAATTTATGCGAACAATTCAAATTTTTAATAAATTTTTCACTGCCGCAATGAAGCGTTATTGCTTTCGTGGTTATTTCCCTTTTTTTTTAATGGGAAGATGTATTTCGACTTGAATGGAGAATTTGTCACAATTACCAGGCCTCTGGTGTTGACGTGGGAGTTCTGCACTATACGTTCCAATATGATGTTAAGGAAGTCGCATGACAGTGCATCACCTTGTCTAAAGGCGTCGGTGAGGTCTTAACCGACTTTAATGGAGCAGCGCGAGTTCTCCATTGTCATCCTGCTTAGGCGAATGAGTTTTGTAGGGATGCCAAAACTGGACATGGCTTTTTACAGTTCTTCTCTATAGATGCTGTCATACGCGGCCTTAAAATCGATAAAAAAGATGGTAGGTGTCGATTTAGAGTTCTTGAGTTTTTTCCAGGACCTGCCGTAATATGAAAATTTGCTGTTTTCGAATTATCGATTCAGAATCAGCTTGGCAGTCGAAAGTACCTAGTGTCTTCTTATGATTTGAAACCTTGGTATTTTGAAATCCCATGCAAGCTTTTCTTCGTAAGAATTCAAAACTCTATCACCAACCGGCCAGTAGTTCCATGTTTTATCGACTGTCACGAAACAACGACGAACAAACTCCTTTGGATTACGTTTAAACAGCATCAAACACTGTGGTCAGGCGTTATCAACAGGCAAAACGAGATCATAGAATTTTTTTTTTCTGCGTGCTTGCCGTTTTCGAGGCACCTGGACGTGGCTTATCAAAAACCAACGTTGACCAAGTTGGAAATCGTTAAACCAATTTCTTACCGTCGCGTCGCTATCAAAAGAAAAGTTACCGCACACAGTATACAAACGCTCTTTGACTTCGGTGTTCGGTTCCCCTTCCAAGAACAAGCAGCGAATCATCGACCGATATTTTCCATTTTTCTAAATTTCGCAGAAATTCCCGGTTCCATTAGCGGTCAAAATTTCTACATTAGCCGTTTACGAGAATATATTAAACGAGAGTAAGTACTTATATCGGACCACCCTCGTCAAGTACAAGAAAATATGTAAAATGAATAAAAAAAAGTACAATAATTATTATGTCACGTGCTTGTCAACAAAATACCTATTACTTGTCTATTGTATCATGTTTTCTTTTTCTATTTTCTTTGTAATGCTTGTGATTTGCTCACAGCAAGAGCCTATGCAACAACAATGACGTCCAGTCTAAAACGAAAGAAGAGAAAAAATAATCCCAACTGGAATCGACAGTTTTAATCTCATGTTGGATAAAAAAAATAACACAAAAAAAGATGGAAACATTAAATGAATATTCATCTTCATTGTTTCCCTTCATTGGCTTCTGTGTATTATTTTTTTTTTCTTTTTCCTGGGGGAGAGAATGTCTGCTTCGAACAGACTTGTAATACACTTAAATGTTTGAAATGTTGAAAAATATCAAATTTTGAAAAAACCGAAGTTTAAAACCTCGAACTGAAATTCGAATTTGAAAAAAAAAGGCATAACATCAAGAAAGCAAACTCTAACTCTCTGTGAAAATCCATGTAAAGTCTTTTGGACCAATGGACTTGACAACTTTTTTTTAAAATAAAACTTGAACAATATCAAAAACTTTACTAACGACTTGAAGTACAATTAAAACATTTATGAATGAAATTTGACTTCGTTCATATAGACATGGCGAGCTCGCTCAGTGGTTGATTTGTTGGACACTATTTGCTTTGACTATGATAACCAACAATTGCGTAAACCCGATCTAGACGAAGTTTAATCGGTTGAAATCCAATAAAGCCGCTGGGGCAAATTATCTATTCCAAGCAGCAGGGGACGATCTTAGAAAGGAGCATGCACCAAATCAGCTGTAAAATATAGTCGAAAGAATGCTTGAAGTGGAACATCAGCATTGTTTGCCCGATCCTGAAGAAGGGAGATCCTCGAGTTAAGATCTTAACTGTGCTAACTATGTTAACGTCATAAGCAATTTGTCAAAAATCTAGTTGTTGCTTATTAATGTGGCTTCAGACCAGGAAAGTCAACCATCGAAAAAAATTTCACTTTGGAAAAGTCCTATAACTCCAAATCGAAACCCACCACCTTTTTATCGATTTTAAGGCTGCGTATGACGTCATCTAAATTCATCCTTGGCATCCCTGCCAAACTTGTTCGCTTTTGCAAAATGACGATGGAGAACTCACGCTGCGCAACGAGCTTACGGAATCTTTTGATGTCAAAAGAGGATTCATACAAGGCGAGCACTGTTATGTGATTTCTTTAACATCATTCTTGGGAAAATAGAAAAACTCCACCGTCAACACCAAAGATACTATCTTCCGAAATTCTGTTCAACTTCTCGCGAACGCCGATAATATTTAAAATAATGGGAAAAACACAGTGGTGCCTTTGTGAGAATTGAGACAAAAGTGGCGAAAAAGAGGTTTAGCGGTAAATAAGAGCAAAACAAAGTATATGCTGTCTTTAAAAAGGACACCTAACACCGTCATCGGCTTGGACAGAACTTCATAATAGACGCATATAACTTCGAGGTAGTAGGTGGACAAACACCTAGGCTCCGGTCAATAACACCAGCGCCAGCAGCGCCGAGATCATCCGAAAAATAACTGTTGCTAATCGCTGTCTCTTTGGACTAAGAGAGCAAGTGGTAAAGCTCTCTCTCAATCTCGATAACGTAAAATTATACAAGTTTATGGTGCAGAACCATGGACACTGGCAAATCGGATGAAAGTACCTTAGGCTGTTTCGGGAGGAAAGTTCTTCGGGTTTTATATGGCCCCGTGTGCAACGCAACGATGGAGAGGAAAGTTCAACAGCGAGCTTTACGGATTGTAAGACGACACGGAACTAGCCAAAACCCCAGGAGAATCCATCGACTCGGATGGCTTGGTCATACTATAGAGCGGATGAACGGCCCGAAAAGCCTTCGACAACATTCCCAAAAGGGACGATGAAGTAGAAGAAGACCGCGATTCAGGTGGCGCACCCAAGTGGAAAAGGACTTCAATCAACTTGGAGTGCAAAACTGGAGACAGTTAGCTAGGGACCGGACTGGCTGGCAAAGACTGTTTGTTGTGGACCAAGTTCGCAATGGACTATAGCGCCACTTTAGTTAAGTAAATAGTCCTCACATTCCGGCCGAAACGACCGCTATTTGGCGTTCAACGTTAGCTCTGAGTTCTTAGACCATGCGTCGTCGTCGTGGTCGGCTTGTTGACATAGACCAATGACAAATGACTTAACGTAGCCCAAAATAAAATTGAATAATTAGGCTTATATAGGAACATCTGAAATACTTCAGCGATTTTTTACAAAAATCCTTTTTGTCTTTGATACATCATGGTATTTTTTTTATTTCACATACAATTTTCGAATAAAAGCAACAACTAGGAACTGTTACCGTTATCTTGATAGTGAGGAACTAAAGAACATAAGACAGGCAGAAATGATGTACCCGAAGTCAAATTGTAGTAGCAATACCCAGTAACAGCCTATGTATGTCGAAAGAATACTTTAACACTAATCATCAGTATTTTGGGCAATTTAACGATATTTCTTTTTGTAGTTTAAAGTATTTAATTTTCATTGTATTTTCTATGCAACGTATCTACTTTTCTAAGCATTCAGGTGTCCCAGTCAACCAAGAAATGTCTCGAATTTATTCTGTAAGCTCATTTAAACCTAAAACAACAGCCGCTTAGATAAGGGAATTTTCCCACCACCTGAAACATTAATAAGGAAAACAATTTTTCTCATAATTTCTAATCAAGTTCCTTAAACACTCAATGCCCTCTCCATGACAACTCTCCTCTTCCCTTTGCGTTTTTTTACTTATATAAAAAAGTGAAATGTATACGAGAACCAAGCCAAGGCTACACATTTTCGTCAATAAATAGACCAACATTGTATTGATACATCCATGATGCAATGTCAATTTCACGTAATTTCAGTAGAAACTTAATTAAGCTCTACCGACCCCAAGAGATCTATCCAGCTCTACATCCACAATACAAAGACATAGGAAAGAATAGGACACAGTGACGGTGCGGCGGGGGCAGTGGCGGCGGGTGGATCCGCCAACAGCGATGAAGAATGCGAACAAGTTTAGAGGAGCAGCCCCTTACCCAACCGCTACGACAGTCACTTTTAATATGTTTACACTTCGGGCGCGCCCCAGAGTTGACTTTGGGGCTTGAGCACAATTGAGAGACGCTCCAAGAGCCAACAACAGTCAATTAGATTTCGACGGTAATGGTGGAACGGTGGGTAGGTGCGGTTTCCAGTGCTTGTTCAAACTTCAAACTGTAGGTATTTCAAAAGGATTAGACTATACCGCTTGTTGAATGTATATTATTATCGGCAGGGGTATCGGCATCTGCGATATATGTGTGTTAAGTTACACACAAGTTGAAAATCGTTCCATTATCGTTTGTGGTTTCGACGGACAAAGTCTGTATACGGACGGATTCGTTGGTGAATGTGTTAAGGTGGGTAAAGGTATTCTTGATTTTACTTCAGGAAAAAAAAGAATATTTGCTCATTTTGTGGGGGGGGGGGGGTTGCGGATGAAATGCTGGAATAACCTATAGCAGGAAAGTTATAAGAAATTGTGTGTGTGTAAATAAAGGACATATACTTTTTTGTTTGCACAAATTCGGGGTATTGTCGGCTGCGCCTGGATTGAATGACCCCGATTTGGGAATACAAAAAAAAAAACTTTTTGACCATAGTAATTGCCCACCTTAATTTAACACCATAATTCACATTGATGTTCGGCAATTCTGGCAAAATTAATTTTTATAACAAATACCCTTCCCATTGAGTTCGGTTCTCCGCGTGGTTTATCGATTGCCATTGCCATTAATTTTAGGAAAAGTTTTCCACTATTATTTGGGTTTTATATTATTTTGGATTCATTTTTCTCAATTATTGCTAGAAGGCGAATCTAGTAAATTTATTTAATTTGGTTGAATTAAATTTAACAAAATTTGTTTCCTATAGAAAGCAAATAGATTCATCAGACTAACATTTTTTTGTTCTATATTTTCATCCAGCGTATATTTAGTAATAATATTTATGATGTTAAATTTATTTATTTATTAAAAATAATATTTGGAACTCACGTGATTATGCCTTACTGGTCAAAGCTTCGGATTTTTATTGAGGTTCAAAGCAAAGCTCGGCCCCTATTATATTAGCAAAAGTATGCTTTGTGTTATCGTGTTTCGTTTCCGGAAATGTGCATCAGCTCCTAGGACTAGGGACTCGACTCTGCTTCGGCATGTGTTTTTCAAGGTCGCCCTCTGTTTCTCTCTCGACCCTTGTTGCCGTTTGATAGATATTCATGATGAGAGAATATGCATGTAAGAGTTTCTACCTGTCTAATTTGTTATGCAGTATATCGCCTATCATCAGCAGTGGTTTGGTTTACAAAAGCAGTTATTCATTCTGATATGCTTCTCTTCCGTTAAGCAATCCAGATAAATTCTCTATTGACGCTGTCAAAAATATTTTTAAAATCAATGAAAAACTGGTGATCGTGGTGATGTAATCCAAGCTAGCATCTTCAGCTTCAAGTGTAGCTTATGCCTTCTCTGTATTCCTTGAAATGGTCAAGAAAAGTTAAAGCTGACATTTCGGAAATGGTTTTTTTTTTTTTTAGTTCGCTATGCTCATTTTTTTTAGTGAATGTCAGAGTTACTTGATGTTAATGTTGGAGGAGCCGTGAAATATAGTATATGGCAATAAAATAGAATAGACTTTATTTCCGTTTGAAATAATATTTATCTTTTTTTTCCATTTTGTGTTAATGCTGCTTATCTTATGACGCGATTTATTTGCCTTCTCTCTTTACTTAATTTCTTTATAGTCTTGAAAGTCCCATTAACTTGTTCTCTTAAAATTGCCAAATCTTAAATTTTGTTGTACTTGAATTAGTCTCTTTCCCGCACTATTCCCTTTTTTCTTGGTTCGATCATGTAACGGTTGTAATATCAGTTTTACTTCTCAAATTTGTCTGGTTCTAACCTAGCGCCTTCTGCTTTATTTCACGGCACCGTCGTTGGATCCGCTTCAAGACGACGATTTTTCTTTGTTCATCTGTCTGTGTTCGCATCTACGCATGCCCTTAAAGACAATCGACAATTTCTTAAGTTCACTTGCTGACCCGACAGACTTCGTAATGCCTCAATCAATAAATAAAAGACTTTTGTACCCAGCTGCACTAGCCGCTACCCTCTGCCCTCTACCCTCTACCCCCTACCCACTACCTGCTACCCGTTATCCAGCTATCTCGCTGCCCATATTTCTTAGTGCCAGAAATATTATAGAAAAAAAATGGTTCGAAAAATTCAAAAAAATTGTTTGGATGAGCAACCCTTAAAAAAAAAATTAGTTATAAACATATTCTCATACCTACTGAACACACATATAAAATGTCATCAAAATCGGTCGAGCCGTTTCAGAGAAGTGAAAAGACACGAGAATTAAGATATAGGGAGCGTTCAAGTATTACGTAACGCAATTTTTAATGATTTTTGACCACCCCCTCTCCCCTTGTAACGCACCGCAACGTTTATCTGTACCTCCCCTCCCCCCCTCTCAACGTTACGTAACACTGAAGTGAGTATATTTATTCTTGTCGAAAGAAGTTATATTATAGTTTTTATCCTTTGTATAGTTTAAATTCCTTTTAGAGCAGATTTTTCAATCGTCAGATAAACAAGCAGATAGTGTTTATTCGACAAACAACAAAATATTGGATTTTTCAATTGTCAGATAGACTTTATCTGAAGAAAAACGCTCTAATTTATTCGACCGATGAATACTCAGATAAGTTTATTTGCCAGTTTGTTATTTTTATTTTTGTTCGATGATTGAAAAATCGGCTCTTAATCTCTATATATATAAAAATGGAAGTGTGTTTGTTTGTTTGTTTGTTTGTTTGTTTGTATGTCTCTTATAGACTCCGAAATGGCCCAACAGATATTTGTGAAATTTTCATGGTTCATACTGTTAGATTCAGTGATGATTTCTGTGAATAAAAAAATTGGAAAAAC
Organism: Sphaerophoria taeniata; assembly: GCA_943590905.1. Classification (NCBI taxonomy): domain Eukaryota; kingdom Metazoa; phylum Arthropoda; class Insecta; order Diptera; family Syrphidae; genus Sphaerophoria; species Sphaerophoria taeniata. The sequence goes on from OX016540.1 coordinate 50,027,533, forward strand.
CTCATGGAAGAGTGGGAAAACTGGAAAAACCAAACAAAGGTCGGAAATTAGATATTTTTTGCTTGGAATTTTTTGGTTTTCGAATGGAAAAATAGAAAGTTCTTGATGAAAAACTCGGAAAACTCATTGGTTTTCAAATGGAAAATTGCATGAAATTGTGGATGCATTGATTTTCAAATGGAAAACTGGAAAATTTCAAATGGAAAACTGGAAAATTTCAAAATGGGTTTTCGAATGAGACTCGGAAAACTCATTGGTTTTCAAAGGGAAAATTGCATGTAATTGAAGATGCATTGGTATTCAAATGGAAAACTGGAAAATTTCAAAATGGGAAAGGAACTCGGAAAACTCATTGGTTTACAAAGGGAAACTGGAAAATTTGTGATGGGGAACTGGAAAGCAAGAAAAAGTAAACAAAAAATTGGAAAAATGGAAAATTTGAAATGCAAACAAAAAAAACTGGCTAAACAAAAATCTCAAAAACACTCTTTCATATGAAATGCATTAGTTGTGGTAAAATGAGTGGTAAAATGGAAAACTCTAGAAGAGCAAGAAAATCCCAAGTCAAATTTTGAATGGATTTTAAACAATGGGAAAATAGAGAATTCGTGATTTTGGTAATTTTTTTTTTGAAACACTGATATTTTTAATGTAAAAAAATTATTTTGCTGTATTGCTCCATAACGGTAACTCTCAGAGCAATCATAAAAAATCCTTTTTTCATTCAATATCATGGTCAATGTGTTTTATACGCAACAATTAGGGTCAAAGAACTCGAAATGTTTACACAACAGCAACATGAAGAGCGAAGTGAAACCGAAATGATTCGCGTTTTACAAATCCGTGCACCGCAGGCAACGCGTATACTTACCATTTTGTTTTGTTTTTTTGATATCGTTTATTTGTTTAAAGACGGATCCATACATACGAATTAACAAAAAAACAATGCAAACGATAGAGGAAGAGGGTTATCGATTATCGATTGAGGCAGTACGAAGTCTGCAGGGTCAGCTAGTAATAAATAAAATAAAAGATTTTTAATCCGCAACACCTGCGTATTTTGTTTATTTCTTTTATAAATTACTATTCTGTTGTCCACGGGTTTGCTAGCCACTCGGATTCTTTCATCACTGGCACCTGAATTGCGGACGAAGACGGTTCTGGAATTCCTAAGCCACTTGCATCAACTTTGTCTTCGTAGAGCCACTCAGCATCCCCAGACGATGTTTCGTAATGACGCACAATAGGGTGTCCCGTCGATGTATGAGACAAAATTTTTTTCGAGCTACACTATCAAAAGGGGTATCAAAATTTGCGTAATTTTACACAGATAAAGAAAACGTCAAAAAAACTGAAAGAACATGTTATCTTGGGGGTAGTACCGGGCTTTGAAGATTTTTAAATTTCATGTTTTTACATACTTTAACCGTTTGAATAAAACTATAAAAAAATTAAGTTTTAAACGTATTTTATTATTAATATTATTTAAACAAATCACATAAAAACAAAATAAGCAAGAAATAATTTTTAATTAATGACATAACCTTAGAATTTAAACTTATTTTTAGCTTTTTTTATTCTTCGCAATGCCAGCTCCCGAATGTGGTCCCTTTCATCAAACAACATACTGATAAGCAGGTTTTCTGGATGTGCAAAATAAGCATTTCTTTCTATAACAGAATCCACAACACATCTCAAATTTTCGGGTAAATATCGAGAGTACATAATTAATTGGAAAATATGTTTGGCTCCATCCTTAAAAGACGCCTGTCGCTTGATTCGGAACCAAATTGGAGCGTATACTTTGACGACGTAGTTGACAAGCAATAGCAAATTCTCGGATGGACGAAGAGTACTAACATAAAGTCTCAGTATGCGATTAGCTGAAGTAAGCCATCTCGAGTGGGCCATTTTTCCAGGTTGACGATTTGCCAGCTCAAGAGAACAGAAACCAGTAGATACAGCTTGACATATCTGATAAAGATATTTTTGATCCGTACTAAGTTCATCAACCACATTTTTCGGCAAGTCAGGCATATTACCAGCCACAAATGGTGAATGAAAAACCTCTACGTTTCCTCAATAAACCACATATGTGGTTTTTCCCATATTTGTCCACAAAACGCCCACTTTTCATTTTTTCAAATCCTTGCGCTTTAAATCCGACTTTATTACCGGATTGAATTTTATATTTGAATTATAAATTTGAAACCGCTGGAAACGTATTGTTGCATGCAAATCAAAACGTCAACTATGTTCTAAACCTAATAAGATGAAAAAGTTAATATTTTATAATAAATAGTAGCTCAGGAACCGAAATTAAAGAAGGGAAAAAAAAGCATAAAAATATCAATTTGTCAAAATTTTGAGGGTCGGTACAACCCCCAAGACAAATTTTAATATTTTTTTTTTATACATTTTTGTAATCTAGGTCCAATTACGCAAGTTTTGAGAGGTCTTTTGTTCGGAAAATCCAAAAAAAAAATTGTCGGGACACCCTAACGCACAATGCTGAAAAGCTCATTTGCTCTTCTGGCAGCAAGGCGCTGTGGCCGTACTTTTTTTCGCAACGATCTGGGATAGTCTTATCATGCACGTAACGACAGTGCATTTGGACACCCTTGTGAGATGTGAAATATATCCCACAGGCTGCGCATACTTTTTTCTTTAGTTCGGATCGTACAGATGGACGAAAGAAATCGTAAGGCATGTGCTTAAACCCTTCTTGAGGAGGTGACAGATCAACGGACAACCTCACAAGAAGTGGCGAAAACTTGGATGTTCCTTTATCTAGCAAACTAGGTACTACGAGCTTGCTTGGGGTTTGAAGTATTGGGCAAGGTGGCGGCATGAAAGCGGCAAACACAGATTTCAATGCACTCCTCGGTGGTGAACAGCAGTAATTAATAAACTAAATTAAAGACTTGGAATTTAAAATAATTTCCATAATTATTAGTGTTTCCCCGTGAAATATAAACGAAAATGTTCGCCAATTTCGGAGTTTTGATTCCCTTATTTTTTATTTCAAAAAACAATGTTACGTAACATGTTGTATTGTATCAACTGCTGCTATAACCTTGTACATAAGAGTTTTACTGTGAGTAACATCATCCGTATTTAAATTAAAATTCAAATTGCATTCTTCTGCGAGACGTGACCACTCACCGTACCAGTTATTATGGCTTTGTACCGCTTGGAGCGCTATTTTTCTAACAAGCCGAGATTCAGGCATTCTGAAAACGTGCAGCAGATAATCAGCTTGCATCTTCAAGGTTTTAATGAATAGAGGTGGCAGTCCGGTTTCCAGCATTAGAACGTAGTTTGGCGTGTTTATTGGCAAACGAAATACTCTCTTCAGATAGTGAGTTAAGAGCTTCTCGACATTGTGAAACTTTTTACATCCCCATGCTTGGGCGCCATATAGAAGTATACTTTCCGCAACCGCTTCAAATATCTTATGTTTACTGCTGTGAGCTATATTAACATTCATAAAGCATCTTTTCCAAGATATATTAATCGCTGTTTTAGCCTTTTGAAGTTTCTCCTTGAAATGTGCCTCCAAGCTCAGGTTTTTTGACAGAATTACGCCTAAGTACTTGTATTCACTAACACATTCTATATCTTCCCCGTTGTAGTTCCATTTTTCATTCGATGCATTGCGTCCACCGCCTTTTTTAAATATCATCACCTTAGATTTTTGAGTATTGACTGTTAGGTTCCATAGACAGCAGTAGTGGTATACCCTGTTAATCATAAGTTGCAATGTTTCTGGTGAATACGCAAAGATGACTATATCATCTGCAAACATTAGAGCCTTAATACGCTCTCCTGCAAAGTCAACTCCACCTGGAAGGTAATCGACGAGATCATCTATAAAGAGTGAAAACAAGGTGGGGCTCAGTGTGCAACCCTGCCTAACTCCCGATGTAGTAGTGAACCAGTCTGAAAGCTCCGCTCCGTTCCATACTGCAGCCCTTGTTCCTTTGTACAGTTCTTCAAGAACACGTCCAAATTTCAGTGACATTCCCAGACCATATAACTTGTAGAATAAAGCACCTCGGTTAATGGAGTCAAACGCTGCTTTAAAATCTATAAAGAATACATACAATTTTCTTCGCTGCATACAGAAGTGTTCCGCTAGATTTCTAAGTATGAAAATGTTATCAATTGTAGAGTAACCAGATCGAAAACCAGCTTGAAACTCTTTTAACAGGTTCTGGGTTGTAATCCACGTTTGGAGTCGTTTTTGCAGCATCTTTGTGAAAATCTTGTACGTTGCATTTAGAAAGGAAATTCCTCGATAGTTAGTTGCATCTAACAAGGATCCTTTTTTATGTATCGGGAATATAATAGCATCTCGAAATTCAGTTACCGGGAGATCCTCTTCAATTACTTTGTTAAAAAGCGTTACAAGACATTTGTTTAGCATAACGGTACCGTATTTATAAAACTCAGCGGGAATACCATCCGCACCTGCTGCTTTTCCGTCTTTAAGGGATCCTAGCACTAGTTCAAGTTCTTGTAAACTAAATTTCTTATCAAGAATTTCATTGTTGAATCCAGGTGTCGCATAATGCCAATTTGTTGTTATGGTAACAGGATTCAGTAATTCACTAAAATGGGTGGATAGACTGTTTGCGCATAGTTTCTTGTGCACACCGAATTGCTTGCCATTTAATTCCGAAGCAAGTTTCCAAAAATCTGTAGCATTTTTGCATGTTGCCAGTCTGGATGCTTGCATTTCTTCATAATTCTTCTTTTTGGTCTTACATATCTCCTTATAGTGCGAATTGGCCTCAATGTAGTTTCTTCGAAATAGTCCATGGGTAGATTTGCGCAAACTTCTCAACCATGCAAAAGATACCTTGCGAGCTTTATGACATTCATCATCAAACCAAGGATCCTTTCCAACTTTACTTCTTTTCGCACTGAAATGTTGGTGAGGGTAAGATGACTTTAAAATCTGCTCCAACATAGAAAAGTCTACATTTTGTAGAGTTTGAAGATTTAAATCGAGTCGTTGTTTATATGCCTGGGCTTTTGAAATATTCCAGTTGAGTCTGGGAAGTAATCGCGTGTTAAGATGTTCTTCATTTGATTGTACAAGTCGTTGGAATGTAACTACCACAGGGAGATGATCTGAATAAGGGAATTCTTTGACCTCAAAATCAATCACAAGAGGCTCCCAATCTTCACCTAAGATTGCATAATCAATCACTGATGATCCTTGTCTGCCAACAAATGTAAGATTTCCCGAACAGTCGCTCAAACTGGTTCCATTTTGTATTCTAAGACCATAAGCGTTACATAGTTCAATCAATCTTTTTCCCCTGGCATTACAAGTAGTATCCTTTGATTGTCTGCAACATCCTTTTACTTCGTTCATCACTCCTTTCTCAAGACCGATTCTCGCGTTCAAGTCACCAATCCACAAAACGTTTGAAGATCCCATACTGTTTATTATCTCTGTTATTCTTTCGAAGTCGTTCTCCCAATTATTGCAATTTACGTATGATGGTAGTATCCAAAGACGATTATTGTTGATTTCCAAGTGTAAAAACGTTATATCGTTGTGAATCCGAAACTCACATTTTAAATCTTTCAGCTTTTGTTTGAGCCCAAAGTAGCATCCTCCGCTTGCTCTGCCTCGCGTACTACTCCTGACTGCTGGGATCCATTTAAACTTATAGTCTATCAGTTTATTTTCAATACTTGCAAAGTTTATTTCAGTTACAAACGTTTCATATAAAAATATTAAATCAAAGCTGTTTACAAATTTAAAAAACTCACTAAATAATGATTTGTTACTCAACCCTGATACATTATAGGATAAAATCTTAAAATATTCATTTTTCTTATTTAAAACATTAATTGCTAAGTTACTCATAATTTGGCAGACGGCTTTAGTACTAAACACTACAATTTATACTCCTACCGACACCACTGGGCCCTGGCAGGCTTGCTGCATTACCGACGCTGTTGACTTGTTGAACATTCTCCGTCAATTGAAAGCTGTCATTGTCGTTTGTCATAATTTTGTTGTATATTCGCATTCCATCTTCATCTTTGCACTTTAATATGTTGTTCTGGTCCAAGAAAAATGTCTTATTTTCAATGATAAGATTATGTCCACGTATAAGAACTTTTGTGTTTCTGTTCTTAGCAATTATGTTTGATTTTATCTGCAGAAGGTGTCTTCGTTTTTCCCTCGCTGCTCTTGTATAATCACGGTGCATAGATATTCCGGTGTCACGTAATTTGTTGACAGCTCTCATCAAACGATTTACGTCATCACTTTGTTGCAGTTCTACAATAACATTTGCTACTTTATTGTTCCTAGAGCGAATCACTTTTGTTCTTGTAATTTTTGCCGGGTTATTTTGTTGTAAGAGATCCAAACAAACATTTCTTGCTTTCTCGACTACATGCTGATCGTCCTCCTGCGTTGGAATATGCAGTACAACATTTTTCTCGTTGGATTTTTTTTTCAAGAAAATCAATCTGACGTTCGAGAATCTGACATTTATTCTCAACTTGTTGAAGTTTAGATTGAAGCATTTCATTGGTACGCTCTAGGCCCTCCATTTTCGTTCTGACTTCAACCAAGTCAGATTTTGTCGCCAAGTTTTTGAGACGATCGTCAAGTAATGCTGCAAGTGAACATTCAAGTGTTTTTAGATCCACCACTTGCATATTACCGATTTGGGAAGTGCTTGGAGAACTGCGTTCATGAGAATGTGAATGCAAATTCGGTGAAAATTCAGAACATGGTCGTTTTTGCGGTTGTATGTGATCAGAGCCTCTGTTGTTATTGAACGACTTATTGTTATTGTGCGTATAGCTCTTATTTGGCGGTGTCCTTTGTAGGTTACTCATTTTATATGCAATTTATTCTACAATGCACTACTTTAGCTCACCTTCGAATAAAGATTTTTAAGTCTTAGTTTGATTTTCTGATAATTAAATCACTTTTAAAAAGGGAAACTTTTCTAACAATAATAATTTATTACAAAATGTATGGAGCTTAATTTAACACTCAACTACACTAAAGCTAGCCAGCGTTGCCAATCCCAATAATAATATTATATTTTACTGACAAAACATTTTTTGAAAATGTTGGTGTCCTTTTTCGAAATTTCAAAATTGTCCAGAGTTTTGTGGGTCCAAAAAATTAAAAATTTTGAAGTTGTTCCCGGTCAACCTATATAATATATCTCCTACCAATAAAAGAATTTAATCTTAATTTTAATATTTTGGAGACTTAACCACCGAAAAACGATTTAAACACATTCCCTTTCAAAAAATCCAAAAAAAAAACAATCAAAATTGGTTATTACTGGTACTTAAATGTCCAATAGTATGCACTGATACTGTTTTCTTTTCTTTTTTTTTTCAAATAATTTCGAAAGTTAGATTTCTCGCTCCCAGTCCCTCAAAAATCTATAGTTTCAAAAATCCAAAAATAACCTAACAATTGTTCAAAATTTTTAATGTGCAATGTGGCCCGTTAGTATAAATAAAAAAAAATAGGCATTTAAGAAACGGTTTTTTTAAGTTTTTACTTCCTAAACAAAAATCATAGTTTGTTTTCATTTGTTAAAACATTTTTGTTCTTTTATTGGCGAGTTCAAAGAAAGAAACTTTAATTTTACTGAGTGAAGAGCAGTGTCCTCAATTTGCTCAGATTGAAGAAAAATATTCCAGCACATCTTGTCTACCAATATCAATTTTCTCAGTTAAGTTGTTGTACTTGTAAAAAATCATTAAAGCCGATGTATAAAAAATAATTAATTCATTAACAATCTCAAACCAGATGCAGATCTGTTAAAAAAAAGCCAGAACATCTGTAACCAAGGCTTTAACCAATGATGTGTTCGAATTCCAAAAAAAATTTAATTAACCTTATTAACAAAATGTGTTTTTTTTACAATTGTGTGAATTTGAATTCTCGGATAACCTTTTTGAATACGACATTTTTCGAAGAATTTGTTTGGTCCGAATAAAAGCGAAAAGTCAATTTGTTCCATTTACACAAATTAGCATTTTCCCTCAAGGCAAGACCAATAAATTCTCATAACTGACTTCGACTAACCCACAACCAGGCAACCAAACAACAGACAACTTGCAACATCATAAATAAGACAAAAAGTAAAACAATAGAAACCTTAAATGTCTTATTATGTTTCATGTGCAAAACCTTCTTCTCAGGTCAAACTATGTAGTTTTTATGACTTTTTATGATGTGTGCTGCAATAAAACAAGAAGCAGAAACAAAAAAAAAAACATTTGCATATAGAAGTATTATAAAGTAAAGTAAACCACTCGATCCTTGCAACACATTTAATTGCAAATTAATTTGTGTGACCAGAGACCAAGAGAAAATGCGGTTCGAACATACAAACATTATCGACCGAACCATGTTAAGGACAGTACCTAGATATTCCCATAAAAGACTTTGGGAGAGTCATATTCTCTATTTCCTTGAAAATAAGGTTGCGGTTAAGTTATGTTCTTGTCTTTCAGTTTGGTATGTGGTTTGACCATATGACTTGAGCAATATTCTATTATGAGTTCAACTGTAGTAATAATAATCTTTTGTAGTGCGGGGCTTTGTGAGCATGCAGATATTTTACCATGGAAGAATGTATCTGTTTGGTTGTTCAATGTTCATTCATATTGTGCCATTAAAATCCAGCAAAATTTGTGTGTTTGGTTGGGTGAATATTTTAAATAAATCCTGATGATGTGGTGTGTATCTAATAAAGACGATTTAATATTGGAAAATCCATGAATTGTTTTATAATATCGTTTAATTGTTTTTGCCAATGAAGATGAGTATTCGACAAGTTGTATGTATTTTTTATACTTTTTAATTGAATTGATATCAAACATAAAAAATATAAATAGACTTATAGTTTTTGTTTCATCTTTAACGGGCACTGCCTCTTGCGAAGAACCGACAAAACTTCCAAGAGTATCAATCTGTCATTAAAAAGTGGTTCTCAACTTTGCCGATCGGAATCGGCATTAAGTTTTAGATCCCCTCAATTCTTCACACGCACCCAGAGAATTGTTGATGATACTAAGCCACTTAGGCCTTGGCTCTTCAAGAGCTGTCGCGACACTCTGTAATTCTGTAAAAAGTGGTCTTAAATATTAAACTTTCCAATTAGCATCTATGTGAGGTGAACGTTTGTAAATTTGGTCTGCCGCGCCATTATATGCCGTTATTCCTCTTTGCTCATATGAGGTAGGTGGCGAGCCCACGGAAGTCTACCAAGCTTAATTTTTGTCATCACATCTGCTTCACTGCAGATTTTATCTAGCTGACGATTATATCGTCCTCGAAATCCTTCTTCTTCACAAACAGGGTTAACTTTTTTATGTAGGACTAACTTCTCAAACGCGGCGGATATGAATTTTTGGTATAATTTTTTGTTTGGATTAAAAGAGCGTTAAAAGACTTAAGTGGGCCTTGAGGCCGTGTATTTACTATTCTTTATTGTTATCGGCTGATACTACTGACCCAAGGTATTTGAATATCCGTACTACTTAACATCCAAATAATTTTTCCTCTTCTATCGACGTTATCTGCCATGATGCACTTGCAGCCCCAAGTTTTTCGTCATTTGCTCGATCTGGTTCTACAGCTTGTGGGTTCCTTCCAAAGATGTCGATGAATGGCTTAAGCAAATAATGGGATGGACTTGGTGACGATACTCTTGTAGATGTGCCAGACTCGCGGCCTGCTTTTTCCGTGAGAAGGCACCGCATTCCTACTCCCTTGTTGGAGTTCATTGAAAATGTTGACTACCCGTCAACTTGTAAACTAATGTAAATTAGTTAATATTTGTTTACTTAGCAAGTTTTCCAATTTTTTTAAATAGTAAGTTACTAAGAGAAAACCTGCCAAGTTAAAACAATTAACTAATTTACATTAGTTTACAAGTTTTTTTTCAAAACTAATAATTGATTCGATGTTAGTCCACTTGCAAATGTTTTGCAATGCACCTACGAGTACTTGCTGAATGTAAGAACTTGGCGTTCTTTTAGATCTCATTACTTTTCGTGGCTGATTTGTTAGGCAGAATTTTTGTACGGGAGAACTTGGCTTTTTTTTACATTTATGTTTTTGGTGTGATATCATTACTTTTTGTAAAGATTTTTTTTTTATTATATTAATTCATAAAATATGGGCGAGTACCATGCCTCCTTAGCAGAAAAATCTAAAAATTAATTTTATTTCTTTATATTGACTGGCAGAATTGCAAGTTTGCCAAATTACAATATTCTACGACGATCAGAGGTGCCCCATATATTTTATAAAATTTGTTTTTAAATGGGTGGGTACCACGCCCCCTCAGTTGAAAATCATAAATTTCATATTTTATTTGTTCTATTGCACGTTGTACTTGTATGCCAAATTTCATGATTCTACTGTACTCCAAAGTGCTCCATATAATTCAAATTAATAATGTAAAAGTAGGCGGCTACCACGCCCCCTGATTAAAAAATTTCAAATTTGTACCACATGACCTATCACTGTGCCGAATTTCAAATTTCTAGGGCAACAGGAAGTGCTTCATAATTTTGATGATCTGTCAGTGAGTTAGTGAGTGAGTCAGTCAGTTACGGTTTTCGTGATTTTTGGAACATTGTATCTTAGAAACTACTTATGCTAAATTTACTGAGGTGCTTCTTCTTGAATAGCTTAACAAATAATGTGAGTTTGAAATTTTTGGCTTCTTTGGTATAGAAGTTAGAGCGGTGTGGAAAATGCCCTGAGTTGTTTCCTATAAATAAGAGTGTAGTGCCAAAGTTGCTAGAGAACTTGGCTGGGCACTACCGTGCCCCTTGATACATAACTAAAAAAAAAAAAAAAATAGGATGCATACGCCAAAGTGACCCACAAATAATTGTGGTGTAGAAAAGACTTTGTGCTCTTTATAGATAAGTCGGTTATAGATTACTACCCGCACATATAAAAACAAGAATAACCAGACTTCAAATAAATATTTTTCCCTTCACTTGTTTATTCAAAACTAAAATCTTGAAAGTTACACCACAAATACGTTTCCTTCAATCAAGACATTATTCTCAAAATTATTTGCTTAAAGTCATCAATTAAATCAATAAGAAAGATGAGTATCAACATTTTCTAAAGCAATATTTAAATAATTTTGGTAAATTGTTTTAATTACAGCAAACCTACAATAAAATAAGAAAATTCAAACACATTTTTCTTCTTTCAGGTTCTTCTACCTTTATCACTTCTCATTCTATGCCTACCACTATCGTTTTAGTGGACAAAATCGAAGTTTGGCTCTGGTTACATCATGGCTCTTCATTCAGGTAACTATTTATTTTCTCACCCACATTCGACATTCGAAAGTCTTTCCTTCCTTCCTTTCAAACCGAAAGAACATAAACTTGCAGCATTTGCAGGTAAATAAAATTGCATTTCCTTTAAAATTCAGTGCTTAATTGCACATTCACAACACATAATACAATAAATATACTCAAATGTTTGTACAAGTGTGCATTGTAGATAAATAGAAACTATCTGATATTAAGATAATAATTTTATCGTCAGATCGGAACAGGAAACGCAAACAGACCTGTGTTGTGGTATTCACTTCATACTAAGAGATACCTACCTTTTCAGAGACAAATTTAACTTTCTTAAAGTCCTGCAATCGTGCATCCTTTTCCGTTCGGTAAAAATTTGTAGCTTAATTGCTATTTGCTGCTGTTCAATATGAGAATAAAGCGAATGGGACGAGGGTCGGCGTCGTTGAATCGTCGTAACTCATCGTGTCGTGCGACGTCGGAGAACAATCATTCGATTCTTAAGATAGAGTCGAGTCTTGTACGATATTGCTTACAGTCGGTGTCAGTAGATTTAATATATTTTAATTTGTTTTCGTTAGAACTTTACTATTTGTGACTAGCGTTGCTTGGACTTTTTAAAAATATGCATTTAATGAAGTTTGCGAAAAATAGAAAAAGATAATCAACCGACTGATATCAATCGAACAAGCCAAAGTGTCAACATGTACGTTCCTTAATTTCAGTCCATATACGATATATTGCCGAAGTCGTTCTCCGAGGATTCAGTTTATTTCATTGTCTTGCCGTACTCGCAGTCATCCCATACATAATGCCTCCCTATACCGACCGACCTCCATTATTGCACTATATTATAGCTCCTATATATTCTTGCAATATGGCGACACGTGAATTAATTAATTGGTGTTTTATCACGTGAAAAGCAGCGCACTCAGAGAGCGCATCCACGTGATGGGAGTTTCAATTAATTTTTTGTTTACAAAATTTTTCGGTCGGTTATAAGATTTCTGTTCTGTTGCATGATGACGTGCAACTTTTGTTTTATATGAGTTTTTGAAGCCTGTGTGGCAATGAGTTTGGCAAAGTTTAAGAGTTGTGTTCTTTGTTATTAGAAAGAAATAAAGAGAAAACTTTTCTTTCTTGGATAAGATTTAAATGTTGAGTTGAGTAAAAGTTTTCAGCATTAAACAATACAAAATTGTAGGCTTCTTTTGTTTGCAATCATTTGAATGAGAATTCAAGAAATTCGAAATGTATTGCCATTTAGTCAGTTTCTCTGTTTGTCTTGTTCTATAAAGAGGTCTGTTAAGGGTCTCAAATAGTCAAATTATTTTGACTTATCTATCGAAATTAGTTGCATTTAAAAAAATGTACAATGCTCAATGCCTTAAAAGTTAAAATTTGAAACTTAAGTAAGAATGAAATTAAAAAATCATTGACTTATAAAGGATGATGTTTGGGAAGTTTGAGATAATGTTTCTATGGTTTAAGACAGCGTGCTTCCGAGCTCTAAGGAGAGTAGCATTTGGAACCCTCTCATATGTCGGTTGGAAATATTGGTATGTTTTTTTTAGCACATACAACTTTTTTTAATACAATCTGCCCACTGCCACGCCCGCAATCATAAGATCTTAACGACTTTAAAATGCCTGTACCGATGGAGATGAAGTTCACAAGGTTTACTCTGTATAGTGAATCAAAATCTACGTGCATTTTTTGTTTAGTACTGACAGCCGACCCGTCAAACGTTGTTTCGTCAATGAACACAAATTTTAGTTAGTGAATCTTCATTGTCTTGTATTTTTTGTTTGTGCAGAAAAAGGGTACCTACTTCTAAAGGGTTATTTCCAATAAGAAAACTTTTTTTTTTAAACGATTCGAGATATTTTAAAACTTTATTATCGGCTTAAAATACAATCAAAACATTTGTGAATGGAACTCTACTTTGCATTTTGTAGTGGTCGATTCGTTCGACTCAGCCACACATTTCGGTTGAAACGGCCGCTATTTTAATTTTGCCTCTTCCAATGTCGGTCGTTAGCTTATTGGCATAAACCAATTTCTTAACAAAGAAGACTGTCTAGATGCATTAAATCGCATGTACGAAACGGGCAATCTACTGGCCCATTTTTTAAGAAAACACACTCATCAAACTTACTCTTCAATAAATCCATTTTAAGGTTCGCTGTGTCTTTGTGGCTTATTGCATCATCTTGCTGAAACTACTTGTCGTCCAAGTCCATATTATATTTCAATTTGAGCCAAAAATCTATAATCATGGAGCGATCACTCTGGCCATCAGAGAAACGTGACGATAGTTATCTTCGACGAAAAAATATGGTCAAATTACGCCGATGAAGCATATGTGGATTTTCACCCGCGTATTTTTCTTATTGATGAACCCATTGATCCAAATTGAGCTGCGTCACAGAATCGATAAAACTCATCACATCTTCTCCAGAGCATAAGCATACTTGTACAATGTTTTTGTTCAAGCAAGCTATGCTTGCACAAGCAAAACGGAAAGTGTGAATCCGTATTTTTGGCTTGTACAAATAAATTAGTAGTCCGCGACCGTGAATAAGCTTTACTTCACCATATCATCATGTCGAGCGATTTGAAGAAAAGCAATCGTGAATTACTAGAAGATTTTATTCGTGCCTATGAAAATCAGCCGTGTCTTTGGCGAATAAAAGCTGCCGAATATCATGATAGAATGAAGAGGGATGCAGCGTACAAAATCTTACTTGATAAGTATAGATTATGTAACTCAACGCCTGCGGTGAAATTATGATCGAATATTTAAGATCTTCATAGCTCCTTCCGATTGCGTGAAATCTTAATGTTGCTGTTAATCTTTCATAGGGAGTAATAGCTTGTCTCATGATCGTATACTGCTTTTTAATTAAAGGTGTTACGAGTGACAAAAGCTTCAGATATGTTTCTTCACTTATTCTGAGATAATTATGACAATCATGCGGATATATTTTAATTCACACAGTAAACTAATATGGGAGTAGCTTTCTCTCTTCAGTGAAACCATTCTTCTCCTCATATCACGTAAGATAAAAAGCAGCAAAAGGCCAACGCACAGTGGCCCGTTTCGGCTTTTTTGGTTCCAAAAATCATAGCTCCTAAACGAGTTGAGATATTTCCACAATTTTTTTTTTATTTTGAAGGTTACACCCAACGCTATGAAATTGGTGAATTTCAAAATAAAAACATTACAGGGTGTTTCGGAAATAGCTGTCAAAAAGCTTAGTTATATTAAGTGAGATAAAAATGATTAAATGTGAATTAAACAAACAAGAAAATTCATTTTCTGGCGTAAAACAAAAGGAATTGACGTTTAACAGTAGCGCAAAAAGTAAAACACCGATTTTAGAGGAACAGTGGCGAAAAAAGTTTTTTTAATTTTTTTTTTTTTTTTGTAAATTGACATTAGAATAATAATAAATAACAAATTGAACAGCAAATTATACAATAAAAACAGTTGAAATGTACGTATAAACATTAGATTTCTTGAAAACTATCATCTTGGTCCGTGGTAATATTCAATAAACTCAACATTTCCGGAGAATAAAGTGCTTTCATATCGTTTTGGGTCCTTACGTGCCTCAGAGAAGAAATAAGCGGATCAGATGAGGCTGCAAGCATGTTGCATAAGTCTTCATTCTGCCTTATTCTCGAAACTTTGCAGGTATTTTGATATCTATACCTTTTGTAGTCCTTATTTTTGGATTCCTGGGCTTCTTCAGATAATTCTCCTAGGGGAAGTGATTGATACTCTATAATATCTTGACTGTGAGCCAAAATTTTGTGAAGATTAGGTGTCAGTTGTTTTTCAGGATACTTTTGAGTCAACAGAGCTGCTGTTGCTTTAGTATACTCCCCAAATTTAACTGCGTTCACAACTTCCCTGCAGTTCAAAACATCAAGTATTATTTTCAGCCTGGAAATAACCTCTATGATTACTCCAGTTATTTGAGCTGTTATCTCCGATTGCTCGAAAAATCTTCTCGAAGTGTTCCCAGCATTAGTATTTCCGAATCCCTGCTTTGGTTTGTCTACATCGAGTCCAAGCTGATCACGGAAACACGTTTGTATCCTTTCCTTTCTTCTTTTTTGTGCTTCTTTGATCCCAATCGATTCACCGAAATCCTCTCCATCCTGTCGAAGTGTATATGCAAGTTTTAATATAAATTCCATGCATCTGATTCTACCATGCAGTGGAGATATTCCATATTGGTAGTTATGTTCGTCAATGTTTGCATTGGATTCATCTTGGCTATTGAAACTTTTTTGTGTCCTTTTGCATATTGGGCATGACCGCGTTGATTTTGTTTCTGTAAGTTCATTTAAAACTTTTCCGTCAATCTAAAATTTTATGACATCGAGCAATAAAAATAAACATTTAATCCGATTAAAAATTAATACCTACATAAATAATCACTGAACATTTAATCTCCTTAAGTCAAAAGTAACTGCTAATATTTTATTATGGATATAATATAAACCCTTCAATTTAATTTTTTTATTGCCTCCGATTTATGTAATATTTATGACATATCGTATTTTAAAATATTTCCGTCATCAAAAACAAAATTGTGGTGAATTCATTCCCCATTTCAGATAATTTTTTGAATTTGAAAAAAAAAAAATTTTTGTTCGAAAATTCTGGAACACCCTGCAAATGTAATAAATTTAAAACTCATCATATTGTTAGCCGTGAACATTTTCTTCGAATTAAAAAAAAAATTGTGGTGATATCTCAACTAGTTCAAAAGTTACAGTATTAAACATTTTATTAATTTGCCATTGAAAACCCAGAAAATTGAAAAAAAGTGCCTGCCATCGATTAATAAAATCGCTCTAGCTCAGTTGGGCGATAGTTGGCGCAAATTATTTCTTCAGGATTATATTAAGAAATACTTCAGCTTTCATTATGCGTTGAGTTTTGCTTAATGCTTTTTGAAGCTTTTTTTTCCATGCAATGTAAAGTCAGAAAAAGGTACAAAAAGTGGTGTCCAAAAAAAAAAAAAAAATATATATATATAGACATTTTTTTTTTTTGTAATATTTTTTCCAAACATATATTTTACCGTATTTGTTAATTTCAGAAAGAAAAAACAAAAATTCTTTCCCCACGTTCGTAATATAGCTTCTCAAAGTCAAGAAAAAGAAAAAAAAAATTGTTTGTTATTAAAACTGAAAAAAAGTTCAACTTTGACCCCCTCTCAAAACCAAACCGTTGGGAAAATTAAAAAAAAACTTCGGTTTCAAGAACTTCAAATATTTGTTAATTCAGCGAAACAACAAATTTTGAATTCTGGAACAACGAAAAAAATGAATTTTGGAATGACTTTAGCCTAAACGGGCCACTGTGCAACGCATGAAAGTAGTCGTCCGAATCACACATTTTCGCATCATAAACTGAAAATTGTTCAAGCATGCTGATATCGTGTGGAGGCGAAATAAAAACTTAAGCACGCTTGTACAAAAAGATTGTACAAGCATGAGGTTGTGTGTGTAGCGACCTTTAAACTTCCAAATTTCGATAGAAAATTTGTATAATTTGCAGACATTAGTCGTTCGTGTACTTTACTATGAGGAAAATGTTGAGTTTACTGAATAAATTGCAATGACAGTTCGATGATTTTTGATAGGGTGCATTCTCAAATTAAATTCGATGTTAATAACTCCATACCGGAAAATCTAAAAAATCCTTAAACCTAAGAAAGAAATAGTTGAGACATTATAAATACAAAGGAATTACTTTTTTTGAATTGTGACACTTAAGAAACGTTTTATTGGCTTTAACATTTTGATCTTTTACATAAAAGCAACGGTATTAGGGGAAGCTCGTTTTCATTTTTTTAATTATTCGAAATTAAAAAAAAAACCAACCGATTTTCGATTTCCAATATTCGATTTTGATATCTGATTTCCGGTTTTCAATTTCCAGTTCCCCTTTCCAATTGTTGTTTCCTGTTTCCGGTCGCTATTGGTTTCCTTTTTCTGGTGTAAAGATTTAAAATTTCTACTTTCCAACTTCTGGAGTCCATTCGATTGACTTTCAAATATTAATCAGACCAAAGAAATATTCACTTCTCAAAACAACAGATTCGAAAAAGCCAAATCACTCCCTTTTATACTTTACCCAACCTAAAAATTACATTAATGCTGTCGAGTAGATTTATCAAAGCTTATTAGTCCAGTCACTTTAGAGAAAAAAAGGGGTCAATCTCGGAATTTGAGATAATAAGCTGGAAACTCGTATACAGCTTTATTCTGGTGTTCTAAAAGTTGTCTCAAAAGTCTCATATTATCTCGTGTCTGCGTCGTAAGTTATTCGAGGTCAAAGGTCATGAAAATTGGTTTTTGGCAATTATCTCTGTTTCTATGGTTCCAATCACTTCAACACCTATTATGAAAATTAAAGACAAGAAAATTTGCCACAACTTTTGTCCAAACGTTTTTTTCTATACGCTCAACCCTTTTCGAGATAGAGGGCGGAGAGCACCCAGCGCTCAGGCATATATACTGTAATACAAGGTCAACCGTGAATCTCGGTGAATAACACCTTGTATACAGTTACTAAATTATTAATACATTGTATTAAATGATGTTGTATATATATACTAGCTGACCCGGCAGACTTCGCACTGCCTAAATCAATAAATAAAATATCTAAATTTTTGTAGCCCACTACACAACCCGCTACCCTACTACCCCACAACTCTGTTAACCAGTTACCCCGCTACCCGTCACCCCACTAAACACTGCCGGATACTCAGTATTTCTACGCGATACACGCTACCCTGTAACGCTGCCCCTTACCCTGCTTCTAACTACTCACTATCCGTCAACCCGCTATCCGCTTCCCATTACCCCGCTACCCCATCAACCACTACCCTGGCCATTTCTCATGAAAACGGCGTGGTCGATTTTGTACAAAATAATGAGAACCCATCTACGCCACTAACCGAACATTCCCTCAACATTTGGTTCTAAACACTCCACTGGTATAAGATCAGTGAGTCCTCAGCGAATTTGTATGAGATTTTTATGTATCTAAGAAAACAACGTTTACTTTGTCAGCTAGTAAGGTCGTGACATCTCAGAAATCTTCGTTGCCTCATTCACAACAACTTTGTTAAGGATATGGTCGAATGCAAAGTTAACGTTCTGTAGGGAAAATTGTGTTTCCACATTTTTTGCTATATCTTATGAACGGCTTGGCCGATTTTGTACAATTTTCTTAAAAACCCTACTGTAATAATACTCGAACATTTTGTCATAATTTGATGACAAACGGCACGAAATTTCCATTTTACGAACTTTTCATTTTACCATTTCACTGTTTCATTTGAAACAGTGTTTTTGAAATTTTGTTCAATCAAATTTTTTTTGCATTTCAAATTTTCCATTTTTTTTTACTTTTTCTTGCATTCTAGTTCCCCATCACAAATGTTCCAGTTTTCCATTTGAAAACCATTGCTCCTGCAATAACATGCAATTTTCCCTTTGCAAACCAATGAATTTTCCGAGTTTTTCATCAAGAAATTTCTATTTTCTATTCGAAAACCTTCTTTGAAATTTTCCATTTGAAAACCAATGCACCTGCTTTAATATGGCAATTTTCCATTTTAAAACCAATGAGTTTTCCGAGTTCCTTTCGAAAACCCATTTTGAAATTTTCCAGTATTCCATTTGAGAGCCACTTTACTACAATTACATGCAATTCTCCCCTTGAAAACCAATGAGTTTTCCGAGTTTTTCATCAAAAAAATCTGATAAAAAAAAGACCTTAACTTTTGTACCCTGCTAGTACACTGCCCACTACCTTCCTACCCTCCATAGCTACCTGCTACCCACTACCCGCTACTTCTACCTGATACCCGCTACCTCTTACCCGCTCCTCGCTACCCCACTACTCCGCTACTACACTTCCCGCTTCCAAGGCCATATCTCAAAAGAAACAAATCTAAAAAAGGAAAAATATCGACAGCAAAAAAATGTCAAGTAAAGTTTTTTTTTCAAAGTCTGCCGGGTCAGCTAGTATATATACATAACATCATTTAATACAATATATTAATAATTTAGTAACTGTATACAAGGTATTATTCACCGAGATTCACGGTTGACTTTGTATTACAGTATACATGCCTGAGCGCTGGGTGCTCTCCGCCCTCTATATCGAAAAGGGTTGAGCGTATAGAAAAAAAGTTTAGACAAAAGTTGTGGCAAATTTTCTTATCTTTAATTTTCATAATAGGTGTTGAAGTGATTGGAACCATAGAAACAGAGATAATTGCCAAAAAACGATTTTCATGACCTTTGACCTCGAATAACTTACGACGCAGACACGAGATAATATGAGACTTTTGAGACAACTTTTAGAACACCAAAATAAAGCTGTATACGAGTTTCCAGCTTATTATCTCAAATTCCGAGGTGAAACCCTAAAGTGACTGGACTATATGCTTTGGTATCAACAACAGATCAATAATAACTTTTTTGAAACATTGGTTACTCCTTCCATTTTGTGTAAAAATTAATTTTGAAAAACAACCTCCATCTGACCAATGAACATATCCATAAAAAAAAGTATAATTTATTTGCATTTTAATAACAAACACTAACGTAGTTTTTTCGCTATAATTTAATTCATGATTTATTTTGTTGTGGCCTTGTTTTATTGCAGCATTCGATGTTCTATTTCTTCCACCACTACGAGCTGCCTGTTATAATTCAGCAGGCACAATTCCTCATCATTGCACGAAATCAAACCGGACAGAATGCGCCCGCCGGCGCTGCCGGTGTTGGCCTAGCAAATCGTATCGGTCTGCTCCGCAATAATGTTCCGAATAATCAAATTATCCGAAATCAAATTGCCAACAACATGTTGGGTGGGCTCCTGCGGCAGTTATTTGAGACCAGAGCACATGCCATAAATACATTGCGACGTGTCCTATTTGGAACCGGGTGGATGGCGCCCGTTCGGGTTCGTGTTGAAATTGGAAATTTGCAACGAATTAATTTGGATTCAATCCAAATAAATCCGGCAAATTTTCCCCTTTCAGCGGCTGCCGCTGCTGCTGCCGCAGCTTCCGCAGCTGCCTCAGCGACGGCCACAACAAATTCTAATCCGCTGACAGATCATAGTCGTCGAATGGAAACATCGTCGGAGACATCGGCCAACACGTCAAGTATGTTGTCTTGTCGTTAATATTGGGAAAAATGCTAATTTAAACTTTTAGGTAGTCCTGCGAACTTGATTCCAAGTAGATCAACAACCGAGTCACCACCTCAAGGCCAAAAAACAAATGCAGAAAATGCACCTGCACACACAACAACACCCATTTCGCCCCCGCCACCATCACCATCACATTCGCTCGCAGAAGAATCTGAAAATGGCAAAAGTTTGGAGACAACCCAAGCAACTGGATATCAATTAGTTGGACCAACCGAATCCAATAGCAATGTTGATGTGGAAAAACTGAAGTCATACTTGCACTCAGTAGAAAGGGCGACAGTTCAAGGAAATGACAAACAAATTTCCAGCAGTAGTGCAAGTCTTTGCGAAAAAGACGACCATGTGAATTCCAGTGGTATCGGTATCAACGATGTCGATTCAATGAAAATCGCTGCAGATTTAACAAAAGGCAGTGTTGCTGCTTCTGCACTCACAAGTCGAGAATGCGAAGTTTCACGTCAAATGAATGGAAAAGGATTCCATTCAGTCTGCGGCAGTGGTTACAGCTCTGTGGCAACAACACCAACACCACCAAAAAAAAGAAAAGTCTCCCTTGAAGCCGCAGTCACCTCGTCGCAGAATGCCGACAATGACGATGAAAGTAATACAGTGTCACCTTCAACAATAGAAGCAAATTATTCATATGAACACCCGCTACTACACCAGCAATCCGATGCAGAGAACTTCGCTCGTAAAACGACACATCAGGCTGCAGAGGTGATTGTGCAGAATAAGGATACGAACAGAGCAACAGCTATAACGGAAACCAATGAAAAGCACAGCGTAGTAGTTGGGGAAGTGAGCAATTTGCTTCCTCCAACCGATACCGATGCCAATGCCGATGATGTCAAAGAGCTTATGGTCGAGGGCGCAAGTTTACCAGCAACTGCTACTATAGCAACACAATCGACAGAGTAAAAGTAAAAGAAGCAAACGCAGAACACAAGAACAAAGTTTCAACTGGCAATTCGCAATAGTGTACAAAGTTGCTCTATTTTCCATACACTTTCGTATTTTTGTAATTATTTCGCCTTGCCAAAAAAACAAGCATGGAAATTAAAGGGAAGCACTGCTCGAATGTTTATCCTCAGAGTTTTTTGTTTGTTTGTTGTTTTTGGAAAATTCCCTTCTTCTTTTTGGAAAACAGAACAATTGAGCAAAGGATATATGCATTGATTTTTAATTTTATTTTTGAATTTACATTTTTTGCTGATGCTCTACCGAGTAGTGCTCTATTTTGTTTTTGATCGTGTTAGTTTAATAAAAATTAATGTATTACGAGTAACGTAAGACGTAACGATCTGACTTGTTGGCTAATTTTTTTTTTTGATTATTTAAGGCCAGCGCTTTTTAATGACACTAAACAAAAAAGGAAAAAAATATTGACAGTGATTTAATGTGTACCTATTTAATAATGAACAAAGAAAAAATCGATGTTTTTAAAAAATTAAATCCTTTGAAATGAGAATAAATAAAAAATGGAATGTTGTCTGCATAGGACTTCATTCGAAAATTATATCGTTGTTGATTTTTTTCTTACTTTCTTTTATTTCAGAGGATAAATTCTTGCCCACGGTGTTAGCGTTTCCTGGAAAATTGCTTCTACTTTCGAAATTATTCAACAACAAATTTGAAACGAAATTTCGATTATCCATGTAAGTAAAATCAAACTTGGTATTTCAGAGCTATTTTTTTATAAAAACTCTAAAACCGAATGCTACAAAAAATATTCGCTTTCAATGGCTGATAGAATAGTTGTGGGCCCACATTATGATGTCCGATGGGTAATTTTTTTAGGGGTATATAACTTTAAATTGCAATAAAACAACGATGGAATAGTCGATTGACATGATTTTTTATTTATTCGAAAGATAATCTTGTGGCATTACATTTTAAATATGATTTCTGGCATATGACTGCCAAGGCTGGTTCGGATGTAGTCCAATCTGGACGTCCAATTTTCGATGACTTTTTCCAACATTTGTGGCCGTATATGGGAAATAACACGGCGAATGTTGTCTTCCAAATGGTCAAGCGTTTGTGGCTTATCCGCATAGACCAATGAGTTTACATAACCCCACAGAAAATAGTCTAGCGTCTAGATCTGGGAGGCTAATTCACAGGTCCAAAACGTGAAATTAGGCGGTCACCAAACGTGTCTTTCAATAAATCGGTTGTGGCACGAGCTGCGTGACATGTTGCGCCGTCTTGTTGAAATCTCAGCTCCTGGACATCATGATTGTTCAAGGAATGAAAAAGTTAGTAATCATGGCTCTATACCGATCACTATTGTCTGTAACGTTGTGGCCATCATCGTTTTTGAAGAAGTACGGACCAATGATTCCACCAGCCCATAAAGCGCACCAAACAGTCAGTTTTTCTGGATGTAACGGTGTTTCGACATACACTTGAGGATTAGCTTGACTCCAAATGCGGCAGTTTTGTTTGTCGACGTAGCCATTCAACCAGAAGTGCGCTTCATGGCTTAACAAAATTCGCTTATGAAAATCGGGAGCAACGGCCATCTCGTTTTGGGCCCATTTGACGAATCTACGCCTTGCTTGATGATCGTTTGGCTTCAATTCTTGCACGAGTTAGATTTTGTAAGCACGTTAACCAAGATCCTTCAGCAAAATCTTCCATAAAGTGGATGGACACAGGACACAGATCCAGTTCCTATGCTCGATGGCGAATGGACTCATTAGGGTCTTACTCAATGCTACGCTCTACAGTAGCAATAGCATCTTCTGTACGCACCGTACGGCGTCTCTGGGAATGCGATTTATTAATAATTAGAGTAAACGTGGTGCGAAAACGTTCCATGGTTAATCGAATTAACTTCTCTGAAGGACGATTTGGTTGACGGTAATATGGACGTAGTGCGCGATACGTATTCTGCACAGAACCACTATTTTCGAAATAAAATTGCACAATTTGCAAGCGTTGTTCAGGCGTGAGTCTATTCAAGATGAATTGCCAAACCAAAATGAGAATAAATCACTTGACAGCTGTTGCCGTCTTGAAAAGTAATGCCAACTTAAAGTTCTATACCTCGAAAAAAACACCCTCTAAAACGGTTGTCGAGCTAAATTGTGAGAAATATCGATTTGAAATTGCGAGAAAATGTTTGCGAATAATTTACATTTTTGCCAATATCTCACCTCTAGCAGAACCATTTCATAAGCCGCCACCGAAAAGTATTCAATATTTTGTTGATAAATTTGTGCCGCAAAAATTGATTTTGGTGCTCAACTATTCTTGGAAAAGAAAGATGTTATGCTAGCGTATTATTACGTCAGCAGAACCAAATTAGAACCCATGCAGCTAGCGATATGAAACAAACAGCATATCGTTGGTATACATGCTATAAGCACTAAGTCAAAAACTGTAGTTTAGAGTAAATCAATATTTAAGATTCGTTTTCTTGTGAAAATTCAATATAAACATTTATTTGATAATGAATGTCACCAATCACAAAATTACAAATTACAAATTTTTTTTTCGTTTTTGACAAGATGATATAATAGCTATTTGACCAAAAATAAAAAAAAATGCATGACTTCGTGCGTTTTACCTGTAACGATTTGCTAGTGTTTGTTAAAATCTGAAAATGCCTAAAACTGACTTAGTGCATTTAGCTTGTATACCAACAATATTTTGTTGCTTATTTTATGCTACTTTGTGCCGGAAGAATTGATTTTAATGCTCAAATATTTATCTGAAAAAGGGCGGTTACGTTTTTATTTTCTATTCTGAAAAAAATAACAAGTATACACCCGAGTGAACTTTCCCATAAAACGTTAATTCCAATGTCTGGATAAATCTGAATAAATAACAACAGACTCATGCTTCAATGAAAATAGTGATGATCCGGAACGTACGTTTTGTAAACCGAGTAAGCTTGAGTTGGTAATCACGTAAACCAAGCTGGATTAGAATAATCATCGTCGGAAAGAGAAGAAACACGGGCACAAAATTACAATACACAAACTCGAGAAACAACAACTTCATAGAAACCAAAAGGTCTCCAAACTTCTCTTACCGAAAACGTCACCATCAGCATTCATCATCTCTCACTGCATTTACTCTGGTCCATCGGATAATTTACTCGCATGCAATATATGTACATAACATAGCAATAGCAACAAATAAGTTGTTTGCTATAGAAGCTTAGTCCATTTCGGACGTACAAATAAATTAATTATACTAGAGAAGAATTTGATGTGTTGTTATTTCACTCTTACTACCAACTCTTTTCGAATCAATTCTTAAGTAGTGATTTTTTCATAAAGGGACTAGTATATCTGGAGTTTAATTTTAATTTGCTGGTGTCCTGGCGGCACAAATGGGTCAACTCGGTTCGCTAACTCGATTAGCCAAATCAGTTGCCCAATTTGCAATCGATTTGAAAAAAACGTGCAAGCTTGCTTCTAATTTGTTAAGTGTTTTTAAATGGCAGTTATCTAATTGTCAAATTTCATAACCGTTTCTAGAACGGTTTTTAGGGCAATCTAGTAACATTTAGAACGAAATTTCCATTTTTTTAAGTTTTTTTTTAGATCGATTATCGTTGCATTACGAGTTGGCAAAGCGAATTGGTTTTATCCTACTATCTGACCCGTCTCTTTGAAAAAAACCTTTATGAGGATTTACCTAGATATTAGAATTAATTTTTTACGGGAAAGTTCACTCAGGCGTATACTTGTTATTTCTTCAGAAGAGAAAATAGGAACCGTAACAGCTCTTTTTTCAGAAAACTATTTGAGTAACAAAATTAATTCTTGCGGCACAAATAAGCAACAAATAAGGAACAAAATACCGAGTACTTTTCGGTTCCGGCTTATAAAATGGTTCTGCTAGCGTAATAGACCTCAATATCGCGGTTACTAGGCCTTAAAAAATCTTTTCAAGAATAGAGGTCGCGCAGACGTTTCTCTTGATGCATCATTCGATGGGTTTTGGAAGAATTTGTCTTTTCTGTCCAAAATTTTGGCCCATGATATTTTTCGATAATCATCAAGAAATCGATTTTTCTAGATTCTACATATTTTATTGTCCTCATTATTCTGAGCCTACCACTAAATTCCGAGCCCTGGTTGCCGAGATATTTGCATTAGAAGATATCTCTATATCTCTATCTCTATATATACAAATGGATGTATGTTTGTTTATTTGTTTGTGTTTATGTCTCTTATGGACTCCGAAATGGCCCAACAGGCCACAGATGTTTTTTAAATTGTCATGGTTAAAAGGTTAATACTAGACATCTATAACGAGTGGCTTGAAACTACTTCCAAGCCGTTTTGTATTTTGTCAAATACACTATGTATTCGCTGTACCTACTTACTGCTTGAAAAACAAATCAAATGAATTATTACCTGATACCAAAACAATAGAATAGTGTATTTGCTCGAAACGAATACACCATTTGATTATTTTCTCAAATGTATCGAATACAGCGAGTTCATATCGAACACACCGAATCATATTCAAAACACACAAAGCAAACTAAGAAATTTTAATTGCTAAAGAATGAAAAGGTGAATAAAATTTAAAAAAATAGTGTACACTGCACAAAATATAGGGTTTGAGTGAAATTTCTGGTATGGCTAAAAAAGTTAAGAGCGCTCGAGATGTCTTAACTTTTAAACAAGGTATCCAATCATCAAGGTCAAGGTCAATAAAGAAAGTAGAAGTCTCAGGCTCCAGCTCAAACTTAATTCAAGCTAGAAACGAACTACGAACATCATTAATTCATATTCATCCAAGTCATTGTTTTTTTTTCCAATTGATTCAATGAGTCACACTAAGAAGAGACACAAAACAGTGTATGTATTTGATTTTATACATCCTCTGTTTATTCGGTGTTTTTTAACTGTTAGGCTTGTTCTGTTTTATTTGATTCAAGCATTCAAGCCTTCGAGGTAAACCAAACAGTGTATGCGTTCTATTATAAAAGGATCGAATGGTGTGCAGTGTTTGTGTTTTAGAATAGTGTATAGTGTATTCATTTTCAGTGTACACTACTTTCTATGCATGCAACAAACAGAATACAGCAAAGTACTGTACCTGGTCATTGATGGCAAATGAATGTATTCATGCAGAACTCTAGTTAATACTGCTGTGTTCAGTGATGGTTTCTGTGAAAAAATATGGTAAAACCTCATGGAAGAGTGGGAAAACTGGAAAAACCAAACAAAGGTCGGAAATTTGATTTTTTCTTGCTTGGAATTTCTTGTTTCAAAATGGGTTTTCGAATGGAAAAATAGAAAGTTCTTGATGAAAAACTCTGAAAAATCATCGGTTTTCAAATGGAAAACTGGAAAACTTTGGATTGGGTACTCGGAAAACTCTGCAAAAGAACTACAAGATCTAAAATAAAGTAAATGCATGGAATTTAAGATGCATTGGTTTGTTTGTATGTCCAGTAAGGACTCTTAATTCGCTCAATCCTAAATGCATTTTTATAAAATTTTCACTGTAGATACACCCTTAGTAAAAACAACTTTTAGGAACAGTCTTACGGGAATGTCAGCAAATAAGGGGGACAACTGAAAGCTGTATGGAATTCTGGGTACAATTGTTCAGAAATTACTTTTCGAACGAAAAAGATTTTTGTGAAATAGTCGCAACACACCGGAAGAACGAGTTGTTGAATATTTCAACGAAATTTGCATTTTACTGCATGCTTTCATGGAAGTAGAAAGGTAAAGCTTGTAAAAAATCAGATATGCAGTTCTCTATTTAAATTGAATTCAAGCAAATCTAATTACCTTTTTACAACATCTGTGTTGACTTATAATGGCTATGGGTGGCGGGACATGGTTATTAATTTATGTTATTACAATTAGCTGAGGACAGAAACCA
Organism: Sphaerophoria taeniata; assembly: GCA_943590905.1. Classification (NCBI taxonomy): domain Eukaryota; kingdom Metazoa; phylum Arthropoda; class Insecta; order Diptera; family Syrphidae; genus Sphaerophoria; species Sphaerophoria taeniata. The sequence goes on from OX016540.1 coordinate 50,055,008, forward strand.
AGAAAAATGGTTTTGTCATCATAACTCTGTAAACAGATTTGGTAGATAGTTTTAGTTTTCAGTAGCTGATAGAATGCGAATTTTCGTACCTATGTATATCATTTGATAAAGGCTACCTTGGACAATAATTGAAGTACGTGGCGATTTGAAATCATGGGAAATTTTCTGAAGGCAGAAATTGAAGAAAGTTATTATTTGATCAGAACTCTATAACCGAGTGCAGGCAATAAGTCCGATTAAAAAAGGGTTGTCGAGGGAAATTGTGAGAAATATCGATTTGAAATTGCGCGAAAACTTATAATAATATAATAATTTATATTTTTGCCAATATCTCGGTTACTAGGCCTTAAAATAGGTTGTTACCCACTTTGACGAATTAAAATCGCGTAGACCTTTCGTTTGATGCATCATTCGATATGGGTTTGGAAGAATATTTAAAACTGTTATCCGGAGATTTGTCATTAAATGAATTTGTGTGGATCAATTTTTCTTCTGATGAATTAATATTTTTGACAAAAAGTCGATATAGTCGATGAATTTTTGTTCACAATATTGTTTGTTCTTTCATGTTAACAATCTTATCTCGACGTAAACACATCTAAAGATCGTCTGACATAACCATTGCACAAACGTTTTCATCTATTTTGGTCTAATGATCATGTTCGAATCGTCCACTTCCTCTTTTTGCTGACTGATTTAATTTCAGTATCTTTTCTCGAATGCCATGAAATTGTTGATAAATTCTAACAATAGAAATGTTTCGATTTCCGGAATCAGTGACCTTTAAAACTGTCATTTTGATTAATGATCTCCTGTTTGATAGTTCTAATTCACTTACATGTTTCACTATCCTTGCTCTTCGGAAGAGGATTTTCAACAAAAACGTAGCTAATTAAAATCTAGAACTGACAGCATTATTAATTGGGGAATAAAAAAACTTTTTTTATTTAAAACTTCGAAAATTGACTATATCGAAATTCTCTTCTATATGATCAGTTGGAAATAACACATTTGATGTCCAAAATTAGAAGTCTTATCTTAACACTTGAAAAATTAGAAATCTCAGAAAAACGTATTTGTGGTAAAAAAAAGTCTTGAAGTTAACATTCAAACATTAAAATTGATTAAAGATTTTCTTAAAACAACTTTAACGCAACTAAAATGTGAGAATGTACTTTAGAGCTTAGTTTCGTTTAAAATTGCTTAAAACTTAATTTTTTTTGTCCATGATGTAAAAGCTTGTTAACTACGTGTATTCTCAAGCAATAACAACATAAACAGTGTGTTAGTAACCCAAGAATACGCGTGGCCGTTCAAGTTTGTTGTTGTGTTGCACTTTTCTTTTCTTTTAATAAAACATCTTAAGATAAAATATTTACCTGAAACGTGTTGTCATTGCTTACAAATCTTATTTTACCTCTGACCTGTAAGAAAACGAACTGGTTTGTTTTAAGAGCATAGCATTCAATTTCATTTAAACATAATACGTACCTGCGCTGCATCCATAAAAACAAAACATTAAATTTAAATTTTAAATTAACACCGAATTACTGAATATTGCATGAAATCAACGTTGCATTCAAAGATGGAATCGTTGTTCTTTTTTTGAACAGAAAAGAAAAAGGTTCTGAATTCATAAAATGCAACGCAAGAAAAAGAAAACACTACAACATAAAGGCAAAATAAAAAAAAAAACAATAAATGATGCGTACCATGTTGTTCGAATTCAAATGATTTCAAGTGAAAAGCTGATACGGGACCATGGAAGAGGTGACAAAATGAAAATACATTACCAGTAACCCCTAAGACAATAGAACATTTTCATTTTCATCTTTATTTTCCAGTTCAAAGGTGGCGACTGGAGTGAGGTTGGCTATAAGGCGAACAGGAGGTAGCGAAGGGAATAGTTTCTCTGTCACCAGAATAAAGCAGATTCAGTTTCCCATCCGCCTTCTAGGTTGTCTTTCTTTCTTTTACACAATGAAATATCTTTCTTTGATGGCATCAAGCACAGCGAGAACTATACAATACTAAAAACAACTACAGCACATGGATTGAGATGAAGGAACAGGAACTGCGAGAGCTGGGTATTGTCGCAGATAGGATGAAAATAAAAAATCACGACTAAGAGCTTGAGAACCATAAAATGGATAAAGGGATAGACTCCAGGTAAATCCCTGAACTGAAATTGAACATAAAACATTTTAAGATATGGATACAAGGAATAGGTGTGGGGGAGAGAGAAAGAGAAAGTTGGTAATGTTATTGGAAGAGAGGCATGATGAGGAGAAAAAAGTACATTTGATAGTGGTTTCCCTCGGTGGTGGTTTCATTATAGTTGTTTTAAAATCGTTAAAAATGGCTAACTTAATTTTTGTCGTACATTCGAGATTAAAATGTCAAGGAAAGAGCGAATGCATTGTATGGCATTTGTTTTGGCAAACTCGGAAATCGCATTTTCGAACCCCTAACACCTTAAATAGAATAGCATTTTCCATTGAATTATTTCAGTAAAATTATTATTACATAAAACAGAAAGCCAAATAATAAAAAATAGTACGTATACGCCATAGTGAATGTAGTAAATCTCAATAGTTTATTCTCGGTAGTTATTCGTTTGTTAGATATGAACTTTCTAGAGTCCGATTACTTACGTTATTTCACGTGGATGCTCCCATAATCTTGAATAATAGTAAAAGCGCTAAGAACATTTTTATGCGAACAAAAAATCAATTTACTATTTGAAGTCCATACATTCGAAGAAAAATGAAATTGTTTGTTTGCTTGTGTGTCCGGTGTGCACTCCTAAATTTGTAAAACTTCAAGGTTGAAACAGTTGTATTCAGTGATGGTTCCTGTGAAAAACAAAATGGAAAAATCTTACAGAAGAGCAAAACAAAGACTTGAATTTTTGAAGGGAAGTTTTTGTTCCAGAATGGCTTATTGAATGGAAAAATGGAAAGTTTTTGATTTAAAACACGGAAAACTCGATGGTTTTCAAATAGAAAAAATGCATGGAATTCTAGATGAATAGATTTTCAATTGGAAAATTTTTGATGGAAAACTCCAGAAAAGAAGGCAAAATTTCGAAAAAGAAATCAAATATTTTCGTGTAATTTTTTTTGGAATTTTTATTGGTTTTCAATTGAAAACATGGAATATTTTCCTGAAAAACTCTGAAAGAGCACCAGGAATTACAACCTCTAAAATTGTTTGCATGGAATACGAATCATTTTTCAGAAACGACTTTGCGAACAGAACAAATTCTTTATAATCCAGTAATTCCGAATCTGTGGAAAAATTCCTAGTGGGCTAGGTTTTTGTGTACACAAAGGTGGATGCAAATAAAATTGGATTGAGATGTTCAAAAATTGGTGGACATTGCCGTGTCCTATCATACTTAACCACAGAGTCAACCAATGACGAAGATTTCGATGTGTCAGACACTGTTAATGAAATCGAAACTTAAGATTTTCATATGAAAGAAGAAAAAACAATAGAGTAAATTTGAGCGCGTTCTTGTCCCTCTACTCCGAAAGCGGTTAATTTTAGAGAAATATGACTGAGGTATTGTTTTTAGATAAGACAATGTCGATTTTTCACATCTTCATAATAGCACCGTAATAAAGGTGTACACAAAAATCTAGCCTACTAAGAATATATTCTGCAGATGAAACCTTAAATGACTGGATTATTAGTGAAAAATTCGGAGATCTCCGAACTCATATCGTCTATATTTCAATTGTATATAAGTAAATCAATTAAATTTTGAGAATAACATGTGTATAATTATTGTTCTGGAGCTAATTCATGGGGTCGGCTAGTCCAATATAAAGAATATTTGATAACGCAATTATCTCAGCATCTAGGGCTCGGAATTGAGCTTGGCTTTCAGTGGTAATCTCAGGATAATGAGGACTATCAAATGTACAGAATTTAGCGAAATCAATTTCTTTATGATTTTTGAGAAATATCAAGGGCAAACCACTTGCCAAAATTTTGGACAGAAAAAAGATTCTTCAAAAACCCATCGAACGATGCTTCAAAATGGGTAACAAGTTTCTTGAAAGCCTGGTAGCCGAGATATTGCAAATATTTTCCCGCAATTTCAAAACGATATTTCTCATAGTTTTCCCAGACAACCGTTATAGATTTAGATTAAATTTTATTTCATCATACATTTTATAACAATACAAATTGGTTTATACAATCAATATGTTGCATGGCATAGTCGTCTGCCTGATTGTCAACTAAATATCTCTTTATAGAGATTTAAAAAGAGTGAAAAGATTGCAGTTTAAGATTAGAACGCTTCATTCAATATTTGATTTTTATATTTAAATGCTGTTTTACAATATGTAGTTAAGTACAGATTAAATTACAATCAGACTATGGATAATCAAGCATCGCCCACACATTGTTCTTTATACGATGCTGTTATTTATTCATTATGAGCTCAAATCTCCAATGTCAATGTACAGAGTTGGCATAATTCACTTGTGAATTCAATGCAAGGTATCAATATCTCAGACCAAGAGATCATTAGATCAGCGAACGGATATTGTTATCTTGCTTAATGCCACACATAATGCACTTCCTTGTGAAGTGCATCTTATTCCATATGTTATTTCTTAGGTTAGTCTTTAAGTTGTACTCCAAGAAGGCGGTTGCCTCTCGATCCTTTTTTAAAAATTTAAAAAATAAAATTAAATTTCAACTATGTATATCGCTTTGTTACATCCATTTCCTCAAAAAGGCTTAAAACTTCATTATTTGAAAGATAGTAACTGCCTAGTGTATTTCTTCTCGTTTCTCTCAGTATTAAAAACCGCCCAACAAAATAAAAAGTATCCTCACGTTCCCTCATGTTACAGAGGTTGCAAAAAATCGGTAGGTCCTCACGGTGAGTTATATAGTTCAAATTTAGTAGTTGCACTCTTAATCGCATGTTCTGAAATTTGCTCGATAGTGTAGCTGTTGTGGAAATAGTTTTTTTGTTCGAGGAGGTTGTAATCTAGGTTACTGTACGTACGGTGCAGTGAACTTTTGGCCTGGTCTAATGAAGTTTTGGCCTGGTTCATGTACTGTTCTCTTGAGGCTTCGTCGAGACGAGCTATTAAGCGATATAAAGTTGACTTCCATTAAGACATTAATGTTCAGGTCAAAATCCACCTGTTCACCTAGTTCTAGTCCTAAAACCAACTTATTCGAGATTGGATTGTTTCAAGTGCAACTTTTTTTTGGGAGACGATGACATGGCATATCAAGAACTTTAAGGATGTAGTCTATCTGTAGCTTGAGTGTTTTAAAGAATAGAGGCGATAATCCCGTTTCTAGCATGATCATGTAGTTTAGCGTACTCAAGGGAAAGGTGAAAAATCCGTTTTATATAAAATCTGAGTAATTTTTCCACTTGTTCATATTCACGACCTCCCCACGCTTGCGCCGCTTAAAACAGAACTGATTCTGATACCGCTTCAAAAATTCTGAATTGACTACTATGCCCAATTTCCTTATTATTGAAGCACAGCTTCCATCCAACCTTATAGCGGTTTTCGTTGTGTCAAGTTTCTGAGTGCGATGTTTTTCCATGCTCATGTTCTTTGCAAAGCCGACTCCTAGGTATTTATACTCTTCCACCACCTCTATTCTTTCACCATCATAGTGCCACTGTTTCGTTTGTGGCCGTTCTTCCTCCGCCATTTATGTATAAAAACCATCACTTTGGATTTATTTAAGTTCACTACCAGATTCCATCTTATACAATACTCAGCAAGCTTTGTAAACAAACAGAGTTTACCAATGATGTTACAAATGTAGGTAACTCAATTTTGATGTATGGTCATAGTGTAGAAAAAAAATGTCCTCCAACATTGTATAAAAGTAAGTGTATTTCACAATGTTCCCAGATGTGTCAGTGAAAAACATGCTTGCAATGGCTAACAGTTATTTGGGCTTGAAATTAACTTGCAGCAAATTTGTTTGACAGATAATTATAAAAAGAAATTGAAAGACGAAGTGGACTTAGACTTAGAACCATACAGTTTTATCACTGTCGGACAAAATATTTAGTGAGCAAGAAGTATGAAATTCATAGAGCTACTCTGATTTTATGAATCAAGTGATCCAGCAATCCAGCCCTTTCAAAAAAACCGTTCGGAAGAAAATGTATGACATTTAATAATCATTCTAATAACAGCGGGCATTGTGATATGTGCTAGCGTAGCCGTCTTTCTCCTTTCCTGATGCATTAATGACCACAGTACACTTATAGGTCAGCCTTGATATACACTAAACATGTAAACTGCATAATCCTAATAGTCCGATAGTTAAGACTGTGAACATTATATAAAAGTTCAATTATTTGATATTGTTATTCAAAGTTTCAGAATTCATGGTCAAGCAAAAAACTATCCTTTCTATCAAAAAAGACAATACAACTTGTATTTATGAGTTCCCGTTCACGCCACAAATTTCCCTCTACAAGGTTAGACTAAAAAAAAAAATCTAGAAACACAATCCAACTCGTAGTTATGTTTTTTTGAATAATTTTCCACCGAAACCATCGCAGGTCGACAATGAATTCGGCGAGGCTCAAATTGTTTGTCACGAAGAACAAATACTTCGTGCCGTTGGTTCAGAATTTGGAATTATTTGTGATTTGTACAGGACTAAAGACAAAAACAAAGGGATATATGCGATGCACAATTGGAAAACATTCAACAAACCAGCCAGAGCCATCAGCCATGAACCATTAGCCAGCAGCAGTACAAAAAAAGGAAAAAAAAAATCCGATAAAAAATAAATTTCATTTTCGATTTTTAGTCCATCTCTGTATATATTTTAGTGATTTTTAATGGAAATTGTCGGATTGTTTTTCTTTCACTCGGATACAAATACACAGCACCGGACATCGATACTCGTATACGTTAACGTAATACCAATTGACAGCTTGACAAAATACTTGCTGCTGTCTCGGTATCCTGACTGATGGTGGTGGGCGCGTGTAGAAGGAAGCAGCAGCGGATGAAACAAAAATGGAAAACGTGTTAAAAACTATTTGTGATTCGAATTAATTTCCAGGACACCGGCTTTGTTGGGGATCATACGATGACGATTCCTTCGGGGACAGTGCCAGAACCAAACAAAATAAATACAAATAAGAAGAGAAAAAAAGCAAATCATCAATTAGGGCACGAAACGGCTGGCGCGAGAATGAAGGAGATGAATTTTAAATCTTTAATTGCTTTCGCTACCAAGCTAAGTCACTACCCTCAAGACGCAAACACGGAATTTGCAGAACGGTATTATACACCCACCACAATTATTATTATTCTCCCTGTCAACAAATTACTCAAAAGAAGGAAAGGGTTATGTTTGTTCATGAAATAGAATAACGTGGGCTGATTGGTATATAGGAACTATGGCTACACAGCACTCAACACCATAAGGACATGAAAGTGAGCAGCAGAAAATATAATTCCATCAGATCACGACTGAAAATCAATCATAATGTCAGTCAACTTAATGCAAACCGCCCATCTGTGTGGTGCGGCACTGGCCATAAGGAAACACTTATGGCAAGTAAGGACGAGGCCAACTATCACTGGAATACGATTTTATTTTGCCCGTTGGACATATAAATTCGATCCGGGGAAGTGCCATACTAAGCCTGTCATTCTAATAGAAGACGGTGGTGGAGTGAACAATATGTTTCATATTGAGTGGTTTTGGAAATTAAAGTTGGATTCAACTTAAAGACACTGCGGTTTTTGGTATTTGGGATGCCAACGCCCTTTTTTCACACATCAATAACACGCATTCAAACACTTCACAGCCACAGCAGTGCTAGAGAAACTACTCTCAATCAATTAAAGTAACTTTAGTTGACTGGAGCGCTATAATCATATAACCAAATAATTGATGACCGCAAACTTTGAGAATGATTGATTGGGAATTGCTGTTGGTTCATCGATGTGAATTCTGTTGGAAGAAAATATGTGATCATTCACGTGTTGGAATAGAATTAGTTGTTAGCAGCAAGGTTTTTTGGTTTTAGGAATTTTTGCACCAAGAGCTCGGTGATGTATCTGCAGGTTGTAGTTCATGAGTGGGTCGTATGTCACTTTCAAAAACGTCACTTGGCCAATTCACTTCAGTCGGTGGAAGTCATAATTCGTTGCGTACACCAAGGGTCAGATTATTGAAAGTTTTGACATAATAATAACACAAAAACAAAACTATAACAAATAAACTGACTAGTGTCAAAACTATCTTTGTGGTTGTGACACAAAGATAGGAAATCAGAACAAATGAAAGCGGAACAAGATAGCATACTTTGAGGAGCTTGTAAAAATGCGCCTATTCATTGCAAATGATATACAGTAAAAGTCTGCAATGGGAAATCAAAAATCAGTGGAGTTGTTAGCGCAGTGCGGAGTGCATTGGCTTCACAACTAGCTGGTCTAGGTTCAAATCCCAAAGTGAACTCAAAAAGTGTTTCGATTAATATGAAAAATAACGAGGCAGCACCACTAACAAAGGAGTCTGATGATCGGCTTGGCACCCGTGAAATAACTATAACTCCAGCCAAACAAAGGAATTGACGGAAAAAGCCATTGGTGGAAGCACCTCTAAGTTGCTATCGTTGTATAAACAACATAAATAAAACCTTAGACTTGATCATACCATTTTTCAAATACATAATTGAAAAAAAACTATCGAACTGCCATTGTCAATTTTAAACTCAACTTTTTCAATATGGTAAAGAGTAAAGTATACACAAACGAGCAACGTCTGCATAATATAAACATTTTCTACAGAAATTCGGAGATTGCGACCGTAACCTTAAGACCGTCAACACGTTTAGTGCAAAATTTTGGGTCGACATATTCATTGTGTGGCGTTGATGTTGACGTGTCAGTGAGACAAGGGGTTGGTCGAAGTGTCACTGCCATTCAGGCGTCCGTAACAAACGATTTAAATCAATCAATTCCGCACTTAAGCCACATTACGGTCTATTCTTGGTAGAGATTTTGATTTTAAAAATATGTATAGTCAGCTTGACTTAAGAATTGATGGCTGATGGTTCTCCGAAGGGGCTCTGGAAAATATGCGTCAAGATGATGATTTTCCTCGCTATAGTGGTGAAGCCTATTTTTCGATCGAAATGAGTTCGTCATATGCCGGTGGCGATTTTGGACCATATTCGCCAAAAATAACGATCGTCATGTTACTGTGAATGCCCATCGTTTTCGCGGCATGATAACCAATTATTTTTGGCCCGAATTGGACGATTATGTGGTTATGATACCACAAGCAACACAGCACACTTTTCAATCGATTTATTGACGAATAATTTACATAGGTGAGCAATGTGCATTGGCCGCCTCGTTCGTTAGATTTAACGCCTCTAGAAACGAAAATATTTTCCTTGGGTCAATGTTAAGTCATTGGCTTTTGCCAATAAGCCGACAACTCTGGAAGAAGTCAGAGTCAACAATGAACACAAAATAGCGACAATTTCAATCGAAATGAATGGCCTGGTCATCGAAAATTAGGTCTAATGGCTGTGGCCATATGAAAGAAGTCACGTTTCACTCATACATTTTTTTTATCGTACTTCAAGGAGATGATAAAATTATTGAAATATTTCGAATGGCATGCGTTTTATTTAATAAGTTGTAAAGGCCTAATTGGAAAACCCTTTACAAAAGATGATTGATTTCAAACCAAATAAGAAAATGAACACGACTGGATCGCATGAACTTGCTCCTGCAGTCCAAAACTTAAATTACAAACAAAAACCTTTCTAAATAAAAAGATGTAATAAAATTCATAAATAAAAAAAGGATGCTGATCGCTTATAACAAAAAAAAACAAAAACTGTTCTATGACAGGTACTGTCTTGGAGCAATACAAAAACAAAAACAAGTTTCTTAACATTAATAACACCAGTGTTAAGAAAGAAAAATTTATGAGGATGTTAAAAAAATGAAAGGAGCCGTTTTTGAGAAAATTGAATTTTTTTGTTTTTGGCCGAAAAAAAATGTATGGTGGCTATCCAAATTCGCTCAAACAACTTTATTCCGAATTTGAAGTCAATCGAACCAGTGGTTTTGGCTGTAGGCGCATTTTCAGACAGACAGACACAATCAAAAGTAAAAATGATGACCTTCAACACAGGCAGAAACAAAAGCAAATCAATGAAATAGCTTGATTTAACATAAAATATAAAATTCGATTCAATCGAAAATTGATGATTTTATATGAAAGAACCTTATGTTTCAACTCAAAATAAAAATAATAAATCACATCATATCTATGTTTCGAAGAAGACTCGAATACAAAAATAATGGAAGAAGAAGCTCAATCCAAAACAAAATGAAATGAATGAAAAAAGACACTTCTCAATGTGTCAAGTCATCTTTCAATCTCATATCCTACCAGTGACAGAGTAAACATCAAAATATAATCAGAATAATTATCTGATTTTCCTCCCCTCAAATTTCAGTATTTTCACATCACACATCACAGCACATAGCACTAGAGCTATCCATGCTCTGGCACTGGCAGCCAGCAGCGCCAGCCAGCGTCTGGGTTAGTTTCCTCCCTTCTAGTCTGGTGGTGTCTTATGTCTGTAAGCAACCCTCACACTGGATTGCAAAATATCTTTCTTATAATGCAGTTTCATCATATACTTTGATGGTCCGTACGTCATTACTCTTCCTCCTCCCCCCTCCTGACCATCACTACACTTTGTTCTAAAAGAGAGAGAAACCATTTGCGAAATTGCTTAATGACTTTCTAATTTTTACTCTACGTTTACACTACATCAACTTGGACGAGAGTTATCGTTCAAGCATTAGTGTTAATTATACAAACATTTTTTTTTTGCTCATTAAAGAAGACAAACTTTAAGAAGTGAAAAAAACTCATCCAGTCGCAGTCGAATGGAGACGGATTTAAAAAAAACTGCTCCAAAAAAATCTTGCAAAATAGGAAAATGGATGATGCTAGACCTAGCATGGAATCCAGAGAAAATAATTACTAAAAAGGTAAATGTAAGGGTAAACCGGAGGAAAAATCGAAATATTGAAAAGTTTAAACCAGATGCCTGATTGTAGGAGTGAGGATGACGTTGGTATTAAAATTAAAATAGAACCCGTCCCACCTGACAATAGATCAATTTTGTATGATGGGCATGGGACCCAATGGCGCAAATGTTTTCAATGCGAATATTTTTCTTTCTCACCCTCTCTTGTCTCTGGTCTGATAATCAACTAATCCTTTAATAAAGTTATAGAAAGTAAATTCAGATACCAAATGGAGGCTTTTTTTGTGTGCCTTGAGAGAGTAGGTACCTTAAAACATGCGCTTTTATCGTATGGTATGAAGCGAAGTCCATTGCCAAAGCTATCGAATTTAGAAGCTGTTTAAATCTACGTCTGAATAATATGTTTTCTCGATTTTCTCATCTATTTCGCCAAACTTTAATCGGTGGTGTGCCAATTCAAGACCGTCGTCGGTGGTCGGCAGCCGTTTTCGGGTGACCTGGACGTAATTCATTTGACATGCGACCTCGTTGATCTCGTAAAATTAAAAAAATATACATATCTTCATTTGCACATAGCTAAATCCAAAAATGTAAGCAGCATTATTTTCTCCTTTTTTATCTCGGCTTTTTATTTCGTTGTTCCATTTTCCGGATATTTCTTGTTTTTTTTTTTTTTTTGCACCTATGGCTCCCAATCGAATCGAACGCATTCTTTAAACTCCACCAGCATCATGGAATTTTATAGCGTTCAGACAACGGAAGAAACCCTTGCCTTAGTCCTCGCCCTCAACACCAACATCATCTCGCCCAACGATCCGTCGAATTCCACAATCGCATCGTATAAGGTATAAACCCTGTCGAGAAATCTCAGAATTCTATACTTTCAGTTATTTTCACCATTCCAAAGTTTTTATTCGGTAAAAGTATCTTGAAATGGAACGTGAAAGCCATAGCGCATATAATGTTCTCCTTTTTTTTGAGAATGTTGCAATTTTTTCTGCTTGACTTGGTGCCTTTCTCGGATCTAGCTACTGCATTCTGGGTGTGTTTTGTAGGGAATCAATAATTTGACTATAAAGCTTGATATTGTCTGTAGCGGGAGTTTATATTTTCTTTTTTTGTGTAAACAATATATTCAAATCAAAAAATTCAAGGCATGGACCAAACAAAAAGTCCATATTCAACTGATACTGTTACAAGTCGAATGGTTAGATTCCGTGTTTTTTCTCTTTTTTTTAAAATGGGCAAGCTTTCACGGTACAGATGGAGCGAAATAAATCTTCATGAGTATGTTTTGTGAGAAAACTCTTGAAAGTTGGTATTTCCCACATCCCAACTGCAAATAGGGAAAGGAAGAACGAACAAAAAAAAAATAAGAAATTTGCAAGTTCCGGTTAAATGGGAAATTGTCAATTTGGACAACAGATGCTGTTAAGTGTGCGGTTTAATAAATTGTAAAATTTGTGATTTTCCCGATGCGCGACCTCAAGCCGGAAGGGAACATAGGATTGAGTGTAAGAGGAGAAAGTAGCTTTTATAGAGAAAGTACGTGAAGCTTGAATATCCTGTTTCATTTCTTAATTTGTGTGTCATTTAAATGGGCGTGGTCGAAAAAACTGGGCACTTTCTTACTTAAGAAGTTAGGGTTGAAGTTTGAGTGTTTTTCAGAGGATGAGAAATTGGAAATGATCGTCAACCTATCATTATATTCGCCAACCAAACATGTCTAGGATAATGTAGATCAATAAAATTTTTAATAGTTTTTTTTAAGCGTTCACTATGGCGGATACGTGCTTTTTAATTTAAGTTATGCAAATAAGGTAAATAAATGGTCTTCGTAAATACAAATCAAAGCTGTTCACGATGGCTAGGGATAGTTGAATCGATATGAGCCTTAAGTACCCCAAGATCTAAGTATGTATTTACGGGAGTTACGCAGTATACCATTTAACTCTTAATTTGAATTCAAATTCAATATTTTAAACATAATGGTCGCTACACACAAAACAGCAATAATAATCATGTATGTATGGGCGATCTGTTTTCAATCGTGCATATATTTCCTTGTTGTACTTTGCTATTGTGATTTTTAACCACTTTTTCGCACTTGAGTAATGTTGGTTTTTATTGCGACTATTACTATTCGTTTATGCAAATACATAGTTTTTTTTTCTTAGTCCCACAGAAAATAAATCTAACGGTCTAATTGGTCGTGCTGTGTGACATGTTGCCCTGTCTTGTTGCAACAATATATCGTCCAAATCATGATCTATACAATCGCGCGCCGGCCGAAAAAATCGCCCATTGGCATCTTTGAAGAAATATGGACCAATGACAGCTTTCGACCATAGAACATACCAAACAATCATTTTCCTTATGACCTAAAAAAATTGAGATTTAGATTTTGATCAAATATGCCATTACGATAGTAGAGAAATGACTGAATACTTCAGATAAATAGGTAAACAATTTTTTTTTTTTAATTTCAATGTCATCAAAGGTTTTATTCGAGCAAATCATTTTTTGATTTTGGTACTTCCACTTTGTTTTTATTTTTATTTGTTGTGACAGCAGCTGTTTCGGCACACAGTTTGGATTTTGGAAGTACCAAAATCAAAAAATGATTTGCTCACTTCCACCGAGTAAAAGCCAACAAAATAAAAGAATCATAGGTTTTGACAATTTTTTTTTTTTCATAAGTGCAACATTAGGAATCTATAGATAGATAGATAGATAGATAAATTCTTTATTTTTTCATTGTATATGTTGTTTTACAAATTTTTTGCGTAAGAAAAAGGACTTGGCAATAACTGCCGTCTGCCTGAAATGACATTTCATATACATATAATAATAAATTTAAGAATGCAAAATAGTAAACAAGATTTTTAAACAGTATTAAGGTTTAACAAAATGTTTATAGAAGTATAATAAGTTTTAACGTTCTATAGTTCATTTATTCATCATTCAGTGTGATATGGTGCTACAGCCTAAGAGCCTTAAAGCGAAGAACAATTTTTTCATACTCATTTTCAGGGAATAAAGGCAAGTTCATGCTTTGAAAAAAATATTAATTCAATGACTATTACATCGTCTTAATTGGCTACTGTTGTTCAACAATTCGTCTAAAAATAGTTTTCTTCAGGTATTGACGAAATCATAGAAACCTAATCCTCAAAATAATAATAATAATAATAATAGACCGTTTTCTATTTAAAAATATAATTAAATGAAACATACCAATTAATTTATCAAATTCAAGCAATTGGCAACCGCCTTCTTCCTGGTCCTTTTTATCGTCCTTAATCTATTTAGATTGGTACCTATTGAAAGAAAGAACAAAAGATAAAAAACAATTTGTTACGAAAGTTCTTAATTCGTTGGAAACAAAAATACCAAAATTAATGAATTAATATATACAATAATTAATCCCTTATTCATATTTATTTATTTATTTATTTATCAATTGACCAAGATCTGCTGATTACATTGAAAACTGAAACAAAAAACCTACACATCCAGCAGTTACAAGATAATCACAAGTTTACAAGTTAACGAGTGATTACAAATTAATTACATAATTGAAATATTTTTTCCTTAAAGAAATCTCTTTTCATACAAAGGTCAGTCTCATTACATATCACATCAAAAAGTTTAAGAGATCGCGTAATAGGCTCATTTCAACCATAATTAGTTTTATGGGGTCCAATATAAAATAGTACATTTCTGTTCCGAAGCAAACGGGTTGAAACATAGAAGAATGACAGTAATTCGGAGGACGATATAAGATTATACAAAATATCTTTTACAAATATAATATACATACATTGAACTTGCCTACGATATTCAAGTGTTTTTAAATCAATTAGATAACATCTCGATGTGTTATCAGGTAATGATCCATTCCAATCAAACTTTCTCAATGCGTATCTTTTGAATCTTTTTTGAATCCTTTCCTGGCAAGACTGAAGACATAAATAAGTTCTTTCAACGTGTAAGAATATTTAAATTCAAATGAATTCCTTTTTGAGAAACCCAACACTTAGTTATCTTTAGAGACCACATAGGGAGATCTAAAATCAAACTTAGGATCAAATTTTTTAATGACATTTACCCTTTGAAGCTTTACATCGTAGAATTTACATTCGTAAACAATGAGTGACGATGATCTTGTAGAAACAAATATTTTACATTTTGAAAAATTCAGTTCTAGATGATTCGCAAAATTTAAAAAATTGTCTTTATCCAACTGTAAAAGCAAACGATACGCAAAAGAGGATGTTGAAAGAAATAGTCAAGCATCATCTGCATGCATCAAGTTTTTGCAGTATTTTAAAATTTAAAACAGACGGCAAGTCATTTGATAATATAATAAAGAGGAGCGGACTCAGATGACTTCCTTGAGGAAGACCGGACAAAACGTTGATAGAAATGGAATTGCATCTATCTATCTTAACAAATTGCTTTCTGTTTGACACCCAACCTTCTTAATTTTCGCACGAGAGGACCATGATGCACACTTTCAAATGCCTTAACAAAATCAGTATATAGGACTAGGACATCAACTTGTTTCCCATTTTCCTTTACATTTTTTCGAAGAGTCTTGGAATAGCAGATAATTTTGAAATAGGCCTTTAATTCTTCACCAGGTGCTTGAGGCCACTTTTATAAACCGGATATTTTCCACTCTTCAAGAAAAATATCAGTTGAAAGAGTTTTATTAAAAACTAGCTGACCTGACAGCTTCGTATTGCCTCAGTCGATATGAAAAAGACCTACACTTTTGCAGCCCGCTACACCACTACCCTCTACCCACTACCCCGTTATAGCTAGCTACCTTGTTACCCGCTACCCAAACATTTTTTACTAACCATCTTTACTAATACCTGAACATTCCGTCAAAATTCGGTGCAAAACGGTCCAACCGTTATCGATTTCTACGCTTAGCAACACATTTAGCTTTTCATTTTTATATATACTAGCTGACCCCGCGAACCTAGTCTCGCCTGCCTTCAAATCAAATCTAAAAGAAATCAAATCAAAAATTCTCGTTTTCCGGAATTTTCGAATTTTTCACTAAAATAATTGTTTCGTTAGAAAAGCAATTTCTGAACAGTTGCACCTAGAATCTAATTCAAAAGTATAATTTTCGACCACCATTTTATTGATTCAATTTGTCCACTTTAGAGTATGATTTGCCCAAAACTTATTTTTAAGTTTTTTTAAGTTTGATTGATCGAAACAGAGAAACGGTTAATTGTATTGATGCAAAAATTTTATTTCAATCAAGGAAATTTTATGAGCTTTAATAATTAAGGCTCAGATCAGTTCTATCACTAAAAGCCACAAAATAACGGCGGTTTTTATGAAAAAGTTGAAAAATGTATATTTTGGACCTTTTTTTAAATTGATAGAAAAGATTAAAAAAGCAATCACCCCTGTTCTGATTTTCGTTTACGAAAACAATCACCCCTGTTCTCATTTTCGTTACGAATTCAATTCGTTTTCGAAATTGATTTTCGCAAAGCAAAAAAAACTGTGTTCCTAAATTCGTACGAATTTGGCTTCAATTTTTGACAAATATTTCTCTGAAATTACTTAAATTCTTAAATTTACGATTTCAAATTCGGTCAGCAAAATCGAAACGAAATCAAAACGAGAAATTGAGAACACCTCAGCTTTTAAAACGAAAGTATTGTTTTCGTAAACGAAAATCAGAACAGGGGTGAATACTTTCGTTTTTAAAGCTGAGGTGTTCTCAATTTTTCGTTTTGATTTCGTTTCGATTTTTCATGATCGAATTTGAATTCGTAAATTTAAGAATTTAAGTAATTTCAGAGAAATATTTGTCAAAAATTGAAGGCAAATTCGTACGAATTTAGGAACACAGTTTTTTTAGCTTTGCGAAAATCAATTTCGAAAACGAATTGAATTCGGAACGAAAATTAGAACAGGGGTGAATATGTTTATTTTTTCAAAATGTTTTTGTGTAGAAAATTTAATAAATCTTTTAAATCTGCCTTTATTTTTTTTTGTAAGTCAATTCTTAGCAGAGATATTAGGGTCCAAAGTCAAAATTGTATTTTTGCATGTAAACACATTTTTTGATTAGAAAAAGAAAATCGTAGCGATCTAAAACAAACGGAATTGTTTGGATCGGTTGGATTAAAAAAAAATTCCGCTCACTTTATGACAATCCAAACTTTATTTTTTTTTTTTTTTTGAAATTGAGTGAACATTTTGTACGGTCAAGCGAAAACGACTGACGGTATTTTCTTATCTCAAATTAATTTGAAAAGCAAAAATTATTACCTTTGAAAAACTTTTTATTTCATTTCAATCCGACTTTTTTCTACTGAGATACAGCCTTATGAAAAACCACTAAATTTTTGAGATTTTTCAAGTGTTCCTTTAATTTCTTTGACTAGTGTATTCCGTATTGGGTGGCCGTTAGATGTATTTTCAAGATCCAGTACCACCAAAGAGGACAAATTTGCTCCCATCAGTCCACAATATATTACGCCATTTCTCCGGTGGTCAGTTTATGTGATCTTTTGCAAACTGGATACGCTTTTTGATATGTTTCTTTGTTAACAATGGAACTTTTTGTGGACTTCGAGCATAGAAATTTTCCTCTATTAGTCTTCTTCTAATGGTCATTGCACTACAATCAAGGTTTAGAGCCTTCTGGATTTGAAACCACGACGCAGAAGGGTCATCTAAGACGGTCGTTTTTCTTTTTCTACCACGCGTTTCGGGTCTTTCGGTATATTTCATGGCATTGGCTACCATTGGAGGGGAGCATCCTGAATTTGCAAGTTAGTTTTCCCTTCTTCTCACTGCTTTCGTATGAGTTCCCGTATTTCCGCACTGTAATGTTTTTTCTCCCCACTTTTAATTATAATAAAACGAAACAACTGTTTTTTTTTAGAATTTTATGAGTACTTACTTTTAAACAAAAAATAAATACTTTAAGATATATATAGCCTTTGAATTCTACAAAAATCACTTTCACTACTTTTATTTTTGCTCTATTTGAACAGAAGAACATGTGACCAAGTATACATGGGAATTGATCAGTCGTTAATTCATTAACAATTGCTTAAGCATTAGAAAATTGATCATTGTATTAATCGACTTCACTCATAGGACGGATATAATTTTCTATAAAAAAAAAATAAATCTTTAATTTCAGCAGAATCTTTAGAACTTACACGAACACAAAGTTGTTCAAAATCATCTGAATTATTGTTCATTAAATTGCATTCAACAGCAATGAAAGTTGATCGCACTGCAATAAAAACACAACCCCCTCGCTGCCATCCTATACTCATTGAACGATCTTTGCGATAGATGGCAATAGATGAATCGAAAAGTTCACATGACGTAAAATTTGGTGTAAGCCATGTTTCAAAAATTTTGGAAAATTTAAGAATATTTTAATTTAAACATGCTTAAGCCAAAAAGAAGGATCATATGCGGCACCGAAAGAACAAGGAGGAATTCCTAGTTTGAAATTAACAAGTGCAATTAAGAAACATCCACATCAACCATCATTACAAAAAAAAATAATTTCATTGCGAAAATGCCTGGTTTTTCACATCAGGTAATACCTCATTTACATCATCGGTATTATAAACAGTAGTCGAACTATTAAGCCGTTGTTATTTGACTGCCTTACACAATGCCTACATTGCTTTATTTCCAGTCATTCCATTCGAACGAAAATTAAAATTATTTTAAAAGATTACCCATGGCAATTATTGTCAGATCACTGGTTCTTCCAACTCGAACAAATGTGGTATGAAAGAAAAAGTCAAATTAAAAAAAAAAGAATTATTAAAACCGGAAGCCGAGGGCTTTGATTCTCCGAAAATACTGCCCGCCCCGTGAATGTACACACATTTAAGTAATATTACATTCATCCAAAAGCTTTAATATTTAATCCGACCAACCTTTCCATTGAAAAATTATTTCAGCCCTCCGAATTATTGCTGCTTGTGCAAGGTGTCCTAATTTTATTTGTCTATAAGTTATTAAAATGATTTTTCGTCTACTTTGACAGTTAATGAAAAACACAAGCGACATTCCCAAATATCACTTCATTTAATTTTAATTTTGAGACACCCTGTACATAGTGCTGTAGGCCTCAATGAACACTGACTAGCATCATGGTGTCGAAAAAAAGTCTACACTCGTTGCTAAGGTAATAATATTCCATGATTTTTTAAAATGACTTTGTAAGTGCAATTCTAAAAAAAGCTATTTGCAGTCTCAAACCCAGTTCCGGACCCAGTTGAATTTTAAAAGTTATAACAATAAAAGCCACAGTAGATTCAACCAGTCAGTACATATCTGTGAGGGGGTTTGAAAAGTCCAGCATGCACCGTTTGAATCGAGCTTGTGTAAAAAGTAACCTTTTAGTATTATGTGCAATCCGGCATGAGTGTTTTCTCTCATTTATTAAACGATTAAAATGTCCCGGGTGCAGTTGAAATATTTTTTTTTCTCGTACTGACCGACCGACTCGAAGGACGAGGACACAATTTTTAAGCTTAATGAGAATTTATTTTTACGATTTTACGATTTTCACGAATTCCACTCAAGTTTCAGTGTTTCAGAATAAAAAGCAACGCAAAAACGTAATACGTTTTATTTTCGCAAAAAAAAAATCAGTTCGAATAGTGAAGTGCTTGAGAGTACTTCCAGGAAAACAAGAATATGATGGAAATATAAACTTACATACATATATTTTTTGGCAAACATGAGAGAAAGATGTAATTCATCAGAATTTTCAGAATTTGAAACAGATTCAGGTCCATCATTTTATTTTCGGGAATATGCGTTGTGTATCCAGTTTGTCGTGTTGTTAATGTGTATGTCGAATGGCTAAGCTTAGTTGAACGGAATGCAACTTTTTGATTGACCTGCTTCGAACATTTTTGAAGTAGGCTTAATGAAATGATTAAAAGATTTGATTTGAAATGTTAGAGTTTCCTAATCTTCAGTATGTTCACAACTATTCAATTTTATCTTTAGTCTTACTTTTTATTTTAAACAAAAAACATTGTTTTATTAAATTTAAATTGAAACTTCTTTTGAAAACAACGTTCAGCCGAATTATAGCAGAGCTTTTACTTGCGGAGTCAACTTCATTAAGCGAACAGTTTCATCCGGTCATAAAAGAAGCTTGGGCCACTGAAATCTTTCCCGAAGATTGGAAGAAGGCAATGATCACCAAGCGCCAAAAAAAAAGAAGACCTTACAAAGTGCGAAAACTGGAGAGGGATTTGCGTTCTTCTTTCTGTTGTGAAAAAAGTAGCAAAAGTAATCATGGAGCTAATTAGGGAACATCTTGAGGCCACATTCGATGCCGGACAAACAGGATTCCGCGCTGGATAGGTACTCTTGAATTGATCACATCAACTCCATGAGCAGTGCATTGAATATCGATGACCACTACACCTGCTGTTCATCTATTTCAAAAAGGCCATTGAAAGCTCAAACAGGGAGTTCCTACATTAGCTCTACGGTGACGGAGAGCATCCCAGAAAAAGTAATTACTATTATTAAAGAAACATATGATGGAGTCAGGTAAGGCTGTATTCTGTCACCAATGTGGTTCTTGTTGGTGATAAGCGATGTATTGCACGCAGCTTCGAACGGTAGCAGAGTGATTCAATGGACTTTGACATCCCATTTAAAACACCCAGATTACGCGGACAACGTTTGCTTAATTTCTCAAAGGATCATGGATCTCCATCAAATGCAAACTAGGGTGGAGAAAGAAGCAGAAATCGGGAGGCTGAAAATCAATTCCGGCAAAACAAATATGATCAACCTCTCAAATTAATATTTCCTCTCAGCCGGTGGAGAAAATGGAGAGCTTCTAATTTTTTGGAAGCATCTTCTTCAACCGAACAATACGTCACCTGCCGCATCGGCAAAGTAAATGCGACGCGAGGGTTGATATGCTGTCCAAAGTATTGAGGAATAACTCTCTCAGCTTAATAACGAATCTACGACTGTTTCGCACAAATGTCGAATCTATGCTGCTTTATGGACGCATCACCCGGAAAGTTACTTCAGCCATCACAAGAAAGCTGCAAACTTTTGTCAATAGATGTCTCCGCAACATCCTTAGGACTAGCCAGCTTGAAAAAAAATAAAATTTCGTTGTCTGATGTTGCATATGCGCTAACAATTTAACATTTATTTTTAATCAACATTTGCACAAACTTAAGTTTTTATGAAGTTTTTGGTTTAATAGTCTTAAGACTAAGTTGTCGATAATTTGAGTATACACCAAGAAGGCCACGAAGTGTATGCAGGAAACATAGAAATGGCCAATACAAACAAATGTGGCAATTTATTAGGCACCGGTGCATTAAGTTGACAAAAGAGTATACTCACAATACTCGAAAGGTTA
The DNA here is from genome assembly GCA_943590905.1 of Sphaerophoria taeniata. NCBI lineage: Eukaryota > Metazoa > Arthropoda > Insecta > Diptera > Syrphidae > Sphaerophoria > Sphaerophoria taeniata. The sequence continues at coordinate 50,076,490 of OX016540.1, forward strand.
TGAACCCTTTCCATTTTTGGAGACACAGTACTTGGACTGTTTATTCTGATTAACCGGAGCATAATGTGAAATATCAAATAAAAAAATACGAAAGGCAGGACCAACTTGTCCTTTTGCAAAAGCGGAAACATGCTGATGGTTGAAATCTCCAAAAACCAAGTCACCATAAACGGCTCTATTGGAAAGAGAAGATACGCGGGAAAGGCTGCAAGTAGAATAGATTTTTCATGGACTTGGAAGGAAAAAAGAAAAAACGTTAAGGACGTGTTGAACAGTGAATAAAGAAAGCCTCGTTTGCTTGGTTGTCTAAATAGATGATATGCACTTGGAATAAGAACGATGCCAGTCGTAAAGAGGCATATAAGAGCCATGCGTTCGTTACTTAATAAAGTCTTAAACTTAATTAGCACATTCAGTACACACCAAACGTTGGAGACCTTATCCTCGAACACTCCTCTGTATATGGGAAATATCCGTCGAATTACTTGTAACAAACTGTCCAAACTGTTTATCCAAGGAAGCCAAAGAATAGCGAATGTTAGGATTACACTTGATCCGATTTTTACGAGTTTGATGACTTTTCCTGCATAGGTTTTCTCATCAACGCAGCAACTTACCAAGTATACGAAGAAAGGAACTGCGTTTTACAACTCCATTTGTTTATAGTTGAGGGCTAAGTTGAAGAGAATCAATCCAACGACTAAACGATCTCTTAGAATAGCCACGATAGCCAGAGCAGCAAGACCCAAAGATATATTTTTGTACTGGAAATGTCCGTTGTCTATGAGAATTTGTCCTGGATATAACAAGCATATTGCTCAATGCTGAAGATCCAAGTTGGATTTTATTCTGGCTTAATTTAATGCCTTCAATTCCGTAACAGCTAAAACTAGGGCTGGAATTAGAATTAATACATCGGCTGCTTGGACTGTCAATCGCATGAAGATTTTGTGATTATCAGACTCAAATCCTCTGGAATTGTGCAACTCAAGGTAGGATTTATTTATTTTACCAGAAATTTTGCCCAGCAATAAACTGTGATAAGCAGTAAGTGGTGGATAGTCTAGAACCCAATAGAGCAAATCGTTGTTTTAATTGAATTCTCGTACCAAGCAGATGCCGGCAGGTTGACGCAAATCTCCTGCCAATGCCAGCAGTGGAATCGGCTCACAAGGAAGGAGGAAGAGTTGGACGACCGCGAAGCACATGGCGGAGGAGGACAGTCGAGAAGGAATTTTGTAATATATTGGAACATTTTGTTAACCACTGAAGCATTGAAACTAAAATATGTTTAGAATAAGAAGAAATAATTTCTGTGTATTTTGTTGTGTCATAAAAAGTTTCCCGACCTTGGGGCTCATAAACAGTGGTTATGTCTTATTCCAACTTCACAAAATTCCTTCTTAGTGCTAATTTTCAAATAGCAAAAAATAAGTGAGAAATTCTAATAACTTATACATTGCAGTTTCAGCTGTTTGTTGACAAGTCATACAACAGCCAAGATGACAACAGATAAGATTTCCGTCGGAAAATAAGAACTAGTGTAAAAGTCCAAATCAAAAGTTGTATGTGTTTCACCGATATAACCAAAAACACTTGCACGGACGACTTAAGTAATTCAAGACAAAGTCCATCAACGCTGTCTCTACCCACATCAATATTCACTATAAGTAATGCATGTCTATTCGCCTCTGCATATCAAGCTCTTTACGGCACAATTTTATCATGTTTCATTACACACCCAAGTTTTCACGACAAAAATAACGATAGCGAAACTTTGCGCTCAATATTTCCATATTATAATAGGATGACAACAAATGACAACTTATATTCGGCCTTCTTATTAAACGCAAACCAAAACACGCCCTACATTCTTGCCTCCTCCCGTGAATTTTATTGAGGGTTAAAGTTTCAGTTTAAGAATAAACGCGAACGACCAAAACCTATAGGATATCCTTTCGATTCCGTCTTTCGCTATCCATCGCACGGAATTCCTGGAAAAAGGAAAAAACAATCCTTGCTTCCGTCAGTATTCTAACCCAAGAAAAATTCACACAACAATGCAATACAAATAGGATCAATGATTTATTGAATATTTTTGTTTCAATTTTGTCCTTTTTGTCATAGAAAGAAAGTTTTGCCGTGTCTGGGCTTTTTCTGGGTCTCTGAAAGAAAAAAAAAATCCTTAAAGTGATAAACATTCCGTGTCTCGAACAATTGAAAAGGGTTTAATTTGCAATATTGTTCTCTTCAACATAACAAAAAAAGCATCAAAAGCAAAACAATATTATGCCATGTAAATGAGGGTTCAAGAGTCTATGCTATTATTGAAATTAAACGACACATAATGATGGTTGTAAGTTTAAGTGTCTATTGGTTGTTTGTGATTTTAATGGTGGGTAAAAGGACACTCCAGTTAATATTGAATGTTTGCCAATATGTATTGAATGCAAAGCATCTATAAACACTGAGTAAGGGATACACACGGAAAATATGGTAATAAACAGAGCAACACTCTGTCAGACTTTTAGCGATGGATTGTGCATTTTATATTTGAAATTAGCATTTTATAAATGGAATGCCTTTCTTTTGGGAGCTTAAAAAGATATCTTGAGGTACAGTTGTTGAGGCAGTAAGGAGAAAGGGACTAAAAGGAGGTAAAGGTTTAAATTTACTTCTGCAATATTTTTTGATATCACATCGTTCTTGTTGTTTCTGAGTGAGATGGGTCTGATATAGCTGGATATTCTGTTTAATGCTTCTTTGCAGGAAATTTGTTTGCTTGTTTATTACTTTTCACTAAGCAAACAATTTAATTTAACTTACATTTAAATTACTAAGCGAAAAAAGGTAAGTATACGCCCGAGTGTCCTACAAGTTTAATCAAACCTCTAACGCCTATTGTTCGGCAGTAATAAAACAGGAAAGGCGTTAAGAGGTATCTGTGTTTATTTTCTGTTTTCAGCAACGAAAGCCTTACCATCTTATTACGTAAGTCGATACTTGGTAGCAGGTACTTTCAGCTATAACGACATTGTCACACAACAGACATTGAATTACGGTATCTTGTAACCTACGAATGTTAACACCTAACAATTTCCACACTCCGAACAGACAAATACATATATTGATCCTAACACATTTGCTTTATGCAGCTACAATATACTCCTTAATTGATTATGGCAATTGCATCCTATCCATAGGGGACCATGGTAGCTTCTGGAACCCTATAGTCCCGGGCGTTCAATCCAGAGATGTTTAAGTTACTTCTTCTGCATTTAACACCCATTAGGAATGCTTAATAGCATTAATATTAATATAAATATGAATTTCTGATTAAAATGTTCGAACATACATAATTTGCACACAGCATTACGTGTCGTGCCAGATAGGACATGGCACACTAACAGCAGAATAGACAGGCTCCTCCCCTTGATAAATGAATGAGTCTATAGAGTGAACTTAAGTTATTGTGTTTAAGAGAGGAGTGTTGTAACGTTTATCATAACATGCATCCAATTACCGTTATTGAAGGACCAAAACATCCGGATAACAATTGAAAGATATTTGTCAATAAGTGCCAAAATGATGGTGAGTCAGTTTTGCTAGTCACACTTTTGGTGTATGTAATGTGTAGAATATGTAATTTTAATCAAACACTATCTAGCCTTTGCTCTGTAAACGTGGTGAAAGTTTATTTAAGATAAGCTTACGTATAAGTTCCTGAATTTCTTCACACTTGGTCCCATTGTGATACTACAGGAATCTAGCGTACTTCCTACTTCTTGAACCATTTTGAGCTTTTTACAAAGCAAAAGTAGATTTTTGATATCTTCGTTGACCAGTTTATTGGTGTCATTATAATAAGACTCTCCTAGGTTAGTTTTTCTTCGTATGGGCATGTCACCCATGTAGCTCCTGCAGAAATCGTTTGAGAAAATTTCAAGCCATGAAGCATGACGACAATGTTCAATGATGACACTTACTGTAGAAGAGTTATAGATATTAGACCATTTGTCTTTTAAGGATTTATGTTGGGCCATATCTGTTTGGTGACGATAAAAAAGAAATGTTATCCCATCTAAGGTTTAAATCTCTGATGGCGTCCTGCTTTAGCATGAGCTTACAAGAATAAGGTATGTATATCAATCATTTTCCAATGGGGCAGGATAGGCAAAGTAATTCCATTTCTTAGAAAATTCATCAGCTTTACTATTTGCATGTAATGTAATGGCCCGGCACCATATGAGATGATTGACAGTTAAGGGCAGCTAAAGTTTTACTGGAGACTTTGTCAATAGATACGAAGGCGGTGGCTTGACTGTCGGAGAAGATGATAAAGGTTTTCTTTTGACCAAGATATAACTTCTTTGATTGCCGTAAGAAAAATTTATTTTATTTTTTGACTAAATGAAGAAACGAAGCTTCATACATACATGCTTTTTTTATAACTATTACTTTTCTTAAATAATTATAAAGTAAATTAGAATTCTTGAACACATTTCACGAAAATCGGAAAAAAAACTGAGGCAAATGAAATGATGAAAGTGACGAAAACATGTTTGTGTAGAATTTTCACTGTAGTCAAGGGCCGAATTACCTCATCAGTTATAGAATAACACTTGACTGAATTTTGTGTGTTTGGTATTATTGCTATTGGTCGAGCATCTACTACAACAATGTTAAATTATCTCCTAAGTTATCGAACTGAATTTCATTCATCACATTACCAGCTCACTGATGGAGAGAACTTTCTAAGAAAATATTTAAAAAATTAAATTTAAGTTATTTTATTTTTTTACGTCAAGATGTTTCGCTCCAAAGCTTAATAAATCTCACCTTCTGTAAATAGTCAAACAAAATAGTCAAACAAATAGCCCGGTGATGACTTTCATAAACTCGTTCACTAAAGCAGTGATTCGGTCCATTTCACATTAACATACAGTGCCTTGCATAAGTATAACCGCAGTACCGCACCCGAAAAAATGCATTTAAAAGAAAACCTACAATAGGAGTGACTCCTTACTATTTTTTTATTGAGTTGCATCACTGATCAAGCAAATTGAGAAGAAAATAAAGTACCGTTATTTCCTCTCCTGGTGTTTAAAAATTAAAAACAGATTTTAATGTAGGTATTGCAAAAATATAACCGCATTTATTGTTTTTTGTTTTTTTTTTTTTATTTAAAGTTCATTTTTAACAAAAAATTATTATGCAATTTTGTTGCCTCTATTTTCCACCAATCTTAGAATTCTTTTTGGCATACTATTAACTAGATTTTTCAATATGGAGCCGTCTAAAGCGTTCCATTCTGTCACAACTGCCTCTCGCAGCTCAGCAACACTAGCAAATTGCTTATTATGGGCATAAATTTTGCGAATTAAAATTCCCCAAAGATTTTCGATGGGGTTGCAATCTGGAGAATGTGACGGCCACTCCATCAAATTAATGTTTTTCGATTTGAACCAATCCAAACTTTGACGACTTACATGAATTGGGGCATTATCTTGCTGGAAGACATGCTCAACTCGGCGAAATCGTCTTAAATAAGGTACCAAATTCTCCTCAAGGACCGAAGTGTGGTCAGAACTGTTCATTCTGGAAGAAGTGAAGGCAAGTGCAACCTTACCACGCTCGCAGAAGGCCCCCCGAACCATACAGCTGCCATCACCAAAGTTCCTCTTGGAAAAAAACTTTTTATCTTTTTTCAAATCGTGCCAATATCCGCTAAAACCATCTGGTCCATCGAGATTAAACTTTTTTTCATCACTAAAAATAACCTAATAAAAAATATTCACTTCAGTATGCCATTTGGAATAACGAGATTTTAGTGCAGATTAATAGAAAGTCACTTACGGTTTTCCAATCTCGATTTATGTTTTGGCGGGCAAATTCCAATCTTTTTTGTTTGTGGGCTGCTGTTTAGTTTGGAGCTGGCACCATTTTGCCCCGAACAATCACTCCACTGCTTTTTAAAGCACGAGAAACGGTTGAAACCGAAACTCCTAAACCCAATTCGTTACGAAATTCCGGCAAAGAATGCACCGAATTGGATGCAGCATTGATTAAACGCCTCTTGTCGCGACGTGTCAGCTTCTGCGGACGCCCGGGTCTTATTTTTGTCCCATAAGATTCTGGATGTTTTAAAAAATTTCGAACGACACGATCCGATCGTGAAATTCTTCTTCCAATAGCCCTAAGACTTAGGCCGCTTGACCGAAAAGCCAAGATTTTGCCTTTTTTCAATTTCGCTTAAATGCGTACCACGTGGCATTGTTGTTTTTTATTTGAAAGCACTTGACTGAATGCAGCTTCAAAGAGATTTGCATTGTGCGGTTATATTTTTGCAATACATCAAAATCTGTTTTTAATTTTTAAACACCAGGAGAGGAAATAACGGTACTTTATTTTCTTCTCAATTTGCTTGATCAGTGATGCAACTCAATAAAAAAATAGTAAGGAGTCACTCCTATTGAAGGTTTTCTATTAAATACATTTTTTCGGGTGCGGTTATACTTATGCAAGGCACTGTATGTATTTTAGTTCTAACAACATTGAAACCAACCGAACCGTAATGGCTTCAGTTGTACAACAAGTTTTTACAAAGTTTGGATGGTGTGACACACCATCAGGTTTTCCAAAAAAAATGGAAAACCATCCAACATAGTGTGTCAACCGGTTGTTTTAGCGTTTACATGATCAAACATCGTCATATTCACACCATGTTGTCACACCATGTGTGACCATGTAAACCCCTCCTAATGGGGTTCGTGATCCGTAAAAATCTTTGTCATACGCTGATGAAATTTGAATGTTAATACCTCAATACGGAGGTACGATATGAATCTAGATCGCCAGAGCGATATTTCGTTCCAAATATAAACGGACTACCACGAAAATGATTTTAAACATATTTAAAAAGGCGGAAAAATTAGATTTTCAATCTGTCAATATCTTTTCCATTATTCAAAAACGCTTTAAAATTAGAAGAAAGCTTACTTGTTTTTTTTTTTTTATTGACATTGACAATGACATTACTGTACTTCGCACATGAATGATACGAACTACAGACACATAGCAGCACTGGCGACTGAGGCCATCGGCTGGGACTGAAACAAGATATACGACAGAGAGAGAGAGACAGATAGACACATAGAAGGAAATAAAACATAACATAAACCTACGTGGCACAGAAGAGGAGACATAGATTTATACTGTCTCATATTATCGCACAGGTGACCTCAGATAAGCTGGCGATTATTGTAGAAAAAGACTGCTGCCAAAACTGGGGCTTGAACCCGCAACGTTTGGCTTAGCAGTCAACTACACTATCCTCTGAGCCATGGCCATCTGCTTTTTTTTTAATCGATTGCCGAGTTGGCAAATCGATTTGGCGAACCGAGTTGGTGAATAATCATCAATTTTGAGTTTATTAAAATTTTGTATAAGAAGTTTTTGATATTAAATATATATTTAGAGTTTTTAAAAAAAGCAAATTTCTTATTTCAAGAATGAGGCTCTTTAAGTCAGTGCCGATAACCCACTGTTTTAAAGCTTTATTTATAAAATTTTAAAACTATTTACCTTATAATGATTTATAGTTTTGACCAAGTTGATGTTTATGTTGATTTGAGAACAATTGAAGTGGTGATTCTCATCGGCTTTGTTGGTCTTTTTGATGGTTAAATGAAAACAGTTTTCATCTGATTTTTCCCAACGTTTCGACGGCGATTGCCGTCTTCTTCAGGGGATGTATTGAGTTGAATATTAAAAAAACATTAAAAACAATTGGAACAAATATAAATTAAATAAAGCGCTTCCGATGTGAAGGCTTGTCAACTGTCAACTGTGATACAGTTCAAATTTAACAGTTGACAGTTGACAAGCCTTCACATCGGAAGCGCTTTATTTAATTTATATTTGTTCCAATTGTTTTTAATGTTTTTTTAATATTCAACTCAATACATCCCCTGAAGAAGACGGCAATCGCCGTCGAAACGTTGGGAAAAATCAGATGAAAACTGTTTTCATACCATCAAAAAGACCAACAAAGCCGATGAGAATCACCACTTCAATTGTTCTCAAATCAACATATTTACCTTATACCATTCTATATTACTCAAAATAAACATATTTCCATACCAAGGATCGTACCCATACTGAAAATACTACTTAAGCTTTTATTTATTTATTTATTTTTTATTTATTTATTTATTTATTTATTTGTTTATCAACTGTACAAGAAAGTATTAAACTTATATTTAAAAGTAATCATTTGTTTTTATTCTACATAATTAAAAAGAAATATTTAGAAGAAATGAAAGAAAACATATTTATAGAAATTAGACTTTGATTTACATTATAGTCAATACAAAGAAAGGAAGGAAAAATAATTTTACAAAAAAAACAAAAATAACATAAACATCATTAGTATATTACTGCAAAATAATTAAAAAGTAACTTTTTGAAGTGGTTTGAGTAAAATGTTCTCCTTATATCAAGAGGAAGTACGTTTCAGAGATAAATAGCGTATATAAAAATATGACGGGAGCTTATTAAGTATTTATATTTGGGTGGAATAAACTGTAATGTTCGTTCTGATCCAGCTGGTCTTACAAGTTCGAATAAGTAAGATGGTATTTTGTTGACAACGATTTTTTGCAGAGTGAGAACTGTACGGAAATTTAGGTAAGCATTTAGCGAACAACCAAGAATTTTTTTGACGAAAGCCGATATATGGTCATGACGTTTCAAGTTAAAGGCATATCTAGCACAACTATTAAAAGCGACATTGAGTTTTCTACTAGATTCATTATCCATGTTCGTAAATAACTCGCAGCCATATGATATGATAGGTAGAATAAATGCTTTAACCAATTTTACTTTCACATCAGATGAAAGAAAACTAGATGTTGGACCTAGACCCCGTAGTATACCATAGAAATTACAAACCACTTTGTTTATGTGATCATTCCAGTTTAGTTGTTGGTTAAAAATAACTCCAAGGTTTTTGAACTTATCTACAAACTCTATTTTTGTGTTATTAAGGAGCAAAGGTGGAAGTTCAATATTAATTTTATTGGTTCGATTTATAAGAATCGCCTTAGTTTTGCTTGGATTAAGCTTCAAATTGTTTTTTTCTGATCATTGATAAATTGAACAGAGATTATCGTTCATCCTGGAGAATTCTAACTGAAGAGAAGATTTATGAAACAAGGAATAAGTTTGAACATCGTCCGCAAATATGTGATGCTTGCTATTTATTATACATTTTGAAATATCATTAATAAACATTGAGAACAACAACGGACCCAAAACAGAGCCTTGAGGAACACCTTGCCATACAGACAGCGCAGTTGAACATTTATTTTCACAAAACACAGCTTGAATACGATTTTGCAGATATGATGCCACTAGCTTACAAGTTGAATTTTCAAACCCAAACTGGCATGAAAGTTTTTTAATAAGAATTTGGTGGTTCACCGAATCAAATGCCTTTGAGAAGTCAAGAAAAACTAAAAGTGCCATCATATCCCCGTCTATACCAACACGTATGTCTTCCGATACTTTTAAAAGAGCTGTAATACAGCTGTGATGACTTCGAAATCCAGATTGAAATTCAGTTATGAGTTTATTTTCGTCAAGAAATTTTTTTTACTTGCTTGCTTATTAAAATTTCGAAAACCTTACTGAAATATGGCAAAATTGCGATTGGCCTAAATTCTTGAATATTAGTTGCTGCTTTTTTGGGTATTGGAATAATTTTAGCAGTCTTCCAAGACTCTGGAAATGTGCTTGTAGTTATGCAAGTATTAAAAATATGCTTTGTATTATCTCAATACAGATAGGGGCAGTAAATAGGTGCCATCTTTTGCAGCTGCATTTATAATTTATTTAGTAACTTTTGGCAAATCACCATGGACAAATGTGGAGTTTAACAATACTTTAAAATAATAAAATTAAACATTTTATCAAAATGGATGTTGCAAGGCTCCGAACGCTTTGTCTAAAGTACGATCGCAATAACCGTCCTGCAGCTGGTTCAGTTACAATCAACCAACTACTAATGGTCGAAAAACGAAAAGAAAGATCTTGAGACGCCAAAATGACACAAATTACATCAGCCCTGAAAACCTAATAACCAAGGTTCAAATCGATCAAATTAATTCTGATCTATGCGCTAGACCGGGCTACGGTCGATAATCCCTTTAAAAGAAAACAAAATTTCAATGCCTGGCGCCTATAGTAAGTAATTGACTGTTGACGGCGACCGGCTCTCAAGCGGTTGATAAGCAGATTTGACACTGAACAGATCAAGTTGAAGCTCGAATTTAACGTACCTATTTCCATGAAAATTCTATATTTTGACGTAAAACTCTGTAAACAAAATATAGAAAGAAGATAATAAAGTCGTATATGAATAAATTGAAATTTAATTTGTGCTTGTTATTTGTTGGGGATCCCACGACCCCAGTTATATTTATAGACCTGGTCCTATTTTAAAGTGTTTTTGTACTTTTTAACGTACAGCAATAAAATAAACAATCTGAAGCTATCATCAAAATGTTATTTAAACACTTAACGTGAAATCACAACACCTAGCGACCTAGCTCTTGTTTTTCTTTAAACAAAGAAAATCCCTTGTAAACATCCACAGAGGCAATCATATAAGCAATTTAACCTCCCAAATGAATGTTGTATTGTTACCTAAATTTCAAGAAGCTACCAAACTCCCCCGGCTACAGCTTGCAACCGCCCGACAAAGCACCTTGAGGCACGCACCACTAAGCTATTCAAAGCCCCACTAAATGCCCTCTTGTTTTTTTTTCACTCTCTAAAGCATATGGCACACCTGAAAGGAGAAACTTACGACTGTTTAGGGACACAAAATACGATTCCTGGTAACTGTAGACATGTAACATGGGAGAAACAAGCAGTAACCAAAACCAAAAATGTAATAATATTCCAAAATCCAAACCCCATAACCGCACTTGGTGTCTGTGTTTATTCTCGAAGCCCAAGTCGTTTGTTTTTTTTTTTTTGTGTTCGCTGTGAGAGGGGATGAGGATTATAAGGGCTTGTTGGCAAATGAAGACAAACTTTTGCCAATTACCGGTTCACATAAACTGTTTCGAATTCGGATTTGGAGACTTAACCAAAAGGTGTTGAACAAACCTTCATTATTAGGACATTATTCCTTATTTAGTTGCTACTTTACCTATACACAATCGTTCCAACGTTTATACCCTAAGAATTTTATGTACGTGAGACGGGACTTTTTTGAAAATACGAAGTTCTTCCTGAAACTTGTGCTTTCTCTCCGCACGAACGTATTCGGTTCTGTGTTCAATGAAGCTATTTGACAGCAATCATATGGCCACAAATCCGGAAAGTGTATAATACGCAGATGGCTCCATTTTGGTCAAAGCATCTGAAATTTTTTGCCAGGACATTTTATTGATTCTTCACACTGCTCCTTAGACCTAATAAAATAAAAAAAGTTTTTCAATCAATCTTTCTGTGAGTGCAAACAGCAAACGTATGGTTTCGCAATTCAACTCAACTTGAAGGTTGGTCCTTTCACGTCCTTATCGTCGTAAAAAAAAAATCCTTTTTCCAAACCGAAAAAGTTACAACTTGGATTCTCTTACATAACCTTCAAGCTTCAATACTACCATACCTATACAACAATGGAGAACAATTATAATCGATGCGATTCCGACCTCACCGTTCGGGCGTCGCGTCGCTTTCCGTTTGTCGTCCTTGTTGCTGGGTTTCATCGGTGAAGTTATGTCTTTCGTTGCATCCATTTTATTACTTTGAAAAAGGGTTTTGTTTGCCAATCATCGTTGAAATTTGTCTCTATCTCTCTACAAAACTTGAAGTCCCATTAAGGGCCAGCATGAAGCTTAAAGCGAGCGACGACGCAAACGTACGCTGGCAGACAACTATAGTAGCAACGATGATGAGATAAAGTAGTTCGAGTGAATTGAGGACTATATGAATTCACTTCAGGACTATAAGGGGTTGTTATGAAGATGCCTCAAGTTAGAAACTTTTATTGTTTCCTTGTTTTACGTTAGTTAACCTCAGCGAATACCATAACAATATTTTGATGGCGATGAGTTGAATGCTTATTAGTTCGTTTAGTACTTTATCTGGTGTTTGGTTTCAGTAAAAATAATAGCTAAGCACTCTTAGGCACTGCAGAAACTCGAAGTTAGGTATGTATTTGATGGTATTTTTCGACAGCAGGTAAACGGAATTCAGAAGTCGGTTGGAAGGGATGATACAGAACAGAACAGACACTTTGAAAACTATACGAACTGAATCTGCTATTTTGGTTGTTTAATAGTATGTATCGATAAAATTTGAAGAATAATTAAAAGTAAGATTTGTAAGTGTGCCCTGAGACACGATTTAAACAAGTTTTCAAAATTCTGGGAATTAATTCGTAAAACAAATGGATTCGATATCTAATAACTAGCTCGCGTATCCCACATCGAATCGGAGCGGAGGTGGCCAAGGTACGGAAACGGTTATCCACATCATCGAAAAATGCTTTGAAGCAGTACAACGTTTGACTGCTATTACCGCAAGAGATTACGATGATATTCCATTTTGCATACAGTAAGTTATGCTAACAAATGACACAACTGCCAAAAAAAGTAATCAGGATCAACACAGAATCCCCGGTTTGATGATGAGTGCCAACAAGAATATATTATTAACTAACTCACGAGAAGTGCATGTGAAAAGTTGAAGGAATATAACATTTTTCCTGACACAGTCATTTTCTCGGAAGTTTTTTTAGTTCTTAGAAAAAGAACCGAAATATCTATTCATCTTAACAGCCAACGCACACGACCAATCACAGACGTCGTGTGTGGTTTGCCTCGGAGCCACCTTGTCGCGTTGAGAAATGAAATCAAATCTATATTCTTCAGCTCTGACTGGCATTTATCTTAGGTCGTCGAAAAATGTCTTTCCTAATGATTTGGCGCTATTGGCCAGTGTCCATTGCATGCTGCAACAACCGTTGCTATGTCTTCTTTACATCAGTTTCAGAATTGGCAATATGGCTTATAGCAAGCAACATCTTACGATTAATAGTTTGCCAACACAGGATGATGGCGGGTCATTCGCTTGAATAGTCACCTGACTCTCTGAGCAAATTGCCGTATTCCGGTTTTGATTTGGATCTTGTTTAAGTATTTTTTGCATGTTTCCCCTTTTGCACTATTTCAGCTTGAAAAGCATTTTCAAAGTCAGGAAATCAAAAAGACCTAGGCATTTGAATACTCCGAAAAAATTGGTGCACCAACACCGAACTCTATCTTTGAACCGTCCGTCATGTCAGTAAAAATATTTGGGTCGAAACGAAGTATCTCATCACTACGTCATCTTCCTTCCTCTCTTTCGGGATGGAAAGATAATTTTAAAATCCTTACTGAGGCCCACAGTAGGAGTGCAGAAATCAGTGCTACTTTGTCGAAAAGATGTTATTTATAACATAGTCAAAATGGCTACCTACACAGACGAGACAAATTTTATAGATAATTATTACCCTTAAGACAGAAAATCTTACATTTTTTTGTTGATATTTAAGACAAGATCAGTATGTGTCATTAATCCCGAAATCTATTGAGATCTCCTAAAAGAATATCACAAATTAATAACACAGGAGGAAGATCATTAACGAATAACGCAAACAATAGAGGGCCTAGATGGCAACCTTGTGGTACACCATGTTAAATTAGAAGAGATATAGATTGTTCATTTTTAAAGATAGCGCTCAACAAATACAATCTATAGCTCATTTAGGGCCAGTTGCTCAATCGAATCATAAATTTAAGTTCTACATAAAGTTCTACTTTTGTATGGGGATTTTATGTAGAACTTAAGAATTCCGGAACGTCTCATACAAAGATGAGAACTTTATGTAGAACTTAAATTTGTGATTCGATTGAGCAACTGGCCCTTAAACCAATAGAACTTATGGTAAAGTTTGTAGAAGGATTAAGAAAAATCGGTAAAATTTCACTTAACTTATTGTATTTTTTCTATTGCGTCAGTACATTATGATAATGTTGTTAACTGCAACAAATTCGTATAAAAGTTTCCGACATTTCAGGTATGAGGGCTAATGGTCTTTAACTAGAACCTTGATTTTTCTTACCTTTATTGTGAAAAGGGAGAAAAGAATTATTTCAAAGAGAAGGGAATACGGAACTGTTAAAGCACTGGGTAAAAAGTACCAACAAATATTAGGATCTATAAATTTTACATTTTTTAAGCACAAAAGACGGCAAACTATTAGGCACCGGATAAAATCAAGCATCTCAATTTTCAATGTACTTGAGTGTTGTTTCCTTTCAAAATTATTAAGTTTAGGTATCGATTATCCAATTATGATGAGAGAAACCCATTAATATCAAAATTCTAGACAAAAGTTATAGAAAATTCTAACAAATGGACTTTTAACATGATCTGCAAACATATTTTCAATTTTAGCTGGCAGTTGGTTGAAATATTTCCAAAATTCACACGTTTTGACTTAACATTATTCGTGTAGTTATTGAACTCTTATCGATGATTAACGAATATCTCTCGCGCATTCCAAAAGTCCCGCTTATATCTCATCTTCAAAACTAAAAAAATAAATCAAAATAAAAAGTGCACGATTCTTTCGCATGCATACAGCCCCAAACTCACAATAGTTGGCCTAGTGAATTTTTTTCCATTCAAAAATTAAACTACAAGATTGACAGCATAAATTAAAAAAAGTAATCCAAAATATATTTCGATACAGTTTTTTCAACACAATGTAAAACGCAATATATAAAAAAAAAAATATTTACGCAATAAAATTTAGATATTAGGTTCAGTCTTTTGACTCAAAATAGGAGAAGCAGTTCTAGGAATTTGCCTTTAATATTGAGTAGCATCGCCCTTTTGTTTGTTTGATGATGGCCTTAATTCGTTTTGGAAGCGTTTCCACGAGATTATTGCAAAACTAAGGGTTTATTCCATCCCAAACTTCTTGAATTTTTATTCTCCAAGTCATTAAGATCCTTTAGTGAATTTGCCCTAAATTCTTTTTTCATGTTTCCCCACAAAGTCTCTATGAGAGAAAGGTCCGGGCTGTTTGCAGGCCAGGTTAGAACGGGAATATTGTATTCTTGAAGCAAGCTTATGTTAATCCTAGCTGATGAGTGGCGCAGTTAAATAAAAAGATTCTTTTTGATAAAATTGTATTTTATTTAAATAATAAAAGCAAGTCTGCTAAACAGAAGAGAAAAGTTAGGAATGAAAAATAATCGACATTTAAAGGAAGTTAAATGTTTTTTTATAATAGAGTGTGGAAGTGACGAGAAGTAGGTTTGTATAACAAGTGGGGAGTGTCCTATATCCAACACTAGCTATGTCAGACGTCAACTTGTTGAAAAACAAAATTACCATCTTCTGTTTGCAATACTGGTATTGGAGGTAAACGTTGACGTTCCAAGATTTCTTGATACCTACCGGCGTTCACAGTACCGTCGATGAAGCAAAGGTTTCCCATTCCTCCTCGAAAACAATCGGGATGAAAAGCTTCAGATGAAGTTCTAAGGACTCTTGATCTTGAATCTCCCACACATAAATCGAATCGAAACTATTCGCTCCATATGATACTTTTCCAATCATTTAATGTTCAGTTTTGGTTATCACGAACCCACTTTAAGCGATTCTTTTTTTGTAAAGATGTTAAAAGTGTTTTTTCATTTGCCTTATTGGTGAGTAAAACAATGAATATACTTAAATATGATATGATTAAAATTAAATAAATCACTTTATAAAACTTGTATCCCATTTTTTTTAAATTTCGATTGCAGGTGTCTCTTGAAACTTGCTGTTTCATAGAATTTTTCCATTCTAATGTTATGTTTGCTGTTGTGAAACGTCGATCTTTCTTGATGATCCTTTTTAAAATTCGTCGGTCTTGACTTGTAACAATTGTTGGCCCTCCAGTTTTCTTCAGTGTTTTGATATTGCTCGTCTTTTTGAATAAATAAATTATATTTCGAACTGCAGACCTTGAAATTTCTAATATTTTCACCATGTTTTACGCCGAAATGTTTTTATTGTAATTTTTTATTATTCGATTACGCATGTCTTCAGACAAGCATTTGACACACGCCTAACGAACCTCGACTGCGATTTTTTAGTCAGTTAATAGTTCAATAAGATAAGCACACTTAAATTTCAAAGACATAAACGGTATATGGCAAGAGAGCAAATTGTATGATAACGCTGGTCCAAATTTTTGGAAATGAATATCTAACGGGCCAACTTTTTTTGCGGTGGTAATGACTGGGTTAACATGGAGAGAAAAAATAAAACACTATCAAATAATTTAATGTGTAATGAATTTGTTAGAAACCTGTGAGCGTTAACCATTTTAAGAAAAAAAAAAAAAAAAAAAAAAAAAAAAAAAAAAAAAAAAAAAAAAAAAAAAAAAAAAAAAAAAAAAAAAAAAAAGACTTTTTTATTTATAGTCTTGTGATTTTTAAACTAAAAAGGGAATATTGTAGATTCAGAATACTACTCCAATTATTTTGAGATTGGGTCGTACTTGTTTTCGTCTCTCCAACGTCGGTTTATGTCAGAAGCAAATAATATTCCTTTTTAGATTTTGCCAGAAAATTCAGAAATATATTTTCAAACGCTATCAATAACAATGTTTTGAACGATTAAACTTTAAATCCTTACTGAAAAATGGTACACTTTTCTAAAGGAAAACTGCATGATTGTACTGTCTTATTCAGTTATCAGGATGAATATTAATTCATTTAGCTTGTTCCTTTGATTCTTTTCTCGTCTAAAGAACAGGACTTATCAGAGGCCTTTTTTGAAAGTCTGATATTCTATCACAAAAAAAAAATAAAAAATACAAAAACATAAATACGTTAAGCAAAAAAATCTTTTTATTTTGTACGGTTTTTTAAATGAATCACACTTTTAATTTGCAGGAAATTGTTGATTTGCACATTGAAAAATGTGTGGTTCGTAAGGCCCTTACGTTTTTGCTTTCTTTCTAACAAAACTACTGCAAAAACATCATTTGCAGTGAGCAACAATATTGTTAATAAAGCTAATGTATTCACTGGCATCATCATCAAAATATTCCTTCTTATGAGGATCATCATCAATTGTGACGCCTGACAAAAGCGCTAGACCTTCTAACTATCGGAGAGGAGGCTATCACCTTCGCAGTATGGATCTAATTTAAGTCCCAAGACGTAGGACCAATTACGGAATGCATAAGCCCTTGACACGGATAAGTAGGCTTTTGAATTGTAAGATCTAACTGATCTAAATTTTAATAAATAAAAAGATTAAATTAAAGACTACTTAAAAGCAGTATGGTACACTCTTAAATGGTCTAATTATGTATTTTTATTTGTTTGTATTTTTATTATTTTTGTCATTGCTTGTGTAAGTAGTTGTTTGTTTTAGATTGCCTACTAACAACTTACACTGCACTTAGTTATGAGATGGTCTGTTAGCACACTTTTCTAGGCTCAAGACTATTGGTTGTTAGATGTTGCTTGTTATAAGCTTTCTTCGACATTGTCAGATAGTGGGTCAATAAAAAAAAACTTTTTCCAACTGCAATGAAGATCAATTTTGTTGATATTATTTCGAAAAGTGCTTAAGGCAACCGAAATACTGGTAGGGTAAGTTCGGGCATTATGGCGCACCGGGCATTATGGCTCACCACTCAAATGTCATAGTTCCAAAATTCTCATTTAAATAAAAACAATGCAAACATATCAGTCTTTCCTTAACACGTGTCCAGTGAACACCGGTCGTCGATGCGACGAGATTCACAGAAGAAAACAAAACTTTAAAAAAAAATTGTTGCGTTTTTTGTGTGTTTTTTAATTTCGCTTTATTTTCAGATTCGTGTTTCTCGGTAAGTAGACAACGCAGGTGTTCGATGTATAGAGCAAAATACAGAACATAGTTTCAGTTTTATTGTGTAACGGGAAATATTTGAAACGAAAAGAGATCTTAGGTTTTTTTGTTGACGTGTTTTGAATAAGTGTTTTCGGGTAATATGGCGCATATGCTATGAGGGCATTATGGCGTGAGTGCGCCATAATGCCCTTATGAAGTTTTTATATAAAGTGTAGTTTCCTGCCTTGATCTCTTCGCCTCTTCTAGTTTTTTTTTTATTTCTGAACGTGTTGCATAGCTATGTAATGATAGATACAAAGTGGATGTTTCAACTTTAAGTAATCAACAATTTTTTCAGAAATGCAAAATATCTGCCCAACAAATAAAGGGATTCGAGGCAAATGGGAAGAAGACCACTCACTTGCTGCTATTGAGGAAAAAGGGGGATTGGATGCAGTGTGTCTTTTGTGGACAGTGGTCCCACGACTCCTGCACTGGATTTAAGAACACATGTGATCAATGTGGGCGCCATATTGATCTACATGCGGGCAATATGGTTTTTTTAAGCCTTTTTTGAATTAATTTTAATTTTGTTTATTTTGTTGAATTACTATTTTAATTTTATTTATTTATGTTCCTATTTTGTCTTATTAAATAAAAAAAAAATTACTGAATTAAAAAATATTGTTCATTATAAAATTATTTCAGATTTTCGTTAGGTGCGCCATAATGCCCGAACTTACCCTATACCTATATAAGGCGTGTTTTTTCTATTACTTAGTAGCTACTCATTTTTTATTTTCATCGAGAAACAAAAACAAACGAAACTGTGTAATATTTTTTCAGTAAACGAATACTTAGGATAAATTAATAATATTGAAATCCAGGCAGCGCTCGAATCAATGATATATTATCAAATTGGATTTCTTCAATGACAGTTTAAATAAAATATTTTAAAATGTGTATAAAGTGAGTATAACAGTTTTTTCTATTTTTAAAGTGAGTTGATAAAATGAGTAGTAGAAAAAACACGCCTATAGCTAGTCTTGTATTAAACAAAAAAAAATCCGAAATTCTAAGTTAAAAGATTGAAAATATTCTTCGAAAGAATTCAGCTATTTTCGTGATATATGGGTCCCGTTTAAAGACAGGAAATAGGAAAGAAAAGTTAGATTTCCATGCCCCCGGATATGTTTAACCGTCAAATGTTTCCCTTTAAATAATACTGTGCACAAAATTTCCAAAAGTGTTAACACCACTCAAATTATTATTTCTTGACAAGCCGTTACCCAAAAGCATGTGTGTGAATTGACGTGTTCTCCGTTTGTACTTAACTCATAATCCTACACATTTCTCAAAATAAACTTATATCTCCCATATAGACTTTTAGGAAAATTAACAAACAAACTACCTCTAAAGTCTAAAGTCTATACTCATACACATGTACCTAAAGTCGTTTATAATAGACGATAGGCGGTATGCTTAGGATTTTATAAGCTTCCTGTGTTTAAATTCATCACCCTTCCGTTTAGGGTTGAGTGAAGCTTCTGCAAAAAGAAAGGATATAAAATAATAAAGCAATACCCGAGGGCAAAATTCAAATCAACTCAGCAAGAAAATAGCAAAAGAACAAAAATAAGAAAACAAAAAAACACGAAAAGCAACAAAAAAAAAATGAAAATGAAAGCTCAGATGAGGCAGACATAATACCTTTTAAGTAAATTTTTTGTTGTTGTTGCTGTTCCTTTTGAAATGCCAATTGCAGATGGAAGGAAGAGTTAATTTTAATTAACATTCAGCCTAGAAGAAAGAGGTTAGTTTGTAAATTAAGCTTCACAGAGAAAAGTCAGCTTTTCGACATTAAAATTGAGCATAAAGTGAAAGTAGAAGGTAAAACCATAGGTATACAGCGTTTAAGAAGTCAACAGTGCTAGCAGCAGTCCAAAGAAAAACGCACGACTGTTGCTTGAATAATAAAATGTAAACAGAGATTAAATATCAGGCATGGGAAAGCATTTCTTTCACTTAAAAGGTTTAGCGTTAATCCTTCCGGCTAATTTTTTGTTTTTAGTTTTTAAGTGGAAGGAGGCTTATTTCATTTTTTGCCAGAAAGATTTTCTTGTTTTTCATGTTTGTTCCTGAAGTGTTAAATTTTATGTAAAATGAGCAACTCTTCGTTTGTTAAATCCAGGTACAGCGTAAAGGAGACGGATAAGGGAGAAAATCCTTCAATTTTTGCTTGTGATGCATGTAAAAAATATAGTCAAGGATTTTTCTTTTTTATTATTCTAACAAAAATATGCTTTCTCTTCTTCGTGTCTCGAATCTTGCAAAATTAAGTGGGTTTTATAAACATTTTAAATTTTGAAATGGAGTTTTTAGTTTTAGGGTTTCACAGTACAAAAGTTCAATTGAATTCAATAATTTGTGATTTGTTGTGAATTTACGTACTCAATAGCTAGTTGTTGAACATTTTAAAATATCATATTCTGGCTGTCGATTTTTTCTGAAATGAAATTATCTAGCGACTTGGAAAAATGCACTTCTGGACTTGATTTCACGAATTTGTCTAACTATGAAAATAACTCTTTGAATTAAATGAACAAACTTTGGATCATTATATTGATAACTGCAATATCAAGTTTCTCCCATCTGATGATAATGGGATGAACATTTTCTAAAAATTCAAAATTATCATTTTCAATGAGAGAATCAGCCTTACTTTGAGTTTCTCCCGAACAGCATTTCGCCCGAAAAAAAATCCATTTATTTTCTTCCCCTATTGTAAATTCTGGGCGAAAAAAAATTCCATGTTTGAAAAATTCCCCTTATCAGCATCAATTATTCGATGCGAAATCAAATGATATTTCACCTTAAAATTTTCACAACCCCAAGATTAGAGTTAAGATACTGCAGCCACATCTATTATCGTTTGGTCTAAAAATGAATCTAGCAATATGAAATAACAGAAAACGGCTACAAAATCTATTTAAAATGTGAGTTTTGTCAAGTTTGTGCACTCAGTACCGAAATCACTTGGTCGAATCATTCTTTCGTCTGGAGTCACTGATGCTCCTGACCTTCGCTGTAAAATTTTATTTTGCTATCGAGGGGGAGGTTATAATCTCCGTAGCCAGGATCTGATTAAGATCGATATTCACCGAACCAACTATGGAATGCATGAGCCTTTGACACGTATGGGTAAACTTATAAACTGGAACTCAAAACTTTTTGATTTTAATTTAAATAAAATTCAACTAAAAATAATTTTGAAAACCAGTGTTCCACTTTCTTAAATCTTTAATATTAATTTTGTCACGTATTTTGTTTATTTTATTTTTTTTTTTTTAATTTTTCATGTTTCTTTCGCCACTAAAACTAAGATGTTTAAATTTTCAACAGTAGTTATCTTAATTTTTGAATTTTATAATAATAGCCTTAAACTAGCTCATAAGAAGTATATTCTTACTGTAAAGGCATACAATTAATAAATAAACTAAAAATAAACTATTTTATGTTATTATTTATGTGTGCTGTGTTATTTGTTGTAGTTTCGTTATTTGCCTACTATAACAACTAATACCACACTAAGTGATGAGCCGGTGGTATAACACAGTTTCTGTGTTGGCAAACCATTGGTCGTAAAATTGTGCTTGCATGCGCCCATACGACAAATTCTGATAATGTGAAAAAAATTAACGTGCTGTTTCCTCTTCCTCCTCATCCATGCAGTTTCTTCAGAAGTCCCAGCTTCATACCATGTTCCGGAAGAGAATTATAATTGTTTTTATTTCGTTTTTAAAATGAAATGAAAAAAACTGATATCTTACAAATTGCGTGTCAATAGCCTTAAAAAATAGTAAGCTATGAGTTGAAAAAAAATATTTCTTGAATGATCAAGGCATTTGGATTTGAAGTTAAGAAAAATATGTACAGACTAAACTGTTTTATAATTTGAAAAGGAAATATGAATGGAATATTTCGCGACCTTAGGACAACAAGGTTCTAACTGCCATTTTTTCCAAAAGTGAGTTAAAGATTGGATCGTACTAAAAAGGCTACGCTCTTTCATTTGCCGCTTTCCAAATTTGGCTATCTCTTTTAGTTTATGAAATAGCTCATGAAAAAGCAGGCACCAAAGTTCTATCTAAGCAATCTCAGTTTGAATTTTTCTTCAAAAAGTTCTAACTGCCAGATAGAACCTTGCACCCTTAAGAAAAAACAATAATTTGGCAAATAGAACCCCGTTGGAATTTGCGTTGCAGATAGTACCTTATTTATCCAAAAATGACTATCCGAACAATTCATCGTTAGAACCTTGTAGGCTTTGAAATTGCTAATGAATTTGAATTCTGTAAGTTTTCCAATAACTTTTCGGTGTACAGATTCGTTGCAATAATTCGTTGTCGGTGTATAAATTCGTTGCGATTATTCTTTAGAACCTTGTAGGCTTTGAAATTGCTCTTGAATTTGAATTCTGTAATACAATAACACTCTTATTTGGTGTTTGAATCTATTGCAATAAAGTCGTGTTGACACCCAAACGCTGCCTGGAAGGCCCGAAGAAAAGACTCCACACTGTAATTCGTTTTCGGAAGATCATGTAGCGTTGTGTCCCTGCAGTTCCACATTCCCATCCGGAATAGTGGAGCTCGATGACTCCTTCATACCCAAGTTTTCTCAAAATATTCGATGAAATCTTGGTGAGGTTCGGTATCTCCAAAGCTCTGTACGAATTCATCTATCAAAAGCATGAATCTATTTCGTTTCTATTTGGTTTGCAGAAACTGCGAAATTTTCCTATGGACCGCTTGCGTGAAATGGAAAAAGCAGCCGTGAATAACCGTTTCTGGGAAAAGGCTTCGGAGAGCATTCTCCTCCGCCTTTTCAATATCATTAAAGATTGTCCTCAGCTGCTGATTTTCCATTTCGCAGTTCAAGGGCCCGCTTGTAGGAAGTTTCAAGTTTGTTGGGCAGCAGATAAAATACGAGCGGCAGTACCTTGTTTTCCACTAATCCGTGGACCAAAATATCTCAGGAAACACTTTAAAGGTCCCATCCACAAGCCATGTCTCACAACTTGAGAGACGGCTCCGGTCCGTCGCAGAACGGAATATTATTATTCTGTGAATATAATATTTATTTTTTGTTTTTGCTAATTATGAATTTTTGTATGTAATGTTGATTTTAAAAGATGAAAAAAGAGTTATGCTTTTTTTTACTGAACTATACATTTTTATCTTCAACGAATCATTATTTTACCTTCTAAAAATAGAAAAAAGGTTCTATCTAAAAAGAAAAATTATCTACCGTGCCACAAAGTTCTATCTGGTAGTTAGAACCTTATTGTCCTACGTCCAAGTACCTTATAGTTTAGAAACAAAGTTCTATCGATTTTTTCAAACATAAATTACTAAATAACCAAGCTTTATATGTAAAATATATTAATACAAAAAAAAAAGGATAAAACCATTAAATATAAATAATTCAAAACACTTTGGGTATAAAATCAAGTTATAAAAGTTATACACTGTGAAATTTTCAATCTTCGATTTCTCGAAAGTGGTGTGAAGGCAGATAGAACCTTGTTGTCTTAAGGTCGCGATTTTCATTCCCTGAAAACTGTGTTTTTCTGCAAGCATTCAATTACTGTTTGTTTTATTTGAACTGTCAGGTATGGTATCAAAACGGCGCACTCAGCGCTAATTGTGTCCTACACGAAAGTAAGACAGCCATTTCTACCTACCTTGAACTGTCGGATTCGCTATGATAGCTTTTTAAATTCTGGGTGAACGAAAATTTTCTGGGGGAATGATTTTCTGGGCGAATCATAATAAGGCTCAATAAGTAGAAGATCTTAACTCGTAGAAGTCATTCAAACTCATTCCCAATAACGAAGTTCTATACTGCAAAACGCTAATGTGCCTTGGCAAACCATAAATGTACCGCAAACAGTCATTGAATGCATTATTTATCTTTCGCTTGCATTCAGAATCTGAGCAAGGATAAACAATACAGTTGTAAGAAAAAAACGGCATCAAAAATGATTTTATCAAGGTCCACTTTCATGTTTGAACTCAATAGATTAGAGGATACTCTAAGATTTCGCAAGCCACCGAAGATTCTTCTAATAGAGTCTAACGTTATGTCACAACAGCTCATAAAGCCAAGGTATTTAACTTTTTCGAATTAAGGAAAGATAAAACCATTTAAATTAAGTCTAGGTACATCACTAACTGATACTTCATTTCTCAACATACCATTCCTAAGGATTTCAAAAGATTCAATATTATTTTATTTAACTCAGCCCACCTCTGAATTTGTAAAAGGTCTTCATTTACTCGAACAATACAATCTTCTAACAACACAGGCCTTTTAGAAAGATAAATTGTAACATCATCTGCATAAATTTGAACATTACAGTTTACAATATTATCAGGAAGATCGTTTATGAAGATGAAGAAAAAAAGACGGCCTAGAACAGATCCTTGTACAACATCTGTGTGGACAAGAAAAAGAAATGGGTTGGACTTTCCAAGTTCTGTTTCTACTTTTACTAAGCTATTTCTTAAATAGGTGGAGTATAGCTTAATGGCGGAGCACGAAAACTGAAAGTTATTTTTAAGCTTCCAAAAAAGTGGTCAGTCAGTTTCATTTAAAGAACAATTTTTCATACCTTTTTGTTCGAAAACGTGGGGGTGAAATCATGGATCTTGACGATTTAGAAAGGAAACACGGTTTCCAAGTAAATATTGTGAGAATTTGAAGTGAACGTGCTGATCTACACCTTCTCGTGGGGCCTCCGAGAGGTTCTTGTCAATTTATTGGCTTGAACTTGCGAACGTAGACAGCTTTAGTCTAATGGAATTGGCGAATTGAAGCAGGAAGTACAATGAAGATTAATACGATCCTTAACAGATACTATGTGACCCATAGCATAGTAAAGGAGGAAAATACGATTAACGAGTACCGAATGTGGATAAACGCTAAGGAAGTTAGACAAAATGTTGGGTGTGTCCCTTGATTGGCTGGTCCATTCCTCCGATCAATGTGGATATACTTGACAGAGGGTGAGCAGTGTCCCTCGTCCGCCAGTAGGACAAAAGCAGCAAAAATAAAAAAGATGTCACGAAAACAAAATATGTATAACTAATTGTTATACAAAAAATATATGTGACCACCCTCCACCCAGGGGAAATTGGGTACCGCGGGTAGTGAATTAGCAACTCACTAGTGGGATGGACCTTCGCGGGGGTTGTGGTTGTCTGAGTTTATGGCCTCAGCTACTATTCGCAAAGCACGGTTAACGGCTCTTCCTATGTAACGGGGGGTTGAGCAGTTTTTCCGTGTCCGGACAACGGCTCTTCTTTCGCGTGACTGAAGGTTGAGTGCAGTTCCGTGTGTTGCATGAATAGTAGTCTAGAATCAAACCAAGATGAATAAGAGCTGGCACTAATTCAATTGGTACTGGTGTGGATCTAGATGCAGGGTACCCGCTTCTTTCTTTTGAAAGTTGAGGTGTTCTTTTGTATTCTGGTGGATCATCAGGAAGAGGTTTAGTGCCCTCTTAAAAGAAGCATAGTGACAATGCCAACTTCGGTTGGAAATTGCACGACGATAGTGTGGATAGTTCCACCGTCAGATAAGACTTAGTTGTCAGGTGCTGACGTTAAGCTCATTCATACTTCTGTTCGAAAACGTCGAAATTTTCAAAAATATGTACGAACATTTTAGACTTTACTGTAAACAAATTTTTGTTCTCAAAATATGGCAGACGAATTACAGGACACACTGCACGTCTTCTTGTACTTAAAGCCGTACATACACACACACACCGATGTTTCTCAAAAACGCTTGATTCGGACTCTAGTGACCTCAAAACATCGAGAAATGCGAAAATTGGAGATTCACAAAATCGGACCCATTACAATAACTTCCTATGGGAAGTTAAAAATACTGATACTTAGTATGCAGAAGTGATTCGAAAAGCACTCAAAAATCTTTCGAGCTGCTCCTCCATAAATTTGAGATTGAGATTGATGTGTGTTCGTAAGTGCGTTACGTTTTTTCAGCTCGATTATCTCGCGAACCACTCATCGTATTGTCATATTCGACGCGGTATTGTGTTGTTAAGAGCTGATTAGATTTTGAGCGAAATCCGCTTAACGGTTTTTAAATGGCAATCAAAAATCTGAGAAAACCTTATAAAAAATGAGTTATTTTTATTATAAAAAAGGGTTTTCCAATATGAGGTGTTATTTTGAATAGCCCGCTATTTCGGTAGTTGTCACTTTTGAAGCTGTCATTTTCTGACATTTGACAAGTAGAAACTACGCCATTAATAAAAATGGAACGATACACGCTTCAACAACGCATTGAAATTATTAAAATTCACTATAAAAAATGGTGAAAATTTGGCAGAGATGGTTAGCACAAATAAAACATTTTGGGTCGTCGTGAAGCACCTTGTCGGACCGCAATACAGAAATTGGTGGACAAATTCGAGCTGTTGGGACAAGTTAGTGATGTGAAGAATAAAACCCGTGCACATCGCTCAAGAACAACTGAGAATATTGCTGTTGTAGCCCAAAGTGTTGAAGAAAACCCAGTTTTGGCCATTCCTCGTCGTTCTTTGGAATAAGGCATTCCACAAACGTCATTACACCGTATTTTGCATAAGGACTTGGGTCTTAAGGCTTATAAAATTCAGTTAACACAAGAACTCAAGCCGGCTGATCATCAACAACGTCGTGTCTTTGCTGATTGGGTCCTTGAAATGCATGAAAATGATCCGGAATTTCATCGAAAAATCATCTTGACTGATGAGGCCGATTTCCACCTCGGATGCTACGTCAACAAGCAAAACTGTCGCATCTGGGGCTCGGAAAACCCAGGAGTTATTGTTGAAAAGCCTCTCCATCCTCAACGCTTGACTGTTTGGTGCGGTTTATGGTCCCACGGGGTCATTGGACCTTACTTTTTCGAAAATGAGACTGGAGCAACAGTTACGGTCAGTGGATTGCTCTATCGAGGGATGATTAATGATTTTAACTTCCCAGAGGAAGTTATTGTAATGGGGCCGATTTTGTGAATCTCCAATTTTCGCATTTCTCGATGTTTCGAGGTCACTAGAATCCGAATCAAGCGTTTTTATGATGATGTCTGTGTGTTCGTTACGCGTTACGTTTTTCAGCTCAATTATCTCGCGAACCACTCATCGAATTGATCTCATTCGACGCGGCATTGTGTTGTTAAGAGCTGATTAGGTTTTGAGCGAAATCGGCTTAGCGGTTTTTTAATGGCAATCAAAAATCTAAGACAACCCTTATATAATTAAAATTATGATAATTTCTGCAATAATTTCAATAATAGTGCAAAAAATCTTATAGTTAGTGGGAAAAAAAAACACAATATTCAGGAGTATCATATACTGTATTTGATTACTAGCTGACCCACCAAACGCTGCTTTGCCGTATAAATATTAATTTTCAGAAATACTAATCCGATTAGAAAAATTGCTTCAATAATAGAAAACTACAATATTCAGGAGCAATATGTGCAATATAGATGCGAAGTGCAAAGTAGATGCGAATGAGTCCACGAAATGGTACGATCAACTCGGCAGTGGCAGATGGCGCCACTGTTATTCAATAAACTTTATGTTTTTCATAAAGTCATCAGTTTTATGGAATTTGACTTTGAAGCAACGTGCGTGTACAACTACAACGGGATACATCCGCTGAATATTTTGCAAAACAACTAATGTTTTTACGTATTTTTCTACTATGGGAAGTTAGTCGTGTGGACTCCATGGGTCGCACTCATATTTTTATTTATTGGTTTACTATTACATAAAAGCTACTCTAAGCAGGCCTTTGATATGAGCTACTTGGCCCTCATACTATTTGTGTATGCGTTGAGCTATGATTAAAAAAAAAAAGGAAATTGATTTTGGGTACTTTTGTTTCCTACGTCAAATATTTTAAGTGTGAAGCAGAAAAATTTTAAATCCTTCTTAAAATGGAAAATGAAAATTTCAGTCAAGACTCTTACTTCAGTCGCGTATTAAGGTTAGCTCTTCTCATCTGAAATAACGAAAACTCAGTGACAGGAGTCCAGAAGCTCAAGAAAAACAATATAGTTAAGAAATATTTAAATAAAACAAATGCCTTAGTTAAAATTTTGGATTAAACCTAAAATTTTTATTAAATTCCTTGACTGTATGCAACTTCAAAGTATGCATTCCTTCAAAATAAAAAAAAATTAATACAAATTCACACACACACACACGACACAGATAAAACATTTTTCAATACTAAAAAACAACATAGGCCCTCTGCTAATTTAAAATCTATTGATAAGCAAATTTTACCAAAAAAAAAAAGGAATAAAACTCCAGCACTTTTCACAACATTTTTCACAAAAATTGAAAAACCCTACAAATTTTGTGTATTATCTATGTATGTCCTCTTCATGAACATGTATATGTGTATATTGTATGTTATTTTAGGAAAACTCTAGACAAATTGAAAATGTATATGCGAGGAAAAAAAAATGACCTCCCAAAAGGGTAAGCTTTGACGAAATAAATCGCATTATGAAGGGATTCTTTTGAAATGCATATTGAAACAATATTTTTTCTTTTCTGTTTGTTGCTACTCTCCATCTTTGATTCTATGAAATATGTTTCCTATTTTAGTTCTCTAGTCCCTAACAGCATTCCTATCCTTGTTATCCTCGTTATTTGTATACCTTATGCGAATGTGGACAAAATGAAGAATTTGGTTTGAATTTTTAGAGATCAAAGCGGGTTATGGTAAAAATATAAAATCAAGTTTGATTTATGCGCAAAAATAAAATGTCAACCCATTCTTCGTATGTTCCTTGTGAACAAAATTGAATTATCGAATCTAAGTCTGTGAAATAAATTCTTCTATCCATCGGTCTATGCTTTTTTTGATTTTTTCTGAGAACTTCTCGTGAAAAAAGTAAAAAATCGTAGGTACTGAACAAAGTAAACAAATTTTTAATAAGAATTTTTCAACTGGGCCATTTAAAAACGGCTCATTTTCATTATACGGCTTGAATGAGAGACGATGTTAATATTATTCGGGTTTGGTGTGATTGACTCATTAAAGCTTAACCACCAACCAAGACGAATAACTCATTCTGCACACTCTTTTAATTGCATTTTAAGTTGAATTTAATTGTTATTCTCCCAAGATGGCTTCCAGGATGGTATCTATCTAAAGCAAGACGACGCCCGGTACGACACAGATGGAAGCACAACATGCAGGGGATGATAGGACATGCATTTGACTTAATGCTACACCATGCAGCTTTTGTACATATATTTACCTATTCAAATGCCTTCAGTTCCTTCCTTCTATGAGGATATAAATCACCGAGGGATTTGGAATGGATTTTTCTAATGCGAATCCTGGATGAGCCCCAGTGTAAGCTATAAAAATGTACACCTATTCAATGTTAATAGAAACACAATGCCGCACCCCTTTGACAAAAAAAAACCATTTTGATTCTTTCTGCTGCTTGAAGCTTAAAGTAGAAGTAAAACTTGAATTCCTGCATATTCTCGATTGTACATCAAGACATCAATGAAAAATTCTTCATTTATGTACGAAACGTTTTTTAACAACTGCAGTAAGTCGTTAAAAAATGGTCGTTTATTGCTAAGATGTTTTATGTGCACATTGCGGGATTATCCAAGATCTGACGGAGGATGGGAGATTTTGTTTTTTTTTTATCATTCAAAAAAATACTGATGCTATAATAAATCAAAACATTTTGAAACAAATTTAAACATTAAACACGTCTTCAAAGGATTCACGGAAATTGACTGCGTGGACAGAATACAAACGAAGAACATCCTAAAACCATAAGGTGCTCCTACCTTTATCTTTTGAACAATTTATGGTGTGGCTTTCTTAAGAATGATGTGCCATGATGTTTTTTTTTTCTACAGAAAATTGTATGTTGCTTATATGGCAGTTATAAACGGTTGATGTTTTGGTTTTAGCCTTTGACTCACATCGTCCAAAAATATTATATTTTTATGATACATCCCGACATTAAATTTCGATAGCTATATGCGTTCTTATAAAAAAAAATAATAACAGAGCGCGGTTTGTATGTTTCTATCCTTTTTCTATATTCACATTTGACGGTGTTGCCATTTTCCATCAATCAACTCTTATATAGAAAATCTAATGATGTATTTTTAAGTCTATAACAATGAAAAATACACTTTTTGTCTGATATCATGCAATAAACTTATAGTTATGATTGGGTTAACCCATTTTCGGTGAGCGTTGCCTCATAGATTTCCGCATCTGGGGCTTAAGTCTTATAAAATTTTTATGAACTATACCCCACTATATACACTGTATCACAGTTGGATTTATATTGGTCTTATCAGCCAGTATTTCGGTGCGATATCATCACAGATAGTGTGAGCAGGGACCGTTACAAAACCCGTGAAGTCCTATTTACATGTTTGTGATAACAGTGCAATCGGCCCCAACGAAAAGTTTGCGAAGGTTTGAACTGTAAAGAATATGCTGGAAGAACGATTTATGCAGTATCGACTATTTTCACATCACCTTTCAATTGACGAGCAGATATCGTCATTCAGCAAAAATGTTCATAAGAGGGAAACCAATTCGTTTTGGATAAAAGTATTGGAATCTGTGCTCTCACGATGGCTACTTGTTTCTAGCAAGTAGTGAAAACGCATCTGAATCCGGTTTTTGAGAAAATGTTGTACTGCGATTACTTTTGAGAGTCGAAACTCTTTTAGCACCAATTTCTGTGCTGTGTACACGTGTTTTTAGAAAAAGTTACAAAATCAGCCAAATCTGACAAAAAAGCGCATAAACACCCTCTAAATACCTATCTGGGAGGTGGAATTATGCGTTATTCGAAAAGAGAGATGTACAAGCGTCGCGTCGCGCCCAATATCACTTGAAGACAACAAAGCGACCAGTCGTCAAGAAGGAAAAAGTTCCAATTAAGAAGATCGGAGACCCAAAGAACTTTGGTGAACGTGTTGTGCACTTGAAGAAACCAAAGGCCAACTTCCCAATCAAAGCGGTTGTAAGAAGCTCGTGGTCTTTTCAGCAAACATGTCCGCAACACCACGCAAGAACATGAAGCCCGGACGTGTGTTGATCCTTTTGGCTGGCCGTCATCATGGTAAACGTGTTGTTTTGCTTAAGGTTTTGTCATCTGGATTACTCTTGGTTACTGGACCATTCGGCATTAACTCGTGTCCATTGCGTCGTGTTTCACAACGTTATGTTATTGGATGCCAAACTCGCATCGATTTGGGCAAATTCAGAGTACCAGATCACATCTATGACACATACTTCAGACGCTTGAAGGCTAAGAAAGAGAAGAAATCTGGTGAAGGAGATATCTTTGCTCCCAAAAAGGAGAAGTGCGTTCCAACTGAACAGCGCAAGAAGGACTCCCGATGGCAAGTACTTGAAGAAGTATTTGCAAAGCATGTTCATCCTGCGTTTCACACAATACCCACACCGTAGTTCTAAGCTCTTAAGAATCGGAATTGTAACGATTTTTTTTTACTTATAATAAACAATAAGTGAACACTCAGTAACGTTTGACAGCTTTCTTATACGTCTCACAAATTGACACAATGCCTTTCTGGACCGTGTTCGAAATTTCAAGTTTCTAACTGGAGTGTCCGCGAATTAGTGGTTAGGTGCGTTGGCTGCTTAGCAGAACGTGCGTCGCGTCTTGGGTTCGAGTCCTACTCGTGCCCATAGTTATCTTTCCCGGGTACTGCCTTTTGCGAAGAACTCACAAAACTTCCAAGAGTATCAATCTGTCATGAAAAAGTGCTTCTCAACTTTGCCATTCGGAATCGGCGTTTAATTGTAGGTCTCTTTAGTTTTTCACAAGTACCAAGAGAATTGTTGATGAGAGTGAGCCACTTAGGCCTCGGCTCTTCATATCTCATATCTTAACTGGATCTAGTAGCCGCCGGAAATGTGTTGAGAGAGTGTTAACGTATCGTAAGATAATGATTTATATGAATGCACTCATTAGTTTTTATTAAAAAGACATGCTTAGTGAAATATTATGAAGTCTAAAATAAAAAGGACATGTTTCATTTCTTGAATTCTGCTTACAGATATTTCAATTACATTCTGACTAGCCAGTCCTATATTTTTCATTTCAAGAACCTATTGTTTCCTTAAATCCAATTACTTCTCCAACTATCACTTTCAAGTTTAATGACTCCAATCTTCATGCAAAATTTAGCAATCACATTAAAAATGGCCAAAAATTCAAAAAGCTAGCGTAATATTTAAGTCGAAGGTTCAGTCCGTACCAAAAAACAAACAAACAAACAACATGCGACGCACATACATCACTCACACAACGAATGTTGTGACAATGAATTTTAATTCAAGTTGAATTTGCATATCCAATCATCTACCACCAACCCTAGCTTAAAGGAGAGTAATATGTGTTTTTTTCCAATCGCAAGAATTTATAACAAAGAGAAATAGATTCCTTTACCTTTGCATTTATAGTTTAACCTATGCTACATATTCGTTGTGCTAGTTGATTTTACATAATGTACAAGGTGCCTAAGCAAAGCTCCACTCAATAACAATTTTTAATGGAACTAACTAGCTGGGGAATGGTCAGTTGCTAGCAAGCAAAACAAAAAAAAAAATGAAAGCGAAAATCATCTGGGGCTTCATTATAAAATTGTAGAGTATAACCTTTCACGCAAGCCTGATTGTAGCTCAAACTTGCATCATAAAGTTTCGTTTTTGCACAAAACACACAACAACTTCTCGCATAAATAATATGTCTGCATGCGGGCAGTGTGTACACAAAGTACCTGGCACAAGGTACCCACTGATGTTGGCAGAATATCCGGGACCTGTAGAGTTGGAAATTAATTTAAAAAGTTTTTTTTTTCTAGGCAGAGCCCGTATAGTGTGATAAGTTTTTTGAAAATATGCAGCTTTTCAAATTATTTTTGTATTCAACATTTTTTTTTAATGTTATTTTAATATAGACGGATGTGTTTGAAGTGTTGGTACAGACACAGATTGAAAATACTTAAGCAATGAGTTTCAGAGGCCTCATAATACTTTAGAATCAATTAAGAGAGTAGTCCTTGATTTAGACAGCTATATTGGGAGGTTTTAGGTCAAACGCTTTTTGAAAACCGAATTAAAAAAATTCATAAAAGTCAATTTAGATTTGTCTATTTTTCGGAAAAGTCTCTGCAAGCTCTTCTCAAATAGTTTCGGTTAAGTCGACAAGTCTGAAATTTTTAAAACGAGCAATGACATTTAAGAAAAGAGAAAAGACTTTAATTTCATTGTTAATTGCAAACTCATTGAATTGTCAACTAAATTCAAAAACTTCATAATGCTTTTATGTTATGTTATGTTATGTTATATTAATAGGCGTGTTTTTTTAGCATAGCTATCCGTATCTGCAGTGGGAGCTTCCATGTATTACACATACAACACGCAGCTGCGGATAAAATTTAAACTTAAATCTGGCTGCGGATAAAAAATTGACATTTTTTCGAATATCGATACTCGATCGGAGGAAAATTGAATTTCTTAGGTTGGTAACTTGGATAATCGGATAACTCAAAAAGTCTCGAAGGCTGTGTTCGCAGAGTGCAACGCACAAGTGCGTTCTTTTATTTAAGTTTATTTTGAATTAAAATTGAAACGCACAAATCAAGGAACGAGTCACACATAGTTGCTCTATGGTGTTTAACATTTTTCTTCTGTAATGTCGTTTTCTATTTGCGAGATTTAAGGTATAA
This sequence comes from Sphaerophoria taeniata, assembly GCA_943590905.1. Taxonomy (NCBI): domain Eukaryota; kingdom Metazoa; phylum Arthropoda; class Insecta; order Diptera; family Syrphidae; genus Sphaerophoria; species Sphaerophoria taeniata. The sequence goes on from OX016540.1 coordinate 50,110,280, forward strand.
CTACAACGGCCACTTTTTGCAAAAAGTGGAAAATTTACAAAAGTAAAATTTTTGTTTCTTTGTAGCACCATTTGAATTTGGAAAAAAACTACAACAATTGTTTTTGACATCAAAAAACAATGTTTCTGTATCATTAAGGGGCTGACCATTAGAATCCGTCAGTCCGTTAGCGTTGACGTTTTCAACTGACAGCACAATAGATTATACTTACATGTTTTTATGGAACTCGTCCCATAAGCAACACATGTGACGGATACGACGGATAGAGTTGGTTAACTGTCTACTTTTTGCGTCCGTTGAATTTTGAGGTTTTGTGAATAAGTTTTACACCAAGCAAATGAAACTGTCAAAGTATACAACGTATTCTATGGAACGGTTCTCTCCGGCAAATACGTTGGCAACAACGTATACGTCGACGCTGCGGGATTGACGGATTCTATGGGTCGGCTCCTTTACTTTTAATTTTGTCAAACTGTCAAAAACTAAGTTTGAAAAATTTAACTTTTTGTCATTTTACTAGAAGTGCTCGTTGTAGTCATATCTTTAGAGTCGAGTAAAATTTGTGAATCTGGCAGCTAAACGAGTTGGTGAAGTGAGGAAAAAGTAGAAAAATCTCAGATTTCATGATCTATTTGAGACTTGAGATTCAAAAAAATGGATTCGAGATTCAAAAATCTGAATCTCGATTTTTATCAAAATTCAGACATTGGTACAAGCACATGCACGTTCAAACACACTTCTCTGTTTGACATTTGTCTGAACATTTATTATTGTTTTATTTATTTGTTTATTGAACGACGACGGAGCCAATCTACGAACATACCCCCAAAATGTGAAAAACTTATCCGAAAGCAAAACCAAATACCAACTTAAAAATAAAATAAAACAGCTGCGGATGGGCAACTACGGATACGTTTTTTTGGGAAATCGAATTTGACTGCAGATAGCGATGCCAAAAAAACGCGCCTAATCTCTCCCAACAGTGGAACTGATATGCTTATATCGTTTCGGTTAAAGTAAGATTATTGCTCTTGATATTTCAAAACCTTCCTCATTAGATTAAAAATTCAAAAAAAATAACCACGAGCTAGCGTGCCCCAAGGTTCCGTATTGACGCCGACACTCTCTCTCGTTTTCATAAATTATCTCCTATCTGAAAATCATGAAGAAATCAATTTCGCTTAATTCAACATGTTTTATAGTTCTCACTATCCTGAGCTTACAATTGAAAGCCAAACTCAATTTCAAGCCCTAGTTGTCGAGATATTTGCATTAGAAGATATTCTTATGATGGGATTACAATTAGCTGAGGCGAAAAAACAAGAAAAATGGTTTTGTCATCATAACTCGGTAACCAGACCTCGTAGATAGATAGTGACTGATATAATGCGCATTGGCCTTTGTCTTCGTGGTCAACAGGAATGATGCCTCTGGTGGTACGGATAGGCATGTACCAAAGCTCCTGGTTGCAATCGAAACGTATTGAGAGTCTTCAAAATTGGAACCCCTTACCGTTGCGTTGTTGGTTGCTAGTAGGGTGAAGTTCTGATGATGAAATGGTTGGACTCTATCAGGCTGACTTTGATCAATAGCTGCGTTTTATTATCACAATGATCCAGATCAGATCATTGATTTATATGTGAAACAACAACAAATCGAAATCCTACTTTTTACTTGGATCAATTTTTGTGATCCAAATATTAGTTCTTCTTCCGCACACAAGTTGAAATGTTGGCGTATATTTTCAATAAAAACTGTGCTGCCACTTTCACACATTTATTATCCGGGAATGAGATATTTTTAAATTACATAGCAAAAGCTTTTTTCCATTAAAAAACAACAGAATAATCGTTCAACAAAATTATCGTAGGGCAACTCCGATGTAATGACAGAATGAATAAATTTCAAACTGCTGCCAAACGTGACGTAATAAATAAATTGATGATCCAAAGCTGTTTTATTATCATGATCTGATCCGGATCAGATCATGGTGATAATAAAACGCAGCTAATATTACTAAATTGATACTATTTCATTGAGTTTAAGTAGATGCAATTTTGGTACGATAGTACTAGTCATCTTATATTTTCCGAAGGGAGTGAGTGTGAATTGTTAAAATTCAATTTCGTATGAGAAAATATTATTTTTTTAAAGATTTTTGTGACTTTGTGTCAGCTATAACCAAACAAAATCAAAAAAGAAATTGATTTCGAAAATTATCTATTGCAGAATATCTAGCAATTATTTATTTGGAAATCGTTAAATACTTACGTTACATAAATGAAAAAACTTAAGTCTAATTATAAATCTAATGTTCTATAAAACATAGTTTTTAATTTAATAAGAAAGTATAGTTTATTATAAATTGAAATCATTTGGTTTATGGGACTATTTGCATCATAGTTTGACCTGCTAAGGCTTTCCTAAGTCTAATGCTAGATTTGCTACAGTTAAAATTCCGTCGACAAAAAATTGAAGTCAATATCTTACCATTTATTATACCAGCAATGAAACAGAATTGGATAAATTTTCGATGATGATGATTTTTCGAGTACATTTCTCTCAAGAGAGAAAATGGAGACAAAATCATAAAAACCTTTGCTTAATTGCTTCAATCCTCAATATATGAACAGAGTAGTAAGATGCCGTACTCAAGAATGGGTCTCACAAACGAAATATAAAGTGTTTTGAGACCATATGGACCCTTGAAATCCCGTGAAAATCCGAGTACTTTTTTTAAGCTCTTTTAATTATAAAGTCTATGTGATCATTAAAAGTTAATTTAGAGTCAAAAATAATTCCTAGTTCAGAGAACAATGAAACTCTATTCAAAGGGTCCGAACTAAATGTGTATGTAGACAGAACTGTCCGATTCCGGATACCAAACGAACAGGCAAACACATTTTTTTGTTTCTAAGGGTTAAATGGTTGTGTATTTGTGAAACCTCATATGCAGAATTGCAGATGACATGACATTAGCGCAAAATTATAGTCCGCTAATGAACGATTTTAGTGTGATACTAGCTTAAAATGACGTTTCAGACATGACTCAAACGTCATTTTAAGCTAGTATCACACTAAAATTGTTCATTAGCGGACTATAATTTTGCGCCATTGTTTTTATTTTCTTTATTTGTAAACATGGCAGCGAGTACGTGTGTGCATGTATGCGTGATTCTGTTTTTGATTCTGACTTCAAATTCGGAATCGTTTTTCTGTTCTATTCAGAAAAAGAACTGTCATCTTGTGCCAAGTGAACGAATTCAGAATCGTTCGGAACAGTTCCGGAGAATCGAGAATCGTTCTTGAGCCGTACTTCAAGAATGTTGGAAAAATTATCATTTATCTTGACCCCCCCTGAAACAAAATCCTAGCTACGGCTATGGTATGTAGTTATATGTTATAGTCGCTTTTTTTTGCAACAACGACGACATCATTAATAAAAAAGATAAACAAGACAGGTCCTAAATGGCTACCCTGAGTTACACCTGAGTTAACAATAAAGTTCGAACAAATATTACGAAAAATTACACGATAATTTCTACTTTGTAGGTATGAAGGGAGAGATCCATTTTAGAAATTGGATATTGAAACCTTATTTGTTTAATTTATTGATAAGGGTGTTGTGACAAAATTTATCAAATGCCTTACTAAAGTCAGTGGAGATGCAATCAACTTGAACACGCTTTTCAAAAGCACCTAAACAAAACGATGTAAAGTTAAGTAAATTAGTTACAGTAGACTTGTTTCTGACGATTCTAAATAGTAGTCAACACTACATTAAATGAATTTACAGTGGAAAGAGCGGACATTACGCACAATGGACTTAAACAATTTAGGAATAAAAGAAAGTTTAACAATCGGACGGTAGTTTTGTACCTCGGATTCCAAACCCTTCTTATGTATAGGAGTTATGAAAGCACATTTCCAAAGGTTGGGAAAAACAGAGCTACTCAATGATTTGTTGAAAAGAATATAAATTGGATAGCTCAAATGAAAGACACATTTTTTTAAGATAGATGCTGGAACACCCGGACCGTTATTACCGTCTAGCCTTAAAATGCCTTGAATTATTGCATCCTCAGAAATGTTGAAATTTATTGAATATAAATGTGTAAACTAGACAAAAGAAGGAGTCTAAGATAGAGTTAACAGATTCATCAAAATAATTCTTAAAAAAGTCTGCGAACATACTAGCAATTTCTTCAGAGTTTTGTCGCTTGGAGATCATGTACGTCCTAGAACTAGGAAAGCCACCATTTTTTCTTTTCGAATTTACTAGTTGCCAAAATAATTTAGGATTTAGTTTTAACTTTCTTTCTGTCTTTTCAGTATAATCTTCAAAAAAGATTGTGGTAGTCAATATAAGGAAAATATTATAATCTTCAACTGTCCTCGAAGCATTGAATTTTGTTTTTAAAATTCTTTAAATGGCGGTCAAATCATGGTGGTTTATTTGAATCCTTATGAGATGTATAAATATATCAAATCAAATAAATAAATAGAGTGGCGCGACAGCTCTTGAAGAGCCAAGGCGGCAAAGTTGAGAAGCACTTTTTCATGACAGATTGATACTCTTGGAAGTTTTGTCAGCTCTTCTCAAGAGGCAGTACCTGTGAAAGATGAAATAAAAACTTTATGGGCACGAGTAGGAATCCACAACGTTCAGCTTAGCAGCCAACGCACTTAACCACTAAGCTACGGGCAACTGCCCGTACTATAGTTTACTATAAAATGCATTACAAATAACATTAATATCACAGTTGATATATAGTTATGTTATAGTAAAATGGATAGTTTTTCAATATTAGATATACTGAAGTTGAATTCAATTTTGTTTCTGAGTTTGCTTAAGTGGGAGTTCATGTTTAAGTTAAACGATAATGTGCCAGATGATGATGATCTTGTTTGGTATGTTCTAAGGCAGTGGTTAAAACAGCAGCATCAGAGCTAGAATTGTCGGAGAAAAAAACAAGGTCCAGTGTTTTACCCGAAGAATTTCTTGTTCCGTTCAATTGGTTCAATCCAAATGATGTCATACCATCTATCAAGGTGAATAGCTTTAACCGTCTTCGTTGCGGATCCAGGTTAAAAAAGGTAGATTAAAATCTCCTACGATGAGAATTTCATCTTCAAGGTCCAGCTCCAAAAACTGTAGTCCAAACAGTTATTTAGTTCCTCATAAATGTTGACGGTAGAGGTAGGAGGTATAAAGCAATGAATAAATGGCTTTTCTGCGTTTTAAATTTTACGCGCAAGAGTTCCATGAGTAATTATTGAAATTCATTGACTAAATTACAGGCGAGATGATTCCTTACTGCCACAAGTACTAAAAGTACTTAATTAAGGCATAATAAGAATACTTGTTTATTTTGAATACAGTCAGAAAAAAATGCTTAAACATTTTGATTTAAAAAAAAATTACTTTATTCATCCGTTTTAAGGTCATTTATCCAAAAATATTAGAAACATTTTGAAAACAAACGATTTTTACCGACTTTCTTTAGTGGTTTCTTCAATTTTGTTTCTTTATTTGTGAATATTTGTTTCTTTTTTCTTGACACACATAAGAGCAATATTTTATTCATGAACTCGTGTTAAACAACCTTTAAGCGGCCTAAAAAAGATGTTTCTCTTATAAAAAAAAAATAAGTATACAAAACACCCAATTCACGTTCGCTTCAATTTCGAGATTTCGATAAAGTTCTGAAGAAAACATTTATATACATTTCTCCTGTCCTTGTAACTTTTGCTCTACGTCTTGTTTTTTGCGGGACACAAAATACAACTTCATTATGAGATCCATAATTTCAAGCAATCCCCACGGACCAGCTTATAATTTATTCTGATTGTGCGATTAAAGTTTTTTTTTTTTTGTAGGTAAATACATGTGTGTGTCTTGTGTTTGTAGAACTTTAAGCGAATTACTTTTTGCAACCGAATTTTGCCTAAAGGGACTTTATCTTGAGGGCCAAAATTGTGCAAAAAATAAATATATAAACCAACTAAGACGGCACATGTGGATGAACAGCAGGCAATAGTGCGAGTATAGGTAAACAAATCAATTCGTACTTGATGCGGGTACCATGGATAAATACGTTTCCTTGGAAATACTTGCTTTTAAAATGACGAAATATAATTTTTAAAGAGTCCTTCTTTTTAGTCGATCATCCACGTGTATATTTCTGTATACAATTTGTAGTTGTGATTTAAGCAACAAATAGAGGTGAAAAATATCGCTCTCAACTTTTTTTCCAAACAAACCACCTGGATCTGTTTTAGTCAGTTGAATGGAATTTAACACAAAAACTCTAAGAAAATATTTAAAGCACCCTGAGCCTCAAAGCAGCATTGAAATTAACTGTATTTCTCCGTCCTACTCACTTGAAAATATTCATAAGAAAAAAAGATAAGTATACGCCATAGTGAACAAGTTATAATTTTTGCTGAATTCCAGGCTGTTTTTACTCCTAAATTTTTGTAAAAGACTCTGTGGTATAAAAAACAGCTAGGATATTGGAAAATGAATGCAAACAATCTTAATAACACTGGTTATCCCTTAAACCTAGCATCATTTCACTTTGATTTATCGTGCCTTCTTGTGTTTCCACTTTTGTCAATTATACATTCCGATGAATATTTATTGTCGTCTGAAATTAAAATTTCCACTGACACTTGTAAAAAAAAACATTAAAGAAACAGGAAAGGAAGGGACTATGATACCGACGACGAGTAATACCATCTCACGTATGTCATTTGTTAGAGATAGATTCTATTTTTGCCTCTAAAAAAAATTCCATGAATCGTTACATAATCAAATACATCACAATCAGCATTGACGGGCGAACGCAGACGATGACTTTTTTATTCGATCAACAGCGGTGACGATGGTGACACTATTTGTGTCTGCAATCGTGGAACGAGGCTATTATTTTGTAATGCATTCATCACGTAAACGAAAATATCTTGAAGAAAATGGGCAAATAGTTGTTGATTCGACGTTGAAATGTTGAGTTAAGTTTTTTTTTTTATGAGATCTCTTAGGTCAGTTAACCATTTGATTTTGATTCAGTTGTAATTAGATTTGAGCTCTAAATTAAATCTTCTTTTTTTTTGCAACATAATACAACTTCCTATAAAGCAGAACTTGCAGAAATAGCTCCTAGCTCCTTAAATAAAGAATACTGCATACCGTGCATTGCACGAATCTCTTAGAACACGGCGCGGCGGCGGTACGCGAAAGAAGAGAGAGAAAGAAGAGAAGGAGATTCACAGACAAAAGAAAACTGGTTGGAAAATAGAAAGGAGTACAAACGACGATCGTACCAGGTTCAGTGGTTCTAACAATTCGTCATATTTGTCATGACCCATTGTACACCGCGCTGCAAGGGAAGAGAAATTTGGTAACCGATCCGAAATCCATCCTAGAGCACTCAATGAATTATCCCTAATGTTAAGCTTACCGATGGAAAATGACGGGTCAAGCAATTCAATAACTGTACAAAGCCATGAAACACTTCCGCATCCCAAATAACAAAGAGATACAGATGATATGATCACGAGCTATATCGAATTCACCACGAAGCAAATGTGATGATAATAAGATTAAGCTTGGTAGACTGATGGCCTAGACACCTTGTTCGAATGAACGAATTGAAAGTGGTGCGGGAAGTCAAATTTGTGCTGAAAGGATGACTAAGACCAGGACTCCTGAAGCCTTGGGTTGCGTCACTGGATTATGTCCTTCGTGCTATTTAATCGCTGAAGGCTTAAACAGTTTCAACTAATTATTTTAAAGAATCGTAGATTGTTAATCCTAAAAACAGAGTCAACATTAAAATAAAAACAAAAAGAAATATATAACCATGAAAATAAGCTCCACTTCAATCAGTATAAGCACTTCTTCTCAGAATACGTCGATGAAACATTATGAGTGTCCTTATTGTTATGTAATATTTTATTATGTAAAGCTTTTAAGACACAGTCTAACTCTACATTCCACCTTGGTGTAGAGTCTACACCCTCCTAGAAACTCAAAAATCATTTCAACCTTATTAATACATGAAAAAATATCTTTTAATATTCGCTTAAGTAGGTCAAAGCAAAGCGTATCTTTAACATTGAAGACATTTTAAAGTGCGTTCATTAATAATTCAATAGCTTCAAACTGATGCTTTTCATGGTTTCCCCTTCAATCCAAACTTGCCGTTCAATTTTATTCTGAATAGCTATAGAGAACCGCCCCCAAACATCTATTTCTTAACAAAGTATAATCATGATCTACCATCTTTGCTTTGGCTTCTAGGGACATCGGAATGGGGAATTGCCATTCAACAGAACTCTTGAATCGACTCATTTTCAATCACCACCAAAATAATTTAAAATCATTTAGTAGTCATTTTGAACTAAATTATTTACATTCCCAGAGTATTTTGTATTTTTTTTTTTCGTTTTTAAAAAAAAACATCCTGCGCTGGCAGCCTCCACTTCATTCAAATTTCAAATTCCGGGGTCGGAATGGTGTAATTGTAAAATAAAATAACCAAAGCATAACTACATTATAAGATACTTTGTATATTTGTGAAATTCATTTGCATATTTATGTCCTTAGTTGTGGGTCGAGGTATAGCGAGAAGTGAGATTGCATTTAAAGAAAGGAATTTCATCATAGCATTCCATTGCAATGAAATTGAGCAACAAGAAAAACACAATAATAACACCGACAGTATCGAAAAGCAGTAACAAAATCAAATATTTGTGTTACCTATAAGTGAGCTGAAGATGAACTACGGTGACCATATTCTAAAATAAAATTATGTCTTTATAAGATTTTTAAGTTACAGTGCAAGGACTTTTCTTCAATAAAACCCCGTAACACTTCGGAGAACTTAAAGTCAAAAATTAGGTCAAATTCAAAACAAATGTGGCTTTCAAGTAAAAATAATCTTCAGCACTGGAGTTTATGACTTTTCAATGTGACTATAGCATTTCATATCCGGTTTACTATAGCGCTACAAAAAACCTCAATTCACCATTCAGTTTTGAGGGTACAAATGATCTCTATTTTGCTTATGAGAATGGTCATCTTGTTGTATGAAACTCTAGTGTCTAGTTCATGCTCTTCCGTATACCTCTTCCGTAAAGCTGAACGCACTCAATTTTATTCAGGTGGAAATGTGTAAAATTGAAACGAAAGGAATTAATTCTGTGTCCCATACTACAGTATCTCTGATTGTGGATTGTGGAATTCTGTGATTGAAATACAGATGAAGCAAAATGAACAGAATTAAAAAGATATGCTTGTTGTTATGGAAATTTGAGACTCAAATAGTTTTACGGAGAGGAGAAATCTTTAAAAAATGTATAAAAAATTTCTTTGAAATCAATAGTTAGACATGAGGCTAAAATAAAGGTTCAAGTTTATAGACAAAACAGAAGAATAGACGATTGGGAGAAATTTTGGGCAAATTCAAAGATTCCTGTTTTACGGTCGAGTTTTAAAGATTGATAAAATGCAACGAAAAAAAAATGTTGCGGCCTTTGACAAAATCAAAAAAACTGTCTTTCCTTATTTTTAATAGAAAGAAAAATGTCGTCACCAAAGTATATAAAAATAAATATTAATGTTGCACTGCAGCTAAGGACTTCTTTTTCTAATAGACATCAAGCATTTTTCTAGTAAAATTAAACATTGGAAAACGTCGAAACGACGCACGTGACGCGACGTTTTAGTTTCCGCTGAGAGGTGAAGACAAAGAAACTAGGACGTTCATCCTAATCGAAGGATAGTAGCTTGTCAAAAGGCTGTGTTGTTTAGGCAAAATTCTACAAATGTTGGGTACATCTGAAGGTGCAATCTACTTTAAAGAAGATCCAATAAGTACCGAGCCTAACCACCTCCTGATGGCAACCAGACCAGTATCCCAAGATCAATTTACCATCGTATTGCCCAATCTCAAAGACAGCTTGTGTCAAAATTTCAGCTGGACTTGTAGTTTTGTGTTGACAGCGTGTTGAGGTGAATTTTAGAAAAAAGGAAAAAGAACAAATTCGTTCGGTGTCTGGTTTCTGGATTTCAAAACTCAAATCTCGCAACGAAATTAAAGAACATTTGGATGCTGTGTACGGTTGCTCTTTTACGATGGCAACCGTCAAAAATTGGTTAAACGAGTTTCAAAGTGGTTCTTGATAAGTCACGTTCAGGAGCTCCAAGCTCCTGAAAAAATTACGTTTTCTTTTCTTTTTATCTTCACCTACTTGTCCATTTATTGCTTGTCCAACAGTAAGATTGAATAAATAATGACACTAGTATGTGAATAAAAGAGCACAAAACAGCAACACAAATGTGATGAGGTTAAGCGGAATGTTGAGAAATTATAAGTGATCGTTAACTAACCCTCGGTTGTGCAACTGTCCTTAATTTAATTTACAGTCAGATTCTGCCATTGCGATGGGCAAGTCAAGTCGACAACAGTTATACAATTGTACATCAAAATATAGGCTTATAAGTAATCTGTCAGCCTTTTAAAGCCAATTTTTTTTCCAGCACTTGGTTATAGAGTTTTAATCAAAAAATATACTCTCGATTTGCCCCACGATTTCAAATCGACAGATCTCTCAATTTTTCCAGGTAGCATATATCAAATAATGCATGAGAACAAAGGTCTGTTCGCCCTCTATCAGTCACTGACAACCAAAACTATCTGTCCCTAGCTAATTGTGATCTCACAGAAAGCATGTTTTCGGACGCAAATATCTCGGCAACCAGAACTCGGAGTTTGGCCTTGAGAATTATCAAATTGTAGAATCCAGCGCTATCGAATTTTCTTATGGTTTTCGAAAAATATCATGGACTAACCCCTTGCCAAAATTTTGGATAGAAACAAAATTTCTTCCAAAATCCATCGAATGATACATCAAAATGGGTTGCAAGTTTTTTGAAGGCCTGGTAACAGAGATATACATAATTACGCTGACCATCCGCCCCGGTTTTCCCGGGACTGTCCCGTATTTCAATAGCACGTCCCGGATTTTTTTAAGGAAACCCGGGACCTACAAGTGTCCCGGGTTAAGTTATTAGTCCCGTATTTGAACATACAAATATTATAAGTATTAGTAACCGTTATAATAAAAGTAACATAAATTGAAGACTATGAAATTCTTTACCATGTGCGAAAATTTCACAGTTCTAGGTTGAAATCTTTGTGCGATCTGTTGTTGTTGCTGTTTATAAAATAGCGACGACATCGCACAAAAACTTTCATCCTCTATTTTCACCCCCTTCATCGTAAAATTTTCTAAAACTTTGAATGTCGTATTTATTTATGTCTAATCAAAATCCATTAACATAACTTTCAAACTTCTAGGCTTACCAAGAATTATACAAATTTTGACCTAGTATTTCAACTCCTTGCAACCCTCTCGCGTAGGTCATATCATACGCGAAATTTTGAAAAAGAGTAATCTGTAGCCCCAATATGGTGCTCAGTCCGGACAACAATCACAACCGTGGACCACTTCAGAGCAATGTTTGATGCAATCCGAAGAAGTTTCTGCGTTGTTTCGTGGCACAAGACGATACATGGATAACCAGTGACCAGGAAACAGTCAAAACAATTTCAGCCAGTGAACGTGCTCCAAAGAAGGGGAAGGCTTTCCATCGGCCACCGTTTTCTGCTATTCAAAAGCAGTTATCCACTTCCACATCAACTACTTGGAGAAGGGCACAAAGCTGTACTATCCTGAATTATCGTGCCGATTTGACGCCAAATCGATGAAAAAAAGCCCCACTTGTCGAAGAAAAAAGTTCTCTTCCATCATGATTACGCATAGTGGCAACTCCTCCGCCATCGCCACTTCCAGATTGGTTGAAATAGGCTGCGAACTGCTGGCTCATCCACCGTATTTTCTAAAATGGCCCAGTTCACCTTCTTTTTGTTTCAAACTTGAAAAAGTCAATCGCTGAGCAGAATGAGGAGTTCTTCGCCATTGAGAAATACACTATGAACGATTGCAGTTAGAAGTGAAAATTGTCTGAACAAATTTACTGGATGAGAAAGTTCGATGATTGTTGAGTATCATCGCGCCGTAGCTTAAACTGAAACTATAGTAAAAGAAAACACGTTAAAGTGAAGCAAAGAGGCTTTTGTATATTGATAGGTTAGAAGATATAGAGTTGTTGATGGCACAATCTTAGCGATTCATGTACTCTTCAGAAAATCTTTTAGAATCAGAAAAAGCATTAAGATTTCAATTGTAAGCTCAAAAGGAAAATTTTATAAAAATTTTATCTTCTAACTCACAAGCCTACTCTTTGGGTAATGTCGAGTAATTCGAAGCAAGTGGTAGTTCTTTACATTACGCGCCTTTTTTGTTCCAATAATATTTCCTTAGATTTCTTAAAATATGAACAAAAATTATTTTCTACTATTCCTCCTTTGATTTTTTAGCTTCGGCTTTACAAACTGAACCAATGGGTCCATATTTCCCAACACGCTACTCAATCACAACCAAATTATTTTACAGAAAATTACTTTTAGGTTCGATTTTTTTTTAAACAACAAATTCAAATCTAAAAAAAGTGAGGTTTTTAAAGCAAGAACAGTTGGAAGTGCCCAATCACTGTGATTTTAAACAGCTGTTAAGTGCGTTGTCTGTTCGTGAAGAAATGTTAGAAATGTCATATCGGTACTGGGACATCAATAATTGGGTCGACTAGTAATTATTATTAACAAACCCACCTGTCTTCAAAAACTGAAAAATCCTGAGAAGCATCAAAAGTGTGAAAGTGTTCTAAAACTATTCATGAAAGCTTGAGCCTCCATCACCGTTTAATTGTCAATTCCGTAAAATTATATCGTCGGCTTAAAAACAAAACCTCGTAACTCCAAAAAGGTAAATTTTACAGGAGGAGGAAAAAACGTGGTGTAAGCCCATGATAAACCAATGTGCAAATGTTTTTTCAAAACCAATTTTTACCCGTTTTTTACCGTAATTACCAAGAAATTACGGTTTTAGGACATGCTTACCTAACTAAATTACCTATTTCTGCAAAAAAAAAAAATCTTCAAATTTGGAGTTACGAGGTTTTGTTTTTAAGCCGACGATATATAGAATTTTCTGAGTCAAGTTAAAAAAAAAAAAACAACTAATAATCTGACTAGGGGAAAAATTGTACTCCCCACAAATAACAAAGACCAAGACTGTTAACTTAAACCTCAATTAAAGTAACACTTAAAGTCAATAATGAATTAATTTATACAGGTCACATTTTTCTGCGTGATTAAAAGCAAGTCTAAATTAATCACAGAACAGTACCTACCTTTTAATTTTCTATTTTTGTAGCAAACATTTCAAAGCTTTGTGAAGGAAAATTACGAGGGGGGTTTCAAGTAATAGTACTCGAATTTGTTTTAATTATTTCACAGAACTGCTTATTTTCTTACAAATGTCTGCATCCATATGGAAACAAAATTTTCCTTTCCACTGCAACCAATTTACAATGCTCTGCTGACCAGTCACTTTGTTCGCCTTTTTTACACATCCCCATACAAATAACACACGTGGAAAAAGTTCCTTTGTTCTTTCAGACTATTGTAGTTGGATCCTACGGTGCGCGCCTTACAATGAAATAAAGCTTCGTCATACGAATTCCAATTTTAAACGAACCATATGTTTACAACTGTACCTCTCCCCCCTCCTTCTTTCACCGCCCCATTTGCTTGAAAGCCAACACATTCTATGAGTTCAATTGTGCAAATTCCACACTTTAGTTTCTCAAAAGGCTTAACTTAATTTAAATAATTTACAAGTACTTACCGAAATTGCAACGATGCCAGAACAAGACATCCACCCAACAAACAACAGCCCGATGTCATGGAATTCACTGCTTCCATATGGCACAAATTTTATCATCATCAGGATCATGAGCTGGCAGCACAGGAACAGGACCCGCCGCCGCAGGCGACACAACACACCCATTTGCAGCAGCAACGACGCCAACAACAACAAAAACTAACCAAGTCTATAAAATTTCAGAATTCACATACGATGCGTTTGCGGGTGTGTTTGTGTGTGTGTGTGTATATATGTGTGAATGTCTGGTGTACTGGTTTTGCGGTCGAAAGTGTGTTTGTGTTTTTTTTCGCATCGCAAAATCGCACATCGCATCCGTACATACGGTACATCGGCGAACGAACGGTTTTAGGAATCAAGTGTCCATTAATATACCGCTACACAGCCACACACATACACACTCAGAGTCACTCACTGGCTCAGACATTCACAGAGAGAAGTATTTTCAATTAAATTTTTCGATAAAAATCCTTTTGATCCCGTTCGCAGAACAAATAACCGCTGGCTTCAATTTGATACGACAAGTCGCCATCAAGGCGACTTCAGACAGAGAACAGACTGCTGCGGGCTGACAAAATGTCAACTTTCGAGTCGTCTTCCGTTCAAATCGAGTTTTCCGAAAGCGTAACCCATCATTCGAAAGGGGAAAATTGCTTTTTTTAACGTTTTTTTAAATTGTTATTTAGTCTTTCTTGGGCGTGTTTAGAAATGCCTCCTCTCGGATAGTAAATGAATTTAATTATTTTTTCTGTTTTGATTTTTTTTGTTTGTTCAACTTTAATCACCTTAAAAAATTAAAACAAGTTTTCACGGTGAAAGTCAATTTCCGACTGTCAGTGTCGGTCGGTGTGTGATATGATAACTGCCGGGATCCCAGTTCGTTGGGTGAATGGAACCGATAATAATCGAAAATCTACTGAACGCTTACTTTTTTCCTCTGGTGATGGTTACTAGGGTGCGGTATGTCTCCAACGCACACCATCAAACATTTTAGATATCATTCGCATTCCCAAGGGAAATCCTGCTAACACTAACGTTACCGTGGCGTTTTATCGTCTTTCCACCATGAAGCATGAAAAATGGCATAGACGACAGCTACAGTGCTACATATATACAAACGGTATTCGTACACCATCGAGAGGGAGAATTATTATCAGAGTATACTCTTTGTTTTGCATGGAACATGCGCACTTGTCTATTAAGCAACAGGAGTAACTGTACGAAGTGAGCCCGAAGCAACAGTTACGAAGGAAGTCCACTAACGTAACAAACATCCCAACAACCCCCAAGCCCAGTACACATCTCTGCAACGACCTTCTTGAACGAAATTGAGTGAGCAACATAGTCTTGTCTGAGAGTTTTGAACAAGCGGCGACGACCGACGACGGCGGAAATTTCAAGAGGCGCCCGCGCCCCCAAAAGCATTTGTTGGAACATATGTTACTTGTTGCTCTGATGGCACTGGCCTATTTTTTCTTAATTCAAGATTTTTAATAAGGGTTGGTTCAGAGTGTGGGTGAGTCATTTCACCCTCTACGAAGCGTTGTTGGCTGTTATGGGAATTTCCCCAGTCGTCGACGACGACGATGTAGTTTTTGTGTGGCAGTAAAGGGGAGTGAATGGAAGAAATCAAAGATTGCTATCATTTCCCCTCATAAGGAGCGTGAAAGAGTGTTCCTTTTGCAATTATACGGGATTCAACCCTATATTTTGATGGGATTCAGGGAAGAAGTCAAAGTGAAAAAGTTGCTTCCGTCAAAGAAGAATTTTTTGGCCACAAGACTGTTAACATAATTATTATGATTTCAAGGGGTAAGGGGTGTTTGCATTTTTAATTTAAATTATAGAACGTTGGCGAAATTCAAAAAAGAGGACATATTTTTGTTTAGTCCTTAAATCCAATTTTGGCTTAAAAAAAATAGTTTCCAAAATTGTACTAAAAAAATTTGTATTTTATGGCACTCTGTTTCAAACATTCGTAATGGTTATTTATGACGTACTCTCAAAACAGCCCTTATAAGTGTGTACGTTTTTGTTTTTACTTAAAAGAATCAAAATAATGTGCACATGCAAGTTCTTGAGATTAGGAATGTAACAAACACAGAAAATATTAGGTATGAGTGAGTGTTTTTGATTTATGTCGATAACATACTTCCAGCCTCTGTTTATGAGTTAGTAAGTTCATTTATCTGTAAAATGCCTACCAGTTTCGTTCTTATGTATTTATTACCCCATCCACAAATGACGTCTGAGAGAGTGTAACTGACGGTTCAGGTTTAAATCTTATCAGTTGCAAAGAATTTATACAATTCTTGGCATTGATTGTTAACAGGAGGTCCTCTATTTTTAAAGGTAAAGAAAAGATAACGTTTCCAACGACGACGGTATTAACTGACGTCAAGCAAAAGTGCGTACAGTAGGTATACACTGTACATGCTTGGACTGACATGAGGATGGACTTGTTTTATTTAAGTACTGGTATGGTTTCGCTGAACGATGTACAGTTGATGAGCAAGAATATAAAAAGTTAATGCACATTCAATGCATGACTAATTGATCAAAGAGGAGTCGAAATAGTGGGTCTGGCGAAGCTCTCAACATGCTCAAATAACTGTCTCCAATAACTGTAACAGTGTGACCATTTACTTCGAAGAAGAAGGGCCCGACAATGCAGCGTGATTAAACTAAACACGACACAGTGACACGAAGTGGTTTCAATTCCGTCTTATTCTTATAGAATGTCTGTAGGTTGGAAGCACTCCATATTGAACAATTTTGTTTGTGTATGTTGTCGTTTAAATCGAAGTGGGCTTCGTCAGTCATAAAAAAACGGTTCAATATGTTTCCATCCTCTTCTTCCAAGTCTTCCGGCAAGTCTGCTGCGTTTAGTTTGTTGGCCCTTTGAAATTTATATGCGTACTAGCCGACCCCGCATACCTTTTCCAGCCTGCTTACTTCAACTTCTGAATAATTTAAACACAGGTTTTGTCAAATCCGATTGATATAGAGGCAGATATGAATGTTTCCAACAACCAACTTTTCACTAAATCACCGTACGATGAAATGTATAATATTGTATTAAAAAGCACCAAGCCATATGGCTTGGATAAATATTCAATAAAGTAAGTTTGCCTCAACTCCTGAGTTAAGGCCCTTAATAAAAACTACTTTTATTGTAAAAATGGCTCAATATTGATTTTTTTGCAAATAACATAGCTCGTAACAATTATTTGTATGATAAAACAACGTTTATCGGGTCAGCTAGTAATATAACAAGCAGCCTGTAGCCGATTCCTGCTTCTAAACTACCTCCCTATAAAAATGGAGCCAAATCAGTCCAACTGTTCGTAGCAATTACTTATATTATAACACAATGTTTAACGGGTAAGCTTGTAGGATAAAAAGTATCCTAAGGCCATTCCCTGGTTCCAAGCTAACATCCCATCAAACCAAGCCAAATGGGTTCAGCTGTTCTTAGATATTACGGATATGGCATAGCAACGCTTATCGGGTCAGCTAGTAGGATTAAAATTATCTTATTGCCGTTCCTGGTTCTAAGCTACATAGTTATCAGTTTTGAGCCAAATCGGTTCAGCAATTTGTAAAAATTATTTATTTGATAAAACAAAGTTTAACAGGTAAGCTGGTAGGATAAAAATTATCCTATAGTCATCCCTGGTTTCAAGCTATCTCACCACCAATTTGGGACATATCGGTTCAGCTGTTCTTAGAATTTATTCACATCGATCCAGCTTTGTATTTGCAGTATAGATAACGACTGCAGCGCCACCTGCCTGGCTAATTTGTGAATCTAGCATGAACTCATACAAAAAAAAATCATTGAAATCGGTCCAGCCGTTGAGTGACATACACACGAAGAGAAGAATTTGTATATAAAGATAAGTCCAAATCATTGGATTGTTTTATATGGCAGCAATTACAGCAGTCATTGTTTCCCCCGTCCGAGCTGAAGGGGTTCCCATGCTGGGAACATTTTTTAACAAGTCACATTATGGCCCATCTGCTCAGAGGATTGCCGCCAAACGTGCGCCTATACTCTCTTCGACGTAAACTACGGACTCCAGTGCGTGATAGCGAAGGACAATCCAAATTTTTGTTTCAGTGTCCCAGTTATCCATTTTTGCTGAATCAAAGAAATGAACCTGATTCATTAAATAGAAAAAAAGTTATTAAAAAGTTATTTGGAAGCGGCTATCATCGGCCACTCAGCAAGTAAGGTTCAATGTCGCCAATGTGCCGAATTATCCCGTCTTTAATGACTTGCATTTTTCTTGACTTATTTACTTTTACTCTTAAATATCCCCAAAGAAAAAATCACTTTATCAGGAGCACAAACCTGTTAGAAACACATATCTTCGTGGTCCGTATCCTCGTCATTGAAGATTTTCTTGTTTATGAAACTATTCAGCGTTCATTGAAGACGCGACGCTTGATTAGTACGCTAAAGCCCTATACAGCTCTTGAGTCAAACCTTGAAAAGCGTGTAAATTCAAACTTTTATTTAAAAAATGTCATCAGTGATGTTTTTGAGGTGTTCAACTGTTGGGCACGACGACGAACGAAGTTGACGAGCATAGTGCATACACAGTGATGTTATCTAATTTCCTACAGATTCGGTTTGCTGAAATTTGAGGTATATTCTAACGATTGTTAACACATTTGGCCGGTTACGCTAACCCAGTGAAAAATCATGAAGTGCTCAAAATGCATTTGGGTTTGAACGTCAATATTCGTAAAAGGCTTCAACAGTCATAACATGCTGCTAAATAGTTTATCTCTATATTTTTTACCTTGACAAACATTAAAACAAGGAAATGCCAAATAAAGTTGGGCAAAAAAATTGACGTTAAGTTGTTATGACGCGTGCGGTATCTGGGGGGTAAAGAGGCGTGGGAATTATAAAAATATGACTATTTTAGAAAACTGGGGATTTATTTGTGAATATGGTTTCGTTTCGATACATTTGACCTGGCGATGCTTCAGTTTCTGTGATCCATTTGAAAAATACATTTTTTCGGGGTCTGCCCTCCTCATTCGACAAGGCCCGGCTTATAGCTTTTCCAAGAAGTTGCACGGGCCAAATCTGGAGAATACGGTTTATGGGGTAACAGTTCGTAGTTAATTTCCACTAATTTGGCCATAGCGATTGTGGAGGTGTGAGCCGGTGCATTCTCGTGGTGGAAGAGCACTTTTTCTTCACTTTGGGCTGTTTTTTTTTTTTTTTTTAATTCAGCGTTGAAAGTAGAGCCATGTGGGCAAGTGGATGTGGATCATTCCTTGTTAAACCAAGAAAACGGTGGCATTTACCTTTCTTCTTCTTCTGAATTCCACAGTTTCGACTGTTCGTTGGTCTCTATAGCGCCAACAGCTTTCTCATGCCCTAAATCTCATGCAGTGTATGACCCACTCGATCTTTTGAAATGCTTACTATTTCAGCATTCTCGCGTGCCCTAAATCGGCCATCGAAGAAGAAAAATCACCGTACACAGCATCGAAACGCTCTCTAGTCCCACTGTGCGATTTCCCTTCCAAAAAACAACCCAATCACTGACCGATATTGCTCCCCCGCTTCCACGCGCGATCAAAATAAAACTTCGAGTACGGTTGAAATTTCGACAATACCATTCTACAGGAGTACCTAAAAGTGTAAAATGCTCTTGCGATTCTTCCACCATCGAGCCGTGGTGCTTAGTACTTATCGGACCACCATCGCATATATTGCAAGAAAACGAAATTTATATCGTTTTTTTTGGTCGTCCAGAACCGTTCCAAACGATTCTGAATTCGTTAACTTGGCACAAGATGACAGTTCTTGTTCTGAAAAGAAAAGAAGAACAATTTGGAATGTTAACAAAAAAAGAAAAAAAAAGAATGTCATGTCATCTGCAATTCTGCATATGAGGTTTCACAAATACATAGGCATTCAACCATAAGAAACAAAAAAATGTGTTTGCATGTTCGTTTGGTTTCCGGAATCTGACAAATCGGACGAATTCCGGAGCTGTTGTGCCACCCTGTTATTATATTTGGATCGGAACTGAGCTTTTGACAGTATGTTTATATTTTTACAACTATTGAATTGAGATCAAGTCACAGAACAGATGGGTACCTTCTACCTTATCTTCGTATAACGTAAACACAATACAATACTTTTATAATTATACCTCTTTTATTGACCAAAGGATTTTCTTCTAAATTTATCCCAATAATAGTCCTTTCATTTACTTTTTTTTTTAACTAACAGCTGTGACCCATTTTCAACATAATTCTGTATCGTATTCATGCTTATTAGCTATGACCTTCTATTGTTATTACGTATCTTATCTATTATTCAATTTCTGACCTGTCACTATGCAAACAGGAACATTCAATCTTTTCAATTGACAACTTTTTCAAAATTACATAAGAACTTCGTTACTCTAAAAGGGAATATTTCCTCATCCCCAATTACTACTCTAACAAAGGCAAACTCATTGAATGAATCCTTGAAAATTGCATTTTATAGCAACTGATTTCTACTTTCATCAAAAACCATACCAAACGCGGACACAAATTGGGGAAAGAAGTTGAGAAAAAGTTGCCATAATTTTCCCCAACAAATTCACACCATTTCCTGTTAAGCTGACTGCTGACACCATCCGAATCAAAAATGAGACTTTCGACGTACAATTCAGCTCCATATCCCCAGTTGTTTTCGATACAGTGAGTGGAGAAGTCATTTGGCGGAATTTCAGAGATTATCCTTTCCCCAAAGGTAGTGCTTGCTCGCTGCTCGTTCTCGCTCCGGCTTAATAAAGAAGAATAAAATGTAGACCATCAGGAGAGCAGCACAGAGCACACTATAACGAGACGAGTTTTTTTTTTTTCAAAAAAAAACAAAAAAAACTCGACAACGTATAATAAAATATGAAAGAGTATTATAAAATGAAAAGCCAAAGTTGAATGAAACGGGAAACCCTGTTGCATAGAAACAAACAACCCAGTTGATGCGAGATAGCCTGATTGGGATTAAGGTGTAGAGTGAAAGCAATGGAATGCTTTGAGTTTTCTTTGGAAAAAATGATTATGACGACGAGGATGACTATGATGTGGGAAAAAAATGAGACACGGCTGGTCAGTTAATGAGGCGCCACCAACAATTTGCACTCATACAAGTGCCAAAATGAAATAATATAATTGCTAGAGAGCGACTATAACGTATGGTTGACGGGGGCTTAGGTATGGAAAGACCAGGGTTGGATTGAACGCATATGGTGACGGTTGATTGGGTGTGTGGTGTGGGAGAGAAAGGATTTGGGTTTATTTTTTTATATTTTAAGAGTTGGAAAGCGGACTTCGGAAGCTTTTTATTTTTAAGTTTTAATCTTTTCTGGTTTACGATACTAATTTTGCTGATAATGATTGCTTGGCAGAGGCTAAAAATCCCACTTAAATTATTGAACCATATGTTATCTGGTGCAGAAGATGTGAAGCATCGTCTGGCTATTTTACTTCTAAAATGGAAAGAATGGATTAGGTAATTCAGTTTCCTTGATGATAATTTTAAAGCCAGCTTTTAATGGAGGTAAGACAAAAACCTTTTCTTAACCACTGAAAAATAAAATTACTTGCACTTTTCTTTGTTATATTGTTACAGTAGTTTTTATTCTATTGACATTTTTTTTGAAAGAAGTCATGACTGATTTAAATTGACTTAACATCGCTTACAAGATCCTCTCTGCCGTAATATGTGAACGTCTGATGCCTACCCTCCGCCTTTTCATCGATTTTAAGACCGCGTATGACAGCATCTATAGAAGTAAGAAAGATTTAACGTCAGCACCTAGCAATTAAGCCTTATCTGACGGTGGACCTATCCATACTGTCAGCGTGACAATTTCCAACCGAAGTCAGCAATGTCACTATGTTTTATTTAAGAGGACACTAAACCTCTTTCTGATGATCCACCAGCATACAAAAGCACACCTCAACTTTCTAAAAGAAAGAAGCGGGTACCCCGTATCTAGATTCACATCAGTACCAATTGAATTAGTGGCAGCTCTTATTCATCTTGGTTTGATTCTAGACTACCATTCATGCAACACACGGAACTGCACTCAACTTTCAGTCACGCGAAAGAAGAGCCGTTGTCCTGTCACGGAAACCGCTCAACCTTCACCACCGAAAGAAGAGTCGTTAACCGTGATTTGCGAATAGCAGCTGAGGCCAAACTCAGACAACCACAACCCCCGCGAAGGTCCATCCCACTAGTGAGGTGCTAAATCTCAGTGCTAAATCTCACTACCCACGGTACCCATTACCCCTGGGTGAGGGGTGTTGTCACATTTTGTATAACAATTAGTTATACATTGTTTTTTGTGACTTTTGTTTTGTTTTGCACCACAAAACCCTCTGTCAGGTTTATCCACATTGATCAAAGGAATGAACCAGCCAATCAAGGGACGCACCCAACATTTTGTCTAATTTCCTTGACGTTTATCCACATTCGGTACTCGTTAATCGTAATTTCCTCCTTTACTATGTGATAGGTCATAGTATCTGTTAAGGATCGCATTGATCTTCATCATACTTCCTGCTTCAATCCGCCAATTCCATTAGACTAAAGCTGCCTACGTCCGCAAGTTCGTGCCAATAAATTGACAAGAACCTCTCGGAGGCACCACGAGAAGGTGTAGGTCAGCACGTTCACTTCAAATTTCTACCATATGTACTTGGAAACGTGTTTCCTTTCTAAATTGCCAATATCCATGATTTTAATGCCGCATATGACAGCATCTATAGAGACGAACTGTATAGCAATGTCTAGTTTTGGCATCCCTGCCAAGCTCGTTCGCTTGTGCAAAATGACGATGGAGAACTCACGCTGCGCCATCAAGGTTGGCAAAGAGCGGAATCTTTCGATGTCAAAAAAGGATTTAGACAAAGCGATGCACTGTCAGGCGATTTCTTTAACGTCGTTCTTGAGAAGATAGTGCAAAACTCCACCGTCAACACCAGACACACTATCTAACAAAAGTCTGTTCAACTTCTCGAGTACGCCGATGATAATGATATAATGGAAGAATTGAGACAGAAGCGGCAAAAATGGGTCTAGCGGTAGATGAGGGCAAAACGAAGTATATGCTGTCTTCAAGGAAGGACACCCAACACCGATTGAGTGCAAAAGCCCTCTCTCGATCAACTTAGGTAGGACTATAACACCCTCTTCATCCCTGTCCTGCTGTATGGTGCAGAAGCATGGACCCTGACAAAATCGGATGGATGTGCCTTAGGCTGTTTCGAGAGGAAAGGCCCCGTATGCATTGATGCGAAATGAAGAAGAAGATTAAACAGCGAACTTTACGGGTTGAACAACGACACGGACCTAGCCAGAAGAGTTAAGGTCCAGAGACTCAAATGGCTCGGTCATTTAGAGCGGATGGATACCAATGCTGCGGCCCACAGTGGCCCGTTTAGGCTAAAGTCATTCCAAAATTCATTTTTTTCGTTGTTCCAGAATTCAAAATTTGTTGTTTCGCTGAATTAACAAATATTTGAAGTTCTTGAAACCGAATTTTTTTTTGAATTTTCCCAACGGTTTGGTTTTGAGAGGGGGTCAAAATTGAACTTTTTTTTCAGTTTTAATAACAAAAAATTTTTTTTTCTTTTTCTTGACTTTGAGAAGCTATATTACGAACGTGGGGAAAGAATTTTTGTTTTTTTCTTTCTGAAATTAACAAATACGGTAAAATATATGTTTGGAAAAAATATTACAAAAAAAAAAAATGTCTACATATTTTTTTTTTTTTTTGGGACACCACTTTTTGCACCTTTTTCTGACTTTACATTGCATGGAAAAAAAAGCTTCAAAAAGCATTAAGCAAAGCTCAATGCATAATGAAAGCTGAAGTATTTCTTAATATAATCCTGAAGGAATAATTTGCGCCAACTTGCGCCCTTCTGAGCTAGAGCGATTTTATTAATCGATGGCAGGCACTTTTTTTCAATTTTCTGGTTTCAATGGCAAATTAATAAAATGTTTAATACTGTTACTTTTGAACTAGTTGAGATATGACCACAATTTTTTTTTAATTTCGAAGAAAATGTTCACGGCTAACAATATGATGAGTTTTAAATTTATTACATTTGCAGGGTGTTCCAGAATTTTCGAACAAATTTTTTTTTTTCAAATTCAAAAAATTATCTGAAATGGGGAATGAATTCACCACAATTTTGTTTTTGATGACGGAAATATTTTAAAATACGATATGTCATAAATATTATATAATCCAAGGCAATAAAAAAATTAAATTGAAGGGTTTATGTTATATCCATAATAAAATATTAGCAGTTACGTTTGACTTAAGGAGATTAAATGTTCAGTGATTATATGTAGGGGAGGAAGGGGTGGATGTGGACAGGGGGGGATGTGGACATCGGCATTTCAAGCCCAATCGTTGAAAATTTGAATATGGCAACGATGCCATCCATTGCCTTTTTCAATTGTGAATGAACCTTAAAGTTTTCGAATCTGTCAGTCTTGTGTAAAAATTGTTACAGGTTCATTCGTGATTTTCACTCTAAAAGTAAAATTATTCTCCTTCAGAAATTCGCAGATATTTTTTAAAAACAAAGCAGAAATAAATGCAGGTAAGTGTTTTTTATATTATCGAAGTGTCTTGATAACATTGGTGATCATTGTTTTTTTTAAATAGAGGGTTTTCTAAGAAATAAATGTATTACTTTACAAAAAGTGCTTGCGGGGTGAATGTGGACACACTATATGGGACACACTTTTATTAAATGTTTTTATTAAAATAAGAAATTTTTATTTTAGAATATTAAAAAAGTTTTTTTTTTAAATATCTTGTGTTAGTTTTTAATTATTTATCGGTTATTTTTGTAGCTGTCCACTTCCGCCCCATTAATTTTGGTCCGTGTCCTTATCCACCCCTTGGTGGGGGGCATATGGACAGAAAAAGCTTGTTGATTGAATTATGGAAAACCTTAAAACTTGAAGTCTTATCAAGTTTATGTTTAGGGACAATTTGGGGGAAGCCTCAGTTTATCAGCTGGTAAAAAGTGTTGATTTAAAAAGTCTTTACTGTAGACAAATATTAAAGATTTAATAAATTTTGTCCACAACCGCCCCCTCCTCCCCTAGGTATTAATTTTTAATCGGATTAAATGTTTATTTTTTATTGCTCGATATCATAAAATTTTAGGTTAAAAAGTTTTTTTTTTATAAGGATTAAACAATTCTAATTTCAAAGACTAGGTAGACAGGTAGAATTTATAATTAATGTAGAGGTAATAATATAAGGTATAAAAGGATAACTTAGCACAATGAAGTTATCATTTCTAGTTTGACTGAGCATAGGAACAGTAATTAGGAAACGTTATAGAAAATGGATATACCATATAGCAGTTTGTTCGACATTTTTAGTGCCAATCTGAAAGATGTCAATAAGTTTATATCCGTGGTTATGACTGAATACGAAATATCCGACGAAAGTTTTCTTGATTTTGACTGTTGACTCAAAAGTATCCTGAAAAACAACTGACACCTACTCTTCACAAAATTTTGGCTCACAGTCAAGATTATTATAGAGTATCAATCACTTCCCCTAGGAGAATTATCTGAAGAAGCCCAGGAGTCCAAAAATAAGGACTACAAAAGGTATAGATATCAAAATACCTGCAAAGTTTCGAGAATAAGGCAGAATGAAGACTTATACAACATGCTTGCAGCCTCATCTGATCCGCTTATTTCTTCTCTGAGGCACGTAAGGACCCAAAAAGATATGAAAGCACTTTATTCTCCGGAAATGTTGAGTTTATTGAATATTAACACGGACCAAGATGATAGTTTTCAAGAAGTTTAATGTTTATACGTAAATTTTAACTGTTTTTATTTTATAATTTGCTGTTCAATTTGTTATTTATTGTTATTCTAATGTCAATTTACAAAAAAAAAAAAAATTAAAAAAAACTTTTTTCGCCACTGTTCCTCTAAAATCGGTGTTTTACTTTTTGTGCTACTGTTAAACGTTAATTCCTTTTGTTTTACGCCAGAAAATGAGTTTTCTTGTTTGTTTAATTCACATTTAATCATTTTTATCTCACTTAATATAACTAAGCTTTTTGACAGCTATTTCCGAAACACCCTGTAATGTTTTTATTTTGAAATTCACCAATTTCATAGCGTTGGGTGTAACCTTCAAAATAAAAAAAAAAATTGTGGAAATATCTCAACTCGTTTAGGAGCTATGATTTTTGGAACCAAAAAAGCCGAAACGGGCCACTGTGGCGGCCCTTTAAGCCGTCGCACAGTGGTTTCATTCTATGGACATTATGGAAAAAAGCTATAAAAACTTAACGGATGGACCGATTTTGTTGAAATTTTAAATGTTCTATAAATATTTTGAATTTCAATTATTGAACTTAAATTTTTTTTTTTTTGTAATTTTAATTAAAAAAAAAACTAATAAAAACGAATGTTGTATTTATATGTTTATACATTAGGGTGATCCTTAAAGCTAGCCCTAAACGACAAACATGTTTGCCGAATATGCTTGTGCGCGCTTAAAATTTGTCGTGTATGGGATGGTTTGCCAACTGTTCGCTGTTGGCAAAAATTTTCGATTTTCTTGTGTTCGCCCGTTTCGTTGTTTGCCATGTAGGGAGATGTTCGCGAACAAATCTCATTTTTTCTATGTGATAACCATAAGCGCAACGACTTGCTTCTCCTTTTGAAACATCCTCACACTTTCAAGAATCAACACGAAATGATGTTCGCCAATTATGTGTTTGACGTGTAGGAAATAACGCAAACGAGCATGTTCGGCAAACGTGTTTGTCGTTTAAGGCTACCTTAAGATAAAATTAATGAAGACAACAAGTCCTCATTGGAAAACCTTACACCTCTAATCAACAAAATATTAAAATATCTCATTATTGTTGCGGCATTTTTGTTTTTCTTTGACAAGCCCGCAAGACATGAAGTGAGTAACCAACCACTCTTTCAACGTTGTGTTTCAAAGTTGTCATTGATACATCTGTTAAATTGTTCAATACAACACATTATTCATTTCTTTATGAAACTAGGCAAAAAATCGAATAACCCCGTCAAATTCATTTATTTTTGAAATCAGACTCCAACAAAAATCAAAAAACACAAAATAAAAACAAAGAACCTCCCGCACATAACATGTTCATTCTAATTTGATATTTCGTCGAACCTGAAGTATGCGAATGATTAATCGAAAGTTTAATTAGCCGTATCCTCTCTATGGACATGATTGGGGGAGGCACAAGCGGATAAGGATATTCATGTCATAAGTGATGCAACCAAAGATAACTTTTCCGAAAGCAGCAGCAAATTGTCATTGATTTTCCATTACGGTTCGTCCAGTGGCAGCCTTGATGTTGGCTGTATATTGCAGAAGCATAACTCTGTGCTGCTCATCGTCAACATCATCATCAATGCAATGGCAGAATGTGTAACAACGAAACAAGTACCATGGGCAAAGTATCATCACACCAAGTGCTGAAAACTTGAACAAATTGATAGATATTTCAATTTTCGCCTTTTCGGTTTATCTAGCCGCCTCACTCAGTAAATATTTTGTGACCAGCGGCAGTAAATTGACAATGCGATATAGAGAGGAACGAGTTCTGCTTGCTCTCTCTGGTATACATCAGCCGTATCAAGTTATGCACGTTATGTGAGTTGACAGAATCCATTCATGATTCGCCCTTGCATCGCCCCATCATTGGACTGTCGATGTCAATGTCGGTCGGTCTCGATATGAAAAATTCTTTTCCCAACTCGAAAGTAACTACACCAAGTAACCAATCGGTTGATACGGTCGCAGCCAGAGAATGGGCACAGATATGCCACAAAATAGGCTCGCCTTTGGCCACCAAATCCTGTCAGTTGGTCTGGTCTTCAAATATACACAAACACAAAAACGCTGGACACGTTTAATATTACATGCTAGAAAAGATTCAAAAATAAAATTCAAAATATGTGCATATTTATGTATTTTAATAATTTTCCATTTCCTCTCTGTTAATTTTGCACATTTGATATGTGAGGCTGGAGACTGTGTCTATGTTCATCGTGATCCGAATACCGATGACGGATAGTCGAAAGTGCTAATACCACAAATATTTGGTCAATTGCAACAAAATATTTGATCAATTCATTCGAAATGGGTATTTCGATTGAATGTGGTGATGGGTGGGAGTGGGAGGTAGGCGTATTGAATGTGCTTCGCTTGTTTCAATATTGGTTGGGTTTTAATTTGGAACAAAAAATTTAAGCTATAATTTTTGTGTACATGATGATACCAAAGTCGAACAAGCTTAATGAGTAATGAAGTATATGTAATTAAGGTTGCGGGGATTTAGCAGGGTGGAAACAATGTTAGTTTGACGACGAAAAATTGGGGGATTGATCATTAGTCATGGAAGTTTGATGATTCGACTTAAATTTTGTTGTAATTACAAACTATGAACATTTTATGCTCGACTTATGAAGCAACAGTAAATAAAGATTAAGTTTTGAAGTTTTTAAGAATATGTAATTGAGTACCTAGTATTATTTAAGTTATATTTCCGTTTCATGTGGGGTTCTCAATAGGAATTTCCTTGGCAATTAAGCCTGACAACGTCTTTGTTGTTGTTTGTATTGACTTAATGATCTCTCGTGCACTTGAACTGTCGTTTTCAATTTTGAAACTCCACACATGTTGATTATAAAAGGATGGAACGCAATATTTAAGTAATTTAACAATTTTACATCTCACCTATTAAATTTCATTCGCTGGTGCGTAGTATTAAATATTCCCATAAATGCAAATAATAAACATAATCTAGTAGCTTTCCTAGATATCGAAGGAGCATTCAACAACGTCAGCTACCAGGCAATTACAACAGCAATGGACAGGTTGCAAATAGAGAAATCACTCATTGATCTAATAAGTCGCATGCTTAGCAGGACGATAGCTTCCAGCATGAACGGTGAATCAAGGTATCCCCCAAGGTGGGGTCCTTTCACCTCTTTTATGGAATATGGTAGTAAACAACCTCCTAACATCAATGGAACAGAGGGTTTCAAGGTGATTGCCTTTGCCGACGACGCACGTTGCAATATCTGTATCTGGAAAACACCCTCAAGTTCTCGCGGAACTCCTTCAAAATGCCTTAAACAAGCTTACCAATTGGGCAAAACATTGTGGCTTGGACGTCAATCCACATAAAACGGAACTAGTACTCTTTACGAGAAGGTACAAAACTCCTCAAATCAGCCCACCCCGATTGGAAGGCAAATATTGATGAAAGAGTAAAGAAGGCTAATATAGCACTCTTTAGTTATAAAAAAGCCATAGGCTCAAAATGGGGCTTCTCCCAAAAAATAAACCACTGGCTATACACTTCAGTAATCAGAACGATACTCATTTATGGAGTTGTCGTGGACCGCACTGGACAAGATGGTAAATTTGAACAAACTCATAATCGGTCAGCAGGTATGTGCATAACGGGAGCACTTCGCTCAACACCAACAACAGCCTTGGAGGTGCTTCTAGGCCTAACACCTCTTGAAAACTTCTTCAAAATGGTGGCAGCCAACTCATGCGTGAGGCTTAGACAATACTGCTCATACTACTATCTAAGACAATTTCAGATCTATCCCAGATCGCTTAGACCAAAGATAATAAATTTATTTTTATCTGTCCTTAGACTATACCAACCAAAAAAATGCTTTTCGATGATAACTTCCATGTTTCCATCCCTTCAAGATCTTTTGGGGAAGAAGCAAGACCTCTGGAAGAAAACACAATACACTTCTATACAGACTGTTCAAAGACAGACTACGGCGTTGGAAGTGGTATCTACTCGCAACAACTGAATCTCAGTCTATCATATAGAGTTCTCAATCAATGTAGTGTGTTCCAGGCAGAAGTAATGGCGATAAAAGAGGCACTATCCTGGCTCATAGAACACTTCATATCTTGCAAGGATATACGTATCTTCTCGGGTAGCCAAGCCGCTCTCAAATCTCTCGCTTCTGTCTGCACAAACTCTCTAATAGTCCACGACTGTTGATATTCCCTGAATGTGATGACAGAACAGTTAAACATTTACCTCATTTGGGTGCTGGGCCATAAAGACATTCCGGGTAATTGCAATGCTGATAAGCTCGCCAAAACCGGAACAATTCTGCCCACTCTTAGACAAAGACATAACACAGGAACACCACTTGCTACATGCAAACATCTTCTCAAACAATATGCTCTAGAATCAACAAATGCTAGATAGTCACAGGGTACTACCTGCCTAGCAACTAAACAAATATGGCCAATCATAGACCTGAAGCGGTCAAAAGACTTGATTTCCCTGAGCAGACAAAGTATAAACTCCACAATTGGAGTCATAACAGGACACTGCCTCATAGGTAGACATGCTCTGAGGCTAGGGGTCTACACAAATGACTTATGTAGAAGCTGCATGGACGAGGAGGAAGAGGAAACACTCCAACACCGTCAGTGTACATGTCCGGCAATCTCCAATAGAAGGAATTACTAAGTCTATATCGCTTCTTCGATAATACCAGTGAACTGGCAACGATGGGCACAAGATGTCTCTCTAACGTCATTAAAAGTACAACTTTTTCTCTTTTTGCTTATGTTTCTAGCTTAACGATGCACATGCTACCAGAACCTTTAACGCGACAGGTTTTCTTTTAGAAAGAAAAATACCTGTTCTTGCCTCTGGTGCTCAACCAAAAATTGGGTTTATCATTGCTACCGACTTCCAAAATTATAGGCCATATCCTATCCATATCAAGACTAATTTCTCGAAGATCAATGTTGAATTCCGGAACGAAAATGGTTGTTTACAAGAACTCATCCAAATAATCATTGTTTTTCTTTAATTAAGAATAAATTTTTCAACATATAATTATGTCATTTTGGTTACGTATACGCCCTAGTGAACATAATCTCCTGTTTTCATTTTATTTTATAGAAATCAAGATTGATAACAAAGTTTTCAGTGTAAGAAATTAACAAATCATTTTACACTTTACATTATTGGGAGTAATGTAAACGTACGATTTATTGACAGATGTCAAGTAAGAAGAATAGGGACTTAGTTTCGTTCTTATATATTTAAAAAAAAGAAAAAAAAACGGCAAACAAAAATTCGTCTAATTTCAATTTTGGAGTCAATGAAGCCTAGACTGTCGCTGCGAATACAGCAGACAAACGGACGGAAATGTTGGGTTCAATTTATTTGACATTTCGAGTTTTTTTTATTTTTTACAAATACAAAACTTGCCTTATAGCTCCTATATATGTCAAATAAAAAAGTAGCTCATATCAAGCCCTCTTCCTTTTCATCATCAGAAGAGTTACTTTGTTAACGTCGTTGTCAAAACATTTCAAAACCAGCCGTTTGTCATAAGATCTCTTTCGGATGTTTGTAAGCTTTTGCTCTATCAAAAGTCGAAGAAGTTCCTCGCGAAACAAATGTCGAGTTATCTAAATCAACATTTTTTATCTCCAGTCCAGTCTGGCCTTCAAGCACATCCCAGTTTTTCTCCCGCTGTTGATAAAATTTGATATGGATGATGGATCACTTATTTGTGCTCTGTCTGTTTGAGTTTTCTAAGGCTTTTCATAGGGCGAATCATGAATTATAAATAACTGCCTTTTCAACCGTTGTCAAAGAGTTTCTGATTTCAAAGCGTAGGTTGACTTCAAGAGTGCTCCAGGGGTCTATATAAGTACCTATTTTATTTTTCCTATTCATAAATTAATTATCTTCCCAGTTTTTACTCAAATGTTTCCAATTAACTGTAAAGACAGATTGCAAATTGAGGATCTGATTGACAAATTGATTGAGGATCAATCAAAAACATAAAAATGGACTGAATATTGATTCTGAAAAAAAATCAAACAATTCTTATATCCAAGAGCAGTCTAATGTCAGTTAACTACTACGTTGTTTAATTAATTTTCATTTATATACACTCACTGCCATATATAACTTATCGAAAACCAAAATAAGTCAAATCAGTCCATCCGTTCTCGAGTTTGAATGACACTATCGAACAGCAACTGACATTTAGTGAAATAATTCCGTTTTTACTTGCGACATATGGAATATATGGCAAGTATTTTATTCGTAAGAAGAAACTTGAGGTTTTGCTCAAGTATGGCATTCAGATGATAGAGAAGTTGAAATAAGTGGGTCCTGCGATGCCGTCCGTTTGTCTGTCTGTCTGCAAAAGCAATGACAGCCTTAACCACTTCGACGACTTCAAATTTGGAAAAAAATCGTTTGAGCGAATTTGGTTGGGTAGATTTTTTGATTTGATTTTTAAAAACCAAAAGTATAAATTTTCTCAAAAACGGCCGCTACGATTTTGTTTAAACATCCTATTATTTCAAAAACAATTTTATAATGAAAAAGCATATAATTAAATTTAAAGTAATTTAATAATATGAATTTTAATTTTCCACAAATATCGCTTTTGCATAAGACTTAAAATACAAATGCCCTACAGGAAAAATACTTACCCCAAACGATGGAACCAAAAAAAAAAACTAATTGTAATAAGGTATATTAATTTCACAAGAAGTCAGAGTTGTACGCTACATAAAGGACACAAAAAACAGAACTCTTTCAACAGCAACACCTACACTAGTGTCCAAACCAATCAAAGAAATTAAAGCATATGACTTAATAATAGGTGGTTAACAGGGCGATAGCTAGATGGGGTTTTGAGTTGCCTAGCCATCGCAGCATTGTGTTGAGAATAGACTATGCTTTCATCCAGAAGAAGAAGAGGAGAAGAATGACAACTAACTTCGACGACGACAACGGACGACGTCTTGTGATAAGACATGCAAATTTGTCGTTTATTCCAATGGTGACCCCAAACTGTCCAATCCACTTAAATATTTTCAATTCAATTTCCCAGTGGAATTATTATGCCAGAGAAAATGTACGTCAAGTGCGGATTGTATCTATGTTTGTTTGTACATATTTAGTGTTGTAGTGGATACATTTTGTGTCCATTCAATAGCTTGGGTAATCGGATATGTGAAAATGCAGATACATTTTGTTGGAAAACATTTTCGATGGCACGCCACCAAAGATACACAAAACAAATACCACTGAATCCGCCCCTACTCACTTTTCTGTTTCAATTCGTTTGAATTTGCTTTTTTTCATTCTCTTAGTATTATGATGAGATGAGGTGTGGGTGAGCTCTACTTCTTGTCTGTAGAGTAGGTACTCAGGTGAAGGAAAACAAGAGCCATCATCGTCATCTTCTACAATCCATTCTGAAGCAATGAACTGGAATCTTTTCCACATTTGCAAACCGAATATACATTAGTTCAACTAGTGGTGGTTTTCAATTCATTTTCTGGTCTTATTTTTTCCTTTCTTTTTTTACTTATCTATGTTGGTTTTCCATTTGGGATTAAATACTCGTGTTTGGTCACGCAGTTTATACCGTCAAGTGCTCTTTCTGGTGAAGGGATATCCTAAATGGTTTCGATTTCCTTTTTTTTCATTTCCAACATTGTTTATTCCAATTAAACTAAGCGTTCTTTGGTGAAGCAAAAAAGGGTTCGCTGCAAATTGATTTTAAAAAATTAGCTTTTTAGATAGTTTTTTTTTTTAAGTGAAAGTCCAGAAAACTTGTTTGACGATGGCGCAATAGCCTTCAAACTCTTAACTCACATGGAGCTATTTCCAAACTAAAAAACAATTTTCCGGTCGACTAAGTCATGTCAAAATGATAATAATATGCGAAAAGAAGCAATGAAAATATCAAATAAACGTATAAACATCCCCTCGATAACCTCAGCATTCTCCCCAAAATGTGTTGCTTTGTCGTCGCCACTTTACAACAAAGTCATTCACATTTTCATAAACATATTCCACAAGTCCTTTTAAGCCCGCCATCCACCATCAAATATACCAAGGGAATATAATCTCTGCTTGGTTGTCATTATGAATTTTAGTTGAAGTAAAATTCATATTCAAATTTATTCACTGAAGTAGATACTCCAATAAATTTTTGCCTCCGCCTGTGATGTAATCAAAACAACATCAAACTCAAACCGTGCGTATACATTAAACAAAGATATTCTATCTGTAGCTGTGTTTTAAAGGAGTTCGCTCTAGTGATCTATGTTTTTCAGTTATTTTTTCGATTGGTATATTGGAATAATTGCTTTAAAACTTATTTTCGATTAGATTAGCTGAAGAACTAACTCAGTTTTTACCTTTGCTGATGTTTGATAAATCGATGCAGATATTTTTAGTTTCTTTTGCATTTTAAGGCACCAAAACAACAAACCATTAAAGCTTGCCGTTAAGAATTGCATTGAAGTGGAGACCTTCAGTTTGTAGAGAAGATAAAGTCATGTGATAGCACTGTCAATATTCCCTTACGCGGATTTGAGGAAAATAATAATGACAGGGAACCTGAATATGATCAATAATAGACGAAGAACCAACTATGATAGAGAATGAAGAATATAACACCAACAATGACTCTGAAAGTGACAAATATAACCCGGGAAATGACACTGACTTTGATAATGAAGAACATCAAAATACATATATGAACTAGAAATCTCAGAAACCAAATCGGTATGATGATTTTATTATGATGGCTGAAGAATTTGTATATAATTTGGAGAATCAAGAAACTTACCAAGAAGCGACTACCTGCAAAGACAAACATGAGTGAAAATTAGCAATGGAAAAAGAAATAAAATCGCTCCAGGACAACAAAACATGGACTTTAGAAGAATTGCCAAGAGAGTCAAAAGCAATATCATGCAGATGGGTACATAACTTAAAGCAGAATCCAGATGGAACCATAGATAAATACAAAGCAGGACTCTTCGCAGCCCGGCAAAAATCCTCATTCAAACCCTCCAAGTGGGTGCCAGGCGGGCAATGATCACTACAGAGTCCTGTGCGTTTTTGGCAGGATGGTGATTAGCTAAGGTTGAGTTGGGTCGCTGAATTGTTGTAACTCCTCAATAGTGCAACGTTCGGAAACCTAATTCAATCATAGTTTAGAGGTTCCTAATTTCAGTGGTGGTGTGAGCGTACTTTGTACGAAAACCGTGCCGAAGAATGAAAGGCTGGTGGATAAACCAGTCATTAACGAGCTCTTTCGGATGCTGTGGCAAGGTCCGTCATATTTCTTGCCTTGCCCCGGTAAGCGGCTCTGCCGGGGCTGACCGTCTTTCCGCCTCACTCGTGGGAACAAAAATGAAACCAAACAAACAATCAAATAGAAAAAAAAATACAAAACATAAATAGAGCCAGGGCTGACAATGCGGTCACATCTCCTGGAAAGGCTGTCGAGCCAAATCAGAGGTGTGAACGGGTTGTTAACCCTGTGGTTGCCACTAGCAGCGGGAGTCCTTCTCCCTCTACTAGCCGCAACCTCTACTTAAAGGAATTACCCGTCAGTGGAACAGCTGTGACGCTCGGCTGTCCCAAGGGCGGCAATTCCAAACCCCACATCTTCCCCGCCCCTGCTAGGACGTCGCAAGCGACCCCAAGAAGGGACACCCCATCCGGAGAGACAAAATCCGCGACGCGTGGAATTGAATCGAAGGGTGAGGGCGTACCCCGATTGGTATCGGTAGCGACCAATTCTGGTGGTGGACCCACATCTGTGTCACACGGACATAGCTCTGGGCCGGCCAACAAGAAGTCCTGGAAGTCACAGGTCAGTCGAGACCAGCGCAATGCTGAAAGGATTCGGGCCGCAGTCAGTGTCATACCGGCGGCGGAAAGAACCCCTGAGCAAGCGCGGAAACTCGAATGGGCTAGTGGCGTCCTCAGCAGAATTACCAAATCGACCGGCAGCGACTCAACGTCAAAGCGCAATAGGTCTCTCGAGGGCGACAAGCCTGAACCGAAAAGGCAGAAAGTGTTTTCCAGCAGCACAACAGCCTTCAATAAAGATCTGTCTTTCAGCGACGCGCTCAAAGGCAAGATCATAGCCGCGGTCATTGACAGAAGTCATGTAGATGGTAACATCTCTCATGATCAATGGGCAGACGTCAAGGCTCACCTCGGTTTCAGATTTTTATCTGTCATCGAGGAGAATCCGGGGCCTCTCCCAGACACAGCCGATGCAGGATGGTACCAAAATCGTATCAAACTCATCGCCTGTGGTGATCAGAGATCTTTCGATCTGTACAGGACTGCTGTTAATGGCTTGCCAGAAGTCTGGCCGGGTGCCAAGCTCGAAGTTGTTACAAGGGAGAATATCCCTTGCCGACCGAGAGCACGTATAATGGTCCCAGCTCTACACAACTGCCCAGACATGATTATGAAATTAATCAAAACCAGCAATCCAAACCTGCCTACTCACGACTGGAAAGTCCCAAAGGTTGAGAAGGAGACAGTGGGTCGCTATAGATCAGCTCTCTTGGTGATCAATAGGGAATCATTGGCTCCACTGGCCGCGACCGAAGGCGTGATTAGGTATGGTTTCGATGAAATCACTGTCCGAATTTATAAAAAAGATGAAGACTCGCTCAACGCACCCCCCATAGAAGCCCCTTCAGCGGAAGGAAACGCTTCACCACCCCCAGAAATGGAAGTCGATGCAACACCACAAGTGGAACCATCGACCTCAGCACCCCCAAACAAGCCATCCGACGTGGAGGCTCACCCGATAGTCGACAGTATTTCCGACATGGAAACTGAAGACGCCATCTTAGGCAGCACTCTGAGCGAGGAAGACCTACTTCATTCCTCCTCAGACGATGATAACGCCGACAAAACAGTGGTGGAGGTTGATCCGACTAAAAGTAGCAATGCTGCGATTAGTTCAGATTAATCTCCAACACGCCATCATGGCCACAGACAACCTGTTACTCCGACTGCATAGAAACAATGAAGACATCGTCTTGATACAGGAGCCGTGGGTCTCTAACTCCAGCATCAGAGGCCTCAAGACTCCTGGATATAAACTATTGTATGCATCGGAGAAAGGTGAACCAAGGTCATGCATACTAGTAAAAAAATGACTTAAATGTATTTTTACTCCCCAATTACAGCGACAAAGACACCACAACAGCTGTTCTAACAACGGATAAAGCCACCTATTGGCTTATATCCTCGTATCTTGGCCACGACAGCCCTGCTCCGGGAGACACCTTGAGGAAGGCAATTGCGGACGCGCAATCGAGGAAAGTTGGCCTACTAATTGGATCGGACGCTAACGCCCATCACACGGTATGGGGTAGCTCTGATATTAATGAGAGAGGTGAGTCCTTATTTGATTACCTTTTAAGTACTAACCTACTCATAAGTAATATTGGTAATGAACCCACTTTTGTTACCAAGAATAGGAAAGAGGTACTCGATATTACACTAACCTCCGACTTTATCCACAATCTGATTTCAAACTGGCATGTCTCAAAGGAGAATTCCTTCTCTGACCACAGATATATTCAGTTTGAGCTCAATGATGTGGCAAATATATCTACGGGTTTTCGCAATCATCGTAATACTAACTGGGAACGATATAGGGAGGTACTAGCACAACTGCTTGATCACAACCTTCTTAAAAGTCCCTCCACTAAAGATGAACCAGACCTGTTGTATTGTAAGAAATAAGGAAAATCCTTCGTTTACAAAAGAACTAAATTGCTTTATTTAAGATACGTCTTTTTGATTTCACGTTTGTACAAAAAGTGATTATTAATGAAAAATATAAAATCGGAGTGACAAATAATAATATATAGTTTGTTAACTTGATTGAGAAATGTACAGTATAACATACTGTTGAGTATTAGATACAGATAGTAATAGTTCCTTGTTCAGATACCACAGCTCTTCCCTCGTGAGAATTGTTTAACCTCTCACAAACAAATATAAATAAGATATGTTAAGATCACAATAATTTAGATTCAAACTTAATTCATTAATATACAATTTCAGAAATTAGATATAATAAAAAAATACAATTCAATAAATTTTAACCAAAGAAATCAATAACACAAAGTTTAAAATCAAGTATTTTATGAAAGCCTTACTCTTCCAAAACCGTAACGATCTGGAGCCTGTCGTGCTCTTTCAGAACGTCTAATTGCTGGAGGTATTTGAATACCTTCATTTGAATTACCTAAATCATCCGAGAGCGCAGCCGACTTGGCAGAGGTCTCCGACATATTTGGCTTATCGATTTGGGCTGATGTGGTTTTCTGACAAATTTGTCCTTTCGATTTGGTCTGACGTCTCAGCTAAACTATTATCCTGAGTTTCCTTAGGATCTATTATTTCGTCTTCGCTATCTCCGTCCGTTTGTTCAGGTAATGTTATTGGAGATTTTTCGATGTCTTCACCAATTCTTCTCATTTGATCAACATGTCGTTTCCATATACGACCATCGTCTAATTGAATGTTAAAATGTAACTTACCGAAAATTTCCGTTACTCGACCAAATTTCCATTTTTCCCCCGATAAATAATCACGCACTGCTACCCGCTGATTGATAGCAAATTTTGGTGCGCTTAATTGTCTTGGTTTGACTTTAGTTGGTGATGTTGGCAACATCAAATCAAGTTTTGATCTTATTTGACGTCCAAATCCGGTGATTTACCTGTTTCTGTATGAATAGCTCGGCGGTACGACATCAAAATGTTGCTCAAAGCTTTTCCAATTTCATTACGATTGCACTTAATGGCTTTCAATTTATTTTTTATTGTCTGGACGTACCTCTCCGCTTGACCATTCGTCGCTGGATGGTAAGGTGCTCCACGCTTATGATGAATTCCATTTAGTTTTAGAAATTCTTGGAATTCTGATGACATGAATTGGGGCCCCCAATCAGAAACAAATGTGATTGGTAATCCAAAGGTAGAAAATATCTCTCGGCATTTTCGTATTGTAGTTTCAGCAGTTATATTCTGTAAAATGTGCACTTCTGGCCACTTCGAAAAAGCGTCTACTAATATAAAAAAGTACTGCCCCATAAACGGACCAGCAAAATCTGCATGCACTCGATCAAAAGGTTTAGATGGTGTTTCCCAACTGTGGGTTGGTCGTACTCCTTTAGCCTCGGGTCGCGTTGATTGGCAGTTTGAGCAATTCATCACCATTGCCTCTATATCTTTATCCATGTTAGTCCACCAACAATATCCACGAGCAAGAGATTTCATTTTGGTCATACCGAAATGCGCAGAATGTAGCTCGTTAAGAACTCGATTTCTTAAAGTTGGTGGTATGTAAACTCTTATGTTTCTCATCAAACAGCCTCTCTGTAGTGCAAATTCGGTTTGTTCGATTCCAAAACGATCTCTTGTTTCGCATTCTTGACCAAATTTCAAAGCTTGAATCAATTTTCGAACTGTTTCGTCTTTTTGCGTAGCATCTGCCAATTCTACTACTGACACTGGTAAATTTTCGATTGCATTAACTTCCAAGTGGTCGACTTCTTCAATGGTATTATTTGTTTGTTTAATCGGTAATCTGGACAACGCATCCGCATTTCCATTTTCTTTCGACCGCTTGCATCGTATTTCATAGTCAAAGGATTCCAAAAAAATTGCATAATGCTGCATACGCGTTGCTGACAATGTTGGCAACCCTTTTCTAGTTGAAAAAATTTGTGAAATAGGTTTATTGTCTGTAACCAAAGTGAACCTACGTCCCCAAACGTATTGATAAAATTTTTTAATTCCAAAAACAATGGCATAAGCTTCACGATCGATTTGACTGTATCGTTGTTGAACTTCGGATAAAGTCTGTGACGCGTATTGTATTGGACGTTCTGATCCATCACTAAAAATGTGACTCAAGACTGCACCCACTCCATAAGGACTTGCGTCCGTAGCTAGTACTAATGGCAGTTGTGGGTCATAATGTGCCAATACTAAATCGGATTGCATTTGTCGCTTGACTTCTGAAAACGCACGTTCACATTTGCTGCACCAGATAAACTTTGTATCGTTTTTTAGCAAATTATTTATTGGATATAAAATTGTACTCAAATTTTGTAGGAAACGGCCATAATAATTTATGAGTCCAATAAATGATCGCACCTCATCCTTGTTTTCAGGTTGTTTCATGTCTTCTATGGCTTCAATTTTTTTCTTCATCTTTTTAATTCCGTGACAATCGATGACATAACCACAATACTCAATCTGGTCAACCATGAACTCGGATTTGTCTAAATTTATACGCATATTATAACGGTGTAACCTTAGTAAAACTTGTTCCAAACGAGTCAAATGTATGGCATCATTCGGTGCCGTAATCTTTATGTCATCCAAAAATACCGTGACTCCATCTATGTCACTCAAAATCTGTTCCATCAGACGTTGCCATTTCGCAGGTGCGGATGCAATACCGAACATCATTCGTTTCGGCATATACAATCCCTTATGAGTGTTCAATGTTAGCAAACTTTGGTCGTCCGGATGAATTTCAAGTTGAAGATATGCTTTTGAAAGATCTATTTTAGTAAATTTCTTACCTCCAGCCATTGAGGCGAACAACTCGTCGATTGAAGGTAGTGGGTACTCATCGATAAACAAACAAGGATTCAACGTTATCTTGTAATCACCGCAAATTCGGATTTTATTATTACTTTTTCTTACGGCAACAATCGGTGTTGCCCATTCGCTTGTTTCGACTTTTACCAAAACATCTTCTTGAACCAACTTGTCTAGCTCATCTTCAACAGCTTTCATTAGTGAAAACGGTACACGGCGAGCTTTAAAAAATACAGGTTTCACATTTTCCTTAAGGTCGAGCTTGCAATTCGGAAATCTTTCCCGTAGATTTCGAGAACACCTTCTCATATTTTTGAAGCAATTTCTTAATTTCATCCTTAGCATCAAGCCTCACCGTTGTTTCTGACTGCATTACCTCATTCAGTTTACCATCCAAAATCTTTTTTCAATCTAACCTAATTTGACGTAACCATTCTCGTCCAAGTAATGGATTCCGATTAAATCGCGTAATGTAAATTTTAAGTTGTTTTGAATCGCCATGCCCATTTGTTCTAACATTTACCTGCACAAATCCCATACAGTCCAGTTTGTTGCCACAATAACTAACCAGTTCAATGTCACTTTTCTCAACTCGAAGATTGCCAAAATGTCTTCGCGCATCTGCCAAGCCAACCACGGTCACGGGTGATCCGGTATCTATTTCAAAAGTAAAGGGAAAATCATTAATGAAGAGTTTACAAAGAATTTTGGAACGACAAGTTACTGGTGATGCTTCTCCAATTTGATATATCTCTTCCAGATGTGCCAGTTCATCAAGCTGTACCATTTCATTTTCTTCTTCCAAGTGATTCGTGGCTCCAACACCCGACCTCTTCGCTCTAAAACAGACCTTCTTCAGATGTCCTTTTTGGCCACAACCATGACACACTGAGTCTCCAAATCTACATTTATTCGCCAAATGACTTGTATCTCCACATCGAAAACACTTTCTTGAAAATTTGGTATTAGCTGGAGTTTTCTTTCGGTTTTTCTCTTTGACGAAGTTAACATCGGCTTCCTTCACCTTCTGAATTTCAGCACCACCTTTTTCAGATAATTCAATGGATTTGGCCAATTCTAGGGCTACATCTAACGTCAAACATTTCTTTTCCAAACATCGATTCTGACTCCGTTGGTTACGTAACCCAAAAACAAATTGATTCCGAAGTGCTGTCTCCAAATACGGTCCAAACTTGCAAGTCGCCGACAGTCTTCTTAACGCAATGACGAACTCATCCACCGTCTCGAAATCCTTTTGTTTCCGAAGATGAAATCTATAGTTTTCCATAATTTCATTTGGTTCGGGATCGTAAAATGCTGTCAAGGTTGAGACGATTTCTTCGTATGTCTTCTCCAATGGTTTTGCAGGTGAAAGTTTGTCGCACAATGTGTTGTAAGCATCGTTTCCCATATAGTGTAAAATGAGATGAACTTTTTTATTTGTAGCGTTGTCAAACAGAGCGATAGCCGTTTCAAATATATTCACCCATCGGTTCCATTTAATGTTTTGGGGCTCGAATGGTTCAATCGAAAATGCTGTTTGTAAGCTCTGCATGATTTGATTATGTAATTAAGCACACAAAATTTTCTTTTTCTATCGTATATGTAGTGTACGCGTTCTACGTTTATTCTCAAATATTGGGTTAACCGTGCTCGTCGCCAATTGTTGTATTGTAAGAAATAAGGAAAATCCTTCGTTTACAAAAGAACTAAATTGCTTTATTTAAGATACGTCTTTTTGATTTCACGTTTGTACAAAAAGTGATTATTAATGAAAAATATAAAATCGGAGTGACAAATAATAATATATAGTTTGTTAACTTGATTGAGAAATGTACAGTATAACATACTGTTGAGTATTAGATACAGATAGTAATAGTTCCTTGTTCAGATACCACAAGACCTTTCTGTGAATCATCTCACCGACGCCTTCAACGAATCAATGAGAGCTGCTTGCCCCATAACCATTCCAAAGGGTAAAAAGAAGCCTCATTGGTGGCACAAAGAACTAGAACCATTCAGGAAGAGCTGTCGAAAGCTCTTCAATAGATCTAAGTACACTAGATCTCCTTCTGACTGGGACTCATACAAACAAGCTCTAAAGCAATATAAGAAAGAATTAAGAAAGAGTAAGAGGTCTTC
The DNA here is from genome assembly GCA_943590905.1 of Sphaerophoria taeniata. NCBI lineage: Eukaryota > Metazoa > Arthropoda > Insecta > Diptera > Syrphidae > Sphaerophoria > Sphaerophoria taeniata. The sequence goes on from OX016540.1 coordinate 50,152,840, forward strand.
TTGGAGAAACTTCTGTGGAAAAGTAGAAAATACTTCAGAAGCCTCAAGACTCAGGAAAATTCTCTCAAAAAGTCCAACAATACCCAGTGCTTTAAAGACAGATGCAGGTACGTGGACTACCACAGATGAAGAATCTCTTAATCTGTTGGGTGTCTAACCACTTTCCAGGTAGCTCTAATATACTCAGCGACTTAACATCAGAGTCTCAAGCTCCTACAAGCGATTTAGTGGATCTAATAACGCGGGAAAAATTGCAATGGGCCGTAGATAGCTTTGATCCATATAAATCTCCAGGACCAGACGGAATCATTCCGGCCGAATTACAAAAATGCTCAGATATGATCATTCCACCATTGGAAATCATTCTGACAGGCTGTGTAAGGTTGAAATATATTCCCAAGGCCTGGAGAATGGCAAAAGTAGTCTTCATTCCTAAAGCAGGGAAACCCTCCCACGTTAACCCTAAAGATCTTCGACCAATTAGCCTACCATCCTTCCTTCTTAAAACTTTGGAAAGACTGATTGAAATTTACATTAGACATAGCTTAAAACCATGTCTCATTTCCACAGCTCAACATGCGTACTCTAAGGGAAAATCAGTAGAAACAGCACTTCATATGCTGGTACGTAGTATTGAATATTCCCTCAAATACAAAGAATATAATCTTGTAGCTTTCCTAGATATTGAAGGAGCTTTCAATAACGTCAGTTACCAGGCGATCACAGCAGCAATGGACAAGCTGAAATTAGAGAAATCACTCAGTGATCTCATAAGTCACATGCTCAAAAGCAGGACAATAACTTCCAGCATGAGAACTTTTACTACCACCAGATCGGTAAATCGAGGTACCCCCCAAGGAGGGGTCCTTTCACCTCTTTTATGGAATATGGTAGTAAACGACCTACTAACATCATTGGAAGCTGAGGGTTTCAGGGTGATTGCCTATGCTGCTCTGGAAAACATCCCCAAGTTCTCTCGGAACTCCTACAAAATGCCTTAAATAGGCTAACAAAATGGGCTAATCAATGTGGCTTGGACGTCAATCCACATAAAACAGAACTAGTACTCTTTACGAGAAGGTACAAAATTCCTCAGTTTAGCCCACCCAAGATTAAAGGAATACCATTAAGCTTTTCCGACCAAGCTAAATATTTAGGCCTCATTTTAGACAAAAAACTAAATTGGAAGGCAAATATTGATGAAAGAGTAAAAAAGGCTACCGTAGCGCTTTTTACTTGTAAAAAGGCCATAGGATCAAAATGGGGCTTCTCCCCAAAGATAACCCACTGGCTATACACTTCGGTAATCAGACCGATACTCATTTATGGAGTTGTCGTAGGGTGGACCGCACTGGACAAGATGGTAAATCTAAATAAGCTCATTAATGTTCAGCGGTCAGCGGGTATGTGTATCACAGGAGCACTTCGCTCAACACCAACCGCAGCCCTGGAAGTGCTTTTAAACCTAACACCTCTCGACATCTTCTCCAAAATGGTGGCAGCCAACACATGTGTGAGGCTTAGAGCCACCTCTCAATGGAACAGTAACAATACTGGTCATACTACTATTCTAGACAATTTCAGATCTATCCCAGATCGCTTAGATTATACCACCCCAAAAATGGTGTTCGGTAAAAGCTTCCATGTCTCTGTCCCTTCAAGATCCTCCTGGGAAGAAGAAAGACCCCTGGAAGACAACGCGGTACACTTCTATACAGACGGTTCAAAGACCGACTGCGGAGTTGGAAGTGGTGTCTATTCAGAACAACTGAATCTCAGTCTATCATACAGACTTCCCGATCAATGTAGTGTATTCCAGGCAGAAGTAATGGCGATTAAAGAGGCACTATCCTGGCTCAAAGAAAACGTTATATCTTGCAAGGATATACGAATCTTCTCGGACAGCCAAGCCGCTCTCAATTCTCTCGCGTCTGTCTCCATAAACTATCAAATAGTCCACGATTGTCGATCATCTCTGAATGAGATGACGGAACAGTTTAATATTCACCTCATTTGGGTGCCGGGCCACAGAGACATTCCGGGAAATTGCAAAGCCGACGAGCTCGCCAAAAACGGAACACTTCTGCCCAATGTTAGACAAAAACACAACATAGGAATACCACTCGCTACATGCAAATATCTTCTCAAACAATATGCTCTAGAATCAACCAATGCTAGATGGTCACAGGGTACCACCTGCCTAGCAACCAAGCAAATATGGCCAAGCATAGACTTAAAACGGTCAAAAGGCTTGATATCCCTGAGCAGACAAAATATAAGCTCTACAATTGGAGTAATAACAGGACACTGCCTCATAGGCAGACATGCTCTGAGGCTAGGGGTCTACACAAATGACTTCTGTAGAAGCTGCATGGACGAGGAGGAAGAGGAAACAGTCCAACACCTTCTATGTACATGTCCAGCACTCTCCATTAGAAGGAACAGCTTTCTAGGTAATCACTTCTTCGATAATACCAGTGAACTGGCAACAATCGACACAAAATGTCTCTCTAACTTCATTAGAAGCACGAATTGGTTTGTTTAAGCTCATTACTCTCCCATGAGTATTTTGTGGTATCACAACGGACCCTTGAGGTCTAAGTGAGTCAACAACATCTGAACAGCCACTCGAACCTAACCTAACCTAGGACTCTTCGCAAAAGGTTTTAGCCAACGGTACGGATTAGATTTCAGTCAAATGTTTAGTCCAGTGGCAAAGCTTGGAACGATACGATCAATTTTAAGTATTGCTGCAAGTATGCATCTTGCACAATTTGAAGTATCAACAGCTTTCCTTTATAGAAAACTTGAAGAAGTCATATTATATGTATGAAGCATCCAGAGAGTTATAATTATAACGAATCAGTGACTGAACTTGTTCTCAAAGACTCTTCTTGTGCTCTTGTTTTTGAATTTCTGAGGCATTGTCCGCCAATATATCTGGCCTTACGATGTTACCGTCAATAATATCAATGACACCTCCATGGTAGTCAAGCACATCTCTGATTTATCTTTTCCCTATAGGCCAATCTGCTTCACACCTTAGGAGTTTAATATTTTTTACGAACTCCATCTTCTGCAACTAAATTTTTGTGTTGAGCTTGAACTTATCGTCTTCCGCTTAAAGATTTTGAATTCTTCATCTTAAAATTCTTGAATTCTTCTTCTTGAATTTCTTGAATTCATCTTCTTGAAATTCGTGAATTTTTCCTGGTTGAACTTCTTTTCTTATTAATAATTCAATTCCTTGCTTTAACGTCTTATCTCCTTTATTTTACTTATAAATTTCTAGTAACTGATTTTTCACTCATCTTCCTCTAAGGTCGAAGCCAATGCTGGGTCCATAACCTATTATATTTCATTTGAGTTAATATTAAAATTACTTTGCTTCTTCTGGTGCTTTTGGGGTTTAAAATGCTTTGCACTAAACACGTTGTTGTTTACAGGTTCCTTTTTTCTGTCACCGACTTCCAGTAGTCTAGTGCACACGGTTGAAACTTCAGGATATGCACTTTGCGCATCAAATGCAGACCGAATGTCCCTGTAGTCTTCTGACAGTCCGTCAAGAAGCACTATCGCAAGTAAATCCTCATGCAACGTAGCACCCAACTCCTTCAGTCTATTGGTTATAGTTGTAATTTTTTTAACATATTCGGTGATTCATTGGCCTGCGTTCATCTCTAAACTAGTCAGCTTCCGATACTCTTCTGTCTTCTGACGTGGACCCTTTTTGTCGTAGTAATCCGCCAAGAAATCCCAAACTTCCTTTGAAGTTTTTAGGTTCGCCTTTGTGTGTTTGCCTCCATTGCTATAAGCAATGCCTGTTCCACTTCAGCGGTCTCCGTTCGAAGGATATTTCCCTTAAAATGTTTTTTTTACACTATCAGATATGGTCGAAGAAAGCTTATAGCAAGCTCTGTCTAACGACCAATAGTTTGCCAACACAGAATCTGTGTTATACCACCGGCTCATCACTTAGTGCAGTGTTAGTTGTTAGTAGCCAAACACTAAGACAAACAAACACTTACACAAGCGAAACAACAAGATAAAAATAACATAACAACATAAAAATACAAAAGCACAAATAAGACACTTAAGCGCGTGGAACACAGGCTTTCAATAAGGATTTTAAATGATTTTTAGTTAAGTTAAAATCAAATAAGTTTGAGTTGCAGTTAGATAGTCTGTTCATTCGTGTCAAGGGCTCATGCATACCATTATGTTGAAGGAATCTGCCACGATGCAGTATGGCTTCTATTTGCGCTTACCAGGTAACATAGTTGTCACCGTTCAGTAGCGGTATCCGGCCATGTGAGTTTGAAGAGCTCATAGCGACTTTTTATTCAAAATCCAAAAATTAATTATTATATAACTAGCGAATAAATTTTACTTCAAATTGATTCTTCTTTGGTTTGATGGTGCCCTGGGCCCATAACCTGATGAGTGGCGCAGTTAAATAAAGAGATTCCCTTTTATAAAAATGTATTTTATTTAACTAAAGAAAACAAGTCTGCTAAACAGAAGAGAAAAATTAGGAATGAAAAAATAATCATAGTTTGTTTTTGTGTTATTTAACACTGCAGTTAGGCTGCGTCCGTCAATTCCATTTATGTTGTTTGAACAATTGTTTTGACGGACGCAGCCTAACTGCAGTGTTAAATAACACAAAAACAAACTATAACAAATAAACTGAATAGTGTCAAAACTTTCAATAATCTGACCCTTGTTGGTGTACGCAACGAATTGTTGTGACACAAAGATAGGAAATCAGAAAAAATGAAAGCGGAACAAGATAGCATACTTTGAGGAGCTTGCAAAAATGCGCCTTTATTCATTGCAAATGATAAACAATAAAAGTCTGCAATGGGAAACCAAAAATCAGTGGAGTTGTTAGCGCAGTGCGTAGTGCATTGGCTTCACAACTAGCAGGTCCTAGGTTCAAATCCCAAAGTGAACTCAAAAAGTTTTTCGATTAATATGAAAAATAACTAGGCAGCACCACTAACAAAGGAGTCTGATGATCGGCTTGGCACCCGTGAAATAGCTATAACTCCAGCCAAACAAAGAAATTGACGGAAAAAGCCATTGGTGGAAGCACCTCTAAGTTGCTATCGTTGTTCAAACAACATAAATGAAAAAATAATCGACATTTAAAGTAAGTTAAATGTTTTTTATAATAGTGTGCAAGTGACGTGAAGTAGGTTTGTAACAAGTGGTGAGTGTCCTATATCCAACAGCTTATGAACGCATTTTGTAACGTTGTAACCTTACCTAGTAGTTTCAAACATGCGAAGGACCTAGACAAGGAGATGCGCTGCCATGTGGTTTCTTCAACAAATTCCTGGAGCAGATAGTGCCCAAAGCAAAAATACTCTACCTTTAACGGACGACATATAGACATCTTCGGTCACTACGGTCGATTGAAGAACAGGCGAAACTCGTTGGTCTTTAAATGAACAAGAACAAAACAAAGTATATGCCGTCAACAAACAAAAGAACACCTATCCACCGCCTAGTACAAAACGTCATTGTTGGTAGCAGCAATTTCGAGGTAGTTGAGGAGTTCCTCTGACTTGGAAAATCCGACGAAAAATGACCGCTTCTGCTTCAGTTTGGCCAAACAACTCGGTTCAAAACTCGCCAATCGAAAGACTGTACAGGACCTTGATTTTATGATAAGTAAAAGATTATTACCTACTGGGCACTTTCAACAGAAAAAATTTTTCTAAGGATTTTCGGTCATGTATGCGACGATGGCGAATGCAGAAGATCGTTCAACCGCAAATTGTACGAGCTGTACCAAATTGTGAGTGTAGTCTAGAAAGCCAGAAAGCAGAACAGGAATTTAAATTTCAAGTTGGAAATCAAAAAATAAATCTTCTCTTTAAAATCTCATCCAAGTAATTAACTCAATAACACAAACTTAAATTTAATGATACGAACATTCAATTAAAAACTCCTAAACTCTGTTAATTCACTATTAAAATAAGTTATGAACCATTCCTCCATTGTGAATGTGAGTGATATAAATTTCACACAATTTGTTTTATTACTCACTCTAAATATCTCTGATGTCCATTTGGAAGCAAAGCTTTAACCTTCACCACCCCCTAAGAACTCAACCCAAACAAACCCATTTGAATACAATCATCTAGCCCCTCCCGCAAAGATTACGTCATCGGGCATGTTAAGTGAGTGGAAGAACACATCCAGATTTACACTTCTCAGATTTATTCGAATGAGCTGCAAAACGACCTTAAATGACCGCTTGTGTTAACAAAAGCAATTAATGTTAAGATATCATCTAAATTTCGACACTACAAGAATGTGTTGGGTTGGAATTGGAATGAAAAGCCAAGCACAAGGACAAAAAAAAAACACAATATTTTAATTGTCATCCAGAATTACACTCCGCTATTCCTGTGGAGTGTAGACGAGTATCTTGTTCAACATTGGATTTCTTGTTTACTTGCCGTCGTCGTTCTCACTCGTCACCCATGCGTCGTTTTTTTTTTCTCTGTCCTTTGCAAAGTCATTTTGAGTCAGAGCTAAATGAAAACTGATGTTAAATCCACAGGAACACATTCACATTTACACTTCATTTAATTAAGTTGTCAAATTACATTAAATTTTCGTTTATACCATTTTACCCCATCAATTAAATTCGATAGAGAAGAATTTCGAAAATCTATGCCACATCGGGGTACATTTTCAGTTTCTAGCACAAACACACATTCCATATTCGTTTCGGTCGCCCGAGCGTCACTGTTCTGGATGGTGGCCAGTCAGAGTCAACAGCAGACCGACCGACCGATCACCCAACAGTATTCTCATCCTCCTTTAGTCCCGTTCAAACGTTTGTCGATTGGACGACATTCAGGAATCAGTAGGGCGCCTTTTTGTTAATTACAGAATTAACACCCTTCAATGGGGGCTCCGCTCATCTTCATCTATCCGCCCAACTCCGCCTGGCAGGGTTTTGAGTTTTGCCCCTCTCTGAAATTTGGATCTAACATCAACCGACGACGACGTTCGTCGACACTATGGTCCATATTCTTGGAAAGGGGCAACTGGACCAGAAAACAGCCAGTAGAGAATTCTCTCGCCCAGTTGACAAACGAGTCACTCGAGTAGATTGTTATAATCGTTGTTTTCGTTGCTGTATTCCAATCTGGAACTGACGGAGGGTCGACATATCATTTAAATTGGCAAAGTGGGTGGCTGATGGCTGGCGTTTGCTGTTTAAAACGAGCAGGATGGTGATTTAGGCGGGACAGTAAGGGTTTAATGTGGTGCTCGGTGTAAAGTAACAACATTGTTTCGGTTTTCGGTTTTCGGTTGATGTTTATCTCGGAGTTTCTCTTGTTCGGTATGTATATTCGAATTTGTTGAGTGTTGATGATGTATATGCCCTAAATCTGATAATGAAAACATTAATTGTAAATTTGGTGCCGATTCATGGATATCTAAGGCTTTCGATGACTTCCGACAGCTCCCAACCATCAGGGCAAAGTCCAAGACGAATTAAGAGTATCTTTTGCAGGAAATCTTAATGATGAAGCGTATCGCTCGGAAGGAATCCATATAATTTCTGTAATAATTTCGGGTAAGATGATATTGAATGGCAATGATGATGATGATGACGATAATGATGATGGTTGTCCCTAGTATGGGTTCTTCTAATTCGTCGAAAGGAATGAAACTGTTTTAAATTAAGGGAGAAACTTTGAAGGAATTTCTTATGGTAGGGGCTGGGAAGAAATTGATATGAAATTAATTTGTAGAACATGAATAATGAACGTCTTTTGGTTTCATTCATATTTTGATTGAACTAAATGTTAAAATCCATCAAAAAACACGCACCGCAAGCAAAGTGTACAGGATGTGCCATCCATTAGTTTTTTTGTTTTTGTTTTTGATCATAAGCAAACATTGACTTCAGTACGGTTCATCGACGTAACAACAACTGAATGTTATACGATTCAACAATGTTTTAGAATATTGACAACTTATTTTCAAAGTGAGTTCTGTCCCTGTGTTGCCCAAACAGTTCGTTTTTTGAAGGAGGGTTGCAGCTTGTAGACGAGAATGTGAGTGAATGCTGCTGCCGAAAGGCTGAGACTCACTTGAACTAGAAAGAACAACAAATGAATGCGCACGTGGCAGGACTATCTGCTTCGTGCCTCATCACATAGTAGAGCCTTCGAGAAGTTTCAATTGGACAACGATTTCTGGATGAAAATCATTTAATTTCATTTCTGATGAGTGGCATTTCGCTTAGGCGGCTTTATAATATTAGTCGCAGAACCCGAACGTTACCGTAAAGAAGCCTTTAGATCAGGGTGGACATCGAGCTATGCCATACCAGCCTTTACCTCAATCGTTCTTTTTGGCACCAAATTCAAAAATCGTTGATTCAACAATGTTATTTGGCCGCCTCGTAAACGCGATTTAACTCCTTTGGACATTTGCTTGTTGGAAGCAACCTAAAATACCCATGTGTCATGTGCTTCCGAAACTTCGTTAATGATTCGAACACTAAACGTCGCAATATCATGCAAGCCATCACTAAGCTACAGCCTTAAAACCATCAATTCTTCTGGGCTCGTTCCGAGCAGTTGGAAAACAGCATTTGTCCAGCCATTCCCAAAAAAGGCGAATCTTCTTCTCCATCCACTTATCGACCGATTGCACTTACGTACCTTCTTTCTAAGGTCATGGAAACGCTGATAAACTATCAGCTTAAGAAATATCTCGAAGACCGAAAGTTTCTTAATGACCGGCAGTACGGCTTTCGCAGCAACAGGTCCACTGGTGATCTGATGGTTTATCTCACCGAACAGTGGAACAAATCCTTACATCGTTTCGGAGAAAGTAGGATTGTTGCACTTGATATTTCAAAGGCATTTGATAAAGTCTGGCATCTTGCTCTTTTATCGAAAATGTATGCTTTCGGTATTGACGAACCCCTCCTTCGTTGGATTAGAAATTTTCTTTCGAACCGTTCAATACAAGTTGTGTTGGACGGATTCAAGTCTGAAACCCACAACATAAATTCTGGTGTGCCCCAGGGCTCCGTTTTGTCTCCGACCCTCTTCATCATTTTCATCAATGTCTGTAACTTATAATCCAAAAAATTGTTTCGCTGACGATAGTACCCTTAGCTTTTCTTATTCGTTTCCAGACTCACATCCCTCTTCTTCGGATGTGGAACTGCAACGGCAAAATATGATAAGCTCATTAAACTCTGACCTAAACAGCATTGTACATTGTACGAAAACACAATGCTGTCTTGTATCGTCAAAGCGAGACAACCCCCCTTCACTGTCCATGAGTGGGACTTGCATCAATGAGACCGAACATCTCGAGATTCTCGGTATGTGCATCACTGACCACCTCTTTTGGAACGAGCACATATGCGATGTCACCAAAAATGCCGCAAGATGTTTAGGTTTCTTAAGGCGATGCAAGAAATTTTTCTCCCCGTCTGATCTGGCTATTATTTACAAGACTTATATCCGTCCAAAGCTTGAGTACAATTCCCATCTCTGGGCTGGTGCTCCAGTAACATACTTAAACCTCTTGGACGGTATACAAAAAAGAGCCCTACGAATGATCGGTGACAGAGACATCACTTCGTCATTCCAATCATAAGATCACCGTTGTGACGTTTCATGTCTCTCTCTATTCTACCGTTACTTCTACGGTAAGTGCTCTAGAGAAATAGCCAGTTGCATTCCTCCCCTCAAGCAATTCACCCGTAATACTCGCGCTTCTAGGAATGCCCATCAGTTCACCCTCGAGCCCAACTTTGGACATACGCTCAAGTATAGAGAATCATTCTTTAGCCGTACTACGCGAATGTGAAACTCTCTTCCACACTCTGTCTTTCCCAATCATTATAATGTTCAGGAATTCAAGACCAATGTACACCGACAGCTTCTTTCTCACCCCTTCATATCTTCATAATGCACTCACTGTGTCTCTGGCATAATAAGGGTATAAAAAGTACCTTGAGTTGGTGCAAATTATAAGAAAAAAACAAGGTCTTGAATTTTACATTATTTGCGAACTGAATTCGCAAAAATGTAGGCCACGCCACAAATAAGTTCATTTTTTACATTCAAAGAAAATCCGGGTGAAAAATCGGTGCCGTGAACGAAGGCCATATGAACTAACGCCATAATGGCCTTAGTTCTCAATCAAATGTGAACTAACGCCATAATCCGATTATGGCCTTAATTCACAGTCGAATGAGAACTAAAGCCATCACTTGAATGAGAACCTACGCCATATGGGGTAAGTTCACATTCAAATGAGAACTGATGCCATAACATGCTTTGAGCTTTGAAGCAAAGTTAGCATAGCAAGTAATTAACTAACAAAATCTCATCGAGATCTCAGGGACCTCAGATATTTCTAAAATGGAACAAGAGATCTCACTCTCAGCGAGTGCTGATATTTTCTTTTAAAATTTCTGAAAGAAAAAAATGTGTTAATCCGTTTTCTTGGTCAGCCATTTGAACGTAATCATGAGTTAACAATATTAATTTCAAGGAATCTCACTGAAATTTGAAAATTGTGCTACACCTAATAATTAGGTGATCGTAGGTGCCTCGTTCGGAAAACTAGTTTCCTAGACTCTGAAGTAATAAAAAAAAAATCGCGTTCTAAGAGCCGAAATTTTTTTTGGCAAACAGTGAAACAATTTGTTTCTCTGTTTGCCAAAAAAAATTTCGGCTCGCTCCCCTCGCTTTCTAGTAATACTGCAGTACGTGATTTTTTGATTACTTTCAAACTGTGGAAAACTAATTTTCCAAATGAAGCATCTACGAAAATATTGAGAAACTTAGGTACTCATTCTGAAATTCAATACAAATATGAAAAATCATTATTTTTGTATTGATTTTTTTATTCGTTTAGAAAACAACTTCATTCGATTACTTTGCAAAACATTATCAACAATTAAACGATTTCATTTGTTTCCATCCTCGTAAATTTGTGCATAACTCCGCCGAAAAAACGAAGATTTACAAAATGTCATCGAAAACGGATTATTTTCGATTCTGGAGCCAAAAACTGAGGGAACCGCGAAAGTATAAATAACAGAGAAATTTTTCCAAAATTTTTAAGTTATGAGCGTGACGAAAAAAGTTAAGAATAAGGCAAATGTGGGACTATTGGTTCTTATATTTGATTTATAGTAACCCGTGTTTAAAATATTTGTGTTTACGCCCCCTTAACTAAAAGAGCGTTCATCCTTTTTTCGTTAAACCATATCACACCAAAAACATAAATGTAAAAAAAGAGCCAAGTTCTCCCGTACAAAAATTCTGCCTAACAAATCAGCCACGAAAAGTAATGAGATCTAAAAGAACGCCAAGTTCTAAGAATCAGCAAGTACTCGTAGGTGCATTGCAAATGTTTTAAGTGGACTTACACCGAATCAACTATTAGTTTTGAAAGTTACTTGTAAACTAATGTAAATTAGTTAATTTTTTTTACTTAGCAAGTTTTCCAAACTTTTTTAATAGTAGGTTACTAAGAGAAAACCCGCCAAGTAAAAAAAATTAACTAATTTACATTAGTTTACAAGTTACTTTCAAAACTAATAGTTGATTCGGTGTAAGTCCACTTAAAATATTTGCAATGCACCTACGAGTACTTGCTGAATCTTAGAACTTGGCGTTCTTTTAGATCTCATTACTTTTCGTGGCTGATTTGTTAGGCAGAATTTTTGTACGGGAGAACTTGGCTCTTTTTTTACATTTATGTTTTTGGTGTGATATCATTACTTTTTGCAAAGATTTTTTTTTTTGATAAGCAGAAAAATCTAAAAATTAATTTTATTTCTTTATATTGACTGGCAGAATTGCTAGTTTGCCAAATTACAATATTCTACGATGATCAGAGGTGCCCCATATATTTTATAAAATTTATTTTTAAATGGGTGGGTACCACGCCCCCTCAGTTGAAAATCATAAATTTCATATTTTATTTGTTTTATTGCACGATGTACTTATATGCCAAATTTCTTGATTCTACTGCACTCCAAAGTGCTCCATATAATTTAAATTAATAATGTAAAAGTAGGCGGCTACCACGCCCCCTGATTGAAAATTTTCAAATTTTCGATTATTTCCTTTGTATGTACCACATGACCTACCACTGTGCCAAATTTCAAGTTTCTAGGGCGACGGGAAGTGCTTCATATAATTTAAATTAATAATGTAAAAGTAGGCGGCTACCACGCCCCCTGACTAAAAAAATTCAAATTTTCGATTTTTTTCTTTGTATGTACTTCATTACCTATCATTGTGCTAAATTTCTTGATTCTACTGCACTCCAAAGTGTTCCATATAATTTAAATTAATAATTTAAAAGAAGGCAGCTACCACGCCCCCTGACTAAAAAATTTCAAATTTTCGATTTTTTCCTTTGTATGTACTTCATTACCTATCACTGTGCTAAATTTCTTGATTCTACTGCACTCCAAAGTGCTCCATATAATTTAAATTAATAATGTAAAAGTAGGCGGCTACCACGCCCCCTGATTGAAAATTTTCAAATTTTCGATTTTTTCCTTTGTATGTACTACATGACCTACCACTGTGCCAAATTTCAAGTTTCTAGGGCAACGGAAAGTGCTTCATATAATTTAAATTAATAATGTAAAAGTAGGCGGCTACCACGCCCCTGATTGAAAATTTTCAAATTTTCGATTTTTTCCTTTGTATGTACCACATGGCCTACCACTGTGCCAAATTTCAAGTTTCTAGGGCAACGGGAAGTGCTTCATAATTTTGATGATCTGTCAGTGAGTGAGTCAGTGAGTGAGTCAGTGAGTCAGTGAGTCAGTCAGTTACGGTTTTCGTGATTTTTGGAACATTGTATCTTAGAAACTACTTATGCTAAATATCTGAAATTTACTGAGGTGCTTCTTCTTGACTAGCTTAACAAATGATGTGAGTTTGAAACTTTTGGCTTCTTTGGTATAGAAGTTAGAGGGGTGTGGAAAATGCCCTGAGTTGTTTCCTGTAAATAAGGGTGTAGTGCCAAAGTTGCTAGAGAACTTGGCTGGGCACTACCGTGCCCCTTGATATTTACCTACCTATACCTACATTATGTTGCAATATCATATTAAAATTATTTTGATTGCTGCGAGTGGCTTTAATTCACATTGAAATGAGTACTTGGGCCACTTCTTAAAATGAACTAACGCCATATTACTTTAGTTCTCATTCCAATGTGTATTTAGGCCATAATCGGATTATGGCGTTAATTCACATTTGAATTAGAATTAAAGCCATTATGGCGTTAGTTCATATGGCCTTCGTTCACGGCACCGAAAAATCAATTCTAATTTCTACTCAAATGACATTTTCTCCATTCAAAAGAAATTAAGTACGCAAACAATTTTAATTTTTTCTGAGGAATTTCTTTGAATTTGCTTTAAATGGGCTTTAAAATCAAGTTTACGTTTTATGAGTACAGTTTTTTGTTTTTGGCTTAAAGTTTGCCTTTCTCTGTATGTCGAACTATTCTACTCCCAAATATCGCATGTAACTTTACCCGTAAATGCAGAAGGGGTAACAAACCAACAACGTGCTATAGGTTTAAATAAGTTAGGAGCATTGGACATGAGTTTCTCTTCGCAAATAAAGAATCTACTTGTGAAAGACCTTTTTGAAAAATATAATAATATTTTTTGTCTCATGGTGTTACCATATTCCTATAATTCGTTGATAATCATGTTGACAGCTGAAGCCATAAATCTGAAACAAGATTTAATATTGCTCAAAATGTATGATCGAGTAAATTTTGGAATACCTACACTAGGTTTTGATGAATAAATTTTTGAACAAATCAAATTGGCAATCAAGGTCAAACAGAATATTCCATAAAACGGAAAAATGGTAACATTCGAGTTCCTTTACCAAATTCCAACGAACTACGATATTAAAAGAAGTTATTATTTTGTTTGATGTTTGACTGAAAAAATAAGCAAATAATTGGATACCCATTCGAGGGATTCTATACTAATACACCACAAATATAGGATATAGGTACCTAGGATAGATTCTAACTTGTAAAAGAAGGAACTTTGATTCATATGAAAAAGGAATCTTTTCCGGCATTCCCTAAATGGGAATATGGCTCGGTTTGGAGACTTGATGATGATATATATGTACGACCGACAAATACTTAAAGGCTCTATATGTATATGTGTGTACGTGATATTCACATATTTTTCGTGTAATTCTTTTTTAATGTGATATGAAAAATGAAAGTACAGAAAAGACTTACAGCCTTATTTATAAACGAGTTTTAGAGGCAGAATTAAGTTATTCCGACCTTAAAACGCCTTTAATACTGAAAAGCTTATTTATTAAAAAAAAAAAATGTAACGATTTTTAAAGGCGGAATAAGCTATAATTGGTTCACAGGAGGTTTAAAGCCGGTATAAGTCCGTTTTAGTATCTAAATGTCATTTTGAACACAACAAATAATGTGTCAAAGAAATGTTTATCAGGTTTGCAAACGTCTGTTTCTAAATTTCCACGTATTGTTAAAACATAACAGTAAACCTCATAACTAGCAGCCGTATAAGATAAAAAATACCTCCAACCAATATTTCATGCTTGTTTGCTGAACCGCTTCTAGTTTGGGACAGTTTGATTCTATGCCCCAAACCACCGTAATAACTGCTTTCATGCGGATCGACGAGATCAAAATATTTCCCGATTCTCGGCATAGCTCAGCCAAAAACTGAGGCACTTGTTGCTTAGCTTCAATTAACAAATGCTTCAAATCTTGCAGGAAAGCCCTCTTGTTGGGATCTTCCAGTTCGGCCTGTATGATTGCCATAGTTCTCAAGTCAAGCAGGGTAAAACTAAAAAGAATAGGAAAATATTTTATAAAGGAATAGGAATGAGTTAATGTACGTGCTTATACTTGTTTTAACTATTCCGGGTCTCAAACGAGTATAGTGAAATCAGTTGCCCGTAGCTTAGTGGTCAGGTGCGTTGGCTGCTAAGCAGAATGTTGCCGTGTCGTGGGTTCGTCTCCTTCTCATGCCCATAAAGTTTTTATTTCATCTTTCACGGGTACTGCCTCTTGCGAAGACCTGACAAAACTTCCAAGCGTATCAATCTGTCATGAAAAAGTGCTTCTTAACTTTGCCGTTCGGAATTGGCGTTAAATTGTAGGTCCCCTTAATTCTTCACACGCACTCAGAGAATTGTTGATAAGAGTAAGCCACTTAGGCCTTGGCTTTTCAAGAGCTGTCGCGCCACTCTATTTATTTTATTTTTATAGTGAAATCTTATAAATAAGGCTCAAGGAGAATATACATATAAGAAAATAAAAATATGGATGAATATTGTAATTCAATCTTATCCACCAATCAATTGACTTAGCCGATTAATTTTTTGCCTTCATTTGCACCGCAAACTGGTTCCGGTTCGAGCTTCACTGAGCTTTTCCTCTATTCCACTTTCTTCTATCGTTTGGCGACGATAAAAGAGTGAATATGCAATTGTTCACTCTAAAGGCTGAATTAAAATGCACTTTTGCTCGTTTAAGATCGCTTAAAGGCTGGACTATAATACATTTTTGCTCACGCAAGCACGCTTAAATGAACAAACGAATACACACGTATTCAGATAGCGAATACTTGAGCAATGTCCGTGAACTTTTCGTTCAAATTTTATAATTGCGATTTCTTTCGCTCATTACTTTAGTCAATTTGCCAGCGTAAAGAAGAGAAGGCGAAGTCTACTTCTTTTGCTAACTTAAGGAAATTTTCGTCCGGTTTTTTGACATTAGCTTCACTTAAGCGGTTACGCAATGAGTGCACTCATAAAATTTGAACGAAAAGTTAACAAACGTAACTTAATTACTTTATGGTTTGCTCATAGGGTTCGTGTGTATTCGCTGGTTCACTCAAGTGTTCTTACGTAGAACTGGTCGATGCACTCCATCCCTCCAGCGAAAGGACATATAATGCCATTTCCGGCATTTCTTCCTCTTTTCACACTTGTACGCCTGTTCGGTGTATTGTAACTTGATGAATTATTTGGTGATGTGATGGTCTTCCACGTTTGATCAGCTAGGCTAGTATGCGGCTTCGTGTCCCTTGATAATGGCCGTTTTAACTTTCTTAACACTGAATAATTTTATTAGTAAAACTGCTACGAATACCATTCGTAGATCGTAGTAGAAAAATTCGTACATTGAACGAATATTCATAGATTTTACGAAGGTTTTCTGTCATTTGCATTTTTCCAGATGCAAAAACTGTGTCAAAGGAGAACAAATAATGATATAGTTTTCCTTCATCAAATTATTGCTGGTGTCACTGATGCTCCAGATATTTTGAGTTCTATCTTCTTTAATTACAGAGGTGGAGATTATATTTTGCGTTCTCATAATATGATTAAAGTCCCCCAACATAGAACTAACTACGGAATGCATGAGCCACTAATAAGAATGAGTAAGCTTTTGAATGCGTATGAAGACTTATTTGACTTTAATATCAATAAAAACAAGCTAAAACTAATTCTTAAAACCAGTGTTCCACGTTCTTAAATGTTTTTTGTATTGTTTGTCTCATTGTACTTTTACTTTTTTACTTACTTACTTACCTGACAAGTGTCTTCTACACGCTTATTTATTGTTTTTTTTTTTCGTGTTTTTATAATTTTTTGACTTTAAAATTTTAAAATTTTTGATTTTAAATTTTGCATTTTTACTTTTTTTGCTTTTTGTAAGATTTTAATTTAAAACTTTGATTTATTTTGTTTTTCCTTTTTGTACCTGCTTGCATTAAGCAGTCCCTAACTCTTGCCTTAATAACGTTCGAATCGCCATCGCTTTTTTTTATTTTATTTATTTCAAATAATTTGTAATTAAGTGCCGATACGACTAGCAACCGTAATTGCAATCGTACTCGGTGAAAATGGACCCCAGCGCGTGCGGTATCTGGGGGGGGGAAAGAGGCGTGTTAATAAAAAAAAAATAAGAAAATATAGTTAACATTATATTCGTAAAATTAAATTATAAGTACATTGTACGAAATTATTCGTGTATTGAACTAAATTATGCACAAAGATTCCATCAAGCCTATAACATTTAACATTTGCTTTTTAGAAGCTGTGATGAAAATTTAATATGCTTTGGAAGAATTAAATGTGTTACTTTTATTTTCGTTTTTGTTTAAATAGTTGTGTTTAAATCGTAAGAACTATAATAGAACATGCACATGCTTTTCGTAAATGTACGAAGTATTAGTAGAATAAACTAATGCTTTTAATAAATTTACGAATGGAAATTAAATAGTACGAAGCATTGGTAGAATTAACTAATGCGCTTTGTAAATGTAGATACGAATGAAAATTCCATTCCATACGAATATGAATTCATTGCACGAATTTATTCATGGCTGAAAACTACGAAAAAAATTCGTACGATGTACTCATGTTTTAGTACGATTTATGCATCAACATTTTTCAGTGAATGAATAATGAATGCAGCAAGCTGAGTTGATCGTTTAGTAGTTCATTAAAGTAGTTCCCTTCACTCAATTCACTCTTAAAAATCAGACAACAATTTGCTTACCGTAGAAGGATGCTTTCATCGAATATTGATCGTCTTATAACACCCACTTGATTGTTGTTAAGTTAAGGGGCTCATCCCAATTTTCATTAGTTTTATTTGCATCGAAGGGCATCGATTTTTGTTTTTTAGCTCTTTTGAAATATTACGGCCTGATACCCTTAGATGGCGCAAGCTGTCGTTAAATGTCTTCTAAGACAATCACCTAGTGCAGTTGATACTAACGAAATCATCCTATAGGCAATACGGTTGAATTCTTAAGACTCGTCATGGTTGTTTCGACTGTCAGATTTTGGTGAACAAGACGTGTGCGCTTTCAAGGTATCTTGTAAAAATCTGTTTGCACCCAATTTGAAACAAAATTTGAAAAATATTATCTCTCTTAGAAATCCTACTATTTAACTCTTTGTAAACAGCTGCATGGATTTTTATGAAATTGCTTGTGCGTTTTCATTTTCCAATTCGGTCCACTAGGTATTATGGAAGCCGGCAGAAACTGTTGGCCTATACAAAACCTCCTTAAAGATTGTTCTACTTAAAAGTATAATACTTAAGTGTTTTAACAAAATTCACAACATAATCTTTAAAAAAGGTGAAATACTTTTTTAATTGAAATGACGCTTTCGAAGCATAGATTTAATTATTTTAGAAGTTCTGGCACCTCTTCTGTGGCAAATGGCAATATCATTCAATTAAAAGCATTTAAATATTGAATTTCTGGCCAATGTTCAAGTTAAATTTCTGTTCTCTTTTTGAATAAAAGACTAAAGCTCCCTCCAAAAGACAAACTACTTTGACCTCTTGCTGTTCGATTAAGATTTATTATTTTTTCCATTGCAACCCCGTTGAGATTATTTTACCATCATCGTCTCAACCAATTTCCTTTACTTTCCTTTTTTTCGTTTGTAAATGCACAAAATAATTTAAGTTTGAATACGTGCGTTGAAACTTGATGAGCTTTTTCTAGCCTCAAAAAAAACATTCAAGAAAAAAAAAACGAACCGTCCGACACTGTGGGAGAAGTGTGAGCTTAATCACCAAACGACGACGCGGCGCGGTGGGACAAGTAAATGAACCATGGTCTGGAAGTGCGAAAAAAAATATTTCCGATGCCATCACTCTATATATAGCTGCAAAGAGCGTGAACAACAAACCGACACTGTGGCGACAACGACGATGACGGGCATCAAGTGCGACGCGGTCAAATACAGTCACAGTGAAGGTATTCCATTCTTCTAACGCAATTAATGTCAAAGTCTACTCGATTTCCCTTATGAAGCAGTCCAAACTACGGGTGGTAAATTAAAACAAACGGCCAACGCGTCCTGGTACATTGTCAGTTGTCAACCGTTCGAAGGGTACATCTCTCTCTCTCCTCCACACTTTATTTGGAAGATGAAGAGGGTTACTTAACTTTCATCCAGTCCCATGTTATACACCCACCCAAAAAAGAACCAGCTTCGTCCTTCGTCACGTCCTCTTCATTTTCACTGCTCTGCTGTCAGTCGAATCGGTATCACTCGCAGCCAGTGTTGGTGACGAGTAAGCCAAATTAGTTTATCCTAAATGTTTGCAGTTGGAGTTCTATGCGATGACTAGCGACGATGACGACCGACGACGTGTAAGGACGACGACCGTTTGTCCAGGTCCATATAGTGTCTCATGTTTGGACGGTTGCCATGATGAATTTTTGTTCACTTATACTGCCTCTGTCTAACGATGCGACATTTTTGGATGTGTCAACAAAATTAACATGTTGACCTTAAAACTACCAATAAATACACCAACTCTGGTTCCACAGGATTTTGATGTTGGATATTCGGTGCCGGTGGAATGACCTAATGAAATGTTGGCCATGTTAAAGGCAACATTTCTTGTTGAAGATTCAATTTACATTGATCCAATAAATTATCATTTTATTTCATCCAATCAGCTTATGAATTCGAAACTTAAATCCGATGCCTTATTATTTTTATATAAGGAAATACTCGTGATAGCCACGACCACTCATAAGCTGGGAATAAATGTAGATTTGCAAGAATGAATATCTGGAATTTGATTCGGTTGAAGGAATCTCATTTTTCTTGAACGACAAAAGTGTGTATATTTTTCGAAGTGAGAAGTCTCGAAAGCAACATTATAACAAATGATTCCCTTAACGAAAACAAAACTACTCAATTGGCATGTGAATGTGAGTGGAGGAAATCAGGAAGGAGGATGTTTCGATTCAGATTTTTTTGTCGAATATGTCGTTTTTATATTTTTAAGATAAATAGTTTCGCAGTTATTAAGGAAAGAAGAAAAAAATGACGAAAACATTTTTTTTTTCAAATGAAAGTTAAGCAGCCCTTCCTACGAGGGTTTTCCGATTAGTAGTTATCGACACGGTGACATGAAATAACGCCCTACGAAATAAGGCCCCACCTTAAATGCGGCTTTATTTCCAGGAAGAAATCGAAATAACACCCGACAGGACTTATTTCAATTGAATTGTGGAAATAAGGCCACATTTTAAATGGAAATAAGGCCGCATTTTCAGAAGATACAAATAATGGCCCACTATTGTGGGTGATAAGTGCCGAATTTCATTTTGCGACTACTGACCCACTATGCTGGTTCATTTTTCCAGAAATCTAATTTAGGGTTTCCGACCTTCGCGATTAAAATAAGTTTATTACATTTTCAAGGTTTTTTTTTGTGCATAAAGCTGGAAACATACCGCATATGCTTTAAGTCTGTGAGACGTTAAGAAAACCTTATCCAATGCAAATGTTCTTCTGCATTCTGGGATGTAAAATTTCTGTGAGGGTACGGCATTCATACAAGTACACTATACTTGAAGCCAATTTCATCTTATTGCAACTACAGTCAACTCCGCTTAACTGAACTCCGTTTAACTGAAAACTTCTCGCTTAACTGAACTCCGCTTAATTGCAAACTCCGTATAACTGAAACAAAATTGTTTGCCTTAAATTAACATTTCTCACACATTCAACTACGCATAAGTGAAACAGTTGAACGAAGCCACAATTGTTGACTATTGTTTAAAAACGAACGCAACACATATCTTGTCATCCTCTCTTGGTGTGATGATTTGTATGTGAAATACATAAGGCGTTTTTCTTTTTTAGTTCAGAGCTCCGAACTCTGAGTGTTCAGAGCTTGGTGAACACGCTCTGAACAAATGAAGCTCTGAACATTTTCTGAACGCTCGGATTTCATTTTGAAATGCAATGGAGCATTTTTAGTTCAGACATCAACACTTCGTATTTTTGAAAGCTGAAATTAACATTTTTTTATTAATAAATAAATTATTTAATTAATTATTCAAAATAAAACACACCCTCTTTGCCTGAGCGACGTGTTTCCTCCGCCATTTCAATTGTTTTGAGAAAAACACGCTTACGCTCAGCATTTCGCTCATTATGCTCGGTCTCTTTTTTCTGAGCTCGTCGTCGAACTCTGAACACTCAGAATCAGTGCTCTGAACGAAAAAAGTAACACAACTTTGATGCTCTGAACACTCTGAACTAAAAAAGAAACACAATTTTTCGTTTGACAGTTCAAGCTCTGTTCAGATGTAAAAAAGAAAAACGGCTATATATAAGTATACAAAGGTGTGATGTATGTGGTCTTTGTATGTCAAAATTATGGTACGCTCAAGAAGTACACTAGCGTCATCTACGTAAGCTACTTTCAAATCTACGTAGCAATGGAAGAACATAATATCTGACTGTGCGTGTACCTGTACCTTTTATAATTTACACTGTAATGATGCGATGTAATGTGTCAGTCGTTTGTTTGTTGAAAACTGCTCTGATGAAATAGAGATCGTAGAGCCCTAGAAGCCCAATTAAGGAAGCGTATGACTCTCTTCACATTTGGAAAAAATAGTTTGCTGAAAACTCCCAAGTTTCCAATACTGATCTTGAACATAAAATGTCTTTTTATAATTTGCAAAACAGCAAACATACAACAATTGATTTGTTTTTTTCTTAAATAATTTTTTAACTTAACATGAGCTGCTGAACAAGTTGAATTCAACTTGATGATTTTTATTCTCAACTTGTGATTTTTCCTTAATCACATATGACAATTTCAATTTTTGATTCTCAACTCTCAAGTAATTTAACTTCCTATTTTCTCAACTTCCGAAAAAAGTAGAAGTTGAAAGATAAACTTGAGAGTTTTCTCTCATATTCAAATTTTCATATGAATTAAAATAATTGTTTGAAACTGAAAATTTTTCAGGAAAACTAGTATCATTTGCCACTAGCCAGTCTTCGTCTCAATTTTGGCAACTTCTTTTTTTCGGCCAAGACAATCTGTATATTGAGGAATAAGTCTGGCCAGGGGTTTCTGAAGGCGTAGAAATAGTCGATCTTTTATTTAGCCTTTTCGAGCAGAAATAATTTCAATTATTGATCGTCGTCGGTTTGTGCTTTCGTGTGAAGTTGTTTTTCGATACATTCTCGAAGAGAAGCAATGCCTTGGGGTATGATTAGTTTGACATCGATCGTTTAGTTCTTTTCTGGCCCTTTGAGCTTATGCGGGACAAATTGCTGGTAATTTTTGGTTGAGAATGAATTTACAGAAAATGGAATTCAGACCGAACCGTTTCAATTGAAAAAAGTGTGCAGACCGATAAGTTTTTGCACGTAGCTAAGGACGTTTGCAAAATGACAATTTCAAATCAAATTCAAATCTTAAGTTGGAACAAGCTCCAAAATATTCCAGGACAATTTTGAAAAAAATGAGAGAATCCAACTTTTGAATTTCAACTCTCGATTTTAGGTTTACAGAAGTGAAGAAAAACGATTTTCAACTTCTCCCTTAACGCTCAAGTTTTTCTCAACTCTAGAATTTGCTAACTTGAGGGTCTCCTACAATTTGATCAATAGTGAAGAAAATGGCTCTAAGTTACTTACTTTATCTTTTGCTTGTTTTTATTTATTTTTGTTTTTAAAACATAGCATTATTTAATTTTGACAAAACTCCGCTTATTTGAAACAAGTTTCAGTTATCCGAAGTTCGGTTAGCTGAAAACTCCGCTTAACTGAAACAAATTGTCTGCAAAAATGGTGTTTCAGTTAAGCGGAGTCGACTGTATCTATCACCTAAAGTAACCAAGCTGTTTCAATTCCATTAAAAGCTGCATCAGAAAGATGGATGGACACAAGCGGAAAAAATTTTGCCCAAAAGAGAATCAATTTGGGGTGTGAAAATAAAAAAATTCCCGCTTCGCTCTCAATTAAATCAAATCGATCTTGAATTTTTCGTATCGGCCTCATCCTCAGTCGAAATTCAAAAAAGATGCTGAAAATGAATACTTGAAATTCTTTCAAAAATCTCTCTTTGCATTTGTTACGGTAAATTTTGCCGTAACAAAAACCATCCTTCGGCTGGTTCTTTTCTTTTTGTTGTGGCTGCAAAATATCGGCAAAGTTGAGGGCAACCGTGGTCTCATCAACCATTGGTGTACCGAGCCTTTATTTTGCAAAAGCAACCCAAATAGGTGTACGAGCTACGAGGACGGGTGCGAGGGGCCGGCGAATGAGCCGAAGAAGAAGAGTCGGGCGGACTCTTACTTACATACAACAACAACAACAACATTCAAACAACAACACCAACACAACAATATAAAAACAATTATAACAACACATATTTACAAATCACACATCATACAAAATTATGCATTCTATTCAAGTTTCTTAGTATTTGCTTATGTTTTTTAACGTAACTTAACTTTTTAAATTTTAACTTTTAACTTCAATTAACATGTACAAAATGGGTTTTTAACGCGACGTAGTTTAATTTTTCGATTATCTTAAAAGAATAATATTTCAGAAATGTTTTCCTCTCTGTATCTCGAAAATAGTATAACTTTGAAATGTTTGCACTTCGAATCCTACGCGATAGTTTTAGCGTAGTTTGTTAGGAAAATGCCTAGTGAGACTTCTTCTCGATTTTAACTTTTTCAATTTTTCTCGAAAAATAAGTTTAGTTGGGAAGGGGTCTGAACTCGGCCATAATGTTTCGGCAAGTTTTGGAATGACATCCAACAACTTGTTGAAATCGTGTTTGTGTGTGTGAAAGTAAAGTTTCGTTGAGATTCAACAACGGTAGCTCTCTCGGTTAGCGTTAAGCTTCCAGGAAGCCGTAAATCCGTGACCGATGATCACGAAAACGATTGTTTGGTGAGGATGTATGTGTGAGTGAATGTGATGGACGAGGGAGGAGAAAAATTGTTGGGAAATAGCTTGGAAGGCACTCTTTGGAGATCCAACCAAGCGACAAGCAGCAAAAAGAAATTTTTCGAGGAATTTTGGTGAAGGAAAAAAAATCGAGGAGGAGTTTTAAGACTGTTGGTGGAAAGATCGAGGATTTAAAAAGCAATAAGGAAAAGGATTCGAGGTGAAAACGAAGAGGATTAGTAGGAGATACAGGGGAGGAGAAACAAAAAAAAGATAAGTAGTTTGATAATTTCATGCTAAATTCGTGTTTTAAATTTCGAGTCGTGTTCTTTTATCGTGTTAAAAGCCCATCTTAATACTTTAGTTTTGCCTTGTTCTTGTTCGCCATTTTTATTTGCTTAGTTCTTTTTTTTCTTGTTAAATTCTATTTTCGAAAACATTTTGGGTTTTAGTCCAGGGATCTTCAATCCCACGGTTTTCCCCAATAAAGATTTAAAAACAATTTAAATTCGTTCTTTTATTTCGCAATTGGTTTAATAACCCTTAAAATTAGTTTTGGAATTTTTCTCTTATTTCGATTTTCAAAAAAAATTCCTGGCGCCCATTTTCTTTTGCACCCCACTGTGCATAAAGAACATTATTTGTTTTTAATAAATTGATCGATTTCATAAGTCGATCAATTTAATAAAATCATAATCATAAATTCTTCCACTAAGCCGAATCCAACCCAGCTGAGCAGCCGCGGTGACAGCTTCCTTAACGAGCTGTGTTGTTGCATTTTTTTCGCATTTCCTTTTGTGTCGCGTTCGTACTTGCTCCAGTGCAAGTTAGTTGTTTGATTTATTTCGTGCGTCGCGTTGTGTTATAAACACAAAATATTTTCTTATATTCAATTAATAATTACAATCGCGTCTATTCGTTTTGATTTAATATAAAATTATAAAACATAATTCCCTTCGTGTCGCGAAGAAAAAGTGCAACAAATTGGAGCCCAACGTGTGGGGCCAGAACAGTGCAGTGGAAGAATTGTGGTGGTGTTTTTGTTTTGTTTATTTTTTTTTCTCGTTTTATGGAATATTAATTCAATTGCTTTCTTGTAGGTTTATTAGTTCGAGTTTCGAGAGGAGAATTCCTAATTAAAAACACAGAGTGCAGTCAGTGGCAAGGAGTGGAAAAAAAAACTATAAAAAATTGAAGTCACCGCAAGTAACATTTTTTGTGTGTCGTGTAAACTTGTTTATTTTCTATTTGCTTTTTTTTCGTGGTGTTCATTGTTTTCGTATAGTTTTATCTTGTATTTATTAAATTCAGTTTTTTTTTTTATAATCTGAGTAGGCCATTTTGTGTTTTTCTCCTTAGTATAAATGTGTTGCTGAGTTTCCTTTTAGCAACATTGAGTTTAAATTAGTTTTGAGTCAAAGTTTTGATTCGAGTTTTTTTCAAAGAGTTGTAAGTTGTTCTTTTTAATTGAGTGCTTTTCTAATTAACTTTCTTTGAGTTCAATTTTGGTGTGACCATAGGGTGTTTATTTTTCTTTCAATTTTTTTTGTTTGCGTTTTAAAATATTTTACTCGGGATAATTTCTTTTTTTTCTGATTATTTTAAAGTAAAAGTAATTTTTAAAGATTTTTCTGGTTTATAACTATTTTCTGTTAAATATTTTAAATTTTTAATTCGTTCTCATTCGGTTAATTTTGTTTACTTTTAATTTCTTAAATATGAATATAGGGCGTTTAGCGCAGGAAGAACTGGCCTATGAGATGAAGGTCAGGGGCTTGAAAGTAGGCACCGTGGAAGAGATGCGCAAGGCATTACGCTCATCGAGATTACTCGTTAAGAGGAACTCGATGGGAAATAGTTTAGAGTATCCGTTTACATACGAAGAGGATAGGGATGCCATAAAAAGTAAAATTGAGGAGATTAGGGGTCTGCTTAAGGTGCCTCCGAAGAATCCAAAATCTTCGGAGTACATTAAGATTGTGACAAAAATTGAATGGTGTATAGGCAGGCTAGCTAGGACGCCGTGTGAGGCAGAAGAAGAAGAAGATGAGGTTAGCTCTCTTCGTAATACAGTTTTGTGTTTGTTAGGAGATCTCACTGGTGATAGTGAGAATAGTGATAGGGAAGAAGAAGTGGAGAGGGAAAAGACTCCAGTTAAAATGCTTCAAGTTCCGGTTGGTCAGTCAGTTAGTGTTCAGTCGACTCCAGGTCTGGCTGGAGGGTCAACTACAGAACCAGGGCGTGGTGGTAGTAACTCTGCAGCCAGTGGAAAAGCCGATAGGGTCCAATCTGGACATAGGGAGGATAGGGGTGACGTTCCTGTTGAACAAATGGTCGTTCAACAGAAATGCACCGAACGTGTAGGGAAGTGGGGGGTTAAATTTACTGGGGACTCGGACGGAGCCTCAGTAAATTCGTTTTTAGAGAGGGTGGAGGAACTCCGTTTGGCAAACGATGTGCCAGAGTCCCACCTCTTCAAGTCAGCGTCGGAACTTTTATCGGGTAGGGCCCTTATGTGGTATAGGACGGTTAGGGAAGACTTTGCTGAGTGGCAGGAGTTTGTTAGGGAGCTTAGGGCCGAATTTCTTCCTGCGAATTATGATGATCTTCTGTTAGAAGAGATCAATCGTCGTTCGCAAGGAAGAGACGAAACTTTCGGGGCGTACTTAGCGACAATGAGGACATTGTTCCGTAGGCTATCGGAGCCACTGTCCGAAAGTAGGATGTTGGCCATTTTGAGGAAGAATGTTGAACCATTCTATCAGGTTCAAATAGCGAGTTCCAAACCAAGGACGGTTAAGGAACTTGCTATCTTAGGTAGGGAATTAGATATCCTTAAGGTAAACGTGGATAGTTTTACTCCACCAGTTAGGAACAGGAATTTGTTAGAGCCGGAGTGCGGTTATCAACCGAGGACGTCTGGACAACACCGAGTCGCGGCTGTTGCTCCTGTCCCGGAAAATCCTTTTAGGCAGGTGGTTAGGTGTTATAATTGTAACAAGGACGGGCACTTGGCCCAAAACTGTTGCGTGCAGAGGCGTTGTTTTGGTTGTGGGGCGGTAGGTGTGTATCGTAGGGATTGTCGGCGGTGTTCGGGAAATGGGGAACGGGCCCTTGTGTCAGCAGAACAAGGAGTCCGTCGGCGATAGGTCGGTCGTCTGCTGACGATCAGCGGGTGAACCCAGTTCACCTAAGTTTCACGCTAGCGGCAAATGGTAGGGACACTAGACCATATTTAGGAGTTAGGGTTTATGGAATCAAGTTTTTGGGGTTGCTTGATTCTGGGGCTTCTAGGACTATTGTAGGAGGGGACGGGTGGAAAATTTTGAAGGAGTTAGGCCTTAAATTAGGAAAGAGTAGTGTTGGGTCAGTAGCTCTAGCAGATGGGGCGGGTGTAGGTGTAGCAGGGTCTGTTTCCCTACCAGTGGAGGTGGAGAACAAATCCTTTTTGATAGAATGTCTGGTCATTCCGAACCTTCCACACCAGTTGATCCTAGGTGCCGATTTTTGGGCACTATCGGGCATAGTCCCGGATTTGAGATCTGGTGTTTGGAATTTTTCGAGCCAAGAGATGGTGGCCTCGTTGACAGACATGGTTGCGATTAGGGAGAAATCGGATCTGAACGATTTCGAAAATAGGAAATTAGAGTTAGTTTTAGAGGAACTTTTTAAGTCAATGACCGAAGGGTTAGGGTGCACCAACTTAGTGGAGCACAAGATTAGGACGTCCGCAGAACCGATTAAGCAACGATATTACCCTGTTTCGCCCGCGATTCAGAAGCATATCGATCAAGAGCTCCAGGAGATGTTGGAAGCTGGAGTGATCGAGAAGTCGAAGAGTCCGTGGGCATCGCCGATTCTTCTCGTCAAGAAGAAAGACGGTAGTTATCGGTTCTGTGTAGACTATAGGAAATTAAACGAGGTTACTGATAGGGATGCTTATCCACTTCCTTTTATTTCCGCGATTTTGGACAAGCTTCGAAACGCGAAGTACTTGTCCTCTTTAGACATTAAGTCTGCCTATTGGCAGATTCCAATGGAAGAGGAATCGCGAAAGTACACAGCCTTTACCGTGCCAGGGCGGGGTCTCTTTCAATTTTGTAGGATGCCATTCGGGCTCCATAATTCACCAGCGACATGGCAAAGGTTTATTGACGACGTTTTAGGTCCCGACTTAGAACCGTTCGTCTTTGTGTACTTGGATGACATTATCATCGTCACCGATTCCTTTGAGAAACACCTAGAAATTCTCAAAGAAGTTTTTAAAAGGTTAGGAGCTGCGGGTTTAAAAGTAGGTAGGGAAAAATGTCATTTCTGTAGGCCTTCTTTGAAATTTCTAGGTTACGTAGTTGATAGGAACGGGCTTCATGTTGACCCGGAAAAAGTGGAAAGCATGATGAGGATTCCTCCACCGAAAAACGTGAAGGAAATTAGGAGTTTTGTAGGGACTATTTCTTGGTATCGACGATTCGTGCCAAATTTTGCTATTTTAGTTAGGCCCCTTACCGATCTTTTGAAGAAAGGTAAGAAATTTGAGTGGACCCAGGAGTGTGAGGAGTGTTTTAGAAAAGCCAAAGAGTGTTTGGTTACGGCACCGATTCTGACATGTCCGGATTTTTCAAGGCCGTTTGTTGTACAAACAGATGCCTCGGACTATGGTATCGGAGCCGTACTTTCGCAGGAGTTTGAGGATGGCGAAAAAGCCATATGCTATTTGAGTCGGTCATTGAATAGGAATGAAAGGAACTACTCTACGACCGAAAAGGAATGTTTAGCCGTCCTTTGGGCGATTGAGAAGTTGCGGCCGTATCTCGAAGGTGTTCGATTTACAGTCGTAACTGATCATCACTCACTGGTCTGGCTCAGCAACCTTAAGGATCCGCAGGGTAGATTAGCTCGTTGGGCCATTCGGCTCCAACAATTCGATTTCAAAATCATCCACCGAAAGGGCAAAGAACATGTCGTTCCCGATATGTTGTCGCGAGGAGTCCCAGAAGTAGCTGGTGTCTCCGATGCGGATTCGGACCCTTGGGTGATTAAAATGAAATCACAGGTAGAAAAGAGCCCGTTAGATTACCCATCTTGGCGAGTTGAGAATGGGCGGCTCTATAAACACGTTAGGTTGAACCATATTGTCGTTCATAATAGTGGTGAGGAGTGGAAGCTAGTGTTAGGGAAAGGAGATAGGGCGAAAGTTCTTAACGAGTGCCATGATGCTCCACTTGCAGGACACATGGGCGTTAAGAAGACTTTCGCTAGAGTAGCAGAAAAATATTACTGGCCCAAAATGAGAGGGGATATTACCAAATATGTTAGGAGTTGCAAGACTTGCCAAAGCGTGAAGCCGGTGAACGAGAAACCAGCTGGTCTAATGACTGAGAGGGTGGGGAATTCCCAACCATGGGAAATGATTTGTGTGGACCTGGTGGGTCCATTGCCGAAGTCGTCGCGCGGGTTTATCTATATCTTAACGGTCGTCGATTATTTTACTAAATTTCCCCTGTTGTTCGCGTTACGGTCCGCTACGGCTAAAGCGGTTTGTCGGGAATTGGAAGAAAACGTTTTTCTTCTTTTCGGTGTTCCAAAGTGGATCGTCTGTGACAACGGTCCCCAATTCCGTAGTAAGGAATTGAAAACGCTAAGCGAAGCGTACGGGTCACAACTTCGTTACACCGCGAATTATCATCCGCAGGCGAATCCTGCGGAACGGATAAATCAAATCATTAAGACTACGCTCCGGGCGTATGTCTCCGAGAATCAGCGGAGTTGGGACTCGCAACTGGCGAAAGTAGCCTGTGCGATCCGAACTTCGCAACATGAAGTTTTAGGTGTGTCGCCATACTTCGCGAACTTCGGTAGAAACATGACTACGAGCGGCCATGATGTAGGGCTTCGAGATAGTAGTTTTGATCATGATAGGGACCAAGATAGAGGGGAAATTGATAGGCAGTTTCGGAAACTGAGAGGAGATATTGCTAGGAAGTTGGAAGCAGCGGGAAAGAAGGCTGCCAAGACTTATAATTTGCGTAGGAGAGACACGCAGTATCACCCGGGTGATCTCGTGTGGCGTAGGAACTTTGCGCTGTCCGATGCAGCTAATTACTTCGCGGCGAAGTTGGCGACCAAATTCGTGGGACCATTTACGGTCAGTAAGAGGATGTCACCGTGGACATACCTGCTTTTAGATGAAAAAGGGAAAGACCGGGGAACGTGGCACGTGAAGGATTTGAAGCCTTACGTTTGAGGCCAAGTCCCTTAGATTTTGCGTTTGTTTATTTTTGTTGTTTTTATTGGTTTTTTTTTGTACGATGTAAAGTCCATTATTATATCCATCTTACGTACCATACTAATTACTTTTTTTTCTTTTCTCGTGTTATGATGTTCATCCTATGTTGTGTTGTCTACCCCCTGGCCGAGCCTTAAGAAATGGTTTACTTTTCTCGAAAAGTAAGCACATTTCTTGGGAGGTAAGGGTGGGATTTGTTACGGTAAATTTTGCCGTAACAAAAACCATCCTTCGGCTGGTTCTTTTCTTTTTGTTGTGGCTGCAAAATATCGGCAAAGTTGAGGGCAACCGTGGTCTCATCAACCATTGGTGTACCGAGCCTTTATTTTGCAAAAGCAACCCAAATAGGTGTACGAGCTACGAGGACGGGTGCGAGGGGCCGGCGAATGAGCCGAAGAAGAAGAGTCGGGCGGACTCTTACTTACATACAACAACAACAACAACATTCAAACAACAACACCAACACAACAATATAAAAACAATTATAACAACACATATTTACAAATCACACATCATACAAAATTATGCATTATACAGGATGTGTAGTGGTAGTGGTTGCTTTTCCAAATAAAAGGAAAAGGAAACCTCAACAGCTTTGAAAAATGAATTGCTCTGACCATTTTGTCGACGGCTAATAAAGAAACGTGGTCCTAATTATTTGTAAGATTTTTTTTGTAGTGTAGTATACATGCAGGAATTTACGGTTTTTATTTATTTTTTTAGCATGAACATTCGTTGTTTCATTTTTTTTTTTTTTTTACTTTTGTCCCATTAAAAGTAAAACCTAATTGGGACTATTGACCCATCATAGTGGATTAATAATCCCTAAATCGAAGCCGGCACTTATGATCCTCCATAGAAGATCCGAAGTTCCGAAAACAATTTTCGGGAATTCTGATCTCGGGACGAGTTTCCCTGCGCCAACTTTCTAATCAAAACAGAAAAACCGAAATAAGGCCCCATCACGGGCATTATTTCTAAGTTGCAATGGAAATAAGACCGCAACCCTTGTAGGGGTCTTATTTCCATGAGAAATGGAAATAAAGCCCTATGGGGCCTTATTTCGTCTGGCGTTATTTCACGTCACCGTTATCGACCAATGGAAAAATAAAAATATTGGAAAAATAACAATTTGTTTTCCTTCTCTTGATGCACTTGCACTAGCGTTGATATACTTCCCCTTTTTAACCCTTTTAAAAACACATTTTCTAGAAGTCTGTAAAGTACCTACTCCTCCGTTGCGGCGATGAACTCCTCATTCGATGGAAATTTCTGCCCGGCGAGTATTTTTTTTTAAGTTTGGAAACAAAAAGAAGTTGAACGGGGCGAGAGTACGGTGGATTGGGCAGCACTCGTAGCCAAATTCGATCAACTTTTGGCCATGACATTGTGGAACTGTTAGCCCGTGCGTTATTATGGTTGAACAACACTTTCTTCATTGCTAAGTGGGGCCGTTTTACTCTTCTTGGAGCTATTGATGTGGATAACAGCTTGTGAATCGTAGAAAAAGTTCGCCATCACTTTTCCGGCCGATGGGAAATTCTTCACCTTTTTCAGAGCACTTTTACCAGCTTAACTCTTTACTGGTTCGACTCTTCCTTTGTTTGTACCAGTAGATCCATGTTTCGTCGAATGTCACTTAACGACACTTAAAGCTCCTTCAGATTGCACGTAAACAGCATCAAACACTGCCCTGATGAAGTGGTCTCAGGGATGCGTTTATTGCTATCTCGAGTGAGCAAACGCGGCTCCCATGACCCATCCCGTCTACATTCAAAAATTTCCAATGAACCATCACGCTATCTTTTAAAATGCCTATTGTCTCAGGAATCATTCCCATCTTCAACCGCGCGGCAGGCGGTCCAATACTAGATCGTGGATTTTTGACGTTATTCTCCGTGGAAGCCATTTCTGGGGCACCTGGACGTGGCTCATCAAAAACCGTTGCGTTTGAGCGTCCCCATTGAAACTTATCTAACCAGTTGCCATAAAAAGAAAAAGAGTAGCTGAATTTGAAATAGCATCAAAGCCCTCTTTTAGTCAGCATAATCTTGTATGGGGGTAGGGGGTTAGTCAAAATCGTTACGCAAAATACGCCATAATGCGGTCGGAACGATGACCAATTCTTGAGAACCTTCGCCAAAAGTTGGAGTCAAAAGTTGAGGTCACAAACTCCGATAGATAGAATTTGTTTTATAAATTGCAGACGTTTGTTTGTGTTCTGTGAGTTTACTGATTAAGTATTGACAATGACAGTTTGATGATTAGTGAAAGGGTGCGTTCACAAATTCAATGCAAAATTGACAAATCCAATACATCATATACAGAAATAAAATACAGGAAACATGCAAATATTTACTTGCGAATAGAATTGAGGCTATTGAAACTATCTGTCAAGTGCATTTCTTCTATTATAACGTCCGCGGGTGGACGACCGACGACGTGTTGAAGGTATTTTTAATAAACCGATTCTATAGAATTTTTTTTAGGCAAGTTCATAGTTCCAATTAATATATGTACTAAGTACGAGAGGTATACATTGTTATATGTAGATATAGGTACGTTATAGACGTATTCCGGAAATTGAAATTAACTCAAGCTCCTATGCATTCGATGTTGTTGCAGAGAAGGCGCAGCGTCGCGTGGCAGCAATAAAGGATAACAAACTTATAATTAACAGAATTATCGGCTTTTGTTTCTATTTATTTCTGATACCTACAAGCGCTAACGAACGTATTTTTCAATTGAACAGAACAAACAAGGAATTTCACCAACTTTTTGTTCTGACTCCATTTATAGAAAAATGACTCTTATTGTGTGTGTTTGTTGAACACAATTCAATACACGCGAGTAATCAGAATTAATGACCAAAACGCCCATCGTCAACGCTCCCCATCTTAAGGGTCGAGTGCGTCACAAGTCGCCAACCAACCCCCACCTCTATGAAAGTGTATTACGAGTAGGTATGAGATGCGAACCCAAAGGGAAGGGAATATGACATCCTGATCAGCTCAGCTTACCTGATCCGTTTTGCTGCTTGTTGGCTGGCAATATAATCAAACTGACTATTGATATTATTGATAATGGCTTTGTTTGCCGGCTGAATGAATTAAAGTTATTATTTTTGCAAGCATAAGGATAAGAATAAGGAGCTGGGCAGGACACCGATGGCATTGGACATCGTCTTGTCACACCCTCATTTGTGTTCACGATATGATGAAGGACACGACAAAAAAAAAAAAAACAAGAACAACAACTCCCTGTCATCTTTAAGTGGTGGATTAATAAAGGGAAAATGAAGACGACCGACGACGACGATGACGACGAAAAGGCGACGAAGGACTTATAGTATATAGTATTGATTGCACAACTGTGTTCTAATGGTGGCTATGTTTTTGCTATTTCTATGGCCAAGTCGTCGCTCAGTCGTCGTCGGCGATGTTTGGCGTTGCTATTGGAGTCTTGTTACCTTCGATCCGACCCACTGGCCAGCAGTGGATGGCAACGCAAGACACAGCGAGGCCAGTGCAGGTATGGGCTAGCGAGGGATGGATGACGGACGGACGTGGACGTGTATACCTTTGGAGCGTTATCATTATTGTGTTTATTATTTCGATTAATTCGATGAAGCCGCCCCCACATGATGGCTCATTCAATCGTCCCCCGATACCCCGACCCAGACCGTTCGTATTATGCTCGTATGTCGCAAATTTGACACATGAATCTAAACATGCTATAACACTTTTTGTTGAAAGTGGAATGCGGGCCCTTATTCATGTGGCGTATAATGATGTGCTGATGGGCGCTCTGCTGGGTTGTTGCTGAGTTAAGTTCTTTGTTATTTTCGTCGTTGTCAGCTTGAATGTTATGTTTTTTCTTTTTGTATATTTATTTATATTTTTTTTTCTTTTTTGCTCTCCAATGGCTTTCAATGTGTTTACTTAGTTAGCCTATTGAAAAGGAAATGATGGGCGTAATGGCACTCGATGAATAACACACTAACGAGATATAATTTCGGATCAAATAACATTGTTTTGCATTTGATTTTTTTTTTTTTGTTCTTTTGTGGTGTTTTACGGAGCCATGAGTTTAGTTGCAGGATTATGGGGATGGCTTTCATTGGGAGCGAATATGTGAAAATTCTAAAAAATCAAAGAACTTTTCTTTCAAGAATTAGAAATTAATTTTGTTCAATGGAAAACGTGGACTTGTGTGAGATTTTTCTATTTATTTGCAACCAGCGGGGTTTCTTGTTTAGAAGTAACGAGGGACTCATGACCGCCGCCGCATGTTCCCAGCCATTCCCAAAAAACAATCTGTCGTGTGATGATGAGAGTGGAAAGCTGAAAAGAGAAATGGATAATGCAAATTTTCAAATTCTGCAAGAGAAGAGTGTATAGGTAGACTTTCTTAGATAGTTTTTGGGACCTTTTTGTTTAATTTTTTTTTTCGAAAATGAGGCTGGCAACAACCTCTCGGTGAGCGACGGACTTGATTGACCGTCATTTTTTCTGATATTGAAAACATTGATTTCGAAGGGCTCTGGTGCCGTGCGACCTACTACAAGCGATATTTTAGAACCCAATTATGAAATGGTGTTAAAAAAATTCTACAATATCTGTCGTATTCCTATAAACCTATGTACACAAAAAATATTTTTAAATTGAAAATTTTGTAAAGAAATCTTCACCGCATTATGAATTAAAAAAGTCATTTAAAACATAAAAAAACACAGTTTATTACTCACATTACAGTGATTATCTTATTTTAAATTTTTTAGTATGACAAATTTTAACCTAAATTTTTGATAAGAAACATAATAGGATTTTTTTCTCTATTTATTTAAAAATGAATGTATGTAGGTTATATGTATGTTTGTATGCCCGCTAAGGACTCCCAATCGACCCAACAGATTTTTGGTAAATACTGTTGAGTTCAGGTATGGTTC
Organism: Sphaerophoria taeniata; assembly: GCA_943590905.1. NCBI lineage: Eukaryota > Metazoa > Arthropoda > Insecta > Diptera > Syrphidae > Sphaerophoria > Sphaerophoria taeniata. The sequence goes on from OX016540.1 coordinate 50,187,884, forward strand.
CTGTGAAAAAAAAAACATTTCTGAAGAGTGGGAAAACTGGAAAAACCAACAAAAGTTTTTTTTTTCAGGCCGAGGTATTACTCATCGGATGTCCAGGGTGTTACTTAAGGAAAGCAAATACACCCGAGTTAAGAAGATTGGAACTCTTCCAATTAAGTAGGATCACGTCTCTGCAAGAGTATTCGCTGTACGACCAAACTCTAGTATTTCAATCTTAAGATTATCAATGACCTTCACGGCTTATTTATGTGCGTGAAACTTTAAATACTTCTTATGAAGCAATCTATTTATTGTGTTTTATTTGTATTAACTTTATTGGTCTGCTGGACCAATTTTCATGGTTTTTCATTCGTTGGATTTGTCTCCGCTCCGAATAGCGGAATACATCTTAAAAACAATGAAAACATATCCGCGGTCGCGGTCATAGGTTAGGTTAGGTTAGGTTGTAGTGGCTGTCTAGTTGTTGTTGACACACTTAGACCTCAAGGATCCGTTGTGATACCACAAAATACTCATGGGAGAGTAATGAACTTAAACAAACCAATTCGTGCTTTTAATGAAGTTAGAGAGACATTTTGTGTCGATCGTTGCCAGTTCGCTGGTATTATCGAAGAAGGGATTACCGAGAAAGTTATTCCTTCTAATGGAGAGTGCTGGACATGTACATAGAAGGTGTTGGACTGTTTCCTCTTCCTCCTCGTCCATGCAGCTTCTACAGAAGTCATTTGTGTAGACCCCCAGCCTCAGAGCATGCCTACCTATGAGGCAGTGTCCTGTTATTACTCCAATTGTAGAGCTTATATTTTGTCTGCTCAGGGATATCAAGCCTTTTGACCGTTTTAAGTCTATGCTTGGCCATATTTGCTTGGTTGCTAGGCAGGTGGTACCCTGTGACTATCTAGCATTGGTTGATTCTAGAGCATATTGTTTGAGAAGATATTTGCATGTAGCGAGTGGTATTCCTATGTTGTGTTTTTGTCTAACATTGGGCAGAAGTGTTCCGTTTTTGGCGAGCTCGTCGGCTTTGCAATTTCCCGGAATGTCTCTGTGGCCCGGCACCCAAATGAGGTGAATATTAAACTGTTCCGTCATCTCATTCAGAGATGATCGACAATCGTGGACTATTTGAGAGTTTATGGAGACAGACGCGAGAGATTTGAGAGCGGCTTGGCTGTCCGAGAAGATTCGTATATCCTTGCAAGATATAACGTTTTCTTTGAGCCAGGATAGTGCCTCTTTAATCGCCATTACTTCTGCCTGGAATACACTACATTGATTGGGAAGTCTGTATGATAGACTGAGATTCAGTTGTTCCGAATAGATACCACTTCCAACTCCGCAGTCGGTCTTTGAACCGTCTGTATAGAAGTGTACCGCGTTGTCCTCCAGGGGTCTTTCTTCTTCCCAGGAGGATCTTGAAGGGATGGAGACATGGAAGTTTTTACCGAATACCATTTTTGGGGTGGTATAGTCTAAGCGATCTGGGATAGATCTGAAATTGTCTAGAATAGTAGTATGACCAGTATTGTTACTGTTCCATTGAGAGGTGGCTCTAAGCCTCACACATGTGTTGGCTGCTACCATTTTGGAGAAGATGTCGAGAGGTGTTAGGTTTAAAAGCACTTCCAGGGCTGCGGTTGGTGTTGAGCGAAGTGCTCCTGTGATGCACATACCTGCTGACCGCTGAACTTTGATGAGCTTATTTAGATTTACCATCTTGTCCAGTGCGGTCCACCATACGACAACTCCATAAATGAGTATCGGTCTGATTACCGAAGTGTATAGCCAGTGGGTTATTTTTGGGGAGAAGCCCCATTTTGATCCTATGGCCTTTTTACAAGTAAAAAGCGCTACGGTAACCTTTTTTACTCTTTCATCAATATTTGCTTTCCAATTTAGTTTTTTGTCTAAAATGAGGCCTAAATATTTAGCTTGGTCGGAAAAGCTTAATGGTATTCCTTTAATCTTGGGTGGGCTAAACTGAGGAATTTTGTACCTTCTCGAAAAGAGTACTAGTTCTGTTTTATGTGGATTGACGTCCAAGCCACATTGATTAGCCCAATTTGTTAGCCTATTTAAGGCATTTTGAGGAGTTCCGAGAGAGCTTGGGGATGTTTCCCAGATACAGATATTGCAACATCGTCAGCATAGGCAATCACCCTGAAACCCTCTGCTTCCAATGATGTTAGTAGGTCGTTTACTACCATGTTCCATAAGAGAGGCGAAAGGACCCCACCTTGGGGGGTACCCCGATTCACCGATCTGGTGGTAGTAAAACTTCTCATGCTAGAAGTTATTGTCCTGCTTTTGAGCATGAGACTTATAAGATCTATGAGTGGTTTCTCTAATTTCAGCTTGTCCATTGCTGTTGTGATCGCCTGATAACTGACGTTGTTGAAGGCTCCTTCAATATCTAGGAAAGCTACTAGGTTATGGTCGCGGTCATAAACGACAAACAAAATTTATACTTTTCAAATCAAAACAGCAAAATATATCAAACCGACGCACAGTGGGACGACCCATAGTAAAAAATAAAAAATACAACTATTTTAGCGGTACTTTATATTGATTGGTAAGTCATCCCAAATATATAGAAGCTCGAAATGCAATAAATTTTTTTAATTTTATTTATTGGTCCGCAAGCTATAGCCACGTGAACATTACCTTTTTTCCGCATTTAATATAAAGAGTTTTAAGGTGATTTTTTGTGACATATTCAATTGTTGTGCAAATATATTCCGCGTGTGAAAATAAAATTAATAATGGAGAATATTAATAGTGAAGGTATTTAAATTTAAGAAAATTTTGTAAGAAATAGATTTTTTTCGTGTTTTTTTTTTGTAGTAGCGATTTTTGCTGTGTTAGTGTGGTACAAGAAAAAAACACGAATGTCAAATTTCAAGTAGAGTTTTCAAAAAATGGTCAAAAACGGGTCTTGAGATCTTTTTTGTTTCATAATAAGCAATGTGTCAGCTAACTAAATCACGAAAAAAATCTTGCGCAAGTTTGCGCTTTTTAAAGAAATTGACATTTTTAGGTTCGACCGTATTCATCAAGCATGGTGACTTATTAGCAACATGGATGGATAGTGCACATTCCAGGAAAGTTTTCAACGTTGCTAACAAAATTCAGCAGTTACTTGGCTTGGAAAGGTTGAATGAAGGAGAAAACGAAGTTTTACAAGAAATTTCGAGGCTTTTTTGTGTTAATTTAAAGCAAAAATGGCAGTGTTGGCAAAGAAACAAATTCAGGTTTATGGAAGTTCACCAACGGTAGCTTAACCTTAATTTATCCTTACCAGACGTGTTTATAAATTCCGTAAGTAATAATATAATACTAACTTTTATGCGAAATTCTTAAAATAATTAAGTAAAGTCCCTCCTAATAAACCTTTGCTGTTTCCGAGTTCACTTGAAAAATCGTTCAAAATTCTAAAACAAACCCTTTTTTCTGTTTCGTGTGACAATTCACCTAGAACAAGCAAAGGAAGACCTCTTAAACGTTTTAAAGACAGTCAACAAACCAAAAGTTATCGAAAAGTGACCCAAATATAGATCACTATTTGGTAAACAATAACGAAGATCCAGGATTTCTAAGTAATATGAATTACTCATCGGAAAGTGAAATTGATTAATTTTTCTTAGTCTTTATTATTAGAATTATTTATTTTGATATCAAAATCATGTAATGTATACAAAAAACATAAACAGAAAATCATAAATAAAAAAATATAAAATATAAACAAGTTCGCTGCTCAACTCTTTTGAATAAAAAATCCTGAATTCATAAGTTTTAGTGAATCAATTTTCTTTTTTTTAGGTTACAATCATAGATATGAGTACTAAAATACTATTTACCACTGTGCGACGTTTGAACATTTCGTCAAATATTTTTTTATTCATCTAAAAAATAAAAAAAATGTCAGTGCAGAAAATATACATAGGTACATTATATTCGTCAAATATTGTTTTCCTAAAAAAAAACGTACACTTGAGATTTTTTTACGTCGATATTTTTTTTCCTTTTTTATTTGTTGATTTGTTGCTTTTGGGATATGGCGTGGGAAGCGGGTAGTGGAGTAGCGGGAAAGCAGGTAGCGGGTAGCGCATAGCGTGGTGACGGGTAGTGGGAGTGAGTAGAGGGTAGCGTGGTACAGGGGTAGCGGTTAGTGTGTTGAAGTAGATGGTAGCGGGAAGCGGGTAGTGGAGAAGCGAGTAGCGGGTAACGGGGTACAGGTTTAGGTGGTAGTAGATAGCTCTGGAGGGAAGGAGGGTAGGAGGGTAGCGGGTAGTGTGGTAGCAGGGTAAAAAAGTTAAGTTCATTTTTTTGTATCGATTAAGGCAGTACGAAGACTGCAGGGTTGCACGCGTCATTGATGCACATGTTCCACTGTTGGTCATTTCATTTTCTAATAAGTTCAGGGTTTGACATGCACCGCGGAAAGTGGAATGTGTGACGCCGTCAACTATTTTGAATTGCTGAAAAGATCTATAGTCTAAGAGCCGCTGAAGGCCGACCTTCACCGAAATGTTAACCGGCTGAAACTTTTTTTTAAGAAATTTAGTTTGAAAACATATATGAATATGATAGCTTGCCTAACGAAAAGTGTGCCAGGCTATATTAAATTTGACTTTATATTTTAATCAATAACTAACTCCTCCTTCACCCATATGTTAAAACAAAACGTTGTGCCACATAGCCATATGTGTAAGTAGGCTTGAGACAAGAAAAAATTGTATGGGAGAGGGGGGCCTATTCCCCCCGTTTAGCCAGGAGGGGCAGTTTTCTGAAAAATTGGCTTATTTTTTAAAAAAATATTAAAAACCAACGGCTTCATCTACAACAACGTGTTATACCTTTCTGCAAAGCCAAAAACTTAGGCTTTCATTTTGTATTTAAATTTAATTGTTTTAAATAATAGTTTTAGAAAAATTAATTTTCAAACTTAAAATTTTGAAAAAAAAAATTTCTTAAATTTCGAACTAATTTTTTCAAAATTTTATGTTATTAAGTACTAATTTTAATTTCAGCATTCAATGCTGTTTTTAATTTTTAGTCGAACACAGTAAACCGGATTGAAAAATACCTTGCCATTGTCGAGAAATAAAGAAAAAACCAAAATCTGTGATAGGGGTGATTATTTTTTTTTTTTCAATTCTATTTCATTTTATTATTTCTTTTACATAAGTCGTTATATGACCAAAAATTAAGGCAAAAAATACTGCAATGTCCCAATGGCAGTAAGAATTTTTGGTCTTTTGTAAAAAATATAAAGAATTTTTCTTCTTCGGTTCCTACGCTCGCGCTCGTTGACAATAAAAAAAACTCCAATTGTTAGCTCTCTCGCGAAAGCTGCTAGAGAGTGTCATGATTCCCCAGTTCTTGAATGCGTCAATGATTCCATGGGAAAAATCTTCTTTCGCACTCGTGCTGTGGCGAGAGTCCTAAAGGTTCTCAACATACATTAATCTGCTGGTCCGGATGGTATCCCTGCTATTAATCTAAAGAGGTGTTCTTCCCCGCTGGCGAAACCCTTGCGTAAGCTTTTCCATATATCCTTCTTATGGACTCGTTCCGTACAATTGGAAAACAGCGGCCAATTCCAAAAAAAGGCGAATCTTCTTCTCCCTCCTATTATCGTCCGATTTCACTTACGTCGCCGATAAACTATCAACTCAAGAAATATCTCGAAGAACGAAAGCTTCTTAATGACCGGCAGTACAGTAACAGGTCCGCTGATGATCTGATGGTTTATCTCACCAAACAGTGGAAGAAATCTTTCGATATCGGTGAATCCCTTCTTTGTTGGATTAGAAACTTGCTTTCGAACCGTTCACTACAAGTTGTATTGGACGGAATCAAGTCTAAAACCCACAATATAAATACTGGTATACCCCAGGGCTCCGTTTTGTCTCCGACCCTCTTTCTCATTTTTATAAATGATCTCTTGTCAGTAACTTCTAATCCAATCAATTGTTTCGCTGACGATGCGACAGTACCTTTAGCTTTTCTTATTAATTTCCAGACTCACATCCCTCCTCTTCGGATGTGGAACTGCAACGGCAAAATATGACAAGCTCATTAAACACTGACTTCAACAGCATTGTACAATGGAGATTACAAAATCGCGTAGAATTTAATGCTTCGAAAACTCAATGCTGTCTTGTATCGTTAAAGCCGGATATACCTCCCCTGCCACTGTCCATGAGTGGCACTTTCATCAATGAGACCGAACATCTCGAGATTCTCGGTATTATTATTTTTATTTTGCCGCAAAATGTTTGGGTTTCTGAAGACAGTGCAATAAATTTTTCTCCCCGTCTGATCTGGCCCTTATTTTTAAGACTTATATCCGTCCAACGCTTGAGTACAATTCCCATCTTTGGGCTGGTGCTCCAGTTACATATTTAAGCCTCTTGGACGGTTAGCAAAAAAGAGCCCTAAGAGTGATTGGTGACAGATGACAGTGACATAACCAACTCATTCACCTCGTTAGACCACCACTGTCGCGTCGTAACGTGTCGTGTCTCTATCGTTACTTTTACGGTAAGTGCTCAAGTCAAATAGCCAGTTGCATTCCTCCCCTTAAACAATTCGCCCGTAATACTCGCGCTTCTAGGAATGGCCATCAGTTTACCCTTGAGTCCAACTTCGGACGTACTCTCAAGTATAGAGAATCGTTCTTTAGCCGTACTCCAAGAATGTAGAACTCTCTTCCACACTCTGACTTTCCAATTCAATGCAGTGTTAAGGTATTTAAGACCAATGTACACCAGCAGTCCGGCACCTCCTCTCCAACCCCTTTCCATTAATAAAGGGTAATAGATAGGTACACTCAAAAATTATTTTTAAACTTTCCATCAAACATTGTTTCGTGAACAAATGTATTGGCTTCGGCGAATTGAAAAAATGTGATAAATTTGATAAATATATTTCCTTTTTTAGAAAAATTTGAAAAAAATTATCATTTATTTTAACCCCCCCTGAAACAAAATCCTAGCTACGGCTATGGGACCAGGCACTGCAAAGCGTGGCAGGGTACAGCTAGTTATTAATAAAACTAAAATTACAAAGTTTACATGTAGCTGGTAATAAATGATAACAATATTAGATAAATAATAATTAATAAATTAGTGACATTTTACGTTCTTTTTACAAAACAGAGTTAAATGTAACATTATAAAAATTAAACACCTTCAGTGAATAACAAAAATAAGTGTAAAGGACGAACTTATATACATTTGTTATGATTTCAAATTATTATTCATAAATTTAACATTTTTTTTCTTTATTATTATTATTAACTCCAAAGAAAGAGACTAGAAAATATAAGCCATTTAAAAACCTTAATATGAAACGCAAAATATTAATGATGCTGTATTTTTAAATAAGCCGTTGCAGACATAATGGATTAATAATTAAACAATAAATGGCAAAAAAAACTTTAATTTGAACGTGATTAAATTCAAAAAGCCATTTCTTCACATTTTTGAAGAAAAAATGTAACGATCTAATGCATCGTATATCGGCAGGAAGCTTATAAGCAGTTTAAATGCGACAACAGAATAAGAGTTCCTGAAATCTGAAGTTCGAAAAGAAGGCATACAAACGATAGAACTAGAGACACTACGTATGTAGATTCATAGATTGGGCTTTGTTAGTAGCTACTTTTTAAAAACAAAATTTTCAAAACTTTAAAATAGAAAAGATGTTTTATAGGCAAAATGTTTATTTTTTTTTTTGTAAGTTCAAATGAATGAACACAGCGGTTGCTCTTGTAAATCTTTCTTATTACGTACTTTTGCAAGACAGAAAGAAGCCGAATTTTAGAACTTAACCTATACTCTAGGTTAGAGTAAAAAATTCCAAAATACACCATACGTAACGTTTTACTATTTACGAATTTTTCAACGTGATACATGGCACGAAGAGACGATTGAAGATGTTGTTTCAGTTTGGAAATGTGGTAAGACCAGCTCATGTTTTGATCAAGAAGAATACCGAGGTATCTAAATTGATTAACGACATCATTCTTGAAGTAAGATGAATTGCAATCATGCTTAGAATTGAACCAAAGTTTTGAGCTTGCACGGTCGCAAATACAAGTGAGGTCGCAATCGCAATGTCATTCAATAAGGAACATGAAAAATTATATCCAGATCAGGGAATTCAAGGGAACTCAAACTAAAGTACATAAGAAAAATTGTGGAAAAAAAAAAACAAAACAAGAAATGTTTGTTGTTGTTTAAGTGGAATTTTACAATAAAAAATTGTTTTTATTTAAATAAAAACAATTTTATAAAGTACATAAGTTTAGTTTTATTACTGGTAGTTATTTATGTCAGAAAAACCATTAACGTAAAATGTTAACATCATTGTTAATATCAGTAATTAAATTTAAAGGGTTTGCTGAGACATAAGCAATACCCAAATTGTTGCGAAACTACCAACAGAGACAAGGAAAAGGAACTGAATGATTTCATCGAAACATCCAGAACAAGAAGAGAGAGAAGACGATAGATGATGAAGAGAGAAATAGAAAGAGATTTTTGATTTGTATTGCATTCGTATTTTAAACATTGAAGAAGACAGACTTAATTTTTTAGTTTATTGATTGATTTGATTTGATGTTATTTAAAGTTAAATAAAGAGAAATACTTAAAAAAGAGTCGTAAATTAATTTTGAACGAAAGATTTTAACATTCTAAAAAATTAATTAAATTTCTTTGCTTGAAAACGAAAACAGAAAAAGCATGTTCCACACACCGACGAATAGCGCCATTTTGAGAGAGAGATGTCCCGTCTGCAACAAAGCGTATACCGAAAAGGACATGGTGGAGTGTACAAATTGTTCAAAATGGACACATTACCCTTGTGCAGGAGTAAATGATGAAGTTGTCAACGATGAGTTCTGGAGATGTATAAATTGCAAGGAACTTCCACAGCAAACATCAAGCCAACCGACTGTTGGAACTAAAATCACCCCAAATGCAGAAACAACCAAGACGGTAGCCACCGAATTGAAGGTTGCAACCTTTTCTAAGACGCATACACACACATGCAATAAAGATGGTAGCGAATGTTCGTCCTCATCTGCGAGAACAAAGAGCAGCATTAGTAAACAATTAAAATTGATACAGGATGAACAAGACATCCTAAAGCGGCAACAAATGCTTTTACAAAAACAACAAGACCTGATGGAAAAGCTTAGCAACTGCTCCATAAATTCACGACGCTCTGTTCCTAGACAAACTGAACGAAATCACGAGAACAAAGACAATGAAAAAGACGACAACCTAGCAGGATCGTCAGAACAACTCAAAGTTAATCAAGTACCAAGACAAAAAACTATGCCGTTCACAGAATTAATTGAAGGAGAAATTTCGTCACGTCAATTAGCAGCCCGACAAGCGCTGCCCAAGAACTTGCCAATTTTTACAGGCAATCCGAGTGAATGGCCAATTTTCATAAGCAGCTATAGGCAAACTACTGCTGCCTGCGGATTTTCTGATTACGAAAATCTCATTCGTCTCCAACACAGCATTCAAGGTACAGTACGTGCGATGGTGGAGGATCAAATCCGAATCCCGAGTTGTGTCGATGACATTATAGACACATTGCAAATGTTGTTTGGAAGACCGGAGTTAGTACTCGATCAGCAAATTCAACGATTACGAAAAATGCCAGCGCCGAAAATCGAGAAATTTGAGAGTTTTGTGGGCTTCGCTATGCGTGTCAAGAACATTTGTGCTACTTTGTCTCAAGTCGGATTGGAAAATTACATTTGCAACCCCATGCTCATTAAAGAGTTGAGTTAATTCCACTCAACTTGGGTATTTTCCAGAAAATAGCCATCACGGAAAGATAAGATGAATGCACATGGTACAAAATGTGTGCACGACATCTGGAAAACATAAAACCCAAAAATAGCCATCACAGAAAGATAAGATGAATGCACATGGTACAAAATGTGTGCAGGATATCTGGAGCCCATTAAAATCTCAAATTACTCTCGGATAGAAGATACAACAGACGAAGAAGCCACTTGACCAAAAAGGCGTACGTGACTTCCCGCATGTGTAGAGCAGCATCCAAGGATCAACCGAGGATTCTTCAAAAATAATTAAATCTACAAGCAGCAGAACGACTGGTGCCCTCGAACAGTTTGGACAACCTCTCGGTCTCCATTAAGTTTTTTAAAATTCTTCATTTGTACTTAATGTAATATCTGTGTGTAATCAATAAAAAAATATATTTTTTTTAAACCAAATAACAACACATAGTTAACTGGCGCCCGAGCAGGGACAGCAATATAAAAGTGATACACAAAGTGAAATCAAAAGTTGCTGAACCAGAGAAAAAAAAAATTAAAATAGATTAAATAAAAAAATCTATCACCGTTGGAATAATTATCATAAAGATAATTCAACGAAAAATCGTAGGACGTAAAGCACCTTACGTTGCGGGAACTGCAAAAGCCAAAGCATCAGGAGAAGTAGACACATAGGAAGTCGAAAATCTAAGAAGAATCCAGCAGGAGTTCAAAAAGAAGAAACCCAACAACAATCCAGAGCAACAACTACTATAGTATACAATAAAGTAAGAAAACTAACTATTATATTTTTTTTGTTTTTAAGTGAAAGTGAATTTTATATTATTATTATTATTATTATTATTTAATAATTCAGTTAAAAGTGTCAGTATGAACGCGCAACAAGTAGCCGATCTAATTACTCAGGCAGTAAGGGAGACTACTAGTAGTCTTAAAGCACAGATAGATGAACTAGCACTAAGTTTAGCTAATTTAACTTCAGGTGATTCAATAATACCATACACCGACATAGAAATAGACCCTTTAATAACAGGAGGAGAACCTTTAGATGTAGTGAAATGTCTTCCCACTTTTGACGGTAGTAATTATGTTAGTTGGAGAACTGCAGTCCAAAACTGCATGAAAATATATGAGCCAGTTAAGGGGGGGAGTAGGTACTACGCAGTCACAAACATAATAAGGAATAAAGTGATAGGAGCAGCAAACGACATTTTAACTTCACACGGAACGCCATTAAATGTTGATGCGATTATAGGTAGATTAGATATTACGTACGAAGACAAAAGGCCCATTCATATGCTACAGAGTGAACTTTCTAATTTAAGACAGGGAAAACAGTCCTTACAAGAATTTTACGATCACGTTAGTAAAACACTCACATTAATCACGAACAAAACAATAATGACCTACGGGCCACAAAAAACTGAAACAAGCTGTCTTATAAACGTAGCCAGGGATAACGCATTAAGAACATTCATACTTGGTTTAAATCAACCAATATCTCAAATAGTGTTCTCTTTAAATCCACTTGATCTTCCTAATGCACTAGCCAGGGCCCAAGAGATAGAGTCAAATATGTACCAATATAAAGATAATCAGCATTCCGCACATAGAATAACCTCCCTGCCACCAAGGTTCAACTATACGAGCCAACCCAGACAGGTAGTACCAGCTATTAATATTTCGGGTAATAGCAACATTCATAGACAAAATTTTACCCAAAATAGTCATCAAAGAATGGATATTCCAAGTAGTGGACAATTTAGAAGGCCAACTCAGCATAACGCACTGAGTCATTCCCAAAATCAAAATCGAAACACGTTTAATCATCCTCCCAGGAATTTTAATACCCAGAATCAATACAACCCCTTTAAACGAGAAAGGGCACCAAGTGATCAAATTACTACCAAAGCTCCTAGGCTACATCATCTAAATGAAAACGACGATTTTTTAGAGTAAGGCACGACCTGCCTTGTATCCAGCGAACACACACAAAGTCAGGTCGTTTATTCAATATTCTTATTGACACAGGGGCAACACATAATTATGTTAAACCAAACAATGAGATATCAACAAAACAATTAGAAGTTAGGTCTAGAGTTAATAGTGTCCATGGCACAACAATTATCGATAAATATCAAGATTTAAATATTTTAGGTGTTAAGGAAAGATTTTACGTTCTACCAGAGTTAACCGAGTACGACGCGATCATAGGAATGAAATTATTAAAGAAGGTTAATGGAATAATTAATATTGGACAGAACACGTTAGAATTCGCGACAGGCATAGTACCTCTGAAATTCGACGATAAATTTCTGAACCACATCAATATAGAAAAAAGTGAGAATAAATATGTAGTTAAGTTAAGAGAAACTCTTAGACAATATCAAGGAATATTTACCCCTCAACCCAATTATCTACCATTCAACACCCAAGTTGAATGTGACATACCCACGTCACATGATGACGCTATATGGAGCAAACAATATCCATATCCGCAAAGCGCAAACACTTTCATTAATTCTGAAATTAAAACACTACTAGAGAACGGTATAATTCGTCCTAGTAGGAGCCCATATAATAATCCAATATGGGTGGTGGACAAGAAAGGAATTAATCCAGACGGATCAAAAAAATTCCGCTTAGTTATAGATTTTAAAAAACTGAACTCTGCAACAAAAACAATTAAATATCCTATGGCAGAAACATCCATTATACTGAGTAACCTTGGCAGAGGAAAATACTTTACAACAATTGATCTTCAGAGTGGATTTCATCAAATAAAAATGAAAGAGGAAGACATTAAAAAGACCGCATTTTCTGTAAATAATGGAAAATATGAATACCTCCGAATGCCATTTGGGCTCAAAAACGCCCCTGCTATTTTTCAAGCAGCAATGGACGACATACTGAGACCATATGTTGGCAAATTCTGCCATGTCTATATTGATGATGTGATAATATTCTCAGAATCAGCTGAAGAACATTTAACACACATCGAGACAATCATCAAAGCACTAAGTGCGGCACATATGACCATAAGTAATGAAAAATCCATTTATTTTAAGGAAGAGGTTAAATTTTTAGGCTATGTTATCAGCCATAATTGTATTAAAACTGACACAGACAAGGTCAAAACAATCAACGAATATCCTGAACCGACTACAATTCGACAACTTAGAAGCTTCTTGGGTATGTCAGGTTACTACAGGAAATTCATACAGAACTATGCACATATTGCTAAACCGCTCACACAGTTCCTAAGAGGCATAGAAAATAATAAACGTAAGACTATAAACATAGAATTTACATCGGAAGCAAAGAAGGCATTTGAACAAATTAAAAAGAAACTATTAGAACAAGTCTTGTTAAACCAACCAGACTTTAGCAAAGGATTCGAACTCACTACAGACGCAAGTAACTCAGCCATAGGCGCAGTACTAAGTCAAGAGGGGAAACCAATAACGTTCATAAGCAGAACATTAAGTGAAACGGAACAAGGTTACGCCACCAACGAAAAAGAGCTTTTGGCCATAGTTTGGGCATTGAGCGACCTTAGGAATTACCTGTACGGGCATGCTGGAATTAAGATCTATACAGATCACCAGCCCCTTACATTTTCTATAAGTAATAAGAATCCCAACGCGAAACTAAAACGATGGAGAGCCTTTATAGAAGAATTCTCTCCTGAAATAATCTATAAACCGGGGAAGGAAAATGTAGTTGCCGACGCCCTAAGTCGTCAGAACTTAAATCATTTACCGAACTCAGACATAGGTACCTGTCACAGTGCAGAATCCAGTCAAGCCATAGATATCCCAAGAGTAAACAAGAAATTAAATCAATTTAAGAATCAAATTCATTTTCTGGAATCCAATATAAATAATATTAAGTCAACACAATTACACGGTAAGTTTTGGAGGCACCAAGTAGAATTCAAAGACTCGAATATAGTCAAAGATATGAAGGAAATAATCCACTCAAATGTGAATGCTATTTATTGTACAGAGGAGACATTATTTAAAATAAAAAAAGACTTACTAAGAGAATTTCCTAATAGCAAATTTATACATACTAGTCTATTAGTTAAAGATATGGAGGATAAGGAAGAACAGATTAAGATCATAAAAGAAACACATAGTAGAGCCCATAGGGAAGCATTTGAAAACTACAAACATATAACTAGAGAGTATTTTTGGCCATTAATATTACCACAAGTTCAAGAATATGTTAAATTATGCGAAAATTGCAAGCTAAATAAATATGACCGTCATCCCAAGAAACAAGAGATCGGCGAGACACCAATTCCACGGCGAGGGGGAGAACGCATCCACGCTGACATCTACTATACACACAATAAAATGTTTCTTACAGCGGTAGATAGTTTTTCAAAGTATTTAATTGCACTCGAGGTAGAAAACAAAATTCACGCAAAAGAAACACTAATAAACATCCTGCCTATTTTTGGTGCAGTTGAGACTGTTGTCACAGATAACGAAAAAACTTTTTGCTCTGAAGCAACCAAATTAGATCTCACACGATTAGGCATAAAACTATACAACACACCTGTTAACCATAGTACTACAAACGGTATGATAGAGAAAGTACACAGTACACTTACAGAACTGATAAGACTGGATACTTACGATAACCCACACCAAACAATAGAGCAGCTTATGCCACACGCAATCAAACAATATAACGAAACAATACATTCAATAACGAATGAAAAACCAAATGAAATTTTTCACAACTACGAGAAATACTCCTATATATCTGACCTTATTAAGGAAAAACAAGGTATGACACTCCACGTTAGAAACAAAGACAGACACAACAAGGTGTACAAGGAAAACGACATAGTATTCGAAAAATCCGACAGAAGACAGACAAAAGGGAAACCTATATACGTTAAGAGAAAAGTTAAACAAAATAATAAAAACACAGTAATCGACTCTAAAAATAAGGTTATACACAAGGATAACTTAAGAAGCTAATGTTTCCAGATGATTATATTAACGATACTAACAGCAATACTTTGGACAGTTACTATAGACGCAGAAGTTCATATAACAAATTACTCGTCAGAGGACTACATTCTGATAGAAGACGGAAACGTGGCAATTTATAACAGCACGGGTTAAATATATCATACTACCAACATAAGTTACTATAGGGAGGTTCTTAATACTATAGATACCAAGCACAGTACCAAAAAGCTGAAATTTAAATATAATTATGCACTCAAGTTAGTCAACCAACTCTCCATATCACGTAGTAAGAAAGCAATTAATGAAATAGGGAAGGTATGGAAGTGGATATCTGGGTCACCAGACCACGATGATCAGGTCAATATAGAAACAAAGTTGATAGAATTAATTAATTCAAATAATAAACAGTATGAAGTTAACTCGCAGATATTTAGGGCCATTAAAGAACTTTCCAACTATAAACATAAAGATAAAGAAGAACGTAGCTACTTGTTGATCGAGCATATAATCATTGAACTCATGGAAGTAATAAATACCATAAATTTAAGTAAGAATAAAATTTTGAACACTATTATCTTTAACGAAAATGAAATAAGAGAAGTTATTCAGATTGAACCTAAAGGATGTATTAGACGCTTCAGAGGTCCATGTGTTAGAAAATAAGGAAATAATTGTAATTTATGTTAAGTATCCTATTATTAAAGGAATAGGTAAACATTTTAAAACATTTAGTGTGCAAAAATCAGAAGGGAAACTAATTATACCGAGTGAAATAACACTCTTTGAAAACATTTATAATACCGATAATTGTACACAAGAATTAAATATTAAAATCTGCAAACAAGATCTTAAACCTAATTGTCTAACAGAAATTTTAAATAAAGGTACATCAAAATGTGAAATAATTTTAGAAAAGAATGAAAAAATAAGTAATATAAACCATAATCACATTGTAACTACAGGAGAAGTAATTATAAACGATAATGTATATCACGGTACACAATTGGTACAGTTCTCCGACGCTGTAATTATTAATGGTAAAGAATTTAATAATTTTTAAGTAAACTTAAATAGACATATTAAGATAAATAAAGAGTCGGAAATAAGAGTTATTGAATATCTAGAATCAAGTAATGAATTATTGAAATTTACAAATACCGATTATTTACAACCATACGTCAAAAATGTAAAAGATCACCCAATAATATGGGGACTTACAATAAATATAATAGTTGTACTTGTATCCTTTTCTATATATAAATTAATTATCTTCAAAAGCAACAACAGCAAGAATAATCAGGTCGACATAGAAATATCCTTGGCGGAAACAAAAGAAAACGTCCGAAAGAATTTAGAGGAGCTCAAACTTGAACGTTCGGGACAAACGTCTACTGGCGGAGGGAGGAGTTAATTCCACTCAACTTGGGTATTTTCCAGAAAATAGCCATCACGGAAAGATAAGATGAATGCACATGGTACAAAATGTGTGCACGACATCTGGAAAACATAAAACCCAAAAATAGCCATCACAGAAAGATAAGATGAATGCACATGGTACAAAATGTGTGCAGGATATCTGGAGCCCATTAAAATCTCAAATTACTCTCGGATAGAAGATACAACAGACGAAGAAGCCACTTGACCAAAAAGGCGTACGTGACTTCCCGCATGTGTAGAGCAGCATCCAAGGATCAACCGAGGATTCTTCAAAAATAATTAAATCTACAAGCAGCAGAACGACTGGTGCCCTCGAACAGTTTGGACAACCTCTCGGTCTCCATTAAGTTTTTTAAAATTCTTCATTTGTACTTAATGTAATATCTGTGTGTAATCAATAAAAAAATATATTTTTTTTAAACCAAATAACAACACATAGTTAACTAGTTGCAAGACAAATTACTACCAGCAATGTTAGTATCATGGGCACAACGTAAACGTTACTCAAGTGATCCGGATAGTCTGCGTACGATGTCTGAATGGTTATACGAAGTTGCCACTGATGTATGCAGCGTGACAACATCAACTTTCTGGATTCCTAAAGAGGGTGTATCCCTTCCAAAAGCTAAAAAGAATAAGGTACCACATAGTTTTTTTCAACATTCCGATGTTGATGCGTCTAACTTCATACAATCGAATACTTCCGAATCAAAAAACGCAACAGGCAATGACAATTCTTCTCAGGCAATAGTAAAGGCTCACAAAAATAATGTTCAATGCGTTGTCTGCAATGGAATCTGTAAGAACGTCAGCAATTGTGAGAAATTCATCGAGATGAATACAAAAAATCGTTTTAACGTCGTAAAAATCGAAAAATTGTGCTTTCAGTGTCTCAAAAAACACAGAAACGCCTGCCGTCTTAAATCCTTATGCAATATAGACAGTTGCGAGAAAAAACATCATCCCCTCGTACACGGTGAACCAATTATAGTTCCTACTCCAAATGAAACAGAGATGAGTCACCAAATTCCGACGACAACAGCCGCGTTTTATTATCCTCACTAACCCATATGGGTTACCCCTTGATAATAAAACGATGTGGGTTTAAAAGGTAAAAGTTTAAGCTATTTTTTTTATCCGAGACGCAACCCCCAGTAAAATTTTATTTTGCTTTTCCACAAACAACTTGTTTTTATTAATTTATTGGATTGACTCTTATCCTTTGGCATTATAAAACTGTGGCTAAGATTAGAATACGCGTAATTTGTTATGAATATGGCTGATATTAATAAATCTTTCTACAATAACTTCTTTTTTGTCTCACACTCGCCATCTATCCGCCATATTTAGAACATAGTTTTTGAGTTACAAAATAAACCCCGATAGCTATCGGGGTTTCAGATTGTTTTTGTTTTGTGTACAAAATATAAACCCATATGGGTTAGTGAGGATAATAAAACGCGGCTAACAACAGGTCCAATCACGTTCAGAATGATTCCGGTTATCCTCTCCTTTAATGGCAGAGATTTCAAGACTAATGCTTTCCTGGATGAAGGATCAACCAGCACATTAATTGGAGAAGACATTGCGAATCACCTTGGACTGATTGGTGAGTCAGAGTCTCTACTTTTGAAGTGGACAGGAAATGTAACGAGGACTGAGGAACAATCAAAAAGGGTAGAAGTATACATTTCAGGAGCATATCGCAACGCTCCATCATTCAAGTTGAAGAATGTTAGAACCGTTGAATCATTGAACTTACCAACTCAGTCCCTTGATTATAAAGAATTGTCTGATCAATATCCCCACCTAAGGCACCTACCAGTGATGTCGTACAAAGACGAAAGCCCAGGAATCCTAATCGGTTTACGTAACTGGAATGTAGCCGTTCCGTTGAAGGTGAAAGAAGGATCTGATCATGAGCCTATTGCAGTCTACTGTCGTCTTGGATGGACAATCTTTTGTAGTATGGACGTAACCACAAACAACGAAATACACGAATTCCATTTTCATTCCGAAAGTAGAGATGAAGAACTTCACGAGATGGTCAAAGAAGAACTACCCATTACTACAGGATGAGGAGAGAGCAATGGATCTACTAGAATCAACTACTTCTTACAATGGAGACCGGTACAAAACAGGACTTCTCTGGCGCAATGAAAACATCAAACTGCCGGATAGTCGACCAATGGCAATGCGACGTCTACAAAGTTTAGAAGCGAAGTTGAAGTCAGACACAGCCCTGGCGGATAACGTGAAACAGCAATTTCGTAAATATATTGACAAGGGATACATAAGAAAGCTTACAAAAGACGAAATAAAGTTATCACAAGATCGTATATGGTACCTACCGATGTTCCCAGTTCAGAACGCTAACAAACCTGGCAAGGTCCGGTTGGTGTGGGATGCTGCCGCACAAGTCAAAGGCGTGTCATTGAATACAATGTTGATGAAAGGTATTGATTTGAATTCTACACTTTACGGTATTCTTTTACGTTCTAGACAGCGCAAGATATGTATAGCAGCTGATATAAAAGAAATGTTCCACCAAGTGTTGATGACAGAAAAAGACCAGCATGTATTGAGATTCTTGTGGAGAGACTTGGACGACAGCAGGGAACCGGAAACATATGTATTACAGGTCATGCGCCTTTGGACCAACTTGTTCTCCGAGTTCAGCACAGTACATTAAGAATAAAAACGCGGAGAGGTTTAAGGACGAATTCCCTCGAGCTGTATGGTGCATCATCTACAACCACTATGTCGATGACCTGCTCGATTGTGTAGATAGCGAAGAAGAGGCAATAGTGCTGGCGACACAAGTAAGCAGAATTCATCAGAGCGCTGGGTTTGAAATATGCAACTGGAGATCAAATTCAAAAAAGGTAATGGAGGCTCTCAATCCAAACTCCACAGATGTTAACGTCAACATGCGACTGGACCGGGGACATCCTACAGAGAAGGTCTTGGGAATGTGGTGGGATCTAGTGTCCGATGATATAACATTCTCATTACGTTTTAACAAGGGGAATCAAGAAGTGTTGAGAGGTGATAGGAAACCAACCAAACGGGAAGCTTTGAGGATCTTGATGTCCATTTACGATCCTTTGGGTCTGATTGCGCACTTCCTCGTTTTCATTAAGGTTTTGCTTCAGGATGTTTGGAGGAGTTGTATTGATTGGGATGAACCTATAACAGATGAGCAGAACAAGAACTGGCTTAATTGGTTGAGATTGCTTCCCGAAGTCGAACAAGTTAAGATTCCTCGATGCTATTTAAAGGATTTATCTGGCTGGACGGATGTTAAATTGCAACTACATGTTTTTACAGATGCAAGTGAACTTGCATGCGCTTCGGTTGCATATCTCCGAATTGAAACACTCGACAACGTGGTTTGTTCAATAGTTGCAGCAAAGACGAAAGTGGCGCCAATTAAACTTCGCTCAGTCCCACGCCTAGAACTAGATGCAGCAGTGATGGGATGTAGGTTAGCCAAACAAATCCAAAAGCAACTCACCGTGCCTATATCTGAGGTCTTCTATTGGAGTGATTCCAGAACGATTCTCGGATGGATCAAAGGTGAGCCCCGTGATCATGATAAATTTATTGCATTTAGGGTAGCTGAAATACAAGATGACTCCAATACTAAGTGCTGGCGTTACGTACCATCCAAAATCAACGTTGCAGATGATGCGACCAAATGGGTACGGAAGCCAAGTTTCGATTTACATGACCGCTGGTTCCAGGGTCCCGAATTTTTGCATAAGAAAGACGCACAATGGCCGGAAGATATAACCACAACTTCGGATGAGGTAATAAATACACATTTCATCTGCGATCCTATTGTCAAGTTTGAAAGATTCTCGCGCTGGAAAAGACTCCTGAATTGTATGGCGTACGCTCTAAGGTTTATCAACAACATAAAACCCAATTCGATCAAAATCAAACGAATCTTAACTCAAGAAGAATTAAATTTGGCAGAGAACGAAATTATAAAGATGTCACAGGCAAACGCCTACTGTAAAGAAATAAATGATCTCAGTAAAGCGAAAGCAAGAGGACTGCCAACAATACTTGAAAAATCGAGTGAATTATACCATCTTTCCCCCTATTTGGACGAACTAGGAGTTCTCCGAGTGTATGGAAGACTAGATGCCGCAGTTTATCTGGAATTTGATACACGTCGCCCCATCATTCTGCCACGACGACACAAGGTTACGCAG
Organism: Sphaerophoria taeniata; assembly: GCA_943590905.1. Classification (NCBI taxonomy): domain Eukaryota; kingdom Metazoa; phylum Arthropoda; class Insecta; order Diptera; family Syrphidae; genus Sphaerophoria; species Sphaerophoria taeniata. The sequence goes on from OX016540.1 coordinate 50,208,367, forward strand.
CTCATAATTTTGCATGAACATGATATATTTCTACATCAAAACAATGAAAGCGTTCGTTAATAAGCTACGTCAAAAATATTACATACCGCGACTTCGATGCGAAATAAAGACAACTATACAGCAGTGTCAGCTCTGTAAGATTCACAAGGCCAAGCCAGTTCCACCGCAAATGGCATCACTTCCTACCGCAAGGCTCTCAACATACGTCACACCCTTTACCTACGTGGGTGTAGATTACTTCGGACCCATGACGGTGAAGATTGGTAGACGAACCGAGAAGAGGTGGGGTGTGCTGTTTACGTGCATGACGATCAGAGCCGTGCATATAGAGATAGCACATAAAATGGATTCAGACACATTTATCCTTTGCTTTACTGATTTCATAAGTAGAAGAGGTTGTCCCTCAGAGATTTTTTGTGACAGAGGAACTAATTTTATTGGCGCTGAGAGGCTGCTGCGAGAAGAATTAGAGGCCGTCGATCCGAAAAGTTTGGCTGAACATTTTGTCAGTCCAAGTCTGAAATGGAACTTTAACCCACCAGCATCACCACACATGGGTGGATCATGGGAGCGACTGGTAAAGTGCTTCAAGGAAGCCCTGTACGCCTCTTTGCCCAAAGGAACTCCATCGGACCAGCTATTACGAAGTTGTCTGGTTTCGGCTGAGAACATAATCAATTCAAGACCACTTATGTACATTCCTCTGAACAACGAGCAGGATGAAGCTTTAACACCCAAACATTTCTTGGGACTGGTTTCGGGTAACATCAAACCGATAGGAAGTTTTGAAGTCGACGGAAGGAATATGAGAGTAAACTACAAATGTTAGGAACGTTTTGCTAACCGCTATTGGAAAATATTCATCGAGAGATATCTGCCTGAATTAAGACTCCGATCCAAATGGTTTCAACCGGTATCTCCTTTGCAAGTGGGAGACTTGGTGATTGTAATTGACAAGGACTTACCAAGGAACAATTACCCAAAGGGAAGGATCATTGAAGTTCGAAAAGCAACAGACGGACAGGTTAGGAGCGCGTTAATAAAGACTGTTAATGGTATCATGGAGAGACCAGCTGTTAAGCTTGCTCGGCTGGAAGTTTTCAAAGAGTAGCAGCGACTTACAAACGATAGCAAATCGCAGTAATCGGGGGGAGTGTTGCGAAACTACCAACAGAGACAAGGAAAAGGAACTGAATGATTTCATCGAAACATCCAGAACAAGAAGAGAGAGAGAAGACGATAGATGATGAAGAGAGAAATAGAAAGAGATTTTTGATTTGTATTGCATTCGTATTTTAAACATTGAAGAAGACAGACTTAATTTTTTAGTTTATTGATTGATTTGATTTGATGTTATTTAAAGTTAAATAAAGAGAAATACTTAAAAAAGAGTCGTAAATTAATTTTGAACGAAAGATTTTAACACAAATCATCAGCAAAAGCTTTCACAAAGGACAGATCCTTGAGGATCGCCTGTATTTAGGAATTGAATCGTACTTAAACTGCCACCAATTTTTACCTTTTGCAATCTATTTTTTAGGTATGATGTAAGCCAGCTTAAGACGAGTGAGGAGAAGAGTGTGGAGCAGGTAAATATTATATGAACAAACAACAAACTCTTGAAGGTGTAGGTAAGGTATGCTCTGCAGAGCCACAATCACCGGTGTGGTGAGGGTTTTCTTAAAATCCAAAAATGGATTTTCATCAAAGTTAAGCAAATGGCAAGATTAGCTCTGAAGAAGCAAACAATAATAAATTTTGGTATGAAAATTCACCAATTGCTTTCTTCTAATGATGATCGCAATGGTGGGAATCGTCGGACTACTGAATATTTGCTTCATTCTCAATACGGAAGGGTATGAGCTAATTTTTCACTCTTACTTAATAATTTTTACATAAAAATATGTGTGCATTATATCTTAACGAAGTGTTATATTGTTTTTGTGGGCATCTAGGAAACATTTGCATGTTTGTTGCTTTTGGTGGCTGATTTTGTTGTGTGTCTGGTGGTCGTCGCAAGAAAATAGTTTGGCGGATCAGGCTTCGGATGGTGAATTATAGACCTGGAGTTATGAAAAAAAAACTGCATATCAGTAGAGAAACTATCTAGCACTTAGATTCTCGATGAAAAATGTATTTCTCAGGTAGATATTTAAATTTAAAAATAATTGTGTGATTATTTTAATTTTTTTATTTTAAGAAGGTTTTTTAATATTTGAGCAAATGAGTGCGACCTAGTCGTGCAATTTCCTTAAAGATAATTAGGATTTTCCTTAAATATTATACACGTCACATTTCGATTCGGTTTTCGTTATTCCAACAGATGCTTACAAAAATAAAGCAAAACATCAACCAAAAAATAAATAAAAACATTGTTTATTTAACTTAACTTTTTTAAATCTGTTGTTAATTAACGGTTGAGACGATTTGTGTGTTTTTCTTATAAACTGCTCTTTGTTTTCGGGATATAAATCTTTCTAGCTTATTAAACAAAATAATAGAACGTACTTTCCTGGAAGGTCTTTACGCTCGACAACACCAAAGCGTATGATAGATAGATAGATAGATAGATAAAGATTTTTATTATTTTTTCCATGAAAATTTACAAAAATTGTTTACAAAAATCAAAAAGCATGGCTTAATTGCCGTCTGTCTAGTTGACAAAACATAAATCAAATACTTATTAGGAAATAAAATTTACCCCAAAACGTGTGTACATTGTATTTTTCAAAAAAATAATTTTTTCACTTAGGTACCTATATACATACCTATCTACTATATTTACCATTGAAAAATTTAAATATTAGATATGCCTCAACACCTATTTTTTACCTCCTGCTGCCACATATAAATATTGACTTTTTCCATATTGAAGCTCTGCAACGCGCTGTCTTACTTTATTTCACATTTCGTTTTTCATGCTAAATTTAAATGCTCGAATTGTTTTTATGTTTTTCCTTTATTCAAGAATCTATTTTTTTTTTTTTCAAAAAATCAAACAATTTCAATAGAGTAAGACTTTAAGAAGTTACAACTTACAAAGTTGACAAATAAACCTATTGGCATTAGCTGGCCATTAAGCAGAGTACATATCGCTCCAATCGGATTACGTGGTACTTTTCGTCCCTGATAGTCCTTGGCATCTTTTTATATTCTCCCTTCGATAGTCGTAGTATTTTTGTCTTTCAAGGAGGAAGCAAGTTAATATTTAACTTATGCTTTTTTTATTGTTTTTTATTCGATTTTTATGAATCTTCAAACTTTGAGGATTGAGGTTGAGGAGATTTCAGAAGCGGAAGAAACAGAATTGAAGAATTTATGTCCAGTTTATTTTTTTTTTCTGTTTACATTTGTACACTCGTAAGAAAATGAGGATATTATGAAATCATTGTGTTTTGATCGTTCCATTTGGGAGAGTTCCGTTTTTCATCCCCAAGAAAACCTATTGAAAGTCATTCACCATAAGAGGACATTAAGTCGTTGAATTCAGGGGAAACTTGGGGGCGATTGAGGGAAATTTAAGGCTTTCTTTAAAAAAAAAATTATTTTTAACAAAATATAAAAACTTGACAAATCTTAATGAAAGAATGATAGGGCCACAGCAATTGAACTTATAAGTGCTGTTTTTTCTTTTTATTCGAAATGACTTATTGAATAATTTAATATTTGAAAGGAACTCCCAATGGACTTTATTCGTCTGGGGTATTAGAGAACACAAAATTTAATCAAATTGGCATTTTAATTATGTTATTGGTCATAAGAGTTTTGAGGGTTGAGGCCTCATGTCCTGTTTGCCTCTTAATTTGTTTACACAAATTCTGAACACAAATAAAAAGTAGATTCAAATAAATAAATTCCTTTAGCCATTAGGATGGTATAGAAAAGTCGAAAAGAGTATTTATGAACCTACTTATTTCAGGTAACCAATCAAGGTGCTCTTCAGTGGGTATCTAAGGTCTAAGCCAGCCATTCTAACTGAAAATAAAATGTTTTGAGTTCATCTTCCACATCTGTGCACTGTGCTGCATTTTAGACTCGGTCGTTCTCTTAAGATGTGCTTTCGATGTGGAATTGAAATTTTCAGAGTAGGAGCACTGGTCTCTATTTGCTGGATATAACCCATCTCGACATTCGCTGTTTAAGGAAGTATCAAGAACTTTTTTTAGAAAGAGTTCTTCAGCAAGATTGTTGCTGCCAACTGCTTTGGTCAATTCGCATTCATTGATCATATGATACACCTTCTCTGCTTACTGCTTCCTAATTCATGATCTCAAAAGTGCTAATGACATCATGCTGTGTTCTTCTAGGTCTTTTCTTGTCCTTCTCTAGAGCAACGAGCAACGCTCCTAATGCTCCCTCTTTGGCTACATATTCTTCGTAATCGTCAACAAACTAAGCCGAGCAAATCCCAAAGCCGTTAGATGCACTGTCTCTCATTGCTTTATGATGATGATGGCATTGATAAGCTCTACTGGCGACTGGTGATATTGAAAAGTACAACAAATTTAGCGAGACAAAAATACGACATTGAACATTGTAATGATTGGGAAAGACAGTGTGTGGAAGAGAGTTCTACATTCGCGTAGTACTAAAGAATGATTCTCTATACTTGAGAGTACGTCCGAAGTTGGGCTCGAGGGTAAACCGATGGGCATTCCTAGAAGCGCGAGTATTACGAGTGAATTGTTTAAGGGGAGGAATGCAACTGGCTATTTCTCTAGAGCACTTACCGTAGAAGTAACGATAGAATAGAGAGAGACATGAAATGTTACGACGCGGACGGTGATCTAAAGAATGGAATGACGCAGTGATGTCTCTATCTCCGATCATTCTTAGAGCTTCCTTTTGAATACCATGCAAGAGGCTTCAGTATGTAGCTGGAGCATCAGCCCAGAGATGAGAGTTGTACTCAAGCTTTGGACGAATATAGGACTTATAGATAGTAGCCAATTTAGACGGGGAGAAGAATTTCTTGCACCGTCTTAAGAAACCCAAACATTTTGCGGCATTTTTGGCGACATCGCATATGTGCTCGTTTCACAAGAGGTGGTCAGTGATGCACATACCGAGAATTTCGAGATAATCGGTCTCATTGATGCAAGTGCCACTCATAGACAGTGGCAAGGGGGTAACCGCTTTAACGATACATGACAGCATTGAGTTTTGAAAGCATTTAACTCTACGCGATTTCTTAGTCCCCATTGTACAATGCTGTTTAAGTCAGAGTTTAATGAGCTTATCATATTTTTTCGTTGCAGTTCAACATCCAAAGAGGAGGGATGTGACTCTGGGAACTAATAAGAAAAGCTAAGGGTGCTATCGTCAGTGAAATAGTTTATTGGATTAGAAGTTACAGATAAGAGGTCATTTATAAAAATGAAAAATAGGGTCGGAGACAAAACGGAGCCTTGTGGCACACCAGCATTTATTTTGTGCGTTTCAGACTTGAATCCGTTCAGTACAACTTGTATTGAACAATTCAAGAGATAATTTCTAATCCAACGAAGGAGGGATTCGTCGATACCGAAAGCACGCATTTTTTGATAAGAGAGCAAGATGCCAGACTTTATCAAATGCCTTTGAAATATCAAGTGCAACAATCTTAATTTCTCCAAAACTATGTAAAGATTTGTTCCACTGTTCGGTGAGATAAACCATCAGATCACCAGTGGACCTGTTGCTGCGAAAGCCGTACTGCTGGTCATTAAGAAGCTTTCGGTCTTCGAAATATTTCTTGAGCTGATAGTTTATTAGCGTTTCCATGACCTTAGGGACGTAAGTGCAATCGGACGATAATTGGAGGGAAAAGAAGATTCGCCTTTTTTTGGGATAGGCTGGACAAATGCTGTTTTCCAACCACTCGGAACGAGCCCAGAAGAATAGGATAGATGGAAAAGCTTACCCAAGGGTTTTTCCAGCGTGGAAGAACACCTCTTCAGAATAATAAAGGGGATACCATCCGGAGCAGTGGATAAAATACATAAAATGTTGAGATCTTTCAGAACTCTCGCGGAAGAAGATTTGTCCCATGGAATCATTGACGCGCTCAAGAACTGGAGGAGTTATGACACTCTCTGGTAGCGAAGAGTTGGCGACGAACTGTCTAGCAAAAAAGTAAGCTTTCGCGAGAGAGCTTACAACTCGAGCTTCATTGTCAACGAGCGTAGGGATCGAGGAAGAAGAAGAATTCTTCATATTTTTTACAAATGGCCAAAAATTCTTACTGCCTTTGGGACATTGCAGTATTTTTTGCCTTAATTTGGTATTTTAACGTGAACTAGTTTTGAGATACATATATCTGGCGGTAGGGAATTGTAGTTCAGGTGCGTAGTCAAGGAGGAGTGTTTTGTGGAATAAAACCGAAAATTTGTAAGGCTTCGTTTGTAACCCAATGCATAACGGTAAGGCTTGCCTCATGTGGAGACAAGTTGAAGCACATTATGTATATGAACAAATTATGTGACATACAGGATGAGTTCCTGTCTGTCTCTGTACCAAAGCGAGGAGCGACACACTTACTGATCTCAATCTTGATTTTTTAAATAAAGTTTATTTTCGAACTGGTTCTGTTCTACACATAGCCGTATTTAGGGGGAGGGTTACGGGGTTTAACCCTCCCCGAAATAATTTTGTAAAGTAAAATAAAATAAATATTGATTAATAACTTAATGATTTTTTTTGTCTTGCTGGCACTGAATTTATAACTTTTCCATTTATTATTTATTTGGTTTAGTACAATAAAGATATCATTTACTACTCTCGCCATCTAGTTATCTACAAGCAGAGATAACCATATTTCTTTTACATAAGTCGTTACCTGACCAAAATTTAAGGCAAAAATACGGCAATGTCCCAAAGGCAGTAAGAATTTTTGATCTTTTTTTTTTATTTTGAAAAATATGAAGAATTTTTCTTCTTCCTCGGTCCCTACGCTCGTTGACAATGACACTTCAGTTGTTAGCTCTCTCGCAAAAGCAGCTAGAGAGTGTCATGATTCCCCCAGTTCTTGAGAGCGTCAGTGATTCCAATGGACAAATCTTCTTCGGCACTCGTGCTGTGGCGAGAGTCCTAAAAGATCTCAACATACATTAATCTGCTGGTCCGGATGGTATCCCTGCCATTATTCTGAAGAGGTGTTCTTCCACGCTGGCAAAACCATGCGTAAGCTTTTCCATCCATCCTTCTAATGGTCCACTGGTGATCTGATGGTTTATCTCACCGAACAGTGGAACAAATCTTTACATCGTTTTGGAGAAAGTATGACTGTTGCACTTGATATTTCAAAAACATTTGATAAATTCTGGCATCTTGCTCTTTTATCGAAATGCGTGCTTTCGGTATAGATGAATCTCTTCTTCGTTGGATTAAAAACTTTCTTTCGAGCCGTTCACTACAAGTTGTATTGGACGGATTCAAGTCTGAAACCCACAATATAAATGCTCGTGTGCCCCAGTGCTCCGTTCTGTCTCCGACCCTCTTTCTCATTTTCATTAATGTTCTCTTGTGTCTGTAACTTCTAATCCAATCAATTGTTTCGCTGACGATAGTACCCTTAGCTTTTCTTATTCATTTCCAGACTCACATCCCTCCTCTTCGGATGTGGAACTACAACGGAAAATATGATAAGCTCATGAAACACTGACTTCAACAGCATTGTACAATGCGGAATACAAAATCGCGTAGAAATCGTTTGCTTCGAAAACTCGATGCTATCTTGTATCGTTAAAGCGAGATATACCTCCCCTGCCACTGTCCATGAGTGGCACTTGCATCAATGAGACCGTACATCTCAAGATTCTCCGGCGAGCACATATCCGATGTCGCCAAAAATCCCGCAAGATGTTTGGGTTTCTAAAGACAGTGCAAGAAATTTTTCTGGCCATTATCTATAAGACATTATATTCATCCAAAGCTTGAGTGCAACTCTCATCTCTGGGATGGTGCTCCAACTACATACTTAAGCCTCTTGGACTGTATACAAAAAAGTTCCATAAGACTGATTGGTGACAGAGACATAACCAACTCATTCACCTTGTTAAATAACCATCGATCGGTCGTAACGTTTCGTGTCTCTGTCGTTTCTATCGTTACTTTAACGGTAAGTGCTCAAGTCAAATAGCCAGTTGCATTCCTCCCGTTAAACAATTCGCCCGTAATACTCGCGCTTCTAGGAATGCCAATCAGTTTACCCTCTAGTCCAATTTCGGACGTACTCTCAAGTACACTAAGAAAAAAAACGAGCTAAAATCAAGATTGTCGGTCTCAAATCAAGCCGATTCGTTGACGAAAGTCTGTTAAGCTCGAAAATTCTCAATTCAAGACCAAAACTCTTATTTTAAGCTTGTTTTTTTCTAAGCCTAAAATTCTTGTTTTAAGATTTTGAAATCTTAATCTAAGAATAAAATTATTCCAACCTCAAATTAAGATTTTTGTCTTATCTAACTGTTCTTATTTCAAGATTGTGAAATCTTGATTTTAAGAATACAAAAGCTTAAATTAAGATCATTTCAAACTCAAATTAAGATCACTAATTCTAAATTTTACCAGACAATACATACTCAAAGCAAGATTTTTTATTCTTATAATAAGAACAAATAACCTTGTATTTAACTTCAATTTTTTTCCGGATTGTATCTCGATTATTCTTGATTTGAGCTGACATTTAGTCGGTTCTTAGTAACCCCCACATTAGCAATCTTCTCCACTAGGAAACCAAAATGAAATTCATGTTGGTTATTTAATTGTATTAATTTTTTTTTGTATTTTTACCCTTTCAGGCTATTGTATAAAGTAATTGGTAATATTGGTTAAAGATATTATCAACTAGTTTATACAATAGCATCATTTGGTAGTAGTTGTAGAGGCGATCTTATCACTTTCGTTCTTATCTATACATATTATAAAAATCTAGCGCCGTTCGTTTGCGGCATATAGGCATAAAAACCGGTTGGCCGATTTTCTTAATTTTTGTCTTAAACTAAAGAGGATTAAGGGTAGATGGTTTAAGAAAAACAAAATTAGTACTTTTTAAATCACAAACGGTTCAAATGTTAAAAATAATGCTTTTCACACTACAACAAAATATATCAATATACCTACGATTAATCAATTTCGTTTAAAATTTCAAATATTTTTATTTTCATCAAAAAAAAAAAATGTCAGTGAAGAAAATATGTATTATATGTATGTATGTTTACAAAAATTATTTTTCATCGAAAAAAAAACGTACACTTGAAATTTTTTGTTGTCGATATTTTTCCTTTTTTAGATTTGTTGCTTTTGAGATATGGCCTTGGAAGCGGGAAGTGGAGTAGCGGGGTAGTGGAGTAGCGAGGATCGGGTAAGGGGGTAGCGGGTAGCAGATAGAAGAAGTGGGTAGCAGGTAGCTATGGAGGGTAGGAGGGTAGTGGGTAGTGTGCTAACAGGGTAAAAAAGTTAAGGTCTTTTTTATCAAATTTTTTTTGATGAAAAACTTGGAAAAATCAGGGAAAAAAAGGTAAAATTGCATGTACTTAATTGTAGTGCAGTGGTTTTCAAATGGAAAACTGGAAAATTTCAAAATGGGTTTTTGAAAGGAACTCGGTAAAACCATTGGTTTTCAAAGAGAAAATTGCATGTAATTGTAGGTGCATTGGTTTTCAAATGGAAAATTTCAACGCTGGTTTTCGAATGGAAAATAGAAATTTCTTGATGAAAAACTCGGAAAACTCATTGATTTTCAAAAGGAAAATTGCATGTTATTGTAAGTGCAGTGGTTTCCAGATGGAAAACTGGAACATTTGTGATGGGGAACGAGAATGCAAGAAAAAAAACAACGGAAAATTTGAAATGCAAAACAAATGTGACTAAACAAAAATTTCAAAAACACTCTTTCATATGAAATGCATTACTTTTTAAATTGTTAAATGAAAAATTCGTCCTGGGAAACTGGGAGAAGTCCTGTAAAGCAAGTATAATTTAAAAACAAAAAACGCATTGCAAAAACATAACAACTTCGCAATGGAAAACTCCTGAAGAGCAAGAAAACCCCAAGTCATATATTTTGCATGGATTTGAAAAAATGGGAAAATAGAGAATTCGTGATGGAAAAATCTCCTTAAGAGATTAGACCGAAGTACTCGCGGCTCCAGGAATGCTTACGAACCCAACTTCAGTCGTACTGTCAAGTACAGAAATAAGTTTATTAGCCTAACAACACGAATATGAATCTGAATACCATACACTGCTTTTCCACTTCATTTCAATATCAAGGAATTCAATACTAAATGGAAACCGAAACCTCCTCCTTAGCTCTTTCCGTATTTTCCACCATTCTTTATGCTCGCACTTTGAACAGTAAAAACAGAAAGTAATGTGTTTGCTTTAATCTTATATATAAAAATGGAACGCTAAATGTGTTGCTAAGCACAAGCACAACCGAGAACAGTTGGGTCGTTTAATTTTGGAAAAATGTTCGAGGCTTGCACAATAGCCGTTCATGAGATATAGCGAAAAATGTGGAAACACAATTTTCCCTATAGAACGTTAACTATGCATTTGACCATATCCTTAACAAAGTTATTGTGCATGAGGCAACGAAGGTTTCTGACCCAGTAAACGTTGTTTTCTTAGATATATAAAAATCTCATACAAATTCGTTGAGGACTCACTGCTTTTATACCAGTGGAGTGTTTAACACCAAATGTTGAGGGAATGTTCGGTTAGTGGCGTAGATGAGTTCTAAGTATTTGAGATATGGCCAGGGTAGTGGTTTATGTTGTAGCGGGGTAGTGGGAAGCGGGTAGCGGGTTGAAGGATAGCGAGTAGTTAGTAGCGGGGTAAGGGGGAAGCGGGATAACAAGTAACGGAGTAGCGTGTAGCGCGTAGAAATAATGGGAAGCCGGTAGTGTGTAGTGGGGTAACGGATAGCAGGGTAACTGGGTAACAGAGTAGTGGGGTAGCAGGGTAGCGGGTTGTGTAGTGGGCTATAAAAGTTTAGATCTTTTATTTATCGATTTAGGCAGTGCGAAGTCTGCCGGGTCAGCTAGTCCTATAATATTTTCCGAAGGGATTGAGTGTGAATTGAATAATGAAGTTCAATTCTTTATGAAAAAGTATTTTATATGAAAAAGGCATGTGACTTCGTTACAAACCTTAATTTGAGAACAAAGCGGCTCAAATAAAGATTTTTGTTCTTTATTTTTGAAAACGAATTTAAGATCGTTTCGACATGCTTAAAGAATGTTAAAACTTAATTTGAGAACGAAGCGGCTCAAATTAAAAGTTTTGGTCTTAATTTCAGACTGCAAATTTGTTTTAAGAACAAAGTTCTTGATTTAAGATTGTTTCGGTTTGATTTGAGAATCTAATAACTTAATTTAAGAACGTGGCAGCTCAAATCAAAATGGTTGTTCTTAATTTAAGAATACAAATTTGTTTTGAAAATAAAATTCTTATTTTAAGAATAAAAGGTGTCATTTTTAGGATAAAAAAATAAGAATATAAAAATCTTGAAATAAGCCTACTCGTACTTGAATTTAGCCTCTTTTTTTCTCTGAGTGATATAAAGATACGTTCTTTATCCGTACTTCAAGAATGTGGAACTCCCTTCCACACTCTCACTTTCCAATTCAATGCAATGTTCAGGTATTTAAAGCCAAAGTATACACCGGCACCTCCTTTCCAACCTCTTTCCATTATTAAAGGGTAATAGATACACTCAAGAAGTATTTTTAAACTTTCCATAAAACATTGTTTCGTGAACAAATGAATTGGCTTCGGCGAATTGAAAAAATGTGATAAATTTGATAAATATGTTTCCTTTTTTATTAAAAAATTTGAAAAAATTATCATTTATCTTAACCCCCCCTGAAACGAAATCCTAGCTACGGCTATGGTTCTACACATAGCTGGGCATTAACGGGCATATTTTCGTTAATCCGTTAATCGTTAATTAACGAAGTTAACATTCTCATTAACGGATTAACTTTTCAGTTAACTTCAAAAAAATGTTAACGATCGTTAAATTTTCCAAAGTCCGTTAATCGTTAATCGAACACAAATACCATATAGATACACATTCAAATTAGATTATTGGTAATTATTTTTATAACTTATAAAAAATTAGTCAACACCCTTCAGGAAACACAACGGCACGCGACTTGTCTATTTCGCTGCCTGTCTGTTTTTTTTTTTTTGTGCTATAGGTTTACAGAATATAATTTAGCAAATTCAATTCACTGCCGAGCGTTTTCACCGTGTGCACCGCCGGCCGCGGCTTTTCGAAAAAACAACAATTCTTATACGAATCATGAGCTAGTCGAAATGTGCGGCGCCGCACGCCGTGCCGGCGAGGTTCGGTCCCTAGTAAAATTTGAAATGCCACTATTATTCCGGGTGCCGTTATTATTGCCGTTTTTTAAATACCACTATTTTCCAGCGGCTGTGAGTGGGAAAACTGCCATACTAATTTTATATAATACGACGATACGACAATGTTTGTTTTATTCCTTAGCGCGTGCTCGCGTGATAGATTCAGTTTTAAATCAGTACATTGTGTGTTTTTATAGAAACAATAAACAAAGAGTATTGATTCTGTGAACTGTACTGAATAAAATGTAAAATTATCATGGAATCGAACTCGAGTTCCGCAATAGACCAAAATAAGTGATTATATGAACTTTATATCTAGAACGGGAGATCAAATAATTTTTGCGTGTAAACAATGTTTCCTAAAAAAAATTTATCAAGGCTCATATATCGAGCCTTAAACAACACGTAAAAAGAGTGCATGAGTGCCAGTATACAAAATTTGAAGTGACTGTCAAGGCAGCGTTGAACCGCGGTAAACAGAAAAAGAGAACTGCTAATTTCGACCAAGCTGATGATAGCGCCAGCACAAGCTCGAGCAAGAGTTCGGCAAAAAGGGTCCGACAAATGAGCATCGGAGAAACATTTGGCATTGCCAAATAAAATTTTTATGGCGTGTTAACGGATTAACGATTAACGTTAACTTGCGTTAATTTTTCTAAAATTTAACGTTTTAACTGTTAACGAAGTTAAATTTTTAATTAACGGATTAGCGATTAACGAAGTTAACTTTTTGATTAACGGTGCCCAGCTATGGTTCTACACTTCCTGGATAAACGGTTATGATCGACTTATGTTGTAATTCAAAGCATGAGTAATTTGTCAGTCTATTTGTGTAGATAACGGTTGGTTATATGCTCTCTCTATCACCATCAGATTACTCATAAAATTTGTCCTTCCTCAAACTTCAAACGAAAAATTATGACCCCAAAAAGCCAAACGTCAAAGTGAATAAACTAATTAAGAACTCACCTAATTATAACTCAACTTTGCCCAAACACAACGTCAACATCACATTTATTCCAAATTTTGGCCGTTTCATTTATTGAATCTTTTGTGTGCTTTTAGCTCAGCCATCACGAGAGGTCAAAAATAATTATGACTTCTTCAGAATCCACACACAGCAAACAAACAGAGAGACACACGTTATTATTTCCTTCCTACACCCTAATTGAAAGCCAAACAAAGCTCGTAATTACGGCGCACAGCAAATACAAATAAAATTTATAAAATATAACACCCATTAATATTTACTACTTTATGGAACACAATTAACAAACTTTATGTCATCATATATGTTTGGAGCAAAGGATACTATAATGAAAACCACTCATTTGTACCGAAATGCGCTTACCACAACTTCAAGCCACAACCAGGTAAACGTTATAACACGCAAATATTGTCCTTAAAAAGTGTGAGTGGAAAGGGGGATGGTTGTGCAAAGCTTATAGTGTACCCAAAATAGGTTGGGATGTGTTTAAACAGAATGGCGACCGCGCGTCCTTCCTGATTGCGGGTGCTTGTCTCGTCCTCGACTCTGTAGTTGTGGCATGTCGATGTAAAAATGATGACGAAAGTATCTCTGATGAACCTTTAAAGTAATGAAAGTAATGGAGGTAATAAAACCTCAAAATGGGCCTCATCAGTTCCCCAGTTGGGCGCCATTTTACCATTGCCTTCGTCATCTATCCAGCCCAGCCAGTGAGTCGGTTCAAGTTGCTCCTTTGTTTTATATGTATTCTGTACAAGTAGGAACTGCCCTACAAAATTCTGTTGGGCTTGTTTGTGGCTTTGGTCGTAATTCTCTTGTCTGTCACCACCGCCCGACCGCCGCCGCCGCCGGCCGCCATCGTTCATACCGTCGCAAAAGAAGCATGATGCCGCATATAATGGTTCAAATGACGTGGTCGTGCGTCATGTGAGCTGGTCGCACCGCTCGTCCCGCAACAACCACGGCAAAGAAGGGAATTCAACAGTCACATAATATGGGACAACGTCTATAAATTAAAATTATGATATTAGAAAGAGTGTCATCGGATACAAACGAGCACAAATTAAAAGCACCCTCGGTAGCTGTGTGTATAGTTAGTTCTGTCTGTTTTATGGGACTAAAATCAGCACGCTCGACCTACTACATTCACACACACACTTCGGAAGCAACTTCTCATGCTCGTTTATGAATAGGGAACTTTATATGATGTGTTGTTAGTTAGCGCTGTCCACCAACGCAGCTACCGCTAAATATCTATAGGATGCATGGAGAAAATTATAATATCTTTTTGGCTTTTGAGGCACGAATGTTGTTACTTTACAAAGGTTGAAATACGTGGAAATAGTTTATTTAGTCGTAAACGTTTCTTTTTCCTTTCAATTATTTTAAATTCATTTCTAAAAGCCTTAAATGGACGGTCTTCACATTTAATCAGAAGTTTTGCATTGCAAAAAGTCTAACGAGCTTAGAGTTTGTGTATTTTGTGAAGTAGGTACCTATATGAAAAGTGTTTGCTTATTTTTCGACTAACAGATCTTCAAAAAGATTTTCAACAAATATTGCAGAATAGGTATCGTTTTGCGTAGAGACCTTTCTTTCAATCACACGATGAGTTTTGTAGAAGTCCTTTTTTGTCGAATTTGCATCACAAAAATTGTTTCGTATGTAAAAATGAGAACCTGAGGAAAAAAGACAAGAAAAACGGTATTCGTTTTCGACATCGCAAATATTTTTGGTTTTCAGTGACTGTAAAGTGGTAATCAGGCCTTTGTAATCATGTATCATACAAAAACTTGTGAGTAGTAGTAGTAGTAGTTTTCTCTTTCAACTTCACGAATGTCGAAAATAATATTCCATTCCAGTAGTATGATGCTTCTTTAAACTGAAGAGCTGAACAGAATGCAGTCACCAGTCGAAGGACATTTCCATACTAATTTCAGCTGTCATTTTCGTCGTCGGGCGACTGCATTTTAATCAATTCGTTAGCAAGCTTTGAATTTTAATGTTTTGTAATTTTCTTGTACAAACTGAATGTGAATTATACCATCCGAAGTTCAAAATTCTATCTTATATTTTGTGTTTGTGAAGTCATTGGACAGGTGTTAAGTTGATGGCGGCAGTGTGTGGATAAAATTGATGGTATGTGGTGGTTGGTCAGTGTTATGCTTCGTTACAATTCGTTCAGGCCTTAAATTTGGTATATTTTATTTTAGAGTTATGGAGTTTGGTATAAGGCTCCCTTACCGCAAATGCAGGTCTTCGGTTTCGATGAATTCCTTCCTTCCTTCCAATTCAAATTGGATAATTGTAATAAGCGCTGGTGTGCCCCAGGGCTCCGTATTGTCTCCGATACTCTTTCTCATTTTTATTAAGGATTCCTTGTCTCAATTTTTAATGGTACCAAAACTCAGTGCTCTCTATACATAATTTGCAACATAAAAGTAATATCCATAAATACTTATAAATACTTTCATTCTGATTCTGGCAATCCCAAAATTCTCGGTATGTGTTATCATTTTATCAACGTACGTTGTGTCAGATGTCACTGAATATGCAACAATATATCCAGGTGTTCAAATGCAATTCCCTCTCTGTATGGCGTTTATTTTTCCAAAACTTGAATACAAATCTCACCATGATTAACGTCGTTCCAACACAGACGCAATGACTCACGGCTCCACCTATTTTTTACAAATGTTTTCAATTGACTGTGCTCTATTGAAACAGCCAGTTGTAATAATTCCATTAAGATATTTAACCACAATACTATGAAGAGATTCGTTTTTAAGTCGAACTATACGCGAATGTGGAACTGTCTACCAAGCTCTATCTCCCCTGGTCATTGGATTATTCCTTCATAATGGCCACACTTTAAGGAAAGGTATAGAAAACACCCATGGAAAAGTTGGTACAATTGTACCAAATTCGATACAATTGAGTTTGTTGAAGTACAAAAGTACAATTTATTTTTATTTGGTACAATTTGCGAATTTGAAATTTAAATCATTTTTCAAAAAAGAATACATTAGGTGTGTTTTTTTGGCAAAGCTATCCGTATCCGCAGTAATAGACTACATGTATTACAAATACAACACGATACTGCCGATAAAAGTAGAAGTAGAATCATACTGCGGATAGAATTTAGAAAAATTCAATAATCGTCTTTAAAATGATAGCAGCGACCAACTTCAAAATACATTACATTACATTACATTTCACAGTACTTCGCACATAAATGTAACGAACTACAGACACATAGCAGCACTGGTGACTGAGACCATCAGCTGGGACAGAACAAGACATACAACAGAGAGAGACAGATAGACACATAGAAAGAAAGCACACAGGACACAGAACAGAAACCTACGTGGCTCAGAGGAGGAGACTTAGATTTGTATTGTCTCATGTTATCGCACAGGTGGCCTCAGATAAGCTGGCGATTTTTGTAGAAAAAGAATGATGCTGAAGCTGGGGTTTGAACCCGCAGCGTTCGGCTTAGCAATCCACTACTCCACCATGGCCACCTGCCAACTTCAAAATACAAAAATTTAACAACTGTGGATGCGTTATTTTGGTAAATCCTACTGCATCATTTTAAAGATTTATGTCTCACCTTTAATTAAATATAAAATTAAGGTCCCTTTCTTAAAAAAAAAAAAAATACTTTTTTACGCATTTACTCTAGGAAGCTTTTTTCTTATAATTACTTAGCCAAATATAATTTTTTTTAATACTGTGTTACTCTTTACATTGGTGATTAATAATTTGGAAGTATGTTGTTATTTTCCTTATGACAACCAAATTCAAAGTACCAAAAATTACTTACAACTTTCACTAAACAACTCAAAGATCTCATACATATATGGAGAAGATTAAACTAAAAAAAATTGTTTGAGTGTAAAACTTGGTTGTAATTAAAATGAATATTAAAAAAAAAATAAAGAAAAACAAATAATTAACATTATTTATGTGTTTTTGAAAGACTTCTTCAGCCAAACAAATGAAAATGGTAAGTTTTCTTAAACAAACTATTTCTTAGAAAAAGCATGGTGCATATTTCCTTGAATTTCATCACCTTTTTATAAATTATTTTGAAGATTATTCATTATAGTGCAATTCAGTATTAAAAAATGTATGGCTACAAAAAAGCTTCCTAGAGTAAGTGCGTAAAAAAGTAGAAAGGAATCCTAATTATATATATAATTAAAGGTGAGACATTTATCTTTAAAATGATGCAAAAAAATCGTTTGTCACCGTTGGTTGATCTTTTAGAGATATCGTTGTTCAAAAAGTAAGTAATTACTAAATATTTGAATATGCAGTTCAGGTGGACAAATAATTTTGAATGAAGACAAAATAAATACCTTTCATTTGATACCAAAATCGTTTTCTTTCGTGCCTTAGATCACACGATATAAGCTGTTTTCTCAAAAAAAATGAGTAAAATTCACATTCAGAGTAAACCAACTTTAAACCCAAATATCTCGAAAACCCCACCAACGATTTCGGAAATATTTCACCCCAATAATTTGCTCTACTACAGCTTTCATTTGATACCAATTTCGTTAATGAACGCACTGGGCCCAAAAGTGGGCCATGTCCTTTACACAAGGAAAGAAACACAAATAAGAGATTCACATTGGAGAGTCTAAGAATACAACAAAACATTAAGAGAACGATTAATTTCCAAGAAGACAAAGACAATTTAAGTGCTAGCTACAGCTACAGTGCTGTCATCAAGTAAACAATAGTCGGTGATAACAATTAGTTGATATTTTCTGTTCTGTAAGTGCAATATATTAAAAATTGACTACTTTCTTAATTTAAATGAAAACAAATGTAAATTGACAATAGTAAGTAACTAGATTATAAAGTATGAATTAGAGAATCCAAAAATTGTAATTATAGGTCCAATAAAAATACCCTTTGAAGAAGTTGGAAAATAACCAACGAAACGTCGGGATAAAAATTTTAAAAATGGATTAATTTATTAATTGCATATAAAAATCACAGATCAAAAAGCCCAATAAAAACAATCAAAAATTAATTTATAATACAAATGATCATTTCTTCATAATTAATAAGCGTCTCTGTTTGATCTGAACGAATTCATTTAAATAATAAGTCTCGGGTGTAAACCCATAAAAATCTTTCATAATTTTTAAAACTAGCTGGCAGAAGTGTCGCCAAAGAGAATAAGTTGCCACTTGCCAAGAGGAAGACAGGTGACAGAGACAGACGTCAGACGCAAATTCACAGAATATTCACTGTTAACAATTTACAATTCCGTTATTTTTGTCTATCAGTTAAACGTCCCCGTCGGTCGTCGTGTTGATTGTTTTCTTTAAATTGCTTGCTTTTAAATTGTTTGCATTTAAATTTTAAGTGAATTTCAAATAGTTACAATGGACGGGAAACAGAATTAGTCTCAAAAGTTTAATGCAAAACTTCTTAACGCTGTTTTTGATTTTAAGGTGGCTTCAGAAAAAGCAACACACGATTACCTAAAACAAATTCAACAGGGCAATCGGTCGATGATGAGTATGTAGTTAGATATAACGGATAGTTAGATTTTCTTTGAGAAAATATCTTTATTGTTTCTTTCAAAAGAAATCCTGTTCCAGTTCCTCATGTTAAAATGAACCTCAAAAAAAAAAAAAAAGAGATATGAAATCCCTTTTCAACCAAAATGGAAAGACCAATATCCATGGCTGGAAGAAGATGGATTGAAAAACACTAAAGGGCGTATGTATAAAAAGAATTCAGTGTCTGGGGGCAAGGCACATATCGAACGGCATGCATTGAATGCTACTCATCAAAAGGCTTATCTTGCATCCAAAAAAAGTATGAAAATTGACGATTTTGCCCAACAACAAAGCAAGAATAAATTAGAAATATCAAAAAAACTAGAAGTTTTTATTTGGCATTATTCGTCGCTGAGCACAATTTGCCATTTTCTGTGCTTGACCACTTATTGCATTTGGTTGAAAAAAAAAAAAAACATTGACGATTCCGAAACCGTCAAATATGTTTTGCTAAAAAAATATAAAGGGCAAAACATCTTAAAAAAATTGATAGCCCCAGAAAATTCGAAAATTATTTCGACAATGGCAAACCAACAGTACTTTTCATTAGTAATCGATGAAAGTACTGATATTCAACTGTATGCGAAAACTTGGCTTTCGTAATAAGAATCAGAATATTTAACAATAAATGTGAATGTAAAAACAATTTGTGACGTTTTCAACGAAAAAGAAATACCTTTTAAAATTTGGTAGGTTTTACAGCCGACAATTGCGCAGTGATGATGGGAAGACTCAATGGCAAGCTAAACTTTAACAAGTTGTTCCGAATTTAATAGTTAATAATTGTATATGTCACAATTTAAACTTGTCATCAAAAGCTGCGTCTATTGACCTGCCAAGTTCAATTGATGGTTTTATAAGAAAAATATGCTACCACTTTTGTAACAGCGCTTCCAGAAGAGGCAAGATTTCAAAACATTTCAAAAGTATTTTGGGACGAAACTCCATGTCATAATATCCTGTTATGCTACTCGTTGGCTTTCTCGTCAGGTAAAACTAAATGTTTACTTTATTTATTTGGTTTTAACACATTTATCAATAGGCTGCAATTGATCGTATTATTGAGCAATGGGACCCTTTGAAATATTATTTTTAACTTGCTGATTTTGAAACACATAGTTCAAAAGAAGCAATAAATTTTATATCCATCAACCTCAACAATTCAACAAAACTTTATTTTTATTTTTTATCGAAGGTATGTTTTAGGCTTAACAAATAATTTAAATTTAGAAATGCAGGCAGAATATGCTAGAGTTCATGTCATCTTGCTCAGAATAATAAAAGTTTGTTTAAGCAAATTTGTTGAAATATTATAAACAATGATATTGTCAATACACAAAAAATGTGTTTGATATAAATTTAGAGGATAATCACATTCCACTTGGAAATGTTTATTGTGGTGACTTAACCGAATTGTTCTGTTTGGAAAATTTATTGATATTCAAGAACTATTTAATTTAAAAAAAAAGATGTCCAACTATATAAATTTTCTAGAAGATTTAAAAAAAAAAAAGAATTGATATGAACGACCCTTTTTTGAACTGTTTAGATTTTTTACACCGGAAGTGGTTGTATCCGGAAAATATACATAATTCTATTTAAAATATGTTTTCAAATGAAAAAAGAAAGCTTATTAACAACGAGTCTAGACAAATAAGAACATATTTAGAATTGCACAGGCTGTACTTTCTATTCCACATTCTTCTGCTTATGTTCAACGTTTCAAAACTTAATTAAAATTAAATGTCGCAATAAACTTCAGGTCAACACAGTGGCGGCGTTGATTGAAGCAAAAAATTTAATTAAAAACACTTCTTGCTATGAGTTTTATATTAATGGAAATATTTTGAACAACAATATTTAAAATGAGGATATAAAAGCAGATTAAGATAAGTAGAGGAATGTATGGATGATACTTCTTTTATTAATAATTACAAGTTATTTTTTTTTGTTCTAATAGAATTCCATGTTTCTTAAGTTTTCTTTTTTAAAATAAAATCGACTGAACTGTCTTTTTTAACCTTTTTCATTCGAAACTAGTTTTTGGTAAAATTTGGTACAATTTGAAAAACAAATTCAATACAATTGAAAAACGGCGAAGAGAAATAATGTCAAATGAAATAACGCCAAATTTCAAATTTGGTCTTATTTCGTTTTTCAAAACGAAATACAACCAATTTGGCTTTATTTCGATTAAAAAAAGAAATAAGGCCAAGAAAATAATGGAAATAACCCCGAACATTTTAGTATTTTTAGTATTCGGAATGATGGAAATAACTTTACGGGAATCTGGTCCACACGGGAATTTACCCCAGTCAATGCGGCAGTTTGCTCCACATTTTAAAGTGGAATAAATTCCCACTGTGGGGGGGAAATAACTGAACAATTTCTTTTTGCTGGAATTATACTATGTAATGTATTTGTATATACTATAAAGGCAAAATGTCAAACCGCACGTCATCTGAAGTTGGTTGCGCTTCGCCAAGAGCTAATAATCTGGGTGCAAACACAAGTACACTGCAGCAAATTGGGGAACGTTCACACGTTAGGATGGAATGAGGATTAACCGTCTACCAGAAACAAATTAATTATTTAAACTTAAGTATTTTAGGATATAATGTAGCAGGCCTTAAAAATAAATTTTGTATTATGAATTTTTTTAACTATGTAAAAAGTTTTGATATATTTATGCTTTTTGAAACGCATGTATTAGAAGATATTTAACGATATATTTATTAATTTCGAACTAAAATGGAGTCCAGCAATTAAATCAAACATTTTTGGTAGAGGCAGTGGAGGAGGGTTATGGGGTTATCGTAAAAATCTCGAAGCGGTGGCTACGAATTTCAAGAGAGTTGAAGATATGGAAATATTGGAGGTAAAAGTAAATGGCTCAGTGGTCCACATCTTACCAATTTACCTGAATTGTTCACACTGGATGAGGGATTATAACCGACTCTGTGAGACCCTGCAGAATCTAGGCTCTGTTGATGTTCTTCTTATTGGCGATTTCAATGCTAGGGTTGGTCTGTCACAAAACAGCTTCGTTAGTGGAACAGCATCACCAATCATCAGCCCTACTCGTAGATCAAAAGACGAAACATGTGATGGAAAAGGTGTTAAAATATTGGAGATTGCCGATACTCTGGATGCAAGGATGCTGAATGGGAGCTGCAATGGTGATCAAAATGGCGAATACACTTTTATACGTGGAACATCGTGCTCCGTCATAGATTACTGTTTTGTATCAGGAAAGTGGAATTCGATTGTGAGTGATTTTAGGATAGCAGAGCAGACTTTTTCAGACCACATGCCCTTGGAAGTGACGTGCATAATATCGGGTGATGATATTACGTCCAATACAAAACAACTGGCGCTGCTTCCCAAGTTGAAGTGGAAAGACAGTCTTCTTACTATTTATCAAAACAACTTAAACTTGGAACTCGAACTACGTAGATCGCAATATCAGCTGCAAATGAAGGACCTTACCCAAATTATAGTTCAAGCCGCTCCAGTAAGTGCTAAAGTTACAACTAGAAACCATATTTACAAACAGAGATGGTTTGACGAGGACTGCCAAAAAGCTAGAGACAGATCGTTCTCATTCTTAAAGTTGTTGAGGAAATATAACACACCTTTTTTCAAAATGATGTACGCAGATGCTAATAAAAAATTTAAGCAACTTTGTTGGGAGAAAAGAAAGTGTCTGGATCAAAGAAACATAAATATTTTGAATACGTCTAGATCTTCGGCAGAATTTTGGAAAGCTGCCAAATCAATCAACGGGAGGAACAATTTTATTGCTACATCACTGAGCGTGTCAGAACTGCGTGGTCATTTTAGGAAATTGCTCAACACACCACAATTTTCACCGCTTCCACAGTACGCAGCGCCATATTTTAAAGATGAATTTCTTGATGCACCATTTTCAATTGATGAAATTAAAAATGTGATTGAAGAATCTAAAACTGGAAAGGCTCCGGGTGATGATCGTGTCCCGGTAGAGTTTTTTAAGAATTGTTCAACGGAATTTTTGAACGCATTGGCAGAGGAGTTCAATAGAATTTTCGATAGTGCAGACATTCCAAAAGGTTTTAAAAATCAATAATAATATTCCCCCTACACAAAAAAGGCTCCTACGACGAACCGGAAAACTATCGGGGCATTTCCTTTTTAAACTCATCCGTGAAACTTTTCAGCACTCTGATTTTTAAAAGACTTACACATTGGATTGAGGAAAAGAAAATTCGTAATGAATTTCAGGCAGGATTCAGAAGAAACTATTCTACTGTAGACCAAATATTTTGTCTTATAAACATTGCGGAGAGCTTTAAAAGAAGAAAAAAGAAACTTTACGCCTTCTTCGTTGATTTTCGAGCAGCGTTCGATTCAATCGCCCGAGGAGCTCTCTTCTATAAGCTCTATAAACTGGGTATATCAGGTAAAATTGTTGCCTTACTGAAAGCGTTATATGAAAATAACGTTGCCTATGTATGGGATGGGGAGTCAAAATCTGAAGAGTTTCCAACACATATGGGAGTGAAGCAAGGTTGTGTCTTGAGCACTTTATTGTTCATTCTGTTCATCAATGACATTGTGGAGGAAATAGGAGGAGGAATCAATTTCGGAAATAATCGGATACCTGGGATTATATTCGCAGATGATATGGTTTTCTTATCTGAATCGGTAGATGGAATGCAACGAATGATGAACCGACTAGAGAGCTACTGCGAGAATTGGAACCTGACTGTAAATTTGCAAAAGTCCAAAATAATGATATTTAGAGCTGGAGGCGGCAGATATGCGAACAACGAAAAGTGGTTGTATAAGGGAGAATACATCGAAATTGTTCGGGAATACAAATACTTAGGCGTAATAGTCACATCAACTCTCAGCAGTAAAAAACATTTTGAATCCAAACTATCGGAAGCGAAAAGAGCTGTTTCTTCAGTGTGGTCACGTTGTATGGACAGCAAATACATCGAACATAGCTCAAAGCTTAAAATCTTTCACGCGACTGCAGCATCTATAATGCTTTACGGTGCGCAAGTTTGGGGATTTTGTCAACATGATGAGGTGGAAAGGTTCCTCAGATATTTTTTAAAACGCATTTTTCGGCTGCCACTCTCTACGCCTAACTATATGCTGCATTTGGAAACAACTGAACCTCCGTTATTTTTAAGGACACTAAAGCTGCATTTTGAATACATTATGAAGGTGATGGAAATGGACAAAGTAAGACTGCCGAAACGAGTGCTTAAAAAAATGTTGTCAACAAGGGGTAACTTAGTCGAGAGGTGGGAGGAGCTAGCTCTGGGCATAGGAGAAAGCGCGCAGTTTTCACCCGATATAAGCATTCCAGATTTGAGAGAGAAATTCAATTTAATTTTAGAGAAAGTAAGCCACTCTGCGTATGCAAATTTTAAACAAGAAGCACAATCTTCTCAATATAGAATGATATACAGCAATCTCAATTTGGATCTTCGAGATAAAACATATTTACTCAACCGCTGCCCCATAAGTATGATAAATACAATATTTAAAGTTAGAGGAGAATTATTAAACCTAAACTACATTCCACATCGACCCGATCTGCCGATCCTATGTGACCTTTGCAACCTCAAGGAAAGGGAGGATGTATATCATTTTATTGCCATATGTCCTATTTTGAAGGAGTTTCGTGTGAAGTACTTTGGAGTTGCTTCGATGGTCTGGGACGACGCTTTGGAAGTCTTGAATGGAAAATTAGGATGGGAGATTCTTTATAAATATACGTCAACCGCACTTTTATATAGACAGCGTATTCGCGATGGAGACGGCCATAGGCCAAACCATATTAAACTTTAGACTATCGAATTACTGTATAAAATCAAATTTATGTTTCAAATAAAGTTTCTCTAAACTAAAAACTAACTAAACTAAACTAACTATAAAGGTTTTTACGAGGAATGTTAGTTATTATATTTATTATAATGCAATCAAAATACGTGATAAATTCAACCAATTTATTGAATATGAACATAATTTTACAAGTTAAATAATTATTTATTTTTTCGCACAGTAACAATGGTGGGACATAAGTGCCAAATTCTATTTTGGGGCCAGTCCAGAAATTAAATTCGGGGTTTCTGACCTTCGTGATTAGTTGTAAACATTTTGTAAAACAATAAATTGAGTGGACAGTTTGAACATATTTTCATTTACCGCATGCTCTAAGTCTATGTGACGTAAAGGAAACTCTTCCCAATGCAAACGTTCTCTGAACTTTGGTGTTCGGTTAGAGTAGGGCATTCTACAAGCACATTGTGCTTGAATCCAGTTTCATCTTATTGCATCTTTTTGTCACCTAAAATAACTGAGCTGTTTCAATTACATTAACATCAGAAAGACACTTTGTATTGATGGGATGTTTACTTTTCTTGCATCATGTGTATGCAGACGCAAGTACTATTTTTGCACAACTAAACCTTAACTCAGTCTCACTTGTTTTATTTCAATAAAGGAAGTAGAGCTTGAACTAAAAACTGAAGCAGGTACAATAATAGCTAGCAAGCGAAGCGAGCTTGTTTCGCTCCCAATCAAAGCAAATCGATTTTGAATGTTACAGATCGTCATCATCCTCAGGCGAAAGTGAAAAACGATGCTCAAAATGAATCATTGCAATGCAGCACCTGCTTTCCAGACACAAGCGTGCATTACAAAGATGCCTGGTGGTTCCTTTTCCTAATTAAAGGAAACGGCAGCAGCTTTGAAAAATGAATTGCTCTGTCAATTTTGTCGACAAATAGTATAAATAAAAATGGTCCTATTTACTTATAATGCTTGTTTATAGTTGTAGTTATGTGTACACGTTTTTTGTTTTATTTTTACGATGAACATTTTTTTGTTTCCATATAATATACACCGGGAGCCCTCAATCCTGAAAGTGCACTTACACGGATTTCAAAATTTTTTATATTAAAAGATAGTTTATAGAAATACCAACAAATTAAGGGCATGACGAGGAATATCCTGGCACCAGTATTTTTTGCAATTTTTTGCATTATTGATAATTTGCACTTATCGCGGATTTTAATTTTAACTAGCGCATACTATTGGAAATTTAATGTGCTTTCAGGAAAAAATGGTATGACAGCTGCCATCCTGGCACCAATGTCTGTCATACCTATTTTAAAAACATATGAGTGACAAAATTTTAAAATAGGTATGACAGACATTGGTGCCAGGATGGCAGCTGTCATACCATTTTTTCCTCAAAGCACAAAGCACATTAAATTTCCAATAATATGCGCTAGTTAAAATTAAAATCCGCGATAAGTGCAAATTATCAATAATGCAAAAAATTGCAAAAAATACTGGTGCCAGGATAGGCCTCGTCATACCGGGCTTAATTTGTTGGTATTTCTATAAACTATCTTTTAATATAAAAATTTTGAAATCCGTGTAAGTGCACTTTCAGGATTGAGGGCTCCCCGCCTGACGAGTACAAATAAATTTAATGATTCTCATAAAAAAAACATTTTTCTTCATTTGGGAGTTTTGTCCGATAGAGTATAAAATAAATTTGAGACTACTGACCCACCATAGTGACCCACATAAGTAGGACTTCTGGCTTCTGGATCTAATTCTAAATAGAGTGGCGCGACAGCTCTTGAAGAGCCAAGGCCTAAGTGGCTTACTCTCATCAACAATTCTCGGAGTGCGTGTAAAGAATTGAGGGGACCTACAATTTAACGCCGATTCCGAACGGCAGAGTTGAGAAGCACTTTTTCATGACAGATTGATACTCTTGGAAGATTTGTCAGGTCTTCGCAAGAGGCAGTGCCCGTGAAAGATGAAATAAGAACTTGGCCTGAGTAGGACTCGAACCAACGACGACGTTCTGCTTAGCAGCCAACGCACTTACCAACTAACTAACTTCAAATCGAAATACTGCCAAATTGGTATTATTTCGTTTTCTAAATCGAAATAAAGCCAAATTGAGAATTCGGCTTTATTTCGTTTGGCGATATTTCACGTCACCTTGAAAAACCTCGAATTCCATCCCTGATAGAAAACACCTTTATTGCGTTTGAATTTGATTACGGATGTATTAATAGCAATATAGAACTAATATGTCGCAAGTACAAATAATTGCGCACGAATTCAATTTTAAATAAAAAAAAAAAAACTTTCCTTGCAATCAGGATACAATTGGCTGCAATCAATACATACTACCACTAATCATTCAATTATGACATAAAAGGCCAATTTATTAGAAGCTTCATTCCATCAATTTGTGGAAAATTTATTATAAATTGTATTTGGGTGCAGGTCACTGTATAGGTGTGTTCCCATAAGTCCCTATAGACTACTAGTGCAAATACAAGTTAAATTATGGATTAACATACACACTTCATAAAAGGACAACAACTAGATGGTTGTGTTGATTCTAAAGAAAATCCGGTTCGTACACATAGAGCTGACATATCCTTTTTTTATAGATATACCTATAGGTAGACAACACGGAACCGTAGCTCTGTCAGTGAAGGTCGAAGCTGCACTACAGCTTTCGGATTATCCTTGTTTGTCGTGTGATTTCCTTTCGCCCAGCAGGCATTTGCGTGTTTTTTTTTTCTTCTTCCTTACTACTTGTTGAGTATTTTTATTATACTGTTGGTTTCCAAGAGGCTTATCATTTGATGCCATGACAAAGTAAAGATCAAATGAAGAACCCAAGATAAAGACGTTCTATGTTTGATCCTGGGGTGTCAGTTATTCAGATGCCAACAGCTTAAGCAATGCAATGGACTTGGACTGGCCCTAAGATGGCGACAAATCATTTTTTTGTGTTTTTAAATTTGTTGGGTTTTGACACGACAACGAGTTTGTGAAAAAATAAGAAATAAAACTTTTTTATTTTAACTTTTTCAGGCTTGGTGAAAAGAATTATAGCAACGTTTAAAAGTTGGCAAATCCTTTTTTGATTTTGCTGTAACCATGTCTTTGTGTGTTTAAATTGTAAAGGAAGCTTGTTTTCGCGACGGAAAAAAATAACAGATGTTTTGGATCTTGGATGAAAGGAAGCTGATCTTTTAATTAGATTGTGTTCCAAATATCAAACCAAAACGTATTTGCCATTTAAGTTGAACAATAGTTACAGTTAACAGAGATAAAAACAAAATGGTTTCGTTCCTTTGTTGTGTATTTTTCTAAATAAGAAAAGATGTGTTGGTCAACAACTTGACATTTTTCAAAATAAACGTTCTCATCAAGTATTCAAGCTGACTACTGACTTTTCGGTCGAAGCGGAAGCTACATATTTCGCGTTCAATCTTAGCTGTGAGCTATTCCAACGTGAGTCGGTTTATTGAAATGAACCGATGACTCAACGTAGCCTCAAAGAAAATAGTCTAGAGGCGTTGATTCGTACGAACGAGGCGGCCAATCGATGGTCCCATTTCTAGAGAATAACACGCACATCAAAATTACTCAATCGATGTGAGGTGTGATGTGTGTTGAAACCAAATATCTTCCATGTCGATTTTTTCCGACTCGGGCCATCGAGTCGTCGTCGTAGCCAAGGAAGCGCTACGAATTTCCCGACAACTGCCAAAACAAGAAAATGCTGCAAGAAAATTCGACGTCGGACGGCTACTATCGCAAGAGATCGCCAGATCCTTCTCTGATTGAGTGTCAAGTAACCTTTTAAGAAGTCCTATGCCACCAACAAAAAAGGAGCTGGCATAGAAGGACAAGAGCTGCTCGAGCAAAAGAGGAGAGAGGAACGCCGGCTTCTCAGGAGAGAAAAGAGGGATTATGAGAAGCGTCAGATCGAGGATTTTGAGAGAGCCAACAGCAGGAATGAAGTTCGGAGATTTTATTGGAAGGTCATCGAGCTTAAACCGATGCCTGCAGAGATAAACAAGGGAACATCATAGTAGAATCGCAGTCAATGCTGGCAATTTGGAAAGAATACTTCTGTAGACTGTATAACGGCGACGACGAACAAAGTCGCCACGACACGGCAGATCCTAGAAATACCTATGAACTCCAAATCGATACCCACCACCTTTTCGTCGATTTTAATGCCGGGTATGACAGCAACTACAGAGACAGGCTATGTCTAGCTTTGGCATCCCTGCCAAGTTCGTTCGCTTGTGCAAAATGACGATGGAGAACTCACGCTGCGCCATCAAGGTTGGCAACGAGCTTACGCGAATCTTTCGATGTCAATAAAGGATTCAGACAAAGCGATGCACTGTCATGCGATTTCTTCAACATCGTTCTTAAGAAGATAGTGCAAAACTCCGCCGTCAACACCAGAGGCACTATCTTCCAAAAGTCTGTTCAACTTCTCGCGTACGCCGATGATATTGATATAATGGGAGGAACACAGCGTGATGTCTATAGCGCCTTTGTAAGATTTGAGACAGAAGCGACAAAAATGGGTTTAGTGGTCTTCGAGGAAAGACACCAAACACCGACGACGCGACGCGACGGCTCGGACAGAACGTCACAATAGACGCATACAAATTCGAGGTAGTAGAGGAGTTTGTCTACCTGATGGGCTCCGCTATCAACATGGGCAATAACACCAGCGCCGAGATCAGACGAAGAATAACTCTTGCTAATCGCTGTTTCTTTGGGCTAAGAAAGCAATTGAGTGGAAAAGGCCTCTCTCTCATCATTCCAGTCCTGATATAAGGTGCAGAAGCATTATGTACCTTGATAAAATCGGATGAATGTGCCTTAAGCTGTTTCGAGAGGAAAGTTCTTCGGGTCATCTTTGGTCCCGTGTGCATTCATGGGGAAAGAGAATGGAGAAGAAGATACAGGGTGGCGTACCAATTGTGCTACAATAAGAAATTCAAATAACTTTTTTTTTTATCGATGTATTTCATTTATTTTATTTTTTTTATTGGTTAGAAAATTAAATTTTATTTTAAATAGTTATTGTTAGTTGTTTTTAAAGATTATAGACCGCAAATGACCTCCACGCTCCCCCACGCATATCCGGCACCTGGTCAAAAAATTATTCATTGCGGCCTGAAGAGTTGAAGTTGGGATCGCCTCAATTATTGTCGTTATGGACTGCTTTAATTCAGTTAAATTCCTGGGCTTCGTTTTATACACCTCTTGCTTGACATAACCCCATAAAAAGAAGTCTGGTGCAGTCAGGTCAGGTGACCTTGGGGGCCAGCGAAGAGTGGAGTTCCTAGAAATTAATTTGTTTGCGAATTTTTTGTTTAGCTCTGCCATAACTGGTCTGGCTATATATGCAGTTGCTCCATCTTGCTGAAACCAAACGCTGTTGAATGGTATACGTCTTCGGCGCAGTTCTGGGTAAAAAAACTCCTTCAACATCTTTAAATAACGGTCCCCATTGACAGTAACGGTTACACCGTTTTCTTCAAAGAAGTACGGCCCGACAATACACCTTCATGAAACTGCGCACCACACAGTGACTCGTTCTGGGTGCAGTTCCGTCTCATGAAGCATTTCTGGATTAGACTCATTCCATATACGGCAATTTTGCTTGTTTACATTGCCGTTAAGATCAAAATGGGCCTCATCAGACATGAACAAACAATTGATCAATGTGTTGTCTTCTTCGGCCATTGATATCATTTTTTGGCAAAATTCCAGGCGAACAGGCAAATCCTGAGGGTTTAACTTGCTAGTAATTTGGACTTTGTACGGAAACAAGTTTAAATCGTCATGAAGTATCCGTTGTAATGACCGTCTACTAATTCCAATTTGCCCGATAAGTTTCGGGTCGAAACGCTCGGATTGGCCTGTATTGTAGATGCTACTGCTGCGATTGTATCCTGAACCCGAACATTGGCATCTCGATGGTACGGCCTTCGTGCGATGCTTCCAGATTCGGCAAACATGTTTACAAACCTCATAATGGTCCATCACGGACTGCAAAGCATGGTACCGTTGCACTATCCAAATTCTTTTCTCCGTATCCCAAGCATCCATTTTTATAAATCTAAATAGTAACCTACAAAATAAAGAAAAAAATAAGCCGATTACTCACACAGAAAAAAAGTTATTACGTTTTATTTTTGTAGCACGATTCGTGCGCCACACTGTACAACAGCGAACTTTACGGGTTGTACAACGACATGGACCTAGCCAGAAGAGTCAAGGTCCATAGACTCAGATGGCTCGTCATTCAGAGCGGATGGACACCAATGCTCCGGCCCGGAAAGCCTTCGACACTGTTCTCGAAAGACATAGAAGGAAAGGAAGACCGCGACTCAGGTGGCGCACACAATTGGAAAACGACCTCAATCAACTTGGAGTGCAAAACTGGAGACAGCTAGCTAGGGACCGAGCTGGCTGGCGGAGACTGTTGATTGAGGTCCAAGTCCACAACTGTAGCGCCACCTTAAGTAAGTAAGTAAGTAAATAGAATCCTAACGTTGGTTCAACAAATTGCCTCAAGCGTTTTTAACTTATTGATTTCGAAATTGTATAAATGCATCAAATTTTCCCAATTAATTAATAGCTCTCGTCAAAATTCAAGAAACAGGCCTCAGGTCAAAATCTTCATTAGGGAAAGAAAACTTTTTGTTGCAAAATCTAAGGTAGACAATGCTTAAAAAGCCGGTACGGTATTATTTCATTAAGCTTTGGTAGGAAAAACCTTGTCGTGTAATGGTTTGCATAAGTTCTGGGAATCTGTTTCACAATTGTTTCCTT
Organism: Sphaerophoria taeniata; assembly: GCA_943590905.1. Classification (NCBI taxonomy): domain Eukaryota; kingdom Metazoa; phylum Arthropoda; class Insecta; order Diptera; family Syrphidae; genus Sphaerophoria; species Sphaerophoria taeniata. The sequence continues at coordinate 50,239,984 of OX016540.1, forward strand.
ATGCATGGATTATGGACATGGCTAAGGTATCGAATTTTGCCTATTGAAAAGAAACTCTTACACAATCTTACAGGTAACTAATTGAAAAGTTTATAACAATAAACTTCTTTCCTTCAACAACTTCAGACATGAACGCATAATATAGTCATCAGGTGAGATATATTATTTTACAAAATTCATGGAAGTCGAAAAAATAGCTCGAAGACGATTTCGTTACAACTTAACAGAGGTGATATACAAGATTTGGCGAATAGGCATAATCATGGACAAAATTTAAGGAGCAGGTATATGTAACTGCAAATTTTGTATTGAACAGCTATGGGTTTAGTTGTTTGAAGCGATTCGTTCTTTCAAAAATTTTATTCTTTCGTGTGAATTAAATTTACTCCCTAAAATGAAACATCCTGGTTCTAAGAAGGGTCTAACGTTACGGCTACTCTGTTTCTCCATTAAGCTCCCAGAAACGTTCACAATTTCAATAATAATACGAACACGAATAGGTAAGTCCGAAAAGGTGAACATCAAGAGTATGGACTGTTATTGGATAACCAATACCATCGAGGCGTGTCAATTGCAGACGAAATAAATTAACCTCAGGGCAGACAATGTGCTTTTACTTTATGGAGTGTAAAAGCATTTGTCGCCATAGTAGTGGACTCCATGAGATAGCCCCCGTATAGTGGAGAGGTGAGTGGATGGGACTTCTTCATTCATTATTTATATTGTTGCCAAAGGCTAAGTTGGAATTAAAAAGGCTTAAAACAATAGTGCCCAAAGATATTTGTTACTTCTGACACTAATGTACCCATATTCCATAGCAATAGATTGGGGACACACATATATATGTATACCTGCCACCTGCCTTGGCAATAATGAAAAACGAATTCATGTTTAGGTTTGTGTGTCAAGGGAAAGTCCTTGCTGATTTGGATGATGACATCTACTCATTACATATACATATTTTTACTTTAAGTTAAATTTCACATTCACATAACTTAAAGCCAGCGTTCTAATGACCTTGTTTAAATAATGAATCAAGAACGTCATTACAACGGCAAGCACATACTCATTAAACCGATTAGATTTATTTATGTTGTTTGAGGAGTTACTGAAGTGATGTTGGGCATATGCGGAAGAGTACGTATAGTATCCACTTTGACTTCCGCTTACTTTCCTTCATCCGCTTTAAGATAAATCAGTCTTCGACAAGTCGATAATACAATTTGCGATGACAGCGAAGCAGTAGCAGCATTGTATCTTACTGACTTATACTTAAGCTGGCGCTACAGTCCGGGGTAGACTTGGGCCTCAACCAACAAACCTCTCTACCCAGCTCGGTCCTTAGCTAGCTGTCTCCAGTTTCGCACGCCGAGTTGGTTGAGGTCATCTTCAACTTGCCACCTGAGCCTTTGTCTTTCTCTACTGCGCCTTCCCTCTGGGGTGACAGTTCGTGGTTAAATCTTCTCCTCCATTCAGCGTTTATGCGTAGAGGACCATAGACAGAGCATAGATCTTCCGTAGAACTTTTCTCTCGAACTGCTCTCATCCGTTTTTGACAGGATTCATGATTTCTGCTATATGGGACGGGGATGGTGAGGGTCTTATAGAGCGTCACCTTAGTTTTTCGGGAGAGGGCTTTACTACTCTATTGCTTTCTTATCCCGAAGAAACAGCATAAGCTGCCTGATCTCGGCACTGGTGCTATTGCCCGTGTTTATAGTGGAGCCTGGGTAGACAAACTCCTCTACTACCACGAAGTTGTATGCGTCTATTGTGACGTTCTGTCCGAGTCATTAGTGTTGGAAGTCCTTCCTCAAAGACAGCATATAATATTTCGTTTTTCCCTCATTTACCACCAAACCCATTTTTGCCGCTTCTGTCTCAGTTCTCACAAAGGCCCCATTGACATCACGCTTCCCATTATATCAATATCATCGGCGTACGCAAGAAGTTGAACAGACTTTTGGAAGATATTGCCTCTGGTGTTGACGGTGGAGTTTTGGACTATCTTCTTAAGAACGATGTTAAAGAAATCGCACGACAGTGCATCGCCTTGTCTGAATCCTTTTTTACGTCGAATGATTCCGTAAGCTCGTTGCCAACCTTGATGGTGCAGCGTGAGTTCTCCATCGCCATTTTGCACAAGCGAACGAGCTTGGCAGAGATGCCAAAACTAGACATAGCTTTATACAGTCCGCATCTGAAGCTGTCATACTTGTCCTGAAAATCGATGAAAAGGTGGTTGGTATCGATTTGGAGTTAATAAGTTTTTTCCAGGATCTGCCGCAAAGTGAAAATTTGGTCGATGGTTGGCTTTCCTGTTCTGAAGCCACATTGATAAGGACCAATCACATATTACCGCAGAGAGGATCTTGTAGGTGATGTTAAGTAGGCTGACTCCTCTGTAGTTGGCGCAGTTTAGAGGATCTCCTTTTTCCAGGATCGGGCACACAATGCTGAGGTTCCATTCCTCGGGCATGCATATTTCTGACCATATCTTACAGATGATTTGGTGCATGCTCCTATCTAGATCGTCACATGCTACTTTGAACAGCTCGGCAGCTACCATCTGCTCCAGCGGCTTTGTTGGATTTCAGCCGTGATATTGCCGTATTCACTTCTTCTAGGTCGGGTTCACGAAATAGTTGGCTATCATCGTGTCCTATGAAAGGTTCCTGCCTGACGGCGGAATTTTGTTCGTCGTCACCGTTATTCAGTCTACAGCAGTGGTCTTTCCATATCCCCAGCATTGACAGCGATTCTACTATGAAGGTCCCTTGTTTATGTCTGCGGGCATCGGTTCTAGCTCGATGATCTTGAGCCAGCTGTTTTACCTCCCGATAAAACCTCCGAACTTCATTCCTGCTGTTGGCTCTCATGTATCCTCGATCTGACGCTTCTCATACTCCCTCTTTTTTCTCCTGAGAAGCCGGCATTCCTCTCTCCTCTTTTGCTCGAGCAGCTCTTGTCCTTCTATGCAGCTCCGCTGTGTATGCCTCCTGCTTAACTGCATGGGCCTGTCTGCATTCTCCGTCAAACCAGGGGTTTTGTTTTGGTGGCTGTTTGAAACCTAGCTGAAGAGAGGCGGCATCTCTAACTGCTTTCTGGCAATATTGCCCCTGGTCTTCGATACTTGATGTTGCCGGCATAGGACTTCTTCAAAGATGACTTGACACTCGATCAGAGAAGGATCTGGCGATCTATTGCGATTGCAGGCGTCCGACGTCGAATTTTCTTGCAGCATTTCCTTGTGTTGGCCGTTGTGGGTATATTCGTAGCACTACCTTGGCTACGACGAAGTAGTGGTCCGAGTCGATGTTGGCTCCTCGGAAACTTTGAACATCTAGAATGCAATGTGATCAATCTGGTTGAGACGGTTGATTGATCAGGAGATCTCCATGTTCCTTTATATGGATGTTGAGATGTGGGAACCATGTGCTTGGTACCACAAAATTTCGCCCCGCAGCAAAATCGATCAGCCTGAAGTGGTGTCGTGCAGGCTGTGCTTTCTGTCTGTTCCTACAAAGATCAAGATGTCCTCTTTTCCCAGCTGTGCTTCAACATCGACGAGGACAATCTTAACGTCATAGCTAGGGCATTGCTCATATGTTTTGTCGAGGAGCTCGTAGAACTCGTCTTTGGTGTCGTCCTTTTTCTCTTCTGTGGCGGCATGCGTGCATAATAGGCTAATGTTGTCGAATTTAGCCTTGAGTCGGATCGTCCTGATGCGTTCGCTTACACATTTGAAGCTCAAGACTTTTTGCCTGAGTCTGTTTCCCACGACGAATCCGCATTCAAAGAGTCGCTATTATTGCTCCCGGTAACAATCACCATAGTAGATGTCGCAGTTTTTCATCCTCCTTTTGCCCGGTCCATCCCATCGCATTTCCTGGATAGCGGTAATGTCTAGTTTGTAGCAATTGAGGGTCTCCGCTAATTGTTCGGCAGCACGCGGCCTATTAAGAGACCTAACATTCCACGTGCATATCCGAAATTCGTTGTACTTAATACATTTGCCTGGGTCGTCATCAATGTATCCGTCCGTTTCCGAGGCCTTCTACGTTGTCGCAAAGTCACAAAGTGTAAGAGCCGGAAAAATCGCTCTTTTTACGGTCTGGGCTTCAAATAAGTCGAAGTAGCCCAAGTTCACCATCAAGTAGTTCGGCCTAATTGGAACTGAAGACGCGACCGTTTATTCCAGAAATTCATTCGCTGCCGTCTTTCGTTGGGAGTGCCTTGGTGGGAACACTCCTTCGTTGGGGGGTAATTAGTAGCAATGGCAACAGCCTACTCCACTTCGACCTGTCGACCATGGGAGTCCCTTCTGCGAAAACAAGTTTCGCGATCGTATAGCACTAAGCTTCATAGTAGTAGTCACCGTAAGCCGCTCCGCCACGTCAAGGCTTACCCCATGGAGGGTACATCATTAGACGAAAAATTACCATCGGTTTTGAATTTTCACGACTAAACAAACATAAAATATCAATTTACTCAAAACTGTGTTTTTTGACTTAGTGTCTTCTGCAAGTATTCCCACGATATTTACACAGTAAAAACATTTTTTTCTTAATTTTCAAGTTTGTACTACATACATTTCCGTTATCCACAATCCACAGTGCCACACGATGTAGACCAGACTTAAACCATGTGTAACCCAAAATTAAGGAAACCGCTGTAATTTGTTGGTTCTTGAACAAACTGTTTGCTCTTTTGTGCTCAGTCCGTGTCTTATGTGTGTACTTTTAAGGAAGACACAAACTTTGCTTTCGAAAGCACAAATATTCAGCTTTTGAATTTAAAAGCTTTTGAAGCCATAAACCAAAAAGTTGGAGAGCGTTCAAAACGAAAATAAAGGTAAGAAAGTCCGAAAAATGACAGATGAATTTGCATAAATTCACGCTTAGAACGTTTGTCAGCTTTGTCGCTTTCACACCAGACGCAAAACGGAGTTTTCAGCTGCCAGTTTTCAAAAACACGAGATCTGTTCCGCCTAAATTTAAGGATTTTGTTTGACATTAAAAATCTTTGATGTCAAGTAAGGGATGCCAAACGTTCCCTTTTTAGAAGATTGACACCTTTTTTCACACGCATTCGCTGTTTGTTTTTCGTTGTAAGTTTGATTCCCGTTAGTGTAAGACATCAAAAATTGAAAAAAAAACTGTATGAAAAAGTTTTCCTCATCAATTTTTCAAAAGTAAAAATATTTGTTTGCTGTTTTTTTAATACTTTCTTTCAGTTAAAAAATGTCAATTTTATTTAAATGTTTATAATTTTTGCTTGATTTAAAAATACGTGTTTGTGGAACCGTTTTATTTAAAGTTTTGTTTTTTACCATGTCGCTGCTACGAATTTGTTCTTTTGTATTTTAATATGTTCTCATATGGCAACCCTATACCAACTGACACGTTTTGCCGTGAACAATTGTACAAGCAGACTGTCAATCTACTCTTGCTATTGGAGGGAGGGAGAAATATATACGAATTGTAGACTGCTGAATGCTTTCACTTTCTTGGTTTTGACTGGTTCTAACAAAATACTTTTTTCTGTTATATAATAACTTGCTGTGCTTATTTTAACTCGGTTAAATCGATTAAAATTATTTAGAGGTAAAGAACTTCTTGTCAATTGATAATTATGTTTTTTCGTAGACCCGTGGTTCAGAGTTGATCCTCTATAGCATAGCTACACAATGGGCGCGTTCAGTTTGGTTTTGGATAGCCTATCTTAGATAGCCTATCCAACTTGTTTTTCATGAACGAGTTCGATAGCTAAATTTGGATAGCTGTGAAAACACATGTACAAAAATCAGCTGTTTACGAATTATAATGGCTGCTCTGTCAGATAGCCACCTATACCAGAAACTGTTGGATAGCTTTGGGTTAGTTTTGGTTTGAGCCTCTGCTATTTTGTTTTACATGGAAAACAAAAACAAAAAGCTATCCGGATAGCCTATCCAAGTCAAAGTCAACGTGCCCAATGATGGTGATGTGATGACAAATGTCATCTTCTTAAACGTTGTATTTTGATTTTCTAAGACATTGAAATATATTCCGTGCGGGTTCTTTGCGAAACTATTCAAAGAGTGTACCCGAGACAAGAGGGAGATAAGAAAATAAGCTGTCAAAAAGTAAGAGTTTATGGGTGCACAACAAGCTGAAAATCAAGTTGATAAAAGACCCAAGGCTATCCAACAATTTTTGGCATAGAGATTTATCTGACGGAACAGCCATTGAAATTCGTAAACAAATGATTTTTGTACACGTATTTTTACAGCTATCCAAATTAAGCTATCGAACTCGTTAATAAAAACGAGTTGGATATGATATCTAAGGCCGTGTGCGAATTCAGTTAAAAAGTGGTTAAAACTTGACGTTTGGTTAAATTTTGACATTTCGCATTGAATAAAATGTGTTAAAATAAGACAAGCTGCGTAGCAGGCTAAATGATGACAGTTCTGGTTGAATAAAGTATTTTTAACCAAATTCATCCAATTCGCTCACGGCCTATGATAGGCTCTCCAAAACCAAACTGAACGCGCCCATTTACTACAAGCTCAAATTCACGAACGTTGATTGTGTATGCTTGTTTTTCATAAATGCATTTTTATTGTTCGTTCACATATTCGTTCGTAAGATGAAAAAAGGAACAAAAAATTTGGAAAACATAACTGAGTGTCATCAAGAAGTCGTTACAATAAATAAATTAATGGCATACATGTACACTGACCCTAAATACCAACTATCAATTGATAAGCGCATCTATGTTCACTACCAACTTAAATGTCAAAAGTTATCTGACAGCTGTCACTTATTCCCTTCAAACTGAGCAACTTATCTCTTAAATGCACAAACAATTTGCCCAATACTCTTCCCTGTCAATTCTTGCACAAATTTTCAAGCATCAATTCTCCGAAGGCAGCTGGTTCGCCGTGTGTAAAATATTTTCGCCCAGAGCTCGCTTTCATATCCAGTTCTCCACGACTCGACGAAGGGCGTCGCTGGAAAGACTTGTGTTTTCAAATAATTTTGCTTCTTTCAATTAGAAATTTGTGAAAAGAAAAACATAATTCTATTTCCCAAGTCCTTGTTTCAGTTTTTTTTCGTTTTCAAAAGTAAAATTCTCAAAAGAAAAAAATGCCCGGGCTTCACTAACTTTGCTTGACTTTCTTTCTTCGAATACAAATCGATTTTAGTTCTTTGCTGTGCTTCCTAGTTTTTTGTTGTTGTTTTCACGCGTTCGCGGTGAATACACCTTCCATGGACGATTTTCATTTCAGACCAGAAGTGAGTGAAACCAGCAGAGTTGAGTGTTCCTTGTCGTCCTCAGCCTCTGTTTGGAGTGAGTGCGTGTGTTTTCATTTAAAAATTTTGCAGCTGTTTAGGCCGCTGAGTGCAATTAAAGCAGCCATCTAAAAAAGCCTTGACAATAATAATTTGCATTTTGGAGTTTTGTGTTATCACCCTCGTTCGGTTCGGTTTACTTTGTCACAAAATAGCAGCCGGTTCCAGCTTCTAGCACGTCGCTTTTATCCAGTTTAATTTGCGGTAAGTCAAAATCAAACAAAAAAACACAATATTCCCCCAATGTCGAAGTCTCCGGTAACAGGAAGCTGCCAAAAAGAAACAAAAAAAGTCTGAAATCAATGTTCTCAGAACTGGGAGCTGGGTCTGGGAGCTCACGCTCAATACTCGCTCGTGTCTGTTCTCTTCGTCTGCACTCGCCCTCTGTTTACGTTCCTAGTTCCTGGGTTCCTGCTCCTTCCCTAGGGCACAGGGCGGAAGTAGACAACATCACAGGGAGAAGAAAATCGATTATTTTCAGCACAAAAAAAAAAAAAACAGAAAATGGAAAATAAATAAATACCAAAGAGAAGCAACATTTAGAATCGGATTATTCGGACACCACCACCGCCATTCTTGTCATTTTCTGTCCAGATTTGTTTTGCCGGATTTAATTTGTGAGCATGTTCATGTTTTACGCAAATAAATCTGCTTTTAAATTCGAATGCGAAAATACCCAAAACTGAGAGGAGAGATGCTGATGCACGAATCGGCCGGCCGCTCGCCCTTCTAATTGGCTCGGATTTTACGTATGGTCGCCATCGCCACCACCACCGTGTCGTCGAGTGCGTTGTGGTGTGTGGGTCATGCACCCATCCCAAAGGCAGCCCCAACCAAGCCAGTGAGCCAGCCAGTGCCTGCAGATATGTATATGTGCACGGTCGGACTTGGTTTGTTTGGGTCTCGCCCGCTCGTCATTGTAGTCCTTTTTATTTATTTATGGACCATCAGCTTGTTTTTTGTTTCTACTTTATTTGTATTGAAATGTGAGTAGGAGGAGGACGTTTTTAGTCTCTGTGCCTTCGACTGGTTTTGCTTTATTTGGAGTATGGGTGCAGCAGCGCTTCATAGCCAACTCTTTGTTCTTCTTCTGCTTTGGTTGTCGTTGGTGTCTTTATTGTTCAGGGGGGGGGGGTTATACTTGTTTAATTCGAATAACGGCACAAGGAGTGATGTGATGATGCTTCTCGGTTCTTTCTGTTTGTTGAACGAAAGTGCAGATACGAGGACATCGAACCACATTGAATTCGAATTAGGAAATAGATATTAAATTTTTACAGGAAATTGGGTGACACTTTTTTTCTGGATTTCTTAGGGGAGAATATTCGAGGTAAAGTAAAAACAACAAACTACAAAGGAAAAGAAAATGTAAAGGGTTCCTTGGGATTGAATTTGCAGCTAAAACCAATTTGGTTATTCAATTTTTGCTTCTTTTTTCGAATGTTTGTTTGAGAAAAGAAAAACATTAATTCGATTTTGGAAATAAAGAAATCCATTGATCGCAATAAGCCTAATTTTTAAATGGGGCTTACTTGGCGCAGGGGAAAACTAAATGGAAAGACATTTGTGATGCGTAAACTAGGGAAGTTCGTTCCCCTATTGTACTTAAACCTGATCGTCGATTGTGGAAACTCAGGGTGTCAACTGTCAACTGGTGCTTAGTGCTCTCTTAGTAGCTTTTCCCATTTAAAGGGTAATTTTTTTAGGGGTATAGAACTTTAAATTGCAATAAAACAACGATGGAATAGTCGATTGACATGATTTTTTATTTATTCGAAAGATAATCTTGTGGCATTACATTTTAATTATGATTTCTGACATATGACTGCCACGGCTGGCTCGGATGTAGTCCAATCTGGACGTCCGATTTTCGATGACTTTTTCCAACATTTGTGGCCGTATATCGGCAATAACACGGCGAATGTTTGTGGCTTATCCGCATAGACCAATGACTTTACATAACCCCACAGAAAATAGTCTAGCGATGTTGAATCACAAGATCTTGGAGGTCCAAAACGTGAAATTAGGCGGTAACCAAACGTTTCTTTCAATAAATCGATTGTGGCACGAGCTGTGTGACATGTTGCGCTGTCTTGTTGGAACCACAGCTCCTGGTCATCATGATTGTTTAATTCAGGAATTAAAAAGTTAGTAATCTTGGCTCTATACCGATCACCATTGACTGTAACGTTGTGGCGATCATCGTTTTTGAAGAAGCACGGACCAATGATTCCACCCACCAGCCCATAAAGCGCACCAAACAGTCGGTTTTTCTGGATGTAACGGTGTTTGGACATACACTTGAGGATTAGCTTCACTCCAAATGTGACAGTTTTGTTTGTTGACGTAGCTATTCAACCAGAAGTGCACTTCATCGCTTATGAAAATCGGGAACAACGGCCATCTCGTTTTGGGCCCATTCGACGAATCTACGCCTTGCTTTATGATAGCCCAGGAGCCCCCATCAATGTTGCGAGTTTATGAATTAAAAAATCTTTAAGTCATAAATCACCAAGTGAATTATGAATTAAAATTTTTCAATTCACAAGTCACCAAGTGAATTATGAATTAAATTTTTTCAATTCATAAGTCACTATGAATTAGATTTTTTCAATTCAAAAGTTACCAGTTGGTTTGTTTCTTGGGAGATGCCCGTTTTGGGCCTATTGCCTTTTTGCAGGTAAAGAGTGCTACAGTAGCCTTCTTTACTCTTTCATCAATATAAAATATAAAATAAATATATAAATAAAACATAAATATTTGGCTTGGTCCGAGAAGCTGTGGGTAAGCTAATCTAGGGAATTTCGTACCTTCTCGTAAAGAGTAGGTAGTATGTAGTTCCTTTTTAAGTATGGACTGATGTCCAAGTGACAGTATTTTGCCCAAATCGTGAGCCTGTTTAAGGTATTTTGTAGCAGTTCTAAAAGAACGAGTGGTCGTTTCCCAGATACAGATATTGCAACATCATTGGCATAGACAATCACCTCTAACCCTTCTGCTTCCAGTAATGTTAACAGGTAATTTAGTATCATGTTACATAAAAGAGGCGGAAGGACCCCACCTTGAGGGGTACCTCGATTCATCGATCTGGCATTATTGTCCTGTCCTGCTATCAAGCATGAGACTAGTAAGATCAATGAATGATTTCTCTATTTTGCTAACGTTGTTGAAGCTACGAGGATATAGGTATTCTTTGTATTTGAGAGAATATTCAATACTACGCACTAGTGAATAAAGTGCTGTTTCTACTGATTTTCCCTCAGACTACCTACGCATGTTGAGCTGTGGAAATGTGACATGTTATGTTTTTTCTTAGGTAGGTAGGTAGGTTAGAATGGTTGGTCTGGGCAGCCACTGCCCAGGAACACAATAAGCGCTTAAATTACGCCGTTTTGATACCATAAACTCGAAGTTACCTAAACAGCATAAATATATAAAAAGATACGCACAGTTCAGTGCATAATAGAGCTTCGGAGTGTTTAAATCCAATTGGTTTTGTTAAGATAGAGAATCAAGTTCCTAATCTTAATATTTGCGAGTTCGTTTAACTCGCGTAGGAAGGGAGCACCCAAAGCCAATATTCTGGCATTTAGAAGGGCCGGGCACTCACATATACCGTCGTTTTAAAGGTAAAACTCTCTAACTAACAATTCAAACTTTTAATAAAATGACTTTCAAACATAAATTTCAAATCCTTTATTCTAAACCAATTCGATGCAAAATGAAAACTAATTAACATATCTTCCTATTGCAACATCAACATCTATGAAATTATATCTATTTCTAATTTTTTGAAATATTTTTTCATGTTCTTACTTCTTAGTGAGTCTTACCTTTGGAACGACGCACGTTCTTTTAATTCATTTCGTCACATATGACCTGAAAAATGTTAAGTCGTAACTCCCTTATGGGACTTAACCTAAGCTATGAACAAATCAATAGAGATTGCCTGTCCACCTATATATGTAAGGGAAAAAAAGAAACCACACTGGTGGACTCGATTCGCTCAGAAAAGAGTGTAGAAAACTTTTTAAAAGAGCTAAATATACAAGACTGGTTTCTGACTGGGACTCATACAAAAGTTACCAAAATAAATTCAAAAAAGAACTAAGAAGATCTAAACGATCGTCCTGGCGATCCTTTTGTGATAAAATAGAAGAAACCTCTGAAGCCTTACTTAAAACGGTCAAAAGGCTTGATATCCCTGAACAGACAAAATATAAGCTCTACAATTGGAGTAATAACAGGACACTGTCTCATAGGTAGACATGCTCTGAGGCTAGGGGTCTACACAAATGACTTCTTTAGAAGCTGCATGGACAAGGAGGAAGAGGAAACAGTCCAACACCTTCTATGTACATGTCCAGCACTCTCCATTAGAAGGAACAACTTTCTCGGTAATCCCTTCTTCGATAATACCAGTGAACTGGCAACGATCGACACAAAATGTCTCTCTAACTTCATTAAAAGCACGAATTGGTTGGTTTAAGTTCATTACTCTCTCATGAGTATTTTGTGGTATCACAACGGATCCTTGAGGTCTAAGTGAGTCAACGACAACTAGACAGCCACTACAACCTAACCTAACCTAACCTCTGAAGCCTCAAATCTACGTAAAATTCTTTCAACAAATCCAGTGATGTCCAGCTGTCTGAAAAGGGCCGATGGCTCCTGGACAACCTCTAGTGAACTCTCTTAACTTGCTACTTGATACTCACTTTCCCGGTAGCTCTCAAAATGAGGTAACCTGTAATAATCAGTTGCACTCAATTACTACTACATCATATCCACAAGGTCTAATCACAGGGGATAAACTGCGATGGGCTATCAACAGCTTCGAACCGTACAAATCGGCATGACCCACCCAAAACCGATTTATTCCCATTCACTAGGAAATATAAAATTCCGTACATCGACCCTAAACTAAATATCTGGGTCTTATTTTAGACAGAAAACTAAATTGGAATTGCAACATTCACGAAAGAATAAGAAAATCTACTGTAGCTCTTTTCAACTGCAAGAAAGCCATTGGTATTGGTAGTAAATGGGGTCTACAACCCAGAATCACTCACTGGCTATACACATCGGTAATCACACCGATTCTTCTTAATGGTGTGCCAGTAGCTAGTATGGTGGACTGCCTAGGACGTAAAAATTAACTGCGATAACTTAGTAAAGTCCAACGCTCACTACTCAGCATGCCTAAGTATAAGCGGATCACTTCGTACGACCGCATCTGCGGCACTAGACACCTTACTCTTTCTGACACCTCTGAATATAATCAGCAAACAAATAGCTGCTAGTTCTGCTATTCGCCTGAATTCTTCTTCACAGTGGACTAAGAATAACATTGGCCACTCTGTTATTCTTTATTATCTAGAATCAATTCCAAAGCACACAGACTACACCATCGCATCGCCCAACTACAGTTCGATAGAAACTTCCAAATTTCTATACCTTCCAGATTCTTTTGGGAAAATAGAACATTCCGGGAAGCCGAGAAAATCTACTCATATACAGATGGATCGAAAAATAGTGATGGGGTTGGTGGAGGTGTGTACTCTGAACGACTAAAACTAAGTCTCTCATTCATCCTTCCAAATCACTGTAGCGTGTTTCAGGCAGAATTTTTGGCGATTAAGGAGGTTCTAGAAAACGTGATATCTCTGATATCTGATATCCGGATTTTCTCAGATAGTCAGGCAGCTATAAAATCCCTGGACTCTGTCTCTACAAACTCAATTACGGTCCAAAACTGTCGATAGTCTCTAATGGAGATGGCACATTCCAGGAAACTGCAAAGCCGATGAACTTGCCAAATATGGTACAACACTACCCATTGAACCACAAATGGCCATATAGCGAACATGCAAACTTTTGCTACAACAAGATGCTATTAAGAGAACTATTATCAGGTGGAATAACATAACCACCTTTAAGGCGACGAATACTTTTACAATGATCTAAACGATCTCGAACACATTAATATAATTAAGCTCCACGTTTCGTAAGGAACTCTAATTGGTTTCATTGAGCTTTCGAAGAAAGCCTTTTTAGATTCATGCGCTATCACAATGGGCCTTCAATTGGCCTAAGTGTATCTTTTAACACCCATGACAGCCACTTTAACCTAACCTAACCTAACCTAACCTAACCTAACTCCCTTGTGAAATATGATTTAGAACTTTATGAAAAAATCAATTCATAATTCACCTAGCGACTTTTGATATAAATTCACTTGGTGACTTATGAATTGAAAAAGTTTAATTCACAAGTCACTTGCTAGCTTGTGAATTAAGGACAAGCTTAAGCTGTGAAATGATTTAAGCTCTTACAACTCTGGCCCCCATACAAGAAATTCCAGTCATCGCGCCCACTAAAATTTTTAATGAGAAATAAAAGTTAAAGCCAAGACGAATAAGATTCGTTTGATCGGCGTGAATTGAGTAAGCCGGAAAGGCCGCGCATACTTGTTGCAATTTGGTGAATGACGGTAAAATGTCTCCATCATCACGGATTCTATTTTTGTTTCTTTCATTACACGTCCTTATGTTAGATGTAGAAATACCTTGGTTTGTTTGCTTTCAAGCTACCGAAAGTATTGCTGTCACTTGACAGCTGTTAAGTCTTGAAAAGTAATGCCAACTTAAAGTTCTGTACCTCGAAAAAAAGCACCCGTTAGAAGTAGTAGTTTTGTCTTATTTTCCAAACTAAAAATCTTGCCCCTAAAACACCTAGGTATATTATTATAAGGTTCTAAAGTTGTTTTTTACTCGTTCAGGATATCAAATTAATAGGTTTTCCACATCTTATAATTTAAGAGTTAATCATCAGAGTCTCGCTTTCATTCCATTCCATAGCCTTCAGATATTCTTTAACTTGGGATTCGTACGAAATCCCCAAAAGACAAAATCACCATGGGGACAAAATCTCCAAAAAAAATAATCCAACTTGCCAATATCTCCACGAGAAAATCCCCATTGACAAAATCCCCAAAGAAAAAATATTTTTTGCCCAAATCTCCTTGAAATCTCCAAATCCCCAATATTTAGGTACGTCTTCTTAAACCATTTCTCTCACGGCATGTGTATGAAACCGTTATGACATGAAACCAAATTATGAATGCACTTTCAGTCTATCAAGTGTATTCCTAACTGAGGAGTGTTGTGTTTCATTAAAAAAGTAACCTTTTATGGATGAAATAATTATTGTTTAAACATCAAAAAAAAGGAAGAAAAAAGATTTGACATTTGACTTCACAGTACTTCGCACATAAATGTGACGAACTACAGACACATAGCAGCACTGGTGACTGAGACCATCGGCTGGGACAGAACAAGACATACGACAGAGAGAGACAGATAGACACATAGAAGGGAAGAACACATAACATAAACCTACGTTGCACAGAGGCGGAGACACAGATTTTAATTGTCTCATATCATCGCACAGGTGGCTCAGTTAAGCTGGCGATTTTTGTAGAAAAAGAATGCTGCCGAAGCTGGGGCATGAACCCGTGGCATTCGGCTTAGCAGTCAACTACTCTATCCTCTGTGCCATGGCCACCTGCAAGAAAAAAGATATTTTAAATGGGACATGGCTATCATTCCCTTAAAAAAAAAAAAAACAAAGAAAATAGAAAATTATCGACGATTGTGGCCAACACAAAGTGGATTTTTTTAATTCTAACGTTACAACTCGTGCAACCTTATCTAAATTAAATACTATCTCCAAAACAAATTACGTATGTTCAACTAGTGAATCATGCGATTAACAGCCCGATTCTCCCCATCATCACAAGTCACAAGAAGAGGTAAAATTGATTTTGTGACTTTTTCGGATTCTCCCCCAAAGTCACAACTTGTGAGAGTCACAAAAACAATCGATATTGTGATCTCCTTCAGAGCAGGTCATAACTAGAAAATTGTTTGAGATTTGACATTTTGATTATGAATATAGTGAAAAAAAAGAAGGAAGAGAAAAGACATACGCTCTTTTTCTGTTTCCTTTATTCTTTTTCTTTGTTCTTTGAAATAACACAACAATAATAAAAGCAACCCAAATACACAACCTCTGTTTGCGTTGCCAATATTGACGAAATTGCATCATATGTTGCGTTGAAACACATATTGCAGTTACAAAGAATCCAGTGTGGCAACGCATTTCCATATTCACATTAGCTGTGGTGAGTTTCCTTGTGAGGATTTGGGGAGAATCCGACAAATGTTATCGAATCACAACAATCCTCACAAGAAATAGTCACAAGGGCTTATGACTTGTGATTCCTCACAAGGGGGAGAATCAGGCTGTAAATCGCGCGATTTAATCGCATGATTCAC
The DNA here is from genome assembly GCA_943590905.1 of Sphaerophoria taeniata. Lineage (NCBI taxonomy): Eukaryota > Metazoa > Arthropoda > Insecta > Diptera > Syrphidae > Sphaerophoria > Sphaerophoria taeniata. Next base: position 50,255,663 of record OX016540.1, read on the forward strand.
TACTTGAACATATATTTGTTTTGGAGAATTTGGCATGGAGATTTTTGCGATGGGGATTCTCTCTTTGGAGATTTCGCTGCTGGAGATTTCAGTTTGGGGATTTTGGGTTTGGGGATTTTGGTTTGGGGATTTTGGTTTGGGGATTTTGTCTTGGGGAAAACGTCACCAACCCCTTTAACTTTTATGCAACTATTGGTCGTAGATTATTTATCTCCTTCCATACTCGCTAAGAATAATTAGAAATGAGTCCATTTTCCTAAACAGAGTTAAACTTTGGCTTCTTAATTTGAATTATGAACAAACTAACAATCTTTTAACTGTTTCTCACTAATGCATGTTATGAGTTCCCTGTCGCGACCCCACATCACCTTTTTACATTAATTATTTTATTTTATTTATTTATTTATTTATTCTTTATTTTTTTCTATTTCATTTATGTTTATGTATTTTTTATATTTTATGTATTTACTAGCTGACCCCACGAACTTCGTCTCGCCGCCCTTTAGAGCACCTCCATTTTGAAAATTTCAGTTTCCTATTTGAAAACCAATGCACCTGCAATAATATGCAATTTTCCCTTTGAAAACCAATTTTCCCAGTTTTTCATCAGAACTTTCTATTTTCCATTCGTGCGTCGTCGTCGATTAGGGGCGTTTTGTCGAACAAAACTGGAAAATTGTAACGTTATGTTCATAATTCATTTAGGTCCTACACTCTTCCTGTGTTCGAAAAAAGAAGTTCATGAAATCATCGAGACCCTGGAAGACAAAAGCTTCTTGATTTTCAATATTCATAAAAAAAAATAAATATGGAACCTTGTCGATTAAAAAATATTTTCAAAAGGTTGTTTCCCAGACGGGGCGCCGGTTTTAATAATCAACAAGTCAGCTACACTTTCCGATGTGATATGATTTTTTAAATTTCCATAGCAGATGTTAAACAACTTACAGTTGACCGATGCCAGTTTGTCTGGCAAATCGATTAGGTTGCTATACGTATACCTACTTAAAACAAAATATTATGCATGTTTTTTATTTTTGATAATGTTTAAAACAATGATAAGTAATATTGTTTCATGGTCTCGCTTCTCGCACGTCTGTTGCTATAATTTATAAATTTATTGATATGGTAATTAATTCTTTTAAAAGGCAAGAGTTGATGTGAAGAGTTAAACCTGTTTTGAGTTCATTTGTTTAAATTATATAATTTCTAGACAAATTAAAACACCTCTTATTGTTTCAATTTAAATTTAAAATTCTGATAGTATGGATATGGAGAATAGTTGTTGAACATGCTCTAAAGCGTGTTAACCATTTTAAGTTTATTTAGTTGCGGATACATTGTAAAAGAAGATTGCAAGATCCCTTTTTTTTCAATATTCGTTTTTATTCATTTTCTCTTATAACTAGGTACTTATTACTAGACAAAAGAATTCAAACTATAGTCCAGACAAAATAAACATTCGACCCAGAAAAAATTCGCATAGAGCTGAAAATTGGTACACAGCATTAAAACATCGATTAAAATAAAATGTCAAAAGTCCCCAAAAATCCCATGTGTGCATAAAAAATTATTCAAGGTCAAATGTCGAAAATGTTGGTTTTTCATACATATCTTTGAAACGGGGGAAGCTATCAAAAAAAAGTATATGAAAGGCTTGTACGCCTTGTAATTCTCTAAAAAAAATATTTTCACACTTTTTTTCCTACGAGCAAGCGTTTAGAAAATATTGCGATTTTAAAATGTGTCAAATGTCGAAAATAATGGTTTTTTGCGTATTACTCTTAAACGGTGAGGCCGATTGAAAAAAATTCTATGAAAAACTTGTAGATTTTTTGGTTTTCTATATAAAAACATTTTTTTTTAAGCTGTCAGAAAAAAAAACATAATTTGGTCAAAACTCAAAATTTCGAATTTTTTATAATTAGCTCCTAAGCCCTGTACAAAATTCGTATAGAGCTGAGTCCTTGGCTTTATCCTTTTTTTTGTTTGAGCGATCATTTATATGATTTGCACGATCATTTATATGATCGCTCAAACGAAAAAAAGGATAAATTTTGTACAGGGCTTAGGAGCTAATTATAAAAATGTCGAAATTTTAAGTTTTGACCAAATTATGTTTTTTTTTTCTGACAGCTTAAAAAAAAATGTTTTTATATAGAAAACCAAAAAATCTACAAGTTTTTCATAGAAATTTTTTCAATCGGACTCACCGTTTAAGAGTAATACGCAAAAAACCATTATTTTCGACATTTGACACATTTTAAAATCGCAATATTTTCTAAACGCTTGCTCGTAGAAAAAAAGTGTCACAATGTTTTTTTTAGGGAATTTCAAGGCGTACAAGTCTTTCATACACTTTTTTTTGATAGCTTCCCCCGTTTCAAAGATATACCTATATGAAAAACCAAAATTTTCGACATTTAACCTTGAATAACTTTTAATGCACACATGGGATTTTTGGGGACTTTTGACATTTTACTTTAATCGATGTTCTAATGCTCTGTACCAATTTTCAGCTCTATGCGAATTATTTCTGGGTTTGGGCTTTTTTATGTCTAATTTGTCTGGACTACTAGCTTATTATCTGAAAACTTATATTATACTTACTGGCCCCAACCGGGCGCTCAAAGGATTTCATGATTTTCTTAAAATTAATGCCTTATGCTACTTAAAATAATGCCTACTCTACTTAAACCTTAAACCAAAACCCTTAAACTAAAACAAGTATGTTAACCGGCAGAGGCTCAAAACCCCACCCCAACTACTCATTGTCAAGTGCTGACTGAAGCCTATCGATTCGGTCACGTTCGGACATAGCCCTATTGAACCGAAGGAGCTGTGTTTCTTCTTGTGCGAAGACGTCTCGACTGTAAAGGAGTCGCCGATCCACGATTCTTCGCCTGACGTGGTAGATTAGCGGCACCGCCAATCTGTCCTGTATCAGGCCGCATCTATTTAAATAGAGGAATGCCTCTGGCGGATTGAAGCCGCTCAAGCGTGCGCTATCAAAATATTCGTCGTTCGGTTAGAACGCCCCAAAGATTAAATTATTCTTCCAAGTCATAGCGCTCGCAATGTGACCCCCAACAAGTTTTATCACGAAATTGTCAATTCTGTTGATCCGAGCCTCGTTGTATAGATCCTCGTTAGAATAGTAATGTATATAAGAAGATTCCGGTGTCCGATTCAAATCAAGACAGCGCCGAAGACACTGCCTCTCGAACACCCGCATCTTCTCCATTTGAGATGGTGTAACGTTGAACCATACTGGACAACCATAAACGATCATCGGCCATATGAGGGCGATTTAGCACATTACCTTCACTCTGGGGTCAAGTCGACTGCTGTGAAACAGCCGTTTCGTCAGAGCGAAGGCTCCTCTGGCCCTGGCTAGAGCAGCATTTATATATGACTGTCGAAATATAAATGCTGTTCCAGCCAGATACGGAGGTACTTCACCTCACTTTTGCACGCTAATTGTTGTCCGTGCGGCCCAACGATGACCATCTTGCGCAAATTCTTGCGCGTATCCCTAGAGGCTCCAGCCAACGAAGTCCGAAACAGAATTATCTCGCATTTCTGGACATTTATTTTCAGTTTCCAGTCAATGCAGTATCGCTGAATCTTTTCGAACTCACCTTGTAAGAGAATTCTTATGTCTTCGACCTTTGGAGCAGTTCTGTACACAATTAGATCGCGTGCATTCGCAATTGCCTGGATAAGGTTACCTATCAGATCGCTGGTGTAAATACTGAAGAGGATCGGCGAATTAACGGCTCCCTGTTGCAGATGCAGACCATTTTTAATTTCGAAGATTGTGGTAGAAGTTACATTGCCACTTTTGACAACAAACTTTCTACCGTTGAGCATATCATAAACCATATACAACAATGGTTTACTGATTCCTAGTCTGGTGAGTTTTAGGTACAACCCTTCTAACCATACGGTGTCGAAGGCCTTCTCTAAATCAACCAGAACAGCACCCGTGCATTGTTTCTTGGACTTATTCCATTGGATATCAGAAACGATCTTAGACGCGGAATGGTGTCATGTCCCGCCTTGAGCCCGAACTGGTTATCCGGAACTATTTTGTTGTCCGCAGCCCCCATAGTCAGAGCCCTATTAATTTTCTTTTCTAATACCTTGCTGATGCTCGCTAGAAGACTTATCGACCGAAAATTTGACGGATTGGAGTTGTTCTTTGCCTTTTTCGGGAGAGGATGAACCACAGCTGTCTTCCAACGCTCTGGATAACATGCATTATTCAGCGCGTTGTTGAACACGAGTAGTGTAGATGTCTATTGTCTCAATCGGTAAGTGTCTTAGTACAATGTTGGAAATACCATCGACACCTGCTGACTTCGAAAATGAGCTGGAGCTCTATCTTCGTTACTAACAGAGGACTTGCTTCCGTTTACTAGGTGATTATGGTGTTTGCCAAAAAGTCGTCATTGAACGGCATGAAACCGCGGTTCTCAGATACTGCACAATATCGTTGAGAAGGTAGTAGTTATGAAGTAAGGCTCTGTTTTCCAGGTCGTGGTTCGGGTGAATGCTAGCATTCACCTTGTACACTTGCTGAAAAGCAGCTCCCACTGTCTCCACTTTCTCCTGCGTGTCTTCGATAATAAAGAAGTCATCGTCCAAGACGGCTTCCTCAGGATCAATTTGCGCTGTCAGGAGTACATCTCTGTTTTTCTGTAATTCTCTGGAGTTTCAGGCACGGAAGGTCGTTCTGATTATTATTTCTAAATATTTTATTGATATGTTTTTGACTTACGACTTCAGCGCTCTAAATCCTAATCTCCAGGTCGTGTGGGTCTGTGAAGCGTCTGTACAAGTTTTTCAGTCTTGTCAGTAGTCCACTTTTATGTCTGTGAGCAGGATCCCTTGCTGACATACCTATGGTTTATCAATATTCACTTAAACGGGTTTAATACGAATTTCCAACGATTTCCTTTTGTTAACTGTAAGATAAAAAAAAACCAAAACATTTAAATAAACAAAGAACATCAATAAAAATAGCCAGCAGCCCCATTCTGATGAAAATAATTAAAAAAAAAAACGATTCTAATTGCTTTTCTTATTAAAAAGTATTCAAAGTGAATGAATCTTCTTCAATTTTGTTGTTTTAAGAAGAATAACTAACAGAATCATTGCAAAAATGAATAACTTAAATCAGGCTAAATTATTTTAACCTTCCAACCTTACAATTAACGGGGAGCGTAGTGCGTAAGCGAATAGTGTTAACAAATATTTGCAACATTTTCTTTTTCGCAAAATCAATGAGCTCATATTTTGCTCTCAAATGTTTACTTTAATAAAAATAGTTTTATGGGTTGAAATAAACAAAAGAAATTATAATTTACCGAGTTATTTCTAGTTGGCTGGTCATAACGCCAGGTGTCGATCGAATGTTGAGTGTTGCTTTCGAATAGGAAACAAAAAACCGCGGAATTCTTTTCGAAAATTCGAATCTGTTCACACAGACATGAACAAAGTTGATTTATTGAACTTAAATACACATTTTGTGAAGTACTGAAAGCACTTTTTTCTGATGGAATTGTCATTCATAAACAAAAAATACAAAAGTGTCTTCCACATGTTTCAATAGCTTTTCGAGACCTATAAGCAGGGGTAAACTTGTTGGTAGAAAAAAAAACCTACCTACCTCCTTGTCAATTGTATCTACTTAAAAAGAACTGGTTCTTGCATTCGAAACATGCCCTTTTTAACTTACTAAAATCCCAAATAAAATACTAGCACTTGACTTTTCAAGTACCGGGCGTGTCCAGATTACCAGTTTCAGTACAGTACTGGTCGTGACAGGTTAACCAAAATGGTGGGTTTGTTTGAAAATTTTTGAATTTTTGTCTCCTAATTCGTCAATGGTGTGTCAAATGTTGGTTTCTAATTCATCAATTGTTGCAGGCTTATACAAAAAGTAGTACAACAGTGTCAAATCAGACGAACGAGGTACTCATAGGTCCACTTCTTGTGGTCATCAAACTTTTGGCTCAACAAAGTGTAGGTTGCGCACCCGCTATATAAATGACTTATTCTGCCGCCTTTTTTCGGGATTCATAGAGTCTCACTCTATCACTCACTGGCTATACACATCGGTAATCAGACCGATTCTTCTTTATGGTGTGTCAGTATGGTGGACTGCCTTGGACGTAAAAATGAACTGCGATAAGGTTAGTAAAGTGCATGCTGAGCGTAAGTATAAGCGGATCACTTCGTACGACTCCATCTGCGGCACTAGACACCCTACTCTATCTAACACCTCTGGACATAATCAGCAAACAAATAGCTGCTAGTTCTGCTATTCGTCTGAATGCCTCTTCACAGTGGACTTACAACAACATTGGCCACTCTGTTATCCTTAATTATTTAGAATCAATTCCAAAGCACACAGACTACACCATTCCTCAACTACAGTTCGATAGAAACTTTCAAACTTCTATCCCTTCCCGATCCTCCTGGGAAAACAAAACATTCCTGGAAGACGAGGCAATCCACTTCTATACAGATGGATCGAAAACTAATGATGGGGTTGGTGGAGGTGTGTACTCCGAACGACTAAAACTAGGTCTCTCATTCAGCCTTCCAAATCATTGTAGCGTGTTTCAGGCAGAATTTTTGGCGATTAAGGAGGTCCTGTCCTGGCTCAGAGAAAACGTGGTATCCACATCTGATATCCGGATTTTCTCAGATAGTCAGGCAGCTATAAAATCCCTGGACTCTGTCTCTACAAACTCAATTACGGTCCATAACTGTCGATCGTCTCTAATGGAGATGCACGACAGTTTAACATTCACCTTCACTGGGTGCCGGGCCATAGAGATATTCCAGGAAACTGCAAAGCCGACGAACTCGCCAAACATGGTACATTATTACTCATTAAACCACAAATGGCTAATGTTGACATACCAATCGCTACATGTGGAATAACATAACCACCTGTCAGGGAACGAAAAACATTTGGCCAAATTTGGACTTAAAGAGATCCAGATGCCTGATATCTCTAAGCAGATTGCATATAAGCTCCTTAATTGGTGTCATTACCGGACACTGTCTAATTGGAAGACACGCTACGCGACTGGGCGTATTTTCTAATGACTTCTGCAGAAGCCGTATGCGGACGAGGAGGAGGAGGAAACAGTTCTTCACCTCCTCTGCACCTGTCCTGCTCTTGCTCATAAACGTAGGATTCACTTAGGGGAATACTTCTACAATGATCTAAACGATCTCGAACACATTAATATAATTAATCTTCTACGTTTCGTAAGGAACTCTAATTGGTTTCAATGAGCTTTCGAAGAAAAGCCTTCTTAGATTCATGTGGTATCACAATGGGCCTTTGATTGGCCTAAGTGTGTCTCTTAACATCCATGACAGCCACTTTAACCTTACCTAACCTAGAGTCTCAAGGGGGATTGTTCTTATTCCAAAGCATGATAAAGTTGCTAAAGTGCTCCCTAAGTTTGGGAAACCAGAGTTCGTATTCTAAAAATACAAACCCACTACCTAAACATTGTTCTTGTGTAATTCTGTATGGTGATTTCCCAAAGCGTGATATTTAGTTTGACAGTTATTTTGCTTGCTAGCACAATTTTAGGAAGCGATAATTATTATTGCAAATGGCATCATTATATCAACCATTTGACACTAGACAGATTGTGATGTACTTTTTAGTTTTCAGCCGAGGTTTTGCTAGCCGGTCTCGCCAGGGTCTTATCGAAGTAACACGAAACTTCAATCTTAGGTCTTCTGACCCCTTTGACAAACTTTATTAAGAACTATTAAGGCTTAAATACAAATATATGAATAAGTCTTATTATTACTCTTGCGGTCTGGTCGGAGCTATCTCTATAGGACGGCCGTTGGTTGCTGTTCCGATATGTTTTAACAAGTCCTTGGATGAAATCGGTATGATGCGGTGATTGGGGGTTATACTCTATGCGGCTGCGGGCTGGTAGGTACAGTGCCCATGATGGCACGGATTGGCAGGTATAATGCCTCTGGTGGCACGGACGACGAACCGTCAGGTATAATGAACCTGGTGGCACGGATCTGCAGGCACCAAAGCCCCTGGTCGCAAATAATACGGACGGCCGCAGCACAAACCGTGGATCAGCAAGTACCAAAGCCCCTGGTGGCAATCAAAAAGGGATTATGACATGACTTCAATATTGAAACCCCTTACCGCTGGTGGGAGGAATTTCCAATTATGAAATAGTCGGACCTTTTCAGACTAACAGCCCGATTCTCCCCATCATCACTGATACCTCACAAGTCATAACAAGAGGTGAAATTGATTTTGTGACTTTTTCGTATTCTCCCCCAAAGTCACAACTTGTGAGAGTCACAAAAACAATCGAAATTGTGATCTCCTTAAGAGCAGGTCATAACTAGAAAATTATTTGAGATTTGACATTTTGATTTATAAGTATGAATGAATATAGTGAAAAAAAAGGAAGGAAAGAGAAAAGACACACGCTCTTTTTCTTTTTTCTTTATTCTTTGACCAATATTACTAGTTGATACAATAGTATCATTCGGTAGTAGTAGTATCTAGAGGCCAGTTTAGCACTTTCGTACTAGTCTACTTACAATATTTCCCGAAGAGAGTGAGTGTGAATTGTATAACGAAGTTCAATTCTGTATGGAAAAGTATTTTATATGAAAAAGGTATGCGACTTCGTTACATCTTGTAAACAGAAACAGACAGGGTTCCGTAAAAAACTGAACTCGTTTAGTATCGTCACGTCAGTGTTTCCGTCTGTACGTAAAGTATAAGCATTCAACTCGTATTATCATTCCATTTAGTCCAACAAATTAGGTCCCCTCGACGATCCAAAAAATATTGAGAGACATCTTTATGACACTTTTAACGAAAATTATAATTGAACATAATCGGGTCCCCATTGTTTAAACTTTATCAATGCACTTCATCATTCTTAGTAGTATCCTGAACTGCCGAACCCTTCAGAGTGTGTTACGCTTTTGGGCGGAGTTTTTTGTTTCTTTTTTATTTCGTAAAATTGTAATACTGGTTATTTATTTACTAAAAGACCCTGTTAAAACGACACAATATCGGTTTGAAAACTACTGCAACTGCACCGTTGATACGTTTATTGAAGCATGAAAAATAAAAAAAAAGGAATCCCTTATAAGTTTTCTGAATCAGCGCCAGATTTCATTATTCCATTCAATATTCACACATCAATACATATTTAAATTTTTCAGAATCCAATTCTGAGATTTATGTGCCAATTTTGGGACTTCATGATGAATGGCAGACAAAAAAAAAACACACTTCCACGCTGATAAATAAATTAATAAGAAATCATCTCAATAATTTGTCTGCATGTCTTCAATGATATGAATTTATTTCATTTTTATTGCTTTATTGGACTTGGCCGAGGTCAATAATCCCCATATTTTGTTAATTGCGATGTCCAAAGAATTCTATACAGACAAATGGTTTGTATACATTTTTTTTCATTGTTGTCATGTTACCCGACGGTTAGGAGGTTACTCACTAAAGAGTGGGGTCTCACTAGGCGGGCTGCGCTTACCGTATATTGGGGGCTTTTCGTTGCTTATGCAACTTTTGGTGCTCCGATTTGGTACAGCGCAGTAATGAAGGAAGCTGGGAAAAAAAAGATTCTCTCTTGCCAGAGAGTTATGCTGCATGGAATGCTGCCTGTGTGTCGTATCGTTTCTACGGAAGCGATGCAAATTCTGGCGGGCGTTCCGCCTCTGGACTTGGAAGTAATACGCATGGCTATTGCATTCAAGTTAAAGAGGCGCGAGACCTTATGCTCAACGGATTGGTCTGAGTGTTCCGATTTTGGTAGGTTGAATAGGAATGACTTGAAGATATCTTTAGCCAGGTGTGTTTCCTCCAAATGGCAATCTAGATGGGACAATAGCGAAGTGGGAAGAGTAACTTTTGAGTTCATTCCCAAGGTAGAACAGGCTTGTGATATAGGTGTTTTTGGGTTCTCTCTCCTGGCGGGCTTCTTGTTGACTGGGCATGGTTCTTTGAATGCATTCTTGCATTAAAGGGGCCTCGCTGAGTTGGCTGGTTGCTCGTGCGGAAGTCCTTCCGAGGATTGGAAGCATGTTTTGCTGGACTGTCCCCTCTATGCTGATGTGAGGAATCTTCCTTCCATGGGCATAGTCAGGACTGAAAATGACTGGGATGTTAGTGGTGTTCTTCTTTCGAGGGATACTGCTGAGCGTTTTCAGGCATTTGCCAGTGAAGCATTCGGGAGAAGAAGGTTGAGGATTTTACAGGTTAGTTAAGTTCTGTTTTATTAAGGTGTTATATGTTCTAGGTAGGAATAGGCGTTATTTGGTATTTTAAATATTTAAAATATGAATTTTTATTAATGAAGTATCTTTTGAGTTTTTCTTTCAGGTACTTCTTGATGCGGATTTGCTGTTTCTTTGTTTTCTTTCGTTGTTCGCATTCCCATCCACCCAGCATGTTTCCTCCTCAGCTGCTGGTTGGTGGGATATGCATTGAGGTTGCCAGGCCTCGGGTTTTTAGTGAGCCCATCTGGAAGTAACCTTTACGGTTGCGGAGCTCCTCCGGAAGCTTTATTCTGGTTCCACGGGAGACAGGAGCCCACTGAGTTATTCAGGTTCTCTGGTATCTTCGATACCAGTCTGTTTAACTTGGTCCTGTATATGAGGTAGGCCCCCTTGTGGGAGTATCGTGGTGGCTGTGGTTATCCCAAATTCGCGGGAACTAGTAGCCCCTAGATGATCTGTTACCATCTGAGATCACTAGGGTGCAAGAGGTGTTAGATAGACCTCGCCCCTCATAGGTGGGGAGCCCCCATACAAGAAATTCCCGTCATCGCGCCCACTAAAATTTTAAATGAGGAATTAAAGATAAAGCAAAGACGAATAAGATTCACTTGGTCGGCGTAAATTTAGTAAGCCGGAAAGGCCGCGCATACCTGTTGCAATTTGGTGAATGACTGTGAAATGTCTCCATCATCACGGATTCCATTTCTGTTTCTTTCATTACACGCGTCCTTATGTTAGATGTAGAAATACCTTGGTTTGCTTGCTTTCAAGCTGCGGAAAGTTCTGCGCAAACAAGGTTTTATTATGACCTAAAACACTGTGTTTTTATTACAAACTACAGTAGTTTCGTTTATAAAAAATCTGGTTTGCGCAATACTTTCGGCAGCTTGAAAGCAAACAAACCAAAGTATTTCTACATCTAACACTAGGACGCATGCAATGAAAGAAACAAAAATAGAATTCGTCATAATGGAGACATTTCACCACATTGCAACAGGTATGCGCGGCCTTTCCGGCTAACTCAATTCACGCCGACCAAGCGAATCTTATTCGTCTTGGCTTTAACTTTAATTCCTCATTAAAAATTTTAGTGGGCGCGATGACGGGAATTTCTTGTATGGGGGCTCCTGGGCTATCAGCAAGGGGAGTAATATGCCTAAACATATTGCCAATTGTACTGGGGTGGTACTAGTACCGCCTCAGGGCGTTGGCTGGAGCTTTCCTCAGCCCTGATATTGTGGGTAGGCCCACCGGGAAATTAAGCCTTAACGGCAGGTGTTCTCGTCAAGTTTATCTTCGATATCTGTTGTCATGTTACGTAGACTGGTGATGATTCGTGTTTATATTTCTTATTCACTTCAACAATTAAAAAAAGCTGAAAGAGCAAAATAATGCCAAATCTTGTGTCCATTAGTTAGGTAAGTTAGGAAAAGAAAGACAAAGTTCGTTTAAGCAGTTCACTCTGCACTTGACAGTTCAACTGAAGTTGGATACTAAAATCGCGAGTACAAGCGTCAACGATTCTTTTTGTTGTTTAAGGCAAAGCACAGTGCGAGCATTAGAAAAAAAGAGGGCTTGAGAGGAAGTAGTGTCTGTTAACATTGATGTTGAATTCCTGAAAATTGCAAAGCACTGAAGAAACAGAGTGAAGTTAGTAGTTCCACATTCGTGTTGTACAAATCTAGAACGAATCTCTGTTGTCAACAGACGATCGATTGCTCTAGGGTTACCTGATGACTGAGGTAACTTACGGCGACGAATAGTTACTTACTTAATGTTGCGCTACAGTCAAGGTCGAACCAGGGCCTCATCCAAGAAGATTTTCCATTCCTACCTGTCTCCAATTTCACACGCCACGTTGGTTGATCGGCTGATATGATTGAAAGAGTGTCAGAGGCAAAACGGAGTCCTGCGGCACACGAACATTGTTTTTCTGAATCTGTGCAATACTTCACTAATCCAACGAAGAATAGATTCATTGAGACTATAAGACAAGTTGCCTGGAATATTTGTAAAATTAACCTAAGTGCAAGTAGTCATTCTGAGCTTAGAGAGATCCGATTGTACCTGAGTGTATGCATTTAAGCTGTTCGTGGACTGTTTTCTATCAAGAGAGATGTTTTCGAAACTAACCACTATAGAACTCCACTGAAAAGAGCGCAATAAAAAGAGAAATGGATGAGTTCATAAGGTGCACGGCAGCCAAAACTGCAATTCGTTTAAAAGAAATTCGTTTTTGGAAGCACAGCACTTATGGACATGGATCAATCTTACAAAGATATGACACAATTCCAGGACTGATGGATTACATTCCCCTTTTACTTGATTTCGATAGGAACTTTTCTATTTGCATACCAGAAAGACAGGGTTGGGATCCTAATTCACTTATAAGTAAGCAGTTAGCAGGGTATCCCTTTCTACACTGACGGTTCAAAAATGGAATCGGGAACAGGTTCTGGAGTGTTTTGCCAATCTCTCAACATTAGAGAGTCGTATAAACTCCCAGCTGACTGTAGTGTCTTTCAGGCCGAGATCTATGCCATTGAATAAGCAGCTGAATTGGCACATCATGAAAAGCTAAGCTCCTCGAGGATTACTTTTTTCGTGGACAGCCAGGCTGCTATCAAAGCCTTATCCAGTGAGACCATAAGATCAAAGGCTGTTTTAAACTGTAGGAAAGAATTAAATAGAATCTGCCACACTAACCAAGTTAAGCTCTGCTGGGTTCCTGGACGTAGTGATATAGAAGGAAACGAAATAGTAGATGAACTAACAGGTTTTTTGGGGAACTGGTTGATCTAGTGCAGGTCTCAATGGCAAACATTAGGAAATTTATAGATAGCACAGGCTGGTTCGTTAACGAGCCAGTCTACGTTAATCGGCAATTTTGGGGAGCATCCATGTTAACTTTTATTTTCAAAGGGGATCACAATGGACCAGCAGGCCCCCGTGTATGCAACAGTTTCACGCTGTGCACACCCCTCATCACCTAACCTAACCTAACCTACGGCCATGTGACGTTATTACCCTATTATTTGAATTAGTATAACTAACCTTCTTATTTATCATAAAACTGGAAAAGGAGCTGTTCGACGTTTTTCAAAATACTGCTTTCAGAACATGAAATATGCTTTCTATTTTCTGTTTCATTGCTTCGAGAAATCAGCCATAATCACGTTTTCTTTCGATGAATGTCGCTGTGACATGACAGATAAAGAAAGTCTTGTTTTATGACATTTTTTATACGAAAACAATTTTTGGAGTTTCTATTTTTTACGTGGAGCAATCTTACCGAGCAATCAAACTTGATGGCCAAATTCAAGACAGGTGGAAAATAAAACAAGACAACTTTTTAGGTATTTCTTAGCCACAAAGAATGGAATTGTTTAAAATCCAAAGGGCCTGGAAAATGTCGAATGTCTATTTAAAACTCTGTTCTCACTCTTTTTGTTTCTGCATCTATAAACAAATCGTTAAATATAAATGAAAACACAACACCAACAACATCCCCATCATGGTGCACCGTCTATTTCCGTCTTAATGTTTACAAATTAAATGGAGAACAAAATAGAACCTGATACAAAATTTCACACCATTCTTAAGTGCTATAATTTAAATTAATTATCTTGAATAAAATTTGACTTCAACGCGGAAACTTTAAGAACTTGCCGCGTCAACTGCTTTCGTCGGAGTATGAAGTCCTATTTTTGGGTGACACTCCAAGGGAAACATGTTTCTCGCCCAAAAACAACGAGTTCTTTTTCAATTAAGTATCAAACTTTTTTTTTTTAATATTATTTCGTTGAAATTTTGAAGAATTTATTTTAAAAGACGGAACTTCTTGACAAATTTCGTGACAATTGAGAAAGTGTCTTGGCGTTGATGAATTTACTTTGTTGTTGGGAAACAGAGTTCTTCATGTTGTTTTTTTTTTTTTTTCTTCGACTCAGTTGCTTTTTTCTTCTCTACTCTATTCAGCTGACACATGCAAAACTCAAATCACCTTTTTTGTTTAAAGAGTGAATCAGAGAGCTATCTTTGCTTTGTGAGGTTCTACACCAAATGTTTAATTAAACAAATAAGAAACGTATGGAAACTCAGAAAGAAACACCTTTGAATCATTTAAATTTCTTTGAACTCTTCACACATCACCGTAAGAAATATAATAATCGAATTGATAGCAAACTGATTCACTCGGACGTACCTCAACCGATGTGCAATACCTTCAAGTTGATGTCACAATCAAGTTCAAAAAGCAGCAAATTTGTATTAGAAGTGTTTATATCCTCGAATTTCTGTGGTTCTTGCAATTTCTCAACTCTTGAGAAAATACAAAAGCATTGAACTTAAATGACCCAAACCAAAATGCTTTTATGTATATTCATATCCATTGTGGTATAGCAATGGCAAAACGAAAGTGACATAATTTCTTTTACTGTGAATAATTAAAAATGTTTTAGTGGTTGTAAAGGGCTCAGTTTTGTGGGAAAGTAGAAGATTAGGTACCTTAAAATAAACCAATAGGCACCTAGACCTACTTTTTTACTTAATGTGTCGCTACTCAAAGCGATTGATTGAGAACAGGCCTTAACCAACAAGCTTCTACAGAGTGCTCAGTTTCGCACTTATTGTTGGTTAAATCCTATACCATTTGTGTGTTCAAGCTGATTCGTGATCTTCATCAATTTAAACGTTTCTCGAGATTGGATTTGACAACTTTCTTAGCAAAACTATTGTTGTAAGTTCACTCATCATGACCCAGTCGTCTAAGTAGTTGGACCTTCACTTGGCTAAAACACCGTCCGTATTCTCCGATCATACAAACGGGACCAAAGAAAAGTTTGCTGTTGTGATACCCTTCTGTTTCCTCGATCGCTCCAGTTCTTAGAGTGAGCTTTGAATGCCTCTGTTTGATCTGCTTGTGCTAATTGGAACGGCTCTTTAAACCAGGGGTTTCCTTTTAGTAGCCGTTAAGCTCAAAACTAAGGACTATTTTGGAGCAAAGAACTTTTAAGAAAGTTATTACAGGCAACATCGAAAAAGGACTTGGCAACCTCCTGACAGTCTAGCGAGGCTGTATGCTAGAAAAGTGTTCTGCGTCGATCAATTGTGTTTACAGTTGGTTGATCAAGACAATATACCTACTTAAGGTGGTGCTATAGTCCGAGGTGGCCCAAGCCTCAATTAACAAACCTCTCCAGCCAGCTCTGTCTCCAGTTTCGCATACCGATTAGGTTGAGGTCATCTCTAACTTGCGAGCACCTTTTTTTTTTTACTGCATCGTCCCTCGGAGGTTGATTCGAAGACTTTACGGGCCGAAGCATAAGTGTCCATCTTCTCCACTTCACCAAGCCATCTGAGTTGTTGAACCCGTCAGTTCGTGGTTAAATCTTCTCCTCTATTCACGGTCGATGCAGACAGGACAATAGATCTTTCGTAGAACTTTTAGAAATGGCCTAAGGCGTTGTCATCTGCTTTTTGACAGGGTTCTTCTGCAGCATATAGTTGGACGAAGACGCTTTATTACTTACTTGTTTTATAAGCCCACCTCATCAAGAGATGAACAGTTACCATAATATTCTCTTGCGGATATTGCAGAAGGTGCAGTGAAGGCTGTACTGAAATCTCCAAGATAAATTTTATTGTCATAACTCATGAGTCATGCTTGCTCATATCTTGCCCAAGAGCATATAGAATATGCTTTTGGTTGTTTCATTCTTGGGGAATAAAGCCTTTATGTGGATTCGCATGAGGAACTCCTTCACCGACTTGAAATTCAAGACATCCTTCGTGATATCCAATAACAGTTGGCTTTTTTCGGTCGAAACCCTTCAATCGGCTTTCTGGGATGGAAAGTGTTTTAAATATTAAAACCAGTTACTGCAAAAACAATTAATACTCCTGACCGCTGACCTTTGCACCCAAATAACCTTACGCATGCAACGGCCATGTATAAATTATCGTAACTCTACCATATAAAGGGTGTCCCAAAGTTAACGCTAGATCTTATTTTGCCGCCATTTCCACAGCAAAGTGGTGGTAATCCTAAAAACAAACAAACAAACGACAGCTGACAGTCTAAAGTAAGTAAAAACTGAGTTTTGACGATGGAACAAAGTCTCTTCATTATTGAACAGTATTTCAAAATTTAATGAAAGCTGGACGATCGCAGTTGGAATTCAAATTTCGCTTTAATTTTGACATACCCGTTACGATAGGACAAGTACCTACAAACAATGCAACAATGACCGATGGGATTTCATTTTGTCATGCTCTCAGTTCACACTCACTCACGGCAGAAAACTTCACTAGACACAGAATCAGGAGAGAAGAAAATCGGTACTGTGCCAATTTACCAATCTTGGTCTTTTTTGTAGTGCATAATGGCTAGAGCTTAGATGGAGGTTGTTGCTAACTTAACTGCGAACATTTTGAACGTAAAACACTTGCAACACACACACACACTATTGAATCGGCAGCATATCATTCACCCGTTTAGCTCGCTTGTAAGGGCGGGTACTAGTACCACACTTAAGCTGCTAAAACATTGTTCAAATTTGGACCCGTATTATGTAGATTGTTATATTTGTTTTATAATCAAAATTGTGTAGAATCTCCCATTTTAGTTTAATTTCCTCAAAACTGTTGCAGTTTGTAGCATCTCAACGTATTAAAAGGGCCAACCCTTCAATTAAGGTGCAGTATAAAACCTTAACTGTCTACATATAGATAATTGTGTCCCACTCCAATTGCTTCACATTCCCCCAGTAACATAATGTTCCTTTGACATGCAACAACAGTCGTCAAACGAATTTTGTGTGTCTCCCTTTTGCGCTATAAAGTACAATATTTATCTTTGTTAATAAGTAAAATACTTCAATTAAATTACAAATTGTTCCGGTTGAATGATCTTGTACTTACATATCCATAAAATCACATAACCACTCATAGTTGAATGCTCAACAAAGTTGCGGTGACGATGACGATGGAATTGGGATACATTAATGCTCACTCAACAAAACTCGAGGCTTAGCACTCCAGACGCATTGATTTCAGAATTATAAAAGGGGGTGTTTGTTTTTATTTTCAAAAAATGAAAAAAAAAATAACAAAAATTGAGATAAGAGAAATAAATTATCTACGTGCCATGATAATGGGAGATTCTTTTCAGAGAAAAATGTTTTCATTTCCAGGTTGATTATGGAGGCACTCGCAGTATTTAGGTCAAGTTGTAGCTAATTCCTAAAAAGTCACGACACGTCTGACCCATATATCCGTTTCCATTTAATTTTCATTCTTGTTAGTTAGAATTTTTAATCCATTCCACCAATGAATTTTAATTTATGTGAAACGGAAAACCTTTTGAGCGCATTAATTCATATAATGTGGGCGTTGTTGTGAGAAAAAAAGATATCAAACATAATTTCATTGCTTACAAAGAACATTTACAGTTAATATTAAAGAAGAATGTGCTGTTTCGTTAAGTAAAACGCGCGGTTTGTCGTTTGACGCACAATAATTGTGTAAAATTAATGACGAACGTCTGCTTAATTGAATTGTTGCACACAAACTGTTTTTTTGTGGATGTGATGTAACGCGAGTACAGAACGAATTCTGTGTGGCACTTCAATGAGAGATCCAACATTGACGGATTTGGAAAGCAATTTCTTTCAAGGTCCACTTCCAAATTGCTTGCGAATTGATTTTTAAAAAGGCAGTAGGTATAGGCGTATAGGTACAATCATGTCATATAAAGCACTTTTGACACTGAACTTTTTTTATGGCGTGTTTCCCGTTATCAAATCTTTTTAAATCAAATATGATACATGGAAGCCGAAAACCAAATTTGTCTATACATATCTGTATGATATTTTTTGATCAGTTTTAATGCTTACGTATTACGATGGCGCTACAACAAGCGTCTCCACCCAGCTCGGTCCCTAGCTAGTTGTCTCCAGTTTCGAACTCCAAGTTGGTTCAGGTCCTCTACCACCTATATATGTGTTCCATCTGAGTCGCGGTCTTCCTCTTCTGCGATGAACTTCCGGGTTGGATTCGAAGACTACGTGCCGGAGCATTGTTTTCCAGTCGTTCTACGTGACCCAGCCATCTAAGTCGTTGAATCTTTACTTTTCTGGCTAGGTCAGTGTCGCTGAACAGTCCTTGGTTGAATCTCCATTCTCCACTTATGCAGACTGGACGAAAAATCACTTGAAAAATATCTGCTTTATAGCAGTCAAGGGCTTCATGTGCAAAACCGAAATTCGTTGTCCTTAAATCGTGTGCGTGGGTTGCCATCATTAATTCCGTCCGTATCCGGGGTTTGTGGGTGGTTCGGAACTATCTCTTCTTTGCCCGTTTTAATGTGGACGTAGAAAACTGTTTGAAAAAACTTACAAGGTTTCATAGTATTATGGAAAAAGACGTTGGTGGCCCACACGCCACATTAAGTCATTTCTAGGCAAACATTTTCAAGATCAAGGTAGCTCTTTGTTTGCATAGAGAAAGCCTTATACGCGGATGGCCCTTTAAGTGACTACCTAGCTGACAAAAGAAAAGTGAAAATTTTCAAAAATTGTCGATTTATTTTTCAATAAGTCTCCGCTAAACTCAATTCACTTGACCCAGCAATGCTCCAACTTCTTAAACCCATCTGCGAAATTCATTTTCTTGAGGACTGCTGACAAGGCCTCCGTGGTGGCGATGACGTTCTCATTCGACTGAAATTTTCTGCCCGGAGAGTGATTTTTTTCAAGTCTGAAAACAAAAAAAAACAAAAAGATGTGGATGGGGTAGCAGGTCGTAGCCTCGTAGCCCACTTGGGGCACTTTATATTGCCAAGTGGGCCATAACTTTCTCATTTCGGCGTCGAATCAGCCCAATTTTCCGGCATAGTACAACCCTGTGACTGTTTGCCCTTCTCGGAGTTGCTGATGATAAGGATAACAGATCCCAGAAAACAGAGACAGTTCTCGCATTAGGAGGACGTTCACCAGCTTTTTCGATTGTTCCTTGATTTCTAGTGAGTATATAGTGTAGTGTACCACTGGATCCCCGTCAAATTGCACTGAAACAGCGGCAAACAATGTTCTGAAGTGGTCTAACGATTGCGCTAGCTGTCCGGAGTGAGCAAACGAGACACCAATGACACCAATTGCGCCAAAACCCTCATGCAGGATATGACCCGCTCTGCCTTTTGAAATGCCTACTGTCTCAGTTATCTCGCGAACCTTCAATCGGTAGTTTGCCAATACGAGATTGTGAATTTTTGTCAAGTTATCCTGCGCGGTAGCCGTTTTCAGGACAACTGGACGTGGCTCATAAACCGATGCGCGTTCATATTGAAACTCGTGCAACCAATTTTTGTCAGTCACCATCGAAGGAGAAGAGTCAACGTACACATATTACCTCAAAATATTTCTAGTTTTTTGTCTCTCATTAATAGAAAGCTTTTGTCAAATCAAAGGCCCCTTCGGCGATCGATTCGCCCCAGTCGAAAAAGATAGCTCGATGCATGCATGTTTTCGATAGAATTTAACTGATACTATATTCTCCACAACTGCTGCCGCTGTGTGGCATTCCACATTTGCTTGTGTTTTTATTGGTCAAAGATTGACTTGACTCCGTTGCCACTAGGCAATATGTGAATTGCATGTGAGTTGCACAAATAAAATCATTCAGCAGAGTCGTTATTTTGTGCAAGTTGGTGACGTCACTCAAATAAAAAAATTCTTCACTCATTCTTAACTGATAGCCTAGTGTTTCTTGAAAGAACAAAAAAAGTGTGTATTCGCCATGGTAGCCATGAATTGTCAATTGAACAATCTTCAAGAAGAAAAGTACCGGCCGTTGTTCTTAAAATATTAATTAAATAGCAATTAACCTTTTGTGCGATTGATTGCGATCACAGTGGGTCAAGAAAACAAGAACAATCGAATAAATTGTTGCATCGAGTATCTATTCGATCTGAATTTCATTTGAACTTTTTAATCAGCAGCACAATATACGAAGAAAAAAATAATAAACCACAAAAAATGCGGCAAGTTTAAGAGGTGAACTTTTTGTTATCTGGAAAAGATAAGATTCGATTTGAACATTTGTATGCATCGCCAACGAAAATAAAACAATTTTGAAATTTGAGTTTCAGTGAGTGATTCAGTTATTAATAAATACAATAACGTGCGACGCCTCAATTGAGACACACGCTCTTATCTTTTTTGAAAGTGTTTTGTTCTGTTTATTTGTAGAAGTGCATTGCAAAATTTGGTTGTTCTATTTACAGAAATAAAGTAGTTGCATATTGTTGTTGCATTGTTAATTGCACAAAAAAAATGAGAAGAGAATTTAAATCGACTATTTGCGGTGTAAATTTTTGATGTGCAACACACTCGATGGCGCCAAATTTATTAAGGAATGCGAGGCAGTTAATTTTTGTGTATGTGTTTGTTTTGTGTCCCACTGGGAATTAATTGAAATAAATTTTGAAAAGCGCCGAAAATGTTTTCCTTTTTACCTTTATGTAAGTAAAAAAAAAAAAAATCTGCGAATTCTTTGATCACCCTTCAAACCTTGAAAACCATTCAAAGCGTAAAGTTTTGATTTTCTCAAAGTGCATTTGATGCAATTGAATAATTCCTTACAGGCATTTGCCCTTCAATTACATAACACTTCATGGCACGTGCAATCGGTTAACATTAATATTTTTGTTAGGGAGACAGCCCTCGAATTTATGGTCATGGTCAGGTCGCTCTAAACTTTAGGGGGAAATATGAATCATAAATGCTTAGCTTTGTGGAAACAAATAAGTTAATTCTTTGTGCTATGCACTCTTTGTAGAAAGTTACATGTTCCCCTGTACTTTTTGTTTTTATTTGCCGCTGTTGCGGATGATAGCACTTGTTCCCCCTTTGTTATGTTATTTTTGCATTTGCAAATTTTTATTTCATTTTGAAGGTCACACGAAAGGATCCTTTTCGTCGTTTTTGATAATATTCGTTTTAATGTAATTTGTTTTCAAAATATCACCAAGTTTCTTTAGCTAGTTTAGCTGATTACTGTTTGGAAACAAAAAATCAATCAAAATAGCTGGATAGCGCTTTCCATTTACTGTATCGGCTCCTTCTTCATTTCGAAAGAAAACACCAAAAAGTCAATTTATTTGTCTTGCTGATAGTTTTGAATTAAGAATAAGTGCGAAATCGATCGTTAACTGCATAAATTGCTTGCTCACTTACTCAAGATAGCGCTACAATCCAGGTCGTGCCCGGGCCTTATCCTTGGTTTCGCACGCCAAGTTCGTTGAGGTCGTCTACCACCTGTGTGCTTCACCTGAGTCGCGGTCTTCCTCTTCTGCGACGTCCTTGCGGGTTGGATCCCAAGACTCTATGGGCCCCAACCATCTTAGTCGTTGGACCTTTACTTTTCTAGGGAGGTCTACATCGCTGAATAAGTCGTATACAGTTCTTGATTGAATATTCGTCTCAATTTGTGCAGGCAAGATGATTAGCTCAGTAACGGTGGCTCAGCCATGTCGACGAACGTTCTAACATTTAAAATTGAAGTAGCCATCCTTCTTCTTCGAAGCATAAATCTACCACGACCTTGCAAGTGAACCAGACTCTCAGTCAAGAAAATGATGAACAATCTTATTAAGGCAACAATTTTGACTTTACAATTTAAATATGAAGATGTACTGTTGCCACGTATTCCAATGATCTGATATGCCATTCGAATTCAAAAGTTTGCAGTTCCCGTTCCCGGTGTTACTTGCTTTAGCAGTGACTATGGCCAAAGCAAAAGGACGATAAAACAATTGACAGTGTGACGAGCCTAGAGAACCTATTTACCTAGAGTCGCAACTCGTTCTCTTTTTTAAAAATTCACTGTCCAAAAGAGTTGATAAAATATACTACCCATTCCAAATGTATTCGTTTGGCCTCCCATTTGAAATGCATTGAAAAACCAATACATTTGCATTGGGTAGTATATTTTATCAAATTTAATTTTTTTATTCGAAAGAGAGTAAAATGCCTTGAGTTGCGACTCTAGGTATACCCGTATACCTCCTCTGTGGTGACGGGTAACTGAGAAAACAGTCCCCCAAATTTGATATTGGCAAAAGTAAGACGATGATTCAAAATTGCTCTATCCATTGACTCTTCCGCGATTGCGGAAACTCTCTTAAATGAAGGGAAAAATGCACACTCAAGCTTTAAGTTACCACTTACAATTTCTGTAGAGCGGGTAGAAAATTCCGGTAGTCGGCTAGTTGCTATTTGTGTTCTACAAAGTAACCTTAGTTCATTTGTTCAAATAATAAAGCTCGAGAATCTAATTTTATTAAAACTGTCGTTTCCAACCCAAAAACAATGTTTTTATTCAGATTTTTTGTATACTGGACTAACAAACATCTATACTAATATATAAAGTAAGACTTTTGTTTGTTTGTCGGTTGTATGTTTGTAGTCGATAAACCAACAAACAAACAAAAGTCATACCTTATAAATGTAATAGAATTCTTCTGCGATGCACTGATTGTAGAGTAGGATACTCTGAAAGAAAAAGAAATAATTATTAATAGGAAAAAACATTGATTTTAATCTACTTACTCGAAAATTTTGTTTGGAAATTCAAAAAAACTTACAGCCGACATCAATTTTTTGAAACGTCTTTCTATTTTCATTTCATTTCATTTCATTAATTCTTCTTTGTTATATTTAAAGCTGAACTCCTACTTAAGCTTTTGGACCAAAACCATGTTTACATGCGAACTCTTGGGCACGACTTGCTGTACAAAAGAAAATTTTAACATCGATGTTCAAAAAAAGCATGGATTTTATTTTCCAATCTCTGTGCATGAAAAATTCGCATTATGAAAATTGGTTTTCAAAGGAAAACTGGAAAATTTCAAAATGCGTTTTCGAATGGAAAATAGAAAGTTCTTCATGAAAAACTCGGAAAACTCATTGGTTTTAAAAGGGACAATTGCATGTAACTGTATAGGTGCATTGGTTTTCAAATGGAAAACTGGAAAATTTCAAAATGGGTTTTCGAATGGAAAATAGAAAGTTCTTCATGAAAAACTCATAAAACTCATTGGTTTCAAAAGGAAAATTGCATGTAACTGTAGGTGCATTGGTTTTCAAATGGAAAGCTGGAAAATTTCAAAATGGGTTTTCGAATGGAAAATAGAAAGTTCTTCATGAAAAACTCAGAAAACTCATTGGTTTTAAAAGGGAAAATTGCATGTGCATTGGTTTTCAAATGGAAAACTGGAAAATTTCAAAATGGGTTTTCGAATGGAAAATAGAAAGTTCTCCATGAAAAACTCATAAAACTCATTGGTTTCAAAAGGAAAATTGCATGTAACTGTAGGTGCATTGGTTTTCAAATGGAAAAATGGAAAATTGCAAAATGGGTTTTCGAATGGAAATTAGAAAATTTTTCATGAAAAACTCGGAAAACTAATTGGTTTTAAAAGGGAAAATTGCATGTAACTGTAGGTGCATTGGTTTTCAAATGGAAAACTGGAAAATTTCAAAATGGGTTTTCGAATGGAAAATAGAAAGTTCTTCATGAAAAACTCAGAAAACTCATTGGTTTTAAAAGGGAAAATTGCATGTATCTGTAGGTGCATTGGTTTTCAAATGGAAAGCTGGAAAATTTCAAAATGGGTTTTCGAATGGAAAATATAAAATTTTTCATGAAAAACTCGGAAAACTAATTCGATTTAAAAGGGAAAATTGCATGTAACTGTAGGTGCATTGGTTTTCAAATGGAAAGCTGGAAAATTTCATAATGGGTTTTCGAATGGAAAATAGAAAGTTCTTCATGAAAAACTCGGAAAACTCATTGGTTTTAAAAGGGAAAATTGCATGTGCATTGGTTTTCAAATGGAAAACTGGAAAATTTCAAAATGGGTTTTCGAATGGAAAATAGAAAGTTCTTCATGAAAAACTCATAAAACTCATTGGTTTCAAAAGGAAAATTGCATGTAACTGTAGGTGCATTGGTTTTCAAATGGAAAAATGGAAAATTGCAAAATGGGTTTTCGAATGGAAATTAGAAAATTTTTCATGAAAAACTCGGAAAACTAATTGGTTTTAAAAGGGAAAATTGCATGTAACTGTAGGTGCATTGGTTTTCAAATGGAAAACTGGAAAATTTCAAAATGGGTTTTCGAATGGAAAATAGAAAGTTCTTCATGAAAAACTCAGAAAACTCATTGGTTTTAAAAGGGAAAATTGCATGTATCTGTAGGTGCATTGGTTTTCAAATGGAAAGCTGGAAAATTTCAAAATGGGTTTTCGAATGGAAAATATAAAATTTTTCATGAAAAACTCGGAAAACTAATTCGATTTAAAAGGGAAAATTGCATGTAACTGTAGGTGCATTGGTTTTCAAATGGAAAACTGAAAAAATTCAAAATGGGTTTTCGAATGGAAAATAGAAAGTTCTTCATGAAAAACTCGGAAATCTAGAAAATTTCACAATGAGTTTTCGAATAGAAAATAGAAAGTCGTTTTAAGAATGAAGTCATGAACATTATTAAACAAAGCAATTTTGTAGTAGTGTCCGTGGCTAAGTGGTTGTGTGCGTTGGCTGTTAAGCAGGACGTTGTGGGTTCGAATCCTATTCGTGTCCATAAAGTTATTATTTCACTGCCTCTTACGTAGAACTCACAAAACTTCCAAGAGTATTAATCTGTCATGAAAAAAGTGCTTATCAATTTTGACGTTCGGAATCGGAATTATTAGTTAGGTGCTTTCAATTCTTCACATGCACTCGGAGAATATTTGATGAGAGTAAGCCAATTAAGCCTTGGTTCTTCAAGAGCTGTCGTGCCACTCTTTTTATTTTATTTTAATTTTTGGTAATAAATCTAGGAATTTATTCATAAAATAAACGTCGTCGGTTTATTGCACTTAATATACTTTTAGTCGATTTACATAAATCTAAGAGAGATCAGATCTATTGATTAAATAATTAATCAAGCGAATGTAGGTTGGCCCTTACATATTTATTTCCCATGTTGTTCCGATTTCAAGAAGTTTCTACTTTTTGAATACTTTTTATTTGAAGTTTAAAAGCTGAAATACGAATAAAGGGGCCAGTTATAGCTATCATTAAAAACTATCATTAAAAGTTGGAACACATGAAAATTGGATTTTTTTACTTACGTGTGTTTATAGCGATCATTAAATTATTTAAATGTCATTCGAATATTTATTTAATAAACTGACACCAAATATTTTTTTAATGATTGAAAATCCTTCATTAATTTTTTTAATGAAAGATGGAACACTGAAAAAGGGGAACACAAACACTGGAACAAAGTGTTTCATTTTTTGAAATTTAATTATTACCTTGTCATTAAAACGAATTTTCATCATTAAAGTAAATAAATGCATTTTTCACCAAAAATATTCTTTTGTAGGATTATTTTTCGCGAGAAAAAAATATGTCAATGGATTTGCCATCGATTGGTATGAGATTGATATATGAAATCAAAGTACAACACACCACATTATCCAAATGAAAATGTTTAATGATAGTTTTTAATGATCGCTATAACTGGCCCCAAAATTAAAGCTTAATTTTCATTGTTGGTTTTCAATTGTTCTCTTGAAAAGGAAGAGAAAAAAATTTAAAATTAAAATTTAAATCAATTGAAAAAAGTGAAAATAAAAAAGTGGTGTCAAGAACTGAAAGCCTGATAAGAGGAAAAGATAGAACCAAACAAAGTATGTATTAAAAACTATAAAAATCTTATGTCCGTGTCCGGTTATGAAAGCGTCCGGTTATGAGAGAACTTTCCAGTTCTCCATTTGAACCCAGAACGTTCTACTTAGCAGCCAACGCATATAACCACTAAGCCACCTACACCACCACAAAATTGCTTTTTTTAATAATGTTCATGACTTCATTCTTTAAATTACTTTCTTTTTTTCATTCGAAAACCCATTATGTAAATTTCAGGTCTCCATTTGAAAACCAGTGCAATGCACCACTACAAAATTGCTTTGTTTAAAAATGTTCATGACTTCATTCATAAAATGTCTTTCTATTTTTCATTCGAAAACCCATTTTGAAATTTTCCAGTTTTTTATTTGAAAACCAATGCACCTGCAATAACATGCAATTTTCCCTTTAAAAACCGATGAGATTTCCGAGTTTTTCATGAAGAACTTTCTATTTTCACCATAACGCAATGCAATAAAAAAAATGTTACGTATACGTCATAGTGTCCACTGTTGACCGAGTTTTTCATCGAAAACGCATTTTGAAATTTTCCAGTTTTCCATTTGAAAACCAATGACCTGCAATAACATGCAATTTTCCCTTTAAAAACCGATGAGATTTCCGAGTTTTTCATGAAGAACTTTCTATTTTCACCATAACGCAATGCAATAAAAAAATGTTACGTATACGTCATAGTGTCCACTGTTGACCCTATTATGTATTTGCACTTTGGTCTGATGCATCCCTAACTAAATTTTTTTCTTGATATTTCGGAGATGAAAATATTTTGGATTCAATTCAATTCCATTTGTGAGGTCACCGTAACTATCTCACTGAGGATTCAGAATTATGTTCCACTAAATGATTTTGTCAAAGTCACATCGAAATCTTAGTAAAATGTTGTTAGTTATAACTGGCGTAAGTGCAGTAGGACATAACCAAGTCAAGTAAATACATGCGGCCATGTTTATTAAATGCATTATAATGTTGGGGGTTGGAAAATCGTGATGAAAAAGATATTAGTTTTTAGCTTATGGAAACGCAAAAATATGCATTAACGATTAAATGCCATTTCGAAGGAAGTTTCATGATTCGTATACATAATTAGTTGTCTTGCTTCTAAGATGTTCATAAAAAACTTGCATTTGCTTGGAAATCTGATCCCTAATAAATAATGAACTTATAAGGGCCAGTAATAGCTATCATTGGGATAGGAAATAACTACAATAATTTTTTTTTGATAAAAAAATGTTCAATTGTACCCACACACTTTTCCATTGAAATGTGTTTTTCCATTTTCCGGTTGTAAATCTTTTTTCCGGTTGTGATTTGCAACCGGAAAATGGAAAAACAAATTTTAGCGAATAAATAAGTATGTAGGATCGATTTCCGATCGATTTGTATATAATTTGCACTTCAATTCAAAAGAAAATAAAGTTAAATATCCATTCAAACATTTTTCCGGATCCATTTCAATGATAGCTATATCTGGCATCTTAGACTTCCTATTCATTCATACATCATCTTCGCAAGCCACTAATCTCCAGAATACAATATATGTACATTGTATACATTATGTTTATTTGACTCAAATAAAAAAAATTAAGATCATCTGGTTTTCAGTAGGATTTCCTTCCGAAATTTCTCAAAATGCCAAAAAAAAATCCAACCTTATGCAAAAAACTAAGCGGTCTTGCCCTGCAGCTGTAATTCGTAAACAAGAATCTTCTGTTGATCAAGAAACTCGATTAAATAACTCCCGAAACTATGTTCAAATTAAACGGAATCAGGAAAGTGAGCCGGAAAGAGAGGCGCGTTTAGCAATGAACTCAGCTAGATTGGCTCTATCAAGAAAAAATGAGTCTAATATGGAAAAAGCCAGGCGACTTGCAGAGATAGCCCAAAAAATAAGAGAGGAACTCCAGTCAGATAGAGTTGAGCGGCTGTCAAATGAAGCTCATCGCCCAAGACTTAAAAGAAAATTAGAATCGGTGTCAGAGAGAGAGGGACGACTAGAACTACAAGCAATTCGGACGGCAGGTTACAGGGACGCAGAAAGTGAGGCAGAGAGACAGGAGCGTTTAATGTTACAAAATACAAGATCAACAAGTGCTAGAAGTGCTGAATCAGACGAACAAACTAGGACTCGAAGAGCTGAAGAAAATGCACGTCATGCCTTGAGACAAATAAGTGAACGCACACGAACAGCACTAAACCCTAACTCAGCATTCAATTACAACCCAAGCTTTGATTATATTCACAGTAAAAATGTATGTATTGGTGAAATGAGCACTGTTTGCATATTTTGTAAAGCAATAAAATGGTCAGATGAACCTAAGGGCATGTGCTGTTTTGGTGGCAAAGTTAAATTGCATCCCTTATCAGAACCTCCAGAGCCTCTTAAAAGTTTGTTGAAAAACTCTCATCCTCTGTCAAAACATTTTTTTGACAACATAAGGCACTATAATACCTTATTTCAAATGACATCATTTGGAGCTAAGGAAATTAGAGAAGGTAACTATATGCCCACTTTTAAGATTCAAGGACAAGTTCATCACCTGATTGGCAGTTTGTTTCCTGTTACCGACAGTCCAAAATTTTTACAAATTTATTTTGTGTCGGATGCTGATCAAGTTTCCTTGCGCCAAAATATAAAATCGAATTTAAAACCAGAATTGATTCAAATGTTGCAGAATATTTTGAATGAGCATAATTCTTATCTTCGGAGTTTTAAAACCACCATGGAAACTATACCGCCAGATACACCAGACTACAAATTAATAATTCATGCCGATAGAGTTCCAACAGAACAACATAGAGGCAGGTACAATGCACCCTGTACAAATGAAGTCGCTGTACTCATGGTAGATGAAGACAAAGGGCCGAGAGACATAGTGTTACATGGCCGCGATGATAAGTTGCACAGAGTATCTGAATTGCATAGATCATATGACCCTTTACAATATCCTCTTATGTTCGTAAGTGGGGATGGTGGTTATTGCATCAACATTAATTTAAATGATCCTACAATGAATACAGAAAATCCAAATAAAACTGTATCATGCATGAATTTCTATGCATATAGAATAATGGTAAGGCAAAACCAAACAAATTATCTCCTGTATAACCGACAATTGTTTAACCAATACATTGTTGACATGATGGCAAAAATAATATCCGAAAGATTGAATTACATTCGGAATAATCAAAAAAAAACTAAGAGCAGAAAGCTATGTGCATCTTCAAGATGCCTTGAACGCAGATGCAAATGTCGATCCTCAAAGTATTGGACAACGGGTTATATTACCATCCTCATTCACGGGTTCACCAAGGTATATCCATGAGAAAACACAGGACGCAATGACATACGTCAGAAAACATGGTCGACCTGATCTGTTTATTACGTTTACTACAAATCCAGAATGGGTAGAAATTCGACATTCCCTATTTGAAGGTCAAAAGTCTTCTGATAGACATGATCTCATTGCAAGGGTTTTTCATCTTAAACTTAAGAAATTAATTGCCCTCCTAACAAAAAATTGTATTTATGGTAAAGTTCTTTGCTACATGTATAGCGTAGAATGGCAAAAAAGAGGACTACCACATGCGCACATATTGCTTTGGCTAAAAACTAGAATACAACCCGAACAGATTGATTCCATAATAAGTGCTGAAATCCCTAATTCACAACAAGATCCTTTACTGTATGAAATTGTGTGTCGGAACATGATTCATGGACCCTGCGGCGAAATGAATAGAAACAGTCCATGTATGGTCAATGGGAAATGTAGTAAAAACTACCCACGAGAGTTCTCGACGGAAACGCAAACAGGTGCTGACGGTTTCCCAAAGTACCGGAGACGGTCACAATTACAAGGCGGTCATGTAGCTGTTTTAAAAACGCATGGAAAAGTTGAGGTTGATAACCGATGGGTAGTGCCATATTCGCCAATGCTTAGTCGTTGTTTTTCTGCACATATTAATATGGAGTATTGCCACTCAATAAAAGCAATAAAATATGTTTGTAAGTACATCAATAAAGGAACTGACCAAGCTACAGCAACCGTACAATCCAATGAAATAGACTTATATTTAAATGGTCGCTATATTAGTTCCGCAGAGGCAGCCTGGCGAATCCTTGAATTTCGAATTCATGAGCGTTTTCCAGCGGTAGTGCATCTGTCTGTCCATCTTGAAAATGGGCAGCGGATTTACTTCAATCCAAGTAGGTTAGGTTAGGTTAGGTTATGAGGGGTGTGCACAGCGTGAGCTGTTGCGTACACGGGGGCCTATTGGTCCATTGTGATCCCCTATAAAATAAAAGTTAGCATCGATGTTCCTCAAACTCGATTAACGTAGACTGGCTCGTTAACGAACCAGCCTGTGCTATCTATAAATTTCTTCATGTTTGCCATTGAGACCTGTGCTAGATCATCCAGTTCTCCAACAAACCTGTTTCCGAAATGACGGAGGCGGCTTGTTTGGAGGTTCGGACAGTCACAGAGCAGGTGTTTAATGGTTTCTATTTCTTCCTCATCCTGACAGCTCCTACAAAAATCGGGTGCAAATGCCCCTATCTTGTTGGCCATTGTGCCAATTGCGCAATGACCTGTTAGTACACCTATCAAGATTTTAATGTTCTTTTTACTCAGCGATAGAATATACCGAGTTTGTTTTTCATTTGTGTTAGGCCATAAACTTCTAGAGATTACGCAATCGTCCCTGGATTTCCAGGAGTTATTGATTTTCTCTTTTAATTTAAGGTCTAACTTCCTCTTGAGTACCCCAATTGGGACGAGTGGTCCCCTAACTGAATGGTCGCTACTACTTGTGTCTGCTTCTGACCCTTTCCTGGCTAGTTCATCTACTATTTCGTTCCCTTCTATATTGCTATGTCCAGGAACCCAGCAGAGCTTTACCTGGTTAGTGTGGCAGATTTTATTTAATTCCTTCCTACAGTTTAAAACTGCTTTTGATCTTATGGTCTCGCTGGCTAAGGCTTTGATAGCAGCCTGGCTGTCCACGAAAAAAGTAATCTCCGAAGAGCTTAGCTTTTCGTGATGTGCCAGTTCAGCTGCTTTTTCAATGGCAAAGATCTCGGCCTGAAAGACACTACAGTCAGCTGGGAGTTTATACGATGCTCTGATGTTGAGAGATTGGCAAAACACTCCAGCACCTGTTCCTGATTCCATTTTTGAACCGTCAGTGTAGAAAGGGATACCCTGTTTACTTATAAGTGAATTAGGATCCCAACCCTGTCTTTCTGGTATAAAAATAGAAAATTTCCTATCGAAATCAAGTAACATTATACAGCGACTTGAAAGTCCACCTAAAACTACACTAATGGCATTCTTCGATATATGTGTCAGAGATGAATTCGCAAGAACACTTTTGTATAGTGACGTTCCTTCCTATTATACATGGACAGATAATAAATTCCAGAGGCGCAAACGAGGTGAAGAAGTTCCTGGACATCCAGAAATAAAAAAAGATAGTGCGATTGGCAGAGTTTACACTATTCATCCCAGTCTCACCGAATGTTTCTACCTTAGAATGCTGCTACACTACGTCAAAGGTCCGGTTTCTTTTTCGGCAATTCGCACAGTTAATGGAACCGTATTACCTACTTACCAAGAGGCTTGCCGAGAGTTGGGACTACTGGAATCTGATCAACAGTGGTCTCTGACGTTGAAACTGAAAGAAGCTGTAATTGCGCAATGTCCTATTTATATACGAGAATTGTTTATTATCATTCTAATATTTTGTCAACCGTCAAACCCACTTTCACTTTGGAATGAGTTCAAAGAATCCATGTGTGAAGATATCCTTCATGAAGAGCGCCAATTAAATCAAAATCCTGAGTTAGCATTTTCTGAAGAAATTTTCAATAAAGGATTAATTCTTTTACAAAGAAAAATCACTATTTTAAGCGAAAAATGTCTCAGCGATTTTAATTTACCTGTGCCTATAATATCTGATTCCATTGAAATGTTCCAAAGGTACAACACTATTGACTTACAGAACTATGTCTCAATGAATGAAAGAAAACTTAATGTAGATCAGCGAGTTGTTTATGACACAATTATAGAAAGCGTTTTCAACAACAAAGGCAAATTCTTATTTATTGATGCACCCGGCGGTACTGGAAAGACATTTTTAATTAATTTGCTTCTGGCCAAAGTGCGTGCTGTTAAGATGGTTGCAGTAGGTGTTGCATCATCTGGAATTGCAGCGACTCTTATGAGTGGTGGTAAAACAGCGCACTCAACTTTTAAATTGCCATTGAAGATCGTAACCGAAGAGGAAACAGTCTGCCCAATACGAAAAAATGGAACCCTAGCTAAGATGCTAAAAGAGGCTGTGGTTGTATTTTGGGATGAGTGCACTATGAGCCAGAGAGCACATTTAGAAGCAGTTAATAGAACCTTGCAAGATATACGATCCTGTTCTAAAGTAATGGGGGGACTTACTTTTGTTCTATGTGGTGACTTTCGTCAAACACTACCAGTTATACCTAGAGGTACACGAGCTAATGTTGTCGGTGCGTGTCTTAAAAGTTCTTTTCTATGGTCACAAGTAGAAAAACTATCACTTACCATCAATATGCGTGCTGTTTTGTCAAGTGATCGAGACGATTTGACATTTGCTGAAAGGTTGTTGGAAATTGGAACAGGTAAATCAGGAAGTAACATAGCTATTAGTAATGATATTGGAATAAGGGTGCAAAATCCTGATGAGCTAATTAAGAACGTTTATCCTGATATTGAAAATTTAATGTCAAAGGGGTTCGAGTATCTGTGCGAGAGAGCAATAATAACACCAAAAAATTCGTCTGCAGATGAAATTAATCAAATAATTCTGCAAAAGTTCACCGCGGAAAGTACGACGTTTCGTTCCATCGACAGCGTAGTTAATACGGATGATGCGGTGAACTTTCCATTGGAATTTTTGCAAAGCCTCAATGCTCCTGGAGTTCCATCGCATATGCTCTTCATTAAAATAGGCTCTCCAATAATGTTGCTGCGGAACCTCGATCCACCCAAGTTATGTAACGGGACAAGACTCCGAGTAATGGGTTTCAAAAACAATATTATTGAAGTTAAAGTTTTAACAGGACCTGCAGCCGGTGAAAATGCCATAATACCGAGGATTCCAATCATCCCATCTGATTATCCATTCCAATTTAAACGACTACAATTTCCCGTTAAAAACTGTTTTGCTATGACAATAAACAAAGCTCAAGGTCAAACGTTTAAATGTGTGGGGATTGATCTCAGAGAAGGATGTTTCTCGCATGGTCAGCTGTATGTTGCTCTTTCACGGGTTGATAGAAGAGACGCACAGCATATTCTTGTGTCAAATGAGCAAACACCTAATGTAGTTTACCCTGAGGTACTCAACTAAATCTAGGCTTCTCTCTCTCTCTCACTCTCTGACAATTTCTTTCAAATTTGTAAATCATGTAAGTAAATCCGAATCAATAATATTTCTTAACGTCAAACATTTCACAATTAATATTAGAATCAAATAAAACAACGTTAATCTGAACATTTGAATGCTTCTGTCCGTCAGAGCACCTAACCCATCGTTCCGAAAAAAAAGGAATCTTTATAGAACCATATAACACAGATATTGAATTGCTTGAATCCAATTGAAATACAGAACATCATTTATATGAATTTTTCCAAGTTTTACAACTACCTTTCTACTTTCATTAAAGCGTGCTCTATTCTATTTCACTAAAATCTACTTCTAATCGAACAAAACAAACATACATATACCCATTTATTTATGTATAGAAAATTGGCTAAACTCAAATTAAATATTGATATTTGGCTTATCTAGATGGAACCATACACTCTAAAACAGAATGTCTTAAAATTAATCTACAAATTAGAAACATCAAATTTAACGGATGTTGAAAAAAATGTAGCCAGAATAGAATTCTACAAGCAAGCTTATATTGGACTCCATAAGTCCTTGCAAGCGGCAGGTTAGTTGGTATTTATTTTTTATTTTGTTATTTGCAATTACATTTTATGTTTTGTAACTTTTTAAGGAGATATGGCAACAAACAAGTTAAACAATCAATCAAATAGTAAATCCGAAGAATCAGAATGTTCAATGATTGATTTTGATGAAGAATTCGAAGAATTCGAAAAATATATTCAATCATAAAAACATTGATGCCATAAGAAATTTTTAATTTTTTAATTTAAAGAAAAAAAAACCATTGGAGCTGTTTTTTTTTCTTTTTTAATTAATTTTGTATGAAGTATTGAAGAATATAATAATATTAGTAAATTTTGAAAAAAAAGTTTAAAAATTTTCAAATTACTTTTGAAAGCGAAATATTTGGGCAACAGCACGTATATTATACGTCCTTTCAGAGAAAAAAATACATTGATCGGATATTTACTTTTGAAGAAAATCTTATAACAAAAAACGGTTTTATGGAAGGTATCGTTTCTGAGAAAATTTAAGCTTTTTATTGTTCCCCAATGTAGACTACACTAAATTTTGATCTTAAAACAATAATAAAGAAACCTCAAATGCAAATTCGTTCAAACCTTCAATTTTCAAGTTTGAAGTCAACTGGACCAGTGGTTAAGTATGTGGGTGCGTTTACAGACAGACAGATGGACGGAATCGCCGGACCAACTTTTTTCGACTTCTCAATCATCTGTTAAGTGATAGTTTTTCTTTACTTTTCACCACATAGATGAACTTTTTAGACATCAAACATTGATGAATGATGAATTTTTTGGCGTTATTACCTATAGCTCTCTCGCAGAAATTCTCAAACCCGGCAACGCAGGGTATTTTCGGCTAGTTACAAATAATTAAAACACGTTAATATTTATATCATTTTCTCTTTTTTCTATTTCAGAATTTTTTTTAAATCCACAGACTGTCGAACTTAACTGGATTTTCAATTTAAACAATTTTGGTAAGTTATACACTTTTAGTATATTTGAATTGTTATCAAATCTTAAATAATGGTTATGTGCATGGTCCAGCGTTGATTCAAATCCTACTCATCTCGGTCTTAAATGCTTTTATGTCATCTGTCAAGGGACTGCCTCTTGCAGGTCCCCTCAAATCATCATACGCACTCTAGAAATTATATTATTGAAGAGTCTAGGCCACTTAGATGATTGTTCTTCGAAGCTATCATGTCATCATATAATTATGATAATGAAAAGAGATTTATATGATAGAAATGCCTTCTCAAAAACGTAAACGTTTATCGTAAGTGAATCTCAACTCTCTTTTAGTGGAATTTCGGCAAAAAAGAAGGATAAAATAGATGTATTTCACTTAGTGTTGTGTACCTAGCTCAGCATCAACATTCAAGTCGGAATAAAACGATCTAACTCCCACCATATGTACATTTGTATTGATGTTGATGAAACATGTATGCGTAACCATTAACGAATTATCGTTTTTATTAACTTCCCACAGGAAGTTATTGTAATGGGACCGATTTTGTGAATCTCAAATTTTTGCATATCTCCATGTCTCGAGGTCACTATAGAATCCGAATCAAGCGTTTTTATGATGATGTCTGTGTGTGTGTATGTGTGTTTGTGTGTGCGTTACGTTTTTTCGTCTCGATTATCTCGCGAACCACTCATAGTATTGTCATAAAATTGGTCTCATTCGACGCGGTATTGGGTTGTTAAGAGCTGATTAAGTTTTGAGCAAAATCCGCTTAGTGGCTTTTTAAAGCAATTAAAAATCTAAGACAACCCTGATAAAGGGTGTTTTTTTTAGAGGTATATAACTTTAAATTGCAATAAAACAACGATGGAATATTCGATTGACATGATTTTTTATTTATTCGAAAGATAATCTTGTAGCATTACGTTTAAATATGATTTCTGGCATATGACTGCCACGGCTGGCTCGGATGTAGTCCAATCTGGACGTCCAATTTTCGATGACTTTTTACAATATTTGTGGCCGTATATCGGCAATTACACGGCGAATGTTGTGTTCCAAATAATCAAGCGCTTGTGACTTATCCGCATAGACCAATGACTTTACATAACCCCACAGAAAATAGTCTAGCGGTGTTAAGTCACAAGATCTTGGAGGCCAATTCACAGGTCCAAAACGTGAATTTAGGCGGTCACCAAACGTGTCTTTCAATAAATCGATTGTGGCACGAGCTGTATCACATGTTGCGCCGTCTTGTTCGAACCACAGCTCCTGGACATCATGATTGTTAAATTCATGAATGAAAAAGTTAGTAATCATGGCTCTATACCGATCACCATTGACGGTAATGGCGGATGGACTCATTCGGGTATTCCTCTACAGTAGCAATAGCTTCTTCTGTACGCACCGTACGGGCGTCTCTGGGGATGCGAGTTATCAATTAGAGTAAACGTGGTGCGAAAACGTTCCATGGTTAATCGAATTAACTGCTTTGATGGACGGTTTTGTCGACGATAAAATGGACGTAGTGCGCGATACGTATTCAGCACAGAACCATTATTTTCGAAATAAAGTTGCACAATTTGCAAGCCTTGTTCAGGCGTGAGTCTATTCATGATAAATTGCCAAACCAAACTGAGAATAAATTCTTTGGCAGCTGTGAAATCGGTCGCCGTCTTGATAAGTAATGCGCCAACTTAAAGTTCTATACCTCGAAAAAAACACACTGCAATAATTTCAACAATAGTGCAAAAAATCTTATAGTAAGTGTGAAAAAAAAACAATATTCAGGAGTTTCATAGACTATATTTGATTACTAGCTGACCCACCAAACGCTGTTTAGCCATATAAATATTAATTTTCGGAAATACTAATCCCATTAGAAAAATTGTTTCAATAATAGAAAACTACAATATTCAGGAGCAATATAGGCTGTATTTTACTGTGCAAAGTAGTTGTGCTGTGATGCTTTTTTATTTATTGCTGAGGTAAGCTCAGGGTGTCCAGGGTCGAGCCCAAAGAAAGCAAATAAAACTTGGGTCGAAAAGTCTCAAACATCCAATAACGACCAACCTTTCCGATGTCGTAACAAATTTTATTACAGTTTTCTTACGATCTAAAATAACAGAGAATTGCATATACAACTTACAATCTACGGATAATATAAATTCTTAATCAAATAATTTCTTACAATACGGTCTTAAAATAAATGAGCAGGTCTCAAAATGCTGCTCCTGTCTCTAGCACCAAACTAGAGAATAAACAGTCGAACTGTCCCCGATTTGACAGCTCTCTGTCTGTGGGGCGCTTAGAAGAAGGGCCATCACAGAATAAACAGGAAAAAGCGGCTTTTCTGTCCCCGATACACTCAGAGGGAGTGGATCGAAGAATAAACAGCAGATCTCAAAATGCTGCTACTGTCCCTAGCGCCAAACTAGAGAATAAACGGTCGAACTGTCCCCGACTTGACAGCTCTCTGTCCGTGGTGCGCTTAGAAGAAGTGCAGCCACAGAATAAACAGGCAAAAGGCGGATTTTCTGTCCTCGATACACTCAGAGGGAGTGGAGCGAAGAATAAACAGCAGATCTCAAAATGCTGCTACTGTCCCTGGCACAAAACTAGGGAATAAACGTTCGAACTGTCCCCGACTCGACAGCTCTCTGTCTGTGGTGCGCTTAGAATAAGGGCAGCCACAGAATAAACAGGCAAAAGGCGAATTTTCTGTCCTCGATACACTCAGAGGGAGTGGAGCGAAGAATAAACAGCAGAACTCAAAATGCTGCTACTGTCCCTAGCACCAAACTAGGGAATAAACGGTCGAACTGTCCCCGACTTGACAGCTCTCTGTCTGTGGTGCGCTTGGAAGAAGGGCAGCCACAGAATAAACAGGTGGAATCGGTCCGGCAAATAAAAAAAACAGGTCAGGAGAAGCGTTTCCTAGTCGGAGGTACACTTAGAAGAAGTGGATCTTCGACGAGCAAAATAAATATAGATTTTAGGCCAAAAATTTCCGGTTCAGAAGGCGAAGCTATTAATACTCGAGGTATAGGCAGCTTGCTTCCCGGCGTTTTAATTCTTCTCAGTACACGAGATAGGTTAGGTACCAACCACACCGAAGAAAGAAAACCTGATTTTGCTTTGCAATTTTACTTCCCCTTATGAATTTTCGTGTTAAAACCTAACGTGAATTCAAAGGAAGCGAATAAACTAAATGCATGCATTCTTTAATGATCGGTCGGTTGGCATGGAATATGCATGCATGGTGGTTGTGAATGTGCACAAATAGTAAGTTAGTACATATAATATCGTATGAGCGTTGACGTGAGATTATGGTTTAGAAATGCATGAGAGGGTCGGATGATAAATTGAATTTGAATTGGAGAATTCAAATTTAATTTTCTCAACGGTCGGTTGGAAGGTTTGGTTTATTGTTTTTATTTTTGGTTTCGGCGATTTGAAGCAAAACTTGTAACGCTTCGTTACAGTGCATGAGTTCACGAGTTGGTACAACCAACTTTTGACAGATGGCGCCACTGTTATTCATAATGTATTTCCTAAAATCATCACTTTTATGGAATTTGACTTTGAACCAACGTGCGTGTACAACTACAACGGGATGCATCGGCTGAATTTTGCAAAACAACTAATGTTTTTACGTATTTTTCTACTCTGGGAAGCTAGTCGTGTGGACTCCATGGGTCGCACTCATATTTTTTATGACTTCTTCGCCAGAAATCAGATTGTTGTTGTTAATGCAGCTGCCCGTAGCTTAGTGGTTAGGTGCGTTGGCTGCTAAGCAGAACGTCGTGGGTTCGAGTCCTACTGGGGCCCATAAAGTTTTTATTTCATCTTTCACGGGCACTGCCTCTTGCGAAGAATTGACAAAACTTCCAAGAGTATCAATCTGTCATGAAAAAGTGCTTCTCAACTTTGCTGTTCGGAATCGGCGTTAAATAGTAGGTCCCCTCAATTCTTCACACGCACTCAGAGAATTGTTGACGAGAGTAAGTCACTTAGGCCTTGGCTCTTCAAGAGCTGTCGCGCCCCTCTATTTATTTATATTTATTTATTTGTTGTTAATGAAGAGAAGTTTTGTTGCGCTACCTATCCATCACCATCATCAGCATCTTCGATCGGTGCCCGATGCCAGGCCCGTAGCCAGGAGTTCGGTTCGGGGGGGGGGGCTTGTTCAATTTCGAAGAAGTAATTCTTTATACAAAAAATTAAAAAAACTACATAATGTAAATGTTTTATTTGTGTTTGTATTTTGTGCGCTTAGTCTTGGATGGCCCATAACTACGGTGACCATATTTCTGGGAGCAAAACCCGGGACAAAAAATAAGCAAATTGAAAACGTAGAAAAAACAATGGCGCAAAATTATAGTACGCTAATGAACAACTTTAGTGTGATACTAGCTTAAAATGACGTTTCAGATATGACTCAAACGTCATTTTAAGCTTAGTATCACACTAAAGTTGTTCATTAGCGACTATAATTTTGCGCCAATGTATTTTTGGAATTTATTCCCTTAGAATCGTTTCATATATAGAACTAGAGCCCGGTATGAAAAATGTACCTATGGGAGTAAATTAAAAAGTTGAGAAAAAGCGTTGCCAAAAAAGTGAGGGGTTAGGTATATTTCAACTCTTTATAATTTAATTTTTAATTTTTGAAAAGATAGTCTGGAGACTGGAGGCTTAGAAAGGTTATTTTTTAACGCAGTAAAAGGGTTTGAGAGGGTTGCAAGGAGTTGAGATACTAGATCAAAGTTTGTATAATTCTTTGTAAGGCTAGAAGTTTGAAAGTTATGTTAATGGATTTTGATTTAACATAATGATGAAAACGCGCTGAGTTTCAAAGTTCAAATCTTTGTATATGGATTTACCAGGTAATATCAAGAATGGTTTTCTGCTTGGTTTGAAAGTTTTTTACATAAGTTTGTAATGTGTGTTCTCTGCTTGCTTGCTTGAAAACCATTCTTGATAGTACTTGGTAAATCCATATACAAAGGTTCAAATCACATTTTATTCTTACAACTATAATTCATTTGACACTAGGTTATTTGACATAAGAATTTATGACAGCTTGTGTCATGAGAGAGTATTACTTTTAACAGGGTAATTCATTACAATACTTTGAGTACATTAATATTAATAATTGTGGAGAGGTTATAACATCTCCCCGGACCTTAATTACTTGACTTCCAGCTCAGGATTGAAAACGATCAGGCTTCCTCTTCAAACGACTTGATTTTCTTAAGTCTACTGCATCTGGTGTTTGGATTGCATCATCTGACGTACTTGGTTGATTGCCAGGAGTTGTATGGGTACGAGTGACATCCTCCGATTGATTAGACGGGGTTGTATTGAATGTCTCATCTCCACTATCGTTGTTTGTAGAGTTGCCACCACTTCCACCAACCTGTGCATTAAAATTAAAGTCATTGTTAGTATTATTTGATATACCTTCTTCCAAATTAAATTCTTGATCATTTGTCTCCGATGTCATAACGGAAAATTCATCCAACTGGTGTCTGGCTGGACGAATCTGATTTTGATGTCGCTTCACATAACGATTTTGAGTCTGGACTCCGTACATTTTGTTGCCAAATACATCTTTAACCACTCCCTCTGACCATTTCTTGGATTTCAAATACTCACGAACGAACACCTTTTGCGAAACGTGGAATTTTGCCTTTTTGATTCTAGCATCAACTTCTTTTCTTCCGGAGCAAAACATGACAAAAGGTTTCTATACGGGCGTCCATGGAGCAGTTCAGCGGGTGATTTGGAAGAGTCGTTAATAGGTGTTGACCGATAGGTAGCGAGAAATGTGTTGAGAGCTAAGTCGGAATCCTTCTTTTCTGCCATTATCTTTTTAAAACCCTCTTTAAAGGTTCGCACAAACCTTTCAGCTTGGCCATTCGAGGCCGGGTGAAACGGTGCTGTTCGTAGGTGCTGGATTGAGTGGTGTTCACAAAACTGTTTGAATCGCTGTTCCGTGAACTGAGTCCCATTGTCAGAGACGATCACTTTTGGCAATCCTTCGATCGCAAAAATCCCCTGTATAGCCTTGATAGTTGCTTCGGCGGTGACAGCTGACAAGGATACCACAAACGGGAACTTCGAAAATGAATCAACGCAGATAAGCCACATCTTACTGAAGAATGGACCCGCGAAGTCCAGATGTATTCGCTCCCAAGCCACATCAGTTGTCGGCCAATTTGTGTATTCTCGTTTTGGGTCTGCGGCAGTTGCTTGACAAATGCTACACTGCGCAACTATCTGTTCTATGCGTTTGTCGATACCAGGGAAAGGGAACCAAATGTGTTGTCGAGCTAGCCGCTTCATCCTGGATATACCCCAGTGACCTTCATGAACGTAACTA
This sequence comes from Sphaerophoria taeniata, assembly GCA_943590905.1. Classification (NCBI taxonomy): domain Eukaryota; kingdom Metazoa; phylum Arthropoda; class Insecta; order Diptera; family Syrphidae; genus Sphaerophoria; species Sphaerophoria taeniata. Next base: position 50,297,067 of record OX016540.1, read on the forward strand.
AGCACTTTAGCTTGCATCGTCTCCGGAATAACGACTCGATCCACCTCGGCACTAAGAAGAATAATGTTATTTCGAATTGTTAATGCTAACTTACGATCATAATATGGCTTGACATCCAAGTCATTATTTGGGAGATACGAAGGCCATCCGTTCCGTATGTAATGTATCACCTTCTTCAGGACTATAAATACGACATTCAAAGTTTTAAAAAAATTTACACTGAAGGGGGTGAAAATAGAGGATGAAAGTTTTTGTGCGATGTTGTCGCTAGTTTATAAATAGCAAATCGCACAAAGATTTCTACCTAGAGCAGTGAAATTTTCGCACATGGTAAAGAATTACATGCTTTTCAGGTAGGTAGGTAGGTAGAAATGGCTGTCCTGCTTCGCGCAGGACACAATTAGCGCTGAGTGCGCCGTTTTGATACCATACCTCGTGAGATTCTGAATGGATTTGAAAATGGGCTATGGATGGTGCACGTTCCGCACATGCAGTCCTATGTAAAATATAAAATGTAATTTTATTCTCCTACCCTACGGCCTATTATCTCATAGTACCATTTAGTGAGGGAGAAATAAGGGGGAGGGGGTTAAAGCCACTTTGTGCTATTTAGGTATGAGATCAAATCTTTGATCTTGAATTCTGAGAGTTCCTCAATACCGTTGAAGAATTCCTTACCCAAGTGGAGTGCTCTTTTCCTGGCCAGGGCCGGACAATGGCAAAGAAAGTGTGGGACTGTTTCTTTTTCATCCCGGTTCTCGCAGCTGCGGCAGAAAGGGTTATGTGGTATACCCAATTTTGCCGCATGCTCCCCTACAGGCCAATGCCCTGTGCAGGTAGCGACAATCCTTGCTATGTCATGCCTTGGTTTGGAAATTAAATTGACTGATTTTGGTTTGTTATAGGCGGGCCAGATTTTCCTGGATATAACGCAACTCGTTAAACTACTCCACCTATGATTTGCTTCTGATGTGTATTTGGTCAGGATATTGCCCTTCACAACTCCAAGAGGAGCATATACTCTCACTGCCAGAGAGTTGTGTAGGGCTGATCCTTGCCTAGCTAGCTCATCTGCCTTCTCATTTCCCTCATAGCCCCTATGGCCCGGTATCCAGATAAGAGTGACGCTCATATCCAGTTCCTTTAAGGCCTCTTTACATTGCTGGACCAGTTTGGAGGATGATAAAGCTGAATCAATGGCTTTAATAGCTGCCTGACTGTCTGTTAGTATAGCTACATTTTGGTTCTGACGGATATTTTTAAGGGCTGTACAAGCTTCCCTTATCGCCAACAGTTCTGCCTGGAACACGCTGGCGAAATCGGGAAGTCTATAGGTTTTTGAAATCTCAAGAGATTCACAGAAGACACCTGCACCAACACCGCATTCCATCTTCGAACCATCCGTGAAGATAGTTGTGTCGAAGTCTTCCGTCACAACGCCTTCCTCCCAGTCGGTTCTTGACGGGAGCAAGACTCTAAACTTCTTTGAGGTGTCTAGGGTAGGGATGCAGTAATCGGCGGTTGTGGATAGGATGTCTGATGGTATCAGGCTTGTTTGGTTGCAGTGCCCGTAAGATCTAGGTTTCCAGCAGCCTATTTCCTTGAGTCTCAAGATACTGCAGGACACCTGATATTTAATAAAGAGGTCAATCGGAAGAAGGTCCAGGATGACGTTGAGTGCATCCGTTGGACAGGACCTGATTGCCCCTGATATCCCTACGCAAGCATTTCTCTGCACCTTTGTAAGCTTGTTTACTATGTAAACATGCTTTTCAATTTATGTTACTTTTATTATAACGGTTACTAATACTTATAATATTTGTATGTTCAAATACGGGACTAATAATTTAACCCGGGACACTAGTAGGTCCCGGGTTTCCTTAAAAAATAACCGGGACGGGCAATTGAAATACGGGACAGTCCCGGGGAAACCGGGACGGATGGTCAGCGTACCCATAACGCTTCGGGATACTGTTTTGATCCTTTTTATCGTTGAAAAGGTTCTTTCAACGCTAGCTGTTGTAACTGGTAGTGTGGCCAAAATTGTAAGCAAGTAGCTTATGCTCCTGAAGTAGGTCTTCTCACATATATCTAGCAGTTTCAGAACATCGGAAGAGGGATCCATCGATGAAATTTTTTCGCTTTAACAGCTGACAAGGATATTGCGTTATCGAAGTAGAGTGTTAGATTTTCCATTTCATTTACTCGATTGGCGGCAGCAAAACCTGGAAGCAGAGCTTGAAACGATAGTAAAACGTCCTCGTTGACCATAAATCTGTCAATAAGATTTTGTATAAGAGAATCTAGACAGGGAATAAGTATAGAAACTCTTAAATAGTCTTCTGGAAATGATGTTTCTGGATTAGAGCGCGTTGTTTGTTTCAAAGAAAGCCTTGGAATTGTTATGCTGACTTCAAATAAATCCCTGGCTAGTTGTGATGCGGATTGAAAAGCGTCTTTGAAAAAGTCTCTGGCAGTTTCTCTTATGTTCTTAAGAGAACTTAAGACTTGTTTCGTGTGATTTATTGCAGACACGAAATTTAAAGATTCATTTTGAAGGGAAATTGATAAGGTTACTGTTAAACTAAAAAGTTTTTCGCATGCCATGAGGCTTACCAGAAAATCACTTCTTTGAATTGCTACTAACAGAGTTGATGCTTTTGAAGACATTGCCCACGTCTTGGTGGATATTTCTTCAAGACTAATAGCAATACATTTGAAGAACTCTACAAATGAAAGAATGCTGACATGCCTTTCAATAAACCTTGTTTCACAAAGGCGCAAAAGTCGTTTTTTTCTGCTTTCTGGTGCGTATTTTTGGATTGCGATTTGGAAAGTCTTATTTGCATTTGAATGGTTTCGGAAGAAATTAGCTATTTCAGAAACATCCATTCTTTCACCAGCCAGAATGCTAAAACAACTCGATCTTATAACCCGGTTAGATATTTTTCTGGTGATAATATCAGAGCATATATCCAAGATTTCGTTTTGCATATCTGGGCTTATATAGGTTGCATTTTTGAACTGGTTACGATGTGGTTACATAAGTAGTGAGGAACTAATAAGAGAATATACAAACTTTTGTCAAGCCCCCCCTCTGGCTACGTGCCTGCCCGATGCTTACCAGTTTCGCACCCCAGTTCCCCACAGCTTCGGGCGTCTTTGTCTGCCTTCTACCATAAAATATATTCCGAAGTATTTTCTGAGCCGGTTCCATTTCGCTCATATGAGCTAGGTAGCCTGTCCACCAGAGTTTACCAAGCTGTTTGCCATTATTTCTACTGATTTTCGGAAACGGAGCCAACTTTTCTCTGTAAGACGGCTTATGCACCCAAGTCGCATATCCTCCTGTAATCTATACTAATATATAAAGCTGAAGAGTTTGTTTGAACGCGGTAATCTCAGGAACTACTCTTTCGAATGGTATAATTCTTTTTGTGTTGGATGGTCCATTAATCGAGAAAAGCTTTAGGCTACATAATATTGAGCTGCGATCGATAGGAGCTAAGAATCAGTGGAAAATGTGGAAAAACGGCAAGAAACTATACATTTTTTGTTTGAACGCGCTGATCTAAAGAAATGCTGAATAAAATTGAACAAGTGTTGAAAAGTCCATTTGTCAAGGAAAGCTTTAAACTATTTTAAACTACGCTGCGAACAATAGGAGCGAGGAATTAGTATTAAATGTAAAAAAAAAATGGCAAACATTATTCATTTTTGGAAGCTTCTGTTGTTTGTTTGATCTCAGGAACTGTTTAATCAAATTGAAAAATTCATTTTGTGTTGAATATATACATGGAATATATCCATTTTTAGCTATACAATTACAACGTTACGCTGCGAATAATAAAAGCAAAGTATAAGTGAAAAGTGTTGCTCAAACGGGGAAAATTCAACATTTGAAGGCTTCGAGTTCAGAAGAATTTCGACTTAGGGAGAGCCGACTGTTATACAATTTTGAAATAACTTCGCAATAAAATTCTCACGCGCGCATGATGCACAACTCACGACGCACCTCTGGCCAGTGGACGAGAGACAGGCGGACGAAGCCGCGGGCACCGGCTAGTGACTGATAAGAAGCCAGCTTGAAGAGTAAGACAAGTCCATGCCCTTATCGGAGTTCTCTGAAAACGTAAAGGGGTCTGGATATCAACCCGGATATCTTCATTTGGCTTTCAGCATTGATCGTCATGGTCAGCCTTCATAGCCTTATCAATTTATTTGGAATGCTCAATTCTCTGATGTTCTGACAGTTCTACCATACCTATGTTGTCGTTGGTGGTTTTAATGTCTATGTAATGTAATGTTGGGATGTTAAATTCTAGACATTTTTCCATCACCTGCCCAAGGGTAAAACTGTAAATCCATAAAGAATCAATTGCCGGTTTTCCTTTATAATAAAAAAAATAATAAAACACACCTAATATGTAACACCAACTAAAGCTAAACAGACATAACTCATAAGTCTTACCTTGACTGGTTTACCTATCAAAAATTTGTGAACCATTTTACATGCAACAGTCTATAGAAATCAACAACTATTCATTTGAAATAAATCAAACTTTAAGCCTTAAGTTAATCAAGACCAAGAGCAATAAATGCAAGTTTTTCTTTAACAAAATTCACATTCTCCTTGTTCAAGACCAAGCTATTGCTGTACGTTACATTTTACATTAATTTATTTGCACCAACTTCTAAAGTCCCATAAGATCCCAAATGACACCCTGACGCATATGGCTGTTCAAGAATTTTCTTCAGGATTAATTGCATCGAAACCAAACCAAAAAAAAAAAAGAAGAAACTCATTCGCAGTGTAAACATGTGCACTGTGCAGTATAAACATTTTTGTATGTAAATACTTGTTTATAATATATTTTTTTTCTGAATGAAAACAACAAAAACAAAATGAAAATTAAAATGAATTCCGCTAATAGCGGACTCATAATAATAAACTTTGTATGAAATTATACGAACGACACAAGGAGGGAATCATTTAGTCTCTAGATTGTAGTCCGAGAGGTAGAGTTACAGTTTTTATTTTTTGCAAATTACAAGTTTGCAGAAATTAAAATAAATAAAATCAAGAAAATGTACATATTCCATACGAACCCTCTGTACTGCATATCACGAGCGAAAATTAATTAAACTGAAACAAAACCTTCCCGACTATAAACTTGAACCAAAATAATAAAAAATAAAATGCATAACCATGCAGGCGGTTGTGATGGCCTACACAACAAAATTTTAAAATATGTGTACATCAATATCTTTACAACAACACTATACATTGGAAACAAGCAGCAGTTCTTTAATGCACTGGGGTAGTATTTTACGGATCGCTTAGCGAGAACAAGTTTTTCCATTGACATGATATTTACAAAAACTAAATTGAAAAATAAAAAAACAAGAATAACTCATATGTTTTCTGTCCTTCTTGATTATTCGAAGCAAAAGTTAGCATCAGCAAACGAATTGAGCCCTTTTTTTTTTACAAAACTCCATTTATACCAAGATGCGATGAGTAGATATTTTCCCATCAAGATGAATCACTTTTTGAATCTGGGGATCTTTGGGTCTTATGCCTAGCATCTAATTGCGAGTATTTAAATCTTGAAAGAATTGATGTTGATGGATACATAATTCCGCTGCACGTGCTTTCGTGCTTAGAAACAGAAACTAAGAAAATGCGTGCTAGAGTGTAATGCACTCAGTGTTTAGTTTGTCAATAAAATTATAAATAGAAATGCATCTTAAAATATCGCACAGCTTCAGCCAAAAGTCTGGGAGTAAATTTTGAAGTTTTTGCAGTTTGCTACCAGTGCGTTGTAATTCTTTTTTTTTAAAGCAACAAATTGTGTGAAATTTGTCTTCCTGGTGTGACACTCGGCACTAAACTTCTGTGAAGTTAATTGATCTATTCCAAAAAACAAAAAGCAAATGTAGTACCGGCTGCAAAACTAACAACAAATCTTTTATAACTTGTCTGTGCGTTTTAAATGACTAAGCAATCAAAGATACAAAGAGACTTTTTGAAGGGAGATAATTTTTTTCGCTTTCTATTTGAAAAAGAGAAATTAATAAAAATAGTTCTTCCAAAGAATTATGCGTACTTAGAAATCTTAAGTAAACAATCTCTTTGCTGTATCTATAGGGTGTTTCTTTTTTTTGTTTTTAGATGTATAGAACTTTAAATTGCAATAAAACAACGATGGAATATTCGATTGACATGATTTTTTATTTATTCGAAAGATAATCTTGTGGCATTACATTTCAAATATGATTTCTGGCATATGACTGCCACGGCTGGCTCGTATGTAGTCCAATCTGGACGTCCAAATTTCGATGACTTTTTCCAACATTTGTGGCCGTATATCGGCAATAACACGGCGAATGTTGGTCACTCGTTTGCGGCTTATCCGCATAGACCAATGACCTTACATAACCCCACAGAAAATAGTCTAGCGGTGTTGAATCACAAAATCTTGGAGGCCAATTCACAGGTCCAAAACGTGAAATTAGGCGGTCACCAAACGTGTCTTTCAATAAATCGATTGTGGCACGAGCTGTATCACATTCAATTTAGGAATGAAAAAGTTAGTAATCATGGCTATATACCAATCACCATTGGCAGATGGACTCATTTGGGTCTTCCTCAATGCTAAGCTCTACAATAGCAATAGCTTCTTCTGTACGCACCCTACGGCGCGCGGCGTCTCGGGGATGCGAGTTATCAGTTAGAGTAAACGTGGTGCGAAAACGTTCCATGATTAATCGAATTAACAGATGGATGATTTTGTCGACGATAAAATGGACGTAGTGCGTGATACGTATTCCGCACAGAACCATTATTTTCGAAATTAAATTGCACAATTTGCAGGCGTTGTTTAGGCGTGAGTCTATTCATGATGAATTGCCAAACCAAACTTGACAGCTGTTGAATCGGTCGCCGCCGTCTTTAAAAGTAATGCCAACTTAAAGTTCTATGCCTCGAAAAAAACACCCTTTATTTCTCCTTAAATAAACTTATTTAATATAAACTAGCAGACCCGACAGTCGTTGTTTTGGCAACGAAAACAAAAGTTTTTTGTTAATCCATTTTTGTTTGTGCAAAAAAGTGTTTAATAAAAAACGTCTACGCCATAATAGATGAATGGATAGATACCATACACAAGCGAATCGTCAATAGCTATCTGTACTGATGTCTCCAAGATGGATACTGTTGTAGGTGCAGGCTTCGTTTCTGAATCTCTCAAGTTAACCAACTCCCTAGGTGTCCAGACTACGGTAGTGTCGTCCAATCGGTGGTCCTGGCAGTGACCAAAGCTGCTAAACAGGTATTATCTAATGCTGGCAACTTAGGTTAAACCAAAGCTTGTTTCTTGCTCCCGCGAAGAGCTAAAGGTTCTTAGCACACAGCATATCATTAAACTCTGCTGAGCCCCAGGTCACACTGATATACGAGGCAACAAGAAATCTGATGAATTAGCAAGAAAAGGATCAAAAGATCAACTCGTCAGCGTTTCGTCTTGTAATTGAAAACAGAAGATTTCAAATAGAATCACAACTAAGGCCGACGAAAGGTGGAACCTGCTTGACAACTTCGACAGAACAAGAAGGTTTTGGCACTGTTTTAACAAACAAAGAACAGAAATAATTATGCAATTACACAAGAGGTCATTCCGTTTTCTTGTGAGCATATTTACCGGAAATCTGTTAGGATGTCATAAGAATAAGTACGACTCAGTTCAGATGATCTATGCAGAGGGTTCGGTGACGATGAGGCGCAAGAAGACACTTTACACTTTCTCTGTCACTGCCCGTACTTTGCCGCCAAAGGAAGAATTTGCTCGGCAACTTCCTAGTACTCCAGGAACTAACATCTTGAACTTCGTCAATGCCTCAAAATGGCTTCATTAATACTCACGGGATCATAGATCTACATTGAGCTAAGTGTGACGGTAACGACAACAACAGTCAATCCCTTAACCTAACCTTACCTTCTTTGAAATGCAAACTGGCAATTGGAAAATACGCCAAATCGGCCCAGCTATTCTCGAGTTCTAGCAAGACAGACGAACAGGAATTCTTATAGAGAGAGAGAGATAATAATAGAGTGGAACGACAGTTCGCCTAAATGGCTTACACTCTTCCTTGAGGACGTATGAACATTTGAGAGGATGTACCTACAATGATAGATGAAACAAGAACATTTTAGAAACGAGAAGAAAATGCGTTTTTCTTATTGGTCATCAATCATCAGCATCACCCATAACTATTGCTTCACGGGTACTACTCATGTAGGCTATTTAAATCCGAAAATCTTACCATTACTTTGAAACTGCAGTTGTATAATACAATAGTCTAACCAGTACTTTTATGTATCCGAGACCTGGATCCTTTGCGCAGGTGGCCATGGTTCAGAGGATAGAGTAGTGGATTGCCAAGCCGAACGCTACGGGTTCAAACCCCATCTTCAGCAGCATTCTTTTTCTACAAAAATCGCCAGCTTATCTGAGGCCACCTGTGCGATAACATGAGACAATACAAATCTAAGTCTCCTCCTCTGAGCCACGTAGGTTTCTGATATGTGTGCTTTCTTTCTATGTGTCTATCTGTCTCTATCTGTTGTATGTCTTGTTCTGTCCCAGCCGATGGTCTCAGTCACCAGTGCTGCTATGTGTCTGTAGTTCGTTACATTTATGTGCGAAGTACTGTGAAATGTAATGTAATGGATCCTTTGCCGCTCTAGCACTGGAACACTTAATTCTTTGCCGCAGTCTAGAGTTAAGTCTTCCTCCCGCTTGTGAGGAAGGACGATTCTGGAGACGATATAACCACGAGCTGTATCAAAACTAATGCCAAGCAGACTTGATGACAAAAATTAAGCTTGTAAGACTCCGGTGGGCTGGTCACCTATGTAGCTGGTATGAGCGAAGAAGAACTGGTCCAAAACGGCCTTTGCAAAACAATTCATGGTAGGAGACAGCGCGGCAGACCAAATTTGCGCTGGAAGGAAACCTTGGTGTGCGAAACTGGATGACGTCGGCCAACAACCATGGAAGAGACATGGAAGAAGTTGCTGAAGGACGCCCGAACCGTATCCCGCCTGTCACGCAGATGAAGAGGGAAACTTCATTGGCAAGGCCACCGATGGTAATAATGAATAAGAGTTTGTATCCGACCGGGTTCCGATCGGTTCCACCACCAGAAATAGGATCGTAAAGTTCTCGCGCATAGAATTGTGACCGAGGAGCAAGGACAAGAAAATAGAAGAATCCGGATATTAACAGACGCTGGACAATATCTCGACGAGCCATTGGATCGAACAGCTACAGCATCTTCAATTGAATCGGCTTGGTATGCTTGAATGAGTAGAACACGAATCGAGCAGCCCCCAGTTTATTTCTTCGCACGTCGGCGGTTACTACTAACCCGGATAATAAAACTATCACACTAATTCTTACCCGTGCTTCTACCATGTCTGCTCAATCGAGGTATCTGCAGACTGCAGTCATACCCTGGCTAAAATCAGTTAATGGTCCGATTCAATTTTGGTCTACCGTGATGTGCAAGAGAATCTCGTAGTTAATAAATCAAGAGATTTCCATGTAGCAATTTTGATCAGCCAGAATCTGAAATCGAGGGTGGTGTCGTACAAGCTTTTTCGTCCGATGAGTCCATGTTCCTTGACTAGGTGTAGGTCTAGTCAATGAGATCGGATATCGTTCATTTGGAGGAGGTCCTTGACCTAAGCATGTTCCCAGATTTATATATTATGCTGTGAGGCGCTCATTCACAGCGTTGAAACCGTTGCAAACAATCATTACTGCCCTAATTTTTATTCAAGCAAAAATGATATTGTGTTTATCCCTTCAGCATTTTCTAATCAAGTTTCACAAAATATCAACACCAGCCACAGACAAAAAAAAAATGCTATCAAAGTTTGCTAAATGCCGATAGTCAATTTTCCTATCACCAAACAACCTCAAACCACATTCCGAAGTGAACGTTTTGCCTCAAAGGAATTCCCCCAGAAAACCTTCAATATTATTATATCATTCATACTATAAAGTAGTAAAAGGAAAAGCATAAGGAAGAGAAGCAGAAAGGTTGACGGTTACCCACTTAACCTGTCTTCCTTCCCTATATAATATGCACTATATTATTATGCCACATGCTCCTCAACTCAACTTTCAACCCCTACAGTACGCTTTATACTGCTTCAGTTAGCTATTCAAAAGTTAGGACTATATTACATGTAATTGCCACAGCATGATGTCACTGATGGGGCATTATATACATTTATAGGTATGTATCTATACAACTACCCCCAAAGGGATGTAATTTTGTTCGAATAGCCTGGCATCCGTTTTGTTTAGTCTATAAACAAGACCAAAAGCGTCTCTAAGGCAATATTGTAATCTCTCTCAAGTCATCTCTTTTAGAGTTGTGTACACAAAACAGCCAACAAGGACTTTGCAGCAATTCATTCTTATTTTTCTGATGCTGAAAATAGATGCATTCAGTTTTAGATTTTCAACTTCCTAAACAACTAGAATTTTTTTTTTTCATTCGACAAGTTTTACCGACCACTACAACATAAACCACCTAACCCAACCCCAGTCGCAACATTGGGCTTTGCAAGAGTGAGTAAAAGGAGTAAGCCTGCTACTACTTCAAAGGACCTTCAAAGGGGGTAGATTGGTGTTCTTGTTCAGATACACAAAAAAAGGTAAACGACAATCACCATGGTTGTGGTTAAAATTCTCAGAAGATTTGGAGTACTGTGTTTTTCTTTCTTTTGCTGAATTTCATTGTTCAACACTGCAATACCTTATGTCTCATGCCTGCTTAAAATTACTGCCGCTATCTCCGCCATGCATATATGTCACTGGATTGACAGTCAGACAAAATAGTCAGAAATGTTGGCACAAGAATTGTGTGTCACTCATCAGCTCAAGCTCAGCTTGTTATTTATTTACGTTCACAATGTCCCTAGGTTAATAATCTAGTAGGCTAGTGGAAGACGTTGAGTCTTCTTCAGCAATTCTGCTGACATTTACCAAAACCCTTCTTCAATCACCAATTGGCATAACGTATTCCTTTGCTGGCACGAGGTAATTGACTTTAGACGTCTTGACGTGCGTCGCGTCGTCGTCGTCGTAGGGGCATGAAATTGATAAATTTTCGTAACAAATTCCAATTTTACTCCGGGACAAGTTTCAAAAAAAACCATTTCAACATCGCTATTTTTTTAATTTTACTATCCCTTGAATTTCGAAAAAAAAAACTACATTTTCTTCCCACTGTGACACTATATGGCACAACATACTTAGAAATGGATTTCTTATGCTCAAAAGTGGCGGTCAAAGAATGTTTGTTTTTCTTTTTTTCCTATGTAATAAGGGGTGCGCCGTGAAAAGCGACATTATGTTGTGTAGGTATGATGCGAGCGAATGCGATGCGGTTGTAAAGATTCTTTAATACCTCGTTTGACCCATTTATTAATTCGTCCGAAAAGCTCGTCAACAATTTGCCACATCAAAAAAAGAAAATACAAAAAAAATAAAAGAACAAAAAAGAAAAATGTAGTTTCAGTTGGGTGTTGGTTTTTTTTCTGAATTCTGGTTTGTTTTGATTGTGTGCGTTTAAAATAGAAAGAAATCAATGAAACAATGAAATGAATCGGTTAGGGAAAAAGCATTGGTGCGCATAGCTTCGATTTTTAATTTTTGTTTTTTTTTCTTTTTTGTAATTTTTTAAAAATTGAAAGTGAGGAAAAAATAATAAATACGATTTTTTTCAATAAATGTGTCTATTTTAAAATTTGTATTGAAGAAAAAATATGACGGAGGGTATTGCTGGTTTCAAGGGTTTGAAAATTGAGAAGAAGAAAATGACCGTCTCATTTTTGATTACATTTTGTTTAGAACATATTCAAATAATCTCTAAAAACCTTTTTAAAAAAATGGTGTTTGAAACATTAACGAGCTATGAAGTTAACCTTGTGCTTGACGAGCCGAAATTGGCCTCTTTTCCGATCTTATAATGCTATGAAGGTGTAGGTGGCAATAGTGTACCTACTCAAAAAGTTTAATCTAAGCCTCCTCATTCCTTCTCCCCAATCACTGTAGTGTTTCAGGAGGCAATTTTAGCAATTAAAGAAGTTTCATATTGGGTAAGAGAAAATGTGATATCAAGTTCTGGGGTGGCTAAGGCTGATTTGTGATAAATGATAATCATAGATCACAAATTTTGTCTTTGTAAGGTGATTATCACTTGTGACAATTACATTTTTGTGATTTTTTTCTGTGACAGCCTTTTAGTTATCGTTTCATACAAAATTTGCTCAGTTCTTCAAACATATGAAGATAATATGCAAAAGGCTTCCAATTGGCTTCACGAGACGTACAATTCAACATTACGAAAAGACTTTGACAAAGCAGAATCTTCGGTTAAGGCGTTGTCGGGGAAATTGCGAAATCACAGACACGAGTTGTTTATTAAAGAAACTGAACGGCAGTAGATTTGTTCCTTAATTTTATTGTATTCCTTAAGAAATATAGAAAAACATTTTACAAATTAATACCAATGCGACTTTTTGGGAACGCCTTCTTCCACTATATTCATCTGTTCCATAATGTCCATTTCGAAAGTGCACAATTTAGGCTCAAACGTTATTTCACCAACAACAGAGGCTGCAAAGAGAACTCAAACTTTCAATAGATTCTCACAGACATTGCTTTCAATCTTACCAGGAGTGTCTTTTTCACGTTCCATATAAGCAGCTTTTGTTTTGTAATCGTGCGTTTGGTTATTGGCTTCAGGAATTGGAATAATCCTGCCGGATCGAATCGAAGTACGTACCTTTTCACCATCTTCTGTGAAACGCCATTCAAAATCGGTTCCCTTTAAGTCTGATGGATCGACTAACCGGATGACTCGGTCAACTCGCAGTGGTGCCTCAGATCGGATGTATATTCCTGGAAAATCCTTTTCCTTACCTACAATTCCCTCGCATATTACCCAATTCCGTTCGGGTATCACTTGTGTAATGATGCCTTGTTTGCCCTTATATTTGCCTGTGAGTACTTCAATACGATCTCCACGGAAGTAACTTCATTCCTCCACGAATAAACACACAGTTAGCAAGGACAGCACTTTAAAGACGATTTAGAGCTTACCAATTGGTCCCACAAAGACTTTCTTTCGGATAGTGCCGGGAAGATTTTGCTGACGGAACTTACATTATTTATTTTATTATTTCTCTCAATGAAAATTGAAACTTTTTGTTGCAGCCACATGAAAATTCAAAAACACACAGATGATGAAATGATTTTTTCCACCGAAATAAAATCAAACTTGAAAAAAAAAAAATATGACAAACGTCAACTTGGCAAAGTGATTCCAAATATAACATTTTTTTTTTGTGATTACTTTACGCACATGTGACTATCACAATTGTGATAATCATTTTTGAATTTAGCCGATTCCACCCCTGTTTTTTTCTTCTCAATACAAACTTATATTAAAAAAAAAATAGTTATCTCAACTTGTAAATAATTGGATTGCTTGTTTGCCATATACATACCAAAGATTTTTATGTCAAAATTGAAACGTCAAGCGTTTTTTTTTTGGAAAGTGGTGCCAAGCTTTGAAAAATTATTGGTGATCACCTTACGTGATTCCACCCCTAATATCCACATTAATCCATTGACTCTGTCTCGACAAATTCTAAAGGTGTCTTTAACTTTCGATCATCTTTTATAGAGATGGTACAGCAGTTTAACCTTCATTTTCAATTGTAAAGCCATCGGACATAGTATCCTTAAATGGGATAACATTCCCACTTGTATGGTCACAAAACTTAAAAGGATAAAAGATCTACCTTATCAGTCGTCATGCTTTACGACTTGGCGTCTCAACGATTTCTGCAATAGCTACATGGACAAAGAGGAAGAGGAAACAATTTCTCATCTGGCCTGCGGTCATCATAAAAAAAGAAGGCACACCAGGTGTTGACACCAGTGAACTGATCAACACAGACATCAGAAGTCTTTTTTGCTTTGTTAAAAGCTCCAAATCGTTCAACGAGTAGAAAGTACCCTAGCTTCATGGCCATACTTAGGGCCAGTTCGTTCACACTTGATCATATTAATCAAGGATTATTCCAGTTGATAATCCTAGAATTCGTTTGTTCACAAAAGTTGTAATTAAGAAATCCATGATTTGAGCAGTTAATTGGAGATTTCGTTAATCATCCAATTTTCCTCGAGTAGGACCATTTAATCAAAACCACCGACCGACCGTCCTGAAGCCTGAATTTCTCAGAAGAAACCTTCTTACATTTTTGTGTTAATATCTAGTAAACTTTATTACAAAAGATGAAGGAATATTTTATTTTCCAAGAACACCCTGAACTTTGTTTAGTTCTTTGAGGTCAAAGTGATGCTATATTTAACTTTCTTCTAAGAAAAAAAAAGGAAAATGAAAAGATGATGGTTTGAACACAAATTCTTAAGACTATTTTATTGTTTAGAACGCATAACCACACAAAAACTGAAATAATGCTTGCTTTAGAACTATCTTTTCATTCACTCATTATTTAAATACGTTTTTGCTCCTGTGGCTGTGGCTCAATTTCGAGCGCCTGGGAGGGCGGCGATGGTGGTGATGATGGACTTGAGTCAGTCTTTGGCGGCTGGGATTTCTCCGTATTCTCGGCAAATCGCTTGATTTTGAAATACGACTTGAAAACCCGACTGCCCAAGGTTTGTGCCAGACTCGTTGATGGGAGATCCTTTTTGTTCAGGTTTTTGGCATTCTTGTGGCGCTGCTTACTGTTCAGCGGAGGCGTGTCATCATTGTTTGTAGCAACAGCTTGTGTTCGGTGTCGAGGTGGTGGCGTCCGTGTGAAAGAGCCAATCTTAATGAAGAACTCATTGTTCCTCTTGATCTTCCGCTTAGTCGGTGATGACGGACTGGTTGTCTTTTCAGTGGGGGTTTTGCGCTTCTGTTCTGCCGCGGCGGAAGTGTTTGCCGTTTCCATGACCATGAGAGACCCGATATGTAATTGTCGTTATCGGTCAACTTGCGGGGCCTGCCTCGGCTGGGTTTGTGAACGATAAGCATGACGGGGTATGGAACATGGTCGTTTTGATGGTTTTGAATTTGCTGCTGGAGCTGTTGTAGCTGCAGGAGCAGCTTGTGTTTGGGAAGTTTAATGCAACATCTGCGAATTTTGAAGATGCTGGACTGTTGTTTCTTCTATGCTGGTGTGTGTATTGTTTTTTTTCCAAAGCAGCGACTGATGTAGTTTTATTGTTTTGCGGGAATTTAAATGGTGTCTTTGGTTCATCCAAGTGAGAGTCACGTTGTGGTGTCGACGAAGCCAAAGGCTCGCTAACTAATTTCTTGTGAAGCTTCTTGAGAGGCGTTTTCTTCAATTCCGCCGACGACGATGATGTGAATTTTTGCAATTTCGACAATTTCGAGCCATTCTGTTTCTTTTTGTAATGTTGTTCCGCCAATTTAACATGACATTGAATTTAGTCCTCTCCACAAGGACACGCTATTTCGTTTCCCACACGTACAGAAATAAAATAAAATAAATAGAGTGGCGCGACAGCTCTTGAAGAGCCAAGGCCTAAGTGGCTTACTCTCATCAACAATTCTATGAGTGCGTGTGAAGAATTGAGGGGACCTACAATTTTACGCCGATTCCGAACGGCAAAGTCGAGAAGCACTTTTTCATGACAGATTGATACTCTTGGAAGATTTGTCAGGTCTTCGCAAGAGGCAGTACCCGTGAGAGATGAAATAAAAACTTGGCCTGAGTAGGACTCGAAACAACGACGTTCTGCTTAGCAGCCAACGCACTTACCAACTAAGCTACGGGCAACTGTACAGAAATAACATTTGACAATGAAACTGACTGATAGACTGGAAAATGGAATGATTGGTAGATAAACCATGATTTGTTAATCAAGGTGAAAAAAAGTGAACAAACACTCTTTGATTATCACGGGCTCTTAATTATGAATTTAGGGGAATCCGTGATAGTCAAATTGAAGATTTAACCCACTGTGAACGAACTGGCCCTTAAACCAAAACAAATCTGTGCTATGGTAAATACTGCAGGGCTGAATTTGATTCTCATTTTCGTTTAGAAAGTCTTGGTTTAAAGAACATTTCACACTGTTTTTGTCTTTAGAAATGCTTCCACGATCTCAAATCGTCATCACTTGCAATCGTCAATTATATCCCTTTAGCAAATGCTGCACGGAAATAAAAGCCTGAACGCCTCCTCCTAGTCAATGGCTTTGCTAAGTCAGAGAACCCAATTATGATCTGAAACTGTTGGCTTGATATCGTCATACTGTATTCTTCACACATGAATGTAACGAACTACAGGCATATTACATCGGCTGGGACAGAACATGATAAAATCTGGCATCTTGCTCTTTAATCGTAAATGCGTGCTTTCGTAATCGACGAATCTTTCGTTCGTCGAAAAAGAAACTCACAAAATAAATGCTGGTGTGCCCCAGGGCTCCGTTTTATCTCCGGTCCTTTTTATCATTTTTATAAATGGTCTCTTGTCTGCAACTTTTACTTCAATAAATTGTTTCGATGACGATATTACCCTTAGCTTTTCTTAATCGTTTCTCCTCTTCGGATGTGGTACCGGCTTAACAACTCTGACCTAAACAGAATTGCACAATGGATAATGAAAAACCAATTCTGTCTTGTATCGTTTAAGCGTGATATACCCCCTTTATCGCTGGCCATGAGTGGCACTTGCATCAATGAGACCAAACATCTCGAAATTTTTAGAATGTGCATCACTGACCACCTCTAGTGGGAAGAGCCCAAATGCGATGTTGCCAAATATCCCGCGACTTGTGCTTCAGCTTCATACTTAAAGCTCTTAGATGAGATACAAAAAAAAGCTCTACAAATTATTGGTTATAGAGGCATCACTGACTCATTCACTTCGTTAGAACACCGTATTAACGTTTTGTGTGTCTCTCTCTGTTTTGTCTTAACTTCTTCAGGTAGTGCTCTACTCAAATAGCCAATTGCATTCCTCCCCTTTAACAACTCACCCGTAATGCCCATCAGTTTACCCTCGAGAATAAGTTGTATTCTCAAGTATTGAGAATCGTTCTTTAGCCGTACTTCGCCAATGTGGAACTTTCTTCCACACTGTGTCTTTCCCAATCATTTCAATGTTCAGGAATTCAAGATCAATGTACACCGATCTCTTCCTTCATTCCTAATACGCTCACTGGTTCTCTGACATAATAAGGGTATAAAAAAAAACCCTTGAGTGGGCGCAGCATTTCGCTAAGCATTCAGCAAGATCAAATGATGCCGCTGTTAGATTCTTTCAAAGCATTTTAATTCTTTTAAACTCCTGTCAACACCCAATGTCCATTGATCAAGTTATTAGGCTAGTGCCAGTTTATACCACTGAATCAGTGAAAGTGGACACCGTTGTGAAGTTTCAAGTAGCTCTAAGAAGCCGATTCAAGCTGCTCGCCCAAACTGAGGAGCGATAACAAAACGAATGGTCGTGCGCCTTCTGAGTCAATAAGAGAAACGTGTTTAAGAAGAAACGTTGAGCTGTTAAGGTCGATATCAAGTCGATGTTCGTAGATTAAGTCACAGCAGGAACGCCGCCGTGGGCTTTTCATTTCGGCCAAGACTTCTATTCTTTTGCTTACACAGCTCTCCCTTTGCTAATTTTTCAATATTTTCTGACACTGTTGTTCAAGAACAAGGCAACTGACTTTCTGCTAAGATTTCGACCGAAAAACAACTGTCAGTGTCAAAGTACAGTACAGGCCCATGCGAATGCGAAAAAGGAAACAACACTCTCGGCGGTTTTGAAGTGCACGACGGCCATTAGGAATAAGCGTTCCTATTCTCAAAGTGAGGGAGTAGAGGAACATTTTTGCGAATGCAAACTCTTCAACAGATAACGTAATTAGTGCTGAAATTCTAGCATTTCGAGAATCTAGGTCCATTAAAAAGTTAACTTTTAAGCCAACTGTGCTTGTGCTAAAACCTTGTTAAAACCTCTATTGTTTCTTGTCAAACATTGTTCATCCTATTCATCAATATGCATACCTGCTTCAACTTCAAGAAAGAAAACAATACTTGTTTTGACTAAGCTCCATGAGTACGTGAGTTTTATTATTTCGAAATACTTCCTTGCATATTTCTAAAACTTGTGCCATTGAATTATTTAAAAACACATTTTAAGCATGTATTTTTCTAAAATGCAATTTCCTCTTCGAAGTCGAAGTAAAAAACAAAAAACAAACAAACTTGAAGCCTTCACTCAGTCGTGCTCGCCTCAAAACTAGCTGTTCAACTTATGTTACACACTTGTTCGGCAAATGTTTTCAAATAAAATAAGTACACCACATACGAGTATAGTTAAACTATTCTCCAATTGAATTGAAAAAGTACGGAAGAATAAAATAACTTTTCAATTCCTCTCCTCAACAACATTATGTATTTTCATTTCATAAAACGGAAATTAAAGCAAAAAATAAAAAGAAGGCGAACAAAAAATCTGCCAGCCAGAGATGTGACTTGTTCAACATTGGTTGCACACACAAACCAGAACATCTAACTGTGCGCAGAGATGATGTTCTCCTGCACCCAGGCGGTGGATGGCGTCGCTTCAGTCGTCCATAGTCAGCAAATGGCATATGGAACTTTTAGAGAGATGGGAAACCGAAACCGAATTTACTCATTCGGAAAAGATATGTGGAAATGAAATGATATCATTTTTCTATCGCACCATTTTGTGTTTATGTGATGGATGATGAGACCGACCGGCAGTAGGTGGGTCCACATAACATACATGCTGCCGTATGATGGTACTTTTGGTCTCTCCTGGGCCATCTAGACGGCGACGACGGACAAGCGGGCTATTTTAGGGTGCTTGGTGATATCTGTTTCTGTGTTTTTTTTTATGAATTCTCTCATGATATGTTTCGAATTAAAAGAAATATCTACCACACGGTTTTTTTTGTATTACAATTGGTTCATGATGTTTCACAGTGGGTCAAAGAGTCAATTGAAATAAAGTACCAAAGTACTAATAGATATGAGAGGGTCTCCCCGGTTGTGCTGGTATAAAAAAAAAAAAAACGTTTTGGGGTGTGAGGACAAATTAAATGTAACTCAATTATGTGCCAGTTGCACGTGTAAGCTGTACCAACATAAATCTTGTAACCCTATAAGAAAGGAGGTAAATTTTTTGATTTAATTTCGTCTACCAAATGTTGCTGGATGAAATTTTGAAACTAGAGAGAAAAAAACAACTAAACAAAATACAAAACTTTTAGGAAAACTTTAGGACTTAAGAACTTTTCGTTCTATTATGCTTTCAACCAAAGCATGGCTAGACGTCTAAGAATTTTCAATCTGATGAATTTTGTTTGTAAATAGTTTTTTCGAAAAATGTTAGGTTTTTCGAATGCAAATTAAACTCGCAACTATTGCAAGAAAGGGCATGCGTATTCATATTGCACTCGTTCGCAGACAAGTGATACACTTTAACCCTGCGATTCTCTAACTTCTTCAACCCTGTAACGAAGTCACATCTTTTTTTAATAATAAGAATAATATTTTCTCATACGGAATTGAAGTTTCACACTCGCTCCTTTCGGAAAATATTATAAGTAGACTGGTACTATCGCACAAAAATTGCCTCCGCTACTTCTACCGAATGGTACAATAGCATCAATTTAATATTGGTCAAAGTCAGCCTGAAATAGTCCGACCATTTTATCATCGGAAGTTCCCCCCATTACCGGGGAGTTCCAATCTTGAAAACTTTCCGTACAATTTTAAATGCCACAATGGGTTTTGGTACTTGCTGATTCACGAATAATGGTACGGTCGTCCGTATTAATTGCCACCAGGGGGTTTGGTATCTGCTGTCCGTGCCACCAGGATCATTTCGCCTACTGATCTGTGCCACCAGGGACCAGCGGCATTGTACTAGCTGATTCGTGCCGCCAGGGGCATTGTACCGGCCAATCCGTGCTTTCAGGGGCATTATACCTGCTTATTCCTGCCACAAGGGGCATTATACCTTCTGATCCGTGCCACCAGGGGCATCGTTCCTGCTGATCCGTACCACCAGAGCATAATACTTGTCGATACGCTGAAGTCTGCTATGAAGGCTTTCGTGGCGGCCAGCGCGGCCGGCGGTGACCTCCTCATTCCCCTGAAATGTTTTCCCGACGAGAGTCTTTTTCAAGTTTCGCAACAAGATAAAACCGCACGGGCTAAATTTTGAAAATACGGTGGTTGGGGCAACATTTATACCAGCCAAACTCGACCAATTTCGTAGTGGTGAATGACGGCGCGGTGGCTGCGGTGGTGCTATATCATCGTGGAAGACGCTTTTTTCGCCAAGTGGGAAAGTTTTTTCTTCAATTCGGAGTCTAATCGGCACAATTCTGTGACCGTTTTACCATTCTCCAAGTGGTAGGTGTTAGAAAGCGGTGGCTATCACCTAATAGGACAATATTCGTCTTCTTCGATACTGTTTTCTGTTTAGAAGCTCCTTGGTGTGTATCAGTGGATCCATATGTTTCGTATCACATCAGAAGGAAAAAAAACTCCTTCGGATTGTGCTTAAACATGCATCAAACACTGCTGTGAAGTGGTCTAACGGTTTTGCTTGCTGTCCCGAGGCAACCAACATGCCACCAATCTCGCGGACAGCTTGTTTATGCCCAACATTTCATTCAGCTATCTCGCGCACCTCCAATCGTCAGCGGTCTTTCAATATGAGATTGTGGATTTTCATCACGTTATCCTACGTGTTAGCCGTTTTCGGGCACCCGGACGTTCACCAAAAACCAATGTACGACTACGTTTAAACGCGATAAACCAATTTTTGACGTTCGCCGAAGGAGAAGAGTGAAAAATTGACCTCATGATAGTGGGGTTATAAGATGATGAGGTTACAAAGTGAAGTAAAGGGTAAGACGTAAGAGGAACAGCTAACTTTACACGAAGACGCAGCTATTTCGGCTGAAGTTGAAGCGACAGCTTCTTTTCTAGCATTCAATTAATTCTTCTACTGTGTCAGTGTGACCTCATTTTCTCCTGACAAAGTGTCCTTTTTGTTTTGTCAAAGAAAAGCTACCATAAGTCAATTCTTTGTATTTCTACAAACAGACTTTCATGTGAAATCATATTGTCACGGATTCCGATGCTCTCGTTAACCTGAAAACTTAACAGATTTAGATTTCACCAATTAGAAAATTGATGCAAATTAAACTTGCAAACATTTGCAACATGCAGCGGCACAATACAGTTATTATGCATTTAAATGAAGTGAAACCTCAATTTTTGTTTTTGTTGGTATGCTAAGGCAAACCAATCACGAAAATTAGCACCAATGCTAAACACAAACAAAAAACTTCCATTTGAAGAAACTGTTCAACATAAAGTATAACTACTATATGCGGACTTTAATATGATGCAGTTTTTTGTCGCTTCTCTTTTTCTGTATTTGCTCTGTCTTAAGGGCAAGCCTTGACGCCATCGTCACGCAAAAAAGAGGATTTAATTAAAATCTAACTTCAAAAGACAACCGCTCGTGGGACGTTCAGCGAGTTTCATTCATACATTAGTCAGAGTTAATGAGCTGAAAATGTACGTAAAGACATGAGGGCGAGGGTCAAAAGAAAAAAGTCGTTATTGTAGGAGAAGTATGCACCTTGAGTGAATCACAAAGAGTAAGATATTTGTTATGCGTATTTTTAATATTGCAGGTTCTTACCTACAGGAAAAAGTGGAACATAGTGTTGCTTAATAAAAAAAAAACGCTTTGCAACAGTAATTGCTACAATTTGGACTTTTGATTTGGAAAAAAAAATAAAAGAGATTTAATTTCAAATCATTAACATTGACGACGAAAGTGTCGCTTGCTTTTAAATTCTCTAAAAAGCGAATCTGTGTGCTTTACATTACTATCAAAGTAGGGCTTAAACTGATACGGCTGAAGTGGTAAGGGGTAGGAATGCAACTGTCTATTTCACTAGAGCACCGACCGACCGTAGAAGTAACGATAAAAAAGGAGACTAGTAGGCAAAATTTACTACACTGCATCTGATATACTAGCCGACCCGACAGACTTCGTCCTGGAACTGAGAAATTACTATGGAATTATTTTTATTATTTTGAGCAAGAAATTACCTTTTTTTATAACTTGAACCTACTCAGGAGATTTTTTATACCCTTATAATGCCAGAGACAGAAGGTCCGTTCGTTTACCTCATAAAACTGCCCAAAACTGCCCGAAACTCCCACTTTTGCGTTCGTTTACTGCCACTAATCCTAAAATCTGTCACTTTTGAAGGAGAAAATATTTCCCCTACCTGCCGATTTTAGCTACAAAAATTTCTTGTGGCAGTTTGTGTAAGTTCTGTCAAACCATAAGAAGTACATTGAATTTTGTTGACGTTTGACATAATTTTGTGCATTGGGCAGATTTTGCCAGTAAAGCGTTCGTTTACTTTTTGGGCAAATCATAAAATTTCATCCCCACTCCTCCATTTTTGACAGTTTTTACACAAACTGCCCAAAAAGTAAAAGAACGGACCTAGAGTGAGTGCATTTGGAAGCAAGGAAGGGGTTGGAAAAGAGGTGTCGTTCCACATTCGCGTAGTACGGCTAAAGAACGATTCTCTATGCTTGAGAGTACGTCCGAAGTTGGGCTCGACGGTAAACTGATGGGCATTCCTAGAAGCGCAATTGTTACGGGCGAATCGTTTGAGGAGCAACTGCAACTGGCTATTTCTCTAAAGCACTTACATTAGAAGTAACGATAGAACAGAGACAGAAATGAAACGTTACGACGCGACGGTGAGCTAACGAATGGAATAACGCAGTGATGTCTCTATCACCTATCATTCTTAGGGCTCTTTTTTGAATACCATCCAAGAGGCTTAAGTATGTAGCTGGAGCACCAGCCCAGAGATGAGAGTTGTACTCACGCTTTGGACGAATATACGACTTATATGTAGATAGTAGCCAGATCAGAAGAAGAATTTCTTACACCGTCTTCTTAAGAAACCCAAACATTTTGCGGCATTTTTGGCGACATCGCATATGTGCCCGTTCCACAAGAGGTGGTCAGTGATGCACATTCCGGAGAATCGCGAGATGTTCGGTCTCGTTTAAACAAGTACCACTCATGGACAGTGGCATGACAGCATTGAGTTTCGAAGCATTAAACTCAACGCGGTTTTTTATTCCCTAATGTACAATGCTGTTTAAGTCAGAGTTTAATGAGCTTATCATATTTTGCCGTTGCAGTTCGACATCCGAAGATAGATATGAGCCTGGGAACGAATAAGAAAAGCTAAGGGTACTATCATCAGCGAAACAATTTATTGGATTAGGGACCGAGGAAGCAAATAAATTCTTCATATTATTTTACAAATGACCAAACATTTTTTCTATTTTTGGGACATTGCAGTATTTTTTCCCTTAAATTTTGGTCATGTAAAAATTTGGTCCGACGAATATGGGTATTGCAGGCCTTCCTGGCTTTTTTAAACTTGTTCTGGTTTTCCTCTAAAACACCGGAACAACTTTACTTCTTATTCCCTGATAACCTCTTTGCAGCTTGAATCAAACTATGACTTTTCCTTGGGCTTGATGCTTTTAACCCTATTCGGGATAAAAGTTTTCTTTCGCAAAATAATCATATTAGTAAGATGATACATTGATAGTGTTTTTATCAGGGTCAGACGTAAGGAACAAGCCAAGAGTATTTTCCGCTTGGCCATTAATGTCCGATATTCAAGTAGGCGCATTGACAAGCTGAGTAAGGTGGTTAAACTTAGCTGTTTCATTTTCAGTTAAAAATTGGATATTTTTCAGTCTTTGCAAATCAGCGCTCCTGTTCAGCTTATTTGTTATTTCAAAAAAATCGTCTCTAAACTCTAATTTATTTTTTTGTGAGCTAAACAACTAAAAATACTGGGTACCTACGCTTCACCACATTGCTAACACATGCTTCTTTAGATCATTGATTGAATTAAATTAACAATTTTAATTTATATTCATAACTGTCTTGATAATGCTTTTTTTGGTGTTGCACTAGTGCCAAAACAAAAACAAAACGAATCGTATTTTCGTGCCGTGAATAGTTAGAATAAAGCTATTAACGAATTTTAATTTTGGTATAATTGATTTGAATTTTGGTAATTCTATGTGAATCTTCAAATATTTCATTCAAATGGCTGCCTCGGCTGGCCATGAAGTAGGACCGATCGTGTAGGTCCAATATTTTAGCACATTAGCCATTTTGTGCAGCTGTATTTCACCAATGGCTTCACGAATATTGTCCTTTAAAGTGTCAATTGTCTCTATCTTGTTGGCGTAACACTTATCTTTTACGAGACCCCACAAATAATAGTCCAACGGTGTCATATCGCAGTTCCGAGGTGGCCAAACGACATCAGTTCTGCGGCTGCGGCTGATAATGCGATCTTCAAAAATAGGGCGCAAAACATCGTGTGTAGCTTCGGCTGTGTGGCACGTGGCGCTGTTGAAACCAAATGTTGCCAATATCCTCCTCTTCAATTTTTGTGAACAAATATTCGTTCAACATGGCCCGATAACGATCGCCATTGACTGTAACGGCCACTCCTTGCTCATTTTCGAAGAAAAATGGCTCAATTATGCTCCTGGACCAAAATCCGCATCAAACAGTTACACGTTTTGGGTGTATCGACTTTTAAATGTATGCGTGCGGGTTTTCTGTGTCCCAAATGCGACAATTTTGCTTGTTTACATACCCGCCAAGATCAAAATGAGCTTCATCTGAAAAGATGATTTTTATGGCAAAATCGGCATCTTCTCTAAGTCAATTGCAGGCCCACTTAGCGAAGCGAAAAAATCTGTTAACAGGGTTCCTTCTTTCCCTGACCATCTACAGCCAAAAAGCCCTTAAAATCTTTTCAATAACATAACGCCAATAAATCATCGATTAACTTTCGAATTTCAAAAAAACACAAAAAATAAGAAAGGAACGCACATCCCCATCACATCATTGCCATCGTCACCTTTTCATTAAATCAAATTGGATTGACTCCACAAAGACGTTTATTTTAATTGTTAGAACGTGTGAAGCATAAACTCTTTCACATTATACCAAAACGTACAACAACAACAAAAATAATCTCGTGTTGTTGTCTATATACGTTTTATTTTCCATTATAAATCGAAAACCATTTAACAGGATTCAAATCAATATCGTGAACTGAACACCGAATTGGTCGATAAATTATTAACTTTCGAATGAACTCTTCTAAATTTGAGGAGTAGTTTCTGTGAGATGTTTCCTTTATACATACATATGCACAGCCAGACATATACGTTTGTACATTTGCGCTTGTAATATATGAGGTGGTAGGTTTTTTTTTATTATCGAGCCATAACAGCTAAAACATCCATTTGAACTTTACTTTTTCACATGATCCAAATGTTAATAGATATAAGAACCTATAGCATAACCACAACCATTGCGTATGAGTATGTGATAATAAGCCTTTATAAGCTGGAAATTTACAGGGGCGTATTTGGTATTCTTTGGAAATTTATGTTAAGTGTTCCCGGACAAGAGGTGATATGTTGAAAACTATACATGATTTAATCAACAATAATTGAACTTTGTTTAAAAGTTAAGATGTTTGCTTTGATATTTATCGGGCCCTTCCTTTTTCAATGGTATTCGCCTACTTTGAATTTTCAAACTCAAATTCAATTCATCAGAAGCAGCATTTTGAGATCTGCTTGGTTATTCTTCGATCCACTTACTCTAAATGTATCGGCGACAGAAAATCCGCTCTCTTTGCCTGTTTATTCTGTGGAAGCCCGACTTCGCAACGAAGATAATTTAATATGTATGTCAAAAAGGCTTTTTCAATTCTTATTACCATTTTGTTTGAATCGAACGGTTCAAATTTTTCAGATTAATTCGATAACATGGCTGAGAATACTGTTTTTTTAAAGCAAATTCCAGGATAGATTCTATTATAAGATTTTAAAATAATAAATAAACTGGACTTGGCAACATTGTCTGTGATTGAGGCATCTGGATTCATAGTTTCATCAAAATCGGACCCGTCATGGCCAACTTTTTTTCGTCTGTATTATGTATTTCTTTTCGTTTTCTAGGGATGATAAAAAAAACAGAAAGCAGAAAATATCATTGATTGACACGACACAGCACTGATAAAAGGCGACTACATCAAATAAAAAACATACTTCTAGAAACCTACTTTGCACAAAGTCTCACGTGAAGCTCAATCGTCAGATAAGTTGCCACTTTCTGTGGAAAAAAGTCATTAAAACTGGCACTTGAAATCCCATAGCTTAAGCTTATTGTTCATTGCTTGTTAGATTCAGCTTTAATTTTCAATTTAAAATTGTTGTAGGTAAGCATAGGAAAATGTGTAGTTTGGCATAAGAGCCCGTGACCTTAGATAAGTTTCGGCTGCCAAGTTGGTTGTGTTTCTCTACTATTTTTTTGTATTTATTTATTTATTATTTATTATCATTAAGCATTTAAAACATAGTGTCTTATTTTTAATACTTATTATGTTCAGATTTAAATTTAATCAAATTAAAAAGAGGAATCAAATTATTATGTTAGATTTACAATTTGCTTGAAGTTAAGAGAAAAGAAAGTTGTTTTTAGATAAATGGTCATGATGACATGATCCTTTATATATACAATGTACACAAGAGAAAAAAAAAATTAAATAACATAAATTTTTAAATTCTAAGACAAAGTGATTTTTATTTTGGAAACATTTTCAGCATTTGTATAAGTTCTTTAAAGAGTTCTCAAAACGAGTGCTGCTGTTTATCCCCCTCAGGTTAGCAGGCAAGGAGTTCCAAAGGGCAACAGCGTGTACAAAGAACTGTTGTTTTGAATTTCTGAATTTGAAGGAAGGGACAGTTAGAACATTACTTCTTTGTGATACTGGGAACCTAAGCTTTTCGTATAGATATTCAGGAGATCTAGTATGAATAAGTCTAAAAAGAAATGTCAAAGTTTGATAGTTTATGTAGTTGTTGAAGGTCATGTTGAAAACACTACTTGCTTGCATCGAAACATGATCGAACCGTCGCAAGTCATAAATAAAACGAACAACATTATTAAACGCGACTGGAAGTTTTCGTTTATTAGCGCTGTCAAGGGCACAGAAAATGGGACTGCCGTAGAAAAGTATTGGTAGGACAAGAGATTTTGCTATAGTCATATTTGTTGAAACTGGAAGACAACTGGCAGATATATATAAAACCCGCAAAGCAGCATATATTCGACCAACGGCACAAGTCAAGTGATCATAGCTTAACGTTTTCCCCTCAAGTTCAATACTAGGGAAATAAGAAGTATCTATTGCAGTGTTACTGATAACGATTGCCTGGCATTTCTTAGGGTTAAGTTTAAGATGATTCTCCCTGGACCACTGGTTTATACACATCAAATCTTCGTTTATTCTGGCAGTTGCGTCTTCAATCATGCCGATTTTGTAGCTCAAATGAATTTGAACGTCGTCAGCATACATATGAATTTTGCAATGCCTGAGTACAGATTGAAGGTCATTATTGAAAAGTGTGAATAAGAGTGGTCCCAAAATCGATCCCTGGGGCACACCATTAGGGGTAGGGAGGAAATCCGACAGCCTAGAGTTAGCAAAAACAGCCTGAGTTCGATGGCTTAGATACTGTGCTATAAGGGTTGAGGCTGAGTTTTCAAAGAAGAAGAAAGAATTCAGTTTTTTTCAGAAGAATTGTATGTGAAACAGTGTCGAACGCCTTAGAAAAATCAAGAAGAACCAGAGTTGTGACTTTATTATTATCGATTTGTTGTCGTATGTCGTCGCTTATTTTAAGAAGCGCAGTCGTACAGCTGTGTTTTGGTCTAAAGCCAGATTGCGTCGGTGTAATTAAATTCCGTGTTTCCAAGAATGCTGTTATCTGCTGACTAACGATCTTTTCGAACGCTTTTGAGATGAATGGTAGGATGGAAATTGGTCGGTATTCTTTTTGTTGCGAATTTGACTTTTTAAGAATTGGCATTATATTATATTTTTGAAGCTTTCCATAGTGCCGGGTAACAGGACTTTGTTAATATTGAATTGAAGATATGTGTCAAGAAAGGAGATATAAAAGTAAGAATAATTTTTACAAACTTAGGATGCATATTGTCTAGTCCAATAGCGTCCGATTTAATGTCTTTTCCGGCCTTAAATACCTCAACTTCAAAAACTCTTTTAAAACTGAAACTTGAGAGAAGCTCATTACTTCTTTCAAAGTTTGTGTCAAATGCAACACCATTATTTGTGTCAGAAACAGAACTTACGAACTGTTTGTTTAGTTCATTTACATCACAGTCATCCTCAGCAATCTTTTGTTTCGTCGTAATACCAAGAGATTTTATGTTCTTCCACAGTTTTTTGGAAGAAACATTGTTAAATCTCGACGCAAAAAACCTTCGCATGGAATTTCTGATTTGAATATTCACTGTATTTCTTAACGCTTTGTACTGCGTAAACAACTGTGGTAACTTGAACCTTTTCCGACGTTTGTAAGCTATATTTCTTTTCAGAATAAGTTTATCAATGTAACTAGTGTACCATCCTATTTCAGAGTTTTTGATTCGCACGTTTTTAGTTGGCACAAAGGTGTCAAAAAGGTCATTAATTTTGTTAGTAAAGAAATAAACTTGCTCATCTATGTCTGAGATGTAGTATATATTTTCTAAATTAGAGTTATATATACTTGTTACCAATGATAGCATATCGATTGCATTGAAATTCCTAAATGAAATGCTTTCTGTTTCTGAGGTCGGATTTAGGTTAATATTATAAAAAGCGATAATTAAGTCATGCTTGGAAAATCCGGGAACATCAAGCTGCCCATAGAAGTTCACAAGATGTGGTTGATTGACCAGGAATGTATCAAGTAGAGTGGAGCTAGACGAAGTAAAATGCGTGGGTTGATCAGTGTTAACTGGAAAAAGGTTGATGGATAATAGATTTTCGTTGAAATTTTTGGTCCTACTGTTATGTTTATCTAATAGATCAATATTTAAGTCTCCTGCAATAATTATGTGGTTAAAGTTAGGTGTTACTTCCTCTAGAATGTCTGTAATGACGTTTGTGTCTGTTATGTTAGGTGGTTTGTAGATAACACCAATCAGACATTTATTGGATGCACAAGTGACTTCTATAAATAGGTATTGCAATCCACTATTATTCTCTGTATTCCTTATTAACTTGCTTTTGAAACATTTTTTTATGAAAATAGCCACTCCCCCTCCCCTAGAAACAATACGGTCAGATCTGAAAACTTTAAGGTTACCGGTGCTCAATAAGCAGCTATCAACTTGTTCGGTCAACCATGTTTCAGATACGCAAATGACGTCCATTTTGGAATCATTGAAAGTACTTTTAAATTCATCCAAGTGTTTCAGCAGACTTTGAGCATTTATGTGACATACAGATAATCCATCGTATCTGTTTCGAAAAACTTTGAGCATAGTCCCTATTTTGTTGAAATTTGTATTGCTGCTGACCTGTGGAACTCCTCTACCTCTAGCTTGACTCATAAGTCATGTTATATATAAAACACCACCTGAGAAGAACGAAACAGCATAATGAAGAACTTTGTTTTGTAAAGAAAGATGCTGAAAAAATGTCAATTTTTTCGGGTAGAAAAATGCTGAATAAATTTCCAAAAATAAAAATCGACTAGAAACAATTAAAAAGTTTAAATTTAAAAGAAGAAAATATTTAAAAGCTATTAAAAAAAGTGAAATAAAATAACTAGTAACTACTATCTATGTGCTCCACTTGTGAGTGGTCTTTCCTTTCTGAAGTAGGTACTGCTGTTAACATGACTTAGACCTTAAACCTCTGCTAGATTGCGTAACGCGCTAAACCCGATACATTAGGTTCTCACTTACGTTTTCGCCTCTATTATACGTTTATGCAACCGGTTGTGTTGAAGTCCATGCCGCTACGCCATACACAAGAAAACGGATGGTTGGTGTCTCTGAAATTGTCAAATTAGTTGTTCAAGAAGGGACGAAACTGTTTTTTGCTTAATGCCTTTTCTGATATAAAAAGCATTTATGAGTGTTTTTTCCGACCATTAGACTCGCACTTAAGCTTTGATATCGCTGGCTTCTTTTCGTCAACGTTAGTTTGGCCAAATTGACTTCTTGTGCCGTTCACTCTGAAGTTTTTGCCGTAATGTAAGCACAATAATATGCGAATTACATTGTAATTTTGAGACACTGCAGTGAGAAGGAGCTCGAAGCCTGACATGCTACAGCGAGCGCAAAGATATGACAGATTACAAATCTTCAAAATAATCGGCTTTTTCTGCTACGAAAGGCAGAGACTCGCAAAAATTATCATTTCTGTGGAATCAGTCTGTCAATTGCTGAAAACCATGTTAATGTCCGTTAAATACTTTGAATAAAGTACAACTATACGCCATATCTGAGAGGCTTAGTTGAGAAGCGTCAGATTGGTACTCTTAGAAATTTTGTGAGATTCTTCTTAAAAAAAAAAAAGTTCTAGCCCACACCTTGTGTTACAGTCAAATAACACTTCTTGAGCACTCCTGAAAATTATTATGGTGAAGATGTTGCTTCTGTCGGTCTTTCCTTTTTTGTGAATTTTCGCAGAAGAGACTTACTAAATTAAATCTTTGATGAAATCCAGCACTGTAAAAGTGTCGATATTCGTGTAAATTTAAACCGCCTCCGTCACACTCCTTGCAACCAGTGTACATCTATAAGCTTACCCAAGTGGCAAAGGGTGCATCACATCACAACACAACACAAAGAGAAAACTTACCTCACCTTCCATTAAAAAATAAATAAAAAAAAATAATAGTTGCGTGGGCTGAAAGTAGCATAACTATCTCATATCTTTTCTTTGTCAAACCTCATACAACAAACTCTCATATAGCCGCAACGGATATCTTATACGAGACGGGTGCTACACGCACGAACGCAGAGTAATGAAAATTGAAAGGTTTTTTTTTTTATTGCTACACTCACTCCTGTCCTGTATAGAATATGACGATGACGACAAATGAATCTCTAAAAATAAGAAATACCACCAATCCGATAGTTGGTAGTTGGTTTACCTATTCTCGTATCTGTGAATCAAAATAAAAAAAGAACAGAAAACCAATGAATCTTTATTAGGCTTTGCCGAAGCAACAGCTTCGTCGTGTCGGTGTTGGCGGACGGATATGCTTTCTTTTTAGAAACCAAAAGAAAAAAAATGATTCCAGATGAAGAAGAAGGATTGCCTGCCTACGATTCACGATGCCATGCCATGCCATGCGCGATGTCTCTTATGGCGGGGCAGATGGTTTATGAACTTAAGAAACGGACGCCAGCCAAAGTGCATGATTTGAATTTTAATGTGTCTTGTGTGTTTTTTTTTTTTATGGAATGCAAACGAAACTATCTTCAATCCTGTGCTTGACGCGGCAACCGAAACAAACAATACACATATCGAACACAAAGGAGTATGGCCTTGTTGTCGTCTATAAAATCTAATTGATTATGAATTTTATTTTTTCGAAATTTTAATGTATTCAAAGTGTTTTGTTCTCGCAACCATGTTCTGTTTCTTGTACTTGTGGATATCGATGGCGTTTTTTTAAATAAACTTTTGCGAAACAAAATACAATTTGAATTTAGGCCAGTTTGAGTGATTTTACCTTGAGTCTCTATGCTGGATATTGTGCAAGTGTTTGGGGTTCGATTCAAATTAAAAATGCATTTTATGCGTACAAGAAAAACAAAAAACGAACAAACGTAAAAATACTTGCAAATAAGAAATAGGCCGGTAGATTATACACAGGTCGTTGCATTTTTTAAAAGCGATAAGACCAATCACAGTTCGATATCGATAGTAAACTGTGATTGTGTCAGTCCACCTGTTAAAGTGTCCCCAGAGACAGGTAACTGCAGATTAAATAAGGTTGTTTACACTTGTTTTTTTTCGATAAGAATTAACCTTGGTAGTGCTTTTTTTGATTAGGAATATAAAATAGGGCAGTTCCAGATTCACCTAGTGTTCAGAGGGCTTTGTCATTTATTGAGTATTATTTGGTGCAAAACGGTGTCGCTTAAAAGGCCACCAAAATCAAACACAAATGCTACAGATTGATGGTTAAAGGATAACCAATTTCTTTCAGCACTGAGTGAACAAAACGTACGTGCACAAGACACAGTTCCAGCAAACTAGCGCTACGTGCCAAACTAATACCCCGGTGAAGCTTCTGTATAAGGATTCACAGCGGATTTCAAGTCAATTGGTCACCAGCTAACTTCTCTTGAATTTTCTTTTTTGTAAATATAGGTCAATGGCAATAGAGCACAATCGACTTTCGTAGCCCTCAAAGTCAATATTACAGTACCCAGAACATTGCTTTCTTTTCACACAACAGTCACGAAAAGTTTGACCTCTTGGATCCTTGCCAGAGAGTGGTAAATAGAAAAGGATATACAGCAGTACATTTTTCTTTCGTGGAAATTTGGTTTTTAATTTTTCTACATTTCCATAATTTCATTTTAAATATCAAAATTCGCTGCAGTACAATTGTTACGAGTTAATTGGACATAATTTAACAATGTCCTGTAAAATTGTCAATGACCTTAGAGCTCATTTGCTCTTTCGTTACCCGAAATACTATTGTGACAAGGAATACAGCAGAGACTTGCATTGTTCTTCATGCTTAGAACCTTTAGCTCTTGGCGACAGCAAGAAGCAAGCTCTGGCTTGATTGAAGCGGCAGAAATAGCTTTTATTGATGGAAAAGGTGATATTAGCGTGTAATACCACTAACCACTTTCAATTTTCACTGCCAAGACGTCTGACCTCTTCCCGGAAAAAGATCTGACAAGATTGGGTCTTTCTGAGAAGATGCACCTACCTCATTGTTCATTTTTTAGCTATCGAAAAAAATGGCAATTGATTCTGTAGTGTAAGGTACACTTGGCTGAGCCAAGGGACGCTGTTTGCTGCCGATTCTTGTAAAAATGAATCGAGGGGTTATATTGAGTTATATTGAGATTTATTTCTAGGTCCGCCGCCGCAAATTAGGGGTAGTCCTAATAACCTCAGCAGTACTTAGATTTATAACCCTGAGACATTAGAAGCCGCCTTATTGCAAGTTCGAGAAGGCAACATGTCATTGAGCAAGGCTTCAAAGGTGTTCGAAATATCAAGATCCACGCTCCAAAACAAATTTAAAAACGTGCACACATTATCTGTTGGTGGACAAACTGCATTTTCGGAGGAAGAAGAAGCCTGCATAGCCAAATGCTATCTTACAACGAATAATTGGGGATTTCCATACTTGATCTTCGTCACATCACCAAGGCTTTTCTGCACAAAAAACACAAATATGTCGCCAAGTTTAGCAACAATTTGCCAGGGAAGGATTAGGCAAGTTCATTTTTAGAAAGGCACAAGGACCAAATAAAATCGCGAGTGTGCCCAAATATAACTCAAACAGGAGCAGCAATATCAGTTTCAACAATATCCGGCTTTTTCAACAATTTGGAAATCAGTTTGGAAGGTATACCACCTGAAAACATCAGTTACTACGACAAAACCAATTTCTCAGATGATACAGGAGCCCGAAAAGCAATATTTTCGAGAAGGCGTTAAATCTCCGGAGCAAGTTATGGCCCATTCTAAAAGCTCATCTTCAATAATGTTTTGTGGCACAGCAACCGGAAAATTGTTACGTTGTTTATGAAGCCAAAAATGTTTATAACAACTGGATGGAGGGTTGTCCACCTGGGTGCCGATATAATGCTACGTCTCATTGTTGGTTTGACATCTAAGTGTTTTCCGATTGCTTCCAAACTATCTATATCCCTAACACCCGGAAATTAATTGCTTCAAAGACAATCATTAGTTACAATCTTGCGAGCCATAATTCAGAAGATGTTATCAAACTAGCTGAAGAAAATGATGTTAAATTTATTTGTCTTCCCCCACATTTCACTCATATAGCACAACCACTAGATGTAGCCTTCTTTCGACCTTTTAATGTATTTGGGAAGAAAAACCTAACAAACTACATGTTGGCAAACCCGAAAAACAAAACAGTGCCCAAAGAAGTGGTTCCTAGACTTTTGAAAAACGTCTGTGATAGCTTACATGAGGACAATAAGGCTAAACAAAATGTAATATCTGGCTTCCGTGCAACTGAAATTTATCCATGCGATAGGCAAAAATTAATATCTAAATTGGATCGTCTTTGGATCAGACCCCAATACATAAGAAAAGGGTTAACATATTGAACCTGGCGCTAGTATCACTATGGCAGACTTCACAACATCATTCTTACGAAGAGGTGCTGGCTTGGCGGAGCTTTATATATCCAGAAAGACAAGATGTTGCACAGGTGAACAAAAGTGATCTGGAGAAAAAACTTCCTGTCCCAACAGTGGATTGCCAAGAGAGACTGTTTTTTTTAATATCTTTTCAAGGATATCAAAAATTAAATTGAGATTAACATAATTGTGTTTCCCCCCGCATTACGGGTGACTTTGGCCACACATATTTCTGCATCTGTATTGGAAACTGTTTGTTCGATTTGTTCAAGACTAAGCATACTTAATAAAGAGTTGAGAAAGTGGCCAAAGTCAGCCGCTCTGACGGTATTTTATGGTTTTCAGATCTGAAAATGTGTATTTTGAGTGACTTTGTTTGAAATGTAATTGTAATTTGAAGACGAAAGAAAAATAATTTGAATACTCTTCTGATTTGCAAATTATGGCAGTTTGGCTGACTTGACGTTTCAATAGAAATGTCCTGCAGAACAGATAAAAAATATGGATCAATCGCAATATCATCTTTTGACCAAAAAACAAAAGGAATGTCAGTTAATTTGCTTTCAAAACAACACCCGAAACCGCCCCTTCATTAAAAACTGCTGCCATATCAATACCTGATGCTTCTTAATTGCTCAACACGTTAACATATCAAAATCAATTTCCTCAAATCGTTTCTATTATGCCGTTACGTGAATTCAAACAAAAGGAAATTATTTCGAAGTGTGATCCCTAAGAGAACAAAGTACATTTTCTGTCCCAAATAAAAAGAGAGCCAGTCCCAAACAAAAGACCCATTGTTCTACCCAAAAAATATACACAACAGGATACTACTACTCACTTTAAAGTACATAATTAAGAATCGGCTAAACGACCTCTTCAACGCTTATTCACAAAAACACGCACTGCCCGGAGAATAATGTAAAGAGAAAAAGTTGATTGAATGAATGACAAAAAAAAAGAAAAAAGTGTTATAAACAAGGATCCCAGATATGAATCATCGTCTAGATTGCTCGTTACACAACTCAAATAAATTCACGAAAAAAAAGTGATAAGAGTTTCTCAATTCATTTGTTTATTGTTTGCTTCCCTAATCCCCATTTTAATCTAAACGGTTAAATCAGAAAAGGGGTTCTCGTTTCATTTCATCCAGTTCGGGGTTCTTTCCACACAATTTACGAGTGTATTTCGAGTATCTTGCAAACCCGCATGAAGGAGTATGTTTAAAAGGAAATGAAATTCAAAATAACAAGGTTCGTGTTTAGTCGTCGACGGGACGTGTGTTGGTTTTGGTATCGAAGGAATTTAATTCATTTTCACAAAAATTAGCTGAATAAAGGGATGGAAAGTTCAAAATGTTAAATGATAATGTTTTTAATAGGGATAGATTGAGTAAATTGAGAGATTATGGGAAAGTGGTGATATTTGTTTTGGATTTAATTGGAGTTAAGTTTTCATAGACACTCATTTCTATTTTGACAGTCATTAAATTTGGAATTTTAGTTTGGTTCGTTATTCATTTAACAAGTGATGAGTGATTCAACAAAGTTCTCATGAATATCCAAATCAAAATTTTTAGTTATAGTTATCAAACATGTTGCGAGGTTTGATCGTACAAAAGACATGTTTGATCCAACTGCCATCATAGTTGAAAACGCACCAAATATGTTTAATTTCACAATGAGAACTTTTATTTTAAGAGCGTACATTGCAACTCAAATATATCGAAAAGTCCCGATCCGATAAAATCTAGAACTACTCAAGTAGACGAAACAGAAGGGTCCTCTACGCAAGGAAGGCGAATGGAGCAAAAGATCAGATGGGGGACTATAAATGCTGTATCAGGATGTGAATGAAGTTCACTGCATAAAAACATGAACATAACGACAACATTGGCTAAGCCACACCGAGACTTTGCATTCTCAGCCCAGTGAATGAGGACAAAACAAAGTACATGCTATCAACAAACAAAGCATCATCTGTCCATCGCCTAGGACAAAACGTCATTGTTGGTAGCAGCAATTTCGAGGTAGTTAAGGAGTTCACCTACCTTGGATGAAACATCAATCCAACAAACGACACCTTAGTGGAGATCCGAAGAAGAATTACCCTAGCGAACCGCTGCTGCTTCGGTTTGGCAAAACAACTGGGTTGAAAACTCTTCACTCGAAAGACAAAGCTATACAAAACTTTGTTGTTACCAGTCCTACTCTACGGCGCCGAGTGCTGGACGATAAGTAAAAAAGGGGAATTGAAACTGGGCACTTTCAAAAGAAAAATTCTTCGACGAATTTTCGGTCCCGTATGCGACAATGGCGAGTGGAGAAGAAGGTTCAACCGAGAACCAAAATGTGGAAGTAGTCCAGAAAGCCAAGAAAAGAATACTACATTAGCTCGGCCACATCGAGCAAATGGACGACAAAGCTCCAGCCAAGAAAGTCTTCTCATCCCAGCCCCCAGGTTTGAGATGACAAGGAAGACCGGATCTACTGAACAAGGACCAAGTGACTGCGGATGTCAGAGCGCCTGGTTTCGGCGACTGGAGAGTGCATGCGAGGGGCCGTTCACGATGGAAGTCTGCAGTATCTCAGGCTGAGATCCTTCATGGATTGTGAGCCGGATATGTAAGTAAGTAAGTATTCTCAGCCCGCAAGTTCGATCGAGCCGATCAAGAAGACCCAGCCTATGCTTAATGAAACAAGCACCTCTGATACCACCGTTTACGAACATAAGAAAAACTACGAACATAACTAAATATATACTTCAAACATGTTTGATTTTGATTCGAATACTCTTGCTCGGATCATCAACATGTTTGATAAAACTTGGAACATGTTTGATCGAACATTCTTTTTCTGTCTGACAAATTTGTGTGTGATTTTTCAGAATTTGTACACAAATTATTCGAGATTAGTAATAAGTTATGTCAGAAAGAAAGTAGCAAATGATCTTGTAACATAATCAATATAGATTCATTGTGATACCCGTGTGGAGTGTCGTAACTTCAGCAAAAGTGTTCTAAAAGCTTTGCCCCTCGGACAGTGTTATTTCAGCTATAAGAAAATTATTTTGAAATGTAATAAGATGTTGCCAGAAAAAACTTCTACTTCCTAGTGGAACGTCGGACCTCCAGTTGTGGAGAACTGTAGCATACCTCTAATAAACTATACCTCACGGATGACAACATAGAACTTAAATATGTAGGCGTCAGGTTAGTCATACGTTGGAGGTGATAGCAAATTTCGGGTGTGCTCTTTAGATCCCTCATATAACCGGGTGCAACCGTTTAATCGATGATAGTGGAAGCTCTTAAATGCTGCAAGGTCAAGGAACACTTAGCCGCCATAAAAAAAACAGCTTTATTGACTACAACATTAGGCTCATCAGCGCTCAATGCTCCAATTGACGCGGTCGAAGACGCTAAAGACATTCCAAATTTCTTTCGTTCTACTAGGCCGTCAGTTTTTCAGTCACTCCTCGCTTAAGGAAGCGAGAGGAAAATTTTACGAATGCCTTTTTTCTTTATTTGAATGGAAATAAAGATTTAACTGTACCGGCTGTACCACTGATGGACTCGGAATACTCTCCGACTCTTTCCTATTCTATTTTTATGCCTCCTGACAAAAATAGTCAATCTGTCATGGAAAAGTGCTTCTATACTTGACAAATGGCTTAAAATTCTAGGCACTCGCTAAGGAAATGTTAAAGAACACCTCTTTTTCTTTTAGAATGTAGAATGAATGGGTGACAGTACTTAGGTCGTTTGAGCTGTTTCTATCTTCTTATCTTCAACAGTTTGAAGTGAGTAGTCGAAACCTCTCTTTAATAGTATTCGGTCAATATATTTTTTTTTTTTTATTAAGACTGATTACACTCAACTAGTTGAATTCAAGGTTTGTCTTAACTTCTTTTTTCATATACTCATGGCTGAGTACGATTTCGACATCAACGGATGTCTAGCTCGGACGGTGTCCGAAACCAACCGATCTTGTTCTGCTATTCGATCTGTTGATAAATTACCACTGTTACACAACAAACTGTTAAGTCAATAAAACTGAATTATTTATCTGCAAGTGTCAGCCTTCAGAAGTAGAAGACATTCCATGCAACAAGAAGAAAAAAATGCCCACATTTACATGATTATCATTAAAAACACTTTTACTCACTTCTATCATATCTGCAATTCTTCTAACCTCAATATTTACAGAACCAGTGAAGCCAGAAAAGTTGTTTATCAAACAGCAAAAGCCATTGACATTTTTACCTCTACCGATCGGCCATATTGCATAATAATACAAACAACAATTAAAAGTCACTTTAAGAGCGAGAGTCTAGATCTTAATTTTTCAATGCATGATCGCAGCTAAAAACCATTTCAAAACTTGGAACAGCAAGAAAACAAGTCGCCAATATGAAATCATATGACAAGAAGCAATTCTGCTCATGCGAAGACGCTTTCTGCTGCTGCTGGTGCTTTGCTGGCTGTATTGCATGTTCTGTTGATGTTGGTCGGCGCGCTGCTGGCTGCCGCCAACGAAGTCGGTCATGTAGTCATTCTTAAAATTGATCACGTTTCATTTCTTGGCTTCTCTTCTGTTTTCATCGTATGGCTTTTGCACTGAGGCGGAAATTCATTTTCATAAAAATGCATAAATCATCGCATATTTGCATTGGGGCCTTAATGTTAAAATGAATGTTGTTCGTTGGTTGTTTCTTCTTATGTGTACCTATATGGACATCGAAAAGTGTCGCACTTTGAATAAATAATTTATGTTTTATTCTTTCTTTAAGGCTGAGGTTTCGGCTTGTGAGAGTGATTGGAGTTCTTTTTTATGGTATTCCTTAGGATATATGGGAACTGTGATGTTAATAGATAAAATAG
This sequence comes from Sphaerophoria taeniata, assembly GCA_943590905.1. Lineage (NCBI taxonomy): Eukaryota > Metazoa > Arthropoda > Insecta > Diptera > Syrphidae > Sphaerophoria > Sphaerophoria taeniata. The sequence continues at coordinate 50,336,396 of OX016540.1, forward strand.
TTCGAGTTGACTGTACGGTTAACTAGCTCATAAATTTAAAAATAAAATAAAAGTGTCAGCACAACGACAATTAAAATTTGTACGCGGTACAACTTTTAAAAATAATATAATTACAGTGAAACTTCTCTTGGCCGGACACCCACGGTGCAAAATTTTTTGTCCGCCCAAGAGAAGTGTCCGTCCAAGAGAAGATATTTGTAATTAAAAGAAAACGTTTTTTATATGTTTTTCTTTTTGGTGGCATCCTATGAAAAATGGTTTTTGTAAGCAAATTAAACAAACAAAACCGCAACAAAGAAAATACAAACCTTTTTTAATTAAACAAAACAAAAACTAGCAAGACACTTTTCATAACGTACCGAAGCCGGTTGCACCAAACGAATGAGGAAAAACAATAAATTACGCAAACGCATTGGCGCAAAATTATAGTCCGCTAATGAACAATTTTAGTGTGATACTAGCTTAAAATGACGTTTGAGTCATGTCTGAAACGTCATTTTAAGCTAGTATCACACTAAAATCGTTCATTAACGGACTATAATTTTGCGCTATTGTGTTTTGTGGTTCTGTTCTTATTCGTTTAATACAGCTGGTTCTCACCAATACATTCATATAAACTTGTTTTATCAAGTTATGTATGCGAAACATCCCTTAAATGTAGTTTCTATTTGGAAATGGATCCCGTTACAAACATTTCTCACTCTTTCTGTCCGGCCAAGAGAAACAAATTTTTCAAATTTGCTTGTTTTCGCTGTCCGTGTCCGTCTAAGAGAGTGTCCGGCCAAGAGAAACAGTTTTATATGTAACTTATATGGAGCAAATTCCGTTCAAAAAAAAGTGTCCGCCTAAGAGAAGTGTCCGTCCAAGGGAAGTGTCCGTTAATGGAAGTTTCACTGTACTTAGAAATTACTGTCTTCACACAGGAGACAAATAAGGGGGATTTTCATTACTTTCAAAAAACCAACATTTGGATAGGAAGATGTCGCTTATAAACAATTTTTGTTTAAACGAATTACGTGCATATCTTTTAAGCGTTTTTAAAAATTCAATTAAAAATTAACAGACAGTCGTTAGATGTTGTTGCTTAAAAGACTGAATAATCAAAGGCAATTTCAAGGTCGCAAAACTGAGTTGAAGTTGGATTCTTCCAAAGCAGAATTAGATGGCCACAAATGGGGGTATGTTCCCTTATCGTGGCGTGAGGTAAAGGTAGTTTTCATCCCTAAGGCTGGTAAACCTAGCCATACGGAGGCCAAAGACTTTAGACCCATTAGTCTAACATCGTTTATTTTGAAAACGTTTGAAAGGCTAATTGATATACACATTCTAAGCACCCTGAAACCGGAATGTATATCGGAATTTCAACATGCATACATTAAAGGAAAAAGCGTTGAAACGGCATTGCACAGAGTTGTCAGCGTCATAGAAAAATCACTGAATGACAAGGAATACACCCTTGCAACGTTCTTGGATATTGAGGGAGCTTTCAATAACGTGAAGAACGAAACAGTGAAGCAAGCCTTGGACGACCACAAAGTCGAAAAGGCAATAACGCAGTGTATAATGTGTATGCTCAGAAAGAGACAGATTAACTCTGAACTAGCGGAGGAAAGGGTGAGAGTAACCACATCCAGGGGCACCCTCAGGGTGGAGTTCTCTCACCGCTACTCTGGGTTCTTGTCATGAACGGCATACTCTCTAAATTGAAATCAAGTGGAGTACGGATAGTAGCCTACGCTGATGATCTTCCATTACTAGCGACTGGCAGGTTCCTACCCACCATCAGTGAACAAACAGAATACGCCCTCTCGTTGGTAAGCAAATGGACTAAGAACTGTGGGCTGACGGTCAATCCAGCTAAAACAGAACTAGTGCTATTTACTAACAAACGAAAAATACCTGATTTTAAAATGCCTGCAAAGTATCTCGGTGTGATCTTGGATAAAAAACTAAACTGGGGCTTGAACACCAAAGATAGATTCAAAAAGGCATCGACTGCCTTTTACTCCTGCAATAGAATTTTCGGGAAAACCTGGGGACCAAACCCTAAAATTATCAGATGGATGTATTCGGCAATAATTAGACCAATACTAACCTACGGTAATTTGGTATGGGTGAAAGCTTTAGAAAAGAGCACGAACATGAAAACTTTGACAAAAGTTCAAAGACTGGCGTGCACTGGCATTACGGAGGCAATGAGATCCACTCCAACTGCGGGATTGGAAGTTATACTCGATCTTATTCCCCTAGACCTCTTTGTTCAAGAATCTGCGGCCAAAAGTGCCCTGAGACTTAGTCAAACTAAAATCTGGAAAAATAGTTCCATAGGACATGCCCAGATCCTCCATAAAGTTATGGGTCATAGTACTACAACGGACTATAAAACACCCGAACTTGTTTTTCACAAACCATTCCAGACTGCCTTCCCAAGCAGAGAGGAATGGATAGATAATATACCGTACTCCAGTGAATCGTCAATAGCTATCTATACTGATGGCTCTAAAATGGACACTGGTGTAGGAGCAGGCTTCTATTCCGAATCTCTCAAGTTAGCCGCCTCGCTTTGGCTTCCAGACTACAGTAGCGTCTTCCAAGCGGAGGTCCTGGCAGTGACAAGAGCTGCTAAAAAGGTATCAATGATGGCGATACCACGAGCTGATATCACCTTTTACATTGATAGCCAAGCGGCAATAAAAGCGATTACTGCAACTGAGGTAAAATCAAAGCTTGTTGCATGCTGCCGCGAAGAGCTTAAGGTTCTTGGCGCACAGCACAACATTCGACTCTGCTGGGTCCCAGGCCACAGCGATATACTAGGCAATGAGAAAGCCGATGAATTAGCAAGACTAGGGTCAATGCTTGACGTAAGCCAAGCTCAGCTAGTTAGCACCCCTACCTGTTATTTAAAACAGGAAATCTCAAAAAGAATAACTATCAAGGCCGATGAAAGGTGGAATCTTCTTGACACCTGCGGCACAACAAGAAAGATCTGGCCCTGTTTTAACAAACAAAGAACGGAAAAAATTATGCAGCTACAAAAGGGATCACTTCGATCTCTTGTAAGCATAATCATTGGACATAATCTGTTAGGTTATCATATGAAGAAGATGAGAATCAGTTCAGATGATCTATGCAGAGGATGCGGAGACGAGGAGGTGCATGAAGATACTTCGCACTTTCTGTGTCACTGTCCCGCACTTTCCCATCAAAGGAAGAAAATGCTTGGCAACTTTTTCTTTGAGGATTTAGAGGAACTCTCTAGTACGCCAGGTACTAGCATCCTGAACTTCGTCAAGGCCTCTTAATGGCTTGACTAACTGAACACATAGGTTTTTCTTATTAGCTTGAGTAGCAATACTCGCGGGTATCACAATGGATCTGTATTGATCTAAGTGTGACGGTAATGACATCAACTGTCAGCCCCTAAACCTAACCTAACCTATGGCCACAAATATCAACGGTAGCGAAATATATTCTTGTAAAATTCTAGGTATAATCTGTACAAACATTGTGGACAACGTATTTTTTTAGAATCCAAGCGACCTCTTGATTACTTTTGCAGATGTGAGCTTGGCAGCGCCGGAACCTTTTGATGCCAATTATTGTAAGAAAAATTAAAGAAAGTTATTTTTAAATTAATTTCTAAGCCCGCCTCCGGCCGCCCTGTTGAGGTAGTCCTTATCACCCCAGTAGTACTCCTAGTATATGCCATTCTTTGCATTTTGGATAGGGTTTGAAGATTTGCGGATTTCACCACGAAGGTGCCAATGGGTTTACAATGACGGTGCATAATCCAATTTTTTTATTTTTTTATAATAAACGCGCACTCAAGGGTTTTTTCAATACCCTATGCCAAGAGCACAGTGCGAGTATTAGGGAAAGGAGAGAGGATGCAAAAGGAGGTGTCGGTGAACATTGGTTTTGAATTCTTGATTATTACAATGACTGGGGAAGACAGAGAGTGAAAGAGAGTTCCACATCCGCGTAGTACGGCTAAAGAACGATTCCCTGTACATGACAGTACGTCCGAAGTTGGGTTCAGGGGTGAACTAGTATTACGGTTGAATATTTTAAGGGGAGGAATGCAACTGGCTATTTCACTAGAGCATATACCGTTAAAGTATCGGTAAAAAAAGGTGCGGCATGAGATATTACGCCGATGTTCTAGAGATGTAAATGACTCAACGATGGTATTATCACTTTTTTTTTTGTATACTGTCCAGAAGCCTTAAGTACGTCACTAGAGCACCAGCACAGACCGAGAGTTGTACTCAAGCTTAGGACGTATGTATGTTTTGTAGATGATAGCCACATCAGAAGGGGAAAAAAAATTCTTGCATCGTCTTAAGAAACCTAAACATCTTGCGGCATTTTTGGCGACATCGCATATGTGCTCGTTCCACAAGAGGTGGTCAGTGATGCACATACCGAGAATCTCGAGATGTTCGGTCTCATTAATGCAAGTGCCACTCATGGACAGGACAGTAGCAGGGGAGATATATCTCGCTTTAACGATACAAGACAGCATTGAGTTTTCAAGCATTAAACTCTACGCGATTTTGTATTCCCCATTGTACAATGCTGTTTCAGTGAGTTTAATGAGGTTATCATATTTTGCCGTTCCAGTTCCACATCCGAAGGGGAGGGATGTGAGTCTGGAAACGAATAAGAAAAGCTAAGCAAAACAATTGATTGGATTAGAAGTTACAGACAAAAGATCATTAATGAAAATGAGAAAGAGGGTCGGAGACAAAACGGGACACACCAGCATTTATTTTGTGGGTTTCAGACTTGAATCCGTCGTGTACAACTTGTATTGAGCGGTTCGAAAAAAGTTTCTAATCCAACGAAGAAGGGATTCATCGATACCGAAAGCAAGCATTTTCGATAAAAGAGCAAGAAGCCAAACTCTATCAAACTCTGAAATATCAAGTGTAACAATCTTACTTTTTCCAAAATGACGTAAAGATTGGTTCCACTGTTCGGTGAGATAACTGCAAAAGCCGTACAGCCGGCCATTAAGAAGCTTTCGGTCTTCGAGATATTTCTTGAGCTGATAGTTTATCAGCGTTTCCATGATCTTAGGAAGAAGGAACGTAAGGGCAATCGGACGATAATTGGAGGGCGTAGAAGCCTTTTTTGGAATTGGCTGGACAAATGCTGTTTTCCAACTGCTCGGAACGAGCCCAGAAGAATAGGATAAATGAAAAAGTCTACGGAAGGGTTTTGCCAGCGTGGAAGAACACCTCTTCAGAATAATAGCGGGGATACCATCCGGATTTATGTATGTTGAGATCTCTTAGGACTCTCGCCACAGCACGAGTGCGAGAGAAGATTTTCCCCATGGAATCATTGAAGCGCTCAAGGACTGGGGGAGACATGACACTCTCGGGCAGCGTTGAATTAGAGACGAACTGCTTAGTGAAAAGGTTAGCTTTCGCGAGAGAGCTAACAACTGGAGTGTCATTGTCAACGAGCGTAGGGACCGAGGAAGATGAAGAATTCTTCATGTTTTTTTACAATGACCGAAAATTTTTACTGCATTGCAGTATTTTTTGCCTTAATTTTTGGTCATGTAGAAATTTTGTTCGACGAATATGGGCATTGCAGGTTTTCCTGGCCTTACAATACCCAATTCGATCGGACCATTTTTTGAGTCAAAGGGGCCGTATTTTGGCAATGCCATCTCGAATGTTAGCCTTCAGTTGTCTGTGTGTCATCATAACACCTGTCTTTAACAGCGCCCCACAGTGGTCAAATCGGAGCTTCTTGGCGGCCAGTTGACATCACCCTTTCGGCTTATTAAACGGCCATCAAACCTTTAACTCAGTAAATCAATCGTGGCTTGAGATGTGTGGCAAGTTGCACCATCCTATTGAAACCAAACATTGTCCACATCAATACCATCAAAAGCGGGCACAAAAAAATCGGTTTTCATGGTGTGATATGGACAGCGCCATATTTGACAAATATGGGACACCCTACAAGCCGCACCAAACAGTCACTCGCTCATGTTTTGGAGCATCAACAATCAAACCAGTTTAGGGAACTTTAGCTTTGTTGGTCCTTCTCTGCGACCACTAAGCTTGTGTTGCTAATTCAGTACCTAGTTTCCTTAGTACAGATTGGGGCAGGCCAAAATACGAACATACTGGCACAAAATTTAGATTATCCTATTTTAGGTTCATTGAAATGATTTTTGAAACTCTGAGGAGCCTGGAAACGTTGGTTACACTTAATTATTTACTTTCTGTGATGTTTATTGTTTAATGAGTTATAGCCACGGAATACTGACTAAGAAAAATAAATATTAAATTATGCATTTTCTTTGATTTCGATTACAAAGAAGAAAGGAATTTTTATTAACACTTTCGGCATTCTTCTTGATGATGAATCTTCAAACTATAAGCAGGTACGCGCAACTTAACCACTAAGCATAGTTGTTTAGCTGCCTATTACACACACTCGAGGTCAGGGCGTTCTTTCTCAATGAATCTTAATTTATGCCACAACAAATCCCCAACTCTTGAAATATTCTGGTCACATATCCTCTAAATGCACAAAATACGTTGCACATACCAAAACACACTCAAATCAAACACAAGAAAACAAATTGAATTTAAGCCCCAAGTTCCAACTTCTTCATGAATAATTCATTGTCATATTTAAGAGAAAAAAATAGGAGAGATGGTGATGTGGAGACTGCTAGAAAATCGCTGCACTTTCATCAGAAAACAGAAATACCGAAGAAGGCCGACTGACTGGCTTTGTTTCTCCAACAACTCAGCTCTTCGATTCTCAAAGAACATTATTACGACAACTTGTTTGCCATTATGCCACATTGTTCGATTCTGTTTCAGTTCGTAGGATAATGCGACTTCTATGCCACATAAAGATTATTAACTAGTTATTATGTGCCACTCTCCAGCAATCGATTGTCATCTATTGTTTAGCCTTTTTTTTCATTCTTGTTGTTGCTACTGCACTCACTCTGAAGCTGAACTGACAACATGCTGCTGCACTGGGTTGAAATATTATACCCACTTGGAATGAATGGGGTTCATGGAATCTAGGTCATACCCGTAACCTTTTGAATATCATACATGAATGTAGTTTTGTTTATGCTCTTCTTCTCATCCAACCATATTGTTCTATATACACCAGAGACGACACGGCAAAAACACGTGGATGAACTCAACGGCACAAAGCCAGCAACATAATATTTATGCTCCCTTAAACGCTTTCAGACACACCCTCGAAAGAGGTGGAGGCCAAGATGAATTATTATTATGTATTATTGAAAACTTACTCAAGTGGTAATTAGCGCTGGGAATATCTTAGAATATTCTTCTGCTCTTCAAAATTTCAGAACTCAAGTTGTTGTGTTTTTTTTTTCTTTCTTCTTCTTTACTGAAATGTTTTTCTTTCTTCTTTCAGGTACAACATGATTTGAATTATTTATCCCAGCGGAAAGGATTGTACTTTGGAATACTTGGCTTTCAACACAACATATCAAATAGAAGAAGACTTCCTCGATACATTGTAAAGAGTTTTCTTTAGAATTTAGAAAAACCAAAAAAAAAAGCAAAGATGTTTTCACTCAGTTGCCGCAACATATCACTGATAGTTTTATGTTTTCTTCTATCAACAAAAGCTGAACGGGATTTTAATTTTAATGATGAGGTAAGAAAGCTGTATTATGGCCAAGTTTTCTTTTTTTTATTTACAGGGTCGTGCAATAGAGATGAGTTGATTTTCATGGAAATATTTTCCGCACTTGAATCAGTCAGGTTCATGATCGTTGAAAATAAAATAAAAGCCCGAAAGTCCTATAATCCGTTTATGGTGTAAACAAGATGTAGGGCAAAGCTTCACCCCATTTCGAGTATTTAAACTATCACTCATGTGCGCACATACAATGCAAACCAAAAGTAGATTGCATATGAAAGCGACTATTGGTGTTTATAATTCACTGTGTTTTTGCTATCAAATTCGAGAATTTCTATGGTGTCGTTGTACTTCGTATCAAAGACAATTCTCTCTTACCGGAAAACCAAGGCTACGTAGTGTACCGAGAGATTCCTGATGTTTTTACGCTAACACTCGTAGGAGCACGGCAAAATACTTCTGTCCTGTCCGTTTTACCTACCGTTTTCCTACCGTATACCTGTTCCTATTCAAATAACCATTTTTCTTTAAGTCAAGGTCTTATTAATTGCCGGACATTGGCTTAGTTAGTTTTATTTAGACAAACATTGGTCCCGCTGATAAAGCAGTTTATGTCCTTGAAAGGACTTGTTTCGTATTTTTATCTCCTGATGCAGTCAGTCGTCTTTTCTTCATCATCATTATCATCGCCTACCTCACCGATTAAGTGTTTGCTGTACCCTGCGTAATAACCGCGTTCCGTTCTTCCATCTATCCCGATTGTTAGCTGGTGTCATCCTGTTTCGTATATACTCCGCATTGCCTCGTCCAAACTAGGTGTCAATCAATCTTCTTTTTCTTTTGTCATATATGCTTCAGGTGGATTCATCATGTTCCAGATTATACAGTCTACCTTTCCACCTTGGTGGAATGATGACTTATCTAATCTGAGGAAAATATATAAGCGTTCTATAGCTCAAGCCAAAAAAAAAAAAAGCTGGACAGCATCTCCAATGGAGACATTAGCGTTACTAATGAATGTACACTTTCCAGGTTGTGAAGAAGTACCACCCGAATCTAGTTTGACTTTCAACATATCAACCTCCATAGAGCATGTTAACGCCCTTATGTGACAACAGAAAATATAGTCTGGGCTATTAAAACTCTCTCGCCATACAAATCTCCAGGTCCTGATAGAATACTGCCAATAATGCCGCAAAACTAGCTTGAACTAGCAGTTCCACGGCTTGAGACCATCTTTAAAGGTTGCCTGTTACTAAACCATGTCCCTTCATATTGGAGACAAGTAAGAGTGGTTTTTTTTTCCTAAAATTGGTAAAAGAGGGCATGAATATGCTAATGATTATCGACATCTTTTCTACTCAAAACCTGGGAGAGAATCGTAGAATCTCATACAAGGAGCATTCTGAGTAGTTGTCTCCTATCTAACTCGCAGCATGCCTGCATGTGGTAGTGAAAACGATAGAAAACACGATTTATTTCAAGGAAAATAGCCTACCTACCTTCATGGACAAAGAAGGAGCTTTCAACAATGTTTCTTATTTTGTAAATTGAAATAACTGAATACATCACAAAATCACTCCAGACTTCGGTGTTGAGAACTACATTAGAAGGTGGATAATGTCCATGCTAAGTAACAGGAGGATTCAATCAAAGTTAGGATATTCAATGTGTACCAAATATGCCAGGAGAGGAACACCTCATGGTAGTTTTTAACTTATGGTCATAAGCATTCTTGTGATACTCGAGAGTAGTGGAGTGAAAGTAAGCACCTGGGCTGCGAGCTGTGGACTAAGTTTTAATAACAACAAAATCGAGGTGATGCTTTTCACCACCAAAACCGATATACAATCCTTTACCCTACCTCGGTTGCACGGCCAATCACTAACATTGTCTTCCAGTGCTAAATATCTGGGCGTAATACTATGCACCAAATTAAACTGGAAGCATAACATTGAAGAATGGGTGAGAAAGGTGTGCGCTGCCTTCTACACCTGCAACAAAAAATGGGACCTCCATTGTTTGTTGGCCCGCTCTTAGCAAATCTTACATAGTAAACAAAGGTGCAGAGAAATGCTTGTGTAGGGATATCAGGGGCAATTAGATCCTGTCCAACAGATGCACTTAACGTCATCCTGGACCTTCTTCCGATTGACATCTTCATTAAATATCAGGTGTCTTGCAGTATCTTGAGACTCAAGGAAAAAGGCTGCTGCAAAGCCAAATCCTTCGGGCACTGCAATCATACCATCATACATTCTTTCTACAAACACCGATTACTGCAACCCTACCTTAAACACCTCAAAGAAGTTTAGAGTCTTGTTCCCAACAAGAACCGACTGGGAGGAAGGCGATATGACGAAAGACTTCGACACGACTATCTTCACGGATGGTTCAAAGATGGAATGCGGTGTTAGTGCAGATGTCTTTTGTGAATCTCTTAAGTTTTCAGATCCTATAGACTTCCCGACTTTGCCAGTGTATTCCAGGCAGAATTGTTAGCGATAAAGGAAGCTTGTAAAGCCCTTAAAAATATCCAACAGAACAAAAATGTAGCTGTATATACTACAGATAGTCAGGCAGCTATTAAAGCCATTGATTCAGCTTTATCTTCATCTAAATTGGTCCAGCAATGCAAAGAGGCCCTCAAGGAACTAGACTTGAGAATTACTCTAATCTGGATACCGGCCATAGCGGCTATGAGGGTAATGAGAAGGCAAACGAGCTAACTAGGCAAGGATCAGCCCTTCACAACTCATTGGCGGTGAGAGTATATGCCCCTCTTAGAGTTTTGAAGGGCAATATCCTGACAATTTATACATCAGTTGCAAACTATAGGTGGAATAGCTTAACCAGTTGCGTTATATCTAGGAAAATCTGGCCCGCCTATAACCAACTCAAATCAATCAATTTAATTTCCAAACCAAGGCATGGCATAGCCAGGAACAGGAGTGTTGCATCATGCACAGGGCACTGGCCTATAGGGGAACATGCGGCAAAATTGGATTCCGAGGCCTGGTTTGCGAGATACATATTTGCATTATAGAGACTCGCCGACCCCGTAAACCAGGACATTAATGATACATATGTTTTTTGTCAAAATGCAATGTGATGTAATTGAATCCAATTCATTGAATCCAAGCTTCACATTTCGAAATCATTAAATCAAGCGATAAATGCAAAATTTTGTTGCAAAAAAAAAAGTTCTCGTTTACCGAAGTTCTCCGAATTTTTCACTTAAAAGTCGAAGTAGATCTAAGTTCTTCGAAAGGAGAAAAGTGGTAACGCTGTTCTTCGTTTCAATTTTCGCTCTCTGGCTATCTTTCTCACTCTCTCTCTCTCTCTCTCTCTCTCTCTCTCTCTCTCTCTCTCTCTCTCTTTCTATTCGCGATTATACTTGAATCCTTTCTAACAGATTTGAATCACTTTTATTCAACAGATATCATTTAGTGAACCTCAAGAGGAGCCCCAAAAACTCTTACTCTACAAAAATCCCTACACAATAGAATACTCACAATGTCCCTACACAGAGACAAAATTAATGCTATCACTAATTCTTAAAACAAACGACTGGAAAGATCTCATAGAAAAGAAGCGGACTAAAGTTTTAAACAAACTATCAAAATTCTTTGCAATTCCAAAGGTTTGCATCAAACTTGAGTGTTCAATTGTTTCTGTCATTAAAAAATGCAAAATTTTCCATAGGAATTTATTGACTTCGATTCGGTGACGAAACGAGAAATGTTAGACTTGTCGAAAAGTTCCATCAAAAAAGGACCAAACAAGTGCAGTTCAAATAGAAGACTGGGTCGAGTTGATTTTACCGTAAGATTGATTGAAAAAAAAAAATCAAATGTCCACTAACATCTCTATTTCCACTTTAGATCGGATGTGGTCAAACGTATTTTGCAGCTGGCGAACCGATTTCGAATCAAATCGGTCTACAAATGAAAGATGGATCCCTCAATGATATTGCTGGCATCGATTTTGGATGGTGGGTTATATGGCGAAAGAAACTAAGCAACAGGTAAACAATTCGGAAAAATCTTATATTTTCTGAGAAAGTTCTTAAAATGGTAATACTTACAAATAGGGTTCAACGTATCCGACGACAAATTGAAGGCTCCGGTGAGGATGATTACGAATATGACTATGAAGACGAAGATGGAGAAGAAGATGCAAATGATGCATTTGAGTAAGTTATTTCAATTGTTCTTTTTATTTATATTTTACTGAATTCTCAAATCCTCGTATTGAAATACTTCTTTCGGACTATCTCTATGTACACAATGCTTCAACGACCCACTTATTTAGTGATGGATGTTTTTCACCGAGCAGTGAACACTCTTAGCTAGTTCCTTACCACGGAGGCAAACTAATACTTCATGAATTTATTAACACCTCCTGGCTCATCTAAGTTTTAAACCAATCCAGAATCTGGAATTAACGACCTATGAGATATGTAGTTCACTCGGGCGTATACTTATTATTTTTCAAAAGAGAGAAGAAGAAACGTAACCGCGCTTTTTTCCGAAAACTATTTGAGCAACAAAATTAATTCTTGCGGCACAAATTAGCAACAAAATAAGCCGTTAATTTCGTTGGTTTTAATTTGGTTCTGCTACCGTAATATTACTCTAGCAGAACATCAATTTTTCGAAGAAATAGTTGAGGTACAAAATTAATTTTTGCGGCACAAATAAGCAATGAAATACTGAATACTTTTCGGTGCCGGCTTATGAAATGGTTTTGCTAGCGTAATAGACGTGTCCATTCGGCAAGTTCAATTTTTGGTAACTCGGTCGATCATAGCGACAGGTATCTCGCGAATAACACGAGTAAATTTAACTTCCGAAGTGTCCATCGTAGCTGGCTTATTCCTGAAGACCTGAAACTTTAAATATCTCCAATCTCCAATATTCGTTTGATGTATTATTGAAATAACTAGCTTGCCCGGGGAACTTCTTTTCATCCATTTCATTTTTTGTGAATAGAGTAACGTAGTAAGCACATTGAAAAATATAACAGTCCGGTAGCATGCACGCTCCAACTCGATTATTCTTCGTCCCCAAATACGATATCTTGAAACATTCGTATCATTTTCAAAACGACGAAAGTTGGGTAAGCTAGTTGTTAGTTTTGTGTACTAATTTTCAAGTTATGACGCATCGAATTTTTAAAAACTTCACGAAATCTTTTAACCCTTTTCTGGCTTTGTATACTCTGGTTTGAACTATCGAATACGCCCTAGAGCAAAAGGAATACACAATGGTTGCCTTCCTGGACATTGAGGGCGCTTTCAACAACGTTGACACATCTGCTATAACTTCTGCTATGACGACCCTAAACCTCGAATACTCACTCTGTGAGTTGATTAATCTAATTCTAAAAAGAAGGATCATCAACTCTAAGATGGGCGATTTTTGTACGAATAGGTCTGTCGGCAGAGGCGCTCCACAAGGTGGTGTTCTGTCCCCTCTCCTGTGGAACGTAGTAGTCAATATCCCTGAAGAAGGAAGGCTACAGAGTGATTGCGTATGCCGATGATGTTGCTATCGCCGAAACAGGAAAACATCCTAAACCTAATACCCTGAGAGACCTCCTCCAAAACGCATTTAATATGCTCTTTAGATGGGCTGATCACTGTGGACAAAATATTAAACCTCAAAAAACAGACCTCGTCGTTTTTACATGGAAATACAAATTTCCAGAAATTGTACGTCCTTCAATAAAAGGTGTACCACTAATAATTTTTATCAATGAAGCCATATATCTTGGTCTGATATTAGACAAAAAATTAAGTTGGAAACCCAACATTCAACAAAGAGTTAAAAGAGCTACAGTAGCTCCTCCATCTGACACCCCCCGACATCTTCAGCAAACAAGTGCAAGCGAGTACAGCTATAAGACTCAACGCCTCCTCTCAATGGACCAACAATAATGTGGGACTTTCCATCATTTTGAACTTCTTCGGTTCTATACCAAAGCACATAGACTCCATAACCCCAATTTGAAAAAAAGCTTCAAGGTCTCCATTCCATCCAGAGATGAATGGGAAGACAAAAAATTCGTGGAAGACAGGAGCGTTCAGATGGATCCAAGACAAATGATGGAGTTGGTAGTGGTGTGTACTCAGAAAAGTTTAATCTTAGCCTCTCATTCCGCTTTCCAAATTGTAGCGTCTTCCAAGCTGAGATGTTGCCGCCAACAAAAAGGTTCTATCCTGGCTAAGAGAAAACGTGATTTCAACTTCTGATATCCGCATCTTCTCTGACAGTCAGGCTGCTATTAAATCTCTCGACGGTGTCTCAACCAACTCTCAAACGGCTCTCGATTTTCGATCATCTCTTATGGAGATGTCGCAGCAATTTAATATCCACCTCTGCTGGGTTCCGGACCACAGAGACATCACGGGAAATTGTAGAACCGATGAACTCGCTAAAAATGGAACCGTCATACCTATCTCACCTGAAAGGGAAAAGATAGGTATACTGATAGCTACATGCAAACTCTTGCTAAAAGAAACAGACTTAACGATAACAAGGTCTAGGTGGTACAATTTACCTACGTGCGCAGCCACAAAGGTCATATAGTCACATCCGGACCCGGCCGTCACTTGACCTAAAGCGCTCTAAAGACTTGTTATCTCAAAGCAGATTTCATATTAGCTCCCTTATAGGTGTCCTTACGGGACACTGTCTTATAGACAGACACGCCTCAAATGACTTCTGCAGGAGCTGTATAGACGAAGAAGAAGAAACAATCTCTCACCTTCTCTGCACATGCCCTGCTCTTTCCCTAGGACGCAAACTTCATCTGGGAGAATATTTTAACGATAACCAAAGTGAATTAGCTAACAAGGATATTAAATATCTTCTTCGTTTTATAAAAAGCTCAAAATGGTTCGACAAGTAAGAAGTAATTCCCTAGATTCATGTGGTATCACAATGGGCCTTTTCCTTTGGCCTTAGTGTGTGGATAGGATACTGTATCCACTCCACAGCCACTTTAACCTAACCTAACCTAAAGCTAAGTATACACGATTGGAAGATCTTCCAATATTGGCCGAAATGTCAAAAGTCTTTCAACAGCAACCAATGAGCTTTCAATTGCCAATTTTCTAACAAATGAAAAATGTCTGTTTATAAGATTGGATAATTTTATCCAAAAATTAGTCAATTTATTGGAAGAAAATTGGCTGTCAATTGACGACAATTTTTTGTCATCCAGTTAAAAATTGTCCGTTTACACGATTGAAAGTCTTAAGTGAACAAAAAATTAGTAGACCCATTGGAAGACAATTTTCTTCCAATAAATTGATTGAAATATGAAATTAAATTTCGGAAGAAAAATATTCCTGAAGTCATAGGTATTTAAAAAATAAACGGAAAATATGAAGAGAGAAATAGCAACTATCTTGGCAGCATATTTGTTGGAAAGCAGCGAAGAGGAAGATGAGTTGCCACAAAAGAGACATTGCAAAGTTTGGACGAAAGATTGGGTAGCGCGTCGTAAGGAGGAGGGGCTTTACACTAAATTGCTCGTCGAATTGCGAAGCGAGGAGCCGGAACTTTATCAGAATTTTTTGCGGATGGACTCGAATCAATTTGATTTGCTTCTTTCGCAAGTGACTCTATTGATTGAAAAGAAAAATACAAACATGCGCGAAAGTATTTCAGCTGGTGAACGTCTTGCGCTGACGCTACGATTCCTTGCAACAGGCGATAATTTTCGGTCCCTGCAGTATTTGTTCGCATTCCAGCATCAACGATCTCCAAAATAGTGCCTGAAGTCCTAGATGCAATTTTTAAGGTGCTTATTGACAGATATATTCAGGTTCGACCATTTGGCTTTACATTCGTTTATGGTCATCCCAATGGTTTCCCCAACGTCTTGCCAAACTGTGTCTTTGGGGAGCTTATACTCCGCACAACCTGCATCCCACAAACATCGCCTAGTCTCGATCTCCTAAATGAGCTGCATAATTTGTTCTTGAGTCCAATCCTTCTCAACTTTTTTTTTGTAGGACTTCTTCTTTAATTCTTTTTCCATCTTATCCATTTACGTTGTTTAAAACACAAACACTTTTTTAATTTTTCCCAACTACAAATGAAAAATTGTCTTCCAATTAAAAATTGAACGAAGTTGTTGGATAGGATTTCATCCAATGCCCAATTAGTCGACAAACGTCCAATTTTTTGAAAATTTGAAAAATTGTTTGTTTACACACGTTCACACGATTGGAAGAAGTCAGCCAATTTTTTGATAGAAAATTGGAAGAAAATTGGCTTTCAATTTTTTTTCTGTCAGTTTTGAGACAAAAAATTGGGTGTTTATATGATTGAAAGAAAATTGGTGAAAATTTGTTTTGAAAAATCTGCCAATATTGAATCGTGTATACTTAGCTTAAATCTTTTCCGAAAATTCTTTACATAAAAAGTAAATTTTCTGAAAATACATAAAACTTGAAATTTTCCTTCCTCAGGGACCTTCCTACAGAGCTTCCCGAAACGACAACACACTCTCATCGACACCACCATGGCGATGGTGCTGGCAAGGTAAGTGCACGTTTGCTTCTTTTCTTAGTTAGTAATGCTGCAATATTTACACACGTGTATATTTACATTATTTAAAGTTGATCTCTTAAACGCATAAATTAGAATTAATTTTAGATAAATAATAATAATCATGTACACCACTACACACATAACTGCTTAATTAACATTGCGAAAGCTATTTGTTTATAATTTACACAAAATCACGCTGAACTGAAATGGCAAAGCACCGTTTCACTGTAAAAATTGTTTAAAAATAAAAAAAAAATACTAAAAACACTTAGAGAGAAAAGTTTAATTTTTCAAACAAACAAAATTCATTTAATTTCGATTATGTGTGATTTTATAATTTTACGTTTGAAATAAGTTTTCTTTTAAATTCTGTTGATCTCCCGATTGTTAGTAATCCAAAATCAAAGTAACTCGGAATGAATTTAAATTTTTCAAAATGGCTTACTGGCAAAGGGAAGAGTGTCTCTATACAAAAATTGGCACACAAAAATCTGCTTTTTGTTGAGAATTTTTTTGTTTTCTTAAATTTCATTTTTCTAAAAACCAAAAAAAAACTACTATTTTTCTAAATATTTATTTTGTACAATTTGCTTTGTTTTTTTCTGTTTCTGCCTCACTGCTGCCTCACTGTACTACTGTGTGTGTGTTTGTATGCGTGTGTCTTTTCTTTGACGTGTGTTCAATTATATTTAATAACACAAATTCATCTTTCAACAATAAACAAATCGCAAAAAAAAAAAATAAAAAAAAAAAACATAAAACAAAATTCCGTTGAAAATCAAAACCAAATTTTTGTTTCGAAATCTGGCAAAATCTGTTGCACAACTTGTAGTCCGAATTGTCTGAAAAAAGTAAAGTCAGAAAGATCTCACTCGAAGGCAATAATGTTGTCAATAAAAATGCAAACAAACCGAAACACAAGAAAAAAGATTTCAAGCCACTTCTTGTTCTAAATGAAAATATCGACGAAGATATGGCTAGAGGTGTTACCAAATTGGAATTCGATATAACAAAAACTATCGAGAATACCGAAGGACTCAAAGATTTGCCGCCATTTAATGATCCTGAAATAAATTCATCTCCATTGCAAGAAGACTTCAAGGAAATACTCAAGAATATTGATACATTCGAATTGACAACTACTGTTTTACCAATATATGAAGTTGTGACGACGACGAAGACAACAACAACACATTTGCCAGTTACATCCAGAAATTACAACATCGGCGACAGCAGCAGCAGCAGCAGCAGTAGTAGAAGTAGTTCGACTGCAAAACTAAACAAAAGCACAACAGTTTCTATTGATAAACCTGCATCTGCTGTCACTTCCCCAATATTGTTAGAACAAACGACACATTTAACAAGCACAACCCCAACTACATTGTTGCCAAAGGTAATAGTGATCTAGCAAACGGATTGCATCATTCGATTGCATTCTTTGTTTTTTCTTTCCAAAATATTTTACAATTCAAGTATGATTTGATAAATTTTGGGTTTGTCGATAATTTTTTTTCTTTTTTCTACAATTTATAATTCTTCTTGAACCTTTTTTGAAATGTAATGTTTTAATGCTCTTTCCTTTTCCTTGGAATATAAAGCCACTTATTTGTTTACTTGTTTACTTTTCTTCTTGTAATGGTTTTTTTTTTTCCTGTGAATTCCTAGTTTACACAAAGCTAGCTTTGTCAGCTGGTTTGAGCTAGTGGAATCACTTAACATGATTTGGAACTTTGTTAGAAGCCTTGAAAGTATTGCCAATCACTAGGATAAGACCACTTTTTTTATTTTATTTTTTTTATTTTTGCTTATTTAATTTGTTTACCTACCCGAAGTATGTAGGTATTTATACAAATTTCCTTAAAACTTAGTCAAGGTGAAATCAGGAATCAGGAGCAGGGCGGAACTCAGACTCAGTTTTGTATGCAAAAAAAACGAGTTCAAGCTCAACAGCTATTACTCGTTGAAATTGAGATCGATCTGAAAGCTCTTTTCGTCGCTTATGGCGTTTTTATTGGCAATCTGGAATCTGAAAAAAAGCATTCTGGTTTTAAAATCAGAACTTCTTCTTTTCAGAATCAGAACTGTCACTTGAACAAAATTCTAATCCGCTAAAGAACAATTTTAAGAGGATTTAGAGTTTTAGACTGATACTAGCTTAAAATGACGTTTGAGTCATGACTAGGGTTCCCAACTGTCCTCCTTTTGGGAGGACAGTCCTCCTTTTCACTTTTTTGTCCTCCTGTCCTCTTAAGCTTTTAAATGTCCTCCTTTTAATACATTACATTCATACAAATATTTTGCATTGAAAAACAAAAGCCAATGTACTCACTCCTTTACGTTCGCAAAACTGTATCCCTTGTAACGTACTAAACTGCACTCGTGTGCACTCGAGGTTGCACATGTTTTCCACAACTTTATACATAATGGCGCAAAATTATAGTCTCCTAATGAACAATTTAAAGAGAATTTAGTGTGATACTAGCTTAAAATGACGTTTGAGTCATGTTTTAAACCTCATTTTAAGCTAGTATCACACTAATCTTGTTCATTAGCGGACTATAATTTTGCGCCAATCTTTCTTACAACTCCCTGGATTGTAGCTTAAAATTATTAAAGAGACAGCTTCTGATTCATTCTTATGTGAAAAAATATCATGCGGAACCACAAAAGCAGAGTCCCTAGCTTTGGTGCTTGGAGATCAAGCCTTGGAATGTGTTTTGCGTTCTTTAAAAGAAAGTAAGGGTACAATTTTTCTCAATACAGAATGGTATTGAAAATAAATTATTGGATTTCATAGAAAACCCCGACGAAACCGCAGCCGGTATGTTTAATATGATAAAGGATAAAGGGTTGTTTTGATAGATATGGTTTGTCGTTCCAACAAGTGTCTGCTTTTAGTGCAGATAGCACTAATTCAAATTTTGTACTTGTATTATTTAAGTTTTATATAATACTAGCAGTTGCCCGCGACTTTGCACGCCTGTCCCTCGTCCACCGGCCAGATGTGCGTCTGAGTTTTGCATCATGGGCCCGTCGGAATTTTGTTTTGAGGTTATTTTAAAATTGTATTACAGTCGACTTTTCCTAAGTCGAAATTTTCCTTAACTCGAAGCCTAAAAATGTAAAATTTTCCACGTTTTAGCAACGCTCTTACTCATCTTTTGCTCTTATTATTTGCCCCGTAACGTTAAAAATATGTATATATTTAACACAAAAAGAATTTTCCAGTTTGATTAAGCAGTTCCTGAGAACAGCCGTTTGCCGTTTGCCGTTTTTGCAAAATTTTTCTCTTACGCTTCGCTCCTATTGGTTGCAGCGTAATATTATATCGCTTCAAGCCTTCCTCGATAAATGGACCATTCAACACAAAAAGAATTGTTCGATTTGACTAAGCACTTCCTGATGAGAAAAGAGCGTTAAAACGCAGAAACATTAATATTTTTTGCCGTTTTTTCAACATTTTCCACAGATTCTTCGGTCCTCTTGGTCACAGCCTATTGTAAAGTAGTCTAAAGCCTTCCTCGATTAATAAACTATCCAACACAAAAAGAAGATTACCGCGTTCAAACGAAGAAATTCTTCAGCTTTATATATTAGTATAGAAGTATAGAATATAGATTAATAAAGCAAATGTTTTTGTGACGTTCTTTTATTCTGAAAAAATACTGTCCTCCTTCGTTTTGAAACAAAGTTGGGAACCCTGGTCATGACTGAAACGTCATTTTAAGCTAGTATCACACTAAATTATGTTAAAATTGTGTATAAGCGGACTATAATTTTGCATCAATAAAATTTTGTTAGAAAAGTCGCAGTTGCCTATTCATAAGACGAAGAAGTGTGATGCTGTGCTCAAAACAATTAGATCCTATAAAAGCCAATTTGAAATTGACATCACCAACAAACAATAAACTAGCCAGCAAAATTCAAATCTTGTAAACTTTTCTTCCGCATTGCATGAAGCTTGAACATTGATGGAGTAGTATCTTTTACGATTAATGTACTCCTCATGAAAAATTCCGCAGAAAAATTCCTTTTTTTTCTTGGTTTGTGAGAGGACAACCACGTGCTCAGACCCAAAAATTCTTCCGTCAACAATCGGACACCTCCTTCACTACACCGATACAAC
This sequence comes from Sphaerophoria taeniata, assembly GCA_943590905.1. Classification (NCBI taxonomy): domain Eukaryota; kingdom Metazoa; phylum Arthropoda; class Insecta; order Diptera; family Syrphidae; genus Sphaerophoria; species Sphaerophoria taeniata. The sequence goes on from OX016540.1 coordinate 50,356,757, forward strand.
TGACGAAAATCATCATTTTTTGATTATTCTTTGAAATTTATTTTTTATATTTTCTCCAGCTAATTGCTGATTTATGATAAGAAAAAAATTATCCATAAGTCACCAACTCAACTGCCTTATGAATTAGATTTTATAAGTTCATAATTCAGTAATAGCGTTTTTTATTGTACAAAAGAATTGCCCTTTTTCCATTTTTTCATGTTTCATTGTCAAAAAGAATACTTTTGGATCAATTCTGAAGAGGAAAGAATTGGTCTCCCAAATTTGAGAGAATTGTTCTTTTTATAACACACATGAAAACATTCTAGCTTGTCAAGTCTGAAATTAAAGATTTTAATTTGTTTATATTGCTCTACCGACCGACCGAAGTGCAAAATTTTGTCTTTATTTTGAAAGCAAATTGAAAATAATAAAAAAAAGGGAAATGAAGAATGGGTGTAGGTCCTTGCTTAACAAATTCTATTACAAAGCCAAAAAACATGTTTTATTGAGAAGTGTTCTAATTGCAATTCTTACAGGTTACAATGAAAAACGCTTTAAGTGAATTTTGGCTAATTGGAGATTTATGAATTGAAAAAAATTTAATTCAAAAATCTTTTGGTGAATTACGAATTAAGAACACCGAACTCGGTCCGAGCCGTCGGTGTTTAACCCATTTTTGCCACTTCGTCTCAATTCTCACAAAGGCTCTATAGACATCACGCTGTGTTCTTCCCATCTTATCATCGGCGCGCGTACGCGAGAAGTTGAACAGACTTTTGGAAGATAGTGCCTCTGGTGTTGACGGTGGAGTTTTGCACTATCTTCTCAAGAACGATGTTAAAGAAATCGCATGACAGTACATCGCCTTGTCTGAATCCTTTTTGGACATCAAAAGATTCCATAAGCTCGTTGCCAACCTCGATAGCGCAGCGTGAGTTCTCCATCGCCATTTTGCACAAGCGAACGAGCTTGGAAGGGATGCCAAAACTAGACAGAGCTTTGTACAGTTCGTCTCTGTAAATGCTGTCATATGCGGCCTTAAAATCGATGAAAAGATGGTGGGTATCGATTTGGAGTTCTTTGGTTTTTTCCAGGATCCGCTGCAAAATGAAAATTTGGTAGATGGTTGACTTTCCTATGGTCTGAAGCCATATTCAGACCTATGATGGTAGCCGATCGGAAAAATATCCGATCGGAGAAAAGTTCCGATCGGAAGATTTTTGTATTCACGGTACCCGAATTTGGTAGAAAAATTGACGTCAAACAACGCACTTTATTCCAATTTTTTGGTTTTTATATTTTTCGGATAATCTTTCACGTTTAATTTTCTATCGGGAAGAATCGGAAAGAAAAAAAAAAGCGCAAAGCACAACGCGTCGCAAATATTTTTTGACAGTTCACTGCATAGCATCGCATGTATTTTAAATTTTCAACGCACCTAAGATTTTTTTTCGTAGATCTGTCCGATTTTACTGTCGGATGGGAATCATTTGAAAATTGAAAAAATTCGTACAAATCGGATAAAATTTTCTTCCGATCGGCTACCATCATAGGGCTGGTTGATAAGGACCAATCAGATTGTTGACGAAAGGCTTCAGACGTTCACATATTACGGCAGAGAGGATCTTGTAGGCGATGTTAAGTACGCTGCTTCGTCTGTAGTTGGCGCAGTTTGGAGGATCTCCCTTTTTCAGGATCGGGAAAACAATGCTGATGAGGTTCTATTCATCGGGCATGCCTTCTTCCGACCATATCTTACAAATGATTTGGTGGTTGATGTGTTTTTTTTTATTAATAGAATATGTCTCGTGGCTAGCTCTTAATTCCAAAAAAGAACATTTAGCTGTATGAGAACCAACAACTTCGCTGTCAGTAAAATGGATTTTCAAAGACAAGAATTTGCAGAGCAAATGGGGTGGGACTAATTTGCGTACATTTTTTAAGAAATTGCGGTGAACTTTCAAATGTTGAAACAAAAACTCTCGTTTTTGATCTTAGTTTTTATTGGGACATTAACAAATCCTCTATAAACCTGTTTTTTTCTTATTTGAATTTGTTTTTGAAAATTTATACTTTTCTTATTTAATTTTTATAATTTGTTTGTTTGTTTTGTTTTGTTTTATTTTGTTATTGTTAAATTGGCTCCATTATATTTTATTGAAACATTTATTTTCTGTTTATAACTGCACTAATTTGATCACATAATATATAATATTCTAACCTTTTTTCTATTAACAAAGAACGTAGTTCAAATAACAAAATATTAGTTACTTATTAAAATTAATAACTTTACTAACTGTTTTTTCACTTTAAGTAAAACCAAAAAAAAATTGAATATTGTAAATAACAGCAATATTACAAAAACTCAAATAATCATGGTGTATTTTATATTTTTTCACATTGTTATTTGTCGATTTCTCTAACAGCAACCCGAAGATAGTAGTACTTTATTGCCATTTATAACGGATGAAGTAGTAACTAACAACAAAGCGAATACAAATCCAACTGTTGCCCCAACAACTACTCGTACATCGACCGAAAACAACATTGTTGAAACGACAACAACACCAATTAATAATGTTCACGTATCAACATCAAACACAATGGCTACAACATCAACCATAATTCCATTTACTACATCAACTTCATTATTAACAACAATTACACCTGTGGGGGTAACAGAACAGATCATTGAACTACTAACTACGCCATTGCCAACAACGACAACAACTACAGTCGTTGCAAGTAGTACAACTACTACTGCCACGCCAACAACAACTACAACAACAACATCTTCAATAGATTTAAGCAAAAAGGTGATGGAAACAACAAAAAATAACGACTCAAGTTTGATTTTGATGTGGTCATTGTGGGAATGGATAAATATTTTATGACGAACAGTTCCTTCTTGATTTTGTCCTTAAAGCGGTAAATTTTTAAGAATCCCTTTTTCGATTATCTTTCCTGTTCACACAGCAAGCAAACTTCACGAGTACTTTGATGTATACTCAACTCATTGTGTCGTGCGTGAAATCCGTCTATCATTCTGTCCAAGCTCATGAGTCTTGAGTCATCAATTATACCCCTTTGGACTAAACTCTGATTCTTGTGGATATTCGATTGGTCTAAATTGACAGTTCTTCTCGATGGGAGAAAAAATTTGTTGATTTGAATTAAAATTGAACTAGAAACACTCAAACCCACAAGCAACTAAATCAGCCCTATCGTCGTATCCGTTCGGAGAAACTTACGATCGTAGAAAATTTCCGATCGTAACATTTATTTTGTTCATGGTATCCGTTTAGTAAAGGAAATATTGACGTGTAATAACGCAAGCCGTTCCGCAAATGTTCCGACACAATTTAGCAGTTGGAACAATCGGTACCGCATAAAACAAAATAATCGCTATGCATCGCATAGCGTTAGTTGAATGTTTGCTTTTCGACTCATGAAAACTTGATGCGTTACTCTGAGTTTGACATTTCAACGCAAATTTTAATTTTTTTTTTCTGAGGTATGTACGATTTAACAATCGGAACCCTTAGAACGATACAAAATTCGCATATTTCGTACGAATCGGATAGAATTTTGCTACGATCGGATACGACGATAGGGCTGAATATAATTCCTTATAATCTTCCATCTGTGTAAGCACATTTGAACACTTGCATTTAACGTCAGTGTCGCCTATTTAAGTTATATCAAAGTCCACTCAACGATTTTTTTTTTTCAAATAATACAAGCTGTCGAAAATTACCTAAAGTGGCCTAATCTTGTTCCCTAACAGAAACATTTCGTTGCAACAGCAGTTTTTTTTTTTTTTTGTAATCTTCGACAGATTTAAGTTACTTTTGCGGGCTCGTGGACTACCACTGATGAAGAATCTCTAATAGCCTTTTCACACCAGACGCAAAACGCTGTTTTCAGCTGTCAGTTTTCAAAAACTCGAAATCTGTTCACACCTAAATTTCAGGTTTTTGTTTGACATTAAAAATCTTTGATGTCAAATAAGGGATGCCATATATTCTCATTTTAGAAGATTCACACTTTTTTTCACACACATTCGCTCTTTGTTTTTCGTTGCAAGTTTGATTCACGTTAGTGTAAGATATTAAAAATTGAAAACCACCCAAAGAAAAAGTTTTCCTCTTCGATTTTTCAAAAGAAAAAAATATTTGTTTGTCGCTGCTAAGAATTTGTTCATTTGTATTTTTATATGTTCTCAAATGGCAACTCTATATCAACTGACACGTTTAGTCGTGAACAATTTTACAAGCAGACTGTCAATCTACTCTTGCTATTAGAGGGAGGGAGAAATATATACGATCGATACATACGATATATACGATATAATGAATTATAGACTGCTGAATGCTTTCACTTTTTTGGTTTTGACTGGTTTTCACAAAAACTTGTTGTTTTGCAAAACAGGGCTGTCAACAAATTTGTATGGGAAAACACTTGATTTCCTTCAAGTTTTTGAAAAGTTTTGCAAAACCGCGTTTTGCGTCTGATGTGAAAAGGCTATAAATCTGTATCAGTTAGACACCCACTTTCCAGGTAGCTCTAACATTTTAAACGACTTAACATTTGAATCTAAACCCATTACAAACGATTATAGTTGATCTAGTAACGCCGCAATGGGCTGAAGATAGCTTTGATCCGTATAAATCTCCCGGGCCAGACGAAATCATTCCTGTCGAATTACAAAAATGCTCAGACATGATCATTTCAGCATTGGAGATCATTCTGTCTGTGTAAGGTTAATATATATTTCCAAAGCCTGGAGAATGGCAAAAGTAGTCTTCATTCCAAAAGCAGGGAAACCCTCTCACGTTAACCCTTAAGATCTACGACCAATCAGCCTATCATCCTTCCTCCTTAAAACTCTGGAAAGATTGATTGAAATTCACCTCAGACATAACTTGAAACCATGTCTCGTAGTTTTCCTAGATATCGGAGGAACATGCAACTACGTCAGCTACCAAGCAATCACAACAGCAATGGACAAGATGCAAATAGAGAACTCACTCATCGAGCAAATTAGTCTCATGCTAAATAGCAGGACAATAACTTCCAGCATTAGGAGTTTTACTACCACCAGATTGATGAAAGAGTAAAAAAGGCTACTGTAGCACTTTTACTTGTAAAACGCCGATAGGCTCAAAATGGGGCTTCTCCCCAAAAATAACCCACTGGCTATATACTTCGTTAATCAGACCGATACTCATTTATGGAGTTGTATGGTGGTAAATTTGAACAAGCACATAAAAGTTCAGCGGTTAGCATGTTTGTGCATCTTCGCTCAACACCAACAGCACCTTTGGAGGTGCTTCTAAGCCTAACAGGTGGCAACCAACTCATGCGTGAGGCTTCAATGGATCAGTAACAATACTGGTCATACTACTATTTCAGATCCATCCCAGATCGCTTAGACTATACAACCCCAAAAATGGTATTCGATAATAACTTCCATGCTTCAATCCCTTCAAGATCGTTTGGGGAAGAAGGAAGACCTCTGGATGAAAACACGATACACTTCTATACAGACGGTTCAAAGACCGACTACGGCGTTGGAAGTGGTATCTACTCAAAACAACTGAATCTCGGTCTATCATATAGACTTCCCAATCAATGTAGTGTGTTCCAGGCAGAAGTAATGGCGATAAAAGAGGCACTATCCTGGCTCATATAACACTTTATATCTTGCAAGGATATACGTATCTTCTCGGACAGCCAAACCGCTCTCAAATCTCTCCCGTCTGTCTCCACAAATTCTCTAATAGTCCACGACTGTAGATCATCTCTGAATGAGATGACAGAACAGTTTAACATTCACCTCTTTTGGGTGCCGGGCCACAGAGACATTCCGGGAAATTGCAAAGCCGATGAGCTCGCCAAAACCGGAACACTTCTGAACACTGTTAGACAAAGACACCACTTAGGAGCACCACTTGCTACATATAAACATCTTCTCAAACAATATGCTCTAGAATAAACAAATGCTAGATGGTCACAGGGTACCACCTGCCTAGCAACCAAATAAATATGGTCGAGCATAGACCTGAAGCGGTCAAAAGGCTTGATTTCCCTGAGCAGACAAAATATAAGCTCCACAATTGGAGTCATAACAGGACACTGCCTCATAGGTAGACATGCTCTGAGGCTAGGGGTCTACACAAATGACTTCTGTAGAAGCTGCCTGGACGAGGAGGAAGAGGAAACAGTCCAACACCTTCTATGAACATTTCCGACACTCTGCAATAGAAGGAATAAGTATCTCGGTAATCCCTTCTTCGATAATACCAGTGAACTGGCAAAGATCGAAACAAGATGTCTCTCTAATTTCATTGAAATTACAAAATGGTTTGTTTAAGTTCATCACTCTCCCATAAGTAACTTCTTTAGTGGTATCACAAGGGACCCTTGGGGTCTAAGTGATTCAATAACATCTAGAATTCTAGACAGCCACTCTAACCTTACCTACCTATCTCTTGATACTCTCTGAAGTTTTGTCTGTTATTCTTGTCATATTCAAAGGCAGATGGTCTACGTATTAGCCAACTCCCTTGAAAGATGGAACTTATTTGCAACCTATTTCGCTCCTACGAAACTTTGGCTTTATTACGATAAGAAAAGTTCTAGTTTATATTGTAAATTAATTTCTATTGCTATTGCTGATCGTCCTCTATGAACGTTAGAGTTAGTGTTCTCTTGTTCATAGTTTGCGTTGCAGAAATTTAAAACATTCCGAATTTAATCAATTTGATCTTCTGTTATCTTATTGGCAACGTAACTTAACGAACGTAATGTAAGTATTAGTATTTCTGTAAATATTCATTTGAAAAATACTTTTTTTCAAAAACGTCTCTTATGTACATTTTTTCATCTCTTTTGGCGTTCAGTTTAAGTGTTCAAATATCTAATAATTGTCACTGTCCTCTGCATTTATGTGAAATAATATAAAATAATTTTCATTTCCACAATGATGACATTCAATCTAAATGTTTATGGTGTAAAGTCCGCTTTACTTTGGTACTAGGGATGTTTTGTATATAATTTCATTTGTATATTTTGGATCTTAACATTTTTTTTATCACAAATAATATAATTGTCTCCATACATAATATTTCTTATAAAAAAAAATAAATAATTAAAAACACTATACATCTTTTCTTAATAGAATGACGAACCGGAAGAGTCAACAACAGCGAAAACAGACGACGGTTTTACTATTGCGGAAGAAGAAGAAAGTCCTTTGGTAAGTTTGAAAACATAACGAGCGTATGGCGTTTTTAATTGACAAGCTGGAATCTTAAAAAAGCATGGTGTTTTTAAAAGAAGAGAACTTATCTTCCTTTTAGAATCAGAACTGTCACTTTTGCCCAATTGAACGCATTCATAACCTGGAATCGGTTTTGGAAGTTCTGAAAACGTTCAACTGCTCAAAAGTGACAGTTCAGAATCAGAAACAGTCAAAAAATTAGTCGCTTCTTAAGCGGAAAACACAAAGCTGCTTTTCTGTTAGCGCTGACTGCGTTACGCTTTTATAATTCGGATTGAACTGACATCTCAACTATTTCAAAAAGAGTTTATTCTCATTTATTTTAAATTCATATTTGTACATAAGCAGCATTGTCTTTTCTTTCAATATTAACAAATAATTATAAACATGGAAGTCAAATTCAAATAAAATTTCCATACAAACAAACATCCATATCAAAATGTATAGAAACAACTTTTGCTTCAGCTTTTGTCACGTTACGTTTATGTTACGGGGTTCTCACAATATGTCAAATTGAAGGTTGAGCAACAAAGCTGCTTTGTGATAGGTTGTTAGCTCCTATGCTTGAACTTTATACGTCACTCAACGGTAAGGGCTGAATCACAAACACGCCTCAGATTTGGCCTCGTCTGCGTTAAGATGCAACCCGCTTCGAGTTTGCGTTTAATGACAGTTCTATCTCCATCATCACACACACCCTGCACACAAATGAATTTTGTTTTTGTACTTTTTTTTAACAGCTGTTGAACTGTCAGACAAAGCAAATGTTCAGCATATTTGAACTAGAGCTTCCGTTTCGAGTCCCGTTACGTAATATTACGAACGAAAAGTGAGGTCGAAGCTTTATTGCAGCACTGTTTAATGAAGAACAACCAGATTAGAACAGCACAAGTAAATGAAAACTGTCAGAACAAGTAAGAACAGAAAAGATCAGCTCCCTGTTTAATCTCTTTGACAGAATAAAATCAGCGGTTAAATAAATATTCCAATTCAAATCAAATTGAATAAAATTTTCATCATCATCAAAAAATTGTTGGATTGGAAAAAATAAAAATAATTTGGCATTTGAAATTTTTACATTTGATAGTTTGCGTGTTTGTGATTCAGCCTTAACACCAAAGCAGCTTTGTTTTTCGATGCCATAGGCATTAAGTGTAGAATATATGTCTAACATCTTTTTAATATCTTTCTTATCTGCGAATCTTTCCACAGTAGACCAATTTTTTACTCTAACGAGTGTGGCTAGACTTTTTCTTGATAAGAAAAAGAATCTGTATGCATTCTTTGTTGATTTCAAAGCAGCTTTTGACACTATAAACAGAAACTTACTGCTATTCAAACTTTCAGGTATCGGCTTGTCTACAAAGTTTATAAGCATATATGAAAAACTACTGTCAAATACAAGTTCGGTAGTTAAAATTGGCGGAAGAACATCAAACAAATTCAAATCTGAAACGGGAGTTCCGCAGGGTTGTATTTTAAGTCCTACGATTTTCTCTCTCTTCATTAATGATATAGAAGATAAAATTCCAGGCGGTGTCATGTTTGGAGATGTTCTTATCAAAGTACTTTTATATGCAGATGACCTAGTAATTCTAACCGACAATGCTGAGACTTTGCAGCTCCAAATTAATAAACTGAAACAATATTGCGACACTTGGGACCTTAAAATTAATACCTCGAAGTCAAAGATAATGGTTTTTAGACCCCAAAATCGTAGTAACAGGACTGATCGCAACTGGCACCTTGACGGCTCAAACATAGAAGTAGTGACTGATTTCAAATACTTAGGATTTACTATGACAAACAACTTAAATCTCGATGCTCATTTATTTATTTATTTATTTATTTATTTAGCTTAATCCAAGCTTTGACTTAACTTAAAATTAACACTACCTTAAAACTATGTTTTTTTTTTTTTTTTGGTTCTTGTTATCGATTTCAAAAGTTAAATCGTGTGGGCCCTTAGGCCCACTTAAAAGCTCTTTATTGGACAAGAACCAAAACAATTTATTTTTTTCTTTTTTATTTTTCTTCTTATAACTAACTAAAGTTAAGGAGGTCGAGGGGTAGGGTCTCAAGGAAGCGGGTAAAAGTAAAGGGTATTTTTTAGTTGGGATTTAGAGATGTTGAAATCAAATACAGAAGTTGCAGCATTGCAGTGACGAAGAATTCTGGACATTGGTTCAAAGTACCCGTAGTTTGTGCGGTGATGAGGAATATAAAAAAGAGAGACAGATCGCACGTTCCGAGGGTTAGTGTTGAGTTGGATTTTACTCAGGAGTGTCGGAGAATCTATATTGCCCAATAACAATTGCTGAGCGAACAATAAATCGGCGATTTTCCGTCTTGTACTTAGGGGTTGCAAGCCTATCAGCTTTAGTCGGTCGGTGTAAGAAGGCAAGTTGGAAGGATCTTCCCATTGGATGCCTCGAAGGGCAAATCGAATGAAACGTTTTTGAACGCTTTCAATTCGAAGTGAATGGAGTTCATAGAAAGGGGACCAAACTTGGCAATCGTATTCAAGATGAGGTCGGACTAAGGAAACATAAAGGGATTTTGTGACATAGGGATTCGAAAATTCCTTAGACCATCGCTTAATAAAACCAAGAGACCTATTAGCTTTATTAATAATTTGGTCGAAGTGGGAATGGAAATTCAAGTCTTTATCAAACATTAAACCGAGATCTCTTACAGAATCGACTTTGTTAATGGCGTCATTAACCAAACAGTATATTCTATGAGTTGGGTTTTGCTTCCGCGAGAAGGTAATTTGCTTACATTTATTTATATTTAATTCAAGGAAGTTATGAGAGCACCAAGCAGAGAAGATATTCAGGTCGTTTTGTAACAATGAGGAATCCGCTGGAGTTGAGATAATTTTAAAAATTTTCTTGTCATCGGCGAACATTTTTTTTTTTTTATTCAATTTCAATTTTAATTTCAATTTTATTTCAAATGGTGTACAAATAAGACAGAGTCTTTTATAGTACCTTTAATACAGGACAAAATAAAGTTATGTAATTAATAAGTTAATTTAATATATAAACATGCAATATTTAAATACAAGAAAAAAAAAAAACAAAAAAAAACAAAAGATATGTCATAATATATACAAAAACAATAAAGGCAAGAAGAATTATATTAAATTAAGATTAAATATTTTTATTTTCAATTTACTGTTTGCATGTTAGATGAATTAATATATTCAAAAAGTGCTTTTTTAAATTGTAAGATTCCTACTATTTGCTTTAAACTTACTGGCAGAGAATTCCAAAGTTTGATGGAATATACATAAAACAGTCTAGACGAATTCAAATACGTACATAACGGAGTAATAAGATTCAGAGTTCGGGAAGATTGCGAGAACTGTAGCTTTTCAAATAAATATAGCGGAGTTTTTCTTTGAATTATTTTATGCAAGAATATGCAACATCTTGTATCAAGGAACTGTTCAAAAGTACATCCAAGGACTAATTGATGGTATTGAGAGACATGGTCAAACCTACTCAGACTCTAAATATACCGAATTATACTATTGAAAGCAACAAGCAATTTATGAAATGAACGAGAATCAAGCTTAGCGTAAACTACTGAACTATACTCTATAATAGGCAAAAGCAACGATTTACTGATTTTCAATTTGGTTTCAGTAGGTGTAAGGTAGGAAAACAAATTCAACTTTCGGAGACCACCGTAGATGCGACCTATAGAAGTATTAATATGATCGTTGGCTGACAGGGAACTATTTATTTTAAAACCAAGACTAGTAACAACATTTTTAAGTTCTATACGGAATTGGGATACGAACACAGGTGGAAGATTGGCAGTATCAAATTTTTGTTTAGAAATAGCAATGATTTGAGATTTTGCTGGGTTAAGTGTTAAGCCATTACACAAAGTCCATTTATAAATCTCTTCCAAATCTTCATTCATACGGCAAGTTAAATCCTCCAACAAGTTAAATGGTCGACATAGATACATTTGAACATCATCTGCATAGAGATGCAACATGACATTCTTACAAATTAGGGGAAGGTCATTGATAAACAGACAGAACAAAATAGGACCTAAAATTGAACCCTGAGGAACGCCAGCAACCAATTCAATTAAGTCAGAGGAAATGTCACCAACTTTAGGATATCTGAATGTTTTAATATAAAACAAACATCATTTACAGATAAGACAAAGAGAAGGGGACCTAGGTGACTACCTTGTGGAACCCCAGAAGTAGCATGAATTGGACTGGAGACAGAATTACGGAAGATGACTCTATAAGTTCTATTCTCAAGGTAGGAGCTTATCCAGTTTATAAAAATTGGTGGAAAACCAAGAGCTTTGAGTTTGAGATAGATTATCTTGTGAGATATTTTATCAAAGGCTTTGCTGTAGTCAGTGTATACAACATCAACTTCATAGCCATTTTCGAGGGCTGATAAAACATTTGATACATATTCAATTAAGTTGGTCGTGGTGGATCTTCCTTTAAGAAATCCATGTTGATCGGGAGAGAATATGGGTTTACAATGAAAATAAACTGAATCGTAAACTAAGCTTTCAAAAAGTTTAGGGATACAAGAAAGTTTAGCAATTGGTCTATAATTATTAACTTCGGTTTTATTGCCTTGTTTATGGATCGGAAATATATAAGAATCTTTAAAAGACAAAACGAAAGTAGCAAAAGCAGCTATTAATTGTATTTGGTCTAACTTCTTCAAAAACAACTCCATAGATGCGGCAACTAAATTTAAGGTTTTTGAGGCAACTATCAAAAGCTCTCTCTTCTATGCAAATGAAGTATATGGATACCAGGAATTAGAAGCAATTGAATTGGTCCAGCGATACTTTTTTAAACGCGTTTTCAAACTCCCCTCCAATACACCAAATTACGCTATTTACATTGAATCTGGCCTACCTCCAATCTATTTAAAAAACCTTAAGGCTAATGCTGACTATATTGTTAAAGTCTTGCGGAGACCTAACAACAATATTCAAAAAAAGATTATGTTGACAGCTCTACGGGGAAGATACCCTCCTTTTAAAAACTGGTATGATTTGGCATCAGAATATAACTATCCGTTGTCACTATGTACTGATGACTTAGAAGAACTGAGAAACGAATTGTATGACCTTATTTGCATTATAGACGAAACTATGTATCAGAAATCACTAACCCGGGCAAGAGAGTCTGTTACAAGAACAGTTTACTCTAAACTCAACCTATGCTTGGGGTATAACAACTATTTTAGAAACGATCTCTCTGTCGATGAGATAAGCGTAGTCTTTAAAATGCGCGTTGAAATGCTTGAGCTTAACTATAGACCTCATAGAAATGATTTGAATGCGAATTGTTCTCTATGCAACCTCAATCAGGTTGAAAATATTTCTCACTTCATAGCTTTTTGCCCAATCGTACAAGAAATCCGAAGATTACATTTTAACAAAAGCTTTTTTACAATTGAAGAATGTTTTGCAATTTTAAATGGAGAAAGTGGTTGGAAAGCTCTTATTCGATTTGTTTCAGAGGCCCTAACGTATAGAAACATGTACATTAATTTTTAATACATGCGGTCTAATCATAATTTTTTTGTTTTAGCTAAACTAAAAGCCCATTTCGTGTATCGAAACACTTTAACCCCTTTTGTTTTTGTTTCTTTTGTATTTTACCTTTTCCGTTCTCGACTTAACTTTTAATTGTACTTATGTAATTTAATAAATTGTCATTTCCCTTATTGTATTTATTTAATTCATGTAATTATGTATTTTCGGCAGACGGCTTATAAGCCATGCATGTATATCTTTCAAATAATTTTGTTAAATATCTTATATGAAAAAATAAAGATGATAATAATAATAATAATAATAATAATATTTTTGCCATGGCTGCTCTTGGTGACACCCATCCGAAGTGTCCAAATTGTCCGATGATGCCACCAACCGAAAACCTAAAGAAAAATGTGGCTATTGTGATTTATTGCACGCTCGTAGATCTCATGTGAATTAGTACCGTCCGTCCGTGTCTCAAACGCTAGACTCTTGATGCCTCTAAAGTTCGGAAGACCTTCCAAAGTGTGTTAAGTGACTATTTTAATTTCGAACTTACAAATATATAATAAGTGTTCATAACATGCTTCATATCCCTTTATCGTACTTGAGGGAAAAAAATGATAGGTCAGCTCTTCTCTATGTTCTGGTATATAGACCAGTTCTTTTGTCCTATATTCTTCGAAAATGCTTTTGCGATATTCCAGGGAGGTGCATTACACCTAGGATGAAAATGCTTATCCCCTTAGTAAATCTTTTACTTAAACGTGCAAATTTATGAACAGCGTTTCTTCAAAAACCGGCTAATTGGACCTATTTGATTTATTTTTTTAGACAACTCCAGCATCTCAACTTCCTCTTACAACAACAACAGAAAGTACGACGACAAGCACCACAACACCATCAACAACAACAGAGAGTACGACAACAACCACAACAACAACAACGACCACCACCACCACAACTACTACTACTCCTCCTCCACCAACAACCACACCAACAACAACAACAGAGTTTGTCGAACCAGAACCAGTCAATACACCACCGCATATTAAAAATCGCCTCAAAAAGCATCCAGTTACTGCTGGCAAACCATTCACTCTTACTGTACCATTGGAAACATTTGATGACAGAGAAGATGGAACTAATTTGCGTTTGGAACTTTTCGATAAGAATGGCAACGAGCTGAAGTCAACATCATGGATTCAATTCAACGCCGAATCAAGGGAAATTTACGGATTGTAAGTATTCTTTCGATTGTAAGTGAGAACTTAATGCAAACTTAATTTTTGTTTAGACCCCTCGAAGATGCTGTATCAAGATGGCAATATAAATTGGCTGCAACGGATAGTAGTAATGAAACAGTACAGGAAACTGTTGATATATCTGTACAGCAGCACAAGGGACACCGCAGTGTGAACCATGAAATAAGCATTGGAGTGAGACTCTTGGAGAAATATGTTCGTAATATTGATTGGCAACTCCGATTGATAAACGGTAAGTTGTGAAACTAACTCATAACCAAACCAATATAACACAGGGTTTTCTTAAAGGAATTGTTAACACTCTCGGAGATGACTCAATGCTCGCCATTGTGGTTAGAGAAATCCGTCAGAATCAACTTGATCCAAATACAGCCACATTCATTTATACAAATGAGACACTTCCAAAAAGTGAATGTCCAGATGAGCAACTCAACGATTTGGTTAAAAGCCTGAATGATCGACTTTCGGAGGCAGTCAAACCCGAACTGAGTATTAAGTTTGTCAACGGGCAATTGGTCGGTCCGTGCCAAAAACAAAGTGTAGCCACGGCAAAGCCACCATCGTCTACATCAAAGAACAAGAACAGCCCACCGGTGCCACGAAACCAAGTGGATCGTGTCAATGCAACTGTCGGCCATTTGCTTGTCTTCAAAGTTCCGGCTGATACATTCTACGATACAATCGATGGAACCGATCTTAAGCTAACCCTGCTGACTAGCAATCGTACTGAACTTAGCGCTCGACATTGGTTGCAATTCGATTCGAAAAATCAAGAATTCTATGGCATCCCCAAAATGGTCGGCTCTGAAGAATATCTGCTACAAGCCGAAGACAGTGGTGGCCTAACAGCAACCGATGCTCTCGAGGTTGTGATCGCCCATGCACCGAAACGTGAATTCAGTGTGTTATTCAAGGCATTCTTGGCCATTCGGCACGAACAATTCAATACGGATATGCAGAGGAAGTTTATTGAACGTGTTGCACAGCTTTTCGGAGACTACACCACACAGTTTATACAAATCAGATCGATCACCACACATCATGACTCAGATGGAACGATTGTGAATTTCTACAATACAACTCTGTACAAATCGCACAATCGGTGTCCGGAAGAAGACATGGAAGCTGTAAGGAATGTTTACTTCCATCAAGGAAATGTATTACGGGATCGTGTGAGACACACCATTGGAAGTGAATTCAATCTGACCAACTTTCAAGTTACAACTCTTGGATCTTGTGAACGTAAGTTTTTGAAAACCAAATTGTTACATTTAATTAAACGTATTGTTGTTGTATTGCAGCTCCTGTTGTTATTCCACAAATTACCACGCCAAGGCCTAGAGATCCAACAAATCCGACCTTCCCGGACGACTATCTCTTTACATTTATTTTGCCAGCTCTGATTATTGTGGTAATGATTATTTTAGCATCAGTAATAGCTTGCGTCTTGCATAGACGTCGACTTACTGGTAAAATGGAATTGGGTATGTGTTCTTCTTGCTTGGAATTGTTAACATCTTGATATCTGTTAATTTATTTTTTTAAAGGCGATGAAGAGGAACGAAAATCATTTCGCTCTAAGGGAATTCCAGTGATTTTCCAAGACGAGCTTGATGAAAAACCAGAAATTGGTAATAAGTCTCCTATAATTTTGAAAGACGAAAAACCGCCACTGCTGCCACCGTACAGCAATACAAATTTGGATGGTAAGCATTGCAATTACAGTTGATTTCATTACTTTGGATCTAAAGAACTAAGAGCATAATATTTTCATAAATCATGGAACACACCACCGTTCAAGTGGCTGGCTTCGTTGTAGCGCTTTCGGTCACTTCAATTTTCCAAGAACTTGAACCCTTGAAGAACTTAAGGAAAAGCGAAGCTCCAAGATCGACAGATGTATACTAATTTCAGTTTTTGTATAGAAGTTCCTAATGTTGAATGGGCTCTGTGTCATGGCGCGTCAAATTCATGTTTTCAACATTGCTCCGTACAATTGACAGAAATATCAGCCTCATTTAATAAATAATAATAAATTTTCCCTGGAGTTTTTTCCCAATTTGGAAACCTTGCTATCATGAATAATTTTTGAACAGAATTTCCCCCAAGTAAGTTGTAAAGGAAAAACTTGCCGTGCTTTACCATGAACTGAAATGGAAGACAGTTTTTTCTTTTGTTTGGTTAAGAAAGATGTAGAAGTCGTAGGGCTAAAGATCAACTCGGAAAAACTTAAAGGATCAGCCTTGGGGCTTAATCATTAATCCAAGTAAATATTTCTTGACAACGCTTTAAGCTTCAAGGCCAAGCCTCGACTGTTCCGCTCCAATGTCGAAATCGTGGTGCTTTATGGGTACAGCACTTGGGAAGTCACATACACTGTCACAAGAAAGCTTTAAACGTTCGTTTATATATGTCTCGGAAGCATCTTGAGAATTGTCTGGACCAATCGTATTTCAAATCCTTAACTTCATGCGAGAACAGATCAGGAACCCATAGACTTTATTACACTATGACGAAAGTAGCAGTGGATTGGCTACGCTTCGAAAATGCGACTGCTATGCAGTGGAACCCGCTCAGACAAGAAAGCAGACAAGTGGGTCGGCAGACAATTGGCTTGGCGATGAACAGTCGAACAGGAATCAGCAAGGCAATGACGCGTAGTAGAAGAGACCGTATGTCCCGTCATGGTAACACCAAGGACGCAATAGGTCAATAGCTTAGGTAGAATGCGTTTTAACAACTAGAGGCAGTTTTATTTCCAAATGTATGTTTATTTCGGGATCAAAAATTAATGGGATTGTAGCCGTTGAAGATTACCAATTTTCCTGGTAGGCTTTAGCAAATGATACACTAAAACAAAGATCAAAAAACGGGTCTTAGGCCCATTTGCTGTCGAAACATAAATTTATGTTCTACATAAAGTTTTCATTGTTATAATATGTGACGTTCCGGAATTCTTAAGTTCCACATAAAATCCCCATACAAAAGGGGAACTTTAAGTAGAACATAAATTTATGTTCCGAATGAGCAAATGGGCCTAAAACACCTAATAAGTGACAGCTGCAAATGTTGCCGAATTTAATGGAGATGTCGCCTGTGGATTCCAGAGCATATAGGAGGTATTATCTAGAGTCGCAACTCGTTCTCTTTTTTTTAAAAGCACCGTCCAAAAAATTTTGTGTTCACTCCCTTTTCTTGTGTCCCTGAATCTTTGTTATTCTATATCAATGCAAATGTATTAGTGCCTTCCCATTTGAAATGCATTGAGAAACCTACACATTGTCATTGATATGGACATTTTATCAAATTTATATCCATTGTTGACAAAGCTGCTCACCCAGGACTTCACTTAGCACCTTACTGAAACAAGGATGGGATGAGCCAACATTAAAGTCTTTTCCAACGCCTGCCGTTTTGTATGATCCCTCAGCGAAAAAACGCAAACATGCGTTCAATTGAAAGAACTGAAAAACACTTTTCAACTGGTTTATTGTCTCTAATGACAATGAGAACCTAATGAAATGAGTAATAACATACCCAACAAGAACTTTTTCATAAACTCTAACATTTTCGAAATATTAAAAACACGACATTTATTAAAATGTAAAAAAAAACAAATGTACACACAGCCATTCTGGCAACTCCAAAGGATTAAATACACTCCTTTGATAGCTTCTGGCGGCTCTTTTCTCTCGTTTCATATGACAAATATTGCCAAAAAGCTGTTTCGAACATTCAGAATTTTTTTTCCCACTTTCGAAGGGAAAAATAATCTCCCGATTAATTCAGAATAAGGGAGAGAACTCCCCGGGAGAACACATCTCCCAGGAAGTACTGGGCTGAATATTTTAGGCTATGAGGCAAGAGACTTAAACTACATAAATGTATATAAAAAAAAGGACCTTTGTAGTGCTGGTGCTTCTATTTGCGACAAGGACATACTTTGCAATTTAACTCCCCAGAACAAGTTTTTTAACAATCTTCCATGGTACTGATTTAATTTTTTTGTATTTCCCCTTTATCGTGAATAATAGAAAAAAAAATTTAAATTCCATCCCACAAAAATAAAAATTATATCAGTCAAAAAGAAATATTTCTGTAAAAAAATAATTTTGTTATTTTAAAGTGGGCAGATTTTTCCCTGGGAAAAATTAATTTCGTAGGAGTTTCACGATACCTAGAAAAGTTTCTTGGGAAATAAAATTTCTTAGGA
Source organism: Sphaerophoria taeniata (assembly GCA_943590905.1). Classification (NCBI taxonomy): domain Eukaryota; kingdom Metazoa; phylum Arthropoda; class Insecta; order Diptera; family Syrphidae; genus Sphaerophoria; species Sphaerophoria taeniata. The sequence goes on from OX016540.1 coordinate 50,375,046, forward strand.
GATCTCGTATATCTTTCCATCATGAAATAGCTAACCTTACTGAAGAGAAATGTCAGAAAAGAGCGGCAAGAAATATGGCTTCGTTTGCTGTCCCTGTCGCTCTACTTTTGTAGCGTCCCTGTTGAAAAAACCTTTATTACATATATTTTATTTTATTTTTCGCTGTTTATAGTATTGTTATATTTTATTTTAATTTTTAAGTGAATTTTATATTTTTCGTTTTTTTTATGGCTTGAATTAAGTCTTAAATAAAATTCAAAATTCAAAAAGCCAAGACAACTATTGCCGGGCCCGCTAGTTTAAAACACAAAGGAGAATGACCACTTTTCATACAAGTCTGGGCCCAGAGCGTACACACATAAGACAGGTATCAATAAAAAGGTGACGCTTAGCTGAATATATATTCCAAATATTTTCAAATTCGGTTTTGTAGTTTTCGAGATATTTGACCTTGAAGTTGATGTTTGTAGAATCACAAAAATGGCTTATTTTCACTATAAACGCCAGTAACTTCTGACTCATGGGGTTTACAGAAAAGATTTTGGTACCAAATGAAAGATCATAAAAATATCTTTCTTAGCAAATCAGTATTTTATATATATATATAGTACATAATCATATACAAGGCTCCGATATTGTTTGAAAACATATTTTTAAGTTGCTTTTCAAATGCAGATATTTTGAAAATATCAGTGATGAGGATGACATATATATTTTTATACATAGTTCTAATCCTTATTTCATAACCTTTAATTTGATATATAAATCAACTATAGTTTCTCACAAAAAAACCAACTTATTAAAAGAATTCTTCTGAATATACAGATTTTTGTTTTCAAAGACAACATACTTACTTTTTCTTCATATTCTTTTTACATTTTTTTCTCCCAAAATAATCACATATTTTATTTAGAAAACTAAAATTCATTCAACGTTTATTTTAAGTCTTAATTTATTTTTTTTTTTTTGTAAAAATATGGAACCTAAATATATTACATTTTACGTGTCTTCATCACCTTTTTCATCTATAAGAACACTATCTAAATATAAAGCTGGTGGTATCGTTATATTTTTGTAACATGGCGTGCATGTGCATAACCCAAGTACCATAAGATACTCATTACATGTGTGTAACACCCAACGGTTCGCATTCCAACAAGACAATTGCAATAATATGCCTTAATTGCATTGCAACTGTTTGCATCATTCGGCTCGTTGCTCACTAGTATGTAAGTGAAATAGATTTTTCCACTTATGTGCCGCGACTTGATTCTTAACCTCATTAAAAAATTGTTTCCAACTAGGCTTGGGTCAGTTAAGCTTATACGCTCACCTCACGGCGTTCGCAGACTTCTATTATGTAGTCGCCATTTTCTTTTAAATGCTCTCCACAATAGGAGCGGGCTTGCTTTATTTGATAGTTCCCCAAAGATATTTTTCGAAGCTCTTCTAAATTGAGAAGCGGGAAGTTGTCTAGACTTGGAATTTGCCCATTAATACGAAGAAATATAGCCCTTGCTCTATTTAGATTTTGCTCCTTAACAAAATCTCTCAAATAATTTGGAGTGTTTAATTTATTTAATGCCAACTCCAGCAAGGAGCTCGCATCAGAATTGTCTTCTATCAATGGATGGAATTTATTAAGAAGCGCAGCTGTAATTTTAAAATCATCCATTAAATGACCCGCTGCTAAGTTGTTGAAGTCCTGCCGAAACAGCTTAATATCTATTTTAAATCGGCCGTTTACAACTTCAACGACCCATCGAACCATTGCTACGTATCTTGACCTATTCGCTTGTGCTATTGTGAGTTGAAAATTACCTTCCAACACAGATTAAGGCATGTGACACTTGTAACCATAGGATTCTAAGCAAGGAACTGCATATCTAAATCCTCTATCCAAGATGAACACATCGTCCTGTCTGAAGAATTGTCTTGCATAGGTGTTTTCGTCTCTAAAAATGCTTTTCATGATGTTGGCATCCGATGTCGTTGCAGCATATGGACCCATAACGTCCAGAATATACCCGCTATGAAGAAATTGGGACATGGTACAAATATAACGATACCACCAGCTTTATATTTAGATAGTGTTCTTATTCTTTTAATAAGTTGGTTTTTTTGTGAGAAACTATAATTGATTTATATATCAAATTAAAGGTTATGAAATAAGGATTAGAACTATGTATAAAAATATATATGTCATCACTGATATTTTCAAAATATCTGCATTTGAAAAGCAACTTAAAAATATGTTTTCAAACAATATCGGAGCCTTGTATATGATCATGTATTTTATACATATAAAAAATACTGATTTGCTAAGAAAGATATTTTTATGATCTTTCATTTGGTACCAAAATCTTTTCTGTAAAACCCATGAGTCAGAAGTTACTGGCGTTTATAGTGAAAATAAGCCATTTTTGTGATTCTACAAACATCAACTTCAAGGTCAAATATCTCGAAAACTACAAAACCGAATTTGAAAATATTTGGAATATATATTCAGCTAAGCGTCACCTTTTTATTGATACCTGTCTTATGTGTGTACGTACTGGGCCCAAAAATGGTCATTGTCCTTTGTTATTTAATATGAAATTATTTGTTCTTTTCACTCACAGGTGACAACGATGTTGATGAATATGTTCCTCCACCAGCAGTCGTTGTCGGCGGACGAGAAATGCGTGGAAAATCTCCGGTTACTCCCTCTTACAGAAAACCTCCGCCATATGTATCGCCATAAGAAATCAAAAACAAAAGAATAGTCTTTCCTTTTTTCTAAAAAGCTAGAAACTCGAGTCACAAATGCAATTTTTTCTTTTTCTCGCTGCCTCAAAGTTAAAATATCTATCGACTGATTTTTTTTTTTACTTCGAGTACTGCAAAATATAGTTTAGTTATCTTTTTAGACAAACTGACTTGGCCAATCAACAAAAAAAAATTGGTAACTTAAAGAAATTAAAATAGATTAATTAATTTAAGCCTAAACAAACTATTGGATCAAAGGTGTTAGACATCTCACATCATGGCATTTAAATTTACTTCTAAAAAAAAATCTAGATAGGTTTTCTTTCTGTCCAAATATGCACTGCCACACACGCTTGTTGTCATCATTTTGGCTTGAAATTCAATTCTAAATTGGCAGCTAATTTAACAAGAAACAAAATGATAACACTTCCTACAGGTACTACTTTTTTTGTTTTATTTGTTGAATGTTTGTTTTATTTTTTTCAATTGACTAAAAACATTATAAATCAAGAATTTAATCTCGAAAGTGCGACGCGACTTATTACTTAAGGTGTCGAACGAATTTAATAAGATACAAAATAATCACTTAAAAATGTAGATCGTAAGTACTTACAAGAGTTCTCAAAACGAATGTTCTGTATAACCAATTTGATAACAATTTTTGTTTCAAGAAAAAAAAAACATACACAAATTGGAAAATGCTTCCAAACAAATACCAAAAAAAAAAACACACACACGTTTAATATTTTCTTAATTGTATAATCAAATATTGTACAGGAATTGAGTTCTGTAAATAAATAAATTCTGTTATAGTTTATACAAAACAAAAAAAAATCATTGCAATACATCCACTCGACAAAAAACAAAAAACAAAAACCAACCGATATCCCATCTCAAGTAATAAGATTATAAATGTGAAGTTATATCGTAGAGAAAACATAAAACACAAACGCTCCTATCAATAATATCAAATCGTATTTTTAACTATGGAAAATTATATACATTATTATATACATTATATTATTATTAAAACTATTAATTAAATCATATATAACATAACATTACTATAGCGTAGAGAACTGTGAAAAGAAGAGAAAATCCTAAAACCAATCAATAGAGAGTTTGATCGACGTACATACAATGGCTCCAACGCATAATCGGACACTAGTTTCAATAGCATACAAAGTGCTCAAAATTTAGGAAAAAATACGCGAAATGTATTGTTTTTTTCGTTTTTATTTTAAGAAGTATTCTTACCTATCTAAAAAAAAAAAAAAACAATTCTATAATGTCCGGTTTCATGGTGGCTCCACAATGCGAAAAAAAACTCATAAAATTCATCTTCCTGTTAGTGAGTTTTACGTTTCACATTCACGTTCATGATAAATGGATACGGACACCTAGTATTATCAAGAATGCAAAATTTAATGAAAGTTATTTATATAGAAACCCATTTACATGGAGAGTTGATAGGTATATGCGTACAGTCGATAGCACCTATCAATCTTGGGAATTTCGCTATTTTATAAAATTCTCTTTGGAGTGCATCTTTGTCGGAGAATTTAATAAATCGAGGGCGTAAATTTGCAATCGCTTTTGAAACGATGTTCACAATACGCAGATGCTTTGCTCACTCTTGAGAAGTCACCCGCTACAGTGAGAAAGCAACCAGTTGCGTAATACCTTAGGGTTAGAAGCAGACGGTTCATCGGATTTATGGCCAAGGATTCCATAAAATCCGTTCTATCTCGGAAGACATGGTTTCGTGGTGGCTCAATAACGCGAAAAAAAACTCATCAAATTCGTCATCTAACGTGTCGAGAAGAATATCCATTTTATTGGAAAAAAAAATGACAATTATTTAAAAATCCTTGCTTTTCAGAAATTGAATTATATTTTAATTGAAAAAATGATTTTTCAGACTTTTAATTCTATTAACTTCCAGTTAACTACTTTATAGCACTTCATCCTCCCTACAAGTTACTTGACACTTTAACTACTAGTTAGCTCTACTCAGATATTGTGAAACGCTATTTTGAATTTCAACTGCTAGTTAGCTTCCAAGAAGCTTAACTGGAACTTTACTTGTATATTGTGTAACAGACGCTTAAAATTTAAACTATTAATTCCAAGGGAAAAACAAAATAAAACTGGTTTTTGTTGAGCTCAACGAATAATCGGACAAAGTAAAAAATCTTATTCAAAAGGCAAAACTCCATCGTTCAATATTTGGTCGAAAATCCTTTATTATCCAAAACGGCTTGTAGACGCTTTGGGATAGATGTAACCAGTTTTTGGCACACTTCTGGCTCAATCGAGTTCCATGTTTCAAGTAAAGCCTCCTTAAGCTGAGCCATTGGGTCATATTCTAAAAGATGAGCAAGAGCTCAGAGTCTGAGCTGACGAGCTTGAACTCACCTGTGAGATCGATCGAGCAGGGCGGTACTGAGACTCAGTTTTGTATGCAAACAGCTATTACTCGTTGATATTGAGATCGTTCTCAAAGCTCTTTTCGTGGCTTGGTTATGATTATACTTTATGTGAAGCGTATCATTTACGATTAATGTACTCCTCATGATAGGTCAAAAGTTTCCTTATACGGACATGAGTGCAATCTAGAGCACCAATTGCGTAAGGAAACACATACTTCCTGCTCCATAACCTTTGTGCTTCTTGTATATCTTCCACAGTATGTGGGAATATAATCCAATTCTGTGCATGGCTTGCTATTTCTGCAGAAGCTTGCTGCACCACTCTAGACACTGTTGATTGATGAACTCCAACGTCTTAAAAAACTTCAATTTGGAAGTTGGGGTCTCCTATGTATCGCAGATAGATTCTTTTTTCTTGGTTTGTGAGAGCACCACCACGTGTTTCTGAGCGCGGTCCCAAAAATTCTTCCATCAACAATCGCACACCTTCTTCACTTAACCGATACAACCGACGAAAATCTAACGCAATAAATTCGGCCGAGAAAGGCCATGCTTAACAATTTGTGAGATCGATGTCATGTAGCCAAGTGTTTTCTCGTCTTTTTGCATATGAAAACGAGCTCAATTGAGATCTACCTCGGTCAGTAATTTTTTTTTTTTGCATACCACTTTAAGGAAGTTCTCAGAAACATGAGTAAATAGTTTGATCTCATCTTTTTGCATACGACCCAATAGGCCAGTTCCACCTAACAACATCTCACTGAGAGAATTTTTAAATGGAACAAAAAATCCCAGCTGAGAATTAAGATTTTTTTCTGAGATCTCTGAGATGAAAATATTTGGATTCGATTTCTCACTCAGCTATTTTGACGTGACTGACATATGTACACCAACAATTTGTAAGGTAACCATTTTATCTCAATGAGAACTGAGAATTATGTTCCACCAAAAGATTTTGCCTCAGTCAAAGTGACATTGAGATCTCAGTGAGAAGTTGTTAGGTGGAACTGGCCCAATGTGTTGTATTTTTTCTGGTAAACTCCCATAGATGCTCAATAACGTTGAGGTCTGGACTTTGCGCTGGTGTTTCAATTACTTTGGGGCAGTTGTGGACCATCCAAAGCTTTGCAACACCTGATGTGTGCTTGGGATCATTGTCTTGATAAAAAGCAAAATTGTTTGCGATAGCCAATTTCTCCGGCTGTTGCTTCACATTGCCTTTCAAAATATTGGATAAGCAAATTTGTCCATTTTACCAGACAGAGCCCCCTCCATGTTTTACCATGGCTTTTATATTTTGGTGCAGAAACTCTCTATTTGGCTTACGCCACACATACATTTTTCCATCAGAGGTATGCAACTTAAAAAGTTTGTCTTGACCTTCTCGGCTTTTGTTGGCCAATATTAACTCGTCTCTGTACCTTTTTATGACATCCTGGACTGTAGATTTAGCCCGTCCAAGCAACTCCGCAGTTTCTCTCACTGTTTTGCCTTCGAAATTTAATTTTACTATTAATTGTCTTCATTCGACACTTGTTTGTTTTCCTTTGGGAGCCATTTTCGCACTAATTGGTAGGAAATTCAGTTAAGAACTGATAAGTCCGGTATTACACGGTGCATGTCTGGTCTCACAATGAATGAAGTGCGAGAGTGAAAGGGAGAACGAAAAAATGAAACAGAAATAAATCTATCTGAACATGCATGTTTTTAACGTTCGAAAAAAATTCAACTTTCAAAAAAGAAATGAGTTTACCAATGAGCTATCATTTAACATTTCATTGGAGTTAGAAAACAAATGAAAACACAGAATACTTCTATTCAATGATTTCACTGATGTATATTCACCAAGAAATTCACTTGGTGAACTCCAATGCAGCCCTGTGTAAATTTCACCAAATGATTCATCTTCAAATTCATGAGTGAAGCTTCCATTCCTTGGTGAATCGCATGGTGATTCCTTGGTGAAAATTGGGAAATGTGCCAATGGGATCCCTCTTTCTACTCTTCCTTTTTTTTCCTTCCTTCCTTTTGCTGTATGAGTGATGAATTCAAATGGAGCAAAGAATAAACTTCTACGCTCATTTAAAATCATGAAATATCATTTTTGCCAGAGAAATTATTTTTAGTAAGATCTTAGCACAACGGCAAAGAAGATGAAATGAAAAGAACTGTCAAATAAATGCGCAGTACTCAAATGAGAAAAAGTCTTCTTGTAATAACCTGCGGGTTACGGCTTACGGAATGTCTGCTCAAAAGAAAATAAGCAAGACTTGCGCATTACAGTCATGCGCCATGTAATACCGGACTAAGCACAAAGAAAAACTGTTTTGGTGTAAAAAATTTGAAATAACTATGATCTCAGTTAACTCTCTTTGCTTTGTCCGAGCTCAACAAACCAGTTTTATTTTGTTCTTCTCTTGGAATTAATATAATTTTAAAACTCGTAATTTTTGTTGTTGTTTAGATAGGTAAGAATACTTCTTTAAATAAAAACGAAAAAACAATACACTTCGCGTATTTTTTCCTAAATTTTGAGCACTTTGTATATTATTGAAGCTAGTGTCCGATTATGCGTGTGAGCCACTGTACATAATATTAAACACAAATGCAATCACTGGTGAAATGATTTTTAAATGTACATTTTAAGTATATATATTTTTTTATAAAGAAAATTAATTAAAATCGAATAAAAAGGACCTTCGCACTCAAGCGACAAGATCAACAATCATACAAAAGTATTAAGCACTTTTTTGAACGCATTCTTGTGTTGTTTTGTGTAACTCAAAAACAAAAACAAATAATTTTTGTTTAAATTTATTTTAAATAATTCTCCTTCGTACATTTATGTAAGTATTATAGAACTCTTTTTTCATATGAACAAAAAAATGTGTAAAAAAGAAAACGAAAATAATAAAAATAACATAAGTTAAAATTTATAAAACAATAATATTTATAAACATATTTGAATATACGAGGAAATTTAGATTACACGGGACTACAACAAACAAATTAAAACAAAAAAAATTAGAACTTTAAAAATATAAATTTAAGTAAAACAAAATTGCATTAAGATGAAAGAATACCGAAAACATATTCAACAGAACGTGAAATCATTATGAAGAAAGAATAATAATAATTATAACTAAAAAGAGAAATAAAAACAATATTTGTAATTTTGTATTTTTAGATTGTACACATTATTACGTGAGGTCCGAAAACGGATCGTCTTTATATTGAGAACACAGTAAAATTTTTATACAAAAAAAAATCATATATTATGAATTTTATTAAAAGAACAAGAATAAAATTAAACGAAGAATTTTGTTGAAGAAAAAAATAAAAAAACAAAAAAAAAACAAATAAATTTATTAGTAAGTTAAATAATGTTTCCAAAACTAAAACAAAATTTTGAATGAAAACAACAAATATATAACGATAACATTATTTTCATTAAATAAAAAAACAAAACAACAATATTTATATATAAAAATAATCTCATAATATAAAAGAAATAACATATATTATGTTAACTACCAAAAACAATAAATTGAGAAAGAAATGGAAACAAATTCTTCTTCAAAAATCTAGAGTGTTGTTGTTTTATTGAAGTCATAGTTCATAGTGTTTGGCACACATAAAAAAGGAGTAGGTATGTATATCTTTTTTCAAAAAAAAAAAATCATTTTACAGGATAAGTATACCCTTTTTTTCAATGCATTGCATGTATTTTGGTGTGAGTAAAAATCAAAACTTTTTTTATTTTTTTAATGTGTTTCACGAACGGTGTGATGTTTGCGGGGATGTTGCACACACATTTCATATTGATTTTGTGTGAATACAAGTATGCTGTGTATGGGCCGTTTAAAGAGTATTTGTGTTTCAGCTATTATGTACACTAGGGTGGTCTTTAAGATAAAATTAATGAAGACACACGCTCAATCGTCTCCAAATAATTTTAAAAAAATCCTCTAATTTTTTCAGACTTTTATCTATACCCCTTACTGGCCCTGTGTCGAAGTAAAAATCTAATACTTGGGACTTTGCGGCTGATTTTTTAATTATTCCCGTATATCTCCCTTTCGGCTTTACCGATTTTGTTAAAATCTTGCACAATTATACTTAACATTGTCCTTAGTGATATTGCATCAGCGTTGCCACGAAGTGCCCGATCGGGCCATTTGGCCCGCTGTTTTACAATTTGGCCCTTTGCCCGGGCCAGTTTGAAATGGCCCCAAATCTTTGTTTTTGAAGTTTTGACATATATAAGAAGTGCTAAATAATAGCTGAAACGTTTTACAAAATTAAATATAAATATATCATTATTCTACCGATGTGTTTCCACCCCAAACAAATAACCATAACTAAAATATTACTGAATTCATTAATTTCGAAATAGGCTACCGTATGAAGTTATTCACTCTATAATGAGTTTCAAGGATCATATGCATAGCAACTTGAGTAACTGTGGAGATTTTATTTCTAAACCAGGGGCCGAATTACGGCATCCGTTATCAAGTAATTCGTTACTGGGGTCGAATCACGGCATCAGTGATCGAATAATACAAGACTGAATTGTGTGCATTTGGCACTACCTTTCACGTTATCGAGTTATCTATCGAGCATTTAGTACAATCATTTTAAATTCTGTCTTCAGTTATCGAACTGAATTTCACTCAAAACATAAAGAGCTCACGGATAGGAGGAGCTGTCATTAAAATATGTAAATATTATTGTTTGATTTATTTTTTATAAAAATTTTAACAAAGTCTTTTAGGTCAAACTAAAATAAATTGAATAGCCAGCAAAAAAATATGATGGCCGATTTTTTGGCCAAACAACCCGATTTGGCAAAAAAACATGTTGTCAAATTGCCAGCAGAAGAAGGCCACTTCTTTGAGGCTTTGGTACCGCTGAATAAATAAAAATAATCCATTTCGTTTCACAGTTTTGTTATTTATTTGAAAAGATGTAAATGTTAATTTTATCAGTCAAACCCTTCAAGGCTCGTTAAAAATAAACAGAAACTCGTTGTAGTAGAATAAAGACTACTACAATTTTTAATTCCGAAACGAAAAGTGACCAATCGAATGTCATCATCTCGTTCGTTCGATCACTGAGGAGTCTCACTCACTCGTTCACTGAAGCAGTGATTGTGTGTGTTAGGCATTACCTCTTACGTTATCAAGTTCTGTACGAGCTACTAGTACAAACATTTTCAAATCTATCCTCAGTTTTCGAACTGAATTTCATTCGACACATAAACAGCTAACTGATGGGAGGAACTTTCTAAAAAACAGATTTAAATTTGTTTTTTGGGTTATTTTATTATGAAATTCTTAGCCAATAATTTATTAAGGTCAAGGTTTTGCTCTCCGAAGCTTCACCAATCTCGCCTTCTATTAACAGTCAAACTGTGTTTTTTCATTAAAAAAAAATGTAATATTTCTGCCTTCGCTATTTGGCTCAACTTTTTGTTTATTTATTTGTCAAACCTGTCAAAATTCTTTCAAAATAATTGAGTCGATAAAAATTACTAAAATTTTTAATTCTCAAACGATACGTGACCTAAGCCTAACGAATGTCATCATCTCAATGTGGCTACTCGTTCGTTCGTTCACTGATAAGCCTCATTCGCTCGTTCACTTAAGCGGTAATTCGGCCCCTGATCTTATTAACAGAATTTAGATGAGATGTAATAACTCTTTATATCTTAAAATATGGCTTTAAAATAATTTTATTTATTTTAATAAGTATGAATTATGAAACAAATGTGATAGGTACATCAGTGATTTTTTTTTTGTATTATTATTTATTTTATTTATGTTACAATTATTGAAGAAATTGAATGAATTATTTAGTTTAAAAAATAAATACTCATAATTAAAAAATGTATTTTAAATTTTTAAGGATCGATTTTAATTTTAAACATTTGGCCCGCTGTTTAGTCAAATGGCCCTCAAAATATTTCGAAGTGGCCCGCTTTGCTTCTTTCTTCGCGGCAACGCTGTATTGCATTCCAAGATATTATTTAAAATAAATTCTTCAATATCAAAAAAATCGGAAAAGAGATCCATTTTTGTAGTACATTTTGGGTTTATAACACTCTTTTCTAGATTTCTCAAAAACGGCTCAACCAATTTTTTTGGAAATTTCGTCAACACGTTAATATGCAATGCCTTAATAATGTTGCGTACCAAAAAATTTCATAAGTGTTTTAATTTTCCTGATTTTTCTTACAAGGAAATTAAAACACTTATGAAATGTTTTTGGTAGGTATGCAACTACTTGAATAAAGAACGTAGTATGTGCAGAATTTCCAACACAGCACTTTCAGCACTTCGTTTGACGTTGTTTTGCTTAAAAATAAAATAAGAAACTTACCCAATAAACTCCCATTTGTACCTTCTTGGGATAAAAAATGTGTTTCGCAATTCAAGTCAACAAGTCAATTTTGCGTGTTTATACACGTTTTAATTGAAAAAATGGCTTTTTGGATCTTTGGTCAAATTAATGTTGAACTTTATTTCCTCCTCATTATAAGTCGAATCATTTAAAGGCACACTTGAATCACCTGATGCATTGAAAGAATCGTGGAACGGATCTAAACTCTCATTGTAGTTAAACGCATTCAATACGTCAAGTACGCCATGTCTTTTTAATACTACTTCTGTATAAACCCTCAGTGGCAATAAAGCATTATTCATTTCATCAGAAATCACTTTCCAGACTTCGTCCGTTTTCAACGCAATAGAGTTTGTCTCGTTAATAAGGACTCAGTCTTTGTACCGAAGTACAATTTCCACAAATTGTTCTTTTGAAATTTTTGGTGGTCTACCTCGTGGCATGATTGAACACTTCAAGTAACGTGTTTACCAAGTTCAAAACACTGTACGGTCACAAATGTCCAAAACTAAATAAATGAAAGCAAAACAAGAGATATGTCTTCGACAGAGACAAAAGAAGATCGGAAACTGACTTACGTTTTACCCTCCGGATACCGCAAATTTTATTTTACTGTTACTTCGTGCCTGTGAATAAATGAGAAAAAACAGCAACAAAAATCAGGTGGTATGCTCAAGTTTACTTGCAGTAACTTCTCTTGCAGTAAACTTGAACCATAGCTTGTAGGCATTGTCATTTTGACAGCTTGGTTTCCCATCTCCCTTACTCATCTGTGGTCTTCGACAAAGGCCAACAGGTTAATACAAAATGTAAGCAGTCGCCTGCTTAGCGGGCCACCATCTTTGTCTAGCGTAACGTTAGTAACATAGACTATATTTTATTACTTACCGCTTATATGCTGCTCTGGTTTACGACATACGCTCTATCTCGTGAAGGGTTATGATTCTGACAAACGTAGTTGGTCTATTTCTCAGCAACAAAATACTCCGCTGGTCTCGTTTTCCTAGCTGCTCTGGTTTACGAGATACGCTCTATCTCGTATGTACAGAGTTAGGGGTGGTACACCCCCGTGAAGGATTATGATTCCGACAAATGTAGTTGGTCTATTTCTCAGCAACAAAATACGCCACTGGTCTCGTGTTGCTAGCTGCTCTGGTTTACGAGATACGCTCTATCTCGTATGTACAGAGTTAGGGGTGGTACACCCGCGTGAAGGGTTATGATTCCGGCAAATATAGTTGGTCTATTTCTCAGCAACAAAATACATCGCTAGTCTCGTGTTCCTAGCTGCTCTGGTTTACGAGATACGCTCTATCTCGTATGTACAGAGTTAGGGGTGGTACACCCCCGTGAAGGATTATGATTCCGACAAATGTAGTTGGTCTATTTCTCAGCAACAAAATACGCCACTGGTCTCGTGTTGCTAGCTGCTCTGGTTTACGAGATACGCTCTATCTCGTATGTACAGAGTTAGGGGTGGTACACCCCCGTGAAGGGTTATGATTCCGGCAAATATAGTTGGTCTATTTCTCAGCAACAAAATACATCGCTAGTCTCGTGTTCCTAGCTGCTCTGGTTTACGAGATACGCTCTATCTCGTATGTACAGAGTTAGGGGTGGTACACCCCCGTGAAGGATTATGATTCCGACAAATGAAGTTGGTCTATTTCTCAGCAACAAAATACGCCACTGGTCTCGTGTTGCTAGCTGCTCTGGTTTACGAGATACGCTCTATCTCGTATGTACAGAGTTAGGGGTGGTACACCCCCGTGAAGGGTTATGATTCCGACAAATGTAGTTGGTCTATTTCTCAGCTGCTAGCTGCTCTGGTTTACGAGATACACTATATCTCGTATTTACAGGGTACGGAGTTAGGGGTGATACACCCCCGTGAAGGGTTACGATTCCGACAAATGTAGCTGGCCTATTTCTCAGCAAAAAATTAGCAACAAAATATGGAGTTGGATTCAAATCGATGGGTGCTTTCTTTGTCTAGATATATAAAGGGAGATTGTAGCGTAATATTACGTCAGCTCCTCAGCCGTTTCTCGTAAACTAAAAGAGGTACAAAATAGCAACAAATAAGCAACAAATTCCCAGATGGTCCCCGAGTCCGGCTTATAAAATGGAGATTCTAGCGTAATATACATACGTCATAGAAAGAATGTCTTCGGATGCAAATATCTCGGCAACCAGAGCTCGGAATGGAGTTTGGCTTCAGTAGTAAGCGCAGGATAATGAGAGCTATCAAATACGATAATGTAGCGAAATAGATGTTTTTTATGATTTTCGAAAAATATTATCGACTAACTTATTTCCAAGATCTTTCGATTTCTGTCTTCAGAAAAACCATCAAAAACTGTATCGAGGGTCAATATAAAATAAACTATTTTAAAATCTACTTCCCTCTCTCTCTCTTACCTTCCTTCGGTTCCTTTCTTTCAAGTGGTAACTGTAACGATCTTTGTTGGCTCTAGGTCGGTGCTGGTATGCTGGTACCACTGTAGCTCGTCGGTTGGGGTGGTTCTTTGACCTTCTAATCGTCACAAAAAAAAAATAATCATACCAGGCTATTGTACCTATAGATGTTCAAAGGTATGCGAGTAAATAGTCTCTACCCTCCCTGCTTGTCGTCATACTCGCCTAGACGACCCTTTATATTGGTGTCCCTTCGTCGACCTCACCTCATCCTTCAAGCTTCATCACACACATCTCTTAAGAAAACTTAACACTTCATTTCAATTCAATAATGAACATTGTTGATTTTATTAAATTTCATTTTGTTTAGTTTTTAAGTTAAGTTTCGTTCGTATCATTTGGTTTTAAAAGAAAAGCTTAAGTTATGGATTTAAACAAAATTTGAAAGTAAACGTTCAACAAAAAGTACAGAAAAAATTATAGTTTATGTCTCGGATTAAAACGTTCCGAATGGGTTCAAGTACAAGATATCTGTTTAAATACGAGCTATCAGTTTAAATACGAGATATCTGTATGTGATTACTGATTAGCACTAAATTCTTTTAAATAAGTATTCTTTTAGGCTTTTAGCTTCTAGCGTAAGTTAAAATTCACTTAATATAATATATGTGTAGGTAAGTATAATATTTTAATGTTTAAATAAACCTTCAAAGACTCACCGGAAACGAAGTAGGAGTGGCCACTGCTGCTTGTTGATCGGTATTGAATTCGTCGTAGCGATATGATATCAACTTCCTTTTAACTCACGCAAGATTCCTTGCAAACACTTTTTCTTCTTTTTTTTATATTACAATACTATAATTATTTCTCTTACGCTTTCTTAAACTTTTTACTTCAATTTAAACAATAAAAAAAATGGTTAATCGATAAAAATTAAAAAAAAATATTAAAAAAAATTGAATTTGCAGCCAGCTAGATTCGAACTAGGGGCCTCGTTCTTATCGCACACTTCGAACGGCGTGTTAACCGATTCAGCTATTCCGTCTCTTGAAATTTATGGGATTGTAGCAGATTTCTACCAGGCTATTCGATAACCTGGTAATTTGGGTTAAGTTGACAGCGACTAAATTTGCTGAGCGCCTGATACTCGATCTGTCAATTCAAGTCCCTAGGGACTTATTGCGTGGACTTAAGGCTTTCAAAGCTGCCACGAGGGAAAATGCCTGTATTAAAAATGATTGTCTTAACAAAAAAAAACTACTAATTTTCCACTTCCGTCTTCTTCTAATGAAATTATAGAGTCGATAATCAGTTTGCGGTAAGTTTTACGCTTTGAGTATCGGTTTCTACATTTTTGAATTTTTTTGTTCACTAAAGTTTCTTTCTTTTTAAAAATTTTAGCTCGGACCTTAGCATAATTTACTTTCCGTTCATGCAGGGATTTGTGGGAGAAATGGAGAACTGGATGGCTTGAGTCTTCTTGATTGTCTACATTTTCTAAAGTTTGGACCGGATCTGTGTTTGAAGTTATGGCTGATTCACTGACGTCGTCTTTTCCTAGATGTTGCTTGGAATGCGACTCTTTTTCAGTGAGTATACTACTTTTGGTACTTATTGTTTGGAAGGGCCTGCAAAACTTTTCGTGGGACGATTCTCCCCGCCCTTCTTTTCGTCCCGACGAAAGTTTTCCGAGTGCTTGTTGTTGCACTCAGGAGTGGAAACTCCTTTAGCACCGCAAAGAAAACAAAACAAGTTCCTGGTATGCGAAGGACAATTATAAAAGGAATGCCCTTTATCATCGCAGTTCCAACAGCAAAAAGAACTGCTTGCTCTGTTTCCGTGAAGGATAGCGGAAATTTCTTCGCTACTAACATCTGACTTAGCGTCTTCCTCCAAGGCTACCTCATGTACTACCTTGGGACATCTTTTGGCTAGAAATTTTTCAGCCTGTCTAGCTTTTAACCTTAGTTGCTCCAAGGTTTTGACATCCGAAGACAACAACATCCCCCAGCTTATCCTTCGCGTTATTTCTGAGCACGTCAAGCAATTTCTTACTGTCGAACGGCTCCTTCATGCGATCATTGATCGTGACGACGGCGTTGTAGTACTCGTCGAAAGGTTCCTTAAAACCTTGTTTTCGCGTGAGTAGTCGCATGTAAATGTCGACGTCACTTTCAGGTCGACCAAACTCCCTACGCATTTCTCCTTTAATTTCTTGAAACCTAGCTTCCGTGTTTTTCTTCAGGTATCTCCAATACCACTTATTGGCATTGTCCTTTAACAGAACATGCAAATTTGCAACGATTTGCTCATCGGAATACCCTGAAGATGCCTGTAATCGTTCAACTTTAAATAAGAAATCTCCAATGCTTGAAGACCCATCATATTGGATATTCCAGCGATCTAGACGACATTTGTCTAGGACATTAGAATTGCTCACAGACAAATTGGCAAACTGTGCTTCTAAAGGCGATCTGCTGGGCTGTCTATCGCGAGACGGAGAACCGTTTACCGGCGCGCCTGAAGTACCTTGAACATTACGAGATCTCTCGAAAGTCTCTAAGCGCTTATTGACACTTTCCATGAATTCTTTCATCTGTTGGAAAATTCGCATTTGGTTGTCCAGCAAACTTCTTTCTATCCTATCGAGTAGGTCTTCTTGTTCCATCGCGCGGACCCTACCTACATTTTCTTCTTGACGTCTGTCCTGATCGTCATTATTCTGTGAGGCATTGTTTTCTTCCTGATTAGCGCCTTCATGCCCTACCCCTTGGACTGATTCCCTATTGTTTGACATTTCTGGACTACTACTATTACTACTATCTACGATTATCGTATGCAACTCCCGCGAAAAATCTATCGAATGGTCAAAATTAAATCGGTCAATTGTAGTATTAAACCGCCTTACAAAATCCTCGAAAGTTGCTTCAGATATAGCCCGAAGATTGTTCCAACTGCCAGCTAAACTTATTCTGGGTTTTTCCTGGCTCATACTATTGAGCCTCCACGTTTTCAAAAAAAGTTAAATTCAATTTCAACTACTAATTAAAACAAACTCGATTTTATTTTTCCAAATATAAAGCTCTCTCCAACAGGCTTGCAAAAATTCAAAATTAGTTTTGTGTCGCTTTGCGATACAATTTTAGTTTGATCGTTTGAACGACTGTGAAATTAAACAAGTTATTAAAATAATTATTTTCTATAAACTGATAAATAATTGGATTTCTTTTCCAGAAACTTTCATATAATATAAAGAGATGAGTGTGACTTCACTATAAAAGATGTGGTGAAAGGACTAAAAGGACACCATTGTTCTACGAGCCAAAATATAACAAAATTAAAATAAACTAGTGGTATGTATCTGAAACTACAAACAAAAATTTAATATTCAGACAAAATCTCTTTCCCAGGACACCAACGGACGAACCTTTCATCTGCGATGACTCTGGCCAAAATTATTTGTCTATGTTAAGTTTATAATGAGTATTCTGTTGGAAGCACTTTCGAGGACGCTTTCGCTGCCTCGAGTCTTCTTCCAACAAAATCTCCAAGCAAGGGCTAATTTATTCGGTCGTTTAAAAACCAATCTTTGATTTATCAAAGACTCGAACCTTATGTTCCTTCTTGTATTTTGTTTCATGAAACTGCCATATCAATTTAAACTTTCGGTGGCAGCCGATACCAAAATGTACTTTCGAGTCATCGGGACTCACAAAAAATTTAAATTAAATAAAACTGGCCTTTCAATTTGTTTTGAAAAGAAAAAAAAATACTATTGTAAGCTAAAAGAAATGTAAAAAAAATTGACTAAGAAATAAAATTGAAATTTAAACAAAACTTGATGCGGCTCAAAAAAAAATCTCTAGCCTCGCTATCTCTGATAGCGGGCTCCACGATCTGGGCGCCATTTTGTAACGATCTTTGTTGGGCTTTAGGTCGGTGCTGGTATGCTTGTACCACTGTAGCTCGTCGGTTGGGGTGGTTCTTTGACCTTTTTAATCGTCACAAAAAAAAATTCATACCAGGCTGTAGTACCATTAGATGTTATGTGGTACGCGAGAAATATGTCTCTACCCTCCCTTCCTTCTCTATAGCTTTTCGTTTCGTTTTGTTTAATAGACGTATACTATACAGTCTTTATTCAATTCGATTAGAATTTAATACTTATATATATATGTATATATTCATAATTTTCACTTTAATTTGCACAAGTGGGTAAATACTTGGTAATAGGTTTCTATAAGACGACTTGTCGTTGCAATAGTTCAATGCAGATAAAAGACTATACCTAGAGTTTGAACAATGGACTACCTCTGAAGCCTCGCAAGCTCGCTGGTAGTTCTTTGTTCTTGACCAATACCTTGAAACGTCTTTGTTTCAAAGGTTCATAAAAAATCATATTTTCAGTTAGATCGGTATTTCTACATAGTGTAATATTCGGCTTGGTCCGACAATTAAAACTTATTCACTTTTTAAATAAAACACAAATTCACTTTATTCAAATCACTCACAAACTTATTTATTCAACACTTTCAATTATAACTTTTCAAACACAGTGTACTTTACTTATCGCAGTTCACAATCAACTATCGTTTCGATTTCGAATCGGGTATATATAGTCCTGATAATGGTTCTAGAAACTACTAAACCGAATGTTCCAGAAGTTCTCTTTTTAACCACTAGATGTTGCCCCTCATTTTAACTGTTATACACATAAGTGTTTACTACTACAATTAAACGATATTAAGTAAAGAGAGTATGTACATTAAATAAACAAGAGATACAGAGTAAGTAAAGAGAGTAATGAAAAGTGTGTACATTAAATATAGAAAGAGATACAGAGTAAGTAAAGAGAGTAAGAAAAGTGTGTACATTAAATATAGAAAGAGATACGGAGTAAGTAAAGAGAGTAAGAAAAGTGTATACATTAAACAGAGTGTAAGAGATAATAACGTATACACATTAGACATTGCAATAGAAGGAGATACAGAGCGTATGAGATAAAATAAAGTGTATACACATTACATTGCCCCCTCCTTAGGATTGATCGTCCCGAACAAATCCATCATCTTCACCACCACTGTAGCGATGTAGTCGGTCGCGATGTACGACTTTAAGTTTACCTCTGACTCCTTTTTGTATCCGGTACACGACGTCGTTGATTTTGCTAATCACTGTATATGGGCCTTCCCAGTCCCGTTGAAGTTTCGGTGACAACCCTTTTTGTCGATGGGGATTGTAAAGCCACACTCGATCTCCTGCTTGGAACTCTGTTGTTGTCGCTCGTATATCGTAGCGTGTCTTCATTCGGTCACTGAACATCTTCATTTTTGACCTGGTATCGTCGTGGATCTGAAGGAGTCTTTCTCTCAGGTCATCCAAGTAGACATCCTCGGCTTGCGGTTCCGACGTGGGACATCCAAATTTGATTTCGCTCGGCAGTCTGATGTTCCTTCCCATTAAAATCTCAGACGGTGTATGGCCAGTTGAGCTATGTCTTGCACTTCGATACGCCATCAAAAACAGTGGAATGTGTCGATCCCAATCTCGCTGGTTGTCGTCCACAACTTTGCAAAGATGTTCCTTAAGGGTTCGGTTGAACCGTTCGACCATGCCATCAGATTGTGGGTGGAGTGGTGTTGTTCTTGTCTTCTTAATGTGAAGGAGCCCACAAACTTCCTGGAATATGTTTGATTCAAAGTTCCTTCCCTGGTCGGAATGCAGTTCTAATGGAACACCGAATCTGCTCACCCAGTTGAACACGATTTGGTCTGCGACTGTTTTGGCTTCTTGGTTCGGTATGGCGTATGCTTCAGGCCACTTGCTGAAGTAATCCATGACGACCAGAATATAACGATTTCCATTATTTGTTTCCGGAAATGGACCCGCCACGTCTATTGCAATCCTTTCAAAGGGTGATCCGACATTATACTGCTGCATTTGGCTGTGATTCTTTTTGTTCGGGCCTTTGGTGGCAGCACAGGTATCACATTTTCGGCACCACTTCTCGACATCTTCCCTTGCATGTAGCCAATAGAATCGTTGTCGAACCTTTTCTAGCGTTTTGTTTACTCCTAGATGGCCTCCCGAAACTCCATCATGCATCTCTCGCAGAACGTCCACAATCTTCGATCTCGGTAAGACTAGCTGCATTACATAGGACTTTCCATCTGCTGATTCCCATTTACGTCGAAGGACACCCTCTTGGACATGCAATGAGTCCCACTGTGCCCAATAGGCCTTTAGAGCCGGACTTCTGTCGGAGATATCGGCCCATTCTGGTTTTTCCTGGTGTTCCTTGCATGCGAGGATGGGTTCAATATCTGGGTCCTCTTGTTGAGCCTTCCTCAACTCGTCGTTGCTCCAGCCATAAATGGGATCGGTTCTGGTTCGTTGAACAGTAACCACTTCTTTTTCTTCTTGGCGTCTGCAATGCTTACAGTCTTGCTTACATGGTCTCCGAGACAGTGCATCAGCATTTGAGTGAAGCTTCCCCTTCCGATGTTGAATTTCATAATCGTACGTCTGCAGCCTCTCAATCCATCTCGCCACTTGACCCTCTGGATTCTTGAAATTCAAAAGCCAGTTTAGTGCTCCATGGTCGGTTCGGAGAAGAAACTTCTGTCCATAGAGATACTTATGGAAGTGCTTTGTTGCCAAAATCAGTGCAAGAAGTTCTCTTCTGGTCACACAATAGTTTCTTTCCGACTTTGAGAGTACCTTGCTGTAATAGGCAACCACCTTTTCTTCGCCATCATGTACCTGTGACAATACAGCACCAATCCCGACATTGCTGGCATCAGCATCAATGATGAACGGTTTTCCTGGAGTCGGGTAGGTCAGCACTGGTGCATTACACAAGCGTTGCTTGAGCTCTTGAAAGCTGCGCTCGCACTCACCTGACCATTTAAACTGCTTTCCCTTTTCCGTTAGCTGATGTAGACTCTTGGCGATCTCAGCAAAATTCTTGACGAAGCGCCTATAGTAGGTGGCTAGACCCAGAAAGCTTCGGAGTTGATGTTTGTCCTGTGGTGTTGGCCAATTCTTCACGGTGTCAATCTTATCAGGATCCGTCTTAACTCCTTGGGATGAGATGATATGTCCCAGGTATTTCACTTCGGTTTTGAAGAGTGAACACTTTTCTGGATTGAGCTTGAGGTGGGCTTCTCGAAGTCTTTGAAACACGGCTCTCAGATTTGTACAATGTTCGTCAAATGTTTTCCCGTATACGATGACGTCATCCAAATAGACCAGGCAAGATTTCCAAGTGAGTCCTTGCAGGACGCATTCCATAAGGCGCTCAAAAGTCGCTGGAGCATTGCACAGTCCAAAAGGCATCACTTTGAACTGCCACAATCCGTTTCCTGTCGAGAAAGCTGTCTTCTCTTTGTCTTCAGGATGGATTTCTACTTGCCAGTATCCACTTTTCAGGTCCAAAGTTGAGAACCATTGTGCTCCTTCCATTGCGTCCAGAGTATCGCTGATCCTAGGCAGAGGGTAGCTATCTTTCTTGGTCACATCGTTCAACCTTCGATAGTCCACGCAAAAGCGGGTTGATCCGTCTTTCTTCTTTACCAGGACCACTGGAGACGCCCAAGGGCTTTTTGAGTTTTCGATAAGACCCTCTTCTTTCATGGTGGTTATCAGTTCTTCAACCTCACCTTGTTTGGCTAGTGGAAGGCGTCTTGCAGGTTGACGAATCGGCTTTGCATCCCCGGTGTTGATTCGATGTTGAACCAGTTGTGTTCTGCCATATTTCCCTTGCGATGACGAAAAGATGTCTGCAAATTCTTCGAGGAGACCTTCTGCAGTTCTTCGTTGTTGGTGGCCAAGATTAGAGGACTTGAGAATGTTCGTCTTTATGGAGTTCAGCTCTTTGGACTTCAATGTTTGCCTTGGGTCTTCTTCGCTGATCCTTGTTATCGCTGATACAGATTCGCATTGTCCGACAATCTCACCTTTTCTAAGCTTAACTTCGTACGGCTTGATGTTGAGTATTCGTACGGGAACCATGTTCTTTACAGGTCTAACAAGAGTCTTCCCAATGGTGACGTTTTGGGAGGACTTTACAGATGCTGGTTCGACCATGAGGTATCGATGGCTGCCAGGCTTACCTTTCAATTTCGTCCACACGAATACTTCTGAAGAAGCAGGCAAAGTCAGATCTTCTTTGATGACGGTTTTCACAGATAACGAGGTCTCATACGAGTGGATCCCATAGATCATCGGAATCTCGATGTTTCGATATTTCAGGACTTGGTTCCCGATGTCCAATATCACTCCGTGATCTTTCATGAAATCGACGCCGACAATGCACTCGTCGCATATATCTGCTACCAGGAACAGGTGAGAGAATTCCAGCTCTGCCATCCGGATCTTAAGACGTACCTCACCATAAACTTTTGCGGCTTCTCCAGTTGCAGTCCTTAGACGATAGCTGTTGGTGTTGTGGAGCCATGTCTTCTTAACGAGGTCCTGCCGTACAATGGACGCCGTGGCACCGGTGTCGATTGTAGCCACACATTTGTTGCCGTTTATACTTGCTTCCACGGTCAGGCTCTTGTTGTCACGTTTCGTTTGAGAAACCTGGATGTCGTTTCTGGGGCCATCGATACCAGAAACCAGCTTCTGCCCCTCGAAGTTGGTTCTTATTCGTTTCCCGGGTGGGAAACAGCTTCGGAAGCAACGTTGTTGGAGTTACTTTGACTTGTTGAGTAAGTTCTGTTTCCACAGTGTTGGCATGAGGTTCGTCTTCGCGGTAATCTGCACTGTCGTTGAAGATGCCCAGTCTTGTTGCAGTTCCAGCATCGTGCTGGTCCGTCTCGCTGACTCCTTTCCAGAGTAGCCTTCTGACAAGAGCATTCTTGGACTTCCAATTCTCTCACGCGATGCACGTTTTGGGATGCTTGTTCTGCGGCTTCCATTGTTAGAGCGAAAGCCAATGCTTCTGGTAGTGTTTGCTTTCCGGCAGTGCGAATAGCCCTTTGGAGATTTATATCGCCCACAGCTCTCACAAAGGCTTCAACAGCAAGTTGATTTATTATCTCGTTGCCAGCTGTTGGGTATGCCAGGTGGACTAATCGCTCGATATCTGCCTGAAGCTGCTGCAGAGTTTCACCTCTTTTCTGTGCCCTGTTGTTTAGTTGTACTCGGAAGACTTCTGTCATGTGGCTATCCCCAAACCGCTGTTCGATTGCGTTTACCAGAACTTTGAAGTCACCGTTCTTCTCTGCTGGGATGGTTTGTAGCAGTTCAGCAGCTGCTCCTCTCAAGGCAAGCGTAAGAGCAATGTATTTTTCGTCATCGTCCCAGCCGTTTGTTAACGCTGCTGCTTCAAACTGTTTCTTGTAGATTGACCACGGTATCTGACCATCAAAGCTTGGGGGATTCACTTCTCTCTTTCTTGAGCACTCACCAGAAGGTTCTCGAGCTTTCATCTTTCGCACTTTTTCTAGTTCGCTTGTAATGGTTTCGATCTGGTCGTCTATTTTCTTGACACGTGCATTAGTCGTTGAGTTTTGTTTTTCGACACGCTCATCGAGAGTATTGATTTTGTCTTCGAAGTCCGCAAACCTGCCTTCTAGCAGATTTTTCTGTTCATCAAACCGATCTCGAACGTCATCCCTTTGAGCTTGTAGTTGTTCCAGAACATCATTCTTTTGAGTTTCTAGTTGCTTGAGGACATTCTCTTGCTCGGTCTTCTGCTCGTTTCTTTGAGTTTCTAGTTGCTCCAGAACATTCTTGTTTTGAGTTTCTTGCTTCTTTTGATTCTCTTCAAATTTGGCTAGAAGAAGTGTCATCATGGTAGATAAGTCGGCAGTTGCATTTACCTCTTCCGATTTTGCTTCCACTTCGAAAGCAAACGCATCTGGGTCTTCATTTTGTTCTTCCAGATATTCCTGTAGCCGTTTTACGAGTTCGATTTTATATCCTGCCGCACTTAAGCCACGTTTGCTTAATTCGGCCTTTAGCTCAGCGACAGTTAAGTCTTTCAAAACTTTACTTATCATTTTTTTTTAACTTCACTATTTCACACAAAATAGTTTAATCACTGTTCACTGTTTTATTCTCAATAAGTTTTAATCCCACTTCTGACACCAATGTAATATTCGGCTTGGTCCGACAATTAAAACTTATTCACTTTTTTTTAAATAAAACACAAATTCACTTTATTCAAATCACTCACAAACTTATTTATTCAACACTTTCAATTATAACTTTTCAAACACAGTGTACTTTACTTATCGCAGTTCACAATCAACTATATCGTTTCGATTTCGAATCGGGTATATATAGTCCTGATAATGGTTCTAGAAACTACTAAACCGAATGTTCCAGAAGTTCTCTTTTTAACCACTAGATGTTGCCCCTCATTTTTAACTGTTATACACATAAGTGTTTACTACTACAATTAAACGATATTAAGTAAAGAGAGTAAGAAAAGTGTGTACATTAAATAGAGTGTAAGAGATAATAACGTATACACATTAAACATTGCAATAGAAGAAGATACAGAGCGTATGAGATAAAAAAAAGTGTATACACATTACAGTATATTGATGCAGGTGGCAAACAATTCGAACATTTACTGTAAAAAATAAATAAAATATGTTTGTACTCTTAATTGGCACTTATGCATTTTTTCTTATTTAGAATTTTTGTATTTTAATTAAATGAACATTATGACGATTTAAAATAAACAAACAGAAAATATTTGGGCCTAAATAAGACGTGCTTCATTCTGAAGACTCATAGGGAAGTGATTTATTTGAATAGAAAAAGTTTTTGAAAATCGGTTGTTGTTATGAAAAAGTATGCATTACTTCTTTTTCTGGCAAGTTTAGCCAAAGTGTTGTACCAATTTAGAATCTTGATAACCTGCGCCAATTTTTGAAAAAAGACGCCATGGTAGTGTTCATACATTTTTTTATAACCACGACGACTGAAAGTGGACTGAAACAAAAAAAATTAAAATTTTATGAAAAAAAACTTTTTTGATTAATTTTCGTGGAAAAACCGCTAAAAATTTGGAATTTTTGGAAACTAAGAAAGGATGCTTTATGTTTTAAGATTCTGATAAAAATATAAACTCAAAAATTAATGAATATTTGTGGTCACAGTAGCAAAAAATGTCAAGAGAGATTTTTTTATTTTGAGAATTTACATTTTTTGTTGTAACTTGAAACAAAATGGCGTTTGATTTTGTTTATATTTTTTTTCCATGCAGTCATGAAAAGGGCCACCCCCTGGTTCCGGCTTATCATTGAATTTTGGGACACCCTGTATATACAAATAAAATTAAGGTATGTTACCGATATTGAATTTCACGAATCCTAAAATCAGATTCTCGATTCGACTAAAGGGATGTTAAGAAAGATCGTTATTTTGAAAATCTTCCTCGAAGTATGCAGCAAAAGTAGAAGCAAACTCGCTGTTTATCTACAGGCTTGTAGGGTGGAAAGGATTGTTAAGAACCTTAACATAGGTTTCACAGACTTTCTGCGATGCAACAAAAGAGAAGTGATTCTTCCGCGTTGGGTTTGGGAGTCATGAGATGGGGATTGGGATTCGTGTGTTGGTGAGTTGAAGAGCCAACAACGGAATTGGAGCTTGGCTGAATGTTCTTTAATATAGAATAAAGACGGTCCGCAGGGTAACTATAGGGATTTTATTGTCTATCTGATTCAGTACTATAGGAGACAGTCACCAAGAGCAAAACCGGTCGTTACAGGTATCCGGATTGATACCCAGAGCCATCAACATTTTCAATAGACTTCGACAAGTGGATGGACTGGCATTGGGGAAAGCAGTTTTGATACAAACAT
This sequence comes from Sphaerophoria taeniata, assembly GCA_943590905.1. Classification (NCBI taxonomy): domain Eukaryota; kingdom Metazoa; phylum Arthropoda; class Insecta; order Diptera; family Syrphidae; genus Sphaerophoria; species Sphaerophoria taeniata. The sequence goes on from OX016540.1 coordinate 50,400,871, forward strand.
TTTTGGAAGTACATAGAAATTAGGTGTGCACACCTTTTTTATCCAGATCAAGCAGGTGGCGAAATACCCTTGAGCTGCATATAAATGTAGAAAACCCAAGTAAATGTTGCCTCCGTCTATACAAAACGCTGGTAGCAGAAAAACATTAATTATTAAGGTAGGATAGCACGCGGACGGCTGCTCAACTCAAAGCCAACAGAACCAACCTTAAGTCTTTCAGAGCTTTTCAAATCCAAAAACCTTACTATTACTTCGAAACTGTTGCTACAGTAGTTTTGCCAGTACTCACTTATCGACAAAGGCCGCCTCAACAGTCCGACTCATACAAATCCTTACAAGGAATACCTACTTAAACTTTCAAATCTGATAAAGCCATGATTTGTTAAGCAATACTTTATTTGCTCGATTATTTACATATATAAAAAATATGAAATATGAACATGAAAAATTATCAATTGATAGATTTAATTCTGAATCCCACTATTTTTGTTCCAATTGATTCGATTTCTATGAGATTCATTGCCTTCAACTCTGGAAAAGCAAAACAAACAGAACAAAATTGATTATCAAAAAGTTAAAAAATAAGAAAAAAGTACCAAGAATAAATCGAAATCCTCTAGCAGCATCAAGTCTTGATGTTCCGCTTTCATACAATCCCTCCATGTCCACATAATTGTCCTTAATTATTCGTTTAAAAATTTTTGTGTAGACTTCAAAATTGTCAGTCTAAAAAAAAAAACAAAGCAAACAAAAAACAAAACAGAAAAAAAACAGAACTAATTATTAGGCACGCAAGAGTAAACATTGTATTTTGGCACCTTATTGAACAATGAAGCATCGTAATATTCCCAGGAGGTATAGTCTGACTTTCTGGCAACACGCTACAAATGTGAAACCAATTTTATTTTGAATCTGCATGAAAAGTAAAATAATTACCTTTACGACTTCTGCATACTTTTCAAATAGTTTAGAAGCTTCATTGCGATCTACCATACCTCCATAGTGCTGCTGAGGTGCTTGACAAGCAGACGTAGAAGGCAATTCACTTACGTTTTGTTGCTGCGGAATACTCACTTCCTCTAAGTTCATTATTTCCAGATTCGGCAGAACATGATCCAAGATCGGATCGATTTCCTCAGGAAGTGGTATACTTGGACGTTCGCTTGGTCGAGCAACTATTTCTGGAGGGCTTCTTCTCCGTCTTCGTGTTGTTCCTCCTCTTCTTCTTCTTTTTCTTCTTCTTAGAGGGGTAGCTTCATCTGGAGCGTATTCTATCAAGTTATTTCTTGCTCGAAGTATTTCAAACCAATTGACACGATTATTATTCGTTTCATCAATTTCGGGTGCAGCAACTTGAACGTTAGAATCGCCCTCGGTAACAACTCTTTGATTTTCGCTTCCACTTACCATGGCAAGAGTTTCTGGAGGTGGTAGTTCGTTTGGTTCGGGTTGTTCCTGCAGAGCTTCCAACGGAACAAGTGGTGCATTAACATTTAACGACTGAATAATTGATGATTCATTTAAATTTAGGGAATTATGTCCGCTTTCTGGCAGAGATCTATCGGTTTGGAGAATTGGCAATGATCTCTCTTCAAATATTTCTGAATTTGGCTGACGGACAATATTGGATAGTGCTGATGGATCGTCATGTGACGGATACGGACGGGAAGTTAAGTTTCCATCGACTGAGAATTGCATGTTATTCTCATCAATAGGGACATTTGGTGGAATATGTATCGAGGACTCTCTTTCACGTATTGTCAATAACGTTTGTTGAGTTAGCATTAAACGTCTGGATGAGCTTACTGCTTTATTCGGTATCAACCTATGAGACACAATTTGTGTTTGAAATATAACTTATGGATAGCCATATTTACCCTAAAGCACTGCCTCTTACGGAGGTGAATGGCAGGAATCTTAAGCACCGATTTGCGGGAGTAGAACTTAAACGTTCTGAAGTAAATTGAGTTGGAGACTGACTGGAAGTAAATGTTTAAATAAGGATTAAATTCTTAATGAGAAATAATAGAGAGTTTACCATTGCCTCGCGTGATCTCGTAATATGAAAGAAAAATTTGCAATTTCTTCAGGCGATAAATGACCTGGTGCAGGACTAGAACCCGCAGGCCTTTCAAGTCTATATTTTGATTTTTCTAGCAAGGGAAAATACCTGAGGACTTCATTATACAAAAAAAATCACAATTCAAAAAGAAACTTCTTACAAAAAAGATCCATATGATAGCAATACTTGCTTTTCGGTTTTCCTCTTAAACTGAAGACTGCATAGGACATCGAATTGAATGTTTTTCTTTTTCTTTTTCATTTGCCTTCGCTGTAAGAAATCATATTAATTGTTGAAGACATTTTCTATTCTAGCTCTTACCGGAACAACTCTGTTTGTACCTTGTCTTTTCCGAACTCTGTTTGGAGTATTTGGCATTCTTGGCCGGTGTCTTGAAGATCTCTCTCCCTCGAGATGGGCAAATGCCCTTAAAAATGGTACCTCCTCTGCTAGATTCCCGGAAATATGGTTAGTTTGGGCTGAAGGAACATTGATTTCAGAATTAATGTAAGCTATAAAACCATTTTGGTTAGCTTCATTCGACGGTTGAACACATTGTTCCTCAACAGGTGTTTGGTATGCCTCACAGAGAGGTGTACTTTGCATCACCGGTGTACTCTGCGTAATTGGTGAAGGTTCACGTCGTTGAAATACATGTACCGGTTCGTGAGAGGCGTATTCGGGTAGCTGTGATGTCGCACTAACATCAACGGGTGGTTTTTGTATGACATTTTCTGTTTGTTGTTGTGGCTCTTGCAAGGGTTCTACTTCGACATCTCCTTCGACAGGAATAGGATCAGACGACAGAATCAGCGGGGTAAATTCGTGTTTATTATTTAATCCATCTGAAATTTTTTAAATCAATAATAACATAACATAAACATCGGTATTTATTTGTTTAACTGTTCAGATGGTATAACAAGGCGTTTTGAAAATAGATTTGAATGCGTTTTGCATCTTCTAATGACAACGTTGGTAAGAGCTTTTCCAGATGTTGCCTAATAAATTGATTTAAGTGAGAACTGTTCAAATAAAATAAAAATGTATGAAAACCAACTGCACATATTCGTATTTTTCAATCTGGAAATCTTCAGCTTTTGGGTGTCGAGTATACAGTTCATCCAAAAATTGTTTAAATTTTCTAAACTCTCGTTGTTGACCATCCATTGTTTTTATACCGTTGTATTCCCATTTAAACTCATCTGTCTGTGGTATTTCCTATTCCACACAGATGAGTTTAAAAGGGAGATGGGAAACCAAGCTGTCAAAATGACAATGCCTACAAGCTATTTATTGGTTCAAGTTTACTGCAAGAGTATGCGTGTTTTTACCAATACTATCTCAGTAAACTTGAGCATACCAACTGATTTTTGTTGTTGTTTTTTTCTCATTTTTTCACAGACACGAAGTAACATAAAAATAAAATTTGCGGGATCCGGAGGGTAAAACGTAAGTCAGTTTCCGATCTCTTTTTGTCTCAATAGATTTGAGTTCATCAATAGGCCAGTTCCACCTACAACATCTCACTGAGATCTCAATGTCACTTTGACTGAGGCAAAATCATTTGGTGGAACATAATTCTCAGTTCTCATTGAGATAAAATGGTTACTTTACAAATAATTGTCGTTACGTCTGTCACGTCAAAATAGCTGTGTGAGAAATCGAATCCAATATATTTTTATCTTCAGAGATCTCAGAAAAAAATCTCAATTCTCAGCTGAGATTTTTTGTTCCACTTAAAAAATCTCTGAGATCTCAGTGACATTTTCCTAGGTGGCCTAATCTCTCAAGTGAACAAATTTATTTTCTGTTATTTCGCAAATTCAATTTTTCTTCTAGTTCGTGGTGAATAAATCAGAGATAAGGGGAGATCGTTATTTTTCGGCTACTCCGTATCCGTGTATGTGAATAAATGAGAAAAAACCTTTGTATTGTCGTTCTTCGCTTGCAAGATGGCAAACGATGGTGGTGCCATCTTGAAACCTTTCACATAAGCAGTTTTTTTTTACATAAGCTTATATTAAACCATTCTTGATGGTACTGGTTGTTCCATATGCAAAGGAAAATAAATAAAATTTTAGATGAATTATTAAAAATTAAAAAGAAAAGGATTAAAACCTTTATAAGTGAATTTGTGATGCCCCCATAACATTGATTAATAAAAAAAAACTTACTTACTTGTAATACAATCCAAAAATTCAAGAAATATAACATCATAGAATAAAACTAGTAAATTGATTAGGCTTTCATTTGAAACTCACCACGGAGATTTTGACGGCTATGTGACTTTGTTGGATTTGTCAACAAACTAAAATTTTTTAAGGGTGAAGATGTAATTGTAGTTTAATGGTGGATTTACATTGATCTGCATGCCATCATCTGCAAAAATAGAGGATGCAAGATACAAAACTCATACTAGTGTAATAGAGAGGTAAGACCAAAATGCAGACGTCTGCACGGATGAAGATTATAGGAAGTTCAACTCATGCAGAAGAAAATTATGGTGAAGACGAACATGTTCATCTTTTTTATAGCGTTTTCATCTGCACCATAATTTTTTCATCTGCACCATAATTTTTTGTTGTTGGCTGTTGTTGTTGGTTGTCACCGAGCTTTAAAAATTATAGCAAGTAAAAATGGGTAGGTATGTGTACTCTTTCACTCTTTCGTGTTATGTCGTATAGCTCCCCCGCTTTACTTTTCTGCGAATTTGCAGATGCAGACGTCGAAGATTACATGTAAATCCACCATAAGAAATGTTTGAATGCAGGCTTACATTTTTAAATAAGAATTAAGTAGATTAGGAATAAATCTCGAATTTTCTTGAATTGAAACCCGATTTGTTTGTCAAGTATGTAAGTGCAAGAGGGCCTTAAGCAATCGATAACAAGAAAATTTCGATAATTTCGATTATACGCTATTTTCTGTCAAAAGTTGTTTTTTTTTTACCCACGTGCTGTGGCGGTCGGTCTGTTGTCAGCGCCTACTCCTACTATCGTTAACTGTTTTTGCTTTTGTTGCTTTTATTTTTCAAGTTTTGAAACTATTTCTGCGTTTAAAATACTCAATCTCAAGCACAATCCGGCATTTTAAAATTTTCTTGAGGACAATATCAAAGGCAGAAATTGTAAGTTCATTAAAATTGAGCCACGATAACATTACCGCTGAATCTTGTTCAATGTTGCAGTTAACACGATGAAGAACAAAAATTTACAATTAAATAACAAAAAGAAGGGACAACAGAAAACACTGAATGTTCCTAATCCACCAAAAATTATCAAAAATCGTGAGGAACTTCGGAAGAAGCTCAAAGATCTTCTAGCGAAGCAAGTAATATCGCCGGAACAAACTAAAAACACTTCGAAGGAACCACCGAAAGCAATCAATTCGAATAACAAAGGTAATCATAATATTTTGTCCAAAGACAAACAAAATTTTGAAATCAAAACGAAGTCTCCAAAACAAAATGGCAATGGAAAAGTTCAGAAAGAAAAAAATCGAAAAACAGACAGGGCACAAGGTAATAAGGATAACCAAAAACTACAGCCCCAATTTAAGAATTTGAATAAAAAAGAGAAACATTCAGACTCTTCTAATGATGCCAATTCAAAACGCGATAACACATCACTTAAGAGAAAAATTTCAAAAAAAGCAAAACCTCCAGAGAAGGGGTCGATTTTATTACAGACTTCTAAGACATTCGTTGACAAAGCCGGAGATTCGCCTCAACTAACTAATGGAAAGAAAAAAACTAAGAAACCAATACAACCTCCTCAGAAAAAGACAAAAAAAGAACCTGTCCAAAAAAAACTCCCTAAAACAAAAAATGCAAAGTTGTCCAAACCAAAACCCATGTCGGCTAGGAAGAACACAAATTCACAACAACAATATGTTAAGGGCCTTGGTCCACTACGTCCTGCAGCTTCCGATTCGGAATTAGACGGTGACATGGTTGCGGCAGATTGTCAGGAAAGCAGGGAAAGCAGTCCAATTGATAAGCCAAAAACGGAACATGCCCTGGTTCGAGCTAATAACGAATTTGAAGCTTCTGACGCTGAAAATAAAAGCACCATCTTTGATAATCTATTTGGTGGCAATGGAAATTATCACACTGGTGATTCCTTCGTGGGCGATTCAGAGTACGACGAAGAAGATCAATCAGAATTTGAGTATTCGGATGACGCAACTGAATTATTTAGCGGCAGTGAATCTTTCGATGATTGCGAAGAATACTCCGATGACGAAACCTGGGAGGGTTATTCCTCAAACGGAGATGATTATTTCGATACAACGGACGATGACGAGTCCTATAAACCGGATGAAAATATTCCAGAAGATGTTTACATCGCCCAAGGTAATTTCTCTCTAATTGATTTTAGCAATTTTCTCTAATATGAATGTACCTTCTAGGAACTGCTATAAAGTATGAACTGCCAAATAATGACGTCGGGTTTGATAGTGATTCATCCACGCAAATAATTGAATTACCCTCAAACAGTCCAGAGCCCCCAACCAAACAAAATAACTTGACTATTGAAAATGACGACAATTCAAATGAAGACAGCGATGATAGCTGCCCAGATTTGGTACCCATTCAGGAACCGTCCGAATCTGAATATTCAAGTTCATCACAATCTCACAGTTGCTTTAGCGATTGTTCATGCGATTCGTCCGATGAATATCTTGAATCTATGCACTCTGAACAGAATTACGAACCTATGAAACCTGAAATTATTAGTGCAGAGGCTTCTGATGTAGCCGTTGATGGAATTGACAATATGTTCAATTGTTCACCTGCAAATATTGTATCTTCTGCTTCCATACTAGAAGAAATTACAGATTCGAGCGTAAATCCAATGAAATTTAAGGTTTACACCATCAACAATGAGACTGTTAGTAGGGATTCGTTTGCAACAAAGAAAACAACAGAAACTAAAGATCGCGCTACACAAATAGAAGCAAATACAAACAAGGTAAATGACTGGCTTACAACTTCAATTGCCACACAAACTGAAGATCTAAAGATCACTGGAAGACAAAACGCAACATCGAAGAAAGTTGCAACACAAACAGAAAATCAAAACAACAGTGGACAATTAATTTCCGATAGCTCTTCCCAAACAACAACATCGAAGAAAGTAACTTTCCCACATGAAAAGGTAATCAGTGAAATAGCTGATAATGTCGACAAAGAGGAAATACCTCCTGCAACGCCATTGAGCAAGTATCCACCTGCTGATAGTTTTGATAAAGAGAAATCAGCGTTCACAACACCATTGCGCAATAAACTGCTTCCTCCTTCTCCAAAACCGTCGCCATTACCAACTGAGAAGCCAAGTCCATTGGGTAAATTCACCAAGTCAAATACACAAATACGAACATTGTTCTTCAATGCCATCAATTGCAATCAAGTCATTGTACTACTCAAGGATCCCCTCTACTTCTACGGAACCGTTAAACTCAAACTACTAGCCGGCTGTGTGAATATATTCGGCTACAATCCGAAACTCAATGAAGTCGTAGAACTCTTTTCACCTCGAGGTTATAGTTTCTTAAAACTCGAACCCTCACAATCGAGTGGCGAACGGGCGCTTTTGAATGAAAAACAAATCCTCTCGTTGACACCATTTTTCATTCGCTCCGAATTGGAAGAAATTGTCGACAAATTTGACCATTCCAAAGATGCTATCTTGATACTTGAACGAAACGATCGAAGCAAGAAGATTAGCATGCTTCGCAAATACATGGTCGAACATTTGTTCCCCAATATGAATTCGATTCAGAGCGACAGGCCATTCTATACAAGTGAATTCCTTCTTCGCTGCATAATAACACCAACAACTGACACACCTTTGATCATCAATCCCGAATGGAATCACATCCGAGTCGATAGTAATACTCGAACTATGATTATAGGAGGAAAGTCTGTGGGAAAGTCAACTTTGTTGCGTTACCTGGTCAATAAAAACCTGAATCAACATCAAAAAATTCTTCTAATTGATTTGGACATTGGCCAACCGGAAATGTTTGTACCTCAAACGATGAGCGCAACTACTTTGACCGAGCCTCTCTTGGGACCGGGTTATTTACTCACCAAACAGCCAGACAAATCGTTTTTGGTCGGAGACATAAGCGTTGTTCAGTCTCTTCAGGCGTACATTGAGAGTTTGAAGGCACTGATTGACTATTGCAACGGAAACACTTTATATAAGGAAATTCCATGGATGGTCAATACCATGGGCTATAACAAGGGCTTTGGCGATGAATTGATATCTGTGATTTGTAGTCTTTTGCAACCTTCAAATGTAGTGCAACTGGAAAGCCAGAAGGAAATCAATGATTTCGACGTTATCATGATGAAAGACAATGTGAAGGCCATCGAGCGGAATATAGTCGGGGATGTCTTCCAGCCTAGCTGTGAATTCGATCCGCAACATCAATTGACTTTGGTTAAGGCCTTCGTACCGAAGACCAGGTATCCAAACAACAACGAATGGAATATGAAGCCTCGAGAAATGAGACTGGCTATGATTTTGTCAAGACTAAGCTGCATTCTAATTGGCCATGCCGAATGGCTGACTGACGTCAAGCCAATATGGTTCGTACAAAATTTGCTATCCCTCTTCCCTATTGAACGTTTGGAATTGTTTTTTGTTTTAGTGCGTCCATCGATGATTTGCACATCATCAAAATGGGTGACGATCAAATGGACAAAGAAGATCTAGTCAAGACCTTGGTTGGCAATCTTGTTTATCTGTGCCGTCTGGAATCGGGTAAGGCACACGAGTGCCTTGGAATAGGTAAGCTTTACAAACAATTGACATGTGAGTGGAACTAATACTCTTAATCCCATCAGGCATTGTACGAGGAATTGATTTCCCCTTAAGACAGATCTATTTATTACCATCGATTCCTCATAGCCAACTGGTAAATGTGAATTGCCTAGCAATTTGTGGAATTCCATTGCCATCGTCGATACTTTTGAATCAGGGACCTAAAGTTAAGGGTACTGCTTCGTATGTGTACAACACATTGGATGAAGCTGCTTCAATGTACATTAAACATATGATTAACAAGCCACAGTCGTATTCTACGGGTAAACGTAGATATCTTGCAAAATGAACTTTTTTTTTTAATTAATGAAGATTGTTAATTTTTCTATTTATGTGTTTCTTGAATTCTTTATTGTTTTTTTATTTAATTGTCCTTATTTTTGCTTTCCTTAAATATAACATAAAGCATTTTGTTAAAATATTGTTTCCTTGTGATAGAAAGCACGAGGTTCCCGTTCCACACAAAGGATATCCCAGGATAGCAGCCCCATCTTACTTACTTACTTAAGGTGGCGCTACAGTCCGTTGTGGACTTGGGCCTCAATCAACAGTCCCCACCAGCCAGCTCGTTTCCTAGCTAGCTGTCTCCAGTTTTGCACTCCAAGTTGATTGAGGTCCTCTTCCACCCAAGTCGCGGTCTTCCTCTCCTTCAACGTCCCTCGGGAATAGTGTCGCAGGCTTTCCGGGCCGGAGCATTGGTGTCCATCCGCTCTAAATCTGAGTCTCTGGACCTTGACCCTTCTGGCTAGGTCTATGTCATTGTACAACTCGTAAAGTTAGCTGTTGTATCTTCTTCGCCATTCCCCTTCAATGCACACGGGGCCAAAGATGACCCGAAGAACTTTCCTCTCGAAACAGCCTAAGCCAAATTCATCCGATTTTGTCAAGGTCCATGCTTCTACACCATACAGCAGGACTGTTGTGACGAGCGTGTTGTACAGTTTTACCTTAGTTGCTCGAGAGGGCTTTTCCACTCAATTGCTTTCTTAGCCCAAAGAAACAGCGATTAGCAAGAGTTATTCTTCGGCTAATCTCGGCGCCGCTGGTGTTAGACAAACTCCTCTACTACCTCAAAGTTGTATGCGTCTATTGCGACGTTCTGTCCGAGCCGTCGGTGTTGGGTGTCCTTCCTCGAAGACAGCATATACTTCGTTTTTCCCTCATTTACCCGCTAAACCCATTTTGGCCGCTTCTGCCTCAATTCTCACAAAAGGCGCCATTGACATCACGCTGTGTTCATCCCATTATATCAATATCATCGGCGTACGCTAAAAGTTGAACAGATTTTTGGAAAATAGTGCCTCTGGTGTTGACGGTGGAGTTTTGCACTATCTTCTCAAGAACGATGTTAAAGAAATTGCACGACAGTGCATCGCTTGTCTGAATCCTTTTTTGACGTCGAAAGATTCCGTAAGCTCGTTGCCAACCTTGATGGATGAGCGTGGGTTCTCCATCGTCATTTTGCACAAGCGAATGAGCTTTGCAGGGATGCCAAAAATAGACATAGCTTTATACAGTTCGTCTATGTAGATCGTCTCTGGGTATCGATTTGGAGTTCATAGGTTTTTTTCAGGATCTGCCGCTAAGTGAAAATTTGGTTGATGGTTGACTTTCCTGGTCTGAAGCCACCCAATCAGATTGTTGAGGAAATGCTTCAGACTTTCTAATATTACGGCAGGGAGGATCTTGCAGGCTATGTTAAGTAGGCTGATTCCTCTGTAGTTGGCGCAGTTTAGAGGATCTCCTTTTTCCAGGATCGGGCACACAATGCTGAGGTTCCATTCATCGGGCATGCATTCTTCCGACCACATATGTATTACAGATGACTTGGTGCATGCTCCTATCTAGATCGTCGCTTGCTGCTTTGAACAGCTCGGCAGCTAGACCCTCTGCTCCAGTGGCTTTGTTGGATTTTAGCCAAGATATTGCCGTTTTCACTTCTTTTAGCTTAGGTAAGGTTCACGGAATTGTTGGCTATCATCGTGTCCGATGAAAAGCTCTTGTCTGACGACGGGGTTTTGTTCGTCGTCGCCGTTATACAGTCTACAGAAGTGGTCCTTCCAATTCCCCAGCATTGACCGCGATTCTACTATGATGTTCCCTTGTTTATCCTGCAGGCATCGGTTCTTGCTCGATGACCTTGAGCCAGTTGTTTCACCTTCCGATAAAACCTCCGAACTTCATTCCTGCAGTTAGCTCTCTCAACATCTTCGATCTGACGCTTCTCATGCTCTCTTTTTTTTCCTGAGAAGCCGGCATCTCTAACTCCATTCTGGCAATGTTGCCACGTCTTCGATACTTGATGTTGGCGGCATAGGACTCCTTAAGAGGTTACTTGACACGCGATCTCTTGCGATTGTAGCCGTCCGACGTCGAATTTTCTTGCAGCATTTCCTTGTTTTGGCCGTCGTCGGGATATTCTCAGCACTACCTTGGCTACGACGAGGTAGTGGTCCGAGTCGATGTTGACTCCTCGGAAAGTTCGAACATCTAGAATGCTGGACAAGTGCCTTCCGTCGATCGCAATGTGATCAATTTGGTTGACGGTTGATTGATCAGGAGATCTCCATGTACCTTTATGGATGTTGAGATATGGAAACCAGGTGCTTGCTACCACAACATTTCGCCCTGCAGCAAAATCGATCAGCCTGAATCCGTTGTCGGAAGTAGTGTCGTGCAGGCTGTGCTTTCTGACTGTTCCGCCAAAGATGCCTTCTTTTCCCAGCTTTGCGTTAAAATCGCCGAGAACTATTTTCATGTCATAGCTAGGACATTGCTCATATGTTTTGTCGAGGAGCTCGTAGAATTCGTCTTTGGTGTCGTCCTTTTTCCCTTCTGTGGGGGCATGCGCGCATATTAAGCTAATGTTGCCGAATTTAACCTTGATTCGGATCGTCGTGATGCGTTCGCTTACACATTTGAAGCTCAAGACTTTTTGCCTGAGTCTGCTTCCCACGACGAATCCGCATCCAAAGAGTCGCTGTTGTTGCTCCCGGTAACAATCACCATAGTAGATGTCGCAGTTTTTCGTCCTCCTTTTGCCCGGTCCATCCCATTGCATTTCATGGATAGCCGTTATATCTGCTTCATAGCAGTTGAGGATCTCCGCTAGTTGTTCGGCAGCACGCGGTCTATTAAGGGACCTAACATTCCACGTGCATATCCGAAATTCGTTGTCCTTTATACATTGCTTGAGTCGTCATCAATGTATCCGTTCGTTTCCGAGGCCTGTTGTTGCTTCGCAACCAAAAATTTTTCTACGTAGACGGGAAGTCACCCCGACGTACAACCCCCAACCTGGAGTACCAGGTACTTGATGTGACTCCAAGTACAGAGCCGGAAAAACCGCTCCTTTTACGGCCTGGGCTTCATATGTCGAAGTAGCCCGTAAAGGTGTTCACCAAGTACTTCGGCCTAACTGGTACTGAGGACGCCACCGTTGATTCCAAAAAAGAAATTCATCCAATGCCGCCCCTCGTGGGAAGTGCCTTGGTGGGAACCCTCCTTCGTTGTGGGGTAATTAGTAGTAACAGCCTACTCCGCTTCGACCTGTCGACCATGGGAAGCCCTTCTGCAAAAACAAGTTTCGCAATCGCATAGTTCTAAGCATCGTAGTAGTAGTTACCGTAAGCCGCTCCGCCACGTCAAGGCTTACCCCATGGAGGGGACAGACTAGATCTTCAAGGATAAATGAGGAGACTCTTAACCTTTCTTGACAGGCAGTCAAGGAGTTGTTGAATAGTATAAGTCAGATAGCTTTTCATTGAATGTTGTTAAATTGAGGTGCAAGAAATGTTACTACTACTAAAGAAATATTTATTATTGTTTCTTGACAAAACAACTACGATTCGACAAAAAAAAAATAAACAAACAAAAATACTGTCCACAAATAAGAACATAGGTAACAAAGCGAGATTATTGAAACTGAATATTAAATTCTGGAAAATCTCCTGAGAATATCGAGTTCAACAAAGAAAGAGCAGAATCAACGGATTATAGGATTATTTTTTAGACCTTCCTGCGGTCTTTGTTTTCGAAGACGCTGCATTCGATGATTTTTTAGCTGCTTTTGATGTCGAAGGAGCCGCCGGTTTTTTCTTGGCCTTAATTAGATTATCATTATCCAAAGTATTATCTTCCTCCTCAGATTCGACTACCGCTACTGTTTCGCCATCTTCTGCTCCTTCCAGTCCCTGCAAATCATCCCCTTCAAGAGCTTCTTGTTTCTTCTTTTTAACATTTGAAACAGCTGAATATGAATATGGCAGAATTTCCTTGTTGTAGGATCGTGTCAAAGCCGCTTTCACTCGTCCATCTACAGCGTCCATTGGACTCTTTTTACCCGGCCATTGAGTCAATTCAACCAGTGCATCTATGTCCTCTCTCAAAAGCCGGTATTCCTGAAGTACTTTCAAACTTTCTTCGACACCCTCGAGGCCGTGATCTTTCAACGGCCTGACAATGTTTGACAAAATAAATGGAGCATAATCCAATCGAATGGACAATCGCGACCCGGATGTTCGTAATCGGGTGTGATCATGAATTTCCTGAGCCAATCGACTGCGTTTGTTACTACGTGAATATTTCCCCAACCAACCGGGAAAATTGATCTGCCCTGTGAAATGTCCTTCCATGTATTCCCCTGGCAAGACTGAACTAAATACAGCTTGTACCGGCAAGAGGGTCCAGGCTGAGTTTGATCGAATACGTCGGTCCACCAAATCACCCAAACTCAGAGCATCAGCAGTCAATGCTACTTTTTTAAGGACATCCGATCTGTAAAGCAAAATGTCTTAACATTTACTAGAAAATTGTCAAAATTAAAGACAAACTTGGAGCCATGCGGCGAAACCATCAAATAGTTTTGTTGAACAAAGAGCGGAGCCATGCTGTAGTCGTGAAAGAATAAATCCGACTTATCTCCCAATGACATTGTTTTGTGTTCCTCGGCTGAGAAAACTTTTCGAACCACCTCCCATGGACCCTGAAATTACAATTTTTAAGTCAGGACTATAGTGAAATCTTTGCAAGTTTACCATTTTCAAGTCTTTTTGTGCAGTTTTTGTAGCTTTGGTTCCCAGATCGGTTTGGTCGCCAGAACCTAACAAACAAATATGATTCACTGTCTGTCTGATGTCGTTGTTTGTGGCCAAAATGATCTCATCGATTTTCTCCGGATTCAATTTGATTTTTTCCTTAAAGCAAATACTCCGTATGAATCCTTTGATTTGCTCCAAACGAGGTCTATTGAATCGCAGATCATAGCAATAATTCACGAGTGATCGCATTTTCTGGTGATTGCGATCATTACACATACAAATTACAGGAACATGGGAATCCTTTATGAGTGATATGAGCTCTTGAATACCGCCTCGATCTTCATTGCCTGCCATTCCATCGACTTCGTCCATTATGAGGACATGTTTCTTTGATACGACCTGAGTATTGCCGGTGAAATAGCCATGTAACGATTTATTTGACAATAACTCGGAAACTTCCTCTTTTAGGAGACGCTTGCTTCGAGTATCGGATGCATTAAACTCCACAATATCATAACCCAATTCCTGACAGACAAGAGTAGCAGTTGTTGTTTTACCCACACCCGGTGGTCCTGACAGTAAAGCTGCTTTGTAATAACTGCCATCGTCATTCTTCGCCCACGGATTAGGTTTTTGCAGTTTTTTGGTGCCACTCTGATTCGTGTGCCATTTCGTGAGCCAATTAAGGAGTTTCGTGCCATTACTTGCTGGGCCTTGTTGACCAATTATCTGCTTGACCGATGTGGGCTTGTATTTGTCGACCCATGCTATGTTGGTCTCCGAAACAACTTTGGGTTCTGGTTTGAATTCATCTTTAACAATTATTGGTTTTGGTTCTTCTTTGATTTTAATGGTTACCGGTGGATTCTCTTTTTTAATAGTAACACTCTCTACTGAGTCAGATTCTCTTTTGATATTGACTGGCTGTGATTCATCATGCTTTCGTTTGGTTGGGGATTTTTTGGATTTTGGTGATCCATTAGAAGTGGATTTATTTGACTTGACCTTTTCGCCAGATTTTTCTCGGATCAAATTGAAGAAATCATCGACAGACAGAAGGGGAATACCGAGCGTTTCAGCATCGGCAAGTTTTTTGGGTCCAGCTTCTTCGCCAGCGATGACGTAATTGAGGCGTTTACCTTCAAAGAATTGAATTGTGTTCAAGTTGTATTTACAAAATTTTATTCATACATACCAACAGTGGAAGAAACCTTGCCTCCAAGTTCTTTGATAATTGAAGTAGCTTCATCGCGTTCAATCGATTCCAGAACCCCAGTAACGACAAATGAGAGTCCCGCAAGACAATTAGGTTTCCCTTTTGGAACTTCCTTGCTGCCGGGATTAATAACCGACTGCCGGTTCTTCATTTTTTGATAGAGAACGGCCGCCATTCGTTTGCGCTCAAACCTTTCTTCATCCGAGAGAACACTTGAATCCAAATCGGCCTTCTTGCTCTCTTTGGATTTGACCCTGTCACTAGATGCAGAAGTAGAACAACTACCTTCGTCTTCATTCTTCTTGGAACGATTGAAATGCTTGCTGTGAACTGGCTTTTTCTCCGATTCGGGTATAACATCTTCTTCAACTTCATCTTTTATTTTTGTTGGTGTTCTTAGCCTAGAGGCTTTTTTCACGTCAATCGAGGAGTCACTTTGTTTGGATATCTTTTCATCAGAAGTTTTCTTTGACACATGTTCTGGTTCTTTCAATTCATCTATCATTTGAGACAGTGCGGATTTCTTTTGAGTTTTAGGTGTCTTTTGTTTAGGCTCCTCTTCCTTGTGTGGCGAAATGTGCTTTGCTCCATCTCGAGTCTTTCCGCTCTCAGATGAGCTTGATGCTTCATTATTGCTGTTTGATTTGGCAAGCCTCTTTGATTCACGAGCTGCTTGACCACCAAACAATGTATTGACATCAACTGGCTTAAGAGATTTCTGTGATTCTATTATTACAGACTTGATTGTAACTTTTTCGGGTGTTTTTACAAATTTAGCTTTCTTATGCGGTGTCGACTTTGAATTCTTTTTTGGACTTGCATCTTCATCGCTGGATATTACAAGGGCTTTACGTTTGACTGGAGGTTCAGTTTTTTTATTGGATATTTTAGTAAAAAACGTATCGATTCCTCGTTGCATTTTTCAGTGAAATTACAAAACTTGTTAAAATGAAAACCTAAAAAAACACAACGGACTTGCGTGTTCGCGCCTTTGTATATGGATTTACAATCCATATACAAAGGTTCGCGCCAAAGTCAAACTTCAAACAAAAAAAATGGTAAAGAGACAACACAAATTTTTGTGTAGAATTAAAGAGGATATCTCTCCAAAAATTTCACTGTCAATCCTTTTTGAAATTTTGAATTCTTATTTGGTTTATTTGCGTGCAAAAGCAAAGACGATTTAACTCATATTTTTGCAGTTTGTGGTTTAATTTTGGCTTGACTTTCTCAATTTGGTCCCGGAATTTGGACACGAAAATGGTCTCAATCGATAGATATAGATTATTTAAGCACAAATCTACTTTATTTTTTGTCCGCAAATAAATATTTCTATTAGAAATTAATGAAATAAAATTGCACTTTTTGCACAGAATTCACGATTAAATGTCATTTTTAGTACCGGCAGACTGCGTATGTTTATGGGATTTTTTCGGGTCGGGAATTTTTCTAAATATTTCCCTTTGAGGACATTTTGAACTCCGTTCGCCGTGCACTACAAAGTATAATGAAATTTGTTATTATTACTTATACTCATGTTAAAATGCATTTTCTCATGATAAAATAATAATTAAAAATTTCGCGCGAAATTTGTAATTATTATTTTATCATGAGAAAATGCATTTTAACATGAGTTTAAGTAATAGTTTAAAATTTCGCGCGAAATTTTAAACTATTACTTAAACTCATGTTAAAATGCATTTTCTCATGATAAAATAATAATTAAAAACTTCGCGCGAAGTTTTTAATTATTATTTTATCATGAGAAAATGCATTTTTACATGAGTTTAAGTAATAGTTCACAATTGTGCGCAAAATTTTAAACTACTACTTACTTAAACTCATCTTAAAATACATTTTCTCTTGATAAATTAATAATGTTAGGCCGTGTGCGAATTCAGTTAAAAATGGGTTAAAAATTGACGTTTGGTTAAATTTTGACACTTCGCATTATTTGACTAGCTGCTGAGCAGGTTAAAAAATGACAGTAGTGGTTAAAAATTCATCCATTTTTATTTTTTAACCACAATTCATCCAATTCGCACACGGCCTTAATTTATCACCCAAATTTTTTGCCATCAATTTAAATTCTAACATTGGGTAAAATATTACTCATCTGCCAGCACTAACATGTTTCAACCTGAAGTTGTTTCCTCACCATTTGACAGATAAATCAAAGAAAAAAAAAATTCTAACTTTCTAAATTTTTTTGTATTTTTTTATCTTTTCTCTTTAATAACTTCGAAACTATTTATCTTAAAAACATGAAAACAACATTTTTAGATTACTACTGAATACTAAAATATGTGCACCAAATTTCATTGCAATCGGCCTAACAGGTTCGAAGAAATCGCATAGTCCTTTTTTGTTGTTTTTTTTTTTTTGAATAACTTCAAAACCATTTGCCTTGAAAATATATCGTTATTTACATTATTAGTGCAATTTTTTTTGTTGTTCTGTAATCTATACGTATGGAACTATTTTTTGAAATGTTTTAGGAAATTCCAGGCCCACCCTTTTTGGTGATGAGGAGGGGGTAAAGTTTGGTTATTTGCATTTTCGGGCTTTTTTGTTGTGTTTTCTTGAATAATTTCAAAACTATTTGTCTTAAAAATATAAAAAAAATATGTTTGTCATCGCAGGCAATTAATGAATGTTTGTACTTAATTTGAAGTCAATAGGGTTACCACCTGTTCAAAAAAATGGTTTTAAAATTTAATGAAATTGGAAATTAGTATATTGAAAAATTTTGCATGTTACATAAATAACTGTGACTTCTTATCACTTTTCCGGTAATATTCATGTT
This sequence comes from Sphaerophoria taeniata, assembly GCA_943590905.1. Lineage (NCBI taxonomy): Eukaryota > Metazoa > Arthropoda > Insecta > Diptera > Syrphidae > Sphaerophoria > Sphaerophoria taeniata. Next base: position 50,418,827 of record OX016540.1, read on the forward strand.
ATAGATTTTATATCTCTTATGATGAATTAAGGAATTCTTTTTAATTTACTTCATATAAGTTTATTTGAAGATTTGATGTAAAGAGTAAGAGTGACAAAATGTGACTGAGTTACAAAAAAGAAAAAATGACATATGTATGTATGAAAAGAGAATGACATGTGTATGAAAATGGAATGACATTAGAATTATTAAAAATTTACAAAAGTGTTGCCAGATATAACAATCTCCCCGCTCGTTATCATTTAAGGTGAATATCTCAATGGACTTATTCGCATTCTTCCCGTGCGTCGAGGTAAACTGCAAATTGGAGATCTGGTCCTGGTAGAAGCTGGAGTTGATTGCTTGGATGGATGAATTAGAGTTGGAATGTCAGGTGGGTCTGCTTGAACATTAGTCTCAGATGGTGTGCTTTTAGCAACTGGACTTTCGGGGTATTGAATCCGTCTGTCTGATTTCTCATATGGGTCCGAAGCTGGGATTGATGAATTTTGTTCAGGTGATAAATATCCTCTTAGCTGGTCGATGTGCCTTTTATGACGAACTCCATTGCATTCGACTTCATAGTGAAGATCACCAAGTCTAGAGATGATCGTACCGGGTAACCATGCTGGGGATGTAGAACTGTATGAGCGAAACATTACTCGTTGATTTGCTTCGAACTGTCGAGGATGATGAATAACTTCTCGTTGTTGTTTTTCTAAAACTTTAAGTTTTAACTCCGGTCTTAAGCAGTCCAGACGGGTTCTTATTGTTCTGCCTAAGAAAAGAAGTGAAGGAGGTTGTCCCGTGGTCTGGTGTGGAGCTTTGTGAAATTGAAGCAAGAACTGGTTGATGCATTGTTGAAGATTGCTTGAGTTAGCACCAGAAAGAAGAAGGGACCTCTTGATGGTCTGGACATATCGTTCGGCTTGGCCATTAGTTGATGGATGGTACGGTGCCGTTCGTTTGTGATAAAGGACGCCTTGTGTTTTCAAAAACTGATGAAACGTGTCCGAACAAAACTGTGGGCCATTATCTGAAACGATAGTAATAGGTATTCCAAACATTGAAAAAATGTCTGCTAGTATTTTGCATGTGGCATCGGAAGTGGTTGACGAAGTAATCTTTACTTGAGTCCACTTGGAGTAGGAATCTACAACAATCAATAAGTATTTCCCTTGAACTGGGCCCGCGTAGTCAATGTGGACTCTCTCCCATGGAGAAGATGGATACTCCCAATGATGCACATTGTATTTGGGTGGCAATTTTGCATGTTTTAGGCATTCGGGGCATGATTTAGCTAGTCGTTCTATGTCCTGGTCAATCGAGGGCCAATAAATAAGTGATCTAGCTATTCCTTTCATCTTGGTTATTCCTATATGAGCGACATGAAGTTCTTGAAGGAGGAGCACACGAAATTTCTTTGGAATAACAAGCCTGTGCCCTAGTAAGATACAACCACAAGATTGTGTATAATTTAGCTCATTACCTGTGCAGCCAATTGATGATAAGTTACGTCCATCTTGTAATGCAGAAAGTATTGGAGAAAGTTCGAGATCTCTCTTTGTCTCTGAAGCAATGTCATCAGCGGTGACGGGCATTTGGCGTATTTGTTGCTGGATAAACTGATCGAAGTCATCTTTCTCTGTTAGTGAAAGAAGATTGACAGCATCCGAAGAATTTTCTTTGCTTACAGCGCGAGAGAGGTAGTCAGCATTTGAATTTTCACTTGAGGTCTTCAACTGTATTTCATAATTGAAATTAGCAAGAAAACTAGCGTAGTTGCAGCATCTTGATAGAGTGAATTTTGGCAATAAAGCGTTTGGTGCAAATATGTGAGACAGCGGTTTGTTATCCGTAATTATCGTGAATTTTCGGCCATATAGATATTGGAAGAATTTTTTGACACCCCAAACGATTGCGAGGGCCTCTCTGTCAACTTGTGGGTATGAACGCTCAGTTGAATTCATTGATTTGCTGGCATAAGCAATTGGGCGCTCGCTTCCATCCGCCATTCGGTGCGATAGAACTGCACCCAAGCCGACAGGGCTCGCATCGACAGCAAGTAATATTGGCAATTCCGGGTGATAAGGGATTAGGACACGATCGGACATGAGTTCTTCTTTTAACGCTTGAAAAGCTCTTTCTCCTTCAGGAGTCCACTGGAATTTTGGTTTCTTGAGCATTTCACGAAGAGGTGCGGCGATGAATGATAGATTTGGAATAAACGAATGGTAATAAGTTATTTTACCCAAAAAACTTTGAACTTCCTTCGGTGTTGCAGGCTTCGGAGCATCTCGTATTGCGATTACGTGCTTATTCAACTTGTGGATACCTGATCCGTCTATAAGATGACCCAGGAATTCCACTGACTGTAAGAGAAAGGCGCATTTAGATCGACGGAGTTTGAGACCAGATTGTTGAAATTTTACGAATGTAGCTTCTAAGGCTATCAACAGCTCATGAACAGATTCAGCATAAACCAAAAAATCATCGAAGAAATTTATTGTATTTGTAAGGCCTAGTGTGATTTCTTCCGTTCTTCGATGCCATATAGCAGGTATACTTGCAACGCCGTATTGGGCTCTGGTTGGCTGAATGAGACCGTGAGTAGGTGTATTAAGTGTCATTGCTTCGGAAAATTCTTCACTGCAAGGTAAACTCATGAATGCGTCTGTCACATCAAGCCGACAAAAGAATTTTGCACCGCGAACTTTGTTGAAGATGTCTTCCGCTTTTGGTATTGGATGTTCGTCGACGATAAGCTGTGGATTTAGAGTTGATTTATAGTCTCCAGTGATGCGAATCTTACCTTCTTTGACAACAACATGCGTTGGCGATGCCCATCGAGAAAAACTGACTTTTTTGTAGAAACCTGATTGTAATTTTTTATCTATTTCAGCAGCGTACGCATTTAGAAGTGAATAAGGAACAGGTCTTGCTCTCACAAAAACCGGTTCAGAATTTTGTTTGAAATGTATGTCAATGGGTGGTCCAACAATGGTACCTGCAGTTTCGGAAAATAAATCATCGTATTTAATTAGCAATCTGTCAATAGAACTTCTGTGCTCAGTTTGAATTTCGGGCAATGATGAAATTTTCTGGATTTTTAGGTACTGTTCAAAGTTTATTAAATCGACAAAATGAACTATCCATTCACGACCAAAAATGCTATCGGATGGAAAATCGGTAACATATAATGCAAGTAATTTTGTACGGCCTTGAAATGTGACATTAACGTCAGCGCGTCGACACTTAAATGTATTTTTTGTGAAACAAGAAAACATTCTGTCTGATGGTGTGAGCTGTTCCAATGGCAGTAAGGTTTTAAATGTGTCGATACTAACCATTGAACATGCTCCAGCAGTGTCTAGTTCCATTTTAAGTTTTTGATTGTTGATTTGTACGTCAATGAGAATTGGTGGAATTCTTTCACTTATCTTGTTGATAGAATCTTGTAAGAAATAGGTGCTGCTAATATCAGCTGAATTTACACTGTTTATAGTCTCTTTAGTTTCGTTTACTTTTTGGACTTTGTTTCGGCGGCATACAGAAGCGATGTGTCCTTTACCCTGGCATGAATGGCACACTGCATCTTTGAACTTGCAGTCTTGACGCCAGTGGTTTCCCCCGCAGCCGAAGCAATTATGTTTTGGCGTACCTCTGGTATTTTGATGATTTTCTTTCGTTTTCTTCGAGCGTGAACGACTTCCAGAAGATTTTTTGATACGCGGTCGAGACTCGTGCACGAATTGGTGTATGGATGAATTATTTATTGCTGAATTTTTTATTGAATTGGAAGCCAGCCTCGTGGCTTCAAGGGTTGTGGCAATCTTCACAGCATCAACGAATTTTTCGGGTTTTTTAGCGATTATAGCGTCACGAATGTCATCTCTTAGCACGCCGTGAATGAACTGCACTATTAAAGAATAATCGAGAAATGACGTGAATTCGCAGTGTCTTGCTCCGGCTCTATAAGACGTTCTTCGAAAGCGAGAATTGACTCGTCAGAATTTTGCAAAATACTTCGAAAACGTATGGCTTCGCTGAATTTATTTTTCGATTCAGTAAAGTGTGTACTTAGGATTTCGACAATCTTGTTGAACGAGAGCGTACTGACATCGTTGGGGTAAGATAGGTTAGACAGCGTGGTATTTAGGTTAGCTCCCATGTGGACACGAAGTTGTGCTGCTCTTGTTTCTTCCGGAATTTTGCATAGATCAAGTTGGAGCTTGAAACGATCTATGTATTCTGTAAATGATTCCCCAGAACTGAAGTTAAACTCTGGAAAAGAAAATTTAGAATTTTGAGAAATCGAATCACGTGTGCTGTTGGCTTGCATCGTGTATAGTTCGGCTACTAATTTGACTAGTTTTTGTATTTGTTCTTCAGCCATAATAGAATTTCTTTTCCTAAGAGTTGAATTTGACTTTAAATAGTTGAATTTTTTAGCTCGTCGCCAATTTTATATCTCTTATGATGAATTAAGGAATTCTTTTTAATTTACTTCATATAAGTTTATTTGAAGATTTGATGTAAAGAGTAAGAGTGACAAAATGTGACTGAGTTACAAAAAAGAAAAAATGACATATGTATGTATGAAAAGAGAATGACATGTGTATGAAAATGGAATGACATTAGAATTATTAAAAATTTACAAAAGTGTTGCCAGATATAACAATAGACCTATATTTCAGTTTTCTTAAAGAATTTTAGGTCCAGTAGTTTCGGAGATTAGGGGGGGGGGGAATGGCCTGTTTTTGACATTTTTGCCTATTTTTCCATATTTTCTTATATAACTACAAAACTATTTCTCTTAAAAATATAAAAAAAATATGATTATATTTCTATTTAACACGTTGATATATTGGCCAACTTTTAACTCAATCGGTATAACGGTTTTGGAGGAAATAAATTGTAAAGTTGAGTCAAAAATTAAAAATTTACTCCAAATATTGAGTCATATCTGTGTTATATGTAACAGTACAGTCTTCTTATTTGCTTTTTTGTAATCTACAGGTTAAGATCTATTCTCAGTATCTTTTTCATAATCTTAGGCCCAGTAGTTTCGGAGATCAGGGGGGAGAATGGTCATTTTTGTATTTTTTTATCTTTTCTCTTTAATAACTTCGAAACTATTTATCTTAAAAACATGAAAACAACATTTTTAGATTACTACTGAATACTAAAATATGTGTACCAAATTTCATTGGAATCGGCCTAACAGATTCGAAGAAATCGCTTGTGAAAGACGAATGAACAGAAAACGAAGTGATGTTATAAGGGTTTCGTTTACACTCTGTGTACGGAACCCTAAAAAGATCAAATCTGGCCTTATTCACATTATTGAGGCTCGTTCCATACATTTCGTTGGTAAATTTTTGTATCGTGTTCATTTTTTGTTCATTTGAAATATCTTCTTAAGAGCAGATTGTACGCTTTTATTTTTCCTTTACGTACAAACGCTGCTGTGTAATCACTTCCTGTAAAGGCATGAAAGCCTGGCAGAGCTCGGCAAAGTGAAGAACCTAATTTTTTTGCTAGTTCTGTACAATTTATGAATGCAATTTCATTGTTATTTCTGGTAGTCATCACGGTTGAAGACTTATTACAGATGAAACACTTCATTATGCAATATTAATCTAAAAATATTGAAATATTTAATTATTCAATACGTTTTCTATTTTTATATAAAACTTTTTTATTCACTTTCTTATTCAACTTTTGGAAAACTTCCAACACAACTTCTTGAATGATTAAAAACGAATGAAAATTTATGTATCATACCAAAATATTAATAATTGGAAAGTAAGATCACTTATACTAGATATTAATAAAGCAAGTGTTTTCAGCAAAGTATGAGATGTGGTAAATGTAGTCATAATGGTGACAAAGTTTGTGTGATAGATGGCTATAAACTTACATAGTTATTCAGGGTTCTCAATATACTCTCAATCTCAATCTCTCTGTTTTACTTGATGAAAATCATAAATGACATGCTAACATGTAGAATTTAAGTTTGTCCGCCACTGCTTCATTGTATTTTTATAATTATTAACATAAATAATATAATAATAAATGATAATTATCCATATCCATCGAAGAAAATAAAGACAAACCTATTTCAAAAGAAAGAAAATTAGAATTTTAGTTTTATGTTTTTTTATGTTTTGCGCCCTGTTTTTGAAAATGGCATTATCAGCCGCAGACCTGATGTCGTTTAGCCACCTCGGAGCTGCGATTTGACACACTATTATTTGTGGGGTGCCGTAAAAGATAAGTGTTATGCCGACAAGCCATAGCCAATTGACGCTTTAAAGGACAATATTCGTGAAGCCATTGGTGAAATACAGCTACACACAATCGATAATGTGCTTAAAAATTGGACCGATCGTGTAGGCTACTGCATGGCCAACCGAGGCAGCCATTTGAATGAAATGGGCTGGTCTGGGAAAGTTGCCCCTTAATTTTTGCTTTTTTCGTGTCCGTGGATAATGTAAAATTTCGTAATTATTTGCAATAATTTGTATGTGTCAAAAAGAAAACTGTAAAGGCCGTGTGCGAATTCAGTTAAAAATGGGTTAAAACTTGACGTTTGGTTAAATTTTGACACTTCGCATTATTTGACTAGCTGCTGAGCAGGTTAAAAAATGACAGTAGTGGTTAAAAATTCATCCATTTTTATTTTTTAACCACAATTCATCCAATTCGCACACGGCCAAAGATTTGAAAACATAACTTAATACTACGTTTACACCTACCCTAAATCCGTGATCTAGGAAAGAATATAGAACAAATCTCGACTTTTCTTGGATCTAGGGTAGGTTGCAACGTAGTATTGTACCAAATGTAGTATAGGTAATATCATTTTCTATTGGTCGTCCAGAAGCATTAGGAAGAGATCAGAAGTCTTTTGAAACCGTTCCATTGGACTGACTTTTACAGAATCGTCCGAAGAATGACACATACATCATAACCCGTTCTATTGGAGAAAGAAGAAAAAACGTCTAATGGAAAACGACAACTTGGGGTCTCCATTGAACATTTCCGAAGACAGAACTATCGGCCTGTCATCAGATAATCCAATAGAGACCAACAATCCAACATCCAGTCCATGATCCGGTCGTCGCAGTCTGGATTTTTCGAGCGGATCAAAATCCTGTCAGCAAATTTGACGTTTGTGTTGTATGTAGTGGTGTGCGTCCATTTTCCGCAGACTTTTAGATGTTCGAATTGCATTTCGTTTAAATTGTCGTCAAGTGCGGCCATATGTACCTACATATGTATTTGTGACAAATGTGATATGTGACAATTTGAGGTTGCTGATGTCAAGACATAATAATGCCCCTGGATTGCGGAAGAGAAGTTGTATTGGATTTTTACTGTTGTGGAGCCTCAGAAGTACGAGACGTAAAAACCCGTCATCTAGCAAAGAGATTACAAATTACCTTCTCTACATAACCATATTACTCACCTAGTGTAAACTTATCGTTAATATCTGCTTTCAAGAAAAAATATTTTCTTGCAGTTTGCATATTCAGCAAATTTGAAAACAGTTTTTTCTGACAGTTGGTAGTAATTCGCTGAATTAAATCTTGACAGTGCTCCTCTGCTCAGTGTTGTAGAAAAAGTGAAAAGTGAATAATTCTTCTGATAAACGTAGCTTTAAGAAAAAAAATTTGATTACTATTTTGTAAATTATTAATTGTGCCTCGTCTTTTTTTGTGTAACGTTTTTTAAAAGAATTTTATATATTAAGCAAAAAGGTAGAGAAATTTAATTGCTTTGCATGAAGTGAAGGAATTTAGTTATGTGGTGTTTTTCATGCGTCTCATCTGATACTAACTCAGGTATTTTTGTGTTGCTTGCCTTTAATTGTGTCTCATCATATTTCTATTATTATCCTGTCTCTTGTTCTATTACTCCAATTTAACTTTGCTTTCGGGCGGCGGCGGTGTCTTTATTTATTTGTTATAAATGTCTTGAAAGTAATATCCAAACAATTATTTTTCCCAATTTGAATGTGATAGAAACCAATGACGCAACGGGAGTGCAATCTATGAAAAATTAATAAATCTAACTTTCGCTCATTAAATTCATCTATCTGTTGTACAATAGAATATACTTCATTTAAAATTATGCCATTGGTTCATTAAGAGTAGAACCGAATCCTTTGTCTAGAATCTGAATTAGAGTTCGGAAACATTTCGTTGAAAAGAATATAGTGTAGCTGAAATGGAGAAGAGAACATAATGTCCATTGTGATATCCAAATTGTCGAGGGGTGTTTTGAAAAGTTAAGCTAGAAAACAGAATAGTAAAGCTAGAAATTGCAAATAAAATAAACATCCAATTCCATCGAATGGCCGCTGTTGCCAACATGCAAATATTATTTAAAAATATGTGGCAGCTGGCAGTTCGAAATTCAACTTATTCTGTCACAGTCTCACAGTCAGCCGTATGTTAGCTGCGCTGTAATTCAGCTCCGAATTAAATAAGGGTTGCCAATTAAAATTCTCAGACACTACTTTTAAGTTGGCAGAGTAATTTTAACAAAATACGTACATACATATGATTGTGTGTCCATTTGAGCCTAACTGCATTAACATTAGGCCCTTTCTTTTACTTTTTCGGCAGTTTTTGTAAAAACTGTCAAAAATGGAGGAGTGTGGATGAAAATTTTTGATTCTCCCAAAAAGTAAAAGAACACTAGAGCAGCCAAGTCAACAAAATTCAATGTACTTCTTATGTTTTGACAGAACTCACAAAAACTGTCACAAGAAATTTTTGTGGCTAAAATCGGGAGATAGGGGAAATATTTTTCTCCTTCAAAAGTGACAGAACTTACAAAAATCGGGAGTAAAAGAACGGAAAAGTGGGAGAATTTGGGAGTTTTTGGTAGTTTTCGGCAGTTTTAGGGAGTTAAAGAACAGAAAAGACGAACTTTTTTTTTTACTTTCTAACTTTTGGGGGTTTGATGAGGCTTTTGTTATCTGCTGTCATTAACATCAAATTAACTTTTCTTTTCATCCAAAGGGGGCAATTTATATCACGCTATTAAATCCATACATAGTTTTTGGTCATAATGACGTAGTTTATTTTTCAGAGCTTCTTCATTAACACATATACCTAACAAGAACACATACACCCAACAACAAATCAATCTAGTTACAAGAAGAGTAGCCATTTGTTCTATATTAGTTGGTATTGAGAAATGGCTATATCTTGTTAATACCTGGCAAATAAATACACAAAGATTAATGGCGTTTTTAATTGGCAATCTGGAATCTAAAAAGAAACATTCTGGTTTTAAAATCAGAAGGGAAATTCTCTTCTTTTCAGAATAAGAACTTTGCCCAATTGAACGCTTTCAGAATGTTTTTTTTTTTTTTAGTTCCAGATTGCCAATTAAAAACGCCATAAACTTATCAGAATGACACTCGTAGTGACAATCCGCGATTTATTTTGACGTTCTGTAACCGAGATAAATTGAACATAAATCCAATTGGAAAAAGTGTACTAGCCTCACAACAACAATAAGTGATGCTCCCGTAAATAATTTTGTCGATATTTCTGTTAATTTAATTTCATAATTTTGAGCGGGATTAAGAATTTATTTTTAGAGATTAAAATTGTAGCGACAAAATTTGTTTTTATTTTCCCGATCTGCATACTAGGCTTTAGGCTAATTGCACACACACCGATTTTGAACGGCCAGTTTAAAATCGGCCGACATTTTAGCGGTAGCAGGGTGCTAGCAAACACTGGATTTTTACCGGTCTAACAATCATTTGCTTTGATGTCGTGATCGTGTCACGAGGTTATTGTTTACTAATAATGAAATAATGAATCCTAAAGCAGTTGTTGCTATGTGGTTATTGCATCGCTGTATTAAGGGCATATCCCTGGTAAGATTTCTGTCTTTTAATTTATCCTGCCTCCACTAATGAAATAAGGACATACTTGTCAATTAAATCACCCATTGAACTTTAATTAAAACGCACAGCCAAAACTAGTTTTAAACGTAGTATTTTCCTACAATTTCTTACGAGAGCAGTCAAATGGAATGGTCGGCAAAAAATCGGTGCGTGTGCATGCGTGTATTTTGTTACGTACGCCACTACTTCCCGATACTGCCGACGATACAGTTGCAGTGGACAGCTGCCCGATCAGCGGTGTACCAGGTCCCGTTCCCACATGTGGCTCACAACCGGAATTTGGAGGAGCGGTATAAAATCGGCCGTCCAAAATCGATGTGTCATTTCAAAAATAGGTTTTGTTTGATGTCATGACTCATGAAACCATACAAGTAGAATCATACAAGGTTTGTTTTACAAAATTAGAGTATCTGAACCTGAACCACGAAAAAGGAAATGTAGAGGCGGGCGAAAATATTAAAACATTATTTTGTATCTTAAATGACGTTTGTCAAGGCACGGACACGTTTACTCTGTTCTCTGATCCTACTGACTTGGATATTCCTCATCAGCATATTAGGTCCGTTCTTTTACTTTTTCGGGAGTTTTTGTGAAAACTGTCAAATTTCAAGGAATGGGGATAAAATCTTGTGTTTTTCCTAAATAGTAAAAAAACACTTCACAGCAAAAATCTCCTTCAAAAGTGAGAAAACTTACAAAAATCTTGAGTAAAAGAACAAAAAAATGTATGGGAATTAAAGAGTTTTGGGGAGTAAAAGAACAGACCTATTAACTAGTTATTATGACATGCATAACTCTTAGGCTAAAAACACACCGAAGCGGACAGACGAACTTTTTGTCTTTCGACAAAATGTCGCGGACACAAGTCCATTGCTCTTACGAGGCAACACACACCGAACAAGACACGACACGACAAAAAGTTGTGTCCGTCCGTCGGTTGCAGTAAATACATGGGGTTGTATAGGAGCAAACCACACCAAAGAAGACAAAATGTCCCGGACAAAATGTCGAAGGCTGAAAGTACACACCGTCTTATGAAGAACCACACACCAAAGCGAACAAGACAAACAAACAGATTTCGACAAACGGACATGTCGGTTGCTCATAGTTGGATTTGTATTTTATTGCGATATTTCTTGTTGTATTTTGTTCAATTTGGTATGGATGTTGTTGTAATGGTAAAAAGAATTAAGAACAAGAAGAATTAAGAAAAACGTAGAGATTTCTTTTGTGTGGATGTTTGTGTGGATGTTTTCTTTGTTTGTCCGCTGGCAAAACACACCGAGTGCGACAACGACAAAATGTTTTGTCCGTGTCGTCCTCGGTGTGGGGTGGATTACGACACGACATTTTGTCTTGCGACAAGCGAACGTTTTGTCCGCTTCGGTTTGTGGTTGGCCTTACATTTTGTTAATCTAATTTTTCGCCGACTCAAAGACACTGCTTTTCCGTTCATAGATAGTGTACAAGAAAAACTATTAAAAAAATAAAAGTAAAGTTGACAACTAGCAGTCCATTACGACAACGCGTAATTAATCAAATAAGAATGGAACTCCCATCATCGTATTAATTTAACTGAAATTTTTGCTTCAATTCCGTTTCTCTTAACAATGCATTTAAGTCATTGACCTGCCGCCAAAATACAGGTCGTGTACGAATTGCGTTAAAAATCGTGTTAAAACTTGACGTTTGGTTAAATTTTGACACTTCGTGTTGAATAAAATGTGTTAAAATTACACTAGCTGCGGAGTTGTGGTTAAATTTAACCAGTATTTTTAACGCAATGCCCCCAATTCGCACACGGCCTTAAGGCCAATACGCAGATCCCGCCTAAATAAATCTTATCTCTACTTTTAAAAATAAAAATAAAAAGAACGGCTTCGTTGCTAGGTCTCGAGATGGCGCTACAATCTATTGCCAGCTTGCCTATACTACTCAAGAATATACAAAGCCGAAAGAAACCCAAATGTCATAATTTAGCTGCAAAAAATGTACTATACATATAGCCTAGTACATACTTGTGAAGATAGTCGTGATCCATACAAATTTTTAATTTTTGCTCCACTTGTGAATGTTATTGTGAACATACGTGGAGAAAAAAGTGGAGAGTTTTACTTCACGAGCATTTCCCGAACGAAATAATTGTGAACTAAGCTTAGTCAATCGTCAATGATGAAGCTTTTGACAAACAAATTGAATTGTAATTTAAATTTAAATTCAAATATTTTAAAACGTCAACCGTTCACAAGAAGTCTGTACTGTACTAGTGATAATATTGTCAAAATTTCATGTTATCCACATGAAACGTTGTGAAGCTTGTTCACTTCAAAGGAAGTATATACTATGTCAAGTCTGTACTAGGCTTTAGCGTGCTAAATTGATTGGAGACTGGTTTGTACAGTACTAGCAGAAAGTTTGAATTTAGCTCGTGAACTGCGTACCACCAAGCTAAAATTTATCATTTGTATGGAAGATAAATTTTAGCGCGATCTGCGTACCGGCCTTTAAGCCTAGTACACAGATCGGGAAAAAACAAATTTTATCTCTACAATTTTTATCTCTACAAATGAATTCTTAATCCCGCGCAAAATTTTGAAGTTGGAGAAATTAGGAAAAATGTCTATTTGTCGTTTTTAATTGGCAATATGGAACCTTAAAAAAAAACATTTGGGTTTTAAAATCAGAAAGGAATTCTCTTCTTTTCAGAATCAGAACCCAATAAATAGCCTCCATACTGCTACGCGATTTGTTGCCAACATTCCATACAGTTGGACGCTCTTATACTTATTTGCATAAATATGTTTTTGTTGCGAATTGAATAGAATTTGTTTTTTTTTTTTTATGTGATTTTGAAATTTATTAATTACGTCTTCTCTTGCAAATATTCTATTAAATAGCCCATCTTAGTTTTGTAATTGTAATGCTTCGAACATTATTCGTCCAGACAAAAGTAAGTGGAGACTTTTTCCTTACAGCGGTTCCAAATATTAAAATTTGTGCGTGAGCTGCGTACCGCTTGGAAAAATATTGAGGACAAAATTTGTCCAAAGAAAAATTTTGTATGAGAAATAAATTTTTTCCCGATCTGCGTACTAGGCTTTACCTACAAAATTGTTGATAAAATTTACAATGTTCCTCTTACATTTTCGTACTTAAACCGAAAAATATAAATGGCAACACTCGCTAGTACGTAATTCGTTCGAATTCAGCACATTTTTCTATGTCGTCGAAGTTGTAGTCGATGTCGCCATTTTAATTGTATCTCGCTCTTGTTCTTGTCGTCAAAAATTTAAAGGCGTTGTTCTTCCCGTCGAATTAAATAATTTTTTCTTCTCCAATCGGGAAAAATAATACTTTAAATCAATCATTATTTTCACTGAAACATCAATATAAGATATTAAAAAAGTAATTATAAACATTTTGTGCCATTATATTTTGTGTATTTTTATACCAAAGAAAGAAGAAAGAAATTTATTTTTCAACTACTGCTGCTGCTGCTGCACATATTCATCAAATACATACATACATTTTTTTTTATTATTCTATTCGTCTTTTTCTCTGCGAGAATCAGAATTTTTATTCAAAAGAAAGATTAGACGTGCTATAAGAAACTGTCCCATTTTAATTAATAATTTATTTCTTCTATTAATTTATTGAAATTTCTAAAAACTACTTGCTTTAGAGTGATCTAATATTTAAACTCGAATTTCTTTCCACGAAAAAAAAAATAACTATCTAAAAAAAACAGAACCAATGGCGACAATCCGCAAGAAGTTAGTTATCGTTGGCGACGGTGCTTGTGGTAAAACATGCCTTCTCATAGTCTTCAGTAAGGATCAATTTCCAGAGGTCTATGTCCCAACAGTCTTCGAGAACTATGTCGCAGATATCGAAGTCGATGGCAAACAGGTATGTACAGATAATAGAATAACCACCTTACATTATTTTTCTTGTTATGCTTTGCGGCGGCTCTCCTACCCTTGCATTTAATTTGTAACTAAGCGAGATGTGTTTCTCGGCGGCGAAATATCTTGCCTACGTCTTGGAAGCAACAGATAGCCTTCCGATTCTGATTAGCTTTACAGAGTAAGCTCCTTGATATGCTTTTTGAAGCTTGCATTATGAAAAGCAAAGCAAGAATTATAGCTCTACAAGGAAATGACTCATAATTACTTAAGGAATTTTCAACGGAACCAAATCATCAGCAGAAAGCCAGCAGCTACATTTTTCTTTTTATTTGATTTGCTTCAATCTAGTCTTGTAGATGTGTGATAATGGAACGTGCCAGAGTGTGTGCGCGTGTGAGTGTATTCTTTACGGGGCGGCTGTGCATGTGTGTGGGAATGAGATTCGACATTCAACAAGCCTGTTGTACTTGAAGATTGTGCTTTTTTTTTTTTTATGATTATTTTATTGCCGATTCCTTAAAATAAGCAAAATCGTTCGCACATCAAAGATGCAATGTACCTATTATTGGAACCAATTTGAACCCTAATAAGATGATGCACTGAGAAATTTGCGAGTTATTTCTATGCTCTGGCTCCGAGCTCTGCTCCGACTACTGGAGTGTGGGGCAAAGGGTGGATGGGGCGAAAAAGAAAACAGGTACTTATATTTGTTGAATGCGGCGCGTCATAGGGCGCCTGCTTTGCTTAGCCTTGATAAGGGAATCTGACATCTCAGTGTTTTTTTTTAAATTGAATATTTTCCGTTCCTTGTCTCTGATTCACTTGAATACATCTCTCTTGATGGAATGATGAATTCAGCCGTTTTTACAACTCACGATGATGTAATTGTTGTTCTATGGCAAATTTTCAACTTTGTAGTGTTTATATCTATACCTACCCTAGGTACCTACATTTCGTCGCCCGAGAAAATTATTGTCGTATGTAGCATTTCGTAATGTTTGGGAAATCGCAATCAAAGTTTAAAAAATCATATCTTTGAAACGGCTAAGTAGAATTGTTTGAAATTTGAACCATTTGTTCAGAACGAATTATATTTTATTTTTAAAGCAAAATAAAAAGTATGCATCCACTATAACGACAATTAAAGCCAATTTAGTAAAATATCATTTTGTCGTATGTTACATTTTTACTAAAAACGTTTGCCTTTCATACACATACGACAAAAAATATGCACATTCGACAAACATTTACCCAAGTAATAAAGTTTCATCACGTAATAAAACCGACAAAAAAAAACAATTTTAATGGGTTTGAAACAGAAAACTAAAATAAAACCAAAAATTTTTTGAACATGAAACATAAACTCCACTTTTATTTTCTTGTAAACGAATAAACTTAACAAAACATTAACAAAACAAAAACAAAATATGAACTTATTAAATAAATCACAAATTCATTAAAAAAAAGAAAAAATAATAATCTTCACAAAAAATTAAGAAATAAATAAATTCTTACTCTTAAAATGATATTAATAAAAATTAGGATAAAATACATAGAAAAACTTAAGACGGTGCTTATAACTTAAAAATTGCTCGATAATAAGCTTTGTCTTCATCAGGAAGATATGGAATCATACTTTGAATGTCTGCTTTCTTTTTTATATCAATTGCTTTCGCTGAAGCGCTTCGCAGTTCTTTTCGCCAAATGAGATCATTATTTACAATATTTTGAGCAGATTTTTTACCTTTTGGTCTTTTTATTAAACTATTATAAGTATAAAAAGTTTCATTAAAAGAAAATTTGCACCCAAGCTTAAATAAATTATTTTTACTGTAAAACAAACTTTTTACTTTAAAATATTTAATGGTTTGGAATGATAAGTTACTTGCTTTTAAAGCAAAGTTTTTAAAATCTGATCCGTTCATTTGCAACAACTTCAATGTGACGTTGGGATAATTCATATTTTTTAGTATTCTTATAAATGAAATTTGACCAGGAATCTCGACATTTCTTAAATGCTTTTCGATCACGCTATGTACGGAATCGACATCTTGCAAGCACGAATGACCCGGCTCACAATATTTTTGCACAATTTCTTCAATTCCTGGGTGGTCATGCAGAAATTGTAGTATTGCCGTCGAATTTAAGCTATTTCTATTTTGCGGTACGCAAGAATCGCTCCATAGCGTTAAAATCTTGAGGCTAGGATGATCAGCCATTACTTTTGACAAAATTTTAAATAACGCACTGGCTATATCGTTGCCAGAACGCCCACTTAATGTTTCATTCCAAATAGCACAATATGTAACTTTTTGGCAGCCAGGGACAATAAGAGTTCCCGTCAGATTATATACGCACAACTTTCTTTTATAAAAAAAGTTAGACGTATACATTTTTGGGAGTGTAAATACATTCTCCAAATCGTAGAATAAAACAGCAGAGTTTGGGTCGATATTCTGCAGGTCTTTTTCACGCTCGGCCCTTGTTAATCTTTTTTCATTCAAATGGTTTTCCATACTTTGTTTTTCTTCTTCTGTGGCATTATTTCTATTTGCACTAAAAAGTGAGCATTTATCGCATAGATCCTTTTTGGGTCTATGGAAAGACAGGTTAAAGCATGTATTAAATACATTTCGATAAATATATATAGTAACTGGATCATTTACAGTTGTTTTATAGAGGTCATACATTTTTTGCAAGCTTAAATGTGCCTCTAGATATTGCCTAGAAGTTGTCGATCGACAATAGTGAGAATCAGTAACAGCAAAACTGGATATATGCTCTTTCACAGCATTAATGCGACTTTCTTCAGTTGCCTTTTTTCCTCTTTTGGAAATATGGGTTTTAGATTCGGCGCTATTTACATCATAATATTTAGCAAAGAAATAATAAACAGTTCGTTCTGATATATCCAATGTGTTCAAAAAGTATTTTTTGCAAACTTGTAAAACTCTGCCTTCAACTTGAAAAAAAAATGAAAACTTGCCTTTTTTCTAGGAATTTCATCTTTGTTCTTGGCCCTTCTTCTTTTGACATCTGTTTTTTTTATGAAGTTACCATAAAATATTTTTTTTTCATCCGAAGTCAAACTCCAAAATTTTGAATGAATGTCGCACCTGTGTACATGTGAAATATTTTGTGTGCATCCATAAAAACACGTGGCAGGACATGTTGGTTTCAAAGTTCTTCCTTCTTTTTGAACACCTTTGTTGCTTGTAAATGGCAGACCTTGTTCACGGAGTTTTTTTCTTACATTTTGTTTCCAGAGCGACGGGTTGCGTTTGCGTTTCCTTGTCGGTGTTTGTGAATCGCTGCAAGCTGTTAAATAAAGGTTATTGTTTCAATAATGTATGTTAACTTTGATTTAGACTCTAAATATAATTACAAGATGAACTGTAGTCAGATGGTAAACTTCGTTGTGCCATTAGATTGGAATGAGAAGTTGGAGTTTCAATGATATTTCCTGCATTCTCATAGAACGATCTGAGGGCAGAGTGCTCATTTTTATTCGGAGAATAGGTTGGATCAATATCTTCGTCATCATTTGAAAAGTCGACGGTTGAAATCGTATCATTTAAAATTTCATCACTCATTCTATTGAAGTTAAAAAAAAAATTAAATTAGATATTTTATTTGAGTTTTAAGTCACAATACTTACGCAATAAGTTCTGCTGGTAACTCCGGCGGAGATGACTCACCCGAACAGAACGACATCCTGAATTCGACTGAATTTTCTCTGTTATGTACGCGTCCTCTGCATATCCTCATAGCACATACGACAATGATTTACCGTAACTTGAGTAAGAAATTGTCGTATGTGCAGGATTTTTAGCACATACGACAATAATTTACTGAAAGATCAAAAACCGAGTTTTACAATAGAAAAAATGTCGTATGTGCAAAAATTAAACACATACGACAAAATAAATACCCAAACGCATTCGACCTTGCACATACGACAAAATTAACACTAATTATCTCTGTAACTAAGAAAGATATTAAAACGCGGATAACTGCATTTGAAAGATTATTTTTTGTTTGTCAAAACTGCATCAAAACCTGAAAATCGCATTTTTTCACATACGACAATAATTTTCTCAGGCGACGATTTATAAATGGTTTGTAGGTTGGTATGCTTCTTTTCTTCACGTGAGACATATGAGTAAATCTTTTCTTCGACTTCCAATTGATATCATGGTTTTCATGCAGACAAGAGTTACTACCTATTGATATTTTTGGTTTGCTTAGAAGTGGTTTTGTGGGTTTTGTCGGACGAAGAACTTTTACATGTTTCTAGTTTATTTGTTTTATTTTTGTTTTCACCACAGTTAGTTTTTGTTGTGTTCTTATCAGCTTTTTAAACTTGAGAATCCCCCGTGAATCAATAATGTCACGCTTTGTTTTTTAATGGAAGTTTTAAGGTTTTTACCTTCTTTATTTTAAGGATTTTATTAGGTCTATTTGAATAAACGTGTCCCTTGGTGCCAGGGATGTATTAATGCATCGGACTTTGAGTAATTCAAAGCCAGGTTTTATTAGCAATTATGGAAAACGGTGACTTTTGCGATTGCTTCTTCGTATTCGGATATTCGGAATCTATGCCCATCATCAAAGTATGCTTCTTGGAACCAGCTTCAGCATTTGTAATGATGCATTAGCTGCACTCATTATAAATTCCAAAATATTACCATTGATAATACCAACAACATATATGATTCACATCTACTACAAACACAGAATCTATTAGAAAGAGATTTGTATGAATATTACAATTACAACTCAATTTAATAAAGTTCACAACCAGTTTCTATAGGAAATGGACATAAGGGAGCGAATCGTCGACGATAAACCAGGTTGAGAAATCGTAACACTCCATGCCTCCTTAAATACGGAAACCGATCAGTCGCTCAAAGTAAAGTATACTCCCGGAAAACTTGTTGAAACGCCGGTAAATCGCCCTTGAAAATCGATGGTTGAGAGCCAGAGAAAGCTCCGTTGATACCCAATGGAAGCCTATTTGAGAACCGCTTCGTTGATATACTAGGGAAAGCTGTAATGGGGCCGAAATAAGGTTAGCTGGTTTTACTATAGTTGGCCATGGATCCCCTGAGGAAAGTATCAATACCCTACTGCTACTGTATAGATTCCAAAAGAGATGCCTACATATGGCAGAGAAATAGACAAGGAGAATATTGGGCAGACTTCAAATCTGGCATAGCTGTACAAGCAGAAAAAAGAAACGAGCTGCAATTTTCATAAAAAATAAATAAATTGTGTGGCGCTAAAGCTCTTGAAGAGCCAAGGCCTTGGCTTACTCTCATCAAACATTCTATTGGTGCGTGTGAAGAATTGAGGGGAGATACAATTTAACGCCGATTCCGGACGGCGGCAAAGTTGAGAAGCACTTTTTCATGACAGATTGATACTCTTGGAAGTTTTGTCAGTTCTTCGCAAGAGGCAGTGCCCGTGAAAAATGACGATGGGGACGAGTAGCACTCGAACCCACGACGTTCTGCTTGGCAGCCAACGCTCCTAACCACTAAGCCACGGACACTACAATAACAATTTTCAGAACAATGGAAAAAGAAAGGTTAATAGGATTCTGCAACGTAACAAGTTTCATGAAAAGCAGAAATTGTAGCGGGACCGTATACAGAATAACCTTATGAAAGCAATATGCGCCACTTCATTTAGTTCGGAAGAGGTCCTAATCAGAATGAAGACGGAGAATTTTTCGATCTTTTAACAGAGTGAGATAGGCAGAAGTAATGGCCATAGAGGCACTATCCTGGCTCAAGGAAAACGTTATATCTTGCAAGGATATACAACGTATCTTCTCGGACAGCTAAGCCGCTCTCATATATCTCGCGTATGTCTCCACAAACTCTAATAGTCCACGACTGTCGATCATCTCTGAATGAGATGACGGAACAGTTGACATTCACCTCATTTGGGTGCCGGGCCACAGAGACATTCCGAGAAATTGCAAAGCCGATGAGCTCGCAAAAAACGGAACACTTCTGCCCACTGTTATACAAAGTCAACAGGAACACCACTTGCTACATCTAATATCTTCTCAAACAATATGCTCTAGAATCAACAAATGCAAGATGGTCACAGGGTACCACCTGCCTAGCAACCAAACAAATATGGCCAAGTATAGACCTGAAGCGGTCAAAAGGCTTGGTTTCCCTGAGCAGACAAAATATAAGCTCCACAATTGGAGTCACAAAAAGACACTGCCTCATAGGTAGGCATGCTTTGAGCCTAGGGGTCTACACAAATGATTTCTGTACAAGCTGCTTGGACGAGGAGGAAGAGGAAACAGTCCAACACCTACAATGTACATGTCCGACACTCTCCAAGAGAAGGAATAACTATCTCGGTAATCCTTTCTTCGATAATACCAGTGAACTGGCAACGATCGACGCAAGATGTCTCTCTAACTTCATTAAAAGAACAAAATGGTTTGTTTAAGTTCATTACTCTCCTATGAGTAACTTCTCTAGTGGTATCACAATAGACCATTGAGGTCTAATTGAGTCAATAATATATAGACACCCACTCCAACCGAACCTAACCTAACCTAACAGAAGTAAGATCCAACAAAAGATGAAATACAGACCGCAGTCAAAGCTTCAGATCAACAAAACATCGCTTGATATTTAGTCTGTCTGGGTCATTAGAGAACACCTGAAGAAAAGCTTGAAGCATCACATGAACACTACATATTTAGTATCTATTCTGATGACTGAAATCAAAATTGGGATCAGGGCTATAGTCAATTTTGGACAGGAAAGGAAGGAACTAATTCTCGATAAAGCAGACGGCATGACGCGACGATTGTTTGCGCTCATAGGTTCATATACTTGATCAAACGAAAAGAAATTGTGCATCGCGGCTATTCTCTTAAACAAACATTTCCTCATCACCTTAAAAGTTCCCAATACTTCGTAGTCGTCGTCTCAAGGCAAAAACCCAATAAAGACGACATTCAGTATGCTTAGAGCTCTCTTCGGCATTATCTGATAGTGTGACAAAAAAATTTCATAAGTGTGTCTTTTTACAACCATGACAGCCACTTTAACCTAATGTCGTTTTCCATTGGTCGTCCAGAAGCATTCGGAAGAGTCCAGAAGTCTTCTGAAACCATTCCATTGGACTGACTCTGACAGACGGAATGCTTCTGAGAAGAGCAGAAGAATGACACATACATCATAACCCGTTCCATTGGAGGTAGAAGAAGAAACGTCAAAAAAAAGTCCAATGGAAAACGACATAACCTCACCTAACCTATCAGCATGACAAAAACCTAGCTGCGATATTAAGTAAACTATCGTACGAACTATGAATTCACGTGTTAAAAAGTTAAAAGTTAAAGCTGCAACTGTAAAAAGCTGCAACTGTAAAAAGATGCAACTGTAAAAAGCTGCAAATGTTCGTTTATAGACGTTTTCGCAATATCCTTAGGATTGTCTGGCCGAAGCGAAATTTGTATTTTTGCAAGACCAAATGTCCACAAACTATAAACTCTATCATGAGAAGGATTAGGTACAAACACATTTGTGTGGCTAGTTGCCTCTGTCTATCGTTGCCTTATTAATAATGCAAACCTTTAATGCTTTTGTTTTTCAACATTTGATTACTTTTTATTCAAAAAAACATGAAACGGTTAATTTGGAAGAATTAAGAAAAGATCTCATGTGGATGTAAATTTTGAGGTCTTTAGTCGAAGTTATAGACGAAGTGTCCTTGGCTAGTGGTTAGGTGCGTTGCCTGTTAAGCAGAACGTTCGAGTCCTAGTCGTGTCCATAGTTTTTATTTCATCTTTCACGGGCACTGCCTTTTGCGAAGAACTGACAAAACTTGCAAGAGTATCAATCTGTCATGAAAAAGTGCTTCTCAACCTTGCCGTTCGGAATCAGCGTTAAATTGTAGGTCCTTCTTCACACGCACCCAGAGAATTGTTGATGAGAGTAAGCCACTTAGGCCTTGGCTCTTTAAGAGCTGTCGCGCCACTCTATCTATCTGAGTCGAAGTTAATGCCAAGCATTTCTCAAAGTGTGTGCTTTTAGAGCTAACCGTGCGTTCCGATAGACTTGCACTACTGAAGGCAATGATCCGTTTCATGTTCCCATATTCGAAAAATGTATCAGCAACATATCTCGCTTACAATACACATCTTCCAAACAATTCAAAGCCTGCAATAAATATACCCATTTTGTTTAAATTTTAACTGCTAACAATGATACAAAACTTGGTTTTAAATTTAAGGTTGAGCTGGCTCTGTGGGATACAGCTGGTCAAGAAGACTACGATCGACTCAGGCCCCTGAGTTATCCAGATACAGATGTTATTTTAATGTGTTTTTCAGTCGACTCACCCGACTCTTTAGAAAATATTCCAGAAAAATGGACACCCGAAGTAAGTTTTGATGCAAAATTAAATGAAATTAATTTTTTTCCTATTAAAGTCTAATTTTCTTTAGTTTTATTTATTAAAGTCCAAGTTTTATTTTAAAAATGGTTCTTGCTGGCTCAAAAGAAAGAAAAAGACTGATTTATATTTCGAAAAAAAAAGAAAGAACTCTCTGTCGCAAACGTCAAACAGCATCGATGACGTTTTATTCTTCGAAAATGAGTCGATGATGTTTGACGTTTCGAACATTGAGGGGTAGTTTACATTAGAACAACAAAAAAAATTATAATATTCTGAAACATTTAAATGCTTACAGGTAAAACATTTTTGTCCAAATGTCCCAATTATCTTAGTGGGAAACAAGAAAGATCTTCGAAATGACCCCAACACAATTAGAGTAAGTTAAATGTTTCAATATTTAAAACGATGTTTAATCATTTTTTTTGTTTTGTAAAAAAGGATTTAGCTAAAATGAAGCAAGAACCTGTTAAGCCACAAGAAGGCCGTGCCATGGCCGAAAAAATTAGTGCTTTTGCTTATTTGGAATGTTCCGCCAAGTCAAAGGAAGGTGTACGAGATGTTTTCGAAACGGCTACCAGAGCTGCCCTACAAGTCAAAAAGAAGAAGAAGACCAAATGTCTTTTGCTCTAAGAGAGCAACTACGACATCAAATTGTGTGGATTTGATCGATGTTTCATCTTTTTATTATTATTTTATTTTATTTTACAATTTTTGAAAAAATTATATATATTATATTTAAAGTAAAAAAATACAAAAAAACAAAAACAAAAAACAAAAAAATCAAATCAAAAACAACAAACAAACCAGCAGCAACAGTAACAACTACAACAGCAACAACAAGATAAATGTAAATCAAACGAGAAACAATTCGTACAGAGAAAAAGAGAAAGAAAGTTACACAAACAAAAATGAAACACTGAATAACGTTTATTTAACATCTACTATTACAATTTTATGGGAGAGCAAAGCAGCAACAAAAACAGCAGCAAACAAAAAAGTATTTTATTTATTTTTAAATTGATTCGGGTGGAAGAAGGAGGAAGCAACAACAACAGAGATAAATCGCGGCAGATCAGATCAAGCAACCGATGGAATTTTAGGATTAAAAGGTTGGCATTTTTTTTTTATTTTTAAAATAAAATACAATTTAAAATACTGCGCAAAAAAAAAACATAAAAATATCTATTTTATTATTGATATTAGAAGGAAAAAGTAATAAACATATTCACAATGCCCAACGCATTTACCCTTGATGTAGATAGATTTTAAGGTTTTGCTTTCCTTTTGTGCATTTTTTATTTTTGTTTCTTGTTTATTAAATTTGCTGTTTTTAATTCGAAGCAAAATATTATTGTTTTGTGTTTTTATTTCTGTTTGTTTTTGGTTTCTTACTTAACTGATGTTGTTTCAGCTCATTAAGCTTTGATTTTTAAATTTTCGTTTGCTATTTGCTAATATTGAAATAGTTACAGCTTCAATTCGAGCTTATTCACAAGTATTTACAAAATTCCACACAGATAAGTGCGTATAAGTCTGACAACGAAGCTCAGTCTATCGGCCCAATCGAGGTATCTAATCAGTTTCTAGTAGAGAGGGCTGAGACAAGGCTGCTGCCTAAGCGCTCTATTCTTTGCTTTGTGTATTGATGACATAGAAGAAGCTCTACGAGGGGGAGCTCGAGTTTCACCAGACCTTCTAATAAAAGTACTAATGTTCGCAGACGATAACGTTATCCTTGTAGAGTCAGCTGAAAGTCTCCAATTAATGATAAATCGACTGTTTGATTACTGCAATAAATGGAGACTTCAAGTGAATCTAGACAAGTCAAAAATTATTATTAATATTATGGGAATTTTGTAGTGACCTCTCCAAATCGTATATATATGAGAGGTCACTACAAAATTCCCATAATATTGTACTAACGGAAGGCACGCCGTGAACATCTGAACCATGGAATCTTATAATAACATCAAAATCAAATATGGTATTGACCTGGAGCCTGCTCAAAAGTGTTTCATAAAAAATATTATTTTTATCAACTAAGCTATTGAAACACTTTGGGCGAATCGGTGTGGTTTAAGCTTTAACCCACACAAAACCGATTTAGTCCTATTCACTAGGAAATATAAAATTCCGCACATCGACCCTCCTTCTATAAACGGTATCCAGTTAAAGTTTTCAGAGGAAACAAAATATTTGGGTCTTATTTTAAACAGAAAACTTAATTGGAAGAGCAATATACACGAAAGAATAAGAAAAATCTACGGTAGCTCTTTTCACCTGCAAGAAAGCCATTGGCAGTAAATGGGGTCTACAACCCAGAATCACTCACTGGCTATATACATCGGTAATCAGACCGATTCTTCTTTATGGTGTGACAGTATGGTTGACTGCCTTGGATGTAAAAATGAACTGCGATAAACTTTGTAAAGTGCAACGTTCAGCATGCCTAAGTATAAGCGGATCACTTCGTACGACCCCATCTGCGGCACTAGACACCCTACTCTATCAACATTTCTGGATATAATCAGCAAACAAATAGCTGCTAGTTCTGCTATTCGCCTGAATGCCTCTTCACAGTGGACTAACAATAACATTGGCCATTCTGTTATTCTTAATTATCTAGAATCAATTCCAAAGCACACAGACTACACCAATCAACAACTACAGTTCGATAGAAACTTCCAAACTTCTATACCTTCCAGCTCCTTCTGGGAAAATAAAACATTCCTGGAAGACGAGGCAATCCACTTCTATACAGATGGATCGAAAACTAGTGATGGGGTTGGTGGAGGTGTTTTCTCCGAACGACACTTAGTCTCTCATTCAGCCTTCCAAATCATTGTGTTTCAGGTAGAACTTTTGACGATTAAGGAGTTCCTGTCCTGGCTCACAGAAAACGTGGTATCCACATCTGACATCTGGATTTTCGCAGATAGTCAGGCAGCTATAAAATTCCTGGACTTCTACAAACTCAATTACGGTCCAAAACTGTCGATCGTCTCTAATGGAGATGGCACAACAGTTTAACATTCAGCTTCACTGGGTGCCGGGCCATAGAGACATTCCAGGAAACTGCAAAGCCGATAAACTCGCCAAATATGGTACAACACTACCCATTAAACCAATCGCTACATGTAAACTTTTGCTACAACGAGAACCAACAAAAGGTGGAATAACAACCACCTAGGTGACGAAAAACTTTTGGCCTAAACTGGACTAAAAGAGATCTAGGTGCCTGATATCTCTAAGCAGATTGAATATTAGCTCGTGAATTGGTGTCATAACTGGCCATTTTTTCTCAATGCCAACTTTATATAAAAAAATGGCTTCCTCGGCTTCGAACTAGATGGTGACACTTCTTGACAGTACCTATCAAATATATATACAAAGTGTTAGACCATGAAAAATTGATTTTATTGAAGAGATATTCTGGTTGTTTATGGTGGATAATATTATAGAGCATTTTTACGGATTTATGTTTTAAAAAGTTTTCAAGTGTACATCCAAGCATGAATTAACAGCAACTCTAAGTTTTCTGAAGGAACTTGTATCAGGATCACAGAAAAGCTCACAGCCATAGCTTTGGTTTGGTTTTGGTTTTTGTTGGGTTAATCATCAGATCATTTTGAGAGGACCAGGCTAAGATTGACTAAGTCAATATTCATTTTTGAAAAAGCATTTTCAATATTTTTGTATGGAAAATGTACTTATCTGCACGTTATCAGTGTATATATGGAAAGAATTGTATTGTAGAGTAGTGGGAAGGTCGTTGATAAATAAGGAAAACAAAAGAGGACCGAGGATCGAACCTTCAGGAACTCCTGGATACGTGTGATGGAAAGATGAGAGCTTAGAGTTACATGGTACACCTTGAGACCGATTAGTTAGTTACGAGTATATGAGTTTGTTGGCAGAATTTGAAAAGTGGAAAAGGTAACAGAGTATGATTGACAAGTCAAACGCTTTAGAAAAATCAACTAATATCATAGTTGTCATTAAATCTTCATAGAAAGCATCGCGAATATCATCTGACATTTTCAAGAGTGCTGTTATGCAGCTGTGACCTTGTCGAAAGCCTGACTTTAGAGGTGATATTAAGTGTTGATTTTCTATATACATACATACTTTTTTATATCCTGGCTTATTATTTTTGACCTTTTTGCATTGAATACATTTTTAATGTAGAATAAGGAGTGCTTCTTATTCCAACCTTATTTTGTTTGTTAATTTATTAAAAGCCTTGAATATCAAAGAATTATTAACAACAATGAAACACCTGATAACCAGGTTTTTATTAATTTTCCTCTTTTTTCTTCCAGTTGAAAACCTGAAATGGACAAAACTATTTTCTCTATGGATATTTATAACATTTTAATGTATGCGTGTGTCATAATAAAAAATAATTCATAATTCATACAATTTTCTTTAGGTTTTTTTTAATAAAACAAAATGAGGTATACCTACACACACATTTTATATAAAAAAAGGGAGAACACAACTTTGTTTTTTAACATGAATGAAACATAACCCCTGTCAATACCCCACAGCCAGAATAACTTAAACTTTATTAGACAAAGTAAATTGAAAAAAAAGTAATAGCCACTCTAAAATGTTTTCAGTTTAGTTTTCTAAATAAAAAAAAAATATACACAAATATACCAAGACACAAAACCGAACCGAACGTTATTACAAAAAAACAACAAAAAAACGAATTGCTTATATCAAGATTTTATGTCATGCAAAATGATTTTCCTTATTAAATATTTATTTATTTGTGATTTATGGATGTATTTATGTATTTTTGTACGAAATAAATTATAAATCATGTTTTGAGTTAACGACGACGAATTGTTTTGTAAAAGAAAATCTTTAAGAAATTAATCAAATAATCAATTAAAAGATTAAACAAAATAACTAAATAAACAAATTTGTTTGTATGAAATGTTTGAAAGTGCCTAACTTTTCAAACACAGGATGGAGATAACATTCAATTTGCACTTACCGAACACACATTTTTACTAAAGATAGTGAGATGAATGAGCTGGCAGGTGTATTTCAATTAGTTATTTTTCTTTTTTTTTTACTACCTACTTAAAAAAAAAATACATTATGTACTTTTCCTTGTCAGACTTGAGGTTGTCTCTTCAGTTTTTGTTTTTGACTGTTTACTCACATTGGATAAATCCAATGCGCTTAAGTATATGGAAAACGTCCACGCATATTACATAACTAAGCATTTTCAGATATTTAATTTTTGTACCTTCAAATTATATTAATAAAACAGTTCAAATTTTTGAACGTACATACATATATATTTACTTGTATTTTCTGTTCTGCTTAAAAACGTCTGAACATTGTCTGATATACCCTATTTTCACTTATAAACTTTCCAGCAACCCTCCATAGCGTTACCACTTGAATAAAAAGGAACCTATAAGTAGATTTGGAAAAAAAACCAAGTAGATTGAGAAAAACTGGACAAGTGCGAGATAAACTCGCTCGAAGAGGGTTCAGTACTCGTTTATCCTATAGTTTTATCTCTATAGTTATGAAGGAAATTGTATAGGAATGAGGGTTAAGATATGAAATCAAACATTTTCTTGGGAAATATCTACAATCATAGTATCTCTGCCTCCTCTTGGATTCCTACCTTGTAGTGGTGGGGAGACTTACGCTTAAATTTTCAGCTGATCAGCTGTAAACTTTCATTTCTTAAGTCCTCCAGCTGATCAGCTGAGGATTTAAGCAAACTAAGAGGAACCCAAACGAATAAAAACCATGAACAAGACAAAAACGATCAAAAAACCAGCGGGGATATGCGCTGAATCGTCGAAAGAAGTCACGGCTGTCGTTGCTGGCTTGGCCTTTCCAAATGTAGGAGGCGAGAAGTTGCCAGTGACGGACAAAAACCTTCCGGAGGACAAAACTACAGAAAAGACAACGACAACGACAATTACGCAGGAGGAAGAAGACCTTCTTCTTACTCCTTTTTCCAATCTCGGTGTGGAGGATTGAGTTAGTATTGGAACCCTAGAGAATGACGAAAACGCATGTTCCATTGCAAGTTCCACTCTCTCATGATTGTCAACCACTTCAGTTCGGAGTAGAATATCCAATTGTAGGAATACTATCAAACGACTTGGGAAATGGAAATGGTAATGGGAAGAACTGGCTTATAACGAACAAATACGACTTTTTAACGCTCGTGCTTTTCTGAAGTACGAGCTTCTTGTGATTGGGGGTCCATGCGCCCAAACGTCAAAAGACGCGGATACTAAAGAAAACACTGGCGTGAGTACACTGATGGGACAGCCCAATCCGCCGAGTGATTCAATCCATTCCAAGAAAGGAGCAATCCCATCAGCTACTCCCCCGACGAAGATACTACTACAAACCTTGGAACCATCTACATCAACCAATCCTAGTACGGGGCCATGTGCTGCAACGGGCTTGGAAGAAGGGAAGATGGTCTCGAAGGAGATGAATGTGAAGAGGACCGGTGGGAGTAGCACAAGTGGCCATGTCCCCGTCTGTAGGTCTGATACGCCCTCCATATTTATCAAGTAAAAGTGGCGTGGACGTCACAATGCAAAGTACAGAGACGATGAAAACGGTAATAGAGAAAAGACAACACGAAACACGACAAAGGCCAACTCTCACCGAAGACAGGATCCTGCAAAGGAAAAAACGAAACACGGAACGGACAGTTCGACTCATATCTAGCAAAGATCCAAATCCCTTAACGGCCAGGAATAAGATAGTGCTCGAAAACGCGACACGCAATTTTGGCACTGACAATAACGAACAAGGATAATAAAAATGGGACTAAGAACCTGTTGAAGGAGGAGATGGTGGGCCTCTCCGAAGACCAATGGCAGCTGTTAGAATTAAGATTCCTGGATCAGGTAAACGATGCCGTTGTAAATAACAAGCCACCACCACTCTGGCAACCCCAAAACCATCCATGGTTTCAAACTCCTGACAATACCCCAGTAGCGGCGCAAGGGTGGGGCGCGGTTGGGCGACCGCCCCAGGGCGCCGGATATAAAGTGGCAGGAACAGACGCAGTAATTAGACGGTTCATGCTACGTTGCGATCCTGATGTTCGTCGTCAAAGATTAAATAAGTAACAAGATGGGAAACAAAGCTGTCAAAATGACAATGCCTACAAGCTAAAATTTACGGATTGCATAGTTGTGTGCGTGTTTTCACTAATATATTGGGCGCATTCACTAACCTAGTCAGTACGTAGTCGAAAATCAACTAGCAAAATTGCACTTCAAAGCTAGTCGAAAGCAAGCTGTCAAATAAAGATAGCTCAGACCTTTTGACCCTTATAACTTTTTTATACGACACGATATCAACGTCGATTTTTAACACCTTCATGACAAGACCGTATTAAAAGGGTATCCAAAAATTCAGCTCGTTGGGAAATTTTCCCTACATTGTTTTTCAAAATGCCTAAAACGACTGGACTATGAACATATGAAGTAAGAAACGTTTGTGAATTTGTTTGAGGTTAGAGATCTTTAATGAGAAGTGTTGTCTTGTTTTACTTATAATACTATGAAAAAACACTACCTGATAAGATCTGATTACATAAATTTCGTCTTCAGACCCTATCAGATTATTAATATTGTCGTATTGTACGATTACTTTCATTTTAAATTTTATAAAAATTTGAAATTGCACTTTTGTTTCTTATTCAACAGCTGATTATAAAATGTCAAAATCTGTCAATCACTTTGAAGTCAAAATTTTCACACTACGTCGGAGGGGAAATTTCAACTCATTTCTTAGTTGTATTTGACCAATCAGAATGAGTTGACTACGTAGTGACTACGTAGCTGTGTTGGGCAAAATTTAATTGCAAGGTACAATTTAAAATAACAATTAATTAATTGTTAATTGTAATATAACAATTAACAATTAATTAATTGTTAATTGTGACTTTACAATTAACAATTAATTAATTGTTAATTGTAAGTTTTCCAATTAACAATTAACCAATTGTTAATTGTTCTTGCAAATAAAAAATAAATAAAATAAATAGAGCGGCGCGACAGCTCTTGAAGAGCCAAGGCCTAAGTGACTTACTCCCATCAACAATTCTCTGGGTGCGTCTGAAGAATTGAGGGGACCAACAATTTAACGCCGATTCCGAACGGAAAAGTTGAGAATCACTTTTTCATGACAGATTGATACTCTTGGAAGTTTTGTCAGTTCTTCGCAAGAGGCAGTGTCCGTGAAAAATGAAATAAAAACTATGGGCACGAGTAGGACTCGAACCCACGACGACGTTCTGCCTAGCAGCCAACGCACCTAACCACTTATCCACGGACATTCTTGCAAATAAACTTTATAATAATATAAGGAGGAAGAAGGAGTAGCTCCAAGATGCGCTAAATCTATATTTTAGGTGCGATGTGATACGAGAAAGACAGAGACAGAAGTAACGTACGTGGCTTTGAGTTTGAGCGAGAACGTGACAAGTGGCAATAAAAGGGAACATAATATGAGAGTGTAGAGTTAAATATGATAATTAATTGTTATTTTTAATTGCTTCTTACAACAATTAAAAATATTAATTGCAATATTTTAATTGTGTCTCGCAATTGACATGCGTTAATTTAAATAAATTAATTGTAATATGCAATTAACAGATTAATTGCAATTAAAATTAATTGCAATTAAATTAATTGCAATTACTTTTTCAATCAATTACTAAGATAATTAAAATATTAATTAATTAATGCCCAACACTGCTACGTAGTAAATGCCGGCCATTCTTTCAATCCGTCTATTCACCAAAAGAGGATAATTTTGGCAGTTAAATTGAATTTTTTTGAATAAAATGTGAGTTAATGGATATGTTCAATGGAACATAATGGTTATTTCATTATATCTTTTTCCTTTTTTCATATGGGTTTAAATTGCAGTTAGGGGGCACCGTTTAAAGGCCCTATTATGTAAGACAACTAAGAAGAAAGTTGAGTTGTAATCCGGCAATCGGTATTACCGATCACAACTAGTTGACTCTCACAAGTCAACCACCTGTCAACCAGTAGTCAACTAAAAAATGGTTGACTTTTTAGTTGTGTTCGGGGTATTATGTAAGCCAGTTGAGTTGTCTCTCAGTTGTGATTGTTGGCAAAATTAGACAACTGCTATTAACCAGTTGTGTAGTGTATTTTTGTGTTAAAAAAAAATCTTTTTTTTTAATTGAGAAAATGGAGAAAAAAATGCAAGTTTAAGAAAAAATAATCAAAACATTTGCAAGCAAATAATTTTTTTAGTCTAAAAATTACAAAACCTGCCAAATTCGAGAGGTTGATTGAAATTCTACAGCAGAAACCAAACCAAAAGCAGAAAGAAGGCACGTGAAACTTTTGATCACGCCAATCGTTCTTTCAATAATGTTTCTTGTTTGTGCATGTATGGGATTCTGGACTCCCACTTTCAGCCAATCGAAATTGAGTCATTAAATGTTACTCTAAAGGATATCCAGCATCTCCCATCGGTTGGCTGAGCAAGGCCTAGATTAAAATCATTACCGCTGCACTTTTGGTAACTTCCTTCTGCCATGAAACGTTGGGCAGGGCTGAGTTTGAGATTTGGTGGGACTGCGGAGGAACGCTGTGGTTGTTTCAAATAATCTTTGATTTCACTTAGCACATTTTGCGCCTTTGTTGAGTCAAAAATAACTTAGAAATCTGCAACAAAACGGAGACATTAAATCAACACTTCTCATCTAAGAATTTGCTTACAAATGTAATACTTTTTATGTTATGGAGTTATAGCTATTTCACGGGTGCCAAGCCGATCATCGGACTCCTTTATTAGCGGTGCTGTCTAGTTATTTTTCATATTAATCGAAAAACTTTTTGAGTTCACTTTGGGATTTGAACCTAGCCCAGCTAGTTGGGAAGCCAATGAAAACTTGAAAACGCATTGCCAAACAAAGGAATTGACGGAAAAAGCCATTAGTGGAAGCACCTCTAAGTTGCTATCGTTCAAAATACATAAATGGAATTGACGGACGCAGCCTAACTGCAGTGTTAAAATAACACAAAAACAAACAATAATACTTTTTGTTTGGAAGTTCCAATGGATTGGAGTGATCTCTAATATTTTTTTTTTTCATCAGCGCAACATTGAGGAGATTTTCTTCTTCCGAATTTACAAAAAAACAAATCAATAGAACTCTCTATTTCGTATTATTTTGTCTTTTTAATAAAATTTTGCACTGAATTCAAAACATTCAGGGTACAGAAAAACTCGCTCCCGAGCGCTCTTTTAAGCTCTTTTAGCTCTCAGCTCGCGAGCCGGAGCTCCTTTTTAAATATTTTTGGCTCCGGCTCGCGAGCTCTTTTTGAGCTCGGAGCCAAATAGGCTCCCGAGCCGGAGCTCTTTTTTCAATTCTTTTGGCTCCGGCTCGCGAGCTCTTTTTTAGCTCGGAGCCAAATAGGCTCCCGAGCCGGAGCTCTTTTTTTAATATTTTTGGCTCCGGCTCCCGAGCCGGAGCTCTTTTTTCAATATTTTTGGCTCCGGCTAGCGAGCTCTTTTTTAGCTCGGAGCCAAATAGAGCCGGAGCTCTTTTTTTAATATTTTTGGCTCCGGCTCCCGAGCTCTTTTTCAGCTCGGAGCCAAATAGGCTCCCGAGCTGGAGCTCTTTTTTCAATATTTTTGTTTCCGGCTCCCGAGCTCTTTTTCAGCTCGGAGCCCAATAGGCTCCCGAGCTGGAGCTCTTTTTTCAATATTTTTGGCTCCGGCTAGCGAGCTCTTTTTTAGCTCGGAGCCAAATAGAGCCGGAGCTCTTTTTTTAATATTTTTGGCTCCGGCTCCCGAGCTCTTTTTCAGCTCGGAGCCAAATAGGCTCCCGAGCTGGAGCTCTTTTTTCAATATTTTTGTTTCCGGCTCCCGAGCTCTTTTTCAGCTCGGAGCCCAATAGGCTCCCGAGCCGGACCTTTGTTTTCATTATTTTGGGCTCCGGCTCCCGAGCTCTTTAGAGCTAAAGCTATTTTGCAAATGTTTGGCTCTAGCAAGCGAGCTCGTTTGAGCTCTTTCATAAATATTGATATTTTGTTATTACATATAAAATTATGAATGCAATGTTTTATGACTACTTGGACATTTTAATTTGTTGGTATAATAGCATTACATTGCGATATATTTAAAAGAGACATAGATTGATTCGATTTGTTATTGCTTTTGATAAATTTTATAGTTTCAAATATGAGAAGATTTCTAGGAGTGTTCAGTTGTTTTCAAAAATTAAATGGAATTCGATTTGTCCGTGGTACCATATACAAATTCAAGTTGATGCTTTTCACATGTGATCCGCAAGGGTAGGTAGTTACTTTACCTTGTGTGCTTGTTTGTAGTGAAAAAAAAGCATTTTGTTACGCTAATGACCTTTTTTTTGTTTTATTGGGGTTTGATTTTTGTGGTCTTGTGACAGGAAAAAAACAAGAAAGATGCAATAAAATAATATTTGAAGAATTAAAAAATAAAGGAATATGAGGATAGCAAAGAGTGTGCCTGTTAATTTATTTAAAAAAAAATGAATGGAATTTGGTACCCGCGAATATAGAGAATTCTTTTCAAATGTGAGTTATGCATGTTTTAGATATGGTGTATCTGCAAGGGCGGGTGGTTACTCTAACTGGTAGGTAGGTAGATAAACGAAATATAGTGCACATTTGGGTTTTTCTTGTGGTAGGTATACGCTAGGATATGATTTTTGTGGCTTGGAAATTTCGACCGTAAACACAGGAAGAAAATTAGAAGGATGCAATAAAATGATTGAAGAATGACAAAATTTAAGGAAATGGAGTAAAACAAAAGTTATCGTTGCTGTGTCAAAGGACTATGGAGCCCATGGATACCAATGTGATAGCCTATTGGAGAAGAAGTCATAGGCATGATCAAGACTTATGGGAGCTTGCCAAAGTTTGCCTAGCCATACCAGCCACCCAAGTATCTGTTGAGAGGGCATTTAGTGCCCTTTCCACTATATTAACAAAGTTAAGGTCAAAACTCTCCAAAAAAAACTCTGTCAAACATTCTTTTGTATAAATTAAATTATGATTTAGTTCAATCTTCAAATATAAATTTTTTAGAAAATGTTGAAATGTAATAAAGTTCCTATTTATGTATTTAAATAGTCTAATTATTTTTATTTTTCTTTTACAATCGAGTTGTGGAAAATGCATATCTTCATATCATATCTGATAAGCTAATTTTTTGTTCATGCTTATTAATGATACATACAACTCAAAAACCGACTTCACAGAAACGAGAGGACTATAAGCGGATTTCTGCTGCACATTTATTACTCCATTTCCTTGGTATTATTACATTGGTATCCATGGGCTCCATAGTCCTTTGACACAGCAACGATAACTTTTGTTTTACTCCATTTCCTTAAATTTTGTCATTCTTCAATCATTTTATTGCATCCTTCTAATTTTCTTCCTGTGTTTACGGTCGAAATTTCCAAGCCACAAAAATCATATCCTAGCGTATACCTACCACAAGAAAAACCCAAATGTGCACTATATTTCGTTTATCTACCTACCTACCAGTTAGAGTAACCACCCGCCCTTGCAGATACACCATATCTAAAACATGCATAACTCACATTTGAAAAGAATTCTCTATATTCGCGGGTACCAAATTCCATTCATTTTTTTTTAAATAAATTAACAGGCACACTCTTTGCTATCCTCATATTCCTTTATTTTTTAATTCTTCAAATATTATTTTATTGCATCTTTCTTGTTTTTTTCCTGTCACAAGACCACAAAAATCAAACCCCAATAAAACAAAAAAAAGGTCATTAGCGTAACAAAATGCTTTTTTTTTCACTACAAACAAGCACACAAGGTAAAGTAACTACCTACCCTTGCGGATCACATGTGAAAAGCATCAACTTGAATTTGTATATGGTACCACGGACAAATCGAATTCCATTTAATTTTTGAAAACAACTGAACACTCCTAGAAATCTTCTCATATTTGAAACTATAAAATTTATCAAAAGCAATAACAAATCGAATCAATCTATGTCTCTTTTAAATATATCGCAATGTAATGCTATTATACCAACAAATTAAAATGTCCAAGTAGTCATAAAACATTGCATTCATAATTTTATATGTAATAACAAAATATCAATATTTATGAAAGAGCTCAAACGAGCTCGCTTGCTAGAGCCAAACATTTGCAAAATAGCTTTAGCTCTAAAGAGCTCGGGAGCCGGAGCCCAAAATAATGAAAACAAAGGTCCGGCTCGGGAGCCTATTGGGCTCCGAGCTGAAAAAGAGCTCGGGAGCCGGAAACAAAAATATTGAAAAAAGAGCTCCAGCTCGGGAGCCTATTTGGCTCCGAGCTGAAAAAGAGCTCGGGAGCCGGAGCCAAAAATATTAAAAAAAGAGCTCCGGCTCTATTTGGCTCCGAGCTAAAAAAGAGCTCGCTAGCCGGAGCCAAAAATATTGAAAAAAAGAGCTCCGGCTCGGGAGCCTATTTGGCTCCGAGTTCAAAAAGAGCTCGCGAGCCGGAGCCAAAAATATAGAAAAAGGAGCTCCGGCTCGCGAGCCGGAGCCTAAATTATTGAAAAAAGAGCTCCGGCTCGCGAGCTGGAGCTGAAAATGTGAAAGAGCTGGCTCCGGTTCGCGAGCGCTCGCGAGCTTTTCCGTACCTTGAAAACATTGAAATACTTATTTTACTTTACACAGCTGTTTTTGACACAAAACAAGCACAGAAAAGTATGCAACGTATTTGGTATACTCAACTGAAAAAAGTTGTCTACCATAATACGAATTTTTTTTGCAGTTGTCTTCAAATTGAGTTGTCTTGATTACAACTCAACTAGGTTGAGTTGTGATCCATAATAGGGCCTTAAATCTCGCCCAGGGCGCTCATAGTGCTAAAACCGGCACTGCAATACCCTCGCTTTTCTGTAAGACTTCATAAAGAGAACGGTAGCTCCATGGCCCAACGCTGATCTCTGACTAACTGGATCAAAGGAAATCAGCGATCTCACGAAGCCCAAGGCAAAAATAACGATAAGAGGACCCACGATACCTCGAGACCGCATTGAGGGATATCTGCAATCTCTGAATACTGAACAACTCAGCCAAAGTTGGGAATTCTTAAGGGAGAAAGAACGGAGGAGGGTACTGAGGTGGTTGTGCAACTCAGCCACAAAACCATACCACTTCTTAATTGGTTTTAAAGTCCGCATCGGTATAAACCGTTGCAAACTGCGACTTATAACCAATAAGAACAAACAAGTAAGTATGGAAGGGCAGTACTATATTAATATGAGCATGAAATTGATACAAATGAATCTTTATCATAGTAAAGCCGCCAGCTCCAACCTTGTCTACATCTTGGGAAGTAGACAAATAGACATTGCCCTCATTCAAGAACCCTGTATTTCAGGTGGCAGAATAAGAGGACTTCATACATCGGGCTTTATACTATACAAAGCCACACAAGTAGCGAATAGTAAGTAAGATCTTGTATTTTAGCCAGGAAGAAGTTTATGGCGTTTTTAATTGGCAATCTGGAAGTGAAAAAAAGCATTCTGAAAGCGTTCAATGGGGCAAAAGTAACAGTTCTGATTCTGAAAAGCAGAGAATTCCCTTCTGATTTAAAAACCAGAATGCTTTTCTTCAGATTCCAGATTGCCAATTGAAAACGCCATTAATCTCTTTCTTTTAGCAAATTACAGCCATCAAGAATGTGCAGTCAAACTGGAAAGGGAGGACTCCCACCACTTATCCTGGCATCGTGCCGTATGACGGATGGATACTGGTGTAGGTGCAGGCTTCTATTCTGAATCTCTCAAGTTAACCCACTCGCTAAGGCTTCCAGACTACAGTAGTGACCACGGTTGCCACTTGGAAATTTAAAATATGACCAAAATTAGAAGGAAAAAAAGTGGACAAGTGCGAGATAAACTCGCTCGAGGAGGGTTTCGTACTTGATTATCCGACCCTACTTTCTTTTAGTTTTGAGGGATTTTTTATACAAGGATTAAGATTTGAAACCAAACATTTTCTTGGAAAATAATTTGAATAGTCTTTCTGCCTATTTCCTTCAATGACTTCGAAACTGTGTATCTTAAAAATCTGGTAGCAGCATTTTCGGATCACTTCTATCTAGAAAATGTGTGGGGAGGGGCAAATTTTTTCGTATTTTTTATCTTTTGTCTTTCATAACTTCGAAACTATTTATCTAAAAAACATGAAAACAACATTTTTAGATTAATACTAAAATATGTGTACCAAATTTCATTGCAATCGGCCTAACAGATTCGAAGAAATCGCTTGTGAAAGACGAATGAACAGAAAATGAAGTGATGTTATAAGGGTTTCGTTTACACTCTGTGTACGGAACCCTAATACATATTCGGATTTATGCTTATTTACATCATCACTGTAATGTTTTTTGTATTTTCTGTAACCTACACGTTTTAACTACATTTTGAAATTATTTTGGAAATGCCTGGCCAAGCCCTTTCGGATATGAGGAGGGGGTGAAATTGAGTGTTTTTCATAGTCCTTTTTTGTTGGTTTTTTTTTGAATAACTTCAAAACTATTTTCCTTGAAAATATATCGTTATTTACATTATAAGTGCAATTTTTGTTGTTGTTCTGTAATCTATACGTATGGAACTATTTTGTGAATTTTTTTTGGAAATTCCAGGCCCACCCTTTTTGGTGATGAGGAGGGGGTAAAGTTTAGTTATTTGCATTTTCGGCCTTTTTTGTTGTGTTTTCTTGAATAATTTCAAAACTATTTGTCTTAAAAATACAAAAAAAATACGTTTGTCATTGCAGGCAATTAATGAATGATTGTACTTAATTTGAAGTCAATAGGGTTACCACCTGTTCAAAAAAATCGTTTTAAAATTTAATGAAATTGGAAATTAGTATATTGAAAATTTTTGCATGTTACATAAATAACTGTGACTTCTTATCACTTTTCCGGTAATATTCATGTTAAAGACCTATATCTCAATTTTTTTAAAGAATTTTAGGTCCAGTAGTTTCGGAGATTAGGGGGGGGGGGAATGGCCTGTTTTTGACATTTTTGCCTATTTTTTCATATTTTCTTATATAACTACAAAACTATTTCTCTTAAAAATATAAAAAAAATATGATTGTATTTCTACTTAACACGTTGATATATTGGCCAACTTTTAACTCAATCGGTATAACGGTTTTGGAGGAAATAAATTGTAAAGTTGAGTCAAAAATTAAAAAGTTACTCCAAATATTGAGTCATATCTGTGTTGTATGTACAAGTACAGACTTCTTATTTGCTTTTTTGTAATCTACAGGTTAAGACCTTTTCTCAGTGTCTTTTTCATAATTTTAGGCCCAGTAGTTTCGGAGATGAGGGGGGAGAATGGTCATTTTTGTATTTTTTATCTTTTCTCTTTAATAATTTCGAAACTATTTATCTTAAAAATATGAAAACAACATTTTTAGATTACTACTGAATACTAAAATATGTGTACCAAATTTCATTGCAATCGGCCTAACAGATTCGAAGAAATCGCTTGTGAAAGACGAATGAACAGAAAATGAAGTGATGTTATAAGGGTTTCGTTTACACTCTGTGTACGGAACCCTAAAAATGACCAAATGCAGCAAAAAAAGACCATCATATTACAAAAATTTAGAAAACTTAGTATAAAAATAATGAACTGTATCATTTCAATACATTTTTTTTTTTCAAAAAACGATTTCTCAAACCAATATCTACGCTCGATGGAATCACTAATGAAAATTCACATGAATACAAATTACTTATGATAGCAAGAGAAAATCACGTATACAGGGTGGTTTCTTTGCAAAATGTAATAAAACGAACAAAATTAAATTGTTGTCCATGTATTATGGCTTTATCATTAAGAGCCAACATTCTCATTAGTTATGGAACAGAACTTCGGTCAAGTGGCCGCCCCGACTGGTTTCGCAGTAGCAGTAGCGCATTCTGTCACTTCAATTTTCCAAGACCTTGTTGATAATTTCGAGTTGTAGCTCACGAATTTCTTGGTTGATTTTGGCCATAAGTGCATAAATCGATTCTGGATTGTTAGCAAAACATCGGTCCTTTACGGTTCCCCACAAAAAAAAGTCCAAAGGCGTGAAATCGCAGCTCCGAGTGGCCAATCGACATAACCAAAACAAGATTTGGGAATCTGGTTTGTAAAAGATCGATTGTGGCACTGGCTGTGTGGCATGGTTAACCATATTGCATGACCCAGGGGTCGTCGAAATCTATGCCTTCAATTTCAGTACAAAAGAAGTTGGATGATATGATACTGTTTTTCTATCAAGATTTCAAGAGGGGGACAGCTGTCAGTGAAAAAAAAAACCTATGATTTAAAAGGCACCACCCGTTACTGCATTCTGGCTATTCTTTTATGTTTAGTATAAAGCTGAGCTCTCTTAGTTTTCTGCAGCTTACAAAACTAAGCTAAAACATCTACTATCAGGTGGTAGTCTGCTGGTAATGCGGTGTAATGTGTAAACCAACAACGCATTATGCTTATGGTCTTTTAACGGTTGATGTTTAGATATTGAAGTTTGTATGTAGATACAGTTCGAACCAAACCTTGCTGATTTACACGACTGAATCCACAAGGTTAGATGGAATATTTTTTTCTCGTTTTAACAATGTCGTTCATAAACTTTATTTGTTACAATCACACATTTTATGCTGACACTAATGATCTGTTCACATTACGCGAAATATTTTTTAATTCAATTTTTTCTTAGAACATACAAAATTAAATGGTCTTTTCTTCTAGAAAAAAAATGACCAAATGGAAACAAAAATGACCACAGGACCAAGAGGAAAAAAAAAGACCAGATTTGGTCATAAATGACCAAACTGGCAACCGTGGTAGTGACAACAGCTGTTAAACAGGTATTAACAATGGCGACACCACGGGCTGATATCACCTTCTACATTGATAGCCAAGCCTTAAAGTTCTTGGTGCACAGCATAACATTAGACTCTGCTCGGTTCCAGTCCACAGCGGTATACCAGGCAACGAGAATGTTTGAGACAACGAGAATGCTTGACGTAAGCCAAGCTCAGCTAGTTAGCACCCTGTCACTTAAAGCAAGAAATTTCAAATAGAATAATGGAAAATGACCTTTGGTCTTTTTTTGACGTTTCTTCTTCTACCTCCAATGGAACGGGTTATGTTGTATCTGTCATTCTCCGGACGATTCTGTTTTCAAAACAGAAGAGTTCTGCACTTCTCAGAAGCATTCCGTCTGTCAAAGTCAGTCCAATGGAATGGTTTCAGAAGACTTCTGGACTCTTCCGAATGCTTCTGGACGACCAATGGAAAACGACATAACTGTTACGGCACCTGTGGCACTACAAGAAAGATCTGACCGTTTTGACAAACAAAGAACCGAAAAAATATGCAATTAAACAAGAGATCACTTCGATCTATTGTAAGTATAATCACCGGACATAATCTGTTAGAAGAAAGAGATGAGAATCAGTTCAGGATGGGGTGCATGAAGACACTTCACACTTTCTATGTTACTGCCCCGCACTTTCTCACCAAAGGAAGAAATTGCTCGACAATTATTTCTTCGGGGACTTAGAAGAACTCTCTAGTACTCCAGTTACTAACGTTTTGAACTTCATCAATGCCTCCAAATGGCTTGATTAACTGAGCACATGGGTTTTTATTAGCTTGAGTAGCAATACTCACGGGTACCACAATGGATCTGTATTGATCTAAGTTCGACTTACCTACAGGAATAGCAATGATTATTGGCGTTTTTAATTGGCAATCTGGAATCTAAAAAGAAGCATTCTGTTTTTGAAATCATAAGGGAAATTCTCTTCTTTTCAGAATCAGAACTGTCACTTTTGCCCGCTTTCAGAATTCAGAATTCATTTTTTTTACTTCCAGATTGCCAATTGAACCACCAGTTGGAAGAAGGGAACAAAACCATCTGACCTTATTTTTGGTAAAGAGCAAAAAACTGTATAACTTTTTTATTTGACGATTCTGAGATTTTTGACATATGAACAAAATGTTGCTCTCGACGTTCTGAGTCGTATCAGATAATTTTTTTTCTTCTATCGCTTTCTGGTAGCTTTAAATATAGTAAGAAAAAGCTCGATTTTATTCCCTTCTTCCAACTGAAAATTTGAAATTCGAAATAAAAAAACAAAGTTAATGGAAAAAGGTTTTATTCATTAAAGACAAAGCTTAAACTTAAGAAAAAATAGATATTTTTGTTAAAAAACACGGTTTTTTGTCTTCATGAGTAGTTTTAAACTAGATCGTTTTTTCTTCCAATACAATAAAAAAATCAGTTGGAAGAAGGGAATAAAAACCGACTAGATGGTGTTGTCTTCCAGTGCAATAAAATTAATTAGTTGGAAGAATTAAATAAAATCGGGATTTAATCCCTTCTTCCAGATTTATGTGGTATCACAATGGGCCTTCAATTGGCCTAATTGTGTCTTTTACCATCCATGACAGCCATTTTAACCTAACCTAACCTAACCTAACCCCTTCTTCCAACTTATGCTTTCAAAATCACCTGTATTTACGGTGATCGAAATGATTTTCGTTTCTTTCTTTCACCTAAAAGATGCGTCTACGTCTAGAGATGACATTTGCATCAAAAAGTCAATTTTGTAAATTTTGTGTTTTATTCCCTTCTTCCAACTGGTGGTTCAATTAGAAACGCCATTATATTTGTCGCTTCTTTAAAGAATCACATTAGATCCAAGTGAAGTTGTTTGCCCTCCACGACAGACAAGACGTCTTGTCGTTTGACGTTTCCCTCCAGTTCCTATTCTATATCGACCATGTACGTCCATATCGACAGTGCTAAGTCTATCAAATTGATAAAATGTTCGGTCTGTTTTGCATATGTATTGTTTTCATACGTTAAAATGCAATATGTTCCCTAAATCCCATAAAAGTCGAGATTTGTGCTATATCTCGGATTTAGGTTAGGTGAAAATGAGTTCAAGTGGTAACTCTGACACGATCTGACATCTGACAGTTCATTTCGACTTCACTTTGGTTTAATTCATTGTATTTCTATCTAGCTAGTACCCGCGACCTAGCAATCGATTGTAGTGCCATCTTGAGTTCTGGCGCAGCGCTAACTCTTTTTACATAGGTTTTGTATTGAGATTTTTTTTTTTTTTTGGTTTCGATCTGGCGCAAAAAATCGAAAAACCCATTCTTGATTGTACTAGGTGGTTTCATATACAATGGTTTAATTGAAGTGTTTAGTTGAAATCAAATTAGAAGAGTAATTTGTGATTGCCTAAAAATAGTTTCAGAAAACGCTATTTTATAAAATTCTCGAATTTTTATTTGCTTCCTTTCTTAATTATGGAGACAGAAAAGTTCATACAAAATATGCCCAAAGTGGTTAGTTTTTTCTCAAGTAAAACTTCCTCCAAAGCTGTAATAGGCTTTACTCTTATGTACTTGTTAAGTTTTAAAAAACCGTTAACAAAGTAGATTTTAAATAAGAGATTTAAATATAAAATACCATTTTGTATTGTCTATTCTTTGGAAACATAATTTCTAGGAGCTCCACGCCCACTTGAATGGCTCTTTAAGCACGAAAACACTCCTCGAACTCGGACGACTCGAGTTTGAAGAAACCAGTACGGAATTTCAGGAAATATGTGATAATTTCCAACAGAAGGATAACTTTTCCTTGGAGGAGTAAATTTCGACCTTATCACAAAATAGATAATCAGCATTTAAAAGCTCTCACTTTTAGATGTTTTAAGAAGTTCCCTATAGCCCATTCCTTAACAACAACGAAAGATGGACTTAAAAGAGCCGTGCTCTCGGTTATAAGAGATTTTAAACAGGATAACGTTGTGTACCTGGAATTGCGTACTACTCCGAAATCTACCAGTCATATGTCCAAAGCTGAGTATCTGGAAATTGTCTTAGAAACTATTCGGTACAAAAAAGTTTCTGATAAATACATTCGTATGCAGAAATCATTCTATCTTCATTCTAGTCTAGCAAAGAGGGATTACCCGGATATCTGTGTCAAACTCCTACCGTCTATTGATCGATCGAAAGGATTCGAAATGGCCAACGAAACAATGAAGCTAGTGAAAGAAGCTTTGATAAACAATTCCGATTTGATCAAAGGCATTGATTTGAGTGGAAATCCGGCCTTAGGTTCATTCGATGATTACACTCAAATTCTGTCTGAAGCTCGACAAAATAATTATTTGAAACTAGCACTTCACTGTGCTGAGGTTGAAAACTATGAGGAAACTACGAAAATGCTACAATTTGGTATGAACAGATGTGGTCATGGGACGTTTTTGTCATCGGAAAATTTAAGCATTGTCAAAGAGAAACGAATTCCAATTGAATGCTGTCTCACAAGCAATATCAAATGCGGAACGGTTAAGTCTTATCAGGAACATCATTTCAAAGAACTTTTCTTTCACAAGCACCCTGTCGTGTTGTGTGTAAGCTTGATGTTAATTTTCAATAAACATTGCCTGATTTAATATGTTTTTCAGACGGATGATTCTGGAGTGTTTGACACCACATTGTCTCAAGAATTCATAATAGCCCAAAA
This sequence comes from Sphaerophoria taeniata, assembly GCA_943590905.1. Classification (NCBI taxonomy): domain Eukaryota; kingdom Metazoa; phylum Arthropoda; class Insecta; order Diptera; family Syrphidae; genus Sphaerophoria; species Sphaerophoria taeniata. The sequence goes on from OX016540.1 coordinate 50,462,734, forward strand.
GACATTTGGTTTGTCGAAAGATGACTTAAGGCATTTGTTGATGACGGCAATTGATGTTTCATTTGCAGATGCTTCTGAAAAGGAAATAAATAAACACCAAATTTCAAAGTATTTTGATGATCATGAAATGAGCTCATGAAAAAGGGGGACCGATAACTTTTTGGGTTCCGTAATCCTATGCCCAAGATAAGAAAATAAAGATTTCTGAAAAGTAAAAAATTTCTTTATTTTAATCAATTATTGCCAAAGCAAAAATGTTCGAATTATTTGTTTGCTGATATTGATGTTGTTCGTTTGCTTGCTGAGTATCTGTTGAAATAATTTTGCTGACATATTCCTCAACATTTTCGCTTGCATCAAGACAAGTTGTGATCAACTGTCTGAGGAGTCCTACTCTTCGAGTGAGACCAGAATCCTGGAAAGTAGATTTTAGCTTGTCCCAAACTTCTTTGGAAGTTTCAGCGTCTTCTATGTGCACGTAGTTTATTTTGTGAATGAGTAAAATTATTTTCGATTTCGCTGTTCGGATGTTAAAAATAAAAAACGATTAGTTTATATTCGAGAGTTTATTTTATTACGTGTTGATGCAATCGAAGATTCGAACAGAAGAAAGATTTTGGTTGTCAGCTCTGAGTCTGACAGATGACTTGATGGGGTGCGTTCCTGGATGTAACAATATAGGTATTAAGGTTGTGGTTTTATTTCAACAGTATCGACTGAAGTTGCTTGCTCGGTTGCTTGCTAGGTATCGATATCGACTGAGACGAAACAACGAAACATATTTACAAGGTGAATTTCGTAAACAGCGTTGCCAGCATCCGCCACAACTTGTTGTCTTATGGTGGAAACAAATAAAAATGCAACCATCTACATATTTCTGATATTTTATATTTAATTTCTGTTTTCATTTCCTTATTTGTATTTCCGTTCACTACAAACAAAACATGATTAAAAGCTATAAAACATTTCTTTGGACTTTTGCTCTTCTCATATATTTTGAATGCGTTACCAACATAAAAATTAAAACAAAAACACGCACACTAAAACTGACAGTTAATTATTCTTCAGTTAAAAGATTTAGAAAAAACACTTTTAAGAAAAAAAGATTTAACAGTACAATTATTAAAACAAAAAAAAAACAATTAATTTAATTTAAACCTAAAAACTTATTTTTCAGTTATAATACACGGTTTCTGCGCAAACGAGGATAATATAAAATAAGGCAGTTATGAATTTGATAAATACATTATTTGGATGTTTTGGACATCTGAGTTGGTCTCCGAGATGCTTTTTGTTTTGTTTTTTATATAACTAGCACCCACTCAAGGTGCCAGAGACACAGGCCCCGATTGAGAGTGTCGATTTTCTAATCGCTGATCGACTTTTTTCGATCATCGATTATCGATTACATTATTTCATATTGCGAATATCGATTGTGATCGAAACTCTTCGATTACACAGTCGATTTTCTTCGATCGCCTTTTTCTGATCGAATCATGAAAAAGCTGGTTAAAATTTTAATTTTGCGGGCAAAATATGTTTTTTTTTTACAATTTATAAATTTTTCACAAAAAAAAAACACTGAAATGTTCGTTTCACCAGTTCTATACAGGCAAAAGCTATTAAGGAACTTTGACATTGCCAAGGTTGTTTGTTGAAAATCCCGTACTAGGCAAAGGTGGGAGATGTTCACATTGGAGCTTAATGGTCCGAGAGGATTAGGGGTCTCTGATATGTCTTCTTTTTCTGCGTTTCTCTACGTTTTCACTATCTGTGTCACTATCGCTTAAACCATAATTCTATTCCACTCATTTTAGAAAGCAAATTAACGTCGGTCGAGTTAAATTATGATTTCAAGAACAAACACAATAAAGAACGGTCAAATTTGAAATATTCACAATATTTTGTGAGTTAATTCACAATAGCGCATTGGTCCATCGATTACTTTTTACATTACGATTACAGAATTGGTCGTATGGGCTTATAGCAAGCACCATTACGTTACACAATATCAAATACGAAAACTAATCGAAGCAATCGATACTCTTCGATTCGATTAAGGCAATCGGGGACACAGTGAGTGCTTTACGAAGTAGGAAAAGGGGTGGAATGGAGGTGCCGGTGTACATTGGTCTTAAATTCCTGAACATTGCAATGATTTGGAAATACAGAGTGTGGAAGGAAGTTCCACATTCGTGTAGTTCGGCTAAAGAACGATTCTCTATACTTGAGAGTAGGTCCGAAGTTGGGCTCGAGGGTAACTGATGGACATTCCAAGAAGCGCGAGTATTACGGGCGAATTGTATAGGGGGAGGAATGCAACTGGCTATTTCACTAGAGCACTTATCGTAAAAGTAACTATAGAACAGAGAGACACGAAACGTTACGACGGTGGTCTAACAAGGTGAATGAGTTGGTTATGCCTCTGTCACCAATCAGTCTTAGGGTCCAAGAGGCTTAAGTATGTAGCTGGAGCACCAGCCCGGAGATGAGAATTGTACTCAAGCTTTGGACGGATATAAGTCTTATAGACGGGGAGAAAAATGTCTTGCATCGCCTTAAGAAACCTTAACATCTTGCGGCATTTTTGGCGACATCGCATATGTGCTTGTTCCACAAGAGCTGGTCAATGATGCACATACCGAGAATTTCGAGTTGTTCGGTCTCATTGATGCAAGTGTCATTCATTGATAGAGGCAAGGGGGGTATATCTCGCTTTAACGCTACAAGATAGCATTGAGTTTTTGATGCAATAAACTCTGTGGGATTTTTTATTCCCCATTGAACAATGGGGAATGTTTAAGTCAGAGTTTCATGAGCTTATCATATTTTGCCGTTGCAGTTCCACATCCGAAGAGGAGGGATGTGAGTCTGGAAACGAATAAAAAAAACAATTGATTGGATTAATGAAAATGAGAAAGAGGGCCGGAGACAAAACGAAGCCCTGGGGCACACCAGCATTTATAGTGTGGGTTTCAGACTTGAATGAAAGTTTCTAATCCAACGAAGGAGGATTTCATCATTACCGAAAGCACGCATTTTCGATAAAAGAGCAAGATGCCAAACTTTATCAAATGCCATTGAAATATTAAGTGCTACAATCTTACTTTCTCCAAAACGATATTAAGATTTGTTCCACTGTTCGGTGAGATAAACCATCAGATCACCAGTGGACCTGTTGCTGCGAAAGCCGTACTGCTGGTCATTAAGAAGCTTTCGGTCTTCGAGATATTTCTTGAGCTGATAGATTATCAGCATTTTCATGACCTTAGAAAGAAGGGACGTAAGTGCAATCGGTCGATAATTGGAGGGAGAAGAAGATTCGCCTTTTTTTGGGATTGGCTGGACAAATGCTGTTTTCCAACTGCTCGGAACGAGCCCAGAAGAATAGGATAGATGGAAAAGCTTACGCAAGGGTTTTGCGGATTTATGTATGTTGAGATCTTTTAGGACTCTCGCCACAGCACGAGTGCGGAAGAAGATTTGTCCCATGGAATCATTGACGCGCTCAAGAACTGGACACACTCTGGAAGCGAAGAGTTGAAGGCGAAGAGAGCTAACAACTGGAATGTCATTGTCAACGAGCGTAGGGACCGAGGAAGAAGAAGAACTCTTCATATTTTTTTTACAAAAGACCAAAAATTTGTACAGCGTTTGGGACGTGCGTTGCAGTATTTTTTGCCTCAAATTTTGGTCATGTAAAAATTTGGTCCGTCGAATATGGGCATTGCAGACCTTCCTGGCTTGTTTAAACTCATTCTTATGGTGATGTCCTCAAAGAATTAAAAATTGCGTTTTGAAATAAAGTAGATTTTATGACAATGCAAATAATGTGTTTTATTTCATTTTATATTTTTATACCTAAAAAACACTCCTCTTGAGTAAGTGCAATGTACAAATCAAATAGAAGCAACTTACATCTTTTTTTTTTAAAGAACAAGTGACTAACTCGGTCAATAAAGAAAAATAAGACCTTTTGGCTTTTTTTTTCCCAAAGCTCGTCGACCATTTCGGGCAGAATTTTTGGATGATCTTTCGCTTTGAATGCAGACTTACACAAAAACTATTCCAAATAATTCAGATTTGGAAATCTGAGTTGACAGTCGTGCCAAATGTCGTTGGAATTTCATTGACGGTTTCATATGGAACTTAAGACAACAAGTAATACAAATTTTTGATTTCAAGGGCACTTAATTGATCAGCAGTAAATTTATGACACAAGTGAGTACTTAATTAAAATCTCAAAAAGATTTTGAGTATCGCCGAATGGCAAGTCGGAATAAGAGTACACCAAACAAAGAAATGTGTTCAGCCCTATCGTCGTATCCGTTCGGAGAAACTTACAATCGTAAAAAAGCTCCGATCGTAACATTTATTTTGTTCATGGTATCCGTTTCGTAAAAGAAATATTGACGTGTAGTAACGCATATCGTTCCGCAAATGTTCCGACACAATTTAGCTGTCGGAACAATCGGAGACGCATAAAACAAAATAATCGCAATGCATCGCATAGCGTTAATGGAATTTTTGATTTTCACGGCATGTAATTGCGATGCGTTACTCTAAGTTTGACATTTCAACGCAAATTTGAATTTTTTTCTGAGGTTTCTACGATTTAACAATCGGAACACTTAGGATGATACCAAATTCGTATATTTCGTACAAATCGGATAGAATTTTGTTACGATCGGATACGACGATAGGGCTGGTTGTCAGTCGCTTTTTCATTCACAACTGACTGCTAGTTTTAAATGCTTCAGTTTCTACATGGAGCTACTCAATGAAAAATTAATTCAGAATTCACAAGCCGACATAAAACATGGAGCACCCGTCATTTCAACTCAAAATACCTTTTGACTGTCTCAAAAATAGTTGGAGAGCTTCAACAAAACATAAAACTTATGACTTAAAATAAAATTTACATAAAGACAAAAGAATAATTAATATGACAATAAGTGATGTGTGCGCATAGTTTGTTTGTTTATAATTCACAACTTTCTCATAACATCAAATTATACATGTACATACAAACATACACATCAAATGTAAGTTTAGTGTAGTTGTTTATAGATAGTAGTTTCTTTTTTTCATTTTTACAGTTAAAACATTAAAAACAAATAACTTACTTAAAAGACATAAAATACTCAACAATTAATATTTTTCTTTTTTTTTCATCATGTAATTTTTATATATTTTGTATGGACACAATTTTTAAATTTAACAATATAAAACAACAAGCTTCTTTTTTCTAGAACAGACTACCATAATTGATGAGGCTACATAGTATATATTTTTTGTTAATTTATTAAAATTGTTTTTGTGTTTTCTTAGTGAGAAACCAAAGCTATCGTTAAAATTGTTTTTATTCAAATACTTTTTTTCTATTGATAAGGATTTATGTATTAGTATTTTCTTAAGAGTTGAAATTGCTTTCGTAAGCTGTTTCGTTATCCTATTTATAATTATTTTATGTGTATTTTTTGAGCTTTTCAACATTTCGGCTATATGTAATTGTTTTTTTGTGTTTGTTTTTGTTCCCTTCATGTTTTGTTTCGTTTGAGAAGAAGAAAGGAATTTATGTGCGTTTCACGAGGATTCGAAATTACGTAAAGGTAGCCCTAAACGAGAAACGACAAACATGCTCTTGCGCGCTTTAAATTCGTCGTGTAGGAGAAGGTTTGCGAACTGTTCGCTGTTGGCAAAAATTTTCGATTTTCTCGTGTTCGTCGGTTTCGTTGTTTGCCATGTAGGGAGATGTTCGCTAAAAAATCTAATTTGTTCTATGAGAAAACCACATCCTCACACTTTCAAGAATCAACACGAAATGATGTTCGCCAATTATGTGTATGCCGCAAAGTGGTCCGATTCATACATGTTAGACGTAAAAAAGTGCGTCTCACTGTTGTCTGTGCTGTGGTAAACAATAAAAATGCCCAACTGAACTTATAACTGCAATCCACATGACGTTTGGTTGACTACATAAAAAAATCTGTCACTTCAAAGTCACATTTTTAATTTTTAATCTTTTTTGAACTAATACTTGCAATTAAAACTATATACTGTTTTTGTTTTATTTTTTAATTGGAATAAAATAAAATTTTAAACAAATGGCAGGCGTATTAGTCGGTATCTGATCTTAGATTTATCCGTATATGCAGCCTTATTACCGTACCCGATCGGAGAAAATGTCCGATCGGAAGTTTTATTTCCTTCATCGTACCCGATTCGTGCATAAATTAGTGATGCGTACCGACGCACTTCTTTGTTGTTTTGTGAGTTAAAAAATATTTTAAGTACCGACAATTTTTTGTTTCGGAGACAATCGGACGAAAACAGTAAGTAACAAGTCGCGATGCATCGCATGAAATCGCGAAACGTCGCTCTCAATCTCAATCAGCCTTATCGTCGTATCCGTTCGGAGAAAAGTTCCGATCGTAACATTTATTTTGTTCATGGTATCCGTTTCGTAAAGGAAATATTGACGTGTAATAACGCATACGGCATACCGTTCCGACACAATTTATCTGTCGGAACAATCGGAGCGGAGATGCATAAAACAAAATAATTGCTATGCATCGCATAGCGTTAATAGGATTTTTGCGCATGAAATCGTGATGCGTTACTCTGAGTTTGACATTTCAACGCAAATTTGAATTTTGTATATACGATTTAACAATCGGAACCCTTAGGACGATACCAAATTCGTATATGTCGTACAATTCGGATAGAATTTTGTTACGATCGGATACGACGATAGGGCTGAATTTGAAATTCCGACGCAGATTTCAAATTTTTTCGTAGATGTCTACGATTGACCTGTCCGAAAGTATACGGTAATAGAAAATTCGTAAAAATCGTACGAATCGGAGAGAATTTTTCTCCGATCGGGTACGGTAATAAGGCCGATGATGTCTTGTTCCCCGTTTAATTGTCTTGGAAATATACTTTTAATGAACTCCTTATTTTATCGAAATGAATTATATGTTTTTGTAAAGTGTGTTATTTCTAGCAAGAACTGAATCTGCCTCCCAACCAGCCAAATACCAAACTTTTAACATATGTTAGAAAAACAAACTCAAGTACAAGAGCAGTTTTATGCAGAGGTCAAGCAGTCTCTAAATCGAATTGAAAGTTATTTAAAAGAAAGTGCACGATATAACCGAAAACGGTTCTATTTAGAATAAGAGAAACTTAAAGAATCAGCCTTATCATGAATTCCGCCCGAACGAATTCTATCCGCCCGGAATTTCAAAAGCTATCGGGAATCTCGCCCGAACGAGATTTCACTTTGAATTTGTATTGACATTTCGAATAAAAAAAATAGTGATAGCATACTTGTAGAAAAAAACACAGTTTTCAAGGGAATAAAATTATTTTCCTTTCAAATTACCGCAAATTTTTATATTTTTCTTAACTTTCAATCCGGATGGCTAGTTTATTGAAGGAATATTGTTTTTCAATTCAAAGCTTTCATTTTCTGATGCTATTCACGAGCAATTCGTAAGATATCATTTCTATTATATTAATCATTTTGAGAACAAATTTTAACATATGGGAAATTTTTGCTCAGTTTGCTATCACTGTATTGGATATCGATGTCAATGTGAAGCATTTTTCAGTTAAAATAAATTGATTTTTGATTTCAAAAGGTATTTTAAAAAAATTCTTATTTGAGATTTCAACTAACGACGAAAGTTGATATTGAACAAATGCAGTTCGTTGTTTATCTTTTGAAATGCAGTCTTAAGGTAGTAAAAAGTATTGCCTTCTTAGAAAAAAACAGAGAATTTGATGAAATGGCTAGAAAACGAATATTTCGACCAAGTGATTTCGGCAGATTAACCTGTCCGCTAGTTTGTAGTAGGCTCATGTAATTGAAATATATTTCGTGGCCGTTTTCTGATATTTCAAACTTCTTGATTCATTTTTAGTTCAAACGATTATAAATTGTTAACGTTTTAACTCGAATTTTGAGATTGTTTATCTTTTCGCCACTAAAACAAAAGTGAAAATTTTAAATATCGTTCGATTTCGCCCGGAATGATTGATGTCGATAAGGAGAATTTTTCGAACATAGATTTTTTTTCGCCCGGATTTCGCAATGAGGGAAAAGAAAAAAGGGATTTTTTTCGGGCGGAATTCATGATAAGGCTGAATAAGGGTGAATATATGTTTTTTTTACTTGGCACTCAATTGCAAGGCATGTTTTTTCTTACATAGAATTTGCAGTTCTGCGTAAGGAGTTTTATGGCGTTTGGCGTTCGAATAAAGAAAGAAGATCGAAATGATAAAATGTTTGAATATGTTCTGGATAAATTTAGTATTCCCAGAGAAAATATGGAGATCTCCAAACATTTAATTTATCATTTTTTGCTAAAGCCTAGTACGCAGATCGAGCTAAATTTTAGCTTCCATACGAAATTCTCTCCAAAATTTAGCGGAGCTAAAATTTAGCTGAGCTTTTTAGCGAAGAGGTACGAAGCTCTAGCTAAAAATATTTTATTTTTTTCGTAACTCTACATAATCAAAAATCAAAATTTGTCAAAATTTAGCTAGTGAAATAAATGTCCGGTACATTATTCTAGAGCTAAATTTTGACATTATTTGACATTATTGTTTCATTTGCGTCTGACTACCAAAATATTTTTTTTTCTTTTCAGAAAACAGCTCTTTTTGACACAAATTCTGTAGCCTTGTTTGTTAACTAGGTCCGTTCCTTTAATTTTTTAAAGTAACTTCAAGTAAACTGTCAAATTTGCAGGAGTGGGGATAAATTCTCTCACAGAAAGTCAAAGTTACGAAAAAGTAAAGGAACTTTTGTAGTAAGTTTTAGTTAAATAGCTACATGACAGAAACGTCAAACGCAAAACCAAAATAATTCTTTGTAAATCGTGATTAATAAAACTAAATCAACAAGAATAAACAATTATTCCATTTAACATCTTTATTGGCTGATTAATCAGAATCAAAAGAAAGTGATTTCCATTTTCTATTTGATTTGATATTTTGAAATTGAATTCAAAAAGCTGATGACAGCTGTTTTTGACAGCTAAATTTTAGCTGCTAAAAAGTGCCCGAAGAATTTTCTTGGGCAGATTTTAGTAACTCTCTCATTTGAGGGGAAATGTTTTACTCTCTCATCGTCTCTCTTTCTTACGAAATTTTTGTGTTAGGGAACAGGATTTAGCAGTTTTTAGTAACTTTCGGCAGCTTGAAGTTATTTGAAAAAGTAAAGGAACGGACCTACTGCCTGATTCTATTGACATGATTGAGCTCAAAATCTGTAAAACTCCATATAAAAAAAAATTAAAATGATAGGATTTGTAAGTTTCAGACTTTCAGAGTAGTACCCGAACAAACTGTTTGTGTCCTAAAAATCATTCTCCATAGTCTCCAAAATAATCTTGTGTCAAAATTTAGCCGGGAATTTAGCTGATGTTTGGAGAGAAATTCGTGAGCTAAAATTTAGCGCGATCAGCGTACTAGGCTTAAGCTAAATTTGAGTTCATAAAAAATTTATATTTTTTTGGATTGAAAATTGTATTTTTGCGTTACAAAATTTAATAAAATTACCGAAAATTGTTTTTTTTTTTTTACAAAGAATTGCGATTAAACTTCATTTTGTGTCAAATAAAATTATTAAGCCAAGCGAAAGAATTTTTTACGTCTAACATATTATATGAATCGGTCCACAGTGCGCCGTGTAGAGAATAACGCAAACGATCATGTTTGGCAAAAATGTTTGTCGTTTAGGGCTACCTTTAACAACCAATGCACCCAGATATAAAATTCAACAACATAACATTAATAGATTGACACAGAAGAACAAGAAAAGAACTGAAAGGACTAACAAATTATTAAACTCTTCGATTTGAAACATAATTAATATAAATGTATGTAATATAGATATATTGTTGGTTAATGCAGGTATATACTTTGTATTGTGCTATTATTTTGTTTTCTTAAATTGTATTCACCTAAAAAAGGTACTTAATTAAAATCACAGATGGTTTGGTAGGTTTTATAAGAACAAATCTGTTTCCTTTGTTTTTTTTTCTTATTTTTTGCAAAACTATAAGGTTGAAGTGTGCTTTTGCAAAGTGATATTTGACTGTAGTTTACTTTTGTTTTTGTATTTAAATCATAATAGTGACCAATATTGCTATTTGGTTAGGCCTGACGCCTTAACATCGACTGGATATGCCTGATCTAAGGTTCTTATATTTACAAAATTCTAAAAATAAAAACAAAAATGCGTCAAACAAATAAAACAAGCAAACGAACAAAAATTACAATAACTTTAAAGCTAATAACAGTAAAAATTAAATTCTTAACAAATCTTAAATTAAATTATAATTTGTTTTGTTTCTTCTTACGAATAACACTTTATACTTAAGTTTTAAGATTTTTGGTATAGTTTCCTTTGCTAACTGTGGGATATGATGAAACATTCATTTCTGTCTGTTCTATTTGTGCGTTTCCCGGTGGCTCAAACCAATGCGGATTGAATAGTTTGTTTTTTCTTAAGCATACACACTAGAGTTTTGTGTAAGGGCTTATCAATGAAGATAACATTTCGGCAGAATTTGGAAGGTTATTTTTTGATTTTTTGTTTTTACGTATTGTTAGGGTATTTGTTTCGATTTTTTGTTTTGTTGTAGATTGTGCGGAATTCTGTAAATTCAAGAAACTCATTGAAGGTGAAATACTTATGACTGTTGTCTGCTTTTCTTGTCTAGAGACGGAGATGGAGGGGGGCGTGTTGATTAGATTAATTTAAATTCCGCCGTCTGCGGAAAACTAAAGCAAAAATTGATCGTATTCTCCACCAGCGACTCCTTCGACGTGAGTTGATTTTTTCAGAACTCGATCCGTTTCCAGATGCCTAGCAAAGAAAATAGACAAAATTACAATAGGTTCTTGGACAACAAACAATTATTTAGGATTATAGGTCAAGAAATGGAGAGAGCCAACAGCAGGAATGAAGTTCGGAGGTTTTATCGGAAGGTAAAACAGCTGGCTCAAGGTCATCGAGCAAGAACCGATGACTGTAGAGATAAACAAGGGAACATCATAGTAGAATCGCAGTCAATGCTGTGATTTGGAAAGACCACTTCTGCAGACTGTTTAACGGCGACGACGAGCAAACCCCGCCGTCAGACAGGAGCCTTTTATCGTGCACGATGACAGCCAACAATTCCGTGAACCCGACCTAGAAGAAGTGAAAATGGCAATATCACGGCTGAAATCCAACAAAGCACCTTTGGCAGATGGTCTAGCTGCCGAGCTGTTCAAAGCAGCAGGCGACGATCTAGATAGGAACATGCACAAAATCATCTGTAAGATATGTTCGGAGGGGCAGGCACGATGAATGGAACCTCAGCATTGTTTGCCCGATCCTGAAAAAGGGAGATCCTCTAAACTGCGGCAACTACAGAGATATCAGCCTACTGATTGGTCCTTATCAATGTGGCTTCAGGCCAGGAAAGTCAACCATCAACCAAATTTTCACGTTGCGCCAGATCCTGGAAAAAACCTATGAACTCCAAATCGATACCCACCACCTCTTCATCGATTTTAAGGCCGCGTATGACAGCATCTACAGATACGAACTGTATAAAGCTATGTCTAGTTTTGCAATCCTTGCCAAGCTCGTTCGCTTATGCAAAATGACGATGGAGAACTCACGCTGCTCCATCAACGTTGGCAATGAGCTTACGGAATCTTTCCACGTCAAAAAAGGATTCAGACAAGGCGGTGCACTGTCATGCGATAGTGCAAAACTCCACCGTCAACACCAGAGGCACATCTTCCAAAAGTCTAATCAACTTCTCGCGTATGCCCATGATATTGATATAATGGGAAGAACAAAACGTGATGTCAACGGTGCCTTTGTGAGAATTGAGACAGAAGCGGCCAAAATGGGTTAAGCGGTAAATGAGGGAAAAATGAAGTATATTATGCTGTCTTCGCGGAAGGACAACCAACACCGACGGCTCGGACAGAACGTCACAATAGACGCATACAACTTCGAGGTAGTAGAAAAGTTTGTTTACCTAGGCTCCGCTATTAACACGGGCAATAACACCAGCGCCGAGATATGACGAAGAATTACTCTTGCTAATCGCTGTTTCTTTGGGCTAAGAAAGCAATTGAGTGGAAAAGCCCTCCCTCGAGCAACTAAGGTAAAACTGTACAACACCCTCATCATCCCTGTCCTGCTATATGGTGCAGAAGCATGGACCTTGACAAAATCGGATGAATTTGCCTTAAGCTGTTTCGAGAGGAAAGTTCTTCGGGTCATCTACGGTTCCGTGGGCATTGAAGGGGAATGGCGAGTTGTACAATGACATCGACCTAGCCAGAAGAGTCAAGGTATAGAGACTCAGATTTAGAGCGGATGGACACCAATGCTCCGGACCGGAAAGCCAGCGACACTGTTCCCGAGAGACGTTGAAGGAGAGGAAGACCGTGACTCAGGTGGAAGAGGACCATGGAGTGGAAAACTTGAGACAGCTAGCTAGGGACCGAGCTGGCTGGCGGAGACTGTTGATTGAGGCCCAAGTGCACACGGGACTCGGACTGTAGCGCCACCTTAAGTAAGTAAGTAAGAGCAGATGTTGAAAAAAGAAACGAGGGAGCAGCACCCAAAACGGTGGCTGTGGATAGAGCATTCGACCGAAAAATAACAAACACACTGGCTCGTGCGGTACCTGCTCTCTTCTATTACCGTGGTGATTTTCTAATGCCGGGGGGATCTTGCCACCGCAACTGGATCACCTCTTACCTCAAAAACATAAAACATGCCTTAAAGAAAACGAAACGAGAAACCACCACCATGTGCTGTCACCATTCTTCGAGGGCTTGACTAGGAGAGAGGGTTTTCTTTTAAGGAACTGACGAAACATCTTTGGAACTAAAACAGGTTTGTCAATGTTGCATAGGCACGAACGAGTTACAAGAAAACGATTTCACTGTTTGGTATCTTTCGCATGAAAGATACAAATGGCTTTTCCGGCTAGATTCTCTAGCTCGTAGAGGTTTTTACTACGGCTTTGACTACACGACACTTAACGAATTTCGGACACTAACTGGGCTGACACTAACTTTGACGAATCACTAAGGATGAAGTTTCGTTTGTATACTTCTTGTCCAGGAAGATATTTCACGTTTCGGAAGTTATAAACTTTCGCTGACTTTTCATTGGCTTTTTGTATGTTCTCTTTTAATTGGTCACGTATGACTTGCAGTCTGGCTTGCCGGGGAGGTGTGGATATTTCTCCATCCACTAGGTTGTCAAGTTTCTTCGCGAGTTCATAGCTGCCCCCAAGGCATCATCATGTTCATTCCCAACAAAGCATGGTATGGAGACGTGCCAATCGCAGTATGAACCGAACTTCTCAGAGCCGCAGCTATCTCGCTTAGATGACTATCCCAATCACGCTGATTGGTTTGAAGATAGGTGCGAATGGCTGATAGCAAGGTTCTGTTGACTCGCTCCGAGGCATTTGACTGTGGAGCATAACTAGCGGTTTTGAAGTGCCTTATTCTGTTTGTCGACAACAGCAATTGGAACTCTTTCGACAGAAATTGATTGACGTTGTCCGAATGAATTAGTTGGGGCACTCCAAAAGCATTAAATACTTCATCCCGCAGGAAACGGACGACACTGGAAGCCTTTGCAGCTCGAAAAGGTTTCAAAAACACAAACTTGAACAAGTGGTCGAGTACTACAAAGACCTATGCGTTACCATTCTTGGAACCCGGATACGGACCGATAAAATCGACGTATAACTTTTGAAAAAGTCTGTCAGTCGAGTAATTGCTAGTTATAGGAGGACGTGATACAACATTTGACGCCTTAAACTGTTTACAGACCCTACAATTAGCTATGTATTTGCGGACTTGGAGGGTCCATATTTGGCCAATAGAAAAACAGTGTTATTCTGTGTAACGCCATTCATGAGACGATTGTGGAGGGTCATGAACTTTGGTGATTATGTCTCGGGTAAGGTTCGAAGGAACCCATAAACACCATTGATGTTCGTTTAGAACTTCACTGTCAGTTGTCAGGAAACATCTTTTGTATATAAAATCGTCCGAAATCTTTAAGTCTGGTAGCTCCTCTTGATGAAGTTGAACGGACTTAACGAGCTCGACATATTCATTGGACTTGAATTCTTCGGAGTCTAGATCAATCAATGGAGCCACTTGCTCCAACGAAACCGCGTCAAAGTGTGCCCGAGAAAGAGTGTCTGGCACGACGCGACGTTCAGTGAACCTTTCCGGTGCTCCATGTTGAAGGCATATGCAGCTCTAAATTCCTTCTAGTTACACACTCTCTCCTTTGGATTCCGAAAAAATTGATCTACTTTACAAAATAGCTCTTCCATATCGAGTCGGATAACAAATCTTCTGAGGTTCTACATCAATTGAGACTGGAATAATTGAATTAAATCGAACTTACTCTCTGTTGTTCCTTTCGACGAATCTCTCGCACAAGACTGTAAAAAGCATCATCAATGTAATGTCTTAGAGCAGCCGATGTCTCATAAAATGGACAACCGAATTGTGATGCAAGATTCTTACCTTCTTCTGTTGATACCTGAAAACTCAAACAAACAATTTACTCACGAAATAAAAAAACATTCAACGGACGTGTACCTTTCTATGCATTTCCAGATCCAATTTATTTGCAATCAGAACAAGAGGAATATCTTCGGATAATCGGACACGAGTTATTAGTTTTCGATATTCAGATGCTTCTTGGAAGCTATGACGATCGGTGACAGAATAACAAATAATAAAGCCTTCACCACAGCGCATGTATTGATCACGCATTGCTGTAAATTCGACCTGGCCGGCAGTGTCAAGTATATCTAACAGAGCTGCTTCGCCATCAATAACAGCTTGTTGTTGATATGAGTCCTCTGCAAATAAAATACAAACCAAATTAGATTAAGAAGAACGGAGTATAAGTTGACGAAGCAGGCATATGGATATTTGTTGATATCTGATGGACATTGAGCTTGCCAAACACTTATTTTGATATAACGTGACAATCAATGAAAACAAACTTACCAATAGTTGGGTCATGATAGTCGAGAAAACTGTGACTTACAAACTGCAATGTTACAGCTGAAAAGAAAAAAAAAAAAAACAAAATCAAAAATTAATCAGTGCTACTTTATTGATTTTCCTCACAAACTACACAAAGCTCTTATGCAGCCAGAATTTAGGCATCTCAAATCAAGTGTACTAACCAGATTTTCCCACACCTCCATCGCCAAGAATGACGATTTTATAAACCCGTAGACCACCGCGAGTTGTTTGCATAACCGCTGGGGGTTTACTTGTGGCATCGCTGCTTCCATTGTCGCGTTTGTTAGCATTGTCCTTATCGTTTCCTTTGGACTTAGATTTCTTAAGAGCCGCACATCCTGTCAGGTCACCAGCCATTCCTTTGCCCTTTGCAGCTGACCTTGAAATGAATTTTTCTTGCTCGTCGGTTTGGGAATTCAATAATTTGGCTGGTTGCTGGTGCTGCTGTTACTGCTGTTCATATATGCGCACTTGCTTATGTAGTTTTGTTTAAAGATTAAAAAGGTTTTATTTCACTTGACGTTTTTCATTTTTCTCTTGAATTATGTCTTGTCCAGTTTGTGATGGACTCGATAATTGGGGAGAAGTTTTTTGGGAAAAAAAGATCGTCACACCCCGAAAAGAAATTCAATTTTTTTTTGCACTGCTGTGAACTATGTGACAGAAAAATTGATATTTGGTTCGTTTCGTTTGAAAAAAAAAACACCAAAAATATTTGACATTTCCTTATCATGAAATTTGCACTTGAAAGAGGAATACATACTATTTTTTGAGACAACAGTATTATTGCGTAAATAGGAGAGAACGAGATAAAACAATAACAATTTCTTCTCGGCTCTCTGTTTACATTTTTTGTGGAAAGATTTGGTGAGCGCGTTCGAATCTGTCAGTGGAAATTGTAGCAGAAGAAATATATATAAGGTAGTAGAAGTTAAAGACGTGTTCATTTATGAGTCTCAAAGTGCTCTTTCTATGGGATTTTTCATGTTGAAATTGAAATATTTATAAAAATATAGGTCTGGGGCAATATAAGGTTTGGTTTTAAGGCCGTGTGCGAATTCAGTTAAAAATGGGTTAAAACTTGACGTTTGGTTAAATTTTGACATTTCGCATTGAATAAAATTATTAGACTAGCTGCGGAGCAGGTTAAAATATGACAGCAGCGGTTAAAAATTGATCCATTTTTATTTTTTAGGCCGTGTGCGAATTGGATGAATTGTGGTTAAGGCCGTGTGCGAATTCAATTAAAAATGGGTTAAAAATTGACGTTTGGTTAAATTTTGACACTTCGCATTATTTGACTAGTTGCTGAGCAGGTTAAAAAATGACAGTAGTGGTTAAAAATTCATCCATTTTTATTTTTTAACCACAATTCATCCAATTCGCACACGGCCTAAAAAATAAAAATGGATGAATTTTTAACCACTACTGTCATTTTTTAACCTGCTCAGCAGCTAGTCAAATAATGCGAAGTGTCAAAATTTAACCAAATGTCAATTTTTAACCCATTTTTAACTGAATTCGCACACGGCCTTAACCACAATTCATCCAATTCGCACACGGCCTAAGTTTAAACTAAAATATTCATTCTATTGACCAGGACCTAAAGGCCGTGTGCGAATTCAGTTAAAAATGGGTTAAAACTTGACGTTTCCTTAAATTTTGACACTTCGCATTGAAAAAATGTGTTAAAATTAGACTAGCTGCGGAGCAGGTTAAAATATGACAGTAGTGGTTAAAAACTCATCCATTTTTAAATACACTTCATCCAATTCATCCAAATAATTTGGATAGAGGTAGGGTATATTCAAGGGTTAACATTGAACTTGCTTCAACTCTGGGACAAAGTCATGGAAACAAAGATATTTGTCTCTTCTTTTCACATCGCAATGCCCATGTCATAGTGGTAATGTGTGTAATGCAGAATTTTTTTTTTTAATAATTGCAGGTCCTGTTGGCAAAACAGACGGATCAAATGACAGCTAATTTGACTTGTAGGGTTTAAAGAAGCCAAATAAAATAAATTAATAGAGTGGCTCCACACCTTTAGAAGGGCCAAGGACAAAGTGGCTTACATTCATCGAAAATTCTCTGAGTGCGTGTGAAGAATTGAAGGGAACTAAAATGTAACGCCGACTCTAAACGGCAAAAAAGAGACGCACTTTTTTCATGACAGATTGATACTCTTGGAAGTTTTGACAGTTCTTCGTAAGAGGCAGTACCTGTGAAAGATGAATAAAAGCTTTATGGACACGAGTCGGATTCAAAACCACACGTTATGCGTAACAGCCAACGCCCATAACCACTACGCCACTGGCTTAAGAAGATGGCCGCTTTTAACGGTAAAAGTTCGGAAGTTCCTACAGGTAGAAGCGTTCATTACGTATGTAAGTAATGGCTGAAACACAAATACACATTAGCTTTGCTTCGCCTGCGTTACGATGCACCTACTTCCAGTTTGTCTTGAATGACATTTCTCCCTCCATCAACATCATCCTTCCAAAAACAAATTAATTTTGTTTTTTTACTTATTCTTACAGCTTTTGAGGTTTCCCACATCTCAACATCCACAAGGGGATCTGGAGGTCTCCAGACCAATCAACTGTCAACCAGTTGAATCATATTGCGATCGACACAAGACACTCTTCAAGCCAACGCCGACTCGGACCACTACCTCGTTGTAGCCAAGGTAGTGCAACGGATATCTCGACCAAAGCCCAAAACAGGAAGTGCTTGAAGAAAGTATGACGTTGGACGGCTACAATCGCAAGAGATCGCCAGATCCTTTTCCAGTATTGAGAACCAGTTGCAGAATTGCCAGGAAGCCATTTGGGATGCTGCCTCTGATGTGCTGTGTTGTAAATTTCCTGCAGTATGGAAGAGTGCCTATATAACTCCCGTTTATAAAAAAGGTAAAAAAAATAATATCTGTAATTACAGGCCGATTTCTAAACTTTCATGTATTCCAAAGTTGTTTGAGCAAGTAGTGTGTGACATTTTTCAATCAACTGTAGAAATATTGGCGCAAAATTATAGTCCGCTAATGAACAACTTTAGTGTGATACTAGCTTAAAATAACGTTTCAGATATGACTCAAACGTCATTTTAAGCTTAGTATCACACTAAAGTTGTTCATTAGCGACTATAATTTTGCGCCATTATTATTTGCAAACAACAGCATGGTTTAATGCAAAAACGATCCATGGTTACCAATCTGGTTATTCAAAAAAAAAAAAAAAAGTTTTCATGCTTTGGAATGTGACCAAGAAGTAAATTGTGTTTACAGGGACTTCTCGAATGCTTTTGATCAACTATCTCATGAGATTATCAAGTTTAAATTAAACTCCTACGGCTTCCCACTTTTTTTTGATAACGTGGATTGTCTCTTACCTTTAGAATAGATCTTATCAAGTTGAATTCAGAAATAGTTAAATCATACTTGGCCAAATCAGGTGTTCCGCAGGGGAGCCATCTGGGGCCCCTTCTGTTTATATTAGCTATCAAGGATGCACCGTTATGTGTAAATAATAGTGAAATTCTCATCTTCGCTGATGATATGAAGATATATAAAAATTTAACTTCTGCAAATGATCGCGTTTTACTTCAAAATTATATTAACCGTTTTAAATTATGGTGTGAAAAGAACAGTTTAAACCTTAACCCGATAAAGTGCCAAACAATTAACTTCTCTAAAAAACATTCACCTTCATCTTATGACTATGTCATTTCAAACCACATTTTAACTCACGTTTTTACTGTTAAGGACCTAGGAGGTCTTTTTACACAAAATGTAGATTTTTCTGAGCACATTAACGGCATAGTCAATAAAGCTAATTCTATGTTAGGTTTTATTAAGCGGTGGTCAAAAGAATTCTGGGATCCTAATGTCACCTGTGTTTTAACAACAGTTTACTTCGTCGCCACCTAGAGTATGCATCTAATACAGTGATGAAAAACGACATTTTCCGATTGTACTGACAGCTGCAAAAAAAGTGTACGAAATCGAGCGTAATTGTACGGTTTTTCGCAGAAAAAAATATAACGATTACGAAAATTGAAATTTTTTATTCAATTACAGAAATAATAATAGCCTTTAGCGTTTTCGGGCACAAAACAATTTTGTCGATTTTGACGGACTGTTTTACTGCTTTTACAGCATTTATTTGGCTCAGCGAATTTTTGTGTCTTTCAATGTGAAATTTTCCACCGGATATTTTCGAATTACACAAAATGCTCTTTTTGGTTTTGCTCATGATCTTCGTGCAGCCATTCATATCTTTCTTTACAAACTGATTGAAATTTTTCACTGCGGTTATTGGTCTTTCCGTCTGAAAATTCTGTGCTGCTGGTTTTTTTTTTTCAACTGGCTGTCGGTCGGTCGTGCCGCTCGTCGTTGGCTGGTCAAATGTAACGCTGTCCATGTCCTATGTACCAACGTCGCCTTAAAAGCCACCTGCATCGAATAAAGTTACAGATTTTTATTAAATTATTAAATTGGTAGGAGGAAAGCATGCCCGATGAATGGAACCTCAGCATCGTATGTCCGATCCTCAAGAAATTAGATCCCCTGAACTACACCAACTACAGAGGTATAAGTCTCATTAACATCGCCTATAAGATCTTGTCTGCCGTGCTGTGTGATCGTTTTAAGCCCTTCGTCAACAACCTGATAGGTCCTTATCAGTGTGGCTTCAGACTCGGAAAGTCCACCATCGATCAAATATTCACCCTACCGAAGATCTTGGAGAAGACCCAGGAACTTCAAATCGATAACTACCACCTTTTCATCGATTTCAAGGCCGCGTATGACAGCGTCTATAGAGACCAATTATATAGAGCAATGTCTAGTTTTGGCATCCGAGAAAACTCGTCCGTCTGTGTAAGATGACAATGGAAAACTAACGCTGTTACATCATGGTCGGAAAAAAACCTAACGGACGCTTTTGATGTAAAAAAAGGTTTTAGACAAGGCGATGCGTTGTCATGCGATTTCTTCAACATCATTCTTGAGAGATTGTGCAAAGCTCCAACGTCAACACCAGAGGCACAATCTTTCAAAAGTGGGTCCAGCTACTTGAATACGCAGACGATGTTGACATAATTGGAAGAACACAGCGTGATGTCAGTGGAGCATTCGTGAGTATTGAGACGAAGGCCATGAAGATGTGTCTAGCGGTTAACGAGGGCA
Organism: Sphaerophoria taeniata; assembly: GCA_943590905.1. Taxonomy (NCBI): domain Eukaryota; kingdom Metazoa; phylum Arthropoda; class Insecta; order Diptera; family Syrphidae; genus Sphaerophoria; species Sphaerophoria taeniata. Next base: position 50,483,024 of record OX016540.1, read on the forward strand.
AGACCATGTAAATGCTGTCAACAAGAAAGGACAACCAACATCGAAGTCTTGGAGCAAACGTCAACATAGAGAGATTTAACTTCGTCTACCTAGGAACCGCTTTAAACTCAGACAACAACACCAGCGCTGAAATCAAACGAAGAATCACTCTTGCCAACCGCTGCTTCTTTAGACTTAGAAGGCACTTGAGTAGTAAAGCCCCCTCCCAAGCAACTAAAGTGACACAATACAAAACCCTCATTATCCCGGTCCTCATGTATGGTGCAGAGACATGGACCATGACAACATCCGATGAAAACGCTTTCGGCTGCTTCGAGAGAAAAATTCTTCGAGTGATTTTTGGTCCTATCTGCATAAATGGAGAATGGAGACGAAGATTCAAATAAGAACTCTGCGAGCTGTACAGCGACATTGACCTAGCCAGAAAAGTTAAGGCCCAACGACTTAGATGGTTGGGTCATGTAGAGCAAATGGAAAATAATGCTCCAGCTCGTAGAGCCTTCGAATCCAACCCGGAAGGACGCTGTAGAAGAGCCAGCTGCCTGGAGATGCTTGTTGTGTGGGGCCCTGGTCCGACCTGGACTGTAGCGCCACCATAAGTAAGTAAGTAAGTGAAATAAGAGAATAGAAGGAGAGGAAAATAGAAGTCACTGTCGTCAAGTGTACAAAGTGATTGGTCGTGCTAGTGCAGTGCTTTTGTTTCTTGTCTGATTTTTTTTGTCCCGTCCACGTCCCTCGCGTCCGTTGTTAATAACCAAATAACCAAAAAAAAAAAAATACCACAAAAAAACAACAATAAAAAGGAACATTTAATTAATAAACCACTTAAAAATAAACATAAACCTATTAACAAAAAAGAGAAAAAAAAATTAATCATAACTCAAATCAGCAGTGTTATAAAGCTAAAAAACCGAAAAAATGCACCCACAAAAAAAAGGCAAAAAAATATCCCGCTAGCCACAAGAGCACTGTGAGTACAAATCCCATCATCCCATTCTCTTTGTTTCCCCTTCGTGCAATTGCACGGCTTATCATATGCATTACATTGCATTGAGCTTTTTTACTCATTCAATGTGTGCGGTGGGTTGTCAATAACAGATAAATAGAGATTTGCTGTTTGAATACAGGGTCGGATCGATTCACGCTGCCGTTAAGGCATATGAATTTGACGCTCTGTCTGACTCCATCCAAAGAATTGTATCCATATATCCTCACACTGAAATCGTTATTACGGGCGATTTCAATGTACACAATTCTTCGTGGCTTCTCCATTCGGGCCAGACAACACCCGAAGGAATGTGTGCTGAAATCTTTGCTGAGTTTAACCACCTTACTCAGCTTGTCACTGAGCCCACTCGAATATCGGATATTGATGGCCAAGCGGAAAACACTCTTGACTTGTTCCTTACGTCTGACCCTGATAAATACACTATCAATGTATTAACGCCTCTAGGCAGATCAGACCATAGTATAATATCTGTAAATTTCTCGTGCCAAACTAATCCAGTTAAAGAAAGAGTTCCGAAGAGAACCGTATGGCAATACGAGAAAGCCAACTGGGACGGTCTCAATAACTTCTTTCGGATCTTTAACTGGTCGCTATGCTTCCTCGATAGTGACGTAGACTCCAGCGCAGATATGATTACTAATATGATTATCTTGGGAATGAAAACTTTTATCCCGAATAGGGTTAAAAGCATCAAACCTAAGGAAAAGTCATGGTTTGATTCAAGCTGTAAAGAGGTTATCAGGGAAAAAGAAGTAAAGTTCCGGTGTTATAGAGCCAACCCAACTGAGGAAAACCGGAACAAGTTTAAACAAGCCAGGAAGGCCTGCAATGCCCATATTCGACGGACAAAGTTTTTGCATGACCAAAAATTAAGGCAAAAAATACTGCAGTGTCCCAAAGGCAGTAAGAATTTTTGGTCATTTGTTAAAAATATGAAGAATTCTTTTTCTTCCTCGGTCCCTACGCTCGTTGACAATGACACTCCAGTTGTTAGTTCTATCGCGAAAGCTAACCTTTTTGCTAGGCAGTTCGCCTCCAACTCTTCGCTGCCAGAGAGTGTCATGACTCCTCCAGCTCTTGAGCGCGTCAATGATTCCATGGGACAAATCTTCTTCCGCACTCGTGCTGTGGCGAGAGTCCTAAAGGATCTCAACATACATAAATTCGCTGGTCCGGATGGTATCCCCGCTATTATCCTGAAGAGGTGTTCTTCCACGCTGGCAAAACCCTTGCGTAAGCTTTTCCATCTATCCTATTCTTCTGGGCTCGTTCCGAGCAGTTGGAAAACAGCATTTGTCCAGCCAATCCCAAAAAAAGGCGAATCTTCTTCTCCCACCAATTATCGACCGATTGCACTTACGTCCCTTCTTTCTAAGGTCATGGAAACGCTGATAAATTATCAGCTCAAGAAATATCTCGAAGACCGAAAGCTTCTTAATGACCGGCAGTACGGCTTTCGTAGCAACAGGTCCAATGGTGATCTGATGGTTTATCTCACCGAACAGTGGAACAAATCTTTACATCGTTTTGGAGAAAGTAAGATTGTTGCACTTGATATTTCAAAGGCATTTGATAAAGTCTGGCATCTTGCTCTTTTATCGAAAATGCGTGCCTTCGGTATCGACGAATCCCTCCTTCGTTGGATTAGAAATTTTCTTTCGAACCGTTCAATACAAGTTGTATTGGACGGATTCAGGTCTGAAACCCATAACATAAATGCTGGTATGCGGTATGCCCCAGGGCTCCGTTTTGTCTCCAACCCTCTTCCTCATTTTCATAAATGATCTCTTGTCTGTAACTTCTAATCCAATAAACTGTTTCGCTGACGATAGCACCCTTAGCTTTTCTTATTCGTTTCCAGACTCACATCCCTCCTCTTCGGATGTGGAACTGGAGCGGCAAAATATGATAAGCTCATTAAACTCTGACTTAAATAGCATTGTACAATGGGGAATTAAAAACCGCGTAGAGTTTAATGCTTCGAAAACTCAATGCTGTCTTATATCGTCGAAGCGAGATATACCCCCCTTGCCACTGTCCATGAGTGGTACTTGCATCAACGAGACCGAACATCTCGAGATTCTCGGTATGTGCATCACTGACCACCTTTTGTGGAACGAGCACATTTGCGATGTCGCCAAAAATGCCGCAAGATGTTTGGGTTTCTTAAGACGGTGCAAGAAATTCTTTTCCCCGTCTGATCTGGCTACTATCTATAAGACTTATATCCGTCCAAAGCTTGAGTATAACTCTCATCTCTGGGCTGGTGCTCCAGCTACATACTTAAGCCTCTTGGATGGAATTCAAAAAAGAGCCCTACGAATGATCGGTGACAGAGACATCACTGCGTCATTCCAATCATTAGATCACCGTCGTAACGTTTCATGTCTCTCTTTATTCTACCGTTACTTCTTCGGTAAGTGCTCTAGAGAAATAGCCAGTTGCATTCCTCCCCTTAAGCAATGCACCCGTAATACTCGCGCTTCTAGGAATGCCCATCAGTTCACCCTCGAGCCCAACTTCGGACGTACTGTCAAGTATAGAGAATCATTCTTTAGCCGTACTACGCGAATGTGGAACTCTCTTCCACAGTCTGTCTTTCCCAGTCATTATAATGTTCAGGAATTCAAGACCAATGTACACCGACACCTCCTTTCTCACCCCTTCCCTTCTTCTTAATGCACCCACTGTGTCTCTGGCATAAAAAGGGTATAAAAAATCCCTTGAGTGGGTGCAAATTATAAAAAAAAAGTCACAAATGAAAAGATGTACTTGTGTACATTCTTATATGCAATTGTACGGATTTTCGTACAATAATAAGCTATTTTTCATCTCTGATCTAATATGCAAACACTTCAACAGAGAAGAAATAATAATAATATTGTATTTTTCCACTGATGCTCCTGACCTTTTTTGTAAAATTTTGTTTTGCTATCGACGGGGAGGTTATAATGTCGGGAGGCCGGATCTGATTAAGATCGATATTCACCGAACTAACTATGGAATGCATGAGCCTTTGACACGCATTGGTAAACTTATTAACTGGAACTCAAAACTTTTTGATTTTAATTTTTTTTTGTTTATTTTATGTTAATTATTTATGTGTGTTGTGTTATTTGTTTTATAGTCTAAGTAGGCACTATTAAAAGTCTTTTGCACGTAAAATAAGTGAGTTGTATTGCAAATAAGGGGAGCATCTAATGTTTTTTTCTTTTAAATCAATGGGTTTCATAAGTGCCATTTCCACCAAAATTAAAATTAATCGTATTCTGCCTAGAATTAACTTTATTATGAAGAGTTTGATAGATAGTATCAGTTTGGCTCAGGCTTCAGGATACATATTTTTCAAAAAACTCACGATTAAAAAAAAAAACACAAAATTTCAAATTTAAAAAAAACCCACTTTTTTCATAATATCTCAAAAATGACGACAGATACGTATAAAAGTGTGAGGATTAAAAATTTAGGTATTTTTCTGACAAACAATTTGGGTTTTTTTGTTTTTTCTGTCAAATAAAAATTGAAGGAGATATAATTGTTTAAAGAGCGCGTGGCAGCGCAATCACAGCCTCTCTGAAGCCCTTTAACCCTTCACCATTTCACTATATATTGCAATGAAGGATGTTGTAGCTCTCTTAATTACCTTTACAATGGTTTTTTATAAATTGTGATAGCATGAAAATTGAAGGAGTTATGGTCCAAGAACTTGTCATATTTTTTTTCTACTTAGTAACTGAAAATTTCGGATTGTGAATATTGCGAATTTGCAATTGCCAATAACTTGAAAGGTATTGGATTTTTTGAAAAACTTCTATCGATATCCGAGGTTATTTTGAAAAAAAAATTCACCCCCGAGAAGGGGTGGCAACCACCCTCAAGGTGGTTGCGGAGTTCAAATCATTTTTACTTTTGAAGTTAAGGGTAAGATGAACCTTATTCCAAAATTTCATGCAAATCGGATCACAGTAAAAAAAAATCCGGAGCAATAATGCTTCAATGACTGCACTATTAATAAAAATTTTAATTGTGTCTGGGAGAATCTTTGGCCCTTCGGATTGGTCTGGCTGTAAACAAAGGGTATTAAAATAGCCCCCCAAACATCATATATAAAGCAGAAGAATTCGAATATAACAAAAGTTCGGTAATTTTTTTTATGAGGTTTCAAGAGTCTGAGAGGAATTACCGCCCACAGAAACGGTCTGTCAATATGAAATATTTATTTTTAATAATATTCTATGTGACATACATATATAAAAATCAGCACTTCAAATTTAACAAAAGTAAGTTATGTTTTTGACTACCTTTTCTACCTGCTACCTGTGAACGGGCCGCCTAGTCAAACTAGTTAGTACACACACACTCTTAAGCACATAGAAGAGTGTCTATACCGTAAAATTCGTTACTTCAAAAATAAGTAACGTCTGGGCCTCTGGGGGCCCTGGGATCTTACTCTATTAGTTTCGTTATCTGCCTACTAACAACTAACACCACACTAAGTGATGAGCCGGTGGTATAACACAGTTTCTGTGTTGGCAAACCATTGGTCGTAAAATGGTGATTGATATAAGCCCGTACAACCAATTCTGATAGTGTGTAAAAAAAAAACATGAAATCTCAAAAAGTGCAGCAAACGGTAAAAGGTGATCGCCTGTAGTCGACCTTCATTTTTAGATGGAAGTACACAGATTTTCACACACGCATGTGAAGTTTATTTTCCTGTCATCTGGTTTTACATACATGCATACATTCACAAAAAAGCTACTGATTTAATTTCCAAAATTTTGTTGTTACTGCAGTCGACGACAAATGGTTGGAAGGAAATCGACATAAGATCCTGAGTAAAAACCTATCACCTATTCAATTGAAGAAAGAATTAGAAACAAAGAAGAGTCTTGACAGATGCACAGCTTGATGATAAAAAAGTTTTTAACAAGAGAAGTAGGTATATGTGCCTACTCGACTTCGATTTCGAGTTTGAAAAAAAAGTTCACTATGGCGTATGAGTACTTTTAAGCAATAGTCTTGTATGAACGTGGGCTTTATTTCTTTTCAACGAATGACTGAACTTTTCCGCTTACCATTATTTTATTTCTCTCATTTCATTTTACATAATTAAATGTCCATTAACAGCGGAATGAATTATTATATGAAATCACACTCAATAAATTTTTTTATTAAGCAATAAGTATGGTGTATTGCGGAGATGTATGTAGAACGGTTCAATTAAATTGAAACCTATTATAATCTTTTATTCGATTAACCCAAGTCGTTGTTCAGTTAATTGCAAAACTGTTTTCTTTGAACATGCAGATTCAAATTAGCAAAAAAGCCAGTTGGCACGTTCGAAAGTAAAGTATATTTTTTTCCACTGAGACTGTCATCATAATAATAATGCAATCCAAATCCAATGGCGACAAAGCGAAACCGTTTAATAGTGAAAACGTTCGAGGGCCTGCACTAAAGTACGCTCCAAGACGCGATTCGACCGAAGTCTGACGCGACGGCCGGCGGCGGCGATGCGATGGTGGCAGGAGAATCGAAGATGCATCTGGTCGTGTTCGTACCTCGTACAAGTCAGCGAGATTTACAATTAAATCGTAATTTCTCCACGGTAATAAAGTATTCCATCAAAGCCGAACAATATTTTGTTGACAGTGAGTGTATCGTAGGTCAGCCTTTCTAGTAAAATAATGTGCGTTGTGTTGTACCCCACTCGTCGCCCGAAATGACAATGTTGCAGTTCCTTAACACCAAACAAAGGAGGCAGCACTAGTTCTCATAACAGTCATACTGACACTGGCGCGTCGAACGTCAGGTCGGACATCCATTTGAATAATTTATGCTGCAGATTGTGCGTGCCGTTTTCGAAATCTTAAATTAAATGGGCCTGCGCGAATCGCTGTTAACCTAACTTCAATTTTTTTTTTCATTAATAAAGAAACATTTTTACGACTTCTATACGTAAAATTTCATGATTAGCATGGTATTGTGACTGGTGAGTGAGAAGAGTTTTGTGCGCTGTTGCATATTGTGATGATGAAGCTGAATGCTGACGCTAAAGGCCGCAGAGCCATGCTTATAATAATATGATGGCCAGGCCAGTGTAGAGAGATGAAAGAATGATTTCATGTGTGAAGTTTATAAATCGTTCAATGTTATTACATGCGACGACAGCAGGCGGATGCAAGCTTTATGAGTTAAAACAGCTTATTGTGATTAAATACTTTTTAGCGATTCCATGAAATGAGAAATTCCTTTAAGTCTGTAATTACACATACCATATCGTACATCAAGTTTTATTGAGATTAGAGGAATTGGAAGATTTGTGTTTTTTCGAGCTAATACCTACTTTATGAACATGATTTGTATTTAAAAAAAAAAAGTAGAAAAGAGGCTTAGAGTAAGAAGAAAGTTTCGCACTTAACCAATGATTGACAGTTAGGTTTTCTAGATGTCAACGTTAAAATCTTTAACATAAGAAATCGATTGAGGGGCAAAAATGCACCTGATTTTAGTTCAAAAATGCTGAAACATCACCGTCGAGGTTTGAAAAAAAAAATCAGTTCGTCTTTAAGTTTCCTTTTAACAATGAAAAACAGATCAAAGTCTGACAATACCTAGAGAATCGGTTTTGGTTTGAAGTTTGCACCGAAATGTCACTTAGCTTAAAAAACGTGCATACAACATAGAGATAATAATATAATAGAGCACGGAAGGCAGCCTGAAACATGTTTCCTCAAATTATGAGAAAGAAGACATTAGGGAGTTCCTGTCTCACTCTCTGAGCTTGTCGCTGATTGGCTGTAAGGTGGAATGGACAGAGTAAAAAAAAGTAAAAAAAGTAAAAAGTAAAAAAGCGTTAGTTCTCCATCGCATTTTGCACAAGCAAACGAGGTTGGCAAGGATGCCAAAACTGGACATAGCTTTATACAATTCGTCTCTGTAGATGCTGTCATACGCGGTTTTGATATCGATGAAAGGGTATCGTTTTGGAGTTCATAGGTTTTTTCCAGGATCTGCCGCAAAATGAAAATTTGGTCGATGCTTGACTTTCCGGGTCTGAAGCCACATTGATAAGGACAAATCTTAGATGATTTGGTGCATGCTCCCATCTAGATCGTCGCATGCTGCTTTGAACATCTCGACAGCTAGATCATCTGTTCCAGCGGCTTTGTTGGATTTCAGCCGTGATATTGCCGTTTTCACTTCTTCTAGTTCGGGTTCACGGAATTGTTGGCTATCATCATCGTGTCCCATGAAAGGCTCCTGCCTGACGGCGGGATTTTGTTTGTCGTTTCCGTTATACAGTCTATAGAAGTGGTCTTTTCAAATCCCCAGCATTGACGGCAATTTTACTATGATGTTCCCTGGTTTATCTCTGCAGGCACCTTCCAATAAAACCTCCGAACTTCATTCCTGCTGTTGGCTCTCTCAACATCCTCGATCTGACGCTTTTCACCTCCCTCTTTTTTCTCCTGAGAAGCCGGCGCGGCGTTCCTCTTTTGCTCGTAGAGCTCACGAGCAGCTCTTGTATTTCTATGCAGCGCGGCTTTGTATGCCTCCTGCTTGGCTGCATAGGTCTGCTTGCATTCTTTGTCAAACCAGTAGTTTCTGGCTTCATTTTGATGGTTGTGTGAAAGCCAGCACATTAAAGGCGGCATCTCTAACTGCTTTCTGGCAATGTTGCCACTGGTCTTCGATACTTGATGTTAGTGGCATAGGACTTCTTAAGAGGTTACTTGACACCACTCGATCACAGAAGGATCTGGCGATTTCTTGCGATTGTAGCCGTCCGACGTCGAATGTTCTTGCAGCATTTCCTTCTTTTGGCCGTTGGCGGGATATTTGTAGCACTACCTTGGCTACGACGAGGTAGTGGTCCGAGTTGATGTTGGCTCCTCGGAAAATTCGAACATCTAGTATGCCGGTCAATCTGGTTGACGGTTGATTGATCAGGAGATCTCCATATTCCTTTATAGATGTTGAGATGTGAGATTAAAAACACTTAAAACAAACAAAACTAGTGTTAATAAACATAGAATTCACCCTAAGTTAACTTCACACTTATGAGTTATGAAATTAACTGAGTTAATCTTAAGAGTAGCAAATTTTGACAGGAAGTACTTCAAACTACGTCCGTCACATTAAGCTATGAAATCCTCCAGTGCATTAAGGGTGAACTCCCAAGAATATGTTCAAGTTTTATAACGAACAAAATTTTAGGCAAACAATTCTTTTGATAGATTAGACATTAGAGATTAGAGTATGGATGAAATATGAATATCTGTCCAAAGAGCTGTCAAATAAAAAAGGTTTTGTGACTCGTGTTTGATTTCCTGCCTTACACAATCAGAACAAAAAAGCTTTAAGACCACGTTCACCAAACCATCAGCCACAGAGTGTGTTTCAATTTCAATGGTTGTGCATGTGAAGGCACACAGTTAAACTCAAAATTACACACATCAATGCAAGCTTATTTTAACTTTTAATAGTTTAAGCTGATTTAGGCATGTTATTCATAAGGGAGGGATGAGGCATAGTCGCCCACCCTATAGGTGTGGTGAGAAATGAACAAATGAAATAAACATGGAATGCACTTGAATAGGAAATGTAAGCCTAGTAATTGAATTATTAATTCTTTATGTATGTAGCGCGCCAACAACGACACCCAGCATTCAATATGTAATATTGATGTTTTTGTTTTATTTTAAAAGCCTACAAATAGGCACCTTGTTATGATTTTGTTATTTATTCATTTAACTACACTCGAATTCGACAAATTAGGGCTTCGACACCATGTACTTTCATTGCAAATCTTTATTTTCGCCCAAACAACATGGGTTCCTTAAAGGGAAATCAACGACCACAAATTTAACTGAATTTGTTTCTTATGCATTAAACTCAATAGAAAGTAAAAAAGAAGTTGAAGTTATTGCTACGGACTTTAGCAAGGCGTTCGATAAAATATCCCACAATATTATATCTTTCAAGTTAAAGACTCTTGGATTCCCTCCTGGTTTCATTGAGTGAATGGAATCATACCTATCCGACCGTAAATATCGCGTTTTATTTAGATCTTCAATATCAGAACCATTTACTGCGAAATCGGGGGTCCCTCAAGGTAGTCATCTAGGCCCTATTATTTTTATTCTGACTATTAATGACGTAGAATCTGTGATTGAAAATTCCCAAGTTTCAATGTACGCAGATGACATGAAAATCTTTAGAATGATTTCTTTATCCGATGATGCTTTACCCCTGCAGGCCGATTTAAACAATTTCTATGTTTGGTGTCAAAAAAACAATTTAGAACTTAATGTTTCCAAATGCCAAACAATCACATATTCCCGTAAACGTTTCCGTCAGCAAACACGGGACTATTATATCAACGAATGTATTGTTCAGAGAGTAACAGCTATCCGAGATTTAGGTGTTATTTGTGATAGTGAGCTTAACTTTAGGTCTCACTATGACAATATCGTAGCCAGAGCTAATTCTGCTTTAGGTTTCGTCAAACGTTGGTCTAAGGAATTTTCGGATCCTTATGTTACGAAATCTCTTTATACCACGTTTGTAAGACCTCTACTGGAATACGCCAGCCAAGTATGGTCCCCTTATCACCAAGTCCATATAAAGAGAATTGAAGCAATACAACGCAGATTTCTCCGTTTCGCCTTAAGAGGACTTTCATGGGTTGACAATTTCAACTTACCGCCGTATCAAGAACGGTTGCGGATTATAAACTTACAATCTCTAGAAAAACGTCGTGAAGTTGCCGATATTATTTTCGTACACCAAATTCTATCCGGTGCTACAGAATCTTCCACCCTCCTTGACGCAATGGGTATTAACGTTAACTCGCATTCTCTAAGATCAGTTCCCCAATTTCATCAAGCTCAGCACAGAACTGATTATGGAAGTAATGAACCAATAACGAGAATATTACGAAAGGTTAACGAAAACTCTAATATTTTTGATTTCAACCATAGCAAGATCACACAAAAGAAGCTTTTATACTGTACTTCCTTAAACAACTAAAAAAATAAATAAATTCGTATATGTAATAGAGAGAAACTGACTCTTTTTTCTTTTTTTTATTTTATTTCCTTTCTACGAACTTGACAAGTGTCTTCTACACGCTTATTTCCGTTTTTTTTTTGTTTTTTAAATTTTTGACCTTAAAATTTTAAAATTTTTGATTTTAAAATTTTGCATTTTTTCTTTTTTTACTTTTTGTAAGATTTTAAATTATTTTGTTTTTCCATTTTGTACCTGCTTGCATTAAGCAGTCCATAACTCTTATCTTCCTGATATTCGTATCGCCATCACTTTTTTTATTTTATTTATTACAAATAATTTCTAATTAAGTGCCGATACGACTAGCAACCGTAATTGCAATCGTACTCGGTGAAAATGGACCCCAGCGCGTGCGGTATCTGGGGGGGAAAGAGGCGTGGGAATAATTAATTAGTTAATTTTCTAGGAATTCTTGTTTTCCAGTCATTTCATTCAGCCGGGAGGCTAAGTTAATTGCATTCTCAAGACTAATTTTTTTTTTGGGATAACACATAAATTCTCAAAAAGCTGTAGGTAAACTGAAAATCAAATTTCCTATCTTAAGACTCTTTTTAAGATAAAGTGCATATAATCGACCGATTAGCACTGTTGGACGTCATTTGAATTCCATAGGATTTCTTATGTTTGCCACATGGAAATAATAATAATTTTTATATGTTTTGTCGAAACCCATCAAGTGTTCAATGTGGTATTAAACTATCACAAGAATAGAATGGCTTTGCAGAATGATTATAACGTTGTAATTATTAACGGTATACACACATAATAGGTAGGTTCGAATGGTAGCATATAGATATTTCAGCCATCGTAAAATAATTCTTTCCTTATTATTTTTGTTTGGTTTTATTACGGTTTGGTCACAAATCTAACTTTCGTATTGAATAACCTTTTCCTATGCTTGGTAATAGAATAGTATTGAAATGACACAATCAAGTTTTGATAAATCAATGTGACTGCATCGTTTTTTAGGCGTAATTCCTATCGCCCGTTGCTTAGTTGGTAAGTGCGTTGGGCTGCTAAGCTGAACGTCGTTGGTTCGAGTCCTACTCAGGCCAAGTTTTTCTTTCATCTTTCACGGGCACTGCCTCTTGCGAAGACCTGACAAATTTTCCAAGAGTATCAATCTGTCAAGAAAAGGTGCTTCTCAACTCTGCCGTTCGGAATCGGCATTAAATTGTAGGTCCCCTCAATTCTTCACACGCACTCAGAGAATTGTTGATGAGAGTAAGCCACTTAGGCCTTGGCTCTTCAAGAGCTGTCGCGCCACCCTATTTTTTTTATAATTCCTATCGCCAAAACGAACATAGAAGTCTACCCGCCCGAGCTTCATCTATTCCCATCCAGCGAACAGGGCAGCTACTCTTCGTTCAAACCAAGCTTTGTTTTTGTCATTTCCACTACTTTGGATAAGATTTGATATACATAGATCAAGGATAATATCGTAGCCTGAAGTGTATTTTTTCGCAAAAAAGGACAAATAATAACCTCTCTTAGACTTTTCTCTGGAATGCGGATTTGAATTAAGAGTGTCTTTGTCTAAGCACCCAAGTCTCGAATTCGAATGTGAGTGCTGGCAACACTTTCTAATCTTAGGTTTGTATATGCAACTAGAAGTACATGGTGGCCCCATCAGCTGAAAACGTTGGCGATAGTAGAAGAACAACTATTAAGTTGGAGGAGCACGAATTCTAAGTAATGCGATCCTTGAATTTCCATGGGTCAGTAGTAGCAACCGATAACAGTATGGAAGAAGAAATATGCGGGCGGCTTCTCCGATTCAAGGCTAAGTTCGGCAACATTAGCCTAATATGCGCGCATGCCCCCACAGAAGAGAAAAAGGACGACACCTGCAAAGACGACTTCTTCGAGCTCCTCGACAAAACATATGAGCATTGTCCTAGCTATGACATTAAAATTGTCCTCGGTGATTTTAACGCAAGGCTGGGAAAAGATTACATCTTTGGAGGAACAGTCGGAAAGCACAGCCTGCACGAAAACACTTCCGACAACGTATCCAGGCTGATCGATTTTACTGAGGGCGAAATGTTGTGGTAGCAAGCAACATCAACATCCATAAAGGTACATGGAGATCTCCTGATCAATCAACCGTCAACCAGATTGATCACATTGCGATCGACGGAAGGCACTTGTCCAGTATTCTAAAAGTTCGAACTTCTCGAGGAGCCAACATCGACTTGGACTACACTGAACCAAAAACAGCAGTCATATTGATAAATTTTTACATTCAACTGACAATTTTGTTGTCAATTTACAACCAATGACCGCAGTAGTAAATATGACAATTTAAAATTTTTAATTTCGTGATTCGAAACCGGGATTGTCACATTGATAATTTGCGTTGGCAAATCGAAAACCATGGTTGTCATATTGAAATCTATGGCAGTCGTATTAAACACTGCAGTAGTCATTTGGAAAACCCAAATTATCAAATTGAAAACCGAGGAAGGCTTATTGAAAACCATTACTTTTAAATTGAAGACCACGGTAGTCAACTTTACAACCGTAGTAGTCATATTGATAACCACAGTGAACCATTTTAAAACCACGGTAGTTAATATGAAAACTACGGTTGTCAAATTGAAAGCAGTGGTTTGTAGATTGAAAATCATTCTTGTTAATTTGAAAACCACGATTTTCAAATTTACAACCGCAGTAGTCATATTGAAAAATACATTTAACTAATTAAATACCACGGTAGTTAATATGAAAACTACGGTTGTCAGATTGAAAACAGTGGTTGGTAGATTGAACATCATTATTGTCAATTTGAAGATCATGATTTTCACATTGACAACCGCAGTAGTCACATTGAATAACACAGTAAACCAATTTAAAACCACGGTAGTTAATATGAAAACTACGGTTGTCATATTGAAAACTGTGGTTGCTAATTTGAAAATTTCAATTACAATCATTATGATACCCTTTAAAATTTCGATTTTCAATACCTAAGATTACCGCTTTCGTATCCAGGACACCCCTTTTTCTGAAATATGAGTTGCAAGAATTGTTTAAAATATAAGGCAGATCTAGTTTTTTGGAATATGTTTAATTATTTATTATTACAACTAAGTCAACGTACAAATATAATAAACATACATACATATAATTCATATGAAAATACTTACATTATAATTCTTAATAAAATATGGTGTTGGATTTGAACTTGGTTTTTGCAATTGTTTTGGTTTTGTAGTTGGAATTGATGTTGGAATTGGTGCTGATGATGGTGCTGGTTTCGGTTATGGTGTTGGTGCTGGTGTTCGTCTTGAACTTGGTTTTTGTGATTGCGTTGGTATTGTGGTTGATACTGAAATTGCTGTTATTATTGATGAATTTATTGGTGTTGGTACTGGTGTTGGTGTTGGTGTTGCTTGGTGTTTGTGTTTATGTTGAGGTTGGTACTGATGGTGATGTTGGTGTTGAGCTTGGTTTTTGTGTTGGAGTTGGTGTTGGTGCTGCTGTTTTTAGTTAGTGCTGGTGTTGGTCGGTGGTTTTCCTTTGGTGGTACTTCATTGGAATAAGAAAATTGTGCACACTTTTAAGTACTCGCAAAATAGCTTCATCTATAATAATTTTAAAAGAAACAATTAGAATTACTTCTATTAAGAATCAATAAGTTTACCTTTCTCAAAATCCGCTTCTTTTGTATTTTTGAGTGTCCAATACGTACTTATCCTTTTGAAAGTTGGCTCCCAATGTCCCAATACGAAAGGATGGAAGAACTTTCGGGGTACATGAATTGAAAGTCAATGTCAATCTACAACATAGAAAATACCATGAAATTGCGTTAGTATCTAATATTGTATTGGCGTGGGAGTTAGTGTTGGTGATGATGTTGGTGTTTATGTTGGTGTTGGTGTTGATGTTGGTGATGTTTTTGGTGCTGGTCTTGCTGTTGGTGTTGGTTTTCGTGTTAGTGTTGGTTTCTGTGTTGGTTTTGGAGTTGGTGCAGGTGTTGGTGTTTTTGTTATATTTGATGTTGGTATGGTTATAGTTGGTGTTACTGTTGCTGTTGGTATTGGTATTGGTGTTGGTGTTGGTGTTGGTGATGGTGTTGGTGTTGAGCTTGGGTTTGTCGATTGTATTTGTATTATGGTTGAGGTTGATGTTGGAGTTGGTGCTTTTGTTGGGTTTGATGTTGGGATTTGTGTTATAGTTGGTGTTGGTGATGGTTTTGTTGTTGGTGTTGCTCTTGTTGGTGCTGTTTGTGTTCCTTTTGATATTGGTATTGGTGTTGTAGGTGTTGAGCTTGGTTTTTGCGATTGTGTTAGTATTGTTTTTGAGATTGATGTTGAAATAGGTGCTTGTGTTGGTGTTGTTGTTGGAGTTGGTGCAGGTTTTGGTACAAATATTAATGTTAATAATTGCTTACATATACAGGGTGATTCACGAGCGTTGTGCCAAAAAGCTAGAGCGTGTAGGTTGAGTTGAGACAAGAAAAAAATCGTATGGGAGGGGGGGGGTCTATTCCCCCCCGTTTAGCCGGGAGGGGCAATTTTCTGAAAAATTGACTTATTTTGTAAAAAAAAATATTAAAAATCAACGGCTTAGTTTACAACACCGTTCTATACCTTTCTGAAAAGCTAAAAACTTCTTCTTTCACTTTGTTTTTAAAATAAATTGTTTTAACGAATAGTTTTAAAAAAATCAATTTTCAAACTCAAAATTTTCAAAAAAAAAAGCCAAAAAAATTTTTTTGAACTAATTTTTTTCAAAATTTTATGTTATTAAGTACTAGTTTTGTTTTAAAATTTCAATGTCTTTGTTAATTTTTAGTCAAAAACAGAAAACCGGATGCAAAAATGTCTTTTTGTTTTTGAGATATTAAAAAAAAACCAAAACCACTTTTTTCTAAGAAAATCTTTGTTTTTATTTTTACTTATCTGGACTTTTAGTATAATTTACTAGTTTAATTTATAAATTTAATTTTTTGTAATTGGAGTTTTATGAGGACTCAATAAAGTAGAAAAGTATTGGATTTTCCCTGGATTAATCATTTTGTTCATTGAAAACGTCTGCCATTGACCTTTCACTTCTAGCTCTCCGTGCTCTCGTCGGCGGATTCTTGAAAACATGCTACGACTTGGGCGCCATCTATTGGGATATCTTTCAGCGTAGAGTCTGTCGGCTTCCCGATCTCGACAACAAGTTAAACCGTAGCAGAAGTTCCTGTCCGCTAACTCTTCTCGAACATATGAGTTTGTTATTGTTATGTGTTGATGAATTAATATTTTAATTGTAAATGGTTGTTAAGTAAATATGCGATGCCTTTTATTAACCTTTAGGTTGTTAATTGTTTTTTCATTCAAGAAAAATTGCGGTTTAATTATCTTAAGCCCCCAGCAGGTAGAACCCTTCGCCGGCGAGTGGCCGCAGCCCCAGGTATAGTAAGAAAAAATTGCAGATCAGTTTTCAGACGTTTTCAATGAACAAAATGATTAATCCAGGGAAAATCCAATACTTTTCTACTTTATTGAGTCCTCATTAAACTCCAATTACAAAAAATTAAATTTATAAATTAAACTAGTAAATTATACTAAAAGTCCAGATAGGTAAAAATAAAAACAAAGATTTTCTTAGAAAAAAGTGGTTTTGGTTTTTTTTTAATATCTCAAAAACAAAAAGACATTTTTGCATCCGGTTTTCTGTTTTCGACTAAAAATTAACAAAGACATTGAAATTTTAAAACAAAATTAGTACTTAATTACATAAAATTTTGAAAAAAATTAGTTCAAAAAATTTTTTTTGGCTTTTTTTTTTGAAAATTTTGAGTTTGAAAATTGATTTTTTTAAAACTATTCGTTAAAACAATTTATTTTAAAAACAAGGTGAAAGAAGAAGTTTTTAGCTTTTCAGAAAGGTATAGCACGGTGTTGTAAACTAAGCCGTTGATTTTTAATATTTTTTTTACAAAATAAGTCAATTTTTCAGAAAATTGCCCCTCCCGGCTAAACGGGGGGGGAATAGACCCCCCCCTCCCATACGATTTTTTTCTTGTCTCAACTCAACCTACACGCTCTAGCTTTTTGGCACAACGCTCGTGAATCACCCTGTATAAGTCTTATAAACAATGGAAAATTAATTTTTATTTTATTAATGCTGATAAGAACAAGTTTTCACTACTTTTCGTTGTGTCCGTAGCTTATTGGTTCTGCTAAGCAGAACGTCGTCGTGGGTTCGAGTCCTACTCGTGTCAATAGTTTTTATTTCATCTTTCACGGAAAGAACTGACAAAACTTTCAAGAGTATCAATCAGTCATGAAAAAAGTGCCTCTCAAACTTACCCGTTTAATTGTAAGTCTCCTCAAATCTTCACACGCACCCAGAGAATTGTTGATGAGAGTAAGCCACTTAGGTCTTGGATCTGCAAGAGCTGTCGCGCCAGTCTTTATTTATTTATTTATTTAATAGGAACAGGTTTTTATTAATTACCTTACCTATAACAATATTCTGTTTGGTATTAAATTGTTTAAGAGTATTTAATTCTTGATTATTTTACTCTTACCTTACCTGTAACAATATTCTGCTTGGGATTAAATTGTTTAAGACGACTGTTTAACTCTTGATTTATTTTTTGTTTCTTTCTTGATTTATTTGTATATATGTCCACTTTTTAAAACTTCACTCACGAACGTCTGATTGACTTGATGCACAACTACTAAATGAGGAATACATTACTTGTTCAATTCAATATAAACTCGATTTTCTTATTGAAAACAATAATTGTCAATTTGATGACCATAGTTTTCAATATGACAACCTTATGTGGTCGATCATCGTACTGACAACAGCAATTGTAAATATGATTTTTAAAAACGGTTAAAGCATCACATTGACTACTACGGTTTCAACTTGACAATTATGGTTTTCAATACAATAATTTTGATAACGGCATAAGCAATTAATCGTTTGTTTTTGTTTGTTCTTGCTCAATTCAAGATAAAATCAATTTTCATACTAAAAACAATAATTGTCAATTTGATGACCATATTTTTCAATATGACAACCTGATGTGGTCAATCATCGTATTGACAAACGCAATTGTAAATATGATTAATTTAATTAAAGATTTGAATTTTTTTAAAACTCGACTTGGAAGGCTTTGCAAATAATTTTTTTTGATTTTTTGCAAAGCTCTCTAAGTCTAGTTTTGAAAAATTAAATTAAAAAACAAAAACTCGTCATTTATGCATTAAAATTATGATCATTATCGTCATCATAAACAACAATAGTTCGAAAAATTCTATTTATTAATGTTAGTTTAAATTTTCTCAAAAACGGCACCTACCATTTTCTTAAAACATCCTTGGTAATTATTTTTTTGGAACCCTGATGTTTTTAGTATAATCAAATTATTTTTGTATTGCTCCAAAACGGTTCCTCTCATAGAACCTTTTTTCAACGTCCCATAGGAAGTTATTGTAATGGGGCTGATTTTGTGAATATCCAGTTATTGCATATCTCCATGTTTCGAGGTCACTAGAATCCGAATCAACCCTTTTTATCATGATGTCTGTATGTGTGTATGTACGTATGTTCATATGTGCGTATGTGCTCGATTATCTCGCGAACCACTCGGCCTTATTAAAGCTGATTAGGTTTTGAGCAATATCGGTTTAGCGGTTTTTGAATGGAGGTCAAAAAACTAAGACACATATGTCATGATAAAAAGGGTTGATTTGGATTCTAGTGACTTCACAAAATCGGTCCCATTACAATAACTTCCTCTGGGAAGGATGTGGTCAATTTTGTTTTTGTTTTGTAAATATGGACTTATTTCCTCCAAGTAAGATGCGGCTTTATTTCCATAAATTATTCCAATTTCGTCTTGAAAATAAAGCTCCATTTTAGATCACGTCATATTTCGATAACGAAAAAAACTCCATCATCATATCGACAACATTGGTTTCAATACTTTGTCAATGAAAAGTCTTGGCTAAAGAACTTTTTTATTTTTTGTTTACTTCTATTTATTTTGATTTATATTCTAACAATCGAAATTATCAATAAAGCAACTCTAGTTTTCAATTTGATGCCGGTAAAATTCAGTCATCACATTAACAACTGCAACTGTTAATTTGATGATTTTATTTTCAATGCACTTGTTGCATTAAGGTAGTAATCATATTGATAATCATTGTTGTACAAATGATGATTGAAGTTCTTAATTAACTGACGGACAACCTAAGGTTTTCATATTGACAACCATTATCTTCTAATTGATCATCTCAGGTGTTAAAACGACAACTTTGATTTTCAAACTAGCAACAAAATATTGAAAATTTCAAATTGTCCCATTTACTATCAACTTGTTAGATTTTGAGACGACTTTTGAAAATTTACATCACATTGAAACTTTTTTTGATCAATATGACAATTTTCCGTTAACAACCAGTAGTTGTCAATATGACAACGGTTATTTTTTTCAGTGTACTTCCTCGTCGTCGTAGCCAAGGTAGTGCTAAACGACAACGGCCAAAACAAGGAAATACTGCAAGAAAGTTTGATGTCAGGCGGCTACAATCGCAAAAGATCGCCAGATCCTTCTCTGATCGAGTGTCAAGTAACCTCTTAAGAAGTCCTTTGCCGCCAACATCAAGTATCGAAGACCAGTGGTAACATTGCCAGAAAGCAGTTAGAGATGCCCCCTCTAATGTGCTAGGTTTCACACAGCCACCAAAACGAAACCCCTGGTTTGACGAAGAATGCAGGCAAACCCATGCAGCCAAGCAGGAGGCATACAAAGCGGAGCTGCATAGAAGAACAAGAGCTGCTCGTGAGCTCTACGAGCAAAAGGAGAGAGAAGAACGCCGGCTTCTCAGAAAAAAAAGAGGGAGGATGAGAAGCGTCAGATCGAGGATGTTGAGAGAGCCAACAGCAGGAATGAAGTTCGGAGGTTTTATCGGAAGGTAAAACAGCTGGCTCAAGGTCATCGAGCAAGAAGCGATGCCTGCAGAGATAAACCAGGGAACATCAAAGTAGAATCGCAGTCAATGCTAGAGATTTGGAAAGACCACTTCTGTAGACTGTATAACGGTGACGACGAACAAAATTCCACCGTCGTCAGGCAGAAGCCTTCCATCGGACCTAGGAGAAGTGAAAACAGTAATATCACGGCTGAAATCCAACAAAGCCGCTGGAGCAGATTGTCTAGCTGCCGAGCTGTTCAAAGCAGCAGGCTACGATCTAGGTAGGAGCATGCATCAAATCATCTGTAAGATATGGTCGGAAGAATGCATGCCCGATGAATGGAACCTCAGCATTGTTTGCTCGATCCTGAAGAATGGAGATCCTCTGAACTGCGCCAACTATAGAGGAATCAACCCACTTAGCATCGCCTACAAGATACTCTCTGCCGTAATATGTGAACGTCTGAAGCCTTTCGTCAACAATCTGATTGGTCCATATGAATGTGGCTTCAGGCCAGGAAAGTCAACCATCGACCAAATTTTCACGTTACGGCAGATCCTGGAAAAGCTCAAGAACTCCAAATCGACACCTACCATATTTTTATCGATTTTAAGGCCGCGTATGACAGCATCTACAGAGACGAACTGTATAAAGCTATGTCTAGTTACGGTTATGGCATCCCTGCCAAGCTCCTGCAAAAAAAGTGCAAAACTCCACCATCAACATTACAATCTTCCAAAAATCTGTTCAACTTTTCGCGTACGCCGACGATATTCATATAATAGGAAAAACACAGCGTGATGTCAGTGGCTCCTTTGTGAGAATTGAGACAGAAGCGGCAAAAATGGGTTTAGCGGTAAATGAGGGCAAAATTAGGTATATGCTGTCTTCAAGGAAGGACACCCAACACCGACGGCTCGGACAGAACGTCACAATAGACGCATACAACTTCGAGGTAGTAGAGGAGTTTGTCTACCTAAGCTCTGCTATTAACACGGGTAATAACACCAGCGCCGAGATCAGACGAAGAATATCTCTTGCTCATCGCTGTTTCTTTGGGCTAAGAAAGCAATTGAGCCCTCTCTCGAGCAACTAAGGTAAAACTGTACAACACCCTCATCATCCCAGTCCTGCTGTAAGGCGCAGAAGCATGGATCTTGACAAAATCACATTCATCCGATTTTGTCAAGATCCTTAGGCTGTTTCGAGAAGAAAGTTCTTCAGGTCATCGTTGGCCTCGTGTGCATTGATGGGGAATGGCGAAGAAGATACAACAGCGAACTTTACGAGTTGTACAAAGACATGGATCTATACAGACCGGTCAAGGTCCAGGGACTCAGATGGCTCGGTCATTTAGAGCGGATGGACACCAATGCTTCTGCCCGGAAAGGTTACGACACTATTCCCGAGGGACGTAGAAGGAGAGGAAGATGACCCAGCTGGCTGGTAGAGACTGTTGATTGAGGCCCAGGTCCACACCGGACTGTAGCGCGCCCTTAAGTAAGCAAGTAATAGGTCCCCTTACTGCAAATTAAGCATCTCGGCCTCACCTACTATTTGGTTAGCTTGTTCTGAAACAACTCATTGAACAGACATTTCCTGCATTTGAAAACTTATATGAATGTACGAGTGGATACTTTTAAATCTTATAAATATTTGTATTGGTATACGTTTTTATATATTTTGTGTACTAATTTAAAAAAGTCCCGCCTCCTACCTGTCTCTTTAATTCGACTCCTTTCATTCCTCTACCAACGCAATATCAAAAGACCCTTTATAAACTAGATGAAAGGGAGCGAATTTTTAATGTTCCACTTCTAAAATCTTTATGTCTTTTTCGGCGAATGCATACCTATTAAACAAAAATCCGAATAATATTTTTGTTGCAAGAAACCATCAACATTTTACTTTGATTCGGTTTCTGCCACTATACTGCATCTGATGCTGAATCCTTATACCGCACCGCTGAGCGCTGCCTGATGCTGTCTCTTTGCTTTTGCTTATTTTTTTGTTTCGCTTATTCTTCGGCATCATCCATCAATTGCGGTTCGCGATTATTCATTCGCGAATAAATCAAAACATTTTGCATTTCGTTACGAGGCAGACAGAAAATCGTTTATTTATAAATTTTATTACATTTTCAACTTCAGCATAATTCAAAGACATTTGGAATCCTTTGGCATGGATTGTGGATATAAAATGAATCGCTGCAAATTTGCATTTGATGGAAGCCGCTGCCGCACTGAGTGCTTCTTTGGTTTCTCTTCTTTTTTTCTTAATGTTTAATTAAAATGTTGTTCATGTTCGCCCACAACATATATATAAATGAGATGGAACTGAATTTTTACTGTGAATGCTTATGGAGCAATTTCTGCTGCTGTATGAAGGTTTGAGGTAATTATGTCGATTGTTGGTGAACATGTTTGTCTACAAGAGAGAGCAAGCTTAAAAGCAGTAAAAAAAACCATCATGTCACCTTTTCATCAGTTCCAACCAACAACCGAAACCATCATCAGCGTTCATTTATCTGCAATAACGCCAACGCGATAGAACATAGAACCAATAAATTAAACTAGTTGATTAATGATTCAAAGACCATTTGTTAAACTTTTTGATATAATTACATTTCAATACTGTGCGAAGAGCTCTCAACTCTCATAGATACCACCAAGACCCACCTTAGCAATGTACCTAATACTATAATGAATCAACAAAAACAAACTTAATTTAAATTCGATGGATTTTGCCGAAGACGAAGAGGTTCATCAAAGGGCAAGTAGAAACCATATACATTTTGTTCATCTGAGTAATTGATGCACAATAGTGGATGATGCCACAAGAACAGGTCGGACTTGTGCTAAGGGTTGAGCAATAAATTAAACACCAATTATAACATCATTAATTATGTTGATTTTTTGTCTACATTATTCAACATAGTATGGTGGGGGAGTCGGAGTAGATATTGTTAGCGAAATGCGTAACACATCTACTCACTCTGCTACTGTTTAAACCGCTTCATTGATTTGTTTTGAATTTAGAAAAGTTGATTTTTGTCAAGCTCTGAGAAATATTTTTTCGGGAGCCGAGCTCTTCAAAACGGCCGGCACGCGATGACTTGGTGAGAGCATGCACCACCTCATCTGCATCTGCTGAATGGAACTTCAGCATTGTTTGCCCGATTCTGAAGAAAGGAGACCTTTTAAACTGCGTATCAGCCTCCTGAACATCGCCTATAAGATCTTTTTTGCAGTATTAAGTGAACTTCTGAAGCCGTTTGTCAACAAAATGATCCATCAGACTATATAAGTGTGGCTTCAGACCAGGAAAGTCCACCATCAATCAATTATTCACACTACTCGAAATCAACATTTACCATCTTTTCCAGTTTTGGCGTCCCTACGCCCTACCATTCGTCTGAACAGGATAACAATGGAGAACTGGCGCAGCTCGCTCAGAGTCGGTAACGACCCCACCGAGACCTTCGATTTTAAAAAGGCTTAGACAAATTTATGCACTGTCGTGCGACTTCCTTAATACCTTCCTTAATACTGGAAAGAATAGTGCAGAAGTCCCGTGTCAACAGTCAACACCAAAGTCACTATCTTTCAGAAGTCTGTACAACTACTCGCGTACGCCGACGATATTGATATTTTTTGGAGAGCACAGCGTGATGTCAATAGTAGGCGTTTTCAAATATTCGCTTAGATGGAGAGCGAACAGAGTCTCAAGATATACAGAATTCAAGGTAATATATTGCGCATATGAATTACCTACCTAAGAAAGGATATATTCAGCGCCAAATGATTCTTTAAGGTATTCGAATTCGAAAAGCATTTTAAGCGATTTTATGATATGTAACAAGCCCTTTATGTTGCCAAATCGCATCCAATTCCATCACAAGGCTTTAAATTTTATCCAAGATAGCTTTATGGGAGTCCATTTCAAGTCCATACGCTGACTTTTTTGGCCTAGAGTCTATTTTTTGATCTTTTGAATTGAAGATGTCAAACCAAGCATCAACCTGCAAAAAAGCAAAGTTCAAAAACAATTGTGTTGGGAAAGATTATAATGCCAGCGGCAGCCTACCATATTTAAGACTTCAGCTAATTCCTGCCAGTTAGATGATTTCTGAATTCCCAGCATTCCCATTCTTTTTAAGGCACTCGAGTTTGTATGTGAAAAGAGTTGTGTTGCATATTTTACCTATATTATGGGTTCAAGCACATTAAAAAACCAAATTAACAAAATATGAAATGGAATACCTTCTGCCATTTGTTACGCTTAACAGTTAAATGTTCTAATGTAAGTCGAGGTGCAATTTTTAAATCATTGTGATTATTTTCGAGAAGTTCAATTAAAGGAGTCAAATGCGTCAAATGCTTTCCATCGATGTAAATTCCCTAATCAAGAAAATGGTTCCGAAATAATTTCACCATGTGAGGAACATCAGCGGAAAAAAATACTTTTTCTGTTGTCTTTGCAGGATGTTCAATGTAAACAGTATTTGTATCAACACCGTATTCTTTACCACCACCCATATCGTAGTTTAAATAAATTGGTTGTTTCCAGTTGCTGAAAATTCCACGAGCCATTATCACCTGGACATATTTTGCCGGCCCAGTAAGCGTGTCTTTATGTTTGTCATATGTGAAACAATAGTGAATTTTCATATCATCTGCCACTAAACTTTGTCACGTTGGGAAAGGTTTGCATTTTTCATCAAATTGAAAACTGTATTCAAAAATCAAGGTGAAATTTTGATATTTGATGTCCATTTTTTTTTATGTAATCACAGCTGGAAAAGGATATCCCTTCTGTAAAAGAAACCTATAGGTTTCTGGGCCAATGGAGTTTATTGCTATATACACTTCGATATATCATCAATCGTCCACTTTACCCGTGTATTACCGTTTTTAAGTTTATTTCCCAAACTTTTGCCAAAATATTGTCTTTCGCAAAACGAAATAATTTTACACATTCACTGTAAAGCAAACAGGGTTGCTGTTTTTGCTTTAACCTGGACAAAACGTGAAAATATTCGTCATCTTCTTGTCTCAAAATTCAAAAAATTGGAATAATTAACAGAAATTATATGTAGATTTGTTTAGTTTCAAAACTAACATAAATGAACCGAAAAATTGTTCTATGTTTTTATAATTCATTTTTCATTAGAACGTGTCATAAGTGGCCGCGAGATCGTTTCCAAAAACGAATCAGTTATTCATTGTTTTTCCAGGCAGAATTGTTAGCGATAAGGGAAGCTTGTAAAGCCCTTAAAAATATCCGTCAGAACCAAAATGTAGCTATACTAACAGACAGTCAGGCAGCTATTAAAGCCATAGATTCTGCTTTATCATCCTCTAAACTGGTCCAGCAATGCAAAGAGGCTCTCAAGGAACTTGATTTGAGCGTCACTCTAATCTGGATACCGGGCCATAGGGGCTATGAGGGAAATGAGAAGGCAGATGAGCTAGCTAGGCAAGGAGCAGCCCTTCACAACTCATTGGCAGTGAGAGTATATGCTCCTCTTGGAGTTGTGAAGGGCAATATCCTGACCAAATACACATCAGAAGCAAATCATAGGTGGAGTAGTTTAACGAGTTGCGTTATATCTAGGAAAATCTGGCCCGCCTATAACAAACCAAAATCAACCAATTTAATTTCCAAACCAAGGCATGACATAGCCAGGATTGTCGCTACCTGCACAGGGCATTGGCCTGTAGGGGAGCATGCGGCAAAATTGGGTATACCACATAACTCTTTCTGCCGTAACTGTGAGAACCAGGAAGAAAAAGAAACGGTCCCACACTTTCTATGCCATTGTCCGGCCCTGGCTAGGAAAAGAGCACTCCATTTAGGTAAAGAATTCTTCAACGGTATTGAGGAACTCGCAGATTTCAAGATCAAAGATTTGATCTCATACCTCAATAGCACAAAGTGGCTTTAACGCCCCCCCCCCCCTTTATTTCTCCCTCATTAAATGGCACTATGAGATAATAGGCTGTAGGGTAGGAAAATAATACAACACTATTATATAGGATTGTATGTGCGGAACATACATAATCCATAACCCATTTTCAAAGCCATTTAGAATCTCACGAGGTATGGTATCAAAACGGCGCACTCAGCGCTAATTGTGTCCTGCGCGAAGCAGGACAGCCATTTCTACCTACCATTCATTGTTTTTGCAGAGAGCATCTCTGTGTTAATAATACTAACCTTAATACATAAAAGCTTCAAAATAAGTTTTAAAATCTTTCATCTTCATGCCTCAGTGCTGGAAATTAAAAATACTAAAACATTTAATATTGTTGGTTCATTCGGAAAATAAAAAAAATTCTTAGTTTTCGAGAAAATACAGAAATTCATTGTTTCAATTTAATTTAACGTACCGAGCGGCACACATTTGAATTGTGCAACCAGAAATTCAAAAAATTGGTTGCACATGCGTTGCTTAGAAGTTTTTCCAAATAAGCATAGTTTCTCATATGTTTCTAAGGGGTTTTTAAATCATTTTTAAAACCGATAAATTATTTCAGTTGTACTAATGTTACATTAAGGTTACTGTGCAGATAATCTGCAACTGAAAATGTATGACCAAATTGCCTTCATGTTACTAACCAGACTCACTTTAGTTTCAATGCAACTCATTTCTCAAAAACAGTTTCCATAACCGAAATTGTAACAGTTCTGCAACTTTTGCCTTCTGCAACTTCTGTGCGTCTTTTTGGTAACGTTATATATAACGTTTCAGAAAACTGAGTTGCAACTCATATGAAACAAGTTACCAACGAGTTTTTGAGGCAACATTTGGAACAATTCTGCAACATTCTGCTTTTGTTTCTTATGTGTGACTCTTTAGTAACAAATAATAAATTGAGATTCTTTCAGAAAACAAAGCAACATTAGCAATTGTATTATAAACGTGTATGTGTCCCCATAGAAACTACTTTTCTCTTCTGTCAAAAAGCTGGGCATTTTATTTCAGTTTTTATATTTCTACCCATAGATACAGTTTTGATTTCATTACGGCCTCTGTAAATATAAACGTAAATCATACAAAATTGTGGAAAAGAGTAAAAAGAAATGGTAGTTTTGCGAAAAAGAAAAGATTAATTATTCTTATAATTCTTATAATTTTAGTTACTGCACGTTATTAAGAGCATACTCACAAACTAAAACTAGTTTTTATTTTATGGGTAAACAAGATGGTACGAAGAAGGATAAGGACAGAAAACTTCAAGAAAACGGCGTTTTCTCAATTAAGTTACTAAGCAATAACAGAGAAGTTCCAACTATTTGAGTTACCAAACGATTCATGTGTAACATTTGTGTGATACTTATGTAACTAAACGATCAGAGATAGATGTATAGAGCAAGACGAATATATGAAATGTTGATGGGATGGGAAATTTCAAAACAGACATTTCTTGTCAATACTAAGTTGCTAAAAGATCACAGAGTGGTTTCATTTATTTCAGTCAAAAAACCTTTGCTTGATATTTCTTTTAAGTTTTTAGTTTCTGACGGGTTACTGAGAGATAACATTTAACGAAATCTCAGTACTCTATAAAACAATTGAAGAGAATGGCGACAATAAACGTATAAGTGTCTCGTAATGATAAGTTGCTGAAAGATTTCAAACAAGTTTTTGTTTTAATAAAATTGTTTGATACTTTCAGGAATAAGCATTTGCACGATTAGGATTGCCAACATTTCTTAATTAAGCACGTACAGAAACAAATTAAACCAAAGTTAATAATAAAAAAAACTATAGGTAAAATTGGAATTTTTCGAAGGGGTTTTCAAATCGTCAACACCGTAGCCATCCTTTAATGCATTTTGACATTAAGTGGTTTGACAGATAGAAGACAAACCATACTATGACAGCAGAGTAATATTTCTGTCCGAATGTCAACGGACTGCCAAAAAAAACCACTCCTTACTAAAGCATTAAATAATAGAATTTTTTTTGAATTTCTTAAGGTTTTTTTAATCCGTCAACATCGTAGTCATCCCTTAATAGAATTTGACAATAAGTGCGGTTTGACAGATATAAGGCAAACCATACTATGACGACAGAGTAATTTGTCTGTCCAAATGTCAACAGATTGCCTAAAAAACCACTCCTTATTATATTATGAAACTAAGTTTTTAAGATTCGAATAAGACTTTGCTCGTGATAAACAGAACGAGCTGGCAACCCTTTTTACAAAAATGAGCAGTTGCATCGGCCATATTTTCTAAAAAAAAAACCCACATTCAATATGATATTGAATAAACTTAATTCTTTAAAATAAGGACCAACACTTTTATTTAAAAACTCAAAAAGCAAAGTACGATATATGAAATAAAATGGGAAAGATTATATATAAGATTTGTAGGATATAATCCAAAATAAAAAAATTAGGGGAGAGTGGGTATGTTTGGGACACAGGAGGAATGGGACTTAGGCATTTTCTCAATTCCTACTTTTTTTTCTCTTTCCTTGTATGACAGATTCTGTCTTCAGTCTGTCCCCATCCCTCAACAAAACAAGTTGTGTCTAGGAAAAAAATTACGGAGTGGAGATTAAAAAAAGGTAATTTGTGCATAAAAAGTAAAACATCTGTGTAAACTTTGAGTGAATTTTTTTTTAATGTGTGAACTTACTGCGCAAAAGAGTGTAATAATTAGGTAGCAACATCATTTTTTAAGTGAATTCATCGTTGTTTTGTTTAATTATTGCCACACAAAAAGTGATATTATAAATTATTTATATAAAGTGCCACGCAGGATGATTGGGACATCACTATTCCACCCTATAGTTGTCCCAATCCTATTGATCGCAGGAGGAATGGGACAAACCCAATCCTCCTCCTCGCAGGAGGAATGGGACAAAGTGAGTTGGTTCATGAAATGATTTTTTGCTTTTCTTCTGTCGGACTTTCGCCTTCTTTATTGCTGAAAATAGGTTGCCAAAATGTTATTTTATCTTTAGAAATTAATTTTGCTCAGATACGATCTACAAGATCTCGGCAAATGTAATGTATTGAAAAGTGTCCCATTCCACCCCATAGTTGTCCCAATCCTCCTGCTCGTAGGAGGAATGGGACAAAGTGAGTTGGTTCATGAAATTAATTTTTTGCTTTTCTTCTGTCGGAGTTTCACCTTCTTTTTAACTAAAAATAGGTTGCCAAAATGTTATTTTATCTTTAGAAATCAATTTTGCCCAGATACGATCTATAAGATCTCGGAAAATTTAATGTATTCGAAAAGTGTCCCAAACATACCCACTCTCCCCTACATAGTCAAAATTGGTTAAAAATATTTTAAATGGAAGGATTTTTTCGAGCGCGTTTATTTTATAAGGGGTAGCAAAGTATATTTCATGAACCAACAGCGAGCGTTTTAAAAATAAAGCTGGAAAAACATCTAAAATCCATTATTAAAGTTAGCTATTTATGGCAACTGTAAGAGTTTGAGGTCTTCATTTTCTATTTACATATTTGGTTCCAAAAATTGATTATAGTAAACATTTTAAAACTAAGAAATACTGATTTGCAACAAAGAATAAGTACCTAATTATATTTGACATTAAGAAAAAAAAAAAACTGGATTGTAACAATACCTTGGTTACAATTAAGTTATGAAATACTTCACTGGCACTATTCAATTAGTTGCAATTAAGTATTGCCTGACTGTAGTGTAACTTAAAATTCAGTTACAGTGCAGTTAAAGGAAACTTCTCGGGAAACAACATTATAGTTGCACAACTGTTACTAATAACTATTTTTAAACATTTCATACTGATCACACTATAGTTACACATAACTTCTTAGCAACAAGATTTTAGTTGCACAAGCAAACCATTTTTGCGCTTTTTCAGTTCCAGGGAAGTAAAAGTGACTTAATATTTTACACTTATGTGACTTTCAATTTGTCACAGAGAAGTCCCCACAACTTCTCAGTGACTAAGTGTGCCCCTTACGTGTTTTCCTACTTTAATTAATCTTAATTTTAAATTGATAAGGATGTGTACAATTTCTATCACCGTCACGATTTGGAAAAGCCAAATAATGAAGTTCCATGACCAAATTCTACACCTTTTTATTTTATTTCGTTTCCCTTACCCAAAGTTATCTACCCTGTTTGTGAACAATTCCAGTAAGAACAACCTCTGCTGAAAGGAGTTTTTCAAAATTAAAATTAATAAACAAATTATTTAAGAAACACAATGAGCCAGGAAAGACTTTCAGCTTTGGCTGCTTTATCAATTCAATCAGATATGCCATCTAGGCTTTATTACGAAACAATTATTAAAGAATTTAGTTAAATTAAAAGCAGGAAAGGAAATATAAATACTTAAAATTATTTTATTTAAGAAATATATACGAGGTGGAGATGACAATTTGTATTTTTATGAATAAGAACCTTGCAATATTAATTGTTTTTTTTTATTATTATTTTATAAAATCCGTCTTCAGCTTGCCACAGAACAGGGCCTCGCAAAATCTATCTTGCCCACATAAAATTTTGGTCTTGTGCCGCCACTGAGGGTAAGGTGGCGATCTATGAGAATCTCATCCTCCCCGACCTGCAATATGGTGCCGAATCATGGATCCTGTCGAAAACGGATGAGGGTGCCTTAAGCTGTATCGAAAGAAAAGTTCTACGGACCTCGACCAACTAGAGACCGAGCTGACGGGAGAAGCTTGTTGGAAGAGGCTTGATGAGAACAAAAAGCAAACAAAACCATATATACACTTCTTTTCTTTACTTTATACTCTACACTAATATATAAAGCTGAAGAGTTTGTTTGTTTGAACGCGGTAATCTCAGGAACTACTGGTTCGAATGGTATAATTCTTTTTGTGTTGGATGGTGCCTTAATCGACTTAGACGTTAGGCTACTTAACATTAAGCTGTGACCAATAGCAGCGAAGAATCTGTGGAAAATGTGGAAAAAACGGCAAAAAATATACATTTGTCTGCGTTTTAACGCGCTTATCTCAGGAACTGCTTTATGAAATTGAACAATTTTTTTAATGTTGAATGGTCCATTTATCAAGGAAGGCTTGAAGCTATATAAAATTTAGCTGCGACCAATAGGAGCGAAGAATTTGTGTAAAATGTGGAAAAAACGGCAAACAATACAATACAATACAATATAAAGTTCGTTTGAACGCGGTAATCTCAGGAACTACTATTTCGAATTGTAAAATTCTTTTTGTGTTGGATAGTCCATTAATCGAGGAAGGCTTTATTCTACTTAAAATTAAGCTGCGACCAATAGCAGCGAAGAATCTGTGGAAATGTGAGAACTGAGATTTTTTTCTGAGATCTCTGAGATGAAATTATTTTGGATTCGATTTCTCACTCAGCTATTTGACGTGGCTGACATATGTGCAGCAACAATTAGTAAGGTAACCATTAAATCTCAATGATAACTGAGAATTATGTTCCACCAAATGTTTTTGCCTCAGTCAAGGTGACATTGAGATCTCAGTGAGATGTTGTTAGGTGAAACTGGCCTAATAACTGCTCAAATTAGAATTGTGAGAGTTTAATTGATTTGTGAATGCGATTGATTGCACTATTTGTGCAGATTATTGTGTTTAAACAATATCATTTTATGTACTTCTTAACTAAAAAATATGCTCAGTTTAAGGAAAAAAAAATTACTTAACGAAAAAAAACGATGCAGAAGTAAGAGAGATATTAGAATTAGGGAGAGTTCACCCAAGGGAATGCTTTAAGTATGAACAACTGAAGGGAATCATAAAAAATGCTCAAATTTTTCAAGTTCAAGAGAATTACGACCTAGGGAGAGTTGACTGCAATGCAATTTTACAATAACTTCCGAACAAAATTCCCACGCGCGCATGATGCACAAGTCAAGACGATACTCTGGCCGGTGGACGAGGGAGAGGCGGACGAAGTCGCGGGCAACTGCTAGTTTTAAATATTCGTAGTCTTTGTGTCTTCAAAACGTATCGACTGGGAGTGATTATTAGTTAGTGTGACCTCCAACTGAAACAAAACAAGATTGTATTTTTGAGGTAAGAATTTCGACAGAAAAAAAAACTTATAAACAAAAATCTAATATCAAAGACTGTTCTATTTATCATTTGGGACATTTCTGCCACTGACATGACGCAAGGCCCACAAATGTTTGTAGTGCTCCCACAAAAATCTACACATTCATCTTAAAATCATAAGTGGATTAATTTAATTCAACTAGAAGACGTTTATCATCAACCATCTAAATAAAAAAAAAAGAACAACAAAAGGAACAGAACAACACATCTGTGAATGTTATTGAGTTGCGCAAGCACACGTTGGGGCTCCGCTTTTGATTGTCAAACAATCCTTGTCGTTTTCTCAACATTATAACATAAAAGAGAATTATAATCAAAATTAATTATGCCTAAAATAATATTATTAATAAAATGGTCCGACACTGTAGACGAAAAATGATAAATCTGTTTGGGACGCACCCCAAACCACCATGCCCACAGCCCACTCGTATAGTTGCGTCCAAGAACTGGCGACATTGAAAATTTGCAGCCGCGTTTGACTCAGAGTGCCGAACGATGTCCAGAAGTCCCGGCCGTTTCCAAAATCAAAAGTGTCAACTGCATTAATTAATTTGTCGCTGTCCGTACCAATCTTAGCATCATGCTCTCATCCACAATCGAATCAAAATGTATTTTCATTTCATGATGGAATCAAAAATAGGGTGCTCGTCTGGTTGGAAGGATTTACTCATCTGATCACTTGATCTTTTTCGAAGATTTGCTGAAAAGCCATAATAGCGACATCCGACACTTAAGAGTCAATATGGAAGGCTTGATATCCAAAGTATGAGTCCGTACTTAACCTTTACTAAGTTTATACCGTTTTCGATTTCCATGTGCGCTCGAATCAAAAACTTAACGATCCAAAAATATATTTCAGAAAATGGACAAGCGCAACTGCTAACGGTGTTGTTCGAATCAATTCAAATTTTATTTAAAACATAAAAACCAAAATCAGTGGGAGCATAAAAAAAAAAAAAAACAGAAATTGAGAACAAACAATCGCTCATGCCAAGCGGAATATAAAAAAAATTATATTTTTGATATTAAATGAGAGGAATTTAAATAAAGGAGCAAGATTAATTGCTCTGTGGATTGCTGACTTCGACTAATCAATTTTGTTTTAAAAATTTTTGGAACGCAGAACCAACAAAGATTGGATTTTTTAGAATAATTTTTGTTCCTCCTGAATGATGGGTTGAATTTTATTAATTGCTCGTCTTGGAAAATAAAAAGTGGGATAATAATTTAAAATTGATTATTTCGATAAACGCTTAAATGAGTTGCCAAAGTAAAATAGCCACATTTTATTAGTCCATTGCGAAAGGCAATAAACACCAAATTAAAGGTTAAGTATGCGAATTTGGACGACCGTAATTGTAAGAGTAACATAGGACGAAAGAAGATTTGTTCAACTTTTAACTGAAAACTTATTTTCATGATAATTTGAAAATAGTAAAAAACAAAGTCACTGTCATCGGATTATAGCGACAGCGATCGTAAGGATACTCTAAGCCAAATTAATAAGGACAGTATAGCGAAGGAAAAATTCTTATTCTTTGGACTAAGTGGGAATTGCTATTAATACCTAGATAAAATGTCTCTCAACTGACTTACCTTCTTACTTATGGTGGCGCTACAGTCCAGGTCGGACCAAGGCCTCAAGAAGCATCGCCAGCAAGCTCGGTGCATAGCTAGCTGTCTCCAGTTTTGCACGCCAAGTTGGTTCAGGTCCTCTACCACCTGTGTGCTCCACCTGAGTCGCGGTCTTCCTCTTCTGCGACGTCCTTTCGGGTTGGTTGAAGACTCTACGAGCCTGATCATTTTTTTCCATTCGCTCTACATGACCCAACCATCTAAGTCGTTGGACCTTATCTTTTCTGGCTAGGACAATGTCGCTGAACAGCTCGTACAGTTCTTGATTAAACCTTCGTCTCCATTCTCCATTTATGCAGACAGGATCAAAAATCACTCGAAGAATTTTTCTCAAAGCGTTTTCATCGGATATTGTCATGGTTCATGTCTCTGCACCATACATAAGGACCGGGAATATGAGGATTTTGCAGAGTGTCACTTTAGTTGCTCGGGAGAGGACTTTATTGCTCAATTGCCTTCTAAGTCCAAAGAAGCAGCGATTGGCAAGAGTGATTCTTCGTTTGATTTCAGCGCTGGTGTTGTTGTCTGAGTTGATAGCGGATCCTAGGTATAGACAAAGTCCTTAACTACCTCGAAGTTAAATCTGTCTATGTTGACGTTTGCTCCAAGACGTCGTTTTTGGTTGTCCTTTCTTGTTGACAGCATTTACTTGGTCTTGCCCTCGTTAACTGCTAGACCCATATCCCTGGCCTCCGTCTCAAGACTCACGAACGCTCCACTGACATCACGCTGGTGTTGACGTTCAAGAATGATGTTGAAGAAGTTGCATGACAACGCATCACCTTGTCTAAAACCTTTTTTGACATCAAATGCGCCCGTAAGGGTTTTTCCGACCATGAAGGAACAGCGTGAGTTTTCCATTGTCATCTTACATCTTACAAAGTCGGACGAGTTTTTCTGGGATGCCAAAACTAGACATTGCTCTATATAATTGGTCTCTATAGACGTTGTCATACGTGGCCTTGAATTTGACGGAACGGTGGTAGGTATCGATTTGAAGTTTCTGGGTCTTCTCCAAGATCTGCCGTAGGGTGAATATTTGATGGATGGTGGACTTTCCGGGTCTGAAGCCACACTGATAAAGACCTATTAGGTTATTGACGAAGCATGACAGACAAGATCTTATAGGCGATGTTTAGGAGACTTATACCTCTGTAGTTGGTGCAGTTCAGGGGATCTCCTTTCTTGATGATCGGGTGTACGATTCTGAGGTTCCATTCGTCGGGGATACTTACCTCCGACCAAATCTTGCAGATGAGCTGGTGCATGCTCCTAACCAAATCATCTCCAGCTGCTTTGTACAGTTCGGTGGCTAGGCCGTCTGATATCGCTATCTTCACGTCAATGTCGGGTGGGTGGAATTGTTGGCCTTCTGCACCCAAATAATAGCTAGTAAAAAATGCCATCTTGTCATCTGTCAATGTGTCAAATGTATAGGTATACTAAATAATGTTGTATGTCGTTTTTATTGGCAAATCTTGAACTGTAACTTTTACACTATCACAGACATGCCTTTTAAACTTCTAGATTACCTATACCAATTCAAAACGCCAAGAGCCATGGATAAATAGACTGTCAATGTACTATTGCAGTTGAGAGAAAGAGAAACATAATATTAATACCTACAGTTTACAAATCGCTGAATGCTTGCGCTTTTTCAACAAAAACTTGTTTTGCAAATCAGACTGTCATAAAAATGTTTAGGAAAAACTGTGATTTCCGTCAGGTTTTTGAAAAAGTTTTGAATAACCCTAAAACTGTTTTCTTAGGTTATGTCATTCTATATCTTTAAGTGAACTTAAGCTAATGTAAAAAAACCGGACGAAAAATTTCGTTAAGTAAGCAAAAGAAGTAGGCTTGGCCTTCTTTTCTTCAAATCGTCAAATTCACTCAAGCAATGAACGAATGAAACCGCATAATAGTAAAAGTTGAACGAAAATTTAACGAACGTAGCTTAAGTAGGTACATTATGGTTTGCTCATAGGGTTCGCGTGTATTCGCTGGTTCACTTAAGCGTGCTTGCTTGAGTAAAATTGCATTATGCTTCAGCCTTAAGTCCCAACGGTAGCAACCACTTATTTACCAATGGAAACTTATATTGCCACCCATATAAGCACTTATTGACCCTTTCTTCCAATTCTTGTTTGTTTAACAATTTTTTGTTTGTTTGTTTAATTCAATAGATCAAAATCAACAGCGCCAGTTCGGACCGCCATCGTCAGCGCTATTAAATGTTAAGCACTCTTGAATGAAACCCCAAAATATTTCAAGCTTGATTAAAAATTCGAATCTTGATTGTTGAAAATTAATAAATTCAAAATCTCTGTTGACTCTCTATTCCGTCTTCAATTATTACAACAATCATTTAATGGTATAGCGCCAATAAGAAATTTACATTTCATCCTATTTCATCATTACCTATTCAATTCCGATACTTCAACTCAAGGTAAGTTTACCTTCATCGAAAATGCATCGTAAATATTCCTACCCACCTAATTGTCGTTTACATTTGGAAGAAAAAATGTGAAAGTCACACTTTAGATGGAAAGAACTTTGAACTTGTGTGATGTGACAGCGAACTGAAAAAAGGAACGAAGAGAATTAGGGTGTCGGTCGTCTGTGGCTGTGGTGTGCTCGAGAGTTGTAAGCAAACTCTGGGTGTGTTTCTTTTCGATGAGTCATGTTTTGATATTGCTATTGCTAAACGTATCAATTTTATTAGACAGTTTTATTTGAGAGCAGGAGGAGTTGTTTAACTGACAGTGGAGTTTGTGCAAGAATTTTGTTCGTATCCAATTTTGAATTGCGAAACGAGACGTGGAGTAGGTAATGTTGCACGTATTTCTTGATTGAAAGAATAAGTTAAATATTTAATTTATTTGACAAAAAAATATATCTATGAAGAGTCAAACCAATGGAGCCGGTTTCCACAGTATTGTTTTTCGTTTTTTGTTATTTGGTTTCTTAGCTCCCTCTTCCGTTCAGGGAGGACATCAATTGTTCTTTGAAATGAGCCAAAAACTGTTAACTGTTACAAGAGTGGAATGAATGACATGAGGACCATTCCATGTTGCAGGCATGGAAGCAATACCAAACTCAAAACCCTTGGATTTAGACGTAGGTATATAAGAACTCTTAGCAAACAATGAACTGCAACTTAGCCAAACCACTACATTGTACATGGAAATCAAGTCAAGCACGATATGCTGAGATTCTTCGGAAATACATAATACACTCTAGTGTCTATTTACTTTGGGCTACCCTTTTAGAAATTCCGAAAATCTACAACTTATTGTCAACGACAAGATTGGGTGAACACACTGAAAATCACATAACGGACACTGGGGTGGTTTTTATAAGAAAAATTTAACCTTGCCATTTCTTTTACACGCAGTTTTATACCGTAAATAGCGAAGAACTCTTTCGAAACGCAACGCCAATCCTTTTTCAACTGGCGATAAATGATTAAATTGACCGCCACCATATGTACTGATGAGAAACTGGGTGTCCATTGTACACCTTTTCAAAAGCTTAGCTAAGACTATGCCGATGAGGTGAAGGAATAGGTATGTTTCCCGGCAAGAAACATCACTGGGCTGGGCTCAACCGCTCAACGGAATTTGCCAATCCCTTACATTGAAAGGAGAATCGCTTGGTCTAAAGATAAACGACAAAGAGACGAAAGGAATGCTCACAGGCAGTTCCTCATCAACATGTTATTCTGGATGAGACGCAGAGGTCGAGCAATCAGAAATCGAGTCAAAAATTACGCAAAAATACTTCGAATCCAATGTGAAATCCGTGCTAACATCTAAAGAAAATTGCAGGCTTTTGCAGATCGCTGTCCGCGTTACGTCCAAAAAATTGTCTGGCCACAAATAATATCATATCATGAATTGTGGAGTAGGAAGAGTCAGGAGCTAATGGATGTTGATATAAAGAGGCGAAAATGGCGATAAATTAGTCATAAACTGAGGAAACCTAGCGATAACATAGCTTAACAATCCTTCAAATGGAATCCTCAGGGTGCACAACGGCGGCGGTGGTGTGTTGGATCTTGGAACACTGAGGAAACGTAGTGATCAGAAGCGACGCACGTATTCTGCGGAAAGAAACTTGGCCGATGTGATTTGTGATTAATGAAAACCTTTTGACAAATCTGTAACTAAATCAATTTCAGCAAATGCGAATAAGACATATTTCAACTCAAGATTCCCCTTTTACAATATCATGTGTTCCTGTGAGCTTTGACCTTGAATAACAAAAATATACTCTTAGGATAGTTTAAAAAGCCATCAGTTGTATAATGGAGGGTTAACTTCGAACCTGTTTCAACTCTTGAACAGTGTCCGTGGCTTCGTGGCTAGGTGCGTTGGCTGATAAGTAGAACGTCGTGGGTTTGAGTCCTACTCGTGCCCATAGTTTTTATTTCATCTTTCACGGGCACGGCCTCTTGCGAAGAACTGACAAAACTTCCAAGAGTATCAATCTGTCATGAAAAAGTGCTTCTCAACCTTATCGTTCGGAATCGGCGCGCTAATTGTATTTCCCATCGATTCTTCACACGCACCCAGAGAATTGTCGATGAGAGTAAGCCACTTAGGCCTTGGGTCTCCAAGATCTGTCGCGCCACTCTATTTTTTTTATTCTATTTTTTAAGCCGGTGAAATCCAGTAATGAACCCTCGATAAAAAGAACCATTATTAAAAAATTTGGGCAATTTTCGAACAGTTTACTGCTGTTCAGGTTGAAATTCACTACCTTGAATTTGCTAATGTCATTGAAACTGGATCAAAAATGACAGAAATTATTTTAATGAGCTTGTCAAATTCGCTACGTCAATTTTCTTCACACAACATACAGTTGTGATTGATTGTTTTTATCGGATTTCACGCTAGAAAAATATAAACCTTCATTGAAATTCACTGAGTTCAAATGATTAGAAAAAGAGACAAGTCAAACTCTGTGCGGAAGCAATGTAAACATGAATAGTATAGGGATACGATAGGGTGACTCTCGAATATCTGTCAGCTGATGACAGCAGCATCCGTGCTCTAATTGCATTTCTATTTTTAACACATACATCACACAATTTCAATTATTCAAGATTGGTCTTAATGATGATTCTTTCAATCCAAGCAAAGCGATCATACACCATGAATTGAAAGGAGAGAGAAACCTTTGTTATTATCAAATAACACTATCGACGCACGGTTTGTAGATGAAATAATGATTGGATTAGCCTAGCGGCGACGCACTTATTCTTTTCACGCACTAAGAACGGCTCGGGCGTTTATCATCTATGGCTTGAAGACAAATTGATTATTGTTGGTATAATTAATCTCATTTTAATAGCAACCAATTAACAAATTATCTAATATACCTTGCATGGAGTCAAGCCAATTCTATAATGATTGATATTCTTCTTGATAGATGAATGCTCTTAGACTGCGCCTATAGACAATTGCCCAACTCCTACACAGTCTATTTGGTTGGATGAAAATCATTTAGATTGATTAAACCAGAAAACTCCGATTCAATACTCAACTATAAGCACACTCATTCAGAAAAGATAAAACCAAGCACAGCATTAAGCTTGAAACACAAAAAAATCGAAACAAAATTTAATTATTAATAATTCACTTTGGAAATGAATATACGACCGACAGACCGATCGACGACGGAATCGACTGCGATTTCGTCTGATCTCTGTGATGATCGCATTGGCATCGCCATCAACGAACAAAATCATTTTTGATCATAAATCATTTCATCTATGCTATAATGCTGAGAGAAACGAATCATAAAACTTAAATTAATAAGTGGCAGAGATTAACGATTAAGGCCATTAGTAAAGATCCAGATATTTGAAGCAGCGGGGTAGGTGTCTGGCGCTTTAATATAAAAATTAATATCAAAAAGGATCCCTTTGGCGGAAAGCAAGGAATATTTTTTGACTCTTGAAATTTAAGCTCTGAGTTGATTTTAATTGACATCATTCTGATGAAAACCAATCATTTGGGATGACTTAAGCTTTGAGATTTCTGATGCGTCATGTTAATAAGGGGAGACGATTAGTAAAAGACGAAAACAAAAAAATGCAGTAAAAATCAATTAATTTTCTTTTTTGATTCGGATCAAGAATGATTGTAAGCAACTGAGAGAGTTCGCTTTTAATACCGTAACATAGCTTTTTCTCCGCATTACTAAGAAAAAAACACAATACCGCAGCATTTTTATAATATAATAATACATATATGTAGGTATGTATTCACTTTTTTTTCAATTAATCCTTTTCAAAGTAGAAACTTTAAGAGACTCGAAACGATGAGAATCATGGAGAACGAAGTAAAACAAATTCTTCGTTCAATGTTTTCTAAACTGAACTAAACTATAACATTGTATTTTATACATTAACTTACAAACTGTAACTACACTAGTCAAAACAATTAAAGGAACACTTGAAAAAACTCAAAAATGGAGTGGATTTTTATAAGGCTGTATCTCAGTAGAAAAACGTTGGATTGAAGTGAAATGAAAAGTTTTTCAAAGGTTATCATTTTTTCTTTTCAAATTATTTTGAGTTAAAAAAGTACCGTTAGTCGTTTTTGCTTGAGCGTAAGAAATGTTCACTCAATTTCAAAATCGAAAAAAAGAAATAAACTTTGAGTCGTTATAAAATGAGCGGAAATTTTTTTTCAATCCAATCAATCTGAGATTCAATTTGAGAATTTTGCTGGCTATAATTCACTGTTTGATTCAGATCGCTACGATTTTTTTTCTAATCAAAAAATGGGTTTACATGCAAAAACACAATTTTGACTTTGAACCCTAATAACTCTGCTAAATATTGACTTACAAAAAAACTAAAGACAGATTTGAAAAATTCATTGAATTTTCTATACAAAAACGGACGAATTTCCTTGATTTTGATGAAAATTCGTCCGAATTTTACAAAGTCATAATGATAATGAAAAAAATAAAAAAAAAATTAAAAAAATAAACAAATTCAAAAGAACATAAGACAAAAAATAACTTTCCTTAAAATTGAAAAAAAAGTGTTTTGTAAGTTTGATTGATCGAAACAGAGAAACGGTTAATCGTATTGATGTGAAATTTTCACCAAAATCAATGAAATTTTATGAGCTTTAATAATTAAGCCTCAGAATAGGTGTTTCACTGAAAACCACAAAATAACGGTAGTTTTTATGAAAAAGTTGAAAAATGCGTATTTTGGACCTTTTTTTTAAATTGATAGAAAAGATTGAAAAAAAACAATATTTTTATTTTTTCAAAATGTTTTTGTGTAGAAAATTTAATGAATTACTTATTATAGTCAAGTAAGGAAATCAAAATATCAAGAAAACGATCCAGATTGAAACTCGATTTTACTGTAAATTTTGATTTGAATTCAAATGTTTTCATAAAACAAACTATGACAAATTTTGACATTTGCCATATTAAATTATTCAAAAAATTTACTACAGCTCCCTCTGAGTTTGAAAAAGAGGTATTAACATTCCAAGTAAGT
This sequence comes from Sphaerophoria taeniata, assembly GCA_943590905.1. NCBI lineage: Eukaryota > Metazoa > Arthropoda > Insecta > Diptera > Syrphidae > Sphaerophoria > Sphaerophoria taeniata. The sequence continues at coordinate 50,524,290 of OX016540.1, forward strand.
TTTACTCCCGATGAAAAGCTACATAGGCGGGGAGCCCTCAATCCTGAAAGTGCTTTTACACGGATTTCAAAATTTTTTATATTAAAAGATAGTTTAAAGAAATACCAACAAATTAAGCCCTATGACGAGGCCTATCCTGGCACCAGTATTTTTTGCATTTTTTTGCATTATTGATAATTTGCACTTATCGCGGATTTTAATTTTAACTAGCGCATATTATTGGAAATTTAATGTGCTTTCAGGAAAAAATGGTATGACAGCTGCCATCCTGGCACCAATGTCTGTCATACCTATTTTAAAATTTTGTCACTCATATGTTGCCCAATTGATTCCCAACAATACATTTCTGTTGGGTGATTCAGCCTACCCTGCTTCAAATTGGATAGTTCCACCTTACAAGGACTACGGCCAACTTACGGACCAACATCTAGCATTTAACTACCTGCATTCAGCTACAAGAATGGTAGTTGAAAATGCATTCGGCTTGTTAAAAGGACGATTTAGACGCTGAGCAACGCAGTCTTGAAACTTACTGCGAGTGCATGTATTTTGCATAATATATGCATTACAAACAATGAAGAATTTATTCCCAACGATCAAGAAACTTCTTATTTACCCATGACCCATGAAGAACCTGGAAGCAATTCAAATATCCGAGAAATTTTGTTCCAATACCTATGCCGAAAAAATATAATTTGAAAAAGGCCTTTATGTACATTGTGCATGTGCATGCTAAAAATAATAAAAAAAAAACAGTTTTTTATTTATTCAAAATTTGTTTTATTAATTCAATTTTTCTATCCCTGTATTCACAGTTTTGCTTCCATCTTTCCGAAACACCTTACAGATCCCGTTCTCTTTGCTCTAACCGCTTTCGAAAATAATTGAAACGGTTACTTTTAGGAGCAACTACCGTGCGTGGTGTAGGAGCCATAGCTGGTCCTGGTGCAACTATTTCAGGTACGATTTCTACCGGAAGTTCCAAGTCCTGTAAAAAAAATAAATAAAAAAAAATAAAATAAAAAAAATAAATAAAATAAATAAATAAATAAAAAAAAGAACAAAATTTTTTGATACGACAAATAGTTTTTGAGATAAACGTGAAAAACTGAAACAAACTCCATGTTTCTCTTAACTGCCGCTAGAGCTCACGTCGGATTCTTGGGGACTTTTTTTTGGGTCATCACCAGACATCCCTTAGTAAGTGTGCCAAGTTTCAAAACTGTTGGATTTTTTTTGAGGTGAAAACCTTTATTGACTGGACTATATCTTACAACTTGTTGTTCCAAAGATGTACTGGGCACTTGGTCCGATAAGTTCACTGGTATGTCATCAGGGTTTCTATCCAACATGCTATCTTGGTTTACGGATGGACGAGCATTTTTTGTGTCCTGTAAGTTAGAAAATCGAATTTAAAAAAGAAATTACAAATAAGTCACTAAAAATGTCGTACCTCAAATAATCCTTGAGCACCAGCATTAAATGCGTCGCTCTCGCTATGTATTGGCTTATCCCCGAAAATTTCTTCCATTTCTTCCATAAATGGTGCGCCCGTTCTTCCTGCGTTGTCCTTTGAAGTCTTGAAGGACCTCAGCAGCGTTACAGTATATGACCATATGCCATCCTTTTTTTCGGCTATGAGGCTTTTGAAATTCATTTTTCCTTGCGCTATAAAAATGCAGAAATGCTTTCTTTTTTTCTTTTGTCCAACGTTTTGATGGCCTAGATTTATAATTTTTTAATTTAAGAGCCGATTTTTCAATCGTCAGATAAACAAGCAGATAGTGTTTATTCGACTAATAGCAAAATATTGGATTTTTCAACCGTCAGATAGACTATCTGAAAAAAACGCTCTTATTTATTCGACCGATGAATACTCAGATAAGGAGATAAGTTTATTTGCCAGTTTGTTAGTTTTATTTTTGTTCGATGATTGAAAAATCGGCTCTAATTCAAATTATTTAATTTAAAATTTAAAATACAAACCTTTTCGGCATCTTGAAAAGTTTTATTTGCACACAATTCTAAAACAAAAGCTTAATAAATACTTTTTTCGTTTGACATAAAATTTCTTTATTGATTCGAGCGCTGCCTGGATTTCAATATAAATATTTGATCCTCAGTATTCGTTTACTGAAAAAATATTACACAGTTTCGTTTGTTTTTGTTTCTCGATGAAAACAAAAAATGAGTAGCTACTAAGTAATAGAAAAAACACGCCTATTGTTGTTTTCTGTGTTTAAATTTTATTTTACTCTACTTGGTTGTCACGAAAACACGCCTATTGTTGAATAAATTTTGGAAAATTAACCAAGCAAGGTATATCACACCAAAAACATAAATGTAAAAAAAGAGCCAAGTTCTCCCGTACAAAAATTCTGCCTAACAAATCAGCCACGAAAAGTAATGAGATCTAAAATAACGCCAAGTTCTAAGATTCAGCAAGTACTCGTAGGTGCATTGCAAATGTTTTAAGTGGACTTACATCGAATCAACTATTAGTTTTGAAAGAAACTTGTAAACTAATTAAATTAGTTAATTTTTTTTTACTTAAAATTACTTACTTATTTTTGCTTGTGGGATTTACTACCATTTGGAAAAAGAAATAGTACTATTTTTTACGGGATTTAGCACTATTTTCACATTGGAATGTATGTATGCAAAATTATTGCTTTTTATTCATGTTTTTTTTTTTAGGTTGAGACGAAACATGTTTTTAAATTTGTTTATGTTTTGAGGATTCACTTTTTTGCAGGAATTTTTTTTTTTGATTTTTCGACATTTTTTTCGTTTTATTTTGTTAAATTTTTATTTTAGTATGAAAAAATTGGAAATAGACATACATGATACTGGGAAAAAATGTTTGGGATTTTGTTGTTAACAATTTATTAGAACATTGCATATAGCTAAAACAACAATTGGATGACGTAGGCCGCGAAAACTGCGTTTCGGTAAAAATTATTGTAGTTTTTTAAATTTTTTTATTTTTTGTTTTAAGGTTGAGATCAATTTTTTTTTTAATTTGTTCATGCATTGCGGAACAGGTTCTTGGAGAAATAAATTTATTTATTTATTTAAAATTTTATATTACCGACGCCGACGTAAGGAGTAAGGTCAAAGAATAATACTGGAACAAGTTCAACTTTTGTAGCCATTTAATTATTATTGAAAATTGAAGGTCATATCTCTTTTTGAATAATTCTTCTTTCAAAAAGAGACGTTTTATCTTTTGCAGGAAGAAGAATTGTTTATAAACAATTAAATGCAATACAAAATTATCGTTTCAAACTCCAGCAAATTTTAAACTATAACTTTGTATTTTATTTAATTGTTTATAAAAAAAGCATCGGCGTATCTTCTCACTAGCATGAGCAATCTGGAACTCACTGATTTCCCAAAAAAGCAATTGCTTATATAGAAATATTTGAACGAAGAATTCGAATGCTTCGTTCTCCATGATTCTCAGCGATTGGTGTCTCATAAAATTTCTGGCTTTGAAAAAGGGTGTGGCTTAATTAAGAGTTGTTAGAAAAATCGAAAAAGGTATCAGATTTCGATCTCCTTAATTCTCAAATTATTGAGTGACGAAAAGGATTAGATTCTTATGAAAAAAGGAAGGATTTTTTCTAGGCAAACGTTACACGGGCAAAAGTAGTGCGTGAAAGTATTTTCCGGGATTTCGTTATCCGGGAAATCGTTATAGGGAATTCGATTTTCAGGAAAACGATCCCAACCCCCCAAATCTTGGTAAGCTAACTGAATCGACAATCGTGCGTTGTTTAATGGAAACAAAATCTTTATTTTTTTTGTTTTTGTGTTATTTAACACTGCAGTTAGGCTGCGTCCGTCAATTCCATTTATGTTGTTTGAACAAGTTGCTATCGTTTTTCAAACAACATAAACAAAATCTTTATTGTTGGTGATGATGATGAAGTTCTTTTTGATGGTAAATGAGTTGAAGCAGAATTTGTTTTTTATTGAAAAGAAAAATTCAATAAACAGACTGAAAAAGATATATCAACACTGATAAATGTTCTGCAAAAATTAAGACAATCCCATTAGGTATATTTTAAAAAAAATTTTTTTTTCAAAATTCTGTATGTCAAAAACAGATCAATATTTAAAATTAAGATTCAAATCTACGACGTATATTAACATGGTCTTGAATACTTTATACCCAGTCTAATTTTAAATATAAAAAATTAATTTGGAAAAAAAAAATCCGTTCCAATGATTTTTTTATTTTTTATTTGAAAAAAAAAACAAATTGTAACGAAATTTTATGCCATCAATTTTTCAGATGAAATGTATACATACATGATACATATTATACATATTCCAGTTCAAATTTTTATTTATGAATTTTAATTATACATGTTTTTATTTTTTAATGTTCTTTGTGAATTATAATTTGGAATATTATATAGAGCAATGTCTTGACGCATTTGAAGTCAAAAAAGGTATTAGACAAGGCGATGCTCCGTCATGCGATTTCTTCAACAGCATTCTTGAAAATATTGTGCAAACTCCAACGTCAACACCTGAGGGTGACGTGAAATAACGCCCGACGAAATAAGGCCCCATAGGGCTTTATTTCCATTTCTAATGGAAATAAGACCCCTACAAGGGTTGCGGTCTTAATTCCATTGCAACTTAGAAATAATGCCCGTGGGGCCTTATTTCGGTTTTTCTGTTTTGATTAGAAAGTTGGCGCAGGGAAACTCGTCCCGAGATCAGAATTCCCGAAAATTGTTTTCGGAACTTCTGATTTTCTATGGAGGGTCATAAGTGCCGACTTCGATTTAGGGATTATTAATTCACTATGGTGGGTCAATAGTCCCAACTAGGTTTTACTTTTAATGGGACAAAAGTCAAAATAAAAAAAAAGTGGAACACGAATGTTCATGCTAAAAAAATAAATAAAAACCGTAAATTCCTGTATGTAGGTATATTACACTACAAAAAAATCTTACAAACAATTAGGACCATGTTTCTTTATTAGCCTTCGACAAAACGGTCAGAGCAATTCGTTTTTCAAAGCTGTTGAGGTTTCCTTTTATTTGGAAAAGCAACCACTACACATCCTGTAATGCAAAGAAAGATTTTCGCAAGAATTTCAATTATTCATTTTCAGCATCTTTTTGAATTTCGACTGAAGATGAGGCCGATACGAAAAAATCAGGATCGATTTGATTTAATTGCGAGCGAAGCGAGCGGAAAAAATTTTGCCCAAAAGAGAATCAATAGAGTATAGTGGGTCAGTAGTCGCAAAATGAAATTCGGCACTTATCACCCATTATTTTTATCTTCTGGAAATGCGGCCTTCTTTCCATGTAAAATGAGGCCTTATTTCCACAATTCAATTGAAATAAGGCCTGTCGGGTGTTATTTCGATTTCTTCATGGAAATAAAGCCGCATTTAAGATGGGGCCTTATTTCGTAGGGCGTTATTTCATGTCACCACACCTGAGGCACAATCTTTCAAAAGTCAAAGATACGCAGACGACAATGACATAATTGGAAGAACACAGCGTGATGTCAGTGGAACGTTCGTGAGTCTTGAGAGTGGAGCGTTCGTGAGTCTTGAGAGAGGCCAGGAAGATGGATCTAGCGGTTGACGAGGGCAAGACCAAGTTTATGCTGGCAACAAGAAAGGACAACCAACATCGACGTCTTGTAGCAAACGTCAACATAGACAGATTTAACTTCGAGGTAGTTAAGGACTTCGTCTACCTGATCGGCTATAAACTCAGACAATAACACCACCGCTGCAATCAAACGAAGAATCACTCTTTCCAATCGCTGCTTCTTTGGACTTAGAAGGCAATTGAGTATAGTAAAGTCCTCTTCCGAGCAATTAAAGTGAAACTCTACAATACCCTCATCATCCCGGACCTGATGTACGGTGCAGAGACATGGACAGTGACACCATCCAATGAAAAAAAAGAGTCTTCGAATCCAACCCGGAAGGATGTCGATCGCAGAAGAGGAAGACCGCGACTCAGGTGGAGCACACAGGTGGTAGAGCACCTGAACCAACTGGGCGTGCGAAACTGGAGACAGCTAGCATAGGGATAAGGCGCCTTCGTCCAACCTGTACTGTAGCGTCCATAAGTAAGTAAGTTAGTAATTTATAATACAGGATCAAATTCGTACTCGGTCGTGCACATGTTTTTGCTTCGATTCACCCATTTCATGCATACATAAAACCTTAAAATCCCAAGTAACGTTTAAGAAAAAAAATGGAAAAAGAATAGTTTTCTTTTTCTTAAAAAAATGTGCAAACAAAAATGTGTAGGTTTATTTTGGTTTTAAATATAGGTATTTGTTGAACATTGTTGAGGCCCTACTTATATTGAAACTTTTTTGAACACTTAATTGAAGATTTCCCAAGGTGGTCTTCATTTAAATTGAAGATTATACATCGTTTTCACTTTTTTTGCTGTAAAATAAAAACACAATAGTGTTTATAAAAAATTAACAAAATAAAAAATTTAAGTCTAGTTTAGTTTAGAAATAAGTGTGAAGAATAATTGTTTTGCTTCGTTCTCCATGATTCTCAACGTTGTGAGTCTCTTAATGTCTCTATATAAAGAAAACAAATTCAAAAAATATGAGTGCGACCCATGGAGTCCACACGACTAACTTCCCATAGTAGAAAAATACGTAAAAACACTAGTTGTTTTGCAAAATATTCAGCGGATGCATCCCGTTGTAGTTGTACACGCACGTTGCTTCAAAGTCAAATTCCATAAAACTGATGATTTTATGAAAAACATTAAGTTTATTGAATAACAGTGGTGCCATCTGCCACTGCCGAGTTGATCGTACCATTTCGTGGACTCATTCACAACTACTTTGCACAGGAAAATACAGCCTACATATATTGCTCCTAAATATTGTAGTTTTCTATTATTGAAGCAATTTTTCTAATCGGATTAGTATTTCTGAAAATTAATATTTATACGGCAAAGCAGCGTTTGGTGGGTCAGCTAGTAATCAAATATAGTATATGATACTCCTGAATATTGTGTTTTTTTCCCCACTAACTACTTATAAGATTTTTTGCACTATTTTTGAAATTATTGCAGAAATTATGATAATTTTCATTATATTAGGGTTGTCTTAGATTTTTGATTGCCATTAAAAAACCACTAAGCCGATTTCGCTCAAAACCTAATCAGCTCTTAACAACACAATGCCGCGTCGAATGAGATCAATTCGATGAGTGGTTCGCGAGATAATTGAGCTGAAAAACGTAGCGCGTAACGAACACACATTCACACACACAGACATCATCATAAAAACGCTTGATTCGGATTCTAGTGACCTCGAAACATCGAGAAATGCGAAAATTGGAGATTCACAAAATCGGCCCCATTACAATAACTTCCTCTCTGAAGTTAAAATCATTAATCATCTCTCGATAGCGCAATCCATTGAGCGTAACTGTTCCTCCAGCCTCATTTTCGAAAAAGTAAGGTCCAATGAACCCGCGGGACCACAAACCGTACCAAACAGTCACGCGTTGAGGATGGAGAGGCTTTTCAACAATAACTCATATGTTTTCCGAGCCCCAGATGCGACAGTTTTGCTTGCTGACGTACCTCCGAGGTGGAAATGGGTCTCATCAGTCAAGATGATTTTTCGATGAAATTCCGGATCATTTTCATGCATTTCAAGGACCCAACCAGCAAAGACACGACGTCAGGGGCGAACGCAGAAAAAAATTTCGGAGGGGGTTTCAAAAAATATATAGGTATTAAAGGGTTATGGCACTGGTAGTCAGCCCTTTAACTTAATTTTTGTGTTTGCGTGGTCTTTAAAAATTAGTAATTTAATTTTTGGTCTGTTGGACGTGAAACTTATTTTTTCCGATTTGTTGGTATTTGCAGATAAGGGAAAAATATTGCTATTTGTTACCTAAAACAAATTTATTACCTATAATTCAAATAGAAGTTGGATTTTCTTATAGTCGGCCCCTTAAATTCCAGTAGTCAGCCACGGGAGTTGTCAGTAGCCAGCTCCCTTTAGTATATTATTTGTAATTTATAAGCCGTTGTTAAATCTTAAATGTATTAACAAACCTTTTTTTTTTAAATTGTTTATTTCTAAATAAATAAAAGACAACATACAACAAATAATTAATTAAAAACAATCTTGTTTTTCAGTCAAATATGTATATTATTCAAAATAATGCAAGACCATTTCCAACACTTTAAAAAAGTACCTACGTCTTCGAAACTTGTTTGAAATTTAGTTTAGTGATTACTTTTACATTACATTTTTAATTTTAAACATTACCACCAGCATAGTTATTTAAAATTAACAATAAATTTGATTTAAATAAATATCTACTAACATTGGAATCAATCATGTCGCAAACAGTATTTGTTTCTCTTAAACATCTGGATAATGGTTCATTGGCAGCATACACAGTTCTGTGATATGTGATTTTTTTTTGTAATCGATTTTCCAGTCCTTTAAATGCGCCCACGGATTGTGTATTGTTGTATTGGGTAAAAGAGCGTACAAGATGATTCCGTTAATACTCTGCGCATTCCATTGAGACGTGGGATTTGTGGCCATCGACTTAAAGCAGTCCTGAGCTTATTATATTACTTTCCATAATCCGTTCGTTGAAACTATATTGGCCACATATTAGAAAAACGTCTCGGATTGTATCCACCTACTTTCAGATCTGTCTAAGAAGTAAGAGCATTTATCCGGCACACTTTTTGCAACAGCTTGGAGGAGGGAGCACATAGGGAAACACAAGCAAAGGTGTCGTCACTGAAGAGAAAAAGTACCTATACAGTGATCGCCTCATATTCGTTTCCATGTTGTACAGCATAAAGATTTTTCCAACCTCTTGGCAACTCCGTGTTTAAGAGATAGGCTGAATGATGTTTCATCTCCATTCAGAATCTTGAGGGGTCTTCTAAAATACCGGCTGCGTCAATCTCTTCTAAATACTCATACGTCCCGGTCGCTCGTCCTCTGCTGTTCTGAGTCCCGCAGTTCATAATGTAATGTGACATCTTGAAAAGGCCTAGTAATACGTTTTCCCTTCTAGGCTATCTTTGAAAAGCAGTCCTACGTTTGTCCTCACGATGGACGTTTGTCACCAAGACGTCTGTGGGTTTCTGAGGAAAGCCACACTTGGCAAGGTATATGAGCCACTTAACAAGCTTTTGTCCTTCGGCTAAACTAAAGACAGTTTCCTGTCCTATTTTCTTGTAGTCTACCTCGAGGGACCTCGTATGCTTCTCTGATCGGCCAATTATGCTGTTATTTTTACTAATACGTTCGAGGTACTTGAGGAATTCGCGTTTTGCTTTCTGTTCGGAACTACCCATTTTGAGTGCTGGAAGTTAAGATATTTTTTGAAACTAAGCTTTTGTTATTATTTGCCTACACTACCTATTTATGTTGTTAAAGAAACAAATCATTTGCTAATCTACTAATCATAAAAGGCTGACATAAGAGTACTTGTCTTCTAAAGTCGGCCCTTACGTTTATATAAGCGGCTGACTACTGAAAATACATTTAAAAAAAAACCTTTTTTTTGCGCTAATCAAGAGAGAATACAATTATTTCCATTAAAACTGCATTTTCAGGTAAAAAAATTAAGAAATAGAAGGTTTCAGCCTTGTAGGGCAACGACGCAACATGATCGTTTGCATTATTCCCTACACGGCGAATACAAAATTGGCGAACATCATTTCGTAATTCGTACGTGTTGATTCTTTAAGGTGTGCGTGAGGATGTCAAAAAGAGAAGCTAAGTCACTTCGCTAATGGTTATTTGTTATTTCATAGAAAAAATGAGATTTACTTGGGAATATCTCCCTAAATGTGAACAAGGAAACCTACGAAAATGAGAAAATCGAAAATGTTTGGCAACAGCGAACCATCTACCTATTATGACGAATTTAAGGCGAGCTCGAGCATGTTCGTCGTTTAGGGCTTCCTTTAAGTATGTGTGATTTAGTGTGGCTATGATGAAGGTTTTTTTTCGTAGATTTTGCTCGCAACGCCCGTTAGGTTCGAAACGACCGGTTCAATGTATTTGCAAGCAGATAAGTGAATTTTTGTATATTTTCGTCATAGCTTCCGTTATTTGGGACTCACCAATTTCAACAGATTCATTAAATTTTTTCGTTAACATAGTTTGAGAATTTGAGTTGGAAATTTATTCTGTACCATTTCTGTATTTTTTTTTCTTTTGAACAATAATGGATATCTATTTTTTAACTGCGCAAATTTTCATATTTCGGGGGGGGGGGGGGGGGGGGGGTTAACCCCCAAAACCCCTACCTGCGTTCGCCCCTGCACGACGTTATTGATGATCAGCCGGCTTGAGTTCTTGTGTTAACTGAATTTTATAAGCCTTAAGACTCAAGTCTTTATGCAAAATACGGTGTAATGACGTTTGTGGAATGCCTTATTCCAAAGAACGACGAGGAATGGACAAACCTGGGTTTTCTTCAACACTTTGGGCTACAACAGCAATATTCTCAGTTGTTCTTGAGCGACGTGCACGGGTTTTATTCTTCACATCACTAACTTGTCCCAACAGCTCGAATTTGTCCACCAATTTCTGTATTGCGGTCCGACAAGGTGCTTCACGACGACCCAAAAATGTTTTATTTGTGCGAACCGTCTCTGCCAAATTTTCACCATTTTTTATAGTGAATTTTAATAATTTCAATGCGTTGTTGAAGCGTGTATCGTTCCATTTTTATTAATGGCGTAGTTTCTACTTGTCAAATGCCAAAAAATGACAGCTTCAAAAGTGACAACTACCGAAATAGCGGGCTATTCAAAATAACACCTCATATTGGAAAACCCTTTTTTATAATAAAAATAACTCATTTTTTATAAGGTTGACTTAGATTTTTGATTGCCATTTAAAAACCGTTAAGCGGATTTCGCTCAAAATCTAATCAGCTCTTAACAACACAATACCACGTCGAATTTTATGACAATACGATGAGTGGTTCGCGAGATAATCGAGCTGAAAAAACGTAACGCACATACGAACACACATACACACACACACCGATTTCATCTTAAAAACGCTTGATTCGGACTCTAGTGACCTCAAAACATCGAGAAATGCGAAAATTGGAGATTCACAAAATCGGACCCATTACAATAACTTCCTATGGGAAGTTAATAATTCCGGGCTGGTATCAAAATCGAAAAAAATGTGAAATATTGTGTTTCTTGATTCTCCTTCAGTGTTGTATAGAAAATAACATTTTTGGAAAACGGACAGTGGGTAATCCTCACAACTCTGAACTTTGAACAGCTAAAAAAGGTAAGATCAAGAGCTCCATGTTTTCGGCCAGCAAAGCTTGTGATGGTCATCAAACCGCATCAGGAGGCAACCTTGGGACTACGATTCATCTGAAACTTTTTTTCGGTACAACAATCTAATTTTTGCATTTATTTAACCCTGAATCTTACAGAAAAAAAAAAATTATTTTACTTTCCAAAATTCGAACATGTTATCTGAAAATAAAATAAAAACCAACTCTTGATTGGCCCACTGAATTATTGAGTCAAGTACATGTTTCAGCAACTCAAACACGCCCTAATCACGCGCACTCGTGTTCATACAAAATATTCTTATCATTGGCAACGAAAATAATAAAGGAGGAATAATTTAATTTCGACCTTAATTCCCAGTACAATCAAAACTGGTGTATGCGCATTTTGAATTCAGTTTTGCAAATAAAAGATACCAAAACGAATTGAAATCGAAACATTGCGCACGCAATAATGTTTTTCTCTGTTTAGAACTCGATGTATACAATTAGAAAAGGTATAAGATTGTTTTACATAAATATCAATAGATGATTAAGTTCAGAACAACACAATCCATCAGACACACCATTTTTTTAAATTTGTTTGCAAGCAAATGTCAATTAAATGTAAAATCAAACAAAACAAGGCATACGAATTACGAATTTCGGTATCCAATTTGCTGATTTGTCAATTAGTCATGACACGACACGTAATTTGACGTTTTATAAAATCGAACAATCAACTTCATTGAATACAATTCCGGCTCGAAAAGTTTGTGTACTTTTCTCAATACCGACCACAATCTGTCATTTTGTGAGAAAGTACACAAAATCGTAAATTTATTGCCTTGGAGGTCTTTATTTAAAATTTAACACCATTTAAAATGATAAATATCGATTTACCTGTATAATTATGTCCGACCACATATCGGATTATACACACACGTCGTGATGAGATGAAATGAAATCTGTCATCGTCATGAAGCTCTGAATACAAATTTGTTTGATCCATATGCATTCATCGTTGTTGAATGGAGTTTTTTTTTCTGAGCGGTTGAATTTTGTCCCTGAGCTGAGGTTTTCGTCTGATGGGTGGAATTTTGAATAACGATAGTTATTGTTCAGCAAATCTGAGTTGTTGACATGTATACACAAAATTATCTCACACCCACAACGCGCTTCTTTCAACTTATTGAATATAGCCTGAATCTTATCCTAGAATCAAATTTGTCTTTTTGAAATTGCAATTTTAAAATTGTTCGACTCCTAATCAATCAGACAATTTACCTACAATTAACATCAAATGCACGTCTCATATCTCACATGGGAATTCTCCTTCTTGACAATTCCCAAAACCTACTTTCATGAAAGCAAACAAATTTCTTTCAAACCATGCAAGCTCAGATTTTCTCCCCACATTTCATGGCTTCATCAAACAAAAAACTTGCCACAATTCATATTCCATTCACATCAATTCAAACCGAAGTGTCATAATTTGACATTATTGAGGCGAAGATAAAAGACACATTTGTCAAGCGAACATAAAGGTGGTGGTATTAATAATTGCGTGTAAACGCAAAAGCGAAACTGTTAACAATAAAACATTCAAATAAAGTCCAACACCATCGCCATTGCGCTTATAAGCTTATTTAAATTTTCTATAAATAATTTGTTTAACAGGCGATGGTGTGTTGAGTTTATGAGGCATTCAGGTACCAGTGCTGGATTTTCCTGTCAGATTGATTTTAAGGGCGCTTACGAAACTTAGTTATGATAAGGCTCCAGAAAAACAGTGAGTCGGAGTTTATTTGTTGGGAAATACGATGAGTTGATGTTTTACTTATGCAGGTTGTTAGAAAATTCATCATTATGCACATTTTTGTTTTCAAATTTCAATTCTTCACTCCTTTATCTCATTAGACTTATTTTTAAGATCTGCTCCTCCCCCTAATTTTGCGCTATGCACTCATTCTATTTCAGGCGGAACCAACTCATAATCCGCCACTGTCCGTAACCAAACCATTGATGCTGTGCTGTGCGCTGTACTGATGCGATGTTGATGGCATCAGACATCAGCTCCAGCAGCACGTACTGGATCTTCCTTATTATACCTTGCAGTCTTTGCCGCTTTGTCCATTCGGTGGACGTCTTTATATGAGAGTCTTCACTCAAGAGAAACGACAGAACAACGTCAACAACTAAATGCTGGGCGACATCGTCAACGTTTCGAAAATATAGGCTGCCTGGCACGAAGGTTTATTACAAGAAAAAAAAATGAAATAATAATAATAATCCCACCAACCAACAAACCGACCGACCGACCACGGAATTTCAATTTTCCTCGCGTAAATATGAAATTAATGAACGATGTCCTAAACCGAAGTTATATTCCTCTCGGAGTTTCAAAGTGAAGTGATAAATGCATTTTGTACCTTTTATGTTGGGCTAAATAAAGAGATTGATATTTTTTTTTTTTTGGCTTGGTACGTAACGTATATAAACGTAAATGACAACGAAGGTGACGACCGACGACGAATGAACGATTTTTCAAAGATGTCAATGCGTTTGGTTTGTTTTATTTTTCATTTAAATTTTGATTCACGGTTGCGCAGACCAGGGTTTGTCACAAGTAAAAAGAATGTTAAAGGGTGATGATCATTTTATAACAATCAAGACCATGAAATACTTGCGTTTTGAATTAAACAAAGAAAGTAAACAAAAATGGTTTTGTGATTTACTGGAAGTGATTTTTTGGGGACCCATTGTTAAAGTTATAAGCTTGATTTTATGACGAGTTGGGGTTATCTGCGTGCTGGGCTTTGAGAATAGTGTGATGTATTTGTTCAGCCAAAGAAAGCTGACAACTTCAAAGTGATTTCGGTTAGTAAAAGTTTCCACCTATTCCACCCTTTTGCCTTTTTATGTGCCGATGCTCTTATGCAATCTACTATTAAGCATTGGGTTGATTGAATATAAAACGGATTTAAATAAAAAAAAAAAAAAATAACTTGTACTTTTGTAAGACAAATTTCAAGACAATCCTGTCGAAGCGCAAGAGCACTCATAACTTAGATTTCGATTATTCCCTTCAAAGGGTATTTTGTCAGTAGAGACTAATCAAGGTTACCAACCTAGTTCTGGATCCAGAAACGGGACGCAGGCGCTTCAAAACAGTGAAGGAAAGGAAAACCTAATCACCGAAGCACAGGGAATTGTAGAGCAGCACTTAATGCTGAATGCGCAAGTCGAGCAAGCCAAAGACGAAAGTGAAGCGAGACCAATCAATGAAGACCCAGTCCCAGCCCCCATCAGTTAGAAAGAGCCATCCAAAAGCTAAAATATAACTAGTCCACCGGGTTGTATGGCATACCTGCAGAGCTCTTTAAATATGAAGGAGGTGAGTCGCATGCACCAGGTCATCAACAAACGTGCGGGATGAAGAAGCATGCCTCAGTTGACTGGTTTATAAACTCCAAATGCCCTATCTAAGAAAAGGAGATCCTATGTGATACAACAAAAAAATCCAAGCATATCCCTGCTTAATGTTGCGTACAAAATTCTATGCAACGTACAGTGTGAGCGTCTAAAACCTTTCTGCAACACTATAATCGGTTCCATTGTGTCTTTAGACCGGGCAGAACAACGATAGACCAAATATTCACACTAAGGCAAATTCTGGAAAAGACCAACGAATTTCAAATCGAAACCCACCATCTTTTCATCGACTTCAAAGCTGCTTTTGATAGCATCCACCACTTAGAGCTTATGATGGCGATCGATATCTGAATTCGGGATCCCGAACAAAGAATTACCGTAACGAATCGCTGCTACTTTGGTTTGGTCAAACAACTGGGCACTTTCGAAAGATAAATTCTTCGACGGATTTTCGGTCCTGTATGCGGCGATGGCGTATTAAAAAGAAAGCCCAACCGGGAACTGCACGAGCTGTACCAAGATGTGGATGTAGTCCAGAAACAAAAGACGACTACATTTACTCGGCCAAATGGACCGAATGGACGACAACGTTCCAACCAAGAAAGTCTTCTCATCGCAGCCTCCAGGTTCAAGACGACCAGGAAGACCGAACCTCCGGTACAAAATCCAAGTAACTGCAGATGCCAGACCGCTTTGTTCTGACGGTTGGAGAATGCTTGCGAGAGACCGTTCCTGATGGTAATCTCCTGTGTCTTAGGCTGAGATCCTACATGGATTTGGAGCCGGCTTACTTCAACTAAGTATAGGTACTTACAACTATTTTGTCAGTAGCGGATTCTTTTAATCATGTACATACACATTGTGATGCTTGTTTTCTAAGGCTGAGGTATGCTCAGTCTGTCCAGGGTGTTCTCGACTAAGCACCTAACGTCGAGTTAAAGATCCAAACCAAATAACAAAACCAACCTTCACTAAAATATATAAACGGTCGAGCAGTTGCCCCTGTTCGTTCCAGAAGGGAAGAGTAAGTGAAATAAACGGTCGAGTCGAAACTCCTGTCAGCGAGCAGCAAAACCCCACTGAATAAACGTTTGGCTATAGCCCTGTCTTTGATACACTCAGAAGGAGTGGATCAAAGAATAAACTGAGTCCAGTCAAAATCAGACTCCTGTTCACAACAAAGGTTATGGAATAAACGGTCGAGGTCGAGCAACAAATTATTGTTGTAAACGGTCGGATCGGAGAGAAGCCCCGGTCGGTTGAGAATATATTTTGAAGAAATATATTCCTACAGCAAAATAGAAAATGGACAGCCGCAGCTCTAAAAAATATTGCCTCCCCGCAAAAATTTATAATAGGATGCTAACTAGAGCAAACTTCCCTATCGTTCACTCTACCGAAGCGGAGTAGGAATTGATTTTTGTTGACGACAGTTTTTTTTTTTTATTGAATAATTACCTACTTAATTTAATATTTGATTTTTAATTTGTTGGCACAGAAGGGGCCTAACTTAATACAATGTTTGTTTTCTAAATTTAAGATTTACAAAAATATTAATGGATAAAAGGTAAAAAATACATGAAAATAAAAAAAATTCTCGGGATGTTCAGTCCTGGTTGTCTATTGGTGAGGCTCTTAGCCGTGGTTTAATGCTGACCCCGTGTCAGCGTAAAATTGAAGATCTCCTTCGTCGTTGGTTTGCTCGAGCTCCTCCCTTAGTATGTCCAGCGCGCATAGGTATCTCGGTTCAGGGTGTCTTTGTTGTGTGGTTATTCCGTTGATGAGATTGTTGGGGTGATTGCTCAGTGATCCTGCTATCCTTTTAGCTGACTGAATTAGGTATTTGTCCAGTGGTGTAATTTTCGCTTCTTCGTATACTCTTTTGTTGCTGAAATGCCTCCTTCTCTGATGGTTGAAATAAAGTCCTGTGCAGCTCCGCAGGACTTTTCGTTCGCACACTTGGAGTTCCTTCATTGCTGTCTTTGAAATTGTATACCATACTGGGAAGCTGTAGGTGATGACGGGCCGAATTAGCTGCTTGTATATAAGTAGCTTCGTTGGTTTGCTGAGTCCTTTTCTCCTTCTTAGAAGCGGATTCAGTCGGTGTAGGGCGTGGTTGGCCTTCTTTAGCACAGCTCTCGAGTGAGGGTTGAATTTCAAAATCTCATTGAAGTGGACTCCAAGGTATTTGGTATTTCTCTTCGCTGCCAACGTTGATCCATCGGGTAGAGTAATTGAGATGCTTCGGCATATTCCAGCTCTTCTAACTCCGCCTCTGTTAATGATGGGCCTTCGGAAGCAAATCAGCTCTGATTTCTCTGTGTTGATGCGTATTCCCCATTTCTTGTAAAAGTGATGAAGGCTTTGTACATGGGATTCCACCTTCCTGGCTGCGATGATAGGCGATGGTGAAGAGCAGTATGTGATTGAGTCATCTGCATACAGAAGACTCTCACATTCACTGCTTGTTGGCTGGTCGCTGGTCATCAGGCTGAAAAGAAATGTTCCAAGTTTTGATCCTTGAGCTACTCCAGCTTTTATTGTCCTTGTCGATGACTTGAAGTTCTCCAATTGAATAAAGAAGTTCCTGGAAGGAAGAAAAGAAAATACAATTTTTATTAGATTTGTGGCAATCCTAAAAGGTATAATTTGTGATTAAGTGCTTCAATCCAGACGCTGTCCAATGCCTTTTCCACATCTAATAGGCACGCAACGGATACACGATGGCTGTTGAGTGCCGCGGCGAAGTCGTGTTGGAGTTTAGCCAGTGGATGCAGAGTAGAGTGTTTTTCCCTAAATCCAAATTGGAAGTCCGGGATGAGGTTGTTGTCGGAGCTGCACATCTTAAGTCTTCTCAATATAATTTCTTCCAAGATTTTGCTGATGTTGTTGAGGAGGGAGATTGGCCTAAAATTGGTCACAAGGTTCCTTGTGCCCTTCTTCGGGATTGGCACTATTTTCGCAGTTTTCCATTTTTTAAGAAAATAGCAGTTGTTGAGGCAATTATTGAAAATGATGGTGATGTACAAGATGAACAGTTGGGAGAGCTTCTTCAGCATGAAGTTGGAGACTCCATCAGGACCTGTTGATTTTGTTGGCTTCAGATTCTTGATGACTTCGCTGACTTCTTCTCTTGTACAAAACTTTTCATTATTTTCAGTTGGATCATCGGCAGGGTTTGTGGAGCTAAAGGTGACTTCTTCGTTGCCTGGCTGGATGGATCGTTGCACTGATTCCTCGATTTCCTCGAGAAATGCAGAGTCCGTGGATGGTGTGAAGTTTCCTTCGAAGCAGGATGCAAAAGCCTCGGCTTTCTCAGCTGCTGACGAAACCTCATTGCCATTTTAAACTATAATGTCGGGAATACTCTCCTATCTCCTTCCTTCCGGCAATCCTATTAATTTCCTTGAAGGCATTGGGACCAGGTTTTATTTCCTGGAGCCTCTTCTGGAAATGAAGGTTGTTGTGGTATTGGATGGCGTTCCGGAACATGGTGTTAGTACATTGGAGTTCTGATTTGACTGCCTGGTAGTCGCTATTGACGGTGTTGAGTTCCCGGTGGTGAATCCGTTAAAGACGTTTCCTCAGCCATTGCCTGTGGTTGTACAGATTTGTCACAAACACTGGAAGGTGCCGGTATCTATCCCTAGATGTTTTGGGTACCTTCTGGTTGTCAATGGCTGTTTTGATGGCTGCTTCGAGTCCTTCGATGGCACTGTCGATCTCTTCATTGCGAAGATTCCTGTTGGGAGATGGAATGATCAGACTGCGTTCCATGTCACTACTATTCAGCTTCTCGACGTCCAGCTTGCTGTAATCCAGGCAGTGATCTGGTGGTATTCTCATTAAGGGAATGGCGAGATGAAGGTTGATTGATAGCTGAACTTCTTCATGGTCGGAGTCACTGCAGACAGTTGTGCACACATAGTTCCTGAACTCGGGAAGGATATGTGCCAAGTCCGAGGAGGCTAGGAAGAAGTCCAACCATGAAGGAGTCCTTGGGAAGGTCGGTTTAGGCTGCGAGATTATTTTGTTGATGACAACACTTCCTCTTTACTCTCCTACATTTTTCTGTCGACATTGGGTGTGAATCGTATCACACCCAAGTCATTATCATGTGTTGTCGACTGTCACATGTCGCTTCGATATTTTCCTGTTGTTGCTTCGGTGTTTTGTGGTTGTTGCTTTTTTTTATTTTCTTATTGTGGTATTCGGTGTTTACGTGTTGTTGTTTATCATTATTATGTTCGGTGTTTTTTGGCTATTGGTTCTCTTCGTATTTTTTTTTTCAGCGGTGGATCTCCGTAGGTTATTTTTGAAGTGGGCGGTTGGCTTTTTATGTTTATTTTATTTTTGTCGCGGGTCTGCTCCTGAATTTTGTCGAATAAAATAGATTTATTGTAACGCTTCGTTACAATATGGATACCTAAATTATCTCATCTGACTCATATGATTATAAATTTATAATCAATGGCGCAAAATTATAGACCGCTAATGAACAATTTTAAAATTCTCTTAAAATCTGTTCAGGGTATTTCGATTTCAAGTTTACAGGTAGCCTTAGCCATATCACAGATGAATGAGTAGTTGACTGCTAATCCAAACTTTGAAGGTGCCAGACCCAGTTTAGGCTGCATTTTTTTCTACAAAGACCGTTTCGTTATCCAAAGCCGCCTGTGCGATAACGTGAGATGAGGTTGTATATACCTTTTCTTCCTTTGCGGTATTAAAATCTTGTTCTGTCTATAGGACTCTAGGCTGATAACAAGCGTCATTTGGGGTGCGGAGAACCCGCAGCGAGTGACAGTTTAATGCCGATTGTGAAAATTGGGCGCCTTGAAGGTACAATTTGACCTCCTTGGACTTTTCGGGAACATTGTAGGACCGATGTCGTGGGGATTAATCCAGGAAACTTTTCAAACACGTTAAGACCAAGGTCATCTAACAATATTGCCCAAAACTATCAACGAGGTCCTTGAAAATTGGAGTGGCAGAATGAACTATATCGAGTTTGAATCAATAAAGCCATTAGTCAAAAATTATACGAAAAAAATGTAGTTATAGATTCAGGAATGCTCATAAACTAAAAACGGTGGGGGTGCCATTGAAACCAGGATTTCACAACAATTTACTTTGGGTTGTATACCTTGCGTCAAAATCTAAAAATAGTCAGAATGAAAGCGGGAATAACTAAAATGTGTTTTTTCTTATTGTTAATTTTTTTAAAGTTGCCCACAACATTCCTATTATTTTTTCTACATTGAAAGAGTCGATAACAACAACAGGAAAAGGAATGCAAGAAAAACTCTTCCGTTGTAGAATATATCATGGTGATTGCAACTTGCAAGTCATTTCCATTTGCATCCTCGACTATATTTTGTTGCAAAACACATCAAGCGCAAAGAATTTATCTATTATAATAAAAATGATGGTTAACTACTTTGTTGGAATGTTGTTTTTTCCTCGCCTTGCTCCTGAGTCAAACGATTATTATGATTATGAGTTTAAATTAATGAAAAGAGAGAAAAGCCTTAAAATTTCCAACTTGATTGATGTTAGTTTCCGAAAGAAAGGGATATGTGCCGGGAACATAGACGCTTGCAAAGGTTGCAGTAACATCATCATCATCATCATCATCATCATGTAGAATCTTACTAGTAGGTGGAATTCAATAAATTGTATACCAAGAAGAAGGCTAAAAGAATAAAACGTTTATGAAGACTGTTTGAAATTCTTGAAAAGAAAATCTTAAATCAAATATGTTTTTACTTTAGGTACAACTAAATGACAACATCCAAGGTCTTGTTTGCTGAGCTTGTGGAAGTCTCGACAGCGTCTCCGTGTGTTAAGGTCATTAAAATATCACACTTATAGTTTATCTTATAATTCTTCCCAATTAATCCTACACTCGTATATCGTTTTTTTATATCGGAAATAAAGCTTCTATTGAATCATTGTCTGTGTGTTCTCGAACCAACAAAAGGAGCAAAAGGAAGTGGTAATCGAAATTAATTTGTTTTCATTTTCCTTTTCTTCTGCTGAACGACTCATTTACGCCCTAAACCTTACCATATTTAATTCCTATAAAGTCACTTTTATTTCCTTTGTATTTCTGATTGATGTCCAATGTCCAGACCAGATCCGGAAAGCAAGGGGACCGGGCGGACTTGGGCATCGAGTGACAACAAAATTAATATATCCGTCTGTCATTATTTGATGTAATCATATTACATTACCACACATTCTGTACTTGGGGTGAATTATTGCTTATCCTCAAATGTATACAAACAACAACAACAAGACAAAAATCTATGAAAAAGGATAATGTATAAGAAAAAATCATCGTAAGGTTTCTTTTCAATGAGGTTTTTCCTTTTCCTTGCCAAGGTGTTTCGTCATATTAAACAAGAAACAAGAAAACAGTCGTCAATGTGTAAAGCAATGTTTTTACCTCAATCAAAGAAAATCATGCGGATTTTCAGGTCGAGCTCCCTTTTTGTGATAGATAATATTATTTTTCTGTTGGGCGAAGGATTGTGGTGGGATTATTGTGGACTTAATAATGGTCTCAATTTCTCATATAAAGCTGTTTTGTTGGTTTTCAAAGTGATTAGAACAACTTAATAGCATTGAGGCATTGTGCATTTGTCCGATGTGGGTATGAGTTTGTTTGTTTGTAAAATCCGTGTATAGAGGACAATTCCATGCGAAAATAAGCTCTATAATAAGAACTCTTAGTTTTACAACAAACAACTTTTCTGATTGATTGAAAACATAACACCTCAACGCTCAACTAATAAAATAGTTCTAAGGACTTTACTTTGTGCGTTTAGTATGGTCACTAAGGGGCCAGTTATAGCTTTCCTTAAAAACCTGTCATTGAACTATTTCATTTCAAGTTAACCTACAGATGGTTGAACGAATATACTTTGTGATATTAAATAACATAGAATTTTTCTATGAAAGTTTCAGCGAGAAAAGTGTATTAAATTTCCTTTTGGCACACCATTGCACCGTTTATTGCATGAGTTTATTTCAGGCTATAGTTTGGCACAATACAATACAATAAGACATTACTAAATGAGAAGGTACTTGAAATGATGAGAATCATGGAGAACGAAGGGAAATAATTGTTCGTCCATTTTTTCTTACTTTGTTAAGCGAGAAGAATAACTGATGTAGGTATCACATCTTAAACGCAACAAATTCTGTAAAAATTGACACTAGCCCTTTTCTTGGAAACAATTCATTTTGCTGCATTTTAAGTGATGAACAAATGAAGTAAGTTATGATGGGTTTAAGTGGAAAATAACTGATAAGTGTGTCTTTGAAGCTGTGAGAAGTGGAGGTGTTTTTTTTCAGTCGGTCGATCTTTTCTTTGATGGTAAGTATTCCAAGTGCAATTTCTTTATTTATTTAAGCTTATTACAAGGAATTTCTTAAATGCTATATACATGATGTTATATTATATTATTTTATAATAACTTTAACAAACTAAACATTATAAATGATTTAAAAACAAAAATAAAAATTTAGGTGGAAATTCGATAGAGGATGGTACGTAGGGAGGAAGAAGAAGTATGGAGGTCAAAGACATGTTGAACTCTATTGGCTGATCGTAACATTCTATTGATGGGGTTAAAATGGGAGTAGTTGGTACTAGGATTAGTATTTAGACAAATCATAGCAAGAAGAGATTGGCTATCAATCAGTGGCGGATTAAGGGGTTGAGAGCGCTATAGGCAAGCATCTCACTGGCGCCCCTGTATAGAAATATCTCGTACTATAGTTTGACCGAAATCGCTTCACCGCGCCTAAAGAAAGGGCGTTGAAATAGGGGCCAAGGAAAAAAGACTTAGTTAACATGAGATCTATTAGCATTGTCCGAAAGATCTTACTAATTTGGTTAATTAATGATCTACCGAAACGTAAACCAAGTTAACTCGAGTTGGTTGTTATGCAAACTTAGTGGCAACTCGGTTGTAAAATCGGATTGTCCCAAAAATCTATCTAGAAAAAATTTAAAAAGCAGAAAAATTATGTTTTAAATCCGTCGAAATTTCTGCCATCCGCCAATAAACTTCGACCATTAGGTTATTTGCCCCTACAATAAGTAAAATCAATAAAATAAGAATAAATAAATAGAGTGGAGCGACAGCCCTTGAAGAGCCAAGGCCTAAGTGACTTACTCTCATCAACAATTCTCTGGGTGCGTGTGAAGAATTGATCAGCTGCCCGTGGCTTAGTGGTTAGGTTCGTTGGCTGCTAAGCAGAACATCAAGGGAGTGCTACTCCTGCCCATAAAGTTTTTATAGTTTGTTTTTACGTTATTTAACACTGCAGTTAGGCTGCGCCCGTCAAGTGTTAAATAACACAAAAACAAACTATAACAAATAAACTGACTAGTGTCAAAACTTTCAATAGTCTAACCCTTTGTGTTTACGCAACGAATTGTTGTGACACAAAGATAGGAAATTAGAAAAAATGAAAGCGGAACAAGATAGCATACTTTGAAGAGCTTGTAAAATGCGCCTATATTCATTGCAAATGATAAACAATAAAAGTCTGCAATGGGAAACCAAAAATCAGTGGAGTTGTTAGCGCAATGCGTAGTGCATTGGCTTCACAACTAGCTGGTCCTAGGTTCAAATGCCAAAGTGAACTCAAAAAGTTTTTCGATTAATATGAAACATAACTAGGCAGCACCACTAACAAAGGAGTCTGATGATCGGCTTGACACCGGTGAAATAGCTATAACTCCAGCCAAACAAAGGAATTGACGGAAAAAGCCATTGGTGGAAGCACCTCTAAGTTGCTATCGTTGTTCAAACAACATACATAAACTTCCAAGAGTATCAATCATGAAAAAGTGTGTCTCAACTTTGCCGTTCGGAATTGGCGTTAAATTGTAGGTCCCCTCAAGTAAAATCAATACCTATTCAAAAACGCTTACAAAATTAGAAGAAAGTCCGAGTTGGCAAGCCGAGGTGACTCTGTAGTCTGTACTGTAAGAGCAATTGCTCAGGATCGATTTTTATTTTAACAAAAGATGCAAGTGCAATTCGAGTTCACAAGTTTGTTACTTTAACAACCACGTATGAACTATGTAAGAATTACTGCGCCCGCCCGCCCCTTTGTTGGCGCGCCCCTAGGCACGTGCCTAGTTTGCCTTTAGGATAATATGCCACTGCTATCAATAGCTCCTGGGAGCAATTGATGGATGAAAATAATGTCGGCAGTTTCTCGGTGTTTTTTCAAGCGAATGGAGTTGGATAATATGTAAACGATCATCATAAGGGGGTAAAATAAGGGGGTTGTTCCAGGGGAGGTTGCGTAAGGAGAATCGAAGAAACCTTTTTTGAATCGACTCGATCCTCTGGGAATGAATTATTTGGTATGGAGACCATACGGGGCTGGCATATTCAAGGATGTGTCTTACAAAAGTTTTAAACAAAGCCTTTGTTACATAAGGGTCAGAGAACTCTTTTGACCATCGTTCAATAAAACCTAAAGCTGAATTTGCTTTTGCGATAATCGAATCATAATGAGTTCTAAAATTCAGCTCCTTATCACATATTATACCCAGATCACGAATGAAAGAAACAACTGGAATTTGTTCGTTGGAAAAATGGTAAGAACGTAGTAGAGATGGGAAACGCTTGCGGGAAAAGGTCATGAACTGGCATTTGCTAACGTTAAGTTCAAGGAAGTTTTTGTTACGCCATGTAATGAAGATATCTATGTCGTTTTGAAGTAATAAAATATCGGAGACGGAAGACATACGCTTAATGATTTTAATATCATCGGCATAAATTAAAATACTAATATGGAAAATGATTTTCTCAACGTCATTTATGGCGACGACGAAAAGAAGTGGGCCGAGATGGCTACCTTGTGGAACGCCTGAGGTAGCAACAAAAGGATCAGATATGTTGCATCTAAACAGGACTCGATACTGTCGGTTTTCTAAGTAAGATTTAACCCAATGAATGAATTCTAGTGGAAAACCAAAGGCTTCAAGCTTAAGGTAAATGATTTGGTGGTTAATTTTATCAAATGCTTTGCTAAAGTCAGTTGTAATTACATCGACCTCATATCCTTTTTCCAGAGCATTGAGAGTTTCAGACACAAATTGGGTTAAATTAGTGGTTGTAGATCTTCCCTTGATAAAACCATGCTGGTGAGGACTAATGATGGATTTAACATGAAAAAAGATGGCGTCATAGATGATAGGTTCAATAAGTTTATGGATGGAAGAAAGCTTAGCGATTGGACGATAGTGCGAAATCTCATTTTTACAACCTTTTTTATGAATGGGGAGGATATAGGAATCTTTACAAGCGGCAGGGAAAATACCTTGAGATATAGAGAGGCGAAAAAAAAACTAAAGGGGCACAGAGGGAAGAGACACATTTTTTAATAAGTATGACGGGTATACCATTGGAACATTGATTTTATCAATGACTGATGAATCACTAATACTTAAACTAAGCGAAGACAGCCTGGAGTTTGAATAATTTGGTAGGTAAAAAAAATAGTCCGAGTCAGGGGCGTCATGGCAATCTTTATAGGATTGCCTAAAGAAATTAGCGAAAAGATTGGCTATGACTTTAGGATCTTCAGATGAGATATTGCCAAGTTTAAAGAAGGAGGGGAAGTTATCGGATTTCTTCTTAACATTGATAAATTGATAAAAACGTTTCGGTTCGTTGATTAAGCCATGACTATAGAATGCAGTCATTCCTGATAAAGAAAATCGCAGAGAAAAGAGAATTCAGAAGCAGCATGTTGGTAATACCAAAAATCAGTAGGGTTCATTGATCTTAGGGAAGAGTTCTAATATTTGTTCCTCCGATTACGAAGAGAACGATACCAACTTCAACTGAAATATAGGGGTGCATCTGCATTTGATTAAAACGTAAAGCTAGAAAAACTAATTTTCATGCGGGTTTTTTAGAATTTTGTCCAAAAGTAGATTGAAAGGAGGTTTTGACAATATTTTTGTAGGAGCAATTGACATATCCAAAATCATGGAGTGTAAACTAACTTTCTGGAAAAGCTTGGCTTGGCGGTTTTATGAGACGAAACTGTTGCCTAAGCCTAAGATAGCCAGAAAATACGAGTTTGGCACGTTTTATTGCTTTAAAAAAGCAATAGTGCAACTTTTTTTTCAAACCCTCTGAGGATTGTATGAGATGCTCCAAAGGTAGGACAACTTTTATTTCTCTAAGAATCTTTACACAAGTTTTCATAATTTCTATGGGTAGTTCCAGAAAAGTGATTTCTTAAATGCTCCTCTCTCTCTGTCAAAACCTCCTAATAAAATAAATAAAATATAGTGGCGCGACAGCTCTTGAAGAGCCAAGGCCTAAGTGGCTTACTCTCATCAAGAATTCTCTGAGTGCGTGTGAAGAATTGAGGGGACCTACAATTTAACGCCGATTCCGAACGGCAGAGTTGAGAAGCACTTTTCTTCGCAAGAGGCAGTGCCCGTGAAAGATGAAATAAAAACTTGGCCTGAGTAGGACTCGAACCAACGACGTTCTGCTTAGCAGCCAACGCACTTACCAACTAAGCTACGGGCAACTGCACCGACGACGGAAGTAAGCAACAGCAATTATTGATGGCTCTCAGTGAGTGATCAACAACAATGTACAGCCAGACCTCTTACTTTTCCAAATAAACTTAGTTCTCCTGTTTCCTTCGGTGTTGAATACGTCAAATACTTACAGATCTTTGATGTGATGAATATCGATCATCATTTTGCCTGTTGTTCATCGAGTTTGTAAAGGCTTTCGAAAGCGGACTGCTTTCCGCAGAAGGGGCATTCTCCATTTGCCACCGTTAAGATAACGTATCAAGGATCCAAATAGATATCACTTCTTCACGGAGGTATATTTCCCAACGAGTTTGAAGTGCAATGAAGAATCAGAAAGGGTAACATCTCGATGTTGCTCCTTTATAGGATCATGAATCTTCAACAATTGGCAAAAAGGGTAAAAAGGATGAGGTTCAAAATTAATTCTCAGGAAAACAGTTCAATTATTGAAATGGCTCATGATGGAAAGCGGCTTCTCCATACATAAGAGTATTGGTTTCTTTTCCAAATGAAACATTAACCTCAGATAATAGTCAAAGTTCAGAGTCCTCAGTCAAGAAAATTCCTTGAAAGTCTTTTTTTGCACGAGTTCTTCTTCATTTTTTGATACATCTATATTAAAACAAAACAAGCCATCGTGCGTTGTCGTTTAAACAGGAAATGTTTCATATTAAATTTCTCCACCTAGGTACACAAGCAGTACCGTGAATTTTCTTCTTATAATATTTATTTATTTTTTGTAGTAGTTGTTGTTGCTGTGTGTTCCTTTCTCACTTAATCAATCACATTATTTTGATTGACAGAAATCCATTAACAAGAAATAAATTATAATTCCAAGGAATAATATGTTGCCATTGCCAGATATTCTGGCAAGCGCATGTACAAATAGATAATACGGTCGCCTATCTGATGGGCGACCGAACGTATAAAGACTACTGCTCGCGATGGCAGTTTTTGTTTGACTTTTTAATTTTTTTTTTCTTTCGTTGATGCCTTGATGGGTTGTATATACATTATTATGAGGGAGAGACCAGGGCAACATGATGCTCATTTGAAATAATGAAACATTCCGCACCTAAATGAGAACCGATGATGCTGCCCCAAACCGCCCCGATCCATTCGATATTTTGTATCTATTTTGAAATATTGTATTCAAAGGCAAATGACATTTCATTGCGCGCGGTAAACGTATATAGACGAAGCGCAAACGAAAATTCAAATTAATTATTGTTCGTTTCGCATCGTCCGTACCTGTGACAGTTTGAAAACATCATGATGAGCATCTTAACTTAAAAATAAATACACGAACTATAGAATACATCCCATACATAATGGAATGGTACGAAAAAAAAATGATCATTAAAATTGATCTAGATGTCTGATGTGATGAGGAAATCAGTCAGCGTTTGGTTTTGAAGTTTAAGGCGGTTTTAATTTTTTGTTTTTTTTTGACACTGCATACATTTTAGATTTAAATAACAATTACTTGTTTATTTAATAATTTCTTAAAAAATAAACATTTGTGGCATTTCGAATGAAAAATTGAAAGGAATAACAAAATGTGCGCAAAATTGAATATTTCGTTTTTTTTTTTTGTTATATTTTGGTCGAAAAAATATTTTAAGAAAATACTAAGTGTGTTTATAATTTTATAAAAAAAGCTGACATCCATGAAATTTAATTCAGTTTGATGACACAGACAATTTGTAAGAGTGTGTTTCTCTCGAGAAACCTCGAACCTTTTGCTTTTTGTCAAAGGCTGGGGTAACTCACCGGTTCCAGGGTTCTTTACCAAAGAAGCAATAAAAACTTTGGTTTTCTATAAATGTTGACTATAAAATTTATTATTCATCAATTAAATATTTATATATGTTATTTATAGGTAATAGAAGCGTCAATATTAAATAACAACTGGTTTCAACAATATTTAACAATAACTGGTAACAAATTAACAATATTTAACATGAACTGGTTGTATTCCAACTTTAATAATATACTTAATACGTTGGCAACAACGTTTGTACAGATTACATGACCCCTTATTTAGACTTCAATAAAAACTTTACTACCAGCTTCCCCAATAGAGAAGAATGGGAAAACAGTGTATCCTACACTAATGAATCGAACCTTACCATCTTTACTGATGGTTCGAATATGATTACTGGAGTAGGGGCAGGTTTCTACTCAGAAAATCCTAGCCTTGCCAGTTCATTCAGATCAGACTTCCCGACCATAGCAGTGTTTTCCAAGCTGAGATCTTGGCAGTGAAAAACGCTGATAATCAAATATCCATGATGGCGATATCACACGCTGATATCAACTTTTCCATTGATAGCCAAGCAGCAATAAAAGCGATCTCTGCCCCGCAAATCAAGTCAAAGCTTGTTTCTTGCTGTCGCGAAAAGCTAAGGGTTCTTGGTATGCAGCACAACGTAAGACTCTGCTGGGTTCCCGGTCACAGTGGTGTGCCGGGAAACTAAAAAGCGGAAGAGCTTGCAAGAGAAGGCTCGGTACTTGATCCCTCTCTAACAGACCATAACATCAGAATCCCTCAATGTGAATTAAAAAGAAACATCAGTAAAAATATCATTCAAAAAGCAAATGATAAATGGAACCTACTAGAAACCTGCGGTAACACCAGGAAACTCTGGCCTCATTACGAAAAAATCCGATAAGATTTGACTTCTCAAAAAACCGTCCCTATAAGATCCCTCATAAGCGTATTAACGAGACATAACCTACTTGGCTACCACAAAAAGAAGATGGGGCTTAGTATAGACGACATATCTAGAGGCTGCGGCGATGAGGAAGAGCACGAAAACACGGCTCACTTCCTATGCCACTGTCCAGCAATCTGCCGCACTAGATTAAAATTTTTAGGCAACTATTTCTTTAATGAACTAGAAGAACTATCTGAACTCCCATCAGGCAATCGCCTACTGAACTTTGTCAAGTCCACCAAATGGCTCGACCAACCATAGAATTCATAGCTTAAATTACTTTTTCAGAAGTTGCAATACTTCAGGGTATCACAAGGGATCTACATTGATCTAAGTGTGACGGTAACAAAATCAACCAGCCCATATAACCTAACCTAACCTAACTTCAACAATATTCAATAATAACTGGTATAATGTTAGTGTGACAATAGTTAATAATAGTGTGAAGCAACAGGTTATGAATTAAATGTGACTGCACAATAGCAGCCGTCAATTATTATCATAGACTGAGAAAGCAGTCGTACACCTTTATCACATACTGGTACAGCAGTCGTACACTGTAGCCACAAACTGAGGAAGCAGTCGTACACTTTATCACAGAGCACAGACTGAGAACAGCAGTCGTACACTGTAATCACAGACTGAGAGCAGCAGTCTACGAAATCGATGTATGTAATGAATACGTTTCATTGCAAACTTCAATAAAAAATCTATTGGAAGTCAAAAACATCAAACAGACTAGGTACTTGGCTATATCTATGCATAATTTGGATACATCATCATTCAAATAGATCAAGAGATCATCAATAGAGACCCTCTATATCGAACAATTGAACACAGAAATGTGTACAAATGTGGGGACAATGTTGTCACTGTCATATTGGGTCACCTTTCTTTTGTTCAATTTCTGTATAAAAATACAAAGGAGTTGTTCTTTTTTATTATATCTAATAACAGGAATCAATCTATTGAAAATCTCAACGACACAACGACTGTGGACTGTGGCGACTGCGACAACGAACGATTGGTTTTTTTGTCCATCATTATAATTGGGCGCATCGCACATCATAATCCCCTGGTTAGGGAATATCTTTTTTTGTGTTTATCTGAATTTAAATAATTGTGCAATCGCGTCTATTGTTGAATACTTACGATTTAAATTCATATTTGAATATATCGTTTCCAACGCAGCAGGGTGGGTTTTATTTAGACTCAGTTGACATCTTCGAACATTTGTGTTTATTAGACAGCGAGTTATGGAAACTTAAGATATTTTTTAACAATGGAAATTTGTACTTTGTTGCAATTTTGTTCAGCCACCCGAAATGAGGAATTTGATTCCCTGTTTTCCTTGTTTTGAAACTCAACAAATTGTACATACCTGAAGAAGAAAAAAAATGTTTTGAAAGTGCCAGTCAATAAGAACTAATATAACAAGTTGGATGTGAACCATGGGAAGTGTCAATTTTCATCAACTTTTCCCAAATAAAAAAATCATCACCATCAGCGAAATGAAACCAATGGTCTGCTCCCTCTCGCTGTGAGTCGACTCGAGAAAATCAAACGTGGTGTTGAAATTAGTTCCCGTTTATAAGGGATCTATGTTTGAAAAATGATTTACTCCATTATAGTCCAGTCCAGTATTCGACCAACGTAAAAACTTGTATCTATTTTGGCATCCTCAAACTGCTCTCAAAAATCTAATACTACTTGATACCGGCAGGTGTTAAATTCATGGGTCAAAGATCACAATAATCGTTTTTCGCGTTTTTTACAATTATCTCGTTTTCTATGGGATTTACGCTACTTGTATACATGTAGGTATGTGACATTCTCTGATCGCGTGGTCTCCGGCCTGTATTTCGAAAACCGTTCATGGTAAAAGAAAAAATGTGAAAGACAAAAGTTGTAGACATTCTCTACTTTAATCCTAACTCTGTAATAATTCTCTACAGTTTTGGTTACGTACTACAGCGTCTCGGATATACCAGTGGCAGTGGGGCCTTAAGTATTCATTATCAACACAAAGAGCTCATTAATACGATGTCAAAACTTACTTACTTATCCGGCTCACAATCCATGAAGGATTTCAGCCTAAGATACTGCAACCTTCCATCGTGAACGGTCCTTCGCATGCACTCTCCAGTCGCCCAAACCAAGCGCTCTGGCATACGCAGTCACTTGGTCCTCTCTTGGTCTTCCTTGTCATCTCGAACGTGGGGGCTGGGATGAGAAGACTTTCTTGGCCGGAGCGTTGTCGTCCATTCGCTCGATGTGGCCGAGCCAATGTAGACGTCTTTTCTTGGCCTTCTGGAATACATCCAGATACAGCTCATACAGTTCTCGGTTGAACCTTCTTCTCCATTCGCCATCGTCGCATACGGGACCGGAAATCCGTCGAAGAATTTTTCTTTCGAAAGTGCCCAGTATCAATTCCAGTGGCGGATTAAAGGTTGAGAGCGCCATAGGCAAGCATCTCACTGGCGCCCCTGTATGAAAATATCTCGTAGTATAGTTTGACCGAAATCGCTGCACGGCGGCTAAAGAAAAGGCGTTGAAATAGGGGCCAAGGAAAAAGGGACTTAGTCAACATGAGATCTATTAGTATTGACCGAAAGATCTAACGAATTTGGTTAATTAATGATCTGCCGCAACGTTAATTTTGTAAACCAAGTTAACTCGAGTTGGTTCTTATGCAAACCGAGTGGCAACTCGGTTCTCAAATCGGATTTCCCCGAAAATCAATCTAGAAAGAACTTAAAAAGCAGAAAAATTGGGTTTTAAATCCGTCGAAATCTTTTTCATCCGCTGATGAACTTCGACCATTAGGTTATTCGCCCCTACAATAAGTAAAATCAATAGCTATTCAAAAACGCATACAAAAATAGAAGAAAGCTAAGTCGATTTCCGAGTTGGCAAACCGAGTTGACTCTGTAGGTACTGTAAGAGTAATTGCTCAGGACCGATTTTAATTTAAACAAAAGATGCAAGTGCAATTCGAGTTCACAAGTTTGTTACTTTAACAACCACGTATGAACTCACATTATTTTCCACTTATAAGAAATACTGCGCCCGCGCGCCCCTTTGTTGCCGCGCCCCTAGGCACGTGCCTAGTTTGCCTTAAGGATAATATGCCACTGATCAATTCCCCTTTTTTACTTATCGTCCAGCACTCGGCGCCATAGAGTAGGACTGGTCAAATCAAAGTTTTGTATAGCAGATACTTTGTCTTTCAAGTGAGGAGTTTTGAACCCAGTTGTTTGTCCAAAACGAAGCAGCAGCGGTTCGCTAGGGTATTTCTTCTTCGGATCTCCACTAAGGTGTCGTTTGTGGGATTGATGTTTGTTCCAAGATATAGGTGAACTCCTTAACTACCTCGAAATTGCTGCTACCAACAGCGACGTTTTGTCCTAGGCGGTGGACAGATGTTGCTTTGTTTGTTGATAGCATGTACTTTGTTTTGTCCACATTCGCTTCAAGACCAACGAGTTTTGCCTATTCTTCAATCGCTGTGAAGGCCTCAAGCACAGCTCTCTTGGATCGACCGATGATGTCTATGTCGTCCGCATAGCCTAAAAGCTGGGTGGATTTGTTGAAGATAGTGTTTTCCGTACTCACACCTGCCTTGCACACTATCTGCTTCAGGACTATGTTGAAGAAGTCACATGACAACGCATCTCCTTGTCTAAAACCTGTGCGCATGTTTGAAATAACTCGGATGGGCTGTTGCACCACGATGTCAGAACACACAGAACAGTTAAAGAAACCCCTCCAGCTGCTTCGCATGATTCTGGTGAAAAAGTAGAGTAAGCGCAAGGTAGTTGTCAATACGGAAAATACTTTCTGCACCAAATTTACATTAGACACAACAGGGCAAGGGCAGCACATCATGTGCGTTGGCTGGAAAAAACTTTCGAGTTTATTGGAATATTCAACTGCCTCGGATCGTGCGTAAATAGAATAGCAGAGCTGAGCCGGGTTCATCGTCGGAACGACGAAAAGTAAAAAAATCCTTTTAAAAGTGCAAAATTCACTGCACCCTCAATTTAACGTTAAGCTATTGAAATCGATGACACATGAAATAAACTTTCCAGAATATGTATCTAAGCCATCATAACACACCCAAATAAAAATCCCAAAAACCCTGGTTCCAATCGCATTTGAATATATGTAAAGCAATTATGGGATAAACACACTCGAAAATGTACCAAAACGTTGATTACCTATTATTTCGTTCAACAGTCTGACCATAAATGTGTCAATATTTGAACCTGGTTGACATTTTACCTGAACTGTCAATAAATCAACAAATACTTATTGTCATCGTCGTCGGCTTATTCCAAACAAAGTAACTCTTTTCAAGATTCAAACAAATCGAAAGTGAATCACACTCGGAATTGCCCCGGTCCCGTTGTCTTATTGACATTTCACCGATCTTCGAACAAATTCATACAAATTGAAAACAAAACGTCAAATTTGTTTGATCTTCATTTACAAATAATGGAGACCTACCCATATAAAATATTTGTTGCCATTTTTCTTATGCTCTTGTATAAGATCGATCCGTTTGGTCATGTTGTTTAAATCGTTAATTTCCTTTATGCCGATGTAAAGGGCCGTGAGAACTTGTCTTGGCCAAAAGTCTACACAAAACACAATGAAAACATTATAAGTGACGACAACGAAGACGACATGGTGAAGCCAAAAAGCTCGAAAATTCACATTGGTGACATAAAAAAACAAAAATATCGACTTAATGTGTTAGCACACAAGCTAAAAGTCTGTTGATTGCAATGATGTGAGTCGTTCTCGTGTCGACCATGTCGAACAGGGGATTGAGAGGTGGCGCATACACCTGTTTTGAGTCTTGAGCTTGCCCGAACTCGATTCGATAATGATGTATCTAGTGTTCGTTCCTCAATAATCGACAATTACAAGTGTTTTGTGTTTTCCCTTTTCTCATCCGAAACGAAGTGGTCAATACACAAAATGTACCACCAAACGAGGGATAACAAAAAAATCACTTTGTAATTCTTCAAAAGGGGCGCTGTTGGCGCTGCTATATGCGCCGACAACAAATTGAATTGATACAAAAGTCCACTATCACACAAGCTCAAGGTGTCAGTCAGCAAGTGGGTTGGAGAAGACTTACCTATAGAAGGTATCGATAGCGAGGCATGGCAAGACTTTAATAACCAAATTGGGTGCGATTACTTACATTGGGTGTGTGCATGTTTGTGTCGAAGAGGTTTGATGGAAATTGTTTAGTTTGTTTGTTGTCAAATCAAATGATTGCTTTCCAGGAAATTTGTCACACTGATTGATTGATAGATTGGCTGTTATATCCAGGAAATAAAAATTATCGCAGTTTTTTTTTTTTAACTTTTTCGTGTTTTTTTCCAAAGTCGCATGCAATAAAAACTTAGCCTTAAGTTCGATCCACAAAAAACTGCCATTTGGTCTTCCTCTAACAAGGATTGAATATCTACACTCAATTACTTTGCCATTATCCCGTTGAACTCTTGTTTTTTTTAGGGAGGGAGCATTGAAAACGTTTTAGCACTCGTACTCATCAATTGAAAATCAACCGGAAATTAGTAGAGGCAGTAATTTATCTCCCAAAATCATTAATCAACGCCATAAAAATTGCTTTGCTCTTGCTCGTGTTCGTGTAATATTGTTTTACCAAAGGAATACTACGACTGTATATTTGGAAGTTGCACTGCTAAGTAGAATATTTTGTTCAGCATCCTTTGGCTGTTAGGAGTTGTTCTTGCTGAGTTTTCTATACTCGATCATTTTGTAGACTGTAAATATAAATTGGATTCGCATTTAAAGTATCAGCTCTAATATAAGTACCTAATGGGGGAAAAGTGTGCAAATTGGAATCTATTTAATGAAATGTTTCGAAAATTGATGATGTAGTTCGTTAGGAATGAAACCTATACCTAATTGGAAGCAAACAAAAATACTCTTGTTTTTTTTTTCTGGGAGAGTCGCATGGGATTCCACGACTGTCATATGTATAGGTAGGGAATTTCAAAGCTAAGAATTTTTGATAGGTTCCTCTATTCAGCATCAGCAAGCATGCTACCCATCCTTCAGTCATGCCTATACTTCTACAGTAGCTATCTTGTATTCGCAGTTGAATAGTTAATCTTCAAGAGTTGTTAATTTTAAAAGTTGTGACACTTTTAAAGCGAAATTACTCACTCACTCCTTTTTGAGTGCCGAGAATTATTGTTTATACTTATATTTCTTAAATATATTTTTGCATGCTACGTTAGCTATATCTGGTTTAAGGATTAGGTATAAGTGCCGAATGCATATAACGAATCAAATTGGCGTCTAAGGTCTAAGACTTCAAAAACGAAGTGCTGAAAGTTTAAAAACCGACAGGCAGGACGTGTCCAAAACTGATGAGCTTGAATTGAAACCATTAAAAACGACTGAACAATGCGTCTAAAAGCGACGCATATTATAGGTCAGAAAACGAAAAAAACCCACGCGTCAAGAAACGTTGACAAGTAGGAAAACGACTCGTCTAATGCGTCCTTGGTAAAAAATTTTAAGTCTGATGTGATGTGATGAGTCAAAAATCAAAAGAATACATATGCAAAAATAAAAAATTAAAAGACCTTAAAGAATAAAAAAACGAAAGACCAAAAGATGAAAAGATCAAAAAAGTCAAAAGGCTGAATAACCGATATCCAACCCAAAACCAAAAATGCGAAAATCAAAAACACCGAAAATAACAAAAAGTCAGAGGTTAAAAAGACAATTATCTAGGTAGGTATAGTGGGCGTTGAAGACGAACTTTTGCACTTTCAACAGCTCAACTACCAACATCCAGTCCAGGCCTCCTTTAGAAAGTACTTTCCATCTTCCCGAACGTTAGCGAAGGCTTCCAGCTCGCCAGAGTCAAAAAGCTTAATTTTTGTCATCCCCATCAGTTGCGGCAAATTTGATATTAACTATACCTAATGATTGTATAACGTCTCATAAATCGTCCTTTTTTACAAACGGAACCAACAACTCTCCATGTAGGACTTTCGTCTGGAAAATGCGGCTAAGAGTAGAGAGTGCCTTTCTCTATAGGCACCCAAATCTTGGATATGAAATCCATTAGTTAGTACTGGTTAGGTTAAGCCACTGTCTTCCCAAGTAACATCGTTGGAGCTAAAAGTTATTTAAATGTTCTTTTATAGCTTTGGAAGAGTCAAACTCATAGCTCTAGCTCTATTTGAAGAATGTTTGCAGCTCTATGTGTTAACTTTGACTGACCCTACTCTATATCAGAGTTTCGCATCAGTAAAGAGCTCTAATTCCTTTAAAGAGCTTCTAGTTCTACAAGAAGCTCTTAAAAAATACGTCTCACTTCTTTATCCGAGTAATGCCTCCGCTGTAAGTGTTAGCTCCATGAAAGTTCCTTAGAAGTATAAAAAAACCTGCTACGAGCTAAAAAAGAGCTGTTTGTTGTTATAATACGTTTAGCATTATAAAACCTATTTCAAAGGCTCTTATAAAACGGAAAATATTCACTTATGTCATAAAAGAGCATTTTGAATTTTTGAATTATAAAAGAAAACAAGGTTACAAATAGGCGTTTTTCTTTTTTTGTTCAGAGCTCCGAACTCTGAGTCTGAGTCTGAAATCAGAACGTTCTGATTTAATTTTGAAGTACAATTATTGAGCTTTCAACATTCAGTAATTTTTTATTTGTATATTTGTATTCATAAATAATATTCTATACTATTTTTTATCACAAAATTGATATTCTCTGCCATATCACTTGCTCCCTCCACCATTTTAATTATTTTAAACATTTCTTTTCATTTTACCACATCTCACATGTTTGTTCAGGCATTTTGCTCACAATGGTCGGTCTCTTTCTTCCGAGCGCGTCGGTCGAACTCCGAACTCAGAATCAGTGCTCTGAGCGAAAAAAGTAACACAACTTTGATGCTCTGAACCCACTGAACTAAGAAACAAAATTTTGAGTTTGGCAGTTCAGGCTCTGTTCAGATGTAAAAAAGAAAAACGCCTTATAAAGAGCCAAGTACTAATCTGACTCCTCAAATGACAGTTTTGACACTTTGGAATTTTTCTTAAAGCTCAGAGCTCCTTAGTTTAAAGAAGTTTAATGGGTTCTTAAGTGAAACTCACAACATCTGTCTGAAATTCGATTTTATATTGAAGAAATAGAATGTAATAATATAATATACAGGGTGTCTCTACAAAATTAACGGCAAATTTTAATAAAAAATTTAATGCAATTCACTCGGCCTAACGCAATTCACATATAAAACGGCTAATTTGACCCCATTTGTAACCAATTTTAAAATCTTAACCAATCAAGAAGTTTTAATAAAAATTGTGATGCAATTCAATCGGCCTAGCGCATTTCACATAAAAAATTACTAAATTTGGCCCCATTTCAAACCAAATGTCAAATTTTAACCAAACGCCAATTTTTAAGCACTAATCATATTAGAACTACCAAAAAAAAGTAAGTGAATAGGTACCAATACATCATAAATCTAATTATAAACTTTATTCCTGCACTAGAATTTATTTTTGTTTAATATTTTCTTTTTTTTCATATTTCGAATGTACATATTACACATTCTTCCTCAAAATCGAAACGTCGAAACGGCAAAAAAAAATAATGAAAAAGTTAAATTTTACTCGGACAAACTGTGTAGAAGTGATATTTAAACTAGAATTCAATACGTAGGTATACGTCTATGGTAACAAGAAAGCCGGTGATTTCATAATTTTCTCAGTTATAAAAAAAAATTATGTTTTTTAATTCAACTGTAGAGCACCCTGTTTCATTTCCATATACATGAAAAATAGCTCCAGTACAACAAAAAACAAAACTTAATGAAATATTAGGAAAAAAATAATCCATTTATGTATTTTAAAAAGATTTCCTCATAAATGAAAAATTAATTCGATATCAAAGTTATGAACTATAAGTTTGTATTATTCATAAATATTCCTTCTATACATATACTAATTCAATTCTTATTCTGATAAAAATATTGTTTTATTTTAGTTTTTATTTTGTTCGGTATCATAATATTAATAATTAAGAAGGCGCGTTAAAATTTACTTAGGCAGTTTAAAAAAACATGTGAAAAATTTAGAACGGCAAATAGAAATTACATTTATAACACTAATTTCAGTCAAAAAGTATATGATTGACTTTACTTCTTTTATTATTTGTGTGCCATATTTGAAAAGATGCATGATAACATAAAGCTCCGAAATAGCTCTAAGAAAGAATGCAATCGACTAAATTTTCATCT
The DNA here is from genome assembly GCA_943590905.1 of Sphaerophoria taeniata. Classification (NCBI taxonomy): domain Eukaryota; kingdom Metazoa; phylum Arthropoda; class Insecta; order Diptera; family Syrphidae; genus Sphaerophoria; species Sphaerophoria taeniata. Next base: position 50,562,672 of record OX016540.1, read on the forward strand.
ATAGAACGGAAAGGAACATTAATAACTGATTTAAAGTAGAACAGTTGCTATCAGTTTAAATAATTTAGCTTTTATGTAGCCTTCAAGAGTTACTAAAGAGCTCGTTTTGAACCAGAGAGTTTCAGCAACGTCTTTTAAATTGCTTATATAGAACAGAAATTTTGCTCTCAAAGTTAAGAAATTGGCTTCAAATACAAGATACAGTAGCTCTTGAAGCTCTTTTAGTGCTCTTTTCAAAACTGATAGCAAATAAAGACAGCTTTAAAGGCACTGATAGAACTTCAGAAAAGCATAAAATGTTACTTGGGTTTTAAAGCAGCAGCAGGATTGAAGCAATGCTTAGCTTTTTAGATTTTAAGATAAGATGGATTTTTTTTCACCAAAGTCTGAGGTTGAACTCAGTGGTGGGGTGGCAGAGGCCACTACACTACTAATTAAAACAAAATAGCAGGCGCTACTAATTATTACAATCTGAGCCAGCAGCAGCAGATTCCACCTAGATGTAACTATTTTAGACCCAGTGAATGAATTCACATTTCACAGTCTGTCAAAATTTATGAGTGTTACTCCTGTAGTACAACAAATCCGGTACTTAACCACCGGGATATTGCACCCTGACTCTCGTCTTGCCAGTGTCGTAGCATGCCCGGAAATAAGCGTGGGCAAAGTCTTATCCACGAAGCCCTTTTCGTGCACATAATTATTATTTACCTTGAGCTATATTAATATAATATTAATGTTCTCGAAATTCTTCTCAATGAATATTTTGTTCTGCATAAGGGTATAATACTGAAAAAAGTGAAAGCGGGATATATGGGGGATATTAAATCGAAAATTCATAGTTTATTGGGGACAAATATCTAAAGCTTGTCTTGTGACTTGTGAGTTAGAAATTTGTTTTCCAATATTTTCACTGCGGCGTATACTTGTTATTTTTCAGAAAATTAAAAATGTTATTAAAATAAAAGCAGTTCTCTAGACGTTTAGAATAAGGTGAGATTTTCAGTTATTGAATTTTGACCATCAGCGTTATCTTGCGTATCATACACCTCAGTGTCCTGTGCGCGCAGTATTTTTCCGAAAATTGTGAGCTGTGTTTTCAGTGGCGAAGAATATTCTTGTGTATTGAAATATTTGAATAAGTTATCGATCTTACAGTGACGAAATAAAAGTATGAAGAAAAATAATAATAAAAAATTATTAGGTGTACATTTTTGTAAATTTTGTGGTTGAGGCGTAAGGTTCCCCAGAGTGCGGGAGCTGTTAGAAAAAAATAAGTGCACTTGAATATGTGTTTTTTTCCATAAGATTTTAATGAATTTTATTTCATCTTTTGAACTTTGTCTTTATGGAATTAAAATATGAATTAAAAAAATAAAACAAAATTTAAAAAGAATTGGAACATATATTTTTTTAATTTTTTTTGTTGGGGTGCGTGATACTCCAGTGTGCAGTGCGAGTTAGAAATTAGAATAACATAGTCGTAGAAGTTTCAATTATTTAGAATTACTAAATTTAGATACATAGTTGGATTATGGAATATGTATATGAAAGTTATCAATAAACTCAAATAATCATTATTCCTTCCGGTTCGATACACAAATACAGCTACAGCGTTTAACTTTTCTTGACTTAGGGACGACTTTAATAATGTTTGATGCTTTTTAGCTAAGAAAATTTTCTTTCACCGGACAATTTGTCGCTGGAGTACATAATGTCATGCGAAAAGGTTTGTCCAAATTAGTATAAATATTATGCAAACTTGGTTTTCGCAGAAACATAGAAAGACTTCCCAATGATTCAAAATCTGGCGGGAGCGTATCGGAATCCCGTTTTTTAAAATCCCGTTTTTCAAGAATCCCGAAAAAAAAAGTTTTAAGATCCCGTCTACTAAAATACCGCTTTTGTTAAATCCCTAGTTTTAAAATCCCACTTTATCCCGCCAAGTTCGTTTTTCTAAACCTACCTACTTACTTATATTTGTGCTTATATCTACCGATATTCAAAAGATTTGAAATAAGACTAAAAGAAAATGCATGACATGACTTCTTATCACGACTGTACGCATTTGAATTCTCTTGGATTAAATTAAAACAAAAATTATTGCGAATCTTGCAAGGGAATCCGTATTTGTAAAAGCCGAAATATAAAAAATGAAAAACGGTCAAACTAAATTATATAAAAAAATTAACCATATATGTAAGATCACGCGCTATAAAAAATATCATGAGAAAGAGAAACAATATGAGTAAAACTTTTTTTTTGCGGCGAATAGCTCAAAACATAGGTACAGTTGAATTAAAATGCTAATAAAAAAAATTCATGGGTTTTAACTTCATTTTTTTATCCCGTGTTTACAATCAAAAGCAGTTGCCCGGGATTTTGGAAAGCGGGATAATAAGAAACGGGATTATAAAATACGGGATTACAAGAAATCGGGATTATAAAAATCGGGATTTTAACAAGCGGGATTATAAAATCGGGATTGTAAAAATCGGGATATCGTACCCAACCCAAATCTGGCCTTACCAAAATCAAAATTGATCTTTGCTTGGATTATAAAAAAAAGTTCCAAACCAAAACTTCAAGTAATTGGTGGAACAAAACAGGAGATCTTCCTAGGCACCCCCAAACAGGCTGTATTAAAAAAAAAAGAAGAGCTGAACCAATATTTTGCAAGCCGAATAACAAAAAAAAAACGAACAAAACCTAGTTTTTGCAAACTAAAGAACCGAGAACTAACCAAACGATTACAATTAAGTTACTCTTTTGCCCTCTGAAAAAAAATTGAATCAAAAAAAGGCTGAATCAACAATTTTTTTACACAATACTGACATTTTTTTTTATTTTTTCTATATTTGGATTGTAGCTATAGTTTATACCTATGCTAGCATCTGTTTACAATCTGTTTACAAGTTCCAACCAAAAGCATAATTTATAAAACAAAACGCAATCTTCTATTTTGTTTCGCAAATCTGTTAATGATCGCATAGTTGTCTAATTCCATGTCACGATTGATGTGCAGCAATGCAAGGCCGGTGAGTCTGTTTTAACCAAGTTTTGAGGCGATAGAGAGTTGAAAAACTCCTTTCTGCAGTGGCTCCAGTAACAGAGAGCGTTTCCAAAATCGTAAGCAGTGTATTAATAGCCGGATAAGATAAATTACCATCACATCATCAAGGGCGAGGAACCGAATCTAGGTGTTCGCCGCCGTTTTCAACAATTCGGTTCCTTTTAGCTACCCACAACTCAAATTCGGCAATAACGCTCGAAGGGGGGAGAGTTCAGAAGCTTCTGGTACGTTTCTGCTACAAGCTGAACTTCCTCAATGTCCTCCGCTGTATAGGAAGTCCGAGGCAGAAACACTCTCAACCCAAAAAGCTTTATCACGTCTGGAGAGAGCCTTTCGTTGAGGTCCGTCACAACGTTGTCCAACAGAGGAATGTAAATTGCTCTCCGGAAATATTCCTCCGGGGTTTGATTCTGTTTGTGGTTATCTCGATGTTTTTGACGAGAAACAACGCGTGGTACTTTCAACTCCACATCAAACTGTGTTGCGAGATTTTCAGTTTCAGAAAATAGCTTATTTCGTCGTGCGTAATTTCACGTTACCGCTATTGATACTTTTTATATAATTGATACTTCTTATAATTGATTGAAATTTTTTATTTCTCACTAACTACTTGTTTAATTATGGCACATAAACATTTAATTTAATACCAGAATCAAAACCTTTTTTAATCGACTTTAAACCTTATGACGAACTGGCTCTGAAAAAATATTTGATTGGGTGTGAAAATCGGAAATACAAAAAAATTGACTTCAACAAAAAGCGTATAATGTTATTATCAGAATTACTGATCCTCCAAATCTCTGTTTTTAACAACTGTGGTTTCTTCATTGTTTTGATTTTTATTCCCAAAAGAAGAAAAGTCTCTAATAAACAAAGAAACGGTGGTTCGGGAAGCTAGTTTATTTTTTTCTGTCAAATTTGAGTTTTTATTCATTCGAAAGTGTATTGAATAAAAGCAAACACATTACTTTGTTTTTATTTCTTCAAAAACGTATGGAAAAATTAATTTTGCTCATGAAAGGTGAATTTATGAAAAATTTCTAACCGTTTAAACCTTCCCTGCTTTATTTATTTGATTATTCTTGTTATTTTTGATTTTTTTCTATCCTGTGACCCCCTCCGGAATAAAATTCTAGATCCGCGCCTGGATCTTCCCCGTCTGAATGAAAAAAAAAATATTGAATTTTTTTTTTTGATTTCTTGCGGTTGATTTGTTTTAAAATGGCCGTAACGTATTTATTTCTCTAATGGAGAGAACTTAATTGAGTATTATTTTTTTTAAATCTTCCGCCTTTAAAATTTTCTTCCCTAGACTCAAGCCTACTCAACAGGGGCGGATTCAGAGACTCTTGCTCGATAATATCGCGAAATACTCATAGTATTGACATGAAAGGAGCCATTCGATGCGGAATCGCTTTATTATAAGAACTTATAAAGTTTTCAGCGATAACGGTTTATCGATCGCCCTTATAGCCCCCCCCCCCCTCTGAATCCGCCCTTACGTACTCAACCTATAGGTTATTCAACCACTGGGTACTGGGCAGGAGAATTAAATTCAATCTTTCTCAACTCATATCAGAACAAATTTAGTTTTTTGCAAATTGCAATAAAAAAACTTCATTAAATTACATGTAGGTACACCTAATTTCAATTAAGTTTGCAAAGTATAAACTTTCGTTTTCAAAAAAGCAAAGGCTATCGTGATTAACAAACGAAAAGTATTTTAAAACAAGTACTTAGATTCCAATCTGATGTGAAGAAAGTAATAACCGAACAGTTTTTTTTTTAACTAGAGCGTGGTAGTTGGGTCAAATTAAAACAAAATCGTACGAACGAGAGGGGGGGGGGGTTATATTTTGCCGGGAGGGCCAATTTTCTAAAAGATAGAATTTTGTAGAGATTTTTGAAATAGTAGCGTATGTTTCATTGGAAATGTTTCAATGGGTTAGTTAATATTTGATGAGCATTCATTTTATTCCAATAGGGCGGCGGCGGCTTCGGGCGAGGCCCCTGCAGGCGCGAGGCCGTGGGTGGTTGCCCCACTCGCCCACGCCTAGCTACGCTACTGTATACTACATAGGTACCTAAAGTAAGTGAAGGATGTGTCTACTTCCAACTCGTGTCTCAATAAGAATAAAAAACTTAAAAACGAATGGACAAAACCCCAAAGACACGATGAAGAAACAATATACGAAATCAAAAAATTAAAAAACCAAGGGACCAAAAGTCTAAAAGAGAAAACAAACTAAGCGTCTGATCCGACAATAAAGGAGGTTAACCGCGTCAAAAAAGACATGTGGGAAGCGCCAAAAAAGGACTACTTATAGTACCCATCCGTCGCGCCAAACGGTTCACGAAACCAGGCGTCTTCGGGGTCGGGCACATAAAAGAACAACGGATCGAAGAGATCGGTAGACTACAGCATTTCGCCGACAAACCCAAGCCGTTTTGAGGTCAACCTATTGCTCATAAAAAATCCAAGCAACTCTCACCCCGAAGCTGTAAGCCCCCACAAACGAAGCTTGGCCTCGCTGTGCCCGGGTTTGTCGGGTTAATAGCTTCGGGGAGAAGTATTTTAGTTCATATTCAATACCGGAAACGACACCCCTGATCCGGAATCCGAAAAAAGTTCCATGAGTTTTATAGAACAATGTAGATACTTATAGCGAGATTTAACCAATTGTTTGCTCTGTGAAATCTGATATATAAAAATTGAATAACATTTATTTTTTAGGATATTTTTAATTTTAAACAAGTATCTAAGTAGGTAGGAACAGAGATAACAGCTTTTTGGAACTGGAAGGACCTGTTAAAAATGTCCGAAAATGTCTTAAGGACCAAAACAATTAAAACTCATTGTTTGTTTATGACTGGGTTGTAGATTTAGATAGATATATATTTTTATTTTTAAAGGGTGGTCACGGTTTTTCTTATAACATTTTTCGGTTTCCTTCCTTGCCCCAAGCAATTTTTATTTATTAATTTCCCACTTCCCAGAGGAAGTTATTGTAATGGGGCCGATTTTGTGAATCTCCAATTTTTGCATATCTTCATGTTTCGAGGTCATTAGAATCCGAATCAAGCGTTTTTATGATGATGTCTGTGTGTGTGTATGTGTGTTTGTGTGTGCGTTACGTTTTTTCGTCTCGATTATCTCGCGTATCGTATCGTATTGTCATGAAATTGGTCTCATTCGACGCGTTAAGAGCTGATTTGGTTTTGAGCGAAATCTGCTAATTGGTTTTTTAATGGCAATCAAAAATCTAAGACAACCCTAATATAATGAAAATTATGATAATTACTGCAATCATTTCAACAACAGTGCAAAAAATCTTATTTATCAATTTAATCAATGAATCAATTAAAAAAAAAACAATATTCAGGAGTATCGTAAGCTTCATTTTATTTCTAACTGACCCACCAAACGCTGCTTTGCCATATAAATATTAATTTTCGGAAATACTAATCCGATTAGAAAAATTGCTTCACTAATAGAAAACTACAATATTCAGGAGCAATATAGGCTGAATTTTACAGTCCAAAGTAGTTGTGCATGTGCATGAGTCCACGAGTTGGTACAACCAACTTTTGACAGATGACGCCACTTATTCAATAACTTACTTACTTACTTACTTACTTTACCGGCTCACGATCCATGAAGGGTCACAGCCTAGATACTGCAGTCTTCCATCGTGAACGATCCCTCGCATGCACTCTCCAGTCACCGAGACCAAGCGCTCTGGCATCCGCAGTCACTTGGTCCTTGTACCGTAGGTTCGGTCTTCCTTGTCGTCTTGAACCTGGGGGCTGGGATGAGAAGACTTTCTTGGCTGGAGCGTTGTCGTCCATTCGCTCGATGTGGCCGAGCCAATGTAGTCGTCTTTTCTTGGCCTTCTGGACTACATCCACATCTTGGTACAGCTCATACAGTTCTCGGTTGTATCTTCTTCTACATTCGCCATCGTCGCATACGGGACCAAAAATCCGTCGAAGAATTTTTCTTTCGAACGTGCCCAGTATCAATTCCCCTTTTTTACTTATCGTCCAGCACTCGGCGCCGTAGAGTAGGACTGGTAAAATCAAAGTTTTGTATAGCAGACACTTTGTCTTTCGAGTGAGGAGTTTTGAACCCAGTTGTTTGGCCAAACCGAAGCAGCAGCGGTTCGCTAGGGTAATTCTTCTTCGGATCTCCACTAAGGTGTCGTTCGTGGGATTGATGTTTGTTCCAAGGTAGGTGAACTCCTTAACTACCTCGAAATTGCTGCTACCAACAGTGACGTTTTGTCCTAGGCGGTGGACAGATGTTGCTTTGTTTGTTGATAACATGTACTTTGTTTTGTCCTCATTCACTTCAAGACCAACTAGTTTCGCCTGTTCTTCAATCGCTGTGAAGGCCTCAAGCACAGCTCTCTTGGATCGACCGATGATGTCTATGTCGTCCGCATAGCCTAGGAGCTGGGTGGATTTGTTGAAGATAGTGCCCTCCGTGCTCACACCTGCCTTGCGCACTATCTGCTCCAGGACTATGTTGAAGAAATCACATGACAACGCATCTCCTTGTCTAAACCCTGCGCAAGTTTGGAATAACTCGGATGAGCTGTTACCCATTTGCACACTGCACTGCGTATTGTTTAGCGTCATACGGCACAGCTGGATCAGTTTGTTCGGGATCCCGAATTCAGACATCGCAATCATATGCTCTTGGCGGTGGATGCTATCATAAGCAGCTTTAAAGTCGATGAAAAGATGGTGGGTTTCGACTTGAAATTCGTTGGTCTTTTCCAGGATCTGCCTCAGTGTGAATATTTGGTCTATCGTTGTTCTGCCTGGCCTAAAGCCACACTGGTACGTGCCGATTATTGTGTTGCAGAAAGGTTTAAGACGCTCACACAGTACGTTGGATAGGATTTTGTATGCAACATTAAGCAGGGATATGCCACGGTAGTTTTTGCATAACATCGGATCGCCTTTTTTGTAGATGGGGCATATGGAGCTTATCGACCAGTCAGTGGGCATGCATTCTTCCTCCCACACTTTGGTGATGACCTGGTGCATGCGGTTCATCAAAACATCTCCTCCATGTTTAAAGAGTTCCGCGGGTATGCCATCCGACCCTGCGGCCTTGTTATTTTTTAGCTTTTGGATGGCTCTTTCTACCTCTTCTCTGCTGGGGGCTGGGACTGGGTCTTCATTGACTGGTCTTGCTTCTCTTTCGTCATTATCTTGCTCGACATTTTGCGCATTCAGCAGCTGCTGGAAATGCTGCTTGAAAACATCTACAATTCCCTGTGCTTCGGTGACTAGGTTTCCTTCACTGTTTCGAAGAGCTTGTGTCCCGGTTCTGTGTTATTCAATAAACTGAATGTATTTCCTAAAATCATCAGTTTTATGGAATTTGACTTTGAACCGACGTGCGTGTACAACTAAAACGACGGAATGCATCGGCTGAAAATTTTGCAAGACAACTAATGTTTTTACGTACCTATTTTTCTACTCTGGGAAGTTAGTCGTGTGGACTCCATGGGTCGCACTCATATTTTTTCTTTTTTTTAAAATTGACCACACTAACCTCTGAAAAACTGTGACAAAAATTTCGAAAACCCAAAAAAAACCTTACCTATCTGATAACTCTCCCCAAACGCAAGTTAATTTATTCAATCTCGAAAGCCTCGCCCCACTGCAATATTCGGACTTAATAAATAATGCCTCCATTTTATTTCCACCTCTCGTTTTTCCCTTCACTAAAATACCTTATCAACGAATCAAATCAACACCTTAACAAAAAAAAAAACACAAATTCCCCACTTAAGTTGTGCCAATTCAATTGATTATGTTTTCCACGCCCATATCAAGCAGGGCGTCATAGAGATTGAAAACCAGTTCGGGATTGGCCACACAAATAAGATAGATACAACAAACACACAGGAGGAATCAAATAAACTTCCCGATTTCATTCAATGAAATAAAAACGAACAAAAATTCCATAAGAACAGAGAGAGAATATTCCATTTCCACACCAAAGAAGGCAACACAAACACACTCATACACCCAAACAAAAAGAAACAACACAACAAACGGTAAATCAATTGTTCCGCTTTCCAAAACGTCCCTATTATTCGATAAGCCCACTCAAATCAATTATAATTTTGTTTACATAAAGGTCGCATCCCTCTCGCTGTCTCTTTCTATCATAGTTTTTTCTCTCTTTCTCTGCCATTTGCCCTCTCCAACAATTCGAAACTACGAACGAATCAAAACGTCATTCGATTCCATCATATTCCCATGTGAATTAGATTGAAATCGAAACGCAATGACAACCATGCTGTTTGGTGTTCCTCTTCTTCTGATTCTTCTCATTCGGTTTTCGGAGTATGGCAACGATAGTTGTTGTCAACGGGAATAACGGATTTCGCAAAGTGTAACAATTTTTTATTTGATTGAATTTCGGATCAGATGTGATCGTTGTGTATTTTGCTATTGATAAACGGTAAAATTCATTTCGAGTGACGTTCTTTTCTGAAAACCGCATTGTTTTGTCGCGCGCTATCAAAAATCAAGTCGAACAAAAATTCAATGTTTCCTCAAAATCAAATCACACTCGTGGATAAGTAGCATCAGTTGCACAAGCGGTGATCTGTCTGTATGACGGTGTGTTTTCGTCGTGGCAGTTGTTTATGTCGGTTCATGACCCCATCTGTCAACAACTTGTCAGCAGCGGCTAGGAACTCGATTCATCTAGCGGTGTTTGGCTAGGAATCTTAGTGTCTGCATAGAATTCATAAGTGTTTGTTGAACTTCAAACAGTCAACTTGTGGTCTTTTCGTTGAAATTTGCATCAAAACAAAAATTTGGTTTTCCAAAAAACAAAAAATACCTAAATTGCGTTGCGCGTCATACAAAGAATTTAGTGCAAAAAAAACTCGATAACGGAAATAAAAAATAATAACTTTCTCAACACATAACTGTCGTTCCCAATAAAGTGCTAAAGTTGTTTATACATTTTGTTGTTGTTGTGAATTTGAGTGCTTACTGAAAAAGGTAAAGGTGTGTGTTGTGACATTCATCGAAATATACGAATGAAATTAAATATGGATTGTATTCAATCAAATAATGCGACGGAAAGAGATTCGGACTTGGGAGATGATTCACTTGTGGTAAGTAAACAAAATGGTTGATGATCAGATCGTCGTTGAAAATCTCAATTATTTTTATTTTTTAAGTTTGTTTATTTCAATTATTATAGCTTGCCTGCTTTATGATCAATCGTTTTCAAATTACGTGGCCTTTATTGATATTTGATTTGATCTTGGGGAAGGGAAAGAACCAAAAAGTGAGAATCGAAGGGAAATTAATGAGAAATTTTTTGCGTTGATTAATTGGACAAACATTCTTTATTTCGTTTGAGATTTCACCGTTTCTCTTCCTTTGATAGGCATATTTAAGGCTTACTCACAGTCGGCCATTGTTAGTAATAATCAATAATTCAAATGTTTGTCAATTGAATTATTAATAATATTGGTATTTGTCTGTAGGTGCCTACCTAACCTATCTTCTTTTGTGAGGCATTGTAGAAAATGTGAAGATGTTTGTTTATCCAACAACACTAACTGGTATATGAGTTTCATCGTCACAGTTAAGAAGAGACGTGCTTTGTAGTGGATTTAGAGTTGTTCTCTTTGTTTCTTAGAAGTTTAAATAGTATTTATAGTCCGGTTAAATTAGGTTTTTTTTTTCTAAGTTGCAAAAAAAGTCCCAGAATTCTGAAAGTTATTATCTACGAGAACTTAAAAGGCCATTAGCAATAAAATGTGTGAAGTCCCCATTTGATTTAGTTAGAGAGGTGCAAATATTTGAATTGCTTGGGAAAGATCGCAAGACACAGTTTTCTGCGTTTTTCAGCCAAATTGTAAGATTTGTCGTGGAAATGCGCAAACAAAATTTGAACATCATGCAATTAGCTGCAAAAGTCGCCTTAACACTTTTTCTTCTAAGAGTCACCGTTTTTGTGATATAACTGTTCGACAAATACAATTCGTGAACTTTTTATGCCTTTCAAAGCAATAGGAATATGTTCAAGTGGTGTTCTCATATCTTCTTTTTCCATTTGAATCATATAACGGGTGTTTTTTTCGAGGTATAGAACTTCAAGTTGGCATTACTTTTCAAGACGGCGACCGATTTAACAGCTGCCAAATGATTTATTCTCAGTTTGGTTTGGCAATTCATCATGAATAGACTCACGCCTGAATTTCGAAAATAATGGTTCTGTGCGGAATACGTATCGCGCACTACGTCCGTTTTATCGTCGACAAAATCGTCCATCAGAGCAGTTAATTCGATTAACCATGGAACGTTTTCGCACCACGTTTACTCTAATTGATAACTCGCATCCCCAGGGACACCGTACGGTGCGTACAGAAGAAGATATTGCTACTGTAGAGCGTAGCATTGAGGAAGACCCGAATGATTCCATCCGCCATCGAGCACAGGAATTGGATCTGTATCCAGCGATGATTACTAACTTTTTCATTCCTGAATTGAACAATCATGATGTCCAGGAGCTGTGGTTCCAACAAGACGGCGCCAAATGTCACACAGCTCGTGCCACAAATGATTTATTGAAAGACACGTTTGGTGACCGCCTAATTTCACGTTTTGGACCTGTGAATTGGCCTCCAAGATCTTTTGATTTAACACCGCTAGACTATTTTCTGTGGGGTTATGTAAAGTCATTGGTCTATGCGGTAAGCCACAAACGCTTGGCCATTTGGAAGACAACATTCGCCGTGTTATTGCCGATATACGGCCACAAATGTTGGAAAAAGTCATCGAAAATTGGAAGTCCAGATTGGACTACATCCGAGCCAGCCGTGGCAGGCATATGCCAGAAATCATATTTGAAATGTAAAGCCACAAGATAATCTTTCGAATAAATAAAAAATCATGTCAATCGAATATTCCATCGTTGTTTTATTGCAATTTAAAGTTCGATACCTCTAAAAAAAAAACACCCTTTACATACTACGTAGGTACCGGGTCGATGCGAAAAACGTTCTTACTCAAAAAGTTGTCTGTTTCGAAAATGTAAGAGTCAACTTGTAATGATAAAATGTAAAAAAAAACCCACTTGCTTGATCCTATTTTTGATGACAGTTCATATTGACAAATACCAAACCCCGTCGGCAAATTGCATTACGTGCATGTTTTTCTCTCTCATAAACTTGTAAACAAATGCTTGCCACCGTTACATTTAAACCAAAATTGGTAACCTTAAAATTAGAAGGTTATTTAATAACGAATGTAGATTCAAAAATAAAACAAAGAAAAACAAAGCCTGTTGAAGGAGAGATTGCAAACTAATTTGTATTCGAAGTGTAAACATAAACGAATTTTGTAAAAGTACCTAGTGCCATCATGATCGTAAGATTGGTTCTGTCATTAAATATACCATATTTTAGTGGAGACTGGGAGAAAAACCTCAAAAGAAAATAAAATATCATCATATTGCATGTTATTCCTGTAGCATCTTTCGGTGCAGGGAACTAACTTCACTGGGAATTAACTTCACCTCAAGTAGGAAATATCTTCACTTTTTTCTGGTGAAGTTATTTCCCAACTATGGTGGGAAATGCCTTCATCAGTGCTCGCTTTTCAGTGCTTCAATTAAGTTCTCTTACACAATTTGCACTAACATTTATTTTTTGTACGATAATAGTTTAAAAAAAAGAATTTGAAAAAATTTTCGAACGAAATTGGGTACCTACCTACACCTTTTTTTGTTGATCAACTCAGTTCATATTTTGTTGTAGTAGAAAATGTATCATTTTTTAACATTTATGATTTGAAAAGTATACAATTTGTTTATCCTAAGCCTTCTACATTATTGCTCTTTAAGCCTAGTATACAGTTCCTCAAGAAAAAAAGGGGCGATTTTCCATTAGGTAAGCCGGCCTAAAAATTCAATTTTTTACAGAGAGGTAGGCATCTCTATAGAACAGCTTTAAAATATTACAGCGAGAAAACCCCTTTAAATATGATTAAAAAATGTTTAAAGTTACCCCAAAAAGGGTTTTTTTTTATTTATTTTTTAATGAAACAGCTAAAATAAGAATATTTTGGTAATACAATTTAATAAACAAATAGTGATAGTTGTCAAAAAACACATTTTGGAAATTTTTGAACTTCAATTTGTATTTGTTTTCAATTTTTAAAATGTTGATATTTTAGGAATAAAATCTCCATGTAAAATGGCATCTAGATAATTTCTTGCCTTTTTTTCACAGTGTTGGCAGATGTGATTTTTTATGTCTGATTTGTTTTTGATACGACACGAGGAAAACTGAGTCAACAATAAAAAATTTGCGCATATTTTGACAAAAATATTGGATTTCATATTAAAACAATATTAAGAAATTTCGCGCAAAATGTATTAATATTGTTGAAACAATGTTGGATTTCATGTTAAAACAATATTAATAAATTTCGGGATATTGTAATTCACATTTAAAAGGGAAATTTAGCAAAAGAACAAAACATCCCAGAACTTAAAACGCAAAAACACCCCTGCAAACACTTACGAAAGGGAATTTTATACCTACCTGTGTGTTAGTATTAGTGCGAACTGTCAAAAGCAAGACAACAATTTTTGTTATCATAGTTTTTGCAGTGCAATTTGTATGAAAATTGAAAGATTTAAAAATTAATAAAAAATAGAAAAACCCTTTTCCTCGCGATAAAATTAATACTGTCGATCATTCATAAATAAATCTCTTAAATAAAACTAGTTTCATGTAAAAAAAAGTTCTTTCTTAAAGCCTAGTATACAGTTCTGCAAAAAAAAAACTAATGTAATTCTTATGGGAGAGATTTTTGCCGAAAAAAAATATTTTTTTCATTTCAGCACTGTCATCCGAGCTGTAAACCAAAATCGAAAAAAAAATTATACTCACCTCGATTTTTTTCACACAAAACAATGAGAAGCTCATTGTTTTGGCAGAAAAAAAATTAAAATATTCGACATACGTTTCACAGTGACAGCTAATTTATTTTTCAGAAATTTTTTCATGAAAAAAAATTTTGTTTATCCTCTTTTTTTTTTTTTTGTTCACAATGAACTGTACTAGGCTTTAGTTAAAAAAAAAAAGTTAAGAAAATCGATCAACCGGTTTGGCTCGGTATTGAACGTACAGACAAAAAAGCTATTAATTTATATAGATTCAAAGAATAAGGTACATACCTACTCTTAAAAATTATGCCTAACACCCAATTTAAGCAGACTTTTCAATGCAAACATTAAAACAGAAGAGCACCATTGACCTCTCCAAACTTTCTTTTTCCCTACGATTGGAAATAAATTTGTCACTTATTTTGATGCGAAAGTAAACTACAAAACATGATTATAGTGCGTTACTCTTATATACAAAGTGAAATTAATTCCCACCTTCTGTGGGAAATAGCTTCACATCAAAGTGAAGTAATATCCCACCAGAAAAAAAGTGAAGATATTTCCCACTTGAGGTGAAGTTAATTCCCATGTGAAGTAAGTTCCCAGTGAAGTTAGTTCCCTGCACCCATCTTTCAACTAGGCAAGAATTAGAAATAAACTATTCTAATACTTCAAAAGCTTTGTCGCTTTTTAACACTCTTCTTGTTGAAAAAAATAACTTGGTTGATAAAATTTTTGTAATTTTTGTATCGCCTTAGACGTCTCACTATGTATTCCAATATTATCAATTCGACTGTATATCTACGTATGGTATTTTTTAGAAGATTTATTTCAAAATGGCGGGTTAAAATTAAGTAGAGAATCTTATAAGCATAAAAAACCAAGTCGTATTATTTACTTGAGAATGGCTGGACCGATTTTCAAAATTTTGAAAATTAAACTTTGAATAAAACTACCTACATCCGGTAGTTCAAAAACCTAGGTAACTTCTATCCACGTATTTTAAAACTGTCAGTTGCATGATTCTCAATTTTTTTACATGAGTTTGCTTTGTAACTGCCTTCTTAAAATGACAGAAGCTAGCAAAGAAAATTGAAGAAACCAATCTTGATAGATAATACAAGTCGTTCCATATACAAAGGATGCGTGTCAAACTAACTGCCATCTGAAGCAGTGGCGGATTAAACGTTTAGGGCGCCATAGGCAAGCATCTCATCGGTGCCCCTAAATTGAAAAATATCTCGTAGGTACTTTAGTTTGATCAAAACCGAAGCAACGCTCCTAAAGAAAACGCGTTGAAATGGGGGCCAAGAAAAAAGTTTACTTTCGATCGATTAGTAGATATTGTCCAAAAGATCTTACGAGTTCGGTTTGAAATATTTTAATTAATGATGTGCCGAACCGTTAATTTTGTAAACCAAATCTAGAAAGTACTTAAAAAGCAGAAAACTGAGATTTTTAATCCGTCAAAATCTTTACCATCCGCTGATGAATTTTGACCATTAGGTGATTTGACCTTACAATAATCAAAATAAAAAACACTTACGCCTTATTTCTTCACAAAGTTCTAGTTAATCTCGGGCATTTCATTCACATCTCTAGAGCTCGATCTAAAATCATAATTTTTAGAACCCAGTTCTAGCATGTTTTTGAAACTTTTGAGTCACCCGGCAGTATTTTTTGACAGACATTACATTACTGTCAAGAAAAAAGTGCATAATAAATTCATTCTAATTTTTACCGTGGTTGTAGATGTTGAAGGTCTTCTGTCACCTGTTGAAGGACTGCTAAAAACGTTTACTTTATTAAACAGAAGCGCCGAAAAAAGTCGGTGTCGTTCAATGTGTTAATTGTAGCACGTATTGGCATTCGATGAATACGCCGTTCTTCCAGGATAACGTTCGCATCGTACTCAAAGTCATCGTCCATATATAGTAAATTATTAAAAACTAGAACTATCTTCGTATATCGTCACCCATTATTCTCTTTTATTTTATTTTTCGTTAGAACTTGGTGAAGAATTGACTTCGAACTCAAATGAGTTCTAAAGTTTAACTAGACCGATTTTTAAAGGCTTGAATTTTGTCAAGAAATTAATTTAGGCGTTACAAAATTAGAAGGAAGCTAAGCCGATTGCCGAGTTGACCGAAAGTCAAATACTCTGTACTGTAAGTGGAATTGCTTAGGACCGATTTTTATTTTAACAAAAGTGGCAAGGGCGGTTCGAATTAATAAGTTTGCTACTTTAACAACCACGTATGAACTCGCATTATTTGCCACTTGTAAAAATTACTGCGCCCGCGCGCCCCTTTGTTGCCCCTCGCCCCTAGGCACATATCTAGTTTGCCTTTAGCCCCTTTAGAATAATACGCCACTGATCTGAACTGTCATACTCATCATATTAGTTGAATGTTTGACATTTGTGATAAATGGATCGCTTAACAATGGAACAACGCGTTAAAATTATTTAAACAACAACAGACAACAAACACCGATTTTTCGAGCGACATCGGACATTTTCTTTGGCGATGAAACACATTTCTCACTCGGTAGACATATGAACAAACCAAATTGCCGTACCTATATTGGGCTCAAAAAGCCCACAAGTGATCGAAGAGGTGCCATTGCATACAGACTGTTTGGTGTGCTTTATGGTCGAAAGAAATTTTTGGTCCGTATGTCTTCGAAGGTGCCAATAGGCGGACGGTTACAGTCAATTCGGAGCGATATGGTCGAATGATAACAGATTCGTTTTGGCCGGCGCACAGTTGTCCAAAAAGGGAAAAGTCGTGGCAAAAATACAAAATCTGATGTTTTATTTTTATTGTTTTGTTTTTTATTTCTAAGAGAAATATGGACAGAGCTTCAAAAACAGCAAACAAAATAATTTTTTGATCACTAGTTTAATTTATAGGGCTCTTCAAAGTTAGTTAATTTTTTTCTAGAGAAAAAAAAGAAAAAAAAACAAAATTCCTTATTTTAATTTTTGCGATTATGGCATATTGAATGAAAAATCTTATTTTTTGTTAATAGTTCCTGGTTTAATTACTTATAAGTAAATTAAAATTTGAAATTGAAAAAAAAAATAATTTTTAAGGTTTTAATAAATGAAACAAAAAAACACCATTTTTTTTACAATTTATCGAGTTTGAATAGAGCTACAAAAAAATCCATCCAAGTCCATGCATTAAGCCGAATAGGGTATGTGTATCAACCAATTGTTGAGCCAAAAGAAAAATATTTAGCTGCGCATACTTGCGCACTGCCGAGATTTTGAACTTTGAAAAAAAAATAAAGGCTTGAGAAAACGCTTACTTTGGCATACCTTGACACACGTAAACGCTTCGTTCTCTGTTAATAGTAATGCTAGCAACGATGTTAAGGTTTTAATTTTAAGAAGAAATATTAGCCATTGTAACTGCATTTACAAATTTTTTTTATCTTTTTTTTATTGGTCAGATATTATTTTTTGAAGGATGTTCCGTTGTTCTTGTCCGTGATAATTTTTGACTTTGATGTCAATTTTTTTCGAAAAATGCGTCGTAAACATAACATTTTCTTACTTTATTTTAATAATGATAATAATAATGAATAAAAAAGTCATTCATAAGGTTGTCGAAAAACCCACAAGTATCATAAAATGTATGGTACTTGTAAAAACCAGCAACGGATGAAACTTTAATTTTTTTTTTTGCTTTAGAATAAAAAAAAATTTTATTTTGGATTTTATTACGAATATAAATTGATATAGGTTTTGCAAAATGTTTTACCATATCTACCAATTTTTATAATCTGCCTACTTTAATTTTCCTATTTAAGTAGATTCCTGCAATTACTAAGCCAAAATGATCTAAGGTTGAAGGATATTTTTAATTATAGATCCTTATTGTATGGTCCAATAAAACAGGTAGAGAGAAATATTATTATAAAATTTTTATTGATTAAAATTAAAATTTTTATTAATTCATATTAAATATTATATTAATATAGATAAATTTAACGAGTATTCAAAAAACACTTCGGATCTTTTAAAATCGAAATATAGTCACAAACTCTTGACCCCAACACTTCATAAGATTCTGGACCACGGTGGAGAACTAATAAGCCATCAAATTTTACCAATAGGGGAACTTTCAGAGGAAGCACAGGAAGCAAGGAATAAAGATTACAAGCGATATTGATTATCCAATACTCTCAAGGTTTCAAGGAAACGACAAAATGAAGATTTATTTAATATGCTATCCATATCATCAGATCCACTTGTTTCATCTTTAAGACACGTTAGATCCCAAAAAAAAAGCTACTGTCCAGAGCTGATTAGTCTATTAAATATTAAAAGTGATGATGATGGCAGTGAACTTTTTACTAAAAATTTATAATTATTGTTTAAGATAGTTTATGTATATTTTTTTATTTGATATATGTATACCTATCCTATATGTTTTTAACTATACTTGATTTTTTTTTAATTTTTTTTTTGGTCCGTTTATTTTTTCCCTTTACTGTTTCACAAAAAATATGTCACTTAAAAAGGTATAAACCATTATTATTGACCGCTTAAAGCAAAAAAAAAAGTTTCTTTGCCAAATTTCGCATCCACTGTTGTGATGAATTTTATTTTAGAACACCCTATAAACACTTAGGGAGCCATCATTTTGTTTTTATCAACATTTGCAAAACTAAAGACAATTTTTAAAGTTTTACTTCAATTCTTTTTTCTATAAATTTCGTTTTTTGAGAAAATCTGTTTTCGGCCGATGATTCCGAAACACCCTGTGAAATAATTTTCTTGAAATTCATTAGTGTAACAGCCCTGGAAATTTCCTTCAAATTAAAAAAAAATTATACCGCTGCCTCAATCCGTTCAAAAGTTATGATTTTTGCAACGAGATAAGTCATTTTGGACAACCGTGCGGCGATTGAAGAGCATAACTTGGAAAGTATGTGGTTCCAACAAGACGGGGCAACAAGCCACACAACACCACCATCCACCAATATGGTGTTACTGAAAAGTTTCCTGGTCGCGTAATTTCACGTTTTGGCAACGTCAATTGGCCAACAAGATCATGCTATTTGACACCGTTAGATTTTTTTCTGTGAGGCTATGCAAAGGATCGTGTTTATGCGAATAGACCCCGACATACAGGATATGTGCGAAAAAGTGATTGGAAATTACTTCAAACAAGTCGCATGCTGCGTTGTGTCTGTTTTATTTAGCTTTACTTTCAAAACCGTAAAATGAATTACCTTTATATGTGAAATAAAACATTGGTTTGAATAACTGCCTTCTCTTGGTGACACGCGTCCGAAATGTCTAGAATGAACCGATCACGACGTTAGCCCAAATTCAAACTAAACAGTGACTATGTTATGCGGAGTTGTTTCGTACCAGATGAAACAATTTTGTTTGTTCACTTGTCCATTAATTGGGAAATGGGCCTCATCTCTGAACATGAATAAATGACTCGTAAGCGAGTGCAGTTTTAATTGAGCAGAACGTCCATTTTGATAACAATTTCATCATTGAAAGATGTAGTTGAACGATATATCCGTCCGTGTCGATTTGGTCAAACAAAATGAATAAATGTGAGCCATTTTGACACATGTAAAATATAGATTCAACAACATGGCCAGAAATAAGAGAAGATAGAAACCAAGATGTCAAAATAAATTTGCGTACAAACAGGTTCAGTGGAATAGTGTAAAAGTATTGGTGTTTTCATCCCATATTTCTCAGCATTCCGCCAGACCACACATTGTCTTTGTTGAAATTTTTCTCATTTATTCACATACTCGAAGTAACGGAAAAATACAATTTGTTGTATCTCGAGGGTTACACGTAATACAGTTTCCGATCTCCCTTTATCTGATCTCTGAAAAAGGGCCGCTATCAAATCAACTGCTAAATTTCAGAAGTCCCTGTTGGACGACCCCGTGAAGATTCAATTGAAAATGAAATAGGCGTTTTATATATTTCAAGTAGGTATACAAAATGTGACTGTCTGTCAATATGTCCCCATTTAGGTATGCAGTAATTTGCGACGTAATAGATAAAAAACAATAAATTGAGGAGGTCATATTTGTAGGGCCAAAGTTAGTATAGAATTGGTAGCATATTAAGTAGTGTATTAGCTTTCCAACTAGCTTGACCAATGTTAGAATCCCAGGATGACAACGTTAAACGTGTTTCGATTGAAATGAAAAATCCCTCGGCAAGCACCACTTAACAAAAACAATGCTGGAAACGCCCAACGCCTGAAAAGTATGAAGTTCAAGTTTTGCCTCACTCAAACTTTGGACACCCTCAAATAAATTGACTATAACGATAACTGACCATCGTCAAATACCAAACGAAAAACAAATCCAGTACTGACAGTTTTGTCTCTCTTTCATGAAATCAAAAAAAAAGAAATACACAAATTTCCAAACAGAAACTCTTCGAATTGAACCCTCATTTGTGTCTTTTCGCTGACACTGGCTCCTTTTGCTGGCGTTTGACATGTGGTGTTGGTTGTCTCTTGTATGAGCGAGGTTGCCGACTATTTATGGCACCCACCGCCACCATCCACTAACCAAAGCCACTATACTCTCTTGATGCTCCATATAATAAGTGGAAGCCAAAGATGTAGAATGACTTCATGACTCCACTCCTAAGATCGACGACTGTCGGCGCGCCGCACGGGAGGCGCAAAAGATAATGGAATTGGTGTGATTTGTGGCACCCAGCGCGAGAAGATTTAATGTGGGAACTTTTTGTGCTGGCGCACAGCACGTGCTCAATTCGCCTTCTGATGGTTCTGACTGAATCTGGGTGCAAAGAAGAAAATTGCCACATCTACTTAACGGATCTCGAAGTAGCTCGATGACAACAGGTAGGACAAAAAGCAAAAAGGTGATGTTGTTAAGGCTAAGTGAGTATGAATGACCTTTGAGGGGTACCGACTTGAAATTTGTTTTTTTTTTTGTTTTTCTTTGTGTCGATGAATGACGTTGACGACCACCCGTAGGACAAAGAGCATCAAGGAAAACAAAATGTGCGAAATTCCACCAACCAGCATAAATAATCGACTTCTGAGGGTTTTTGTTGATTAAAACTATGAGATAAAGTTGACACTTTTATTTATTGTCATTTGAAATTTTGACATTTCCCACAAAATGTATGTAAAATTGAGTTCAAAGGGGTCATAATATTTGGAATAGGTTAGGTATGCCCTCGCACCACCACCAGATTGTGTCAATTGACTTTTGCAATAGTTCTACAGTGAGTGGGTGATTTGACTTGACTCGAATTGACTTGGTGTTCGTTTTCAATTTATTTTTAAATTTATCATAAATTGATGCGAGGTGAAGGAAATTTCTTGAAAGTCATCATCAGTTTTTGGAGATATTTTTATAATTTATGGGAGAAAGTTAATTATGTATGTGCGAATAGGGGCCGGGCCGTTCGGAGATATGTCATAGTCTCATAGTTGGATTAATATTTTCAATCATCTTAACAAGATTGTCAAGGAAGATTGGATTTGAAATATTGCCTGTTGGCATAGCTGCTGGTTCTTTGTATTTTGACCAGTCGATGAATTAAATTTTTGCCGTTTGACCCTTTTCTCAAATATGCAGTTTCACGGCATAAATTGAACATTGTAAAATTGGGCATTATATTTTTGAAAAGGAAGTTCCATTGACAACTGAGTCAACATTGGTCTATGCAAAGGTTTTCCAATATGGACATCCGAAATCTGACAAAAAAGCCTTCAAAAAAAGTGAAAAAGATAAATTTGTGTCAAAATGGGTTTTCTGTTCGAGCTGGTATTTGTCACCTGTCAAACTCAACGGTCACTTAATGTGTCGTAATTTGGTTTGCACCTTGACCTCTGGTTTTTTTTTTAACGAAAAAGCGGATGAGCTTGCAAGAGAAGGCTCACTTGATCCCTCTAAAACCCTCTCTTGGATCCCTCATAAGCGTGATTACGGGACATAATCTACTTGGCTTCCACAAAATGAAAATGGGGATTAACATAGACGACATATGCAGGGGCTGCAGCTATAAAGAAGATCACAAAAATTCCGCTCACTCCCTATGCCACTGTTCAGCACTCTGCAAAGCTAGGAAAACTTTTTTAGGCAACTATTTCTTCAACGAACTAGAAGAGCTATCCGAACTCCCAGGCAATCGCCTACTGAACTTTGTCAAGTCATCTAAATGGCTCGACCAACAATAGATTTCATAGGTAAAAATACTTTTTCAGGAGTTAGTTCGGGCTTCGGGGTATCAAAAAGGATCTGCATTGATCTAAATGTGACGGTCAGCCAAAATAACCTGACCTTTGGTTTTGGAACTGATCAAACCAACTGCATAACGCTGTTTCATTTGCTCCATGCAGATGCGAAAATAATGAGTCAAATTGTATCAAAGCTCGTGTATCAAAGTACGTTGCGAATTGCGATTGTAATAAATCTTCCAATAAATCGTTAAGTGTTCAACTTTCACGCCTAACTATATACGCTGCCGGCCGTATGCCCATGCAATCCATGTGTAACTAATATAGCAATGACCGTTGTTGACGATGCTTAAATGCTTAAAATTACACCAGCACCTGCACCTGCTGAACCACCTATCAATACTTCCATACTCCATCTGAAAGGTGTTCAATTTGCACTGTTCACTGTTCATACTTCGGAAGTCTATACACATTTTTTGTTTTCAACAAACGAACAGCAACCAACACAGCAGGCGATCACAGATCTCATTCAATACGAGTTGTGCTTGTGATAAATGCAAAATTAACAGAAACTCTTTCGAATTCGAAATGAAATCATGAAATCGACGTTTATATTAGCGCCAAATGGTGCGATCTCTATATCTTTTTATTTATTTGCATTTTATCGCAACATGATGCCCAGTTTTCGCTTTGTTGTTGTTTTTTCCTGTTGCACGGCTGATGCTGATGGCCTTAATTAAAGCATTGAATGCGAGTTGTTGTTATAATTAAATTAATATTTAAGTACAAAATGATGTTGTTAATATACTGTTATAATCACATGGACGATGCATCGTCGCACAGTTGTCCAAAAAGGGAAAAGTCGTGGCAAAAATACAAAATCTGATGTTTTATTTTTATTGTTTTGTTTTTTATTTCTAAGAGAAATATAGACAGAGCTTCAAAAACAGCAAACAAAATAATTTTTTGATCACTAGTTTAATTTATAGGGCTCTTCAAAGTTAGTTAATTTTTTTCTAGAGAAAAAAAAAGAAAAAAAAACAAAATTCCTTATTTTCATTTTTGCGATTATGGCATATTGAATGAAAAATCTTATTTTTTGTTAATAGTTCCTGGTTAAGTTACTTATAAGTAAATTTAAATTTGAAATTGAAAAAAAATAAATAATTTTTAAGGTTTTTATAAATGAAACAAAAAAACACCATTTTTTTTACAATTTACACGAGTTTGAATAGAGCTACAAAAAATCCATCCAAGTCCATGCATTAAGCCGAATAGGGTATGTGTATCAACCAATTGTTGAGCCAAAAGAAAAATATTTAGCTGCGCATACTTGCGCACTGCCGAGATTTTGTACTTTGAAAAAAAAATAAAGGCTTGAGAAAACGCTTACTTTGGCATACCTTGATCCACGTAAACGCTTAGTTCTCTGTTAATAGTAATGCTAGCAACGATGTTAAGGTTTTAATTTTTAGAAGAAATATTATCCATTGTAACTGCATTTACAAATTTTTTTTATTTTTTTTTTATTGGTCAGATATTATTTTTTTAAGGAGTTCCGTTGTTCTTGTCCGTGATAATTTTTGACTTTGATGTCAGTTTTTTTCGAAAAATGCGTCGTAAACATAACATTTTCTTACTTTATTTTAATAATGATAATAATAATGAATAAAAAAGTTATTCATAGGGTTGTCGAAAAACCCACAAGTATCATAAAATGTATAATACTTGTAAAAACCAGCAACGGATGAAATTTTAATTTTTTTTTTTTTTGCATTAGAATAAAAAAAAAATATTATTTTGGATTTTATTACGAATTACGAGTGCAGCGGATTAAAGCGAGTATTCCTACACCTCAAAGGGATCCAATAAAATATGATGGTCCGACTGCACTTGCCTTGTTCTTGGATATGGGACTTTCTAAGGAAAAACACAAATTGATGCGAAAATCATTGCGAAGCCATAACGTTGACGTATTTCCAAGTTATAATGAGTTAATGGAAGCTAATATAGAGGCCACTCCATCAAACCTGATAATAACAGAAACTTCTGTTGGAGTGAATCTTCAAGATTTGGTGGACCATACAGCAAAGAGGATAATAAACAGCCTAGACAACAGGGAACTACAAGCACTACCAACACAATTAAATTTGTTAAGCAAATGGGGATGCGAAAAAAAATCGAAATATAGTCACAAACTCTTGACCCCAACACTTCACAAGAATTTGGATCACGGTGGAGAACTAATAAGCCATCAAATTTTACCAATAGGGGAACTTTCAGAGGAAGCACAGGAAGCAAGGAATAAAGATTACAAGCGATATCGATTATCCAATACTCTCAAGGTTTCAAGGAAACGACAAAATGAAGATTTATTTAATATGCTATCCATATCATCAGATCCACTTGTTTCATCTTTAAGACACGTTAGATCCCAAAAAAAAAGCTACTGTCCAGAGCTGATTAGTCTATTAAATATTAAAAGTGATGATGATGGCAGTGAACTTTTTACTGAAAATTTATAATTATTGTTTAAGATAGTTTATGTATATTTTTTTATTTAATATGTATACCTACCTATATGTTTTTAATTAAACTTGATTTTTTTTTTTTGGTCCGTTTATTTTTTCCCTTTACTGTTTCACATAAAATATGTCACTTAAAAAGGTATAAACCCTTATTATTGACCGCTTAAAGCAAAAAAAAAAAGTTCCTTTGCCAAATTTTCGCATTCACTGTTGTGATGAATTTTATTTTAGAACACCCTATAAACACTAAGGGGGGCATCATTTTGTTTTTATCAACACTTGCAAAACAAAAGACAATTTTTGAAGTTTTACTTCAATTCTTTTTTCTATAAATTTAGTTTTCTGAGAAAATCTATTTTCGGCCGATGATTCCGAAACACCCTGTGAAATAATTTTCCTGAAATTCATTGGTGTAACAGCCCTGGAAATTTCCTTCAAAATAAAAAAAAAATTGTACCGCTACCTCAATCCGTTCAAAAGTTATGATTTTTGCAACGAGATAAGTCATTTTGGACAACTGTGCGTCGTCGGTCGTATCGGGTGAAATTTTGTGTTTTGTTTGACTTTCGTGTAACCTCTCTTTATTGACAATAAAACCAAAGCAGAGTTTTTTATGGAAAATTTATTGAACAATTTTTTTTTTTTAAATAAAGTTGTTAAGGGTCTGTTTCTACTTATAGAGAATTTATGGGAGGTCTAAGGTTGAGTACGCGTCATTAAAAGCTACATAAGTACATACCTCTGTCTCACTAGCAAACACTGTCGTTGATGGTAATTTATTCATTAAAATAGAATTCGTTGTTTAATATTGCAACATTGCTTCTTCTATATTTATATCAATCACGACCGAGACTTGATAGGCTTTACTTCGTCGTAATTCCCCACGTTTTGCAGGAAAATTCTTTTTTTTCATTTTCTTTGAAAAACTATTAAATTAAAATAAAAAGAGAAAGAGTGGGTAAATTAGATTTATTTTTACTGATTAAAAAAAAAGAAGAAAAAAACATTTAAATTTTACTGAATACATGAGAACGAACAAAACGTAGTCTTAATCAAGACGCCATAAGCGGTTAGAAGCAATTATTTCAGTCTCAGTTAATCCTCGAACAGCAGCAAAACATCACTTTTTTCGAAAGTACGAAAGACGAAACGAAACGAGTGATACAGAAAAAACAACGGTTGGAAAAACACCTCTAAGAAGAATGATTTTCGGTTTGAACTCATTTTGTAACAACTCACGCAATCATTAAGTGCAAGAAGAATGCAAAACATCACAATACCCTATTATATATTTTTTCTTATTTTTTTTATGACACGACCTTAATGTCGACTTAATCGACAGCGGATACAACTCACAGGGTTTATTTTTGTAGTGAAAAAAAAAAATTGTTACAGAATTCACCCACTGCGGTCAAAAAAATTAAAGGAACACTTGAAAAAATTTAGTGTTTTTTTATAAGGCTGTATCTCAGTAGAAAAGAGTCGGATTGAAGTGAAATTAAAAGTTTTTCAAAGGTTATAATTTTTTCTTTCCAAATTATTTTGAGTTAAGAAAATACCGTAAGTCGTTTTCGCTTGAGCGTAAGAAATGTTCACTCAATTCCAAAATCGAAAAAAACATAGGTTAAGTTTGATTTGTTATAGGCAGGGTTGATTGATTTAAATCAATTGATTTAAATCATGATTTAAATCAATGATTTAAATCAAATGATTTTTTTGAAAAAAATCATGATTTAAATCAAAATTGATTTTTTTAAACAAAATTTAGACAGAAACACTAAAGAGAAAACCTTTTTTTCTACGCAGCTTAAAATTATCAAATTTTTTAATTAGGAACTTTAAAAAATAAATTAAAAAAAAACTGAAAACTCCCACTTCAAAGCAAATTGAAAATAATTAATTTGTTCATTGTTAAAATCTTTAAAAGGAAACACCAGTTTTGCTGCCTTTTCATTCCACAGCTGTTTCGTAGCTAAGACTGAACCAAGTCAAATGTAGGAAATATCCTTTCCACAGACGCAGATTATGTTACAGCTGAAAGCAACTGGTCAAAGTAAGGCATAAACTGGCCAAGCTCATCATTTGTTTTTGTACTCAACTGAGACTGATTTTTGAATACAAGACTTTTTTAAAAGGTTGAGTCTTGGTTTTGAATTTTATTATCAAAGGCTCCTCTCTCCGCGTATTTGCTTTGGGCATACTCTAGGGCTGTGTTTTCTTCTTCAGCTCTCAATCTATACATATAAATGCGGTCTTCAATAAGAAGAGTCATATTTTTAGTACGGGGCGGTAAGTTAAAATAAAACTATCATTTACGAAGAAAAATAAGACAGATATCTTGCGAATATAGAAAAAAATCAAAAAAATCAAAAAAAATCTGTCACAAACAAAAAAATCATGATTTTTATCAACCCTGGTTATAGGTTAGCGGAATTTTTTTTTCAATCTAACCGATCAAAGATTCAATTTTATGAGCTTTAATAACTAAGCCTCAGATTAGTTGGATCACTAAAAACCACAAAACAAATGCAGTTTTAATGAAAAAGTTGAAAAATGCATTTTTTGACATTTTTTTAAATTGATAGAAAAAAAGATAGAAAAAAGCAATGTTACTGCGATTTTTTATATGTAGTTAATGTTGTGTTACTTGGCCGATTAGAAATCCAACTGTACTGGAAATAGTTCTTTTATACTGTTTGTTTGAGGCTCGCCTATGGTGCAGGGAACTAACTTCACTGGGAATTAACTTCACATGGGAATTACCTTCACATCAAGTGGGAAATACCTTCACTTTTTTCTGGTGAAGTTACATCCCAACTATGGTGGGATATTACTTCACTTTTCTGTGGGTAATAAGAATAACTTCACTTTGATGTGAAGCTATTTCCCACAGAAGCACAGTGGGACGACGCATAGCAATAAATCAAAAATGCAACTATTTTAGCGGTACTTTTGGGTTATTGGCAAGTCATCCTAAATATTTAATTGTTCTAAACGCATTAAAATTATTTGCAAACGTGAACAAGTTTATTAGTTACAGGACCGCTAACAGTGACTAGTGCAAATATTTTCGTAGAAAGTTTGAAAACGTGGTTTTCATATCCAATTTCAAGTTTGTGTTCTTATTTAATTTTGCGCTTACATTTTAACTAAACCATGGCTAATAATTTTGATCAAGGAATGTAAAATCATAAATTGCTATACAAAACTGTATTTGTTTCTTAATTTTTTGAATAGGAAGTGAATAGAAGAAGTCTAATTAGTATTCTTGAAAATAGTGTAAATTTCAGGTTTAAGTAAGGTTTTCTAAAATACCCCCAAAAACACCTTTGAGATATTTCCTGTTTTGTGATGATTTGTGTGTCTACTATATAAATTATGAAAGAAATTTTGCGCAAATTTGCGCTTTTTTAATTATTGGCATTTTTGTAGGCTCATCTCCATCAATAAAAAAATGGCGCCCTACTGCAAGCATGGGTTGAAGCTGAAAAATCAGAGAAAATTCAAGCGGTATGTGAAAAACTTCGTGAGCTGCTCACATGGAAGAGTCAACTGAAGAAGTTGACCTTGATATTCGAAACGAAAATCCTGTATCTTTCTCAATATAGTTGGTACTACATGCCCAGCAGCGTCCATAAGCTTCTGGTTCATTCAAAAGATATAACATCTTTTTTCCATTTGCCTTTGCCTATTGGAGTGCTTTCGGAAGAAGCGTTGGAAGCTCGACAAAGAAATCAGAAAGACTAGATTAAAACATAGACGAAAGTGGTCCAGAACAAGTTCAATGATTGATTTAGTTAATCATTTATTAATTTCTTCAGATCCGTTCATTTCAAGCATTCGTTCCAAGAGCTCACATTCGTCTAAGGTAGACACGGATATTGATCAATATCTAGTCAAAAATAGTCTAAATGTGTCAACATTACCTTTTGATATTGACGATTTTGTTGAGACATCAACAGAAAGTGATGAAGATTAATCAATTGCTATTTTTCTTTTTTTGTTATATTTACCAACAATAATAATTATTTAGAGAATTAAGCTGAAATATAATATTTGTTGTTGAAAGTAAAAATTACTATTACTATTAGATATTATAAAAAAAATTACTCACAACTTTAGAAGATAAATTCCAAAAAAGAGTTCGCTGCTCAGCTCTTTTCTTCTGAAATTTGATGGGAGGGCCACTAACTGAGGGGTTTTGTACGCTTTTTTAAGTTAATAGCGTAGATATTCAATATAAAAAGTGAAAACATGCAAAATAACTATGTTTCAGTCATTTAAACACGAGATATTAATTTCGCCGTTTTCCCCATACATTCGTCCCACTGTGAGAAGGTGGGAATTAATTTCATTTATTTTTATTTATTCAATTACGTTAAATACTAACGCTAGGTTTACAAACAAAACTTATATCTAAAAAAATAAGAATTACACATTATTATCATGTTTTGTAGTTTACTTTCGCATCAAAATCAATGACACATTTATTTCCAGTAGTGGGGTGAAAGAAAGATTCGTGGGGTTCCTGGATACTTTTCTGTTCTAATGTTTGCATTGAAAAATCTGCTTAGCATTGGAAGTTGCTCATGATTTTTTATTCTTTAAATTATATAAATGAATAGCTTTTTCTGTACGTTCGCTTACCAGCCAAACCGGTTGACCGATTTTCTTATTTTTTTTTTTTAACTATAGAGGAATAATGTAGAAGGTTTAGGATAAACAAAATGTATACTTTTCAAATCACAAATGGTGCAAATGTTAAAACAAAATATGAACTAAGCTGATCGATTCAAATACAAATAGGTAATCAATTTTGATTGAAAATGTTGTCAAATATTTTTTTTAAATTATCATCGTACAAAAAATATATGTTAGTGCAAATTGTGCAAGAGAAATAATTAATTTGTCCTGTAGCACTGTAAAGCGAGCGAGGCGAGCCGAAATTTTTTTTGCCAAACAGAGAAACAATTTGGGTGTGAAAATAAAAAAAATTCGCGCGAATTTTTTTATTTTCACACCCCAAATTGTTTCTCTGTTTGGCAAAAAAAAATTTCGGCTGCCTTTGTTTGTATATTGAATTTCCCGAAGTAAACCTAAGGATGTTGGTTCCATTATACGCGGGCAATCCGTAGAAGGGTGTGTAAAATCCACGAGGACCAATCCCAATTTTTCTAAATGGTGCAATAAGCCCCTGGTTTAGTCCAAATAACATACAAAGAACGTTCGATTTATTAAAAATGAACCTCAAACTATGAACTTAAGCTCTTTGTCTACTCTGGCTGCTAATTCAAAACATGACATTTTTTAATTCAAATATTCATAATTTTCTTCATGTGGCTGGTTGTTTCTCTTAAAATTTTTGAATTACGGGTGGGAATTAACTTCACACAAATTTCTGATGAAGTAATTTCCCATCATAGTTGGGATATAACTTCACCAGAAAAAAGTCAAGGTATTTCCCACTTGAGGTGAAGTTAATTCCCATGTGAAGGTAGTTCCCAGTGAAGTTAGTTCCCTGCACCCTCGCCTATATATAAGTATTATTGAAATACGCAGCTTTATCAAAACTACAAGCAGTTTTTCATCGTCGCGGTGTATGGTGCAATGGTGTCATGGAGCACCTGGTTTTTTACCCTTGTTTACTCTCCAACGGAGAAGTCAAACAACGTTAACTATAATAATAAAGAAATCGCAGTAAGGAACCTTAAACTTGGTACGACTTTTTCTAGATTTCATTACTTTTTAGAGATAAAAAAGCAGCTCCATCGAGACTTGGCTAGTTTTTTACAGAATGTTTTTGATAGGATTTCACTTCTTCGGTGATCGCTGAAGCTTGAGCTTTTATACTCATCAACATATTATATGAGGTGCACCCCATGAAGATTGGTTACTCGTGAAAGGGCCACGAAGGCTTGGCCACAAGAGAACTTGGAGGTGCCAATGTCCATGAGAGCATTTTTAAGACTTACACCTTGGCGCTTGTG
Source organism: Sphaerophoria taeniata (assembly GCA_943590905.1). NCBI lineage: Eukaryota > Metazoa > Arthropoda > Insecta > Diptera > Syrphidae > Sphaerophoria > Sphaerophoria taeniata. The sequence goes on from OX016540.1 coordinate 50,593,424, forward strand.
AATTGTTAGGGCATACGCCACACAGATTGGGAATTGTTCCCTGCACACGTATGCCCGAAGTACTGTAGTAGTAAGCACATATTTATGTTAAGGTATTGCACGCTACCGTATTGCTATAATGATTATCGTTACTTTTCCCCTTAAGACATTATTGTACACATATTGAGTCAAACCTAATTGAACGCTTTTATATTCAAACAACCGATAGTCATCTACACATGTATTAGTTATTGTTACTCTTCCCGTAAGACATTGTTATACACATGTTGAGTCAAACCCAAACCGAATACCTTTATATTTAAAACAACCGATAGCCATCTACACATGCGTCAGTTTCTTTTATTCCGCTTTGTATCTCTTGCCATTTTGTATGTATTAGTGTGTAACTAGTTTTAAGAACGAAAATAAGAAAGAAAGAGATTCATTCTATACGCATCATCCGAACGAAGTGGACGTGTTGTGAAAACGGCTTAATAAAAATCTTTAAATAAAATAAACGTGTTTGGTTATTTTCTTTATTGTTCCAAATAACATTTAAATTCCCTGCTACAAATATCAGAAGTGGGATCCAAGATGCAATAAAGTTTAAAAAAAAAAAACGAAACTCAAAAAACAGATTGTTAATTTTTTTTTTCTCTATCTCTGCCTCTGCTGTGAAAAGTTCTAGAATCCATTCTCGTCTAATAACGCGTCGCACATTTTCTTGTCAAGTAACGCGTCGTATATTTTTTTTTCTCTCTTTTCCCTTGCTGTGAAATTTTTTTTTTCGGTGGTTGTTTTCTGTTTGCACACTTTTCGCTTTTCGGTAAAATGGAAGATATAGTCCATGCATCAGACTACACAGCTGCCCAGCTGCGCGAGTGGCTACAACGGTTAGGAAAACAGAGCAGTGGAAAGAAGGCGACGTTGGCTGTTCGTCTCAGCGAAATCCCATTGCAACAACGTGGAGAAGCGCCGAAGAAAAATGCTCCCGAGAAGGAATCACATGATGACGACGACAACGACGACCGCGACGGCGACGAGGAGGAACGTGTTCCTAATGAAAACGAAACACATGAAGAAACTGAGCATACGTTAACGGATCGTCAAAAACAGATTGACCACGAGTTACTACAACGAGAGGTGGCTATTTTGAAAAGAGAAAGAGATGTAGCAAGAAGGGAAAACGAGCTGTTGAGAAAGATGATGAGCTTGACAACGGGAGTGGCAACGGAGATGACTACAGCTAGACGCTAGAGTGGAAATGGGAGAGACAACGGATGGTGCTATAGAACTGACAACAGGAGCGACATCAGCAACAGCAACAGGATCGACAGCAGCGATGGAAACGGGACCGATGACAGGAGTAGCAACAGAAACAACGACAGAAATGACAACAAGCAACATTCAACCGTACACTGCATACAAAGACCTCGTCCCAGACTACAACGGTGGTGCTAATATTGACGTTTGGTTGACACAGTTAAAAAATGTGCAACAAATGTACAATGTAGGCGAAGACATGCTGCGCACACTTTTCGTGTCGAAATTAAAAGGGAAAGCGGAGGAGTGGTTGCACGCACAGCCGAATTTCTTGTGCGAGAGTGTCGAAACCCTTTCCCAGTCGTTGAGGGAAATTTTCGGGGTGAAAGAAAATAGAATGGCGACAAGAAAAAAGTTTGAAGCAAGAAAATGGGCGTTGTCGGAGACGTTTGGAGAGTACTATAGCGACAAGTTGAGACTGGCTGCGGGTCTGGAGATGGAAGAAGAAGAGCTGGTAGAGTACATTATTGATGGTTTCACCGATGAAGACATGAGGCTATACGCATACGTCGGCGCATTTACTACCAAAGCGGCCTTGTACAAAGCCTACAATAAAGTACTACAACGACCAAAACGGAACGAGACGGGATCGGCAACTGAAGCGACAACAGGATCGGCAAGAAGGACGTCGAGGGTAACAACAGGATCGAGTAAGACAACGATGAGATGCTATAACTGCAATTCGATTGGACACATGGCAAACGAGTGCAAGAAACCGAAACGGGAATACGGAGCGTGTTATACTTGTGGGAAGATGGGACATATAGTAGCAGCCTGTCTAGAACGGAAATCACTTGTCCATCAGCTCACAGACAAGACAGAAGATGATGATTATGTAAGAAGATTATGTTTTGTTTTTTCAAAAAATAGTGAAAAATTTTCTCTAGATTGCCTCATAGATTCCGGTAGTCCTGTCAGCCTTATTAGAAAGTCAATAACACCACAACACATTAAACTGATCGAACTTAAAAGTATAAAAGAACAAAATTATTTTGGAATTAATAAAAGTAAACTGAAAATTTATGGAATGTTGTCTGGTGTAGTTATTTATAAAGATATTGAGATAATTATAGATTTGTTAGTGGTAGATGACGGCACGACTGGATATGAGGTAATCTTGGGACGAGATTTTTTAAATAATGGAAGGTTCAAATTTTTTTCTGAATTAGAAAATTGCAAAAATGAAAGTATGTTAATTGACAACAGATCGAATTTTGAAAGAGAATTAATGTCTATTAATATTGAAGAAACTGATAGCGAAAATTTAAATTTAGAAGTGGATGAGCTAAATGATTGTCGGTATAAAAAACAATTAAACGAGTTATATTTGAATAGTTATATGTATGCCGAACGCCCCGCCGAACCTTTGGTAAAAACTAAAATGAAATTATCATTAAATGATGTGAAACCTTTTCATTGTCGTCCAAGAAGGTTATCTTATGCTGAGAAAGGAGAACTCAGTTCGTTGCTAGATGAATATTTAGACAAAGGCTATATTAGGGAAAGCGAGTCCGAGTACGTTTCACCTATAGTCTTAGTAAAGAAGAAAACTGGAGAGCTCAGAATGTGTGTAGATTTTAGAACTTTAAATAAGGTAACGTCAAAAGATAGCTACCCCATACCGATAATTGACGATTTGTTAGACAGAATGGCGGGTAAAACTATTTTTTCAAAGTTGGATTTGAAGAATGGGTTCTTCCACGTATATATGCACGAAGATTCGGTTAAGTTTACTTCGTTTATTACACCGTTAGGCCAATACGAATTTTTAAGAATGCCTTTTGGACTCAAAAACGCGCCATCAACGTTTCAAAGACATATAAACAAAATATTTGCAGACATGATAAGAAACGATAAGGTGATAGTCTATTTGGATGATTTAATGATAGCTACGAATTCCTATGACGAACATTTTTTGATTCTTGAGGAAGTTTTTAAGAGAATGGTAGAAAATAAACTGGAGCTTAGAATAGACAAATGTAAGTTTCTTCAAAGTAAAATTAAATATTTGGGTTTTACAATTACTGGTGAAGGTATTCAGGCTGATGATAGGGGTATCGAAGCGATACAAAACTTTCCGGTTCCACAAAGTGCTCACACAGTACAGAGTTTCTTGGGCTTATGCTCATACTTCCGTAGGTTCGTTAAGGATTTCTCGACTATTGCAAAACCTTTATACGATTTGATTAGAAAAGATAGAAAATTTAATTTCGGTCCAGAGCAATTGGAAGCTTTTGAGCTACTAAAAACTAAATTGATAGAAATGCCAGTACTGGCAATTTATAACCCAAAAGACGAGACAGAGTTGCATTGCGACGCCAGTGCCCTAGGGTTTGGAGCAATTCTATTACAGAGAAAAGAAGACAAAAAGTTGCATCCAGTCTTCTATTATTCCAAAAGAACGACAGACGCTGAATCAAAATTTCATAGCTTCGAGTTGGAGACGCTCGCAATTATAAATGCCCTGAGTAGGTTTAGAATTTATCTTCAAGGCAGAAAGTTTAAAATAGTTACAGATTGCAATTCTCTAACCCTTACTTTAAACAAGAAAGAACTCAACCCAAGAATTGCTCGTTGGGCGTTGGAATTACAAAATTACGATTATACGTTGGAGCACAGGGCGGGCACTCGCATGCAACATGTTGATGCATTAAGTAGGACGACGAATATTTTAACGTTGGAAACTAATACTTTTGAAGAAAATTTAATTATATGTCAAGGAAAAGATGAAAAAATAGTTAAGTTGAAAAGAATGTTAGAGAATGCAGAACATGGTTTATATGAAATGAGAAACGGAGTGATATATAAAAAGAAAAATGATGGTAATGTAGTATTTCTAGTGCCAGAACAAATGGAAGATCACGTGATGTATAGATACCATGATGAAGTCGGTCATGTAGGAACAGACAAAGTAATCGAGTTAATATCAAAAAGTTATTGGTTCCCTAAAATGAGAGAAAAGATAGGTACGCATATACAAAACTGTCTTAAGTGTATTTCTTTTTCCGCTAAACAAGGTCGAGAAGAAGGCTTTCTTCATATTATACCGAAAGGAAAAGTTCCGTTCGAAGTAATACACATAGATCACTATGGACCGGTGGATAATTCAAGACAGGTAAAGAAATATATACTGGTAGTAATAGATGCTTTTACAAAGTTCGTGAGACTGTACCCTACTAAGACAACAAACACTAAAGAAGTAATGCAAGCGTTGGTTGATTACTTTAGGGCATATAGTAAGCCAAAATGCGTAGTGTCAGACAGAGGAAGTTGCTTCACAGCAAATGAATTTAAAGAGTTTCTATCTGAAAGGGATATTCAGCATGTAAAAATTGCAACAGGATCGCCTCAAGCAAACGGACAGGTAGAGAGAGTCAATAGGAGTTTAGGGCCAATGATAGCAAAACTTGTCAAACCAGAAGAGGGTATGTATTGGGATCACATATTAGAAAAGGTAGAGTATTCACTAAATAATACAGTAAATCGAACGATAAAAGAACATCCGAGCGTGATGTTGTTTGGGGTAAGTCAGAGAGGTAAGCCAATAGACAGAATCGTTGAAAGTTTAAGCGAAGTTGAAGACGGGATAGGAAAACGGGATTTAACTGAGATAAGACAGAAAGCGGTGATAGAACAAGAAAAGTCTCAGACGTACAACAAAAAGTATGTGGACAAGAAAAGGTGTAATCCCACATCCTACGAAACAGGAGACTACGTGATGATAAAAAATTTTGACTCACATCCCGGCGCATCCAAGAAATTGATCCCGAAATTTAGAGGACCGTATCGGGTTGCTAAAGTCCTACGAAATGACAGATATCTGCTCGAAGATGTAGACAATTTTCAACAGTCAAGATTACCATATCAAGGGATGTGGGCGGTCGGCAATATGAAACCTTGGTTAGGTGAAAAATGTAAAACAAAGTAGAGATCAGGTGATCTCAAAGGTCAGGATGGCCGAATTGTAGTAGTAAGCACATATTTATGTTAAGGTATTGCACGCTACCGTATTGCTATAATGATTATCGTTACTTTTCCCCTTAAGACATTATTGTACACATATTGAGTCAAACCTAATTGAACGCTTTTATATTCAAACAACCGATAGTCATCTACACATGTATTAGTTATTGTTACTCTTCCCGTAAGACATTGTTATACACATGTTGAGTCAAACCCAAACCGAATACCTTTATATTTAAAACAACCGATAGCCATCTACACATGCGTCAGTTTCTTTTATTCCGCTTTGTATCTCTTGCCATTTTGTATGTATTAGTGTGTAACTAGTTTTAAGAACGAAAATAAGAAAGAAAGAGATTCATTCTATACGCATCATCCGAACGAAGTGGACGTGTTGTGAAAACGGCTTAATAAAAATCTTTAAATAAAATAAACGTGTTTGGTTATTTTCTTTATTGTTCCAAATAACATTTAAATTCCCTGCTACAGTACATATGTCAATCTCTAATAGTTTGGCAGGACTCTTGTGTTTTTTAATCAGGTTCACCAGGTACTCCAGATCTTCGATTATCCTAGTTTATGAAGATTTCCCTTTATGTGGTCATTAAACCCTAACTCTGTACCAAATTTCAGCTCTCTGAGTTTATAGGAAATACTAGTTCTATTTTGATGATCATAACTGAGTGATTGAGTGTCTAAAATGCGAAACTAAGCTTTCGCTAGCTTCGGAACTAATTGACCTACAGATTTGAAATTCCACGTTTTAAGTATGTGATTATAGCTTCTGCGTTCTGGTCTTATCCAGAGGTTTTCAAATAGGGGTCTGAAAATGCGGCGAAATGGTTCCTGTAAAGGATGGTACGGCATGTGGAGTAGCTTACGTGCGTTTGGAGTTTGTAGAAAAAGAGGAAGTTCATGACTGTCCTGAACCTAATGACGTCAATGCATACCCATATTATAAATTTTTTTATCACTGCCTTGGCTTTCAAAAGTCTTTGAAAAAGTCTTATCTCACCATATTTCAAACCATGAACAGGGTCAAAACTTATTATGTCCGTTGCAATCAGGCATTCGTGCAGAGTAAACCTATATTATAGGGCGCGGCGATGGTTAAGTACTTGAAGAATTCCAGAATTCAGTTTGGTCAAGCTACATATCTGTTTTAACGCTAATCTGTTTGCTTGACTAAGCATTTGACAGAGCCAATCACAGTAATTTGTATTTTGGTTTCAGTAGAAGGTCTTTCCGTCTTTAAAGGCCACTTGACACACCATTGTCATTGTTGTTGACATTTCCTCTGACTCAATTGCATTGTTTGTTGGCATTCTTCAGGGTTCAATTTTAGGTCCTATTTTTGTGTGTGTGTTTATTAATGGCCTCCAGCTAATTTCCAAAATGTATGTTGCATCACTATGCAGCTGATGTTCAGATATTTCTATCTCGACCATTCAACTTGTTGAATAACTTAACTTGCCGAAAGAATGAAGATCTTGAAGAAATTTATAAATGGACTCTGTGTGATGGCTTAACGTTTAACCCAGAAAAACCTCAAATCATTACCATTTCTAAACCTTAATTTGATACATCCAACCTTTGTTCGCATTTCGATTCCAAATTGAGTTTAAAAAACTTTTAACAAGCCTAGGTCTTAAAATTAATTGTTTCCTATCAGCTAACGATCATTTCAATACCTCTGTAGGTCGCATCTACGGTTGGGGTCTTCGAAATATGAATACCTATGTTTTCCAGCTACAATCAGCAAATAGTTGCCTATCATAGAGTATGATGCATTTAACTTCATAAATTGCTTTGACCATGTCAGTCATTACCATCAGTTAGTACCTACTTGGATGCATCTTTGAACAGAACTTGGATACGAGGTGTTGCATATTCTTGCATAAAGCGTCAAGCTCAAATTTGAGTTGAATTTTGCCCTCACGGATCGAGTAACCCGTCGCATTCGTCCAAATTTACACGATGTATAACACGGTTGCCGTTCTCCGAAAAAAATTTCTACCACAAAATTTGCCAAAATCTACCAATTCAAAGAAAAATCTACCAAAGTTCAATTTTATAGAAAACATCACATTTATTTTATATACCTAAAATATAATTTTCAATCATTAAATACTTATGTCGTTTTCCATTGGTCTTTTTTTGACGTTTCTTCTTCTATCTCCAAACTCCAATGGAACGGGTTATGATGTATGTGTCATTCTGCGGACGATTCTGTTTTCAAAACGGAAGAGTTCTGCTCTTCTCAGAAGCATTCCGTCTGTCAAAGTCGGTCCAATGGAATGGTTTCAGAAGACTTCTGGACTCTTCCGAATGCTTCTGGACGACCAATGGAAAACGACATTACTTATCCCTGATTTATTCGTTATATTCAACTTTTCGAAAATTTTATTATTTTTCTTGACAACCAGAATTTAATTTTTGACAGAAGATGCAAATGAGTGCATTCTGTCCATTGAATAAGAAGTACAGGAAGCGGTGCAAACTACACGTACAGTGTACGTGAGTGAAGCACCAAAACTTTCTGATGATGTCAAATTATGGGGCCTCTGCTGTCAAACTGGGCCTGTGCTTTCATTTTGTTGAGCTGTAATTGGTCAAATGTTGTTTTGTAGTTTCATCTGTCAATAAAATAAAAACTCGAGTTCCGGGGCGCATTTATTTTTGTTGGTGATCGTTAGGCGCTACACAATTTCTTGTGCTTTTTAACACTTGATCAAGTTGTTCATAGAATACGCTTTCGAATACGACCCGAAAAAGGACAATAAATTGATGAATTAAGGATGAAAAATGAAGAAAATGTAACGAAAAAAAAAAAAAAAAACAAAATAAAAATCGTGATTGTACACCTTGAACGTTAGAACACCATGTAGTCCAAAAAAAGAATTGAAATTGAAAAATAAAATTGATGCACAATCGATATAATCTTGATTCAGTCATATTTCGCTGGCGCCCCTCAGATTAACCATTCATCTGCAGACCAGCCCTGTTGTAATGCGTTTGTGTTTGTGAAACTCACACTACTTAGAAAAATGCTTCACTTCTTTTTCATAAGACCGCTTCCTGTTCTTCTTATTCAATGATTCTTTCTAACAAACTTAGCATAATGGGTTTACACACAACAGTAGATTCAATTGAAAATGTAAGACCACGTTTACATTTGATTGTTTAAAATAATCTAATTTGAAAAGTAAATTTAGGGCAGGTTTGTTAATATTTTCATAAACATTTGCATTCGAAAGGATTAAAATCTACCAAATTAAACGTGAATCTACCAACCTACCAGAGCAATTGAAATCTACCAAATTTGGTAGAATTCTACCAAAACGGCAATCGTGTGTATAATATCAAAAGAGCGTGCACAATATTCGATAATCAGGTTTCACGATCAAGTTGCTCCAAAAGCATAGTGTAAAGAACAACGGCTTGTGGAGAACGATACACCCCATTACTCTACGTATACCTACTCTATCTAACATCTGACGTCCATTTCGTCATTGCTGCTGTATGGTCTCGTCCTTGCAACATATTCCTTAGAATTCCTATTTCTAGATGAATCACAAGTATGTACGCTTGTTTGTTGAAGCCGTAATCACCAAATTTAGAACATTCATAATTTTAAATAATGAAATAATTGAATCCCGGAGGTCTCGGACGAAATTACACTAAATCTGTTTCCCTTTTTAATATTAAAAAAAAGAAACATTTTATCCCATTTTCTTTAATTTCTGGGAATTCTAGAATCTCAATTGCCAAAACTCTTTATAAAGTGCTTGATAAACATGTGCTCAGCTCATGTTTTGGATTTATTGTACAGAGTCCTTTCCGCTTTTATACCTAACTAAACTACCTACTTCGACTTTCGAAAAATTGTCATCCTTAGTCGTTCATGATTTAAGCTGCCCTTGCACAAACCAAAGACAATGAACGAATACAGAAAAAATGCCAGACATACCTAAATAATAAAATATGTAAGTACTTGTGTTTTGCCAAATTTCCCGGAAGTATTGATTTGTTTTATGGCCCTTCCATCATGAAAAACGACACCGCCAACGACCGCTGACTGCGCTGGCTATGCCCTTCATACAAAATGAACGATATGATTTGGACTAATCTAACGCCACATTTGAGAAACAGCCAGCTACTTTAGTAGCTTGTACAACGCTCTTTTCTGCATACACAGTACACACATACAAAAACAACAACAACAGAAAGAGGCACTTCTTTTGGGTGAATAAATTAAAAATGAAAATATGCATTTTATAAACTCTGACAAACTGTACAACGACAGTGAGGCGAATAATAAAAATGAAAATGAATAAAAGGCGGAGCTTATACCTACTCCGCGACCAGTTTATTCGTTTTGTAATCCGCTTAATTTTTTGTTGTTGCTGTTGTATGTCTGCGGCTGCTGCTTGAATCTTGAAGTTGAAGTACATAGTAATAATTGCATTCGTACGCGTACCCTGACTATATTTTCGCCTAATTGAATTGCAGCAGCAGCAACCGCGTCTTATAAATAAATATGTTGAGGAAGAGGTATGAGGATACACCCGTTTTTTGATTGCCTATGCTTTCGAGTTTGTGAGGTTGGCAGTATGTTATGCGTTGCAAAGCAAAAAATATGTAGGTAGGTACTCCGATTATTGTTGAAATTTTTAGACTGGAAAATCTCATCTCAAAAAATAAATCAATTTATATATTTTGTTTTTTTGTTAACAATCTGACCCGATTTCGAAGTTCTAAATTTTGAAAAAAAAAATTCTAGTTTTGGTATTCTATCGTAGCATCTTCCAACGTTCAGTGATGTGATGCATATTTGATCCGTGAAATCTGTTTCTTCTGGTGCTTTTAACTTTCATGAAGCAAATATGATTCAAAACAATCATTGAATGCACATTAGCTGTCGTTGCCATACTAACTACGTAGATTTACCTAAACATCTTCTCTTGCACTTGGATCAAGATAGAAAACGTTACATCAAGCACATGAATCATATTTGATGCAATCAATTTCAATTATTTGTAAAGAATTTAAAATTTTCATGAATCGTTAAAACAAAACCTTGATATGGGAAGAGTATCAAATTAGTTTGAATAAGACCTTGGAACAATTTTCATATTTTAAACATTTGTATCAAATAATATGATTCATAGCTGTAAAGGTAGACTGCTGGTGTTTTTGTTTCTCCTAAAAATAATGAACCTGGTATTCTTGTTTCTGAAGATCCAACATATTTTATCGCTTCTTCAAACTTCAAACGTCCAATGATGCACATTTAATTCTTAAAATCTATTCCTTATTTTACTTCGAACTTTCATGAAGCAAATATGATTCACAAAAATCATTAAGTAAACATATGTACCTCATACGTCGTCATACCTATTAACTATGTAGATACAAACATCTTCCCATGCATTTAGCTCAAGTTAGCAAACATTACGTCAAGCACATGAATCATATTTGATACAGTCAATTTGTTTTTCAGGATATTACAAAACCCATGAATCTTCCAAAACAAAACCTAGACATGGAAGAGCATGAAATCAATTTGAATAAAAACTTAGAACAATTTTCATATTTTACATTTTTGTATCAAATCCGGTTCTTTTTTGGTGAATATGGACTGTTTGACGATGAGTGCCGGCGAGCACATGTAGCTAAGCGAAGCGGCGCTGCAAAGAAGGATACGCACACGAGCAGCTCGTGAGTCGTGAGCTCTACAAGCAGAAAAGGAGAGAGAAGCATAAACTTCTCAGAAAGAAGCGATCTAGGAGATAGAGATAGATGTCACAACAGCAACGAGGTTCGAAAGTTTTACAAAAAAGTGAAACAAACCCCCAGTTTATACACCCCGAACCGAAGAAGCCTGTAGAGACCATCATGGGAACATCGTTGTGAAACCACATTCAGTGCTGAGGATATGGAAAGACCAGTCAAAACAATTCAATTTGGGTTCAGAAGGCCAACAATTCCACCCACCCGACATTGACGAAGTGAAGATAGCGATATCTAAACTTAAGTCGAACAAAGCCGCTGGAGCAGACGGGCTAGTCGCCGAACTGTACAAAGCAGCTGGAGATGATTTGGTTAGGAGCATGCACCAGCTCATCTGCAAAATTTGGTCGGAGGAAAGCATGCCCGACGAATGGAAGCTCAGCATCGTATACCTGATCCTCATGAAAAGAGATCCCCTAAACTGCACCAACTACAGAGGTATAAGTCTCCATAACATCGCCTATAAGATCTTGTCTGCCGTGTTGTGTGATCGTTTGAAGCCCTTCGTCAACAACCTGATATGTCCTTAATATCAGTGTGGCTTCAGACGCGGAAAGTCCATTATCGATCAAATATTCACCCTACAGAAGATCTTGAAGAAGACCCAGGAACTTCAAATCGATACCTACCACCTTTTCATCGATTTTAAGGCCACGTATGACAGCGTCTATAGAGACCAATTATATAGAGCAAAGTCTAGTTTTGGCATCCCAGAAAAACTCGTCCGTCTATTATGGTCGGACAAAACCTAACGAACGCATTTGATGTCAAAAAAGGTTTTAGACAAGTCGATGCATTGTCATGCGATTTCTTCAACATCATTATTGAAAAGATTGTGCAAAACTCCAACGTCAACTACACCAGAGGCACAATCTTTCAAAAGTCCGTCCAGCTACTAGGATACGCAGACGACATTGACATAATTGGAAGAACACAGCGTGATGTCAGTGGAGAGTTTGTGAGTCTTGAGACGGAGGCCAGGAAAACGAGGGCAAGACCAAGTTAATGTTGTCAACAAGAAAGGACAACCAACATGTCTTGGAGCAAACGTGAACAAAGACAGATCTAACTTCGAAATAGTTAATGACTTCGTCTACCCGCTACCTATAAACTCAGACAACAACACCAGCGCTTAAATCAAACGAAGAATAACACTTGCCAATCGCTGCTTCTTTGGACTAAGAAGACAATTGAGTAGTAAAAAAGTCCTCTCCCGAGCAACTAAAGTGACACTCTCAAAACCCTTATCATCCCGGTCCTAATGAGACATGGACCATGACAACATCCGATGAAAACGTTTTGGGCTGCTTTGAGAGAAAAATTCTTCGAGTGATTTTTGGTCCAGACTGCATAAATGGAAGGACGTCGTACAAGATTATGACCGCGACTCAGGTGGAGCACACAGCACCAAGTTGGCGTGCGAAACTGGAGACAGCTAGCTAGGGACCGAGCTGGCTGGAGACGTTTGTTGGATGAGGCTCTGGTCCGACCTGGATTGTAGCGCCACCATAAGTAGATTTATTAAAATTGTTGAATATAAATCAGTCCATTCGTTATAGAGAAACTTTAATTTTCTCGAGTTGATATTATACAAAAATTAACAAAAACTAAATTCACTAATTAATGGAAATAAGAGAAATGTATTTGTCATATTTATTTCGAGTTCGGAAATTGTTTAAATCGTTAATGGACTTTTTAGGCAGCAGCGTTCAACATTACGTCGTATCAATCCTCGGTAAAGAACCCACCGGAAATATAGGTTCTGTTTTTATCAACGTCAAGACTGCAACGCACAAATTATTCCAATTAAAATGATATCTCCTTAAAATTCATCGAAGGTTAAAACCTTCCTCCATGACTTGTCCTCGCCTCGTCCCTGCAACAATAATAATTAACTTTAACAAATCAATTTGATTTCGAGAACGACCGACAACCGACGTGCATGAAAATTAAAATAAAGCAATTTAATGCCCCCAGGTTGTGTATATAGAGTCATCAGCTAAGGTTAATTGCAAAGATAAGAAATAAATTTATTTCATTTGTTAATACATTATTCCGTGAACAGTACGTTTTTTTTTTATTATTTCAATATTGTTATTGTGCAATATGTCAGCTACCACAAGGTATTGTCGGCATTCGGTATTCGGCATTAATGCGCCAACACTCATAAATCAATAGGTAGTGTCATGAAATGTTTTTAAAGAAAAAATGTTTATAGCCAACAGATACAGAATTGAAACATGATGGTGTATGGAAGGTGGACAAAACAATAATCAACTTAAGTTTATTGCAATATTACAATCTTAATATATTCAAATAGAAAAAAAAAACTATCAGAAATTCGCTTTGTCAACATTAAAAACTAATTAAATGTGAATGCCGAATACTTTTGCGGGCCTCTTATCATGTTTGTTTCCTTGCAACGATTTTTACGATTTTTAATAGCACGTAAATGCATGGATAGTCATATGATGTTTTATAATTTTTTCCTCGTCGCTGTTTTAATTTTCTTTTTTTTTTCTTTTGGCATATAAAATTGTGATTTGAAATAAGCATCAAAATGTCGTAATTCAAAGAGGTGTTTGGCGACTATTAGTGAAAATAAAACCAGAAATAAATTAAGACGGTGAATTGACTGCACTTTATATAATAAAACGAAGTAATAAAATGTTTCTAATATTAAGGTGAAATGCCTGCCTAAGAATAAGTTATTTGGCACGAATATTTCATGTTTTTAATTAATGGTAATGGTGTTAACAGCAATTATAATCTTTTTGTTTTTAATATCAACTTTGTCAGCTAAATGATGTAAGTGTTGTATTTTCGTCGAAAATAACTCAAACGATGCATTTAACTTCGAAACCAGTTCTTAATGTTCTAATTCATCTTGTATTTAGAATATTTTCGAACGATGATGTTGAAAAACAAGACTCTTAAAAAAATAGATAGAATATTAAAAACCAAGCAGTGCCTTTTAAGTACCTGCAAGAACATGTACTGGCTTATTCGCTAAAGTCCCATTTAACTGAAGAGTTGCTTGAGCTGTCCATTTACAAGCAACCTCAACACTTGTTTCGTTGGTACGCAGATCGTGCCCGTACAGACAGTTCTTGAACAGATCGGTGTTTGCATTCAAACACACACCGACGTATTTCCTCTTGGATAGCTTGTCAGCCAATCTACATCATCAGATCCAGAGCTTTTTTTGGAGACTGTTTAGACAGCCAAATGTCAAAAATGAAAAATCACAAATATCCGTCAAAGAAAAGCTAGCGCGTGATCTCATATATTTGCTTTTTTCAGATCCTTAAAGTGTTTGAAACTTTTTACACTCGTTTTAATGTTTTCTTCTACGACTTCAACTGAATCGTAAAGACTGATCCAGTGATGATGAGAAGAATGTTGATACACTTACTACGCTGGACTGGAAGCAACATAATTATGAAAATTCATGTATACTCCGCATATCGAGATAGTCATGAGAACAGGGAGTGAACAGGGCCTTTGGATTTTCGATGTTTCCCTCCATGGTGACGAGGCAGCATTTTCGTAGCCTTTTCCTTTTTTTTTTCAAAGTTATTAAACTGAATTAGAAATTGATAAGGTATTTATTAGCCAAAGGGATTATCGATCCGGGGGTTTGGGGCCTGGGCTGGTAGGCCCCACGCGTGATCTGTCCCATTGAAAATCAAACCTCACTGTTAAGCGTTGCCAGATCTAAAGGAATAACCCATTTCGTGGGTATTTTAAGCCTCAAAAATAGCTAAAAGGGCAAAAGAGCATTTTCGTACCTCGGAGATAAACAAGGGATATTTTCACTCTCCAAACCAAGTGGATGATTAGTAAAACACCGAAGCCTGAAACGAATTTATTCAGATTCTCTGATGACTTTTCTGAAGTTCGCTGAGCCGCTAGTACGCTGAATTTTAAACCAAGTCCATTCTTCTTGGGTCTATACATTCGAACATAGACATGCAAATTCTTCAAAAAACAAGTAGGCCATTAAGGAAGAGTAGCCGCTTTTCATTCATTAAAGAAAACGGTCGGGTCTGCTATTAAACTGAAGTGTGTGCATTTATTAATCACTATCGGTCCAGCCGTTTAGGGGAAGAATAGGATATCATAATTATGCTTCTTTGCTTCGCAATATGAATATTAACATTTTACATGTTTTTCTTTTCGTAGGTGAAAAATTAGAAAAAAATGTGATTTTTGAAAAAAAAAAAACAAATTTCAAATGTTTTTTTTTTTCTGAAAATTATTTATGTTGTCTACTGCCTACTGCCTACTGCCTAGACATTGGCGAACTGATGAGATGACAGACGGGGCAAGCGATCAGCCCGTACTTCTGGGATCGGACCAAAGGGCCGCTTTCGAGTGTATCTTTCGCTAATTAATATTTCGTCTACCGTAAATTCGGTTAATTAACAATTTTTTGCCTTTCACTTGGAAGTTCAATAATTTTTGCCTTGATCATTTTTACGAGCCATGGAATTTTGTGGTATCTTTTTTGACTAGCCATCAATCAACTAAACATTTTTTATCGTTGCTGCAGTCGATTGCTTGCATTTTAGAGTCACAAGTACAACCATATACCCATAGTCATAAATTTGTCTCTAGTTTTTAGCAGTGGTGGAAATTCATTCCAATGATATCACAGCAAGAATCATAAAATCGATGATAAAATTAGAAAATGGAGAAGCTTATTCTTACATCGCATTTTGGATATAACCATATTTCGAGCCTTAAATTCCGAGATCACCATGAAGACAATTTTTCCGAAAATGGATTTTTTTTGGAAGTAGTAACACTGTTAGCAAAATATGATCCAGTGTTGAAATTTGATGGTGCATCAAAGAGAGTTCATTCTTTTTTAGCAAAAGTAATGCAAAATAAATTCATTTTATTTTATTTATTTTATAGGTATGTAGTTGGAAGCCATGTTCTTATTATTTCGATATATGAAATAAAACAATAGTAAAGTTTTATACTTAATGACTTTATTACAATCTTTAACAACTTATGTACACTTCAAAGTTCAGAAGAGAATGGAAATACAAATGAAGACAAACGACAAGCAAACAAGCAATGGCGCTAGAGAAGCTTAAAGATGCTCACAAAGTGTAGCGTTGCTTGGTTGCTAGGCTACTTGGAATTAAAAAAAAGAAATTAAGCAACAGCTACTCAGAAAAGTTATAGTGCAATCCATTAAAAGAGATCCACATTTAGGGTTTTAAGAGAAAAATCAAAGGAACCAGATTAAGGGAAATTGTATAGCACATTTTATTATAAAACAATATAGTAAGTAAGTAAGTATTCATTTTATTAGTCATATTATGATCTATACATATTGTTTGATAAATAATGAATTTTATAGCTATGGCTATGCCGTCAGCCAGATTGACAAAAATATACTTCAGTACTTTAAGTTAACTTTAAATCAATTTAAAAGAATTCAGTCATTAACAAGTTTCTATATTTATAAATTGAATTCAAAAAACAGTAAAGTGATTTCCAATTAGATTCATTTAAAATTTGTATAGTTTCTTGCATAGTTAAACTTTTCTTTCCTAAATATATCGTTCTTTGGTAATTGAAAATGGGACAAACACTCATGAAATGGAAACAGTCTTCTTTAGCTTTTATATTGCAGAGCGAACAGAATTGATCAAATTTACCGTTGTACGGACTACCATTTAAAGATAAGAGTTCGCATCTTGATTTGAAGATAAGTGATATCTCCTTATAGTTCAGTGAGTTTTGAAAGTAGTTGTTATTTAATAAATTGTAATTGAGCTGAGAATAAATTATTCTACTATTTGACTGTTGTGCTTCTGTCGCAAATGTTCCCCTCACATAATCTTCGTATTTTTGAATTAACTTATAGAAGTTTTCTTTAAGTTGAACTGGGTTGAGGTGATTGAACTGAAGAACTTCTCCACAAGAACTACCGACATTTTGCCACTTCATGAACCACCAGTTTTTGTTTCTTAGTTCATACAAAAGCATTTGTTTGGTCAAGAGTATATCAGGATGCAAAAGAACTTTTATAATATAGTCTGCCTGTAGTTTAAGGGTGCTGGTGAAGAGTTTTGGTAAGCCTGTTTCTAAATACAGCGCATAGTTTGGGGTTCTTTGTGGTAGGTTGAAAAGCTTTTTTACAAAATTTCTCTGAAGTTTTTCTACTTCATCATACTCATCTATTCCCCAAACTTGAGCAGCATACAAGAGTGATGTTTTGACTACACACTCGAATATTTTGTACTTTGCAGACATTAACACATTCTGGTTTGAAAAAATATTCTTCCAAGTCATGTTGATCAAACTTTGGGATGAATTTGCCTTTTCTGATAAATGATTTTTGAAGTCCAATTTTGGGTTTAGTATTATTCCTAAATATTTATACTCTCTAGTAGTTTCAATGTGACTTCCATTAAAAGACCAGCTATGTCTGTTTTGGCTATGTGACCGTGCAAAAACCATAGTTTTGGATTTTTCAACATTTATTGTAAGTCCCCATGTCTGGCAATACTTTGACAACCGGTTCATCATGAGTTGTAAGTTTTCTGGTGATTCTGATAGAATGACAAGATCGTCTGCGTAGAGAAGAACATTGACAATAGAGTTGGCGATTCGAATACCTCCGGGTAAATGTTGTTCAATATCATTGATAAATAATGCAAAAAGTAAAGCACTAAGAGGGCAACCTTGTTTAACACCAGAATTCGTATCAAACCATTGTGAAATACATGTTCCGTCCCAAACAGCAGCCATGGAACCAGAGTACATAGTTTTAATAACATTTAGGAATTTCGAAGAGACACCAAGATGCGATAGTTTGTAAATAAGTGCGTTTCTATTCACAAGATCAAAAGCCGCCTTGAAGTCAACAAAAAACGCGTAAGTCTTCTTGTTTCTGGCCTGGAAGGCTTTTACTATTGAAGTCAAGACGAAAATCTGGTCTACAGTTGAGTAGTTCTTCCTGAATCCTGCTTGGGATTCAGTTAAAATATTGTTCTCGTCCACCCATTTTTCTAGTCTATTTACTAGGATACCACAAAATATTTTGGCCATCACGTTCATGAAGGATATTCCTCGATAATTTTCAACACTGTTTGGATCACTTTTCTTATGAATAGGGAAGATTATAGATTTTTTGAACGATGAAGGAATAGTCCCAGTTGATAAAATGTTGTTATACATGTGTTTCAGGGCATTAATGAAAGTTGGAGTTGCATTTTTGAAATATTCATACGGAATACCATCTTCTCCCGGTGCTTTTCCGTTTTTGGCTTTTTCAAGAACGATTTTTATTTCAGCAAAGGTTATTTCGGGATCCAAGATTTCATCTATTACTAGTGGCTCTGCATATGCAAAAGATATGTTTGAATTGTTATGTAAAAGTTTCTTGAAGTGGACAGATAGATCATCTGCAGATACACTTGTGCCTATTACAAAACTGCATCCATTAATTTCCAATATATATTTTATTTAGTGAACATAATTATTGCAGATGTTATGACGATAGGACAAATACTTCGAAATTGTAAATGAAATAATGACAGTACCTGCTGCTGACGAAAATACAGACCTTTGTGTCTTTTTTATGTCTGGAAAAAACATAGAATATTATATGACAAGCGGCATTCAGCAAAACCAAAAAAAGGTGATAAGGATATTGAGTTATGTAGGGCCCAAAGATATGAAAATTCTGGTGCAGTGCATTAACGCCCATGGAATTAACGACCGCGGGTGTTAATTCCAATAACAAAAGGAATTTACCCCCGCGGGTGTTAATTCCTTTTTTGATTTGGAATTAACACCCGCGGGGGTTAACACCCGCGGGGGTTAATTCCTTCTTTTGGTGGGCTTTAATTCCAATTTTAATTGGAAATAAAACCCACACGTGAAGCAAATGGTGACGTGAAATAACGTCTGACGAAATAAAGCCTTATTTCAATTTCTTATGGAAATTAGACCCTTACAAAGGTTGCGGTCTTATGTCCATTGCAACCTAGAAATAATGCCCGTGGGGCCTTATTTTGTTTTTTCGGTTTTGATTAGAAACTTGGCGCAGGGAAACTCGTCTCGAAGTCAGAAGTCCCGAAAATGGTTTTCGGAACTTCTGAGCCACTCTGGAGACTCAAAAGTACCGAAATAGTTTTAGGGATTATTAACCCACTATGGCCAGTCAGTAGTGCCAATTAAATTTTACTTTTTATAGGACAAAAGTCCCAAATGAAAAAAAAGTGAAACAACGAACGTTCATGCTAAACAAATAAACAAAAAACTTTAATTCTTGTATGTATGTATTGTTTAAGTACACATTGAAATAAATAGGACCACGTTTCTTTATTAGCTGTCGACAAAATTGTCAGAGCTGTTTAGTTTCCTTTTATTTGGAAAAGTAGTGGTTTTACGTTTTTGCAAGCATTTCAATGATTCATTTTCAGCATCATTTCGACTGAGGTTGAAGCCGATACAAAAAATTCAAGATCGATTTGATCGCGAGCGTAGCGAGCGGATAAAATTTTGGCCAAAAGAGAATCAATTTGGGGTGTGAAAATAAAAAAATTCGCGCGAATTATTTTATTTTCACACCCCAAATTGTGTCCATCCATATTGTAAATGAAATAGCTTGGTTATTTTAGGTGACAGATAGATACAATAAGATGAAATTGGCTTCAAGTATAGTGTGCTTGTAGAATGCAATATCCTCACCGAACTTTGACATCCCAAGGATTTATTCGGTTTTTGAATTAAAAAAAAAAAAATTAATTCACAAACCGAATAAGTCTCGAATGACCAAAAGTATAATCGTACGAAGTTAGAAATGTAAAATTTGTAAACTTCATTTGTGATGTTTAATTTGTTTCTACTCACGTGGCCAAGGTGTCTAGGATGCCAGCGCAAGTGTTCACATCCGAGGTTGAAAAGATCTCTTCCAAATGAAAATAACACTCGCGGGTGTTAGTTCTTTTTTATGGTGGGCCTTATTGCCAATTCAAAAAGGATTTAACACCCGCGGGGTAAATTCCTTTTGTTTTTGGAATTAACACCCGCGGGCGTTAATTCCATGGGCGTTAATGCACTGCACCGAAAATTCTACCTCAATGTCAGGTTTCAGAGAAAACAAAAATCCAAAAGCCCTGTTCACACCCTGTTCTAATCGCTCCCTGAATCTTTGCGCAGTTTATACATTTTCATGTGCCCCATCCAGCGTTATTGTTTTGGCAAAATAGAAAATTGTTTTTTCTTATTTTTCTTCTCATAATGTCATAATCAAAACAAATTTAACAATTGCTGAAGGAGAACACTGGAACGAAATTTAAAACGGTTAATTGATACTCGTTCAAGACCTCATTACAATTCAGTTAGCGTCGTAACTCCTAAGAGATAACAGTGAGACGATGACAAGTTGTTTAGAAACTAACAAGACCAAGTAAAAGCAAATTTAGATACGCAATCAGGAGCGAGCTCAATTCTGCCGGCTATTTGTGATTTTTCATTTTTAACCTTCATTCAATTTTGGCTATTATTTTTTTAGGAACATTCTCCAAAACTGACTTTGGGTAAAGGAGTTACAAAACTTGATGAATTTTATAAAGAGCGCGTTATCCAAGAAGGCAAAAGATATCGCAGGCCCCGTGCCATCGACACGAGTGTGGACAGGTGAAGAAACTCTTCAATTCATAGTTGAATGGACCTTAGCTTTTTTCATCTGGCATACTATTTGTGTCTCATTTGCATCTTGGGAGTGGATTTTTTCCAAACTTAAAACTTAAGAAAATTCTTCGATCAACAATAAAGCAAGAGCGACTCGTTAATCTGCTATGCAGAATATCGTGGGTTCGAGTCCTACTCGTGCCCATAGTTTTTTATTTCATCTTTCACGGGCACTGCCTCTTGCGAAGAACTGACAAAACTTCCAAGAGTATAAATTTGTCAATTTGCCGTTCGGAATCGGCGTTAAATTATAGGTCCCCTCAATTCTTCACACGCACCCAGAGAATTGTTGATGAGAGTAAGCCGCTTAGGCCTTGATGGCTCTTCAAGAGCTGTCGCTCCACTCAATTTTTTTATTTAAGATAACCATGCAAAATCTAAACACCCACATCAGAGAAGTAGGTAACATCAAAACGCGACAAAAACTCTGATTGAACCTTGAATTCGCCTTGTCGTTACAGAAATACAAATTAAAATTAATCAACCAAGTAATATACAAATGAAACAGAAAAAACAACACATCACACCGTTCTGTATCGAATTGGTCTATTATTTCATTCTTGATGTACCCATTCGTTCCTGTGGTGTGTCACGTTGCATTTTCTGTTATTAAAGTGCATCACCGGGACATGAAAAACGCTACTTAACCCAACTAAAGCATATTTCCTTTTGTGCAAGCCATCAGGCGTTGCCAATCAATAAATTCCAAACAAATGGAACTCAATTGAATCACAACACGCATTTTCATGTTCTCTGTTATACCTAGACCTACGACAAAAATCGATCCTAAAGAAAACAAAGCTGACAACGATGTTCGTCCAGCCGATGCTCCAAATGCAATCACATTTATTCGAAATCAGAATCATAAGCCAGCTTGTTACAATAAATGTTCCAATAAATCGAAGCAATCACTCTCATAACAGATTTCGCGCATGTGTTTCTATTTCAAACGAGATTTCTCTTCCATTGCTCTTGTAATTGCAGTCGAACGACGAACACTCTGAGGACGATATGAGAGATTGTGAATCAATGGATGATGAACACACCAGCCGATTAAACTCCTCAATGGTCAACGGAATGACCATGGATTACGTGGGGGGACTAGGTGGCGGCGGCGGTGGTGGCGGTAGGAGTCCCGAACAGCACAACTCAGAAATTCCAATGAGGTAAGTATGGTTTGTGGGAAATGGTCAACAAAATTGAATAAAGTCCTACTTTGGGGTTTTCTTTTCACAGTCACCATCACACACAATTTGGGGCGAACCATCCGTTGGGGGCTTTGGGGAACTTTATGAGCATGGGTGGCCTACATGGCATCCCGAATCTTCAGCAACAGCACAACGATGTGTTGGAAAAGCTAAAAATGCAAGTCCGCGATATGAAAGTGGGCCTTATGGTGAGTTTTCTTTTTTTTCTATTTTTTTGGATGAAGTCAGACAAAATTTTAATAAACAGGATCAAGAATACCCGCCACACAATAACTTCGGATCAAATGTCATTCCAACGCCTATTAATACGGCATTCACAATTCCGCCAACTTCACACAGCACATTCAATCACTCCCCGCAAAATCTATCACAACATTCGCCACAGCCACAGCAACAGAATTTACTTCCATCAACGCATCAGCAGCAGCAGCAACAACAGCAGCATTCACAACAGTCGCTTTCACAATCAAGTTCCCAATCGATGGCGAATGGTTTCTCATTCACATCACCCTCAGCGCCAAGCACAAAAGACGGTAAGTATCAACCAATTTTTTTTTTTTTTGCCATCTTGAACCTTTCCTTCTTGCATGGGTCTTGAATTGTTTCCTTTTGAGTGTGGGTGAATTTAGTGTATTAAAATGTTTGATTGGCTAAGCTATGAATTACCCCAAAACTGTGCTACTTAAAGTTAAACCCATACATATTTTAATAACAAATTCTTGTCGTTTTGTTCTTCTTTTTCTAAACAAAGTCAATCCGGCGTCGAACTCATCAACATCCAGTGAAACATCAAACTCCTCGCAACAAAACAACGGCTGGAGTTTTGAGGAACAGTACAAACAAGTGCGACAGGTGAGTCTTGATTTATTACAATTTGAAGGTTTTTAGTTTTAAACACTAAAAAGTGACGAAAACTTAAAAATGATTGCATTTTTGAGCCAATAAAATGAAAACAAATATCAAGACCTTAAAAGACTTGTGTCTGAATTCAGAGAATCAAATTAACACATCTTCGAGAGTTTTCGTTTTGTTTATTCTTTTAAGGATATTAAAGGTTTTATATTCAACTCTGTATCCGAATTAAATATGGGGGGTATTAAGACAACTTTAAGGCATTTGTTAATACCTATTTATAGTAAACTATTCAGCATTGTTTTATGGTATTCAATTTTGCTTTAGTTGAAAAGCTTGAGTAACTGCTGTACACACGATGGTTTATCTCTTTTAAACTTAAATACCTTTCATCAAAAATATACAACTCTGCGCAACAAAACTGTCAACGAAATCCGAAAAGCAAAAGCTGCCTTGTATTCAAGTCTCAATAACACTTCTTTAAGTACAAAACAAATCTGGAAAAACTTAAAGAATATTGGCATAAGGAGCAGATCTAATGTCTCTTAAGAAGTCATAAATATCAACGCTCTTAACCAATCATTTGCTGCTTACAAAAATCCAAGAAATCATTCCTCAGGCTATTTACAACTAAACGAAAGAATATCTTCATCACATAATTCAAATATGTATTCTTTTCAATTTTCTTCAATTACAGCGGAGGACCTGGTTGAAGCGGTACTTTCTATCAAATCAAAAGCAATAGGTCTTGATAAAATTCATCCATCTTTCTTAAAAATTCTTTTACCAACCCTTCTGCCCTTTATTATACATATATTCAATACCATCCTAACAAGAAGTGTATATCGTGATCAATGGAAAATAGCGAAAATTGTACATGTTCCAAAAACCTCAAAAGAGAACGAATTTAGGCCAATCTCGATACTACCATTTCTATCAAAGGTTTTTGAAAAGGTCATTCAAAAACAGAAACAAGTTCCTTGATTTATCTTATCTACTGACATCGAAACAATCAAATTTCGTAAGAAAAATACTTGTATAACAGCTTTGCTAAGTGTTTCCGAAGATCTCAACATACATAAATCCGCTGGTCCGGATGGTATCCCCGCTATTATTCTGAAGAGGTGTTCTTCAACGCTGGCAAAACCCTTGCGTAAGCTTTTCCATCTATCCTATTCTTCTGGGCTCGTTCCGAGCAGTTGGAAAACAGCATTTGTCCAGCCAATCCCAAAAAAAGGCGAATCTTCTTCTCCCTCCAATTATCGCCCGATTGCTCTTACGTCCCTTCTTTCTAAGGTCATGGAAACGCTGATAAACTATCTGCTCAAGAAATATCTCGAAGACCGAAAGCTTCTTAATGACCGGCAGTACGGCTTTCGTAGCAACAGGTCCACTGGTGATCTGATGGTTTATCTCACCGAACAGTGGAACAAATCTTTACATCGTTTTGGAGAAAGTAAGATTGTTGCACTTGATATTTCAAAGGCATTTGATAAAGTCTGGCATCTTGCTCTTTTATCGAAAATGCGTGCTTTCGGTATCGATGAATCCCTTCTTCGTTGGATTAGAAACTTTCTTTCGAACCGTTCAATACAAGTTGTGTGCCCCAGGGCTCCGTTTTGTCTCCGACCCTCTTCCTCATTTTCATTAATGATCTCTTGTCTGTTACTTCTAATCCAATAAATTGTTTCGCTGACGATAGTACCCTTAGCTTTTCATATTCGTTTCCAGACTCACATCCTTCCTCTTCGGATGTGGAACTGCAACGGTAAAATATGATAAGCTCATTAAACTCTGACTTAAACAGCATTGTACAATGGGGAATACAAAATCGCGTAGAGTTTAATGCTTCGAAAACTCAATTCTGTCTTGTATCGTCGAAGCGAGATATACCCCCCTTGCCACTATCCATGAGTGGCACTTGCATCAATGAGACCGAACATCTCGAGATTCTCGGTATGTGCATCACTGACCACCTTTTGTGGAACGAGCACATATGCGATGTCGCCAAAAATGCCGCAAAATGTTTAGGTTTCTTAAAGCGATGCAAGAAATTTTTTTCCCCTTCTGATCTGGCTACTATCTACAAAACCTACATACGTCCTAAGCTTGAGTACAATTCTCACCTCTGGGCTGGTGCTCCAGTGACGTACTTAAGTTTTCTGGACAGTATCCAAAAAAGAGCATTCAAAATGATTGGTGACAATACCATCGTTGAGTCATTTACATCTCTAGAACATCGGCGTAATGTCTCATGTCTCACCCTGTTTTACCGATACTTCAACGGTATATGCTCTAGTGAAATAGCCAGTTGCATTCCTCCCCTTAAGACATTCAACCGTAATACCCGCGCCTCCAGGAATGCCCATCAGTTCACCCTTGAGCCCAATTTCGGACGTACTGTCAAGTACAGAGAATCGTTTTTTAGCCTTACTACGCGAATGTGGAACTCTCTTCCACACTCTGTCTTCCCCAGTCATTGTAATGTTCAAAAATTCAAAACCAATGTTCACCGACATCTCCTTTTACATCCTCTATCCTTTCCCTAATACTCGCACTGTGCTGTTGGCATATAAAGGGTAATGCAAAAATCCCTTGAGTGCGCGGTGATTATAAAAAAAAAAAAAAAATAAGGAAAGCTATTGACGAGGATAATGTTACATTTTTAATACTTCTCGACTTTTCAAAAGCTTCTCAATTTTTCTACACACACGGGCAAGCTCTTATTCTCGTATCTTACAAGTCGAATTCAAGCTGTAACACTTAACAACACGCTATCTGATTTTGTATCTGTCGTTAGTGGCGTCCCGCAAGGTTCAATTCTAGGACCTATGCTATTTTCAATATATATGTCAATGAACTTCTATCTTAAATCATTGTTCAATAAGTATGTATGCTGATGATGCACGACTCTACTTACTTAAGTTGCCCGTTGGGTCTTATTGAACACCATGTAGCCTGTATAAATGAAGACTTGTATACATTAGAACGCTGGTCACTCGAAGAAGGTCTAATCCTGAACCCAAATAAATCAAAGTGTCTTGTGATTTCAAAAACCAAAATTGATTTGTCTCACTTTCCCCCAATCTTGTTAAATGACTGTCCGATTTCTTTAGTTGATTGCGCTTAAAACTTAGGAGTTGTTTATAACCGCAGCCTAACCTGTACGAACCCCGTTAATAACACCATTGGTAAATCGTATGGTGTCCATCAAACGCTATGGTATAGTCAGTACTTTATTCCAAGACATGTTAGAGCTTTACTTGTGAAAACACTGGTTTTACCTTTTGATTACATACGGTTGTGAAATTTTTTGCTATTTAGTTGCTTACAATAGTGCCTTACGATATGTTTTGGTAGCAAAAATTAAAAAAAGTAGGTAATATTAGATATATATATATACCTATATAAAAGTTAATTGCTGTTCGTTAGTCTCGGTGAAACTCAAGAACGGCTGAAAATTCAGGCATTTTATCTCTAAGTAATTTTTTGCTGATTCGGGAGTTCCTCAGGGTAGCCATCTAGGACCTCTACTTTTTTATTTAGCTATAAACGATGCTCCATTATGTGTACATAATAGCAAAATTCTCATCTTCGCAGATGATATGAAGATTTACAAAAACATCTCTTCCAGTAATGATCATATTCTGCTACAGCTACAAGATGACATTAATAGATTTGCATTGTGGTGTGAGAAAAATAGTTTAAATCTAAATCCAATAAAATGTCAAACAATGACCTTTTCAAGAAAGCGTGCACCGTCTTCATATGACTACGCCCGCCATCTCACAGCACATTCTAACCCGTGTAACTTCCGTAAGAGATCTTGGAGTTTTTTTACTCCTAAGCTGTGCACATTAACAACATTGTGAACAAAGCCAATTCAACGTTTGGATTAATAAAGCGTTAGTCTAAAGAGTTCCGCGATCCAAATATCACTTACGCTCTATATATACATAACTGCTATGTTCGTCCTCACATAGAATACGCTTCCCAGGTTTGGTCACCTCACTACGATATTCATATTGAAAGGACAGAATCTGTTCAAAGAAATTTTACTCGTTTTGCCCTCAAAGGTATTTTATGGTGTGAATGTCCCCTCCATTTATTAACTCTCTAGATGGAAACATTGTCAAATAGACGAAACAACAACGACATGGTATGGTATTCTTCCAGAAAGTTATAATTGGTGTAACAGATGCACCGGAACTACTTGGCTCTATATCTTTCAACCATCGGGGTGGCGGTTATAATCTTCGGAGGAAGGATATGGTACGAGAACCTAAACATCGTACCAACTATGGATGAGCCCTTGACATGTATGAGTAGGCTTTCAAACTGCAACTCAGACTTATTCGATTTAAATCTAAGCAAAAATTAATTAAAAAATTTGCTCAAGACCAGAGTTCTACATTTTTATATGTTGTTTTTTTTTTTTGCAAATTCTCCTTAAGTCTTTGCAAACCATCAATTACCCACTGAACGTCTCAACAAAAAAATAAATAAATAAATAAATAGAGTGGCGCGATAACTCCTGAAAAGCCAAGGCTTACACTCATCAACAGTTCTCTGAGTGTGTAGGATGATTTGAGGGGACCTACAATTTAACGTCGATTCCGAACGGCAAAGCTGAGAAACACTTTATTTATACTCTTGGAAGTGTTGTTAGTTCTTCGCAAGAGGCAGTATCCGTGAATGATGAAATAAAAACTATGGGCACGAACAGGATTCGAACCCACGCGTTCTGTGTAACAGCCAAAGCACATAACCACTACGCTATGATAGAAAACTACAAAACATTGGATATTGTTGTGACCAAGAACCATGACCATGAACTAAACATTTCTGAACAAAAACAATAGCTTTGAAATTAAAATCACATCTGTCAAAGGTTTGAATTTTGTTTGAGAATTGAGAATTAAAGAAATATTCAGAATATTGAAGCAGTATCTAATTTCAACCCATACCTACTCATCCATACTTGCATTTATTATTTTCAAAACGCCTTTTCGGTAAATAAAATTGTTATTTTGAATTATTTAACATCGACCTTTACACTGAGATGGTAATAAACGATATTCACAGAAAATTAATTCACAAAGACAACCCTAGAAATCAGATTCACTCTTTTGAGGCAGAAAAGTTGGCGCACATTTATTTTAACGCAAAAAAGTAGGCCCAGTTCTAAGAACTTGTCGTTGTTTGATAACAGCCCTAATTCGTTTTGGAGGTGCTTCCACGAGATTATTGCAAAACTCAGAAGTTATTCCATCCACAAGCTTCTTGGATTTTTGTTCTCAAGTCATTAAGATCCTTAGCTGGATTTGTTTATTTTAGTTTATTGTTAATCGGAAATATTCTTACAGACTCGATTACAAAATATTTAATAAATAGGACAAGAAATATTTACAGTGTAAAAATACAAAAATTCATCTAAGTAAGACTTATATTGAAACGTAAAACTATGCAGAATACATTAAAATATACAGAAGTTTTTTCTTAAAGGTTACTCTAGAACAGTCTTCAAAAAAATCAATTAAGTTACAGACTGAGTTTGCCTCTTTGATGCATCTTGAAATCGGTGCGTTTGATCCAATGTTCTATGAAAACGTTCAAAAAATAAAACTGTAACTCTAAGACTTCTTAAAGGAACACGAAAACAAAGTTTACTCAGAAGAAATGAACAATCCATACGAGACTTAAGAACATCGCGAACAAACATAATAGCAAAATATTTTCGTCTTAGAACAAGAGTTTGAATCCCAAGTAATAAGTATGTACCTAGTATTGTAGCTGGGCATATCATTGTTTGAAAAGTTAATCTTAAAGAGAGCATATCTTGAAAATCTTCTTTGAACCCTTTCAATCCTAACCGACGCATTTGAATAGTAAGGATTCCAAATAATAGCGCAATACTCAACAACAGAACGAACTAAAGTAAAATATAGTGATTTTAGTGTGAAGATATCAGAAAATTCCCTAGAATTTCGTTTGATAAAGCCCAACATTGCATTGCTTTTATTTGATACATAATCAATATGAGCCTTAAAGGAAAGTTTTTCATGCAGGATGATACCGAGGTCTTTTTTTTGGGAAATTCTCTCTAAAGAGGCATCATTCAACTTGTAAGTATAGCTCATAAAATCTTGCTTCCTACAGCATGTTAATACTTGACATTTAGTTACATTCAGATGAAGACAATTTAATTTACACCATTGAGAGAGCCTCATTAAATCCTCTTGATGAAGTAAATAATCTTGTGAAGATTCGATTTTTCTGAAAAGCTTGAGGTCGTCGGCGTAAAGAAGGCATTTCGAATGAACAAAAATATCCGAGATGTCATTGATAAATAAGAGAAACAATAAAGGACCAATATGGCTACCTTGGGGTACGCCCGAAGGAACATAAATGGGGTCCGAAAGATTATTGTCTATCTTAACGATTTGAACTCTTTCAGTTAAATAAGATTTAATCCAGTTGAGAAGATTAGAGTGAAAACCCAGGCAGGACAACTTATGCAAAAGAATTTTATGATTAACTCTATCGAATGCTTTGGCAAAATCGGTAAAGATAATATCAGTTTGCAGATTCTTTTCAAAGTTCGAGATTATATAATCAACAAACAACAAACAGTGATAGATTAGTAGCGGTTGATCTGCCTGGGAAAAAACCATGTTGAAATTCCGATATGTGCTCACGAAAAAAAAAAAATTTTTTATCAGTTATGATTTTTTCAAAGACCTTGGGAATGGCAGAGATTTTACAAATGGGCCTATAATTTGAAATATCTTGCTTCGATCCAGATTTAAAAATAGGTGTTAAAAATGAATATTTCCATTCACTTAGGAATACACCTTTCGCCAGGGATAGATTAAAAATAATTCTTAATGGTTCAGCAAGAGAGACTGCTGCATTTTTAATAAAACCAGAGGAAAAACCATCAGGTCCAGCAGAATTCGAAGAATCAATTTGTTTTAAAGCAACCAACACCTCATGAGTACTGACTTCAATATTACCCAAACTTAGAATCTCGTTGACGTTAGGAATATTTTGAGCATGCACATCATGAGAATAAACTGATTCGAAATATTTGGCGAAAAGATTGCAAATCTCAGAAATATCGCTGGATGAAAAACCAGAATATGTCATACAAATAGGAAAACCTGTATTATTCCGTTTGGAATTGATAAATTTCCAAAAATGGCGCGAGTCCTTTTTTATCTTTGACTCAGTTGATGAAATATAATTATTATATAAAAACATGTTAAGAGAAACAAATTCCCGTTCCAAGGATAAATATCTGTGCAGTAGCGTTTCACTTTCCTTATTACTTTTGAAATTTGTATACGCTTTATTTTTCTGATTTTTTAACCTAGATAGTCTTTTGTTAAACCAAACAGGATTAGAGTTACACTTTACTATTTTCTTTGGAACAAATTTATATTAAAATATTTGTCAACGACAATAATATCGAGTATGCGATCAAGATCGTTATGGCAATTATTAATTTGAATCAAATCGAACTGGCTGAAAAAGTCTACTACCATTGCTTCGATATCAGATGTAATATTAAAAGGAACTAGATGTTTCTCTTCATGATCAAAAATCCAATTAACATCACCCAAATTAAAATCTCCAGCAAAAAATATGTGCTGAGCATATGAAAGATTTTCTAAAATTCGCTTACAATTACTAAGATGGTTGTCATATAATTCTATAGATCTTCTTGGAGGTATATAACTGCAGACAATAAAAAGTTCTTCTTTATTACACAATGAAACATTAATAATCAATTGATCAACATCATATATACATTGAAAAGGAGGGTTGTTAGATACAAGTTCAACATTTTTACAAAATAAAGTAGACCTAATAGCAATTAAAACTCCACCTCCACGTTCAAATCCAGTTATATTAACACATCTGTCTTTTCTAAATATGGTATGAGCAGAGTTACATATTTCAGAGTTTAAGAAATCTTCGTTTAACCGAGTTTCAACTAAAATCACAATATCATATATATAACTCAGAAGTAAGAGATAAAAATACTTGTCTGAGCTTAGTTCTAAGACCTCCAACATTCTGATAATAAATATTTAAATTAGATAAGCTTGACGATATACATATATCCTTGACATTAGCAGCACCGGGAGCATTATCATCTTCTAAGGCATACATATTGAAAGGAACTATGTTGTTGATTGTAGTATTGAGGCGGTCTTGTATAGTTTTTTGAAAAATCAACAAATTGCTTAACTCTGACTCCATAGGGCCAAACGGATGCATCGTTTAAGAGAACGTCAAAGAATTCATCAGGTACACATATTTTAAAGTTGACAAATTTGGCATCGTTTGAATGAAGCCCCTTCTTAATAAGTTTAAAGCATTTTAAAACATCAGCAGGGATGCCCGTTTAAGAAGCAACATGTTGAATGATGTCATCAGTCTTTGTATCCAAATGAAATCTTGATACATGTATCCATTTCTGATTATATACCACTTGTAACGTAGACTGGCAATCAGCACCGATCAGTACAGGTGGAATTTGACTATTTGGCTCAGAAATTAAATTTTTGGAGTCTTGAATTAATTTGGATGCAGCAAATTTGGCAGCTTCAAAATCAGAAACAGCCGAATGAGAAATTGAAAATGAATGAGATGCATGAACATTAGATTCAGAAGCAACATTGTTGCTATTATTATTTTCAGACGCATTCGTTATTTGCTCTCAATTCTTTTTTCATTTCTCCCCACAAAGTCTCTATGGGAGAAAGGTCGAGGCTGTTTGCAGGCCAGGGTAGAACGGGAATATATCGTGTTCTCGAAGGCAGCTCATGTTAATCCTAGCAGTGTCGACGAAACAAAGGTTTCCCACTCCTCGGTCCTCAAGCTGACATACACCCCCAGACCATTAGTGAATCGATAAATTTTGTTTTTCTACGAAAACAGTCGGAATGAAAAGCTTCAGATGGAGTTCTTAAGACTCTTGATCTTCAATCTCCCACACATAACTCGAATCGAGAAGTCGCTCCATTATGATACTTTTACAATCATTCCGTGTAAAATGTTTGAATTTCAAATCTATTTAACTACCTTAAATGAGTTATTCGATGGTAATGAACATGTTTTTTTAGAGAAAGTTTTTAAAGAGAATTCTCAAAAAAATTGACCGTAAAACTGTTTGATTTTTTGTTTTCTAATATCGTATTCAAATTTTACCTCCAAATTTACTGTTCGTCATAAATCACAAGAAAACCCATATCCAAATCTTGTTCTTTATTTTATTATATTCAATTGAACCACCGAAGATACCTACTATCTCCTGCCTCTTCCTAGGTCAAAACACACAAAAAAGTCATACCATCTCAGTTTCTTCGAATCCTATTTGCATTCTTCTATCACCAAGATTATCAGATTACCACGGTTGGTCAGTCCTCCTTTCTCTTTTCTGGAAGTAGGCGGCAGAATAAAACATCACATCTATGAAACGTAAATCAATCTGAGGTTATTGAGGATTGGCAAGGAGGACATCCTAAATCTAATCCGTTTAAGAATGAAATCTCAATTCAAATTGTACCCTTTTTAAGAAACGACACCAATGAACAATGAGAAATAGATAGCTTATAGCTACTCACCTCACCTGTGGTATTCATTTCGTCTTTTGTTTTTACTTCGTTAAGATTTTACGGATAAACGCCCTTAAAAACAGAAAATAGACAGAGAATTAATCCCCCAACCGGATTCGTGCATTACTTCTTAAGATTTCATTAAAACTTTATGGATTGAGTAGCTGCTAGGATTCCCATGAAATTCCTCACAATTTTAATACTCCTGCGCAAATTAAATGGAAGTGTAGACAGCAGACACATCATCATCATCACTTGAAAAATAAAACCATCTCAAAAGTGATAAAACCCAAAGGACGAAAACGGCTAAGTACACACAGTTTCGTTCTCCTTAGAGTTTACTTTAATGGTCAGACTGGCACAGGTGATAATTTCATTAGACCTCCCCAACAAACATCAGCAAATAATTTCTCTCGTGGGCCGATAATCACGTTGGACTGTTTTAATGCGTCATCGTCACTCTTGTTCTCGGCATAGTATAATTAGTTGCAATTAAAAACAGGATAGGACAAGAAACATGTTCGAGAGCAACAAGTGGCTGCTATGGGGAACGCAATAGAGACGACGACCACTCGACAAGAAAAAGAAAATAAGATTTCTTTAATAAATTAACACTTCGTCTTAATCTTCATTAACACCAACAATCATGAAGATTGCATTGAAGGCTTCGTGTTTAATGCCCCATCAGCCATCATTGGCTTCATCATAATACCACGTCGGGAACAGATGGTTTTGGGTGAAATATTCACAACGCGCTAGCTTCTCTCTAAATTGTAAAAATAAGATCCTTATAATTTTACTCTAAGCAAGGTGAAAACAAACTAGAAAGAGAAAGAGCAGAAAGTACTTAATAAAGGACGTTAAAAATTAGTCTCGCATCTAAATTTAGAAAATTGCCATTGAAATCGACACGACGACGCACGAAACATAAAGATCAATCGGCATATTAATCTATTGGAATAAGACACACATGTGCTTGGTTTTCTTTTTGAAAACAAAAACATTTCGATTTTCAAGGGACAGGGTACAGCAGTGGTCGGGGATTAGAGGACGTATTACTTGCCAGACTATTTTGATTCATTATCACATGTGGTAGTGGTATCCTTAATTTGTAACAGAGAATGGCGACATTAACAGCGTTCTTGCATTTACTTCGTTATTCGCTTCTTGCTCATCAATACTGCTTTCTTTTTTAATTCGAAGAATTTTTAAATTCCTAAGAATTGAAAATTATTATTGAATATTGAAAACACATATGAATTTTTGAATGATGTCTACAAGGTATGTGGCCTTCATTTTTATTGAAATAATTTAATTAGGAATGCGAATTGGGAAATTTAAAGTTGTTAAGCTTCTCAACTTTAAACTAAACATAAAAAAGTACGAAAATCTTCAATACACTTTTGACGAATGGTTTGTGTATTTTTTTTTTTTTTTAAAGGAAAACTCTCGTTTTAAACTCCTAAGTCTCCGGACGACCTTAAATGGAGTCTGCGGACAGTTCCACATACTTTTTTTTCCTTAAGTGTTGGGTATAGAGAAATTAATTTTCTGCATTGAGAATTATTTCCTGATGGTTTGGCATTTAATGAATTTAAAAAATATTGCCTAGTTATTGTTATTTTAGACGAAATATAAAAAAAAAATCAAAATCAGGACCAGTCTCCGGACGATCAAAACAGAGTCTCCGGACGATTTTGACCCTACTTCGCCATACTTGATTGCTGCTTGCCTAACCCCTAATTTCTTCGATCTAATGTCGTGTAAGGCTTACTTAAAGTTGTTTGCATTCATCCTCAAAATACAGCTTAAAATAATTGAAGACTAATCATATACTCTATCTACGCTACACAACTAAACCATTGCAATTTAATGTATTTGAAATACATTTGTTTGTTTGAAGGTAAACTAGTTCTTGTTTGGAAATTGGAATCCTTCAGCACTTAACTGATGCGTTTTTTTTGTGGTTTGGATTGGTTTCTTTTTCTTTTAATCCATCAGAGGAATGATAATGGAAAATGTTTATTCTGGATACAAATAAGTAGTTTTGACAAGGAAATTGAACGTTTCAAAAAGAATTTTAACATAGCAAAAATAATAATAGCAAAAATAATAAACCCTGGGAGCTGTCCGGAGACTTGATTTTCGCTATTTTTGGTACCAGTGTCCCCGACACATAAAAAATCGATTAAAAGAACCAAAACTCAATTTTTTTCTTTAGTTATTGGATGTTCGTTATATTTTCATTGAAAAGCAGAGGCTGATGCTTAAACGACTCCTAACTTTTCCATTATACATTCGATCGGGTGAATGTGAAAAATGTAACTGATTCTGTATTTTGTTGTTTATTGCAAATTCTGTGTTTAGTTATCTTTTTATTCCGTAGTTTAGTGGTTTCGTGCGTAAGCTGCTAAGAAGAACATTGTGGGCTCAAATCCTAACCGTGCCCATTAAAGTTTTTATTTCATCTTTCACAGGTTCTGCCTGCTGCGGAGAACTGACAACACTTCCAAGTGTAGAAAAACGTGCTTCTCAACTCATCCGTTCGGAATCGCGTTAAATTGTAGGTCACCTCAATTTTTCAAACCCACTCAGAGAATTGTTAATGAGAGTAAGCCACTTGGCCTTGGCTTTTCAAGAGCTGTCGCGCCATTCTATTTTTTTTTTTTATTCCCCATAAAGTGCAAAATCGTCCGGAAACTGGAGTATGTCCGGAGACTGGTGCCGTTACCCTAGGTACTCTCTTGATGAGACTTAGCCTTGGCTCTCGCTTGCTTTTTCTTGTCACATGCACAAACATTGGTGATTGAATTGGTCCTCATAACCTAAAAAAAAAAAAAAAAAAACAAATTGATTCGTTGCAAATCTGGATATATACCTAATTGATTTTATAGAATTCAACCAAAACGAACGGTATAGCCGGCAATACTAAATGTTTGTCAAACAATACAAGTACCTATGCCTCATACGATGTTTATTATTTCTTGGAAAGTGTGATCGTTTAAATAGTTAACAAATTGTGTTTATAACTGAGGATTTTGAACACAAAAGGGGAGCATATCAACACGAAAGCGTACAAGCAATTTTATATACATACCTATTTAATTTACAAATACCTACCTTCAGATTGTCGAGCTTGATGTTATGAGAAGAAAAAAGGAATAATTCTGCTTTATCGAGTATCAACCTTAAAACAAAACTTCGGGTTCGATCTACTATACATGACGTGTAGGGAAAAATGTTTCATATTAGAAAATAAAATGCAAAGGTACTTTTGCTAAAAGAAACAACTTTAACGATAACAAGGTCTAGGTGGTACAATTTACCAATGTGCGCAGCCACAAAGCTCATATGGTCGTCACTTGACCTAAAGCGCTCTTAAGACTTATAGGTGTCCTTACGGGACACTGTCTTATAGGCAGACACGCAATACGACTTGGTGTAGCCTCAAATGACTTCTGCAGGAGCTGTATGGACGAGGAAGAAGGGGAAACAATCCCTCACCTTCTCTGCTCATGCCCTGCTCTTTCACTAAGACGCAAACTTCATCTGGGAGAATACTTTTATGATAATCCCAGTGAACTAGCTAATAAGGATATCAAATATCTTTTTCGCTTTATAAAAAGCTCAAAATGGTTCGACTAGTAAGAAGTAATTCTCTAGATTCATGTAGTATCACAATGGGCCTTTTCTTTTGGCCTAAGTGTGCGAATTCTGTATCCGCAGCCACTTTAACTTAACCTAACCTAACTTATCAGATTTCATGACAGCGAATGAGCAAACCTTAGCTGGAATTAAGTCATTAAGGATTTGGCCAAGTTTTCTAAAACCACCGAATCAACTTTAAGCCATTCTCTTTGTAGAGCTTCGTTAAAATCTCCTACAGACTCTTAGGTCTTTCCTTCTCTATAAATTCTCCTGGCTTCGATTCCCCAAACCTTCAATATATTAAGATCGGCAGAACATGCAGGCCATAGTATTAAAGTCACCGAATTAAGCTCCAACCAATGAGTTGTTTCCCGATTTGTATGAATTCCGTTCAGCTGGAAAATCGAGGATAACTTACAGTGTTTTGCCAAAAAAGGGTATCAACTGCTGCGCAGCACTTGAAAGTAATCCCGACTGCTCATTTTTAACGCCGCCGGCCGTAAATCGCGTTTCCATCATCACGGAACCGCCACCAAAATTAGTAAATTACTCCAGTATCCATGTATTCTACTAGGATCATCTAGGTTCTACTTCTTCTCATCAGAAAAAGAATAAGGTACATTAAATCAAATTTGAGAGCATATTAGGTTGAAACACTTTTAAAAAAACGAAAATACAATCATTTTCATCAAAAGTGTGCGGTAACTGGGGATGTTCGGTAGCAGGTGCAACTACCATACCTGTTTTTTCTAATTGTTCGCATTTTTTGAAAATAAACAAATTAAAGTTTCTAAGGAATCGCAAGGTGTGTCAATGACAAATTTAATGAGCACCACGTTATCACATCTTTTTTGTTACCTTCCCATGATACGATGTGAAAATTAAAAATATTTAAAATAAAATTTCCTTAAATATTCTTTCTTTTCTATAAATAATACTTAACCAGACCAACAAAATGTAAAAGATTTAACATTTGCTAACAGTTTAAGAGTTATAATTTTTATTTCATTCCTAAATGTTTGCTCAGTCCCAATTCTTGTTTAATGCTGAAATAAACAAACAAGACGCGGTTCTTGTTGACAAAAAAACTAATATGTATTTTGTATTCAATTTTTCATATGGGACCAGAATTTAATTCCATGAAAATGTTTTCAAAATCATTAAATAAGAAAAATCATTGCAACGAATTTATTGGAACTATTTTAAGGTAAAGTCCTGTTTTAAACCGTCAACAGTCATATTTAAAGCGTCAATCGAATTTCTGCTAAATTATCATAATTTTTTCTTTTCATCGAAAAGGACCAAATATTCTTATTTATTACATTAAACGACATCTGTTTATATACGAGTGTATATGAATGTGTAAGCAAATTATTTCCTGTGTGGCACAAAACTCCATTTCAAGTACTTGCTTGCCCTTCTTCACAAGAGCAATAGCAATGTCCAATAAAAACGATGTCCTTTATCCTTGCACAAAAACAAAACAACCCTGTATCTATCTGAAAAAAAATCTCTGAAATCAACAACATCCTTCCATATAAATTTGCCTCAATTTTGAAATTTCTCAAGTGTGGGAAAGAGATAGATATGAGAATTATTGATGTCACTGCGACCAGAGCGGCGTATTATAAAAAAATTTCACATTTATTATCCCTCGATGAATTAAGAGGCACAAAACGAACTCCCGGAAAGGCCGGTCCCCGTTGTTCCTGAATCCTGACCTGGCCATGCAATCGTCTTTTTCCATATTATATCGTTGTCGTTGCCGTTGTCATTGTCGTCGTTATATTGCCGTTCATATAGTCGCCTATAGCCTTCCTGGAAGGGATCAAATTACATGCTGTTGCTGCCGTAAATAATCTGTATCTGTTTTATAAGCCCTATTTAGAATACGCATTCGAGAAGGGACAATTACACTATATGGGATTATGATTGTCCTTGTATGTAAAATCGAACCAACCAAACACGTTGCTTATTTTATAATATGCGGCCGGCTTTATTTTTAATCCCTGTAGCTGCGCACAAATACAAATGCACAAACAACAAATACAAAAACAATAAATCTAGGGGTTGTGTTCTGTAATTTTTCTCTATATCTCGATTATGCATTGATTGGTTTTTCAATTTTCTATTTTTAGTTTATTAACGGTTCTTGATATCGAAAGATCGTTTCGCATATCGATATCGCTGGCGGTGAATTGAGTGCGTTTGATCGAAAATTTAATAAATAATCAAACAATATAATCTTTAATTAAGATTTTAATTCAGTGAACAAAAAAAAAAAAAATGTTGCTTACGGAGGATCAAGTTCATGAGGTAACACTTTATACCTTTGCCAACCCATACCACAATACTGGATTTAAATTTAGATTAATTGCGTTGCGTGTTGGTTGCGTTGCATGCAACGATACAAAAGTGTTTTTTGTTTCGATTCCAAAGGATTTGCTTCTTCTGTTTGTTTGGTGTGTTTCATTTGATTATCGTGTTTGTGCCACAAATTATAGACCTTTTTAATGGATCATCATCATCAAGTGGAATACGTTTGCAGCTACTGGAATTTTGCAATGCAATTATGGTTAATTTTTGATTCAAACTTAAATGCCGTTTGAAGCATGCTTCGCAAATTGTAGGGAATTTGTTGAATAAAAAAAGCGTTTGATATTTGATTAAATGTTTTAAATCTGAGAATCAAACTTGGGCATATGCTTTTTTTATAAAAATTTAATGTGAAGGATTTATCCTTTTTGTTTGTTTAAATTGCGTATAAGGTCTTTTATTAAACTCAATTCTGGAATTCGTAGTTTCATTCAACTTTAACGCCAACGTTTACTGGAATCCGTGAACATGTGAAAATCACAGTTAACGTGAAATTGCTTACGTTTATTTTTTTGGTTCTTTTCAACATTCAATTCCACCTTAAACAATTAAAATGAACAAGGAAGTAGTTAATTGAAGTGTCCATAACAATATACCATTTCTCATAAATAAACATCACAAAAAACATTTGTTTGTATTGTTTAAAGCAGTGGACGTAGATTTAAAACTGTAATTGGATTATTGTACTTCACTGGACTATTCACATGAGATCGACCAACAAAGGACGAATGAAAAAAAGTAATTTTAGATTTATTCGCCGCGAAAACAGTTCTTGTTGATATGAACTGCAAATCCTGAAACGCGTTCCACACAATCCACACTCATAAAGAATACAATACAAATTTCGCGCGTATTTAACCTCAAAAATCATTCTTTTGGTTGTTATCTTGTGAAAAAAATGTCAAAACCGACGAATATTCGTTAATTCTTTGGTTGTTGGGCGTTCCCATGTTGTGAGTTGTCCTTAAAATAGAAATCCAACTTTTAAATCCTTTTCCGTGCTTTCCCAACTAAGCTGTAGATTGGAAGCACCAGCGATTTCACAAGCGTTTTTCTTAGCGCGCAATATGTTTTTCCTAATGCTATATTTACACGTCTTTTATTATTCCATGTTAAAGTCCTGTTGAAAAATTTCTAACTTTCTTGACATATTTCATTGATGAATTACTTATTTAAATGCCTGGAAATAATTATTATTTTTATTATATCAAGTGCTTTCTCAGAAGTCAAAATTCATTTTGTTTTGCTTCGATTAAAGCCAGAAATATAATGAATTCGTTTTCGTGTAATCAAGTAGCTGCCATCAGGTAGAAGTTCTTAGAGCGCATTTCAATAGTGTCGAAATTATCACGCATTTTCTCCAGTTGATCGGACAATGATCTATACAAATTCGCGCATGTCAGTAGTGTTACGTCTTCGCTTTGTAAAACCTTACTGACTTTTTGAAATATTTGTAAAATATCGTTCCAAATCACAAGCATTAAGGCAAATTCTAGTTTATTCATTTTGTTTAGTAGTTCACCAGCTTCCGTCCTAGCATCTCCTTTTAATGTATTATCTTCATAAATGTCTTTTAAAGTATCTAATAATTTATTATATGATTTAATGATGGCAAAAGTAGCTGCAGCATGAGCTTCCCACCGAGTATCTGAGAGTGATTTTATCACATTATCATTTTGAAGAGCAGATTTTAACGTTTGCCATCTACTAGTTGATGCAGAAAAAAAATTGTAAAGCGATTGTACGACAGAAAAAAAGTCAACTGCGATAGGACAGCAATCCACAGCACAGCGACCAACAAGATTTAACGAGTGTGATGCACAAGGTACATAGACTGCATATGGATTTGTCAGAAGAATTTGCTGTTGCATCCCTTTATACTGACCGGACATATTTGGAGCATTGTCGTATGTTTGCCCTCTGCATTTCAAAATTGATATGTTATATGTTCACTCAGATACTTTAATGCTTGATTAGCAATACTCCAGTATGAGAATGCATCTCCAAAAACGTTAAGAAGCGTTCAATAGGCTGGCCATATTACAATACTCAATTGATCCACATGAGACAAATCTGGCGTAGAATCTACAGACAAGCTAAAATACCCAGAATTATTTGTATTTGTTTAATGATTTCCTCGCGGACTCTTTGGGCCATTATTTCAATCAATTCTTCATATATAGTTTTAGATAGATATGAAGTTGCTCCTGAACCAGGATGTCCGAATTTTGAAATATGAGTGGACAAGTATATCTATTTAGATATACTCTGTCTATGGGTATGGGCCCTTAAACGGATGAAACAGTTGCAACTAGCCAGTGGTTTCAAATGAACAAACAGCTACTATGAAATTACAGTTTTCAAAAATCTACCCTTTATTAGTGTATACATGGTATGAGCATAGCCGCATACAATATATACGTGTTGTACTTGTAAAGTAAGACAACCAAAAGAGAAACTACGAAAACTGCAAGCAAGTAATGAAAAGTAAAAGCAGATTATGTTATTTAAGAAAACAAATACATGTGGTGCTATATGTATATTGTTTGCTTGAAAATGAAATGTATTTATTTGTAGGTACATATATGAAAACAATTGAGCGTTGCCGTTTGCCGAATTTGAAGATTTTTGCAAATCTATTATCCATTTTGCTCGTATGAGCAATAAAGATTCAGTTGCTTCTACTTACTTTTGTGGCCCCTTTTTTCGTGATGCCCTAGGCCTGGGCCTAGTTGGCCTAAGGGTAAATCCTGGGCTGCTTGTTACCCATATGAGATGAATGTTAAAATATAAAATAATTCTGTCACCTCATTCAGAGATGATCGACAGTCAGTGAATGTAATAGAGCTTGTGGAGACAGACGCGAGAGATTTGAAATCGGCTTGGCTGTCCGAGGAAATATGTTACTATATCTTTGCAAGATATATCGTTTTCTTTGAGCCAGGATAATGCCTCTTTTATCGCCATTACTTCTGCATGGAAAACACTACATTGATTGGGAAGTCTAGGATAGACTTAGATTCAGTTGTTTTGAGTTGATACCAACTTCAACGGCATTCCATCAGTATAGAAGTTTAACGAGCTTTTCTGCACAGGTCCACCTTGAAGTTGTTATACCTAATACTTCTTTTGGGGTTGTATAGTCAAATCGACTCTGATACTGAAAGTTATATTTGATCTGTCGGAAAGGTTGAATGTTTCAAGGCCCCCTAAATCCCCGCTCTACGAATTAAAAAAAACGCTAAACCGATTTCGCTGAATACTTATTCAGTTCTCAATCACGTCGAATGAGACCAGTCACATGTCAATATCATGAGTGGTTTGCGAGATAATCGATACCAAACAATCCGAACGTCAAACACATACACAAACATCATGCTAAAAAGGGTTGAATAGAATTATTCAGGTGACCTTGAAACATGGAGATATGCTTAAACTGGGGATTCACAAAATCAGCCATTGCCATTGACAAATTAAATCTGCTAACAAAATAGTATTTGGAAATAAATTGTTCTGGAGAGTATATTTTTTCTTAGAGTTGATTTTTCAATCGTCAGATAAACAAGCAGATAGTGTTTATTCGACAGAAAATATTGTATAGTACATATAGACTTTTTCTGACGAATAACGCTCTTATTTATTGGTCCGATGAATACTCAGATAAGTTTATTTGCCAGTTTGTTATTTGTAGATTTTTTCGATGAATGAAAAATTGGCTATTAGGCAAATAAATCAATTTGAAAATCAATGAATGGATGAATCAATGAAGACTTTTTTCAAATAATGATTGGGCCATTTGGTCTATTGATTTCAGTTTTGTTACTCAACCGTTTTGAAGAAATTTGCAACAAGCGTGTTCATTTGATTTTTTGAGTGTTGAGTGTGTTTCCACTGCGTTGTATGTAAAGGTGAAATAAAGGGAATACGCATATTTCTAAAGCAAACACGGTGTTCTTAGTCTAGTTTCTTGTTTATAGGTTTTGTTTTTAATTTTAAATCAATACATGAACAAAAACAATAAATCATAATTTTCAAGAAAAAAATAAATCTTAAATAGTAATCGAGCTAGCTGACCCGAAAATCGTTGTTCTATAAATGTATTGTAATTTCGGGTATTCGTTATAGCTTCGCTGACAATGGCGAATAAATTGAAAACAGCTCTGACGATTAGAGAAATTGTAACAATCATACAATAGCTATCAACATTTGCAGACAAAAGTTAAAAAGCATGTGGTGGTCCATGTGGTGGACCCAACGCCTTCCAGATTTATGCCAATAAGATATCGACGACAAGAAATTCCAAATCAGACTGAAAACTATATTTATTTCAAAGTCATTACAAAGTAAATTATATAACTAACTAATACATGTAAATTATATTATACAGTTTTCACAGAGAAAATATTGATGTATATGTTTTCCGTTATCGTTGGTCGATACAGGGTGTTCCATAAGCAGAAAACACTGACTTGACAATTGAACTTAATTTGCTGGAATTTTCGCTCCGGCTGATTTTGCTTTGAGAGTTAAATGTTACGGCAACTCATTGAGTGTGACGTCAATAAAAAGGACGACGTCTGTTGGGTCAGCTAGTTTTCGTTTATAAGAACATTTCTAATATCTTTATTCCAAATTTTTGTTTATCTTTAAAAAATATTTTTCTGTTGTTGTAACACCTCCCGCTCCCACTCCTTAAAAAGGACCTTAATGTTAATTAGTTAATCTCGTAATTATATCCTTTTTCAATAATTGTAAATAAATTTTAAATTCATACCATTAAAAATGGCAAATCATAAAATGAGAGCAAAAAAAGAAATATTTTTGAATTTAAATTAAAATTAAAAATTTAACTCCGAATCCACATGATGGCCCCTCGAACTGGCAATATAATAAAGTGCTATCGCTATCGGCCCAAACGCTAAAAGACTAGCTTAGCCAAATCCATCACATAAATTCAACCCGTACATAAAGCTGTGATGGGCGGATTGACGCCCTCATAATTCGCAATGAAAATTACAATACACTCGTATATTTATTATAGCCAAAGCAA
This sequence comes from Sphaerophoria taeniata, assembly GCA_943590905.1. NCBI lineage: Eukaryota > Metazoa > Arthropoda > Insecta > Diptera > Syrphidae > Sphaerophoria > Sphaerophoria taeniata. The sequence continues at coordinate 50,636,968 of OX016540.1, forward strand.
TGAAGGAAAAGATGTTTAAGAAAAACATGAGCCAAACGGACAACGAAGCAAACGCCATAAAAGGGCCATTTTAAAACCAACTTATAGGGTCTGTGATGGTGTTTCATTGCCCCTCCGGGGCTCCGTTGCTCCGGAGCACTCGCGCTCAAACAAAAATTTATCAACTACAGCTACACGTATGGCACGTACACACAACTGGCATCATATAAATCTACCATTTTGTGATTGGATTTTTGTGTTTTTTAATAAGTTTTTGTTTTTAATTTAAATTTATGAAGGATTCCTTGTTGGGTTGGCGACGCGACGACACGGCCGGCGATGGCGGGTGGCAGGTGGTTGAACACATATACATTTTTTTTTTTTTAACAGTAAGATACCTTTATTGCAAACGACTAGTCGGTCGGTCGGTTGCGTCGTCGTCGGCGTTCGGGGTGAACGTGGAATTTGCAAAGACGAGTGCCGGCTGTTTTATGGTTCCATCAATTCAGGTGGATATGGCCATAAATCCCTGGGAGGAGCGAACTCTGTATAGAGAAACGAGCTTGTTCCACTCACACATCGAACCGATGCCGAATGCCGATGCGATCGCCATCAGGAGAGAGCCATTAATGAGTGGCACAGTGAATGGCTTGTAATGTAATCAGGATTAAAGCTAAAGGCGTCCAGAAGATATTATATGGCTTATGGGTCTTTGGCAGTTTATTTGGAGTTGCGTGATGGGCGTGGTAAATTGGAATCAATCAAATAACCCCAGAGAGAAACATATGGTTTTCTAGGTTATAGACTCTTGGCCGTTTAATGCATTTCGAAAAGTTTGAATAATCGCGATACTACATCAATCTGTTAAAATCGTGCACAAAATTTGATGGAGCGGCGGCAGTGGGATATAAATTCGTTTGCTCTCCAAAAAGTGATTAAGAAAGATACAAAAATTCTTTCAAATGCAATTTTTTTACTGTTCCTTGCCGCTGTGCCGCCACCGCCGCCGAACGTGTCGTGTGTGTATCTGAGATTGAGATCTGTAATCTGTTGTCTTGGATTGAGCAACGTTCGTTTTTGTTTAATTCTATGAACAGGAAAGTCAAAATATTTCACTCCCCTCTCATTCTGTTTTTTTTTTTTTTTTCGGATCGGCACAATGAAAATGATCAATGAGACTATCTTCATCTTCCCTACAAAAATAGACACACAGTTTTCAGGAACAAAAAAAAAAAAACTGTTTTTGTTTGCTTAGAATACCTACCCATCACTTGCCCCCAGGGGCCTATCATCGAAAACAGTGACAAGGGATTTGAGAGCTCATTGAACAGTCGGCACATGCCCCTAAAAACTCTGTATTGTAACACTTGAGGTGTTAGGGGATTTGCCAGGCGATTATATTAGCACAAAAGAGGGTTATCGACAGATCAAATCTGCCACAACGATATGGCAAGCCAACTCAAAATAGTACACTGAGAAAAAAATCAAATAGATTCATGGTTAAATCAAACAAAAACAACCCCATTTTGGCACTAAAGCGATTTGAAGTTAATTTAAAAGGAAATGTGTTTAATTATTGTTTAAAAAAATTGAACAGAATCATGTTTGATTTAAATTTTATTTGTTTTAAATTGAATTTGTTTCTATTTGCTTTGATTAACTACGTTCAATGTTGACTTAAATAGAACTATGATTATAATATTTTAAATATTTGTGGGTTTGATTCAAAAACGTTTCTATTTTTTTCAATAACCTTTAAACCATTTCAAATAGAAACAAAGTTGTTTTAAACATAATTATTTTTATTTATATTAAACTTATACTATTCAAATTAATAAAGCTGGAACTTGGAACATTGTTGAGTTGGAGAAAAAAAATCTTCCTGCCACATCTGTTATGGAAAATTTTCTTTGTGCGGCCTTGTAGGTGTTGCTAAGCGGATGTTGAGTACTTCAGGAACCTATAATCGGAAATATCTAAAAAACGTTAAGAAGAATTTGGTTGAATGCATATTTTATTATTTTTTACTATACTTACATCTGCAAAGCTCATGTTTTAACTTTGAGGAAAATTGTAGTTTTTAATCCAGTTTAATCATAAAGGCTGAACTGAGAGAATTCTGTTTTATATTATGTTAAAAGGAATAAACAAACGAAATGGTTACCTTTTCAATTTTGTAAATCGGCAGCTTTTCTTGAAGTTCTTTGTATCCTCCGGGGTAAGAAATCAGTCTGTCTTGCGTGATCTCGTTCTCTAGAATGTATTACACATGGCTTGAAAAAAGAAAATCTTACTGTCTAAAAAATACTTACGATTAATAACGAAGAACAAGTCGAGTAAATTCCATTGTTTTATTTGTTGTTTTTGTTCACTTTTTTTTGTTACACCCGATTCATACCTATTTTTTATATTTTCCACGCACTACTGACTATCTCTCACGAAAAATATCTTGAAAAGATGAGGACAACAAAACCATCGACGACGCCAGTAATTTACAGTTATGCGGTTATAATTACTTAAATTTTACTTCGATTTTACTTCGTTTAGGTTCATTTTAAGTTGCTATGAGTTTGAATTAAAAATCATTTGTCCATTTTTTTTTATTTTGGCAAAAAATCTGAAATTGTTCGGGATCGTTTCAAATCGATGTGTGTTTGAACTTAATACGGGCTGTTTGATATTATTGTTTTGCAGATATTTTAAATACGTTCTTATTTGAAACAAACTCATTTATGTTAATTTCATGTTCAAGAAGTAAGGCAAACATAAATCCTTTTGATTTAAATAAACTATGCTTAAAAAAATCGTTTTTCTTGTATTTAAATAGATAAGAGGTTGGATTAAACCGAGTTCTATTTGCCATTCCTAAATAGATTTCAAATATGACTCTTTTTGAAAAAACTCATAGTACAGTTTTCTCAGTGTAGAAGATAAGGTCGGTCCAGTGTTCTTTTCAAAATGTTGAGGTCAGATCGGTGTTGACACAAAATGTGTGCTTGTCGTTCGGAGGGTTGTTTATGGTTTGTTATATTCCAATTAGCAAACATGTCATTATTATCCGGTTATCTTTGTGAAATTATTTTCTATTTCATTTTTTTTTCTTTTTTGTTGTTTGTTTTTCTCTTGAACAATAGTATAACAATGTAATTTTGTTTTCTTATATTTTTTGTCTAGCTCTATGAAATCAATGATGACCCGAAGCGCAAAGAGTTCCTTGATGACTTGTTTTCTTTCATGCAGAAGCGAGGTAAGTTTTTATTCTCTGTTATTATTTTTGTCTAATTTTGATGTAAATTGTGTGGTTTTGGGTATGGGAATTGTTGGTTTAAATTTTCACAAGAAAAATAAGAAACTTGTGATATTGCTGTGATATACAGAAATTTGGATAGAATTCTGGTCAATCTAGAATCGTGGGATAGACCAGTGTTCTATCAAGTGAAAACGGAGTTGGTAGGTACATGTGAAAAGAACCAATTTTGTCCTTAAATTGAAAAAAAAAACTCTTTCCAAAGCCGACTTGATATGAGAAGAACATTAAAAAAAAATATCAACCAAGACCAAAGGTAAAACCTATACGCCAAAATGGTCTCGATGTATCAGAAAGCTGATCTTAAGGATCTCGTTTGCAGAAAAAACCTGTCTGTAAAATATGTTTCGACATAAAACCCAAAACAAAAGTTAAGTTTCCTTTTTCTTTGTTATCTTATTTTAAGTAGAAAAAGCAGAAGATACCTCACACGCCTTTGCCCAAGGTGATCATAAGTTATCGAACTTGATAAGAAAAATGCTTATATTAAACAAAATAAAAAGCTTATTCCATGAGGCGTTCAAAATATGCAATCCTTGGATTTCTGTAACGGTGACCGAAATTCATAGTAAAATTATTGTTGGAAGATCAATATAACACTGATACACAAGTAAAAAATAAGTCCGGCAGAAACGAAGCCCCAATTTCGAGACGAAACTTTCACTTAGTACTTTGCAAGCTTTCAAAATAATAATTTCCTACAAAGTAAAAGTACAAAGTGTTTCAACCAAAATTCAAGGTCCCTGACTTTGCATATTGCGATTTTTTATTTTTTGTTTGCAAAGTGAAAAGTGTGGGTGCTTCACCAACTAAAAATGTTGCTTTTCATTTTAAGTTTTAATTTGAAAAGTTGCACAGTGGTTTGGTTTGACAAAATTGAAAAAATAAACAAATGTATTCAAGAGTTATTAAATGGTCGGTAACCTGCGTTTAAATTTGCTGCTTAACGGGAATTTCTCAGCGCCCTTGCATCATATAGGTACACTTTTTGGCCAACTAGGTAACGTTTAAAACGTAGAAGGATCCATCCAAGCCACAAACCATAGTTGCGTTTAAAGCTCTGGGTACGTTGTAGACATAGTTTTGAAAATCGCCCGATTTCTTCCCTTAAAACTTGGATAAGTGAAATTTCAGAACTCTTGAGCTCTAAGTTAATTTTTCACCAAGTTCTAGCGCATAAAAACTACGATTTAAAACTTTTTTATAGTAACAACTAGGAAAAAAAAACCCTCGAATTCGGTAGACACCCGAATTCGAGGGTCTGCCTTAAGACTTGGTTTATTTTCAATTTCGTTTTTTCAATGAAAATAAAATAAAAGCGCATAAAAGGTAAAGATGATAAGGATTAAAATGGATCTTATATTTGATGATTTCCTTGTTATGGACATTGAAACACATTAATTTCTTACAAGCGGTTTCCTTCAACTCCAATCTCGCCGTTATGATAACAGTTTTTGATTCAAGGATATAATAACGCAAATATCTGTCAAAAAATACTGCCGGGTATTTTAAAAAACAACAAGTTCTAAACGCATAGACCTCAATGATGATTCTAGATCGAGTTCTATAGAAACGTTACGAAGTGAAGGAATGTCGGAGTTCAAAATATGTATTCTGATAAAGTGATAAATAAGTTCTAAAGTTAAACAGAGATTCACTTGATTTAGTTTTAAGGGAATTTTTTACTTTGTATAACGAAATTAGGCGTTAATGTCGTGCGTATATTAGAACAGAGTTTTTTATAACCAAAAAATGTTTTCTTAAACCCAAGTCCGAGCTTGTGCAATGCTGAAAGGATGCACACAAATAAAAAAAATGTGCGTGATCATTTTACCATGAAAGCTAAAAAAACCATGATTTTTCGAGCATACACTACTGATCCTTATAATTTGATTTCGGTTATGTTTCTAAACAAAAGAATTTAATTCTTAGGATACCCGAGATACCCCAAATTTCTATGTTAGTTGGGTGCAAAGCTGGTTCATTCCATAAACTAAGACCACAGTAGAATTTCAGTAATAAACCCGAACTCACCACATTCACTTCTAACAGCTTAACTTGCCTGTTTAGGTCTGCTGAGTTTAAACTATTCGATTAATATGATCCGAAAATCGACAAGTAAAATTCTCATTTCAATCGACCTTAACATTTCGATAGCTGTAGATTTGTTACCCTTCTAATATATTTCTTATTTCTGATAACTTGATAATGTAATCGTCCAAAAAGAAATCTGATTCTTACTTTGATCAAATTTGAATTAAATCGTGGTTGAATATTAATTTAATTAGCTTACAATATTATTATATTATACTATATAACCCTGCGAACCTTATCTCGCCACCCTTCGAGTAACTCTAGAATAATTATGATTAAGATTAACACAGATATTGTTAAAATTCAATGAGATTTGCTTGAATCCAATAGAAATAGAGAACTACATATCTGAATTTTTCCAAGCTTTACAACTAACTTTTTACTTTCATTTAAGCATGCAGTAAAATGCAAATTTCGTTGAAACATTCAACAAATTCTCGTTCTTCTAGTGTATTTTGACTATTTCACAAAAATCAGAATTTCAAACAGCTAACGATTGTCCCCCTTATTTGCTGACTTTCCCGTAAGATTGTTCCCAAAATTTGTTTTTATTCAGGCTATATCTAAAGTGAAAATTTTATAAAAATGCATTGAGGATTGAGCGGATTAACAGTCCCTATCGGACATACAAACATACCAATGCACCTTAAATTCTATGCAAAAACTTGATTTAAGGTCTTGAAGTTCTTTGTACTCGCAGAGTTTTCCGAGTACCGAATCAAACATTTTCCATTTGAAAATCAGTGCACCTAAAATTTCATGCAATTTTACCTTTGAAAACCAATGAGTTTTCCGAGTTTTTCATCAAGAACTTTCTATTTTTCCATTCGAAAGCCCATTTTGAATCAGAAAATTCCAAGCAATAAAAATCAAATTTCCGACCTTTTTATAGTTTTTCCAATTCCAAATTGGTATGCAACATTATTAAGACATTGCATATAAACGTGTTGACGAAATTTCCAATAAATTGGTTGAGCCGTTTTTGAGAAATCTACAAAAGAGTGTTATAAACCCAAAAAGGTACTACAAAAATTGATTTCTTTTCCGATTTTTTTGTTATTGAAGAATATATTTTAAATAATATCTTGGAATGCAATATCACTAAGTATAATGTTAATTATAATTGTGCAAAATTTTAACAAAATCGGTAAAGCCGAAATGGAGATATATGGGAATAATCCAAAAATCAGCCGCAAAGTCCCTAGTATTAGAATTTCACTTCGATGCAGGGCCAGCAAGGTGTATACCTAGATAAAAATCTGAAAAAATTAGAGAATTTTTTTTTATTTATTTGAAGACGATTGAGCAGATGTCTTCATTAATTTTCGAAAAAAAAGCAAATAAGAACCACCCTAATTTACATAGAGAAGTAATATGGAAAAAAAGAATAAATAATCGATTTAAGTTATTGAATATTTTTGATTGTTGATTCTTGAATAATTCGATCACATATTTCAAATTACACACGTGAAACTTATGGTGACTTTTTGGATGAATTCTTTGATGTGTCGACCAGTTGTCCCTAACCTGCATTCAATTTTTCTTTTTTCTGACTGGTGCTTGTGTGTTTATTAAATTATATTAATTAGCTCCTCTCTTAACTCAAAACGTCATTTTACATGGGTGAAATCCTAAGTCCTTAAGAAATTCGTTGATTTACAACCTCAGCATTCAATTTTAAGTGTCCTTCAAACGACAAGAAAAACTCTTACACTATTCTATTTCAAACTGTGTCAGGCGTTCATCTAAACTTTTTCGTTTTCTTCTGAACTTCTCAGCTCAACATTTTTTTGTGCAGCCTAGTTTAGAGTTAAAAACCGTTAAAACGGTCTTTCCAATAAACCTCTTTACTTCGATCTACTTATTTGAAACAAACAAATTTAAGTTCACTCTGGGCGTTCAGTTTGATCAATGTTCATACTTTTCAAAATTTCAAATAAGTTTAGGGACACTTTTCAAATATTCTAAATTCTTTTGCCAAATTTTCTCCTTTCCAATTTCATACTTACATATGTGCATCAAGACATAACCAAATTTCAAGTTTTATCAAAATTGCTGGCAGAGCTTTTGGGGTGAGATTTTAATTTTTTTTTTTAATTTAAATTGAATAAAGGTGTGATATAAGCAATAGTGCAATCGACAAACAAAAAACACCCTCAATAAATATAAAATTGTACGAATTGCAATGGAAAATTAAATTTAAGAAATTGCCCCCGAAGGTAGGAATCGATATTCTTATGGGTGCGACACCCTGAATCCAACCGTATCAAATGGACATGTGAGACTTGAGTGTTCTTGTGCAATCCGCATGCATAGTGTGTTTGACCTTAAATTGATTGTTTGATTTTGTTATTATTTTCCATATTTTCATTATGTTGTCGCCGTCGTTGTCGTCATGTTGTCATTTATTTTAAAATATTTTCCTTTTGTTTTGTCGTCTTCCTTCGACGACTCACTCATTCCTTCGAATATCAGACGATATTGATATCAGTTTTCATTTGAAGCCAAGAATATAAGAAATCATAAAAATGTCATAAGCCTCTCGATTTCCCCCTCGCAAAAAAAAAAGTCTTAATATTTTGTATTGCATTCGCAATGTATGTTTGTTCATTATTTCTTTGTTCATTTATTTAAATCAAATAAAAAAAGAATGTTTTTATGACTTTCAAGTGAAAAGAAGTAAAAAAAAACTTCGGATCAGACAAGTAAGTGCAATGGCCAAGTTGGTATTTGACGGGGGCGCAGAAATATGAAATAGTTTGCTTAGCATGGACATGTTGAAAATATACAACTAGTAATAAGGCTCGACTTTATTACACATTTTTCTTGTTGGTGTTGTTTTTGTTTAACTTTTTACTGTGAAAAAGAATATTGCACGCAAAATCGACCGTGGGCTCTTTAGTACTCTTTTTTTTTCTGTCAAGAATACGTATGTATTATATTTCAACAGGACGAATGATGTGGGGCGTTGATTATCTTTTGAAGTGCAAAAACTTAACCGTGCATGGAACCTTGGCTATAGGTATGTTTTGTTCGATTTGGCGCTTAATCAAGACTTTCTGTTTGTGGAGCTTGAAAATGCAATAAAATGAAAAAAATTAAATTTCGTTCAAGTATTAGAACCTTATTAGGTGAGCAAACATTCCCATTAGCAATGGAACGCAACATCGCCGTCTTTCAAGTGGTTGTCACGGTTGGTTTGCAGAAGCGTATTCTGCGCTTCATTCTGTCCCTGTTGATGGTTTCGGATTGTGGCTCCAGGTATTGCTTGGATATTGCTTGGCCCGAACAGCTTGTATACTTTCCGGTTCTTCACGGTTCCTTATAAAACGGTTATCCAAAAGAATCATTTCGTTGCTCCTGAAGATTGATAACACGTTCTGGAAATTCGACTTTCAAATGATGAATTGCGAAATGGACTGTATGGCACGGTGCATAGTTCTTCATGAAGCAAGAGTAGCAGCCGACCAAATCCATGTTTTCATGAAGGTTAAGCCCTGACTTCCCTATGGTAAGCTATTCAAGAGCTACGCAAAGTTTAGTTTCAACATTCCTGCTTAACTGCTGAAATATAAGAAAATGTTTCCTTGATGTCCTTTTTTGTTTGTCAAATCGCTCAAGCGACAATTCCGTTTAAAAATAAATTCCCTTATTCTTGAATTCAAAAAAACTTGTTCTTACTCTCTTGTGCAAAAACATGAATTTGATGGGTGATCTGCAACAACACTCAAGACAATATTCCATTAAATGATTTATTTAACAAAAGTCACAAAAGTTCAGGCATTCAGCAAGACAAACATTGAATACGTCTCGCCGCAAAACGTCGCTCTTCTGTGCGTCGCGTCGCAGAAAACTTTTTCCGTGATTGATTAAAAGAAAAAGAATCGAGGAAAAACTAAAATCCATTATTCCAGACACATTGCAGACGTACCCCTTCTACAAAGAAAAAAGTAATAAAGGAGCCCCCCTTCATTGGTCTTCCTAGAAGTTGTTTCGAGGTTGTTCGTGTCGCAAACTCCTTGATAGTACCATAGGAAAGGAAAGAAGATATCAGAAAGACATTAACTCTCTCGACTATAAGAACCACATCTCTGATGTTGATTCATTAATCTAAATCCATATTGTAGTATCCGACCGTGCGCACAAACTGTTGTGCCGTCGCAACATCACAATATTGCACGATCGCTGACTGCATCGAATGCGTAGTCATCATCCTCATCCTCATCATCCAAGATCCAATTCATTTCATTTCGACGGAATATGTGCGTTTTTTGTGCCTGATGGCATGGCAGGCGGAAACTTGTCATATTCATAATCCACCAGCAGAGCCAGGATAATTATTATTTTATTTGCATTGTGCGTTCAATTCCGTCGCGCTGCGCCACAATGCACTGAACAAACCATTCGCATTCGCAAGCCCATTCAAGACAGTGGCAAAGACAGAACCAAAAAAAATTATTAGAAACATGAAAAATCGTAAAGTGATCTATTTTGGGATCAGATTCTGATTTTTGAATGACATCCGATGATGAACACATGTTTATGTTGGAACTTGGACGAAATTTTCCAATTTGAAGACTAGTCACTCACTTTTTTTTGGGGTCCTTTCAATTGACGTTGTCTTCTCTACAGCTAGATGATTTAGATGGCTTGGCCAGTGCGGTGAGACGTAACGTGGAGGTGTATGCTCTTTTTTCCACCTACTCTGGAGTAATTGAATATTGTACAGTCCAGGTTAACTGATTATGGCCTTGAGTATGAAGGAATTAATACTCTTTGAAACTGAAAAACTTATGCTTTATGCTATAAATTCGTTTTGATGGAATATTAAAAACAACTGTTCAATGTTTGTTTCGCAACAAAGGTATCGTTACCAACTACGTTCGTTACTTGGTGTGTTTGGTTGCTTTTGAACAAGTTGCAAATTTCGTTACATTAATCATTCAATTCGTGCTCCTATAAAATCGATACCACTGGGTATTGAGTGAATGCACTTACAGTAATGAACGTTACTGCGTTACTTAAATACAAATTTTCCGGTTAGTGCTATTTGATAAGGTAGTAACAAATCTGTGCCTCTCAATTCGTTCTCATATAAATCGATATTACTGGAGTAAAGAGTGAATGCACTTACCTAACGGTAACGAACGTTACTGTGTTTTTCCTAAGTACCCCATCTACCATTTTGTAGAATTATTAGAGTTACGAGATTGGTTTGAATGTAACGTTTCGATATGAGCGAATACCATCACCTAGTAACGAATGCATACGGTTCGTTACAACTAAGTCTCTTGAACAATATGGTGAACATATGGGACATGTAACAATCGCTTTACCTTATTACTGGCGCCGGTAACAGTCAAGCCCTTAACATTTTAATTAATTAAAAAAAAAACCTTAGCCCATTCGATATGGTAACTCATTGACCATGCTTAATAAACATGCGAATGTTCATGTTCCTTAAAAGTGTTGATCAATCAGATGAGAAGTATACTTAGAACGTCTTCAAGGACGAGCCGAATGAGCTCGTTTAAGGGTACAGGTCCTCATTTAAATCGCAATGATATGAGTGCTGCCATCTGACAAAATTTATTATGACATACCAACAGTTTGGTGCGAGCTTAGCTTTCGTCTAGCTCCGGAGTAGATGTTTTCAGACCGTTACTACTTTAAGTGTGACCTTTTTGTCGATTTCGCGATAAAGTTGGAACTCCATTCTCATTTCCATACCTATTGAAAAGATCCGCAGTGTACAATTTGACATATGAAATATTGTCAGTGCGCACTTTTCGATGATGGATCGAGCATTCTAAAATTAACATTTTAATTGAAAAACATTTGCCAGCAAAACGGCCTGCGGTCACACTTTATGAAGTGCTCAATACTTTGTATGCATTTTATTAGACCTAATATCATCTGTTTACAGCAAAAATGTCGAAAACGTTATTCTTTTTTACCGTTGTACAATATAATTGCAAGAGCCTGTGTGCCTCAATTGGAAGCTGTCAAATAATTTACTCCTTGTTATGGAATATGTAATTTTGTGAACAAAAACCCAATATTCTGTAAGGTACATTCTTCAATTTGAGCCAAAGTGTGGCCGTTGGTGGTTTGTGTTTTTGCCTGACAGTTGAATGTGCTTCCTAATATCTTCTCAAAATATTTTGATTACATTAATTTGAGATGCGTGTTTTCGACCACGCTCTATGTCGAAAAGGATGACGGAAGGAACCTCATTCGTTTTGGCTCCCCGTGTGCCATCACCACATCACCCGGCCCCGGTAGGTTATAGTAGGTGCATAAACGCCGAGTACCTCTACCTACTCTCAAATAAATGTCTGCTGCGCTACGCAAATGTATCTTTGTTTATCCAATACTTTTTTGCTTCAATCAACATGTCTATCATTTTATTTGATTGATTTCCCCGGCATAAAATCGAACTTCAAAAAATTAAAAAAAAAAGGTTGATGTGAGAAAATAACATCGAAAATTGCCCAACAAACATTTTTTTGTTCTTGTATTTTGTTTCGTTTTAATAAATTCAAGTGAAATTATTGACTGAAACAAAAAAACTTTAATGGCACGAATTCATTCATTTGTTATAACTTTTTTTCTGTTTTTAAGATACAGTGCTATCGCCTAAATGTTATCTAATAAAACTGTAATAAATCTACACAAATTCTTCAGATACACTGTTAATGGGATGGGATCTTGTTCTTTGTGTTCTTTTTTTTATTCCTCGATTTTGTTGCTGTTTTTGTCTTTTTAAAAAGTTTACTTAAAAAATTAACTCCAGTAGCAGGCAGATTTGAATGAAGCGACGAAGACGGCAAGCGACGCGACGGCATTACGGCAACAGCAAAGAGAGGTGTTAACTTAATTGAGTAGGAATAAAGAAAGAAAGAAAAAAAAAAGCACACAACGAGAATTAATTGCGTCAGGCTGAGAATAAACATGAGAAATGCAATAAAAACGATCGAGCTAATCGATAATAAAAAAGTCTCTGATATACGAGAGAAGTGATGTTGAAGAGTATTTTTATCATTTGAGCTCCCTGATGTCGGATGGATACAATCAGGTGAAACAATAAACAATTATTTAGATTGAGTATCTTTATGTAGTGGATATAATATGATTGTGCCTTAGGATTGTGTTGCTTAAGGGTAGAAGAGGCGAGATGGGGGCGGGTAGGGTTTCTTTAAGCTTCACAAATATTTGGATTTGTCCTTGGGAATGATGGATTTTTTTTTTGTTATTGGGAAGATCCAATAGACAGCCGATTGTCTGCGAGGGCAATAAAACTTCAGGTTATGAGAAGAATCGGAATTGTTGTTTTGTTTGTATTTTTGTTATTTTGTTTTGCTTTTTTTATTTCTTGAGTAAGCAACAGTTTATTGGTTTATCGTCACTTAAGACTTTTTATTGTGTAGATTTTTTAAAGAGTTCAAAAATATTCCGAAGTAATTTTATAAAATTTCTATTGATGTTTTCTGGTATTTCAGTTTATTCAACTTAAATCAATTACCTATTGAACTTTAAAAAAATTCCATTATTTTTGTTCTGCAATGGATGATCAATTCAATTTCGAGTTTCCACAGCGATTGTTTTACATTTTTAGAGGTAAGGTTCCAGTGCTTTAGATATAACCCAACTGAAACCGGAACTGGTTAAAACATCCCAGAAAGGCCTGCAATGCCCGTATTTGTCTGGCCAAGTTTTTACATAGCAATAAATACCTGTTGAAATGTCCCAAAGGCAGTAAAAATTTTTGCTCATTTGTAAAAAATATATAATATCTTCCTTGGTCCCTACGCCCTTTGACAATGAGAATCAAGTCGTTAGCTCTCTCGCAAAAGCTAACCTTTTCGCTAGGAAGTTCGCCTCTAATTCAATTCTGCCAGATAGTGTTATGTCTTTCCCAGTTCTTGAGTGCGTCAATGATTCCATGGAACAAATCTTCTTTCGCACTCGTGGTGTGGTGAAAGTCTCAAAAGATCTCTGGAAGCTTAAAACCCTTGGGTAAGCTTTACATCAATCCTCTTCTGGGCTCGTTCCGATTAGTTGGAAAACAGCATTATTGTCCAGCCTTATCGAAAAAAATGGCGAATCTTCTTCTCCCGCCAATAATCGTCCGATTGCACTTACGTCCCCTCTTTCGAAGGTCATGGAAACGCTGATAAACTATCAGCTCAAGAAATATCTCGAAGCTACGGCTTTCGCAGCAATAGGTCCACTGGTAATCTGATGGTTTATCTTACCGAACAGTGGAACAAGTCTACATATCGTTTTGGAGAAAGTAAGATGGTTGATAAAATTTTATATTTCAAGACATTTGATTATCTGCCATATTGCTCATTTACTTTTATCGAAAATTCGTGCTTTTGGTATCGACAGCGACGACGAATCCCTCCTTCGTTGGATTAGAAACTTTCGAACAAGTTGAATTGGACGGATTCAAGTCTGAAACTCACAATATAAATGCTGGTGTGTCCCAAGGCTCCCTTTTGTCTCCCACCGTCTTCTGCTTGTGCTAGAATTTGTGAATGAATGCAAAACTTGCCTTTAAAGATTTATGAATAGGTTCGTCGTTGATTGATTTGTTTTTATACGCGGGTGATCCGATAACTGCTAAGCCTCACGGCCTAATGGCACAAGTATCGCAAAACCATTTCAATATCCTGTAGTACGTTGCCGTAGACGGCCATTATCTAAATTTTATCCAAATCGGAGTCATAGTTTTGTTTTGACCGCTCCTGGAAGCAAGAGTATCCACTAATTTGAGTCAAATGGGAAAAGCTATATCGGTTTGTGATTCGATTATTGTTTTGGCAATGATCGAAGGGCTTTTGAATGCTTTGTTAACCTTCTCGTTCGATGACAACCGTAATAGGGCTTCAACGTGGTCGCAAGCCGGTTTTTTTATGTGTCACATTTAGGTGCCCCGAGAATGGCTACCGCGGAGTACTGCATGACGCTGATTGAAGGTGTGCGAGATAGCTGAGATAGCAGCAATTTTTCCAAACTTTGTGCATATCTTTTGTAGGCCAAATACTTGTCGGACCACCTTCATACTTCTCCATCATCGATATGTCAAAATCTCGTAATGGAATTTGTAAACAAATAAATAGCTTGCCATTTACAATCTTTATACACATAAAATGCAGTTGGTTCGTCCTTTGTTATGCTAAATTTTTAATTGAAACCATTAACGATTGTATTTGAACACAATCAAAATTTCATCAAAATCGGTTCAGGCGTTTAAGAAGATTTCTGAAAAATTCATGTTTCTGTACGATTTGGTTGTATTTTAATTTGCAGGAAAAAAAACATTATTTCATTAATTCCCTTCAAATTTTTTTCCTTCTCCAAATTCACACCTAGTCCACACATACTCGTAATAAATAATTAACTTCGGCAAAACAAGGGGGTGAAACAAACTGCCAAACGGATGAGTGGCAAACCGAAAAGTGTCATGAGTAATTCCCATCACTTTATTGTGTCGTCGTTATATTTATTTATTTTCTTTTTTCTCTGACCTTAAATTCTTCTTCGACAGAAGCAAGCGCATCTACACGACAACAAAAATAAAATTAAATTCAAAAAATGAAAAAAATCATTTCAATTTTGAAAAAATGCATTTAGACGTGTGCTTCTGTTTGACTTGCTTTATTGCACGATGGATGGCGGCGAGACATAAACCCACTTCTTGGAGATATGCCGCTCTTTAAGAAATTTGAAAATGAATGTTTTACTTTTTGTCGATGGGGTAGAATAATTTTTATTCTCTCCTCATCAACTTTGCGCTGCGGTGTTGTCTCACCGTTCGTCAACGTGACGCGTCACCTTACACTTTTAATATTTTTATGAGACACATAATTTGTGTATTTTTAGTTAGCGAAATCATCATCATAAGACGCTTTCAGTAGTTTTTGGTTGATGCGGTGATGGCATGTCACAAGACTTGGAATACCACAGAGTGATTGAATTCATATGTAAATTAATGATTTCTTGTTTTTTTTTTACAGAGGGGATCGTCGTCGGTCTCGATTGTCTTTGAGTGTTGTGAGTTTTTGTTACTGTTCAAAGATTGTTTTTTTATTTTTTCGTCGGGGTAAATACGAGTACTTACCTTCGCTTGTAATTTTTTTCTTTTCAAAATCATTATAATTTGGTTTAAATTAGTTTTTCAATTTATCATTTTTTTTCGGTTTGAGATAGGTGCAGTGAAATGGAAAAATTATTTTCTTTGAAATTCAAGATTTTTTTTTTGAAGATTTAGAAAACTATAAACAGATCTAGATTTTGGACATGTATTGCTTTCTTGGCAGACGATTTTCTATTTATTTGATTTGAATAAAAATAAATTCTTTGATGGTAAACAATTATATCACGTTTTATTTTAACGAGGTTAAGAAAGATACAACAATTTCTTACAACTTTAAAACCTTGATTTGGTTTAAGTCAGAAAATGTATTCAAAATCTCAAATCACAAAATTACCGAAATCCAAGGCTGTTAGCTGACAATAATAAATAAGCGAAATAAAAATGAAATTAAACTCGAAATCTTATATTCTTGAAGCGGCTAATATTTTTCTTTGAAATTCTAAAGCTCAAACTTAAATGCTTTTGATTTAATGTTTCCTGTATACTTCTCTTTCTTATTCTAAAAAATGTGCACGACTGGGTCGTGTTCCTGTATTCCAAAACGTAACTTAAATTCACAGTACACAGAATACAAGGTATTGGGCCCTATCGGAAATGAGATTTCCCTGGAAATATTTCCCACATTCGGAAAACTTGTATCGTGAATAAGAGTTCTCTGGAAATATTTCCCACGTTCGGAAAATTCGTTTCGAGAACGATGTTGAAATTTTCCCTAGAAATTTATTGCGATCATGAACACTTTAACCATGGGAAATTTCTCGTTATTTCTCTGGAGTTTTTTCCCATTCATTTTGATTGAGAAATTGCAAGCAAAATCCTTTCTCGAGTGGAAAGGAGATATTTGCAGACCTAAAATGAGAGTTTGGATTTATTTTGAGGAGTAGGTAAAACGATTTTATTATTATCTTGCTTGAATAGACCACAAAGCACAAACCTTTGGGAGCATTTTTTACGGCCTTCTTCAAAACCAACTGCTAGGAATGAAAAATGAGTTCTTCAGTTACAGTCCTTTAAAAATTGTCGATCAGGCTGGAATGATAATATAGCATTTTCTTTTTCCAAGACTATGCAATATTCAGGATGCAGACTACCCCCGTGTGCTTACGATGAGTGAGGTGGTGAATGAAAACGCCAATGACAGAAAAATGATTGGACAGCTAGTACTAAACATAAGTTATTTCCATTTCGATTTGAACTATGCAATTATGTGGAAACATTTTAATTCGTGGTTCGAGACTTGTCAACACCGAGCACCGGCACAAAGGTCATCCAGGAAAAATAGAAATGAATAGAGAAGTCGAATCATTCATGAAACTGTGTTGAGATTTTCTTTAAGTTTCAAGGCCGCACCCACCAGTTCCTATGATTTTTCGGGCCGGCCCCTGGTAATGGTTTGCAATGGATTTCAGAAGATTGAGATGTCTTAAATCTATAAATGCAGATAATGGTCGGCAGTTTGTGAGTGTTGAATTTAAGGGCTATTGCAGTATTAACAACATTGATCTGATAAAATCACCTTCATACTGGTCACAGGCCAATGGTGAAGTTGAGAATATGAATCGATCAATTTTAAAGCGACTACAAAATCACTTTGATGTACAATGTGACACCACATTCTACAACGAGGAAGTCATCTTGAGATCAACTATTTAATAGATCAACTAAGCCATACAAATAAAAACCCTTCTATACAAGACAATATTTTACACTCTGAGACAAGAGACTTGAACAGGATTAACAATCGAAAAGGACATTCGTAGTGCGAAGAAAGCGGATGTTTCCATTGGCGGTTAGGAATTACTTCGTAATTATACTCTCCAGAACAAGTTTGTATCCAAGCGTCGATCCTACTGATTGAAATTTGTTTGTGTTTACTCTTTCATCGGGAATAATAGAAATCCTTTGCATTTTAATTATCAATGGAAGCTGTACAAATATCAAGAAAGACAATTAGACTGCTAGTACTAAAAATCAGTTATTTTTATTTCGGTTTGAACTTTGCACCTTGGGGAACTTTCCTCTTTGTGGTTCCACCAACACATTTGCGACCGGCACTGAGGCAAGAGACTTCTACATTGTACAAGTTTAACAAACTAAACGCGAAAGAGAGAGTTCGTTGCTGTGAAGTAATCGGATGTTTTCTTATCAATAAGGTCGGAATTCAACTCCGCAGAAAAAGTAAACAACAATCTTCGATCCGACTGATTTTTTTTATTTATATTTCTTCCTCATTTAGAGATCCTTTGCTATGCAATTTAATGAACCATCACACTAAAATTGTCAAACAAAACAAAAATTATTCCAAGCAAAAAGAAATAAATAAAAATATTTCTGTCAAAATTGATTTTCGAAAATAATTTTGTTTTTTAAAGTTGGTAGTTTTTTCCCTGGGAAAAAATCATTTCGAAGGAGTTTCACGATAACTAGAAATGTTTCTTGGAAATGAAATTTTTCTTGGGAAATAAAATTTCTTGGGAGATTCCCGATAGGGCCCATTATATTCCCGATTTTCTTCTTCTCAAGTTCACGCATATTATGTCAAATTTCAGATCCAGAATGTCATAATAAACGAAAAGTAAAAAGAAAAGAACAAAACTTTAGATTTCTGTCTCTGTCTGTCTCATTTACTAAAAATATCAACCATTTTTTTTCCCTTGACGAATTTGACATTGGATCTGAAATTGTTGGCATTTCTTTTTGTGCCTTTTCTCACTTCTGTCATTTTGGTTTCTGATAGATGCGCAATATAATACCTTGTATTCTGTGTACTGTGACTTAAATTGATATATGTACCTCAAAAACACATTTTATTAAAAGAAAAAAAAATGATACCATACAATTTCTTATGAAATTGTTGATTTTAAAATTTTGTTCTAATTCCTTCAATGTTTTTTTTTTATTTAATTTTTATTATCCTAAGATTACTCTGGGTATGCAGTATTCAAGAACATGTTAAAATACGTCTTGCATTTTAATTTCAGTTTTGTTTTTAATGATCCGTTTTTGAGACAGAATTTTGATAAAAGCTTAAAAATATTTATTAACAATCCAAAAACAATTTTTTGAATTTATTTTTAGTACAAAATATTATTTGAACAATATTATATGTAAAATAAATAAAAAAAACTAGAGTGACGCGACAGCTTTTGAAGAGCCAAGGCCTAAGTGGCTTACTCTCATCAACAATTCTCTGGGTGCGTGTGAAGAATTGAGGGAACCTGCAATTTAACGCCGGCCGATTCCGAACGGCAAAGTTGAGAAGCACTTTTTCATGACAAATTGATACTCTTGGAAGTTTTTTCAGTTCTTCACAAGAGGCAATGCCCATGAAAGATGAAATAAAAACTATGGGCACGAGTAAGACTCGAACCCACACGATGTTCTGCTTAGCAGCCAACGCACCTAACCACTAAGCCACGCGCACTACCAATATTATATGAACTTACTTCTTTAAAAAAAAACGTTGTTGATCGGACTATTAATTTTCGAGAAAATCGTATAAAAGAAAAAGGGTTATGTGAGAGGTATCGTTTTGGAGCAATATTATAATAATTTTTTTTTTTTCATTAAAAACACCAAGTTATTCGAAAAAAAATTTCGAGTATGTTTAAAAAAATTGTAAGAGCCGTTTTTTCGTGAAAATTGAAACTTGGTTTTTGGCCGAAAAAATAAAAAAATAAAAAAACACCCACCCAAATTCGCTCAATCCACGAATGGATTACTAGTTATTTAATTAACAAAGTAACATTAAAAAATAAATTAAGGCATAAATGCTATAAGAATCCTAACAATACTACGCTTAAACGCAAATACAAAATTCTGTGCAATGAATTGAAGAAAGAAATTCCGATTTGCCGAGATAATTTTTACATGAATCAGTTCAATTCTGTCAAAGGTGACTTAAAAAAAGAGTGGAGAATAGTTAACAGTATACTTAACAATTCCACTGTGTCTAAAATGCCGGAATCTATAGTGGTTGACGACTGCAAAGTCACAGACAAAGTTTTGGTTGCGAATGCGTTTAATAAATATTTTATTGGTGTTGCTGGTAGTTTACAACCCTATCCTTGTGAACCTTTTCTCGAGTTGAATGAGCCAATTCAAAGATCCAGTTTTGTTTTTGAGTCGATTTCCCCTTTAGAGATTCTAAAAAGTATTAGTAGCCTGAAAAACTCTAACTCGTCTGGTGCTGATAATATATCTAATTTGGTTGTCAAACAAATTGCCTTTTTAATAGCTGATGTTTTGGCTTTCATTTTTAACAGCTGTGTTTTCGCAGGTGTATTTCCTGAATCTATGAAATGTGCTGATGTAATTCCGTTGTTTAAAAAAGGTTCCGCAAGTGATATGTGTAATTATAGGCCTATTTCCCTTCTTCCGGTTTTCAGTAAGGTTTTTGAAAAATTAATTAAGACTAAAATGATAAGTTTTTTATCAAAAACAAATTTCTTTAGTCCTGTGCAATTTGGATTTTTAAACGGAAAATCAACGGAAGATGCATTGTTGCAGTTCTGCGACCAAATTATGTCTAATCTAGACAGAAAGAAGTGCACAGCGGGCTTATTTGTAGATATAACGAAAGCCTTTGATATGGTTAACCATAACTTTTTATTGAGAAAATTACACAAAGCTGGTTTTCGTGGTTTCATGTTTAATTGGCTCAGGTCGTATCTTGGGAATAGAAGTCAAAGAGTGAAATTGAATGAGTCCAAAAGTGATATTGGTTACCTTCACCTGGGTGTCCCCCAAGGTTCGGTTTTGGGTCCTATTTTGTTTCTGGTTTACATAAATTCACTCTTTTCACTTAATTTTAGAGGTAGGCCTACTGCGTTTGCAGATGATATTGCCTTGTCGTATGGTTCAAACAGTCGTTTGGATTTAGCATCTGACATAAATTGGGATCTAGATCTTTTGAGAACTTGGTTTGCTGAACATAATTTAATTATAAGCTCAAAAACGAAGATTATGTTTTTCAGTCTAACCTCAACTCAAAATTTTGATGTCGAGTTCTATTTTCACGCTCCTGAGTGTCAAAGATTCAAACTGCCTTTTATAAACTGTTCACCTGATGTTGTATCAAACTATTCTTTTATAAGTAACATTAATTGCTGTGATAACTGTTTTCTAGTTGAAAGGGTAAATGATTTTAAATATTTAGGACTTACTATTGACGCTAATATGAATTTCTTTAAGCACACGATGAATTTAGGAAAGTATTTACGCTCTACGATAAGATACTTTTATTACCTTCAAAACATAGTATCAGCGGAATTATTAAAGAATATCTATTATGGTATCTTTCATTCTAAGATTCAATATGGCATTGTATGTTGGGGTGGTACTCATTTGAATAAAATTAAGCCTTTGTTAATTCTACAAAAAAAAGTAGCGAGGAAAATCTATCGCAAACCGAGAAGTCACCCTAGTTTCCAATTGTTTAGTAACCTGAAAATTCTTCCCTTGCGTCATTTATATTGTTTCAAAGTCCTGAAGTCCTTTTTTATGAAATCGGGTAGCCGTAATTTTAGGCTTATATCAAATTATAATTTACGTGGAAATTCTTCAAACCTTATAACAGTTCCTGCATTCCGTACAACTGCGTTTCGTAATTTCTATTCAATCTCTTCTTGTCGTCTATTTAATAAGCTTCCATCATCTTTGAGAACAATTACTACCTCTGGTCTGTTCACTCGATGCTTAAAGCTATGGTTATTGGGCTTAGATTATTCTAGTCTTGACATTTTTATTTCTGGTATTCTGGTTTAAATCATTTGAATATAATAAGTTTGTTTTTTTGCTTTTTTTCCTCTTTCTTTAATTAATATCTAAACTTACTTCAATTAGTTTATTTATTTAGCTAATTTTATTATGAAATTATCTGTAATATTAAATAATTATTGTTTTTTCTACGACACACATATATGTGTTAAAATAAAAAAATTGAAATCTGTATTAAGGGTCACCCCACCCATACTTAACACAAATCATTGTTTTTTTTTAAATATTGAAGTGGCATTCAATACTATTTTATTACATTGTAATTAAATATAGAATGTCTCATATTTTTTCTTATTCACTTTTAATTATTATATATTGTTATGGAATTTATGATTCATTATTAAGAAAATAAAATAAATGAAAATGAAAATGAAAAATGAATGAAAATGAAATTTCCAAAGTTGAAGTCAATCGAGACAGTGGTTAAGGCTGTAGTTGCGTTTACAAACAGACAGACATACGGATGGAATCGCCGGACGTTTGTTCAACTTCTCTATCATCGTAATGTCATATTTGATCAAAATGATTTTTGAAACGATTTTTGTTCATTTCCTTGTATTTCAAAATGGTAGCATGTAAGTGTAAGTCTCATATTTTTCTGATTTCATCGGAATAAGCCATCTGTTTCTTTTTATTTAAGTTGTCCCTCTTGTAGTGCATGTGTGAAGTAATATTACACAGGTAACTGGTCATTCCTTTCGTGGTTTTGAGCTGGTAGCGCTGGCATTTGATATGAGTCGAACTTAACTGTCGTCTGAAGTGCCGTAATATTAGTTGAATGTTTGCCATTTACGATAATGAATCGCTTAACAATCGAACAACGGGTGTTGGAACAGCAGATAATAAACACCGATTTTTCTAATAATATTTTCTTAAGCAATGAGGTACATTCCCACTCGGTGGGTATGTAAACAAAACAAACAAAATTGCCGTATATGGGGCTCAGAAAACCCACAAGTGATCGAAGAGGTGCCATTGCATACCGAAAAAGTGACTGTTTGGTGTACTCTATGGTCTATGGGCGAAAGGGGTTTTTCTTCTGTATTTCTCGGAGTTGCCAATGGGCGGACGGTTACTGTCAATTCTGAGCGATGTGGTCGAATGATAACCGTTTTTTTTTTGGCTAGCGATTGATTGAGCATAACTTGAACGATTCGTGGTTCCAACAAGGCAGGACAACAAGCCACATAACACGACAAATTCGAGATTTATTGCGCGAGAACTTTCCTAGTCGCGTAATTTCACGTTTTGACGACGTCAGTTGACCATGAAGAACATGCGGTTTGGCTCCGTTAGATTTTTTTTCTGTGGGGCTACGTAAAACACAGTGTTTCCGCTAATAGTACCCGAACTTATTCGAAGGACCTACTTTGGAGTAAATACTTTACCAAAAGATGATATAATGGGTATTTTGAATAGTGAGAGAGGATGGAACCAGTTTATAGATATACTAAAATTGCTTTGGAATATAGAAATCGAATAAGAGAAGGAGATTTTTAGTTACAAAATACATTTTAACTTAAAGTTTATTTTAATTGCATTAATTTTGATTCAAATTAATTAATTGTATAATAAATAATGTTTGTCAATACAAAAATGTCAATCTGGTCGCCGGCTTACTGCCATAACCTTAGGACTATCTGCTAAAAAAAACTTAATATTGTATTAATCAAGTTAAATAAAAATTTAAACAAACTAAACTAACTAACTAAACTAGTCCCCGAACTCTAGACGCATAAGCCCAACATTTCTCAACTTTTGGCCGAGATACCGCCCGATATGTGCAAAAAAGTGGTTAAAAATTGTTTCAAAAGAATCGCATGCTGCGAAAACTCCCGACGCGGCCATTTGAATGATATTGTTTTTTCAAACTAAATGGCAAAGTCCAAACTTTATAATGAAATAAATGCTCATTGCAAATTTATCGTTGTGTGTGCTTTATTTAGCTTAGTTTTCGACTTTTCGTTACCCTAAAAATGAATTAAACTTTATTATTACAGAGGTAGGTACATTAATTTGGATAATGGAGCAAAACAGGCAAAATAGCATATGGTATCATACCAACATTTTGTTCATTCGCGTATTGATGTTCAAATAAATGTTCTCCCCAAAATGCATCCCTAGATAAGGTATCAAAATATTGGTGTTAAATTACGCTTTAATATTTTCAAAAAAATTGAGATTTTTTAATGATACATTTTTGTTGACATCAATCTCAAAAATAGGATGAAAAAAATCGAAAGTCTTTCAAATTTCAAAGACTTTTGGAGACTCAAGTGAATGAGAATCAAGGAGAACGGAGTTATTTGCATAGTGTGATTTGACTTTATGTCTAAAAGCCTTCAGTTATTGTTAGATATTTTAAATTAATTCTCACTTAATAGTTTTGAAATAAAGGATCTAATTTTTAAATGATAGTTGTTACCCATGTAAGGCGGGTACCTTGTTTGCAGCATATGTGACTAAGGTTCGTTCGAAACAAAAATGTGTGAATTTCATATTTGACTTACATTTTTGTTTCACTTTCCTGAACATCAAATTTAAAATAAAATAAAATGGAACATGAGCTTATGTTCCGAAAGAGTACAGAGTAAGAACTTGACCCCATAATGGTGTAAGATACCTTCCCAATTTCTAAGTCGATTTTCGTGTGCCTTCAGTCAACCATTTATACCTTTTCAATTTTAAAGATAAATTTACGCATTACTGTTTTCATAAAATTTAAAAATTTATATTTTTCAGGTTCACCGATCAATCGTCTACCAATCATGGCAAAATCAGTTCTTGATCTGTACGAGCTCTACAATTTAGTCATCGCTCGGGGTGGCCTCGTCGATGTCATCAACAAAAAACTTTGGCAAGAGATCATCAAAGGCCTGCATTTGCCATCGAGCATAACGAGTGCAGCGTTCACATTGCGCACACAGTAAGTACACCATCAAGCAATTTTATTTAAATAAAAATTAATCTTGAACACACCACATTCCATCGAATACTACTTTGTACGTCAGCCGTCGAGTCGATCGCCACCACCGCGCCGTCACTTCTAATCACGATATGCAAAACAACAAACCTCAAGTAATATAGGAAGCCCCCATGCAAACTCGCCCAGCTAATAGCTAGCTGGTTAAAAGCTCGACTGTGGTTGTTTTTAAATCGATTTATAAGAGGCTGCGGTCTGTCTATGATTTACACCATCACAATGTATACAGTGTCTCGGGTATTGTAAGACAGCAGACAGGGTGTCCCTGTCCCTGTCCTTTCCATACCTATATGCGCTAGTAATAATTTCGTCTAATGGCTTCATACAATGTAGCCATTTTAATGTACTTATGGGTTATTGAATTTGTCTTCTTTGTTGAGTATTTACGGTGTTGGCGTTGCTGTATTGGTCGCCCTATAACAAACTTTTTGGCGGTTTGAGAGAAGAGGGGTGCTCGGGCTTTTTTAACGACGCGACGAAACTCCAACCAACATGCAGGCATTTATATCGCTCTTGGAGTGGCATAGCGAACATTGTTGTTTTTTTTCAGCTTTTTGTAAACACAATGTCGGAAATTTATCGCCCATTGTAGTAATAGTGAATAATTATACACTATTTAACGCATTTTTTAATGTTCGTCGGTTAATACATATATATTTTTTTCAAATCCATAAAATTTTGACGACGAGTGCTACGACCGACGACGATGACGGAAACCACCAGAAAATATAGGTAGGTCAGCCTTTAGCTAATATTCATGTTCGTTTTGATGTCGACATTTCACATCAAACCTTACACCGACCGAACGACCGACACAACGCTATATGTTCCGAAGGTGGGTATTGCCCATAATTTGACTTACTCATCATAACTCATGGCTTTCCTATTGGATGGGATCGCTCGGTCGGTCGGTCGTGTCGAATAATGAAGAAATTTTAATTTGTATAGTTTCCATGTTTTTTTTCGTTATCGGCTTAATTATTATACCGTGTAATCATTTTTAAATTGATGTCCACGATTTCACTGGAAGAAAAAAAAAATAAACCAAAAGTTTATTGGATTGTGGTTGGTTGTTGGATATTGTTGTATTGGTCTTTGTTGTGGGATTAGAGGTTTTCCATTGGATTCGGATTTCAATGAAAGGCGTGTGCTTCACAATTTGGATACATGTTGGGAAAAGTTTTTATTTTTTTGTTTTGTTTGGTATTTTGTTGTATTTAAAGGGAGTGAAAATGTTTCGATCGTTGTTTAAAAAATACATTTTCAGATTGATAATTATTTTGAATAGACTTCCATTGCCTGAATATTCCAAATATAAATGCGACGAAATTTGTATACTTCTTACACCTCATTGATATTGTATTCATTGTTTATAATCTCAGAAAGTCGATAGTCCAAAAAGTAAAATTTTTTATGCATTTCGCTTTTTCAATATTTTAATATATTTCTCGTCTAATTATTGTACGAACAACATATGTAAAGACGGAATCAAGATTGGGATGGAAAACCCGTCGCGTCATTAAAAAAAAAACATCGCACAACTACATATTGCGAAAACGGGATAACAAACAAATTACGAACAATGTTTTGAGAATGGGGAATACTTTTTATTTGTAGGCTGATTGATATACCTGCGCATGTTTGGTGCTGCTCTAATTTTTTAGTTTTTTCATTTTTTTTTTTTTAAAGTGAAGACTATAAAAATTTTGTCGTCAAAAAACAACGTATTTTGATACTTCAGTTTGTCATCGTATTTTTTGATATTTATAGGTAGGAAATTTGTTGCCTTTTCCGAAGGAAATAAGCTTCATGCCAGGCCACAGAACAACACCGTATTGACTGCCCATTTCATTAAAATTTCAAAGGGGTACAAAAGTCGACTTTTTTATCCCAAATATGCACTTCCGGTTTATCTAAACAAAAATTGTAAACATAACTTAAGAACCTAGTCAAAAGATGTTTTTTTTTTCATTCTGACATATGACTAGCGTTGTGATTGTGTAAAAAATAACACCTTGACAGAACTTTTCTCATTCAGAAGCAATAACGAAATTGATACAATTCAACCAAAACCCAAGCCTCAAACATTAGGTATGTATGTGTATTGTCTCGGGAAAATTATCCGTAGGTAAGAGTGAATTCCCAAATATAACATATCCGCAGTTGTTGGTACTATTAATTAGTGATGGACATTCGAACGATTTAATCGATTATAATCGATGCAGGCATTCAATATCATTCGATTATTGAAATCATTCGAATATGCCTATCACTAGTACTAATGTCAACACAAAGATCAAGGGCTCTGTAAGGTTCAGATCAGAATTTATATTTTGGGTTTGTCAGCAGAGTTTTCTATTAAAATGGTGTTGTCGGCCTTTGAATTTTGTCGCTTCTTTATTTCGCATTAGTTCGGTTGCAGATAAAATCTGAAATCTCAAAAAGTGCAGCAAACGGTAAAATGCATAAGCTGAGTGAAGAATGCTTAACAAGAAACTATTAATCGTACTCTACGGGCATGCCTAAGAGTAGTGGCGGATTAGACGTTGAGGGCGCCATAGGCAAGCATCTCACTGGCGCCCCTATATAGAAATATGTCGAACTTTAGAACCTTTAGACTTTAGACCGAAATCGCTGCACCGATTGTCCGAAAGATCGTACGAATTTAGTTTGAAATATTTTAATTAATGATTTGCCGAACCGTAAACCAAGTTACCACGAGTTGGTTCTTATGCAAATCGAGTGGCAATTCGGTTCGCAAATTGGATTGCCCCGAAAATCAATCTAGAAAGAACTTGAAAAGCACAAAAATTAGGTTTTAAATCCGTCAACTCTTTGCCATCTGCTGATGAACTCCGACCATTAGGTTTTTTGCCCCTACAATAAGTAAAATCAATACCTATTCAAAAACGCTTACAAAATTAGAAGAAAGCTTACTTTACTAAAACAAGATCCAAATCAAAACTGCAATACAGCTTTTCGGACAGTCAGGCGGCTATTCAAGCGGTTGGCTCATCCACATCATCCTCCAAATTAGTTAAACAATAACGAAGTGAGCTCGCGGGCATGAATATTGGACTCAGGGTCACACTTGTCTGGGCTCCGGGTCATAGTGGCTTTGAGGGCAATGAACGGGCTGACGAGCTTGCTAGGCAAGGATCAGCCCTTCATAGCTCACTCGTGGAAAGAGTCAACATTCCTCTTGGTGCTCTGAAGGGCAAGATCTTCTCAATTTTTCTCGCTGAATCAAACCACAAGTGGAGTAGTCTAATCAACTGTATCATAATCTAGAAGGATATGGCCCACCTACAATAAATCCCGCACTAATAACCTTATTTGCAGACCCAGGCAAGACATAGCCAGGGTCGTTGCAACATGCACCGGACACTGGCCTGTTGGGGAACACGCATCTAAGCTGGGCATTCCACACAATACTTTCTGTCGTAGTTATGGGGACCAGTGAGAAAAAGAAACTGTTATTCACTTCTTGGGTAAATGTCCTGCCCTAACCAAAACGAGAGCCAAATAATTGGGAAAGTCCTTCTTCAATGACCTAAATGAGCTTTCCGAACTGAGGATCTCCTTTCTAAACGCAACAAAGTGGATTTGAGGCATATTTTGAACTGATTGTTTCAGTTCTGTGAATTTAAAATCGCCAGCTGGCGTACTCAAAACAAAAGCTCAGAATTTTATATAATCCTTCTTTCAATCTTATAGGTCAAACAAGTTTTTATGGTATCAAAACGGCACAACCCAGCGCTAATTGGGTTAGCGAGCTAGACTACTACCAGAAGAAAGCTAAGTCGATTGCCGAGTTGGCAAACCGAGTTGGCTCTGTACTGTAAGTGGAATTACTCAGGACCGATCTTTATTTTAACAAAATATGCAAGTGCAATTCTAGTTCATAAGTTTGTTACTTTAACAACTACGTATAAACTCGCATTATTTGCCACTTGAAAGAATTACTGCGGCCGCGCGCCCCTTTGTTGCCGCACCCCTAGACACGTGCCTAGATTGCCTTTCGGATAATACACCACTGCCTAAGAGATACACATTTAGAGACTCGACCAAACTGCAAATTTCTATCCGCTCTTGAATCCTGCTTCTAGTTTTATGCAGTGTGAAACGTTTGTATTCGTAATACGTGTAAAATCATACATCACTTCCTATGAATGAGCTGGCAATGAGCTGAAAACGAAATTTGTGTGTACACGGTTTACAGAAAGTCTACAAATGTGTTGCCAAATATTTGGCTGACAATTTGAAAACCTATAGTTTGACCGAATAGCTTGCAATAAATTTGTAAACATTTTTAGATTTTCTGCCAACCGTCTAAACACCAAAATAAATTTAATATCTACAAATAAAAGTTCAGTAGGTACCAATCTTTCGGGAATGCGAAAACATTCCCATTTGATATCAACACATGTGTTATCTCCACAGAATTGAACGCTGAACTTTTTGATAAAGATAATTGGTGGCAAAGCTCGTTGTGTCATGTATTGAATTCAGTTGGTGGGGGAATCCTTCCTGCTGTTCCGAAGTAGCTGCTATCGTTCTAAAGTCCTTATTCCTTGATTGAACTGTGTTCAGTTCTTAACTTTGCAGGTGTTGAAAATCGTGTTTGGTTATTTGAATCTCAACATACGATGGGTTCCTTCTGAAGACGCTTCCCCCTTTAAAGCTTCGTCAAGTTCACACGACT
This sequence comes from Sphaerophoria taeniata, assembly GCA_943590905.1. Lineage (NCBI taxonomy): Eukaryota > Metazoa > Arthropoda > Insecta > Diptera > Syrphidae > Sphaerophoria > Sphaerophoria taeniata. The sequence continues at coordinate 50,665,979 of OX016540.1, forward strand.
GAATTTCCAAGTGTTAGATAGTATATTATTCAAAACTATAAATCGGTCGGTTTAATCATCGAATGCAGCTTGTGCAGTGGTACAACTACCACTAGTTCCCTTACTTGAAACTAGATAATATACGACTTTTGCAAAAATACTTTTCAACAGCTTTTAGATAGTCTTAATAATAAAATTGACGAAACCAAGCTGCCCCTAAAAAAAAAAAAAAATTCAAACTAACACCTTGGTCCTATTACATACCAACCACTTTTCACTATGCACTTCGCAACTTTTCACTTCAACTCCCCTCTTCGAAGAGTTCCAAAGACTGTCATTTGATTGATGCATTTGCCAATAATTTCAAGCCATCAAAAATATAATGTCCCGATCGAGTGTCTTAAGTCTTAAGCTTTTTGTCACTTCTAAGAGAAGATTCATCTAGTCCTGACGGTATTCCACCCATTTTATTGAAAAACATTGTTAAACAGTTTAAACTATCTTTGAAAGTTGGTAAATTTCTATGTGTCTGGAAGAATTCAGGTGAGTGTCTGAGCTTTTGAAAAACTACATATCTTATTCTGTTATCAGCTTGAAATTAATGTAATTCATGTGGCTTTCCCTCTTGGCTTGTGGCAGGAATCTTTTTCTTTTTCTTTCAACTTACCAAAAGAAGTTAATACGGACATAAGATCTGCTGTTGTGTTGCCATGAACAACGAGGTATGAATCCATGCATCGACAACATTAGGTTTCAAAAAGACAGTTTCTTGCAAAATCAATTTGGTCTGAGATCCTGATAACTACACGGTCTCGTTCGTGCGACTTAACACCTCTGTTATATTTTTATAGGGTTTTGAAGGCATTACCGGCGTATAAACTACTGTTGAATCATTGGAACTGACGCCGAACGGCAAGATGAAATAAATTTCATTTTTTTTTTTTTTGAGGAAATAAATTCGCCTTAAGAACTTTGAAGATTGAGGTCAACTTTATTTCAAGATTTACTTGGCCAATAAAGTGATGAGGAAACTAATTAAAATTTTAGTAATTAAAATTTTCCAACAATTTCAAATCTACTGCATACGAATGGCTTCATTTAGCCTAAAGATCGAAGCATTGATTTATTACACGGAACTACCAGGCTCAATATCAAATTTAAATAGCTAATCTGCTAACCGGAATGCTATATTCCCGAGGTTCATCAATTTCAGCGCATAAGTCTTGAAAGATGAATTTAATATCATATTGATGACCAAATGCATAGCCACGAAATTTTATTAAAAAAGGAAAAATACCCATAAAGCGAAATAAACAAGAGCATTTAAATGTTTCCAATTTATTTATACACTAAACCCGGCCCCCCTTCTCATTCATAAGTCATCTACAGAAACACAGTTTCCACCATTCAGCAAGAACCAAGCAAAAATAAAAAGCAAAATCGAAATGAAACGAACCTCCGAGGTTTTCAAATTAACGTCGAGATTTTGATGGATTTCATCCTACGCGTCATGTCTATACATACATATAGAACTATGTACGTGTGGCGATTGTTCGTTGAGCGAACGGACAGTTGGCAAATTTTATGCCATTACTCATGGACAAGCTGAAATCGTGTTTAAGGATACGGAGCGGACTATAGTAAAATAATCTTTATATGCTGTGTAAGCGGAAAATGTATCCGTACCTTTTGAGACCTCAACCGATCGACCGACCGATGTCGACGTCGTCGACGGATGGTATCGCGGCCGCCGATAACGATGACGACGAACGGCCAACAGGAAAGCTATGTATAATGTAATTCATCAAAAAGTTTGAATATTAAAGTGTAAATTTCGAAATGACTCCATTCTGGCGGAGATATATTGATGCGAGGATTGTTTAGGGGAAAAGGAGGTGATTTTTTTTCCGAATAAATTAATTAAGTATGAAATAAAAAAATAAATAAATTGTTAACAGGCCGTCAAATATACTTACATTTTTCACACTTTTTTTGTTCATTAAACTGTCATCAGATTTTCTACGAATATTTTTATAACCTACCTGGCGCCCAACTGTTGCTCGTTATTCACCTTTCTCAGTATGGCTTTTTTTTTGTTTTTCTCTCTCATTCCCTTATTTGCAGAGATGTTATTCCAAACAAATTTTGAAAGCTGAACTAGCCGGTGTTCCTCCTGCATCCCCTACAAGTCAGTCTTGAACCATATTAAATATCTGCAATAAAACTGCTATAAAATGTTAAACCAGTGAGTTTTTAGATTAAAAATATGTCGGGGCGGGAATCGTTTCCATATTTCAAAAATATATTCTACCGACAAAAATTGCAAGATCAATGACCTGATCGGTGGAAATGGGCAAAAGCCACCTAGAGAGCAACTCAAAACGCACCTTCGCACAATCACATATTAATTGCAGTGCAAACAAGAATTTGTCATCGCCCGTCATACCGAAAACCGAATACGAACAGCGATGTTAGTTGAATGAAAATTAATGACAGATTCGAGACGATCTTAACACATAGAAAAAACAAACCGCACATCATCATCTACCTACATCAAATCTAGCTGATGATCAACCGAATAGCAAAAGAGAGAGAGAGAGAGTTAATGCTATGTGGCTATTTGCATAAAAATTCGTTTGAGATATTGCCGCATGCATCCATCCCATCAGGACTGAGAACGACGACCGACGATGATGATGGTAAGATGTAATGTCACACAGCGCAGCGTCAATCTCCTGTCGAATGGTTTTAGTGAGAGGAATACCACGAACTTTATATCAAATATTTGAATAATAGGCTTGGAAATCATTGCATTGATTGTGTTAATTAAATTAATGCGCCGAGTGAGCGCAGAGCAAAGAGTACACAAAACAAGTAGGTTTACGTTTTTTTTAAACACAAACGTCGCCGTTGTTGTTATTTGGTCGTTCGGTGTGTTCATCATCTCCAGCATTCGTCCGATCTGAGAGGATGATGGTCAGGATAATATTTGATCTGGCGAGGTATATACCAACATGGAACATGATGCACTCTACCATGGTGCGATATGTTTACTTTTGGCCGGTTCGGTCCGGTCCGAGGTCTGGCCGCTTCGAAGATCCTTGTGATGGATCGTCCAACTCCAACATCGTTCGTTGTTCATTGCAATCGAGTGGTTAAGAGATTTTAGTGATTTTTTTTTTTTTAATTTGTTTGCTTTCATGAATAGGTAATGTGAATGGCTTTTATGGATGGAATAGGTAAATTAAGCGCGGTTCGATGGACGATTCACGTTAACAAGCGTTTAAAGTGTGACTTTGAGTTAACACGATTTTTATATAGGAAAATTCATTTTTTTTTCTTTTGCTCTGGTATAAGTGTACAGTGTTTTTGTTGATAATAATAATCGACCGATCGACTGAGCGACTGTGCGACTGACCGACGATGACGATGGATAACTTGAGCGATACCGATGATGCTGATGATGATGATGCAGTGGATTGTAAATAACTTGTCGGAATCTTATTATAAACGATGGATGTGACCAGTTTTTTGAAGAGATGTTTTTCTTCGTCTGGACGGTTTTTATTTAAATTAAAAAAAAAATAAAGAAATATTGAAAAACATCGAATCAATATCAATTTGATTGTTTAATATTTTTACTTTGCTCAAATAAGAAAATTGTTTGGCGTTCGCTTGCGAAAGGATTTTTACAGAAATTTGTTTTCGTCTATGTCTGCGCAAAATTGAAAGTGTCTTCATACCCCTATGGGTAGCTGTTAATAGACCTAATTCTGTTTAATACCAAACAGTGCTGTGTGCACTGTGTATGATTGGTTTTCAAATCCTTTCAATATTTTATGCCAATGCAATGGTGCGATTTTTTTGCAAATCTATCCGGACGTCTGTCTGTTTTTTCTCTTTCCATGTCTAAATTTTCATGAAATACATTTACATTAACATGACGTAAGCCATGGATCAATAAAATAACGAAACGTCACATCAAGCGAGTACAATTTCCTTATTTTCATACACGAAGTAATGAACAAATAATATTTGTGGTATTTGGTGGGTAAAACGTGTTCTCGATTCTCAAGAGCTTTCAATTGTAACAACAAAATATTCGAGAGTCGAACGAAAATAGAAATTTGTTTACGTTATTGTTTTATTGAACCAAAAAAATATATATCCAATGTTACTTATTCCTAAAATTATTTAACACTTAACAATACAGGTAATTTGACACAAAATCGGCCTAAAAATCTACAATGACTTAATTTAAATTATTAATATACTTAATTATAATTGGCTTAAAATGTATTCCATGGCGTAATTCATCTCAGGGTGTTCAGTCCTGGTTGTCCTATAAACGAAAATAGAAATTCTATCCCATTCTCCTTTTATCCAGAGTAAGAAGACTGTTTTTGTGATACGTGTATACTTTATAATTGTAATTGTTATACTTAACCTACTTTGGATGGGCTTGCCAAAAAAACACCTTAAGCTGTTTTTATTAAGCTTTCAAAATTTACTTTTATAAATTCTACTTGAATGCATAATCTACGAAATGTATCCAAGTATATTTATAATTTTTGTATGTGTAGTGCCTAGGCCTACCTGACCTCGCATCTAAAGTCTAAACCGTTTGGTATCATTATCATCTTAGGTTTGGTCAATGAAGTTTCTGTCTTCATCTTCGTCCCTACTGGGATCCGATCTCTGGCTCCTTATCTGCCACCCATCCCAATCGTTGTTCGGTGAAGCAACCCCAAGACTTCGGGTGGTGCTATATCAATACTTTTCTTTTTGTTCAAATTTGCCCTGCGGCAAATGCCTTTATGGTCCCGTTCTCATACGAGCTACGTGGCCTACGTGGTATCTTGAAGACTCCGCAAGTAAATTGCAACAGAAACTTTAACTTTTGAAGAATATTATTTCAGCTGGCTTGCAATAACTTGAGCGGTCATTGAGTAGAAAGTTGTAATTATCAGGACTGTTTGTATAAATATGACTTCCGCCGAGCTAATTTTCAACAGCTTTCGGACAGTTTAAGAAATTCCGGTATTAAAGATATTCCGCTCTTAAATGAGATAGTTGCGTTCATGTTTTTACTCTGTTTTAAGGAGATCCATTAATTTTTCATTAATTTTTATTTTTACCCAAAAAAAGAAGCTTCAACAATAATATCTCCAGTCATCCTTGGTATACTAAAGAACTGAACTTTGTAATAGAAGGGGAACACAGGTTGGAAAAATAATATCAGTTCTATGACATTGGACTTATTTTGTAAAAAAAATATTAAAAATCAACGGCTTCGCTTACAACACCATGCTATACCTTTCTGGATAGCCAAAATCTTCTTCTTTCATTTTGTTTTTAAATTAAATTGTTTTAACGAATAGTTTAAAAAATGTAAATTTTCAAACTCATAATTTTCAAAAAAAAAAAAAAACATTTTTGAAATTTTATGTAAAAATTTTATGTAATTAAACACTAATTTTGTTTTAAAAATTCAATGCCGTTGTTATAATTTTTAGTCGAAAACAGAAAACTGGATGCAAAAATGTCTTTTAGTTTATTGCTAAAGTCCGTAGCAACAACATCTCCTTTTTTTTATTTTCTAATGAGTTTAAAGCCTAAGAAACAAATTCAGTTAAATTTGTGGTCATTGATTTCCTTTTTAGGAACCCATGTTGTTTGGCCGAAAATAATGATTTGCAATCAAAGTACATAGTGTCGAAGATAATACTTACTTACTTGCTTACTTAAAGTGGCGCTACAGTCCATTGTGGACTTGGGCCTCAATCAACAGTCTCCGACAGCTAGCTCGGTCCCTAGCTGTGTCCAGTTTTGCACTCTAAGTTGATTGAAGTCGAAGATAATACTCTCGAATAATTTGGAATGCAAGATAATTTGTCAATCGGCCTATAGTAAGAAATATCTGATTTACAGCCTTTCTTGTGAATAAGTATTATGAATGAATGTTTCCACATAGATGGAAAAATTCTTTGAGAGAGAGATTTTCGAAAAAGAGTAGTAAGAGGCACGGTTGCCGTTCTCCGAAAAAAAAATTCTACCACAAAATTTTCCAAAATCTACCAATTCAAAGAAAAATCTACCAAAGTTCAATTTTATAAAACATCACATTTATTTTAGATAAAATATCAGGGTTGGCATGATTTAATCACAGAAATAAAAATAAAAATCAGATATTGAAATTTTAATTAAGTCACAAACTAGTGTCGTTGAAATCTGAGAAACAAATAAAATCATTTAGCGTCTATTTCACTATATACAAGTAAAGTCCCAGTTAAGCTACTTGGAATATAACTAGCAGTTAAAATTCAAAATAGCGTTTCACAATATCTGAGTAGAGCTAACAAGTAGTTAAAGTGTCAAGTAACTTATAGGGAGGATGAAGTGCCCTATAAAGTAGTTAACTGGCAGTTAATAGAATAAAAAGTCTGAAAAAGCAAGCATTTGTAATTTTGTTTCAATTAAAATAAAATGTAAAGTCCGAAAAGCAAGGATTCGTATGTGTATAGTTTTCATTTTTTTCCAATAAAATGGATATTCTTTTCGACACGTCAAAAAATGGACCTGAGGGTTGAATTTCTGACAAAAAATATAGCAAATGTTTGTCAAAACGTTTTTAACTAGAATAACTGGCAATTAGCTACCCGAAACATAAATTTATCAGAAGGATTGATGTGAAACACAAAACTCACTAACAGGAGGATTTAACTGGCAGTTAATTTAATGCCGGGTAACTAATCAGAACTTTATTTATTAAATATTTGAATAAAAATCTATCGCGCCAAAGAACAGCTTCACCACTGGACCAATGTTTGACAGTTCCTCTTATAAACTCAGCCATATCGTCGTGGAAACTTATGATCCTAAAAAAGTTCTGATTGTCACATTTATTTGACCATCTTCCGTTAAGGAAATATTGACGTGTAATAACGCATATACATAGTTCCGCAAATGTTTCGCCACAATTTAGCTGTCGGAACAATCTGAGATGCATAAAAAACCAAATATTATTATATCGCATAGCGTTAATTCTTTTTACCGCATGAAATCACAATGTGTTAACCTGAGTTTGACATTTCAACGCAAAATTGAAATTTTTTCTGAGATGCACAGGTACGTCCAAACATCTATTTCGTACGTGCGTTAGTAAAGTATCGGCTTCAATATAACTAGGTAGATATAATCTTCCACTGACGTCTTCACGACCATATTTTCAACTTTTGCTCTAAAAACAAGATATGGATTCAGGGCGCGTCCTGTTTGAGCAAAAATATAGTTTAATTTAGTAATCAAAAGAAAAAATCAAAAAAATCGTGACTAATTGGATTTTTTCAAAAAAAATCGTGATTAAATCGATTTAAAAAAAAAAATCAGGATTTTTTCCAACCCTGTAAATTTTCAATCCTTTTTTTGTACTTTTGAAGTATGTGTAGACAATACTACAGGCACGTTGGGTGAACGTTGTGGGTTCAAGACTACTCGTTCCCATAAAGTTTTTATTTCATATTTGACGGGTACTGCATCATGCAAAGTACTGAACAAATTTCCAAGAATAGCAATTGGTCATGAAGTGTTAATCAACTTTGCCAATCGGCGGCGTTAAATTGTAGGCCTAATATCAAAAACTTACATTTTGGTTTTAATTCCCTTCATTATTTGAAAACTCCAAACTCTTAGTTTGACAGCAAACAGTTATGGTCAAAACATATGTGCAGTGAATCGGCACGCAGCGCTGCATACAGCTGTGAAAGTTTGGATATTGGATGGATGGATGTTTGTCGATCAATAACTCCAGATCGGCCGTTGTAATAGGAAGTGGCGGCTAAGGGGTCAGAAAATAACAACGACTACTCTTTTTTCACGGCTTATGACTTAATGAGGGTAAAACCGCTGGATAAGCTAAGTTTATTATAAATTTCAGAAAGAAAACAAATTTAGTTCAAAAAAAATCTAGTTAAACGCTTGAACTTAATTAGAAACGTCTGAGTTTTATTAACACTAATCGATAAATTGGGTGGTTTAACATTTTTGAGACACAGCATTTCGGAATTCAAATACATACATATTTGGTTCTCTTTGGAGAAATAAATTATGTATTTTGCTTTCGGTTGGGATAAATTATTTTATTTTATTTGAATTGAAGTCTTCTTGTGCGACCAGCAAGGCGTCTTGAATAAGTTCTTCCAAATAATTTGTTCTTCTTTTTTATTTTATTGGTAAAGAACACTAATTTCCTCATCTGCATTGGTTCCATATGTATTACATTGTATATTATACCTAATTTCACTTTTTGAAAACAAAACTAAATTGACAAGTTCAAATAAAAATAATTTAGTGTCAAAAATTTGTCAATATACATAAATTTTGAAATTTTGCAAGCAATTTCTTAAAAGTAATGCCAAGTGAATAAAAATAAAATGTGATAGTAGTAGAACTATCACATTACACAGACGAAAAAAGCAAAACTATCACTTTTGATAGTCACAAATGTGATAGTCACATATCACCTTACACGATTCGGCCCAAGATTGACTTTTTATTATGTATATTCATTTATACTGAATATTAAGCTCAAATAATTTTGCATAAAAAAAGATTCAGTCATTTCAGGTTTGTTAATATTTTCATAAACATTTGCATTCGAAAGGATTTAAATCTACCAAATTAAACATGAATCTACCAACCTACCAGAGCAATTAAAATCTACCAAATTTGGTAGAATTCTACCAAAACGGCAACCGTGGTAAGAGGCTGGTCTAAATAGACTACAAACTTCTTTAATACAATTGCAGAAATCGTCCTTAGTTTACTTATTTTTTAACCACATCGTCAGGTACAAAATTACTGTCGCAAAAGCAAGACTGAAGAAATTAGCAAATAAATTAATTATAATTTTTGAGTCATTAGAAGAGTGATCTAAATAAATAAGGGTATTAGGATATATCCATCCGACTTTTTTTTATGTTAATGAATTGCCAAAAGCGTTTGGGATCTGAGAACTGAGATTATATCAAAAATGTAGTAAATAAGTACAGTTTGATATTTATTTATTGAAAAACAGCGATTTCTTCAAAAACAAACAGATACAATTGTTTTTTTTTTTTAAATGCAATTACAATAAATTGACGGGATTTTCTATAGAAAACTCAAAAACAAAATTATTACAACTTCAGAATTGTAAATTTTTGTTAACGCATAATAATTATGTATGTTTTCAGAAAAGAAACCCAAAAAGAAAAAGAAAGAGAATTGGCCTCCAAGATTCTAGAACAAAGAAAAAGAAGATTTATGTAAGATTTTCTGTTCAATAAAAATATTGAAACATTTTGAAATTGTTTGAAAACGAGAAACTTCCACACTTCACTCTAAACTCTCTTCTCTGAAAGTGACACCTTTTCAAAGTTCAAACATTTTCTTCCCACTCATCAATCAAAACACCATATTTTTTCAAGTGCAAAAAGTTAATTTAAATCGGGCACATTTTTTTTTCGAGTTCAATTAGCATTCAATCAATTTTATTGATAAATCGTTCTCCATTCGATATCGAATCTTAACTACCAGTTTGTCGACAATAATTAACCAATTTCTTTTGCTCTTCTATGAATCATTTATCATTATTACAAATATCGTTATAATTAGAAGTGTTGGCCGTTTAGTTGATGATAGATTAAAAAGAAAAACATTTTCAATTTAAAATCCTCTCATAGGCACACTTGGAAAACTCAAGTCAAAGCAGTGCGATGAAAAACTAAAAGAAATCAATCGTTTTTCTTCATCGGAATGAAAAAAAAAACAGAAGAAGAGAGATACCCACCATTGATATTTGTTTTTGCGTCTATGTTTGTCCATCCAATTAATAAAAAGGAAAAAAATATGTTTAGTTCCAGTACTTTGAGCTTCACGGCAAACTGGTTTCTTCACGCATTCGAAAGAGACTCTAAAGGAACACAGACACATGCGAACTCATCGTTTTTTCAGCTCTCTTTTTCAAGTTAGTCCAGTGGCATTGGTTCTCTTGACTTAGCTTATTATTGGAAGACCAACCACATCACCAGCACACAATAACTTAATTGTTTATTAAATTGTACATACGCTGCGCTGAACGAAAAGTATAGAGGAGTCGATATTCCTTAATGGTTCTCATTCATATATTTAAAATTTCTTTGAATAAAAGTCAAGTAAAACATTAATACTAAATTAACCTTTTTGTTGTGTCTCAACAGGTACATGAAATATCTCTATCCATATGAGTGTGAAAAGAAAAACTTGAGCTCACCAGCTGAACTTCAGGCTGCGATCGATGGCAATCGCCGAGAGGGACGTCGTTCCAGCTATGGTCAATTTGAAGCAATGCACAACCAGATGCAAATGGTAAGTACGCGTTGTAGAGTTTTTTTTTGGGTCTTGGTCTTGGCCAGTGGTAAAATGGTAAAGCGAAAAAAGTCAGCAGTTGATTGTCAATGTATTGCAAAATATGTATAGTTTGCAATGGAGGGCACACACTTGTTGCAAGGTGTTGGCAAGTTGTAGTAAAATTTCTTGAGGTCAGAGTGTTTGAAATACAATCTGAGATACTGTAGTTTTTCATCATGTAGTTTCCCCCACCTGCAATCACAAGTCCTCGGGAATTTGAAACAATCAGGTTGTTGTCCATCCGTTTGATATGACGGAACCTATGTTATTGTCACTTTGTCACTTCATCCTTCATCCACATCCTGATACAGTCCGTTTAGTCCAACCTAAACTGTCTAAAAATAAATATAATTCAATTTTTCCAGTATATTTTTTTATAGTTACAAAAGCTGTGTCAGAAAAGTCATCGCTTTCACGTATTTCATTAAAAATATGAATACTAAACCTTTATCTGTTTCCAACGTTCATGAATCATATATGATTCAAATAAAAAAAAACCTTGAAGTGTTCTGTGCCCCTTATGTAATTGCTTGGTGAATGCTTGTTCCATCTAAATTTCGTATGAATCATATCTGATTCATGACAATTTTGATTTACGTAAATCAAAAATATGTTGTGTAGACTTACAACTTACTTAGGGTGGCCGTGGCCGATAAGCGCAGCAGAACAAAAACGTCCGCTAAGCTTGGTCTTCTTCTTAACCCTCTCCTAAGCGCACCACTGACATAACTTTGCCGGAGCTAAAAGCAGCTTTATTGTATTCTGTTGCGCTTAAAAAAAAACTATGGATCAAATATTATTCATGGCACTTGATATTGATGCACTATTTAGTACTAGCTTCCCACCGGACAGTTTGTACTCAATACATTGAGTGAATCAAATGTGATTCATGAACAGAACGAATTTCATAAATCGCAGTTCAGTTGAAGGATCAAACTAATTTTCTTTGGTAGTAAAAACTTTGCCATATGCCCCATCTACAAAAAAGGCGATCCGATGTTATGCAAAAACTACCGTGGCATATCCCTGCTTAATGTTGCATACAAAACCCTATCCAACGTACTGTGTGAGCGTCTTAAACCTTTCTGCAACACAATAATCGGCACGTACCAGTGTGGCTTTAGGCCAGGCAGAACAACGATAGACCAAATATTCACACTGAGGCAGATCCTGGAAAAGACCAACGAATTTCAAGTCGAAACCCACCATCTTTTCATCGACTTTAAAGCTGCTTATGATAGCATCCACCGCCAAGAGCTTATGATTGCGATGTCTGAATTCGGGATCCCGAACAAACTGATCCAGCTGTGCCGCATGACGCTAAACAATACGCAGTGCAGTGTGCAAATGGGTAACAGCTCATCCGAGTTATTCCAAACTTGCGCAGGGTTTAGACAAGGAGATGCGTTGTCATGTGACTTCTTCAACATAGTCCTGGAGCAGATAGTGCGCGAGGCAGGTGTGAGCACGGAGGGCACTATCTTCAACAAATCCACCCAGCTCCTAGGCTATGCGGACGACATAGACATCATCGGTCGATCCAAGAGAGCTGTGCTTGAGGCCTTCACAGCGATTGAAGAACGGGCGAAACTAGTTGGTCTTGAAGTGAATGAGGACAAAACAAAGTACATGTTATCAACAAACAAAGCAACATCTGTCCACCGCCTAGGACAAAACGTCACTGTTGGTAGCAGCAATTTCGAGGTAGTTAAGGAGTTCACCTACCTTGGAACAAACATCAATCCCACGAACGACACCTTAGTGGAGATCCGAAGAAGAATCACCCTAGCGAACCGCTGCTGCTTCGGTTTGGCCAAACAACTGGGTTCAAAACTCCTCACTCGAAAGACAAAGTGTCTGCTATACAAAACTTTGATTTTACCAGTCCTACTCTACGGCGCCGAGTGCTGGACGATAAGTAAAAAAGGGGAATTGATACTGGGCACGTTCGAAAGAAAAATTCTTCGACGGATTTTTGGTCCCGTATGCGACGATGGCGAATGGAGAAGAAGATACAACCGAGAACTGTATGAGCTGTACCAAGATGTGGATGTAGTCCAGAAGGCCAAGAAAAGACGACTACATTGGCTCGGCCACATCGAGCGAATGGACGACAACGCTCCAGCCAAGAAAGTCTTCTCATCCCAGCCCCCAGGTTCAAGACGACAAGGAAGACCGAACCTACGGTACAAGGACCAAGTGACTGCGGATGCCAGAGCGCTTGGTCTCGGTGACTGGAGAGTGCATGCGAGGGATCGTTCACGATGGAAGACTGCAGTATCTAGGCTGTGACCCTTCATGGATCGTGAGCCGGTAAAGTAAGTAAGTAAGTAAGTAAGTAAGTAAGTAAGTAAAAACTTTTACTGGAACAACTGTTAATTTCTCACTTAAGGTGGCGCTACAGTCCAGGGTGGACTTGGGCATTAACCAACAAACCTCTCTACGTTTGTGACGTTTTGTCCAAGACGTCGGTGTTGGATGTCCTTTCTTGATGACAGCATATACTTTGTTTTGCCCTCATTGACCGCTTAGCCCATTTTTTCAGCCTCTGTCTGTATACTCGTAAAAGCACTTTGACATCACGCTGTATTCTCCCAAAAATTTCAATGTCTGACTTTCGGAAGATAGTGCCTTTAGTGTTGACGCGGGAGTTCTGCACTATTCGTGCCAGTATGATATTAAAAAAGTCGAATGACAGTGCATCGCATTGTCTAAAGCCTTTTTTGACATCGAAGGCGTTGGTTGGTGAGGTTGTTACCGACTTTAATAGAGCAGCGTGAGTTCTCTCTTCTTGCTCAGACGAATGAGTTTTGTAGGAATGCCTGTAGAAACAACTGTTATGTAGCTCAAAAAAAAAAAAAAAAACAGCAGTGTAAACTGTTGCCATTCCCATTACACTAACACACCTATCGTACATAAATGTTAAATATTTTTTCTCTACATTTCAGTCTCCAATGGGACGAAATAACATGCCCGGTGCTATCCAACAAATGTCACCGTTGGCACTCGTCACCCATGGCAATCCACAAGCCGCTGCTGCCGCCGCAGCCGCCCATCACAGACTGATGACACCAGCATTCGGTCAAGTACCCAATTTGGTACAGCACGAAATCGAACAGCGCATGATGGAATATTTGAAACTAATCCACAATAAAAAGGAACAACCCCGTCCCCGATCTCAGAGTCCCGAAACAACTACCCGCGACGCCCTCAATGCTCTCGAAATGTCTCGTGTTGCTTTGTGGTCGATGTACCACAATAACACCAGCCCACCGGCTTCAGTCAACACATCACCCCAAGGAATCGAACCACAACGGTTGGTGTCTTTGCTTACGGCGAATTCAGATAAAATGTGCCCAAACTAAATTTGAAGTTCTTCTTTTCCTATTTCTAGTGAGGCGCTCAACCTTTCCGACTCTCCACCAAATATTGTCATCAAACGTGAACGCGAACGCGAACCATCCGAATTAGGAACAAATGCGGATAGAGAAGACTTCAATCAACCACCCCCGGCTAAGCGAGGTCACACAACGAATATGTTTGTTCCACCGATTCGATGTTTTGCAGAAGAATCAGCGTTGCAGGAAAATACGAGTCAGCGTGGTACACCGAATAACACATCGATTGAACATAATTTGGAGAATCGAGAACTACCATCGCCAGGTTATCCGCTGGCGGTTGAGAGATCTCCACAAAAGAATCTAAATCGCAGTAATGATGATTTGGAGAGCCAGCTGCAGGTCGTCAAGTCGGAAAATCAAGCCAGGCGTGAAATCAGCAAGGCTGAGCTGTCAATCCTCTCTGGCATGCAATTTAAATTGTCTCGAAAATGTGAGTTCACCAACAATTTTCGTGTTTCAATGTTTCATTATATTTTGCATTTCTAGCTACCGGCGCCAATGGAGAACAACAACTCTACGTGAGTCTCGAACTCAACGGAACAAATTACGAAGGCTTGCTCATTGCCAACCCAACCATGTCCCAAAACACAGTCTCCACGACAAATGCATCGAGTCCGCCGCGTGCACTTCCCCCCAACATAGTCTCCAATGGACCAACTGATGCCCAGAAAAAAAATAGCATTGTTAAGGGAACCTTGCCACTGATACTGCCATAAAATGCAACGAACAATTCAAATTTGAAATACACCAAAGTACCAAAGGATCCAACAAATCAGTTATTTTCTCCTTCTTCTTCTTTCCAACTGTACATAAATATCTAGGTCAACAAGAATTTAAATTTTAAGTCATTGTTTAACCTTAAACTCACTCACGCTTAACTATTTCATGTTCAAAATAGCGCTTTCAGTAGAGTGATGATTTTGAAAAAAAAAAATTGTTTTTGAATTTATGACTCCTTTGAAAATGCAAGTGTTGCCAACCGCAAAAAATAAAAAATAAAATACCAGATACTTCGCAATAATTAATAAAAAAGACATTTTTTTTATATAAATTTTCAAATTATAAAAACTGTAAAAACCGCAAAATAAAAAAGGACACACAATGAGAGCATAACCAGCGACAGAATTACTGTAGTTTTAATTTTGGAAAATTCTTAAAACGTTGTAAAAAAAGTGTTAATTTCAAGGAAACTAAAAAATCGATTTTGGCAATTTAATTGTGCAAATGAAGCTTAACAAATTTTCGATATCTCTTTAAAGTAAGAAAACAGTAAAAATTAATCATTATTCGTCTAGTTAAATATTTTATAAGAAAACAATGTGCTAATGTCTGGAATTGGACTTTCATTAGCGCAAATTGATTTCTTGTTAGAAATGTGTAAGTTTCGTGCTATGATTAGTTGGCAGTTAATATGCAAAATTTGTAAATAGCTTAGTTGTAACTTTCTTTTAAACAAATACATATGTAGTTTAATTGCATACTGCTAACTGAATATAAAAAAAATTATCGATGTTCTTCTTCTTAAAAAAAAAAAAACATCCGAAAACCGAAGAATTGAACCAGAATTCGGTTCGGTCTTCTTGATTTGTTTAAGGATCTAATTTAATGTTTACATTGTATTTATCTAGTGTTATTTAATAATTTGTGTAATTATTATAAAATAGCAACGTGAAGGGAAGGAGACGAGCTTCCTTGTTATAATCTTTATTTTTTTTACTTTTGAGTTGTGAATTCATTTTTCATTTTGGTTATTATATAAATATTAAAAATTAAAATTTAGAAAAAAAGCGAAACCGCATCTAGTTTTCTTTTTGGTTATTAGAAAAAAAAAACTGTCCTGAGATTTGATGTTTAGTCGTTCTATATTCGTTGAAAGTGATAGGGAAACATTGGGTGTTTTCATAAACGTCGGAAATCTGCGTTCGTACCAGGGATGTTGCGAATATTCGCATCCGCATCGGCAATTGCGGATTATTCGCATTAATTCCAACATCCGCATCCGCATCAACTGATGCGGAGTTTATTGCGGATGTTTTTCCACGCTTTTTTTCAAATTTGTAGTTGTATTCGCAAAATAGCAACAACACGGCAGCAAACCATTTCATGATCAACAACAACGACCCTTTTACCCTTAGTAACAATTTTAAATCCAAAAATCTCAGTCCCAAGAAGGCGACGCAAGCCGACGACAAAAGCAAAAACAAGTGATATGCAATGATCACAGATTCATCAACTGAAGACGAAGGTGAAGGAGAATCTGATAAGGCGCAGGGTCATAAGTCCACAGGTCATAAGTCCACAGTGGACTTATGACCCACTTGGGTGGGTCAAAAGTCCATAAATTCATTATGGACTTCTGACCCACCCAAGTGGGTCAGAAGTCCACAAAAAACTGAGCCATGAGTCCATAATTAAAAAGAATAAGTGGGTCATAAGTTCACAACTTTTTTTTTTTTAGCTAATGCTGTACCTATGTAAGAAAAATTAGGAGAATAGAACTTTTTTCGAATTTTTTTTTATTTTCACTTCCCAAATTGTTTCTCTGTTTGGCAAAAAAAATTTCGGCAAGAGGAATTAATTCGCGCGAATTTTTTTTATTTTCACTCCCCAAATTGTTTCTCTGTTTGGCAAAAAAAATTTCGGCTCGATTCGCTCGCTTTACAGGGCTGCTCTTTAAATTAATTTCTCTTGCCGAAATTTTTTTTGCCAAACAGAGAAACAATTTGGGGAGTGAAATTAAAATAAATTCTGGGTGTCTCTTCTCGAAGTTCAAACTTCGTTAACTAAATATTTGGACAAAAAAATGTCTTTAAGTATTGTTTTTAGATGTAAATAAATAATATCCACATCTTTAAAGAACGTTGACCACAACAACACCTTCAGCTACTTAGCTGGGTATTCTATTTTTGTTTACTTTATTGAGTTTTACAAAGAAGAAAAGCAAAATTGAACAAATGAAACTGTACACCATTGTGGACTTCTGGCTCACCTCAGTGGGTCAAAAGTACACAATGAATGGGTCATAAGTCCACAGGAATTTTGTGTGGACTTCTGACCCACTTGGGTGGGTCAGAAGTCCATAATGAATTTGTGGACTTTTGACCCACCCAAGTGGGTCATAAGTCCATTGTGGACTTATGACCTGTGGACTTATGACCCTGCGCCTCTGATAACGCTAGTCCCGAAGCGCTTTTCCGAAGGGAGTTAGCATGTTACCGAAATAAAAAAAGATTAGAATTGGATAATAATCCACTTGATTGGTGGAAAATTCATCAAACAGATCTTAAAAGACTCTCCAAAGTTGCACTCCACCAGCCAGTGTTCCCAGCGAACAACTATTTAGTGGAGCTGGGTAAATATACGATCTACTAAGAAACATATTCATATTGCATTCTGAGAAGGCTGCAATCTTACATTATTAAATATAATTCACCCATTTTTAAACTTAAATATTAAACGCAAGATAATCAATAAAGTTTTCCTTTATTTACGGATTAAAATTATTTTTATTTAATAAATTCTAAAATCCGCATCCGCATCCGTATCCGCGGATATGAGTCTCAAAAAATCCGCGTCCGCATCCGCATCCGCGGATGTCAAAATTTTTACATCCGCAACAACCCTGGTTCGTACCATCGTCTTTCTGATTTAATGCATAAATGAACGCACCAATTCTGTAGAACGCGTGCAGGCCTGCTTAAGTACAATTTTAACTTAAGTAAGTCACTGAATGTTCATAGAAAATTATAATGCGATCAATTATCGAATGAAAAAGAAAACAAAAACATCATTTCAACAAATAATTTCAGAATAAAGGAATGGAATAACAAATAAAGTCAGTGTAAAATGGCTGCGCTGCACAGTCTGCCCGACGACGCTGATGACATTTATGACGTTTATGAACATACCTACTGCAATTCATCTGCGTTTGTAGGACGCAGTTACCGAGTTTATGAACAGGGGCCCTACTATGTAACTCGATTCTACAATAAAATTGCTCGAATTCGAAAAATTGGAACTATGTATCTTTTTAACTACTTTCGAACCAACGAGAATCGAATAATTCTAGTAGTGCCAACATAAATATTCTTATAAACTTTCGAATAATCGAGGAACTACGTAACTCGAAAGTAGAATTCAAAACAAGGCAAAATCGAAAATAATCACTCTACATCAAATGTGTTTGCGAGCAGATCGGCTTAAGAAGTTTGTTTGTCATAATAATAGTCAAAGTGGTATTTTAACACTTAGTTTCGATGAAACATTATTCAAAAGATACATAAAGGCATCTTTTGAAAGGCGGTAGTTTTGAACAAACTTGCAATTAGTTATTTTATTGAATTACAAATGTCTTAAGTAAATACTGCAAAATAAAACCTTTTCTCAATAAGATCCATTATATTTATCTCTAATCCGCCTTTGCTCAATTTGTTGCATTTGTTCCGGTTTTTTGTCTATATGCAAGTCTAACCAAATCGCGACACTTTCCATATTTATGTAGGGTTATCCAATAGAGACGAGTTGATTTTCATGGCTCGTGGCCTAGATCATGATGTCAAGATGTGACTACAAATCATGATGTCAAGTTACAGCGTCTAGCAATACATGCAAATGATAAAACTTTATTATCAAAATGGGTGTTTAAAGCAACGATTCTCACGCTGCGCCCCACACACGGCAAAATGACTACTTTAGGAGGCCAAAAATCATAGACATGGAAAATTGTTTTTATTTCTGATTTTTATAGTGTTCCTGACCGATACATTATCAAAAATAATGAATGGACACACGGTACACTTAAAACAAATAGAACGGTTAACTTAATAAAAAAAAAATATATGAATTTAGGAAAAGTAAAAAAAAATAATCATATTTCACTAAACAATAATTTATTAGTGGTACTTACGAAAATAGAAATAGTTAATTATCAATCATCTCCAAATAAATAAAAAAAAAATCATCTAATTTTTTTCAGATTTTTATCTATACCCCTTACTGGCCCTGTATCGAAGTGAAATTCTAATACTAGGGACTTTGCGGCTGATTTTTTGATTATTCCCGTATATCTCCATTTCGGCTTTACCGATTTTGTTAAAATTTTGCACAATTATACGAAACATTATCCTTAGTGATATTGCATTCCAAGATTCTATTTAAAATATATTCTTCAATAACAAAAAAATCGGAAAAGAGATCCATTTTTGTAGTACCTTTTGGGTTTATAACACTCTTTTCTAGATTTCTCAAAAACGGCTCAACCAATTTTTTGGAAATTTCGTCAACACGTTTATATGCAATGTCTTAATAATGCTGCATACCAAAGAATGTGTGTTTTAATTTCCCTGATTTTTTATACAAGGAAATTAAAACACTTATGAAATTTGTGAAGTATTAGAATTTCACTTCGATACAGGGCCAGTAAGGGGTATAGATAAAAATCTGAAAAAATTAGATGATGTCTTCATTAATTTTCGAAAAAATAAGCAAATAAGAACCACCCTAATGTATATATATATATATTTCGAGTGACTTGGATCACTCCGACTACCTGTCAATAAAAGAAGATAGTATCACAATGAGTTGGTTTGAGTTCTCAAAATTCACAATAATAACGGTCAACAAACGACTTAATGCAAATATCAAGGACAGAAAGCGGTACCCAGCGGAACTTTTTTTGTAAGTCTAAGTAAACATGAATTTTAAAGAAAAATTTGTCTAGAACCGCAATATAATATTTTAACACTTACCATCACATTGTTTTTAATTAAACGGTCTTTATTAAATGTACATACCTGTAGATTTCATATTCTTGATCACTAGGGCAACCAAAAATATGCTCTATAAAAACCATTTATAGCGCTTTAAATATGCTCTAAAAAGCCAATTATATGCTCTAAAAATATGCTCTAAAAAAATTTTGAAATAGCAGAAAATCTTAAATTTCGTGTTTTTTCTTATAGTTTATTGACTTGTCAAAAAAAAAATAGAGGTCAAAATATCTTTAGAGACAAATAAAAGAACAAAAAAAAACGAAAACATAAAAAGCTAAATAAATACCAAATATCAAAAATGAAAATATAAACCAGAATAATTTAAAAATTTTAAAATTTTTGTTGCAATAAAGGAAAACAGTTTTCCTTAAAAAATTTTCTCTGAAAACATTTTTGTAGGTACATCATCCGCCAGTTATACGTGCAAACTTTAATGCCATTATTTCAGATGCAGTTTTTTTTCTACGAATAAATTCTGCCATAATAAACAATTTGAGCCCTATAATTTTTCCAAAATATCGATATTTTTTTTATTTTTTCGATACTGGAGTCGATGGTATTAATTTTAACTTGGGCTCGATCAATAATTTTATGTTAGCTGAAGGCCGCTTATTTCCAGTTGTGCAATACATTTCAATAAAAATGTATAATTGGATGATAGAAATATCAAGTCACGTTTAATGCCACTTCATTAAAACAATTTTTTAACAACTCGTATTGCAGCTGAGACCGCTTCATGTATTGTCTCGAAAAGGCTTTCCTTTTTTTAAACATTTCTACACAGTAAACTGCTTCCCGCCAAGATACCCAATAAGTCGTAATCGTTTGCGAAGGAAGTAGTGTTTCCGCTGCAATATCCTTGATCTTGAATACCATCATTCTTGACGGAGCTTTTAAACACTTTTTTCACGTTTGCGATGAAAATATCAACTTCTGGAAATTGACCTCGAAGTGTTTCACAAGTTCTATGGAGCCTGTGGGCCTCACAAGTGACATGCGTTACTTTTGGATAAAGTACTTGAATAGCATTGCGAATTTTTCGAAAAAAATTTTAAACAAAAAAATTACTCTAACATTTGCAACAAAAATTACAAAAATAATGATGAAATATGCCAAAATATGCATTTTAAAGCAAAATATGCAAAAATATGCATTTATAACAAAATATGCTAAAATATGCTCTAACGAATAGGGTCCAAAATGTTTGTTTTTTCATGAAACGTATTTCTATCTTGTCAATTGTCAAATTCGACGTTCCAAAAAAAACATGCTAGAGCATATTTTTGGTTGCCCTATTGATCACTGTTTGTATTTTAGCACGAGATTGAAATAAAAATGCGTGATGTTTCGTTGACGTTTTAGAGAGCAATTAACCGTACCATCACTTCGCTCATTTGCCGGACTCTCGCAGTCTTTTATTTTGAACATAACAGAGGCGACTTATGCTCTTTGTGATTCCTAGACCATCTGACTAAAAAAATACAAGCTTATTTAGACTCTATCTTTATTTTGATAAACCGCTTTTTGGCCTCTTAAAGCAGTAATTTTGCCGTGTGTGCGCCCTTTTTATGAGGTAGGTACATGGTCGTCCTTCCAAGTACACTGTTCAACGTTTAGGAGTCCACCGGCTCAATGAACAACCAGCCAACAGCCGTACGTCAACGAAACGCAAGATCTGCCCAAAAAATATCAACACTGTTCGTGAAAGTCTGCAGCAGAATCTGAAGCAGTCAATTCCTTTGACCTAAAAAACAACTTAATAGATGCAATCGACCAATCAGCCTGATTTATGCTCCAAAGCCATCGAAAATTTGATGTTCCGAATACGCGCCACTCATTTAAACTATGCAATACATATTTCACACATGATGCCATTGATAGGGATCTCAAATACAGATGAGACCTTATTGATTTCTCATATAAAACTTGTGTTATTCAATTTTCAAATCGACCCGGCCTTAATGGAAAACACTTTATTTTAAAGTTCATACAATTGTTTCCACAGCAAATATTTTTTATTTTTTTGAATATTATGTCAAAAATCCGAGTCTCGTTCGAAAATTGAAAATTTGCTAGCAAGTAGCTTGGCATTATTGGCATTCTATTCTACTTTGCTACTTTCATACGTAGTACGATTTGAAAGTAGAATCGGAAATGAGTTTCGAATAGAATCAAAAGTAGAATCGAGTTACATAGTAGGGCCCAAGGGGCCTAACTATGTAATTCGATTCTACAAAAAAATCATTCGAATTCGCAAATTCCGTACTCTATAATTCTATAAGAATGTTTTAATATGCGATAGTCGAACAGTTTTAGTAGTGCCAAGTATATTTGTATATGCTTTCGCAAAATAACAGGAACTCTCTAATTCGAAAGTAGAATTCAAAACAAGCAAAAATCGTAAATAATCACTCTACATCAATTGTGTTATCGAGCAGATCGGCTTAAGAAGTTTTTTTGCCAAAATGTTGGTAAAAAGGTCAGTGAGCTATTGTACCTAACCGAAACCATCAAAAGAATGAGTGGTTCGTAAAGTTTTGAGGTACACAATACCTCCCTCAATAACGAACAACATACAGCCGACGAAGATGTTTTAAGTATGTTGTATGGACATTGTCATGGTTTCATCCAATACAGTTGCCTTTAGGTAGCCCTTAATGATGAACATATTCGGTTCGTGCCCTCTATAAATTCTTCGTGTAGGGGATGGTTAGCTGTATTTTTATGGGGTACATCGTCGTCCTTGCAAGAACAATAATCAATGTTTGGTGGCCAAATTTGATTCCACCGGCTCAGTGAACAATTAGCCAACACACTTACGTCAGCAAAACGCAAGATCTGCCTAAAATATATCCGCTGTTCGCGGAAGTAAAAAGATGACTGCTGGGGCCTGATTATGGGATTCGCGGCGGATCGTTTTGATAGCGAGTTTGACATTTTTTCAATTATTGCTTTCGCTTTCGCCTTCTTCGATTAGAATTCGACCAACTAACGAATTCGAAGGCGAATTTGAAATGTCATAATGTTTGCTGGCGAGTTGAAATCCAACAGCTTTTTTTTGGCGGATTCACAGGCGAAAGAGTGTTTATTCAAATATTGCAAGAAATAGTCCAACCAAAAGTGTGAAAGCTCAGGAATATTGGAAGAAATATTTTCGCTCCGCCGCGCGCGAATTCGTTAATAAGGAAATACGAAGCGAGTCGAATTTGAAAGGTCGAATTGAAAACGATCCGCCGCGAATCCCATAATTAGGCCCCTGGACCTAGACGAAGCCATTAATGGAATGAGTCGTTCGTTATATTTTGGGCTGTATAATTACTCTTACAGCAGCCAACAACATATACAGCCGATGCACGCCGAGGAAGATGTTTTGGTTTGGAATGTCGTGATTTCATCCGATGAAAACGACACAATTATGCAATTATGCATACGTCGATAAAAAAATGTCCCACAGGCGCGATTGACGATATCACTTCTCGAAAAACGAGTCGGAAATCAATTGATGTACAAAAATAATTTTTGCGCTCAATATTTTATATTTTTTTTCAAAGTTCTACACAGCAAATTATTTATTTTTTCATTTTGTGCCAGAAAATCCGAGACTTGTTCGAAAATCGCAAATTTTCTAGCAAGTAGCTTGGCATTACTAGCATTCTATTCTATTTTCATACATAGTACGATTTGAAAGTAGAATCGCAAATGAGATTCGAATGGAATCAAAAGTAGAATCGAATTACATAGTAGGGCCCCTGTCCTGAGATTTGATGTTAAGTCGTTCCATATACGTTGAAAGTGGGAAACATTCTTGTATCCGCCTCTAGCGTAGCACCGAGCAATGACATTTGTTAATATAGGGTAAGTTCATAAATGTCAACATGCAGCAGTAATGCAAGATTTGCGTTCATAAATGAAGATCAAATGTATTATGTTTGCAGTATAGCAGTCAGGCAGTGTGTTCATAAAAACAAACTGACAGCTAAACTGCGATCAAGTCTGCAGTCGTTTTATTTCTGTTGCCGCTCTGCAGAAAAATTTAGGAACATAATGAATAAAGTAAAATAATTGAATTTTTATTAAATTTTTGGCAAAAATAAAATATTTTTGTTGTTAATAGTTTAAGATATTGTAATGTGTATACACTTTATTTATCTCATACGCTCTGTATCTCCTTCTATTGTAATGTCTAATGTGTATACTTTATTATCTCTTACGCTCTGTATCTCTTTCTATATTTAATGTACACACTTTTCTTACTCTCTTTACTTACTCTGTATCTCTTTTTTTTATATTTGATGTACATACTACTCTTACTCTCTTTACTTACTCCTTAAATCTATAACTCTAATATCGTTTGATTGTAGTAGTAAACACTTTTGAGGGGCAACACATAGTGATTAAGAGAAAACTTTTGTTTAGCACTCAGATTCAGCTCTTATAATAATCCCAGTATTCTTTTCTCGAACATTCAAGCTTCTCCAAGAACCAATATAGTGGTTTCTAGAACCAAGTATTTTTGTTATATAAATAGCCCGTTTGGCGGCGAAGTATCAATTGATTGTGAACTGCGATAAAGAAAAGTACACTGTGTTTGCAAAGTTATAATTGAAGGTGTTGAATAAATAAGTTTGTGAGTGATTTGAATCAAGTGAATTTGTGTTTTATTTAAAAAGTGAATAAGTTTTAATTATCGGACCAAGCCGAATATTACAATATAATACTTTTACTTCATGGATATGACTGTGGTGGCCAAAAATTCTGGTCAGATGCAGACTTTAGCTGGTAACAGTTCGTCTGGCGATGGAATGGCAATTTGCATCTGTTTTATGGTTAAAATGTTTAACTGAAATAAAAACCGTTTCGCCCTTGTTTGCCCATAGTCAAGAGGACATTACAAAAAAAAAAAAAAACAAACAAAGACCACATTCATAAGAATTTAAAATAAAGTTTGTCTTGGACGCTTTCAAAATTTATTCCATTCAAAACATTTAAAATTAGTCCTTTTACAACATTTTTATTGGACATTTAAAAAAAAATTGTTAAGACCCAAAAAAAACTTCTTTTTTTTCATAATTCATAGCCGTTTCTTTATTTATGAACAGTTTTTTGATATTGTATAGCTGCCGCGTTCTTGCAGCAGTTTTTCTGTTCATAAATGCATTGAAGGAATTTTTCCGGCAGATCATGAGCAACTAGGTTGCATTTATGAACTCACGGAAAGTCAAATTCGACCGTGTGATTCAACGTACTTTTTAACAATCACCCATACCCGGCGGCCACACGTGCAAGTTCTGGCCATGGCTAGCAAGTTGGCATACAATCAAATATTTTACTTACTCATTTAAACTTTTAATACTCGCTTTAGTACTGGCCAGTCAACTGGCTTGCGAATTTTGAAGTCATTAGGCGAGCAAGTAGAGAGGCAAGTAATTTGACAGGTTTTGCCAAATTTATCAAAATGAACCAAATTAAATTAGAATATTAGTTGAAGCGAGAGTTTTAATCGGCCCTATCGAGGTAACCGATTTCCTCCGAATCGGAGACATTTTGCTTCGAGGTATTTCTCCGATCAGCTGATCGGAGATTTTCTCCGAAAAAATTCAACGCATATCGTTTGTAAGCGATGCTCTGCGATGAAATCCTTTTCTTGGTTTTATTTTTGGCCGATACAAATACAATTTGCTCAAACGTCCTCCGACAAGTTCTTCTTGCGAAAAGTGCATTTTTTTTTATTTTCTTGAAATAAAATGTGGGTGAAAAAATGGGTTTCATGCATAAAATGAGTAAAAGCGCTGAGTTGAGGCAGGTGAGCAATTGCTCGTTAGTCGAGTTCGATTAAACAGCAAGAGCTTTTGCTCAATTTCGTATGCATAGTAAAGTGAAAATGAAGTAGATGTAGAATGAATAATAATATAGAAACTGACGAAGATTCTAAGTTCTTAGTAGAAGAAATAAAACAAGATAAATATTTACTAGAAAAGAGTCAATTACCAAGCAATGAAAAAAAAAAACGCAAACAATACAAACATGTGTAACGCAATTTCCGCAATAGTTCGTGGTTATACCATTTTGAAATCCAGGATTTGCACAAAATCTTAAATACAGTCAAATTTTATCAATGTTGCTGAGGACACCACCACGTGTTTCTTCTGACTTCACAAAAAAATAATTAGTAACCAGTAGAGGCTCTGTGAAATAAGGCCCCAGGAAAAAAGGCCCCAACGAAAAAATGAAATAAGGTCCCAAATTGGGGTATATTTTCATAATGAAATCATGCCCCAAAGAAATAAGGCCCCAACGAAATGAAAAAAGGTCCCAAAATTAATGAAATTAGGCCCCAAAATGTGAAATTTAGTCCCGATTTGTCTTTTTCATAAAAAAAAACCGTTAGTAAGATAATGAAATATCACCTCAAACTGTTCCAACTTGTTTTACTTTTTTTTTTGGAAAAGTGCAATTAAACCCCAATTCGTCTTTTTCATAAAAATAACTTAGTAAGATAATGAAATACCACCCCAAACTGTTACACAAATGCTTGAAATGTGACCTTAACAATTTCCCTGCAACAAGGACTCTTAGTAGAATAGAAACTGGTGGTTCATAAGGGGCGAATTTGAATTTAATGCGAGCTAAGATACCTTCAATTCTTTGCTAGTTTCAAGGCGATTAAATCTCCAATAATCTGCCCTATCGAGGTATTTTTCGGAGCGGAATTTTGTCCGATTTCGTACGTTTCGGACAAATTTTGCTTCGAGGTATTCTTCCGACTTACAAATCGGAATTTTTTCCGACATGAAGTAACACAGTACGATGAGAAACAATGTTGTGCTATGATTAGCTTTATTTTCCTTAATTTTTGACAGTTTGGTTTCCGATTTGTCCGCCGAAAATTGTTTGCGGAATTGTTTGCCGAACATGCTCGTTTGCGTTATTCCCTACACGGCAAACACATAATTGGCGAACATCCTTTTGTGTTGATTCTTGAAAGTGTGCGGATGTGCCAAAAGGAGAATAAGTCGTTGCGCTTATGGTTACCTATCTCAACAAATTCTTGTGGATGGTGCAAATTGCTGAAGGCGAACATCCGAAAGACATCAGAGAAAGTGATTACTACACAAAATGAATGAATAGTCACCAATTGACACAAATTGTTAAATAAAGAAAAGCAACAGAAACGTAATAAAGTTAAATACCTACACTATCTTTAAAACCACTTTTTTATTCTACTTTTTTGAACACTTAACAAATGAACCATTGGCACTGGCTTCCAGTCATCAGGAAACCAGCATGGTCGGTTATCACTTCGATCGGGGCCTTTTCGTTTAAACGATCCAAGTTGAATCCACATCTATTGCATTAGGAGATTCTCAAACCAGCCGCTACACCATTATGAAAATTTGCAGTAAAATGCAAATTTCGTTGAAAAATTCATTGGGGATTGAGCGAATAAAAAGTCCATGCCGGACATACAAACATTTCAATGCACCTTAAATTCTTTGCAAAAACTTGATCTTAGGTTTTGAAGTTCTTCGTGCTCTCGCAGAGTTCCCAAACCAAAATCTTCCATTTTTCCATTTGCAAATCAGTGCATTTACAATTTCATGCAATATCCCCTTTGAAAACCAATGAGTTTTCCCAGTTTTTCATCAAGGACTTTCTATTCTTCATTCGAGAACCCATTTTGAAACAAAAAATTCCATGCAAAAAATCAAATTTCTGCCCTTTGTTTGGTTTTTATTCAGCCATGATGAGCGATATAGCGAAGGATTTAAAATTAAAAAGCTTCAAGGAAATCAGCAAAAGTTTTTCCTCCTCGTATTCTTCCTCAGACTCAGAACTCAAAAAATTCAAAAAATAGTTAACTTTTGACAAATTCATTGCGATGTTCTTGCCCTGCTTTACAATTTGTGATTTAATTAATATAGATATGTATTTTGACACGATACACGCGAATCAATTTGAGGAGAACGGCATGACATGTTTCTATAATCATGTCGTGCGACAGTTGGCAGGTCACGTCACACACCTTAGACGCGTCCTAATGTGCGCCTAGCCTAAAGCATGCTCAACAAAATTTGAGCAAAAGCTCACAAAAGAAAGCAAAAGCTTGTTTTTATGCGTATGAAAATTAGCACTTAGTTCCATCTCAGCAAGACAAGATCAAACGTGAGCAGTGAGTAATAGCAAATACATCAAATTTTATATGCATATACGACAAGTAACTTTTACTGAAAAAATTGAGTCCGAGCTCAAGCTCACGTCTTATGCATGAGACCCAATTATTTATGTTAAACTGTGTTATTAAAATTAGAACAAAAACATAAAAAGTAAGAAAAGAGCCAAGTTCTCTTGTGTGCGAACAACACTGTGTAAAAAGTTAGCCACCAAAAGTAATGAGATCTAAAAGAACGCCAAGTTCTTACATGTTAAAGTGTTATATTGAATATTTTAAATCATAGAAGATAATACAACAATATTAAAAGAAAATAGAAAATAGTTTGGATGAAAATTTACTACCGTGCCCTTTGATATATTTTTGTTTTAAGGCAGAACACAAAAACAAGTCCACAACAATAGCAGAGGATGGTGAATCTGCTCAGTGAATATCCAGAAATTGTGGCTGACCTTTTGGGAAGGTTTGGAAAATCAGCTTAATTCTTTATTAATTCTATTGTGCATTCGAAATCTTTGCCCACGCCATGTTGGTAGTTCCCTTCGGAAAAAAATCTAAGGCAAGCTGCTAAAGCTAATTTATGTTCGGGAGCGATACAGTCAGATCTATGATTCGTTTTGTATTTGTGTTGAATCTGCTCCAAAACATACGCAAATGCATTTTTATTCAGGCGGAAGTTTTTCTTGAATCTGGATGAGAATTGCAGAATTAGAAGACACAAATTCTATTAGGAAATAAGTTTACTTACGTCGCGTCAGATATAATTCGCTTGAATTTTTTCGGTTTCGCAATGTTCTTCTGTTTTCTTTTTTTGTGTCCTTTGTTCGTTGGATTCGTCCAATTCTGTCCATTTTTAAATAATTGATATTTTAATATAAACAAACAAAGTTAAAAAATTTCTTTTGAATTTAACTTAAAATAGAAACAAAAACACATGCTTGGAAATAGCGATGTGACTATGTGTATTCGATAGTTTTGATTTGAAAACCGCTGCATCTAATAACATTTTTTAAGAAGGCATGTTAGCATGAAAAAATTACTTTTAAAAAACAATAAATTTACTCTCCCAACAATATTCCGTGGTTTAAAATGGTTATGAAAAGATATCACACTTTCGATATATCGGTTAATTTTCATATCTCTACCTTACAACTATATCCATCGCAATGCGTTGTCGCATTTCGGGAAAATTTCATCCGATGACAACTACCTCGATCGGAAATTGATCCTCCGAAGAAGGATGCGTGGCGGAGAAATCTCCGTTCCGAAGCGACGGTTACCTTGATAGGGCCGATTACCTATCGGATAAGTGCATGCCTACATATTTCCGTAGATTCATATTTTTATGAAAAAAGCAGCGTTTTCATGGTCAGCTAGTAATAAAATACAGCTTAAACTAGTACTATCTTAAGTATCGTGCTTTCTATTAGTGAAATAATTATTATTATTAATCGGATAAGTTTTTTCGAAGATGTAGATATTATAACAACAGTACTTATGTCAAAACAACTTCAACTGGGTCAGCTAGAAGAAAAAAAGTTTTAACTATCTCTCCACTTATTTTGAGCCGAATCGTTCCTAAAATACAGGTATTAAAGATAAAAAACTAAGAAAAATGGTTTTGGTAATATAACCTGGCAAACAGACCTCACTTAAATGCTGTGGTCCCGTCTGCAGAAAACGTGGCAATGGTAGAAGAACAACTACTATTAAGAGGAGCGTGAGTTCGAAGTAGTGTGATATATCAATCAGGTACATTGGGTCAGTAGTAGCAGCCAATAACAATATGGAAGTAGAAATACGCGATGGGTTGCCCAAAGCCAACATAACCTTTTTGTCTTTCAAGGCTTGTTAAATCCAAAAACCTTACCATAACTTTGAAACTAATTCTGCATATAAGACGATAGTCTTACCACGAATCCGAGACTTAGTTGCTTAGCCAAAGCTCCTCTAAATTCTTAGTCACATTGGAGAGAGAGAGAGTACGGTCCGCTTGTGAGGAAGGACGATTTCGGAGACGATATAACCGCAGTTATATCAAATCTGCCCCTAAGCAGACTTTTTGGGGCTTAATTTCATTGTACCTACTTGTGATTAATATCGATTTGAAATTGCGCGAAAATGTTTGCGAATAATTTACATTGACATTGACTTTACAGTACTTCGCACATAAATGTAACGAACTACAGACATAGCAGCACTGGCGACTGAGGACATCGGCTGGGACAGAACAAGACATTAATACAACAGGGAAAGACAGATAGATACATAGAAGGGAAGAACATATAACATAAACCTACGTGGCACAGAGGAGGAGACACAGATTTTATGTGTCTCATTTCATCGCACAGGTGGCCTCAGATATAAGCTGGCGATTTTTGTAGAAAAAGAATGCTGCCGAAGCTGGGGCTTGAACCCTTAGTATTCGGCTTAGCAATCAACTACTCTATCCTCTGTGCCATGGCCACCTGCACATCGAATAATTTAAGTGTAGTGAAGTACCTCGGTATCTGGTTGGACCAGTTTCTATATTTCGACAGACATATGGATGCTGCTCTGACTAAGGCCAGAGGAGCCTTCGCTCTGACAAAACGGCTGTTTTATAGCAGTCGGCTTGACCCCAGAGTGAAGGTAATTTGCTACATGGCCCTCATACGGCCAATGATTGTTTATGGTTGTCCAGTGTGGTTCAACATTGCCCCTTCCCAAATGGAGAAGTTTCGGATGTTCGAGAGGCAGTGTCTTCGGCGCTGTCTCGGTTGGTATCGGACACCGGAATCTTCTTATCTGCATTATTATTCAAACGAGGTTCTATACAACGGGGCTCGAATCAATAGAATTGACAATTTCGTGATAAAACTTGTTCGGGGCCACATTGCGAGAGCTATGACTTCGACCAACAATTTGATTTGCGGGCCGTTCTATCCGAACGACAACTACTTCGACAATGCACGCTTGAGCGGCTTCATCCCACCAGAGGCATTCCTCTATTTAGACCAGTGCGGCATGATACAGGATAGATTGGCAGTACCGCTTATCTACCACGTCAGGCGAAGAACCGTAGACCGGCGGCTTCTGTATGAACGAGGCATCCTCGCTCGTGATGGAGCGGAGCTGCTTCGGTTCAGTAGGGCTGTGTCCGAAAAGGACCGCATTGATAGGGTGAAGCAGGAGAACCAGTTTTGGTGGCTTCAAACTGTATTTGACAATGGGTAATCCGGGGTGGGGTATTTTTGCCTTGGCCGGCTTACATACTTGTTTTAGTCTTAGGTTTTAGTGTTAAGTAGAGTAGGTGGTATGGTGGCACTAAAGAATTTACAAAAAATAAAAAAATACAAAAAAAAAAAAAACAAAAAAAAATATATAAAAAAAGAAAAAAAAATTATTGAAATTATACGAAATAAAGAAAACGACAAATACAAAAACCCACAACAGTTCAGAATAGGACATAGTTGTTTTGCCGCTGTGGTTGTTCTAGTTTTAAGTAGTTTGTAGGTAGATTAGGTAATTTTAAGTTTTATTTTAAGGACCCTAGTATGTAAGTTAAAACACAAAAAAGTTATTGGAATTAGTTTTTTTCAAATTTTCTAATGAATCAAAAATAAATTGAAATAAAATTAAAAATTAGTTCGTAGGCCGAAAGGCATTAATTTTAAGAACCATGAATTACTTAGAGCGCCCGATTAGGGCCAGTAAGTTATATATAAGTAGAATTAATTAGGCTAGTTTCCCATTTTGTCTAGCATGTAAGTAGAGTTAAGTTTAAATGAATTAAAAAATGAATTTAAAAAAAAAAAAAAAAAAAAAAAAAAAAAAAAAAAAAAAAAAAAAAAAAAAAAAAAAAAAAAAAAATCGAATAATTTACATTTTTGCCTTTAAGAAATCTGTTTTGGTGAATGGAGGTCGATGAGACCTTTCTTGATGGGTTTTGGAAGATTTTTTTTTTCTGTCAAAACAGCTAAATTGAGCGTGACTTATGGACGGCCCCAAATGTATATCGAATATGCTCCATAAGGGCTTTAATTTTGTACTAACAAAACAGTAAGTATACGCCACAGTGTACCAACTCTGAAATCCATTTATAATGAGAACGAAATTTAGGAAAACAATTTTTTTTCTATACAAGTATGAATTTGTTTTATTTTTGAGAATAAGCATACAAACCCAAGCAAGTGTTTTAGAAACTTATATAATTCGTCTTGCACTAACAGGATCCTGTAGCAGTCTTCTTGAAGACACTTACAAGAACTATTTGCTTAAAATATAAACTTGTCACCTTTTGCATGTCAACATTTTGTGAGAAAAATCGAAAAATGTTTGTTCTTACAACTCACGAAGACTTTTTAGGCCAAACAGGATATTAAAACTAAAAAAAATTAAAATGACAGATTTACTCGCCACTGACAAAGGAATGTTCCCTTCTTTCGATTAAAAATTAACTCTGCCAAAAAAAGAACCGCAAAGCAACGGCAAAAGTGATTAAAACTCGAAGAAAATCAACGGCCTATAATTTTTCATATTAAAACATCATCAATTCTCCTGCCGCTACAAAAACTGTTTTCATTACATTCCGCTTACAACAAAACAAAAACAAAATGCATAGCATAATTTGTTCTCAGTATCTTAAATTAGCTTTCAAGCATCTTTGAGCGTTATTGGCTAAAGAGTCAGAGAAACTTAATAAACCGGAGGAGAAAATAAATCATTACATCAGACATTTAAGGGGTGACAAGGGTGCCCAGGGCTTGCAGGAATACCCGACTTTAAGGGCTTGCTTAGGATCTACAGAATTTTGCAAATTAATTGCTTTAAATGGCTGTTCATTACAACTGCAAACAACCTTTGCTCCAGTTAAGAACTCATAATTCATTAGCCTTACAGCATAAAATACCTTGATGCAGGAAATTGAAATTAAAGTTAAAGAGGATGTCTTCTTGGCTAATTATTTTGTTCTGAAATATAAGGAACAAAAAATTAAATCATGAACAAAATTTAAAACTGATTTCTTTTGAGTTGGTAAAACACAAACGTATACTAAACTTTTCTCATACAATCAAGGCTGTTAAAGTCATCGACAGGTGCAAATTTTGCAGTTCAATCATGCAGCTCTTAGTTCTGAACGTTTTTCGCGTATTCTAAAGCCTACCTTTACTTGAATATTCATTAATGTTGTAACAAAATAAATGAAACTATTAACTTGAAAAGCTGAAACTAGACATTGTGGTAAGCTGCAACCTGCAAATAACAATATGACATCTTGATCTACTTCGTTGATTGGCAAAAATTTTTCTTGTGAAAATTACCAATGATATCTAGAAGAATTTTTGTTTCTGAAGAAGATATAGGTTTATATCAGTGAACAATCAGCCAACATCCGTTTGTCAACGAAACCCAAGATCTGCCGCTGTTCCTGAAAGTGTGCAGCAGAATCCGAGGCCGCGTTGCTCACAAGAACTTGGCCTGTCCCACACCACAATATGGAGAATTTTGCTTCCGTCGTACTTTATTTCGGTCTACAAGCTTACAACATCCAACTGGCCTAGGACGTGTAATCAACGTCGAGTGTTCGCTAATTGGGTTTTGGAGCAGTAGGAAGTTGATTCCAATTTCGGTCGAAAAATCAACTTTTGCGATGAGGCCCATTTTTGAACGTGAATAAGAAAAATTACCAAATTGTGGACGGCACCAATCAACGCGAGTTTCACGAGGTGCCATTGCAACCAAATGAAGTCACGGTTTGGTATGTAGAATGTAGATTCTGGGCTGCAGGTGTCATCTGTGCGTACTTCTTTGAAAATGATGATGGCCAGGCCATAACCGTTAATGTGATCGCTGTTGGTCGATGATTACAAATTTGTGGCCTAAATTGGTTGATATGGACACCGGAGACATAGGATTTCAAAAGAATGGCGCTACGTGCAACAAATCTAAAGACAAAATCGATAGTCTGCATGAGCGTTTTCATGCACAGTTCGGCGGCGCGCCGAGGCAACGGCGTGAATTGGCAACAAAGATGGAATGATTTGACCTCTTTGTTCGTTTTGCCGTTTGTCGCAAAGTCTCTTTTGGCTAATGTTTGTTGATTTCCATTTCATGACCACATACATCATCGGGATTTTAAAATGTTTAAGGAATTTACATATCCCTAACACACTTAATTATCCAATGACTTTTGTTTTTAAACCTACGATAGTGCATCTGGATCTGAAAGTATGGGGAAATTAATTTTGTTCATAACATGGGTGTTTGTCCATCTTTGGAACGTTTCTAGCCGTTTAAATCTTCCCAGAACTTCCACCAATAATTCATCATCAAAATTAGCCAAACTAGTCCAGCCGTTCACGAGTTTTAGGGAGCCTAACTCACAGCAATTGATATGTAGATAAAATGCCATAAACAAGCTTCTAGCCTCATCAAAAGTTACGTAATCTCCATATAAGCTGTGACGCAACCTCTCGCAAAATTTCAAACCCTTTTACTGTATGTGCTCTCTCAGGCTCACCAATCTCTGTTCCAAATTTCATTTAAATCGGTTTAGTAGTTAAGATGTTATAAGGATTTAACTTTGCGGTGACGCGAACTCATAAAATTTCTCCCCTTCGTTCCACGCATAATGGACTATGTTGCACTTAAAGTGACGCATGCGGCGACAATATAGCCTTTCAAATGTCATTAGCTTTGGGATCTTCGCATCAAAATTTAAAGGAGAAAGAAAAATGTTAAGACTTGGGCTTGATTAATTCTATAAATGTTGACTTAATCGAAAAATGGTAAGAAAAAATCCGTGGTTTTTTGAGATCTATCAACTAAAGAATGTACACATCGCTGAGTTATTTTTGTTTGTTTGTTTGACGTTTAATTTAATGTATGGATGGCACTAACTAGGGTCGTGGCACCAGTTACCGAACAGTTAACGAACTATGAGGAAAGAACTTGTTGCGAAAAATACTTTAACTGAGTTTAGTAATGTAATTTTAGTTTTTTCTGAATTATTATCTCAAATATTTTCATGTTTGATACTCTTTTTTTCCATAAACATTATCAGTAAATATTAAAAAAAGATTATATTGAAAATAAGCATTTTTTCCTATTCTCGAACACCTTATTTTGATTGTTTCCTAAACCCGAACACGGAGTTTCCTATTTTCGAACACATTATAGTGACATTATAATCTACACTAATATATAAAGCTGAAGAGTTTGTTTGTTTGAACGCGGTAATCTCAGGAACTACTGGTTCGAATGGTATAATTCTTTTTGTGTTGGAAGGTGCCTTAATCGACTTAGACATAAGGCTACTTAACATTAAGCTGTGACCAATAGCAGCGAAGAATCTGTGGAAAATGTGGAAAAAACGGCAAAATATATACATATTTCTGCGTTTTAACGCACTTATCTCAGGAACTACTGGTTCGAATTGGTTGATTCTTTTTGTGTTGGATGGTCCATTAATTGAGGAAGAATTGAGGCTATTTAACATTAAGCTGTGACCAATAGCAGCGAAGAATCTGTGGAAAATATGGAAAAAACGGCAAAAAATATACATTTTTCTGCGTTTTAACGCGCTTATCTCAGGAACTGCTTTATGAAATTGAACAATTTTATTAATGTTGAATGGTCCATTTATCAAGGAAGGCTTCAAGCTATATAAAATTTAGCTGCGACCAATAGAAGCGAAGAATTTGTGTAATATGTGGAAAAAACGGCAAACAATACAATACAATACAATACAATACAATATAAAGTTCGTTTGAACGCGGTAATCTCAGGAACTACTACTTCGAATTGTAAAATTCTTTTTGTGTTGGATAGTCCATTAATCGAGGAAGGCTTTATTCTACTTAAAATTAAGCTGCGACCAATAACAGCGAAAAATCTGTGGAAATGTGAGAACTGAGATTTTTTTCTGAGATGAAATTATTTTGGATTCGATTTCTCACTCAGCTATTTGACGTGGCTGACATATGTGCAGCAACAATTAGTAAGGTAACCATTAAATCTCAATGATAACTGAGAATTATGTTCCACCAAATGATTTTGCCTCAGTCAAGGTGACATTGAGATCTCAGTGAGATGTTGTTAGGTGGAACTGGCCTATAACTGCTCAAATTAGAATTTTGAGATTTCAATTGATTTGTGAATGTGATTGATTGCACTATTTGTGCAGATTATTGTGTTTAAACAATATCATTTTATGTACTTCTAACTAAAAAATATGCTCAGTTTAAAGAAAAAAAAATACTTAACGAAAAAAAAACGATGCAGAAGTAAGAGAGATATTAGAATTAGGGAGAGTTCACCCAAGGGAATGCTTTAAGTATGAACAACTGAAGGGAATCATAAAAAATGCTCAAATTTTTCAAGTTCAAGAGAATTACGACCTAGGGAGAGTTGACTGCAATGCAATTTTACAATAACTTCCGAACAAAATTCCCACGCGCGCATGATGCACAAGTCGAGATGATACTCTGGCCGGTGGACGAGGGAGAGGCGGACGAAGTCGCGGGCAACTGCTAGTTTTATATAAATTCGAACACTGGAACCAAAAAGTCGTTAGTAGTTAGAAAACCATTTTTAAGCCAAATTTTTCTTTATTTTTGCATATTTTTCATTATATAAAAATGTAAATAATAGTATGATCCATTGGCAAAAATAAAATTAATAAAAATCTCATTTGAAATGTCTTTATTAGGTACTTAGTCTTATCTTAAAAATAAATATATGTACTTAAGTTCTATTTTTTGAATAGTCAGTGCGTTTAATATTTGAAAATCTTCAATATGGGAAGTAGCTAGTTGTCACATCAAGTTTCGAGAAAAAATTTTTAAATAATAGTTAGGGGCTTGAGAGCTTTTTTAAACAAACAACATTTTTCAAAAAAATAATTTTGTTAATTTAATAGTTTTTTAACGTTTATTTTTTTATGCATCTCTTAGCAGGAATTGATTTGAAATTTTTATGGATTTGACCAAGTTTGTTAAAACTGAATTATAAATTATAAGCCTTTCTTTTCGCAGAGCTTCTTAAGCTCTCCTACAGATCCATAGCTTCTTCCTTCTCCATAAATTCTCCTGTCTTTGATTACCCAAAGATTCTATATCGGGCAGTTGCAACATTGTCATCGAATTAAGCTCCAACCAATGAGTTATTTCCCAAACAGGTATCAAACTGATGCGCAGCACTAGAACATAATCCCGACTGTTGTTGATGACGTAAATCGAATTTCGAAGCATCCTACTGAAGAGAAAGCTCACAATCATATCATTAATGAACCTCCACCTAAATTAGGCCATAGAAATATTTCGGTTCCTTTCGTAAATCACTCAAGTATCCATGTAATCCTACAGGATCATTTAGGTTCAATTTCTTCTCATCAGCAAAAATGACCTTTAATCGAATTTGAAGGCACATGTTGAAAAAACCTATAATTGAAACTTACAGATTCCAATCCCGATCTCGAACATGAAAGAAAAGGGTGTTCGAAAATAGAATTCTGTCTTTTTTCACTGTTTCCTATATCCGAACACACTTGTTCGGAAATAGGCAACTCGGTAAAATTTAGTTTCCTTTCTTCGAACAGTAAAAAATCATAGCATAATTTTACTTTTTTTCATTAAACAATTAAAAATATCAATATTCTGGCAAACTAAATTATTTAAAAACGCTGGGAAAAGAATTTACTCAAATATTTTTCCTTCAAAGCAACTTTTCAGGAAGTCCAAATCTAGTTTTTTTATTATGAAAAATGTATCAAAACCGTAACGAGGGAAACCTACCACCGAACTGAATTTTTTGTTCTCTTTAGATATATTAGTTTTAACGAAACCTTTTACCTATTTGTAAAGAAAGAATGCCCACACGTTTTTGTGAAGTTTTCATTACGAAAAACGTTAAAATAACGAAACTACAACCATATTTCTCAAAAGTGTTCGGTAACTGGGGACGTTCGGTAACAGGTGCCACTACCCTATCTCCTACGGACAAACGGACATGACGTAACTATTTTATTTGTCATTTTGATCTTGGCTTCGGAACCCTTAAATTGAGTACGTGTAAATTTTATGATTATTAAGCTGAAAATAACTATTATAGTGGATTTTTAGAACCACAAAATCAATCAAATCCTATATAGCAATAATTTAAATTGAAATATTTTTCTGTAAGCCTAAAACTGAACACATATCCTCCCCCTCAGATCATATTCAACCGTAGTACCCTTCCCTCCAGGAATGCCCAACAGTTCATCCCCGAGCCCATTAACGGTCATAATAACAAGTATAGACATTCGTTATTAAGCCATACAACACGATTGTGGAACTGTTTACCTCACTCTGTTTTTCCGGTCATTACATGTACGTTTTCAATAAATCCTATTGGTCCGAAAAAATACATACAAAAACCAAAATTTCCAAAGAATATTTTTCGATTTATTTTTCAAAATTCGATGCAACTATCCAAATATGTGAAACCGTTAGTCCGGAATGAGCAGTTCGGCTGAGCGAATACAAAATTAAAAACG
Organism: Sphaerophoria taeniata; assembly: GCA_943590905.1. NCBI lineage: Eukaryota > Metazoa > Arthropoda > Insecta > Diptera > Syrphidae > Sphaerophoria > Sphaerophoria taeniata. The sequence goes on from OX016540.1 coordinate 50,704,247, forward strand.
TTCATATTTCGAAAAACAATGTTTTCAAACTTTTTGGAAAAAGAAATAAAAAAAAAAATCCATGTAATGGGAAAAAATCATCTCATATCCTTTTTTAGTGCAAAATTAATATTGAAATATCAACGAAAAATGTCAGTTTGAGTTGCACGTTGACATTTGTACACGTCTACATTCTAAAAAAGTTTATCCCCTAAATCAAGCCTTTAGAAGTTTTACTTCATATACTTAACATGGTAACAACATCGGATGAACTTGGAGAAATCATATTTTTTTCAAGACTGACTGATTTGCCAGAATTTGAAAAACACACCGAGATGTCGTGCAAGCCATTGGTCGCTTGACAAAGTTTGCTATAAGCTCTTTGACCATTTCTGAAAAAGCAATAAATTAATTGAATTACACCAAACTCGCTTTCAAGTAAGAAAATTAAATTTAAAAATACCTTTTTCTATTTATTTCTAATTTATTTCTTGTTATTTGCTAAGCTATAGCAACAAGTTGATTTTATTATTTTTCCTACCAATTTCATCATGAAAAAATCCCTCATAAGGAAATATTTTCTTTTTTGTAAATTGACTTAATTGAAGCTTCAATTTACTTGTCAAATAGAATACCCGTGCCAAGAAAACCTACCTTAGCAATTAAAAAGTAATTATTAACGAAATAATCAACTTCCACCTATAGAAGTGAAAATTCAATACCAAGTGAAATTCAATATCAAGATTTCTCATGTTGTGTACTCATTCTCATTCTCAACCAATATATAAATGTAGACATAACCTAAACACTTTTCATTCAAAATAATTTCACCGCCCCCGCGCCGCTGACGCTTCATGCCTCTGATGTGCTCGAGAAAATTCTTACCTTCAAGACAACAATCAATATAATTTTGTTTTATTTTATTTCGAAACGGATGTGTGTTTACCAAACTCACACATCCAAACAGTTATTGTATAGTTGCTCTCGACAGGCCTTATTAAAGCCATTGTGCTGAACTTACATGTATTCATTGTGATTGTATTGAAAAGCACAATCATTCACCTTGCCGCTTGATTTAAGATCAAGGACATTATTTGACGAAGTCAAATCAGAATCAGAAAAGGACCCCATAAGTGTCTGTATACACACACCCACCAGGTTGAATGATGTTGACTCAAAAGATTCCTAAAAGCAGGAAAAGGATATAATGGAGAGGAAGAGAACAATAACCCTAGGGCCTGTATATGAAATTTCTTGTGTGTCACAATTTTTGGAATTTTCCGTTTCAACGCGACAATATCCTTGAAAATTGTGGTTTTCGTTGGAATTTCATTTAAAGCCAAACATTTTACTGCTAAAAATTTTTTGTTCTGGTTAAATAAATTTGTCTTTTTATCGACCAAGTTGTGACTTGGTCTCGCGTCATCAAAGGAAACTCTGCAGAGTTTCCATTTCCTGGGTAATTTTCTTCAGCGAATTTATTGAAATACCCAGGGCCAGACATTGTTCTTTTGTTGTGAAAACGCATGGACACCAGAAGCAACAGTTGGGATGGGCTGATGGAGAGAACTTGGCAAATTGTTTCAATGGCACTTCCGTGAAGCATTTGGGGGCCCACGAGGTATTTAATGAGGGAAGTTTAAAGGGTTCTCCTCTCTCCATTATCATTACAACTAGGCCGATAAGCTTTGCAGTGCTGAGAGAGTTCAGTGTCAAGCAGCTGTGGGGAGGGGATGGTAGAGCAAGTGAGAAAACTGTTTTACGCAGGAGCAGGACTAGCAGAAGGAGAGTACAATGCAGATAACTTTCTCTCTCGCTCTCTCTTTCTTTATTTGTCAGCAGAACTTTTAACGGTGTTTTAATCTTCTAGGGCACCAGAGCGATTTGATTTGATTTTTTTGTTAAACGTTATCTACAAAAAATGTTTTGCTAATGTGGTATTTTCTTTGATTAATTTCACTCAATTAGTTGGGACGAAAAAACTTATAAGCAAATAAATCATCGAGTATAGAACGTTGTGTACTATTTAAATCGATTGGCGTTCTGCCTAAGAGATTTCTATTTGTATCTAGATAAAAAAAAGTGTATATCATATCCCCTCGATTCATGAAGATTGTTGCTTTTGTTGTTGTTGGTGGTAGTGTAGTGGACGTTTTCTTTTGAATCCAAGACAAATTAGCAACTCATTGTGCTAAATATTTAGAATCATTGTCAAGTCTGTTTGTTTGTCAGAAATCTTGGGAATCTTTTGTCATGTTATTTGACAATTGACAGTAATAAGATGTATCTAGTTTAATTATTATTGAAATATAATTGTCTTTTGGTTGAATTAAGATTAGATTTGACATTTTTGTTGTGACAGTCATAAACAAGTTTTTCGGTTCAATTCACCATGAGACAAACCAAACACAAAAACAAAACGAATTATGATGAAATTGTATTTTTAGACAAAATCAAGACAAGTTGATGACGATGGATCTGGAAACATTCAGATTTTTGTTTTTATAATAAAAAATATTTTATTATTGTTGGAAAATATAAATATGAATATATTGATACTTAGATAGACTTATAGAAATATATATTTTTTTTTTTTTATTGTATAAAAAAAGGAATCTATTTTTTTCATGAGAATTTGTGGTTGCACAATATTTTTGACAAAAACAAAAATTAATCGTCTGAAAGTTGTTGCGGTTTCTTTTTATTATCTATTCAAATTGAAATGACATTGAATGTGACAGATTTGTTTGATAATGTAAGAAGAAGGTCTGTGACAATTTCAGGGCCTTAGAAATCGTCAACATATCGGTTGGCACTTTGGCAGTAAGGGTTGAAGTTACAAATATGCTTATGATTTCATTCTTAATAAGACTTTAATATTTTTAAAGTTTTTTTCTTGTGAAAAATTGTATTAATCAAAGAAAACAACTTTAAAGAAGCGTTGATATGGATTGGTAGTGTTTGTCGTTCCTGTTATATTTCCGTCAAGATCGAGATCAATTTTCCAGATTGTTTTTGGCTACCTATTGTTTTGAATTTCGGTTCTATATGATAGATTTAAAAATCTTTGTTCTCTGTATTATTTTACATGAGTTGTTGAGTTGTCTAGAGAAACTGAACGTACAGACAGAATATTTAGTCCGCTCAAAAAAAAAAAAATAACTTCCTTCTATTTAATGAATTAATCTTTAACATCAAAGCGTTTGCCAACGGTTTAAAAGGACTTTTGGAAAAGTAATGTAATAATAATTATTGTATCAATCAATATACAAGTTCTTCCCAATCATATTGAGCATTTTTTCCATAGTTTGATTTATTGATAATTTGGCTTCTCTCTAAGTCATATAAATTGCAAGGTCTTAAAGATTTAATTAAACAAAAGTATGGTAATGGTAGGATTTATTTTGTATATCTATACATTTCTTTAAGGCCTAATGTAACTGAAATAACAAGCTTCTGGACTCGACAGCCGACAGGTGACAGATTAGGGTTCGTAAAAATGGAATGTTAAAAAATTCCCGTCATCCAAAAACAGGTCGTTGACATGTCAATTCCAAAGCCGTTCGTAAAATTATCAGTGACAAGAATTGCGAATTTCAAGATGACCAGCGTCACCATGCTTACAAATTTCAATAAACACAACAAGTGAAGTCTTATGAGTTATGACCATACACAACGCAGAGAGTTTGTTGAATGCATTACTGAGCATCAACAAGTGGATGCCTTTTTTTCAAAATCATTTTAAACGACGAAGCACATTTTACAGCCCTATTCTGGCGCTGGGAGGGTCTCAAGTCTCAAATTTTTAAGACTAATTTTTTGAGAGGTTTTTTGTTAGGTGATCTCAAATTCGTATTCTGCTAATTCGGTCTTAAGAAACCTCTCAAAAAAATTCACCACAGGAAGGTAATTTTTTTTTGTTTTGGCAGGACTGCTTTCTAATTAAAATGAAAAAGAATTCAAAACAGCAACATATAAGTGGGAAATACAGTTTTAAAACAAAACAAAGAAAATTATGGAGTCGATCGGTAAGAAATTAAATAAAACGTTCAATAATTTGTATTTCTATTAATATTTTTATAAATTGTATTAGGCACTCAAAAAAGTAAACGCACAACAAGGTAGGAGCCATGGGCAAGAAAATAAAGAACTTAAATAAACTATTATAGAAGAACAAAATAATAAAACAAACAAATAAAAGATAAAATATGATACTCGTACATACTCGAACGACAAATGGCAAAGGAGATTGTTGTTCGTCGTGCTGCTCTAGGTCTTCAATAAAGTCCCAGCACAAAGTTTTGGCCAGCCGAAAAAATTTTGTGAATGTTTCCTCTTGAAGAGAAATGGATCATTAATTTCTCTCAATTGTTTGAGCATTCTCCTCCGCTCCAATCTTAAAAATTTGTTAGTTAAAAAATAAAAACACTTTATTCAATTTCTTTAAAATAATAAAATTCTTACTTTTCATTCTCTTCCAAGAGATGTATTAAAATGAACATGTCCATATTTTGCCTTCTTCTTTGTTAAAAAAAAAAACAAACGCAGTTGTGATGTGCCAAAGAGCAGATCTCAATTTTAAAGATTTTGAGATGCTAACAAGTTGAGAGGTTTTCGCCAGAATACCAAAAAAGTCTCAAAATCAAATTCACCCCGAATTGAGAAGTCTTTATTTTTTGAGAGGTCGCCAGAATAGGGCTGTTAATTTGTATGGGTTTTTTATTCGCCATAATTTGCCGCTATAGGGGTTCGGAGATTGGCGAAAAACGAATGCATCCTCATGGTGTCACTTTTGTTTGTTTGTTTGTTTGTTTTATTTTGTAAGCTTACACATTAAGAAAACATTTCTTATAAAACAGCATAAGACTGATATTTGAAAATTTAACAATTTGAACAATATTAGAAATAAAAATTTAACAAAAAAAATATAAAAATAGGAACGTAAAAGTATATCTGATAGTAGAAGTAGAGGATAGAGACAGAAGGAAGAAAAAAGATAGAAAAGAGAAAATTTTCTTTATGAATTTCGAAGAAAAAGTTGCAACTCCCTGCGAAACCGAGCTTGATCCACTTCTATCATTATGTGCCTTGGCAAAGTGTTCCACAACCGGATGGCATTGATGAAAAATTGTCTTTCAGAATTAAGACACGTGAAGCGCGGTAAAATTAATTGATGGGTTCTGTTTGAGGAACCAAATTGTATCATGTTGAACAGGCTACAAGGTTGTTTCGATTGGATGACATTAAATAACAGGACGAGGGTACGAAAGCGCATAAACTTTTTGGTCTGGATTTTAGGCTGAAGAAAGTAATTGGACCATATTTTTGTAAAAAGAGTGCAGTGAGCAGTGACTGTTACTGGTGCGATATATTGGCAAACGAGTGTTTATGTGTATGCAAAGCCTCGGGGGCGATTTGTCAAATGTGTAATTCCATAATTAACACGATGTGGTTGATGATTCTATACAAAAATCAAAATTAAAAGATTTAAAAAACTGTAAAATACTTAATCAATGTTTGAAAAAAATAAATAATAAATAAATATTTTTAAATAAAGTTGTTCGCGTTCTATTTATTGCACAAACAAAATGGCTAAGTAAATTTTTTGACAAGGGTGTATGAAGTTTAGTTTGTGAAGTTACGGATTTTAGAGGGGCGTAAGGATTTGGAAGCTTGGCTCTTTCTAAATGAATCTTTTTTGGTGGATCGTTTATGAATAAAAGTCTCGTTATAAAAACAAAAAATAATTCCTATTCCCTTAGAGAGTAGCAAATTCTTTCTATCCCTGGAAACCGATACAAGGTTCAAACACGAAAGTAAAACATGTGTGTAATTTAATTTTTGTTTTTGCCTTGTTATCACATGTTACACATAACTAGTAGACCCAGATATCGAAATTCGAGTGCGTTGATTCTTGTCGTGTTGGCAGATTTCTGTAATGGGAACCCACCTTAATTTTCAATGGCAATTCTGACATTTCTTCGCGAACATACCCTGCATAAAAAAGCTGTTCGACACCATTTGATATTTGTTTTTGATACCTCACTCTTATTTTATTTTTTTATTTTTGAAGAGATTGTTTATGTTCCCCAAATTATATTTTGTGTTAAAAAAAAATTGAAATGATTTTTCGGATTTTCAAATAAATATTTTTAAACTTTTTTTTTAAATTCAGTTTCTTAAAAACTGATTAATGTTAAATATCGAAATTGCTGCATACCCAGATTAATTTTAGGGACTTTTTAAACGCTGTACCTATATTTAAACAATTAATTAAAAAGAAAAAACCGATGACTTAAATATTTCAATTTTAATTTTCTTTATGAATACTACATAATAACATATTTTTATTTTTTTATGTCTTTTGTGTGTTTGATTTTGGATAAGGGTGACGTGATCATGGATGCACCACCCAATTTTTAAATGACCATATAACTTTTTCAAATGAACTCTTTTTGTTTTGTATTTTTGTATATTATTCTTTAGATATTTTATGAAAATACGTACGAAATTATATTTTTGATATGATCTGAATTCTTTGTGTGAAAAGTACTTTTTCCCAAAAAAACCAAATGGTGCATGGTGCACCATGGTATGTATTGAATGCACCAGTCGTATATACACAATGCACCACAAATTTATTAAAAGTGTAGATACCAGAGTTATGTAAAAGGATGTTTAGGGATTAAATAAAACGATCACGCTGATTCAAGTTCAAGTAAGAAGTGTATATTGTAATATAAAGTTGAAAAGTAAAAGATGTAACAGGAAATGCATTAATTATTGAGGTGAATTTATAGATAATTGTTTACACTATCTGTAAGGGGGCATTGACTGTATTAAGTGTTGCCAATTGTTTATTATTACATTTAACACACCCTCTCAACACATTAGGATTAAGCAAATTCAAATTTTTAAAATAAAATAATCAAATTTAAAATTGTATTAATTTGTAACTAATGAAAAGTAAACTTGTTAAATATTCGAAAAAAATAAAAATTAATTTTCAAAATATAACCCAAGATTTTTAAAGCAAAAGCGATGTTTTGGAAATGGTGTACATTTGGTTAGAGCATCAGCTAACATTAAGTCTGTTTGTAGGTATTTGAGTTGAATAGTTCCCTCGGCTATAGCTTCTCGAATATAGTGGTATTTGATGTGCAGGTGTTTTGTTCTGGATCGTTTTCCTTGATAGTTTGCGATAAACTGAGCACTTTGACTATCAGTGTATAGTTCGATGGGCTGTTCTTCCTGGTGGATCCCGAGTTCAACGAGCAAAAGTTTGAAATATGTTGCCTTTTTTGCAGCAGATGTTAGTGTGACATATTCGGCTTCAGCGCTTGATGTTGTTATTATTGTTTGTTTTCTTGATTCCCAATCAATAGGAGCTCCAGCAAATACGAAAGCTATTCCCGATTGAGATTTGCGGTCATTGATGTCTTCTGCCCAGTTGGAATCAGAGTAAGCTCGAATCGGAGTTGACGTTCTGGAATAAAGAATTTTTGTATTAATTGTTCCTTTTAAGTACCTAAGGACTGATATTGCAAGATTCCAGTGTTGCTTTCTCGGATCTTGATTAAATTGAGACAACATGTTAACGTTGCAAGCGATATCTGGGCGACTAAACGTTGCGAGATGTAAGAGGCTTCCGATGAGTTCCTGGTATGATTGTTTGTGTATAGTCTGACGCTCTTCATATTGTGAGGGTTCTTTCTCCATTTTGGTTTTAGGTGGCATTGGTAAAGTATTTGGCTTGCAATTCAAAAGATTGTATTTATTCAATAAATTTTTTATATAAGTTGGTTGACTTATTGACAAGGTTCCATTAGAACGATCTCGTGAAACTTCGAGTCCAATTGTAGATTGTGGTTCACCTAGATCTCGAATATCGAAGTTTGATTTTAAATGCGATTTAAGTTTAATGTAGTTTAAATTATCATTTGTGGCTACGATCAAATCATCTACATAAGCAGCTATGAAGGTGACAAAATTTTTATTTCGTTTAAAGTACAAACATCTGTCATAGTTCGAATTCTTAAAACCATCTTGTTTTAGAATTGCATCCAGTTTTTTATTCCACTGGTGACCAGATTGTTTTAAGCCGTAAATAGATTTTCTTAGCTTACATACCTTATTCTTATCTTGGAAAAATCCTTCCGGCAACTCCATAAAGATAGTTTCATCCAAGTCTCCATAAAGAAAGGCCGTAGACACATCTATATGAAACAAATCTAAGTCTTCCTCAGTAGCAATAGCGTATAAAAGTCTTATTGAGCTTATTTCGGCAACAGGAGCAAACGTTTCAAAATAATCTACTCCGTACTGCTGTGTAAATCCCTTGGCAACGAGTCTTGCTTTTCTGCGCTCAACGGATCCGTCGGGATTAAATTTTGTCTTGAAGACCCATTTACAACCGACTATGTTTGTATCCTTTGGTCGGTCTACAATCTCCCATGTGTCATTTTTATTAAGGAGTTCCATTTCTGTTTTCATTGCTTCTTTCCATTCTTCTGCATGTTCTGATGTTTCTATTTCATTCATGGTCTTTGGGTCGGTTAAATTTACAAGATTTGCTGATTCATTAAGTGGCACATCAGTATTGTCGTAAGCATCTTCAAAACATTCTTTTTCTTCCAGTTTGTCTTCTGTTACTTGTTCGAATGATTCCTCATTTTCTTAGTTGTTCTTTTTCATTTCCAGTTCCTTCGAATCAACCTGCTCCACATTTTCTATTTGTGGTAAATCATAGTTAAAATACTCTTTTTCATTTTGATTACTATTCGTTTCAATAAAGACCACATCTCTACTCTTAATAATCTTACGACCACCGCGCTTCCATAATCTATAAGCCTTTGCATCTTCACAATAACCAACTAAAACAAATTCCTCGCTCTTTGGATCAAATTTACCGTTCTTACCATCTTTCGTCAAAACAAACGCTCTCGAACCAATTTCACGAAAATGTGACACACTTGGTATTTGTGAAGTCCAAAGTTCCTCTGGAGTTTTGTAATCGTTTGGTTTTGTAGGACATCGGTTTCGTATATACGCCGCCGTGTTTACTAACTCGGCCCACAAAAACTTTGGTAGATCGGCTTCAATCATCAGGCAACGTGCCATTTCAACGAGCGTTCTGTTGGCACGCTCTGCAACTCCGTTTTGCTGAGGAGTATGAGCGGATGTGAATTCTTGTTTTATTCCATTTGCCTTACATATTTCGGAAAAAGCCCTACTTGTGTACTCACAGCCATTATCAGACCTTATTCTTTTAATTCTTAAATTTGTTTGATTTTCGACAAAGTTCTTAAAATCAATGAACTTTTCCAAAAGTTCGGATTTCTTACGAATAAAATATACGAACATTTTTCGAGTATAATCGTCTACAAATATAATGAAATAAAGAGACTTACTCAGGGATTCAGTGCGCATTGGTCCACATATGTCCGAATGTATAAGCTCCAAGCACTTCGTTGTTGACTTTTCCGACTTTTCCATAAAGGGCAGCCTAGTCTGTTTTCCGCGTATACAAGATGTGCATTTAAGATCCACTGAACTAAAATTAGGTAACCCAGCGACGTAACCTTTACGTTGGAGCTGCCTCAAGGATTCACAATTTAAATGCCCCATTCGATTGTGCCAAGTTTCGAAAGTAGAGCGTACAGAGCGATGTTCCTTAATTCCTAATGCTGTGACATATGCTGTTGGGTTTACGATGAAAAGGCCATCCTGCTTCTTGGCACTTAAAAGTACCTTTCCAATTTTGTTTGAGATCGTCGCTAGTTCACCATCAAATATAACTTGGCCTCCGTTATTTGTTACCTTGTTAATTGAGATTAGATTTTCTTTGAGATCTGGAACGTATAGAGTGTTATAAAGCATGCATTTCTGAACTTCATTTTCTTTTTGATTTAAAATTGATACGGTACCGATTCCCATAATTTGGATCTTTTTATCGTTTGCTAATTTTACGTACCCCATGTGGTTTTTTGACAGTTCTGAAAATAAATTTTCATCGAAACACATGTGTGAGGTAGCCCCACTATCGACACACCACCGACTAACTACTTCTGTGCCTTTGAAAGCTTTGTCGACAAGTTCAAATTCGTTTTCTTCTTTCTCTACCTTTGATGACGTTGCCGGTGATAAGAATTCTTGAATGATGAATCCGCTCTCGCTTTCGTCATAAACTTGTTTTGCTGCCTGTTGACCATGGCTCCAGCATTCCTTTGCTTTGTGACCTCTTCTTCCACATTTTCGACAATTATACTTGAATTCTCCAAAGCTCTCACGATGTTTATTAAACTTCATATTTGGTTTCACATATCGTTCACTAAAGTTGTTATTGCTTGAATAATGACGATTGAAATTACCTCGTGCTTTTAGTGCATTACTTTCGCATGACTCTCGTTTCTTGTCTCCGATTTCCATCAATCGTATTCGCACGGTTTCTAGCTTTGGACCTTCCTCTTGAGCATCAAAAGCAGCTTGAACACTTTTATAATTTTCATTAAGGCTATCTAATAATAAAATTACGAGGAGGTCATCATCTAAGTTAGCATCAAGTTCTTGAAGCCGATTAATAATTGAGAAAAATTCTCGTAAATACTCATCCATTGATTGCATTGGATTCATTCGTATATTAAGAAGTTTTTTAAACTCCTCCACCTTCTGCCGCACACTCTTTCTGTTGTAGCTCGACTCTAGAAAGTCCCACACTTCTTTGGACGTCTTAAAGTTTTTAACCAGCGCTACGATATGAGGTTCCATTGCCAATAACAGTTCGCTACGCGCATCCAAGTCCTTGTCGTCCCATGACTCTTGTTTCTTAGCGTTTTCCTCCGGTCGTTCACCCTTACCCTGAACTATCTTTAGAAATCTCAATTTGTGGAGGATCCCCTCCATCTGCACGCTCCAAGTCGGATAGTTCTCACCATTGAAGAGAGTTATACGACTATGTGCTATACTTGAGTTTGCCATATCGAATCAATCAAAGTTAAAAATTTAATTTTGGTTTATTTAAAAAAATATTTATTTGTTTGAATAAAACTTTTGATTTAAGAACAACTGGGCCCATAACCTGTAGATACCAGAGTTATGTAAAAGGATGTTTAGGGATTAAATAAAACGACCACGCTGATTCAAGTTCAAGTAAGAAGTGTATATTGTAATATAAAGTTGAAAAGTAAAAGATGTAACAGGAAACGCATTAATTATTGAGGTGAATTTATAGATAATTGTTTACACTATCTGTAAGGGGGCGTTGACTGTATTAAGTGTTGCCAATTGTTTATTATTACATTTAACAAAAAGAATTAAGACAATTTTTTAAAGTCATAGACAGATTTATTTATTTAAACAAAAATATACGAGAACTTAAAAATAATAAAAAAAAAAACGATCAGAAAACAAATTGAAATAGTTAACAACAAAAGGAGCAAAACTATTCACTCCTTATTTTAAAATATTAGCAAATGTTCAAAAAACTGTTTAATTGATTTTATATAAAGAAACTCTTTATTAAAAAAATAAGCTAACTTTATTTTTTTTACTTTATCACTGTAAATTTATAAAACACTCCGCACAAGTGAGCCACCAAAGAGAAACACTTTCAAACTTAAGTCTATCGGAGTTACTGAAAGTAACGGTTACATTTGAAAGAGGTAGGTATACACTAATCCAGTGTCCGGTTTGGCGTGTATAGCTGTGGTGCATTCTGCACCACTGGTGCATTGATGACCAGGTAGCTGAGCAAGTTCGTGCGACCCTTTCGTACACATTTTTTATTTATATTTTTGTTCTATTTCAAATTTGATATCTCGATTTGGAAAAAGTATTGCATAAATATGCTTTTTACTTGCTAGCATATATAAAGCATACACAATTAAACAAGATTTAATAATTTACGTTTTGAATACATTTGCACTGCACGCACATTGTATAAAATTTGATATAATAATATTAACAATAGGGCGGCAATATTGTTCCGAAGACCCAAGGCCTGAAAGCATTGTCAGTTCTTCTCAAAAAATATGGAATAAAAACGTTTTAGACACGATTAGAGGTCGAACCCTTACCACATTAAGCCGAATATTACACATATAGTCAATAATCTCAAAAACCTCACGTGAAAGGGGATTAATGTATCGAATTACGGTTTTTTGTTTTCTTACAGAAAATACGTATCTTCCTTGAAGGATATACTTTCAGCAAAGAGCAAGTTGGAGAAAAATGTGATTTTGAAATTATAAGTAATTTACGTATTTCTAGACGAGAATCTTATCAGAATAACGAAATAAGATTGTTCAAAGGAAAGTTAAAATAATTTAATAAATTTACGTCAACTTAAGAAATTTAATAGTATTTATTTTTAAATATCAAAAACTTCTTTAAGGTTTTTTTTTTGTAATTTTGAGAAACAAATTTTTTGCACGTCTAAAATATTTCTGTTAAAGATTTGTATTCGTGAATAAAATCGAGATAACAACTAAACCGCATGTACCTATATCTCAAATCCTAATTTTATCAATATTTTGTCAAAATCGGATTTGATAATTACTATTAAATTTATGAATTTGTTTGATGAACAACGACTGAGAGCGGTTTCCACAAATTTCAGATAAACTTAACTCATGATTTTATAGAAAAAAATAACCGAATTTGAATTGTCCTCTTACGAATTATTATTCAATTTCATTGATTTCCTTCAGTGGACTTAATCTTAATTAAAACAGTTTTTTTTTTTAAGTCAATACGAATTATTCAGTGATCAAAAGAATTCTTAAATCAACAAGTAAAACCACTAGAAAGTTAATGGTTTATCCTATGGCAGAACGATTTGCACAGATTGCCTTTAGATATAAGTTTGTAATTGGATTTGTTTAATGTGTCGCTTATAAAGTCTTATAAATTGAAGCATCCATGCTATGAATTACAAAAAACTGTAGGTACTTTTGTTAAAAAAATAAAAACCCCTAAAACGACTTAAACTGACTGCTTATAATTATTACTACTCCTTGCCAATCAATAAAGCAAGATGTAACAACATTGCAACGACCATTTCACTCCGTATTACCATTCTTCTTATGGGACACAAAAAAATTAATTCTAGATGAATGAGTTAAATGTGTGTCTGGTCTCGACAATATACCAAGCTACGTGATTTCAAAATGACTTTTTTCTTCTACCGAATCAAAACCAAAAATATCGTTTTTTTACTTAACTCATTCAGATTCACGGTGCCGATAAAAAACTCGTTGCTCATCGTTTGGTTCGTGTGTCTTATCATTAGAATGAGTGGGTGTTGGGTGCTTGCTCGTCCCCATTTCATTCTCTTTTCTCTCACTAAATTCTCTCTCACCAAATCAAACTCAAATTGTTGCTGACATTCAGATTCAGCCAGCTCGAACAATCGAACAAGAGGATAAAATTGCACTAAATTTTGTTGTTGTCTCGTCTTCTGTTATTTGCGAGAGAATGTGGGAGTAAGAGCGACATTGACAGAGAACCAAAAAACCTGGGGATTGGGGATTAAAACAACAACACCATGAAAGAAGAACAAGACACACAAAATAAATTCCTTAGCCGATATGGAGACAAAGTCGATGGTAATATGGGAATCGGGTCTCCGGCACTGGGGCTCTGGGGCTGGAGACGAATCAACCAAAAACTAAAACCAAAAAAAAAGTAAAAACCTCTGAGTGCGAAATGCGAGCGAATTGTACGCTACGCACAGGGAACACGCTCTATCATCTCGCATCGTCTTTAAAAACCATCAGTCGGGATTCTGAATCAACAGATAGATAAACACTTTTTATTAGGTTGTTGCTTTTTCGGTTGTCGTTATCGTTGTGATCGTCGTCGTTGCTGGTTGTCGTCGTTTTTGGTTGTCTGTTCGCAAAAAAAAAGCAAATACTTAAATCCTTTCAATATCACAGAATAAATAAAAAAAATATGAGACGTAAACAAAATAAAAAAATTCAATTAATTTTTATGAGACCAAAATTTACTTAAATTATTATTTTATGAAACGCATCGAATAGAGACGCGCAAATAATAATCATAAAAAAATAATATTTTTTTGTGTTATTTTCCTACTCCGCACGTTTCTGCTATTCGCTGGTTAGCCCTGGCTGGCTGATTCTTTGCTCGATGGTGTTCGGTGCTGCTTAGTAGTGCTTGTGGATTCCAATCCGAATCGGGCGAATTTTCGATTTCGATTTCAATATTTTCTGTTTTCGGTGTTTAGTATTGTCTGTTCGCGATTTGATGATGGTGCAAGTTTAATAGCGATTGGACAAACGGTCCCGCAACGACACTGCGTTTGATTGTGATTACGAGAAACACCTTTCGCTTTTGCAGTCGACCTCTGACAGAAAGTGCATTGAAAGTTCAAAACAATTGGAATTACCACCAGTCGTCGTTTCTCGTTACTTCAAGAAAAAAAAAAAAACGAAAACAAAAATTATTTTTAGTGTCGCAAATGTTTTCCATTCGGTTTAGCAGCAGTGAAATCTGACAGCGATGAGCTGGCCACTGTGAATGTGCACGCGTTCGGAATACAAAATATTAGCGTTTCGGCTTACGGGTGAATGGTGTTATTTTCAATTAATGTTATTAATGTCATCATTGTGATTGTGATATGTAACGCGCGTTTCTCTCGGTTGTTGTTGTTTACTTAATTTGAGGGGAAAGCAAGTACAGGTACTCGTCGGTCGGTCGGTCGTAGCGTTGCAAGGCAACACGCGCAGCAACGTAAAGTTCGGTTTGTTGGTTGTCGTGTCCGTTGTGCCTCTTCGGTCGAGTAACTTAATTTTGAATTCAACAAGTGGCAGTTAGCAATCAGCTTGAAGCTTGCTGGAGCTCTGTGTTGCACAAATCGACGACGACACTAATGTACGCGCATCGTCTTGAGAAATAACTTTAACAGCCCCCCTGTCGATTTTTTTGATTGAAGAAAAGAAAAAAAAGATTTTATTTTACTTGCCTAAAGTGCGGATAACTCCCCTGTGTGTTTTTCGTCCGTCGTTGTCGTTCGGTCGTCACGTTGCTCGTCATCACACTCTAGATAGCAGCAGCTTTTAGAGCGACGCTGATGAACTCTATACCACCCCCTCCCGAGACTGATTTGGCGCTGCTTTAATAAAAGGTGAGAATTAAGCGACAATTTTACACAATTGACAGGCATGATGCTTGAGTTAGGTTGCGAGAATTGTGAAGCTCTGTGTGTGCTGTGAGAAGAAGAGGGAGGTTGCTCTTTTTGATTATTATCATTTTCATTTAAGTGCTAATGCTGATTAGGAGCTTGCCTCAGCCTTAGCGCTCAGCCTCAGCCTCTGCCTTTAACTTTGCCGTTGAATTGTTGTCAGAGGACAGAGGGAGAGAGTGAGCGCGTATTTTGCTTTTTGAAGTGATGCATATTTAAGAGGCTTATGTATCTATGACTGCTTCTATTTTGTTGGGTTGTCGTAGGACATTTTGTTTATTTTTAGAAACTGAATTTAATTTTGATGGGGTTCAATGCGCTAAGCTGTTCAAGTTGCGATTCTTTTTTTGTTTCATGTTGTGGCCTAAAATTTGTACTTTAAGTGTGATTCGAATGGGTTGTTTAGATTCAGACATTAAAGAGCGATCAATAATAATGAGGAATTCAACCTTGAAGGGTTCGTCGTCGTCGTTGCAGTCTTCATTGAGGTCTTTTGAAAGTTCTTATGTCAGACATGTTAATCTTAAATTACTGCACCATAATCAAACATTGAACCCTTGTTTTGCCTTGTTTTGCCTTGAGACAAATTTATAGGCTCTTGAGTGTGTCTATAGCACATATGTTAGATAGGTATTTTTTTTAGGCCTCTCAAGAGGATGGGGTATATTTTTCTATTTTGTTCACGTCTTTGAATTGCTTTATCAGAGGTTTTTTGTTTTCGTTTAATTAATTGTTTGTTTAAATTATGAATAAATCTGAGAGTGTGTTGATATTTGGTTAGAGTGCTGTTAATAACGTGCTAATTGTTATTTTCCTTTTTTAAAATATTTTGTTTGACATAATAGAATGTTAATTGAATTTAAAAAATACTTACAGAATTTGTCTTTTTTTTTCTTGAATTTGATTACCTGGTATTATTATCTTATTTCAAATACAAAATTGAAGATGACACTACTTGATGGGTTTGGAATCTATTGAAGTACGAAAATTACTTCAGGTGGGTTCTTGAATTACAAAGACAATTGTAATGTTAACAAGTGAGTAATGTGACTTAATTATTGGGTATTTGGGTATGTGGGTTTAATTTGAGGGTGAATTATGGGAGGACGAATTATCTTCAAGTATTTGAGTCAAACCTGACACAATTTTTGAATTTAGATTAATTCAAAATGTACCTATAGTTATTTTTGATGGGAAGAATGCAATTACCTCTATAAAAAATGAACATAATTTTTTTTTCTGATAGCATAGGTGGTAAGACTTATCTAGGTGAAACCTACATCAAAGGGAAGTTGTTGACTTATTGACATTAAGGTTTTCTTAAATTGAAAAACCTTTTACAGATTCTGATTGATACCTAATTCTGGAAATTTATGATGACCGATTCTTTCAAAACCGGATATTACTTGTCATTCAGTTCATGATAAGAATGCATTGTCCATTAAGGGAAATTTGTACCAAAAACTGACTGATTCTGTCTTTTTTTTTCTTTTTTTTGGTAAATTCTCGTTGGTTTAGAGTGTCTAACTGGTTGATCAGTTGATCACATCTTTGTTTGGTATTTTAAGTCAAATCTGGGTGGTAAATACGTAAAAATTCGTATCGGCACTGGCCGAGCTCTGTTACGGTACTCAATAGAATTGTCGTCTTGTTATCAAACCATTTTCCTCAGTATTGATAATTGTTTCCAAAGCAATAATAGCCATAGGCGCTACCCAAGAAGCTGCCTCTTATTGGCAGTTAGTTTTTTAATTTATAAATTTCATTTTGAAGGCTCTGAAATTCCTCATTCAAACGTAGAAATTCATTATTTCGAATAGTTGACTGGGATTCTGAAAACGTTTTTTTTTTTCATAATAAATTGAGTATTTGAGACACCTGGACATGAGATTTAGTTTCAAACTAAATAAAAATCGCAATATAAAAGTATGTTTCGGAAAATAACATTATTGTTTTTCATACATATGTTCGTCAAAATTCAAAACCTAAGAAAGGCTCTTCCGAAGTTTATACAGTTGATACCGGACATCGTTGAACATTTATATTTACGGCATGAAATGTAACCTTTACCTATATGAAAATTATACATCTTCAAATTGACTGAGATTATTTCAGTCGGTTTTGCCATATTGCCATCTAGGAATATACTACCAGAATTGGTCGAAGAGAGCTTATAGCAAATCTGTCTAGCAACAAATGTTTTGACAAATAAATAAAATAAATAACATAGAAACTAAAAAAAAAATAATAATACAAAATTAAAGTGCGTGGAACACTGGCTTTAAGTAGTGATATTAAGGCCTAATTAAAGTCCGGAGCGTCAGTTGCACATGTAATAATCTGATGGAAAAAAAATATCATTGGTGGTTCTTCCTTGTGAAAATGTTTTCAAATAATGATAAATAGTTATACCTACATTCTTTTCGATTACAGTTCCACACAGTTCTCATCAAAGAACGGCCTCTCATCGACAGTGCAAATGTTGTGTTTATAACGTTTTGCAAAAAAAAAACAAAAAAAAAAACAATCATGAGTTTTCTTCTCGCAATTTCAAGGTTGATTTGATATACCTAAACTTCGAGACAGGTAGGTATGGAAATAAAGGGTCCTACACAGAAAGAAATCGAAGATCAAATCAAGAAAAACAAGCGGTAAAAGACGAAAAATGAATCTAGTTATGGACCTTGGATTGGGAATCGAATATTACGAATTCGTGTTTGTAATTTACGAAAAAGAGGAAAATAAACCCATTACGACTCAATAGTTGTAATTCTACACTTTTGAATCGCAACAAAAAAAAAGCATTTATGATTCAGAAGCGTAATTTACGATCAGCCAGTTGTTAATTTACATTTGGCTTGTCAAGAATTACGACTCAAAAGTTGTAATTCTACACTTTTGAATCATAACCAAAAAAAGCATTTACGATTCAGGAGCGTAATTTACGATCAGCCAGTTGTCAAAATTACGTAAATTATCCGTTTTGTTTCCCCCCCCATACCATCCCCGTTTCGGAGGGATCTCGCCTCTTTTTCTCGCTCCCTTCCTCGCCCTTCCCCCTGTATATTCTCCCTTCCTCTCGTACTTCCTTCTCATTCTGCACTGCTTAGTGGCGACTATTTTTTTTTTACAAATCCGTCACTCCGCACTGCTGGGATTCGACCCAGGCATGAGAATGCACGACGACGCCGACGGTCTCTTGCTCGGCACCTCTACCCACTGAGCTACTTGACGCTTTAAAAAATTGGAATTGATTTTCGACTGCATGAAAACTAGGGAATAAATAAACAACACAAAACGTTTTTCTTTTTCAGGAAATACTGTCGTAATTTACGATTCAAGAATCGTAACAAAAAAAAAAACAGTTTGGATTCAAAAGTAGTAAAATGCGATAAGAATTCATGATTTAATAAACACCTATTTCTTAATTCAGGAAATATTTTTGTAAACTACGATTGTCTAAGATCAATTCGTTCATTTAGCTTCAAGAGCTTTGTTTTTAGAATATTGAGATCATAAATCTCGATCTTCGATTTTGTAAATCAGAATTATTTAGTCGTACAATTTATATCATGCTCCAAATGTTTAAAATTACGAATACAAAATTTGTAAATTGCTCTTACAATGGAAATCTAAAATCATGACATTTTTTCGTAATTCTCAAATTATACAGTTTTGTAAATTTAGACGGAATAAAGATTGAATTACAATTTTGACTCTCATTTTACGAAAAAAGGGGGATGATTTACAAAAAAAAAAAGATTTTTCATAATTTACGACATGGAAATTCGTGATTACTGATTTTTCATTTCTTTCCGTGTATAAAAAAAACTACTGAATATTTTCTAAAATTTCTTTTTTTATTTGAAAGTACAATCCTTCCGGTTAATAATGGAAAATAATTTCATTCAAATGGCTGCCTTGGCTGGTCATGCAGTAGGCTACATGATATCGGTCCAATTTTTAAGCACATTATCGATTGTGTGCAGCTGTATTTCACCAATGGCTTCACGAATATTGTTCTTTAAAGCGTCAATTGTCTCTGGCTTGTCGGCGTAACACTTATCTTTTACGGCACCCCACAAATAATAGTCCAACGGTGTCAAATCACAGGTCCGAGGTGGCCAAACGACATCAGCTCTGCGGCTGATAGTGCGATCTTCAAAAACAGGACGGAAAACAACGAAGTAGCTTCGGTTTTGTGGCAAGTAGCGCCGCCGTATTTTCAAAAATTCATTCAACATGGCCCGATAACGATTGCCATTGACTGTAACGGCCACTCCTTGCTGATTTTCGAAGAAAAATGGCCCAGTTATGCCTCTGGACCAAAATCCGCACCAAACAGTGACTCGTTTTGGGTGTATCGGCTTTTCAATGTATGCGTGCGGGTGTACTGTGCCTCAAATGTGACAATTTTGCTTGTTTACATACCCGCCAAGATAAAAATGAGCTTTATCTGAAAAGATGATTTTTGTTGGCAAAATCGGAATCTTCTCTAAGTCGATCGCAGGCGAAGCGAAAACGCATTGGATGGTCAGTACACACAACCATATTCGTTCAGCGGAAGGATAACACTAATTATGTATCTGTCAAATGACATGAGCTGAGTGTTACAAGTTCACGAAATGAGCACTAGTTGAAAAAAAATAAACCTTAGATGGTGGTCCCTTTAGTAACAAACAATTTTGCTTTTATAATTTTGGTATTAAAGTATAAACTGAGCCGAGGGATCAATTTTATATTTGCAAGTTAGTAATAAAAATTAACACTGGGTTGACAGATTTTAAAGAAAAGCCTTCCATCACAATATTTTTTTTTTTTTTGGCTATAAAAACAACTTTTTTCTACTAATCGTATTTTTAAGATCTCTAACGAAAAAATCGTGTAGGTAAGAAAAATGTGGCTTTTTTTTAATCTTTCAATATTAAAATTTCGCTAAGAAAGTACATCAATCAAATTTTTTCCACTGATTTCTTGGTTCTCCTTGTCTTTGGGACTGGAATTTATTTTGTTTTTTTTTTTTTACAATAGTGTAACTCTTTGAACAAAAACAAATTACGATTTTGAAAAATGAACAGTAAAATATGTAATATAGCACTTAACACTTTTCCCTCAATATAAATTTAGATTTGTTTTTGAGATAATAAACTTACATTTGCGGAATAATGACAGATTCACTTTAAAAGCAATTTATTTCACTTATGGAAAATTAGTCACGGTGGAAATATAATTCAACTTTTCCGAAGTTTATAAAATAAGGACTTTAGTCTGCGAAATTTTTGTGGTTAAAAAGGATCATTATTTTGTCAATGCCCAAGTGGCGCAGAATCTGATTTTGTTATGAAAATGTTACTAACAAAAAGGTAAAATTAAATCTAAGGAACAGATTCAGTAGCAATACGAAGATGGCTTTTGAAAACTTTCCACAAAAACCAGTCACACAGAATTATGTTCTGTTCTGGATATGCGATTGAAACAAATTAAGTAGTATTCCAGTTTCACATAAGAAGGAACACTTGGGTTTTTATGTAACCGAGCTGAACAGAACTTAAATTCAATTTATTTCTTGAACACATTGTATCATACCAAAAAAAAATAATCATAATGTTTGCTAAAAATAAACGAAACCTCTGTTAGAGTGAAACACATCAAGTAACAATAAGGTTACTAACCTGTTAAGGTTATTAATAGTCAGCCTTATTTTTATAAAATTATTATTTTGTTCTGAACCAGTTAAGAAAGCACTTGAATTTTGGAGGGGGAGGGAAGTCATATTTCCTGACACAAAGATTCAAAAGTATGATTGCAGAAAATTTGATTTCTTTCAGTCCAAAAATATCCGAAATAGTTTACAGAGCGTCAGACGTAAGTTAAAGAGTTGTAAAACTCTCGAACTTTGACTTTTAAAACAAATAGCAATAATACTTGATGATATGGATTAAAGGAATGTTTTTTTTAGTTTTTCCGATATAAATTGGTTCAAGATCCACAGACATTTCTTAATCCTAATGAATCATAAATGTCTGTTTTCCTTTTTTAATGATTTACTCAACAAATATCCACCCAATTCTAACTTTATCTTATTGAATTCGGTTCAACAGCTATTAACTTCCTACATAATCCTCGCCCGTCTGTTCACTGCCCTAAAATTTTATTTCTAAAATTACAGAGCTTTAAGTTTTATATTCAAAATATTGATATATTGGAACAAACTTCTTGAGCTTAGAGGTATTTTTTAAAAAGAGCAAGTATTCGTCGTAGTGAACAAATTTGAAAAAAGAGGTTCTTTATTTACACCGTTGCAAATTTTTTAATGTGATATGCTTTATTGCTAGATAAACCTGCCTCCTGCCTAGTTTTTTTTGGTAAATTTGCTTGCAATATAAATTCGTTATGTTATGTTGTATTGTTAATGACAAAGTTACGTTCTAAAGGTGATAAAGCCAACCAACAAATTTATTTTATCTTTAGAGCGGAGGTAATGTTTGAGGTAAGGAAAGCTCTTTGAAGTGTATCGTTAACTAAGTGACGACGTTACACATAAATCAATGTTTAAAAGTTAAAAATACAATAACCTTTGAATACTTAATTTGCTGACATCTTTTGAAATTCAATACATTTATAATTATGTACATTAAAAAGTTTGAGTATCAAGTTCCAGTACACAAGCAATTCGTATACCTTTAAGTGGTCTTCCTTCCGTTTTTCCGAGGAAACTTAACTTAAGAGCTCAGAATAAAGTTTAACAACATTACAAAATACATCTTTCTCTATCAATCTACCTAGTACCTACTATAAGTGTCTCCGTTTAAAATTTTTGTCAAAAAAAAGAAATGTCTAAGTTCATGCAAATAAAAAATCAGTCGTTCCTTTTATTTTGTTGGATTTTTATATCGTACCCTCGTTTAGCACAAGTCCCTCTCTCCAACAACCAAAATAAATAAACAAACATGGTGTGAATTTATCTACATAACAGTGATTAAGATAATCTATCAAAATAAACATGTACCTATGTAGTATATCAAGCTGATGACAGTCGATATCTTTGTTATTTAATGGGCTTGTAATGTATGTACTCTTTTTGATCAACATATAAGTCTTATACACATGTGAGAATATTTATTAACTTACATATATCACATTTTTGTTTATCACTGCTATGTAAGATTCGTGAATATTTATAAGCAAAAATAATGTCAACATTGTGCTATCGCATCCTGCCAAACTGATTTAACAAAACAAAAATACGAACAAATGCTGATGGAAGTTTCATTTATTTTCATTAGTATTTTATCATTTGCATAATTGACTCAGAAAATAATATAAAGGAGTCTAACATGTTCTTTGTTAAGATAGGAGAAAAGGCTAACGTTTGTTAAGTCACCTTGCAATTAAGTCACATATACCATTTTTATTTTGTCTGTATTGTAGTCTTACAACCCGTAGAAATATGTGTATGACCATAATCTAAGTTTGAGCTTTGGAGATTGATTATAGCTTGAAAATGAGCTTCACGTAGGTAAACGAGAAAGCAGCCTGGGAAATGTATTGTCTGTGATTTCGAAAGAAATAGAAGGCGTGGACGACCTCAGGAGTTGCAACATCCAGGAATCGTTCGAAAGCAAAACACTAACTGAGAGAAAGAATTCTGTCATTCATTCTGTATTAAGACTTAAAACTTATTTATGGCAAGATTTAAAAATGCTTGTAGTGTCCGTGGCAAAGTGGTATATGCGTTTTGGCTGCTACGCAGAACGTATAACTTCGAACCCTGCTCGCGCCCATAAAGTTTTTATTTCATCTTTCGCGGGTACTGCCTCTTGCGAAGAACTGACTACACTTCCAAGAGTATCATCTGTCTTGAAAAGAGTACTTCTCAGCTTTGCCGTTCGGAATCGACGTTAAATTGTAGGTCCCCTCAATTCTTCACACAGATTCAGAGAATTGTTGATAAGTTAAAACCACTTAGGCCTTGGCTCTTCAAGACCTGTCGCGCCACTCTATTTATTTTTTGTTTTTAAGTATGCTTCATTGAAATCCATTTTTGATTGGGCATGTTCACGTTGTAAAAGCACAAAGCAAATTTTAATGTTGCAATTATATTTTCACAGAAAGTCTGCAGCATTCATTTACAACATTAACTTTTGGTTGCTCAATAGAAAAGCTACATTCATTATTTCTGTTGAGGCAATTTTCGTTTTTATGTGCACAAAACAAAAAATTGAAGTACGTATTCAAGTGGCTTACTTCCATATGAGATCGAACAATGCTAGTGGGAATGCAAACGATAGAACGATAAAACGACAACTTTTAACGAGTTAATTCATCTACTCGACGCTCGTAATTTAAAGGGCTAGTATCTTGTTACAAGAAGTTGGTTATTGGCAGTCAATACATAGTACACCAATGGCTTATAGAAGTACTGAGAGCATCATATTGTATTTGTAAGGCTCAATATTCAATCCAATATTTAGCGTAAAAGTGGTAGAATTTTCAATTTAAAATCTAACGTAATTTTTGTTGTACCCACTCTATGGTAACTTAAAAACTGCCGCAGTTTCAGAAGAGGTAACGCGACTGTACAATTTTCCAAAATTGTCTTACTTTTGCCAATTTCAGGGAGTATTTTTCAGTGGCTGAGGGACTACAAAGTCGTGGTGGATTTATGTTTCGAAGAAGAGTGATGGGTGTGCCAATTGTCAAGAATTCAGTTTGATAGTTAGTTGACAACTTCGTTTTGATTTACAACACTATCGATGGACTCATATTTGACGATTCGCCGAGTATTTCATTCTGAATAGTAAAGTTGATGGTATTGATGTATTTGGCAGCTAATATAGGTATAACGCGTACCGAGCCATTGATGATTTGAATAGTTCTGTGCAATGTTTGGGACCCCTTTTTGCATCAATTCTCTGATCTTACAAATGTTTGCTGGCAGTGTATGCATATTTCGTACTCATTTATTTGCATTTTCCCATTTCCTTTATCAATTATGTGCTACATGTTTTGCACGATTTCCAGCCAATGCATCTCGTTGTAGTTGTACACGCATGTTGATTTTCGAAATCAAAGTCCATAAAACAGATGATTTCAGACATGCATTGAGTTCATAGGAAAGACAGAGTGGCGCCATCTGTCGAATATTGGTGGTACCATCTCAAAAACCTTCTTGGGATCATGCGCAACAACATTGCACAGTAAAATACAGCCTTAATTCCGTCTGAATATTGTAGTTTTCTATTAGTGAAAGAATTTTTATAATTGGTTCGAAGGTAAGCATTTATTTGACAAAACAGCGTTTGGTGGGTCAGCTAGTAAATAAAAATATAGCCCTAAACATAGCCATCTAATGGCTTACAAATTTTGAAATCGGAACAGTAGTTTTTCAGAGTTCAAACATACGAAAATACAAATCCTTCCTCCTTACAATATAAGTGTAAGCAAATATTTTTTCAAACAAAGTTTAATTTTTGTTCAAAAAAACTATTTTTCCTGCTTCAAAAATGTTTTTTTCCCGCCAAACGTTTTCCTCACCAAAGAACAAAATTCTACCTTCTAAATTATAACTACAGTGTTGCTATCAACAATAATAAAATGAAACAATTTCAAAACTCTGTGAAAACAATATCCGAGCAAAGTTTCAAACAGCACCAACTTCAAGAAAATTCTTTTCACTCGTTTGCGACTGAAATAAACCAAAACGAGAAATAATTAAAATAATTACCAAAGCAAAACGCACTCCACGAAAATATCATAACATTTTTTCTCTTCGGCTAATTAACCGCAGCACCTTAAATTATGCAATGCTAATATCTACCTCCGTCCGTTTGCCGTTTCCGTGCCAATCATAATTTTTATTTCCAGTTGAAATTTTCTGTCTGTCTCTGGTTATCGTCAAAAACTGCTCTCAAACAAGCATATGAAATGAAAACGTTACAATCATGCATGCGTCCAAACACACTCACACACACACACACTGATTTCCTGGATGAATACAAAATAGAAGCGAAAAACATTTCAAATTCTCGAAATTCAGACAAAATTCATTCAAGCAATAAACTAATTCCAACCGAAAAATACGAGTCGAGTAGGTAACCGTACCAGCTACCAGAGCTTTGGAAGAAGAGCAACTTGTGTGTTATTTTGCATCCTCATGGTGATATTACTTGAGTGGTTTTTCAAGTATTAATTAGTGAGATGAAATTCAGTAGCTATATGATCGAATTACGAAGGATTTTTCGTATTGGTGTAGAAAATCGTAGTTACACAAAAATGTGCACAATTCGTCCTTGGCAGTTTATTTTGTTAAATGGTTGCGTCCTTTTTCTTACGGTGCGTGCGTCCGTGCGTCGTTTTTCTCGTGGTGGTTGTCGAAAAAAGGAACCTTTTCTGGATTAAGAACGTTTTTTTTGTTGTTTTTTTAATCTCATTCTAAAGCCTTACCATTTATTTTCATTCTTCTGAATTTTGTTTGTATCAATTTATACAAGTTGTCGGAGAGGAAGCCAATAAATCAAAATTTAAATATATTAGAGATGAAATACAAACAAAGGCTATTAGGCATAGCCTCTTTGATATCTTTTGTTTTGTGCCTCAAAAGGGCTTAATAGTTTAGCCCTATCTTCAAAGGGAGATGAACTTGTCCTTCTCTCAGTTGTATA
Organism: Sphaerophoria taeniata; assembly: GCA_943590905.1. Taxonomy (NCBI): domain Eukaryota; kingdom Metazoa; phylum Arthropoda; class Insecta; order Diptera; family Syrphidae; genus Sphaerophoria; species Sphaerophoria taeniata. The sequence goes on from OX016540.1 coordinate 50,730,092, forward strand.
GTTTTGTTGTCAGCCCTTTGATAACCATGTAATGGTGATTGTAGAGGAAATGGGATTATTTCCGAGTTTAATAAGTAGTAAACTTTTTGAATATCCCTCTGGTCTTCTATTCCCGTAACGGAGTCTTTAAAAAACGAAAGACGTATTAACGTAATTAGAAACTTCAAAACTTATTGGTCTTGACTTGAAATTAAATCAAAATGTAAAACATTTGAGAATTATTTTCACCAAAGTGAGACTGTCTTTTTGGACTTCTGATAAAATCCAAACAAAAATGAGACAGTTCTGAGAACGAAAAAAAAAAATGAAAATAGGTAATCCTTACAAACAATACATTGGTGTTGGTTTTGAGTATTTAAATTTCCATTGAATTTTATAGAATGAAAAGGAATAAGAATAAATTTACATGAAATTACTTTGATTATGAATCAATGTCGAAGTTATTCCATGGTATCTTTTTAGCGTTAAACGCTACAAACAGACTCTTATAAATCTTTTGAAATACTACAAATGGAAAAGACCCTTCAGAAGAGAATATCTTAGAAATCTTAAATTTCATGAAATTTTATTTAATTTCTAAGACCGAAATTTTTTGTTATACAAGACATAAGATTGTTGCCCCAGGGCTCTGTTTTGTCCCCAACCCTCTTTCTCATTCTCATAAATGATCTTTTGTCTGCAACTTCTAATCCAATAAATTATTTCAATGACGATAGTACCTTCAGCCTTCATGTTCGCTCCCAGACTGGCATCCCTCCTCTTCAGATATGGAACTGACTTTAACAGAATCGTACAGTGGGAAATTAAAAACCGCGTTGATTTTAACTCTGCCAAAACCCAATGCTGTCTTCTATCCATGAAGCGAGATAAACCCCATTTGTCACTGTCCATGAGTTGCACTTGGTATTTGAAAAAGAGCTCTTAAGAATGACATCAATAAATCATTTACATCATTGGTACACCGCCGCGCCGTAGTAACGTTTTGTCTGTCTCTCTCTCTTCTATCGTTCATCCGCGGTCATTCCCCCCTTAAGCAATTGACCCGTAAAACCCGCGCTTTTAGGAGTGTTCAAGCTCATCCTCCACACTTTCTTCCCCAATTATTGCAATATTCTGAAATTAAAAACAATAACATCTCCTATCAAATCCCCTCTCCATTTCCTGTTATTTGCACAGTGCTCTTGGCATTGAAAGGGTATAGAAAAAAGTCCTTGATAGCGCGCTTCGCGGTAGAAATGAAATGGGTCCAACTATTCTCCAAGCTAAGTGAGTACTGGCAAGGCTGCTACTACTGACCCAAGGTAATTGATGGATGCATTGCTTAGAACTCGTGCTGTTTACATAACACCAAGTTAATAGGAGTAAGACTTGTCCATCCCCTTGTTGTGGAGTCCATTGAAAATGTTGAGCAGTCTGGATCAGCCTATTTCAGTGTACACATATGTTGTCTTACCAGTAAGTTTGGGTTTCTGAACTCTCTTATGTCATTATAACGTTTTACCCTGGCTATATCTATTTGCTTTCAATGGCTGATTGAATACTTGTAAGCTCTTATTTTGATGTACAATTGCGAAAATGTTGTCGAGGGAAATTGTGATTAATATCGATTTGAAATTGCAGGAAAATGTGTGCGAATAATTTACATTTTTGCCAATATCTCGGCTCTATTTCATTAAATTCAACATATTTAATAGTTTTCATTATCTTGAGCTTGTTACTGAAAGCCATCTAATTTCCGGGGTCTGGTTGCCGAGCTATTTGCATCAGAAGATATTTTTTCTATGGGATTATAATTAGTTAAGCACAAAAACCAAAAAAAAAAAAATGTTTTTTTATCATAATTCAGTAACCAGACCTCGCAGATAGTTTCAGTTTTCAGTGGTAGCGGACAAACAGACCTTTATTCTCGTGCATCATTTCATAAAGAGTAACTGGGAAAATTCAGAGATCTGTCGATTTACAGTCGCTGGAAATTTTCTGAGGTCAGAAATCGAAGGAAATTACTTTTGATTATAACCTTGACATAATTTAATGTTTTTATGTTAAATTAAATATGCAAGTGCCCGTGGCTAAGTGGTTAAGTGCGTTGGCTACTCAGCAGAACGTCGGTCGTGTGTTCGAGTTTTACTCGTGCCCATAAAGTTTTTATTTCATCTTTTACGGGTACTGCCTCTTGCGAAGAACTGAAAAAACTTCCAAGAGTATCAACCTGTCATGAAAAAATGCTTCTCAACTTTGCCGTTCGGAATCGGCGTTAAATTGTAGGCGCCCTCAATTCTTCACACGCACCCACACACACCTTCACACTCTTCAAGAGCTGTCGCCCCGCACTCTATTTTTTTTTTTTTAATGTTAAATTCTATAAAATTTTTCATGGCCTGCCTTAAGGGCTATTGAAACATGCAGGATAAAGGAGAAAATTCTACCATTTAAAGATGTACACAACAATAGTATACCTCCAAATTGCTGCACTATCTGATATCTCCTTTTTTATGTATGGGATATGTTGCATATCTTAATCAGAAACTGAAAATAATTGTAACTGTAACTTTAGTTTTCATTCACTTTAAGTAATCCTTTTCGTATTCCTCTGCTACAGCAAAATATATCCAAAAATAAAAGTAAGTATACGCCGTAGTGAACAATGACTTCTTATTTTGAAAGAGAACTGTAAAGTGAATTCTGTGAATCCAATTGTTTTTTATTTCAAATTATTTCTATTATTATTAGATTTCATGGAGATGTTTTTAAAGATAAAATTTGAGATTGGTTTTTAGTGCACACAGCATTGAGAGCAAGATATTTCCTTAAAAGAAATAAAGGGAAACAATTTTTTTCTATACCTACCGGTGCTAAAAATATGTGATTTAAATTTTGGAAAATACTTTAAGTACTTACTTCAGAAAAACTAAAGAATTGATATTCAACTTTGGATGGCTACCGGTCTTTCATTTGCCAAAAGGGTGACATCAAAATAGAAAAAAATACCTGATTCCGAAGTAACTAATCTGACTTAACTTATTCTTGGTGAAATCACAACGCCTTTGTTGTGCTTATCCTAACAGGCAGTTAAAATAACTTAAAATTGCTTATTTTCATTCAATACAATACCATGCATTTTTTGTTACAATTTTGACAAGGTCGGTAGTAAAAAACGAAAACAGCACAGCAATACAGAATCTTAATTAAAGTCTATTTTCTTTTCGATTTTGCGGCAATGAATAGTTTAGAAAATACACAAAACCATAACCATGAATTATATTTCAAAACGAAATCTCATTAAAAACTTTTATCTCCCGAAAGTGCAAATGAATTTTCATCAAAACAAAACGAAAAAGACCCATTCATCATCTTAACTGCATATTGCATTCCACGTAGCATTGCTGTAAAGTTTAAATGAAGTGATAACTTAAGAAAAACAATAACCTATAATGTGACAGCCGGTGTTGACGTGCTTTTCATAATACTAAAGTGCAAAAATTAAAAAGCCAATTAATTGTTAGACATTTTTGTTGTTGTTTCTTTTGTTTTTCGCTTTACATTGGAGCCCTATTCATATCAAAGATCAAGTTGTTCAAACAACTTTAATGAAGCTTTTGTATTTTCATTTTAATGTCGAATACACAAGGAACAGATTTTCGCTTGTCACGAAACGAGAAAAAAACAAAACAGCAATTCATGAGTCCCATTAAGGATGTTAACACCCATAGCCGCTTTGTTGTAATGTGTAAATTAATTTATGCTGAAATTTTAAATCTGCACATAAAATAAGTCCTTTTTGGTAGACTTTGTTGGCAATTAATTCAGATTCGTTCTTTCTACATTTTTGGTTGCAGGAAAAAACAAACAAGCAAAAAACAAGGAAGACGGAAAGATATAAAATTCGTTTTACAGCTCGAAAAGGTATATGAACAAGGAAGATCCTTGCAAAGTCTAGAAGGATTGTAAATTTGCTTATGGAAACAGCTAATTATGCCTAGTTTGAGTTTAGGGATCAAAACAAAAATAAGTTATGCTATCGAATACGTCAATGAAAGAGAGCCTTTCAATTGACTTTAAGTCTTGAATAATACAAGTGTTGCAAAGTGAGAAGTTGCTTCTGTGAAGGGTCAAAGTTCGTCAAAAATTTATTTAAGTGTAACAAGAACAGAATTTATGAATGAGGTAAGGTGGTGTTGATAGAAACGTCTACGTTTAGATGCCAGAATAAGAAATTGCTCTATAGCCTCTATCATTCGTGTTCTTTAAATCAATGGAAACGTGGCTAGTTAATTTGAAGTTCTTGGATTTTTTCGTTTAAAAATCATCGATCTTAGACTTTATTGACTCAGGCCGGGGCTGTTTTTTTCAAACATTATCAGCAAGAAACAAGATTTTGAAAAGTGTCTTCAACTATGGGGAAAAGTTGCAAGATTTTGATGTATGAAGCGATATAAATTGTCTGCTTCAGAACTCCTTTCCCCCAAAAAATTAATAATATTTTCGAACAAAAGTTCTCACCACACAAAAATTGTTCAAGGCAGAAATTACATAAATACAATTTAATTCTGTTTAAAAATATCATACTCCCACTCAGAAAAAAACAACGAATAACATTTATAAACTTGGCCTGTTTCATAGAACATAAATAATTTCATTTTATTGTCTTATCTACGCATAGAACGTTACGACGTGAGAGTCCACACGTTCATTTGCTCAAAAAACTGATGTTAACATTTCCAAATATTTTCCATCAGTCAATTAATAAATCGAACCAAATGCAATTTCCTCAGGAAACCCTCATAAAAAAGTCATTACCCATACTTCAACCCTATTTTTCTCTTTTCATAATATTTATACAAATATTTTTGTTAACTAAATTTTCCAATAAGACAAAAATACATAAAAAAAACATCATAGCTCTTTGTTATTTGGCAAATTTGTTTATTTACATTTACTGATTTTCAGAAACAATTAACAAAAGTAATATAAAGTTTTTTTGTGCTGCTTTTTGAACTCTCCTTCTGTTGCGAACATTTTTTAAATTGGTCTAGTTTAGTATTTATTTTTACTCAGTGTGTATTGAAAAAAAAAGAAACAAAAACAAAAAAGTTAGCAAAATGCACGCCAATGAAATATTTGGCCATCTTCCAGGCGTAACAGTAGCACAAGCGTTTATTGGTTTGTTTTTCTAGTTCAAGAACGATCATTTCAATTTGTTAAGATGAATGCCGCACAAAAAATGAAGACGTCAAATTGAACAGAGCATGGCTCAATGTTTTTCTGCATTCTTGTCACTTTCGATTTACTTCATGGCTATATTTTGTTTACAAATTTGCATTACAAACTCTTAAACCACTTTGAGATAAGTCTTGGATTCACAAAAAAATATCATCAAAGTTGAAATGTATTGACTGAAAAAAATGATTATTGAACTCGCAAGTACAATTTCAAACTCTTGCTTTTAAGTCTAAAATAGAGGAACAAATTGAAAAGAATATCAACAAAAATGTACGACCACTGATCGATTTAATTTCTATTTGTATCGCCTTCTTTCGCTCTGAGCTCTGAAATATAGTGAGTAATTTGCACAACGTAGAGATCGTGACGCAAATAAGAAAACGTCAAAATGTAAACGATCGGTCTAATGGCCTTTTGTGTCGAATTGTAAACGAGATTGATTCGATCGGATTTTCCAAATCAAAATTGAAATATAACTGACATGCCGATGTAAAATGAAAACAAATTGAATTATTTTTCTTTTTGAATACAAAGAAATCATTTTGTTGTTGCTTCAAAATGAATGCCAAAAATGTGTCATTGATTAAAGGAGGCTGAACGTGTGTACAATTATTGATTATACCGTCACACCTTGTTCGAATTGTTTAGGTGCATCAAGTGTTCATGGTTGTTAGGACTTTATTAAAAAGTCAATTACAAATATATTTTGCATTCAGTTCTTTTGTTTTCTTTGTTTTTTTTTGTTTGGGTCATGGCTTCATGTTATTTATGTTGGTATGGCAACCCTGAGAATCGAGTGAAAAATGCGTTCTCGTTGCTGATGGCAAAATGATGGAATATGTTATTGTAACTTTAACGTTTAAAATATAAGTAAATTAGAATCTGAACTAATAGCAGTGTAACTTAAATTTGACTTTTGAAAGTTTATTTCAGTGTTAAGGTTTAATTCACTTTATTTTCGTTGCAAAAGGAAAAAATTTGAATATTTATCATATTTTTGTCGGTAGTGAGTACAAGATCATATTTTTTTCCGTACAATGAGGTAAAAACGAAATACTTACAAGATCACTACGTTTTCTGAACATTCGTTTATCACAAACGATTTCTTATAAACTGCTAGGCCGATTGCAATGAAATTTGGTACACAGGTTCTATGATACAATTTTGAAACCTCCGAAGTCCATAACCGACAAAATTCATTCAAAATCTCAAAAAGAACGATTATCACAAAACAAACACAAAATAACCGAAATCCAAGGCTGTTTGCTGATATCAATAAAAAAGTCAAATAAAAATGAAATTAAAATTGAAATCTTATATTTTTGAAGTGGATTGAATACCTTAAATGATTTTGATTTTAATATTTCCTGTTCTTATCTGCCTGATTCTAAAAAATAAAATCAAGATTCCAAATGACATTTGGAAGAAGCGTTTGCAATTTTCCAGTCACTGAGATTTTTTCTTCAAAAATGATTTTTGAAACAGTTCTTGTTCTTGCTTAGTTGCCCATCTTGTATAGTGCTTGTCTTAAAGTAATATTACTAAGGTACATTAATAAGGATGAATATTATTCAGTATTTTATAAGCAAAACATTGTTGAAAATGTAAGAATTTAATGAATAAATCTAAACTTATCTTAATAAGGATAATTGAATAAAACAGGCAAAATACCATATGGTACCAACATTTTATTCATTCGCGTGTCGATGTTCAAATAAATGTCGAAAATATCTAGCAGAAGTAATACTTATCTTTTGACAACTTTGTCAGCTAGCCCTCTCCCTAAAGACTCAATTTCATGAGAATCAAGGAGACCGAAGTTTTTTTTTCATAATTTGTGTCGTTAATTTGACTATATTTAAGAGTCTTAAGTTTTTGTTATTTTAAATTAATTTTCACTTAAGAATCTGAGATTTGCAATCAATTTTCAGATAGTGTGGCATTAAAAAAGTCCTTAGTTTTCCCCCTCCTACAACTAAGCCCAATAAATAGTTGTATCTCACTTCTTACACAGTTTTCGTGAAAATGTTGTCGGTTGTTAATGTCAGTAGTGACGTTTACAGGGGGCTTTTTGAGCCGTAAACCACGTAACGCTAGATTCAAAAGAAACGGACAAATCCAATATGACAGTACTGATGCACGTGAGAGCATGGCATGATTGTATCAAGTAGAATCAGAAGATGCACTAGCTGAATGAATACGATCACGTCGACCCACATTTTACAGAGAGATATTGATAATTTATCTCTCAGGCTAGCATTTCACTATCCCAATGTTGAATATTATGCTCTTTCAAAAGTCATAATTGGTGCAATGAACAAAGAATGCCTGCATTGTAATGGTCTTAAATTCATAAATGAGCCATTAGGAAAGGTGTCCTTTTAATAAATACACCCTCTGAACCATTAAAATGTTAACTGTTTGGCACGGATCTAACGTGTTCCTGAAATAAATTCGGGCATTCTATTCATGTTTCCAAATGACATCTTTCGGAGCAACTGAATACTGTGTATGGTCAAAAATCAAGTTCAACATTAAAGTGCTCATTGCTGCCAATGCTTATGACACGGTGACGCACCTTGTGAATGTAATACAGTATCAATCAATGCATATTCTTGAAACAATTCTTGTTTCAAAACAACATTTGCTCGGTCAGCTAGTGTATGTATAAATATTTCCCAAGAATTTTTAATCTTTATAAAGATACAATTTCTTTTCGGTTAAACCAGTACAGAAACCTCCTTGAGCGAGCTTATCTCGCACTTATCTAGTTTCTTGTATTGATAACACTTTTGCTTCCATATTGTTTTGGAAGGGGTCACAATTATTGTACTCCTTTTGAGTCACGGCCTGCTGGAACAGATTAGAAGACTCTGTGGCTGGATCTATTTTGTAGAAATGTAAGTAAAGAAATGTAATTCTGTAGCTGTAGCTGTACATTTCTTAGTTAAATTTTCGTTTCTCTTGAAGCAACTTAAAGCGGTTTCATCGGATGTTGTCAATTGTTCTCTACCATACCTGAGAAAAGGAATAATAAGGAAAAATAAATTCATGGGTATTATATAAACAAGTGTGCACTAGAAGGGGTATAGCAACAAAAGATATAATGAATTTGGCGGATTACAGAACTGAGCTTGCTGATACCCTTTGCAAATATAAAACTCACGCCCAACCTTGCAGGGGTCGACCAAGCAGCAGCCACAACATCAGTATTGCAGAGGAACCTGCTACCAAACGAAGGAAGGTTCTGGGCCAGGGTTGCAAAAAGCTCACATTTCAGCTCAGCTCATTGAGCTGATGATGAAAGTTGAATGTTAATGGCTCAATAGAGAGATAAGATACGAATCTTGGTCGCAAGAGGAATATTTCGTTCTAAATGTTACCGGATTGCCCCGAAAATCGCTCTAGAAAACATAAAAAAAAACCGGAAATACCAGGTTTTTTAATCCGTCAAAATCTCTGCCATCCGCTAATGAAAGTTGAATGTTGATGGCTCAATAGAAAGATAAGATATGAATTTAGGTCGCTATATATATGTATATTTCATTTTGAAAAATACCGGATTGCGCCGAAAATCACTCTAGAAAACACTTAAAAAACACTTGGTCGCTAGAGGAATATTTCGTTCTAAATGTCACCGGATTGCCCCGAAAATTGCTCTAGAAAACATAAAAAAAACCGGAAATACCAGGGGCCTAACTATGTAATTCGATTCTACAATAAAATTATTCGAATTCGTAAATTTCGTACTCTGTAATTCTTTAAGAACGTTTATATATGCGATAATCGAATAGTTCTAGCAGTGCCAAGTATATTTTTATGTGCTTTAGCAGAAAAACAGGAACTCTCTAATTCGAAGGTAGAATTCAAAACAAGGCAAAATCGCAAATAATCACTCTACATGAAATGTGTTTGCGAGCAGTTCGTCTTTAGAAGTTTATTTTGTCAAAAATAGTGTGATAATTTTATTATTGAAGCAATATTTTCAAAAAAAAAAAAAAAACTGCAGATAGATGGCATTAATCCTAGAAATATTTCGAACCATGTCCTAGGCAAGGCTATTGATCATTTTGGATGTTATACCTCATTAAAGTGGACCAATCAAATGAGGAAAAATTGTTTTGAAAGTTTCCAAGTGTTATGAAGTGTTGTTTTAGCAGTTTAATTAGCTTAACTTATTTATGTATTTGTGCATGTTGAAAATACCAAAAAAATATAATAAAGCATTTATTCTGTGATAAAATATGTATGTGTCGGCTATTATCAATGTGGATTACTTGGAGGGTCAAAAAGTAACAACTATTCCTACTTTTTATTGATTTGTGTTCTTCACACTTTTCAATTCGAATTAAGAAAGAAAAAAAAATAGACCGCCTTTTGTTACCATCGAATGTGCGCCACCCAGCGAAGCTGCGACGGCGGCTTAATCTAAAGTCCTTTATCTTACAGTTTACACAGTTGTTTCAACAGCAAATATTGTTTATTTTTTTGAATATAATGTCAAAAAATTCGAGTCTCGTTCGAAAATCGCAAATTTTCTAGGAAATAGCTTGCCAGTAATGCCATTCTAATTCTAATTTCATACATAGTACGATTTGAAAGTAGAATCGCAAATGAGTTTCGAATAGAATCAAAAGTAGAATCGAATTACATAGTTGGGCCCCAGGTTTTTAATCCGTCAAAATCTCTGCCATCCGCTAATGAAAGTTGAATGTTGATGGCTCAATAGAAAGATAAGATATGATTGCCCCGAAAATCGGTTTAGAAAACACATCAAAAATGGAAAAATTAGGTTTTAATCATTGCCATCCGCTGATGATGATATCCCTTGTATACAATAAGTATACATACTCCAAATTCGAATTCAAATCAATGTAACCTACCTCTCACTTAGCTTACTTTAGCTTAGCTCAACCCACAGCTCAGAAAAGCTCACCGACAGCCCAGCTCATCCAACAGCTCAGCTCACCGATAGCTCAGCTCAACCATCAGCTCAGCTCACTTTCAGCTCAGCTCACTTTCAGCTCAGCTCACATTCAGCTCAGCTCACTTTCAGCTCACTTTCACATCAGCTCACTTTCAGCTCAGCTCACTTTCAGCTCACTTTTAGTTCAGCTCAGCTCACTTTCAGCTCACTTTCAGCTCAGCTCAAGTGAGCTAGCTCAAAATTTGAGCTGAGCTGTGAGCTGAGCTAAGCTCACTTTTGAGCTGTTAAGCAACCATGGGTTCTGCAGATGCAGACTATGCCTTCAAGTCATATAATTCACGATGGAACAGACCACAAAGAAACGAGACAAGATAATCGTATGCGGTGTATGATGCCGGGCTGTAAGCCTCTCAGTAGCATTATGTGCGAAAAATGTAAAGTTTATTTATGCTCGAAAAAAAACTCCGATTGCTTCAATAAATTTCATGTATAAATCCTTTCAATAAATAATTTTTCAAAAACTTCTTCATTTTTCTACTTAACAAATATTTCAAGTCTAAATGCATATTTTATCAAAAATGATACACTTACTTTTTTTCTTAAAACACCGTTATTTTTTGCACAGGATTTTTTAAATATTTTTTTCCCTTATTTATGATTGTTTTGCCATTTAAAAACATTTTTTTCCTTTAAATCGAAAAAATCATGCATTTAAGGGTTAAGTTGCTCGAAAGAGTCTAAGGAAGCAGCAATTGGCGAAAGTGATTCTCCATTTGATTTCAGCGATGGTTTCGTTGTCTTTACTTATAGCTGATCCCAGGCAGAAAAAGTCTTAACTATCTTGTAATGAAATCTATCTGTATTGACGTTTGTTCGAAGACTTCGATTTTTTTGTCTACTCAAAAAAAGAAGTAAGCATAACCTACTCAAAAATCAGCCATTAAAAAAAGTATAGGTAAGACTTAATTGTGCCATTTGGGTATTTTTTTCAATGAAATTGTTCAATATATTGCGGCAGTAATGTGAAGATCGCTTGGCTCTAAACTTACAAGAAATATTTTCTACCTCTTATACTTCAAACAGCAATTCACTGCTGTACAATTTATTTGAGTTCACCTAGTCAGTAGCTTGAAAATTGTTCATCTTCCCAACTCCTTAAAAGCAAATATTTTCATCCTATATTCCACACACATATTTGTATAGAATCTATCGATTTAAAACTTTGCAGTACTCGTTAAACGTAAGGAATCTTACAGTATATACCAAACCTAATTACTGCCAGACCAGAGTACTAACTCTACGAAGAAAAACCCTTCAGTGTCTAATCACCTGTAAAGGAACGTAATCAATTTCAATCTTGTTTGTATTTCCCTTCACATTCTAAGGAAACTGAAAAACGTGAATAAAACACATTTCTGGGTAAATATTTTCCTCTTATACGTACCTCGAATATCATGAGTATTCTCCACGTTTTTGACCGAAACGATAAGGAGATCTTAGAAGAGTACAAAATAAATATTTGCCTTCACTTTTGTGTTTTATAAAAATAAAATTGCATACAAATTGAATGGACTACTGCGGCTCGATTGAAGGAGTTTAAGGACAAATTTGTGCCTTTTTAATGATTTTTAAGCTAACAATCAACTTCTTTAATTCAGTCTGTCTTTCAAATGTCTGTCAAAATGATTCCTTAGCTTCCAATCACAGTAATTCTATTGACGTAACCAACAACTATCGCCATGAAACAGGAACCATGGAAAACAGCAAACTTTCGGGATATCAAATTTAATTGAACTTGATTAGACATTGAGGAATACGATTATGCTTGGATATGGTTTATTCGACACATTAAATATTCATAAGGTTCCTTCATTCTCAAACACCTACCCTCACTTGCAAAAGTGTTTGCAAAAGTTTCAATTCAATTACGAGTTTCTCAGGATATCCTTGCTAAATTCAATCATAAACACCCCAAACAAAATGTCTTAACCGATTTTCAAAAGAGATATTGATTTCTCTCCTCACTGCTTTTGGGGTGGGATTGACGACCGACAACGTATCGTACTTATCGCGTTTAATAAGCAATCAATTCGGTGTTTTCAAAAGCGATCAAATTTCTTAAAGTGAAGAGCGTGAGTAGTTATTTAATCTGTTTTATAATTGGTGGGGAATTCTCCTTGAATGAAATTGACAGTTTTGAAGACTTTCATCAAGAGTTTGCTACTAAACACCTTTTAGCTGTTGAATCTTCTTTTAAATGGATTAAAAGTTCTCGTTTGCACCATCTCAAAACAAAGTCAAAACGATTAAGAAGTGCAAACCAAAACTTTTATAATCCATTAAAATGAAGAGCCAGCACTTCAGAAATGCAAATTTGTGCATTTTCTTTGAGACGGAGCAAAGCAAGGTTATTCCTTGAGGTATATCGTTTAAGTTAGAAGTTTTAAAATTGTGTGCAGTAACAATGGGCAAAATCATTTTTATGGGTAATTTAAGAAGGAAATTATTCTTTTATAGCTTGAATGAAAAGTGTTAGTAAACTGTTCAACCAATCAATTTAAAAACATTTTTCCACTTCAATTTCCAATCGATGAAATTGAAATAAAATAATAGTATGAATAAATAGCACGTATACGCCACAGTGACCCCTAATTCATTTATTTTAATTATTTTCCCAATTCTAGTAAACTTAATGAATATTTGTATTCAAATTGTTTTTGTTTTGTGTTTTTTCAAAGCTTGCATTGCATTTGTGCCGTTCCATTTTTTTTGTTTTTCGAACAACAACAACGTGTTCAGTTAAAAATGAAAATAAATAAATAGTACCACTAATGAAGGAGATGATCGGCTTGGCAACCGTGAAATAGCAAAAGAAAGAAAAAACTATTGGTGGAAAATACCTGATGTTATTCAAAAAACTAAAAATTTATTAAAATTTTGAAACAAATCTTTTTTTTTCAGAAAAAATCTTAAATAACCATTCACTCTCTGCTACAGTTTCAGCTTATACAAAGAGTTAATAACTTCCTAAATTGGATTTTTTTCAGAGCAGAGTGTGTTTTTATGTGCTTTGGAACATGTTAAATAACTTTAGCACTGAAAATCAATCCTTCACACTGCATGCCTTTATGCGTGGACATCCAAAGACATGCGGAGAAATGGTTAGTCCCTTGTCGTTTATATCCAAGAATTTAATAACCCGGCAGAAACGTTAAGGGAGTTACAATGTGGTAATTTTGATTGCATACAGAAACTTTGGAATGGAGAAATTCACACATAAGTCATTTACTTACATAGAATGAGAATCAAGAGTGACGTAAGACCACCGCACTGGATATTTTTACTCAATTTACTCAATTTAAAGTATATTTAAACTCTTCTGATGATTTCATGAACCTAATCACAAGAACTTGATAGTATAGGAAAATTGTGGAGGATTTTAAGACCAAAAGTCAAGAGAAAATAACAATAAACTCATACGCACACTTCACCAAGCACAAGTTCAGCTTAGTGCTGCAGATTGCACTTTGAAGTGTCATGATACTCTCTAATTGCTTTTCTTGAAGCTCGTAATGCAAAAGAAAAATGGTTTCAAGAATCGTGTGGATGACTTATGACACCTGGGGACATGTGTTAAACTGACATCTAATTTAAAAGTGTTCTTACTTTTACAATTTTCTTTGTGCTGAAACAGCAATTCCATATACGGGGCTGCATCATTCGTAGATATTGATTGCCTTGGCAAAAATTCACTTCCAATAACTTGAAATTTAAGCAAACTGATTACTCGATACTTAAATTGCTATCAAAATGTTAGTAACCAAAATTCCTACTATCGAATGTCTGATGGTGTGAAGTCACCGTTTATCCTCCTCCACCTCATTTCAAATTAACCAGCCGTCACATTATACACAGTGACGATACTCACACATACATTGCAATTAAGCAAACTTATTGCATATGAAAGTGACTTTTGGTATTTATAATTAACTGTCTGCTTTGGCATCACAAGGGAGAATGAATTTTCATTCCTAATTCAAGAATTATAGTAATTCGATTTTACCTAGTAGCAATAGCAACGCTAATTTTCTCTGGAAACCAAGGGAACGTAGTGTACAGAGAGATTCCCGTTGTTTTTACGCTGCCACCTGATGCTCTTACACAGCAAAATACTAACGTCCTTTCCTATTCAAAGAACCATCTTTCTTAAAGTCGAGGTGTATCTCGTCCCTATAGCCGTCCATTGGTTACGCTGGTCTAGTTATAAGTTGTTAGTTATGAGTCTAAATTTAAGATGTTAGACAGCGTGTTTACTTCTTGAATTGTTGAACCAGCTTTTTGCTGTATAATTATTAAATTAATACCGAAATATTTGATTTGTAACATTCTAGTATTTTAACTTTACTATTGAAATAAATTATTTGTAATGTTGATTGAATTAAACCTAAGAAATACTGAGATAAATTTGCATCGCGAACCCAACACTTCGGGTGTCCATTTGTCTGCAATGCTTTCTCCTGTCGCAACAAGATTTTTCCAGTCCGGTTCGTCTGTCCTCATACTAGCTAGATGTCCTGGCCACCGAAGTCTACCAAGCCAAATTTTTGTCATTACATCTGCTTCGCGGTAGTTTTGATAAAGGTAAGGATTATAGCGTCCCGTGAATCGTCCTTCCTCACAAACGGTGACATCTATTCTCCGTACGAATTTTTCTCCAACACCACTTAGAGTTCAGAGTATCTCTGACAATCATTCAAGACTCAATTCCTCTAGAAAGTATTAGTAAGACCTTCGACTTGTACACCATTACTTGTAATATTTTTGAATTTAAAGAGCCTTGAAAGACAATGTAATATGTCTTGTATTTCTTTTTCTATGTTGTTATCACCTGCTACTACATTACTGACCTACGGTAATTCAATCATCGCACAACATTGAACTCTTCCTCCTCTACCGTAACAGGTTTCCTTCTTCTGCCAATGTTTCTTGAAGACGAATCCACCATGTAATTGGTTTTCCCTTCAATTAAATGCAGATTCAGTCGTTGCCTAATCGATTTGGATAAATGAAATTTGTTGAGCTTATGGGGACAGTAATTGGGTGAACTTGGTGACTTGACTTGCTTTCTCTAACAAGTTAAATAGGAAGAAGGTCAATCCATCATGGCCTTGCCGGAGTCCATTGAAAATGTTGGCGGGTCTGGATAGCAAGTCAGCATACGATTGCTATCAGTTTATTTGGAATACCAAATTCACTCCTTTTTAAAGTTCTTCCTTGGCTATGCTGTCGTAGGCGACTTCTCCTATGGAAATTCCTTGTATCGAGAAATAGTCCTGCAACTAGGACCTTATATTAGAATTTCTCTCAATTGCAAATTATTTTCGCTGGATTCTTTTATCTAATTAGCCTTTATTCCAAAATATTTTTAAGTCCGGTGTCTCTCCATCCATTTTACTTAAATATTAAAAAATTGAAAAAAATAAAATCTAGCTCCGTTGCGGTTTAAATAATGGGTATGCTATATGCACTGCACACAATGAATTTTTCCATCAAAGGCTTTTACTTAAAGTTAAAACAATATTTACCTTTTCCCTTGTTTTTGAAAACAATACTTAAAAGAAAATAAACACACACTCACACACACTGTTGTCTGTATGCAAATGCGATGTGATAAGCTGTGAGAAACCATTTATACGAGTTTAAATTTGCATTGCTTTGTTAGGCAAAAAAAAAACTCTTCAAAGCCTTATTTTCCATAGAAAATATATCTTTTATTTTGATGGCATATTTTTGTGTGCTTTAACTTTGACAAGGTGGTTTATAAATGAGTTTTTATTCATCGTGTTTTATTCAACAAAAAAAGAAATGAAAAAAATGTTGCGAATGTTCGCGGTGGGACATAATTGCTATAAAACCCTCTTCAGCCCTACTGACTTACTGACAATATTTTTACCTTTTTTTATGAGCGTTGCTCTGAAAGCATTTAGATTTTTCTACCAAATTGAGAAAATGAAATGGTACCTTTTTGTTGACACCTAATTAACCACAAGTTGTTAAGCACTAAAGGAGCATTTTTGCTTCCGAGTTCTTCTTTGTGAGCATATTTAATTTGAAAAGTAGTCAATTTTATCTATTAGACTTTTTTCGTCACAATGCTGTTCTTAAACGCTTTGTTTCACATCTAATTAAAATAACCCCTGGGTCATTTAAATAGAGACTTTATGACTCGATACATTAAATAATACATTAATCAATGACTGGCATAATCTGCTTTAAAAGTCGACAAAATTCGTTCTTTTTTAATCAAGTAACGATATACAGATTTGAGATCATAACGTCCCTGAAGGAACTTTCTAAAAAGTTTTGTCAGAATTAAGAAACAAAAATATTGAAAAGCTCCTTAGTAAAACTAATAACCTTTTTCGAAAGAATGTTTTCGATGAACACCCTCCCAAAAAGTGGTTTATCCTCTTATTCGAATCCTTTTAGCTCAGGGGCACTACTGAAACCACAACCTTAAAATTGAACTTTTCAGATTTTAATTCCTTCATTTCTAAATACATAGAGACTAACCCAGGAAAATTGTTAGCTATATGCTTTTTTCTAAATATTAAATTCCCCCAAAGGGCGTTTGAATTGCTTTCATTGCTGTTTTACACAGAACAGAAATGTAACTTTGTCAAGACTTTGGGTACCTAAATCGTAATCCCCAGGAATTGCAAAAACAAAAAAACATAACTAGAAATCATATTGCATTCTAAAATTGTGAAACAGAGTGAAATGTTCTTCTTGAGGGTAACATAACTGGTTAGATTTTGGTTGGGGTCACCGGTAGAAGGACAAATGCACGTTCAACTCAAAAATACCTTTTTGTAATTCCCAAGGTTCCCCTTAACCGTAAAATAAATAAGAAACACTCACAAATGCGTTGAAAGAACTCCAAATCAACAAAACATTAAAAAACAAAACGTTTTTTTCTTCGCAAATCAACAAGCAAGAATAAATTGAAAAACAGAAAAAAACGTAAACAAATTTCTTAAGCAAAACATTCGCAGAATGTCTGTGAGAGATATTCCTCAAAATTATTCATTAATCAAGTAAGATACAAACATACCAACTCCCATTTGATAGATCAAAGAAAATTTTGTGAATAAGTAAAATTCTCTTATTTAAGCTAAACGCTGTCGTTCCACTGAAACAAACACCATAGATTTTCCACGGTGGAGCGCGGACGTTCCCATCTGCTTAGCCAGAGCAACACACAGTGGCAAACGCCAAACTGTGTCCTGTTCCCAACCCACTTGTACCTTCAATTTTTCGGTTGCCAAAATATGAATGAAGATTTATACAACCTGCATTATTGCCTGACCCCTAAAAATTGCCTTAAGGATAAGAAACGAAAAAAATGTAGAAAGTATCCATCCGCTAAGAAAAACGTACGGTAGGTATATACAAAATAACGGAGGAAATTAATTTTCCTTTTTTTTTGTTCAAAGAAACGAGAAGTGTTTTCCGAATGAAGGTGTGGATGTATTTTGGGTTTATATTAAAATTATGTTGGACAAACACTTTTTTATTTTTTATTTTCGTTTCTTTCAACAGTGCTGTGAAAAAAATTATTCCAATTTACTCGTACTATCAAAAACTTAAAATTGAACAAAGTTTAGGTTTCGTTTATCAAGCAAGGCAAAATATTAAGATTTTGAAAAAAAGCTCCCGAATCCCTAATCCCAATTTATGTAGAGAAGGAACCCAACCAGAGACATACAATCTTCCACCGGCTGATGTCCCTTGCATTCGTCCTCCAGTAGTCAATGTAGCTGTCACGTTTTAGCTTTTCGGTGTTGACAGAAACCCATTTTAAGCTTCATTTTGTTCAGGTTTAAGCTGAGATGACGCATGCCAGCACATCTTGTAACTAACGGTTACTTTTTAAACCCCACTTCCGGACAAAAAGCCCAGATCTGCAACCTGACCTGATAGACTATTTTGTTGCGACCACAAAGAACAGCGTACATAACGAAGTCAGCTAAAAACAGGCTGTTTTCATCAGGTGCACAGAACAAAAATACACTTCGTATAATATAATTCACGCCTGGTTTTTGTTCAAAAATTATGAAGTAAAAGTGAAAATTCAGCTGTAATTCTGAGCTCATACCTGCCGTATTAAACATATAAAAAAAATAACATAACCGTATATTGAGTTGTTTGACGCTTCCCAACTTTGCGAGAATGTTATTAGGAGAAAGCAGTTGGTGAGATTTTACAGCAATTAATAATTTTTGTTTTTTGCTACTTTGGAGCTGGCAAATTGTTTGAATTTCCGAAACTGAAAATTCCCTCTCCATCGGGGATCGCCGATTGGGGTCTTACAGATTATACCTGCTCCCTCAGAGTTTGATTTTATAGAGTCTAACTTCTCCTCAGCAGAGGTTGGTCGTACAGAGCATACCTTCTACTTACAGAGTTCAGTCTTATCCAGTGTTTACCTGCCCCTCACTGAGTTTGGACGCACAGAGCATATCTTCTTTTTACAGAGTTCGGTGCTACCCCTACCTATTCCTCAAAGAGTTCAGTCTAACTCACAGTCTACCTGTACATAAAAGGGTTGGGTCATACAGTGAATACCCACTCTTGCAGAGACGTGGCCTCCCGTATTTTAAAATTTTATTTTAAGTATTAGAAACGAATGAATAAAATTCTTAAACTAAATAAACGCAATATATTATTGTAAACATAACATTATTAAGTAAATTTTGTGCAATTATTTGAATAAAAACATATATTAGTAATTGTTAGAGTTCCAATGTTCTTAACTCAAGTTTATTTGCTTTCCTTGTGTAACACTCTAGACATCTGACGAGAGAATTCTCGGCTTGAGAAAAAAAGCAGTTACAATCTCCTTGTCTGCAAATTGCACAAATTTAAAATAACTCGGATAAGCTGCTTGTTGTGTTATCTTACGCTCCACAACAGGATATTTTTTTTTCAGAATTCCGCTTTAGGTATCTCCAGCCGAATCACTTTGCAAAAGATGATGCCTTAAACGGCCCATACAGAGCACACTTGTGTGCACACCGGTATTTATGTAGTCGATATTTGACTTCGCTTGTGTGAGGACGTATACACGGATCAAATCGACTTTAAAAAGTGTAAATAAGTAGCAAGTGTTCCATATTGTAATTTGACAAGTGATATTTTCAAGTGTTCGGTAGCGCAAAGTTAGCGCATCGGCTTGGTAATCGAGAGGTCGTGGGATCGAAACCAGGTCGGAACATAAAGTTTTTTTTATTTCCGTACATGTTTCGGTTTCAACAAATGGTGAAAGGGAAGGCGGCAGCGGCATCGAAAGATGCTGTTGCAAAACAAAAATTGGCATCGGAAGACAAGACAGCGGTAAAAACCACCGCAACCGACGTAGCAACGAAGAGGAGGCGGAGCAAGAAACCTTCGCCGAATTTGGATTGCAAAAGGCAAGCCACCACCTCAGCCCAGCTGCATGCTGGGGTGGTTGACACCAGCAGAGCAGCAAAAACAACAGCAAACCAAGAAATCAACAAGCAAATGCATACGGACTCGTCATCTGATGAAGAGAATGTGGAGTATGTGTCTGAAGGAGGAGAAGGCTTGTACAGGTCCGGAGCCAGCAACATGGTCGGAGCCCTGTCGTCTGACTTCTCGGACGAAGAAGTTGAGGAGGCCCTCCAAGTCAAGCAGAGCAAAATCAGCGAGTGTGAGGAGCTGCTGAAGAAGCTCAGGGAGGACATGAAGCCCCTACTAGATATCCTCAAAAAAAAAACAGGAGGCGCACCGAGAAATAGAAGCAGCCGAAAAATTGAAAATGCAGCAACAAAAACAGCAGCAACAAAAACCGCAGCAGCCAAAACAACAACAACAACAACAAGTAAAACCGCAAGTCCAAACGAATAAGCAACAGAATCCAAATTCGGCGCAGGTTTTAAAGAAACAGCAACAACAACCACAGCAGCAAAATATTATCGAAAAACCAAATACAGGAGTGGAGCAATCCGTAAAATCTGCAGGGGCAGAACCAGGCCCTTATGCAGAGGGCCCAACGACGACGTCGGCAGCAGCCAGGAAGCAGCAACAACAGCAACAACAGCAACAACAGCAACAACCTCAACAACAGCAACAACAGCAACAACAACAACAACAACAACAACAACAACAGCAACAACAGCAACAACAGCAACAACAACAACAACAACAGCAACACCAGAAGCAGCCACAGCCTAAGAAAGACAAAAATGTGCCACCTATAAGGACCCACAAAATAGACCTGGACGACATAAAACAGGTATGTAAGTCGGCCACAAATGGTAATTTTAATATAAAAATCATTAATGAAAAAGAAAAAAGGTATTCGGTGCAATGCTTCACATTGCCCGAATACAACATGGTTAAATATTTCTTGAAGGAGGCCACAGCTGAGTTCTTCAGCTTCACGCCTCGAAGCGAAAAATTGAAGACGGTCCTTTTAAAGGGCATCAGTTCCTGCACGGAACCTGAGGCGCTCTTAGATGAGCTCCGTCAAAAAGCGAGTGACGATCTCGAGTTTATCGGGGTCAAGCCGTTTTCCACGGTCAAGTCTAGGCGTGGGGGTTACAAGCTCCCAATGTTCCTAGTAACATTATCGCCCCAAAGTAAATTGGAGAGCCTAAGGAGTATTTCCGTCCTTGACTTCCAAATTATAAGATGGGAAAAACTAATGAGGCACGACGACATGCTACAATGCATGCGCTGCCAAAGGTTCGGCCATGCCGCAGCCAACTGCGAAATGCAGGAGCGCTGCGTCAAGTGCGCAGAAACCCACAAAAGAGGGGAATGCAGATTAGGAACGGAGCGGGTTGAAGACTTAACCCAGCTCAAGTGCATTATCTGTGGAAACGAGGGGCACCCTGCCAATTATAGGGGCTGCCCTAAGGTCCAAAAAATTAAAGAAAAACAGGCCAGTCAGAAGGCCGTAGAAAGTCGGCCAATACGACAAGCTCCAACAGCAATATCGTTCGTAAGACCCGATGTTTCTTACGCTAATTCTGCGAAAGGAATGGGTAAAGCGAGACAGGTTCCACCACCGGTCGCCCCACAGGCCCAAGAGCCTAAGGCACCGACGGGGCAGCCAGACATTGTGGCCTTGTTGGTGGCCATTCAAGGCCAACTAGCAGGACTGCAAAGTCAGATATGGGAGCAAGCCGCAAGAGTGGACCACCTCCACTCTTTAGTGACTGGCCAAGCGCAACGTCATGGTTAAGGGCGCGCTGCCAGAGACGCGCCTAAGGATCCTAGCTGTGAATGTAAATTCACTGATTAGGATTGAACGCCGAGCTAATTTGTTCCAGTTGTTGAAAGACCACAGTCCCGATGTGTTCATGGCTAGCGAAACCAAGCTAAACCAGAAACATAAACTGACTAATAACAAATACAATATCGTAAGAAGGGATCGACCCGGCTCTACCCAAGGAGGCGGTGTTGCAATCTTCATACGTAAGGGCATTAATTATAAAGTCATATACAATAATGATTTGCGAAAGCTCAGGACGCTAGAAGTTTGCGTCGTATGCATCTCTCTCACTCAAGGGAAGCGGATGTATATGATTGCGGCTTATGCGGCTGAAGCTCCGCAGGCTAATATCTTTATTTCAGAGCTCGAGATTCTTTTCAGAGTACTAAAACTGAGCCTGGAAGAAAACTACTTCGTTATGGCCGGAGATTTGAACGCAAGACATGGAGATTGGGGAAATCAAACAAATAATCCAAGAGGTAATCATCTTTTTAATTTGATGAATCTTTGCAGTGTTGAATATGGTGTCGACCTGCTGGCTACTGAAAGGCCATCGTTCCCAAGGAGCGGTTCCTTCCTTGACCTTTTGCTGTACGATACCAGACTGACAATAACGGACAAAGTGGGTAATCACCCTCGAAACTGCTTACAGACAATCGAGTACGACAGTGATCACTGTGGCTTGGCTGCTGTAATTCAGATTCCGAACGAGCGCGTGGAGCTGGATGAATACGTTCCAACGCATTCTTACAATTACAGTAAGATGCGCTGGCCTCGTTTCACCAACGCCCTAGCGAGAGAACTCCGTTCGAGTGACACAGCCCCACCAAATAACAGAAACCTAACGAACACCGAAATCGACCAACATCTACAACAGATGGACGAAACGATAAAACGAACGATGGAACGGACAATACCGAAATACAAGGAACGCGACCAAAACGACGTCTACAGAAACGCGACTATAGACGCACTCCACAGACATAAAAGTGGACTACTGACAAGACTGAAAAACTTGTACAGACGCTTCACAGACCCACACGACCTGGAGATTAGGGCACTGAAGTCGTCGATCAAAAACATCAACCAACTGATTAAAGAAAACTATAGACTGTCTATCAACTTGTTTTGGGACAACAAAATTCGGGCCGTTAATTCTAGCGACCCGAGTATGTTTCCCCAAATCAATAAGATATTTAGAAAAAACAATCAGAACGACCTTCCGTGCCTGAAACTCCAGAGAACTATAGAGAACAGAGACGTACTCCTGACAGCGCAAATTGATCCTGAGGAAGCCGTTTTGGACGATGACTTCTTTGTGATTGAAGATCCGCAGGAGAAAGTGGAGACAGTTGGTGCTGCTTTCCAGCAAGTGTATAAGGTGAATGCTTGCACTCGCCCGAACCACGACCTGGAGAACAGAGCTCTACTTCACCACTTCTACCTGAGGAATGATATTTCGCAATGGCGATCCGAGAACCGTTGTTTTACACGGTTTGATGACGACTTTTTAGCAAACGCTATAATCGCCGATCGAACGGGCCCAAGTCCCTTGCTCATCACGAAGGTAGAACTCCAGCTCATCTTCAATTCAATAAAGAATAAGAAGTCCGCAGGTGTCGACGGTATATCCAACATTGTACTAAGACACTTACCGATTGAAGCCATCGACATTTATACCACACTGTTCAACAACGCGCTGAATAATGCATATTATCCAGAGCGTTGGAAGACAGCTGTGGTTCATCCTCTCCCGAAAAAGGGAAAGGACAGCTCCAATCCTTCAAATCTCCGGTCAATAAGTCTTCTTCCAAGCATCAGCAAGGTATTCGAAAAGGTAATCAATAGGGCTCTGGCTGAGTGGGCTGCGGACAACAGTATAATTCCGGATAATCAGTTCGGGTTCAAGGCGGGACACGACACCATTCATGCCGCGTCTAAGCTCGTTTCTGATATCCAATGGAATAAGTCCAAGAAACAATGTACGGGTGCTGTTCTGGTTGATTTAGAGAAGGCCTTCGACACAGTTTGGTTAGAAGGTTTGTACCTAAAACTCACCAGACTAGGCATCAGTAAACCATTGTTGTATATGCTTTATGATATGCTCAACGGTAGAAAGTTTGTTGTCAAAAGTGGCAATGTAACTTCTACCACCACCTTTGAAATTAAAAACGGTCTTCAACAGGGAGCGGTGAACTCGCCGATCCTCTTCAGCATTTACACCAGCGATCTGATAGGTAGCCTTTCCCAGGCAATTGCGTATGCCGACGACCTGATTGCGTACAGAACTGCCCCAAAGGTCGAAGTCATTAGAATTCTCTTGCAACGTGACTTCGAGAAGATTCAGCGATATTGCGATGACTGGAAACTGAAAATAAATGTCCAGAAATGCGAAACAATTCTGTTCCGGACCTCGTTGGCTGGGGCCACGAGGGATACGCGCAAGAATTGGCGCAAGATGGTCATCGTTGGGCCTCACGGACAGCGATTAACGAGCAAAAGTGAAGTGAAGTACCTCGGTATTTGGTTGGACCAGTATCTGTATTTCGACAGACATATAGATGCTGCTCTGACTAAGGCCAGAGGAGCCTTCGCTCTGACGAAACGGCTGTTTTACAGCAGTCGGCTTGACCCCAGAGTGAAGGTAATTTGCTACATGGCCCTCATACGGCCGATGATCGTTTATGGCTGTCCAGTGTGGTTCAACGTTGCACCATCTCAAATGGAGAAGATTCGGGTGTTCGAGAGGCAGTGTCTTCGGCGCTGTCTCGGTTTGTATCGGACACCGGAATCTTCTTATATACATTACTATTCTAACGAGGTTCTGTATAACGAGGCTCGGATCAACAGAATTGACAATTTCGTGATAAAACTTGTTCGGGGTCACATTGCGAGAGCTATGACTTCGACGAATAATTTGATCTTTGGGGCGTTCTATCCGAACGACGAATATTTTGATAGTGCACGCTCGAGTGGCTTCATTCCACCAGAGGCATTCCTCCATTTAGATAAATGCGGTCTGATACAGGACAGATTGGCGATCCCGCTAATCTACCACGTCAGGCGGAGAACCGTCGATCGGCGGCTCCTTTACCATCGCGACGTCCTCGCACAGCACGGAGCAGAGCTCCTTCGGTTCAGTAGGGCTGTGTCCGAACGGGACCGAATTGATAGGGTGAAGCAGGAGCACCAGTTCTGGTGGCTTCAGTCAGCACTTGATAATGGGTAGTCGGGGTGGGGTTTTGAGCCTTGGCCGGCTTGCATACTTGTTTTAGTCTAAGGGTTTTGGGTTTTGGTTTAAGTAGAGTAGGCATGGTGGCACAGATATTGACATGGACAACAAAATGAAATTACAAAAAAACAAAAAATGAAATAAAAAGAATATTAAAAAAAAAAGATACAAAAAAAAAATACAAAAAATGATATGAAAAAAAAAAATTATAGAGATTTGCTGCTGTGGGTGTTCTAGTTTGTAAGTAGTTGTTAGGTAGAATAGGTAGTTTTAGTTAATTTTAAGTTTTATTTTTTTTAAGGACCTAATATTAAGTAGCTTGTAAGAAACAAATAAACAAGACATTGTGTTAGTTTTTTAAATTTTCTAACAAGAAAAAACATATGAAGTTAAAAAAAAAATAGTTCATAAGCCGAAAGGCATATTAATTTTAAGTAAACCATGAATTTCTTAGAGCGCCCGGTTGGGGCCAGTAAGTTTAATATAAGATTTTAGATAATAAGCTAGTTTGAATTCATTGTCTAGTATTAAGTAGTCATAAGTGAATTGAATAAAATGAATTTAAAAAAAAAAAAAAACCGGTATTTATGTTTTTCCTCACGCATGCACCAGTGTGCACACAAGTGTGCTGTGTGTGTGCACACTTGTGCATGCGTGAGGAAAAACATAAATGCCGTCTGTGGTCTAGTGTGTGTACTTATTTGGGCAGAATCAAAAACCGGCGTCAGCACACCGGTGTGCACACAAGTGTGCTCTGTATGGGCCACTTTTTAATGTAGGAAGATTCGATCACGTTTCGTTTCATGCTCGTCAACTCATGGGTTGTAACTTAAAGGCTTACTTCGAATACCGTTGTTGTGTTTTTCT
Source organism: Sphaerophoria taeniata (assembly GCA_943590905.1). Classification (NCBI taxonomy): domain Eukaryota; kingdom Metazoa; phylum Arthropoda; class Insecta; order Diptera; family Syrphidae; genus Sphaerophoria; species Sphaerophoria taeniata. The sequence continues at coordinate 50,755,640 of OX016540.1, forward strand.
CTCCAAACTAATTGTTAATAAGACTCCAAACTACCTATTTCACAGACTAAATTTCGGTTTCTCAAATCGTTTTATCTTATTCCGTTCTTCCACATTTACGTGTCTGACATCACGGAGGCAATTTTTCGTTTATGCTGTTAGACTGTGGAATAAACTTCCCAGTCACATGAGGTCCGGAATCGAACACACTAACACAGAGACTTTCAAAAACTTTGTTTTGAATATTTTTCAAATTTGAAAATCGCGTAGAGTTTAATGCTTCGAAAACTCAATGCTGTCTTGTATCGTCGAAGCGAGATATACCCCCTTTGCCACTATCCATGAGTGGCACTTGCATCAATGAGACCGAACATCTCGAGATTCTCGGTATGTGCATCACTGACCACCTCTTGTGGAACGAGCACATATGCGATGTCGCCAAAAATGCCGCAAGATGTTTGGGTTTCTTAAGAAGGTGCAAGAAATTTTTCTCCCCGTCTGATCTGGCTATTATCTATAAGACTTATATTCGTCCAAAGCTTGAGTATAATTCCCATCTCTGGGCTGGTGCTCCAGCTACATACCTAAGCCTCTTGGACGGTATTCAAAAAAGAGCTATAAGAATGATTGGTGTAAGAGACATCACTAATACATTCACGTCATTGGAACACCGTCGTAACGTCTCATGTCTCTCTTTGTTCTACCGTTACTTCTACGGTAATTGCTCTAGTGAAATAGCCAGTTGCATTCCTCCCCTTAAGATATTCAACCGTAATACCTCCCTTCCACACTCTGTCTTTCCCAGTCATTGCAATGTTGATGAATTCAAAACCAATGTACACCGACACTTACTTTCAAACCCTTTTCTTAATTCTTAATGCGCTCACTGTGTCTCTGGCATAATAAGGGTATAAAAAGCCCCTTTAGTGTGTGCAAATTATAAAAAAGAAAAAAAATCAAACTAGTTGTAATTTTTCTTAAACAGTAATTTTATAAATCCTGTACTTCTTATAAGTTAATCTTAATGTAAAGTTGTTATTTTTAAATAATAAATATCAAAAATATCAAAATATCACTAAGAAGTGATCCGAGTCGACATTTGCTCTTTTTAACGAACACATGTCTTAAATGCTTTGTAAATTTGGTTGGCAGTTACCGTAAGATCGCCAAATTACTACGCAAATCCTTTTCAGTGTAACTACTTTTAACTATATTACAAGCTGCAGCAAAGTCTTCAAACTTCATGGTGGCTGTGCCTTCCAAAAAACCCCTTTACTTTCAACTAAGAATTTCGTTTTGAGGCCCCGAGTTTAAACGTCATACTTTGTAAAAGCTCGGCAGTCTCATTCCAGCTAGTCATTAAACTCCTACTTGAAAAAAAAAAATTAAATTAATATGAAACAAGGTGTAGTTACCTTTTGTGTAAAAATTTAGATTTTTTTATGCACATCACTGTTTGCGTTTGTTTTTACTTTGCCAGTACAAATAAATTAATGTTCGAGGTTAAATCCAGGCCGAAGATTAAGTTCTATCCTGCGAATTTCATAAATTAAAGAAATTAGCCTGGTATTTCAATTTAAGGGTGAGTTGAATAAATAATGATTTAGTATTTGGAAAATTAGATTATGGGCAGGAGAGAGCATACACATTTGACAGTATTAACTTTGTATTTGGCAAGTTTTCGTTTAATTTAAAAAAAATGATATTTAAGGCTCCAAGAAGAATCAGCTATTTCGTTTTCATGATAACGTAACCGGTGTTAATTATTACGTCAACTTCATAAAGACATTGTCATTCAATAGAAAGAAACATTTCTAGTCTGTACACCTTGAAAGTCTTCCAATATCATTGTATGAAATTGAACAAAAGGTATTAACGTTTTCCACAACTAATTAGTTTATAACTTTGAGAGGAAAGAAAATCAGGCCGAAAAGAAGGAGCAAGACAGTTTGTCTTACCTTCCTTTGAAGTTTATTTTGGTACAAGCAAAGTTTGCCTACAGCCAACTTGGAACATGTTGATAGACAGAACTTCAAAGTTAACGAATTTAAATTTAATTGTGAAGAGTGGTATTTTGCTTTTGAAATGTCTTTGTTGCCATTTGTTTTGAAATTAATTTTGACAGTGTCTTTGTATCAATAATAATTTGAATGCAATGCAACATAGTTTCGTAGTGGAATATAATCAAGAAAAGGAAAACAAATTTTTGGTTGTTTTTTTTTCTTTTCTTTTTTTGTCAATTTAACCTTCATTCAAGAATCTTGATTTTGATTTCCCTATCTAACAAGACCGATTTTAGAATGCAAACGTCGAGGCCATCATTTAACCAACCAACCTACCGTTGAACGTTTTCAAAGGTTTTTTATTTATCTTCAAAAGGAGATATGCTTTGAAACTGTGTGATTTGTGGGTTGCGTCCGATTGATAGCTGGTCCCAATTAAGAATTTCCAATTTGAATTCAGTGAATTCGTTTTTGAAACCAATTCAAAGCTCATGGTTACTCGGTTTGTGGAAGTGATAGGAAAGCTGATTGAAAAACTTTTCTCTTTGTGTCTCAAATTGTTCGAGGTTTGAGCCAGACTTTACAGTTGCACAATCGGATAGAAAATCACTAGGTACAATTTCGATTTATTTGAAAGAAAAAAACATTATTGAAAACTATGAACACATACCAAAAACTGGTAGGCCCATCCACACCAATGCAAAATTTTACAGACCCATCAGTCTCACTTCGTAAATTCTTAAAACTTTCGTGTAACTTCTAGATGCATCCGAAGCAGTCTTAGCCTCTTAGGCAATGAGGAGGTGTTCCCTCGCCGCTCGTCTAGATTTTGGTAATGAAGAGAATCTTAAATGAACTTAAATAACATAATGGAATCAATATAACCGTAACGATGATGAATTTTTTGCGACATGGAAATGTCAGACTCAATCTAGGAACTCTACCTGACAGAGACCTATGGCCTTAAAATGGAATTATTGCTCTTCACAAACAGGAGTAAAATTCCAAACTTTTTCTATTCTAGTATAGATGAAAATGAAAGCATCAGATCAATATCTCATGAGTGATCTTGGACAAAAAACTGAATTGGGTTGGGATTTAAATAATACTCTTCTAGAATTCCTTGAATTCGTTTAGGAATTAACGTGACCAAGATTTTAATGTCGATTCCAAGCGGCTAAGCTGTGAAACACTTTTCTTTAAAAAATAATGCTATTGAGAGCACTGTCAGTAATTAGCGATACAGGATCCACGAAAGACATATAAAAACAACGCAAGTACCTGTTAACTCGAACCCATTTTACACCTTTTATTTTTCTAGGTAAAAAATTACGCTACGGGTACGGGGGGATAACTGAAGCAATACTCAATATTGCACCTCTAGACCTACACGTACAAGAGGGAACAATATATTCAAAGACTATAAGGCACCCTGTCTGAATTTCATTAAACCCTTTTCAACTAATAAAATGCCAGCTGAAGTCTCAAAAACGGATGATGGGATAGGTGCCGGTTTCTTCTCAAAAAACTTAGCCTTGACAATGCCTTCAGACAGCGTCTTCTAAGCCCAAAGACACTGCAAAACAGGTCTCAATGATCGTTACACAGTGGAGTGTCTGGAAACGATAGAGCTGATGACCTGTTGAAGATAATGAAATTAAAAAAAAAAAAAAAAAACAGACCATTGATAAAAAATTCTCCAAAAAATCAATGAAATATGGAAAACTCACTGAACCTGTGCCACGGAAACTGGGTCTCATGATTTGATAAAACGAGATCTCAGATCTCATACGACTGTGTACTCAGACAGAAAATTCTTACGATTTCTTATTAGCATATGACAGCTCACAAGTCACAACCTGTTGAATTACCACACATGGAAATGGCGGCTCAACACCGATGAGAAATTGCAGCGATATGGAAGAGTATGTGGACACTGCTCACCTGTTTTACACTAGATCTCAATTTTAGGTAGACATTTCTCCCATAGAAATTATACTTTAACATTACCTTCTGAATTTTATTATAGTCTAGACTTTAGGGTATAACAAAGGATCCACACTGATCTAAGTTTGACGGTAACTCGGTAACTACATCAATTACCAGCCCGTTCAACACTTTCAAGCTTCTTTTAACTTATTCTCGACTAGCCAACCCGAAACAGATGGAAAATTCTCGCCAACCACAACTCGGAATTGAGTTTGACTTTCAGAAATAAGCTCATATTCATTAGATCCGTCAAATATGGTGCCAAAATTAATGGCAGAAACTTAAATTTTCCGAAACCCATACCTATCGAAATATACATCTATCAAGAAAGGTATTCTAAAACTCTATTGATTTTCTTCAATATGGATAATCAAATCGATTTTACTAGCAATTTCCAGGACATCCCATATTTATAATTAAAATAATACACCAAAAGTATTATTTTAACCATTGAATGGGCTTATAATTTATAATACTTCTCAAAGAAGTTCTTTCAAGTAGACCAGGGGGCACTTGCAGTTTTTGTTTAAGCAAACTTGAGAATCACTTCAGCTTTTCCTCTGTTCGAATTATCTTTGAAATCAGGAAAATTTCCTTCAACATCCAAGCTATCATGTATTCCAAAGCAAGTTGTATGTGACACTGTCGCAAGAACATTATCTGCATCCAAAAACATGGCTTTGAAATCACTTCCATTTCCGTCCAGAAGAAATGTTAAATACCCCCTATATCGAAAACTAACTGCAAAACTTTCAATCGCAGGAGTCTGTTTGAAGGTTTTAAGTAGGTATTTAAGTTTCTGTGGCAAACTTATAACTTTGAATATGAGGACCGAAACTGTAAGCAGGTCGTTCACCATAGTTCAACTCTTTTCAAAGTAATTACGTAAATAGACATAGATTTCCCATCAACGTTTTTTTCAAAATCCAATTAACCAAAGTGCTTTTTATCAACTAAACCCTACCACAAACCTGAGAAAGAACAAAGTATTTATGTATGAATTCTTCATTGTTATATAAAATTTTAATTAACTTTTTTTTGCATGTTATTGTTATAAGTTCTCTTCGCATGAATACCGTTATGAAAGCAATGTCTACGTTATATACGTAGGCTTATAGTCACATATACGTATTACATAACACCTATTAGCTTGAACATCCTTTTAAATACAAATATGAAAAGCGAGATTTATCAATATTCTCGAGAATATGAGTGTGTGTATTCGAACGTTTTGTAGATTAAAAACGTTGATCCTTTTATGAAATAATAATTCAATCTATTCATTGATTCGTTTTTACCCTTCACTCCATTTTTTTTTCTTCTTTTTCTTCCCAGAATATCTTCATGCGTCCTTGAACGAATTGTTTATTGAAAGTTATCCTTGCTGAAGAAGAGAGTGTATCCAGCCAAACAGCACACCGCATCATCCTTTTCATCAACGTGAACAATGAACATTGAAGAATTTGAATCTGAATGAAAAAAGCAAAAAAGAAGAAAATATGATAATTCAATTTTTGACGTTTTGCATACGTAAATAATGTACTGCCACAGCACCGACTATTCTGGATAAGTGTTTGGCATGTGAGAGAGATAAAGAATGTCCTTTATAAGATATCCTTAAGCGAACACAAAATTACAATTGGCTTCTTGGAGATTTTTGAATTTCACGTGGAAAAGTGGGTGGTTATCAGTTTTATTATTATTTTTTTTTTTTCAAGTGAAAACACAAAATTAAACGCGATAATCATTTTTTGTTTTCGCGAATTTTCGCATGAAAAATAAATGTGCCGCAAAGTCGACAAAACTGTGGTGAATTTTGAATGAAGCAAAAACAGAAGACGGAATATCATTATGGTTATGAAAATTAGATGCAAAGTCTGACAAAGAATTCCTGTAAGAAGGAAGCATCATCGACGAGGCACGAAGGACGGCATCATCCTCCAAAGTGAAAGTGATTGCAAAGGGACTTTTACATTATAGATTGTTGTGCAGTTTTGTAGACAGAATTGTCGCTGTCGGATTGCAATATTTAAAATAAAGCAAAAATTGTGTGTCATGGGTTGTGCGCCAAGTTTTTTGTCAGACCAAAAGGATGGCAATATCTTGTTTTGCATTAATTTTCGTCGGACACGGAGGAGATGTAGTCTGCAAAATGGGAATGACGTTATTCCCAGTGATGATATAAATAATTCGAATTTATGCAACCAGTCGCTGTTGAACCCGATGCAAATAAAAAATGAGTCTGATTATGATAAGGTGAGTCCTTTTTCTTTAATTTTTTTTAATTTGATTTTAATTCGTTTTGAATTCCCCCGAGAAATTTAAATTGCTTCATTATTGATGTTTTTCAAGCAACTGAAGTGGTGATCGATATTCAACTCTTCGAAAGAATATTATTAACAAAGCGAAAGGAATTCACGGAAATACCGGAAAGCTTTTATAAGAGGGTCATAGAAAAGCTCTCCGGAAATTTCATGAATTCCTTTCGTTTGGTTTCAACTTCTATGATACCTTGATATTTTTTATGATATTTCATGCTTTGTTTTGTTGAGCCATTTTTTAATGATGAGACTTGCATATCCACTTTTCGTATACAATGGCGAGACATATTGTATTGGTGCACCTCGTCAGTGATCACTTTATAACAAGATTGGAAACCTACCTACGTTTTACCCTCCAAATACCGCAAAAGTAATTTTTTTCATGCACACATACTCTTGCAGCTCACTTGCTTTTTATTATGTAGGCAACTGTATCTTTATTACAAAAGCACGCATACTCTTACAGCTAACCTGGCCCCTTAAGTTTGTGTTACACGCATACTGTTTCAGCTAACCTGGACCCTCAGTTTGTAGGCAAATGTCACTTTGACAGCAAGGTTTCCAATCTTGGTATAAGTGATCACTGCACCTCGTCCGTAGAATTGGTGGCACTTCGAACAGCGTTATGTAGATGTCGCTAATAAATTACGGTGCGCTGATATTTTCCTTTATTAATTTCATGATGTATCCTGATATTCAATGGATTCTTGCATCAGATTCATTCGTAGACGACATTATATTTTTCATGATATCATAGCGAGTGAATCATATCATGACAAACCGTTATTTATTTCAAGAATTGTCATGACGTTCAATGGTTTGCTTGCCGAACATGCTTGTGCGCGCTATAAATTCGTCGTGTAGGGGATGGTTTGCGAACTTTTCGCTGTTGGCAAACATTTTTGATTTTCTTGTGTTCGTCCGTTTCGTTGTTTGCCATGTAGGGAGATGTTCGCGAACAATTCTAATTTTTTCTATGAGATAACCAAAACCATAAGCGCAATGACTTGCTTCTCCTTTTGACACATCTTCACACTTTCAAGAATCAACACGAAATGATGTTCGCCAATTATGTGTTTGCCGTGTAGGGAATAACGCAAACGAGCATGTTCGGCAAACGTGATTGTCGTTTAAGGCTACCTTATGTCATGATATCCTGTGTTTAGTTTCATCATAAAGCTAATTGAACGGAACTGTGAGCAAGGAGCTGTCAGTAACTGAGCAAGAACAAAAAATTCATAAGAAGTTTGCTGTGCCATCAATTTGCGATCAGTGTTGCTTAAGGTAGCCCTAAACGACAAACATGTTTGCGGAACATGCTCGTTTGCGTTATTCCCTACACGGCAAACACATAATTGGCGAATATCATTTCGTGTTGATTCTTGAAAGTGTGAGGATGTGTCAAAAGGAGAAGCTAGTCATTGCGTTTTTGGTTATCTCATAGAAGAAATTAGATTTGTTCGCGAACATTGAAAATGAAAAACAAATCTTTTATTTTGAAAAATACACCCGTACACATCCCCGCCCTTTATGGGTAACGAGTTTACTTGACAGTTTAGTAGAGAACGTTCGTTGTAGCTATTTCACGGCTGCCAAGCCGATCAGCAAACTCCTTTGCAACCGTGAAATAGTTTTAACTTAGGCCAAAGACGGAAAAAGCCATTGGTGGAAGCACCACTTAATTATTGTTGTTCAAATACAAAAATACAAAGATGCCCAACTGCAAGCGTTGAAGGAACACAAACAAAATTAGAAAAAAATATTCGCCTGGTTCTGGTTCGCCAGTAACCAGAACTCACAGATAGTTTTGGTTTTAAGGGGCCAGTTATAGCGATCATTGAAATCCATCAGGAAAAATGTTTGAAGGGATATTTAACTAAATTTTCTTTCTAAGTTTAAGTCTTTTGATTACTAATGCAATCTATATACCAATCGACCGGAAAACACTTAAAGAATTTTTTTTTTGAGAAAAAAATATAAGTTCGCAAACTTATTTTTCGTTAAAAATGTATTTTTCTATTTTCCGTACGGAAATTCGTTTTCCTGAACAGCAGATGGATTTTTGTCAAAAAATGAAACAAATAGCTAGTTCCAATGATTTGCGTTTCAATTTTGTACAATTCCAATGAACGGCAGGAAAAAAATTGCTGACAGAAATTTTCAATGATTGCTATAAACGCTCATCAGGAAAAAATTTCAGATTCCTCCTGTTCGAATTTTTCCTGATGAAAACCAAAGATCGCTATAACTGGCCCCTTAGTTAGGTACTGATGTAGGGGTAATAAACCTTTGTTCTTGTGTGATTAATGAATGAATCCATAAGTATGTATAACGGATATGTTTATGTCGGTTGTTTTTTTTTTAGAGTTGTGATAGAACTTTATTCAAATATTTTGAAATTTTGGTTTTATTTTCTCGCAAATTCGTTGGCAATACGTGTGTGACCACCACGACGGGTGAGTATCCTATGAGTCCAATGTTTTACCTCTTTTTCGAGCATGGCTGGCCGAATCTTGCTAATTACGCGCCGAATGTTGGCTTCCAGGTCTTCAACGGATGCTGGCTTATCCACGTAGAACAATAAATTGACATAAAAAAAAATAAATAGAGTGACGCGACAGCTCTGGAAAAGCCAAGGCCTAAATGGCTTACTATCATCAACAATTCTCTGAGTGTGCGTGAACGGCAATGTTGAGAAGCACTTTTTCGTGACAGATTGATACTCTTGGAAGTTTTGTCAGTTCTTCGCAAGAGGCAGTGCCCGTGAAAGATATGAAATAAAAACTTTATGGGCACGAGTAGGACTCGAACCCACGATGTTCTGCGGGCAACTGCCCGGAGCTAAGTGGTTTGGGGTATTGACATATCCCCACAAAAAATTATCTAATGCAGTCAAGTCACACGATGTAGGCGGCCAGTTCACAGGACAATTTCTTGACGTTATTTGCTAACCAAACGTTTTGCGCAATACATTGATTTTTTTCACTAGATGTAGGTATGTCATGTTGCACAATCCTGTTGAAACATTTGCATTGAAGATTAGTGGGATTGATGTGTGGCGACAAAAAATTACGAAGTACCTTACGTTGCCAACACTTTATGTCGGTTATTTCTTAAATTTTATTATTTATTTTAAATTTCTAAGTTAAGTTTATTCAACTCCAAAAACTCAATGCCCAAAATGTATTCATCCAGTGGATTTATCAATGATACCAATTTATAGGTGACAGCCCTTTTGACAGGATTCCAGTGTTACCAATTTTGAATTTTCTCATTTCGAAGTAAATTAAGATCAGTAAAACAAAGAAGACCTTCGCTTTTTAACATATCCCTATCTAACCTTAATGACCCAAATGCAAAAGCGAGGATTACTTCCGAGAATTTGTAAATTTTTCAAATTCATAGCATTGTTCAGCTGACTTCAGTTAAGCTTACAATTTTTGCGGAACAAAAATTCTGCTAAACGTTGAACTAGAGAGCACAATGAAATCACATTTCGGTACTTTATATTTTGTTTCTTTATAAACAAAAAAAAGAACTTTCCTCTCGAAACAGCCTAAGGCACATTCATCCGATTTTGTCAAGGTCCATGCTCCTGCGCCATACAGCAGGACAGGGATGATGAGGGTGTTGTACAGTTTTACCTTAGTTGCTCGAGAGAGGGCTTTTCCACTAAATTGCTTTCTTAGCCCAAAGAAACAGCGATTAGCAAGAGTAATTCTTCGTCTTATCTCGGCGCTGGTGTTATTGCCCGTGTAAATTGCGGAGCCTAGGTAGACAAACTCCTCTACTACCTCGAAGTTGTATGCGTCTATTGCGACGTTCTGTCCGAGCCGTCTGACATAACACCTATGTATGTATTATGTATACCTACTCAGATATCTGATTTGATTAAAATGTTCTCTATATATTGAGATTTTAAACACATTCTTTCATCAAAAGATGAAACGCATTTTTTTTTATCTCAGGAAGAAAAACACACACCCTTTTCTATTTCAAAAGTGAAATTAGTTAAATTACTTTTCGAACACAGAGACAACACTGTTAACAAAAATAAATAACTTTAGTTGGATTGAATAAGTTAGCATCCAATTCAAGTCAAATTATCGAGACAGAGAGGTGAAGAGTTAGGTTAGGTATGCTGATAGATACTGGAAACTCTGATAAGAGAATTGATTTTATTTTAGTTAATGAACTTCACTTCAGAGCTTGTTGCTTAAAGTAATTAATTCAGTGTAATCGAAGTGACTCTTGAATTTGTAAAAAAAGAAAAAGGAAAGGCTCCATCAAGGATTTGATTTAAAATAGGATAGACACAATCCAATTTTAAAGTGAAATTTTATTCATGAAATGCTCTCAACATTATTTGTATCGATATTCCTTAAAAACTCTGAAAATTGTACAGACATGAACGCTCTTAAACAACTTCAATAATTTGCCATACTGAATACAAAGAACCCATATTCGGCCAGAGCAAAATGGCTACCGAAACTGCTTAAAGTTCCTCAAATCCCATTCAATAAACCTACACATATCTTAAATTAATCCCGATTAAGGACTACCACCACACATGACCAAACATTGGTCAACCAGAGGATAAAGACCAAAGCAAAACTAACAAGAAGCAGGAAAGAAAAAAAAATCCTACTTAACTTTGCCAACCAACCTCACCATATAGCCTTCAGTGTCCATTTATATAAACGATAAATTAATAAAGTCTTCCAATTACTACTACAGACTGCCTCTCTCAGAAGTCGGCTACTGCTGCTGCTGCTGCTGACTATCCTAAAAAAAAATATTCAACCGCCCTTTATTGTATAAAGTATAACTCAGAATACCTTAGTCCCATTCACTCTGTTCAAGTCCGGAGACTCTGTCGACGTCCGAAAGGTCCTCTATCATCAGGACAGAGTTCGGTGTTGCTCTGTCAGCAAAGTATTGATTCATGATGTTGATATTTCCTTCTACTAGAATCACGATTGAAACTCTCGTAAAGGAGTAGATCATTATTATTATTGGTCTGCCTAGATGGAAGGTAGAAATGCGGGTTGTGTTTCTGTATAAATATAAATGACTTTCCTCGCATATATCAAAGCAAACCACAAGGACAATAATAAACTAACTCAATTGGGGAAAGTCACTTCAAATGAACCATGTTCTCGGGTTAGCTTTGAATTGACATACATATAGACCGAAATTTGTTTACCGAGATGACAATCGTTTAACCTTTAGAACAATAAAGACTCGAATTGTATTCGAAAAAATGCTGAGGTCATCATACTTTAGGAGGAAATTCAAGTGGAAAGGTAGAAAGGTTCAGAGAAGAGAAAAATGTTCGGTCGATTAAGGTATTTCGATTTAATCCTGCTTTAAGCTCATACAAGTATCCGTTTTTCGTAAATGAAAATTAATTGCACTTTATTGACCCGTGCCAATTTTTTCAACTTAATCAAAAACTGAGTGATTTTTAATTGAGTTCTTGACTTAAATTGACAAACTAATTGCCCACTTCCGACGATGACCGTTGTTGTATATTTTACCGCTTGGTTTTTTTTTTTTTTAATAATACCAGGATTTTGAAAGGGTTTTCCATCCAGGAAGTTTTATCTTAAGTTTCAATTTTCGAAGATTGAAAATTGAAAGGAGTTTCATTTTTAAATTTTAGAAAAAATTGAATAGACTGTGCAACAATTACGAACAAAGATGCTCCTATGGAAAATAAAAGTCTTGCCGTATTGATGAGTTCTTAAAACAGAACAGAGGCTGCAGGCAATTCACAGTAAGGCTAAAGAGAAGGTTTCTCAACAGAGTCCTTGATGACAACAAAATTTGTGCGGGGTTGTTTGTTGACATATATATACATAAGTAAAGCATTTGACCATGATACCCTCTTATATACAAGCTTTAATCGATTGGCTTTAGAGGCCAAGTAAACAACTCGTTTGAATTCAGGACTTTAGAAGTGAAGGTTAAAGATAAATGAAGTGACACTAGAATATCTAACATTGGTGTTCCATAAGGGTCTTTTTTAGGGCCTATATTGTTTCTCATCTATGTCAACTCTATGTTTAATTTACCATTTTGCGGATTATTTAGGTTTGGTTCTTCTGTTCTCCTGTTTGAATTGAACCTGGATGTTCATTATGATTTATTGCATAGGTTTGCTAAACACAAACTTTGTGTCAGCGATAAAACAAGTTATGCGTTTTGAACTAATAAAGAGAAATGGTAATATTTCTGCATTAAAGCAATATTTTCGATGTTAAGTTAGAAGCTTCTCTCACCTTAAAATTTATTGTATTGTAATACCTCAACTCTAAGAATGGATTTTTTTTGCTGGGGTGGGGCAAATCAATCAAAAAACCTTATTCTACAGAAATGTGTTTTATGACATTTCGCCTATCAGACTTTTACAAAGGAACTGACGGATAAAAGCCATTAGTGGAAGCACCTCTAAGTGGTTGTTGTTGTTCAAATATAAAAATCAGACTTTTATACTATTTTAAGAATAGAAAAATATTTTTTATGAAGGGAGGTTAATTGCCCATATCCGACGTCCTAGCTTTGAAAAGAAACCGTGATAGTCATGTGATGGTCCCCTTTTTCCCTACCACTCATCTTAGAAACTATTACTATATTGTGTCCTGCAAACTGTATAATACCAGTTGCGCGTATCAAGTTGTTTGAGATTGTTCTCCAATCGAGCACACCACCCACCTTAGAACTTCCTTCCTTCCTTTTTCACGTTGCTCATCGAGGTTGGATACGAAAACTCAAAGCTATCTTAACCGTTGATTTTTTTAGCGATACCGGCTTAAAGCCCGTATAGCTCGTAGTAGTATTCCTTCTCCATTCTCCAGCGATGCACACCCGACCAAACATAACTCGAAGAGTCTTTTTCCCGAAGCAACCCAGAAGGTTTTAATATTCTTTTATCGTTTTAAAGCGCTTTTGTCGTTGTTGATTAGATGCCTTCTCAGTCCGAAGAAACAGCAATTGCAAAGAGATCTATCTCAGCACTGATGTCATTGTACGAGGTTATAGTGAAGCCTATAGGTAGAAAAAGTCTCTGACTTCTTCAAAATTAGATCTGAATTGGGGTGTTGCGCATCTCTTCTCGATGACAACATGTGTGTTCTTTGTGTTCGTGTCATTCACAACAAAAACCCATTTTGCCTCCTCCGTCTCAATACCAACAAACGCATCACTGACAGTTCCAGGAGTTGAACGAACTTTTGAAAAATTGTGCCACTGGTTTTCACTTCTGAGTTATATGATAGCGCAACGTCTTGTACAAGCAAATTATATCTATCCTACCGTATACATAATCCCCTGCACCTTGATATTTTTTTAAATTCCAATATTCCCATGTTAATCATTTTTAAACAAACGATGCAAATTCATTGAACGAATACTGATACTATAGATAGTGTAAAATTCCTAGGATCGGTTAACGACGACCAATGCCAACTTGAAGAGAATTTTAACGATTACAATGCCTTGTTGAAACGTGTACTGTTCTATTTTCATGTCAAATGTAGAGTTTTAATAGTGATACCACCTTAAAAAGCCGACTTTTCAAAACAAATCTTCTTAATCTAAAACCCTTTACTATCAGCAAACATTGAAAATTGTTCACGATTTCAAATGAAACTTTAAACAATGTTAAGCTTGCCAAAGACATAACAATATACAAAAGTGTCCATCGAAATAGACAAAACATGTCATTGAGTGTCGATTCTCTTTTTAGATTTGTATACACATCCACCTACATCTGTCCTCTTCGGTTTTGATAAATCACAAAATCTAAGATATCAGTCCCTGTTCATCAAACTAGATTGGAAAAAAAGGAGTTGTCAATTAATTTCACATTGATTATAATATTTCACATCATTCTTTCTATTTAAATTGAAATTTTGAAATGGGTTTGAAATAAAAATTAAGTAAAAAAGGAAAAAATCTCTAAGGCTGCAAATTAAATGAGCGATTGAAATATCTTCAGAGGCCACGTAAAATTTTGTTTCTGCGATTATACATACAGAGTGGAAGTTCCTAATGACCAAGTCCTTCATTAATATTGTTTTTACTATACAAAATTTTATAACATATCGATGTTAAGCTGTACAAACACTTTAACAAAAGAAATTCTATTTTGTTTCTAGATAAGTAGCGGAAAAAAGGATTCCATAGTTACAGTAGCAGCACTAGGAAATTTAGCTGGATTCAACACTATTCACACAGTGGTACGGAGAACAACTGGAAGTAAGTAACTCTCTTTCGTTAAACAAAATTTTACGGGTAGGTATATGTAAATTTGATAGGGTCACTGACAGAAAGAAATTAGTCAGCGTCTTCCTAAAATCAGCTTTCTGAAAATTTATTTCGAATACAAATTCTAACAACTTTGATATTTGAAAAACATTTTAATGCTTAATATTGGGTTTTATGTTTTATTTTTTCCTTGAAGTTTCAAATTGTTTTCTTGTTCAAGTTCTTAGCCTAACACAACTTAAACTTTTAATATTGATCTCGAAGTCTAGAATTCATGTAAAATTTTACATAAGCAACAGTCAGTATTTATTGATTCTTTGAATAGAAGAAATACAAGATCTTTTAAAAAGTTTTACAATGCAGCATAATTTTTTCAATGAAAATAATATGTTATATCAGCTTACTGTCTGCAAGTGATTCTTTCCACCCATCCAACGAAAATTGATATCATACCTTTTTTGCTCTACGTTGCAAAAAATGTCATCTGTGCAATTTCTGCATTCTTTTTCAAGTATTCCAATTTTTGTTTCTTAAATTTATCAAAGAAACCGCACACAAACACAGATTCATGTTCATTAAACTCTTCAATTTAAATGCATTCGCCTCTGTTTTATTTTAAACGCATAAACGCATGAATGAAGTTCCAAAAAGTATCAAGTAACATGTCAACATTTTTTTGTCCAAAGTAAAGGGCCACCTGTTGGCCAACGGAGTACAATTACATTTACTCTTTACGCACCTTATAGAATGGAGAACGATCTGAAAGAATGCCAGCAGCCAGCAGTGGTCGGTGTTTGGCTCGAGCCGTATAAGGTGAAATCTGAAAGAATCTTGTATAATGGGTATAGCAAGCTGCAAAAACTATGGTCATTCAATAGACTGTTCTTCTCTCAACCGGCCGAAACAGAGAAATTGGCCAAACAAAACTTGTTTGACGGTAAAACAAAAAAGCAAATAGCTAAAATTTGCAAAAACCAACAGTGGAAAACTAATCATTTTGAATGATGAAAAACTTATTAAAATAAATGTTAATGGGTAGGTCAAGCCCATTAACATAAATAGTTTCATTAGCAGCTTTAAAATTACTGATGCAAAATATTGGATTTCTAAGGAACGCGTGTGTTGGTTCTACCACTTAATTTTCGTAACAGATTTTTTAAATGCGTTCATATAATTTCCCCATATGCAAAAATATTTAAATTTAACGAACAAAAATTATTATTGCATGACAAAAAAAGAAAAACATTGTCGTTATATAAAATCTTTGTTTCAAAAAGAGAAAGACGGTTGCCTCATGTTCAATTGTTAAAATTCACAGATTGATGAGCTCTTTTCCGTCATTGTTGCCCGCAAATAGTTTTTAACTAATTTAAGCTTACTAAAGCTCCTTTCACATGACGCAACTGGCACACATATTGTCATAAACATTTATTTAATGCGACAATGAGATTCGGAAGAGATTCTGCAAAGTCCCATTCAACGATGAATTTCATAAAGTCGAAAGATAACCAATTAGATGTTGTCACTTTAGCCGCTTTCAAATGACTTCTCAATCTTGGTATCTCTGAGAGAGGTTCTGACTTTGACACCTCATCATAAGCACTAGCAAATTTTGAAACAGCTATTTTCAAAACATTAATATTTGCTAAAAGTAAAGTATTCGTCTGTACAGCTTCAAACTATGAAGCCGCCTCCTTAATAGACTCTGTTCTTGTTCGAAGTTCAGTGATGAATCGATCAAGGCACTCGAACATGTCTTTCCGTAGTTCAGCGCTCAGAGAAAGTCTTGCATCAGTTGCCAACTCACCAGCCATTCGTTTCTCCGTATTTCTCCGATGTTTGTACACCAAGGTTAATTGCGTCTTCTGCGATCTTCGCCCGATTTTCTTCAACGTAAATGCGAAGGGCTTCTATTTTTTTTTTTTTTTGAATGATAAACACTTAATCCCTTAGCTTGTAGTGCAATCTGAGTAAAATTTATTTCTGTAAGGACATTATTCCAAAAGAAGAGAAAAGAAAGAAAAGCGAAATCGAACATTGCAGATTTTAGGTTCTGTGCAGCACCTCTGGTTTCTACATTTTCTCTTGCATCAAACAACTCTTAAGCTGTAGCTAAGATTTCATCAAAATTGTCGGCCAAAACTTAGGCTAGCCGATAATATAAATTTTGTGCAAATAGAAACTGGTAGGTAGTTCGTTTAGGTACAAGGTCCCATTTTTCCGCCTCCCACGCCCCCCACCTACTACGCCACTGTAAACGTCTCAACAGATGTCTATGAAATTTTCATGGTAGATGCTGTTGTATTCTAGGATGGTTCCTGCAAATAAAACAAAAAAAATGGAGAAAAACCTTATGGAAAAGTTGGAAAACTGGAAATAATCAAGGGCTTTAGTTAACAAACAATGCATAAGTAATTTGTTTATAGAAAACCATCTTGAATAGTATGCGTCGAAGCATTTTGTATGAAGCGAGATATTACTCTTCATGCATCAAAACAAGGATTGATTGGAACTACATCGGAGTTTGGAGCCGTTTTTCTGCTTTGACTAAAAAGTGTGTGATGACATGGAACGAACTATATTGCAAAAGGCAACAAGAAATCCACTAAAATCCTGTTGTGGCATTAGACTTTCCGTTGCATTTTGTTTTCAATGCAATGAAGCCACCATGCGGGTACCATAGCTGCATCCAGTCCATAAGATAGAAGCGGCCAGTACCATTTTTTCATCGATGTGGCTTGATGCGTTGTCAAATAAGTCAACTCCACCCATTGTGTTGTTGTAGGAACTGCAAGATTGCTTTCGGCATTGGAATGTTGATTTTTTGTTATTGAAGAATATATTTTAAATAATATCTTGGAATACAATATCACTAACGATAATGTTAAGTATAATTTATTGTGCAAAATTTTAATAAAATCGGTAAAGCCGAAATGGAAATATATTGGAATAATCCAAAAATCAGCCGCAAAGTCCCTAGTATTCGAATTTCACTTCGATACAGGGCCAGTAAGGGGTATAGATGAAAATCTGAAAAAATTAGAGGATTTTTTTTTATTTATTTGGAGATGATTGAGCAGATGTCTTCATTAATTTTCGAAAAAAAAGAACCACCCTAATATATATTATAGAGATAGAGATAGAGATATAAAGATTTTTTTTCAAAAGTCAATATGTACCTCAAAAACTTATATACTTTCTCCAAATCCTCCTGTTGTCCATCCAGTGGATATGGCACAAGCGAAAGATTTGGATGATTTCTTAACGAAAATGGGAGCGATGAATTTCGACAATACGTCTTCGCCCTCAGCTTCCCCAAGAGCTCACACTCCTTCGTCGTCAAATTCTACCACTAAATACCCAATGTTCCACAAATGGGGTATAAAGTTTGATGGTCGCAATATGCCCATCGATGATTTTTTGTTTAGACTTGATAGAATTAGGAACAGTTTTAATGTGTCATGGTATGAAGTTGTAATCAACTTTCACCATTTCGTTTCCGGCCCTGCAGAATCGTGGTATTGGATGTATATTAAAGGGTTGGTGACGTTTTCCCCAAGCCAAAATCCCCAAACGAAAATCCCCAAACGAAAATCCCCAAACCCAAAATCCCCAAACTGAAATCTCCAGCAGCGAAATCTCCAAAGAGAGAATCCCCATGGACAAAATCTCCATGCCAAAATCTCCAAAACAAATATGTTCAAGTAGTGAATCATGCGATTAAATCGCACGATTTAATCGCATGATTCACTACTTGAACATATTTGTTTTGGAGATATTATTGTATTCAGTTAAGGTTGTTTAAGAAATAAACGTGTAATTCATTTTAAATTACAAACTGAAAGTGCATTCATAATTTGTTATCATGTCATAACAGTGTCATGCACATGTCGTGAGAGTTTTAGAACATTTTAAATTATGTGATAGTATGCTCAGGAAATTCCAGGTATTGTTAAATAAAATAAAAATACCGAAATTTAACTTAAGGTCGTACTCTGTATTCAATAATTATTTCTAGACGATTTTGTAGTAGGTATTCAATAAATTAATGTGTCCGAATGCTGGGCGTCAATTTACTATATGCCTTCCTCAGATACTACGAATAATACGAATAACACCGTACATATTATTGCTAGCAACGGGTTATCGCTGTAAGTGAAACGGGTCACTGGACGTGGGCAGTCGAAACTAGAACTATCGCCGCCGAAATGAGTAATTGCCGTAAAACGGGTGAGCGCCACTTGAAGTGGGTAATGGGAGTCGGAACTGGTACAATCGCCGCCGAAACGGGTAATCGCCCTAAAACGTAGGTAATCGCAGGCGCAACTGATACAATCGCGCGCCGTATACACAGATAATCGCCGTGAAACGGTATAATCGCTACCTGACGTGAGTAATCGATTTCAATATTTTTATTGTGTAAAAAAACGTCTATTTGAGTCTTTCGAAATTTTTGGACACTAAAAATCACTAAATTCGAAATTGCCAAATTTATTTTCTTTCCTATTTTGAAAAAATGGCTTAAACTAATGATGGCTTGATTAATAATGACATCACAATTTGGACTTGCGTGAACACCTATTGAAACAACTCCTAAGCATATTTTAAACGTTTGTTTCTTTTTTCAATTACATTAGCTGTGTTTTATTGGGAACTTAGGTTAGCTCAGTAATCAGAAATCGGAATTCCAATAAGACGCTATTGTCAGTTTTAAACTGAGTTTCGTTCACTATTATATCAATTATCGAACCTTTCAAACGCCATCTTGAGACTTAGAAGAAAACAGTTTTTCACCGTATAGAAACTCATGTAAAAGTTTTTTGTTTTTGCCAAAACCTAGCCAAAATCTACAAAAAATAAAACGAAAAACTCAAGTGTCGAATTGCCGAAACCTTATCCTGTGTAAATTCCTTACTTATTTTTACTTAGTTTTCGGTTGTTGTTATTTGACATGCAAAATTTTACTAAGCTGAGTATAAAATTCCCATTAAAACACGGCTATTAAACAAAAAAATTTGTCTGGTTAGTTTTCATCATCCCAATGAATTTATTAATTTCTATTAATCGAAAAGTGACTGCTTCTCATTTGAACTGTTACTGTTTTCATATCCTCTACATAAGAATAAATTAAACAGAAAAAAATGAAACAATAAAAACAACTTGCAATCCTTTTACGGAAGTAATAAATATTGATAAGCTTAGCACTGATTGATATTTGTGGCTATCTTTCAAGTTATCTTGTTCTACTGTACTCTACTCTCCCAACAGCAGTTGTTTTTTTTTGTTGCTACAACTACCTTTTGCAATCGCTAGACAAAGTTGAATCCAACTATCATTGCCATAACAGTATACACTAGATTCGACTTAGACTATCCCATCGCCATGCTGTTGATTGTCTTCTCTACACTTCGACTTAGCTAAAGCTGTGGGAAGCAAACAAAAACTCTCTCGCTCTGGTGCAAACATGGTTACTCTGGCAGATAGTGAAATAGCAGCAGCAGGTTATCTGTCAGCTGGCGACATCGTCATCACATTACCCTTCTCTCCTTCCACTTTGTCAACATCACATCGGGTAGGCAGAGGCACTTGCTGAATATGATCAATCGGTTCCCGGCAGTCATTGCTGCAGCAGCGCTCAGTTCGATAGTCCGATAGTAGTTGTTTAACAGTCGCTTTTGTCGAAGGTCGAGATTTACTTTCGTTCAGTGATTTCTATTTTCACATGTTTTTTTTTTAAGAATAACAAAAAAATTGTAATAAATTTGTTTTGATCTTGATTTTTCATATTATGGGATAAAAGTGATCTTACGTCCGGGGTGTCCTCATTTGTTAAGGATTTCACTTTGTCTGTGGCAGTGAACGAATTACGACATATCCGTGTTTGTTTTTTATTTTTAAGTCGTTGCTAAAAAAATGTATAACAGCAAATAAAGTCAAACTAACTAATTAATTTAATAACCTGACATAATTTCGACGGGCTTTAACTTTTAGTGGAGGCGCAAATCGAGTGGAAACGTCGTCATTGTTGTCATTGTCGTTGACCGTCTTGTTCGTCGCCGTCTTCAACATCGCCATCGTCGTCGTCGCCAGCAAAGACGAATAACAACGAAAACAAGTTCACTTCACATGACTCTTAGATCAGCTCAAGCTCACAGCAAGAGTCAATCCGGTGCGGTGGTTGTGTCGAAGTCAGATAAGTGCGAGGTTTTCTGCTTCAGTTCGACTGCCTTACTCTGCTTTCGACTTAACACACAATATTCTGTTAAAAAAAAAAAAAAATCCGTAGGCGATCGTGATACAATTAAAAAAAAAACAACAAACAACAACAACTTGAATTTGAAGTTTCTTTTTTTGTCGCTTTTTGGCAGCATTAAATTTTGACTGCGATTGCGACTCGTTTCTTTGGTTTTGTCGAAAAGTGCATTCGATAGAAATCTGTTAAATGGTTAGCGATGTTTTTCTACAAGTTAAACCGCGCAGAGTGCTAAAAAGAATTTGTTTTTTTTCCTTTCAATGTTTACACGAATCTATGCGTGTGTGAACCGATAAAACAAACAAGTTAACACACCTTCGTACAATCGTACATCGCTTTACGTCGTCGGTGTCGGTGTCGGTGTGAGGTAGATGGAGTAATAACCGCACTGCGACTTAACGATCTTGGATCTTGGATCAACATCGCCTTTTCTCACCAGCTTGTGGTGGAGTGCGGGGGCTTTCTTTTTTTTGTGTTGTATTTTTGTCTTATTTTTTTTTTTAATCTTTAGGACAATTTGCATAGAAACGAGGAAAAATAACAGCATGGTGCGCGTTTATTTATTCAAAACAATAATAACTAATAATGAAGAGAGCGAGATAAAATAATTTGTTAATATTTGTTCGTTTTTAATTGTTTGCATTGCGTTTTTTTTTGTGTTTTTGTCTTCAATTTGAATTTGAAAACAAAAACAAAAAAATTTGAAGGGAAATTTTGTGTCAGTTTTATTTTTTTTTTCATTTAAACAAATGTCATTCAGTACTTTGTGTGTTTGGAGTGTTAATTCGACTGTTGATTAAACAAATAACCGTAAATTGGCCAATTCACTGAAATTAATATTTTGAAAAAAAAGACAGAAGAAATTTCTTGATGAAAACAAAAAAACGGGATTTAACTTGATTGAAAATAACGCATGGAGTTGACGTTTATGCTAATTTGTGGGTATTTTTAATTTTGGCATTCAATTATTTTGTAAATGTCTTTTATTTTATATAAACATTTCCCCAAAAAAAAAATATTTCCATTCACTACTCAATTTTCGATGGGATACAAACTGACAAAGAATTATAAAATTGCACTGGATTGACTTCTCAGTATTCTGTTCTTATTCTGTCTCTGTTCCTTTTATTAAAATTGAAAAACGAACATTATCTTTTCAATTTTCACGGGCGTCATGATGACACAATTATTTATAAAAGAGACATACGAGACATAGGTTCATTTTGTAAAAAGAGCAACGCAACAGTTTGAACTGACAGAACTCATTCCGAAGGAGACATATTATTGCAAGGACTTTTGATAAATGATATTTGATTTATTTTAAATTAAAAATCATGAGTTGGTAAAATGAAATTCCGCGACCCTTGAAGTGAAAATAAAATTATTCAATTTTTCTCCTTACAAGCAAATTTACATTCGTTGGTGAACATACAACAGTAACAGTAATCATCATAGACGACAACGTGGTCGTGATCGATGAACTATGTGTATGTATCTGCGTCACAACTGGGGTCAGGTGTATCCATCTTCTTGTAGCTTACTCAATCATTGATGCCATATTAACTCACGCTACCACAAGCCCATGGTTATGGTATGGTTCCTTTCAAAGTATAAATTTAAATTTCGTTTACGTAAGCCAAACATTGGGCGGTCAGCTGCATGAATATTGTAAAGACGTCACATCTTCTGTTAGCTGACACTTTACTTGCTTACTTACAATTTTGGTACAGTCTGTGTTGGACTGTTACTCATCAGAAAAGCGTATCAAACTTTCTGATTGCCTAATAAACTGTCTCCAGTTTCGCATACCAGGTTCAATGAGGTATTCTACTGCGTCCCCTTTGCGACGTCCTTCAGAGTTAGACTAACCGTCCGACACAGAATAAACCGGTGCCGTGAACGAAGGCCATATGAACTAACGCCATAATGGCCTTAGTTCTCAATTGAATGTGAACTAACGCCATAATCCGATTATGGCCTTAATTCATAGTGGAATGAGAACTAAAGCCATCACTTGAATGAGAACTTACGCCATATGGGGTAAATTCACATTCAAATGAGAACTGATGCCATAAAATGCTTTGAGCCTTGCAGCAAAGTGAGCAGCAAGTAATTACCTAACAAAATCTCATCGAGATCTCAGGGAACTCAGATATTACTTAAATGGAACAAGAGATATCTCACTCTCAGCGAGCGCTGATATTTTCTTTTAAGATTTCCGAAATAAAAAAAATGTGTGGATCCGTTTTCTTGGTCAGCCATTTGAACGTAATCATGTGTAAACAATATTCATTTCAAAGAATCTCACTGAGGTTTTAAAATTGTGTTCCACCAACTTAATTTCGTAGATGCATCAATCAGAAAACTAGTTTTCTAGACTCTGAAGTAATGAAAAAATCGCATACTAAGAGCCGAAATTTTTTTTGGCAAACAGAGAAACAATTTGGGGTGTGAAAATAAAAAAATTCGCGCGAATTTTTTTATTTTCACACCCCAAATTGTTTCTCTGTTTGCCAAAAAAAAAAATTCCGCTCGCTTCGCTCGCTTTCCAGTACTGCAGTACGCGATTTTTTAATTACTTTCAAAGTCTGGAAAACTAATTTTCCGAAAAAAGCATCCACGAAAATCTTGAGGAACTTACTCATTCTGAAATTCAATAGAAATATGAAAAATCAACATTTTTGTATTGAGTTTTTATTTGTTTATAAAGCAACTTCATTAAACGTTTTCAGTTTTCTCCATCCTCGTAAATTTGTTCATAACTCCGCCGTAAGAAGCAAGATTTAAAAAATATCATCGAAATCGGATGATTTTCGATTCTGGAGCCAAAAAAAAGAGGGAACCGCGATAGTACCGTCAGAGCGGGTGACTTTGGCCAGAGCGGGTGACTTTGGCCACTGATTGGATACTTTTTAGAAAAATTGTTCAAATATGAAGGAGTGGTTTGATTTTTTCCTAACTTCTTTGTAAATTCGTATAATTGAATGGACTAAAAAATGATCATACTAGCCTTATTTAATTAACATTAGGAAAAAAAATATACCAATTTTTATTTTTATTAAAAATGTTCACAAAAAAATCACCTGAAAATGTTGGATATTTTCAACATGTTGCAGAAGCATGATTGCAAAATGACTTTTACTCCGATATATGTATTGTTTTTCAAATTGAATCCTCCTAATTTTACCCTCGTAACTATTTTATAAACAATAAATTTTATTTTTTTTATAATAAATGCCAAATGGGAGGGTGACTTTGGCCGGTATTTCGGGTGACTTTGGCCGGGTGGCCAAAGTCACCCTTTTAAATTTTGCACTAGGTTTTGTTTGAAAAATTGTAAGCAATATAGTTTAGGTATTGCTCTGCCATATGTGTGTGTTGGTTTATTAGAACACTGCAGCTGCACTATGTGCATTCTAATTATCCTGCCTGAGTGTGTGTGTGTTGGTTAATTAGAAAACTGCAGCTGGAACATTGTTACCCTTATACGTTGTTTATAAAGCCAAAAATGTTTATAACAACTGGATGGAAGGTGGTCCACCTGGATGCCGATATAATGCTACGTCTCATGGTTGGTTTGACATCAAAGTGTTTTCCGATTGGTTCCAAACTGTCTATCTCCCTCACGCCCGGAAGTTAATTGGTCCCAAGGCAATCATTGGTGACAATCTTGCGAGCCATTTTTCAGAAGAAGTTATCAAACTAGCTGAAGGAAATGATGTTAAATTTATTTGCCTTCCCCCCAATAATTGCACTCATATAGCACAACCACTAGATGTAGCTTTCTTTCGACCTTTGAATGCATTGTGGAAGAAAAACCTTACAAACTCAAACTTCAAGTTGGCAAACCCGAAAAACAAAACAGTGCCCAAAGAATTTAATATCTGGCTTCCGTGCAACGGGAATTTATCCATGTGATAGGCAAAAAATTATATCAAAATTGGAAAACCGATCTAAACACGCCATAGAAAATATGATAACCCTAAGCGAGTCAGTTTTGGATTACATGAAGAGCCTTCGGACCCCAGATATCTCAACCAGGAAGCCAAGAAAGAAAAAGGTTAACTCTAAACCTGGCGCTAGTATCACAGGCTTCACAACATCGCCGAACGTCTTAACACAGGCTTCCAGTATACAAGAAAATGAAGATTTCACTGAAGAAATGTATACGGATGAGCCTGGTCCATCAAACATATGTCGCAACCGGAAGCCAAGGCGCCGCAAGGTAAGGGTATACCTATTTAACTATTTCATTGAATGAAATAGGTAAATTAACTAGGTATACCTATGTGTATTACCAGGTCATCGTTTCGTCAGAGTCCTCAACGAATAATACCACCTTAAACTCAATGAAGTCCTTATCTTTGGATGAATCAGATGGTATGTATTAACCTCGATGAATGGCAAGAACAACAAATCATGAGTGACGAAGATACAACGGCCAACGAGGATATTTCTATCAGTGTTGGTGACTATTTTTTGGTCAGGTTTGCAGTAAAAAAAAAAAGTAACATTTTACGTTGGCTGTATCTTAAATATATACAATATTCATGTATTCATATATATCCATATTCATGGATATCAAAACTTAAAATAAAATTAACATAATTATATTTTTTTTTTAACTGTTAAAAATCTAAAATGCAGTGTAAACTATTATTAAAATACCTACATATAGTGAATAACTCTGCTCTTTCATTTGGGATTGGTGAAATTGACTTGCTGCTAGTAGTTTTTTAGAAAATTAAGAAAAAGTCCTCCCGGCCAAAGTCACCCGCTATGGAGGGTGACTTTGGCCACCCATATTTTAGCTTCTGTATTGGAAACTGTTCGATCAATTTGTTCAAGACTTAGCATACTTAAAGAGTGAGCGAAGTAGGTAAAAATGTTAAAGTTTTCATAAAAAACAAAAAATTGTTGCAAAAGTTATTCACATTTCAATCTGAAAAGTGGCCAAAGTCACCCGCTCTGACGGTATAAAATAACAAAGAAACTTTTCAAAAATTTGCAAGTTATAAGCGTGATGAAAAAACTTAAGAATAAAGTGACTATTGGGTTTTTAATTTGATTTATAGTAAATCGTGTTTAAAATATTTAGCGCAAAATTATAGTCCGCTAATGAACAATTTTAGTGTGATACTGGCCTAAAATGACGTTTCAGACATGACTCAAACGTCATTTTAAGCTAGTATCACACTAAAATTGTTCATTAGCGGACTATAATTTTGCGCCTTTGTGTTTAACTAATAGAGCGTTCATCTTATTTTTGTTAAACCATACCTATATTTACCTACACAATGTACCTACCTAACCCATATCATATTAAGATTATTTGGATAGCTGCAAGTGGCTTTAATTCACATTGAAATGAGTACTTGGGCCACTTCTTAAAATGAACTAACGCCATATTACTTTAGTTCTCATTCCAATGTGAATTAAAGCCATAATCGGATTATGGCGTTAATTCACATTTGAATGAGAATTAAAGCCATTATGGCGTTAGTTCATATGGCCTTCGTTCACGGCACCGAATAAACCAGCAACAGCAACGTCAACAGCAACGTTTGGTCAAAGTCCTAAATTTGCTGTTGCTGGTCCATTGCTGAAACTTTCAATGTACAAAATTCAGAGGCACCAAACAACAAAAAATAAAACAAACATGAAAACAAGGAGAACGAAATGTCAAAACAGATGAAATGACGTCGCTGGTGCTGGTGGCAATGTGTTTGGAAAATATTTGCTGGCCAGCGTGCTGTTTGCTGTTGACGGCGCTGGTGCTGTTGCATGGTTTAATCTGTTTCACGTATAACAGGCTATACAAGCAGCCTACGACCGACCGACGTTGCATCTGAACTTCTCTGTAGATCTGCATCTTGTACACTCCGTACAGTTCCTGGTTGAATCCTCGTCTCCATTTATTCAGATGGGACTAAAAATTTCGCGAAGAATTTGTATATCAAGGCAACCCTAAATATTTTCATCGGATGTTGTCAAAATTAATGTTCTTGCACCATTCATGAGTACCAGGATGATGAGGGTCTTAAATTAGAAAGAATCTTTAGATGCTATGTTGCTTTCTTGGTTCAAAGAAGCAGCGATTGGCAAGTCCTTATAAAAATAATGTTAAAAAAAGGCCATGCCAGTGCATAAAATGAATCCGTTGATTTTTGTTCAGACACCGGTAAATCCGCGTGAGTTTTCTGTTCTTATCTTACGCAGACGGACGATTTTTCAATGTGAAGATCATGGGCCTTTAAATTTCAATCGTAGAGTGAATGTTCGATTGATAATGGACTTTTCGGGTCTGAAGCTACACTGATAAGAACCTATTAGGTTGTCGAGTGACTCCTTAGAACTTCATTAAAGTTCAGTTCCCATTGTTCTAGAACGTTTTTGCAATCCATTTAATGATCTCTGTCTATTCTTAAAGTATACTTCATGCTTTAGACGAAATTCCTAGACTAGACGACGATGTTTGTTCAGGCTGCTGTTTGTAAATCTTATTGGATAAGATTATGGCACATTTAAGAGCAAAGATTCATTTCAAACAGCTTAAAATCCTAAGACGGTTTTCTTATGGTTTTCAGTATTGTCAAAGGTTGAGAACAAATTCTCGAAAAAAATGTTCCACATACGCCACCGATTCAATTCATAAATCAAAAGGTCCAGTTTTTGATGACTGGCGCATTAATCACTCTGAATTTGACCAATGACATCGATTTGTTGTCCTTGAAGGTCACGGTGACTTATTTGCATAGACCTGCGACTTAAGAAAGCCCCTCAAGAAAAAGTCTAAGGGGTCAAATCACACGATCTTGTTGGCAAATTCACTTCGTCTCGGCCATGACATGCCATGAATCCTGTTGAAACAAATTGTCTTTGGTGTCAGGCCACAACAAGATAGTGGTCATCGACATTTTGAGATCGTCGTTGAGAGTGATGGCCTGACCAGCAACATTTTCGTAGACGTTCAGACAGATTGTCATCTGTTTACACCAAACAGTAAATTTATTTGGATGCAGTGACATCTCGTGAATCTCGCTTGCATTAGTGTCGTCCCAAATCTGGCAATTTTGCTTATTCACGCACCCCTGATTCATCCAAAAAAATTGGGATAGTCCTCCAATTACTCAAAACCCAATTAGCGAATACACGATGCTGCGTATGGTCGTTTTTTTTCGCTCCTGGGTCAGTTGGATTTTGTATGGGTTCATGTCCAAATCACGACGCAAAATTCACCATGTTCTGGTCTTCGACGAGCCAAGTTCATGTGAATGATGCAAAATTGACTGCCTTGTATTATGCTGCACGCTTTCACGAACAGTGGTGATGTTTTCGGTTGATCTTGTGTTTTGTTGACGAACGGTTGTTTGCTGGTTATTCACTGAGCGCGTCTACTCGAATTTGGCCACCAAACGTCGAAAAAAGGCGTGATATGCGCATCGTTTCTACTTTAGCGAACACTCATATTGATAATAAAGTTTTACCATTTATATGTTCTTCTTGCCGCTGTACCTTGCCGCCACGAGCTGTCAAAATCAACGCGTACCTATTGGAAAACCCATAAACGTTAGTAGCCGACCCTACGAACGTAGTTTTAAGAAATGACAAACAAAAATGTTTTAAAATACCAAGTGTTTAACTCCTTTCCGGTACCCATGCTCCGAGTTTTTAGGAAGAATTTTCTATTTTTCCATTCGTAAAGAATTCATTTTTCGATTTTAAAATTTTTCTCGCTTTCCAGGAGTTTGCTGAGTTTGCATTTGAAGAACAAATACGGGACTTAGTTGCCCATAAAATTCAATGCAAAACATCGGTTTTATTATTTGCCCTGTTTCAGAATTGTATGCCATTCTAGAACTATTGCACAGCAGATTTCGTTCATATACTGCGATCCTTGCTCTATTTTTCCAGTTTTCCGAATTCTTTTCCGAAGTATTTTTCCAATTTTTTTACCTTCCTTTTTAACAAAGTCAAAAATAGAAAATTAAGTAAAAAAAATCAGAAAAAAGCATATTATTCATTATTTCCAAAAATGAACAACTAATATGATTTTCTATGATAAAAATTGTCTTGCAGATAAGAAAAACTATTCAGTCATTTTATTCTTTACACATCTTTAGATTTTATCTTCTAGACAATTTCTTCAATTTTATCAACTAGACAATATTGATAAGAGTAGGTCTGAAAATGTTTATGTTACTTTATCTTCGCAACGATTTTTTTCATGATCATAATTTTTACATCGTTCGGCAACATAAGAAATACCAAGCAACAACGAGATATCATTCAACCCTACCTTACCTCTGTACGTAAAATTCAAACTACAAACAAATCAAAACGGCAACACTCCCACTTTCAATTTTGGGCTTTAATTGTATTCTGCCAGCTATCAATAATAATTATTGGCGATAATTATAATTCAATAAACACACTTGAGGAGTATCCAGAGGCATTACGAAATCAATTTTCGAAATCCTCCATCACATTTAATAGACTTGGGTAATTTTTTCATTTCTTATTGATTAGTTCAACTGCTTTAAAAACTTAAATTGAAATTAGTATTCGCCGTTATCGTCGTTCAAAAATCAATTGATATGCAGTCAGTGCGTTTTTCATATGCTACCAATTTAAAGTTTAATGCGATCTTGATATGAATGTAAGTGGCGTGGTCTGTCGTTTCGTTGCCATTCACTTTGGGCATTACGCGTGAAAGCGTCCTCTCTGTCTCTTCATGCACAAAATGAACTCTACTCGAAACCCTCAATTTAAGTAGATACTCTTAAGGCTCAAGTACAACAACATTGAGTTTCGGTTTCGTGTCGCACCGCAAAGATTAAAATTTACTTTGGGCAGGCTGAAGTGGACAGTATGATTATTATCTTCGAAAAATTAATTCACTATTCGAATTTTAATCGAATCTTCTTTGGCACACGTTTCGTTTCGTGCAAAAAGAAAATAAACATAAACATGAAGCACATGATAAGTGGCCAATTTATTATGAGTGAGTTACGATGTGGGACTTGCAGGCTGGCGATATGGCAGGGTAATGATATTTAATTAAATTAACTCAAGGACCTCTTGCATCAACAGCTGACATTTATTGAAGAAGATCAACCAAATGTTAAACCGGTTTTATTTTATGTCGTTTTGATGAGACGTTGGGGGGGTCATTTTTTTAAAAGCCTATAGGCTAAATGGGTGTTAATTTTAATGTTACTGGAGAGTGCACCTGGAATGCAATGTGTTCAGGGAAAGATGAATGCACTGTGATTAAGACATTCTGATGTTCAGGTTTTCATTTTCATAGGATCTTGAATTATTTCTTGTCACTAGATGCAAGCTTTGCTTTTAAGCCTACCCGTGGAGCATCCTACAAGAAACTGAAGCAAGGGCCCAGTAGAGCACGACTGCCAACGTCACAGCCACAGGGCTTCTGGGCGAACTAAAATTCTTGTTATTAAATTCAACTTTATTCAATTTTCAAAAGTCAGGCCGCGCTGCAAAGTCAACATAATGTCAGGAGAATTAGAATTTCCAATAGATTGCAAGACTTTGAAGAAAAAAGAAATATTTTCGAAATGCAAATGATGTCATTGCAATTTTGCAATATTACAAAAATTAAAATGCTACACATTTTCTGTCGGCACTCTACTGCCGTAAGCAAGCAACTTCGTTTGATAAACATTCATAACACATAATGTTTACAACAACAATAAAATGCACTTTCAACGCAAAGCGACGCTTCACGTCGAGTTATTCCCAAGTGATTACATGTTGTAGAGAATGAGAAACATTTTTTAAAAAGGCAGTTCACGTCACCGTACCGCTCAAATCAACCAAAGTAGGTTAAATACCGTCAAAAAGACCTGACCAAACTTGAAGCTTTGCTGTGACTTAAACTAGACAAAGTTGATAATATGAACGGGCAATGCGGCGCGCGTTCGGTCGGGTAAGACACAGTCTGGTCAATGTACACGATGAACGATCCAAGGCAAACAGCACAACAGCAACAGAAGCAACAGCAGCACAGCGTGATGGTGTGTCTTTGCCGCTTGGGATCTACTTACAGCTGTCCTAGGACCATCTAGAGGCGCGTCACACACGTCCCGTCAGTGGTCGTCATAGTCATTTATTTCAGAGCTGATGCGGCAACAACTGACTAGAGACTCTAGAGAACTAGAGCCAAATGGCATTTGCATAAAATGTGAACAGTTAATTGGGATCGAATCATTTAATTTACGTAATTATATTCAAACAAATCTAAGCTCTGTTGTGTGCGGGTTATCGTTGTCGTCTGATGGTCGTCGCACGCTTACGGGTAACGTGCATATGCACATGTAAATATAGTATAGGGGCAGGTCATGCACTGGGCACTGTGATTTTTCGTTCTTAATTGAGCGCTACGCTGCGCTCGCTGGCAACAGTGGACGAGACTGATTTGGTCGAATAAATCAAATTGTGATGCATATCTTAAAAAATGCTTCAATTAGCAGCCACCGACGCATGGCGACATTGTGATTAAGGGTTTGTTTTGCATTGAAATTCACTTTAATTTTTATTGAACAGTATCGGAAAATGGTAGGTAAAGAAAAAACAGAGAGAGCACAACAAATTTAAATACGGCTGGAGGCTTCAATTAGTCCGTCATAATTCGCGTTCATTATTAAGATTCAAGTGATGCATTTTCAAGCTGATTTGTTTTTCTAAAACTTGACAAAACCGTTTTCTTTTATTCTAAGAATACTTTACGCACTACACTACGGCGTATACGTGTTGTTTTAATAAATTAAGAAATAGAATCACACATAACTATTTACAGAATAGTCCGATTTTGTTAATTCTGTTTTTAGTGGAAGGAACATACTTGGAAATTGTTCCTTTACAATGTGAAAATACAAAATAGCATTGGTTAGTTATTCGCTGACAGATTGAAGGCTGTGTTTTGTGAACTTTAAAAAAAAAAAAAACTAATCAAACTCCACAAAGGCGCCATTGACATCACGCTTTGTTCTTCCCATTATATCAATATCGTCGGTGTACGCGTGAAGTTGAACAGACTTTTGGAAGATAGTGCCTCTGGTGTAGAGGGTGAAGTTTTGCACTATCTTCTCAAGAACGATGTTAAAGAAATCGCATGACAGTGCATTGCCTCGTCTGAATCCTTTTTGAAATCGAAAGACTGCGGTAGTTTGTTGCCAACCTTGATGGCGCAGCGTGAGTTCTCCATCGTCATTTTGCACAAGCGAACAAGCTTGGCAGGGATGCCAAAACTAGACATACAGTTCGTCTCTGTAGATGCTGTCATCTGCGGCCTTAAAATCGATGGATAGGTGGTGGGCATCGATTTGGAGCTGGAGTTTTTCCCGGATCTACCGCAAAGTGAAAAAATGTGGTCGATGGTTGACTTTCCTGGTCTGAAACCAAATTGATAAGGACCAATCATATTGTTGACGAATGCCTTCAGACGTTCACATATTACGGCAGAGAGGATCTTGTAGGCGATGTTAAGTAGGCTGATTCCTCTATATTTGGCGCAGTTTAGAGGATCTCCCTTTTTCGGTATCGGGCAAAAAATGCTTAGGTTCCATTCATCGGGCATGCATTCTTCGGATCATATCTTACAGATGATTTGGTGCATGCTCGAATCTAGATCGTTGCCTGCTGTTTTGAACAGCTCGGCAGCTAGATTATCTGCTCCAGCGGCTTTGTTGGATTTCAGCCGTGATATTGCCGTTTTCACTTCTTCTAGGTCGGGTTCACGGAATTGTTGGCTATCATAGTATCCGATGAAACACTTATGCCTGACAGCGGGATTTTGTTCGTTGTTGCCGTTATACAGTATACAGAAGTGGTCTTTCCAAATCCCCAACATTGACTGCGATTCTACTATGATGTTACTTTGATTCTGTCTGAAGTCATCGGTTCTGGCTCGATAACCTTGAGCCAACTGTTTTACCTTCCGATAAAACCTCCGAATTCGTTTGACTAGTGTATATGTCACATGTAAAACAAGTCCAAGCGGTTAAAACTTGAAATACATTTTATCGTTTAAGTGATACTTAGGGTGAAATACATTTAGATAGGTACTGAGATCTTTGGCTATTGATTGAGTGTGTTTTTCCAAAAAAAAATCAGACACGAAGCCAAAGTCTCACACTCCGCTCCCAATAAAGACAAGTTTAAATTTTATGCAGCTTACTAGCTAGTTGACAGTAGGAAACTGCATATTTTCTTTCACTGGGCATTAACGTACATCATCTCAAAGTGTTATGACAGAAACGATACTACACTGCTCTTCACAGCTTTTTCCCTATCATCTTCAGCATCCTACTTGTTGTTACGGTTCAACAATTCACACCAAATCGAAGCTTGTGGAGGTGAAGCAGTTTAAATATTTGATTTTGTTTTGACTCCTTAGGCTATAAAGCTTTTAGTCACCTTTTTGACTGTTATTGAAGGCTAGGAGCTGATGATGGTGTTATCACCTAAAGCCGATGCAATACGCTTACCCCATGAGAAATGCAACTATATAGTGTGGACAAACAGTGTCCGTGGCTTAGTGGTTAGGTGCGTTGGCTGCTTAGCAGAACGTCGTAGGTCCGAGTCCTACTCATGGCCTTGGCGCTGTCGGGCTACTCTTTTATTATTATAATTTTTAGTGTTGACGAACTGTTTGCTTGGTTGGTCTCGAGAATTGGAAAAAATAACTCAAGTTTAGTTTGACTAAAACAAAAAATACTATTTTTGTGTAACTCATCTGAAACCTTAGCAAAAGTAATGAGTTACAGACTTCCTAAAAACGTAATGCTTCATTTGTGTTTGTACTCGTATTTTTTAGCCCCAACACTCGGATAAAAAGGAACAATTATTTTTATTTAGTCGGGTACACTACTCGACTTATTTATCAAGAAGGAGTTCTATGATTGCATCTGTCTCTACTTTGATAAAAGATTATAGTAACCATTTTATTTTAATCATTCTTCAAAAATACTTACCTATACTTCCTTATTAGCTTCCAATGAAAATAAAATAAGAATTCGGTTGCTCATGAAGTGTTTGCATCTTTGCATAGATTCAATATTAAATCTGACAGCCTGAAAAACCTTTTGCAAAACAAGCTTCCCTAACTATCATTGCTCTGAAGTTTGTGCTTTTGCGTCAAATTTTTCTTCTGGTGTCAGGTTTTCACTTTAAATGCACAGAAAATGCAAAAAATATTGATATTGACCAAAGTAATCTGCAAATGTAAAACATGTAGGAGAAGTAACCTAAATATACTGTGACAACCGATGCATGTTACCTATTTCTTTACAAACCAAAAATCGTTTTTGTAACTGAAAGAACAAAGTCTGTCATAGATTTGCAATTCTTTCTGCACCAAAAACAATTTCAGGAAGTTTTTCTCTCACTCTTTTTTTCAGCAAAACATTAAAGAGAACCCCTACCATCTTCATTGCAGGAATTGATACTTATTAAGGTCAAATATACCCTCATGGCATTTCAAATGAGCCTTTCAAAAGTTACTTGCACGCACAATTTTCTGTCATGGCTTTATTATGGTTTTTTGTTCAAATTAAGATAATAAGAGTATCTGAACATATTGACTTCCAGCACGCACATTGGTATTGGAGCCTCTCAACATCAAGAGGAATAAATTCATTGTCATTAAGCATTAAAGCCTCACTTTGAATTAATAATAAGCCCCGATAAAGAGTATAATGAGCAAGAAGAAAATTTTGGAATATCTTGTTCTTCGTAAAGCGTATCGAGCCCTTCAAAAAAAAAAAAAAAAAACTGAAAACTTATCATCGTTATAACTCAATTTTCCTTTATCAACTTCAACCCTTTTTCGAATATTTCAATCAAAAGTAATGAAAATGAAGAGTGAATATAATTCAATTATTCAAGGAACATCTCTTCAACCTTTTTTTCGGTCTTTGACTGAAAAGCTATCGCTCCCCTACCTCGTACTTATGAAATATATTCATAAAAGTACTTTTTTATCGATCCAGATCTGTTATATGTTTTTTTCTCTTCCTTTAACCTATTTTTTTTTTACATATTATTAAACCGCAAATAAAAACACAGGTCGGTGCCGTTCCTATTGCAATCAAGTAAATAGTAGTTTTTATCTTTATACCCACAAACACTAAACCAAACCAAAAACACAACAACAAAAAGAGAAGAACACAACATTTACAAGGCGGCTGTTTTTCAAACATGTATCAAAGCATTTAGCAGTTATTTACGAAACGAAGTGAAGAATCAAAAAATTGCGCTGTATAGTTTGTTAGCACCTTTGGTCGACTTTCCCAGCGGGTAAAAAATTAGACTTCTTTATCTAAACGTAGATACTGTATCTGTAAATACATGAGCTGAGCATGCATGGTGTTCGTCTTTTCATCAACTAGTATATTACTCAACAAGAATATAAAAGAGCAACAAACAGAAGAAAAAAAAAATCTTGACAGTGAACGTCATCAGCACGGCTTAGCATACTCCCCCAGAAAGCCCTCTTTATCCACCACTTGAATAGCTTTTATCTTATCTGGTTGCCATTAGTGACACTGACAACTCAAAGTGTGTATCTATCTTTTTTTCTTGTTTTGAATATTTTGGCTTAGGTATTACATGCTATCAGTTGAAGCTAATTTGAATTTGTAAGCCTTTTGCATCAAAACCATCGAATAAGCCAGATTGGTCATTGCGGTGATTTGATTTATTTATTCTTATTTTTAATCGAACAAAAAACATCAACAATAATAAAAAATATTTTGATTAAGGTTATTGAGCAAAAAACAAAAAAAAAACCCGAACGCGATTGATAAAAATAAAACAAACAAAAAATTATGACAAGACCAGAAGCTCAAAATCGTAAACAATAAATCGAAATCCGATTAAAAAGTGAAAATAAAAAAAATTGCTCATGTCTATGAATAAATTATTAAAAATAAATACAAATTTTTAAAATGTAAAACACAAAACAACAAAAATATGACAAAGGAGTGATGTGGTGTCAGTGTGTGACATAACAATACTAAAAAAGTGAATTTACAAGAAGAAAAAAAGTAATATTTTGAGTTAAACCGTATCAGGTTGATGTTAAATAAATCGAAAAATATCAAAATGATAATCGTTACCGGTGACCTGCAATCGGGCAGCAGTGAAACGCTGGTCTCAACCGCATCTACGAGTGAATTGCTTTCTCCCGAACAGGATTCGACTGGTAAATCCCTTTTTTTTAAATTTATTAAAATTTATTAGTTTGAGTATTTTTGTATGCTTTTTAAAATATTCTTGTAAACCTGGCAACCAATACAATTCAATACAATTAAATTCATGAGAAGTAGTCCAAAATGTGGTTTTACTTTAATACCGTTGGTAAAAATCAGGCTTCAAATTCAACATTGAAATGCATGAACGAAGTTTGAAAACACATACTTCTTGTGCCGAATATATCCGTGACAAAAACTAAATTCGTTGTTGGCATTCGTTACAAAGTTTATTTGCTTTTGGAAATAACCAACAAATAAATTTGAGTTTCCTGAAAATTAAATCAAATTTAAATGAACATTTTCCTTCAATTTCATTGTTACATTTATGTGAAGAATAAGACCGTGTTACGGCATAAATGTTTATTTAACTCTTCCACCCTGTAGGTACCTACAGATCCTACACGAAATACCTTGAATGGAAGAGTGTCGGCAGAGACCAGGCCAGGCATGCTTGTTTTTAGCTTAGCTCTTCGGTATGGTAGTGGGTTGTTGGTAGTGTTTGCAATTCAGGACCATTTTTTGATCCCGAAAATCCCCGGATTGGAATGAAAGAATCCCGGGATTTTCGGAATTAACAACTTGAATATTTTGATGTTTTTCGCATTCAAAAAAGCTAAATTTTCACTTGATTCTACTTGTTCCGTTTGTAAATAAATAAATATTTGTATTAAGGAAGTGATTAAAAAAGAAAGAAAAATAGTTTTGTTTTTTTAAAAGATCATCAACAAAAAATAATAACATTTTACAAAAATATGTCCAAATGAAACATCAAAAACAGCTTTCCCTGCTGCTGGATTGCAAAACAATGTGGAATAGCCTGCTTTACATGTTGGAACGGTTCGCATTTTTAAAATCATGCATTCAAAAGTCACTAATTGATCTAAATCACTCTATTAATTTTACAGACAGTGATTTTTTGTTAATAAACGAGATCATCGATGTGTTCACTCCAATAAAGCTAACATCAGTGGAAGCAATATGCCGTTATGACTCCAATTTATGTTCAGCTGATGGTGCATTCAAATTTCTTTTAGGAAATTAGATTCTAAAAACTCAACTATTGAAAAAAAATGTGAACAGCTTTGATAGACAGATTAAGGTTCTTGCATAATTATAAAATCGAAATGTTAACTTCGAAGAATGTACTCTGGAGGTAAGTTTATTTGCTTCTCCAAATAACTCCAACATAAGGAAGCAAATACTAACAATTATAAAACGGATCGGCGGTAGTCCTAACATTGAAGAGCATAATCAAGATGGTGTTCATAATAAAGCACAAGCAGTCAAAGCCAACTATCTGTTAAGGAAAAATTGGAAAAAGGGAACCAAAAAGGTTTTGTGAGCTTGGGACCAAGAAAAATCTCATTAAGCGACGAAGAAGAACTAGTTCGAAGAGTAAAGAGAGAGATGATTCTTTAAGAAAATGAAACTCGAGGACACCTTTTGGAAAAAGTGCATAAATGGTTGTTGTCAATTTCACTTACGAGCATAGAGCCCGAACGAATATTCTCCGCTGTTGTCCGCTTCTAAAATAAGATACGAGTAGGCTAGGAGATGATAACCTAAATATCCTGATTTTTCTACGTTTCAATTTAACAAACAAAAATGTTTAATTTTTTGTGAAAACAAATAATTTAATTTTATTATTATTTTATTTTGTTACTATCTATTATTTGTATGTATTGTAACGTGTATACACTTTATTTATCTCATACGCTCTGTTTCTCCTTCTATTGTAATGTCTAATGTGTATACTTTATTATCTCTTACTCTCTGTATCTCTTTCTATATTTAATGTACACACTTTTCTTACTCTCTTTACTTACTCTGTATCTCTTGTTTATTTAATGTACATACTCTCTTTACTTACTCTGTATCTCTTGTTTATTTAATGTACATACTCTCTTTACTTAATATCGTTTAATTGTAGTAGAAAACACTTGTGAGGGGCAATACCTAGTGATTGAGAGAAACTCTTTTTTATTTAGCATTAAGAACGTTAGCCCCTACAAAAAATCCCAGTATTTTTATTTGTAAATACAGAGCTTCTCGAACATTCAGCTTCTCCATGAACCAATAGGAACCAATAGTAGTTTCTAGAACCCATCATTTTTGTTATATAAATAGCGTTTGGCGGCGAGGCAGTTTAGTTGATTGTGAACTGCGATAAAGAAAAGTACACTGTCTTTGCAAAGTTATAATTGAAAGTGTTGAATAAATAAGTTTGTGAGTGATTTGAATAAAGTGAATTTGTGTTTTATTTAAAAGTGAATAAGTTTTAATTGTCGGACCAAGCCGAATATTACAGTATGCATTTCTTTTTTTCTTTTTTTTATTAAAAAATACCTCTTATTATTTATTTCTAGATTGGGTTAGGTAAGGCTAGATCACACACTTAGATCAATGTAGGTCCCTTGTGATACCCTGAAGTATTGTAACTTCTGAAAAAAGTGGTTTAACCTATGAATTCTATGGTTGTTCGAGCCATTTAGTGGACTTGACAAAGTTCAGCAAGCGATTGCCTGGGATTTCAGATAGTTCTTCTAGTTTAAGAAATAGTTGCCTAAAAGTTTATATCTAGTACGGCAGAGTGCTGGACAGTGGCTTAGGAAGTGAGCCGTGTTCTCGTGCTCTTCTTCATTGTCGCAGCAACGGGATCCCGGGATTGATATTAAAAAATCCTGAAATCCCGGGATTGAAAGAATATCTCGGGATTGCAATCTCTAGTTATTGGTCTGCTAGGCCAGACTACCGTCATTTAAATCATGCCTGTTTCTAAATTATTTAAAAGAACAACGGTTCAAACTGAAAAATTAAACAAACTAGGACAGCGAAACTATGAGACAAAGACCGACAAAATACGAAAATTAAGCTTAAGCTACGTTGCGTTGAACAAAAGAATGCAAAATTTGCAGCATGCGGCAGCTTGCGTGGTTCGCTTAACGAGTAAATTTGGATTGCTCAAATTTGCTCATTTAGCCAAACATTTTTCTTTGTGCTCATTTTTTCAACAAATAATATTTTGTACGTCAATAAACCATTCCAGTTCAAGTGCATCTGCCAATATTCTGTCAACAAGAGCATCAAAAATTTTACTGAAATCTGTGGAATGCACTACTTATGACGTAATGACATTTATCCAGGCTCTTGTTAACTCCCAGAGGAAGTTATTGTAATTGGGCCGATTTTGTGAATCTCCATTTTTCGCATATCTCCATGTTTCGAGGTCACTAGAATCCGAATCAACCCTTTTTATCATGATGTCTGTGTGTGTGTGTGTGTGTGTGTGTGTGTGTGTGTGTGTGTACGTATGTTCGTATGTGCGTTAGGTTTTTTTGCTGGATTATCTCGCAAACCACTCATAGTATTGACATGAAATTGGTCTCATTTGACGCTTGCTTTGCTTGCTTTCATTTCAGCATGAAAATTATGATCATTTCAGTATGACTTTCAACAACAGTTCGAAAAATCTTATCTATCAAAGGTAGACAATATTGAAAAAGTATAGTTTAAGCGGATATATTTTCGTGGTTTCAAGGAAAAACAGACCATATGAGTATTGGAGTAAAATATTTATGAGTTATGACTTTATATTGTTAAAAACTCATTAGTTTAACTAAACTTTATCCTCGTACCCAAGTTCGAAAAAAGTTCCCAAAGTCAATTATGAGTAACAAAAAAAAAAAAGAAATGAAACTACCAGTACAGAGATTATTCACTATTGCCATAGTAATTGGTTAAGGGAAAACCTCCCAAAACCACTTCAAACAACAACGAAAGAAATTAATACAACAGCCTTACGCTTCTCTGCGTTGCGACTGGGTGTCCCACTCGCAGCCAGAAGCGGGTCGTTATCGATGCCACTATAGTTAGACTTCGATAACATACTCCGACTCTCACGTCTCACACTCATCGAAGTTCAAAAAGTAATCGAGACGGAAATGTATAGCTTCGCCTAAAATTACACTATGAAAGCGCTTTCCGGTTTTTGCTTAAGAGAAAATTGCTTTCTATATTTAGGCATACAGAGCGGCGCAAGGATGAGCAAGAGTTTTACTTCTTTTATTTTTCTTTCTGTTCTCTATACAAATTGTATGTGGATGAGAGGAATAGTGATGCAGGAATTGAGGTGTGGATACTGAAAATGAAAAGTGAATCAGAGAGCCTGTCTTGCCTGATGGATCGAATCCGACACAATGTCAATTGGTTTTGCGTTCGCACTATATGCAAACGGCACACTCACTGGCTTTAACTCAATTCCATGAATAATTTCATTTGAAGGAGAGTTTTTTTTTATTTGTATGTCTTTATTCGTTTTACATCAATGGTTGGGTGGGGCGGTGTGGTCGTATTGGCCCTGAACCATGCCTAAAGGCTGGATGACTGCAATGTTATGGTGCAAACTAGTTTACTCGAAAATCACATTTTACTTGGGTCTGGCAAATGTTCGCCATCACTCAAATGCAAATTTATTACTCACTTAGGTACTTTTTCCTTAATGAAATTTTGTGTACAGCTAAATGTTATTTTACATTTTGTATATATATTTTTTTTTTTCAGGTACTGGAACATCGAGCTCTTCGGGGAGGCTTGGGCATAGAAAGTCTTCGCTGGCGTTGACACCGGAAGATGAATCGATGGATACGAATAACCAGGTTGGTGGATTTTATTTGTGTATACGAAAAAACATGGGAATGACGGGAATTATTGTAATTACAGTTAAGTTCGAATGAAATGCAACGAAGTGTGATGTTTATTCAGCGAGTCTATAAGTTGCTTCCTAAATCATGATGCAAATTAAATTACTCGAAATTTGATGCGCATTGAATTCGGACTATGGTTACTTTGTGAGTGCGATGACATTCTACCTGTTTGCAAAGTAACGAAATGACCATTAATGTTGCTGTGACATATACGTTTAATGATTGTGTTCGTTTATTTAAATCATCACAACATGTCGGCGTTGGATTTTAAGAGAAACATAAGGTTTTGTCCAACAAGGATTTAATTCGATGAAAACTTCGAACACGGACTTCCAAGAACACACCTGTTTGAGGTTATGTTTCTTGACGCGCACTCAGAGAATTGTTGATGAGTGTTAGTCCACCCTATATAATTCTTTTAGCGAAACCAAAACTCTGTTTTTAAAGAAGGTTTGCAAATCAAATTTGACAAAAAAAAAGTGATCATACGCCACAGTGTACTTTCGTTACAAACTCTTTATTTGGGTATTTTGTCATCGTTTTAATAATAATTGGAAATTATTTCAATGCTGCTAGCATCAATATAATGAAAGAACGAAGAACTTCATTAAGTCTTTCCAACACGGTATCGATTAAATAACCCTTCATTTTGTGTAATTCAAATTTCTACTTTTACAGCATATCTAAATCGTGATCAATAGGATAAAGTTACAGGCTAGGAACAGAGCTATCCAGTTCCACTTTCGAAAAATAAACCAAAACATACTTGACGAACAAGTGGCCTAATAGCGTTGTTCTGCAACAATCAACAATATAAATTGAGCGACACATATTCTTGAAGCATGTACATAATTCAGTTTTTTCTGGCCAGAGAAATCCTAATTCAAACAATGTTTGAAGTTCTTCTAACTTACTTACTTTACTTACATACATACTTAAGGTAGCACTATAGTCTACTATATATATATAGGGTGGACCCGGGCTCAACCAACATACCTCTCCAGCCAGCTCGGTCCCTAACTAGCTGTCTCCAGTTTCGCACGCCGAATTGGTTAAGATCATCTTCAACTTACGCGCGCCACCTGAACCCTCTACTCGTCATCCCTCTGGAATGGATTCGAAGACTTTACGGGTCGGAGCATTGGTGTCCATCCTCTGCACGTGACCAAGCCATCTGAGTCAAGGTCAACCCGTATAGTTCGTGGTTAAATCTTCTCCTCCATTTACTGTCGATGCAGACAGGACCATAGATCTTCCGTAGAACTTTTCTTTCGTAACAGCCTATTGCGCTCTCATCCATTTTTTTACAGGGTTCATGCTACTGTACCATATAGCAGGGCAGGGATGATGAGGGTCTTATATAGAGCTTCACTAATCACTACTCAATTGCTTTCTTAGCCCAAAGAAACAGCTTGCGAGACTTATTCTCCTTCTTGATCCAAGGTAGAAAAAAACCTCAACTATATCGTTGTTATATGTATGAATCTATCGTGACGTTTTGTCCAAGACAGTGATGTTGAGTGTCCTTTCTTTATGACAGCTTTGTTTAGCCTTCATTGACCGCTTAACCCATTTATTTTCCTCTGTCTGTAAACTCATAAATGCACAATTGACATCACGCTGTGTTATCCCAACAGTTGTATAGACTTCTGGAAGATCTCTAGTGTTGACGCGGGGTTCTGTACTATTTTTTTCAGTTCGTGTTCGGTAGCCTTGATTTGTTCGTTTTACCTCTTGTTAAAACTGCTTTTAAGTGTCTCAACATCCTCGATCGATCGCTTTTCATACTCCCTCTTTTTCTTATTCCTCTTGTTTGGCTGCATGCACGTGCTTGTATTCTTCATCAAACCAGGGCAGAGGTTTCATTTTGGTGACCGTTTGAAATCCAGCACATCAGAGGCAGCATCCCTAATGGCTTCCTGGCAGCTACGCCCCTGTAGACACTCGATCGAAAAGGATCTGGCGATCCCTTTCTTTCTTCTAGCACTCCCTGTCTTTGGCTTTGGTCGAGATATCCGTTGTACTATATTCGCGAGGACGAGGTTTATATTGATTCTTCTAACATTGACAATTTGAGAAACCCTAAACAAATCTTATCTGATAGCCACCACTCCTCTGTTAAGTTTCCCTGGAAAATCATAATTTAATCACTAAACTCTGACCCCAGTTTAAAGTCTGGTTCCCAAGCCTAATTTGAAATACACCTTTATCGTTTCTTGTCCTCTGAATAATTTTCTCCAGAATTACCGTGGAAATATTGTAAATGTTCATTACAACTTCTCTAAAATTATTATGCCAATTTAAGAGATAATTTACACATTTTACCCAAGTTTTTGTTAAAGTTTAAAAATAAACGGCTCCCCACTTACCGATTACGTCTTTCCTTTTTTACTTGGTAAAAATCGGACCATAAAATTACAAAAGAAGCTAAGCTCCAATCAACCGAAAATAATTTCCAAGATATTGCCCACATTGAAAAGCCATAACATTCAAAACCAATTGTTTATTGTTTGTCAAATCGAATTCCCTATTGCTATTTTCCACGGAACCATTTAGAGAAAATCTCAATTGTTTGGCATTTTTTTGTTTTGCTTTTCTCCTCCTCAGCAAGGATTTTCCTATTTGAATAGCAAGAAAACCTACCTCATTCACTGCTGCCAAATTCAAGAATTTTCAAATCAATAAAGAAATTTCACAAGAGATTTACCTTTCGCCAGAGTTTTGGTCGATTTTTTTAGAAA
Organism: Sphaerophoria taeniata; assembly: GCA_943590905.1. Taxonomy (NCBI): domain Eukaryota; kingdom Metazoa; phylum Arthropoda; class Insecta; order Diptera; family Syrphidae; genus Sphaerophoria; species Sphaerophoria taeniata. The sequence goes on from OX016540.1 coordinate 50,799,178, forward strand.
AAAAAAAAATAGAATCCGACCATATCTCAACCTACGTGAAAAATCGTTCAACGCCTACAAACGACTTTAACTTCAAGCATTCCGCTGTCGAAGAGCAATAAGAAAATCGATATCTCAAATTGGGAGTCTGTCAGTGGTAATCGTGTGCTCGATTCTCGATAACAACAAAATAACAACAATAGAATTATTCTACGTGAATTGAATAACGAACGAATTTTCGATTTGTTTGATTTTCTAGGCCTTTGACTCGGTCTTGATTCTTTTGTCAACATGGATCAATGTTTATACTATATTGAAAATCAAAGCAAATGTCCCATATCCCTGTAGAGTCGTTTTCATTGTTTTGCCAATTCAATGTGTTACTCGTAAATTGCAATAAAATTTGAAACAAAAGTCAAAACCTGCATGCGCTCAAAACTAAACATCAAGAGTCCATTTGGACGTTAACAGCATTTGATTGTATGCCACAGGAGAATGAGTACGGAACGCAGCTGGAGATGGGCAGGAGTATGTTTTTCCAGTTATAGCAAGGACAAAAGTTCACCATGCATCAGTGTTATCCGGTGACAGCAATTTGACCATTTGTGCCATGTTACAGATTTCATTATTTTATGCTAATTGGCAGGAGGGTTTTCCAAAGTTTACGGTTCGAAATAAATGTGCTGGGGGAATCGTTATGGTTGTCTATCGTTTTTCGTTTTTGAAAGTAAAGTTTTGTTGAATTACAACATTTTCTGATTTAAAGAGAAACTTTACTGAACCTTCGAATAATTTTCTCATCATTTAAGAGACTTTAAAGTTGTTTGCTAGCAAAAGCCATGAGGGAATTCCTCACTTCAATTTACTTGTGATAAATGGTCACCAAAATTTGGAAAATTTTTGGTTTCATCAATTATGTTCATCAATAACGTTTTTTTTAAGTTTTTTAGTCACTTGTACACATAAACGTTCTTAAGATCTATTCCAGATAACTTTTTATCCTTGTCAAAACGAGTGTTGGAAAATAGCTCTTTAACTTCTCAACAAGTAACTGATACCCGAAACCATTTGAATTGATATTTTTGTTTCAAAAGTTTTACAAAAGAGAATGCTATTAATTTAATCAATCATTGAGCAACTCATCCGTCTCCATTTTTCGAAATCTCCATAGAAATGACAAGACAAGTTTTTTCGATTGAAATCGAAATCAATATTATTGATCTGGAATTCTCTAATAATGTTATATTTGCTTAACACATGCTTACGTCTAGAGAAGATTTTCTCCTCAAGGATTAAGAGAAATATATACAGAGATATAATGTTTTTTCTTTGACAAATTTCTTAAAGACGATTGAAATGTATTCGTTAAATATTTATGCTGTTAGACTTCGTTCAGCGTGGATATGAGAAAAACGACCTTAAGTTGGTAGCACGAAACAATCACATAAAAATCTATGCTTAGCTTTATCTCTGAAACTTAGCAAAAAACTGAGGCAACATACAATTAAAATATCTCTTTCATAGAACTTAGTCTTCCCAAGCACGATTAAGGGTGTTGCACGAGGTTAAATCTTTTTCGGTTTGTTGGCAAAACATCGATCCTTCACTATTCCTTTCTGCAGAAAAAAGAAAATAAAAAAGTTCAATTCGCGTCTCTGATTCGAAAATTGTAATCAATCGTGACTACACAATTTGGAAATTTGATACGCTAAAGATTACTTGTTGGGTCGCGTGTCATAGCATGCGCCGCCCGACCTGAACAGAACGTTATTCGCAGAATGGTCCAATGATGTCAACACTCAATAGTCCCCATCAAACTGGCATTCCCAGTGGATTCATGGGATTCTAAAACTTTCAGGATTTCCAAGCCCAAAATGCTTCAATTTAATTTGTCAAATGAAAATGCGCCTCGTCCAAAATCGCTTTTTCAATTCAAGCTACTATAAGGTCTATAATGTCAAAAGTATGAAGCGATAACTAGGTGGATGGTCTTGAAATGTTTAGCTGTTGAGATCGATGGCAAAATGATGTTCGTATATAGATTAAGTTTAAAGTGGTTTCGGATACAGGACCCGCTTAGGTCCTCTAAAAGGGCCATTGTGATACCACATGAAACTGGGGATTACTTTCTAATAAGTGAAGGAGACAATTTTAATGTCTTTGTTAGTCAGTTCTCCCAGGTGAAATTAACTTCTTCGTCAATACCTACAGCTCCTGCAGAGGTCATTTGAGTCTACACCAAGTCTTTGGTAAGACAGTGACTGACCTGTGAGGAAAACTATTAGAGAGTTTATATCAGATCTGCTACGAGAAACCAAATTTTTGAAACGCTTTCAGTCAAGTAAAGGCCAAATATGTTTGGTGGCTGCACTTGTGGATACATGCTATCATTGAGGCAGTTTCTTCTAGCATGAGTTTCCATGTAACGATCGTTATACCTATAATTTCCCTTTCAAGAGAGATAGGTATAGCGTATAGGTAATATTTAACGGTTTCATTTGGAGCGAGTTCATCAGATCAACAATTTCCTATGATGAATCTGTACTTCAGCACCCGGCATCAGAGGTGAATATTTAATTGCTGCGTCATCTCTATAAGAGATGATTGACAATCGAGTTCCGATCGAGAATTAGTCGAGAAACACCATCGAGAAATTTTATTGCAGCCTTGACTGTTAGAGAATATGCGGAACTTCCTTAATCGCTAAAATTTCTACTAGGAAGACGCTACAGTGATTTGGGGTAGGGAGACGGTTTGAGAGGCTCAAATGAGCCTGGACTCTGAGTTTACTTCCTATGGCTTTTTTGCAAGAGAATAGAGCTACTGTTGCTTTCCGAACTCTTTCGTCGAAATCTAGTTTCCAGCTTAACTCTCTGTCAAATATCAGACCTTGATATTTAGCTTCATTAGCAAAAGTAAGTAGTACACCGTTTACTGATGATCATCGACTTCATTCCACTTTTAGTAGATTTCAAAAGGAATTTTTCTATTTTTATACCCGTAAGACAGGGATGGGCCCAAACTCTTTTATCAATGAAAGGGGTATTGCGTTTTACATTGATGGCTCAAAATGGAATAAGAAACAGGAGCTGGGGTGTTTTGGCAATCTCTGAATACCAGAGTCATACAAACTCCCAGATGAATCATTTACCACAATATCCAAGTTAAACTGTGCTGGGTTCCTGAAAATAGTAATATAGGAAGAAATGAAACAGTAGATGAACTAGCAAGGACACGGACGGAATCGAGAAGAAGTGGTAGCAACCAATCAGTCATGGGGCTTTATGTTCTGATCGGCAAAAGAGCAAATCAATAACTCCTGGAAGTCCAGGAACTACATTTTTTAGAATTCTAGTAAAATGAACATCAAAATCTTGATGTTCTTGTTATAGGTCATCGCACCATAAAAGATAATATAGAAGGAGTGCATTTGTCCAAAACTCCAATCTAATTGACGCTATTTCGTTAACAGATTTGTTGAACAACTGGAAGATCTAGCGTAGATCCCAATGGTAAACATAAAGGAGTTCATTGAAAGCACAGACTGCTTTTAAAATGAACCAGTCTATGTTAACCAATAGCTTAGGAGCACCGATGTAATTTTTTTTTAAAGGGGATATCCTTATGTACATTTCTGAAATTAGGTATTTCCGTGTGAAGAGGACGAATTCCAGTCCGCAATAATCGGCCCATCTTGTGAATAAGCGATATAGAAGGGGTCCCTAAGTATACAAGGAAGTTTTCCTGTGATGTTTTACTCCCGAATAAGGCAGTGACATTCTCATCTTAGCTCACAGTAGGATGACGAGGATATTGAGTTTTGACTACAAGCAACAAGTCCACGTTCTACAACGTTCTACAGAAACTTCCGTTCAGAAGTCATACATGAGTGTTGCACTCCCGCCTAAATTTCTTATAAAAAAAGTGTTCAATATTTCCTGATCCAAGTCACTGTTCGCCCCTCGGAATGTCTGCTAATCCTTTGTTTAACAGAACTGGCTTATCACAACGTTGTAAGTTGGGTTGGTGCATAAAAACCTTTTGTGGACAACGAGGTATGTCAGAATCGCTTACTTGAGTCATGATGTCGTTAAACTGTTATCCATTTTTTAGCTTGAAATGAAAATAAGTTTTCACTTAACACATTTTTTTGTGGTAGCAAGTTTCTTTCGAAAAAATTAAAGGAAGTGAACTTAAAAAAAGTTTTAAAATAAAAAAAACCGCGTTTCAAACTTTTTTTCAATAGAAATTATCTAGCCCATTTTGGCCCCCAAACCTGTATCATTTTTTTTTCATCAATCAAACTAATTACTACATAAATTGGCTGAAAGCGACACGAACGTCACATTTGTTATTATGAATAAACCGATTTGGGTTAGAGTTCGGTTGCATCCAGTTTCTTGTGAACTGACAAAAACATCACATACGCCTACCGAATTGAAATCTTTTAAAACAGAATTTTTAACTGACAGATCTCTGGAAATCATCCAAACACTTCAGTGGTTTATCTTCTCATCCGCTAGAAATAATGAAAGTACCAAAAAGCAGAATTTTCAGATTTCATTATGCTCTTTTTCGTGAGTGTTCAAACGAACGAGAGTGTTTTGGTTTTATTTGACAGAAAAAAAAAATAAAACGACAGCTCCCTAACCTTTCAAATGATTGTTCCCCGAAATTTCGGTTTCTTCTTTCAAGAAGAAGGTATAAGGGGCTTTTGACAAAGTTCATTATTTTTGGGTTTTGTTGATTGAATATTTTTTTCTTCGATCTGGTTTTGGATGGTAAACATAACAACTCCCAATGATAATGTTTGTTCCTTTTTTCAGGACAACACATTTCAGGTATTCTGTTGTCTGTTGTGTTTCACAGCCCATAAATCAGTCAATGGAAATCCTGGGATTTCTGTTTTGTGTCTCCTAAGCAAATTGGATTGAATTTTCTTTTTCTCTTAGAGTCTAAGTAAACAAATGTCCAGCATACTTTGTGTTCTTAGAGATTTTCGATTTTTTGCAAACAAATGAGCGCTCACAAAAAAATGTCATTACCTCACCGATAAAAAACACTAATTGCCCAACCAAAACTACAAAAATCCGTTTTTCTGATTGCTGATTTTGGGAGTCTAGTTTCCCTAAATGAATTACCCAAATTGTGTCGTTTTATTCATTGTAATCTAATTTTGGAGCTCGTTATCAGTTATCACAAAAAAGAAAGCAACAAAAGCAGAAGACGTTCTTTTTGTGCTGTTTGTTCTATAAAAACGTACATTTTTGTTTAGGTACAAGTGCCAAAAGGAAAAAACGCTCAAAGACTCTGATATAACTTTATCAGACATTGTGATAGTCTTGTCTTATCGTTCGTCAATCAATTTGAGTTTTGTTTCTTTTTTTGTTCTTAACACACATTCCCTTTTCGTGTCAATTCTCAATTCTTTCAATGTCAGTCAGTGAGCAGGCGTTGTTCATCGAGTAGATGAAGAATTTTTCGAGAACGTTTTTCGATATCCAACAAGTCAATTCTGTGTAAAACTTTAAGTTACTTGTGCAATGTCAACCTTAAACGATTTAGCAGTTGAAAAAGTGTTTGATTCCGGTTCGATTTAAGTAATCAAATAACGTCAAAAATGCGCAATTGTTTCGCGAAAATGTCAAACGTTTTTCGAAAGTCTAAATTGCGTCTAGAATCGCAGGAAGAGGATATGCCGATTACACCTTTCGGCCAGTCGATAACTCGCATTTCTGACGATGATAGGCCGACATCATTGCAATTGCAAGGGATTGCCCAAATTCAAAACTCTAATAAAGATAAAACCCATTTAAAAACAAATACCCACATCGATAACACTTCAACTAAAAATAAAAACTATAGCCCCACTTCTATGTCATTGTCACCCTTGAGTGTAAATTATCAAAAGAACTCAAATAAGAGTTGCAAGTCTTATCAATCGGCAGTAAACAAGTGCGTCACACAAGATGACAATCCATCGATAACACAAACACCAGCAACACCAACAACACCACCAATAGCGATGAGTGACAATAATAAAAGAAACATCGAAAAAACTCCAATAAATACCGATAGCGATAGTTGTCATTCGGTGCAATTGAGGGTGAAAATTCCTCCGTATTTTTATGTTCAAAATGGTTGTTCTCTGACACCGGAGGAAATCGAATACGAACGCAATGTCTTTGAAGAGGGTGCTGATGTGGCAACTCCATTGCCGAGTTCGAAACAAGTTAGTTTTTCGGGTGATCAACGTCCAGAGCTGGCTGAGGTCTTGAAAGGTCTCGATTCGAAGGCATTGCAAATTAATAATCTTTCGGTGGAGGATAAATCGGATTTGATAAATCGATTTACAAAGATGTCAGAGATCAGCCATAAACGCAGTCAGCGTTCAGGGAGTAAGAGACAAATGAAATCTCATAAGAGATCCGGTTCGACCAAGGAATCGGTGAAGAAGCGTACCACTGGATATTTGCCACGTGGCGGCAGTAGCTCCAAGTTGCAGCAGCTTGAGGCCGATAACGATTTTCAAGCGATAAGCGATAACAATAGCGAGGTACCCATACTAATATTATTACTGTGTTTATACCTACATAATTTTGTTTAAATTATTTTGTGGGTTGGTTTGGGGAGGGAACTTTTATTGTGGGGTATAAATATCCAGATAATACTATTTATGTTTATAAAAAGTGTGTTGAATGGATTTAGAATGAAAAATGGAGACAGAATGAAAACAAACAAAACTTATTAATTGACCTTGGAATGTGTGCACAAAATTTTCATTCTGTTGTACTAAGCGTTTTTCTCTATTTGTTGTTCAGATTACGCTGAAAATTTTGACAAATCCATTCTTAAAAATCTGAAATCAATTTCCTTCAATTCTAAAAAGATTTTCCAAGTTATTCACACCTAGGGGGAACGTAGACTTTCAAAAGCTTGACGAAATTGGAACACAAGATTTGATTTACAAATTTGTTGACATCCATGTTTTGAAAAATACAAATATTTATGAAAACCAGTCAAAACCAACAAAAGTTAAAGCATTCAGCAGTCTGTAATTCGTTCAAGATCGTTTACATTTCTCTTTCTTCCTCTTCCCAAAAGCAAGAGTAGATTGACAATCTGTTAGTAAGATTGTTAACGACAAGATGTGTCAGTTGATATAACGTTGCCATATGAAAAGTAAAAAATTACAAATGCAAGAATTTTCGAAGAGCGCCATACTACAAAAACCTGATGGAAACGTCCATCCCATAGAATAACTTAACAGCGTAATTTGCTTGCACGAAATATTGATCATCAATTGCTTTTCCTTGTTGCAGCGGGAATATTTTAAATTGACTGCTCGTCAAATTCAGTTGCCAATGGATCTACTGACGCAAAAAGTAGAAGGTTTACCAATTCTACCCCACTGATCAGTTATAACAAGATAGGAAAGCTTGCTGTCCCTGTCAAAATGACAATTGCCTACAAACTAAAAAGCAAATTTGCTGCAAATTTGTTGTTTCTGATCAGTGTTCTACCCGTCGCATCCGTCATTTATGCGTTGCTTATGGGACGCGTTCCATAAGAAAATGTGTATTCTATTGAACTGTCAGTTGAAAACGTCAGACTTAATCCATGGGTTAAAATTTCTCATTCGTAAAAATAATTTGTTCCCCGGAATAGTAAAGTGACGTTTATTTTTCTCTTAGGGAATATGTTTGTTGTTGATACTTGACAACCGATTTGTTTTTGTCGTACCTACATACGATTGGCATTGAGAAAAATGGCTATCTCTGCTCGCAACTAGATGGCGACAGTCATAAATGCTTTTTTTATAGTAGGGAAGTTTAGGTTAGGTTAAAGTGGCTATCATGGATGTAAAAAGACACCAACGGGCCAATTGATGGCCCGTTGTGATACCACTAAATCCACGTTGTGAATCTAAAAGGCTTTCTTCGAAAGCTCAATGAAACCAATTAGAGTTCCTTGCGAAACGTAGAAGATTAATTATATTGATGTGTTTGAGATCGTTTAGATCATTATAAAAGAATTCTTCTGAATGAATCCTACGTTTATGAGCCAGAGCAGGACAGGTTGTGCCATCTCAATTGACACAATCGACAGTTTTGGACCGTAATTGAGTTTGTAGAGACAGAGTCCAGGGATTTTATAGCTAACTGAGTTTCTGAGAAAATCTGGATATCAGATGTGGATACCACGTTTTCTCTGAGCCAGGAAAGGACCTCCTTAATCGTCAAAAGTTCTGCCTGAAACACGCTACAATAATTTGGAAGGCTGAATGTTTTAGTCGTTCAGAGTACACACCTCCACCAACCCAACCCCTTCACTAGTTTTCGATCCATTTGTATAGAAGTGGATTGCCTCGTCTTCCAGGAATGTCCTATTTTCCAGAAATATCTGGAAGGTATAGAAATTTGGATGTTTCTATCGAACTGTAGTTGGGAAATGGTGTAGTCTCTGTGCTTTGGAATTGATTCTAGATAATTAAGAATAACAGAGTGGCCAATATTATTGTAAGTCCACTGTGAAAAGCCATTCGGACGAATAGCAGAACTAGCAGCTGCTTGTTTGTTGATTTATATCCAGAGGTGGGGTCGTACGAAGTGATCCGCTTATACTTAGGCATGCTGAGCGTTGGACTTTACTAAGTTTATCGCAGTTAATTTTTAAATCCAATGCAGTCCACCATATACTGTCACACCATAAAGAAGAATCGGTCTGATTACCAATATGTATAGCCAATGAGTGATTCTGGCCATGGCTTTCTTGCAGGTGAAAAGAGCTACCGTAGATTTTCTTTTTCTTTCGTGTATGTTTGCTCTTCTAATTTAGTTTTGGTCTAAAATAAGACCTAGATATTTTGTTTCCTCTGAAAAGTTTAATTGGATACCGCTTATAGAAGGTGGGTCGATGTTCAGAATTTTATATTTCCTAGTGAATAGGACTAAATCGGTTTTGTCTGAGTTAACGCTTAATCCACACCGATTCGCCCAAAGTGTTAGCTTATTAAGAGCGTTTTGTAAGAGTTTTTTTTTAAGGTATTAAGAAGCTTCCCTGAAACAGCGTCATCAGCATAGGCTATCACTCTGAAACCCTCCCTATCCAGACAGGTTAGACTTTCGTTAACTATAAGATTCCAGAGTAGAGGGGAGAGAACACTGCCTTGCGGCATACCTCTGCTGACAAATATTCTAGCGGAACATCTGCCTAGTTCAGAGTTAATTATTTTGCTAGTTAGCATTGTATGAATTAACTCACCAAGCGAACTCTCCACATTCAGATATGACAGTGCAGATGTGATTGCAGATGTGTCTACGTTGTTAAAAGCGCCTTCTATATCATGGAATGCAACCACAGTATCCTCTTTATGATGGAGGGAGTATTCGAATGTGCGTACTAAAGTGTGTAGCGCAGTTTCCAATGATTGGCCCTTACAGTACGCACGTTGAGACATAGACATGCGTCTTGTGTCAATGTTTGCTCTAAGGTGTAAATCAACCAGTCTTTCTAAGGTCTTAAGAAGGAATGATGATAGACTTATGGGTCTGAGATCTTTAGGGTTAACTTGCCAGCATTTTTCCGCCTTGGGTATGAAAACAACTGTCATTCTTTATAGTAACTATCAAATAAATAAACAAAAACTCCAAGTATAGCTTAAAGCTATTTTAAGCGTGACATATGAACGGACCCACCAAAAATAATTTTTTTTTTTTGGCTGATGTGTTTTTAATTTTCGTTTTCTTTCTCTAGGGACTAAATTGGGGTAAAATATAGAACCCTCTTCTTACCAATTGTTTTATGAATTCATTTTTTATTTCATTAAAAGTTGTACTGCAAATGATTTTATTACGTGTCAAACCCAATCGCCAATATATTCCTTTTGCCTGAAATTTGACACGAACAACTTAAGTTTATTGATATTTTTTTTTCTCTAAACCTTTGGGCTTAAATAAATATCAGCCTTTAAAAAATTAACACACCAGTAAAAAAGGGTTAGTTTGTTAAGTGTGCTCATTTAAAATTACTGTAACTACCGTCTTGAGTTTTTGATTATATTTTTTTGCAAAAAAAAAACATTCTTTCGTTATTGCGTTACTAAATGATTTTGTTTTTCCTTCTTAACTTGGAACATTATAATTAAAATAGCTAATTCCCTTCAACACTTCAAAACATGGTCTTTATCCAAAACGATATCTTGTTTCATTTTTCTTTTATTTTCGACAAATCACCCTTTCAACAAAATTACCACAATAAGTTTTATTTTGAGGGAAAACTTTACCTGACAAAATGAATATATTATTTTACAAAATTTACATATTTTTTTCTTCTTCTTCGCCTTCTTCCCTTCATGCTCTTCAAGTAATTCTCACAATATTGGCTTTATAAAGTACCTTCTGTGGTAAATGAAAACACCCTCAAAACATAAAGGGATAAAATTATTTGATACAGTGAAAATGAACACGTATGGAAAATGAAATAAAAAGAAAAACTTCAATGAAAAGTGTTCGGTGTTTTTTCTGCTCTTTTCTAAAATCACCCCTGGGGAAAGTGTCTTTATCTTTGGACCAGGATTACCAACTTCTGATGATATTCCTTAATCTCACTTTAGCAAGAAAAAACCTTGAGCTTAACGTTACCTTCTCCTCAAAACGTCGAACAATACAATGTTTTAGTTCTCGTATTTTCGACCAATTGGAAACAAAAACTGTTAGGTACTATTTTAAGAAAATCCTTTTGAAAAAATGCTTTCGTCCATTATGGCAACCCTTCATGGTGTTAGAAGAGAAATTTTTGAGATTCATGTTGGTAAGTTGAAAAGAGTTTTGCCTAAAGGCCTATATCGTCATCCACACGTATTCAAATTAGCCCCCATTTCGAGGGAAAAAAAACTTGTCGCGTTCGAAGGAAGAGTATGTAGATTGAACGTATATGATTTGAAATGAAAACATACTTCTGTTAATTTATTATTCATAGTTTTGACAATCTCTCTGAAAACATCAAGAAGAAATAGGTATTGAACATTTTAAAAGGAATCAGTTGTAGCAACTTGTTAGTTTTCCCTTGCTTATCTCCTCCCCTATGAGGAACCTTTGTTTTAATCTCAAGAGATTAATGTTCCACTTTAAAATTCATTGGAGCATAGAGTGTGTGAACTCGAAGAAAACAAAACGACATTTAGAATACAAATTTTACGCAAGAACTTAACCATTTCTGTTTACGGAAACCAGAAAAACATAGGAGAAGAGTAAAAGCCTTTGTGTTGTCAAATTCAGTTATTAAGGGCATATTCCTGTTTTGTTTAAGTGCTTCTGTTCATGCTCTTTCACTCGTGTCGGAACTATGTTCGTATTCAAATGATTAGGTTTCAATTGAATTGTTTTTTGAACAATGTACACTTGACTTTTGTAGAATGCTAAAGATCGTATCTCAGAAACCAATCAAAACACCAAAATACCACTTCATTGTTTAAGAGATTTCTGGAGATAGCTTAAGAATGAGGTTATTCATTAATTATTATATGAATGTCGTTTCCACTCTTTGCGAAAATAATAATTTTGTTAAAGTAGTTCACTTTTAGGTTTCTATTATTCCGATCAACTTCATATCCTCTGCTGGTGATTTTGAAATTGTCTTGTTGGTTTTTTTTGTGTGTGTCCTTGATTGGAAGAAGGCGGATTTTAAACCTTTTTCTTACTTAACAAAAAATTTTGTTTTAAACTTGTTCCTCATGCTAAAACATTGATTTTCTTAGGTACTCGGTGGCGTATGAGTAACATTTTTTTTTCAAATGTTTCGATTGCTTAATAATATTTGCAAAAATTACCATAGAGTTTGTTATCAAATAACACTTCATATTCAATATATCACAGTGCTTTGGGAAAATATAAAGTTTCGATGAGAACACTTCATCACCGCTTCTTCGACACAAAATAAATACACGTTCCTTGAACATAGTGTCTCCAAGTCCCATAGGATAGAAAAAAAGCACAAGCTATTGTGGTGTATAAGAAAAACGCCGTTTCAGTTTATATTTCATACATTTATAAGCTACAAGTTCACCAACTCTCGATTCCATCACCCTGTCAACTTTTTTTTAATTCTAAACAAATAAATCCCTAATATGATTTTGAATGGTCTCTTTAAGGCTATTAAATTATTTGTGTTATTTTTCCCTAGTCAATTTTTGTTCTAAAAAAAATATGTACGAAGTTACAAACTCAAAAATACTCAAACCTTTTTTTTATGTTCCGAACAACAGGATCCATTTTATTGCCAGCAAAGCGTATAATCAGGGGAATGGTTGAAACCACAAACTATGTTTTTAAAATGGAGTGTTTTTTTCCTCCATTTCAAATTAACATCTGTTACAGCTTGTTGAAAAACCCTTAACACTTCACAGACTCACATTGCAAATAACGATGACACGAGATCAGAACAAAAAAAATGTGTGCGCTAGTTTTTCATTACATCTATTGCAAGGATTTTATCGATTTCAGGATTTTTGTTTCAACAAACTGCACAGGAAAAATAAAAAACAGACGACATCCAAGTGGAAATGGGTGGGCAATGCATATTGGTACACCAATTGACAATGAGTTTTTGCGGAAGAACTCATTCAATTAAAAATATTCGAGAGAATGTAAAAAAGTTTTGGAGGTTCTTTGGCACGAGAAAAAAATGTAAATGTTGCTGATTCATGAAATTAAAGAATGAATATGGATGTAAACTGTTACAGCGATGAGTAGTTGCTTAAAACTTTTTGTTAATCACGAAATGGGTTTTTTGTATAGACTAAAAAAAGTTTTCCAAAGCCATTTCATTTTCATGCAGACGACTTTTAATAAATCAAGTTTTGTTTTACATTTTTAAGTTAATTCAGGTTTGCTCAAAAAATGTTGTTGATAAAGTTTTTAAAGTCAAATAAATAAATTTATTGATTTGAACAAACTCTTGTTAATTTTTTTAAATATATTTCCCTTAGCCACAAGAACTACTCATCATATTTTTTTCAACTTCGAACAAGTCACACATGGCCAAGTTACAAAGTAATTCCACAAAGTGTTACGTCTTCTCTTGTTCAAATACATCAACCTACGCTTTTTTCCCCAAACGTTTCTATCCCAAAACTGTTTTTGACATTGTTTTATGGGAGAAAAAAAAAGTATTGAGATTTGGTAATTTACCCATTCTTGTCACTGACTCTATCATGAAAACATTCATCACTTCGCCCATCCTTGCGTGCCTTCTGAAATTTATCTATAAGCTCTAACAAAAGTCCAGCTAACACGACTGAATGAACTCAATGAAATATTGAGCGAACATTTGACTTACAGGAAAACGAAAAGAAAAAAACAAATAAATTGGTTTCCTTTTCCCATATTTGTATGATAATGGCTCGGTCTGCTATTATTTACTTTTGCACATTCAACTACTGTTACATTTGGGATTTATCTTGACACGGAGAGTTTTAGATTGCCATAAGCAACGGACATTGTCCCTAAGGAATTGAAAAATTTGGATTCTCTGTCTAGGTTAAGTTGGAAGGAATAATCAATTTAGCATGAGTTAAAAATAGATTATTTTTCAAATAAATGAGTGCAATCAATTAAAAACATAAAATATAGTTTTAGAAACTTCAAACTAAAGGGTCCGCCAAATAACTTTTTTTAAATGCTATAAAAAAAAAACTGAATTTTTTTCTCAAATTTCTTTTTTATTTGAGAGAACAATCCTTCCGGTTAATAATCTAAAATAATTTCATTCAAATGGCTGCCTCGGCTGGCCATGCAGTAGCCTACACGATCGGTCCAATTTTTAAGCACATTATCGATTGTGTGCAGCTGTATTTCACCAATGGCTTCACGAATATCGTCCTTTAAAGCGTCAATCGGCTCTGGCTTGTCGGCATAACACTTATCTTTTACGGCACCCCACAAATAATAGTGTGTCAAATCGCAGCTCCGAGGTGGCCAAACTACATCAGGTCTGCGGCTGATAATGCAATTTTCAAAAACAGGGCGCAAAACATAGAGCATAGCTTCGACTGTGTGGCACGTAGCGCCCGCCACCGCCGCCGTCGCCGTCCGGTTGAAACCAAATGTTGCCAATATCCTCCTCTTCAATTTTTGTGAACAAAAATTCGTTCAACAAGGCCCGATAACGATCGCCATTGACTGTAACGGCCACTCCCTGCTCATTTTCGAAAAAAATGGCCCAATTCTGCCTCTGGACCAAAATGAGCACCAAACAGTGACTCGTTTTGGGTGTATCGGCTTTTCAATGTATGCGTGCGGGTTTTCTGTGCCCCAAATGCGAAAATTTTGCTTGTTTACATACCCGCCAAGATTAAAATGAGCCTCATCTGAAAAGATGATTTTTTTTGCGGCAAAATCAACATTTACTCTAAATCGATCGCAGGCCCACTTAGCGAAGCGAAAAAACATTGGATGGTCAGTTGGCTTCAACTCCTGAACCAATTGGACTTTGTATGGCGTCACACCAAGGTCCTTATGCAAAATTCGTCTCAATGATGTCTCCGAAATGTTCAATTGTTGAGAACGACGGTGAATTGATGTTGATGGCGCTTCACGCACACTTTCTGTAACAGCAGCAATATTCTCGGGTGTCCGCAGTTACGCACTGTTTTTGGCTTTTCACGCTTGGGTTTATCGATGAGGATGCCAGTTTCTTTCACTTTTTTCACAAGATAACGAACATACGGAGCTGACGGTGCTTCTCTTATTCCAAAATCCGTACGCAATTTTCGCACACATTCTGCAACATTACCATGATTTTCAAAGTAATGTCGCAATATTTCCCAGCGTTGCTCAAGCGTATACACAACCATATTGGTTCAGCGGAAGGATAAAACTAATTATCTGTCTAATCTGACATGAGCTAAGTGTTACCATTCACGAAATAAGCACTAGTTGAAAAAAAAAGTTAGATGGCGGACCCCTTACATTTTGTGTTTTTATTTGATTTTCTACTAATTCGATACACTTAACCCTGCCGGGCTCCAACTCCTTAAACGCTCCTGAAAAATAAGTTTTCTCAAGCCCTTTTTGGCGCCGACGACGGGACGTCTACCTCATTCTACTGAAATGTCTGCCCCGAATATGACTTTTTCATGTTTGAAAACAAAAAAAGTTGCACGGGGCCAAATCTGAAGCACCATTTCTTAGAGAAGGTATAAACCGGTCCCAGTGCATAGTTTTCGCCAAGTTTTCTCTTCAACTCATTGTCGAATCGGCCCAATAATTCGGCATAGCACAATCCTATGACTGTTGTGAATCGACCGTTGTAAATCCCATCACCCTTACTGCCGATGTGACAACCATCACCTTCTTCGGAGCACGTTCGTCGGCTGAAGTCTACTATTTCGACTTCGTCTATGTGGTGTATACCGTCGACGTCGACTGTCACTAGACGCCTTCGCATTATGCTTAAAATGAGTTTAGGTTTAGTATTGCTCTGAAGTGCTTTTGTTTTCCGAAGAGAGCAAACGTAGCAACCATCACTTCGATTCACTTCGATCCATGTGATCTTTTATACTCTCTTAGCTACCACGCATACTTTCAATCGGCGGCGGCGGTGTGCCGTTTTGTCACGTTATCCTTCGTATGGTACCCGTTTTCGGAAGACCTGGACGTGGTTCATGAGAAACCGTAGTGCGACCATATTGAAACTCGTTAAATCAATTTTTGACGGTCGACATCGACGTAGGAAAGTCACCGTAAACAGTATCTATACGTTCTCTGATTTCGCTGCGAAACGAGGTTTCTAATTTTCAAGCAAGAATTGAAGGCAGGCGACTTCTATCTGAATTTCAGTGAAATAATTTTTGGTGAAGACTAGAAATCGAAAGGCTATAGACTCGTTAAACTTTCAGTATTTCAACCAAATATCAGTGCATGTTTCAGCCGTACTTAGCGACTATTGAATGCACTCTATTTTCAACTCATTGCAGTTATCAGATATTTAAAGTTCACTCCCATCTTTGTTTTTCTTTGTGTTTTGCTTAAATAAAACCTCCCCCGTGCTCACGAATCATTAAAAAAAATCAATTAAATGTTGAATGTGACAAAACGTCCATCGAAATCGAATGTGTAATCGTTGCACTTTGAGTAAATTTTTTCACTTTATTTGCCGATGTATGGACGGTTTCAACAAATCTTCAAAACATATCACAAAAATTTTAAAACCTTTCAGCAGTAATAGATTTTAATTTTTCTCCGTTTAATTGATTCAACCTCAATCGGATGAAAACAGTTAGCTATTCACATTTCACCAGTACACAATTCTTAACCCGATGTTGAAGTTTACTAGGAACATTCTGTTCGCACTTATTTTTGTACTTCAAAAAACCGGTGACGGCAACTTAGTACATCAAACATCAATTCAAAATGTGGTTCAATGCCTTCACGCTCTCGTCTTTCAAGAAATGTTCGATGATGATTCAAAAACTACGATTGGAATTTTCCTCAACCAAAATGTTAGCGTCGAAAATGAACTCTTTTTTGGAGAAGTTATTGACAAGTTCTTATCCAAAACGCAAGGAATTTATCAAGTAGGCTTACCAAGAAATCTGGAAACAAAATTCAAAACACACATAAAAATTGTATTTGTCAGTTCAGCTGATGATTTGAGGTACGTAATTTTTCATTCCACTTAGAAGAAATCGCATTCATGAGGACGGAGAACTGAATTTATTTCAGGGCCCTAGTTTCTAATCTACGAAGAAATTCTTTTTGCAAAACTTTATTTTATGAAAATTACTATATTATCTCTCCACATCTTGACAACTGGAGCCAGCAACTTACTATTATTCGACAAATCCTTAGAGCCTGTTTCGAGATGTTTATAATCGATGTCAATATCCTCGTTCAGGACCTTCAGGGTACTGTGCATATCTACACCTACTTCCCCTTCACAAAAACTGAATGCCGAAGTACCCGACCAGTTATTTACAACCGTTTCAAAAATAACAAGCTCGAATGGAAAAAGCCAATATTCACAAAGAAAATTCGAAATTTTTGGCAGTGCCCCATTAAGGCTTTGATAATCGATTTCTATCCATACAGTTACACTGACGACAAAAGTGAACAACTGGTTGGGGTAGATATATCGTTTTTGAAACTTCTTGCAAATGTTTTGAACTTTAAACTGGAATTTGTGGTGGCAAAATCTAGAAGAGGTTATGTCTACAAAAATGGAACAATGACAGGTTCTTACGAAGTGGTATTCCTTTTGATAATAATAGCTTTTAAGTTGCAGTTAATCAATTTTTTTACCATCTAGATGAAACAGGGCAAGGCCGATATTTATATCAATGGAAATTTATGCTCAAAATTTAGAGAAGAACATTTGGCGATGACAAGGGAATACATTTCAGCAAACCTCAACATCGTCCTGAAATCCCCAAAGCCCTACAGCGTTTTTGAGATACTACTTATTCCATTCGATAGTTCTATTTGGGCATTGATTGTGGTAGCGCTCATTGTCAAATGGATTTTTACAACGCTTATTAAAATCAAAGGAATCAGAAAAGTGAGAATTCTCGAAAGAATTAATCAAAACTACTCGACAATTGTTTGGCTAATAGGCACATACATTTTGCGCATTTTGTACGAAGGTTCAATATTCAAATTTTTCTTCATGCGAGATTTAAAGCACCTCCCAAAAAATATAGAAGAAATGCTCGACAAGGGTTACACTTTCCTGACAAACACTAATTTTAAAAATTATCTGTCATTCGAAAATATATTAAAAACCAACAAGTGGTTGGCAGTTAATGAAGATTATTCGAAGATCATTCAGATATTTGATCGGTTGGACGGTGAAAAGTCGGCATTGGTGATAGTAACGAAATTTCTTCATTCGCTAAGTGAAAAGGCAGGCAAAGCAAAGTATCGGATAGCTCCTTTTCCCATTTTGAAATTGAATTATTGTGGATACTTGCAGAACTATTCATACTTAACCGAAGAATTGAATAGACAGATTGATCTGTTGAAAAGCAATGGAAATTTGGAGAAGATTTATCAATCAAACGTTGAAATGGATTACGATCAACAGGCAGCTGTGCATTTTTTATCAATGTCTCAGTTGACGGGTGTGTTTTCTGTGTTGGCTGCATCGTATGGACTTGGAATCTTCGTTCTTTTTTTGGAATTGATTTCGGGACGCTTTAAGGTGCTGAAGAAGTTTCTTGATGTCTTGCACTAGACATTATTTTTGCTCATAAATTCCTCCTTTCAGCCTACCTTCCACGTAAATCTTAGCACTAAACCCGTTTTTATTGCACTCGATTTGATGCACAACTGAACACAAATAAGTCCGCAATTAGATTAGGTATATTCGAAATAACCTTCAAAACTGAATTTTTTTTCCATTTACTGTTATAGTTTGTTAGTTTACTTTGTAATTAATAACTTTTTTTGGTTCTTTTAAAAAAAAGCAGGGATTGGGCCCTCCTGGCCCATTTCAAAAACTCCCAAAATTTTTCAATAGCAAAAACCAAAAAAAAAAAAAGTTAAGTTTAATGTTAAGCCTTTGCATTATATTAAGCAAAATAAATACGTTCCCAAATGCTTACACAAAATGCTACTCATTGATAGTTTTAACAGTTTTGCTCTGACACTGAAGAAGGTTTTGCACCCGTTCGAAGAAATCGTATATCCGGGAATGCCAATCTGGATGACTGGATGTAGGAGATGTGAAGTGGTGCGTTATCGTGGTGGATGAACACCTTTCTCTTTGCCAAGAGTGGGCCATTTTTTATTCAATATGGCGTCAAATCGGTCTAACCATTCAGACAGTAGCCTGTGATTTTTTTGTACTATTCAAGTATAGTTAACGTGGATCAGCCCTTGTGAATCGCAGAAAAGGTAGCCATCAACTTTCTAGTCATTGGCCCACGTTCGTCGTGTGTACCAGTGGATCCATGTTTCGTCGACTGTCATGAAACTCCTTAGAATTGTGCGTAAACACTGCTCTGAAGATATGAAGTTTCTGTCAAACCACTTCCCGATTTGAGGTAAAAAAAGCTAAGCATTTGAGCATTTGCATTAGTAGACTAAAGTTTTCATCTTTTCCGTACTGTTTAGGAAAATCTTCCTTTTGTATTTTTCGATGAATAATTTGTCCCAAATGAAAATTGTTTAAGAAAATTTTTAAAATAAAAATAAAATAATTTAAAGACATTTCGTTGTTGTCATTAATTTGGTGTCGTTATTACTTTCATGGTCGAATCCTCGATTTTTTTTTCAGCAGTCATCAATAGGTGCAAACACGTAACTTGTTCGAATCTTAATCCACGGATTTAGTAGGGCAGTTACTATTACTGATTCTCAATTGAATTTGGCTCGATTCGAACAAATTCCGTGCTTTCTCCAGATCCTAAAATTCGTGATATAAAGAAAAAGGAATAGTTGATTTGAAGAATTCATGCTTAATATGAGTATTTTTCTTGTTGAAAACACAAATGTTTTGTATTTAAATCAAATAAAAAATAAATTTATTTGACTAAAGGGCTAACTATAATGAACGCAAGGGAGCGGACGGAGCTGTCCGAAACTGAGCGAATACAAGGAATTCGTATATTGTGTCCTAAATATCGGATTGCTACGTTTCGTCAATTTGCGTTCAGTTTTGCTTACGGACGTAAACTGCGCTCCCATTCGCTTTTTACGGACGAAAATCTGACAACTGACTTGTTTTATTGATTTTTTTGAAGAGGAATTCGATTTGTTGTTGATTTCAGGTAGTTAATTTCCATAGCTGGGCATTTTTTCGTTAATCCGTTAATCGTTAATTAACGAAGTTAACATTCCCATTAACGGATTAACTTTTCAGTTAACTTCAAAAAAAATGTTAAATTTTCCAAAGTCCGTTAATCGTTAATCGAACACAAAAACCGTACAGATACAGATACACATTCAAATTAGATTAATGGTAATTATTTTTATAACTTATTAAAACTAGTCAACACCCTTCAGGAAACACAACGGCATGCGACTTATCTATTTCGCTGCCTGTCTGTGTTTTTTTTTTTTGGTACTATAGGCACAGATAATAAATTTATACAGATGTCTCATACCTGCAGAAAAAAATGAAACATATATTGCTCTTAACAGACAACGCCGTAGCGGACAAGGAGCTTTTTGAAGCTTTTTTCCTTGCCTATGTATTCATTTATGGGCAATGAAGCGAGCGAAAATAGATTTTTAATGCATTAGGTGAATGCGTTAAAGCTTTTGGAAAAAGCTTTTTTCTTGGTAGCTTTCAGTTTCATATATCATTTCTCGCCATAAGGCTGAGACATCTGTATAAATTTATTATCTGTGCTATAGGTATACAGAAATATCGCAAATTCAATTCATTGCCGAGCGTTTTTTACTAGCTTCTTTATTGCCAGCAAAAAAACTGTTGTTGGTTTTTTTGCGCTACCTAACCTATGCTCTATGCAGTTTGTAAGTGCGTTGGCTGCTAAGCAGAACGTCGCTGGTTCGAGTCCCACTCAGGCCAAGTTTTTGTTGGTGCTGCTTAATGAAAGAGATCTAATGTTGGTGCTGCTTAATGAAAGAGATCTTGTTTGCTTGAGTTTCAATTTTAAACTGATTTTATTTTATTTTTTAACTGCTATTTATACGAAAAAGTTTGTTTACATTCGATAAACAAACTAAGTAAAATATATTGTGATTGATATAATAAATTATTCTTAAGCTAAGTAAAACATTAATTTTTATAAACTAAGTGGAATATATGTAACTATATTAAATTAATGGACTGCCACATTACTCGCCCTCTAGTGACAACGATATCTGTCTGGAATGTGAACTCTTCTTCCAGATTTGGTTGTTATTTGAGGTGGAATTGCAGTAACATTTGCTTCTTGGGTTTGGTCTTGATCTTGATCGTTTAGGAGAAATGCTGGTTTGAGGCGGTCTATTGATATATTTTTCTGGTGTCCTTTGATCTCTAGTGTATAATATTTGTTCGTCTTCGACTTCACAAGGTATGGGCCATCATATGGTTGTTGTAATGGCTTTTTGATTGCATCATTACGAAGGAAAACGTGACTCGAATTTTGGAGGTTTTTGTTGACGAAAATTTTGTTAGAACCGTGACGTTCAGGTTGGATTGGTTGAAGGTTTTGCATCGTCTCTCGAAATTTATGAAGGAAATCGTGGTTGAATGAATAATTAGATGTTATGAACAAATCGCCGGGAAGTCTTAATGTTGTACCATAAACAAGTTCAGCTAAGGTTGCTTTATAGTCTTCTTGTAAGGACGATCTGAGACCGAGCAGAATAATTGGGAGTTTGGCAACCCAATCTTCTGTTCCGTGGCATTTGATTGCTGTCTTCAAAGTTCGGTGAAATCGCTCTATCATTCCATTTGCCTGGGGATGATAAGGCGATGAACGGTGTCTTTTGATGCCCAAAAGTTTTGATAGCTCATTGAAAAGGGAAGATTCGAATTGCCTTCCTTGGTCTGTCACGATGTCTTGAGGGATCCCGAACCTGGATATCCAACCGGAAAGAAAAGCTGTTGCAACTGTTTCAGCGGTGATATCTGGGAGAGGAATAACTTCTGGCCATCTTGTAAATCGATCAATGCAGGTGAGAGCATATGTGAATCCACTTGAATATGGCAATGGTCCAACTAGGTCTAGATGAACATGATGGAATCTTTCTGTAGGCGGTGTAAAATTGGCAATTGGAGATCTGGTATGGTGTAGTATCTTGCTTTTTTGGCAGTTGATGCAAGTTTGAGTCCATTTGCGACAATCTTTCTTCAGGTCCGGCCAAATATAACGTTCCTTGAGAATCTGAGTAGTTTTCTTAATACTGGGATGTGCCATGTTGTGGATTGTGGTGAAAATTTGACGTCGTAGATTTGATGGAATATATGGCCGTGCCTTACCTGTTGAAATATCGCAAAAGATTTGGTAATTAGTGTTAGGGAGTGTGATTTTTGTAAGTTGTAGCGATGAAGTCGAGTTGATGAGTTTTTTGAGTTCTTCGTCGGTTTTTTGTTGATTGGCCAATTCTGCGTAGTCGATTGTAGATGGTGAATAAATGGCGTTTACTCTTGATAGAGCATCAGCCACTACATTATCCTTGCCATTGATATGAATTATATCTGTTGTAAACTGTCCGATGTAGCTTAAATGTCTGAGTTGACGCGGGCTTGATTTCTCAGGTTTTTGTTGGAATGCGAAAGTAAGAGGTTTGTGGTCCGTGTAAAGGACAAACTGTCTTCCTTCCAGCATGTGTTGAAAATGCTTAATTGCCATGTAAGCACTAAGAAGCTCACGGTCATAGGCACTATATTTGGTTTGAGTTGGTGAAAACTTTTTTGAAAAGAATCCCAGAGGTTGCCAATGGTTGGATACACACTGTTGAATTACAGCTCCTGCAGCTGTATCGGATGCATCTGTCATTAATGACAATGGGGCGTTAACATCAGGATGTGCAAGTAGGGTTACGTTTGCTAGAGCGTCCTTACAGACTTGAAAAGCATTTTCGAGTTCTGGGGTCCAATTGATAATAGTTTTATCATTTTTCTTGTTGCCGCATGGATACGCATGAAGAGGAGCTTGGATTTGAGCAGCTTTTGGAACAAAACGTCTGTAGAAATTAAGCATTCCCAAAAATCTTCGCAGCTCCTGGACTGTTGATGGCTTCTTGTATGAGATGATGGCGTCAACTTTAGATGGCAGTGGTTTGATTCCGTCTTCCGTCACAAGGTAACCCAAAAAGCTTACGGATGACGATTCGAAAGTGCATTTGGAAGGATTGATGGTAAGTCCATACTCTCGAAATCGCTGGAAAAGCTGTTTGAGATGCTCTCGATGATCTTCTACTGAGGTTTATGCGATAAGAAAATCATCAATATATGGAAAACAGAAATCCAGTCCTCTTGTAACTTCGTGAACGAATCGTTGGAACGTTTGTGCAGCATTGCACAGACCAAAAGTCATTACCATGAATTCAAATAGCCCAAAAGAAGTGATGATAGCTGTTTTTGGGATATCTTGTGGTTCCACAGGGATTTGATGGTATGCTCGAGTCAGGTCTATGACGCTGAACACCTTCTTACCCTTCAGATGGTGAGCGAAATCTCCGATAGGAGGCATGGGATAGCGATCTGAGATGGTAATAGCATTGAGTCGTCTATAATCGCCACAAGGTCGCCAGTCACCATTTTTCTTCTTGACCATATGAAGAGGACTTGCCCAACTGCTCTTTGAAGGTCGACAAATTCCTTGGTTGATCATGTACTCGAACTCTTGTTTTGCGGTTTTGAGTTGTTCAGGGGAAAGACGTCTGGCTTTGGAGTACACAGGAGGTCCCTTCGTTTGAATGTGGTGCGTTACGTTGTGCTTCGTTTTAGCCAATAGGTTGTTCCTTGTGATGTCCTCAAATTCTTTTAATAAGTGGTAAATAAAGGATGATGGATTTATTGTCTGAATGTTTGCTGAGCTGGATGAAATTGTTGCACCAAAACCTTGTGTTTGCAGACTTGTTTTTCGATCGATTAGTTTTTTGTTTTTAACGTCAACTAAAAGATCGAAAAAAGACAGGAAATCAGATCCAATTATTGGCTCTGTGACTTGAGCAATAATAAAAGGCCAGGAAAAGTTTCTACGAAGGCCGAGGTTGAGTGACATCAATCGTTCTCCATAAGTTGGTATTTCAGTGCCATTCGCTGCGTAGAGAACGCGGTTTGATTGGTTGTTCCGCTTATCTGTACTTGTAGGTGGAATGACTGAAATTGTAGCTCCAGTGTCTATGAGAAAACATTTTCTGGAAGATTTCTCATTGACGTAAAGGCGACTTATGGTGTCTGCGGATTGGCTAGTCGCTGATTGCTGTCCGCAAATCAGTTTTCCGACTGGAATTGACAAGGCTTTTGACAATTCCTTGCTGCTTTGCCGAACCTGTGGTGGAAGTAGCAGATGTTCGAACTTCTAGACTTCGATCTCCTTTTTCTTGAATGGGAAGAACTTCGGCTTCTGCGTACCTGAAGGTGTTTGATTTTTTCCTGAAGAGCAGCAATCTGATCTTGCAACTCAGAGATGGTAGCAATACTGGATGAGGGCGGCGGCGCTGCGACAGAAGCAATGTCTGTATTTGAATAGACATCTGAGATCTTATCGGCCATGGCTGCCAAAGTTGTGAGTTCCTGCTTCTCACTGCACGACAGGATGGACTGGGTCGTGCTTGGCAGCTGCTTCATCCATAGGGTTCTCAGAATATCTTCAGATATTGTTGGTGCCGCCAGTTCTCTCATCTTAGTTAACAGTTGGGTTGGCCGTCTTCCATCAAGAGTGATACCGCTGAGAAGAGTCTGGAGTCTCTTCTGTTCTGATTCCTGGAAAGCAGACAGGAGTCGTGTCTTCAGGCCATTGTATTTTTCCGTGGCTGGAGGGCTGGTAACGACGTCTCGGACTTCCGTCAGCACATCAGCTTCAAGGTTTCCAACTAGCGTATAGTATTTTGTAGTATCCGAAGTGATTCCGGTAGTGTGGAACTGAGCCTCTAGCTGGAGGAACCACAAGTCAGGGCTTCGCTTCCAGAATGGTGGCACCCTGATGGACACCTTTGAAATAACTCCTTCTTCGCCTGTGTCGGGCATTTGTGTTTGTGCTTGTTTTTTGTTGTTGTGTAGGTTAATGGCACCTTACCGTTGGTCGGGGGATACCTACTTAACTCTGTGGGGATGTGGAGTTGAAAGGTACCTTACCGTGGGTCGGGGGATACCTTCTTCACTCTGTGTGAATGTGGAGTAGTAAGGCACCTTTCCGTGGGTCGGGGGATACCTTGTTATGCTTAGTGTGGTATCTTGTGATACCTGTATGAGTGTTTCTTACTCGGGGTCACCAATGTTGGTGCTGCTTAATGAAAGAGATCTAATGTTGGTGCTGCTTAATGAAAGAGATCTTGTTTGCTTGAGTTTCAATTTTAAACTGATTTTATTTTATTTTTTAACTGCTATTTATACGAAAAAGTTTGTTTACATTCGATAAACAAACTAAGTAAATTATATTGTGATTGATATAATAAATTATTCTTAAGCTAAGTAAAACATTAATTTTTATAAACTAAGTGGAATATATGTAACTATATTAAATTAATGGACTGCCACATTTTTATTTCATCTTTCACGGGTACTGCCTCTTGCGAAGAATTGACAAGTCTTCCAAGAGTATCAATCTGTCATGAAAAGTGCTTCTCAACTTTGCCGTTCGGAATCGGCGTTAAATTGTAGGTCCCCTCAATTCTTCACACGCACTCAGAGAATTGTTGATGAGAGTAAGCCACTTAGGCCTTGGCTCTTCAAGAGCTGTCACGCCACTGTATTTTTTTTTTTTGGTGAAAAGGTTAACCGTGCGCACCGCCGCCGCGCCGCGGCTTCGAGAGAAAACAACAATTCTTATACGAAACATGAGCTAGTCGAAATGTGCAGCGCCGTGCCGAGGTTCGGTCCCTAGTAAAATTTGAGATGCCACTATTATTCCGCGTGCCGTTATTATTGCCGTTATTGAAATACCACTTTTTTCCAGCGGGTGTGAGTGGGAAAACTGCCATACTAATCGTTTATAATACGACGATACGACAATGTTTGTTTTATCGGCATTCCTCGGGGAACAAGTACCTATTGGCAAATCTGTTTATCCAATACAATACTGCCATACCCTCAAGCGCTGCTGTTGAACATCTCTTCTACACGGGCAAGGATATACTTCAGCCGAAAAGAGCCTCGCTTTCCGACGAGAATTTCAACATGCTGATGTTCATGGAGGGGAACAATCACAATCATATACATGACTGAATAAATTGTTGTTTTAACACTTAAACTCTTATAAAACATAATTTACCATATTAAAAAAAAAATACTTGTCTATTCTTGTTTCCAACTTCCAATTTTTATTAGAAAATAAAATTTGTATGGAGTGTTAACGGATTAACGATTAACGTTAACTTGCGTTAATTTTTCTAAAAATTAACGTTTTAACTGTTAACGAAGTTAAATTTTTAATTAACGGATTAGCGATTAACGAAGTTAACTTTTTGATTAACGGTGCCCAGCTATGTTAATTTCTTGAAATTTCTTTTTTGTTGCGTGGGAACCGAAATTCACAAATGATTGGAGATAACAATAATTTTGAAAGATACTTCCGTACACATCCGTTCATTATGGGTAAAACGTTCACATGGCAGTTCGGAAGCGAGTGTTTCGTTCGGTTCTGACACTAGCTTGCTTCCGCTCATTATAGTTAGCCCTTAAGCGTTAATTAAAGAAATGTTCGTCGTAAAATAAATAAAAAAGATTTGTGGATTTACCGAATTTTGTTCAAAAACACAGCTGACTACAGCTGACTACCAAATATTCAAATTGAAAATTGAATAAACGAATTGATCACTATACAACACACGGATTAGTAGGGTGTTATGTTGACGTACTTTTCGTCAATTTCACCTGCGATTTAGTTGTTTTCACCACCTTTTTTGGTTCAGTGTGGTCTCACGAGGGCGCCTGTTGTCTGGCTTGAGCAAACACAGAAACCATCGCTCCGATATCTTTTTCATGCATGAAATGACCCACGTGATCTTTTATAACGTCTAATTCCTTCAATTTAATTCAGCAACTCTTAGGTCTCGTCTGTTTTGGTTTTTTTTTATTCTTTTACTTGCAATGATTGACAATTTCAGGGTAGATTACTGTAATGTTCGTGGGCTACGTACGAATTTTCTTTCTACGTACATCCACACTGTGTCTAACAGGCCAGCTGTTTTGGCGCTGAGCGAAACCCAAGTAAGTGAGAATTCCGATCCTACTGAATTTCTCATTCATGGGTATAGCTTAGTGCCATTATTCCTTTCCCACCATGGTCTCGCCGTTTACATCAGGAGTGATGTTGCGTATCAATTCTTACCACAGTATGGACGTTGCTCCAACTCCTTTTTCAATTTTATGTGGTTTAAGTTTTCCGTAAACAAGCACATCATTCACTATTGCTTTCTTTATCGAAGCCCAAACCTGGATAGAGTTTCAAGCTCCCACGAATTCGATGCTCTGTCCGACTCCATCCAAAGAATTTTTTCCTTGTACCCTCACACTGAAATCGTTATTACGGGCGATTTCAATGTCCACAATTCTTCGTGGCTTCTCCATTCGGGCCCGACAACACCCGAAGGTATGTGTGCTGAGATCTTTGCTGAGTTCAACCACCTTACTCAGCTGGTCACCGAGCCTACCCGAATATCGGACATTGATGGCCAAGCTGAAAACACTCTTGACTTGTTCCTTTCGTCTGACCCTGATAAATACACTATCAATGTATTAACGCCTCTAGGCAGATCTGACCATAGTATCATATCTGCAAATTTCTCGTGTCAAACTAATCCAGTTAAGGAAAGAGCTCCGAAGAGAACCGTATGGCAATACGAGGAAGCCAACTGGGATGGTCTAAATAACTTCTTCCGGATCTTTAACTGGTCACTATGCTTCCTCGATGGTGACGTAGACTCCAGCGCAGATATGATTACTAACATGATTATTTTGGGAATGAAAACTTTTATCCCGAACAGGGTTAAAAGCATCAAACCCAAGGAAAAGTCATGGTTTGTTTCAAGCTGTAAAGAGGTTATCAGGGAAAAAGAAGTAAAGTTCCGGTGTTATAGAGCCAACCCAACTGAGGAAAACCGGTACAAGTTTAAACAAGCCAGGAAGGCCTGCAATGCCCACAGTGGCGAGGCGTCATATTGTTCAAGTCGTGCATGAACGACTAGCATTTCAACCTTCCACGCACCGTACTCACATCTCACACATTTTTTTGTTTTTTTATTCCACATATGATATACATACATATATATCTAATGTTCCTGTCCTGCGTCCTACATATAATATATCCACTTCCAGTTCCAACTCGTGCATACCTTTATAGTCCAGTCACTTTAGGGTTTCACCTCGGAATTTTAGATAATAAGCTGGAAACTCGTATACAGCTTTATTTTGGTGTTCTAAAAGTTGTCTCAAAAGTCTCATATTATCTCGTGTCTGCGTCGTAAGTTATTCGAGGTCAAAGGTCATGAAAATCGGTTTTTGGCAATTATCTCTGTTTCTATGGTTCCAATCACTTCAACACCTATTATAAAAATTAAAGATAAGAAAATTTGCCACAACTTTTGTCTAAACTTTTTTTCTATACGCTCAACTCTTTTCGAGATAGAGGGCGGAGAGCACCCAGCGCTCAGGCATATATACTGTAATACAAGGTCAACCGTGAATCTCGGTGAATAATACCTTGTATACAGTTACTAAATTATTAATACATTGTATTAAATGATGTTATGTATATATACTAGCTGACCCGGCAGACTTCGAAAAAAAACTTTACTTGACATTTTTTTGTTGTCGATATTTTTCCTTTTTTAGATTTGTTTCTTTTGAGATATGGCCTTGGAAGCGGGAAGTGTAGTAGCGGGGTAGTAGGGTAGCGAGGAGCGGGTAAGAGGTAGCGGGTATCAGGTAGAAGTAGCGGGTAGTGGGTAGCAGGTAGCTATGGAGGATAGGAGGGCAGTGGGCAGTGTACTAGCAGGGTACAAAAGTTAAGGTCTTTTTTTTAGCAGATTTTTTTGATGAAAAACTCGGAAAACTCATTGGTTTTCAAGGGAAGAATTGCATGTAATTGTAGTAAAGTGGCTCTCAAATGGAAAACTGGAAAATTTCAAAATGGGTTTTCGAAAGGAACTCGGAAAACTCATTGGATTTAAAATGGAAAATTGCATATTATTGCAGGTGCATTGGTTTTCAAATGGAAAATTTCAAAGTAGGTTTTCGAATAGAAAATAGAAATTTCTTTCTTTCAAATGGAAAACTGGAACATTTGTGATGGGGAACTAGAATGCAAGAAAAAGTAAAAAAAATGGAAAATTTGAAATGCAAAAAAAAATTTGATTAAACAAAATTTCAAAAACACTGTTTCAAATGAAATGCATTACTTTTGAAATGGTAAAATGAAAAGTTCGTAAAATGGAAAGTTCGTGCCGTTTGTCATCAAATTTTGACAAAATGTTCGAGTATTATTACAGTAGGGTTTTTAAGAAAATTGTACAAAATCGGCCAAGCCGTTCATAAGATATAGAAAAAAATGTGGAAACACAATTTTCCCTACAGAACGTTAACTTTGCATTTGACCATATCCTTAACAAAGTTGTTGTGCATGAGGCAACGAAGATTTCTGAGTTGTCACGACCTTATTAGCTGACAAAGTAAACGTTGTTTTCTTAGATATATAAAAATCTCATACAAATTCGCTGAGGAGTGTTTAGAACCAAATGTTGAGGGAATGTTCGGTTAGTGGCGTAGATGGGTTCTTATTATTTTGTACAAAATCGACCACGCCGTTTTCATGAGAAATGGCCAGGGTAGTGGTTGATGGGGTAGCGGGGTAATGGAAAGCGGATAGCGGGTTGACGGATAGTGAGTAGTTAGAAGGAGGGTAAGGGGCAGCGTAACAGGGTAGCGTGTATCGCGTAGAAATACTGGTTATCCGGCAGTGTTTAGTGGGGTGACGGGTAGCGGGGTAAATGGTTAACAGAGTTGTAGGGTAGTAGGGTAGCAGGGTAGCGGGTTGTGTAGTGGGATACAAAAGTTTATATCTTTTATTTATCGATTTAGGCAGTGCGAAGTCTACCGGGTCAGCTAGTAAATATATATATAACATCATTTAATACAATGTATTAATAATTTAGTAACTGTATACAAGGTATTATTCACCGAGAATCACGGTTGACCTTGTATTACAGTATATATGCCTGAGCGCTGGGTGCTCTCCGCCCTCTATCTCGAAAAGGGTTGAGCGTATAGAAAAAAAGTTTAGACAAAAGTTGTGGCAAATTTTCTTATCTTTAATTTTCATAATAGGTGTTGAAGTGATTGGAACCATAGAAACAGAGATAATTGCCAGAAACCAATTTTCATGACCTTTGACCTCGAATAACTTACGACGCAGACACGAGATAATATGAGACTTTTGAGACAACTTTTAGAACACCGAAATAAAGCTGTATACGAGTTTCCAGCTTATTATCTCAAATTCCGAGATTGATCCCTTTTTTTCTCTAAAGTGACTGGACTATTAGTAAACCACATAAATAAAACAAAACGAACTAGCTACCTGCTACTGTTTTTTATTACTCAACTGATGTGTATCTACCAAACTCGTTTGAACGATCTGGCAACGACTTGAACCCATAGAGAGCATGTAAGAAAAAAAAAACAAATCGCTCGTAGAAGGGATCTTGTTGTGCAGTGCAGTTGCGGACGAGTAGAGCTTTTTTTGAATGAATACACAGAATTTTGGAAATGAGAAAAGTGGGTAGTTTTTAAATATGATAAATGAAACAGACGGATGATCATGTTCATGATTGTGTTCAAATCAGTTTGGAAAGAGGAAAGCTTTTTTTCCTGTTTGAAAAATGGAATGAAGGAAATGAGACTAGCCCAGCATAGTTTTTGAATTTTAGAATTTGTATTTGCGTTGATTTTGGGTTTGAACGACTACATTTTACAGGCACGCGTCGCCGCTGAATGCCCATATTCGACGGACGAAGTTTTTTCATGACCAAAAATTAAGGCAAAAAATACTGCAATGTCCCAAAGGCAGTAAAATTTTTTGGTCATTTGTTAAAAATATGAAGAATTCTTCTTCTTCCTCGGTCCCAACGCTCGTTGACAATGACACTCCAGTTGTTAGCTCTCTCGCGAAAGCTGACCTTTTTGCTAGGCAGTTCGCCGCCAACTCTTCGCTGCGAGAGAGTGCCATGACTCCGCCTGTTCTTGAGCGCGTCAATGATTCAATGGGACAAATCTTCTTCCGCACTCGTGCTGTGGCAAAAGTCCTAAAGGATCTCAACATACATAAATCCGCTGGTCCGGATGGTATCCCCGCTATTGTTCTGAAGAGGTGTTCTTCCACGCTGGCAAAACCCTTGCGTAAGCTTTTCCATCTATCCTATTCTTCTGGGCTCGTTCCGAGCAGTTGAAAAACAGCATTTGTCCAGCCTATCCCAAAAAAAGGCAAATCTTCTTCTCCCTCCAATTATCGACCGATTGCACTAACGTCCCTTCTTTCCAAGGTCATGGAAACGCTGATAAACTATCAGCTCAAGAAATATCTTGAAGACCGAAAGCTTCTTAATGACCGGCAGTACGGCTTTCGCAGCAACAGGTCCACTGGTGATCTGATGGTTTATCTCACCGAACAGTGGAACAAGTCTTTACATCGTTTTGGAGAAAATAAGATTGTTGCACTTGATATTTCAAAGGCATTTGATAAAGTCTGGCATCTTGCTCTTTTATCGAAAATGCGTGCTTTCGGTATCGACGAATCCCTCCTTCGTTGGATTAGAAATTTTCTCTCGAACCGTTCAATACAAATTGTTTTGGATGGATTCAAGTCTGAAATCCACAACATAAATGCTGGTGTGCCCCAGGGCTCCGTTTTGTCTCCGACCCTCTTTCTCATTTTCATAAATGATCTCCTGTCTGTAACTTCTAATCCAATTCATTGTTTTGCTGACGATAGCACCCTTAGCTTTTCATATTCGTTTCCAGACTCGCATCCCTCCTCTTCGGATGTGGAACTGCAACGGCAAAATATGATAAGCTCATTAAACTCTGACTTAAACTGCATTGTACAATGGGGAATAAGAAACCGAGTAGAGTTTAATGCTTCGAAAACTCAATGCTGTCTTGTATCGTCAAAGCGTGATATACCCCCCCTGCCACTATCCATGAGTGGCACTTGCATCAATAAGACCGAACATCTCGAGATTCTCGGTATGTGCATCACCGACCACCTTTTGTGGAACGAGCACATATGCGATGTCGCCAAAAATGCCGCAAGATGTTTGGGTTTCTTAAGAAGGTGCAAGAAATTTTTTTCCCCGTCTGATCTGGCTATTATCTATAAGACTTATATTCGTCCAAAGCTTGAGTACAATTCCCATCTCTGGGCTGGTGCTCCAGTTACATACTTAAGCCTCTTGGATGGTATACAAAAAAGAGCTATAAGAATGATTGGTGATAGAGGCATCACTAATTCATTCACTTCTTTGGAACACCGTCGTAACGTCTCATGTCTCTCTTTGTTCTACCGTTACTTCTACGGTAATTGCTCTAGAGAAATAGCCAGTTGCATTCCTCCCCTTAAGACATTCAACCGTAATACCCGCGCTTCCAGGAATGCCCATCAGTTTACCCTTGAGCCCAACTTCGGACGTACTGTTAAGTATAGAGAATCGTTCTTTAGCCGTACTACGCGAATGTGGAACTCCCTTCCACACTCTGTCTTTCCCAGTCATTGCAATGTTGATGAATTCAAAACCAATGTACACCGACACTTACTCTCAAACCCCTTTCTAAATTCTTAATGCGCTCACTGTGTCTCTGGCATAATAAGGGTATAAGAATAAGAAGCCCCTTTAGTGTGTGCAAATTATAAAAAAAAAAAATTCTCAGGTTTCTCGCGCACTTTCAATCGGCGGCGCTCTGCGAGATCGTAGGTTCTTGTCACGTTATCATCTTTTGTAACAATAACCGCCGCGCCGTGCGACCACGTTGAAACTCTTTAATCTAATTTTTGACAGTCGACATCTATGGCGATACGTTACGTCAAGTTAGCAGCATCTAAAAGTTCTCTGATTTCGCTGCGGTAATTTCCCTATTGAATCAAAAATCTAATCCGTGACCGATATTGCTCTTTTACCATTTTTCAAAAATCCGCAGACACTCCCGTTTCCACATGCACAAATTCACGAGTCTTATCCGGCAGTAATATTAATAGTAGGGGTATTCATGCAATAAGATAAAATTTTCGATTACGTATTTGCGTAAATTTACGCTCCGCTTTGCATGAACGCACTCATAAAGCAAGCTGTGTAAACTACTTAAATCTTAAAACGAAACTTCAAATTGTCAGTAAAATAACATAAAATAAAATGAGAACTTGATTTAAAATTTGAATTTTGTTCTGACACAGCAAAATAATATAAAATAAAATGACAACTAGATTTGAAATTTGAAATCTGAAATTTGTGTAAGTTTACGACCCCGTTTACGAGACAAAATAGTCGCGCAAATTTATAAGCCCTGTGTAAAAAAATTTCCATACAAATTTTGACATTTGAAATACGAGGTTGTAAACTTACGCCTTTTACGAGGTTTGCGAGGGATATACGACGTTGCATGAATACCCCTAGTATCAGTGTACGAAAAAGTACTGCATGAAGCATGACAGTTAATTGTTCTTGCTATACTGGTATCATCAGGCAGTGCGACTTTTAGAAAAGTTTGCATCTGATTTTCTGTTTAACTCTACAATAATCAGTTCGGTACAATTGTGCTGTAAAAGTCAACTTGGGCAAAAGTTAAACCAGACAACTTAAATTAAATAAATAGGCAGTAATGAACGTGAAGGCCCTTAAAGACTCAATGAACATTATTAAACAAAATTGTCCTTTTTGGGCTAAAGATCGAACCCGGAGATATTCAAGACATACCATGAACTGTGGTTTCAATAAGACGACGGCGCGCGTAGTTGCTCGTTGCCATACATCGTTTTAAACAATGGACTTGTTTTTTTTTTCCAAAAAAGGTATGAAGTTAACAAAGTTACATTTGCTACATATTTGAAGATCCTATATAGAAAACATCCTTACTTACTTATTTACTTGTGATGGTGCTTGAGTCCAGGTCGGACCAGGGCATCATCCAACAAGCATCTCCAGCCAGCTCACTCCCTAGCTAGCTGTCTCCAATTTCACACGGCAAGTTGGTTCAGATCCTATACCACCTGTGTGCTCCACTTGAGTAGCGGTCTCCCTCATGCGACGTCCTTTCGGGTTGGATTTTAAGACTCTACGGGCCGGAGCATTATTTTCCATTCGCTCTACATGACCCAGCCATCTAAGTCGTTGGATCTTAACGTTTCTGGCTCGTACAGTTCTTTATTGAATCTTCGTCTCCATTCTCCATTTATGCATATTGGACCAAAAATCGTTTGTTTTCATCCGATTTTGTAAAGGCCCATGGAGAGAAATGGTCCTACAGAGTTCTTGTTTTTGCGTCGCAACATCTAGAGTACCTCAAGGGAGTCAGCTAGGGTGCATATTTTTATTTTTTCAATGTTTAGAGTGTTCTCGGTTTATGATATATTGGTAATCCGTGATTTAAGGTCTAAGTAAAATTGGAATCTGTTCCACGTGTTCATAAAATTTTATCCCCGGTCGGTAGTTCCTTATGTGAAACAATTTATGTTTAAATAAAATGTTTTTAGTAATGCTTGTTTTTTTTTTCATTTGACTAGTTCTGAGGGAAAAACGAAGGGATACATTTTTCTCGGAAATTTCTGGTCCGTTTTTTACTTATTGATTTTATTGATTAATCTTAACAGTATCAAACACCATACATAATTTAATAATGAAATTTTTTCCTTACAGAAATCTGTAATGGATTTAAAATACCCAACTGTCTTACCACCGAATCCTCAACTTAAGGTAATATTCAAATCGCTTTTATTCCAAGAAAAAAAAAATCAATACATTTAAATCTCCACAGGCCTTATTAGTTTTTCACAAAGCAGACAGTGTTTGTGAAGTCTTTACGACCGCTTGTCATCGACAACAGTTGGAAGTGACGTTGGTCAAGTCAAAAGAGCTGGCTCTCGACACCCTACAAAATAATGCCAATACGGACAACTATCATCTGATAATCATTGACGCCCGTTCCACAAAGTACCTGGATGCCGAATACATAACTAGGTCAATATACTTTGCAATGAGAGACCCTTTCAACACTCATCAACACTTTATGTTCGATTTCATATTTCAGGTCAATAAGACACACAACTGGTTATCACTTTACGACAATAATAGCTGTGGTGAAAAAAAGGTAAGTTCGATTCACATTTCATTTCACAATTGCCCGTTTTGAAATTCAAAGAGGGTTAACTCAAAAGTAAGGCTGATAAGGGTTGGATTTAGTCAAGTTACGGGCGTTTTAATTACAAGTTGAATATAATTCACATCAGGTTCATGCGAACTCGCTTATAAAAATGCCAAAAGCATTTTAAGAAATAAATTAAACAGCAGCAGGTTAACCTTTGTAGTGTTAAAACATGCGGAAAAACGAATCCAAATTCTTCTTCATTCGCAAACGAGTCCAAAACGACCTGCAGAAGGTAATGAAAATTTATTTGATATTATATAAGCTTTAAACGATGACAGGTTTTGGCTTCCATTGGGGTATAATTTATGGTTTTAGGTGTTTCAAGTAGAACCCCATCTTGCCACGATGAAGATTTAGAACTTTGCCTAATGAGTATCAAGTTGTTTGGTGCTCCTCTTCTATAATTAGATTGAAATTAGTCTTGATTTTCAAGTGGGGATATGATATTTGTTCGTAAATGTTCTCTTAAGTATTTTAACAAGCTCAAAGGATGATGATGATACTTACTTTTCGAGATGATATATAATACTTTTATGACTCTGTGTGTGTTTTTTTATATGTGAAATACACCCTGGGGCAAACGGAATGATGAAAACTCGAAAAATGAAACACTTCCAGCCAAAATTTGGCGTTATAATGTTGTTGTTGTTTCGTTTATTGTTTTGATGTAGGAAAAACATTAGATTTTATTTTTGGAAAAAAAGGAAATCCTGAGAGGAGTATTAAATAAAACAATGGCATGTTACATTACACATAATCTGCTTTTACTTGAAAAAAGAGTTTTCATAATAATACTGAACGTTATTTTTATGTCTGGGGTTATATGCCGCCAATAATAATCGGGTACCTCATTTCAAGTGAAAAGTTCCCTTCGGGAGCAGGTCGAAATGCTGTATTTTAAAATCGTGTACGAGGCAAATACTGTGTTTTTTCCTAAATCCTGTATGGTCAAAATACTGTATGACCTATATTTCAAAATACTGGGGTGGAATCGGCTAAGCTGATAGTTGATCGTCAAAATTATTGCTTTTGCTCCACGTAAGGTGATTATCAAAACTATAATCGTTTTTTTCCATACATTCGGAAGTGACAGCTATTTAGGTGTCGTTTTCATATAAATTTTTGTCACTTTTGTAAGCAACACCTTTGGATTGGCTTCTATCAATTTCTTAGGAAAATTATTGTGTGTTAAAAAGTGTTACAAAATAAAAGACAACTGGAATGTTCACTTCATTAAGAATATTTATTAACGCAAATAGAAGAGATGACGAAAACAATTATTATAAATTCGTTTATCGAAAGAAGCCTTCATGGTTGCTTTGAGGCTACTCGACTTGCTGTCTGGAGTTAGGTCGATACACATACCACCCGTTCTTTAACTAGCTGCAACGCTAAACATTCTTGGTGGTGGCCGAAACTCTCTATTAACGCTTTTAGTCCTGGTGAAAAAAATAGGTGCGTTTTCTTTAAGTATTAAACAAATTATTTTATTAAAATTTAGTGTTAGTTTTCTCAATCTATATATATAAAAATGTTATGTTGGTTTGTGTACGCTCGAAAAACTCAAAAAGTTCTGCACCGATTGAGCTGAAATTTTAACATGGTATAAAATCCGTATCAAGGATTGTTTTTATTTATTTTTTACACCAGTCACTAATCACAAACAGAGCCAATGTTAAAAAATAATGCTTTTCCCACTACAAACAAATTAAAACAAAATTCATCAATTTACAAATAATCAATTTCAATTTATGTAAATTGTCAAACATTTTTTTTTTCATTGTGATTCATTGTGTCAACCCTGATTGAGAAACCACAAAACTCATTCAAAAATAAACGCATGACAGCAATAAAGGAAAAAAAATGCATTCCCTTTCCTATCCCATCCTCTCTACTCTATTGCACGACACACAAAAAAGCATCAAGCACCTACACATCGCAATAAACATTTTGCCAAATTTTCAAACCCTAATAAAAAATAATTTACAAAATATCCACAAACGAAACAATTTTTTGTCCTCAATTAAAAAAAAAACCAATCCATTGAAAATAAATGCCTGGCAATCACAATAATAAACTAGCATAATAATTTAACACCCTTTCAAAGAAACTTACATTTCTAATCCATTCAAAATATGCATGTTTTGAAATAATTTCAAAAATGAAAAATACTTTGTTACATTTCTTTTCCAAAATAACTAGGACCAAATCTAAGGCTATGGTGTTTTATAAAAGTTTAAAATATGTCCATATTTCATTATATTTTCCAAATAAAAATCTACCTACCTCTCACGCACCGCAGCTCAGCTCAGCTCACTTTAGCTTAGCTCAACCCACAGCTCAGCTCAGCTCATCCAACAGTTCAGCTCACCGATAGCTCAGCTCAACCATCAGCTCAGCTCAACCATCAGCTCAGCTCACTTTCAGCTCAGCTCACTTTCACCTCAGCTCACTTTCAGCTCACTTTTAGCTTAGCTCAGCTCACTTTCAGCTCACTTTCAGCTCACTTTTAGATCAGCTCAGCTCACTTTCAGCTCAGCTCACTTTCAGCTGAGCTGTGAGCTGAACTGAAATGTGAGCTTTTTGCAACCCTGGTGTCAAGTCAGCAAGAAAATACTTTGTTGGAGCAGCGTGACCTTTCTAGAAGACAGCATATACTTCGTTTTTCCCTCATTAACCGCTAAACCCATTTTTGCCGCTTCTGTATTCTCACAAAGGCGCCATTGACATCACGCTGTGTTTATCCCATTATATCAATATCATCGGCGTGCTCGAGAAGCTCGACAGATTTTTGAAAGATGGTGCCTCTGATGTTGACGGTGGAGTTTTGCACTATCTTCTCAAGAACTGTTAAAGAAATCGCACGACAGCGCATCGCCTTGTCTGAATCCTTTTTTGACGTCGAAAGATTCCGTAAGAGCAGCGTGAGTTCTCCATCGTCATTTTGCACAAACGAATGAGCTTGGCAGGGATGACAAAACTGGACATGGCATTATACAGTTCTTCTGAATTGATGTTTTAATACGGCACTTGCCGTAATGTGAATATTTGATCGATGGTCTAAGGCCACTGATATGGGCCTATTAGTTTGTTGACAAACGGTTTCAGGCGTTCACATGGCATTGCAGAAAAGGTCTTATAGGCGGTGTTAAGGAGGCCTACATAATTGGTGCAATTTAGAGGGTCTCCTTTCTTCAGAATCAGGGAAACAGTCCTGAAGTTCCATTCATCGGGCATGCTCTCTTCCGACCATATTCTGCAGATAATTTTGTGCATGCTCCTTACGACAAACAAAATTTATACTTTTCAAATCACAACAACAATATATCACACGGACGTTTGAAAATTTCGCAAAATCTTTTTATTTTCATCAAAAAAAAGTCAGATTTTGGTTTTGAGTTATGGCGTGTGAAGCGGGTAGTCGAGTAGCGGGGAAGTGGGTAGCGGGAATGAGTAGCAGGTAGGGTAGTGGGGTGACGGGGAGCGGGAGTATGTAGAGGGTAACGGGTTAGCGGTTAGCGTGTAGGGTAGGGTAGCGAGTAACGGAGTACCGGGGTAGCGGGTAACGGATAGCAGCTTAGGTCTTTTATTTATCGATTCACTTATCTTGTCCCAAAAGTGTGGCGACACTAACTAAAGGCTCCGCCATCTAACGTTTTTTTTTTCAACTAGTACCTCCTTATTTCGTGAACGGTAACCACTTAGCTCATGTCTGATTTTACAGATAATTAGTTTTATCCTTCCGCATTACGTATATGGCTGTATATATGCTTGAACAACGCGTTTTCGCTTCGCTAAGTGGGCCTGCTATCGACTTAGAGAAGATGCCGATTTTGCCAAAAAGCTCATTTTGATCTTGGCGGGTATGTAAACAAGCAAAATTGTCGCATTTGGGGCACAGAAAACCCGCACTCATACATTGAAAAGCCGATACACCCAAAACAAATCACTGTTGGTTGCGGATTTTGGTCCAGAGGCATAATTGGGCCATTTTTCTTTGAAAATGAGCAAGAAGTGGCCGTTACAGTCAATGGCGATCGTTATCGGGGCATGTTGAACGAATTTTTGTTCACAAAAATTGAAGAGGAGGATATTGGCAACATTTGATTTCAACAGGACGGCGCTAAGTGCAACACAGCCAAAGCTACACTCGATGTTTTGCGCCCTGTTTTTGAAGATCGCATTATCACACCGTTGGGCTATTATTTGTGGAGTGCCGTAAAAGATAAGTGTTACGCTGACAAGCCAGAGACAATTGACGCTTTAAAGGACAATATTCGTGAAGCCATTGGTGAAATGCAGCTGCACACAATCGATAATGTGCTTATTGGACCGATCGTGTAGGCTACTGCATGGCCAGCGAAGGCAGCCATTTGAATGAAATTATTTTCCATTATTAACCGGAAGGATTGTACATTCAAATATTCAGTAGTTTTTTTACTATAGCATTTTCAAAACTGCCTTACTTTAACTGCCAGTCCATTTATCTAAACTAACCTAATCCATATAAAGTTACTTTTGTGTTACACCTTTACTTGTGTTACTCCAACGTTAACGTTATCTTCACATTACGTGCTTACCAGGGGAACATAATGTACCTACATATTGTGACGAACAGTTACGTTACAATAAAAATCAAATAGCTCTTTTATCATGTTGATAGAAAACCCTTAGGTATAATGAGCCTTCATTATGTTATGATTATGAGTCAAACATTTAATAATAGAAAAAACAAAACTTGACATTAAAATGCTGATTATCCGTGTACCTATGATCAAGTTAAAAACTCACATCTGACACTTGACATTTCTTTCCAAAATAAATCAAATATCAAATGTCTTTCAATTTGACTAAAGGAAGCTACTCACTCTTTTAATTTAACTAAGGTACACACAATATCCATTTTACATTTGCGTAATTGCCAATACGACACCGACACCCTGTGACAGTTTATTTATGTGATGTTTCGAAAAGAGTTTCCACCTCAAGAACTCATGTTCCTGCCTTCATGTCGCACCTTATTCGAATGTCAAGTCAAACATCATTTTGCAATAAAAGGCATTCGACTATGTCAGCCTTTGATAATGAAAAAAAAAGAAAAAACAAATAATTCTACTTTATCATTTCAACTTGAGTCTTTCATGGTTCCTTGGAAATAAGGAGGCACTCATTCTTTTGGTACAGCAGTATACAGTTTTGGTTTTCTTCTTTTTGAATTTAATTCAATCAACTTCATGCGGATGCTGTGTTTGGCATCTGATGCATAAATTCTTCGATGTTGGTTATGCTATTCCGCTTTTCGTGTTCTATCTGCTATTTTGACGATAAATTTTTAAGAGCCAAGCTTCGGTGGTTTTGTTACTTCGATGTTTTTTTATTTACACATTGGAAAACTAATAACGTAGGAATTCGTAAGACTTTTGCAAACGCAAAATTCTTTTAAAACACATGCGAAATTGTATTTTTAATTCTTCAATCCAATATTTAACAAGAAAATGTTTAAACTGTGGCCATAATAAAATTCTCAAAAACTTCTGCCTTAAGTTATTGTTTTGTCAACCGTTTTTGGGGTAGACAACTGCTAACAGCCAACTTATTTTTTTCTTTTTAGTTTTTTTGACAAAGACGAATTACCACTAATTGCACTTTTAGACGCTGGCGTAAATCGGGTAAGTAACTTTCTTCGTTCATTATAACTTTGAACTCATAAGCCTTACATCGTGATTTCTTTTTATTTCATAGTGCATATGTGAAACAACAAGTGTGCCAATTTGTTGCACGGAACTGAAACAGATTCTCCATTCGATTGTTCGACCGCATAATGTTATGTCCACACAACAGGTACTTGTCAAAATAATTTTAAGCTGACATCAATTTCTTTCATTTTCCTAAGCGGGTTTTTCTCGTATTTTAAAGAAATAGGCACGTCAAGTAGGAAAGTTTAGGACAGGATACAAAGTTCCATGCTGCCACATTCTCACTCTTATTTTCTTACCACACGATACATCACAACAAAAGACTGAATTGATATTGACCAAAGCTCTTCCCTTATTAGTTTCGAAAATTTCGATTCAACCAAAAACATTTGGATAATTTTTTTTAGACAAATCCTTTCACATAACAATACAAATAATTTATATTTTAATTTCCTCCTTCATCCTGATAGAAATGTCTTTTGTTCATTTACTGATTGTTCCATCAAAGACATGTGGCCTACAAAATTATCGTACGCTTCATGAATTCAATTTCTTGTCCCGTTATTGTCTCCTATGTCCTATGAGAACAAAACGCAATTAAGACCAAGTTCTTGTATGAGAATCACGAAAATATACAAAACACGTTTCCGTCTATCCTTGGTTCTCCACAAATACATATATCTACATTTCTGTACGTCTAATGTTAAACCATGGTAACATCCTTTAATGAGTGCAGCAGCAATAGTCAATGTACCTTCATATAAGGATGAACGGCTTGTGGAGGGATATAGGCCAGATCTTGATATTTGAAATCTTTGGCATCTTGTCTAACATTCGTTATAACATGCTTTGTTGTATCCTTTTTCCATTCCACTTGGGAAGTTATCATTATAAAAATAGAAAAAAAAAAACAAACGAGAAAATGAAATGAAATCTAGGTTCTTGTATTTTTTCTGCTTCTTGTTATCCAGGGTAAAGGATACAAAAAAAAATGTTATAAATAGTTGCCTTAATCAGGTTAGTTCTATGCTGGCGCTGCTCACTGGGTGTGATTTTTGCTTTAACAAACGCAGAGTGATTTTTTACTTTTTTTGTGGAGTGGACTTTAGTGATTTCTCTATATGATCTCAGGAGAAACTAGATTTTAAGCGAAAAGGAACAAATTCAAATCTCTTAAGGGTTTTAAAAGCAGAAAAGACTTGGACTCAAGTTATAATTTAGTACTTAAGTAGAAATTTATTTCACTTCACAATTATTTGTTGCAGTGAACGAATATATGAGAAGTGTTTACTGTTACCCAAAAAATGTTTCGAAGTACTTGATTATTATTTTTTTCTCTGTTCACCAAGTACTTACAAAATTTGACCAGTTACTTCAAGTATGTATATCTCAAGTTCTTACAAGCAAGTTCTCCTGAGCAAATGTTTTGTTAGTAAAAGTAGTATTAGCAGAAGTACTTTTTTATGAGTACTTCAAAGTACCTACCGTCCCTTGCAAGTCATTGCAAATAATTGAGTAGTTCTGAAGTATTTCCCTTTATTGACTAATGTTTTCAACTACTTAAGTATTTTTCAAGTACTTCAAGTTAAAAAGAACTGCCTACATAATTTTTGTTTTTTAAGTACAAATAAGAACTATAAGTTTCAAGTATTAAAGTTCCCTTAACAAGTAAATAGTTTATTTATTGAGTATTTTAGGCGTACGTTCCTAAATTCGACTTACCAGTTCCTACGAGTATTTTACTGTTTCTTTCAAATCCTCAGGCATTTTTAAATTTAGGTAAAGAGTATTTGAAGTACCTTAAAATGAAAATAGATTCCACAAAAAAATACTGAAGAAGCTTAGAAATATGTTCAAGAATTTCAAAATTACAAATACTTCAAGTATTTCAAAAGGACTTAATAAAATTAGTTATAGTACTTTCTAGTTTTTAATTATCGTCAAAGATCTTATAAGTATGAAGGACTCAAAAACACATCTTAAGTGATTCAAGTAGGTACAGATCAAGGTGTACTTAAAGTACTTAAAAGTTTTTGATTCAGAAAATACTTCAAAAGTATGTTCAAGTATTTCAAAAAGACTTAATAAAATTAGTTTGTACATTCAAGGACATTACTAGTATTTAAGTATTTTCGAAGAACTTATAAGTATGAAGGACTTAAAAACACCTCTTTATGATTCAAGGAGGTACTGATCAAAGTGTACTTAAAGTACTTAAAAGTTTTTGACTCAAAGAATACTTGAGAGGTACATGTAGAAGTAAGTAGTACGTTTACTACATAGCTATGTATTTTATTCAAAAATTTCGAAAGTGCTTAGACTAAAACCAGATCAGCATCCCGAGTAAGTGACTTATCAGTGAAACAAAGTTTCAAGAACATATATGGACATTTAGGTACTCCTCGTTGCTTTTTTAATCACTTGAAGTGGTAGTTTAATACTAAAATAGTCTATTTCTAAAAGGTAAAAAACCGTAGTAGAGTTTGAGAAACACATTGTTAAGCAAAATTTTCAAAAATCTCTCTTTTCGACGAACAAAATCTGAAAGAATATAAAAACGTTAAAATCTGTCAGTTGGTATTAAGGCATGATGTTTTTTTTATTTGTCTAATTCTATTACTAGCGTTTGAGAGTGATTTTGTTTTGTTAAACTAAAATTCTAAACGTATGGTACATATCCCACCTGCAGGCATTGTACACCGCTTTGCATCGCCTCAAGGAAGTTCTCATAATCACAGACGATGTTCTCAGAATACAATATGCTAACAAGTCAGCTGAACGATTGCTCAACATGCGTTTGGTAAGCATCTAATCAATAATCGACTATGGAGTTTTATTCCTTCCTATTTGTGTTTACTACGTTTACTAACTTAAAAAGGATGTGTTTTGCAAACTTTGTTATAACCGAAGGACGAAATCATAAGTAAACCGCTGGCGGATATTTTTGTTTCGGATGTTTCATCAATTAGCACACAAGGCAAGAACATCAAAGAGTTTGATGGTATCCTTACGGTGAAGAGAAAAGGACACGATGGCATACCTATGCATGTGAGGGTTGTGCCAGTTGCATGCATTGGCAGGTGAGTTTCAAAAAAACAAAAACAAATTTTTTGCTTTTCGTTTGGTTTTCTTTTTCTTAATAATTTAATAATACAATTTTTTTGATGAGCCTTGCTTTACTGATAGTAGCTGTTGTTGTGTTGAACTATTATAATTATTTAGGCAACCAACACATTATGTTTTTAATTTTGATGTACCCGGAGGACAGACAGATTTTATTGCGTCATTGCCACAGCCCAAGGAGGCACCAAGGGGATCGCTTCATTCGATTCGCAGGGGCAGTTTTGATGTGCGTTCGGTTGCCTCAGATGGCTTACGCCGGACTAGTTTGGCCAAGTTAACTTCTTTGCCATTAGAGGCACCAATTACAAAAGTAGGGTTACACATTTATTTGAGATAAATGCCACTCCGCCCGCTAGGGTCACATATCTAATCACACAAAACTTCTTTTATATTCCCACTGATAACACTTTAGATTATTAATCTACTCTCCCAAGTACAGGAGAATTGTTCGGCAGATGAGGCAAAGCTCATTGATAAAGTGATGGAATTCCTTAAGCGTGAAGGATTGTATAGTCCTCAAATGAAGGAAATTCGCACCGAGGATCCCATTGCAACCGATTTGATTGGTGCTTTGTTAACAGTAAGCGTAAGATACAAATATCGTAGAGGAGTTAATCGATTTCATGGTGTCCATGGTTTTTTTATGTAGGGTCCAAACTTATACTCGTCAAGAAGAAGCTCAAATGATTCTATAATCAGGACATCAACCAGTCGGCCATCAGGCATCTTACCAGCCAAGATGAAGGTATTTTGTCGACTCATGAATTTTTCACTGGTTTTTTCATGCTTTTGACTTTATGAACAGGCTACACCCCTAATTATGGAACTTCTCGAAGAATCTCTCTCATGGGAATTTGATATTTTCAAATTGGAAGAAATCACAGAACATCGGCCGCTACTTTATTTGGGCATGGAAATGTTCCGGCGATTCGATGTCTTTGCCACGTTTAATGTCGAAGAGAATGTGTTCAAAACATGGCTGGCGGTTATTGAG
Organism: Sphaerophoria taeniata; assembly: GCA_943590905.1. Taxonomy (NCBI): domain Eukaryota; kingdom Metazoa; phylum Arthropoda; class Insecta; order Diptera; family Syrphidae; genus Sphaerophoria; species Sphaerophoria taeniata. The sequence continues at coordinate 50,844,001 of OX016540.1, forward strand.
GCTCATTATCATTCGCAAAACACATATCACAATAGTACACATGCAGCTGATGTCATGCAAGTAAGATCAAAACTGACTATGATTTGCTTATACCTAAACTGTTAATGATTTGGAATTTTTGAAGGCAACAGGAGCATTTATGACGCAATTAGCAGCTAAAGAAATGGTAATGGATCGAATGGATGAAGCAACAGCATTAATTGCATCCGCAGCCCATGACATTGATCATCCAGGACGATCCTCAGCTTTCTTGTGCAACTCAAATAGTCCTTTGGCCATAATGTATAATGATTTAACCGTACTGGAATCGCATCATGCGGCAACTACTTTTAAATTAACTTTAGGTTTGTTTTTGTTTTTCTTTAAAAAAAAAAAAACACTTTTCTATTAAAATAATATTTTTTCTTCCAGGGGATGATAAGATAAATATTTTTAAGAATTTAGACAAGGATACTTATAAATCTGTGAGAAGCGTTATCATCGATATGATTTTAGCCACTGAAATGACGCGGCATTTTGAAAATTTAGCAAAGTTTGTTAGTGTTTTTGGAGCTGATGTGGAACCAAAAGATGTAAGTTAGCATTTATTTTTGATCTTTTGAAATTATGTTGATGACTAATATTACTTACTTATGGTGGCGCTATAGTCCAGGTCGGACCAGGGCCTCATCCAACAAACGTCTCCAGCCAGCTCGGTCCTTAGCTAGCTGTCTCCAGTTTCGCACGCCAAGTTGGTTCAGGTCCTCTACCACCTGTGTGCTCCACCTGAGTCGCGGTCTTTCTATTCTGCGACGTCCTTCCGGGTTGGATTCGAAGACTCTACGAGCCGGAGCCGTTGGACCTTAACTTTTCTGGCTCCGTCAATGTCGCTGAATAGCTCGTACAGTTCTTGATTGAATCTTCGTCTCCATTCTCAATTTATGCAGTCAGGACCAAAAATCACTCGAAGAATTTTTCTCTCGAAGCAGCCGAAAGCGTTTTCATCGGATGTTGTCATGGTCCATGTCTCTGCACCATACATTAGGACCGGGTTGATGAGAGTTTTGTAGAGAGGCACTTTAGTTGTTCGGGAGAGGACTTTACTACTCAATTGCCTTCTAAGTCCAAAGAAGCAGCGATTGGCAAGAGTGATTCTTCGTTTGATTTCAGCGCTGGTGTTGTTGTCTGAGTTTATAGCGGATCCTATGTTTGCTTCAAGACGATGTTGGTTGTCCTTTCTTGTTGACAGCATTAACTTGGTGTTGCCCTCGTTAACCGCTAGACCCATCTTGCCTCCGTCTCAAGACTCACGAACGCTCTCCTGACATCACGCTGTGTTCTTCCAACTATGCCAATGTCGTCTGCGTATCCTAGTAGCTTGACGGAGTTTTGAAAGATTGTGCCTCTGGTGTTGACGTTGGAATTTTGCACAATCTTTTCAAGAATGAAAGTACATCGTCTAAAATCTTTTTGACATCAAATGCGTCCGTTAGGTTTTTTTCCCATCATGATGGAACAGCGTGAGTTTTCCATTGTCATCTTACACGACGGACGAGTTTTTCTGGGACGCAAAAACTAGACATTGCTCTATAATAATTGGTCTCTATAGACTCCGTCATACGCGGCCTTGAAATCGATGAAGAGGTGGTATAGGTATCGATTTAAAGTTCTTGGGTCTTTTCCAAGATCTGCCGTAGAGTGAATATTTGATCGATGGTGGACTTTCCGGGTCTTAAGCAGCACTGATAAGGACCTATCAGGTTGTTAACGAAAGGCTTCGAAAGTTCACACAGCACGACAGACAAGATCTTGTAGGCGATGTTAAGGAGATTTCAGTGCATGGGATCTTCTTCGTGAGGATCGACCATGCGATGCTGATCCATTCGTCGAGCATGCTCTCCTCCGACCAAATTTTTCAGATGAACTGGTGCATGCTCCTAACCAAATCATCTCCAGCTGCTTTGTACAGTTTGGCGGCTAGGCCGTCTGCTCCAGCGGCTTTGTTCGACTTAAGTTTAGAAACCGCTATCTTCACTTCGTCAATGTCGGGTAGGTGGAATTGTTGGCCTTCTTCATCCAAATTGAATGGTTCTGTATTTGCTCGTCATCGCCATTATACAGCTTGGAAAAGTGGTCTTTCCATATCCTCAGCTCTGACTGTGGTTACGCTTCGATGTTTCCATGATGGTCTCTACTCTACAGGCTTCGGTTCGGGGTGTATAGGCCCTGGAGGTTTGTTTTATCTTTTTGTAAAGCTTTTGAACCTCGTTCTTGTTGTGACATCCCTCTATCTCCTCGATCACGCACTTCTCATGCTACCTTTTTTTCTTTCTAAGAAGTTTGTGCTCCTCTCTCCTTTTCTGCTCATAGAGACGTAGAACTCACGAGCTTCTCGTATCCTTCTTTGCAGCGCCGCTTTGTATGCATCTCTGATGGCTGCTTGGCAGTGATGGTTCTGGTTCTCTATATTTTGTGCTGGCAGCAAAGGACTTCTGAGGAGATTTTCGGAGACACGATCGGAAAAGGATCTAGCAATCTCTTGCGATTGTAGCCGTTTGACGTCTACTAGCATTTTCGTGTTGGCCTTGATCGGGATATCCGCATTCGTACCTTGTCTACAACAAGGTAGTGGTCCGAGTCGATGTTGGCACCTCGGAATGTGCGGACATCTTGCATGTTAGAGAAGTGTCGTGCGTCGATCGCACTGTTATCAATTTGGTAGGCGGTTGATTGATCAGGAGATTTCCATGTCCCCTAGTGTATATCGAGATGTGGGAATCGCGCACTTTCTACCATTACGTCGCGCCCTGCAGCGAAGTCGATTAGCCTTAGTTCGTTATTGGAGGTGGTGTCATGTAGGCTATGTCGTCCGATTATTCCACCAAAGATTTCTCCTCTACCCAGCTTAGCATTAAAATCTCCAAGGACAATTTAGAGATGGTTCATTGCTCATAGGTCTTGTCGAGGAGCTCGTAGAACCTGTTTTTGGTGTCTCAATCTTTTTCCTCAGTGAGCGCAGATGAGGCTTATGTTTGTGAATTAAGCCTTGATGCGAATTGTCATGATGCGCTCATTCACTGAAACTGAAGACCTTCCTCCTGAATCGAGTACCAATTATAAATCCACATCCAAATAGACGCTGATTTTGTTCCCGGTAGCAGTTGCGAATACATTGCATTTAAACTATAATTTGTTTTTATTTAAACTTAAAACAAAACAATTTCTATTACAGATAGTACAATCGGAAGACGATAGCCAGCTTCTCATACGACGCATGCTCATCAAAGTAGCTGATGTAAGCAATCCAGCAAGGCCGCTCAATTATTGCATAGAATGGGCTCGACGAATAGCCGAAGAATATTTCACACAAACCGACGAGGAGAAAGCCAATTCACTGCCAATTGTCATGCCAATGTTCGATCGTGCCACTTGCAGTATACCAAAAAGTCAAATTGGATTTATTGAATATATTATTCAGGATATGATTCATGCATGGGATAGTAAGTTCTGCTTTCAAAACTGTTTTTAGGTGTTACTTAAATCAATTTTTTTATTCGTCAAGGTTTTATTGACATGCCACATCTCATCACTCACATGCAACTGAACCATGCTCAATGGAAAAAGTTCGAAGAACAAGGTGTCCACACATTGGCCGATATAAAAAACAAACAAGTGACGTTGGGCTCAAAACCGGGAGCTTTCAAATAACATAAGGCAATTCGAAGGCTGTTCGAGGGGTTTTTGTCCCCCCAACAAGTCCAGCCTCATTGTTCATTGTCTTCATATGGGGATAGAAATTAGATTAAAAAAAAAACAACAACATTTTGGTGTGTTTTGAGTGCTTGATGCATTTTCAAAAAAAAAAACACGCTTTTCATTTTAAGAACAAATATTTTATTTTTTAAGTTTTCATTCGTTTGTCATGAAAAAATTGCCTCTCAAAAAAAAAAAAACAAGAAACAAACAGATTTTTTCTCCCAAACATTAACATAAATGAAAATATTTAATTTTTAGTTAGACAAAAAATAAAGTTTTAATTGCATGATTAATAATAAATTTACAAAAGAATTTCACAAACCTATTTTCTATCTGTTGGATAAATGTTGGATGTGAATATTTAGATTAATCCTCTACACACTAACTCATCATCTGTACTTAGTCGATGCATTATATCTGAGGTTTCAAATGTATTTACTATTCGCGCATGCATTTTGCAGGTTATGTTGAACCAGATTGAACAAAAAAATAAATAAGCAAAATAATAATTCTTCCAGGAGTTGAGTGATTGGAAAACAGAAAGAACGTAATTTTCTATTTCTCATTAACAAAATAACAAAACTAAAAAAAAAAGAACGTTGATCACCTTCTTATAACTTCTAATCTTAGTTAAATTTCTACGAAAAAATAAATAAATAAATCGATTGTAAATTTTTTACTTTATGAAAAAAAAGAAACAAATATTTAAAATATACATAGACTTCAACGTATTCTAAGTGTGGCTATGCTGGTCATGGCGTCTTCTTAATCTATTTAAACGAAAAGAATATAACTATAAAATTTTAATGAATATGACTTTATATTAATTATAGAATATTTTATTGTAATCAAATGGAACACAGAAATAAATTACAACAAATGTACCTATTTTAGAAAAATGTAACTTTTAAAACAAAACAACAGAAAAAATATACTTATATATATTTCAATAAAAACAACATACACACATACATAAATATATACTTCTGTAATAATTTATAACATATCATTATTTAGAAATACATACATATATTTGTGAGGAAAATGAGATCTTTTAAGTGTTGACAATAAGCCGTCTTTTATTTTCTCAGAGAAATCGATTTTGCTATAGGTAACTTCAATTTGAAATTACACGAAAATGTTTGCGAATAATTTTGCAATCAAAAAACTTGTAACCGATTTTGATGAAAAGAGTTCGAGCTGACCTTTGTTTTGATGCATCACTCGATGGGTTTTGGTAGAATTTGTATTCGTTTCCAAAATTTTGGCAGGGGTTAAGTCCATGATATTTTCGAAAATCATAAAGAAATCGATTTCCTTAAATTTGGTGAAAGTTGAGATTTGATACTTTGTTTTTAAATACTTCGTTTATTTATCGTTATCAAATTATACTTATGTTTGATTTATTGATAACTAGCCGACCCGCGGGATGTTGTATACGCTGCTGTAAAGAAATTATACCTAGATGGTAACTTAAAGGTTGGGTGTGCAGTTTTCTCGTCTCTTAACAAAGTTGCCAAAGAATTATCTTGCTTTTTTCCTATATTAAATTTGCGAGGAATGTTTTCCCAGGTGAACGAAAATTAGCTAAACTTTTGTCGTTCAGTTCTAAAGGGTCCGCCATCTAAGGTTTTTTTTTCAACTAGTGCTTATTTCGTGAATGGTAACACTTAGCTCATGTCTGATTTGACAGATAATTAGTTTTATCCTTCTGCTGAACGAATATGGTTGTGTGTACGCTTGAAGAACGCTGCGAAATATTGCGACCACGGTTGCCAGTTTGGTCATTTATGACCAAATCTGGTCTTCTTTTTTTTCCTCTTGGTCCTGTGGTCATTTTTGTTTCCATTTGGTCATTTTTTTTCTAGAAGAAAAGACCATTTAATTTTGTATGTTCTAAGAAAAAATTGAATTAAAAAAATATTTCGCGTAATGTAAACAGATCATTAGTGTCAGCATAAAATGTGTGATTGTAACAAATAAAGTTTATGAACGACATTGTTAAAACGAGAAAAAAATATACCATCTAACCTTGTGGATTCAGTCGTGTAAATCAGTAAGGTTTTGTTCGAAATGTATCTACATACAAACTGCAATATCTAAACATCAACTGTTAAAAGACCATAAGCATAATGCGTTGTTGGTTTACACCGCATTACCAGCAGACTACCACCTGATAGTAGATGTTTTAGCTTAGTTTTGTATTTTATATCTGCAGAAAACTAAGAGAGCTCAGCTTTATACTAAACATAAAAGAATAGCCAGAATGCAGTAACGTAGTGCCTTTTAAATCATAGGTTTTTTTTCACTGACAGCTGTCTCCCTCTCGAAATCTTGATAGAAAAACAGTATCATATCATCCAACTTCTTTTATACTGAAATTGAAGGCAAAGATTTCGACGACCCCTGGGGCATGCAATATGGTTAACCATGCCACACAGCCAGTGCCACAATCGATTTTTTACAAACCAGATTCCCAAATCTTGTTTTGGTTATGTCGATTGGCCACTCAGAGCTGCGATTTCACGCCTTTGGACTTTTTTTTTGTGGGGAACCGTAAAGGACCGATGTTTTGCTAACAATTCAGAATCGATTTATGCTCTTGTGGCCAATATCAACCAAGAAATTCGTGAGCTACAGCTCAAAATCATCAACAAGGTCTTGGAAAATTGGAGTGACAGAATGCGCTACTGCTACTGCAAAACCAGTCGGGGCGGCCACTTGACCGAAGTTCTGTTCCATAGTTAATGAGAATGTTGGCTCTTAATGATAAAGCCATAATACATGGACAAAAATTTAATTTTGTTCGTTTTATTACATTTTGTAAAGAAACCACCCTGTATACCTACGTGATTTTCTCTTGCTATCATAAGTAATTTGTATCCATGTGAATTTTCATTAGTGTCCATCGAGCGTATTGGTTTGAGAAATCGTTTAAAAAAAAAATGTATTAAAATGATACAGTTCATTACTTTTTACTAAGTTTTCAATATTTTATAATATGATGGTCTTTTTTTGCTGCATTTGGTCATTTTTCTTTCTAATTTTGGTCATATTTTAAATTTCCAAGTGGCAACCGTGATTGCGACATTACCTTGAAAATCATGGTAATGTTGCAGAATGTGTGCGAAAATTGCGTACGGATTTCCGAAGAAGAGAAGCACCGTCAGCTCTGTATGTTCGTTTTCTTGTAAAAAAGTTCAACCGTCGTCGTTCTCAACAATTGAACATTTCGGAGACATCATAAAGACTTTGGTATGACGCCATACAAAGTCCAATTGGTTCAGGAGTTGAAGCCAACTGACCATCCAATGCGTTTTCGCTTCGCTAAGTGCGCCTGCGATCGATTTAGAGAAGATGCCGATTTTGGCAAAAAAAAATCATCTTTTCAGATGAAGCTCATTTTGATCTTGTCGAGTATGTAAACAAGCAAAATTGTCGCATTTGGGGCACAGAAAACCCGCACGCATACATTGAAAAGCCGATACACCCAAAACGAATCACTGTTTGTTGCGGATTTTGGTCCAGAGGCATAGTTGGGCCATTTTTCTTTGAAAATGAGCAAGAAGTGGCCGTTACAGTCAATGGCGATCGTTATCGGACCATTATGAACGAAGAGGAGGATATTGGCAACATTTGGTTTCAACAGGACGGCTCTACGTGCCACAAAGCCAAAGCTACACTCGATATTTCGCGCCCCCTGTTTTTTAAGATCACATTATCAGCCGCTGAGCTGATGTCGTTTGGCCACCTTGGAGCTGCGATTTGACACCGTTGGACTATTATATCTGAGGTGCCGTAAAAGATAAATGTTACGCCGACAAGCCAGAGACAATTGACGCTTTAAAGGACAATATTCGTGAAGCCATTGGTGAAATACAGCTGCACACATTCGATAATGTGCTTAAAAAATGGACCAATCGTGTAGGCTAGGTACTACATGCCAACCGTGGCAGCCATTTGAATGAAATTATTTTCCATTATTAACTTTCAAATAAAAAAATAAATTTGCAAAAATATTTAGTAGTTTATTTTTTAAGCATTTTCAGAAACAAAAAAGTTATTTGGCGGACTCTTTATTATACTATACAGTATACATCCTTCATTCGTATATTTGCCAAGAGCATTATTAGTAATAGTATTAGAATCTTGGTAAATGTACGTATGGGAGGTAAACAGAGCGAAGTATTAGTAGATGATGATGGGGTACTGTGGTATACATGTTTGTATTATTGCCATACCAAAAAAAAGGAATAAACCGAATGCTCCCAAAATAGGTACTATGTCAACTGTTTTTGTCTAGCTCAAAACACAACTAAAAAAGTTCGTAACATAGGTACTGATGCAGAACTTGCATCGTCTAATAATAAGTAAATCCAAAGAATAATTCGTAAGGTCAATTTCCGACCGTAAAATGTTTACAAATATTTGTTTTGCAATGTAAGAATTGAACAAATGCATCAATAAATCCTACGAATGAATTTAGAAAAATAACGAAACCATTCGTAAACGTTGTTTTATGAATATTGTACGACGAATACATTCGCGAATAATACTAATAAAATAATCAAAATTTACAAACAAGCTATTCGTAGTTATCTCATGACAGAAAAACTTCGTATCAAAAACAAAAAATTTATTATGGAGCATAATTTTTTTTTAAACACATTTGCGAATTTGGGAGAGTGATTTTGGGAATTATTAAGAGTAAAAAAAAAAAAAACTTATGATAGAACATCAACTGGCCCACCCTAGACAAAATCTCAAGCTACGCCAATGACCGGAAATACTTTGGCTTTATATCTTTCAACGATCGGATCGGGGTGGCGGTTATAGTCTTCGCAGGATGGACATGGTACAAGAACCTTAACATCGTACCAACTATGGATTTTATGAGCCCTTGACACGTATGAGTAGGCTTTTAAACTGCAAATCAGACTTATTCGATTTAGATCTAAGCAAGAATAAATCAAAAACTTTGTTCAAGACCAGTGTTCTTCATTTTAAAATGTGTTTTAGTTTAATTATTATGTTTGTAAATATTATATTAGTTATGTATTTATCTTGTTTTGTTAACTTTCTTGTTTGCTTACTAACAACCCACACTGCACTTAGTGATGAGCCGGTCTCGGTGGTATTTGGTATACGTTGTCTACTATGTTGGCAAAAACCATTGGATTATGCTTGCTATAAGCTCTCTTCGACCAATTCTGATGGTGTGAAAAAAACCGAGTGCTGAAAAAAGGAGGGGCTTTCTCTTTCAATGACTTATAGAATAGGTACTTGTAAATCCTTATTTTGATGTACCTACAATATTATATAAATGTTTCCAGGAAAATTGTGAGTAATATCGATTTGAAATTGCCCGGAAATGTTTGCGAATGATTTTCATGTTTGTTTGTGTCCAAAATTTTGGCAAGGGGTTTTTCCAATGATATTTTTCGACATCGGACAAACAGACTTTTGTTTTCGTGCATATAAGCTTGCTTGGAAAATTCCAGATATCTGCCGATATAAAATCGCGGGTAATTTTCTGAAGGCAGAAATCGAAAGAAATCATTTTATGGTTACATATAGCTTTATAACACCTAACATTTAAGCTAAAAGCCTATATGATTTGCACACAAATCAAATAAACTGCAGTTTGGAATTTTTCCTTTGCTATGTTAACGCATTTACTGTTATAGAATTACTATCTAGGCTTGCGTGCAATCACACTTCTTGTTTACTGATAAAGTGTTTTCAATGCAGACAGTTTCTTGTAAACAAAATAGATTAACGAAGATGAAACATTCAAGTAGTGCGAAATTAAGATTGTTATGGATAAGGAGCAGGTATGGGATACATGAACTGAGCATGAACATGTCATTTTTTAACGAAACTATGACTAATTTTGTATTTATAAAAACAATATGTGCCTGCTGTTCCCCAGTGCGTACATTTAACTAGGCAAATGTTAATATTGATGTACATAATATTTTCTTTCCAATAAGTTACCCTTAACATTCGTTAAATATAAAAATAAAAACCACAATCTACGTATACTTCAACCAGAATATAAGGTATGAACGCATTGAATCTCATGCGTTCTCATCAGTTTGTGAACTGCACTGTCAGTTACAATTTACAAAAAGCCAACACTTTCTCTCTTTAAATTGGAATTCCTTCCAAAGTTCTACTCGTCTCCAAAACAGAACTGACCCACATCACTTTATCCAATAATAATGAGTTATGTAAGAACCACAATCTTTTAAATATTCGTACTCTCATTTTCGTATAAAAGTCTGGCCATTGATGTCATCCAATAAAATGTTGTAATATCTAAGACCTACCTCATTTTTATGTTGTGATCGTCTTAAAGCCAAGCCAAAGTGTGTTGCTCAATGTTTGTTTATATAATTTAAATTGTATTCAAGCTTCAAAAGAAAGTCGTCTGTTGGGTTTTGGTCACCTGCGGCTCATAAGAGATAAAAACCTTGACACAATGACACACACCTTGTTTATGCAAAACTTTCTTTTATGGCGTTGTTAAAGCGATATATTTCTTATATTGATTGATTGGTGTTCATGTGTCGTGAATATACATAATTTGTATTCCATTTTTGATTAACGCAACAGGGTTCAACAGCTAAACGCATTGAGTGACTGGAGAGGTTATCTGCATTTTTCATAGTTTGTTCGCCGTTGCTTGTTTAATTATAAACAAATATAGGCTGCACTCTGAAGTGAACATCATGTGCATTCTTGGTTTTTTTGTAGTTTTGGAACCCAAGCAACATTTAAGCTTTTTGGTAACTTACAAATTCGTTGGGTAAGTTGAGTAGGCAGTCGGTTGTTATCCATCGCATGGTCAAGTTCGTTTTATTTGTGCTCTTAGACTGAATATAAATATAACTTCAACTGTAAGCTATTTAAAAAGTAAGTGAGGTTTGGTGTAGTTTTGTATTGGATAACCCTTATGAAACAGTGAAAGTTAAGTTAGTGCGGTCTTTAAGTTGTTTTTTTTTTTTTTATTCCTATCCATTACGTTTACCTACATATAATTCAATTATTATGTTTAAGAATTATCTGTATGCAAAATTAGTGCTATTAGAATTTAAAAAAAAATAAAAAAAAATAGACGTGTAAAATGCAAAGATCCTAAAACAAATGAACACGATTACAATTAATCAAAAAATTTAACAAAATTTTTTTTGGCTTAAAAAACGTTTTTGCCTTAATTTGTTTTTTAAATCATGAACAAGTGAAACGAAAAACAGGTTTAAAATATTTTTATTATCGTTAAAAAGAAAATAGGAAAAATTTTAAAAAAACTGTTGGCTTATTTTTGAGAATGTGAGTTCAAAGTAGTAGTGCCCGTGGCTCAGTGGTTAAGTGCGTTGGCTATTATGCAGATCATTGTGGGTTCGAATCCGACTCGTGCCCATAAAGTTTTTATTTCATCTTTCACAGGTACTTCCTCTTGCGAGGAGCTGACAAAACTTCCCAAAGTATCCATCTGTCATGAAAAAAGTGCTTCTCAACTTTGCCGTTCGGATTCGGCGCTAAATTGTTGGTCCCATCAATTCATCACATGCACTTAGAGTTTCGTTGATGAGTGTAAGCCACTTAGGCCTTGGCTCTTATGAGCTGTCGGAAAGGCTATTATTCTCATGATGACTCAAGTAAATAATGTGGTATCTTTGTAAGGTTATCACCTGAATTGATGGTAATTGATCAATTTTGTTTTCTAAAAAATAATTTCAAATTATATATAGTTTTACTACTTTTTGAATAAACTTTAAAGAATAGTAGATATTTTATGCATTTTATGTGTTCAAGTCAGTTTCCAATAAAGCTATCTGTATCTAATCTGGATGGTTGGACACCCTTTAATCCACAACTTTCTTTTTATTCAATTTTAATGTTTCACTTTTCACGAATTTAGTAACATTATACATTTTGTGCCATAAAGTTTGAGAGAAATGAGTTGCAACAACAATTTTCAAGTTTGCTACCCATAACATAGAAGTCGCAATAGCGCAGTGGATGAATGGTCGACTGATAAGGGGAGGGTCTCGAGTTCAAATCCCATAGGTAAACTCTAATATTTATTCTCAGTGTACAAACAAATATAATTAATGATAAAAATAACCGAATGTCCATGTCACACCAGAAATAAAAGCAGCAAACAACAGAGGATCGCAAAAGAAAAACAATTTCATGTTGAAAATAAATTTTTCTCTACTTTTGCATTAACTTGCATAAGGGCTTATCTTTACCGTTTCAAAGAAACTATTGCTTTCTGTATCAAGCTGTTGTAAGGCCTTATTCGCTATTCTTGAAAGGAGCTATTGCTTCTTCAAATTAACTGTTATAAGGCCTTGTAGAGATTTCTTCCGAGAAGCTATTACTTCTTTAAATCAATTGATATAAGGCCTTGTCATAGCTGATTTAAAAAATTTAAAGATAGCTAGATGCATAACTTGCGCCAAACGTATTTGTATAAGGTTTCATACAAGCAAGATACAAATCAAGAAATAGCTTCGCTTAAGCCTTATAGAAGTTAAATTGTTACTTGGGTCATGAGCTGTTGGTCGTGCCATTCTATTTATTTGTTGTTTTTTTTTTTTTTTGTTAGGGTTCGGAAAAAAGAAAAAAATTACTATATTTTATTTTATATATTTTAAATATGATCATTATATTAAACTAGCACACCCCGCGAACCTCGTCTCGACTAAATTTACGCCAAGAATTTTCACACGAAATTCCGCAAACAATTTTCGAGTTTTCTTTCCAGAACTTTCAATTAATTCATTCGGAAGGCCATTTTAAAACTTACTTACTTACTTAAGGTGGCACTACAGTCCGTTGTGGACATGGGCCTCAATCAACAGTCACAACCAGCCAGCTCGGTCAAACTAGGCCTAGCTAGCTGTCTCCAGTTTTGCACTCCAAGTTGATTGAGGTCCTCTTCCACTTGTGTGCGCCACCTGACTCGCGGCCTTCCTCTCCTTCTACGTCCCTCGGGAATAGTTTCGAAGGCTTTTCGGGCCGGAGCATTGGTGTCCATCCGCTCCAAATGACTGAGCCATCTGAGTTGTATCTTTTTCTGCATTCCCCATCAATGCACACGTGGCCAAAGATGACCCGAAGAACATTCCTTCCGAAACAGCCTAAGGCACATTCATCCGATTTTGTCAAGGTCCATGCTTCTACAGCATAAAGTAGGACTGGGATGATGAGGGTGTTATAAAGTTTTACCTTAGTTGCTCGAGAGAAGGCTTTGGCTTTGGAAGGCGCTGGTGTAATTGCCCGTATTAATAGTGGAGCCTAGGTAGACAAACTCCTCTATTATCTTGAAGTGACGTTCTGTCCGAGCCGTCGATGTTGGGTGTCCTTCCTCGAAAACAGCATATATATTTACTTAAATTTTCCTCATTTACCGCTAAACCCATTTTTGCTGCTGAGATGTTGAGCAGACTTTTGGAAGATAGTGCCTCTAGTGTTGACGGTGGAGTTTTGCACAATCTTCTCAAGAACGATGTTAAAGAAATCGCATGACAATGAATTGCCTTCTCTGAATCCTTTATTGACATCGAAGGGCTCCGTAAGTTCGTTGCCAACCTTGATGGCGCAGCGTGAGTTCTCCATCGTCATTTTGCACAAGCGAACGAGCTTGGCAGGGATGCCAAAACAAGACATAGCTTTATACAGCTCTTATCAGTAGATGCTATCATACGCGGCCTTAAAATCGAAGAAAAGGTGGTGACTATCGATTTGGAGTTCATAGGTTTTTTCCAGAATCTGCCGCAAAGTGAAAATTTGGTCGAGAGCTTAGGTACCTGACACTCGATCAGAGAAGGATCTGGCGATCTCTTGCGATTGTAGCCGTCCGACGTCGATTTTTCTCGCAGCATTTCCTTGTTTTGGCCGTTGTCGGGATATTCGTAGCACTACCTTGGCTACGACGATGTATTTTCCGACTGTTTTACCAAAGATGTTCTCTTTACCCAGCTTTGCGTTAAAATTGCCGAGGAAAATTTTAATGTCATAGCTAGGGCATTACTCATATGCTTTGTCGAGGAACTCGTAGAACCTGTTGTTGCTTCGTAACTAAATGTTTTTCTTCGTAGTCGGGACTCGGGAAGTCACCCCGACGTACAACCCCCAACCTGGAATACCAGGCACTTGATGTGAAAGTGCAAGAGTCGGAAAAACAGCTTCTTTTACGGCCGGTCGAAGTAGCCCGGTAAAGGTGTTCACCAAGTAGTCCGGCCTTACTGGAACTGAAGACGCCACCGTTGATTCCAAAAAATGAAATTCATTCACTGCCGTCGCTCGTTGGGAGTGCCTTGGTGGGAACACTCCTTCGTTGGGGGGGTAATTAATAGCAAAAAAATACTCCGCTTCGACCTGTCGACCATGGGAGGCCCTTCTGCGAAAATAAGTTTCACGATGGCATAGCTCTTCATAGTAGTAGTCACCGTAAGCCGATCCGATCCGATTGATTGGACCCAATTTTCGATGACTCGGCCTCGGCCACACATTTTGGCCGAAACGGCATTATTTCGCATTTAATGTTGGCTCTGGGCTCTTCTAACGTTACGTGCGTAGTCGGCTTGTTGACATAAACCAATGACTTAAGAAAATATATACAAATGGTCCATCGGCTTCAATTCTTGAGTCAGCTTGATTTTATATGGGTGTAAACCAAGAACCTACCAACTCTTGCCAACGCCGTATATGTACCTAATTGACTGATTTAGTGATTTGGATCGACCTGAGCGGCAGCAATATTTTTGACAATTCGACCAATCCGTTATCTCACTGACACGACAACACAACAAATATGTGTGTCTGTCTACTAGGGCGAGAATAACGACCGAAAATTTGAGTTAAAGCTCTTCAAATTGCGGTCACCGACTTTGAATTTGATCTTTTTTTATTTGGAGAATTTGCTAGTTCGTGTCCTTGACACATGTTGAGTTTAATAAATAAATTGACATTGACAGTTCGATGATGAGTAAAAGGGTGCGTTCACAAATTAAATTCAAAGTTGTGAACTCCCTATTGGAAAACCCAATACTTTTGATGTAATCAAAGGCTCGGAATCAAGGCTCGGATTCCCGTATCATTCAGACATTTCGTCTGAATCCCGAAATAAAGGTATACACGCACCCTATTCATTAATACGGGGCAGAATCTTTTTGAAGATCTGGTAGCCAAAATAAAATACTAACTTATCCGGCTCACAATCCATGAAGGATCTCAAGCCTGAGATAGAGATACTGCAGCCTTCCATCGTGAACGGTCCCTCGCATACACTCTCCAGTCGCCGAAACCAAGCACTCTGGCATCCGCAGTCACTTGGTCCTTGTACCTTAGGTTCGGTCTTCCTTGTCGTCTCGAACCTGGGGGCTGCGATGAGAAAACTTTCTTGGCTGGAGCGTTGTCATCCATTCGCTCGATGTGGCCGAGCCAATGTAGTCGTCTTTTCTTGGCTCTCTCTCTCTGGACTACATCCAGATCTTGGTACAGCTCATACAGTTCTCAGTTGAACCTTCTTCTCTGTTGTGATTTAGGAGTCGATTGTTATGAAAGGAATATTATTATTTAAGTTTATTATGTAATATGAAACTCTTTTAACAAAAGATTAAAAACGAATGAAATAAAATAATTATGACAGAATATTGAGAAATACAAACGCTAACTATAAGATATGAATATTTCTACAGTGGATAATAGAACATTTTTCATTCGCCATCGTCGTATACGGGACCGAAAATCCATCAAAGAATTTTTCTTTCGAAAGTGCCCAATACCAATTCTCCTTTTTTACTTATAGTCCAACAATCGGCGCCGTAGAGTAGGACTGGTAAAATCAAAGTTTTATATAGCGGACACTTTGTCTTACGAGTGAGGAGTTTTGAACCCAGTTGTTATGCCAAACCAAAGCAGCAGCAGTTCGCTAGGGTAATTTTTCTTCAGATCTCCACTAAGGTGTCGTTTGTGGGATTGATGTTTGTTTCAAGGTAGGTGAACTCCTTAACTACCTCGAAATTGCTGCTACCAACAATGATGTTGCTTTGTTTGTTGATAGCATGTACTTAGTTTTGTCTTCATTCACTTCAAGACCAACGAGTTTCGCCTGTTCTTCAATCGCTGTGAAGCCCTCAAGCACAGCTTTCTTGGATCGACCGATGATGTGTCCGCATAGCCCAGGACCAGGAGCTGGGTGGATTTGTTGAAGATAGTGTTTTCCGTGCTCACACCTGCCTTGCGCACTATTCACATGAGAGCGCATCTCCTTGCCTAAACTCTGCGCATGTTTGGAACAACTCGGGTGAGCTGTTATACCCATTTGCACACTGCACTACGTATTGTTAAGCGTCATGCGGCACAGTTGGATCAGTTTGTTGGGGTCCCGAATTCAGACATCGCCATTATAAGCTCTTGGCGGTGGGTGCTATCATAGGCAGCTAGCCAAAATAAAATAGTGGCACAAATGTTTCAATTTTTGAGACTTATGTACATTTTTGACAAATTTCAGCTATTTTTCGACATTTACTACCTTTTAAAATTATTGGTAGTTGCAGCAAGTAGAAATTGACTGAAAATCTCAAAAACTTGAGAAATCACTAAATACAACTTTTTATTCCCAACTTGAAAACCATTTTTTGGACAAATTGTTGCTTTAAAGTTCTTCTTGGTAAAATTAATTTCTTTTCTTTTAAAGATGCCTTCAAAATACTTCTACGACGAGCCCGTTCCGAATGAGCTTATTCCCCAAATGATAATAACTGGCGGTTACACATCGGTCTACACCGAAGAAGCTCCCCTTGTTCCAATAGTTGGCGATTGGAAGAAGCGATATTGTAATTTGGCCGAATCCTTCATCCCAATACTTGACAAGGTCCATAATTTTGAAGTTCGCGAAAGTGACGTTTGGATACTAACAAGCACAAAATGTGGCACCACATGGACTCAAGAAATGACTTGGTTAATAATGAATGAGTTTGATTTTGAGAAGGCAAAACAAATTGATCTTACATTTCGATCACCGTTTTTGGAGTAAGTTTTTAACTTGGTATTGAATGCGCGATATTTTAAAGACTTAACTATTTTCGAAAGATTCAATGGCGTTGTACAAAACGTAGATTTCGATACCATAAAATATGCTGATGCTATGGAATCGCCGAGATTAATTAAATCACATCTGCCAATTCCACTTTTGCCAAAACAGATTTGGACCAAGAAACCAAAGGTAATGTTTTTTTGTTTTGTATGAGATCAAAAGTCTAACAAAATGAGCTTTTTTCTTTGATTCAGATTATTTACGTCTTTCGAAATCCAAAAGATGCTGCAATATCCTATTTCCACCACTGGAGAGGCATGGTCGGCTACAAAGGAACAAAAGAAGACTTCATGCACGCCTATATGGATGGCTATGTCAACTTCAATCCATTCTGGCCACACGTTTTAGACTTTTGGCAAATGCGTGAACAGCAAAATATTTACTTTACCAGCTATGAACGTATGAAGTTCGATCTGCGTGCAGTGGTCTCAGATGCTTGTCAGTTTTTGAATAAAAAAATTTCAAATAGTCAAATGGAAAAACTTGTAGATCATTTGTCATTTGATAAAATGAAAAACAATCCTGCCTGCAATCATGAAAAAGAATTCCAGAGCATCAAACAAGCTGCAGGAGTTGAAACTGAAGAATTTAGGTTCGTTTTCAATGTTTGAAATGTTGTTAAGGGTTTTAATTAAAAAAACTATAATTCTTTCTTAGTAGATTTGTCCGAAGAGGCGTAGTCGGAAGTCATAAGGATGAGTTGCCACAAGAAGTTATCGATGAATTTGATGAATGGATTGATGAGAATTTGAAAGAATACAATTTGACAGTTAAGGACATAATATCGTATCGAAAATACTAATCGAACGTTAAACATCGTTTTTAGCTTAATAAGACTTATTTATATATTACCTATACATTACTTATGTCAAATGTTAACGAGCATTATTTGCAATATTTGTGTTCATTTCATATCTACATAATTGAATAAAAATTAAAACCTAAGCCCAAGAAATGAATGGAAAATTAAAGAATTCTGAGGTATTGAGGTAGGTATCTTTGGCTAAATTCCAACTAAATGACAGTTGGTCTAAATGGGCTTTTCGGCTATCTGGCTTTCGGATTCTGATTATTTGGCCAAATAGTTGTTTGTCTTTCTGGTTCTTTGGTCCAAGTGGTTATTTGATTATTTATGGTTAAGTGGTTATATCTAGCAGTTTGACTTTTTGACTATAGCCGTGTTTTATTGGGAACTTAGCTCAGCTCAGCAATAGAAATTACATGTCAAACAACAACAACCGAAAGCTAAGTAAAAATAAGTTAGGAATTTTAGTTAGGAATTTCCTGAGGATAAGGTTTCAGCAATTCGACACTTGAGTTTTTCGTTGTGTTTTTCGTTGTGTTTTGTTTGGGTTTTGGTATTTGATATAATTAAATGTCAAAACCTTTTAAATGAAAATAGTTTTCCACCATAGCAACTCATGTAAAAAAAAATTGCTTGCTCATGTAAAAAAAAATTGCTTTCATATAGGTTTCAAAAGATGGCGTTTGAAAGGTTTCGATATCTGATAATCTGGTGAATATAGGGTCGCCATTTTGTCAAAATGTCAACTCTATGTAAAAAAATGGCTTTCTCTGCCTCTTACTAGATGGCGACACTTTTTGATAGTACCTATCAAATATATATACAAAAGGTGAACGAAACTCAGTTTAAAACTGACTATAGCGTTTTATTGGAATTCCTATTGCTAAGTTAAGCTAAGTTCCCAATAAAACACGGCTTATATATCTTAATGATTAAATAGCTACTTGGCTAAATGCATAAATAAAAGCCGTAAGCCGCCAAATAACTTTTTTCTTGAAAATGCTTTAAAATAAAACTACTGAAAGTACAATCCATCCGGTTAGTAATGGAAAATAAGTTCATTCAAATCCAAAGAATTGTTTCCCTGTACCCTCACACTGAAATCGGTATTACGGGCGATTTCAATGTCCACAATTCTTCGTGGCTTCTCCATTCGGGCCCGACAACACCCGAAGGAATGATGCTGAGATCTTTGCTGAGTTCAACCACCTTACTCAGCTGGTCACCGAGCCTACCCGAATATCGGACATTGATGGCCAAGCTGAAAACACTCTTGACTTGTTCCTTACGTCTGACCCTGATAAATACACTATCAATGTATTAACTCCTCTAGGCAGATCAGACCATAGTATTATATCTTCAAATTTCTCGTGTCAAACTAATCCAGTTAAAGAAAGAGCTCCGAAGAGAACCGTATGGCAATACGAGAAAGCCAACTGGGACGGTCTCAATAACTTTTTCCGGATCTTTAACTGGTCATTATGCTTCCTCGATAGTGACGTAGACTCCAGCGCAGATATGATTACTAATATGATTATCTTGGGAATGAAAACTTTTATCCCGAATAGGGTTAAAAGCATCAAACCCAAGGAAAAATCATGGTTTGATTCAAGCTGTAAAGAGGTTATCAGAAAAAAAGAAGTAAAGTTCCGGTGTTTTAGAGCCAACCCAACTGAGGAAAACCGGAACAAGTTTAAACAAGCCAGGAAGGCCTGTAATGCCCATATTCGACGGACCAAATTTTTACATGATCAAAAATTAAGGCAAAAAATACTGCAATGTCCCAAAGGCAGTAAGAATTTTTGGTCATTTGTAAAAAATATGAAGAATTCTTCTTCTTCCTCGGTCCCTACGCTAGTTGACAATGACACCCCAGTTGTTAGTTCTCTCGCGAAAGCTAACCTTTTTGCTAGGCAGTTCGCCGCCAACTCTTCACTGCCAGAGAGTGTCATGACTCCTCCAGTTCTTGAGCGCGTCAATGATTCCATGGGACAAATCTTCTTCCGCACTCGTGCTGTGGCAAAAGTCCTAAAGGATCTCAACATACATAAATTCGATGGTCCGGATGGTATCCCCGCTGTTATTCTGAAGAGGTGTTCTTCCACGCTGGCAAAACCCTTGCGTAAGCTTTTCCATCTATCCTATTCTTCTGGGCTCGTTCCGAGCAGTTGGACTCCCCCCAACTATCGACCCTTCTTTCTAAGGTCATGGAAACGCTGATAAACTATCAGCTCAAGAAATATCTCGAAGACCGAAAGCTTCTTAATGACCGGCAGTACGGCTTTCGCAGCAACAGGTCCACTGGTGATCTGATGGTTTATCTCACCGAACAGTGGAACAAATCTTTACATTGTTTTGGAGAAAGTAAGATTGTTGCACTTGATATTTCAAAGGCATTTGATAAAGTTTGGCATCTTGCTCTTTTATCGAAAATGCGTGCTTTCGGTATCGATGAATCCCTTCATCGTTGGATTAGAAATTTTCTTTCGAACCGTTCAATACTAGTTGTATTGGACGGATTCAAGTCTGAAACCCACAATATAAATGCTGGCGTGTCCCAGGGCTCCGTTTTGTCTCCGACCCTCTTCCTCATTTTCATTAATGATCTCTTGTCTGTAACTTCTAATCCAATTATTTGTTTCGCTGACGATAGTACCCTTAGCTTTTCATATTCGTTTCCAGACTCACACCCCTCCTCTTCGGATGTGGAACTACAACGGCAAAATATGATAAGCTCATTAAACTCTGACCTAAACAGCATTGTACAATGGGGAACACAAAATCGCGTAGAGTTTAATGCTTCGAAAACACAATGCTGTCTTATATCGTCAAAGCGAGACATACCCCCCTTGCCACTGTCCATGAGTGGCACTTGCATCATTGAGACCGAACATCTCGAGATTCTCGGTATGTGCATCACAGACCACGACCACATCTTGTGGAACGAGCACATATGCGATGTCGCCAAAAATGACGCAAGATGTTTAGGTTTCTTAAGGCGGTGCAAGAAATTTTTTTCTCCTTCTGATCTGTCTATCATCTACAAAACCTACATACGTCCAAAGCTTGAGTATAACTCCCATGTCTGGACTGGTGCTCAAGTGTCATACTTAAGTCTTCTGGACAGTATCCAAAAAAGAGCATTCAAGATGATTGGTGATCATACCATCGTTGAGTCATTTACATCTCTCGAACATCGCCGTAATGTTCTTTAGCCGTACTACGCGAATGTGGAACTCCCTTCCACACTCTGTCTTCCCAAATCATTGCAATGTTCAGGAATTTAAGACCAATGTACACCGGCACCTCCTCTCCAACCCATTCCCTCCTTCTTAAAGCACTCACTGTGTCTCTGGCATAATAAGGGCATAAAAAACCCCTTGAGTGCGTGCTAATTATAAAAAAAAAAAAAAAATTCAAATGGCTGCTTCGGCGGGCTATCCAGTAGCCTACACCCTCGGTCTAATTTGTAAGCACATTATCGATTGTGTGCAGCGGTATTTCACCAATGGCTTCACGAATATAGTCCTTTAACGCGTCAATAGTCTCTGGCTTGTCGGCGTAACACTTATCTTTTACGGCACCCCACAAATAATAGTGTGTCAAATCGCAGCTCCGATGTGGCCAAACGACATCAGGTCTGCGGCTGATAATGCGATCTTCAAAAACAGGGCGCAAAACATCGAGTGTAACTTCGGCTGTGTGGCACGTAGCACCGTCCTGTTGAAACCAAATGTTGCCAATATCCTCCTCTTCAATTTTTGTGAACAAAAATTCGTTCAACATGGCCCGATAATGATCGCCATTGAGTAACGGCTACTCCTTGCTCATTTTCGAAGAAAAATGGCCCAATTATGCCTCTGGCCAAAATCCGTACCAAACAGTGACTCTTTTTGGGTGTATCGGCTTTTCAATGTATGAGTGCGGGTTTTCTGTGCCCCAAATGCGACAATTTTGCTTGTTTATATACTCGCCAAGGTCAAAATGAGCTTCACCTGAAAAGATGATTTTTTTGGCAAAATCGGCATCTTCTCTAAGTCGATCGCAGGCCTACTTAGCGAAGCGAAAACGCATTGGATGGTCAGTTGGCTTCAACTCCTGAACCAATTGGACTTTGTATGGCGTCATACCAAGGTCTTTATGAAAAATTCGTCTCAATGATGTCAATTGTTGAGAACGACGGTGAATTGATGTTGATGGCGAAAGCCATAGTCGACGGATATTAGAAAATCGTTGAAGCTCTAACCAGCATATCTTCCGATAAAAAGCAAAAAGACATCACGAGGAATGAAGCAGCGCACCTTCTACAGAAGATGAGTGGTCTCGAAACCGCTTTTTTTGTTATAATCAACGCGCACTCAAGGCCTTTTTTCATAACTCTTTACATGCCAAGAGCACAGTGCGAGTATTAGGGAAAGTATAGAGGATGTAAAAGGAGGTGTCGGTGAACATTGGTTTTGAATTCTTGAATATTACAATGACTGGGGAAGACAGAGTGTGGAAGAGAGTTCCACATTCGCGTAGTACGGCTAAAGAATGATTTTCTTTACAAGACTGTACGTCCGAAGTTGGGCTCAAGGGCCAAATATTTTGGAACGATATCTTGGAGCGATTCAACGCTACAAACAAGATGTTGCAAGACCCGGAAATGATTCTTGAATCGGCAATGCGTGCATTCGAATCATTGAAATCATTCGTGAAAGCGAAATGAAATGATGTCGATAAATACAAGGAAGCTGCCAAGAAAATATCTCAGATTGGCGAATACGTATATAATCACGTGACAGGACCAGAAGGAGAAACGTGAGGTTGAAGCAAGCTGCAGCAGAGGCATCGGTGAAAGTTTATGAGGATGATTTAGAACCTTGTCTTAGTAATGAGTTGCTTCAATTTGTGTCCTTGATCGATTTATACAAGAAGAACTATGGGACAAACCAATCTTCTGAACTATTTCACTACCAAATTATCGAAGATCAAAATATCAGAGCTACATTCCCATATCTTGAAATTACATTGAGAAAGTGTATGCATGTATTTGGTTTTGATGTCATCAAATTGCACAAGAGAGAGCTCATTTTCAAAAATGAAAACTATAAAAAACATACTTTGAACTACGATGGGACAATACCGTCTATCAAATCTTTCACTCCTGAGTATAGAAAGTGATTTAATTCGGGAAATGGATTTCAGCGAAATAATCAACGATTTCTCGACGAAAAAACCTCGTCGTTCGTTAGCACTAAAATTTAATCATTCTTGTTTCCAATTATAGTCTTTCTAATATGTTTGTTTAAATAATAAAATAATATATTCTTGGTATCATAATAAACTAGTATTTATTGAAAAACTCGACTGTAGAAAACTGTCCATTTTACATGTTTGAAAAATAATTTGGGGCCTCCACTCCTTTGCTGCCCCGGACCTATTAATACGGCCGTGGTTTCAAGGTTGAATGATGTTTGTCAGATAAAGCCTGGATATTAATATACCTATATAAGGTTCACATAAGGGGGACTGCTTAAAATTGATTTTAAAAAAAAGTTTAAATTATCGCTTTGGATGGAAAGCACCACTACAGAAGTCTTTAATCGGCAACACTTTAAAAAAATGCAGCAGACCGTATGTCTTTCTCCTCGTAGCGCTTTTTCTAATTTTTAATAAATTAAGTTTAAGACATTACATTTTTCAAATAAATACCTATTGCATTTTATTTCGTTTTATTAGCTTTTCTTTTTCGCAGTCAAAGTAGCTTAATTGGTAACCCCGACGACTCCTGAATTCGAAAATTATGGTTATGGATGACGACCAAAAAAGTCATTGAAAATACGACATAACATGCGTCATCGGACCAAATAATGCACACCGATTCGCAACCTACCGAGATATAGCAAATGTTTAATGTCAGTCGCATAAAAACACAGGAGTTTTTACATCCGACCCAGAGGTATGATTTTTCCTCCTGGAGTCTCAGCTTGCGGTGAATAAGATCACCAGTGACAGCTCCATGTATCACCTTGTAGTTCTTCAGCTTAACTAAATGGTAGCTGAAAAGGTGTAAAATTTTTACGTCAGCCTCTGGAAGACTTCTGGACACTTCCGAAGTTCCGAATGCTTCTGGACGTCCAATGGAAAACGCAATAATGCATTCTATTGAGCTGCCAGTTAAATAGGTTGACGGATTATATGGCTCACTGCCTTTTTATACACCCTTTTGGGAGAACTGTCAAATTTTAAGGAATGGGGATGAAATATATGTCGTTTTCCATTGGTCGTCCAGAAGCATTCGGAAGAGTCCAGAAGTCTTCTGAAACCATTCCATTGGACTGACTTTGACAGATGGAATGCTTCTGAGAAGAGAAGAACTCTTCCGTTTTGAAAACAGAAGCGTCCGGAGAATCACACACACACCAAGAAACCAAAATGTCAAAAGATACGTCAAATGTGCGCAAATAAATTAAAGAAAAATGAATGTTTTTGAGATGTTTAGTGAATTAATTTCGTCTTCATCATCATCGTCTTCATCAGATGATGAATTTGTAACACAAAATTTTTTTAACAAATAGTGTGAAAAAACAAAAAGTCTCGAAGTTTCTGGACGTAGTTGCAAGCTATTCCGATGAAGAGGTCTTTGAATCTGATTTTTAATTTATAGTTGAGTTTTAATAGATTTTATTTTGAAAATAGTTCCGTGAAAACTTCAGACTCAAGAAAGGAACAAGCTTGATTTTAATAGAGAAGTTTTCTCAGTCGAGCCATTTCAAAAAAACATTGGTCGTGGAGGAAAAAAAGAGATTTCTGCTAAGTGCCAAATTTATATCTTTCTTTGGTAAGATAAAAAAAGATGTAAAACATAGCAAGAGTATATAAACAAATTTTGTTTAGGTTCGCTGGCAACAAGAACTCTTATAGAGAAGTGGCAAATTTATTCGATGTGTCCATATCATCAGTTTTTAGGACAATGACTAATGTTCTGGAATTTATGTTCGAAACATCAGACGAATTTATAAAATTTCCCAGAACACGCCAAGAAAAGCTTGAAAAATCATCAAAATTTGAGCAGGTAAGATATTAACCCGGTTCACAGTACTAGAATCATTGTTCAAATTTATTTTATCTTAAAGATTCCAGGTTTCCCAAATGTTATCGGATGCGTGTGCGTGGATGGATGTTACATTTATATAAGAAAACCTGCAAATAAAATACGATCAACGTATATAAACCGGCATGATCTTCTTTCCCTCACATTTCAAGGAATATGTGATGCTGACTTGAGGTTCATAGATGTGTTTGTTGGTTCGCCCAGCAAAATTCACGATGCATGAATTTTCGAATTGTCGTTTATCAGTAAAGACCTACCGCAAATATGTGGATCTGAGTTTCACGTTTTGGGAGATGCACCTATCCTTTGAGAAGTTATCTTCTGACTCCATACAGACATGTTGGAAATATGACCACCAAGAAAATTTCGTATAACAAAAAGCTAAGCCAAACGCGAGTTAAAATTGAAAACTCTTTTGGTTTGTTGAAAAAGCGCTTTCGTCAGCTTATGCGTCTTGATTTCCACACAGTCGAAAGAATGTGCAAATCCATTTTGGCATGCTGTGTTCTTCACAATTTGTGCATCGACGAAGAAGATGTTTGGAACCCAGAAGACTTAAACAACTCTAACGAAGAAGTTGTTGAAATTGTGGAATTGCCACCAGACTATACAACTCAGCAAATGGGAGAAATTAAAAAAAGCAACATTGCTGATAGTTTTAAATCCATTGTTTTAATTTTTCATTTTCTTCATTTGTACTTAAATATAAATATTCATAAAGATATTCACAAAAATAAATACATAAATCCATTAAAAATTAAATAATTAAAATTAAAATGCAAGAATTCAAAAAATTTTTACAAAAATAAATAAATTCATTAAAAAAAAAAATAAATTTCATCACAATTATTTGTAAATATCACCAATAAAGCATGAATTAATTTTCGTCACGCTGTTTTTGTAGGATTTGCGCCAACGCATTTCCTAGTTCGGAAAATTTTTCCAGTCTTTCCTTGTGGCGTCTTTCTTTGTTTTCCTCTTTTTCAATATGTCTCCTCTCCTTATCTTCGATGAGTTTCAAAACCATCCTTTCGGCGAGACATTTTTGTTTTTATCGTTTTGGGGTTTCTATCTCTATTTCATCGTCCGAATCCTTCCGAACATTGGGACGGTTGGGAGAAATATTTTCTTGTGTTGTATCTGTATTCCTGTGCAAATTTTGATTGGATGTCGACGGTGAAGCGATGAAGCTACATGACGGAGATTCCTTTGAAGTCGAAGGGCGAATGGTGACTCCGGTAGTTGATTTTTTTCGATGAAGTTTGTGGGCAAATTTTGCGAACGATCTTGTTCGGCCCAACAAAAACTTCCGGCACAATGGAATCATCGCATTTTATTATTTTTTCCATCACGCTTCCATATGGAACTTCTTGTCTTGTGGGCCCACTTGTGTAGTTGTTTACTACCACCCGTCGCACTTTCTGCATTACAGTCTTATATCTTCCTTCCACTTGATCTGAAGTAATATGCTGCCCGATTTGTTTGGACGTTTGCTCCGCAATGAATCCCCACATTGCCTTTTTATTTCGGAAAGGTTGCATTGGCCCAACGAGTTTACAGTTTTTATCGTAAAACTCTAACAGTATATGTGTTTGCTCTTCGGACCACTTAAAAATTTCTAAAAAAATATAATAGGTATCATTTTGAAAAATTGTATCCTGAGTTTCAAATAACGATATGCATACCTGTAACATTGGATGGTTCTGCTCTCACTGCATGTGGAGTTTCAACTTTGCAAATTAAACTCCGAGGCAACGTCCTCAAACGCCGCCAAAAAACACTCCTGAGCTGAAACACATGAATAATAATTTTTGCTACCGATCCTTTAAATATAAAAGTGAAAATACTTACTAGACAAATCTTGCAACACAATTTTTCCATCCTGCTGCAAAACTTCTCCATTTTCATCAAAAACGAGTTGAAAATTATTTTCCATTTTTATTCTTCAAAACACAAAACCAAACCACTCAACAAGAACGACTGTAAACAAACTACACTAGTCAAAACAACTAAAGGAACACTTGAAAAAACTCAAAAATGGAGTGGTTTTTTTAAAGGCTGTATCTCAGTAGAAAAAAGTCGGATTGAAGTGAAATAAAAAGTTTTTCAAAGGTTATCATTCTTTCTTTTCAAATTATTTTGAGTTAAAAAATTACCGAAAGTCGTTTTTGCTTGAGCGAAAAAAATGTTCACTCAATTTCAAAATCGAAAAAAAAATAAACTTTGAGGTTTCATAAAATGAACGGAATTTTTTTTTTTTCAATCCAACCAATCTAAAGCTAAGTATACACGATTGGAAGATCTTCCAATATTGGCCGAAATGTCAAAAGTCTTCCAACAGCAACCAATGAGCTTTTAATTGCCAATTTTCTATCAAATGAAAAATGTCTGTTTATACGATTGGATAATTTTATCCAAAAATTAGTCAATTTATTGGAAGAAAATTGGCTGTCAATTGCCGACAATTTTTTGTCATCCAATTAAAAATTATCCGTTTACACGATTGAAAGTCTTATGTGAACAAAAAATTGGTAGACCCGTTGGAAGACAATTGTCTTCCAATAATTTGATTGAAATATGAAATTTAATTTAGGAAGTGAAATATGTACATATTTCTGAAGTCATAGGTTGTGCAAGAAATCAAATAGAATATTTAACAAAATTTAAAAAAATAAACGGAAAATATGAAGAGAGAAATAGCAACAGCATATTTGTTGGAAAGCAGCGAAGAGGAAGATGAGTTCCCACAAAAGAGACATCGCAAAGTGTGGACGAAAGATTGGGAAGGGCGTCGTAAGGAGGAGGGGCTTTACACTAAATTGCTTGTCGAATTGCGAAGCATGGGCTTGAAAAACTTCCAGGAGATCGAGACATTGTCTGTCGCTTGTTCCTTGGCCGGATTTTTTTTAACGAACCTTTTCCAGGTTACAGTTGAAAGTTGTGCGGAGGTTCGACCATTTGGCTTTACATTCGTTTATGGTCATCCCAATGGTGTCTCTAACGTTTTGCAAACTGTTTCTTTGGGGAGCTTATACTCCGCACAACCTGCATCCCACAAACATCGCCTATTCTCGATCTCCTGAATGAGCTGCATTATTTGTTCTCGAGTCCAATCCTTCTCAACATTTTTCTTGTAAGACTTCTTCTTTAATTCTTTTTCCATCTTATCCATTTACGTTGTTTAAAACACAAACACTTTTTTAATTTTTCCCAACTACAAATGAAAAATTGTCTTCCAATTAAAAATTGAACGAAGTTGTTGGATAGAATTTCATCCAATGCCCAATTAGTCGACAAACGTCCAATTTTTTGAAAAATTTGAAAAATTGTTTGTTTACAAACGTTCACACGATTGGAAGAAGTCAGCCAATTTTTTGATAGCAAATTGGAAGAAAATTGGCTTTCAATTTTTTTTCTGTCAGTTTTGAGACAAAAAATTGGGTGTTTATATGATTGAAAGAAAATTGGTGAAAATTTGTTTTGAAAAATCTGCCAATATTGGAAGATCTTGCAATCGTGTATACTTAGCTTAAGATTCAATTTAAAAAATTTTTTGGCTATAATTCACTGTTTGGTTCAGATCGCTACGATTTTTTTTCTAATCAAAAAATGGGTTAACATGCAAAAACACAATTTTGACTTTGGACCCTAATAACTCTGCTAAATATTGACTAACAAAAAAAAATAAAAGCAGATTTGAAAAATTTGTTAAATTTTCTACACAAAAACATTTTGAAAAAATAAAAATATTGCTTTTTTCAATTTTTTCTATCAATTTATAAAAAGGTCCAAAATACGCATTTTTCAACTTTTTCATAAAAACTACCGTTATTTTGTGCTTTTCAGTGATACAACTAATCTGAGGCTTAATTATTAAAGCTCATAAAATTTCCTTGATTTTGATGAAAATTCGTCCGAATTTCACAAAGTCATAATGATAATGAAAAAATTAAAAAAAATTAAAAAATAAACAAATTCAAAAGAACAGAAAAATAATAAAAAACAAAGCTTTCCTTAAAATTGAAAAAAAGTGTTTCGTAAGTTTGATTGATCGAAACAGAGAAACGGTAAATCGTATTGATGTGAAATTTTCACCAAAATCAAGGAAATTTTATGAGCTTTAATAATTAAGCCTCAGATTAGTTGTATCACTGAAAAGCACAAAATAACGGTAGTTTTTATGAAAAAGTTGAAAAATGCGTATTTTGGACCTTTTTATAAATTGATAGAAAAAATTGAAAAAAGCAATATTTTTATTTTTTCAAAATGTTTTTGTGTAGAAAATTTAACAAATTTTTCAAATCTGAAAAAAGCAATATTTTTATTTTTTTTAAATGTTTTTGTGTAGAAAATTTAAATTTTTTTTTCAAATCTGCCTTTATTTTTTTTTTGTAAGTCAATATTTAGCAGAGTTATTAGGGTCCAAAGTCAAAATTGTGTTTTTGCATGCAAACCCATTTTTTGATTAGAAAAAAAATCGTAGCGATCTGAACCAAACAGTGAATTATAGCCAACAAAATTCTAAAATTGAATCTTAAATTGGTTGGATTGAAAAAAAATTTCCGTTCATTTTATGAAACCTCAAAGTTTATTTTTTTTCGATTTTGAAATCGAGTGAACATTTTTTTCGCTCAAGCAAAAACGACTAACGGTAATTTTTTAACTTAAAATAATTTGAAAATAAAAAATGATAACCTTTGAAAAACTTTTTATTTCACTTCAATCCGACTTTTTTACATGTATCTACCGAAAATGTTTGCACGCACACAAAAGCAAAATGTCTGAATGAAATTTTAACCCGTTCCATTGGAGGAAGAAAAAGAAACGTCAAAAAAAGACCAATGGAAAACGACAAAAGTGATTCTCTTTTATTCTGTTATGTCGTTTTCCATTGGTCGTCCAGAAGCATTCGGAAGAGTCCAGAAGTCTTCTGAAACCATTCCATTGGACTGACTTTGACAGACGGAATGCTTCTGAGAAGAGCAGAATTCTTCTGTTTTGAAAACAGAATGGTCTGGAGAATGACAGATACATCATAACCCGTTCCATTGGCGGTAGAAGAAGAAACGTCTAAAAAAGACCAATGGAAAACGACATTATTCTGTTATGAATTTCCATACAAAAGTTTAAGTTGTCAAAAAATCTTTTATGAATAACAGATTTGGTACTCGACAAGCCAAATTTGTTATTAAATCTGTTAAGAAATCTGTTATGAACTGTCAAAAATTCGAACATACTGAAAATCTTTTATAAATCGCCTATTTGGTATTTAGCAAGCCAAAATCTTTTAAGAAATCTGTTAAAAATCATAAAAGAATAACAGACACCTTTTCGGCACTTTTATCATAAAATATTTTCAAAAAGCAACAAGGATTGTGAGGAAAAATGGAAAATTATCGACAATTACTTTATAGAAATATCATAAAAAGGAGACAAAGGTAAGCACATAATGCTTTTTAAAATAAATAAACATAACAAAATAGATTAGATTAGATTATTATTTATTATTATTTATTTATTTCATAAATAATGTGGTTATGTACAGAAGATATGTACCTACATATGTAATATTATATCTTTAAAAGTACTATTCTATGAATTTATATGTTTGCATGTTCTTTCATGGATACATTTATGATGCTTCGGGATAAGCAATCTGAATCTCAACAGAAAAATATATGTGCACACCGCACTAATCCGAATCCACCGATATAGAAAATGGGAATAACAGAAATGGCAGAATAGCTCCAATTATTTATGAAAGTTAATAGTTTAGTTTTGTATTTTCTTTGTTTGTTGTTTGTGTTAAAATTTTAAAAAAAAATGCCTTATTAGTGCTGTGTTTTTGGTTTTCGAAATACTCCGTCCTACTTTTTTCATCCTATCCCTTGCGTACACTAAAATCTCCATTTTGTGAATAAAACAAATTGAAATTTTTAGAAAAATTACAAAAAAAATTCAAATTCTATGCAAATCCCGCCTCAGTTTGCCCTCCACGACCGATGAATGACAGTCAGCTCAGCTGTCAAAAGGTAAAGAGCTCTGATCAGAAATAAAAAGATTGGAAACCTTCCTACGTTTTACCCTCCAAATACCTTAAATTTTATTTTTATAACACGCATACTCTTGCAGCAAATTCGCTTTTTAGTATGTAGGCGTATTACAAGTGCACGCATACTCTTCTTTACAACAAGCTTGCTTTTTAGTTTGTAGGCAATTGTCATTTTGACAGCTTGCCTTTTATACGAACTATAAAACTCTATAGAGTACCGGCGGGAAACGTCAAACGAGCTGACATGACGTCTTGTCGTTGTGGAGGCCAAACAACTTCACTTGGGCCTTAATTGATTAAACAAGAAATATAAAACAAAGCTTTTCGTGTAAAATTAATGAAAATTTATTAGGGGTATTCATGCAATAAGATTTGTCGATTTTGTATTTGCGTAAATTTACGCTCCACTTTGCATGAACGCACCCATAAAGCAAGCTGTGTAAACTACATAAATCTTGAAACGAAACTTCAAAATGTCAGTAAAATAAAATAAAATGAAATGAGAAGTTGATTTCAAATTTGAATTTTGTTCTAACACAGCACGTCTAATACGACGTTGCATGAATACCCCTATTATTTATTAAAATTAAAAGTTTAGTATTTTATCTTCTTTGTTTGGTGTTCGTGCTAAAATGTACAAAAAAAAATGCCTAATAAGTGCTGTGTTTTTGTTTTTCGGTGTACAACTTCCTTCTTTTTGCATCCAATACCTTGCGTACACTAAAATCTTCATTTCCTGAATAAAAAAAAAACTTGTTAAGATTATTAATTATTGAAATATTAAGAAAAATTACAACAAATTTCAATTCGATAAATGACAGTTGAAATTGATTGAAATTTATCTGTTGTCAAAAGGTATAGAGCCCCATTCGCGTTCCAAATTATCGGCACTTCCAACCAGAGATAAAAAGGCGTTTTTTATGTTTTTTAGCTTTTTATAGTTGGATTTCTATGCATTTGTGAATACTGACTCATAATATGCGGAATAGGAAAATTGTACACCGAAAACCAAAAATACAGCACTTAATAGGCGTTTTTTTGTACATTTTAACACAAACAACAAACAAAGAAGATAAAATAGTAAACTTTCAACTTTAATAAATGATAAATTTTCATTAATTTTACAGGAAAAGGTATGTTTTATGTTTCTTGTTTCATCAATTGCGACCCAATTGAAGTTGTTTGCCCTCCACGACGACAAGACGTCATCTCGTTCGACGTTTCCCGCCGGTACTCTATTGCACATGACATCACATTGTTCTTATTTTCAGTATCTTAAACATGGCGGCGAATAAGTATGTGCAATTGTGTGCATGTATGCGTGATTCTGCTTTTCATTCCGACTTCAAATTCGGAATCGTTTTTCAATTCTTTTCAGAACAAAAACTGACATCTTGTGCCAAGAACGGACGACCAAAAAAAAAACGCTATAGGTATTAGCTTTCAAAAAGCAGACGAAAAAGTTTTTGAATTTTGATTAATCATAACGATGCTTTATTATTATTTACAAACAAACAACCCACATACATACATACATCTTCATTTGATAGTCATTTTAATTCTTTCTTTGTTCTTATTTACATTCCGAATTCCGATCGAAACTATATTTCACACCGAAAACAAATCCATAATTATCACTTTAACTGAACACGCTTAATTCATGACAGCTACTGTCACTGTCAATTCGCCTCTAAATGTCAACTGGTTGTGGTTGCTTTGTCGATTTCGCTTCCCTCATTTCATTTCGGAATTGTATTTGTTATCACGAAATTCTAAGTTGACGCCGAAAAATCGAATTACATATTTCGCTAGAAGTCAAAAAGTCTGATTGTTTCAAAAATACAAATCTCAAAGCAGTTAAAAGCAAACAAATATAACAACATTGCCAATACTATCTATTCTCAAAATAGAAGACCTAACATCTGAAGAAAGTGCTAAAGATGTTTTATCGGAATCTGAAGTTTGTTCAATGGGTGATGACCAAGACGACGAGATAGGCTTTGATGAAGAAATGATAGATATAGATGAAAGCCAAACAAAAGATTTATTTTATACATCGGTGGATTCTAATGTCCGGACAGAACACAAATCTGTATCGGAGGATGGCAAAACGTTGTCGTCGTCTGATAGTCGGTGAGTATTTTTGTTATAATTATTGGAAAGACGCCATAATTCCTTCTTATCCCTAAACTGAGGGAAATGTGCAGGCAAATTGAGACATTTAGAACAGGTTTTGATTCTTTTGAACTTAACGTTTTTTAACAATCAACATTTGATATAAACACCGGTTACATTAGTGCGCAATCAAAACTGACGCATTCAAATTTAAAAGTAACAAGTCAAGTTAAAATGAAAAGGCCGACGGAAGAATGGGAGTTGCAACTGCGTACTAGCCTTCATGTGAGAAAAGAGCAGCAAAACAAAAAAGTTTCCAACACCCAACTCTTCCTGCAATCATTAAAAACAAAATAACACTTGGACACGATCTAACAACAACTGTATGTGTACCTATAATATATTTTTAGGGAGAAATACAAACTTCGAACAAATCCCAATCAATTTGAAGCCATGTTAGACTTCATGGTCGCCCACCAAGCTCTAGCAAAAGGCAACATGGGAGCTACCGAATTGAGAACAGTTAAAAATGACTTGTGGAACGAATTGACACTTATCTTGAATTCAAACGGCCCACCAGTCCGCAGCCAAGATGGATGGAAAAAAGTAAGATTTTCCCATTATATCAATTGTTTGTTTAACCTATTGGAGTTGTTACTTTAAGGTTTGGGGTGATTACAAAAGTAGCATAAGAGCCAAGGTGCGAAAAAACAAAAGCTTTTATCAAGTACCCCGGGGATGGCCAAAGAAATTGCTATCTATGTCACGTCAAGAAAAACGAGTTGCCAATTTGTTGGGATTCACACAAGCAGAACCATCAAGCGATGTCGCAACTCTGCCAAGAACATTGATAATAAACCCAACACAAATGCCACCACCTGTGTCATCGATAGCAACTATTAAGAGTCCCATAAATTCATCGCCAGCAGTTGTTAACAATAATAGGAGTTCTATTAATTCCGAGGAGTCATTGCACGGCAGACCTTCACTTATAATCACCAAAACCCCAGTGCCAACTCCATCGCCAGTTGCTGTTGTTAACAAAAATTCAAATTCTATGAAGAATGATGAAGAGAATAATTCAGATGAGCCATCGAATAGCAGGTACTCACCTCCACTAAGTCGAAAATATAAAAAGCTCCTGTTACAAGCTCAAATTGATACTCAAAAAGATTTTGCTAAGGACTCGAAAAACATTTTGATTGCGATAAATGATAATTTGAAGGGTTTACTTAACGTTTCCGTTAAAAACTACGATCTCCAACAAACCAGATTGAAACTGGAAAAGGAAAAATTCCTATTTAAACAGAAAGCTGAGGCGCACAAACAGAAGTTTGAACTCGAGAAATTACAGCTACAGAAAGATATTTTACGTTTGAAACAGGAAATTGCTGGAATCATTCATTGAGGGCCTTTAAGCCTTAAGTCTTAAGTTCGTGAAATACGTGTATTTTTGTCTGTTTTAACTCTAAGTTTAATTTTAACTTAAATGAACACAATACTATTCCATTTGTATTAAAAATGTGTTTCCTCGAAGATGATATTTACAAATAAAATTGGAGGCATAATACAAACACTATTTGTTAAGCGCATGTGGCACATGTAATTCGTTTGTGTCAAGGTCTTATCCCTGTGCAGTACATTAGGACTTACTTAAGGTGGCGCAACAGTCCGTTGTGGACTTGGGCCTCAATCAACAGTCTCCGCCAGCCAGCTCGGTCTCTAGCTAGCTGTCTCCAGTTTTGCACTCCAAGTTGACTGAAGTCCTCTTCCACGTGTGAGTCGCGGTCTTCCTCTCCTTCTACGTCCCTCGGGAATAGTGTCCAAGGCTTTCCGGGCCGGAGCATCCGCTCTAAATGACCGAGCCATCTGAGTCTCCGCACCTTGACCATTCTGGCTAAGTCCATGTCGTTGTACAACCCGTAAAGTTCGCTGTTGTATCTTCTTCGCCATTCCCCTTCAATGCACACGGGGCCAAAGATGACCCGAAGAACTTCCTCTCGAAACAGCCTAAGGTACATTCATCCGATTTTGTCAAGGTCCATGCTTCTGCACCATACAGCAGGACTGGGATGATGAGGGTGTTGTACAGTTTTACCTTAGTTGCTCGAGAGAGGGCTTTTCCACTCAATTGCTTTCTTAACCAAAGAAACAGCGATTAGCAAGAGTTATTCTTCGTCTGATCTCGGCGCTCGCTGGTGTTATTGCCCGTGTTAATAGCGGAGCCTAGGTAGATACTCCTCTACTACCTCGAAGTTATATGCGTCTATTGTGACGTTCTGTCCGAGCCGTTGGTGTTGGGTGTCCTTCCTCGAAAACAGCATATATATTTACTTCAATTTTCCTCATTTACCGCTAAACCCATTTTTGCTGCTGAGGTGTTGAGCAGACTTTTGGAAGATAGTGCCTCTGGTGTTGACGGTGGAGTTTTGCACTATCTTCTCAAGAACGATGTTAAAGAAATCGCGCGGCAGCACATCGCCTTGTCTGACGTCGAAAGATTCCGTAAGCTCGTTGCCAACCTTGATGGAGCAGCGTGAGTTCTTCATCGTCATTTTGCACAAGCGGCAGGGATGCAAAAATTAGACATAGCTTTTATACAGTTCGTCTCTGTAGATGCTGTCATACGCGGCCTTAAAATCGATGAAAGGTGGTGGGTATTGATTTGGAGTTCATAGGTTTTTTCCAGGATCTGCCCCAAAGGGAAAATTTGGTCGATGGTTGACTTTCCTGGTCTGAAGCCACATTGATAAGGACTAATCAGATTGTTGACGAAAGGCTTCAGACGTTCACATATTAAGGCAGAGAGGATTTTGTAGGCGATGTTAAGTAGGCTGATTCCTGTGTAGTTGGCGCAGTAAAAAGGATCTCCCTTTTTCAGGATTGGGCAAACAATGCTGAGGTTACATTCATCGGGCAGGCACTCCTCCGACCATATCTTACAGATGATTTGGTGCATGCTCCTATGCCTATCTAGATCGTCGCCTGCTGCTTTGAACAGCTCGGCAGCTAGACCACCTGCTCCAGCGGCTTTGCTGGATTTCAGCCGTGACATTGCCGTTTTCACTTCTTCTAGGTCGGTTTAACGGAATTGTTGGCTATCATCGTGTCCGATGAAAGGTTCCTGTCTGACGGCGGGGTTTTGTTCGTCGCCGCCGTTATACAGTCTACAGAAGTAGTCTTTCCAAATCCGCAGCATTGACTGCGATTCTACTATGATGTTCCCTGGTTTCCAGAGAGGACCTTACCACACAATTATCTTCCACGTCTAAAGAAAAAACGATTGGTAAAAGTGATTCTTGGTGGGTTTCACCACAGTAACATGTTGAGGCTGTCTATGGTGACGTTTATTCTATGACACCAGTGGTGAATGGCTTTCTCGCTGAGAGAACAATCTTAAAAATAAACAAATAAATAGAGTGGCGCGACAGCTCTTGAAGAGCCAAGGCCTAAGTGACTTACTCTCATCAACAATTCTCTGGGTGCGTGTGAAGAATTGAGCGGACCTACAATTTAACGTCGATTCCGAACGGCAAAGTTGAGAAACACTTTTTCATCACAGATTGATACTCTTGGAAGTTTTGTCAGTTCTTCGCAAGAGGCAGCGCCCGTGAAAGATGAAATAAAAATTTATGGGCACGAGTAGGACTCGAACCCACTACGTTCTGCTTAGCAGCCAACGCACCTTAGGGCTCAGTTAGGGCTCAGTTATAGCTATCAGTAAAATCAATCAGTAAAAATTTTGTTTTGCTATTTTGAATACTTTAGGCCCATTTGCTGATTCGAAACATAAATTTATGTCCGACATAAAGTTTTCATTTTTATATGGGACGTTCCGAAATTCTTAAGTTCCACATAAAATCTTCCTGATTCGAAACATAAATTTATGTTCTACATAAAGTTTTCATTTTTATATGGGACGTTCCGGAATTCTTAAGTTCCACATAAAATCCCCATGGGAATTCCGGAACGTCCCATATAAAAATGAAAACTTTATGTAGAGCATAAATTTATGTTTCGAATCAGCAAATGGGCCTTAATCTTATATTTTGAGGAAAATTTTGATGAAATAAGTTGAAAATACATTTCGACTGTTTTTTTTTTCAAAGAAAAAGAATGCATTTAGTGTTAAATATTATTAACAAATCCATTTTATAAATTTTACTGATGAAATTTCATTTTACTGAACAACTGACTGCCAAATGTCAAAAAAAAATTCTATTTCATTTTACTGATGGCGTTTCATTTTTTTACTGTTCCGGTGCCATCATTAAAAAAATTACTGATGAGATGAACAGTAAAAACGAAATTGTTTGCGGCGCGAAGGTGTAAATTTACTGATAGTTATAAACGCTCATCAGTAAAAAATTTCAGATTCAAAATAGCAAAACAAAATTTTTACTGATGGATTCTACTGATAGCTATAACTGACGCCTAAGCTATGGGCAGAACAAACTTGGTTTTGCATTTATTAACCATTGCGATATTCATATCACGAGTTGTTCGTAATACCTACGATGACTTAAAACTGTTTCAATGTTAAGCAGCTGCTCCTTAAAATATTATGCCTCTTCTTAAAATTTTAAAGAAATCATAAACAGCCCGCCGGATGCGAATGGCGGCCTCAATATGAGATTGTACACACGTTTCAGTGGCGTAACTACCACCCGTCTTACCGGTTTCAGAAACTGGGGCCCCCTATTGCAGGGGGGCCCCAACGCTGGAAAGAATTTTTCTTTACCTACCTAAATATTAAAAACAATAATAAATAAAAGACACATACATATGCACATGTTTTATTTTAGTAAAAAAACACATTTTTTGTTTGGTATTGGACAATGGTGTAATACCTGAGATCCAAAAATTCTGGGAAACAATTGAACAAATTAAGGTCTTTCGGACAATATTATAAGATATGGGTGTTACTATACACTTTTCTATCAGAAAATTCTTCGTTGAAATCGAAACGACTATGTCCACCTCAATTGTCATCCCGTAACAATTCTCTGCAAGCTGTTTCTTTCAGGTATTGTGATATTTTGAAGTGCCTTCAAAGTTCAAACGATTTCGAGAGATCCGAGAGAAATGAATTGTGTGAAGACAAAATACTTTCTGATGGAGAAGCAAGATTGCGGGTCAATATTTTCCATGGATGTCTTGATATTATTTGGAATCAAATATTAAATCGATTTGAAAGTTTGAGGAACGTTATGAAAACTTTTCGAGTACTTCAACCTAAAGCATTAACAAATATGACGGATCAAGAACTCTACACAGAAGCTTTAATACTTGCAAATACTTATACTGAAGACATTACTGACAAATTTCCTGAACAATTGGTTTCATGCCTCAAAAAGCGTACTAAATTCTGAACGCAATTGTCAATTTTTGGGTCTACCACGAAATCTCGAATGAAAATATCTCGAAGAGAAATACTCGAAAGTAAAAATCTCGAAAACACAAATCTCGAGTATAAAATCTCGAAATACAAAAATCTCGGAAAAAATGAAAAACAGTAACCTTTACGTATTTTCCATCTTTGGTCTTGCGCAGACTAAACAAGAAAAATCTTACCAAGAACAGAGTTGAGTCTGAGCATAGAAGACTTTAAAGTTTTAGTTGGTAAGCCGCACGTTGGCCGTTTCAAGCTAATTCATGCTTTAGTGCAGGAGTCGGTTCAGCTTCAGGCAGGATGTAAGGTTAAGGCGGCCAACCGTCCTGCATTCTCCGGGACAGTCCCGTAATGACAGTTGTAATCCCGCATTTCAATAAATAATAAAATAGTCCCGTAAATTATCTTACGTGTCCCGTATGTCCCGCATTCCTCGTATCCAGTCATATTTCTCGACTTCTCGTATAAATATAAAAGTGTTGAACTCCACATCGAAATTACGAAAGTCTGCAAGCTCAAATTGACGAACAGTGAGAGTATATGCGTGTGTAATACAAACATTTAGCTCAAATAACGAACGGTGAGAGTGGGCGCATTCACTAACCTAGTCACTACGTAGTCGATTTTCAACTAGCTTTGTGAATGCAAAATTGCACTTCAAAGCTAGTCGAACGAAACTGTCAAATAATGATAGTTCAGGAACTTAAGGTTTTATCTGCCGAAAAATTCCTAATGAGATGTATTGTTGTGTACACCTTTATTACGGTCAGCGTTGTAGATAATTTCACGACCAATTTTTATGTTTACATAGGTCGCGAGATATTTGCGAAAAAGTTAATTTCGTGACTTTTTGACCCTTATAACTTTTTTAGTTGGCACGATATCGACGTCAATTTTTAACATCTTCATGACAACACCGTAATAAAAGTGTATACGAAAATTCAGCTAGCTAGGAAATTTTTCCCAGATTGTTTTTTAAAATGTTTATATGTAATGCCTGGACTATGAACATATGGAGTAAGAAACGTTTGTGAATTTGTGATTTGAGGTTAGAGAACTTTAATCAAAAGTGTTGGCTTGTTTTGCTTATTGTACTATGAAAAAAATCTCAACTCATTTCTTAGTTGTATTTGGCCAATCAGAATGAGTTGACTACGTAGTGACTACGTTAGTGAATGGGCCCAGTGTTTGCGTGTAATACAAGCAAAAAAGAGATCAAATGAAAGAACGGTGAGAGTTCATGTGCGTTTTCCACAAATTCACCAAAAGAGATTAATTTGGCAGGAACTCATGTGTACAAAAAGAAAAAAACGTATGTCAGTTTTGGATCTCCTTCCTTTTATCTCTAATTTGGCCATTTGAGGCAGTCACAGATGTAAAGAAGGTTATTAGTTATTACACGCCATGACAACTAAAAAATAAAAACATTAACTCTTTTATCTCTAATTTAGCCATTTTGGACAGTCACAGATGTACAGAAGGTTAGTACAAGTGACAAGTTAGTAACCTTAATCATTAACTCGTATTCTTTCAGTTTCGCTAGAAAATTTAATTGTTGCAATGCCGCCGACCGCGAAAAAGCGAACTTGCAAGTTCACCGATGACTTACAATTACGATTTTCCTTTCTTGCAAAAGTGTTCAACACCTTCAGGAGTGCGTTGCAACAAATGTAATGGAACATTTTCTGTTGCTCACGGTGGAAGAAATGACATACAAAGGCATTTGATATCGGACAAACATAAAAAAGCACTCACAGCCGCAAGTACGTCGTCTTTGAGGTCTTGAATCAACGCTGGGCTGTTGGCGTAGACCTTATCTTTCACTTGGCCCCAAAGGAAGAAGTCTAAGGTCTACGTCAACAGCCCAGCGTCGATTCAAGACCTCAAATATGGAATTCGTGAGGCTATCGAGGACATAGGGCAGCCACTTTGCAGTTTGGTTATGGAAAATTTCATGAAAAGGATATGGTCCTGTAAGCGTGGTCGTGGTGGCCATTTGGCTGATGTTGTGTTCCATTATTAACGGCATACCTTCCTCTTTATAATGAAATAAACATCCGATCATTTATCTCAAAACATGCCATTTTTCTTTGAATATCAAAATAACACCTCTTATTTTTGTGGACCAGGGGTCGTTGTCCCG
Organism: Sphaerophoria taeniata; assembly: GCA_943590905.1. Lineage (NCBI taxonomy): Eukaryota > Metazoa > Arthropoda > Insecta > Diptera > Syrphidae > Sphaerophoria > Sphaerophoria taeniata. The sequence goes on from OX016540.1 coordinate 50,884,459, forward strand.
CATTAACTTGTTATAAAGTTGGCCGCCTTATGTAAGGTAGAAGAACTTGAAATTGAGGAAGAATTTAAAATGAGGTGGGAGTATGCCATAAAAGAAAAACAAATTTTGAAAATAATAGAAAAAGAAGAAGGAAGAAGCTATATCGGTTTCTAAAGAAGCTAAGCTCATTTTATTGAATTTTGTAAGATTTTGTTTTTAAAAAAATAAAGTGTTTTACGTGATAAAAGGTAAAATAAAAAACATATTCCTGGGAAGGGCCACTGCTAAGACTCCAACTGGGGCCCTCATATCTATAGTTTTACGCCACTGACACGCTTCGATTGTATTTCAGTAAAGCAAAGCACAACACTATGCTAAAGCTTAAATTTATAACTATTGTCATAACCTTGTATATTTTTAGGGCTTACTATGTCAAAACAAGACCGTCTCAATATAAAGCCATGGTAGATTTCATAATTGCCAACCCAGAATGTGTCAAGGGAATCGAAAGAACTTCCGAATCAAGAGCAAAAGTCAACGGTTTGTTCAACAAATTAGCTACTATCTTAAATGAAATGGGGCCCCCTGTTCGGGAAGGAGAGGGATGGCGAAAAGTAAGTTCACTTATACCTGTTGCACATATTGTCTTACTTTCAATTTTTTTTTAAAGGTATTCTACGATTACAAGGTTCACATAAGGAACAAATTACGAAGAAATCGAATTTTCTATCAGCATCCACAGGGATGGCCTAAAAAATTGCTTCCCTTGACGTGTATGGAAAAGAAAGTTGCTAGTTTTTTGAATTTAAATACAACAACACGCAGTTGTGCATTAAATCTACCCTCAGTTAGGGTGAACTTTAAGAGACGCCCAATTTCCCGTCAGAATGCTAAGCGTTATTTAGATCCACAAAACAGACCATCCGATGGACGGTATTCGCCTCCCGTAAGTAAAAAATACAAAAAGACGATACTTAGAGCTCAGATTGAAGACCAAAAGGATTACGCAAATGACACAATAGCTCTCTTGAACGGAATCAACAATTCTTTGGAATGCCTTGTGGATTTTTCAACAAAAAATCTAGAATTGGAACAAACAAGATTGGAATTAGAAAGGGAAAAGTTTAATTTCAAAAAGAACATTGAAACTGAAAGCCAAAATGCTGAGTTGGAAAAGTTGCAACTGCAGAGGGATCTATTGCGTTTGAGAAAAGAGACGGCAGGATTGGTTGATTGAAAATCTTGAAATTAAATTTAAAAAAATAAAAGCATTTTAATCTCGACTATTAATAGAAGTTTTTAATAAAAAGAAAAGTCGGAAAATTTAATGCATAAAATTTAGTTGTAAGATGATTATGTGATTAGTGTTGCCTATGTTTGTTTTTTTTGTTTTTGGTTTTAGTTTTATTTAAAAAAAAATTAATTTAAAATAATAAAACCACTGGTTTGATATTGTTACGTATATCAAAAAAAAAAAAAAACAACTTTGTCGCTGGACAATCCAAAATAATCTCCATCGTAAAAAAAGCTTGCTACAAGAATGGCGTCTTGAACATAGAGCCCTCTATCGGAATATAGAGTGGCTCCGTTTCTCTTATGAGCCAATTTCTCTTAGTGTTTTTTCTGTTGATTTAGTTTAATTTTTTAATTCAGCGTTTTTTTTTTAATTTGTTCAATTTAACATCGTGATTTCGAATTTCGACTATGTTGACTTTTTTGGTTCCCGTTGACTGCATGTAAGAAAGTAAGTACCGCGTTGCCACAACAAGAGAGACATTCTACACTCTTCGTTACATCTACAAGTGTGGGTGTAGGTTTTTCTTTTTTGATAGAAAAAATAAGAACGTAAAATGCATATACTAAGGGGCCAGTTATAGCGATCATTGAAATCCATCAGGAAAAATCTTTGAATGGATATTTAACTAACTTTTCTTTTGATTACGAATACAATTTATATACCAATCGACCGGAAAATACTTAAAGAATTTTTTTTGAGAAAAAAATATAAGTTCGCGAACTTATTTTTCGTTAAAAATGTATTTTCCTATTTTCCGTACGGAAATTCGTTTTCCTGAACAGCTGATTGTTTTATGTCAAAAAATGAAACAAATCGTTCCAATGATTTGCGTTTCAATTTTGTACAATTCCAATGATCTGTGTTTCAACTTCGAACAGTTCCAATGATAGAATTACGGCAGGAAAAAAATTCCTGACAGAAATTTTCAATGATTGCTATAAACGCTCATCAGGAAAAAATTTCAGATTCATCCTGTTCCAATTTTTCCTGATGAAAACCAATGATCGCTATAACTGGCCCCTAAGGGGCCAGTTATAGCTATCATTGAAATGGATCCGGAAAAATCTTTGAATGGATAATTACCTATGTTTTCTTTTGAATAGAAGTGCAAATTATATACCAATCGATCGGAAATCACTCCAAGAATTTTTATTGACATATAAAAGTTGTAATTGAACTTATTTTTTTCATTAAAATGTGTTTTTCCATTTTCCGGTTGTAAATTCATTTTACTGCACAGCTGATTGTATTATGTCAAAAAATGAAACAAATCGTTCCAATGATTTGCGTTTCAATTTTGTACAATTCCAATTATCTGTGTTTCAACTTCTCACAGTTCCATTGATAGAATAATTAGAGGCCAGTTATAGCTATCATTGGTTTTCATCAGGAAAAATTGGAACAGGAGGAATCTGAATTTTTTTTCCTGATGAGCGTTTATAGCAATCATTGAAAATATCTGTCAGGAATTTTTTTCCTGCCGTAATTCTATCATTGGAACTGTGAGAAGTTGAAACACAGATCATTGGAATTGTACAAAATTGAAACGCAATCATTGGAACGATTTGTTTAATTTTTTGACAAAAATCTATCAGCTGTTCAGAAAAACGAATTTCCGTACGGAAAATAGAAAAATACATTTTTAACGAAAAATAAATTTGCGAACTTATATTTTTTTCTCAAAAAAAATTCTTTAAGTATTTTCCGGTCGATTGGTATATAAATTGCATTAGTAATCAAAAGAAAATTTAGTTAAATATCCATTCAAACATTTTTCCTGATGGATTTCAATGATCGCTATAACTGGCCCCTAATTCATTTTTTTTTTTTTTTTAGCTTGGGATCACAAATCAATTCTTCTTTTCTTAGAAGAATGCATTACAAGGAAGGCTGATCTCCGTAACCCGAAAATTCGTCGGAAGACTGTTTTCGAGGAAATTTCTTAGGTGCTGGAGGTGAGTGGTTTATTTTTCGACGCCAATCTTCTGGACACGAAATTGAAAAACATGAAGATTAGGTACAACATAATCGTAGACAACAATAAAAAATTAAAAAGTCATCCACGGGTCGAGGTCGTATGTCCTGGCTAGGGATTGCAATCCCGGGATCCCGGGATCCCGGTACATTTTTCAATCTTTTATATCCCGGGATTGTAATATCTAATCCCGGGATTTTCGGGATTCGGGATTGGTAGATTAAATCATTGTATATAAAGACACCTAGTATAAAAAAGCATGGGTTTTTCGACTTTTTGTGCTATATCATAATTCATAACAAAAAAAAAAATTCCAATACCAAACTTATGTAAAAAACAGCACTGTGTCAGGTCTCAAGATGGCACTACAATCGATTGCCAGGTCGCGGGTACTAGCTAAATAGAAATACAATGGATTATATATTTACATACAACTTTTTTCCTTATTTCATTTTAAATACCTTCTAACAGCAGCCATAGAGAAATTATTATAAAGAAGACAGTCTTGTGGACATAGACAAGAGAAGAGAAACCACATGATTACCGATGAGTTAAAAGGGATATGTAGACAATGGGCCTGCACACACGAGACTAATTCATCCGGACTAAAATCAGTTTAGTGGGCAAGGGAAGCGAAGTGTGCAGTGTGAACCGGACTGAAATTTTCAACCCGAAATTTGGTGGATGAACGAAGACTAAAACTAACACATACACAAAAGCTGACAGTTTTGGTACGAAATATATACTCACACATTTAAAAGAGGTTCACACATACATTTTCCCCCCAGTCTGAAATCATCTCGTGTGTGCTTGGACTAAAGAATAAAACCCATTTCAGTCCAAAAATTATTCATCCCGTGTGTGCAGGCCCAATGTCTACAAGCTGCGGTCCAAGTTTACTGCAAGGGTATGCGTGTTTTTACCAATACTATCTCAGTAAACTTAGGCACCCTATCTGAGGAGTAAATTAACCGGTAAATTTGAAAATTAGTAGTTTTAAGTTTTACCGTACGAAAGGTGAGTAAAAGTGAGCAGAAAAGGGATATGTTCAAAAAGATAGCAAAAAACTAATGGGATTTTACATTGAGCCAAGAAATTGATTCTTCACGGATGTGTGACAATTTTTTTTCCCTTAACTGAATTACATTGGGAAAAGTTGAATTTTTTACCGGACGAATTGATTTCTCTGAAATCTTTTTTTTGGAGACAGATTTACACATTTTCTCACACGAAATTTCACACATACTACGAGTTTGACATTTCGGACAGTTTGATATTTGTTAAAATTCAAAACGTTTGGTGTTTGTTGTAAGATTTGTTGAAAAAATTATTTTGGCGAACGTAAATTTACGAATTGTGTTTAAATTCAATGTAGTACACATTTTAAATTGAAGAACAATTAATCATAAATTTGTTTAAATAGCTTTCACACACACATTCAAAAAAGAGATTGCTACTTTTGACTTTACAAATTACATTGAACCCAAAAAGTATCGAATTTTAGTAGCGATTCCTATTCGTGGTGGTTGAATGTAAAATCCTATAAAATTGCGTAAAAGCAGCAAATGGCATCAAATGTACCAAGCAGTAGAATTTCCGACATTAAAAATGGAAATAAAAAAAAACGTTGTCTGAATTAATTTTTTTTTTGTTTTTTTTTTTGTTTTAAGAGTTTTTATGAATTAGTTTTTTTAAGAAGTTAATATTTTTTGTTAAATAAACATGGAGTTATTGCTTTTAAGAGTTTTTATTGAGTTATTTCTTTTTTTTTAAGCTGTCAAACAAACAAAATAAAATTTCCACAAATATCTTTTATTTTTTCTTTGAATCCCGGGATTATCCCGGGATCCCGGGATCCAAATTTTTGAATCCCGAAATCCCGGGATTGAAAAATCATTCCGGGATTGCAATCCCTAGTCCTGGTCCTACTTTGAAAAAATGCAGGTTTTGTATTCTGACGAGGCCAAGGTCAAGGACACCGAAACAATAAGTTCCTTGAAGCCAACTACATCAACGTCATCTGCCGTCTCCGTCTCCGAACAAGCACAAAAAAAAAAACGTTTAAAGCGTCCTGGGGTGGAATCGTGTAAGGTGATTTGTGATTATCACCTTTGTGACTATAAAATGTGATCACATTTTATTTTCCTTCTGTGTAAGGTGATCACCAAAAATATTTCGAAGCTTGGCATCATTTCCCAAAAAAACAAATGACATATTATGACTAGTACAATCACTCTGGCAACCGATTGTAGCGCCACTATTTGCAAGCATTTTATTACATGAGTTGATATTGAAAAAGAAACGGCGGGGCAGAGAATTAGGAAAACAGAAAATTAGGAAACGAAAAAGTTTCTTTTTTGAAATTGAAATTGAAATTTGAAGTTCGAATATATTTATTCTATTTGACTGTTCAAGTATCAATAATCAAAAAATTTTATTCAATGTGATAGCAAAATAGCTGTCACAAGGAAAAGTAGCAAATTGGTGATTATCACTTTTGACTATCACCTTACGCAGACATTGATATTTGATATTTGTTGATATTTGACAACCAAACGACACATTTCCAAACAATTTTCCTAAAAAACAAAGTTTATCTTTGTGATTGTCCTGGTTTAGTCTTTCCGTCGTCGTCAACGCCAAAGTATATATATATATATACAGGTATATACCGAATTTTCGATTGCTCAATTGAAACAAATTTATCCAGTCAAGTTTCTGGCCGAGAATATCAACTTTCCGGCTCATTTGAAGCTCAAACCTTCCCGAGGATTACCGTGAGTGGTCATCGGTGGCTATTTGTGAGGCCTGGATAGCGAAGAGAGGATATTTTACAGCAAAGGCGGACCAACTAAGCCATTATCGAACTGGCAATGAATTGCTTCGGATGTGTTTGGGTCGACAAATAACAATGGAGTTCTATCCCCCAGGCTTATTAAGGAAGAGAGGTACATAAATGATTGTCTTATTATTCATATCAGTCTCTATTCTCTAACATTACTTTGTACCTATATAGAGCAATGGCAGCAGCACACAGACATTGAGGAAGTGAGGAAACATCAAGGAGACAAATAACTGAATGAAGAATCATTGAGCGTAGGTACATTCCTCAGACTCAGATAAATGAAAGTTTCACAAATTAATATCTGAGACAGCCTCAAAACATTCTCTTTATTGGAAGACCAATAAACAAATCATATTCCGAGTTAACATTTATTTATTTACAATTCTTGTTTTGGTTCTATTTTGGTATTAAACAAAAAAAAATTCGAAAGGTTAAGTTATTTTTCTAACAGTCTACATGGAGATCAAGAACATCTCCTCAACTTCACCATCACATCCGATCGTGTCATCGTCTTCCATAAAAATAGCCTCATAATGGGAAAGAATCAATTTTATTTCTCTGCAATGCAATCACAAATTGGTTAATTGATTTTGAGTGTTTCAGAAACTTACTTCATTAGAACTTCATCTTTGCTGTTGGAATCAACTGGTGAAGGGTAGAGAGCTTTCTTTTGCAAAAAGCAATATACAAAAATATTCGCTGATTTCTGAGAAAAAAACGTGAAAAAGCTGGAACAAAAGCAAGACCGATTTGACCAGATTTGACATTATTAAAAAAAAACAACAGACATTTCTTTTTTTTTCTTTCACGATTGACATAATTTCTTGCTTAGTCCTTTGCTAATCCACCTCCCAAGCTGGACTAAGTTGGTAAACGTCACTTAAGAGAAATTTTATTTTATTAATAGCATAATAGCATTTTCCACTAGTTCGCAGAATAAAAGCTAGTCCTTCGGTAGTCTATGTTTATTAATTTGGCTGCTAATTTTTAATTTTACAGGCAATACAAATTTATTTAAAAGAAACAACTCATGAGACTGAATTCTATTTTTTTTTTTTTTTTTGTAATGAAAGCTGTGTTTTATTGGGAACTTAGCTTAGCTTAGCAATAGGAATTCCAATAAAACGCTATAGCCAGTTTTTAACTAAGTTTCGTTCACCAGAATGTCAAAAATCGAAACATTCCAAACGCCATCTTTACACCTATCTGAAACAATTTTTTTTACATTGAGTTGCTATGGTGAAAAAACTATTTTCTTCAGAAGGTTTTGACAATTCATAAACGAAAAACAACGAAAAACTCAAGTGTCGAATTGCTGAAACCTTGTCTTCAGGAAATTCCTAACTTATTTTTACTCAGCTTTCGGTTGTTGTTGTTTGACATGTAATTCCTATTGCTTAGCTGAGCTAAGTTCCCAATAAAACACGGCTGAAGTTATATTTTATTTATTTATGAATTTTTTGTTCACACAAAAGGTGATGATTTATTTATTTTTTAAATAAACAAGTTTACATATTTAAGTTTTTTTTTAAAATGAATAATTATTTAATTTGAACATTCACAAAATTATGTACCTATATTCTTACTTATCAAAACAGAGAAAGAAGATAATTTCTCTTTTCATTTGAATTAGATCTTAATGAAGAAGTTCTTACGTTGTCTGAGGGAAGATTTTGCTCAAGATTGTTGTCTTCAACTTAAACCTCGAGTGCAACATCATTCATCGTCCGGGCTGTGCATTTGAATGTGGTTGTGCAAAATGCAACAACAGCATATTATGCAGTTTGCCATCATGGGTTCAGCAACGTTCAAATATTTTAGTCGTTGAAATCGTCCTTTCAACAACCCAAACGTCCTTTCAATGGTTACCCGATGGTTACTACTTAGGCGAGTATTAAAATGAATTTGTCTACTTGTCAAGTGTCCATTATCACTAAAGGGTGTGATTACATTATTTTGAAGAGGATAGGCTGAATCGCCTAGTATATTATGTCTATATGATATTCCCCATGTATTAAATCATTAATTAGATCAAAAAGAGGACTGTTCCTAAACACTTGCATCGTGCTGTCTTCCTGGAGCTCCAATGTAAACATCGGTTAAACGGCACCGATCGTCACAAACTCCTAAGGTAGAAGTTAAAATATAATACAAACAATTTTTTTTTGTATTTAACGGATTCGGAAAAACACCTTGTAATACAATAGAATGAGTATTTTTTCTATTATAGTAATCGATGCAGTTGTTCCGAGGTTGTTTAATTTGAACATGACATCCATCAATTGCTCCCACAACTCCTGGAATAAATCCTCCAGATTTTTCTCGAAATGACTGTTGTGAAAAAGAATGTACATTTAACTAAATGCTGGATATATACCTCAGATATTGAGTTATACCAATCAAAGGGTGGCCACTTAATATAGTCTTCTAGTAAAGAGCACAATACGTTTAAAATTTCACAAAAAACGAGATGAGCAGAACTTTTAGACAAATTAAATCTGTCTCCAGCTGACAAAAAACTTTCTTGCTTGCTAACAATCCAAATAAAAAATAACAGTTTTCTTTCCATGTTTCGGATATTGGGCTTTGTGTGTCCATTGTGTCCAACTTTATGCAAGAGTTCCTTAAAGTTTAAATTGACTATTTTACCAAGCATTTTGTTTATCGAACTAGGTAATCTTACATCAAAACAACTCCTGGTCATTCGGAAATGCGTTCGGAATTGTTCCAAGGAATATCCAGGAATAGTCACTTCGTAGTAGCCTTCGTTTCTGGTTGGATCGTTGCTTAACAATTATGGACAAATTTCCAATATTCTAGGTTTAGCCAGTAAATCATTTACGATGAACAATTCAATTTGGGCTGCAGAACATGAATTATTAAAAAAAAAAACGGTATGATTCCATAAATGAAAACTTTAACATACTTAGCAATTCATCATCATCTGACGAATCCGTTGAATTTTTAAGATTTTCCATTGTTTGATAAATTAATAAATGTTAATGCGGAATGTTGGGAAAGTATTAGTGAAAACACCAATAATCTTACAACCCTGGCCAAGTGATCACTGCCCTGACCTGCTTGCAGATAAATTTCTTTTGACAGCTTGGTTTCCTATCTCCTTTTATCTCTGATCGTACTACTCCTCTCCTTTGTATATGGATTTACCAGGTAATATCAAGAATGGTTTTCTGCTTGGTTTGACAGTTTTTTGACAGTTTTTTACATTAGTTTGTAATGTGTGTTCTCTGCTTGCTTGCTTGAAAACCATTCTTGATAGTACTAGGTAAATCCATATACAAAGCTCCTCTCTTTAAAATACATCAGATTTGATAACGGGGAATACCCAGGTTTATTGTTTTTGTTTCATTTACCATATTTACAAGAGGTATTGAAGCGAGCTTCAAACTCGCTTCGCCCCTTTGTATACTTGTGTTGAGTTGAAATGAGCTTCAAGAGCGGAGTCGAGTAGAAATTTGTGCTTAAAAACCTAAGTTAAAGAATTGGCAAACTGTCTCACGTTTGTGTGAGTGCAACTGATCTGAACAAAAGCTAGATATTTGTTTTTCACTCGTGTATCTTCCGTCTTGTGCATTTCCTAACTAAAAACACAAGTGAACAAAAATTCAATACTACGATGATTTGAGATACGCCAGCAGTTGTCGTCTCAACATTTTTCAACTAAACTCTATCGGGAGTACAGTCAACTCCGCTTAACTGAACTCCGTTTAACTGAAAAGTTCGGTTATCTGAAACAATAAATTTATAACCGAGCCATTTTGAACATTTAACACCAAAACATTTCTCACATATTCAACTCCGCATAAGTGAAACAGTTGAACGAAGCCACAATCGTTGACTATTGTTTAAAAATAAAAAACGCAACACATATCTTGTCATTCTCTCTTTGTGTTGTATATCAAAATTATGGTACGCACATGAAGTACCTACACTAGCGTCATCTACGTAAGTTACTTTCAAATCAGCACTGTGGAGAACAGTTAGCAATGAAAGAACAGAATATCTGACTGTGCGACTATTATAATTAATAGCGTTTTTTGTGGTCGTCCGGAACTGTTCCGAACGATTCTGAATTCGTTCACTTGACACAAGATGACAGTTCTTGTTCTGAATAGAACAGAAAAACGATTCCGAATTTGAATTCGGAATCGAAAACAGAATCACGCATACATGAACACACTCGCACATATGAGGTTTCACAAATACATAACCAAAAAAATGTGTTTGCATGTTCGTTTGGTATCCGGAATCGGAAAGTTCTGTGTACCAAGTCCGGATTATCAAAAAAAAAAAAACCCTATAAGATTATAAAAAGATGTGATGTAATGTGTCAGTCGTTTGTTTGTTGAAGATTGCTCTGATGAAATAGAGATCGTAGAGCCCAAGAATTCCACTTAGGGAGCGTATAGTTCTCTTCACATTTTAAAACAATTCTTTGCTGAAAACTCCAAAGTTTCTGATAAAATAGGTGAATCTTGAAGATGTCTTTTAATAATTTTGCAGAACAGCAAACACACAAAACAATGGATTTTTTTTTCTTAAATAATTTTTAATTTTTTAACTTAACATGAATAAGATAAGACTCGATTTTAAACCATTTTCTTCACTACAAGTTGAACTCAACTTGAGTATTTTTATTCTGAACTTCTGATTTTGGTTTTTCTCAATCACAGTCGGTTTGTGCTTTCGGGTGAGGTTGTTTTTCGATCCATTCTCGAAGAGAAGCTAAGCCTAGGGGTATGCTTGTTTCAGTGGCGTAGCTACCACTGTATCAGCTGTATCCATGTAACAGGGCCCCCGAGATATAGGGGCCCCCAAAGATACAGAGCACAAGATGTGTGTAAATTAAATATTTAATTAAGTTTTATTACAAAAAACTGTTCCCAGGATCAGTTTTTACAAGCGTCAAATATTTATAATAATAATTGCTCTAAAAACATGCCTTAAATCCGAAATCCTCAAAATTCATTCCATAAAAGAACTTGCTAAATTATTAGTCATCGAATTTTAAGTCTTGCTTCTAGTTTTTCTGAAGTAATAACAGCATGCTTTCTCTTTTTGACTCTTCCGGTAACCACAGCAACAGCTGAAAGATCTTTTTCCAAGCTGAAAATAATAAAAACTTATCTCAGAACTTCAATGGGACAGAAGAGGTTGTCAGATTTATCACTTTTATCAATAGAAGCAGATAATCTTGAAAACTGACATCTTCTTCAGGTATGGAAGATTTAATAAATAAATTTGCAGAAAAAAAGGCAAGGAAAGTAGTGCTTTGAGAAGAAGTGCAAATATATTTTTTTTAAGCTTTATAAAACATTTATCTATATTAGGGTGGTTCTTATTTGCTTTTTTTTCGAAATTAAATGAAAACGTCTGCTCAATCGTCTCCAAATAAATAAAAAGAATCCTCTAATTTTTTCAGATTTTTATCCATGTATACCCCTTACTGGCCCAGTATCGAAGTGAAATTCTAATACTAGGGACTTTGCGGCTGATTTTTTGGTTATTCCCGTATATTTCAATTTCGCAGTTGCCCGTAGCTTAGTTGGTAAGTACGTTGGCTGCTAAGCAGAACGTCGTTGGTTCGAGTCCTACCCAGGCCAAGTTTTTATTTCATCTTTCACGGGCACTGCCTCTTGCGAAGACCTGACAAATCTTCCAATAGTATCAATCTGTCATGAAAAAAGTGCTTCTCAACTTTGCCGTTCGGAATCGGCGTTAAATTGTAGGTCCCCTCAATTCTTCACACGCACTCAGAGAATTGTTGATGAGAGTAAGCCATTTAGGCCTTGGCTCTTCAAGAGCTGTCGCGCCACTCTATTCTATCTCAATTTCAGCTTTACCGATTTTGTTAAAATTTTGCACTTATATTTTGTACTTAACATTATCCTTAGTGATATTGCATTCCAAGATATTATTTAAAATATATTCTTCAATAACAAAAATATTGGAAAAGAGATCCATTTTTCTAGTACCTTTTGGGTTTATAACACTCTTTTCTAGATTTCTCAAAAACGGCTCAACCAATTTTTTGCAAATTTCGTCCACACGTTTATAAGCAATACCTTAATAATTTCAATTCGATACAGGGCCAGTAAGGGGTGTAGATAAAAATCTGAATAAACTAGAGGATTTGTTTTTATTTATTTGGAGACGATTGAGCGGATGTCTTCATTAATTTTATCTTAGGGACCACCCTAATCTATATATGCATATGTATTATACATTTATGTAAAAGTTCCTATGTCGTTAGGTATACATTGAATTAAATTTATCTTATTTATTGACGTTAGTGTTTTAATTTAAAATAGGTTATAAGGTTATGGCCCAGTTTTGGCAAGAGGAGGGGGGCCCCCAAAAAAAATGGATACAGGGCCCCCAACGGTCTAGCTACGCCACTGGCTTGTTTCGACATCGTTTATTAGTTTTCTGGCCTTTTAAGCTTATTCGGGACAAATTGGTCAAATGCTGGTAATTTTAAGTTGAGAATGAATTTGCAGAAAATGGAATTCAGACCGAACCGTTTGAATTGAAAAAAAATGTGCGGACTGATAAGTTCTTGCACGTAGCTAAGGACGTTTCCAAATAACAATTTCCACCGGTATGCAAAAATTGATTTGACATAAATTCAAATCTAAAGTTGAAACAAACTCAAACATATTCCAGGGAAATTTTGAAAAAAATGTGAGTATCAAACTTTTGAATTTCAACTCTAGATTTGTGATTTAAAGAAGAAAAGAAAACGATTTTCAACTTGTCCCTTCACTCTCAAGTTTTTCTCAACTCTAGAATTGGTCAACTTAAGAGTTTCGTACAAGATGAGCAATAGTGAAGAGAACGGCTCTAAGTTAGGTATACTTACTTTATCTTTTGTTGTTTTTTATTTATTTTTGTTTTTAAAAAATGGAAGTATTTCCAGTTTGACAAAACTCCGCTTATTTATTTGAAACAAGTTTCAGTTATCCGAAGTTCGGTTAACTGAAAAATCCGCTTAACTGAAACAAATTTACTGCAAAAACGGTGTTTCAGTTAAGCGGAGTCGACTGTACTCAATTCAAATGAGGGAAAACCTGGGTCAAGAATTCAACCCTAATCCAACTCGAGCTCTCAATTCTGCTTGTGCTTGCAGTTTATTTTATTTGGAAACATCGAATCGAATCGAGAGAATAAAAAGAAGACAAATTATACCCAAACAGTGCAGTGAATACACAAAACAGAAACACATTTTTGTTAAGAAGTGAAAGATAAACGTTCAAGTTATATTTATGTAAGTTCCATACATTTCTGTTCACTGCTTATTTCTTCTCATTTACTTGTTTTTTGTTTAGAATGGAATCAGTAGAATCATCGACGAAAAATATTTCCCCCATCACTGAAACTAAGACAATCTGCCTGTCCGATAACATTGCTAGAGTTATCTTCGAACAAATCTCGATCTTCTACCGAGAAAATGAATTCTTTGACACCGTCATCATGGCTGGGAACCCAGGCGATAAGGACCATGTAGGAATTTCAGCGCACCGAATGGTCCTTAGTGCATTGAGTCAATATTTCCGTAAAGCATACCGAGATGCTCAGACGGTCTTGATGAAAACCGTTTTGGAGTTTCCAGAAATCGATCCTCAAATACTGAAATCGATAGTCGATTTTATGTATTCAGGAACAATTGAATTGGATGTCGATACTGTCGAAGGAATCTTGTCTGCTGCGATTTTTCTTAAGATCAACATACTATAGTTCGTTCAATAAAAAATGTCAGTGAAGGAAAGATAGGGCATTTGCCTCTCATTCTGGTAGCAATAGCTTCCATATGTCTATTTCAAGCAAAAGCTCTGCCGTGGTTGCCATACTTTGTAAATTAAATCACCGGAATTCGAAGAGTAGTTTGTATGGTTACCACCTGCTGGCGATTTAAATTTAAATAAAAAAATAAAAAAAAATAAACATTATCAAAAATTCAGTCTCAAAGTATTTGCGCAAAAATTATCACTAATCTGTCGAACAGTCGCTGCTGCTACTTTCGTCATTTAAATCTATCACTAATCTTTCAACAGCTTCCTCAGCAAATATGTCCATTTCCCACAGTTTAGGTTCAACAACCCGTTCAACATGTTGGACACACCGATCCAATCTTTCGCTGTCAACGGTGGTGAGTGATTGGGTAAATAACTCTTTTATTTCTTTAATTTTAAAGGTCTTGTTTTGGCGTGCTACTATACCTCTCACTTAGGCCCAAACCAATTCAATTGGATCAAGCTCGCAGTGATAAGGTGGCAAGCGAATAACAGTTGTTACACTCAAATCTTTTGATGCTTTTGCAGACATTTTCGTTAATATACAAAACAAAACAAAACAAAACTGTTCACTGTTATTATTATTATTAACGAATTTTGTTATCATTTTATCACCGCATTATTTGACCTATTTTTCTCCACAAAGAAATAAAACCACGACACTATATGAACAAAAAAATCTTATCAATAAATGTATAACTGCATTCCTGCAGCGTTCAGACAAGCAAGTAAAATAAATTCAAAATTCAAAATTCAAATTCAAAATTCAAAAATATTAAAATTGAGGCGGTAATACCCAACGCTCTCATCTCAATAAATGTTGTTCTCAAAAGCTTTAAAACAGAAAGCTCTTTCACAAAATCCTTTGAAAAAGCTCTTGAGGTTTGCTTCCAAAGGGTAATGGCAATGCTGTCATTTCTCACATTGAGAGAAGAAAAAAGAATACGATCAGTACTTTCAGTATGCTTTTAGCATGCAAAATGAATGGTCATGGAGAGATGTACAACGTTTAAGGGAAAATAAATCAATTGGTGTGTATAAATCAGTGCCGGCGCGCTTGTAATTTGGGAGCAAATTTGTGTCATTTCTATGAAGTGAGTGTTTAGCAGCCACCTCTGCTTAAAAAAAAGCTCTCCCATAAGGCCTTCACTGACATTTTTTATTGAACGAACTATAATTGAATGTAGCTGTGAGTTCATTGAAAACAACATAAATCCTAGCAACTGTATATTGTGTTTTCGAGTATCGCGTACATGGCCAGAGGAGCGAAACTTGAGCGGCTTAAAAGAAAAGTGTATGGAGTTCATTTATTTGAACTTTGATGAATTGTCGAAGGAAGACGCATTTCTAATGCTGACCGAAAGGGAAATCAAAGACTTGCTTTCTTACGAAAGTCGGCACAGTGATATTGAAGAAGCAGTGTTCATGTCTACTCTTGCATGGATTAATTATGATAAACAAAATCGGGAACATTTGATGGTGGAACTTTTAAAAATGATTCACTATCAGTTTCTGTCCATAAAGTTCATAACGGACAACATGTCAGTTTGCAAAAGTGTCGAAAGCTTTGAACTTTTTTCGGGTTGGTTGAAATATCATATGCCGCCAGAAACTCGAACAGCCGATCAGAAACATCACGAGTTCTCAACGAAAAACCAATTGCAATGTCCAGAACTCGATCCTCAAACACTAAAATTAGTAAATGATTTCTTGAACTCTGGTGCAATTGAGTTGAACATCGAGAACGTTGGAGGAATCTTACGTGCTGCAGTTTTTCGAGAACTTAAACACTTGATTGAAGTTTGCTGTGAATTCGTTCAAGAAAACATTAATACGAGCAACTACATGGCCTGGTTTCGACTGTCGACAGAGCTTAGTCTATCGCAAATTAAAGAAAGGTCCATGGATGTCATTTACATGAATTTCGAGCAAATGTCGAAGGATGAAGAATTTTTAATGTTGACTGAGATGGAAATAAAGAGCTTGTTATCTTACGAAAATCCATATACTGACTTTGAGGAAGAGGTTTTCAAGGCTGTGTTTGCGTGGGTCAATTATAATAAACCAAATCGGGAACATTTGACTGCGGATCTGTTGAAATTGATTCGTTTTCAATACCTCTTTACCGAATTCAAAGCTGATAACAAATCACTCATCACCGATATGTGCGAATATAATTCATTACCAGAAACAACCGATCAAAAAGAAATGTTTTTCAAGTCAAGGTGTGAAGGTTTATTGTTTGTGGATATCGAAGCATCAAATATGATAGCAATTCATATGTATGACCGCAAGACAGATGCATGGCATAAAAAGATTCAAATACTTCTCAAAGAAATCATGTATGACTATTCGACACTTGTGATCAATAATAAATTATTTTTAGTTGGAGGTATAGTCGAGGACCGTCTTATAAGGGATGATATTGAGTGTTTTGACTTGTACACTCTCAAATGGATTTCCAGATCTCATATGCATAAAGAACGATATTCTTGTCAACTGTCTGAATTAGATGGACAATTGGGTATTTTCGGTGGAGGGTATTCAACATTTCTAAATCAAATTGAATTGTACAATCCTACAACTGGTGAAATAATTGAATTATGTCCACCATACCGAAGTGGGCGTAACAAAATGTCTACTTGTAAAGGAGTATTATATCTTATTGATCTAGAGGAAGGAGTCTTGCAATTCTATGATTCTCGCACTCAAAATTGGACTCAGATACAAATTCCAGGACGATCAATTAACTCTGTGGGCTTTGTCGCCGATGAAAAATATCTTTATTTCCCTGGTGGATATTCGGACAAAGGTGTTAAACGCTACGATTTAGAAAAAAAATCATGGAGCGGAAATTTTGAAGGGAATTCTTATAATATAAACGCGATGATGTTAAACAATAAAATTGTAATTTCCAGAAAACAAAATTTTAGTAATACGATTATATTTGAAGAGTACGATCCAAATACCAACACATGGAGAAAATTTAAGGATCTTGTAAGAATAAAATGTGACATGTTCTGGTCTTGCAGTATAGGTTCTTACATTGCTTGACCACTTTAACGTTTAATTTTTGTTTTAAAAATTGATAAATTTGATTCCAAACATTTTTGAATTCGTATACAAAATCTGTAAAAAGTCTTTCAATAAATTGATTCCTTTTCATTGCTCAAACTGAATTTTAACTTGTTTCAATTGTTAAGCCCATGAGTGGAACATTTCCGATAATAGGTGTGCGTTTGAGATTCAAGAGAAATCAACCCATCGAGTAAAGAATTCAATTTCTTTGTGAAAGAAATGCGTTTAAGGGGCCAGTTATAATAGCTATCATTGGTTTTCATCATTGAAACACATCATTGGAATTTTTCTGATAGGTCGGTCATAGCAATCATTGAAAATTTCTGTCTGGAATTTTTTTCCTGCCGTAATTCTATCATTGGAACTGTGAGAAGTTAAAACACAGATCATTGGAATTGTACAAAATTGAAACGCAAATCATTGAAACGATTTGTTTCATTTTTTTACATAATACAATCAGCTGTTCAGGAAAATGAATTTAAACCGGAAAATCGGAGAACACATTTTAATGAAAAAATGAGTGTGTAATTGAACTTTTTTATGTCAATAAAAATTCTTGGAGTGATTTCCGATCGATTGGTACATAATTTGCACTTCTATTTAAAAGAAAATATAGTTAAATATCCATTCAAAGATTTTTCCGGATCCATTTCAATGATAGCTATAAATGACCCCTAAGTCCTTGCGCTGGAACTTATTCTTTAAACCAGATACATAATGTATGTATAGGGTCATTCATTTCGTGATCAAGTTGGTAGCGCTGGCATTTGATATACATATGTCAAACTTGACTGTCATCTGAAGTGTCATTAAGTTGAATGTTTGTCATTACAATTGAACAACGCATTAAAATTATTAAAACAACAACAGACAATAAACACAGATTTTTCGAACATTTTCTTTAGCGATGAAGCACATTTCTCAGTCACAAAATCGAAATTGCCGTATATGGGGCTCAGAAAACCCGCAAGTGATCGAAGAGTTGCCATTGCATCCAAAAGAAATGACTATTTATTGTGCTCTATGATCAAAACGTGTCATTGGTCCGTATGCCAATGCAAGACAGTTACAGTCAATTCGGAGCGATATGGTCAAATGGTGACCGATTTTTTTGGGCTGGCGATTGAAGATCATGACTTGGAAGATATGTATGTGGTTCCAACAACACGGGGCAACAAACCACACAACACAACTAATTATGGCTTTATTGCGTGTGAAGTTTATTGGTCGCGTAATTTCACATTTTGGCGACGTCAATTGGTAATACCAAAATCATGCGATTTGACACCGTTGGAATTATTCTACGTAAAAGACATTGTTTACGCGAATAGTCCCCGAATTATAGACGTATTTAAAACGAAAATTACTCAAGATAGAATAGAGTGGCGCTACAGCTCTTGAAAAGCCAAGGTTTAAGTGGCTTATTCTCATCAACAATTCTCTGGGTGCAGGTGAAGAATTGAGGGGACCTACAATTTAACGTCGATTTCGAACAGCAAAGTTGAGAAGCACTTTTCATGACAGATTGATACTCTTGGAAGTTTTGTCAGTTCTTCGCAAGAGGCAGTGCCCGATGCCCGTGACAGATGAAATAAAAACTATGGGCACGAGTAGGACTCGAACCAACGACTCGAACTAAGTCACGGAAACTGTACTCCACCCCGCATTGGCATTGTTTGCTGTTTTAATGATGACAAACAGTATAGTATAAATATTGAATATGTTTATTTATCTTTTATTATTTAACCTTCCTTTCACAATAATAATAATCTATTATATAAAAATAAGTCGGGTTTTCCTTCCTGACGCTATAACTCCAGAACTCACGAACCGATTTCCACGGTTTTGCATTCGTTGGAAAGTTCTCGGGCTCCGTGAGGTTTATAGCAAAGAAAATTTAGGAAAAAATTCAAGAGAAAAGCGGGGAGAATCTTTTTTCACATACAGCGCCATCTCTGATACATAGCAAACCAATATTTTAAGTAGATGGCGCCGGTGCGTGATACATTGTTTGACAGCTACTCATTGTTCTTTGCTCAGTTAATTTCATGTGACAAACCGGTATTGTGTTCACTGTGAAATTGTGAAAAAAAGTAAAAAAAAAATAAGATATTCGTTTCCTAACATTTCAATTGCAAACCATCAAATCAATCACGTGTATTGTGCAAATTTTTATTCAATTTCAACAGCAGGCATTTGTCTTTAAGGTGGTAAGTTGAACTGTGTAAATTATGTGGTTCGTGCATTTGAGGTTAAATTCACCACTCTGTCCATAGTCCAAAATGCCTAGAGGACGACGTGCGAACATCGGCCGCTGCACAAGACATGCAAGCCAGCAACAAGTGTATTCACAGAACTTAAGCGAAGAAAGACAAAATAATAATAAGAGAAAATGCCCGATTGAGACAACGCGTGAGCACACGAAGATCATTGGCATCATACAGTCGCTTAGCATTCCAATATGATCCCACTGCGAACTACAGTGATGATGAAAATTTAGATATTGGACCAATGACGACTATATGCCGATATTGCAATGCGTTAAAGATTCACTTTCATTTACTTAGACAAGTATATAACACTTCATTTTTGTAATCGAAATTAATTCATTACTGTTGTGAAATGAAATAAATTTTTTCCTTTTCAAATATAAAACAAAAAAAAATTTCTTCTTCTTTTCATCACCAAACGAAATGTTACATAAAACGAAGCCATCTGGTGGCGAAACGGAGTTCGCCGGGTTTGCTAGTCTTTATCACTACTGCAATCAATGTAAAAACAATAATAATAATCGTAAAAATTTGCATGAAAACTGATCGACGAAATTCTCATGAACACTGAGTAAGAATTGATAGAGAGTGATAAACCTATTCTCATACCTACTGAATACACAAATAAAATTTCATCAAAATCGGTCGAGCCGTTTCGGAGGAGTTTAAACACTTATACTGTGAAACGAGATTTTATATATATATAGAGATAAAACGTTCGTTGAAAGTGTATCGTTGTGTGTGTTTTATTTAGCTTTACTTTCGAAACCGAAAAATGAATGACCCTGTACTAGAAAAATAAAATATAACAGATAATCGATGGGACTAGCATAGCGTACATTTTCATAGTATTTTTTCATAGTACATTTTCTCCAATCTATTGTAAACCCTCCTGCCCTTACCATAGTTGGCTACAATTCAATTCTTACAGGACTAAGTTGCGAAAAACTAATGTCAGTTTCACTCCTCAAATGTTTAAAGATTTGTCTCGTTAGATAAAATGAATATTTTTTGATGGTAGTTTGGGATGAAAATTATTTTTATTTACAATTGAGTATGATTGGGAAAATATTTTTCAAAACGCTCGCAGGTGAATCATGAAATGTTACCTTCTACCCCCTTTAAAATTAACGCGCCTTCAAAATAAGTGAAAATTATAAATCTTTATATCTTATTCAAAGAATAAAAAATGAAATTTCGCCCTAAAACTAACTAAATATCTGTAGTTTTAACAATTAAATAGGTTTTAAAATCGATATAACTACTTTATAAATGCATAATGTGACCTTATTCTTTTCATTAAATGTTGAATTATTAATATAATCTAAAAATTTTATAAAAACCATGGCCGAAGTCAAATCGCTTGTATGTTACACAATTGGTACCTTTTCGATACTTCAATTGCGTATACGATGTTCAGAGCTGTCGTCTATTTATACATGTATTGTTACGTATTAAAAACTAACTTTATTGACAAAGTATAGAAATTAAATATGTAATAACACAAAATTACATTTATAAAAGCATTTTAAACAATTTTTACAATTTTTAAGGGACGATAAATCATTACCTTTCGCTAATTTCTATTATTTAAGGGAATGACTGAGTTGTGTATCAGCATGCATTTCCATACTGACTGATTAAATTTGTTAGGGTGTTTCGTTCACCCAATACCTCTTTCCTGGTACGATCGGCACCAAAACTCAAGAAATCATATTTTGACTAATTACATCTACTATTAACATTTGATTAACATTCGTATGGCAATACGATTCTTTATAAATGACATAGACGAACATAAGTTTTTTGCAATTTTTGCAATTAACATGTTACTCAGCTAGAATGAAGCTTTATTTTAATGACAAAACTCCAAATCTTTCCTCTTTATAATTAATAAGCAAAAATTCCTTTTTCCCTTTGAGTTTGCCGTTGAAGGTCTGAAATTTATTAAGAATGTAGGGTGACATGGTCATCAATGCACCACCCTATTTTCAAATGACCATAACTTTTTCCAATGAACTCTTTTTGTTATGTATTTTTGTATTTCATTCTTTAGATATGTTATGAAAATACGCACGAACTTATATTTTCGATATGATCTGAATTCTTTGTGTAAAAAATACCTTTTCCCAAAAAACCAAATGGTGCATGGTGCACCATGGTATGTACTGAATGCACCAGTCATATGTACACGATGCACCACAAATTTATTTAAAGAATTAAAACAATTTTTTAACGTCATAGACAGATTTATTTTTTCAAACAAAAATATACGAGAACTTAAATATAAAAAAGATCGATCAAAAGACCATATCACTTAAGGGAACTTTAAAATAAAAACAAATAGAGGAACTCCACTAAAGCAAAGTTATTATAGGATTTAAGTTCATCAAATGGACGGTTAAGAAGTTTAGAATTAAAAGCAACTGATGAATTTGCGCTATCTTCTTGATCAGATAAATTTTAGCTGCTGCAGTCGTTTCTTTATTTCATCTTTGTCTTTTTACACAGTAAACCCCGGTGCATTCAGCACCATGCTTATGTGGTGCATTATGCACCACCCTGACATTTTTTAAACAAATTGAAATAGTTTATAACAAAAGGAACAAAACTATTCACTCCTTATTTTATAATGTTAGCAAATGTTCAAAAAACTGTTTAATTGATTTGATGTAAAGAAACTCTTTAATTTCACTCAGATATTAAAAAAATAAGCTAACCTTATTTTTTCACTTTATCACTGTAAATTTATAAAACACTCCGCACAAGTGAGCCACCAAAGAGAAACACTCTCAAACTTAAGTCTATCGGAGTTTCTGAAAGTAACGGTTACATTTGAAAGAGGTATACACTAATCCAGCGTCCGGTTTGGCGTGTATAGCCGTGGTGCATTCTGCACCACTGGTGCATTGATGACCACGTCACCCTATAGGTACTAACGTGAATTATTTAATTGCAATAAAAAATAAAATCTTTATTGATAATTATGCGTTTTCTTAAAGTTAAAATAATTTGTTTCTTGGACATTGGGTTCGCTCAGCTAAAAGATGGAAACTAAATGCCAAGAAAATTTCAAACAGGCGTAGACAGTTGTGAAATGCAATTGCTCCCAGACGGAATGCATAAATATTTTAACTTGTTAATATTTTAAATTGTTTGCCAAACATACCACTTTTAAAACCTCAACCACAAAAATATTTGAAAGTTTAATTAAATTTAAATTTCGACAGCACTGTTTTTCCAACCTTGATTAACTTTACCCACTGCATACATAAAGAATTAGTATTATAAATCCTTTATAAATCCTTTTTCTCTTTCTGTTTTTGTTACCTTCTTTCTTCTTCTAGCACTAGCACTTCTACTCTCTTGTAAAGAAAACATGTGCAAATTGAATTGGTACTGATTTGAAACTATTTGTTGTTTCATGTTTCCCTCTTATTTGTTTGTGCATAATTTCTTAAAACCGTTTTGTTATCTATACGTGCCTAAAAAGAAAGAAGTAGTGTAACTGTGCTTGTTTCACTACTCCGTTATTTTGATTGCATTTTTAGTGTTGCGTCGTGAATGAAAGTCGTGGTTTTTTCAAAGCATAAAAATAGAATGTCGTTTAGTGTGGTGAAAATTAAAAAATCTATTAGTAAAAAATCAATAATTGAAGTGGTCCCAAAGAAATGGATTTTGGGTTCCTTCGTGTTTTGGCCTCCAAATCACTGGGTCACCTTATCCAAGGATGGTGAATCTGTCCCAGATGTCGCCAAATGGAAGCCTATATCATGCAAGATAATTAAGGAAGACTTGTCCTATGAACAAGCAGAAAAGTATGCCGACAATCTTAAATATGTATCGGATTCCGAAGAAAACATGCCCCGGTCAACGAGAAAGACACCGGGAACAAAAAAAATCTTGAGTTTACATCATTTAAACTCAACCCTTTACCCTCCACCACCACAAGCAACAAAACGCAAAAACAACAGGCATGTCTACATTAATGCATACAAAAAAAATTATAAATAATAGTAATTTTATTAAAGGTTTCAGTTGTCCATCCGAGTATGCCATCTCAGAGCGAGACAAATCTTTTTGAAGAATGTTGCAGTAGCTCTCCAAAAATATTGACCCAAGAATATGAAAATTCAATTCCGCCAACTTCACCTGTTTTTGCATAATTATGAAGATAATAATCAAGGAACAAGCTCCTTTGATGCTGCAGCGGTGATGCAGTCAATTGAAAATTTGGACACCAAAATCGACGTCAAATTCAATTGCTTGCAAAATCAGCAAATTATTTTAAACAATTCAATTAATAAATGCATGGATGTGCTCCTGAATATGGAAAAAGTTGTTTCATATTTGTTTTAGGTCTTTAAAACCTGTTAGTTATCTAAATGCAACTGAGTTTGTTTTCAGAAACTTATGTGTTATCTTTTTGCTACACACATATTTTACTGGTTTTTCAAAACTTGTTAGTTATCTATTTGCAACTAAGTTGGTTTTCAAAAATGTATATGCTACTCTATTGCTATTCACATAATTTACTTGTTTTTTAAAACCTGTAAGTAATCTGCATGCTACTAAGATGGTTTTGACAAACTTATGGGTTACCCCTTTGTTATTGACATAATTTCCTGGTTTTTCAAAACCTGTTAGTTATCTATATGCAACTAAGTTGGTTTTGAAAAACTTATGTGTTACCTTTTTGTTACACACTTTTTTTTCCTGATATTTTCAAAACCTCTTAGTTACCTTCATGCAACCGAATTGGTTTTGAAAAACTTGTTTGTCACCTTAATGTTACTATTTTAGTTACATTATTATAACAAAACGCAAATCTGTGCCACTTGGGTTCTCCTTTGAACATAAACAACAAGGAATTTTGAAAAATGCACACTTTTCATTTTCTGCAAATAAACTCATAAAACTCATCAAAATAGAAAATTCTAAATAAACATTGATTCTGAATCGGAATACAATTCAAAATTAAAAGACTCCTCTAAAAGTGCTATAGAAAAAAGAATTGTTTATTATCCTATCGTTTAAATTTAAATATAAAAATAAATATCAAAAAATTGCATGACACATCAGTGTTGTTTAAGAAGTGGCTGTTTCAACTTTTTTGTCTTTGTCTTCCTTACTTGATGGGCCAGTCTGAGTGATTGGAACAACACGTTCACTGGGTGGAGGAGGAATTTTCTTCATGGGGGCGGTAATTGTCAACAATCCATCGGATGACAAAGATGAACTTACATTGTCTGGGTTGACGTCATCTATAAAACAAGAAAATTATTTTATTAAATGAGTCAATTTTCTTCATAGTTCCCAAACACACTTGGCAATAGATAACGTCTGGAGAATTGCCTTGCAACAAAACCATGTTCGTCTTGTTTTTCCTCGTGTTTTCCCTCAACAACAACATATTTGTCTGTTACTTTGACTGTGATTTCTTGTGGAGAAAACTGTTGGACATCCAAAATAACTTCGAATTTCTCACTGTCAATGTTCAAAGTTGATCCGGACTCTTGTTTTTGCAAATTTGTACTGCGTCGCCATGGTCGAAGGTAGCCTTGTCTTAGAACTGTTGGAGTTGAGCTCCACATTGAAGATAACAAATCTTCACGCCTAGAGATGCACAATAGAAAATGTTAGAACACACAGGGAATACACACTTTTTTATATATTTACTTCAAACCGGTGCCAAAATGCTGATCCAGCAAACGCGAGGTGCGCATTGGCATATCGAAATCATCCCACCAGTCACGGAACATTAGGGGCACTACTGACATCTAAAACAATTTTTTTTTAAGAAAAAAAAACTAACATTAAAAACCGTTTTTTTTTCTTCTTATTTAGATTCCCGTTCTTAAAATTCGATTAGAAAATTTCTTTGTACCTTTTTTTAAAATGATCAAAAAACAAAACTGTGCACTCTGCTTTCGATGGGGCTTTCGAAACGTTTGAGAATATTTTTGACCCGTTCATACTTTTATATGAGAATATTATTCTTTGGATTCGAAAATAAGAAAATATTCATCAATTTTTCTATTTTTAGAAAACATCTTTTGGTAATGTTATTATTCATCGGTGTTTATTTGGGGCCTACCTTAGGAGATGTTTTGCTAGCGAAGAGTGGTGGGATTACGAAGCTGAAAAGTTCACATTCACTACTCTTTTGGGCGTCTGAATCTGAATGGACATCTATTTTTAAGATTTATAAGTCATATCTTTTGATTTCCATGCACTTACACTTATATTTCATGTGGTGATTGTCGAGGAATAGTCGATTAGTATCTAAATTTTAATGTAACGGTATTATTTATAGGTCGTTTACACTTTGTTTTAGTTTTTAAACTTTGATATCATCTCATTTTATGCAACCGGGTACTGCGGCGTATACTTACTATTTCACTTCTGTTTGCATTTTATGTTTTGGATTTTTGTGGACCGTTGAAATAAAAATTCATACAATGTTTAGTCGAGCGATCACTAAGCCTATTATTTAGAAGACATAATCCTTAAGCTTTACTCATGTTATCAAACACCAATTCTCAAAAACACAAATAACGAGTTATCGATGTCCCGAAAACTATGCTCCTTTTATGCGAAGAGCAACAGATCATTATATCACTCAAGTCAAACCCCATGCGGACTATGTTTTCTCCTTTTCAGGGTTCCGTACACAGAGGTGCTATAGGGCTACTACGACATATTCGCAGCCCAGGCCTACAAGGACCGGTTAAGTCGGCTCTTCGTCTTAGAGTTAAACTAAAGACCTGGCCCTCCAAGTTGGGGGTCGTGCGTCGGGGTGCGACTGTCCGTCCACATAAAGAAAATATAGTTCCGAAACACCAACAAGCCTCGGATACGGACGGAATTAATGATGACGACCCACGCAAACGATTTAAGGACAACGAATTTCGGTTTTGCACTTGGAATGTTAGGTCCCTTAACAGACCACGTGCAGCCAAACAACTAGCGGAAGTCCTTGACTCCTATAAAGCAGATATAACCGCCATCCAAAAAAATACGATGGGATGGTCCGGGCCTACGTAAAATGAACAATTGTAATATCTACTACGGCGACTGCTACCGGTTACAAAATCAGCGTCTATTTCGATGTGGATTTGTTGTTGGGACTCGACTGGGGAGGAAGGTCTTGCCTTTCAACTCAGTGAATGAGCGCATCACGACAATCTGCGTCAGCCTCATCTGCGCTGACGTCCCCACTGAGGAAAATAATGAAGACACCAAAGACAGGTTCAAAGAGCTGCTCGACAAAACCTATGAGAAATGCCCTAGCTATGACATTAAAATTGTCCTTGAAGATTTTAATGCTAAGTTGGGTAGAGAAGAAATCTTTGGTTGAATAATCGGACGACATCGCCTCCACGACACCACCACCGATAATGGATTTAGGCGAATCGACTTCGCTTCGGGCGAGACGTAATGGTAGCAAGTACACGATTCCCACATCCCGATATCCACAGGAGGATATGGAAATCTCCTGATCAATCAACCGTCAACCAAATTGATCACATTGCGATCGATGCACGACACTTCTCTAACATGCAAGATGTCCGCACATTACGAGGTGCCAACATCGACTCGGACCACTACTTTGTTGTAGCCAAGGTACGAATGTGGATATTCCGATCAAGCCCAACACGAAAATGCTAGGAGACGTCAAACGGCTACGCAAGAGATTGCCAGATCCTTTTCGACCGTATCTCCGAAAATCTCCTCAGAAGTGCTTTGCTGCCAGCACAAAATGTAGAGATCCAGTGACAACACTGCCAAGCAGCCATCAGAGACGCTGCCTCTGAAGTGCTAGGGTTTACACGGCCACCACAACGAAGCCCTTAGTTTGACGATGAGTGCCGGCGAGCTACATGCAGCTTAACAAGAGGCATACAAAGCGGCGCTGCAAAGAAGGACACGAGCAGCTCGGGAGCTCTACAAACTACGAGCAGAAGAGAAGAGCGGAGCACTAACTTCTCAGAAGGAAAAAAAGGGAGTATGAGAAGTATGAGAAGCGCGCGATCGAGGAGATAGAGGGATGTCATAACAGGAGCGAGGTTCAAAAGTTTAACAAAAAGGTAAAACAAACCACCAGGGCTTATACATCCAGAACCGAAGCCTGTAGCGACCATCATGGATACATCGTAGCGGAACCACATTCAGTGCTGAGGATAATGGATATGACGAGCAAAATTCCGCGAAAAATACAGAACCATTCAATTTGGGTGACGCAGGGCAACAATTCCACCCACCCGACACTGACGCAGTGAAGATAGCGATACCTAAACTTAAGTCGAACAAAGCCGCTGGAGCAGAATGGCTAGCCGCTGAACTATACAAAGCAGCTGGAGATGATTTGGTTAGGAGAATGCACCAGCTCATCTGCAAAATTTGGTAGGAGGACGAATGGAACCTCAGCATCGTATGCCCGATCCCCAAGAAAGGAGATCCCCTGCACCAACTACAGAAGTATAAGTCTCCTTAACATCGCCTACAAGATCTTGTCTGCCATGCTGTG
Source organism: Sphaerophoria taeniata (assembly GCA_943590905.1). Lineage (NCBI taxonomy): Eukaryota > Metazoa > Arthropoda > Insecta > Diptera > Syrphidae > Sphaerophoria > Sphaerophoria taeniata. Next base: position 50,912,247 of record OX016540.1, read on the forward strand.
TGAACGTTTGAAGCCTTATCAGTGTGGGGCTTCAGACACGGAAAGTCCACCATCGATAAAATATTCACTCTACGGCAGATCCCAGGAACTTCAAATCGATACCTACCACCTTTTCATCGATTTCAAAGCCGCGTATGACAGCGTCTATAGATACCAATTATATAGAGCAATGTCTAATTTTGGCATCCCAGAAAAACTCGTCCAACTGTGTAAGACGACAATGGAAAACTCACGCTGTTCCATCATGGTCGGAAAAAACCTAACGGACGCATTTGATATCAAAAAGATTTTAGACAAAGCGATGCACTTTCATGCGATTTCTTCAACATCATTCTTGAAAAGATTGTATAAAACTCCAACGTCAACAACAGAGGCACAATCTTTCGAAAGTCCGTCCAGCTACTAGCATACGCAGAGGCAGACGACATTGACATAATTGGAAGCAAACAGCGTGCTGTCAGTGGAGCGTTCGAGGGCAATATCAAGAATGTTGTCAACATCGACGTCTACTAGCAAACGTCAACATAGACAGATTTAACTTCCGAGGTAGTCAAGGACTTCGTCTACTTAGGATCCGCTATAAACTCAGACAACAACACCAGCGCTGAAATCAAACGAAGAATCACTCTTGCCAAAGTGGCACTCTGCAAAATCCTTTGAGTGCAGAGACATGGACCATGACAACATCCGATGAAAACTATCGATATTTTACAGCTAATCTGTTATCTCTATTGTTCTTTATACACAAAATTTGCCAGGCTTTTAAGTGTCTAAGAAGTTCTCCTTACAGCCAAAACAACTCAATAAAAATTATCCTTTTAAAATGGTTAACCCTCTAAGTTCATATAACTTGTAATTTACTAACATATTTCAAACAACATCTTAAGATTTGGATGCATTTAGCTCATTCAAATGTTACTCCCTATTTCATTAACTAAATAATTATGTATCTCGAAATCTTAAACATAAAAAAGCAAATAAACATATCGAATACGTCATTTCTAGATATTTTGAGATGGAAAACAGTCTTAATTTTAAAGGTGGAAAGTATGTGGGTGTTAAGCATTTCTGCGTCTAACATCAGCTGTAGCATTCCACAACACATTCTTATAATTTTTTGGTTGAAGTTATAAACACCGACGCACGCGCCTTCGCAAATATAGAACAAAGGTGAGTAATTAAATTTTATAAAAAAAATCTTTACTTTTCTGTTTTGTTTGTTTGAATGTGAAATAAGCCAAAACATTCAATTATAATTTTAGAACAAATGAGTAGATGAGTGGGTGTAGAGTGGAAAATAAACTTCAAAAATAGCAGCCAATACCTGAAAAAAATAAAATATTTGTTAAGAGTGCGAATCATAGAAAACTAAACTTTTTATAATCAAAAGAAATTTTTGTTTGAATCAACATTTTAATATGTAGGACATGATTTGATTTCAAAAAATCCGGCTAATATGGTGAGGATGGTCCCTTCCAAAACATCAGTATAATAATACGCCCCTACCGATGATGCTGAAGAGTCTAGCAAGGAGGATTTTCTACGACCTAATGGATAGAGCCTACAGAGGCTGTCCAGAGTACGACGTCAAAATCGTACTCGGAGATTTCAATGCAAAAATCGAGGAGCAAATGTCGACTCTGACCACTTTCTGGTAGTGGCCAAGTTTAGAGCTCGAATATCAAACGACAAAAAAAAGCGGAAGGCCCAAAGAAAGAAGTTCAACTACAGACTACAGTGAGCGCCTGAGTGAGCGACTCTCCGCCGTCCTCCCAAGGACCACAGACGTGAACACCTTGTGGAACCAATATCGCGAAATAATAAAAAATGAAGCAGACACCACCATAGGTTACCAGCCACCCCCGAAAAAGAACCCGTGGTATGATGATGAGTGCGCGATATTGAAAAGAGAGACGGAAAATGCACGTTTGCAGATGCTGCAACGGAAAACAAGAGCAGCAAGAGAAAAGTACCGAACAAAACGGAGAAATGAGAAAAAGACCCTGCGAAGGAAGAAAAGAGCATCCACAGTTTCTCAGCACAAAGATCTAGAGAACACCCGGCGTTTCTATAAAAGAACGAAGCAATTAGCTTCTGGTTTCAGAACCGGGATACAGGCTCTGCGAAACAGTGAAGGAAATCTAGTCACCGAAACACAGGGAATTGTAGATTTTTTGCAAGCAAGACCAGTCAATGATGACCCAGTCCCAGCCCCCAACACAGAAGAGGTAGAAAGAGCCATCCAAAAGCTAAAAAATAACAAGTCCGCCGGGTCGGATGGCATACCTACGGAACTCTTTAAATGTGGAGGAGGTGTTTTGATGAACCGCATGCATCAGGTCATCACCAAATCGTGGGAGGAAGAATGCATGCCCACTGACTGGTCGATAAGCTTCATATGTCCATATGCCCCATCTACAAAAAAGGCGATCCGATGTCATGCAAAAACTACCGTGGCATATCTATATCCAACGTACCGTGTGAGCGTCCTAAACCTTTCTGCAACACAAAAATCGGCACGTACCAGTGTGGCTTTAGGACAGGCAGAACAACGATAGACCAAATATTCACAATGAGTCAGATCCTGGAAACGACCAACAAATTTCAAGTCGAAACCCACCATCTTTTCATCGACTTCAAAGCTGCATATGATAGCATCCACCGCCAAGAGCTTATGACGGCGATGTCTGAATTCGGGATCCCAAAAAAACTGATCCAGCTGTGCCGCATGACGCTAAACAATACACAATGCAGTATGCAAATCGGTAACAGCTCATCCGAGTTATATCAAACATGCGGAGGGTTTAGACAAAGAGCTGCGTTGTCATGTGATTTCTTCAACATAGTCCTTGAGCAGATAGTGCGCAAGACAGGTGTGAGCACGGAAAACACTATCTTCAACAAATCCACCCAGCTCCTAGGCTATATGAGGACGACATAGACATCATCGGTCGATCCAAGAGAGCTGTGCTTGAGGACTTCACAGCAATTGAAGAACACGCGAAATTCGTTGGTATTGAAGTGAATGAGGACAAAACAAAGTACATGCCATCAACAAACAAAGCAACTCTGTCCACCGCCTAGGACAAAACGTCACTGTTGGTAGCAGCAATTTCGAGGTAGTTAAGGAGTTCACCTACCTTGGAACAAATATCAATCCCACAAATGACACCTTAGTGGAGATCCGAAGAAGAATTACCCTAGCGAACCGCTGCTGCTTAGGTTTGGCCAAATAACTGGGTTCAAAATACCTCACTCAAAAGACCAAAGTGTCTGCTATACAAAACTTTGATTTTACCAGTCCTACTCTACGGCACCGAGTGCTGGACGATAAGTAAAAAAGGGTAATTGATACTGGGCATTTCGAAAGAAAATTTTTTCGACGGATATTCGGTGCCGTATGCGATGATGGCAAATGGAGAAGAAGGTTCAATCGAGAACTGTATGAGCTGTACCAAGATGTGATGTAGTCCAGAAGGCCAAGAAAAGACGAATACATTGACTCGGCCACATCGAGCGAATGGACGACAACGCTCCAGCCAAGAAAGTCTTCTCATCCCAGCCCCCAGGTTCGAGACGACCAGGAAGACCGAACCTACGCACGGTACAAGTACTAAGTGACTGTGGATGCCAGAGCGCTTGATTTCGGCGACTGGAGAGTGCATGCGAGGGACCGTTCACAATGGAAGGTTGCAGTATCTCAGGCTAAGATCCTTCATGGATTGTGAGCCGATAAGTAAGTAAGTAATCGCTGTTTCTTTGGGCTAAGAAAGCAGTTGAATGGAAAAGCCCTCTCTCGAACAACTAAGATAAAACTGTACAACACCCTCATCATCCCAGTCCTGCTGTATGGTGCAGAATCATGGACCTTGACAAAATTGGATGAATGTGCCTTAGGCTGTTTCGAGAGGAAAGTTCATCGGGTCATCTTTGGCTCCGTGTGCATTGAAGGGGAATGGCGAAGAAGATACAACAGCGAACTTTACGGGTTGTACAACGACATGGGCCGAGCCAGAAGGATCAAGGTCCAGAGACTCAGATAACTCGGTCATTTAGAGCGGATGGACACCAATGCTCCGGCCCGGAAAGCCTTCGACACTATTCCAGAGGGACGCAGAAGGAGAGGAAGACCGCGACTCATGTGGCGCACACAAATGGAAGAGGACCTCAATCAACTTTGAGTGCAAAACTGGAGACAGCTAGCTAGGTACAGAGCTGTTGATTGAGGCCCAAGTCCACAACGGACTGTAGCGCCATCTTAAGTAAGTGCTCATCACTGATATTTTATAGATGATTTGTGATATCCAACTGCCAAACAAGAAATGTGTGTAAAAATTCACGTAAAATCTTTGTAAATTCGTCTCAAAAAATCGACGGCAGTTAACTGTTTGTAAAACGACAAGCAATATGTAAGTCTTCCATCGAGTGATGCATGTAATACATAAATTTTTCTTTCGTATATAGTTCCTAAATGGAATATGTGTTTTCAAGACATTTCACCATTCCTCCTTGAATAAGGGATTTCAAATTTCAATTTGCTGAAACAGAAACTACTTACTCCCCATAGACTAAAAAAAGAACTGGTGAATGCATCATTAAAATAACTTATCACATTTCAAACTTTTATCGTTTCCCATTTTGGTCTCCTGTTACACTTCTCAGTTCTTGCCAAAACTTTTCCATCAATATTCCACCACAAAACTTGAGAATTTCAAAAGGACCTACTTATGTATATGAGAAAAGCTTCAACGAATAATAAAAACAAACTAGAACTTCTCACCACTTCACCTTCTGCAAGTGATGACTTTCTTCATTTGACACCCCAAACCCGCCCTAACCACCCCCATATCACATTGAAAATAGCATCAAACGATGACGTAAAAGTGAATCCTCCTTTCATACTTGAGCAATGGACCCAACAAAAAAACATAAACAAACAACCCAACACATCAAAGGCTTTATATTACACTTCAATAGAGCTGGCCAAAACCCACAGAGTTTAGAATAGATCCATTAATCGTGTATCGTAGTTCAAGAATTCAAAACAGTCAAGAGAGTGCATTGTATATTATTTACAAATCTTTTGTACAAAACAATGAAAAAGGTATTTGAAAATAACAAAAAACCACAAACAAAAATCCTTAACGATCCACTAAATTTTAATTAAAAGATTCTTCTAACAATTTTCACCTGTACCTTGATGATAAGCCCAATCCATTCGAGAATAACCAAACGCAGCTATTCAGATCAAAGTGTTCACGGTTACATGACAGAGGTATCTCGAGAAAACAAATCATATAAATTTTTGTTTAAATAAAAAAAAAACTACTGTGATGAAATTTTTAGCGTACGTGTTGGTGGAATGAAGTGTGCAAAGAAGAGTTTCAAAACATGTTTCGTTGCAAGTGCCCTCAATGGTCCTATTGCAGGTGAGGTCATTTATTCAAAACCAAGAAAAAGAAAAAGGGTGCTCTTGCATGTCTAATAGAAAATGTCGAGTGATGTGTGTCTTGTTTGTGTTTTTAGGTCACCGGGTCGTTATTACAATGCATTTTGCTCTATGACAAACACCGGTTACATATGGACACAGCCAACGTGGGATTGGGGTCCTTAAGGAAGCATCAAACCGTAACTGCAACTAATGTGTTCTTTAGGATCTTCCATTGCAGTTGGAGTAATTTAAGTTCTTGTAAAATTCTATAATAGCGTATACTTGAAAAATAAATTGACAAAATGGAAAGTTTTATGCGTTTTCTTTGGAACTTCATATGACAGGAGGCGGCAAAACAAATGGGGTGGGTTTGTCTTGAAATAAAGCGAAAGCAACACGTTGGAAAATCGATAAGGCCTACGAAGCCTACCACGAACTTTTTTTTAAACGCAAAACGAACCCACGCAAACTCACCTTATTCCGTTTTGGACACATTATGACAGGCCAACAGTGGCAATAATATCTATTTACTTTTTCGTGGCAAAACCATCTGGAGTGTGAAAATTTTCTTTCAAAAACAAAGTGTTTGTTAAATTGTTTCGACGGCAATATGGGGATTGTGAAATGGGTTTTTAATGTTTTGTTTATTTGGTCTTGCTTGCATTTAGTTAATAGTGAAGAATTGTCCTTAAACGATCAGTTTTTCAATAGCGTTCGGAAGTTAATCAAAAGACGTTTGAAGGAGAATGTAAGTAGTTGATGATGTTGATGTACCTACAGGCATTGAAAATTGACTTTGAAAATCAGCAAGGTGGATCTGAAGTAACATCGAAAGAAGAACGAACCCAAAATGTACCAACACCAGTACTCGTCCAAAACTGGCCGCAGGAGAAGCATTCCTTTGGCCAAGTGACAGCAGTTTCCATCGATCCACATGGAAATCCAGTGATTTTCCATCGCAGCGATAGATATTGGGATGCAAGGTTGTTCAACCATAGAAAACGCACTTCATCATTTCTGATCCTTATAATTTTTTTAACAGTACTTTCAATGACAGCAATATATTCTACTTGATCGAATATGGTCCGATCAAAGAGTACACAATTTATGTGCTTGATTCGAAGACTGGTGGCATTCAATTTGGATGGGGCGCATCGATGTTTTACATGCCACATGGATTGACTATTGATACATATGGAAACTATTGGATAACAGATGTTGCCATGCATCAGGTCCTGAAGGTTTGTATATAATTATATGAACTTGGCATCTTTAATCAGCCTGGAATAACTTGTGGAAATCTGTTTTAACAGTTCAAGCCATATGACGAAACGCCACAAATTACTATTGGAAAACGATTCAAGCCTGGTTCGTCATTGAATCACTTGTGTAAGCCGACTGATGTTGCAGTCGCAACGACTGGAGAAGTATTTTTATTCATCTTCTAAATGTATTTTTACCATCAATTCATTTTATCGTTCTATAGTTTTTTGTAGCCGATGGATATTGCAATCAACGAATATTGAAATTCAACGCAGCTGGTAGGCTTTTGAGAACCATACCACAACCTCCAGGTAGGCATAATCAATTATGTTATAATACAATTCAGATGCGGTAAATTGGTAGTGTGCAAATATCTCGGCAACCAGAGCTCAGAATGTAGAGAACAATAAGAAAGGTATTTTGAATTCAGCGAAACCGATTTCTTCTTGATTTTCGAAAAATGTCTTTCGATATAGAGTTGCCAGATCTCTGAATTTTCCCAGCAAGCCAATAGCAAATGATCCAAGAGAACAAAGGTCTGTCCGCCCGCTATCAGTCACTGAAGATCAAAACTATCTGCGAGATCTGGTTACACCTCGCCTGAGATACTGCAGCCTTCCATCGAGAACGGATTCTCGCATGCACTCTCCATTCCATGAAAAAGCGCTCTGGCATCCTCAGTCCCTTGGTCCTTGTCCCGTAGGTTCGGTCTTCCTTGTCGTCTCGAACCTGGGGGCTGCGATGAGAACTTTCTATTGCCCCTTTTTACTTATCGTACTGGTAAAATCAAAGTTTTGTATAACAGACACTTTGTCTTTCGAGTGAGCAGTTTTGAACCCAGTTGTTTTGCCAAACCGAAGCAGCAGCGGTTCGCGAGGGTAATTCTTCGCCGGATCACCACTAAGGTGTCGTTTGTGGGATTGATGTTTGTTCCAAGGTGGGTGAACTCCTGCTTAACATTAAGCAGGGATATGCCTCTGTAGTTTTTGCATGACATAGGATTGCCTATTTTTGTAGATGGGGCATATGGAGCTTATCGACCAGTCAGTGGGCATTTTGCGCATTCAGCAGCTGTTGGAAGTGCTGCTTGAAAACATCAACAATTCCCTGTGCTTCGGTGACTAGGTTTCCTTCACTGTTTCGAAGAGCCTGTGTCCCGGTTCTGAAACCAGAAGCTAATTGCTTCGACCTTTTAAAGAAACGCCGGGTGTTGTTCTTGGCCCGAGACTCTTCTAGATCTTTGAGCTGAGAAACTGCGGATGCTCTTTTCTTCCTTCGCAGGGTTTTTTCTCAATTCTCCTTTTTGTTCGGTACTCTTCTCTTGCTGCTCTTGTTTTCTTTTGCAGCATCTGCAAACGTGCATATTCCGTCATTATCATACCACGGGTTCTTTTTCGGGGGTGGCTGGTAACCTATGGTGGTGTCTACTACATTTTTGATTATTTCGCGATATTGGTTCCATAAGGTGTTGACGTCTGTGGTACTTGGGAGGACGGCGCGCGGAGCGTAGCTCACTCAGGCGCTCACTGTAGTCTCTGGCATTTTCCGAGGTGTTCAGGCAATTGATGTTGAACTTCTTCTTTAAGCTGCATGTGTTTTTTGTCGTTTGATATTCGAGCTCTAAAATAAGCCACTACCAGAAAGTGGTCAGAGTAGACATTTGCTCCTCGGAAAGTGCGCAAATTCAAGATATGGGATGCGTGCCTTGTACCGATTAGCACATGGTCGATTTGATTGGCGGTTTGGCCATCCGGAGATCGCCAGGTTGCTGTCTAGATCTTTCGTCTTGGAAACCTTGTGCTACTTACCACCGTATTACGAGCTGCAGCAAAGTCGATTAGTCGGAAGCCGTTATCTGTTGTTACTTCGTGCTTTCCAACTAATCCGCCAAAGATGACTTCCTTCCCGATTTTTGCATTGAAGTCTCCGAGTACGATTTTGACGTGGTACTCTGGACATGTTCCGTAAACTCTATCCAGGAGGTCGTAAGAATCATCCTCCTTGCTAGACTCCTCAGCATCATTCCATCGGTAGGGCGTGTGCACATATCAGACTGATTTAATGCGGATTACAGCGATTTATAACGACGAATCCGCATCCAAATATGTGCATTCCTTGATGAAAGCTGTAATAAATGTCACAATTTTTATTGTCCATGATCCTATCCATCGTATTTTCTGGACCGCAGTAATGTCTGCCTTATACTGCGTGAGGATTGATTCAAGTTTTTGAGTTGCACCTTGAGAGTGGAGTGTCTCTCAATGCGTAGTCCATTGTCATTACCCGATCGGCGCTGCCTATCTCTCTCATAACTTTCAAAAGTTTTTTACTGTGGAGGGGTTGTTAGCCCCTCGCACTAACCTCCAAATTTGTAGGGCCGTTGTTTAAATGCTTCTGTTTCTCCGTTTTGCACTCGCGCTTACAAGTTTCGCAAGTTATATCTAGTGATATAACCACTACCCGGTACCTCCACATGGTGTGTAGGAAAAGATACAGCATGCCCACAGATCCTACAACACCCAACCTAATCCCATAGAAATTATATATTCGCATCAGATATCGGAACAGAGTTTGGCTTTCAGTAGCAAGCTTAGGGAAATTACAGCCTTATTTATATAAATAGGCATCTTTGTCGATGAAAAAGTTTTGCCATAAGAGCAACACTGAAAATTATTTTCGAATAGGTTAAAGGTACATAAATGTAGGTAAAAATATAATGAAAGTCGGAAAGTATCGAATGTCTACAACTCAAAAAAGGAATAAGAAATATATAATTTAGTCCTACCCGTTATCGAGCTTTCGGTGATTCTATCTAAGCACGAAAATATGTTTGTTCGCTCATATTAAGGTTTTAAATACCATGCTACAGGAATGAACTGCATCTTTTGAAAATAATCAAGGTAAGAACTCATAAAAGTGAGAACATTCCTATCATTTCAGAATTTATGTCATTGCAAGTCCCCCATGGAATCACCCTCCTTGAACATTTAGACCTGCTCTGCATCGCTGACAGAGAAAACATGCGCGTTGTATGTCCAAAGTAAGATTTTGTTTTTATAAATTTGTCATTCAAAGGGTAATGTTATTGACGTTTTTCTGCAGAGCTGGATTACAATCATCCTTCGGTGAAGGACAACCAGCCGCCACAATTCAAGAACCTGATTTAGGACGTGTCTTTGATGTCGCTGCATATGGAGATATTGTGTACGCTGTCAATGGACCCACTTCTATGTTACCGGTTCGTGGATTTACTATTGATCCTGGTTCTGAAACTATCATTGGTCATTGGGGCGAATTCAAGAATCCACATTCTTTGGCCATCTGTCCAAATGGCACTGCGTTGTATGTTACAGAAATTGGAGATAGCCCAAGTACCAACAAGGTCTACAAATTTATTTTGGTTTAATTCAAAGTCAAATTGAGAAAAACAAAAATAATAAAATACCTACTACAAATACCTACTACAATACAAATCCCATATTACCCTCATGTTGCCCATATCAATATAAATTGAATACCTTCAAATGTTTATATACAAGAAAGCATGCATATACGTACAAACACGAAAAACATACTAAAATTTTGAGTTAAAAGCAAATAATAATGTCTGTAGTTGAAATGCTTCCTGTGGTCTGTGTAAATATAAATAAACAATATTTAATTATGGAGTCAAAATTACTACTCGTAATAACTACTGTAACTACTCGTATAATGAAATTAATGTTAAACAATACTATCGTTGATTATTTTAAAATAAAACTTCTAATCTAAGTACTTGAGTTTATCTTGAAGGATTGGTCTTTGAAATTTTCGGTATCGGTACAGTATTAGGAACAAGACAAAGTTTGATTTGAAACGATTGTAAAAAAAGTGGACAAGTGCGAGATAAACTCGCTCGAGGAGGGTTCCGTACTTGATTATCCGACCCTACTTTCTTTCAGTTTTGAAGGATTTTTTATACAAGGATTAAGATTTGAAACCAAACATTTTCTTGGAAAATAATTTGAATGGTCTTCCTGCCTATTTCCTTCAATGACTTCGAAACTGTGTATCTTAAAAATCTGCTAGCAGCATTTTCGGATCACTTCTATCTACTCTAGAAAATGTGAACCAAATTTAATTGCAATCAGCTTAGCAGATTCTAAGAAATCGCTTGTGAAAGACGAATAAAAGGAAAACGAACTGATCTTTTAGGATTTCGTTTTCACCTATGTAAGAATGCTTATTTACATCATCACTGTAATGTTTTTTGTATTTTCTGTAACCTACACGTTTTAACTACATTTTGAAATTATTTTGGAAATGCCTGGCCAAGCCCTTTCTGATATGAGGAGGGAGTGAAATTGAGTGTTTTTCATAGTCCTTTTTTGTTGGGTTTTCTTTTTGAATAACTTCAAAACCATTTGCCTTGAAAATATATCGTTATTTACATTATTACTGCAATTTTTGTTGTTGTTCTGTAATCTATACGTATGGAACTATTTTTTGAAATTTTTTTGGAAATTCCAGGCCCACCCTTTTTGGTGATGAGGAGGGGGTAAAGTTTAGTTATTTGCATTTCCGGCCTTTTTTGTTGTGTTTTCTTGAATAATTTCAAAACTATTTGTCTTAAAAATACAAAAAAAATATGTTTGTCATCGCAGGCAATTAATGAATGTTTGTACTTAATTTGAAGTCAATAGGGTTACCACCTGTTCAAAAAAATGGTTTTAAAATTTAATGAAATTGGAAATTAGTATATTGAAAAATTTTGCATGTTACATAAATAACTGTGACTTCTTATCACTTTTCCGGTAATATTCATGTTATAGACCTATATCTCAATAATTTTAAAGAATTTTAGGTCCAGTAGTTTCGGAGATTAGGGGGGGGGGAATGGCCTGTTTTTGACATTTTTGCCTATTTTTCCATATTTTCTTATATAACTACAAAACTATTTCTCTTAAAAATATAAAAAAAAATATGATTGTATTTCTACTTAAAACGTTGATATATTGGCCAACTTTTAACTCAATCGGTATAACGGTTTTGGAGGAAATAAATTGTAAAGTTGAGTCAAAAATTAAAAAGTTACTCCAAATATTGAGTCATATTTGTGTTATATGTAACAGTACAGACTTCTTATTTGCTTTTTTGTAATCTACAGGTTGAGACCTATTCTCAGTATCTTTTTCATAATTTTAGGCCCAGTAGTTTCGGAGATCAGGGGGGGAGAATGGTCATTTTTGTATTTTTTTATCTTTTCTCTTTAATAACTTCGAAACTATTTATCTTAAAAACATGAAAACAACATTTTTAGATTACTACTGAATACTAAATTATGTGTACCAAATTTCATTGCAATCGGCCTACCAGATTCGAAGAAATCGCTTGTGAAAGACGAATGAACAGAAAACGAAGTGATGTTATAAGGGTTTCGTTTACACTCTGTGTACGGAACCCTAAAAATCCGACCCAACAGAACTGGATAAGGACTACAAGAGTCCTGAACAACATAAATTTCAATTTTCTTATAAGGCCGTTTGCGAATTGGATAAATTGGGTTAAAAATGGATCAATTTTTAACCACTACTTTCATATTTTAACCTGCTCCGCAGCTAGTCTAATTTTAATACATTTTTTTAACAAGACGTGTCAAAATTTAACCAATCGTCAAGTTTTAACTACTTTTTAACTGAATTTGCACACGGCCTAAATATCATTAAATCCTATTTTAACGTAAAAAAAAACTCTATATGTACTAACAGGTAAACTACCTACTCTGTAGTATCCACTTGGTCTCAAATTATTGCAATGCAATCCGATCGGAATCTCGGAAAGCTTAATTAAACTTATCGGACTACCGGTATCAAAAAGAGAAAGATATGTGTTACAATGCGGAGCAGAATCACTATAAGGAAAAACAATACTTACAGAATTTACTTCTTTACAAATCTTGACATCGGATAAGGCATCTACATCAGAATGGTTTTGCTTAGAACCGGAACAGAATTCAATCAATGCAACAGTGCGTGCATTTTTTGGGGGGCAACTTCGGGCAATCCTTCAGAATATGAACTGTTGAACCACATCTGAAGCATGATCCTTTTTGACGTTTGGGATGTGGACAAGAAGTGGAAAAATGTCCCATGCCAGAGCAATTGTAGCATTGAGAAAGCATTTTTTCGGAGTCACCAACGGAAAACTTGACTTTAGGTTTTGATTCATTTTGATGCTGGGCAACTTGCGCTGAATATGATGCGGAATTTGTCGGTCTGTTAACTGCTGAATTTGATCCTCGTAGTTGAACATATCTAAAGGTGTGCCAGTTTTCTTGATTCGATTGTGTGTGCTGAATACAATATGGCGATGCTAGCGGAATGATCTTGGAACCCATCAATGATAAATTGAATAATTTGTTTTTCGTCAATATCAGCACGTGATGCAAGCTCTTGCATTTTTAAAATGTAGCCTATAATGGATGTGTTTGAGGACACAAATGGTGTACTTCGCATCTTATCAATCATTTCGGAAACTTAAGTGTGTCCAAAATTGGCCAAAAAAATGCTCCGGAAACCAAAATAGGTACTTGATTCGTCAATTTGTAAGAATATTTCGGCAGCGGAATCGGGCTTCATCAATCGGCGAATGCTTTTTAATTTGAACGCACTATCACCGATCAAAAGTGCTGATCCATTTCTTAGCATCGTATGTATCATCACCAGAAAACAATGGTAAGGAATATAGAATGTCCTTAAACGATGGTTGATACGAAGACGACGAAGAACTTTAAAATTTTCTTCTTGTCGAGCTAGTTCACGACGAAATTCAATCAGCTTAAGTTTCTTTTCAATCATCTGAATTTCTTTATCCTTCATTTCCAGGAACTGATTCTTAAATCCGTTGTGAAAAATCAGAATTTATTGCCTTACCAGTGGTCAATTTCACCAAATTACAATTGTATAACAAATAATTGTGGATTACATTTACAAATTTGTACATTGATTTTCTGTTCCACAAACTACAAATTTAGATTCCACAAATTTGTTGGAAAGAGAGAAAAGTTAGGGGAAATTGTAATTGTTACTAACAAATGCAATAAAAACCGTATCACCGTTTAACTTGCAAAGTTGTAAATGACAACTACTTTTCACAAATTTGTTAAACTCTAACTATAACAACAGACAATACAGAACAAAGTGATTCGTGATAGGTAATAAAAATGTTTTATTCGCAAAATATAACGAAAGCATAACATAATGTCTTGTTAAGTAAGCGATTGGCAAAAAATATTTAAAAATAAATCTTATAGACAAGGATTGGAAATACCTAAGAGCTGTCGTTTGACAAAATTTTAGCACAGATAATAAATTTATACAGATGTCTCACCCTTATGGCGAGAAATGATATACAGTGCCTTGCATAAGTATAACCGCACCCGAAAAAATGCATTTAAAAGAAAACCTACAATAGGAGTGACTCCTTACTATTTTTTTATTGAGTTGCATCACTGATCAAGCAAATTGAGAAGAAAATAAAGTACCGTTAATTCCTCTCCTGGTGTTTAAAAATTAAAAACAGATTTTAATGTATTGCAAAAATATAACCGCATTTATTGTTTGTTTTTGTGTTATTTAACACTGCAGTTAGGCTGCGTCCGTCAATTCCATTTATGTTGTTTGAACAACGATAGCAACTTAGAGGTGCTTCCACCAATGGCTTTTTCCGTCAGTTTCTTTGTTTGGCTGGAGTTTCAATAATCTGACCCTTGGTGTACGCAACGAATTGTTGTGACACAAAGATAGGAAATCAGAAAAAATGAAGGCGGAACAAGATAGCATACTTTGAGGAGCTTGTAAAAATGCGCCTATATTCATTGCAAATGATAAACAATAAAAGTCTGCAATGGGAAACCAAATAACCGCATTTATTGTTTTTTGTTTTTTTTTTAAGTTCATTTTTAACAAAAAATTAATATGCAATTTTGTTGCCTCTATTTTCCACCAATCTTAGAATTCTTTTTGGCATTTATTTTTCAATATGCAGTCGTCTAAAGCGTTCCATTCTGTCACAACTGAGTCTCGCAGCTCAGCAACACTAGCAAATTGCTTATTATGGGCATAAATTTTGCGAGTTGAAATTCCCCAAAGATTTTCGATGGGGTTGCAATCTGGAGAATGTGACAGCCACTCCATCAAATTAATGTTTTTCGATTCGAACCAATCCAAACTTTGACGACTTACATGAATTGTGGCATTATCTTGCTGGAAGACATGCTCAACTCGGCGAAATCGTCTTAAATAAGGTACCAAATTCTCCTCAGTCAGAACTGTTCATTCCGGTAGAGGTGAAGGAAAGTGCAACCTTACCACGCTCGCAGAAGGCCCCCCAAACCATACAGCTGCCACCACCAAAGTTCCTCTTGGAAAAAAACATTTTCTCTTTCCTCAAATCGTGCCAATATCCGCTAAAACCATCTGGTCCATCGAGATTAAACTTTTTTCATCACTAATAATAACCTAATAAAAAACATTCATTCCAGTATGCCATTTGGAATAACGAGATTTTAGTGTAGATTAATAGAAAGTCACTTACGGTTTTCCAATCCCGATTTATGTTTTGGCGGGCAAATTCCAATCTTTTTTGTTTGTGGGCTGCTGTTAAATTTGGAGCTGGCACCATTTTACCCAGAACAATCACTCCACTGCTTTTTAAAGCACGAGAAACGGTTGAAACCGAAACTCCTTAACCCAATTCGTTACGAAATTCCGGCAAAGAATGCACCGAATTGGATGCAGCATTGATTAAACGCCTCTTGTCGCGACGTGTCAGCTTCTTCGGACGCCCGGGTCTTATTTTTGTCCCATAAGATTTTGGATGTTTTAAAAAATTTCGAACGACACGATCCGATCGTGAAATTCGTCTTCCAATAGCCCTAAGACTTAGGCCGCTTGACCGAAAAGCCAAGATTTTGCCTTTTTCAATTTCGCTTAAACGCGTACCACGTGGCATTGTTGTTTTTTATTTGAAAGCACTTGACTGAATGCAGCTTCAAAGAGATTTGCATTGTGCGGTTATATTTTTGCAATACATCAAAATCTGTTTTTAATTTTTAAACACTAGGAGAGGAAATAACGGTACTTTATTTTCTTCTCAATTTGCTTGATCAGTGATACAACTCAATAAAAAAAAATAGTTAGGAGTCACTCCTATTGTAGGTTTTCTTTTAAATGCATTTTTTCGGGTGCGGTTATACTTATGCAAGGCACTCTATGAAACTGAAAGCTACCAAAAAAAATCTTTTTCTCCAAAAGCTTTAACGCATTCACTTAATGCATTAAAAATCTATTTTAGCTCACCTCATTGCCCATAAATGAATACTTAGGCAAGGAAAAAAGCTTCCAAAATCTCCTTGTCAGTTAAGGCGTTGTCAGTCAAGAGCAAAATATGTTTCATTTTTTTCTGCAGGGATGAGACATCTGTATAAATTTTATCTGTGATTTTAGGGATTATTCACATGAGAACGACCAATATGTAAGCGAATATTCGTCGATTTTTTTCACAAGAGAATATTGTGTCGTTAATTATCAAACAGAGGCTAAAAAATTGGAACATGAAACTGAGTAAAAGGGCGAAAACCTGTAGTTTCTAAAATATTCAAGATAATTCAATGCAGTAAATTTTGTTTGATTTGTGGACGCTTTTTGTAAAAAATTAACTAAAAAAAAGGATAAAAGGATATTTTATTTTCGTCCTGTAATAAAATGAATTTTTTTAGGTAGTTTTGTTTGTTAAAAACTTATTTAGCGCATTTTGAAAACAAGTTTTTTAAATAGTACCTTTTTGATTCTAAAAAGGACAAAAATTAAGGAACGAAAAGTTTTGTTTTATTGATATTCATTAAAACTTTAAAACATTTTTAATAAATAATAAGAAATAAAATAAATGATAATGCTTTTACTTCAAAAACTTATATTATCTAATATATAAAATTCTTCTGTCACAGTTTTAGTGGTCATACTCCTCCGAAACGGCTCGACCGATGTTTATAAAATTTATATGTGTATTCAGTAGGTATGAGAATAGGTTAGTTACTAATTTTTATATCGCTAATTGAAGGATGGCTCACCCACACATTTTGTGTTTGTAATTTTTGGACAGTTTTTTTTATAATTTTTGTATGGTGTGACATTAAGAAACACATTCATTCCTTAATTTTCAACTTCCTACCACTTACTCCTACTTCTTAAGAGCTTTATTAATTCTTTTTCAGTTTTCATGAAAATTTCGTCGATTATTTTGTACATTGATCGCAGTAGTGATAGTGTTATTCTAAAAGGTAGGTTAAAAAATCTATACTAATATATAAAGTAAGACTTTTGTTTGTTTGTCGGTTGTATGTTTGTAGTCGATAAACTAACAAACAAACAAAAGTCATACTTTATAAATGATGCACAATTGAGCTTCCATGCACTGATTGTGCAGTAGGATATTCTGAAAATTAAAGAAATAATTATTAAGAGCAAAAAACATAGATTTTTAATTTACTACCCGAAATTTTGTATTTAAATTCAGCAAACTGACAGCCGACATCAATTTTTTGAAATATCTCTCTATTTTTCATTTCATTTCATTTCAATTCTACTCATTCCTCTTTATTATATTTAAGGCTGAACTCCTACTTAAGCTTTTGCACCAAAACATTGCTTACACGCAAATTCTTGGGCACGATTTTCTGTTAAAAAGAAAATTGTAACATCGATGTTCAAAAAAAGCATGGATTTTAGTTTCCAATCTCTGTGCATGTACATTTCGCATTATGAATATTAGGTACATTTCGGTCTCTGTCAAAATTTGGCCTGTGTCGTAAGCTCATTGGTTTTCAAAGGGAAAGTTGCATGTACCTAATTGTAGGTGCATTGGCTTTCAAATGGAAAACTGGAAAATTTCGAAACGGATTTTCGAATGGAAAATAGAAAGTTTTTGATGAAAAACTCGGAGAACTCATTGCTTTTCAAGGAGGAAATTGCATGTAATTGTAGGTGCATTGGTTTTCAAATGGAAAACTTTAAAATTTCAAAATAAGTTTTTGAATGGAAAATTACCGTTCTTAATGAAAAACTCTGAAAACTCATTGGTTTCCAAAGGGAAAATTGCATGGAACTGTAGGTGCATTGCTTTTCAAATTGAAAACGGGAAAATATCCAAATGGGTTTTCGAATGGAAATTAGAAAGTTCTTGATGATGAAAAATTCGGAAAGGTCATTGTTTTTCAATTGGCAATGGAAAATTTTGGATAGGAAACTCGGAAAACTCTGCGAGAGCACGAAGAACTTCAACACCTAATATCAAGCTTTTGCATAGAATTTAAAGTACATTGGTGTGTTCCTATGTCCGGCAGGGACTCTTAATCCGCTCAATCTTCAATGCATTTATATAAATTTTCACTAGGTATAGGCTATCTGAAAACAAATTTTTGGGACAAACTTACTGGAATGTCATTATTAAATAAGGGATACAATCGAAAGCTATATTTAATTCTGTTTTTTGTGAAATAATCAAAACACACCGGAAAAAAGAGAATTTGTTGAATTTTTTAACGAAATTTGATTTTATTGCATGCTTACTGAGAGTAAAAAGTTAGTTTGAAACCTTGGAAACATTCAGATGTTATTTTCTATTTTATTTGGATTCAAGCAAAATTTTAACAATACCTGTGTTAATTATAATTATTCCTTTGAGTTGCTCTGAAGGGTGGCGATACGAAGTTCGCAGGGTCAGCTAGTAAAAGATAAATTAACACATTCATACTATACTGTTTGTCATCATTAAAACAGCAAACAATGCCAATGTGGGGTAGAGGGCGGTCTTGGTAGTGGGTAGTGGAGTAATCAGGTAGTGGGTAGCGGGTAGCGGCGTGACGGGTTTTGGGTAATGGGTAGTGGGAAGCGGGGTAACGGTGTAGCGGTTATGGTTAGACGTAGTGGGTAGCGGTTACTAGGGTAGCGCAAAGCGGGTAGAGGGTATTGGGTTAACGGGTAGAGTAATAGCGGGATGCCAAAGCCTAGAGCTTTTATTTATTGATTGAGGCAGTACGAAGTCTGCAGGATCAGCTAGAGTATACATAAAAATAATGCCCAGTAATTATATTTTGTTCTCATTTGTACTTTGGAACAAGAAGTAAACTTTTAGGAGACGACAAAACGCAGCAATACTGAGTTTCTTCATGACTCACAATTTCCATCTGGTTCTGGTTCATGCTCAGCATCCTGCAAAACTTCTTTATCGATAATTTCCTCATAAAATTTTAAGTCTTCGATTTCTCTCCACTTTTCTTCACAATGGTGTTTTGTTGAAGAAATTTGTTGACACCATTTTTTTTTAGCTTCTAAAAGAGGAACTTCTGAAGGCAATGGTCTCTTTTACTCTTTTACACTCCAACGTCAGATTTGTAGCTCATCTCACCTCTCCTTCTTATAACGCCACAAGTTTTTGTGATTATAGACCGTTTAGTTGGCTTGAACTTAAAATGCCATTTATTTTATCTTGGCTAAAGATCTATCCTCGACTTCTCGTGCCCTTTACCTACAAGATAATCTTCTACTTAATGAAAAGAACAGCCGTTCGATAGCACATCACAAGGTAAACTGAAGATTATTATAAGGAAATGAGCCAATTGTCAAATTTTGGCAGGAGAAATTATTAAGCACCCTTTTGAAAATCAATCGTATATATTTGATTTAATTTAGGGAAAAAATAGAGCAGTTTTGAAAATACAAATAATTTTGTATGAAAGATAGACCCGTTTTGATAATATTTTGAATAATATTTAGGCTGGTTTTGAAGCGAAACTGAAAATAAAAACAAAAATAACTTCTGAATGGTCTCGTTTTGAAACATCACCATCTGATAGCTCTCTTTGATGCGCAAATTTTGGTATATCACACTCAATATATTGAAAAAAGTGCCTTTAGACCCGTTTTGATTGTTAACGCCACAATTTTTAATTTGTCCAAAGAAGAATGATTTTTGAAGTTATCTTAAAACGCGCGAACATTTTGTTCGTTGAGAGTGTAGATAATGTGAAATGTGGACAGAGTGACAGTAGCAACTAGAATTTCGGGACGAATAAATATGTTTACCCAAATTTATTTACATCTGAAAATATGGCTTGAAACGTATTTCTGAATTTCATTCAATCCTCGTTGTTGGTCGTTCTCATGTGAATAGTCCTTAAGACGAAATTCTTTGGTAAGTAAAAATTATTACTTTGGGTGAATTTCACAAGGTTTTTTAAAATTTTTCTCCCAACTTATATGAAATTCAGTCTTTAAAAGTTGCATATCAAGCCGCTTTTGAAATTTGTATGTATTGTTTTCAAGGCCAAAGTTTACAACAGTAAGAAAGCAGTTGGTCTATTTTTTCCTCTGCCTGAGTACATTTTCACCGAGACTTTTCGTTAAAAATAAAAGATTTGGATATTCATAATTATTTCGCAGTTGATATATTTTCCTTTGACTTTTAAAATCTTCACTTATATCGCCATCGGTGCTCCTGTGCTTTCGACATAAGGTAATTTTACGGTTTTAAACGCAATTTCTTTCTAAAATAACAATTTGTAAACAAATCAACACATGATCTTTCTACTGCAAGAATTTTTCAGCAACTGAACAGATTTGTAAATTTTTTTGATTTGGTGAAACACAAACTTACAAAAAAAAAATAAGAATTTTAACAAATTTGTACTTGCTCGCAACAAAGAAAATTAACTTTTGGTGAAACTGAAATAATGAAATTTCTACAAATTTCCTTTTGTAATCAACAAATACAATTTTGTAATACAAAGATTTTGTGAAACAGAAAAAAAAAACGTTTTTTCCACAAACTTGTTAAAAAAATGCTTGTAATCTACAATTTATAAGTTGGTGAAATAGACCACTCGTCTCCGACTGTTGTCTTTTACTTCTATATAACCGTCATTGGATCTTGACTCTTCTACGTAATTCGGTTTCGTTATTAAGTTCGTACAGGTCGTCGTCAAATCTCCACTTGTAAACGTGTTTTTAACGCACCTATGTACACCTTTATATTCTGACAACAACCAATCACACAATTTATTGTTGTTTGTATGGAATGTTAACTAAGTGTATAAATTTTATTTTAAAACAATTAACAGTGATTAATCATAACAAGTGTCGAAAATATACTTATATCAAAAAATAAACTTATAAAAAATATGTTCTGCCGTTTCGTATAAAAAAAAAGAAAAAACACTATATTGCACAGCAGATAAATGATTATTACTTTATCCAGTCTGCAATGAATTCTATGACTTCATTTAAGGCACTTATCCAACTATTGAGATCACTTACACTATCTGCTGAAAAAACATGCACCGATGGTCGGTTTTCCCCTGCTTCCTCTAATAATTCTAAACGAAAAGATTTCGACCTAGCACAAATCTCTCTAGCTGCACATTGAATTGGTTCGGATTTGCAAGAGCAAAGATCAATTTGAAACATTGGTTCGTTGTCAGCTACATCGTCGGGGCTGTTCCAGATTCTAAGTTTCAACGAACTCAACTCACACCACCTGAGTGTCCAACTGTGGGCTTTATTTGTGTCCTGGACATTGAGAAAACCCTTGGTCGAATGTTGTGGAAAGAACTGTTCAATTTCACCGTAAATGTGGACTTTCTCTAACAAGTTTGTACTCCGAGCTTGTGGTATGATTTGTGACTCAAAAGAGCTTTCAGAATGCAAACAAAAATGTTTGTTGTTCGCATGTGGGCAGTTGTCTTTCAAATGGTAAGGCTTAAAGTCACGAGGTTCTAGGGAAAATGAAGCGTGCGGTCGAAATCTTGATAGGACTTCTTCACTTGATGCTGACGTATCACCTGACTTCTGTAAAGATGTTATTAGTACTTGGTATGACTTTCGGAGGTTAGAATTACAAACCTGGGTCTTTGGAAGCGGCTTCCTGGGAGTGGAAACCTTCCTAAGCCTCAACATGAATATATCACAACGCACCTTTCCATCGGGGCCCAAACTATCAAATGAGATATTGCAATTTCGAAAAACAGCTTCCCCGTTTGTGAATTCAGCCGATTGAGTAGATTTTACTTGTCGGCCATTTGAAAACACCCCAATGTAATAGAAGTTAAAGAAAAGCTCTTGTGTGGTGCTCCTCTTTATTGGCATTCGAACAGACTTGAGCAGCACACTTCCTTTCTGCACATCGTTTGGACAAGCTACACCGGTGTTTAATTTTTGAACATTTTGTTTGACGGTTGAATATAAAAGAAGACGTTCGGCTTCCACCATTTCTGGTGTATCTTCTAGCTCTGGAATCAAGCGGCATATACTTACGGCTTGAGTCAATTGATCATTTACTGGCGCTTTGTCATCCATCGAGAAAAGACTTCCAATGTACAAGGAAGACTCATTCCAGGGTTCTTCGTTGTTGGTTTTTTGTGAAGTCAAAGTCCCCGATAGACGTTTGCTTTCGTTTTTGATGAAATGTCGACTTTTTCGAAAAGATTTCCGCAGCTTGTCTTTGAGAGTGCGATATCGCCACATGCTGAAACTCGGTTGTTTTTCTGATTCGATTTTGTTTGATGACTCTTCTTGCAAGCTCATTGATTCCCCTTCCATAGGAACGAGTTGCTGTTCCTCATAGAGCAACCATCCGGGTGTTGCTGGACAACTAGAAGTTTGATGAAGACATTCCTCACTCGACGTGGCCATATCAAACTAAGGTAAATATATTTTGTTTGTTTTGGTTTTTTGTTTGTTTATAAAGTAAAATAAAATATATGCAACAACAGCGCAACCGACAGTGTAGTATAGA
This sequence comes from Sphaerophoria taeniata, assembly GCA_943590905.1. Lineage (NCBI taxonomy): Eukaryota > Metazoa > Arthropoda > Insecta > Diptera > Syrphidae > Sphaerophoria > Sphaerophoria taeniata. The sequence goes on from OX016540.1 coordinate 50,934,769, forward strand.
GTGGAAAGAAATGAAATGAAAAGATACCAATTCTGTGTTGTGTGTGATATTGCAGTAGAATGGTTATTTTTATTTGAGTAATTTTGGTTTGGGTTTTTGATTAAACTGTTAATTTTTGAGACCAGAGGAAAAGATGTATGATAGAAATGTTGATGTTGGCTTTAGTAAGAATTCACATAAAATTCTACCTTTGTAAAATGTGTTGTCTTCTTTGGTGTGCTCTCATTGCCAGCTACTGTGTCGACTGTGATGGGATTTATGCAGTCCTCGGGGAGTTCGTAGGACACTGCATCCGATTCTCGAAAACTGTTGACTGTCACATACGATTCGTCGAGGTTATTCTGAAATGAATATTGGTTAGGAATTTAGTAAAACAAAATGAGGAACGCGAGGAATGGCTACGTTAGGTTAGCTTGGAGTGGCTGTCTAGATGTTATTGACTCATTTAGACCTCAAGGGTCCGCTAAAAAAGTTACTCATGGGTCATGGGAGAGTAATAAACTTAAACAAACCATTTTGTAATTTTAATGAAGTTAGAGAGACATCTTGTGTCGATCGTTGCCAGTTCACTGGTATTATCGAAGAAGGGATTGCCGAGATGGTTATTTCTTCTATTGGAGAATGCCGGACATGTACATAGAAGGTGTTGGACTGTTTCCTCTTCCTTCCCGTCTATGCAGCTTCTACAGAAGTCGTTTGCGTAGAACCCTAGCCTCAAAGCATGTCTACCTATGAGGCTGTGTCCTGTTATGACTCCTACTGTGGAGCTAATATTTTGTCGCTCAGGGAAATCAAGCCTTTTGATTTTGACCGTTTCAGGTCTATGCTTGGCCATATTTGTTTGGTTGCTAGGCAGGGGGTACCCTGTGACCATCTAGCATTTGTTGATTCTAGAGCACATTGTTTGAGAAGATATCGGCTTTGCAATTTCCCGGAATGTCTCTGTGGCCCGGCACCCAAATGTGAAATGAATGTTAAACTGTTCTGTCATCTCACTCGGAGATGATCAACAGTTGTGGACTATTAGAGAGTTTGTGGAGACAGACGCGAGAGATTTGAGAGCGGCTTTGCTGTCCGAGAAGATGAGTATATCCTTGTAAGATATAACGTTTTCTTTGAGCCAGGATAGTGCCACTTTTATCGCCTTTACTTCTGCCTGGAACACACTATATTGATTGAGAAGTCTATAAGTTAGACTGAGATTTAGTTGTTTCGAGTAGATACCATTTCCAACGCCGTAGTCGGTCTTTGAACCGTCTGTATAGAAGTGTATCGTGTTTTATTCTAGAGGTCTTTCTTCTTCCCAAGAAGACCTTGAGGGATTGAAACATGGAAGTTATTATCGAATACCATTTTTGGGGTGGTATAGTCTAAGCGATCTAAGATAGATCTAAAATAGTAGTATGACCAGTGTTGTTACTGATCCATTGAGAGGTGGCTCTAAGTGCATGCATGAGTTGGCTGCCACCGTTTTAGAGAAGATATCACCATTTTGTCCAGTGCGGTCCACCATACGACAACTCCATAAATGAATATCGGTCTGATTACCGAAGTGTATAGCCAGTGGGTTATTTTTGAGACTATGGCCTTTTTACAAGTAAAAAGTGCTAAAATGAGGCCTAAATATTTGGCTTGGTCGGAAAAGCTTAAGTATATTCCTTTAATCGTGGGTGGGCTAATTTGAGGAATTTTATACCTTCTCGTAAAGAGTACTGGTTCTGTTTTATGTGAATTGACGTCCAATCCAGAATGCTTAGCCCAATTGGTTAGCCTGTTTAAGGCATTTTGTAGGAGTTCCGAGAGAACTTGAGGCTGTTTCAAAGATACAAATATTGCAACGTCGTCAGCATAGGCTGCTTCCATTGATGTTAGTAGGTCGTTTACTACCATGTTCCATAAAAGAGGCGAAAGGACCCCACCTTTGGGGGTACCTCGATTCACCGATCTGGTGGAAGTAAAACTCCTCATGCTGGAAGTTATTGTCCTGCTTTTGAGCACGAGACTTATTAGATCTAAGAGCGATTTCTCTAATTTCAGCATGTCCATTGCTGTTGTGATCGCCTGGTAGCTGACGTTGTTGAATTCGATATCTAGGAAAGCTACTAGGATATATTCTTGGTATTTGAGGGAATATTCAATACTACGTACCAGCGAATGAAGTGCTGTTTCTACTGATTTTCCCTTAGAGTACACATGTTGAGCTGTGGAAACCATGGGGACATGGTTTCAAGTTATGTCTGATATGAATTTCAATCAATCTTTCCAGGGTTTTAAGAAGGAAGGATAATAGGCTGATTGGTCGTAGATCTTTAGGGTTAACGTGGGAGGGTTTCCCTGCTTTAGGAATGAAGACTACTTTTGCCATTCTCCAGGCCTTGGGAATATATTTCAACCTAACAGAGCCTGTCAGAATGATTTCCAATGGTGCAATGATCATGTCTGAGCATTTTTGTAATTCGGCCGGAATGATTCCGTCTGGTCCTGGAGAACGCGAGGAATACAACTATTTATTTTACTAGAGCAGTCACTTAACGGTAAAAATGGATAAGACACGTATGTGTGTGGATCGAGCATAGGCAGTTTGCCGGTGTGAAGGATAATTTGCCTAACAGTGAACGATATTATTGGATAGAATCTAATACTTACCAACTCCATGTATAGCTTCTCCTCCTGATGTGCATTCTGGACTTTTTCTGCTTTTTCAAAACACAAAGCCTTATTTTCCGAATTCAAGTTTTCCAAGAAAATCTCACTTTGAACGCTCAAATCCGTCTTACTGACATTCCTAAGCTTCGGCGGGCTATTCTGTTCCATGATATTATTAAAAGAACCCGAATGCATCGTAGATGACTTTTTTGGAGTCTTATTGATTTTAGCATATATTGCTTTAGGGTCATTTTCCATAACAAAATGCTCAATGCCAGTTGTATTCTCGTTGATCGGACTGCCAGTCACATAAAAGCTATCCTCTTCGATTTCAGAATACGAAGGTTCTGCATCGTTATGAACATCAGCCTGAGCCGAAACATGGAAAACACTCTGATATCCGTAGCCATCACCATCGCCACCGCCATCGACACAGTCGTAACTAAATGATTTATTGGCAGCTACTTGTTCTTTGCGTTTGATATCTCGAAAAGTTTCTACAGCATGGTCGTCGCTTGCCTCCAGTCGATTTCGAATGTTGCTGAGCACCTGGCCCATTTTGGTCAAGTTTAAATCCTTATCGAGATCCGAGTTAAAGGATTTATAGGTTGTGTTTGTGTTTTTCTTTGCGTTTATTTTTCGTGGAGGCTTTTGCTTGGGGGCGACATTTACCGATGGAAACAACTGCTTACGTTGAGGGATTTTCTCTTCTCTGGGTGGGGATTTCACCGTTCGTGAAAAGTCAAATTCTGTTTGGGAACATTTTGACGTTTTAGCTGGAGTATTTGAAAAATAGCTGCCCGGTGGTGATTGAAGACTAAAACGCTTCTCTTGCAATCGATCTTTCGACAGTTGTTGCATTGAAGTCTGAACTCCAATCGATCGGATATTTTGCTTGGTGGGAGACTTCATCGTAACAAACCTTAAAAGTTTAGTTCTTGATGAGCTCAAAAAAGAGTTAGACTTTGTAATGTTTTCTTTGTTTTTATCCTTTTTACTGGACCACGGCGAATGGGAGACAAAGTTTTTCAACTGCTCGGCAAGAATGAACTTCTGACTCTCGGTCTTATTATTTGGCATTTCTGACTTGACTGGAGTTACTTTGGACTCCATGTTAGCTACTAGATTATGATAGGCACCGTCAACGGTGTCGATATCGAGTTTTGGTGGAATTTTCCATCCGACTTGAGGACCGCATTCTGGATTATTAGATTGGAAATTCTTCGATTTTGTATCTAGATTTAGCATTTCTCTGATTTTTGGTGATTCCCAATTTAATTGATCTTCTTGGATCACACCACCACTATCGGCAGATTTCTCGCTTGGCAAACGTTCTATGTCACTCAGTGACGGGCAAGAAGGCATTTGTTTATGATAAACTGGAATCACCAATTCGTTATTTGCGGGTAGGGAACTTTTGGGCAGTGGAAACGATCGACGTTTGTTTTTGTGCTTTGGAGTCATTTTCGGAATGGGAATTCCTTTCTGTCGTAAGAACTCATCAAGAACCTTTTCGGCATTTCGAATGGAAGACGCTGTACTGTCCGAAGATCGTGCACTTTTTGCAACTGGGATGTTTCTAGGTGGCTTTCGAGGTGGAGTTGATAGATTTCTGGGTTTATACTCTATACGACTGCCACTGAGACGTTTTTGTAGCAAACGCCCTCCGTTCTTATCACTGCTTCTGGAGCTCGTGTTGAGAGAGGATTCCTTAAAATGTTCGGTTAAACTGTCGATTTCGCTGACTCGATCAACAGGCGATTGGGATTGTGACTGTGATTGAATGGATTGTCTTTGGGGAATGTGAATGACTTTTTGTTGTGCTACATGTTGCTTCTTCGGTGAAACACTTTTATTTGGAATTTTGTTCTTATTCACTCTCACTTCGGAGACTACACAATTATTGTGTATTTCCTGGATTATGTGAATGAGAGGTGCATTCGAGGTGCGACTTGAATCCTTTAGTTTGCTTACAGCAGTTACAGTGCGAGAAGGGCCGTTTTTGTTTGGAGAGCTTTGTTTCGGTTTTGCATTCATTTGAATAGAATTACTGCTCGCCTTCTGATTGTGATTGTTATTTGATAAATCTGAAATCTGAAAAAGAAATTGGTGCCAATTTATTTCTATTAAACTTCCGCTCACACAGCCGAACAATGACTCTGCTAATTGAATCAAAAAACCATTCTTCTACTTAACAAATTGAAATTTAAACACTAAGCTAAGAAAATTTAAAAGCTTCAATTCCAATGCAAACTTTTGTCATAGATTTTACCAACTCTTAAAATTCAACACAAGTCGTTGAAGTTACCAACTTTGCATAATAAAGACTCGCAATAAAAGAGTTCATTAAAAATGCCATGTCTCGTGATGTAAAAAGTGAAATCAAGTAAACCAACCTGTTCATCTGCAGTAGCCTCCGACTTTCGTGTTCTTCTCTTGTCATCCGATTTATAAATTTTGAAATCATCACTGTCACTGGTGAAACAGTAGCAAAAACCGTCCTTGCATGGCTTACTTATGCGTTCGCTATGCTTATTCGATTTGTTCTGATTGATCAAATCATCATCAGTATTGGGATTGCTTTGACTTTGACTCTGAGATGAACGATGCACTTTTCTAGCTCTGAATTCATTGATGCAGTCTTGAAGACTAAACGATGAAGATGACGCTAGCGAGTATCCTGTCTTATCTGATGTAACCGATTCTATTTTAAAGAAAAACAAACAGCATTCCAATAGATAAGGAAAGATTTGAAAAATCAAGTAAGGTAAGAACAAGTCTGTGGAAAATAAAAATAAAACCTTCATCTCCAGAATGTTGTTTTTGGAGTTGGCGACGACGACGCGACGGCGACGTATTGGAACATGTGTGAGAACTTCGCATTGCTTGGAATGTAATTTTAAATTTCTTGAAATGGTAATGAAAGAGCACATTGATGATATGTAATTGATTTCTAATAAAAAGTTAAATTTTAAACTAAATTAAACTTTGAAATGATAAGATTTTTAACCGACATGAATGCACAACTCTTTTTTGCATCCACGCTGTTGGCGAGACGTCGAGACGAGCAGGCAAACAACAGCGATGACGTTTTGGCTTTGCAGTCTGTAAAAATTGAGCAGCGTTGTTATTTGAAGTTTATCGACTGAAAAGTGATGCCAAGTTTACTCTTTAAACAAAAAAATAATTTTGCCTGTTTAATTTTTAATTGAAAGTTGACATTTGTGAATTAAAATACAATCTACGCCCAATTCTCGTACACAACATTCAAGGTGCTTACGTTATAGTGCATCCCCGATTCCATATACTCAAAAAGACTTGATCACTACGGATCTAATTTTTACGTTGTTGCTGTCTAGTCAATCAAACAATTTCCATAGAATTGAGTTGTACAACAGTGAGTTGTTTTAAGCGCTAAGATAAGTTTTAGTTTAAAAACAAAAACAGATGTTACGTTTCAATAAGAATCCGATGACTGCTTCCGGTATTAAAACGATCTTGATGGATATAGATGGCATTTTTAATCGTCAATCTGGAATCTAAAAAAAAAACGATTAAAAAGGAAATTATCTTTTCAGAATCAGAATTGTCACTTTTGCCAATCAAAAACGACAAGAATGAGCGCATTTCGAAACCTAGTGACTACGTAGTCAACTCGTTCTGATTGGTCGATCCAATCCAATCAGCCAATCAGAACGAGTTGACTATGTATACCATGTTTACAAGAGGTATTGAAGCGAGCTTAAAACTCGCTTCGCCCCTTTGTATACCTCTGTTGAGTTGAAATGAACTTCAACCGACTCGACTCCGCTTCAAGAGTCGAGTCGAAATTTGTGCTTAAAAACCTAAGTAGAGGAGTTGGCAAACTGTCTGATGTTTGTGTGAGTGCAACTGATTTGAACACAAGCTAGATATTTTTTTTCACTCGTGTATCTTCCGTCTTGTGCATTTTCTAACTAAAAACTAAAAACACAAGTGAACAAAAATTCAATACTACGATGATTTGAGATACGCCAGCAGTTGTCATCTCAACATTTTTTCAACTAAACTCCATCTGAAGTACTCAATTCAAATGACGAAAAACCTGGGTCAAGAATTCAACCCTAATCTAACTCGAGCTCTCGATTCTGCTTGTAAACGTGGTATACTAGGTTTCGGAATGCACTCAATATTTTATGAACGCACATCATTACCATGAACCATCCCTGTGTCCATCATTGAAATGTCAACTGCCGAACAACTGTCAATTTTTTGTTGGTTATGTGACTGCAACAAGATTTTTGTTTTGTAACATTCGATTAATCTAAAAGAAAAATTAGATTTTTTAAAGAAAAAAATACTTATAAATAAGAATGTCCAATAGCCATTTATTCCTAAAATCCGGCTTTCCAAGAGCACCTTTACAAAACGGAGTTGGACGTTATGTATGCCAACTGCAGAGAATTACATTAAAGTTCTGCAAAAATAATGGTTCCAGCAAAGGCATGAGGTAGTTTCAACAAATCAAAATTATCTCCTCAAAGAAAAATATACAATCCAATTAATTTTCAGAGAATTTCTGGAAGAAAATCTTATTGATTTTGCCAAAGAAAATCCCGGCGTTGTTGTGTACGTTAAACCGAGGCGCCACAGGACACCAGTTATTGTTGGTGAATATTGTGAGTACAATCTTCTTCTTTTTAGCCTTCCTCTCCGCTACGTAGGTTGGAAATCATTGATGATAGAAAATTTTTATTTGTGACTCCTCTTATAATTTGTATTGTGGGAAGGTTCAGTCAGTCTCGTAGGTTTGATATCCACAACAGTCTTTGACGTTCCACCTTTCATCTTCCCTCTATTTTTCCTTGCAGGATAAGTTGTAGGAGTTGGTATTTGTCATTGCGTAGGATGTGGCCCAGACAGCATATTTTTCTTGTTTTAATTGACCATAAAAGTTCCTTTTTGCAGTTCATCCGTCGGAGTACCTCTTCATTAGTTACTCTGTCCATCCAGGAAATTCGGAGTATTCGGTACCTATATCCACATTTCGAAGGCTTCAATTTTTCTGATTGTTTCACTTTTGAGCATCCAGGTTTCTACTCTATATAGTAGCACTGACCATACATAACACTTCACTATTCTTACTTTTATATTCAGTTGTATCTCTCTACTACAGAATACTTTTTCATTTTGCAGAAGACCGCCCTCGCTTGTTCAATTCTACATTCTATTTCTTTGTTAGGGTTGGCATTGCTTTCGATTATGGTACCTAGATATTTGAACTTGTTTACTCTTTGAATAATTTTATTACTTATTTTTAGCTCTAAGTTCGGTGTTATAGATCTTCTGGTTAATACCATAAACTTTGTTTTGGAAGTGTTTACTTTTATACCTCCATCGCTTTCTTTAAAAGCTTCTTTGAACATTTCTTCAGAGTTTATATTGAAAAGCAATGGTGAGAGAATACATTCTTGTCTTACTCCTCTGTGGATCTCAACTTCTTCTGATTCTTCATTTTCCATTACTATTTTTGCCGTCTGACCCCAGTATATGTTCCTGATCACTCTCATGTCGTTCATGTCAATGCCCTTGCTCATCAGTGCAACAACAAAAAATCAACCCAACCTTCAAATTGTGTGTAATTTTTCTTATAAGAAGGTCAATATAGAGTGCAAGTGTTTATATTATTTTTAATTTGTTTGCGTATATTTTATAGTTTTTTTTTTGTTTTTTCTCAATAGATACTGTCAATTGGTATAAAAATAAGTTTTTTTTTATATAACCTAAGCTTAAGTTTAATAAAATGGGTTGATGAAAGTAAAATTAATTGAAAAAATATGCTTTTTTTGTCTTCATTAGACGAAAAGTATAGTTGTTCAGTGTTGTTCAAGTTGGAGACCATGTTTGTTATAAAGCCTTGCATATGTATGACTAAAATGTGTCTCAACTTCTTGCGCACAGGTGCGACACTCATACTAAATTTTTCGTTTCTTAGGATGGCCATCGAAATTACTAAAAGGCAAAATTTGGTCGTTTGCATTTCCAAAGTCAAAATTAAGCGCGTTGATGCTGCTTTTTCTCTTGTTATGGTTTTTTTTAGCCTCATAATATTTTCTGAGGCTGCAAAAAAGTCAATAAAATTACCTTAAAAACTTTTTTTTCAAAATTTGATGAGAGATGGGCCAAAAATGGTCTTCATAGAGAGCGCTTCGAAAATTCAAATTTTCTGTGGCTTAATGAAAATCAAACCTTAACACGACACATTTTGTACCTTTGTACCGAATTCTTTCTTCGTCTAAAGCAGGAAGACCGGGAAAAAGTGAAGAAATCAGGAAGCAATGTCCTTAGGATTAAGCCAACTAGGCTCATGGATGCGGTTTATGAAATGTATCCTTAAAATTGCATATAGACTAGATGTCAAGGTGTGACAGGTTAGAGATCAAGCAAGAAAAAATTCAAAGCCTGAAAAAAAAAACTAATTCAAAAAATATTTAGAATACAAACAAACGTTATTGGTAGATATGCCAACTCAATAGTCTGGCAACCCTAATGACAGAAATAGGGCAAGAAGACTTCTTAGAGATAAAGAAAAGACTGCCCAAATAAAACAGGGATTGATAAAGAAATTATCACAAAGTTTTATATCATCCTAGAAACTCTTGGGTCTTGGTTCCTAATTGACACAGATGCCTTTGAGCTAGGCAAAGGACACCAAGGAACTATCCCTTAAAAATGTGCCTTGCATTTTATGCCAGTAAGTGTACACAACGTCTTGGTTTCATGGGAAAAAATAATTTCCATTATTCCATTCCAGTATACTTCCAGTCGGACAACTTTCAAAAGAAACGCAAGAGTCAAGAAACAACGATATTTTCGTTCGTTCGAAGGTATAGGGAACTGCTTACTAAAAAAAATAAGACGTGTAGATACAAGTATTGACCTCTTAAATCGATTACTTATTTCCTCAGATCCATTCCAAGCAACTCTCAGATGCTTTCCGAGAAGAAAAAAAAAGTAATATGGAACATTGAAACTTGAAACTTTTGGATGTACCAAATAACTAAAAAAACATGAAAAAAGCTGTTTTTCACGTGTTCTTTTGTCTCAAAATTTGTAGTTATATGTTAAAAAACTTCGTTGTATTCCATTCTATGAACAATTTCAATAAATAAAAACCAAAAAACCCGAACGAAAACAGTTATTTGTGAGAGCTATTAATTTAATCCCGCTAAATCAGCGATTTGTCACACTGTGCGCCGCCGAGTTGCTTTTTTCTATCGGTGTCAGCGATTTCCTTTAACTTTTTATGTACGTTAAAGCTGTCGTGGTTTCTTTCATTGTGTTTCTAGTTCTTCGCATTGCACAATCAATCTATTACACTGTAATTGGGTCCACGAATTTGATTAAACAAAATATTGTCTTTCCCTTGTAGTGAATGGCGACCGTGAATGGTTAAATTGCAGAAATTCAACCAAGGACGACATATCCAAATGGATTGAGATGCTCAAATTACAAAACGGCTCCTCGAGTTCATTACGTCTTAGGAAAATGTGGCACACAGATATGCCTTCCATTCAAGGACCATGGTCTCCTTTTTTGCTTAAGACGCCCGAATCGAACTTGATGACCTATCCAAATGCTGAAGCCTCAAAACCACTGGACATTGAACAATCGGCAAGTGAAAAACTCTTGGAAATATTTAGAAAAGAGCGTGACTCTCTGAAAGATAATCGAGCAGAATAAGTTGTTGAAAATAATTATTACAAACCAAAAAATAAACAAATGAAATATAACAAATTCTTGCTTTTGTGTATTTATTTAGAAAAATTAACTCCAAACCGGAGGTACAATATTTGTGTGTTGCTTTGAATTAAGTACTTTTTTAGGTTAATTTTTTTTTTAACAATAATTTTATGAACATAGATTTGTGCAGAGTTGAATTTTACGCTTACTCCCAAAATGAAAGTAATTTTTCAAAAAGTTAAACATATGTTTACAAAAGCGAAGCAACATTTTAAACAAACTCTGGCCAACTTAAAATTAATAGCTTATTCAGTAAATATCAATTCGCAGAAGAACAAAAATACTGTGAGACTTAAATTAGTCTTCTTCAAACGTACGAAATGTTGGATCTAAACAAATCTGACGTTTCGTCTCCTATACCTCTATTTGATATAATAAATATGCAGCATAGTGTAACTTAATATAAAATATTTGTTGTAAATTGGCAATAGTAAATAATATATAATAAAATTGTACAATAAGAATAGTATAGTGTGCCATTTATTGTCACTTGGATATGTTTCGATTTGTTTTATCGGTAGGCAAGTTAGTTTTAGCATCCAATGTAAAATGGCATGTTGAATAACTCACACTCATAGTAGAAGCCTTGTCCTGTCTCAATGCTTACAATCGTTAAAGCTCTCACCGAAGCTATTCATAAATGCAAAATGCATTTAATCAAAGTTAAATTAAAGCTTTGAATATCAAGCTAGCTAACAGTTTGTAAGTGAACAAAACACAATATTAAGGAATGTTAGCTTTTGTCTTTTCTATTTTAAGCCCCATTTAGACGATCAGTTCAGTTTCAGTTTCAGTTGAGCAATCAGTTATGCTTTCAACTGGGGTGGAATCATGTAAGGTGATTTGTGATCGGTGATAGTCACAAATTACATGTTTTGTCTACGTAAGGTGATAGTCACAAGTGACAATCACCAATTTGATACTTTTCTTGTGACAGCTATCTTGTATTCACATTCATACAAAATTGTGCGCGCTTTTCAATTGTTGTGGATTTTTCTTAAATTTTTGTAAAAAATTAACGTGTTTGTGCCAGTGCAAGTATTTTTTTAGAAATAATGAAAACAATAGAGAACGAGAAAATGATGGGAATAGAGAAATTCGTTTGCTGAGGATTAACCTCAGAAATAAAGTTAATATCTTTGATCTTCCAGATGCAAAGTAAGTTTTGTGTTAACAAAGAATGTTTGTTTATATTTGTCAATGTCGTATCCAATTTGATAGATTTCTTAAAAAACTTTCGCGTGACAAAAGAAACATTTTCATATATCCTCCGGCTTTTGGATTTGCAAGCAGTGCGATCGACACGCATTTCTCCAACCCTCCGCCTCCAGTTAGCAGTGACATTAAACTTTCTTGGAGGTGGTTCCTACCAAAGGCAAGTTGGCTCAGACTGGTCAAAGACAATGGGACAGAGTACAGTCAGTAAGACAACTTCCGAGACTTTAAACATAATGGAAAGAAAACTCTGTCCCTTGTTCATCAAATTTGCTGCCTCTGAGTCAACAAAAACCTATTATTACGAAAAATTTGGAATCCCTGGAGGTAATCTTGTATTTATTTCTGATTCCATAACATTAGCTTCATACAAACTAACAAACCAAAATTTTCCAAAGTAATCGGCTGTATTGATGGGACTCATATTATGATTCTGCGCCCTTAGGAAAGGAAGACACAGCATAAAGGCAATGGTTGTAAGTAAAGTTATACTAGTTAAGACAGTAAAAGATCCTAAGCATCTCTTCTCTATCTCAGATCTGTGATGAAAAATATAAGATACTGGCCATCAACGCTAAATATGGAGGATGCTCCTATGATAGTTTTGTGTGGAAACAAAGGAAACAAAGGGAAAAGCTTAATTTGGAGTTTTGTTCAGGTGGAACATCGTCATGGCTGATGTGTAAATGCTTGTTTAACTGAAACTGAAACTGGTTAACTGGTTTGGTTGGTAAGCAAACGTACAGAAAAAAAGCTACTCATTTATATAGATTCAAAGAATAAGGTACTCTTAAAAAATCATGACCACAGTTGGGATATAACTTCACCAGAAAGAAGTGAAGATATTTCCCACTTGAGGTGAAGTTAATTCCCATGTGAAGTTAGTTCCCTGCACCAATCCATCAACCTCTGCAAACGCAACAGAACTACCAAGAACAGAAAACATACAGACCGAAATTCAGAATATAAGAAATGTGTCAACTATGCCGCCACAAACCGTTTTACTTTACATCTTCATCATCACGACAAGCCTCTCAGCAAACACAAATGACGTCTTTTCTACCTAAAAAATTTTCGACAAAAACTAAAAGAAAATTGACCAAAAAATGCTTCTACTGTTTACTCAGGGCCTGCATCCATTCAGGATTGTGTATTGCTCTTAACCCATCGTATCAGCTTCTAAGTAGACACCTGATTTACAAAACATTATGTATGAGCAATGTCTGACTGAAACCAGAGAATTGGTTAAAACAGCTAAAAAAAACTTTGTGTGACAAGTGACAACTGACTGCTGGACACCTATAAATATGGAATCTTATATGGCAGTAACCGTCCATTTTTTAAATGCCAATTTTGAACCATTTTCACTCCTTCTTGAATGTGCTAGTTTGCCAGCGATCACACATCAAAAAACTTTGTCCTTGAGTTAAGAAGAGTTATGTAAGAATGGAATTCGATAAAAAAAAGTTTTGATGGTAGTGACGGACAAGACAACGCATCCCATAACTGTCGGTGCTGTTACAAACGAGCTTTTATGGAAACACTTCGGTTGCTTTGCACACAGCTTAAATCTTGTGGCTAACGATAGTCTTAAGGTGTCGAATATTTCAAAAATAATTACTAAGGTGAAATCCATAGTTAGTAATTTTAGAAGAAGCTACTTGTCCACTACGAAGTTGCTGGACTACCGAAAAAAACCAAGGCTGTGCAAATCCGCTACGACTTTTACAAGACGTGCCAACACGTTGGAATTCAACTTTTTACATGCTTGAAAGATTTTTGAAATTGGAAGAAGCAATAAAAACGAAATTGGCTTTACTGCTTGTGAATGAGAAATTGTTAAACAGCTTTGTTGCATTCTACGACCATTAGAAAAAATAACAAAAACTGTATCGGGTGAAAGGTATTTGACAGCCTCACTTGTCATTCCACTGTCTAATGGACTCATATCTGTTTTGAAAGCATTTGAAGCCAAGAATTTTGATTCAAATGTAAAAAGTGTTGTTAAAAATTTGAATACATCAGCATCCGAACGGTTCGACAGGGTAGAACAAAGCAACACACTAAGAATAGCTACATATCTAGACCCAAGAGCCAAGATTCAGACACATTGCATTTAAAATCAAAGAAAACGCTGATTTAGCAAAACAAAGCATAATAACTTTAGTGACATCAAAGTTATCAGCTGATCCAACAACTGAACCTCAGCATTCTTGAACAACACAAATGGAAGAAATTGATTTGGAGAATGATGAGGATATTTGGTCGGACTTTGATAAGGAACTGCTAAATACCAACCATTTGGAACTGCCAACATTAAGGCAATAACCGAAGTACAAAGATTATGTTGACTGTGGTATTTTAGGCAGAAAAGAAGATCCTTTAAAATGGTGGATGGAAAATAAGTATATGTTTCCTCACCTCGCAGTAGTGGCTCAAGACAAACTAAGTGCTATTGATACTTCCGTGCCCTGTGAGAGACTGTTCCCGAAAGCCGGCCAAATTATTTCAGAGAGATGAAACTAGCTAACCAGTAGAGTGCTTTTTACCACAATTTGGTTAAAAGAGAGGCAGCATATGATATGTTGCTTTGAAAATTAAAAGAGGTAGCTGCAGAAGCGACGAAGGCTAAGGTTAAGGAAAGATTAATAGCATTCGTTCTGCGTATAGCAAAGAACTGAAAAAAGTCGAACGCTCAAGTAAAAGGCGAAATAGGGACGAATGAAGGCTGTTTCGAGAGGAAAGTTCTTTGGGTCATCTTTGGCCCCGTGTGCATTGATGGGGAATGGAGAAGAAGATACAACAACAAACTTTACGGGTTGTACAACGATGTAGACCTAGCCAGAAGGGTCAAGGTCCAGAGACTCAGATGGCTCGGTCATTTGGAGCACATGGACACCAATGCTCCGGTCCGGAAAGCCTTCGACACTATGCCCGAAGGACGCAGAAGGAGAGGAAGACCGCTACTCAGATGGCGCACACAAGTGGAAGAGGACCTAAATCAACTTGGAATGCAAGACTGGAGACAGCTAGCTAGGAACCGAGCTGGCTGGCGGAGACTGTTGATTGAGGCCCAAGTCCACAACGGACTGTAGCGCCACCTTAAGTAAGTAAGTAAGGGACGAATGAAGTCTACGTCCCTAATCTTTGGTATTTCGATTTGCTATTTTCTCGTCCATGTCAGTCCACACTAAATAGTTGTGACTGTGAAGAAGAAGGTTTTTCAAGCGACAATACTAGAGCTTTTGCATTAAGGCTTTCATCAAACATTACGCAAATTTTTTTGTTTTTTCCTTTCGAATGTCGACTGCTCACAAGTAAAATGAAAGCTGAACTGAACACCGAACTGACGTCTAAATACCCAAACATTTTACTCAAGTGAAAGCTTAACTTATTGCTCAACTGAAACTGAACTGATCGTCTAAAAGGGGCGGCTTTAAAATATTATCCATTGTAGGACTGATTGGAATATTGTTCTTTTGTAAAAGAGATTTATGAACGTCTAGTGTATAAAAACGTTTTGTGTGTTAATTTGTGTGTGTAACCATTTGGTCCGCATTTTAATTTATTAGTAGAAAACCTTTTTTAAGTGGTAAATGTAGATTAGAAGGAGAAGTAGTGTGAAGTAGTAAAAATGTGATGCGGAACGATATGCTTATAATTTCGTCATAGATTGTTAATTAGTTAGTTTCTGTCTTTTTTCTTTTTTTTTGGTACAAAAAAAATGTTCGTGTGTTTCTTTTTCTACAATATAGAAAACATATAAATACCCTATAAATATACTAACAAATAAAGTAACAAAATACAAATAATATAAGACAAGACTATCTAACTTCCTAATTGCTGATCTTTTGTAGGTGTGTTTTGTGCTTTTTTCTATAAAATGGGACGTTTGTTGTTGTGTGTGAATCACCCAAAAGTTGATTTTACAAGCACCAAATAAGTGTATCATTATTATTAAATGTCACCAGTGTCCATGGCTTTATTAATATCAGCAACAATGTGGCCCATAACTTCACGATAGGGTGAGTCTGGTTTGAAAGCGGTTTCCAAAAGTTTGTCATCACTGAAAAACTCAAATACTTCGTTGATCCGATTAATTGATTTGTCCGTTAAGTGGGCAGCGACAATTGATTTAAGGGCATTACGTGATTCGGCAAATGATTTTTGCAAATATGGCAAATCAAAGCTGAAGTCGACTTCGTAAAATGAAATCACAGCTAATTGAGTATTCTGGAAAGGCAATTGAAATGTATGTCTCATAAATCAATAATAGTCCAGGCAATTTTATTAATTTAAAACCCCAATCTGCGGAATGGGCTGAATTTTTGTGTACACCTTTATATGAAGACGTGAAAAATCGACATTGATATCGTGCCGGCTAAAAAAGTTATGGTGGTCAAAAGGTGACGAAATTCAGTTTTTCATGAATATTTCACGACCTATTGCCCGGAGGTCAATAGTGGTCAAGGACAAATTATTCGTCTAGAAATTATCTAAAACAAACGCTCTAAGCATTTTTCTCTAAAATTAACCGTTTTCGGAGCAGAGGGACTAGAACGCGCTCACATTTGCTCATTGTTTTTTCTCTTTTTTTTTTTAATCAACGCCCACTCAAGGGATTTTTTCATTACCCTTTATTTGCCAAGAGCACAGTGCGAGTATTAGGGAAAGGATAGAGGATGTAAAAGGAGGTTTCGGTGAACATTGGTTTTGAATTCTTGAATATTACAATGACTGAGGAAGACAGAGTGTGGAAGAGAGTTCCACATTCGCGTAGTACGGCTAAAGAACGATTTTCTGTACTTGACAGTACGTCCGAAGTTGGGCTCAAGGGTGAACTGATGGGCATTCCTGGAGGCGCGGGTATTACGGTTGAATGTCTTAAGAGGAGGAATGCAACTGGCTATTTCACTAGAGCATATACCGTTGAAGTATCGGTAAAACAGGGTGAGACATGAGACATTACGCCGATGTTCTAGAGATGTAAATGACTCAACGATGGTATTGTCACCAATCATTTTGAATGCTCTTTTTTGGATACTGTCCAGAAGGCTTAAGTACGTCACTGGAGCACCAGCTTAGGACGTATGGGGCCGTCCATAAAATACGTTCGCACTTAGGGGGGAGGGAGGGGTCACGCTGAGCGTGACAAGATGTGACAAGGGGCGGGGGGGTCTACGTCTAACGTGACGTTCGCCAAAGTTAGACTAAAAAACGTAAGTTTATTGCCACTTTATTTTATTTTTTTATTAAAAAATATGGAATTATAACAAAAAATATAAAAAATATTTTATGTTTGGAAATTTGTGTTATATCAATTAATTTTTTTTGGGGGGGGGGGGGGGGGGGTGGTCTTTGTTTTGTGACGTAATATTTGAGGGGGGTTAAAGCAAGTGTGACAAAGCGTGACACCGGGGGAGGGAGGGGGTCAAAACAGCTAAATTCAGCGTGACGTAGTTTATGGACGGCCCCTATGTAGGTTTTGTAGATGATAGCCAGATCAGAGGGAAATTTCTTGCACCGCCTTAAGAAACCTAAACATCTTGCGGCATTTTTGGCGACATCTCATATGTGCTCGTTCCACAAGAATTGGTCAGTGATGCACATACCGAGAATCTCGAGATGTTCGGTCTCATTGATGCAAGTGCCACTCATGGACAGTGGAAAGGGGGGTATGTCTCGCTTTGACGATACAAGACAGCATTGTGTTTTCGAAGCATTAAACTCCACGCGATTTTGTGTTCCCCATTGTACAATGCTGTTTAGGTCAGAGTTTAATGAGCTTATCATATTTTGCCGTTGCAGTTCCACATCCTAAGAGGAGGGGTGTGAGTCTGGTAACGAATAAGAAAGTTACAGACAAGAGATCATTTATAAAAATGAGAAAGAGGGTCGGAGACATGTTGTGGGTTTCAGACTTGAATCCGTCAAATACAACTTGTATTGAATGGTTCGAAAGAAAGTTTCTAATCCAACGAAGGAGGGATTCGTCGATACCGAATGCACGCATTTTCGATAAAAGAGCAAGATGCCAAACTTTATCAAATGCCTTTGAAATATCAAGCGCAACGATCTTACTTTCTCCAAAACGATGTAAAGATTTGTTCCACTGTTCGGTGAGATAGACCATCAGATCACCAGTGGACCTGTTGCTGCAAAAGCCGTACTGCCGGTCATTAAGAAGCCCTCGGTCTTCGAGATATTTCTTGAGCTGATAGTTTATCAGCGTTTCCATGACCTTAGAAAGAAGGGACGAAAGTGCAATCGGACGATAATTGGATGGAGAAGAAGATTCGCCTTCTTTTGGAATTGGCTGGACAAATACTGTTTTCCAACTTCTCGGAACGAGCCCAGAAGAATAGGATAGATGGAAAAGCTTACGCAAGGGTTTTGCTAGCGTGGAAGAACACCTCTTCAGAATAATAGCGGGGATACCATCCGGACCAGCGGAATTATGTATGTTGAGATCTTTTAGGACTCTCGCCACAGTACGAGTGCGAAAGAAGATTTGTACCATGGAATCATTGACGCGCTCAAGAGCTGGGGTAGTCATGACACTCTCTGGCAGCGAAGAGTTGGCGGCGAACTGCCTAGCAAAAAGGTTAGCTTTCGCGAGAGAGCTAACAACTGGAGTGTCATTGTCAACGAGCGTTGGGACCGAGGAAGAAGAAGACTTCTTCCTATTTTTTACAAATGACCAAAAATTCTTACTAACTTTGGGACATTGCAGTATTTTTTGCCTAAATTTTTGGTCATGTTATGAATTACATCTTTCACAAAAAAAAAAATGAAACAATTTTCTATGTTGACTTCTTTTGCTGTTGCTTCGCTTAACTGAACTGTCAAAAGCTTCATCATTGACGAAGCTTAATTCACGTACATTTTGTTCGGGAAATGCTCGTGAAGTAGAACTCTCCACTTTTTTCTCCACGTATGTTCACGACAACGTTCTCAGGTGAAGCAAAAATTAAAATTTGTATGGATTCACGACTTGGTTCACAAGTATGTACTAGACATTAAGGTGTACATAAAAATCTAGCTCACTAGGAATTATTCCGCAGATGAAACCTTAAATGACTGGATTATAATTATAACGGAACTTACTTGAAATTTTCGTTTAAATTGCTCAGCAGCTTGCTGCTCTTCGGGACTGAATTGATTATTTCTGTGCAGAACTCCGATTTTTATAACAATTTTGATAATATTTTTAATCAACTTTTCCGCTTCTTTCTTGTTTCCAGTCTAAAACGAAGTAAATTTTGTTTAAATTCATTTCAAATGCATTTGAACAATTATGCTTACATGCATCTTGCATAGTTTGTAGAGATTATCCAATAATGATGCTGTGTTTCCATCGATGAATGCCTTGGCAATATTTTTCGTTGCCATGCGGGAGAGAATTTTCTTTTGTGCCCGCAGGCCGATGTCTCGGGATTTAAAGTTATTTTCCGTCATCACTGTGTTAAAATATGTTCAAATATTAATATCAAACTTTCACTATGACAAGAAAATAATTAAAATAAATAAAACTTGCAAGGGATACTCAAGTAATTGGGCTGATAGGTGTGGGTTTAATGAATAAACAAAAACCAACTGAAACAGGAAAACGATAACAAAATTTGATAAGCAACGCAAAATCAAAGGAAAACTCAAAGAAAAAGAAATCCCATTATTGAATACCTTCAAGATTCCAATAATCGACACTCCATAGCAGGAAGTATTGCCTCAAACTACTCGCAGACATTGTTGATTGTTATCTAATTTAATCTGATAAAAATGACAAGATAGTTCAAATATCAAATAATATACAACGAAATTAGTTTAATTTAAAACTGAAGAACGGTTAAAAACTACTTTAGTTTTCTATTCTTACAAACGCAATGGAAAAGGTTACATATACGCCCCAGTATAAGTATTGCTTTGCCTTTCAAGCAACAATCCACACAAGTTTATCGACTTTTTCAATTCCTTAAAATAGGGAAATGCCCATCTCAGTCGTAATAACATTCACGTTGCCATAATTATTATTTAATAAAACTAGAACTTCTAGATCAATTAAAAAATCCGATATTTTGCGAAAAAAAACGAAAAAAATTAGTCTTGGAACAATTTGTAGCAATTTGGAACAATAGTGTAGTGATGACCAGGTCATCAACAAAGTGGAAGAATGCATGTCCACTGACTGGTCGACAAGCTCCATATGCCCCATCTACAAAAAAGGCTATCCTATGTCATGTAAAAACTATCGTGGCATATCCCTGCCTAATGTCGCATACAAAATCCTATCCACAGTACTGTGTGAGCGTCTCAAGCCGTTCTGCAACACAATAATCGGCACGTACCAGTGTGGCTTCAGGCCAGGCAGAACAACGATGAACCAAATATTCACCCTGAGGCAAATCCTGGAAAAGACCAACGAATTTCAAGTCGAAACCCACCATCTTTTCATCGACTTAAAGCTGCTTATGAAAGTATCCACCGCCAAGAGCGGCGATGTCTGAATTCGGGATCCCGAACGAACTGATCCAACTGTGCCGCATGACGCTAAACAATACGCAGTGCAGTGTGCAAATGGGTAACAGCTCATCCGAGTTGTTTCAAACATGCGCAGGGTTTAGACAAGGAGATGCGCTGTCATGTGATTTCTTCAACATAGTCCTGGAGCAGACAGTGCGAAAGGCAGGTGTGAGCACGGAAAACACTCAGCCCTATCGTCGTATCCGTTCGGAGAAACATACGATCGTAGAAAAGTTCCGATCGTAACATTTATTTTGTTCATGGTATCCGTTTCGTAAAGGAAATATTGACGTGTAATAACGCATGTCGTTCCGCAAATGTTCCGACACAATTAAGCTGTCGGAACAATCGGAGACGCATAAAACAAAATAACGCATAGCGTTAGTTGAATTGTTGCTTTTCACCGCATGAAATCGTGATGCGTTACTCTGAGTTTGACATTTCAACGCAAATTAGATTTTTTTTTCTGAGGTATGTACGATTTAACAATCGGAAACCATAGGATGATACAAAATTCGTATATTTCGTACAAATGGGATAGAATTTTGTAACGATCGGATACGACGATAGGGCAGACTATCTTCAACAAATCCACCCACCTCTTAGGCTATGCGGACGACATGGACATCATCGATCGATCCAAGAGAGCTATGCTTGAGGCCTTCACAGCTATTGAAGAACAGGCGAAACTCGTTGGTCTTGAAGTTAATAAGGATAAAACAAAGTACATGCTATCAACAAACAAAGCAACATCTGTCCACCGCCTAGGACAAAACGTCACTGTTGGTAGCAGCAATTTCGAGGTAGGAAGTTCACCTACCGTGGAACAAATATCAATCCCACACACGACACCTTAGTGGAAATCCGAAGAAAAATTACGCTAGCGAACCGCTGCTGCTTCGGTTTGGCAAAACAAATGGGTTCAAAACACCACACTCGAAAGACAAAGGGTGTGCTATACAAAACATTGATTTTACCAGTCCTACGCCGAATGTTGGACGATAAGTACAAAACGGGAATTGATACTGGGTACTTTCGACCGAGAACTGTATGAGCTGTACCAAGATCTGGATGTAGTCCAGAGAGCCAAGACAAGACGACTACACTGGCTCGGCCACATCGAGCGAATGGACGACAACGCTCCAGCCAAGAAAGTTTTCTAATCGCAGCCCCCAGGTTCGAGACGACAAGGAAGAGCGAATCTAAGGTACAAGAACCAAGTGACTGCGGATGCCAGAGCGCTTCCTTTCGGCGACTGGAGAGTGCATGCGAGGGACCGTTCACGATGGAAGGCTGCAGTATCTCAGGCTGAGATCCTTCATAGCATGGATTGTGAGCCGGATAAGTAAGTAAGTAAGTTAAGGACTTCGTCTTCCTAGGATCCGCTATCAACTCAGACAACAACACCAGCGCTGAAATCAAACGAAGAATCACTCTTGCCAATCGCTGCTTCTTTGGACGGCAATTGAGTAGTAAAGTCCTCTCCCTAGCAACTTAAGTGACACTCTACCTACCTCTACTACCCTTATCATCCCGGTCCTAATGTATGGTGCAGTCACATGGACCATGACTACATCCGATGAAAACGCTTTGGGCTGCTTTGAGAGAAAAATTCTTCAAGTGATTTTTGGTCCTGTCTACATAAATGGAGAATGGAGACGAAGATTCAATCAAGAACTGTACGAGCTGCTCAGCGACACTGACCTAGCCAGAAAAGTTAAGGTCCAGCGACTTAGATGGTTGGGTCATATAGAACATTAGACAATAATGCTCCGGACGGTAGTCTTCGAATCCAACCCGGAAGGACGTCGCAGAAGAGGAAGACCGCGACTCATGTGGAGCACACAGGTGGTAGAGAGCCTGAACCAATTTGGCGTGCGAAACTGGAGACAGGTAGCTAGGCACCGAGCTGGCTGGAGACGTTTGTTGGATGACCCTGGTCCGATCTGGACTGTAGCGTAAGTAAGTAAGTTTTGTTTAATGTTGCGCTCGTTTGATCTAGAGTGTTTCCAAAAAAAGGAAATTAATGTTTACACCTCGTGGGAGTGGAGAGATTTCGAAAGCCCTAACCACTAATCCACGCTCTCTGATTCTTTCAATTTCACAGACAATATTGTATTCCTAGGCTCCTTCTTAGATCTGAATAACCTATCCCTTTTCTCGTGACTGTGTGGAGCATTTTTCCACAAGTCGTGAGTTTGTCAATTGTTTAATTTTTGAGGACGGTACACTTACACTAGTTGGCTCTACTTTCCTATACCGGATTCTGAATTTGAAGATGAAAATGGTATCAATCGATAGATACGCGTTAATAAACAGTTTAACAGAACCAACTAGTGTAAGTGGACCGTCTTGTTCCTACACCAGTTCCTATAGGCTTACTCTTTCATCACACGTTGAAAAAAAGAATAAAATTCTCTGAGTTGAGCCCGTTTGAATTTTTTTTGCCAAGAAATCAATCAAACCTAGCTTCTAAGAGTATCGCCAGAGCACCTGCCATTTATTTAAGTGTACAAAAAAAGATATTGAACACTTGTTCGATTAATTTCTTATCTAAACTAGAAAATATGCAAATATGAAAATATTATGTCGTTCTTCCATTTTGAGAAAAAATATCATGTATCAGATATGATAGACTACGTGATTTTGGGTCATTTTAAATTCTAAAGCATGTGAAGTGATTACAAGAAAACAAAACAAAAACACGATGTACAACAACAATAACGAATGATAATAATTTGGTTTTGGCATTTGTTTACATGATGTCTTCATTAAAATGTTTTTTTTTTCGAGATAAACATCTTAGAAAAGGGAACTAAACAGCTTTCTTTGTTATCAGAATGATTAAATCTTGAGTCACTCGACATATG
The DNA here is from genome assembly GCA_943590905.1 of Sphaerophoria taeniata. Taxonomy (NCBI): domain Eukaryota; kingdom Metazoa; phylum Arthropoda; class Insecta; order Diptera; family Syrphidae; genus Sphaerophoria; species Sphaerophoria taeniata. Next base: position 50,957,802 of record OX016540.1, read on the forward strand.
CGAGAAACACAATATACGCCTAATAAAACATGTTTTGAAGATCCAGAAAGCCAAAATCGATACTTAAATAATAAATGAAGTGTTTACTCAAGAGCTCATAATAGGTGTGCATCATTTAGAAAATGAGGTCATTTATCAGCACATTAAATCTGTTCTTTTGAGAAACAAACTAATCAATGGTAAAAGGGGACTAAATTAAAACAAAGCCGTTTTGTACTTGCAATCCACAACCTACTTCGAATGACTAATAACTTAAGTGAGCGCACTTCTAATAACTTGATTATAGGTTGATAATAATGATAAGGAAAGTGGATTCCTTCGTGCCATTGCTAGCTACCACAACCACAAATGAACAGGTATATGGGGAAGAATTAAAATTCTAGGCCTAACTTCGTTGTTTCCATAAGTTCATTACACTTCCTGTCTGCGCCCTTGTATGTTGAAAAGGTGCAATGGAATACAAAATTTTCAAGGCGGATGTCACGAACGTTTACAACATAAACATTGAAAACTTGAGCTTTGAGTTGGTCAGCACTTGGTCTTATGATATGTTATTGATTTTTCTCAAATCAAGAGAGTGTTTAGTGTTCTTGGCCAAACCTGAAAACAATTCTCAAAATTGGCAAACTACAAAGAGGTTCTTTGTAATTTCGGTCATTGAAGACTATGAAACTTACCGTTCCTTGAATTATAAAATTTATCCACAGCAATAATTTTATTTACATATTCTAATAAAAGAGACTATTTATTCGATAAAAGTTTTAGGGGTAGAAAACTTGGTTGTAAGATGAAACACAAAACACAAATTTACTTGAAGTGGAAATTTCTTCTAATTCCGTCACTTCATAAAAATGATGGCAGATGTCTTGGTCTTGGTTTTTTTGTTTTCTTATCAAAACAGTGCTGCCAGAACTATCTGAATGTTTCGTAAGGTCTAGGTCTAGCCTACATTTGACCCTGTTCACACGGTACCGTTCTTCTTTCATATATATTTTACTGGCACTGAGATTTTAAATTTTGTGAAAAATTGGAATATTTGAAAATATTCACATTAAGTGTCCACACGTACAGTTATGTTTGAGCAATATATAGACGAATCGCCAATATTTTTATATATTTCATTATCATTATTAATCTTTAGGCCATGAGTGAATTCAGTTAAATAGTGGTTAAAACATGATGTTTGGTTAAATTTTGACACTTCGCATTGAATTGTTAGTGTTAAAATTAGACTAGCTGCGGAGCAGGCAAAAATACGAAAGCAGTGGTTAAAAATTCATCCACTTTTAACCACAATTCATCCAATTCGCACACGGCCTTATTCATCAATAAAAATTTTAAAAAGTTTTTCTAATATTTTTTTTCTAAATTTTAATGATGTTTGTACTCTTTTTTTTTTTATTGAGTAGAACGCATTGTGAAAAATTATGATAAACATGGCATCACTGTTTTCTGTCAGTGTCATATGCTTTCAAGTCAGTCCCCCTCCAACAGACACAAAAGATGATAGGAAACTGACTTACGTTTTACCCTCCAGAGTCCGGATACCACAAATTTTATTTTACTGTTACCTGTGTATGTGAATAAATGAAAAAAAAATAGCAACAAAAATGAGGTGGTATGCTCAAGTTTACTGCGATAGTATTGATAAAAACACTCATACGCTTGCTTTCCCATCTCCCTTTTAAACTCATCTGCCTCCACCTCCAACAACAATCTGATGGTGCGTGATTATTTTTCTCCATGGCTGAATTTCTCACTGTAGTGTAAAATAGTGCAAAAGTGAGTTTAGTCTTTCTATTTGAAGTTTTGAACATAATTTTAAAGAAATGGGAAGGGGTCTTAACCTTTTTTCTTTTCAAAATAAAAACATTTTATTGATATAAAAAACAAAGTCCAAAGCGTGGTAAAGTATGTTTGTTTTTGTAATTATTTTTACAACCTAATTTGTATTCCCCGTTGTTTTGTAGACAACTAGTTAATTGATTCTATAGAAGGTAACTGCATATATATACAAAACAGGAATCTTCTCATAGACCTTACACAATTGCTACTTTCTCAGAGTGGCATATAAAAAGATGAATCCAACCTCCAATAACTCGATAGACAACAACAATGTTGCAAATAACAAGTCCAACAACATCCAAGGCAATGGTAACGCCAACAATAAAAATCGTATATGCCGTGACTTTGTTCGGGGCATGTGTCGACGCAAACACTGCAGATATCCTCATGTAGTATCTCCCGATCTAGTTGTATTCTGTCACGACTATCAGAATTCAACCTGCACCAGAGCTAACTGCAAATTTCTACACTACACAATTCAGGAACAGGAATACTACAAAGCCAATGGTGAATTCCCAACAGATCAATCGGAAGAAAATCAAATACCATGCAAAGAGTACGCAATGTATGGCCGATGTCGCCACAAAGATTGTTACATGTCGGACAAGGTCCAATCGCCTCCGTCAATGAGATCGATTGAGTGCGTTGAACGTCAACCACCACCAGCTTGGAATCACAATGAATACAGAGACCTAATGGGTCGCCAAGGGGTTCACATGAATGGTTACAGGGCAGTTTGTGATGATTTCCCAACCACAATGAAACGACCATCAAATAATGTTGATTCTCTTGAAAATTCGGTTGCATACAAACGTTTTCGAGAAGACATCGAACGTATCGACATTGTCGCATTGGTTCGACGTTTCGAGGAAGAGCAAGTTATGTTGAGGCGTCGCGTCGAAGCGAATGAAATTAAAATAGCCGAACTTCGGGCTTCGAATGAATACTTATTGGCTCAGAATGCTCAACTACGACTAACCAATGTCCAATGCTCGGCTGTTGTAAATCCAGTCACTATGACGCAAACCACTTCACAGCAGCAAACCCAACTCATTGGCGGGGTTTCTATTGCTCCGGTTCAAGTGCAAGCTACCCCCATCGTTAGCATTGCCACACCACAAACACAAATTATAACATCTAGTGGAACTCCGCTTGCTATTGCTGCTAACACGTCCCAGGGTCAGCAGTTGGCAATCTCTCAACAGAATATAACATCGCTCTCCAATACAAATCAGCAGCTAGCTCAAACCCATGCGCAACAAATTCTGGGCACATCTCAAATAACTCTGACACCAGCTCTAGCCCAAGGTTTGACCATAAATACTTCGCAAGCTCTCGCTATGTCGAATGCTTCCCAGCCGATAATTTCGTATCCTATAATGACACATAGCATACTTCCTCACTAAAGTAAGACCATTTATTGAATTAATGATTTTCTTTTGCTTTTCAGTTGGGATTTTTATTTAATAAACAAAAACTAGACAATTTGATTTGATGGTTGAGAAAGAATTGGGCAAATTTGTAGTCAATATTTATGTGTTTAATATTTTGCCTACACTTAAATTATTCATGTCCATATGATACAAATTTTTAACCAAATTATTAAAAAGGAATCTGAAATACCTAGCGGAAAATAAACAAATAAAATGTAAGTTAATTAAATATGGATTAAATTAAGAAGCGAGCCTTCTAACATAGTTATTGTTCTCTTACAACAATAAATGAAATTGAAGAAAATGTGGAATATGAAACGGGTTTTTCTTTGATCAACTTTCTCAATTTTAAACTTGTATACGCAGCACTACCAAGGTAAAATTATACAACACCCCATCTTCCCATACCTGTGTCCTATGGCCCCATGTGCATTGATGAAGAATGGGGAAGGAGAAACAACAGCGAGCTTTACGGGTTGTACAACTTCTAGGACCTAGCCAGAAGAGTCAAGGTCTAGTGACTCAGTTGGTCCTATAGGGCGGATGGACCCCCACGCAAATTGTCCGGTCCGGAAAGCCTTCGACACCATTCCCGAGTGATGAAGAAGGAGAGGAAGACCGCGACTCAAGTGGAAGACGGCCTCAATCAACTTGGAATGAACTGGAGACGGTTGATAGGGACCGAGCTGGGTGGCAAGTTCACAACGGGCTTAAGCGGCACCTTAATTAAGTAAGTAAGTATAAGCAGAGACCATCATGGGAACAACGTAGTGGAACCACAGTCAGTGCTGAGGATATGGAAAGACCACTTTTCCAAGCTGTATAATGGCGATGACGAGCAAAACTCCGCCAGAAATACAAACCCAATCAATTTGGGTGCAGCAGGCCAACAATTCCACCCACCCGACATAGACGAAGTGAAGATAGCGATATCTAAACTTAAGTCGAACAAAGCCGCTGGAGCAGACGGGCTAGCCGACGAACTGTACAAAGCATCTCGAGATGATTTGGTTAGGAGAATGCACCAGCTCATCTGCAAAATTTGGTAGGAGATAAGCATGTCCGACGAATGGAACCTCAGCATCGTATGTCCGATCCTCAAAAAAGGAGATCCACTGAACTGCACCAACTACAGAGGTATAAGTCTCCCTAACATCGCCTACAAGCTCTTGCCTGCCGTGCTGTGTGAACGTTTGAAGCCTTTCGTCAACAACCTGATAGGTCCTTATCAGTGTGGCTTCAGACCCGGAAAGTCCACCATAGGTCACATATTCACTCTACGGCAGATCTTGAAGAAGACCCAGGAACTTCAAATCGATACCTACCACCTTTTCGTCGATCTCAAGGCCGCGTATGACAGCGTCTTTAGAGACCAATTATATAGAGCAACGTCTAGTTTTGGCATCCCAGAAAAACTCGTCCGTCTGTATAAGATGACAATGGAAACTCACGCTGTTCCATCATTGGCGGAAAAAACCTTACAGATGCATTTGATGTCAAAAAGGGTTTTAGACAAGGCGATGCGCTGTCATGCGATTTCTACAACATTATTTTTGAAAAGATTGTGCAAAACTCCAACGTCAACACCAGAGGCACAATCTTTCAAAAGTCCGTCCAGCTACTCGGATACGCAGACGACATTGACATAATTGGAAGAACACAGCGTGATGTCAGCAAAGCGTACGTGAGTCTTGAGACGGAGGCCAGGAAGATGGGTCTAACTGTTAACGACAAGTTAACGGCAAGTTAATGCTGTCAACAAGAAAGTACAACCAACATCGACGTCTTGGAGCAAACGTCAACATAGACAGATTTAACTTCGAAGAAGTTAAGGACTTTGTCTACCGAGGATCAGCTATAAACTCAGACAACAACACCAGCGCTGAAATCAAACGAAGAATCACTCTTGCCAATCGCTGCTTCTTTGGACTTAGAAAGCAATTGAGTAGTAAAGTCCTCTCCAGATCAACTAAAGTGACACTACAAAACCCTCATCATCCCAGTCCTAATGTATGGTGCAGAGACATGGACCATGACAACATCCGATGAAAACGTTTTGGGCTGCTTTGAGAGAAATATTCTTCGAGCGATTTTTGGTCCTGTCTGCAATCAAGAATTGTACGAGCTGTTCAGCGACACGGATCTAGCCAGAAAAGTTAAGGTCCAACGACTTAGATGGTTGGTTGGTAGAACGAATGGAAAATAATGCTCCAGTTCGTCGATTCCTCGAATCCAACCCGGAAGGACGTCGCAGAAGAGGAAGACCGCGACTCAGGTGGAGCACAAAGGTGGTAGGGGACCTGAACCAACTTGGCGTGCGAAACTGGAGACAGTTTGCTAGGTTCTGGTCCTACTTGGTCTGTAGCGTCACCATAAGTAAGTTAGTAAGTATACGCAGCACTTGGCAGTCAAAACCTTTTCTACAGTTTAATCGAGCACTTTTATCAACGAGAATGGAAAGCGGGAAAGTTTTATGGCCGGCTTCCAATATTTGTTAGTTATAATTTAAAAAGAAAAGAACCCGTGGTATGATGATGAGTGCGCGATATTGAAAAGAGAGACGGAAAATGCAAGTTTACGGAAAACAAGAGCAGCAAGAGAAGAGTACCGAACAAACCGGAGAAATGAAAAAAAGACCCTGCGAAGGAAGAAAAGAGCATCCGCAAAACAACTGGGATCAAAACTCCTCACTCGAAAGATAAAGTGTCTACTATACAAAACTTTGATTTTACCAGTCCTACTCTACGGCGGTGGCGCCGAGTGCTGGGCGATAAGTAAAAAGGTGAATTGATACTGGGCACTTTCGAAAGAAAAATTCTTCAACGGATTTTCGGTCCCGCATGCGACGACAAAGAAGAAGGTTCAACCGAGAACTGTACGAGCTGTACCAAGATCTGGATGTAGTCCACAAGGGCAAGAAAAGACTCCAGCCAAGAAAGTCTTCTCACCCCAGCCCCCAGGTTCGAGACGACAAGGAAGACCGAACCTACGGTACAAGGACCAAGTGACTGCGGATGCCAGAGCGCTTGGTTTTGGCGACGGGAGAGTACATGCGAGGGACCGTTCACGATGGAAGGCTGCAGTATCACAGGCTGAGATCCTTCATGGATTGTGAGCCGGATAAGTAAGTAAGTAGTTCCAATACTAGTTAGTTATAATTTAAAATTAGAAGCGAGTTTATTTTTATTGTAACCTCGATTTCAGAACGCTTTTGAATAAGCATGCGAATGCATTCCGTTCTAACTTTCAACAAAGGTTTCAAGCCCAGTAAATAGAGACTTAATTAATTAAAGATTAAAACATAATTTTAATTTCATCAAGATTTCCTCTACACACAAAATGTTATTAATTAATAAATAATAATATTGCTTGCCGATGTTGAAGTATTCCGATATTGATCGTTTTTATTAAAGCATAGAAAAATTAAAATGGAATTTCATTTCTAACACCAAGTCTGTATTCAAAATCAGCATCACATCGGAGTATAAGGTTGAATGAGATTTTCCGAAAATCTTTTGATATTGTTGCCCCCTCGCACTTCTTTTTCCAAAAGTGGCAGTTTAACAACATGGAAGTCCTCATACAAGTCAGCTATTTGATCTAAATATTTTTCTTGTATCTGCAAACAAAATAAGTTAAAGAAGATTTCAACATTAAAGAAGGATTTACCTTATATCTGGAAGCACACATTGCACAGGGTTCTTGATCAGCTTTCTTGAACAACAACTGGTTGACAATTATGTTATGAGTGTCGATGCCGCATTTTGTTAACTCCTGAACAAGTCTCTCAGTTTCGTACAATGAAAGAAATTCGGCAATGCAAACGCATACAAAGGTTGTTTGATCCTGTTGAGAGGCAAACGAAAATATTAGAAGGGAAATGTTCAGACTGATTGAAATTATTACCGGATTCCTGAACTGTTCGTTGACTTGTCTTATAATTGTAAGCATTTCGTCTAATTTGACTGTCAAAGCATCAGCGCTGAAATCTTGTAAGCCCAGTAGCGAACCGAATTGGGAAATAAATGGAGCAATCTTTGACTTGAGCCTCATGAGCTTTCCTAACCCCTTTTCGACAACCTGCATTTAATATTTCTGTAACCTAGCCGTTCTGCGCAATTCGAGACTATTTGAACATTTACCTGTGGAAACGACAACAATCGCAAGGTGTGCCCAGTTGGAGCTGTATCGAAAACAACAGCGGAGAAATTCATTGCTTTAACCAACCTTACAAATTTACAATAAAAATTAAAGAATATCTGAGCAGCAAAAAGAAAAACAAAAACAATTTACTTCATTACTTCTGCATAGCTCATAGCTTCATCTATTCCCGGTAGGGCTCCAATAAATTCATGCAAAACACTCTTGCTCAACTTCAGAGCATCATTTTCGCCCTCAAAATATTCATCCGGAAGCTCGTTTAACCCGACATTCGGATCCACTTCCATAGCAAAAAGGTTAGTAAATCCATTAACCTAATATTCAAAACATCAATAAACACGCAAAACAAATGAAAGAAAAAACATACCTTTGTTGGAACCTTGGTGAACTTTTGATCAAATGCATCTGAAATATTATGTGCCGGATCAGTGGATATAATCAACACCGAATCACGGACTTTTGCAAGTTGCACTGCCAAACTACAACTAAAGGAATTTATGAGCAAATAAATAAAATTCTTTTTAGCCAAAAATTATTACCTGCATGTTGTTTTGCCAACACCGCCTTTGCCACCAACAAAAATCCATTTTAATGAATTTTGTTCAATTATGTTTTTTAAACTTGGTTCTAGAGGTTCAAAGTCACCGCCGCTCATAATTCTTGTTATAATTTTCTTCAAACGAAAACAAAACAAATAAAATTAAATTATGTCCAATTCTGAAAAATTCTTATCCTCTTTCCCGACAAAACACACTTCCTTTCAGTAATGGTAATCAGAAAGAAAATCACAAAATTGACAGAAGCACCACCGAAACACAAACAAAGATACTGAAGTCTAGAATTATACAGAGAAGATTTTGAGCTTTTAAACGAAGTTTGTCGAAAAGCTGTAACAGAAGCTGAACAAGTGTTCACAGCACACTGAACTCCACAACGATCTCAAGTTGGCTAACGATGGTGGCGCCATCTTGAGACCTTTCACAGAAGCAGTTTTTTTTACATGAGTTTGCATTCTAGCTGCCTGCTTGGTTTGACAGATCTTCTGAAAAAACCAAGCAGAGAACCAATCTTGATAGTTGTTCCATATACAAAGATTTTCCATTGGTCTTTTTTTACGTTTCTTCTTCTACCTCCAATGGAACGGATTATGATGTATGTAGTATGTGTCATTCTTCGGACGATTCTGTTTTCAAAACAGCAGAGTTGTCATAAAAAACAGCGCGAAGCTGAATAAACATTTAATTTCTGACACAAAATTTTTGGTTGCTATAAACACTCATCAGAAAAATGTTTCAAGTTTTCACTGTTTCAATTTTTTCTGATGGATTTTTCTGATAGCTATAACTGGCGCCTTAACCGAGATAACGAAAAGAAAAAGATGTCTGACTTGACTTTCGGGTTGTAAAATATAAATTTCAAACGGACGAAACAAATGAAAGAATAAAGAAATTCAAAACAAGTTTGAAAAAAAAAGAAATTGGCTACTTAGATTTGTAAAATACTCAGTTGCTTGAAATCATTAAGAAAAAATCTGAAAAATAAACAAATTTCCAGTGTCAAATTTACCACATTCCACTGGACTTTCCATTGGAAGTTTTAAGTTATCTTATACTTTAAAGATTTCTCTTTTTTGGCTGTTTTGGTCTCAATAATTTATTAATCAAAGATATTCATTATTTTTCCCAACATTTCGACTAAGTTTTTAGTCTTCTTCAGGGGCACTTTTATTAACAGAAGAAAAGATTATTATCTAATCTAGAACAATAATAAATGTTTAAATTAATAAAATTACACTGCGCTAACTCACCAAGCGCCCTTCTGGTACAGATACGGAAAGCGAACTTAACTCAATACGTCTGACCCACTTGACGAGCTGCATTGTGCCACTGATCTCTATAATACACTGGATAGTGTATTCATACAGAAAAAGTGACTCCATTTGAACATTGTTATAAAGTCGAAAAGGGAAAAATTCGTATAACAGTATAACAAAAATATACGTCAAAGAACCACTGATCTCTATATTACTTATCTCTGAATTTCATTTTTTCTATCTTCTCTGAGAAACAACTTTAATCTCTGGAAGCCTATCCAACATAGGGATGTCGAAATATAAAAAAGTATCGTATCGATATTTTTTAAAAATATCAATATCGGTTTCGATATTTTATTAAAAAAAATATCGATATATCGGTAAAATATGACAAGAAAATAATTTTGCCTATTTTAATTATTACTTTTATCATTTCTTTTCATTTCCCCCCAACCTTAAGCTTTACATTTGTTTGTTTAGGCATGTTGCTCACAATGCTCGGTGTCTTTTTTCCGAGCGCGTCGGTTCGACTCTGAACATTCAGAATCAGTGCTTTGAACGAAAATAGTAACAAAACTTTGTTGCGCTGAACACTCTGAATGAAAAAAAAAAACACAATTTTGAGTTTGGCAGTTCAGGCTCTGTTCAGTTGTAAAAAATAATAACGCCTTAAGATAGGAAACCAAGCTGTCAAAATGGATTCGTATTTTGCGTACGAGCTGAAAAACTTGTGAACTATGAACGTATGCTTTTATGGTGTGAATGATGCGAGTGAGCAAATTGTTGAGAATGTTTTGTGTGCAAATGGTGCGACAAATCACTTGTGTTTTCAAATAATTGATGTTTCATGATCTCAGATTTATTTACGTACACTAATTGAGTGTATTGTGTGGTATTTCTTTTGAAGGTTTTTCTTAGGCCGTGTGCGAATTCAGTTAAATTTTGACATTTCGCATTGAATAAAATGTGTTAAAATTAGAATAGCTGCTGAGCAGGTTAAAATATGACAGAAGTGGTTAAAAATTCATCCATTTTTAACAACAATTCATCCAATTCGCACACGGCCTTAATCATTTATCCAATTCAATAATCAATTCATCCAATTCGCACATGGCCTTAGGCCGTGTGCGAATTGGATGAATTGTGGTTAAAAAATAAAAATGGATGAATTTTTAACCACTACTGTCATATTTTAACCTGCTCAGCAGCTAGTCAAATAATGCAAAGTGTCAAAATTTAACCAAACGTCAAGTTTTAACCCATTTTTAACTGAATTCACACACGGCCTTAATCATAAAAAATATCGATTTTATATACCTTTTCGATACTCGGATTTTTATATCAATACATCGATATATCGAAAAATTAAATATCGATAAAAAATATCAACACATCTACATCATTAGTTAGACCTGTTAGACGTCAAAAAGTCGAAAAGGGGCACTGACTGTCATCTTCAAATGGAGTCAAAAAAACTGTTATACTTTGTAGGTAATACACTATCCAGTGTAATATAGAGATCAGTGCATTGTGCGGTCCTACTCTAAGCTGTCATACCTTTGAGCAACAGGGATTTCCCACTGATCTCTATTATAACTGGATAGTGGATAGGAGCAAAAAGTTTGACTCCCATAGAAGACTGTTATAAGTGTAAAGGTACCATCCAGGTATAACAGTTATACCAAAATATAACACTTCCCCAACACTGATATCTATAATAGAGATAGAGATAATATAGATCAGAGATATAGACAAAGGAGATCAGTCACTTTTTTTGTTTTTGTTGTCTCACTTTTTCGGTTTATATAGAAAGAGATGCACAAGTGTAAAGCAGGGTATACACACGTCAAATTGCCATCCAGCATTGAGAGTGTGTTAGTGAAAAAATTCACACGTATACGTGGTGTGTATGATTGACGAAAAATCAAAATATTTTGATTTTCGGTCAATCAGGACGCCATGCTGGATATGTGTATAGTCGTGATTGAGTGATTGATCCAGCATTGCGGAAAAAATTCAGAAGAAAAAAAATATAAAAAATAAAATAATTAGAAAAAGTGTCTCGTATAATTTTCGAAGCATTTGTCGAATTTTTCTTCGAAGTGTTTTCCAAAGGAGTAATATGATTTTCGCTTCTCCATGTACCTTGCTGTATTGTTCCATTTTGCAAGTTCTCATGGTCAATAGAACCCATGCTGGACGTGTGTATATGCAACGTCAATCAGAATTTACTAACATACTCTCCCATGCAGGATGGGAATTTGACGTGTGTATACCCTGCTTAAGAGTACCATGTCAAAATCAATAGGAGTCAAGAAAAGTGTTATAATTTGTATGGAATCCACTATCCAGTGTATTATAGAGATCAGTGGGATTTCCCTGCTCAATGTGTTATACTAATGGATAAGTTACACTATGGCTATATTATGGGTGATCTTAGGGGTGATCTACACTATGTGTAACAACTCGGCCATCCTGCAATGTACTGTCCTCAGTGCACTATGTATTTATTTGTTTTTCTCCAATCAGTCACTCAGCGCCATCAATATCTCGCTATAATTATATCTCACTCAGCACTCAGTATTAAATAATTTCACCCAGAACTTACAATTTTCACTCAGATCGTCTATCACACTTATTAAAATACCCAAAGCTATCTGATACACTCAGTTTTTTAACACTCAGACTTTCTCAATTATTTCACTCAGCTCGTCGTCGTCACTACCTTTAGTAATCCTGTCGCACTCAGCGATACTTATTGCACTCAGTTATCTCAAAACACTCAGTTTTCTTAAAACACTCAGTTTTCTCAAAACACTCAGTTTTCTCAAAACACTCAGTTTTCTCAAACCACTAGTTTTCTCAAGCCACTCAGTTTTCTCAAAACACTCAGTTTTCTCAAAACACTCAGTTTTCTCAAAACACTCAGATATAACGTTGGTATTATCAACTAAACTCCATGGGGTAAGCCTTGACGTGGCGGAGCGGCTTACGGTAACTACTACTGCGATGCTTAGAGCTATGCGATCGCGAAACTTGTTTTCGCAGCAGGGCCTCCCATGGTCGACAGGTCGAAGCGGAGTAGGCTGTTACTACTAATTACCCCACAACGAAGGAGTGTTCCCACCAAGGCACTTCCCACGAGGGACGGCAGCGGATGAATTTCTTTTTGGAATGAACGGTGGCGTCCTCAGCTCCAGTTAGGTCGAACTACTTGGTGAACACCTTTACGGGCTACTTCGACATATTTGAAGCTCAGGTCGTAAAAGGAGCGGTTTTCCGGCTTTTGTACTTGGAGTCACATCAAGTACCTGGTACTCCAGGTTGGGGGTTGTACGTCGGGGTGACTTCCCGGCTACATATAAAAAATCTAGTTACGAAGCATCAACAGGCCTCGGAAACGGACGGATACACTGATGACGACCCAAGCAAACGTATAAAGGACAACGAATTTCGGATATGCACGTGGAATGTTAGGTCCCTTAATGGACTGCGTGCTGCCGAACAACTAGCGGAGACCCTGCTACAAAGCAGATATTACCGCTATCCAGGAAATGCGATTGGATGGACCGGGCGAAAAGAAGATGAATAACTGCGACATCTACTATGGGGATTGCTACCGGGAACAGCGACTCTTTGGATGCGGATTCGTCGTGGGAAGCAGACTCAGGCAAAAAGTCTTGAGCTTCAAATGCGTAAGCAAACGCATCACGACGATCCGAATCAAGGCTAAATTCGGCAACATTAGCTTAATATGCGCACATGCCCCCACAGAAGAGAAAAAGGACGACACCAAAGACGAATTCTACGAGCTCCTCGACAAAACATATGAGCAATGTCCTAGCTATGACATGAAAATTGTCCTCGGTGATTTTAACGCAAAGCTGGGAAAAGAAGGCATCTTTGGAAGAACAGTCGGAAAGCACAGCCTGCACGACACCACTTCCGACAACGGATTCAGGCTGATCGATTTTGCTGCGGGGCGAAATGTGGTAGCAAGCACCTGGTTCCCACATCTCAACATCCATAAAGGTACAAGGAGATCTCCTGATCAATCAACCGTTAACCAGATTGATCACATTGCGATCGACGGGAGGCACTTTTCCAGCATTCAAGATGTTCGAACTTTCCGAGGAGCCAACATCGACTCGGACCACTACCTCGTCGTAGCCAAGGCAGTGCTACGAATATCCTGACAACGGCCAAAACAAAGAAATGCTGCAAGAAAATTCGACGTCGGACGGCTACAATCGCAAGAGATCGCCAGATCCTTCTCTGATCGAGTGACAAGTAACCTCTTAAGGAGTCCTATGCCGCCAACATCAAGTATCGAAGACCAGTGGCAACATTGCCAGACCCAGAATGCAGTTAGAGATGCCGCCTCTAATGTGCTGGGTTTCACACAGCCACCAAAACGAAACCCCTGGTTTGACGAAGAATGCAGGTAGGCCCATGCAGCCAAGCAGGAGGCATACAAAGCGGCGCTGCAAAGAAGGACAAGAGCTGCTCGTGAGCTCTACGAGCAAAAGAGGAGAGAAGAACGCCGGCTTCTCAGGAGAAAAAAGAGAGAGCATGAGAAGCGTCAGATCGAAGATGTTGAGAGAGCTAACAGCAGGAATGAAGTTCGGAGGTTTTATCGGAAGGTAAAACAGCTGGCTCAAGGTCATCGAGCAAGAACCGAAGCCTGCAGAGATCAACAAGGGAACATCATAGTAGAACCGCAGTCAGTACTGGGGATTTGGAAAGACCACTTCTGTAGACTGTATAACGGCGACGACGAACAAAACCCCGCCGTCAGACAGGAGCCTTTTATCATACACGATGACAGCCAACAATTCCGTGAACCCGACCTAGAAGAAGTGAAAACAGCAATATCACGGCTGAAATCCAACAAAGCCGCAGGAGCAGATGGTCTAGCTGCCGAGCTGTTCAAAACCGCAGGCGACGAGCTAGATAGGAGCATGCACCAAATCATCTGTAAGATATGGTCCGAGGAATGCATGCCCGATGAATGGAACCTCAGCATTGTTTGCCCGATCCTGAAAAAAGGAGATCCTCTAAACTGCACCAACTACAGAGGAATAAGTCTGCTTAACATCGCCTACAAGATCCTCTCTGCCATAATATGTGAACGTCTGAAGCCTTTCGTCAACAATCTGATTGGTCCTTATCAATGTGGCTTCAGGCCAGGAAAGTCTACCATCGACCAAATTTTCACGTTGCGGCAGATCCTGGAAAAAACCTATGAACTCCAAATCGATACCCACCACCTCTTCATTGATTTTAAGGCCGCAGCATCTACAGAGACGAACTGTATAAAGCTATGTCTAGCTTTGGCATCCCTGCCAAGCTCGTTCGCTTGTGCAAAATGACGATGGAGAACTCACGCTGCTCTATCAAGGTTGGCAATGAGCTTACGGAATCATTCGACGTCAAAAAAGGATTCAGACAAGGCGATGCACTGTCGTGCGATTTCTTTAACATCGTTCTTGAGAAGATAGTCCAAAACTCCACCGTCAACACCAGAGGCACTATCTTCTATAAATCTGTTCAACTTCTCGCGTACGCCGACGATATTGATATAATGGGAAGAACACAGCGTGATGTCAATGGCGCCTTTGTGAGGATTGAGACAGAAGCGGCAAAAATGGGTTTAGCGGTAAATGAGGGAAAAACGAAGTACATGCTGTCTTCGAGTAAGGACACCCAACATCGACGGCTCGGACAGAACGTCACAATAGACGCATACAACTTCGAGGTAGTTAAGGAGTTTGTCTACCTAGGCTCCGCTATCAACACGGACAATAACACCAGCGCTGAGATAAGACGAAGAATTACTCTTGCTAATCGCTGTTTCTTTGGGCTAAGAAAGCAACTGAGTGGAAAAGCCCTCTCTCGAGCAACGATACCCTCATCATCCCTGTCCTGCTTTATGGTGCAGAAGCATGGACCCTAACAAAATCGGATGAATGTGCCTTAGGCTGTTTCGAGAGGAAAATTCTTCGGGTCATCTTTGGCCCCGTGTGCATTGATGGGGAATGGAGAAGGAGATACAACAGCGAACTTTACGGGTCTTACAACGACGTGAACTTAGCCAGAAGGGTCAAGGTCCAGAGACTCAGATGGCTTGGTCATTTAGAGCGCATGGACACCAATGCTCCGGCCCGGAAAGTCTTCGACACTATTCCCGAGGGACGCAGAAGGAGAGGAAGACTCAGGTGGCGCACACAAGTGGAAGAGGACCTCAATCAACTTGGAGTGCAAAACTGGAGACAGCTAGCTAGGGACCGAGCTGACTGGCAGAGACTGTTGATTGAGGCCCAAGTCCACAACGGACTGTAGCGCCACCTTAAGTAAGTATTATCAACTAAATTTATCACCATCAATTTATAGAAAAATACTTCAAAGCATTTCCAAATATTTAAAAAGCGCTTAATGGAACACAGTTTGAAATTCCAATACTGTTTACTAAACAAACAGATCTAGTCGCTTGATAAACCTGTCATTCTTTTTTTGAAAATTTATGGATTTTTGACTGTTTGACATACGACTCAGTTCCAAAAAGTACACGTTTGTGTGTTCCATGAGAAAAAACCTTGCCCCAAACTGTTCTACATTCTGTCATTTTGTGTTCCATGAAGTTGTTCAGCTCAGTTTAGTACAAATTTTTCTGCCCCTACTTTTTTCCTGGTGCAGCTTAGTGCCAAATGCCAAATGTCAAAATTTCAATTGAAAATTTTTGTTTATGAATTTAAAAAATATTGTTTAAAAATGGAAAAATACCAAATCCATATTAAATCTGTATCTGGCGCTGGTCATTCATTGACCGTTGAATGTTCACCCAAAACTGGAAGTGTTTTGGAAAACAGTGAGTAGCTTTCTTTCATGATGTACCTAGATTTCTAAAATTAAGTATTTTCTTAACTCTTACAGATGAAGAGCTTTGCACCCAACTGTGGAACAAAAAATTTTTGGAAACCGAAAATGTTGACAGTGATTTCGTTTTAAATTCTCCTCTTGGTCCAAAAGAGAAACCCAAAGCGACATGTAAATATATGTTCATCAAGCTAATTTCTCGCTAAATTGAAAAAAATAAAAGAATTGCGTTCAAACATTTGTGTTAAGGGAATTTTTTAAAGTCTTTATTCTTCAAAAGTTTTTTTGGTATCCATTTATGTTGGACGGTATGCGGCGTACACTTGTTCACATAATTGATCAGCATTTGCAAATCTTCAAACTCATCATCATCGCTTTCTGTTGAAGAGTTTTCCGAGGAAGTGAAAATAAAGCTGCTTGAAGCTTCCATATTCATACCCTCAAGTAAAAATTCTTCACAAAAATCTGATGATGTATCCATGGTCTTTAAAGCAAATAAAATTTTAATTCAATTTGACTTGACTTGCTCAATTTTTTATTTAACAGCTGATTGGAAACTTTCAAAAGAAACTGACAGAAACTGATCTTTTCTGTTCTAACTTGTTCTGACAGTTGTGATTGACTTGTGCTGTTCTGTGCTGTTCTGATCCAGTTTTTCTTCATTATACAGACCTATTAGGCGTTTTTCTTTTTTACATCTGAACAGAGCTTGAACTGTCAAACGAAAAATTGTGTTTCTTTTTTAGTTCAGAGTGTTCATAGCATCAAAGTTGTGTTACTTTTTTCGTTCAGAGCACTGATTCTGAGTGTTCAGAGTTCGACGACGCGCTCAGAAAAAAGAGACCGAGCGTAATGAACGAAATGCTGAACGCAAGCGTGTTTTTCTCAAAACAATTGAAATGGGGGAGGAAACAAGTCGCTCAGGCAAAGATAGTTAGTTTTACTTTGAGTAATTAATTAAATATTTTATTTATTAATAAAAAAATGTTGATTTCAGCTTTCAAAAATTCGAAGGGTCGATGTCTGAACTAAAAATGCTCAATTGCATTTCAAAATGAAATCCGAGCGTTCAGAAAATGTTCAGAGCTTCATTTGTTCAGAGCGTGTTGAGCGAGCTCTGAACACTCAGAGTTCGGAGCTCTGAACTAAAAAAGAAAAACGCCTATTATGTGCTCTATGTCGCACACGGCATTGTATTTCTATCTAGCTAGTACCCGCGACCTGGCAATCGATTGTAGTGCCATCTTGGCGCAGCCCTAACTCTTTTTACATAGGTTTTGTATTGAGATTTTTTTTTTTGGTTTCGATCTGGCGCAAAAAATCGAAAACCCCATTCTTGATTGTACTAGGTGGTTTCATATACAATGGCACACGGCTGACGGCAGTTAAATTAATTAAGTTTCAAGTCAAAATACAAAAGTTGTGCAAAATTGAATTTAAATCGAATTGAACAAACATTTCTGCTCAAAAATTATTGCGATAGCAAAAGAATAATAATAATAATAATGTATATGTATATTCGTCCGGTTCGTGCGCTGGATTGTCAATTTCATTTTTATTCTCGCCATAGAATTTTGACCAATTTGCGTTTTTAACAATCCCTATTCGCCTATTCGAGAGACAAGGAGAAAGCCTTAAAATGGCTTGAAAAGTTCCAGAGATACATTTGTACCAAATCAACATTCAATTGAATTCATGGACCATTGCAGACGAACTGCTTTGCAAAAACGTGACCATCAATCCTGCTATGTCTGCTATTCTTTTCGTTGCGCAACAAAATCTTGAATTCTTTACAAATTACCGCCTAATATTACGTTTCCACTGAACGATAATCTAGATTATCTTCCAGTTTGATTTAAAATAATCTAGTTGTGTTTCCACTGGATTTTTTTAGATTAGAGGTGTCAAAATTACAATGCCTACAAGCTGTGGACCATAGTAACTGCGATAGTATGCGTGTTTTTACCAATACTATCACAGTAAATATGGTCCTACCACCTCATTTTTGTTGCTGTTTTTTCTCATTTATTCACAGACACGAAGTTACAGTAAAATGAAATTTGCGGTATCCGGAGGGTAAGTTAGTTTCCGATCTCCTTTTGTCTCTTCTTTTTTATGTCTTTTCTTCTCTCCTTCTTCCACCGATTCCTTGGAAATTGGAAAATGAGTCCGTTCAGCAAGTCCAAATCAAGTAGATTAATTTGAAATCTTGAATCGAGATGATTAACTTTTGTATGGTAAATCTAGTGATTTCGAATAGATTTCATGTAGATTTGAGGTAATCTCAGATTATCGTTCAGTGGAAACAGCTTATAATACATGAAAAGAATAAATAACAGTTGCTCTAATGTATCGGACTTGATGCTGTTAGCAAAATGTGAGAAATTGGATAGAGAATCATCCGGAATCTCTGTATTGCTCTCAAGGAACCCTGTGGCTGTCGAGAATAATTTAATCAGCAATGTAAATATAATGGCATCGGCTGTAATGCCTGTGACGTAGCCGGACAATTAAAAAAAATATTGACATCCCAAAACAAAACAAAAAAATATTGAAAAATAAATTCCATTCGTATGAAATTCACGTTGAGTCACTGTACCTTTTAAATAAACCAAAAACTAGGTCAAATAGAATCTACCTCAACAAGAAAAAACAAGATCACTTCACACACATACACACCTTAATACTAAGCACTCACTAGGAACTCATTCGCTAAATGATGAGGAAAATATATCTTTAATAAAGTCACTCGATCTATAGTTATCCTTCACCACAAAAAAAAGGACCTGAAAAAAAAAAGAAAATTGGTAAAGGAATTGACATTTAGAAAAAGGGTCACCAGAGGCTGTCTTGCTATCTTTCATTGGGAAAGTAAGAACGAGATTCAGACTCTGATGACATTCCCACTTATCTGAAGCAAGTTTCCGTCTGTTTAGGTCATAGAAATCAAAATAAAGCCTTGGCCAAGAATCTGAGCTGTAGGGAAATAAACAAAATGTTAGGTTAAGTATAATTAGTTTAATACATAGGACTTACCTTAGCAATAGATATATTTTTATGACATCAAGTTTAGGAGAAAACTTTTAGTAGAATCAGGACGAATTTTTTTATTATTTAGGGACTTAAAAATAATATTTTACAAGAAATTTTAAGAAAAAAGAAAAAATGAAATAAACGCGCGCTAAAATCAAACATTAGAAAAAAAAACAAGTTATGAATGACAGCTTGCAGATTTTCTGCAAAGATGGGAGGAGGCGAATTCAATGGAATCTAAGTGGAATCCAGCGAATTTCGGACATAAATAAAATGTATCGTCAGTTGAGTTTAAATGTGTTATTTATTTTATTAAATTTAGGATAATGTGCAATATTAGTATTAGATTCTTATTTATTTTTGTATTTATGTTAGTCACTGGAAGTAAAGATAATAAACTTAAGCATAATTCAGTCTGCAGGTAGGAGTAGGTTTTAGTGTTGCTGCAACATTAGGAGAATTTGGAATGTAAACAGACACACATACATACAGAAATAGACTCCACAGATTTTACACTAGAATCCACTCCCACGCACAAATACAAACAGGTAGAAGGTGGGGGAAAAACTTCCAATCTGTTAAGGTAGGAAAGATCAATGTCTACATAGGAATTTAAGAAAGGAAAAAATGATCTAATAGAAAGTGGTATAGTGGTACATAAAAACCGCACTTAGAGAAAAAAAAAGAAGAGACTGAAGACGAATTGAGCGGTACTAAGTACGAGCAAAAGAATTTTGAATTTGGTTCGAGTTGGAACAAAACCAACAGTCACAATCGTTAGAAGTGCATATCGAAGCCATTATTCGATTTGGTTTTTTTGTTTTTTTTTTCATTTTTGGAAAGAGAAAAGAATTTGTTTTAAGTGCGCGAACAGAGAATAAAAAGGTGATTATCCAACGTTAATTTTAGAGGAAATACGAATCTAGTTGAATAGATTAAATTTTGTAGATTTTACAAGTGGGAATATAGAGTGTACTATTCAAACCGGCCGAAAGAAACCTTAAGGGATTCCGAGCAGAGGTACGTGTATAGCATTAGAGTTTTTTTTTGATCATAATCAGAATACTGAAACGAATTTCTGATAATAGGTCCTGGATGTGACATACATCGAAATAATCAAAAATAAGGGTGAAAGTCCGGAGGACCTCACATAATATATATGTATATACATATACTGAAATACATATATCATACGTATATATAGCCTCCAATCCAGGCTTCTGCTGGGCAGGTTTCGTGGATAACTCCAACAAAAGATAAATTAAGGAGTGTCGAGAAGTGTGCCACTTAAAATCATAAGATTTTCAAAGCTCCTTGTCAGAAAATATCAGAAAAAGACAAGAAAATAGACAAACCATATTGAATTATACATATAAATTTCGAAACAAAGAACACTTACACCTTTATACGTATATACCTTTTTCTTGGATTGGTCCCTTCAGGACAATAGAAGTCTTACTTATTTATATTCAATAGTTTGTATATTAATTTGAATTGAAACGAAATTGTAATTAATATTGAGTAGTTTGAATAACAAAAAGAGGAAAAAAAAATCGATGGTAATTTAGAATTAGTTTGAAAGTGTTGAAAATACATTCTTCGATAGTGTAAACGGACCAGCGACTCCATCTGCATCCTGAAAAGCTTGCCGGCAGGACTTCGAGGGACGTCGGAAAAAGTGAGTTGATATTTGTTTTTGTTTAATATTAAAAAGTATAAATATACACATACGAGGAAACTAAATTACAACGTAGAAACACTTTCAAACGTTTTTTTTTATCTTCCCTTTTTTTGTTCTATTCATTTTATCTCCATTTCATTTTTATTTCTATTTTTTTTACTCTATTGTTTACTTAATTTCATTTTTTTTTATTTTTTTTTGCTCTTAATACTTATTTTAAGTCTATGAAATTTTTTAATTTTTTTTTTATGAATTTAACATCTAGTTTTCTTAATTCTGAATTTAAGTTAATTCCTTTTTTTTATATACGAATAAAATTTTGCTAGAAAAGAAGAAATATTGGTTGAATAATTTCAATAATGAAGTGCTAAAATAAACAAACAGAAGTGGTGGAGGACTCAGTTGAGCCGACAACGGAGGAATTAAGTTGAGTGACACAACCTAGGCAGAACATACATTTACGGACTTTAATATACGACGACACACAATGACAGAAATGCCATTGACTTACAAAACACCTACCTTCTTTGACATATTTACCTACAGGACATTAAACCGACGGACATTCCTACTAACGCGACTAAAGACAAAAAAGATTAAAAGGGTACACCTGGGTGTATACTTACTATTTTGCATTTCGAACAAAAATAATTAAACTTGTACTGGGTGACTTACGCTCATACCTACTGACATGCTCGAACAAACCAAACATATCAACGGTAACGCAACATGACTATAGAACGCGAATTGACATTGGACATAAGTTTGAATTGAAATGAGACTGGAAGGAGACTTAAGGGGTTATTTCTGCAACATCGGCCAAGGAGATGACATTGGTTAGTATTAAGATACTGGGAGGGGAAGGCTAATTCTACCAATAAGACCTGGTAGAGTATGTGGTGGATCAGATGAACCGTTGTGTTGTTGAGACAGTGGTCCAAGTAGTTTTGCATTTTAGGAAAAAAAGTATTTTTATTTATTAGGCTACTTTTTAGGTATTAAGACAATATCTTGGGGATATTGAGATGAATGATATTCCATGATATTAAAACCTTTTGTTTAAGATTAGGATTAGTTTTATTTAGGTTTAATTACTTTTTTTTTCTTCTTTGAAATTTTTCCTAAACGGAACCAAGGACCACCCTTTCAATGATGCAATGGCATAGGCATCTGGGTCTGTGCATCTTCCTTTTATCCCAATTGATAGATTCGTTATTCCATTCCCTTCTCCTCTTCCTATCCACAACTCAGACGGCATGATTTTTTTTGTTTGCTGAACGAGTGGAGGTCAAATAGGGCAAGAACCACCCCCAATCCTTCGAGCTTAGCCGAGCTAAAGCAAGCATGCCATTGCCCTTAATTGACTCTCCAAAGGAAACCCCCGTGGTAGCTCGATTCGCAACAATGGCGCCCAACGATAACGGCTATTTAGATCCTTAAGGACTCCAAGAGGATGATTTTTTTTTTCATCTAGTTTTTTTTAATTTTTTTTTTCTTCAACTTTTACATATCCCTTAGCACAGACCAAGTAACCGGACATGCTCTTTGAAGGTGAAAGTTTGAGCTTGGCTGTCCAATCCTTCGGGTCCAGAACTCTTGGATTCAGTGAGGCAAAGCAATGATTCTCATCAAACAAAGAGCGGAGTAGTTGTAGGTGCAGTGAACCTAACGCTTTCCGTGCTGTTAGGCGTAGCCAGACACATAGTGAGGTTTAGGCAAGTGTACCGAATTCTACTCGTGTGGAGCGTCAGTTTTACGTCCTAGCCAACCTACGTTTAGGCTCAAGTACCAGAACTTCAGATGTGGTGGGAAAGTAAAAACTGACGCAAAGCACTCATCTATCCACCAATACGTCAGTCACAGATTAGTCAAACAACCAATAGAGAGATGAACATAGAGTAAATTACATGATAAGACAATATACAACGACTGATAGAAACTAGACGAGACTACGCCTACAGGACTAAATGACATATAAGACAAGTTCCAACTCCAACTCCGAATTGTTTGGATACTGAACTGAGAAATCCACCACTTCTCAAATCATATTCATTGAAAAACAACCAAACAAATTATCGATTTTTTTTTAAGTTTCAAAAGAAAATCTTGTTTGAAACAAATTCAGCTACTAAGATTCTTTGAGCTTTAGAAATACCTAATATTTTTTTTAATTTTTGGATTTTTTATTGAATTTTTTTATTTTGAATTTTATTTTTTTATTTGAATTTCTGATATTTTTTTTTCATTTTTTATTGCATTTGGAATTCTTGAAACTTTGAATTTTTAATCTTTGAAGTCTGATTTTTTTTTTTTGAATTTTTAATATTGAATTTTGAATTTTGAATTTTAAATTGGGCTAATACATTTTATATTTTCTAATCTGTAATTATATCATACATTTGAATTATTATAATTTGTTTGATTCAAAACATTGTTTTGAGTGGATCTTAGAAAACAAGTATCTTCTCGACACTACCCATTCATATATTTTGAGATCATCTGATATCTTTTTGAAGTTAAGTAATCAGACCGAATTTATTTTGAAGTTTTTGTTTTATTTGCAAAAAGAAAAAAGAAACTAATTCTTTAACCTGAAGATAGTGTAAAACTATAAAGCGAGTTAAAATGAGTACTAGGCCAAAGGATACTGCAGGGAAGAGGACCAATTCAGGGCAAAGCAATTCTGAAGGGATTCGTAGGTCGGCAAGAATAGCTGGCACTGGCAATAGGAATCTAATTGATGATGTCAGAGAACCATCAACCCCAGCAATAGGCCAAAATAGTAGCTTGTTATTAGATAACCCTTTTGATGACATTCTTGAAGAGGAAGGAGCAGTAGGAGGTGTAGCCACTGGCCAAGAAATGTCACCTATTAGTAGAGTGAGGGATGAGATAATAGATATCGAGAACAGATATAGAGATCTACAGATGGAAGATTTTCTCCCTAGACGTACTACTGAACAACGACAAACTGATAAACATGAACCTTCGTACAAGGACCAACAGGAAGACGACCAAACAAGGAACGGACAAGGAAAACAGAACCCAATAGCATATGAAGAAAATTTACAAAGAATGATAAATGCTGCCATTTCACTCTCAATGAGCGATGAGAGAAGTAAGACGATGACGATATTAGAAAAGCAGACTGAAAATATGCACATCCTGAATAACATGATTCATACAATGACAGGGAGTATGAGATCTCTCAATGAAAGAATGAATAAGATGGAGCTAATTAATACGACACAAAATAAAGACAAAAGAAAAGAAAGACAGACAAATACTCGGGCAGAAGATCACTGGTCAGATCCAGAAGTAAGTAGACCAATTGGACTTAATATTCAAGATCCCTTACGTGATAGGTCTGATCGACCATCAGAACATAGTGACAATAGAAAACGACTTGACATTCATAAATGGGGGGTTAAATTTGACGGAACGCCAAAGAGCATGACAATAGAGAGTTTTATTTTTAGGATAGAGTCGCTTCAGAAGAAGAATGGTGCTACTCACGAACAAGTATTCGCCAACTTCCATCACCTGGTGACAGGACCAGCAGAGCGTTGGTATTGGCAATTTTTAGAAGAAAGAGAAAGAGATGACCATTTGAACTATTTTGACCTTAAGGCCGAATTGATTAAACAATTTGGTAATAACAAGAGTGACCATGAAATCCTACGGACAATAATGGACAGGCGACAGCAACCAAACGAAAGCTTTGACGAATTCTACGAAGAGATTAGAAGTCTTGTTTTGCAAATGAGGACGAGACCAAGCGAGAAGGAGATTGTGTCGATAGTGAGACAGAATATCAATTTCAGAGTAGCTAATCTGATTTTTGGATGCGACATCAAAGATGGTCATGATCTTAGAGACGAATGCAGACGCGCTGAAAGACACATAGCTAGAGACTTTAGGAGTAGGAAACAAATTAATGAAATTGACTTTGGGGACGTACAACAGACAAAAGAAAAATATTCTGAAATAGGAAGTGAATTTGACGAACAGATAGCCGCAATACAATACAATCGGCCTGATAGACAACGGCTTAGTAATAAGACAGACAAGAGGCAGTTTAACTTCAAACAGAACGAACACGACAAAAGACTAGAGCTTACGAAAGACTCGAACGTAATGTTACCAACGTGTACTTCGACTTTCCACACACTAACTTGTTTCAATTGCGGACAAGGACAAATACCCTTCAAGTGCACTACGTGTCAGGGAAACCCGACGGTCGGCGGTGTACCCGGGAACATGCAGCCGACGAATCAGTCGAACCCGGAAGACCTGAAATAAAAAAGATAAAAATTTTAAAACGAGAAACTGAATATGAAGATACTCACCCAAAGAAACTTACACAGTACAAGAGTCTTCACCAAAGAAAAAAAGAATACGACGAAGCGAGAAAGAGAATTTTTAATGAGGAAGTTTTTGTAGATCTTGACGCTGAAAATAGAAGCCGAAATTATAGAAAAATACAAAAACTTAGACATAAATGTGCAATAAAAAGAATGACGAAGAATAAAATCGAATCTACTATTTTAAACATAGCTGACGACAAAAGGCCTTACGCGACAGTGACAGTAGATGGCGAACAAATGAGAGGTTTACTTGATAGTGGGGCCTCTGTTAGTTGTTTGGGGAATGGTGCAATGGAGTTCGTAGGAAAACATAATATTAAGATGGCGAAAATGACAATAAACATACGGACAGCTGACGGAAAGAATCAGAACATAACTGGGAGTTTTAAAACAGAAGTAGCTTGGGGAGATATAAAACATGAGTTGGAATTATATGTAGTCCCAAGTTTACAACAACCGCTGTATCTAGGGGTTGATTTTTGGAAAATGTTTAGGGTTGCTCCAAACATCATTAGTGCGCTTGACACACCATCACCGGTGGGGTCACCCGAGGTTAACCCGATGGTTTCGCTTTCACCAGCACAATCGGTTGAACTTGAACGGGTCAAGCTTACGTTTCCTTCGTATGCGGTCTTGGGATTAGGCAAAACATCCTTAGAAGAACACGTAATTGAATTAGAAGATGAAACTCCAATAAAACAACGGCACTACCCGATTTCTCCAGTTATTCAAAAATTGATGTACGCTGAACTTGACCGAATGTTGGAGTTAGGTGTCATCGAAGAAAGCAATAGTGCTTTCAGTTCGCCTGTTGTGCTGGTGAGAAAACCAGGAAAAAACAGACTTTGTTTGGATTCACGGAAGGTGAACGCAGCAACGAAAAAATTTGCGTACCCTCTCCCAAATATAGCAGGGATTTTGAGTCGACTCCAAGAGACCAGATACATTTCGAGCATCGACCTGAAGGACGCTTTTTGGCAAATCCCACTGGAGACCAAATCAAGAGAGAAGACAGCATTCACAGTCCCTGGGCGACCATTGTATCAATTCACGGTGATGCCATTCGGATTGTGCAATGCCGCCCAGAGAATGTGTAAGCTGATGGATAAAGCCATTCCCGCTCGTTTGAGAGAGAGTGTTTTTGTCTATCTAGATGATCTCTTGATATGCTCTCCAGATTTCGATACGCACATGAAGATACTGAAGGAAGTCGCGAGATGTCTGCGAGAGGCGGGGTTGACGATAAACGTGGAGAAGAGCAAATTTTGTCACAAGGAGTTAAAGTACTTGGGTTACTACGTCGGTGATGGTGGGTTAAGAACAGACCCTGAAAAAGTGTCAGCTATCAAGGACTTTCCGGTGCCAAAAACACCAAAACAACTCCGTAGGTTTTTGGGAATGACGGGGTGGTATAGGCAATTTATCCCAAACTTTGCTACGATATTAGCACCCATGACGGATTGCCTAAAGAAAGGGAAAGACTTTACCATGACGAACGACGCAATAGCATCTTTTGAGAAACTGAAACTGACTTTAGTGACGGCACCGATATTGACTAACCCGGATTTTAATCGACATTTTTATATTCAATGCGACGCGTCAACTTCCGGTGTGGGAAGTGTTATTTTCCAAAAGGATGACGAAGGCAATGAACGGCCCATAGCATTCATGTCACAAAAACTAAACTCTGCTCAAAGAAATTATAGCGTAACAGAGCTCGAGTGCTATGCTGCTGTCCTTTCAGTGAAAAAGTTCCGCGCTTATATTGAAGGTCTTCCCTTCACAATTATTACAGACCATGCGAGTCTCAAGTGGTTAATGACCCAAAAAGATCTGAGTGGTAGATTAGCTCGGTGGAGTTTGAAGCTGCAAGGCTTCGACTTCACCATAGAGCACAGAAAAGGTGTCCTGAATGTCGTTCCGGATACCCTATCCCGAGTGCATATGGATGAGATTGTCACCGAAACACCGGAAGTTGACTTAAACTCGCCCTATTTCACGACATCAGAGTACACCGAACTGAAGAAAACGATCGATGAAAATAAAGACAGACTACCCGACGTATGCATTTCAGACGGATATGTATATAAACGGACCGAGAGATATACTGGTGACCCAATCCAAGAAGACAGAGCTTGGAAACTCTGGGTACCAAAAGAGTTGACGAGAGGCCTACTAGTGACAGCTCATGACTCTATTTCAGCAGGGCATGGGGGGATCCATAAAACACTGGCAAGGCTTCGACAGAAATATTTCTGGCCAAACATGACCGTTGATGTTAAGACATATATACAAAACTGTGATACGTGTAAGTGCAATAAACCCCTCAACAAAGTCTCGAGACCACCGATGGGACAACAGACTATAACAGAACGACCTTTCCAACGACTCTACATTGACTTCCTAGGACCTTACACACGAACGAAAAACGGAAACACTCACATTTTTATTGTCCTAGATCATTTTAGTAAATTTGTATTTTTAAAACCGATAAAAAAAGCAACGGCAGCTGAGGTCGTTAAGTACCTTGAAGAGAGCGTGTTTCATGTCTTTGGAGTACCTGAGTACATTCACTCTGACAATGGAAAGCAATTCATCTCAGAACTGTTTTCCAGCTTCCTAAAAAAATATAGTGTGAGACATGTTCGAACGGCTTTTTATTCGCCACAAGCCAATGCTTCAGAACGAGTAAATCGTTCAGTTTTAGCGAAAATTAGGTCCTATATTGATAGTGACCAACGAAACTGGGATACTGTTGTCAGCCAAACGGCATTTTCACTAAGGAGCGTCCTTCATGACTCAATAAAATTTGAGCCATATTATGCCATATTTGGAACCCAAATGATACAAAATGGAGAAACATACGAGCTACTTAGGAAGTTAGATATGATAAAGGATGACATGGAAATTATTGAAAAAACGGACAAACAAAAATTAATAAGAAAACAAATCTTTGAAAACTTAAAACTAGCCCATCAAAAAGCAACAAAAACGTTCAACACACGCAGTAAAAATGTATCTTATAAAGTTGGACAAGTGGTATACCGACGTAACTTTAAACAAAGCAACTTGTCGGACAAATATAATGCTAAGTTAGGACCTAAGTTTTTGAAATGCATAGTTCTTAAGACAGTAGGAAGCTCGTATTATGAGGTAGGCAACTTCAGGGGCGATAAAATAGGAGTTTACCACGCAAAAGATTTGCATATCTAATGAAAATGATGAAGTCAAGCTGTCGTTGCATATATTTTTTTTTTCTAAGAATCTGTGATATATAACGCACTGTGAAATGCATTTGTTGTTCTTCTTATTTATTTATTTTCTTAGTTTTATTTATTTATTTATTTATTTATTTATTTACTTATTTATTTATTTATTTATTTATTTATTTATTTATTTATTTATTTATTTATTTATTTATTTATTTATTTTTATATCGGACCATTGACCTTATTTTATCTGTGATATGGTTTATCCATTTTAATATTTGACGATTCATCTCGATAATTTTTTTTTATAAATGTTGCCTGATGTCCCAATATAGATTTGTATTTAATGATTAATTGACCATAATATATTTATCGCTATAATGTTTATCCAAACTTGCAAAAACGTAAACAATCTGTGATATGAAATAGGGAGATAGTCACATTTGAATTAAAATACAACAAGTGTATTTCACAGTAACAGGCAAGGGTATATTAAAACTGATCCAATTCACCTAGTGTTGCAGCAGCTCAGGCCCAAAATTGTAAACAGTAGGATCCCGGCTATACAAAATTATCTAGGGCGTGGGACGTGCCACACGATTCTAACGGCTATTACACAAAAAACGAAATTTCGATTCATGGTCTAGTCCACTCGCTTGATAAATCAAGTGAAAACTAATGCGACCGACCGACTACTGTTTTTTACGAGGTCACTTTCCTCACGACCACTCGAAAACTGACGTCGAGCCGGACAATTAAAAAAATATTGACATCCCAAAACAAAACAAAAAAATATTGAAAAATAAATTCCATTCGTATGAAATTCACGTTGAGTCACTGTACCTTTTAAATAAACCAAAAACTAGGTCAAATAGAATCTACCTCAACAAGAAAAAACAAGATCACTTCACACACATACACACCTTAATACTAAGCACTCACTAGGAACTCATTCGCTAAATGATGAGGAAAATATATCTTTAATAAAGTCACTCGATCTATAGTTATCCTTCACCACAAAAAAAAGGACCTGAAAAAAAAAAAAGAAAATTGGTAAAGGAATTGACATTTAGAAAAAGGGTCACCAGAGGCTGTCTTGCTATCTTTCATTGGGAAAGTAAGAACGAGATTCAGACTCTGATGACATTCCCACTTATCTGAAGCAAGTTTCCGTCTGTTTAGGTCATAGAAATCAAAATAAAGCCTTGGCCAAGAATCTGAGCTGTAGGGAAATAAACAAAATGTTAGGTTAAGTATAATTAGTTTAATACATAGGACTTACCTTAGCAATAGATATATTTTTATGACATCAAGTTTAGGAGAAAACTTTTAGTAGAATCAGGACGAATTTTTTTATTATTTAGGGACTTAAAAATAATATTTTACAAGAAATTTTAAGAAAAAAGAAAAAATGAAATAAACGCGCGCTAAAATCAAACATTAGAAAAAAAAACAAGTTATGAATGAC
The DNA here is from genome assembly GCA_943590905.1 of Sphaerophoria taeniata. Lineage (NCBI taxonomy): Eukaryota > Metazoa > Arthropoda > Insecta > Diptera > Syrphidae > Sphaerophoria > Sphaerophoria taeniata. Next base: position 50,987,688 of record OX016540.1, read on the forward strand.
AGCTTGCAGATTTTCTGCAAAGATGGGAGGAGGCGAATTCAATGGAATCTAAGTGGAATCCAGCGAATTTCGGACATAAATAAAATGTATCGTCAGTTGAGTTTAAATGTGTTATTTATTTTATTAAATTTAGGATAATGTGCAATATTAGTATTAGATTCTTATTTATTTTTGTATTTATGTTAGTCACTGGAAGTAAAGATAATAAACTTAAGCATAATTCAGTCTGCAGGTAGGAGTAGGTTTTAGTGTTGCTGCAACATTAGGAGAATTTGGAATGTAAACAGACACACATACATACAGAAATAGACTCCACAGATTTTACACTAGAATCCACTCCCACGCACAAATACAAACAGGTAGAAGGTGGGGGAAAAACTTCCAATCTGTTAAGGTAGGAAAGATCAATGTCTACATAGGAATTTAAGAAAGGAAAAAATGATCTAATAGAAAGTGGTATAGTGGTACATAAAAACCGCACTTAGAGAAAAAAAAAGAAGAGACTGAAGACGAATTGAGCGGTACTAAGTACGAGCAAAAGAATTTTGAATTTGGTTCGAGTTGGAACAAAACCAACAGTCACAATCGTTAGAAGTGCATATCGAAGCCATTATTCGATTTGGTTTTTTTGTTTTTTTTTTCATTTTTGGAAAGAGAAAAGAATTTGTTTTAAGTGCGCGAACAGAGAATAAAAAGGTGATTATCCAACGTTAATTTTAGAGGAAATACGAATCTAGTTGAATAGATTAAATTTTGTAGATTTTACAAGTGGGAATATAGAGTGTACTATTCAAACCGGCCGAAAGAAACCTTAAGGGATTCCGATACAAGCAGAGGTACGTGTATAGCATTAGAGTTTTTTTTTGATCATAATCAGAATACTGAAACGAATTTCTGATAATAGGTCCTGGATGTGACATACATCGAAATAATCAAAAATAAGGGTGAAAGTCCGGAGGACCTCACATAATATATATGTATATACATATACTGAAATACATATATCATACGTATATATAGCCTCCAATCCAGGCTTCTGCTGGGCAGGTTTCGTGGATAACTCCAACAAAAGATAAATTAAGGAGTGTCGAGAAGTGTGCCACTTAAAATCATAAGATTTTCAAAGCTCCTTGTCAGAAAATATCAGAAAAAGACAAGAAAATAGACAAACCATATTGAATTATACATATAAATTTCGAAACAAAGAACACTTACACCTTTATACGTATATACCTTTTTCTTGGATTGGTCCCTTCAGGACAATAGAAGTCTTACTTATTTATATTCAATAGTTTGTATATTAATTTGAATTGAAACGAAATTGTAATTAATATTGAGTAGTTTGAATAACAAAAAGAGGAAAAAAAAATCGATGGTAATTTAGAATTAGTTTGAAAGTGTTGAAAATACATTCTTCGATAGTGTAAACGGACCAGCGACTCCATCTGCATCCTGAAAAGCTTGCCGGCAGGACTTCGAGGGACGTCGGAAAAAGTGAGTTGATATTTGTTTTTGTTTAATATTAAAAAGTATAAATATACACATACGAGGAAACTAAATTACAACGTAGAAACACTTTCAAACGTTTTTTTTTATCTTCCCTTTTTTTGTTCTATTCATTTTATCTCCATTTCATTTTTATTTCTATTTTTTTTACTCTATTGTTTACTTAATTTCATTTTTTTTTATTTTTTTTTGCTCTTAATACTTATTTTAAGTCTATGAAATTTTTTAATTTTTTTTTTATGAATTTAACATCTAGTTTTCTTAATTCTGAATTTAAGTTAATTCCTTTTTTTTATATACGAATAAAATTTTGCTAGAAAAGAAGAAATATTGGTTGAATAATTTCAATAATGAAGTGCTAAAATAAACAAACAGAAGTGGTGGAGGACTCAGTTGAGCCGACAACGGAGGAATTAAGTTGAGTGACACAACCTAGGCAGAACATACATTTACGGACTTTAATATACGACGACACACAATGACAGAAATGCCATTGACTTACAAAACACCTACCTTCTTTGACATATTTACCTACAGGACATTAAACCGACGGACATTCCTACTAACGCGACTAAAGACAAAAAAGATTAAAAGGGTACACCTGGGTGTATACTTACTATTTTGCATTTCGAACAAAAATAATTAAACTTGTACTGGGTGACTTACGCTCATACCTACTGACATGCTCGAACAAACCAAACATATCAACGGTAACGCAACATGACTATAGAACGCGAATTGACATTGGACATAAGTTTGAATTGAAATGAGACTGGAAGGAGACTTAAGGGGTTATTTCTGCAACATCGGCCAAGGAGATGACATTGGTTAGTATTAAGATACTGGGAGGGGAAGGCTAATTCTACCAATAAGACCTGGTAGAGTATGTGGTGGATCAGATGAACCGTTGTGTTGTTGAGACAGTGGTCCAAGTAGTTTTGCATTTTAGGAAAAAAAGTATTTTTATTTATTAGGCTACTTTTTAGGTATTAAGACAATATCTTGGGGATATTGAGATGAATGATATTCCATGATATTAAAACCTTTTGTTTAAGATTAGGATTAGTTTTATTTAGGTTTAATTACTTTTTTTTTCTTCTTTGAAATTTTTCCTAAACGGAACCAAGGACCACCCTTTCAATGATGCAATGGCATAGGCATCTGGGTCTGTGCATCTTCCTTTTATCCCAATTGATAGATTCGTTATTCCATTCCCTTCTCCTCTTCCTATCCACAACTCAGACGGCATGATTTTTTTTGTTTGCTGAACGAGTGGAGGTCAAATAGGGCAAGAACCACCCCCAATCCTTCGAGCTTAGCCGAGCTAAAGCAAGCATGCCATTGCCCTTAATTGACTCTCCAAAGGAAACCCCCGTGGTAGCTCGATTCGCAACATGCCCTGGATGGTTGCAGTGTGCAGTGCTGCTGAAATTTTTACACGCAAATAATTTTTTTTTTAACCAGTGTTTTTTTTCCTTTTATAATTATTGAAATAAACAGGAAATATTTATATTTAAATATGTAACTTGAATGCATCGACTTTCTTCTCAACAACAATTATTACCATAACAAAGAAAATTATATTTACGATAACAAAAGCAATACTAAAGATGTAGAAATTCATTAAGTAAGAAATAAAAGTTTGTGCATTATGTGATGTTTATGAAACAAAAAAAATAATATTCGATTCAGATGATATCCGTCTCGGCATCTTGTATGTCTAGTTCTAGACTATCTTCCGCTGCATGAACGGAAGAGTATGGACGTTGGCATACTTGCTAAGCTGTGGTGTCTCCAATAAGGTACCTGTCATTTTGCAGAACCTTTTTCACTTCAAAAGGGCCTTTGTATATCGGAAGTAGTTTTTTTCGATTGACCAGTAGCTGGATGTTTGTAGGGTGGGCCACTTTTGTATGGAGAATTTTTTTTTGGTTTCAGTTTTACTTCTAATAGCGATTTTAATGTGCCAAATGGCCATAGAAACTATCTTAGAAAGTTTCATGAAAATCAGACTTTACCTTCTGCCTCCGGATTGGCATTGAAGTTACATTAGTTTACAAGTTACTTTCAAAACTAATAGTTGATTCGGTGTAAGTCCACTTAAAACATTTGCAATGCACCTACGAGTACTTGCTGAATCTTAGAACTTGGCGTTCTTTTAGATCTCATTACTTTTCGTGGCTGATTTGTTAGGCAGAATTTTTGTACGGGAGAACTTGGCTCTTTTTTACATTTATGTTTTTGGTGTGATTAATCTTACATAAAAATACTGTCAAATTTTTGAATAATCTAACGAGACTTAATTTTTGCTTTGATGAGAATCTCACGCACAGGCTTACTGCATTTCATTTCAATGATAGTTTTAACTGTCATTTCAACTGCTTGAGTATGACAATGTTAACACAAAAAAGTTATTTTGTTGTCTTCTCTTTGAGCAACAAGTGATTCAAGTTCTTCGTTAGAGACTTGCGTCAGGATTGACGGATTGGTGTTATGGCCCTGTCAATTAATAAGATTAGTAATTCCATCCAAGTTTACGTCTGGAACGTGGAAAAGGCTCAACTTTTCACCTTGTTCCTTCAGATCACGAAACAGGGTCAGTTCTCTTAATCAGACTCTGTTTACATTGCTAACAAGAGATTTTCAGGATGGATTTTTGCATCCACGCTGCAAAGACGGGTTTGTGATAGCCTGTAGTTCGTTTGTTAATAACGGTAACTTGATTTTAATTTGCACGAATGTCTTAATTCATCTTGTAACTTGGAAGGCTTTTAATGTCGAACCATTTTGGACCTTAAACATTATTAATATATAATATAAGTTGCCAAACAAACAAGCCTATAACGTGAAATGTGACATTTTTCCAGACAATTTAATAGCTTAGTTTTCAGGGCTTTCACCACATATATTAAAATAGTTGGTCAGAAGGTGTTTATCATTGAAATTTGAGCTGGAATATTTTGAAGTCGTACAACAGGTTTCTCTATACAATTTCCTAAGGCTTTTTCTATTTCACCAGCAAATATTTTTGGATCTGAAATTGAACCACCAAGAAAAGATAAATAAAACGCGATATGACAATCCATTCATATGCAGAAAGCAAATAAGCCACTTTAAAGGTTTGATTAGTGTTTTTTTTTCTCAATAACATTGTCACTTTTCGACAGTCAAAGTACAGCGCAGGTATTTGGGAAACCTTTGTTTTTTATTGATGTGTTTTCGAGCTCTCTTCCTTTCTCTTCTCAATACAACTGAGGCTATAGCTTACGTTGCTCTATCTGAAATATTGTAACGATCACACTTTTGAGACAAGGCGGAATAGCTTAAGGAAGCAGGAGACCCTGAATGCAGTGTTTCGATTAAAACAATAATAACTCATAATTGTTCACCAAAAAAGAACTGATGAAGTAATTCACAGGTTCTATGCAAGATAGACCATACTCCAAAACCTCGAAACTTTAACCATGATCCGGAGGCAGTTAAACTATACCGATTGCAATAATATTTTATACACGTATTATCAGTGCCAATACACAACATATTTTCGCTATTAGAACCTCTAATTCAAAAAAAAAGGTTTTTGAACCATCCTAATGTTCAGCCCGCAAGAGGACTAAATCGCCCTCTTCATACAATTGTGGTTTTTTTGTGTTTATAGTCAAATTTGAATGCTTGTTGATTTTGAAGTTGTTGACTGCGACGGCTGGCCATGTCTTGAAGTTTAGCTAGTGAAATATTTTCTTCTTCATCACCGGAATCGTCTTCTTGAAGTGCTTTGTTAAGCTGATTATTAAGCGTATGTTTAGGTTTGAAATGAAATAGTTATTCGTGTGGTTTCTGGTTCGTTATTTTGTGTTTTAAAGTGTTGAGTCCAAATTTTATTGCTTGGAGGTGTTCCTCCCAGTCTCTGCCATCTTGTCGAACAGTCATTGTAGACAAAGATGTTTTTATTGTTCTGAAGTAACGCTCGATTTGTCCATTTGTCCTTCGATGTCAATATATTTTAATAAACCGCATTCATCATCGATACAGTGTAGGCGATGTATTTTTCCAGCTGGTTCTACGAAAGCTTGATCTCTTTGGGACGGATGGTGTCGTTTCTGGCAATCACGAGATAGATGACCTGGTGTTCGACAATGGTAACAAATTGGTTCTCTGATTTTGTAGGGGTAATGTAATGGACGCTGATGGTTTGCGCGGTTTTTATTATTGCATTCGCTGGCAACATGTCCTGGAAACCGACAGTTATGGCAAGTTGGTATATAATTTTGATTTTTTTCGCGGTATGACGATTTACATTCTGTTGCTTAATGGCCAGGGGAACGACAATTATAACAAATTTTGGGAAAAGTTGATTTAAGATGAGAATGATTTTGCATTTCAAGGGAATTGTAGTGAGGTTTTAAAATTGGTCGATGTATATTTTTTTAAAATTCGGTTGTTTTCAAATTGTCTTCGTGTCTCAGCTTGTTTTTGAATGTCTTTCAAGGATTTTATTTTTTTCAAAAGGTCGGGGATATTATTGCAATTAGCTGTAATTAAATTGTTCATTAAAGTTGTATCTCTAAGTCCAGATATAATATATTTTATAATCGCGTTATTGTCGAGATTTCCACGTTTTCCTAAGGCAGCCATCTCGTAAACATAACTTTCATAACTCTCAGTTTCTTTTAATTGTCTTGATAGTAATTTGACGTGAACATCTGCAGCATTTTCTTCCGAAGAGAAATCTCGCAATACTTTGAGTTTGAATTCGTCCCAACTACGAATTTCTCCTCTGTATCCATCAAACCAATTTGTTGCTGCATCTCCTAGTCTCAGGGATGCGTAAAATAATGTGCTACGATCATCCCATTCGTAGAGATGACGAATGTTTTCGATCGTTTCGACCCATTGAGAAGCACTTAATGACGAAGAGTTTGACGGGTTGAATAAAGGAATTATCTTCGTAACCTCTTCTGTACCTAATCTCAATGAAATCTGAGTTGAGGGTGGATTTATTGATGTCGAATTTTGTGACGATCGACTTGGTGAACGACGACATAAGGCTACTTCTTTTTCGAGCTCGAGATTTTTCTTTTTCATCTCTTCGAGTTGCATTTTTAATTTAAGAATAGTTGCCTCACCTGGTTCATTATCAATGAATCGTGCTGGTATTTTTCTTTGTCTACCAGTCATTTTGGTTCTTTTGTTTTTTGTTTTTAAACTTGTACGTATTATTTTCCTTTTTTTTCGAATTCTCACAAATCACTTCACAACTGAACTGAACAAATTCATAGACGCAATTCGAAATGCAACGGCAAGTAGATAAGTCCCGTTACCGACAAATTCTACAAACTCTACCAAAAGCAAATTTTATATATCTGTTGCGGTCTTTGCTTAATACATTCCTCCAAAACATAAGGAATAAAAGAGAACACAAGATAAAGGATATTTATTTTCCCATTTCCCCTATTCACCAAACAGTGGTAGCTAGCATAGGTAATATGCTATATTCCTCTCGCTTCTCTCTCTTCAACGGATTTATATTCAAATTATATCTCTTACCAAATGATAATGATTAAATGGTTAAATGTTTTGTTTTTTGATAAAGAAAAACTTTTTGTATATTTCACAAACACTGGATGGATCTCTTATCCCACTTCTGAAAATATTATCTAGAACAATAATAAATGTTTAAATTAATAAAATTACACTGCGCTAACGCGCCAAGCGCCCTTCTGGTACAGATACAGAAAGCGAACTTAACTCAATACGTCTGACCCACTTGACGAGCTGCATTGTGCGGTCCTACTCTAAACTGTCATACCTTTGAGCAAGAGGGATTTCCCTGCTCAATGTGTTATACTAATGGATAAGTTACACTATGGCTATATTATGGGTGATCTTAGGGGTGATCTACACTATGCGTAACAAGATATATAAAGACAAATATGATAAGTGCGTAAATACATACATACATAATTAGATTTGAAGGAACTTACATTATTTGAATGATATTTACGTTATGTTACATTAAAAGATGGTCAAAAAATAAGAAAAGTTTGTATAAAAATTAAGTTTTTAAACTATGGTCAAAATATGAGCACTTCTTTGTAAGAAGTTCAGTCAACAACTAGGAAAGAGACAGATAATGATGACGAACATAGAATAAACAATGTTGACATCCCTGGACATAATCGAGATACTATTGACCATTGTTGACATCCCTGAACGATTATCTTCACCATCTACTGAACACCATCTTGGATATACACGAGCTTGAATTTTTATACAGTTTGAATGCGATTCTTTATTCTTTATTTTAATAAATACGTAATTGATATAAAATATCTTTGTTTAATTATTATAAGATCATAACAATTTTGGCGACGAGGATCTTGGTTAGTATAATGGCAAATGAGCAGAAAATTCTGGAACTTCTGGATGTTCAATCCAAATTACTACAAGCAATCATGAGTAATTCAGGCACGAGTTCACATTCTGCACGGCCAGAGCTATTAATGGATTCGTTGGGAAGTAATATTTCCGAGTTTTGCTACGATCCAGAGCATTCCATTACATTTGAAGCGTGGTTTTCGCGTCACGAAGATGTTTTCAACGTCGACGGAAAAGATCTCGACGATGCATCCAAGGTGCGTTTGTTAATGCGAAAACTTAATGCGATTGCGCATGAAAAGTATGCTTCGTACATCTTACCGAAAAACACGCGGGACGTAAACTTCAAAGACACAGTGGAAAGCCTCAAATCCATGTTTGGCACTTCTGAGAGTCTCTTAAATTCTCGGTATCGATGTCTCCAAACAGTCAAGAGTCCAGTAGAAGATTTTACCACTTATGCAGCACGCGTCAACTAAAACTGCGAAGATTTCAAGCTAAGTGCCCTCACATCAGACGAGTTCAAGTGTTTAGTTTTTGTGACTGGACTGCAATCATCATCGGACGCAGGTATTCGAACAAAGCTGTTATCTAAGTTGGAAGAAGACGCAAGCACAGATTTGAGTAAGTTGTTGTCCGGCGTTCAGAAACGGTTTAGCATTAAAAAAAGACGCAGCATTAATTGAACAAGCGTCTTCTTCATCAACATCAGTCATTGCAGTCCGAACACAGCAGCAAAAACCTAAACATCAACATCAGCAGCTGACGCAACAGCAAAAGCAACAAAATGTTTTGCCAAAATCCCCTTGTTGGAGTTGCGGTGAAATGCATTTTTCACGAGATTGCACTTTTAAAAATCATAAGTGCACTAGTTGCAATCGTGTTGGTCACAAGGAGGGATATTGTAGCTGTTTTTCATCGAAAGGTGATAAACAAAATCCGTCAAAAACAGACAAAAACAAGGCTAGACGTGGGAACAGAAAATTTTCTCAACAAAATAAAGCTGTTTTCGTTAATTGCGTCCATCATGCAAAACGAAGGAAGTTTGTGAATGTCAACATTCACACAAAAGAGAATAAATCAACCCATCCTATCCGTCTTCAAGTGGATACCGGGTCCGATATAAGCATCATTGACCTTAGTACGTGGACGAAAATTGGAAGACCAGGAACCACAATCGCAGATATGGAAGCTAAAAGCGCTTCATTGAACTCTATCAAACTCATCGCTGAATTTCCTTGTGAAATTCAGCTTAATGGGGAAGTACAACTTTGTTAATTGTTTGTTTCTGAAATTGAGTCCTTAAATATTTTAGGAACAGATTTATGCGAAGTTTTCAACTTATGGGACCAGCCCATAAACCAGGGCCCTATTGCACCAACAACTTTTCACTTTTCACTTTGCAACTTTGCAAAATAATAGTTTTCTGCAAAGTAAAAGTAAAAAGTGTTTCACCAAAAATGAAAAGTTCTCGACTTTTCACTTTGCAAATTTCAATGTTTTTTTGCAAAGTGAAAAGTGTGGGCGTTTCACCAACTTAAAATGTAACTTTTCATTTTCAGTCCTAATTTGAAAAGTTGCAAAGTAAAACAAATATAAGATTTGGGCTTCTTTTCCTTGTTATTACGAATTTAAAAAATATGTGAACAACTGTTTCGTACAAACTTGCTCCTGTTTTCCAACTAATAACTCATAAAAACATTTAAAATAAAAACATGTAATTATAATTCATAAATAAAAATTTAAATTTAAATATTTACCTCAAAAATACATATAAGTTTGAAGTCGGACCAGTGGTTTAGGCTGTAGGTGCGTTTACAGATAGACAGACTCACAGACGGACGGAATCGCCGGACCCACTTTTTTCGACTTCTCTATCGTCGTAATGTCATATCTCATCAAAATCTCAACTTATTTTTGCGAATTCAATACTTGCCATACTATATTCTATGTGGCGCAAGTAAAAAGTAAACAACTCCACTAGTGATAAAAAAGTGCAAATGTCATAAACAAAATTTAATGACAGAATGTCATAGAAAGAGATATTAATAGTGCACGTTTTTTCAAAATTTTCAAAATGAGTCGTACTGATAAGAACGCCAAAAAGTTAGCTGTTTTGGAAGTGGTAAAAAATAAAAAAGTTATTTTTAAATTTATTACGATTGCAAAAACAAGCTTTATCATTTCGTTATTTTTTTCAATTCAAGGATATTCTCTTTGCTTCCTTCCAAAATAACGCTGCGTCCAAAAAGTGGTAGGAAGTTGAAAATTAAGGACTGAATGTATTTCTTAATGACAGACCACAAAAAATTATTAAAAACAAACAACGGCCCAAGAAATGCAAAAACAGACAGTGTGGGTGAGCCATCCTCAACAATTAGCGGTATAAGACTTAGTTATAACTTATAAGCCTATTCTCATACCTACTGATACTGAATAAACATATAAAATTTCATCAACATCGGTCAAGCCATTTCGGAGGAGTATGACCACTAAAACTGTGACAGAAGAATTTTATATATTAGATAATAATCTATTATAATGAAATTATATATAAAATTGAATATAAAACAAAAATAAACGAACTTATCACAAACCGCAAAGAAAATTTTTGCTTTGCATATTATTGAAAAGCTTTTCTGTATTTGAAATGCAAAGTGCAAAGTTTTTTCGTTTGGTGAAACGAAATCAAACAATTCTTTGCAAATTTGCAAAACTTTTCACTTTTCAGAAAAGTACTTTTCACTTTGCGAATTTGCGGTTGGTGAAACAAAATTTGCAAAGAAGGATTTTTTTGTTTACTTTTCAAAAAATTAATTTCCTCTTTGCAAATTAGCGTTTGGTGAAACAGAATTTGCAAAGTAAAAGTGAAAAGTTGCAAAGTGAAAAGTGAAAAGTCGTTGGTGCAATAGGGCCCAGGTTTCCATCAGTCGTATCACTCAGCCGATAATCGCTGACCGCAACGCAGCCATAGCCAGTGTTAAGAAGCGGTATGCAAAACAGTTCCAGTCAGACGAAACTTCTGTCTGCTCAAAAATTAAAGTCGAGCTCCATCTCAAACCAGACGCTGTTCCAATTTTCCGAGCCAGGCGAGATGTTGCATACGCTGTCCTGCCCTTAATAGAAAGGGAGCTCAAACGTCTTCAAGATCGTGGGTATATCACTCCAGTCGATTATTCGGACTGGGCAGCCCCGATCGTGGTTGTGAAGAAGTCTTCAGGAGAGGTACGTCTTTGTGGAGATTATTCATCAGGCCTTAATGATCAATTGGAGTCGCATGAATACCCCATTCCAACACCAGAAGCTATTCTTACCAAAATTGGGGACAGCGAAATCTTCAATCATATAGATTTAGCGGACGCGTTTCATCAAGTCCAAGTCACGTCTGAATCAGCTAAGTTGCTTACTATCAATACCCATAAGGGGTTATTTAAACCAAACAGGCTAGCACCTGGAACAAAGCCAGCCCCCGGTGCTTTTCAACAAATTGCAGATGCTGTTTTGGCGGGTATTGAAGGTGCCGCAGCTTATATTGACGATTTCATCATCGGAGGGAAAAATTTCGAAGACCATTTGAACATTTTGCACCAAGTACTTCAACGCCTCTTGGAGTTTAATTTCCGAGTCAAAATCGAAAAATGTGTGTTTTTCGTTCCTCAACTCAAGTACCTTGGCCATATTTTAGATAAAAACGGCTTGAGACCAGATCCGGACAAAATAGAGCGTATCAAGAGCATGCCAGCACCATCGAACATCACTGAGCTCAGGTCATTTCTGGGAGCTGTAAATTATTATGGCAAATTTGTGAAGCAAATGAGGGAGATTCGAGCACCTTTGGACAATTTGCTACGTGACAACGTCGAATTCGTATGGTCCAAAGAATGTCGTCAATCATTCGAAAAGTTTAAGGCTATTCTCTCTTCCGAACTTTTGCTTACACATTACAATCCCAGCTTACCAATCAGAGTTGCAGCAGATGCCTCAAACGTTGGTTTGGGTGCATACATTGCTCATACATTTCCAGATGGCTCTGAAAAGGTCATCATGTACGCGGCAAGGTCTCTCACCCCAGCTGAGGCAAGGTATAGTCAGATAGAGAAGGAAGAAGTGGCACTAATATTTGCTGTGAAAAAATTCCACCGAATGGTTTTTGGCCGAAGGTTTACTCTTTTGACTGACCACAAGCCACTCAAAGCCATATATACGATTTCAACACCCAATATGTTTCCACCAAAGAATTCGGATTTGTTGATGTTCTCTCCCGGTTGCAGGACACCAAAAGAGAATTGGACGAAGAAGTTGTCATCGCAAATTTGAAATTCGAAGAAGATTTCACAACAAACCTGCTTAGCGCATTCGAAGTGCTACCCTTAAATTTCGAAATGGTCAAAAGCGCAACTCATAAGAGTAAATTAATTCAATCAGTCATCAGTATTATGGAATCCGGATGGGAAACCAAACATTCACCAGAACTAGCTCCATTCTACGCCAGAAGAGATGCGTTATCTGTTGTCGAAGGATGTCTCATGTTCAACGACCGAATAGTTATTCCATCTTGCGTTCAAAATCGAGTTTTAAAACAATTGCATCGAGGACACCCAGGAATCGAAAGAATGAAGACAATAGCTAGAGGCCATGTCTACTGGCCTAAGATAGATGACGATATAACAACGTTCGTCCGCCAGTGTCAATCATGTGCCAGCACCGCGAAGACACCAATTAAAACAACGCTTCAGTCATGGCCCGTGACCACATTGCCCATGGAGCGCATTCATATCAAAACTTCTTTGGATTTGCTAAAGCCAAGAAAACCTTCTTCAACGACGACAAATGAAAAGCAAAATCAACAATTTAATAAACAACACAGTGTCAAGAGTAGACAGTTCATCGCTGGTGATATGGTCTACGCTAAGATATATCGTAGCAATCAGGAGCATTGGGCTCCCGGAACAGTGATTGAACGTAAAGGCAACGTAAACTACAACGTCCTGGTTAGTGATGGAAACAAAAATCGACTTTAAGATATTCTGATACTCCACCAAAGAACAATAAAAAGTCATCAGATTCGTTTTTGGACTTGCTGGATTTATTTTCGCATTATCAGCCAGAGGTTGAGGAAACTCATATAATTCCAAATATAACAAGTAATGGAAACGATTCAAGAGTCGACGAATCGATTGATAATGATTCAGATTTCTGCGGATTCCCATCAAGAAGCGTCACTCCGGAACCAGTAAGGACAAGACCTGGAAGATGTGTTCGTGCTCCAGGTTGGATGAGAGACTATGATCTTTCCTAAGTAAGGGAGGTGTTGACATCCCTGGACATAATCGAGATACTATTGACCATTGTTGACATCCCTGAACGATTATCTTCACCATCTGCTGAACGAGCTTGAATTTTTATACAGTTTGAATGCGATTCTTTATTCTTTATTTTAATAAATACGTAATTGATATAAAATATCTTTGTTTAATTATTATAAGATCATAACAAACAAATTATGTTATTTGGTGACTAGCGAGCAATAAACTGACGAAATAGACTGTGTATCTTGTTTCCGGTTCATGGTGTTTTTGTTGTTTAAGATGTGAAGGGTTTCCAAAGTGTACCTTTTTGAGATGTGTTTTTCCGTTTGGAGAATTTTGGCGTTTTCGAAGTCTGGTTTGTGGTCTTTTTCTATGCTGTGGCTAGCAAGCGCTGTCTTTTGTGAACTTTTTGTTTTTATGTCCGATTTGTGGTTATAGATTCGTTGTTTTAGTAGTTGTTTTGTTGTTCCAATGTAGCAAAGTCCGCAGTTTTCAGAGTCATTTCCTGAGCAGTCAATTTTATAAACAACATCTGTGCACAGATCTTTGTCATTTTGACATTAATAAATTATTGAGACCAAAACAGCCGAAAAAGAGAAATCTTTAAAATATAATGTAATGTGTATACACTTTATTTATCTCATACGCTCTGTATCTCCTTCTATTGTAATGTCTAATGTGTATACTTTATTATCTCTTACGCTCTGTATCTCTTTCTATATTTAATGTACACACTTTTCTTACTCTCTTTACTTACTCTGTATCTCTTTTTTTATATTTGATGTACATCTACATACTACTCTTACTCTCTTTACTTACTCCTTAAATCTATAACTCTAATATCGTTTAATTGTAGTAGTAAACACTTGTGAGGGGCAACACATAGTGATTATGAGAAAACTTTTGTTTAGCACTCAGATTCAGCTCTTATAAAAATCCCAGTATTCTTTTCTCGAACATTCAAGCTTCTCCAAGAACCAATATAGTAGTTTCTAGAACCAAGTATTTTTGTTATATAAATAGCCCGTTTGGCGGCGAAGCATCAATTGATTGTGAACTGAGATAAAGTAAAGATACTGTGTTTGCAAAGTTATAATTGAAAGTGTTGAATAAATAAGTTTGTGAGTGATTTGAATAAAGTGAATTTGTGTTTTATTTAAAAAGTGAATAAGTTTTAATTGTCGGACCAAGCCGAATATTACATTGGTGTCAGAAGTGGGATTAAAACTTATTGAGAATAAAACAGTGAACAGTGATTAAACTATTTTGTGTGAAATAGTGAAGTTAAAAATTAAAAAAAATGAGTAAAGTTTTGAAAGACTTAACCGTCGCGTCGCTGAGCTAAAGGCCGAATTAAGCAAACGTGGCTTAAGCGGGGCAGGATATAAAAACGAACTCGTAAAACGGCTACAAGAATATCTGAAAGAACAAAATGAAGACCCAGATACGTTTGCTTTCGAAGTGGAAGCAAAAGTGCAAGAGGTAAATACAACTGCCATATCTGACATGATGTCTCTTCTTTTAGCCAAATTTGAAGAGAATCAAAAGAATGTGCTAGAGCGGTTTGACGCACAGAAGAACGAGCAAGAGAACGTACTCAAACAACTAGAAGCTCAAAGAAATGTTGTTCGGGAGCAACTAGAAACTCAAAACAAGAATGTTCTGGAGCGGTTTGACGATAGCCACATGACAGAAGTCTTCCGAGTACAACTAAACAACAGGGCACAGAAAAGAGGTGAAACTCTGCAGCAGCTTCAGGCAGATATCGAGCGATTAGTTCACCTGGCATACCCAACAGCTGGCAACGAGATAATAAATCAACTTGCTGTTGAAGCCTTTGTGAGAGCTGTGGGCGATATAAATCTCCAAAGGGCTATTCGCACTGCCGGAAAGCAAACACTACCAGAAGCATTGGCTTTCGCTCTAACAATGGAAGCCGCAGAACATGCTTCCCAAAACGTGCATCGCGTGAGAGAATTGGAAGTCCAAGAATGCTCTTGCCAGAAGGCTACTCTGGAAAGGAGTCAGCGAGATGGACCAGCACGATGCTGGAACTGCAACAAGACTGGGCATCTTCAACGACATTGCAGATTACCGCGAAGACGAACCTCATGTCAACACTGTGGAAACAGAACTTACTCAACAAGTCAAAGTAACACCAACAACGTTGCTTCCGAAGCTGTTTCCCACCCGGGAAACGAATAAGAACCAACTTCGAGGGGCAGAAGCTGGTTTCTGGTATCGATGGCCCCAGAAACACCATCCAGGTTTCCCAAACGAAACGTGACAACAAGAGCCTGACCGTGGAAGCAAGTATAAACGGCAACAAATGTGTGGCTACCATCGACACCGGTGCCACGGCGTCCATTGTACGGCTGGACCTCGTTAAGAAGACATGGCTCCACAACACCAACAGCTATCGTCTAAGGACTGCAACTGGAGAAGCCGCAAACGTTTATGGTGAGGTACGTCTTAAGATCCGGATGGCAGAGCTGGAATTCTCTCACCTGTTCCTGGTAGCAGATATATGCGACGAGTGCATTGTCGGCGTCGATTTCATGAAAGATCATGGATTGATATTGGACATCGGGAACCAAGTCCTGAAATATCGAAACATCGAGATTCCGATGATCTATGGGATTCACTCATATGAGACCTCGCTATCTGTGGAAACCGTTATCAAAGAAGATCTGACTTTGCCTGCTTCTTCAGAAGTATTCGTGTGGACGAAATTGAAGGGTAAGCCTGGCAGCCATCGATACCTCATGGTCGAACCAGCATCTGTAAAGTCCTCCCAAAACGTCACCATTGGGAAGACTCTTGTTAGACCTGTAAAGAACATGGTTCCCGTACGAATACTGAACATCAAGCCGTACGAAGTTAAGCTTAGAAAAGGTGAGATTGTCGGACAATGCGAATCTGTATCAGCGATAACAAGGATCAGCGAAGAAGAGCCAAGGCAAACATTGAAGTCCAAAGAGCTGAACTGCATAAAGACGAACATTCTCAAGTCCTCTAATCTTGGCCACCAACAACGAAGAACTGCAGAAGGTCTCCTCGAAGAATTTGCAGACATCTTTTCGTCATCGCAAGGGAACTATGGCAGAACACAACTCGTTCAACATCGAATCAACACCGGGGATGCAAAACCGATCCGTCAACCTGCAAGACGCCTTCCACTAGCCAAACAAGGTGAGGTTGAAGAACTGATAACCACCATGAAAGAAGAGGGTCTGATCGAAAACTCTAAAAGCCCTTGGGCGTCTCCAGTGGTCCTGGTAAAGAAGAAAGACGGATCAACCCGCTTTTGCGTAGACTATCGAAGGTTGAATGATGTGACCAAGAAGGATAGCTACCCTCTGCCTAGGATCAGTGATACTCTGGACGCAATGGAAGGAGCACAATGGTTCTCAACGTTGGACCTGAAAAGTGGATACTGGCAAGTAGAAATCCATCCTGAAGACAAAGAGAAGACAGCGTTCTCGACAGGAAACGGATTGTGGCAGTTCAAAGTGATGCCTTTTGGACTGTGCAATGCTCCAGCGACTTTTGAGCGCCTTATGGAATGCGTCCTGCAAGGACTCACATGGAAATCTTGCCTGGTCTATTTGGATGACGTCATCGTATACGGGAAAACATTTGACGAACATTGTACAAATCTAAGAGCCGTGTTTCAAAGACTTCGAGAAGCCCACCTCAAGCTCAATCCAGAAAAATGTTCACTCTTCAAAACCGAAGTGAAATACCTGGGACATATCATCTCATCCCAAGGAGTTAAGACGGATCCTGATAAGGTTGACACCGTGAAGAATTGGCCAACACCACAGGACAAACATCCACTCCAAAGCTTTCTGGGTCTAGCCACCTACTATAGGCGCTTCGTCAAGAATTTTGCTGAGATCGCCAAGAGTCTACATCAGCTAACGAAAAAGGGAAAGCAGTTTAAATGGTCAGGTGAGTGCGAGCGCAGCTTTCAAGAGCTCAAGCAACGCTTGTGTAATGCACCAGTGCTGACCTACCCGACTCCAGGAAAACCGTTCATCATTGATGCTGATGCCAGCAATGTCGGGATTGGTGCTGTATTGTCACAGGTACATAATGGCGAAGAAAAGGTGGTTGCGTATTACAGCAAGGTACTCTCGAAGTCGGAAAGAAACTATTGTGTGACCAGAAGAGAACTTCTTGCACTGATTTTGGCAACAAAGCACTTCCATAAGTATCTCTATGGACAGAAGTTTCTTCTCCGAACCGACCATGGAGCACTAAACTGGCTTTTGAATTTCAAGAATCCAGAGGGTCAAGTGGCGAGATGGATTGAGAGGCTGCAGACGTACGATTATGAAATTCAACATCGGAAGGGGAAGCTTCACTCAAATGCTGATGCACTGTCTCGGAGACCATGTAAGCAAGACTGTAAGCATTGCAGACGCCAAGAAGAAAAAGAAGTGGTCACTGTCCAACGAACCAGAACCGATCCCATTTACGGCTGGAGCAACGACGAGCTGAGGAAGGCCCAACAAGAGGACCCAGATATTGAACCCATCCTCGCATGCAAGGAACACCAGGAAAAACCAGAATGGGCCGATATCTCCGACAGAAGTCCGGCTCTGAAGGCCTATTGGGCACAGTGGGACTCGTTGCATGTCCAAGAGGGTGTCCTTCGACGTAAATGGGAATCAGCAGATGGAAAGTCCTATGTAATGCAGCTAGTCTTACCGAGATCGAAGATTATGGACGTTCTGCGAGAGATGCATGATAGAGTTTCGGGAGGCCATCTAGGAGTAAACAAGACGCTAGAAAAGATTCGACAACGATTCTATTGGCTACATGCAAGGGAAGATGTCGAGAAGTGGTGCCGAAAATGTGATACCTGTGCTGCCACCAAAGGCCCGAACAAAAAGAATCACAGCCAAATGCAGCAGTATAATGTCGGATCACCCTTTGAAAGGATTGCAATAGACGTGGCGGGTCCATTTCCGGAAACAAATAATGGAAATCGTTATATTCTGGTCGTCATGGATTACTTCAGCAAGTGGCCTGAAGCATACGTCATTCCGAATCAAGAAGCCAAAACAGTCGCAGACCAAATTGTGTTCAACTGGGTGAGCAGATTCGGTGTTCCATTAGAACTGCATTCCGACCAGGGAAGGAATTTTGAATCAAACATATTCCAGGAAGTTTGTGGGCTTCTTCACATCAAGAAGACAAGAACAACACCACTCCACCCACAATCTGATGGCATGGTCGAACGGTTCAACCGAACCCTTAAGGAACATCTTTGCAAAGTTGTGGACGACAACCAGCGAGATTGGGATCGACACATTCCACTGTTTTTGATGGCGTATCGAAGTGCAAGACATAGCTCAACTGGCCATACACCGTCTGAGATTTTGATGGGAAGGAACATCAGATTGCCGAGCGAAATAAAATTTGGATGTCCCACGTCGGAACCGCAAGCCGAGGATGACTACTTGGATGACCTAAGAGAAAGACTCCTTCAGATCCACGACGATACCAGGTCAAAAATAAAAATGTTCAGTGACCGAATGAAGACACGCTACGATATACGAGCGACAACAACAGAGTTCCAAGCAGGAGATCGAGTGTGGCTTTACAATCCCCATCGACAAAAAGGGTTGTCACCGAAACTTCAACGGGACTGGGAAGGTCCATATACAGTGATTAGCAAAATCAACGACGTCGTGTACCGGATACAAAAAGGAGTCAGAGGTAAACTCAAAGTCGTACATCGCGACCGACTACATCGCTACAGTGGTGATGAAAATGATGGATTTGTTCGGGACGATCAATCCTAAGGAGGGGGCAATGTAATGTGTATACACTTTATTTATCTCATACGCTCTGTATCTCCTTCTATTGTAATGTCTAATGTGTATACTTTATTATATCTTACGCTCTGTATCTCTTTCTATATTTAATGTACACACTTTTCTTACTCTCTTTACTTACTCTGTATCTCTTTTTTTATATTTGATGTACATCTACATACTACTCTTACTCTCTTTACTTACTCCTTAAATCTATAACTCTAATATCGTTTAATTGTAGTAGTAAACACTTGTGAGGGGCTACACATAGTGATTATGAGAAAACTTTTGTTTAGCACTCAGATTCAGCTCTTATAAAAATCCCAGTATTCTTTTCTCGAACATTCAAGCTTCTCCAAGAACCAATATAGTAGTTTCTAGAACCAAGTATTTTTGTTATATAAATAGCCCGTTTGGCGGCGAAGCATCAATTGATTGTGAACTGAGATAAAGTAAAGATACTGTGTTTGCAAAGTTATAATTGAAAGTGTTGAATAAATAAGTTTGTGAGTGATTTGAATAAAGTGAATTTGTGTTTTATTTAAAAAGTGAATAAGTTTTAATTGTCGGACCAAGCCGAATATTACAATAACATAACACATAAATTGGTCGAAACAAAAATCATATCATAACGTTTTAAGTTATCACTCTCAGTTACAGAAACCCTATTTTTAGCAGATGTGATAAAAGTGGAATTTTCTGTTTCATTTTTATAACTGCGATAAGTTATCACCTAAGTTACAGAACATGGGTCCAGATTTGATGAACGGGGAATACCAAACAGGTTTAATTTTGCATTGCTTAGTGCTTGCCTTGATGCTTGTTCAAAACCTCCTCACAATAATTAAAAAAGTGTTCATTCTTCATTGTTTTACTCCCTTGTGCGTTGTGCTTGTGCTTGCTTGCAGTTTATTTTATTTCGAAACATCAAATCAAGATCAAGAGAACAAAAAAGTGCAGTGCATTCATAGAACAGAAATACATTTTTGATAAGAAATAAGAATTGAAAGATAAGCTTACAAGTTATAGGTATGTATGTAAGTTCCATACATTCTGTTCATTGCTTACTTCTTATTTCATGTTTTTTTTTTTAGAATGGAATCAATAGAATCATCGATTAAAAATATTTCCCCCATCACTAAGACAATCTGCTTGTCCGATAACATTGCTAGAGTTATCTTCGAACAAATCTCTGTCTTCTACCGAGAAAATGAATTCTTTGACACCGTCATCATGGCTGGAAACAAAGGCGATAAGGACCACGTAGGAATTTCAGCGCACCAAATGGTACTTAGTGCAATGAGTCAATATTTCCGTGAAGCATACCGATACCGAGATGCTCAGACGATCTTGATGAAAAACGTTTTGGAGTTTCCACAAATCGATCCTCAAATACTGAAATCGATAGTAGATTTTATGTATTCAGGGACAATTGAATTGGATGTCGATACCGTCGAAGGAATCTTATCTACTGCCATTTTTCTTAAGATCAAAATACTGATTGAATGTTGCTGTGAGTTCATTGAAAACAACATTAATCCTAGCAATTGCATGCTCTTTTTTCGAGTATCGCGTCCATGGCCAGAGGAGCGTAGCTTGTGTAGTTTAAAAGAAAAATCCATGGAGTTCATTTATTTGAACTTTGATGAATTGTCGAAGGAAGACGAATTTCTAATACTGACCGAAAGAGAAATCAAAGACTTGCTTTCTTACGAAAGTCGGCACAGTGATATTGAAGAAGCAGTGTTCATGTCTATTCTTGCATGGACTAATTATTATAAGTCAAATCGGGAACATTTGATTGTGGAACTATTAGAAATGATTCACTATCAATTTCTGTCCATAAAGTTCATAACGGACAACATGTCAGTTTGCAATAGCGTCGAAAGCTTCAAATTTTTATCGGGTTGGTTGAAATATCATGTGTCACCAGAAACTCGATCAGCCGATCAGAAACATCTTGAGGTCTCAATGAAAAACCAATTGCATTGTCCAGAATTGGATCCTCAAACCCAAAAATTGTTAAATGATTTCATGAGCTCAGGTGCAATTGAGTTGAACATCGAGAACGTTGAAGGAATCTTACGTGCTGCAGTTTTTCTAAAACAGAAACACTTGATTGAAGTTTGTTGTGAATTCGTTCAAAAACACATTAATACGAGCAACTACATGTATTGGTTTCGACTGTCGACAGAGCTTAGTCTATCGCAAATTAAAGAAAAGTCCATGGATGTCATTTACATGAACTTCGAGCAAATGTGGAAAGATGAAGAATTTTTAATGTTGACTGAGATGGAAATTAAGAGCCTGCTATCTTACGAAAATCCATATACCTACTGACTTTGAGGAAGAAGTTTTCAAGGCTATTTGTGCGTGGGTCAATTATGACAAACCAAATCGGGAACATTTGACTGCGGATCTGTTGAGAATGATTCGTTTTCAATACCTCTCTACCAAATTCAAAGCCGATAACAATTCACTCATCACCGATTGGCTCAAATGTAATTCATTACCAGAAACAACCGATCAAAAAGAAATGTTTTTCAAGTCAAGGTTCGAAGGTTTATTATTTGTGCATGTCGATCAATCAAACACGATAGCAATTTATATGTATGACCACAAGACAGATGCATGGCATAAAAAGATTCAAATTCCTTTTAAAAAAAACATATTTGGCTTTTCAACACTTGTGATCAATAATAAATTATTTGTAGTTGGAGGTATTGACGATGACAATAAGATCCATGTAAGGGATGATATTGAGTGTTTTGACTTGTACACTCTCAAATGGATTTCCAGATCTCACATGGATAAAATGCGATATTCTTGTCAACTGTCTGACTTAGATGGACAATTGTGTATTTACGGTGGCTATTTTAACTTTAGTTCCTCATTTATAAACGAAATTGAACTGTACAATCCTACGACTGGTGAAATAATTGAATTATATCCACCATACCGTAGTGAATTTAACCAAATGTCTACTTGTAAAGGAGTGTTATATCTTATTGATCTAGAGGAAGGAGTCTTGCAATTCTATGATTCCCGCACTCAAAATTGGACTC
Source organism: Sphaerophoria taeniata (assembly GCA_943590905.1). NCBI lineage: Eukaryota > Metazoa > Arthropoda > Insecta > Diptera > Syrphidae > Sphaerophoria > Sphaerophoria taeniata. The sequence continues at coordinate 51,009,774 of OX016540.1, forward strand.
GGATACAAATTCAAGGACAACCAATTAACTTTGTAAGATTTGTCGCCGATGAAAAATATCTTTATTTTCTTAATGGATGGTCGTACAAAGGTGTTAAACGCTACGATTTAGAAAAAAAATCATGGAGCGGTGATTTTGAAGAGAATTATTATCGTTGCATAAGAACGATGATGGTAAACAATAAAATTGTAATTTTAAGAGAACTTTATAATAGTAAGACGGGGATATTTGAAGAGTACGATCCAAATAGCAACACATGGAGAGAATTGAAGTATCTTTTAAGTATAAATGATATCATGTTCCACTCTTGCAGTATTGGTTCTTACACTGCTTGACCACGTTTAATTTTTGTTTTAAGAATTAGGTAATAAATTTTATTCAAAAAATTGTTGAATTCGTATGCAAAATCTGTAAACAGTGTTTTCAATAAATTGGTTTCTTTCCATTACTTACTTATGGTGGCGCTACAGTCCGGGGTCGGACCAAGGGCTCATCCAACAAGTCTCCAGCAAGCTCGGTCGCACGCCAAGTTGATTCAGGTCCTCTACTTTACAACCTGTGTACACTACCTGAGTCACGGTCTTGTCGACTCTACGAGCCGAAGCAATATTTCCCATTCGCTCTACACACAATCATAGTCGTTGGAGTTGGGCCTTAACTTTTCTGGCTAGGTCAATGTCGTTGAACAGCTCTTACAGTTCTTGATTGAATCTTCGTCTCCATTCTCGATTTAGCAGACTTGACCAAAAATCACTGGAAGAAGTTTTCTCCCGAAGCAGCTCAAAGCGTTTTCATCCGATCTTGTCATGTTCCATGTCTTTGCATCATACATTGGGACCGGGATGATGAGGGTTTTGTACAGTGGCACTTTAGTTACTCGAGAGAGGACTTTACTACTCAATTGCGATTGCCAAGAGTGATTCTTCGTTTGATTTCAGCGCTGGTGTTGTTGTCTGAGCTTATAGCGGATCCTAGGTAGGCGAAGTCCTTAACTACCTCGAAGTTAAATCTGTCTATGCTGACGTTTGCTCCAAGACGTCGATGTTGGTTGTCCTATCTTGTTGACAGCATTAACTTGGTCTTGCCCTCGTTAAGCGCAAGACCTATCTTCCTGGCCTCCGTCTCAAGACTCACGAACGCTCCACTGACTATCACGCGTATCCTAGTAGCTGAACGGACTTTTGAAAGATTGTGCCTCTGGTGTTGACGTTAGAGTTTTACACAATCTTTTCAAGAATGATGTTGAAGAAATCGCATGACAGCACATCGCCTTGTCTAAAACCTTTCTTGACATCAAATGCATCCGTTAGATTTATTCCAGCTCTTGAAGAGCCAAGGCCTAAGTGACTTACTCTCATCAACAATTCTCTAGGTGCGTGTGAAGAATTGAAGTGACCTACAGTTTAACGCTGATTCCGAACGGCAAAGTTGAGAAGCACTTTTTCATGACAGATTGATACTCTTGGAAGTTTTGTCAATTCTTCGCAAGAGGCAGTGCCCGTGAAAGATGAAATAAAAACTTTATAGGTGCGAGTAGGACTCGAACCCACGACGTTCGGCTTAGCAGTCAACGCACCTAACCACTTGAGCTACGGACGCTGTAATACACGGCCTTGAAATCGATGAAACGGTGGTAGGTATCGATTTTAAGTTTCTGGGTCTTCTCCAAGATCTTTCGTAGAGAGAATATTTAATCAAAGGTGGACTTTCCGGGTATGAAGGACCACCAGGTTGCTGACGAAAGGCTTCAACCGTTCACACTGCACGGCAGACAAAACTTGTATATAGGCGATGTTAAGCAGATTTATACCTCAGTAGTTGGTGCAGTTCAGGGGATCTACTTTCTTGAGGATCGGGCATACGATACTGAGGTTCCATTCGTCGGGCATGCTTTCCTCCGACCAAATTTTGCAGATGAGCTGGTGCATGCTCCTAACCAAATCATCTCCAGCTGCTACAATTTAAGTTTTAAAGACTTTATAAAATTAAAGCCCAAAAATCGCGCGATTTTTGGGCTTTAATTTTATAAAGTCTTTAAACTGAAATTTTATATGCAAGTCTCTGTTCTCATATTTTCAAAAAATAAGTTTGATGCATACATGTATATTTGTGTTATCAAAATTTGTATACTTGTCTAAGATCTTATAACTTTGATTCATGTTTCATGTTATTAAAAGGTTTGCATATATGCATAATTTTTTCTCAAAATTTGAAGAGTAACAGTGCCATTAATATCGAACACAAAGGGTGCCTTAGAAGATATTAAGATTTTCCTAAGTATTTAAGTTTCTTTTCTGGTACTGAAATTCTACTAGTTTTATCGTTAAGCAATACATACATGTACATTATATGTGGGACATAAGGCCCAACTTTTTTGTTTGGGCCTTATGACCCACTTGGGTGGGACTTAAATCCCAAACTCAATTTGGGTGTTATGTCCCACTTGGGAGGGACATAAGGCCCAAAAATAAAATTTGGGACTTATGTCCCTGCGCCGTTTGGTTAAGCCTTCGGTAAATACATAGGTATCAACAGATTTGAAGTTTCCTATATAGTGTCTCTATCGTGTGTTATGAATAAGAGTTTGAGGGTAGAGCAGTGTTCTAAAACTGAACATTCTGTTTAGTTTTCATTTTAAGCATTAATGATTTCTGATAACATTCTTGCTCGATTTGATGGATATCCACAATTCTATGAGGCTTGAATAAGCAAATTTCATGTCAGTTGTCAGTACGTAAATCAAGTATGAACAAACTGAATTATAGTACATCCTTGATTAAATTGCCTTAATCGAGCAAAATTGGATGATTAACAAAATCTCAAATTAAGTGCTCAAATCATGGATTTATTAATTACAGTTTTTGTGAACAAACGAATTCTAGGATTATCAACTGGAATAATCCTTGATTAAAGATGATCAAGCTTGAACGAACTGGCCCTAAAAGCATTCTGTTAAGATTCTTTTTCTATAGCTTAGTGCCAAACGGACGAATTTGTATAGATTTTCCCAGCTTTTTGTGCCATTTAGAATTTGGATAACTTCGTCCGATGTCAGCTGGTTTTTTCCAAAGATATCTCTTCTAATTTCTTGTAGAATTGGACAAGATCCTATAAAGTGTGCCACGTTTTCTCTAGCGTGCATGTTGCAGACTTCGCACTCGAGAGGCAGGTGTGGTCTATGAGGAATGAAGTTGAGAGGAAGGATTTCCCCTCTTGCGCGCAGTATAAAAGCTATCATCTCCGTAGAATTTCTGTCATTGAAATAGTTTCGAGGACCTAGGTCAAACTGCAGTTTGCTGTAATACTCCCTGTATTGCGATGCTTTGGCCTGGTTGATGAAGTTCTGACGGAATTGTTCATCTAATTTCATCAACAACTGATACAAGGTTCGTTTTAAAGTTGGCTGATCTTCAAGATTTAATTCAAATGTTTCCTCCAGAGAATTAGAGATATCAAACCACACGCCGACAAAGTTAAGTCTGTTTCAAATCAGATAGGATAAAACTCTCTTTATCAGTCTCGAGGAGTTCAATTGTTGTAGTTTCAACACATAATCAAAGTGGGATTTAAGGGTCTCAATGAATAGCGGAGGTAACCCTGTTTCAATATGAAGCATGTAGTTTGGGGTCGTCGAAGGGAGAGAGAAAACTCTTTTCAAGTAGAACCTAAGCAACTTTTCAACATCCTCATATTCTTTATAGCCCCACACCTGTGCTGAATATAGCATGATCGATTTGGCCACTGCTTGAAAAAGTCTGTACTTAGTTGAGTGATGAATAGCTTTATTAGCGATACATTTTTTCCATGCAATACATAATGCAGCTTTGGCTTCTTGAAGTTTAGCAGTAATATGCTTTTTCATACAAAGATTGCTTGTTATAGTCACTCCAAGGTACTTATAATCTTTGACTACTTTAATCTCATGTCCTTGATAGTTCCATTTCTCCTCACTAGAGTATCTTCCATGTCCCCTTCTAAAAATCAATATATTTGATTTCTCAAGATTAATTGATAAGTTCCAAGTGACACAATATTTCTCCAGTTTCCTTATCATATCTTGGAGACGAGTAGGTGATTCTTCAAAAAGCACGATGTCATCAGCGTATAGTAGGCCGCAGTGGCGAGGCGTGACTAATTTCTAAAGGTAAGTCGGAGAAAAATGAGCGTCAGTCCAGTCATTTTATTTCATATAAAACCCGAATCTGCGGGAAAATTCCTAGTGGGGTAAATTTTTGTGTACACCTATTACGGCGCTATTATATGAAGATGTGTAAAATCGACATTGATATCGTGCCGTTTTGGTGGTCAAAAGGTCGCGAAATTCAGTTTTTCGTGAATATTTCGCGACCTATTGCCCGGAGGGCGATAAAAGTTAAGGACAACTTGTTCGTCTTGAGACTATCTAAAAACAATGACTCAGTCATATCTCTAAAATTAACCGTTTTCGGAGTAGAGGGACTAGAACGCACTCACATTTAATTTATTGTTTTTTCTATTCCGCTGATGAAACCTTAACTGACTGGAATAAGATAAATAAAAGAATATCAGAAATTTATTTACTTTTTTTAAGAACAAAGTGAGAGTAAAAAAAACAAGATAAAGTGCATTTTTGGTACTAACGCCTTAGAAGTTTGAACATTCAAGCCCATTTTGTTGTACCTCAAGTCATTTCATATTTAAGTTTCAATGACCTTAACTTCGAAAGAATGTTGCATCTGGATGATGCAAATGCAATGTTTTGAATAAATAAAAATGAATAAAAACACTTTTTATCTTCAATTAATAATTTTTTCGTTCACACTTTTATTTATACACTTTGCACAATCTGCTTGTAAACTGTTTTTTAGAACAAAATGAAAATCTCATTTGCTTAGTTCATTTTGGCTAGTTGTGCCACTAAACTGCAATTACAGTAACTTTGTGACAAAAAATTAGTCCACTACGCAATTTTCTTTAAGTGGCAACTTCTTAAACTTCATCCGCCGAGAATAAAGGAAAATGTTCAATAAGTCCATAAGAGACGGGTTACGTTTGTCTTTTTTTCCTATACAAAATTAATGAATTTTTGTTTACAAAATGAATAACAAGTGTTGTAGTGCGTCAACGTACTGCTTTGCTTTGCTTAGACTCAACGTCGACCTGACATGCGCAATGCGTATTTCTCCATTTCCAATACACTTGTTTGTTTTTTTCACAGGCAAGTGAACTTTCAGATACATACCTACAAATTCATCGATGAAAGTCGGTGAACATCGGGTTACTTCTATGCTTAAGAAAGCGTTGGTTGAATAAAGAGGCACACGCTTAGCGAGAAGTAGAAGCGGAAACGGGAAAGAAGACAAATTTGTTCTGTTCAGCGAAAAAATAATAACCCGGCTTACTTTTAGAAGAAAATACATGTTGATTGAATTGTAAAGTAATGTCGCAAGCGTTGCTGTTGTATGATTTGCTTATATACATGTTGCATGAAGTTTGTTTGTTGATATTGGGATTTACAAAAGGTAAGTCGATAGGAATAGACTTATATGGTGCCTTCGCCACTGGTAGGCCGGTATTGTTTCATCCGCGATCTTCACCCCACCTCCAACATGCTCTACCAAGTCATCAATAAATAGAGTGAACAGTAGAGTACTCAAAGCACAGCCTTGCTTAAGACCCATTGAGGAACTAAAATTATCTGAGAGAGTGTCTCCGTCCCATACCGATATGTAGTCCTTAGCGTAGAGAGCTCTTAGAATATTAATCACTTTGGTAGATACTCCGATGTTTGATAGTTTATAAAAGAGAGCCTCTCTATCTATACTATCAAATGCCGCCTTAAAATCGATAAAGAAAGCATATAGTTTTTTACCTTGCCGAAGATGTAATTCCGCGATATTTGAGAGCAGAAATATTTGGTCTATTGTCGAGTAACCGGATCTAAAACCGGCTTGAAGCTCGCTAAGTTTATGCTTACCAGCAACCCAGTCTGAAAGCCTTGAAAAGAGCATGCTTGTAAACAGCTTCATTGCTGAGTTCGAAAAGGAAATTCCTCTATAATTATTTGGGGTAGCAGGGTCCCCTTTTTTAAACAGTGGGAAGATAACAGAGGATAAGAAAGTTGAGGGCACGGCCATGGTCTGGAAGATGGTGTTGTAGCATTTCAAAAGTGCAGATAAGTAGTCAGTCGAAGCATACTTGAAGAATTCAACAGGTATTCTATCTATTCCTGCAGCTTTGTTGTTTTTGGCTCTATGTAAAGCTAAATGCAATTCATTTTCAGAGAAATCGGCGTCCAGCGATTCATCTTCGATCAGAGGCATTGCATATTGGAATTTTAAGGCCCAGCATTCCTTATTTAGAAGCGCAGCAAAGTGGAACTTTAGAACTGACGCTTTAAGCTCACAAGCAATAATTGGTTTCGTTCCATTTACTATTTTCATTGCCTTCCAGAAGTCGGCAGAAGATCTAGCCGATAATAAAGATCCTACTACTCTCATGTTGTAGGTTTCTTTCTTATGCAAACAGAGTGTTTTGTATTTTTTGTTAGCTTCTACATACAAAAGTTTGAAGGTGGAATCATTGTGTGAACGAAATAAGGCTAGATAAGAAAACGAGAGATTCCTAGCATTTTCACATTCGATGTAAAACCAGTCTTTTTTGTATACATGCTTCCGCTTATGCCTGTTCGCTGGATTTGCTTGTCTTGGAACAACCTTCACTATGGAGCAGTGCTAGTTCCGTACTCAAACGACGATGGTAGTTCCGAAGAAGACTTTCGTTCCACTTTAATTTCGGGGGCAAATTTAACTCAGCTGTTAAGACTGAAGAGCATATATTCGTTTTAATTAACACTTCTAAAGGCATATGTTCTGAGAATGTCTTTGATTCTACTTTAAAGTCAGCAATCATTTCAAGCCAGCAGCTACACCGTAGTCTATGACAGAATGCCCAGAAGATCTTATAAACGTAAACTCTCCATGTGCATCTCCTGCGCTTCTACCATTCAAAACAGTCATGTTAAAAGAATTACATAACTCCAAAAATTGTTTCCCCTTGCTGTCTTTCCGATTATCCTTTGAGTTACGCGTATAATTCAATCGTGTTAGCGGATTTGATGAGAACGTAGGACAACCTGGGTCGTCTGCTATGCGTGCATTCAAATCTCCCAACAATAGAAGATTGGGTTCTTGTAGTTGCACCAGCAAATCTTCCAGCTTAATAAAGTCTTTAGTCCAATGATTACAATTCAAGTATATTGGTATAATTATATATTTCTGCCCCTGATCGACAAAGGAAATGATGGAGGCTTCGCTGGTATTCTCAAATTTTAAAATGTGTTTGAGATTACTTTTGAATCCTACCACCATCCCACCACTTGCTCTACCATAGTTATGCGTTCTTACTGCAGACGTCCACTTAAGCTCGTAACCTTTAAACTGATTACTATTACTAAATTGATCATTTTGATCTTCAGTTAAAAAAGTTTCTATCAAAATGAAAATATCAAAGTCCCTTATAAAATTGATAAAATCGGGATAAATAATCTTATTTCTCAATCCCGAGATATTATAGCTTAATATTCTTATTTGTAGGTCCATTTTATTATCGGCATTATTTTTTAATACTAGTTGTTGTTGTTGTTGGGGATGAAGCTGTTGATCCTGTTCTTGTCGGAATTGGTGTTGAGCCTGCTGCTGCGGTTGTCGTTGACTTTGTTGTCGTTGTTGTTGCTGATGTTGCTGAAGATGATGCTGTTGCTGTTGCTGATACGGTTGCTGTGGTTGATGCTGCTTATGTTGTTGTTGTTGCTGTTGCTGATGTTGCTGCTGCTGCTGATGTTGTTGATGTTGACGCTGTTGCTGTTGCTGATGCTGTTGGTGTTGCTGTTTCTTATGCGGCTGCTGTTGTTGTGTCAGATGCTGTTGGTGTTGTTGTTGTTGTTGTTGATTCTGCTGTTGCTCGTGATGCTGATGCTGTTGCAGTTGTTGTGGCTGATGTTGTTGTTGTTGTTGTTGTTGTTGATGATGTTGCTGCTGCTGCTGTTGTTGTTGATGCTGATTCTGTTGCTGCTGCTGGTGTTCTTGCTTGTGCTGTCGCCATTCCTGATGTTGTAGCTGTTGCTGTTGCCGATTCAGCTGTGATTGTTGTGGCTGATGCTGCTGCTGTTGTTGTTGTTGCTGTTGTTGTTGTTGTTGCTGTTGTTGTTGTTGTTGTTGTTGATGTTGGTGCTGCCGATATTGATGTTGATGTTGATGCAGATAGTTTTGCTGTTGCTGTTGCTGTTGCTGTTGCTGTCGCCATTGCTGTTGTTGTTCTTGTTGCTGTTTCTGATGCGGTTGTTGTTGTTGTGTTGGATGCTGTTGGTGTTGTTCTTGTTGTAGCTGCTGACGTTGATGCTGTGGCTGGTGCTGTTGTTGTTGTAGTTGTTGTTTTCGATGTTGGTGTTGTTTCTGTTGCTGCCGCTGTTGAAGTTGTTCTTGATGATTATGTTGTTGTTGTTGATAATGTTGCTGTCGCCGTTGTTGCTGTTGCTGCTGTGACTGTTTTTGATTTTGTTGACGGTGTTGGAGATGGTACTCACGTTGCTGTTGGTGTAGGAGTAGATGTGGCTGAAGTTGTTGGTGTTGGTATTGTTGTTGCTGCTGTTGGAGTTGTTGCTGTTGATGACGTTGCTGTTGATGATGTTGTTGATGTTGTTGTTGTTGTTGTTGTTGTTGTTGTTGTTGTTGTTGTTGTTGTTGTTGTTGTTGTTCTTGTTGTTGTTGTTGTTGTTGTTGTTGTTGTTGTTGTTGTTGTTGTTGAAGATGTTGTCGATTTGTTGATGCTGCTGTTGCTGGAGTTGTTGTTGGAGTTGGTGTTGGTTATGATGTCTGCGCTGATGTTGATGTTGGTGTTGTTGGTGTTGTTGTTGTTGGTGTTGGTGTTGTTGTCGGTGTTGGCGTTGTTGGCGGTGTTGGCGTTGTTCTTTGGGTTGGAGTTGGTCTTTGTGTTGGCTTTGATCTTTAATTCGGAGGTCGTTTTGATGGTGCTTGTGTTGACGTTGGTGTTGTTCTTTGGGTTGGACTTGATGAACTAGTACTATTTACTAACAAACGCAAAATACCTGGTTTTAAAATGCCTACAATTGAAGGCTCCCCTCTTAAGATCTCCGATCACGCAAAGTATCTCGGTGTGATCTTAGATAAAAAACTAAACTGGGGCCTGAACACCAAAGATAGATTCAAAAAGGCATCGACTGACTTTTACTCCTGCAATAGAATTTTCGGGAAAACCTGGGGACCAAACCCTAAAATTATCAGATGGATGTATTCGGCAATAATTAGACCAACCTACGGTAATTTGGTATGGTGGAAAGCTTTAGAAAAGAGCACGAACCTGAAAACTTTGACAAAAGTTCAAAGACTTGCGTGCACTGGCATTACGGGGGCAATGCGATCAACTCCAACTGCGGGACTGGAAGTCATACTCAATCTAATTCCCCTAGACCTCTTTGTTCAAGAATCTGCGGCCAAAAGTGCCCTGAGACTTAGTCAAACTAAAGTCTGGATAAACAGTTCCATAGGACATGCCCAGATGCTTCATAAAGTTATGAGCCATAGTACTACAACAGACTATAAAATACCCGAACTTGATTTTCATAAACCATTCCAGGCTGCCATCCCAAGCAGAGAGGAATGGATAGATAATATACCGTACTCCAGTGAGTCGTCAATAGCTATCTATACTGATGGCTCTAAAATGGACACTGGTGTAGGGGCAGGCTTCTATTCTGAATCTCTTAAGTTAACCGCCTCGCTTAGGCTTCCAGACTACAGTAGCGTCTTCCAAGCGGAGGTCCTGGCAGTTACAACAGCTGCTAAAAAGGTATCAATGATGGCGATACCACGAGCTGATATCACCTTTTACATTGATAGCCAAGCGGCAATAAAAGCGATTACTGCAACTGAGGTAAAATCAAAGCTTGTTTCATGCTGCCGCGAAGAGCTTAAGGTTCTTGGCGCACAGCATAACATTAGACTCTGCTGGGTCCCGGGCCACAGCGATATACTAGGCAATGAGAAAGCCGAGGAATTAGCAAGATTAGGGTCAATGCTTGACGTAAGCCAAGCTCAGCTAGTTAGCACCCCTACCTGTTATTTCAAACAGGAAATCTCAAAAAGAATAACTATCAAGGCCGATGAAAGGTGGAATCTTCTTGACACCTGCGGCACAACAAGAAAGATCTGGCCCTGTTTCAACAAACAAAGAACGGAAAAAATTATGCAGCTACACAAGGGATCACTTCGATCTCTTGTAAGCATAATCACCGGACATAATCTGTTAAGTTATTATATGAAAAAGATGAGAATCAGTTCAGATGATCTGCCGTCACTTGAGAACCACCGTAAATACATCCAGTTCTGTTTCATTAACGGTATAATAAATGGAAATATTTTAGCTTCGTCGATTCCTTGCAGACTTAATTTTAACTTCAGCCAATCTAGTATTAGACTACGGCAACCTCTGTGCCAAATCTTTAGCAGATCCAACTATGGTGGTAATAGTCCTCTAAATCAGTTAATTGTCATATACAATAAATTTTATTTTCTCATTAATTCTGTAAATGACAACTTGAAAAGTATACAATTCAAAACCTTGTTTTTTAGATCTATTGAACTTGTTTAATTTTTGTTTACTGTTAAGTTATATTTAAATAATTGTAACGTTAGCATTTAACGGTCTCTAAATAAATAAATAAATAAATGATCTATGCAGAGGATGCGGTGACGAGGAGGTGCATGAAGACACTTCGCACTTTCTGTGTCACTGTCCCGCACTTTCCCATCAAAGAAAGAAACTGCTTGGCAACTTTTTCTTCGGGGATTTAGAGGAACTCTCTAGTACGCCAGGTACTAGCATCCTGGGGTGGAATCGGCTAAGGCGATTGTTGACTATCACTTTGTTGATAGTATTCATGCTAAGAGGCATCAACAGAAACTGGAAACAAACTATTTGCTACTTTGTTGGATCACCCAACGGTGACATTTTATCGAAGATAATAATTGATATCATTCAAAAAGTGAACAAAACTGGACTATCTATTCTGGCTACAAGTTCAGATCAAGGAGGTCCGAACCGGAAAGCTTATGCCATACTCTGCAATTCGCTAACAGAATCACCTTATGTGAATATAGATGGTCAAAGGGTATTCCTTCTTTACGATTACCCTCATCTTTTTAAAAGCGTGAGGAATACACTTTTAAAATACAATATTCACATCGGAGAGGAAAAGGTTGATTTCGGTATTCTGAAAAAAACGTTTGAACGAGGATCAGAAAGCTGGAGCTTTTCGGGTATTTTTCAAACTAAAAAAGGAGCACTTATACCCTAATTCCTATGATATGTATTCGGTAAAGTTGGCCACACAAGTTTTCAGTGACAGTGTCTCCTCAGGTATATTCTACGCTATAATCACGAATTGCTTCGAGGTAGGCGAGGAAGAAAAAACTGCTAATGAAACGGCCAGGTTCATAAAGACAATGAACGACATCTTTGATGTCCTAAACAATGGCCAACTATATTCAAGAAACCCGAACCAGCAAGTAGTTTCAGAATCGACTAATTCAATTCAAACATTGAAAGAAGCAAGGAAATGGATAGCTTTATGGAAATCGAGCAATAGGAAGTTGGTGAATCCTCCTTGCTTCTCAGGACTGCAGCAAACCATCAGAGGAATTGAATTGCTGTTGGATCACTTGAAAAAAGACGAGGAACAAGAGTACTTGTTAACCTCTCATTTAAACTCTGATCCAATTGAAAACTTGTTCTCGATTATTCGATGCAACAGAGGTTCCTATGAACAGAATCCGTCTGTAACGAGATTCGTAAGAAATCTGAAACAAGTCATATTTCAGAATATGAATGCGGCAAGATATTCAGGCTACACAGATGCAGGAGCCGAAAGCCTTCTATCAGAAAAGGACTTGCGCATCGAAGAGGTCGATGAAGAGGATGAAGAATTTACAGAACTAATGATGGACAAAATGCTGACTAAAACACTTCCATGCGCTGTTGATCCTGAGTTTGCATTTGAAGAAGACGAAGACGATGTCATTCAAATAAACATAGACCATGATCATACGTATTGCGCCATAAGTGCTAAAAAAAACAGTCGGAACCACAAGTCAGTGACAAATTAGAAACTGCGGCTTTGTATTACTACGCTGGATTTTCGGCACGAAAACTGAAGAAGATATTAGGTAGCTGCCAGGCCTGTGTTCGTTTCATGATTGATGAAACGAATACAGTGACTGATGAAAAGCTACTGATACAAATAAGGGCTTATGCAACAAAAAACAACAGTTCTAATTTTGGACAACTCACTGTACCTTCAGCATTTTTTGTTGAAATTTTAAGAACCGTACAGCTAAAATTTGATGATAATATGAAAAATTTCGAGAACAGACGAAAATTATTGACTTATGGGTAGCTGAGATCTTACATAAATTTAACAAGGACAACAAACTATGCTGCACGATGGAGCATAGACATGCAATTGTTAAGTATCTTTTGAAGTCGATACTTAAGTTAACCATAAAGAACACGAACAAGGAATTGAACACAGATCCGAAAAAAAGCACATTTATAATAAATAATTTGGCAATTAACTATGTATATATATCTATTGTTTATTTATTTATCTATAATTTTTTTCTAATAAAACATTTAATATCACAAAAAAAAACATGCGTAAATTATTGGACTTTTTAATTGTAAAGTTTTGCTTCTCTGTGACATAAGTTATTATTTATTTTTTATAATAAAAGAAATAAAATCAAATATTACATGCATGCATTATTGAACTTTTTAGTTGTTAATTTTTTTTCCTTAAGAGCAAAAAATGTTTCATTTTTTTCTGCAGGGATGAGACATCTGTATAAATTAATTATCTGTGCTATAACTTCGTAGTAGGGTCAACGTACTTTATTTTTGCTTGCAAAAATCTGCTTGAGGCAGAAACCGAAAAAAAAAATTCCCAGAAAAATATTCCCTTTACCGTCACAAATAACAACAAGAAGGCGAGTAATATTTTGACGTTTTATATTTTTCGTCTTCAATCTGTCTTCTCTCCCTACACGTTCAGAAAGAAAACTCAAAAAAATCTTCTCTTTCTTGCTTCTTGTTTTCATTATTTCATTCTACTTTCCAATGTATTCCCCTTGCTTCTTGCTTTTCTTGCTTGCTTTCAGCGCCACACCGCTTGGGGATATAGCTGGTACTTCAGAATCTCCAACCATTCCACGACTGTAATTTATATAGACAAAGCTCACTGCTCTTCTCAGAAGCATTCCATCTATCAAAGTCAGTCCATTCTTCCGAATGCTTCTGGACGTCCAATGAAAAACGACATAACCTGAAAAGATTTTTTTCTTGTTTGACAGATCAACCAAACCTAATGTCGTTTTCCATTGGTCGTCTGGAAGCATTCGGAAGAGTCCAGAAGTCTTCTGAAACCATTCCATTGGACTGACTTTGACAGACGGAATGCTTCTGAGAAGAGCGGAACTCTTCTGTTTTGAAAACAGAATCGTCCGAAGAATGACACATGCATCATAACCCGTTCCATTGGAGGTAGAAGAAGAAACGTCAAAAAAAGACCAATGGAAAACGACATAACTAAAAAGCGTTTTTATTTTCTTGACAATAGGTCTGTTCTTTTACTCCCTAAAACTGACGAAAACTCCCGAAAACTGCCAAATTCTCGGCTCTACTTTCACATTTGGAAATCTGAATTTTGGCAAAAAAAACACTTTTATTTTAAAGATAAATGTATTTAATGAACAAATATAAACAATTTGGATCGAGGAATCACTTCTTTCTATTTTTAATTAATTTTTAAACTTTCAATTTTTCATACGAAAACACTAGGAAAAGAACATGGTGGATGTATTTTGACAGTTCTTCCAAACACAAACACATAGCAATGCGTATAATTTCCTTGTGTTAAGTGCTCGTATGGGTAGTGATTATTGGTTCTTTTGGGAAATATTTTGGGAAATTTTTGTTATTTTGCTAAGTTTTTAAAGCAAAATGTTATAAACTTGATTTGAATAGAATTCTATTCAAAATCAAGTTTATAGTGAAAAAATCACGCGACTTTTGCACTATAAACTTGATTTTGAATAGAATTCAAGTTTATAGTGAAAAAATTGGGATCAAATTTAGCCATTTGCTGTGTGAATTGCGTTAAAAAGGATTTTTTTAACCAACATTTCTGCGTAGAACTAAGAAATTTCCCTCATGATTCAAGAAATTTTCCTCAACAAAAAATGTTTTTATTTTTGAAGGTTAGATAATTTCGCGTGCAAAACCAATTTTTGAGACAACAAAGCTAATAATAAACCCATAAAAATAACAAATAAACTCTATCATATCTATTTTCCTCGATTTTAATATGGTAATTTGGTATCTTAAAACAACAGTTAGAAATATCCAAACGAAAATTCCCATTTTGGAACGTTAGTTTATTCCCTGTAGTAACACTGGAAAACTGGTCTTCACAGCTGATAGTTGTTATCATTCTCAAAAGAAAAAACAATTATTTCGTATTTCGATTTATTCATTCGAGCAATTTAAAGTAATTTATTTCAATATTTTGAAATCTCAACACATTGCAACAAGGAACTAAATAAAACAGAAAAAAAGTAGAACAAAACAACAAAACAGAAGCAAAATTCTCTATCATTCATGAAAAAAAGGAACGTCAAAATTTTAACCCATTGACGATGTTCACATTGGACTATTTCCGCCGACTTATTTTGAAGTAAGGCCAATCTGTCGTGTTCAAACACAAAAGTAGTGTGAACGCTCCAGACTCACTTTGACGTCTTATAGTTGTCATAAATTGACAATAGGCCAGTTCCACCTAACAACATTTCACTGATGTGGCTTTTCATAGAACAAAGAAGAATTGCTATTGAAATTCAATGTTTTTGGCGTGTAAAAAATCAATCCCTTTTTTGAATGTCTTTGTTATCTGATCAGCTGTTAAATCGTTTTGTACAGAAAACTCAGAAATGTCAAACACGTAGTATATATATGTAAAATCCGTGTACAATCATGTGTAAATCCGTCTCCAAAAAGAGATTCAAGAGAAATCAATCCTTCGAGAAAAAAATTAAATTTCTTTGTGAAAGAAATGCGTTTAAGGAAAAAAAATACCACTTTTACGTTACGGATCAATTCTTGGGTTGTAAGAAAAGCCACATGAGATCTCAATGTCATTTTGACTGAGGCAAAATCATTTGGTGGAACATAATTCTCAATTCTCATTGAGATAAAATAGTTACCTTACAAATTGTTATTGTACATATGTCAGTCGCGTCGAAATCGCTGAGTGAGAAATCGAATCCAAAATATTTTCATCTCAGAGATCTCAGAAAAAAATCTCATTACTCATTTTTGTTCCACTTAAAAAATCTCTGAGATCTCAGTGAGATGTTGAAAGGTGGAAGGTGGAACTGGCCTAATTAATTTGACGCCATATGCCAAATGTCAAAAAAAATCCATAAATTTTTAGTTTGGTTTGAAAATCCTGCCTCACTTTGTTGTCTTTTTCTCACTAGCAAGTGCGAAAGAGAAAAAACATATAGACGTCAAGATAAGTCGGAGGAAAGAATCCAATGTGAACATCGTCATTTAACCTGGGGCCTGTTTCAGAGGTTTCACATCAACTACATCAATTACATCCTACATCAACATTCTACAACTACATCAGCTACATTTTTCTGTTTCACAATTACAACTGGAAATGCTGTATGATGTAGCTGGAAAATGTAGTTGATTTGACAGACTGTTGTGAATTTGAATTTGAAGTTTAATTTATTTGAGGCAATAATTTGTGAAAACAAAATTTTCATATGGAAGGGCCATACGTTGCGGAGAAGTTTTTTATATCAAGAGCATGCATTAAATATTTATTTGAGGGTTTAGTTCCATTCCTTGTTGATAGTTGTTGCTGACTATCGTTTTTACATAGTCAGGAGCAATTTTCCTGGTTGGACGGAATGACGAAGGGTTATTATTGGTGAATCCCGCTATCCGTATGATGAGGTTAGGTTTGACTGTCTGTCTAGATGTTATGGACTTATAAGACCTCAAGGGTCCATAGTGATACCCAGCTACCCGTATAGAGAAAGTGGTTTTTCACCCAAGTACGCTAAATGCCATTGGAGAAAGCCCAGAAAAGAACAAGACAAGTGGTGTAGTGCAGAAAGTTGTCAGCTTTGGAAGAGCAGTAAATGCATGTGTAAAATTGTATAACATACCTCCGCAAAAGGATGTCAAATGAACACGAGACGAGAAATAAAAAAAATTAAAACACTATTGTTTCAAACAAAATGTACATAATGTACGAATGTACATATATTTTTATTCAGTCCCTCTAGGTTACGTCCAAGGTGGACAAGCTCCTTGCTTTCAAGCAATGGCAGAAATAAAGTGCAGCATTTGGTGAACTATACGAAGTTTTCAACAAAAAAAATGCTTTCATTAACGTTTTTCCGTTTTGAACGTTGCATTTTGAATATATAACATCTGTTACTGCACAAAATTTCAAAGTTAAAATGTAGTACAAAATTATTGTTGTTTGTACTACAACAATGTGAAATAAAAAGCTGTGAAACAGAATCATACATCCTTCCAATAATTCCAGCCTATTCTCCGTAGCTACAGTTCTGTAGTACAACAAAGAATTCGTTGTAGCTTTGAAACAGAAATGATGTAACACAAGTGTCAAAGTACTACATTGTAGTTGATGTTAAAGCTCTGAAATAGGCCCCTGCTCCACAGCAGGATAAATTTTAACCCATTTTATTCACCACGCTAGTGTCAAGTTTTAACCAAACGTCAAGTTTTAATACACATTTTAACGCAATTCACACACGGCCTTAGTGTCTCTGCGCACTTCAGACATGAGAGTTGATCTTGACAGTTATCAGATGAATTTGTTTTGGCAATTTGTGATTAAAAACAAATTTTTAATATTTCTGAATCACTGCATACTCCGAATATCTTCATTTTGTATACAATGTTTTCCCCAGTTACTGTGAGCAATCCATTTATAACAAAAAATAATAAAAGTCGAAATATTTGTCTTGGTATTCCAGAAATCAGGTTTCATTCGTAGTTTTGCCGTCCTCAAAGTTGTAAACAATACCTGTAAGCCAAAGCAAAGGCCAGCTTATTTTAAAATAGCATCTGGGAGCGTAGTCACAGCATTTATTGTTTATGATTATGTATTCAATGATTTCACGTCATGCGGTTCAATAGGTCGTTTTTTACGCTCCTTAAAAGTTGCCACACAAATATCTGTCGACTACATGTTGCTTCGACAGAAAGAAAATCAAGAAAACTATGAACAGCTTTTGAAAGCAGTTCATTTGAAAAGTGCCAATAGATTGCTCGATGCTTGTTTAAGCAACGGTGGGCTGTATATCAAAGTTGGACAAGGTGTATCTGCTATAAATCATATTCTACCAGCGGAATATACGGAGACTTTGAGTAAACTTCAAGACGAATGTTTGCCAACAAGCAAAGAAGATGTTCAGAAGGTTTTTAAGCAGGACTTTGGAGTACTGCCGGAAGAGGTGTATAACGAATTCGATTACAAGCCAATAGCGGCAGCTAGTTTGGCTCAAGTGTTCCGGGCTAAGCTTAAGTCCGGCGAAGATGTTGCAATAAAGGTAGGTAGATAGGTTTGTTTTTAAGGATTACCAACATTGATTTGCCTTTCATGTCCAACAGGTACAATACTGTGATTTGAAGAAACGATTTACCAGCGATTTGGGAACTATCATTTTCTTGCAAGATATTGTCGAGTTCTTTTTCAATGACTACAATTTCGGTTGGATTATACATCAAGTGAAAAACAATCTCGTCCAGGAATTAAATTTCATTGAAGAAGGAAAAAACTCGGAAAAATGTGCAAAGGACTTGCAAAAGTTCAAGTTTGTCTATGTCCCCAAGGTCTATTGGAATCAAACCAAAGAGGTTTGTATTAATTTTAACTCCTCGAAAATGTCTCAATCATATATTTCAGAGAGTTCTCACCTTGGAGTGGATTGATGGAGTCAAAATAACCAACTTAAAAGCATTGAAAGCTCAAAAATTTGATCTCTCTGACATTGACTTCAAACTGTTTACGATCTTTGCCGAGCAGATTTTTAACTCTGGCTTTGTTCATGCTGATCCGCATCCTGGAAATAGTATGTGTAGTTGATAATCAAATTGTCCCAATTTTTATTTACACTTGGTTCTCTGAAAGTTTTTGTACGAAAAGCAAAGGACAGCAACACCCCCGAATTAGTAATACTAGATCATGGATTGTATGAAACCGTACCGGAGAATGTACGGCTGCCTTTGTGTAATTTTTGGGAAGCGACTGTCCTGAGACACGAAAACCGAATGAAGCAAAGTGCTTTGGACTTGAGCATAACTGAATACAAAAACTTTGCTCAGGTCTTGTTTCAAGTCCCATTCGAGATCAATGGAGGACAAGTTAAGACAAAATTGTCGGACAAAGATATCGAGTACATGCAACAGATAGCCACTCAAAATTTTGATCGAATTATGCAGACTCTTCGTGAAATGCCGACCAATATGCTATTTGTTGTTAGGTAACGGTTATAATGATTTGATGATTTTAACGGTAAACGTTATTACATAATTTTTTCTTTTAAGAAATCTTAATACAATTCGGGCGATAAGCCGTTATCATGGAGATGTCGTTGATCGACCGAAAGTGATGGCGCGCCATGCCCAGAAGTGCCTATATACAAAGTATAATTCGATAATTGGATATTTCCGTTGGCTCTTTAGGAGGATCCATTTTGAATACTGTCTTCTGTAGGTTTTAAAACCAAGTGTTGACGATTATTCTTTAACAGAGTTTTTGTTTTCAGACGAAACTCGTTCCAGACTTCAGTCTTTAGTTTTTACATCAATACTTTGTATAAACTTGGCAGGTCACCAATAACCTCTAAGGATATATTTAATGCGAAAAATGTTTGAAAATAAGAACCCTGGTAAGACCATAAATACTTTTGTTAGGACTAATGTATCAATTTGCAGTTTGTAACTGTGTGTATGTAAAGTTGAATATTTTTATATATAAAATTGTAAGAATTCACCTCTCAGAAACAAACTAGTGACGGTTTTATTGAACCTACATTATCGTACAATAAGATCTACTATCTTCCTGTGAGGCAGTTCCAGTAGCTAGCTCGTTTGCTTTCACGGCCAAATATGTGTTCTCATTCTTTTTTGCCAACCATTCTGGCAATGGTTTTGCCCAGTCTTCAGGTGGATTTTGACGCTTTTTCCACGTTGTGTTTGCGTAATGGGCTTTCAGGCGTTTATTTCTGCGCTCCTCTTCGCTTTGTACAACTGCCTTACCGGCTTCGAGATTATTGCCATTCGAATCTCTGTACTTGTTACAATTATGGTAATCGGTTAGCCATTGACTACAATCGATAGTTTCTCCATGAATAAAATATTGATGGAATCGGGCTTTGATGCTTGTGCAATCGCTATATTCTTCTTTATACATGCTGCAGGGACGAATCTGTATTGAAAGGGATATACAGCGCGTGAAATGTAATACAATTAGAAGATATTACCGCCCAAGCATCTTTGAGTTCCTTTTTATCATTGTTGTCATCTGGCTGTGCTGGATTCGACTGCATTTCAATTTTTTAATATAAATGCTAGTTTTGGTTGTGGTCGGCTTTTTTTTTTTTGTTGGTTGACATTTCATTTCATTTCAGCTGTTCGTATTTTGGCTGGCTGATTTGACCACAGACAAGAGTTGGGAGATAGGAAAAAAAAGCTGTCAAAATGCATACAACCTGAACACCAGAGAATTTTGAGAATGTAGATGTATGTAGCTAGAACCCGGTACCCGGGTAGGTTTTTTTTGGATTTCATTAGGTCCGTTTTTTACTTTTTCGGCAGTTTTTGTAAAAAGTGTCAAAAATCGAGGAGTGGGGATGAAATTTGGTGATTCTCCCAAAAAGTAAAAGAACGCTTCGCAGCAAAAATCTGCCAAATGCACAAAATTATATCAAACGTCAACAAAATTCAATGTACTTCTTATGGTTTGACAGAACTTTCAAAAACTGCCACAAGAAATTTTTGTGGATAAAATCGGCAGATAGGGGAAATATTTTTCTCCTTCAAAAGTGACAGATCTTACAAAAATTGGGAGTAAAAGAACGAAAAAGTGGCAGCTTTCGGCAGTTTTATGTCGTTTTCCATTGTTCGTCCAGAAGCATTCGTAAGAGTCCAGAAGTCTTCTGAAACCATTCCACTGGATTGACTTTGGCAGACGGAATGCTTCTGAGAAGAGCAGAACTCTTCTGTTTTGAAAACAGAATCGTCCGAAGAATGACACATACGACATACGTCATAACCCGTTCCATTGGGGGTGTTTGAGATTAATGAGCAAAAAACGATGGCATCCTGAACGTGCCCAGCTGTCATTGACATCATCATCTTTTTAGTTTTATCTTTGGCTTCGATAGTTTCATGTTTGTAATTTTTGCTCTCTGGCATTCGATTTCAGTCTGGCATCAAGGCAACATATTATTCTTGGCATTCATTTAAATAAATTTATAACGTTTTGGCAAAGTTTGGTTTTCTTTCGATTGAACATTTTTGGTGAACATTTTTGTGAACATTTTTGGTGCCTCCTGTGAGGAATATTCAACATTTGGTTGAATTATAGCGAAACTCAACTAACGTAAAACAAATTTCAAGGCAATTTTGTGATTTTTCGTGAATATACGTGAGCAAAGCCAACGGCTAACGGTTGTCCCGTTATACATACAGACACATATTTGCATTATAAGGCATACGACGAACGGTAAAAAGTACAGTTTTCGGTTTGGTTTTGGCGAAAGTTTTTCAATTTGCAAACGACGCACGTTGGTTTTTGTTTGTTTCGGAAAAGATCATGGCGGAATTGAACTTACGATCAAGTGCAGGAAAAGGGCACTGAGCTCCCTAAATTAAAGACGCTTCTTGACTTTATCGAAGGCAGAGCACGAGGACTGGATCACATGGGATGTACGTTGGCAGAACGAATGAGCAATGCAGGCTTCAATAAACAACAATCCACGCCTAGGCCAAAGGCACATACAATTACGAACACGACTCCGAGGCTAACACGAACCAACTTACCAACAGCAGATCCAGGTCACTGCTACTATTGCAACGGTGAACACTTCATTGGACGATGCTCAGCTTTGAGTGCATTGAACCCATCAGAGAGATTTGGTAAGATTAAAGATACGAATTTATGTTTCAATTGTCTGACTCCAGGTCACGCCACACGAGCTTGCCTATCGAAACGTAAATGTATGCATTGTCAAGGCATGCACCATACAATCCTTTGTCGAACGAAGATACAAAACCAGGCTACTACGAATACGAATTCAGGTCCAGTGCCGTCAGTACGGCAGCGGCAGAATTGACTAGACAAGGCTCCAGCTGTTTCATCATTCATTTACAACGGTCATACTACATTATTGGCAACTGCAAACGTACTTCTGTTGGACTCACAAGGCAATCCAGTTTTGGCACGTGCATTATGCGATACAGGCTCTCAGGTTACATTTATCGTCGAGCGATGCGTACAACAATTACGAATAAAAAGGCAGAAATTTGACATGGTCATCGCTGGCGCAAGTGATGTACCAGGACCAAAGGCACGAGGCGTAGCCAAGTTACAGCTCCAATCACGAATGGAACAGGACTTCAGCATTCAAGTTGATGCTTTTGTTCTGACGAAGATTACTGCAGACCTACCTACCTATCGTATTGGCACCGATCAATGGCAGCATTTACAAGGTCTGCCTCTAGCAGACCCTAACTTTGGCAATCCAGGCGCAGTGGATCTTTTGATTGGCTCTGATGTTTCGGGTTTAATCGTTAAGGATGGACTTGTTACTGGTGAGGCAAACCAACCACATGCTCAGAATACACATCTCGGTTGGGTGGTCTCAGGTCCAGTTGATTTCATTCACTGCAATTTGGCGAGAAGTATGCACACACGATGCGATGAAAATTTAGAAGGAGTCCTTTTACGTTTTTGGCAAGTGGAGGAACCAACTTATCCGAAGAATGATGGCGAGGCAATAGATGAATGTGAACGAAAATATGCAAAGACAGTGCAACGACAGGAAGACGGCCGGTATGTAGTTAGTATACCTTTTTTAACGGACGAACCGAAGCTTGGTGATTCACGTCGAATGGCAACGCAGCAGTTTTACCGGAACGAGAGACGTCTGCATTCACAACCAGATATATTGGAAAAATATATCACTTTCATGAAGGAGTATCAAGCATTAGGCCACATGAAGATCTACGAGGCGAAGGCAAACGACGACACTCAGAGCTACTACATTCCTCACCATGCAGTCACTAGCAAGTTCCGGGTGGTATTTAATGCATCAGCGAAGTCAGACAACGGTGTATCACTCAATGACGTACAACACATTGGCCCTGTGATACAAGACAAATTGGCAAATATAATCCAACGCTTCAGGCTTTATCGAGTGGCTATAGTAGCAGACATCGAGAAAATGTTTCGCCAAGTTATGGTGAATCCCGATCATCAACGATGGCAGCTAATACTATGGCGAGAGGACCCTAACGATCAACTTAAGACGTATCAGCTCACAACAGTGACTTATGGCACACGCTCTGGTCCATACTTGGCAGTTCGCACACTACAACAATGTGCTCGAGACAACTACAGTATTATCAAATCAGAGGTCGAGTCGATTGAGGCGAGGCGAAGCATCGAAAGTGATTTCTACGTGGATGACTACCTTTCAAGCGTTCCTACTCCAGCGATCGCTATCTGCAGATCAAGGAACGTTGACCTTATCTTACAACAAGGCCACATGCATTTACGAAAGTGGCAGTCGAACAACAAAGATGTCATTCAGGCGATAACTGGCCAAGGCGATTCAGGCAAGAACCCTTTACTAATAAATACAAAAGATCTTTCCGTTTTAGGTTTGCAATGGGATAGCGAGTTTGACATGCTGTCAATTAGATGACGCTGTAATAGGCACCAAACGTAAATGCCTCAGCGACATAGCAAAACTCTACGACCCAACGGGACTACTAGCTCCAGTCGTCACCAAGGCAAAGATATTCATGCAGAGGCTATGGTTAGCAGGCATTGGCTGGGATGAGGTTATGCCAGATGAGTTATTACGAGAGTGGATGACCTTTCGTCAGGATCTTTGGCAGCTTGCAAATTTGTCAATACCACGTCATCTTGGAATGCACCCAGGCCAGGAAACAACTCTTCATGGTTTCTGTGATGCATCACTTCACGCTTATGCAGCCGTTATTTATGTTCGAACCATAGACGAGGAAGGCAAGGTTACAATACGTTTGCTCACGTCCAAGACCAGAGTAGCACCAGTTAAGACTTTATCCATACCGAGGCTCGAGCTCTGTGGAGCTCAACTATTGGTGTCAACAATGAAGACAATACGAGAGGCAATAGAGGTACTGAACGTTCCATATTTTCTGTGGACTGACTCTACAATTGTGCTGGCATGGTTACGACAATTACCAGTCAGATTCAAACCCTACGTTGGAAATCGAGTAAGCTTTATACAGCAAAATAGTGAACCATCAGCTTGGCATCATATACCTACAACGTTCAACCCTGCGGACTGCGCTAGTCGAGGTCTATCAGTATCGCAGTTGGAGGCTCATACGCTTTGGTGGTATGGACCCGATTTCTTACAACGAAGCAACACTTACCGGTCGGAAGGCATTGAAACTACATACACACCAGACGATGTTCAACAGTTGCAAGCAGAGGAGAGGTCAGCGGTCATGTGGATGACACACACACGAGTTAATCAAATCGATTTACTGATGACAAGACGACGGGATGGCCAGCTCTACAATTTCTTAGATCGCACAAATTCTCTAACGAAGATTAAACGAATCATGGCCCATATTATTTATGCTGGGCACATTTATTTTTGTTGGTGATCGTTAGGCGCTACACAATTTCTTGTGCTTTTTAACACTTGATTAAGTTGTTCATAGAATGCGCTTTCAAATACAACCCAAGAAGGCGCTAAAAATATAATGAATGAAAAATTAAGAAAATGTACTGAAAAATAAAAATATTAAACATTAAAAACCGTGCATGTGCACCTTTAGTGTTAAAACACCATGCATCCTAATAAAAGAATTGAGATTGAACA
Organism: Sphaerophoria taeniata; assembly: GCA_943590905.1. Taxonomy (NCBI): domain Eukaryota; kingdom Metazoa; phylum Arthropoda; class Insecta; order Diptera; family Syrphidae; genus Sphaerophoria; species Sphaerophoria taeniata. The sequence continues at coordinate 51,034,037 of OX016540.1, forward strand.
AATAATCATATTTCGCTTGGCGCCCCTGAGATTAACCATTCAATTGCAGACCAGCCCTGTTGTAATGCGTTTGTGTTTGTGAAACTCACACTACTTAGAAAACTGCTTCACTTCAAAGACCCCTTCGCCTATACTTCTTATTCAATTGGTGGAAGTGGAACTGGCCTATTTAGGTCCGTTCGTTTACCTCATAAAACTGCCCAAAACTGCCCAAAACTCCCACTTTTGCGTTCGTTTACTGCCACTAATCCTAAAATCTGTCACTTTTGAAGGAGAAAATATTTCCCCTACCTGCCGATTTTAGCTACAAAAATTTCTTGTGGCAGTTTGTGTAAGTTCTGTCAAACCATAAGAAGTACATTGAATTTTTTTGACGTTTGACATAATTTTGTGCATTGGGCAGATTTTGCCTGTAATGCTCAAAACAGATGTGCAGAATTTCTGCACGCAGCGCTGCATGCAGCGCTTCAATCAAAACACATGTGCAGAAACTCTGCCAAGTTCTGTCAAGAAAAAAACGACACCTGTCAAATTTTTTTTGATTTGTTTAATAAAATTTGAAAACAGTCATCAAGGAAAAAAATTGTTTTCATTTGGCATAGGTATGCTTTTCAAGTAATGTTCGTCCGTGGCTTAGTGGTTAGATGCGTTGGCTGCTAAGCAGAACTTTGTGGGTTCGGGTCCTACTCGTTAAATTTTAGGTCCACTCAATTCCTAACACGCACCCAGAGAATTGTTGATGAGAGTAGGCCGCTTAGGCCTTGGCCTTAGAGCTTTCGCGCTACTCTATTTTATTTTATGCTTTTCGAGTAGGAGAAGTAAAGGTTTTGTGGACCGCAAAGAAACAAGAGAATAGGAATTACAATTAGTATCTATAATTTCGAAAACACACAATACTTTGGAAAATTGTTTAGAACAACACAGTTTGTTGATTCGATTTGCGATTGCAGGCGTTCTTGTAGAGCTTGTTGGGTGTTCTGGTCTCGTCCTGAGATTTGATAATGGCAAATCAGAGGGCTTAAGCTTTGATTGTTCGATTGGCGCGACCCTCCTTCTCGTAGCGAGTGTTAAGCTTCGAATTTTTCACCCCAGACTTCGTGCAGTCCTGGACATTTGTACGGACACATGAACGACCAATCTCCGTCGGCCTCGACACGTTTCATGAACAAATCAGGAATCCTTTCCGGTGTTCTTCTTCAAGTCAAGGAACTAAAAAATGTCCGAATGCCAGGGTTTTAGATAGATGATGGCGACGGCTCCTAGTCGCTTGCCACTTCCTTGATCAACGTACCGAACAAGAGCAACGTTGTTCAAGACTTTCAACATAGGAACAAGTCCATTTGTAGTTCTATTCGAGCCGGCAATAAAAACTTATTTAAGTTAACTTATTATTTTGCTTATTAATTTTCAAACTGACAATTTGAAAAATAACAGACACTGTCAACAGTGTCAATATTGTGTCAATATAAGCATTGCCAGATAGCAATTATTTGAAAAATTTAGTTTTTCAATTATGGCTGCAATGAAACTAGGCAGAAAATTTAGAAATAGAGACATCACGCAGCGCTGTTCTGCATGCAGAATTTGCTCCCATAAGAGCCTGTGTATTTTTAATTTCGCTGCGCAGCAATTCTGCACATCTGTTTTGCCCTTAAAGCGTTCGTTTACTTTTTGGGCAAATCATAAAATTTCATCCCCACTCCTCCATTTTTGACAGTTTTTACACAAACTGCCCAAAAAGTAAAAGAACGGACCTTTGTATATGGATTTACTAGGTAAAATCAAGAATGGTTTTCTGCTTGGTTTGACAGTTTTTTGACAGTTTTTTACATTAGTTTGTAATGTGTGTTCTCTGCTTGCTTGCTCGAAAACCATTCTTGATAAGGCGTTTTTCTTTTTTAGTTCAGAGCTCCGAACTCTGAGTGTTCAGAGCTTGCTGAACACGCTCTGAACAAATGAAGCTCTGAGCATTTTCTGAACGCTCGGATTTCATTTTGAAATGCAATTGAGCATTTTTAGTTCAGACATCGACACTTCGTATTTTTGAAAGCTGAAATAACATTTTTTTGTTAATAAATAAAATATTTAACTAATTATTCAAAATAAAACTTATCATCTTTGCCTGAGCGACTTGTTTCCACCACCGTTTCAATTGTTTTGAGAAAAACACGCTTGCGCTCAGCATTTCGTTCATTATGCTCGGTCTCTTTTTTCTGAGCGCGTAGGTCGAACTCTGAACGCTCAGAATCAGTGCTCTGAACGAAAAAAGTAACACAACTTTGATGCTCTGAACACTCTGAACTAAAAAAGAAACACACTTTTTCGTTTGACAGTTCAAGCTCTGTTCAGATGTAAAAAAGAAAAACGCCTATAGTACTAGGTAAATCCATATACAAAGGAACGGACCTTTTATTTGCACATCTCTAGATAGACTTGTCAGTTGTCATGTCACTCTTGTCTTATCATTTGATTTTTGATTTTTGGAAGTGTGAAATTGTGCTAGTTATTTGGGGGTGTGCTGTCGGTTTTGCGTTTGTTGTTCTTTACTATTCTGTTGGGGCAAAAATTAAAAACAAATATTTTGTCTTCATGATCATGTGCACAACCAATTGTTAATCTTATTAAACGGTTCAAAATACGACTGAAATTCCAATTTAGAGATAAAGTTTCAGACAACAAATCAGCAGCTGTTGCTTTTGCCAGCGATGCAAGAAATGTGCAAAGCAAATTATTTTGTGTAATCGCGTTTTTTTTCTATTTGGAATTTCTCATGTAAATCTTGCCAGCTAAAAGATCTCAATTCATGATTGACCTTCAAAATAAGAAACTCGTAACAAATAGAAGAAAGCGAAAAATTTACATCTTTTAATGTTAGTGGAATGCTCTGATGATTCTCCATAAAACAAGGAAAATGTCTGTAAGCTACAATGATATTCCATTTGGCGTGCATACAATCTTGAAACTCTCACAAAGATGCTGTCCTAGAACTATATTTCCAAAATACTTTTTGTAAGTATACATTTTAGTGTAACAATTTTTTATTTGTAATCTGAAACAAACAGAAAATGTTATCTTACCCAAATATTCAATACATGGTTGAATATCTAGGTTGCTATTATGTCTAACGCAAACAAAGGAAATTCTTTAGTGTTGCACTTAGTCACACCATGTTTTATCATAAACGAACCTTAGATACAAACAAATGCTGTAATTGATACACAGCTGGGTATACTGTGCATATATGTAGATAGCCAAGAGACTCGCTCCATGTTATAAAGTGTTTCAGTGTACAGAAGGTTGAAAACGCTAAAATCTTAGAGGTGAAGACCTCTTCATAAGAATTGGTCATCAAGTCACTTATTTATAAAGTCTATTGCTTCATTAATATTGCAACACTGATTGTCATTTTATTTGCAGGTTCAAATCATCAATACTGGTGTTAACTTATCTCTCTTACACATGCTACCACATGACAAGAAAGCCAATTTCTGTTGTTAAATCTGTCTTGCACACAAATCACACAAACCCCGACAATACCACCACGGAAGGTGGCTACCCGCCATTTGGTAATTGGCGATTTATTTTCAAACAGAATTCAACAATTCAAATAATCTTTTTCTTTTCTTTTTATATTCCTCCAGATGGCCATGATTCACAGGCACTTTTCGGTGCCCTTGACTCGGCATTCCTATTTTGCTATGCAGCTGCGATGTTTGCTTCGGGTTTCATTGCCGAACGTGTATCACTGCGATACTTCCTTGCCTTCGGGATGATGCTATCAGGAACGTTCTCCTATCTCTTTGGTATCGCCAAGCCCTACAACATCCACAGCCTATGGTATTTTTTGATTGTACAAGCGTGTGCCGGTATTGTTCAAACAACAGGTTGGCCAGGTGTAGTGACTGTTGTCGGCCGCTGGTTTGGCAAATCGAAACGAGGCTTAATATTCGGAATATGGAATAGTCACACATCGATTGGCAATATTCTTGGTTCGTTGATTGCAGCCAATTATGTAGAGAGTGACTGGTCAATGTCGTTTATTGTTCCCGGTATTATATCGGCCGTCTTGGGTTTTGTTATATTTTTATTCCTCGTCGATTCACCGGAGCAAGCTGGTTTTCATCAGAGACCATCGATTGATGAACGGATATCGAATTCATCAGATATTGAAGATGCAAGTGATGTTGATTTTCGAAATGCGGTAAGTCCATTCTTGTTGTTTTCATTGTTATATTCCTCTTTGGAAGCATGTGCAGAAAGTCACACGGTTTTTATTTTATTATTAGGCTGGTATCGAGAATTTTTCATCTAGCGTTGTCTTTGTGGATTCTGTAAGTGCATGTTGTTTAATACAAGAAAATTGAACCTTGTCCCTATGTTCGTTTTGTCTTTGTGTCGTCGGTGAAGGGTTGCACATTCTTGTTCTTATCTTGGACTTGAATTTCAAGTATTCTCTTGTTTTAAGAAAACAGTTGTCAAATACGTCTCAAGGTTAGGTGTTTCATAGGAGCTCTGCTTCTACTTGGCTGAATGATCATCAGACAAAGCCATGTTTTAGAAAATTCACTTATTTTTACGTTGAAGAAAGTGTTATTCCTTTGAGATTTTCTTAATTCGTGTTCCCATTCGTTTACGCGTGTAGGAAGTAAGCTACCGCCCGACAGAAAGAACCCCGATCCTAGACAGACCGCATTCGTCCATACACGAACAAAGGCCGATCGGATTGATAGGCGCTCTAAGTATTCCAGGCGTGATTGACTTTTCCTTGTGCTTGTTCTTCTCGAAACTTGTCAGTTACACATTCCTCTATTGGCTTCCGCTTTATATTCAATCGTCAAGTAAGTAACATTTAAAGTTCTCCCAGAAAAATCTTAATTTGTTTTTCTCTCGATTCTTCATCTAGCCACATTGGGAGCAAGTCTGAGTGCTGATTTGTCAACAGTTTTCGATGTAGGAGGCATTATTGGTGCAATAACAGCTGGAATGATATCTGATTACTCAGGAATGTCTGCATCGACCTGTTCAGTGATGCTATTTCTGGCTTGTCCAGTTGTAAGTTTTTCTTTATGATGCCAATGAATTCAATTGACTCATAGGTTTTCTCTTAAGCTACTTTTATACAATCATTATGGAGCGATCTCAGTGAGCATCAGTATTGGTTTGCTATTTTTAAGCGGGATCCTTGTCAATGGTCCATACGCTCTGATAACAACATCGGTGAGTGCTGAATTAGGTCAGCATAGTTCCTTGGAAGGCAATGCAAAGGCTCTGGCCACAGTAACAGCCATTATTGATGGCACTGGTTCTATTGGTACTTTTACGAGATTATTGGAAAATTTGAAAAATCTATAAACGTTATTCAATTTTCGCAGGTGCTGCCGTGGGTCCTCTGCTAGCTGGGGTTATATCAAGTCATGGTTGGGAGAACGTCTTCAACATGTTGATATTTTCAAATGTCATCGCTATGTCCATGCTTATGCGATTGGTCATTAAGGAAATATCAAGATTTAAGAGAAGTACGCGTAGAGAATAAACGATACGTCCCAAATTAACTGTGTTTTTTGTTATATTTGGTGATATTTTCCATAAGTTAAATATACAAAATTTATTGTATTGCAAGATAACCTTGTTTTTATCCAAACCAACGAGTTTAGTTAATTTCTCTTTCTATGTTTTTCTAGGATGAAATATGTTTGTACTGCTTAGGGCACAGTTTTGTTCAAATATAAGTTAATGTAAATAAACACTTTTATACTACTTTATCATATTGAAGTCGTTTTTGAAAGCTTTTTGTTTCGAGTTTCTTGACTTGGCGACCGTCCTTACAATCGGCCCAATCGAGGTAACCGTCGGAGCGGAATTTTCTCCGAATTTTGCTTCGAAGTAGTTGTCCGACAGGCAAAATGTCTCCGATTCGGAGAAAATTCCGCACCGACGGTTACCTCGATTGGGCCGATTAATTGCATTTTTTCCAAACAACGGTTTTTACAAATTTCCGTTTGAATGCCTGTTCTTCGAAAGCATAGATTTTATAATGCACTTTGATAAGGCCTCGTGAATTTCGGACATAGTAACTGTTGCTTCTAGTGGTGACATCCGGCTCAGCTGCAAAGCCATTGTTCTTCCAAATGCCGTATAGACTGTATCACCAGAAGCTGTGTTGGCGGCTTGGGCAAGTGTACTTACAGCAGCATCTAACTTCGTGCAATGATCCGATATTCGTGGTTTCTTTGAACTCGATTGAAACACATTGGATGGTCTCTTCAGCGATGGTGCTGGTGGTGATGACGGAGGAGAGTTCAGGGACTCATTATGAACGGATTCATGAGACTCCTCCTGTTCGTCGAAATAAGTTTGACTAGTTTCTTCTTTAGACTCGGCTATGGGGTCCTGAAGCAAACCTCATTGCATTCAATGTACAAAATCAAAAACAAAGTTATCACTTACAGACATGGTATCCTTATCATCACAATTGTCCAAACCTGGGTCTTTCCGACAGATGATGATATTGTCAAGAAAATTCATATGATAGTAATAATACAAACTGGGAATGTATTTTCGACCTGTTTCGCGAGCACTGTCGACTTTTCTTTTCTCGGCCGCGTAAGCTGCACGTAAATATTTAACTTTCAATTTGATTTCATTCGGTTGCTTGCCAAATATCTTGCCCATTCTTTGCCAAGCTAGCTTCTTCAATTCGAAACGCTTGTATTCGTTACTTCGGAAATCCCAGAGGCATTTGTTACGTTTGTAATATGAAATTAATTTTTCAACGTCGTCACGTTGCATTTTCCACTCTTTTGCAATTGATTTACTCATAATTTCAAGATATTGCAGTGAAATGCAAACGAAGAGTTGTGTATGAACCTATAACGGCAAAATTAATTTGCAATTACTTTCAGTTCCGTTTTTCGCGTAAAAAATAGCGATGAAAAATTGCGTTTTAATGTTTTTTTCTATAGCGCTCTTTTAATGTTTTGACATGGCAACTAGATAAAGATAAAGCGCTATCTGATACACAACGAATGGACATTGGACATTGGAAATGTGCTGCTGGTGGAGAGTTATGTCCAAAGAGGAATTATACAGAGAGGGGAAACTTGATTTGTCAAATGAATTTACTAGGTTTGTTCGATGTCGCTCTTTTTTCGCCCGGTACATTTCCACCGTGTTCGATGTGCTCGCAACGGGAGCGCTCTGAATCGCCCCAAGTTTTTTTTGGGGGCCAGAATTTCTGAGCTGTTCTAATCAGCTGTTGCTATGCAACAAATGAAAAAAAACAGAGCACTTCTAATGCGTTCGATGCGAAACCAAACCCAGATAAATTTTTCAGTTTTTCGACAGCTTCGTTCGGGGTAGTGCCAAGCATCGGAGCTCCCCGGGGCTGGTTACATCGAACAAGTAAGCTGCCAGTCGATGCAGCAATTTTGTATAGCTGTTTGCTGGTCTTGGCAGCTTTACTTGGTCTTTATGTTGACAAACTATACTAGGAACAAGTTTTAATATAGTTTTTCTGTAAAATTTGAGTACTAAGGGCATGTGCGAAATTTAACCACTACTGTCATATTTAAGCCTGCTCCGCAGGTAGTCTAATTTAAACACATTTTATTCAATGCGCAGTGTCAAAATTTAACCAAACGTCAAGTTTTAACCACTTTTTACATCAATTCGCACACATTTACATAAATCTTGGATGTTGTAAACTTAGAAGGATGTTATCAAAGATCTCAGCAAGTTGAACACGTCTAGAACGGGAGAAATCTCTCCACCATCAAGTCTCAAATTTACACATCGTTCATGTGTCATGTCAAAACATTAAAATCAAGCCTTATCAAGCTCAAAAGAAAAATCTGAAAATTATCTTCGATATCTCTTCCCAGTTTCGTCCTATGTCCGAATAAATTTTTGGCCAAAAAGTTTATCAAAACAACTTAAACAAATTTTTAAACGTTAAACTTTAAATTTGGTAATTTCTTCAATATAAAATCAGAAAAAAAACTATCGGAATCCCAATGGATTGGAAATATGATTGGAAATTGCAACGGCACGATGTTGAAAAACTTGTTCATCTTTACAAGCAAAATAAATGCTTGTGGGACTACCGGAGCCCCGAATACAAACGAAATGATTTGAAACGGGAAGCCTGGCAAAATTTATCAAAAATTTTTGGCCAAGAAGTAGACGTTGTTAAACGAAAAATGAAACACTTGCGTTCCGCTTATGTGACCGAGAAGAGAAAAGTTGAAGAGTATTTTGGAGTAGTGCCTGCCTACAAACCAAATCTCTTTTATTACGATGATATGAGTTTTCTGGATCCGATTATAGTGTTGAGGAAGCAACCGGCATTTGAAAAGGTCGAAAAATTCGAAAGTGCGGTATGTAACGTTTTTTTTTCAGTTTGATGAAACTCAAGTTATGAGATTCAATTTTATTCTCAGTATGTATCTCAAGACGGTTATGTTGAAGAAAATTCTGAGGATAGATTCAATGAGGAACACGTGATCGAGGAGGATGAAGTTTCACTTCCAGATCAGCCAGTATCACCAAATCCCAAGCATTCGGAATCATTTCTTAAAACGAATGCAAAACGACAAAAACTAGCTCCTTACTATTCAAAGCTAAATACTGCAGTAAATACACTCGCCGAAGCTGCCAAATCGGTCTCCGAAGACTCCATTTATATGTCATTTGGGAAGACGATAGCCTTGCAACTTAGTCAGTTATCGCCGTTGGATGCAACTATTGCAATGGCGGAGATACACAAGATTTTGTCAAAGAATATTATTAAATCGATGTTGGGGAAGAGTGGAAGAAATTCAACTGGCAAAAGAGCCTCAACGGTTTCGATGGACGAACAAACGGAACTTTCACTGTCGGCGCTCATAGAAGGTATCGAAACTGATGTGGACGCAGACAATTGAAATAATTTTTGTATTTTATGTTTAAGTTATTCCACTAAATATAAGCCATTTTAGCAAACCCGTTTAAATGATTTTTAGCTTGAGGGCGATCCTCTAAACTGCGCCAACTTAAGAGGAATCAGCCAACTTAACATCGCATTTAAGGTCTTCTCTGACGTAATATGTGAAAGTCTGAAACCTTCGATGATGGAGAACTCACACTGCGCCATCAAGGTTTGGCAACGATCTTACGGAGTCTTCGATGTCAAAAAAGGATTCAGACATGGCGATGCATTGGCATGCGATTTCTTTAACATCGTTCTTGAGAAGATAGTGAGAATTGAGACGGAAGCGGCAAAAATGGGTTTAGCGGTAAATGAGGGAAAAACGAAGTACATATATGCTGTCTTTGAGGAAGGACACACCGACGGCTTGGACAGAACGTCGCAATAGACGTATACAACTTCTAGGTATTAAAGGAGTTTCTCTACCTAGACTCCGCTATTAATACAGGCAAGAACACCATCGCCGAGATCAGACGAAGAATAACTCTTGCTAATCGCTGTTTCTTTGGGCTAAGAAAGCAATTGAGTGGAAAAGCCCTCTCTCGAGCAACTAAGGTGAAACTGTATAACACCCTCATCGTCCCAGTCCGTCCCGTGCATTGATGGGGAATGGAGAAGAAGATACAACAGCGAACTTTTCGGGTTGTACAACGACATGGACGATGGACCTAACCAGAAGTGTCAAAGTCCAGAGACTCAGATGGCTCGGTCATTTAGAGCGGATGGACACCAATGCTCCGGCCCGAAAAACCTTCGACACTATTCCCGAGGGACGTAGGAGAGGAAGACTCAGGTGGCGCACACAAGTGGAAGAGGACCTCAATCAACTAGGAGTGCAAAACCGAGCTGGCTGGTGGAGGCTGTTGATTGACGCCCAAGACCACAACTGACTGTAATGCCACCTTAACTATGTTAGTAGCTTGAGGTCGGCGGCAATTTGCTGCTTGCTTGGAAGATCAAATTAACTTTATTGAAAACGTATTTATTTTATTTACGTTGCTAACATTTGCAATTACAATTCATTCGCATTAGGCGTTACAATTAACATCTTCAGAATAATTACAAGTATTCATCTCAGTGTCGAAATACAAACCCGGTGCACAGTGAAAAGTGTGCTTCATTTCTTGAATACAAAAATAAAACGTTGAACAATCCTTTGGATCTCTAAAATATCCTGTTGCATCAGCCTGACATTTAAAATCTGATGGAGCTACCGTTGTAACTGCTGGACGAAGAGTTGTTATTGGATTTTGTGTCCAACTGGGGAAGCTCGGATTCCATTGACCATTCAGAACGGAATTAATAGTTTTCAGTAAAACGTACTTTTCACCACAGATTCCATGAAAATCATCTGATTCCAGAGACCAAATCATGACGCCTGCTAGATCCTGCTCGACAGCATATTGCGCTTTTAGCTTGATACTTCTTGGATCTTCGAATCCGATCCATTGGTTTCCGCGGTAGACATATGGAACCATTTGGGACTCCTCCCACACATAAGTCCAGTCTTCTTTTTTCATTTTTTCACACAACTCATTATAGCCTATGTGTCCGGGTTCGTTGGAATATTGACCTGGTAAGCCAGTTCCAGTTCGTGGTGAGCCTATATCGTGTTGATTAGGATCGGCAAGGGTGAATGTTCTACCATAAAATGGTACTCCCAGAACAATCTTGTCTCGTGGTGCACCTGATAATAGAGAAAAACATAATATCAAAAAAATAAAAAAAATAAAAAACCATTTACCGTTCTTTAACCAGTATGAAATGCTTGCATGAACGTTCAGTTGCTTTTCGGCATTAGTTAGATCGTTGGGTCCTTCAAAGAGTGGTGCATTGATGCCGGTTACTTCATCCCAAGAACCATGCAAATCATAGGCCATAACATTGATGATATCTAAGTATTTCGAAACTTCCGGGATGTTATAAGACACCGATGATGAAAATTCAGCTGATCCTACAGCAGCCGTTAAGAGAAGATTATCTCTACTAAATCTTGATTAAAAAAAAAAAATAAGGATTGATAAAGAGAAGCTTTTTCTTCAACTTACGCCTCTTTCAGCTCTCTGAGAAGCGTCACAAAATTAGACTTATCGTCATTCATTGTTAGATTATGCCTCTGGTTAGGGTATTCCCAGTCCAAATCGAGCCCATCGAATTCGTGTTTTTTGACAAATTCAAGTGCAGATCGTACAAAACGATTTCTCTTGATTGGATCATTGGCAACTTCGGAGAATTTCAATGAACCCTCATTCCAACCGCCAATAGCAGCCAACACCTTCAAATCTGGGTTATTGTTTTTTAATTGAATAAACTTTTTAATATTGCCGCGACCCCAATTTTCTTGCAAATCAAGATATGGATCAATTAATCGGATCTGTCCGTCTAATTCGATGCCAAAAAATGCATACATAAGATGCGTGCAAAGCGTTGGGTCAATATGATTGGCATCGAATTTTCCAAATGAATGCCGGTATGTTGCCCATGTTCCTTGGTAGCAAACAACGAGTTCTGAAAGAAATGTTCAAAAATAAATGAATACGTCCACATCGTCTTAGACTGTTTCGAGAGGAAAGTTCTTCGGGTCATCTTTGTAGTAGGAGAGCTAGTGAACTTTTGAGTAACGGTCGTCCTGTAAGGTTGGAAATTTGTACACTTATGATTCATAGCATGCTAAGAGCAATAGCCATGACCTGGCAGGTGTCACCCCTGCACATCACCCCCCAATATATTTTTCAAATTGTCAAATAATTAAAAAAAATAAACTTGTTTCTGTAAGCACCAAAATTTAATAGCATGTAGTTTTTTCATTGTAAACCCTAAAAAAAAATTGACAGGCGATTACGATGAGCAGAAACATGCGACAGGTGTATTCAAAGTAGCACAGTTGATGAGGTAAAATAAACTTGCTCCTGTAAAGTTGAAATTTGGGTATGTTTTTCAGTAAACATTTAAGAATATACTTGTAAAATGACAGGCGATTTTGAACAGCAGAAGACCTTGACAGGCGAGGGGAAAGTGGAAAAGGACGTGCGAGTGAGAGTGTTTATCTAATAGGAAAATGGAAAAGAAATCCATTTTTGTAGTTCCTTTTGGGTTTATTAAACTGTTTTATAGATTTCTCAAAAACGGCTCAGATAATTTCTTGCAAATTTCGTCAACACGTTTATATCTAACTAGCTGACCCCACGAACTTCGTCTCGCCGCTCTTCAGAGCAACTCCAGAATAAGTTTGTATAATTAACACAGATATTGTGATAATGTTATTTGCTTGAATCCAATTGAAATAGAGAACTACATATATGAATTTTTCACAGCTTTACAACTAACTTTATACTTTCATTTAAGCATGTAGTAAAATGCAAATTTCGTTGAGAAATTCAACAAATTCTTGTTCTTCCGGTGTGTTTTGACCATTTCACTAAAATCAGATTTCTAAACAGATTACAATTGTCCCCTTTATTTCCTGACTTTCCGCAAAAATTGTTCCCAAAATTTGTTTTTACTCAGGCTATATCTATAGTGAAAATTTGATAAAAATACATTGAGGATTGAGCGGATAAAGAGTCCCTACCGGACATACAAACAAAACAATGCGCCTTATATTCCATGCAAAAACTTGATTTTAGGTCTTGAAGTTCTTCGTGTTCTTCTAGAGTTTTCCGAATTCCCAATAAAAAAAAATCCATTTTTCCATTTAAAAATCAGTGCACCTACAATATGCAATTCCCTAAACCGATGAGTTTTCCAAGTTTTTCATGAAGAAATTTCTATTTTCCATTCGAAAACCCACTTTGAAGTTTTCCATTTGAAAATCAATGCACCTGTAATAATATGCAATTTTCCATTTGTAAGCCAATGCACTTCCAATTACATGCAATTTTCCCTTGAAAACCAATGAGATTTCCGAGTTTTTCATCAAAAAAATCTTATCTTTTGTACCCTGCTAGCACACTACCCACTACCCTCCTACCCTCCATAGCTACCTGCTAGCCACTACCTCCTTACGCGGTCCTCGCTACCCCTCTACCCCGCTACTCCACTTCCCGTTTTCAAGGCGGAAAGGAAAAATATCGACAACAAAAAAAATGTCAAGTGTACGTTTTTTTTCGATGTAAAACAATTTTTGACGAATATACATACATACATATATTTTCTTCACTGACATTTTTTTTTGTGTTGACGAAAATAAAAATATTTGATGAAATTTTAAACGAAATCGATCAATTGTAGGTAGGTTTATTGATATATATTTTGTTGTAGTGAGAAGAGCATTATTTTAACATTTGCACCGTTTGCGATTTGAAAAGTATAAATTTTGAGAGAGAGAGAGAGAGAGAGAGAGAGAGAGAGAGAGCAGGTGTGTCAATTCCTATTAGATAAACGCTCTTACTCGCGCCATAGGCGTTCACATAACACCTTTTACTCGCACGTCTTTTTCAACTTTCCCCTCGCCTGTCAAGGTCTTCTGCTGTTCAAAATCGCCTGTCATTTTAAAAGTATATTCTTAAATGTTTACTGAAAAACATACCCAAATTTCAACTTTACAGGAGCAAGTTTATTTTACCTCATCAACTGTGCTACTTTGAATACACCTGTCGCATGTTTCTGCTCATCGTAATCGCCTGTCAATTTTTTTTTAGGGTTTACAATGAAAAAACTACATGCTATTAAATTTTGGTGCTTACAGAAACAAGTTTATTTTTTTAAATTATTTGACAATTTGAAAAATATATTGGGGGGTGATGTGCAGGGGTGACACCTGCCAGGTCATGGCTATTGCTCTTAGCATGCTATGAATCATAAGTGTACAAATTTCTAACCTTACAGGAAGACCGTTACTCAAAGGGTTCACTAGCTCTTAGGCTATTGGCCCCGTGTGCATTGATGGGGAATGGAGAAAAAGATACAACAGCGCACTTTACGGGTTGTATAACGACGTGGACCTAGTCAGAAGGGTCAAGGTCCAGAGACTCAGATGGCTCCGTCATTTAGAGCGCATGGACACCAATGCTCTGGCCCGGAAAGCCTTCGACACTATTCCTGAGGGACGCAGAAGGAGAGGAAGACCGCGACTCAGGTGGCGCACAGAAGTGGAAGAGAAACTCAATCAACTTGGAGTGCAAAACTGGAGACAGCTAGCTAGGGACCGAGCTGGCTGGCGGAGACTGTTGATTGAGGCCCAAGTCCACACCGGACTGTAGCGCCACCTTCAGTATAGTCCACATCGTCATTCATTCGTCGTTGGTGTTATTATTGCGCAATTGAAGCAAGAAAGTTCGACCCAGCTAGAGCTCTTATTTGTATATGATTTGTCACCCAGTCATATGCACAAAACTTAGAAGACATTAAATTTAATTGGCTTTCTAATACAAGGGGAGACAGCGACGCAAGCTTTTTAATAAGAAAACAAACATCAACAGGAAGCTAACAATTGAGGAAAAGCAAATTCAATCAAACGAAAGCCGCCATAAATCTTAGAAATTGTTCAAGTAGACGCGAGGAGACAAAATTCATTTAAGTTTCGTATAAAAAGTTTATTTTAAAATTAAACCAATTAACTGACAAAATTACGAGTTTACATATAAATGAATAAAAAAAGGAAAAAAAACATAAAATTAAGAAAAGAAAAAAAGAAAATATAACATGAAACAATTCTATGAGAAGCATAATCTTCTCAACGATTGTCGTTTTGAGTTGGGCTTGGTTTTGATCTTCAATTTCTGATGACAGATGATGAGCTTTGATGGCGATTCAGGATCCGAGGTTATGCATCTCTTGCCGGGGTGAAAGTCGCCAAAGCATTTCGGGCAGAATTTATACTGGCAGGCTACACTCGTGCAGATGCCAAAATCTTCAGTTACCCGAGATTGGTCGTCGTTATCGATTGAAATATCAGTCGCATTTATGCCGCAAATACTGGCTGCTGTTTCATTTAAAAATGTCAAATCTCTGGATGTTGTTGATAACGGTTCCGAAATTAAAGAAGTGGAATGTAATCGAACAGAGGAATTTGATATAATACTGCTCCTGCTGCACCGCGGACACTTGACCAGACGTTCATTGCCAAAGAGTTGATGAACTATACTTTGATTTCCTGAGAAATTACTCTCGTCTAGCGATGAGTGCTTTTTCTTTGAGGTAGACATGATATTAGACTGTGAGAATGGATGCCGTTTAGTGTGTTGTTTAATGACTGGTTTTGCAGGTTCTCTGAGATTTTCCTTAACATTGCGAGATTCATTGAGGTATTGTTTGAGCCTGGTGTTAGCGTTTCGATTGGATTTTACAATGGAATTCCAATTTTTCGATACGAGCGAAACATTGAGTAAATCTTTGCTGCTTAGATTCTTGAATATACTGTCAAGAACCTCATTAAATGGCGCCAATTTTCCAAGTATGTTCAAAAACCGAGTTCCATTGAAAAATATGCGATTTTGCTTATCTTTTCCGTCTTCTTGAGGAATGTCTAACTTTCTCTTCGAATGTTTGATCGTAGGATGGAAATAACGTAGAATTTTGGTTGGCCTTTCGGGAATACTCGGAGCTTGCTGATCATTGCATTCCTCGTCACATTCCCTTGATTGTTTGGAATCCGAGAATGACGATTTATTTATGAACAATAATGATGATGTCTTGGCAGTGGAACTGAGAATACCTTTTTTTGGTGTAAATGAGAAATCGTAATTGTGCAATGGCCTTAGGGGATAACCACTGTCATTGAGGTGATCAGGTTTTTTGTGAATTATGGCATTGGCAGTCTTCGATTCATTTTCTTCGTTTTCCTTTTCGGATTTTGATCGCTTAAGCGAACTGGTATTGAAAGATTTGTACAAATGTCTTTTATGCGCTGCCGTACTTTTTGGTGTAGAAATATGGTACTTCATGGGCGCAGACGATTGCTTGGTTGGTGTCCGATTGGCGGAATTCGGACTGAAGATGTCGAAACTTTCTCGGCTGAAACTTTTTTCCATCAAAACCGAACTGCAGCTACTGTAAATGGAATCGTACCCCGAATCCACCGCCATTATGAAGGAATTTGTTAATTTATCCTTTTTGGAAGCTTCGTGATGAGTGCTGCAATCGGGGATATCCATAGCTGCGTACTTTGTGATTATTTATTCAGGCAGACTGATGTATTCGAGCAATTTTTCCAATATAGTTGTACTTTGGATTGTGCTGCATCCGTTATGTATTAAAACTGTTTAATATTTGTTGAACAAAAAGTATAAAATGCATTTAAAACGAAACAAATAAATAAAACACTTGCAAATGACAAATATACGGACGCAATTTTTTAAAATGAAACATGGTCGCGTTCAGCACTTCAGCGGTTAATTGGTATTTCATTCCAACAAAAGAAATAAGTGATGCCAAGTACACGTTTCGAATGTTGATTGAACTTATTTTCTTTTTGGCGTTGTTCTTTGTATTTGCCTCTGAATAGTTTTTTTCTTGTGAATAATTGACAGAAAAAACAGCTCGTGGCTAAAATATGTTTCAAAATTAAATCAGAGTTTCTGAATATTAGGCCGTGTGCGAATTGGATCAATTTTTAACCACTACTGTTATATTTTAGCCTGTTCCGCAGCTAGTTTAATTTTAACACATTTTATTCAATGCGAAATGTCAAAATTTAACTAAACGTCAAGTTTAAACCACTTTTTAACTGAATTCGCGCACGGCATTAAGCTTTGACCGCTCAGAGTTTTTCAAAATGATAAGATAAGAATGAAAGAACAAAAAACAGCTTTGGTTTTTATCTTAAAAAAAATCTAAGAAAAATTGCTTATCTCTTTCTGATAAAAACAATAGGTGCATATTTTTCTCGAAAATTTACGAATTTAGTTTTTGTTCATTACTGTACCTATTAAGAAGCATACATTCAAGAACGCACTCTTTCTTCGAACGCACACTTTCTTGAATGACAGTTGGTATAGTAGTAGTAGTGAAGTAGTGAGTAGAGTAGTGATGTTTTTGCTTTCGTTTACATTTTTTTAATGTTCGTTTTTCTTGAATTGAAAAGTAGCTAATAAAACATTTTCAACATGTTGATAACAACAAGCCAAATATCCTACATTGCTTTAATATGCTCCGGCCTCGCGCTACGTTCAATAATTTCACTTCATGGATATTCTGGAGCTGCAACACCACCCATGTATGGCGATTACGAAGCCCAACGGCATTGGCAGGAGATTTGCGTCAACCTGCCGGCATCTGCTTGGTACGAGAATTCAACTAACAACGATTTGCTCTATTGGGGTCTAGACTATCCACCACTTACCGCTTATCACAGTTTATTGCTGGGCAAAATTGCTGGTAAAATAGATAAGTCCTACGTTGAATTACACAATTCTAGAGGATTTGAGTCTGATAATCACAAAATCTTTATGCGATTGACAGTCCTAGCTGCTGATGTACTGATTCTAATTCCAGCCTTGGTTTTAGCTGCTACGGAAATGAAGGCATTTAATTTAGCCAGAAAAAAATCCAATTTGGATCTTCAGCATTTAGCAATATGCTTGTTATATCCAGGACAAATTCTCATAGACAACGGACATTTCCAGTACAACAACATCTCTTTGGGTCTTGCTGCTCTGGCTATCGTGGCTATTCTAAGAGATCGTTTAGTCGTTGGATCGATTCTCTTCTCCTTAGCCCTCAACTATAAACAAATGGAGTTGTACCACGCAGTTCCTTTTTTCGTATACTTGCTAAGTTGCTGCGTTGATGAGAAAACCTATGCTGGAAAAGTCATCAAACTCGTAAAAATCGGATCTAGTGTAATCTTGACGTTCGCAATTCTTTGGCTTCCTTGGATAAACAGTTTGGACAGTTTGTTACAAGTAATTCGACGGATATTTCCCATATACAGAGGAGTGTTCGAGGATAAGGTCTCCAACGTTTGGTGTGTACTGAATGTGCTAATTAAATTTAAGACTTTATTTAGTAACGAACGCATGGCTCTTATATGCCTCTTTACGACTGGCATCGTTCTTATTCCAAGTGCATATCATTTATTTAGACAACCAAGCAAACGAGGCTTTCTTTATTCACTGTTCAACACGTCCTTAACGTTTTTTCTTTTCTCCTTCCAAGTGCATGAAAAATCTATTCTACTTGCAGCCCTTCCCGCGGTTCTTCTGTTTCCAATAGAGCCGTTTATGGTGACTTGGTTTTTGGAGATTTCAACCATCAGCATGTTTCCGCTTTTGCAAAAGGACAAGTTGGTCCTTCCTTTCATATGTTTGTATGTGATATTCGATATTATGCTCCGGTTGATCAGAGGAAACTGTCCAAGTACTGTGTCTCCAAAAATGGAAAGGGTTCATAACCTTTCGAGTATTGTGAGTGTAGGCCTCGTATTTTGTCAACTATACGCACCGGTGCCTAAAAGATTTCCACATTTGTTTGTATTGGCCATTTCTGTGTTTTCCTGCATACACTTTGTGGCCTTCTTGGTGTACTCAAACTATCGACAACTTAGTCTTAAGACTATTAAACCAAAAACTTCATAAAAACTAAAGTTTGTACATAATGTTCCTTAAATAAATGTTAAATTGTTAGAGCATGCACCATTAGACAATGAAATTTTATTTTTTTGCTTTCAAGCTTGACATAACGGAGGCAAGGACAATCGATAGTTATCGAGAGATAAGACGACGAACATTTGATCGGAAGAATGCATGCCCAATGAATGGAACCTCAGCATTGTTTGCCCGATCCTGAAAAAGGGAGACCCTCTAAACTGCACCAACTACAAAGGAATCAGCCTACTTAACATCGCCTACAAAATCCTTTCTGCCGTAATATGAAAACATCTGAAGCCTTTCGTCAACAATCTGATTGGTCCTTATCATTGACATTGACTTCACAGTACTTCGCACATAAATGTAAAGAAATACAGACACATAGCAGCACTGGCGACTGATGCCATCGGCTGGGACAGAACAAGACATTAATACAACAGAGAGAGACAGATAGATACAAAGAAGGGAAGAACACATAACATAAACCTACGTGGCACAGAGGAGGAGACACAGATTTTAATTGTCTCATATCATCGCACAGGTGGCCTCAGATAAGCTGGCGATTTTTGTAGAAAAAGAATGCTGCCGAAGCTGGGGCTTGAACCCGTAGCATTCGGCTTAGCAATCAACTACTCTATCCTCTGAGCCATGGCCTGGTCCTTATCAATGTCGATGGTTGACTTTCCTGTGGCTTCAGGTCTGGAAAGACAACCATCGACCTAATTTTCACTTTGCGGCAGATCCTGGCCTATGAACTCCAAATCGATACCCAGCACCTTTTCATCGATTTTAAGGCCGCCTATGGCAGCATCTAAAGAGACGAACTGTATAAAGCGTTGTATAGTTTTGGCATCCCTGCCAAGCTCGTTCGCTTGTGCAAAATAACTAAGGTAAAACTGTACAACACCCTCATCATCCCAGTCCTGTTGTATGGTGCAGAAGCATGGACCTTGACAAAATCGGATGAATGTGCCTTTGGCTGTTTCGAGAGGAAAGTTCTTCGGGTCGTATTAGGCCCCGTATGCATTGATTGCGAACAGCGAAGAAGATACAACAGCGAACTTTACGCGTTGTACAACGACATGGACCAAGCCGGAAGGGTCAAGGTCCAGAGACTCAGATGGCTCGGTCATTTAGAGCTGATGGACACCAATGCTCCGGCCCGGAAAGCCTTCGACACTATTCCCGAGGGACCTAGAAGGAGAGGAAGACCGCGCCTCAGGTGGCGCACACAAGTGGAAGAGGACATCAATCAACTTGGAGTGCAAAACTGGAGACAGCTAGCTAGGGACAGAGCTGGCTGGCGGAGACTGTTGATTGAGGCCCAAGTCCACTCTGGACAGTAGTGCCACCTTAAGTAAGTTAGTAAGTATGCAAGCTTGACATAATGGAGCCAAGGACAATCGATAGTTATCGAAATCGATAAGACGATGAGAAATACTGCCGAGCTGCGAGAAATACTGCATTTCTAACAAACAGTGCGAAATTCCTTCGTTTTGTTATCAGTTTTCGAAAAGACATCGTTATTATCAGAAGGAAACCAGCCAGCTTTTAAGACACACCTTGTAACTTGTAACGTACATTAAAAAGGTTCATTGAATGAATTAAACCGACAATGTGCGGCCACACACCCGAGAAAGAATTGTTTACATTACTCGAGTGATTAAAAAATGTAAGAAATGCATAAACACTGTTTAAGAATATTGAACATGACGGTAATTTATCGATAAGAAGGTTGTTTACAAAGCAGTCGTATCGCTTTTGATGGACTTGAATTGCAGAGAATTTAAATTACGATAAACGAAACTTCATGTTGAGGCTAACAAGTTAAAGCAAATATTTAACAGAGTACGACGTATGGAAAAGTTTTTGCGTTTTCGACTCACATTCGAACTTTAAACCGAATTTAGCATTGTTCTTCACCCACAGCTTCTGATGGCGTTGTCAGAATTTTCGACCACTGATCCGGCTGTATGGTTTGACTGTTGACACAATAAACAGTGCATTGTGCAAGGCCTTTTCCCAGTTCAGTCTGAATTCTTGAAACTAAGATCTCGAGAAGATAGTGCGCATCACAGAAACACAGTCTCACAGTCGCTCCCAAAAAGCTGTGGTTAAGCCTTTGAAGGCCTCCAATCCAGTATAAATTGGAATAATCAAACGATAGTCTTACCAGTACTCACTTACGGATCCGAGACTTAGGTGCTTGGCTAAATGCACTCGGAACTCTTAGCCGCGTTCGAGTGAAAAGTCTTACGGAGAATAGTTGGCCCCTTTTGTGAGAAGGATGATTTCGGAGACGATATACTCACGAACTATATCAAATCTACCGCGAAGTAGACTTGATGACAAAACTTAAGCTCTAAAGACTCCGGTGGGCTCGACACCTAGCTCGTATGAGCGAAGAGGAACTGACCCGGAGAGTCCCTTGCAGTATAATTCATGGTGAGACAGTGCGGAAGATCAAACTTGAGATGGAAGGGTGGTGTAGATCAGGACGCCCAAAGCCTTAGGGTGCGGAACTGGTTGGGGTCGGCCAACAATCTGGATACATGAAAGAACTTGCTGAAGAAGGCACGGACCGGATACGAAGGGAGAAACTTCATTGGCCAGACCAACGATGATGATGATGAATTATTGATTTAAAAAAATTGAAAAACAATTATGTATTGAATCTTGTTGGGTTAGAAATAAATGCAGCAAAATCAAAGTCCAGCGTACGACAAAACAGGTTGTCAAAGAATCAACATAAACTCAATCTAAATGAGTCCATTTCAGTGGGAGTCCGACAAGGAGTTGCGCCAGCAATTTCGGTTTGGCCAAACTCACCATTCCAACGATACTACCCAACGGATATCAATTTAATTGAGACATGAAAGGTGCAGCCATATGATTTGATCATGAAGTCCTGAGGGATCACGACAAACTACTTACACAAAGATATACGAAAGCTAAGCGCTTTTTTTTCAATTTGAATTAACAAAGTTTACAAGAAACAGGTTCAAGTATTTCAGGTGGGCTCAATTCATGTTTCAATTACACTTCAACTTACTTTTCGAATAAACAGTAGAACATGCAACAAGAACTAAGGCACTAAATAAAACAATCGATTTCGGTTCCATGTTCGTTAAGTTTCAAAATCTTATTCGCGAACGAACTAAAAACATTCAGCCGAGGTTCATTGATTTTATACTCTCGCAAAGCGAAATTGATTTCTTCTCGGCAGATGACAAAGAGAAAAATAGAGCCCTTGAGACTCGACAGATAGGAAGTTTGATAAGATTGTGGTTATTCGTGTGAAGACGTTATCAATGCACATTGAGCATGGTTCTTAATTACTATTTGCTACCGCCAATTTCTCGATATCAAAGCAGTTAACCTTTTGTTTGCTTTTTTTAATAAATTTGAGGGTAATACACTTCGTTAGAGTGTTGCTACAATAATGGCGACAAGAACTTTAATCACTTTTGTGACACTGATGGCTTTCCACTCAACGAGATGTACGACTGTACTCAATATCAAGAAAATAAGATAAGTCGTTTGGACATTACTTTCGATCTGATGTTTAGTTGATTAAGTTGCTTCATATAATTATTTTGATATTGATTTTATGGTTGCCGTTGTCCTCGAGGAGTTAAGAACGAAAACCAATATAAATCGATTTTAGTTCAAAAGTCGGTAACAAGACCTTAATATGCTAAGACACCTAGCATGAGAACATGTCACTATAGGACGAACGTCTGTACTTGACAGCCCTACCGATGTTAGACTCAAAGGTGAAGTAAACAGTATTCCCCCTACTTGGTATGGGATGCCTTGCCAAGTTTACAGAAAACGCATACCTAGACCTGCACTATCATATTATAGACCGCCTAATTGAGGTAACCGTCGCGTCGGAGCAGAATTTTCTCCGATTTCCTCCGAATCTTCGAGTCAGTTCTCCGAGGAAATCGGAGAAAATTCCGCTCCGACGGTTACCTCGATAGGGCCGAGTCTTAAATTTAAATAAAAAAATTAAATCAACTTTCATACTTTAATAAGATAATAATAGAGGGGTAAACTACTTAAAATTTTCTAAGTTTAGCCAACTTGTTGTTCCTTCGAAGGGCCATCTTGCGAATTCTTCTCCAGTATTTTTTGGATTCAGGGTCTAATTCTTCCAGTGGAACAATTCCTTGGTAATTAATACTCCATAACCACTCGGGATACTCAGAATCAGGTTTAAGCTAAAACAACGAAACGATAACAAACAAAATTGGTTGGTGCATGAAATAACTCACCTTGATATCTTCACCGGTTTTGTTTATATTGCTCCCGCAAACATAAGACACCAATTTATTTACATCGGTTTCAACTGGGATTACTTTTTTCTCGACAATTGCACCTAGTTTTCCAAGTTTTTTCTTCTTGCCCATTGGCGAGGCTGAAATGTTTTGAGGATGAGCTCCATCGTTTTTGGAAATATAACCAAACTTATTGCTTCTTACCTGCCATTGGCTTTGCATAACTCCTGACAGCGAGTGTTGGTAGTATGATACGCTGTTTCAGTATGTTAAATGTAAGGGACAGAGTGGAAATATTCATTTTTGTTTTTATTATAGTTTTAATTTAAGAAAAACCCTCAATAGTTTGTGAATAATTTTATGAAAAACTTTATTTTTACCCTACTATTGGTTTTGTGACAGTTGACAGCTTATTTGATTATTTGATATCTACGGATGAACGATGAATATTTGAAATTCATTTTGAAGAACTAGACCTGTTTGTTCTTTACTTCAAAAATGTAATGTATCCATCATGAGGACGAAAATTTGTCGACCAATATTTTGAAGAGTTCACTTCCTACCCGAAAGTGAGTGACGAACTCTTTCTCGGAGTAGGTTGGAACAACTTCTTGTAAATAACTTTCAATGCAATTTCTTTTACATTTCATCAAAGAAAAGGCAATAACATTCGTCACAGTTTCATTCCAATCATCTGAAGAGGAATCCGACGAAAAATCACTATCGGTGTCAGAATCACTAACATTTTCATTTAGTATTATCTTAGCAATCACTTGATTTTCCATTTCAATAATTTTTAATAATATTTTTCACAGTAAAAACACAAAAAATGAAAAAAGTAAGCGAGAAACGAAAAATTCACACAATTTGCAATTTGTTTTGTTTTTTTTTTTTTGACAACTGACGTTTAACTGACTGTTCTAACTTGATCTGACGTTTCTCATGAAACTGTGCTGTGCTGTGCTGTTCTGATCTAGAAAAAACCTCACTGAACAGAACTAATGTGTGTTCTCTGCTTGCTTGCTTGAAAACCATTCTTGATAGTACTTGGTAAATCCATATACAAAGGATCGAATGTGAGTTTTGTAATTCTCACTGCGCTGCGATATATATGGGAATACCTGAGTTTCAGCAATTTTTTTCACACTTCATTTATTTCATCTCTTTTATCTCAACTTACAAGAAAAAACCATGCAAACACGAAGAGAATAAGATTGAAAAAAAAAAATAACTCTGAAACCACATTAATTTTTTCACAAAAAATCACTCCATTTTATTTTTGGAAAACAATGGCCCGAACTGTCAACCATACACTGAAGTTCAAGACAAGTCATCAACATTTTTTTTGTAAACAAAATTGATGATAGATTTTTCTCTCTATTCGTAAAATTATAAATGTAACTTTACAACATTCCTATGAAACAGCAAATCATATTAATACAACGAACTTTATAAATGGTGGCTAATAAAATGCCCGTCGATTCAATCTATCATGAAAGGCAACGACGTCAACTTTGTGCTCTACATGCCCTCAACAACTTATTCCAATGTAAGCACTTGCATATATTTTATCTTGCATATAATTTTAACAATTTTTTTTTATATATCCCAGCTGATATATACACCAAAGCTCAACTAGACGAAGTATGTAAGAATCTGAGTCCCCAGGTCTGGATAAATCCGCATCGATCTGTCCTTGGCCTCGGTGACTATGACGTAAACGTTATCATGACTGCTCTTCAGGAAAAAGGATGTGAAGCTGCATGGTTCGATAAACGAAAGTATTGTTCATCGTTTTAGAACAAAACAAGTATTAAAACAGTTTCCCCAAATTGCTTCCAGAGATCCATCTTGCATAAATCTTGACGAAGTTGTTGGCTTCATACTTAATATACCTGCAGACTACAAATTTGGTTATGTTACACTACCAATAAAAAAACGACATTGGATAGCGGTAAGGAAAATCGATGATGGACAATATTACAATCTAGACTCTAAATTAGAATCTCCACAATGTATTGGCGATGAAGAGAGTCTATTGACTTATTTAAAAGGACAACTCGAATCAAATGATCGAGAATTATTTATAATTGTACAAACCAACGAAAGTGAGAACGCACACAAGTGGCTTAAGGCTACGTCAACAAGTTCCGTTGAAGAAGCAACTGAAATCGAAACTAAGCCAATTTCTTTAGAAAATGGTAACGAAGTTGTATGATAGTGGGGTTTGTAAGTTAGTGTGGAATTTGCATAAAGCGAATCACTGGATGAAGATGGAAAGTCTAGTCTAGTCCTTAACAAAGCTACTGACTCGTTCAATTTACATTAAAGTTCAACAAAATTTTAGTAAAATTATAAACTGCTGTTTTCAAATGATTGCCTAGGTTACATAAATAAATATGTAAATTAATAAATTCAAATCATAAACACCAGACACGTTATTCTGTTGCATTTACATTGCTTTGGTTTCGGTCTCTTAAAACTTTTAATTTTGGTCAAAATGTCAACTTATCAACCTTATTAGGGTTGCTTAAACATCGATAGTTTACTATTTCGATAGTATCGATAGTTTCTGCAAAAAACTATCGATACTATCGATACTATCGACAGTTTTTGCCAAATTATTTTTGCGTGTTTAATATAATAGTTTCATACATGTTAGACGTAAAAAATTCTTTCGCTTGGCTACCTTATAGAGAACTGCGTTGATCGAGTCAGTATTTTAGACTACAAATAACAACATAGTCCTGGAGCAGAGGCAGGCCTGAGCACGGAAAACACTATCTTCAACACATCCACCCAGTTCTTAGGCTATGCGGACGACATAGACATCATCGGTCGATCCAAGAAAGCTGTGCTTGAGGCCTTCGCAGCGATTGAAGAACAGGCGAAACTCGTTGGTCTTGAAGGGAATGAGGACGAAACAAAGTACTTGCTATCAACAAACAAAGCAACATCTGCCCACCGCTTAGGACGTCACTGTTGGTAGCAGCGATTTCGAGGTAGTTAAGGAGTTCACCTACCTTGGAACAAACATCAATCCCATAAACGACACCTTAGTGGAGATCCGACGAAGAACTACCCTAACGAACCGCTGCTGCTTCGGTTTGGCAAAACAACTGGGTTCAAAACTCCTCACTCAAAAGACAAAGTGTCTGCTATACAAAACTTTGATTTTACCAGTAGGACGGCGCCGAGTGCTGGACGATAAGTAAAAAAGGGGAATTGATACTGGGCACTTTCGAAATAAAAATTCTTCTACGGATTTTCGGTCCCGTATGCGACGATGGCGAATGGAGAAGAAGGTTCAACCGAGAACTGTATGAGCTGTACCAAGATGTGGATGTAGTCCAGAAGGCCAAGAAAAGACGACTACATTGGCTCGGCCACATCGAGCGAATGGACGACAACGCTCCAGCCAAGAAAGTCTTCTCATCGCAGCCCCCAGGTTCGAGACGATAAGGAAGACCGAACCTACAATACAAGGACCAAGTAACTGCGGATGCCAAAGCGCTTGGTTTCAGCGACTGGAGAGTGCATGACCGTTCACGATGGAAGGCTGCAGTATCTCAGGCTGAGATCCTTCATGGATTGTGAGCCGGATAAGCAAGTAAGTAATTAGCAAATAAACTAAAAAAAGCCGCCCAAGCAGGATCGGTCTCTACCTTTCAGTTTCCTACGTCAAATTGGTTGATATCCTCTGCCACTTTTATGTTCCTTCCTTTGAATTGTAAGACACTTAACCTCCTTGGATTCTTTGCTAATTGATTGCCTCCATAGTTCAAGGTGTCAGAGATTGGCAAGTGGTTCTTGATTTTATCACTGTTGCCAATGTCCGGATTAATGGTGGATCCTCTGTAGAATCCTTAACTTCATCAAATTTAGAACTAGCTACAGTTACCTTTTGTTCCACACCCCGAGGTTCAGTTTTATTTTCCGGAAGTCAACGTCAACATCGCGTTACCCTCACTAATAACGTTTTTTTTGGTCGTCCGGAACTGTTCCGAACAGTTCTGTACTCGTTCACTTGGCACAAGATGACAGTTCTTGTTCTGAATAGAACAGAAAAACGATTCCGAATTTGAAGTCAGAATCAAAAACAGAATCACGCATACATGCACGCACTCGCATATACGTACTCGCTGCCATGTTTACAAATAAAGAAATGAAAAACAATGTCATGGCATCTGCAATTCTGCATATGAGGTTTTACAAATGCACAACCATTCAACCCTTATAGGGCCCATACACTACTCATGCATGCATGCACAAACAAAAATTAGCACAGTCACGTTTCAACCATACACTACTCATGCAAACTGCACATTCTTTAGTCGTGTGTACATCGCTGAGTAGAGAACATCTTCAAAATGTCAGATTCAAAGTCCACTGCAAAAGCTATTTTGATTGCATTGGCAATACAAACAAAAATAATAATACTAATGTCGATAAAGTTCCAAGAATTAAGTCGAATTTTTTTTATTTCCCGCTGATATTTTCAAAATTAGATTTCTCTTGATGTTTACTTATTGAAATCCACCGCTTGAATGAGCAAATTAGCCCACACACTACACATGCATGCATGTACAAACAAGAAAATGTCAAAAAATTTTGAAATCACTCATGCCGCATGCACAACCACACATGCTTCACCATACACTCGCAGTTTGCATGCACAGTCACTGGAATGTGCATGCATGCATGTGTAGTGTATGGGCCCTATTAGAAGCAAAAAAATGTGTTTGCCTGTTCGTTTGGAATCCGGAATCGGACAGTTCTGTGTACAATTCCGGATTACCAAAAAAAACGCTATAACTCATGAACAAATGAAAAAACGCAGGATTATTGTCGTTCTTATAAAATTTATATTTATTTAATCTTTCGTGGATTAACTTAAAACAGAAAATTAAAACATGAAATGTTACAAATAAAAAAAACCTTACTGCAATGTGAAGGCACTTTCCCTAGTCCTACTGGAATAAAAACTTAATACAAAAAGTAGAAACTAAAATTAAAATCAAGCAAAACGTTTGCTCTGATATGGACGGATTCTACAAGTGATGAATAAAAATCCTTGGCTACTTGTCTTTTCTAAATATCCGTTTGGACACCCTCGCCATAACGTCTGGTATTGTATTCGTTAGCATAATCGTGCACCTCACGATTACCAATTTCGTTTAGACGCTTATAACGCTCACGACGAGCCTCCACCATGTAGAGAACTCCAGATGGCATTAAGAACACACTTCCAATGCATGCCAAGGCGAAAGCCCATCCCATATCGTTGTTTTGCCAGTGAGGCATCCAATCTCTCCGATCGCCATTCAGGCCAAATATCAGAGCAGCTAGCATTCCACACAGCGAACCAAATATCTCCACGGCTCCCATGGTCAACAGAAGAAATACATATCTGTCATCGTCGCGCGAACACCTCAGGAAAGCCAAAGTTAGTGGCAGTGCCACAAGACATGCAACAAAGCACAGCGTTGCAAAGAACTGAACAGCAATATAGAATCCAGGTAGCAGGTAGTCATGAATTATGTAGTATTCCTCTTCGAATACCCACATGCAGCCAGTAAAACGTGTTTCGTAGAACCGATGGATGTCTTGGAAGTTATTGAAACAAACTTCCCACAAGCCAAGATGCAGAAATTTCGGATGATCCAATTTGCCATCGGTGACCAACCAATATGGCGAGAAAAATGCAATTACAATAAATAATGCTGATCCTATGGAGATTCCCAAGGCTATTCGAGTGTTTTTGTTACTTGCACCCATTTTGTGGGGAGATTCTGTTTCGTAATTGGTATTTTTTTTCAGAAGAAATTCGATATTAATTGGAATTCGGAAGGAAAGTGATTAATAAAACAATTCCACGCCCTAAAAATTACAACAAACAGCAACAGCACACACAAATATTTGGACGCAGTGTTTTTGACTTTTCTTGGTGAAAAAATGTCAAGAACAAGTAGTGTTGTGTTGGCAGACCTGGACAAATTTGACGTCAATTTGACATTGACAGAAGTTCAGGAAGGAAGCAATAAGGCCGAGCACACAGTCAATAAAAATTGTTGCATGTAATTTCTCTCAAATCGTCAAATGAGTTATTCTTTTTAGGCCGTCTGCGAATTGGATGAATTGTGGTTAAAAATGGATGAATTTTTAACCACTTCTGTCATATTTTAACCTGCTCCGCAGCTAGTCAAATTTTATTCAAAGCGAAATGTCAAAATTTAACCTAACGTCAAGCTTTAACCACTTTTTAACTCAATTCGCACACGGCCTTAATTAACAACAAACAATCGAGTGTAAGCTCTGAGCCGCCGATAAAGAAAAGAAAAATTGATGGAAGCGCAGATCTCGATTATTTTTGTTTTAAGGCTGTGTGCCGACTGCGTTAAAAATTGTGTTAAATCTTGACGTTTGGTTAAATTTTGACTCATCGTGTTGAATAAAATGTTTTAAATTACACTAGTTGCGGAACAGGCTAAAATATGACAATAGTGGATACATTTTACCAGTATTTTTAACACAATTCGCACACGGCCTACCTCTAATTCATTATTTTCAATTATTCCTTTTTCCTTTATCTCTTTTACAAGGACAATGGGCCTGTACACACGAGACTAATTCATCCGGACTAAAATCAGTTTAGTGGGCAAGGGAAGCGAAGTGTGCAGTATGAACCGGACTGAAATTTTCAACCCGAAATTTGGTGGATGAACGAAGACTAAAACTAACACATAAACAAAAGCTGACAGTTTTGGTACGAAATATATACTCACACATTTAAAAGAGGTTCACATATACATTTTCCCCCCAGTCTGAAATCATCTCGTGTGTGCTTGGACTAAAGAATAAAACCCATTTCAGTCCAAAAATTATTCATCCCGTGTGTGCAGGCCCAATGTAAATGAAACTACTAACGTTTTTTCTTGCATCATGAAAACACTACAGAATAGTAATTGGCATCACTAATAGCGCTAATTTTTCCACAAAATTTAATGGCGGCTACATTGTTAAGTTGCCTACCCTGACTGCATGTATGTATATGCTTTTATCGATGTATGCAAAAAAAATTCTATAATTTCAGTCGTCAAATTCGCCGTCCGCCGTGTTTCTTGTGTGTTTTCAATCGTGTTTGCCTCGCTCATCCGCAAATAATAAAGAATAAATATTAAAAAACAACTAATTACACTTCTAAAACTCATCAAACAAAACCCCGAACCAGAAAATTTTGAAAACAAAACACCATGGCGTCCGATATTGAAATCGTGAATATCTCAAATTTTGAGAAAATACAAAACTTCCTCAACGATTCCGCATACAAAGAAATACTCGAGAACAGCGAAAACTTCAATACACGCCTCTGCATTGAGCGGCGCCTCCGGATGCCATTTCTTGATCCTCAAACGGGCGTTGCACAGACCCATTGTGCATTGTTTATGAAACAAAAACAACGAATGCCCGGATTCCGCGATGGCCAAATCTATACGTATCCGTCGGCGCGATGGCGTAAGCCAAAACGTCAATACCTGCTACACCATCAGAGTTACAAGGCCTACCAGTTTAGGGAAAGCCAAACGCATAACCATCATCATTATCATTCGACACAGCAGCAGTCACAGCAGCCCTCATCTCAGCAGCAGCAGCAATCACAACAGCAGCTTCAATCATCGGACAACACAGGTAAGGTTTTTCAATTCGTATGGATGTACGAAGAGGTACCTGGTTTTTTCCTTCTTTTCCTTTTTTTGGTTTTGAAAAAGAATTCATCATAAGAAGAAGACAAATTCCTACCACTAAAACCATAAAGCAATTCCCAAGAAAACCAGAACCACCTTTCGTCTAGTTCAGACTTAAGATAACGAAACGGCAAGCAGGTGCACAAGTACGTGAGGTGCGCGGTGCGGCAGTGGCGGGTTTTAGTTTAGAATCACCCTCACCTCAACCGGGTTCCGTCGTCGTTTTATTTTTATTTCAAGGGAGACATAATAATTCTTGTTTGTGAAGAGGGTTGGTGTGCAGCGGGTGGTGGTGCTTCTGGCATCAGGGACACATCCACAGCCACCCACTCTTCACCCTCTATTGCCTGCCAATGCCTACTACTTTGTATTCTGCAAGAGTTGTCTCGGTTTTGCTTTTGTTGTTAAAATTTACACAAGGGCACAAAATGAAATGAATTCCATTTCGACTGTTGACTTGTGGTTGTGTTCTTGTGCAGCGAGCGGAGATGATGTGAGTTGTGGCAAAATAAGCAAAAAAGAAAAACAATACACAAGTAAAAGAAATTGAGAGATGGAAAATAATCAATATAAGGGGTCATCCTTCTTCTTCTCATTTCTGTTTCCTTCCTTTACCTCTTGTTTTTATCTCCGCATTAAATTGTCCTTTATTGCTGCTTTATTACTTGTATCCATCAATTATTTCAACATATCCACTGTGTGGGGAGTGACTTTGATGTTGAGATGTGATTTTCAATATTTGTAATTTTGCTAGAAACATCATAGAAGCCAAGTCAAGTGCAGACATTCAGGTTCCGCGGTCAGACACTTAATCAAATAGTCAGATCTGATTTATCGATGACGACCTTACAGCAAGTCAGTCAAAAACTGCAATTTCAACGTAGGTTCCAAGAAGCCTGTGTTCACATAGAAAAAGGGCGCCGAAATAACTTGAAATATTCTTGTTGCGCTTTTTCACAGCCACACAAACACACAAACCATAACCAACCCAATTGCCAAGGCCTTAATGAATAAATTAAAACAAAACAAAAATGATCGAAAATCCGGTTAACGATTTTTTGAAAGTTTAAGCGGTTACAAATGAATGATTTTCAGCGACAGACAATGAGACCCAACGAGTGGTACAAATAAACATAAACCTTCAGATCGCATTCGAACTGGTTCTTCCGCCATAGTTGTTGTAGTTGTGCGGCAATGTTCTGTATCTGTAGTCTACTCGACATCAAGGTCATGTCTCGTGTATCCAACCAATCCATCTCACACTCAATGTGAAATTATAGTATTTTTGTTGTTCTGCCTGTTCTTTTGGTCTTTGTTCGAATATAGTATTTTTTGTTGTTGTTTTTTTCTCGAACTTTGTTAATCATAATAATTTGAGTAAGACAAAAGATAGAAATGTCAATTCAAGTAGAGGCGGTACTGATGACGTAGATAACAAATTAACGGAAAATCAATATTTTACAGTTGACGAAAAAAAAGGAATGGTCAGTTAAAGATCCTCACTTAACGCAGATGCAAGGTTTTTACTTATCAGGTCGAGTAGGAAACACTCAACTTGTTTCTTGACTGATACTGGAAAGCATATTATCATTATGAGAACGGAATAGCAGTAACAGGAAGCCAACTGGGACGATACCGGATAAAATGGACAGTGTACAAACTTATCCTCCCAGCAGCCGTGGAAATAAAGTTCGGTTCGTTGGCCGCTGCTGTTACAAAGGGGTCACACAGGCTCTAGCAAAATTGACGGTCACTAGAATCATACTTTTTACGAGATACGGTGATTACAAAACACTACCTACGGCTCCATTAAAACCATGACTTTGTATTAGGTCTGACTAGAAGTTTTAATTCTCAAAAGTATAATTCTTACTTCAAATGGCGCTACAGTCCAGGGCCTCATCCAACAAGCATCTCCAGCCAGCTCGGTCTCTAGCTAGGTCCTCTACCACCTGTGTGCTCAACATGAGTCGCGGTGTTCCTCTCCTGCGACGTCCGGGTTGGATTCGAATACTACTAGCGTTATTTTTCATTCGCTCTACATTACCCAACCACCCAAGTCGTTGGACCTTAACATCTTTGGCTAGTTCAGTGTCGCTGAACAGCTCGTACAGTTCTTGGTTGAATCTTCATCTCCATTCTCTATTTATGCAGACGGGATCAAAAATCACTCGAAGAAGGTCCAAGTCTCTGCATCATATATAAGACCGAGTTCCAGGATCGATGTTGGGTGTCTTTCGTTGTTGACAGCAATAACTTGGTCTTGCCCTCGTTAACCGATGGTCCCATCTTCTTGCCCTCCGTATCAAGTCTCACAAACGCTCCGCTGACATCACGCTGTGTTCTTCCAATCAAAAAACAAATCTTTACTTTATCAAAAATTAAGACAAACAATTTCCTACATTTCCTGACATTTCTTGTGTTTACTCGCTTGAGAAATCTAAGCTTTTTGAGCGTTAAGATGATTCTATGGGATAAAGCGTTTGTTTGCGTACGTGCGGAGGCGAGATTTCCTATTAACTTTTCCCTCTCTCTATTTTCCCGGGCCCCTTGAATTGGATGTTGATGGAAAATAGCCAGCCAATTCTCTACAAAAAATTTGTACTTACTTACTTATCCGGCTCATGAAGGTTCTCAGCCTGAGATACTGTAGCCTTGAACGGTCCCTCGCATGCACTCTCCAGTCGCCTAAACCAAGCACTCTGGCATTCGCAGTCACTTGGTCCTTGTACCTTAGGTTCGGTCTTCCTTGTCGTCTCGCACGATATGGTCGAGCCAATGTAGTCGTCTTTTCTTGGCCTTCTGGACTACATCCACCATTCACGTCTTGGTACAGCTCATACAGTTCTCGGTTGAACCTTCTCGATTCGCCATCGTCGCATACGGGACCGAAAATCCATCGAAGAATTTTTCTTTCGAAAGTAGCCAGTATCAATTCTCCGCGCGGCGCCGTCCTACTGGTAAAATCAAAGTTTTGTACAGCAGACACTTTGTCTTTCGAGTAAATAGTTTTGAGTCCAGTTGTTTTGATAACCGAAGCAGCAGCGGTTCGCTAGGATAATTCTTCTTCGGATCTCCACTAAGGTGTCGTTTGTGGGATTGATGTTTGTTTCAAGGTAGTTGAACTCGTGCTTTGTCGTACATGTACTTTGTTTTGTCCTCATTCACTTCAAGACTAACGAGTTTCGCCTGTTCTTCAATCGCTGTGAAGGCCTCAAGCACAGCTCGACTTGAAATTCGTTGGTCTTTCCTATGATCTGCCTCAGGGTGAATATTTGGTGTATCGTTGTTCTGCCTGGCCTAAAGCCACACTGGTACGTGCCGATTATTGTTTAAGATGCTCACACAGTACGTTGGATAGGATTTTGTATTTCATTGACTGGTCTTGCTCTCTTTCGTCATAAGCTTGCTCGAAATTTTGTGCATTCAGCAACTGTTGGAAGTGCTGCTTGAAAACATCTACAATTCCCTGTGCTTCGGTGACTAGGTTTCCTTCACTGTTTTGAAGAGCCTGTGTCCCAGTTCTGAAACCAGAAGCTATTTGCTTCGACCTTTTAAAGAAACAAACAAATTTGTAGTCCGACGAAAGCTTCTTATTGAGCCATCTGATAGCCTATCCCACAGAGTCTTGCTCTATTTTTTTTGGAATTCGGTATTTAAAAAGCTGACGTGCTCCTGAGCTCCGTTTTTTTTCCCTACAAAACACAATGATAAGGATCCCTTGCAACTCTTGTTCACTTATTATCTCATGTGTCTCCTCCGTGTTTATGGTCAAATTCATCATGCTCTCGGTTACTAATTTTTTTCCTTTCTTCATTGCCAAGCCAAATTTTTTGTATTAAGAAGACAATTGGCTTTTGGATAGTTTGAATTCTTAAATTTGTTTGTTGTAACCTACTAAATGTCATTTATTTCCAGCAGCAGCTCTACAAAATGACGGAAATTCTCTAGGAGCAACCGCCGATAACGACAGCAAAGACAGTCATCCTAACCCAGAAAAGGAATGGTTCTACGAAGACATGGAACTTGCGCACGTCGAAGAATTCGAAGAAGATTTTGATTCGGATGCCGATTTTGATGATTCGTACAGTAATCGTAAAAGAAAACGTGCCAAGCCCACAAAAAAGCCACCAGCAAACCCCGATGCTACCCCAAAACGAGGAAGAAAAGGTAAGAGACAGGAATCCATTGTTATTCCATCAATGAATGTTTGTTTCTTCTTTCAGGAGGCCGTCGAAAAGTCAACCCCGATGGCGAACCAAAAAAACGCTCCAACACTACTGCCGCTAGTGCAGCTACATTTAATACGACTTCTTGTGCATCACCACTCAACAGTTTGGATGATCAGCCTCTTTCCATGCTCACATCGGCTGACAAAATGCCCTCCGAAGAAGCCGAACCCAGTCCGAAAAAAGGCACCACGACCGGTGGTGGTGGGGGTGGAGGTAGTGGCGTCGCCGGCACCAGCGTCGGCGGTGGTGCTAATAAAATGCGAACAGAACGCGATGCGACAGCACATCCCTCGCCATACTGCGATTTTTGTCTAGGCGATGCAAAGGAGAACAAAAAGACAAACCTGCCCGAAGAACTAGTATCGTGCTCAGATTGTGGTCGTTCCGGTCATCCGACTTGCCTCCAATTCACACCGAACATGATCATCTCCGTTAAACGCTACCGATGGCAGTGCATAGAATGCAAATATTGTTCCATATGTGGTACTTCGGACAATGACGATCAGTTGCTCTTCTGTGACGATTGCGACAGAGGATATCACATGTATTGCTTGTCACCGCCGCTGATAACACCACCCGAAGGTTCGTGGAGCTGCAAGCTGTGTCTTGATGAGTTCCACAGCGGTGAGAAGTGAATTCCGCAGCAGCATCGTTGCACCGATTTGTTTTATTTTTGTTTTGTTTTCCTTTTCATGTCATTTAACATTAAGTACTTGTAGCATAAAGTATAAAGTGTATGTATAGTGTTTTTGTGCGCATATTGCGTTTTTACTTTTTTGTCTTTATTTTAATTTTAATTTTAAGAAACTAAAGCATAAGATAAAAATAAATACTTGCAGGAAGAAAAAAGAAGGCAGCGCGTTCAACCAAAACGCTTTCGTTAGAACTTAAGAATTTCATTTCAAATAAAAAAAGTCAAAGTTCTGTAAGCAAAACATTTGTGTGCTTTAAAAATAAGAAAAAACAAATTAAGGAAACAAAGAATAAAGAATACACCTGACATAACCAACAAAAAATAATGTAGTCTGAATTCGTTAAAATATTTAAAAAAATGATAATTCAGTATTTAACAGTATTAACGGTATATTAATTTAATATTTCTTGTTTAAAACAAAAATGTAACGAGTATTCAAAATTTTAAACTAATTGCTTTAAAAGAAAATTAAAATGCTGATTCAATACGAAATAATAGTAAACACAATTCCTTACAATATTTTTGTACTTAATTTTTAAAATTTATTAATAAAATCTTATTTCTCGAAAAAATGCAAAACAAAAAACAAAACCAAGTGGGACAGAGATAATTGCAAGTCAAAAGTTATTTATTTGAGCGTGTAGATGTTATTTTAATGTTTAATTTTAAAATTAATGTGTTTGCGCTCGTTTTATCGGAGACAAGAAGCTTAAACTTTGTCGTTTGAATAAATAACTACGGAGATATCCTGCATATTTGTTAAAAGAATATTGAGAATAAAAATATGTTTGACGCAATAAGTTATGTACATTTGTTTTATTTATTAGAAACGTAAGGTTCTTTGTACTTTGTCTTACGAAAAGAACAAGCGCGACCAGGCCTGGAAAGTCTTCCCTCAAATTTTTTAACAGAGGTCGATAACAAAATCAAACAAGGTATTTTTAAATTACAGCAAGACTAAGCATCCTTATGAAATGCCGAGCAAAATACAGCGTAGCTGACGAAAGCTGCTACAAAAAAAATGTAGTAATAACGTTTTTTTTTTGTAATTTAGGGCCAGTTTCTCAGTTTGTATGAGACGTTCCGGAATTCTTAAGTTCTACATAAAATCCCCATACAAAAGTCGAACTTTATGTAGAACTTAAATTTATGATTCGATTGAGCAACTGGCCCTTAATGAATCTAGTAATTTTTTTTTTATTTTGCAGATTGATTCTTATGGCCTACTTTTAGGAGTGTACTCCCTGTCAACGAATTTGGAATTCATTTTGGGAAAGGGAGTGTTTTGACGTTTATAGCGTTTTTTTTTTGGTAATCCGGAATTGTACACAGAACTGTCCGATTCCGGATTCCAAACGAACAGGCAAACACATTTTTTTGCTTCTAAGGGTTGAATGGTTGTGTATTTGTGAAACCTCATATGCAGAATTGCAGATGACATGACATTGTTATTATTTTCTTTATTTGTAAACATGGCAGCGAGTACGTATATGCGAGTGTGTGCATGTATGCGTGATTCTGTTTTTGATTCTGACTTCAAATTCGGAATCGTTTTTCTGTTCTATTCAGAACAAGAACTGTCATCTTGTGCCAAGTGAACGAGTACAGAACTGTTCGGAACAGTTCCGGACGACCAAAAAAAAAACGCTATTAGTTTCATGTATTGTTAATCACTCCTTCACTCCAAGAAAAAGTAGGGAGTGGAGTTCAAAGAGAATATAGGCGCACGTTTGGCGGCAATCCTCCGAGCAGGTGGACTATAATGAGGTTTGTCAACAATTTTTCCAAGCATGGAACGGTGGAAAGAAGACCTTACCATCGAAATCCTTCAGTTCGGACTGAGGAAACAATAGCTGCTGCATTTGCTGCCATACAAAATAATCCAAGAGTTGCGACAAGAAACTTATCTGCTCAAATGGGTATAAGCAGACAGTCATTGCAGTCAATTATGCACAATGACTTGGACTTATTCCCCCATATAATCCAAATGGCCAACAAACTGAATGCAGCGGACTTGCCGATTTGCTTGGAATTTTGCCAGAAGATGCTCCAAATGGTGGAAGAGGACGGAAACATGTTGAACTATCTTTTTATGTCTGACAAAGCTCATTTTGATTAAAACAGCAACATCAACAAACAAAATTGTCGAATATGGAGTGCTTCCAACCCACAGATACTCCATGAGACAGAATTGCATCAACTTCGTGTCACAGTATTGTGTGCAGTTTCATCACGATGCATTGTCGGACCCTATTTCTTCGAAGAAAACAGTCACACCGTTACGGTTACTGGAGACCGTTACTTGACCATGTTGAGAGAGTTTTTCTATCCAGAACTACGCCGAAAGAGAATTCCTTTCAAAACTGTTTGGTTTCAGGAAGATGGTGCAGATCTTCACATAGCCAGGCCTGTTATGACAGAATTGCGAAGAAAATTTCCGAACAAGCTGATATCCAGGAACTCCCCATTCCGTTGGCCCCCCATTTAATATCCATTATTTTTAAACCTAACTAAGCTATTTTTATTAAAATTTAATGAACTTTAATATGAACAAAATTAAAATGAATTCCATACAATGAAAAAAAAAGTTATTTGAGTTTCTTAATGTAGCAATATTCATCAGTACTTCGAATAGATGTTCGAAGGGTGGACACGTGCATTCAATAGGACACAAGCGTCCACAGCAACCTCTGTCTATCAACTCCTACTCTCCACCTCCCCGGGGTGAACATCGGGTGCCCAGTATCTCAACCGAAGATTGGGTTCCAATTCCATCCCCAGTGGGAAGTTGTTGGCGGCAGCAAAGAGAGAGAAAGGGGGAGGAGGTATGCGTCCACGAAGGCATGCCTCCTTTTCAACAGGCGGCAGTGGAAGAACTCCCAAGATAGAATTAACGGTGGCGTCTTCAGGATGAACTACTTAGTGAATACCTTATAGGGCTACTACGATATATTTGCAGCCCAGACCTATAAGGAGTGGTTTGGCCAGCTCTTTGTCTTAGAGTTAAACCAAAGACCGGCCACATAAAAGAAAATATAGTTCCGAACCACCAACAAGCCTCGGATACGGACGGAATTAATGATGACGCCACGCAAACAATTTAAGGACAACGAATTTCGGTTTTGCACTTGGAATTTTAGGTCCCTTAACAGACCACGTGCAGCCGAATAACTAGCGGAAGCCCTTGACTGCTTTAAAGGAGATATAACCGCCATCCAATAAATGCGATGGGATGGTCCGGGCCTACGTAAAATGAACAACTGTCATATTTACAACGGCGAATACTACCGGGAACAAAATCAGCGTCTATTTGTATGTGGATTTGCAGTAGGGACTCGATTCAGGAGGAAGGTTTTGACTTTCGATTCAGTGAATGAGCGCATTACGACAATCCGCATCAAGACTAAGTTCACCAACATAAGCTTCATCTGCGCTTACGCCCCCACTGAGGAAAATGATGAAGACACCAAAGACAAGTTCTACGAGCTCCTCGACGAGACCTTTGAGCAATGTCCTAGCTATGACATTAAAATTATCCTTGGAGATTTTAATGCGCTAAGCTGGGTAGAGAAGAAATCTTTGGTGGTATAATCAGACGACATAGCCTACACGCCGACGAACACCATCTCCGATAACGGATTTAGGCTAATCGACTCGCTGCGGGGCGAGACTTAATGGTAGCAAGTACGTGATTCTCACATGTCGATATCCACAAGGGGACATGGAAATCTTCTGATCAATTAACTGTCAACCAGATTGATCACATTGCGATCGACGCACGACACTTCTCTAGCATGCAAGATATCCGTACATTCCAAGGCGCCAACATTGACTCGAACAACTACCTTGTTGTAGCCAAGGTACAAATGCGTATATCCCGATCAAGGCCAACACATTTTCGCTAGAAGAAAATTCGACGTCAAACGGCTAGAATCGCAAGAGATTGCTATAGATCCCTTCCCGATCGTGTCTCCGAAAATCTACTCAGAAGTCTTTTGCTGCCAGCACAAAATGTAGAGAACCAGTGGCGACACTGCCAAGCAGCCATCAGAGATGCCGATTCTGAAGTGCTATAGGGTTTACACGGCCACAACAACGAAACCCCTGGTTTGACGATGACTGCCGGCGGGCACATGCGGCTAAACAAGAGGCATACAAAGTGGCGGCGCTGCAAAGAAGCACAGGAGCAGCTTGTGAGCTCTACGAGCAGAAAAGGAGAGAGCAGCATAAACTTCTCAGAAAGAAAAAAGGGAGCATGAGAAGCGCGAGTTATGGAGCTAAGCGAGGTCATCGTCAAACCAAAAGTTAACGATGACACCGCAGAGCTCCAATTCACCAAAACCAGCCGATTCTGAATTTACCATTTCATGGGAACGAAAGTGCTGATTGTGTATAAAGTATAATTAACAATTTCTATGAATATAATAAAGGAGGTTGATTAGTAGTTTGACCACCGAGGTACACAGTTTGTTTTATTTCGGGGATCGAAGACTTTTCGTCACTCGCGCGATCGAGGAGATAGAGGGATGTCACAATAGGAACGAGGTTCGAAAATTTTAGAAAAAGGTAAAACAAACCTATAGGGCTTATACCTACACCCCGAACCGAAGCCGAAGCCTGTAGACCCCATCATGAGAACATCGTAGTGGAACCATAATCAGTGGTGAGGATATGGAAAGACCACTTTTAAAAGCTGTATAATGGCGATGACGAGCAAAACTTCGCCAACAATACAGAACCATTCAATTTGAGTGAAACAGACCAACAATTTCACCCACCCGACATTGACGAAGAGAAGATAGCGATATCTAAGTCGAACAAAGCGGCTGGAGCAGACGGGCTAGCCGCCGCCGAACTGTACAAAGCAGCTGGAGATGAACACAGCATGATTTCAGTGGAGCATTCGTGAGTCTTGAGACGGAGGCCAGGAAGATGGGTCTAGCGGTTAACGAGGAACTTGGAACCATCAACGTAAGTAAAGACGGGTTTAACTTCGAGGTTGTTAAGGACTTTGTCTAGCCAACACAAACGAAGAATCACTCTTGTCAATCGCTGCTTCTTTGGACTTAGAAGGCAATTGAGTAGTAAAGACAAAACCCTCATCATTCCGGTCCTAATGTATGGTGCAGAGACATGGACCATGAAAACTCTTTGCGCTGCTTCGAGAAAAAAATTCTTTGAGTGATTTTTGGTTCCGTCTGCATAAATAGAGACGGGAGATGAAGATTCAACCAAGAACTGTACGAGCTGCTCAGCGACAATGACCTAGCCAAAAAATGTTAAGGTCCAACGTCTTAGATGGTTAGGTAATGTAGAGGGAAAGGAAAATAATTCTCCGGCTCGTAGTCTTCGAATCCAACCCGGACTTCGCAGAAGATGAGGCACTGGTCCGACCTAGACTGTAGCGCCAGTTCTTATCCGACTAGTTTTTACATTAATACTTGTTCATTTCTTATAGATTCCTCTTGCGAGAATTGGCCTTACTTTCACGAGTATAAATTTGTCGTGGCAAAAGTGGTTTTCAAATGTTTGTACGTTACTTAACTGAGGTATCATCTTGAAGGATTGTTATTCACCTAGGTCACTTGGTTCCTTGGGGCTACCCACTACCCCTATCAATTTGATTCCAAAAAAGATTTTATATAACCCGTTGCGTTTGTGAGCCTTGAGATGCAAACTAAGAAGGTCAGTTTAACCTAGAACAAGTAAGAACAAGTTTATACTGTTGACATCGTTTTATACAAAAAATCAGTATAGACAGCGCTATAAATGATAGTGCGTAGTAGTTGCGAAGAACGAGTATGTCGAATACGACTCTAGTCTATAAAGTTATTATTTCATCTGCCTCTCGCGAAAAGCTGACAAATCTTCTAAAAGTAATAAGCTGTCAATAAAAAAGTTCTTCTCAACTCAGCCGTTCGGAATCGGCGTTAAAATGTACAAAGGTCCCCTAAATTTTTAACACGTACTCCTTGGATAATTGTTGATGAGTGTAAGCCACTTAGGTCATGGCTTTATTTTGTTCTAGCATTAGCAGACAAAGTTAAATAGACATAACTCATAAAAAATAAAAGTACGTATACGCCCCGTGTATCGCACGTATCAAGAGATGCTTAAGTCACAACAACTTGATTTTCTTCATTTATTTGGTTTATTGGTTGATATTTTTTAAAAGTCTATGTTCATTTTGTCGAAAATCCAAGAATAAAGAAGTTTTTAAAGAACTAGCATTTCTCTGCCAGCTCACATCAATGCGCACAACACTGCGGCAAAAGCAAGGGTTTTTCGGTTTTAGCTAGCGGAACGAGTGTCGTGCTAAAAATTCAATGTTTTTTTTAAGGGATTTTTGCATTACCCTTTATATGCCAACAGCACAGTGCGAGTATTAGGGAAAGGAAAGAGGATGTAAAAGGAGATGCCGGTGAACATTGGTTTTGAATTTTTGAACATTACAATGACTGGGGAAGACAGAGTGTGGAAGAGAGTTCCACATTCGCGTAGTACGGCTAAAAAACGATTCTCTGTACTTCACAGTACGTCCGAAGTTGGGCTCAAGGGTGAACTGATGGGCATTCCTGGAGGCGCGGGTATTACGGTTGAATGTCTTAAGGGGAGGAATGCAACTGGCTATTTCACTAGAGCATATACCGTTGAAGTATCGGTAAAACAGGGTGAGACATGAGACATTACCACGATGTTCTAGAGATGTAAATGACTCAATGATGGTATTGTCAGCAGTCATTTTGAATGCTCTTTTTTGGATACTGTCCAGAAGACTAAAGTACGTCACAGGAGCACCAGCCCAGACGTGAGAATTGTACTCAAGCTTAGGACCTATGTAGGTTTCGTAGATAGTAGCCAGATCAGAAGGGGAAAAAAATTTCTTGCATCGCCTTAAGAAACCTAAACATTTTGCGGCATTTTTGACGACATCGTATATGTGCTCG
The DNA here is from genome assembly GCA_943590905.1 of Sphaerophoria taeniata. Taxonomy (NCBI): domain Eukaryota; kingdom Metazoa; phylum Arthropoda; class Insecta; order Diptera; family Syrphidae; genus Sphaerophoria; species Sphaerophoria taeniata. Next base: position 51,076,430 of record OX016540.1, read on the forward strand.
TTCCACAAAAGGTGGTCAGTGATGCACATACCGAGAATCTCGAGATGTTCGGTCTCATTGATGCAAGAGTGCCACTCATGGATAGTGGCAAGGGGGGTATGTCACGCTTCGACGATTCAAGACAGCATTGAGTTTTCGAAGCATTAAACTCTACGCGATTTTGTATTCCCCATTGTACAATGCTGTTTAAGTCAGAGTTTAATGAGCTTATCATATTTTGCCGTTGCAGTTCCACATCCGAAGAGGAAGGATGTGAGTCTGGAAACGAATATGAAAAGCTAAGGGTACTATCGTCAGCGAAACAATTTATTGGATTAGAAGTAACAGACAAGAGATCATTAATGAAAATGAGGAAGAGGGTCGGAGACAAAACGGAGCCCTGGGGCACACCAGCATTTATATTGTGGGTTTCAGACTTGAAACCGTCCAAAACAATTTGTATTGAACGGTTCGAAAGACAGTTTCTAATCCAACGAAGAAGGGATTCATCGATACCGAAAGCACGCATTTTCGATAAAAGAGCAAGATGCCAGACTTTATCAAATGCCTTTGAAATATCAAGTGCAACAATCTTACTTTCTCCAAAACGATGTAAAGATTTGTTCCACTGTTCGGTGAGATAAACCATCAGATCACCAGTGGACCTGTTGCTGCGAAAGCCGTACTGCCGGTCATTAAGAAGCTTTCGGTCTTCGAGATATTTCTTGAGCTGATAGTTTATCAGCGTTTCCATGACCTTAGAAATAAGGGACGTAAGTGCAATCGGGCGATAATTGGAGGGAGAAGAAGATTCGCCTTTTTTTGGGATTGGCTGGACAAATGCTGTTTTCCAACTGCTCGATACGAGCCCAGAAGAATAGGATAGATGGAAAAGCTAACGCAAGGGTTTTTCCAGCGTGGAAGAACACCTCTTCAGAATAATAGCGGGGATACCATCCGGACCAGCGGATTTATGTATGTTGAGATCCTTTAGGACTCTCGCCACAGCACGAGTGCGGAAGAAGATTTGTCCCATGGAATCATTGACGCGCTCAAGAACAGGCGGAGTCATGGCACTCACTGGCAGCGAAGAGTTGGCGGCGAACTGCCTAGCAAAAAGGTTAGCTTTCGCGAGAGAGCTAACAACTGGAGTGTCATTGTCAACGAGTGTTGGGACTGAGGAAGAAGAAGAATTCTTCATATTTTTAACAAATGACCAAAAATTCTTACTGCCTTTGGGACATTACAGTATTTTTTGCCTTAATTTTTGGTCATGCAAAAATTTGGTCCGTCGAATATGGGCATTACAGGCCTTCCTGGCTTGTTTAAACTTGTTCCGGTTTTCCTCAGTTGGGTTGGCTCTAAAACACCGGAACTTTACTTCTTTTTCCCTAATAACCTCTTTACAGCTTGAATCAAACCATGACTTTTCCTTGGGTTTGATGCTTTTAACCCTATTCGGGATAAAAGTTTTCATTCCCAAGATAATCATATTAGTTATCATATCTGCACTTGAGTCCACGTCACTATCGAGGAAGCATAGTGACCAGTTAAGGATCCGGAAGAAGTTATTGAGACCGTCCCAGTTGGCTTTCTCGTATTGCCATACGGTTCTCTTCGGAGCTCTTTCTTTAACTGGATTAGTTTGACACGAGAAGTTTGAAGATATGATATTATGGTCAGATCTGCCTAGAGGCGTTAATACATCGATAGTGTATTTATCAGGGTCAGACGTAAGGAACAAGTCAAGAGTATTTTCAGCTTGGCCATCAATATCCGATATTCGAGTGGGCTCGGTGACAAGCTGAGTAAGGTGGTTAAACTCAGCAAAGATCTCAGCACACATTCCTTCGGGTGTTGTCGGGCCCGAATGGAGAAGCCAAGAAGAATTGTGTACATTGAAATCGCCCGTAATAACGATTTCAGTGTGGGATACAAGGATACAATTCTTTGTATGGAGTCAGACAGAGCGTCAAATTCAAGAGAAGTTGAAGCTCTGTCCAGGTTTGGGCTTCGATAGAGGAAACAATAGTGAATGATGTGCTTATTGATGGAGAATTTAAACCATATAAAATTAAAAAAAAGAGTTGGAGCAAAGTCCATATTGAGGCAAGAACTGATAAGCTACATCATCCCTAATGTAAACGGCGAGACCATGGTGGGGAAAGAATAATGGCACTAAGCTATACCCATGAATGAGAAATTCAGTGGGATCGGAATTCCCACCTACTTGGGTCTCGCTTAGCGCCAAAACAGTTGGCCTGTTAGATACAGTGTGGATGTATGCAGACAGAAAATTATTTAGAAGCCCGCGAATATTACAATAATCGACTCTGAAGTCTTCAGTCATTGCAATATGAAAAAAATCAAAACCAAAACAGACGAAACTCTAAGAAAAACTACACAATGAACAAGGTATCTTTTCGAAACAGCAACAGCAACGAAACAGTATAATCAATTGGTTAGTAATGTTGATAAATAATATAGTTAGTTCAACTTTCTGCATATTACTTGTGAACCTTTGATTTGTACTAAAGATATTAACAAAAGTTGCAAAATGTATAAGACATCAGCACTTGCTTGAACAAAAAAGACACAATTACAAACATTTCAGTGTATTATGTGAAATAATTTTTTGTCTTGTTAATTAAAAGTGTTACACGATGTATGTAATTAAATTTTTTGTTTTGAAGGTTTTTATTTGACATTGTTCCCCACCCCATAGCATATGCACTATTCATTCTAGCAGACTCAGAGTCAATATTTATCTACTTCGACCACTTGAGGGTATTTCTATTGATTCAGCTGAAAATGGCTCATATCTGAGAAAATTATTTTGTATATAAAGGGAACTTCTCATGTTCAATCCTCATAAAACACTTCAATATGAAATTCCTCTATTTAGTTTTCGCTCTGATCTTTATCGCAGTTCAGTTGAGTGCTGCAGCACCTTCAAACAAGTCTAAACAACCTCGTTTGTGTCAAATTTACTGCCCTGATGTCTATGAACCAGTGTGTGCTAAGCGTGGTTCTGTCGAAAGGACTTTCTCAAATGAATGTCGTATGAAGGCTGAAAATATGTGCGGAGATGGTGGAAGTAAGTTTATATAAAATTTAAGAAATTCCAAAGTTGGTTTCAATTGCATTTATAATTTCAGAATGGACCAAGTGTTAAAAAGTTTCATCAAAGCAAGAGCTACAACATTTGACATAAAATCTAAAAATGTATTAGTACAGAAAAATAATAAACAGTGATTTCCTCAACAACTGATTTTATTCCCAATCTTTTAGAGAACGTACAGTACATGGTGAAGGCGGATCCAAACAATTTAAAAAAATTGTATTATGATTCCAAAAACACTATGACGTTTACCAACTTCTTCTTTTTAAGGTGGCGCTACAGTCCGTTGTCGCCTTGGGCCTCAATAAGTGGTCTCTGTAGAAAGCTCGGTCTCTAACTAGTTGTCTCCAGTTTTGAAATCCAAGTTGATTAAGGTCCTCTTCGACTTATGTGTGCCACCTGAGTCGCAGTCTTCCTCCCCTTCTACGTCCCTCGGGAATAGTGTCGAAGACTTTCCGGGGCGGAGCATTGGTGTCCATCCGCTCTAAAAGATGGAGCCATCTGTGTCTCTGGACCTTGACTCTTCTAGCTAGGTCTATGTCGTTGTACAGCCCGTAAAGTTCACTGTTGTATCTTCTTCTCCATTCCCCATCAATGCACACGGGGCCAAAGATGACCCGAAGAACTTTCCTCTCGAAACAGCCTAAGGCACATTCATCCGATTTTGTCAAGGTCCATGCTTCTGCACCATATAGCAGGACTGGGATGATGAGGGTGTTATACCGTTTTACCTTAGTTGTTCGAGAGAGGGCTTTTCCACTCTTTTGCTTTTTTAGCCCAAAGAAACAGCGATTAGCAAGAGTTATTCTTCGTCTGATCTCGGCGCTGAATGGTGTTATTGCCCGTGTTGATAGCGGAGCCTAGGTAGTTAAGCTCTTCTACTACCTCTAGAGTGGTATGCATCTATTGCGATGTTCTGTCCGAGCCGTTGGTGTTGGGTGTCCTTCCTCGAAGACAGCATTTACTTCGTTTTTCCCTCATTTACCGCTAATCCCATTTTTGCCTCTTCTGTCTCAATTCTCACAAAGGCGCCATTGGCATCACGCTGTGTTCTTCCCATTATATCTATGTATATCATCGGCGTATGCGAGAAGTTGATCAGACTTTTGGAAAATAGTGCCTCTGGTGTTAACGATGGAGTTTTGCACTATCTTCTCAGGAACAATGTTAAAGAAATCGCATGACAGTTCATCGCTTTGTCTGAATCCTTTTTTGACATCGAAAGATTCTGTAAGCTTGATGCCAACCTTGATGGTGCAGCGTGAGTTCTCCATCGGCAGGCAGGAATTTCAAAACTATACATCGCTTTACAGTTCGTCTCTTAAGATGCTGCCATACGCGGCCTTAAAATCGATGATAAGGTGGTGGATATCGATTTGGAGTTCATAGGTTTTTTCCAGGATCTGCCGCAACGTGAAAATTTGGTCGATGGTAGACTTTCCTGGCCTGAAGCCACATTGATAAGGACCAATCAGATTGTTGACGAAAGGCTTCAGACGTTCACATATTACGGCAGAGAGGATCTTGTAGGCGATGTTAAGCAGACTGATTCCTTTGTAGTTGGCGCAGTTTAGAGGATCTCCCTTTTTCAGGATCGGGCAAACAATGCTGAGGTTCCATTCATCGGACATGCATTCCTCCGACCATATCTTACAGATGATTTGGTGCATGCTCCAATCTAGATCGTCGCCTGCTGCTTTGAACAGCTCGGCAGCTAGACCATCTGCTACAGCGGCTTTGTTGGATTTCAGCCGTGATATTACCGTTTTCACTTCTTCTAGGTCGGGTTCAAGGAATTGTTGGCTATCATCGTGTACGATAAAAGGCTCCTATCTGACGGCGGGGTTTTGTTCGTCGTCGCCGTTATACAGTCTATAGAAGTGGTCTTTCCAAATCCCCAGCATTGACTGCGATTCTACTATGATGTTCCCTTGTTTATCTCTACGGGTATCGGTTCTTGCTCGATGACCTTGAGCCAGCTGTTTTACCTTCCGATTAAACCTCCGAACTTCTTTCCTGCTGTTGGCTCTCTCAACATCCTCAATCTGACGCTTCTCATGCTGCCTCTTTTTTCTCCTAAGAAGTTGGCGTTTCTCTCTCCTCTTTTGCTCGAAGAGCTCACGAGCAGTTCTTGTCCTTCTATGCAGCGCAGCTCTGTATGCCTCCTGCTTGGCTGCATGGGCCTGCCTGCATTCTTCGTCAAACCAGGGTTTTCGTTTTGGTGGCCGTGTGAAACCTAGCACATTAGAGGCGGCTGGCATCTCTAACTGCTTTCTGGCAATTTGCCACTGGTCCAATGTTGGTTGATGTTAGCAAAGAAGGATCTGGCTATCTCTTGCGATTGTAGTCCGACGTCGAAAATTCTTGCAGCATTTCCTTGTTTTGGCCGTTGTCGGGATATTCGTAGCACTACCTTGGGTACGACGAGGTAGTGGTCCGAACCGATGTTGTCTCCTCGGAAAGTTCAAACATCTAGAATGCTGGACAAGTGCCTTCCGTCGATTGCAATGTGATCAATCTGGTTGACGGTTGATTGATCAGGACTCAGGAGGTCTCCATGTTCCTTTATGGATGTTGAGATGTGGGAACCATGTGCTTGCTACCACAACATTTCGCCCTGCAGCAAAATCGATCAGCCTGAATCCGTTGTTGAAAGTGTTTCCGAACGTTCCACCAAAGATGTCCTCTTTTCTCAGCTTTGCGTTAAAATCGCCGAGGACGATTTCAATGTCATAGCTAGGACATTGCTCATATGTTTTGTCGAGGAGCTCGTAGAACTCGTCTTTGGTGTCGTCCTTTTTCTCTTCTGTGGGGGCATGCGCGCATTTTTTGGGCTAATGTTGCCGAATTTAGCCTTGATTCGGATCGTGCGTCGTTGTGATGCGTTTGCTTACACATTTGAGACTCAAGACTTTTCCCAACATGCATGGGGAAATTGAGAAATTTGGACATTTTTTTAAATGCGTTTTCGTGTAATCGTGTTACCATAAGGTAAAAGTTCTTAAAGACGACATTCGGAGACGACATTTTTAAGAAATTTAAAACAAATTTCAATTAAGAGTGTCAATGCTTATATATTTTTATTTATTCAAAGTAAGAATGATGCGCTTCACGTTTTTTTGTTTAATTTTATATGTTTATGTTACAGTTTCTTGCTCCTTCATAATCCCCACCGAAGACAATTCACTCTTCACTGCATCTTCTGTTTTGCCACAAACTAGACAAGGAAACCGCTCTCTCAATGCCATACGATATTTTGGATGACTTTTTTTTCAGAATATACAAACAAATTAGAGACATTTAGGGAATAGAGCTACAATTTTTATACCTTATTCCATAAACAACGGGATTATATGAAGATCCAGCTTTTGCAAATGCTGCTCCCCAAATCGAAATTGTCGGCGTAAGAGCGTCTGATTCGAAAAATCCCATGAAATTCAATATCCCATACGGCGTCCATGCAAGAAACCAAAGAGAAATGGAAAGAAGAGCAATTTTTGCCAGCTTGCCTTCGGTGCTCTTTTTGGCATCTTCGGAGGACCGCAACGACTTGACGTTCATTTTCTTTGCTTGTTCACGCATTGCTTTTTCATGAGCTGCTACAGCCTTTAAAAGAAAAATTGACGAATACAAACAATTGAATCATGAATAGTTTCACTTAACTGCAATAATAAACCAATATGAATAGCATATCAGGAAGAGTGGAAGGATGTAGCAAAATATTGTATAAGCTATCAGATAACTCTTGGGATTCCAATCTTGGGTGAGGTAGTCAACTCCACATGAAGTCAGATTTCCTTCGGGAACGTATCTAAAAATAATGACAAACTCAAAATGATAAATGTGGTAAAATTGGATTTCCAGAATCAACCTGCTCCATCCAAACATCGGTGCAAATGTCCAAAAAGCCGAAAATATCCATATGGCGGCAATTTTCACTACCGCAAGTTTCACTGTCATTGGACGTCCTGTAACGCCCTTAACTATCACTTCATATCGATCTACAGCTATCATGCACATTGTCCAGATGGAGACACATCCGAAAATCGAACCCAACATGCCATAAATGTCACACATCAAAGGACCCAATACCCATGTCTCGTGGAACAAGTTTATTGTGATCATGGGGCAACTGGTTGTCATCATCGAAAAGTCCGAAAATGCCAAATTTAAAATCAACAAATTTGCTGGTGTCTTAAGGGCTTTGGTAGTTGAAAATATATAAACGACCATGCCGTTGCCGAAAAAGGATAGTACTGCAGCCATTGCTAAGAAAGTGCCAAGGATTTTTGTCATCAAAGGATCCATTGGAGGGAATCGATTCCAATGGGGATGTATTAGGTGCAACATGTCCGGAGTAACCTGTCATCGAAAAGTGTCTGATAAGAAGAGTATCATCCCAGAAGTGCTGAACTTACTTTGTCAACAACAGAGCCATTTATGAGAGGCAAGTACTTCGCTCCAAGTGTGGATTCCATCCTGGAAATAATGAATTTCTATTTGAAATTTTGCTATTCAGTTTTGGTAGAGTTGCAGAAGTTTACGTTTAAAATTGTCCATACCAAACCTTCTGTTTTTCGTTTGAGTTGTACGAACTCATGTTTGATTCTGCATTATATATGAGCATTGTCATTGCTTGTTAAAGCCTCATCTAGACTATTTATTAACTTAATTATGCGCTGAGTTATCTGCTTGTACTTCTATTTAATCCGTTCACAGTATTACCGTGTTATAAGATGAATCGAACAGAATCGTGAAAATTGACAATACACCATTTGCAAAAAAAAGCATGTTCACTTTAGTAACGTTGAAGAAATACTCTCCTTGACTTCTAAAATTATGATTTCGTTTTGTTTACTTTAAATCTATTGACTTTCATCACTTCGACAATACTACCCCTAACCGGGTTTGATTGTACAACGTACAAACCTACATTTTTTTTCATGTCATCCAATTGTGTGTGAATAATTCTAATTCTATCTTATGCGCTTCTTATTCTTAATGAACGATACATTGAAAAGGTTTCAAATCCCCTTGTCAGCTCTTGAAGCTTAATCCTGCAATTGATTCTTTGGCTCTTCCGTGAGTTTGATGAGGTGTTAAGTGTGTTAAGTAACTTTTTTTCACACAGCAATTTGTGACTTCCTGCCATAACAAAAGTTAAAGAAAAAACCTTTCCATTGATATATTGTCGTTACTGGTTCCTAGGCCAAAATGTCGGTTCTACTTTTATCGCATTGCAATTTGGTTCCAGAAATTCAGCTCTCGGAAGCAGAAGACTAAATAAACTATTTTCGAATGAGCGATGAATATTAAAAAAAAAAAAAATGCACTCATCTTAGAAAACAATCAGCCCAAACGAGAGACTTGCTATAACTCTAAGGTTTCTTGCTACTTCTTCTCAGATCTTAAATACGGTGCAGTAATGGGAGAGTCTAGAATTTGACAAATTGCTTACGATCCAGTTTTTCGACTCTTCCGTATGGTAATACCATTTTTTTCATATTTAAACAAACAAGCAAACTTGTATCCATTTTTATAGGGTGACTGTCCATTTGGTCCATTTCTGTGTATCCATCAACTTCACGACCTGAGTGATCGGGAGCGGCATCTTCTTGGAAACATCGCGAATGAATTTGTTTTTCAAATCTTTGATACCACTGATTTACCTTTCCACATTCGTACCCCAAATTTAACTTACCCTGAGAAGAGGTAAATATGGTCTTGACAGCTAGTTAGTTAGGCATAGGTACACTTTTAACCCTCTTCACGATTGCCCAGGGTTTAAAATTATCTACAAACTATCAATGCTTTTGAAATTACCAAGTGTTGATATAAAAATAGCTAAAAAACACAAAATTCGATTTTCTAAAATATCCGCATAAAATGTATGTTTTGCATTTATTTGCATTTATTAATGAGTTTGTTTGATGACTTCTTTGTGATTGAAGATCCGCAGGAGAAAGTGGAGACAGTTGGTGCTGCTTTCCAGCAAGTGTATAAGGTGAATGCTTGCACTCGCCCGAACCACGACCTGGAGAACAGAGCCTTACTTCATCACTTCTACCTGAGGAATGATATTACGCATTGGCGATCCGAGAACCGTGGTTTTACCCGGTTTGATGACGAATTCTTAGCAAACGCTATAATCGCCGAACGAACGGGCCCAAGTCCCTTGCTCATCACGAAGGTAGAACTCCGGCTCATCTTCGATTTAATAAAGAATAAGAAGTCAGCAGGTGTCGACGGTATATCCAACATTGTACTAAGACACTGACCGATTGAGGCCATCGACATTTATACCACACTGTTCAATAACGCGCTGAATAATGCATATTATCCAGAGCGTTGGAAGACAGCTGTGGTTCATCCTCTCCCGAAAAAGGGAAAGGACAACTCCAATCCGTCAAATCTTCGGTCGATAAGTCTTCTTCCAAGTATCAGCAAGGTATTCGAAAAGGTAATCAATAGGGCTCTGAATGAGTGGGCGGACAACAAAATATGTAATTCCGTATAACCAGTTCGGGTTCAAGGCGGGACATGACACTATTCATGCCGCGTCTAAGCTCGTTTCTGATATCCAATGGAATAAGTCCAAGAAACAATGCACGGGTGCTGTTCTGGTTAATTTGGAGAAGGCCTTCGACACCGTATGCTTAGAAGGGTTGTACCTAAAACTCACCAGACTAGGCATCAGTAAACCATTATTGTATATGCTTTATGATATGCTCAACGGTAGAAAGTCTGTTCTCAAAAGTGGCAATGTAACTTCTACCACCACCTTTGAAATTAAAAATGGTCTGCAACAGGGAGCCGTTAATTCGCCGATCCTCTTCAGCATTTACAGCAGCGATCTGATAGGTAGCCTTATCCAGGCAATTGCGTATGCCGACGACCTGATATTGCGATGACTGGAAACTGAAAATAAATGTCCAGAAATGCGAGACAATTCTGTTCCGGACTCCGTTGTCTAGTGCCTCGGGGGATACGCGCAAGAATTGGCGCAAGATGGTCATCGTTGGGCATCACGGACAGCAATTAACGAGCAAAAGTGAAGTGAAGTACCTAGGTATCTGGCTGGATCTGGCCAGGGCCAGAGGAGCTTTCGCTCTGACGAAACGGCTGTTTTACAGCAGTCGGCTTGGCCCCAGAGTGAAGATAATTTGCTACATGGCCTTCATACGGCCGATGATCGTTTATGGCTGTTCAGTGTAGTTCAACGTTGCACCATCTCAAATGGAGAAGATTCGGATGTTCGAGAGGCAGTGTCTTCGGCGCTGTCTCGTTTTGTATCGCACACCGGAATCTTCTTATGTACATTACTATTCTAACGAGGTTCTGTACAACGAGGCTCGGATCAACAGAAATGACAATTTCGTAATAAAACTTGTTCGGGGTCACATTGGGAGAGCTATGACTTCGACGAATAATTTGATCTTTGGGGCGTTCTATCCGAACGACGAATATTTTGAGAGTGCACGCTCGAGCGGCTTCATTCCACCAGAGGCATTCCTCCATTTAGATAAACGCGGTCTGATACAGGACAGAATATAAAAAGGAAATAAAAAGAAAAAAACTAAATAAAACCAAAACAAAAAAATTAAAAAAAAGAATTATGTATACAAAAACGAGAAATAAAAATGATAGAGATTTGCTGCTGTGGTTCTTCTAGTTTTTAAGTAGTTGTTAGGTAGAATAGGGGTTATGGATTATGTATGTTCCGCACATACAATCCTATATAATAGTGTTGTATTATTTTCCTACCCTACAGCCTATTATCTCATAGTGCCATTTAATGAGGGAGAAATAAAGGGGGGGGGGGCGTTAAAGCCACTTTGTGCTATTGAGGTATGAGATCAAATCTTTGATCTTGAAATCTGCGAGTTCCTCAATACCGTTGAAGAATTCTTTACCTAAATGGAGTGCTCTTTTCCTAGCCAGGGCCGGACAATGGCATAGAAAGTGTGGGACCGTTTCTTTTTCTTCCTGGTTCTCACAGCTACGGCAGAAAGAGTTATGTGGTATACCCAATTTTGCCGCATGCTCCCCTACAGGCCAATGCCCTGTGCAGGTAGCGACAATCCTGGCTATGTCATGCCTTGGTTTGGAAATTAAATTGGTTGATTTTGGTTTGTTATAGGCGGGCCAGATTTTCCTAGATATAACGCAACTCGTTAAACTACTCCACCTATGATTTGCTTCTGATGTGTATTTGGTCAGGATATTGCCCTTCACAACTCCAAGAGGAGCATATACTCTCACTGCCAATGAGTTGTGAAGGGCTGATCCTTGCCTAGCTAGCTCATCTGCCTTCTCATTTCCCTCATAGCCCCTATGGCCCGGTATCCAGATTAGAGTGACGCTCAAATCAAGTTCCTTGAGAGCCTCTTTGCATTGCTGGACCAGTTTAGAGGATGATAAAGCAGAATCTATGGCTTTAATAGCTGCCTGACTGTCTGTTAGTATAGCTACATTTTGGTTCTGACGGATATTTTTAAGGGCTTTACAAGCTTCCCTTATCGCTAACAATTCTGCCTGGAATACGCTGGCAAAATCGGGAAGTCTATAGGATTTTGAAATCTCAAGAGATTCACAGAAGACACCTGCACCAACACCGCATTCCATCTTTGAACCATCCGTGAAGATAGTTGTGTCGAAGTCTTTCGTCACATCACCTTCCTCCCAGTCGATTCTTGACGGGAGCAAGACTCTAAACTTCTTTGAGGTGTCTAGGGTGGGGATGCAGTAATCGGTGGTAGTGGATAGGATGTCTGATGGTATAAGGCTTGTTTGATTGCAGTGCCCATAGGATCTAGATTTCCAGCAGCCTATTTCTTTGAGTCTCAAGATACTGCAGGACACCTGATATTTAATAAACAGGTCGATCGGAAGAAGGTCCAGGATGACGTTAAGTGCATCTGTTGGGCAGGACCTGATTGCCCCTGATATCCCTACGCAAGCATTTCTCTGCACCTTTGTTAGGTTGTTTACTATGTAAGCTTTGCTGAGAGCAGGCCACCATACAACGGAACCATAAACAAGTATCGGTCTTACAACCGCTGTGTATGTCCATTTTATCATTTTTGACTGGAGGCCCCACTTTTTGCCGAATGTTTTGTTGCAGGCGTAGAAGGCAATACACGCCTTCTTCACCCGTTCTTCAATGTTAAGCTTCCAGTTCAATTTGGTGTCTAGTATTACGCCCAGATATTTAGCACTGGAGGACAATGATAGTGTTTGTCCGTTTAAACGAGGTAGAGTGAAGGGTGGTACCTTGGTTTTGGTGGTGAAAAGCATCAACTCGGTTTTGTTACTGTTAACACCTAGTCCGCAGCTCGCAGCCCAGGTGCTTACTTTCTTCAAAGCCATATTAGTGATTTCACTGATCACGCTTGGAAATTTTCCTGAAACTAGAATGACCAAATCATCGGCGTACGCAACCGCTTTCACTCCACTACTCTCGAATTTCACAAGAATGCTGTTCATGACCAAGAGCCATAAAAGAGGAGACAGTACCCCTCCTTGGGGTGTTCCTCTGCTGGCATATTTGGTGCACGTTGAATATCCTAACTTTGATTGAATCCTCCTATTACTTAGCATGGATATTATCCACCTTCTGATGTAGTTCTCTACACCGAAGTCTGCAAGTGATTCTGCGATGGATTCAGTTAGGACATTGTTGAAAGCTCCTTCTACGTCTAAGAAGGTAGCTAGGGTATATTCCTTGAAATGAATCGTGTTTTCTATCGTTCTCACTACCTCATGAAGAGCAGTCTCTGTAGATCTACCCCTCATGTAGGCATGTTGCGAGTTAGATAGGGGACAACTACTCAGAATACTCCTTATGTGAGATTCTACGATTCTCTCCAGGGTTTTAAGAAGAAAAGAAGTAAGGCTTATAGGTCGGTAATCTTTGGCAGATTCATGCCCTCTTTTACCAATTTTTGGCAAGAAAACCACTCTTACCTGTCTCCAAGACAAAGGGACATGGTTAAGCAAGAGGCAACCTTTAAAGATACTCTCAAGCCGTGGAACCACTAATTCAAGCTGATTTTGCAGCATTATAGGCAGTATTCCATCAGGGCCTGGAGATTTGTATGGCGAGAAAGTTTTAATAGCCCAGACTATATTTTCTCTAGTTATAAGGGCGTTGACATGCTCTATGGAGGTTGGCATGTCGAGAGTCAGATTAGATTCGGGTGGTTCTTCTGCACAACCTGGGAAGTGTACATTCATTAGTAGCTCTAATGTCTCCATTGGAGATGCTGTCCAGCTTCCATCTGTTTTTTTAAGAAATGAGGGGTTCGAATGTTCTTTCGATAAAACCCTACTAAGCCTAGCCGAATCTTTGATATCTTCGATGGACTCTTGCCATCCTTGTTTTTTGGCTTGAGCTATAGAACGCTTGTATATTCTCAAGCAGTCCTTATAAGGCTGATAAAATTTATGCTTATAGCAGATGTTAAAAATGGTTCTTGTAATTTTCCTCAGATTAGATAAGTCATCATTCCACCAAGGTGGAAAGGTTTTCTTACTATATCTTATCGGGCAAGAGACCTTGAAGGCAGTGTTTATAGAGTCCTCGAAGTTTGAAATCTCTAACTCAAGATCTGTAACCGACTCGTAACTCGTGTTCGTTATATTACTTAGCTTTGAGCTAAAGGTTTGACTAAATTTCTTCCAGTCAATTCTTCTGGGATTTCTATAATGGGAAGGAGTTTCCATTTCAAATTTAAGATCAAATAAAATATATCTATGGTCAGAAAAGGAATTAAGAAGAGATACTCTCCAATTTCCGATGGAGAGTTTACCGTGATTATTGACAAAAGTAACATCTAAAACATCTTCCCACCCTTCTGTGTTATCCGTACTCGGAAAGACAAAAGTAGGAGTGTTACCCCTGTTACAAATAGTCATGTTGCTTTCAATAATGTAATTAAAGAGAGACTCACCTCGGTCATTAATTTCAGAACTGCTCCAGATTGAGTGCCTGGCATTGGCATCGCTTCCTACGAGCAGGCTTACTTTCCTAGCTTTTACCTCTGCCGCTAGCAATCGCACTTCCTCAGGCGGTGACTCCCTGTCATGCGCCATGTACGAAGAGGCTAGAATCAAGCCCTCCGCTTGCCTACCCTCTAACCTAACCACTGTTAAATCAGGGGTGCTAAAATTTGGACACAGAAAAGCTTTTAAGTGTTTTTTAGCTAAAATACAAGTTCTAGGCTTACCTTGATTCTGGTTATCGGGCTTGTAAAAAAGGTCGTATTGGTTAACCTTGAGGCCTCTTACCGCGAGGCCGTTAACCCATGGCTCTTGGATCAGCGCAACATCTATGTTTTCCTCTCTGAGGAAAACCTTCAGGTTATCCGTGGCACATTTTGAGTGCTTCAGGTTAACCTGGATGGCGCATAGCGGATCGTTTTTAATTCGGCGGAACTGCAGGGCCAGGATCCAGCGCCTCGCTGGGGGCTCCAACCCGCATGGTGACGTCGTCTACCTCGACGATGTCATCACTCAGGGTGGGGCCAACTTCCTGACTCTGCAGAATCTTGATAGAGACACTTTTGATGCCGAATCTCAGCTTATATTGTGCCTCTTCCAGGGCTTTGCGGCTTGCCTCGCAGATCCTAAGAAGGTAGACCGCGCTATTCTTGCGCGGTTCCTCCGTTTTGATGACCACCCAGTCATTCATCGAATCTGCGGATTCAGTCGTTGAAGGCTCCTAATTAGCTCCACTCCTGTTGGCTTAACACTCATGAGCGGCAACAAGATGCGAGCCAATGGTTTCCTAGGAACATCCCTGGCTGGAATAAGCTTGAGCTTCAAGCCCTTCCAGTCGTTGCTAATCTTAGCAACTCCTTTGCCAAGGAAATCCCTCGAAAAATCGTCAGCGCACCTTATCACCTTGTAACCCCTGAGCATTTCGCCGGAGTCAAAGCTCAGATAGGGACCTTCTTTTGCTGATATGGTGTATTGGAATACTATTTCCGAAAGTTTAGCCTCGATTGAGTTCCACGCTGACATCAGAGCTCTGTTGTCTGTGGAGAGCTCATCTACAATCGCCACCTGGAGGTTGTCTCTGACGACCTCGCTCAAGGCGCGCGGTTGCGCTATCACCCTCGGAGTCTCTTTTTTGGCATTGCCACCAAGTTTGGTTCTCTTTTGAGGTGGCTTCTCCTCCTCCAGAGACCTGTTCCTCTTGGTGGACTTTTCTTTTTTGCTGGGTGGCGCACTCTTCTCCCGACTGTTGAATTCTTCAACAATTTTTTGATATTTGATTTTGTCGGCAGCATCACGCTCATGTACCTTTCCGGCTTTTTCGTTCTCGGCAATCTTGCCAAGAATGAAAGTAGCCTTCCTGTACTTGATCCTGAGCTGATCCGCAGGAGAGTGCTTGTTGGGCTTGGTAGCGTTGCTCTGGCGAGCCTTGCTACTTGAAGTTACGGGCGTTTTTTGAGAGGGATGCTGAAGCACAGGGGTACTAGTACCTCCCGTGTTACCTCTAAGTGTAGCCTGCTCTGAGGTGCTAGCGTCTCTAGCTTCCCCTGAGCTACCTACAATAGTATCCTGACTGGAAGCCAGGAGTTCATCCTCGGACTCTATGGATGGGATTTTAACACATAAATTGGACGAAGACATGGTTGTGAAATTCGATTTGATTCCCACGAGTAAGACGGAAAAGAAGGTCACCCTCGGCAGAGCCGCATACCGAGGGAAGGTATAAACAACAAAAACCGTTACCCACCACAGGCCTCCGGCTGAGCTCGTTCATGGTTGATTTATCCCTCAACCTTTAATTCTTGGGCACGGATTTACTAGCTCACACCACCACTGAAACTAGGAACTTTGGATCTATGGTGAGAGAGGATTTCTGTGAGTTGTGCTATAAAAGAAGTCAGAACCACACAGCGATCCAATCTAACCTTAGCTATCACCGTCTGACACCTACAGACCAAAACTGTGGTGACATTGTCCGCCCGGCACCCACTAGGAGGGTTCGATCAAGGATTTTTGCCGAGCGCATTAATCTTAAGTAAATCATGAATTCCTTAGAGCGCCCGGCTGGGGCCAGTAAGTTAAACATAAGATTTTAGATCATAAGCTAGTTTGAATTCTTTGTCTAGTAATAAGTAGTTATAAGTGAATGGAATGAAAATGAATTTTGAAAAAAAAACAAAAATTAATGAGTGTGTCTTCAAAGTCAAAAATTTGTTTGGGCAGTAAAAATTGAACACAATTTCAAATTGAATGTCTGGCAATTCTAAAACATATCAGCTCAGTTTAAACTTAAATTAAAAGACTAGTATTTCTACTAAAAGAAAAGATCAAAATGAGGTCATTGCCATTAGTGCTGGCAGAGAAATTGATTTTAATATGGGTCAGGGTTCAGGCGACTCCAAAGTTAGCCTCTTTTTTAAATCGTCAAAAAGTGATTTTAAAGTTCAAAATCAGACTTTCATGTTGATAATTTTATTCTTATAATATGACTAAGAATCATATCCCAAAGTGTGGCAGACAAATTACTGGAGATAGAGATTTTCATTTTACTCTGGATACACTCGGGCGTATACGTGTTTTTTTATTGTTTTTCTATTTACTTTTTTGTATCAATTTTTATCTTGTTATTTTTAACACCTTCTACAATAGAGTTTTTGCTTGTGTCCAATCAACAATATGAACATATTTTTCGGTCAATATAGTCAATATTTGGGTATAAGGCCTCCACAAAAGCACCTGGTTAATTTCTATAGGTTCACAACTCGACCAGATTTTAATGCAATAATGTCGACGATGTTAATGCTTCAAAGAAACGTCCAACTGAGGGGAGTACTACTTTTGACCGCAGACCTAAATCACTTTAAACGAAATCTCGGAAATTTGAAAAAATCTCGCATTACAAAATCCCGCATTCTTAAAATATCTTCTTTCTAATCATACATTTTTAAAATCTCGAAACACGAAATCACTCATTTTTTGAGAAAATCTCGCCTGTAAATGTATCACTATCGAAATCTCGCAGTACAAAGTCTCGCACTACAAAATCTCGCACTTTAAAAAAAGTCAACCATTAAATATTTAAAAGAAAATTTCAAGATAATTTTTTTTCATTACAAACAACCAATGTATTTCATGATCAAATTTAACAAAATATTTACTTTACAGTTCAAATAGCTAAATGTATATTCTTAAACCTAGCAAAGAGATAGATTTCAAGCTATGCTCTTAAAATATTCAACTCTGGACATTCTTTGTCTTTTTTAAAAGATGGATCTTAAGACCTCACTGCGAATAACTGTTCGACTGCATTGCTTTGTAGTTCTGTTGCTTTTCGACTGTCCCAGTTTATGTCTTTCCATTATTAGTTAATATACCGTTTTCCTTTCGGTTCATGCTGAAATATGTCTGAGAAAATAAAATACTAAAACTTGAAATCTCGCATTTAAAATAAGGACTTAAGTCTGCGAGATTTTAAAATTGCGGGATTTGAGGAAGCGAAATTTTGTGACTGCGGGATTCTAAGAAACAAGATTTTAGTTTGCGAGATTTTGTGAACAAGATTTTAATCTGCAGTCTTTCGTAGCCAACCCCAACTGAGTCCTTGGTTGTCGTTTTGGAATCGTTTCATACTTAAATATCATATGAGGTCGTGGCAAGGAGTAATGGATGAAAATCCAAAGCTTAACAGCAATCGGCTTTTGGACGAAAAATATCAGACTAAAGCTACATGCTACATGCATTGATACTGTTGGAAGTTTTGTCAGTTCTTCGCAAGAGGCAGTAACCGTGAAAGATGAAATAAGAACTTTATGGGCACGAAGGATTCGAATCCACAACGTTTTGCGTTACAGCCAACGCACATAACTACCTACTACGCCACGCGAACTATTATTTTAAATTTTAGCACAAATATTATGGAAATGAATACCTTGCTTGAGAATATATTCTTTAAAATCATTGAGAATGATTTGAATTGAAAAAAATACTGGCAGTCAAAAAAATCAAACGATTAAACGATAACGATTTAATTATCTTTACATCTATAAAATTTCTTTCAAAACTAAAAAAAATAGGGTCGGATAATCGAGTACGGAACCCTCCACGAGCGAGTTTATATCGCACTTGTCCAGTTATTTGTTTTTAAAATTGCTCGTGGTCATCTCCTTCGACTCATAAAAAGAAGCGTTAAATTCTTTATACAACTTGGTAGGTGCACGGAATTTCATTCAAATATTTATTCAAACTACAAAAATGAGCTTGCAACATTGATGATACTTTTCATTGCCTGCACGCAGGAGTGTGGGTCTTCATTTCTGTTACGGTCAGTTTTTTTTTTATCTAGTAAAGTAGAAATATTTATTTTATTTATTTATACTTGATAATCTTATACACATTAAGACACATTGTCTTATAAAATCGATACAAGATTTATAGAAATTAAAAGTTTGGAAGCTAACATTTTTAACATATTTTATGAAGGAAAAATACAAATAGTGATAAAGTTAATTAATAAAACAAAACAAAAACAAGAAGATAATTTACAAAAGGAGTAAACAGAATATGAATGCTATAAGGCAATAGTAAGAGAGGAAGAAAAATAAAGAAAGGAGAATGAAAAATTATACTTAGAGCAGGGAATGATTTTTAATTTTTTGCTGCCCAATTTCATAAACAACAGGCATTTAAACCGTAAAATGAGATTTTTCCTTTTCACCGAGCGTTTTTTGAGTAAACAAGCTTTTAAAACTAAGGCCGTGTGTGAATTGCGTTAAAATGTGTATTAAAACTTGACGTTTGGTTAAAATTTGACGTTTGGTTGAAAATGGGATCAAATTTAGCCATTTGCTGTGTGAATTGCGTTAAAAGAGATATTTTTAACCAACATTTCTGCGTAGAACTAGGAAATTTCCCTCAACAAAAAATGTTTTTATCCACCTAGGTAAAATAATTTTGTGTACAAAACCAAACTTTAAGCAATAAATTTCATGAAAAGCCACTTAACACTGGGGTATGAGATACCCCACGCAACGTTGAAAGCCGTGCAGTTACTGTTACAATTTTTTTTTAGGCATGACATGTCTCTGTAAATTAATTTTCATATTTTCCAGCAATAATAGGCTGCTTAAACCGCTTTTTTTAAATTTAGTTTGTTTCTTATTTTGTCTCGAAGTATGGTTGGGGTATGACATACCCCAGTGTGCAGAGCGCGTAAGTTCTTTTTCAAAGAAAGTCCGATTTTCATAACTTTGTGTCGTGCAGTTGTAAAGTGGATATGTAGAAGAAAGTGTAATTTTTTTTTCCTCAAAATGGCTTATTTTTTATTTGAATATGGCTAACTTTAGGTGTTTGGCTAAGGTTTATTTAAATGTGTACTGCCCTAATTTTTGTATTTAGTGTTCAAGCATACAATTACTAAATTTCCCAAAAAAAAATATTTTTTTTTCTTATTTTTTATTTTCGAGTTATAGCAATTTTAGTGAGCAACCCCTTTTTAACGATTTTTTTCTTATATAAAATCTTAAAAACTTTTTTTATCCAAGAAACAATTTTTTTCAAATTGAATTACAGGCCTGCTTAATATCTATTCATTGAATGATAAAATAAATGTATTACAAAAATATTAACTTTATAGAAAATATATTTTTTTTTAATTTTTATGTTTGGGGTATGACACACCCCAGAGTGAGGAGCGTGTAAGAAAAAATATGTGTGAGGACGGAGGGTTTTAAGATAACAAACAAACTCTGTTATATTCATTTTTCTCGACTTTGCAGTGGTAATTTGATAATTTGAGTCAACAGTAAAATATCTTAAATCGAAAATTTCCCTTTTTGGATGATTGGTTTCTTCCATCTGGTAACACTGCAAAACATGTTTTCACAGCTGACATCTGTTATAATTCTCAAAAGAAAAAACAATAATTTCGTTTTTCGATTTGAAAATATGATGAATTCAAAGGATTTTATTTATTTTATTGAAATATCAAAGCAATTTTTAAAAAGTCATAACAAAGAACAAAATAAAACGGTGAGGAACAGAACAAAACAACAAAACAGAAGCAAACTTCTCTATCATTCATGAGAAAAAAATACCCGTCAAAATTTTAACCCATTTATCCTGCTCCACAGCTGGGTAAATTTTAACTCATTTTATTCACCACGCTAGTGTCAAGTTTTAACCAAACGTCAAGTTTTAATACACATTTTAACGCAATTCACACACGGCCTAAATGCGCATTTATGACTCCTTAAATTTTAGAAGTGTCATTGAATATTTTAAAAAGTGAGTATAAAGCTTTCTCATTTTTTCTCACATATTTTCATGAGGATGTCAATTTTGACAAAAAATTCCCTGAAATTTCCCATTTTAAGTTGGTGAAACTCAAAAATTTAAAGGGTCTGATAAAATTTAAAAAGATTTTTGATAAAAGTAATTTTAGTGTTTGTTTATGAAATTGGGCATCTTGTAGCATTATTTATTTTTCTGAATTGACAAGGTAAGGAGTTCCATAAATGTGGAGAATATACAAAGAACTGACGGTCGGAATTCGGGTTCTAAGTGTGGAAGCCGTTCTTAGCTTAACGCTAAGGTTCTGGGGTTGATTGGTTAGAAGAATATTAGTAAACATAGTAAGGGCTCGAAACTTCAGATAATTTTCGAAGCTCATATTAAGAATACACTTAGAAAATCGAGAAATGCTATCATATCTGCGTAACCCAAAGACGTAACGGATAAGACTGTTGAATACGACATTAAGTTTTCTTTTGCTGATGGAATCACAGTGCGAATATATTTCACAGCCATAAATAAAAGCATTCGTACTTTGAATGGGGTGAAGAACTGCGTTGCCCACAAGGTGCGCAAAATGCCATACGTTTTACCCACAACATAACTTATATGGTTACTCTATGTTAACGTACGGTTAAAAACAACGCCTAGATTTTTAGCAGTTTCTACATACGAGACTGTATTGCCTTGTAAGATCACAGGCGGAAAATACGATATATCTACGGTTTATTTTGGATATAACGATGGAAACTGATTTTTTGGGCAAGATAATTATCTTGAGACCAACGTGAAATTTGTTCGAGATCTTCATTTATCCAACACACAGTGTGTTCTATAAGCCTAAGAGGATAACTGATATACAACTGGACATCGTCAGCATACATTTGTACAGAACAGTGTTTGACTAGAGACGGCAAATCATTAACAAAGAGACAAAATAATAGTGGACCGAGTATTGAGCCTTGTGGTACACCACGTGAAGTAGGAAGAAGATCAGAGAGAATGTTTTTCAATTGAACCGACTGTTTGCGACCTGTCAAGTAGGAGTGAATAAGTAAATATGGCTTACATTTGTTTTCTTTTTCATGTTTATGTTGTTTATGTTTTCAAAATATTTATTTTCGTTTGAGGAAATATTTTGGTGGATAAAAATTAGGTCCATCAACTGAAACATCACAGAATCACAAGTCAAAACAAAGTTTATTAGACTTAGTTTTAAAACCATATTTATTGAAAAGTGATGTTCAAATTGTTTCACGTTTCCGTTTTCATTTCGGTCGTCCTTAGTGAACCATAACTGTGTTAAGGTAATACCTCCATAAAAAAATGTAAACCGAAAGTTATAACATTCATTTGTTTTATATTTAATATATCTTTTTATTAATATTATGAATCAGCTTTATATTCTTATCAGATAAATATTATATATTTATTTATATTTTAATACCTACCATACTCTTATAATCCAATACTTAATTTTGTTATATTTAATTAGATTTCGTATACCGCACATTTTTTTCAACAAAACTTTTTGTTATTCTTGTTGCATTCAATTTTCTTATTATAAAATTTATTGTTTCCAATTCCATTAAAATGTATTTTAAAAATTTCACATCTGTACATTTGCACAAATTAAAATTATTGCATATGGTATATACATACATCATTCGTATACGTTATTTTATTCTTAAAAGTAGAAAAAAATGGTTGTTGTTAAACATAAAATTAAATTAAATTTTAAACTTAAGCATAACACAAAATTTGGATAAAATTTGTTTAGCTGGTTCGATATAGTGTGAGTTAATTTTATAATGAATTCTACATGTACATTTTTTCATTTTATTTTTATATTTTTTTTGTATAGATACATCAAAGGAAATATTCTATTTTGTATGAAAATTTTAAATTATTCATTATATGTATATAATATAGCCTATTTTTCTATTTTTATATTTATTTTAAGTTTTGTTTTTAATATTTTCAATTAGCGGGTACTTATGAGAATTCCCATAAACTGGCATTGGGAATCCTGGTTTTGAAGCAAAATATAAACAAATTTGATCAAATTTGTTTTTCAAACATCGTATACATTATTTTAAGTCTTTTTCCGTTTCATTCATTTAATTTTCACCATAAATATATTTTATTTTACAAAAATATGAAAAAACAAACAGTTTTTAAGGAAAAATCTTTGTATATGGATTTACCTAGTACTATCAAGAATGGTTTTCAAGCAAGCAAGCAGAGAACACACATTACAAACTAATGTAAAAAACTGTCAAAAAACTGTCAAACCAAGCAGAAAACCATTCTTGATATTACCTGGTAAATCCATATACAAAGGGAAAAATAATCAAAAATCAATACTGTTAGAAACAAAAATTATTTATTTAGCTATTTTAAAAATTTGCCTGTACCCCATGTGGCAGCGAGGACGTTTATTTACAATATTATTGCATTTTAAGTCCATGCATGAACCACTCAATTCTGTAGGAAATCATGACTTCCACAATTGTTGTTAATGCTGTAATCCGAAAAGCTTTCAAAGCTTTTCAACAAATTTCAGTAGACCGAGTTATGATGCTCGTATTGGTTGTGTGTTGCATGATGCAAATATGAAGGTATTGATGATGCATTTAGTTCGGAGGCTCGACGACGAAGCGCTGCTATACTATGTCCTCGCCAAACATCTTCGTCACCCTCTGTCGGCGATTGGAGACTTTGGCAATTCGATACAATGTGATGGTGGTTGGTTGTGTCTTGTTGATTGTGAGATGGTTGCGATGGTGGTTGGTGTTGCTGCTGTTGCTGTTGTTGTTGTTGCTGTTGCTGGTGTTGTTGTTGCTGGTGAGATTGTTGCTGTTGGTGCTGTTGTTGAGCAGCTTGCTGTTGCTGGTTCTTGAATTAGGTAAGAATGGTTTTTGTTATATGGGATTTAGTTCTCATACATGTTAAACTGTACATGAACTGTTAATAACAGCTTGAACTTTTAAAACTACTTATTGTCTTAATTCTTGCTTACCAATTGATCGCCGTTGACTTCATTCTGACTAGCATTTTGTTGATTGGAGAGGGGTGGTGTAACCGAAGAGCAAGAGTTTATATTTGGCGGTGTACTAGTTGTTGGCGAGTTACCTGCACAACCTACACCGCCAACAGAGTGCTGATACATCATGGAATCACCTGAAAATTCAATAAATGTTACTTGTATTGTTCATATTGTAAAAGATATATATTTTCAAATGTTAAAACAGCGGTGGATTTTAGTAAATGTACAGTAGAACGAAAAAGAAATAAAAAAAATTAAGGCTTGTTTCTCTCATTTCAACGTTGCACCATTTTGCCACTTTGATATCCTACGAATAATTTACCTCACTTATTGAATAAAAATCCCCTCTAAGCTTTAAATTAAAAACCGGATTCATAAAAATCTTTAAAAATGTTATAAACTTAAATATACATGATTCATTTTGATTTTGTTGCAATAACTTGACAGAGTGACATCCAAGTCTTTTTGTGAGGTGTGAGTGGATTTTCGAAAAACCACTTAACACCTTTGGACCAACGACATCGTGCAGCTGTTAATTATCTTATTAAACAGAAGTAAAAAAAAATCGTGACTGTCAACATTTCCTTACCCTTTTTATTTTATATTTGTCAATAAGACACACGTACATACAATATTTAGTATGCATACATTATGTTATCTTTTCTGTCTGCTTCTCCTCGACCTTTTACTTTATACCTAATAATTTTGGTGTGTTTTTTATTAATACCTTATCAGAACAAAAACATAAAATGTAAAAAAGAGACAAGTTCTCTTATGTGCGAACAACACTGTGTAAAAAGTTAGCCACCAAAAGTAATGAGATCTAAAAGAACGCCAAGTTCTTACATGTAAAAGTGTTATATTGAATATTTTAAATCATACAATACATAATAATAATTTTTTTTTTTTTTTATAATTTGCACCCACTCAAAGGATTTTTTTATACCCTTATTATGCCAGAGACACAGTGAGTGCATTAGGAAGAAAGGAAGGGGTTGGAAAGGAGGTGTCGGTGTACATTGGTCTTGAATTCCTGAACATTGTAATGACTGGGAAAGACAGAGTGTGGAAGAGAGTTCCACATTCGCGTAGTACGGCTAAAGAATGATTCTCTATACTTGAGCGTACGTCCGAAGTTGGGCTCGAGGGTGAACTGATGGGCATTCCTAGAAGCGCGAGTATTACGGGTGAATTGTTTGAGGGGAGGAATGCAACTGGCTATTTCACTAGAGCAATTACCGTAGAAGTAACGGTAGAACAAGGAGAGACACGCAACGTTACGACGGTGGTCTAAAGAAGTGAATGAGTCAGTGATCTCTCTATCACCAATCATTCTTACAGCTCTTTTTTGTATTCCATCCAAGAGGCTTAAGTAAGTAGCTGGAGCACCAGCCCAGAGATGGGAATTGTACTCAAGCTTTGGACGGATATAGGTTTTATAGATAATAGCCAGATCAGACGGGGAGAAAAATTTCTTGCATCGTCTTAAGAAGCCCAAACATCTCGCGGCATTTTTGGCGACATCGCAAATGTGCTCGCTCCACAAAAGGTGGTCAGTGATGCACATACCAAGAATCTCGAGATGTTCGGACTCACTGATGCAAGTGCCACTCATTGACAGTGGCAAGGGGGGTATATCTCGCTTTGACGATACAAGACAGCATTGGGTTTTCGAAGCATTAAACTCTACACGGTTTCTTATTCCCCATTGTACAATGCTGTTCAAATCAGAGTTTAATGAGCTTATCATATTTTGCCGTTGCAGTTCCACATCCGAAGAGGAGGGATGTGAGTCTGGGAACGAATATGAAAAGCTAAGGGTACTATCGTCAGCGAAACAATGAATTGGATTAGAAGTTACAGACAAGAGATCATTTATGAAAATGAGAAAGAGGGTCGGAGACAAAACGGAGCCCTGGGGCACACCAGCATTTATGTTGTGGGTTACAGACTTAAAGCCGTCCAATACAACTTGTATTGAACGGTTCGAAAGAAAGTTTCTAATCCAACGAAGAAGGGATTCATCGACTCCGAAAGCACGCATTTTCGATAAAAGAGCAAGATGCCAGACTTTATCAAATGCCTTTGAAATATCAAGTGCAACAATCTTACTTTCTCCAAAACGATGTAAAGATTTGTTCCACTGTTCGGTGAGATAAACCATCAGATCACCAGTGGACCTGTTGCTGCGAAAGCCGTACTGCCGGTCATTAAGAAGCTTTCGGTCTTCGAGATATTTCTTGAGCTGATAGTTTATCAGCGTTTCCATGACCTTAGAAAGAAGGGACGTAAGTGCAATCGGTCGATAATTGAAGGGAGAAGAAGATTCGCCTTTTTTTGGAATTGGCTGGACAAATGCTGTTTTCCAACTGCTCGGAACGAGCCCAGAAGAATAGGATAGATGGAAAAGCTTACGCAAGGGTTTTGCCAGCGTGGAAGAACACCTCTTCAGAACAATGGCGGGGATACCATCCGGACCAGCGGATTTATGTATGTTGAGATCTTTTAGGACTCTCGCCACAGCACGAGTGCGGAAGAAGATTTGTCCCATAGAATCATTGACGCGCTCAAGAACCGGCGGAGTCATGACACTATCTGGCAGCGAAGAGTTGGCAGCGAACTGCCTAGCAAAAAGGTTAGCTTTCGCGAGAGAGCTAACAACTGGAGTGTCATTGTCAACGAGCGTAGGGACCGAGGAAGAAGAAGAATTCTTCATATTTTTCACAAATGACCAAAAATTCTTACTGCCTTTGGGACATTGCAGTATTTTTTGCCTTAATTTTTGGTCATGCAAAAATTTGGTCCGTCGAATATGGGCATTGCAGGCCTTCCTGGCTTGTTTAAACTTGTTCCGGTTTTCTTCAGTTGGGTTGGCTCTAAAACACCGGAACTTTACTTCTTTTTCCCTGATAACCTCTTTACAGCTTGAATCAAACCATGATTTTTCCTTGGGTTTGATGCTTTTAACCCTATTCGGGATAAAAGTTTTCATTCCCAAAATAATCATATTAGTAATCATGTCTGTGCTGGAGTCTACGTCACTATCGAGGAAGCATAGTGACCAGTTAAAGATCCGGAAAAAGTTGTTGAGACCGTCCCAGTTGGCTTTCTCGTATTGCCATACGGTTCTCTTCGGAGCTCTTTCTTTAACTGGATTAGTTTGACACGAGAAATTAGCAGATATAATACTATGGTCTGACCTGCCTAGAGGCGTTAATACATTGATAGTGTATTTATCAGGGTCAGACGTAAGGAACAAGTCAAGAGTATTTTCCGCTTGGCCATCAATATCAGATATTCGAGTGGGCTCGGTGACCAACTGAGTAAGGTGGTTAAACTCAGCAAAGATCTCAGCACACATTCCTTCGGGTGTTGTCTGGCCCGAATGGAGAAGCCACGAAGAATTGTGTACATTGAAATCGCCCGTAATAACGATTTCAGTGTGAGGATGAAGGGATACAATTCTTTGAATGGAGTCAGACAGAGCGTCAAATTCGAGAGAAGTTGAAGCTCTGTCCAAATTTGGGCTTCGATAAAGAAAACAATAGTGAATGATGTGCTTATTTACGGTGAACTTGAACCACATAAAATTGAAGAAAGGGTTGGAGCAGCGTCCATATTGTGGTAAGAATTGATAAGCAACATCATTCCTAATGTAGACGGCGAGACCATGGTGGGAGAAGAATAAAGGCACTAAGCTATACCCATGAATAAGAAATTCAGTAGGGTCGGAATTCTCACCTACTTGGGTTTCGCTCAGTGCCAAAACAGCTGGCCTGTTCGAAACAGTGTGAATGTACGCAGCTAGAAAATTAATTCTTAGCCCACGAATATTACAATAATCAACACTGAAATTATCAATCATTACACGTTAAAAGAATAAAAAGACCAAAACAGACGATATCTAAACAGTGGCGTAGATAGGGGGGGGATCAGGGGGATATATCCCCTCCCATTGGGATCCATAATTGTTCAACATAACCAGTCATGTCAAATAAGTTAAAAAAAACGCCCTCTGCAAGTTAGTACCTACTTCCTTAGAGGATCAAATCTTATTAGTATTCACAGGATTCCTAGAGGCATTGTAAATTGTACATTCTATACCTACAGTGTACGGGGAAAACACAAAGTCAACTTCATCTGAAAGAAATTAATACTTCGATAAATCACCTAATATTTTGAATTTCTTTTTATATCGATTTTTAAAAAGTATTTTTTAACGTCTCTCACCAATTGATAATAGGTAAACGTGCAAGAAAACGAGCTTCCATCCAGCTTTCCACAAAAGCCCAGACCGACACAAAAATTGAAAGGTATTTGGATTTCTTCTCACCGTGTGTCACATTGTTAATTTGGTGTAAGAAACCGCCCCAAACACGCAACACACTCATCCACACGAACACAAATGCTCGCACAACTGCGGTGAAGTTAACGCGAATCCTACCGGTAATAACCCACACTAATTCATTTTAACCAAAAAGCAAAATGCGCTATTACTCATTACATAAAGCATGCCTTACACAAGCCACAAGCGGCAGATTGACAATCATTCGTCGTTATTTTGCGAGTTATTTGTGCGGGTTATTTGAAGTGGTTTTTTTTTAAATTAATTTTTTATATATAAAATTTTTCGAACATTTCTTAAAATTAATTTGGGTATGCAGTATTCAAGAATATGTAAATTTACATTTTCTAAGTGATTTTCGATTTTAACTATTGATCCGATTTCGAGATATAGAATTTTGAAAAAAAGTTTAAAAAGGTTTTTAAAAAATACAAAAAAAAAATTTAAATTTCTTTGAAAACAAAATATTATTTATACGTAGATACTTTCAGAAAAAAGTACGCTGATCAGGCTTTTGTTTTTCGAAAAAATTGTATAAGAAAAAAAAAAACGATTCTATGAGAGGTACCGTTTTGGAGGAAGTTTAAAAGAAATCGTTTTTGGGAAATTGAAAAAAAAAACACAACAACGCGAATTCGGTCAAACCTCTAATTTTCAAGATTTAAGTCAATCGGACCAGTGGTTAAGGCTGCAGGTGCGTTTACAGAAAGACAGACAAACATCCAAAACTTTTGCATATATTCTATGCTAGCAGTTACCCGCGACTTTGTCCGTCTCTCCCTCGTACTCCGGCCAGGGGTGCGTTTCGACTTGTGCATCATGCGCATGAATTTGGTTGCGAAGTTATTTTAAAATTGTATATTAGTCGACTCTCCCTAAGTCAAAATTCTTCTTAACTCGAAGCCTTCAAATATGTATTATTTTCTCCGTTTTAGTAAGACTTTACACTGATGCTTTGCTCTTATTAATCGCAGCGTAACTTTGTATAGCTTAAAGCCTTCCTCGATAAATGGACTATTCAATACAAGAAGAATTTTTCAATTTCATTAAGCAGTTCCTGAGATCAGCGCGTTCAAACAGCCAAAAAATTAATACTTTCTTGCCGTTTTTTTCCACATTTTCCACTGATTCTTCGCTCCTATTGGTCGTAGTTTAATGTTATGTAGCCTAAATCTTCCTCGATTAATGGACTATTGAACTCAATTACAATTCGAACCAGTAGTTTCTGAGATAAGCGCGTTCAAACAAACATACAAACTCTTCAGCTTCATATATTAGCATAGATGTCAGAAGTAAAAATGAGCGAACTAGATCCATCCCCCCCCATAGCGAAAAGCTATCTACGCCACTGTATCTAAAAGAAATACTAAGTTAAATACAGGAATTCTTCACGATTCAGCGCCACTATTAGTGTTATGCCTTAACGGCAGCGTGAATCGATCCGACCCTGGAATTCAAATAGCAAATCTCTATTCATCCGTTATTGAAGAGATATCATATGCATACATTGAATGAGTAAAAAAAGCTCAATTCAATGTAATGCATATAATAAGTCATGCAATTGTACAAAGGGGAAACAAAGAGGATGTGATGCTGGGATTGTACTCACTGCGCTAATGTGGCTAGCGGGATATTTGTTTGTCTTTTTTTCGTGGGTGCATTTTTTTTATGAATAATACAACAATATTAAAAGAAAATAGAAAATAGTTCGGATGCAAATTTACAAGTTCAGTTGGCAAGTTTTCGTTTGAAGCGTGATTAATAACATTTTAAAACTTGCCAAGTGAACTTGTAAATTTTCATCCAAACTATTTTCTATTTTCTTTTAATATTGTTGTATTTTCTTCTACGATTGAAAATATTCAATATAACACTTTTATTACATGTAAGAACTTGGCATTCTTTTAGATCTCATTACTTTGGTGGCTAACTTTTTACACAGTGTTGTTCGCACATAAGAGAACTTGGCTCTTTTTTACATTTTATGTTTTTGTTCTGATTTCACATCTTTTTGAAAAGTTTTTTTTATGGAAGCATGAACCTCGAAAAAAATTTATAAGCTAGCCATTTGCAAACCTTAACAATATAATTGCTCTGCCAATTTATAAATACATAATAGGTAGGTTAGGTTAGAGTGGCTGTCTAGATGTCACATTTGGACATCAAGGGTCCATTGTGAAAATACTAAGGAAAATTACTCATGGAGTTTTATGAAGTTTAACAAACCAGAATTCTAAATTTCAACATCGTATGAACATTTTAAGGAAGTGGGTGCCAGCTACGCCCTTTTAATGAAACTGCTATTTTGTACTTCTATATTCTCTTATACTCAACCGAAACCCTATCAGAATTTCGAATTTAAACGTTTTCGACCATTTCAACAAAGTGGGCGGATACCACGCCCCTAAATGGTAACAGAATTTTTTTAAAATTTTTTTCATGTTATTCAACCAAAACCTTACTAGAATTCCAAATTTCAACATCCTACGACCGATTTAAGATAGTAGGCGGAAACCACGCCCCTAAATGAAACCAATATATATATATATATTTTTCCTTATATTCAACCAAAACCCTATTAGAATTCCGAATTCCAAGATCCGACGGCCAATTTTAGAAAGTGGGCGGATACCACGCCCCCTGAATGAGCAAATTGAAATTTTCGTTTTTTTCCTTTGTATACACCCGGAAACCTACCATTGTACCAAATTTCAAGATTCTGCTATTGTTAGAAGTGCTTCATAATTGTGATGATCAGTGAATCAGTGAGTCAGTCAGTGAGTGAATTACGGTTTTTGAAATTTTTATTGTTCAATATCTCAGGAAGTAGTGGTTCTACAAAATTATGTTTTTCACAGGACCTTTGTGCCCATATAGTTAATACGTAATTCAAATTGAAAGTTTCTAACTCTATGGGTTCAAAAGTTATGGGGGGTTAAAAATGTGCTTGAGTTCGATCCTGTAAAAAGGGAGTAGTGCTAGAACTTGGCTGGGCACTACCATGCCCTTTGATCGTAGCAGTAGGTATTTTTTTGTTTTATTATTTTTTTTATTTTGTTGCCATAACTGTACTAGGCAAGATATATTGTCAAAATAAGGTACTCTGGGTTCAATTCGATTATTAGGTTTTCTGTGGTCAATTCCAGTAGTTCGTTTCCGAACTTCAAATCGCATGGATAAATTTATTTGCTAACACAGTATTCAAGTCAAGCTTAAGTCATCTTTTTTTAAATGAACAAAAACACAATGGCTATTAGTTAAATTTACGCAATTAATGTCAAACTTAGTGTTTTATTTACGAATTTACGAATTTATTATTGAAGTAAACAATGAGCCCCATCTTGATGTAAATGTATCTAACTGTATAGTTTCTAGTTTACAAAACAGCAACTAAACCTTTGCTGTACTGAAAGAAGCGAAAATGAAAGGTAAAGTAGGTATAAGGTAGGTAAAGATTCAAACCAAACAACTACGAGCCCAAACTCGAAATAGTTGGCCTAGCGAATTTTTTCCATACAAAAATTAAACGACACCATAATTTTAAAAAAGTAATCTGAAATATATTTCGATACAGTTTTTTATATGTGTTGAAAACATGCAAACGCGCTATTTATGAAAAAAAAAAATTATTTACAAGATGAAATTAAGAAACTATATTCACTCTTTAGATGCAAAAAAGTTGGCCCGCATTTATTTGAACGCAAAAAAGAAGGCCGGGTTCTAACAACTTCTCTTTAATATTGAGTAGCAACGCCTTTTTGTTTGGTAATGGCCTTAATTCGTTTTTGAAGTGTTTCCACGAGTTTATATTGCAAATCTCAGGGGTTACTCCATCCTAAACTTCTTGAATTTTTGTTCTCAAGTTATTGAGATCCTTAGCTGGATTTTTCTCAATTCTTTTTTTCATTTCTCAAATACAAAATACTCTATGGGAGAAAGGAAGGTCTGGGTTATTTGCAGTCAAGGGTAGAACGGGAATATCGTGGTCTCGAAGCTATCTCTTGTTAATCCCAGCTGTGTGACACGATGCGCCATCTTGTTGAAAAATAAAATTATCATTTTCTGTTTGCAATACAGGTATTGAAGATAAAAGTTGATGTTCCAAGATATCTGAATACCTACTGGCGTTCACAGTACCGTCGATGAAGCAAAGGTTTCCCACTCCTCAAGCTAACATACATCCCCAGACCATTAGTGAAGCGGTAAATTTTGCTTTTCTACGAAAGCAGTCGGGATGAAAAGCTTCAGATGGAGTTCTTAAGACTTTTGATCTTGAATCTCCCACAAATAACTCGAATCGAGACTCGTCGGTCCATATGGTACTTCTCCAACCATTTAATGTCCAGTTTTGGTGACCACGAAGCACGAACCCATTTTAAGCGCTTTTTTTTGTAAAGATGTTAAAAGCGGTTTTTCCGTTGTCTTATTGGCGAGTAAGACAAATGATATGAAATGAAAACATTTAAATAATTCACTTTATAAAACTTGTATCCCATTTTTTCAGTCTCGAATGCAGGTGTCTCTTAAAACTTGCTTTTTCATGGAATTTTTAAGATTCGTCGGTCTCGACTTGTAGCAATTGTTGGCCTTCCAGTTTTCTTCAGTGTTTTGATATTGGCCATTTTTTTGAATAAATTAATTATATTTCGAACTGAAGACCTTGAAATTTCCAATATTTTCTCAATGTTCTTATTGTAATTTTGCCGATGTTTTTATTGTATTTTTTTATTATTTGATTATGCATGTCTTCAGACAAGCATTTTCCACGCTCCATAACGAACCTCAATAAGCACAATTAAATTTTAAGGAAATAAACGGTTAAGGGCAAGAGAGCAAGTCGTATGATAACGCTGGTCTAAGATTTTTGCAATGAAAATCTAACGGGCCAACTGTTTTGTGGTGGTAATGACTGGGCTTACATGGGGAGAAAAAATAAAACTCTATCAAATAATTTAACGTGTAATTGTTTTGTTAACCTGTCAGCGTTAACCATTTTACGAAAAAAAAATACGTTTTTATTTATTATGTCTTATGATTTTCAAACTAAAAAGAGAAAATTGTAAAATTCAGAATACTAGGCCATCTATTTTGAGTTTGGTCATATGTACTAATACCTTCGTTCTCCTTGATTCTCATGCATCGGCAAATAAACTGTGTTCTAGCCGACGAAATCATTAGACTACACTATGTATTATTTTATTATTAAATTTTGATTGAACAATACATTGATTTTGATGCGAAAGTAAACTAGCGCGATTTTTTTTATTTTCACACCCCAAATTGTTTCTATGTTTGGTAAAAAAATTGTCGGCTCCCTTCGCTCGCTTTGCAGCACTACAATATAAATTAATTTCTCTTGCACAATTTTCAATAACATTTTATTTTTTTACGGGGAAAATTAAAAAAAAATATTTGAACAAATTTTCAAACGAAATTGGGTATTTGTAAATTGATAAGCTTAGTTCATAATTTTGTTGTTGTAGGAAATGCATCATTTCTTAACATTTGCACCATATGTGATTTGAAAAGTATAAAGTTTGTTTATCTTAAACCTTCTACATTACTACTCTTAAGTTAAGAAAAATTAAGAAAAACGGTCAACCGGCTGGTTAGGCAGGCAGGCGCCAATTTTCAACATGTCCTCGGCGAAATATAGCGATTGCATGACGTCGATGAAGGACCAGAATTAAAATTAAACTCCATATCCCTTATGTATTCAAGTTTCTATAAATTCCAGAAGTCCTAGAAGAATTTTCGAAAAATTCGATCTCTTTTTCGTCGTAATTTATATTAGTTTAACGTGTGTGTAATTATGTAAAACATGCAGTTATGGTTCACTTAGTACGACCGAAATGAAAACGGAAACGTGAAACTAATTTCAACATCACTTTTCAATAACGATGGTTTTAAAACTACATCTAATCGACTTTGTTTTGACGTTTCCTGGTTTTATAACAGCTTACTGGTGACAGTTTGATTGAATGCGTACTTGCTTCGTATAATAACAAGCAAGCAACCAGCCCTCTAACTATCAAAAGACCTGTCAAAAGTTTGCCTATTTTGGACTTTTCTAAGGTCAACCGGCTGGTTAGTCAACATAAGAAAAAAACCTATCTAATATATTAAATTCTTACATATGTCACAGTTTTAGTGTTTATACTCATCCGAAACGGCTTGGCCGATTTTGATGAAATTTCATATGTAAGTATACATATATTCAGTAGGTATGAGAATAGGTTAATAACTAATTTTTACAACCCTAAGTGTGGTTCACCCCAAACATTAATTTTTTTATTTTTTGGACAATTTTTGTTTTGGTAATTTAAGAAATACATTCAGTCTTTAATTTTCAACATCCTACCCCTTGCACTTACCCCTACTATTTAAAAGCATCACATCTTACTCAGTTTTCATGAAAATTTCGTCGATTATTATTATTGTTTGTACATTGATCGCAGTAGTGATAGTGACATTAAAGATTATTATTTTGAAAGGTATGTTAAATAATAAAAGATAAACATAAATATTCATACTACACAGTTTATCATCATTAAAACAGCAAACAATGCCAATGTGGCGTTTTTGTACCAGTGGAGTGTTTGGCATCAAATTTTGAAAGAATGTTCGGGTAGTGGTAAAGATAGGTTTTAAGTATTTTGTGCAAAATCGACCAAGCCGTTCATAAAATATGGCCAGGGTAGTGGGTAGCTGTGTAGTGGCTAGCGAGTAGAGGGGTGACGGGTAGTAGGTAGTGAGTTTCAGGTAGCGGGATAGCGGGTTAGCGAGTAGTGTGTAAAAGTAGATGGGAGTGGGTATCGGGGTAGCGGCTAGAGGGTTAACGGGATAGCTGGGTAGCATGGTAGCGGGGTAGCGGGTAGCGAGGTAGTCGTTTATTTATCAATTGGGGCAGTACGAAGTCTGCCGGGTCAGCGAGTTAATTCATACAGTTTCAAAGAATAAAATACTCTGAAAAAAATCATGACTAACTTGCAATGCTTAGCGGACTTTTCATTGCAAACATTAAAACAGAAGAGCACCAGCGACCTCACGAAACTTTCTTGGTACCCCACCACTGGAAATAAATTTGTCATTGATTTTGATGCTTTCGCATCAAAGGGAAGTAATATCCCACCATAGTTGGGATATAACTTCACCAGAAACAAGTGAAGATATTTCCCACTTGAGGTTAAGTTAATTCCCATTTGAATAAAGTAATGTCCAGTGAAGTTAGTTCGCTGAAACGCATCAGTCTATACACAGGAATAAACTCAGGATATTAACTGGTTTTCTCTCGGGTCATTGTAAATTAAAAACGCGGTGCAGTGCATTAACGCCCATGGAATTAACGCCCGCGGAGCGAATTTTTTTATTTTCACACCCCAAATTGATTCTCTTTTGGCCAAAATTTGTTCCGCTTGTGTCCATCCATCTTTCAATTTAAATGAAATAGCTTGGTTATTTTAGGTGACAGATAGATACAATTCGATGGAATTGGGTTCAAGTATAAAGTGCTTGTAGAATGCCGTATCCTCACCGAACTTTGACATCCCAAAGATTTATTCGGTTTTTGAATTAAAAAAAAAAATTAATTAATTAATTAGAAATGTAAAATTTGTAAACTTTATTTGTGATGTTTAATTTGTTTCTACTCACGTGGCCAAGGTGTCTAGGATGCCAGCGCGAGTGTTCACATCCGAGGTTGAAAATATCTCTTCCTAAAGAAAATAACACTCGCGGGTGTTAGTGCCAATTTCAAATGGCATTAACACCCGCGGGCGTTAGTTCTTTTTTATGGTGGGCCTTATTGCCAATTCAAAAAGGATTTAACACCCGCGGGGGTAAATTCCTTTTGTTTTTGGAATTAACACCCGCGGGCGTTAATTCCATGGGCGTTAATGCACTGCACCTAAAAACGCACCTTATAGCATCCTCAAACTAGTCCAACATGCAGATTCTGCAACGAAGCAGATGAAACACCGGACCATATTCTAGGCAGTTGTGGTGCACTTATCCACCAAAGGTTAAAACATCTAGGTCATTACCAGATTAAGGAGAAAGATCTTCCATCTGTAATAGTACCTACTCAAAATTCTTAAATTCCTTAGGGATATTAGGTTAGAGGAGGCGATGTAGTTTGAGGTACTAACTCATCAGCTAATTAAGTCTAA
Organism: Sphaerophoria taeniata; assembly: GCA_943590905.1. Lineage (NCBI taxonomy): Eukaryota > Metazoa > Arthropoda > Insecta > Diptera > Syrphidae > Sphaerophoria > Sphaerophoria taeniata. Next base: position 51,112,378 of record OX016540.1, read on the forward strand.
CACCTATCTTAATTCATTCATTCATAGGAAAATGGAATAATTGCAATTCCTGGGCATCATAAAGATAAAAAAGTTATACGTATAGAAAGGCATACAGTCATTTTCCTTTTGACCAACAATTTTATAATATGTTATTACAGCACTGTATACCTACTATTACCGCTATTTTTAAAAACACCCATGCAAAATAGTGCATAAACCTACCTAATGCATTTAGTCCATAATGTTGATAGCTCCCAGCACCCATGGCTGAACTTATGTTAATACTCGAATTAAGACCACTATTTAATGAAGATGTGAGTGAGGACGATTGATTAAGTTGACCAAAACCTTTCATTTTTATAAAGTTTTTGTTTTATAAGCAAGCGTGTTCCAAAAGTTATCGTTAATTTGTTAGCATTAAATGAGAAAGAATATAATACGTGTTAGTTGTTTGATAGAACCATAAAAATCTTTAATGAATGTTCGCTTGTTCTGACTTACCAGCTGTCATAGGATTGACACCGACACTCCATCGATCACCGCCAAACATTGACGAGCCGCACAACCCTTCGCTCATTGCAATATTTGTTATATTCGCACCGAAGGGTGGTAACCCGTGGGACGGCAAGAGAGCACCGGGGGTACGAAAGACATTGGTGGTCTTCTTGCGTTTCTTCCACTTGGCACGACGATTTTGAAACCAAACCTGTAAATGAAACAATAAAATTCAAATAAGCTTCACCTTTATTTAGTTGACAGAGTTAATCATTAAATGTAGTACAAAATAAAGAAGTGGGTACATTGTGTTTTTAATCCTTGCACTCCGACGTAATGAAAACATGCGGAATCATATTTTCTGACCATCCACGAGCGACGACATCCAAGAAGACAACAGACAAGACAGTCATTAGAGGTTGTTCTACCTTAAGTTATGTAAACAGTCTGAATAGTTAACACGAAAACGTAACATCATTTTAATAGAGATCAATTATATGTCCTTCTTCCTTTACACATGAGTTAATACGTGAACATAGTTTGCCTGCCAACAATTACATAGGTAAGCTTATCCAAAATTATCCTTGAATGCATAAAGCATTGTATTGTGTTATCTTGCATGATTTGATTACTTATGGAGATTTATGCGATGTGCAAGGACAAAGAACAAAACACTCGCCTCACAGTCACAGCAAGTATCTTTTCAACGTGTGCAAAGGACAAGGACGAATGTAAGATTTGACATGAACTTGAATATTTTCTGAATTCTATATCCCCGCAAATATTTCTAGTTGCTTCAAAACCATTAGAACGATCGTTATATGGCACTTGTAGTCAAAAACAAAAACGTAAACCCTAACCACCCCATTTTTGACATCCACCTGCCCTTTCTGGCTCATCCATCATATCATCCTTAAAATTCGTTAATGTTCAATCTGTGTTCAAAACTGGTTTAAGGTCAGAAAGTGATAATATGAATACCAATCCTCAGACCCTCACGCAAATCATGTTACACGTAATCAACTTCATTCTCAGTTCATTCACGCCCCGTCTGCCACATAAATAGGCGTTAAAAAGTCGGTTAAAAATACACTTTTCATTCTGTGTGTCGGTTGTGCGTCCTTTGTGTCAGACGTTTCGCTTTCAAGCTTCCTTTCAAAAACAAAATAATAATAATAACAAAAAAATCTGAAATCTTTTTCGAACAAACAAACCTTCTGTTCTGAAGCTGGAAGTCTGTCTATAGAGTCTATAAGGGTGCGGTTGCACACTCACCCTTATGAATAAATTATTTATTAGCACACCGACACCATTCCATTAAAGTGTTGCTAGTGTGAGATTAATAGACGTCTCGTGCTACATTTTTATTATTAAAGAGGCAAGCAAAATTGAACACAGAATAAAGAAAAAACAGAGCCAAAACAAACACAAAATTAGATAGAAGAAAATTCCACTTTTTATATTCAACCTTGCAATGTTTTTGGGAAAATTTCACTATAATCGATTTTTATAGATCCACGAAGTAAATTGAGGTCATCAGTCATCACATATTTGAAGACACCATAAAGGAATAGAATGACTAGAGAATCTCTTGGAATTATAGCAGTCTGACACTGACATCACATTTTCTTCAACAGGCGCCAATTTTCAACATGTCCCCGGCGAAATATAGCGATTGCATGACGTCTATGAAGGATCAGATTCCATATTCCATATTTCTATAAATTTCGGAAGTCCTAGAAGCATTTAAAAAAAAATCGATCTCTTTCGTAATTCGTAAATGTTAACCTAGGAAAAATTCTCCTTTCCTGATATCAAAAAATCCTTGGAAGAGTCGAAGGCAAAAAATCACAACATAAAGCCACGAAAGCTTGCAATATTCGTGAGCACTGAATGTGGCTAAGGAACGAACTCAGTCCATGGACAAAGTACGTTTCCTGGTTTTATCACACCTTACTCGTGACAGTTTGATTGAATGCGTACTTGCTTAGTATAATAGCAAGCAACCAGCCCTCTAACTATCAAAAGACCTGTCAAAAGTTTTACTATTTTGGACTTTTCTAAGGCAACAAGGAACTCCGTGCATTCTCGAGCTAGAATTCCGCCAATGAACCGTATGTTTTCCATTTATAATTCTCTCCCAATGATGTGATTTTAATGCAACAAGGAGAAAAGGAGCAGTTGATAATGCTTTTTCGTTGTTAAGTTGCGATGTGCGCGCATGTGAACGAATGGTTCAAGAAAAAGGGTGCCTTTTGTCCTTGGGTATCGTTAGCGTATGGTGGTTAGCGCAAGTAATTGCGAGGGTGAAAATCAAATGAAATTTATATTAGCCGAAGAGGGCTGGATGTTGTTGGTGTTATCCCTTGTTGTGGATTTTTTATTTAAGCATTTCGTCTTAGCGGTTGAACGCTGAATTTTGGTTTTGAATCAATGATTTGTTTTGGTGATGCGAATGCGAATGGCATCAAATGGGCGTCGGATTATGACTCCCAAGTGACAATATCTATTGCTACTGTTTTTTTTCAAGGATTTTGACTTTGTGATTTGGTGTCAGTGGTGATGGTACATTAATTGTGCATTATGAAAATGTGGTATTAAACACCTGTTATCTGAATTCGAGATTCATTTCTGATGCTGATGGGATATTATATGGGGAATAAGATTAGGATGGCATATGGATAAGATAAAGAAAAATAACAAAAACTGTTTGATTGTCGGTTTCTGGGTCATGCCGCTATATTAATTGTGTGTGTAAGTTCTCATGGAAAGATGGAAATTAGAAGCAATGTTGAGATATGGAGATGACCGTGTGAATGTTTCGAAATTGAGACATTTTGATTGAGTGATACTCACAAGGGAAATATAATTGAAAATAAATAAGTATATGTTTTCAAATGAGGCCCGATTTGATTTTCATTTCATTGATGGTGTTTGAAAAATTGGATGCCATTTAATTTCTCCATTAATTGAGAGTTTATTTAATTTTTTATGGGGATCGTTCGAGCAGGAGTTTTTAAAATAATTTTGTATGAGTACATTTAAATTTTCGAAATTTTTTTTAAATTATTTCTAGTAGTAAGTGGAAGAGGACCTTAACTTGGAGTTCAAAACTGGAGACAGCTAGCTAGGGAACGAGCTGGCTGGCGGAGACTGTTGATTGAGGTCCAAGTCCACACCGGACTGTAGCGCCACCTTAAGTAAGTAAGTGAGGTACATGTTCAACCATTTAGATTTAATAAATGCCCACGGAGTTAGGATACATTTTTTGAGACCTTGCTTTGTTTGTTTGCCATCATTATGAGAGTGTTGTTTAAGTCTGAGTATATGCATTGTTTACGATCATTTGGTTTGAAACCAAGGTAGGGTATTTTTTCCGTCTTTTAAAGCATGGTCCTCACCCGAACTAATAAAGTTCTGTAAATAGGCGTTGTTTTGACAGTGTTTTCTATGCAGCTGAATATTCCCATTTCATGGGATAGGTTGGTGTGAAATGGGATCCTTTTCCATTAGTCTATCAATATCAAATATGGGTGAACTGGTGCTGTACGAACTCGTAGCGAAGGTACCATTGAACATTTTCCACGGCTTTGCTAACAGCTTTGCCACCTATTCTGCCTCTTATATTGTGAGATTGCTTCTAAAATTCAAGTATAAAGCATGTGCCTAAACATGGTGCAAGACCACTGACGTTTCAGGAGTCGATGGATTAGAAACTAACCTTGGCATTCAAGTCTCAAAAATCCATATTAATACCCCCGCGTGCTGGGTCTTCTTGTCTAATGGCTCCTGTGCAGTTGGACGTCGTTTGTTAAGCATCAGCTCAGTCCAATCGCTGTTTCCTGGAGTATTTCCGGAGAATATTGCAAAAATTGTCTCTATACTAATTTAAACGACGTTAAGTAGTCAAAAAGTGCTAATTGCTTATATGCTCGGTAACCTTTTCTGGAATCAGGTATAATTCATATCAACTTTTAGTTTCAGCTACTTTTCTACAGGAAGAACTTTTCCGATGCAATCATGACAGATGACATCACATGCGTATTAAATTCAGGCCATAAAGCTGGGAACATTGTTGGATAGATTTTTGATGTCCTTATTTTCTGGAAAGCTATTAATCCTTGGGAGACTCTTAATACTAGAAACAAATCTTTTGTTTTCATAGTCAAGAAAACTACACTAGTCAAAACAATTAAAGGAACACTTGAAAAAACTCAAAAATTTAGTGTTTTTTATAAGGCTGTATCTTAGTAGGAAAAAGTCGGATTGAAATGAAATGAAAAGTTTTTCAAAGGTTATCATTTTTTCTTTTCAAATTATTTTGAGTTAAGAAAGTACTGTTAGTCGTTTTCGCTTGAGCGTAAAAAATGTTCACTCAATTTCAAAATTAAAGAAAAAAAAATAAACTTTGATTTTATATGAGCGGAAATTTTTTTTCAATCCAACCAATCTAAGATTCAATTTGAGAATTTTGTTGGCTATAATTCACTGTTTGGTTCAGATCGCTACGATTTTTTTTTCTAATCAAAAAATGGGTTTACATGCAAAAACACAATTTTGACTTTGAACCCAGTCCTGCTAAATATTGACTTACAAAAAAAAAATAAAGGCAGATTTAAAAATTAATTAAATTTTCTACATAAAAACACTTTGAAAAAATAAAAATATTGTTGGAACTTTTTCATAAAAACTACCGTTATTTTGTGGTTTTCAGTGATACAACTAATCTGAAGCTTAATTATTAAAGCTCATAAAATTTCCTTGATTTTGGTGCAAATTTCGCATCAATACGATTAACCGTTTCTCTGTTTCGATCAATCAAACTTACAAAACACTTTTTTTTTCAATTTTAAGGAAAGTTGTTTTCAAGCCTACACCTACACTCACTTTCAACGACACACAAACACGTACACCAAAGCAGACACACATACACACGTCTGAAGTGTGGGTAATTTCTCCATAGCAACAGAAGAAGACGAATTTCACATAATAATGATAATGAAAAAGAAACAAAAAATTAAAAAATTAACAAAATTAGTTATTTGTGGAGATTTAAACATAAACCTTCTTTCGTCAACTTCTAATTGTTTTAAAACATCAATTAACTCGCTTGGACTCGCTTTTTTAAATAATAATGAGCCAACTCATTTTAAGCCCGGTTGCTCTGCATCACTGCTTGATGTTTTTATTGTCAGTGATATTGGATTTGTTAAGTGTTCAAGTCAGTTATCCCTTCCTGTGTTCTCATATCATGATCTTATATTTGCAACCTTGGATATATTCTTTGAGACCAAATCAACACAATTCTTTCAGTTCGTGATTTCCGTAACATCAATGCTGAATATCTCTTCAGTGATTGCTCATCTATTGATTGGTATCCAATCTTTATGACTTCTGACGTTAACAAACAAGTTGAATTTCTTACTTCTACGATTGATTATCTTTTTAATAAACATGTTCCTCTAAAAACTCGTATCATAAAGTCTCACAAATGTCCATGGCTTTCACAAGAAATCTTAAATGCTATTAATAGAAGAGATGCTTTATACTCCCGATGGAGACGCTTTGGTTGTCCGGAAATGTTGAAAAATTTTAAAATCTCCCGTAACCTTGTTACAAACTTGATAAAATCTGCTAAATACTCCTATTACAATAATAAATTCAATGTCAATCGATCTTCTAAGTATCTTTGGAACGAAGTAAAAAATATCGGTCTTAACACTTTGACTGCCAAGCCATTTTACCATTTTGTATCGCGCCAGGCCAAAGTATTTTTTTTTCTTATTTCTGTTTCTTAGAGCCTAAAAAGTAGTTTTCAGCAAATTCCCACTTTTTTGTCGTCCTAACTGTGAAGTTCTAACGGTTTTTGTGCGTCGCACGTTTTTGTGCGACGTGGCCCTGCAGTAAACAAAATTCGAGTTCAAGCCACGTCAAACAACAACAAAAATAAACTAGAAATTTATATTTCACTCAAAAGTTATTCTAGGGCCACGTAAGTAAGACCAAAATATTCGGCAGAGGCCAGACAATTTGAATCTCATATAAAATCCCATATACCGTCGCACAAAAACGAGCGACATGGCCTGAGATGAAGTACTGGGTGTCGCACGAAAATGTGCGACGCGGCCCCTGGGGAACTACTAAGTGTCGCATAAAATCGTGCGACGTGGCAGTCAAAGTGTTAAAAAAGGAAGTCCTATTTCTGATGACAAAATTGATGTTGAGGAGATAAATCGTAAATTCTCTACTCCTCCTATACAATTCACAAATAGGTATGATGGCGTTGCGTTGGTCAGAATGATAGTGAAGATGCGTTTTCTTTAGGTGCAGTAGATGAATACCAGGTGGGAAATGCTATATTTTCTATCAAGTCCAAGCCCTCTGGACTAGATAATATTCATCCAGACTTTTAAAAAATTCTCCTACCATTCATTCTTCCACAAATTACACATATTTTTAACACCATTATAATGACATCCACATACCCTGCTTTGCGGAAAAAATCAAAAATTATACCTATACCCAAACAAGGAAAAGAGAACGAATACAGACCTATAGCTATCCTCCCATTTTTATCCAAGGCTTTAGAGGCTATCATTAGCAACCAAATAAGAAACTATGTTAATGAAAAACATCTTCTTAATCCTCAGCAATCAGGATTCCGGTCAGGATACAGCTGCACTTCAGCCCTTGTGAAGGTCACTGAGGATTTAAGACAAGCTTTAGACAATAATTTAACTTCTGTGATAACCTTACTTGACTTTTCAAAAGCATTTGACTGTGTAAACTCTAGTCTTTTTGTCTCATTGTCAGTTTCATGTTTATGCAGATGATTTCCAATTATACTTAAGCTTTCCTTTAGGAATGATCGAGGATGCTATAGCTAAAATAAACATTGATCTATGCTCAATATTCGATTGGTCTACACGAAATGGACTTAAACTTAATCCGGACAAAACGAAAGCTATCCCAATCTCCAAAAATAATCCTTTTATCCCAAACTTTCCTCCTATCTTCTTAAACTCCTGCCGAATTGAATATATGTCACTCACGCAAAAAATCTGGGTATCATCTTCAATAATACCTTTACATGGGATACTCACATTAATCCGGTTATTTCCAAAATATATGCTTCACTTCGAGAATTGTCTATCATAAAATCGTGTTTTCCAACCGAAGTTAAATTGAAATTGGCTAAAGCACTCATAGTACCTATATTTTCATATGGTTGTGAATTGTTCGCTGATCCTGACTCCTCAACCCTTCTACGGTTTAAGGTTGCGTTTAATTCTATAGTCCGGTTCATTTTTAATTTAAGAAGGTACGACCATGTATCGTCCAAGGTTTTTGAAATTTTAGGCTGTAGCTTGGAAATCTTTCTTAAATATCGGTGCTGTTCTTTTCTCTACAAAATAATTATTAACAGGTCTCCGAGCTATTTGGTTGAAAAACTAGATTTTTGCCGATCAAATCGCTCAATCTTACTGCGTCCTCTCACTTTTACCACTTTGACATCACGCAGGCAGTTTTTTGTTCATGCTGTTAGACTGTGGAATAATCTTCCCAGTTATCTGAGGTCTGGAATCGACTACATTAGATTTTGTAAGGTTTGTCATGAATATTTTTCCAATTTGAATTGAAATATACTTCTTTCTCTTTTTTCTCCTTGTTCTGGTTGCGACTTTTATTTATTTTTATTTTTATTCTTGTTATTATTTCTTGTATTTTATATTGTTATTTATATTATGTCTTCTTACAAATTAAATACATTTATTTATATTTATTTATTTCTTTATATATCTTGCATACTTAAAATTTGAAATTTATTTTTATATCCTGTACAAATTATAAGTTAATCTTAATGTACGGTTGTCATTATTATTCAATAATTACAAATACAAATACAAATACAAAAGAAAAGAAAAATAAACAAAAAAATTAAACTTTCCTTAAAATTGAAAAAAAGTGTTTTGTTGATTGATCAAAACAGAGAAACGGTTAATTTTATGACAAACCAAAGTTTATTTTTTTTTCAATTTTGAAATTGAGTGAACATTTTTTACGATCAAGCGAAAAAGACTAACGGTACTTTCTTAACTCAAAATAATTTGAAAAGAAAAAATGATAACCTTTACAAAATTTTTTATTTTACTTCAATCCGACTTTTTTCTACTGAGATACAGCCTTATAAAAAACCACTCAATTTTTGAGTTTTTTCAAGTTTCCCTTTATTGTTTTGACTAGTGTATATTGTTTTGTCAAGACTTCAAAATGGATGAGTTTGTTCTATGACAATCATATATGTACTAATTTGTAACACATAGATGGAGAGCAATGTATTTTAATTCCTCAAACAGTTTTCCAGATGGCTTTAAAAAAACATGGTGTCTTGAAGTGAAAAACAATGAGATTGTAGATTATATATTTTAGAGATTATATTTTTATTATGATCAATGTGATGTGACAGACTAAAATTCTTAGTTTCATTTCCATCAACAATGCGACGAAATTCCTCAAAATTTACAAATTAAATTCCTGAACATTCGGCAGAGTGAACAACATTACGGAATGCTCATGCTATTCCGAATTCCGATAGATTTTCATAAGCCTTTCCATCAGGACACATACAAACACATTATGACAATATTTAAGCTTTGACAGAATTCTGTCACACACTCGAAAACCATTTCAAAAATATTCAATTCATCCGATTCCCATTCTGAAAAAAGGCGGTAAAAAGCCTTTGATTCCAGTGGGCTTACCAGCCCAATCGTTGCAAATCAATTTTCGATAACATTTTATAGTATTTTCGCAATAAAATTGCCCCATTACCATCACCATAATCATCAACATCACTGTCGGTCGTCATGATTCACTCAACAGCTTCTTGCAATCAAAAATCAGTAGTGAGACTTCCAGATCGTCAAAACGTATACGTATCGATTGGAAAACAATTTTCCTCCTCTCTTGAATTTATTTCAACAACAGAGCAGATATTGCAATAAAGTTTATGACTGTTTCTATAGGTCCTTGACAGTCGGTAGATCCAGAATCTGAAGTATGAAAAGAAGACACTGTCAAGGACTCCATTGGGGGATGTTGTTAAGGGAATGAAATTCTTAAGGCAGTCATTTTTCACTTGTGTGTTGTGTGTCAGTATATCCTCAATCAATGTACCCAAAAAACTCTCCCCCAATAAGATGAATCAAGGATATAAACGAACCGTATCTCCATAAGAAGATGGGCGTTCAACTATAAAATGAACATGGGGCCATGGACACATTCAATGAGCTGAGCTTCTGCAAATGGAGTCGATCTATTTTATGGGATCCTTTAAATCCTATTTTATTATCGTAGATAGCATGTAGAGAGAGAAGTAAAAACCCAAAATGTATACGAAACAAAACTGAGAAAAATGTATAAATAATGACGATTGTATTCTTTTTTTCTTACAACGAGGACGTCCCTCCATTTCAACAGCATTCAATATAGCTTCCCGAAGTGAGCCAAAAAGAAAAAAAAAAAAAAAATAAAGGATGAAGAAGTGTGAACCAAAAATACACGTCCTTGTGACTGCTGTCGCTTTTACGCTGAGAGTTAGCTCTCGTTTACTGTCATTCAACTAAAATACGATTCTCGGCTAAAGTAATTTTACTTGTAGTCGAGATGGTCCCGCGGGAGTTGCCTCTTCTTTGGCTTCTTACCCTAAACAATCGTATATATGAACAAAAGTAAACATATACTTTTGTCCTTTTTACCATCGCGTCGTCGGTCGTCGTCGTTATTGTTGTCTCTAGCCATTGCCATTTACAGACAGTCACAAATCTATTTTGGATGTTTTTTTTTTGAATGCTTTAAAACTGTTTTGGTTGTACAAATTTTGGTTGTGGAAATTTCAGACTTTCAAATGTGTCAAAAGTTCGCGAATTTCAAATTGAGTTTTTTCGTTTTTCTGCTGACTGTGAAGCGAAGACACAAAATCCTGTCGCTGTTGGATAAGGTTGTTGAATTTTGATATTTCAAATTTAATGGAATTGAATATTAATATCAAAAAAGTGAATGTCTAATTAGTTGACTGACAAAGCTTAGAATTTTAAACTAATTAATGTCAAATTCTTGACATGGAAGGTGGACATTTTATTAATAATAGGTCCGTTCGCGTACCCTCCTAAAACAGTACAATTTTACGAAAAATTACGAAATTTAACCAAATCCTGTTCGCGTACTCAAAAATTTTGTAGTTTTTCGTAAAAGAGAGCGCTCACGAGAGAGTAAAATAAAAAATTTTTAATGAGGAATTAAAGTTAAAGCCAAGACGAATAAGATTCGCTTGGTCGGCGTGAATTGAGTTAGCCGGAAAGGCCGCGCATACCTGTTGCAATGTGGTGAAATGTCTCCATTATGACGGATTCTATTTTTGTTTCTTTCATTGCATGCGTCCTAGTGTTAGATGTAGAAATACCTTGGTTTGTTTGCTTTCAAGCTGCCGAAAGTATTGCGCAAACCAGATTTTTTATAAATGAAACTACTGTAGTTTGTAACACAGTGTTTTAGGTTATAATAAAACCTTGTTTGCGCAGAACTTTCGGCAGCTTGAAAGCAAGCAAACCAAGGTATTTCTACATCTAACATAAGGACGCGTGTAATGAAAGAAACAGAAATGGAATCCGTGATGATGGAGACATTTCACAGTCAGGGTGCTTTCATAAATGCATGGTTGCTTTGCTTACATGCGATCATTTGCAATCATATTAACGTCAGACAAAAATACTTGCGCATGTGTTTTACACTGCATTTATGAAACTATATACCTGTCTCTTTTATTCAGAAAGAAATTCAGTGTGCATGTGATTTTTTGTAGTTGCACATTTGCGCTGCAAATATTTGCGTTTTGCTTTTATGAACCTCTGACTTTTATCATTTGCATTTATGAACAACATGCATGCGTCAGACTTTCGCAACCATGCATTTATGAAAGCACCCTCATTCACCAAATTGCAACAGGTATGCGCGGCCTTTCCGGCTGACTAAATTCACGCCGACCAAGCGAATCTTATTCGTCTTGGCTTTATCTTTTATTCCTCATTTAAAATTTTAGTGGGCGCGATGACGGGAATTTCTTGTATGGGGGCTCCCCACCTATGACAATTAAAATGTGGGCAAAATTTGTTGTTTTCCCGTTCGCTTACTTTTTTGTAGTTTTGTTTTTCTGTGAGAAAATTTTACCCCCACTCTTTAAAATGTCTCTTTTTACGAATTTTAGTGCAGAAAGTACGCGAACGGACCTAATAATAATACAAACTTGACTTAATGATGATTTGAAAATTAGATCAAAATATGCACAAATGAAGAGATATCTATATACAGAATTCCACTTCTTTTTACCTTGTAACTCTAGCTTAATAGTGCATTAGAGTACATCCATTTCAGAGCAGTTCTAATGTTTATAAGATGGGATTTTGAAATGCGCTATGAGAACAACAAAATATTTCCTGAAACGGCAACACAGCCGAGAAGGTGGTTAAATACATCCATATACAGGGTGATTCACGAGCGTTGTGCCAAAGAGCTAGATCGTGTAGGTTGAGTTGAGACAAGAAAAAAATCGTATGGGAGGGGGGTCTATTCCCCCCCCCCCCCGTTTAGCCAGGAGGGGTAATTTTCTGAAAAATTTACTTATTTTGTAAGAAAAAATATTAAAAATCAACGGCTTCGTTTGCAACACCATGCTATACCTTTCTGAAAAGCCAAAAACTTTTTCTTTCACTTTGTTTTTAAATTAAATTGTTTTAACAAATAGTTAAAAAAAAAAAAATTTTCAAACTCAAAATTTTCAAAAAAAAAGGAAAAAAATATTTTTGAACTAATTTTTTTCAAAATTTTATGTAATTAAGTACTAATTTTGTTTTCAAAATTCAATGTCTTTGTTAATTTTTAGTCGAAAACAGAAAACCGGATGCAAAAATGTCTTTTTGTTTTTGAGATATTAAAAAAAACCAAAACCACTTTTTTCTAAGAAAAACTTTGTTTTTATTTTTACCTATCTGGACTTTTAGTTTAATTTATTAGTTTAATTTATAAATTTAATTTTTTGTAATTGGAGTTTTATGAGGACTCAATAAAGTAGAAAAGTATTTTATTTTCCCTGGATTAATCATTTTGTTCATTGATAACGTCTGCCATTGACCTTTCACTTCTAGCTCTCCGTGCTCTCGTCGGCGGATTCTTGAAAACATGCTATGACTTGGGCGCCATCTATTGGGATATCTTTCAGCGTAGAGTCTTTCGGCTTCCCGATCTCGACAACGAGTTAAACCGTAGCAGAAGTTCCTGTCCGCTAAATCTTCTCGAGAGTATGAGTTTGTTATTGTTATGTGTTGATGAGTTAATATTTTAATTGTAAATGGTTGTTTAGTAAATATGCGATGCCTTTTATTTACCTATAGCACAGGTCTCAATGGCAAATATGAAGAAATTTATAGATAGCACAGGTTGGTTCGTTAACGAGCCAGTCTACGTTAATCGACCTTGAGAAGCATCGATGCTTACTTTTATTTTTTTTTATAGGGGATCACAATGGACCAATAGGCCCCCGTGTACGCAACAGCTCACGCTGTGCACACCCCTCATAACCTAACCTAACCTAACCTACCTATAGGTTGTTAATTGTTTTTTCATTCAAGAAAAATTGCGGTTTAAGATAACTTCAGCCCCGAGCAGAACCCTTCGCCGGCGAGTGGCCACGGCCCCAGTAAGAAAAAATGCAGGTCAGATTTGAGACGTTATCAATGAACAAAATGGTTAATCCAGGGAAAATCCAATACTTTTCTACTTTATTGAGTCCTCATAAAACTCCAATTACAAAAAATTAAATTTATAAAATAAACCAATAAATTAAACTAAAAGTCCAGATAGGTATACATCAGACACTGTAAGCTGCTTTGGCCCCGTTGAGGCGTCTCGGGCTTAAATTCGAGGATTGCAATATTGGTCTGCTTAGCCGATACCATTCAATCTGTCGCAAGTAGGAAGAAATTATTTTCCAAACTTGTTTCGAAGTCATTCATATCAGATTGGAGAAGGTGGTTTGACTTGACGGAATTTCTGCGGAGTTTTTACACGTGGCTTTAACGACATCAAGAGGACTCCTCGGTGGAGGAATGGAACCATGTCAAACCCTTCCAAAAAGGAGAATGACTAGGTGCGTGCTGCTGTTGCCAAAAATTTAGCCAACATCTAAAAACAAACCTCACAATATGAGATTTTAGCTTTTTATTTTCGCGGACGATATTCATAATTATAAGTTAGGTTTTTTTCGGAACTTACCGTGTTAATTATAAGAAATATTTTCAAATTTCGTTTATCGACGTTTCGAAGAAATTGCAAGCTTTGTGGTCACGGGATGAGACTGACGTTTGATAGATGTTGTTTTAGTTTTTGTTTTGTTTTTTAACTCTCGCTCTTAAATTTTACTGGTGCGTAGATGTTGTTGCACTTGGGTCGCTTGTGGGTGGTGTATTTGTTGTTGGCTGTTGAATACAAGCAAAGCTCACGACATCGGCTACAGCTGTTTTGGTTTTATGCACTTTTGTTTTGTTTATGAGAGGATCCCATGTCGGCGATAGTTTGTAGCTACAGTCTCTATTGAAATTTTTATGTTTTTTACTTTCAATAGCTTCTCTAACTATCCTAGGAACATAAAACTTTTCATTTGAGATCGATCTGGCTTGATCAAACCGGATAAAATGATCCTCGTTGTAGGCCAAATGTTCAAAAATTGTTGATTTTGTGACAGCTTTGTTTTGTATCGCTTTTAAATGCTCGTTAAGGTGTGTTTAAATACTTCTTTTCGTTTCTCCAATATAGGAAGACCCACAGGTACAGGGAACAGCGTAAACACCAGGGGTAGAATCATGTAATGTGATTTGTGACTATCACATTGGTGACTATCAAATGTGATCACATTTTATTTTCCGTCTATGTAAGGGCTCAGTTATAGCTATCAGTAAAATCCATCAGTAAAAATTTTGTTTTGCTATTTTGAATACTTTAATCTTATATTTTGAGGAAAATTTTGATGAAATAAGTTGAAAATACATTTCGACTATTTTTTCAAAAAAAAGAATGCATTTAGTGTTAAATATTATTAACAAATCCATTTTATAAATTTTACTGATGAAATTTCATTTTACTGAACAACTGACTGCCAAATGTCAAAAAAAATTCCATTTCGTTTTACTGATGGCGTTTCATTTTTTTACTGTTCTGGTGCCATCATTAAAAAAATTACTGATGAGATTAACAGTAAAAACAAAATTGTTTGCGGCGCGAAGGTGTAAATTTACTGATAGTTATAAACGCTCATCAGTAAAAAATTTCAGATTCCAGATATTTCAGTTTTTACTGATGGATTTTACAGATAGCTATAACTGAGGCCTAAGGCCAAAAATTATTCGAAGCTTGGCACCACTTTCCACAAAAAACGTTTGACGTTTCAATTTTGACATACAAATCTTTGGTATGTATATGGCAAACAAGCAACCGACTGTAGCGCCACTATTTATAAGCATTTTATTACATGAGTTGGTATTAAAAAAGAAACGGCGGGGCAGAGAATTAGGAAAACATAGAATTAGGAAAACCTGATAGTACTAGGTATTTCATATTCAAACAGATATTAAGCTATAGAATGTTTGTTGTAATTGAATTGTTGTGGTTTGTTTACTTTTTTTTTTGCACACATTTCAAAAAATTATATTCTGGGGTGAAATCATGTAAGGTGATTTGGTACTAAAAGACGAACCTCGCCAATAAGTTATTTTCCCTCTCCATTATTTTCATTTTGTTTTTAAATAATTGCACGTTAATTTTGTATGAAAACAAAATATTCAAAACAATTGAAAGGGGTTCAAAATTTTATATGAATGTGATAACAAAATAGCTGTCACAAGAAAAAGTAGCAAATTGGTGATTATCACTTGTGACTATCACCTTACGTAGACAAAATTTGTGATTTGTGACTATCACCGATCACAAATCACCTTACATGATTCCACCCCAGGACTCTGGAATGGAATATTGTCCTTAGGTGACCTTAAAAGTTGACGAATTTTTGTTGGTGGTTTGAATATGGTTTTTGTATCATATTTCCGTATTCCAATTCCATCCGTTACACCTTTAATGAAGGGCAAAAAGGTCTTTTTTTCTAATTCTGGAGGTGGAGAATTGTTTTGTGAGCTGGGTTTAGGTTTCCATGTTCTTTGTCTGGAGCTATATCCATTCTTTTCGAGTGCGTCATCTACATGCTTCAACTCTTGCTCAAAGTGTTCGGGATCACAAATTTTGTGAGCACGGTTCACAAGAGCCGATACCACAGATTTCAAATTTGCTAGGTGATGATGAGATGTTGCGTGTAAATACCTGTCTGCATGAGTGTCTTTTCGGAACACAGTGTGACCAATCGAACCATCTTTTACGTCAAGGAAAGCCAAACAGTTTCCTTGTTCTCTTTCCATGGTGAATTTAACTTTTTCATGGATGGAATCTTTGTATATGGATTTACCCATTGAATAAGAAGTACAGGAAGGGGTCTTATGAAAAAGAAGTGAAGCATTTTTCTAAGTAGTGTGAGTTTCACAAACACAAACGCATTACAACAGGGCTGGTCTGCAGTTGAATGGTTAATCTCAGGGGCGCCAAGCGAAATAGAATTGAATCAAGATTATATCGATTGTGCATCAATTTTATTTCTCAATTTGAATTCTTTTTTTGAACTACACGGTGTTCTAACGTTCAAGATGTACATGCACGATTTTTATTATAATTTTTTAATTTTGCGTCACACTTTCTTCATTTTTCATCCGTAATTCATCACGTTTATTACGCCTATTTTGATCGTTTTTAAAAGCAAATTCTATGAACAACTTGAACAAGCGTTTAATATCATTAATTAATTAATTGTCAAGGTATGTATTTTAGAGCATTCAAATTCCAGAAGTTATTATTCACAATAGACGGACTCAAATATTGACAAGGGGAAAATATACAAACATTTTCCAGTTGATTGTAATACAATCAACAAATAAAAATGTTCCGAAACACGATGGAAGAACTATTCAAAACAACCGTGCACACCACGGGAACTCAACAAATTGCAGCGCCTTACCATCACCAACAGAAATAATACACCCCTGAACTCGATTTTGACACATCAAACCAAAAATCCAAAACAAAGAAATTCAATGGACAAAGTATTTTTATTTTTGAGAAATTTGTTATTTGGGTTGCTAAATACTATGACAAATACATTTTAAAAGTTCTACGATATTTAAATTAACTAAATAACTTCACTTCACATACATTTATAATCAAAATAAGGTATATTTTACTTGTGATAAGAAATTGTTTCTGGCTCCGTCTTAGAATTGTTTCCACACAATTTCACACAGCACTTCATTATCGCTTATGGTTTTATTATAAAGAGTGGAAAATATTCTATTTAAATTAGCAAAAACTGCACTATTTAATTTTGTTTTATAGATTTGTTTAATAAATTTAACAATGATAATATCAAAAGCACTTCCTTACAGCTCGGCAAATGACAACAAAGTCAAAGTTTGACAGATTAGTGCCCCCTATTTTGACAGATTAATGCCCCCTATTTTACCCCTATTTAAATTTTTGTTGCTTCACTCACGTACACTGTACGTGTAGCTTACACCGCTTCCTGTACTTCTTATTCAATGGATTTACCAGGTAATATCAAGAATGGTTTTCTGCTTGGTTTGACAGTTTTTTACATAAGTTTGTAATGTGTGTTCTCTGCTTGCTTTGACAGAAAACCATTCTTGATAGTACTAGGTAAATGCATATACAAAGGATGGAATTAAGATTAATCATAAAACTTTCAACTTGATCCTTTCTCAGGACGCTAAATATGTCATCCACATATCTTTTCCAAATTATTGTTTTTGTTGATGCTCTTTCCAATGCCAATTCTTCAAAATGTTGCATCCCCATATGTCTGCAATAATTGGTGCAATATGTGAACCCATTACAACACCATCAATTTGTAAATAAAATTTACCATTGTACAGGAAATATCCTGATGTAAGGCATATCTGTATCTCAACCAATTTTAATAGTTTAGAATTGTTTTCGGAGTTGGACTACTTTAATTTAATTACATTAACGCCCAATTTCTTCACAAAGTTCTAAAGTTCCCTTAAAACTCGATCTAGTAAATCTCGGTTTAACGTTAGAACTTAGTTTTTAGAAAATTTGGAACTCGGGCATTTCTTCACTTCTCTAGAACTCGATCTAAAATCATAACTGAGTTCTAAGCGCTTAGAACTTGTCATTTTTAGAACCTAGTTCTAGCATGTTTTTTTAAATTTTTGAGTCACCCGGCCACAATTTTTGACAGATTTTTCTTTCAATTCAATTCAATTCAAAACAAAATAAATATAATTTTTGAAGTTGCGCTAATTTTTTGTTTGTGTTTGTACATATGTGTGTACGGTGTAGCTATGTATGTTTATTTTGGTGATGTCCGTGGCGTGTTATGGCCAGAGATTATATAAGGTAAGGAGATGGGAAACAAAGCTGTCAAAATGACAGTTGCCTACAAGCTAAAATTTACGGATTGCTAAGATGTGTGCGTGTTTTCACTAACACATTCTTTCAATCCGTCTATTCACCAAAGGGGAATAATTTTGGCAGTTAAATTTGAATTTTTTTGAAAAAAGAGGTGAGTTAATGGATATGTTCACAAATAGAGTAAAATTATTAGGTAAGTAAAAGCTATTAAATAAACAGGCGTAGAAATTGTTCGTGAAATTTCATTTTCAAAAAGTGACGGTAATAGAAATTGTGAACAGAACAAAAAAAAAATCTGTATTTTTTGGTAAAGTAAGAGAAATATTTTTCTTGTTTTCATTCATACAAACAATCAAAATGTTTTAGTATTTTTATTTTCCAACACTGAGGCATCAAGATGAAGGACTTTTGAAATATCTTTTTTTTACTTTTTGTATGAAGCTAAGTACATATTTTATTAACACAGAGATGCTTGCAAAAAAAAAAAACTAATAACAAGAAATAATTTTGTTGTATTCGTTTTTGGAAACGGTCTCTCGGCCACTTATGACACGTTCTAAAGATTAAACGATGGAAAATGAAGTATGAAAACACGGAATAATTTTTCGGTTCATTTTTGTTTGTTTTGGCTGCAAATTACAAATGTAAAGTTTTTTCACTTTTTGAGTTGTGAGACAAGAATTTGTTTATTGAATGCAATAAAAAATGACAAATACATATTTTAATTTTTTGTTGAAGTTAAAACAAAAACAGCAACCCTGTTCGCCGTTATGCCCTTTTTTCCTATTTTTCGAGAACAAGAATCAAATTGACCATGAAAATTGCCTGATATTTCCTAAATTCAGTATATTATGTATTTAAATATTTGAGTGTGCTTCTGCCTTTAAACATATCTTAATGTAAGGCACAAGTAAGTTTTCAGCCTAAAGCTTCGGAACGCATCCTTCAAGTATTTTCGTGGTGGGTTTA
Source organism: Sphaerophoria taeniata (assembly GCA_943590905.1). Taxonomy (NCBI): domain Eukaryota; kingdom Metazoa; phylum Arthropoda; class Insecta; order Diptera; family Syrphidae; genus Sphaerophoria; species Sphaerophoria taeniata. The sequence continues at coordinate 51,131,422 of OX016540.1, forward strand.
AGAAAAACGTGTTTGACAATTTGAAAATTCAATCTAGTTATCTACGTTAAATTTGAAAATCCGAAAACAAACAAAAGAGAACTGCAAAAATATAAGAATCTCACCTCATCTCTTTGTTTTTGTATTATTCATGTACAAGGAAAGAAAATAAAATGAAAGAATATGAAAATTGCGGGATCTAGGGAGTGAAACGTAAGTCAGTTTCCCATCTTGTTACATAATTAATCTTTGGTTATGGCGTTTTTAATTGGCAATCTGGAAGTGAAAAAAAAGCATTCTGAATGCGCACAAAGTGACAGTTGTGATTATAAAACCAGAATTCTTTTTTCAGATTCCAGATTGCCAATTGAAAACGCCATTAGTTTGTGTGTTGGCTGTAAGCTGTTACGCAGAATCGAATCCTACTCGTGCCCATATCCCATAAACTGTCAAAAAAAAAGTATTTCGCCAATGGATGGCGCAATGACCCGTTAGTACACCTATCAGGATTTAAATGTTCCTTTTACTCAGCGATAGAATATACCGAGTATCCTTTTCATTTGTGTTAGGCCATAAACTTCTAGAGATTACGCAATCGTCCCTGGATTTCCAGGAGTTATTGATTTTCTCTTTTAATTTAAGGTCTATCTTCCTCTTGAGTACCCCAATCGGGACGAGTGGTCCCCTAACTGAATATAGAATCGGCCTTTAATTGTGCATCACATGCACTCAGAGAATTGTTAATGATAAGTGGCTTACACTTTGGCTTTGGCTTTCGTTAAGCTGTCGCCATCGCCGAAGTATACTTCACTAACCATTTGCCAACAAGATTAGCATCATTTGATTCTGATGCAATGCCACCAGATTTCGACGTTTCCCATATCCCATGCTCTCTGGTAGAAAAAAAAAGCTACAACCCTAATGACGCCATCTCAAACCGTCAATTTTCCACCGACAGCTCATGTGTCTACAGCTTTGTCCACCGAAACAACAGTGCCGCGGTCGTCTGACAACACCAACAATAATTATTCCTTACCAACAAATGCTACAAAGTAAATATGTACCAATTTTTCCCAACGAACGGTCGACGCCGTTGTCCAATATGAAATCAGCAAATTCGTTGAAAAAACGAAATTCTAATAAATCGAAGTTCTAAGGCACTAAACCCCCGAATTCGAGGGTCTAATTTTATCGAAGTTCTAACTATAACAAAGTTCTAAATCGAAGTTCTAACGCGTTAGAACTTGGTGAAGAAATGACTTAGAACTCAAATGAGTTCTAAAATTTCACTAAACCGAGTTTTAAGGGCTAGAACTTTGTCAAGAAATCGGGCGTAAGCGTTTCTTCAATTGGGTCATTAGTGAATAAGGAAGTTACATCAAAACTAACCATTATTTCGTCTTCTTTGATGTGGAGATCTTTGAGCATGGACACTAAGTGTTCTGAGTTTTTGACAACTATGCTTGAGTTTTCACAGAGTTGCTTGAGTTTAAAAGTTAATTCTTTAGCATCAAACGTCAGTCTCATCCCGTGACCACGAAGCTTGCAATTTCTTCGAAACGTCGTCGGGAAAAGAAATTTGAAAATATTTCTTATAATTAACGCGGTAAGTTCCGAAAAAAACCAAACTTATAATTATAAACCTCACAATCCCAGAGGGTTTTGCTGAAGGGCAGAAGAACTGTTGTCGTTGGCTTGACCAGTTGAACTTATCAAACATGGAGGACCATTTCTGCATATGGAGCTTTAATATCTTTCATTTAGCGTTTCCTTAAATAAAACATTGTGGTGTAAGAAATACTGACAAAGTTTTAGTGGCGATTTCGACTGATGCGCATCCAAATCTTCCGAATTGGACCGATGACGACGCCGCGCCAGACCAAAATCATCAGAAAATCCATATCAGACAACAATGTAAAAGCTTTTTATATTGATGCCAACAGCGTGGCTTGGAGTGATTGTTACAATTAAGTGCATGTAGATGACAAACTTAGCTTCATTTACAACCATATGAAAAGATTGTTGCTTTAAAAACGCTAGGGATTCAAAACGAGAAGTGTCCATGGCAGAATTTTGAAGTAAAGAATGCGATTAAAAGTCGCAAAAAATACTACCTCAAGTGGCGGCGTTCTCCAAATCCAACAACTTGGCAACAATAATGCTACTTTCGCAATCAAGCAACTCTCATCACCCGTTGCGCCAAACGAAAATTTTTCGCCTCGAAACTCTATATACAGATCTTTCTTCTGGAAAAATCTTCGTGACTTTGGTATTGGTAAAAATCCAATTTCTAAGATCGTAATGACCTCAACAATCGGTTCACTCCGACAAATCAATTATCTACTAGCTTTTAGCCCAAGGCTGGCTTACTTTACGATGGAGCTAACGATTTTTGCATTGAGACGGTAACTGGAGACAAAATTATTCGCACCTTTAAATCCTTCAGGTCTGAAGCTATAAGCGAAGACGGTATTTCATTAAGATTTTTGAAACTTCCCCTTCCCTGCTTGATTAACGCTCTCACTCATGATAACTATCACGGTAATGTCACTTCTACGTTTCTTATTGTTTGGCAAGCAACCAGGATAACTCCTGTTCCGAAAAAGCTCATACCTTCCAAGTCCGCCAACTACCGGCCAGTATAGGCATCTTACCTTGCCTAGAAAAATGATTGACCATCTTACATCCAAAAGATTGCTGTCTCCATATCAATCTGGATTTAGAGCTTACCATTCCTGCTCTACAGCAATGGTAAAGATCTTATAGAACATAAGACTCGAATACGATAAAGACAATATCTCAGTACTGTGTCTATTGGACTTCTCAAAGGCTTTTGACAAAGTCGATCATCAAGTCCTTTGTCAAAAATACCTATAGAAAAACTTATAACAGAAACTCCTTATTTCCTGGATGGCCCATCAATAAACTGAAAAATGGACAGAGGTAAAACAAACTAGAGTGTAACGATCGCTGAAATAAGGAAGAATAGCCGATCACATAGGTAATATGTATTCCTTTTTCCTAACTAACGTGACTGCGTGAATCTAGTCACTTTGACTAGAGTTTTTGAACAACAATCTCTTTGTGAATGATATTTAAAAAAAAAAATACAAACAAAAATTAGTTTGTACTTTTCTTTTGTGACGCATAGGTGCTTCTTCTTCTTGTCATCTTAATTAAATGAAAGAGATGTTAAAATTGAGGATATCGTCGCAAGTTCCATTGTCCCACCCACACACGCATTCATAAAAAATGAGAATAATAATAAAGGAAAATCTTTTCCAATCGAAAATCCAATAAACGTTACGTTGATCGTTTTCTTGCTTTTATTCGTTTTTATATCTCCTATCGCCATTGCCATCGTCGTCCTTATTTAAAGTGACGTTTATTTTTACCCTTTCACGGTCCTCAATGCATGTGTGTGTGGGTCACCAAACATCTCACAAATTGTATCCCCCATAATCCCCAAAATGTTTATATGCAATCGTTATATGGCTCATACCCAACGAACGAAAAACTCCCCCAATATTAATGCGGATCCTTTTTTTTTTGTAGTCACTTGGCTGTGTGGACGGATACTGCACTCTGATGTTAATATATTAGAGAGCGTGATGTGCGGTCTTAGGGAGGACATTGGGGACTCCATATGTGTCCAAAATAACCCTCGCCATACTCTCTCTTGTCCATCTTAAATATTGTTATAGCTTGTAGATAGCTTCCGCACGTCTCGATCCGATGCCAAGGACAAAAGACCAGTACGAACGAAAAAACCGTTTTCAAGCAACTTGCCGCACATTATTAAAGGCCATAAAGAAAATCTACCACGCTCTCATTTTATTACACTTGCAGCAATTTAAGGTGCAATTTCCTTGATACTCCATCCTGGAACTGTCCTTTTGTCGGCAGATCTCGGGTCCTTTCGAAAGTGAGAAGGACAACGACGAACATTCGTTGCATGGTGCGAAGCAGGCAGACGGATGTTCAACGTCAAAGGGTAATCTTTGTCGGAGTCAGATAAAAAAAATATTGAAAAAAGGGATACAAAAGTAAAGTCAAAAGCAGCAGGAGAAAAACAATAAAATCTTAAACAACCGAAAGGATAAAAGAAACGATTCGAGAATGCACGTTAGACAAAAAAAAAAGAAGAGAAAAACAAGAGCTCGAGCTATTTCCAATATTTTGACAGCCATGGGAAGCTCACGTCTCCCAGGACCATAAAAGGAGGCGTTGAACTAGTACCCACAGTCCCGCAAAAGGAGTGTTTTTTCTCGTCGCTTTTATTCTTTTTTTTATTTGGTTTTGATTGTTTTTCTATTCTGTCGAGTTTTCCTTGCTTCGTTGCATTTGTCCAACGCATGCTCAGTATTTCCCAAATCCTTTATGAAAAGGGAGAGAAAGTGGGCACACACATTTGCCATTGTGAATGAGTCACAATGAAAATTCCCAGAGTGGGTGGTGGCGTTGTGTCAAAGATATTGTAGCATTCCCAAGGAAGGGATGATTTTCGTTTCGGAGAACTACAGTAGGCACCTTTACACAACGAAAACTTTTCCTCTGATGTTATCAAATATTTTCGCATGATGTTGAGGGAATTTCAATTGTTTGGGATATGATTCGTTGTCATGGACATGAATTCACATCAATAGGTACACCTAAGCTTTTCTATGGAGAATTTTCTTTAGAGTGAAATTCTTTTGCACCATGACAACAGCATTCTCGTTCGGCATTAAGCAAATATGTTTGAAGTGGTTGTTGGGAAATACTTTTTTTGTGTTTTTTTTTTTGTTTCAGTTGAAAAAATATTTGGATGAATTTTACTGAACTAAACACGGTTCCCAAAGCAAATACTTGGTCCCGCCAGCTTAGCCTAGTCCCACCGCGAAAGTGTTTTCAGTTAAAATCAATAATTGGTGTGAGAAGTGAATGAAGCAAAAGTAAACAGAAACACCAACAAACAAAATTGGACTCGTTACTCATCAAAATTCTATGCGAAAAACGCGAATATTATCTCCAACAAATATTAACATCATTATATTTTTTACACTGGTTGATTACAGAAAAGTCTACACTTTTTTTTGACGAGCTTTAACGATGCAACGCCCGTGCCGACTGCCAGTGGCAACTGCAAGAAGCGTAGTTTAGTGAAGAAAAGCAATATAATTTTTGATCCTATTTTGAGACAACAGGTAGGTTCAACCGCAACCTAACTACATCTCACTGAGATCTCAGTTAAAAGGGACTTCTGAACTTTGACAATTAAGCTTGCCAAAATTAAAATGCTCAAATTGGCTGTCGAATAAAAGGTTCAACAACACCTGCGAATTGCGAATATGGTTAAATTGTTTTATCAAGATAGGTGTTCTGTTAAGGTTACGATCCGCGAGATTACCCAATTGTACGGTCGCCAAAGTCGTCCTACCGCGAGTGCTCCACTGGCTCAGAAGTAGATCAACCCACGCTCTCGGAGGCGATGGCATAAAAAATCCAGGTAGCACTCCCCATGAAACTGTTGACCTCACAAACCCGTGCGCAGCAAGGCCAAGCTCCGTTTGTGGGGTTAACTGCACCCCGGGTTTGTGAGCTTTGGGGAGACGTAGGAGAGGAATTTCATACCTGTTAAGCTTGCGACCTGACCTTTTATAGTGGGAACGAAATACACCCTTGCATTCTTTTTCTCCAAAACAGCCTTAATTTTCAATTAAATCAAACTTAATGTCACGAAATAAAGGAATACTCCAGATATACACTCACTTTTCTTGCTCTAACTGAAAGAATTTATCCCCTGATTAAAAGTTCGAATCATCACATTTCTTATATCATCAGCCACGTCAATCGGATCTCCCCTGTGTCGTCTCTGATGAATATAGTTCCAATATAGTAATGCCCTATTAATCTCGAAAATATATTCATTGAAAAGATTTATAGCTTTTCTTTGGCATATCCTTGTATATTGCCTCGGATACCTTGCTAAGCCCTGAGTTTCAGCTTCGGCAGTTGGAGAAAGTTCAACTTAACTGATTCTTGAATGGGTGGTTGTTTAGTCATGTAGACAAGGTCGTAGCCAAAAGGAGGGGAAGGATATATCTATTTCATTCTAAGAACTAGAATGTCGCCATTTAATAAATTTAAAAAAATGCTTTATAATTACATGAAAAGTTCTCAGACTTCGTCTGATGGCTTTTGAGAGGATCTGTTAAGACACCCCCCCTAAATAGCTACGACCTTGATAATTGCCCTTGTCAGAGCCATTATAGTTCAGCATATTGATGACATAGTAATAAACAGCTAGTCGTTCTCTCCAACCATTCAGTGTGGTGCGTCCCTTTTCCTTTGGCACATTAGCATCAAAATCACACTGTTGCGACAACAGCCACATGCCAAACAGCCACCCCATAACGTATTGAGGTCTTAATGTGTTAACACAGTAATTTGTTTTGTTTTTGGCACATTTTGTGGCTTGCTGCTGTTTCCCATCCGCTTTCGTGTTAGTTTTTGTACAATATAATGTTTGTCTAGTAAAATTTTCCGTTTGCCTGCGGCAGCGTACGTCCAAAAAAGCGTTTGAATTTGTTTTAGAATTTCGATTACCAATTCGATTGAGATTTTTATTAAAGTTTTATCCTCTCACTCTTATTTATTGCAATCTCTGTTGGGAAGGGATAAATTTGCTGGGGGTTTCGGGTTGGTTTGGGCGTCTTTTTTTTTTTTTTCAAAAGAGAAAAAGAGATGAAAAATGTTGTTGGAAAGCAATTTTGCATTTCGAAATCGAGAAGTGAGAAAACTCCAGCTGAGTGTAAATCAAATTGGATTTCAATTCCAATTGCGGTGCAATTCGATTTTGTGGTGGTTATTTGGATGAGGCGACATTCGCAGGGCCCAATGTAAATTTTATGGTAGGTGTTGAATAAACATTTAAATATTCTCTTACGTATTCTAAAGAACTTATTCAATATTATTTCAAACACATGGTAGAAGTCACCGGTACTCATTATGTTTTTAAATATTTTTACCATTCTACTCACGCAGATTATTAATTATAGAACGATTCGCTAAAATATCAAATCTCAGTAACTTATTCTTAAGTAAGCTAAACACATACCATTTTTGTGTTGAAATTATATTTTTGCTTAAAATAAATATTTGCATGAATCACGAGCCTTGGTCGAGAGAAATAAAAATGAAACAATCCAAAAATTAAGTTTTTACAAATGTTCTTTAAAAGTATGCGTTTGCATATTATTTGAGCTAAAAACTCAAATGGAAACTATACTGTAAACTCAGTATAATTGCACATTTGCGTAGACCTCAAAGATGGTTTAGAAAAAGAATGGAAAAAGTCATTATTTGAAGAATTAGAACATTAAAGCCCATACGTTGAAACTTGTCAGCTGCTACAGTTATTTGAGAAATGTCAGTGTTTTAATTATTAGAAAATTTGGTATACCATTTACAACTGACATATCTTGGTCGAATGAGCTATGCTCATGGAGCTTTAGTCAGATATTTTTCGTCCAACAGCCTATTGCTCTTTAGATTTGGGTTCATATCCATTGCTCCTTACTTCATATAGTACAACTTGAGGTTTTAAAAACAATAACAAGATAACAATTGATACTAAAACGTAAGGTTCACAAAAAAAAACGTAATAAAACCTATATAATAAAAAAAAAACTATGAAACAACACGTATACGCCCGAGTGTACATTTTCAATGCATCCGTAGTAAAATTCGAAATCTCTCTAAATATAAAAATTGATGTACACAGGATTTTTCTGTTTCATCTATTCTAATTTCTTGGTATCCTTTTTAACTAAATATTTTTTTTTTCACTAGACTTCTGCACTTGAAAAAAAGTTTATTGTAAGGATGAATAAATAAAATTAACAAATTGAAAACTGATTTCGTTGAAATGATAGTGTGTAGCATGAAATAAATAGTTTTTGATTTATTTAAAAAATTATAGTGTGTACTTTACAATACTTAAAAAAACAGTTGTTTTGACTTAGTGAAGGTTCAATCTTTATATTGAAGGTTTAGGACTTATAGGGCCTAGAACTAGATAACAGAGATTATCTTAATTGTATCATTATTGTCCACATGCCTGTTCCAGACTTTGTCTTCGCACTTTTTGCGTTCATTAAATATACATAAGATATACTATACATACACAGAAGCAAGTGTATTTTTTTCCTAATTTAACTTTTAGTATATTGTCGCTATGTTTAAAGGGGAATTTCCTTCCTATATTCATTCGATCATGATTTGAATCCGATCAAAAAGAGTTCAGAAGAATTAATGAAAGCCTCATGATTCTCTCCGTCCATTTCCATTTAAGCTACCAGCAAATTCTGCACGTCAATGGAAATTGAGAATTTTTGAAAAGGCCTTGACGTAGGAGTGGGGCTCACGGTGACTAAAACTATGAAGCTTAGAGTTATGCGATCGCGATTTTTATTTTCGCAGAAGAGCCTCCCATGGTCGACAGGTTGAAGCGGAATAGGCTGTTATATCCCAACGAAGGAGTGTTCCCAACAAGGCACTTCCAACGAACAACGGCAGCGAAAGAATTTCTTTTTTTGGAATCAACCAAAGGCAAAGGGCCTTCTTCGAGGAAGGACACCCAGCACCGACGACGGCTCGGATAGGACGTCACAAAATACAAAATACGCATATAACTTCGAGGTAGTAGAGGAGTTTGTCTACTTAGGCTCCGTTATGAACACGGGGAAAATACCAGCGCAGATAACAGACGAAGAATAACTCTTGCTATTCGCTGTTTCTTTGGGCTAAGAAAGCAAGCATTCCAGTCTTGCTGTATGGTGCAGAAGCATGGGCTTTGATAAAATCGGATGTGTCCTAGGCTGTTTCGAAAGGAAAGTTCTTCGGGTCATATTCGGCCCCGTGTGAAGTGATGGAGAATATAGAAGAAAAATCAACAGCGAACTTTACCGGTTTTACAGCGACCAGACCTAGCCAGAAGGGTCAAGGACAGATGGCTCTGTCATTTAGAACGGATGGACAACAATGCTCCGGTCCGGAAAGCCTTCGACCATGTTCCCGAGGGACATAGAAGTAGAGGAAGAACGGGAAGAGGACCTTATAATCGACTTGGAGTGCAAAACTATAGAGACAGCTAGCTAAGGAGCCGGCTGGCGGAGACTGTTGTTTGAGGCCCATGTCCATGTCCACAACGGACTGTTGCGCCACCTTAAGAAATTACCTGAGTAAGTAAGTAAGTAAGTAGTGTTTCAATGTTCCTTCGGTCTCAGCTCCACAGTCGGCCGGTTAAAAAGTCTGTTCAATGATGCTGTGCTCAGTACTGGGCTGTATTGGACAGAAAAGTACAAGGTTTTCCTGTTCAATAACACTTTTTCTGTGCTAGACTGTTCTAGTTTGCTGTTCAATTTCTAGAACAGTTTCATGCAGATAAGCGTAAAAAAGAACAGGATTTTCTGTACTTGCTTTTGAGGAAGATTAACCTGGAACTGAAATGACTGTTCTAGGTTAGGTTAGGTTAGGCTTAAGGGCTATCAGTTGATGGTTTTACCGTCACACTTAGATCAATACAGATCCATTGTGGTGAGTATTGCTACTCTACTAATAAGAACACCTATGTGTTTAGTTAATCAAGCCATTTAGAGGCTTTGACGAAGTTCAGGATGTTAGTACCTGGCGTACTTCTAAATCCCCGAAGAAATAGTTGCCAAGCAGTTTCTTCTTTTGATGGGAAAGTGCGGGACAGTGACACAGAAAGTGCGAAGTGTCACCCCATCCTCTGCATAGATCATCTGAACTGATTCTCATCTTTTTCATATGATAACCTAACAGATTATGTCCGGTGATTACGCTTACAAGAGATCGAAGTGATCCCTTGTGTAGCTGCATAATTTTTTTCCGTTCTTTGTTTGTTAAAACAGGGCCAGATCTTTCTTGTTGTGCCGCAGGTGTCAAGAAGATTCCACCTTTCATCGGCCTTGGTAGTTATTCTTTTTGAGAATTCCTGTTTTAGATAACAGGTAGGGATGCTAACTAGCTGAGCTTGGCTTACGTCAAGCATTGACCCTAATCTTGCTAATTCATCGGCTTTCTCATTGCCTAGTATATCGCTGTGGCCTGGGACCCAGCAGAGTCTAATGTTGTGCTGTGCGCCAAGAACCTTAAGCTCTTTGCGGCAGCATGAAACAAGCTTTGATTTTACCTCAGTTGCAGTAATCGCTTTTATTGTGATATCAGCTCGTGGTATCGCCATCATTGATACCTTTTTAGCAGCTGTTGTCACTGCCAGGACCTCCGCTTGGAAAACGCTACTGTAGTCTGGAAGCCTAAGCGAGGCGGTTAACCTGAGAGATTCGGAATAGAAGCCTGCCCTACTCCAGTGTCCATTTTAGAGCCATCAGTATAGATAGCTATTAACGACTCACTGGAGTATGGTATATTATCTATCCATTCCTCTCTGCTTGGGATGGCAGCCTGGAATGGTTTGTGAAAGTCAAGTTCGGGTATTTTATAGTCTGTTGTAGTACTATGACCCATAACTTTATGAAGGATCTGGGCATGTCCTATGGAACTGTTTTTCCAGACTTTAGTTTGACTAAGTCTCAGGGCACTTTTGACCGCAGATTCTTGAACAAAGAGGTCTAGGGGAATAAGATTGAGTATAACTTCCAGTGCCGCAGTTGGAGTGGATCTCATTGCCACCGTAGTGGCAGTGCACGCGAGCCTTTGAACTTTTGTCAAAGTTTTCAGGTTCGTGCTCTTTTCTAAAGCTTGCCACCATACCAAATTACCGTAGGTTAGTATTGGTCTAATTATTGCCGAATACATCCATCTGATAATTTAAGGGGTTTGGTCCCCAGGTTTTCCCGAAAATTCTATTGCAGGAGTAAAAGGCAGTCGATGACTTTTTGAATCTATCTTTGGTGTTCAGGCCCCAGTTTAGTTTTTTATCTAAGATCACACCGAGATACTTTGCGTGATCAGAGATTTTGAGAGGGCAGCCTTCGATTGAAGGTATTTTATAATCGGGTATTTTGCGTTTGTTAGTAAATAGCACTAGTTCTGTTTTAGCTGGACTGTTCTAACTTGTCTGACATTTCTGTGCTGATCTGTACCTACTCTTCTTTACTTTTTTGTGCTTTTCTCTTCTAACTTACACTTTTTCTTATTGAACATACTTAAAATGTAATTTTTCGTGGCTTATTTTTATGCGAATGTCAAGCATAAAGTCTATAAAATACGTTTTGTTTTATTAGTTTGAGTCTTTTTTCGTGAAAATAACAAGTAAGCATTGTTAGAATGAAAAACGTCGTTAAACTTAAAATTTCGGTTTAGAAAATATCAACTGATTTCTGAAGAGTGTAATTTTTGTACAAAATAACATTGAGTGTTAAATTATTCTTCAAAATTCTAACCTGCTTCCTCCAGTACTGTAAAGTTAAAATGATAACAGTTATTTGTAACTAATCTAATAATGTCAGACGGAAGTAACTTATTTGAGTAAATGAATCATTCGTTAGAAGCATAAAAAAATGAAAAATGTTACTTCAAACATTTATTGTCCGCATTAAGTTTAAATTTTATTTTCGAAGTAAGGGGTTTCCTTTTCTTTTGGCATTAAACAAAAATAAGGAAGGCTGCTTTATTTTTGGATATAAAACAGTCGTAAATATTTTTTTTTATAATTTTAAATGCAGCAAGATAAAACCCCGAAAAAAATACAAATAAACTTAAAATAAAAGAGCCCACAATGCCTTTGCGAAGAGTTGCCATAGAGCTTATGGCATTATCTTTTATGTTCCATTTCTTGGCATTTCATTTAAAATTAAATTAAAATACGATCTCTGATATTACTTTCTTTTTTTTCATGCATAAGTACCAAGGAATACACTGTATAAAGTTTTTTTCGCCCAACTCCTGCTGTCCCCCGCCGCACATCTCATAACACACTTTAGATCCCTTCTAGTGCTTGGATACATTTGCCCCAAGAATTTTTTTGGCTGGAAATATTTTGCGTTGCGTTCGCCGTTGTTTCCTTCGGCACTGTGGCTATGGCAATGGTAAGGGGGTGGCGGTAGGTGGTAGAAGTGTATCCTTCAGTCGGTTTTGAGATATTTCCCTTCCTTTCGGTGTCTACTTTTTTTTTTGCTCTGCCACACGGCCATGATAAATGCAGGTAAGGGATAGTAAATAAAATTCAAGACCGACTAAAAGTAATAACAACAAAGGCAAGGGGAGAAGGGTGAAGGTGGAGTTGAATGTTGAGACGAGAGTTTCTTGAATTAAATTTTATGCAATGCTCGCAAAGTATTTTCATCAAAATCAAAACAAAGCCAAGGTAAGAATTTAATGTATCTACCAAGTTTGCGTATAAAAATAGATACCTACAATTTTGAGGGACAAGTGTGATGCGTGTACGCTTTGAAGGATCTCAGGTGTGGGTGTGCGTGTTTTATATTTTGTTTCTTTTTTGAAGAAAAAAGAGACGACACAAAAGAAATTAACTTGGCACGCGTTTGGAAATCTAAAAAATTAATTGTTTGTTTTCCTATTGTCAGACGCACGTGCTGTCGGTTGACATCTTTTAGCAAATTGAAACATTCCGATTTTAATCAATGCCAACGCAGAGGGAAAATTAATTGTTAAAATATTTTGCGATTGAAGTCAACAAGTTGAAGTTTTTTCCCTCTGGGCATAAGACATTTTCTTGCAGTTGAAATAAAAAAATTTAAATGATATGGACATGTTTTACCATTGAACGAAAATAGTGTATTGAATTCAATTTCAATGTTTAAAATCTACTTTCAAGACATATAATAGCGTATTATGCAATGTTATGACCAAAAGTTTGTAATGCTTTCTCACAATTTTCTTTAGGAAAAATGGAACACGAAAATATAAAAATGGTATACAATTTTCTCTTTCCATATTTTGTAAGGACAACGCACGGTCGACGATAGTGGTTTGGAGTTTGGACTGAGTGATGCTTGGAGAAACTCCTATAGCTATCATTATTATTGCGATGATAGGGTAGTGGAGTCGGTAAATAGTTGACGAGAGGCTCTCTCATCTAACTTTGATGTACCGAGAGTCAGTTACGTTGCCGTCGGGACGAACTCCGGACTAGCTTCGCCTCCGGATGAAAGGGTTGCAAGGGGTTGATATAGAAGGAAAAAATAGTTGATAGATAGATGATAGGTTGGCAATGAGCTTACGGAATCTTTCGACCGACGCGACGTCAAAAAAGGATTCAGACAAGGCGATGCGCTGTCGTGCGATTTCTTTAACATCGTTCTTGAGAAGATTGTGCAAGACTCCACCGTCAACACCAGAGGCACTATCTTCCAAAAATCTGTTCAGCTTCTCGCGTACGCCGATGACATTGATATAATGGGTTTAGCGGTAAATGAAGTATATGCTGTCTTCTAGAAAGGACACCCAACACCGAAGGCTCGGACAAAATGTCACAATAGACGCATACAACTTCGAGGTAGTAGAGGAGTTTGTCTACCTAGATACGAGATAAGACGAAGAATTACTCTTGTAATCGCTGTTTCTTTGGGCTAAGAAAGCAATTGAGTGGAAAAGCCCTCTCTCGAGCAGCTTAGGTAAAACTGTACAACACCCTCATCATCCCTGTCCTGCTGTATGGTGCAGAAGCATGGACCTTGACAAAATCGGATGAATGTGCCTTAGGCTGTTTCGAGAGGAAAGTTCTTCGGGTCACCTGTGGCCCCGTGTGCATTGATGGGGAATGTAGAAGAAGATACAACAGCGATCTTTACGGGTTGTAGAACGACGTGGACCTAGCCAGAATGGTCAAGGTCGAGAGACTCAGATGGCTCGACCATTTAGATCGCATGGACACCAATGCTCCTACCCGGAAAGCCTTCGACACTATTCCCGAGAGACGCAGAAGTAGAGGAAGACCGCGATTTAGGTGGCACACACAAGTGGAAGAGGATCTCAATCAACTTGGAGTGCAAAACAGGAGGCAGCTAGCTAGGGACCGAGCTGGCTGGCGGAGACTGTTGATTGAGGCCCAAGTCCACACCGGACTGTAGCGCCACCTTAAGAGTGTTCCGGAGCAAAACAGCGTTTTTTCAAATGGTATTGTGAAGCGACTGTATGTCGTATCGAAATGATTTATGTGTCATTGTGTAGACAAAAACTGTTTCTAAATAATCATTGGAGCATAATTTCAATTTAGTACTTTGTTACTTAGTAGTAACGGCTCAAAAACGCCAAAATTGCCAAAAATCTTACTTTTTCAAAGAAAATTCCATCAAAATAAAAACATTTTTCGCTAACGTTTCTTAATGAGCATAAAATTCGACATGTAAACTATATAACTATTGGAGAAAAAATTAACTTTTTAAACAAAAGAGAATTAAAAAATTATGAATAAAACTGTGAAGGATAAGAATTGCAGATCGTTGATCGAGAGAGTGGATAATAAATTAATTGTTCGTTTAAACTGAAATTTAGACTTTACTTGCGAATCCTCTGGGTTTATATATTCTAAGACATTGTTTAAAGCGTTAAATTCCTATTAAGAAACTGCTCAACCGATTTCGCCGAAAACTTATTTTTTTTTTAACTAAGCGATTTTCCGTCTAATAATAGTTTTCATATATCATGTGTATCATGAGTGATTCACGAGATAATCAAGCAGAAAAAATCCAAATGCATCACAAAAAAGACTGTTAAATTGAATTCTAGTGATCTTGAAACATTGAGATATGCAAAAATTGGGCATTCAGAAGATCGGCCCCATTACAGTTACTTCCTCTGGTAAGTTTAAAAACTCTCGAGTTCTTTATTTCTAATGTAAATGCTTAAAAAGACCATGCGAAGGAAGAAAAGAGCATCCGCAGTTCCTCAGCTCAAAGATCTAGAAGAGTCTCAGGCCAAAAACAACACCCGGCGTTTCTTTAAAAGGTCGAAGCAATTAACTTTTGGTTTAGAACCGGGACACAGGCTCTTCGAAACAGTGAAGGAAACCTAGTCACCGAAGCACAGGGAATTGTAGATGTTTTCAAGCAGCACTTCCATCAGCTGCTGAATGCGCAAAATGTCGAGCGAGCTAATGACGAAAGAGAAGCAAGAGCAGTAAATGAAGACCCAGTCCGAGCCCCCAGCACAGAAGAGGTAGAAAGAGCCATCCAAAAGCTAAAAAATAACAAGTCCGCCGGGTCGGATGGTATACCTGCGGAACTCTTTAAATATGGAGGAGGTGTTTTGATGAATTGCATGCACCAAAGTGTGGGAGGAAGAATGCATGCCCACTGACTGGTCGATAAACTCCATATGCCCCATCTACAAAAAAGGCGATCCGATGTCATATACCGTGGCATATCCCTGCTTAATGTTGCATACAAAATCCTATCCAACGTACTGTGTGAGCTTATGATGGCGATGTCTGAATTCGGGATCCCGAACAAATTGATCCAGCTGTGCCACATGACGCTAAACAATACGCAGTGCAGTGTGCAAATGGGTAACAGCTCATCCGAGTTATTCTAAACATGCGCAGGGTTTAGACAAGGAGATGCGTTGTCATGTGACTTCTTCAACATAGTCCTGGAGCAGATAGTGCGCAAGGCAGGTGTGAGCACGGAAAACACTATCTTCAACAAATCCACCCAGCTCCTAAGCTATGCGGACGGCATAGACATCATCGGTCGATCCAAGAGAGCTGTGCTTGAGGCCTTCACAGCGATTGAAGAACAGCCAAAACTCGTTGGTCTTGAAGTGAATGAGGACAAAACAATGTACATGCTATCAACAAACAAAGCAACATCTGTCCACCACCTAGGACAAAACGTCACTGTTGGTAGCAGCAATTTCGAGGCAGTTAAGGAGTTCACCTGGGTTCAAAACCCTTCACTCGAAAGACAAAGTGTCTGCTATACAAAACTTTGATTTTACCAGTCCTACTCTACGGCGCGGCGGCGGCGGCGCCGAGTGCTGGACGATAAGTATAAAAGGGGAATTGATACTGGGCACTTTAGAAAGAAAACTTCTTCGACGGATTTTCGGTCCCGTATGCGACGATGGCGAAAGGTACAACCGAGAACTGTATGAGCTGTACCAAGATGTGGATGTAGTCCAAAAGGCCAAAAAAAGACGACTACATTGGCTCGGCCACATCGAGCGAATGGACGACAACGCTCCAGCCAAGAAAGTCTTCTCATCCCAGCCCCCAGGTTCGAGACGACAAGGAAGACCGAACCTACGGTACAAAGACCAAGTGACTGCGGATGCCAGAGCGCTTGGTTTCGGCGACTGGAGTGTGCATGCGAGGGACCGTTCACGATGGAAGGCTGCAGTATCTCAGGCTGAGATCCTTCATGAATTGTGAGCCGGATAAGTAAGTAAGTATAAGCTAGTAATGTAAATGCTTAACAGTGTCCATTCTTTTGGTGCTGAAATTGTTAAAAAAACAGGGATTAACAAGGCTAATCTTCGATGAAATAACCAAACCCTCAAAATTTATTACCGCATTAAAAAGTCGCATAAATTGTTGCTGATTCTATGTATGCAATAATCCCTCATAAAGAACCTATAACACGAAAAATAAAACTGCAGTCAACCGGCAATCATAAACTCAATTAAACCATGAACACACCTCAAACTGCCACACGCACAATTTCGCCCAAAACCAAATCTCTATGCATTCCACACCTTTCACTCAATAATATTTCTGTTTTCTCAACATAAAATGTTCAAACATTGCCAAACAACTCCTCGCACAACTTAGCTAAATCAAAAATGTTACCTTTTATGGGTTCGTATACGACTCTGTATATAAAATTATAAGTCATGCTGTTAAATGTTATAAGTAAATTAATAAGAACTTCCTGTTAAATGCCGACACGTGCTTCCGCAGACCATTTTAATTTTGATTTTCATTGGCGTCTTATCCGATTATATTATATTTTTTGTTTCTTTATTCTATTCTACTTGGCATAAACTGGCAGGGCGCTGTGAATGCCTAATAAGGGTGCAGTCGTAAATTGCTTTAACCCTGCCGTCCAAGGCCGCTAACACACCCCGCGCCCACTATATCTTCCTTCCTCTTGTTATTCGAACAAACAAGGAATATCAACGCATACAAATTTCAGTTTTAATATCGGTTTTGGTGTCAGCTTATATGTTTCTTCGTCCTTTCGATTAATAGTGAGCAACACACACACTTACTCAGATTGGTTTGGTTAGGGTGGCTTTTTCTAAAAGCTTAAACGTTGTTGGATTGATAAGCTTACTTCTTAGAATACAACATTCCAGTTCGTCAAAGACCTTGAATATTAACTGTTTTTTGGAATTTCGAAAGATTGAAGATACACCTTCGGCGTTTACGAGCCAATTTTTTAATTTAATTTTTAAAAGAGTGCAAAAAGTGCCATGAGCCATGAATGAGGTTTCGGATCATGATATTATGGCAACCCCAAACAAGATTCGCTGGGATTGCCAACACCAGAGCTGTAAAAGAATGCAATCATTTTGGTATTGCAGTTAAATGATTAAAAAGACTTATTTTTTGAGTATTTTAACTTCATGTCAGTACTTAACTTTAAAGGAAAATTCGCAGTTAATTTTGAAGTCTTTTTAATAAAAATCATTTAGAGTAGTTAAAAGACTTGAAGTCAAAAGAATGCATTACTTTTAACTGCTTGCATTCTTTGAAGTCTTTTGCATTCTTTGCATTCTTTTGAATTCTTTGCATTCTTTTGCATTCTTTGCATTCTTTTGCATTCTTTGCATTCTTTTGCATTCTTTGCATTCTTTTGCATTCTTTGCATTCTTTTGCATTCTTTGCATTCTTTTGCATTCTTTTGATTGCATTCAAAGCAATGCAGTTAAAAGACTGCTTTTGCAGCCTAAGAGCCATTGGGCGGCTACCTATTGGTATTTGACCAGACTTAATTTCTCGTACACAGAGACTCTGTTACCGACCATACATGAAATGGGGGCTCACTAAGCCGAAAGTGGTGGACGCGACGAGCGCTCAGGTGAGACAGGTGTCGAATTTTGGTGAATTGTGAAACCATTTGACCACGTCTGTCGTTTAGAAATTTTGAAAATATATCATTATTATTGGCGGAAAATAATAATGGCAGACGATTATCACGCGGATAACATTGGGGCAGACAGTTATGAAAGTGTCAAAAAAGTCGAATATTGAAAGTATTTGACCAGATCTGCCATTGATATATTTTATTCCTCATACCCTTTAGAGCTTATATTTCTCACGGCAGACGTTTTCATGGTGGACATAGATCAATAGAATATAAAGTATGCATAGGCTTCACATAGCTATTTGACTTCTTTTTCCTTGGTATAACTATTGTACTCGCCTAAAGTTAAAATCTTTTAGTCCAAGAGGCGACCGTCAAATTACTTAACCCATTTGGATATGGATTTTGTACCCTTAATTAGATAGAGTTTTTGGAGACAAAGACAGCGCACCAGGGTTGCCTGTCAAAGTCCGGGGCTAAGGGGGTAAAACGGGACACTGATGGTGCGTTTTTTGGTCAAAAACAACTATTAATTGGCTTTTTTTAACCACATTTAAAAGGTAAGTGTCTAAGTTCCTTTGACAAAAACAAAATCGATGCAAAACAAACATTTTCATTCACATTTTATACAGGTTTGTATATTTTATTAATTTTCTATCTATTGGATACCTGTAGAAATTTGCATTAAGCTATGTTGCTTAGAAGTTAAGATTTCTACCCTTTAAAATAGCTGTTTTTCTGAATTTCCCGATTAAGCCTCCATTATCAATTTGTGGGGCAATGATGACATTTTTTGTGATTTCGCCCTAAGGAATTTTCACACAGTTTCAAATTGCTTTTATTCATAATTTTACATGGAAGCCCATATGAAATGATATATGAAAAAAAGCCTTAAAATCCTTCTTAAAGTCGCTGAAAACCAAATTAATTTAAAACGTTTGGTTACTGAGTTATGTGGTCAAATGTAATTTTGATGAAAGATTCCGTTTAATCCAAATTATCATTTTAGATATTCAAACTTACATCTTTGTATAGGTTTTGACATTTTATTAATTTATTACATACGTAAGGCTTTCTATTCCTATATAAAACACAAGAATTTATTAAAAACATAATCAATTTATAAATGTTTTAGTGAAAACTTGTATCGTGCTTCGGGCATTTTTTCATTGTAGTAGGGTTGCCGAGTGGTTTGCCCCGGTTTAGACAAGGCAACCCTATATATTTGTAAAGAGTACATTCAGACCCTGAATTTGGTACCAAATTTAGCCATTTACCTGATGGATTTTTTTTGGTCAAAAATCAGTGGCTTCTGTGGCGGTTGCCGACCGCTTCGCCCTGGTTTGAACTATAGGCAACCCATAATATTCTGTTTCGTCTCGCCGAGCTCTATAGTTGGACACTAATTTTATCCATTTACCTGATGGGTTAATTTTTGACCAAAAAACGCACCATCAGTGTCCCGTTTTACCCCCTTTGCCCCGGACTTTGACAGGCAACCCTGGTGCGCTGTCTTTGTCTCCAAAAACTCTATCTAATTAAGGGTACAAAATCCATATCCAAATGAGTTAAGTAATTTGACGGTTGCCTCTTGGACTAAAAGATTATAACTCTAGGCGAGTACAATAGTTGTACCAAGGAAAAAGAAGACAAATAGCTATGTGAAGCCTATGCATACTTTATATTCTATTGATCTATGTCCACCATGAAAACGTCTGCCGTGAGAAATATAAGCTCTAAAGGGTATGAGGAATAAAATATATCAATGGCAGATCTGGTCAAATACTTTCAATATTCGACTTTTTTGACACTTTCATAACTGTCTGCCCCAATGTTATCCGCGTGATAATCGTCTGCCATTATTATTTTCCGCCAATAATAATGATATATTTTCAAAATTTCTAAACGACAGACGTGGTCAAATGGTTTCACAATTCACCAAAATTCGACACCTGTCTCACCTGAGCGCTCGTCGCGTCCACCACTTTCGGCTTAGTGAGCCCCCATTTCATGTATGGTCGGTAACAGAGTCTCTGTGTACGAGAAATTAAGTCTGGTCAAATACCAATAGGTAGCCGCCCACTGGCTCTTAGGCTGCAAAAGCAGTCTTTTAACTGCATTGCTTTGAATGCAATCAAAAGAATGCAAAAGAATGCAAAGAATGCAAAAGAATGCAAAGAATGCAAAAGAATGCAAAGAATTCATAAGAATTCAAAAGAATGCAAAGAATGCAAAAGACTTCAAAATTAACTGCGAATTTTTTATCGAAGTCAAAGTATTGCAATAAAGAATGTGAATGCATTCCCAAAATTTAGTTAAATGAATGGGACTTTTGACGATGCACTACCAAAAGATTGCATTCTTTTACAGCTATGGCCAACACAATGCATTATTCTAAATGTAGCTCTTCTCTTTGCCAAAAGTGGAGTTTGATGAAAATTGATAATGACAAATTTTTGTTCATTAAAGTTCAAGTTTTCAGACCACCCTAGTGTTATTTAAAAAGATAATTTAAGTATTGACATTCAATTTCGAACAACACAGAAAACCCACACACCGAAGAACAAAATCGATGAGAAAACATTCACGGTGAATAAAATTACAACGAACAAACAGGACCGCGATGCGGAGCTCGGGCTGCACATCCTCACAGCGCACGCACATATCAAATGTAAATCATTTAGGATTCGCAGGATTACAAGGATTATGTTTACGAGTCAATTCTCGCTTGTAAGCCAAAGGCCAATATTATAAACCTACACCCACCAAAATCCAAACAATCCTGCCCGGCTGGCCGACCACCGTCTCTCTGACAAAGCACACAACAACATTACAACAATGACTGATAATATGTTTGTGCTTCGTCGAACAACAAATAGTTCGCACCCCCCGTCGAGCGAGCGGGCGGTACTGCGAGTAGGTGAGAAAGTTTATTTGCTTCCATTAAGTCCGCATTCACAGGACTTATGATGACTGCTTTCCCAGTTTTTTTTTCTTGTTTCATTTGTAGCCCAAACTTCAGCGGGGGGTTGTCGGAATGAAGGCTTCCTCGAAATTGTGTGTCGATGTTTTTATTTTTCACACCCCCGCCCTCCAGCACAAATATGTGAACCCTGTTGGCCTGTGAGATGAATGCAAAAGATAGCAGAGGAGTGCTTTTGTGTTTTTCTTTTTATGGCATTTCAATGTGACCTAATGGACGAAGAATAGGGAATTTACTGCTTCATTAAATAGACGTTTACCTTTTTCAGTAAGAAGCGAGATTTGTTTTATTGAAAACGAATCTCCAAAAATCTCCAAGAACTTTGAAAGTTTGGATCTAGCAAAAACCGAACTGCTAATATAGTGGTCAAGGCATACAGGTAGTTGGAATCCTTTTTCTTAGATGAGAAGGTTGAGATCTTCAAGTTGATGGCTATAGCTATAGTAGTTTTGAGGTCATTCGGTGTGGTTTTATTATAGTTTTAGTTTGATTGTGCGGTTTCAGCTTATTATCCATGTTAATTGGATGTGATTTTGGAAGGGAACCGTAGGAAAGGTCTAATAGAGGGTTGTTGCTTCTAATTTTATTTGATTAAATCGATTTAGAATGATAATGCAATTTTTGTAAAGACTATTGTTATTAGCCATAACAAGTTTAGGGTGAATAATTTTATTGGTGTTTTTATTTGTCGTCGGTTGAAAAAAGTGCTAAAACTTATTTTATTATGATAATATTTCTTGGCATTTATGGATGTAAGTAAATTATTGGCGTGTTTCGTTTATATTCCGAAGATGATGTGCTGTTCTTCTGCTGTCAGTTATTTAGAGAAAAAGTCAACTGCATTTATTTTCATATATTTATTGTTTAAACTCTGAAAACCTTATCACCCCACTGAGAGATTGACTTGGCGAGCTTATTTTGTATATTTATGGACCTGGCGTGGGTTATCCCAAAAAATTTTTAGCATCAACATCAATTGATAACAAAATTTCAGAAACTAAGGCAAGTAGATTACGAAAGCTTGCTAAATGAAATTTTTGGTGTACCTAAGCCAAATGTGTCTGTAGTTCGTCACATTCATGTGCGAAGTACTGTAAATTCAATGTTCAATGTTCAAAAAAAAAAAACTTTATAAGAAAATTTAAAACTTTTACATTTTTTGACTGTCGAAACCTGTCAACATAATTTTTTTGTTTTTGTTTAAGCACTCAACACTAGAAAATCCCTGTGGAAAAACGTTTGCTGTTAATAATTTTTCGGAAAACAGAGCTAAGTACATTTGTGTCTGCTTAGTTTTTTAGGAAAATTTTGCATAATTATTATGAAAAACATATCTTCTAAAATAAGATATTATTGAATCTGAAATGACAATACATACACTTGTCTTCACAAATACAGTAATAATAATTCCTAATAAGAAACAAGTTCAACGCATTTTCAAAAAATTACTTAAACGCCTAGTTTCTCAAAAATCTAGCCCATGAAACTCGGTTTTGTGAATTCAATTCAATAGTCAATTCTTCACCAAGTTCTAGCACGTTGGAACATCGATTTAGAACTTTGTTATTAAGGGTCAGCCGTCTAACGTTTTTTTTTTTTTTTTTAACTAGTGCTTATTTCGTGAATGGTAACACTTAGCTCATGTCTGATTTGACTGATAACTAGTTTAATCCTTCCACTGAACGAATATGGTTGTGTTACGGGTATGTAAACAAGCAAACTTGTCGCATTTGGGGCACGCAAAACCCGCACGCATACATTGAAGAGCCGATACATCCAAAACGAGCCACTGTTTGGTGCGGATTTTGGACCGATTGTGTAGGCTACTGCATGGCCAGCCTATGCAGCCATTTGAATGAAATTTGTAGCATATGTGCTATTCCAGACTATAATTTATCTGCGTTTTAAATTTCATCCAGATCCATTCAGCCGTTCTGGAGTTATAGAGTAACAAACATCCATCCAAACTTTCACATTTATAATATTAGTGAGATTTGCGCGAAATTTCTAGAAGAGTCAAGGCTTAAGAGGCTTACACTCATTAACATTTTTCTGAGTAACTACATGTGAAGAATTGAGAGGACCTCCAATACCGCTGATTCCGAATGCCAAAGTTCTGAAGAACTAGTCACTAGTCTGCTAGTCACCAAATAAGATTTCAAACATAGAGTCTTGAGGGAAAAGCCATAAAATGTTTGTAGATAATTTAATTATATTTGTAACTATGTTCTCAAAAAGCCTATAGGCTGGTCTCACTTTGGCTAGTTAGAGAAAACTGAGCAGTTCGATATTTGGCTTAGCTACCTACACAATTTTTTTTTTAGTTTTAATTTTATTGAGGCTTTTATAGAATGCAATTCAAATATTAGCTCAATGCTATATACTTAGGAGTGTTTCGGACCAAAACTTCGTTTTTTTAAATGGTATTGTGAAACGATTGGATGTCGTATAGAAATGATTAAGGTGTCATTGTGTAGACAAAAACTATTTCTAGGGCACTATTGGAGCACAATTTCAATTAAGTACTTCATTACTTAGTAGTAAAAGCTCAAAAACGCCAAAATGGCCAAAAATCGTACTTTTCCAAAGAGAATTCCATCAAAATAAAGACATTTTTCGCTAACATTTCTTAATGAGCATGAGCCTTTGGCGTTGTGCAGACCAAACAAGACAGATCTTACCAAGAACTCAAAACAAAGTCTTAGCATTGAAGACTTAAGGTATTATAGTTGGTAAGCCGCACGTTGGCCTGTACAAGGTGATTCATGTTTTAGTGCAGGAAACGGTGCAGGCAAGATGTAAGGTAGAAAAACTTGAAATGGGGGAAGAATTTAATATGAGGCGGGAGTTTGCCACGAATTTTGAGTATAATGGAAGAAAAATAAGAAAAGCTACATATATCGGTTTCTTAAGAAGCTCAGCTAAAAACCCTTTTTCTTAATTGAATACCTATTTTGTTGAATTTTGTAAAATTTTGCTGAATTTAGTAAAATTTTGTTGTTTTGTTAAAAGTAAGTATATGCATAAATAAAGTTATGAATTAAATTACAAAAAAACGTTTTCTTTCATAAAATACAATTAAAAATAAATCTCGAAAAATCTCGAATTACCATTTTTTTTTCGAGATTTTTTCGAAATATTGAGCCATATGCATAAACGGTAGTAAATGCTTTTACTAGTCAATTTTGATAGTATTTACTTTTTTTCGTATGCATAAACTTCAAGTAAATACTTGAATAAAAGCTTTTACTAGAAGTAAAAGTATTTACTAGGTATGGATGAATTTTGGTAGTAAATACTTAGAGTGATATGCATAAAAACCTGTTACTACTAGTATTTACTTCAATTTTTACAAGTTTGCTAAAGAGCAACTTGAACATTTGCTAGTAAATACTTTTGGGTGTTTGTACCGAACATTTTCATATGCAAATCAACATTCAAGGCGTTCGATCGGTTCAATATTCTTGTCAAATGGCCGCGTTTATGCACATTAATACTGAACAAGTTAACAAGGACCGAAGATATCTCCAGCGACAAATAATTTCAAAATGCTTTACCGCTTTGAAAAAGTAAATGTTGTTTGGCTTTCTAAATACAGCTTTCCTTCTTGTATTGGAGCCTTGGATCGCACACATGTGGAGATTAAAAAACCTCACTTGCATTCTGAGAATATATAAATCGAAAGGGATATGCATCCATCAATATTCCAGCCACCTGTGATGTTTTATAAGTGTTGTTTGTGAATGGCCAGGTTCAGTTCATTACTCCAGGATTTGAAAAAAAAAAACAGTTTTCTTGAACCAACTTAAAGAAATTCAGTTAACACAGTTCAGGGATATGGAATCGCCACTTGGATAATAACACCATTATTTATAGAAACCCAATCACGAGCAAGAAGAAATCATACAACAAATTACATACAAAAGAGAGGGTCATCATAGAACGATGTTTTGGTCAGCTTAAAAGTCGATTCCCAATATTACAAAACTGTATACGGGTGCAATTAAAAAACGTGGCAACTCTAATAATGGCATTTTTTGTTTTGCATAATGTTGCATAGTATTTAAATGAAACCCGACAACTTTGAAGAAGAGGACAGAGGAGTTAAAAGCGAAACTACCAACGACCACGGACGCAGTTCTGGTGCACCTGAAATCAGGAGATAGGGGCAGCTGCGGAGATTTGATCAAAAGAACCGAATGCACCTCAAGCATTTTGACAGAATCTAACGTAAAATTATTTTCGTTTTTGTCAAGATTATGAAACAACCACGCTCCGTATGAAAATTTATAATTAAAAAATCAATAACAAATTCTTCAGCTCAAAGCGATGAAATCTAAATACCTAATTAAAGCAATGTAAAGGTTTTTCTTGTTACTTTTTTAGTCTAATTTTCCATTTCACTTTATTTTTCAATTGCTGTGTAAGTAAATGCCTGAGTCTTCCGATGAATATGTAGCTTTTATTTGGATGAATCTAGTATTTGCTACTAGTAAATGCTGGCTAGCATTTACTTTTTTTTATGATACCAAATGAAGTAAATTCTACGAATCTGAGCTTTTACTTGTTGATCTAGTATTTACTTGAAGTATTTACTACTAGTAAATACTAGATTTTTATGCATATGCCCCATTGTCCTTCGAGAATCTTGAACGTTCGAGATTTTTGCATTCGAAATTTTTTACATTCGAGATTTTTGTATTCCAGATAACGTCATGATCCCTAAAATTCCACATCTAAACAGTAACACTATTGGAAAAACATTAACTTTTTAAACTAAAAAGAAATACAAAATAATAAATAATATTTGTATTATTGATAAGCAATTTTTCTTATGATGCGATATTTATTTTTTTTAATCTCTTCATTTATTTAGCATGTACTTGGTTTCAACATATAACAATCAAAACATTTTGAAAAAACTTTGATCAAACACATTTTATTTCGAAATTAAAAGAATGCCAAATCTACCTAAATTTGAAAATTCAAATCAGTAACGGCTTTATTAGTTTGGCGGAAGTCATGTTTCTCATAGGAGTGTGATTCTCTCTCTCTTAGCAAGATGCATTAAGTTTAAAATTTTTCCTCTACAGTTGGGTGGCGCTTCAAGCAGTAAGAATTTTCAGAGGTATAAATAGTAAAGGCTCTCATCACTCGAATACCTACGTATTATTTGGGGAAAATCGAAAATACCTCCAGACCTTTCAATTAATTCAAACCTTTCTCCAAATTACAAAATACTCGAAACGATGAGAATCAAGGAGAACGAAGGAAAATAATTCTTCTTTCAATTGTGTTGTGTGAATGTTCAATATCGGAACCAAATTTATTTAGGTTTTGGTGTAGGTAGTTAAGGTCGGGATGATTTGACACGTTAACAAACTTTTCAAAATATCTCAAAATCCAAATACAGTTTCATGTCTTAGAAACTTGCATTTGTTAAAATATCATTTTAGCAATATAAAAACATCATTTAAGTTTCGATTTAAATACATATTTTTATCTGAGTTATTGACTTTTTTCTGAACCCTTCCAAATTGTCAATTCCTCCTTCGGGTAAGGATGATTTGACACTGACATTAGGAGGTTTTGACAGGGATAGGGGCATTTAAAAATCCCTTTTTCGCAATTACCTATATAGAAATTATAAAAGCTTGCGTGAAGTTTCTTAGAGAAACAAATGTGGTCCTACCTTTGTTGCATCTCGTACGATCTTCTGAGTGTTTGAAAAAAAACGTTGTACCATAGCTTTTTTTTAAGCAATATTACGTGCCACACTCGTATTTTCTGGCTAGGCAATTGTTTCGTCTCATAAAACCCGCAAACCAAGCTTTTTCTTGGTCGCATTTGGAAGCAACAGTCAAAGACTGTTGGAGAACTGCAAGTTACACCGATCAAAAACAAGAGCTTGACTATAAACTAAAGCATTAGCTGATGGTACCCTAAATCTTTTATTATAAAAGTTAGTAGCTATAGTGTTAGGAAATCCTTTTTTCATTAATTAATCCTTCTATTAAGAAACAAAAATTGAATGCAAACTAAGAACTGCTCCAAAGACGCTTACTCGGAAATTATACTAAGCTAGTTGAAATACATTTACTTGTGAAACATTTGCTTGGACTAAAATTATGTGTGTTGGTTAAAAATAGCTATAAAATTGTTTGCTCAGCACTCAATTCTTTACGCATAGTCAAGGATATATTGACGCCCGAGGCCTTGGTTCTTCTGAGCTGCCGTGCCGCCTACTATTGGTATATTTAAAATATGTAGTTTTAAATTTTAACCCTAGTTTACAAATTGGGGTTCGCGCGAACCCCAGAGCATGTTTGAGAGCTCATAACTTTTGTTCAGATCATATTTCCGACCTAGGACAAAAACTCAGTTATTAAAATTCATTTTTCTTTACGTTTTTTGTCTTTTTTTGCATTACAGCGATTTTTGAAAATTTTTTGGAATTTTTTTCTGAAAAGAAGCCACATACCAAACTTGGGGTTCGTGCGAACCCCAATGCTCAAAATGGTCTACAAAGAAATTTTCCTAAAAACGTATTTTATTCAAAATCAATATAGACAGCAAAATATGAAGAAGATAATTCACAAAATGATGATTTTCAAATAAATATGATAAGAACATTATAGAAAACTGAGTCATTCGGGAATCATGGAAATTCCGGGAGGCATTTTACGCAGTAGATGTTTTGGTGGCGAAGACAACATTTTTATAAAATTTTGGGAAAACCAAACATGTTTTATAGTTGGAACACACCTCAACTGTCAACTCAATGAAGAACCGAAAGAAAAATGCATGTGCATTTAGCAATTAGAAATTATTAATAACTGTGGGGTTCGCGCGAACCCCAAGTTTATTTATTCACGTATTTTGCATGTTGTAAACTAGGGTTAAGCGACATTTTGTTTATGGTTATACTTGTAATATGGCTTTTCCCCAGTCTTCACAGTAAATTTATATTAAGAAAAAAATTTGATAAGCAAAACAAAACTAAAAAATAGACACTCAAATGTTCATTCATTATTCAAAAAAGCACAACACACAATGCCATCGATTCACACGCAAAACAAAAAGAAAAAAAAGGTTAGCACCATCCAATAAATCTTTTATGCGCACACGTAGTGAAAAATCAATCTTCAAGGATTTCCACAAATAGCCCAAAAGTTATCCACGAGTGAGCTCCTGTTTTTATTATGAACTTCGCAAAAAAAAACCGAAAGTGATGTGGCGTGTCTCGGCTCGCTCACAATCCTGAAGACAATAGCAGAATAATAAATTTCAACCCTTTACGGATTTCCCTTCACCGCCTCCATCTCTCACTCACACAAATCTGCCAACTTGATGATGGGCTCTATTTCTGACCAATTTAAATATTTAATAGTTAAATGTGTTTTCTGGTGAAGTTTTCCTCTCAAAAACATGACTTATCGATTAGAAATATGCCAATTGCTGAAAACCACAAAATTTTCAATTTTCAAACTACCGCAATTGAAATCCATACTATCCGCAAATTCAGTCCAGTCAATCAGCATCGACAAAAACCATTGAGCCATCAACGGGAGGATTTAGAAATGTAAATAGTTGTAGATGTGATGATACGCAAATTCTATCTATCTAAATGATGCGTGTAAAATTTCTGATTGAACAAGTTAGTTAACAGATGGAATGTGGTCAGGACTTCGACTTATTCAGGGCATGCCAGAATCATGCAAAGTACTTTTTTGTTTTTTTGTTAATTGAGGTAAAAGTTCATTCAACAGTTTAACCAAAATGATGAATTTTTTGATATAATTTTTGGGTGTTGTAACAAATTGTTTTACCATCGCGGATGCATAGAATTTTCATAGTGGTTCATACACATTTTTTTTTTTTTTTTTACAAATTCACTTACCTGAACACGTGATTCGGTTAGTCCAATTCGCATTGCAATTTCTTCTCTCATGAAAATATCCGGATAGTGTGTTTTAGAAAAGCATCGTTCTAACTCGTTCAATTGGGCTGGAGTGAAACGCGTCCGGTGGCGTTTTTGTTTATTCGATTTGTCGGAATTCTATTATCAAAATAAAAAATATAAATGAAGTTTAAAATTTGTATTTGCTAATCAAATTATTTAAGTAAAATTCTTTAACAATTTTTTTTTTCAAATTAAGCTCTGAAGCCGATATTGAACTCACCTGATCTTGATGCATACTATGCGGTTCGCACAATCCTCCAGACACATGCAATCGCGCTCCTGAACCACCATTTGAATCGGAATTCTGGGAATTTTGCACTTGTCCAAAATTATTTACACCATGCAGCGCGGTTAGAGCAGCTTTTGGTAGATCACAATCTTTTGGGCCTAAAATGATTATTGCAAAAAGAATCGATTAAAGATTATCTCCAATTGATAACGTCAATCGTTCAATAACACACTTTTCGATATTCGTTAACTATATAACTGCTACTAAAATCTGACTTAAAAATTCTCCCGCCAGAAACATTGTATCTTCCTGTTATTTTGGTCCACTTACATACCATCAAGACACAAAAAGGCGCAAAAAAAAAACACTGAGCACACAACAACAAAATAATAAGAAAATATGAATTTTAACACATACTTGCGATACTTGATTTCGAGTCTTGAAATCAAACAGAAAGAAAGAAAACGATACAAACTGAATATGACCTCAGTTGACTAACAACAACTCCTGCCTGACTGACGGGTTTGTCTTAGGCAAACATTTACTCTTACCGAAAGGTAAGAAATACGACTTCAAATATTGGCAGCGAAAAGAGTTAAAAGTCGCATCTCTTAGAGTTCTTCAAAACTGAATATCGATATCATGAGAGTTGGAGGGAAAACAAAAAATAAAAAAAATAAAAATAAAAAATAAAACAACTAGGATGTTGTTTGATCCCACGCACGCAACAAACAGTGAGTTGCTTAAGACATGACCAGTTGGAAAAAGGATTTTGATGATTTTCTTCACAAATCACAAGCAAGTGAGAGATTACAGGTAGTCTGTCGAAAGACGACTTTTTGGTTGATGTAACAAGTTACGTCGAAATCGCGCCTTCTTTCTAGCAACTCTGATTCTGGGGGGCCATGAGGTTTTTATGACAGCAAGTTCATTATTTGAACAGTAGCCAGAGACTGCAACATTTTAGCTGGGCAATAAGATGTGAGATCCTTCATTTAACGTTAAAGGTGTATCATGATAAAGGGCTCAATGGGAAGACCATTTTTTTCACAAATAAACAGATCGTAAAAGTTTTATGGGTCTCTCTTCATAGAACAATATTATAGAAGGTACGACGATGATGCCGTTGTTTTTTTGTATATTTTGTCTGGGAAACATGAGAGTGTATTAAATCGATTTTTGATCGTAGTTATTTGTTGCTCCTTTGGTCATAAAAATTAAATTGAAAAACTTGCATGCATCGAGCTTTTTAAAATCACTTAAGACCAATTATGAAGAAGGAAGCAAAAAGACAGAAGTTGGAAACGCCGAATTCAGAGGAGTTGTAGCAACAATGCTTGGATGCCAGGCAACTAGGTCCAAGTTGACACCACGCCAAACTAGATGTCCATCATAATATGTTTGAGGAAAAATGTTTGACCTTTAATAAAGGGTCCGCCATCTAAATTTTTTTTTCAACAAGTGCTTTTCTCGTGAATGGTAACACTCAACTCTTGTCTGATTTGACAGATAAATAGTTTTATCCTTCCGCTGAACGAATATGGCTGAGTATATGCTTGAACAACGCTGGGAAATATCGCGACATTACTTTGAAAATCATGGTCATGTTGCAGAATGTGTGCGAAAATTGCGTACGGATTTTGAAAGAAGAGAAGCACCGTCAGCTCCGTATGTTCGTTATCTTGTGAAAAAAGTGAAAGAAACTAGGATCCTCATCGATAAACCAAAGCGTGAAAAGCCAAAAACAGTGCGTATACCCGAGAATATTGCTGCTGTGGCAGAAAGTGTGCATGAAGCGCCATCAACATCAATTCACCGTCGTTCTCAACAATTGAACGTTTCGGGCCCTGTAGAATGATTTTTTGTTCACAAAAATTGAAGAGGAGGATATTGGCAACATTTGGTATTAACAAGACGGCCGGCGCTACGTGCCACACAGCCGAAGCTACACTCGATGTTTTGCGCCCTTTTTTTGAAGATCGCATTATCAACCGCAGAGCCTTTGGACTATATTATTTGTGGGGTGCCGTAAAAAATAAATGTTACTCCGACAAGCCAGAGACAATTGAAGCTTTAAAGGACAATATTCGTGAAGTCATTGGTGCAATACAGCTGCTCACAATCGATAATGTTCTTAAAAATTGGACCGATTGTGTAGGCTACTGCATGGCCAGCCGAGGCAGCCATTTGAAATTGATATGTGTTATGAGAACACCACTGTGAATTCACCAAAAATTTAGTTTTAGAGTTGAGACAAGTATAAAACGTGTCGGCGAACCTTAAAACATTATTTTTCTGATTCTTCTAAGAAGTTATTTGTACTACGATGATGCCGTTCATTGCCCCATTTATAAAAAGTTATGATAAGAGTCTCCTTTAGCACTTGTTCAAATCGTCTTCTCTTGTGGTAAGAAATAGAAATTCGCATTCCTCATTCATGAAATGAAAATTTGTCTCACAAGAAGCATTTCATTTCCAATTTAACACTTTGTCATCGTGGTATTATATTCTCGACTTAAAGAACAAATAAGAACAAAATAACATCGAAATTTCGTAGAATAGCGCGAAATCGCATACCAATTCGAAATCATCTTCTCTTATAGTTCAACAACATCACCCTCTCATCATAAAATCTCAACTCAATGTTTGCATTTGAGGATTCATTTTTTCCCTGAGAAAGAAAAAAAAAACATTCGAAATCTATTCCGAGAGTTTATCAACCAAACATACACACAAAATAAGCAAGCAAATAAAAAAGTACATTTTTCCACTGTTGGGTCCGTCCGGTCAGTTCGTTGGCAGGCACAATGTGAAATCAGTTACGGTAGAACTCAGATCTGAAATCTCGCACCTAACACCGCACCTTTAATTCGTAAATCACGACACATGGACACCGAAGCGCGTTTACAAAGATAAATAAATATACAGACGTGCATTTACAACGCATGACTTCATAAAATCTTCATTGACAGCGCATCAAAAAAATGAAAAAAAAAACATGAAATCTTTTGATTTTCGGAAAACATTGAAGTTAACTCCTAACTCATTCTCAAACTGTATCATCTTTTAACACCGATGGATTCGACGCTGCATGGAACATCTATTGCTGGGGGCCCAACAGAAACTTGAATTTCTATGACTGATTGGTTCTAACATTTCTTTGAGTTCTAAATTCGGTAGCTGGTAACGAATGAATGTTGAACGTGTTAAAATTAGCACATTTTCATTGAGCTTACTGTTGCTGCGTATATTGGAAAAATATCGCGGAGAGATGTAAAAGCAGCTTTATGAGGAGCAGTGCAATAAAGACCTTTACGATTTACAATCACTGCATTGGAATTAACTATCATCGTTTTCGTGTTGTTTTAGTTTGTTTAAACAAATCTAATTCAGCTTATGAAAGCTCAACTACCGACTTTCGAAATAGTAATTCATTCAATGCCGCTGTGTAAATTTTTTTTAGGACAGTATCTTGGAAAAAGATCAATATTGACCTGAATTCGTACGATTTACAATTCTTTGAACTGATACTCTTTTCTTTGCATAATTTATGAAAACAAATATTTCATGGAATAACAATTGTCGAATAGTAGGATAAGGATGTTCATTTCAAAATTGCGTTATCCAAAGGTTATTTATCCTTTTTAGTCTTAAAATTATCACTTGATCCTATGAGAATTAAGGAGAACGAAGTTTATTTCTTTATAGCTCCTCTTTTCCTCTCTTTTCAAAACAAAAGATTCGAAGTAATAAGAATCAAAGAGACGATGAGAATAATAATTCTTTGTCAATTTTTTTCCTTCGAAGAACTTAAGCTCCTGATGTTTTTCATAATGTTCTGTCGCTCAACGTCATCTCACTACGTAAACATGCTAATAACCTTATATACACATATTATTTCATAACAAACCTATAGGTCGACGGTATTTTGTGATTCAACACCAAAAATAAGCTTTTCAAAATAATTTTACTTGTGACCCTAGAAAAGTGACATATATCTACATATTATGTTCCAAAAAAAAACTTTGAGCTCAAGATTTTGATCAAATGTGACTTCATGAGGATAAAGAAGTCGAAAAAATGGGTCTGGTGAGTCCGTCCGTCTGTCTGCCTGTATAAACACACTAGCAGTTGCCCGCGACTTCGTCCGCCTCTCCCTCGTCCACCGGCCAGAGTATCATCTCGACTTATGCATCATGCGCGCGTGGGAATTTTGTTCGGAAGTTATTGTAAAATTGCATTGCAGTCAACTCTCCCTAGGTCGTAATTCTCTTGAACTTGAAAAATTTGAGCATTTTTTATGATTCCCTTCAGTTGTTCATACTTAAAGCATTCCCTTGGGTGAACTCTCCCTAATTCTAATATCTCTCTTACTTCTGCATCGTTTTTTTCGTTAAGTAAATTTTTTTTTCTTTAAACTGAGCATATTTTTAGTTAAGAAGTACATAAAATGATATGGTTTAAACACAATAATCTGCACAAATAGTGCAATCAATCACATTCACAAATCAATTGAACTCTCAAAATTCTAATTTGAGCAGTTATTAGGCCAGTTCCACCTAACAACATCTCACTGAGATCTCAATGTCACCTTGACTGAGGCAAAATCATTTGGTGGAACATAATTCTCAGTTATCATTGAGATTTAATGGTTACCTTACTAATTGTTGCTGCACATATGTCAGCCACGTCAAATAGCTGAGTGAGAAATCGAATCCAAAATAATTTCATCTCAGAGATCTCAGAAAAAAATCTCAGTTCTCACATTTCCACAGATTCTTCTCTGCTATTGGTCGCAGCTTAATTTTAAGTAGAATAAAGCCTAAAGCAGTTGCCCGTAGCTTAGTTGGTAAGTGCGTTGGCTGCTAAGCAGAACGTCGTTGGTTCGAGTCCTACTCAGGCCAAGTTTTTATTTCATCTTTCACGGGTACTGCCTCTTGCGAAGACCTGACAAATCTTCCAAGAGTATCAATCTGTAATGAAAAAATGCTTCTCAACTTTGCCGTTCGGAATCGGCGTTAAATTGTAGGTCCCCTCAATTCTTCACACGCACTCAGAGAATTGTTGATTAGAGAAGCCACTAAGTCGTTGGCTTTTCAAGAGCTGTCGCGCCACTCTATTTATTTATTTTATTTTAAAGCCTTCATCGATTAATGGACTATCCAACACAAAAAGAATTTTACAATTCGAAATAGTAGTTCCTGAGATTACCGCGTTCAAACGAACAAACTCTTCAGCTTTATATTGTATTAAATTGTATTGTTTGCCGTTTTTTCCACATTTTACACAAATTCTTCGCTCCTATTGGTCGCAGCTAAATTTTATATAGCTTCAAGCCTTCCTTGATAAATGGACCATTCAACATTTAAAAAATGGTTCAATTTCATAAAGTAGTTCTTGAGATAAGCGCGTTAAAACGCAGAAAAATGTATATTTTTTGCCGTTTTTTCCATATTTTCCACAGATTCTTCGCTGCTATTGGTCACAGCTTAATGTTAAATAGCCTAATGTCTAAGTCGATTAAGGCACCATCCAACACAAAAAGAATTATACCATTCGAACCAGTAGTTCCTGAGATTACCGCGTTCAAACAAACAAACTCTTCAGCTTTATATATTAGTGTAGATATAAGTAGCCTAATCAACTGAGTTGATCGCCTTCAAATTGTATAAGAAAGGAGAGACCAGACGACTTAAAAAGGAACATCAGCGACTACAACGAGAAAATCGCGTTTTGAAACGTATACAGATACAGAAGAGCTCTCTAGTTCACAGAAAACGGACTTAATGGATGGAATAAGATCTCCATGCTTCGAAACAAACAATTGCGACACTGGCTGTAAAGGAAAGAAACACAACAAGGACCAGACGAGAACCAGAACAAGACCAAATATTTACAAACGACAGAGCGAGCCACTCAAGAAATGCTAAATCTCGAAGTGGGCCATCAGACGATCTCTTCTTAGGGGCGACAATCCTATAGGATTGATGTTCCCTTGTAAAAGTGTAGTTTGATGGGACATCAAAAACGATGTCGATTAAAAGCTTCATGCTTAAATTTGAGACCTAACAGAAGATGACAGCCTATCTGACCACCAACTGTTTGCAAACTTTCATCACCTGGGTTCTGGGGAACAATGGTATTGGCAGTACCTATAGGTAGAAGAAAATTGAGATGACGAAATATTAAACTATTACGACTTGAAAACTGACCTAATTAGACAATTTCAAAAGAAGAAGAGATTTTGACATTAAGGACGAATAATAAATGGATCGGAACAGCCCCATGAGATAAGTTCTACCTTCAACGCTGATACCTATATCAAGGGGCTGACTCTGCAGATACAAGAACAACCAAGTGAGAACGACCTTGCGTCAAGGAACATGAAGGAAAGAGTGGCAACAGTTAAAATTGGATGAGCATTATAAAGGGTAAGAGAATTAAGAAAGCGAGTCCGAACAACGGCAAGCGTGACACCACCCGCCCTCTTCCAAGGAGAGAAGAAGTAGAGAAGAACTCTACTCTTGGGATCCTATTTGGTTCGTTGATATAGTAAAAAAAAAAAATCCTATATATTTGGATCTTCTTAAATTCTTCCAATTTATTTTGCGACTGCAAAGCAAAATATTTTTCGGAAATGCAAGACAAACTTTTCCCCGGTTATTTCGAGCTCGATTGGATTTTTCTTCTTGGTTGAATTTTTAACCAGTTAAAGAACTCCAAACATTTTATTGTCAAATCAGAATTATTTTTCATTTTAAGAAAAGTATTTAAAGTATTTATTTGTTAGTTGGTTTTTTCCTCACTCCACGTCTTATCATGGTTGAAAAAAACATTTCCAGCGGGGCAGTTGAGCCTGAATAACATAAAAGGAATTCCGCAAGATTCTTGCTATTTCGTCATATAGAATCTTGGGTGTTGGGAGCCTACTTTCTTTCCATCTTGTTATTATGCTTTCTGACAAATAATTGAAGGATTGTGCGTGCTTTGTAAAATTTTGTTCATCCAAAATCAAACCCTTGATTTCTTCGAAAAATTACTTTTTAACGGCAATAGATACCTATTGGATTAAAGGATTTTCATAGAAAAATACAGGATGCATGTTGCTGCATTATAATGCAGGACAGACCTATAAAAAAACAGGACGTCTGGGTGCATTAAGTAGGTATCTCCCATAGAATCCTTTTTTCTTGTTTTAAGATTTTCTCATGAACTTAAAAATTAATTAAAATTAATCATTGTTTTTCTGAAAATTCAAAGATATTCCTTTTACAATATTACTACTCAAACAGTGGTTTAGTATAAGAAAATGTACGAACACTGTTTTTCCGAATTCAGTGTCTTGAAAACTCCTTTAAATTTTAACCATTTAACAAAAAACATTCCTCTTTTCGGAAGGGTCTATTTAAGGCAAGGAATCTTCTTTCCACGATGATAAGATTCCGTATACCGTATAAAACAATAAACACGATTTCGTTCCCTTGAGCTATATCGAGTGACCAAAAAATGCATATCATATTGGCAAACCAGCTTGGTTCTTAAAAGTTTCCCTAAACACAAACATGCTCGCCGCATATATTCGCTTTAAATTCGTCGTGCACAGATGGTCGCTTAGGGCTACACTTTGCAATACATTTTTTCTAGGAGTACCTACGTTTTAAATGCTTTCATTTCAGATCAAATATATGTATGTTCTGTATGTCGATGGCTTTCATATAATTTTGAACAAAAAATAAACCTTAAAAATGATATTTAAATTAAAGAGTTTGTTTTAATTTTCTTCTTTTTTTTTGGAAATCGATGTGATACCTCAAAACCCGCTAAAGTGAATAAAGTTCGATTTTTTGATCAGTCCATCAAAGAGACGTTAGAAAATAGGGATTCCGCTCAGATCAAATTTCGTCTTCCATCACGGTTACGGAGGCGGCAATTTTGTAGAGGAAAAATCTCGTAGTGTTAAGAAATTATTTCTCTGAGAGGAGAAAACTTTGATTTCAATCGTGGAATAGTCAGCATATAAAATATTTCAAAAATGTATGAAATATTCAATTATTAATGTTCTTATTCCCTAGTCAATTTTATTCGTTCGAACAAGTCTTTGTTTCTTTTCTAAATTTATGCGAACTCCAACCCCGACAACCCATCACCAACCCTTTACCAAACGAAATTCAAAATCCATTGGCTTAAAAACTTTCCTCGTAAATTTTCCAATTCCAAAAAGAATAACCGTATGAACTATTCGCACGGCACAGTAGGGAGAACTACAGCCCCTAAGCCTAAACAATAAATTTATTACTAAAAATACTGAATGTGCTAAATCCTTTTTAGGCCATATACACTGATAATCAAAAAGAACAACAACTGAAAAACAAGGATACACCAAAGACCACAAAAATAATAATCCACCGACAGAGATTCCGAAAAGTCCTTTTTTTTTTGGATAAAAAACAGCTAGACCAACAGAAATGTTAACTAATCCTTTTCGTTAAGCTTTTATGTATCGCTTTCAGCGAAATAGTCGCAGTAGTCGCTGCACACCTCAACGTTCCAAATGGAACAGTAATTAAAGTTTGTTGTTTTCAGTTACCGCCACCGGAGCAGAAGCCAATATCTCCCTTTCGCAGTCACAGACTTACAAAACAAATAATTGAAGAATTATGAATAGAAACCATTATGCTAATCCTTTCACCAGTGTTTCCCGTTCTGGTTTCAGGTCACAGACAACTGTTGTCGGGTACAAAGTTTATGTCTAACTCGGATTAATTTATTTAATTTAACAAACGAATTTATAATTGTCGTCTGAGTCCGTGTCTATTTTGAAAATATGAAAATGGAAAAGAATTCACGAAAATCGTGTTAAGTAGGTCTTCGAGAATTCGCAATGGCGGAGAAACGCTGCGGTGGAGAAAATTTGCATTCGAGACGCTGGCATATCGCGGCGCGCCACATATAGCCAACGAATTAATTTCATATTTTTCATAGTAGACTTCCAGCCCTCTCCTTCGGCACTCGTGCTCATTGTCATTAATTAATAAATTGCCATTTGCGGTTCGAATATTTGGAAACCGTGTATTTCCGTCGCCGCCACTGCACCGTCGAAATTATTTGCATACAATTGAACATGGCGCTGTAAAATCATATTGTATGCTCATTAACTTTATCTACTTGAGTTTATTTAATAAGTTTCAGGAGCAGTTGGAGCGTGTAAACGCACATTAAAGTTAACCATAAGGATAACATTAAGTGGACAATTTGGTTGTATCGCACGGTGGTGTAGGTGTTATGTGCAAAGTCCGCACAATTTTGTTTTCGCTTGTTGCTTAAGCCGGGTCTGCATCAGCGGATCATTGATTTATGGCCCGAATGCAGATGTTATCGAATTGCCGTATTACACTATTTGGTTGCGCCGTACCTACAAGTTCTAGAGGACATTATTTTGCAAAGGCAATCGGCCAATTTATTGCAGTTATGTAGATTGCAACGGACTTAATTTATGAAGGCAAAGTGTCGGGAATTGGCTCTTTGGTGGTCTGCATCGAGCACTATCAAACAATAATTGGTCAAATTAAAAATATTAAATTTATTTTTTTACGGTTATTTAATTTTTTTTATTTTCAAATTGCCTCGGGTTGTGTCGGTTCAAATTGAATTTTTATTTTAAAATTTATGGTTAAAGCAATAAATTTTAAGTGTGGACATTTTTTAGAGAATTAATTTTGGTTGTTAGATTCACATGCTGGTGGCTCCCTTAGACAAAAATATAAAACTCAACTGATCGTAAATTATTGTCTGTGATTCCTGGTTTGCACTTCGGCATAGTTAGAGTAATTTTATTCACTCGAAGTTGAAATCAACTTGAGGATTTTTGTTCTTTAGTTTTTACTTAAATTTTCTTCATTGGAAGCTGTTATTCTCAACTCAAGTTTTATAACTACTATTACTACTTAACTGCCGAAAAATGAGAAATTTACGTAAGATTTTCAGTCAGATATTGTGTGTGTTCAGCGTTAGCCAAAGTACTTAATAAAATATTTGTTAAGGAATTCTTCATCATCATGATTAGGAAGTGAAGCAGAAAATTATGAAAAAGTCGAAATTGAATGAATGGAAAGAGGTAGGGAAGAAAAGAGTTCTTAGGACTGCGCCAGGATCTATTATAATCCCACAAGTATTTTTCGATTTGTTTGATTTCCAACTTTCTTTTATTTTCTTTTTGTCTCAAACTAATTCTTGTATACTTCTTTAAGAACATAATTTCTGAAGGAGACAAAAGCCTATATCACCAATATGCAATATCTCTGGGGATATGTTAAAAACTTCAAGCTGATCAACTTTCAAGTTCAAGACTCGGGATTTAAAACAACGTAAAGTAAGAAAAACAATGCTTAATTGGAATTTGTCAACTGTAAGTTATGATACATGATCAGAAATTGTAGAAGATGAAACTAAATCTACTGTTTCTTTTAATCAAACTGTCCATACTCCTGTTTTGATTGTTTCGGAGAACCATAAAAAAGGACAGAAAGTATCAATTCAATTTTGTAAGCGTAGCAATGCAGCCATCTTCTATACAGGGTGATTCACGAGCGTTGTGCCAAAAAGCTAGAGCGTGTAGGTTGAGCTGAGACAAGAAAAAAATCGTATGGGAGGGGGAGGTCTATTCCCCCCCGTTTAGCCGGGAGGGGCAATTTTCTGAAAAATTGACTTATTTTGTAAAAAAAATATTAAAAATCAACGGCTTAGTTTACAACACCGAGCTATACCTTTCTGAAAAGCCAAAAACTTTTTCTTTCACTTTGTTTTTAAAATAAATTGTTTTAATGAATAGTTTTAAAAAAATAAATTTTCAAACTCAAAATTTTCAAAAAAAAAATCAAAAAAAATTTTTTTGAACTAATTTTTTTCAAAATTTTATGTAATTAAGTACTAATTTTTTTTTTAATTTCAATGTCTTTGTTAATTTTTAGTAGAAAACAGAAAACTGGATGCAAAAATGTCTTTTCGTTTTTGAGAAATTAAAAAAAACCAAAACCACTTTTTTCTAAGAAAATCTTTGTTTTTCTTTTTACCTATCTGGACGTTTAGTTTAATTTATTAGTTTAATTTACAAATTTATTTTTTTGTAATTGGAGTTTTATGACGACTCAATAAAGTAGAAAAGTATTGGATTTTCAATGGATCAACCATTTTATTCATTGATAACGTCTGAAAACTGACCTGCAATTTTTTCTTACTATACCTGGGGCCGCGGCCACTCGCCGGCGAGGGGTTCTACCTGCTGGGGGCTTAAGATAATTAAACCGCAATTTTTCTTAAATGAAAAAACAATTAATAACCTAAAGGTTAATAAAAGGCATCGCATATTTACTTAACAACCATTTACAATTAAAATATTAATTCATCAACACATAACAATAACAAACTCATATGTTCGAGAAGAGCTAGCGGACAGGAACTTCTGCTACGGTTTAACTTGTTGTCGAGATCGGGAAGCCGAAAGACTCTACGCTGAAAGATATCCCAATAGATGGCGCCCAAGTCGTAGCATGTTTTCAAGAATCCACCGAAGAGAGCACGGAGAGCTAGAAGTGAAAGGTCAATGGCAGACGTTTTCAATGAACAAAATGATTAATCCAGGGAAAATCCAATACTTTTCTACTTTATTGAGTCCTCATAAAACTCCAATTACAAAAAATTAAATTTTTAAATTAAACTAATAAATTAAACTAAAAGTCCAGATAGGTAAAAATAAAAACAAAGATTTTCTTAGAAAAAAGTGGTTTTGGTTTTTTTTTTATTTCTCAAAAACGAAAATACATTTTTGCATCCGGTTTTCTGTTTTCTACTAAAAATTAACAAAGACATTGAAATTAAAAAAAAAATTAGTACTTAATTACATAAAATTTTGAAAAAAATTAGTTCAAAAAATTTTTTTTGGCTTTTTTTTTGAAAATTTTGAGTTTGAAAATTTATTTTTTAAAAACCATTCGTTAAAAATATTTATTTTAAAAACAAAGTAAAAGAAGAAGTTTTTAGCTTTTCAGAAAGGTATAGCACGGTGTTGTAAACTAAGCCGTTGATTTTTAATATTTTTGTTTACAAAATAAGTAAATTTTTCAGAAAATTGCCCCTCCCGGCTAAACGGGGGGGAATAGACCCCCCCCCCCTCCTATACGATTTTTTTCTTGTCTCAACTCAACCTACACGCTCTAGCTTTTTGGCACAACGCTCGTGAATCACCCTGTATAAAAAAGAAGAGCTTAATTTTTGTGTTCGTTCGCTAACCGGGCACACTGGTTGACCGATTTTCCTAATTTTTTCTCTAAATGCAAGAGGTATTAGGGTAGAAGGTTTAGAAAAAATAAAATGTAGGTATATTTTTCAAATGCAATGAAATGAAAACCGGTGCCAATGTTAAAAAAACATATTTTTTTCACCACAAAAAAAAAAAACAAATCTGATCATACACCGGGAGCCCTCAATCCTAAAAGTGCACTTACACGG
The DNA here is from genome assembly GCA_943590905.1 of Sphaerophoria taeniata. NCBI lineage: Eukaryota > Metazoa > Arthropoda > Insecta > Diptera > Syrphidae > Sphaerophoria > Sphaerophoria taeniata. Next base: position 51,173,097 of record OX016540.1, read on the forward strand.
ATTTCAAAATTTCTTATATTAAAAGATAGTTTATAGAAATACCAACAAATTAAGCCCGGTATGACGAGGCCTATCCTGGCACCAGTATTTTTTGCATTTTTTTGCATTATTAATAATTTGCACTTATCGCGGATTTTAATTTTAAATAGCGCATATTATTGGAAATTTAATGTGCTTTCAGGAAAAAATGGTATGAGAGTTGCCATCCTGGCACCAATGTCTGTCATACCTATTTTAAAAACATATGAGTGACAAAATTTTAAAATAGGTATGACAGTCATTGGTGCCAGGATGGCAGCTGTCATACCATTTTTTCCTGAAAGCACATTAAATTTCCAATAATATGCGCTAGTTAAAATTAAAATCCGCGATAAGTGCAAATTATCAATAATTATTAATAATGCAAAAATTTGCAAAAAAAATACTGGTGCCAGGATAGGCCTCGTCATACCGGGCTTAATTTGTTGGTATTTCTTTAAACTATCTTTTAATATAAAAAAATTTGAAATCCGTGTAAGTGCACTTTCAGGATTGAGGGCTCCCCGCCTAGCAATATCAAATTATTAAAAATTATATTATTAGTCGTGTTTTTTCTACTACTCATTTTATCAACTCACTTTAAAAATAGAAAAAACAGTTATACTCACTTTATACACATTTTAAAATATTTTATTTAAACTGTCATTGAAGAAATCCAATTTTATACACTCCGCTTCAACTGAATAAGCACACAATTTTCTGAAGTTTGTTGTACATTTTTTCCTAACTTTGAACGTTAATGCATCATTTGATGATGCTAACCGATAGCTTATGATGTTGAGAAAACAAATCAAAAAGAATAATTTAAAAAGCACCACTATTTTTTCCCTGGCTCTCATGTAAAGCTTTCCAGATTGAAAAAAACTCAGTTTTTTTTTTTGCGTCAACTGAATAAGCACACGATCTTTCACTCTCATTATCTTCATTGGTTCTTAGAGTTTAAGTTAATTGGTATACCAAATCAAAAGTTGAAGTGTTCTAAGTGACATTTAACCGTTTATTTAAAATTTAAGAAAAGATGGTTAGATCAGAAGCTTTAATAGATTCGGACGAGTTAAGATTGATTCGTTAAAAGAATAAAGACTGACCGTGCGTGCTAAAGCAACCAACATTGATCGGAGTCTTAGTGTTGTCTATTCGTACCTCAGAAACAAAAGTTTAAACGAGAAAAACATGAAAGGTGTTAAAAAAACGGCAACATTCGAGGTTGATCGACGAGCAATTTTGAGATTTGCTTCCAGTTCATGTGCCTCCGCGGTAAAAATTAAACAAAAAGTTGGTGTGTTTTAACAGCCCACAGAGTACCAAACCACGCAGATCATATTAAACGATTGTAACTCCAAAAGAAACCACCACTAAACGAGCAACGAAAAGATATAAACTTAAAAATTCGAAAAGATATTCGTTTAAAATTTTCTAGACTCGATGTGAGTTGGAAAAATGTGTGGCACAACGCGGTTTTTTCAGATGAGAAGAGATTCAATTTTGATGGGCCTGATGGTTTTAATTATTGCTTTCACGATTTGAGAAAAGAAGAACGATTTTTAGCGCGGCATCATAGTCGAGAAGAGTTTTTCAATCTGGAAAGCTTTAACAACAAACTTCAGAAAAATTGTGTGCTTATTCAGTTGAAGCGGAGTGTATTTCCTACTACTTCACTCTTCAATTCTAAAAAAAAAGCTTAAAATCCTTTTTTCGTTTGACATAAAATTTCTTTATTGATTCGAGCGCTGCCTGGATTTCAATATAAATATTTTATACTAAGTATTCGTTTACTGAAAAAATATTACACAGTTTCGTTTGTTTTTGTTTCTCGATGAAAATAAAAAATGAGTAGCTACTAAGTATAATAGAAAAAACACGCCTATTGTCAAATCTAAAATTTCTTATTGAAAATTTATTCTGATGAAGGCGACACAAAAGAGTAATCAAAAAGTTGCTGATGGTTTTATCATCATCATCATTGTCGGTGAGTTAAGTTTCCCCCTTCCTCTGCGCCACAACCAGGATCCGGTCTGGGCCTCCAAGTTCTGGGCAAGTAAGTATGTATCCCGACGCCATTCAGGCTTTGGAATCTACGCCATCCTTTAAGCGAAAATTTGATCTTCCGCGCTACATCCTACTATTAATTGTACCGCAAAGGACTTTCCGGGCCAGTTTGTCTCGCTCATACGAGCTAGGTGTCTAGCCCACGATCAAGTCTTCTTCGCGGTAGGTTCTGTTGGACTAGAGCAGCCGCCCCCGTATTTCTTCCTCCTTATTGTTATCGGCTACTACTACTGACCGAAGCTAATTCGTGCTCTTCCACCAAAAGTTGTTCTTCTGACGCGATAGTCCCCCTGATAGATGTTCCAGAGTCACGGATTGCTTTCTCCAACGACAGCTGTGAATTTTCTCACGCTTTAGTTTGAGTGCATGTTGAACAAGAAAGCGATTTTACAATGTAAGGGATTGATAATGTTAATTGAAGACATTTTGTTGATGTCCACACCAATAATGTTCATTCCAATTTCACGAAGTCAAATCTGTGTTTTTGTTTTTGTTCTGAAGTTTGAGTTGCCGATCTATCTCAGAACAAGACTTTTGTCACTAGGCGAGTAGAACTTGAGCTTCAATTTTCATAAAATTGCAAAGTTTGTTAAAAACTGTATGCACATTTTAATTAAGTGTTATTGGTATTCCATGTATACTGTATAGGTAAGAACATCGGCAATTGTTTCTTTAAGTTGCTGTTGTTCAGAAAAGTAAAGTTATAACCCACCATAGTTGGGATATAACTTCCTCAGAAAAAAGTAAATATTTATTTCCCACTTGAGGTCGAGTTAGTTCCTTGCAACGTTTTAACATATGTATTGTTGTTATACATATCTATGTCTTTGAAAAAGCTATTTTAATAATTCTTTTTGCTTTGGAATTTTTTTGTTTCAAAATGGGTTTTTAAATAGAAATATGAAAGTTCTTGATGAAAAACTCGGAAAACTCAATGGATTTCAAAGGAAAAGTTGCATATAATTGCAGGTGCATTGGTTTTCAAATGGAAAAGTAGAAAAATCAAAATGGCTTTTCGAATGGAAAACAGAAAGTTCTTAATGAAAAACTCGGAAATAGGGAAAATTGTTATTGTAGGTGCACAGATTTTCAAATGGAAAATGGAAAATGTTTTATTGGGAATTCGGAAAACTTTGCGAGAGCACGAATAACTTCAAGACCTAGAATCAAGTTTTTGCATGGAATTTAAGGTGCATTGTTTTGTTTGTATGTCCGGTAGGGACTCCTTATCCGCTCAATCCTCAATGTATTTGTATAAAATTTTCACTGTATGGATATAGTCGGAATGAAAACAAATTTTTGGGACAACCCTACAGGAAATTCAGCAAATAAAGGGGAAAATCGCAAGCTGTTTGGATGTCTGATTTTTGTGAAATAGTCAAAATAAACCGGAAGAACGAGAATTTGTTGAATTCCACAGCGAAATTTGCATTTTACTGCATGCTTAATGAAAGTAGAAAGTTAGTTGTAAAGCTTGGAAAAATTCAGACATTTAGTTCTCTATTTTAATTGGATTCAAGTAAATCACATTATCACAATATCTGTGTTAATTATACATACATATTCTGGAGTTGCTCTGAAGGGCGGCGAGACGAAGTTCACGGGGTCAGCTAGTATGATATATACCTATAATACCTATGTTGCCTCGTAGCCGCCCAGTGATAGTAAAACTGCCACTTAGACGGATTTCAATAATATTGTACAAAATGGGCTAGGTGTAGTGGTGTACCTACCAGGGCAGATATATATTTTTTTAAATTTTTATATTTTTAACAATCATAACCGCACTGTCATTGAAATTAATTTGCAAGAGATCCTTAAAGAATTTCGATTTGTCAGTTCAATAAAAAATTTATATTTTTCTTCTATTTTTTGTTGATATTGAAAATTTTTGAAGACAACTGTTCAGTTGCTTTCGAAGCTGATACTTTTCTGAGATTCCTTGAAATTATATTGAAAAAGATAGTAGGTATTAGAAATCGAATGACTTGGAGGTGGAATCAATTTTCAAATAAAAGAGCAGAATGTAAGAATTTTTCGATCTGGAAAACAGCCAATTTTTTAAATTTAATAGTTCCAGTTCCGGCAGATCGTTTGAATGTGCTTTTAAGAACAATTCGCAATGAAGTGCAATGAATAAAATGGAAGATGACAAATTTATTGTCTTGGGAGGAAGAAAATTTTATGTTTGATCAACTTGGTCAAAATTACAAATCATTGAAGAAGTTTTTATTTTGTCGCGATAACGTTTTCAAAAACCATAATTTGTGAATTCTTTAGCGGTGGCACTAAGGACACATAGAAGCATTTTAAGAAGAATGATGTACAATAATGTTTAGACCTGAATTCGTTGTTGTGCCTTACAGCAGACAAACTTATTTGCAATGTAAATCACTTTGTTTAATCCCTCAAATACATGAGAATCAAGGAGAACCAAGTACTTTCAAATAATTCTTTGAAACTATAACCTTTTAGAAATTTAAGCTTAACACTTTTGGTTTTGAATTTCATCATCCCAAAAAGGTTATTTTTTTCCTGTCTTATGAGGGCAAAAGAAAATGATTTTCTAAAGATTTTGATGGAAAATTTGGTCTACGTACATAATAACTAAGCACAAGCGTGTAAGCACTTGACGGTAAGGTCAGAACAGATTCATCAATTTGGCGAATCGTTTGTTATGATAAACATAAAGTAAGTAAGGTAGGCAAAGAAAGAATTATACAATAAGGTTCCTAGTTAACTTTGAATATCTCGTTTGATCTGTCCTCTCACGAGAATTACAGAAATACTGTTGCAAATTGCAATACGTTGAATCAAAATTCTGCGACCAGTGTTTCATAAACAATACTAATTATATTATGCGTCAAATTTAAGAACACTCCAATTTCTTTAGTAAGTACGTAGTTAGTCCGAAAAAAATTAAATACAGTTATTTTTTATTATTTCCGGGGATTTAAGTTATGTGTATTTAAAGTTATAATTTAAAACTATCTCTTGCAAATTAAATCACCAGTTCTAAGAAGGGAATAAACACAAAATTTTCAAAATTGACATTTTGATGCAATTGTCATCTCTATACGTAGACGCATCTTTTAGATGAAAGAAGGAAACGAAAATCATTTCGAACACCGTAAATATAGGTGATTTTGAAAGCATAAGTTGGAAGAAGGGGACAAACCCCGATTTATTTCCTTCTTCCACCTAATTAATTTAAAATGCATTAGAAGAAAACACGTTCGGTCGGTTTTTATTTCCTTCTTCCAACTGATTATTTTATTGCATTGCAAGAAAACGATCTAGTTTTTTGTTAAAAACTTCTGATGAAGACAAAAAACACTGCAAAACCGTATTTATTTAACAACAACATCTATTTTTGTTTAAGCTTTATCTTTAATCAATAAAACCTTTTTCCAGTAACTTTGTTTTTTATTTTGAATTTATATTTTCAGTTGGAAGAAGGGAATGAAATCGAGCTTTTTCTTACTATATTTCTAGTTACCAGAGAGCGATAGAAGAAAAAAAATTATCTCATCCGACTCAAAACGTCGAGAGCAATATTTCATTCATATGACAAAATTATTTCAATGAAAGTGCAAAAAAGTTAGCATAACTTTAAAAAAAAAAAAAATAGAGTTGCGCGACAGCTCTTTAAGAGCCAAGGTATAAGTGGCTTACTCTCATCAACAATTCTCTGAGTGAGTGTGAAGAATTGAGGGGACCTTCAATTTAACGCCGATTCCGAACGGCAAAGTCGAGAAGCACTTTTTAAATGACAGATGATATTCTTGGAAGTGTTGTCAGTTCTTCGCAAGAGGCAGTACCTACCCGTGAAAGATGAAATAAAAACATCAGAACTACTTATTAGGAATGTTAAAATTACCAAAAAAATGTCTGCCATGGTTTACCCTGGCACACCTAGCTCATATTGTATTAAGATTAAATAGTATTGATTCATATGCGAAATATAAAAACCCGTGTAAGTGAAGTCTAATAAGTGAAAATAATATTTTCTTTCTTTTTTTCAGAGCTGGTATAGGTCAAGTGTTTTTACAATTTTGATATTTTATATACATATTCCACCATGTCTTATTTTGTTGTACTTTTTCTAGCAATACTTTTTATTGGCGTTTAATTTCAATTCCGGAATTTAAGGTGCAGTTTGTAGTGATTCAAAAATATCTGTACGAGTACCGATATATGCCTATTTTCCTATAATCAAACATTTGAACTTTACTGTAACCATATTGAAACAAAAACAATTTTAATGATGAAATTAGGTATTTTTCTTTCCGCCTTTTCCTTAACACCTACGAACAAAAATCGATAGCCAGCTTTTCTTAAAGTATAAATGTTTATTTGTATTTTATTTTAACTTTCAAAATCCAATGTTTGCTTCATTTAGACTGTGTGTTATTGAACGCTGTGCATGATTCAAAGTCAATTAGAAAAAAAAAGAAAATCAATCGATACATACATTCGTACTTACCAGGCAGTCCGGATGCACCAAGATTATTCAGCATGTTTGCCGAAAAATTTCTCACCGATATCGCAGACAGCTTGGAAAATCTTTCTCACTTGTTTGTCACAAAAATTGTTACAAAATCCAAAGATTTGTTAAAAAATGTAATAAACTATTGCATTCGACTGATTCCATTGTTTCGTTATTTTATTCACCCACAATTTTATTTAATGTTTGTATTTGCACGAACTCAAATTCTACTAAATTCTATAAAAAACATTGTCAAGATTTAAAACAAAATCAATTACCTATACAATTCAATTGAGTCGTTTAAAGTTAGAATGTTATACTAATTTGTATTCAGTTTGAAAGTAATTTTTGCTTGCCTATTCAAATTGATGTAAATTTAATCAACCAACGCAACGGTGAAAATATGAATAGATTGTAGAGACAAATTGAAGAATGTATTTTTTGAAATATAGAATATGATATGCGAAGACTTTTTTTTTATTAACGAGAAACACAGCGGACCGATAAAAATAAATTCAGTTTAAAGGGAACCCGTTGTCATTGCTAGGGCTTCTTTTAGTCTTAAATGTAAAATGTCCAAGCGCACTACAGTAATAACTCAGTTTTAATTAAAACGAGAACATCTTCTTTAAATATTGAAACATAACCTTTGTAACCTTAGAATAATATTATAGGTATTTTGTGACCTACGGACCTATACTAACATTTATCGATTAGGCTAATTTCTCAATTCTTTCCTACATCAAGTCCAAAACTTTGACTTGAAATCCCTCAAGATATATATCATATAAACCATATTTTTTAGGCCTTAAAAAACATTTTATATATAAGTATGTAAAAGTATGGTAGTGATGTTGTGGATCTTCGGCTTAGTTATTGAGTTCCACTTTGCTTACAAGTACTTTGATTATATTCTAAAACCTAATTAATGTTTGCTTTTGAAGTCAAGATTGTTGTAATTATTTTTCATTACTAGGGCAGCGGGCAATCAAAAATATGCTCTATAAAAATCAGTTAAAGCGCTTTAAATATGATCTTAAAAGCTCTAAAAATATGCTCTAAAAAATTTCGAAATAGCAAGAAATCTTTTTATTTAATTTTATTGACAACAAAAAAAAACAGAGGTCAAAATATCTGTAGAGACAAAAAAAGATAAATAAATACAAAAAAAAAATGAAAATATAAACCAGAAAATGTAAAGAAATATTTTTTTCTCTTAAAACATTGTACATTGAAAAACTTGTTCCCACGTAATCCGCCAGTTATAGTGCAAATTTTAATGCCATTATTTCAGACGCAGTGTGTTTTTCTACGAATAAATTGTTTCCTTATAAAATTTGAGCCCTCTACTTTTTTAAAAAAATATCGATTAATTTTTGTGTATTATTTTTTCGATATTGTAGTCGACAGTATTAAATATTTCAATTTGGGCAGCTGAAGGCTGCTTGTTTCCAGTTGTGCAAAACATTTCGATAAAAATGTAGGTATATGATTTAATGATAGCAATATCAAGTCGCACGTTTAATGCCACTTCATTAAAAAATGTTTTAACAGCTCTAATTCCAGCTGATTCAATTTCATGCTTCGAAAACGCTTTCCATTTTTTCAAAAATTTCTACACAATAAACTGCTTAACTCCAAGATATCTACCCAACGAGTCGTAATCGGTTGCGGATGAGGTGGTATTTCCGGTGCAATATCCTTGAATACTATTTTTCTTGACGGAGCTTTTAACATTTTTTTTTCACGTTTACGATGAAAAGATCAACCTCTGGAATTTGACCTCGAAGTGTTTCACAAGCTTTATGGAGCCTGCCCTGTAGGTATGCCACACAAGTGACATGCGTTACATTTGGATAAAATACTTGAATAACATGGCGACTTTTTCGAAAAAAAAAATTAAACAAAAAAAATGTATTCCAACATTTGAAACAAAAATTGCAAAAATGTGCTCTAACGAATAGGGTCCAAAATGCTCGTCTTTTAACTAAACGTATTTCTATATTGTCAATAAATTGTCAAGTTCGATTAAAAAAAACATGCTCGAGCATATTTTTGGTTGCCCTATTCATTACTTATATTACTTTTCAAATAAACACAACATTTAAATAGTTTAATAAATATTTTACATTTGGGGGCTCAACCTATTTGGACCTAATTTTCTATTAGTTACATGACTATGACTCTTGGTACATACCTACAACTCGCGGAAGAAGGTGAAATTAATTCAAGAGAAGAAGAAGTGAAGAAGAAAAATATTTCGAAAGTTGAAGATTCTGTTGCTTAAGCGATAAGGGTTGTAGAAAATGGCTGAATAAAACGATGGAAATGTACCAGAAGTTGTGGAAAATAGCAATATGAGCTTGCAACAACTTATTCAGTTGCTTACATTGAAGGTTCAAGCTGATGAAATGAGGCAAAATGAACCGAAGGTATCTGTTGAAAATGTTTCCAAAATTATTCCAGACTTCGATGGGGAGACAATTCCACTTAAGAATTGGTTCGAAAATTTTTAGCAGAATGCAGATGCTTACAGTCTTACTGATAAACAAAAGTATGTACAAGCTAGAGGCAAGATGACACATACTGCCCAACTTTTCTTAGAATCAATCAATCGCTGTAAGTGAATATAAAGAATTACGTGCCCAATTAGAAAGCGAATTCCAACGCACTTTTAGTAGTGCAGAAATTCATAGGTAGTTGGGTGAAAGAAAAAAGCGAAAGGATGAAAGTTTCTACGAGCACGTTCTCCAGATGAAAAAAATTGGACTACTCGGAAATGTTAAAAATGATTCAATAATTCGGTACGTGGTTGACGGGTTAGATATTAAACCCGAATTCAAGTTCAATATGTACAATGGCATATCAACAAAAGATTTAAAAGAAAAATATGATATTTTTGAACTCATGAACAAGAAGCAAGAAGTTAACCGTCAAAAGAAATTCGAATGAAAATAGAAGTTTCCAGATGAATCCCTTCAGAAATTTTGACAAGAGGAATCATTGTTTCAATTGTGGTTCTTCTGACCATCTTCGAAAGGACTGCAGTTTGGAAATGAAATGCTTCAAATGCAACCAAAATGGACATATTTCTAAGGATTGTCCTAGAACAAAGCATATAAATATTGTTTCTGACCAAAATCGTTTGAAGAAGATAGAGGTGAATGGTGTCAAAATTGAATGCTTGGTTGATCGGATCGGATGTAACTATTGTAAAGGAGCGTGTTTTCAAGAAAATGAAGAATGTTGTTTTGCAGAAGAGTTGTTCAGTCCTATGCGGTCTTCGCAACAAAAGAACACATCCTGTGGGCTTTTTTAATTCTGATGTTATTGTTGACAGTTTGAAGACACTCTAGAAGATTGTTGTTGTTTCTGATGATACAACTGAATTTGACGGACTTCTTGGATATGATTTTATCAAAAAGTTTTGCTTTACATCATCATGCAATGGGTATCAATTGTTCGTTTTCATTCAAATATTTCAAGAATATAAAAAAACTTTGGTTAGGCCTTATTTTCGTTTCTGTAGAAAAAAGAAAAAATAATAACGACGCGACGCTTATTTATTTTCATTTGAAATTTTACATAATTTTTAATAAATAATGGAAAGCAAAAAGAAAAGTTTTTTGAAAACTTTGGTTATCCAGAATTGGTACCCAGAACTCTCTGATTCTGATTCCGGATACCAAACGCACTTGAAAACACACTTTTTTGTCTCTAATGGTTGCATGTCTATGTATTTGTGAAAGAAGAAACCCCAAATGCAGATGTCACATGACATTGTTTTTATTTTCATTAATATTTTTAAAGAAAGCGACAAATGTGTGCATGCATGCATGATTCTGTTTTTGATTGCGACTTAAAGTTCGGAATCGTTTTTCTGTTCTGTTCTTTTCAGAACAAGAACTGTCAACTTGTGCCAAGGGAAAGGGAATGAATTAGAATCGTTCGGAATAATTCCGGAGGGTTGGGTACGATATCCCGATTTTTATAATCCTGACTTTCAAAATCCCGATTTTATAATCCCGCTTGTTAAAATCCCGGTTTTCATAATCCCGATTTCTTGTAATCCCGTGTTATATAATCCCGTTTCATATTATCCCGCTTTTCAAAATCCCGTTTTTTATTATCCCGTTTTTACAATGAAAAGCAGTTGCTTGGTTTCGAAAAATCGTGCGATTTTTCAAAACAAAGCAACTGCTTTTGATTGTAAAAACGGCAAAAAAAAATTAAGTTAAAACACATGAGTTTAATAGCATAGTTTATAATTACTTTAACAAAGAAAACATAAAAGAAAGTAGTGTAGGGTAGTGGCACCTGTTACCGAACGTCCCCAGTTACCGAACACTTTTGAGAAATATGGTTGTAGTTTCGTTATTTTAACGTTTTTCGTAATGAAAACTTCACAAAAACGTGTGGGCATTCTTTCTTTACAAATAGGTAAAAGGTTTCATCAAAACTAATATATCTAAAGAGAGCAAAAAATTCAGTTCAGTGGTAGGTTTCCCTCGTTACGGTTTTGATACATTTTTCAGAAAAAAAAAAAACTAGATTAGGACTTCCTGAAAAGTTGCTTTTAAGGAAAATATTTGAGTAAATTCTTTTCCCAGCGTTTTAAAATAATTAAGTAGGTATGTCAGATTATTGATATTTTAAATTGTTTAATGAAAAAAAGGAAAATTATGCTATGATTTTTGACTGTTCGAAGAAAGGAAACTAAATATTACCGAGTTGCCTACTTCCGAACAAGTGTGTTCGGAAATAGGAAACAGTGAAAAAAGACAAAATCCTATTTTCGAACACCCTGAAATGAAAGAAATCATGTTCGAGATCGGGATTGGAATCTGTAAGTTTCAATTAAAGGTTTTTTCAACATGTGCCTTCAAATTCGATTAAAGTCATTTTTTCTGATGAGAAGAAATTGAACCTAAATGATCCTGTAGGATTACATGGCCTAATTTAGGTGGAGGTTCACTGATGATATGGTGATTGTGAGCTTTCTCTTCAGTAGGGTGCTTCGAAATTCGATTTACGTCATCAAAAATCAACATTCGGGATTATGTTTAAGTGCTGCGCGTCAGTTTGATACCTGTTTGGCTGACCACTATGATTTTTCAGCGGGACAATACCAAAATTCATACAAATCGGGAAATAACTCATTGATGACATTGATGCAACTGCCGGATGTTAATCTCATAGATACAGAATCTTTGAGTAATCAAAAAGGAGAAGGAAGAAGCTACGGATCTGTAGGAGAGCTTAAGAAGCTCTGCAAAGAGAATGGCTTATAAGTTTTAAGTCAGTTTTAACAAACTTGGTCAAATCCATAAAAATTTCAAATCAATTCCTGCTAAAGCGTGCTTTACACGATATGGATTTTTCATATGGACTGTAAATTTTTCCATATGGAATATTATGCAAATCGTGTAAACGTAGATATTAAGAACCCTTATTGAAATACAGATGGAAATTCCATGTGGAATTTTTGCATCTGTACCTATACAGACGAAATCGAATTTCTTAAACGATAAAAAAAGTTTATATTTAAACATGGAGAGCGCAAAAAAGGTGAGTTGTTATGTTATTTTGTGTTTTTTCATAAAAAAAAATAATAATATAACACATTTTAGGTGTTTTGGACGAAAAAAATGTTTTGAAACTACAAACGAAAAATCCAAATCGTCTAAATGCTTTTCTGATTTTACAAACAAAGTCCAATTTGACATACATATGAAAATACATTTGGGAATTAAAAGTGACAGTCCATATGGAAAATCCATATCGTGTAAAGTCTGCTTAAGAGATCTATAAAAAAATAAACGTTAAAAAACTATTAAATTAACAAAATTATTTTTTTTTTCAAAATGTTGTCTGTTTAAAAAAGCTCTCAAGCCCCTAACTATTATTTAAAAAAAAAATCTCGAAACTTGATGTGACAACTAGCTACTTCCCATATTGAAGATTTTCAAATATAAAACGCACTGACTATTTAAAAAATAGAACTTAAGTACATATATTTATTTTTAAGATAAAACTAAGTAGGTACCTAATAAAGATATTTCAAATGAGACTTTTATTTATTTTATTTTTGTCAATGGATCATACTATTATTTACATTTTTATATAATGAAAAATATGCAGAAATAAAGAAAATTTTGGCTTAAAAATGGTTTTCCAACCACTAACTACTTTTTGGTTCCAGTGTTCGAAAATAGGAAACTCCGTGTTCGGGTTTAGGAAACAATCAAAATAAGGTGTTCGAGAATAGGAAAAAATGCTTATTTTCAATATAACCTTTTTTTAATATTTACTGATAATGTTTATGGAAAAAAGAGTATCAAACTCAAACATGAAAATATTTGAGATAATAATTCAGAAAAAAATAAAATTACATTACTAAACTCAGTTAAAGTATTTCCTCATAGTCCGTTAACTGTTCGGTAACTGGTGCCACGACCCTATTCATTCCAAGAAACAAAGATATAATATAACAAAACTTGCACAATACTAAATAACAAGCCATCTCTAGGTACATGGGTAATGCATGTGGTGATGCCCAACCATTTGTTACTGCAACATAACTTAATTATTACGGGAAATCCAAAAGCAGCGTCTGATAACGCTAGATTTTGTAAAAGTAATTAAAAGCAGTTTTAATTTAATCCAAGAGAACAAATTCATTCATTTTTTCCGTCCTATTTTAAATCTTTTGAATACCGGTTGGCGGGATTAAACGGGATTTTCGGGATTTTAACAATCGGTATTATAGCAGGTTGGGATTTTGACTAAATGGGATTTTAAAACTCGGGATTTAACAAAAGCGGTATTTTAGAAGACGGGATTTTAAAACTTTTTTTCGGGATTCTTGAAAAACGGGATTTTAAAAAGCGGGAATCCGATACGCTCCCAATTCCGGACGACCAAAAAAAAGGTTTTACTAACTACTTTTCTAAAATAGAAAAACTGCTGCATGGGGAAAGGCGAGCTTGCTAGTACGGCCGTTGCCCTTAACGATCACTATTAATAGACTACCTTATATGCAGTCTCTTTAGATAGAGATATCAAGTTGTTTGATGGCTTCCGATGAAGAGCTATACCGATTTGTTCCGTAAGGTATCCATAATCCGGATTGCTTTCCGGACCCATAAACATTTTCAATGGAACCTCGACAACGGGATTGATGGACTTGCTTAAGCATTGCCGTTTTAAGGTTGGAGAAAACAACCTATGACACGGGAACATCCACAAGAGGGACTATCGTCCCTAGTATATACCCAATTATTGGCTTACGTAGACCCAAAACCTTTGAAGCCTTGTTGGCTGTTCGCTGTTGTATACAAACAAAATTTATTCAGATCGAGCAGGAGGCGGCAAAAAGCCTGGGGCTACATATAAATGAGGCAAAACCAAGCAAATGGTGGTTATCCGACTGCAAAATAGTTGGCAGAAGAACAATTGTCATATTGTAGTAGAGATAATGCGATCCTAAATTACCTTGGTTCAGTGTAATAACTGACATCAATAGGTGTGGAAGAAATACGCGGGCTCAAAGCCAACAGAATCAACATTAGTCTTAAAAGCTTCTTAAATCCAAAAATCTTACTATCACTTAGGAACTGCTGCAGTGCTGCTGAATAAGACGATACTCGCACCAGAGTACTTACACAGAAAGAAATCGAAGATCAAATCAAGAAAAACAAGCGGTAAATCACGAAAAATGAATCTAGTTATGGACCTTGGATTGGGAATTCAAATATTACGATTTCGTGTTTGTAATTTACGACTCAAAAGTTGTAATTCTACACTTTTGAATCATAACCAAAAAAAAGCATTTACGATTCAGAAGCGTAATTTACGATCAGCAAGTTGTAAATTACTTTGCTACGGAATGAAAAAAAAGAAAAAAAAATCTCAATCTTTAATTTTGTAAATCAGAATTATTTAGTCGTACAATTTATATCATGCTCCAAATGTTTAAAATTACGAATACAAAATTTGTAAACTGCTCTTACAATGGAAATCTAAAATCATGACATTTTTTCGTAATTCTCAAATTATACAGTTTTGTGAATTAAGACTGAATAAAGATTGAATTACAATTTTGACTCTCATTTTACGAAAAAGGGGGATGATTTACAAAAAAAGATTTTTCATAATTCGACATGGAAATTCGTGATTACCTACTGATTTTTCATTTCTTTCCGTGTATTTACGGATCCGATGCCGAAGTGCTTTGAACCGTGTTCGAGAGAAAAGTTTTACAGAAAATAGTTGGCCTCATATGTGAAGAAAAACAGTTTGGGAGAGATATTATAATCATAAGCTTTATCAAATGGACCGCGAAGAGGATCTTACAAAAAATAAGTTTGGTAGTCTCCGGCCGGCGGGCGGCGGCGCGGCGGCGGCGCGGTGGGCTCTACAAGCAGCTCGTATGAACGAAAATTCAAGCGTGATGCCCGATGCCTCTATTGCCTTTCAGAATTGTTTATTTAAACATCGGTCCCGATTAGCTTACTATCGATTTTGTATTCGACAAACATGTCAGCTACTTTTTATTCGTAAACAAAAATTCCTTTTTTGTAAATAATCAAACTTTCAAAGTAAGTTTTCTACAAGCATCCCGACGGCAAAGCTAGGGTGTTATTTTATATAAAGAAGAAAATTCGAGATCTGCTTGCAATTCTTACTTATACATTTTTTGTCATAAATAAAATAAGAAAATAAACACATCCTGCAAACCAGTCGGCCAGTTGTAATGAAGTGAATCTCCTCCTCCAACTACCAATGCAGATTGCGTATCTATTTTTAGATACAATTTTCTCAATGCATTTTAGATGTCTGTTAATGTATGTCCTAATGGCGATAGTTAATCTGTAAGGTTACCTTCTTTTCTTTTACTATTTTGACCGTTAAGCACATACCAACTTCAAACGACACAAAAAAAACCATCAACACAAATTAATTATTTAGATCTCAAATCGTTTAAAGGGAAAAAATGTTAAAATATCCTTTCTTCTTACACAATTTTGCATTAAAATCCATCGATTGAGTATATCCTCTCACTTATTGCATATCGATATCCACGAGCGTACCGAACCGATGTTATTAATAATTAAGAAATAAAATAACAAAGGATAAAAGACCCGACAAAAATAAATATCGATTTTTATCTAGAAGCACAATTAAAAACAGTTACGTCAGGATATTCGTGCAGACAGGTGAACATGGGGGTGTCCCTGGAGCTGTTTAATTTTTAAAGGTTGGTTGTGGTCTCATCTCACTTCTTGATCGCACCAAAAACACCTTTTCATAGGAAAGCAGTAAGCTTGTTTGTATGTGTATTTGTAGGTAAACAAGTTGTGTGAGTTAATTAACACAATTAATTTAAATTAATTGAAAACAACATCCTTTTTTGAGTGGGTGGAACAATAACAAAGTGGCAAGACGGAAGTGAATAAAGTTTTCATAGAATTGTATTTTTTTTCGCAGAATAAGGAATACCGGAAATGAACTTATTTGTTGAATTGTCACTTTTTTGTGTTGAAATTAAATAAAAGAGTGCATTTATAGAAATATCACCGTTATGACCGACACAAACAAGAATTGATATTTAATGAAATTAAATTTCCAAGCGGAACACACACGATCCGTTTGTTCGAGAGATAAATCCGTGTAGACACCACCGTTTGAACGAGCAAAACGGATTGAAATTCCGTAAAATCAGACTCATCCGACAGACTTGCAACACAGAAGCAAAAGAAGATGATGATTGTATCTATCAGATACACAAGTGGACCAGAGATATTTCCATTGTCACTCAACTCGTTGTTGTTTGAATTTCAACAGGCGATGAACAGCGTTTCCGTACCTATTTTCCGACTCGTTTTAGCGTACACTAAACACCCATGACAGGTGGATGCGCGATAAGGATGAAAGCGCAACGAATGTCGCCTGCCATTTGCTGTGCGCTATACGGTGGTGGCCATTTTTCTATTGCTTTGAGAGTAAAACCTGTTCTGTGCTCTCTCTGAGTGTGTTGGGGGTGGGCTTCCAATTCGAATTTGAATATTGTGACCGATTCACAGTGGACGTTGCATGGAACCTGATGCATGAAGAAGGCGTGGCTAGTAATCAATATGGAATGGATTTGATTTTTTTTTTCTCTTTTGGGATATTGTGCAGTTATGTGTGATGGGGGATTGATTTTTTGCTTGTGTCAGCAGCCATTGCACTTGCGCGTGGCGGGAAGTTGTATTGTTTGAAGTTTTGGAATGTTGTGCGAACTGGTGGTTGATATGGTTGAGAAGGAGCAGGATCTGGAGGGTTATTGTTTCCAGCTGTTTTTGAAACAGCTTTGGAATTGGTTTTTTGAAGTTGTTGCTGGAGAGCGATGTTTTTTTTGTCTTCTCTGTGTTGAGGAATACCTATTTTGTTCATAGTTTTTCAATGTTTGAGAATTCCATTGGATTTTTATTCCTTTGCTGGATTAATTTTGTTCGGTCAAAGAAATTCCTTGGAGTGGGCTTAAAAAGAGGAGAAAATCAATTTGGTCAAAAATTGCGGTAGGTGAAAAATTTTCTTTGAGACTCAAGGTAGACAATATTCAGTAGTTATCTATCTACCTGTAGGTATGGCCAGGGGCGAACGCAGAAAAAAATTTCGGGGGGGGGTTTCAAAAAATATACTTATAGGTAGGTATTAAAGGGTTATGGCACTGGTAGTCAGCCCTTTAACTTAATTTTTGTGTTTTGCGTGGTCTTTAAAAATTAGTTATTTAATTTTTGGTCTTTTAGTGCCCATTTTTTTCATTTTAACTATAATATATAATATGGTATAATGTATACCCTGCGCTCAAGCTTCACATTCTTTTCCTCATTCTACTGCGTCCTTTCAGTGCAACTTTAATTTTCACATTAGGTCCAAAACAATTCTCTACGCCAAGATACTCTTCAGGAGATAACTGACGACTTTGTTCAGAGGCCGAAAGTTATAGAATGTGGAGATCCACACATCCAGAAACTCAATGATGAAACGATCGGAACCATTAGAACCCCATAAAATTGAATACGTTGTAACGTTACATTTCTCTTTTTATGTCATTCAAATGGATAAGAACAAAACCTTAGTTCTTAAATCATAACTCCAAGTCTGTTGATGCGTAGATGTAGGATAGGTGAACGAAACTTGCGAACCTCCTTTTTTTTAACGAAAGCAAGTCTTTCTTATGCCTAAACAAATCGATTTGTCGCTACTCGCAAAAAGGACTCAATGCCCGTCCCAAAAGTAACAAATAAAGAATCTAACTCCCTGGAATGTCTTCTTCATCATTTTCATCAAAGCATAGATAACAAATTTACAAAAGCAAAATATTTTTAATATAAACTACTTAAATTGAAGAAACGTGCGCGATCCTTATTCATGCATAATTTCCAGGTAAATCAAAACAACAACAACAACAACAAACACATCCCAGGATGGATAGCACACTCAAAAAAAAAAGAAAGAAAACCATCAGCAAGGGAACATAATTAAATATGAAAACGAGGAATTTCTTTTATTTCAATATTACCTTTTTGAAGTGCAGTCAATACTCGGCTGACATGGTAGATACAGAGTGACAGAGTTTCATCATCATCATCATCGTCCTAACAACCAGCACCCATTGACGGATGGATTTGCAGAGATACACAAGGAAAAGTTACAATATATCTAAAATGCCTTGCAATTCCGCCCACTTTGTGTGTGACTGGCACTGATTTCCTCCATCGCATCACACTTGGAAATGCTCAAGCAAGAGTGTTCAGTGGGGTGTTCGGTGAATCCAGGTTGCTCCCAGGTACAAACGTACACGAGAGGCAATCTCATTCAGGAATGTATCTCTTCAGCTCTAGATACGATTTGAAGCGCAACAACGATATGAAACAAGGATGAGAGCAAGGCACGTGCCTCCCGCCAGTGGTTCAACATCAATAAACTCATCTCTTCTGGCGCGGTCGTGCGTTGCGTCAGTCGATGGGTCATGGCTCATGGGTGCATTTCACCTGAAAAACAATATTAAATAAAATATTCTTTTTAGAATCAATATCCATTTCAGGTTTGTTTGTGTCTGAGTGTTTCTGGTTCTGTGGATTTATTTTGTTTTTGGTTTGTTTAATTTTGTAACCGTGCCCGTACCTTTTTATAGAAATCTCCTTGAAACCGTCATCGGCGAACGGCAACGGACATACGGACAATTTCAATTTGACTCTTTTCAATATGTGGTCACATGCTGTACGTCCTTCAGAAAGTATGCGTGCCTGTTGCGGTGGGGCGAGGCGGCCGGCCATCAGATGTTGTCACCGTGACAACACCAACCAAGCGTTTGAGTTTTTGGAATACATGTCGAAGGTAGAAATACCAAGTACCAGTAGATTGTTGGTGTTTCTCTTTGATCAAAAACAATTTGTTTTCCGTGCATAGGTACATAATTTCAGCATCACCTTTGTGTTTTTTTGGGGAGGCGAGAGAGAGGGAACTTCAATCACGTTGAATATTATGTGGAACGCAATGACGAATCCGAGGACGAGCATTTCGGCCAAACTCAAAACACTGAGGATAACTGCTTTGGCTTCGCAGAGTTATCTGAGAGCAATTCGAATGGTATTTCACTGGCAAAATTCTTCGTTAATTAATTCCTACACAACATGGCAACATCTCTGTTAATTTGCAAACGGACCAATTGCGAAAACATTCTTTCTTAATTGAACAATCAATTGCATATTTTCTATATCAGAATACGAGTTGCTTAATAAATCGGTCATTTCTCGATTGATTGAGAAAGTTTAATTCTTTGAACGCGAGCGAGACCTAAACTAAATTAATCGAATCAGATTAGATTTTAAAATGAATTATTCTTCGTAAGAGTTGTAAAAAACATATTAAAAGACAAACATTAATAGCCGACCTGCGTTGCGGTTGCGGGATTAGCATATCTGAATAAGCTCGTTCATCTGCGCCAATTATTGTTGCCGTCTCCGGAGTCGTCCTTCCACATTAGCGGCGGGGTCGACTCTATTCCGCTTTTCTCTTGTAAACGGCAAAAGTTCAGCATCCCTTCGAACTTTTGCCACATATCTACCTTTTCGACTTTTTCAATGTTTTGTATGACCCTCACAAGAATCAAAGAAGAGGTTTTTATTTCTTCTGTAAGCTGATTACAATGCAGATTCTATTGCTCCCAGAATGCCTTTGGGATCTCCGTACTTACAGAGAAGTACAGCGCAGTGAATACTGTGTTAGTGTCTTGCGATAACTAGTAAACATTTCGAAACTTGTCTGCGCGCCCTTTGTCTGTGAAATTGCTGCATTGCTAGGAACGGCTGCTTATGATTTCGGGTGTAGTTTTTTTTTTCAACATGCGTACACGGCCGGTATTCTGCTTTCAAGAACTTGTACAAACTTCGATCCCATTCCATTTAAACCCTAATAATGTTCGCGCTCCTGCATCCTCAGCCCTTAGTCATGCGCAGGTGCTTTGTTTTATCGAAAAGTTTAGGCCTTCCAAGTATTGTTTCCATAATGGGGCCGGAAGATGAAGATTTGATTAATCATTAAATCTCTGCTCCAGCTAAAGTAACCGCATGACAGATGCACATTTACATCTACGACATCGTTAGTATCTTAGTTTTGTTTTGACCGCGGAAGTGGGAATGTCCGTCAATTTAAGAAAAATGCAAAAAGAGCAAATCAGTCGGTTATTTGATTCTTGTTTTTGGAAAGGAAATCGTACAGCGAAATCATCGAGGCTTCTCCTTAGAAGCCGATCGTCTCAAGATCCTAATGAGATAGGAGTAATTTCAACAGATGGCGTGGGTCACATCATGACTAAAATTTTGGGGATAAGAAAGCGATGGGTGCAGCATTTGCTCCATCCGGACAGCTAACCTTGAGACCACTTCATGTGTTTGGCACTGCTTAAGTGCAGTGCGATTGAGTGTCTGTTTCGTCTCGTGACAGTCCAACGAAATATGGTTTCACTTGTACTACACACCAGAGACCAAGGAACAATCGCAATCGGAACAGTATACTTTAGCCGACGAAAGTATATAGGTACCTACTCAGAAGAAGGATATTGTTTTATCTACCGTTTTATGGAATTCAAAAATTGTAATCCACATCAATTAATTGGAATTGGACAAAACAGTCACACGACACTGTACTATGCTGAACTATTGAGACTATTCGACGACGGATTTAAGACACAACTTGGCGAATAAAAATTGCTCTTCCACCATGATAACGCATCCGTCTGAAATCTCCGCCATCTCCACTTTTCAGACCATCCCTCGAGGACTACCTATCATGAAAGAACTTGAGAACTTTGAAAAATATCGATTAACATTTTAGTCAATTTAATAACCTTTAATTTTTAAAGTCTCAAAAACACATAGTGTCCTAGAAATGAGCCAAAAATTGAACAATCGCAACTTTTAAGATCCCCTGACCTTAAATTGTGTTCATTTTGGTCAAAAAGAGCTTATAGCAAGCTTTTTCTTTCGATTAATGTTTTGCCAATTGAGGTTGAAATCTCGCTAACCAAAAAACCACAAGCCATTTGACCGCTAACTACTTTCCTCTTTGTTTTTACCCGCAAAAATATAACTCCATCTTTCATGAGAATCTGCTTCTTTTCGTCATTCAAAGTTATGAGAATTAAGGAGATCGATATCTGATACCTTTTTTGATTTGAATGATGCCGTACCCTATTAAAAAAAAAATTAGGAGACACCAAATGCTGAGAATCATGGAGAACGAAACATTATAATTCTTCGTTCAAATTATTCCATGTAAGAAAATACTTTTTTGTGAGATCCAGGATCAGGCATTTCCAGATT
The DNA here is from genome assembly GCA_943590905.1 of Sphaerophoria taeniata. Lineage (NCBI taxonomy): Eukaryota > Metazoa > Arthropoda > Insecta > Diptera > Syrphidae > Sphaerophoria > Sphaerophoria taeniata. The sequence continues at coordinate 51,194,547 of OX016540.1, forward strand.
GTTCATGCTACTGGGAAGTTATAGTTAAAAATTCGAAAAAACCAAAAACAGTTATACACAAATCAACCTAAAAAAAAAAAAACAGGAAACAAAATTAAAAAACAACAATTTTTCATAATTATCATATACATTCCGATACGAAATAATAATTTCGGAATAAATTTCCACTTTAGTCCTAAATTTCGCAAGAAAATAGTAGGTACTTTTATCTTTTTCCGAAAGGTAAGTGTTCAATCTCGCAAGGAAAAAATGTTCGGTCTTATTACATGCGGTCTGTTTTCGGTGATTTAGAGATGCACAGCACTATTCTTAGCAGTCTCATAACCTAGTGTGGTGTTAGTCAGACCACTCTTTACCACTGGGCTCACTGGGCCTAGGCCCAGGGCCCCGCAATCACCAGGGGCTAACAAATTGCTGAAACATCACATAACCTTTATTGGTCTATTTCCGAGAAAAAAAATATTTCGATACAATTTTAGATGCATAAAGAATGATCAGAATTCGTACTTGCCTTGCTGAACAACAACCTTTGCTGAACAATTTAAATCACATTCCCTGCGAAATTATATTCAAATTAAAACAGAAATATGAATAACTAACTGAGTGGCAATGCAGTTTGCTTTCTGACAGAAACAAAAAAAAAACACACACACATTTTAAATATCACTGTATCTGTATGAAAAAATAAAGATAATGGTGTTTCTATATTTGCAACGCGCATACAAGTTTGCATCAACGCAGTAACTCATTCATATGCGATTTAACTATCACTCGCATGAACGGCACTCAATTTTTTAAGATTTCAAGGTAAAGAGGTAAAGACTAAAGAGTTTTTGGTTTTGGCCATTCAATGAGATTAGAACCTCTGTTATCAAATTTCGGAGCGAATTCGAAAAAAAAGTGGAGCAAATGCAAAAATTTCGGAGTAGATTTGAAACAAGAAGAAGATATTTACTTTTCAAGGAAATTTCTCAATAAAATATTTATTTAGACTTCTCTTGCAGAATGCAAGTTGCTGAGACGAACAATACTCTCGACCCTGGTCGCATCGTAGTTCGCAGTGCTGTCACAAGTGCTTCGAATTTTTGAAATTTTTCCCAAAGCTTCAGACTTCTTTTTTATAAGATAAATAACTGCGAAGTAGTATTCATGTTTTAAAGACACTTATAACCGTCGTCGTTAGTAGCTGATATTTTTGACGTAGTCCAAATAGTCGTTAGATATGCAACTATACCATGAACTTTGCTTTATTATTTTTTTTTTCATCGCATTTTTGTATAATAGAAGCGTCTTCACTTTCTGGAGCTGAAATTTTCACAGTTTCCAAAACATCGACCGATTCCAAAACATTTCGACTCTAAAACTCTAGTTCTCGTAGTTCTACCCTAATTCTATCAGGAATCTCATGTCGTTGGTTGCCCATAAGCCATCGGTATGATAGCGCTTCCTAGTTCAATAAAAGACGTTGTTTTGATTTGCTTAATATTCTGTTTCCACTGACGCTATTCACGAGATTCAGCGAAGTAGATTAAGAACAAATCTTGATTTTTCTGGGATTTAGGGTACTTACACATTAGTAGGTCAAAACGTTGAATAATAGTACGTTTAGTATTATACCTACTACGCATTCATCTACCCAAAATCCGAGAAAAACCGAGATTTATTCTAAATCTACTTTGCTAAATTTCGTGATTAGTGCAGTGGAAACAAGCACATAAGATTAGTTGAGGATAAATAATTAGAAAATTTAATTTTCTTCAAAGAAACGGAACGTAAAGCTATACAGCTATACATTTTTATTTATAACAGGTCGTTTAGGAAAACAAAATTGTCCTTGTGGAAAAAGTGGAGTAAATCTCGAAAAATCGGAGCGTCGGAGTAGATTTTTATTTCTCTTTAAAAGTGAAGCAAATTTGCTCCGATCGGAGCAAGGTTCTAACGCTGATATTATGAGATAGATGAAAGATTACATTTCTCATTTTTTGTTCTATAGGTCAATAGTAAAGAAAAGGATAAGCGTATAGTCGATGCATATTTGCGCATGCGGAATTTTTTCAATTGTATTTTCAATTTGTGTTTTTATGGTTAAAATATTCCGTTTTGATCATCGTTCTGTGTAAAGTTTGCGTGTTTCATTTGTATTTTTGAAGTGCATAAAAATATATATATGTATATATTTATATATATATAAAAATATAAGTGAGATTGACATGTTTGTCGCTGATGTCAATCGAAAGCGACATCCTCAGAGGCAATCAATCAATCAATGATTTTTCTAATCTCAAATTAAGAAAAAGACCCCTTCAATAAATATTCCTTTCTTTTACGTGAAAAAATATAGTTTGTGTCACTATATTGCTCTTTAAATTACATTCTCAATAACTTATTTAATTGTCTGTTATTTAAATTTTGTTAATTTTTGAATTTTTATATGAAATGTTTATTTTTTGTTTTTATTTTTACATTGTTTATGTTTATGTTTTAAATGCTGCAATAACTATTTATCTTTTTAATTAATTAAAAAAAAATTATTTATTTAAAAAATTAAAAGAATAAATATCAATTCAAAGTTGTGTGATTTTTTTCTGTATACCTTTATTACACAACATAACATTTTTATATAATCATACAGGAGCCCCATTTTCGAAAAGTGCCCAGGGCCCCCAAAAGGTTAAAGACGGCCTTGGTGTTAGTTGTAAGAAGTATAGACTGAGAAACCTCAAAAATCTCGAAATTTTATCTTTCTATCTCTATTCTCTCGAATTATACGATTAAGTTTTTTAAAATACAAAAAAGCTAACCATATCTGAACTGAACTGAGCTTTTAAACTCGTCTACATACGGATCCACAGCTACTTGAACAAAGAACCAACGAACATACTTCAGAGTCACTGACGGCTCCCCCTAAATCGTGTCCCTTATACCCATTATGAGACTTCAAATATAAAGCCCATGGAAGACAACTTCAGCATACATGAACCACTCCCCCTGCCGTCATCTTGTGGTTACAGCAGCGATAAAGATATGGCTGCAATACCGATATAAACTTACCAAGCCAAACGCTCCAAAGTTCATCCAGCCTAAAGGATGACTCGTATGTAGGCGCCACAAACAAGGCCATTCGCGGCCCCCAAAACTCACCGAAATTATAGAAGCAAACTCAGAGATAAAGAACGTGCACTGGTTTCGGCTGCCGGATAATGTGGTTTGGCAAATCCTTTCGCCTAAAAACGAAATGCGCGAAATCTCTGCCATAAATCAACTTGTCCCGATATTCCTTGGGAGTCTGTACTCGTTTTGTCGTTGTTAAACCCCACCACCACCGCCGTACATCTACACTCTACACCAAACACCAATATGTGAGAAACTCGAACTGGGATATATGCGACATGACAAAAGATTTTTGAAATCCAGATTTGTGGGGATTATCGGATGAAGCTAAGCAAACCAATAAAACAACTTAAGTGAACGTGCACAGCCAGCACAAATTGTTTTCAACGCTTTCATCGATTTTATATGTTGCTGTATTCGAACTTTGACTGCAAGCTATATACAGACATAAAATCTCTCGAAGCTATAATTATTATCATTTAAAATAGGGATGACAGGAAGTTGTAACGTTCAATTTGTTCAGAGAACCAGTGGTTTTGGAAGCACTAATTCAAATTTTCGAACATTCTTCTCGCCTTTGTCGTTCGGCGGAGACTAAAGGTTACAAAAAGCTTAACGAAAGCAAAATAGCAATAAGCTTCAAAGAGAATAGATCTCACCTATATGCAGAAATTAACTCTTGATGCTGATGCGCTGTGAAAGGGTATTCAATTAAAAGGAGACGTAACAAAAGTGGCAGCAAGTGAGTACCTAGATAAAGTGACATCAAAGCCTCCTTGTGTAAAAATGGATGCAGGAATTAAGTTTAGGTATAACAGGGTTATTAGATAAAGTAAAACAACAATTCTTGAAAAATGGCGATTTATTCATCTATATAGCCTCCTCTTAATTCGATACGTCTAGAAAATACGTTTTTTTCGAGGTCTTGAGTAGGCGATGACTTCATCAATCGAAAAATTTGAAAACGAAATGAAATTGTAGGTGTCAAATCTGGAGAATACGGCAGATGTGGCAGCGGTTCGTAGCTCAATACGAACAATTTAGTCATGGAAATGGGGAGGAGATTTAAGCCCGTGGGTTATCATTGAGAAGAGCACTTTTTTCTTCGCTTTGGCGTCGAAAAGTCCAAATAATTCAGCATAGTAGAGCGCTCTCTTACATTTTTGGTCTTAAAAATACACTCCGCTTCAACTGAATAAGAACACATTTTTTCAAAAGTTTGCTGTCCATTTTTTCTTCACTTTGAAAGTTAATGCATCATTTGATGATGGTAACCGATAGCTTATGATGTTGAGAAAACAAATCAAAAAGAACAATTTAAAAAGGACCACTAGTTTTTCCCTGGCTCTCATGCAAAGCTTTCCAGATTGAAAAACTCAGTTTTTTTTTGCGTCAACTGAATAAGCACACAATCTTTCACTCTCATTATCTTCATTGGTTCTTAGAGTTTTAAGTTAATTGGTATACCAAATCAAAAGTTGAAGTGTTCTTAGTGACATTTAGCCGTTTAATTAGAATTAACAAAAAAAATGGTTAGATCAGAAGCTGTTATAGTGTCGGACGAGTTTAAATTGATTTGTTAAAAGAATAAAGACTGACCGTGCGTGCGTGCTTTAGCTACCAACATTGATCGGAGTCTTAGTGTTGTCTATTCGTACCTCAGAAACATAAGTTTGTACGAAAAAAAACATGAAAGGTGGTAAAAAAACGGCAACATTCGAAGTTGATCGACGAGCAATTTTGAGATGTGCTTCCAGTTCATGTGCCTCCGTGGTAAAAATTAAACAAAAAGTTGGTTTAACTGCAGGTGTTTCAACAGTCCACAGAGTACCAAATAGCGCAGATCATTTAAATCGATTGCAACTCCAAAAGAAACCACCACTATACCAGCAACGAAAAGATATTCGTTTAAGATTTTCTAGACTCGATGTGAGTTGGAAAAATGTGTGGCACAACGCGTATTTTTTGGATGAGAAGAGTTTCAATTTTGATGTCCCTGATGGTTTTAATTATTACTTTCACGATTTGAGAAAAGAAGAATGATTTTAAGCGCGGCATCATGGTGGAGAAGGTGGAGTTATGATATGGGGAGCAGTTAGCTACTTTGAGAATATTGAGCTTGAGTTTGAAACGTTAAAAACGACTGCAATTACCTACAACAGAATATTGGAAAGAAAGTTTCCTTCATTTTTGGATATTTGTGGATCCGGTAAATGGATTTTCCAATAGGACAACGACCCTATCCAAACGTAGCGCACTGTCAAAAGTGGGAAACAGGACCAGAATGTTGAATTGCTTCAATGGTCGCCCTATTTACCTGACCTGAACCTTATAGAAAATGAATGGGGATGGCTGGTACGTAAAGATTATGAGTCAGGCCGTCAATTTGAGGACAGAGAATTGCTTATTCCAGCCATTAAGTTACCATGGAGAGAAATTTCGCTGGACTACTTAAAGAGTTTATACGATTCCATGCCAGCCCGAATTTATGAAGTAATCAAGAATAAAAGTGGTAGTACCCAATACAAGAAATAACCAATACAAAAAATATTTAATGAAAATCTTGTTCATTTCTTTCTGTTAGATTTTATTTGCATTTTTAAAAGTTGTGCTTATTCAGTTGACGCAAAAAAAAAACTGAGTTTTTCAATCTGGAAAGCTTTGCATGAAAGCCAGGGAAAAACTAGTGGTCCTTTTTAAATTGTTCTTTTTGATTTGTTTTCTTAACATCATAAGCTATCGGTTACCATCATCAAATGATGCATTAACTTTCAAAGTGAAGAAAAAATGGACAGCAAACTTTTGAAAAAATGTGTTCTTATTCAGTTGAAGCGGAGTGTACATATGGTTTCGGATACTTATGTAGTTTTATTTGTGGTATTCAGGTAAGCTTGACTGGAGTTCATCCTGGCTGCGGCTTCCTTCCTTCACGACTCGGGACTTGGTGATGAGTTAAAGATGAGCACGACGTATGTGTGCGTCCCTTAGGGTTTCCCATTGTGTATCAACGGAGTTACCTCAGGCTATCAACGGCGGCGGTTAACCGGTGTACGAGTATCAACAATAAGGTTTCATTTGGCTTATCAACGGAGTTTCCTCCGGCTATCAACGATCCTTCGATCGGCTATCATTAAGGTTCCCTTGGCTCATCAACGGCTTTGAACCAGTTTATTAACGGAGTTTCCTCTGTCTTTCACCAGTGTTCCAACGGACAGGTCCGGGACTTATACTTTGACTTAATGAACGGCCTCCGTATTTTAGAAAACATGGAATATTAACACTTTTCAACCTAATTTTGTCGTCGACGGTTCGCTCGCTTATGCATATTTCTTGCAATAACTGGTTGTGAATTATATTCGGTCAAATCGTAAAAATCCATACAAAACTCTTTTTGGTACTTTGAATTATATTATGTCGGTATAATTCTTGTTATTTTGGAATTTGTCATCTATGCAACTAATGCATCATTACAATACTGTGGCCATCACCTCTTCGGCCGATGAAACAGTCTCCACCTTCTTCCGAGTACCCGTACCCGCATACCTATAGATACGTTCGCCAGCTGAAGTCTATTAGTTTCGACTGTTCCTTGGTCTATAGTATGTACAAGTGGATCCAGTGGCGTAGATAGGGGGGCGGATCAGGGGGATATATGCCTCCCCCATTGGGATTCATAATTGTTCAACATAGCCAGTCAAGCCAAATAAGTTAAAGAAACGCACTTTGAAATAAAGTACCTACTTCCTACGTGAATCAAGTCTTATTAGTTCTCACAGGATTCCTAGAGGCATTGTAAATTGTACATTCTATTTCTATACCTACTACGGGGGAAACACAAAGTCAACTTCATCTGAAAGAAATTATTACTTCGGCTATTATATCGATTTTTAAAAAGTATTTTTTCTCTCACCAACTGATAATAGGTAAACGCGCAAGAAAAAGAGCTTAAATCCAGCTTTCCACAAAAACCCACACCAACACAAAAATTGAAAGTTATTTAGATTTCTTCTCGCCGTGTGTCACATTGTTAATTTGGTGTAAGAAACCGCTCCAAACACGCAACACACTCATCCACACGAACACAAATGTTCGCACAACTTCGGTGAAGTTAACGCGAATCCTAACGGTAACGATAACTCACACTAATTCATTTTTACCAGGAAGCGAAATGCGCTATTACCCATTACATAAAGCATGTCTAACACAAGCGGCAGATTGACAATCATTCGTCGTAATTTTGCGAGTTATTTGGAGTGGTTTTTTTTTTAAATTAATTTTTAATATATAAAATTTTTCGAAAATTTCCTAAAATTAACTTGAGTATTCAGCGTTCAAGAATATGTGAATTTGCATTTTGTTAGTGAATTTCGATTTTAAATATTGATCCGATTTCGAGATATAGAATTTTGAAATAAGTTTAAAAAGGTTTTCAAAAAATACAAAAAAACAAATTTTAATTTTTTTTTTGTATTTTGGAGGAAGTTAAAAAGAAATCGTTTTTGAAAAAATTGAAACTTTTGGTTTTTGGCCAAAAAAAATTGTATGGTGGCTTCCCTTAATTTTGATCTTAAAAAAAAAAATAAAAAAAAGACCACAGCGAACTCGCTCAAACCTCAAATTTTCAAGTTTTAAGTCAATCGGACCAGTGGTTAAAGTTGCAGGTGCGTTTACAGCATGACAGACAAACATCCAAAACTTTTCATATATTCTATACTAGCAGTTGCCCGCGACTTCGTCCGTCTCTCCCTCGTGCCCCGGCCAGATAAGCGTCTTGTGCATCATGCGCGTGAATTTGATTGCAAAGTTATTTTAAAATTGTGTATTAGTCGACTCGCCCTAATTCAAAATTCTTCTTCACTCGAAGCCTTCAAATATGTATTACTTTCCCCGTTTTAGTAGGTAAGACTTTTAACTGAAGCTTTGCGATTATTATTCGCAGCGAAACTTTGTATAGCTTAAAGCCTTTCTGGATAATTGGACTATTCAACACAAAAAGAATTTTTCAATTTGATTTAGCAGTTCCTGAGATCAGCGCGTTCAAAAAAAAAAAAAAATACTTTCTTGTTTTTTTCCACATTTTACACTGATTCTTCGCTCCTATTGGTCGTAGCTTAATGTTATGTAGCCTAAAACCTTCCTCGACTATCCAACTCAATTGCAATTCGAACCAGTAGTTTCTGAGATGAGCGCGTTCGAACAAACAAACAAACTCTTCAGCTTTATATATATTATAGTATAGATGTCGGAAGTAAAAATGAGCGAACTAGATCCATCCCCCCCATAGCGAAAAGCTATCTACGCCACTGAGTGGATCCATGTTTCGTCGACTGTCAGAAACTCCTTCGGATTGTATCACTTAGACATCAGAGCCACACTCCTCCTGTTACGATTGTACATACTTCTTATCCAGATTGAGTAAACGCGGAACCCATCGCTTTCTCATTCCCATATGACCTACACAATCCTTTGAATTGCTTATACTGCCTCAGCCAAAATGACATCATGGATGTTTAGATGCCAGGGCCAGCAAGAAGCTATTTTAGACCAATTCAAACCGTAGGTATTTTAAGCTTGGAAGACTTGTAACATTTTCAGCTCAAGCAAAGCAAAACCAAGTGTACTTAAGCAATGACAATCCTATTCGAAGACGTTTACTTCTTCGTGAACATTATTTCCTTGGTTGTTTAAGTGTTTGGACAAAACATGCTGAAATCACTGGTGGTTCGGTTTTTGAATATGGCTCATTAAAATCGTGTGAAGTGTTTTTTCGGTTATTTTTTTCGCAAGGAGCCAAATTCTTATATAGTTATACGAAATATACATACATACGAAATAGAAAAAATGTTAAGACCGACAGCAACATCCCTAAGCACAGAATAAAAAAAAGACATCTGAAAACTTTGTAACCAAGACAAATGTCTTAACACGAAACTGCACTATATATGAATGTGGGCTGGTTATATGGCGCCTGAAACATCGCACAACCTAGTTTTTTGTTTTACTGGTTGAACCCGAAGAAAAATTGCCTCAGAGATTGTCATCTTGAAAGAAAACACTCAAGTGCGGTTGAAAGTGGTTGAAATCAACTCACTCTCACTTCTGATGACAAATTTGACTTTAGAGGTTTTCAAGAAGCACACAACTGCCTTGTTTTTTCTAATGACCAGGATATATCAAATGTCATCCCGAAGATTGAAGAAGATACAAACAAATTTATACATTTTTATGTTGTTGCATAACAAGAGGATATCCACCAACACAACCATTATTACCACCGTATCGCATCGGGAATCGGGACCGGCACCACAACCACTCGAGACCTAAACAATGTCCTGTTAATTAACTCTTATGATGAGACCCGACCTCTAACCACATCATCAATATGGAGCTATTTCCTTCGAAATGACGACGAAAAGCGGGGTATAACCGTCAAAGCTCTTCGCTGCTCTCCAATTAGACATTTAAGTTGACTCTCTGGTTTGTTGTCATAAATTTTGACTGATTACGATTCAAGATTCGGGGCAATCTATCATTTAATTAAAAATGGAATTTCGAATAACTTTCAGCTCACCAGGACTGTATATACTCTTTCAAGGACTAAGAATGATGTTGTGCTGGCTGTGTGACATTTTGCAGTGTGTTGGGCGCGGATGTGCTTGGGATATATAAATTGGTCTGTCAGTTTTTGTGTTTGGTTTTTTTTCCTCCTAAAAAATATAAACAAAAATGAAGGGAGGGAGCAGAAGTGGCTCTTGATGACATCACGAATAAAAAAAATGTGTGCTTATGAAAAGAAATCCTTCATTGCTTCTGAATTGTCCAGATTGAGACACGCACGACATTGAAAAAAACTTTGTTGAAATCTCGACCTACTAATTAGAAAGTTAAACATTTCGATATTGTTAAAATTAATATTTGTTCAACGACAAAAAAAAGAAACAAAAAAATTGTCAAAATTTCCAAAAAACATCTCACTTCTGTGTTACACGTTTATTCATTTTGTTTTTCTTCGTTTGGTTCAAGTCGATTGGACAGTTCGTGTTCTGTTGGTGTTAATTGGTTAGACCCGTAAATATTCCGAAATGTCGGATTTTGTTCACAAAAAAGAAAAAAAAAACATAGAGATATAGATGCAGACATCTGCAGGGTTAGGATGTATTAAGGAACGCAGAAAAATAGAAAAAACGAATTTCGTCATCTCGAAGATGCAACAAAAAACACTTTACATGCTTGTATTTGTTTTAACTGCGGAAATAACTTTTCGATTGCCAACAATTGTTACAACAGAAAATATCTTCAACTTTGCAATCACACAAAATTGATCTCTCATAATATTACCAATGGCTGGGTGTCAGTTTTATTGATTTTTTTTCGACACATAGCTATTGTCAGTTGATGAAAAGTTAGAACTCATATTATACTAAAGGGTCCGCCAAATAACTTTTTTTTTTTTTAATGCTATAAAAAATAAACTACTGAATATTTTCTCAAATTTCTTTTTCATTTGAAAGTACAATCCTATGTTGCCAATATCTTCCTCTTCAATTTTTGTGAACAAAAATTCGTTCAACATGGCCCGATAATGATCGAAATTGACTGTAAGGCTAGGCGCATATTGGGACGCGTCTAAGGTGTGTGACGTGACCTGACAACTATCGCACGACATGATTATAGAAACATGTCATACCGTTCTCCGCAATTGATTCGCGTGTCTCGTGTCAAAATACATATCTATATTAATTAAATTACAAATTGTAGAGCAGGGCAAGAAAATCAAATGAATTTGTCAAAAGTTAACTATTTTTTGAATTTTTTGAGTTCTGAGTCTGAGGAAAAATACGAGGAGGAAAAACCTTTGCTGATTTCCTTGAAGACCAAAAAATTCAAATCCCAGAATGCAAAATATCTTTCAAAAAGAAAAAGCCAGGGACAGTTCAAAATGACATTTGAGTTACCAGATGAGACATTCATCAACTTCTATAGAATGACTCGAGAGCAGCTTAAGGAAACTGTTTTAAATTTTCAAACCCAACGACAATTTATTATTTTATTTTTGACATAAAAAAACAAACTCATGACAGTCTCGCAAGAAAAACTGTGTTTCGATCACTGTGTCACGCGATTTCCGGAAAACGCCTGTCAAGTCATGTCGTGTCGTTCTATCAATATGCGTTGTCCTGTTTATTTATATTGTTTACAAAAACAAGTGCTGTGCTGTGTAGCGTCACTCGTGTCGAACGCGGTTCAATATGCGCCTAGCCTAACGGTCACTCCTTGCTAATTTTAGAAGAAAAATGGCCCAATTATGCCTCTGGACCGAAATCCGCACCAAACAGTGACTCTTTTTGGGTGTATCGGCTTTTCAATGTATTGTACGGTTTTTTTGTGCCCCAAATGCGACAATTTTGCTTGTTTACATACCTGCCAATATCAAAATGAGCTTCATCTGAAAAGATGATTTTTTTTGGAAAAATCGGCATCGGCAATGTAGCCGCTATTAGCCGCGTTTTATTATCCTCACTAACCCATATGGGTTTATTTTTTACACACAAAACAAAAACAATCTGAAACCCCGATAGCTATCGGGGTTTATTTTGCAACTCAAAAACTATGTTCTAAATATGGCCGATAGATGGCGAGTGTGAGACAAAAAAGAAGTTATTGTAGAAAGATTTAGTAATATCAGCCGTATTAATAAAAAATAACGCGTATTCCACTCTTAGCCACAGTTTTATAAAGCCATAGGATAAGAGTCAATCCAATTAATTAATAAAAACAAGTTTTTTGCGGAAAAGCAAAATAAAATTTAGCTGAGGGTTGCGTCTCGGATAAAAACATTGCTTAAACTTCTACCCTTCTACCTTTTTGACCCAGATCGTTTTATTATCACGGGGTAACCCATATCCATATGGGTTAGTGAGGATAATAAAACGCGGCTAATATTTCCCAGTGTTGTTCAAGCGAATACACAAACCATATTCGTTCAGCGGAAGGATAAAACTAATTGTCTGTCAAATCAGGCATGAGCTATGTGTTACCATTCACTAAATAAACACTAGTTTAAAAAAAAACCATAGATGGCGGACCCTTTATGTAGGTATATTATTAGGGGAGACCGGGGATAGTAGACTCAAAATTTACTTATTTTTTTTTTTAATAACTAAAGAAGATATCAACACGAATTAAATGCCTTTTAATTAACCATTTTTTTGTGCTTCATAAAAAAATATGTCTTGTGAAATTGGTGAATTTTAAGACCTTTTTTTCCTAAATTTATAAAACGATCTCAGGTGGGTCAACTTACCCCAAACCCGGGGTAAGTAGACTATGACTATGCGGTTAGTTGACTATATCCTTTTTCCACCTTTTTGATACCAAAACTATAAGAAAACAGCACTTAAATTAATTTTATTTGAAACAAAAATTGATGTTCAAAAGACAGCACGACAATAGGGATAGAAGGATGCTCCAACTTCTTCTGCTTAGATTTTTGCCGTTTTGGGCATATCTTTGCATCGTTTTGAAGGGAACCGATACTCATGAGCAACAGAACGTATAGTTTTTCCGTTGTCAAGAATATTTTTTGGACATAAGCTCCAAAACTGATTTTCAGTCTCCTCCTTGTTTTGTTCCATACTGGAAATTACCAAAAACAAGTGAGTCAATTTACCCCGAACAAAAAAAGTCAACTTACCCCGAGCGGTCGCTCAGCACTTAATGATTATTTTTCGGTACTCAGAAAATAAATAAATATATAACTGCTGGGTGTTGTTAATACAAACACTCACTTGCTCTTATTCTTTAAAAAAAATTGACGTTAAAAGCAAACACCTTTACGAAAAAAAAAATAAGAGAAAGCAAAAAAATTACTCAAGAAAGCAAAAGTGTTTTTTCGCGATAACTCTTGAACGGCTCCCGACTTTATCAAAAGACAACATGTAACTAACCGGACTGCTGTGCTCAATGTAATAACAAGGAAAAACTTGAAAGAAATTGTTTTGTTTTGAAGTTATTGGCAGTTAGTCTACTTACCCCTGAGGCCAACTATCCCCGGTTAGCCCTACTATAACAAAGGTCCTACGTCCTGCCCATTTCTGTCGTTTCATAACGTAATATAAAATTTGAAGATAGAAATACATGATGTTATGTTATTGGTACAAAATGTTTGGGATGTTATGCTTAAAAAACTACTAGAACATTGAATACAGCTTAAAGAAAACGGAGGACGAATGCCGCCAAAACTGACATAAGGTCATTTGGATTTTTCACGTTTTAACTTTATTTTTAAAATGCATGCATAGATTTTTTTGTTTGGAGTCTGAAAAGATTCTTGGTTTTTCAAGATTTTCTTTCGAACAAATGAACACTTTCATTTTTCTTGTCTAAAATTTCAAAATGGTATGAAAAACTACTAGAAAGAGAATGGAATAGTTCTGAAAAATTAGTTTATCTACCTTTTTGATATACTTCAACAGAAATCAACTTTTCTAGACAATCAATTTAATGAGTACCTATCACAGAAGACACATGGACATATAAGGACATATCTCCTTTCGAGTTATTTTTCGTCCTAGAAAGGGAGCTTTTTTTACCGGAATCGAAAACGCAGCGTTTATAAACAATTAAATACTTTAGTTTACTCTTAGTAAAATATTTTAGCTTTTAATTTACGCGAATTCTAAACTACATAACTTTGTATTTTAGGAAAAACAAGAGCAATCGGCACTCCCTCCCTGTTGCATGAATAATCGCTTATATATAGAATTGTATGAAAACATAGAACTATTTTGCTTCGTTCTCAATGATTCTCAGCATTTGGTGCCTCATAAAATGTCTGTTTTTAAAAAAGGATGAAGCCTAATTCATGAATGTTTTATGTTTGTTTAATTTTGTATTATTTTTTATATGTTTGTGTTTGTGTAATTTTGTCACTTTTTGTGACTTTATGTGACACATAGGTTCGATTTAGATTGCCAACTAACAACTTACACTACACTAAGTGATGAGCTGGTTTGAAATCACAATTTTCTGTGTTTAAGACTATTGGTCGTTAGATATTGCTTGCTTCGACTTATATCTAATAGTGCAAAAAAAAAAATTAAGGGCTGCTAGAAAAATCGAAAAAGGAGCCAGCTCTGGATCTCCTTAATTCTCATAACTTTGAGTGAAGAAAATGAGTACATTCTCATGAAAAAATTAAAAAAAAAATACGCGGGCAAAAGTAGTTAGCGAAAGTACCTACTTTCCACGTATTTGATTTCCAGTCTTTCGACCCCAACCCGAAACACGAGCAGGACTCCGAAAGGAGTAAAATACTTCTACAGTAGTAAAAACCACAACATAAGTCTTTCCGCGAATGTAAAAATTGATTTCGCTATCTGTCAGAACTACGCATGCAGTTGCAAATGCTGAAGAGCGAAAAACTTTGTTTGTTAATCGTCGTAGCGCTCTAAAGCACTAGTCCCATGAGTACGAGCAACGAACGACGAATGAATGAAAATATTTTAGATACGTTTGAAGCCCTATATCCTTACAAATTCTCAACAATTGATAAAAATATAGTTTATGTTTGATTGGCTCAAGGTCATCGAGCAAGAACCGAAGCCTGCAGAGATCATCAAGGGAAAATCATAGTAGAGCCGCAGTCAGTGCTGGGGATTTGGAAAGACCACTTCTGTAGACTGTATAACGGCGACGACGAACAAAATCCCGCCGTCAGACAGGAGCCTTTTATCATACGCGATGACAGCCAACAATTCCGTGAACCCGACCTAGAAGAAGTGAAAACAGCAATATCACGGCTGAAATCCAACAAAGCCGCTGGAGCAGATGGTCTAGCTGCCGAGCTGTTCAAAGCCGCAGGCGACGAGCTAGATAGGAGCATGCACCAAATCATCTGTAAGATATGGTCGGAGGAATGCATACCCGATGAATGGAACCTCAGCATTGTTTGCCCGATCCTGAAAAAGGGAGATCCTCTAAACTGCGCCAACTACAGAGGAATCAGTCTGCTTAACATCGCCTACAAGATCCTCTCTGCCGTATTATGTGAACGTCTGAAGCCTTTTGTCAACAATCTGATTGGTCCTTATCAATGTGGCTTCAGGTCAGGAAAGTCTACCATCGACCGAATTTTCACGTTGCGGCAGATCCTGGAAAAAACCTATGAAATGCAAATCGTTACCCACCACCTCTTCATTGATTTTAAGGCCGCGTATGACAGCATCTACAGAGACGAACTGTATAAAGCTATGTCTAGCTTTGGCATCCCTGCCAAGCTCGTCCGCTTGTGCAAAATGACGATGGAGAACTCAAGCTGCTCTATCAAGGTTGGCAATGAGCTTACGGAATCATTCGACGTCAAAAAAGGATTCAGACAAGGCGATGCACTGTCGTGTGATTTCTTTAACATCGTTCTTGAGAAGATAGTCCAAAACTCCACCGTCAACACCAGAGGCACTATCTTCTATAAATCTGTTCAACTTCTCGCGTACGCCGACGATATTGATATAATGAGAAGAACACAGCGTGATGTCAATGGCGCCTTTGTGAGGATTGAGACAGAAGCGGCAAAAATGGGTTTAGCGGTAAATGAGGGAAAAACGAAGTACATGCTGTCTTCGAGTAAGGACACCCAACATCGACGGCTCGGACAGAACGTCACAATAGACGAGAAAGAATTACTCTTGCTAATCGCTGTTTCTTTGGGCTAAGAAAGCAACTGAGTGGAAAAGCCCTATCTCGAGCAACTAAGGTAAAACTCCTCATCATCCCTGTCCTGCTATATGGTGCAGAAGCATGGACCCTAACAAAATCGGATGAATGTGCCTTAGGCTGTTTCGAGAGGAAAATTCTTCGGGTCATCTTTGGCCCCGTGTGCATTGATGGGGAATGGAGAAGGAGATACAACAGCGAACTTTACGGGTTGTACAACGACGTGAACTTAGCCAGAAGGGTCAAGGTCCAGAGACTCAGATGGCTCGGTCATTTAGAGCGCATGGACACCAATGCTCCGGCCCGGAAAGTCTTCGACACTATTCCCGAGGGACGCAGAAGGAGAGGAAGACCGCGACTCAGGTGGCGCACACAAGTGGAAGAGGACCTCAACCAACTTGGAGTGCAAAACTGGAGACAGCTAGCTAGGGACCGAGCTGACTGGCGGAGACTGTTGATTGAGGCCCAAGTCCACAACGGACTGTAGCGCCACCTTAAGTAAGTAAGTAAGTTATGTTTGATTTAGGATGCATAAATTTACTTTTTAATCTCAAATGTTAGTAAATTTGAGAAAACAAATTCATTCGTGGCGAAAGGAATTGTTGATATGAACTGCCAAACTCTATTTACGTTCCACATCATTCACACTCCCGACGAACAAAATGTTCACGCGCGTCTTACCTCAAAAATCATTCTTGCTTTGTGTTTTGGTTGTTCATTCGCTACGAATTAAAAACTCTCATATGAAAAAAATGTCAAAATCAACGAATTTTCGTTCATTCGTTGTTCGTGAACATGTGAATAGTGCTTAAAACCCACATTTTTGTAATAAACAATGAAACCAGTTGATAATGCACTCTACGTACCTATAGTTTGCGTGCTGCCTCTCCTGTCTCTCTTCTATTCCAGCCGGCGCATTGGACTTTGGACTAATAGACTAAGTGCGCCACAAGTCGAACGCCTAAGCCAATGGGGCCTCGAACAATACCAACGAACGTCGAATGAATGAAAAAAGTGATTTTAAAAATGTTTCAATCCCTAATTTCTCACAAATTTGCAACAAAACGATAGAAATGATTTATGATACTTTTTAATGTCAAATATTCCGCTTTATTGTGAGTTTCACCCAAACAGCATTCCGCCCGAAAAAATATCCCCTTTTTTTCTCTCCTTATTGCAAATTCCGGGTGAAAAAATCCATGTCGAAAAGAAAAACATCCACAAGATTAAAGTAAAAAAACATTAAGATTAATATTTGTTTCAACTAAAAATTTATCTAGCAATTAAAAAAACTCAGAAAATGACTACGAAATCTAGTCAAAAGTGGGTTTTGTCAAGTTAGTGCAATCAGTACAAACTAGCGGACGGACGGGTGATTCTACCGAACTCACTTGGTCGAAACAGCCATTCGAAAGCCGCTTGATCAAATTCTCGATTTGATTTTTCAAGATGGCAATCCTTTCCACTATCTTTCATTCGTTGAACATCAATAGAAAAAAATCAAATCAGAGTCAAAAATTAATTTATTTTATATGACAAAGACTTCACTAACAAACTTATGTCGTTTTCGATTGGCTCTCCGGAAGCGTCCGGAATCATTCCGAAGCCTTCTGAAATCATTTTATTCGCACGAAACTGACATACAGAACGCTTCTTAGAAGAGAAATTCTCTTCTTGATTTCAAATCAGAATCCACTCAAGAAGCACTAATACATGAATAATAAAAAGTAAAAAATAATACTCAATCATTTTTGTTTTTAATGAGGATTTTTGAAAGAAAAATCAGATAATTGCCTTTTGAAATTTCACACAAACACAAAAAAACAGAACTCAGTGAAAGCGATTTGACCTGTTCCATTTGATTTCAGAATGAGTGAATTCTTGAGTGAAACCAATCGAAAACGACATTAGCAAAAATTTCTTTTATGTTTTCGAAATGATAAACAATAGAACTGGGCCCTATTGCACCAACGACTTTTCACTTTTCACTTTGCAACTTTTCACTTTTACTTTGCAAATTCTGTTTCACCAAACGCTAATTTGCAAAGAGGAAATTAATTTTTTGAAAAGTAAACAAAAAAATCCTTCTTTGCAAATTTTGTTTCACCAACCGCAAATTCGCAAAGTGAAAAGTACTTTTCTGAAAAGTGAAAAGTTTTGCAAATTTGCAAAGAATTGTTTGATTTCGTTTCACCAAACGAAAAAACTTTGCACTTTGCATTTCAAATACTGAAAAGCTTTTCAATAATATGCAAAGCAAAAATTTTCTTTGCGGTTTGTGATAAGTTCGTTTATTTTTGTTTTATATTCAATTTTATATATAATTTTATTATAATAGATTATTATCTAATATATAAATTTCTTCTGTCACAGTTTTAGTGGTCATACTCCTCCGAAATGGCTTGACCGATGTTGATGAAATTTTATATGTTTATTCAGTATCAGTAGGTATGAGAATAGGTTTATAAGTTATAACTCAGTTTTATACCGCTAATTGTTGAGGATGGCTCACCCACACTGTTTGTTTTTGCATTTCTTGGGCCGTTGTTTGTTTTTAATAATTTTGTGTGGTCTGTCATTAAGAAATACATTCAGTCCTTAATTTACAACTTCCTACCACTTTTTAAGAGCCACTTCTTACTCAGGTTTCCTGAAAATTTCGTCGATTACTATTATTGTTTGTACATTGATCGCAGTAGTGATAGTGACATTAAAGCTTATTAATGTGAAAGGTAGGATTAATAATAAAAAATAAATAAACATGTTCATACTATACTGTTTGTCATCATTGAAACGGCATTGTTTCCATATCACTGCCCTTATTCACATTCTTGCAAATATATTTTATGCTCTTCACTAAACTACAAAACTATACATTAATAAGAGCTTGGAATGTTTGGCTCAGTAGATAGCGTGTAGAAGGTAGCGGGTAGTATGTAGGTAGTGATTACCGGTTAAGCTTAAGCGGGTAGCGTGTGTAAGTATTGCAATCGTAATAAATTTAAAAATTACTTTTTTATTTTTTACCACTTCCAAAACAGCTAACTTTTTAGCGTTCTTATCAGTACGACTCATTTTGAAAATTTTGAAAAAAACGTGCACTATTAATATTGTAATATTCGGCTTGGTCCGACAATTAAAACTTATTCACTCTTTAAATAAAACACAATTCACTTTATTCAAATCACTCACAAACTTATTTATTCAACACTTTCAATTAGCAAACACAGTATCTTTACTTTATCTCAGTTCACAATCAACTAACATGCTTCGCCGCCAAACGGCTATTTATATAACAAAATAATGGGTACTAGAAACTACTATGGTTCTTGGAGAAGCTTGAATGTTCCAGAAGCTCTCCAAAATACTGGGATTACTTTTTGTAGGGGCTAACGTTCTTAATGCTAAACAAATGTTTCTCTTAATCACTAGGTATTGCCCCTCACAAGTGTTTACTACTACAATTAAACGATATTAGAGTTATAGAGATAAAGAGTAAGTAAAGAGAGTAAGAAAAGTGTGTACATTAAATATAGAAAGAGATACAGAGCCAGGCCCGTAGCCAGGATTTCGGTTCAGGGGGGGCTTGTTCAATTTCGAAGAAGTAATTCTTTATACAAAAAAAAAAAAACTACATAATGTAAATGTTTTATTTACAGCAATAAACGCCTTGTCTTTTTTTAGACATAATGTCAATCACTTCATCTGGATCCACATCAATACCTGAGTGAACAGACAGCATTGCAAGTGCGCTTAGTCTTGGATGGCCCATAACGCTTCGGGATACTGTTTTGATCCTTTTCATCATTGAAAAGGTTCTTTCAACGATAGCTGTTGTAACTGGTAGTGTGGCCAAAATTGTAAACAAGTAGCGTATGCTCCTGAAGTAGGTCTTGTCGCATATATCTAGCAGTTTCAGAACATCGGAAGAGGGATCCTTACTTACTTTACTTATTTACTTAAGGTGGCGCTACAGTCCGGGGTGGACTTGGGCCTCAACCAACAAACCTCTCCAGCCAGCTCGGTCCTTAGCTCGCTGTCACCAGTTTCGCACGCCGAGTTGGTTGAGGTCGTGTTCAACTTGCGCGCGCCACCTGAGCCTTGGTCTTCCTCTACTGCGTCTTCCCTCTGGGGTGGATTCGAAGACTTTACGGGCCGGAGTATTGGTGTCCATCCTCTCCACGTGACCGAGCCATCTGAGTCTTTGAACCTTCACTCTTTTAGCTAAGTCAGTGTCGCTGTACAGCCCGTACAGTTCGTCGTTAAATCTTCTCCTCCATTCACCGTTTATGCAGACAGGACTATAGATCTTACGTAGAATCTTTCTCTCAAAACGGCCAAGTGCGTTCTCATCCGTTTTTGACAGGGTCCATGCTTCGGCACCATATAGCAGGACGGGGATGATGAGAGTCTTATAGAGCGTCACCTTAGTTTTTCGGGAGAGGGCTTTACTACTCAATTGCTTTCTTAGCCCAAAGAAACAGCGATTAGCAAGGGTTATTCTTCGTCTGATCTCGGCGCTGATGTCGTTGTCCGTATTGATAGCGGAGCCAAGGTATACGAAGTCCCTAACTACCTCGAAATTATATGCGTCTATCGTGACGTTTTGTGCAAGACGTCGGTGTCGGAATAAAACCTACAAAATTTTCCCGAAGCATACTTTTCGTGGGCTCTGTACAGCAGTCAACATATCGGAAACATATTGAAAGTTGCTCAGTGCCAGAAACATCCATTGTTTCATCAGCCAGAATGCTAAAACAACTCGATCTTATAACCCGGTTAGATATTTTTCTGGTGACAATATCAGAGCATATATCCAAGATTTCGTTTTGGATATCTGGGTTTATATAGGTCGCATTTTTTGAACTGGTTACGATGTGGTTACATAAGTAGTGAGGAACTAATAAGAGAATATACAAACTTTTGTTCAAATATTTTTTTAAAAATCATTTCGGGAGGGGCTTGAGCCCCTCTATCCCCCCCTCTGGCTACGTGCCTGTACAGAGCGTAAGAGATAATAAAGTATACACATTAGACATTACAATAGAAGGAGATACAGAGCGTATGAGATAAATAAAGTGTATACACATTACAATATCTATTTCTATGACATTCTGTCATTAAATTTTGTTTTTGACATTTGCACTTTTTTATCACCAGTGGAGTTGTTTACTTTTTACTTGCGCCACATAGAATATAGTATGGCAAGTATTGAATTCGCAAAAATAAGTTGAGATTTTGATGAGATATGACATTACGACGATAGAGAAGTCGAAAAAAGTGGGTCAGGCTATTCCGTCAGTCTGTCTGTCTTTAAACGCAACTACAGCCTAAAGTTTGAACTTGGGTTCAGACTTAAATGTATTTTGAAGATAAATATTTAAATTTAAATTTTTATTTATGAATTTTAATTACATGTTTTTATCTATACTAATATATAAAGTAAGACTTTTGTTTGTTTGTCGGTTGTATGTTTGTAGTCGATAAACTAACAAAAAAACAAAAGTCCTACTTTATTAATGGTGCACAAATCTTCTTCCATGCACTGAATGTCCAGTAGGATATTCTGAAAGTAAAAGAAATAATTATTAATAGGAAAAAACATTGATTTTTAATTTTACTTATCCGAAATTTTGTTTTCAAATTCAGAAAACTGACAGAGTGACAGGCGACATCATTTTTTTGAAATGTCTCTCTATTTTCATTTCATTTCCTTTTCATTCTTCCTTATAATATTTAAGGCTGAACTCCTACTTAAGCTTTTGAACCAAGACAATGTTTACACATGAATTCTTGGGCACGATTTTCTGTGCAGAAGAAAATTTTAACAACGATATTTTAAAAAGTCATGTATTTAAGCTTCCACAATCTACGTGCATGAAAATTTCGCATTATGAATATTGGTTTTCAAAAGGAAAATTGCATTAATTGTAGTTGCATTGGTTTTCAAATGGAAAACTGGAAAATTTCGAAATGGGTTTTCGAATGAAAAATAGAAAGTTCTTGAGGAAAAACGCGGAAAACTCATTGGTTTTGAAAGGGAAAATT
This sequence comes from Sphaerophoria taeniata, assembly GCA_943590905.1. Taxonomy (NCBI): domain Eukaryota; kingdom Metazoa; phylum Arthropoda; class Insecta; order Diptera; family Syrphidae; genus Sphaerophoria; species Sphaerophoria taeniata. The sequence continues at coordinate 51,216,420 of OX016540.1, forward strand.
GTATGTAATTGTGGGTGCATTGGTTTTCAAATGGAAAACTGGAAAATTTCAAAATGGGTTTTCGAATGGAAAATAGAAAGTTCTTGATGAAAAACTCGGAAAACTCACTGGTTTTCAAAGGGAAAATTGCATGTAATTTTAGATGCATTGGTTTTCAAATGGAAAACTGGAAAATTTCAAAACGGGTTTTCGAATGGAGAATAGAAAGTTCTTGATGAAAAACTCGGAAAACTCATTGGTTTTCAAAGGCAAAATTGCATGTAATTGTAGGTGCATTGGTTTTCAAATGGAAAACTGGAAAATTTCAAAACGGGTTTTCGAATGGAGAATAGAAAGTTCTTGATGAAAAACTCGGAAAACTCATTGGTTTTCAAAGGGAAAATTGCATGTAATTGTAGGTGTATTGCTTTCCAAATGGAAAACTAAAAATTTCAAAATGGGTTTTCGAATGGAAAATAGAAAGTTCTTGACGATGGAAAACTTCGGGAAGCTAATTGGTTTTCAAGGGTTAAATTACATTTAATTGTAGGTGCACTGATTTTCATATGTAAAGATGGAAAATTTTGGGTAAGGAACTCAGAAAACTCTGCGAGAGCGCGAAGAGCGCGTCAAAACACACCTGAAAAACAAGAATTTGTTGAATTTTTCAACGAAATTTGATTTTACTGCATGTTTAATTGAGAGTACAAAATTAATTTTAAAGCTTGGAAAAACTCAGATATGTAATTTCCTATTTTAATTGGATTCAAGCTAATCACATTGCATTTGAACAATACCTGTGCTAGGTAATTATAATTATTTTTTAGTTGCTCTGAAGGGTGGCGGGACGAAGTTCGCAGGGTCGGCTAGTTTTTAATGTTTTTATGAGTTATTATTTGGAAAACAGGAGCAAGTTCGTACGAAACAGTTGTTCACATATTTTATATATTCGTAATAACAAAGAAAAGAAGCCCAACCCTTATATTTGTTTTACTTTGCAACTTTTCAAATTAGGACTGAAAATGAAAAGTTACATTTTAAGGTGGTGAAACGCCCACACTTTTCACTTTGCAAAAAAACATAGAAATTTGCAAAGTGAAAAGTCGAGAACTTTTCATTTTTGGTGAAACACTTTTTACTTTTACTTTGCAGTAAACTATTATTTTGCAAAGTTGCAAAGTGAAAAGTGAAAAGTTGTTGGTGCAATAGGGCCCTGATATCTCACAAATTGAAATTGTGAAAGTGAAGAAAAATAAATATGAAAATGTTTTATAATTTGAAAAGGAAATATCTATGGGATATTTTCATTTCCCTGAAAACTGGTGTTTTTCTGCAAACATTCTATCAGCACTGTTTGTTTTATTCGAAACTAGCCGACCCTGCGAACTTCGTCTCACCACCCTTCAGAATAACTCAAAAATAATTGTTATTAACACAGGTATTGTTAAAATGCAATGTGATTTGCTTGAATCCCATTAAAATAGAAAATTACATATCTGAATTTTTCCAAACTTTAAATCTAACTTTGTACTCTCATTTAAGCATGCAGTAAAATTAAATTTCGTTGAAAAATTCAAAAAATTCTCGTTTTTCCGGTGTGTTTTCACTATTTCATAAAAATCAAAATTAAATACAGCTTTCGATTGTCCCCCTTATTTAGTGACTTTCCAGTATAAGTTTGTCTCAAAAATTTGTTTTACTAAGCCTATACCTACAGTGAAAATTTATGTAAATGCATTGAGAATTGAGCGGATTAAGAGTCCCTACCAGACATACAAACACACCAATGCACCTTAAATTCTATGCAAAAGTTTGATATTAGGCGTTGAAGTTCTTCATCCTCTCGCAGAGTTTTCCGAGTTCACTATCCAAAATTTTTCATTTTTCTATTTGAAAACCAGTGCACCTACAATTACATGCAATTTTCCCTTTCACAACCAATGAGCTTACGACACAGGCCTAATTTTGACCGAGACCGAAATGTACCTAATATTCATAATGCGAAATGTACATGCACAGAGATTGGAAACTAAAATATATGCTTTTTTTGAATATCGATGTTAAAATTTTCTTTTGTACAGAAAATCGTGCCCGAGAATTCGCGAAAAATAGAGAGACATTTCAAAAATTGATGTCGGCTGTTTCCTGAATTTAAATACAAAATTTCTGGTAAGTAAATTAAAAATCACTGTTTTTTGCTCTTAATAATTATTTCTTTTATTTTCAGATCCGCCCATTGCACAATCAGTGCATGGAATAACAATTTTGCATCATTTATGAAGTAGGACTTTTATTTGTTTACTAGTTTATCGACTACAAACATACAACCGACAAAAAAGGGTTACTTTATATATTAGTATAGATATAGATGTCAGTCTTGATTCGAAGGGAAATTCTGTTTGGGTGAAACACACGATAGCATTTAAAATTCCGGGGAAACAAGAATATTCCGGGTGAGTGATTTTCCGGGCGATACTCACAATAGGGTTGATTAATAAATTTGAGAAAACAATTTATTGTTTGTGCGTATTTACTCTCAAAAGTCATTCATATTTTTGTTTTGGTGGTGATTCATTCGCAACAAATTAATAACTCTAACGTGAAAGAAAGTCAAAATAAACGAATGTTCATTCGTTGTTCGTTGTTCATGCTCATGTGTATAGCTATATTGTCATATATATATTAATATAAAAAAATGCAAAAAAGCTATAGAGTATACAATATAGATATTCTCTTACTACCTATTTGATGCTGGTAAAACTGATGTGTGAAATGGGAAGTTGCTCTATTCCCAACGGAAATCCGTTGTAATCGGTTTAGAAATTGAAATGGACTGTCTTCGTTAACAGTGAACGAAGATTCAAAGCAAAAGTGCATATTACCACCGGATACGACAATTTCGAAAACCAATATATTAGGTTTGTGCATTGGCTATCTAAAATAATTGTACGTTTTAAAGAGGAAAGCATAGAGGGCGGTTGAATCACATAAGAGATTTACAACTAATGCGGTTACTAAGTTTGAATTTTATTTTGAAAACAGATGGTATGATTAACCGTTGACCGTGTTAACACAAAATGCACTCAACCTATTTTCTCGCTAAGCAAATTCACATATAGTGCATGCCTTTTTATTTGATATGTCTTTCACTTCCAAACCTATCATTTTTCAAGCAAGATTTTGAAGAATTTAGGGAGGATATTTCTTGTGAACCGAATTTGCTTTTCTGCTTGAATACGTATAGTACAAAATTGTATGAGTACATAATTCTATTTTATGTAAGGAAAAATGAAGTATGATAAGACGAAAACAAGCTGGCACATAATGCTCTCAATTGCCTGATAAGGCGATCTAATTTCTCAAGGATCACCACAAGATGTTAACGCCTGTGACAATAAAAGTTTGTCATCTTTTGCCGCGCTATTCAAAATTGAGACTCGTTGTTCATTTAACAATCGTTAAGCCACCTAATCCCGACACAATGGGTAAGCAGATTGCTAATGGAAAACATCCGATTTCAAAGACATTATAGGGAACCACATATGCATGCGTAGTAACGTAGAAGAAATCCTCTCTTCCGAAACAAAGGAATCTAGCTGAATGAAGGCCACTATATTCCACAAGGATTCTATCTGCTACTGTTTGGAAGAATGAAACCACTAATCCTCGTTTTGTTACTTGTGTGTGTTTTTGTGATGATCACACATGCTCTCAAAAACTAGAGATAAATAGAAATGTGAAGGCGTTTTCAAAACCACAACGAGAGCTTGCTATAACAACTCACGATCAGATAACATTCTTTAGAAATATAAAAAAAGGATATTTGTTAAAAGGAGAACACATAGACAAAAAAAAAAGGAAACAAAAAACAACCACCACCTAGGTTTGTCAAAAAACTATTGTCACCCTAGTTTTTCGACAAAAAAAAACACGGCTTACATCCTCGACTGAAACAAGGATAAGGATATCCTCTAAAGTCGGTATTTTTCAATTTTACAATATTTTTTTTTTTTTTGGCAAACTCAATTGAGTTACACTAAATCGACCCTCGATTATATTTTGTTCACAGCATGTCGTCCCTGCTTGATGATAAAATCAAAATTGTAACGAAATATGTACACGTTCTCGTTTTATGAAAATATATCGACTGCACGACATTGACACACAAGAAAAAGGAAATCACAAATTATAGGTTTAATTCCATAAATTGGTTTGTTATAAAATGGAAAATTATTGCCAGAAGGGATGCTTGTTTGTAACCGATTGAATTCAACATTTATGCGACTTATGGTCCTTTGGCCTTTATGTTGCAAATAAAGGAAATCACACACACAACCAATTGTGTGTTTAGATACTTAAAAATAGTAATATAAGGTTACGAGATGATAATTACTAGTTACCTAGGTTCGGATTTTAAAACCGAAAACAAAATATGTCAAAAATGTCTTTCCCAGTTTGTTTTTTTCTTACTGAGACTTAAGGGGATAGATTACGAAATTTCAACTACATGTAACCTAGTCAATAAATTATTTCATGGACATTATGATATTTGGAAAGATTTCTATTGATTGTTATACCTAACTTGAGTTTTCATGAAAGAAAACTTACTCGAGATAATGAAATTTTTAGGTTTTATTTTTAATTTTTAAAATTACATGCTGTCATGCCCACCTTTCGAGGTGTAAAACTATTCTTCAAAAATTAAAAAAAAAACTTGATTTGGCTTAATTCACTTTTTCCTTTCACTTCCAAATATGTATGGCCAATGGCCATACACGTCATGGCATCAGACTGATTATTCAAAATCAGCGTCACATCCCATTGTTCTCCAACCGATTCTTTAAACTCATTAGCGCAAAATTATAGTCCGCTAATGAACGATTTTAGTGTGATACTAGCTTAAAATGACGTTTCAGACATGACTCAAACGTCATTTTAAGCTAGTATCACACTAAAATTGTTCATTAGCGGACTATAATTTTGCGCCATTGAGAAATTGAGATCATCAGCAGTTTGACTTGAGCTGTTACATTAACTTCCTTGGTCAGATTCAGAAAAACTATATTTAAACAGATTTTCATATCAATATCTTCTTCATATTGTCTCTTGGTGCGATCTTGAAATTATCAGATTCGAAAAAGAAGTAATTACGACTGATAATGGTCATTGTATATGAAACCACCTAGTACAATCAAGAATGGGTTTTCGATTTTTTGTGCCAGATCAAAACCAAAAAAAAAAAAAAATCCCAATAACTTATGTAAAACAAATTAGCACTGCGCCAGAACTCAAGATGGCACTACAATCGACTGCCAGAGGTGCGTTTTTGCGCCGACGATAGTTGACTATAGTTTTTGTGTCAAAAAAAAATGGTTGATGTGTCATAGTTGAAATAGTTAGAAATAGTTGAAATAATCCAAAAACGCTTTTTAGTTAGGTTTGGTTGAGCTGTCAAACAAGAAAAACAAAAACAAATCTTTTGAGGTTACATTTTTCTTTTCTTTTGATCATAATATTATTAAAATGGATAAAGAGACAACAATTTTCGTTGCTTTAAATTTATTGCAAAAATTCAAGAACGATCTTGATATGGTAAGTTGTTGAAGAAAATTAAAATAAGAAAATATTTATTTATCTTTGAACATCCCACAGCAAGAAAGGCAAATGGAGGATTTAACAAACAATTTTTTGTTGTAAAATAACTCGTCATCTGATTCTGACGACGATTTAGTGGTAGCGGCTGGGAACGAACACAAACCTGACCGAAGAAGGATTCATAAAGAAATCTTCAAGCATTTCCAAGTAAGGCAGCTCCTGACATTGTTCTAATTGCTGCTTCCAGATTCGGTGAACAATATCTAGTTCGTGCTTTTATATAAATAAACGAAAAAGTCTTTATGTTCTGAAACTAGTTAAACATTTTTTTTATTTCCGACAGAATACATAAAAGCAATGAATTAAATTCAAAACTAAACTACTTATGTACTACTACTAAATACAGACATGTCTGCAAATACATGAAATGCATGAATTGAGGTTGTCACAAATCCCAAAACTCCCGGGAGACATCAGAGAAAATTCCGCTCCGACGGTTATCTCGATTACGCCGATAGTCTCCATTGAGACATTAAAATTTTCCTTGAACGCCTTAACCGCATCCAAACTAGGCACTTCCTGGTGTCCTGATTGTTTATCAGTTGCAACAACAAAAGCATTTTACTTCTCACTCTCCGCCACCAAAGTTAGCTTCGAAAATAACTTGGCTTGCCTCTTTTGATGTCCCTTGAAGTGAGCTGCAGAGTGGAAAATACGTTGAACAAAAATTCTATATCCATATCCAAAACAATTACCTTTTAAAACGAACGATTGTCTGAACCTTTTGTTGCACAGCGTGCACTCAAACGGCTTTACTTCCTTATGACGCAGCATATGATTTTTCAGCATTCTATCGAAAGCGAATCTCTTGTCACACACTTCACATTTGTATTTAGTGTCTGTTGAATTAAAAAGTGATTTCAGTAAAGTTCATAGTAAGGAATATAAGTCACCTTTATGTCTTGAGGCAATGTGCTCGTCTAGCGCTGGCCTGGACCTGAACATCGATCCACATGTCACGCACTGATGGTCTTTCTTCTTCAAATGCACCGTATCTACATGAACTTTGAGGTATTTCTCGAGTTTAAACCTCTTTGGACATGTCGGACACTTGAAAGGTCTATTTTCGTCGTGTTTTTTCAAGTGCATCACGAGTTGGGTATGCAGCAAGAACGATTCGGAGCATTTGCTGCACTCAAACGACTTCCCAGGTACAGTAAGACTATGTCTCTTTAGTTTGATTATTTCCTTGACTTCAAGTCATGTGATAGGTGAACGATTTGAGATTAGATCTAGGAAATATCTTGCCGCAGGTCACACATTCACTTTTGTCACATTTGGATTTGGGACATAAATATGGAAAATCGGTGCAGTGGAGGGCATTGCAATGATAATTTAACTGATCAGGATCATCGAAACTAACTATGTCCATGCAGTATTCACATCGATGTGCCTTAAATTCGGGGATAGTTTGGTCCATGTCTTCGATCTCATCTTTTTGTGTCTTATTTTCGTTAAAGTTTTGTTTCTTGTCTTCATCTTCTGCCAATTCTGAATTTGGACGTTCCTCACGGGGAAATCGATAATGTTCTTGAATTGTTATATTTTGATCCAACTCATCAAACTAACGAATTTCAAGCAATTGTAAATTATGTGGTTTATGCTCTTACTTTAAAAGACTTACCTGAAAAGTGCACGAGAGAAATTTCCTTATGATTTGATTGATTTTGCAAAATATCCGGCGAAATAAAGTTATTTTTTTCCGACAATTTAAAATTTGTAAGGGTAACCTTGTTTTCTTTATTTTGTAATTAAATAATTGAAAACGAACAGAAATCCTTTGATTGTAATTAAATTCGCGGCTACGCGGTTGTAAAAAATATACAACCAGAATGTTTTTTCCATTGTATTTCTATCTAGCTAGTATGTGCAAGATGGCAATCGATTGTGGTGCCATCTTGAGATCTGGCGCAAAGCCATTTTTTTCCCAATACTAAACTTATGTAAAAAAAAATAGCACTGCGCCAGATCTCAAGATGGCACTACAATCGATTTTCATCTCGCGGGTACTAGCTAGATAGAAATACAATGGTTTTTTCATAGATTCCAGATTGACAATTATTAAAGACGCCATTTTACAAAAAAAAAAAAAAACACTTTGACACACCAACCACTTTCAACTCACCTCCTGAGATGGATTGGAAATAGTTAGAGATAGTTACGATTTGACACATCAACACAGACCGCAAAAACGACAATTGTGATTACGAATCGTAACTATTGGCGTGCAAAAACGAGAAATAGTCAACAATGGTTGATTATAGTCAGCGCAAAAACGCACCTCAGGTCGCGGGTACTAGCTAGATAGAAATACAATGATAATGGTGTTTCTTACTTCATCAGACAAACCCATTGAGTATAGGTATCCCAGAAATATGCATTCTTTTGACTTAACGTCAAGTTATTATTATGATCAAACCTCTTCTATGGCGTCTTTGAAACGTTGCCTCTGCGAATAACGCGATTGATCAAATAAGATGTGGCATTTGCTACTTCAGCCCAGAAACGTTGGGAGACATTAGCGCAAAATTATAGTCCCCTAATGAACGATTTTAGTGTGATACTAGCTTAAAATGACGTTTGTTGTTGTTCATTGTTCATTTTGCGCAATTGGCATCAATTAACAAATGCATCGAATTCTCTGTACCAGGTTTCAGTTTATCGTTCTTCTACACCATTTTGTTCGGGAGTTTATGGTGTTTTATTCAAGACTGTATTATGAACTCTTGACAAAACCTGTTTCTTTCTTGAAGTTTGAGTCTCAACAAAGCTTTTAAATTTCTTTAATTCTTCAAAGAGATCCTATTTCTGCTTCATTGGAACTATGAAAACTTTTCGACTGTAGCCATCAACAAATGTCAAGAGATACATAATAATGGTCCAAGAAGATGTGGGTGATGTTTAAACGAGGCTCTAGAATGTTTCAGTTTCATACACACTTTGCAATTCAACGGAAATTGTGAAGTAAAGTGAATTCCTGCTGTTACTTACTTTACCTTTCGAAGATTTTCATCGCAAATATGTCCCACACATCCTTACCTTCTTCAACCTTCAAAGCAGTATCACGGTCAGTGGCGTAGCTACCGCTGTATCAGCTGTATCCATGTAACAGGGCCCCCGCGATATAGGGGCCCCAAAGATACAGAGCACAAGACGTGTGTAAAAAAATTCACTTAATTTTTTTTTTTTTTTAATTTCTATAACAGAAACCGATGAAAAAGTAAATAAAGATATACAAATCTGCGAGTCATTTTTAGGGTTTGTACCAATTACTGATGCTAGTGCCGAAGGGCTAAAAACAGAAGTTTTTAAAACAATAAGTGAATATGGACTTGATTTTTCCAAATGCAGAGGACAAGGTTATGATGGAGCGAATGTTATGTCGGGTGTATATGGAGGATTACAAGCCCTTATAAAAGAGAACACGTTAAATTTGACATTTTTATTTTGGTTTATGTTCCACAATTTCACAGAAACGTAAAAAAACATTCAAGTGCTAACTAAAAAATAAAATAATTTTCAAGTATGATTAAAGTTAGCTATCCAAAAAAAATCACGGCCTACTAGATTTCCATTGCTTTCCAAAAATGAGAATTATTTAAAAAGTAACCGTTTTTTTTAAGGAAAAAAAATATTTAAACTCCTGTCACCTACAGGTGACACTGGGAATTGAAGGGTTAATAGGTCTGTTTGTTTAACGCACCAAACTGCAACGAAGTACAACAAAGTAAAACGTTTTTACTTTTTTTGTTTGCTTACTTGAATTAGTTGAAAAGAAAAGAGAAATCGAGAGAGCAAAAAATTTCCCCTCCAGAGAAAATGTTTCAACTTTTTGCAACGGAAATTTCTTGTTGCAATTCGTTTTTAAATGAATCCTGTTCTTCGAATTTGAATTTTAATTGAAACGGTTCGCCGAAATTCGGAATATGCTTTGTGCGCAGCAATAAATATCTTATGATTTATGTTACAAATGTATTTTTTAAGGACTTGATAAGCAAACCAAAGAAAAAGTGTTAATGTTTCGTTCCAATAATTCTTTTGTCCTGACGGGAGATAAGTATACTTCTCCGAATTGCTGATTTTTTCACAAAGCTGATGAAGAAAATTTTATAGGTCTGAAACTGAATATGTATTTTTAAGTCTAAATCGGTATACTGACAATGACAAACCCCTTATTCCAAGTAGTATTCTACACAGTTTCGCCTATTTCGTTGTCCTCTTTCCATAACGACATTGAAGAGCTCGTCATCGCTGTCCTCAGGAATGTTAAACAGTTACACGCCAAAACTGCACCTTATGGCGTTTTTAATTGGCAATCTGGAAGTTAAAAAAAGCATTCTGAAAGCGTTCAATTGGGCAAAAGTGACAGTTCTGATTCTGAAAAGAAGAGAATTTCCCTTTTGATTTCAAAAACAGAATGCTTCTTTTTCGATTCCAGATTTTCAATTGAAAACGCCATTAGTATTCTTCTTCGCTGAACGAAGAATCATATTTCATCAACTCTAGCAGCAAATTTTCGATATATATACAGTTTTACAATGCAATCATGTACCATAAAAATATTGTACACGATTGTCAATCGTTTCGAAAAAATGAAAACAAACTACAACAAAAAAATTACAAATTACTTCAACGTGTTTGTTTATTCTGTAGCAATTTCTCGCTTGAGGAGAGAAATTTACTCTCTTTCGCGAGTTTGACAGATCAAACAAACTGCTGCAAAATGTCCCCTGATAGACCTAAGGATGCAGCAAAAAATATACTTGAAGTGTCAACATTTTTCGATAATTTAGAGAAAATATATATATTTTTTGGTAACAGTATGAAGCGCTGGTCTTTGCTGCACAACGATTCATAAGAAAAATATAAAATTATCCTTAAAAAGGTTTGTCCTACGAGATGGTCGTCACGAAATGATGCATTGATAATTAAAACCTTACACCAAATCAATTTGACCTCAACAATAAAAGACGAACGAGACGAATGTAAAAATGTTATAAGCATTTTAGAGACCTACGACTTTATTGTGTTGATGTCACTTTTTTCTTCGCAGTTTGATATTATAAGTCCAGTTTCCAAAGCCCTTCAAGATGAGGAAAATGACTTACAAAAAGCAAGTATTTTGCTTCAAAATTTTTTAGACGGTCTAGAAAAAGAAAGAAATCAAAAGAAATTCAGTGACTATTTGAAAAGTCCAAGGATTTACCCAACGATTGGGGAGTGACGCCTGTCTTCAAAAATAAAAGGAGGAAAATAACGAAGCGCTTTTTTGATGAGTTGGCAGAAGATCATAGAATTTCTGATCCGGAAATTTACTTCAAAGTCAATATCTACTATTCCTGCTTGGACATTTTGATTGGACAAACTCAGCAAAGATTTCAAAGCCTTCATAGTTTTAGTAGTATGTTTGAAGTGTTGGAACCGGATAAGCTTATATCGTTCTCAAATGATGAGATAAATCAAGGATTAAAAAAGGCAGTGGAAAAGTACAATACAGATACAGACATATCTGGTGATTTCTGCAATCAACTAATTGCTCTAAAAACATGCCTTAAATCCGAAATCCTCAAAATTCATTCCATAAAAGGGGCCCAAAAAAAAAAATTGGATACAGGGCCCCAATGGTCTAGCTACGCCACTGATCACGGTGTTCAGAAAACAGTTCAAAATTGAGTTTGTACACATCAGAGAGATCAGCGGAACCGATGAGTTTGTTTATTCGGTTAAAAATCTTGCACTTATTAGGCGCGCTTTATTATCCTCACAAACCCATATGGGTTACCCCGTGATAATAAAACGATCTGGGTTATGAAGGTTGAAGCTCAAGCTATGTTTTTATCCGAGACACAACTTTCAGGCTAATTTTATTTTGCTTTTCCATAAACAACTTGTTTTTATTAATTCTAATTGAATTGACTCTTATCCTATGGCTTTATAAAACTGTGGCTAGGGGTGGAATACGAGTTTTTCCATTAATATGGCTGATATTAATAAATCTTTCTACAACAACTTCTTGCTTGTATCAAACTTGCCATCTATCCGCCATAATAAGAACTAATTTTTGGGTTACAAAATTAACCCCGATAGGCATCGGGGTCCCAGGTTGTTGTTGTTGTTGTTTTGTGTGCAAAAAATTAACCCATATGGGTTAGTGAGGATAATAAAACGCGCCTATTGTCTTCAAAACGGACCTTATTGCCATTCTTAACTATGTAACTGGCTTACAGAAACTAAATTTGCACATGCTCTTGGTCATGTACCAAGACTCTTCAGCACTTTTTTTCATCTGCCAAGAATGTTGTGAATATAGACTTCTTTTCTTTGATAAATGTCTTCTTGGAACAATTTTTTTTGCAAAATTTCCAGCTTCCCCACAGTTATGGCAACGGAACCTGATCTTCTTTGGTTTCGGTTTGGCCAACATTGTCTTTTGAGAGTCTTCACTTCCTTTATTTATTACACTTGTTTCAATAATAAAGTTTTGACAGCATCAGAAGTCAATTTTGACACTGCCATAACAAGTGGTTTGTAATCATCAGCTAGTCCAGCCAAGATCAAAGATGCAACGATCTCATCACTCTTTTAACCTAGATTGGAATCATAACCATTCTATTGACATAATCTTCCATATTGTCACATTCCGACAACTTAAGCTGAAGCAATTGCTTCAACAGTTCGAGTTTTGGACATAGCCTGTGTCCTCGAAAGCATTCGTCAGATTGTCCCGAGCACTCTTAGCAGTTGTTGCATCAGGTATGTAAGAATAGTTCTGGGTTTCCAAAAGCAAAATTAGCTCAGATTTAGCTTATAACTCCTTCTCTCTTTCAGCAGCAGCAATGCCTGCAGCATCAGCACCAACAGCAGCGTTTGCAGATTCGTTCACCGTTGAAAGTCCTTTGATAACGAGATATTATGATTTTGCAGCATCATCGTACATCATACTTCTCACAGCCCTTGGTTTTATTTATTCGACGAAATGGAATATCTATGTAGTAAGGTGCCTGGGCCAATAACCAGATGAATATAGTCCAATTCAAAATTACTCTAATGGAGAAAAGCTAGAGAATCTTGAAACGAAAAAAAAAATATTTTATTGAACAAAATAATATATTGATTACAACCAAAAAGTAGATAATTAGAATTTACTTACTTACTTACTTATCCGGCTCACAATCCATGAAGGATCTCAGCCTGAGATACTGCAGCCTTCCATCGTGAACAGTCCCTCGCATGCACTCTCCAGTCGCCGAAACCAAGCGCTCTGGCATCCGCAGTCACTTAGTCCTTGTACCGTAGGTTCGGTCTTCCTTGTCTGGGCTGGGATGAGAAGACTTTCTTGGCTGGAACGTTGTCGTCCAATGTAGTCGTCTTTTCTTGGCCTTCTGGACTACATCCACATCTGGGTACAGCTCATACAGTTCTCGGTTGAACCTTCTTCTCCATTCGCCATCGTCGCATACGGGACCGAAAATCCGTCGAAGAATTTTTCTTTCGAAAGTGCCCAGTACCAATTCCCCTTTTTTACTTGTCGTCCAGCACTCTAGAATTTACAGTATGAACATAATATTAATAATCCATAAAATGCAGCACAGTGTAGTGTTTATGAACAAATAAAGTAAAATTATTAAAAAAAAAAAATAAACCAACGTCTCTTCCCTATCTGCAAGTAATAAATTTCACAAAATTGGAACTGCTGACATAGATTTAAACGAAGAATTAATTTGCTTCGTTCTCCATGATTCTCATCGTTTCAAGTATCATCAAAATTGTATTTTGAAAAAAGGTTGTGGCCTAGTTCAGGGCTGCTTGTCATCAGATGTCGATCTCCTCTGTTTTCCTAACTTCGAGTGACTAAAAATGAGTAGATTGTACTTAAAAAAGTAGTTTTTTTGCGGTCAATCGTGACAGGGACAGTCGTTCTTAAGTACGGCAAATCGGTTTGCGGCAAATGATTTGCCACGATTTAGGTCTAACCCGAACTGCAGCTTAGTGCAAAACTCACTGTAATAAACTCGTCTTATATGCGTTAAACAGCTATATATTTGTAGTCATTTAAGGACAGCCCTCATTACACATTAGTTGTCAGCTTGCTATCCTTTTACGTAAAATAAATTGCAAGATCGAACTTAATGATTTATATATCGGACATCGCAAGTATTATTGTGACAAAAAAAAAACCCTCAACTATCCGACTCGGCAAAACAACGACCAATTTCCCACAATTAAATCAGAATTAATCTGCAAAACTAATGCGCAAAATTGCGTTCCCTAATAATTTCGTCCAATGTCCGTAATTGTGTCTATCGTTTGCTCTCATCGTCGGTTATAGTGCAAACATATAGGTATGGGAGTTATGGTCACCCTCACGGACTTACCACAGAGCTAGCGATAAGAGAGTGCATTCTAATTATCGACATTTTATGGAGAATGATTTTATGCCAAAAAAGAGGTGTCCTCTGTGCCAGTCCATGTCCGAATCCAAATTCAAATCCAAAGTCCAAAACTAAACTATCACATCCTCCAGGAATAAACTGCGATTCAGCAATCTACGAGCACAGAAATGTTTTTGTGCATATAGAAAAACCCATGCATGATGCAAAGATTTCAATGGGATAGGACACACATAGACGCATCCTAATTTAGTGCATTCATCATTCGAGCGTTGGACAATTCGACATCGGTCAAAATGTGGCTTTTTCTATATAGATTCTCCAATCAGGACAGTTTGTCATTGTTATAGTTCGATTGGAAGTTTAATTGGAAATTGTAATTGTCTATTCTGGATTTGAAAATTGAGATCAACGAATAAATTCTATGCCATTTTGGATTTTGTTACCCATTATTGTTTGGTTAGTAGTTTTCGAACGCTGCTATTCTGTGTGTGTCCCTCTGTGAGCTTGTTTGTATACCTTACCATCATACAGAGGCCCCTTTCTGATGAATGCTTTAGGTTTATTTAGCAAATTGTTTTTGGATTTTATTTACTTAAAGCGAAATACCGACGTTCTTGTTGACAGGCATTTGTGACCATACCTTTAAAGGCCTGTTCTATGTAGGAACACGTCTTTCAAAATTTGTTTTGTCTGTCGAGGTAGCTAAAGTTCACAAAATTTGCTCACGTGCACCGAAAAAAAAACGTTGGTGATATCAATCAATATCCTTGGTTAATTTGGCGTCAACCAAGAATCATTCTTGATTTCACTATGATCGCGTGATTAATTCTTTTATCAAAACTTTACAATGAACGGTGTTGATTTCGTATTCGATGTATCACCCCTAATAGTTTTTTGACAATATTTGTGTTACACTGAGTATTTTCGTACTCAAACGATCACGGCTGTTGTACTTCTGAAAAATTATTTTTGAGTATGAACGTGATGAATAAACAACTCTTGTGATAGTTTAACCGTGTACGTTGTTGAATGAATATGTTTATTTAGAAACACGTTCATAGTCAAATGACAATGTTCAGGCTTAAACTATAATGTTTCCGTTATTCCTTCACTACGTTTATTGTACACCTACTACAACTGTGATTGCTTAACAATGCTTATTTCATTGTCAAACGACAATGTTCAGGCTTAAACTATAATGTTTCCGTTATTCTTTAACTACGTTTATTGTTCACCTACTACAACTGTGATTGCTTAACAATGCTTATTTCATTGTCAAACGACAATGTTCAGGCTTAAACTATAATGTTTCCGTTATTCTTTAACTACGTTTATTGTTCACCTACTACAACTGTGATTGCTAAACAATGCTTATTTCATTGTCAAACGACAATGTTCAGGCTTAAACTATAACGTTTCCATTATTCTTTACCTACGTTCCACTACAACTGTGATTGCTTGACAACGCTTTATCTTCAGTAGTTTTTTGGTTTTATACTTACTTTAAAATCTGTGAACTCTAAAAAGGTAAAATAAAAAGTTGATTTTCATTTAATTTAATTTTTTTATTGTTTTTTTTTTTTTGAGTTGAATTTTAAACAATAATAAATAAAATTTTTACCGCTAGGGTTTGAAAGTAAAGACACAGGAGGCCCATCAAATTCATTAATAATATAAATATAATAATTTTGAGAATCTTTTCAAATTTCAAAAGCGTTAAAATGATCAATGTAACTGGATATTATTATTTTTTCACATATTATATATGGAACATTTTTTAACAAAATAATACAATTAATTTTATAAACATCATTAAAAATACTAATATAATCATTATTTTTATAAGAAATTTCGCGATATGTAAGAGAATTGTAATTTATCTCGTCATTTAAATACATTTTGTAAGAAGAAGCGTTTTGTAACTTTGAAAAACATAAACGATCTTTTAGTAAAGTGACACTTTTTGGTATACTGGAAATTTCCAGAGAGATTCCCAAGCTACAATTCGCAATCAACTGAATTGACTTCAAGATTGTTATCGATATTCTACTGGAACTGAAAAATTAGCAGATCTGTTAGGAAGAGTAGTATAGGTGGGCTGGTAATCCGATTTTTCTATTTCAGAATCTGTATCATACTCTGACTGTTCTGGAAGAGTGTAGCTTTCACTCAGTATTTTTCTTACATCCTCCATTTTCAGTTCCTTATTACATTAGGAAAAGAGAATTGAAATAAAAAAATGTATTAATGGTATGTAAATTTTAAAGAACATTCTAAAATTAAAGCGCTGAGAAGTGAGAAGAAGAAAGGGTTAAGTGATATTTTTTGATGTTTCAAGTTTTTTTTTTTTGCAAAAATGTTAAGACTTAGATTTCGGTGTAATCAGCGTTACTCTACGAAGCTTAATTTCCGATTTGGACGACCAGAAACTCGGAAAGGCAATAACGCAGTGGATAATGTGTATGCTCAAAATGAGACAAATTAACTCTGAGCTAACTCTGAGCTAGCGGAAGAAAGGGTGAGAGTAACCACATCCAGGGGCATCCCCCCAGGGTGGAGTTCTCTCACCGCTACTTTGGGTTCTTGTCATGAACGGCATACTCTCTAAATGAAATCAAGTGGAGTAAGGATAGTAGCCTACGCTGATGATCTTGCATTACTAGCGACTAGCAGGTTCCTGCCCACTATCAGTGAACAAAAAGAATACGCCCTCTCGTTGGTAAGCAAATGGACTAGGAACTGTGGGCTGACAATCAATTAAGCTAAAACGGAACTAGTGATATTTACTAACTAACGCAAAATACCTGATTTTAAAATACCTTCAATTGAAGGCTGCCCTCTTAAAATCTCTGATCACGCAAAGTATCTCGGTGTGATCTTAGATAAAAAACTAAACTGGGGCCTGAACACCAAAGATAGATTCAAAAAGGCATCGACTGTCTTTTACTCCTGCAATAGAATTTTCGGGAAAACCTGGGGACCAATCCCTAAAATTATCAGATGGATGCATTCGGAATTAATTAGACCAATACTAACCTACGGTAATTTGGTATGGTGGAAAGCTTTAGAAAAGAGCACGAAGCTGAAAACTTTGACAAAAGTTCAAAGACTTGAGTGCACTGGCATTACGGTCATAAGAACAACAAAGCCGCGGGAGCTGACGGCATCACTGCCGAACTCTTCAAAGCAGCCGGCGATGACTTGGTTAGGAGCATGCACCAACTCATCTGCTGAATATGGTCGGAAGAAAGCATGCCCGATGAATGGAACCTCAGCATTGTTTTCCCGATCCTGCAGAAAGGAGACCCTCTAAACTGCACCAACTACAGAGGCATCAGCCTCCTAAACATCGCCTATAAAATCTTTTCTGCAGTACTATGTGAACGTCTGAAGCCGTTTGTCAACAATCTGATAGGTCCATATCAGTGTGGCTTTAGACCAGGAAAGTCCACCATCGATCAAATTTTCACATTACGGCAGATCCTGGAAAAAACTCAAGAACTCCAAATCGACACCTACCATCTTTTTATCGATTTCAAGGCCGCGTATGACAGCATCTATAGAGAAGAACTGTATAAAGCCATGTCCAGTTTTGGCATCCCTACAAAACTCATTCGCCTGAGCAGGATGGCAATGGAGAACTCGCGCTGCTCCATCAAAGTCGGTAACGACCTCACCGACGCCTTCGATGTCCAAAAAGGCCTTAGACAAGGTGATGCACTGTCATGCGATTTCTTCAACATCATATTGGAACGAATAGTGCAGAACTCCCACGTTAACACTAGAGGCACTATCTTCCAGAAGTCTGTGCAACTACTCGCTTACGCTGATGACATTGATATCATTGGGAGCACACAGCGTGATGTCAACAGTGCTTTTGCGAGTATACAGACAGAGGCTGAAAAAATGGGTTTAGCGGTAAATGAGGGCAAAACAAAGTATATGCTGTCATCTAGAAAGGACACCCAACACCGACGTTTTGGACAAAACGTCACGATAGACGCATATAATTTCGAGGTAGTTAGGGACTTTGTATACCTTGGCTCCGCTATCAACACGGACAACGACATCAGCGCCGAGATCAGACGAACAATGCGACTGGCAGTGGCGGTGGCTTCTTTGTTTTGATATTTGGTCGAGTTTCTTGGGAGGTTGTTGGTTTGTTTTCGTTTGGTTTGCGAGGGGATTTTTTTGTTTTTTCTGTTTCCATTTTGTGTGGATTTTTAATTTTGTTTGAGGATTTTAAGGCACAGAGTTGGTTGAGTTAAGATGTCTTCAATTTTTTTACAAGAAATAGAATAGCTAGCAAAACAGAAATTTTGTAGAAGCAAAACCAAACCAGCTGCTTTTGTTAGCGTGTTTTGATATTTTTTTACGTTTGCAGAGTGACAAGTCAAAGAGTGTGTTCGAAAGTCAAAAGTATTAATGGTATGATTTCATCCTAATATGGGGCCAGGTGAAATCGATTCTGACACGCGACAAAACAAAAATTATATTGGCAGTTGATGGCTTGATAACATTTTGTATATGATAATCACAACAACAGAAAACTCATACGTAGTATATGTGTAAAATCCGTGTACAAGTATGTATTAATCCCTCTCCAAAAAGAGATTCCAGAGAAATCAATCGATCGAGAAAAAAATTGAATTTCTTTGCGAAAGAAATGCATTTGAGGGAAAAAAAATTGCCACTTTTACGTCGGAGATCAATTCTTGGGTTGTAAGAAAAGCCAAATAAGGAATCGTTAGGAAAGAAGTTTAATTGTATAACCAAGATAACTAGAAATATACATTTCCACTTACGGTAGGACAAATCTTAGACAATGAGAAAATTAGCTTAAAAGATATTGATGAGGCAGCCCACTATGAGTTTGTCAAGAAAAAAATAATTTTCATTTTTTAAGAAGGGAGGTGTTATCAAGGAAATTAATCTACAAATTGATGATTAAAATTTCTGACTTACCCTTTTTCCACTTTTTTTAAATATATCCAATATGTCCAATCACCAATCACTAGAAATATTATTAAAAATGATGCGCACTTACACTTTTTTTGTTTTTATTGTTGCTCGTATATTTGTTCACTTCAATTCAATATCCAAAATCCAACTGTACTGAAAACTGAAACTGACGACGACGACAAGCAGATGCTGAAATTTTAACACTGGAAAAATAATTCCGTTATCTATGAAGCGCGTCCTAATGATCACGTACGTTGTTGACCATACTGGAATCATTCTCAATCGTAACTATGTTCGTGATTGAAATAATATGGTCGTGTTCACTGCACTATTTTGAAAGTATTAAGCTACTCTTACATTTCAACAAATAATTTAATGACAACAAATCAGATTCTCATTTGGAAAATGAGAATTACAAAGTTTATTAAAATATTGTCAAGATTTCTTACAAGGTTGGAGGAAAAGGGAATCAATGCGATTTACTGTGTTTTTTTTCATAAATATAATGCAATGGTTTTTTTTTTCAATTTCCAAATATACAAATATTGTATGATTGCTTTTAGACCACATCAGTTTTTAAAGTGAGTACTCTTCTCTCTTTTTGGTTGTAGACGGGTTTAAACAATGCGGTGTTTAATGGCATTTACAAATCTTTAGATATTCCTTACTCAATTTGTGTGTACAACATTAAGACAAAAAATAATGGCCCAGAAAATTATTTTAGATTATTTAAAAAAATTTGCTAACACACCACACAGTCACACAAGCTACTTCATTCAAAAGGAAAATAAAGAAAATGTTTTAAAAAAAACTAAAAAAAAAGCTGTCATAAAATATGTTAAACTTATAAACAAGATTTCTGCTTTAATATATACCTATCTTTTAATATAAACCCAATTAAATTTGAAATTTTGGCACAGGATTCAATTTTTAGCTTGTGAATTAAAAACAAAGTATATAATGTAGGTAATATCAGTGCATGAGTATGACACTGATCATGGTTACAATTTCATAGGTACCTAATGTCCGTTTTGAAATATGAAGAATAGCACGAATTAGTTTAAAAATAATCACATATTTTAAGCGAATTATGACATTTTAATGCACTGTTAGCGTCTGGTCACAATGATTAAAAAAGAATTAATTTTCAAAAGAAAGCGAATGATTTCTGGAATGAAAAAAAGGAACAGAAAAAATCTATTCTCTTAAAATTATCTTTTCTCTTTTGAGAACGAGTTCTTTTTTACGTATATGAAACCAGCCACTAAAGTATTACATATATTAATTTTTTTTATAAATGAAATTATATATTCTATATATTTTGACTTAGTTGATACAGGCCCTAAGAACATTTTAAAATCTATAATATTGCCAACGACCAGCGTTACCACTTTTCTTTCAAAAATTTCAAATCCACTTTCTACTTCGAATCATTACCAAAACATTGAAATCTACATTATTTCTAAAACTACTTCAATGCTACAAAAGAGGCCAAATCTACTTATTTGTTTTTCGCTATATCACACATGTACACGAATTTTATGAGGTTTGTGTGTGCATTTGCAGAACTTCCCTCTTACATAAATAATCTAGTTTTACCAATCTATTAAACTTATTATATAATTTTTGTTGGGCGATAATCCTTCGTCTGTAGGTACCTATTTTTTCTTCTTTTTTGTCTGTTATTGTAATTTCTGGTAGGCGGTGCTGAAGTATTACACTATACATAGATTAATATTGAAAAAAAAATGTTAATTATAGGAATCTTCTTCTATTTTTCTCAATCTACTTCGCCTTTTTCCTCGAATCTACTTTGACTTTTTTTGAGAAGTGGTAACGCTAACGAATATTGTTCCCCAAACACAAACTACCGATCTTTCACACTGGAATGAGCAATACACAAAAACTAGTGCCGTTATCGATGAAGTGCGTCCTAATGATCACGTACGTTGTTGAACATACTGGAATCATTCTCAATTGTAACTATGTTCGTGATTGAAATAATATGGTCGTGTTCACCAATATAAAGCTGCTCTTACATTTCAACAAAAGATTTGATGAAAACATATGAGAGAATTACAAGGTTTATTAAAATATTATCAATATTTTAACGAGGTGCAAGAAATTCTTAAATTTGGGTTTGATTTTCAGCCCCCTTTTAGAGGCTTTTCCATAATGGTTCTTTATTAAAATATTGCTTCCGATAAATACTATAAAAAAAAATTTATTGAAACTCTGGCTGCCGATTCGGAGAAAATTAAGTTTTCAAAAACAATTTTTTAACTATTATATGTTCCTTAACTTTTATTTTAAGGAATATTTTTTAATTGAAACATGTATACACTGTGGCGCTCAAATTATCTTCATGTCAATGGGGGTAATGTAAATTTGCCTTCTGAATACTACCTAAAAATTATGTGGCTTTTCTTACAACCAAGAATTGCTACTAAAATTCAATGGCGCAAAATTATAGTCGCCAATGAACAACTTTAGTATGATACTAAGCTTTAAATGACGTTTGAGTCATATCTGAAACGTCATTTTAAGCTAGTATCACACTAAAGTTGTTCATTAGCGGACTATAATTTTGCGCCAATGTTTTTCGCGTGTAATGTGGCTTTTCTTACAACCAAGAAGAAATGCTACTAAAATTCAATGTTTTTTGGCGTCTAAGAAATGTGCAAAAACGAATCAATCCCTTTTTTGAATGTGTTTGTTGTTTGCTCAATCGTTTTGTACATGATAATCACAACAACAGAAAACTCAGAAATGTCAAACACGTAGTATATGTGTAAAATCCGTGCACAAGTATGTGTAAATCCGTCTCCAAAAAGAGATTCCAGAGAAATCAATCGATCGAGAAAAAAATTGAATTTCTTTGTGAAAGAAATGCGTTTGAGGGAAAAAAATTGCCACTCTTACGTCACAGACCAATTCTTGGGTTGTAAGAAAAGCCACATGAGATCTCAATGTCATTTGTCTTTTGCTGCGAACTTCATAAACATTTATTTCAGAGTCCCTTATGATGCATTAGTTAAACTCAAATTAATAAAAAAAAAACAGCACAAAAATGATTTTATTTATTTAATTTTGTTTTTGCTATGTACAACTAATTGCTCTGATTCTGGCGATTTCGTTCCATTTGATATGCCATTTCAATTTTAGCAACTGATGTTCGCATTGCTGTATCAATATAAACCATCAGTAATTCTTTTAGTATAACATGGGCTTGTTTGTACTCTTCGTTGATGTAAAATTCAGGAGTGAAATCGTGTAAGACGATAGTTGATTCACTATTTTGATAATCAGAAAGATTTCCTTCAAAGTGATTTCCTTCGCTTGTTCGGTTGTTTCTGTGATTTACAAACAAGAAACAAGTAAAAGAGTTCTGACGTTATAACTAATGTATATATTTTATATTTTTTTGTATATGTAGTACTTAAAAATATAAAACGATACCAAGTCTGCTTGGTTAATCTAAAAATGAAACCTTGGTTGTTGCAACAGAAACGTACTATTTCAATTTTACTTTTTCTTATTTTAAATGAACTATGAATGTGATTGATTAATTATTTTTACGATACTTAAAAAGCGCAAATATCAACCACGCTGCTTTGTTGATTTATTATTAAACCTTGCTTCTTCAAATACGTTTGTGATTGAGTTTTCATTTATTGAAATAGTATTCAAAATTAACTATAAGAGTGATCGATGAACTAATGTTTATGGTATCTAAAGGAAAAAAAATATCAACAACGTCTAGTTTGTTGATTTAAACATGAAAAGCCTTGGTTGAATCATCACAGACGTACTCAATTTCACAATTTTTGAAGATTTTTGTTGCTTACGACGTGCATAGTTAAGCAACAATGAAATCAACAATTGAATTATCGTTCTACATTTAAATCATGTTTGAATCAGCTATGAATATAATTGATATCACTATTTTTATGATACTTAGCAAGAATAAAAATCAACAATGCTCGATTAGTTGATTCGATCACGACGCCTTAGTTGATTCGACTACAAACGTAGTGATTTTCACAATTTTGTCTGCATTGTCAACCAACAATGAAACATATTTGAATCAACCAAGCTTTTTTCTTTCGGTGTGCTCTAACAGAAAGTTCAAAGCGTTTAAAAAAAATACAATAAATAAGAAATATTGTTTGAAATATGTATCTTAGGTAAGATCTAACATAACATATTTTAGCAATTTCAAATTGCTGACATTGAACTAAATGCTTGTAAGCATTATTTGAGCCTGACGTTAAGATTGTACCGAATGTAGACGTTTCGTGTTTCTGTCTATTATTTCATTTTTCATTTTTTTGTTTCTAATTGGTTTTTCATTCATCAACTTAAATTATAAACAATTCAAACTAATATCCAAACGGAGATCAAGAAATAAGTCCCTATAATTACTTTCATCACAATTAAAGTCCATCAGGAAACTTAAGGTAAAAAAACCCATTTCATGTGTCCACAAAAAAAAGGAATACTTAGAAAGAAATACGAAAAAATAATTGGAGAAAATTGTACAAAAGTTTCTTCCTATTCCCAAAGAAATTTTACATTCTCTTGAAAGGAGTAAGAAGATGGACATAGCAAAGAGGAAAACGAAAGAAAAAACTGGATACGAAAGAACAATCCGCAAAGGATCTGAGTGTGGTCCTTGCATTAGAGTTTGAAACCTCATTACAGCTGAATGACATTTCATAATCTGGCAATTAGGCCACTCCTGCTGTGTGAATTAATTATCCACTTGAACGAAGACCATAATGCGAACGAAGGACATTGGTCCGACAAGAACACAACCCATCATCGTCCAAGTCATAGCTAAGACACACAAAACACACAACTTAATTAAAAGCAGCAATGATAGGAAGACTATTGGAACTTGGTTTAACCTAAAAGTGTATAATCAGGATAATAAGAAGCTGAATGTCGCTGTCAAAATCATGGACCAAGATTAAATCTAACGTCAATTTCGTTCATCTCTATATAACATAGGTACATTCGTCGACCTCAAATACAAGATGTGATGAGTCTCAAATTACTATGAATGTCCGGGAGGAGGACATGCACGATGCTATATTATCGTACAGAGCATGTGTGTGAGTGCAAAAACCGGAACCAGCTTACGAGTGTAATCCAGTACACTTTTAACATCCCTTTCAAATTGATTTCTTCTATGGTTTTTCGTTTCATTATATCGAACATCGTCTTCTTCGTCGAAAAAAAAAATGGAGTACAGCGACTCTGTACTTGCGTTTGGTGTTGACCTGCAGCCATCAAGGGTTGTCGCAAATTGAAATGTAATTTCAAATTTGTTTTATCAAAACACCCCTCAACTCCACCTCCACCAAAAAATTTGATTAACATAAAGACGACATTAAAGCCGCAGGCTAAATGAAGAGCGCTGGTTGGTCCCCATCACGTTTGACGTTGAGAAATGACAAAAAAAACCTAGCCAGTTTTTCAACGCAATAGTGTTGGTGATAGTCGAACTGGAAACAGTAAATAATATGTCTAGAGGTTCGGCCAGAAAATTCTTTGAGAAGCTTCGCGATCTTAAAGTTCCCCACCAAATCAGAGTCCTAACACAGCCTACAAACTGTCCACCTTTATGTTTCCAATTAAGTTTGCTTTTTGCTATAGTAAATACATTTCTAGATATTGGTTTGTGTCTTAATCCTTAATTGCCAATTGTCAGCTCAGCTGTCTGTTACAGCCTTATTATGATATTGCAACTAACAATATTGTAATCTGTTTCTTTCCACCCTATATCGCAATTTTGAACAAATTGCCGCCACCTCATCATCTCAATCTCAATCCAATGGATATAAGAACGCAGTCAACCACAAAATCCTTGTAAAATAGTTTCGTTCATTGGGAACCCTAATTGATTTCTTGTTTTGCTATCATTTTCTCATTAAAAGAAAACAAAACAACAAAAATCTAAACAAAATGCAAAAAAACATTGGATGGGTCCGAAAAAATACAATCACATACATTAAGCGTTTTTGTGGTATGAGAATAACATACCTAATCCTAAAACTCAGAAAAATCAACCTGAAGAGATTTTGAAGTTTTTGAAAACTTTTGTTGCTTACTGTAACATAAGTCTTCGGACCACCCTGATGCTTAAATTTAAAAAAAAAGTTGCTAGACTTCTCACAGTTCATTTTTGGAAAACAAGGGTCTCCACTCTGAAGTACCTACTCTCACAGCACTCGTGTCAGATTTTGTATTGTTAATAAAGGTATACTCCTCATTCCCATCGCTCTGAAGTGTAAACAACATTATGCGCATCATTCTAGTGTTTTGTCCTTTGAGAGGTGTCGATTTGTGTCCTTTTTTACAAAAGGAATAATCACTTAAATGTGCGTTAGATTGCACACCTATTAAAAAAAAAAAAAACATGAAAGGACAAACACACACCCAAAACCAACAGAACAATATGATATCTCTTTTAAGTACTTAAATTCAAATTGTTTACAAAATGAAACCAACACACACGCACGCAACGAAAGGAAAACAACCAATAAGGTATTTAAGGACTCACACTCTAATTCACTTCAAGTTCTCAAGAGCATATCTCTGTGCCTTTTTATTTGTCAAGATTTTCGATTTGTCGGTGCGTGAAATGTGATCAGGATTTAATGTCCTTTGAGCATGAAAATAGGAGTACCAAGATTCTTGTAAAGAACCTTGTTTATTATACAACCTTGTTCTTACTTAGGTACTTCAAGAGGTCCGCACTCTCTAAAGGTACATAAAGGTGTTTGTCAAGAAAAACAAATTAAACATTGCAAATTAATTTCCCCTAGAAGGATATTATTTTTGTGTATAATCAATTAACATAATGCAACAGCAACAGGATATTGTTTTCTATTTTTGAATCTGAATTGCAAAGGCAAACCATTATGGCGAATGGAGACGCAGACTATTCGCGGACGACAGCATGGGCCCTAAAAAAAAGATTGGCAGCTTTTCAAATATCCTTTTCTTGAAAATTAAAATAATTATTGTCAGGCTGATGAGTTTCGGGCAAACGTGATAAAGTAAACAGAAAATAAATCAGACGGTAAATTAAATTGGAAATTAAAAACGTTGCTTTTTTACGCAGCTCAGCAAGTATTGTCATTACTGGGAGCAAATCATTTTTTTTCGTTATGTTTTTGAAGTAAAGAGTTACAATAATTATGAATAAGTCATTACATCAGTGTGGGAAGAGTAAAAGCTGAAAAAGGGCGAAACCGCTGTAGGCAATTTGCGATTTTCGAGTAATAGTGCAAGGAATGGTTCTAATCTTAGAGCTTTTGACCGACATGAATTTTTGAGGATGAATTTTCTTTTCGATGAGGTTCTTCAGATATGTACGCTGAATTTGTATACTTTTTAAATTCAATAACCACAGGGATAGGGCGTAAAAATCAATGAGCTTTAGCATTCAGTCGGGGCCGTACACTTACAAGTCCGTCCCAGAGTTCCTTTTAAAATTTCAAATGGCTACAAGCGACAGTTCAGTTTAAGAGTGTAACTCCGATAATCTCCTTATCCTAAGAAGCAAAGCAGTCATCAAAAAATCGCTTCTGAAATGTCTACCATCAACGAATCTTCTGATATGACGAAGAGTAGGGGTAACCGGGGATAGTTGGCTTCAGGGGTAAGTAGACTAACTGCCAATAACTTTAAAACTAAACAATTTCTTTCAAGTTTGTCCTTGCTATTACATTGAGCACAGCAGCCCGGTTAGTTACATGTTGTCTTTTGTTAAAGTGTAGAGGCGTTCAAGAGTTATCGCGAAAAAATAATTTTTTGGTTAAGTGAGTATCTAATTTTTTTGCTTTTTTTTATTTTTTTTTGTGTTTGCTTTTAGCGTCAGTTTTTTTTTTTTTGTTTAAGAATAAGAGCAATTGAGAGTTTGTATTAACAACACTTAGGAGTTATATATTTAATTTATTCCATAGTACCGAAAAAAATTCTTTAAGTGCTGAAAGACCGATCGGGGCAAGTTGACTTTTTTTGTTGGGGGTAAATGGACTCAGTTGTTTTTGATAGAAAAACAACAAGGAAAGCGACTGAAAAATCAGTTTTGGAGCTTATGTCCAAAAATTATTCTTGAACAAGGAAAAAGCATACGATCTGATCCTCATGGTTATGGGTTCGCTACAAAACGATGAAAAGATAATGCGCAAAATGGCAAAAATTTAAGCAAAAGAAGTTGGGACATCCCTCAATCCCTATTGCCAAATTGTCTCATTAATATTACTTTTTGTGTCAAATTAAATAAATTTGACATTTGCGTGCAATTTTTTTAATAGTTTTAGTATCAAAAAGCTGGAAAAATGGTACAGTCAACTGACCCCATATAGTCATAGTCAACTTACACCGGGTTTGGAGTTAGTTGACCCACTTGAGGCCGTTTTATAAATTTTTAGAAAAAAAGGACTTAAAATTAAATTATTTCAAAAGACATATTTTTTTATAAAGGACAAAAAATGGTTAGTAAAAAGGGATTTAATTCGTGTTGATATCTTGTTTAGTTATTTAAAAAAAATAAGTGAATTTTGAGTCTACTATCCTCGGTCTCCCCTACCTATGACCAGATGGCTAACTAAACCTTATAGAACAAACATTCCCTTTAACATGGAACTTAAAGTCGTTCAATTCACTGCCTGGAAAGACAAGGTTGTGGACAAGCTCACGGATTAATTAAATGATATTGGTAGATTTTTTTTTTGTTGGATAACATCGGTCCATCACTGCCTTAGAAAAAAAGTCCAACGCGGTCAAATAGCTGCTCTGTGGCGGCCAATTTACATCGCCAATACGACCAATAAGAAAAATTTGGAAATTTGGTTCGCAAAATTATGATTGTGATATTGTGGGCCATCCTGCTTGAACTAAACGTCGTCCAAATATTTCTTCAATTTCATTTGAAAACAAAATTTGGTGACAACGGCCACGGTTGACCTAAACAAATTTCCCAACTAGAGTGTGCGAAACATTGCACTGTTGAGATCAAAGGATGAGTTGATGTTCTCGGGACAGGAGCATACTAGCATAGACTAGGTATACTTGTTTCCAAAAGATCATAGTTTCTTAACTCTAGTTTCTTAACTCTAGAGTGGCGCACACTCTTCTGCAACAATGATTGAACTAAAAATTGGCAATCTATCATATAATTAAAATCAGTAAAATCTCAGCATTAGCACACATTTCATGCCCTCCGGTTATGACCTCTGCTGTCAAATCAAAAGAGGGTGACAATAAAAAGTCGAAAAAAATTGTCAAATCTACACTCGACTCGCGCCAGCACTTGCCTCATTCAACTGTATCAAGTTTGCCCAATCACCAAAAAAGAAAAAAAAAATATCAAGACCTATAATTATGTTTCCTAAAAAAAATTTAGACACATGTTGGGCGGTCCAAGGAACACCAGTCGCATGCTGGCATATATCAACACGAGTGTCTTTCCTATACTCAAAATTCATACTTTTTTACGCTCTTGTAACAATAGCAATATCCTCTTGCATATTCTTATACTTTTGAATCGATTATTCTCATTGTTGGTCGATTATTCGATAACAAGTTGACGTCATGTGGTGATCGAACATTCGAAAAAAAAATATCGCCGAATTAGTTTATAAGATTAATCGGAATCAAATTGAGTGCGCGAGTTCATTTTTGATGAAGGATAACAGTTGTTAAGGGCACAAAAATTAAAAGGATGTTTATATGCATGAGGACAAATTGCCTAGGGGTATTTTTGTTGGCAACATTATGTCAGTTATGACTTATGGTGTTGTAATTATTTTTCAAGAGAAAATCAAACTCGTCCTTTTTTTTTTGTTTTGATTTGTTTTGCAGACATGTAGGAGGGAGGTATGAGCCGAAACATAATTTGATTGTATCGCAGAGCTACAGTAAAGTGCACTTTTTTTTAAGATTACCTGAGGACACTCGCATCATCCTCTGGTACCCAGGACTCAATTTTTCATTATAAACATAAAAGATAAAAGTCGACATCGACCCCATTTTCCACGCGCACAGTGTAGATTTTTTAATGGAGAAATAAATTGATAAACAATGCAGGATAATACCTTTAAAGCTCTCGCTTCGCTAAATGACTTTTAAATTGAATTTCGTTGCGCGTTGTCAGGCATCAGTTGGGAGAAGAATCCTTGTTAGGCTATTATGGATGGTGTGTATTCTGATGGGCGACAAACAAAAAATAATAATAATAAAATCCCTAAAGAGGAAAGGTCTGTAAGTGGAGAAATTATTATCTGAGCCGGTCTTCGTCTACTGAATGTCCGAAGGAGTCGGCAAGAGTCATCAAGGATTTGTATGAATAACGTAATTGGTTTTTAAGAGAATCTCTCGCAACTTAGTTAAACAAAAAAATTAATAAATAAATACTATTATTTGGAGAAGAAATCGGTTATACCTTAAAACAATTCTGAACTCTAGGTTTTGATATAATACATGAAACATTACGATGCGATGGTAGAATAAAGAAATTCCATTTGTGGGTTAAAAAGGGAATAGGTTGAGAATTTAACCATAAGAGTTTATTTTTGTAAACATTTTTTTACATTTAATAACAATCAGTGCGATACTTCCATGAACCTCCAAGATTTTTTTTTCCCGGATTCCTTTACATTGGATGAACGATGACGATGCTGTTGACATATTCAAGAACGTCTGAACTAGAAGTAAACTAAACTTCAGTGACATTACGATAGTCAAAATATGTGCTATAAATTACCATTGCCATTAGAAGACGGTTTTCGCTACTTTGAAAAAGTCATTGGGCCTTACTAATAATCAAATTTAGTAAATAGTTAAATGAAAATCTCCAGATTTCAGAAACATCACATACCAATAACGAATTTAGTCTGCAGTTTAGTCACTAGCAAAACGTCAAAATTTAATACACGGAAATCCATCTCTAAGCTGTGCACTAAAATCAAATCTGAAGGCAAGTGTTTCTGTGGTGCCATTTTATGGTACACAAATAAGTATTAAATGTACTGAAATTGTTCATAGTATTTTTTTCGATTTCTATTGGTATTTTCATTACGTCTCCCTTTTTTTGGTTCAAAAGAAGTAAAAATTGTATTTATTTATTTTTTAAATGGATTTGTGTCGCCCGCGCGCCGGCCGTTTGTTAAATTTGGCTTAAACGCATGGGTTTCGATCCATTTTTCATCGTTTCTCGACCGATTTATCGATGTGAGATATTATAGAACGTGGGCACAAACAAAAATAAACAACAATAGTATTGGTATGACTGGTATTTTAAGCCACCATATATGTACATATATTTATACTTTTTGCAAAAAGTAGGTAAACTTTAGTTATTATGCCTTGAACCTATCTATGCTATTATATATATGTTTCCTTTTTTATTATTTTTTTTATGTATATGTTTTTTTATATGGATATGTTATAATTTATATGCATATATAATACTAGCTGGTACCCGCGGCTTTGCCCGCGTTAAGTTCAAGTTAACTTATTATTTTAATATGGTGTTGTACAAGATGTAAGGTGAAACAATGAAAAGATTCAGGGCATTGAACACCCGTGAAAATGCATCGCATATAGCTGTCCATGGGAGAAGCACAGCTTTTCTTGATTAGAGCACTATTTACATATCTGAATTTTTCCTAGCTTTGCAAGTTGCAACCTTAAATTCTATGCTCTCTATGCTAAATTCGTGCTCTCGCAGAGTTTTCCGAGTTCCAATCCAAAAATTTTCCGTTTGCACCTACAATTACATGGGATTTTCCCATTGAAAACCAGTGAGTCTTCCGAGTTTTTCATCAAAAACTTTCTATTTTCCATTCGAAACCACATTTTGAAACCACATTTTGAAACAAAAAATTCGAAGCAAAAAATCAAATATCTGCCCTTTGTTTGGATTTTCCAGTTTTTTCTGTTTTCCCACTCTTCCATGAAGTTCTTACATTTTTTTTTTCACAGAAACCATACCCTGAATACAACAGTATTAACCATGACAATTTCACAAATATTTGAGGGGCCATTTCGGATTCCATTGGATATATACATACATATGTACATTCATTTTTATAAGAAGTAGAAGATAATTTGTAATACAGGAGCAAGTTCGTACGACCCAGTCGTCCACATATTTTTTTAATTTTCATTGGTGTTTTGCAATAAGTATTGAATCAATAACTTAAGCTTCGTCCAACCGTCCTTTCTCATATCCTTCGAATAAAAAAAAAAAAAAAAACAAATGTTCTGAACAAAAAAATATTGACAACCTATCGTTGGAGAAAGCAATCCGTGGTTCTGGCACATCTATCAGCGGGACTATCGTCACCAAATCCACCCAATTATTGGCATACGCAGACGACATTGTAACTTACCCACTTAACTAAGTACATGGTGGCCCCGTCTGCTGAAAACGTTAGCAATAGTAGAAGAACAACTATTAAGGTGGAGGTGCACGAATTCGAAGTGGTGCTATCGTTCAATTAGCTTGGATATGTAGTAGCAGCCGATAAGAATATGAAAGAAGAAATACGCAGGCGGCAGGCTGCTCAAAGCCCACAGAACCTACTTAAGTCTTTCAAGGCTATTTGTATCCTTAAAGGTTACCATTGCATTACTTCTAAACTGCTGCTTTAAGACGATAGTCTTACCAGTACTCACGGATCTGAGACCTGGGTGCTTAGCCAATGACACTCTGATATCTTATTTCTCCCTGTTTGTGAGGAAGGACGATTCTGGAGACGATATAACCTTGAGCTATGTATGTACATATATGAAATTAAAAAAAAAAAATTTAGCGTGGTAGAGGGTAGACTCTAGTGGGCACCAAGTTGTATGACCGAAGAGGAACGGGTCGGGAAGTCTTTTGAGGTACAATTCATGGTAGAACACAGCGTTGCAAACCAAATTTGTGCTGGGATAGTATACATATATGTATGAATGTACACCACGACGCTCACAGCCTGAGGGTGCGAAACTGGATTTCGATTTTGTTTATTATACAGATTGTCCATTTAAGTTCAGAAACTTACTTATATTAGGACATTTATCTAATTTCTTAGCATCGATTTGGAAAACCTTGGACATTCGTCTCCAAGTCTGTGCATCGAAGTAACAAAAGGTTCCTCGTTCTTTTGTACCGTTCTTTTCATATTGATTAAGACCTGGAATTCGAGTTATCCAAATTTTATCTTCTATGTGATACCGACATTCTCGATTATGTAATTCTGCAGCGGCCATCAATTGCATAACATCACCATTATTTGTGTAGAATAGAAAGAATAGCAGGTCTTCTTGCAATTAAGGACAGATTTCCCCGGGATATATGGAAGAACTTGCTGATCCCGGTTGTGGCTCAGATGAAGGGGGAAAATTCATTATCTCTTCTTTGTCCATATACATATGTATATGTGTGTACATATGTATGTACCTATACATACTTTTTTTCGATTTGACAATTTTCGAAAATTGAAATCGATCAGATTTGTTTTTTTTTTTTTTGTAGTGAAAAAAATATTTTTTTTAACATTAGCACCGTTTGTCACTTGATTGCATTTGAAAAATACACATTTTATTTTTTCTAAACCTTCTACCCTAAAACCTCTTGCATTAAGAGAAAAAATTAGGAAAATCGGTCAACCAGTGTGCCCGGTTAGCGAACGAACACAAAAATTAAGCTGTTCTTTTATATATATAGATTAAATTGTATTGTTTGTCGTTTTTTCCACATTTTACACAAATTCTTCGCTCCTATTGGTCTCAGCTAAATTTTATATAGCTTCAAGCCTTCCTTGATAAATGGACCATTCAACATTTACAAAAATTGTTCAATTTCATAAAGCAGTTCTTGAGATAAGCGCGTTAAAACGCAGAAAAATGTATATTTTTTGCCGTTTTTTCCATATTTTCCACAGATTCTTCGCTGCTATTGGTCGCAGCTTAATGTTAAACAGCCTCAAGTCTTCCTCAATTAATGGCCATCCAACACAAAAAGAATTATACCATTCGAACCAGTACTTCCTGAGATAAGTGCGTTAAAACGCAGAAAAATGTATATTTTTTGCCGTTTTTTCCCCATTTTAAACAGATTCTTCGCTGCTATTGGTCACAGCTTAATGTTAAGTAGCCTAAAGTCTAAGTCGATTAAGGCACCATCCAACACAAAAAGAATTATACCATTCGAACCAGTAGTTCCTGAGATTACCGCGTTCAAACAAACAAACTCTTCAGCTTTATATATTAGTGTAGATTAGCCGTGTTTTTTTGTGCCTTTATGTCCACTTCCACATCTTCTAAAAAATAATTTCCATGTTAAATACCACAACAATTTCTTTATTGTTAAAATTGTTGTTGTATTTCACATAGAAATAATATCTTCGCAGAGATATAAGCGAAGATAAAGCACAAAAACACGGCTATTAAAAAATGAAGAAAAGAAAGAAGCTTTTCAACACTTTAAATCAATTGATGTACTATAAGTGCTGACAATAAAGTAGTGTTGAAAAAGGATACGGCAATACCTAACCATAAGTAAGGTAGTGAACAAATTATGACAGTTCTTTATTGTTTTTTTTTTTTATTTGTCTTGTGTCTGCACCGACGCCGACGGTCGGGTAAATATTTTGATTTAAACAATAAAAATTAATAATGGAGAATGTTTTAAACAAAAGGAAAATTTAAATCTAAAAACAGACTTTCATCACTTGTACTTGACCTTATTTTTCAAAATATTTATTGTTTCAGCTCGTAAAAAAATAGTTGTCATTCATTTGACATTTATTTGACAATTACTTGATGGAAATTGTAGTAGATTTAAAGAAAATGCGAAGATTTGTTAACGAGAAGGTTAAATAGTTTATTGGTAGGATTCTCTTTAAGCTCCACACTTTATTTTAACTCTACGTTTTTCTAATAGTCGACATTAGTGTCTGATTATTAGTAAGGCCCATTGTTTGCCTTTTTATGGGATTCAAATCTTAGCTATTTTTCTCCAAACATAGTGAAAAGTTTTTATGTTTATATGTTATCTTACCGTTTAAAGAAGAATTCTGCCATTAACTCAATCACTGTTTTTGAACATCTTTATCTTTATATGATTTGCAAAGATGAGAAATTCTCTATTTCGGGTAATTAATGTAGCATCGTTAATAGCCAATACAAAAAGAAGAATATGGCTTCCTTGAGGGACAACAGTTTTGGAAAGAAATTATTTTTAACTGAATGTCTGAATTTTAATGGTACGAACTGTTTTTAAAATATGTGAATATCCATTTGATGAAAAAGTGTGTATCTATAGATTACCCAATTGAAGGCTGGAAGCCACTAAGGGGTTAGGGGCCAGTTTAGCTATCATTGAATGGATCCCGAAAAATCTTTGAATGCATATTTAACTATGTTTTCTTTTGAATAGAAGTGTAAATTATATATGCCAATCGATCAGAAATCATTCCAAGAATTTGTATCTCTGTATATATAAAAATGGATGTGTGTTTGTTTGTTTGTTTATATGTCTCTTATAGACTTCAAAATGGCCCAACAGATATTTGTGAAATTTTCATGGTTAATACCTATTGTTGTATTCAGTGATGATTTCTGCGAAAGAAAAACTTGGAAAAACCTCATGGAAGAGTGGGAAAACTGGAAAAACCAAACAAAGGTCGAAAATTTGACTTTTTTTCCTTGGAATTTTTTGTTTCAAAATGGGTTTTCGAATAGAAAGTTCTGATGAAAAACTCGGAAAACTCTTTGGTTTTCAAATGGAAAATTGCATATTATTGCAGGTGCATTGGTTTTCAAATGGAGAACTGGAAAATTTCAGAATGGGTTTTCCAATGGAAAATAGAAAGTGCACTGATTCTCAAATAGAAAAATGGATTTTTTTTTATTGTGAACTCGGAAAACTCTGCGAGAGCAGACTTCAAGACCTTAAATAACCTATTTAGGTTGGAAGAGAAGAAAGGTTTTTACAAAAGTGTTGTGTATGTTCCCAAACTCTCCGAAAATTTCAAAGAAGTTGTCGCCAAAAACAACCCAGACGTGAACTTAGCATATAAGTCAAACCAGACAGTTGCATCTCTATTTACATGCCTAAAGACGAAAACGGACAAGGATCGCCGCTCAGACGTAGTTTACAAAATAAACTGCAAAGGAAAACCGGACCAACCATGTAATCTCTGCTACATTGGCACAACCAAACAACTCCTTCGACAAAGAATAGCTAACCACAAATCTGACATTCGCCAAAAAAAGCTCTGAAAAGACAGCACTAGCATGCCACGCTATAGGAACAGGACATCAACCAGACTTTGAAGGAGCCGAAATTCTTGCAACGGAGAAACACACATCTAAACGCTACACATTAGAAACACTTCACATAATAAATAACAAAAACAATATGAACCGCAAACAAGACACTCAAAACATATCCGCCGTTTACTGTTCCTTAGTTTCAAACACAAATAATTATACAGTTCAAATTTAACAGTTGACAGTTGACAAGCCTTCACATCGGAAGCGCTTTATTTAATTTATATTTGTTCCAATTGTTTTTAATGTTTTTTTAATATTCAACTCAATGTAAGTCATACTTATACGCTGTACATAATATTCGTATGTATTAAACTAAACATATTTTTGTCATTTTTGTGAATAAAGACATCCCCTGAAGAAGACGGCAATCACCGTCGAAACGTTGGGAAAAATCAGATGAAAACTGTTTTCATTTAACCATCAAAAAGACCAACAAAGCCGATGAGAATCACCACTTCAATTGTTCTCAAATCAACATAAACATCAACTTGGTCAAAACTATAAATCATTGACCTTAAATAAAGTTTTTTTCATGGATTTTAAGGTGCATTGGTTTAACTGTATGTCCGGTTTGGACTCTTAATCCGCTCAATCCTCAATGCATTTTTATAAAATTGTCATTGAAGATATAGCCTCAGTAAAAAATAAATGTTTGGGACAGTTTTACGGGAAAGTCAGCAAATAAGGGGGACAATGACAATCGTAAGCTGTTTGGAATTCTGGTTTTTGTGAAATAGTCAAAACAGAGAATTTTTTGATTTTTTCAAAGAAATTTGCATTTTACTTCATGCTTTAATGAAAGAAGAATGTTAGTTGTAGAGCTTGAAAAAATTCAGATATGAAGTTCTCTATTTTAATCGAAGGGTGGCGAGACGAAGTTCGCGGGGTGTCGGCTAGTTGACATATAAAAGTTCAACTGCACACTTATTTTTCACTAAAATGTGTTTTCCATTTTCCGGTTGTAAATTCATTTTCCTGAACAACTTATGATACTAATCGTTCCAATGGTTTGTGTTTCAATTTTTCACAATTCGAATGATAAAAGGAAAAAAATTCTTGACAAAAATTTTCAATGAATGCTATAACCGACCTCTCAGAAAAATTCCAATGATGTGTTTCAATGATGAAAACTAATGATAGATAACTGGCCAGTTAGTTATAGAGTTTTCATTGGTTTTCAGTATTTGAACAAATCATTGGAATTTGTTAGACAGGTTGCTTAAAGCCATAATTTTAACAAATTTGTCAGAGAAAGGACAGTTTCTATTCATTTAGGGGTTAGGATTAAATATTAAATAAAATTATTCAATAAATCATGATGGACACTCAATAATAGCTATATCGTTTGCGTCGCGTCGTCGGTCGTCATCAGTTTATTCGTCCGTTTGTTGTTGTGAACAAGAAGATTCTGTATGTGACTGCAATGACAAAGATCGCAAATCCTTACCTAGAATTCATAGTAGACATTTAAAAGCTGTACCGCTAGTAGTTAATCCTCACTGTTGATCCCATCTAGGAAATTCTACTACTCATTGGCTTGTTTCGTCTTTCCTTTTTGACTTTTTTTATAGGTAATATTTTTTTCAGAAACGTGCAACACCAGTCAAAACTCAAAAGTATAAAACACAAAATTGGTTAAAGAAACTTGATATTCTCGGCTTGCCTTATCCCGAGGGAAGGGACAGTTACGCCCAAGTTATGACGTTACATAGAAATAAAACTCATTATAACACTCAATTTACCCTCAATTTGTTGCTGCTGATAGGGAAAAGGACTTTAAGTAGGTATGGGTTTGGCTTTGTAGGTAAATCTGAACTCTTGCGGTAAAATAATATTTTGCAACATTTGTCAATTCAATAGCAACAATTTAGTCGGCTTTTGTGGGAGGATGCTTTTCACATTTTTGATTTTCATATTTATATGCTAATAAATATGATCAAGAAATGCTAAAATGGACAAACCTCTAAGGTAAGTTGACACCCCTCCAGAATGGTGTGATATTTCTGTTCAATATTGAATTATATAGTGGTTCATGTAATAGGGCTTATCTGAATTGGAAACATGGATAAAATTGAAACATTGGTTTGAAAGTATAAACTGGTTGAAAGTCAAACTCTAATAATTTTTAAAACGAACTATTAGCACCTTAAAATTACGAAGTTTTAAGGGTATACCGTTGTTAAAAAAAGCCCTCGAGCATCCATCTGTCCTGTGTTGAAAATGACTCTTCGACAACATTCGTTGAATAAGAAAATCATTCATCAACTCTACCTCAGACTACATAGCGTAATGCATAAGAGGTTTTTATCTGTCCTCTTATCAGGTAGGAATACCTAGGACCTAGTAATGACAATAGCGTGGCCCAAATTTATTTAATGTTGTTCGGAACCTAATCCTGAAATGCCCAAGATCGTTGGGTAGGTCATCATATCTGTAACCACACAGAGCCACCTTCACCTGTATCTTGTATCATCATCGAAGAGAACTAAACACATCACATTTCCTGATGTGTATGTATTTTGTATAGGTCTTGCTTGCTTCGTCATCGGCATGAAGTTGGTAGGTTGGCACCTTATATGTTTATACATACAACCTTACTGAGAAACTGAGAATGTAGGTATGTATATGTGGCTATATGTTTTTGGGGAGCTTTCATGGCAGAGTATATACGCATGTGTTTGCATTTCTGAACGAGCTGTGTGTGGTTTAATTTGCAAATTTAATTAAAATCTGCTCTTCAAACAGGATAATAGTTTGAAGGGAGCTTAATTGATGAAATTTCAAATGAATTTACATAATTATTAAATAATTTGTATGCAGTTTGGGAGGCAGGTTTGACGGCATCCGAATGGGATGCTGAAAAATGAAAGTACCGATAGGTTCTTTACCTTACTGTCAAAGTTTGTGAATTTTTAATTTTACCCTTGATTTGAATATAGGTAAGTGAATTTGACCTGCACGGTCATTGCATTTCTTGTGGCACCATTCTGTTGGAACCACCAGTTCTATATCCTCAATTTCTGGCCACAAGAAGTTCGTACTCTTCTCGTTATAGCGCCATTCACTGCTTGGATAATCTCATTTTCTAAAAAAAACGATGACGCCGCGCCGCCGCCGCTAGTAAAAATAGTCAAGAGCATTCCAACAATCACTACTTTTCGACAATCACTTCTGAAATCTCATTTATCCAAATGCGGCCATTCTGCTGGTTATAACCACTGAGCTGAGACTGTGTGCTGAAGATGATTTTTTCGTATAAACGTGTAAATTGAAATCTTCATTCAGAATTGGAATCAGTGATCAGTGATGATCTGAGATGTTCAATTGTTGGACACGACTGACGACGGCATATCGGACAATATTTGATCAAGTAGGTATGCATATGCACACAATCACACATGTTTTCTACTGATGACGGGGTTTGCTGAGATTTGTTAACAATTCGCCCGATATGGACGCATTTTGTCGGTAATGCTGAATTAAAAAATCAAAAAGTGTAGGTACAAAATAAATTTTGATTTGAACGTCGCACACTGGGGATTTTGCGGAAAAAAGTCTTAAAAACAAAATTTTTAAATAAAATTTATGAGGATATTTTCTGATTCCAGAATAAAATCTGCACCTAAATCAGAAAGAATTTTTGAAATCGGACCATTGGTTTCGTTTTCATAGCTTTTTAAAGACATAACTTGTGAGTGGTATTGATAACATGGTAAAAAAGCACTTAGACAAAAGTTTTTTTTTTTTTTGGTTTCGCTCCAATGTTTTTCTTTATTTTTTCCTTAACAAAATATATTGTCTCAATATTAAACCGAAGAAAAAATTGATTTTCAAAATTTGGTTGCCTTTGTATGATTATTTTAAAAAAGCACTCAAATATTTGCAATTTTTTTTATACTTTTGGACATTCAATTTTAGCTACATTTGCCTACAGTCAGAGACTAGTGTCATCATAATCCTTTATCTTTCGATAGATACCAAATTTAGGTACCACCAGGTGCCACTCTGTATTTAATTGCAGATGGAAAACTGCAATTAGTCACAAAATAAACTAAAAATTCTTATAATTTGAAAAAATAATGTCTTTTGCGTTACAAAATCTATTTATGTAAAATATCTTAACTTTTTTGACCAAAAATATGGAAGAACATCAATAGTCAAACAAATTTTTTAAAAAATTTCACTAAAAATTTAACCGGATGGACCGCCATTTTGTTTTTTATGAATTTAAGTAGCTGCTCGTAGCTTGCTCAATTTTGATGATAGAGAAAAATCACCTTCGACAAAGTTGTAGAAAATTTAATTTCCTATAGGATTTGTGAAGCCACTTTTTTATTAAAACTTATCGTTAATGAGCTATGGAACATGTTTGGCTGACGATAATATATTTTTTTCTTAAATTTAACCAAAACCTCTCTTATCTATGCTAATGCATTTGTATGCAATACGATATAAATAAAAAATAATAGATTTGTCAAAAAAAATTGTTAAATGAAAAATTATTATTATTTTATTATTATGTTCACTTTGTTTCTTTTTTTTATCTACTACAAAAATTAAAAAAATTAATTATATTAAAAATTAAAAATTTAATTAAATTAATTAAATTAACTTATTAATTTCATGATAATTTGACACAAAGAGAAAGTGGTCCGTTATCTTTTGCATACACGTTTATTGACATCTTTTGAAGTCAATGATTTGTGGAAAAGTGATCTTAAGATTTGCTTGATTAAAAATTATTAATCCATTATGCAGGTGGCCATGGTTCAGAGGATAGAGTAGTAGAGTCAAACCCCAGCTTCAACAGCATTCTTTTTCTACAAAAATCGCCAGCTTATCTGAGGCCACCTGCGCGATAACATGAGACAATACAAATCTAAGTCTCCTCCTCTGAGCCACATAGGTTTCTGTTATGTGTGCTTTCTTTCTATGTGTCTATCTGTCTCTCTCTGTTGTATGTCTTATTCTGTCCCAGCCGATGGTCTCAGTCACCAGTGCTGCTATGTGTCCGTAGTTCGTTACATTTATGTGCGAAGTACTGTGAAATGTAATGTAATGTAATGTAATCCATTATGGAAAGGTTTACCTACAATTTCATTTTCAAACAAAGATTTAAGCAATAAGCTAATGGAATGTGACACAGATAAAATGAAATTTAATCTTTTCGTGGTAGATTTAAATTATCTATTAAATGATATCTAAATTGAATGTGTTGTGGACCAAGTGTACAATCGTTTTTATTCTCAATTTCAGAAAAGGTTCATTGCAAAGTAGTTTTTAATTTTTTTTTTATTTAATCAATAAATAATGAATTATTTTATTGACAAAAGTGTATCTGCTATGAATAATTTTATCTATAATAGCATTTTTGATATTTTTAAGGGAATTCATTTCAATTCTTCATCATTCTGTGATAAAAATATTTTTTTTTAATTCTAAGGGGCGTGGTAGTGGGCGGTAATTTATTCCATCGATTTTTTTTGTGTCAAGTTATCATTCCTGAAAATTTCATTAAAATCCATCAAGTGGTTCAGTTTTTATAGAGTTTTTTCCGCACTCCCATACTAATTTTCCAGTGTGCGTCGTAAAAAGCTTCAGCAATCTAAACTTGCTCTGCGCAATCGTATAGATACATCTGCATGGACCTTTGGTTGAATTTGTCAAACACTGAAACAAAGAAATGTCAAATTTAGTTGGGGAAAACATTTGAAGTTTAAAAGTGTGATTCAAAATCAACACTGTGCATTATGATTGCACAGAGGAAGGACATCAAAATGCGTTTATTTGTGCTCAAAGTTCTTGTAATGTTAAAAATTTTATTTTATGAACTCTGAAATTTTTAGTAAAAATCTTGTTGCAATATTGTTGTTCGAAAATCAATCACGATTTTCAAGGTTTCCAAATTACATTTTGCGATCAA
The DNA here is from genome assembly GCA_943590905.1 of Sphaerophoria taeniata. Lineage (NCBI taxonomy): Eukaryota > Metazoa > Arthropoda > Insecta > Diptera > Syrphidae > Sphaerophoria > Sphaerophoria taeniata. Next base: position 51,257,676 of record OX016540.1, read on the forward strand.
AACAATTTGTCCACAGAATTCCAACAATTCCAAAAGACCACAACAAGAGATACGCAAATAGGTACTTCGAATGAAAAAACATACTTTTTAGCACAATTAATTGAATAGCTCTGATGTTGGAACGTTATTACCTCTACCTGTAGCCAGAGATCAAGTGCATATTCATTCCAATTCATGTGACTCTGGTTAGAATAACCAACTTTAAGCTATATACCTATTCAATAGGGCAGAAGCCTATTCCTACATGCAGTGTCCGATAATGACAAAACACATAGTAAGGCATTACAAGGTATGATCATGCGCAAGTGCGCATCTTGATGTCAAAACGAGAACAAAAACAAAGGAATTATTACGAGCACATTCCATCGAGGCTGTAGTTTGCCAATACGAGATCATGGATTTTTGGCTCATCAAAAACCGACTTGCAACTACGTTGAAACTCAATATAGACCAATTTTTGACGATCGCCATGCAAGGAGAACAGTCAACGCATATAAAATACCTATACGAAAATGCAATTTATTTGAACAAAAAGTCAAGCATAAAACTTCCTACAAAAAACGTTAAAAGAACACACCGCCCCACTATCTCGCCTTATCCTTGCAGGCAAACAAAATTACTATCAATTTATTTGAGATACATGTCTCATTAAGTAAAATTAAAATCAAACAATGTTCACCCCGAAGGTTAATGACAAAAAAAAGTCATCGCCTCCTTCCATCGGGTTTCGGGTCCACTCATTCAACTGTCATTGCCATATCTCCATCGACGACTCGACGTTAACGATAACGATGGATGGATGGTTCATGGTTTCTGTGTGTTTATGTGTAAGAGTAAAATGTTCATCCCCACAGATAGTTGCAACAAGGACCCCAATGCATGGCCCTAACGAATTGGTGGGTGGAAACAGCGTCACAATTAAAAAATAAACTCTCCGTCGTCGTCGCCCACACAGGTTCCGGAGTCATCAGAGAGTATATTCACAGCCATATAGAGCGCACAGACATTGTCAGTTTATACCTATATTCTCGTTTATTTCCACAACCAAGCTGCATCATGTCGCTGCTAGCGGCGCCACCGCTGCTACATCACATTGAGAGACCGGAGACTCCACGTCCTCCCCCGAAACGGGCGCACGTTGATATATCCATCGCAAAATTAAATTAGAAGACCAGAAAATTAAATAATCAAAGCATGACAGCGAGCGCATTAAAAATGGAAGACTCGTCCTACCACACAATCACACAATCCAGGCAGTAGGATCCTGCTTTACCTCGTTTCGCATGTCTCACTGGATGACGCAGCGATGAGGGTAGGGTTATGAAGTTTGGGTACCCAAACCGCCACAGCTCATAGGTGACTTTGCGAAAACATCATTCACGACCTCGTCCGTCCGTCGCTGCGGCCGGCAGAAACACAGTCGAGGCAGTGGTGGTGGCGACTGCAGGAGCTGGAGATTGTCCATTTGATGTTTTTTTTATTACCATTCAAAACTCCCCACTCGTAATGGCAACCATTGTGTAAACATAAACAAAAATGATTACCGAGAAACGAGACCACTATATTGTTCACTGTCACACATCAGGTAAGCGATGAACCCATCCTTCTCAGTAGCCAGCTTAACGGTGATACGTTCTTATCTCTGCTAAGCCACGCCTCTGGTTTTTCAGGTGTCTAAAAGAAAGGGGAAATCCATACTCACCCTCTTTCTCTCTCTCTCTGGGACAATATAGTGCCAACGCATGCGTGTTAAAAGGAGACAAAGCCTACGAAATTCGCTCAAAAATTTTGTATTTTGCTTCTGAAATTTGGTGCGGTTGTGTTGTGTTCTTCTCACGCAGGAATTTTCAATTCATCAAATTTGTTGTCTTGCCCGTCGGCAAAACAATCATGGCGGCGCTGCTGCACTGAGAATGAGAACGCGAAATTTTGGGCGAAAGCACCTAAGCACTGAATCTGGTTCAGCTGGTTTACCTGGCGGAATATATTTTTTCTGCATCTCACTCCAACAAACAGCAGATCAGGGCGAATTGCTCGAATGTTAAGAGATAAGGCAGTGTTCCTTGTTTCAGATATTTTGTTTGGATGTTCGTAGTTTTCAGTGGCGTAGAACTGAATACGCTAATGAGTGCGCATTGGCTCCTCAAACTTCAGTTTGTGTGAGTGTTTATTATACATCGTTAAAAGGCTGGATTTCCAAGACTTCTGGCAAGAGTCGAAAAAAGTCCTTAGAAATTCTGACTAGGCAAGTACAGTGAAAGTTCTGTACAACGAGTGTCTCCAGTCAGCTCGGTCGCTAGCTTGCTTCCAGTTCCAGGGTATAACTTTCTTCAGGTTTTTTTTCGAAGGTTTTACGGGAAGTGATGTTGCTGTCTTCACTCTTTGTCATCAGAATCGTTCGAACTTTACCTACTCAAGATTGGTGATTCCACGTTGCAGCGCCGCCGTTGTTGACGTTTGAGTTTTGCATTGTTTTTTCAAACTCAATGATGAAGTAGTCCTAAGACAGCGAATCGTCTTGTCTAACGCATCTGTAGGGTTCTTACAAGCAAGCGTGAATTTTATGGTAAAACTAGACATTGCCCTTAGTTGGTTTGAGCTGTCATCATTTGATTGCATTTTCATCGTCAACTTGTCAATCAAAAGGTGTTAAGTGTTAAGGAGTTCAAAGCGATGAACCCTACTGGTATGATGCCACACTGATAGACCTATCAGACTGTTGACAATCAGGTTCAGACATCTCAGACAAGACCTTCTATGTAGCGCAGTTTAGACGATCTGCGATGCAGAGGTTTAATTTATCGGCCTTTTTTCCGAACTGACAGCTATTTCTGGCACAAAATATTGACAGGAAGTCAGTATCATACCAAAAGCGGATAAAAGATAAAACGGGTATTTTCACGTTTGAAAATGCCAAAAAAATATTTAGAATCTCCAAAATGGGTGCTCTGTAGTCTGAACAGTGCGTAAAAAGAAGTTTTTTGGTCGAAATGACGCACCCATTGCGTCTGTTGTGGACAACACGAAATCGATATGCTGCTAAACAACACTTTTGGTTCCCACCGTGCTAGGCAGCGTTTATTGCTTATAGACGAGAATGCGGCTCTGTAACCGAGAATACATAAGCATAAGAGACTCAATCTACGCTTCATTATAGCTTCACATTCTAGACCTCACAACAGCATGAATTACTAGGGAGAGGGACTTCCATTTCCCAGGCTAGTTAGATCTACATAGCGTTGTCTAGTAGTGTAAGCAGAGTGATGAGTTACTACTTGCATCTTCTTCCAAACCGACTACTTATTGAAATAGTTGAAGACAAAAATGTCTGTTGGACTTTTTTTCAAGCCAGCCGTCTTGGCAAAGGGCCGGCCGTCACGTTGCGCGTCTTGTTTTGTAAATCAAGTCCATTGTGAATATCGAGATGTGACAAAAACGGTTTTGCAAAATTCCCTTGAGATCATTAGTCCAAATACATTTCTGATACCATAGCTGGGCCTTGGACCATTGGTCTTGTCCCTACCTTGCCTGTAGAGATATGCAAACCGAAATTGTCATTTTTCATCACATTTTTCAATAGGTGACATTCTGCTGAATGTCTGCACTGCCTTTTTGTCACCTATGAGTATTTGACAAAAACAACCCTTTAAATATGCCAAACCTACACCACTGTGTTAATCGCTTACTCTATGAAGTCTACAGTCCCTAGAATATAAACTTGTTTCCGTAAATTAATTCGGTTGTGTTTCCATTTATTTAGTGTGACTAATGGCTTCTTATAGGTGTATCTATGTATTTCGTCATTGTATGCCTCCTTCCCCTTTATAGTCTTGCTTCTGTTAGAGTCCGAGCTCCAAGTTCGAGTTAGTCGGGGGAAAATAATCATTTGGCCAGTTAATGAGGATTTAATGTAAGTTGATTTATATATATGAGAATGTGTGCGGTTTCTTTTTCTTTTCCTTCAGATGTAGCCTTACCCCCTCTTGACAGTCGTTGGCGTTGGGTCTGTCGGTTGTTTTATTCGGTTTGTGCGCGTTAAATTGGGCTCTTAATTAATGGCATTAGTTAGAGACGATGTCTGAAAAGCTCATTTTGTGTAGGAAGACACATCTGTCTGTCTCTCTTTGGCTCGATTTAAAAATGGGGAATGGTTGGCAATAAATTTACAGAAAAGTGGGTATATGAGAGATATCCACCCATTTGTTGGTATTAAATCCCTTTGGGCTTAAGCTCTTCTCTCCTACAGACACTAAATATTTGGTTAGCATTAAATTATCGCGAATTATGTACATTGTACACCACCCTCTCAAAAATCTTTCTAATTATACCTGCTTATGAATTAATTATAAAGTATATCTAAATGGATAGGTGACTCCCTGTGGCCCTGTGGGTTCGTTATGACTTTAGAAAATGTAGATATTTTAATAAATTGTGGATCCATTTTGTACTTGAGTATGTGTAAATGAGGTAAAATTAATTTTTTTAATTGAGAACCACACAAAAATGGTTTTGTTTGAGGGAAACGATTTTAATTAAGTTTAATTCATTTGGAGAAGGGGGATATTGGAAAATATTGGAGGCTGATTTATTTTTTAATTCGGCTGGATTCACTTAAAATAATTAGTCTAATTATAATGTGAGTTTTTTTTATGGGGCTTGATGGTTATTTTTTGTTCATATTTTGTGTTTTGTTTTTAATTTTAATTTGAGAGGCGTGATTTTAAATAAGTGTTTAAATGGTGCGTTAATGCCCGAATACAAAATTCAGATTTTCAATTATGTGTAATTTGATTCAAGATATAATTTCATTAAAAATGTGGAGATTTTTTTGTTTACGTTTCATTGCAATTGAAAACATACTTACCTAGGTGTCGTAGGCATGTTTTTTATTCAGATAAATCTTGTATCTACCTATACCTACTTTGCAAACTTCACACGATGGGGTCCCTCAACATCATGATTTACAAGAAAACGTCTTTTACATAGAATATAAATAAATAAATAGAGTGGCGCGAAAGCTCTTGAAGAGCCAAGGCCTAAGTGGCTTACTCTCATCAACAATTCTCTGATTGCGTGTGAAGAATTGAGGGGACCTACAATTTAACGCCGATTCCGAACGGCAGAGTTGAGAAGCACTTTTTCATGACAGATTGATACTCTTGGAAGATTTGTCAGGTCTTCGCAAGAGGCAGCGCCCGTGAAAGATGAAATAAAAACTTGGCCTGAGTAGGACTCGAACCAACGACGTTCTGCTTAGCAGCCAACGCACTTACCAACTAAGCTACGGGCAACTGCCCTGTCTACCATAGCTATAGCTAATAAATTGGTTTGTGAGCAATGAGACATATGTATGTGTAAGGTGTTTGTATAATTGTATATAGCCACGGCGGCGGTGCGGTCGGAAGTCCACTTTTAACCCCTCAGAGATGGTTAAAAATCCACAAAAAAACGGGTCAGTACTTAGTCCATAAATTAAACAAAATGTAAGGAAACATCAATAGAAGATTTTTTTTCTTTGCCACAAAACAAAAGAAAAATAACTGGTATTTTAAGTTCCAATAAGGTTAATAATATTACAGTGGCCTCTCGCTAACTATCCAGTAACTTGATACTTGAACACGGTTTTTTCCCTATTGTGTATTCTGTAGCTTGAACAGACATTTCCGTAGACTCAATACCTTGAACATTTTCATTGCTAAAGGTCCCGTCACACACTGAAAGGAAAGTACTTTCAGAAAGCAAAAAGCTTTCTGAAAGCAAACATTTCATAGTGTGACGGCCCGAAAAGTACTTTCCTGAAAGCGTTTCTCAAAATGATTTGCTTTCTTGAAAACACTTTCAGAAAAAAAACTTTCACGGTGTGACTAGCTCCTGAAATCGTTTTGAAGAAAGCAAATCACTTTCAGAAAACGCTTTCTACTTTCAGAAACTGTTTGTGAAAGTTTTTTGCTTTCTTGAAAGCGAACGTATGTTTCACATAGAAACTATTCTGGTGGGCCAAAAATAAAGGAAGTAGGTGATAAGTTCACAATTGTTTTTGTGGTAAGGGTGCAATTGTGGCAGTACATTCGCTAGGCAGATATCAAGGTCAACAGATTTCTCGGACAAGAGTATGGATAGCCCGCTCCGCTTAGCTGTCTAAAAAGATTTTAACTCCTTCCAACCCACTTACAGCAAGCGCTTGTATAGAATCTTGTATATAGAATGTCACACACGCCATGGTGTATTTTGTTTTTTTTACAAACGGACGTAGGGGGAAGTGGGGCACCTTGATACGATTTTCACTTAAACGGCAAAATGTCGCAAAATATTAAGCTTAACAAGAAGGTACAATTTTTATACTGATCAGTATCATTTTTGTAAACTTATTCAAAACGATATTTCTCCCAACTTCATTTACAAAAAAAGTTTAAAGCTTTTTTATAAAAGTCGAAATCTGTATCAAACTACCCCAGACGTGGGGCACATTGATACATACCATGGGGCACTTTGATCCATGGCAAACAAAAATGTACTTATGGTACCAGAAACAGTCACTATATTAATATTGTATATTTCTATTTTTAGCTTGTATGTTCACACCATTTTCGTATACCTACAAGAAAAAACAACATTAGAGGGGCACATAGATACGCATCAAACTACCCCATAGGGGCACATTGATACGGATCAAACTACCTTGTGGTTTTGTGTATCAATGTGCCCCAAGTGTCCTCACTGAATTAAAAAATAAAAATCATGGAAACTGTAGTTAAACAATAGATTTTAAGATACAAAACACATTAACAATAATATTATCTTACAATCTAAGTTGAAATGAAATGTGTGACACGAAATATTCAAGGCGAAACGTCACTCAAAAAAATTATAAAATATGAGTGCGACCCATGGAGTCCACACGACTAACTTCCCATAGTAGAAAAATACGTAAAAACATTAGTTGTTTTGCAAAATATTCAGCGGATGCATCCCGTTGTAGTTGTACACGCACGTTGCTTCAAAGTCAAATTCCATAAAACTGATGATTTTATGAAAAACATTAAGTTTATTGAATAACAGTGGCGCCATCTGCCACTGCCGAGTTGATCGTACCATTTCGTGGACTCATTCACAACTACTTTGCACAGTAAAATACAGCCTACATATATTGCTCCTGAATATTGTAGTTTTCTATTATTGAAGCAATTTTTCTAATCGGATTAGTATTTCTGAAAATTAATATTTATACGGCAAAGCAGCGTTTGGTGGGTCAGCTAGTAATTAAATATAGTATATGATACTCCTGAATATTGTGTTTTTTTCCCCACTAACTATAAGATTTTTTGCAGTATTATTGAAATTATTGCAGAAATTATCATAATTTTCATTATATTAGGGTTGTCTTAGATTTTTGATTGCCATTAAAAAACCGCTAAGCCGATTTCGCTCAAAACCTAATCAGCTCTTAACAACACAATGCCGCGTCGAATGAGATAAATTCGATGAGTGGTTCGCGAGATAATTGAGCTGAAAAACGTAACGCGTAACGAACACACATACACACACACAGACATCATCTTAAAAACGCTTGATTCGGATTCTAGTGACCTCGAAACATCGAGAAATGCGAAAATTGGAGATTCACAAAATCGGCCCCATTACAATAACTTCCTCTGGGAAGTTAAAATCATTAATCATCTCTCGATAGCGCAATCCATTGACCGTAACTGTTGCTCCAGCCTCATTTTCGAAAAAGTAAGGTCCAATGACCCCGCGGGACCATAAACCGCACCAAACAGTCACGCGTTGAGGATGGAGAGGCTTTTCAACAATAACTCCTGGGTTTTCCGAGCCCCAGATGCGACAGTTTTGCTTGTTGACGTAGGCTCCGAGGTGGAAATGGGCCTCATCAGTCAAGATGATTTTTCGATGAAATTCCGGATCATTTTCATGCATTTCAAGGACCCAATCAGCAAAGACACGACGTTGTTGATGATCAGCCGGCTTGAGTTCTTGTGTTAACGAATTTTATAAGCCTTAAGACCCAAGTCCTTATGCAAAATACGGTGTAATGACGTTTGTGGAATGCCTTATTCCAAAGAACGACGAGGAATGGACAAACCTGGGTTTTCTTCAACACTTTGGGCTACAACAGCAATATTGTCAGTTGTTCTTGAGCGACGTGCACGGGTTTTATTCTTCACATCACTAACTTGTCCCAACAGCTCGAATTTGTCCACCAATTTCTGTATTGCGGTCCGACAAGGTGCTTCACGACGACCCAAAAATGTTTTAGTTGTGCGAACCGTCTCTGCCAAATTTTCACCATTGTTATAGTGAATTTTAATAATTTCAATGCGTTGTTGACGCGTGTATCGTTCCATTTTTATTAATGGCGTAGTTTCTACTTGTCAAATGCCAAAAAATGACAGCTTCAAAAGTGACAACTACCGAAATAGCGGGCTATTCAAAATAACACCTCATATTGGAAAACCCTTTTTTATAATAAAAATAACTCATTTTTTATAAGGTTGTCTTAGATTTTTGATTGCCATTTAAAAACCGTTAAGCGGATTTCGCTCAAAATCTAATCAGATCTTAACAACACAATACCGCGTCGAATGAGACCAATTTTATGACAATACGATGAGTGGTTCACGATATAATCGAGCTGAAAAAACGTAACGCACATACGAACACACATACACACACACACCGATGTCATCTTAAAAACGCTTGATTCGGACTCTAGTGACCTCAAAACATCGAGAAATGCGAAAATTGGAGATTCACAAAATCGGACCCATTACAATAACTTCCTATGGGAAGTTAATAAATTTACTTATGCACTGAAAAAACACGTTTGATTTTGCTGAGATATAACGGATGACCGAAGAGGAAGGACAGTTAAGGGTGTATATGGTTTTATAAAAATGGTGTGTTGTGCACTTGTTTGAGTGGCCTACTGTGATTAGTTTTCAAACAATATCGAATGTATCTATGTGCCCCTTGTATCAATGAACCCCACTTCCCCCTACTTTGTCACACAGGAAATTAAACTGCTCCTCCGAAACGTGAGCAAAGTTGCGGAAAAACTCGTCTCCTTCTGCGCGCAAATCCCTCATGAGCTTTACGTGGTACTGATTTTCAGCACCACGTTCTCAAAATGGTCGCACCCAAATTGACCTACGATTCATCGCCTTGTTCTCAGTAATGTGCTGTGAAATCCGTAGGATAATTTCCAATATAGTTAATTGCCTATATTCCAAAATTTCTTCAGTTGACTGCATTTTGTTGCTATTCTGGATAAACAATTAACGAAACTAGCTCAAATATCGCAACCAGTTACATAAAACACTTTCAGAAAACGTTTTCTGCTTTCAGAAACTGTTTGTGAAAGTTTTTTGCTTTCTTGAAAGCAACGCTTTCGCTTTTATAGTGTGACGACCCGAAAAATGTTTTCAGAAAATTTAGTTTCTTGAAATTAAAATGTTTTCAGAAAGCACTTTCAGAAAGCACTTTCCTTTCATAGTGTGACTGCACTCTGAAAACACTTTCAGAAAAATAACAAACTCTAAAATTTGAAAACGCTTTCTGAAAGTATTTTCCTTTCAGTGTGTGACGGCTCCTTAACTCTATAACTTGAACACTTAAGATATTTAGAACTCTATAACTTGAACAAATATATTTTAGATTAAAAGAAGTTCGAATTCCTTACTGTATAGGTACGGTGACCATATTTTCCGAGACAAAATAATGAACAGTACCCAAAAATGAAAAATGTTGACCAGTTTTCAAGATTTTTTTTTTATTTCATTGAGTACATAATAGTAAATAAATATATGTTTGATTTTTGAGAACTATTAAAGTGGTTATTCTCATCGGCTTCGGTGGTCTTTTTGATGATTAAATGAAAACAGTTTTTATCTTATTTTTTCCAACGTTTCGACGGTGATTGCCGTCTTCTTCAGGGGATGTCTTTATTCACAAAAATGATAAAAATATGTTTGTTTAATACATACGAATTCAAACATCAAATATGACTTACATTGAGTTGAATATTACAAAAACATTAAAAACAATTAAAACAAATATAAATTAAAGCGCTTCCGATGTGAACTGTTAAATTGTTTGTGATTTAAACTAAGGTACAGTAAACCGCAGATATATTTTGAATGTCTTGACGAACCATGCAATCTTTGCTACATTGGCACAACCAAACAACTCCTTCGACAAAGAATGGCGAATCATAAATCAGACATTCGCCAAAAAAGCTCTGAAAAGACAGCACTAGCATGCCACACTATCGGAACAGGACATCAACCAGACTTTGAAGAAGTCCAAATTATTGCAACGGAGAAACCCATCCCAACGCTATACATTAAAAACAGTTCATATAACAAAAATAATATGAACCGCAAACAAACAATTCTGATAAGCCTTTTAAATAATTCTTAAATTCGATGCAATTTAATTCATAATTGCATTTGCAAGTTAAAATAGACCTGATTGTTTAAATTTTACAATTACAATTACAATTATGAATTTATTTATCAAGGCAAAAGCTCAACACATTAAGATACAGTATCTTACAAAATAGCGCAAGCTTCAAATTACATAGCAAATTATTTGAGATTTTAGATTTAATGTACATATTTTCATGTGGTTTTTTTCGTTTGTCCATACATTGTTTAAAATTGAGAAAACTCTCCTTGTAGGGGCATTAGACCCAGGAAGGCATAAACCCACCTATCTCCAGTACTCATTTGGCTCTCCTTCCATTCAACGATTTTTTCTGAAGAAACATAATTTTTTACACATGAAAACTCGTCGAAAACATCAGTGTCATTAATTGAAATATTGCTTCTCTTTTTTTTAATAGACATTACAGATTACACCTAACTCCACTTTGTCCCAGGAAGGGGTTGTTAAAGTGTTGAAGGGGTTGCAGAAGTACCCATTCTAAATATTCAATATCAACATACGCTTTGTACCACTGCACTGATTTAAATAATCAAGACAACTGCTGTAGAATTCATAGACATGGCATTTTATTTTATGTAGTATATCAGGATCTTCTCGTTCTAAATCTTTGGTAATTTTTCTGAACAAAATTGGCAAAAAACCCTCATTTTTTTTTGTTCAGTTTTAGATTTTAGTTTTTTAATTACTAGAGATAGAGACACTTCTATCATGGATGTTTCTTGAGTTTCTATTTGTAGAATGTTATTATGAAAAAGTGAAGCCTGAGAATGAACAAAAAAAAAACAGATTTCCGAATAGGGATTATTAAAAAATTCCCTTAATATTGTTGGGCACTTTGATGGAGATAAGAAATACACCTTTAAAGGCTTGAACAATTTTAAAATCCTTTCTATTGATGGTTGAAGAGTAAGCCACCTAATGTTACTAAAACCCATAATTTTTTTTATATTCTGTGTCAACTTCATCGCATATTTCTTTGAAGTGTTCAACACTAATTGTATAAATATAAAAATAGGAATACATTTTTACTACAATTACTTCTATGTCTAACGGTAAACACTCAACATCAGTTTGAATGCAATTATTAAGAATGTGAGCCACCAGCCACACAATTGACTCCGATGAGTTCCGACCCAGTTGAAATCTCTTCATTTATTTTTGGTGTGAATGATTTTTCAACAATGCAATAAGTCCAACAGTCAGAGTGCAATCTCAAAATTACTTTTGAAAAATGCCATAACTAGTCCAAATGACCAAATGCAAAAAGATTAATTTCATTCACATTCACTGAAAGTTATTTTTACCATTGTCATGGTCAGTAAAACTCATTGGTTAAATTAATTTCCAGTGGTGAAAGTTATCCTGTGCGCAAGTGTAAGAGTATTAGTTTAACGTCCCCTGTATGTTAGTATGTATCTTTGTATATATATTTGAAAATATTAAAAATATAAATATAAATAAAATATTTGAAAATTCGAAAAAATATATATACAAAGGTATGTATAATATGATCTTCTGATTTTTGTAATTGTGAGAGTAGGAAGTGTTCCGAAAATGAAAGAATACGAATTATGATGTAAGGAAAGGTACGTCTTCATTAAACATTTAATGGTTTTCATGCTTAGGCTTTCCTTAAAGAAAAAAATATAAAATAATGAACAAATAATGAGCAATTTCTAAAATAATGAACATTTTATGTTTTCCGACACACAATAATTCATAATGAACATTTTCTCCAAATAATGAACTGTTCATTATAATAATGAACGGATGGTCACCGTATGTATAGGTGACTATGTTTTTTAATTGATTTTTATTCGAGGGGAATTCGGATGATTTGTTAGTGTGTAGTGTATGCGCCTGATGTTTTATTTATTATTAAATGAATTTTGTGCGTAACAACTTGTTAATAAATATATCTTCTATAAAAGTGTTAAAAAGTGCGTTTGAAGTTAAAAATTCGAGAAAAATTAGCTGCTGATCCAGGACCTATAGAGCCATTAAAAAAAAAAAAACTCGAAGATAAAATCACCGATCTTCAACTTACAAATCAACAAATTTTAGATGAAACTGCACCGTTTTGGAAGTTGTCCAAAAAAAACTATGTATAGCGTTTAGCGATAAAAGTGCCTTTTGTGGAAAAAATTCCTAAGCAAAGAGTGACTTTACTGCTGGGTTGTAATGCCACAGGAGCACATAAGTTCGTTCCTTTGTTAATTGAAAGTCAGAAAATCATAAAAACAAAAAGAATGCATGGATGACAAAATATATTTTCAAGGAATGATTTTTAAAAAGTTTTTTAGTTCAAGTTAAGAAACATGGAGAATAACAGAATCTTCCATTTAAGGCACTTCTGATCATAGATAATGCTTCATGCCATCAGAATAACAAGTAAAGGATCTTAATTAAACTTGCTCTCGTCGGTCATATGCCAACAAAAATGAAGACATCATTTCTGCACCATTGCATTGATTTCAACATCGTGGGATCAGGTAACTTCAATGCTGGAACCCGTTGTTAAATGATGTCGAAAATAGATTTTTTAACGAAGAAGATGATGTGCCATTGTCTACTCTCAGAGAACGCTGGAGGGAAAACTTGATTGCTGGGGAAGAAACATCATTATTGATAAATTTGCTTGAACAAGTAGATAATTATCAGGTTACTTTTCTTGAAAAAACATTTAAATTTCAATCCAATAGCATTACACCGAAGAAGAAGTAAGCGAATGGTTACTTGATGAAGATGTTCCGAATTGTGTTGAAGATGAAGAAATCGATTAAGAAATTGAATCTGGCCCGGATGATATTATTATGGTACAAATCGTTGTAACCGATACCGAAGTTATCGAGTCAAGATTGGGCCAGTCAAAACAGTAGGACATACTCAGAATTTCAATTTCTCAGAAAGTGCACTGAAAAATTTCTTGCACTTTTTTTTATTTTGTCCAGTAACTTGAACAATCCAGTAACTTGAACAGGCCTCGTTTCGTATGTGTTCAAGTTAGCGAGATTCCACTGTATTATTATTATTATTATCAATCTTTAACTGTGTGTAGGTAGGTATGCTTTTTTTGACTAAAAAATCGAGCGATTTTATTGAGCAAACAACTTCAGCCGAAAAAAATGGAATCATTTCCCATTTGAAGTTATGCACCCTCACCAACGAAATGATTTATCTCCGATTCAGCATTCAGGCAGTGTTTGAATTTTTTCACATGTTTTTAATATTATTCATCATCGGTAAATGCCATTTCTTGCTGTTAGGTAAGAAAGCCAGTTTGCGTCAGTAGTTCACAAGCATTTTTGGTGGATTTCTAGCCCACTTTGGTGGGTTAAAAGTCCATTATTGGTGTCCTTGGTGCAGGGAAATCACTCCACGGGAATCTGCTCCACACGTGAATTTACTCCACTCAAAGCGGGAATTTGCTCCACTTTTTAAAGTGGAATAAATTCCTACTGCAAGTGGGAAATAATTGCACAATTTTTTTGGTGGAATTATTTCCCAGCATGAAACTGAGCTATACAGGTTTTTACGAGGAATGTTAGTAATTACAATGCAAATTCAACCAATTTATTGAACATGAATATAATTTTACAAATTAAACAATTATTTATTTTTTCGCACAGTCTAACTATGGTGGGACATAAGTGCCGAATTCTATTTTGAGACTAACGCCAGTGCCATATTATCCTAAAGGCAACAAGGGGCGCGCGGGCGGTGACAAAAAAATGCATATTCATACGTCGTTGTTTAAGTAGCAAACTTATGAACTCGAACATCACTTGCCACTTTTGTTTGCCTATTCGGTTTGCTTCCTTCTAATCTTGTAAATGTTTTTGAATATTGATTTTACTTAATGCAGGGGCAAATATAATAATGGTCGAAATTCATCAGTGAAGGGCAAGGATTTTGACGGATTAAAAACCTCATTTTCTGCTTTTAAAGTATTTTCCAGATTGATTTTCGGGGCAATCCGATTTGCGAACCGAGTTGCATTAATTAAAATATTTCAAACCGAACTCATTAGGTCTTTCGGACAACACAAAACACTAATTGATCTCATGTAAACTGATGTGTGGTTTTTCTAACAACCAAAGAATTGATCCGTGGCACATTAGTGGCAAATTTTTTCCCATACAGCCTTATTCTGCTATCCACGTAGATTCGTAGATTCGATTAACCCATTCGATTCCCTTTCGCACAGCCTTTCAATTCTCCTATCCATCGGGTGAACTGCATTATCCTTTATCCAAACCAATTTGACATGATAAGTTTACAGCTGTTCATGTAAAATTAATCAAAAAATTCTTCCAGTCAGTCACATCTTCTATTGGTGAAGCCAATTTTATCTTTAAAACTATTCCAAAATTCTCGAGGTCCTCTTGGAAATGTCTGGATTTTATTTTATTTCGGAAATTATTATCGTTAATTGGTCCCTATTTGTTGTTCCCTCCCTTAAAAAGTTAAAAATCTTTACTATTACAAATAAATCAATCAATAAATTAGTTCTTAATTACATTTTTTTGACCACCAACCAGACAGACCATTAAATGAAAAATCCACAACATTTTTAATATGTCGATTTGAATTGTATAGAATGAATGGGTTCAAATTGACAACAGAATACCGCGCAGTAGGTACTATACCGACTTTACCGATGTCAATTTTTCGAATGGATATTAGAATAATGTTCGGTAAAAATTGAATAGAAATCCCCCACGATGAATAGGAGAAAGGGCTGTTAAACAAATTTCTTACACAAAAAAACTAATTTTTTTCTCGACGACGGATTGATTTCTCTCGAATCTTTTTGGAGACGGATTTACATGTGTACAAAATTGTGGAGAAAATTCCCACTTTGAGTGGAGTAAATTCCCATGTGGAGCAGATTCCCGTGAAGTAATTTCCCTGCACCTTATGGACATTAAACTCACCAGAGTGGGTCAAAAGTCCATTATGGACTTTTGGCCCGTGGACTCATGACAATGCGCCCATAGCCACAAGTGAATAAATAAATCACAGTTTCGCCCCATTTGTTTGTTGTTGGCACCAGGCACGTAGCCAGAGGGGGGGGAGGGGGCTAGAGGGGCTCAAGCCCCTCCCGAAATGATTTTTAAAAAAAATATTTGAACAAAAGTTTGTATATTCTCTTATTAGTTCCTCACTACTTATGTAACCACATCGTAACCAGTTCAAAAAAATGCAACCTATATAAGCCCAGATATTCAAAACGAAATCTTGGATATATGCTCTGATATTATCACCAGAAAAATATCTAACCGGGTTATAAGATCGAGTTTCTTTAGCATTCTGGCTGATGAAACAATGGATGTTTCTGGCACTGAGCAACTTTCAATATGTGTCCGATATGTTGACTGCTGTATACAGAGCCCACGAAAAGTATGCTTCGGGAAAATTTTGTAGGTTTTATTCCGACACCGACGCACGTCTTGGACAAAACATCACGATAGACGCATATAATTTCGAGGTAGTTAGGGACTTTGTATACCTTGGGTCCGCTATCAATACGGACAACCACATCAGCGAGCGCCGAGATCAGACGAAGAATAACTCTTGCTAATCGCTGTTTCTTCGGGCTAAGAAAGCAATTGAGTAGTAAAGCCCTCTACCGAAAAACTAAGGTGACGCTCTATAAGACCCTCATCATCCCCGCTATATGGTGCATGGACCTTGTCAAAAACGGATGAGAACGCACTTGTCCGTTTTGAGAGAAAGATTCTACGTAAGATCTATGGTCCTGTCTGCATTAACGGTGAATGGAGGAGAAGATTTAACGACGAACTGTACGGGCTGTACAGCGACACTGACTTAGCTAAAAGAGTGAAAGACCAAAGATGGCTCGGTCACGTGGAGAGGATGGACACCAATACTCCGGCCCGTAAAGTCTTCGAATCCACCCCAGTGGGAAGACGTAGTAGAGGAAAACCAAGGCTCAGGTGGCGCGCGCAAGTTGAACACGACCTCAACCAACTCGGCGTGCGAAACTGGAGACAGCGAGCTAGGGACCGAGCTGGCTGGAGAGGTTTGTTGGTTGAGGCCCAAGTCCACCCCGGACTGTAGCGCCACCTTAAGTAAGTAGGTAAAGTAAGTAAGGATCTGAAACTGCTAGATATATGTGACAAGACCTACTTCAGGAGCATAAGCTACTTGCTTACAATTTTGGCCACACTACCAGTTACAACAGCTAGCGTTGAAAGAACCTTTTCAACGATGAAAAGGATCAAAACAGTATCCCGAAGCGTTATGGGCCATCCAAGACTAAGCGCACTTGCAATGCTGTCTGTTCACTCAGGTATTGATGTGGATCTAGATGAAGTGATCGACATTATGTCTAAAAAAAAGACAAGGCGTTTATTGCTGTAAAAATCAAAACTATTTATTTAATTAAATAAAAAAAAATACAAACAAAAAGTAAAACATTTACATTATGTAGTTTTTTTTTTAAATTTTTGTATAAAGAATTACTTCTTCGAAATTGAACAAGCCCCCCCCCCCCGAACCGAAATCCTGGCTACGGGCCTGGTTGGCACTGAAGTTAACTTTTAATAAGTAATTTTTTTTTTGTTTATTTTGTCGGCGCATGAGTGATTGTCTGAATACTCTTAGAATTTTAAATTTTTTAAACATTCGAAAAATGTAGGTATAATTCCTGCGAAGCCGAAGCTCATTTCTCAATTTTTCAATATGTTTTCCCCTTAGAAAATGACAGTAAATTATTTTTCCCAGATAGGTAGATATTTTTCTGGTCTACTAGCTCTATAGAGCCTGTTGTCGTGAAACCATCTGTCACCAATTTAATGGTGACTCACTGCACAGTAGCCGTATCATCTGCACAGGCATATAATCATTACTCCATTAACGGGTATTGCTACTGGACTTTTTAAAATTCGTTGCTTATCTTGAAAAATTGTACTTATTTGGAATTAGAAATATTCTACAGTTTACCTAAACCTATCTGAAGGCGTTATGACTGAAACACAGACACGCTTTAGCTTTGGCTTCACCTGACGCTGACGTTTTCGAGTTCAACAACAAGAATTCAAAGCATGCTATCACAATGAAGCTTCGACCTCACGTTTCGTAGATTCGAGATTTTTTTCGGATTTAGGTATATCGAGGTTATGGTTTCCTTATTTTTCTTTGCCATTTTTTCCATTCTAGATTTTTGTTTTCGAGTTTTAACTTTCTAGATTTTTGTCTAGATACCATGGAAGACACATTAGAATACAAATCAGAAGCTCTTCTTCCCGATTTTTGTTATATTCTCAAATTTTTGACGCTTTGAACAACTGCCACTCTGCGTTCCCCGGTCTTTCAATTTTACTGATAACAAGATACAAGAAAACTCTCCTAACACTATTTTTGTGGTACACTTTACGCAGCCGACAAAAACCGAAGGGACATAAACAGGCACGTAGCCAGAGGGGGGGGATAGAGGGGCTCAAGCCCCCCCCCCCCCAAATGATTTTCAAAAAAATTATTTGAACAAAAGTTTGTATATTCTCTTATTAGTTCCTCACTACTTATGTAACCACATCGTAACCAGTTCAAAAAAATGCAACCTATATAAGCCCAGATATTCAAAACGAAATCTTGGATATATGCTCTGATATTTTCACCAGAAAAATATCTAACCGGGTTATAAGATCGAGTTTCTTTAGCATTCTGGCTGATGAAACAATGGATGTTTCTGGCACTGAGCAACTTTCAATATGTGTCCGATATGTTGACTGCTGTACAGAGCCCACGAAAAGTATGCTTCGGGAAGATTTTGTAGGTTTTATTCCTGTTGATGACCAAACTTCTGAAAACCTGACTAAAACCATATTGCAGCGATGTGAGGAACTACATCTAGATATGAACAAGTGTGTTGGCCGAAGTTATGACGGAGCGGCAAATATGTCAGGCCACTTAAGTATAGTACAGAGTAGGATAAGGCAACAGTATCCAAATGCCAGATATGTTCACTGTGCAAGTCATCGCTTGAACCTGGCTCTGTCTAATGCCATGTCAACACCCTCGATTCGCAATTGTCTTGGTGTAGTAAGCGAAATAGCAAATTTTTTCCGAAACCATTCAAATGCAAATAAGACTTTCCAAATCGCCATCCAAAAATACGCATCAGAAAGCAGAAAAAACTACTTTTGCGCCTTTATGAAACAAGGTTTATTGAAAGGCATGACAGCATTCTTACATTTGTAGAGCTCTTCAAATGTATTGCTATTAGTCTTGAAGAAATATCCACCAATACGTGGGCAATGTCTTCAAAAGCATCAACTCTGTTAGCAGCAATTCAAAGAAGTGATTTTCTGGTAAGCCTCATGGTATGCGAAAAACTTTTTAGTTTAACGCTACCCTTATCAATTTTCCTTCAAAATGAATCTTTATATTTCGTGTCTGCAATAAATCACACGAAACAAGTCTTAAGTTCTCTTAAGAACATAAGAGAAACTGCCAGAGACTTTTTCAGAGACGCTTTTCAATCCGCATCACAACTTGCCAAGGATTTATTTGAAGTCAGCATAACAATTCCAAGGCTTTCTTTGAAACAAACAACGCGCTTTAATCCTGAAACATCATGTCCAGAAGACTATTTTAGAGTTTCTATACTTATTCCCTGTCTAGATTCTCTTATACAAAATCTTACTGACAGATTTATGGTCAACGAGGACGTTTTACTATCGTTTCAAGCTCTGCTTCCAGGTTTTGCTGCCGCCAATCGAGTAAATGAAATGGAAAATCTAACACTCTACTTCGATAACGCAATATCCTTGTCAGCTGTTAAAGCGAAAAAATTTCATCGATGGATCCCTCTTCCGATGCTCTGAAACTGCTAGATGTATGTGACAAGACCTACTTCAGGAGCAAAAGCTACTTGCTTACAATTTTGGCCACACTACCAGTTACAACAGCTAGCGTTGAAAGAACCTTTTCAACGATGAAAAGGATCAAAACAGTATCCCGAAGCGTTATGGGCCATCCAAGACTAAGCGCACTTGCAATGCTGTCTGTTCACTCAGGTATTGATGTGAATCCAGATGAAGTGATCGATATTATGTCTAAAAAAAAGACAAGGCGTTTATTGCTGTAAAAATCCAAACTATTTATTTAATTAAATAAAAAAAAAAACAAACAAAAATAAAACATTTACATTATGTAGTTTTTTTTAAATTTTTGTATAAAGAATTACTTCTTCGAAATTGAACAAGCCCCCCCCCCCCCCCCCCCGAACCGAAATCCTGGCTACGGGCCTGGACATAAATTACTTATCAAACGAAAGCTTTTTTTTCTGCAAATGTGCAGTACTTAATTGTTTAGGTATTATTTAAACATACATACTCTGACGAAAAATAATTTAAAAGAAGTGAGGTTAACAAAAACAATTGGGACAGCAGTGCCAAAAAGAAAATGCTGTCATGTGTTGTATAGCTTGTAGCTTGTAGGATGTGTTCGCGAATAAATGTCAGAAATGTTTTTAAGAATAAAGTGATGTTGACATTTCATTTTTGAACCGTTATACAAGTCACCATGATATTTTAAATCACGCTTTGTGTTGTGCTTCAAAAAATGCAAAACGTTATGGTCATGATGTACGCATTGTTTCCTTTGATCAGCCTCTATATCTATATGCAAAAGTTCGAGCAATCGTTTGAGCTGCTCCTGAAGGGTTTGAATTATGGAAAATCATATGATCAGGCTCGGAGGATTTCATTTAATTATGTAATTTCTTGGACCGATTGGTTACATCATGCACAGAAGCGTCATAAAAGAAATACTTTCCCTGATTTATGCACCTGAGTCATTAGATAAAATTCTCAACGGTCATGCATATGCGAGAGCTATTCGAGCTCATACATTACTTCAGTTAGATTTCTCGAGGAAGAAGTACGAAATAGAGTGTCATAAGTAAATGGGTATATGGTATGCACGCAATGAAATGCTATTTGTGCAGGATTGGGTGATTTCACTAATGTTAGAATGGATACAACAGATCAGCATGTTGATGCAAAAGATTCCCGAATGAAGACTCTCAAGACATACAAAGGCTATACAAAAGCAATGCTAATTGCGGCTGTAAAAAGGTTGGACAATCTACCAATTGTTAAGTACAGTCGTGCTCCAATGTTGAATCGATATTAAATGAGGATAATTAAGATATCAGTGTTCAGTGATGAGACATATGATGCACCACTTTATAAGAGCATATTTGTATCCAGCAGGAAGATGAAGAAAAAGAAGATGAAGAAAATTAAGAAGAAGAAAGCGAAGACAATACACTAGAAGTTCCATTAGATTATTATGAATCCGATTATTTTCTAATTTATGTATTACATAATTAACACAGCTTTCACCATTTTCAAAACTCAATTTTACTTCAATAGGATCACAATAGATCGTGGAATAGGCTTACCGGGGAAACCACGTTAAAAAGAAAAGCGCCAAGCACTCTACCTCATAGGTGGTTTGGAAACGTATGCATATCACGAATATAATATTTTTTCAGTTTTTTTAACCTCTGTATCGCGGAAATGGCAATACTTATGAAAAATGTGTGAATACATTTTTTTGTAGAGAATCGAATGATCTAGAATTTTGTCTGGTATATTTTCGCTGTAAAACCCACCATTTAGCTGAAAAACGCGAAAAACCTATTCTTGCAAACTTTGACCATCAATAATTTTTTTTTTTGCACAAGGGGGATTGATGGGGACTTTTCACAATTCATTTATATAATAGTATTCTGAACATACATACCAATTTTCAGCTCTATGGGAATTTTTGTAACCTTGCTTCTATTATAAGGACTAATTTGACTGATTTGATAGTTTGTTTTTTTTGTGTTTTTTTAATAAAACAAATTTCATTTAAGAAGCTTGATTTTGTCTGTTTTGAAATGGATAGGAAGAGGTACATACATACATATGGTAATCTAACTGACGAGTTTTGTATCTTTTACCTGTACACCTGTAGGTACTTATAACTAGTGATGGGCATAATCGAATGATTTCAATAATCGAGAAAACAGCATTCGAATGATTTGAATAATCGAATGATCATTTGAATTACGAAATCGAATGAAAATGGTGAAAAGTTTAAAGTTTACAGTGCGCAATGAGCTATTTTACAGTTATAATAATATTGATAATAATATCATTCGCCAATGGCTTAGAAAATACCCTCTCAGATGGTAGGTACCGACCTGGGTTTATTGTTCAATTTCAATTTAGAAACATTTTTAAAAATAGCCTGTTATTCTTCTTAGCTATAAACAATCTTCCGTATTCTAATCATTTTTTAAACACTAATTCTCAAAAATATTTACCAATCATGTACATATAGTAAAAGTTTTCAGACCAAAGCTATGATAAAAAAAAATAAGAGCAAAGAATCTCCAAATACATTTTTTTGTTTGCCTTTAAAAAAGTAACCAAAAATCATAAACAAAATTCCATTCCAAAGATTTGCAAATTCAACTAGAAATAAAATCTTGATTCGAATTAAAACTTAAAATAATCATCATTCGATTTGTTTTTATGCGAATACTAATAAAATAATCGATTCTTTTCATTCGAGTACTATTTTCATTCAATTACTATTTTCATTCGAGTATCTACTTTTTTCATTCGAATACTATTTTCGTTCGAGTACTATTTTCATTCGAGTACTATTTTCATTCGAGTGATTTTTCATTCGATTATTAATAATCGATTATTCATTCGAATGATTTTTTATTCGAATACTAATAATCGATTATTTGCATTCGAATGATAATAATGGACATACGAATAGGTACTAATAATCGTAATTCGATTTTTTTTCATTTGAGATTTTAATTTTGAAGAGTAGTAGTTGTAGCAGGGTTTGAGAAATCATCGAAATGATTTCAATAATCGAGTGATCTGATTATAATCGATTATATCATTTGAATGATCCCATCACTACTTATAACAACATCCATGACATCCATATTAATAAAGGACTTACATTTTTAATGCAACAACATGTCAGCTTCTTAGCATCATTGGGGTTCAAAGTAGGTAGGTATACTTATAAACTATGTTTCGGCAACAAAAACGACTTTTTCTTTAAATGGAAACCAATTAGATACCTATAAGTAGCTAAATTCATATCTATTTATCTCTTTCAATATGGTAAACCTACTTAACTCTCAATTCCCACTTTAAAGTGCATCAAAACCTTCTGTGGTAGCAATTAATAAAACATCCTGATTCATTATCAGAATTTTCGAATCACAAAATTACAAGAAGCATGATGGCTGATTAAATCTTTAAATACACAAAAAAAAGTCGAAGAACCTACATGCCTCCTCTACGTTTCCTTCAAAATGAAATTACGAAAACACATTCAATTAGCCAATATCCCATTCCCAGCCATTGATATCCTTCTTTCTTCCTCTTTCCTCAGATAAAAATAGAAAAGAAAGAGAGAGAGAGAGCTTTCAATTCGTGTAAATATATATGTGTGTGTGTGTTGATTCAGAGTGGATATAGGGAAGCAAAAGGACCCATAAAAATGTAGATACATATCCATCTAAAGTGATCCAAATACAAAAATTGATTAAGGAGTACTCCTGACGTTTTACTCACACACACACTTTATCCGACAAAACCCAAAATGGAAGAGAAAATCCATTCAATTCAGAAGCACACAAGCAGCATCCTTCCCAGTCATCCTCTACCATTTTTCATCCTGTCATCCACCGACAACCTCCTGTTCCTCGCCCTTCACTCACCTCTCCCTCGCCCCTGCTCTACAATCATGATTCTTAAATACATCTCAATTATTGTTTCCAAGTCTCTCGTTCGTTACACAATAACAGAATTAAGTGCTTTTTAAACCGCAGGACTATTAGCAAAAATCAGAAACAAAAACTATTCACACTCACACCAATTTATAAAGGAGAGCGTGGTGCAGAGAGGGGCACGAAAGCCCAAGACCCAACGTACAATCTACAATGTATCTAGCTTTATCCATAACCAGTCCAGGTATACTCTGATGGCTCTGATTACCCCTCAAGGACTCTGCACTCGCTACTTTTACTCGCACACACACACTCACTCATGGCTGCGGCTCTTCAGCATAGACACAAGCTCATCATACGCACTCTATTAAGATTGTTATTTTATTATCCTTGCCAAGGATACAATCAACCCAACAGCCCATGTAGTGTCGAAAGGGTAGCACGTGCCAGAACAGTTACAACTCGCCCAGCGCAACTATAGTTGTCTCACTCGATAGCATTATCCTGCTGGCTTGTAGGTATTGGAAATATACACTGGAGCTGTCAGGCTTACGTCATTAATCTTCAGGGAGGGGTTGTTATTGTTTGGACACTATTGCTATTGTGCTGCGCACTACGGACCGCCTCCTCGTTGAGTTACTCTGAAACTCAGTCGAACGTGGCTAATGAGACATCGGTGCTCACCTTGCCGCAATAGATGTCGGTCTGCCTTGTTCGCGTCAAGTTGCTTTAACGGAATTTCTGTGCTATTCCGACTGGATATTGTGGATTTTTGTTTTTGTTGTGAAGCGCAGCGTGTGTGCCGTTAATCACGCGAATTTAATGTTTTGTTTGTTTTGGTTTTTTTTTTAATCTATTCAAGCGTTAAGGACGTCTACCCACACATCATTTGTGTTGGTTTTTTGGAGCAATCATCAACGACAAATGGGATTAATTAGCTCTAGTTAGAATAATACTCCTGCCGCTAGGATAACCTTAGCTGACAGAATTGAAAAGGATTTCGTTTCGTGTTACCAGTGCATATATTCCGTGTTTAAAAGTGAAAAGTTATTAAATTGCTTGAGTGATTTGCAAAGTGATTGACATAAATATAAACTGTCAAAAGTGCTTGATAACAGAAATGTGCAGTAACTTGTGCCAGTGAGAATGTCTGCGGTGTATAAGTGAAAGCTGTCAGAATTGGTCAACTTATTCACTGTTGGATTTTTTAATTGTTTTTAATTAAATTCAACGGCTAGGAAGACGAATAATAAAAATATTAAAATGGACGTTAAACCACCAATGACGGAACTTCAAAAACAAACATTTCAACATATTTTTGAAAAAATCGTCGCTAATAACAGCAAATTCCCGCCGAAGGAAATCGAGAATTTTCGCAGTTTATTGGAGAATGTTCGCGATACGAAACATTTTCAGCTTATCGTTGAAAAATTCAAGGCTCTGGAGCAGTTCGAGAACAATATTCTTGGGAGTAATAGTTCTATTGGAGGTGAGTTATTTTTTCTATTCCTTTTCCGATAGAACGCAATGTTTAGGTGCGTACAGTTGATATCCGTCGGCTTTTTCTTTGGTTTAAGAACAACACGTCAACAAGCTAAGCGAAATCTACTTGGTTTGTTTCTGACGGTTATTGCCTCTTTTTACTTGTCAAAATGGGATTCGTCCCGTTGATAGATGACATCAAAATTAAAATTTGTTTTCGCTTAGATGTTAGATTACCCAATACTGATGGTCAAAATGTTTTGAAATATGGCTGTGTCATTTAATTTTTTTTTTAATGAGGAACATGAAGGTATGTTCTAATGTGGATTGGATCCACGGCTAGATCGATGCAGCTACTGGTCGAATGTTTATTGAATTCTGTTAATATATCCGTCGGAATCTGAGCTTTTCTTTGCTTTGTGTTGAATTTAAGATGTGGTAAGTACCTACCTGTCGTTGGATTAAATCTTGTTTTTAATGCATCTTCAGTTTGAGAAAGCATCCCGATGTCTTTAAGCACATCAGCTACCCAAAATCTTGTTATAGTGGAAATCTGCATTGTTATGTTTGTCATCAAGTTATTCATTAATATTCTAGGAGAAATGTAGTTAATAATGCGGTCAGTGGAATAGCGCGTGCACAATTTTTGACCTCGTCCGGAAGTCTTACAAAGAAGTTTATTTTAAAAGCTTGCTTTGACTGAAATTATCCTAATTGGTATATTTTCAGTCTCTTTTTTAGAAACATATAAAGTGTTTTCCATTAAAGAGATGACAATTTTTGTGTTAATATAAAGTTAACCATTTGACGCTTTTCAGAACCCTTATTATCGGCTTGAAGTACAATAAAAACATTTATAATTGGAACTCATAAAAACATTTGGAGCGGTTGATTCTTTTGAACCAATTTTCGATCACTCGGTCACACATTTCGCCTTTGAGCTTTTCCAACATCGCGTCGATCGTCGGCTTGTTGGCATAAACCAATTATAGGTAACGTTGCCCCAAAGAAAATAAAAGAAAATAGAGTGGCGCAACAGCTCTTAAAGAGCCAAGGCCTAAGTGGCTTACTCTCATCAACGATTCTCTGAGTGCGTGTGAAGAATTGAGAGGGCCCACAATTTAGCGCCGATTCCGAACGGCAAAGTTGAGAAGCACTTTTTCATGACAGATTGATACTCTTGGAAGTTTTGTCAATTCTTCGCAAGAGGCAGTACCCGTGAAAGATGAAATAAAATCTTTATGGGCACGAGTAGGACTCGAACCCACGACGTTCTGCTTAGCAGCCAAAGCACCTAGCCACTAAGCTACGGGCAGCTGCGCCCCAAAGAAAATAAGTAGTTTAAAAGCGTTAAATCGCACGATCGAGGCGGCCAATCGACGGGCCCATTTCTTGAGATAAACAAAATACGCTCATCAAATTTACTCTTTAATAAATCGATTGTTTGGTCAATGCTGTGTGGCTTATAGAACCATCTTTTTGAAATCACGATTCCTTCAAGTCCATATCTTGAAATTCATGCCAAAAATAATCGGTAAATTCATGGCGCGACAACGTATGGCCATTCACATTATCCTCAACGTCCCACAACAAAATAGCTTCCAATAACGCCGCACCAAACACTTATTTTTTATGGATGAAGCGATGATTCTTGAATCAAATTTGGATTTTCACCCGACCAATAACGCATATTTTTCTTATTGACAAATCCATTGAGCCAAAAATGAGAAATTCATCATCTTGGACATACTTCGTCACATGGTCTATAGCCTTCAATTCTGGAGTCAGCTTGATTTTGTATGATTGTAAATCCAGATCCTTACGTGAAATACGTAAAATTGCGGTTTGAGCTATGCTCATTCTTGAGAACATCGCGGTCGGGGAATTGACTGATTAACTATACATTAGCTACGGACGTTGGAACAGTGATATTTCGATATCGACTTTTTCGACACTGATCTTTCACCATCACATAACGAATACGTAGATCCAAATTTTTCCACTTAACTTTTAAATATTACCAGTCTACTAGGTCGGGAATAACTACCGAAGACTTGAGTTAACTCTCTTAAAGTTGCAGTCACCGATCCCGAGTTTCAGTAGAAAATTTGTATAATTTGCAAACGTTGCTAATATTCGTTTGTTTTTAGAAATTTTTTGCTGATACAATTTAAATACTCCAGATGGGAATATATCTATGTAGATATATTTTTCATATGTTTACGTTCCATAACTCTTCAATGTAGGTATAGGTACGCGAGGTTTTATTTTTATTGTGTTAAAGAAATAATTTTGTTTTATTTCAAGGAAATAGAAAAAAGTTATTTTAATAAACCTTATTTTGATGAGACTTTCTTCCAATGTCTAAAAGTCCAGTTTTAAAGGATGTGACAAAATTCGTTGTTCTGCAGTTTGACAGCCCGATTCTGTGGAACCACACTGATACCTCACAAGTCACAAGGAGAATTGATTTTGTGACCTTTTTCGTATTCTGGTACATAGTCATAACTTTGCCTTGTGAGTTGTGACAGTCACAAAAAGTATCAAAGTGAAAATTATCTGTGTGTTAGGAAATATCAAATTTCTTCACAAGAAATACAATCGCAAAACAAAAACAATAATTGTGTTTCCCATGTTGAGGTGAACTTTGTTGTGAGTTTTCTCGTGAGAGTTGTTTCCAAAATTCCTATTTGTTATCGAGTCACAACTTTCCTGACAAGAATTCAAGCGCTTGTGACTTGTGATTGTGACTCGTTACAACTGCAGAATCCCAGAATCGGGCTGTAAATTTCGAGTATCCTATTCTCATATTATAAATGTGAAATTCAGTTTGTTTGTCTGTTTGTTTGTTGCTCTTTAACGTCGCAACGGAGCATTATTTTGAAGTGATTTTTTGTGTGTGAGTAGTTAAGAGGCTGGAAAGAGTTTTAAGCTACTTTTTATCGCAATAACAGATCTCATTCCCCACCTCATTCGAGTAGAGGACCCTCGCGACACTAGTGCGAGGGAGAAAGAGAAAGGGGGAAAGTGAAATGGTGAAGATTGAAGGGAGAAAGAGGATTGGGAGGGGGTAGGTGGAGGAAGGGGAGGAGGTGCCTTCACATAAGCTGCAATTGAAAATATGAGTCGCAGTAAATTGCTTATATGCGAAATTAAGATGCCCCCCGGATTAGAAGTAATTAATTATAGTGCGCGGGTACCAGCTAGTTAAGAAATAAAACTTTTGTTCTTAGCCAAAATTTGTTGTCAGTTGTCCACTTAAGCTCTCGATTTTATGCCGTATTAAGTAAAGAAACATTTTTTTGAAAAGTCTTCTTTAAACAGCCATTATTTTCCTTAAAGTTTCTTGAATAGTTAGTTTTTTTTGCTGAATGGCATCTATACTCCTTTTGGTTTGTTAATTGATTAAAGGAGTTTAGAGGCTAATTTTCACTTTAACTTGGATTTTTTTTAAACAAGAATTAGGGCAAGAGGACTGCGATAGTATCACCATATTTCTCAAAGTAGTAACCAAAAAAAAGAGTCTATAATTATCCAAAATAGTGAAAAAGAAAATAAGTGTCCAAGCATGGTTTGTATGAGTAGATATAGCATATCGTCGGCTTAAGTACAAAACCTCGTAACTCCAAAAATGTAAATTTTACAGGAGGAGGAAAAAACGTGGTGTGTGCCCATATGATAAACCAATGTGCAAAGATTTTTCAAAACCAATTTTGACCCGTTTTTTACCGTAATTACCAAGAAACTACGGTTTTAGGACATGCTTACCTACCTAAATTACCTATTTCTGCAAAAAAAAAAAATCTTGAAATTTGGAGTTACGAGGTTTTGTACTTAAGCCGACGATATAGGTGACAACGTCTGTTTTACAAATGAAGAAGCTTGTTTAGAATAAAAAAATTGATGGTTTTTCCGCAAATTGTTGTGTTTAATATTTGCATGGATTATTAACAGCTTTTGAAGTCGTTTTCTAATATATTAAGTTGATTTTGTCTACAATCACACATTCACACTGACTGATTTTGACACGAACCTATTAATTGGATCTATAGGATGATTGAAGGTGTAAATGCGATATTGAAATCCGTTCGGCATTGTGACGTTATTTTTCAATATGTGACACCGAAATAACTTACCAGTCATGGAAACAAAGCGTTCTCGCCTTGCAGTTGCTAAACCAAGGTTTAGTCTTCCTGGTCATCTTGAACTTACCTACATGAATTTTCTAATGGTGATATCATTATGGGACGCAGCCACTGATTCAAACACTAACTAACAGTGTGAAAATCTTGAACATAATGAACAGATACCTAGAAGATATTACAAATTATGAAATGATGCCAAGAGTGTTTAAAATTGAATAGAAAAAAAAACAAAAAAACTGCAGTAATATAGACTTCCAATCTAATCAACGCCTTGTAACCAAATTCTACGTTTTGGAAGTTGAACGTGATTGTAAAAAGGGATAGATACCTGTTATATTTGCTGATAACAGGTACAACAAACCAGTCTCTTTTGAAATGCAATAAACTGAAAATAGTTTAGATTAAGGATGAACAAATTACCAATTTCTGAGGGCTCGTATACCCTGATCAATTTTGCGGGGATTTTGATTAGACTAAATTTTCATACATTGAATCCATTCTCACGATTTCATTTTTGCAAGAGCATTTTTAAACGTAAAAAATCAGTCAGTACACCACTAATGAAGCAGTTTAATCCAAAATATTTGTTTGAACGTATTTATTTTTTATAGGGCCTTGTTGGTATATCCTTTCTGTTGTTAACAAAAAAATTCTGACCAATAAACTGTGTAAAGAATGTGAAAAATTGTTTATTGCTGCATTTTAATAATAGCCAATTATGCCTCCTTGGTTTTCGAAATTATTACGCATGAAAAAGCACAAGTCACAATTATCACACTGTTCACCTTGATCCGCATTCCGCGAGCTAATTATACTCTCGTCGTGCATCGTCGTCGTTTTTCAACAACAATTTTCAAATCACATTCATTCTGTTGCACCGGGTTCAACCCGTGTAATTAAAAGTAATTTAATTCCATTGTCGTTTCTAAACATTCATATAACTGCGAAATGATTTCGACTTTTTACAATGCAAAATATAGCGTGTCGGTCCACAATTTCCATCTCGCCCACATGTTTGACACATGAAATCGTTTTAAACTCCAAACAAATTACAAACTCTAATTGCATCAATATACCATGACAAATTGTCATTAAAAGCACTTTCATACTCTTAAGTAAAAATTGCACTCATAAAAAGCTGCCCGGTGACCAACAATTCCATGCAATTTTTAAAAGGACCCTAACAACGCCCTCCTCGATCGACCGCCCTTTAGGACCGATTCGGGTAATTATTCTGTTTACCTAGTTAATCCAGGTTAAATGTGCTTTTTTGCTCATTTGAAAATCTCTTACAGACACGACAAAAAATTCAAGAGAAACATGCGATAGGCATGCCAAAGCCAATGCGGCTTGAGAATTGAAAATGTGACAATAATTGCCTACAGCAAAATAATTCCATTTGTTTTTTACTTTCTGTTTTCCAGATGCTGACATTAAGGACACAAGTCGCAAGCTTGGATCCGGCGGGCAAACGCTCACGCCACGTCACACGATTGACGCCATATTGGGATTAAAAAATCGCGCCGAAAATGGTATTAATGGTGAGTTTATCCTCTTTAATCGGTTTGTTGTGTTTAATTGTAAAACTTGGCGCTCAGGGGTGTCCTTATCTCGGATCTTATTTTTACATCAAAAACGAAACCCAAAGTGGTACGAAAAGGAGTGTTTTGCTTGCTGAGAGACAAAACACATTATCGCTTATCGGACACCTTTTATTTGGCACCGATGGTCCTGGCAATCGACAATGGTGTGTGACAATCTGCCATAAGGATCTGTCAGGAGGACACGGCGAGAAACAAACTAGAAATACAACTTCAGGTAGACGCCCCTTTTGAGCCCGACATCGGTACATGATGGTACCCACGATTTAGTCAACCGGATTTCTAACAAACAAATTCAACATAAAAAAAACGACCCTTTCTCACACTTTTTTCTATTGCTTGCATGTCCTCTCCCGCAACACAAAACAAATGCAACATAAAAAAGCCAATTATCTGAACCACATCTCAAAACAGGATATGCTTCGACTAATCCAAATGTGTCTAATACACAAACTCATCAAGACGCTTCGCTTATCCTTGACAAAGCCATAAAAATTGTTCCCGCCCGAAAACGGATTAACGGATGGTTGTTGCCAAAAACTAACTCTTCGTCGATTTAGTTTAAATTGTGTCCCGGTTATATTTTTTGCCAGCACTGTTGCAACAAATTTGGGGAGTTTTATAAGAATCTTATCAAATAGCGTGCATCTAAGGATACGGAAATGAGCGGTGCTATTTCTTTCTGTACTTCACTGTACACTGTTGCTGGAGTCCTTTCTTGGCCTTCTTTGATTGACTCTTGTTTGGGTTTAGATTTCTTTTTCCTTGTAAACATTCTACACATCGTCCTTTTGTCGTTATCGTCATCGTAGAATGTGGGTATTATGATCCTTGGAACTATTTGAAGGGAATGGGGAGTTCTAACATTCTCTATAGGAACTGCCATGCAAAGTATAATTGCGATTGTGTTGCGCGATTCGACATTTATTACAAATTTGAAATTATTTAGCAAGTCGTGCCGACTGTAATTGAAATCGATTACGTGATTTCAAGCTTACACAGAACGAAAAAAGTCATCCTATTTACTATTTTGGTAGTCAATATGACTATTTGGTAGTCAATTTTCAGCCGATAACCGCGAGAGTCAATAGAACAATTTTCGGTTGTCAATTTTGGGGTCCGAAATTTTTTTACAATTTGGTAGTCAATATGAAAACTTTAGTAGTCAATATGACAACTTTGGTTGAAAGAAATTGAAACTACGGTTGTCGTATTGACTAATGCGGTATTCAATACGACAACTGCGGTAGTCAATATGACAACTGCAGTAGTCAATACGACAACTGCGGTAGTCAATATGGCAACTGCGGTAGTCAATATGACAACTGCGGTAGTCAATATGACAACTGCGGTAGTCAATACGACAACTGCGGTAGTCAATATGACAACTACGATAGTCAATATGACAACTGCAGTAGTCAATATGACAACTGCGGTAGTCAATACGACAACTGGGGCAGTCAATATGACAACTGCGGTAGTCAATACGACAACTGCGGAAGTCAATATGACAACTACGATAGTCAATATGACAACTGCAGTAGTCAATATGACAACTGCGGTAGTCAATACGACAACTGGGGCAGTCAATATGACAACGGCGGTAGTCAATACGACAACTGCGGTAGTCAATACGACAACTGATATAGTCAATATGACAACTTCGATAGTCAATATAATAACTGCGGTAGTCAATATGACAACTGCGGTAGTCAATATGACAACTGCGGCAGTCAATATGACAACTGTGGTAGTCAATATGACAACCGCAGTAGTCAATATGAAAACTGCGGTAGTGAATACGACAACTACGGTTGTCAATATGACAACTACGGTTGTCAATATGACAACTTCCAATCTGTAAGATCTTCAAAATTAAAATTTCATTAAAAACAAAATTTGTTTCTTAGTTACATATAAATACATTTATTTTAATCGCTTATAGGTATTTTTAATTAATGTATTAATACATATATCTTAAATATAAATGTGCTTACTATATTTTTACATATTTTATTTTATAACTATTCATTTTTTAAACATAAAGAAACATTGCAACAAAAGAAATAATTCATCAAAAATTTAAATGAAAACAAATTCTTTTATTTTATTGAATAGCTACGATTAAATTAATTTTCTTATATGTAGCTCTTATTATTAAGAATGTAGTAAGCATATTTAGTAATGCAAAGATGTTATAAAACATTGCAATACTAGGAATAATACACATGTGTTTGTTTTCATATAAAAAAAAGTTCTATGAAATCCCAGAAATTCTCTCAGGCTGGTATTAGAGGTTGAATGGTTTTACCTCTGGATTTCAGGAATGTTATGTGATCCTCTAATACTTGCGTCGTCTCTCCTTCAAAGATGAATGCCATCAGTGAATCTTTGATGGTGAACTTGCTTCTTGACTTGGCCCCGTTGTTAGATTTTCTTGAAACTGCTGCTGTCAGAAATAAGTAGAAGTGAATACTTTTAAGTATCTCCAGCACAAAATCATCTGAAAGGAATGAAAATAAAAAAAGGATAACATTAGTAAAGCATTGTTTCACATTTATGTATTTATTATTTTCATACAGATAATAAGGAAATTTATTTTACACCTCAATTACTATAATTGATTATGTAGACATAGTTAAGATATAGGTTAAAATTTAATTTTGTTTGTATGTTAACCATCATAAAAAATAACATATTTATAACTGTGCATACCTTCTCCAAAATTTGTATCTCCCAAGTCTTTCAATGTTTCTGTAACCTTTTTGTCCTTAATGTTTTCCATCAGGAAGTTTTTTAATGTTTTCCAATGGTCTTGCCACAAGGAAAGTATTGATGTGCTGGTTGGCTGCAGCGTTTGAAAGTCTTAATCGATCTGATAATGAAACAAAATGCATTTAAACATGGTTATCAATCAATTTGTGCTCACTCAAGAACTGTTACATTACATTACTGTTTTAAAATGCATTAATGACGCTAATTGAAAGTTAATTTTGATAACTCAAGAAAAACGAAGATTTTTGGCAAGTAATTAAAAGCTAAATAGTCCACAGGATGATCGCGGTAGTCAATATAACAACCGAGGTATTCAATTTGATGCAAATAAATATCACTAAATGTTTTTTTTTCTGGCTAAGCAAATTGATTTTATTCTATAGAATTGATACCCACGAATATTATTTTTAATAATTTAATAAATTTATCTTATGCTTTCAATTAATTTTGTACGTATATATTTCAAAATGCGCTAATGATATTGTTAAACAATATAAGTTGGCTTGATATTTCGAATAAAATGACTTTGAAAATATTAAGTGAACAGAGGACGCCATTACTTTGTATCGCAGATTATTTTTCTTATTTATAAATTGGTTTACCTTGTAATTTTTTTAATTGAAGTCCTTGGGTGTATAAAAATGCACCAATGACACTAGTTATAACTAATATTTTTCTTAAAATTGAGAATCTACGAAATTTGAAAATATTAAATTTTAGAAGAGACATTTTTTTTGCGACTCGAAGCCAGAGCTTAAGAAAGAATTATAATTTTTGGAAAACACTGGAAACTAAATAGAAAATTCTTAAGTTGTCATATTGACTACCGAGTTGTTACATTGACTATCGCAATAGTCAATAGGATGATTGCGGTAGTCAATAGGATGACATTCAGTATTCAATGTAACAACCGCGGTTGCCAATATGATGCACGTGGTTTTCACAATTTTTTTGTTGGCTTTTCAAATTAGCATTTGATTTTAATTATATGATTTGATTTATCGTACACTCTATTCAATAGATTTAAAATGCACCAATTGAATAATATAAGTTGACTTGATATTTTGAATTTAATGACTTTGAAAAATATTAAGTTAAAAGAGGACACCATAACCTTATATCTCAGAATATTTTTCTCATTAATATAATGTTTTACCTTGTAATTTTTTTTTTATTGAAGTTCTTAGGTGTTTTTAAAATGCACAAACGAAACTCGTTAAAACTTATAATTTCGAGGAATTTTTAATTAAGAACTTTAAAAAATACTTAATTTTAGTAGAGAAATTGTTCCGCGACCAGATGCCAGAGCTCAAGAAAGAATAATGATTTTGGGAAAAAACTAAAAACTGAATGAAAATTCTAAAGTTGTCATATTGACTACCGAGTTTTCACATTGACTACCGAGTTGTCACATTGACTATCGCAATAGTCAATATGACAACTTTAGTTTCAACGTAACTGTAATGTTGATTTAGCGTTTTTGTCTGGAAATAAGAGGGTTTGAATTTTGCACACTGAAAAAAATGAATTTTAAATATACATTTATTCTGGAAAAAATAGTTATGTATTTAATAAATATAACGTTTTTTATATACATACCTTGTAATCACTTTCTAAATATTATGCTGATATTAGTACATGCACTCAAAACACTTTAAATTCGAGGTTGAATATAGAAAAACTTTCGACCGTATAGAAAAATGATTGAAAAACTTACTTACTTCAATTACGAGTACACTGAACGCAATCTAAATATTTTCAGATTTTTATTTGCTTATGTCATGCTATGTCATGTCATAGGTGTCTGGCAAAGAAAAGCTTGTGGGGTTTGGTGTTTGTTATCAGGGAAAACGGACAAATTAACAATATACTTTACTATTTTAAATTATTTTACGATTTTTGGCATATGCATTTGGAATCGTTAAAAATATATATCTTATTTCTCGAATATTTAATTCAAGTTTTTAGGCTTTGTCTATGTACATTTGTACATTGTATTAAAAATGAAAAAGTGGAAAAGTAAACGATGGAAAACTTGCAAAAATGATACCGGAAGCTCAGAAACTACAATAAAAACACGCATTAGAAACTGATTTCGTTATGTTACATCTATACGATTACAGCGCCATACAAATGTTTAAAAATTATTTAAAGCTGTTACTTCTAACTCTTTAAAGTAAAAGTTATTAAATTTTATGAACGTATTTCAAACAGTAAGCTGATTCTTATTTGTAAAACCTGTAAAATTAAAGCGCCGTCAATATATTTGAAAAGTATTTGCAAAAGGATCACAGTACATGAAAACCATGAGAATTTGAATACGTTTGCTACGCTTTCACTAACGTTATTTGTCAAAAGCTAACGTTTATTGATAAGACAACTATTAAATATTTACTTTCGTTTTCTAATTAATTGTTATTAACTGAACATAGGAAGTTATTATAATAGGTAAATTTTTTTGAAAAAAAAATCAAAAAACTGAAAAAAAAAATGTTGGTCACGAATATTTTACGAACACAAAATTTGTTTACCTTTTAAAAACTATGGTTTTGAACATTCTGTCAAACTTTTAAAAAGATTTAGTTGAAAGTTAAAAAAAAAATTAAAAAATATGTATAAAAAATATTAGTAAAATTTGGTAAAAATTGATTATCAACTCAATTATCTTTCCAAAAATTTAAGATATTGGCTTGCAACTATTCATTCATGTGTTCGAAATTTAGTTTAATTTTTATAAACATGCAACCATCAGTCTTTTCATAAAAATTAAAATTTACAAAAAATAGTATGTAAAATTAATAACATTTATATTCGATTCTCGATATCTCGTGAATATTTTAAAGGTATTGACTTAATGATTTTATTTTGTGCTAAATTTTAAAGTAAAATATTACTCTACGAAAACTCAAATCTGTATTTGTTTACATAAGAAATAAAAATTTTCAAGAAATGCTCCTAAAATTAGTAAAAATTGGTTTTTGACTAAAGATCTCGTTGGCAAAAACAGATTATGAAATCAAACTATTTCATCACATTCAAAATATTGTTGCAAGTTTTCAGAAAATTTTTTCAAAAAATTTAACTAAATACTTTTTTTACAAAACACGAAAACCTGCAAAAAAACAAAAAAAAATAATAAGGAATGGTTTTCGAGAGAACAAATAGGTATTGACTTCAAACTAATTATCTTAAAGAAAATATTGTTCTGAATATTTTATTAAAGTTTTAAGCAAGATAAATTGATAGAAGGGAATTGGGAAGTTAACAGTGTGGGTCGTAACCCAGAATCTCTTTTGGATTGCAGTTATACAACCACGGTAGTCAATATGACAACTGCGGTAGTCAATAGGACAATTGCGGTAGTCAATTTAACAATTTGTTACTGAAACCGTAATCTAATTTGAATACCGGATAGTCAATATAACCATTCTCGATAGGCAATTTTTGTAGTCAATATGACAACCACGGTAGTCAATATGACAACTGCGGTAGTCAATAGGACAATTGCGGTAGTCAATATGACAATTTTTTTTACTAAAACCGTAATCTAATTTGACTACCGAATAGTCAATATAACAATTCTCTATAGTCAATTTTGGTAGTCAATATGACAACCACGGTAGTCAATATGACAACTGCGGTAGTCAACAGGACAACTACGATAGTCAATAGGACAATTTATGTTGAAAACCGAAATTTAATTTGACTACTGGGTAATCAATACAACAATTCTCGATAGTCAATTTTGGTAGTCAATATGACAACCACGGTAGTCAATACGACAACTGCGGTAGTCAATATGACAATTTTTTTTACTAAAACCGTAATCTAATTTGACTACCGAATAGTCAATATAACAATTCTCTATAGTCAATTTTGGTAGTCAATATGACAACCACGGTAGTCAATATGACGAATGAGGTAGTCAATAGGACAACTGCGGTAGTCAATATGATAATTTTTGTTCAAAACCGAAATTTAAATTTGACTACCGAATAGTCAATATAACAATTCTCTATAGTCAATTTTGGTAGTCAATATGACAACTGCGGTAGTCAACAGGACAACTACGGTAGTCAATAGGATAATTTTTGTTGAAAACCGAAATTTAATTTGACTACTGGGTAGTCAATACAACAATTCTCGATAGTCAATTTTGGTAGTCAATATGACAACCACGGTAGTCAATACGACAACTGCGGTAGTCAATAGGACAATTTTGGTAGTCAATATGACAATTTTTTTTACTAAAACCGTAATCTAATTTGACTACCGAATAGTCAATATAACAATTCTCGATAGTCAATTTTGGAAGTCATTATGACAACCACGGTAGTCAATATGACAAATGAGGTAGTCAATAGGACAACTGCGGTAGTCAATATGACAATTTTTGTTCAAAACCGAAATTTAAATTGACTAGTCAATATAACAATCCTCGATAGTCAATTTTGGTAGTCAATATGACAACCAAATTGTCTTATTGACTACCGGAGTTGTTCTATTGATTACTTTTGTTGTCATATTGACTACCCAAAATTGACAATCGAAAATTGTTCTATTGACTATCTAGTAGTCAATTTTTTAAAATCACGTTGTTATATGGACTATTTTGGTAGTCAATGCAACAATTTGGCCAAATTTCAAGTTGACTATCGACGATTGTTAATATGACAACTTTTTTTTTTCTGTGTATTACTCTTTCATTTTTGTTTGGGGGAATCTTTATTTTTGATATTAGAAATGATGGGAAATTGCTAAAGTGAAGTTAATATGGAAATCGCTGGCAGGGCAGTTGATCAATTTTTTCATTGGATAGGTAAATATATTGACTTCCAAATTTAATTTGCAGTCAATTCTTAGGTGTATGTTTCGAAAAATATTCATTTGTTTATATGTTCGAAGTGTGTAAATTGAATTTAAGATAATGAATCTCTATTGTATACAAAAATGTTTGCATGTCCTTCATGGGTTCCGAAATGGCCCAACAGTTGTACTCAGTGATGGTTTCTAAGAAAAAAAAAGGAAGAACCTCATGGAAAGTCGGACATTTTTTTTTTGGTTGGGAATTTTTGTTTCAAAATGGGGTTTCGAATGAAAAAATAAAAAGTTATTGATGAAAAACTCGGAAAACTCATTGATTTTCAAATGGAAAATTGCATGGAATTGTAGGTGCATCGGTTTTCAAATGGATAACTGGAAAATTTGTGATAGGGAACTCGGAAAACTCCTGGAAAGCAAGACAAATTTTAAAACCGCAAATCATATTTTGGCATCGAAATAACTTCGAAAGGAAAAGTAGAAAGTTCTGGAAAAATTGCGTGAAATTGTTAGTGCATTGATTTTCAAATAGAAAAATGGAAAATTTGAAATGCAAGAAAAAAATTAACTAAACGAAAATCTAAAAAAAAACAACTTTTTCAAATAAAATGCATTTGTTTTGAAATGGTTAAATGGAAGTGATGGTTTCTGTGAAAAAAAAAATGGAAAAACTCAGAAACGTCATCGGTTTTGATGGGAAAATTGTATCAAATTAGAGTCCACTAATTTTCAAATGGAAAAATGGAAATTTTTTGATTGGGAACTCAGAAAACGCTGCGAGAGCACGAAAAACTTCAAGACTTCAAGTTTTTGCATGGATTTTAGGGTGCAATGGTTTGTTTCTATTAACCCATAGGGAATCTTATGCGCTCAATCCTCAATGCATTTTTATAAAATTTTCACTGTAGATATAACCTTAGTAAAAACAAATTTATGGGACAATCTTACGGGAATGTCGGCAAATAAGAGGGACAATCGTAAGCTGTATGGAATTCTAATTTTTGTGATTTTTTGTAAAGAAATTTGCATTTTCTGCATGCTTTAATGAAAGAAGAAAGTTATTAGTTGTAGAGCTTGGATTCAAGCAAATCACATTGCATTTTAACAATGTCTGTGTCAATTATAATAATTATTCTGGAGTTGCGCTGAAGGGAAGCGAGACGTGGTTCGCAGTTTAAGATAATATGAAACACTTGAATAGTTTTTGAAACCAAAAATAGAAATTTATGTTTTAAGTTGCTTTTTGACATATTTTTAACTAGCTGATCCAGCGACCTGCGCTCGATTTACCACACTCAAGATAAATCCATTGTTTATTGTAATTAAAACTTGAATTTTCCTGAGGATTCAATTATACATAGCTGTTTTAAAGCTTGATGATAACATAAGTCTACAACCTGACTGATGCTGTTCCAGCCTATATCCTAAAAAGGAGTGTCTCTCATTTAAGTATTCCGCTGCTTATTCTATATATATTTAATGCATCATTGTCTGGCAATATATACCTACCTTACCTATGTTCTCTCCATTGACTACAAATGAATTTTATGACTACTGAGTGTAGTCATAGTCAACATGGTTTCGTTAAAAATAAGTCTAGTGTCACTAATTTTTTTTGGCCTTACCTCCCCTTGTTCAGATAATTTTGAAGACCGTTATAAAGTTGATTATTATCTTACCTACCGATTTCAATAAGTGCATCCTTAATCAAGAGAAATCCCTAATCATTTACTAAGGGCCAGTCCTTTTCATCCTCATTATATAGGCTGTAGTCTCAATTTTTCAAAATTCATATTTTGGATGGCAGTAAATCTTAAACAAGAACAAAATCTTTAACTGACTGTTTGCTCTTACGTACTAGATCATCTACCAAAATCTTGGGAATTTTGAAATAAAAAACAGGTATTCTACCTAAACGTTGGCAAATATTATGCAAAAATATAATATGCTATGAACAACATGGCTTTATACAGAAACGTTCTACGATGACAAACTTTCTTGTATTTTTGCATAAATGTTTGAATTCTTTAGAAAGTGGACAGGAAGTTGATTGTGATTACACAGACAAAGCATTTGATCAACTTTCACATACAATTATCAAGTTTAAATTTAAATTGCTTTCATATGCGATTTTTTCAGGATTCTTTAAATGGATTTCTTCTTATCTTGATAATAGATCATTCCTAGGACTCCTTTTATTTATTTTAGCTATTAACGATGCACCGTTAGGTGTTCGAAATAGTAAAATTCTTATCTTTGTATCAGATGATACTAAAATCTTCAAAAATATTTCATCCAATGAAGATCACGTTCAACGGTAAGATGATATTATAAACAAGTTTGTTGTATGGAGTGAAAAGAATAGTTTGAAACTTAACCCGCGAATATGTAAGACAATTAAATTTTCCAGAAAGCGTAATCGTACATCATAGACTTATGTTATCTCCCAAAACGTCTTGTCGCGTGTCTTTAAGGCTGAGGTTTAAGGAGTTCTTTTCACATCTTATTTAGATTTTTCAGAACACATTAACAACATCGTCAACAATCCTAATTGAATGTAAGGGTTCATTAAGCGTTGGTCCAAAAAATTCCTTGACCCTAATGTTACCCATCCATGTAGGTATGTACAATTGTTTGGTTCGACCCCATCTCGAATATGCATCACAAGAGATTAGTATCGGTTCGCCTCTAAAGGGCTCCAATGGATTGACCCCAATAATATCGCTTCTTATGAGGATCGACTTGCATATTTCTAGATGCAAAATTTTTGTGAAAGGAGAACATATAATAATGATATTGTTTTCCTTCACCAAATTATAACTGGTGTCACTGATGCTCCAGATATTCTGAATTCTATCCTCCTTAATTATCGAGGTGGATATTATATTTAGCGTTCGCAAAGTTTGATTAAGGTCCCAAAACATAAAACAAACTACGGAATGCATGATTTTCATATACCTATCAATAAAAACAAGTTAAAACAAATTTTAAAATCAGTGTGACGCGTTCTGTAATGTTTTCTGTATTTTTTGTGTTTTTGTAAATTTATTGTTTCTAATGTTTTGTTATTGTGTAAGAGTGTAAATGTTTGTTTGTTTTAGATTAGTCTACTAACAACTAACACTGTACTTAGTGAAGAGACATTTGTCGTAAGCTCTCTTCGGTATTATCTGATAGTGTGACCTGTGCTGTGATGCCTGAGTTCGAAGCTGTTCAACGTAGTTTTCTACGATATTCACTCAGTTTTGTTGCTATAATATGAAACGCACGACACCATTGGTTCATTAAGCCATCAACAGCCTGCAAATTAAAATACCGGATAACGAAATCCCGGAAAAGACTTCCTTGCACGTTGCTAGCTTGTGAAAAATGAAATAATGTAGTACCTACCCTATTATTTTGTTTTGGGGATTTAGCACAAAATATTTCTGAATTTTTTTCCGCAATTAGGTGTGAAAAACAATATCCATTCAAAGGGCAGCTTATGAGCTAATGTTTAACCACCGTTTCGCACTTATCGGACAGTATCTAATGTAATGTTGGGTTGTGATGCATCTATCGTTTGATGACTATTCGCCTAAGCACAGTCTTTTGCGTTGCCTTGTCTCACAGAAAAAAAAAACGGTGTCAATTCACATGATCTATGGTGGCCAATTGTTAGTTGTCTGTTGTTCCAGCACCCAATCAGAGTATCTTAGGCGTTAAGCGATACAATATACCTAGTCTAGCCATAAGTTCGGTTACATGATTACAGTTCTATTCAACGGTGAAAGACTGGTCTTCCAACAAGACTCCGCTCCGGCACACAAGTCCGAAACGACACAAGAGTCTCTTAGGTGCAATATTCCGGATTTTATTGCTCCTGAGGATTGGCCATCGAGAAGCCCAGATCTAAAGCCGCTGGATTACAGCTTGTGGTCAGGGCTGGAGGGCATGGCCTGCAGGACTGTCCACCGAAATTTGGACAGCCTAATGGCAGTTTTTATAAGAGCAGCGACGCCTATTCCCATTAAAACTGTACGTGCCGCTAAGGAACAATGCCCACAACTATTTAAAACCTGTGTAGCTAAAGGCGGTCATTCTTAATGAAACTTTTTTTTCTTCAAACTAATATTAGATATTAACTAATGTGAAAAGTAAATTTTGTGGTAAAAGATTTACAACACGTTTTGGCATACATTCAATTTTATGGCATACATTCAATTTTTTACAGCGGGAACAATGTCCCACTGATTAGCTAGTATAGAACTATTTGAACGAAGAATAATTTTGCTTCGTTCTCCATGATTCTCAGCTTTTGGTATCTCATAAAATATTGAAAAAGAGTGTGGCCTCATTCATGACTGGAAAATCGATAAAGGTACCAGATTTAATTTGTATCTCATTAATTCGCATAACTTTGGGTGACTAAAAATAATATAGATTCTCATGAAAAAAGGTAGGATTTTTTCCGGGGAAATGATATGCGTGAAAATGAAAAGGCACTGCGGGATTTTGATTTCCAGTCTTTTGACCAAAACCAGTTTTTAAATCAGTGTTTCAGAAATTTAGTTTGAACTTCAAAATTCATTGATTTTGATTTAAAGCAGTAAGGGCATAGAATTATCAAGAATTTTGTGCAGTCAAAACATAAATTATCTTGCAATATTTACTACAAATCTTAAATAGTATCGGAGGCAGTAAACTAGGCACTAGCCATCCGATTACCAGGAAAAATCATTAACAATTGCTTTTCCCTAATCTACGATTACTTACTTCAAACAAAATCAAAAATAATTTAACTCAATGTGAATTAATAACCTTTTATCTCTCTCGGGAATCACCAATAATTATTACAATTTCAAAGTTTGCTTCCACCCCAGCTCGTTTCAAATTCAAACCTACACCTTGTTATGCTAATCAATCATATTTAATATTCGAATAAACAAAATCACTTAATTTCGGCTAATTTCCCAAGCCCCAACTGAAAAAGTAAAGACAATAACAACGAAAATAAATAAGAAATCATTAATTACGCCTAATAACCCCAATTAAGTGCTGTCTTAAGTCGTTCACAATCAAACGAAAAAACTTCCAATCCAAACACCACTTAACCACTTTCCAGTCCAGTCCAGTATCAGTTGATGGAATCGAAAAGTTACGAAATTAATTCTGTTGTCCGACTGCCAACTGAAAGACAGTTATAATAACCCAAAAAGCCCTTAATTTGGTGCGTGTAGGCCGCAATTAGGGCCATAATAAAGACATGTAGAAATCACAGTTGAAAACACAAATAAATCCGCCCCTAAGAAAAACCTTTATTGCGATCGCAATCAAAAACCTCTCGATTGATTTTGTTGTTCGACAAAGTCGAATGTCCGTGACGGATTCAGTCCAATCTGTCTGCTGATCCTGTAAATTGACCCTAATCGATAGAGCCATGTGGTTAATTGAGGGTTTTTATCTTTGTTGAAGAGGCCCTGCATCGTCTTGGGATCGAGCAAAAGTCACTTAACAAATTTGACATTTCATCTAATGCAGTTCATTTGTGTTGTTGTTCTGTTTTCTGTCTGTTGTTTATTTTAAAATCCATTACGACGATGATGAAAAGTGACAGTAATTCTTGTTTTGTTGTATGAACCGACACCGCGTGTTTAACGTGCCGCTGCTGTCGCCGTCAGCCGAAGCGGCCACTTGTCAGTTCGTTCGAATGTATGAAAGCATGTTAAAACCTTCATTGTCACTATGTGAGGTGATCTTATCGACGCGATGGTTTTTGTCTGACACACAGGTTCAATCCTGGGTCCGGACGATCACATCTTCATCAATGTAGCGATCGGTTCAGCGATGCAACAAACAAAGCAACAAAATGTCTTTAAGATAAAATTGTGTCTTGAACTCGTGCCGCGCCACTCGAAATTTGTCGGCGGACACATTAGGACACACATTAGGGGAATTGGTAAAAGAGACGGGACCAAATTTGAAGAATGTTGTCCAAATTAAGAGGATTACGTGTCGATTATTTTATGTTTGTATGTTACTGAATTTTAACGTCATTAGGATAGCAGACGGTACTCTGTTTCTAGTTGTGGTAGTTGAGTGGTTTTATTTTGACTCACGCCCACCACTGTTTTTTTTTTTTTTAAGATCGAAGTTTTGACCACATCGCTCAGGGGGCTGATATATCTTTGTCCCTCAACGATTTGCAATAAAAATTAATTAATTTGTTCAAGCGACACAACTGCCTCACCTCCTACAGAAATTACCAGCTTCGCCAACAAAGCGACTAGCCATTAGCAATTCAAATCTCCTCTGGCAACTCGTTTAATTCAATTAAACGATAAAACGTCAGTCGGCCAGACTCACATAACATAATTATTGGCAGCAAGCAATTTTGATGTGTGTGTTTGCAGTTAGTAGCGCAGTTCAGCAATCAAAAGTCAAAAGTCCATTAAGGCGTTTAAACTTTAAACTGACTGACAATTAAACGCTGGATGTCAAATTCTCTAATCGTCTTGGTCAATCGACCGTATAACACTTTGACAATGTCCAGTCAATAATTCAACAAAATTGGAAATCCATTAACGCGCACTCTGACTTTTTCACTCTCGTCGGC
The DNA here is from genome assembly GCA_943590905.1 of Sphaerophoria taeniata. Classification (NCBI taxonomy): domain Eukaryota; kingdom Metazoa; phylum Arthropoda; class Insecta; order Diptera; family Syrphidae; genus Sphaerophoria; species Sphaerophoria taeniata. The sequence goes on from OX016540.1 coordinate 51,302,346, forward strand.
CGGCATTTCGATCTTTCGGTATTACAATTTAATTTCATTAATAATCCGCTCAGGCACCGTCAGAATACTCAAAAGTAACAACAAAGCGGTTACGTTCGTGTTTTTTGATTTTTACTCTTGACCATAACTTTTTTTTCAAAATCAAATCGAACAAGTGCGTAAAATAATTGATATTATTCAAATCGATTGATTTCTGCTTCTCGAGGAGGTTTGAATTTGAACCTTAGACTCACTCACTGAGGAGTCATAAGAAATTATGAATGACGCGGCCGCATGTTGGAAAGTCCTAAAATTAAGTGAGGGTAAATCCCTGTTTTGATTGGCAGGTTGATGTCTTGATATTTTTTTGATTATCGAGACGAGACGAATTCCTGTTTTCAAAGAGCGATGTTACAAATTAGTTGGATGGAGTTTGGGATGAAGTTGAAGATGAATTAAAAGTGGAGTCTTTTGTTGAAGCTGTCATTTGGAGGTGCATCTGTTTAATTATACGGTGAGCGCTGGGTTAGCGTTGAATCAAATTGGCTTACAACATTTATTGAGATATCTTTTGCTAATGGAACAAAGGAGGCTATTTATTGTTAATTATTGTTTGGTGGTTTTGATATAGTTTAGGGTGCTTATTTTCAATGTAGTATTGTGAGACTGCGCTAAAACTTGAAATACTTCAAAATTTACCGGCGTAGTTTTGAATTACTTTATTGATTAATTAATATTACATTTTTATTAATTTATTTATGAAGTGCTGTCTGCTAGTATATGTTTTCAATGTACCTAAATCTAAGTCACTTTCTTATTTAATTGAATAGGGGAGAGGGGGGCACCTTAGGACAGTTTTTGCTAAAAGCGGTCTACTTTTCTTAAAATACGTTGTATTACTTCGAATCCTGAAAATTATCGTTGTCTATTGTTTTATCTGTCAATATGATATCCTATGTATTTTCTTTAATTCATATTTGTGTATATATAAATATTTTTAAAATCTTCTTCAAGTGTCCCAATCTACCCCTCTGGGGGGGCACATTTGGACAGGCATGGGGCAGTTTTGGACTTGTCTTAAAATAAGACACTACAGTTGTTTATATGTTTTTATTTAAAAAAATATTAATTTCTAACATTTTATGAAATAAAAAATAAATGTTATAAAGGACTCTGAGTTTTTAATATTCATTTATCAGTCTCAAAATTATAGAAGGAGAAAAACAGACAAAAATCAATATAATCTCATCAAATTCATTCAAATAAAAATAAATTGTTATAAATGTGAAAACTTAATAAAATAAATTCTCATCACCCAATTTTGAAGGCCGAAAAGTCATAAAAAATGTGAACATACCAGCTGATGTGGGAGAAGTACATGTCCAAAACTGCCCCTCGTGCATTGTCCAAAAGTGCGCCAAGAGAGAGAAAAAACTAAAACATTTAAATTTTCTAATAACATTGTAACTTGTTAATTATCTTTGTCGGATCTCTCCAATGAACAAATAAACATAACTTTAAAGCACTTTTTACTTCAAACGCGATCGAAATTTATGATTTAAATACTTACATCCTGGAGCAAACAAAAATACATCTGCCTTCTAGAAACACACTTTTATTTCTAAATCTTTTGTGTATTGGTTCCGTTCCAATGATAAGCAGATGGTTGTTTGTAATAGTACTGCCACTATAATATAATTTTTTGGGTAGTAAAAAGTTTTTGTTTAAGTCTTTATTTTGATGTTGTCCTAAACTGCCCCCGTCCTAAACTGCCCCCGTCCTAAACTGCCCCCCTCTCCCCTACATAAATATGCATTTTTCAGTTTTTTATTAAAGATTTTTTATAATAAAACGCTTCTGCGGGCCCCTAATAAGTTCATTTTAAAGCCCAAATTTATACAGATGTCTCATCCCTGCAAAAAAAGGCAATTTTTGTCCGTTGTTAAGGGAGAAGCTTTCGGGAGCTTTTTTCTACTCCCTTCCGTCACTCAAAGCTATATGAAAATTATGGAGATCGAAATATAGTTTGTGTTTTGATTTTCTAACAGTCCTGAATAAGAACATACCCTTTTCAAAAACAAATTTTAAGAGACACCAAACGCTGAGAATCATGGAGAACGAAGCATTCAAATTCTTCGTTCAAATAATTTTATATAAGCAATTGCTTTTTTGGGAAATCAGGCAGTTCCAGATTGTTCATACTGGGGACTGGGGCACATTCGGCAATTCATTTTAAAGGACCTGTACTAATTTTTGTATGCGATTGATGGATTTCAATCTTTGTTTTTGTATTCAATTCGTTTGATGTTTGAAATAGAACGGGCAAGCCGATATTCCTTTTTTAACATTCACATATATTTAAAAAAATTAATTTTGTAAAAAAAGTCATGTTATCAAAAGTGCTGCTAAGCAGAACATCGTGGGTCTCGAATCCTCCTCGTGCCCATCAAGTTTTTCTTTCATCTTTCACAGGTACTACCTCTTGCGAAGACCTGACAAATCTTCCAAGAGTATCAATCTGTCATGAAAAAGTGCTTCTCAAATTTGCCGTTCGGAATTGGCGTTAAATTGTAGGTCCCCTCAATTCCTCACACGCACTCAGAAAATTGTTGATGAAAGTAAGCCACTTAGGCCTTGGCTCTTCAAGAGCTGTCTCGCCACGCTATATTTATCAAAAGTGCACCGATCACCCTTGACTTTGTGCTGCGGAACATTTGACAATACCAGTTTCAGCTCAATAAGTCTCCCTAAATGTGGTCTTTTTGATGTTAAGATTTAAAGAAAAGTCAAACTTTTTTTTAACAATTTATTAAATTCGGTATAAAAAGAAAACATAACCCATAAAACCCATAAACGAACCCACGACGTTCTGCTTAGCAGCCAACAAACCTAACCACTAAGCTACGGGCAACTGCACAAAATTTACTTTAATTTATGAATTTTGAAGGAAAAGCCCTAACAAAAATAATGTTTCACAATAAAAGTACAATTTCACAAAACACACAAAATGCTTGCGTACGGGTGGAAAATTACATCAAGTATCTGGAAATCACAAAAACGCGTGTTGCTCGTGGAAGAGAGTTGAAGCAAGACTGTTAGAGTTTACTACGTTTTTTTTTTAATCAAATAAGGCGTCGCTTTCAATCCCAATTTTTTCTTCTTAAAGGTTGCGTTCACACTTAAAATCGCAAGGTTAAATGTGCCCCAACGTCAAATGTACCCCAGTTTACCCTAATACTCATTAAATTGAATGGCGAAAAAATCCAAAAATTTCTCCCAAATATCATACATGTTTATCTTCAGTATTTATTAATTTTCTTCAAAAAAACATAGTTTTAATTAGTACCAGGCTTGCCAAATTGCGCGATATATGGATAAATCGCAAAACCATCAAATCATACGATAGAATACAAAACTTCTAGTTTTTAATGAAGAATTTTGTATGTAAATTTTTTATTTCGTTTGAATTGTAAACAAATTCTGTACAAAAAAATTGTAGGCTTAATAAACTTGTTTTTTTTTTTTTTTTTTGTGACAAATTCGATGTTTTGAAAAGGTGTAAATATTCCTTTTTATAGAAATTTAAAAGCATAAATTATATTAAAAAGCACTTAATAACGACTTACCAAAAAAATATTTAAACCCAAATCGAAAACTATTAAGTTAACATAGTAACTTTAAAAAGGAAAAAATATTTCTTTTTCACGATTTTCTGGAAAAATTTAACAAAAGAAACATTTTTTTTTTTTTTTTTTTGAATGGAAATTGGGTTTTCCGTCGGCTGTTTTGGTCACTGTAGTTTTTTCAAAGAAACAAAAAGTTGAAACTTTGGGTTTTCCCGACGTTTCGGCAAGGGTTGTTGCCTTCCTCAGGGGAACTTTTATTACATAAAAAATAGGAACAAACATCAACATGAAGAACTATGAACATATTAAATATGAATATGGAATACAAGTATGTGACAACCTAAAACATTATAGTAACTCTCAAAGAAAATTAGCATCGCATAAACAATCATTAAAGTTCTTGCTTATATGTCGACAATCAGGTCTTATACCTGACCACATAAAAAATTCTTCACGTAATTCAACATTCAAGACAACTCCTCTCCAATATTGACACTCTTTCAATCTACGACAAATTTGAAATTAAATTTCATCTAAAAATTCTTAACCTAGAAATAACTGAAATGCACTACAAAATCAAACGCATCAACAATTCCCTTCGCCTCACAGACAAAAGAATAAAAGAAGACCTACTGCCCCATGATTATAAACAGTTCACAACAAAACAAAAACAAACTTTCCGTAGCATGTACAACAACAAACAACAAGTTATTATGGAAAAAATAGACACTCTCAAAACATCACTCTGGAAAAAGTTCAACATATTTCTAAACGAAAAATGGTTTGATAATAAGACAAACACCGAATTTCCTATTGAAATACAATGGCTCTTATCTTTGGGAAAAAAATTCGCACTTCCAAATGATAAGAAAACTTTCCCTTTATTCCAATTGATTGCAGATGGAGAAGAAATAATTAGACAAATCACAGATGAAAGAGAACAAGAAACGATGAGAGCAAATTATTGCAATAGGCTTCACTCTTTCCAACGTCATCTTCACAACGACCAATTTGCCAAATATGTACTCTACGTACACAAACAAACTGTCTCTTTTCTAAAGAAACATAAGAACATTGTTATTCTTTCAGCTGACAAGGGCAACGTCACTGTAGCAATGGAAAGAGAAGAATACGATTACAAGATGTGTCAGCTGTTATCAGATCGCAACACTTATTGACATGTACGAAATAATCCAACAACAATTCTACAAAATCGAAACAACGATTTAGTGAAGTGGCTTTACAACAACAAAATCATAGAGGAAAGACAAAAAGCAAAAATGATGACCTACACTGCACAACTTCCTTCAATTTATGGACTACCTAAAATACATAAGACAAATATGCCTTTGCGACCAATAGTATCATCTATGAAAATGCCTTGCTACGAACTTTCCAAATTCATTGGCAAAATATTACAATGTATCACAAACAATTCACAATACACTGTTTAAAATTCCTTTGAATTTATAAACAAGGCAAAGGAAATTAAATTAAAAGAAAACGAAGTTTTAGTATCATTTGATGTTGTATCACTTTTCACCAATATTCCTACACAATTTGCAATTAATATTATTAAAGACAAATGGAATATAATTAGCCAAAAAACAGCTTTAAACCGGACCAAATTCTTGGAAATTCTTGACTTCTGCCTCAAAGACAACAGCTACTTACAATATAATACAGACATATACAAGCAAATTTTTGGAATGCCAATGGGAAATCCTCTTTCACCCACCATTGCTGACATTGTTATGGATTATCTGCTGGACGAATGTTTAACTCCCTTATCTGAAAAACCGAACTTTGTAGCAAAATACGTTGACGATATATTTGCAATAATTGACAAACATAAGATTCAAGAAGTTTTACAGACTTTGAACAGATTTCATCCCAAATTACAGTTTACTGTTGAAAATGAACACAATTGCTCAATATCATTTTTAGATGTCAAAATTTTCCGAGTTGACAACCACCTCTCTTTCGATTGGTTCCAAAAAGAAACATCTTCAGGACGATTGATCAACTTCCGCTCAAACCACCCCAAACACTTAATAATAAATACAGCTTCAAACTTAATAAAAAAAGTTTTCACAATAAGTGATAAACAGTTTCATCCCAGAAATGAAATCAAAATCACAAAAATTCTGACTGACAACAGCTTTCCAAACTCGACTATCCGAGGATTAATTCAGAGACACAAATGTACTAAAAAGAAAGAACAAATTGAATGTACACAGAATGGATTTTTCAATAGTATAGTTTACATTCCCATTTTAACGGACAACTTCAAAGAAATCGTCAATAAGAACATTAAAAACGTTCGTTTAGCATTTAAACCCAACCAAACACTCAGACATGTTTTCACCAAACTAAAAGTAAAGACGGAAAAAGAAAAATGTTCGGATGTAATCTAAAAAATTAATTGCAAAGGTAAGGCAGAAGAACCTTGCAATTTATGCTATATTGGAACCACCAAACAACTCTTACGACAACGGATTTCAAACCACAAATCAGACATCAAAGCCAAAAATCCAGCAAAAACAGCCTAAGCTTCTCATGCCATTGAATTTGGACACACTCCCAACTTCGACGACACGTACAAATTCTTCAAACCAAAACACACAGCTCTAAACGATATACGCTTGAAACTCTTCACATTTTAAGCAACAAGAACAACATGAATCGGAAAAAGGACACCCAAAACATCTCATCTGTATATTGTTCTCTCGTTTCTTCCTAATTTTATCTTCTTTTTCATAAATTTAATAGTTGACAATAATTCATCTTCGCTTAACGAAGTGCAATTCGCATTTTTTATTAAATTATTTTTTAACTCTGTTAAAGTAAGTCTTTTGTTTAACAAATGGTTGTGCACATTATTGTATTATCTTTTCCTATTTTTTATGTAATAAAAGTTCCCCTGAAGAAGGCAACAACCCTTGCCGAAACGTCGGGAAAAAACCAAAGTTTCAACTTTTTGTTTCTTTGAAAAACTACAGTGACCAAAACAGCCGACGGAAAACCCAATTTCCATTCAACAATAACTTAAAATTGGTCAATAATCTTTCACCATTTTTTTTTTCAATTTAAAAATATTATTGTTTCTTTTTTTGTTATTTATTTTAATAAATGTATGTAGATAACAAAATATTTTTTTTTAGATTTTCCTAAACAAGTTTGTTTGTTCGACTGTGACATATCGCGACCTTAGAACAACAGGTTTCTAACTGACTTTTTTTTTCAAAACAGTATGCTCTTTCGATTCCTTTCACTCATTTTTGTCTATCTCTTTTAGTTTCCAATATAGTCAATAAAAAAGCAAGAAAAAAAGTTCTAAGTACATAAAGGAGATCCGGCATTTTGGCCTAGGAACCAATAACGACATGATATATATCAATGGAAAGGTCCTTTTGTCTACTTTAACTTTTATTCGGCAGTAAGTCCCAAATCGCTGTGTGGAAAAAGTTATTGCACAATTAAGTCATTCACAAGTAATAAGTGTTTTCTTGTTTTTATCTTGACCTTGGAACCAATAACGACATGATGTATATCAATTGAAAGGTTTTTTTGTGTACTTTAACTTTTGTTTTGGCAAGAAGTCCCAAATCACTGTGGGGAAAAAGTTATTGCACAATTAAATCATTCACAAAAAAATAAGTTTTTTCTTGCTTTTACCACAATAGAAAAGCATTACAAAAGAATTAAAACAAATCTTTTTTTTTTTGTGAATGAATTAATTGTGCAATAACTTTGTCCCCACATTGGTTTGGGACTTTTTGCCAAAACAAAAGTTAAAGTACACAAAAAAACCTTTCAATTGAAATACATCATGTCGTTATTGGTTCCAAGGTCAAGATGAAAACAAGAAAATACTTATTACCCGTGAATGATTTTATTGTGCAATAACTTTTTCCACACAGCGATTTGGATCTTACTGCCATAGGAAAAGTTAAAGAAGACAAAAAGACCTTTCCATTGACATATATCATGTCGTTATTGGTTCCTAGGCCAGCTTCCATATATTTTTGCCGGTTCTCCTTTATAAAAAAAACTAAGTTCATAAAGTTCTAAGTGGTAAATAGAACCTTGTGTACTTAAAAATATGAAAAATATATGCAGATAGAACTTTGTTACCCAACAAAATGTAGATAGAACCTCGTTGCTTTAAGATATTTAAAAGTTTCTCATAGTTAAAACTATGTAGGTTATGAATTCTTCTAGTTCTAGCACTACCCCCTTTTTACAGGATCGAACTCAAGCACATTTTTAACCCCCCCCCCCTTCCCCGATAATTTGAAAAACGTATTACCGTCATGGAGACAAATGCTCTGTTAAATAAACAATTTTGTTGGACCACTACTTCCTGAGATATTGAACGGTAAAAAGTTCAAAAACCGTAATTGACTCACTGACTGACTCACTGATCATCAAAATTATGAAGCACTTCTAACAATAGCAGAATCTTGAAATTTGGTACAATGGTAGGTTTTCGGGTCTTTAAAGAGTAAAAATCGAAAAATCCTTATTTCGTTAAGCTAACAAGGTTCTATCTGAACAATTATTATTACTTATCATGACACTAAGTTCTATCAGGTATTTAGAACCTTATAGGATAGAACATCAAATGCATGCCGTAACGTTGAGCAACAAGGTTTTATCCATTTTTTTAATTACTTTTAATTGCCAAATTATAAATTATTTGGAAGATTTTTAAATTCAGATCAACATAATTTAGTACAAAATTTGTGTTTTCAAAAACTCGTGTAGATCCAAACAAAATTTACAGACAAACCAAAATTCAATCTCTGTTTTCTCAAAAGTGACTTGGGTCCAGTTAGAACCCTATTGTTCTAAGGTCGCGATATATCTAGTCGTGCAAATGTTTATATTTTTACTTGGTAAACACAATTTGACGAAACAATATACATATTTTTAATTATTGTGTTTAAATGTATTTCAAAAAAAAAAAGCTTACTACTGTTGAACAAAAAATATTGACATCAATTTTTTTAAGGCGAATTCGCGGCTGTTCAATAAAAACTCTGAATTGATGAAAATTTATATGAAAGGACATGAATTACCTATTATAAAAAACCTTCTCCTTGAATTTTCGAATAATATTTCAAATTCAATTATTTTTTTCATCTTTCATTGCCATCTACCTTTTCCTTAGCAAGATCCCATAATTCTGCCTTTAAGGCATTCCGTTCCCCAATCAAGCCCCTTCCTTTTTCCCATCATACACTGAACCAAAAAGGTACACCATATTGATAAAAAAGGTCATCTATATGATGTAGAATTCATCAATTTAAGTCCAGTGAACCTTTTCATCCATATGATGAAGCATTGTTCATTAATATGATGAAAATTTTCAGCGACAAATTTCGATCATCATTCATCAAATTTGTTCATCAATATTATGAAAAATGATGAACCAAATTTTGATTTATTTGTACATCAAAATGATGAATTATTTCATCGATCTGATTATCGTATTCATGAATATGATGAAAATTTAAGCAAGTAAATCATCAATGTGATGAATGCATTCATCATATTGATGTTTTTTTTCAGATTGATGATCGTATCATCGTATCATAACCAAAAAAAGCATTTACGATTCAGGAGCGTAATTTACTATCAGCCAGTTATCAACTACGTAAATTATCGTTTTTGTTCCCCCCCCCCACACCATCCCCGTTTCGGGGGGTTCTTGCCTCTTTTTCTCTCTCCCTTCCTCGCCCTTCCCCCTGTACTATATTCTCCCTTCCTCTCTCTCACCTCACCGATCAATCTCCGTACTTTCTTCTCATTCTGCACTGCTTAGTGGCGACTATTTTTTTTTTTACAAATCCGTCACTCCGCACTGCTGGGATTCGAACCCAGGCATGAGAATGCACGACGGTCTCTTGATCGGCACCTCTACCCACTGAGCTACTTGACGCTTTATAAAATTGGAATTGATTTTCGACCGCATGAAAACTAGGGAATAAATAAACAACACAAAACGTTTTTCTTTTTCAGGAAATATTGTCGTAATTTACGATTCAAGAATCGTAACAAAAAAAAAACAGTTTGGATTCAAAAGTAGTAAAATGCGATAAGAATTCATGATTTAACAAACACCTATTTTTTAATTCAGGAAATATTTTTGTAAACTACGATTGTCTAAGATCGATTCGTTCATTTAGCTTCAAGAGCTTTGTTTTTAGAATATTGAGATCATAAATCTCGATCTTTGATTTTGTAAATCAGAATTATTTAGTCGTACAATTTATATCATGCTCCAAATGTTTAAAATTACGAATACAAAATTTGTAAATTGCTCTTACAATGGAAATCTAAAATCATGACATTTTTTCGTAATTCTCAAATTATACAGTTTTGTAAATTTAGACGGAATAAAGATTGATTTACAATATTGACTCTCATTTTACGAAAAAAAGGGGGATGATTTACAAAAAAAAGATTTTTCATAATTTACGACATAGAAATTCGTGATTACTGATTTTTCATTTCTTTCCGTGAATATGATGAACATTTTTCATCAATTCAGTGAATATTTTCATCCATAAGATTCACATTTTCATCATATTGAAGATCGTATACATCAATATGATGAACATTTTTCACCAATTCAGTGAATATTTTCATCAATAAGATTCACATTTTCATCATATTAAAGATCGTATACATCAATATGATGAACATTTTTCATCAATTCAGTGAATATTTTCATCAATATGAATAATAGGATTCATTCATGCAATGATACTATTCATAAATAAAAAGCGTTTATATTCTTCTTCGTACTGATGATCGACTTCATCAATATTGAGGTATATAATGGACATGATGAAAACACAAGTTTTATTCATCAATATGATAATCATTTACATCACCTAATTTTCTTCCAAATTCAAATTGAAGTCGATTTTTTGATGATAGTCTTCATCAATATGATGAAATAAAATTGTCATTTAAATATGATGAATCAATTCATCATATTGAAGAAGAAATCATCAATGGGATGTAAAAACATTTTTTTTCGTCAAATAGATGCTTTCATCCTATTGACGAAAACTTTTGATGAACTGATGAACTAAATTTTTATCCAATTCTGCCGAAATTCTCCCCAAAAAAGTTGATGAATGCACTTTCATCTTATTGATGATTGGTTCATCCGTCATCAAAAAGTTTTCATGAATTTATACATAATATGCAAGAAAAGTACATCTTATTGATGAATTACAGTTGATGAACGCCATTCATCAATATGATGACGGCTTTTTTTTCAGTGTAGTAATACTCGCTTAATTATACACACATTCCTATTCACACGGAACAAAAAACCACCTCTAATTACATTTTAACTAGGTGTCCTTTAGGTAACCGAATTATGTGTTACATTTAAGTTTGATTTCGTTTATTACATCGATGAAAACGATGAAACAAAAAGGACCCAATTCGATTGCATATATTTAAATGAAACATTAGTTTTCTTATTCTTCCTCGCACAGGATCCAGAAAAATGGAAAAAAGTACTTACAGAGTTATCCTGTTTTATGCGCATTTGTATGAATGGTGGAGAGAAGAGTGATGAATATTTGACATGCAAGAAAGTCATTAGGAAAGGATAATGTTGGTATATACGGTTAATAGAAGGTTTTGATATCCAAGAGAGGGTGGCGATGATGCCAGCGGCCGTGTGCTTATAAGAAAAGTGACTTTTTATATCAATTGAAATAGAAAATATTTCAATTGTTTTCTTCGTCCTTGTTATCACAGACACACGACCGAGGCGAATATTGATAGATGGATGGGAAGTCTCATTGGCACGATATGACCAAGTCGAAGTATAATTTCAGGGTCTCTTTCGTCAATTTGACTTAAGAATCGTATGGGTGTGTGGAGGAGGTGTGGTTGTGGCTTATTCGACCCGAAAGCAATTATTGCTAAAACTATTATAGTCTCAACACTTAGGTAGGCGTTTTGATTGCAATTCATAGGAGCACTCTCGGTATGGAATTACCATCCTAGAGGTTGGCTATTAAATAGACAAATTGATTTCGGAAAATGTAATTGAATTGGAAAAAAGCCAACTTTGCTGGTGGGAAATATTTTTGTTTTTTATTTATAGCCAAGGGATAAAATCGTAATTATAGGCCTACAGCGTATTGGTCTACCTGAAACTACTTTAGATCGATCAGAGCGAGTTTTTCAATTAATCAAACTAATTCAATGGGTTGTTCATTGTTGGGCTCTTCGACCGAAATGTGGGGTCTAACTTTGTGGTGGTTGATGATGAGGTGATGATGATAAAAGCAGAAATATTAGAGAGAGTGTTAAATTTGATTGCTTAGAGGTCTGTGTGTGGTCTAAACACTAAAGTCGAACAGAAATATGTATAATTATTTTTTTTTATAGATTCAGATGAAACTGACGAATATAGTTAGCTCAAAACATTGATCATAAGTTTTTTATGTAATTTCAGGCGATCTGACGGACGACGTTACTGACCTACGCTACGGCCTGCCTCTGTCCCATATTCGTGGCATGGACAATCAGCAACTGCTCTCACTTAATGCCTCGGGCCAGCTGCCGTCGCATAAAACCGGCACTTCAAGCGCCAACCCAACCGGCGCCTATGGCTTGCATCACCAGTCCCACCAACAGTCTCATCATCACCAGCAACAACAACAGCACCACCACCACCAACAACAACAACAGCAGCAGAATCATCATTCCCACCATCACCATTTGCATGCTAATCACCTTGGTTACTCGGCACATTTTCGAAGTTCCGTAGACAGTGGATCACCCAATTCTTTGTCTCAGCAACACCAGCAATACCTTTCGGCCCAACAGGAGCACCAACAGCAACAGCAATCGATGATGGTGGGTCACATTTTGCATCGCCATCAACAGCTACCTAGCCCGTCGGATCGAGATTACACAAGTCCGTCGATAGTGGCGAGCATGGCTCTCATACACCAGCAGCAGCAACAACATCTCGAGGCTAATAATGCGTCATCTGGAGCCGGCTTTAATCAAAATCATATTTTTCATGAGAAAACCTCAAAATCATCTAATCACTACTTTGAGGATAATTCGCTTCTTGGTGAAGCGACTGGCGCAGGACGTTCGTCAGCATCAGTAGCGGCGACGACGTTGGGAGAAAACTCCGAAGTAGGTGATTATGATGAATCGATGTCGGCGAATGGTGATAACAAGGAGAACGGCTCATCGGGAGCTATTGATGTGACAACACCCTCGCCGCCGTTAAGCATTGGAGGTGGTGGCGGTGGAAGTGCTGGCAGCGGAGAATCGGGACTCAAAAGAAAATCATCAACTTCACCATTGGCGCCCTATGATGATTTGGATGAGAATAATGAGATGGCTCACAGCAGTAAACTGTTGAATGGCAATGATGACCAGGTAGCTAATGACCCGTCCACAATGGGAGATTGTTCAAAGCTTGGCGCCAATTATGGTGAATACATTCGAGCGAGAAGTTTCGATGAGATGCAACAGCAGCAGCATCAAATGCTTCATGGCGGGAGTGGGGGTGATGCCCATCAGTCACCGCCACCACTTATGCATCACCTACAGCATCAGCAGCAACAGCAGCAGCAACAGCAACAACAACAGCAACAACAACAACAACAGCAACGACAGTTGGATGAATTCCGTTCGGCAGGAATTATACCAGAGCAAACGGATAGACTGAATGATAATGACAGTGTTGTCAATGGGAGTTGTGCTTCTAGCGAAGATCTGAACCAAACTAATTCGAGTGAACAGGGTGAGAAGATCACATCGGGCAGTGACGATGAGGGTGAGTTGACAGCAATACCTTTCCTCTCTGTTGAAGTTGACATATGTATCAGCCAAAGAAACGTTTATACCATTACTACTTAAAAGTTGATTTTTTGAGAACAAAAACTCATATCGAGGATTTCATTTGGATTTTTTTCTGTTTTTTATTTTTCTTTTGTTTTCCATAAAGCTCAAGATGATTCCTGTTCGAAGAAGAAACATCGCCGCAACCGAACGACATTTACCACCTACCAACTGCACGAGCTGGAACGAGCCTTTGAAAAATCCCACTATCCGGACGTTTACTCTCGCGAGGAATTAGCTATGAAAGTGAATTTGCCCGAAGTTCGAGTTCAGGTGAGTTTTCTTATATATTTTTTTTACAATTTTTTTGCTGTCGATTGGTGCCAGCCACCCCCTATGCCCGTAACCAGCCATTTGTTATCCTTGTTACATGAATTTGACGTCTTTTATAACCACACATGAATACAACAACAATACTGGCATTTTGGGACAATAATATTTATTTGAACAAAGGATAATCGCATTTATGAGGACACATCAACATTTTTATGGATATTATTCCGATTGTCGTTCGATGTTCGATTTTATTATTTTTTCGGTTGGTTTTCGAGTTGCTATAAAAATGTTGCTCAAGACTAAAACAATAAAAAGTGTTTTTTTCTATTTCACATGCGACAAAATCGGGAGGTACTTCCTTCACTTTGTTTGTTTTAGTTTCAATATTTCAATTTTGCTGACGAGGCGATATTTTGTTGCGGAATTTAATACCGACTTGATGGTTGGCATTTACATACACATTTTATTTTTATTATGCATGTCAATGCATTGAGGTTTAATAAATGAAATTTATTTAATATTTGTTTTTGATTTAGTTCAAGGCAATGGAAGCGATTCAAGTTGTTAGTCAGTTTCGGGGATATGAAATAGGCAATCAAATTGGTTAATATGGACTCGTTACACTGGAATACATTTAGGTAACGAAATTAATAAAAGAATCCGCAGATAAATAAATTAAATCACGTGAATTGGTTCAGTTGTTTGTGCATTTCAATTCCCAGCATGTCTAATACTCTTGACATTTAAGTATCAACAAATTAAAAAAGTAGGACAAGAATATGATTAATTCACTTTAGATACTTATGCCCTTAAGGATAAAATTTATATTATGTTGGCTTTGAGATGATATAAACTCTTTTAGCTATTTGGCTCGTGTTGGGGGCCACAATTAAAAGAAGTAAGTAATCATATGGAAATAACAGCGCTGACGATTGACGATGAGAACCTGGCCAACATCGTTCTCAAAGAAATATTTACCGATGGCACCACCAGCGAAAAATCCACACCAAACAGTAAATCAGGAAGTATTGGGCGCTCTCGGTTCTCTTAGGAATTCGTATACTTTCCCAAATGTGTACACGTACCTACCTTTTGATCAATAAATGGGCGTCATAGCCGAAAATGAATTATGGCCAGTTGTCAACTGGTGCAGACCCAAGTCAGAGCTTAAAGTGATGTATTGGGTAGATCTTTCATTTCGTCGGCGAGTATTGAGCCCGGAGTGATTGTTTAAAGAACTAGTTAAGTGGACTCATATCTATCCACCATACGAAGAATAATTTTTTCACCAGGATGGTTAAGGCCGCCTTACTAAAAGGTTCGCCATCTAACTTTTTTCTTCAACTAGTGCTTATTTCGTGAATGGTAATACTTAGCTCATGTCTGATTTGACAGATAACTAGTTCTATCCTTCCGCTGAACGAATATGGTTGTGCATACGCTGGGAAATATTGCGACATTACTTTGAAAATCATGGTAATGTTGCAGAATGTGTTCGAAAATTGCGTAAGGATTTTCAGATCTTTTCGGATGAAGCTCATTTTGATCTTGACGGGTATGTACCTAAACAAGCAAAATTGTCGCATTTGGGGCACAGAAAACCCGCACGCATGCATGGTGCGGATTTTGGTCCAGAGGCATAATTGGGCCATTTTTCTTCGAAAATGAGCAAGGAGTGGCCGTTACAGTCAATGACGATCCTTATCGGGCTATGTTGAACGAATTTTTTTCACAAAAATTGAAGAGGAGGATATTGGCAACATTTGGTTGCAATAAAACGGCGCTACGTGCCACACACCTGAAGCTACGCTCGATGTTTTGCGCCCTGTTTTTGAAGATCGCATTATCAGCCGCAGAGCTGATGTCGTTTGGCCACCTCGGATCTGCGATTTGACACCGTTACAGTGTTACGCCGACAAGCCAGAGACAATTGACGCTTTAAAGGACAAAATTCGTGAAGCCATTGGTGAAAAACAGCTGCACACAATCGATAATGTGCTTAAAAATTGGACCGATCGTGTAGGCCAGCCGAGGCAGCCGTTTGTATGAAATTATTTTCAATTATTAACCGGAAGGATTGTTTTTTCAAATAAAAAAAAGAAATTTGAGAAAATATTCAGTATTTTTTTTTATAGCATTTTCAAAAAAAAAAAAAAGTTATTTGGCGGACCCTTTACAACAGAAGAAGCTTGTCGGACGTTACCCTAATAGAGCACACATTAAAGTGAAATAGATAGATTAAACAATATGGCAGCGATCAAATCTCACTTTGTCGTGCGAAGTCTGTTACCAAGATTGATCTGTTTGACAACATCTGAGTACTGAGTTCCCATCAGAGTGGAAGAAAGCAAAAATTATTCCCATTCCAAAGAAAAGTACAGGCATAGGTACGGTTAAAGATTTGTGCCCCTGAAACCTATTTTACCATTCCTATATCCAAAGTGTTTTGAAAAGATCATCTTCAGACAGATACAAAGCCATCTCAAGTGTTAGAAACTTCTTTGCATAAGTCAGCCTTGCTTGCACAAGAATCAATACTTGGACGATGTGCAACTTTTGTTGAACGAGGATTTGCAAATTATCTGTCGTTGGTCTAAACTTCAAAATCTTCATCTTAATCCTTCAAAGTCAAAAGTCATTACCATCAAACTATCATAAGGTTTTCGATAAAGCTGTACTAAGCCCTTTGCAGATAGAGAATCAAAACCTCACGTAAGTTGACTCCTCTCGTTATCTATAGTTATGGTTTTCAATAATTGAACTCTTACATGGAATGAGCGTCTAAACAGTTCTAGAGGGAAGGTTTATGACAGTCTTAAATCTCTTCGTATCAGGTTTCATTCTACAGAAAACTAGGCTTCTGTTAGCAAAAACCCTCTTGCTCCCAGTGCCTTTCTACCTATACTGTTCTGAAGTTTTCAGCAAATACAAAATATACATCGGAAGAAATTTCCAAAGAGTTTCTTAATGATTAAAGCCCAGAACCATCATCTTTGTTTCTATTTTTGGATAATTTCAGCATTCCCACCAATCCACCATTGATCCTTCTTCGATAAAAAATTTCTCGGTATGGACCATCCAAAAGAGCTAGAGCCGTCCAGAAATCGACAGTAAGAGTTTTAACTGCTAAAAGCGACGTGGACGGACATTAAAAAAACTCTGGCCTGGGATCCACACGCAACGTAAATTATAAGATGTTTGACCAATTACCATCAACAGACCCGTATCATCAGCTTGATTGTCAGCCTTGGTTCTGTTAAGTCGTCCTTCCACCGTTTAGGTGGTCTTCCTCTCTTCAGACCGTTTATCCTTTGTCAAACAGCCAAGTAGACGCGTGTTGTAATACAGTTGCGATTTGAGTATTTCTTTTCTTGATTGAATAACTATGAAAACACTCGAGATAACGCAATCTTTGCAAAATTTAAGGTATCTGTTTCTGTTGTCAAAACTGTCAATACAGAATCAAATGACCTAAACACAAACACGTTCAATTTTCTCCTTTAACAGGGTTCGGGTTCTCATTTCTGATTCATTTGACAGGTTGACGTGATGAGGAAGAGAAAGAGTGTGCTAGTGAAGAATAATCGGCAAATTAACGATGTGTAAACTTTATAAATCACTGCGTGACACAACAACCAACAATTCATATTGTTTTCGAAATTCCTTAAGGACATATAACAACCAACCGTTAAAATATTCTTAGAATAGTTTATAACATTTTCTTCTAACTTGATATACCTACATTGGAAAAAAGAAAGAAAGTTTCAAGCGTGTGTGTACTAAATAAAATGCAAGCCAAAGTTGATCGTAGTCGTGCGACGGTCGTTGGGGGAAATTAAACAGGAGCACCAACTCACCAGCTAACAGTTAGTCCCTGTGAACAAATGAAACGCGAATAAACGAATAAATTTGCATACACATTCGTATTCTTATCGATTTGTGGTTAAACTTCGACTCAACATTGGAATTGAAATCGAAAAAAGAGGAACAGTAGACTGAAGAGAAAGGAAAAACTAGTTCAAACTAAATTTGCATTTTTGTTTAATAAAATAAATTAGTTAAGGAAATTAGTTAATTTCCGGAATGTAATGCTTGGCGATGCGATGCGATGGAATAAATTTATGCTGACAACACAATTAAAGTTGGAGTACCGCTAACCGCAGCTTTGTGTAATCAACTTATTTAGAGACTAGAAGGGGCAGTGCTTTACAAGCTCTGATGGAATTTGCGAGTACAGCGGAAAGTGTAAAGGTAAATCGGAAATGAAATGTGTTACAATACTTTATTTCGAAAAAGGAAGCAAAAGTTAGTGCATGATTGTTTAATTGAAGTTAGAATTTGGACTGTAATACGGACTTAAGGCAAGATACCTTGCATACTTAAAATCCTTAGTTAACTACTTATCGTAGCACTGGACGTATATTATCATAGCCTAGGTACTCTTTACATCAGAAAAAAAAAATCAATTTTTTACTGAATCATCTCCAAATCTTTTAGCAAACTTATTGAATCAGCATTGCAAGCATTCCGGGAAATTCAATTTGCTGACAAAATTGATTTCTGTTTCTTCTTCGTAGGTACTTAGAAATCCAGAAATAAAACCTCATATCTAGAAATAAAAAAAGGAATTGGACTAAATTAGATAACATTCGAAGACATGAAAAACAACCTCCCTACACATCGTTTAGGTGCAATTTGATTAATTCACAGAAAAAATAACAAGAATTTCATTTAATCGGAAATTCAATTTCAAGGATATCTATTCTGCTTCGGATAATATTTTATACCATCCTTAAAAAAAGTCATCAATTTTCTGTTATTCGTACACATTTTCCCCCCATTTGCTTCCGACAGTGGGTTAAACAAAGTGAAAAATTTCTGAAACTGAAAATCTTAACAACACGATTGCTTCCTTCAAAACAACAACAACTTGATTCTCAACTAATTTAGAAACGCTTTATCAATCTTGATGCTTTGTTCGGCTTGACATCATCTTAATTAACCCTTTTTTGAAACCCTCTGTACACTGTAGGGTCCTGCGGTATATCAACAGACAGACCATAGCTAAGTTAAATGTCAAGAGTGCACAGGAAAACTAATGAAAGTTATAGTTTATAACATTGTCCTTAACAAAAGGGGTTAAACAGTGAAGCGAGGACTGGACGGCACATGAACAGTTCTAATGGTCGAATAGAGAGGTTTGATTGTGTTTAACGGAGCAAATAATTGCCGTCGTTCACATTTATAGCCATCATCAGTGAGAAGGATCGGCTGGCCGTGCCTTGGAATTGGAAAGGGTGAACCAAACACACTGTGAAGATTGAGGAGACAAAAGGGCAAAATTCCATTAGAGAACGACGACGTTATGATGATTCGGCTCCTTATTAGATAAATGGATGAAGATGAAGACATCCTTGTCGTCTTCTTCGTTATCGTCATCATCATCATCATCATCACATCGTCATCACCATTCTAGTCGTGTCGTTCGTCCTTTCTTCGATAGAACACCATATGCTTGCGGTCACACCATCAAATTGAATTTTTCGCTTGACTGTTAGCAACGTTTTCTTTCATACATATTCGCTTTATCCAAAGGATTTTCGGGTGTAATCCAGCGAAATGAGAAATCGGAGAATATAAATTTCATTTTTGCCAAACAATATAAATCATTAAGTGGGGGATCAACTTGATTCGTTTTGGGCTATGAATGTGATTGCGAATTATTTTGTTTGTTTTCGGAATTGGTCATTTGTCATTTGGAGAGAATGACAATGCGAATTAGATTCCCTTTTCGTCAATTAATTCGATTGGTAGAATGAATAAAATTAGGGACCAGATGTGTAGTTTTGTGCATTTTTATACCCTCAAGAATTCGGAGTCATTCCGATTTGAATAAGGGCTTCATCCAACAACATTCTACAACAAGCTCGCCATTCGATGGACAACATCTAACTTTCCATTATTAATCATTAAATTTAAAAACCATTTTTTGTTACCTTACAAATGCTATCAAGTCTGTTTTTAGCATTTTTTCAAACACAAAATCCCAAGGATTTCTTCCAAACCTCTATCTTGAAAGTTTTCATATCAAAACCATAATTTTCCAAAAATGAATATTTCTTTCGACTTTTCGTCATTGTCATTCGAATTCTTACAATCGTCATTCGAGCTCTATTTATTCGAGTTCTCGTCATTCGAATTCTCGTAAAATCGTCATTCTAGTTCTCGTATAATCGACATTCGAATTCTTTTCATTCGACTTCTTGTCATCGTCATTTGAATTCTTGTAGCCGACATTCGAGTTCTCGTAATCGTCATTCGAGTTCTTTTCATTCCACTTCTCTTCCGGCATTTGAATTCTTGTATAATCGTCATTCGAGTTCTGGTGATCATCATTCGAGTACTGGTGATCGTCATTCGACTTCTTAACTTCTTTCCATTTAAGTTCTCTCAATTGTCATCCGAATTCTCGTATATCGTCATTCGAGTTGTATTCATTTGAGTTTTTGTCATCGACATTCGAATTCTTGTTATTATTATTCAAGTTCTCATTATTCAAGTTCTCGTCATTGTCATTCGAGTTCTTTTGAAATCTGAAGAGCAGTAGTAGTTGTAGTAGGTTATAAAAATCATTCAAAAGGTTTCACAGTGCATAATCGAGTGAGATCGATTGAATCGATCGTTCGAATGCGCCTATCACTATTTATATCCTCCCTGCAACACTTTATTGTTGCCTTAAATTATTCGCGTTTTGCCTCAACCCCAGACTTTAAAAGTCAGATGTCTCATAAGAACACGAAGGTTAAGGCTAGTCAAGCCGCTCAAGATATGACTCAATTTTGAGTACGAAGTTCAATGCTGGGGCCGAATTACGGCACCCGTTATCAAATAATACGTTACTGAATTGTGAGTGTTTGTGTGCTTTTGGCATTACCTCTCACGTTATCGAGTTCAGTATCGAGCTTCTAGTACAAAAGTTTTAAATTCTCTGCTCAGCTATCGAGCTTAATTTCATTCGACACACAAACAGCTCACTGATGGGAGGAAATTTCTAAGAAGAAAATTAAATTTTACTTATTTTGAAAACTTGAGTTATTTTATTATAAAATTCTTTGCCAATAACCTATTTAGGTCAAGATATTCCGCTCCAAACCTACATCAATCTCGTCTTCTTTAACAGTCAAACTATGTTTTTTTCATAAAATTAAAAAAAAAATATTTCTGCCTTCACTATTTCACTCAAGTTTTGTTTTTTAATTTGTCAAACCTCTCAAAATTCCTTCAAAATAATTCGAGACTCGATAAAACTAGTACAATTTTGAAATCCCAAACGATACGTGACCTATCGAATGTCATAATCCCAATGAGGTTACTCGTTCGCTCGATCACGGATGAGACTCACTCACTCGATAACGGATGCCGTAATTCGGCCCCTGATTTCCTGATTTCCTCCGATTTAGTACGTTGATAATGTTGTCAAATTAAAATTGAAATGTTTGTATCTCGAGTGTCAACAATTTTTGTTCGCTCCTTTTTCTGAAAAACGAAATAAATTCCCACGTTTGCAGCAAATGGGATCAGTGTCGAAAAGTGTAACAGTCTGTCAAGCTAGAACGAATAGTTTACTCTTATTCTCCGGGTTGATCGCTCACTAAGAAACTTTGCCCAAACTGACAGAAGTGAATTTAAGAAAATCTTTCGAACTCTCCTTGAATACACAAATGTTTTCTCTTTGAACATCAAAATTTGCCTACCTCCTTGAACCATTGAGTCGAATTCCGAAAAAAATAAATAAAATAAAATGCCCCTGTCACAACAGAGCCCACAAATTTGTAATCATATCAAATCGAATGCTCACAACAGACGAATTTTCTTGAATAACCTCATAAATTCCATAAATTGCATAAACAATGTAAACCTTCTCCTTTTCGAATAAGAGCGACAATAATGCCGAAGCAATAAAATAGCTGCAGTTTCCTCATAACCGAAAATATAAATTGAGACAAATTTATATTTCACCCTTGCCTGAGAAAACACCACCCCAGGGGTCTTGTCTCTCAACTGAATCCGACCCCGAACAGAACATAGTTCCTTCGAGCTGAACACTTGTCCGTAAGTCCTTATAAAACTGTGTTCAATTTTCATATATGGGAAGCAATGTTTTGCCATAGTTCCAGAAGAAAAAAATAAAACCAACTTTCCTGCACTTCCTCAGTGAAAGGGTTACAAAGAAAGGACAATTGAATGTGACTATATTCCTTTTCAAGGAATAAGTTAAAATTGGATAACTCAATGCTAAATTTTGTTTATAAGTTTTGTTGTTTTTTTTTCTTTTTTTTTGGTTTTTGTGTTGTCAAAGACGAAAAGTATCCATAAGGCGCGACAAAGTTTTGTTTGGTATATCCTTTTTTTTCGGTGTGGTACATTATTGTGTTATGCGCGGTTTGTCTGTAATAAAAATGCAATTTGACTTTAGTGGTTCGGCGCTGACAAACAAATTCAAATATCAAATTTCGTGATGTGATGTGGCAAATCGGATTTCGTTTCGTATATATTTTATTGACAAAACATTAAGGACAGGAATTTTTTTGGAGAAAAAAAAGGAGTAGATATACCTATTACCTAGTCATAATTTGTATGAATTTTCCTCACTTCGAATTTTTTAACTGAGAGTTCAAAGTATTATATGTATTGAGAATATTCGTTAAAAGTTGACTCGAAATTATATGAAAATTCCCTATTTCCCTAATTTCATTTTCATTAAAAATTGTCTTCCTTTTTCTTAAAAACAATTTTTTTTAACTTTTTTTCTCTATGAAAGTTCCACTACCAATCAGCTATAACACAATCTTCTTATCCCCAGGTGGGTTGAAATTTATTTTCTTCTTCTTATTTTCTACTTTTTCCTCCCCCGCCTCTCCTCCGTGTCCCCCCATCTTGACAAAATTTCCATTTTGCTTATTTGCCCTCCTTTTATGCGGCGAGAATTGCTTAACGTACCATCTAACAATACAACCAATTTAAGGGTAAATTGAAAATGACAGTCTTTTGCGATAAGCTCCCTCAGAGCTCTTTTCCTTTTACAAGGTAAAAGTTTATATCTACAAGGTAGTGAGGTTATTTTGTAAGCTTGCTATACAGAGTCCTGCCTCTGTCAATATCTCGGTGTGTGGGTGATGTTGAATGCGATAAGTTGGATGGAATTTTCATCTTGAGAAATTGAATTTTTGTGTGTTCCTTGAGGATTTTATAAAGTTTACACAAGACGACCGACAATTCACTGTGTGATTGTTGGCAAAAGTGTGGCAAAAGAAAATGGTGGTCTTAGAATTCTTGTTCCTTCTTTTTTTTGCTTGCATAGGTTTATGGGAAGGCTTTTCGTTGATACAAGAAAAAAAAGACGTCAAGTCGCGTTTGTGCTGGTGGCTTTTGATTTTCAATTTTGAGGACTCTTTATTTGTTGTTTATAAAACAAATAAATCGAACTAAAAAACTCAAAATCGAGGAGAAATTAAATTAAATAGAAATGCACAATTTTTCATTTCTGAATTTTCTATTTATAGGGTCATTCACATTTTTCATAGTTTAATGGCAGATGACAAACATTCAACTTATATTATGACATTTTAAATGACAGCTGATTATTTGACAGGTGTTTAATGCCAGCTTATCTGAGGCCACCTGTGCGATAACATGAGACAATATAACATTTATGTTGCCTCCTCTGAGCCACGTAGGTTTCTGTTAGGTGTTTTCCTTCTATGTATCTATCTGTCTCTCTGTTGTATCAATGTCTTGTTCTGTTGGAATATTTTTTGACACTAAAATTTTTGAGATTATTAAAAATATAAGCTGTAAGTTAATGTGTTGAACAATCAAAAAATCGAACACATTTTGTTGCAAACTTGTTATTCTCTCTACCTATCACCAAGGTTTTTCTTTTGTTATAAATTAAACTGAAAGAACTTTTCCTACTAACCAACAAGTCACTCTACCCTTTCCAAAACTCAAACAATACTTATAACCTTTTCTAACAAGCAACCTGTTAGTTTTTAATTAGTTTCCTAAACGACTATAAGGAAACCCAAATTCCTAACAACCAACAATGGCGTCCAACTTCCATCAATTATACGCACATTCGCTCATTCCCAAAAAAACGCTCAATTAATTTAATTACCATTAAAAACGGCAAGTAGTTAATTTCCATACACTCTCACACAGAAAAATTAAATAAAAATAAAACATTATTAGGCAATTATTCACAGCAAAGTTCGGGACATTATTCACTTCGAACAGAAAAACGAATCAAAATAACAAAAAAAAAAGAAAATGAAAATAATTCTCGCTAAGCGAAATATGATTAATTGCAATAATTTGTGTAACTACCTTGAAAAGGTTTCCTAATGAAGTTTGCGTGCTTCCCCATCAAGGGGAACACAAACCCCCCGCGCCGATTCGACTCCAATTTAATCCACTGTAGCTGTAGATGGTGGGGGGGAAATAAAAAATCAGACACACGAAAATAGGAATTTGAAATTCAGGAATTTATTAAGATCCATATCGGCCAGAGACGGAGACATGAAGCGGCAGCGACGCACGGACTCCATAAGCTTAGTCAAGCTCAGCTGAGCATTGAGCAACATGCAAACATAAAGTTGAATTTTGTGAAATGTCAAAAATCAAATGTCGCCCTGCAAATTACTTGAAGTTGAGGGTGGCATTTAATTTAACATGTCACACAGTATTATGAGGCTCTAGCTCTAGGGAAAAGAGTGGCATTGTTCACATTCTTTTTCTAGTCCAATTTCCAAATTAAGACGTATACCCACCAAATTCAGAATGACGAGAAAAGCAAAAATGCAAATTTATTCAAAACGGAAATTATTATTGCCACGAGAACCAAACGATTCGACAGTTTAATTTAATTAATTAACGAAGTATCAGTTAGCAAGGTGGATTATTTGACAAACGCACGATACCACGATTACAATCAAATGAAAACGCTCTTATAAGTCGTTCTTGGCTTCAGGAAAAATAAAAGAACAAGCGCTGGCAATCAAACAAAGTCAAATTTGAATGAAAACAAACAAACTGTCAAAACAAGGTCTCTCGAGGGAATTAAAAGGTTAATGCGCTTTTTTTGGATGAATCAAATTTTTATATTAATTTGACAAGTTAAGCCTGTTGTCGAATGTTGGATGTATCGTCGATAAGACGACAAGTCGGCAAGGTTGTAACATGAGGGTTAGTCAGAACGTATGACGACGTTGTTATGAGTGTTCTTTTTATTAGGTATTGTTATTCTTTTTTCTGACAAATTGGGCCACCAGAGTTCAATAAGTTATAATTTGATTTTTCTTTTTGGAATAAGAAATTCTTTGAAATGTCGTTTTGGTACAAGAAATTGGAAACTAATAATTTAAGAAGATCAAAAAGAGATGGGATCTCATCAAAGCTATCAATTCGATATCTATTGTCGAAGTAATGGCTCGGAAAAACTGATTTAAACAATATAATTTAGAAGAATTCGCATAGTTGATGTGCCGAAACATAAATTTTGTGAACCGAGTTGACTTGAGTTACAACTCTGTTTTGCCTTACTCGGTTCTACAACTCGGTTATACTACTTTACTACAAGTATCTATACTACTTTTTGTTACAACAGAGACATATTTCGCTTTCATTCTAAATGTTATCGAATTGATCCGGAAAACGATCTCGAAAAGACTTAAAAATCGAAAAAAAATAGGTTTTCAATCCGTCAAAATCCTTGCAGCAGATAAAATTTTACATTTGATGGCTCGATAGAGACTTGGTAAACCAAGCAGGCAAACCGAGTAGACTCGTTCAACTTAACCACAAACACATTCAGGTTTTCTAAGTTCAAGTTCCAGGTGCCCAAAAGTATCAGTCTATGTTTCTCTAAAATAAAAACCAGAACTCAACCTTATATATGTATAAGCTAACTAAATTAGCGACCTTTCTTCTTAAAACCCATCTGTTGATAACATTATGACTTACAAAAACGAAAAAAAGAAATAATTGTTTTTTTTTTAAGGACATAACAAACAATCAAAGCAAATTCACATCCAAACACTTCCGCTACAAAAGCGAGCCCTTTCAGCTCTGTTCCAATAAAGCAAGCGCAATATTCATTCAAATTCGTTTATTCGATTTTATTTCACAAACAATGACATTTACGAAACTTTATTAAATTTACGCAAAAATGTTCTTTGATTTTCTGGCCCATTAAGTTAATAAACATAATAAACAACCCATCATCAACAACATCATCATCTTCCGCATTGAATTCACCCCATTTTTTGCCACCCTCCACAGAGGTAAGAAGAGTGCATATCCTTAAGTTTTATTTATAAATTTTTGTCGTTCGTTCTAAAATACAATTGAATTATTTCCGTCATTACGGTTAAACTCTATTAAAAATGTATTTACAACAAATTTCACCCTCGACTGAGTTTATTGCAGAGTGCCCCTTTTCATCGAAAACGACCGACGAATATGAAAAAAAACCCTCTTTGAAAAAGGACATCCGTTTTTTCGGTTGAAACTCCGAGGGGGTGGATGCCCGGCTCAAGTTCATATTTGGTTTTTGATGGTTGTAAATATTGCAGACAGCAATTATGACCACATTCGACTCGCATCACTGACGAATTATGACGTTTATCGGTTTAAACACACTCGCCTCGCACTCACTTACTTATTCATCCGAGAGCAAAAACAATCTCACCCCCATTCAGTGATGCTGATGATTATGAATGTAGGGGTGGTGAATGGTGATTCTGATCGTTTTGAATAGCCCACTTCAGATAAGGGTTGACTTTCGCTCGCAGTTTTGGTTTTTCCATGTTTTAGGTCCATTCTGTATGGAGGAAAATCCTTGAACGTTATTTTGACTTTTCTTTGAGAGGGCAGATAACAAAAAAATATATAAACGCTACAATTTCAATTGAATTGAAATGAAATGTCAAGTGTTACCAAATACAGAATGTATATCCATCACAACGACAAGAGGGTGCACGGTTTGATATTAATGGTGTTTGGTGAGTGTATGACGGATGGTTGGTTACGGAAGAGTTTCGGTCGGTTTTATTCAATTTAAACGGGTAAATGTCCTCTAATGACTTGCACATCTGTTAACTGTGAAGTTGGTATTATAGCATAATATTTTTTGATCTTTCGACAATAATCATAAAATTTGATTTGTCAACAGAGTGTGCGGATGTTTGATGTTAAATTTGATTGAATTTGAAAGCGAGAAAAAGTGAATAGTTTAAATGAGAGTTTTTTAACCGGAAACATGGAATTCATAAGGCAAAGTCAAATATTTTGTAAAAGAATGGCAAATAACTTATTTCGCACCAATTCTGTTATGTTGCTTTAAGCTGAGAGTGGAAAAAAGTCTTTAATAGGTATATTTAGTTTTAATTTCAAAATGTTTTTTTTTTACTTTTGTTGGGCGGAAGTGTCCTTATAACTGTACAAATTCAAATAAGGGTTCTTAAAATCGTAGTATGGCAAATGGAAAAAATTATAAATTAGAAAATGGGTAACAAAAACCGGACTAGATTTTGCGTCTGGTCTCTGGTATGAAAAGGTTAGAATTTGTAAAAGAACACAACCAACAACAAACATAATTATGGACTGATGAAACTAACGTATAGTTAAGACTTTGTAAGAACTACTATTCAAAGCTTGGTCAAAGTACTCCTCTATAGTACAGTTCCTTACCTCAAAATGGAATATCTATTTATAAAAAAGAAATAAGACAAAATCGAAGAAAAATGCAACGAAATGTATTTTATCAAAGGAAACAGGTACGACAAAATGGGAATATGGGTGCAACCATCTTCGAAATAGCTGCTCAAAAAAGTAGAAATGCTCAAAATATTTTGTTCTCCAAAGTTTATTAACTAAACAATGCTCAACACC
Organism: Sphaerophoria taeniata; assembly: GCA_943590905.1. Lineage (NCBI taxonomy): Eukaryota > Metazoa > Arthropoda > Insecta > Diptera > Syrphidae > Sphaerophoria > Sphaerophoria taeniata. The sequence continues at coordinate 51,330,083 of OX016540.1, forward strand.
AATATGCTGTGGTTTTTCACAGGTGAAGACAGTATTGTGTGAAATACCCTCAGATCTCGGAGTCCTAGAAACATATGCATAGTACAAGGCCTTGATAGCACTCAATACAGCAGATTCAAAGGGAGCGCGTCCTAATTCTGGTTTCGAAATTTTTTTTTTTTAATTTTCTGCTTTTTAATCGAAAATTCTGATGTTCAAAATTCTGCTATTTTTGCATTACGGTTACCAAAATTCTGTTTATTTTAAATTCAGCTTTCCAAAATTCTGGCTGTTTTAATGTTTTAAATAAAAACACTAAAACATATAGCAATCAACACAAGTTTTATCTTTTTCCTTATTGGATTTTACAATCGAAATATTCACGGTTAAATTTGACACTAACTCAAAGGCATAAAAAATTAGACTTTAACCTTAGGTACAGCTTACAAGTACAGGAGATAAAGTAGGTACATTATTATACATACTTATGTATGCCATCAAAAAATAATCTACTGCTAATTTCTGTTCTGCGCTTTTTAATTTTTTCAAACCTCTCTTTTCCATATCTTTCGCAGAATTTTGGTAAGCAGAATTTTTAAAATCAGAATTTAAGAAATAATGAATTTTGAGCAGCGGAAATCCTGCTTTTCAAAAAAACACCAATGCTCGATATAAGACGACCGTGGGTTAAATAACTGAAAATCATGAGAATCATTGAGAACGAAGATTGCTTCTCTGAACTATTCAATTCACTGTTTTCTTTTTAATCCGAAAAATGTTGACACTCGAAACAATGAGAATTATGGAGAACGTAGCAAGATAATTCTACAATATACAATAAGCTGAGAACAAAAACAAAGAAAAATAATTTTGAGATCATAAACTCGGTAGTCGGTAACCAGACCTCGTATAGATAGTTTTGTTTTTAAGTGAAATAGACCTTTGTTTTCGTATATCGTTTTTTTGAAGCTAACTCGGAAAATTGAGGGATCTGGTGATTTGAACTCGCGGAAAATGTTCTGAAGGTAGAAATCGAAAAAAGTTATTTATTGGTTAAAACTGTACCTATACCAGTTTGCAGAATAGAGGTCGCGTAGGTCTTTCTTTTAATACATCGTTCAATTTTTTTTTTCTGTCCAAAATTTTGCCAAATTCTACATATTATGATGAAAGTCCCATAGTCCATAGTCACTATCCTCAGCCTACAACTAAAAGCAAACTCAATTCCAAGCCCTGATTGCCGAGATATTTGCATATAAGCACATTCTTGGGATTAGAATGACTGTTACCTACTCAAATGAGTGGTCTATTAAATTCTCATTATCGAAACCGACGGAATGAGTAAAACCCTCAACAACGAATATACAAAGTCCAAAAACTATGGTCTTCCGTAGTTTTTCAGACCATCTTTGATGTTTTTAGTAAAGAAATGATCTGAAAATCTTCAAAGCTTATTGGCTTAGTAATTGTTTTTATTTTTTTAACTTTTGAGTTAAGAAAAAACAAACGAAACCAAAAACCGTTCAAATTATTGACATTATTTCTGTTTAAAATGATATGAAATCAATAATAATATGTAAACTTGTTAAACATAAATCAAAACAAAATGGTCGTTTTATAGACTTAGAAACATTTAAGTATGTACTTTTTCATATACAAAGTATAGGTACCTATACACCTCCTTAAAGACTATGATAAATAGTCGCCTTGTTTCAATCTATCAACTATCCCCATTAGATCATTTCGACCACCTCGATTCAAAATCTATAAATAATTGAAAACCTAATGCAATTAAAAGTCTCATGTCCTGCTCCACATTTTAGACATGTCCATCCTCGTCCTCGTCCTTGTGCCCAAACCAAACGACCTGTTATTCATGTTTCTCTAATTTTTCATTATAATTACTCTGAATGCAATGTCGATGGCGATGTCGTTGTCGTTGGTTGCAGCAAGTCATTATGTCATTAGCCAATCGCTATAATAGGCAAATACAATTAATCAAACGGTAATTTGCCTCACGAGCACATCAAAACATGAATCAAACATGAAAAAATAATATGAAATTCCGTTGAGACTTAATTCAAAAACCACCAGCCAGAGGGAGAACGAGTCAGAATCAGAAACCCCAATTATCACCCACACCATCTCATGTCACGGTATATAGAGTCTTAATCGTTAGTGCACTTTGCATTATTTGAGCATTTTGTTAAATTAAAAAAAAGTCGACGCGCATTCAACAAAATCGCGTGAGGCATATTTTAGCTCAAAAACGAATCGATCCGCGGTAGACTTTAATGAGTTCCGTGCAATCGCCGCCCCTGGAAATACTCGGACAGACGGATGATGGCTGGATGTGGGCGGTTTTGATTGCGAATTTCAATTTATTCCCCAACCTAGCCGACACACCTAGCCATCATCCATGGTCAGTCACTCACATCTGCATAAATCCATTAACCATATAATCGACGTTGACTGTTTGAACTCAAAATCCGCGTGACTGAAAAAGGATCGCACGATTACCATGCCGGCCACACACGGTAATGAGAACGAATAAGCGACATAGGTATTTAAAATTTTCCCTCAGAATATGCAATGTTTTTCCCTTTTCGAATTTATCTATGTATGTTTTTCTGCCATATTACAGGCACTAGCGACCGACTCATATCCTTAACGAGTTAGCGTGGGAAATTATTGTGTCGGCTGAATTCTGGCAGTTATTGGTGCATTATTTGTGCAAGTCTCATGCAATTTCAAAACACACACGCCCTGGCGTTTATTCGTTTCAGAGATGGAAATCGAGTTTGACGTGAAATGTGGTCGAGGGAGCAGAGAGAGGAGCAACAAAACAAAAAACAAAAATAAGAAAAATACCATTGAGTGTGCACTAATCTTGATTGTGTCTAATTAACGTTTCAAACAATCAAAACGCAATATGCTAATTTGAATTACAGACGAATTATGCAGACTGGAGAGGGAAGTTAGTATCGTCCGTGATACAAAATTGTTGAGAGTCAGTCAGGTTGATGAAAATTAAAGTGAATGCTTTTCAGAATTCACACATGAACATGAACAAACTAGGTATTGCTTTTCGAAGGAATTGAGTTCATGTGTTACTGGTAGAATTTTCTCAATTCACAATAACGACCTGCATCAGTGAAGAACGTAATCATTTGGGAAATAATGTCCTTAAACCGTTGAACAAAGTTCAAGGTATAGGTACGAATGAGGGCTATTTTTTAAAAACACTGATTTTAATGCATAAACGAAATTTAAACTTTTCATTTTATCAAATGTTCCCACTGCTCAACCAGATAACAATAAAAGGAAATTAATTTCACCAAATACCATATCACAATCACTATCCATTAACTTCAATTTAATATACTGTCCAGGACACTGCCCACCCACTGCGTGGTCAAAGCAATTACCTTACGACCATATTTTATATCTGCCTGAAAGAAATTAAGTTCCCGACCAGCAAATATCCATAAGGCCCAACCGCCCCGGCCTGAACCTGCTCCCTTTACACTCTACAAGACAGCATAATATCCTTATTATCCTTATTTGAGATTTTAATCGCACAATCCTGATACATGTATGTCGACAATGCGTTCCTTGTCATCGTCACTCTATGGCGTACCAAAGTGGCAAGTGACCACTAAAATAGGTCCTTTGGGTGTCCTTTTTTTCAACTTATATTAAAGTGACCACTAAATATAAAACCGCTCTAATTATTATATTTTATACGAAACACAGGTAAAGTGGTTGCAATAGGTATATGAGAAGCTAGACACACAACTAACCCAAAAAAACTGTCACTGTTGGCCTTTGTTTGTGGCCAAAAGCTTGTGGTTTTCGTTCAGGACACGATGACAGGACACTAGCCGGCGATGATTATGCCATATGTGTGCGATGGATTTTGTTTCATTTCTGAAATGATTTATTGCACATCAAAGAATAACAAAACTTAAAGAAAGATGTTAAATTGTCAAACGACAGTCGTGGAACCGAACGAATTATTGTTGCTCCGAACACTTTCGTGATAATTGCCAATAAAATGCTGTTCAAACTTTTGACTTGTCTGTTTAATTTCCACAACTTAACGTCACGCAATTAAGTTGTGTGTCTGTGTCTACTTTTTTTTTTGTAGAAAGTTATTTCAACAGACACGGAATGTTGACAGTTTTCTTATAGGGCCGCCCAACCGTCCACCCCTGGCCCGACTATACTGAACGAACAAGGAAGCAAAGAAATATGACTGATTTCCTAGCAGCAAAGAGAGTCTGACTGTCGTCATTTCGATATCATGAAGTAATCGTGTCCTGTTTTATCTATGGGATATTGAGTTACATTCGCTTGAGCACGACATCAGCGCTGTCACCGTCTTATGCGATATGGTGAGCGATAGCGATGGTGTGTGATAGTTAATCAGCTTTCATTTTTCTATAAATTATCAGAGTTTCTGTCTTTTTTTTAGTAGAGTGACACTTTTGTGCCAGTACGATTTCGACGAATTGTTCTTCTATTTATGTGCGAATAAAACAATTATCATAAATTTTAACGTGTTAATAGCTGCAATTTGCTGGGAAATATTTTATTACTTTCGATGTGATAATAATCAAATCAAATATTTGGATTCGAGTTTTATTAATATTGTTCTTTTTAACGACTGTGAGAGTTTCTTTTGGCATAGCTGTTGGAGACGTCTCCAAAGTGCAGAAGAAAAAATTTGTATTAAGAAAACAGCAGATGGCTACATCAGCCAATACATACAACTGTCATTGTGTCTACTTCGTACCGTCAATGTCAACTCTCAAAAAAACAAGCCCTTAAATAGGCAAACATTGAACGAAGAATTATCTTGCATTATCAAAACTGCGCAATTAGCGCTAATTGTGTCCTGTGCGAAGTAGGACAGCCATTTCTACAATATCTTGCATCGTTCTCCATGATTCTCATTGTTTTGAGTGTCTAAAAATTTTCTGATAAAAATAAAGAGTATTGCACACTTCAAAGAAGCAATCTTCGTTCTCCATGATTGTCATGGATTTGAATAGTTTAAACCACTGGTGGTTTATATAGAAAGTTGGTGTTTTTTCTGTGGACTAGTGTTTTAGTGGCAAAGGTTTTGCAGGTCATCGATATTTTAGAAGAATAAATTCAGCAGGTTTGGTGCATTATAGTGATACCTGTTGTAACTTTGGCATTGAAACCCTTCTAATTTCAGCAACAAGTCAAAATCTGCAAAACATATCTAGGTACAAGCTATTTACGGATCAATTTGAAGACTTCAACATTGCATGTTTACAGCGATACCTATGTCATTCGGATTTTTTCATCAAACATCTTACTTTTTTTGCGGAACGTGAGAAAAGACTTTATTAAATTTCTTCAAAAGAACTTCACTCAGCCTAATTACATATCTGTTACACGAACACAATGTGACTTCAAACCCTTTTAGTCGAAATTATCAGTAATTGATAGTTATGAAAAATGCTTTATACCAAATTCAACCCCCCGTCTAGTTGTTTGGAAAAAAAGTGAAACCCTCCATATCGGGTTGTTTGTATAAATGATCTGGCTGACGTGTTATTCGTCGTACAGTTCCATTATTAAAAATTAATATCAAATCGATCCGTTGCGATCACTCAAGCTGACTTATAAAAAAAAAACGTAAAGTTTAATGAGGTATCGCATAGCCATTAATTATACCTATAGCAACAGAGCGTTTTGGTTGAAAGAGAAAGGGTTATAACTCTATTACCACACAGGATATTCACACACGTTTCGACGACGACATTTCTTTGAGGTACAATCTAGCCCACAGTCAGGACGAATCAAAGAAACTATGCCGAACGATTCCTTTTGTTGAGGAACTAATTGAATTAAGCATACCTATTATAAACAAATGAATAAAAAGGATTGAAAAAACACACATAGCGATATGGAACACACGGTATAGGTTACATCAGGTAAATCGCATCGGGTGGTTCCGCTTTATAATCCTTTAATTATATAGGCATGATATGAATACACACACACACACTGACTATCGAAGCCAGGACAAAGACAACCAAGTCTGACATATTTCATTGAAGAAATAAAGGATTTTGATGAAATTTATGACATGTTTTGTTTACGCTCGCCGAGGATAATAATAATTGTTGATGCCATTCAGATGGTTAATTTTCGTGAGGTTCCCTTTCCGCTTGTTATAGTGGAGAGGAGTTTGTGTTTTTGGGATTCTTTTTTTTGGGGAAATGAGTTTAGGGTTCATTTGAGTTTACCTGGAGTTTGAAAGGACGAGGAGCAAGACTTCCTGCCTTTTGAGAAACAATAGTCAATTAATGAGAGAAGAATTATTATTGTTTTGGAGTTTAATTGGCAAGAAGTTTGCCGACAAAGTGGCGACACTATACAGATTGTACGCTTGAGGCGCAGTGGTGGTCAGTCGGTCCCAGTACATTCATGAAAGCCGGATGAGAATTATGTCGATGGTCAATGATGTATAAACTTCGGTAGCATGGAAACAAATAAGAGCAGAACTTTTAAATTTATTTCGTGAAAAAGTCCTTTTCTCATCCTATTTTTATTTGTCAAAAAAGGTTTCGACTAGCAAGAATATTTAATTAAAATCCGACCCCTCTTGTGTATTTAAAATCAATGTAAGACATTCGACAAATTTGCAACGTGTGTTGCGGATTAATTTTTCACCCAATTACATAAGACCCTACAAAAAACGAGAATCCTTCATATGAACTAGCTCAAGTTACAACATTAAAAGGACAATATATTTATTTGCAAAAGCACACGTTCCTCATTATTACGGACATCATCCAGCAATATGTTCGACATGCAACTAACTTTCTAATTCACCCTCTTAACTTTAAATCTACCCAAAATGCCTTAAAACCGAAAGACAACCAAGGGATGCGCCCTTAACAAAAGGGATGACGATGAAATTGGATTCCAATCAATATATCTTGTAAAAAGGCTTGCCGCAAAGCATCTAGTTTCTTTTGTCTTCACCCACATAAAACTTCAGGAAAGAGGACATCACAAAATTGAAAAAAAAAACTGGGTCGTGCGGTGTATAGATTCTAACATGATTGTGTACCTACTGAGATTTGAGAATAAATTGCGCGGTTAAAGGCAAAGCGAATACTCGATTGTGATGCTCTAATTAATTGCGACACGAATGTGACCTTCGATTGCTATTTAGCGGTTTAGTCCAAAGAAATTCACACAATTAACTACGAAGATAATAAATTCATGAGGAAGAATTTCGATAAGGTCCTTCGACTACGGTACAAGAACGTGAAAAGATACCTACACAGAAATCAGCTTAAGAAAATTTGAATTGAAATTCGACACCACAAGGATTTGTGTAATTTGAGAAGCTTGTGCTTCTCACAGAAGTTGAAATTGCAAGAAGCAAGATGATGGCGGCAGCTCTTTTGCGTACCAGTTGTGAATAGAAGCGGCAAGCTTTATGAATTAAGAAAGCACATTGAGGTCTTTGCGGTTGAAATCGTTTTATGGAGCAGATTTCTAGTTCTGTATAATCCATAAGGTAGGTACTAAAAGTCTGGCGCGAATTCAATCATAGGTCCTCAATTAGGATTATTAATTTGGATCGTGTTAGGGGTGTACAAGGTTTATGGCTGATTTTAGCAGATGGCTAATTAACTCACCCCATGCAGTTGCAAATATGAATGTTTGAAAGGTCCTAACCATAAGAATTCCAAACTAGGAGGGAAGGTAACTTTTATTTATTGAGAACAAAACACCCTCTTCAAATGCTTCAAAATATCTTACCTCATATATAATTTAATTTTACCACAAATATTTAAGCAAACTGCTATGCACTTTAATCTCTTACAAAACATTAAGAGCTCTCTTTAAGAGCAAACTTGAAGTTTTATTTGAATTAACCTAAAGTATATTAGTATTGGCCGATTTTCTTATTTTTTTGTCTTAAACTAAAGAGGATTAAGGGTAGATGGTTTAAGACAAACAAAATTAGTACTTTTTAAATCACAAACGGTTCAAATGTTAAAAATAATGCTCTTCACACTACAACAAAATATATCAATATACCTACATTAATCAATTTCATTTAAAATTTCGTCAAATATTTTTATTTTCATCACTTTTATTGCCATCAATATTTGTCAAAAATTGTTTTTCATCGAAAAAAAAACTTTACTTGACATTTTTTTGTTGTCGATATTTTTCCTTTTTTAGATTTGTTTCTTTTGGCCTTGGAAGCGGGAAGTGTAGTGGCGGGGTAGTGGGGTAGCGAGGAGCGGGTAAGAGGTAGCGGGTAGCAGGTAGAAGTAGCGGGTAGTGGGTAGCAGGTAGCTATGGAGGGTAGGAGGGTAGTGGGCAGTGTACTAGCAGGGTACAAAAGTTAAGGTCTTTTTTTATCAGATTTTTTTGATGAAAAACTCGGAAAACTCATTGGTTTTCAAGGGGAGAATTGCATGTAATTGTAGTAAAGTGGTTCTCAAATGGAAAACTGTAAAATTTCAAAATGGGTTTTCGAAAGGAACTCGGAAAACTCATTGGTTTTAAAATGGAAAATTGCATATTATTGCAGGTGCATTGGTTTTCAGACGAAAAACTCGGAAAATTCATTGGTTTGCAAAGGGAAAAACAAAATCTCAATAACACTGTTTCAAATGAAATGCATTACTTTTGAAATGGTAAAATGGAAAGTTCGTAAAATGGAAAGTTCGTGCCGTTTGTCATCAAATTTTGACAAAATGTTCGAGTATTATTACAGTAGGGTTTTTAAGAAAATTGTACAAAATCGGCCAAGCCGTTCATAAGATATATCAAAAAATGTGGAAACAAAATTTTCCCTATAGAACGTTAACTATGCATTTGACCATATCCTTAACAAAGTTGTTGTGCATGAGGCAACGAAGATTTCTGTGTTGTCACGACCTTACTAGCTGACAAAGTAAACGTTGTTTTCTTAGATATATAAAAATCTCATACAAATTCGCTGAGGACTCACTGATTTTATACCAGTGGAGTGTTTAGAACCAAATGTTGAGGGAATGTTCGGTTAGTGGCGTAGATGGGTTCTTAGTATTTTGTACAAAATCGACCAAGCCGTTTTCATGAGAAATGGCCAGGGTAGTGGTTGATGGGGTAGCGGGGTAATGGGAAGCGGGTAGCGGGTTGACGGATAGTGAGTAGTTAGAAGCAGGGTAAGCGGAAGCGGGATAACAGGTAACGGGGTAGCGTGTATCGCGTAGAAATACTGGGTAGCCGGCAGTGTTTAGTGGGGTGACGGGTAGCGGGGTAACTGGGTAACAGAGTAGTGGGGTAGCAGGGTAGCAGGGTAGCGGGTTTTGTAGTGGGCTACAAAAGTTTAGATCTTTTATTTATCGATTTAGGCAGTGCGAAGTCTGCCGGGTCAGCTAGTATTGTTATAAAATTCGAAGGAGCGATTAAAAAATGAACACGTTTCTGAGTCATTAAAAATCCAAAGATCGTCAGTTATTTCGTAACCTTATTAATAAGATAGTGAAAGAGTATCACACAAGATAATTTCTTTACCATGTCAAACCTGTGATTAAAATTGACACTGATATCCCTTTTTAAGTATTTTCATCCTTAAAAGGGCATATTTTTACTGAAATTATAAAGATATAGCGTTTATGAAAAAATATAGAGAACACAATGTTCAAATGTTCAAATGTTCAAATGTTGCCTAAATTCTTAAAGCTCTTACACTGTATTTTATTTATTTGCTTATAACCAAAATAAATCAAATTTTTGCAATTTGCATCTACATGTTTTCAAAAAAAGAAATTTCTTAAGTAGAATAATTTGAACGAAAAATTAAATTTCTTCGTTCTCCATGATTCTCATCATTTCGAGTATCTTAAAATTTGTGTTTGGGAAAAAGTATGTGACCTAATTCAAGGCTAATAGAAAAATCTAAAAAGATAGCAAATATCGATCTCATTAGTGACTAAAAAGAAATAGATTGATAGGCAGTGGTGCTTCTGCTTCGTGATGTGTGTGTTTTGCAGTCAAAATTGTTCCAACAAATTAAATAAAATATTTTTTAACTTTTATTTAGCTTTATTCTAAAGTTGGTTATTTTAAAGCTCCAAACTTGGAATTCAGGCTGCCAAATGCTAAAATATTAACAGTTTTGAATGCAAGTTGCACAGAATTTTTTCGCTTACCAAAATTTTAAATGGAGTAAGGATAAAAATTTGAATTCACAATTCATTCACAAATCTTGTAAGGAAATATTTATGCATTCAAGTTCTCCCCTATGTATCCAGCTTTACGTGGTATAATATTTGTTTTTTTTTATTATGAAAATAAACGTTAGTAAATTAATTGATTTCTGAATTTAACATGATGACAGAAGTCTACCTACACTGAAGTTAGTGTTATCTCTTTCAGATGTAACGGGTTAATATAATTATTTTTTTAATCCGTTCGGTTTGTTGGATGTTCTACTTTAGTTATTCTTTTTTCTTTACAATAAAACTTGAATAAACTATCAATAAAACGGACCTACAGGCAACAATTAAATGCCGATTCCAAAAGGCAAATTTGAAAAGCACTTTTTCATGACAGAATTGAGACTCTTATAAGTTTTGTCAGTTCTTCGCAAGAAGCAGTGCCCGTGAAAGATGAAATAAGAACTATGGGCACGAGTAGGACTAGAACCCTTGACATTCTGCTTAGTAGCCAACGCACCTAACCACTACACCACGGACACTATTGAATTTTAGTTACAGGTTATCTTTTTTATTATTAGTATTTGGAACATTGAAATGCCTATACGTATAACGTAAGATGTCAGCTTATTGGTATTCAGACATTAGAAAACCGACGTAAGATGTTAGCTATAAATTTTATCAGAGATATCTTAACATATCATATTGATTGTTCTTATTTATTATCTTTAATTGATCTTTACGCTCCTTCTCGAGAACTAAGAATCCGTACCTTATTCCGTGAAAACATTCATAGAGTTAATTACGCATTTAATGAACCCATGACTCGCAGTGTAAGGGAGATTAATAATGTGTCAAACAATTTAGATTTTAATTTCCATTTGAGTAGAAACTCATTCAAAAATATGTTAAACTTGTATTTTTTAACAAATTAAATAATGTTATTAAATAGTTTTGATTTTTTGTTTGTATGGATATAGCTTTATTTATTATGATGTTAAATTTCGTTAGTCTATTTGAGGTTGTTAACTCTAGTTGATGTAAATAAATAAATAAATAAATATTTTACATACGTATGAAGCAACAACTTGTTTGAAGCAGCCAGAAGAGATATTTACAAATATTGAAAAAAGTCTACGTACACTTACTTTTAGTAGTAAACAACGTTTTATTACAGCGCGCGGGACATATTTGACACGATTGAGTCTAGAGAAGTAAACAAAAAAATTGGTGTGGAAAAAAGAATGAACCGTGAGAAATGTTTTATTGAAAGTCTTCACATTTTTTTCAACCTGTTTCTTAAAATTCGAAAACTCGGAAATGCAGTAGGTAAGTTAATTTACCCTTAACCAAGTATAATTGACAGCGTTGGTTGGTAAGAATATGATGATAGAAACGATGACATAAACTGATATTGTTTATTTTAAAGTGGAAAACGTCACAATTGCTGTTCTATAAGTGAGAAATCAGAACAAAAAATTGTTCACCATAGAAATCCCTTAAAGCAAACTCATTTGAAATTTTTCGATTCACTAAATTAATGCTGACAGTCTTGAGACCATGCGTCGATTGCTTGCACTTTCACAAAGTTATCAGTTCTTAGCTTCAAGCTTCGAACTGTCATTTTCCAAGTAGTGTCTGTAAAACAATCTGCTTCTCCTACTCACTGAAGGCCAAAATTTGATCTTTAAAACTGCATTTAAAGTGTGGCACCTTACCTACATAGGTACATTTTAACATACAAAGTGTCCTATATAAAAAATTTTATATACTTATTCAAAACACAGAAAATTGCTTGTCACTTGAATTAACTTGTTATCTTTTTTTCCATAACGAACGACCTTAATTTCCTTGTTTGCACCGCCATTTTACTTTTCTGTTTGGCTAGGTATCTCTGTTTTTGCAAGAACCGCTTGAAATACTTCTCCGCAACAATTTCAGTTACTGTGAACGCCCTTTTTCATTAATTTTTCCATCTGGCTAAGACTGTCTCTTAACAAAGCGCATGGCTCCATGCGCTACAGAATCTCTCAGTCTCAGCATCCCCCAGAGAGTATAAAATAATTATCATTCCCCTTAAATTCGCTTCGGGGGATTTTCTGTGAATTGCTCTCCCATTGAAATCGAAATGGAAGCGGCTTTTCACACGTTCTTTCATTCATATCCCAGACAAAGTGCATAAATCACACGGATAAACGCCTGCAGGGGTTAAGGGCCAAACATTCCCTCTGTATTCAAGGATCACGACAAAGATGCATCTGAGACGACAAACATCGCCTCAAGGTGAATTCCTTAAATTATTATTTTAATCATCATGTTACAGTTTATTTGTACATTTTTGCTGACATCCACCCCCTCTTTATCCAGAAAACCCAACAATTGAATATGTTTGCTTTCGTTGACATCACCCGTTGACGTCGCCCGCCACTGGCGAATGTTTACATCAAGCATATTGTTACCGATTTAACTAGTTATTAAGGAGGCTAATTAAACACCGGTCACGTGCCTGATGTTGACGAGAAGAAGGAGGACAATATGACGAAAACAAAGATTGGTGTGTGCCACTCACTGGTGGTGGCAGCAAACAACTTACTACATATTTGTAGTAAAACGGACAAAGGATGCTGTACTGGGTTGCTGTTGGATTTGTCGAGAATTCCTTTCAAGTTGTCTGAACTCTGAAGGCCTTACAATGTTATTTGTGTGACACAAAAATGAACAAAACACAAACACCCCCTCTGTTGTAATGAGCGTTGGATTTGGGATGATTTGTTTGCTGTTGGGAAGGAATGAAAGTGAGGGTTGTGTTTTATGTGTTTTGGCCTTCTGTTTTTTGAAAGTGACATTTTTCAACTTTGAGTTCATATAATTTTGAATGTTTGTTTTTTTTTTTCGAAAAATTCTACACCCACTTCGGATTGATAATGACAGCTCAATTTGACATTTAATTTAATTTTGACACATGTCTGCATGAACTTGCGGGGTTCAAATTTCCTATTTTCTGAGCAATATGAATTTTGCCTGATGACAACTTGTTAAAAAATGATTTACAGGGAGGTATATCCAATTGTGATATTGCAAATGTGTCACACCAATTTGTCCATTCTAAGACTCAATTTCGGAGACTTCTCAGGAGATATCTAATTCGATGCATTGCACTTCTCTAGCATACAAGATGTCCGCACATCTCGTTGTAGCAAAGGGTAGAGCTCTTGTTGCCGATGTATTTGCATATGAGAAGATATTCTCTCTATGGGATTACAATATGGGACCAAAACCAAAAACAAAATAATTTTTGAACATAACTCGGTAACCAGACCTCGCAGATAGTTTTGTTTTTCGGTGACAAATGTAAAGCGAACATACAATTGTTCTCGTGTATCATGTGACATAGGCGTCTTTGGAAAATTGAGAATCTGAGAAAAGGTGAAACCATTCACTCAAGGTCTTATACTGATACTCCGTACAAAAACCAGCACAGCACCATTGAGAGCATTTTGAAGTGGAACTACAGTCATTTCTGAAATTCTGAGAATTTGGAAAGATCACTCCTCGAAGCTATGATAGGAAATCCATGTAAGTTACATAGAAAGAATCATACGACATTGACGAAGTAAAAGTAGCGAATATATAAGCTTATGTCCAACAGTGTCCTTAAAACCCCACCATCGATCAATAGTCACTCTTGCAGATCTTGGGAAAGCCCCAACAAATTCAAATAGATACCACATTTTAATGGACTTAAAAGCCTCGTATGTCAAGCCCGATCCTCTTTATGAGGCAGAGACATGGACTTTGACAACATCTGATCAAAACGCTTTGAATTGCGTCGATTGAAATGTTCTTACCGTGATTTTTGGTCCCGTCTGCATAAAATGAGAATGGAGACAATGATTCAACCGAAAACTGTACATGAAAATGTGAATGGAAAAAAGTTCTCCGGCTCGTAAAGTTCTCAAATCTAATGGCAAAGGACGTCGCAGAAGAGTGAGGCCGACACTCAGGTGGAGTACTATGTTTCTAGGGATCCAACTGGCTAGTTACAGTTGTTCGATGATTCTCTGGCCCGAGTCCGACCTGGACTGTAACACCGCCTTATGCAAACCTTCATAGAAACCGACCGACGGATAGGATCTTGTGGGATAACAAGCCAAACTAGGACACGAGAATATGAAACTAAGAATGAGAAAAAAACAATTTCAAGATCTCATTTGATTCGGAACTGTTTGATATTATTTTTCCATTGATGTGGACGGTTCTTCATCCAATTTTTAGAAACACAAACCGTCAACAAACACATATTTAATTGGCAGAAAATCAATAGAATTCCGGAATTTCGTATTATGTACTGAAAATTGGAATGCGTGCAACGCAAACATATTTAGTGTTTACTTTAATCACAATAAACTTAATGAGGTTGCCATATTTAATTAATTCTCCGTTTCCCTTTTTTCAACACGAATGAGTTTAATTTGTTTCAATTAAATAATGAACAACACACGAAACCACAATCACAGACACACCAATTGGTCCACATCCAAGTCAACCACATAAAATGTTAAACCCAAATGCGATTAGTTTTTCCACAAACCTCATTTTGTAAAATTACTCTGCACCAGTTCCATATACCCTTTTTAACATCAGCAACTCCCGTGTGCCAATTCATTATATTTATCTAAAATGTTGTCGGTACACACAAGCGAGTTGATGTGTTGTGTTTATAATCAATGCAAATGAGCTCCATATCCGTCTTTTTGGTATAAAACATATAAGGGTGGCCCGAAAAAATTGCTACACAGGTAGGTACCCGTCTGTCTATCGACCAACCGCTCTTTTGAGCTATACACATATTTTCTTACGAATCACCCTAACGAACCAAAAGCTCTATTTTACAAAACAATTAAATTCTAATTAAGATTTTGTTTGTTTAAACTGCACGCAGGATTTTCAAATCGACTCGACACAGAAGGAAGCACAGCATAATTAAATTTCTAAAGCTTACGAACGAGCTTGTTTTCGACATGTGAAAGGGGCTTTAAATGAGTGTAGAAATTTTAGACGTATTTACTCACAAATTTACCACAAATCATTTAATTCCTGCACACACACACCTACAGATATTTTGAGTTCTCTAATGACGTACCTTGTAATTGTATAATGGCGTAATTAAGTTGAAAGCTGAAACTAAGAACTCTTGGGGGGAATTTGGCGAGAAAGAGAATTTTCTTTTAAAAGTTGTTAAAATAACATTTTTCTTGAAAGTTTTTCTAGACTTTTTTATTAAGAGCGCGTAGCAATAGTTCAAACTCAATTAGCAGAAGTAGGTATAAGTAAGAAAATTAAGAACGCAAATTTCATTACAATTTGTTGCATTTCGTCCTTGAGTACGAGAAATAGAGGGACGAAGCAAGATGGAGACAAAAAAAGAATTAAACAAAAATGAAGATGAACATAAATTATAATAAACTGTATACACAGTAATTTTCTCCATCCCGAAAAATTAATTAAAAGTTTGTTCAAACTTAACACAACCTTTCATTAGCATGGTATCGGTCTATGCTGTTCGCTCTTCGGTAGGAGTAAAAGGAGGGTGCCGGTTGAAGGAGGGTTATAGAAGTTTAAAAACTTGACATCGTTGAGTCGTTGTCGTCGTGCTTGTTGGCGTTGTCGTTTTATATCATAATTATTAATCTAGCAAATTATGTGTAATTAATTTCGCCATCAAAGCTCCTTTTAGGGTGACAAAGTTGATGAACAGACTTTTATTTCGTTTTATGGCTATGGCTGAGTCAAAGCGAGAAAGAGCACATTGTCGTCGTATTGAGGGCTTGATAACTAAATGACAACGACGCGACACATTGTCGTCAGAATTTGATTTTAAACAGAATTTTGTTTTTTAATAGAAAAAAATGAACTTAGGAAATTTTACAGTAGATCGTAAAAGTTTGGCTACAGAAGCGAATATATTGTCCTAACAAGACAATTGATATTAAAATTTTCCTATCAACTCTCCGGGTGAACGGTGAACGTTCGAGCGTGTACTGGAGACAAAACCTTGTATAGGCTTATGTAGGTATGCCTTTGCAAATGGTGCAGTTTAAAGAATAATCTTTTTGAGAATATAATGATTTATGAGCATAAGTATATATAATCTTGAGGATCCGATTAATATCGTTCACTCCGTCAAGGTTTGGAACGGCGTATTGTTGGACAGTTTCAACCGTACCTTGGCTGCAACGAAGTAGTTGTCAAAGCCAATATTAGATACTCGGAGTATGAGGATATCCTATCATATAATGTAGAGCTAAGCTCCAAACTCTTATAGGGCCTTAACTTCCAAAACTTTACACCTTATTGAAAAACATGACTTTACATTTTCACAAATTAGTTACATTAAAATGCAGATACTAAGAGGGTTTTATGAAGTAAGGGCTTGGAGAGTTACAGTGTACAGAGGCTCTTTGTAACATACCTAAAAGAGCAGTGGCCTGGTCTTGCAGATGTTTTTGGTGCCTAGATTCTAACAAAATATCGTTTTCTGAAATTTTACCAAAATCAACTCAATACTTGTCGAACCCATTGTAATGTCAAAGAAAATAAGATTAAATAATAAGACAAACACTTATTTGCCACCATTTAAGACTCACCCTCACCCCTTCCAATATTACTACGCCATTCTAATTAAAGCTTCGGCTAATTGAGTTTCATCTCTTGATCTCTTTTCGCATTTAATTATCTTCGGTTTTTCTTTAACCATCAGTCTATCCACTTTCCTAACACTTTGCCAATATAAACCCCAACCACACCAAATTCCCCAAAAGCAAACACACACAAGGCTCCAAATACACAAACACAATCCCATCGAATCCCGTTTAACAAACAGTTTCAAGTTTAATTAATGATTTTTTATTTTTATTTTGCCTTACCAAAACCTTTATCAACGAAACACGACAACAGCCCCCCTTCCGAGTCCCAGGATATTTTTAAATCGAATCTCTACACTTTAGCTGCTTTCAATTATTTTATTATTTATTCCTGTGCATACGAGTCATGGGTGTGTGTGGGTATTTGTTTGTATAGGGTATTTGCGCTTCCTTTTAATTGAATCATTGAAATCAATTTTGTAATTTCCATTTAGGTTAAGATTGGGGTTTAACTTCCATAGAGGAGACGAGAAGATCGAGAAAGAGAGAGAAAACTCATCCATTATCGGGAGGACCAAGTTAAATGGGAATCCCCCATCAAATTAACCATCCTCCCCCAACAAACACAGTCTAAAGTTTTCTCCTTTTATCCTTTATAGTACCATACACTTTCGACACACCACCCACTCTTCTATAGCACGTTGAATGGGATTAAGTGTCGCCATCTCTTTCATTTTTTTTGGGCAGGGGAGTGGGTTTTTTTTTATTGGAAAACTTTTACTCAGGGACACAAATTGCTTTTCAAATGTTTTTGACAGTTTGCAAATTGGAAAATTGACTTTTGACACAAAAGTCTTCGAAGGAACATATTTGTAGGATTATTTTTTCTTGTTAAGGACGAAAATTGGAGGGAAGTGGAGAGATATTACCTTTTCAAAAGTGTACGGACAGTGGGTTGTTGTTGTGTATAAACCTTTAAGGTAAATTTTGATCCGAAGTTCTTATGCAAGATTCTTCCTTCCAGCAAAGTTAATATACCTTAAAGCTGAGACTTGGGATAAAAATTCCAAATTGGTAGATTTCTTTGAATAAATTAAGTTAATTTGGATGTTGGATTTTAATGAATTGAAGGTAAGAATGTGAAGAGGGGAAGATTTACCCCGACACAATTGGTTTAAATTTAGAAAAATATTTCAAAGCAATGTCTTGTCAAGAAGTTTGATAATATAGTAGGACTTTAAGGACCAGACTTTTGTGTACGTCAGGGTGAGCCATGAGAATAAATCAGTTACGTCTGCTTATGCATTGCTTCCTCAGGCTTTTAGAGTGATCGTTACTCTAAAATAGCTGAACGAATTTTGCTTAGTTTAATCTTTCCTATAGTTAATTTTTTTTTTAATAAATTCTATACTTCAACACTATTTGTTTTTTCTTCTAGGTCTGGTTTCAGAATCGCCGAGCAAAATGGCGCCGCCAAGAAAAGTCCGAGAGCCTGCGCCTGGGCCTGACACATTTCTCCCAGCTACCGCATCGTCTATCGTGCAACAGTTCCGGCATGCCAGTCGACCCATGGCTGTCACCGCCACTGCTTTCAGCGCTGCCAGGTAAAAAGCCCTATTCACACTTGACATCTTTTTCAAAAAATTGTTTTCTTATATTTCAAATTACAAACGTTTATGACTAAAATTGTAGCCTTTCTCTATTCCCATCCGTCCAGGTTTTCTTTCACACCCGCAGACTGTCTATCCAAGTTATTTAACTCCGCCCCTTAGTTTGGCCCCCTCGAACTTGACCATGGGTAGCTTGGCGGCCATGTCTCATCACCATCATCACCATCCGCACCATCATCCGCACTCGCATCCGGGTGTGGGATCAATTCAGCCGCCACCACCACCGCCGCCGCAAGGGATGCCACCATCCAGTGGCCTCTCACAACACCCACCGCAAGGATTACGTATTTCGCCACAATCAGTGGTCACAATGCCACCGCAAATGAGTTCGTCCAATCTGCGACTGCCGTCCTCGCCGCCACAGATGGCATCCATGGTCAATGGCAGCGGAGGAGCATCTTTGAGCAGCAACAATAACAATGGTCCACCGCAAAATCTCACAATTTCATCGTCGGCGTCGTCGTCGTCAAGGAGTTCTCCCCACTTACTTTCGGCAGTTGCAGCCGCAAATGGTTCACCGCATTCACAGATAATGCTGCAGCCAGGAGGCACTAGTGGCTCCTTGCCACTGCCACCTCTCGCCCAGTCTCCTTCGTCATCACACAGTAACATCACAATGACGCCATCTCCACAAAATCTTTCCACATCCTCGCTCTCTATGAGCAGTCCGGGCAGTGCGACTGGCAAAATGTTGAAAATAGATCCTTGCGGCGATGATGCAGATGGTACAAGCAATTCGGTTGACATTCGCTCGAACTCAATAGCTACGCTCCGCATCAAGGCCAAGGAACACTTGGAGAGCATTAACAAAGGACTCGCAATAGTGTAAAAGTATTTTTAGGATTAAGCAAAAATCGCACTCTCTCGCTATAAAACAATAAAAAACAAACAAAAAGTATACGTTTTATTTCTTAAGTTTGGTTTTGTGCATGTGTGAGAAAAAATATCACTTACATATTTTTACAAAATATACAAACAAAAATTTAATAATATATATTGATAGTTTTTAAGAGACATACATGTCCTTGTACAGTTTTCAATGTGATTCTTATAAAAAAAATATATGGATTTTAATTTTTAGTAAATTCACCACCCAGTTCACTCGTGTTATTTTAATTTTTTGTATAGTTTAGTTGAATTTTAATTTAAGGAGATTGATTGTTTTAATTTTTTTTCTTAAGGTCTAAGATGGAGCCCTACTAAAGTAAGATTAATGTATACTATTTAAAAATGGAATTTATTGAAATAAAATTAAAACACTGTACATTTGAATAAACTGCATTGAAATATACAAAAATATAAACACAAAAATCTTTGTCAATATGAATTTTTTATTACCAAAAAAGGAAACTAATAGTAGGTGTGTGTAAGTTGTCACATAATTACGCTACTGTGTTAAGAAATGTAAAATGTTTGCCTGCAACTGTTATAGGACTAAGTTCCGGGTCATTGGGACCCATTCGCTCTTTTTTTTAGTAGAATTTTAACCACAGACAGCCCTTTGATGAAACGATGCCAGGCACATTCCAAATTCATGTAAGATAAGTTTAGTTGGTAAAAGGTTCGATCGAAATTAGGTTAAATGATGTTCCATTGTTTTTCTAGACTAGACATCAGTACAATAGTGGCTTGACTACAATTTTACCAAAATAGGGTTTTTGAAAAAAATTGAATCTGTATGTCTTCTTTTAATTTTTTTTTTCAACGACTTCAATCCATTCTTTTGTTCCTAGTCTCTCGAAACAGTTTATTTTAAAAGCTTGAGTGAAATAATGGCTCGTTCGTTAATAAATTAAAGATTATTCATTTTTTTCTATGATCACGTATTTTGAGTAACTACTGTAGCAGGGAATTTAAATGTTAATTGGAACAGTAAAGAAAATAACCAAACACGTTTATTTTATTTAAAGATTTTTATTAAGCCGTTTTCACAACACGTCCACTTCGTTCGGATGATGCGTATAGAATGAATCTCTTTCTTTCTTATTTTCGTTCTTAAAACTAGTTACACACTAATACATACAAAATGGCAAGAGATACAAAGCGGAATAAAAGAAACTGACGCATGTGTAGATGGCTATCGGTTGTTTTAAATATAAAGGTATTCGGTTTGGGTTTGACTCAACATGTGTATAACAATGTCTTACGGGAAGAGTAACAATAACTAATAAATGTGTAGATGACTATCGGTTGTTTGAATATAAAAGCGTTCAATTAGGTTTGACTCAATATGTGTACAATAATGTCTTAAGGGGAAGAGTAACGATAATCATTATAGCAATACGGTAGCATGCAATACCTTAACATAAATATGTGCTTACTACTACAATTCGGCCATCCTGACCTTTGAGATCACCTGATCTCTACTTTGTTTTACATTTTTCACTTAACCAAGGTTTCATATTGCCGACCGCCCACACCCCTTGATATGGTAACCGTGACTGTTGAAAATTGTCTACATCTTCGAGCAGATATCTGTCATTTCGTAGGACTTTAGCGACCCGATACGGTCCTCTAAATTTCGGGATCAACTTCTTAGATGCGCCGGGATGTGAGTCAAAATTTTTTATCATTACATAGTCTCCTGTTTCGTAGGATGTAGGATTACACCTTTTCTTGTCCACGTAATTTTTGTTGTAAGTCTGAGACTTTTCTTGTTCTATCACCGCTTTCTGTCTTATCTCAGTTAAATCCCGTTTTCCTATCCCGTTTTCAACTTCGCTTAAACTTTCAACGATTCTGTCTATTGGCTTACCTTTCTGACTTACCCCAAACAACATCACGCTCGGATGTTCTTTTATCGTTCGATTTACTGTATTATTTAGTGAATACTCTACCTTTTCCAATATGTGATCCCAGTGTATACCCTCTTCTGGTTTGACAAGTTTTGCTATCATTGGCCCTAAACTCCTATTGACTCTCTCTACCTGTCCGTTTGCTTGAGGCGATCCTGTTGCAATTTTCACATGCTGAATATCCCTTTCAGATAGAAACTCTTTAAATTCATTTGCTGTGAAGCAACTTCCTCTGTCTGACACTACGCATTTTGGCTTACTATATGCCCTAAAGTAATCAACCAATGCTTGCATTACTTCTTTAGTGTTTGTTGTCTTAGTAGGGTACAGTCTCACGAACTTTGTAAAAGCATCTATCACTACCAGTATATATTTCTTTACCTGTCTCGAATTATCCACCGGTCCATAGTGATCTATGTGTATTACTTCGAACGGAACTTTTCCTTTCGGTATAATATGGAGAAAGCCTTCTTCTCGACCTTGTTTAGCGGAAAAAGAAATACACTTAAGACAGTTTTGTATATGCGTACCTATCTTTTCTCTCATTTTAGGGAACCAATAACTTTTTGATATTAACTCAATTACTTTGTCTGTTCCTACATGACCGACTTCATCATGGTATCTATACATCACGTGATCTTCCATTTGTTCTGGCACTAGAAATACTACATTACCATCATTTTTCTTTTTATATATCACTCCGTTTCTCATTTCATATAACCCATGTTCTGCATTTTCTAACATTTTTTTCAACTTAACTATTTTTTCATCTTTCCCTTGGCATATAATTAAATTTTCTTCAAAAGTATTAGTTTCCAACGTTAAAATATTCGTCGTCCTACTTAATGCATCAACATGTTGCATGCGAGTGCCCGCCCGGTGCTCTAACGTATAATCGTAATTTTGTAATTCCAATGCCCAACGAGCAATTCTTGGGTTGAGTTCTTTCTTGTTTAAAGTAAGGGTTAGAGAATTGCAATCTGTAACTATCTTAAATTTTTTGCCTTGAAGATAAATTCTAAACCTACTTAGGGCATTTATAATTGCGAGCGTCTCCAACTCGAAGCTATGAAATTTTGATTCAGCATCTGTCGTTCTTTTGGAATAATAGAAGACTGGATGCAACTTTTTGTCTTCTTTTCTCTGTAATAGAATTGCTCCAAACCCTAGGGCACTGGCGTCGCAATGTAACTCTGTCTCATCTTTTGGGTTATAAATTGCCAGTACTGGCATTTCTATCAATTTAGTTTTTAGTAACTCAAAAGCTTCCAATTGCTCTGGACCGAAATTAAATTTTCTATCTTTTCTAATCAAATCGTATAAAGGTTTTGCAATAGTCGAGAAATCCTTAACGAACCTACGGAAGTATGAGCATAAGCCCAAGAAACTCTGTACTGTGTGAGCACTTTGTGGAACCGGAAAGTTTTGTATCGCTTCGATACCCCTATCATCAGCCTGAATACCTTCACCAGTAATTGTAAAACCCAAATATTTAATTTTACTTTGAAGAAACTTACATTTGTCTATTCTAAGCTCCAGTTTATTTTCTACCATTCTCTTAAAAACTTCCTCAAGAATCAAAAAATGTTCGTCATAGGAATTCGTAGCTATCATTAAATCATCCAAATAGACTATCACCTTATCGTTTCTTATCATGTCTGCAAATATTTTGTTTATATGTCTTTGAAACGTTGATGGCGCGTTTTTGAGTCCAAAAGGCATTCTTAAAAATTCG
Source organism: Sphaerophoria taeniata (assembly GCA_943590905.1). Taxonomy (NCBI): domain Eukaryota; kingdom Metazoa; phylum Arthropoda; class Insecta; order Diptera; family Syrphidae; genus Sphaerophoria; species Sphaerophoria taeniata. The sequence goes on from OX016540.1 coordinate 51,353,123, forward strand.
TATTGGCCTAACGGTGTAATAAACGAAGTAAACTTAACCGAATCTTCGTGCATATATACGTGGAAGAACCCATTCTTCAAATCCAACTTTGAAAAAATAGTTTTACCCGCCATTCTGTCTAACAAATCGTCAATTATCGGTATGGGGTAGCTATCTTTTGACGTTACCTTATTTAAAGTTCTAAAATCTACACACATTCTGAGCTCTCCAGTTTTCTTCTTTACTAAGACTATAGGTGAAACGTACTCGGACTCGCTTTCCCTAATATAGCCTTTGTCTAAATATTCATCTAGCAACGAACTGAGTTCTCCTTTCTCAGCATAAGATAACCTTCTTGGACGACAATGAAAAGGTTTCACATCATTTAATGATAATTTCATTTTAGTTTTTACCAAAGGTTCGGCGGGGCGTTCGGCATACATATAACTTTTCAAATATAACTCGTTTAATTGTTTTTTATACCGACAATCATTTAGCTCATCCACTTCTAAATTTAAATTTTCGCTATCAGTTTCTTCAATATTAATAGACATTAATTCTCTTTCAAAATTCGATCTGTTGTCAATTAACATACTTTCATTTTTGCAATTTTCTAATTCAGAAAAAAATTTGAACCTTCCATTATTTAAAAAATCTCGTCCCAAGATTACCTCATATCCAGTCGTGCCGTCATCTACCACTAGCAAATCTACATTTATCTCAATATCTTTATAAATAACTACACCAGACAACATTCCATAAATTTTCAGTTTACTTTTATTTATCCCAAAATAATTTTGTTTTTTTACACTGTTAAGTTCGATCAGTTTAATATGCTGTGGTGTCATTGACTTTTTAATAAGGCTGACAGGACTACCGGAATCTATGAGGCAATCTAGAGAAATTTTTTCATAATTTTTTGAAAAAACAAAACATAACTTTCTTACATAATCATCATCTTCGGTCTTGTCTGTGAGCTGATGGACAAGTGATTTCCGTTCTGGGCAGGTTGCTACTATGTGCCCCATCTTTTCGCAAGCATAACACGCTCCATACTCTCGCTTCGGTTTCTTACACTCGTTTGCCATGTGTCCAATCGAATTGCAGTTATAGCATCTCATCGTTGTCTTACTCGATCCTGTTGTTACCCTCGACGTCCTTCTTGCCGATCCTGTTGTCGCTTCAGTTGCCGATCCCGTCTCGTTCCGTGTCGGTCGTTGTAGTACTTTATTGTAGGCTTTGTACAAGGCCGCTTTGGTAGTAAATGCGCCGACGTATGCGTATAGCCTCATGTCTTCATCGGTGAAACCATCAATAACGTACTCTACCAGCTCTTCTTCTTCCATCTCCAGACCCGCAGCCAGTCTCAACTTGTCGCTATAGTACTCTCCAAACGTCTCCGACAACGCCCACTTTCTTGCTTCGAACCTTTTTCTTGTCGCCATTCTATTTTCTTTCACCCCGAAAATTTCCCTCAACGACTGGGAAAGGGTCTCGACACTCTCGCACAAGAAATTCGGCTGTGCGTGCAACCACTCCTCCGCTTTCCCTTTTAACTTCGACACGAAAAGTGTGCGCAGCATGTCTTCGCCTACATTGTACATTTGTTGCACATTTTTTAACTGTGTCAACCAAACTTCAATATTAGCACCACCGTTGTAGTCTGGGACGAGGTCTTTGTATGCAGTGTACGGTTGAATGTTGCTTGTTGTCATTTCTGTCGTTGTTTCTGTTGCTACTCCTGTCATCGGTCCCGTTTCCATCGCTGCTGTCGATCCTGTTGCTGTTGCTGTTGTCGCTCCTGTTGTCAGTTCTATAGCACCATCCGTTGTCTCTCCCGTTTCCACTCTAGCTGTAGTCATCTCCGTTGCCACTCCCGTTGTCAAGCTCATCATCTTTCTTAACAGCTCGTTTTCCCTTCTTGCTACATCTCTTTCTCTTTTCAAAATAGCCACCTCTCGTTGTAGTAACTCGTGGTCAATCTGTTTTTGACGATCCGTTAATGTATGCTCAGTTTCTTCATGTGTTTCGTTTTCATTAGGAACACGTTCCTCCTCGTCGCCGTCGTCGTCATCATGTGATTCTTTCTCGGGAGCATTTTTCTTCGGCGCTTCTCCACGTTGTTGCAATGGGATTTCGCTGAGACGAACAGCCAACGTCGCCTTCTTTCCACTGCTCTGTTTTCCTAACCGTTGTAGCCACTCGCGCAGCTGGGCAGCTGTGTAGTCTGATGCATGGACTATATCTTCCATTTTACCGAAAAGCGAAAAGTGTGCAAACAGAAAACAACCACCGAAAAAAAAATTTCACAGCAAGGGAAAAGAGAGAAAAAAATATACGACGCGTTACTTGACAAGAAAATGTGCGACGCGTTATTAGGCGAGAATGAATTCTAGAACTTTCACAGCAGAGGCAGAGATAGAGAAAAAAAATTTAACAATCTGTTTTTTGTGTTTCGTTTTTTTTTTTTATTTTATTGGATCTTGGATCCCACTTCTGATATTTGTAGCAGGGAATTTAAATGTTAATTGGAACAGTAAAGAAAATAACCAAACACGTTTATTTTATTTAAAGATTTTTATTAAGCCGTTTTCACAACACGTCCACTTCGTTCGGATGATGCGTATAGAATGAATCTCTTTCTTTCTTATTTTCGTTCTTAAAACTAGTTACACACTAATACATACAAAATGGCAAGAGATACAAAGCGGAATAAAAGAAACTGACGCATGTGTAGATGGCTATCGGTTGTTTTAAATATAAAGGTATTCGGTTTGGGTTTGACTCAACATGTGTATAACAATGTCTTACGGGAAGAGTAACAATAACTAATAAATGTGTAGATGACTATCGGTTGTTTGAATATAAAAGCGTTCAATTAGGTTTGACTCAATATGTGTACAATAATGTCTTAAGGGGAAGAGTAACGATAATCATTATAGCAATACGGTAGCATGCAATACCTTAACATAAATATGTGCTTACTACTACACTACTTACTTACTTACATACTTATGCGGCTCACAGTCACAATCCATGAAGGATCTCAGTCTGAGATACTACAGCCTTCCATCGTGAACGATCCCTTGCATACACTCTCCAGTCGCCGAAACCAAGCGCTCTGACATCCGCAGTCACTTGGTCCTTGTATCGTAGGTTCGGTCTTCCTTGTCTTCTCGAACCTTAGGGCTGGGATGAGAAGACTTTCTCGGCTGGAGCGTTGTCGTCCATTCGCTCGATGTAGCCGAGCCAATGTAGTCGTCATTTCTTGGCCTTCTGGACTACATCCACATCTTGGTACAGCTCATACAGTTCTCGGTTGTATCTTCTTCTCCATTCGCCATCGTCGCATACGGGACCAAAAATTAGTCGAAGAATTTTTCTTTCGAAAGTGCCCAGTATCAATTCCCCTTTTTTACTTATCGTCCAGCACTCGGCGCCGTAGTGTAGGACTGGTAAAATCAAAGTTTTGTATAGCAGGCACTTTGTCTTCCGAGTGAGGAGTTTTGAACCCAGTTGTTTGTCCAAACCGAAGCAGCAGCGGTCCGCTAGGGTAATTCTTCTTCGGATCTCCACTAAGGTGTCGTTCGTGGGATTGATGTTTGTTCCAAGGTAGGTGAACTCCTTAACTACCTCGAAATTGCTGCTACCAACAGTGACGTTTTGTCCTAGGCGGTGGACAGATGTTGCTTTGTTTGTAGATAACATGTACTTTGTTTTGTCCTCATTCACTTCAAGACCAACTAGTTTCGCCTGTTCTTCAATCGATGTGAAGGCCTCAAGCACAGCTCTCTTGGATCGACCGATGATGTCTATGTCGTCCGCATAGCATAGGAACTGGGTGGATTTTTTGAAGAAAGTGTTTTCCGTGCTCACACCTGCCTTGCGCACTATCTGCTCCAGGACTATGTTGAAGAAGTCACATGACAACGCATCTCCCTGTCTAAACCCTGCGCATGTTTGAAATAACTCGGATGAGCTGTTACCCATTTGCACACTGCACTGCATATTGTTTAACGTCATGCTGGATCAGTTTGTTCGGGATCCCGAATTCAGACATCGCCATCATAAGCTCTTGGCGGTGAATCCTATCATAAGCAGCTTTAAAGTCGATGAAAAGATGGTGGGTTTCGACTTGAAATTCGTTGGTCTTTCCCATTATCTGCCTCAGTGTGAATATTTGGTCAATCGTTGTTCTGCCTGGCCTAAGGCCACACTGGTACGTGCCGATTATTGTGTTGAAGAAAGGTTTAAGACGCTCACACAGTACGTTCGATAGGATTTTTTATGCAACATTAAGCAGGGATATGCCACGGTAGTTTTTGCATGACATCGGATCGCCTTTTTTGTAGATGGGGCATAATAGAGCTTATCGACCAGTCAGTGGGAATGCATTGTATTTTGAGTAAATCTAACATAATTCTATTCGATTATCATATCGATTGTGGAGAAAGACGGGCGACCAATGATTATTAGCCCAGAAAGGCCGTGTAGTTTGGTGGGGGGTTTTAATCTGTCCAATATCACGGAAACCATTTGTTGTTTTTTTTTAACTTCCCAGGAAAGTTTGTGAATCTCCAGGTTTTGCATATCTACAAGTTTCGAGGTCACTACAATACGAATCAACCCATTTTATCATGATGTCTGTGTGTTTGTTCGTATAAGCGTGTATGTGCGTTACATTTTTTCTGATCGATTATCTCGCAAACAGGTCATAGTATTGCCATTAAATTTTTCTCATTCGACGCTTCATTGCTTTGTTAAGAACTGATTAGGTTTTGAGCGAAATCGGCTTGGCGGTTTTTTAACGTTGGTCAAAGAACTAAGACAACCCTAATATAATGAAAATTATGATATTTTCAGCAAAAAATGCAACAATAGTTTAAAAAATCTTATTTATCAATGTAATAAAATATATTATTTGTCAATAATTTGTAATAAATAATTGAAAATTAGTTTAAGCGGATTTTTCATTTATTGTGTCTCAATTAATTTGTTTGAAAATGGTAAGTATACGCCTAGGTGTACCGGTTTATTTTTTATTTTTTTTAGTAAGACTTAAATTTATAAATTGAATACCTAGGATGCTTCCTTATTTTATATGGATAAGAAATTTTATTTTTGGTTCTTGAGATGTCTCCTCAATGCGCAAACGTTACTTAAATACTGGATGTGCGTATGCACGTTCAGACTGTTTTGCCTTGAACCACTCATGAAACAGACACTAGACTGATATCATTCGATACAAAATCGCTTGATTGAGGACTGAGCGGTTTTTTAATAGTAATGAAAAAAACTAAGAAAAATAACAAAATCTGAAAGTAGTTAAAATTTATCATTTGTGCATGAAAATTATGATAATTTCTGCGTCAGTTGCAACAATAGTTCGAAAAATCTAATCTATCAAAGTTAGAAAATACGGATATAATTTGTTTATAATTTGTTATTAACAATTGAAAATTAGCTTAAGCGGATTTATTTTCATGATTATAAGGAAAAACAGTCCATATGAGTACAGGAATATAATAATTATGACTTTAAATCGGTAAACCCTCATTAGTCAAATTGACAACAGCTTGATTTAAACAATTATTGAAAATGAATTTCAAAGGTTATATTTTAAGGCGCAGGGACATAAGTCCCAAATTTTATTTTTGGGCCTTATGTCCTACCCAAGTGGGACATTACACCCAAATTGAGTTTGGGATTTAAGTCCCACCCAAGTGGGTCATAAGGCCCAAAAAAAAGTTGGGCCTTATGTCCCACATATAATGTGCATGTATGTATGCTTAACGATAAAACTAGTAGTATTTCAATACCAGAAAAGAAATTTAAATACTGAACCTGGTTCAAACCAGTTTTCTTCTAAAGCACCCTTTGTGTTCGAAATTAATGGCACCGTTACTTCAAATTTTGAGAAAAAATTCTGCATATATTCAAACCTTTTAATAGCATGAATCAAAGTTATAACATTTTAGACAAGTATACAAATTTTGATAACACAAATATATATGTATGCATCAAACTTATTTTTTGAAAATATGAGAACAGAGACTTGCATATACAATTTAAGTTTTAGAGACTTTATAAAATTAAAGCCCAAAAATCGCGCGATTTGTATACTTGTATAAAATCTTATAACTTTCTTTTCTCCATCATTTGTTTAGAAAATCCAAGAAATATAGTGCTATTACCTTGCAACCATTTTTAAATATGTAATAAATGTTTTTAAACGTTAAAGGAAGATGCAATAGCTCGAAAAAATGAATAATTATGTCCGTTTTGCACACAGATACTTCAAAATACTTCAATCATTTATAATAAGAAAACCTTCTTGAATTATCTTATTTCCAGTTGTGTTTTGTTTTTAATTTTTAAATACATAAAACAAGAATAATATTATTAATTTTCTTATTTACTATTTTTTTATTCAAACTGTGATGCTTTTTTATTTATTGCTGAGGTAAGCTCAGGGTGTCCAGGGTCGATCCCAAAGAAAGCAAATAAAACTTGGGTCGAAAAGTCTCAAACTTCCAATAACGACCAACCTTTCCGATGTTTTATCAAATTTTATTACGGTCTTCTTACGATCTAAGATAACAGAGTATTGCATATACAGCTTACAATCTACGTACAATGATAATTCTTAGTCAGATAATTTCTTATAATACGGTCTTATAATAAATAAGCAGGTCTCAAAATGCTGCTCCTGTCCCTAGCACCAAACTAGAGAATAAACAGTCGAACTGTCCCCGATTTGACAGCTCTCTGTCTGTGGGGCGCTTAGAAGAAGGGCCACCACAGAATAAACAGGCAAAAGCGGCTTTTCTGTCCTCGATACACTCAGAGGGAGTGGATCGAAGAATAAACAGCAGATCTCAAAATGCGGCTACTGTCCCTAGCACCAAACTAGAGAATAAACGGTCGAACTGTCCCCGACTTGAGAGCTCTCTGTCTGTGGTGCGCTTAGAAGAAGGGCAGCCACAGAATAAACAGGCAAAAGGCGGAGTTTCTGTCCTCGATACACTCAGAGGGAGTGGAGCGAAGAATAAACAGCAGATCTCAAAATGCTGCTACTGTCCCTAGCACCAAACTAAGGAATAAACGGTCGAACTGTCCCCGACTTGACAGCTCTCTGTCTGTGGGGCGCTTAGAAGAAGGGCCACCACAGAATAAACAGGCAAACAGGCGGATTTTCTGTCCTCGATACACTCAGAGGAGCAAAGAATAAACAGCAGAACTCAAAATGCTGCTACTGTCCCTAGCACCAAACTAGGGAATAAACGGTCGAACTGTCCCCGACTTGACAGCTCTCTGTCTGTGGGGCGCTTAGAAGAAGGGCCACCACAGAATAAACAGGCAAACAGGCGGATTTTCTGTCCTCGATACACTCAGAGGGAGTGGAGCGAAGAATAAACAGCAGAACTCAAAATGCTGCTACTGTCCCTAGCACCAAACTAAGGAATAAACGGTCGAACTGTCCCCGACTTGACAGCTCTCTGTCTGTGGTGCGCTTAGAAGAAGGGCAGCCACAGAATAAACAGGCAAAAGGCGGATTTTCTGTCCTCGATACACTCGGAGGGAGTGGAGCGAAGAATAAACAGCAGAACTCAAAATGCTGCTACTGTCCCTAGCACCAAACTAGGGAATAAACGGTCGAACTGTCCCCGACTTGACAGCTCTCTGTCTGTGGTACGCTTGGAAGAAGGGCAGCCACAGAATAAACAAGCAAAAAGGCGGATTTTCTGTCCTCGATACACTCAGAAGGAGTGGAGCGAAGAATAAACAGCAGAACTCAAAATGCTGCTACTATCCCTAGCACAAAACTAAGGAATACACGTTCGAACTGTCCCCGACTTGACAGCTCTCTGTCTGTGGTGCGCTTAGAAGAAGTGCAGCCACAGAATAAACAGGCAAAAGGCGGATTTTCTGTCCTCGAAACACTCAGAGGGAGTGGAGCGAAGAATAAACAGCAGAACTCAAAATGCTGCTACTGTCGTTAGCACCAAACTAAGGAATAAACGGTCGAACTGTCCCCGACTTGACAGCTCTCTGTCTTCGGTGCACTTGGAAGAAGGGCAGCCACAGAATAAACAGACAAAAGGCGGATTTCTATCCCCGATACACTCAGAAGGAGTGGAGCGAAGAATAAACAGCAGAACTCAAAATGCTGCTACTGTCCCTAGCACCAAACTAGGAAATAAACGGTCGAACTGTCCCCGACTTGACAGTTCTCTGTCTGTGGTGCGCTTAGAGGAAGGGCAGCCACAGAATAAACAGGTGGAATCGGTCCGGCAAATAAAAAAACAGGTCAGGAGAAGCCTTTCCTAGTCGGAGGTACACTTAGAAGAAGTGGATCTTCGACGAGCAAAATAAATATATAAATTTTAGGCCAAAAATTTCCGGTTTAGAAGGCGAAGCTATTAATACTCGAGGTATAGGCAGCTTGCTTCCCGGCGTTTTAATTCTTCTTAGTACACGAGATTGGTACCAACCACACCGAAGAAAGAAAACCTGATTTCGCATTGAAATTTTACTTCCCCTTGTTAATTTTTGTGTAAAAACCTAACGTGAATTGAAAGGAAGCAAATAAACTAAATGCATGCATTCTTTAATCATCGGTCGGTTGATATGGGATAATGAAATGTATGCATGGTGTGTATGTACGTATAGTACGAACATATGGAATCAACGCATGAGCGATGACGTGAGCTTCTGGTTTAAGAATGCATGAGCGGGTCGGGTGATAAATTGAATTTGAATTTGAGAATTCAAATTTAATTTTTTCAACGGTCGGTTGGATGGTTCGGTTTATTGTTTTTATTTTCGGTTTCGGTGAGTTGAAGCTAAAATTTGTAACGCTTCGTTACAAAACTATTTTTTTTTTAATTTGGGTCTTATGTCCCACTTTCAAGAAAAAAAATTGGGACTTATGACCCACTTGGGTGGGACTTAAATCCCAAACTCAATTTGGGTGTTATGTCCCACTAAGGTGGGACATCATAAGACCCAAAAAATAAATTTGGGACTTATGTCCCTGCACCATATTTTAATTTACTTATTTTTCTACTCTGGGAAGTTAGCCGTGTGGACCACATGGGTCGCACTCATATATTTCTTTTTATTCCACGCTTTTTTATGTTAAATTTATCTTGATATGCTAGCTTGCAAGCTGGCGAAAGTATCGGGCTGAATTATTGTTCTCCAACGCACTGGACAATATTCATTATATACAGCGCGTTGTTCAACAGATTGGTGTGTTGTGTATACGTCTATTGCCTCCATCGGCAATGTATTAGTAAAGGGTCATTCATTTTTCGGTTTCGAAAGCAAAGCTAAATAAAACACACACTATAATACATTTCATTTCATTATAAGGTTTGAACTTCGCCATTAAGCTTGAAATTCAAATAGCCACCAGGGGAGTTTTTGCAGCATGCGGTTCTTTTGAGGTAATGTTTAACGATTTTCTCGCAAACACGGTCTTTTGCGTAGCCTCACACAAAAAAATCTAACATTGCATGATCTTGATGGCCAATTGGCGTTGCCAAAACGTGAAATTACACGACCAGGAAACATCTCACGCTATAAAGCCATATTTAGTCGCATTGTGTGGCTTGTTGGAACCACATTTCGTCCAAGTCATGATCTTCAATGGCCGGCCAAAAAAAGATTTATTATAAATCAGTTATTATTCGACCAAATCGCACGAAAGGTTTTAGTAATTTTTACGCGTCTTTTGACTGTGAAGCGATCCATTATCTTAAATGTCAAACAATTGACTAATGATATACCACTTCAGAAGACAGTTAAGTAAAATGCCAGTGCTACAAACATGTAACCACGAAATGAATGACCCCTTAATGTTTTCCGAAGGGAGTGAGTGTGAATTGTTTTAATAAAGTACAATACCGTATGGGAAAATATTATTTTTTGAAAAACATGCTACAAAACACAGATTTTGTCAAATTTCAATGTGGTTCTCAATTTCCGAAATTTCCCACTTGCAAAATTAGATTCTAATAAGCAGCTATGGAACAGTATTCCAGAATATCCTTCAAAGATTTTCAATCGATTTGATCGACTTTAAAATTTTCGCATTTTTTCCAGAATAGGTTATTCTATTCCCATACCTATATAGAAAGACAGACTATCTACTTATGCAAATGTCTCATCGATAGAAGAAGATTAGGTTGTACTTAAAACAAAATGAATGAGTCTGATAGGGTTATAACTGCAGCCAATGGAATATAAGAATTGTTGTTGTTCAAATACCCAATAATATTTTCTGTGTAATTAATTAATAGGCAATATACAAATTTTCAAACAAACCAAACTGTTTGCTATAAGCTCCCTTCGACCATTTCTGATAGTGTAAAAAAAAACAGCTTTAAGTAACAAATTTCCTCAAAACGTAAGCTGAAACGTTGCGTTCTTAGGAAATAGCATTACATTTTTAATATTTATATAGGTACAGCAGCAAAATATCTAGAGAGAGGATTCAAAAAGTCTTTTAAGGTTTTCTCTTTGTAATAATGTATTTTAAAATTTTTTATTATTTAGGCCGTATGCGGATTGCGTTAAAAAGTGGTTAAACTTGACGTTTGGTTAAATTTTGACACTTCGTGTTAAATAAAATGTGTTAAAATCAGACTAGCTGCGGATCAGGCTAAAATATGACATTAGTGATTAAATTTAACCTTGTTTTTAACCAATTTCATCCAATTCGCACACGGCCTTAGGTATGTATCGTTCCAAACGTTCATTTTGATTGATTTAGGTGAAGCTTGTTTGCAAATGTAGTTCAAAGGTAATTAATTATACTAGAATTTAAAGGCAATTCATGTTTAATTTATGTGCCACACTTCCAGGAAATTTCCATTAGTGAAGTTAAGAAGCAAATTTCACAAAAAACGCCCCCAAATTTCATCACAATGCAAATGAAAATCAATTTGATGAATTTCATGCAAACAATCCTTGAATTTAATTAAGTTCGATTGATCGAATCAGACAAGTTGCCTTCCAAAAGTTCGTTGATTCACCAAAGGCAAACACACACAAAAAAATGATTATTAAAACAGATCGCATATTACCGAATCGTTTGCCAACTCCTTTGTTCCTCTAAACGAATGGACAACGAACAGGTTGGTTTTGTTTGTATATTTGCACTACTCTTCATACAAACTGAAGAGCTATTATAGGTACACAGAGAAGAAACTTGACCAAATCGGAAAGTTCCATAAATCAATACGCAACGCACACAGCAGAGAGCAAACTCATTGAAGCCCGTGCCATCATCAACCATCATCGTGCCTAATGAATTTTCCGTTTTTATTGGCATTTCCGGCCTCTTTGTCCATCACTTCGGCCATAGGATTTGGTTCGGACTTTGGAGTTCAAAGTTCGTTCGATACACAACAAGCAGAAGCAGCAACAGCAAACTTCCATAGCATCTAGTATGTATCCAATTGAATGTTTGTCGGTCGGCAAAAAGAGGGTTGATTGGCAAATGTAAGCCTGCTAGAGAGCACCCCAAACCGGCTGTCCCTTCACCATATTTATCTCGAGAGTCGAGTTCGAGTTCAAGCTTCGAGACCATGCTAAAACGATTAATCGAAATACTTCGTCTGTAAATTTCTGATTGATTGGTTTGTGCAAACATTAATTACCATTTTATTGCTTCGGTTACATTTCGAAGAACAGGTGAGGCGGGGCAGACAGGCAATACATAGTTGTAGAAAAGGCATCCGCATCCGATGTATGGTTGGTTTGTATTTAACTTTTGATGGGACCCTTTTGCGTCTTCATAAAACTTCTTCCCTCACTCTAACTCTCATACAAGAATTTAACTTTTGTGCTCTGTTGGTGGGTTTGTTTTTACAGTGGGTTTGAGGGGGGCAGATCGGCTCGGTTGATGTGGACAAAATTGTCAATGTACACTGTTTACAAAGTACATCAAGGGTTGATTCTGACGATGGCATATTGGATGGGTGGATGATTGGTCTTGGGTATAGGTATAGGTATAGGTAGGTATAGTGTAGTGGTAGTGCGTAGAATGAAAGGGTTTCAAAATTGTTCGTTGGAAAAATGATTGGCCACGGGTCGAAAGTGTGGTTACGATGGTTTATATGGGTTAACAAGGCCAAATTTTTTTCAACGGAGATTTGATTAGATTTTAGTTTTTATTTATATTGATTCCAATTTTAAGGAAAAAAGGAAAACAAAAGTCCAGAGCTATGTGTACTTGAAAGAGTCTCTAGTTAGCTCATTATCATATCTCCGCGGAATAAAGTTTTGAAACAATCAAAAGTTCCTATATTTCTAGTAATTGTCATTTGCATATCATATCTCCGCGGAATAAAGTTTTGAAACAATCAAAAGTCCCTATATTTCTAGTAATTGTCATTTGCTGAGAGAGCACATTTCGGTGAAAGCTGGATAAGAATGTACCTATGTGACTATAAAAACGCTGCACACTGTAACGTCTTCTTGGATATGCAGGTACATAATACACATTTTATTGACTATCGCAGATATACCTTATTGTTCCCTATTAGTAACACTCTTCAGTAACCCACGCATTTCATCTTATCGTTAATTTATTGCTCAGGTGTTGAAAATTTAAATTGGGTGTTATTAAACGCTGAACATACAATTAAAGCAGTAAAAAAGAAACAAAATACCATTTATTCAAATGGTTACCTACCACAATTACGAACCTAACAACACCACACAGCTCGTTCACTCATTTCCTATTTCATCCATATCAAATAAATATCCACAAAACGCAATAACCCAAAATCCACCACACGATATAACTGCAATTAATAGAAATGATAGAAATGCCAGTATTTACCTCTAATTGAAACTCCAAGGCTAACTCAAAACGGCACCTTGGTTGTAACTGCACCACTTTTCAATTGCAACTTGCAACTCCAACAAATACAATAAACAAGACATATAATTAAATAACATTATACGGTAAATGCAATAACAAGGACAGCACTTCCATCGATAACATTTGAACATTCCTTTTACTTTTCAATAACATTTTTTTTTGTATAATAATTAACTGTTTATCGATGCAAAACATCTCAACAAATTAATAAGTACAGTGTAATTATTTTCTCTATGAGCACTTCCTTCTTCTTGTACGTCTAATATGAATCCAAAGTGAATCGTCCTTTTTTTGTAGAACATCAAATCGGTGTTGCACCCTTTGTTCAAATAAGAGGTTTATTTCACTTCAAAGTCCTCAATCTCAAGTGAGAATAATGCGTCTAATGGATGACCCTGTAGGCACTTGCATAAGGGTTGCAATTATAAGGACGATATTCAAAATTCACAATGCGATACAACTCTCTATTAGAGCAAGACGGAAATGAACACGGAAAAGATTGCTATCTACCCTTTGAACTATGTATTGCATATGGGAAACAAAAAGATTAACTTATTTTCCGATATACCCACGTCAAACAATAGCGATTGAAACATTTTGACGTAATCCTAGTTCCGCCCTTAAATTGATATCAAAATGTGTGTTTTGAAACAATGTTTCGAATTTAAAAGCAACGGAAAGAATAATGCGCATCTTTCTTCTTATTGTTTTCAGCGACATCTAGTTTCTCGTACGTAGACCAAGTGAAAATAAATGCTGCTAGTGCGTCTAACTGATAATAGATGGCGAGAATATTTTGTGCAGGTAGAGAGAAAAGTATACGCCGTTAATTTTTGAAATTGTGAGTTTGAAATGGAATAGCTAGAGCTACTTGTTGCTCGTAGCAAACTTCACGATGGTTCTACTTTAAAAGGACAAATGAGTCCTTTAAATGGGAAGAGGACAGTATTATTACCACTGATCAGTTATAAGTTATAAGATAACCATTGAATAAGAAGTACAGGAAGCGGTGTAAGCTACACGCACAGTGTACGTGAGTGAAGCAACAAAAATTTCTGATGATGTAAAATAGAGGGAACTCATCTGTCAAAATACGGGGCCTCATCTGTCAAACTGGGCATGTGCTGTCATTTTGCTGAGCTGTAATTGGTCAAATGTTGTTTTGTATTTTCATCTGTCAAAAAAACAAAAACTCGAGTTCAGGGGCGCATTTATTTTTGTTGGTGATCGTTAGGCGCTACACAATTTCTTTTTCATAACACCCCTTCCTGTACTTCTTATTCAATGGTTAAAAACTTAAAACAAGATGGGAAAGCTTGCTGTCAAAATGAAATTTGCCTACGAACTAAAAAGCGGGTTAGCTGCAAGAGTATGCGTGTAATACAAACTCAAAAAAGCAGGTTAGCTACAACAGTATGCGTGTTTTTATAGTAAATGATACAATCGCCTACATAATAAAAAGCAAGTTTACTGCAAGAGTAGATATGTGTGTATGAAAAAAATAAGTTTTGAGGTATTTGGAGGGTAAAACGTAGGTTGGTTTCCAATCTTGTTATAACTCATCAGTGATTATAACAATCGGTTTGCAACTCTTGCGTAGGGATAGGAATTGTAATACAATAACTATATTCATTTGGCTTTTCCTAATGTCACATTTGATTAAAACCTCGAGTGCAGAAAGCAATCTAAATTTGGACGGAAAATTCCAAACTGAAAAAATCATTTATTTGCTTTATCGATTTTCTTCAAATTAAACTTTGAACAATTTTTTCAAGAAAGTTAAACAATAATGGTCAAATTTAGTTAGAAAATTGGATTTTCCTTTTTTTTCTAATGAGTTTTTATTTAGAACATTCAATTTCGTTTTTGTCATATGCTTTTATTTTTTTTTTCTGTTATCGGAACAAAGCCTTTTCTTGGGCAAAATGATGAAGTGACGCAAATTATTGATTGCTATAACCTTTGAATATGGAACGACTTGTATTATCAAGATTGGTTTGGCAGCTGTAATACAAGCTTATGTAAAAAAAAACTGCTGTTTGCCATCTGGAACTACTACCCAAATATATACCTATACAAAGGCTATAACCATCATCAAAACTGTTTTATGCTTTCTCTGTTCCTGTTTTTTGTGATAGGTAACCGGCCGGCCTCTAAGTCCAAGACATTGATTGATGAACAACGGTGCCGTGTAATAACGCCAAGCAAACTCAGGCCAACTTTTAAAGTTGGCCTTATTTTGCTTTCCGAAATTGATTTGTTTATGTACATACTCTTGTATCTAAAGGAACATTTTTGATAAGAAATAATTTTGTTTACAATACTTAATCTTTTTTTAATTAGTATTGTTCAAAAAGTAAATATAAGAAACAAAATGTCAAACAAAATTACAAAATAATAAACAATTGTTTAAGAAAAGATCCTAGTTCTGTTGTAAATTGTTGCATGTAAATTGTTGTCTTTTTGTAAAATAGTTTAAACAAAGTTTAAACAAAGTAGTGACATGGCTGCAGAACGATTGCGCGTTGATTAAGACATGAAACACATAATATCTATGCTTACATCGTTTTTATCCTCATTCTATTTTCTCTTAAAATGAATTTCGTCTGAATCGATACGGCAAACTTTTTTTCGGAGAAAGATTGTGAAAAGTTAAAAATTTCGTGCGAAAGAAAGTTTGCAATAAGAAAAGTAATATAAGATTTTACATTTCAGGTAACATTAATTTTTTTAAGAGTTCGGTCAGATAAAATTAATTAAAGATTTGGATCTTAAGACAAGAAATATCGTAGGTGCAATTGCTAGGCAAAAATTTTGGGCAAAAGAAAAATTCGCTAGTTTTACTAGTAGTAAATACTAGATTCATCCAAGTAAAAACTACATATTCATCAGAAGACTCAGGCATTTACTTACAGCAATTGAAAAATAAAGTAAAATGGAATACTGGACTCAAAAAGTAACAAGAAAAAGTTTTTTAGATGAAGGGCGACTTCTTTTACACTTTGAAACTAATCACTTTCACTGTCTTTCTTTTAACTATTTTTTAATTTGTTCTAATTCGAGAGCTTAATTTTGCGCCTTTTTGGTATTTTGGGACCAGTGTTGCCAGTGCAACTGTCTTCAAATTAACACTACGAAGTCTAAGGTTATGGTGTTCAGAAAAGGAAGAGGCCGATTAGCAGGATACGAAAAATGGAAGTATGGGGGGAGGATCTAGAAGTTGTTAAATCGTACAAATACCTAGGAGTGACTATAAATCATGACCTTTCCTTTAAACAACATTTTCAAATGAAGCTTGCCGATGCAAAAAAAGCCATCAACACAACTTGGAAAAACCTAATGTCTAACTTAAGGGTTGGATTACCATCCAAAATAAAAGTTTTTGAAGCTGTTATGCGCTCCATAATGTGCTATGGTGCACAGGTTTGGGGAGGCAAGTACCACGAAGATGTAGAAAAACTGTTGCGTTTCTTCTTGAAAAAACTCTTACGGCTACCAACAACAACTCCTAATTATATGCTGCTAATTGAAAGTGGAATGTCACCTCTTTATATTTTCACACTACAAATGAGCATGAACTATGTGACCAAGGTTCTGAACGAGGAAGACGATTCACGAATTACGAAGGTTCTCGTCAAGAAGGCACTCAGAACAAAAACAATGTTCTACATGGACTGGGAAAATACCGCCGACAAATACAACATTCTGCTAGAACTAACAGAAAATAATATACCAGAGTGGAAAGAAAGAACTCAAAAATTCATACTCGATGTAAAACAAGCAATGAAAATAGAGAGCATATCACAAGCTGAAAATTCAGAAACACGAATTTTGTATCGGCAACTAGAACACCAGCAGATTAACTATCTGAATCTTGGCCTCAGTACCGCACAAATTTCGATGGTAATCCGAGTGAGAGGAGAACTAATCAAGCTAAAATGCATGCCCCATCGCGAAGACAGTGCAGCAATCTGCTGCCTGTGCAACACTGGAGAAAACGAAAACGTAATGCACTTTCTTGGTTCCTGTCCCATCTTGAAAGAAATAAGGCGATACCATTATGGTGTCAATTTGATGACGATGAGTATTGAAGAGGTAAAGCATATACTCGACGATAGTGAAAATTGGGGGAAACTTGCTTCTTATTGCTACACAGCGCTCAATTATAGAACAAGAATCATAAATGAAAATTTCTGAAATAAAAATATCAAATGTTCATTTTTCTTAGGTAGATAAATTTTGTAAATTAGGTACTATTAAAATTGAAATATTGTATACAAAAAATTTGTTAAATTTGTTGTCATCTCTCGGCAGACGGCTTAGCCATGCTTAAATGTACTTATTTATAAACAATTGTAAATTTTTATGAATGAATTAATAAAGTACCTACCAAATAATAATAAAAAAAAAAAAAAATAACAAGAAAAAGTCTAGAGAGGCCAAATCCTTATAGGAAAGCCCTTTACTTTGCTTTAATTATTTAAATTTAATCACTTTGATCTGAAGTATTTGTTAGGTATTGATTATTTAATTATAAATTTTCATTCGTTCTCTACTACTCAAAATATACGGCGCGATTGTTTCATAATCATGACAAAAAGCGAAAATAATTGTACGTTAGATTTTGTCAAAATGCTTGAGCTACATTCAGTTCTTTTGAGCAAGTCTATTCCATTTCTCCGCAGCTGACCCAATCTCCTGATTTCAGGTGCACCAGAACTGCGGCCGTGGTCGTTGGTAGTTTCGCTTTTAATTCGTTTGTCCTCTTCAAAGTCGTCGGGATCATTTAAATACTTTGCAACATTATGCAAAACAAAACATGCCATTATTAGAGTTGCCACGTTTTTTAATTAGGTACACCCATATACAGTTTTGTAATACTGGGAATCGACCTTTAAGCCGACCAAAAAATCGTTCTCTGACCCTCTCTTTCTTATGGAATTGGTTGTAAGATATCTCCTTGTTCGTGATTGGGTTTCTAAGTGGTGTCATTAACCAAATCCTGGAGTCATGAACTGAACCTTGCCATTCACAAACAATACTTGTAAGACATTCTTTTGCATCACATGTGGCTTGAATGTTGATGGATGTATTCCTCAGAATGCAAGTGTGGTTTTTTAATCTCCACATATTTGCAATCCAAGGCTCCAATACAAGAAGGAAAGCTGTATTTAGAAAGCCAATCAACATTTTCTTTTTCAAAGCGGCAAAGCATTTTGAAATTAGTTGTCGCTGGAGATCTTCGTTCCTTGTAAACTTTTTTAGTATTAATATGCAAAAACGGGGCCATTTGACAAATTATTGCAAATGCAAACGTTCGTTTCAAACACCCAAAAGTATTTACTAGCAAATGTTCAAGTTGCTTTTTAGGAACTTGTAAAAATTGAAGTAATTACCAGTAGTACCTAAAAGGTTCTTATGCTACCACTTTAAGTATTTACTATCAAAATTCATCCATAACTAGTAAATACTTTCTTTTACTCGAAGAAGGCCTTACGCTTTTTAACATTACGCTGCGACTAATAGGGGTGAAGCATCAGTGAAAAATGTTGCAAAAAGATAAAAAACAAAACCACTTACATTCTAAGGAATATATAAATCGAGAGGGGTACGCACCCATCAACAATCAAGCCTGTGACTGTGATGCAAACGAATGTTTTACAAGTCTTGACAAGACCGGATACAGTTCATGTCTCCAGGATTTGGAAAAACAGTTTTCTCGAACCAAATTCAAGAAACTGAAAAGAAACAACTCTTTTGGCAGATGAGGGATATGGATTCGCCTTTTGGTTAATGACACCATTTATTAGCCCAATCTCGAATAAGGAGGAATCTTACAACAAATTACGTTCAAAAGTACTCCATTTTATTTTATTTACAATTGCTGTCAGTAAATGCCGATGATTGTGTAGTTTTTACTTGGATGGAATCTAGGTTTTACTACTAGTAAATGCTGGCTAGCATTTACTTTATTTTATGCATAACAAATGAAGTTAATACTACAAATCTGAGCTTTTACTTGTTGATCTAGTATTTACTTGAAGTAGTTACTAATAGTAAGTACTTGATTTTTATGCATATGCCTCATTGAATAAAACTTTACCATGAAAATTTCATAAATATCGGTTTGGCCATTTCGGAGTCTATACCGGACTTAATATACACACAAACATAGAAACATACATCCACATTTATATATTCTGTATATTAATTATTCATAATAATAACGAAATTAAATAAGAAATTGAATACAAAATAAAAATAACCGGACTTATCACTACAAATGACCAAGCGCGATGAAATGTTTGCTTTGCATGTTATTGAAAAGTGTTTCAGTATTTGAGATGCTTGCACTTTGCATCTCAAATACTGAAAAGTTTAAACGTTTGGTGAAACGAAATCGAAGAATTCTTTGCAAATTCACAAAACTTTTCACTTTTCAGAAAAGTAGGTGCTTTTCACTTTGCAAATTTGAGGTTGGTGAAACAAAATTTGCAAAGAAGTATTTTTTTGTTTAATTTTCAAAAAATTAATTTCCTCTTTGCGAATTAGCGTTTTGTGAAACGGAATTTGCAAAGTTAAAGTAAAAAGTTGCAAAGTGAAAAGTGAAAAGTGGTTGGTGCAATAGGGCCCTGGTTTCGTAGTTTTTGAATTTGTCTTATTTTTAGAATTTTTCTTTCCATTTTAGTTTGGTATATGCTAAGTTTTCCTGTTAAATTTGAGGTTAATCCAAGTGCTTTTAGTCCATTGGTCATAGTATTCCTGAGTCCATTATATATTTTCTTGTGTTGTTACTTAAATTTGATTTGATTTTAGTACAAATAAATAAACAAATATTGTATTTGATATAATATTTATCTAGACTATGTCCTCTTGCTCTTTCTAGCCGCTAACAGTATCTATACAGATATTTTACACACACATACTATAAATATAACAACGCAAGGTTCTTTTCCTTTGACGGAATAGGAAAACAATAAATATACCACCCGATGTTTTGCTTCCAGATTAGACAGATAGACTAAGTCTTATCCAGTCTCCATTTTGATTATTATCAGAGTTTTCTTACTTTCGTTCCTAGCTCTAATACTTTTTAAAATCTGTAGACCAACATATTTTAAGACAACGTCATTTTCTGTCCGTTTATAATATTATATTATGAGATTCCTAAACCCATAATCATTATTGAGTTAAAAAGTAGGTACTTTGTCAAGACTTTGCGTCATTTCGTTGGCATTGAGAATAAAATCGAAAGAATTGGGCGGTTATATGAGAAGAAGTAGTCAGAGAACACACGCGAGTTATGGAGTTAAGCGAGGTCATCGTCAAACCAAAAGTAAACGATGACACCGCAGAGCTCCAATTCACCAAAACCAGCCGGTTCTGAATTTTTCATTTCATGGAAACGGAAATTGCATGAATCGAATTGCATTCAATTTCCATTCCCATAATATTTATTTGAACTAAAAAACTGAAACTTAAATTATGAACAGTTTTAATTTTAAAACTAAATTTCATATTTTAATTTAATTTTCAAAATTATTTTAAATCGAATTTAAGTATTTTTTGCTATGTGTGTAATTAAGTATAAACTTTGAAACACGGATTCCTTTTCTTTTGAGAAATTAATTCGTTTTAAAAAGCCTTTTGGCTCATTCTATGTAGTCAAGAACTTACAAAAATAAATTTATTAATTCCAGATTCGACCTACTTTCCACCTTTTAGAGAACATCTTACTGGGTATAAAACAGCGCATCTAAGAACTTAGTTCACTCATTAAAAAAACCTCAAAAAGTCTAGACTCTATCTTCCCATAAGTAATCTCTAAAGCCTTCTAGAAATAGAACTAAAACGAACCAATACTCAAAGTCCTATTTATAAAAAATATTTCTCAGCCCTTTCATTGCCTTATATGGTCTTAAGAACTTACTGTGTCTCCCGCCAACACAAAACTATAATTAGCTTCTCATCTCACCATCAGTTCAGCAATTTAACATCTGAAAAACAATGAATGTCGAAAATTCCTTTCACTTTAGACATCGTTATATATAAAAACAATTTGTTGAGGAAGCCCCAACCCAACTATGTATAAATTCGCCACTAAATGTCATAAAAAATTATTTATTCTTAAAATATATCAGGGAAATCACATGTATTTGTAGTAAAACGCTTTAAATGAGTCAATTATTATCAAATGTGACGTTTCATTCCTTATTGTCATCCCCACTTCGATCGTGTCTACTCAGTTCGACGGATGCCGTTCATGGCGATGTCTGTGCCGATGCCAACAAATAGCAGATCGAAAATAGAAATTCACTTGTTGGTCGTTAACTCATACATTTTGTCAGACAGATTGACAAAATTCTCATCTCGACATGTAGATGGAATGGCAGAACATTAGCGGAGGTGGACATATTGTGGATTTTTCACGGGCTCTCGCCAACAAAGTGATGCTTGAGTCTATTATCGTTGACACAATAACACCTTCGTTCGCACCATAAAAGTCCACGTCATCAGCAAAAGACTCTTGGAACTGGGTTGAGCTGAAAATATTTCGGATAAGAAAAAAAAAGAATGAAACAATTTGGCATCCTCCCACGATCACCTTGAAAAAAAGAAAAAGAAATTTATTTGGAAATTCTTTCAAAATGAATGAATACGTCAAGTTATGAAATATTATTTTGCAATTAAGGAAAACAGATGTTATTTATGTGTTCAAGTGGAAAACGTGACATTTGTGTTATGCTTTATTTTGACATGTAGTTTGTTGAAACTTTAACTAAGTACAAAAGTTACATCTACTTAAAATTGACGGTTATGGATTACGGGATATAACAAAAGAAAAAGATCAGGTAGGTATTTCGAGAAATGATTAATGTAAATCAGCAAGGCAAACGGTTTAATTCAATTTTTGAAATGTCCTAGAAAGTAAAATATTAGTGAGACAACTTATACAAATTTACTATTATTAACTTGATCCCAGTGGCAGTGGATATATATTTTGGACAAGCACCGATTTTCGCACTCCTACAGTAGGCCTCAGGAGAGATTGTGGGGTTGGTGCACGCATTTTTTCCGAGTCTTAATATGAGTCTAGATCTTTTCGGCTCCCTGACTGTGTCTTTCAAGCTGAATCACTCGCAATAAGGGAAGCATGCAAAATACTAAATCTAGATCCAAATCAAACCGAAAAACGGCTTATTTTTCCTACAATCAGGCGCCTATTCAAGAGATTGATTCGTCTTCATAATAAATAGGTGAGTCCAACAAAGCCAAAGGGAGCTCGGAAGCATGAACATTGGTTTCATTTGGCACTCTTATCTGCGTTAGGTCACAGTGGCGTTGAGGGTAGTGAGCAAGCTCACTTGCTGGAAGAGTCAATATTCCTCTTAGTGCTATAAAGTGCAATATCCTATTTATTTTTCTCGCAGAATCAAACCACAGGGGGATGGCTTAACCAACTCTATTATTATCTAGAAAGGTATGGCTCGCCTACAATAAATAACGAACAAATCTCAAACGACTATGTAACAGTGCCTCTTTGACCACAAGGAAGCGAATTTAATAATAATCCAGTGTTTAATAATGCATGGTCTTAATTCTAAAAGCTAAGTATCCGTTTGACTATCGTAACGGGTTTTTTTTTAAGTTCGAAGCAATTAGCTTCTGGTTCCAGAACCGGGACACAGGCTCTTCGAAACAGAGAAGGAAACCTAGTCACCGAAGCACCGGGAATCGTAGATGTAGGTATTCAAGCAGCTTTTGCACCAGCTGCTGAAAGCGCATCATTATCTCGAGGAAGCCAATGACGAAAGAGAAGCGAGACCAGTCAATGAAGACCCAGTCCCAGCCCCCAGCAAGGGAGAGGTAGAAAGAGCCATCCAAGAGCTAAGAAATAACAAGCCCGCTGGGTCGCATGGGATACCTGCCTCCTCAGTGAACGAGGACAAAACAAAGTACATGCTATCAACAAACAAAAAAACATCTGTCCTTGAGCAAAACGTCACAATTGGTAGCAGCGATTTCGAGGTAGTTAAGTGGTTCGCACCTACCTTGGAACGAACATCAATCCAACATACGACATCTTAGTATGGTGATCCAACGAAGAATTACCCTTGCGCCGGACGATAAGTAAGAAAGTGAAAATGATACTGGGCACTTTCGAGAGAAAATTCTTTGATGGATTTTCGGTCACATATGTGATGATGGCGACTGGAGAAGAAGGTTCAATCGCGAACTGCATGAGCTTTACCAAAATATGGATGTATTTAACCTACGGTTAAAAGACCAAGAAACTGTGGGTGCCAAAGTGCTTGGTTTCGACGATTGGAAACCGCATGCGAGGGATCGACCTCGATGGAAAACTGCTGTCTCAGGCTGAAATCGTACTTGTATTGGGAGCCAACTAAGGTAGTAAGTAAACAACAGTTGATCACTATTTCGTTGTTCGTTCCATTTGCGCCTTATATCGTTAGTTTTAATATTATTGCTATTCGTACAAGAGAACACTGGGCCGCATATCGGCAGTTGCGATAAGAGTGGAGAAGTGGATTCCGGAATCGAGTCGTATTAAAAATGTTTGTCTTTTGAGGACCCCTAATTAGTCAGTCGTTCTTAAGAAAAACACTTAGTGCACTGAAATCTGCATTGCAATATATTACATTTTATAGTGAAAAAGTGAAGTTTGTGTAAACTTCGTTTGATAGTTAACAAATTAAATGCTGTGTCTTACGAATAGACGGTTTGGCTTGACCAATACCTCTCTACACAATTCCTCCAGCTCTCGTTAAATTCGTTAATTAAGTAAATAGAAAGAACAATAACAAAATGATCATAAGGTACCATTTCCTTGCACATCATTAACAGCATTTAATGTGACAGTGAATCCTTATCCTAGCAATTAATGATTCTCTAAGTCATGTGATTTGGTTCTCGATCAAAATCTACAATCCTGTTAACGTCAATCAACTAGCAAAAATTTTTTCTCTTGAATGGATCTACTCAAAATCCTGTAACCCGAACAAAAGACTCGCAGACCCCTTTTCGTTTATCTTTTCTTGATTCGAAAACACTCAAAGACAAAACAAAAATATCACAACAATTTCCAGAAAGGACAATAGTAAATCTCCACCAAATCTATGTGCCTACAATTTGCTGAAAAATCAATTTTCCCAGATAATTGAATTGACCATCATCACCATCACAAAACAACGAAAAAATCACATGGCGTTGTGATGTGGTCGATCAAAGCCACCAATTAGCCAGTGCCAAGGGTTGTGGCTTGCCTCCCCCGCTCACATCAAAATACATCGACATTTGTCACAGAACTCAGAAGCCCCGAAGAAACAATTCAAACACAAACAAAAGTCTATCCAAAGAGGAGATTCATTCGTAAATTGAAAATAAGAGAAAAATACGAATAGAATAACAAGGAACACACATCAACGGAAAATCCAATAAAATTCCAAATCTAAACTGTTAATAATAAAAATCCTTTTGCGATACGAAAATCTATATAAAAGGATGTTTGGCAAACAAAATCATTTCACCCTTCTCGGTTGACGATGGAAAATATTGTCACAGTCTCAATAAAAACAAAACCCGCTTGTTGGAGGGGGGTAGACGATACGCAGAATGCCAATTGAGTGATTTTCAACTTCGACAGAATGTCCTGGTGGTTGCACCTCGCCCGCCGTTCAGTTGGATTTTGAGATTTTCGTGCTTCGTCGATTTTCGGTTTGTTCTTTGGGAATCAAAAGGTTTTAAAAAGAGCGCGGAGCGCACCCCGGATTGATGGAAATCCTTAGGAATTTTCCAAATATTTATCCGCCTGCGAAAAGGACATACTCGTATTTGCTTATGAACGTGTGTCCTTCGTGCTCGAAGTAAACATCGAATAATCGAGCAAAGGGCGAATTTTTCGATATGTGAAATCGGAATCAGCTTTGAGACTGGGATACACGTGCACTGAGAAAACAGAGTGCCAAAAAGGTGAAGACAGCCTTGTGACATGTCGACTTTATTAACTGGAGCTTTACGAGACTGGAACTGGATTTATTAAATTCTGATTTGTACTTGATTTAGCAATTTTGTCAATTAAGTTGGATATTTTTATTAAACGACAGAGTAAATATTGTGCGTACACTTTGTGTCGACTTGGCTGAGCCTCGGGGTGTTGATGGTTTGATTAATCCTCGGCTCGTTTGTTCAATCGGAGGAGGTGCGTTTTTTTTTCGTTTTAGATGATGAAAGGTTGTGATATACCTACAGACAAAATGTAGCTAAGTTGGATTCTTGAAAATTGTATTTAATTCGCAGAAACGTTTTTCTGAAACATTTAGAAGACTTGTAAATGTTTTCCGGAAGGAGAACATTTTATGTTTTCAATTTTTTGTAGCCATCAATACTAGCGAAACAATTTGCGTTTCGTCTGATTATTTGCCTCGAAAATGTTCAACAATTGTGCGAATTTAAAAACTACTGCCGCTGCAAACAAAAATGCACTTTCATGTTAAACATAGATCGGCCAAATGCACAGTGTATAGATACTGACTAATTACACCTCACGATTTTGGGCTGCATAACATGTTCGGTTGTCTTAAACGTCTAACAATTATTAATTGGCCGAAACAAGTGTATTTCTATTTATAATTTGCATACAATAAACACTTCAAATTGGCTGTGCATTTATAAAAATCGCATAATGCATTGCAAACAAAAAAAGAGAATGAATAAAATATCACCTGCGTTTGAGGTATTAAGTGTTGCGGTACATAAATGGTCACTCTGGCCACTAACCGAAATATATTTAGCTTTTACTTATTATTAAAAATTATTATTGTTTTGGTTATGCTTGTGCTTGTGTGGTTCAATAATTTCTTCAATTTATAAGCAATTCCATTTGTTTGGGCTTCGGCGGAAACGAGGATGATTGTTATTTTTAAAACGAAGGCGTACAGAATTTTAATTGAAGAAATATTATTCTGAAATCAGATATAGAAGCAATTGATTTTGATTAAGATGGAGATGTAATATATTTGGCTATATATACTCTCTTATAATATTTGCAACCAGCTTATGTTCACAGGAAATACCCGAGTCAATGAATAAGTGGAACAAATTTTGATCTACTTGTTTATGATTCAATCGTATTCATTTATCAATGGACAGAGAATATTCTGCTTAAAAAGTGTATTATTCATAAAAAAAACACGAATGACATGAATATGATTTCCTTCTCATGTCAGAATAGGTTCTATAGGTAGGTAAGGTACCTACTGCACATGAATTTCTATAGACCTGGAAACAATCTTTAATTAATAACTCATTTTTTTATGGTTGATTTGATTACCTACAATTTTTCGAGTGGTAGGTACGAGTATTTGAGTAAAAGGTTTTATTATTATTTACCTTTAGATGTGAAATAACCTACCAGGTTAGACGATTTTGGTCTTCGATTGACTAACTAACGCGCAGCTCGCGTTTTAAAGTAGAGCATTGCATTTCCGGTCGTTATTTCCGCCCTAGTACATATGCAATACAAATTCCGTGTCAGTGAGACTAAGAGTTTGTCCAAGTGTATTTTGGGAAAGGAGCTTGGTTTACACCCTTACAAGACCAAGTTGACTCACGAATTGAAGCTAATTGACCATTGGAAGGGACGTACGTTTTCTGATTTGGCTCTGGAGAAGATGCGTCAACCGTCAAGATATTGAATTTCATCGTCACGTTATTGCAAATGGCCGAATTCGACTACCGATTATTTTTGGCCCGAATTAGAAGACATGGACTTGAACGATATATGGTCTTAACAGTATGATGCCATATGATACACAGCCCACCATTCAATTAAAAGAGTAAGTTTTATAAGAGAAGAGTGTTTATCTCGAGAAATTGGCCATTCGATTGGCCGCCTCGACCGAATAACGAATTCACGGAAAATACTTATACCTGCAGTACATTTGCTCGCAGATTTTCAGGAAAATCTACTCATTTTCGTCACTCAAGGTTATGAGAATTAAGGAGATCCAAATCTGGTACCTTTTTCGATTTTTCTTACATCCCTGAATAAATCCCACATCATTTATACAGGGAGGAATTTCGATTGATTTTTAATTTTTGTTAGAGCCGATTTTTCAATCATCAGATAAACAAGCAGAGAGTGTTTATTTGACAAATAACAAAATATTGGATTTTTCAATCGTCAGATAGACTTTATCTGACGAAAAACGCACTTATTTATTCGACCGATGAATACTCAGATAAGTTTATTTGCCAGTTTGTTATTTTTATTTTTGTTCGATGATTGAAAAATCGGCTCTTAGTAAAATACAAAGTTATAATTTAAAATTCACGCGAATTTTAAACTTTAACATTTTATTATATTTATCTTTTATAAGCGCTCTCACTGTGTCTTTTCTTCCGGTAAAAAGAAACGCCCTTTTAAGGACGAAAAAAAAATTCAAAGGAGATATGGTTTTTAAGGCACAAAAAGGAACTGAGAAGATCAAAACGATCATCCTGGCGATCCTTTTGTGATAAAATAGAAGAAACTTCTGAAGCATCTAGGCTACGAAAAATCCTTTCAACAAATCCAGTGATGCTCAGCTGCCTGAAAAGGGCTGATAGCTCATGGACAACTTCAAGTGAAGGATCTCTTAACTTTCTACTAGATACTCACTTTCCCGGTAGCTCTCAAAATGTTACCTGTAACAATCAATTGCATCATATCCACAAGGTCTAATCACAAGGGATAAATTCCGATGGGCTTTCGAACTGTACAAATTGGTAGGACCAGATGAAATTATTCCAGCTGAACTCAGACAAGGCTCGGAAATCATCATACCAATCCTTGAGTTAATGTCAACAGCTGCCTGCATCTGGTCCATATTCAATCAGTATGGAGAGAAGTGAAAGTTGTTTCAATACCCAAGGCGGGAAAATGCTCGCAAGTTAACCCTTAAGATTTAAGACTAATAAGTCTACCATCGTTCTTTCTCAAGACCTTAGAATGACTGGTTGATATGCACCATAGAGCTTGCATTGACACAAGACGTATGTCTATGTCTCAACAGTCAACATGCCTACTGTAAGAGAAAATCGGTGGAAACGGCGCGCGCCACACACTTTAGTACGTACCTTCGAATACTCCCTCAATCATAAAGAGTAGATATACTGTTGTTGCATTCCTTCTATATGAAGGCGCTTTTAACAACGTGGACACATCTGCAATCACATCTGCACTGTCATCTCTGAATATGGATAGTTCGCTTGGTGAGATATTCCACAAAATGCTAACTAGCACCATAATTAACTCAGAACTAAGCGGCTGTTCTGCAAGAAGATTTGTCAGCAGACGTACGCTGCAAGGCGGTGTTCTTGCCCCTCTACTCTGGAATCTGGTAGTTAAAGAAATTCTTACATGTCTCGATATAGCTGTTTCAGGGAAGCATCTTAATATCTTCAAAGAACTCTTGCAAAACGCTCTACAACCCGCACAAAACCGATTTAGGCCGTGTCCGAATTGGATGAATTGTGGTTAAAAAATAAAAATGGATGAATTTTTAACCACTACTGTCATATTTTAACCTGCTCAGCAGCTAGTCAAATAATGCGAAGTGTCAAAATTTCGGACACGGCCTTAGTCCTTTTTTCTAAGAAATATAAAATTCTGCACATTGACCGTCCTTCTAAAAACGGTATATAATTAAAGTTTTCAGAGGAAACAAAATATCTAGGTCTTATTTTAGACAGAAAAGAACGAAAGAATAAAAAAATCTACGGTAGCTCTTTTCACCTGCAAGAAAGCCATTGGCAGTAAATGAGGTCTACAACCCAGAATCACTCACTGGCTATACACATTGGCAATCAAATCAGACCGATTCTTCTTTACGGTGTGACAGTGTTGGTGGACTGGCTTGGACGTATAAATGAACTGCGATAAACTTAGCAAAGTCCAACGCTCAGCATGCCTAAGTATAAGTGGATCACTTCGGACGACCCCATCTGCGGCACTAGACACCCTACTCTAGATATCTGACACCTCTGGATATAATCAGAAAACAAACAGCTGCTAGTTCTGCTATTCGCCTGAATGCCTCTTCATCTCTTTACATTGGCCGCTCTGTTATTCTTACTTATCTAGAATCAATTCCAAAGCACGCGGACTACACCATTCCCCAACAACAGTTTGATAGAAACTTCCAAATTTCTAAACCCGACAGCTTTCGAGTTTGTAGAAAGCGTACTTTTGACAACATCAGTAGGTACT
Organism: Sphaerophoria taeniata; assembly: GCA_943590905.1. Lineage (NCBI taxonomy): Eukaryota > Metazoa > Arthropoda > Insecta > Diptera > Syrphidae > Sphaerophoria > Sphaerophoria taeniata. Next base: position 51,382,270 of record OX016540.1, read on the forward strand.
AGTTACCGCGGAAATACAAAGAACGTTAGTCGACTAATTGGACCTTTCCCGTAGGGAAGGAAACAAATGTTTTATTGAGGATGTAACCATCGATATCCCGTGATGCAACAATTCTGGACTTACCAATGCCAATGTTCCGAAGATTAGTCCACAGCTCACGACCACTTACAGATGACAAAAAAAATCTTGATTCCTTTGTTTGAATGAACAAGTCCTCTTTTAGAATTCTTCCGATACTATTACATATTTTTTAATGTCGCAGGTGGCAATGGCTCAGAGGATCGAGTAGTTGATTGCTAACCCGAACACTACGGCTTCAAGCCCCAGCATCAGCAGCATTCTTTTACTACAAAAATTGTCAGCTTATCTGAGGCCACTTGTGCGATAACATGAGACAATACAAATCTAAGTCTCCTCCTCTGAGCCACGTAGGTTTCTGTTATGTGTGCTTTCTTTCTGTGTGTCTATCTGTCTCTCTCTGTTGTAGTATTGTCCTTATGAACCATAATCATAAAAACGAAATATAAACGAAACTTCTCCCGAACCGAACACCAGTAGCAAAAAATACTCTTCATCAAACGAATTTAAGATGGTAGTAGGTAATCTATCAATCGATGAATTGAAAGGCATCCTCAATGATATCTTTGCCGAAAAACTAAAAGATCTTGCTACAAGGGATGATCTAACGAGACTTTACAGCGAAATAAATTCTCTGAAAGAAGAAAACTTGCAACTTAACAATCAACTTCATGTGATGTCGGAAAGATGCGAGCTTCTGGAAAATCAACTTGAATTCTTATCACGAAAGGCCAACGAATGCTCCATTGTTGTACACCTTCCCATAAACGCAGAAACCAATGCAACTCAATTCGCTATACAAAGTTGCAAGGGGCTTCTTAAGCTACAGGAAAGTGATAGTTTTCACATTAAAAAGTCCCGTGAAATTCACAACAACAACGCGAACCGGGGAACTGTTGTTCTCGAGCTTCTTTCGGCAGAAATCGTAGACAAGATTATAGCCGCGGCGCACCATCTTAAAAACTCGGGCATCAGTATCTTTCGGGAGCAATCACTTTTATATAGAAAAAAGAGGCAAACACTATTGCAATTCCGAAGCAAACTTCTCGAAATTAATCCGAACGTGAAAATTATTGTCAAAGGCGACAAAATGCAAATTAATAGCTACACATTTGTTTACAAATATTCACGTGGACTTAATAGCTGCGTTTTATTATCCTCACTAACCCATATGGGTTACCCCGTGATAATAAAACGATGTGGGTTTAAAAGGTTGAAGTATGAGCTATGTTTTTTATCCGAGACGTAACCCCCAGTTAAATTTTATTTTGCTTTTCCATAAACAACTTGTATTTAGTAATTAGTTGGATTGAATCTTATCCTACGGCTTAATAAAACTGTGGCAAAGAGTGCAATACGTGTTTTTTTCATTAATATGGATGATATTAATAGCCGCGTTTTATTATCCTCACTAACCCATATGGGTTAGGTTACCCCTTGATAATAAAACGATGTGGGTTTAAAAGGTAAAAGTTTAAGCTATTTTTTTTATCCGAGACGCAACCCCCAGCTAAATTTTATTTTGCTTTTCCACAAACAACTTGTTTTTATTAATTTATTGGATTGACTCTTATCCTTTGGCATTATAAAACTGTGGCTAAGATTGGAATACGCGTAATTTGTTATGAATATGGCTGATATTAATAAATCTTTCTACAATAACTTCTTTTTTGTCTCACACTCGCCATCTAGCCGCCATATTTAGAACATAGTTTTTGAGTTACAAAATAAACCGGGGTTTCAGATTGTTTTTGTTTTGTGTACAAAAAATAAACCCATATGGGTTAGTGAGGATAATAAAACGCGGCTATTACAGGTCTTAGAAGTAAGCTTGCACAACCTGATTTCTTTAACTTTATTCAAGATTTTGATGTTATAATTTTATTAGAAACTTTCTTAGAGGAAAAACACGAAAATGATTGCATAAAATATTTCAAAAATTTCAAAATAATGTGTTCACTTGCAGCTAGAACAAACGTCCACGGTAGAGCTAGTGGAGGAATTTTATGTGGTGTCAAAAAAACTATAAATAGCAATTTTGTCAAACTTATTTGTTTAGAAAATAGAATTATTTTTCATATTTTTAATGATAATTTAAAATACTCAGTAATTCCGGTGTACTTGAACTGTAATAACTGGCAGAGTGACTTCGATTGCTTAATTGATAACGTGAATAACAATAATTTGGAGAACATCATGATCATTGGAGACCTAAACGCACGTATTGGGAGATATCAGAATCCTTCAAATTATGAATTACTGTCGCAAAACTTACTAAATGTTGCTAGAAACTCCAAAGATGAACAGTTTAATAGGAACGGACGACTTCTTACCGAATTCTTTGAAAACTTTGGACTATTTGTACTGAATGGTGCGACTACAGGCGACGAATATGGAGAGTTTACCTTTATCAGCGGGCAAGGACAGTCAGTGATCGATATTTGCGCAGTATCAACTGGGTGGCTAAATACAACCCCAAACTTCAAAGTCGGCATAGCCAACTTCTCTGCACACCTTCCAATAGAAGTCAACGTTAAATTCTTTGATGTAGCTAGCCAAAGCATCTCAAATAATTTCCAAAAGTTAAGGTGGAAAGAAAACAGTGCTACCGTTTATAAATTTCTCCTGGATCGTCACTTTAGCTCCCTCCCTCCCCATGCCACAACCGGATTAGAACATTTAGATGAACGAATAACAAGTGTAATTCATATCTCAGCGCCATTTGCTCGCAATAACAACTCTAACTCTTTTACTCCTAAAAACTTATGGTTTGATAATGATTGCAAGAAGCTCCGCAACCTATCATTTGTGTATCTCAAACTATTTCGATCCACAAATGCATTGTTCTTCAAAAGTATTTACCTTCACGTAAATAAGGAGTACAAGACTTTATGCGCAGCAAAAAGAAGAGATTACAATACTAGTCTGGCGAAGAAACTTGTAGATTGTAAAAACTCAAAAGTTTTCTGGGATAATATTCGCGAGCTAGGAGGACGTTGTCGACATTCGGTGAATACTCTCGCAGCTGAGACACTAGCGACTCATTTTAAAACGCTTTTGTCGGCTGACGTGAATCTCCATACTTTCTCTTATCCTCTCCCCAACTTTATTGTCGATGAACTGGATGGTCCAATACTATTACGTGAACTGGAATCAACTTTACAAAAAATGAAAAATAATAAAGCACCTGGTATCGATGGAATTCCAGCAGAATTTTACAAAAATGGTACTGAGCAATTGAAAAATTATCTTCTTCTATACTTCAACCGATTATATGATGAGTCTCATGTTCCAAACAATCTAAACAAAGCAGTTATTTTTGCAATTCATAAGAGTGGTGATGTGAACCAGCCAGAGAACTATAAGAGGCATATCTATTCTTAGCTCATTAAGGAAGATCTTCACATCAATATCTACTCTACGAACGGCTGACCAATTGGATTGAGGACAAAAACCTGCTCAGTATGTTCCAAGCCGGTTTTCGAGCGGGTTACTCAACGCTGGACCATATATTTGCGTTAACAAGTATTGCCAAGAAATGTATTGATAAAAAGAAAAAATTATACGCTTGTTTCGTTGACTTCAAAGCTGCATTTGACAAGGTGAATAGACAAGCATTGTTGTACAAGCTTTCAATGCTTGGAATCTCTCGGAAATTCTTGCAGCTATACTTCAACTTCCTTATATCGTCGACTGCTTCGGTATGGGATGGGTCGCATCTATCAGATTGGTTTGAAACGACAGCAGGTGTCCCACAAGGCTGCATTTTAAGTCCAATCCTCTTCGCTTTATTTATTGATGATATTTCCGATGTTATTCCAGGAGGAATATCTTTTGCCGACATACAAGTAACCTGACCTAGTATTGCTGGCGGAAAACCCTTTCACTCTACAGCTGCAAATAAACAGGTTAAATACATTCTGCGAGAAATGGGGGTTAGTTATCAATACTAGCAAAACTAAGGTGATGATATTTGAGACTCGTCAAAGAAGAAGGCTTCCCGAAGAGAATTGGCTACTAAATAATATTGCTATTGAAGTGGTGCAGGAATTTAAGTATCTGGGAGTTTTAATCACACACAACCTTAACTTCGCAAAGCATGTTAAGAATAAAAGTAATGAGGCTAAATTAGCTTTGAGCATAATGTGGCCCAAGTTCTTTGCGAACCAAGAAATTGATCTGGTGTCAAAATACCGTGTGTTTCGCGCGACTGTGAATACATGCATGTGCTATGGTACCCCGGTTTTCGGACATACTTATATAGAGGCGTTCGAAGCAATACAAAGATATTTCTTCAAGCGCTTATTTAGATTGCCAAATTCAACGCCAAATTATGCCATCTACGTTGAATCTGGATTATCGCCTCTTTACATTGAAAATCTAAAATCAAACTCCGACTATTTAATAAGAGTGATGAGAAGAAGCGGAAGAAGTCTTCATAAATAAATCATGGTAAGATTGTTGCAAACGAGGGCTTCACCATTCAAGGATTGGAACGAGTAAGCCCTAGCCCACGGAACTGATCTTCCCCTAAGTGAAACAAACGTTGATGAATGGCCGGGGTTTTTTGCTAATGTCATCGCTAAAATAGATGAAAAAATTTACACCCAGCATCTATCTAGAGCAAATGAAACTACATCTAGAAATATGAATAAGAATCTCAATCACCAGTTACCCTCGGAAGCGAATTATTTCTGTACTGAATTTTCGGCCGAAGCTATAAGCTACATATTCAGAGCTCGTGTCGAATTGTTAAATTTAAACTTTATGCCCCACCGAGCTGACTTGTCACAAATTTGCGAGCTTTGCAACAGAAGAGAGAATGAAGATACAATCCATTTTATTGCGATCTGTCCAATGCTGCAGGAAATCCGACGATTGTATTTCGAATCAAGTCATCTCACCCTAAACCGACTCTATGAAATACTCAATGGAGCGCTAGGATGGTCTACCCTCTATAAGTAGGTACTGCAAACACGCCTTAGCATATCGCAATAGTTATGTAACTTAAAACAGCAGTTGTTGCAGTTCAAGCACCAAAATTTTTGTTGATATCTTTTGTGTTTCAAATCACTTTAAAATTGAAAACGTATAAATATATTTGTGTTTCAAATCATTTCAAAATTGGTATCTTTTTGTGTTTCAAATCATATTAAAATTGTTAAATTTCTCAATTGAATTGTGTAAATCTAATTTTGAGTTACTTTATGCTTTTTTTGAATTTGTATACACTTTAATTTCGTACATGAAAAAAAAACTTGTTACTTTTATTTATTTTATTTCATTTTTATTTTTTATAACACTAAATGAAATGTCATATCCGGCAGACGGCAGAATAAGCCATGTCATTATTCTTAAGAAAAGAAATATTGTTAGTCAAAATTTTTTGTTAATAAAGAAGTTATCTATCTATCTATCTATCTATCTATCTAGTAATGTCTTATTCTGTCCCAGCCGATGGCCTCAGTCGCCAGTGCTGCTATGTGTCTGTAGTTCGTTACATTCAATTTTTTAATTTTTAATTTTTGGCTTAGCAGCGGTTCGCTGTTACTTCGTTATTCGCTTACACAAAAGTTACTACATATATAAGATCTTGAGATAAATAAAAAAGAGGAATTGGTCCCGTATGCGATGAAAGCGAATCTAGACGTCCTTCCTTAAAGAATTCTTTTTTCGAGAATACCCAGTATTGCAGTTTGGGTTAACGTTTACAATGATATTAATTGTTAAATTACCCAATCAACCGTTTTACAACCTACAAGCAACTTTCATTGCTTCCAATACAGCAATGTCATGAACGCATATATCAGCCTTCATGTTAAAGTCCAACTTGCAGCATGTCTTCTCGAATAGAAAACTTGTCTCAATCTTAGTTGTAGGTACTGAGAATTGCTCACCATGCCTTCTGCTAGCAAAATTGAATGCAGAAATCGTTGAACTAAGTTCAGAAACAATTTTTGTATTGTTATATTGGAAGCCCTCTTGAATCGAACAACAAACCTTGAAGGTTTTATTTTGAAAATTTCGGCAATACCGTCGTTTTCAAAGAAACCCCACTTGACACTAACAACTCAGCCAATGTTTACTCTTTGATTCCGTGTGTCATCAAACTTTCAAGTTCAAATTTTATTCCAATTGTATTTACATTTCCAGACGCTTACCTAGCTACTCTCTGGTTTCCCATCAGTAGATATTAATTGCGAAGAAATTTTACTTGCTAAACAAAAGTCAAGGTCGTTTTTTGTGTATACTAAAAATATAAATTTTTATTTCCTTTTTCGAAATATAAACATATAAAACCTGAAAGGAACACTTAATTCAAGGCTCCGACAACGCTCGACCTCCTTAAACTTTCAACAAAAACGAGAAAGCAAAAAGATATAAAATTTCCCAAAGTAAATTATCACCTTATTTCAATCAATGATCATAAAACCATTAAAAATCTGTATACAAAGAAAAAACGCTAACTTAATAAAAATCAAAACTCATAGAAATGTTTAAAATAGATTAGAAGGTAGGTTAACCGAAAAAATTGCCAAAAGCAGAGTTCTACCTCAGAACTAACGAAAACCACTTAAAGCACACAAATTACAGCAAATTCCTAACATCGTATCTGTATGAGTCTATTTTACTACAAAAAAAAAAAAAAACATACAATAAACTCGAATACTCAACACTGCCGCTTACTCTCCACCGCACGCAAATATTTTCAAAAACATAGAATTTTCCAAATCGCTTACCATATACGGTACGTTTAGTCAGCGGCGCAGGCTAACTGCCGCCATCAGCCGCCTCCACTACCGCCGATTTCATCCACAGCCGACCCATCTCATCACGGATCTATTTTTATCGATAGACCGAGGCGCAACACCATCATCACTCGACATCTGTGAGATTTGTATCTGAACTTCTTCTTGTGGGGTGTCCGGAATATAAAAACTGATGTTCGCCTGCTGAGATACGCTCAGTCAGTTCGATCCATTGGAAACGGTTTGTACCGCAAAACCGAGACGCGATCTTTTCAGTATTCTTTTGTATTCCTAAGTGCTAAAACCTAAAAACAAAAAAACTAATTCAAAATGTGTGACGATGATGTTGCTGCTTTGGTCGTTGATAACGGTGCGTTTAAAATTCTTTAAAATAAAAACAAAATAAGTCAAAAATGTTTTGAAAGTAAAACAATAAAAATCCTTTTAGTCCAAATTCTTGAATAAGAAAACCTAGTTTTTTGGGTCGGAAATGGGAGTTTTCGAAAATGAACTAAATTTAGAAATTCGAAAAAATCTTTAAATTTTCCTGGAAAACCTTAAAATTGTCTGTGACTCTTCCCTGAAATAACCATTAAACCGAATCCATCGAAGGACTAAATTTCAAAAAACTCTAATTTCTGTTTTTCCTTTGATTCGCAGGTTCCGGAATGTGCAAAGCTGGCTTCGCCGGTGATGACGCACCCCGTGCCGTCTTCCCATCAATCGTAGGCAGGCCTCGCCATCAAGGCGTCATGGTCGGTATGGGTCAAAAGGACTCCTATGTCGGTGATGAGGCCCAGAGCAAAAGAGGTATCCTGACCCTGAAATACCCCATCGAACACGGCATCATCACCAACTGGGACGATATGGAGAAAATCTGGCATCACACGTTCTACAATGAATTGCGTGTTGCCCCCGAGGAGCACCCAGTTCTGCTGACCGAAGCCCCATTGAACCCAAAGGCCAATCGTGAAAAGATGACCCAAATCATGTTCGAGACCTTCAATTCGCCAGCCATGTATGTTGCCATCCAAGCTGTCCTCTCGCTGTACGCTTCCGGTCGTACCACCGGTATTGTGTTGGACTCCGGCGATGGTGTTTCCCACACTGTGCCCATCTATGAAGGTTACGCTTTGCCCCATGCTATCCTCCGTTTGGATTTGGCCGGTCGTGATTTGACTGACTACCTCATGAAGATCCTCACCGAACGTGGCTACTCATTCACCACCACCGCTGAGCGAGAAATCGTCCGCGACATCAAGGAGAAATTGTGCTATGTCGCTTTGGACTTCGAACAAGAAATGGCCACAGCCGCCGCTTCAACCTCCCTCGAGAAGTCCTATGAACTTCCCGACGGTCAGGTGATCACCATCGGTAACGAACGTTTCCGTTGCCCAGAAGCCCTCTTCCAACCCTCGTTCTTAGGTATGGAATCGTGCGGTATTCACGAAACTGTCTACAACTCGATCATGAAGTGCGATGTTGACATCAGGAAGGACTTGTACGCCAACACTGTCATGTCAGGCGGTACTACCATGTACCCAGGTATTGCTGATCGTATGCAAAAGGAAATCACCGCCTTGGCTCCATCAACCATCAAAATCAAGATCATTGCCCCACCAGAGAGGAAATACTCCGTATGGATTGGTGGATCGATCCTTGCTTCTCTCTCCACCTTCCAACAGATGTGGATCTCGAAGGAGGAGTACGACGAGTCTGGCCCAGGCATCGTCCATCGCAAATGCTTCTAGATCAATTGATTTTTTGATATTAATCCAAATCCGAGGACTTAAAACCCAAATTCAATTCATCCCAAATCCCATCAACCAGGAGTGCACATATTGTTTTAATTTCGTCCTGCCGACTGATATCCTTGAATTTTTCGTTTTGTCTTTTGTATAAATATGAAATTAGTTTTAATGCACGATTCTATTATTTTTAGGAAATTCTATTGGTGCCAAATGTAAAATAATTTTTTTTATTTCTATGTAAATCGTCCTTAAGGACAAGTGTTTTTATTTTTATTTTGTAAGCTAGTCAACGAATTTATTGTATTATTAAATAAAAAAAAACAATTATACAACTTTAAAAATCAATTAATTATTTTTTTTTCTATTTTTTAAACAACTCGACATGTGCGCTGAAAGAGCGTCGAACGGTGAGCTGTGACTTTGGATCATTTATCGTAGTCTTTTGGCGGCTGTCATAATAAATAATTATCATAAGTGATGATGAATATTAAATGATCACATTTCTTCGATGCATTTTATGTCTCTTTAGCTTGCATGGGAAATGCGGCTCGATTGGTCAAAGGGATGGTGTATGATATTTTGTTAATTAATTAGTCGACATTCGTGCATGCCTGATGAAGTCGTCCGCTTCGTTGATAGTGGGGAAGAGGCAATCTATTGGCAAGTTGCCAAAAGTGAACATGCTTAGAGGTGTTGCTAGAAGTGTTTAGGTGGATTGGTTGTGCCGAAATTGTTTTTTCAAATTAATTTCGTCTTAGTACAAGAGTTGAATTCCTTAAATTTCTTCAATGCTCCTTCGAAGTGGTTTGAGTTAACATTAATTTGCTTGCATGTGGACAAAATTAGAAACATTTGGAAGATCTCAAATATTCAAAGAGCTTTCATTTCGTTTGAAATAAAAGAATAAGAAAATCTGTTTTGTCGTTTGTAGGTATAGTTCATGGTAGTTGGATGCAATAATTACTTATTTGCTTAGTTGAATTTTACGGGATACAAACATTTTTTCTAGTACGAGAGAGTGTTCTTTGTAGAAAAAAAGATATTGAATATGACGGAGAGGTATTAATTTGAGAGAGATTTGACTTGAGGAGGGTTTCACTTATAGGAAGAGATTAGGTAATTAATTAGTTATTAATCCATTAAAATCAGCAACAGGTTCATTAAAATTAACTTTCAACTATAGTACTGTATAATTTATTTCAAAAAGTCAAAACAGTTCTTCTGCTCCAATGTCAAAAGGAGTACTTCTTAACCTTGATTATCCTTCGAGGCAGTTACCGCCACAGATTCAGCATCATTTTGAATTTCTGTCGAATAAACCAATTTTGCAACACAAACAAGCGTGTTTCTTGGGACAGCCATCATATAATTTAAAAGGCCAAAGCAACAGCCGAGAATTCCGGATTTCTTGACAACTTTATAACCGAAAAGTGCTTAAGCCCATAGTTCGGATCGAACAGGACCTTATGTGTAGAGCTATTGTATTCCACTTATTTTCTAGGACAGATATCCCTAGGGAAACCTAAACAACATCTGCAGAATAACGTCTTTGTCTAGAAAGCAAGTTCTCAACTTTAACTGCGATATTATATCATTTGGAAACTATACAGCAGAAGAAGCTCCAACCAAGAACCAACTTCGACAAAGGTAAGTTTCACTCAAACCGAAACCCAGCACTAACTGTGAGAGTGTATACCAGCGGTCGGTCGGTTTGTTTTAAAGTTACCATGCATTGTAGATCGCAGTCAGTTGGGGAATTGAATCGATTTTGATAGATTCTACTCATATGTCAATGAGCCTACCACTGAAAGCCAAACTCAATTCTAAGGCCTGGTTGCCGAGATATTAGCGTTTGTATATGATTTAATATAGGCTCCGTCGAAAAATTGACGGACCTTGGGAATTGAAAATATATAGGTAGGAGAAGGAGACGAAGTTGCGGACAACAGCTAGTATTTCATAAAAGATCCTTCTAAAAACTGCTATAAGGAACAGCATCAACAGGAGAACATCAACATAAACGTCTAATACAGAGGAATGTATTGCCAAAAAGTGCTCCCATTGACTGTCAAGAGGTGGTTAACTTAATACGCCTCACATTCTTGTATACCTACACATTAAGTCGAAGGGAAGTAAGAATTCCGCTTGAGATAACACGAAAGGAAATTCATTTAAAAGGACGAAGTGCCACATCAGGGATCCATCGCTATCGCTATATAGCAGCAATAAAATTCATTTCCACATTTTCACAGGATGGATGTTCACAAACTTGTTTCCCCCCGGTCCAACTCTGGATCCTTCTTACACTCGTACAGCAGGAGAATACCTCTACATAAAAACAAATTGAGATCCTTATTCCTACTTTTTGATGCCATTTGATACAAAAAGCCGATAAACCGACGATGATGACGTTGACAACGGCTGGAAGTTGTGCCATCAAGCTGAGAGGATGATGACAACAAGAGGACATAGATATGTACATTTTCTGTTGCTTGCTCCTTCTGCTCGTCGGGCGTTGACAAAAAACCAAGGAAATAATTTCGTTTTTCTGCAATTTTGTTTGAGTCCCTTTTGCCGTCTTTTTTTCGTTTCATTCACTTTTACACTTAAGCTGGTACACTCGTTCTTTTTATATTCAAAATATAAAGTGATGTATGTGAATTAGAAAGTGTATTGGTGTGTATTAGCAGCCACTTATTTCGGTAAAAGGACTATTCAGTTGATTAAATCAAGCGAAATAATTGATCCTGGGACTATTGTTGATGTTACAGAGTCATGTCGTGGCGGCAAATTGTCATGAAGACACTCACTCTGAGCAGAGAGGGTGATCCCGATTCTCGATTCGCAACACACCACACCGCGTATAGCTCTCAAAGGACATTTAATTCCGTGTTTGATGGGAATATTATTATCATCCTAATCTGTATTGGTGATGAGTTCGGGTGCTTTGAATTAGAAAGAAGGAAGTCGCATTCAACAATTACCATTCTGCTTGACATCATTTTTGGAAGACAGAAGACTTCGAACTGACACAAAAGGACGAATTTGACCGGCCAGCAGCAACCGTTTGAAATAATTTACTTGCACAAGTGTCCACTTTGGGTCGATTAAACACTTATGAGAGCAATCGGGCTTATTAATCTTGAATTTGAGTTGGAGTGCGAGACAAAAATGCCTTTTGTTTCGACTCTGACGAAGTGACGACTGGTGGTGGAGTATTTCTGTAATGAAGTCAATTGAGTGGCGGTTTATTGTTGTGTTGGTTCTTGGGTTTTTGTTGAAAGTGCTTGCAACTTAACGAGTAAAATTCAAATTTAATCAAGATTTTTCAAGGGCTTGTTGAAAATAATGCAGGAAAATCGTTGGGTACTTAGCAAGGATTCGAAGCAACTGAAATTGTATGTTTTGAACAGAGAAAATATGAACCGGATCAGAAGATGTTTTTGAAATGAAAAAGAATGATTCTTCGTCAACTGTTATAGACCGAAAATGTTGCTGGCTAGTCAGCGTCTAAATGCAAGAATGCCGCATACAGAGCAAAATAGTTGTCCTTACTCCTTACACGCAAGTCGGCAATCATTGACATTTTTCAAGTGTCTATGTCTAATAAGGTGTACCTATCCTTAATACTGTCAAAAAGGAAGAATAAAAACTCCTGAGTACTCATTATATCAGCAAATTGTTGAAAATCCGTTTTCTTTACAATTATAGAAGTGCCAAACAATTGCAAGAAACATGTTGCGGTCTTTTCCGTTCAAGTGCATATTTTGTTTGTTGTAATATTTATTTTTTCCAAATTCCTTGACAATCGGTGATCGATGAGGCACGAAATGAGGTCCTGGGATTTGAAGAAAGGTGATTGAAGTTGAAGTCCTGGAAAGGATTATACCACCAACACAATGCCCCAAGTGGCATTGTAGAAAGGACTATTTGTCATATCGAGTGGCATAAAAGCGCCCCAAACAATGATCACTATTTTTGAGTGTTTCTTTTCAACATACCTAATGCAAATTGGAAAACCCAACGAAGGAGAATGATTATAACAATTTTTCACTATTCTTCATCTTCATTCGAATCCTAGTTTACCACAAAATGTGTTCTAAATGCGAGTAATTATCTCACTTTGATTGCTGAATGAGTAGACACAGATGATAATAAACAAGTCCTAATGAATCCCTAGATTCTTGTCAATGAGTGGCAATTGTATGCCATATTGCACTAATTTAGTTGTTCATTGTTTTGTGGCAATTCATTCACTTTTAGGACAATTGGTGTGTCTTACATCCTTTTTATGTTTTTAATTTTGTTCTTGATCATTAGGTTTGTGAAGTGAGGATATAAATTTCCATTCATTCAAAATAGTTGGATGGCGAACAGGCAAGAGAAGATCCTTATGCATCATTTTGAAGCCTTAATTTCAACCAATTGAGGTTCCTTAAGTGAGCCCTTTAGAGAAGATTATGTTACATTAAGAAATATTAAATCCTTGCGGTGTGAGTGTGTAATACCGTGATGATGATGATGATGAAGACAAAAGTGGTCGGGCAGATGAATGAATAAGATAATTAGCATATGAATTATGCACTAATTGTTCGTTGTGGGCAATGATGGCAGAAACAAGGATACACGTTTCTTAATGAATGTCTTCTACACATTTTATTTAATGAAACATCTAATTAGGCCGTGTGCGAATTGGATGAATTGTGGTTAAAAATGGATGAATTTTTAACCACTACTGTCATATTTTACCCTTCTCCGCAGCTAGTCTAATTTTAACACATCTTATTCAATGCGAAGTGTCTAAAAACCAAACGTCAAGTTTTAACCACTTTTTAACTGAATTCGCACACGGCCTTACTCTTATAAATAGGAGATATGGGCGTAAATTACTAGAAAGTTATTCAATAGACGCAAGGAAAAACAAGGTGAACTTGTAGGTAAATATTTTTGCGGTGCATCTCGAAAGCACGCAAAACAAATGACGGCATGTTATAAGAATGCAAGTTTTTCCTTGCGAGATTTACAAACTTTTGGAAAAAGAAATATATGGTACCTACTAATATTTTTGACGGAATTAAGCACTATTTTGGAAATTAATATTTCGTGTTTGAATGTATGACGTTGTCGTTTTTTTATTTTAGGTTGAGATTAGTAGTTTGAGGTTCAGTTTTTTGAAGAAATTCCTTTTTTGCTTTTTTTTTCAAAATTTTCGTTCGTGTATTTTTTGTTTTATTAAAATTATAAAATGTTTGCATACAAAAATTGCATAGGTACATGATGTTTGGGAAAATGTGTGGGATTTTATTGTTAACAAAATATTACAACATTGTATACCTACAGCTTAAACAGTTTTAACAAAAAATTTTAGTTTTTTGTTTTTAACCTGAGAACGATTGAACTGAACAATTTAAGGCCAAATATCTTTTTTAAACTATTTTTCGTTATAACATAAGACGTTGTTTTCTTTTACGGGAAGAAATAACACATGGTTTATAAACAATTAAATATATACCTAATTCAAAGTAACTTTGTATTTTATTAAAAAAAAAAAAGTAAATAGACAATCTGGAATCTGAATGGTTTTCCAAAAAGGAAAAATTTGAACGAAGAATTTGAATGCTTCGTTCTCCTTGATTCTCAGCGTGTCGCCTCATAAAATTCCTGTTTTTGAAAAGGGTGTGGCCTAATACAATGCTGTTAGAAAAATTGAAAAAGTTATCAGAATCCGATCTCCTTAATTCTCATAAATTTTTGTGTCAAAAACGAGTAAATTTTCATGAAAAAAGTTAGGATTGTTTGCGGTCAAATGACATTCGTGTAAAAGTAGTGCGGGAAAGTAGTTTACGGTCATAATGGCTTGCGGTTTATCGGTTTGCAGTCATGTGGGTTTGGTCTTTCATCCCTAATAACTTTTTTGGCAGATCTATCCATAACAAAGAAGGATTTCCCAAAAATAAGTATCCGCAGTTGTTGGTATCACTGTCAAAACAAAAGACAAGCATTCTTTACGCAGACTTAGTAAGATCTTGGAATTCTCAACATCGTTTTTCATAACAACTTAATTTGTTTTTGTCTTATAAAAATGCTTTCGACAGCGTTATTAATTTCGTTTTTGGAAAAATTGTATGGCAGCTACCCTTAATCTTAATTTAAAAAAAAAAAAAAAATAACCCATCCAAATTCACCCATACCAGTAAACTCCAAATTTGAAGTCAATCGAACCAGTGGTTAAGGCTGTAGGTGCCTTTACAGACAGACAGACAGACGGACGGAATCGGCGGACCCATTTTTTTCGACTTCTCGTTCATCGTAATATCATATTTTTTTATTAAAATCTCAAGTTTTTTTTTACGAATACAATACTCGCCCTAAGTGTCGCAAATAAAATTTATCATCATTATTTTTATTACAACTTCTTTCATTTCTTTAAAGCGGAATTATCAGAAATATTTAGGTACTCTGTGTCCTAATGATAATGCCTTCTGAGGAGTTGTGGACAAAAAAAAATTGTAAAAGAAAAACTAAAAACATAATGGAATAAAACAGAAGTTAAGATTCAGTTAGATGTTACCTTTGTCTCAAGTTACCACATCAATGAAAGATAAGGCTAAGTAATAGGTCCAATAATTTAGGATGTAAATGAAGAATTTTTATTTGTATTTAAGCCGATTCACCATACACTTTGTAGAATTTAAGTCACTAGAACACTTTTTTTAATCAACAAAAACTTTTATAAAAACACATATAATGGATGATTGATTACTGATTTTTCGTGAGGTTACCCATGCTCGACTATTACTATCATACTGAAGCGTCATATTTTGAGTACCTTTTGGCTAGTTATCATAGAAAAACTCGCACGAACAGCTACTCCAATTCTTCAGCTGTATTTACTAAGGATATCAGCTTCTGTTAGAAATATTTTTGATCCAATTCTAGGAACTTAATTTATGCTGTCCCAAAAGCGTAAAATATTTAGCCAGTGTAAGAATGAAACCAGGTGACTTCAATGTGTGTCTTATTTTCAGTGAATAGGCTCAATCAAAATCCGGTGCTTTACGTCAATAAACAAAATTGCTGTACTTGGATTGATATAGGCTTGAAGAGTACCAAGAGCGACGATTACATCCATAAAATACCTTTATTAAACTTGGAATAAACAAAATACTGACTCAAATAAATGTCTACTTATCAATATCTACTTTACATTGGAAATCTAAGTATGGAAAAGGGTAAAGAAGTATAAAGAATGTTCAGAAAAACTCAAACAAATATGAACCAATTTCACTAGTATTTGTTCTCTCAAAGAAGTTAATGATTCTTGACTCCTTTAAATTTTACCAAAATCGAAAACCCTTAATGCTTTGTGTACTAACTCTCTTAAACAGAAGACAAATAAAGAAACTCCAGACTCCAGAATCGGTTTTAAAAATCGAATAATTCAACAATAATATCTTAAAGTTCAAGTAGTTGTGAAAACCATTAAATCAACACATTTAATCAGCAGATCTTATATATATTCAAACATTTGTTTAAATTAATTGAAGGCTTCAGTTCATCGACATCGATTTCAGATCATTCTGTTCTTGATTGATCAAAAACAAACTAAATCACCACTTAAAACCAAATAAACCCGTGTTATTGGTACTTTAGGACATGCATTCACCGAAACATCTTACAACAGTCATCTTAAAAACTGATGCGGTTGACTGGACTCGTTATATACTATTTAACATTCAAAATAATGCAAAGTCCGTGCACTGAAGTGAGTGCTAAGGTGTTTCCTTTATATTTCGATATTTCTCGCTTGGACTCATTTGATTTTCATAAGTCAAGCATGAAATTTACACCAAAGGATATTTTATACAAATAATTGCTTTTAAATACTTGCAAAAAGCGAGAAAGGACAAACAAAAAAACACACCAAACAGACTTAACATTGTCGCTGGTGTTGCTATGGGCTGGATTGCTTTTAAAAAGGGCAAAACTTTTCTTCCTTATATTGTACATATTTCGCACTATAAGAATACAATCATGTATAAAAAAAAACAACTAATGTGGGAAAATTCTTGGGAAGTAAAGCCAATTTTTCAATAGAAACGTGTCCTTGCCTCTATACCTACCTAGCCTATGTGTGTGGATATGTATGTTTTGTTATTGGAAAAACAACTCAAATGGTTGTCGATGTTCGCCCATTCAAAGGATTCGCCGACTTGGCAATAAATTCGAATAATTTCCAAGTGGATGGGTTAGAAACATCTACATACACATTTTTATCCTTTTTTTCAATCAATCAAGAGGACTTGGTATTTTATAAAATTTTGCACTCTTGTTAGTTTCATTTGCCGGTTTATGTTTGGAATTAAAAATTGAAAGCGAAGGCTTGTCCTTTTTCCACCATTTGTGAAACCTTCCTCTCTTTTTTTTTTTTTTTTGAGACTTTCCACTAAATGGAAATTAATTGAGGGTGAATGCGCCATTTTCCACCTCCTGTAATCTTCGTTCGTACACTCACGCTTTTCCACATTTATAACGGACATGAAAAGCAAATCTTTTTTTTGTGAAAATTGAACGGTATGGCGTTTGTGTCACCATCAACATCACCAACGCCACCACCACCACCACCCATTGATTGGGGGAATTAAGTGAGATTTTTGCTAAATTATCAACCTCCGGCTTATGAAGAGGGTTCGACATTTTTTTTTTGTATTCACATCATTTGAAGGCTCATTGACGTTTATTCGTCAGCAGGTTCATTGAATATTTTTTGTACAAATAAAATTGTTTTTTATGGATGCTCATTGATATGTGTAAAAATGATTTCGAAAACGCTTTTCCCACGAATTTGTCGAAAATGGATTTCGTCGATTGACGACCTCAATTTCGGTTGATATATTCTCAATTCGTATGGGCTTATATTCTCTTTTTTTCTTTTCTTTTTGATTGAGTAAGGATAAATAAATAAATTAATTGGTGTATAGCGCACAATTATTGCCCCTTGTGGAGGAAGTAATTTCTTTGTCTATCAAATTGAAGTATTTTATTGCTGTTCGATTATAAAGGATCCTTTTGTGTTCAGTGAAATGATGAGAGCACGGATGTTAGTTGAAGCGTGTACGCGTGAATGTTAAATGTCTGCGATCTGCGATGTGATGATGGTTAATCGATCGGGCGAATATAGTTCTTCCTTTTTCTTTGAGAATGTATACATATTCCTTTTTTGTTTGGTCTTGTTAGAATTGGTAAATGTGCAAGTTGTTACCCCTTGGTATTGTTTTGCCGACTGACTTCTCTAATTGACCATATGCAGGAATTATTCGATTCGCGGTGGTTCTTTCAAAGACGGTTACCTACTCTAGTTGAAACCAATCCAAATATGGGTGGGCTTTGTTTGAGACTTGATGAAGGCAAATTTTGTTTGATAAGCAAAGGTTTTCAGGAAATTTCGAAATGCACTTTGAAAAATTGGCTCTAATTATAGGGGAGGGAAAATAGGCATTAACTTTAATTGTTTGGTTGTAGTTTTAAATTTTTATTGTTTCTTAATTGTTAATTGGTTCTTAAAAGGAAGGTGTATTTTTAAGTTTTAATGTTAGTGGCAAAATGTTGATGAGTAGAGTACCTATCTATTTTTTTTTTCTTTTTTCTAAATGCCCTTTTTTCATCTTGCTATTCCTTTAAAGAATCAACTATTAAGAACATTCTTTTGTCCATTCATCATCCCTGATTCGCAGTCACACTTCGGGCAGCATCCAGCAAAAACCTTATCGAAAAAAATAGATAAAACGGAGGTATACTCACTCAGGTTAGAATAATTGAACGAAGAATTATAGTTTATAGTTCGTTCTCCTTGAATCTCATTATTACGAGTCCCTTGTAGTTAGTTTATAGAACTTTATTTAACAAACGTTTACATAAGATTAACAGAACATTTTATATTTAAGTAAGTTTAATATGGTTTGGCATACAGTCGTCTACCAGATTGACGAATTCGTTATTAATATAGAAAAACAGGAAAGCTTAAAAATCTCCTCCAATAATACGCTGTATGTAACTAAGTGCAGTAGTTGTAAATTTGTACAGAAGTTCCCAGCCAATGTTACCATTCAGAATAGCCAAGACTCCATTCATATCCAACGAGTTCACTCCGAAGTACCTTAAACGAAATTCATTTAAAATTGGATATCTTCCTATGAAATGATACACATCCTCTCTTTCTTTGAGATTGCATAGGTCACACAGAATTGGCAAGTCTTCTCGATGTGGAATGTAGTTTAAGTTGAGAATTTCCCCTCTTATTTTAAAAATAAACTGGATCATTTTAAGGGAATAACGATTTTTGAAGTAAGTATATTTTCATTGAGGTCATAGTTGAGATTACTGTAGATGGTTCTATACTGTGAAGATTGCGCATCCGTTCTAAATTTATGGTTGGCGAAGTGGTTTACTCCATTAAGTAACGAATTAAAAACAGTTTTTAACTCCTCCGGGCTTGGGTTACTTGTGATGGTTAGACTTTCCCCTAAATCATTTCCAAGGTCTTCTCAGCTTACGACAAGGTTTCCTTTTTTGGCTAGAATGTTTTTTAACACTATTTTGGGTAACCTCTCATCTCCCATTTCTAATACTCTTAAAATATAATTAAAGTGCAGCTTGAGTGTGTCCAAAAACAGAGGTGAAACCTTGGTTTCTAGATGCAGCATGTACGTTGGTGTATTCGAAGGCAAGCGGAAAATTCGTTTCAAAAAGCATCTCAAGAACTTTTCTACCTCTTCAAATCGACGATATCTCCAAACCTGAGCTGCATACAGCAATATTGAAGAGGCAGTTGCACGAAAGAGCTGGAGCGCTATGCTCAATAAATTTATTGTTAAAGCATCGTCCGTCGAGTCCCTTGTACCTATAATTACAGCAGATTAAAGAAGTAAATAGACTTGAGCCGTTTCTGATGAAAAATCGGGTATACAGGTATTTGATGGCAATGGTATGCAATAAGCCCACCAAAATCTACTTTTCAACATGAAAACGATTTCCATACCTACCTTTTATTGGAACACACACTGGATATCAGTGATGGGGTTTTGCTAAAATTCGTTGCTTATTGTTAAATTATAGGAACATAGTTAACTCAATAGTTCATGTTTCTTTTGTGTCGACATGTCTACCTATTGGTCAACAATATCCGTGAGCCTTTTTTTAAGGAAATTTACCACTAAAACGATTTTATTTCTAGTTTTGTTAAAGAATGTTGTTGTAGCTTATACCAAGCATAATGTAGGTATTAATTAGAATGTAGGTATATTGTTTTCATAAAATTCATGGAGAAGTCCTTAAGAAAAATAATTTTGTGAACCTGAAAAGCTTGAAATCTATTGTTACTTTTTGTCTATAAAAATTAATGTTAGAACATTATGTTCCAAAAATAATACCTCACAACCGAAGTGAAAACTTTATCCTCTTCCTCTTTCCAACTTTCAAACCTGTAAAACACTTAACTTCGGTAGCCCTTTCAAAATTTGAAATCGTTTAAAACAAGTCATTCATCCTGATTATGAGGGAAGAAAACGAATGCACATGCACTTTACCCAAAGCAATAATTCAAATGATTTTCCATCAATTAACCCTATATGTAAACAATTATTATTCACAGTCTTTCAAAGCCACCTGTATTATTTCCGAAATTAAGTCAATTTCTTTTGATTTATTTCGCATTTGAAAACCCAAACAAACAAACAAACAACACTATAACAAAATTCAAACACGATAGACCCAATCATATCATTTACCCGTAAAATCCTTAAACATTAAACTAACTAACATACACATGCTACACCTGAGTTGCTATTTTGTATATTGTAAAGGAAGGTAGGTAGAGCCCCAACCCCAGTAATAAAATTTATTTGACTCTATAAAGGTATCCGTCGCTCATAAAGCATTTAACATTTAACTACAATATAACACCTGCCGTGTAATTAAATCAATAGAAAGAGAAAACCCTTATTGCCAGTGCCTATAGCCTACACAGTTTCAACAGTTAACAAAATCGACAGCGACACCGTCGAGGTCGTTGTCGCACCGCTCGCTCTGTTGCCATCAACTATTTGACGATGACTTTGCATGACAGTACCCACGAGCACCAACGACCGACACATGCTATTAAACTAGTAAAGGGGTAAGTTCCTGTGTTTATTTAGTTTGTCCCTACATGCTTGGGTCAGGGGTGTATTTGATATTTTTATTTTTAATATAAGACTGAGAAAATTTGGTAGACTTAAGTACAACAAAAACTATATTAGCGCCCTCGTAGTGATCAAAGGCCCAACTATCTTCAAGCTTGGCCCTGTTGAACTGCGATACCTAACCTACACGGTTATCATACCCCAAAAAAAAAAAAAAAAAAATTCTGTGTAAATATTGAGAGACAAAGTTACGGAAATTTAATTAAAATCAAATAAACAAAATACCTTTTTGAATTAATATTAACAACCAGTAACGCGTTGTTTTCGTGTACCTTAACCTTGTTGTTATTATTGCACGACCGGGAGGGCGAGGAGGAGCTAAAGGTAGGTGTAGTAATTTGTGAGAAGGTGCACACTAATAAATGTAAAAACAAAAAGGAAAAAAGAACAGAATCAAAACGATGTTAGTTTTATTGCAGCAGATGTCGAAGTTCTCAAATGGAACACGATTATTGTTTACTGATATTAAAATAACGATCGAGGACGAGGAGAAAAAGACGATGACTATGAACAAAATTAATTGAATTTAGTTTTCGATTGCGAGAAGCTAGCAGAAGTGGTGAATTGAAATTGATTAAAAACGAGTGAGTGCAGTTAAGTGGGGCTTATTAAAAACAAAAGTTAAGTTAGGACCTTCAAGTTTCCAGAACGGGAAAAGCAAAATGTGTATAATTATTTGCTGCCTTTACCAGCTTGCTCAAACATAGTAAGCAGGGGTAAATTTATTTGTTCAATTTGGCTCATTCGCATAGGGGTTTCTATCTTAGGCCAATACTGTTGTGGGTTGCACTTGCTGGCACTTTGGTTGTTTTTTTGGACTTGAAATCAGAAGGAATTGAAATTTTGAAATTTAAGCTTATTAATGCAGATATCTTCCTTTTACACATTTTATTTATTTATTTATTTAGCTTAGTAGGTACAAGCTTTAACTTGAAAACTAAAACTTAAGAGCTAACATTGTTTTTTTTGGAGTTTACTCCTTTAGAATCATATATAGACCCCGGTATGAAAAAAATATGGATAGCAAAATCAAACATAGAAAAAAACGTTAGTAAAATTGACTAACCTACTGGATCAATATAAATGAAATTTAGTATAAAGATAAACTGGAGTCTGATAAAGCGCATAGGTAATTTTTTAATGCAATAAAAGGGGTTGAAAGGGTTACAAAGGGTTGAAATATTAGGTCAAAGTTAGTATGGAGGAGATAAGTCTAGAAGTTTAAAACTTAAGTTTATGGCTTTTGATTAAACATAAATAAATACGACATTCAAAGTTTAAAAAAAATTAACGCCGAAGGGAGTGAAAATAGGGTTTAGCAATTCCGTAACTTCGTTAGGTAACCGAAATGCTTGGAAAGCTCGATGCTGTCTTGTATCGTTAAAGCGAGATATATAGATGTACCCCCCTTGCCTCAGTGGCACTTGCATCAATGAGACCGAACATCTCGAGATTCGCGGTATGTGCATCACTGACCACCTGTTGTGGAACGAGCACATATGCGATGTTGCAAAAAATGCAGCAAGAAGTTTATATTTCTTAAGGCGATGCAAGAAATTTTTCTCCCCGTCTTATCTGGCTATCATCTAAAAGACTTATATCCGTCAAAAGCTTGAGCACAATTCTCATCTCTGGGTTGATGTTCCAGCTACATACGTAGGACTCTTGGAAGGCATACAAAAGTGAGCCCTAAGAATGATTGGTTATAGACACATAACCGACTCATTCACCTCTTTAGACCACCGTCGTAACGTTTCGTGTCTCTCTCAGTTCTATCGTTACATTTACGGTAATTGCTCTTGTGAAATAGCCAGTTGCATTACTCCCCTTAAACAATTCGCCCGTAATACTCGAGCTTCTTGGAGTGCCCACCAGTTTTTCCTCGAGTCCAACTTCAGACGAACTCTTAGCCGTACTACGCGAATTTTGAACTCCCTTCTACACTCTGTCTCATTTAAGACCAACTTACACTGGCACCTCCTTTCCAACCACTTTCCGCCTTGCTTAGGCACACACTGCGTCTCTGGCATAATAAGGATTAAAAAAACCTCTTGAGTGGGTGCTAATTATAAAAACAAAACAAAAACATAAACATTATTTGATTTTTCAAAAATAATTTAGTTTTGTGTACCTAGTACCTACTTATACTCAAATATAAAAATTTACCGATTGAAAAAACAATAATATCTAAAAATAAAAATAATAACATTGGATTTCAACTCCAGTAGCTTGATATTATTAACAGAGTCGGCCTAATTAAGAGAGTCAAATCTATTATAAAGAAAACAAATAAACAACCAAAAACTAACCTGATGATAGGTTTCCTATCGGAACAACCATTGCAGATACAAGGAAAGCAGAAATCAACTTTAATATGTAAAACTAGCACTCGTCCACCGGCAATTGGTGCGTCTTGAGTTGTGCATCATGCGCCCGTGGGAATTTTGTTGTGAAGTTATTTTGAAATCGTATAACAGTCAACTCTCCCTAAGTCGAAATTCTTCTTAACTCGAAGTCTACGAATGTATAATTTTCCCCGTCTTAGCAACACTTTTCACTCATGCATTGCTGTTATTATTCAAAGCGTAACGTGTTGTACAGCATAAAAATGAATATATTCCTAAATTATATATTCAACACAAAAAGAATTTTTTAATTTGATTTAGCAGTTCCTAAGATCAGCGCGTCCAAACAAACAACAGAAGCCTTCAAATATGAATAATGTTTGCCATTTTCCACTAATTCTTCGTTCCTATTGGTCACAGCGGACTATTCAACACAAAAATAATTGTTGAATTTGATTCAGCAGTTCCTTAGATCAGCGCGGTCAAACAAACAAAAAATGAATAGTTTCTTGCCGTTTTTCCACATTTTCTACTGATTCTTCGCTCCTATTAGTTGCAGCTTAATGTTATGTAGCCTAAAGCTTTCCTCGATCGGACTATCCAACACAAAAAGAATTTTACAATTCGAACCATAGTTGTTCCTGAGATAATCGCTTTCAAACAAACAAACTCTTCAGCTTTATATATTCGTATAGAATAGAGTATAGATATAACGGCTGGTTGTTTTCTTACCGTTGCAATAATTGTTGTTACATGATATGACATATGAAGCCGAATTATCTACCCGTGGGAAATCAACTGCATTTTTTACATTTGTTGTGTATTTTGTTTGTTCTAGCAGTTCACCTAAGTAAGTACGGTCTTGTACGAACTATCAGAGATTTTCGGCTTTAAAAACAAAAAACAACAGTTCTAGCTAGCTATAGGTAATTTTAAATCAGTCAGCAGTTATGAGAAAACATTGTCAGGCCTCATGATACTTGGTTAAATCAATGTGATTCAGAGGTGACCGTTATAGTAGGGGAGGAAGGGGTGGACGTGGACAGGGGCGGATGTGGACAACGGCATTTCAAGTCCACTCGTTGAGAATTTGAATATGGCAACGATGCCATCCATTGCCTTTTTCAATTGTGAATGAACCTTAAAGTTTTCAAATCTGTCAGTCTTGTGTAAAAATTGTTACAGGTTCATTCGTGATTTTCACTCTAAAAGTAAAATTATTCTTGAAATTCGCAGATATTTTTTTAAAACAAAGCAGAAATAAATGCAGGTAAGTGTTTTTTATATTATCGAAGTGTCTTGACAACATTGGTGATCAATGTTTGTTTAAATAGAGGGTTTTCTAAGAAATAAATGTATTACTTTACAAAAAGTGCTTGTGGGGTGAATGTGGACACACTATATGGACACACTTTTATTAAATGTTTTTTATACTTTTGTGAATTAAAATAAGAAATTTTTATTTTGGAATATTAAAAAAGTTCTTTTTCAAATATCTTGTGTTAGTTTTTAATTATTTATCGGTTATTTTTGTAGCTGTCCACTTCCGCCCCATTCATTTTGGTCCGTGTCCTTATCCACCCCTTGTTGCGGGGCATATGGACAGAAAAAGCTTGTTGATTGAATTATGGAAAACCTTAAAACTTGAAGTCTTATCAAGTTTATGTTTAGGGACAATTTAGGGGAAGCCTTAGTTTATCAGCTGGTAAAAAGTGTTGATTTAAAGTCTCTACTGTAGACAAATATTAAAGATTTAATAAAATTTGTTCACAACCGCCCCCTCCTCCCCTACCTTCTTTTTTTGCATAGTAGAGACTGTATATGAGTATTTTTCTATCGGCTTTGGTATTGTACAGTCCAAAACTACACATTTTTTTCAAGCTGAATTCATTTTCAGTTGAAACTTCTATAGAATGGTTTTCATTTTTTGCATTCTACTACACCGATTGTTTTTAAGAAAAAATATTTTTTGTTTGGTAATGTCAACTTTGTGTAACATGGCATCTTGTCACCTAGACTTGTCACCTATTGACGTGAAACGGTACCGTATACTGCACGTTTTTCAATAATGCCACAAGAAAAAAACCTTTGGGAAGCCTTTTTTCAAGCCCAGAATTGAATGAGTGTAATTCCTGTTGATCCAAATTCAGCTTGTACGACTTAACTCAGAAGTTCGATGAAACACGAATTTGGTAAAGTTGCAAGCTTTTTTTATTTTCAAACACACATGCAATACACATATCACACGAATCTTATTAATAAATCTAATTGCAGTATCAAATATGATTTAAGTATTGAAGTAACAAAAAATAACATAGAAAATAAAGCTGCAATTATTGTCTCAAGGAGTTAACTATACCTACCTCAGAGCTCCCTAAAGAAATCATCCCAAACCGTTTAAGAAAACTCACATTGCAAACAAAATTTCCCCCAAAACCAAGTATCAAATGTCACCAGAAATTAGCTGATAACTGATATCCTTGTATACAAATTGCTAGTTTACCGCAACTAAATTGTTACAGTCGACAGGAAAACATTTAATTCTTTGATCGACGACAATTGCCGAAGACGAAATTTGATACTTTGTCCTTAAGGCGCAACGAATGACGACGTGTAATTTTCTTGTTCTTTTCTTTCTGTTTTCCAGTTTCCTTCGACATTCCTCTGTCCTCGGTATTTTGTTCCTGTTTAATGCGCATGTGGGTTGTTGAAAAAAATAGGTATTCTCTCATCTAGTCAAAGTCCTTCCGCCTATCAGATCAAAATGTTTACAGGGGGAAGATTCTGTTGTGATTTGATGAGAGATGAGTCTGCATTAAAAAAACAGGATAAGCAAAGGACTTTAGGTACATCTTTTTCTTAAATATTTTTTGATAGTTTTTATCGGAAGGTTTTGGCTAATTGCTTGAGATTTTTGTAGAGCAGACTTTTAAAAGTCATACCGTCACCGTAAACAGATCAGCAGGATGTGAATCTCTGATCTATCGAATTTCAATGGGTGCGATGGCTAAAAGAACATTAGTCATTACTTGCACAAATCAGGCGTGGCAAATTAGCTACGAATAATTAGTTCTTTTGAATGTACAAAAGTTTCGTATTACAGAATTGTTTGATGGGAAAAACTGATCATATTCTATATCAGTCTGCGGGCATCGAGATTGTCTAATTCGTGTTTTTTATTCAAAACTCTTATTCAGATTAAGAGAAGATGACAGGCGCCTGTGATGTTGCTGAAAAAGGTAAGCTTTGAAAGCAATAGGCATTGAAGTGTTGGTTGATTTGTTCAAAGCAAAATTAAATTACTTAATCAAAAGCTCCGAGTCCTACTCGTTCCCATAAAGTTTTTATTTCATCTTGCACGGCTACTGCCTCTTGTGAAGAACTGACCAAACTTCCAAGAGTATGAATCTGTCATGAAAAGGTGATTCTCATTTTCTCAACTTTTCCGTTAGGAATCGGCGTTAAATTGTTGGTCCTCTCAATTCTTCACACGCACTCAGAGAATTGTTGATGAGAGTAAGCCACTTAGGTCTTGGATCTTCAAGAGCTGTCGGTGTCGCGCCACTCTATTTATTTTTTAATCAAAAGCTTATTAGTTATTACTTATTAGCTATTACGCTTTACAGGTGAATTCTTCTATCACTGTGCAATACATTCTTGTTTTGTTAAATATTTTACTAGAGTAATTATTATTATTAACTCAAAGTATTGGAAAGTAGGAAATGTCAAGTTGTTTCTTCAATATCAGCAAGATATATTATAAGAGGGGTCTATTTATTGAAACACCATTCCAATATTACTATCAGAAATTCAGAATATTCTATTCCTAATAAAATCAGGAAAATCTGAACATTGTATTGAAGTTGTTTTATTGTTAACAATATCTACGTTGATCATCAACTTAAGCTGAAAAAGAAGTGTATCTAGGACCGAACTTTGAGGAACACAGAAACACAACCACTTTTCCACCTTGCTCTGTCTTCTGGACAGGTTCAATTGTTAGTAACTTAATGACGATCACTCTATATTGGTTGATTTCCATTAGGTGCTGCAAAATGCTAAGTAGTTAAGGTTGAGCCAAAACAAGAAACCGATTATATTAGAGGGGCTAGGGTATACATCGTCCCCCAAGCTGAGAGGAGCAATTTTCCAAAATTTCGGCTTAAATTGAAAAATAAAATATTAAACAAATATCCGGAATTCTGTGTCCGCCGTTTCCTATTTTTCTTAGATTTTTGTAAGGTATGTAGCAAGCTTCTCAACCACGAGAAAATTTCTTTTTTGTTTTAAGTTTTAACACCCATCAGCAATGAATTAGAACTTGATTACAAAAGTGTAAAAGTCCCCACAAGTGCTTCTAGATTAAGTTTCCAAGTCGATGCTTCTAGAAGGCTTTTTTCAATCTCGATTTCATTTTACTCTTTTACATTTCTTAACTCTCACCATCACTACCCACTTCCTCTATCACTGATATAAGTATTTCATTTGAATTCAACTCATTAAAATCTACCTAAGCTCATACTTAGGTACATACCAATGCATCCTTGTGGCTTGTTTTTGATCACAGAACCTTTAAATAATTATACAACCATTCATGAAACACACAAAAAGCCCTTACTCCAAATGACATGAAATTAAAAGATTCACTTGTTATTTACAGATTACCCAACCGAATTGGGACGAAATATGCTGGAAGTTGACAAAAAGGAAATTTATTTGCTGTGGTTTTGTGAAAGGAAATGGCAAGATTAAATTCTCTCTTTTAACCACAAGTTACTCGCCCTCACCCTTCACCCTTTCGATTTCATCTCTGACCCGTTAAAACTTACTTTTATTATTTACAATTCCCCATTCTCCAAAAAATTATTATTATTATTTAATGCTGTGCATTGCTGATCCCTGAATCCTTTTCAACGAAACTGAATTACAAGTTGTTTGGAACGAAGAAACAGCAGAGGAGAAAAAGAGAAAAGACGAAAGAAGAAGTACCTACCTACATTTAAATCTCTTTTCATTTGATTTTAATTCCTTCGAGTGTCCTTTATAAACAACGACGACAAATTCAATGTTGATGATGCTGACGACAACCATGATGACTGATGTAAATCATCATCACCAAGCGTTGTGCTCGAAAGTCGAAACTTGAATTCTTATGGTATTTACGACTCGACTCCGCCCCGCGATCCTTTTTTCGAATCGAAGAAGGAAAGAACACACAACTTAGTTACTCTTATTTGGAGGTCCTTGAGAGCATCCAGTCCGCTTGATGAATTTTATGTATTATTTGTTGCCCACCGAGATAGAGAGAGAGACTCAAATTGAATTTATCCCCGCGGCACGGTAGTGATTGAATTCAATGATTCCAAATGATCCTTGAGAACGCAGGACGAGAACGACACAGAGGGAGGAATTTCTTCAAATCCTTTGAATGATTGGAAATTATTCCACATCTAATGGGGATAGATTAATTTTGGTTCTTTCGATGGACGCTGATTTTAAATCCTTTTCTCCTTTTGTCCTTGCGCTCCTGTACCAGAATTCTAATTTAATATTCTCGCCATATACCATCCACAGTTTTATATGATTTTTATTAACGCGTGTTCACACTTGAGTGCAACAAAATTGAAGATTTAAAAAAAAGGAAAATCCAAAAGGTCCTTAATCGGAATGTTTGGTAAATAATGCTGCAGTCAATAAAAGTAGACTCGAGTGCCTACTTATAGAGAGATCCTTGATTACATCTCAATGATTTATTGTACAATTTTTCTTCGGCATACACACATGAAGATGAAGGATATTAAAATTTAACACGACACGCAGTGCATGCAGCGGTAGCGATACCGACCCCATGTTCAAACAGGATCATAAGTGCCGGTTCATTTGAGTAAAAAAAAAAACCGGCAAAGAAGTTGTCAAGACACAAATCCTGTAGGTAGGTTTTGGTTTCCTTATTTCTTTTTTTTTTTGGTGGCAAGGATATTTTGAGACAGTTGCAAAATCTCATATAATACGGGGATTAAGTTATTTGAATGTATCATTCACCAACTTACAAAAAATACTTCCATCTCTACATTTCTTTACCTACTGCCTGTAGATATAGAGGATTTACAGTTCAAGAGGTTCCATAATCAATATGGCGTCCTTTTTCTATCCGCTGTTATTCGCTATAAGTAATTTTGTGCTCATTTGTTGAGGTTTGTGTTGGTGTTCGAGTGTCGAAGGGGCGATATTTATGAAAATTTAATAAAAAAATAAAATTTGATTTTTTTTTGGGCGCGCAAACGAGTCCTTCATTTTTATATTAGATATTTATTATTATCGAATGAATTGATGTTGATTGTGTTTGTTACTTTACTTTTATGTTGAGGTAAAGGACGAAGAGGATTCATTGAATTTGGGCTTAGTATAGAGTTGAGAATTGCAACAGTAGCTTGAAGTGGATACGTGAGCACAATGGGAGGGTTGAAAGGATACAATGAGATACAATGAGGTGATATTTAATTTCGAAGCACTTCATGACGTTGAAGAGGTTAATGGTAGAGATTTTTGCTCGCAATTAAATTTGGACTTTTTGTTTGTACCTTTATAATCTACTGGGACAGAACACTTGAAGTACTTTTATCAACCTTTCCTATACTTTCCGACTGGGTTTGTTTGATGAATTTGAGAATAAAGGATACGTGTTATGATTTTTATATTGCGAACATTTTAAATCTTCATTAAGGGCAAATGTGTTGCGCTTGAAGGAACTAATTTCTAATAAACACCAACATTTTGATGCTATACTCTGTCCGATAAAAATTGGCAGTACCTACAGGGAAGATAGGGATATCTGCATCTCGTTCGCACTCTTTTCCTACCCATAAGTACTTTTCTCAAAAAAGCTCTTACAGGGTTGCCGTAATGCGCATTTTGAATTCGAAAAAGCTAAATGAAATAACTGCAGGGTTGGCATTCTTCTCATTAATTATTCTCATTCATTATTTGAAAAAAACTGGTGAACAATTTGTCTGATTTCACATTTATCAAAATCATCAATTTTAATTCTGCGGCCAGATTTTTGGTGGTGAGTTGTGGCTTTTGGTGCTATTTTCCTTTAGAAGTCTGTACACTGTTCGTTCAGATACAGAAAATATATCAACAACCTGCTTTATAGCCTCGGTTTTACTTTGCAGGTTCTTACAAATTGCTTTTGTCGCCTCAACTATCTCTTTTGTTTTCGGCATTCAAGTCCTTTGAGCATTTTGATGTGGAAGCCATTTTAAATTTGCACAACACAACAAAAGCAAAATCAACAGCAATAAAACACAAACAACACAACAAAATCACAAAGATAATATACAAACAACACAACAAAACCACAACAAGAAAAAACAAACCACACAACAATATTGTTGCACAAAAATAACTCGCAAAATCAACAAAGCTACCGCCCGGTACGAGAATCTACGCAAATAATATTCTTCCTCAAATAAAATGGCTTTGATTTTTATAACTGCATTTTAATTGATTTGCAAAACTTTAAAAGAAATGCAAAAGTCAAACACAACTCGATAACACTCTTCGTTAAGAAAGCTCTCAAAGCGAAAGCTCCTCACCAGAAATCCATTGAAAAAGTAAGAAAAAAATACGAAGTGAGTTACGATATAGAAAAAGGCAACTCTGAATATGTGTGATTTAATGAGGGTTGAAAAGCAGCAGAGAACGATCCGTGCATGCTCAAGTGTGTGCCAGGCAGATCGTTGTGGGTTCTACGTCGGATGCCATCAAAAATTCATGGGTGTTTTATAAAACTTTTTAAAGAAATTCCCTTCAATTGGGTATGGTGTAGAGAACAGCGCGCCACTGATTTTTAAAAAGCTCTCCCACAAGGCCTGTACTGCCAATTTTTATCGGACAGAGTATAGTATTGAAATCTCTTAAAAGAGTGTTCAAGTCTTAGTTCAATATAAAGTCTTTAATACCTAATAATGACCCAAAAACTTAATGAATGATGTTGAAACTCTTCGCTATATTAAAGTGCTTCTTGTCGAAATTTAACCCGCTTTCATCACTCTTGCTTGCGGCAAAAGTTGGTCAGTAGGTATTGTCCACCTGTCTCTCACTCCTGAACTGGGTACCTAGTAAAGTTTAAGAAATTTCGCGTAAATTTCCATTTCACCTTTTATTTGACGAAGAAGTTATACAAGGTGTTTTAAATATGATGCGGGCATACCTATAGCACAGATAATAAATTTATACAGATGTCTCACCCTTATAGCGAGAAATGATATATGAAACTGAAAGATACCAAAAAAAAAAAAAGCTTTTTCCAAAAGCTTTTACGCATTCACTTAATGCATTAAAAATCTATTTTCGCTCACCTCATTGCCCATAAATGAATACTTAGGCAAGGAAAAAAGCTTCCAAAAGCTCCTTGTCAGTTAAGGCGTTGTCAGTTAAGAGCAAAATATGTTTCATTTATTTCTGCAGGGATGAGATCTGTATAAATTTATTATATCTGTGCCTATAGGTTAAATCGATACAAGTAAAAATTACATGGTCGAGGGCCATTTTCCTGCAACGGTTATTTCCATTTTAATGTGGCAATTAAAACCGTTGCCGTTGGTCTTATTGCCTTTTTCCTGTGGGCGTTATTTCCAATTTCAAATGGAAATAAAGCCCACCATAGAAAACCTAATAAAACAAACAAAATTTACAAACTACTTAACCATATTCGCTTTATTTTAATAAACCAAAAAACATAAAAATGATATAAGAAAAATTAGAATTCAGTTTTCAAGTTTGGAAAATATGCTTAAATAACTATGCATATATTTTACTTATAGTTTTAACTGTTTGGCTACAATATGGTGCATAAAACTTTTGAATTTTCATATTGTAGGGCACCTTTACTGTGTTTCAAAGCAAGTTTTACAAAACTTAAAATGATAACACGGATTAAATTAAGTTTATATTGGTTTATTTTTGTTAACCGCAGGACTATTTTTTTGCATTAGTGAAATTAAAAAAAATCGCGCGATAACCTTTTGGTTTGGGAAATAATCCCAGGCAGGCGTTATTGACGTGGGTGTTATTGCACTTCACCTTTCAAATTTAAAAAGACAAGATTTGTGATGGAAAACACTGGAGAAGCACCAATAATTTTAAGACCGAAAATCTTTTGCGTGGAATTTCAATGTCGCACGAATTTCTTATATACCAGTTATGGTTTTGAATGGGTGCACGGAAGGTGATTCTGAAGGGCACTTCACGTTTGTTGGTGGCCAAGACAAATCGGTGATTGATTTCTGCACGGTAAATAATGATTGGATCCACATTATTAAAAAAATTGAAGTTTTGAGTAAACAATTTTCTGATCACATGCCAATATTATAGATGAATGGAAATCTCACTTCGAACCACAACAGAAATCCCTTAGTATGATGCCCCGATTAAAATGGAAAACTCCAAATATAGAAACATATCAAAACAATTTAGATGATTCCCTTTCACACACCCCACCAACTAATTTGTCAACTGCCGCACTCACAACTCAATTAATGGAATCCATAAGATATTCTGCAATCAGCCACACTACAAATTCAACGAAAACTTTTACACAAAAATGGTTTGACATAGAATGTCTTAATGCCAGAAAAAAATCACTCGCTCTATTAAAAGCTTTCCGCAGATGTTCTTGTGATCCAATTCGAAAACGGTACATATACAAGCGAATGACAAGTATAAGAAAATCTGCTTCATTAAGAAAACCAATTTTGAATCCATGCAAGCCCAATCACTCAGTCAAATCAAAAACACAAAACAGTTCTGGAAAATGTCAAAAGATATTAACGGTTCAAATAACTGTATAGGCTTAAGTGTTTCTGCAGATGATCTATCTGAACACTTCAAAAATCTTCTTCAAATGAACCCAGCAACTACTTTCTCATATGCTCAGCCACGTGTGTAACGATATATTGGACTCAGTTATATGCGGCAACGAAATGCAACTCGTTCTCCAAAAAGCCAAGGACGGAAAAGCTCCAGTTAAAGATGGGAGACCCTATGAATATCTAAAAAATGCATCTCCTACTTTTTATAATCATCTACATAAACTTTTTAATAAGATTTTTGAAAATGCTGGTGTGCCATCATCATTTAAAAAATCGATAATTTTTCCAATCCATAAGAAAGGTTATCTAAATGCAGTTGCAAATTACCGAGGAATATCCTTCATGAATGGCATTGCAAAGATATTTCGTGGTGTTCTCATTAACAGACTTGAAAATTGGGTGGATGTTAACAACATTCTTACGGAGGCTCAAGCAGGCTTTAGAAAGAACTATTCAACGGATCAGATTGGGCAAAACTTGTCAAACTTGTCAGAGCTAGCTATTTGAAAGTACAATCCTATACATCCAGACATCCTAAATAGTGAACATCTCGAGTAGCTAAACTTGGACTGGATAAAGTTGGAGCTCACTTCAAAGGAATATTGGAGTGATGGTTTTCTAACCTTAAGCACCGTGGACTGAAGCAAAGATTAGTGAGCCGGACTGGATAAAATTGGAGCCTTAAGCACCTTGGACGGAAGCAAAGATTAGTGGGGTAAGTTCAAGTGAATGAATTCATTGGTTCCTTATGCCCTCAATACGTAGACTTAAAACTCAGAAAAATAGTTTTCGAAGTACGCTTTTCACACCAATTTGGGTAGTACAAAAAATTTGTCTCAACAAGAAAGTTATTCAATATCACATAAAATCATTAAAAGAATCCTATTCAGATAAAAAAATGTTTCCTAATTCTAATGTTGCTAATGAAATCTATAATTGCCTTCAAATTCCGGATGCAATTAAAGATGTCCCAACTTTTGATGGAAATACTAGATTGTTGTTCGAATTCATTGCTAACGTCGATGAAGTATTAAGTCTTATGCCTGGATTAAATGCAAACCCTGGTTATCAGAAAGTAATTTTAAGAGCTATACGAAATAAAATTGTTGGACCTGCCAACGAAGCTTTAATTATGTACGGAGCACTTGTTAATTGGGAAGACATTAAACATAATTTAATCACTCATTTCTCTGATAAAAGAAATGAAACAAATTTGATAAAGGATTTGCATCAGATTCGACAAGGTCAATCGTCTGTAGAAACTTTTTATTCAAAAATTGTCGAAACTCTTACTGCTATGATGAATAATTTAAAGGTCCATGAAACGAATCAAAGCGTTGTCGAATCTAAGCAAACACTTTACCAAGAAATGGGTCTTAACATCTTTTTGTTCGGTCTTCGAGAACCTTTAGGTTCAACGATTAGATCAATGCGTCCAACAAAACTCACTGATGCCTTCAATTTTTGTAAACAAGAAGAAAATTATCATTATTTCCAAAATACTCAGTACAGGACACAGACACAATTTGCGCAATCAAATACAAAAAACTTTTTTCAAAATAGCAATAGACAAACACAAACATACCGAAATTTTAACGCGTATAATAATTGGTCAAGCAATCAGAATCCAAATTATAGATACAACAATTACAGAGGAAACAACAACAACTACAATAATAACTTTTTACAAAATACAACTAGGCAAAATTCTGATATGAGACAAGATAACATTCCAGGTACTTCGAGACAAACAAACAGCAATTCATTAAGAAGCAATAATAATTTTAAGTCCAATTATTCAGTTCCAAGTCATCAGACTAATATGAGTAGGAATACATATCCTGAGCCAATGGATACTTACAGCGGAAATACGATAAGAAGACCAAACGAAAATCGTAACAGTGGACAATTTTATAATATTGAAAGTCAAACCGTAGAAAATAATTACCCAACAAACAACCTTCCTTTGAATTCAAACGTAGTGGACGACAGAAATTTTCAAATAACAGCCTCGGAAAATCAATCGGGTATTTAGATCTTAATAATCATAATACAAATCTCCTTCCATACGTTAATATCAAAAGTTTATTCAACAAAAACTTAAAATTTTTAATTGATACCGGAAGTAACAGATCGTTTATAGATGCAGATGTAATAAGAGATATTAATATAGAAACAATTAATCCTTTAATAATTAAAACATTTAACGACAAGAAAATTGTTGACAAACAAATAAAAATAAAAAACTTTTTAGAATTTAACACAAATAAAACTCTTTTATTCTTTTCAAATTCCACAATTACTTTGATGGATTGATTGGAACAGATATAATGAAACAACTTTCAATGAAAATAGACTTGCAAAATTCATTCTTAGAAACTGAAAATATTAAAATTCCATTAGCCTTCAAACAGAACTTAATTTCAAATAGCTACATTGTTCCAGGATACAGTAAGCTTATTTGCCACCTTCCTGTAGACGTAAAATCTGGAAATATTTTTATAAAGCCTACAATAATAAAAGAAAATCTAACCGTTTCAGAAGGTCTTTACAAAGCTAAAGATTGGTATTCAAACATAGAAGTTGTTAACACTTCAGATAATTCTCAAACATTTTTAATCGAAGAACCAATAAAAGCTTTAAACTTTTCTTCAGAGGAGTATATTGAAGTCAACAATTTTTCATTTTGTAATCAAATAAAAGATAATCCAAACATCCAAGAATGTTCAAACATTTTGCAAGCTTTAAAGTTAAATAATTTAAATTCAGAAGAAGAAAAAGCTATTTATAGTTTATGCAATCATTACAAGGATATTTTTTTCAAAGAAGGTCAAATTTTGAGTCCATCAAATTTAACAAAACACGCAATTTCAACAACAGACAATATCCCTATTTATTCTAAGACCTATCGCTATCCTCACATCCATAAAAAAGAAATTCATGCACAAATTTCGGAAATGCTCGATCAAGGCATTATTAGAAACAGCTTTTCTCCTTGGTCATCACCGATATGGATAGTGCCAAAAAAACCGGATAGCATGGGGAATCGTAAGTGGCGACTAGTCATCGACTATCGCAAACTTAATGAAAAAACAATTGGCGATAAATATCCTCTGCCGAATATAACGGATATATTAGATGGGCTAGGTAGATGTATGTATTTCACTACACTTGACCTCGCTTCTAGTTTTCATCAGATAGAGATAAGAGAAGAAGACATTCCGAAGACAGCCTTTTCATTTGATAGTGGTCATTTTGAATTCCTCCGCATGCCATTCGGCTTAAAAAATGCGCCGTCCACATTTCAAAGAGCCTTGGACAATGTCTTAAAAGGATTAATCGGCAAAAATTGTCTTATTTATATGGATGATATAATCGTTTTCTCGACCTCTCTCCAACAGCACATAGAAAATTTAAGATCCGTTTTTGAAAGACTTAAGTCTGCGAACCTAAAAGTTCGTCTAGAGAAATCCAACTTTCTGCAAAAAGAAGTTTCTTTTTTGGGTCATTTGATAACTTCCGTTGGTGTTAGGCCCAACCCCGAAAAAATTAGGGCTATTAAAAACTTCCCCATTCCCAAAACTTCAAAACAAATCAAGTCATTCTTAGGGCTTTTGGGATATTATAGAAAATTTATCCGTGACTTTGCCCACCTCACTAAACCTCTGACTGAGTGCTTACGTAAACAAAATAGCATCAAAATAGATTCGAGATACATAAATTGCTTTGAAACTTGCAAAGCTCTTCTATGTAACGATCCTATTTTACAGTATCCTGACTTTAGTAAGCCGTTCGTCCTTACAACGGACGCTAGTAATGTGGCACTGGGAGCAGTGCTGTCGCAAGGTTCTATAGGTTCAGATAAACCGATTTGTTTCGCAAGTCGGACCTTATCTAAAAGCGAGGAAAGTTACAGCACTATAGAAAAGGAACTTCTTGCCATAGTATGGGCTACAAAGTACTCTCGACCATATTTATACGGCAGAAAATTTGTAATTGTAACCGACCACAAGCCTCTTACTTGGTTCTTTTCATTGAAAGACATGAATTCCAAGCTCATACGATGGAGGTTACTACTTGAAGAGTTCGACTTTACTATAGCTTATAAAAAGGGTAAACAAAACTCCAACGCGGATGCTCTGTCAAGAATAGAAATACATTTCGGTGAGACTAATGACACAGACAATCTCGAACTAATTTCTGTTCAAAACAATGTAGATGAGCGAGACGCTGTGTCTACTGTGCATTCTGCGCATGAAAATATGAACGATGGAATACCAATATCTGAACGACCACTTAATGAATTTTCAAACCAAATTATATTCAGACAAAACAAAAATATAAAAAAATTTTAGCCCAAAAATGATTATTTTATTTAAACGAAAAAAAAAAGAATAATAATTGAATACGATAATATTAATGACGAGTCCGTTATAGTCCAAATTTTTAAAGATTTTCTTTGTACAAAAAGAGTGTCAGCCATATTTGCCGATGACGAAACATTTAAAAACATTCAATCAGTCTTATCACAATATTTCAGCAATAATAAATATATAAAATTAGTGCGATGCAATGTTCTTTTGGAAGATGTGTCAGAAAGAGACCTACAAGAAAAAATTATAAGGGACTACCATTCATATTCAAACCATAGAGGTATAGTTGAAACATTTAATCATTTGAGAAGGTCATATTTCTTTCCAAATATGAAAAATTTAATAACGTCTATTATAAATTGTTGCGAGATTTGTCAAATACAAAAATATGATCGACAAAGGAAACCTCTTAAGTTCGAAATAACACAAACACCTTCAATGCCATTAGAAATAGTGCACATTGATATTTATTCGGTCTGTAAGGCACATTTTTTCACAATTATAGACAAATTCAGCAAATTCGCTTCGGTTTATTTACTACCTTCTCGTAATAGCATTAGCGTCATTAGATGCCTCAAACTTTTTTTTTCTCACCACGGCATTCCTAAGATTCTAGTTTCGGACAATGGCAGTGAATTCATTTCTTTAACTTTTAAAGAGTTCCTTGAAATACATAATATTGACCATAGCTGGGCATTAACGGGCATTTTTTCGTTAATCCGTTAATCGTTAATTAACGAAGTTAACATTCCCATTAACGGATTAACTTTTCAGTTAACTTCAAAAAAATGTTAACGATCGTTAAATTTTCCAAAGTCCGTTAATCGTTAATCGAACACAAATACCATACTGATACACATTCAAATTAGATTATTGGTAATTATTTTTATAACTTATAAAAAATTAGTCAATACCCTTCAGGAAACACAACGCCGCGCCGCCGTCTATTTGTTCGCGATAAAAATACAAAGTTTCAATTTCTAATCGACACTGGTGCTGAAATTTCGATAATTCCTCGCAAATTCTGCCAGCAAATCAAAGAACCAAACGATTTCATTCTGCTTACTGCGAACGGTGAAAAATTCATACATACGGTTGCAAACGATTAACAGTTGACTTGAATCTTAGACGCGTTTTTGATTTCACTTTTGTTATTGCCGACATCGATCACCCTATTATAGGAGCTACACAAATTCAATATTCAATCGTGGCTTGTGCAAGTTCGCCTTCTTTTCCATTCGTTTAAACCTAAATAAAACTTAACATTTATCTTAAAGCTAATTGTAAATTACTTAGAACTAAGAAACGTAAAACTAAATAAAAATCTTTTAATATTTATGTTGTATCTCCTCCAATACCTACCAGAGGAAATCGTCGTGCGTTGAACTCAGCACACTTAAATTGTGTTGTACTCTTTGATTATCAATTCGATATCATATTACGGATATTGTTTTGGGTCAATCAAAGTGCAATCATACAATAGTTGAATTGTGCTGACTCTTTAAACGTGCCGACGATTATCCACTGCGAATGTTTGGGCTTGCGATCACCTAAATGACACGACAAGATCGGTCTTTTGAAAATATCCAAAGAAGTCGGTCGTTTCTTGTACTTATCAACCTAACACTTTAACATTTAAAATAAATTCGCGTCTGCTTTTATATAAAAGATTGTGACAATAAGAGGGCACAAAATATTCAACGGTGGCTTGTGCAAGTTCGCCTTCGTTTATTTAACTTAAATCTAAACTTAAAATTTATCTTAAAGCTAAATGTAAAAGACTTAATTACAAACTTAAAACTAAATAAAAATATTTTGTTCGCGTTGTTTTGATTTAAAAAGATTGTGATTAGCACAGTCTTTTATATAAAAGCAGACGCAAATTTATTTTAAATATTAAAAGATTTTTATTTAGTTTTACGTTTCTTAGTTCTAAGTAATTTACAATTAGCTTTAAGATAAATGTTAAGTTTTATTTAAAACGAATGGAAAAGAAGGCGAACTTGCACAAGCCACGATTGAATATTGAATGAAGATGACTTTTTCAACTCTGTTGAACAACAAATCATTAAGAAGTAAAGCTCGAAGTTTCGTAAAAACGTGGCTAGATTTGAAGTCAAAAGACTCGTTAAATGAAGCGGCATTCCTCGGGGAACAAGTATTGGCAAACCTGTTTATCCAATACAATACTGCCATACCCTCAAGCGCTGTTGTTGAACGTCTCCCACGGGCAAGGATATACTTCAGCCGAAAAGAGCTTCGCTTTCCGATGAGAATTTCAACATGCTGATGTTCATGAAAGGGAACAATCACATTCATATACATGTGATTGAATAATTTGTTGTTTTAACACTTAAACTCTTATAAAATATAATTTACTATATTAAAAAAAAATTACTTGTCTTTTCTTGTTTCCAACTTCCAATTTTTATTAGAAAATAAATTTTTTATGGCGTGTTAACGGATTAACGATTAACGTTAACTTGCGTTAATTTTTCTAAAATTTAACGTTTTAACTGTTAACGAAGTTAAATTTTTAATTAACGGATTAGCGATTAACGAAGTTAACTTTTTGATTAACGGTGCCCAGCTATGATATTGACCATCATAAAATATGTGCCAAAAGCTCTAATGGTAACTCACCTATAGAGAGATTTCACTCAAAATTGACCGAAATAATAAGAATAATAAAATCACAGGATGCAAACAAAACTATAAGTGAAGTTATAGACGAAGCAGTGATTACTTATAACAATAGCATACATTCAACCACCAAATTATCTCCATTTGAATTATTAAATGGACACTATAGTAAAACATATCCTTTGTTTATTAAAGAGAATACAAAAACAGAGCAAGAGTATTTACTTCGACATATACAGAATTACAAAAAATTATCAGAAATAGTTGAAAAACGCAGCTTAAATGTCAAACAAAAAATTATTGAAAAACGAAATAAAAATAGATACGATCCACCTAATTATACACAAAATGAGACAATATACGAGTTAGATGACAGACGAAACAAAATGGCACCGAGATTTACAAAGCATAAAGTTGTTAAGAACCACAAAATAACAATAGATTCAAATAAACGCAAAGTTCATAAACAAAAAATTAGAAGTAGACGAAAAAAAAAATTTAATTAATATAATAAATAATGCCCCAATTAGTTTTTGTTTCCTATGATCAATAAATGTAGCCCATACATATATTGCTTCAAATGTATACCTGTACGAACACAATTAATTTAATAATTCCTTCACCTATTTTGTATTTGGTCACCATGGCGTATACTTACTATTTTTTTTCAATCTCCAGTTTTCACTCTAATTTTAAAATGTATATATGAAAAGCGATACTTCGATTAAAGAATCTTGAGTGTGAATATTTAAGTTGAGTTACTCTTACTTTCCCTTACACCAATGAACTCATTCATTTTTACGAGCTCTACTAATCCGCTGCAACATCAGAGGTGCAACAATTCGTTCAAATAGTTATGACTGGACTATTAACATAATTCTGAACTTAACTCACTCATTCATTAAGTTCATACTCAGAGGGGAGGAGTTACATGGCAACACCTTCAGACAACGTACCAAGCAACATGAGTAAAGTTACACAGCAACACCTTCAAGAGTGGCATAGAGAAATTATTGATGAGTGACAACATACCCAGCAACATGAGTCAATGAATTGATCCTCTCTTATCACAATCGAAACCAGCGTCGTTTTGTTGCTAAGCAGTGTTTGCAATCAAGGCCAATTTCTCATCTAAATCCAACCCAAGCCAAGCTGTATGTTTTTTCCACTTTTTTGCTTCATTCTTTC
Source organism: Sphaerophoria taeniata (assembly GCA_943590905.1). Classification (NCBI taxonomy): domain Eukaryota; kingdom Metazoa; phylum Arthropoda; class Insecta; order Diptera; family Syrphidae; genus Sphaerophoria; species Sphaerophoria taeniata. The sequence continues at coordinate 51,423,511 of OX016540.1, forward strand.
TTGGACCAGCAACGAGTTCTCATATTATAATATAACATAAAATATCACCTTTTAAATACGATTGTGTAAGAATAATAAAGAAAGAATAAAGAAAATTAAATTATATAAAATAGATGAAATAAACAATTCTATTAAATTGATTTGGGAATTTATAACTCGTGCGGGTTTTCTGTGCCCCAAATGCGACAATTTTGCTTGTTTACATACCCACCAAGTTCAAAATGAGCTTCATCTGCAAAATCGGAATTCTCTAAGTCGATCGCAGGTCCACTTAGCGAAGCGAAAACGCATTGGATGGTCAGTTGGCTTCAACTTCTGAACCAATTGGACTTTGTATGGCGTCATACGAAGGTCTTTATGCAAAATTTGTCTCAACGATGTCTCCGAAATGTTCAATTGTTGAGAACGACGATGAATTGATGTTGATGGCGCTTCACGCACACTTTCTGCCACAGCAGCAATATTCTCGGGTGTACGCACTGTTTTTGGCTTTTCACGCTTTAGTTTATCGATGAGGATGCCAGTTTCTTTCACTTTTTCCACAAGACAATGAACATACGGAGCTGAAGTTGCTTCTCTTCTTCCAAAATCCGTACGCAATTTTCGCATACATTCTGCAACACTGCCATGATTTTCAAAGTAATGTCGCAATATTTCCCAGCGTTGTTCAAGCGTATGCACAACCATATTCGTTTAGCTTAGTGTTACCATTCACGAAATAAGCACTAGTTGAAAAAAACAAACGTTAGACGGCGGACCCTTTACTATATAAGTGAAAAGACTAAACAAAAAAGTTTTATATTCGCAGCTTAGCTAAAGTAAATACCGAAATGACTGCAGTTGACGATCGATAAAACAAAAAAAGGTCAATCATTGGTTAGAACATTTTTGTACGCACTGTCGCCTTAAGTTTTAAAATTTTGATTTTCCATTTAAATGAACGTAAAATGCCTTTGAAAATTCTAAAAATTCTTATATTTTACCACATATGAGCAAAAACTTTACATCTATGTAGATCTGAAAATTTTCAGTAAAACTTAATTGTATTTCAATAATCTCAAAATGTACCTCTATTCATAAAATAACCTTTTTCAACTCAAAATCAATATTGGCTCATGACGTTTGTCTTTTAAGTTTGTAAGCTTTTGATCTCTTATCGAATCCAAATTCGAGCCTTTCATCGTGAAAAGACCAAAAACCTGTAAAATATATCACAATTTCACAAATCATGCAATGGTAAGAAAATAAACAGTCCACCAAAGTGATGAATAATAATTAATTGCGGTAGACTACTAATATCAACACAATTAAAATAGCTTCAAATATACGTATTACATACACACTGCAATCAAAAACAAACAAAATCTTATTTTTCTGTATAAATTGTTTTCATTTATTTTTTGTTTTAACTTAATATTATAATTTGGCCAAATTGTATTAATCTATTTGGTTACCTACATATTTCATCAATATTTTACTTGCATTAATTTTTACAGTTATGTAAAACATACTTAATTATGTATTTAAGTACTTTTTGATATTTTCTATTTAATTTCTCAAATCTAAAATAATTATTGTTTTACTTGCTGATTTTTTAAATTTAATTTATTTTCTTAATATTCTTTTTTATACAGCCCAATTTTTATTTTTAATTCTTATTTACAAATTTATTTCGATATCACCACATTTTTCTAAGATCTAATATTTATCTCAATTAATATTTTTTTTTTCTTTATTTACAAAATGAAACTCTTATTTGATGTTTTTTCTAAGCTTTCCTTCATTCCTCAGCTTTGGCAACAGCTGGCGGACTTTCACGTGGTGGACTATTGCTGCATGGCGGGCTAACTTGGGAATGCATCGACAGATTTTGGGGATAGCCAAAAATTCCATTGAGATTGCTGAGGCCCATGTATTGCGAGAGGAGGGTTTGGAAATTTGGCAACTTGTAGTGTGGTATGAGACTTTGTGGAATGAGGGCAGGGTTAAAGTGATGGTGCAAGGCGAAATTCGGTGGCCAGAATTCAGTTGGTATCGATCCCGGATGACCTCCCATGCCATGTGGCAGAGGTATTCCCAGAGGGAAATCAGGCATTCCTGAAAATAAAGAAAAAATGTTAGAAAATCAAATCTATTTTTGTTAAAGTCCCTATTCATCACAGAAGCATGTATCAACAAAACTCGACTATTTTTAGATCTCAAAAAGCGAATGGATGGCATAATTTGTCTTTGGCCCGCTCGGCAACGAGACAACAATGGTTTCATTTAAATGCATCTGCATGTAATTTGGCTGCTTGGAAAATACATATCTCTTAGATTAATTTTAGATTACAAATTCGCGCACTTGGACACATAATTGTGTTCTATGCTAATTTCAATTGTACTTTTGCGCGTGTCTTCTTCTACAATTAAAAACAATAAACAAATGGGCAGGTGTCCTGTAGGACAACAATACCAATCAAATATGCATTTTAGCTGAACTCTGTGTTTTATAAATTTCCCGGGATTTGTAAACATGTCGCCGCCATTAATTATATGGGAACGTGCAATTAAATATTCATTGTGAGAGTTGAAAATTATAGCTGAGGCGAACGTGTGCATACAATCTGCAAGGACACTTTTTTCGTTTTGTGTAAAGTTGGATTGTTTGATTTTATCTGATCCGGAAATCTTTGAAAGGGAGTCACGTGTGAAACAACGGGATATTTAGTTCAACATATACCACGATTTCTTTACATTTTTTTTTAATAACAAATAATGAACCAAGTGAATAGAATTTTCATTTGCTATATTATATTGCATGGGTGTGGCGTGAGGATTGTGTGTTGCAGTTGGACTGTAGGTAATTGCCGACGAACTAATTAAGATAAGACTTGTAATGTGAAAATGAATGAATAAAGTTGTAATTGTTTGTTGGGTTGAATTGTGTTCTTGATTTCAAAATTTGTTGCACTTGAAATTAGAAATATGGGGGGTAAGTGCTGACATCAGCTATTTGAAGGTGGTTAAGGAATTCGAAAACAAGCGACGTTTGCTGGAAATCCAGCGAAGGATCACCCAAACTAACTACTGCTTATTTGGTCTTAATTAAACAAATGGATCATAAATTCCTAGATGGGAACAATTTAATTTTAGCAGCTCTATTCTATTGTCCGTCAAGCCGAAGATCAGTAGGAATCAACAATTCTTACTTTTACAAGAAAAATTAGTCGAAGAACATATGGTTTTGTCTTCTGACAGCTAGTAGATGAAATTTGGAAAGGAAACCCTTTGAGCCGTATCAGGATTTAAATTTCGACGACTACATTTGGTCATGATGTAAGTGACAACAGAAAGCAAGAGCCTTCGTAAGGAACACTTGTCTGGTCGAGTGTAGAACGCATACAAGCGACCGTACACAGTTGAAGATCACAAGTATCCCAGGTACCAGGTCAAAGAAAGCCAACTTCGAAGACCTTAACACAGTGTGAACTTCACTATATCAGCTCATTATGCATTAAACTTGAAAAGCGTCAGGGAGAGATTTCTGCAATTGAAAGAAGTATCGACAAAATCCTTTGACAATCAGAAAACTGGAAGAGCTGATACACCACTCCATATAGAAAAAGTTGAATAAAAGAGAAGTTATCGTATATTGTCGACTTCAAAAGAAAAAATAATTGCTTAAGCTTACCTTGATCTGGTAGGAGGTATCCATTTTTGTCCTGATTCATGAATTTCTCACGTTTCCTCCATTTCGCACGACGATTTTGAAACCAAACCTTAAAAGAAAAACAAAAACGAATTTTAATAAAAATATTCAAATAACCTTCGAAAGTTATCTCTATTTATAAATTCACCCAAAGTTAAGTTACACCCTCCCCAATTATATAAGCCAAAGATTTCAACACTCCAATTATCTACTTAATGTTTCCTTGACAACAAAATGTGAACCCCCTCTCACCCCTCCCCCTTACCATTTCACCACATCCCCATTTTACATAAAACGGCAATTACCAATCAATTTCCTTCTAACCAAAGCAAAATAATTCTCGAGCAATTTTTTCAATCTCCATTACGAATTTCACTCCTCCACTCCGTCTACATCCCTTTGGAAAATCCCCATTTAACGATTCATTTTTAAGGGTAGACAAACATAAAGCGCCAAATTTCAACCACGATATGGAATAATTGGCCTTCTCGTCAATGTTTTCTGTGGAAATTTCTCAATTTGACAATTTTTGTATGGGGTGCAGGCGACTGTCGATGTGCCCGACACAGGATTTACGTAGGTATATCCTTGTGTGTGGTGAAAGATGGCGTAAAGGGACAATCATAATTTAAATATCAGACAATGGAATCCAATCGGAAGTGTGTTTCTCTGATTTTGCATCATTCCATTTGGAATTTCTTCAACGTTCGACATTCAGCATTTACGCAAGGGGTTGAAGTCAAGCTACATAAACTCCTGTCCAGTCTCACCGAATTGAACTGAAGAGTGAACCATTGATACTTGCAGGGTGGTGGGTGGTTGAAGAACGACAAAAAAAAACTGAAAAAGATGCGTTTTTTCTCCCTTTTTTTAAGGCGTTGTGTTGTACATGCATCTCCTTAATTTTGCATTCAATTATTGTCCTTTCCGTGCAGCTTGTCGATGCAAAATTGTCCTTAAACTCTACCTAGTTTCTTTTCTATGGGAGTAGATATGAGTGTGTGCGAGTCAGAGTCGGCCAACACCCATTCGTGAGGGAAATTCAATTGTTTGTGCGCAACGAACTACACACATCTTCACTTCCAATTCAACTTAATCGATATCGAGTTAGTTTGCTGAGGTGGTGAAGGGGGCTGCAGGGCGGACGCAGTGAGAAACATCAAGTGTATTGGGAAAATCATAGATTCTTCGAGGAAACATCAATTTTTGTGAGAGCTTGTACGAAAGTGCCGATTAGAAACAAGGTGGTTCCCTAAAAGGACGAAAAAGGACTTCCTGACATTTCCATTGTCGGTTTTATGAATGCTCTGCTGATGATGATTTGAACGAAGATTCTTCTTATTTCGTTTTCCTATGCTCTGCACTAAAGGAAGGATGTGCCTCACAATTGCCATACACGCATCAAGCAACCAGTTTTTTGATTGTCTTGTGTTTTTTTTTATTGTGTAAGTGCAGTTCACTTGGGCGAGAGCATTAGAAATGATTTCCGATCGTTAATTTTTCCTATCAAAATTACCCTCTTCCTGTCATCCTTAAATCTCATAAGATGTATTGTCTCATTTGCTGTCTCAAAGGAATCCACTTATTTTAATCCATGTTCTGAGCCTACCCCACGCTCGTCGATGAAACTTACATGAGTCTCATGTTAAGGATGATGATGATAGAAGAATAAACAAAGGATTCATTTACATATAAGTACATGAAATGTGGGCGCTCCAAGATAATTTGATGCAATTATCCTTGGGGTGTAATTAAGTTGGTCTTAGTTACCTCTAATCGGTGAAGATGATGATTGTTTCTCCCCCTTCCCATTCATAGACTCGTTGTTTAAAAAGTTGTATCCACAATTTGATCAACCAGGACAGTGTCCTTAAAATGATACCTACTCGTATATTTTTGTCCTTTGTTGGAAGACATACTCATATCATTTTTTTTCCCACCCACCCCTGAAGTTATTCCTTGCATGGAGTGTTACAATTAAATTTTACCCAGTCACAATGAGAACACAACACAGTTGACAAGAAAAAAAATGTAAAGGACGAAAATGATTATGTGGAAGAGATAAAACGATTACTCAACCAGTTGGATCTACATTTGAACATAGGAACATTTGTGTATAGATGGATCAACGATGTGAAATGAATGACAAGGACTATGAAAACGACGATGACGACGTTCGTAAAGTCTGTGTGTTGGCATAAAAGGGGACAAACGATGATTTGGGTAGATAGGAGACAATTTGGTGCAATCTTTTAAATAATTGGCCAAGGATAATTGGCATATTGTCAATTAGAGCTGGGAATACGTTTTTTCTCTCACACTGTTGGGTTCATTTTTTTTTTAGTTTGTACCGATTTGAGAGCAAAAACGACCATTACATTTTTTTTTGTAATCCAAAGGAATTGAGTTTAAAATTGCCTCCAACTAGGCGTTTTTTTTCTATTATTTGCTTTGCGATAAATGACATTCGGAAGGATATGGATTTCTTTTGTTTTGTTTTGGATATGCTTTTGTGGGCTTTGAAAATATTTCAAAAGTCAAATTTAAGGAATGAACAAAATCGCAAAAAAGGCTGTTCGTAAAAATTGTTTGATTTAATTAAGGGGTTCGCGGTTTCCTTTTTGCAAAATTAATCATAGAAATAGAAGTAGGAAATTCTAGGACAAAAGAGCTATTGTAAGTCGTCTTTTGTAGTTTCTAAGACGTCATTTGATTTGTCCTATTTTGCAAGGATTTTTGTTTTCGTTTAACAAAATTATAAAAGAAACGGTTAGTAGGTACTTTCTTGTTGGGTAAATAATTCTTGACAGTTCAACTGAGTCGAAAAATCAGAGGTTTCCAGTCTTTGAAAATTGTTGTTTTTAAAATTTGAACTGAGGTGTAAAATCTTCAAACAGATGTCAAGGAAGTTTTTGTTTAAAATCCATCCGTCAAATTAAAGTTGAGACCATAAAAAGAACTACTGCCATTCGATCAAGGCGATGAAGTAGAACGATTTCCCCTTTCTGACCTTGACGAAGTGAAGAGAACGATACCAAGGCCGCTTAATCAGAGGGCTTAGCTGCCGGACTGTAAGAAGCAGCAGGGGTTGCGTATGAATGCATGAATGAATTCACAACTTTGAGCGTAAGATCCTCAAGAGAGGCATGAATTGCCCCAACTAAAGATACAAGAACTGTCTTAAGCTACGATCGTGTACTGGTAGGTACTCGTACTTTGTTAACGTCAGGACAGAAGCCTTTATCCGACTGCCTGATATCAGTGTGTTTTTAGACCAGTGATCTGGTCGATCAGATTTTCACTAGTGTATGAGTTAACTCGTTTTTCCGTGTTTTAAGTGTTTTCTAGATCGATTTCCGGGGGCAATCAGGTTACATTTAGAACAAAATATCTCTCTGGCGAGCTAGATTCTAGTCTTATCTTCATATTGGGCCATTAACTCTCAAATTTCAGCAGCGGATGGTAAAGATTTGAACGGATTTAAAACGTTAATATTTCAGTTTTCTTAAGGTTGGCGAACCGAGTTGCCCAAACAGTGCTTTTTCGACACGAGGTTTTGGTCAAAATGTAACAACTACTTCGCCTGTTTTCCCTGACTTTCAAATCAAATGCAGTTTTCTGTCAAGAAAGCAGCTGGGCGGATAGAAATGCGGAGCTCTTCACTATTCCCCTATCACTACATGCTTAGCATTCAAAATTCTGAATTCATTTTTTTTTTCAAAGTTCCCACACACCGACACCAATTAAATTTCCCAAAGAACAAGATAGAAATCTCCCCTTTTATATCAAAACCCTCAATTTCCAATATAATGCACATCATATAATCCTTCCTAACATTATTAAATATCTTCAAATTTGACCAAAACAAGCAAACAACAACCAGCAACAATGATTTTTCAATGATCAGATTATCTGTCGATTCATAAAAGTCTTTTAACAGTATCCTTTCTCTATTAATAACAGATAATACCCAAGGACCTTGTTCACATTGTATATTCCCTTACTCGTACTCGCATACTCTCAACTCCTTGAAATAAACTCGAAAAAATAACGAACTCTCCATGGGTATAACAGACTTCAACCTAATCATTCTATGATTGCCTTTATTGGTCCTTATTTCGATTTTTATCGTTTTGATCCTTCGAACGAAATAAAAAAAATCGTTACAAATGAAAAACACACAAATATACTTATAAATCGTTTTATAGCAGGACATGACGTAGATCTATTTTTTTCATCTGTCAGAACGAAAAAAAAAACACACAACTAGCTGGAAACAATCTGTGATAGGAAGGGTTCATCGTGTAGGTATGTTAGCCTGAGCATGTATAATTCTAAACCAGTTACCAGCCAGAGAGAAAAATTATCCTACGAAGTGCATTAAATCCGAAAATAATTGCCGTACAATATTGACATCCAGACGGGATTTGAAAAAAAAAAAAAATCACTCCGTGAAGTGGATGAGTACCATGCCTCTGGAATGAGCGAGTGTGTATCTTCCTAAATGATAAATCTATCCTTATTCAGAATGTCCTTTCGTTTGTTATAAGCTCATTGAAAAAAAGGCACGCGGCAAATGGATTTGTCTCATTGGTAAAAAAACTGCAAAAAAATAAAATACAAAATAGAAACAGATAACACAAAGCATCATGTAAACATTTTTGAATACAAAGGTCAAGCCTGCGCTGCGCCTTCCACTTCCCACCCCTATGTAAGAAAAGTAAAATAAAATAATAAAAAAACACACACACGATACGCAAATAAACAAAAAATAAAATTAAATCCTTTGGGTGGTTTCAATCGATACACGAGACGAGGTATAATTGCTCACCCCTCCTAATTACATTGCCGTTAAGTGAGTATTAAAGGCGATTATACTAGGTTTTACAATTTAATACACGCGCTGTGTTACGGTCGTGTTCCCGGACCCGATTGCATTAACTATCGTCAATTTTTCAACACTCCTATTTCAATGCAAGTTCCTTCCTCTGCAGAGGAGGGTAAGTATTGGTTTCGTGTGAAAATAAATTTTAACAAAATGTACATGGAGATTACAAAATTTGGTAATGCAGTGCGCCGCGACCGTATCGGCGGTCTTTGTCCCATTCAATGAGTTATCAAGTCACCTATTAACCACGCGTTGAGTTTTGACTATAGATTCCAAAATTACCAACCCATTTTCTTCGAAAACAACTGAATCAATTTTGATGAAACCTTAAAAAACAAATAATGCTCAATAATGCCAAATTTCGGAATAAACACAAGACACTTTGTAGCTGAACTTTGTGAAGCAACTTCCCGCGACTTGGTTGAACGATTAATTTCATGGCCGTATGCGGTTTAATCCATCCCCAACGGGACTAGGTAACTGGAAGTAACAAGGAAATTTAAGCGCACTTACCGACTCTTGGTAAGGTAATCCCCTGATAATGTTTCTTTCCCACAGAGCAGACTAACAGAGAAAAAAAACGATAGTATATCCCTCACGCAGATTGACATTACCGTGCGCCGCGCTGGTGTCACATCAACTCCGGCTGCGACTGTCAGCAGCAGCAGCAGCTCAGAGTTCAATATCGCATTTTATATTTACCACCGTGAATTCCAGAAGCTAATTTATGCAGATCCTGTATTGTCATGCAAATCTTGTTGATATCCAAGGATATAATTACGACAATTAAAAAGCTGAAAATTGCTTGCTTACTGTAAATTATCCTTTTTTTATTCGTATTCGTGTGTGGGATTTTGATTTTTTTAATTGCATCCTCATTGAATGGATAATCGTGTTGACTGTTGAATTGATTTTTTGTTTAACTTATACAAAAGCATACAACACATCAACAACATCCTTATAACCTTATTGAGTGCATTGGAGATTAATAAGGACACACAAATGCAATTGAGCATAATTTACGGAAGTCATTGCAGATACAATTTGTAATTAAATGTAATTAGTTCAATAAAATTTATTATGTCGCATGTAGTCGGTTCGAGGATGTATGTGGGTTAAATAAGTGGGTTTGAATCAGTGTTTTGTAATAGAGGGAAAATAATTGGAAAACAATGTGTTTTACAAGAACTGATTTCAGCTCTTGATGGCCTTGATGACACGAACAACAATTAAATTGTTTTCATTATTTCTACTTTGCCGTGGATTTAATATCGCTTAAGATTGCAATTAAAGTGTCTCCGATCATCCTTCTTCACAAAAAGGCCCAACTATTCTCTGTAAGACTTCGAACACGGCTAACAGTTCAGCGTAGGTACCTTAGGCCAGACATAAGTCTCGGCTCAACAGAATTGAAGAAATGGTAAGATTTTGGATTTAAAGAGCTTTGAATGACTAAAGTAGATTCTGTAGTTGTTTTAGAGTAGGTATGTAACACCCTTTCTTGTCACCCATACTGTACTTTATTGCTACAATTAATACTATAGCGTTTTGTTCAGTAAATGAAGCTTTTCCCGTCACACGTTCTAATAACAGATATTGCAAATAATTCAAACAAATAGAAATTCATTACACACATCATCACCATGTTGGTAATTTGTACCTTCTTAATGCCATACACAAAAGAGCTATCTGGTACATGTCTCGTGTGTACATATAATTTAAGCCGCCAAATTAATGAGAATTGTAGTTACAACACGCGTCATGATCGCAATACCATGGACGAAGGACCCAAACAATCAATTTATAGTTTATCAATTTCCACATCTCCCACTACGGCCATAACGAAACAGTGCCCAAAGCTGTTGTGTCGTGCGTGCGTCGTTGTCAGTCGTTGTCCTTGACAACGCACATTTATACAACTCAAATGCCTTCAACGCTAAAAATAAAATTACCATCTAGTAAATTGCCCAAGCAATTTTAAATTGACTTATCTAGTTAAAGGATGTCCTCTCCTTGTTGATTATAAAAATTTGTTGATGGGAGCGCACTTTTTTAATCTCGCTTTATGATTTTACCAATTTAATGCTCTAACGAGTCCTTAATATTATATTTTTCTTTTAACTCTCTTTTTGTTAGTAATTTTCATTATAAACTCACCTGCACACGTGCTTCGCTTAAATCCAAACGCATCGCCAGGTCCTCCCGGGTAAAGACGTCAGGATATTGAGTCTTCTCGAATGCCCTTTCGAGCTGATGCAATTGAAATGTGGTAAAAGTCGTCCTTGATCTAGTTTTTTTTTTTATTCAAAAGAAAGGATAGTAGAAAAAATCATTAATCGGATTTAAAATTAGAGAACAAATTAAGGAGAAGACGAGAGAATGTCGGTTCCTTCTTTAGAAGAACGAAAAAAAACTAAACCTTAAAAAACTTACCTTCGAACCTTTCGAGGACGCTCCATGTCGTTCTGATCATGGCCATTATTGAGACTGTTCGAGAGGTCGTCGTCGTTGTCTCCGTCACAGCCATTATCCGATGTGTTTGTTGGCGAAGGATCTTCCTTATAATTGTGATGCTGATGATTGTGATGATGGGATAAGGATTCGGAATCTGAAAGTTAGAAAATAAAAGTGAAAATTGAGAGCTCACTAATTGATGTATTTGAAGCGTAAACAGAAGGGTGTTCAAGTGGAGTTATTTTCAATTTATAAATAGGATTCTGGAGGAATTTTTGTTTAATCAGATAATCCTGTTTTTGAAATGATATAAAGATAACAAACCAGACTTAAGAAATTGATGATGAAATAAAAAAAATATAAGGAGGGGCTTGTACTTAACAACTTGTTTGACTATTGAAAAAAAAAAATGTTTATCTATCAAGCCGACAAGATTTTGTTTGGGTAGATACAGGGTTTTCAATAGAGGGGTGCTGTACAATTTCCAAACTGATAATAATGTACCTAACCTACATAAAATATGTAAGGAAGTTTGTGGCAACAAGGCACCAATGCGGCCTCATCCGAAGTTTTCTTTCCTGACCACAAGTGCTTTGACCTTGCAAAATTAGCAACTAACGCACAGCTTTGAAATATAATACTCCATTCCCAAATTAAGGCCATTGTGAAGCAGTTATAATACATCACATATCTCAGATTGTTCAACCCCAAACGCGTAACTGCCAGGACAGAGTTAGTTCTCATAATTCTCACCAATGTCCGCAAAGTTGTTATCAGCCTTATTTTTGCAGAAAATGGCCAAATGATGCCATCAGTCCAGCGCGCAACAAACCAGATATTAGAGAAAGAAGAAGATATGAAACTCAATAACGTTTTACCCCCTAAATCTCACAATTTTCATTTTATTTAATTTTATTTCCAATTTCATTCATGTGCACGAATAAATGTGAGTAACTGAACTGAAGAACGACAAAAATGTATTTATGATAAACAAGCATACACTCTCACCGTTCTCATATTTGATCTTGTGGGCAGATCCTTTTTGACTGCTTAGTTTCCTATCTCCTCTTATCTCTGCAATCTGCACCAAACATTCTTGATAATGCCCCAAATCACATATTACGCATATCATTCATGTGCAGATGAATAGTGACTGTATATGATTTAAATATTCTTTACCAAAATTGTTGAAAACAATAAATAAAAATTAAAGAGAAAAGTGAGGTTATTAAAACAAATATCAAATCACAGTGATGTGGAATGGGTTGGGGTTAAAGGACCGAAAACAATATGAGCGCAAACCGAAAGATCGCAAGCCATATGACCGCAAACTACTTTTGCCCGAATATCATGAGAATCTACATTCTACACCTTTTCCTCACTCAAAGTTATGAGAATTAAGGAGAGCGAAATCTGATATTTTTTTTGATTTTTCTAACAACTCTGAACTAGTCCACACCTTTTTTCAAAAACAGAAATTTGATGGGACATCAAACGCTGAGAATCATGGAGAACGAAGCATTAAAATTCTTCGTTTTCAAATATTTCACACGAATGTCTTACTTTAAACTTTAATTTAATTTGTTTCTCAGCCACAATGGGTTGGTTGTGTGCTGAATCAATTAGAACTTGTAAGCTTGTATACAATCGCAGAGCATAATTCTTGACAGACTCTCCCTCGACTACAACAATGACATTCTCGTTTATGCACACTGTACGCTGCAGGTCGAGAACCGCGAAAGTTGTATGCTGATGGCATACCGATCTCTCTCTTAATCTCGGCCAAAACACGAAAAACCACTCACATTGGAAATCATATTTCAATGTTTCTCAACTTTGCGTTGTTCCAGTGTAAAGCGATCTATTTCGATCTGCGGAAGTATGATATCTACTGACCTTTTGTTGAGTTTTCGAGTTGGAACCAGTTGCCAGTGCTAGAGGAATCTATGCCTTAAAAAGAAACCAATAGTCCATACTTCGAGAACAGGACAAGCAAACAAGACAACAGCAGGAATTTTTTCCTTCGACTCTTTTTCAGTTTGCTTGCATTTTACATGAAATATGAATCCCTAAATCCTTAAAACCGTTTATAAAGCAATCGAAGCTTCGAAACGAAACTATTATAAATTGAAGATTACGATTGTATCAAAAATTCCAATTGACAATTTGGAAAATTTTAAAAAAGTTTCATAAACTCTACTCTGCAATGCAAATTTCAATTTCCAAAGGTACAGTTCCAGAATGTCCTTAAATGTAAGGATTAACATTGAAACACACATTCTAAGTATCAAAATAAACCCTTTTCACATCGTTCTTGCAATATTGCACATGCATCTCAACGTACACCGACTTGTGAAATAAAAATCAAAAAACTAAAAGAAGTCATCCCAAAGCGGCTTTAATTCATTCCTATTGTTTGTTTCTTTCAATCAATTTCCATTTGATTTTGCAATTAAAAATAAAATGCTTTGCTCTATTGTTTGCAATCAAAATCAATTTCCAACAAATTAAGCCGCGGAAAAGATGAATAAAATCAATAAAATGTGAGAATATGCTCCTTGAAATCGGGAATTTTCAAGATCTAACAAAACAATGGAACTTTTGTAAATAATAATACACAAAACCACCACCCGCCCAAGCACGTTGAATACATCAGACAGAAAACGCATTAAAAAGGATTCTTATTTTTTAGCTTCTTGTGTTTTATATTTAAGTCCTTATACAATTACAAAATTGAATTTCCATTATTTGTGGGTATTATAGATTTTGTTCCCAGTTTCCGTGCTCCTTGTTGGTTCGTTGCAATGACGATGTGATGATGGTGTTCAAAACACTCGAAAATCCATATTTTCAGCACTTTTGTTTCTCGTCTTCCCCCTTGCGATTTGCAAACAACCGAACCATGAAGAAATATTTTATAGAAATATTTCTCGCACGAACAATGAGCGAGGAAATATCACTTTTTGCTTTTAATGAATCGATTTTTGAAGAGTTGAACCTCAAATTAATTTTTAATGTATCCTTAAAATTGAACGAAAGATGTGTGTACAAGGCCTCAGGCATTAGGGGGAATTCCAAAGTGATTTACCTGACTTACACAATGACAAATTGAGGCAAATGACATGCCGCAAGGATAATGATATTGTCCCTATTTAGTTCACGAAAATGTCATATGGCAAAATATTCATAATTCTTTCGTTACACGAAAAGGAACAAACAAAAAACAGGAGGAGGGGCTGTGTCAACCCTTTTTATCCTTAAAATAAAAGCTCAAAAGAAAAAAAAACAAACAAACAAGTTTGAAATCTATTATTTATCCTGCAAGGGATTGATGCACATTCACACACAGAGCCAGAGACATAACACTAGAATCAAGAGTGTCAGAGTATTTTCAATTTCCGTACCGCAAAATTACCAATGGCAATCATTAGAGGCTCTTTCTCTGTTGTTTTTGTTCATGTGTGTTTGAATGTTTGAGAGTCCTAGATATGTCCAGTTCAGGCTCTGTCCACCACCACCAACCGCCAGCCAGAGTGCCCAACGATAATGGGGTTATCCTGTTGTGATGATGTTGTGATTTCTACAGAGTGTAGTGTTAATGCAATTTGCATATAATAGCATTTGATGTTCAATATAAATTGTGCACAGGAAGATGTCGGGGTGTGATGGTGTCCATAAACATTTCTCCAACCATCATGATGATGAGTAACGCTATTGCATCTCTATTGAATAAAATTAGCACAATGCAATTGAGTTATATGCACACAGATAGGGGGAGGGATAGGGAGTGACTTTGACTTTTAGTTCTCACCCGCCCCGAGATTGACTATGACAATTTTATTTTATGTTGATGGAAGATTGAAATGTTAAACGATGTGATGATACAATCAATTTTCGGACAAGCCAAACCCCAGCAAAACTGCATATCAATCTCCTGAATACATTGGCAAGTGTGGTCCCCTGTTCCTGTCAATGGTGTCGTTATGTGCAATTTCTGTCTGTCTATGCGGGGCTATATGCGATCGAAGTAATTGAATTACTGTTTGATGGGAGCGAATTGTGAACATCAAAGGCAATTCTGGATTTTTCTCATTCAAATTTTTGTTTTGATTTTTTTGTAATCCAAAAACTAATTATTTTTTATGGATGTAATTTTTCTGGTATTTTATTTGATAATTTAAATAAATAAGCAAACAAATGTTGTGGGATTTTGATGGTCATTTATATGCGAATGACATTATGATTAACCTTGTTTAGATGTTGTTTAGATGGAAATTTGATTTTCATACGTATGTACCTATATCCAGTTTTAGTTTTTTGAATTTGCATAAATTGTTTCAGTTCATGAATTTATAATATGAGCAATTTTAATGGTCGTTAATTTTTAGATTTCAAAATGGGACCACAAAATTGTAAATTTAAAATATTAATTATTTGAGAAGATATTTTAATTTGTATATTAAAAAAATAATTATCCCTTCAAGTCATCTCATCTCAAAATCATATATTATTTAAAACAAAATTAGTTTAAGTGGAAAAAGTGAGAACAACTTTAAAATCTGTTATGAATTTACATTGAAAAGTTTCTTACAAACCAGTACTTCATCGATTTTATTTTACTATATTAAACATCGTCATAACTCATTGATTATGGATTGCTAGCAATCGAAATACAATAATATTAGGTACACTGACAACAAAATCAATGAATCATGTTAATTTGTAAAAACTATAACCATTGTGGGAAAATCAGTCTGCACCAGCTTTTCCAAACTTGCTTGTATAAGATATTCTTGATTTGTTAGCCTTGCTGTGCTATGCACCTTTGTACGAAGATGTGAACAGTAAAAAATGCCTTCTAGGTAGTACTAACAGTATACTAATGTGCAATAGTTGGTATGCTTCCTAAAAGCATCTTTTTCCAAACTAAGGGATTCAATAAACTTTTTTTTACTTATTATTAACTTTTTATAGCTTTCTGTACTTTTTAACACCAAACCCTTATTCAGAAAAAGTAATTGTGTTGACCTTGGCCCATGGGTTAAATATTCAGGAGTTTAAACAAGACCATGACCATGACCACATTAAAAATACATTTAACAAAATAAGAAAAGTATCCCCTTATGTGCAGGAAATCACCCTTGAGTAAATTTAATAAATTATAAAATGCAAGCAATTTTTCAAGCCACTATTGTTTACGCATGTCCAGTATGTGGGCCTTGTGAAAAAATGTATTAATCAAAAATTAAAACTTATTGAATTATTTATTATTTATTTATTTAATTGTTAGTTTCATTAATTGTAATTAAAAATGTTGTTTATTCATTTATGTATAACTGGAATTGTCTCACCATCGAAGTTTGGAATAATATTGGAAAAATTTTCAACAGATACCTTCGATTCATTTTGCCTGATTTCATCAGCTTGAACTTTCAATGTAAGCAACTGAATAAGTTGTTGCAAGCTCGCATTGCTATTCTCCACACCTTCTGGTACATTTCCTTCGTTTTCTTCAGCCATTTTATTCTCTACAAAACTTATCGCTTTAGCAACAGAATCTTCAACTTTCGAAATATTTTTCTTCTTCACTTCTCTTCGGTTAGGATTGTATTGAATTAATTTCTTCTTCTTCCGCAAGTTGTATGTACCAAGAGTCATGTTACTAATAGGTCCACATAGGTTGAGCCCCCAAATGTAAAATATTTATTAAACAATTGAAATGTTGTGTTTATTTAAAAAGTAAAATAAGTAATCAAAAATAATTCTTACAATCTTGACTTCAAAAGCAAACATAAATTAGGTTTTAGAATAACATCAAAGTGCTTGTAAGCAAAGTGGAACTCGATAATTAAGTTGAAGATCCACAACATCACTACCATACTTTTACATACATTTATTAATTTATTTGTTTATCATTTATTAATTAAATCAGTCAAATAATTGACAATTTATTTATACATTTATAATGATTATTTTTATTATTTGTTATAAAGTCTGCAGTTGTAAGATAAATTGAAATTTCATATCTCCCAGCTGCGTTAATATTGTAAACGCTTCTATGGATGAAAACCAAAAATTGTGTATTACTTAGCACCAGACACAAAATTGTGTTTAAGACAAAAACTTTCAAAATCTGGTAATTATTTGTTTTGCTTTTTTTTTTTGTCTTAAGCCTAGTATACAGTTATTCAAAAAAAAAAAAAAAACTAATGTATTTCTTATGGGAGAGATTTTTGCGGAAAAAAAATATTTTTAATTTCACCACTGTGATCCGAGCTGTAAACCAAAATCGAAAAAAAACTATACTCACCTCGATTTTTTTTTTCACACAAAACAATGTGAATCTCATTGTTTTGGCAGAAAAAAAAAATATTTGACATAAGTTGTATATACATACTAGGCTTTAACAGATATTTTACGGTTTTATTTAATATCCTTTTTAAGTATTTCGGAGGGGCTGTATCTCTTATTTGTTCAATATTCAAGTAGAGAAAATATGGTTGAATGTCGCAAAAATGATAAATATTATTGATTTTGAAGATTATGTTACTTGCACTGCATTTTGAAGCTTTGTTTGTCTATGACCAAGTTATTATACAAAGCTTTTCAAAATACTGAATCTGTCGTTCAGTTCAAGCCGCCGCTGTCATCATCATATAATATAGGTACATGGTAACGGCTAACACTATTTTTGTGATAGAGATAACACGGTCTACAAAAACAGAGGGGCATAGATAACACACCAAAGGAAATCTTTTTTGTACAGATAAGCTGTCACTGGTTTATTATTTAAATATTCTGTACCGAAATTGTTTAAAACAAAAAAATTAAAATTTAAAAAAGATCGGGGACAATATTACAATAATAAGCTTTGCTCTTGCAATAAGAAAAGCTAGTTTATCTAAATATTGGTATTTAAAGATAACCCCTGAACCAGTGAAATATCTACGAAACGCTGGGAAAGATGAAATAAGAGTCGTTTTATGTGCGTCCAAAGACAATAATTGACTAACAAAGAAGCAAAAAGTCAGTATATTAAAAAAAAAAAAAAACAACCATTGGTAATCAAACTACAGTGTAGGTAGCAGCGTTGTGCAAAAGTGCCCAATCGGGCCATTTTGCCCTAAAATTTGCTGTTTGGCCCCATGCCCCGGGCCAACAGCAAATGGCCCCAATTTACTGAAATTCAAGTATTGGGTAAGGTAAAAGAAATATTAATAAAATTGATTTTTGTACGATTGATTACTGAACCATTTGGTGAATGCGAAAATTCCATACCAAATTTGAAAATAAATGGTTCCACCGATGCTACTCCTCGAAATTTTTAACAGAGAACTCATTTTATTGACTTCTCGCCGACCTTAATTTTTGATTGGGCGAGATCATTAAAGCAGTAAGCTGGTGGTTGATGCATTTTTCTTTTTAAAGAAATTCTGAAGCAGCTATTTACGACATTAACTTCAAGTTGCTTAATAGAAAAGCTTCATTTATTAATGCTGTTGAGGTAATTTTTAGGAGTAGATATTTGTTCAAGCCACTTGCTTCAATCAAAAATTGATATGCCATTAAAATTGCTGCAAACTAGGAAGAGAGAATTTACTTTTGACGAGTAAAGTTATCTAGTTTCTAGTCGAAGCTTGCAAATTTCAAGGGCTCGTTTTTCGTCCGTTAAAAGTGGAATCATCGTGATTCCACTACTGAGTTGGCTAATGGCAGTAGCAGTCCATGAACAGTAGGTAGGTACCTATATCAATGAGTACCTTATTCAAGAACTTACTAATGTTTAAGTACCTACTATGTTTAAGTACCTGCATTTTCGTTTATAATTAAAACTAGATATTTTGATTTTTTTGTATACATGAAAAAAATGTTCTTATTTCAGAACAAAAAAAAAAAAAATTGTACGAATATGTAACCTGTAGGGTAGAGCCGGCATCCTTCAACAGTGGGGCACCTCCTACAGTCACTATTATCTGTGTTTTAAGACCTTTAAAAATTCTGTAAGAAATTGTAAGTTCAGCAGTCTTGCTGCAAATCCCGCCAAGGTAGGATGTGAAATTTGCTTGAGTACGTTTGATATAATGGTAACTTCTTAAGATTTTCGTAATCGTGTTTTTAATGATTTGCTACAATGAAGTTGTTTTTGAAATACAACATTGATATATTTTTCTTTTGTAAATAATAAAAATAAGAAATGTAAAAAAATATCAAGTGCGGCACCTTCGACATTTTAAACCAGGGAACCTCTGACAGACGATTCCTCTGGGCACATCAAGATCCCAAAGGAAGAGTATCTTTAATATCTATTTAAGAAATCTATATGTTCGTTAGAGTCTGATTTAATCAATGTGATAAATGGTTTTTTTTTTAATGAATCTATTTTTATATTATTGTTTTAGGTAACTACCAACTTATTTATTTTTGGGTAAAACTATTTTTTTTTTAAATACAAATAATTAAGAAAATGAATTGAATTCTTATAACAAAATATATTATGGTTTTTTATTTAAAAACTAACATAATAATACAAAAATTTCCAAAACTGTGTGTTTATCTCCAAGGTGCCCCGCATATTGTCGAAGGTACCCCGTGCTGGGGCACAATCGACGCTTATCTACTTTTTTTTTAATGAAAAAAAAAATAAACATTTTTTTCTTAAATCTGAAGTTCCGCCAATATGTTGATAAAATCATAGACTTGGGATAAAAATTTTGAATTTTTGAGGGTGCCGACTCTACCCTAATACATAACCTACTTACAAAAAAGATTAAGAAACAAAAACATGTTATTAAATATTCATAAATAAAAATGTAAATTGAAATATGTACCTCAAAAACAAATTTTATTTGAAAAAAAAATGATGCCATAAAATTTCTTAAAAAATTGTTGATTTTTGAAATCAAAAACAAAAATTCTATGGAGGGGTTTAGTTTTCATTTATTTTTTATAATATACCTTATATTTTTCAAAAACGTCCTAAAACTAATCTGGGTATCCAGTATTCAAGAATAGGTGAATATACATATTACATTTGAATTTCGATCCGCTTTCGAGAAACTGAATTTTGAAAAAAGAGCTTGAAAACAGTTAATTTAAATCCAAACAAATTTTGAAAATTATTTGAATACAAAATATTATTTGGGCGATATAAACATACTCCTTAAAGAAAACAATACGCTATTATTAAAGAAAACAATCGGACTATTATTTTTTTAAAAAATCTTATAACAAAAAAAAAACCGTGCTATGAGAGGTACAAACCATTTTGGAGCTATACAAAAATAATTTTTTTTTCATTAAAAACACTATTGTTCCGAAAAAAATAACGAGGATGTTGAAAAAAAAAATCGTAGTAGCCGTTTTTGAGAAAAATATTTTTTTGTTTTTCACTAAAAAAATGTTTATTTCTTGATCTAAGAAATAACATTTTAAATAACGACCCACGGGAATTCGCGCAAAAATCTAATGTTAAAGTTTGAAGTCAATCGGACCAGTAGTTAAGGCTGCAACCTGCAAGTTCGTTTACTGACAGACAGACTGAATCGCCGGACCCACTTTTTTTCGACTTCTCTATCAACGTAATGTCATATATTCTAGCTGTCGCAAATAAAAATAAGTGGCCCCAAAAATGTGTAAATGGCCCAAAAATGGCCCCAAGATTTTTTCTTCTGAGAACAACGCTGGTAGGTAGTCAAACAGCTGCTGTGTGCATGTGCAGGGTGTGTTAACAGTGCTGTACACATTACACAAATCCGCCAATAAGACTGAAATTAATAAACATGTTGTTGAGTGTAACCCTCTGAAATGAAGAATCAATTGGCATTTTTTTCTTTTTTACCTCTGAGGAGATCACAGTTAAAAAATGTTGTTTCGCTACAAGGTACTTTAGGTAAACAAAAAATTATTAAAGAAATGATTGGTTACAATTATTTATTTCTTTAATAATAACATTTCATTTGAAAGTGATCTGCTCAGAGTTTTGCCTTGACACATCTGTGATCTGCTCAGAAGAACAAAAGAAAAACGTCAAATGCGAATTTTGAGAGCTGAATCAACCAGTGCGTGCTATGAAAAATACTTCTTTATTTCGTTTATTATAAATAAAAGCGGTTGAAACGGAGGGGATCAACCATTAGGTACATTTAAATTTGAATCAGTTTTACAAGCAGTACCTATAGTTGTTTTAGAGAACTACCGGTTATGGGGAATTCTTACATTTTTTTTCGGTTTTAGCTGATTTCAGAAAAACTTATGTTTTCGAAAATAAACGTAAAAAGTTTGGAAATTTTTTTATCCAATCCATTACTTCTTGGAAAGATCAAGCTACAAACGAATCCCATTTTTAAACATTGTATTTTTCATGATAGTTCATCGAACTGCGCTCCATTGAAATTTTCTGTGTCAATCTTGCAATTCGGTAAAAGTAAAAGTCCAGTTGCAACTTGCAAGATACTGCGAATATCTTTTTTAAATCTTACATATATTTCACAAAACAGGTGAAAAAGAAGAAACAAATTGGATTAAATTGATATCTACTAAATTGCTTTAAACTCAGCTTAGAATTTAGATTTAAATTAGAGTGCAAAAGGAGGATAGTATAAAAAAGACATACCTACTCTTTGTGGTTGCAACATTTTGTGGAAACATTTTTTTGAAACAAATAAATTTTTTTTAAAAGAATAATGTAATACACCTACCTTTATAAAGGTAAAAGGACCTTGATAAAAAGTTACATACATTTTTCAAAAAGATCAATATTTTATTTATCTTTTGAACAGAGAATGTGAGGGGTAGGTATTCTAATCATGTGGTCATTGGTACGCTTACGTTAGTTTTCAAAAATCAGATTTCGTATATGTTTTTATCGAGTTTTCATGCAGGATTTTGTACCTTTTCTGAGATTTTTTAGATAAAAATATTTTGGATGTGATATCTCACTCAGCCATTTGGAAGTTATTGACATATAAACAACAATTTGAAAGGATACCAATGCTATCTCAATGAGAACTGAGAATTTTTTTCCACCAAATGAGATGTTGTTTGTTAGGTGAAACTGGCCTTCTTCTTTTTAAGATGAGAACTTTTGCTCAATTGAACGCTACTTTCCATATGTTATGAAATGGTTCCAGACGGGCCATATAAACACGCTTTTAGTTATGATGATTTTTAAACATGTTCAGTTTCAAAACACAATTTTTCATACACTTGAGCCACAGGTTAGCTTTAAAGCACCTGCAAAGACAAACCGTAGTCTTAACAAGCTTTCTGTTTTCTTTTCAGGTTAAAAAATCTATGGAGGTACCTGCATAATGTTGTGCAACTAAGTTCAATGAAAGATCGACGTTGAATGCACGCTTTCCTTTTCAGAAGCAACTGTAACTAAAGCTATAGCTACTGTCACTAACTACTTCAAAAGAAATTTGAATATTAGGTACTCAGGGGGAAAATGACGGAAATCTAGATTTTAAAAAGTGATTTCCAACTACTTTTTACGCGGATTACGTTTAGACATTTCAGTGTTTTTTTTTTTTTTCAAAAAGGATACACAAATAATTTTGTTATTAATAGAATTATTTCAAAATTTCTTTGACGGCATGAAAAGCCAAGAATATGATTTAAGACCATTTATCCAAAACAATCTTAAAACATGTGATGTAATAGAATTGACATAATATCAGGCCAACAAAAAATCATGACGAAGTGTCATTCAAATTATTTACAGGTTAAAAAACTAAAATTTGTTTTATTTGTATTTGTACTTAATTCATAAACAATCCTTACCACTTCTTCGACTTTGGTTTCCCAAAATCTGATCGATGCTGTAAACAGCTCGGGGTCTCGAAACTGGAGCATCTTGCGACGGCCTTAAAGGCACAACGGAAGAATGTGGTGTTGATGTTGACATCATTTTTAAAACAATTTTATATTTTTTTTATTGATAACTAAGCACTAGTTCATATATTTTATTACAAGTATTGCGAATCACTTTTCTTTTTTCACTTTTTTAAATCGTAATCCAAAAAATATCGCTTGTGCGTTGATTATCCTAATGAACGGCGACGGAAGCGGTGTATTATTCCACAGAGATATTTATTGAATCCAAATCGATTTAGAATTGATATAATTGCACAAATCACAATAAATTATTGTTTGACAGAGAAATTAATAAATATATATGAGAAATTAAATGAACCGTTGTAATTGATTTAATTTAGAAATTGTGAACGCGTTGGCGGGTTGTTTTCCTTTCAAATAACGTTAACGGACAACCATCAATCACCGACTGAGTATTCAACAGTAGTATTCGTTGCATTAAATATACGCATAATTCATTCACCAACTCAATATAAAGGACTAGGGGTAGTTCTCCCTGTTTTCGTTTTGTAAGACCATAAAATTGTGTATTGTCGAAAGACTGGTGAGGGGATGGGACTTTCTTCTCGCTTAGATGCTCGCACAAAGTGTATGTTCACTTGGCCATCCATCATTTAAGGATATTTTGTTTTAGGGGTGTGCTTTCTAGTTCATACACAGGCACACACACTTATTTAATATAGATTTGCGGTATTTCTATTGCAATTTGCAACCATCTTAAGGGTGGTTTTTCGTGTCTATTTTACAATATGAAAACATGTTTAATTGTATGTTGTGTGATGGTTGACATGACAACGGGATAGGTTCTATGAGCAATCAGAAGCAAGGAAATGCATAATTTGTGTGTGTTTGCGTTTGAAAAACTGTGTGTGTGAGAAAATTTCCCATATTGTTTTGAGGGGATCGAAGGAAAATTCGCATTTCACATTTACTGAGTACTGACAATGGGGTGACTCGGTCATAAATAATTTCTCCAGTCTAACCAACACATCATTTGTGTTAACTGTGTGTGGTTGACTCTTTGATGTGGTAGTGTTGCTTTTGCGCAATAAACAAGACACTGATTTAAGGGTAGAGCACATTGATTTGAAGAAGCAAATAGCACCAGCACGTGGTTTTTGAGAAACAACAGGTAATATTTTTATTTTCAGAAGAGGCGACAGGGTAATAAAATCATCATGTTGTTTTTAATGGTAACGACATCGAAATTGGGTGATAATTTCTAATGTAAATATGGGTTTGATTGGTAGGTATACCTAATATTATTTGACAAAGGATTATGATTGCGAATTTTGTGCGGCGGGTAGGTAGTTTTTACTGACGAAGAATTCATTCAGACTTGGAAGTTGTGAATTGATTTATTGTTTTATTAGGGGAGGAAGTGATTATAACAATCTCATATTTGAAGGCCTTGATGAGATGTGCACCGAGAACAAATCGGATTTGACAACTACAAATAATTTTTAAATAATATAATTTTCGCAACATTCTTCACCTACATTTTAGGAAGATATAAAACTGAAGTCTACAGACGTGCTGTTTTTGACTCTTTCCTTGGCCAAATCAAAAGCTGAAAGACCTTAGTAGCATATCCTGGAATAAATGCATTTAAATAACAACTTTTACCATAATTTCTGTTTGTAAAACTCGTTTAACGATTTAGAGTTTACAAGAAGAATAACAAAACAAAAAAATCAGCTGGCCAATGGAAAAAAACACGTTATAACAACGGTTCCCAAAGGTTTGGCAGCTCCAAGGCAGCCAATTGACATCACTTAAGGTAGTATTGATAAAGTAATACATAATACTATTTGGGAATCCAAGATGCCATAACATCAGAAAACACGAGAAACCTTAACTCCCTATAAAAGCATTGGCTTTTTCAACAAAATCGCGCTGGCTTTCCGAACAATTTTATCTGTGTAGATTCGAAGGTTGAAGGTGTTATATAGGTATACTACAATGCCAGCCTTACCACCGCAAATTCATATTCGCCAAAAACTCGAAAAACTCACGGTTTTGTCTAGGGAGCCAGACATTTTTTAAAATAAGTTTTCAATATCTTATAAGGTTGCTTTTCTCCATGCAATGATCGTTTCTGATTTTATGTCAAATTTCGGGTAACAGTGTAGTATGAAATTCTTACAAACTGGGATGTCGTTTCCGCTATGGAAGGTCTGGATCATAGCCGTATTTAGGGGGAGGGTTACGGGGTTTAACCCTCCCCGAAATAATTTTGTAAAGCAAAATCAAATAACTATTGATTAATAACTTAATGATTTTTTTTTGTCTTGCTAACACTGAAAATATAACTTTTCCATTGAAGCTTAAGGGTATTTTTCTATTTTCTTCCAGAAACCTTTGTATTTTTATTAGGTTTGGTATAATCAAGATATAATTTACTACTCTCGCCATCTATGTAGTTACCTACAAGCAGAGATAACCATATTTTTTTTTATATAAGTCGTTACATGACCAAAAATTAAGGCAAAAAATACTGCAATGTCCCAAAGGCAGTAAGAATTTTTGGTCTTTTGTAAAAAAAAATATGAAGAATTTTTCTTCTTCTTCGGTCCCTACGCTCGTTGACAATAAAAAAAACTCCAGTTGTTAGCTCTCTCGCGAAAGCTGCTAGAGAGTAACATGATTCCCACAGTTCTTGAGCGCGCCAATGATTCCATGGGAAAAATCTTCATCCGCACCCGTGCTATGGCGAGAGTCCTAGAAGTTCTCAACATACATAAATCCGCTGGTCCGGATGGTATCCCTGCTATTAATCTAAAGAGGTGTTCTTCCACGATTGCAAGACCCTTGCGTAAGCTTTTTCATCTATCCTTCTTATGGGCTCGTTCCGAGCAGTTGGAAAACAGCATTTGTCCGGCCAATTCCAAAAAAAGGCAAATCTTCTTCTCCCTCCAATTATAGTCCGATTGTACTTATACGTCCCTTCCTTGTAAGGTCATAGAAACGCTGATAAACTATCAACTCAAGAAATATCTCGAAGACTAAAAGCTTCTTAATGACCGGCAGTACGTACAGTAACAGGTCCACAGTGGAACAAATCTTTCGATATCGGTGAATCCCTTCTTCGTCGGATTAGAAACTTTCTTTCGAACCGTTCACTACTAGTTGTATTGGACGGATTCAAGTCTGAAACCCACAATATAAATGCTGGTATACCCCAGGGCTCTGTTTTGTCTCCGACCCTCTTTTTCAATTTTATAAATGATCTCTTGTCTGTAACTTCTAATCCATCAATTGTTTCGCTGACGATAGTACCCTTAGCTTTTCTTATTCATTTCCAGACTCACATCCCTACTCTTCGAATATGGAACTGCTACGGCAAAATATGATAGGCTCATTAAACACTGACTTCAACAGCATTCAACAATGGAGAATTCAAAATCGCGTAGAATTTAATGCTTCCAAAACTCAATGCTGTCTTTTATCGTTAAAGCGAGATATACCTCCCCTGCCACCGTCCATGAGTGGCACAGTTTACCCTCGAGTCCAACTTCGGACGTACTCCCAAGTATAGAGAATCGTTCTTTAGCCGTACTTCAAGAATGTGGAACTCTCTTCCACACTCTGACTTTCCAATTCAATGCAATGTTCAGGTATTTAAGACCAATTTACACCGGCAGTCCGGCACCTCTTTTCCAACCCCTTTCCATTGATAAAGGTTAATAGATACACTCAAGAATTATTGTTAAATTCCATCAAACATTGTTTCGTGAACAAATGAATTGGCTTCGGCGAACTGAAAAAAGGTAATAAATTTGATAAATATGTTTCCTATATATTAAAAATTTGAAAAAATTATCATTTATCTTAACCCCCCCTGAAACAAAATCCTAGCTACGGCTATGGTCTGGATAGTGGATACTTTCAACCTACAACTTTAACAGACATGGAATTCCAGATCTAAAAAGAGCTCAACATCTTTTCTCCAAAGCTGTTATCGACAAAAACCCTGGGGCGCAGCGAGGCCAAACTCTGTTTGTGGGGTTAACAGCTTCGGGGAAAACTGAGCTTTAACTAGCAACGTCCTCGGTTTGTAAAAGAATAACCTCGAGGAGAGCTTAGTCTTCGCGTTTTGTGGGGTTTCCAAGCTAACGGAAACGACGACCCTGCTTACAAAAGTAATATTTTATTTGCCAATTTGCCAAAAGCAATATTTTATAGGTCAATGATATTGAACTGGACCAACTTAATACTGTGCACAATCACAAAAGCCATGAATATTCAGTCTGCGCAGCTGACTTTCCGTAAATGGAAAAGGAAAATCTAGGCAAACCCATGTTTGTATATAACTTAATAATATGCTCGAATTAAAAAAAAAAAAAAACACGTTCCGAATTACCCCTTCAGTGAACAAGTGCGTGAGTCTGATCAGTGATCGAACGAACGAGTAACCACTAATGGGATCATGGCATTCGTTAGTTCACGTATCGTTAGAAAATTATAAATTGTATAGTTTCACTCTACAAAATTATTGGCTATGAATATCATAATTAAATAACTCAAATTTCAAATAGTAAAATTTAATTTAATATTTTTCGAATTAAATTCAGCTCGATAACTCAGGAGAGAATTTAATATGTTTGTACTAGAAGCTCGATAGATAAATCAATAACGTGAGTGGTTAGACCAAACACAAAAGATTCGGTCCCAGATCTGTGACTGTGTCTTACTGAGCTCTCGAAATTCGAGTAAGTATAACAAAATATAAAATTTCGAATAAAAAATATTTTCTTCCCAAATATTTCTGCTGTTTTTATCAGACATCAATTTTTAAAGTTCTTACTATTTTTAGTCAAATCACGCAATCATCCACGCAAATAAAACGACAGCAGTGCAGTTACGTTTTTGCGAAAATCATAATAAAGTTCTTCTTTTTGTTTGAATGAAAGAACTCATGCAGATTTAAACAGGATCACTGGTTGAGTAAGCATTCTTGGAATTTTATTAAACGTGGATAGACCCATACGCAGATTAAACCAACTGGAGGTACATTAGGCTGGAAATCCTCTAGTTACCGTACCAACTTAGCTAAGAATGGTCGAAGAATGGTCAGAGCCGGGAAAATCACTGTTCATATCTCTTCATTAGCAGGATAACAAATATCTAATAGTAGTTTATCCCTATTAACGTAGTCGCCGTGCTCCTTAGTGTTGCTATCAAAACAAAGGATTAAGGAAATGTCGTCGTCGGTCGTCCCTTCCTGTGTCTAGGTACCTATTCCACTTTCTGTTATTTGAAATAAAGACGGCAACGGTATGTCATAAAACTTTAGTACATGTCATAAACTATTGTTTTACGTTGAATTCCGGCTCAACCACAAGTTGCGGTTTCTTAATTCCATTGTTCTATTGTGTTTCCTAATTATTATTTTTATGCGTGGCGTGCAAAAGGAAAAAATAATTCTTTCATTAAATCGGTGGCAGGAGTTGGACAACTTTATGAATCGAAGAAGATCAGTTTTCTGTTACCTGATACCAAAAATATTTCGAAATGTATCAGCGAGTAATTTCCGCTAGTTTTACAAGAAATCAATGTTTCATTTCGTGTTACTGAGGGGAAATTGTGCTTTTTATACTGTTCACATATTGAGACTTAACATTCTTGCAAAATGTTGTTTTAATTAAAATCGACTAAGTTATGCTATAGGTACACTTCATGTTTCCTTTTTCTTGTACAAAAATGGCTCATAGCCCCTTTTATTCCATAACCTGTTCTTGTGGGTTTAACTAAGGTATGCAAGAATTCTCGGAGGATCTACATTAAACTGCTTAAAATCGGATTTGTGACTAATTCTATCCTATAAAAACAATGAAATACCTTTGCAATACCCTTCTTCATTTTTCTCGTAACTTACCTATAAGTAAAGTGGCATGGTTATTGGTTTGAAAAAAAAAAACAAAAAAATGGAAAACTTAAGTGTGGCGTTACCATCTGGGAATTTCTGTCTGTTAATGAATTTGAACTAGTTGTCCTTTTCTTTAAATTTTTGTTTACATAATGGATTAAATGTAATAGAGAATAAGGACCCTATTTAAGGAAGGTCTAAGAATATCTCTAAGAATGTGAATATTGCTTCATTTCTTTTCATTTTTTTTTCTTTTGTTCCTCACCCTTCAAATTTTTAATTACATATTCTGAATTATTTCTCACTTAACACAAATACAATAAACTATCATTAGGAAAGTATTAACACTTTTCAACCTCGCTACTTTAAAATCTTTGAAAGAAAACAAATATGTAGTTGAATAATTTCGAAGCTTTTCATTAATTTAATTAGAAAATTTAATAACTTTTGAACATAAATTCGCAAATTATGTTTTTGAGTTACATTCTGGGGCATTGAAAAATTTCCAAAATCTTTTGACATCAATACATCAATTCATTTATTTAAATTTCTTTATATTAAATTTATTTTATTTTATTTCTATTTATTGTTTTTGGAAAGGAAAGTTACCTAACCTACTTTTATTACCTACTCCTTATTTAATCTTGGAATTGAGATCATTTATGAAAATTTACATATCTATTGTTTTTGATAACTGATGAGGGCACAAAATAATGCTGCAGGTGCTTAAATATTTTTTTGATATCTGTTGATAATTTTTTGCATACCTATTACATAAGAAATAAGATATTTCTAAGATTTAATTGAAAAATGTAAGTAAGAGACTTCATCTTATTTTCTATTCCTTTGATAGGAAATTTTAGATTTTGGAATTTTCGTATGGGCAAAATATTTCTTAATTCTTGGGGAAACTTGATTTCATATTGAAAGCGAAAAAAAAATTATATTCCGATTATAAATAAATTTAATTCAATACAAAACAATACTCAAATTTGCTCCTCAGCAATTTTTATGCATAACCAATTCAGAAACAAAGTAAAAACAAATGCCGACTTGACCGCAAAATGATAGTCGAGTGGTTTTATTTTTAGTGTTGACAAGATCTTGCAGAAATAATGCTGCATGTTAACATTATTTATGCGAATACTATTTTGACAGTACTGGTGAAATAGATGTTTTGCAATAAGGAAATCAGCCTTACTATATTTTGGGTATGTAATATCGATTTGAAATTGCGGGCAAATGTTAGCGAATAATTAGCACTTTTGCCAATATTTCGGATACCAAGCCTTCAAAAAACCTGTAATCCATTTTGATGAACATAGTTCAAGAAGACCTTTCTTTCGATGTGACTTTCGATAGATTTTGGAAGAACTTTTTTTTCTGGTCAAAATTTTGGCAAGGGGAATCCCATGATATTTTTCAAAAATAATGAAGAAATCGATTTTGATAAATTCCAAATATTTCATATCCTGAACTTATAATTGAAATCCAATCTCAATTCTGAGCTCTGGTTGAGGAGATCGAGATATTTTCAAACATAGGCGCAAAATTATAGTCCGCTTGGCTGTACATTAAGCTTATGAAACTAATTTTGAAGTAGATAAATGTGCCTTTACAAAGATGTATGCAACATCTGGCTGAAATGATTAGGGGCATTTTTATGAACGGTTTAACAAAAACTGGCTCAAGACTCCCGGACTCCCCCTACCTATTTGTTATTTTCTAATAACAGAAAAGCTTCGTTCCTACCTGCAATCTACGAATATTCGTTCAATGTACCTATGATTTTTTCTCCTACGAATGGTAATCGTTATTCGTAGCACTTTTAAAATTTTTCAGTGCAGAAAAGAGTTCTAGGCATATCATCAAAAGTAATTCAAAACGAAAATAATTCGTGATTAGGGGGGTTCACATTTGAAGAGTTATTTTGAAGGCTTCAAATTTGAATAAAATATTTTGTTTGTGTCAAATTCAAATAAAAATAAATGAAATTGTGGGATTCCACATCAAGACACATCAACTTCGCTAAATTTTATAGACATAGGTATCTATTTGATCGGATATATACCAACATACATCCATTTTTATATAAATATATATATACATATGTACATATGTAGATATAGAAGCTAGAAGATTACAAGAAGCTAAGAATTAAAACCAGGAAAATGGAAATGGGATCATGCCTCGGCAACTAGAGCTTGCAGACATTTTTCGTTATCAGAGGGTTATTGATCTTTATTTTCGCGTACCATTTGCTTTTGCCTAAGTGGGAAATTCGTGATCTTTAACGGCAGTATTTGTTAATTCAATTCATTTTTGATTCCGAAATAAACATACATTTGGAAGTAAGACTCTTGTTGTTAAAACGCATTTAACCTAAGCTATTGACCTAGAACGTCGGTGGGTTTTTCCTTTACGGGACAGAGGGTCTTTTCTACTATGCGCCATGGTCGTGCTGATTCTTGTTCAACGCCAAGCCAATTGCCTGCCGCCCACTTCTGCTTAACTGTGTGAGCGGTTTCTACTGCATGGCAGTTGTCTTTTCGAAGCGTGTGCCAATCCACAGCTACTTTCGTCTTCGTATGATGAAGTCTTATAGGTTCCTGACCTGTTCTTGCATGAAGTTCAGCATTTGAGATACGGTGGGGCAAAAAAACCCTCAAGAGGATTCTGAGACATCTATTAACGAACGTTGGAAGCTTTCATCCAACTTCCCAATTGCTGCACCCGTAAAGCAGCACGGATTCAACATTGGAGCGGTAGAGTCGAGGCTTGGTACTTAAACTAAAAGATTTATCCAGAAATATTTACTTTGGATTGATGATTAAGTTCCATGGATGATCCTTTAAGTTTTTCGAGTTAATCTTTAGCCCCACGACTGCTGCCCGTCTCTCCACCAAAGCAAAAAAGAAATAGTCTTACAATTCATTTCTTAGTGATGCACAGCAAGTTTTCCCCTTACAACTAACTTGGGGAAAATTCTGTTCCAAATAAGAAAAAAGTTCCCTGGAAAAAATTATTGGCGATACGAATTTTTCGAAATTAAGCTTTTTTCCCATTCTCGAAAATTATTCATGATAGCAAAGTTCCCAAATTGGGAAAAAACTCAAGGATAAATTTATTTGTGATAAGGCTGATTATTAATATTTTCTTTGAGAACAGATAGATGCTAGTGGTTTCTAATTCTCTTAGGTAACTGTTCAACGCTTAGGTATGGATTTACTAAATACCTAAGAGCTTTTTGTACAGACTCCACTATTGCAGCTTTTAAAACATTTTTTTTTCACATACAGAGTCGAACTGTATAAAGCTATGTCTTATAGTTTTGGCATCCCTGCTAAGGTCGTCGTTCGCTTGTGCAAAATGAGTTCTCCATCGAACGAAATATAAAATTTTTATTCGATAGTTATAGCTGTGATCGAAACTGACAACTTGTCATCACTGGAATAATATTCTCAAAAAAAGTTTATAATTTTCTTATTGGGCCAAAGCTCAAACTTTTATTTTTGTCAAAAATATTTTTATCAGAAGTAATTTTATTATTTTTCTCTAAATCAAGTCTTATCAGGTATAACAAGACAACTAATCCTACAAATCCTTGTCGCCCCTTTATCAAACCGCAAATGTTTCTTTTTTTCCTTTGGTTTTTTGAAGGATACAAACCATTTCCACTTAAATTTTCCACCATCAAAAACTCAAACCTTTCACCTTAGAAACTAGTAACTTAATTACTTTTCACCTATCGTCATCTTGATTCAATTAACATTTCACCTGCCTGTCCTCACCGTCAACGCCAGCTTTATTTAACTTCAATCGTAAAATTAATCCCAACTAAATGAAATGCTTGCCTCTAATTGAGCCGTAAATTATTATCTATTCAATTAATTCATCCCACTGGGTTACATTATTCCAATTCTCCTCATCATATAGCCACCAGGCCACTTACCCAATCAACATTCATCATCGAGCAAGCCAACACTCTGCCTCCTTAACAAACCAACAAGTTGCGTCCTTGGGGAATCCGGGATCCGGTCTATAAAAACACAAAGGGCATGAGAATGCTCTCTTTCTCACTTCCCCCAACCAGAACCACAACCACCCAATGCCACCATATCGTGCGTCGTCGTTCGTTTATCGTCAGGCGGTTAGTTAAGGAAGTGTGAAGACACAAATTGAATCAGCAGCCATTTATGTCCGTTTAAGAATGTGTGTAAGTGTTACTGATTGTGCCAAAAGGCACATTCCACCCGCACGCGACCGAACAAAAATCATCTATACCGTGTGAGAGTCCTCATGACGAACATCTTTGATTATTAGATCCAATTTCATGGAAATAATGTCGGAAAATTGAAATCTCTTCTAGATGGGTATCATGGACATGCGCGTTGGAGCTGGGAGCTCATTGGATGAGACAGCACACAGACACTCTTGCCCGGATGGGTCACTTGTATCCTTGTATGTAAGTTCGACTCATCCCGATTTTATGTGTCCTGGGAAAAACTTTATTTGTGTGTGTATAGGTTACTGTCGAGGTTATTTTGTGGGGGTTGTGAAAGTCTGAGGTTACAACGGGTGGCAAAGGTTTAACGTAATCCTTCCTACGGGTGTTTGTTTTTGCTCCATTTAATAAGGTTAACTATACATTCACAGATTGAAATCGACGACAATGACGATATCAGCGTTTACGAAAACCGGCGGCGGCGGCGGCTGTATATCTTAAATGAGAGGGTGATGGCGGTGGTGGTTGGTTATTTTTCTTGTCTTTTTTGTTGGGGGTTGAAACAGATTCATCCAGGTACACACAAGAAGGATCCATTTAACTACGACAACGAGGAAAACTGGCGAACGAACGGAGCACTGAGGGAAAAAATATAATGGGTCCTTTGTCTTTTCGCCTTGTTCTCAATTTTATTTCCTTTTTTTTAAATGTATTTATGCAAGCAGCACGTTCAAACGAAAATTTAATATATTAAGGACTCTAAGGATCCCCAATGAGCGAACAATAAGGGTTGGAAAATTTGATTTTGATTTTCTTTATATTGTCAACGGCTTCTTGAATCTTGATTTACCTTGTTTTTATCACAGACTGAAAGAAGAAATCTGCAGAGCGGAGAAGTGTTGACGTGAGTTGGGATTTTTGACTAACAGAAAAAGTATTATTCTTTGGAGAACGATGCGCGGATGGTATGGAATTGGCAGTTTTACAGAGACAATTTTTACTTTTAGGGCGGCAGCTTGGGAGCAAGTATACCTATTCTTGTTGGATGTTCGTGTTGATGTTGATAATGGAGTGTTGTTAAGGAGGGAGAATATTTGATAAATAGGAAGCTACTTGTGTTGTGGAGTGATTTTTCAATTAGCTTCATTTTTTATCACGATGATGGAAGTTGGAATTGGAAAATTGAATGAAGTTGATTGATCTTACAATTATTGAAAAAAAAATCAGATGGGGGTTTTATTTAACTTTTTTTGTGTGCAACTTAAATGTGAAAATGGTTTCAGCTTGAAATTAATGAAAGAAAATGGTATTGGGTGACTAAAATTTGAAAATAACAGATATTTCTGCAAATATGAAGTGAAAACAAACATTTTTGTTTGTAAATGTTTTATGTTTTTAATAATGACTAATTATTAAATGTCGACATTGAAACTTTTTTCTAGAATATCGATAGAAGGCTTTTTGCTCCTTTGCATTTATATTAATTCATTAACAACGTTTTCTACACTTTCGCTTGAATAATTGTCATCGCACTCCGCCCTCGAGCAGTCGCATGGCTTTTCATATGTATTTTTAACAGTGAATTTGTTTAAACAAAATTCACCTACAGACAGGAACTTTAAAAAGTTTTTCTATTATTGAAGTAGTTAAGCTAAGTTGGTATACTCGATTGGAAGATCCTCCAATATTGACCATTTTTCCAAAAACAAATTTGCTCCAATTTTCTTTCAATCATGTAAACACCAAATTTGTTTTCCTCGAAACTGACAGAAAAAATCAAAAAATTGTCCGACTTCTTCAAATTGTGTGAACAATTTTTCATTTGTAGCTCAGAAGAATTGAAAAAGTATTTATTTTTTTACACAACGGGAATGGATAAAATGGATAAAGAGTTGCTCAAAACAAGAAGGAAGAAGTTTTACAAGAAAACATTTCAGAAGGAATGGAAGCAAGAGCAAATTTTACACCTTATTCGGAAGATCGAGACCAGGCGATATTTGTGGGATGCAGGTTGTGCGGAGTGTCCTTTAGGTACGCCATTGGGATGGCCGTCATCGAATGTAAGGTCAAATTGTCGAACCTTCGGACCAAGAAACAAGCGACAATGTCTCGATCTCCTGGAAGCCTATGCTGTTCTTAAAACAAAAACAAAATCAAAGTTCTGCAATCGCCCTAATCAGCATCGTCCTTAGAGCTTAAGTCTGTTGGTTTGGCTTGTTACTATTTTTCTTAACTGTACTTATAAGATCGTTCTTTTCATAAAAAAAACAACGAAACAGGGAGGAAACGACTTAGAAGTTTTGCATTTTCAACATCCAAATCATTCATTGGAAGAAAACATGACATTAGAAAAATGGCAGAGGCAATGGAAAAATAGGTACAGTACAGACCAACAACATCGAATTGATTTTTGGAGAACATTATTGCATCCGAATTAAGTGCAGTTTCAGAAACACAAAGCAATTATTGTAGGTCTGGAATTACGGATGTTCCTTATTATTTATTTAAATATTTATTTTTATTATTTGCCACTCTTATTCACTTTTTTCGACAAAGAGTGATTTGAATTTTTCTTGTACAACATACCGTACTACCTACCTCCATCATTGCAGCAAGGAACTTGCTTCAAATTGTGTTTTATATTTTCTATCATCTGTCAGTCATCTGTCTCGCAATGAGTCTACAAAATTTTGTTCTATTAAGTCTTCCAACCGTGTAAACAGACAATTTTCTGCAATAATTTGTCTAATTTCTGGATAAAATTACCGAGCCCTATAAACAGACAGTTTTAATTTATCATCTACGTAGTTTTAATTTAATATATATCAAATTTTCTATAGAAAGTTGACAATTGAAAGCTCATTGGGTGCTGTTGGAAGACTTTTGACAGTTCGGCCATATTGATGGAAGATCTTCCAATCGTGTTTAGGAACTAAATACAGGGAGCCTTTTTGTATAAGTACCTACTCGTTTTTGTGGGAATAGGTCCACTGGTGATCACTGCACACTGAAACAAATCTTTACACTTGATATTTCAAAGGCAACGTGCTATTTTATCGAAAATGCGTGCTTTTGTTATCACTCAGCCGGTTCTACGCATGCGCGTCAATTTACCCTCGAGCTCACTTTTGGCTGTACTATTAAGGACAAATAGCTATAATTTCACATTTTGGTGAGGTCAATCGGCAACCAAGATCATGCGATTTGACACCGTGCAGCTACGCAAAAGTCCGTCCGAATTCTAGATGCTTGAAAACTAGCATTACCTACAAATGTTGGCCAAATTTTGGCCGAGATACCTCCCGGTATATGCGACATGTGGTTAAAAACTACCTAAAGAGAATAACATGCTTCGAAAACAACCTTGAAGCTTTGTACGAGGATCGTTATGTTTTACTAGAAGTTTGAAGTAAAAACAACTCACAAATCGCTAACTGAGTTATATATCGATCGAGGCATTTTTACGATAATCCCAGTCAACTAGCTAACAAGGATATCAAATATCTTCTTCCCTTTATAAAAAGCTCAAATAGTTCAACTATAGTAAGAAGTAATTCTCTAGATTCATGTGGTATCACAATGGGCCTTTTCCTTTGGCCTAAGTGTGTGGATCCCGTATCCACAGCCACTTTAACTTAACCTTAACATAACCTATATTGGAAGGGTTACTATCAATAAAGTAAATCCATGTTTGCAACATTAAAAGGCCTGTACTTAAGGGATTTGGGGTCGAAAGACTGAAAACCAAAGTCTTGCAAGCCATGTGATCGCAAGCTACTTTCCAGCACTACTTTTACCCGAATGTCAAAAAATCCTACCTTTTTCATGAGAGTCTTCACCTTTTCATCACTTAAAGTTAAAAGAATTAAGGAGATCGAATTCTAGTACTTTTTTCAATTTTTCTAACAGCGCTGAATTAGGCCATAGGTTTTTTTTCAAAAATAAAAATTTTAGGAGACATCAACGTTTTATTAAGCAATTTTGAAATACTGAATTCCGTCAGTTCCAGATTGTTAATGCTATAAGGAGGATGTTCAATAGGGTTTTTTTTTTTATTAAAATAAAAAGTTATAGTTTAAGATTCGTGTGAATTTTACTCCATAAATATTTATAAACGCTGTAAATTTGTCTTCTCTCCGGTTAACAATATCCTTGTCAGGATGAAAAATAATTCAAAAGGAGATATGGCCTTAAATTTTTATTAAATATAATAACTGTCCATATAGTAAGACAGCTTCTGTAATACCCATTCTATTGAATGCGTTCAAAAGGCGGATATACAAATTTTCCGACCTATTTGGGGCAAGAAAATTTTAAAGCACCCATGTTAATTTTTTCGAAAACTTAAAGTTGAATTCGAATCTTTATGGAGGCATTACATATCGAAGAAAAGCTTCAATCACCAAGAATAAAAAAAATATGCATGCATACTATTTTCTATAGATTAAACGGCAAAAATCCAAATGACTTTACGACCATTTTGGAGACATACATACCAGGGTAAGCGGGTTTTAAGAGTTCTAGTAATCAGTTTACTTCAAGTCCCATGTTACTACTTTATTTGTTTGTTATGTGCTCATGAAACATACAAGTTACTACGAGAAAGATGCCAGGCTAATAGCGTTTTTTATGGGTCTATGAAATAACTCCCACGAAATAAGTCCCACTTTTAAAAACGAAATAAGTCCCACCAAAAATTGCTATTTTGAAAGTGGAAGTTATTTCGTTTTTAAAAGTGGGACTTATTTCGTCAATTGGTGGGACTTATTTCGTTACGCGTTTTTATTTTAAGTGGGACTTATTTCGTTTTGAGTGGGAATAAATTCGTTTTGTAATACCCCTTCGACGTGTGTTTTTTTCGAAGAGCCAAATACTTCTTATTTGAAATCGCATTAAACAATAAAAAAGTGGGACTTATTTCGTTTATGAAAGTGGGACTTAATTCATTTAAGAAATATATTATTCAAGGGGGAGTTATTTCATTTTGAGTGGGAGTTATTTCATTTCAAGTAAATTTTTAAATCATTTCATTTTGGTGGGACTTATTTCGTTTTCAAAAGTGGGACTTATTTCGTGGGAGTTATTTCATTTTTTTAAGCAATTTTTGGTGGGACTTATTTCGTTTTTAAAAGTGGGACTTATTTCGTGGGAATTGTTTCATAGACCCTTTTTTATTAGGTATACAAAAGAACTGCCCTTTTTCAATTTTGTTTTGTTTCATTGTCAAAAGAATACATCTAGATCAATTCTGAAGAGGAAAGAATTGATCTCCCAAATTTGAGAGAATTGTTCTTTTTAAAACACACAAGAAAACATTCTAGCTTGTCAAACCTCAAATTAAAGATTTTAATTTGTTTATATTGCTCTACCGACCGACCAAAGTGCAGTTTTTTATTTTTATTTTGAAAGGAAATTGGAAATAATAAGAAAAAAAGTAAAATAAAGAATGGGTGTAAGTCCTTGCTAAACAAATTATATTACAAAACCAAAAAAACCTGTTTTATTGAGAAGTGTTCTAAGGGCAATTCTTTCAGGTTACAATGAAAAACGCTATAAGTAGTAAAATTATTTTTTTCTCGTGTCAAGTAATCGACAATCTATACTCGTTTCATACAATTTCAATGTAAATCTTTTTTCATTATAAATCCAAATCTATTGTAACATCTATTTATTTTCTTTTGACGAATCAAATATAGGTACTAATCCCAAAAAAACAAAAAAATCCGAAAACTCCTTTCCCAAAGACCATCATCACGAAATGGTCTTCTTCAACCCCCAGAACCTGAAACAACTCAAATACAAAGTTAATCCATCCAGACATATAAATGCCATGGAACACAACATCATTGAAAGCACATTAGATGAATTTCAACAAGATTATTCAGCACCCAAGAAAAGAACAAAAGACAACCGAATCAAACTGAACATCGAAATAATCCAAATTTCAAACATCCAAAAAATGCACACCGAATAATTTATGACTCTCACACAACATGAAAAAAACCTTTCCCAACTTTATCTGCATAAATTGTTAACCCTTATATGTGGCTAGAAAGCGCTATGATGATGACGGCCAGATTTATACATCACAGAAACGAGAACTGAGTACTCGAGAAGATTTTCCACTATTCAGAACTTTAATTAAACAAAATTTCCCTTAAATGCCAAAATAAGAAGACCTCGTTCTCCTCGTTAGGTTTTCAGATTAAATGAAAAGCTTAAAAGGCAGTCGGAAGTCCTGCGCTTTTATTAAATAGACTTGTGTTCGCATATTTTCATTTTATTACATTCATTTTGCGAACCCAGCCCACCAGCTGCCTCCTGCCTCTCTTACACTTCTCAGAAACTGTGGCAATTTGTAGCACATCTGGTTCCTCGAAAAGGACCAATATGCACATTTAGGTACCCTCTTATGCTGCCGGAAGGGCTCGCTCTATATCGTTTAACGAAAAGCAAAAAAAAGAAAGGAACAGAATCAACTTAACCCGCAAAGGTTGCAGAGAAACGGTTGGATGGCTTATAACCGTGATGTGCTACACCATTTCCAACTATACAAAGTGGCTTGGTTGGTTATAATAATTTTCACCATTTGGGTGAGCTCTTGGTGTTCCCATCAAAGGGGCTTATGAATCGCCCATTTCATCACATAAAGTAGGCACACCTTCCTACTCGTTCATATTAAAACAATGTGTGCTGGCGCAAATTGTTATATATTGCTGCCGTTTAACACAGCCAGCAGCGCCCCCTATCTTCCACTTAGCGGAGTATGCATTTCGAAAGTTGTTCAAAAATTTCATTAAATATGGTTTCATTGTTGTTCAACGAAACCAGCCAAAATTAAAACCAAAATAAAAATAAAATACGAGAATTTCCAACAGCAAATAGAGGAACAGGATGCGCTTCGCATCCCCTACTTCAAGCCCAACAGGAAGGAAAGCAACAGCAAAGCCAGTGAAGTAAAAAAAAAAAAGACAACAGCAAATCCCCATATCCAGCGAATGAATAAAATAATAAAATAAAAAGGACTCTCAAACAGTCTGTGGTGTTATTTTTGTTACAAAACGGATGTTTGGGGTCTGGGTAACTTGCCCGGTCGTCATCGCAGTCGTGTCCCATTCTGAATATATCACTTATTTTTATTAAGCCACATACCAACGCTTCTGCCGCCGCGCCGCCGCCATGTTGTTGCAGTAAGGACCTTATAGCTATTTGTATGCACGCTTGAAGCATCGTTTATCTAGCCTCTCTGAAGGGAGGGGAGTGACACACACATGGTCCTCTTTCCGAAACACACAAAAATATTAAAAACAAAACCAGCAACAAAACAAAAATAAAATAAAAATGTGACTAAATAAAAATTGCATTTTATGCAAAATTCTTTTATTTTTGACTCACATATTCATGAAATGTGTGATTGTGTGTTTATTTGCAAATGAAATAAGGATGTGAGGACTTAATATGGCAGAAATTGTATTTATGCATTTTTTATTTATTTGTTTTTTTTTTTTTAATTTTTGCACACTGGGGGACTCAAGTGCACAAAAATTAAAACTTTGTCCGCCTGCATACATTAGGTGCAGATGGTGGTGGATGGTGCTGAGCTACTTCAACATTTTTTTGTGATTATAATTTCGGTTGCACTCTTTTAGATTGAAATTGAAAAAATTTCTATTTGTGCACCAAAAAATCACAAGAACCAAAACAATAAAAAAGACCGCTCACATAAAAATTGGCTGAGAATTGAGAATGCAAATAAAATGCTTATACTCAGCAGCAATTTTTAAAAATCAAAATTGAATTTAGTCGTCTTCCTTTTCTATTTATTTTTCTTTTTCGTGGTGCACTGGCTTTTATTAAGTTTAGTTCTGGTTTTAATTTGCACTTATGAAGCGTTTTTCTTTTTTCACTCACCACAATTCTGAAAATATTCATAAATGGTTGCTGTCTGGAAATTCAGATTTCCTAGAAATATGTTAGCATTAGAGTTTACGTAGTTAAGGTCGGTATAATAAAACCTTGATGGAGTGAGGATAGCAACATTGAGGCTTATGGCTAATAAAGCCTCTGGAGCACACCCACCACGGCTTACCTGCTGAATTCTTCTAAACAGGAGGATATGATTCGGAGGAGTACATAAGCTCTTTTACAAGATTTGGTCAGAAAATAGACTGATAAATGGCACCTTTGTATTAATGTATACCTACCTAATTATACAATGCAACACTTTTAGTTACCTTTTTTATTCTTACTTTCTTACATACTCAACCGGCCCCCAATTCATGTAGGATCTCAGCCATGAGACACTGCAGCCTTCCATCAGGAACGGTCCATCGCATTTGGCGCTCGGGTATTCGCATTCAATTAATCCTTGTACCGCAGGTTCGGTCTCCCTTGTCCTCTCGAACCTGGGGGCTGCGATAAGAAGACTTTCTTGGCTGGAACTTTGTCGCCCATTTGCTCGATATGGCCGAGCCAATGCAATCGTCATTTCTGGTTTCTGGACTCTATCCACATCTTGGTACAGTTCTTGGTTGAACCTTCTTCTCCAATCGCCATCGTCGCATACGGGACCGAAAATCCGTCGAAAAATTTTTCTTTCCAAAGTGCCCAGTATCATTTCCACTTTTTTACGTATTGTCCAACACTTGGCGTAGCGCTGTAGAGTAGGACTGGCAAAATCAAAGTCGTGTCTATGTCGTCCACATAGCCTGGGAGCTGGATGGATTTGTAGGAGATAGGATTTTCCGTGCTCAAACCTGCCTTGCGTACTATCTGTTCCAGGACTATGACTGAAGAAATCATATGACAGCGCATCTCCTCGTATGTTTGAAACAACTCGGATGAGCTGTTACCCATTCACACACTGTACTGCGTATTGTTTACCGGCATGCGGCACAGCTAGATCATATTGTTTGGGATCCCGAATTCCGACATCGCCATCATAAGCTCTTGGCGGTGAATGCTATCGTAAGCAGCTTTGAAGTTCTGCCTGGCCTAAAGCCACACTGACACTGAAACGTGCTGATTATCATATTGCAGAACGGTTTCAGACACTCACTAATTCTAAAGACCCTAAAACCCTGCCCAAGTGGGTTGGGGTCGAAAGAGCGAATACCAAGAACTTTGCAAACCGAAATATCACAAGCCATATGAATGCAAACGACTTTCTTTCATTGCTTCTGCCCGAATGTCATTTGACCGCAAGGAATTTTACATTTTTTCATGAGAATCTACTCCCTTTTATCGCTCAAAGTTATGGGAATTAAGTTGATCTGGTACATTTTTCAATTTTTCTAACAGAACTGAATTAGGCCACACCCTTTTTGAAAAACAATATTTTTAGGAGACACCAAATGCTGAGAATCATGGAGAACGAAGCCTTATTATTCTTCGTTCAAATATTTCAATATATATTAGCAATTATTTCTTTTGTGAAATTGAAATCAGTAACTCAGTCAGAGGATGCTCGACTGTGTTTTTTTTTTATTAAATACGAAGTTGGTTGAGGCCCAAGTTCACCCCGGACTGTAGCGCCACCTTAAGTAAGTAAGTAAATACGAAGTTAAAGTTTAAAATTGGTGCGAATACATTAATGCCAAAAAGATAAATACTCACATATTTAAAAAATGTGTATACTTTACCTATGCATAATTCGTTCTTTGGCTAAAAAATAGGAATAAGTATATTTTACTAATTTCTATTGCCTTTTTTTTTAATGCCAAACAGAAGCATCATTTGCATCCCTTATATCATTTTCATAACAAACTCCTACTTTCGTTCGTTCGTGCTTAAGTTTAACCCCACAAAGGAACCATTTTGACGTGTCAACCGCAGTCAAAATTCCCAACAATAGCCAAAGTTTCAGTTTATATTCACATTATCTCCATTGTCATTTTCCTTTTTTGTTGCTTTGCACCGTCACTGTCGTCTCTGTCGTCGTCGTCTAAGATCAAATTACAATCCTCCTATTTGCATCCTTATCGTCATCGTCTTCGTTCATCATCATCATCATATTTGATTTCCATTATTTAACACAAAATTTATTCATTTATCCTAACTTATGTTTGTATAGCTACTGGTTTTTCGTATATACGAACGACAAATAATAATGTTAAATATAAAACGAGTATGGCGACAACGAACCATCTCAAGACTTAAGAATATCGCAATTAAATTTCACCGCAGGACATCCATCTGCAAATGATGGCCCACTTAAACTTTGCCCAATGTTGCGGCAAACATTTCTATTATGTTCATTTAAGAATAAAAAAAATGTAATATTCATGCATGAGTACTACCTTCATCCAAACAAACACATAAAAAGAAAGAAATGACGAAAACGGAATTTATGCATTATCCTCTATGTACCTACTCTCCCAAGCCATACTAATAATAATTGCTCCTTGACAAAAGAAAATATCATAATTTGATCCTTTTATTTATCCGTTTTTTTTTCTATATGTTGCTGTTGCCCTCTCTCCCTAAGATATATCAAACGACCGAAAATCATTGTCGGCCTCCTGCCTCCTGGTTCTGGTTGGATCATAATGAGAATAAATCAAAGAAAAGGGATGAAAGGATAATTCACTGTAATACAATATCATGTCAACTCTACATGCTCAAAATTTGTTATTACGAACATAAAACTATATTAAAAATACCGTGTATATCAGAGGGTAGGTACTTGCTTGATTTCAAACTGGCAACTGTTGGAGACAGGTCGTGGGGATCCTTTCAAAATTACGATGGTAATTATATTTTGACATGCAAATTTTTAATGCGGTTGCAGACCAATGGGTTCGGAAAGTTAACCGGCT
This sequence comes from Sphaerophoria taeniata, assembly GCA_943590905.1. NCBI lineage: Eukaryota > Metazoa > Arthropoda > Insecta > Diptera > Syrphidae > Sphaerophoria > Sphaerophoria taeniata. The sequence continues at coordinate 51,467,329 of OX016540.1, forward strand.
AATGTTTGACAAAAAAAAAATGCCATTGGCATTGGGCTTTTCGGCAGGTGTTAAAAATGCGGGCTGGTAACCCCTTTCTTGTAGCGTTGATATTTGAATGTCAATTATGTCAGATTAAGTCTTTTTTTTTTTAATTGAAATACTGGCGATAAAGGTATACATACTTTAATTTTTAATATTTTTTTGTCAAATCATATCGAAAGGACAGTATAGAAAAAATTGAATATGGTATATTTATTTACACGGACGTTTATGCAAATGATACGTTAACTTTTAGAATTAGATCTTTAGTAATTTGGTTTGGGTGTTACGCGAAAAACACATATTTGTGGATGCAATTGGTTCGTTCGTTTACCTCCCTTAAACTCGAATTTTAACAAATTCTGTATGTTTACTCAAACTTTTGGTAGTTTCTGTCAGTTGTGAAGGTATAGAAAATGTTTCCCCTATCCACCAATTTCCCTAATACAAAGTTATAAAATTCGTTTGAATTTTAAAAAATAACTTTGTATTTTATACAAAAAAAAAAACAGTGCCTTGCCTACATTATGAACAATCTCTAACTGACTGATTTCGCAAAAGAGTAATTGCTTATATAGAATTATTTGCACAAAGAATTATTTTGCTTCGTTCTCCATGATTCTCAGCGTTTGGTGTCTCATAAAACTTCTATTTTTCAAAAAGATTGTGGCCTAATTCACAGCTGTTAGAAAAATTGATAAAGGTAGCAGATTTCAATCTTGAATCTGTCCTCACGCAGTATAAGGCAGATATTAATGCGATTGCGACATTTATGACAGCTATCATCAAAGAATGTACATATAGGAAATAGGCTAAGATCAAAAGTCAGGGATATTAAGCCAATTAGTGATCGCCTGGCTGTAATCCGTATCATGACCACACTACAAGGCACCTATAGATGATGCTGACGGGTCTTGCAAGGAGGATTTTTACGACCTCCATGGATAGAGCCTACAGAGTTTGTCCAGAGTACGATACTACACTGAGCGCCTCAGTGAGCGACTCTCCGCCGCGGCGCGCGCGGCGTTCTCCTAAATACCACAGATGTCAACAACTTGTGGAACCAATATCGCGAAATAAATAAAAATGAAGCCGAGACCACCATAGGTTATCACCACTGAAAAAGAACTCGTGGTTTGATGATGAATGCGCGTTAGATATTGAAAAGAGATACGGAAAATGAACGTTTGCAGATGCTGCAACGGAAAACAAGAGCAGCAAGAGAAGAGTAGGTACCGAACAAAAAGGAGAAATGAGAAAAAGACTGCGAAGAAAGAAAAGAGCATCCGCAGTTTCTCAAACAACAAGAAGAGAAACGGGCCAAGAACAACACCCGACGTTTCTTTAAGGTCGAAGCAATTAGCTTCTGGATTCAGAACCGGGACACATGCTCTTCGAAACAGTGTTTTCAAGCAAAACTTCCAACAGTTGTTGAATGCGCATAGTGTCGAGCGAGCCAATGACGAAAGAGAAGGAAGACCAGTCAATAAAGACCCAGTCCCAGCCCCCACTATCTTCAACAAATTCACCCAGCTCCTAGGCTATGCGGTCAACCGACATAGACATCATCGGTCGCTCACGGAGAGCTGTGCTTGAGGACTTCACAGCGATTGAAGAACAG